>CM057467.1:108795940-113795940 GCA_030035585.1 Dugong dugon
GTCAAAGCCCTGGAATGGGAGACTTGGAAGAGGCATAGTGAGCCCCTTCTGGAGCCTGATGAGGGAGACTGGATTATTGCCAGGACTGTGAAGGGTGACAAAGCAGTGTGCTTGGCTGCCATCTTTGAGATGGGCATTGCTGTTTCCCACTGTGCTCAAAATCTGATGGGCAAGAGAATTGGTTGCTATGCAACACATATGCTGCCCTTGTTTTCTAAGAGGGAGATTAAATTTCTAGCAGGTTTCAACCCATAAAATTTTTCCTGTTTCAGTTACCATCATGGCTCACCCAAATTCTAAAAATTCAGGTCTGTTCCATTGTCACTTCCTCGGCCATAACTGACCTGGGAAGAATTGGTTTGAAGCCCTGGTTGCAGAAGTCATATTTCAAAAGCTCAATATCCACGTTGCCTGGGGGCTATCATATTGGACAGTGAAGATACACAGTACTATTGCAAAAAGTTCTCCTGGACAGCATCGCTGTAGATCTTCCCAAGGCAAGGATCTTTGCCTGGCATATATGATGTGCCTATAGTAACAGATATTCTTTTTAATGAAAAATAATCAATCTCCTCCTACTTTAAGTGACAGTTGCTCTTATTTTGCTTTCAGTAAACACATAAGGAAGGAAAGTGAATCCACATGGTCTAGAGGGAAGAAATTAGGTCAAATGATAAAACATGCAAGGCAGCTGAATTTGAGGAGGAAGCCCCTTCTAGGACTCCTTAGGCCGATAAAGTGAGGGAGGCTGGGTTTGGGTGTTTTTGCCCTATACAGTGTGTCTATCCCACATGGACACAAGGTTATCAAGTGATTTGTGCCCACAGGAAAATCCAGTCTAGGATCTTTTTCAATTTCTCATAGGAGTGGACCTATTGTTAAGGAGAAAAATGGGCAACCTTCACATTGGACAGACAACGAAATGTGAGTGATGTGACACACTTCCAAAAAATTCCTGCCTTCTGTCACAACACTGCTGTCAATTTTATGAAGCTCCTTTTACCTGTAAGGTCCCTTCATAGCTACGCTCTCATTTTGTTGCCACTTGCTTCTCCCTTTTGAGGCTGTACGAAAGCAGACAATTCTATTTTGGTGCTTGGTGTGGATAGGTGATTTGATTACATTATAGTTCAGCTGAATGATTGTTATTGTCCTTCTAAATAATAATAGAGGGTATTGGTGGTTCAATGGTAGAATTCTCACCTTCCATGCAGGAGACCTGGGTTCAAATCCTGGCCAATGCATCTCAAGTGGAGACACCACCCATTTGTCAATGGAGGCTTTCATCTTGTTATGATGTTGAACAGGTTTCTGCGGAGCTTCCAAGCTATGATGGATTAGGAAGAAAGGCCTGGTGATCCACTTCTGAAAATCAGCCAGTGAAAACCCTATGGATCTCTATGGTCCAATCCCCTTGTACATGGGGAAACTATAAGTTGGGGGCTAGCTTAACAGCAGGTAACAACAACAAGAATGAATAATTATAATGAGAATAATAACAGCCAATGTTTATTAAAGATTTACTATGTTTCAAGTTCTGTGTTGAAAGCTACTTGATATCATTTAATACTTATGAAAATCTCTGAGGTGATTTATTTCCTGGTTAAGAGTACAAGTCCCCATCCTGGCCCCACTGTTTATAAGCTGTGCCTTAGTCTCCTAATTAAAGAGAGTTTATGGTATTTATTTCACTTCCGGTTTGGATTAAATGAATCATATGGAAACCACTTAGAAAAGTGTTTGCATATAAAAAGCACCCACTAATTATTCCTGGAGCCCTCGTGGCACAATGGTTAAGTGCACGACTGCTAACTGAAAGGCTGGTGGTTCGAACCCACCAGCAGTTCCCAGAGAGAAAGAAGTGGCAGTCCGCTTCCGTAAAGATTTACAGCTTGGAAACCTTATGGAGCAGTTCTGCTCTGTCCTAGAGGGTCGCTATGAGTTGGAATCAACTTGATGGCAGTGAGGTTGGGTTTGGAGTTATTTCTACTGTCATTATTCTTATTTTTACTGGTGAGAAAACATGGGTTTAAGGAAGCTTAGGGAGGTTAAGTAATGTTCCCAATGCCAAATATTTAGCAAATGAGGGATGGGGCTAGAATCCTCTCTTTTCTGATACTGAAGTCACATCCTTCACCCCAAATGCACTTTTTTGCTAATGCCTGTGACTATTTCCAGCTACGTCAACATGTTACCAAGTAAGGTAATGCATATGGAAGTGATTTAAAATTTAGTCAAGGTAAGATAATCGTCATCATTATCATCAGCAAAAAGGACTATGTACTAATTTTATTTGTCTTGGATTTATAACATTAGCATCTATTTATTTTAGAAGAAATGACTACTTTCGTTAGCTATTTATAAAAGGGATGTTATCATGTCTATGACTGAGCAGAGGTGCCAGAGGGTTTCAAGTTTGTATGAAAATAATTTGGGGAGTAGTCCTGAAAAGCAGGAATTCAGACTTATAAAAATGAAGACACCAGTCAGGATATCAGAGTACCAAAGGATCCTCGGTACTGGTTGGCAATTATTCTTAACAAAGATTTGTTGACACCAATAGTATCAGAAACTGAGTTGAGCACCAAGAATGCAAAAACTAATTTAGACATGGTCCATACCCTTAAGGAACACAAAATTTAGTAGAGGGGGATCTATAAGAAATACTTCATAAGTTGTCTGGGGAATTTGGCTTCCCAGAAGTGACAATCTAAGTCTTACTGGATGAGAAGGAATTTTCTGAGGAGAGTGGAAAAGATACTCTAAATGGAAGGAGGAGAAAGACCAAATCACAGCAGCCTAAAGGAGTATTGTTTGGTTAAATGATCCATTGTTTGGAATGGTTAGAGCTTAGGACACTGTCTTAGGCTGGGTTCTCTAGAGAAGCAAAACCAGCAAAGCATATAAATATATATATATATATAGAGATTTATAACAAGGAAATGGCTCATGCTGTTGTAGAGGCTGGAACATCCCAAGTCCACGGGTCATGACAGAGGCTTCTCCTGATTCACACAGCTGCAGGATTGGTAGGTCAGAGAGCAGGGCTCTTGCTCACAGGCTGCAAAGATCTAGAAATCCCAAGATTGGCAGGCAAGACCGCGGGTTAGCTGCTAGCTCAAGTCCCAAGAACCAGAGGTCAGACAAACAGGAGCCAGCTGCAGGATCCAGAGCAAGCAAAAGCCCACGAGCCTTGCCAGAATGTTCATTTATATTTGATGCAGGCCACATGCCCAGGGAAACTCCCTTTCAACTGATTGGCTGCTCACAGCAGATCCCATCATAGAGGTGATCACATTATATCAAATCTCATCATGGAAGTGATCACAACATCATACCACTGCTAAACTACTTCATAACTGCCAAACCACTGAGAATCATGGCCCAGCCAAGTTGACACACAACTTTAACCATCACAGACATGCAGGGGGAAGTTTCTGGAGGTGAACTTGGACAGGCAGGCAGTGTTGAGACTCATGCTAAGAAATTTTAACCCTATTCCAAACACTAGGGAGCTATTGAAGGAATTATGCAAAGGGGTAACTTGATTAGACTTGTTTTAGAAAGGTAAGTTACCATCTGTATAGAGATGGAAGGCAGATGGAGGAGAGGTGAGACTGGAGTCAGAGAAAACGGTTAATGGAAGATAGTCCCTATGAGAGTGACAGGAGTCTGAATGTAAGGGAGAGGATGGATTCAAGACACATTTCAGAGAACAAAATGGTAGAACTTGGTCCCCAGAAATAAAGAACCAGGGAAGAGGAAGAGTTCCAATCCATTTGCTTAGTTCCAACCTGTTTACTTAGTTCCAATCCATTTGCTTAGTGTTTATTATGTGCAAGGCACAGTGCTAAGCACGCTAGATTTAAAAAAAAAAAAATTAAAGAGTGGTTCCTGTGTTTAAATAGCTGGAAGTAGAGAAAAGTGTAAATATATACAGTGCAGTGGCATGCATACAACGGATAGAAGTATGTATGGAAATAATACACAGGAGTCTGTCAAGAATGATTCTAAATTTTCTAGCTCCAGTGACTTGGTGAATGGTGGTGTCTTTGAATGGGAGAGGAAAAATGGAAGAGGAGTAAACTTCTGAAGGGGAGGGGCAGGGAAAGGGAGAAAGAATGGTTGAGTTTTTAATGCATTGGTTTTGATGTTCATAAAGCAGTTGGAACCTACGATATTTTAGCAATACAGCCAGTTACAATCTTAAATTTTAGCTCAGCTTGGATTTGCAAGAGTTACAGAAAAACATTAGCCATCTTTAAAAAAAAAAAACAAAACTCTGCTGGCATGATGTTTCTCCTTTTAAATGTTTTGTTATTAATGTAGAGAGAGAGAGAGAAAAATACCTCTTTACCTCCCACAGTCCTGACTTGGGTTTTAAAGATTCTTCTTGCACTAATTACGAGGGTTCTATCTATTCACCCTGAAAACTTTAGTTCATTTATTTTTTTTAAAATATAGAAATAGCATGGAATGCTAAGGTTGTTTTTATTTTGCAGGCAGGAGGATGATTTCCTCAGAGGGTCTCATAATCAGCATTGCGTTGTGAAGGACCCGTGGCTGCACCTTCATGGTGATTGTCTTAGTTATCTAATTTGTTACCGAGAAAGCGGGGTGCTGCTCTAACACATACCTAAAATGTGGAAGCAATTTTGAAACTGTGAATGGATAGAGGCTGGAAGAGTTTTAAGGTGCATAACAGTAAAAGCCTAGATTGCCTTGAAGAGACTGTTGGTGGAATTATGGACATCAAAGACAATTTTGGTGAGGACTCAGAAAGAAATAAGGAGAGCTGTTACACTGAAGATGGCGCAGACGGTGAGAAGCAGCAGCAGAACCAAGAGACCAGTGCGAGATGGTGCTGGAGCTGGCCCACGGAGCAAGAGAGCTGAGTGCCTTTGCACAGGAGGCTATCTGGTGGAGTAAGTTGCCTCCAGGCACTTATCTGTGGAGCTACAGAGCTTTGGAACACTTGCACCAGCAGGGCAGATGAAGGCAGTGAGGCCTGAGGAGCCGAGAGGCCAAGGAATCAGGAATCAAAAGCTGAAGAGACAAAGGACACAGGAAACAGAGCTGCCTCAGTCTGATAGGGTAAGGCCATGATCTCTGGGGTCTCAAAGGGTGGAGCTGTGGCCTCTGGAGTTTCTAAGGGTGGAGCCACAACCTCCTAGATTTCAAAGAGTCAGATCTTCACCAACTTGGTTCTGGAGTGTGGGGCTGCAGTTCATGAGTACCAGCGGGATGGGGCCAGATCCACTGCTCAAAGCTGAGGGGGCAGAGCTGCCATGCCCAAGGGGCAGAACAGGGCCTGCAGGGTGGAAGGGTAGGGTCGCCACTCAGATAGACTAGGAGAATGGGGCTGCCGAAAGCCGAGAGCAGAGCGCGTCCTTTGGACCTAGGGTCACTGCACTGAGAAGCTCCTAGGCAGAGGGAAGATTGATGACAAGGACCTTCCCCCAGAGCGGACAGAGAGAGAAAGCCTTCCCCTGGAGCTGGCACCCTGAATTCAGACTTCTATCCTCCTAAACCGGGAGAGAATAAAATTCTCTCCATTAAAGCCATCCACTTGTGGTATTTCCATTATAGCAGCACTAGATAACTAAGACAGTGACCTATACTTAATATAGATAAAATACTAATTTATAGGTAAGTGGAGATTTATGCAAAATGTTTCATGATTTGCAAAGATCAATGTAAGGGCTAAGTGTAAATTCATTAACTTAACCAACAGTCTGGACAACAAGTATGACAAATGCTAGAAATGAGTATAATATAAAACACCAGCTTGGAGACTATTCTAAACTCTGTATTATTATTCTTGTTTTTAAATAGAACATTTCTTCTGGTGAGTTCAAAGTACTTGGCCAGTGTTGTCCTAGTTTCAACACTCATTTGGAATCTCAAATATGCTAGTTCAGTGGAGAACAATTATAACCCCGATGTTAGGAATTGGGGATGACATATGATTATAGATTTTCCAAATGATAGTGAAAGAGAGACATTTTATGCATCACTGTGTTTAGGAGTATTGCTTGGAAATGAGTATAAACAGATCCAGAACATCACATTACATGAGAACGAAGAAGGCATTTGAGGCCAGCCACACAGAGCAGTGGTTCTCAGCTTTCTGGATTTCACCAACCTACGGAGCCCTGAGGTTTTGGGGGTAAGTAACCATTTTATTTTGCCAATACAAAAATCTTCCATCTACTATTATCGTAATTTATGAAAGGACATTTAAAAAATTTATTTGGTAAAATATACATAACAAAGAATTTTCCATTTTAACCATATTTAAGTATATAATTCAGTGACAGTAATTAACTCACCACGCTGTACAACCATCGCCACTATTTCCAAGTTTTTCATCATCCCATACAGAAACTCAGTGCTCTTTGAAAGGGCATTTTAACACTAGAGTGTAGGAAGGACATTGTGACAGTGATTGAAATGATTGCTCTGTGTTCAACAAAACCCACAGCCAGACTAGAGTCCCAAGCCTCCCCTGCAGTTATATGAGCCATTGGGATATGGTAGAATTGAGGTTCACCACTTGGAGGCCTGGCCCGTAAAAACCTCCCACATGATCCTCCTCCCTCTCATTCCACATTTGTGAAACAGACTCCAAGGATCCAGCAAAGGATCCAGTGGTGGCTGAGTCAAAAGATGATAGGAGCCTGGGTACCCACCTGACCATGTGGAAGGCTACCTGCCAATCTGGAATATTCTTACTGGATTCTAAGTGAGGAAGTGCAGAGCTGAAACTCGGGTCTCTGAGGAAGGGACATTGGCCTATGGTGTTCATATCTCTGAGAGCATGATAAGGCTGATTCTGGGATTGTGGGAAAGGACTGGAGACTGTAACCAGCTGCTATTAGAACCAGTTGCTGCTGCCAGGTAGAAAAGTGTTGCTGAGGGGACCTTGACAGGAATAGGAAAAAAACCCCACAAAAAACCATGAAGGAGCATGTCCTTTAACTTTCTTTCAACCTTGAAGTCTCAATAAATATTAGTTTAATTATTATTGTGTTATTCACTCCACATGACCTTTCTAAAATATGCTGTTGTGTTTTCTAGGTGCCATCGAGTCAGTTCCGACTCATAGCAACCCTATGTACAAAAGAATGAAACACTGCCCGGCCCTGTGCCATCCTCACAATTTTTATGCTTGAGCCCATTGTTGCAGCCACCGTGCCACTCCGTCTCATTGAGGGTCTTTCTCTCTTTTGCTGACCCTTTGCTTTACCAAGAATGATGTCCTTCTCCAGGGACTGAACCCTCCTGATAACATGTCCAAAGTACGTGAGACGAAGTCTTGCCATCCTTGCTCCAAGGAGCTTTCTGGCTGTACTTCTTGCAAGACAGACTTGTTGATTCTTCTGGCAGTGCATGGTATATTCAATATCCTTGCCAATACCATAAATCAAAGACATCAATTCTTCTTCAGTCTTCCATATTCGTTGTCCAGCTTTCGCATGCATATGAAGTGATTGAAATTGCCATGGCTTGGGTCAGGCACACTTTAGTCCTCAAAGTGACATCTTTACTTTTCAACACTTTAAAGAGGTCTTTTGCAGCAAATTTGCCCAGTGCAATATGCCATTTAATTTTTTGACTGCTGCTTCCAAAGGCATTGATTGTGGATCCAAGTAAAACGAAATCCTTGACAACCTCAATATTTTCTCCATTTATCACGATGTTGCTTATTGGTTCAGTTGTGAGGATTTTTGTTTTCTTTATGTTGAGGTGTAACCCATAATGAAGGCTGCAGTCTTTGATCTTCATGAGTAAGTGCTTCAATTATCTTCAGCAAAATTTTTCTAGCATGTGATACTAATTATATTGTTCGATAATTTCCACATTCTATTTAATTACCTTTCTTTGGAATGGGCACAAATATGGATATTTTCCATGCAGTAGGCTAGGTAGCTGTCTTTTAAATATCTTGACATAGATGAGTAGTCTCCTGGAGCTCCCTGAGTAACCTACAAAATACAAAGAAAAAGCCATTTCATATTAACTGCCAATTTTATTGTTATCAGTATGTCAAGACCCTCCAGGGGAAGGAACAGTGTAACGTCTCAAGTTTTGGACCCAGGTGTATAGACATCACAAAAGTCTCTTCTCCCCAGGAAGAGTCCCTCTCCTCTAATAGGAGGGAACACTTTTGATGTCAGAACTTACGACAGCCAAGGCAAATAGTTTGCCAAGACTCCTACTTTCTCAGGCTTTCTACAGTCAAGACTTGCATCATGCTTCTGAATATCCAAATCTTCAAACATTTACATGCCATGGGGAAATGCGGGAGATCGTCTTAACACAGCTATACTAATAGAAAAAATAAGGTATTTATCTGAAGATTTGTAGAGCATTGAAATAATTCTGCCTCATAACTACCAAATCCCAGGCAGTGGAAGGGATATGGATAAAAGTTCAAAATTGTTCCTACCTGCTCTGTGGTTTCTGCCATTCTGATTTACTCTTCAGCCCTCACAGCCAAGGTGCCTGTAAGCCATGGCCAGCTTACATTACTCTGCCGGAAGTAGGATAGCACAGAGGTTAGGGGAAAATGTTCTGGAGACTTGAGTTTGTGACATTTAGGCTTAAGGTCTTTAAGCCCCATATTTCTTGTCTGGAAAATGAGTATTATAGGAATTCATATCTTATAGGGATTTTTGTGCATTAGATGAAATGATGCATTACAACTGCCATATAATGTTATTGTTAGCTGCCGTGGAGTCAGCCCCCTACTCGGTGTGACCCCATGCACAAAGGAACCAAACATTGCCCAGTCCAGTGCCATCCTCATGATTGTAGCAGATTCATAAAGTTTTCATTGGCTGATTTTGGAAGTAAATCATCAGGCATTTCTTCTGAGTCTGCTTTAGTCTGAAAGCTATTTTGAGACTTGTTCAGCATCATAGCAGCATGCCAGCCTCCACTGACAGATGGGTAGTGACAGCACATGAGATACATTGGCCAGGAATTGAACCTGAGTCTTCCACATGGAAGGCAAGAATTCTACCACTGAACCACCAATACCTTGCCACATAGTAAGTGGCCGATAAACGTGAGCTGTGGTTATTACATCTATGTCTCCTGTACTAGTACATATGCTGTGTGAGGACAAGAGACTATTTTATTTATCTCCAGGTCACAACACAGACTGTAGCACAGAACAAGTGGCCAGTGATTGCTCAGGGAATAAGATGAACAAATGGTTGCATTACCTGGACCACTTAAGGTCACACCTGTCCCTTAGTCTTCTACAAAGAGTTGGAGATTTCGGAGCCTCTTTTCAATGATAATAGCATGCATTCTAAACTATTTTATATTAATCTGTGTGAATGCAACCTAGAATTTCAGTGCAACGTAATTCTTTTTAACATATACTACCAGTACATGGACACTTAACTGCTGTTTTCAAGGATCTCAAAATTTTTTAATTTTCATAATAATACAGTTTCCATTTGTGTGTGTACAAGAGTCACCTGACATGCTTGCTAAAATGCAGATTCCTAGGCTCCACAACTAGAGATTCTGATTCAGTAGGTCTGAAATGGCGCCCAGGAATTTGTATTTTTAAAAACTCCTCAGGTATTTTGAAACTAGGAGGGTCTTGGACTATACTTTGAGAACTAGTGCTAGGGTCATTAGTGAATCTTGCAACAGAAAAGCTGTTTCCTATGTATCAGTTGGAGCCCTGGTGGCATAGTGGTTAAGAGCTCAGCTGCTAACCAAAAGGTCAGCAGTTCGAATCTACCAGCTGCTCCTTAGAAACCCTACGGGACACTTCTACTCTGTCTTATAAGGTCGCTATGAGTTGGAATCAACTCGAGAGCAATGGGTTTGGTGTTTTTTTTTTTTTTTTTTTTTTTTGTATCAGTTAAGGCGCCCTGGTTGCACAATGGTTAAGAACTCTGCTGCTAACCAAAACGACAGCGATTCAAACCCACCAGTGGCTCCGCAGGAGAAAAGACCTGGTGATCTGCTCCTGTAAAAGATTACAGTCTAGGAAACTCTATAGGGGCAGTTCTACTCTGTCCTATAGGGCTGCTATGAGTCAGAATCTACTCAATGGCACACAACAACAGTAACATGTATCAGTTAGGGTTCAGGGAGGACAAGAGAGCCACTAAAGGTATTGTGGGAATAAGAGGTTGACCATACAAATCTAAACGTATACACTGTGGGAGAAACTGAGGAAGTGAAGGCATGGAAACGGCAGTCAGAGGGCCAAAGAAACAGTCACTAAACGTAATAGACCCAAGCTCTGGCACAGGTGGGCTGGGCAGAGCTTGCAGAAAAATCTCAGACACTGTGTGTCTGACTGCTGAAGTGAAACTACAAAGGAGGCTGATGGAGCAGTCTAGGGAAGCTGCTGCCTCTGGTGGTTGGCTGGTGCTGCTGCTGTTAGGTGGGGCCAGTGTTAGGAAGAAGAGCTGGAAGTTGGAACCTGCCAGTTATGTCTGCATCTATGTGTCACCATGTCTACCCACCATGGCCTTGTGAGAATAAAGACTTTTTCATTTCTCCTGAAAATTCCTCTTGTTGACAACTCGAACCCAGATCCAGATGGGGAAGGAGATTCTTGACATCATAGTCTCCAGCCTTAGTCAAATGGACATAGCATACTCTGACCCTTCGTAATGCACTAGAACTCAAACATGCAATGCCCTTTCCAACCTGCTGTCTTTATATCTCCTAGTGCTGGGTGTTCATTCTTTCTCTTGGGTTTCTGGGTATTTCAAGATCACTTTAAAGAGAATTACAATGTCTTTACTATTGAGAAGCTTGCATGATGACCTAAAAGTTGCCCAGCATTTCAGGGAACAAAGCTCAGTTGACTAGAAAGCACATGCTGGAAATCTAGATTTGCAGCCCCGGTCACAGATGCTCTAGTTACAAGTGTTTGTGACTCATTACAAAACCAAGTATATTTGGCATGTTGGAAGAAAATGCACACTAAGCTGTCTTCCTGAGCCAGCCTGCCAGCAAGAAATAATTAAAAGACAATAATGTCAATGTGATGTGAGTAGATTATGTATAGAGTCATATCATATCATTAGGAAAATTGGCATATCCTGTTTTTAGTAGTTAGCCAATTGCAAACAGAGAAACATGTATGTTAGGTGTATCCTAGTGGGCATCCCCAAGCAGCCTCAGAAATGAATGACTCCAAGGATGGCAGAATCCTGTTTGCCATGCAAAGGTGGAAGATGCATGTAGTAGGCTGAATAAGGCTCCCAAAGATAACAGGTCCTAATCCCTGGAACCCATAAATGTTACCTTATTTAGAAAAAGGGTCTTTGCCAATGTAATAAAGTGTCAACAGGGCTATCTGGAGACTCTAAGGAAGAATCTGTTCCTTGTCTCTTCCAGCTTCTGGTGGCTGCCAGCATTCCTTGGTTTGTGGTTGCATCATTTCAGTCTCTGCCTCTGTGGGCACATTGCCTTGTCCTCTTCTGTCTCTGTGTAGAATCCTTCTCTGTCTCTTTTTTATAAAGACACTTGTAATTTCATTTAGGACCCACTTGTGTAGTCCAGAATAATCTCCTCATCTCAAAAGCTTTACCTTTATTACATCCGCTAGGATCCTTTTTCCAGATAATGTAACTCTTATAGGATCCAGGGATTAGGACTTGATATCTTCAGGGGCCATTATTCATTGTATTGAATTCTTATGAAGAGTTTAGTATAATGCCAGGCACATAGTAAGCACAATACAAATATTAAATTATTCAATTATAGCACAATCATTTCTGTTCTTTCATATAGCTATAAAACACCATCTTTATACATACATAATATGTCATTGTAAATGTATAAATAAAAATATACATATATTTCTACATTTTCCTTGTAAAATTTTAGTAATTTCATTGAGGTAATATTTCTGGGTGGCTTGATTTCTGTTTCTGAGAAACCCTGGGGATACCTAATATATAGGGTTGTTGTTAGGTGCTGTTGAGTCCTTTTTGACTTATGTTGTTGTTGTTAGGTGCTGTTGAGTTGGTTCCAACTCATAGTGACTCTATGTACAACAGAACAAAATACTGCCCCATCCTGTGCTATCCTCACCATTGTTGCTATGCTTGAACCCATTGTTGCAGCCACTGTGTCTATCCACCTCATTAAGGGTATTTCTCTTTTTCATTGACCCTCTACTTTACCAACATGATGTCCTCCAGGGACTGGTCCCTCCTGATAACATGTCCAAAGTATGTGAGATGAAATCTCACCATCCTTGCTTTTAAGGAGCATTCTGGCTGTATTTCTTCCAAGATAGATTTGTTCCTTCTTCTGGCAGTCCGTGGTATATTCAATATTCTTTGCCAACACCATAATTCAAAGTCCTTAATTCTTCTTCGGTCTTCCTTATTCATTGTCCAGCTTTCGCATGCATATGAGGTGATTGAAAATACCATGGCTTGGGTCAGGTTTAGAGACCTTAATTTTCATTCATTCATTCAACAGATATTTATTGAGAGTGCTATGCTAGCCTCTGAGATTGCAGTGTTGACTAAGATTGGACAATTATTCAATTTGAATGTTATGGTGAGGCAAGTAGTGTGCCAAGGGAGGCTATAGGAAGGACCCTGTGACAGAATAAACATGTCCACAAACTCTTTGACACTTCCCCTATTGAGATAAGATGCCTATGTCCACTCACCTTGAATCTGGGCTGGTTCTGAGACTGTGTTGATCAGTAGAATATGGCAGAAGTGATGCTGTGTCTAGGTTTTAAAGAAGTAGCAGCATCTTCTCTTGGATTGCTTGTTCCAGAGGGAGTCATCTGCATGAAATAGGTCTGACTATTTTGAGACCACCATGCTGTGAGGAAGCCCAAGCTAGCTGTGTGGAGAGGCTGTAGGGAGAGCTCTGGCTATTCCAGCTATTCTAGCCAGGTGCCAATATCTGAGTGAAGAAGTCATATTGGATATTTCAGCCCCAGTAGTTGTGAAATAGAGAAGAGCCTAGGAATTCAATGGCAGCCAACCAAGTCTTCAGACATATGACCCTCCTAGAGTTGTCCCAGCAATCTCCAGCTGTTGAAGCCATCCCACAGTCATCCCGGCTCTACTCTGCACAAAGTCCTAACTTTCAAAACTGTGAGCTTAATAAAAATGGTTGCTGTTTTATATTACCAAGTTTTGCTACATAGTAATAGGTAACTGGAACAGGATTCTATTCCAGACTTGGAAGATTAAGAAATTCTTTGTAACACATTAAAAAAAAAAGCAAACAAAAAACAACCAGTTGCCATCTAGTCAATTCTGACTCATGGCGAATCCATGCGTGTCAGAGTAGACTGTTGTGCTCCATAGTTTTCAAGGCTATGACTTTTTGAAAGCAGATCACTAAACTTTTCTTCCAAGGTGCCTCTGGGTGGGTTTGAACTGCCAACCCTTCTGTTAGTAGTCCAGTGCTTAGCTGTTTGCACCATCCAGGGACTCCTTAGAACACATACACAACATTAGAGCACAGAAGGCATGTAGGCCCAGAATTCTTGAACACTACCTGTCTGCAAAATCTATTCTCCTTATTCATGTTGAAGGCCAGAGGCAAGTACCTTTGCCTCTTCAGGCCTCAGATCTTATAGTCGTCAGTCTGTTGATGAACTCCACAGAAAGAGCTGATTTAGATCCTTACATAAACTGCTACCTACATGGGGCCTGCTGGTCTCCTGGGAGCTGGTACTGCAACTTGCTACAGTGGCCACCCTCCAATGACTCTATGGGTCATTACTGTAGTCTGCTTATTCAGCCTTTCCTCAACCTATGGTTTCATGGCATGAATTGCTACCTAATTCTGCTACCTAATCTACTTTGCTAGAGGTCCTTGCCCTTCTCTCTTCTTGCTAATTATTTTTCCCTGTCCATAGTTACTTTTTTTGGATCACTAGGTCCAATGATCCCCTAGATATTTATTGTTCCAACTCCCATTCATGATAAAATTCAGAAAAGCAGCGTAATATGTTCAGGGTGTGGACCCTTGAGTCAGACTGCCTGAATTTGAAACCTGACTCTGCTTCTTACAAGTGTGACCTTTGGCTGATGACTCGAGCTTTCTGAGTTTGAGTTTTCTTAACTATGAAGTGAGGAAAATTTAGTGTTGTTGTGAGGATAAAAAGAGATTATTCATGTAAAATGCTTGGAACATTGCCTGGCACATAGAAAGTGTTAGGTAACAATTATTGGCTTTTATTGTTCATGACATGCATCTTGCTGTATGGTAATAACCTGCCTATTTATGGGTCTGTCCACTGGAGTCTAAGTTCCTTGAGGACAGACAGCGTCTTGAGCAGTACCATCTCCCTAATGCCCTGCTTAATGTGCAACATACAGTATGCACTTACTAACTGTCCACATTTTTCGTATGTACCACTTGATGCCACCAATTACATCAATCATGTTGTGCAAGCTTCACCAATATCTGTGGCCAAATTTTCCATCACCATAAATAGATACTCAATGCTTCTAAACAATGATTCCTCTTTTTCCCTCCCTCCTACCACTGGTAACCACTCGTAAATTTTGATCTCTCTATATTTTTTTATTCTAGGACTTTCATATAAGTGAGAACATACACTATTTGTCTTGTTGTGATTGACTTACTTCACTCAGCATAATGTTTTCAAGATTCATCCATGTTGTAGCATACATAAGGACTTCATTTATTTTTATGGATGACTAACAAAATAACTGTTTTTTGCATGAGTGAATGACAACAGCAATTTAAAGACTGTTCTATTACTGGAGGGTCGATAGTATCATCTTTATAAAAGAAAGGCAGCAAAAGATGAAGCAGTTTGATTGTGTAGAATATGTACTATGTCATGCCAAGAACTGGAAGGAGAGAAAGTTGATTGGGAGGACAAGTGTAAAACAACTGTATTTTTATGTATAGTTCTCATACATGGGCTTCTATTATTACTGCTTGAAAATGTAATGATCAGGTTACTAAAGAAGTTGAGCACAGGGATCTTGAAATTGAAACACTGATTATTCATGGAGGAGCTGTATAAATGAATGAAGAGTTATTTATATGAGCATAGAATCCTTATTTAAGAAAAGAATTAAAGAAGCATGTAGAGAGTAAAATAACAGATCTAATACAATAAGATAAAATAAATTAAAATGAAGTGAGGGAATTGAGTCCAAAGAAAAATAAAGCTTAAAAAGTTAAATGAAGGTGGGAGTGATGTTTGCTAACAACTGCTTGCTGTGCAGTCCTGTAAGTTTTCCAGAAGTGGGTTGCAAATTTGAAATTGAAATTTCTACTGGTTTTCATGTGAAGAGCATAAAACAACCAATTACATGAGTCATACTTTGGAATAATACTGGTAACAACTAGCATTTATCAAGTGCTTATCTGGTGCCAGCCTCAGTTCTAAGGGCTTTATGTATTAACTCTTAATCCTCACAATGATCCTAGGAGGTAAGTACTGGCCAAGGTCATGCAGCTGGCTGCATTTTGAAATCAGGCATACTAACTCGAAACCAGGCATGTTGGTTTAAACCATGCTTTTAAAACCTACCAGTTATTTAAAACAGGAACAACGGGCTCTCATACATAGATCTGGAAGAAATTTTTCTTGTTGGTTCTTGAATTTTCTTGGGATTCTCATCTGAGAACTATAGGATATCCTTCAACAGCTGTGTGGAGAGGCTGTGGGGAAAGAGAGGCTATTTTAGCCATTCCAGCCAGGTGCCAACATCAGAATTAAAAAGCCGCCTTGGATATTTCATCTCCAGCAGGTGTGAAATAGAGAAGAGTCTAGGAATTCAATGGCAGCCAGAAACAAGGCCTCAGACACATGGCACTACTTGAGTTGTCCAGGCATCTCTAGCTGTTGAAGCCATCTTGTAGCCATCACAGCTCTGTGCTGTACGAAGTCCTTACTTTCAAAATTGTGAACTTAATAAAAAATGGTTGTTTTTTTT
This sequence comes from Dugong dugon, assembly GCA_030035585.1. NCBI lineage: Eukaryota > Metazoa > Chordata > Mammalia > Sirenia > Dugongidae > Dugong > Dugong dugon. The sequence continues at coordinate 108,811,891 of CM057467.1, forward strand.
ATACTTCTAAGTTTTGGGTGAGTTAAGTAGTAATAGGTAACTGGAACAGGACCCTATTCTGAATTGGGAAGATAATTAAGAAGTACTATATATATCACATAAATAAAAAAAAAAAAAAAAAAAAAAAAAAAAAAGCCCCAAACTGTAGCCAACGAGTCGATTTCAACTCATACCTACCCTATAGGACAGAGTAGAACTGCCCCATAGGGTTTCCAAGGAGTGGCTGGTGATTTGAACTGCCAACCTTTTGGTTAGCAGACAAATGCTTAACCACTGTACCATCAGGGCCCCATATATCACATATTCAACATTAAACATCAAAGCACAGAAAACATGTAGGCACAGAATTCTTGGATACTGCCTGTCTGCAATATACAATCCCTTCATTCACTTGTGAGGGATAGAGTTGACTGAAAAGGAAACTGAGTGCATGCCCATCAAGGGCAGTGGTTCTCCAAGTTGGCCCCAGATAAGTGGCATCATCATTACTTGAGGACTTGTTAGCAATGCAAATCCTTGGTCCCCTTCCCAGGTCTATTGAATCAGAAGCTCTGGGGTTGAGGCCCAGCAGTCTGCTTTTTATTAAGTCCTCCAGGTGTTTCTGATGTGACCTCCAGATTGAGAACTGCTCCTCTAAAGGGAAAGAAGGGTGCAGAAGGAGATGTCTGGCTGCTTGTGACATTAGTGAGGGGGCTCAGGAGGTAGAATGGCTCGTGAAATGGTGGCAGCCTCTGAGACCAGCGGAATCAAGCTCATATGCTTACTTTCCTAGAAAACTAGGAGATGCTGAAGGTAGGACTAGCCATAAAAACCAGTGACTATGTTTCTGATTAACCTCCCAGTTTACAGGAGAAGAACACAGGAATGACAGTGTGCCTCCTCATGTAAGTTAGGCATTTCAGTTACATGTTCTCATGCAATTCTTGCAACAATCAATTTGAATTAAAAAACCAAAAAACCGAACCTGTTGCTGCTGAGTCCATTCTGACCCATAGTGGCCCTATAGGAAAGAGTAGAACTGCTCCGTGGGGTTTCCAAGGAGCGGCTGGTGGATTTGAACTGCCAGCCCTTTGGCTGGCAGCTGTAGCTCACTGTAGCTCTTAACCACTGCACCACCAGGGCTCCATTTTATATTTACAAATGAAGAAATGGAGGCTCAGAGAGTTTGACTTGCCCAAGGTCATACAAATCAGACCCAGAACTTGAGTACTGTTTATTCTACCACTATTTTTCTACACTGTTCATTTTCTCCACCACCACTTGATCTGCCTTAATTCAGACTCACACTGTTTTTCACCTGGACTATCGCAATGGCTTCCTTACTAGTCTCCTAATATTGACGCGTGTCCGTCTCCAGTCCATTCTATTGTCATTTTCTCTCTCCCTCTCTCTCTCTCTATATAGATATAGATTGATAGATGCAGATACAGATATAGATATTGATCCAGGTAGTCCCTGACTTATGGTGAGTTTCCATTCCAATGACTCTGTTATAAGTTGATTCTGATGTAAGCTGAATACTTCTTTTTTCTTTCTCAGTTTTCATCATTATTACATTTAGTTATCAGTATCTTTATAAATCCGGCAGTGTTTTGAACAGGAAATCATAAAATTGAACATCTGCAAGTGAACATCTGAGAATGATAGTATCAGCAAATTATACACTGCAACATGTTACTTACAATAAGATGCATATTTAAAAAAAGCAGATGGGTGTAAGTGCAGTTCGTCGTAACTCCAATATGTGGTAAGTTGGTGACCACCTGTTTATGTATATATCTACAGATCTATAGATATGTATATATCTATATACATCTATACACCTAGAGATATGCTATGTGTCAGACACTAGTCTCAATGCTGCATTGTAGTTCTGAATATAGGTTATGGAGTTGGTGCTCATGGAGCTCTCATGGCAGCAGTAGGGATCTTCTTATGATTTTAAATCATATCGTGTTGCTTTAGTGTTTAAACCAGGACTTGGAATTCCAGTTTGGACCCCTGCTGAGAATTTGCATTTCCACCTCAGATATACTGAATCAGAATTTACATTTTAAGAAGATCCCCAGGTGATTCTTATGTATATCCTGGGGGATCTTGTTACATTTTACCATGATCTGATTTAAAACTTTACCGAAGACCATTCAAAAGCAGTTGCAGCAGTACATCTACAGGGAACTGCCAGAAATTCAAGCTGAATTCAGAAGAGGATGTGGAATGAAGGCTATCACTGCTGATGTCAATGGATTTTGGCTGAAAGCAGAGAATACCAGAAAGATGTTTACTTGTGTTTTATTGAGTATGCAAAGGTATTTGACTATGGATTATAACAAATTACAGATAACATTGGAAAGAATGGGAATTCTAGACACTTAATTGTGCTCATTCAGAACCTGTACATAGACCAAGAGGCAGATGTTCCAACAGAGCAAAGGGATACTGCATGGTTTAAAATCATGAAAGATGTGTCTCAGATTGTATCCTTTCACCATACTTATGCAATCTATATGCTGAGCAAATAATCCGAGAAGCTGTACTATATGAAGAAGAACACATGGCATCAGGATTGGAGGAAGATTCATTAACAACCTGCGATATGCAGATGATACAACCTTGCTTGCTTTAAGGGAACAGAACTTGAAGCACTTACTGGTAAAGATTAAAGACTACAACCTTCAGTATGGATAATACCTCAACATAAAGAAAACAAAAATCCTCACAACTAAACCATTCAGCAACATCATGATAAATGGAGAAAAGATTGAAGTTGTCAAGGATTTCATTTTACTTGGATCCACAATCAGTGCCCGTGGAAGCAGCAGTCAAGAAATCAAATGACCTATTGCACTGGGCAGATCTGTTGCAAAAGACCTCTTGAAAGTGTTAAAAACAAAGATGTCACCTTGAGGAAGAAGGTGCACCTGACTCAAGCCATTATATTTTCAATTGCCTCATATGCATATGGAAGCTGAACAATGAATAAGGAAGATCAAAGAAGAATTGATGCCTTTGAATTATGGTGTTGGCAAAGAGTATTGAATATACCACAGACTGCCAAAAGAATGAACAAATCTGTCTTGGAAGAAGTACAGCCAGAATGCTCCTTAGAAGCAAGGATGGCGAGACTTCTCACGTACTTCAGACATGTTATCAGGAAGGACCAGTCCCTGGAGAAGGACGTCATGCTAGGTAAAGCAGAGGGTCAGCGAAAAAGAGGAAGATCCTCTGTGAGATGGATTGGCACAATGGTTGCAACAACAGGCTCAAACACAGCAAGGATTGTGAGGATGGCACAGGGACAGGTAGTATTTCATTCTGTTGTACATAGGGTCACTATGAGTTGGAATCTACTCAACAGCACCAGACAACAACAGTAATGCTCTTATTACATCAACTGTGAGGGCAGGGTGTATTTAGTTAAGAAAATACGGTAAATCAGAACTGATCCATTAGGTGCTTAGTTTACAGAACTCAGTTTTTAAATTGTGATTCTGCACTTTAATAACTGAACTAAATCCAGTCCATCAAACCCACTGCCCTTGAGTCAGTTCCAAACATAGACATGTTTATGTTTATATCTATCTATCTATCTGTATACATAGGAGCCCTGGTAGCGAAAGGTTAAGAGCTTGGCTGCTAACCAGAAAGTCAGCAGTTGGAATCCATCAGTCATTCCTTGGAAACCCTATAGGGAAGTTCTACTGTGTTCTATAGGGTTGCTATGAGTTGGAATTGACTTGAAGGCAATGGGTTTTTTTAATATTTATGTATAGAGAGCTCTTGTTAAAATGTAGACTCTGATTCAGTATATCTGGGGCAGAAATGCAAATTATCAGCAGGGGTTCCAACCCTGGAATTAGTCTCATACATACATTCATTCATTCAATAAATAATTATTGAGTACCCAATATATGTGTCAGCTACTGTGCCAACTTCAGAGAAAGTAACAGTGAGCAAGACAGACTTGGTAGCTCATGGAGCTTGCATTGAATTGGTTCAAAGTCCTGGTTTAAAATTGTTCAAAGACTTCCATCTGCACTGAGAAGGCAATTCAAATGCCTTGCATTGGCTGATGAGGCTTTGCCTGATCTGGCTGCTGCCTTTCTTGCCCATCTAAAGCTCTTCTGCTTGCTTTCCATGGTCCAGCCACGTTGGTTCACCCTCAGTTCCATGAACACTCTAAGCCCTACCCCAGCTCTGGACCTTTACCTTTGAACATCCTGTCCACTTTCTGGGGTGCTTTCCTCTTGCTCCTTGTGTACTGAAATCTTTCTCATCCTTTGGGTATCAGACTAAATGCTACCTCTTCACAGAGGCCTTTCCCAACCCTCATATCTAAAGTACCTTCCACACTCTGATACTCTCTACTCAACCCCTGGTTTACTTCTTGTCATGGTTTGAATTATGTCCCCCCAAAAATGTGTGTATCATTTGGCTAGGCCATGATTCCTGGTACTATGTGATTTTCCTGTATGTTGTAAACCTGCCTCTATGATGTTAATGAGGGAGGATGGGTGGCAGTTGTGTTAGTAAGGCAGGACCTGATCTACAGGATTGGATTGTGTCCTGAGGCAATCTCTTGAGATATAAAAGACAGAAGTGAGCAGTGAGACAGGGGGACCTGCGCAGAGAAGCTCCTAGTCCGGGGGAACACTGAAGAGAAGAAGGCCGACAGAGAGAGAAAGCCTTCCCCTGGAGCTGATGCTCTGAATTTGGACTTTTAGCCTACTTTACTGTAAGGAAATAAACTTCTTTTTATTAAAATCATCCACTTGTGGTATTTCTGTTAGAGCAGCACTAGATGACTAAGACACTTCTTCCTTTCATAACACCACATTTTGTAATTATTTAATCAGTCGATTTCCACTGGAATGTAAGCTTCATGAGGTACCAAGTCTGTCTTGCTCACTGTTGCTTCCCCTGAAGTTGGCAGAGTAGCTGATGCATATATTAGGCACTCAATAACTATTTGTTGAATGAATGAATGCGTGTATGAGCCTAATTCCACTGTCCTTTTTATGGCGTAAAAGCTGATCATTTAGATGTACACCTCGGACCTTTTTTCTGCACCAATGCCATTTCCTGCCTTTCCTGTTTTTCTAACACCTCTAGCCCCAGGAAACTTGATACAGCCACATCCCCTGCACTGAGCATAGTATGTAACACATGTATTCTCAGATACCTGAAGAAGACGTGGAAGTGGAACATAGTGTGTTTCAAAATTCATTTAGTTGAAGAAAAAAATGCCTTCAAAGCTAAGAGGTCTCTCAGCTGTAATATTTAGACTTCTGGAGCTAATGCAGCCTTTTCTTGTAGACATACTTTGGAAAATAGGAAATTGGAGAAGGACTTGAGGGACGGATGTGGAAAAGCTATAAATATGTGAAGCTCTTATCTCTGTGCCCAGAGGGGATGCAAAGGAGGACCATGTGATCATAGGGGTTACTGAGAGGCTCAGAATTAGAGTCAGTTCCGGTAATGGTATTTTGCTCTTTCAATTCTACAGGATGATTTCTTGTTGGGGCTTTTTATTCTGCTAAATTTATTTCTGAGTACTTTGGATTCAGAGTTTGCTTACAAGGGGCCAGGATAATTGCTTGTAAAGTAAGGGCTTCCTTTGAATCTTTATCTTTGGTTTAAACCTCCCTCCTGAGTTTTAGACCCTTGTATCAGACTGCCTACCACAGATCTCACCTGGATATTCCATAGCCATTTCAATCTGAACTTGTCCAAAGTAGAATTTATTCTCTGTTCCCAGACATGAGTTCTTCCTTCTATAGTTCTTATCAGGATCAAAGGCACCATCCTCCATTCAGTCAGCCAAGATGAAGCACGGACACTGTCCTCCATGCTTCCCTAATACTGAAGGTAATGATGTTTATTGATTGCTTCCCATTTAATAAGTGCTTTATGTATATTAACTCTCCTAGTCATCCCTATCTATGATGAAGATAATGTAGTCCCCATTTTGTAGATGAGAAAGCCGAGTTGATTGTAGAAGTATCCTAACGTGTCTCCTTGTCTGCAGTTCCTCTCCAGCTTATTCATCACTTGGCAGCCCCACTCATCTTTTAAGCGTGCAGATCTGATGCTGTCATTCCCTTCCTAAAGAATCTTCACTGGCTCCTCATGGTCCTCAGGATACAGACATAACTCTTAGCCAGGGGCACAGGGCCCTTCAAGAACTGGTTACAGAACAGCCATTCAACTTCATCTCTTACTGCTCTTACCTTGTACCTTACGTACTAGTCACGCTTGATACTTGCCATTCTTCAAAATATGTGTATTTTAATTATTTATTCATTCTACAGATATTTTTGAGGAATCTACCTTGTGCCAGGCACTGTTTTAGGCACTGGTAATATAGCTGTGAACAGAAGCAATCGAGCCTCATCGTGCTTACATGCTAGCGGAGAAGTCAGACAATACACAGGCTAACAGCTACATATATAATGTAATATCATAGTCATGAGTGTTGGGTAAAAAAATAAATCAGGGTAAGGGGACAGAGAGTGATAGAGGATTCTATTTTATATAGGATAATCAGAGAAGGTACTTGGCAAAGTCCATGAGATGGGAATTTGCCTGAAATACTTAAAGGTCATCAAGTAGGCCAGTGTGGCTAAAGTGATGAGCAGCGGGAACATGGAAGGAAGGAAGTTCTCTAAGATATGAAGGAAGCCAGATCACGTAAAGTCCTGAGGTCACGGTGAGGATTTTGGTTGTGATTCCAGGTGTGATGGGAAGCTATTGGGAGTTTGATATCAGGCAGTGATAGAATCTGACTGGCATTTTAAAAGGACCGTACAGACAACTGTGTGACTATGTGAAGAACAGACCATAGTGGTGCCAGAGTGGCCGTAGGGAGACCAGGTAGGAAGCTACATCCAGAAGGTCCATTCACCCACCTACGCTCTTCACCTTTGCCTGGTGATTGCCTACTCTGCTTTCTATACACATCTCACGGGTATCTCTATCTTCTCTATCCTTCCAACACAGAGTGTACTTTTCTTTCACAACATTTAACCAGTCTCCCTGTGTTGTAATTATTTATGTGCATGCCTGACTTTCCTAATTGATCGTGATCTCCTCTAGGGCAGGGTTTATTTCTAACTTTTCTTTGTCTTTCTAGCTTCTGGCATGGCCCCTAGTATTGGATAGCATCAACAAGTATTTGATGAATGAATGAAAGAAAGAATGAAGAAGAAATGAATAACTTATTTGTGTAACACTAAATATTCAAATGGAGCCCCGGTGCCTCAGTGGTTAAGACCTCAGGCTGCTAACTGAAAGGTCGACAGTTCGAATCCACCAGTCACTGCTTAGAAACCCTGTGGGGCATTTCTACTCTGCCCTATAGGGTTGCTATGAGTCGGAATTGTCTCAGCGGCAACAGGTAAATATTCAAATGCTTGTTTTAATGAACAAAGGGAGGATTTAAATAATTCAGTTCAGCTGAAATGGGTTAAGTTCACATAGACCAGCTTTAGAATATAGTTTGCAGATGTAAAGGCATCACATTTCAGAAGTTCTTGTGGTAACTTGATTTATAGAGTTATGGAGCAGTTCTTTTGATTGCAATGCCACCTGATGGCAAGAGTCTAAGGCTGTTAGCTCACTTACCAATTTTCTGTCCATGAGTTCTATCATCACTTGGCAGCGGCACTGGGTGACCAGCATACTTAACAATACAGCCAGTGTCAGTAAAACAGAATCAGAAACCACACCATTTTGTTTCAGGTTGTCAAGGACTTCTGTAAAACTTCTGCTTCATGAAGTGGCTTGTGGCTTCTCAGTTACTCGTTTGTTGAAACAGACTTCAGTTCATTTTCTTTTTTAACTTTTTTTTTTTTGTTTTGTGCTTTAGATGAAGGCTTACAGAGCAAATTAGTTTCTCACTGAACAGTTAATGCACATATTGTTTTGTCACATTGAGTTGCCAAACCTGCAGCATGTCAACACTCCCCTTTTCTTGACCTTAGTTTTCCCATTTCCATTCATCCAGCTTTCCTGTCCCCTCCTGCCTTCTAGTCTTTGCCCCTGGGCTAGTGTGCCCATTTAGTCTTGTATACATGGTTGAGCTACATGTATTATTGTTTGTTTTATGGACCCATCTAATCTTTGGCTGCAGGATGAACCTCAGGAGTGACTTTAGTACTGAAGTAAAAAGGAGGTCCAGGGGCCATACCCTTGGGGTTTCTCCAGTCTCTGTCAGACCAGTAAGTCTGGGCTTTTTTTGTGAGTTTGAATTTTGTTCTACTTTTTCCTCCAGCTCTGTACGGGACCCTTTATTGTGACCCCTATCAGAGCAGTTGGTGGTGGTAGCTGGGCATCATCTAGTTGTGCTGTACTAAGACTGGTGGAAGCTGTGCTGGTTGTGGTCCATTAGTCCTTCGGACTAATCTTTCTCTAGTGTCTTTTGTTTTCTTCATTCTCCCTTGCTCCAGATGGGTTGGGACCAGTGGAGTACCTTAGATGGCTGTCCACAAGCTTTTAAGACCCCAGACACTACTCACCAAAGTAGGATGGAGAACATTTTCTTTATAAACTACGTTATGCCATAAACTATGAGCTAAATGTCCCCAAGACCATAGTCCTCAGCCTTCAGCCCAGTAATGCAGTCCCTCAGGGAGTTTGGATGTGTCTATGAAGCTTCCATGACTTTGCCGTGGTCAAGTTGTGCCAGTTGGTTTTCTGTATGCCTGTGCTCCATTTTAAATGAATTTGATGGAAGCAACTCTATTATTTTTCAATCAAATGACTGAAAGGTGATTTATTTGATGAATGAGTTAAATCATTACAGGGATTCCTTTTGTTGGCACGAGACGATTGTTGGAGCGGCGAAGACAGTCACAACTCTTACAGAGAAGTGGGGCCAAGGAGGGTCACTCTGAGGAGTCGACCCCCACTTCAGTCCCAGGAGTTTATTTATAGTCAATACAGCAAGCAGTGAAGCAAATCACAGAACAATGGTCTTTAGGTGAATAACAAGAAGTTTCAGGCAAGAAAGAATGGGTTTCAAGTACACAAGTCAATTAGTAAACGAACAGTGGGTTTTGGAAAAACAACTCGTCATCGCTGACATGTTTCACTGTGTTCCGCGCATGGGCGTTTGAGGGGCTGAAGTTAGCCATAGTGCAGCCATGTTTCAATGGCACATATCCCCACACCTTTAAATAGCAAGCCTCCTTAAACGTGTTCAAAATGAAAAGCATTGGCAAAGAAAAGCATTTACATGCAGTGTCTAAGGGCACATCAGCCGTTAGATTGGAGCAGTTGTAGCTTGACCAATCTCCATCAACAGTACTCATTGAGCATCCTTAGTGGCCAGTGCTCTGCTGGTGCTGTGTGGAGGCCCAAAAGAATAGAAGACACTGGCTCTCAGTCTAGACCTGCACTGTCCAACATGCTAGCCACTAGCCTCATGTGGCTATTGAGCACTCGAAATGTGGCTAAGGCAACTGAAGAATTAAATTTAAAATTTTATTCAATTATAATTGATCTAAATTTAAAAACTGATACTTGATTTGGTTATTAGAAAATTTTTAAGTATGTTTGGAACAACCTGGGTATATGGAGCTACTTATTCCATTATAAATTTTATGAAATTTAAATGTAGATCAAGTATTTCTCATGGAAATTTGATAGACTATAAGTGTAAAAAGCAAACTGATTTTGAAGACTTTGGTACAAAATGATATAAAACATCTCATTAATACTTTTGATATTGATTACATGTTGAAATAATAATATATTGGATAGGCTGTGTTAAAATATGTTAATGAAATTAAAATCATGACTTTATTTTTACTTTTTAAACGTGGCTATTAAAATTTTTAAATTACGTATCTGCCTCACATTCTATTTCTGTTAGACAGTGTGGGCCTAGAGGAACGTGCAGTTTGTCCCAGGAGTGCCCATAACTTTTTCCCCACCTATGGCATATCCTGTTCTAGGTGAAACCACGTAGTCCACAGCCTGGATAGGGCAGCCCAATACATCAATAATCCTGGCCCTGTGATCTCATCTGATTAGATTGAGACTGAACAAACAGGGTTGAGAACCAATGTTATAATATTTGATTTCTTATCTGGTCCCTGTTGCAGGCTCTGTCTCTATTAGGATAAATGAAACATCAGAAGAGCTCCACCACCCCTGTCCGAAACGACTTCAAACTGGGCCAACGAAATTTTCTCGCCCAGTATTTTGGAATCAAGACACACTCCTGTTGCTAACAAATTGCTGGACACGGAACTCCAAAGTCATGCATCAGAGATAGCCACATGGTAACCCAAAGCCATACTCCAGTGAGTAAGAGCTTTGCAGAGGACACCAGTGTGCAGAGTGGAGAGTAGGCTCACGTGCAGAGCCATAAAGCCTGGGAAGAAACCCAGTAGGGGCCTAGCTGCACCTCCCACAATGGGTTTTGTGAGATTTGCTTGTATCTTTACCATAAATCTCCTTTTCTTATTCTAGCTTGAGTGGATTTCTCTCTCTCCCTCTTTTAAATAATATTGTGTTTTCAGTGAAAGTTTACACGGAAAATTAGATTCCCATTCGACAATTTTTGTACAAAATGTTAAGTGACATTAATTACGTTTATCACACTGGGTCAACATTCTTTTTAATTGCATTCTGGTTGTTCTGTTTCCAATATTCTAGTTTCCCTACCCCCTAATCTTCTCATTTTCTCTTTAGAGTAATTGTTGACCTTTTGGTCTCATATATGATTTTTAGTGGAGCGCCCTACTCATGGATAATATCCTTTATTTTGTGTCCCAATCTGTTATTTTGCTAAAAGGTGACCTCAAGTGTTAGTTTCATTTAAAGGTTTAAAGAGTATCTCAAGGTGATAGTCTCAGGGAGTCCTCTAGTCTCAACTGGCTCAGTAAGGCTGAATTTTTTTAAAAATTTGAATTCTGTCCTGCATTTTACTCCTGTTCCAGCAAGGTCCATATATTGTGGCCCTGATCAGAATGATAGGTAGTGGTGGCTGGGTACCATCTAGTTCTTCTGGATTTCTTTTTCTTAAAGCTAATGATTTACACATACACATAAACATACACACTTGGCATTTCTTAAGTTAAAAGAACTGAAGGAAAAATTCAAGCCTCAAGTAGTAATATTGAAGGATTCTATGGGGAAAATATTAAATGATGCAGTAAGCATCAAAAGAACGTGGAAGGGATATACAGAGACACTATACCAAAAAGAATTGGTTGACATTCAGCCATTTCAGGAGGCAGCATATGATCAGGAGCCAATGGTACTGAAGGAAGAAGTCTGAGCTGTACTGAAGACATTGGTGAAAAATAAGCCTCCAGGAATTGATGGAATATCAACTGAAATGTTTCAACAAACGGATCCAAGAACTGAAAGTACTCACTCATCTATACCAAGAAGAAGAGATCCATATTTATGCCTATTCCCAGAAAGGTGATCCAATCAATTGTGGAAATTATCGAACAATATCATTAATATCACATGCAAGTAACATTTTGTTAAAGATCATTCAAAAGCAACTGCAGCAGTATATTGACAGGGAACTACCAGAAATTCAAGCCTGATTCAGAAAAGAACGTGGAACCAGGGATGTCATTGCTGATGTCAGATGGATCCTGGCTGAAAGCAGAGAATACCAGAAAGGTGTTTACCTGTGTTTTATTGACTATGCAAAGGCATTTGACTGTGCGGATCATAGCAAATTATGAGTGGCAATGCGAAGAATGGGAATTCCAGAACACTTAACTGTGCTCATGAGGAACCTGTACCTAGATCAAGAGGCGGTCATTCAAACAGAACAAAGGGATACTGCGGGGTTTAAAGTCAGGAAAGGTGTGTGTCAGGGTTGTATCCTTTCACCATACCTATTCAGTCTGTATGTTAGAGCAAATAATCCGAGAAGCTGGACTGTATGAAGAAGAAGAGGACGTCAGCATTGGAGGAAGACTCATTAACAACCTGTGATATGAAGATGACACAACCTTGCTTGCTGAAAGTGAAGAGGACTTGAAGCACTTACTGATAAAGGCCAAAGACCACAGCCTTCAGAATGGATTATAACTCAACACAAAGAAAATGAAAATCCTCACAACTGGACCAATAAGCAACATGATGATAAACAGAAAAGGTTGAAGTTGTCAAGAATTTCATTTTCCTTGGATCTACAATCAACACCCATGGAAGCAGCAGTCAAGAAATCAAAAGACATATTGTATTAGGCAAATCTGTGGCAAAAGACCTCTTTCAAGTGTTGAAAAGCAAAGATGTCACCTTGAAGACTAAGGTGCACCTGACCCAAGCCATGGCGTTTTCAATGGCCTCATATGCATGGGAAAGCTGGATGATGACTAAGGAAGACCGAAGAAGAATTGACGCCTTTGAATTGAATTATGATGTTGGTGAAGAATATTGAATATACCATGGACTGCCAAAAGAGCAAACAAATCTGTCTTGGAAGAGGTACAACCAGAATGTTCCTTAGAAGCAAGGATGGCGAGACTACGTCTCACATACTTTGGATGTGTTATCAGAAGTTATCAGTCCCTGGAGAAGGACATCATGCTTGGTAAAGTAGAGGGCCGGTGAAAAAGAGGAAAACCCTCAATGAGGTGGATTGACACAATGGCTGCAACAATGGGCTCAAGCATAACAGTGATTGTGAAGATGGCGCAGGACTGGGCAGTGTTTTGCTCTGTTGTACATCGGGTCACTATGAGTTGGAACTGACTCGACAGCACCTAACAACAACAACAGCATACACATATACACACATTTAGGGAAACAAATCAAACATTTTGGGGAAAAAAGGCATCAAAGATGATTCAAACACTGAAATTAGAGACATGCACATGTATGTGAAAGCAGAGGGGGTGTGGTATGAGGGGTGGACTAGAACAGTGGTCCGTAAAGTGTGGACTGGAGGGTCAGTAAGGAATCCTGAGACCCTTTGAGGGAGTCTTCATAAGGTTAAAGTTATTTTTCTAATAATAACCAAATCAAACCCATTGCTGTCAAGTTGATTCTGACTTATAGCGACCCTATAGGAAAAAGTAGAACTGCCCCATAGTGTTTCCACGGAGCAGCTGGGGATCCAAACCGCGGACCTTTGGGTTAGCAGCTGAACTCTTAACCTCTGTACCACTAGGGCTCCTTTCTCATAACACTAAAACATTATTTGCCTTTCTTGCTCTCATTCTTTCATGAGCGTTCAGTAGAGTTTTCCAGAGACAACATGATGTGTGATAAAGCAACAGATTAAATGTAAAAGCGGATATGCAAAAGGAGCTATAAGAAGACTCAGAAGTCTTCTACTATACATTAAAGAGATTTATAATGATGTAAAACAATGCCACTCCGTCAATTTTTTTATTTTGGAAAATATAATTATATTTTCATAAAAACATATTATTTATGTTAATACGTAAAGGGTTTATTACATATTTTAAATTTTCTTCATTTTAATTGCTAATGTGGTAAACATTGATAGATAAAATCCCCATAAACAAAAGCTCTTTGGAGTCCTCAATAATTTTTAAGAGCGTAAACGGTCCTGAACAGAAGATAGTAAGATGTAACAAGGAAGAGCTCATGGAGGGGAGAACTTGTCTAGAGTTGCTCTCAGGCTTTAGTTTATTGTTCATGATGACTGACCCTCCCACAGGGGCCGAACAAAGGTGTGATTACAGCTTGACATCAAAATCAACCCCCCAAATAAATACAGATTTCCACGCCTCTGTCCCCAGATATTTGTTTCATTAGGTCTGAGCAGAGATCCAGGAATCTGTATTTTTAAAATATGCTTCAGGTGTTTCTTTGCACAACATGCAAAGAGAAGCAAAGAAAAGACACCATTTAACTACAAAAAGATGGGTTGCAGAAGATAAAAAGGAAGTGAGGGTGCCTGTCAAACCTGGCTCTGCTGACCTTTTACTGGAAGTTCTGTGGGTGAGCCGGTAGGGGGTACTGGAGGCGAGGCTGGCATGCACAGAGGTGGCCCTGTTCACCTGGCTGCCTCTCATGACCTGTCAGATCGGCCCCCAACTGATGGTCTGGGTGCATTCACAGGCTCTCAAGAGCACACCCTGAAACCCAGGAATACACCAGAGTTGCGAACTGGAAAAGATGAGATGCTGCAAACTCTAGTCCGACCTTGTGCCTTATTTTTAGAACTTTAGCTTTTCCAAAACTGTTCTCAGGACTTAAAGTGGCTTCTGAGGCATAAAAACCAACCAAACCCATTGCCGTCGAGTCCGACTGTGGCCTCATAGGACAGAGTAGAACTGCCCCACAGGGTTTCCAAAGCTGTCAGTCTTTACGGAAGCAGACAGCTGCATCTTTCTCCCATGGAGCAGCTCATGAATTTGAACCACTTACCTTTTGGTTAACAGCCAAGCGCTTTAACCATGGCACCAGCAGGGCTTCTTAAGGATAGACTAGTGTATTTGAAGGGGTAGTCTAGAATTTGTCACTTGTACAGCAAGCCAACAGAAAGTTTTCCTAGGGGGTTAGTGGTGGTGGTGGTGGTGACGGTGATGGTGATGGTGTTCCTAATACTTTAAAAGGAATGAGACTCGTAATACCTTGAAGACTAACATTGGCTTCTGCAATTTTAGAGTGCTGGGTTTATCTTTCAGTCTGTACACAGGGAAAGCAGAGGGAGGATTGTATGGAATTTTCTTTTCACTCTGGGGTGGTATATTGAGGTAGATTATGGGTTTATTTTTGGCTCCCTTGTATGTTTTCTAGGAGCCCGGGTGGCACAAAGCGTTAAGTGCTTGGCAGCTAACCAAAAGGTTGGCAGTTTGAACCCACCCAGTGGCTCTTTGGAAGAAAGACCTGGCGATCTGCTTTGGAAAAGATTACAGCCTAGAAAACCCTGTGGGGCGGTTCTACTGTGTCATGTGGGGTTGCTATGAGTCAGAGTTGACTCATGGCACCCAACAACAGCAACAGAATGTTTCCCTTCATTTGCTTTCTTCTGGAAATAGACACTGTCCTCTTGGATGCAGGGCTACTATATATCACAGATCTGTCCTTTATCATGTATTCTTGGGAAAGAGGCCACCAAGTTGCACAACTTTAGGTGATTCTAAATGGCACCATTGGCAGGGACTTCGGTGAGAATGGTTCCCCTGGTGTTGAATGATAGGACTGTCCTGCCCTGGAAATCGAGCTGTCCAAGGGGTGGGCATGAGACATAGCAGAACCAATCAAACTCTATTATAGACTTAAACTATGTAGGTTGGGAGAGAAAAACTCTTTTTACATTGGGGTTGCTAAACAAGGATGCTGGGAAATTGGGCTTTGATGGCTATCTTCTTGACTTTATGCAGAAGACCATTGGATACTATCATCAAACACAGCAGGAAATAGAAGATTGAGAAAGAGAAAGATGGATGACATATTTGAGCCTCTGGATCCAGCTGAGCCTGAAGTCGGTCCCATTTATGAACTTTTCAATTTCGTGAGTAAATACATTTTTTATTTTGCTCAAGCAAGTACAAGTTGAAGTACTGACTAATGATATTTCCTCATAGATAAGTGGATAAATGCAACTTGGGTGGAATGAGAAAAGCCAAGGAAAATGAAAAACACCCAGCAGAACATTCACAAGTTAACTCTCCCACATTCTTTTTAAGAAACTTCCCACTTTGGGAAGAATTGTTGTTTTTGATCTACAGAGAAAAGGTTTAATACAGACATAGTATTGATCATAAGTAGAGGAAAGTAATGTGTTGCCACCATTTGGAAGTATGATGTCAATTAAAATAAGAATGTAAGGAAATTTGTAAAACATTTTAAACCTTTATTTCTGAAAAGAATTCCATTTTTAAATCTATCTCATATTTTATATGCATGATCACATATACATATGTAGTATTTTTCAAAAATGTCATCACCTGATAAAATTATCCTGCAACTTGCTGGTCTTACTTAATTTATCTCATTGCTTTTATTTTCATTTGCTTAATTACTGATGTGTTGAGAATTACTTCATGCATTTTGTTATCATTTTTATTTCTTCTTCCTCGAATTATCTATGGTTATACTTTGTCCACCACTCTTAGTCAGACTGACTAATTTATAAAGCATGCTAACCTTTTTTCCCTAAGCTGTTTTGTAAATATTTTCCTCTAAATTTCAATGAAATACTCAAGACCATTTCAGTGCTATTAGACGAAACAATCATTTCATCAGATTCTAAATGTGTACACTGGTTGTTGTTGTTTTGGGGTCTCATTCTCCTATTAGCTTTGGGCAGTGAGATAAAGAGTGACATACTCTTGTGAAGGGGTCAATGTGTTCACTCAGCAAGCACAGAAGCTCATCTCAAGTGCCAACTGTAATTGATTGGTAGTGGCTCTTTTGAGAACTGGACTGTGTTGAGAAGGACATGAAGGGGCTCTGGGACTCTGTAGAAAAGTATGCCATAATTGATTAGTGATGTCTGCTTTGAGTACAAGATTACAACATCTATAAGGGCAGAGATTGGCTTATGTTTGTTGTATTTACTGGTATGTTCCAGTATCTAGAACGGTGCCTGTCACACAACGCATAAATATTTGTTAAATGAATGAGCATTGGAGGAGAGGAAGTGCAGGTGCGAAAGTCAAGTATTTACTGTCCCTAGAGACGGTAAATGCTCTGCAGAGCAGCCTTAGTTAGGTACTGAGACCCTATCTTTAGTAAGTTGCTTCTAGATTGCCACCGTGCCCTTCTAAGCCAAAGGGAGCAACAGCAGCTGGAGGTGGTATTACAAAGTGCCTTAACCGATAGTGCCCACATGATCCTGATAATTTGAATATTGATTCTGCAGTTTTCTTCCCGCTCATTTGCAGGCTTCCTGGTTCTCTTTCCCTCTTTGTGTTTTGGATTTCCTTGCCTCTCTGAGCTCCTAATGTTAGACTCCTTCCACTGCTTGTCTACTTACCCGACTTTAACGCATAGCTGGGCCTGACCATACTGCTTGAAATAATAGCTATTTCTTTAATGAATGACTCCTGGATGGATTCTGACCTCTGTGAAAGTCATGGATGTTCCTCCAAAGCATGTTAGAGTCTCCCTGGCCCTGGTAGGTACTACATTTATTCAGAGCTGACACTGTCCTATGTAGGTGTAGAAGTAAGCCAGGCCAGCTCACCAGCTCTACCTGAGTCCCTGAATTCTATGCCTGTGCTGGAAATGCATCTACCCAAACTACAGACATTTCTCTGGCTCCCCAGCAAACCTAAACAGAAGTCTAAGACATTTCCTCATGGCATCTTCTAACTGCACTGAGTGTTCAAGGACCTCTGAAGCCATCATCATTTTACTTTTCAGCAAATTTCATTAAATTTATGCCTAATTTGTTGCCAGGCATTTTCACTTTCTTCTACCTCATGGTAGCAAAGAATACTGTTTTTTTTCTTTCTTTCTTTTTTTTTTTTAAAGATTGGAACTTTTAAGCCAGGTGGACCTGAGTTCAATGTTATTTCTGTTACTAAATTGGTGAGTGACCTAGGGCAAGTGACTTTACCCCACTAAGTCTCAGTTTCTTAATCTATAAAATGGGATTAGTAACACCTACCTACATTAATAAAGATGCTTTTGGTTGGACATAACTGAAAAATCCAGATCAAATTGTTTAAACAATACAATTCAGGAGTAATGGTAACTTGGCTTGATCTAGTATCTTGGCTTGATCTAGTATCTACTCCTTCAACACTGGCTCTCATTTTGGAAGTATATCGTCTCATGGGTCCAAAATATCTGCCAGCACACAATGGAGCCACATGATTCCATGTTCAGACCCAGCAGAGCAGAAGGAGACTATCTCTCAGCTTTTCAGCAAATTCCTCATGTCTCTTCTGACTGTCCAGCTTAGGTTTTGTCCTTCTCTGAACCAACTGCTGTGGTGAAGGGCAGAGGGAATATATTGACTGATTAAGCCAATCAAGATCCATCCTTAGAGCTTGGCCTAAGGTCAATGCCACAAAACCACATGAGGGAAAATGGTGAGGAGGGATGGATTCTCATGGGAAATTCAGAGTAGTATTATCAGGTTGTCGTTAGTTGCTGCTAAGTGGGGTCTAACTCATGGTGACCTTATGTATAGCAGAACGCAACTTTGCTGGTCTTGTGCCATCTTCACTATTGTTGGTACGTTTAAGTCCATGATTGTGGCTGCTGTGTTATCAGGAGGAAGAGGAAATGAATGCTGGGTACCATACAGCAGGTGTCCCATCAACTCCTTCTCAGCATTGTCGGCAGGAATAAATGAGATAGCAAATGGTTAGCATTTAGCGCAGTGCTTGGCCCATAGGAAATGCCCAGTTAACATTAACATAATATCTACTTCTGTAAAGATTACAGCCAAGAAAACCCTATGGGGCAGTTCTACTGTGTCACATGAGGTTAATATGAGTCAGGTAGACTCGACAGCACCCAACAACAACAAATTTTTGTTTGTTATTATTATTCTTCCTTTCAAATACACACACACACACACAGACACACACACACACACACACACACACATATATATATATATAGAGAGAGAGGGAGCCCTGGTAGCACAGTGGTTAAGCACTTGGCTGCTAACCAGAATGTTGGTGGTTTGAACCTACCAGCTGCTCTGTAGGAGAAACGTGTGGCAATTTGCTTCTATACAGATTACGGCTTTGGAAGCCCCATTGGGGCAGTTCTACTGTATCCTGTGAGGTTGCTGTAAGTCAGAATTGACTTGATGGCAACAGGGTTGGTTTTTGGTATATATATATATTCCCACAAATGACATGTGCACAGTGTAGACAAAGTAGAAAACATGGATAAGCAAAGTGAACACCTTTCACCAACAGCATTCCTCTTGCGGGAGGGAGAGGCCTCATGATGGCTTTTTTGCTGACAGAAAACAGAGGCCTTTAGTGGATGAGGACTTGGTGGCATCACGTGATGGCAGAATAGGGGCCAGCCCCCAGCCCCCTTGGCTCCAGCCCAGCTGTCTTTTTTCCCTTTGACCGCCCTGCTCTCATGAACTGTCTTGCGTTCCTCAGGTGCTCTGTGGAGCTGGACTTGCCAGTTGAGCTGACAATGATGCATGGCCCTGGGAGTCCCCCAAAGAGTACTTTGGAGTCACTATGAACATGCAGGTGAAGGAGAGCAGCTACATGTGGAAGGCTGCAGAAGCTTCCATCTGAGGAAGTGCTGTCTGCTGCCCTGTCCCTGTGTGTGCCCTTGTTGCTGTCATAGTCTGCCTCAGACCTGTCATAAAGCAGGAAGCTGCCAATTAGGGAGGCTACTTCCAGCTGTTCTGTTCTATGTCCATTTTATAGTGATTCCCTCCCACTTCCCCCAAATGTTTCCATTAGGGAGGAAAGGGTCCTCTTTGTCAGATTGCTCCCTGATGGCAGCAGGACACAAAACAGCCAAATTTATGTCTGAAAGCTGAAATCAGTTATTGCTGACAACTGTAATAATGGTGTCTAGAACATGACCTAGTTTATTGCTCAGCACCTGATCTGAGCTGATAGATTCTTTCTGAGAGACTGACTGGCCATGTAGGCATCCAAAGGGAAAAATAGAAGTAGGGCTGCGGTAGGTACGACTTCGGAGATTTGAGGGAAAGAGAAAGTGCGAGTGAGAGAGAGAGAGAACATGTGAGCACAACCAGTCTCATTTATTGTCAATAATAGCTGCTACTGTTGATTAAGTGGCAGGCCCTGGGGTATGTGTTACATACCTAACCTTCACCACAGCCATGCAAATAAGTATCATTATCCTTGTTCTAATAATTAGAAAACCAGGGCCTAGAGAGGCTAAGTAACTCACACAGCTGGTAAATGAAGAAACCCAATTCAGACCCAGTTCGTCTGGTTTCAGAGCCAAGCTCTTTATAAGTTATGCTTCTTCTTCTTCTTCTTTTTCCTTTTTTGAGGTCACATTCAGCTTGTGTCTTCAGGGAGTCTTTCTCACAAGGGCTACTAAAATGATTTCGCACACATACTAACTAGTTAGCTGCTGTTGAATGGACCCCTGACTCATGGCAACCCCATGTACAACAGGATAGGATGGTTGTGATCCTTAGGGTTTTCGTGGGTTCATATTTTGGAAGCAGCTTACCAGGCGTTTCTTCCTACACTAGCTAGTTGTTGTTGTTGTGTGCTGTGGAATTGGTTCCAACTCATAGCGACCCTATATGACAGAGTAGAACTGCCCCATAGGGTTTCCTAGGCTGTAATCTTTATGGGAGCAGATTGCCAGGTCTTTTCTCCCATGGAGTCACTGGTGGGTTTGAACCACTGACCTTTCAGTTAGTAGCCGAATGCTTAACCACTGCACCACCAGGGCTACTCTACTAACTAGCAGTGGGTCTAAATTCTCATTTGAATTAGTTTTCAGAAATATAGGTTCTTTCATGGGTTGAATTGTGTCGCCCCTCAAAAGATGTTCTGAAGTCCTAACCCCCGATACCTGTGAATATGACCTTGTGGATGTAATCAAGTGAAGATGAGGTCATTAAGGTGGCCCTTAATTCAATATGACTGGTGTCCTTATGGAGCCCTGGTGATGCAGTGGTTAAGAGCTGTGGCTGCTAACCAAAAGGCCGGCAGTTCAAATCCACCAGCTGCTCCTTGGAAACCCTATGGCACAGTTCTACTTGTGCTCCTTGGAAACTCTATGGGGCAGTTCTACTTTTCCTATAGGGTCACTATGAGTTGGGATTGACTCGATGGCAACAGGTTGGTTGGTTGGTTTGTTGTCCTTACAAGGAGTGGAGAAGAGACACAGACACGCAGGGGGACCTCCATGTGATGACAGAGGCAGAGATTGCAGTGGTGTGTCTACAAGTCAAGGAACGCCAAGGATTGCTGATAACATTAGAAGCTGAGAAAAAGGCATGGAACAGATTCTCCCCCAGGGCCTTCAGAGAGAGTATGCCCCTATTGACACCTTTATTTTGGACTTCTAGCCTCCAGAACTGTGAGAAAGTAGATTTGTATTGTTTTAAGCCACCCAATTTGTGGTAATTTGTTCTGGCAGCCGTAGGAAACTAATACAGGTTCCTAAAACAGGAGTCTGGAGACATTGAGGGGAAGAGGATGTGTGTGTATGCGAGTGCATGCTTGTGTGTGTGACTCTTAATTGTGTCTCTTGTAGTTACAACCTATATCAGTAGTGATATTTTATTAATTGTGGTCCTACATCTCCCCCGGCAGCCTAGCGTAATCCTGAGGCAATCGGCTAGAAAGTGACTAATGAGAATTATTTCTTGATCGATGGGGCTATTCTTCTGGATTTAACAGGACCTTGTGAAAATGATAGAGTCTCATTTTCACACTGTATCTTCCATGTCTAGACATAAAAGTCATAAAAAATGAAATATTCGACACATGGAGGATGGCCTCTAGAGCCAGGCTTTCTTTTCTGCCCCGGGCACTCTAAGCCAGGTTGAGCCAGCCAAGCTTCAGGCCTCAGCTGCTCACGAAATTCACTGCCACCAGATGCGGTTCTGGACGGTTGTCCTGAAATACCTCTACCCCTGCCCTTCTCTTTGTGCTAATCAGGGAAACAGTTGGTTTGAATAAGGTCACAGATTAATTAGAATCGGGCTTAATTAAAGCTGCATGAGCATCTGGACAACTTCGCCAACAAAGGGGATCATCTAGGTATCTCTGAACAATCCTTTCCTCTGCTGGGCACTCATTCTCTGGTTTAGGCCTTAGTTTGAGCTACTGTGAGAGGCTCCTTTGCTTGAAAGCTTTTCCAAGTCAATTATGCGGTCTTTTCTACGGCTGGTTAGTTCAGTTCGAGTGGTATTCTAGTGAAGTCAATGACTTAGGCTTGATCCCCATGTGGGACTTAGTTTTAGTCTGTTCTGCAGCTCTGAATATATACCTCCTAAAGTGGGTCGCTATGAGTTGGAATTGGCTTGGTGGCAATAGGTGGTTTTTTTTTTTTTTTTTTTTTTTGTAGTTTTAAAGTGGAGAGAGAATGCACTACATGGATACGGAATGGATATGGGCTGGGGGATGAGTGCTCATGGATATTCCAACCATCTATCTCCTTTCTTCCATTTGAGCCTGGCATAACCCCCTGCACCGTTTGGAATACAGAGGTGCTCAGCTAATGTGTCCCTGCAGAGAACTGGATGCTAGAACCTTGCGAAAGAATTTGACTCTAAGGAGAACACTAATAGGTCATGCTAAGGAGATCAATATGCTCATCTTTTTTGTCATCAAATCCTACACTCCATCAGACTGCCATTGGAAAGCAGCTGATGAACTAATTCATACTAAACTGGCAATGACCAACAATGACTTAAAGTGTGGCCTGTATTAGAAATACTTATATTTTTGACAGGGGCAAATCATTTTTTCTAAATCAATGATTTGCAAACTGTCATGAAAGTGTATCTAGGGTAGGGTATCCAACTATCCTGGTTTGCATGAGACTGAGGGGGTTCCCAAAAGGTAGGGCTTATAGTGCTGAAACTGGAAAGTCTTAGACATACCAGGATGAGTTGGGGACCTTAATATAGGGTGGTTATGATGGATGAGTGTGTGAGGGGAGAGGGCCAGGTGAGGATGGCAGTACCAAGAGAAGGTGGAGCATGAGGTGCTTGGGGACACTGCCTCTGCTTCATCCAAAGAGGCAACACTTTTGTGTCTTATGTTTTGAAGTTGTGGATATGATTTTCCTTGAAAAGCATTTGAAAAATACTGCTTTTAAAGAATGAGAGCCAAGAGTAATATATAAAGAACAAAAATAGCAGAAAATGTCTGGGGGCAGAGAGTTTTTGAGGTCCCCACTTTTCATCACTTCAGCCACAACTCTGCTGACACAAAAAGCAAGGTTTGGCTGTTGTCACAGCAGAGAAAGGAAGAATAACCTCTGTGGAGAATCAAAGGGAAGGGATTGTTTTGGGAGCAGGATAATATTTGGCATAATAATTTGTTTTTCCCTGTATTTTCCTCCTTTCATTTCCCCACGTAAGTAGGAATTCAGGCACTGAGTGTCCGTTCCTCAAGAGAGTTTGTGTACAGATGGAAGGCAGAATTTCCCTACAAAAACATTTTTCTTTCTGGCTTTTGTTTTCCACAAGCCTCACCTAATTGATGACATTATGTTAACCGTCTTTGAAAGCAACGGTAGGGAAGTAATGGGAAGATTTTCGTATAGGTTGCATTGCATCTATAGAGCTATTTGGGGAGAATTACCAGATTTACAATACTAGGTCATGCAATACGTGAACATGGAATATCCCTCCATTTATTTAGGTCTTCTTCAATTTCTCTTTATAATATTTGGTAGTTTTCTATGTAGAAGTCTTGCACATCTTTTGTTAGTTATATGTAGTCTTCGGCGTTTGATTCTTTCTATGCTATTGTAAACAGCGTCTGTTCGAGAATTTCATTTTCTTCCCATTGGTTTCATCTCAAGGTCAGAGACTGAAACTGTAGAGGGTGGGGATTCACTCTTCCTTTCCTCACACAGTGGCAGAAAGAAAGGATGAAGGAGAGGGATAGACAGAGAAGACCTGACAGGGTAAAACCTAGAGCCATTTGGAAACGGACTGAAATGATGCAGGCTCATGTGAGGGCACTTGAAACATCTCCACAGTGACAACAGGCTGCAAATTTCCAGACTGGATGGGTGCTTGTGATATTGTGACCGTGTCATTTAGTATGGAGCTGATTAGTTTTGCTAAGAGAGACAACCTCTTAAGTCATGGCTAGCTCAGAAATTTTTTGTTAGTTTTTTTTGGTTTTGGCTTTTCTCTCTGTTTGAGTTTTCCCACAAACTCCCTGTGACCAGATTTTCTACCTGTCACTGAGATCATTTCTGCTTCCGAGACAAATGCTTCTGACCCTCAGCAGACACCAAGGCTCTTCTCTGCTTCACACTGATAACCTTCAAGAAGCAGGGAGTCTCCTTCCTTTCCTCTTTTTGTCTCCTCCAGCCAGTTAATTATTCTTAAGCCATCAGATAAGAATGGCAATATATTTTAGTCTATTCCTTTGAATACAAATATAACCTCAGACTTCAGGGCTTGTACCTTATTGTTCCTGGGCCAGATTGCTTGTGTGAATATTGCCCAACAGGGAGTAATGAAGATTGATAAAGCAGTTTCCTAAAAGACCTGAGAAAAGATGCTACTTAGGCAGTGGCACATCATTTCTCATGATGTTGTTCTTGTTTTTGCTCATGAATGAAGTGGATACATGTCAATTTTGTCTCCAAGAGTCCAATCACTGTTCTGCTTAAAAGGGCTTCTGGTTTGGTTTTGTTTTTTTTCTCCCCTAGGTAACTATTCCTCCTTCACTCTTTTTTTTTTTTTTTTTTAATTCTATTGTGGTGAAAATATACATACCAAAACATAACCCATTTCAACAATTTCTACCAGTACAATTCAGTAATATTGTAATATTCTTTGAGTTGTGCAACCATTCTCACTAGCCTTTTCCAAATCCTTCCACCACCATTAATATAACTTCAAGGCCCCTGAGCAAAAGCTTCCCCTTCCCCCCTCCCTCCCACCTTTGGTAACCACCAATAATCTTTGGTTTCTATACGTTTGCTGATTCCCTATACGTGAGATCGTAAAATATTTGTCCTTTTGTGACCGACTTATTTCGCTCAGCATGATGTTTTCAAGGTTCATCCATGTTGTAGCATGCCTCAGGACTTCATTTCTCTTTATGGTTGAGCAGTATTCCATTGTGTGCATAAAGCACATTTTGTTTATCCATTCATCTGTGGATGGACATTTCTGTTGTTTCCACCTTTTGGTTATTATGAAAAGTGCTGCAATGGACTTCGGTGTACAGGTTTCTGTTTGTTCCTGCCTTCACTTCTTCTGGGTATATACCTAGGTTCCTCCTCCACTCTTGATCTATTTGCTTTGGATGGAGTTGATTCTAGTCCTGGCACCACATGTAGGCCTCTAACTCTGGCTTGGTCAACCAGAGCACTGAATTTTCTTCATAGTGATTGCTTGAGGGATGGGCATGCTGCCCTGCAGAGCCAATGAGACACAATGAGGCATTTCAGGGAATGCTGATGGAGAAGCACACTCTCCTCTGTGTTGGACTTGACACTCAGAGGTTTTGTTCTGGAAATCATGGAAGCTACCATGTCACTTTGTGATGTCACTTTGATGACTAAGGTGCGCCTGACCCAAGCCATGGTATTTTTCAATTGCCTCACATGCATGCAAAAGCTGGACAATTAAAAAAAAAAAAAAGACTGAAGAAGAACTGATGCATTTCAGTTAATATCGAATGTACCATGGACTGCCAGAAGAATGAACAAACCTGTCCTGGAAGAAGTACAGCCAGAGTGCTCCTTGGATGCGAGGATGGTGAGACTTTGTTTAATGTACTTTGGACATGTTATCAGGAGGGACTAGTCCCTGGAAAAGGACATCATACTTGGTAAAGTAAAGGGTCAGTGAAAAAGAGGAAGACCCAACAAGATGTATTGACACGATGTACAACAATGGGCTTAACCATACCTACTGTTTTGAGGATGGCACAGGACTGGGCAACATTTTGTTCTGTTATACACAGGGTCACTATGAGTTGGAGCCACTTCAGTGGCACCTAATAATAACAACAACAACAATATCACCAAGGTAGTGATATTTGAGTTAATCCAGGATTCCCAGGATTTCAGTGGGACAATCTGAGCAGCTGAGATGGAATGAGTAAAGGCATGGAGGCAACAAACTGGGGGCTTTTGCACCTTTAAGGCCCATTGCATGATCTAGTGTGGGTGAAGTATCAGAGGGAGGATGCTCATTCAGGGTCTAGGCCAGTGCTGTCTAATAGAAATGCAATGTGAGTCACAAAAGTAATTTTAAAATTTTCAGTTGCCACATTAGAAAAGTAAAAATTTAATGTAATTTCTTTCAAAAACTTTCCATTGTGGACCAATCATCGGAGAAGTTGCAGCAAAATTCCAAGGGCTTTAGATTAATGAAAGTGATGTAGCAGCTGAATTATGCCAGCTTGCATGGCAGATACAAGGGGAAACAAACTGTGTGATAACAACAGTCTCATAAAATGGAAAGAAATAAAAGCATATCCCCTGTGCTCTGGTTCTGATCAGAGTTGCCGATAACAGGAGAAGAGATAAAAAGGGGAAGGGGGGATTTTGAATGCTGTAATCTTGCTAACAAAGAACATCGACCACTGCTTGGCCGCTTCTTCTATGCAGAAGAAATATGGGATTCATTATTTTTCTGGGAGAATCTGAGCTGTTCCCTGCAAGATAATAACATTGAAGAGGTTTTATAATTGTTTAGCTGGATTAAATCTTTATTTAGGGGTCACTTTTTTTTTTTAAGAAGTAGATCTTTCTGACTGTTATGATAGAGATCATTATTATTTCCTATCTCCAAGGCATCTCCCCACTACCACCTTTTATACAGAAATGCACCAGATCTGAAACCCCACGGAGAAAGCTGTTAAACTTCAGTGTGCAGATAGTCTGGAATTTAAAATAGTTCGAACAGGCAGCACGGCATTGAAAGAGCACACACTTTGGAGTAGTTCAAGTTGAATCTGGGTTCAGCCAGTTATTAGTTGGCACCTCACTTAGTCCCAGTTTCATGATCTCTAAAATGGTGAGGATAATCCCTGCCTTTTAAAGTTGTTGTAAGAAGGAAATGAGATAATATGTGTGCACAGGATGACACCAAATGTACTCAGCAATGAGTAGTTCATTCTTGCAGTCAACAAATATTTATTAGACATCACTACAGGCCAGGTAAGGAGCCCTGGTGGCACAGTGGTCAAGTTCTTGGCTGCTAACCAAAAGGTCAGTGGTTCAAACCCACCAGCTGTTCTGTGGGAGAGAGATGTGGTAGTCTGCTTCCATAAAGATTACAACCTTGGAAACCCTATGGGGTAGTTCTAGTCTGTCCTATAGGGTCACTATAAATCAGAATCTACTTTACTGCAATGGGTTTGGTGTTTTTTTTTTTTTTTTTTTTTTTTGGTATATGTCAGGAAATGTTCTAGTGCTGGTGAATAGCAGTGAAAGAGACAAACACTAGCTAAACAACAAAAATAGCAATAATAATAATGTCTATTAGTATAAATTTTCAATATCCATAAAAGATAATGTGGCAGTTACCATATACCTGACCTAAAAATGATATAGAACCTCTGAAGCTAGATATATTCCTTAGAGATTACCCAGTCCTGCTTCTTCATTTTGCTTATGAGAAAACTGAGCTCTAGGCAATAAAACAGCACTCCAGTCTGGGATACAAAGATAAGTAAGACTAAGTGCTGCTCTCAATTAGCTGACAATTTTAGCGGAGGATATTGTTGTTGTGGTCCATCAAGTTAATCCTAACTTGCAGCAACCCTGTAGGACAGAGTAGAACTGCCCTGTAGAGTTTCCAAGGCTATAAATTTACAGGAGCAGACCACCAGGTCTTTTCTTCTTCCCACAGGGTGGCTGGTGGATTTGAACTGCCAACGTTTTGGTTAATAGCCGAGTGCTTAACCATTGCACCACCAGTGGGGAATACAGACACGTAAAAAGACAGCAGCAAGCGTTTAACAGTGTAATGTTAGACTTTCACTACAGGTAATTGTAGGTACAATTAAGTGTGAAAGTGCACATAAAGCGCTCGGCCCAGCGATACTGAAAATGGTGGTCGTAGATATGGTAACAGTCAAGGTAAACCAAGAGAATATAACCAGAGTAGACACCATTTTCTCAATTTCACCAATGAGGAAAGTGAAGATTAAAGTGATTAAGTAATTTCTCCTGCAGTACATGGCTAGAAAGTGGAAGAGTTGAGATTTAAACCTATAGTTAAAAGCCCATGCATTTTCCATTACACCTCTGACAATTTATGGGAAAAGAAGTGTCCAGTGGTCAGGTGGAAGGGGGATGTAGAAGATCAGATTATATTCATCTACCAAAACCAAACCAAACCAGAATAAACTCTTGTTAGTAGATGTGCTCAAGAATGGAATGGGCTGGTGGGGGTGAGGTGTTCAATGTATTTGAAACTTCTCGTCAACTAACTGTCAAGGAGAATTACTTTTTATTTCCCTGTTTAAAGATTTATTTTCTCCAAGTCTTTTTTTTTTTTTTTTTTTTTTTTTTTACTCAGCACAAATATTGAGACTTTGGTATAATGAATCTTGTAATACGAAATCAGCATCATCACAACAAATAGTAGTCTTATACTATCATGGATTCATTCATTCATTCATTCACTGAGCATCTACTGTGGGTCACTGTGGAGCTGTGAAACTGAAGGTACACAGATTTGTTACAGTCCCAGCACTCACAAAACTTATGGTCAAATGGGGAATACAGACAATTAAAGGAGCAATCACAATATAGCAGGACACATTATGACAAGAGAAGTAGGGGGTTCATGGGAACACAGAGAAATGGCACCTAACCCAGGATTTATGCAGCAGGGAAAGTTCCCTAAAAGAAGTGATGTGCAAGCATGGGCTTGAAGGATAAGACTACTCCACCAATAAGGAATGGTAGATACAGAGATATGGAATTGAAAAAGAACATGGAATTTCTGAAGAACTAAAGCCTTCTTCAAGTTAACTCAAATATGGCTTAAACTCAAGTATGACTACATTTGAAAATATTTCTTTAATAACCCTGCTTAGGCTTTCTGTGGCACTTTATTGATATTTCTAATTTGGAACTTCTACTTCGGGGTTAACAGACACCTGACATCCATTATGATATTTCCTATTTTTTTGTCCATGGCAGACATTACTAATCTATCTTTGCACTCTTTCATTAAACCTGACCTTTTTTATGAGACTCCTCAATGCAACATTCCAGGAAGCAACTACCAAAGAGTCAGAGTAGGTACATGGTTTGAAATGTTGAAGCCCATTAGTAGGTTGGATGCCCCTGAGGTCTGATATTAACTGTGCGAAGATTTCCTGTTCAATCAGATTTCTTGGGGAAACATCCAACATTATCGCTCTCAAGGGAGAATAGCTGTGAGGGATCATAAATTTACATAATCTTTTTCTTTCTTCTGATACGTCAATTAATTGCTTTAGATTAGCTTTGCCAGTTTCTGCATCTTTCTTTCCTAAGGTGTTTTTGTGACCCTGCTGACACTATAAAATGTAGTCAACCTGGTTGCTTCAAAGTAGATGGGTTGTTGAGGAGTCTGGCCAAGGCCTATTTTGGGATGTTGCAAACAATGGAATGATGAGACAAGATGCTTGAGTAGTAAAACATAATGTCTTAGGCTCGGTTCTCTAGAGAGGCAAAAATTCCCAAGTCTGTGGGTCAGGCTGGAGGCTTATCCTGACTCATTTAACTGCAGGGGCTGGTGAACCCAAGATTGGCAGGTCAGACAGCAGACCTCTGGCTCACAGGTTGCAGAGGCTGACGCATGCCAAGATTGGCAGGTACGCTGCTAGCTCAAGTCCCAAGAACTGGAGGTCAGACAATGAGCCAGTGCTGGATCCAGAGCGAACTTTGCCAGAAAGTCCACATATATTGGATACAGGCCACACCCCTAAAGAAATTCCATTTCCACTGATTAGCTTGTTATAGCAGATCTCATTATGGAGGTGATTACATTGTTACATAGCTGCAAACCAACATCACAACTGCCAAACCACTGAGGATCATGGCCCAGGCAAGTTGGCACAAACCTTAACCATCACACATAGGCCAAACCTATTGCGGTTGAGTCAATTCCAACTCATAGCGACCCTATATGACAGATTAGAACTGCCCCAATAGGGTTTCCAAGGAGCGGTTGGTGGATTTGAACTTCTGTCCTTTTGGTTAGTAGTCGTAGCTCTTAACTGCTGTGCCGTCAAGGCTCCAAGGCATCACACATAGGAAACCTCTCTTTTTGTCTCCTTTGTTATGAAAGTTGTCTTGGTGATGGGAAGAGTTAGAGTTGAGAGAAGACTGGAGAAGACAGAAAAATTTTATGAAAGTTTTCTTCTCTCAGTCAGGTTTGGGGATTACTTAGCTCTTCCTGTGAATTACTTAGCTCTTCCTGTGAAGTGGGTGTTATGTGGTTTACGATTATCCAACATTTGTGAGCTAACCATTTGCTCTTATTCTTTTTGGACTTTAAGGTGCTACAGCTATTGGGTTTTGGGGTTGGTTACAAAAACTTACTTATGACTCTATTATATTTTTTATTCATGCCAATCTCTTCTACAATACAGGAAACTCACTGAGGGCCAGGATTGCACGTAGGTTATTGCAGGTGGTTCATCCATCTCCCCCCTGACCCCCATGATTTTAGATAAGTGACTGGTGCAGGCAAATAAATGCTAGGCACTTTGAATGAATACCACCTCCAAGACTCTTAATACAAACAACATTACACAATTCGATTTCAAGGAATTTGAAATCTAGCTGGTGAATTGAGATAAGCACAAGACATAAGAGTTAAATAACTGAGTAAGGCGACAATAGAAAGGATATGACTAGGAAACAGTTGTATGTTGTGAAATACATTATGCAGATAGTCAGTTCTATGGTCATCCCAGAGAAATATCCCCGTGGTGGGAAAATATAGATTTTAATATGAGTATGCCCTTTCTCCAGTTAGCCACGGCAGAAGACGCATGGGAGCTGAAACAAACAAGTGGAGCCAAACAAGTGGAACCCTCGGCCAGTATCCAAGTCAGAACTCTGAATTCCCAGTATATTGATGCCTCAAAATTCAGGAGAGAGTGTTGGCTCTGGACTTACAGGGCTGTGGGAGAAAATGGAAAGATCAGTGAAGTATTTTTTTGGCAGATGGAGAAGAAGAGAAACCAGATTAGCTGCAGGGATCAGACAGGACTGTTCCTCTTACAGCTTTTTGGCTTATTGCTGGCCTTGTCAGGGGAAAGATCTTTTCTCCTGCTTACTTCATAAACAACTCTAGCCAACGGGAAGACTCTGTGTCAGATCTGTGATGAGGCAAAACAGAGGCACTTCCTGAGTGGCGTGAGATCCGTGATGCTAGTGGAGGGAGGGAAGCTGATCTCTCTGGAGACATCACATGCCCTCTTGTGAATCTTTTTTTTCAGCCATTGTAGCTGAACTGACAGTGACAGTGCCAAAACCTGCACAAGAAAACCCAGTAATTAATCTATGGAGACACCTATGCGACAAATCAAAGTCAAGAGAAGGTATTTCTTGGCATTTCAATAATATTTAAAATTGGTATAAAATTGGCATCAGAAAACAGTCTCTTTGATGGCCAGGAAAGTCCATAACACTAGCACAGGCTGCCCTTGTCTCATCAATCTGCTTGGAGCTCTTTTTAATTATTAACTTAATTTGAAAAATGTTTAGCACTGGAACTGAAGCTCAGGGATGTTATGAACACTCTCAGTGATAGGGAGACTCCCAGGAACCCAGTGATGTTGTTCTTCTAGGTTTCCTGAATCTTAGAGAAAGTGTGAAATTCTGTATGTCCTCTTGGAGAAGAAATTAGATCTGGTTTCAGGATCTTGTTTGAATGAACCATTTACATAGTTTCTCTGTACCTCAGTGTTGGCCTGCATATAACAATGACAGCTAAACATTTTACACATATTACACGGGTTCATCTCCAAAATGATGCCACAAGGTAGGTCCAATTGTCACTGCTATTTTAGAGACAAGGAACTGAGATTCAGCAAGACTAGGTAATATGCTCAAGGTGGTGAGTGGCAGAACCAAGCTTCAAACCCAGATGGGCTGTCTCCAAAACCCACGCTCCACCAGTATATTAAATTACTAACACATTTCTCAGCTCCCTTTAAATAATGTATTTCAGTGATTCTGTATTTATTCCATTCCATATTAACAGGAGTTACCTGCAGAGCCAAGAGTGTTGGGGCTGGGTCCTGTCTGATTTGGTTCTCTCATTTTATACTCATTTGAGTTGATTTAATTTGATGTAGCATAAGAAGGTATATAGTCCTATAACATCAGCTAATATTTGTGTTGTGTTTTCAAGTTAAAAAACAAACCTCTTGTCAATAGAATTTTTCATTTCATCTTTATGGCAGTCTGTTGAGGTAGGAAATATGCATGGTAAATGTTATTACCCTCATTTTATAGGAGTTTAGAGAGTAAGATATTTAGCTAAGGTAACTCACCTAATATTCTGGGACTGGATTCCTGGTCTTCCTAATCTTTTGTCTATGTGTTACAATTCTTTTGGGTTGCTGACAAAATTCTTTTTCTCTTCACTGATCATATCCTGTAGTACAAGATAAAAGCTTGGTGCAAGCCCTTGCCATTGATTTCTTAGTGAAGACTGTAAAAATCCCCCCCCTCTTCTTCAGTTTCTTACAAATGCATTTCAGAGTTTCTATGTACACTTGTAAGGCAGACATTCTTTGAAGCTTAACTAGTATTTGCCAGGTGGCTGGGCCCTGGACGAGAGGTGTACAACACTGTGAAACTTAAATAGAGGAAAAGAGCTATTTCCCAAAGTGGCCCTGCAGCTGGTTTTCCCAAGGCAGATGCCTTATTGTTCCACAGTGTCTCTTATGGGGGAACATGGGCTATCTAGCTGGGCAGTTTAGGCATGGAGGGGTTCTGGACATGGCCCAATCACCCTCCTCAATCACAAGGAGAAACAAGATTATCAAATGCCAGAGCAGCTGCTCCCTGGACAGCAGATTTGACTGATGGCTTTACAGACCCCAGGCAGCCTCATTGTCATTTTGTGACACACTTTATGCTTTTGCCCTACCAAGGTGGCTGGAAACTAACCATGCCTTTCCACAGATCCTAGCTCCTCAGCTTTGAAGATAGACAATTTCTGTTCTCCCTGGATCATCTCCAAGACCTCCAGGGCCTGCCAGTGTTCATTCTCGATGTTTCTTCCCTTGGCAAGCTGTCCCTCCATCCATCAAAGAAAGCAGGGACAGTGGAGCAGCCCAAGGATTTGCTCTGACAGCGTCCGTGTTAAGTATTTGCCAGGGTTCACACGGTAGTTTGGCTGAACAGATTAGTGAGGATGATCCCGGCTCAAATTTGACAGTACCCAAGAGTAAGGTGATAAATTTCTTCCATACCATGAGGTCATTTCCACCTCCACCCCTACCCAATGTGTCCTGAAAACCTTGGAGTTAAAGGGTCTGATTTATTCTTGGCAGTACCTGGGAGGGTCCTTATGTATATGCAGCTGGTGAATATAAGTTGGCGTTGAGCTCTGACAGCCCTGATCTCTACCATTATTCTTCTCTACCTTGGACCTACAAGGCAGTTCTTTGTTCATTAAATTCAGGCCAGACACATAGATCAGGTAGCAGTTCCCTTTCAGGGTGTAAAAACCTTGTGTTATCTTCGACAAAGTACTTATGTTCGACAAAGCCTTAGATGCTAAAATTAGTGCTAATTTATTCTCATCAGCCTAGAAGGGAAGGAACTTTTCTCATCCAGAAAGTTTCCATAATAACTAGCACTTCTGCCTACATCTTTCCTTAAATACAGGGGTGGATTATCCAATAGGCAAGGCAAGCACAGTGCTTACCTTGCTTGCTTACCAGATACCTGTAGTGAACAACTTTGCATTTTTTCACCACAACAAAGATTCTGCTACTAGGTATGGCTGGCATCTGTCTGTCTTCCAACCCCACAGCACCTTCCAACAGAATCAAAGCCTCTTTTCACATTTACAATCCCAGACAGGGATGGATTAGCCAGTGAGCAAGGTAAGTCTGTGTTTATTGCTTATTGGGTAATCCTCCCCTGCTTAAATACCATCGTTAGTGGCATTAGGTGCATTGCATTGGGCAAATCTGCTGCAAAAGACCTCTTTAAAGTGTTAAAAGGCAAAGATGTCACCTTGAAGACTAAGGCGCACCTTACCCCAGCCATGGTATTTTCAATCGCATCATACGCATGCGAAAGCTGGACAATGAGTAAGGAACACCAAAGAATTGATGCTTTTGAATTGTGGCGTTGGCGAAGAATATTGAATACACCATGATTGCCAAAAGAACGAACAGATCTGTCTTGGAAGAAGTACAGCTAGAACGCTCCTTAGAAGCAGGGATGGCGAGATTACGTCTCACATACTTTGGACATTTATCAGGAGAGATCAGTCCCTGGAGAAGGACATCGTACTTGGTAAAGTAGAGGGCCAGCAAAAAAGAGGAAGACATTTCATGAGATGGATTGAGCCAGTGACTGCAACAATGCGCCCAAGCATAACAATGATTGTGAGGATGGTGCAGGACCGGGCAGTGTTTTGTTCTACTGTACATGGGGTTGCTATGACTTGACGGCACCTAACAACAGTGGCGTCTTGCAAAATGGCGACGAGCACTAATAAGAGTCCCTTATTCTGACATGATATTTTATATTTTCCACAGCACTGTCATACACATTATCATATTTTATTCTCAAATTTTTTTAAAATATATAGACTTGTTAAATATTCTATTCTCACCCCCAAAGCCAAAAACACTTCCAAAGACATAGCATACCAATGTCTTGAAATTCTTAAGTTTTCGTAACGTTCCTTTCACCTCCTGTATTTTACTTTCATCTACGGTAAACAACCCTTTTGATTGGTTGTTTACATATGAATTATACGTTATCTAGTACCTCCAATGATTTAAATATCTTAACAATTTAAATGCATGGGAAACAAGGCAAAAATCAATGCAGACAATTCTCAAACCCCATAAACCTGGCAAAAAGAAATAGATAGAGCTACAGTACTTTAAACGTAGAAGGTATTTCTTTTTGAACAAAGAGTGGTTGCCCCACACTCAATAGAGAAGGAAAGAGAGCAACCAAAGATGCAAGATTAGTTATTAAAAATTCAACTGAGTTTTCTTAAAAGGAATAGAGAAATAAATGAGGAAGGTAGTGCACCAGCGGCTTATCCCACTGCTGCAAGAAAAGATGCGACATATGAAAGTATTTCTTTTGCCATTGAAATGGTTCTTCAAGGCCTGAACATAAAAAAGCCAAGGAAAGGCTAGGCTTTAGAAAAGAATGATGGCAGAGGCTTGGTTCTCACTGGGCTCCTAGGGCACGGGCTTCTGGAACCATCTACAACAGCTTTAGTTCAGCAATCTGTTGAAGGTGATTCTCCAGCAGAAGAATAATGTGGCAGTAAGGAGGCAGGTTCTTACAGGCTAAAACAATTCCAAAGCCTTTGACACAGGACTGAAAATGTCTGTTCTCAAGGCTGAATCACTAGACAGACCAAAAACCAAAACCAAACCCATTGCCACTGAGTCGATTCTGACTCATAGAGACTCTAGATAGAGCTAACTCTCATTTCAGCATTGAAATGCCAGGATCCGGGGCTCAAGGAAGAAATAGAAACTAAGAATTTATATCTACTGAACAGGATATAAAAGCACCTCTAATGAAATAGTCTGGTGATTGGGGCTGACAGAATTGCAGATTTTAAACTTTGCAAGAAGACATGATTATCTTAAATGTTTTTCACTGAGAGGAAAACGCCATTCCCCCATGTGTGGTGACCCTAGGGTTATAATAAATGCCTTAATGAGATGTTTCTCACATTTGAGTTTAGGGTCAAGTGTAGCAAAGTCTGAACAACTGGCATAGACTAACTGACATCCCAATGAGGTTGAAACCAAGAGGATCCTCTCTGTCTTTTCTCCTTTCCTTAGACACCCCTGAGACTTTGTTACAGTCTTTGTCAACAGTAACATAGAGTTGGATTGATCTAAGTGCTGGTTCGTGGAATATCATTTTGCAGCTGTGCTAGGATCTGGAATGGACTTTCATTCTATATAATTCAGGAACGTAATTTGGACTCAAGAATATTTGAGATTGAGTAAATCCAACTTCAGAAGTCCTTAAGGAGGTATACAATTTCAGGGGAAGGTAACTCAGGCTGTATTTGCTGAAGGAATTTCAATTACTTTGAGACATTTTTGGATGAGACTAATCAGATTAATTGGAGATGAAAGAAGTTTGGACTTTAAAGTCTTTGGCTTTTGGAGTTTTTATAGGCTTTAATTTAAAGAAATTAGGAATTTGATTTTTGAATTTAAGTTTCTTCTTATAGATTTGATAATGGGCCGAGGTCATATGTTGACATTTTGGATGATGATACTGCTGATATTGGAGGATACTTGTGTTGCCTTTTGATTTCTGTAGAACATTTGGGGAGTTATATTGAATAAAGTAGTTGTGCATAATTTAGAATCAGGAGAAACTTTTAGCTTAGGATACACCATAACTTTGATTTAATTTAATTAATATATTAGTCACCTATTGCTGCAATAATACTGTGTAACAAACTATTCCAAAGCTCAGTGAATTACAACAATAAGCATCCTGGATTGAATTGTGTCTCCCAAAAATATGTGTCAATTTGGTTAGGCCACGATTCCCAGTATTGTATGGTTGTCCACCATTTTGTCATCTGATGTGATTTCCCTAGGTGTTGTAAATCCTACCTCTATGATGTTGATGAGATGGTATTAGCGGCAGTTATGTAAACTCAATCTACAAGATTAATTTACAATTTAAGCCAATCTCTTTTGAGATACAAAAGGGAGAAGCAAGCAGAGAGACAGGGGACCTCATACCACCAAGAAAGTAATGACAGGAGAAGAGCACATCCTTTGGACCAGGGGTCCCTGTGCTGAGAAGCTCCTTCACCAGGGGATGATGACAAGGAAGATTGATGACAAGGACCTTCCTCCAGAGCCGACAGAGACAGAAAGCCTTCCTCTGGAACTGATGTTCTAATTTTGGACTTGTAGCCTACTAGACTGTGAGAGAATAAATTTCTTTGTTAAAGCCATCCATTTGTGGTATTTCTGTTAGCACTAGATGACTAAGTCAATAAGTATTCATTTTTCTCATTCATGAAGTTTCAGGTCAGCTGGGGCATTTCTACTGCAGGCTGCTGGTTGGCTAGGCTTGACTCCAGACTTGGTTTAGATCTGCTCCATGTATGTCCATATTTTTCCTGGATGAAGCAGCTGCCATAGTCTTCTATGATAAATGGTAAGTGGTTGAGAGAGAGAGAGAGAGAGAGGGAGAGAGAGAGAGCAAAAACACATGATAACTCTTAAGGCCTTGGCTCAGAACTCCAAAAACCAGACCAAACCCACTGCCGTTGAGTTGATTCCGACTCATAGTGACCTCATAGGGTTTCCAAGGCTGTAAATCTTTAAGTAAGCAGACTGCCACATCTTTTTCCCGAAGAGGCACTGGTGGTTTCGAACCACCAACCTTTTGGTCATCAGTCCAGAGCTTTTAACCACTGTGCCACCAAGGCTCATAATTTGATAGTGTTATTTCACCCACATTCCACTGGTCAAATCCAATACCAATGGAGTGGGGAAATATACCTCACCTACTCTTGGACACTGCAAGGTCTTATGACAAGATGATATGAAGAATTGAGAACAATGATCTAATCTACCACAAGTCATACACTTCTTGTTTTGTTACATTTGTCACTTCACCTTATATCCATTCAGAAGTGTGGTCAAACGTTTACTCAGCTTTCTCTATGTTTCGTACAAACTGAGGCTCATTGACTGTTTGCATTAGGATTCACCCCAACGTGATTGATTTAGTATTTTTTTTGAATTGACTTCAGGAATTTGTATTTGTAATGATCTTGGCAGATGATGTCAAGTAGATTTCAGTAGTTAGTCCATTGAACTCAGGAATTCAACTCCTACTCAACAATGGGATTAATTTATAATTTATCATCTACTTGTTAATTATTAACTTGCTGAAAATGTTTTTGAAAAATTTGTGTTTGGAATTAACTTAAGCCACACTAGACCTGTCAAGATTCTCTTGACCCCTCTTTCTGCCTTGTCCATGTTGCTCCCCACCCCCAGAATGCTTTTCATCCAAGTGTTCCTATCTAAATTCGCTTCCAACCCAAACTATACATATCTTAAGGTTCACATCAAAGGCTACTTTTCCCAATTCACCTTTTATTTTGCATTTATGTATTACTTATTATGTCCTACCTTTATTAAAAGTAATTGTATGTACACCATCACCCACAGATGAAAAGCATCTTGATGGGAAGAACATGCCTAATTTATTTTTGTATCCTCCGTTCCTTGTAGGTAATATTTTCTCATTTTCAAAACTCATCTATAGTCCCTTTGTGTGCCATCACCGCTGGTGCCATTTTTCCTCACCAGCTCCCCAACCATTCTCTGCCTTCTATCTTGCTGAATTTTATGACACCATAGGCAGTACCGTTAGGTTTGTGAGCCTTCCTTCTGTTATCACTCTCTGTACAGACCTTTCACTTGCTCTTTGATTTTCACTATCCAGTTCCAATTTTGCCATTTTTGTCTCTTCTAGTTCCTCACTTCACTAAGTATATTGCAGCAAGGGATATAGATTCTTTTTCTTTTAAGCCTCTGGCTTTACTCTTCTCTTGAGAAATTTCTCTATATTATTTTGAAAAACATATCCCACTGATCTCTGCCCTGGAGCAAGGGAGAGGCCTTCCCTCTCCAGCTTTGATGACTGATTTTAATCATATTTGAGAATTTCTTCCTAATCTAACTGGAGCATTTTCTCATTGTGCATACACTTGTGCCCAGTTTTCCAGCTCTTAGGCAATTAATTCTTGCTATTTCCTTTGTGTGACCTGACATTTTCACTTTACGTTTTACTACATTTTTCTTGCACATACATCCTAGCAATTCCCTAGGGCCATATTCTTCTTTTGGTTAGCACTTCCAGGAGTGTCAGCAGTGTGTCTCTGACTCTATAGTGTAATCAAAGGCTTCTACATATTTGGCTTTCCAAGATCACTTTTGGATCACTCTTAGTCTTGTCACTTTGCACTGAGTTAGTGATAATCTCCTAACACCAGAATTATTGCTGTCAGTAGGGGAAGTGTTATTCCCTTAAAAACGTTTTATTCCTTTTCCCATTTTGGAGAAAAAGTTATGGGAGAAGGCACAGACTTCTTTTACTTTTATGTAACTAGCCACTTGAACAGGGAGCCCCGGTGGTGCAGTGGTTAAGCGCTTCAACAGCTCTGGAGGAGAAGGATCTGGCAATCTGCTTCCATAAAGATTATAGCTTAGAAAACCCTACGGGGCAGTTCTACTCTCTCATACGGGGTCGTATGAATCAGAATAGACTACGGCACCCAACAACAACAACAACAACAGTTCTTTGAATAAGACAAAGATAATACAACTACAATTTAATTTTTTATTTTTTTCCTCCCGTCTCTCATTGTCCCTTTAAGATTTATTCAGTGGCGGAAATCTTCCCCTGCTCCCTACTTCCTTATGCCTGTGAATTTTCTCCTTCTTCTTAACTAACAGAAATTCTCAGGTCACTTAATTTGCAAGAAGGGCTTAAATACAAAAATTAGAATTTCAAATCCAAGATATTAAATAATGAACTCAATTTAATCCAAATTCTCTCCCTTTCTTCTGTTGGGGTCTGATTCAGGCTAGCAGCTGGCAGGGGGACAAGAGCATGGTTGGTTTCCTGTGTTTCTGCCTTCCATGTCTCCTCTTTTTCCCCCAGCTTGCTAGCCAGTTGCTGACTTCTCTAAGGTCAGAGTGGTGAGAGAGAAGAGTGGGAAGGGCACAGAAAAGGTCTTATCTGAAATGATACTGTCTTAAGCTGGTTTCTCACTCTTGGCCCTGGAAGTTATTTAAAGCCAATTCTTTCTTTCTGGGGTGTTATTGTAGGTCACTGGGTGGCACAAATGGTTTGTGCTCAATCGCTAACCTAAAGGTTGGTGGTTCGAATGTACTCAATGGTACCATGGAGGATCTCCTTCTGTAAAGATTATAGCCAAGAAAACCCTATGGAGCAGTTCTATTCTGTAACACATGGGGTCGCCATGAGTTGGAATTGATTCAATGGCAATAAGACATTGCTTAGTCTGTCTGATTAAGACAGACTAGGAAGAAAGGCCTAGTGATCTACTTCCAAAAATTAAACAATGAGAACATTATGGATCGCAACAGAAAACTCTGACTCACTTGCTTTGGATAAGTCATCAGGAGGGATCACTTGCTGGAGGAGGACATCATGCTTGGTGAAGCAGAGGGTCAATGAAGGTAAGTAAGACACTTGGTGAGACGGGTTTGCACAATGGTGCAATGATGGACTCGAACATACTGGTGACTGTGAGGACAAAGCAGGACTGGGCAGCTTTTTATTCTGTTGTACATAAGCTCACAATAAGTAAGAGTTGACTTGAGGGCAGCTATCTTGTCTATCTGCCTATCTGTCTGTCTGCCTATCTGTCTGTCTGCCTGTCTGTCTGGAGCCCTGGTGGAATAGTGGTTAAGAGCTACGGCTGCTAACCAAAAGATTGGCATTTTGATTCCACAAGCTGCTCCTTGGAAACCCTGTGGGGCAGTTCTACTCTGTTCTGTAGGGTCACTATGAGTTGGAATCGACTCGACAGCGACAGGCTTGGTTTTTTGGTTTTGGTCTGTCTGTCTGTCTGTCTCTGTCTATCAGACAAGACCCAAGTCTTCCCCAAGCTGATGTTTTCTCATGTGTGGCCCCCGTCTGGTAATGTAAGCCAATCCAATCAGCCACCTCTACTTGCTACTGCAGGCTGATTGGCTTTCTCAGGTATATGTCAGGCACCATTCCTCTGCTCCCAACTACAGGAAGCACATTTCATGTTGCTTGCTACTTACTCATTAGTTAATTCAAGTGTGTGATAAAATTGTTCTTCCTTTGAGACTTGTCTAGGGAAAGGGCCAAACAGGGTTTTGCTAAGATGGAGACAGGTGCAAACAAAGTCAGGGATCAGGAAATCTGAAAT
Source organism: Dugong dugon (assembly GCA_030035585.1). Classification (NCBI taxonomy): domain Eukaryota; kingdom Metazoa; phylum Chordata; class Mammalia; order Sirenia; family Dugongidae; genus Dugong; species Dugong dugon. Next base: position 108,852,638 of record CM057467.1, read on the forward strand.
CCTACTATTCTCCTTCATTTGTTGTTACTCATGAAAGTTTTCTTGCCCCTTCCCGCCAGTTGTGGGAGGCTTGTTCTCATTTCCTTACCATTGGTCTGTAAGCACCTACTGCAGCATTCCTGGAAGTTGCCAGCTTCCCTTTGCCTCCGCCTAGTGGCCAAGCAAGTTTAGTCCCAGTGGGCATCTCCCACTCACAGGTGAGGTTCTTTTGATTTCTCACAACTGCCCATGGGAAAACTGACACCAAATGTTAAGCGACAGGTTCACTATCTGAGATCAGAGCTCAGATTTCAACTCAGTTTCAAATTTTATGTTTTCCATACAAAGAGCTCATCCTTGCTGTTCCAGCTAGTCTCCCTCTAGTCCTTTTAGATCTCATCATTCTAAACCAAAAAAGGAGTCCCACTGGCACAATGGTTAAGCGTTTGGCTGCTAACCGAAAGGTTGGAGGTTCGAACCCGCCCAACTGTTCTGTGGAAGGAAAGATCTAGCGATCTACTTCCATAAAGATTATAGCCTAGAAATCACTATGAGGCAGTTCTACTCTGTCACATGGGGTCACTATGAGTTGGAATTGACTCGACAGCACTCAACAACGACAAATTCTAAACCAAGCCCCTCTGGCCACACTGCTTGGACAATTTGTCTCTTCACATGAATTGTCCTGCAGATATACCTGGGATACACCTACGTGCAACCTTCCTTAGCCCGTGGTCCATACCTTCCCGGCTTTGCTCACAGCAAGCATACGTAACTCATGTTCCCAAGGTCTTCATCTTTCTGGAGATACCCTCTTCCTTACCACCTAATAAAAGCAACCTGTACCATGTGCCTGCAAGAAGTCTAGGCCCTTTCACAGCTGCTTCTGAGGATTCCTGGGAGTCGCTTACCTATGCTTGTTATTTGCAGCCTAACCTCTGGACTCTTTCCATGAGCCGTCTGTGATCACTTCTGTCCATTCCATTGTACATTTTCCAGGTTGCTCTCTTCTTCCCAGGCTGCTAGTATGGCTGTGCAGTTTGTGCACTGCACAATTCCAGGGGGCGCTTTCTACGTCAGCTAGGACATGGGTGACATCCTCTAGAGTTGAACAACATGGCACTCCTACTTCTCTCTGCACTGCTTAATCAAAGGGTGGACACATCCTGTCCCTCTGGTCCCCAGAAGAGCCCTAACACAAAACTGGTTGGTGCAATCACAGGACAGGCAAACTTAAAATTGGTTGTCAGATGTCACTTCACACACTGTTCATTGTTCTCAGCTGGGGTGACTCAACTGGTCAAGTTTCTCCTCATACTCCCAGACTGCCTCTGTGTTATTACAGCCAGTTTCTCCCTCAGGCCAGAGTCCCCCTTTCCTCAAATTTCTTGGTTCTGAGACCCTTCACAGGAAGCAATAATTCAGTTAACAACTTAATACAAGTATCAGTACCAGTTGCCATGGAGTTGAATCCAACTCATGGTGGCCCCATGTATGTCAGAGTACAGTTGTGCTCCATAGGGTTTTCAATGACTGATTTTTCAGAAGTAGATCTCCAGGACTTTCTTCGGAGGTTCTTTTGGGTAGACACAAACCTCCAACCTTTATGGTTAGCAGCTGAGTGGGTTAACCCTTTGCGCCACCCAGGGACCCTAACAACTTCATACCCTTCCAGATACACTAGCTACGCAAAATGAAGATAACTTCATCGACTTTATCCTTCCTTACTTCTCTCCCACCTGCTTGCCTTCCCTTCTTGTTCCCTTCCCTCCTTTCTTCCCTACTTCTCTCTTTCCTTCTTCCCTTTTTCTTTCCTTTCCTCCTTCTCTCTCTCCTTCTTTCCCTCTCTCCCTTCCTTTCTTACCTATTGACTCCTATGTGTCAGGCATGATTCTAGGTTCAGGGGATTCAGTTTTGAACAATCAGACAGTGCCCCTGTGCCCATGGAACATACAATCTACTGGTAGGAAAGAAAGAAACATGTGTATGTGATTGCCAACAGAGGTAAACATTATTAAGAACAAGCAGGGTAAGGAGATAGAGCAGTGATTCTCAACCTTGACTTCACAAATGAAATCACCTGGTGCTTAAAAAAAAAAACCCATTCCTGGTACTACCCACAGAGTTTCTGATCTAACTGGCCTAGAGTGAGACATTACTATACTTTAAAGCTCCCCAGGTATTTCTAATGTGTAGCTGGGGTTGAGAGCCACTGGGATAGAGAATGATGGTGTATGTAGCCCTTTACGTAGGGTAGCTAGGGAAGGTTTTCTGAGGACATGACACCTAAACAAAGCAGGACCAGCGTCAAAGCAAGATTTCTGGGATAACAATAGTGTGCTAGCAAATGTGTGACAACTGGCTCTCTGAGAACAAAAGCTCTGATTTATAGGGCTCACAGATTTCCATGATGTAATTACTCTCACCATGGCCAATTTCAAGTCACCGATGTGATAGCACTGAGCACAGAGCTGGAGTTGGAAAGAGATGCTCACAAGTGGCTCTTGTGAGCCTGTAAGAGCTGGCTGCAGCAGACCACTAGGTACATAGTCTAGGCAGAGGAACAAGCTGTGCAAAGGCCCTGTGGTTTCTGTTGTCCTGCAGGGTAGTTCAGTATTTACTCAGCTCAGCCTCAGCTTTGAGCACTTGCTTCACATAGTCAACTTTTGGAGTATCTCCCCTCCAAAACCAAGCAAGCAACCAAGCAGGCAGGCAGGCAGGCAGGCAGGCAGGCAGGCAGGCAGGGAGGCAGGCAGGCAGGCAGGCAGGCAGGCAGGCAAGCAGGCAAACAAGCAGGCAAAAAACCCACACACATACACAAACAAGTACACACACACACACACACACACACACGAACAAAAACAAAAGCAACAAACAAACAAACTAGTCTTTCTCAATATAATGTCTTTTGTAAAAGTCCTTTCCTGTGTCTTCTGCATAATTTTAGGAATGGCTTTCGATTTCAAAGTGGCATTCCTTGCTTTTTATCTTTTTGGTTGGTCACACACAGCACCCTGCATGTCTTATCTTCCACTTAGGAGACCCAGGCTTGCAGTTCATGCCTGCGCCCCGATTCCAACAAACTCTTGACACTTTGAGTAATGACTTTGTGTTAGTTCTCCCAGACTCACCCCCGTGATAGTAAAAAACAAGAGGCCCAATAGAGAAGAGACTCACAGCCCTACCCCACAAGTATCCTCAGGTAAGAAGTAAACACAAACTCTTTACTTCCTCCACTGAACAAAATTGCTCTTTTTGGGGGCATCTTCTTGAAATCATATTAAATCAAATGAGCAGGCTTGACAATAAATGGAGAGTTATGCATGTTGTAAGACACAATCAGCAGCGTGGGGAATTATAGTGAGTGGTTCTTCAACTGCATAATTCCAACAATTTTTACTGTCAGGCAAGTGTGCTTTTTTTCCCCTGAAAGCAGACAGAATGCTAAACAGAAGTCGTAACTGGGCTATGTGATTTACATACAGTTAATCCATTATTAGTCTAAGTGAGAATCTTGATTCAGCAAGATATATTTATCAACCAACTGCTTTGCTCACATAATCCATGTGACTTTGTAACTTTAACTGTATTGCATATTCTAGAAATATTGCCCATGATTATATCCTGTTTGAAATAATTAGGTGGTAATTAGCATTACACATTGTTTTTTTTTTTTTTTTAAAATACTATCTTTAGAGAGATTGCTAAATGAATTACCTGGCACTAGGGACTAGATTTTCTTAGCATAAATACCTTGCTTCACAGAAAGGGCAGTTGTGTTCAAAGGCATTTTTAGAGAGAGCCTGTATGAGTCTGATATCACTGCTATATCAAATTACCACAAATTTAGTGGCTTAAAGCAACACAAATTTATTAACTCAAGTTTCCAATGGACAGAAGTCTGGCAGCCTCAGCTGGCTCTCTCTTTCAATTCTCAGAAGGCCAAAATCAAGGAGTGACAGGGCTGTGTTGCTTACTGGATGCTCTAGGAGAGAATCTGTTTTCTTGCTCATTCAGGTCTTTGGCAGAATTCAATTCCTTGCTGTTGTGGGACTGAGGTCCCTATTTCCTTACTGGCTATCAGTTGAGGGTTATTCCCAGCTTCTCAAGGCATTCCTTAGCTCACTGTCCCCTCTGCCTTCAAAGCCAGCAAAGCAGGTTAAGTCCCTCTCATGCTTCAAATCTCTCCTGCTTCTTCTTCAGTAGCATCTTCTCCAACTCCAGTTGGGCAAAGTTCTCTTCATCTTTCAGCCAAAGTTTAGACAGGCTCATAAAACAAACAATAATACACGTAGCTCAACCATGTATACGAGACTAAATGGGCACACCAGCCTAGGGGCTAGGACAAGAAGGCAGAAGGGGACAGGAAAGCTGGATGGATAGAAATGGGGAACCCAAGGTTGAGAAGGGGTGAGTGTTGACACGTTGTGGGGTTGGCAACCAATGTCACAAAACATTATGTGTATTAATTGTTTAATGAGAAGCAAGCTAATTTGCTCTGTACACCTTCATCTAAAGCACAATAAAAAGGAAAACTAAAGTTCTCCTGTTGTAAGTGCTTATGTGAGTAGATTGGGCCTCTCTGGATAATCCAGATAATTTCCCCATCTCAAGGACTTTAACCTTAATCACATCTGCCAAGTCCCTTTTGCCATGTGAAAATCACATCTGCCAAGTCCCTTTTGCCATGTAATGTAACCTATTCACAGGTTCTGGGGATGAGGGTGTGAACATTTTTTGAAGGGCCATTATTCTGCCTACCACAGAGCCTTGGTCCCATATTTGTTTTATTTGGCATGCCATTTCTTCTCAGAATTGATTGGTAGCAGTAATTTCTCTGTATTTTTGGAGCATTGACTGAATCCATCAGAGAAAGACAGAAAGACAACTGAATGCTTTAATGTTTAGAGAATTTCTGTTAAGTAACTGATTGATATTTTTGGGAAGAAGGGTCTCATTTTAAAATATGTTTAAAATATCAGCTTATATGGTGACTGACTATTTATTTATCGAAGAAGTGTTTGCTTAGTTATTGTCTTAGCGACTTATGGCTGCAATAAAAAAAATACTACAAACTGGATAGCTTAAAAAAAACCGGTAACTTATTGTATCAGTTTCTGGAGGCTAGAAGTCCAAATTCAGCGTGTTGGCAAGGCCATGCTTTCTCTGTCCATGTAGGGGAAGATCCTTCCTCATCTTTTTCAGCATCTCTTGCCATTCCTTGCCTTGTAGATGCATCTTCATATGACATCCTCCTTCTGTATGTGACTCTGTCTCCAAGTCTGCTCTCCCCTTTTATAAGATACTATTCTTACTTTTTTTTTTTTTTAAACTAAGACCTACCCTACTCCATTATGATGTAATTAACTTAAACTATAACAATTTAAAGGAAAAACTGTGTTTCCAAACAAGGCCACATTGACAGATACAGGTGTTAAGACTTCAATATATTTTTTTGGAAGATACAAATCAATCCATAACAGTTATGTGCTGTCCATCTCTTGCCAGTAGAATGTAAGCTCCTTGAAAGCAGAGACTATGCCTGTCTGATTTGCTACTATATCCATCGAGTCAGGAAGAGGGCCAGGCATGGGCTTGCTCAATAACTATTTCATACATATTTACTGAATGAGTAGTAACTATGTCAGTACTGCCCGGAAGTCCAGCAGTTAAAAAGATAGACATGGTTTCTATCTGACATCTTAAAAATACATTAAACAAATAATTATACAACTAATTAATTATAATGATAGCAGTGATATTAAAACCAAGAATCTTAAAAAGTGGTGCACATGTACATTAAGCATTTTATTCTAATTTAAAGTGTGCAACTGCCCATCAATATTTTGATGTAGGGTCAAGACATTTTCTTTGGATGGGGTTTGGCCAAATGAAGTTCTACATCTTCTTTCTTATTTGAAATCATACCCCAAACTCATCTTCTATGACGTTCAGTTTTTGCTTCTCTTAAGTAGACTGAGGACTCAGGATCAGGGCATGGCAAACTATGGCCTGTGAGCCCAATCTGGCCTGCCGCCCATTTTTGGACAGTCCCTGAGCTAGGAATGATTTTTTGTTTTTAAATGGTTGAGAAAAAAAATTAAAAGACAAATCGTGTCTTGTGACAAATAAGAATATATGAAATTCAGATTTCAGTGTCTGTAAACAAACTTTTATTGGAACAAAGCCACACACAGTCCTCTGGCTGATTTCACACTACATTCTGGACAGAATCCTTATGGCCTGTAAAGCCTAAAAGATGTAGAGAAAACGTTTGCTGGCACTTGCTAGAGATACTTGAGAGTAAATTAAATGGAGAAATCTTGTATATTCTTTCCGCAATTATTTTCTTCAAGTGTGTGTGTGTGTGTGTGTGTGTGTGTGTGTGTGTGTGTGTGTGTGTGTGTTGAGTGGGGATAACAGTCTACTTTCTGGTACACTGCATCTTATTTTTATATATTAAAAGTTTTTGGTGATTCTCTTTATCAATTCTTTCCAAAACATTCAATTTCTTTTTCACAGAAACAGCTTTCTTTTTTAAGTCACATTTTATCAACTTACATTGTCCTTAATAAAACTTATGGAACACAGTCTACTCTGACACAAATGGAGTTGCCACGAGTTAGAATGCACTCAACGGCAAGTATTTTTTGAATTAAATTCTATAATGACACTAACAGGTACAAACTGCCGTGACTCCTGGAGAGCATACATCTCTCACGGTGGGGAACTCACCAGCTGTCTTAGTCAGGTTTCCCTAGAGAAACTGAAGCAGTGAGATAGATGTACACACACACACACACACACACACACACACACACACGTACAGAAAGAGATTGAGAGAGAAAGAGATTTACTTCAAGGGACTGGTTCATGGGATTGTGGGTGCTCTCAAGTCCAAAATCTGCATATTATTGGGTGGCAGACTGAAAACTCCTGTTAACTCACAGAATTGTAGGGGGCTGGCAAGTCCAGAATCGATATGTCAGGCAGGCGTCAGGCTGTAGACTTCAGCAGGCTTGCATTTCTAGAGCCATAGATCAGGTGATGGGAAGAGTGCAGAGCTGAGAGAGAGGGAGTTCTGCCAAAATATCTATTTATAGTCTAGAGGCAGACCGTACCCTAAGGAAAGTCTCCTTTCAATTAATTGATTGATTGCATTAGATTCCATTTTGGAAAGTGATTACATTTCATAATGGAACAGCAACTAGTCTAGTGTTTGGCCAAACCACTGGGAAGCATAGCCTAGTGAAGTTGGCACAGAAAATTAACCCTCACACTAACCTTCAGGAATGAGTGTAGCAAGGGCATCTGTCTCCACATTTTACAGAGGAATGGAGAGCGCTGGCTAATGCAGCAAGCAGGTCAAGTGGAGGTCAGGTAAGAAGCATCTGCTGTATATAAGAAACTTTGGTCCAAAGTAAATATAAATTTACATATTATAATTTGAACCATGCTTATGTAGATGTTGTGTAGTTATCTGTCATGCAAAGTAACTCATATCTAGAATTTTGAATTTTTGGCATTATTAGTGTGGGGAACTATTTCATATTACAGAGCCTCAAATCTCAAACTTAAAAGACTTTCTTGCCAGAGTTCTTAGAACTTTGATTTCGTGCTCATAGAAACTCTGTTTTCCAACCAATATCAAAGTGAACTTCTTTGCCTCACTCTCTTTAGAATTCAGTCAATAACTGTGGTTCAGTGCTTTCCTCAGAGAGTATTGCCCTGTAATCTCTTGATTCAGGAGACAGTAGACATAAAACCTTCGTTAAATTTTTTTTTTTTTAAGTATGTTCAGTCATATGCTTCTGTGCCTCCTTAAACCAGTTTTCTTTCTCCTGAATATTAATTTCAATTTATTAAAATGAGGGCAATCATCGCAAAGTGTAGTAGAGAATTAAAAGTAACATCTCAGCCATATATAGATATTAAAAGTAGCATTGATATGCATTCGTTGTCACTTTCAGTTTTGACACTTTGTCTTTTTATATTTCAGTGGTTCCTTTAGCTCTGCAATGCCACCTCCTCAATGAGCAATGGGCCCGTTTTTATAAGGCCCTGGGATTTCAGAGTCAAAAGCAACCTCTATCTATCTTTTCTAATTTGCCTCAGTAGTTGCAATATGAAAAAAGCATAGTATTAAGGAAAGATCTTTCCTTTTTTTTGTTTCTCTCTCTGGAGCCAAGTTAAAACGGAAGACAGTCATTAAAAGGTTATCTAGTGTAACAAGCTTCCAGCCAAAGACAGAGCAGAAGGTTCTACTTGTCCGTGAGTTGTTTTATGAAGTAGCTCATGGCTGACAATCAGTGAACTAAATCCTCAGACAAGAAGTGATTTACAAGAACTTGTCTATAGAGACAAAGTGTTTCTACAGATTGGAGCAGAGCTGGGACCAGGGATTAACAGCCCTGCGCATAAACACACCTTGTGGCTCCCAGATTCCACAGCTGGGAGCTTTCACTAGCCACTCTGTGTCAATGTGCCAATGGAATTGAGTTCTGAATACTGACTGTGCTATATACAGGGTTCATATGGTCTCCAGTGTCTATGGAGAGGTTAAACAGGTGTTCTTCAGACACACATTCAAACCCTGGGACAGTTTTCCTTTTTTTTGCAGGGGGAGGTTGCAGTGCTTAAATCACTAAAGAAGGGGCTATCTGATTTAAGTTGACATCCCAGTCTCATTTCTTCTGGGTCTCAGTTGTGTATTGTCCTTTGTGATTGATATTTCTTGGCAAGTTTGTTGTGATGACGAGTGCTGATAACTGTGAAGTATATCCACGGACATTCAAGTACACAATTTTGTTTTGACATGACTACTGATATTCAAGGTATGCTTTTGTTAGGGCGACAAATTGCACCAGGGACTTACATGCAGAGAATAACAGAGTTTGAAGGGACCTTAAAGACATCGAGGCCATCTATATCACTTTTTAGATGAGAAAACTAAGACCTAAAGATGGTACAGGACTTATCCACGATCACAAGGATGATCTATTCCAGTACGGGCAGTAGAACCTGCAGGATTATCATATACTGCATTGCTTGTATGGCATCAGGATGTGATAGTTACAAGCATATGTTCTGGAGCCCAATTTCCAGGGTTGAACTTCCACCTCTGTCATTTACTAGCTGTATGCCTATGGGCATATTTTACTTTCTGTGCCTCAGTGTCTTCGTTTGCAAATGGAAACAATAAGGGTCCTACTTCATGAAACTATTTTATCTGTTGAATTAGTAAATACATGTAAACCTCTTAGAACAATGCCTTGGAAGTAGTAAATGTTCATAAAATGTTAGCTGGTACTACCACTACTACCACCGTTACTACTTCTGTTACTGCAGCAAATACTGCTGTTACTGTTACCTGAGTGACCTCCCCCATCAACGTTCTCTGTGAGCACATTAGAAAAGAATCTTTAAACAAAGGGAGGAAATAGAATCCGTGAAGCATTTTCATCAGAACAATACATGTGTGTATCTGTCATACATAGGTGTTGAAATTTATTGTATGTACATAATTTTGGTAAAACTGCTAAATAAAATCACCCAATTTGTCTTTGAACTAAGAAGGAATGGACTTACATTTCATTACTCTCAAATTGCTGATTCGACTGCATCAATAATCCCTTTTGAGTTTACGCATGAACGTGTGGGGTGCACATCATGATATACGTTACTGAGGCATGTCTAGGGGAACGCTATTTCTTTACTTTTTTCAACAACTTGAGTCATAAAACCGACTAAATTTTCATTTTGTCAGTGGGCTGAAAATGCAATCCATGTGTGGTAGGTATGAAACAGTAACGTAACATGCAGTAATTATTCTTTGAAAGCTTTTGTTGGGAAGAGTATGAAGCTTGTTGAGTAAATCCTCTGCTGTGTTGAGTCAGTGTCCTCAACCATAGTGAATACAGGGGTGGAACAAAACAAAAAGAAAGCCTGATGGCTCAATACCAGTCTCACCTTGCTCTGAAGAGTTTCAACTCATGGGTCCTGCAAAAGGTACATATTAAGAGAAGGTTTATAGTAGCTCTGTCCATAATCACAAAAAGACAGGGAACAACTTAATAACCATTGAGTAGAAAATGAAAAAAACAAATTGTCATATAGCAGTAAAAATGAATAAACTATAGCTACAACTTAAATGAATGTTAGTACCACAACGATAAGCAAAACCACAAATTCCAGTAGATAATGTATAGTATGACACACTTTTAATTAAGTTTAAAAACAAAACTAACCAATATATTATTTTAAAATACATGTGTATGTGATAAAGCTCTTTCTACACACATGTACGTGTATACACATTCCTTTCTAAGTAATAAACGAATAAATAAAAATGAGATAAAAGACTACGAGTTGTCCAATGATGATATTATGTTATGATTAATCCAAGTCTATGCACCTGAGCGCCAAAGGAAGAAAATATGATTTCAAAAAGAATGATCTTTGGAGCCATTGTTTTGCAGGAAATAAGACTTCAGTATACAGTGTATACTGAGCAAAAGCCACGGAGTATGACTTAGGAATGGGAAATAGTTATTTAAAAGCCCTTAAATTTTTTTTTTTGTGTGTGTTATTTGATAACATCTGTCCAGTGTAGCCTTTTCACTCCATGATTACTGGCCAAGACATTACTATTTGATTTAAGTCCATGGGGTAAGGCTATGAGATAGACTTATAGGACTTTGTTTAAAAGAAATAAACTTTAGGCACATTTCCATTTCCTCCAGTCCTACTGAAGCCCAGAGTAGAAAAAAGGCAACAGATTCTGAGGGCTCATCCTTCAAATACATGAAAAACAGCCAAGTTAAATCTTTATTCTACCCCTTGCTCCTCTTTCATCTCTGCTGTTTGTTTCCTTACTCCAGTGTGTAAAGAGGGAGTGAGTCCCAGAGCAAGGACAGACCAAGAGAAGATGCATAGCTCAGCCCCGTGAGCCCCTCTGAGAACAGCACGACCTATTTGAAGCGTGTGTCTGGGTTTCTCCCTAAATGCCTGGCCTTTGTTGACTTTCCAGGAACGGCTGCCGCTGAATAATAACAAAGAGTAAAGCTGCATATCATAAAGTGTGAGGGTGGGCTTACAGGAAAGGGCTAGAATTTAGAGGCTGTTTTCTCTCTTTTCCCTATATCTCTTCTAATGACAACGTAGAGGTACTTATGAGAGAAGCTTAGAGTTTTGAGCCTTTTCAAGTATTTTGACTTGGAATTCTCCAACTTGCAAAACTTTCTTCTTCGGGTCTGATATGGAAAAATCAGAATGAATTTCTCATGTAGTTCTGGATTATTGAGAGAAAACTACTTTCCAAAGGACACAGGGAAAAATTAGGCCAGGGCACCTCAAACATTTAGGCTGGAGTATCCTTAGCAGCAAATGACGGTGAATTTATACCCCCTGGACTCCAGCAGCATAGCTTAAAATGGCCTGCTACTACTCCCACAGTTTTTGCAAGCATTACATTTTATTTTAACTAATGCAAAGTTTGCTTCCACTTGATAATATGCCTGTGTTTGTTTTAACAGAAAAATAACTTTTTTTCTGCTCCAAAAGGTCAAAGAGAAACAAAGCTTTTGGAAAATGTTTATTCTATGGTTTCCTGTATCCCTGGGGTGCACCACTACTATCTCCAGGGGTAGTCACACCTCAGTTTGAAAAATATACAGTTAGACAGTATCAGAAGGTAGCAGTGTTTCCTTTTTATGCCACATTGCTTCAGTCATACACAAGTTAAGAATTTAACTATATCAATTAATTCTATTACATTGACTAATTCCTCAGTAATTATTTGATTAAGCTTTAGATCAAACCACAAATGAGTAGCCGGTAGTAAGTGGCCAATTCTTAGTTTGTTGTATATGGATGAGACGTAAACAACGTTAAATGCTATTATTATATGTAGAAAATTCTCTTAGTCTATGTATAGCTTCTGCATGAGCACAATTAAGTATTCTGGAATTCCCATTCTTTGCAATGTTATCCATAATTTGTTACGATCCACACAGCTGAATTCATTTGCATACTCAATAAAACACAGATAAACATCTTTCTGGTATTCTCTGCTTTCAGCCAAGATCCATCTGATATCTGCAATGACATCTCTCACTCTACGTCCTCTTCTGAATCCAGCTCGATTTTCTGGCAGTGCCCTGGTGACATGCTACTACAACCATTTTTGAATGACCTTCAGCAAAATTTTAAGTGCGTGTGATATTAATGATATTGTTGAATAATCTCCGCATTCCGTTGGATCACGTTTCTTTGGAGTGGGCATGAATATAGATCTCTTCCAGTCGATTGGCCACATAGCTCTCTTCCAAATTTCTTGGCATAGATGATGAGCACTTTCAGCATTGCATTCATTTGTTGAAACATTTCAATTGGTATTTTGTCAATTTCTGGAATCTTTTTTTTTTTTTTGGCCAATGCCTTCAGTGCAATTTGGACTTCTTCCTTTAGTACTATCAGCTATTGATCATATGCTACGTCCTGAAATGGTTGAACATTGACCAACTCTTTTGGGTATAGTGACTCTGTCTATTCCTTCATCTTCTTTTGATACTTAAGTCATTTGATTTTTTGCCCATAAAATCCTTCAAAATTACAACTTGAGTCTTGAATTTTTTCTTCATTCTTTCAGCTTGAGAAATGCTGAGCATGTTTTTCCCTTTTGGTTTTCTAACTCCAGGTATTTGCACATTTCGTTATAGTACTTTATTTTGTCTTCTCGAGCCACTCTTCGAAATCTTCTGTTCAGCTCATATGCTTCATCATTTCTTCTGTTCACTTTAGCTACTCTACATTCAAGAGCAAGTTTCATATTTTCTTGTGACATCCATTTTAGTATTTTCTTCCTTTCCTGTCTTTTTAATGACCTTTTGTGTTCTTCATGTATGATGTCCTTGATGTCATCTGGTCATTTGTCATTAATGTTGTTAGTGCAAATTGTGGATCTAAGCCGCCTGCTGCAAAAGCCAATACTGAGAAGGGGTGAGGTGAGCAGCAAGAGGGTTTTATCGTATATCGTTGTACAGGAGACAGAGGGGAATGAGCTCCTCCAAAAGACTTGTCTCCCTGACTGGATACCGGCTGAAAGGTTTTATATGGACAGGATTATAGTTTCTCTTTGCGGTGGTCACGTTTCTCAAGTCTCAGATGATCTAACTTCTTACTGGAAATCCTTGAAGTTTATCTGGCACCATTAGTCATGATTGTCACGTCGCAGATGAGTTAATCCTAGTCCTTGAGGATTATCAATTTGTTCTGCCACCCTCAAGGAGAAACTGTAGTTAATCTTACTGGAATAGAAGGAGGGAGAAAGAGGAAAAAAAAAATATCATGAGGCAAGGCGGGGGCTGGTAATGGTGGGAATCAATTATGCAGCAATGGCGGTAATTGAGCTTATGCAGCCTGTTCCAGTGTTCAATGCGTCAAACCTGTTCTTGAGATGGTCTCTAAATTCATTTGGGATATACTTAAATTTGTACTTTGACTCTCATGGACTTATTTCAGTTTTCTTCAACTTCAACTTGACTTGCCTATGAGCAATTGATGGTCAGTTCCACAATCAGCCCCTGGCCTTGTTGTGACTGATGATATTGAGCTTCACCATTGTCTCTTTCCAGATATATAGTTGATTTGATTCCTGTGTATTCCATCTAGTGAGGTCCACATGTATTGTCACTACTTATGTTGTTGAAAAAAATATTTCCAATGAGGAGGTCGTTGGTCTTGCAAAATTCTATCATGTGATCTCCTGCATCGTTTCTTTCACCAAGGTAATATTTTCTAACTGCCACTCCTTTTTTTGTTTCCAACTTTTGCATTCCAATCACCAGTAATTATCAATACATCTTGATTGCATGTTTGGTCAATTTCAGACTGCAGAATTTGGTAAAAATCTTCAATCTTTTCGTCTTTGGCCTTAGTGGTTTGTGCGTAAATTTGAATGAATGTTGTGTTAAGTGGTCTTCCATGTAGGTGTATGGATGGATATTATCCTTCAGCTGACAGTGTTGTACTTCATAGTAGTTCCTGAATTTTTTTTTTTTTGACAATGAAAGTGACGTCATTACTCCTCAATTTGTCATTTCTGGCATAGTAGACCATTTGATTGTCCAATTCAAATGGACAATACCACCACTCATCTGTCAATTTGTTGTACTGTGGTGGCTTGCATGTTGCTATCATGCTGGAGGCTGTGCCACCAGTATTTCAAATACCAGCAGGGTCACCCATGGTGGACTAGTTTCAGTGGAACTTCCAGACTAAGACAGACTAGGAAGAAGGACCTGGGTGATCTAATTCTGCAAAAATTGGCTAGTGAAAACCTTTTTGATAGCAGTGGAATTATGTCTGATATATGCCACAAGATGAACCCCTCAGGTTGGAAGGCACTCAATACGACAAGGACGAGCTCCTTCCTCAATGTAGAGCCCACCTTAATGATGTGGATGGAGTAAAGCTTTCGGTACCTTCATTTGCTGATATGATGTTACTTAAAATGAGAAGAAACAGCTGCCAACATCTATTAGTAATTGGAATGTGAAATGTATAAAGTATGAATTAAGGAAAATTAAAAGTTGTCAAAAATGAAATGGAACGCTTGAAGATCTATATCATAGGCATTAGTGAGAGGGCCAATATTTAGCAGATCTGTAATACATGTTTGTTTAAAGAATGCTTTATTCTCTTTCTTTTATCTTTACAGATAAGGAAACTGAGGGTCAGAAAGGTCCAGTGAATTCCCCCAATCTTATAAAGAATGTAAATGGCACAGTTGGGTCTAAAACATGTATTTAGTCCCCTGCTATGCTGTTTCCATTTGTATTCATTGCTTCTCCAACAGAGTATTTCTTTAGTAAGAAATTCGACAAGAAAAATATTTAATGGTGCAACTTCTAAGATGGTGTTTATCCCATGAGACAATAACCGATAGGAAGGCGCATACTTAGTTAGGTGTTCAAAAATCAAATCAGTTTTTCTTTTTCTGAAACATGTAACAATTGTGTTTTTCATTGAGCTCCTTCATTTCTTTATTGTTCAGAGTCCCAGTATGTGCTCCATTCGTGTCCTGGTGAAAAACTTTGGTATATCAAGGTTGGAAATGTTTTTTTGAAGGTCTTATCTTGGAGGGAATATTTAATAGTGATTCCCCCGCCAGTCGGCTCTGTCACTTGCTAATTTTGTTACCTTGAAAATCTTTAAATATCAGTTTTCTCATTTGTTAAATGGATATAATAATACTACCTACTTCCTGGGATTATTAGGAGAATTGAACAATATAGTGGTAATAACCTCCCAGCCCAGTATGTAGTAACATATACTAATTATTCAAAACAGCTATTATTATTTTCCATTTTTGTACTTCTAGTACCTAAGCTCACCACCCATCTGTCAGTTTGTCATACTGTGGTGGTTTGTGTGCTGCTGTGATGCTGGAAGCTATGCCATTAATATTTCAAATATCAGCAGGTTCACCAATGGTGGACAGGTTTCAGTGGAGCTTCCAGACTAAGACAGATTAGGAAGAAATGCCTGGTGATCTACTTCTGAAAAACAGTCAATATAAGCCCTGTGCAATATTGTCCAATATTGTGCTGGAAGATGAGCCCCCTAGGATGGAAGGCACTGAAAATACATGGTGATCACAATAATGGACTCAAACATATCAATGATCAGTAAGATGAAGAAGAACTGGGCAATGCTATGTTCTATTATATATAAAGGTTGCCATGAGTTGGAGCCGACTCAAAGGCAACTTACAACAACAGTACCTGAGCAGAGAATTTGGCATATAGTAGACATCTAAAAATGCCAACTAAACAAATCTAAGCGTCATGTGTTCTTTGAATCTTTGACAGATTTTCAATAGGTTTATCCCTATCATCAATTTCCTTAAAGTTAAATAAGAATCAGGAATTGTATCAATTGCTTCCCCTAACATTTGTCATACATTGCCTAAACAAGTCTAATTTCTATCCTAGAGTTACTTGACAGAATTTCTAAATATGTGGGTTCTTTCAACTTACACTGTTGTTAACATGAAAGAGTATATTGTCGGGAGAGCCTCTGGTTTCTGCTTGGACTTTAAATTGCCAACTTCTTATTTAAGGGATTGTAATGACACTCCTCCTAAAAGCTGAGATATTTTCTCAGGCCAGATTACCCACTATTAGTCTCTCTCCAGAGCATCTACCTCCTAATCCTTGCATGCTCTGTTATCTTGTTTCCCTTGTTGATGGAAACATATCATTTTTTAAGATTGCCTTTAAGCTGAGGAATTCAAAGGAGCACACAGATCTCAGGAGTCAGGAGGATAAGTGCCATCTGTTGCCTTCTTTAGGGTTTGTTGCTGCTGAAGGGGAAACCCAGCACATTTTCCGTTTCCCAATTATATGGAAAGGGATTGGGGAGTCTTGAGGATGGAATGAAGTTATCATTTCATGGGCAAGTGTTGATCACACAGACCCTCTACATTTTTCAAATCATCAGCTTCAGTGCTGTGTTTGAATAAAGCTGAGAGATAGTGATATGGCACTAATATTGCCAGAAGAAAGTATGACTTTGCTATCTAAGATGTTCATCTTAAAAAAGTCTAAAAAGCATAGGAAACCAACATGAATCAACAGTGAAGACTCTGTAGTAAAAATCTCTATGTCTTTATCCTCTTTCTGTTTGTTGGTCAGTGTCTGGTTGCTTTATGTGCAGAGTTCTTTTTCTCTACATTCACAGGCTATGCAGGAAGACAGTTTCCCTTTTCAGTTGTATGATAGAAGAGTCACATCAAGCATCAAACATGGGAAGAAGGATACTGGGCAATCAAAATTTTAAAATGCAAACAGTGACATCAGGTAAACAAAAGACATCCACCCTTTATTTTCCCAGCACCCAGAAGCTAAAATAGTTGACTCGTTAACCAAGGAGGCAAAGAGGAAATAAATTTTTCAGAAGCTCTCGTAACTGACCTTTCCTTAACCTACATTGTTCCCCTTGGGAAACATGTAAGACCCCTTGTATTCTTCTTACTTCCTGATAGTAGGCCACAATCTGATCCCCCTGCATGCCTCTGTTCTCAACAATTGAGTGATGGGCTTATCAAGACTCAGTTGTTCTTAGTTCCAAACCTGTTCATGCCATTGTCTTAGACTGAGTTCTGTAGAGAAGCCAGTGAAGCATATATATATATGTATTTATATATGTACACACACACACACACACACACACACACACACACACATATATATATAGAGATTTATCTCAAGGAAATGGCTCACATAGTTGTGGAGGCTGGTAAGTCCCATGTTGGTGGGTAACGCAAGATCAGCAGGTGAGATGGCAGACTGCTGGCTATGGGCTGTGGATGCTGATGAATCCACGATTGGCAGGCAATACAGCACACCACTGGCTCAAGTCCCAAGAACCAGAGGTCAGATGATGATGAGCCAGATGCAGGATCCAGAGTCAACGAAAGCCAGCGAGCTTTGCCAGAACGTCCGTATATATGGGATACAGGCCACACCCCCAAGGAAACTCCTCTTGCAACAGATTGGCTGATCACATCAGATCACATCATGGAGGTGGTTACATTATATCACAAAATAGAGGATAACTACATCATTACATAACCGCCAAACTACATCATTATATAACTGCCAAACCACTGAGAATCATGACCCAGCCAAGTTGACGCACAACCTTAACCATCACAGTCCACCCCTTGTCAACTTGGCACCTGTACACATCTCCTTAAATCATACACAATCTTTAAATAAAGACAATTACAAAATTATACTTGTGCTTAACATGATACGACTAACATGTGTACAACTGAAAATTCACTAGCCCCCTTTACATCTTATATTTTATAAGTGAAGAAAACAAAAATATTTGATATACACATACAAGGAAGAAATACAACAATTACAGTCCTCATTTCCGCAACTGGTCATACAGTCATAACCACCACCCATTCTGTATTCCCTTTGCCCTCAATAAGCACTTCAGCTGGTCATGGTTGTTTGCCTGGTCAGATGACCCCAACATTCATTCCTGAAGGATCTGGGTCATTAGTAGTCATGTCATAATTACATTGCTGTAATTTTCCATTGACTTTAATCACAGGACATGGTAGTACTAAGAGAAGTCCTAAGGGAGCTCTTGTATTCCAGATATACTTTTCTTTACCTCCATTATGTAATATCAATCTAATTTCTCCTTTGTAATCAGTATCACTTACACCAACCAGTATGGCAGCTCTCTTCTTTGCTTGTTGATCCAGAGGCATGAGGATCCCAGAGTAGCCAGGAGGCATTATTAACTTCCAGTTAAATGGAATCAGTGTTATGTCTCCTGGTGGAAACATTTCTCCCTTTGAAACTAAGACCTCTAGACCAGCACAGCATAGGGTCACTGGGACAGGAAGCAAAAATTTTTCAAGTGGGTCACTAGAGGTAATAATAAATGGTGCCACTCCCATTTCCATCCCTTGATTCCTGGACCCGTGAATTCTGGCTATGGGAGAAACAGCACCATGTATTGGGTGCTGGTTTAGAGCATATGCATCCTCCTGGAGAACACTGGCCCAACCTTGCAAGGTATTGCCACCTAGCTGTCACTGTAATTGTATCTTTAGAAGGCCATTCCATCCTTCTATCAAGCCAGCTGGTTCAGCATGATGGGCAACATGGTAAGATCAGTGAATTCCATGAGCATGGGCCCACTGCTGCCCTTTTTTTGCTGTGAAGTGAGTCTTTTGATCCGAGGCAATGCTGTGTGAAATACTATGACAGTGGATAAGTGAAGAAAACATCTGTAAGTCCACAGATGGTAGTTTTGGCGGAAGCATTGCAGGCAGGGAAGGCAAATAAGTATCCAGAGTAAGTGTCTATTCTAGTAAGAACAAAATGCTACCCTTTCCATGATGGGTGTGGTACAATGAAATCAACCTGCCACCAGCTTGCTGGCTGATCACCTTGAGGAATTCACATGAGACATAGATATCGTCACTTCTTTGACCCAATCAGAGAGGTGTGTCCACATACCTCTTCCCCATACCTCCTTGTATCTAATTTTCCAATCATGTTCCTTCCAAGTCCCTGACCATCTAGACAAAACATTGGCTACAGCCCATGAATCAATATGCAATCGTACATCTGGCCATTTCTCCTTTCAAGCAAAGTGAAAAACCAAGTGTACTGCTGAAAGTTCTGCCCAATGGGAGGATTTCCCTTCACCACTGTCCTTTAGGGAGGTCCCAGAAAGAGACTGCAGTGCTTCCACAGTCCACTTTCAAGTGGTGCCTGTGTGTTGCACAGAATCATCTCTAAACCAGGCATGAGTTTTCTCTTCCTCAGTCAACTGATCATAAGGAACTCCCCCATGAGGTCATAGGTACTGACTGGGAGAGGGCAGGTAATATGACAAGAGTGGAAACCATGGGCATTTGGACCACTTTCTCATGCAACTTACTTATGCCTTCAGGTCCTTCTTAGGCCTGATCTCGTATATACCACTTCCATTTAATGATGGAGTGCTGCTGTTCACATCCAAATTTATGGCTTTGTGGGTCAGACAACACCCAGTTAATGATGAACAGCTCACACCGCATCTTGACTTAATGACCCATGGTGAAGTGTTCAGTCTCTACTAAGGCCCAGTAAGAAGCCAAAAACAATTTCTCCAAGGGAGAGTAGTTATCTGCAGAGGATGGCAGGGCTTTGCTCCAAAGTCCTAAGGGTTGCACTGTGATTCACAAATAGGGGCCTGCTAAAGACCTCAAACAGCATCTTTATCTGCCACTGCCACTTCAAGTACCATTAGATTAGCTGGATCATATGGCCCGAATGGCAGAACAGCTTGCACGGCAGCCTGAAACTGTGGCAGAGCCTTCTCTTGTTCTGGGCCCCACAAAATGAGCAGCTTTTCGAGTCACTGGATAAATGCACTGGAGTATCACACCCAAATGAGGGATAGGTTGACTCCAAAATCCAAGAAGGTCCACCAGGCGTGCCTCCTTTTTAGTTGTGGGAAGGGCCAGATGCAACAACTTATCCTTCACTTTAGAAGGAATATCTTGACATGCACCACAGCACTGGACCTCTAGAAATTTCAGAGGTGGAAGATGCCTGAATTTTTGTTGGATTAATTTCCTGCCCTCTAGCACACAAATGTTTTACCAATAAGCCAAGAGTCACCGATACTTCTTCCTTAACTAGGTCCAATCAACATAATGTCATCAATGCAATGGCCCAGCGTGAAGTCTCGTGAAAGGGAAAGGTGATCAAGGTCCCTGTGGACTAAATTATGACATAGTTTTGGAGAGTTGATATATCCCTGAGGTAGGACAGTGAAGGTGTAGTTCTGACCTTGCCAGTTGAAGGCATACTGCTTCTGGTGTTCCTTCAAAACCAGAATTGAAAAAAAAAGTATTGGCCAGATCGATAACTGCATACCAGGTACCAGGAGATGTATTAATTTACTCAGGCAATGAAATAACATCTGGAACAGCAGATGTCACCACCTGGTTAAGTTTACAATAATCCACTTTCATTCTCCAAGATCCATCTGTTTTTTGCATAGGCCAAATAGGCGAGTCGAATGGGGATGTGGTGGAAATCACCATCCCTGGATCCTTCAAGTCCTTGATGGTGGCAGTAATCTCTGAAATCCGTCCAGGAATGTGGTATTGCTTTTGGCTTACTATTTTCCTAGATAAGAGCAATTTTAATGGCTTCCCCTTTGTTTTTCCTACCATAATACTGGTTAGTCCACTTGTCAGGGATCCAATGTGGGGATTCTGTCTGTTGTTGAGTATATCTATTCAAAGTATGCATTCTGTAACTGGAGAAATTACTATAGAATGGGTTCAGGGACCTGCTTGGACTTCATTAATAACAACTCTGACTGGTGGGCCACAGTGACATTTTGGGTCTCCTGGAATTAGTGTCAGTTCAGAGCCAGTATCCAGTAACCCCTGAAAATCTAATTATTTCCTTTTCACCAATGAACAGTCACTCTTATAAATGGCTGTATATCCCTTTGGGGAAGACTGGGAGAAAGATTAACGGTATAAATTTTTGGCAGTGTAATGGTGTCCTTTCTCTGTGTGTCCTGAATCCAATATATATGGACATTCTGGCAAAGCTCGCTGGCTTTTACTCACTCTGGATCCTGCATCTGGCTCATCACAGCAACACACAAGCCACTACAATATGACAAACTGACAGATGCATGGTGGTATGTATATATGTTGTCGTTGTTAGGTGCTGTCGACCTATGCGCAACAGAATGAAACACTGCCCGGTCCTGTGCCATCCTCACAATTGTTCCTATGCTTAAGCCCATTGTTGCAGCCATTGTGTCAATCCATCTTGTTGAGGGTCTTCCTCTTTTTCACTGACCGTCTACTTTACCAAGCATGATGTCCTTCTCCAGCGACTGATTCCTCCTGATAACATGTCCAAAGTATGTGACACGTAGTCTCACCACCTTGCTTCTAAGGAGCATTCTGGTTGTACTTCTTCCAAGACAGATTTGTTCTTTCTTTTGGCAGTCCATGGTGTATTCAATATTCTTCACCAACACCACAATTCAAAGCTGTCAATTCTTCGGTTTTCCTTACTCATCTTCCAGCTTTCGCATGCATATGAGGCGATTGAAAACACTATGGCTTGGGTCAGGCGCTCTTTAGTCCTCAGGGTGACATCTTTGCTTTTCAACACTTTAAAGAGGTCTTTTGCAGCCGATTTGTCTAATGCATTGTGCCTTTTGATTTCTTGACTGCTGCTTCCATGGATGTTGATTGTGGATTCAAGTAAAATGAAACCCTTGACAACTTCAATCTTTTCTCCGTTCATCACGATGTTGTGTATTGGTCTGGTTGTGAGGATTTTTGTTTTCTTTATGTTGAGGTGTAATCCGTACTGATCCCTTTGCAACTATCTTCAAGCTCTTGATTTACTTTAAAGAAAGTAAAACTGGTATCTTAGATGATGCATTATGGTTATGTTTGGTTCAAGAAAGAAGACACAGTACTCCAATCTGTGGATCCATATAGTCAAAGAAATACTTTGACCCTGAGTAGAAAGACTGGAGAATAAATGTACATGTAGAGGTTTTAAGTTAAAATAAAATGTCTAAGGTATGTGTGTATACTTTAGGAGGCTTACTTTACCATACTTTTCCAAATAATCAACTATCTGCAAGTATCAACTAAGCCAGTTAGAAGGCTTTCATTCTGATCATAAACCCCATGTGACTGAAGGTGGAGACAACAAAAGGAGATGTGAGTTGTCCAGGATTGAGTGACTTCCCTTGTTCCGAAGGCCTCAGTTTCCTTTTATCCTGAGATTAAAAGGTTTGATCTAATAAACCTCTAAGCTCTTTCTAATAGTAATCAGAGGCCATTTTTGAGAGAGGCTTCTTGAAGTTTCTCTTCAGGGGTCTCATCCAGTGATCACCTTATCTTCTTACAGGAGGTTGAATCCTTGTGATATACAGCCAATTAGCGATTGAATATCTTCATCTGGATCAAAACTCTGCTGCTATTGATTACCAGGAAAACTCAAGATTACGTGAAGACCAAGAATCCTAACTCCAACTATTCAGCTATACTCCAATTTAAAATAGAACATTATGGAAATGTTTTAGCAGAAGGGAATGTAGGACGTCATTGAAGAGAAAATTAATAATTAAAAAGGCACTGCTCAAAAAGAAATGAAAGGGGAGAAGAATGATGGGCAAGGCATGTTTAAAAAAACCAATCCACAATTGTATATGTCACTTAAACTTGGTGTACCTAAAAGTTAGAAATGATTTATTACCCAAACTGGGACACTTTTGAGAGTGAACAAAAGGACTATTAATAATGACACAAGCATAAGCCGGGACTGCCCTGGCAAAACCAGGACATACGGTTACCCTAAATAAAGCTTACTTCCATCTATTCGAATATCCCTCTTTTAAGCCTCTCAACATATCCAGTGTAGCTTTATTTGTTCAAGAATGTTCTCCTGGACAAGTCCAGCAGTTGGGAGGAGATTGTCTGATGAGTTCCTGATCTAGTTTTTAATATCTATATCTTAGTCATTCTGGTCTGGATGCTCCACTTCAACCCAAATTCCATTCCTCCATCTTTCTATTTGCCTTTCCTTCCCTCTGGAAAGGCATTTGACTTTCTTAGAGCTTCATTCTTGGCTGCGCATAATTTGGTTCTTCCAGTTATGTACTTTCTGAACCCAGTGATTTTCAAACTACTTTTGGTGGGACTCTTGGTTTTTAGGTGCTCAATAAATGTTTGATTTACATTTAAGTTTTTGGAAATATATAGTCAATCTTGGTTGCCACAAGGGTTGGGAAATGTTGGGTGGATGATTCTCTGGCCTGTTCCCATCTTTGGTTAGTGCAGCTCCTCACTTCTTTCTCTGGCCGGGCTCTGTGTTAGGCAGGTGATAAACACTCATTGCCAATGCTGCCACCCTGCTGTCAAACTCCTGAGTGTTAGGAGGAGAGGGGTCCAGCCTTGGGCTTGTGCTGCAATAGGATTAAGGTACAGGAATAGGTAGCCACTATCTTCTGGGTCTTATTCAATACGGCAGTGATGGTAACTCTGCTTTCACCTGTTTTCAATGTTTTGTTTAAAAAGACTTTTGCCGTCACATTTGCTTAGCAACCATGGCTCTAGCTTGTTTCTCAGTAACTGACTCCCCTTTGGCTCAGCTCCTGAGCTACCATATTTGTGTCTCCGATAGGCAGCTTCTGAAATGGCTTCTAATGATCCCCACCTTCTGGTATTCATGCTCTTGTGTATTCCCCTTCCCTTGAGCATGGGCTGGACCTAGTTACTTGCTTTTAACAAATAGAATACTATAGTCAAACTGCTAGGTGTCACTTGCTAGATTAGGCTACAAAATACGATTACTTTCGTCTTGCTAACAGTACCTCTCTTCCTCTTACTTGCTCACTCTGATGGAGCCAGCTGCTATGTTGTGAGCTGCCGTTTGGAGGAGCTTGCGTGCAAGGAACCAAGAGAGGCCGCTGGTCAACAACTTACAAGGAACTAAGGCCCTTAGTCCAAGAGAGCATGAGGAACTGAATCCTGCCAATGACAACATGAGTGAGCTTGGAAGTGGAGCCTTCCTCAGCTGAGCCTTGAGATGACTATAGTCCTGTGAGAAACCCAGGGTTAGAGAACCCAGCTAAGCAGCACCCACATTCCTGACCCACCGAAACTAGGTGATAATAAATGTTGTTTTAAGCCACTAAATGTTGGAGTAATTTGTTATGCAACAACAGATGACTAATACCCTATCCCATCTACAAGGTCAATTTCAGCTATAGCCTTGCCCTGGGGTAATAGACCAGTCACCAAAAGCACACACCTTAGTTAAGAGAGCTCAGACTATAACTTGGTCTTCTTAATCCTAGATCCAGGTTTTCGTCTTCAAGCTATTATTTACCATGCAGAACTCTGGTAATTTCATGAAACTCTTGTTCAAATATTTGAACTGATTCAAAGCTGCTTTTGGGGAAACAAAACCAAACTTTGTTCTTTCTCCTTCTGCAATGTACTGACTATATCAGAGTCAGACCACAATTTAGGATTTTTAATTTTCTTAGTGGAATACCTCTGATGTTGTTATGTGAACATATAAATCTCCTTTTATTTGGCAGCACAGGGCACTTATTGGACAGAGCCTAAATGTTAATTTGACTGGTATACATTGCTTGTCAAAAATCCTGCTGAGAAAATTGGCATGCCAGTATTAGAGACAGTCAAACCATTTATTTCGCCAGATTCTCTAGGCTTTATCATGGTAACAAAGCACAGCATGAGCTAGCCACCTATTTGTTCTTTATTGCGCTGAGTCCCTGGAGAAATACCTTGACATAACAATTTAAAATTGTGCTCTAAACTTGGAAATAAGAAACGGCCATATGTAGAACCATGTATGTATGATTTTGTAAAATCATTATCCATGACATCATTTGTTTGTTGCTGTTCATTGTTCTTTAATTATGATAAATTCTTCTCAATTCAAAGCCGGGAAATAGGTGCATTTCCTTGGTGAACTGGGTTGTATGTCCTTTTATTAAACACTTAGGACCGTGTAACATATTAACTTTCCCATTTTGCCTTGGCTAACGGGAAACACAGCTAGCTTATGATCACTTATAGTAGCTACCTTTAGCCTAGGTCCCTAGGTAGTGGAAACAGTTTGTGCTCAACTGCTAAGCTAAAGGTTGGCAGTTTGAACCCACCCAATGGCCTGGTAATCTGCTTCTGTTAAGATTACAGCAAAGAAAACGCTATGGATCAGTTGTATGTGCAACACATGGGGTCGCCATGAGTCGAACAACACCACCACCTAACAACAATGACCCATATTCTAGATTTGCTGCAGTATTTCTTTTTGGTTCCACATTTTATTACTTGACACTTGTTTGATTTTCCTTTAATTTTTTTTTTCTTTTGTGACTTATGTTTTAAACAAGCATATTTTTGGAAGTAGGTGGTGAAATGCTGCCTCTTAAATATTTGTGAAATGTTTTTATTAAACTAAACAAGGATTTTTTTTTTTATAGTGAAAACACAGGCAGAGGGGGTTGAAATAGTTTTCTTTTTATAGTTCTATAATTTAATAGGTAGGTATACATTATTTGTTTTCATACATGTTGTTAATTAAAATTTTGCAGCTGGGATGAAGGCATGAATTCTGGTCCTGCCAAACAGATTTTCCCTGGGCAAGACCTGGAGTTAGAAGTGAGCCGAGTGAGGCGGAGGAAGCACCATGGAGCCAAACTTCTATCCGTTGTGGAAGGGGAGTGGTCATTTTGGAGAAAAGCAGGATGGAGCCTCCTGGGTCCAGTTCTGAGCATCCTTGCTGTGAAATGGGGTTTTCATGGGTTTTGACTGGAGACCTCATGCTGTGGTTGACTTTATTCCTGCTTGGGTAGCTTTTTTGTCTGTTTTCAAGCCCTCTAGAAGATTTTATGAGATACCCAGTATCCTTTAATGATATATATTTTTTCTGCTTGTCACAACAGATTTTATTTTGTACAACTTAGAAACCTGAGCAACATAGGTTTACAAACGCACATGCCTTCAGGTGCCAGTCAAATAACAAAATCACGGATGCAGGTCAGTCTAAGCATCAGGGAACTTATGTCCACTAGGCAGAGAGGAGGAGGAACGTGCATGCCCCTCCAAAAGGTATTCACACTCAGCTTTTCCTATGCATCCTCTTTGCCAAAACTAACTTGTTTGCATCTGCTCTTCAAATTTGGCTCATGGGGCTACCAGTCTGTGTCCTTGGCTCTTAAATTTAGTTAATGGAGTTGATTTTTTTTTTAATATTTGACTTAATTTATATAATTCCTTCCTTGTCTTTTTTTTTTTTTTGAAGACAAATAAGTAGCTTGCACTTTTTTCCCATGTATTTTGCCATCTTTGAAACATGGCCATTAACTCTCTGGATACTCTCAAGTTTCTAAGAGATTAGCTTGTATTGGTTCACCTTACGGTGAGGCCAATCATGACCCCACGTAAGAAAAAAGGAATCATCCCGGTTGCTTTTGGTCAGTAGCAGCAGCACTTCCCTCCAGCAAGTCCTTGTTTCTAAATCGCAGAGAATGGGCTCCCAGGAAATCCCTCATGTTCTAAATGGGTTTTAACGCCCCACATAGTTCCTGACTTGAAAATTATTTTAAAATAGCGACAAAACTAGAAACCCAACTAACATTTTTTGTTTTTGTTTTAAATATTTTATTGTGATTTTGGAGAAAATTTAATAACTAACATTTATAATCCTAGAATACAACAGAAATGGGTTCTGCTGCAAGTTATGTGCCTTGAAATTGCACCTGAAAGAGTCATTATTAGGAGGTCTGTTGGCCAGTGTTCAGAGTGGCAGGTGTCTTGGATGATGCTCAGAAGAAACTCATCTACTTAATCCTTCCACTCACTAGCTGGTTAGCTTTAGTGTTTTAAAGACTGGGATTCAGCACCTAATGGTATTCTCTGTGTTTCCTCCAGAAGGGCGCAGTGCTTTAAGCCAGCATTCCATTTGTAGTTTGAAGACTGTATTTGGACTGAATTCTATTTTGTGATTCATATATATGTCGCCTCATTTCTTCTCATTGCAATGCCACATCTACCAGCCTTATTAGTGCAAATAGACCTTTTAGCTCTCCGAGGGTTATGTGGCTTCAAAGTATTACAAACTCATTCTTGTCACTCTAATTTAAACACGAGGTTATTGTTTATTACTGCATCTGTTGGATAAACTACCCCTCACCCGCTTCCTTTGATACTTACTGGCTGTATGAGAAGTGGAAGATAGCACTTCAATCAACTTTGGAGCTAAAAAGTCTGAGTAATTGCATTTGACAAATGTTGGAGACTCAGCCCCCAAGTACTTGCAACACTTCCCTTCCTGCCACCAGCAATAATGGAAATATCTTGGCACTAATGAAGGATTTTTAACTCAGGCCTTTGAATATGGTCCAGATAGTCATCGTCAGGCATAAATCATATAGATTTCTTGGTATTTCTTTACCCTTGAACTCAAGTCAGGCCCCCTTTTTTTCAGCAGGACAAGATGTATTTGTTCTAGATACAAATCCAAGAATCTTTGAGAAAAGACAAAAGAAAATAGTTGGTGGAGAAGGTGGAAATAAAATGAGATGATAATAATTGTATCTATAGAAAGTCATCTTAATCTTATGCTCTTGGTGTTTTTAGCCTTCACAGGCACAAGGAGAGAGAGGGCTATCTCTGGCGTCATTTTTGAATAGGAAAATTGCTGCTTTGGATTTACAGATTAGCAGAATTGAGAGGTATTTTGGAGATAATCTTGTTCAACCCCTTGATTTGTAGGCAAGGGAATTCGGTTTAGAAAAGGGTAGTGACTTGCCTGGGCAGCATGTAGGAGTGTGGGAAGAGGAAGTTGATAGAGAAACAGATTATTTATTAGAATACTGTTGTTGTTAGGTGCCCTCAAGTCGATACCAACTTATAACGACCCTACATACAACAGAATGAAACACTGCCTGGTCCTGTGCCATCCTCACAATCGTTGCTATGTTTGAGCCCATTGTTGCAGTCACTGTGTCAATCCATCTCTTCAAGGATCTTCCTCTTTGTCACTTACCCTCTACCTTACCCAGCATGATGGACTTATTTGGGGACTGGCCCCTCCTGATAACATGTCCAAAGTACGTGAGATGAAGTCTCACCATCCTTGCTTCCAAGGAGCACCCCGGCTGTACTTTTTCCAAGACAGGCTTGTTCGTTCTTTTGATAGTCCATGGAATATTCAATATTCTTTGCCAACATCATCATTCAAAGGCATCAATTCTTCTTTGGTTTTTCTTATTCATTGTCCAGCTTTCACATGCATTATTGGAATACAGACCATACCTTATTGGAAAGGAGTAACAGTAGGTGAGAATAGATGCCCTTTGTGGAGAACATGAATTACCAGAGGCAGAAAAGTAGCAGAATAATATTTTTGGAAATACTTCTTGATTTATTTTCCTTTCTTCTTTTCTTCCTTTTACTTTCTCTTTCTCCTCCTTTTTTCCTTCTTTTATTACTATTGTGTTTACTGCTTGTAGCAATTTTTTTATTAAGTCTGGACCGTGGTTCTCAACTGGGGGCAATTTTGCCCCCTACTCTGGAGCACAATTGGAATATATGGAGAGAACTTTGGTTGTCATAACTGGGGGTTATTACTACTAACATCTAGTGGGTAGAGATCAGAGATGATGCTAAATATCCTGCAATATACATGACATGTTCAACCTCCAACAACAAAGAATATCTATAGTGCCAAGGTTGAGAAACCCTGTCTAGACTGATGCTTATTGGCAAAGAGAAGAGGCTATAGAATACCTGGAAGGAAGAGGAAAAATACGTTAATGAAATTCCTAATTATGAGGAGGGACAATGGGAAACTAGTGCTGAAAGTAGAAATCTGGAGAGAAAGTTTGCGAAGGATAAGAGGTAAAACTCAATGTTACTCTGTTTTTCCCCCTTCCCCAATGGGCCATATCTTGGAAGGGTCTTGCCCAGGTATATCTGTTTGGCAGGACCAAAACCTATTGCCATCAAGTGGATTCCAACTCATAGAACCCTGTAGGACAGAGTAGAACTGCCCCATAGGGTTTCCAAGGAATGGCTTGTGGATTCGAATTGCTGACCTTTTGGTTAGCTGTCAAGCTCTTGTAAATCTTAAAAGCTAGATGCAAATTCCCTGAAAGTGAGAAGGAGAATTGGGTAAACTAGACCACATAGCATCTTTGATTTTACACTTAGTTTATTTTGCTTAGCTCTTTAGAGGATGATTTTAGAGAAATTGTCCTCCAGAAAAACAAAATCAGTCACAATTTCTGAAAATTTTTATTGTTCAATTGTAAATGAAGTGATTCATTTAGGATTTCGTAGCTGCTGTATTGCTCAGTGATTGCATTGGGTGGCAAAAAATAAGTGGACCCTTCACTTAATTCAGAAACAAAAATTGATCTGTATTATTGTTTTGTGTAGTGAATGCTATGGTGTGCCACCTAGGTGCCTCTGCCCCCCTTTTAGGATGGAGGCAGCCATTTCCTGAGCTGCTGGGAGTATTGGTGGTTGACAGCTTTCAACGAACCCGTCTCTGGAAATTGCCCTTGGCTGAAGAGAGCCATTACATCCATACCCAATGACTGGTACACATGGCTTATAAAAACCTAGCTCCCTTGTCTCAATTTGAGACAACATTAAAAGTATATCTCAGCTCTTTCTCTCTCTGTGGAATCAGTTAAAGCCTTCACTGAGACTGTATTGAAGTTTATCTTCTCCCCTGCACAGTTCTGCTTCCCTCACTCCCTCCCAGTGTTGATCCCAAGAACAGACTCCGACATCCATGATTTCCAGCATGCAAGTCTCCATCTTGCAGTCTGTTTACAGAGGAATCCTATCTGCAACTTTGGGGTCAAGAGTGATTTTTAAAAAAATCTTTCCTCTGATTGTTGTATCATCTGGCAATGCTCACCAACTGTTTATTGAGACCCCTCTATGGACTGTACAAACAAACAAACAAAAAAAAAAACTAACCTATTTCTGTCCTGTCAATTCTGACTCATAGCTACTGTACAGGACAGAATAATACTGCCCCATAGAGTTTCCAAGGGGCGGCTGGTGGATTCCAATTGCTAACCTTTTGGTTAGCAGCCAAGCTCTTAACCACTGCACCACCAGGGCCCCCTATAAACAATAGCACTCAAACAGTTGACTCAATAGGACCTTGGGTTTAGAGCAATATGGTTCATAAAGGTCACCATTTCAATCTCCAGGATTGATTTGAATGACCAGAGAGTCCCCATTCCTCTCTCATTATTCCATATTCTTCATCACAGAGGATCACTTAGACTGATAGATGAGAGCTATGCTTTAGTCTCGTTGTGATTGAATTCCCCCAAAGGAACCTCCATTCCAAAGACTAATTTGATTTAGATTTTTTTTTTAAAAAGGATTGTTACTTGAGCATAGGCAGCAAACCTTCATTTGATACACTTCACAGTGGATCCTCGAGCCTGTTCCAGATTTTACAGTGTTAATGTATGCTTAGAGCTCCTTGGACAGACATGTCCACCAGAATGATGCGAGAGAGGGTAGCGCTGTTGCCTCGTGGTCTGATGTGACTTATTAAGGATCTTACTCTATTTTAGCACCGCGTTAGGAGAGTTGAGTTTGGCACATATTATTATGATTAGGAGAAAATGTAACTCCATTAGCAAAATCTACCTTAGGAAATATCAATGTCTTAGTAGCTTGCAGATGTCTGAGACATTGGGTTGACCTGCCCAGTCAAGGGACAGACTCTGCAGTTTTACTGCTGGTTGCAGCAGATGTAACAGCAGTGGCACTGTCCACAGTGTATGCCTTGGAGTGAGAGCCATGGGCTCACTTTTTGATGGAGCTAACTCCATCATACTCATGGCTTTAAGGAGGATCTGCCAGGCACCCAGGGCTGGCTCTCTCATGTACAAGTAACCCAATAACTCTTTCTTATCATATTGCTAAAAGCTAGTTGCATTTTGCTATTTCCAACATGGTATCTGTGCCCAAATTCAAGCTCCTGCATAATAATGAAGTTACATAATCTATTTTTAAAAAAAATTTAAGGCCCACAGCTGCAACTGAGTTAGGAAACAGAGAGGGATTCTCTGTGACAGAGTCTCATTTTAGAGTGAAATTTGCTTGGAAGCCCAGACCTCAAAATGGAATTGTTCTATAGACAGCTACTAGTGCAGAATCTCACTGGGTTGGCCTAAGAATCACATAAGTAAGGTATTGAAAGCATTAACTAAACTGTAAAATGTTAAGGACAATCCTAAAAGCCAGATGTAAATAGCTTCATTTTAATGAGTGATGAGGGAATTCTGCCTGATAAGATGAGGTATGATACCTCTTGGTAAAAGTCAACTACCAGTGGCCATCAAGTTGATTTCAACTCATGGCGACCCCACGTATGCAGAGTAGAACTGCACTCCACAGGGTTTTCAAGGCTGTGAGCTTTTGGGAGCAGATTGCCAGACTTTTCTTCCAAGGTGCCTCTGAGTGAGTTTGAACTGCCAACCTTTAGTTTAGTAGTGAAGTGCTTAACTGATAGTGCCACCTAGGGACTCTGGAGGAAGCAAATATATGACTATGATTACAGATTACGTTATCCTTAATAAAAAGGAGGGACCAGTACAATATCTCCAAATCACTTAGAATTTTTTCCCTTTTCAATTTTGCTTTAAATTGGTATGCTACCTCCTTTAAATTTTTAGTAAAACACAGGCACACAGATACACATGCACTCACATTTTAGTGACGATTTATACATATATATGTATATATATATATATATACATATAATTAAAATGAACTGAAATGTTTGTGTTGAAGTGGGTAACTTTGGACCTAACAGGACCAGGTTTGAAAGAGATATTTAAAAGGGAGGGTTGTGAAAAGAAAAGAATACTATCTCAGAGGGAGAGATGCTTTGGCACCCTGGAGAGTTTGAGGAGTCAATTCAAATCTATACACTGTGACTAATATGGCCTATTAGACCAGGACACAGATGGATTTTGCAGTCAGTAGGAAAGACACGGTCGCATTTAGAGTGAAAAGACTCCCCAGAGAACTGTATAGTGGTTAAAAAAAGTTAAACTTTTATCTAGAAACCGAACATGATGCAGTTTGCGAAAAAGAAGATGAAGACATAGATCATACCTAAAATGAAATGCAAATATTCAGTTATAAAGCCTCCAAGAGTCATGATTAAAGAACTTGTGGTCATGAGGGACCAAAGGAGACAGGGAGGGGTGAAATCTGTTGCTAGGACTGGTTCTCAGGCAGAGCCAGGGCTCCAGGACTTGGCTCAGTTTCAGGTGTTAACAGCAGAGGCTCTAGCTGGGGGCAAAGTGCCATGTTCCAAGAGAGCACAATAATAATAGTTTGCAGTCTAGGCAAATAGTGAACAATGGCAGGAAGAGCTAGCAGGAGGTCCAGGAAGAATTAATGAGGAATTAACAGGAAGGTGGCCCCCAGAGATGGTGAATTTAAGGTTGGGGGTTACTTGGAAATCTAGAAAGGCAGTTGCATCAAGAAAGCTGTTCAGAGCCCAAGTAACAGGGCTAGACTTCACAGATGGACTCCAGTGTATCAGAGAGGACCAGCAAGAACAACGCAGAGCCCAAGCTTTAGAAGAAGCCTTGAGGAACCGTGAAAATTATGAAAACAGAGCTGATACACCAGAATACTAGGCTGGAATCCAGTTACAAAACAAATTGTGGAGAATATAATCACTCCCAAGATCATTGAGAGTCTATTTCTTATATAGGCAGGCACCCTCTGGGGAAGGTTTCTGTAGATATACTTGCTATTGATGGCAGGAGGTCTATCCTAACACTAACCAATTGCATCAGAATGGTTCATCTAATAGTTTTTAAGTCACCAACTCAGTAAATATAAGCAGATATAATCTGATTCTCACTATACCATTCACTCTTTAATCTTTTCCATTGGTCCTTGGGATGCCTACCAACCCATGTAGTTTGCATCTATTTTCATTAGTTTTGCAGGCAGTGAATCACTTTGCACCATCAGCAAAGTGATTCACTGCCTGCAAAACTAATGCACCATCTTTTAAAATCAGATCAATATATTTAACGTGTTTTCAGAATGGGTACTTTTGATCAGTGTGCATTATTTATCACAGAATTGCCTGTGTGCATATTTTTTCCCTGAAATATTTTTAAAAAGGCAACACTCTAGGTATGCATATAGGTAATATGCATAGTAATCTGAAAATGATTAATTTATACATGAAATGTTAAATTGGACCTGAAATTAAA
Organism: Dugong dugon; assembly: GCA_030035585.1. Lineage (NCBI taxonomy): Eukaryota > Metazoa > Chordata > Mammalia > Sirenia > Dugongidae > Dugong > Dugong dugon. Next base: position 108,886,013 of record CM057467.1, read on the forward strand.
GGGAACTCTTCTCCCTTCTCATCTCTTAGGTTGCTTTCTTATTGTTCTAAATGATGATGATTTAAAATAGATCAGTAATAACAGAAATGAAGACATGTACATATATTCCTATGCAATGATTATTATCAGAAATATATATATTTATATGTCACAGATGTCATAGAAATAAAAAAGCTAGAAACTGTATATGAAAAGCTGGAATTAATGAAACTATGCACCAAATTTTTGCATGATTTCCTGGTTGTCAGGACAAAAAAGGGAAGGGTATCTCTCTCCATGGGTGGGAAAAACAAGCAGGTTGACTTTTCTGGGCACTAAAATTGAGATTATATAGTGTGGTAGTTTAAAGTGTGGGTTTTGGACTCAGTAGAACTGGTTTTGAGTTTTAGCCCTCTCACTTACTAGTACGGAACATGGGTTAATGATTTCAACTCTTTAAGCCTCCGTGTCTTCATCAGAAAATTTGGTACAATACCTGTGAAGTTTAAATTAGAAAATGCAAAAGAAGTGCCTGCCACATAGCACCTGTGGGCATATCTGGAACAGCTAAGTACGTCTGGAATGGAAAAAGATTACAGCCAAGAAAGCCCTATGGGAGGTGAGGAGGCATCCATAACTTTCTCTTAGGAGTGGCATTGGACATTTTTACAGTGCTGGCCTGTCCACAATGCCCTTTCAGCGAAACCAAGCCCAGAGTCCTGCCTAAAATGTTTGACAAAATCAGGGGTAAGGGAAATCCCATAGTCAGGCCAGCCATTCCTGGCATGAGCTGGTGTGAAAAACCTAGATGGGCAATCAGATTCTCACCTGATAATTTGAACTTGAAACTTGGAAAACCTGCTAGTCTAAGTCAATTGCTGCCAGGGTTGAAGCTGAAAGGGAAGTGGAGGCCTGAGAGTCATGTGAAGTCATAGTTAAGAGGAAGACATGCCCAAGGGGTAGAGGGAGAGAGACAAATGGAGCAGATGTACACAAAGAAGGAGAAATACCAAGACAAAGACAATTGTCTAAGAGAAATGAAGGAAGTGGTTGGCTTCTAGAATTACTTTTGTCTTGACTCAATTCTGACAGAGTAGAACTGCCCCATAGGGTTTCCAAGGAGCGGCTGGTGGATTTGAACTGCCAACCTTTCAGTTAGTAGCCATTAGCTCTTAACCACTGCACAACCGGGGCTCCAGGTTTATTTCTAGTTTATATATATTCATCTTCCAATAAATGAACACCTCTTGATTTTTAAGATAACCTGAGCACGTCTCTGTTGCCTAACTTAAACTATAGGTGTATATTCAATTTCAAAGGAACCCTGGTGGCACAGTGGTTAAGTGCTTGGCTGCTAACCAAAACCAAAAGGTCAGCAGTTCAAACACACCAGCTACTCCATGGGAAAAGGATGTGGCAGTCTGTTTCCTTAAAGATTACAACCTTGGAAACCCTATAGGGCAGTTTTACCTTGTGCTATAGGGTTGCTATGAATTGGAATTGACTTGACAGCAACGGGTATTCAATTTCAAGTTAAATAGTTGATCAAGGGGGTATATTGGTTCCTTTACCTTGAAATATATTGACACATGATTTTTTCCCAAAGGGGTAAAAGGAATCAGCTGAGTTGGGTTAATGGTATTTTAAAGTGACAAGATTTTCTGGTTTTTCTCTCTGCACCGAGGGATGTTTAATTTTCATCTGCTCTCTCCTTGAACTCTTAGTGACTGCTCTGTTCCCTCTGCTGTTTTTAGTCTCCACAGGTCTCAAGGCTCTGTCTTTTATGCAAATTCTTTTAGGCTGATATTTCCTGAGTTTTCCAGGGTAGTCTTGATTTCAACTCTTCTGTTGTTTTCATATACTATCAGTGTTCCTGAAATGCCAATATTTTGGCATTTAAACTATATCTCTCAGACAGCCTAATTCCCAGAAGTGGAAAAAACTCTGTTGTTAGACTTTGTGTCCTGATTTTTGGTTTGGAAAATAAGGTCACCACAGCCTTATTCCACTGTTCTTTCAAGTCTTGACATTTTTAAGCTGTCACTACTTTTCGTTGAGGAAGTATATCCATGTGCCTTCATCAGTGAAGCATCGTATTATATGGAATAAGACGTGTAGTGGAATTCACTATTTTCATGCTACTTTGGGATTCTTATTTCTAGGGATCAGCACACCCTATGAAGTCATCATTGAAGGAGAAGATGGAATGCGAACATCAGTCCCATGGAGTCAATCGACCCCCCTGCCCCGCTGAGTAAAGATTGGATAGGAGGGAGAACCTGGGGTAAGAATGTTATACCACTCTAAGAACATGCAAATAGAATTTTAGCACTCGCAAAAGCATTTCATATTTGCTTTGTATGGTCTTTGGAGACAGAACAATTATTCTTATTAACTGAGTTGTCAGAAAGAAATGTCCTTCAGTACGACTGCTATGGCCCTATGACATTCATTGTGTTTTGTTGAAATATTTTGTTTTAACCGCCTTTCTCCCCTGCTAAACTCTAAGCCTCATGAGGGTAGTGCAGGGTCTGTCTAGTCATGCTCCTACTGCATGCCTAGCTTGGTGCTGGTTCATAACTGATGATCAATATAGATGCAAAATGCAGGCACGAGTGTGTTTGTAGAGAATTAGTGCTTTCAGGAGTGTTCTAGGTGGGCAGAACTGTTATTGTATGGATTTTATTTGTCTGATATTTTTGAGGGATTGTTGACAAATGATGGCTGATTAAACAAAATTTACAATCACAACCATCTTGCTGCCATAATAGTTCTTTTTAAAAACTTGTCTAAGCCAATAATCAGGATGAATGTTTGTTTACTTGAGGGCTGAAGTTGGCAATCTAAAAGAATGGCAAGTACATTAATTAAGATCATTAGGCTTCTAGAGTCACTTCAAACACTGGTTCATTTGGCCCTTTCTTATTAATTAGAGTCACAAATGCTTGCTATTACTACTACTATTACTAGTACTGCTACTACTTGCTGTCATCAAATTGATTTCAACTCATGGCGACCTCATGTGCTACAGAGTAGAGCTGCACTCCATAGGGTTTTCTTGGCTGTAATCTTTATGGAAGAAGTTCGTCAGGACTTTCTTCCATGGTGCTGCTGGTTGGGTTTGGATCACCAACCTCTCAGCTGGTAGTTGAGTGCTGGTAGATGAGTGCCAACCGTTTGCTCCACCAGGAACCCTCTGAATGCTTCATAGCAAATAATAATATATATGTGTGTTCCACATTTCTTTCATTTTGCCTTGGTTTCTGGGATCCTGTCTTTAAAATAGGAATGATAATAGCCCCAATTCCTGCTCAGAAGGCTAACAGAATAATGGAATGTTAAATGAGAAACCGATTATTCAGGGGGATTCAATGAATTGAGGAGGAGGAGGAGGATGAAACGATAGCTATTATTTACTGAGAGATAAATATGAGTCAGGCTCCATTATAAATTTTTTACCTATAATTAATCTTGTTCTTGCACAACCTATGTGGTAGGTATTATTATTACTCTCATTCTACAGATGAGGAAGAGGAGACTCAGAATAGTTGATTTACTTGCTCAAAGTCACACAGAGCCAGTAGGTGGAGAAGTACAGATTGAGATGCTACAAAAATATAAATGTATTTTATGAATCATAAGTAGAATCACTTGGGTTGCAGTTCCAGGTAGAGGAACTAGAGGTTGGGAGATGGGGAGCATCAGGGATTGAATTCTGTCCCCCCAAAATATGTGTCAACTTGGTTAGGCCATGATTGCAAGTATTGTGTGGTTGTCCTCCATTTTGTGATTGTAATTTTATGTTAAAGAGGATTAGGGTGGGATTGTAACACCCTTACTAAGCTTACATCCCTGATCCAATGTAAAGGGTGTTTCCCTGAAGTGTGACCTGCACCACCTTTTATCTTACAAGAGTTAAAAGGAAAGGGAAGCAAGCAGAGAATGGGGAGCTCATACCGCCAAAAAAGAAGCAGTGCCCGGAGCAGAGGGTATCCTTTGGACCCGGGGTTCCTGTGCAGAGAAGCTCCTAGTCCAGGGGAAGATCGATGACAAGGATTTTCCTCCAGAGCCAACAGAGAGAGCCTTCCCCTGGAGCTGACGCCCTGAATTTGGACTTCTAGCTTGCTAGACAGTGAGAAAATAAATTTCTCTTTGTTAAAGGCAGCGACTTGTGGTATTTCTGTTATAGCAGCTCTTGATGACTAGGACAGGGAGTTATTATTTCTAAAAATTCACTTGTTTAAGATGCAAGATCCTAGAAGTTGCCTGAATTACAATATGGTGGTCCTCTTGGTCATGGGATTTTCAAGATTTGTTTTTGAAATTAGATTGGTAATTAAAGGCTTAGTGGGCTTTGGAAGGGAAAAGAGTTCAGACATCCAGGCAAGCATCAAATTCAACCTAATACATTGTTCAAGCCATGGAGCAATGGCCGGTCTGATGCCCTTCACTGACTTCTCTCTGCATGGTTACGTTATGTTCTTCCCTAGTTCCTTCACTTTTCTAAAGACACCCAAGTTGGAACTTAAATTACCTAAAAAGGACAGATATGTTTGTTCATGAAGATGAACCTTCTGGCTAGTGCAATCTCGGTATTTATGTGAGAGTTATACCTCCACCAGTGCTTCTACATTATTTCTATGTGCTTCCGGCTTAGTTTTTTCCAAACTATGTTTGGAATAACAGTTCCAAAAGATGTGAGTGGGTGTTAGGTTCACTCCAACCTTCCATGGTCAAATAAACTGGGGAAAATTGAGTCTAAAAAATTAAATGTTTCGTAAAATTGCTTTCAGGCTTCTAAACTACTTTGTGAAATCCCCAAAAGGGCCATATAGTGGGCAGCATTTCTTGAACTTCTTAGTGACTTTTTTTCTCCCCAGAGAAGCTTATGTGGCTTAGTGGCCCATAGTACAAACACATTTTGAGAAATACACCTATTTCTACATTGTGGCAATAAATGCATGTACATCTTTACACAGATAAATACCATCTAAGAGCACATGTAGGGAGTCTTGGTGGCACAATGCTTAACTGCTCGGTTGCTAACCAAAAGGTCGGCTGCTCAAACCCACCAGCCACTCCATGGGAGAAAGATATGGCAATCTGCTTCCATTAAGATTATGGCCTTGGAAACCCTATGGGGCAGTTCTACTCTGTCCTATTGAGTTGCTATGAGTCAGAATAGACTTGATGGCAATGATTGGGTTTTTTGGAAAAGCACATGTAAGTGTAAGAAGGAAGAGAACTTAAAGAGAGAACTCATCATGCAGTGTGGTCCATTGGAAAGAGATGGAAGTCCAGTAATTTTAAGGTTTTATTCTAGCTCTATCTCTAATTAGCTATGTAATAATGGATAGAAGCATGAACAATCTGTATCTCAGTTTTTCTGTTTAATAAATGACGACTGAAACAGGGTAGTGTTGGGAGGAGTGGGGAGAGGGATAGAAAGGGGTAGGGGAAAGGGATTTGCTGATTAGAAAAGAAAATATAGTACCTAGTAACTAACAATCATCATTGACATAATTTTGTTCATTCACTTATTCATTCATTCATGTATTCAACAACTATTTTTTTTTCAATGCCTACTATATACTGGGGACGAAGGGATGAATAAAACAAAGTTCCTGCCCTCTTGGACCTCTTAATCTGGGGCTGAGTGGACTAGATAATAAATGAAAAAACAAACTAATGAACAAATAACAACAAACTGTGAAAAGTGCTACAGAAAAAATGAATGGGTAAAGTTATGGAGGATAATAGAGTTGATTCCAGTTTCATAGGATGTAAGGATGGGCTTTCCAAAGACCCAGAGGGGAGCAGACCTCTCAGTGGCCTCTTTAAGGGGGGAGATGGCTGATTTCTCCCACCCCCGACATAAACCTTCATGGACTTCCCATTATGGTTTTGAAACAACTCAGCATTTTATTGGTGAGCCATGAAATGAAAATGAAAAACTATGATGATAACATATTTCTGATAACTTTCTGCCCAGATGTGCCTTGAAATAGTTCCAATTTCAGCAAATATTCCCATACCCTATTACTATTCTCCTGTGGGTGAAGCAGAGAAAAGGTCCCAGTGCTGAGTGCCAAGAAATTTGTATCTCAACCCTGCTACTAACAGGCTAAGTCATCTGGGCAATTCACTTGAATGTTCTGGTTTTATTTTCTCCATTTTGAAAAACGAAGGAGTAGAATATATTGCCCCAAATGCCTTCCAGCTTTTAAATCTCTATTCTAGGTTCCTTAGGCCCTTAGTCTTGTTTCACTCCTGTCTTTGGCATTTTCAGACTTGATGTTGATGTTGCATCTTACTTTCTGGAACCGTCACTTGTGATTTAGCTCAATCCAGCAAGTTTACAAGCTCAAAGGAACCAGTAACTCTTAGGCTGCTATATCACACAAATAGAAATATTAAGAAGTCATCTCCCATGCCAGTGATCGGATGCCTGTGAAGGGCTAATTTAATACTAGAAAGTTTAGGTAACTTCAGGGATGGAGGTGCTCATTTACTCACAGCCATGGGTCAGGCAGCTCAAGTTAATATCTACACTAACCAAACACATGAATCAGAGAAAATGATGATTTGTCATGAGTATGTGTGTGCTTAAAAAATGGTAATAATGAAAAACTAACATAAGACAAACTGAGCTGTGAGAATTTTGTAAATGGAAATTTCTGCCCAGAAAAAGAGTAAGAAATATACTGAGGAGACTTGAAGATCCCTAGCCAAGCTTCTCATTTTTCCCTGGCTGGGCTGTTTTTCTTTTCAGGTGTAGTTAGGTATCATAAATAAAATTGTCTCTGCTGGAAAGGCTCTGAAGGCCTAGGGAGAAAGGAAAAGTTGCTAGGTATATGTAGTTGGAATAAAAAGATGAGGATTTCTCCTAGGAATTCTTTATTTTTAGACACTGATATATGTGCAAATGTGATCGTGTGAGTGTGTGTGTATATGTCTGAGTGTGTCCAAGTGTGTGTGAGTGTGTGTGACGTGTGTGATTGTGACTATGTGTAAGAGTATGAGGTATGTAAAATTATGTTTATTATGTTTATTATTGAGTGTGTGAATGTGTGTGAGTATACAAGAGTGTGAGTGTGACTGTGTGTTGAAGTGTGTGTGTATTTGACAGTATGAATGTTTGAGAGTGTGTGAGTGATTGTGTGAGTGTCTGATGTGTGTGAGTGAGTGTGTGTAAGATGTGCAAGAGTGTGAGTGTGTGTGACTGTGTGAGTATGTGAATGTGTGACTGTGTGTGTATGGTGTTTGCACTCAGGTATATGCTGCTTTGCCTGAACTGTATGCTTCTGTCAGTGTATCGGAGGCTTCCAGCTCAGCTTTCTGCCTTCCTGGTGGCTTATTGTTATTCTTCATCTGCAATAAGGAAGATGGTATGGACATAGAGAGGCACTGCCCAGATCCCCCTTCAGTGAAGAACTTATTGCCCCAGCTGCTGGGAGGGCTGTCTTCAGACATCCTTCAGCTGTCAGCCCTCAAGGATTGCCTCAGCTACAGAGGGTCAACTTATCCAAGGTCAATCTGCTTACCCAGGGAGGCCCACATCCAATGAATAAAGATTGATGCAGGGTATAGTGTTCTGTCTCTTTCATCCCAACTTGGGAAGACTTTGAAGGGCAGTCTAGCTCCTGATCACCCTGGGTGGCAGGAACGCACTGTAGGGATGGTGCTGCAGCTTGACTTCTCCTTCTGCCCAATCTATTTCCTTTCTCCCTCTTCCACAATGATGACCCCAGGAGAACTCCTTAATAAACATCTTGCAAGCTAATCTCCATCTGAGTCTGTTTCCTGGGAAGCCCAACCTGTGATAGGAGGCAATAACATATTTCTGAAATGAAAATCTGATCATGTTGTTTTCTTGTTTAAAGTATCCCTGAGATAAAGTCTAAACTCCTTAACAGGATTTAAAGGTCTTTTATAGACTGAGTTTTGCTTACCTTTTCACTTCCATCTCCCATTGCTGCCAACCTTACATCCTGAGCTCTGGTTGTAGTCCCTTGAATGGTCCGTTTTCATTCTCTGAGACTTTATAAATTCTTTTTTTTTTTTTTAATTACTTTTATCTTCCTTGTTTCTTTGACAAACTTCTATCTATCATTTAAGAAACATACTACTGTTCCTGTGCTCATGTTACATCACAATAATGATAGCTCATATTTACTGAAACTTTCTAATGTGTCAGGGACTGTGCAAAGTGCTTTTTGTGTATTATCTCAATTTCCAGGCAATTATGGGGTGAGTACTATCATCATTTCCATTTTACAGTTGAAAATAACTCAGAGAGTTTAAGAGATTTACTAAAAATCATAAAATCTGTAAATATTGGAGCCAGAGCTCAAGTGAAGGTAGACTATGCCCTTATCCAGTATGCTAAACTACCATGTGTGCTCCTTGAGGGAAGGGCCCTTCTTTTACTCATGGGCTAGGGCTGGCACATGGAGTCTCTGGGTGGTGCAAATAATTAATGCCCTTGGCTGCTAACTGAAAGGTTGGCGGTTCAAGTCTACCCAGAGGTGCCTCAGAAGAAAGCTTTGATGATCTAGTTCCAAAGAAATCAGCCACTGAAAACTCTATGAAGCCGTTCTACTCTGACATGCATGGGTCACCATGAGTCAGAATCGACTCAACAGCAACTGGTATGGTTTTTTATAGTACTCTTCAGTTCCCCTTAACGACACATAATTGTAAGAAACTGTTGAATAGCTGTTCCCCTAATAAGCTCCATGAGTGCAGAGATTGAGTCTGTCCTGTTCACTATTTATCCCAAATGTCTAATACAGTGCTTCGCATATCAAAAGTGGTTAGTAATATTTATGAGAATATGTTTAGTGGCCAATATCTGAGACTGACTGATTGAGAACACACTGTATTATAAATCTCGAGGACATATCCTGCTACTTTTCCAGCTGGATTCATCAGGAAGACCAAGACATAGGATGAGTGTCCATGTCCCCAAGCCCCAATAGTTCCCCTCTTCCCTTCCTTCTAAGGAAGGAGGATACAAAATTTCCCAGATACATCATTTTCAGTTGGATCTCTGAACTATTTCCTAAGTCACTGTTCTTGTCCATTATCATTATCAGAACCAGCAAGAGTAGGACAGGAGTTTGAGTCATAAGATGTCCTTATACTTTGCTTTCAATCTTGAGATTCTATGATCTTTATCATTCATTCATTCTTCATTGTTCATTCATTCAAAAAATATTGAGAATTTACTATGTTCCAGGCACTATACTAGGTGCTGGAGATGCATAAGTGAACAAAATAGACACAAATCCATGCCTCATGGGTCTTCCATTCTCAGGGAGGAACATGGACAATAAACATGCACACTAAATCAGATAGTGGCGTGTGCTGTGGAAGTAAATAAAATGTGGCAGGAGATGGGGGTTCCAGGAAAAGGGAGGTTTAATTTTATAGCATGTCTTAGTTTCCTAATGTTGCTGTAACATAAATACCACAAGTGGGTGACTTTAAAGAACAGAAATTTATTTTCTCACAGTTCTGGAGGTAAAAGTCCAAATCAGGGTCTTGGCCGTGTTGATTCCTTCTTTGTCAGTAGCCCCAGGCATTCCTTGGTTCCCTGGCTTGCAAACCATCCTCACATGGTGTCTGACTTACCCCTGTGTGTGGATATCTCTTTAATCTGCCCTTTTTATAACTCAGAATTGATTAAATTTAGAACCCCTCTATGGCTTTGGTGCCATATTGAACACTGGAAATCTACAGTACTTAGTGAAAAGTTCTCAAAAGTTCGTATGTGGGCTCAAGGGTTACTTTAAGAGTCCTAGATTCAGGCAGGAATTGATCTATCAAAATAAGTCACCTGAAACACAAAACAAAGTTTATCAATTAATCATTTTTATTTATATGAACTGCTAACAACTCATTTTTGGAGATTGTGATCTAGTTAACATAAAAAATAAAACCCTATTTTCAAAAAGAATTATACCCACTGCTATATGGTTTAGGATTGCGACAGATATTCTGGAGAGACAAAATTTATGCAGAGCAGAACTGCCCCATAGGGTTTCCAAGGAGTGGCTGGTAGATTTGAACTGCTGACCTTTTGGTTAGCAGCCACACTCTTAACCACTGCACCACCAGGGCTCCAATATAACATTAAGCCAAACCAAAACCAAACCCGTTGCCATTGAGTCAATTCTGACTTGTAGTGACCTTCTAGAACAGGGTAGAACTGTCCATTGGGTTTCCAGCAGGTGGCTGGTGGATTTGAACTGCCAACCTTTTGGTTAGCAGCTGAGCTCTTAACCACTATGCTACCAGGGCCCCATATAGCATTCACAAAAAAAACCAAACCCGTTGTTGTTGAGTCGATTCTGACTCATAGCAACCCTATAGGACAGAGTAGAACTGCCCCATAGAGTTTCCAAGGAGTGCCTGGTGGATTTGAACTGCTGACCTTTGCTTAGCAGCCATAGCTCTTAACCACTATGCCACAAGGGTTTCCAGTATGGCATTAGGTGTCTGCAAATCTTAGATGGACAATCCCAAGTGGGTGACCCAGATTCTGCCTTAGACACATCCCAGACCAGGGAAGGATGAAAATCCTATTTATCACACCTTCCTGACCCCTGGAGTGGCCTTTGCTGCTTCCTTCAAAGGTGTTCACTTCCTCTTGGGCTGATCCAGCCTCACTGAGGCTTCAGAGCTGGCAATATGAGGATAAGGTATTAGTTTCTAGGGAAAACACCACCATAGGCTAATCTGGTGTCAAAGTGATTTATACTTTTCACTAACAGATAAAAGTTCAGGAGTCCAAAGGAGTTCAGTCACCTTAATGTCATTACAGCTATAAATACCCTTTAAAGACTTAGACTGTTGATATTGAAATATCAGCCAAATGATCTGTAGAGGCTGTGGAAATTTACTACTTCCCTTGAGAAGTGTCTCTGCTCTCAGCTTGTGGAGCCTTCTAAGCCTGCTAATACTATTCAAATTGTACACCATCTCTCAGTAGTAACCTTGGTCATCTTTGAAGGGAGGACAGACTCTACTAAAATCATCATTTAGGAAGAAAAGAAGGACTTTGCCTTGGGTACCTTCATTAATTTCCATTATTTGCTCCTGAATTCATTTTTCTCCTATGAAGAAGTCATTAATGTGGTGTCAAGATCCATTTGTGTCAGCCATTTTCCTTATTGTATTAATTTTGCATATCATTAAAATCAGTTTCTTCTAATGGGCTCCATGGGCCTTATAACAAGACATGGGCTTTTGTTCCAGGGGAAAATGACAAAAACAACCAGGCTGACCAGTGTAGCACCTGGGCTTTTTATGTCATGATATGTCCTGTACTGCACTTTAAAGACACACGAGTCTGAGACAATGGAACACAGTCCAGGAAAAGGCGTCCTTTGAATAGTAGCGCTACATTGCTTTCACTTTTGAATCACCAGTGTCTAGAACTGTGCCCAGGGTTTGAATTGAGCCATTTAAAAATAAATGGTTAATGTGGAGATGCAGTGGAATATATACTTTGCCCATTTTGGGTTTAGGCATGTCTGGGAGTCTGGGGTTTGAGGTGGGTGAAGTAGTGGGTAGGGGTGGAATGTGAGGACAGCTGATGGAGGTCTATGTATGATCTTGGTCACAGGCACGTGTGTGTGTGATTCTGAGTAGAATGTGGTACTAGTTCCTTTGTCCTTGGGACTCTGGACTTATACCTGAGCTAGAGGGAGAGAGGGAAAAACTTGTAAGCTAGGTTATTAATACTTTCTCTACTTTATGTTACACTCAACTAGAGGGTCTCAGCAGTGCTAATTGCCCTCCCTACACTCTACTCCCACTATGCTACAGACCAAATCTCAGTTTGGGCCATTCCAGAGTGTAGGTGATGGAGTCAGGTAGGAGAAAGCAGAAGCAGTGGGGTGGCAGTGTATCCCCCCAGAACATATAATACCTGACTGGGCTTGCTTGTGTACACATAAAAGGACCCCCAGAAATGCTGATGGGGGTTGGGGACTTTGTCAGAGGCTGCAGCGTTGCATGATCAGATGGAGATAAAGTTAGAGAAATTTTTAGTACTACTGTTAATGAAATGTCACTTGGGAGCCACAAGCTGTGGAAATGTGTGTGAATGTGTGTGTGTGTGTGTGTGTACATGAGTGTGTGTGAGACAGTATGTGTGTGTGAGTGTGTGCGTATGCATGTCTGTATGAGAGCAGATGTGCGAGTGTGTCTGTGTGAGCGTGTGTGTGAGTGTGTCGGTGGGTGAAAGAGTATGTGTGTGAGTGTGTGTGTGTGTGTGTAGCCCTCAAACTCAAAGATACTCAGTTGGAGCTCCAGAGTTCCTTGTAGGTTGGAACATCTTTCTCAGTTTCTCTGGAGTTTATTTGAAATATGATTGGGGGCAGCAGGTATGGATGACTTTCCAGTAAGTTTCCCATGAGGAAGAAAACAACTCAGAGCTCTTGTTAGTCCAAAGGTTTGAATGTGCCAGAGGCAAGATAATTAAGGATCCAGGAGAGCACAGAGAAGAGTAACGGAGAGAAGCCAAGTAAAAAATAATGGAGGAAGAAAGGGAGATGAAGGGCCATAACTCACAAGAAGTTGGCTGGTCCTTGTTTAGGTGATAGAAGGGCCGAGCTGATAACTAGAAAGGATGGAACAAGTTGTGGCCAATGGAAATTTGATTTGAACATTTGTCAGGATGTCCAAACTGAGTGATCCATTAAACAGGGGCACAGAAAAGTGAGTTACTTGACTTGCTAAGAATGAGAATTCCCCAAGTGGTGAACAAAGATCAGCAGGCTGAGTGGGTAGTTAGGGAAATACCTTTCTAGTCTCTGCTGTTTCTAATCCTGATGAAGTCAGAACAGATGTGAGTTTTTGAAGGCAGAATTAACGCCACGACAACGGGACTTGTGTCTTGCTGTGCCAACGCCATCCGGAGATGTGAGCAGTGAAAAGACAGAAATGACTAAGTCAGCAGATTGGTATTCTTTGGTCTGGGGAGGCAGCTGGGGGCCAGCAGTCTGCAGGGCACTCTTTGCTAAATGCTCAGCTTCCCTTCTGCATGTCAAGGGCGGCTTGTATTTCAGGGCGGCCAGAAGATGTCTCCTGCTTGTGCCTTCAACTTGAAGGTATAGGAAGGCAGAAAGGAAATGTAATTTGCTGGAAACTCAAAACTGCTTCTGGATGAATGACGGTTTTATACCAGGACAATGTCTTTCTGATGTTATACCACTGGCTTTGAGACTTCCCCATTCAGTCTAAGCTGGACCAAGCAGGCCTGTTTCAGATGATAAAATTAATCTAAAGGAAAGCACACGACAACTTTCTATGGTTAAAATAGCTGCCATGTGTTACCCCAGTGCTGTCTGCACTCAACAAATATGATAAGTCACTCTTCTTCCCTTGGGGTTATACCATGTATGTAGCCAACCATCCGGGTTGGCTCTGGTTGGCTCTGGACCAAGAGGCTTTCTGGGATGTGGGACTTTCAGTGCTAAAACCGAGAGCGTCCCAAGCAAACCAGGATGGCTGGTGACCTTACATATCCAAAAACCCATTGCCGTTGAGTCGATTCCAACCATAGAGACCCTATAGGACAGAGTAGAACGGCTCCATAGAGTTTCCAAGGAGCACCTGGTGGATTTGAACTGCCGACCTTTTGGTTAGCAGCCGCAGCTTTTAACTACTACGTCACCAGGGTTTCCGACTGTAGCATGGGAAGGCCTTATTAGCTATGCCCTGTGCTAAGTGCTATGCTGGATTTATCTCCTGAATCTCCTCTATCATCCCTGAGGCAGATGCTACTTGTATGTATTCTTATCTTATGGATGAGAGCAGTCAGGCAAAAAGAGGTTAGCTAATTTGCCCAACAGGATGTTAATGGAAGTTATCTTTAAGTAGTGAGATTTTAAGTGAACTTTACTGTTTCCTTTATGTTCTGTGTATCGTTTGAATTTATGAAATGAGCATGTATACAACTACTACCCCAGCAAACATTTTCCTTGCTGGAAAATAAGTGAATTACCAAGGTCATGTGTTTAATGGGCTGAGCCTGATGAATTCCCAAGCCCATGCTCTTACCCACCATACAGGGCAGGACTGATTTAAAGAAATTCTTAACCTAAGTTTAGAAATTCTCTTATTATAAGGCCCTCTGGTTCTTTGATAAGTTTCCATCCTCATCCCAGACTGAGTCTGACTTAGACCCATTCTGTGCTGAATTCTCTGTAATGAAGAGTGTTAAAAGGAGTTTTCGTTGTTTTACAGCTTCTTGCTTGGGCAGAGGGTTCTATTTCGCAGTGAGAAAATTTCTTTTCGCTTCCAAGAGGCCAAATATGAAAATCTTTTTCTTAGCATATTTAATTAGCACCCTGGGGCAAATGCTGATAAAGTTCTATTTCTCATGACCATGGGACAGTATATGGGAGCCTGGTGGAGGGCTTCAAAACGTCTCTATTTTACCACCAGGGCTATCCATCCCCTGCTGTCTTGAGCATCTGTACAGTTCCAGTTGCTGCCTCAGAGAGAAAGTGCAGTAAGGAGTGTCGGCCAACTGACCCCACCAATGGAGAAAGGTAGGAGTGGGCTGGGAGTCCACCTGGGCTAGAGTTCTCAAAATTATTTAGAACATAGCTCTCTTTATACAGCTCAGGTCTGCCTTGAATGTCCCAAATAGATGGGGTTTATGCTCATTCTAAAGGAAATTCCTGTTTGCTGTTTCCCCTTATTAAGCCTGAAGTGCCTACCAAAAAAAACCCAAAACCAAACCTGTTGCCGTAGAGTTGATTCTGACTCGTAGAGACCCTATGGGACAGAGCAGAACTGCTTCATAGGGTTTCCAAGGAGTGGCTGATGGATTTGAACTGCCGACCTTTTGGTTAGCCTCCACAGCTCTTAACCAAGAGGATTGGCAATCTCCTTGCAGTACTTCTTCCACCTTTTTTTCATGCTCATTCATTGTTTGGGGGAAGGCAGGGTGCTGTAGTGACTGAGGCTTTGGAATCAGACTGGCTGCATTTGAATGACAGTCTGTCCCCTTCCAGTTGTGTGACCTTACCCATTGCTGTTGAGCCGATTTCTGCTTGAAGAAACCCTATAGGGCAGAGTAGAACTGCCCTATAGGATTTCCAAGGCTGTACCCCTTATGGAAGCAGACTGCCACCTCTTTCTCCCTTAGAGCGGCTGGTGGATTTGAATCGCTGACCTTTTGGTTAGCAGCGGAGCACTTAACCACCGTGCCACCAGACCTTGGGTAATGTAATTCACTACTCTCAGGGTAGTTCTTATCTATGAAATGGGATGATAATCATCCCTACCACATTGGATTGTTGTATTAAATGATATAATGTATGTATAATGCTTGCTGCAGAATAAATCTCTGTATCAGTCAGGATTCAAACAGAAGCGGGAATGTATATATTTGGTGTGGTTAGCTGCCCTCGAGCTGGCTCCAGACTTATGGTGACCTTATGCACAATGGGATCAGATTGCTGTGATCCATAGGGTTTTCATTGACTAATTTTCAGAAGTAGATCACCAGGCCTTTCTTACTAGTCTGTTTCAGTCTGGAAGCTTCGCTGAAACCATTCAGCACCAGGGCAATATGCAAACCACCACTGACAGATAGGTGGTGGCTGAGCATGACGTGCATTGGCCAGGAGTTGAACCTGGGTCTTCCCCATGGAAAGCAAGAATTCTAGCACTGAACCACCAGTGCCCCTATATACAGGACACACACCTACGAAGGTATTTATTACTAGGAATTGGCTTACACAATAATTGTGGAACCTGGCTAAGCAAGTTTGAAGTCTGTAGGGCAGGCAGAGTAAGGGGAGATCATGGACAGGTTTGAACCCACAGGCATGGCCTAAGCTGTCTTCTGTGGTTGTCAGGATGAGAAGGTAACAAACTGACTGCAACTTCTCAGGTATGAACTGAAGTTGCTGTCTACAGGCATAATTTCTTCTCTCGGGAAAGACTCAGTCCTTTTAAGGACTTCCAACTGATACAGTCTGACTTACCCAGGACAATCTCATTTACTTAAAGTCAACTGATTAGGGACTTTAATTACATCTGAAAAATCTCTTCCCAGAAGCATCTAAATTGTTGTTTTGTTGAGTAAGTGGGGACTGTAGCCTCACCAAGGTGCACATCAAAAAGACGTCATAGTCTGTTAGCTGTTATCATCCATACTGGTTTCCTGTGACTGCTAACAAATTACCACAAACTTGGTGGCTTAAAACAACAGAAATTAATTCTCTCACAGTTCTGGATGCCAGAAGTCTGAAAGCAGTATTAGTGGGCCAAAATCAAGGTGCCAGCAAGACCACATGCCCCCTGTAGAGGCTCTAGAGGAGAATATGGTTTTTTTTTGGGTCCCTTCTGGCTTCTGTTGGCTGCTGGCATTCCCAGCAAGACCACATGCCCCCTGTAGAGGCTCTAGAGGAGAATATGGTTTTTTTTTTGGTCCCTTCTGGCTTCTGTTGGCTGCTGGCATTCCTTGCTGTGGCCACATCATTCCAATCTCTGCCTCTGTGGTGACATTGTCTTCTCATCTGTCCACATCAAATCTCCCTCTGGCTCTCTCTTATAAAGACACTTGTGATGGCATTTAGGGGCCACGGGGATGATAACCCAGGTTCATTTCCCCGTCACAAAATCCTTAACTTTATACATCTGCAAAGACCATTTTTCCAAATAAAATAACATTTGCAGAGTCCAGGGATTAGTATCTAATATCTTTGGGGGCCACTGTTTGACCTACTACATCATCAGTTCATGTATTTTGGGAGGCTTGCTTTGTGCCAAGAACCCTGGTGATACAGTGGTTAAGTGCTTGGCTGCTAACTGAAATGTCGGTGGTTGGAACCCACCAGCTGCCTCGGGAGAAAGATGTGGCAATCTGCTTCCATAAAAATTACAGCCTTGGAAATCCTTTGGGGTATTTCTAGTCTGTCCTACAGGGCTGCTGTGAGTTGGGATTGACTCAACAGCAACTGTTTTTTTATTGGTTTTTTGCTTTGTACCAGGATGTTTGCCAAATTGTGGGCAATACAGAGATGGACCAATCACAGTCCCTGCCCTAAAGAGTTGCCTGGTAACCAAGGAGAGTCTTCAGGCATCTGAGTAGCCATAACATCAAGAGGAAAGTGAAAGTGCTCAGGACCATTACCCAGAATGTGCTGTGGGATTGTAGAGGAGGGAAGAGATCACTCTAGACTGTGAAGAACTGGAGAGGTTCCTGGAGGAGGAAGCATTTGAATGAGATGTTAAAGGATAAGACTGCCTAGAGCAGTCCATCTCAAACTTGAACGTGCATCAAGGACCTGTTAAAACTCAAATTGCTGGGCTCCACCCCCAGAATCTCCAATTTGGTAAGTCTGGAGTAGGGCCTAAGAGTGTGCATTTTTTAACAAGCTCCCAGGTAATAGTGATACTACCTACTGGTCTGGGGACCACACTTTGAGAACCACTGGTCTAAACATGTAAAAATGGTGGTGGTTGGGGGATTCCTCTCTCCCACCTTGAATTAATTTAGGTCACAATTCAAATGTCATTTGCTCAAAGAGATACTTCTACATATAAAGTCACAAAATTTGTCACTTCTGCCCTATTTTTCTTCATCTTACTTATCATCTCTATCACGGTGGTGATTGTCTTACCTTTCCTGCTAGACTGTAATTTCCATTAGGTTAGAAATTCTGTTTATTTGGTTCACAGCAATTAGAACAGTCCCTAGCCAATAGTAGGTGCTCAGTTCATATTTTTTTTTTTAAGTAAATGAATGAATAATCTCTCAGGACCCATGTAACTGAAAGTTCTTTAACTCCTCTGATGTTGTTTCTACAACATTAGACTGGTTACGTCAATATTCTGACAAAAAATTATTTAAATAGAATTAAATCAGTCAAGCTGGCTATATAAGAGGATTTTTCATTTTTTCAACAAGATGTTCTGGCTTATGTGAAGATAATTTGGAGTTCCCTTTAAGTAGTGGAGAGATTCTCATAAAGTAATTAGGATGGTCTAAATTCATTTAATTCTTAATATTTCCATTTTTGAATAAATATTTTATGCATTGCTCTTCTGGGAGGCAAACAGCCAAGAAATTTTAGCAATAATATGTGTATAAAATTTCTTTCTTCCCTGCAGTAGCACATTTTGAAAGATATCTCAACAAGTTATGACAAGTAGAACAGGAAAATACTATTTTAATTTCCCTGGGTCAATTATTAGAATTACTGAAAAATATATTTAAATTGCACTTTATCAATGTGATCCACTCTGAGGAGGAGGAGAGGTGAGAAAGAACTGGACTGGTTTATCACAATTAACTTTGTGCCCAAAATGCCAAAACAAACCAAACGCATTGGACACATCTGTCTTGTGGCTACTGGTTACAACCGTGAAAAAGAGGACCGAGCCTGTCTAACTGTGACTTGCTGCTATAAAGCAAGTAGTAAAATCTAAAGAAAATTATAAAGCAAAGTTCATCTTATGAGCTATGTTCTTAAAATTTCCCTTTAGAAACAGGTGTCACATAAGAAACAGTAATGAAAACTCTGAGTATGTAGAAGGACATTTGGAATAATAAGAAATTCATTTTGGTCTTTGGGTCTGATTACACTATAGGGTTCTATCCTGGTCTCCCCTGATCCACACCCTCCCAACCAACCCACCCTCCTAACCCCAAGCACAACTAGACAGGTAGGGATGGGCCAGGCCAGGGGCAAATGCTCTAAGCAGAATGGTGAGGTGACCAACTCATCCCAATGTTTCTGGAACTTTCTCAGCTTTAGCACTGAATGTCCTACATCCTGGAAAACCCTTCTATTTTGGGCAAACCTGGATGACTAATCACCCTAGGAATAGGCTGGCCCCATATTAGGTAATGATACCCTATTACTGTTGTTAGTTGTCATCGCGTCAGCTCTGACTCACGGTGCCCCGATGTACAATGGAACGAAGCGTTACCAGGTCTTGTGCCATCTCTACGACTGTTGGTATGTTTGAGTCCATTGTTCTGGCTATTGTGTAGTGCCTTCCCACCTAGGGGGCTCATCTGACAGCGCGATATCAGCTAATATTCTGTCGTGACTCATAGGGTTTTCACTGGCTAATTTTCAGAAGTAGATTGCCAGCCTTTTCTTCCTAGTCTGTCTTAGTCTGGAAACTCTGCTGAAATTTGTCCACCATGCATGACCCTGCTGGTGTTTGGAATATCAGTGGCACAGCTTCCAGCATCATAGCAACATGTAAGCCACTACAGACAGACCGGTGGCAACAACCTATTACTGTTGTTGTTGGGTGCTGTCAAGTCAATTTTGACTCATAGCGACCTCATGTGACAGAGTAGAACTGCTCCATAGGGTTTTTTTTGGCTGTAATCTTTACATAAGAACATCATCAGGTCTTTCTCTTGAAGAGCCATGGGGTGAGTTTGAGCTGCCTACCTTTTGGTTAGTAGCTGAGCACTTAACCGTTGTGCCACCAGGGTTCTTTACCCTAATACTAGGAGCAGTACATACAAGGCCAATTACCACCTCCCCTCATTGGTGAAGAAATGATTCCTGCATGGTGTGGGTCAGTCTTTAAAGGGTCTTAGACACCAACTGATCACAATCCTTTCATTCTATAAACAAGTAAACGCTGACCTAAAGAAGATAAATGACCAATTACGTTTACATAAAATTGCATTTACTTATGAGATTTCCTATTTTATTTTTACTTTAAAACAATGGTGAATACATTTATGAGTTCTTGTCCTCTCACATTTGACAACTTTTGGTTTTTAAGATCATCACTATTTATCAAATAAATCACTTTCCTGCTAAAGCTGTATGGGGTAGTCCCCAACTTATGACAGGGTTCTGTTCCAACGGCTCTGTAGGAGTCTGTTCTGACGTAAGTCCGACACTTCTTTTTTTATTAGTTTTCATTATTATTGCCTTTTATTATCAGTATCTTTATAAAGCTGATCTTTGAACACCTGTGAGCGCACGTATGAGAAAGATAACATCAGCAAATTTGACACTGTGACACCGTATGTAGTACATATTACTAACGATAAGATGTACAAGAAAAAGGAAGGTCATAAGCATGGTTCCTCATAACTCGAATACGTCATAAGCAGAGGACGATGTGTATAATTAATGAGACTTTAAATTTCCTAAATTTGTACCAAATTTTTTTTCCCTCTTGTTTGTAAAAGGAATATTTTAAATGTGAATATGTGTGTGTATATGCACACATCTGCTCTAGAAAGGATAAAATAATTTCTTGGATAACCAGTGTTTGTGAGGGGGGTGAAAACAGCATCTAATACAAATTCTCCTCTTATTCATTTTAAATGCCTAATTTTGTTTGAGATAGCAATGTGAGCAGTTTAAACACTCAATTTCCAGTCTCTCTTAAAGGTTGAGTGGCCATTAACATAATTCTGATGAATGAGAAGAAGGCAGAAGTCCTCTTTCCCTTTTCCCTTACTCCTTTTTCCCATTAGAAAGACGACATAATGCCTGGAGATGCAGCAGCCATCTTGTGGCCACGAGGCAAAAAATATGAAGGAATGCCAAGTAAACCTCATGATACAAGTTCTGATATTGTTGAGCTGCTGAACTAACACCTACTTCTCCGGACTTCTTGTTAAATCAGATGACTTGTTAAAATTTCTGTTGGTAGCTACAACTGATGAAGGGTAGCATGATGCAGTGGAAAGAATATTATAGTAGAAAGACACAAAACTATATTCTAGCTTCTTTTTATCTGCTTTTTTTTTTTTTTTTCCTGTTGTGTGCCCTTGGAAACTTACTTTAAGATATCCCTTTTAAATCAACTCTTTGGTTGCCTCATCTTGAATGGTACACAGTAGAACCTCTATAATTACTATCAAAGCTGTAAAACAGTATATTGCAGTACATAATTATACTAAATGCCCAGGGATATGCCAGGTGATGTTTTGAGTTCCCTTTTAGGTCTATGAGGCTTAATTCCAAGTCATTTATGAAAGAAATTTATTATTTCAAAAATATTGGTGTGTGTACATGTATGTGTGTGTGCATGTGTACATGAGAAGTATAAAATTAAAATTATATCTATATAAAAGATGTACAAAAGATTAAACCGTATATGTGTGTGCACGTACATGCATGCATACGTACCTATGAATGCCTATGACAGATAATAATAATAATAATAATGAATGTTTTTTAGTTTAAATACCAGAGCTGATTTTCCTGGTACTGTTTACTGTGTTTCTCTAGCAAAGATGCTTATCTTCTCTGGGCTGTATTTGATTCAGCCATAGCAACTCTATTATTTATTCTGCCCTTTTAACCAAGGCTCGCATTGAAATTAATTTACTAATGTTGATAAATCACCTTGAGCTTCATGGAAATCTAGCATTCTTACAACCTGAAGACCTATGCTTGAGTGACATCTGTTCCATTTTTGTTTTCCTTAAGCTGCGTCTGTGAGCGGACCCCAATTTCTGAATCTTCATGTGCTGCAGAACCATTGAGCTGAAATGCACTGAATTCAAATGATTTATGCTTTAAAACTGTCTGATGTCACTACTGTTGCTAGACACAGAGGCAGGCAGGACTTTGTGACCTCTCAGAGGTCATGAAACCCATCTACACAGGGATGACCTTGATGTCTTCCAGGACACCAGGCCCATGTTCAAAGTAATGAACTCCAAACAGTGCGAAATCTCAAGAGGGATAGATAGACTCTTCCTGAGTGTTGATGGACTACTGGGGAAGGCAAGCTGCCAATCAAGCTAATTATCAATGTGCCGCCAATAACTGAGGGAAGCGCTGAGGATATTTGTTGGAGCAGCTGTTAAACACAAGGGAAAAAAACAAAAGAAAACAAAACAACAACAACAACGCGTTGTTAAGAGTCCCTCAAGCTAAGAAACAAAAGAGCTGGGAATATCTGCTAATAGTCCTTCCCTTCAAGCCTGTTTATAGACTCTTTTATGCTCCTGCTTCCTCCTTCTTTACCACCACATCACCTTGACTCCCTCTTACACCCATTTAATATTATTTTTCATTGGGCAGCTGGCTACCTTCTTGTCCTCTCCTTCAAGGACTGGCTACAAAGCTTGTTGCTTAGTTACCTCTTATCCTCTCTTTAGAGTTCCTGGTGGAACTTTTTATCTTGCAGTCAATATCTGAAGGTAAAATAATGGGGGTGGACAATTGCTCTAGAGACATGTATTTCTCTCTTGGTGAGATGAGATGGAAGTAAGTATGTGCAAAAATGATCTGTGTAATACTGTTTTCCATTGTGTCCCTAGTTAGGGCCTCAGAAGGGAACTTAGAATACAGGTAACTGGAATCTATTCTCCCTCCGCACCCAAAGATGCATCTTTGTTTCAAAGAGTTTGTCTTGTCAAATGTACACACCTTTCAAACTAAGCTATTATTGATATATAATGAGTACATTTGAGAATTAAGTTTTATTAGATGTTTTCTTTATTTTCAATGTTTTCTTTATTATTTGTGTCATCAACTAATATTTCAGTATTTCAAGAATGCTATACCTGGATCTCTTTTAGTCGAGTATGGTACATCATACTGGAAGGCAATATTGATGAGAAGTTAAAAGCACAGGCTTGAATAATCCTGTATGCCTTGCTTCTTCAACTGGTTCTGCCTTTTCCTAGTTATCTAGTTTTTGGTAAGATACATAACCTACCTAGGCATAATTTTCTCATTTTAAAATGAGGAAAATTGTTCTGATCCCCTGGGGTAGTTACTAAGGGTTAAAATGACATAATGTAGCAATAGCAGTTAGCATAGGCCTTGATATAGAAGAAGCACTTAATAAATGATGGTGAGGGGTGTGTGTGTGGTTCCTCAGACCATAGAAATAGGACCTGAAAATAAATTGGAGTCTTGTATGTAAACACATAACCCACATAGCCTTACTAGTATTTTACAATTATGTTTATTTTTGATAATCTAGAAATATGTTCATGCCTCTATTTATATCTGCGTGAATATTACTTTTATTTGGTATATTGTAGTAAGTTGCCACATAGTATAAATTCCCAACTGCTTTATAAATTGTCCTATGTGCATTTAATCATTTTTATTTTCTCCAGTTCACCCTTCACAAGAAACTAGCTTCATTTTTTTCAAAATGTGCTATTGCCATTTTTATAGCCTCTGCAAAGTAAGCCCTATTTCCATAGCATAATATACGTAGTAAGTATGGCCTCAGCTCATGATTCTAATCTCATCACATTCCATTTAGCCCTACCCCACTAGTTTTATGCCATGAGTTAGCCGTGTTTAGTCTTCAAACATATCTTCCTTTTTAGTATCTCCATGCCTTTGTATGAGCTGTTTTCTCCATTTGGAACACTCTCTATCCTTTCCTTTATTGGATTTGGAAAACCTAATCCTACTTCAGATCCAGCTAAAATGTCATCGCTTCTTTCCATGGCTCCCATCTCTTAGGGATTCTTATTTCCATACCTTTATTGTTATGTTGTTGTCAGGCGCCGTAGAGTTGGTTCTGACTCACAGTGACCCTATGTATGACAGAACAAAACACTGCCCGGTCCTGCGCCATCCTCACAATCGTTGACATGTCTGAGCCCATTTTTGCAGCCACTGTGTCAATCCATCTCATTGATGGTCTTCCCCTTTTTTTTAACCAACCTTCTACATACCTTTATTAGAGCTCCTATATCATTGGATTGTAATTAGTTGTTACTGGAATTTCTCTTCCACTAGACTAAACTCGTGTGTATCTTCAATGCCTAACCCTGATCCAATATCATGGTAGGATTTCAGGACATATTTTTGCTGAATATTGGAATGAGTGCATTTACGCATAGAACACAGGACATGAAGTTATTAAAAAAATCAACCAACAAATAATTTTTTGTTTCTCTAAGAGAGAATAAATAAATTCACTTTTACTTTATTATTAAATTAATATTCCAGCACTTCCTTTAAAAAGTATCTTGTAGCCTTTAGCAGTGCTGCCCAATAGAGATTTATGCAAAGGTAGAAATGTCTATGCTTTCCAGTATGGTAACCATTGGTCACATGTGGCTACTGAGGACTTGAAATGTGGCTAGAGAGACTGAGGAACTAAATCTTTAATCTTATTTAATTTTGATTAACTTAAATTTAAATTTGAATAACTACATCTGGCTAGTGGCACCATCTTGAACAGTGGAGATCTGTAGTACTTGTAAAAAATTCTCAGAGTTCATATGTGGGTTCGAGGGTTACTTGCTTTAAGGAATTCTAGATTCAGGAAGTAAATTGATCTATCAAAGTGAGGCATCTGAAACACAAAACAAAATCCATCTGAGTTTACCAATTAATAATTTATTTATACTAAATGTTAACAGATTTTTAGAAATTATCACTATATTATTTTTAGCTTCTTTGAATACTGCATAGCAAGGACCAAATTAGGGAAGCAATATTTGTGTTCATTCAAATAGAATTAATCTCAGTTTTCTCTTCTCTTTCAGACTGGTTCAAAAATGTTTTGCTTCTGAGCTCATGCTAACAGATAATTACCTTTGGCTCTACAGAGAGCAACAACAAATAGGTAAATTCCAATACCTAAAAGATATTACCCAATAGTACAGCACTCCAAGGTGCAATTTAATAAAGAATAGACTTAATGTAATCTTTTATTCCATTGAGGTATCATTTGAGCCTGCAAAGCAATAATTTCCTAAATTGCACCCTGGTGGCCTAAATGTTAATTTACCATCTAGAGATTTCTAGTTTAAAGTCAAGGAGAAGGATTTGCACTGTGAAATCTGGGTCTACAAATTTAATTTCATTTAAACCTCTAGATTAAGAAATCACAACATTCAAAATGAAACTGCAAATTAATAGACAGAGGAAGAGTCAACCATAAATGGACTAGCTCAATTGCATACTTGTCAAGTGTTTTTTTTTTTTTTTTTCCAGATGCTAAGAAATCTTTTTCACTCAATTTCTGTTGTTGTTGTTAGATGCTGTTGAGTAGGTTCTAACTCATGGTGACCCTATGTATGACCGAATGAAACACTGCCCAGTCCTGCACCATCCTCACAATTGTTGCTATGTTTGAGCCCATTTTTGCAGCCACTATGTCAGTCCATGTCTTTGAGAGTCTTCCTCTTTTTTGCTGGCTTTACCAAACATGGAGCTCTGGTGGTACAGTGGTTAAGAGCCCAGATGCTAACCAAAAGGTCAACAGTTCAAATCCACCAGCCGGTCTTTGGAAATTCTATGGGGCAGTTCTACTCTGTCCTGTAGGGTTGCTAGGAGTCAGAATCTATTCAATGGTATCAGGTTTGTTTTTGTTTTATGGATTTTACCAAGCATGGTGTCCTTCTCCAGGGACTGGTACCTCCTGATAATATGTCCAAAGTATATGAGATGAAATTCCGCCTTCCTTGCTTCTAAAAAGCATTCTGGCTGTACTTCTTCCAAGACAGATTTGTTTGCTCTTCTGGCAGTCCATGGTATATTCAGTATTCTTCACCAACACCATAATTCAAAGACATCAATTCTTTCTTGATCTTCCTTATTCATTGCCCAGCTTTCACATGCATATAAGGTGATTGAAAATAACTTGGCTTGGGTTAGAGACTCCATAGTCCTCAAAGTGGCATCTTTGCTTTTTAACACTTTAAGAAGTCTTTTGCAGCAAATTTGCCCATGCAATACATCATTTGATTTCTTGACTGCTGCTTTCATGGGTGTTGATTGCAGATCCAAGTAAAATGAAATCCTTGACAACTTCAATCTTTTCTCCAGTTATCATGTTGCTTATTGGTCTGGTTGTGAGGATTTTTGTTTTCTTCATGTTGAGGTGTAATCCATACTGAAGTCTGTAGTCTTTGATATTAATCAGTAAATGCTTTAAGTTCTCTTCACTTCCAGCAAGGAAGGTTGTGTCATCTACATATAGCAGGTTGTTAATGAGTCTTCTTCCAATCCTGATGCCACATTCTTCTTCAAATAGTCCAGCTTCTCGGATTATTTGCTCAGCATACAAATTGAATATGGTGAAAGTATACATCACTAATGCATACCTTTTCTGACTGTAAACTACATAGTATCCCCTTGTTCTGTTTGAATGACTGCCTCTTGGTCTATGCACAGGTTCCTCATGAGCACAATTAAGTGTTCTGGAATTCCCGTTCTTCACAATGTTATGGGTCCACACAGTCAAATGCCTTTGCATAGTCAATAAAACACAGGTAAACATATTTCTGGTATTCTCTGCTTTGAGCCAAGATCCATCTGACATCAACAATAATATCCCTTGTTCCATGCCCTCTTCTGAATCCGGCTTGAATTTCTGGCAGTCCCTTGTTGGTATACTGCTGCAACTGTTTTTGAATTATCCTCAGAAAATTTTTTTTTCATTTGATATGCATTACTCTTGGGAATTAGATTGCATCTTGCATGGGAGATCCATTGCTTCTGAGAGTTAGATTGTCATTGAAACACAGTAGGCAGCCTTGGGAATGCCCACAATTGTGAATGTCACTAAAACATACTTTGCATGTTTTTCTCATCTGTAAAGTAGGGTGTTAAATACTTACCTCACAGTTATTTATGAGATAGAATGAAACCACATGGTAAATGAGACTCACCTCAGAACTTGTGACCCAAACTTTACCTCAACAACATGGCAAATTACCACATATCATTTGAGTTTGATCATGTATACAATGATTAAAACAGTAGTTATTATGATTAAATTGAATCATAAAAACTTATTAGGAATGCCAAGAATTTGATGTATTATAGGCCCTTGTAGCATATTCTTTGGTAAAACAAGTAGTTCTTCTGTAATACTAATAGGTAATCTCTACCTTTTTAGTTCTTGTGGAACCCTGGTGGTACAGTGGTTAAACACTCAGCTGCTAACTGAATGGTCGGTGGTTCTTTTGAATCCACCAGCCACTAAACAGGAGAAAGATGTGACAGTCTGCTTTCAAAAAGATTACAACCTTGGGAATCCTATGGGACAGTTCTGTCCTGTCCTATAGGGTCGCCAAGAGTCAGAATCACCTCGCTGGCAATGGTTTAATGGTTTTTTCTTTTTTTTGGTGGGGGGAGGTTTAGGTTGTTCACTGATACTCACTTTTCTTAAAGGATGGCTTCTGTTTTCCATTTGCCCTTGCCAGGTGCCATGGGTATGGCTATGTTAGGTTCTGCAGGATTTGAGACAGCATAGATATTTTTAGAGACACTCTACATTTCCACTATTGTTTTAGTGAGAGAGAAAATTCACTTTAGCAAATTGTGGTTTGTCTTGCATTAGATGAAGAAAATGACAGTGAAAAATGGACTGTCATATTGATGCTATTTTGAAGTGTGTTCCCACCTAACTATGCTAAGCATTAATGAGTAGGGTGCAAAAATAAAGTTATCTTGAGATACAATGTACGTTTTTTTTAAAATAATACAGTCATCTACATTCACTCTCTGGTAAATCAAACCCTTGAGCTAAAACTGCATGCTGATTATCCGAACAACCATATGTAAAGCTAAGAGTCACTCTAATTAAAATTCTGCAATGTGACACAATGGGAGAAATGATGAATTACCCATTTCAAATCTGCTCCCCCACTGCCATTTCATCAAATATCTAGATGAATAATTGTTTTTGTTGTTAGGTGCCATTGAGTCATTTCCTACTCAAAGAGACCCCACGTAGAACAGAATGAATCCACTATCCAGTCCCATGCCATCCTCACAATCTTTGCTGTGTTTGAGCCCATTATTGCAGCCACTGTGACAATCCATCTTGTTGAGGGTCTTCCTCTTTTTTGCTGACCCTCTACTTTACCAATCATGATGTCCTTCTCCAGGGATGATCCGTCCTGATTACATATCCAAAATACGTGTGATGAAGTCTCATTATCCTAACACCTTGAGGAGGTCTTTTGCAACAGATTTGCCCAGCACAATACTTTGTTTGATTTTTTAACTGCTCCTTATGTGGGTGTTGATTGTGGATCCAAGTAAAATTAAATCCTTTACAACTTCAATATTTTCTCTGTTTATCATGACGTTGCTTATTGGTCCAGTTGTAAGGATTTTTGTACTCTTTGTGTTGAGGTGTAACCCATACTGAAGGCTGTAGTCTTTGATCTTCACCAGTAAGTATTTTAAGTCCGCTTAACTTTCAGCAAGCAAGATTGTGTCATCTGCATATTACAGGTTGTTAATGAGTCTTCCTCCAATCCTGATGCCCCATTGTTCTTTACAGAGTACAGTTTCTCTGGTTATTTGCTCAGCCTACAGATTGAATAAGTATGGTGAAAAGATATAACCTTGACACACATCTTTTCTGATTTTAAACCACTCATTATCCCCTTGTTCTGTTACAACGACTGCTCTTGGTTTATGTACAAGTTCCTCATGAGCACAATTAAGTGTTCCGGAATTCTCACCCTTCCCAATGTTATCCATAATTTGTTATGATACACATAGTCGAATGCCTTTGAATAGTCAATAAAACACAGGTAAACATCTTTTGGGTATTCTCTGCTTTCAACCAAGATCCATCTGACATCAGCAATGATATCCCTCATTCCACATTCTCTTTTGAATCCAGCTTGAATTTCTGGCAGTTCCCTGTTGATGTACTGCTGCAACCATTTTTGAATTGTCTTCTGCAAAATTTTACTTACATGTGATATTAATGATATTGTTTGGATCATCTTTCTTTGGAATGGGCACAAATATGGATTTCTTCCAGTTGGTTGGCCAGGTAGCTCTCTTACAAATTTCTTGACATAGACAAATGAACACCTCCAGTGTTGCCACTGTTTGTTGAAACATCTCAGTTGGTATTCTATCAATTCCTGGAGCCTTGTTTTTCTCCTGTGTCTTCAGTGCAGCTTGGACTTTTTCCTTCAATACTATCAGTTCTTTAACATATGCTACCTTCTGAAATGGTTGAACATCAAGCAATTTCATTTGGTACAGTGACTCTGTGTATTCCTTCCATCTTTTGATGCTTCCTGCATTGTTCAATCTTTTGCCCATAGAACCCTTCAATATTGCAACTTGAAGCTTGAATTTTTTCTTCACTTCTTTCAGCTTAAGAAATGCTGAGCATCTTCTTTCCTTTTGGTTTTCTAACTCCAGGTCTTTGCACATTTAATTATGATACTTTACTTTGTCTTCTTGAGCTGCCCTTTGAAATCTTTTGTTCAGCTCTTTTACTTCATCATTTCTTCCATTTACTTTAGTTACTGTATGTATAAGAGCAAGTTTCTGTCTCTTCTGACATCCATTTTGGTCTTTTCTTTCCTTCCTGTCTTTTTAATGACCTTTTGCTTTCTTCATGTATGATGTCCTTGATATCATCCCACAACTTGTTTGGTGTTCAGTCATTGGAGTTCAATGTGTCACCTATATTCTTGAAATAGTCTCTAAATTCAGATGGGATATACTCAAAGTTGTACTTTGGCTCCTGTGGATTTGTTTTAATTTTCTTCAGCTTCAACTTGAACTTGTATATGAGCAATTGATGGTTTGATCTTCAGTCGGCCCCTGGCCTTATCCTAACTGATGATATTGGGCTTCTCCATCATCTCTTTTTTCAGATGTAATCAATTTGATTCCTGGGTATTCTCTCTGGTGAGGTCCATGTGTATAGTTGCCCTTTATGTTGTTGAAAAAAGGTATTTGCAATGAAGAAGATGTTGGTCTTGCAAAATTCTGTCATGCTATCTCTGGCATTGTTTCTATCACCAAAGCCATATTTTCCAAAAACTGAACCTTCTTATTTGTTTCCAGATTTTGCATTCCAATCACCAGTAATTATTAATGCACCTTGATTGCATATTTGATCAATTTCAGACTCCAGAAGTTGGTAAAAATAGTCAATTTCTTCATCTTTGGCATTAGTATTTGGTGGGTAAATTTGAATAGCAGTTTTATTCACTGATCTTCCTTGTAGACATATGGATATTATCCTATGACTGATAGTGTTGTACTTCAGGATAGATCTGGAAGTGTTCTTTTTGATGATGAATATGATGTCATTCTTCTTCGATTTGTCATTCCTGGCATAGTAGACCATATGATTATCTGATTCAAAATGGCCAATACCAGTCCATTTAAGCTCACTAATGCCTAGGATATTGATGTTTATGCTTTCCCTTTCATTTTTGATGACTTCCAATTTTCTTAGATTCATACTTCATACATTCCATGTTCTGATTATTAATGGTTGTTTGCAGCTGTTTCTTCTCATTTTGAGTCATGCCACATCAGCAAATGAGCGTCCCAAAAGCTTGACTCCATCCATGTCATTCAGGCTGACTCTACTTTGAGGAGGCAGTTCTTCCCTAGTCGCATTTTGAGTGCCTTCCAACCTGAGGTGCTCATCTTCTGGCACTATATCTGACAATGTTCCACTGCTATTTGTGAGGTTTTCACTGGCCAATTTCTTTACAAGTAGATCACCAGATCCTTCTTCCTAGTCTGTCTTAGTCTGGAAGCTCCACTGAAAGCTGTCCACTATGGGTGACCCTGTTGGTATTTGAAATATCAGTGTCATAATTTCTAGCATCATAGCAATACTCAAGCCCCCACAGAACAAACAAATCTGTCTTGGAGGAAGTACGACCAGAGTGCTCCTTAGAAGCGAGGATGGTAAGACTACATCTTACATACTTTGGACATATTATCAGGAAGAATCCATCCCTGGAGAAGGACATCATGCTTGGAAAAGTAGAGGGTCAGCAAAAAAGAGGAAGACCCTCAACAAGATGCATGGTCACAGTGGCTGCAACAACAGGCTCAAACATAGCAATGATTGGGAGGATGGTGCAGGACTGGGCAGTGTTTCGTTCTGTTGTACATAGGGTCACTATGAGTAAGAACCAACTTGAGAGTGCCTAACAACAACAATAACAACATTCTTCGTTTTGGTTAGGCTAGGTTCTACATGGACTACTGTGATGTCATAACATGGACTCAAATGTTTCCTTGGCCTGGAAAAAAATCCCCAGTATTTGGCTTTGGTCCAATCTATACCCATCCTTCAAAGTCCATCTCAAGCCCCTCTTGTTTCATGTCTTTTCCACTCTCAACTTGAACTCTGAATAATCTGCACTATAGAATGACTATAGTACTTGAAAAGCATAGAGCATAGAAAGGACCAATCCCTTTTAGTGTTGAAGATTATAGAACATATGGAGCTATAATCTTTGTAATTATACTTGCAGTTCTATTTTGGAAGCATCAAGAATATTGACCTGCAGAGAGCTGGCCTCTGTTTAAATGTTTCTAGTGGCAAAGAAATGTAAGGACATTTCCTTTTGCTTCAAAAGAGTTTAACTTTTCTTCCTGTCACATTATAGAGTTCTTCCGGGCAGAGAGCATGTTTACATGTCTTTGTATTCAGTGATGCATCACATATTTATTGACTATCAGCTATCTCTCAGGCATGGTATTAAGCACTGGAAATGCTGAGATAAAAAACCACAGTCCCTGACTTCAAGGTACTCATAATATATCATGAAAGTGAGCCTGATCCGTAATAGGTAATTGATAAATATTTGTTGAAGAAGGGAACAGAAAGAGCCAAGAAAGAACTGTTATTACTGACATTTTAGAATGTGGTTTCTTGGGTCAGATTGCCTGGCTTTGAATTGTGGCTCTGACACTAAAACCAAAACCAAACCAGTTGGTGTTGAGTCGATTCTGACTCATAACAACCCCGTGCATGTCAGAGTAGAACTGTGCACCATAGGGCTGTCAGTGGATGATTTTGAGAAGTAGATCACCAGGACTCTCTTCTGAGGTGCCTCTGGGTGACCTTTCTGTTAGCAGCCAAGCGTATTAACCACTTGCACCATCCAGGAACTCCTGCTCTTACACTAGGTGTTGTGTCAACTGTGTATCACTTTCCTCATTATAAAATAGGTTATTAGGATTGAATGAGATAATTTACACAAAGTGCTTAGCACACAGGCTCTGCAAAAATGTGATTATGATGATAACAAACTTGATTTATTGGATAGAGGCACACTAAGAATGCTATGAGAGCACAGAAAAGGGACATGCTACTGAGACTAGAGTTTGGGGAGGCTGACAGGGACTAGCCAGGAAAGACGAATGTGAGGAGCAAGTCTCAGCCAGTGCTATGCTGATCTTATAGAAAAATGTAGACTAGTGACTGAGCAAAAACAGATTTGACCTTTAAAAACTGGAAGATGGTGTAAGTATTCTTAAGCTCAGTTAGAGATGTCATCAGTAATGTGACATTATTCTAAAAATTCCACGGCAAGTACTTCCTCCTGAGATGATAACTGATTGAAATAGTTTACCATGTACTAGCTGGGTGTTTAGTGCTTTTTAAGGAATGTTTGAAAATACCTATAAATACGAAGGACAAACAACTAAGAGAAACATTGGGTGATGTATCAGTTGTTATCCAACACCTGTATGGTATTAAATGCAGAGTGTGGTTGCTTTTGTTTATATTGAGCTCCTATACTTATTGGGAAAAATTCACTCAGAAGACAAATGCCAGAGGGACAGAGAGAGAACATTCTCTTTTTTTATAATCACATGGAGAGTTTTTGCTGTTGCTTTTATTCTCAGTTACTGGGGTTGGCGTTCTTATTTCTACATGTTTCTGGGCAGTGTTAAATACTCTCATTTCTAGGGATATTTCCATTCAATATTGGCTATCAAGCAAAGTGTTTTATGAGAAGATTAAGTATTCTAATATGCTTCTCACATAGCTTTCTTTTAAAATCAAAATTGGATCATTGTTAATCTAGTCAAGATACGTTATTGTTTTTGTGTGCCTTCAAGTTGATTCCAACTCGTAGAGACCCTATAGGACAGAGTAGAACTGCCTCATAGGGTATCCTAGGCTAGAATATATATGGGAGAAGATACCTAGGTCTTTTCTCCCATGGAGCCTCTGGCTGGGTTTGAACAGCCGAACTTTCTGTTAGCAACCTAGTGCTTAACCATTGTGTCACCAGGGCCTATTAATGTTTGTCCTATTAAAATTGATACTCAAAACTTTAAAAATAGCTCAGCACAATGTATATAGTGTGATTCTATTTCTGTAATATTTTATGTATGTTGTTGTTAGGTGCCGTCGAGTTGATTCCAACTCATAGAGACCTTGTATACAACAGAACAAAACACTGCCCAGTCCTGTACCATCCTCACAACTGTTGTTATGCTTGAGCCCATTGTTGCAGCCACTGTGTCAATCCATCTTGTTGAAGGTCTTCCTCTTTTTTGCTGGCCCTCTACTTTACCAAGCGTGATGTCCTTCTTCAGGGACTGATCCCTCCTGAAGACATGTCCAAAGTATGTGAGATGTAGTCTCGCCATCCTTCCTTCTAAGGAGCATTCTGGTTGTACTTCTTTCAAGACAGATTTGTTCATTCTTTTGGCAGTCCATGGTATATTCAATATTCTTCACCAACACCACAATTCAAAGGTGTCAGTTCTTCTTCCATCTTCCTTATTCATTGTCCAGCTTTCACATGCATCTGAGGTGATTGAAAACACTATGGCTTGGGTCAGGCACACCTTAGTCTTCAAGGTGACATCTTTGCTTTTCAATACTTTAAAGAAGTCTTTTGCAGCAGATTTGTCCAATGCAATTCGTCTTTTCATTTCTTGACTGCTGCTTGGGTGTTGATTGTGGATCCAAATAAAATGAAAGCCTTGACAATTTCAGTCTTTTCTCTGTTTATCATGATGTTGCTTATTGGTCCAGTTGTGAGGATTTTTGTTTTCTTTATGTTGAGGTGTAATCCATACTGAAGGCTGTGGTCTTTGATCTTCATCAGTAAGTACTTCAAGTCCTCTTCACTTGTAGCAAGCAAGGTTGTGTCATCTGCATAACACAGGTTGTTAATGAGTCTTCCTCCAATCCTGATGTCCCATTCTTCTTCATATAGTCCACTTTCTTGGATTATTTGTTCAGCATACAGATTAAGTATAGTGAAAGGATACAACCCTGACGCACATCCTTCCTGACTTTAAACCCTGCAGTAGCCTCTTGTTGTGTTTGAACGACTGCCTCTTGATCTATGTACAGGTTCCTCATTTGGACAATTGAGTGTTTGGGAATTCCCATTCTTCAAAATGTTATCCATAATTTGTTATGATCCACACAGTTGAATGCCTTTGCATAGTCAATAAAACACAAGTAAACATCTTTCTGGTATTTTCTGCTTTCAGCCAGGATTCATCGGACATCAGCAATGATATCTCTGGTTCCATGTCCTCGTCTAAATCCAACTTGAATTTCTGACAGTTCCCTGTTGATGTACTGCTGTAACTGCTTTTGAGTGACCTTCAGAAAAATTTTACTTGCATACGATATTAATGATATTGTTCGATCGTTTCCACATTCGGTTGGATCACCTTTCTTGGGAATAGGCATAAATATGGATCTCTTCCAGTCATTTGGCCAGGTAGTTGTCTTCCAAATTTCTTGGCACAGATGAGCAAGCACTTCCAGTGCTGCATCCGTTTGTTGAAACATCTCACTTGGTATTCCGTCAATTCCTTGAGTCATGTTTTTTGCCAATGCCTTCAGTGCAGCTTGGACTTCTTCCTTCAGTATCATTGGTTCCTGATCATATGCTACCTCCTGAAATGGTTGAACATCGACCAATTCTTTTTGGTATAGTGACTCTGTGTATTCCTTCCATCTTCTTTTAATGCTTCCTGCGTTGTTCAATATTTTCCCTGTAGAATCCTTCAATATTGCAACTCGAGGCTTGAATTTTTTCAATATCACCAGTCAGAACAAGGCCAGGAGTAGACTGTGGAACAGACCATCAATTGCTTGTATGCAAGTTCAAGTTGAAACTGAAGAAAATTAGAACAAGTCCACAAGAGCCAAAGTATGACCTTGAGCATATCCCACCTGAATTTAGACACCCTCTCAAGAATAGATTTGATGCATTGAACACTAATGACTGAAGACTGAGGATTTGTGGAATAACATTAAGGACATCACACATGAAGAAAGCAAGAGGTCATTAAAAAGACAGGAAAGGAAGAAAAGACCAAAATGGATGTCAGAAGAGACTCTGAAACTTGCTCTTGAATGTCAAGTAGCTATCATATACATATACATATCTATCTATCTATCTATCTATATAGATAGATAGAGAATGGGGGACCTCATACCACCAAGAAAGAAGCACCGGGAGCAGAGCACGTCCTTTGGACCTGAGGTTCCTGCACAGAGAAGCTCCTAGTCTGGGGGAAGACTGATGATAAGGAGGACCTTCCTCCAGAGCCAACAGAGACGGAAAGCCTTCCTCTGGATCTGACACCCTGAATTTGGACTTCTAGCTTACTAGACTGTGAGAAAATAAATTTCTCTTTGTGAAAGCCATCCACTTGTGGTGTTTCTGTTAGAGCAGCACAAGATGACTAAAACAGTATATATATACACTGTATATATAGTTTCTATCATCAAGGCCATATTTTACAATTACTGATCTGTCTTCTTTGTTTCCAACTTTTGCATTGCAATCACCTGTAATTATTAATGCATCTTGATTGCATGTATGATCAATTTCAGACTACAGAAGGTGGTTAAAATCTTCAATTTCCTTATCTTTCCCCTTAGTGGTTGGTGCATAAATTTGAATAATATTTGTATTAACTGGTCTTCCTTGTAGGCACATGGATATTATCTTATCACTGACGGCATTGTACTTCAGGGAAGATCTTGAAATGTTCATATATATATAACCAAAACCAAACCCATTGTCACTGAGTTGATTCCGACTCATGGCGACCCTATAGGACAGAGTAGAACTGCCCTATAGGGTTCCCAAAGAGTGGCTGGTGGATTTGAACTGCTGACCTTTTAGTTAGCAGCCAAGCTCTTAACCACTGTGCTACCAGGGCTCTCTCTCTCTCTCTCTCTATATATATATATATATATATATATATGTTTCATCATCAAATATATATTTACCTGCAAAAAAAAGTTTTGGAAAGGTACACAAAGCTATTAGCAGTTGATCACCCTAAGGATTGTGATTGGGTGGAGAGATGGGTGTTCATTTGAATAATTTATATGTTTCTGAATTATATTAGTCAGGGTTGGCTAGCTTCTGTAACAAATAGACCCACATAGAATTGATGGTTCAAACAACATAGGAGTTTATTTTTCCTCTGTGTAACCAATCCAAGGTAGTTCGTGAACAGTGGAGAATAGATTACAGATTAGGGCTCTACTTCACACTGTCATTCAGGGATCAGTCTTTAACATGCAAATTCCAAGGTTGCCCTGGCCATTGACATCCAGGTAGCAGAAGGGAAATGAAGCATAGAAAGTTATGCATGTTTATGTTCTATTTGGTAGAACTCAGTCACATAACCATACCTAACTATAAGGAAGGCTGGGAAATTGAATCTACTTGTGTTCCCAGGAAGAAAAGGAGATAGATATTTCGGTAAACTGCCCATTTTTAGGGTTCTCTACCCCGTGCCTTGATGTGGAGACCATTTCTTTGTGTAGCCATAGGTGTTAATTGGAGGAATTGCTGTTGGATATGGAATTGCCTGGATTGCTGTATATTTTATTTATTCTAGTTTTACCCTTCAACTTTTCTCTCTGCCTGTTGAATAACTACCTAGTAGTTGTCATTCAGCCCTTCATAAAACACTTTCACATACTTTTCTTATTTTACTCCTATAATAATCCTGAGACATGTTGTTGATGTTGTTAGTAGCTGTCAAATCAATTCTGACCCATGGTAACCCCATGTGTGCAGACTAGAACTGCTCCATTGAGTTTCAAGGCTGTGACCTTTTGGAAGCATATTGCAAGGCCTAACTCCCAAGGAGCTTCTGAGTGGCTTCGAACCACCAACCTTTTGGCTAGTAGTGAAGCACTTAACTGTTTGTGCCACTCAGGTGTTGTTATTTTACTGATTAGAGATCCAATTCAGAGCGATGAAGTGATGTTGCCAATGTAACATTTGGTGAGAGCCAGAACAAGGCCTTGATGCCTCGGTCTTCTCTGTGTAGATTCTTCCTACTCCACCTTAGTGGTTTTCAACAGTAGCTCAACCTTCAAATTACCTGGAATTCACCAATGCCTTTGTTCCACCCCAGAGCAAGTAAAAGAATAAATTATTTTTTAACTCTCTATGTGATTGTTATATGCAGTCAGCTTGAGATCATTTGTCCTATACCAGGCTGCCAAAGGGATTAAACTCACAAATGACTGTGTTGTCAGATGTTGAGGGCAATGTTAGTTGTGGGTGGTAGAGAAACCCTGAGAGGTGAGGTAGGTGTAGGAAGATTTGCAGAGAAAATTACGTCTTAGGATTTGCAGCAAAGCAAAAGAGTAAAGATCAAGGGGGAAAAAAAAAAAGAAGAAGAAGAAGAAAGAAAGAAAGCTTGGGTGCTGTCTTGGTCCTGAGAAGTGGAGCTAACAGCTTAAGATCTCTTCCCAAATCTTCTGGGCCAACCCAAGGCAAATCTGTAGAAAAGTGAAATTCGTATCTCCTTTCAGGGTTCTCCTTCCCACTACCAGTGCTTCCACCTCCCTATTCCACTATATCCTATATGCCCAACATGAGGTCATTGATGACAAGTCATTTCTTTTGCATTTTTTTCTCCCCTAGTCATCTTCCTTACTTCTATATGAACTTATTTTCAGATAATTCACAGGTGGGAAAATTTCCAGAAACCAATTCATAATAAGATACTCTTGGCTGATAATAGCTTATCAGTATGCTCCTTCTCATGAGTATTTATAGATTAATAAGGCTTAACTCAAAGAAATGAGTCTCTAAGAGTGAATGTGGGGGAGGAGTGCAAACCTTTAGAGGACATTTTGAACTGGGAGGTCATTAAGGTATGGTGTCCATTGTATTATACCTGACATGTTACGGTGTGTTCTTTGGATGCTGCGGGGGGCAGGGTGGGGGCTTCAATAATTTATTCATAAAATATATATTGAGCACCCTCCATTTGCCAATTATTGGTATAGACATTGGGGGAACAGCAATGAACAAAACAGACAAAAGCCCCTGTTCTTGTGGAGCTTACAGCCTAGTAGGGAAGAAAATAAAGAAAACAAATCAGCAAAATACATAGTATTTTAGCCAATGATAAAAGTGATGGAGAAAAATACAGCAAGTGAGGGGGATAGGAAGGATCATGGGAGTGTGTTGGTAAAGGCCTCAATGAGTAGAGACCAGGAGTTAAGAGAAGATACCATGTCCATACGTGGTAGAAGACCATTCCTAAGTGCAAAGGCTCTGAGGTGACAGTGTACCCGGTTTGATCCGGAAACAAGAAGGTGCCATTGTGGCTGGGAGGGAATGATAGGGAGACTAGTAGGAGACAAGATGAGAAATAATAGCAGAGGTCTATATTATGCAGGGCCCTTTGGCCATTTTTGTAAGTTTTGGCTTTTACTCTGGGTAGGATTGGTATACAATGGGAGGTATTGAGAATTCTCTGCCTTCTAGGTTGAGTATTGAATAAACAGACATGAGGGTGGATTTGGAGCAATTGGCTAGGAGGCTACAGCAGTGAACCTACCAAGCGATGATGGTGGCTTGAGCCAATGTGGTACATAGAAGGTGGTGAGAAGCGGTTGATTTCTAGATATATTTTGAAGATAGAGCCAACAATTATTTACCAGTTTAGTAGCTGTGTGGTGTGAGAGAAGGAGAAACATGAAAAGTGACTGGTAGCCTTTGGAAGGAAGAAATTGGCATTAAACTGAGCTGGGGAAGACAGTGGTTAGTGCAGATTCTAGGCAGAGGATAAGATGCTTATTTAAATCCATGTTGAGTTTGAACCTGTCAAATCTGTGAATCTTTGACATTGAAGGGAAAATGATAAGGAACCAGTTGAATATTGGATGTGTGGGCTTGGATTCAAGGTGAAGTCTAGGCTGGATGCCTAAAGCAGGATAGGCTTCTATGTCAAGAATTCTAGATAGAAGCAAAGAAGCAGAGTGCATAAGCTCAGGCTCTGACTGCCTGGGTTAACACCTGTCAAGTAATCTAATCTTTGGGGCCCCAGCTTCCTCATTTGTAAAATGAACATCATAATTTTAGTGTCTAATTTAGTGTCACTACTCATCTGTCAGTTGGTCATACTGTGGTGGCTGGAGTGTTGCTGTGATGCTGGAAGGTATACCACTGGTATTTCAAATACTGGCAGGGTCACTCGTGGTGGATAGGTTTCAGCGGAGCTTCCAGAATAAGACAGACTAGGAAGAAGAAACTGGCCATCTAATTTTTAAAAAAATTTTCCAGTGAAAACCTCATCAATAGCAGAGGAAAACTGATACAGTGCTAGAAGATGAGCTCCTCAGGTTGGAAGATACTCAAAATATGACTGGGGAAGATCTGCCTCATAAAAGTAGAGACTACCTTAATGACATGGATTGAGTCAAGCTTTTAGGACCTTCATTTGCTGATGTGGCATGACTCAAAATGAGAAGAAACAGCTGCAAACATTCATTA
Organism: Dugong dugon; assembly: GCA_030035585.1. Lineage (NCBI taxonomy): Eukaryota > Metazoa > Chordata > Mammalia > Sirenia > Dugongidae > Dugong > Dugong dugon. The sequence continues at coordinate 108,925,491 of CM057467.1, forward strand.
ATAATTGGAAAGTGGAATGTACGAAACATGAATCTAGGAAAATTGGAAGTTGTCAAAAATGAAATGGAACACATAAAGATTGATATCCTAGGCATTACTGAGCTGAAATGGACTGGTATTGGCCATTTTGAATCGAATAATCATATGGTCTACACTGCCAAGTGACAAATCGAAGAGGAACGGCATCTTGTTCATCATCAAAAAGGACGTTTCAAGATCTATTCTAAAGTACAATGATGTCAGTGATAGGATAATATCCATATGTCTACAAGAAAGATCAGTTAATACAACTATTATTCAAAACTACATACCAACCGCTAAGGCCAAAGGTGAGGAAATTGAAGATTTTTACCAACTTCTTCAGTCTGAAATTGATCAAACATGCAATCAAGGGAGATTGATAATTACTGGTAATTGGAATGCAAAAGTTGGAAATAAAGAAGAAGGATCAGTAGTTGGGAAATATGGCCTTGGTGATAGAAATGTTGGAGATCGCATGATAGAATTTTGCAAGACCAATGACTTCTTCATTGCAAATATCTTTTTTCAACAACATAATCGGCAACTACACATGTGGACTTCATTGGATGGAATACACAGGAATCAAATCAACTACATATGTGGAAAAGGACAATGGGGATGCTCAATAGCATCAGTCAGAACAATGCTAGGGCCCGACTGTGGAACAGACCATGAATTGCTCATATGAGTTCAAATTAAAGCTGAAGAAAATTAAAACAAGTTTACAAGAGCTGAAGTAGAACCTTGAGTATATATCACCTGAATTTGGAGACCATCTCAAGATTAGATTTGACACATTGAACACTAACGACTGAAGACCAGACATTAAGGACATCATACATGAAAACATCAAAAGGTCATTAAAAAAATAGGAAAGAAAGAAAAGACCAAAATGAATGTCAGAAGAGACTCTGAAATTTGTTCTTGAACGTAGAGTAGCTAAAGTGAATGGGAGAAATGATGAAGTAAAAGAGCTGAACAGAGGATTTCAAAGGATGGCTCGAGAAGACAAAGTGACATAATGAAAGGTATAAAGACCTGGAGTTAGAAAACCAAAAGAACACGCTCAGTATTTCTCAAGCTGAAATAACTGAAGAGAAAATTCAAGCCTCAAGTTGAAATACTGAAAGATTCTACAGGGAAAATGTTAAATGATGCAGGAAGCATCAAAAGAAAATGGAAGGAATACACAGAGTCACTGTACAAAAAAGAATTGTTCAACATTCAGCCATTTCAGGAGGCAGCATATGAACAGGAACTGATGGTACTGAAGGAAGAAGTCCAAGCTGCACTGAAGGCACTGGCGAAAAACAAAGCTCCAGGAATTGATGGAATACTAACTGAGATGTTTCAACAAAAAGATGCAACACTGGAAGTGCTCACTCGTCTATGCCAAGAAATTTGTAAGACAGCTACCTGGCCAACCTACTGGAAGAAGTCCATATTTGTTCCCATTCCACAGAAAGGTGATCCAACAGAATGTGGAAATTATCATACAATATAATTAATACTACACACAAGTAAAATTTTGCTGAAGATAATTCAAAAATTGTTGCCGGAGTACATCAACAGGGATTTTGTAAATAATGGGAATTCCAGAACACTTAATTGTTCTCATGCGGAACTTGTACACAGACTGAGAGGCAGTCGTTCCAACAGAACAAAGGTATGCTGTGTGGTTTAAAATCAGAAAAGGTGTATGCCTGTGTTGTATCCTTTCACCATACTTATTCAATCTATATCCTGAACAAATAATCCGAGAAGTTGGACTATAGGAAGAATGTGGCATCTGGCTTGGAGGAAGACTTGTTAACAACCTGTGATATGCAGATGACACAAACTCGCTTGCTGAAAGTGAAGAGGACTTGAAGTATTTACTAATGAAGATCAAAAACTACAGCCTTCAGCATGGATTACATCTCAACATAAAGAAAATAAAAATCCTCACAACTGGACCAATAAGCAACATCATGATAAACAGAGAAAAGATTGAAGTTGTAAGGATTTCATTTTACTTGTATCCACAATCAACACCCATGGAAGCAGCAGTCAAGAAATCAAAAGACACATTGCATTGGGTAAATCTTCTGCAAAAGACCTCTTTAAAGTGTTGAAAAGCAAAGATGTCACCTTGAAGACTAAGATGAGCCTGACCCAAGTGTTTTCAATCGCTTCATATGCATGCAAAAGCTGGACGATGAATAAGGAAGACCGAAGAAGAATTGACGCCTTTGAATTATGGTGTTGGTGAAGAATATGCCATGGACTGCCAGAAGAACAAACAAATTTGTCTTGGAACAAGTTCAGGTAGAATGCTCCTTAGAAGTGAGGATGGCAACACTTTGTCTCACATACTTTGGGCATGTTATCAGGAGGGACCAGTTCCTGGAGAAGGACATCATCTTGGTAGAGGGTCATTGAAAAAGAAGAAGACCCTCAGTGAGATGGACTGTCACAGTTGCTGTAACAATGGGCTCAAACATAGCAAGGATTGTGAGGATGACACAGGACTGGATAGTGTTTAGTTCTGCTGTATATAGGTTCTCTGTGAATCAAAATCCACTTAAAGGCACCTAACAACAACAATTTAGGGAACTGTTGGGAAGTTTAAATTAGTAAATATATTGTAAATACAAAGATAAAGGCCTGTTGACTAGGTACTGCCAAAAATGTTGGGTATTATTATTACTATGTTTTTTTTTTTTTAATTTTACTGAGTTGTCCTTTATTGGCACAGTTTTAAATACCTTTCATATATTTTCTCACAAGACACATATAAGGTAGATGTTATTTTCCTCATCACGAAGGAAGAAACTAAGACAGAGAGTCTAAATCATTTGCCCAAGGTGATTCTGTTAGGAAGCAGAGTATTTGAACACAAGTCTCTCTGACCTCACTGACTAGGTAGTTGATCATTTTTATAAATAGTAAAAGTTGGTCTTGTGTGCATATCAAGACATCAGGAGATTAGAATCGTAGTTCATATAAGTAGTCAAGCTAGAAAGTCAATGAGTTTAAACTCAAAATAATCCTGTGAACAAAGCAATGAGATAATTTGAAATCTCAATGTGACATTCTGTTCTACAGTAAATTAATAATATGTGACTGGAGGCTGTCTTGTCGTGGCTGTAACAATCAGAAGTCACATATTCTCTCCCTTCTAATCTAATGCTATGAGAATATACAATCAGTAGGAACATCCTTCAAATATCAGCTGAATCCTTTTTCATAAACAAAGGTGACAAATTGGCCATATCCAATTTTGTTCACTATTATGGGATGAAATGAACAATGTAAAAACAGTGTCAGTGTGCTGTAATTAATTTTGTATTGACAGAAAACACTTACATCTCTCCCCTCCCTACCACCCAACCACTCTTTGTTGCTGAGGTGATGACTGTGAGCCAGATGTTTTGAGTGACTCTGAAGTGTGTGGCAAAATCTGAGAGGTAGCAGGAAAGATTGGAACTATCTGGTAAAAATTCAGTGGATCACCCTGGTGATTGCTTCTCATATTTCTGAGTCCTGTTACCCTGGTCACTTCTTTAGTTACAGATGCTTGGTTCTCCCTATTGACCATGGCTTTGGGCACCTTCTCCACTTGACCTCATTGTTACTTCCTAGTTCCTATCTTGGCCATCCCCATAACTCTATCCCTAGGATTATGTCCAGAACCTGCTACATACTTGCTAAGTTCTGATACTTCTCCAGTAACTGGTAGTTTCATTACCTAAAACTCCATTTCCCTAAAGATGGCCAAGGACCATCCCCTTGGGTGAGGTTGATTAGACCTTGCTGTCTGTATTAGGCTGAGTTCCCTAGAGAAGCAAAAGGAGTAAAGCATATACATATATATTTTTATATCAAAGAAACTGCTCACTCGATTGCAGAGGCTGGAACGTCCCAAGTCCATGAATTGGGATAGAAGCTTCTCCCGATTCATGTAGCCGTGGGGGCTGGCGAACCCAAGATCACAGGTCAGAAAGCAGGACTCCCCTCACAGGCTGTGAAGATTGACAAATCCCAGGATCAGAAGATAAGCTGATAGCTCAAGTCCCAAGAACCGGAGGCCAGACTAACAGGAGGCAGCTGCAGGATCCAGAGTGAGCAAAAAGCCAGAATGTCTGCTTATATTCACATACAGGCCACACTTCCAAGGAAATTCCCTTGCAACTGATTGTCTACTCACAGCAGACTCAATCATGGGAGTGATCACATATAAACAGTGGGAATCATGGCTCAGCCAAGTTGACACACAACCTCAACCATCACAGTTGCATTAAGTTGCTTCATTAACAAGAATCTCGAAAACCCATTGCTGTCATGTCAATTCTGACTCATAGTGACCCTACAGAACAGTGCAGAACTGCCCCATAGGGTTTCCAAGGAGCACCTGGTGGATTCAAACTCCCCATCTTTTGTTTAGCAGCCATAGATCTTAACCACTGTGCCACCGGGGCTCCAATAAGTGATTTATTGTTAAGAGTTCAAACCAGTTGCTTACAAACCCGTTGCCGTCAAGTAGACACCATTTGTTGTCTAATTTTTGGTTCTCAAATTTTAGAGTACGTAAGCATTACCTAGTAATTCATATTTTGGTGTCCCACATCCAGAGATTCTGATTATTAGATATAAGGTGGGACCTAGGAGTCTTGCATTTTTAAATAGCACCCAGGTAATTCTGCAGTAGGTTCCTGGGCTGCATTTGCAAAATGCTTTGTAGAATGTAGCCTGATATTGTAAGCCCTGATCTAGCCTTCTAAGTTCTTGGGTGCCAGAGAATCTTCAGATGAAGGATCTCCTTAATTTAGGGGGACTCTGTATCCTGGTATATGCCTGTTTTCCTGGCATAATTATTAATAGTGACCGCTTTAACTTTCAAATTGTGACAATTTGGATGGTAAATTATATTGTGACTCTGTATGAATACATTCTCACCCAAGAAGCTTTTATGCAAAGCTTCCTTGTTGCGGAGGTTGGGTGGGGGGCCTGGGGGTGGGGTGGGGAGGGAAGGTAGTCTTGTATGAAATGGATAAAGTGGGAATCTCTTCACCAGATCCAGGGCTTCTGCCATGGACATTTTTGAACTATATCCAAACTATAAAAAACTGTCTCATAGATGCCAAGGATACTAGTCCCATCTTCCTCTTCATCGCCAGTCCTCTTGTAGACTTATCATGAAAATGCAAGTCTTTGACTAGAGACCTGTGGTGTCCAATACTGTAGCCACTGTGGCTATTTAAACTTAAATTAATTAAAATTGAATAAAATAAAAAAAATTTGGTTTTTCAGTTGCAGTAGTCACATTTCAAGTGCTCACTAGCCACAGGTGGCTGGCTAGTGGCTATTGACTGAATAGCACAGGTATAGAACATTTTATCATTGTAGAAAGTTTCTCTTGGGCAGTGCTGGTCTAGATTGTGTTTGTGTGATTTGGACCCACTTGGATTTATAGCTACTACTTTCCAAGTTATGATCTGGGAAGAGTCGGAAAATTAAAAATAATGTTTTTAGGAATTACTTGAGAGATTATCTAATCCAATCTCTTAACACAATTGAGGAAAAAACAGGTTCATCAAGATCAGGTGACTGGCCAAGTCACTTGGCTAGATTTGGGACAAAGTTAGCTAGAATGGTTATTCAAATTAGTTAAGTATCCATAACTAATTTCTTGCTATCAAATTGTCCATCTGCAAAATGGGAAGAGTCACAATAGCCCTTCCTTAGAGAAGTATTGAAGTAGCTTTCCAGCATATTCAGATGCCAGCTTGTGTAAGTACCATCTTGTGTCATTAGATGGTACACTGGCTTTGCAAGGACACTGTGAACTATTTACTGTAATTCATGATGATCATGGTACGAAAATTGTCTAAAAAAGAAGCTAAATCAAAATAGCCACCAGCATGATTGGGTCCAAAGGTGAATTGCAAGTTCCATTTTGTTACTAAGTTGACAGTAGATTCCCCTAACAAAATGTTTTCCATTTCCAATGGTGTTGTAAAATAACTAGCTCTTTGCAGGCTTTGAAGAGTCCTTAAGTGATGCTGTTTGCAGCACTCCAGATCTATTTGACATCTTCAAAGGAGATAGTAAACCCTGTTCCTGTCTGTCTATTTGACCTGGTGTGACTGATACCCCAGCCCTCTTCAAAAGAAAGAGCATGCGGTTCAATGCTGATTCCCTCTGGGTAACACCATCTCAGTTCAGTGGTGTACTCATTGCTCCGGGAGAATGCTTTGATATTGTATGTACTGCGTGAAAGACGACACACAAAGCCCTCGTTTGATCACCGGTTTGGAGTTAACTTCTTTTTGGTGGTTGTGTGAAGAGGAGGGCTGAAGGAAATGTCTATAGGCAAGGAATGAATAATAAGCGTGTCCCAGTCGAACTCCAAGCTCTCTTATTGTTGTATGTTAACCAAATGTAAATGGGCATTTTGGGAGACTTACCAGTGTAATTTAAAGAATCTAGAATATGGCAGCACTATCATGGTACAGGAGCCCTGGTGGCCCAGTGGTTAAGAACTTGGCTGCTAACCAAAAGATCGGCAGTTCAAATCCACCAGACGCACCTTGGAAACCTTATGGGGGCAGTTCTACTCTGTCCTGTAGGGTCACTGTGAGTCAGAATCGACTTAATGGCAATGGGTTATCATAGTATAACCCAAAGGGCACGAGATTTAGATTCAGAAATCTTTGGTTAAATTTGTTCATGATTAAATATGGAGGGATGGTTCAGTCATTCTTCCTCTCTACATGAGTACAGGGGATAATATCCTTGCTCTTTCTTTCTCACAGCGCAATTGGGACAATCATATAAAAAAATGGAAATGAAAATATTTGTTAACTACAATGCCCTATATAGAGACAAGGTGGAATTTATTCTTACCACTATGGATTTTAATAGTTGCATATACATTTACTGTTTACATCTTAAGGGTCTAGAACCATGTTTGTAAGAGTTATTGAGGTTATGGCACAATATTTTTGAATGAGGCAAGAAAAATGAGTTGTCTCAATATGGTGAGGACCTTTCTATCTAGGTCTTCTTTATCTTTTCTTTCCCCTTGCTCTTTACTATGGCTTAGACTGATCCTCCGAGTGATGCAGTGACTTGCCCTTATGTGAATGTCTGCGTCTAGTGTATTTTTCCAGTTGTATAGGCCCTTAGAGTCCCTGGGAGGCGCAGATGGTTCAGTGCTCAGCTACCAACTGAAAGGTTGGTGGTTTGAACCCAGCCAGATGCACCTCGGAAGACAGGCCTGGCGATCTGTTTATGAAAGGTCATAGCTTTGAAAACCCTATGGAGCAGTTCTACTCTGCACACATGGGTTTGCCGTAAGTCAGAATTGACTCAACTAACAGCAAAAACAATGTGGGCACTTACCCTGATAAATACTGAAACTGTCAAAACATCAAAATAGACAAAAAACATTACCGAAAAGTCATAGCACTTCTGCCAAAAAGACATAATTCCGCACCCAAGAGTGGCTGTTGTCCAGCCAATGCTTCTTGTATAACATTTGTCCTGTATGTTTGGATGTCGTCTTGTACTGCTGTGTCACAGAGTGGCATTTCATATGACTTTCTGGAAAAATAGAAGAGAATTCAAACAGTAAAAAGCATCTAGTGAGATAAAGAGACTAGTGATTAAAAACGCATGCAGAGGCCCTTGGAACTGCTGGTTTCAATTCTGGGGTGCAGAGTTAAGTGTCAAAATTGCAGCACAAATCTTTGCTGGCCCGCTGAGAGAAAGTTACTTCCATTTAGCTGTATAAATAACAATATTGGAAATGTCAGAAAAAATGAAAAAAAATTTTTTTTTCTGGGGGAGGGAGCTGTTAAGAAGACAGCACTAATAGCAACATTAGAAATGCATTAGCTTTGCTGTACAAGGTCTGCAACAGCATCCCTTTCTGCCATCAGAACAGTCTCTCATGCACATGGGGGTAGAGCATTTGACAGGTTTATGATCTTCCCCCGTAAAACAGTTATTGCCTCTTGATTCCTACACCATATATCACACGGTGCATAAATTGATTTACGAATCCCATAATATCACATGTCTTTTCTGATCACCGCTTCAGTCTTTTTAATATTTATATGCTTTCCTTTGACAGAGCTGGGCAAAGTTCTTTTCTGGTGTTGGAGGCTGGAGGAGGGGTGGGGTAAGCTGGCTCGGAGAAACCTGTGAAGACTGACTGACAGATTTAGTGGCCACTGAGCAAAACAATAGGGTTATACCTGACAGATGTGCTGTAATGAAATGTAATGCTGTCATTGCTTTGGTCTGATAGCATCAGAAAAATTCCTGAATGCCATGCCAAAAAATATTACTGTGCAGATATTTGGGTGGCAGGGGCCTGTGGACTGTGAATTTGTGCTCATCGAGGGTGAAAAAAATTTTTTTAAAGCTGTTAGCTTGTGTCAAGTCTCATGGAACCAGGTTGCAGTGCATTTCATGTCAAGGTGCTCAGAATCATATAGAGCGTGTGTTAGAAGTCACGCCTGGGGAAGCGCTCAGATGTTTGACTTAGAGCCTTTTGAAGCCAAAGCTTTGGAATTTTGTTTCAGACATAGTTTTCTTGTACAGAATTTGTTCCACCATTCATTCATTCATCTTTTCATACAATAAATTTACTAGTATAGTAATTAGCGGTTTTTGTTGTCAGTTGCTGTCTTGTCGCTCTGACTCATGGGTGACTTTATGTATAAAAGAAGGAAACGTTGCATAGTCCTGTGCCGTCTCCATGATCTTTGATATGTTCAAGCCAGTTCTGGAGGCTATCGTGTCAACCCATCTCACTGAGGGTGTTCTTCATTTTCACCGATCCTCCACCAAACACAATGCTGTTTTCTAGTGACTGGTCTTTCTTGATGACATGTCCAAAGTAAGCAAGATGAAGGCTCACCATCCTTGCTTCTAAGGAGCATTCTGGCTGTACTTCCTCCAAGACAGTTTTGTTTGTTCTTCTGGCAGTCCTTAATACGTTCAGTATTCTTAGCCAACACCACTGTTAAAATGTATCAAGTCTTCTTTTTTCTTTGTTAATTGTCTAGCTTTCACGTGCATTGAGGTAATTGAAAAGACCATGGCTTGGGTCACGTCCACCTTAGTCCTCAAAGTGACATCTTTGCTTTTAGAACTTTAAAGAGGTCTTTTGCAGCATATTTCCTCAGTGCAATGCGTCGTTTGATTTCTTGACTGCTCCTTCCATGGGCGTTGATTGTTGCATTGAGTAGAATGAAATTTTTGTAACTAGTGGGAGCCTGCATTCTTAGTTTGATAGAGCCAATAAATGTCATTTGACAGAGATGCGTCAATACGCAATATTCAGTATCTTATCTGCTCGGAGTAGCTGGAAGTCTAGTCTTTTCCTCTGAGGTGGCTCTTTTCATGATGGGTACAAGAGCCCTGGGATGCTTGGTGCATCCAGAGGTCAGTCCAGGTTCTGTCTTTCTGTCCAAAGACTTGTTCTCTATTGCACCTGCTACTGATGACTGGTGCTTCATAAAAAGCTTGGCTCCTGCAATCCACTGGGATTGGTGGGAAGGCTGAAGTGTGACACAGTATGGAAGGGATTAGAAGAAAAATTTCTTCTGAGAAATGCTTAGGCACGTATACCCCATGACAAAACTGACTCAGCAGAAGAGCCGTTTCTCTAGCCAGGTTTTTCTATTAGTTCTACCAGTTGCCTGAGGGGTGTAAATATGTATGTTACCAGGATACATGGTACAGGGACAGCCTGGAGTTAGTCTTTTGGAAAATCTACAAACAATGTCTTCCCTCACCTAACATGGTGAATTTTATCTCAGTGGGCTCCTTGTTAAAGCTTCCTGCCAACAGATCTTGATTAGGAACACCTCATATCTTCCCGCACATGTTTTGATGTTTTAATAACTTTGAGCCTTGGAGAACGGTGGTCCAGTTCCTAATACTTTACTTCCCAGAAGACCCATGTGCTCTTATGCAAATTTTTACCCTCCCCCTCCCCGTAGCAAACTTCAAGCTCTGTATTGCTGTTATTATGGGGGAAGGGTGATATATCTAACCAGCAATAGAGCTGAATTCCATCCTTCCTTCAAAATAAAGAGTAGATGAAAATCCTGTTTCACTCTTGGTGGTGCAAATGGTTAACGCACTTGGCTGCTAACCAAAAGGTTGGAGGTTTGAGTCCACCCAGAGGTATCTTGGAAGAGAGGTCTGGCAATCTACTTTCAATAAATCAGTCATTGAAGACCCTATGGAGCACAATTCTACTTTGACACACATGGGGTTTCCATTAGTCAGAATTGGCTAGACGGCAACTGGTTTTAGGGATCCCTTACACATATTGTATGGTAGATATTGTGTTAGGGCCCAGGTGTTTGGCAAATTAAGTTTTATTGGAACACAGCCATGCCCATTCACTTACTATTGTTTGCTTTCGTCCTACAGTGGCAGAGTTGAGTTGTGGACAGAGTCCACAAACCCTAAAATATTTCCTATCTGGCCCTTCACAGAAAAAGTTCGTAGACCCCTGTGCTAGGAATTGGGTATTCAGGAATGAAAACACACAGCTGCTGTTCTCAAGGGGGAGACAAAGTCATAAGAGTTAGAACAGAGCTAACTATCCTGAGTGCTGGGAGGATAGAACAAGGAGTGACAGGCCTGCCTGAGGGGCCTGGGAAAGGTTCCCCAAGGAGGTCGCATTTAACCTGTGTCTTGAATCACGACTCACAGCTTACAAGGCATACACAAAGGAGGGAGGGAAGCTTTTCAAGCAGTGGGAGTATCTCGTACAAAAGCACGAATGATCATAGTGTTCTGAGGGAAACTTAGGGTAGCTGGAATGCAGGGGTGATGGTGAGGAGCAATGAGCCTGGAATGCAAGCTGCAAGTTTTCAGTACACTTAGTCTTGGACCAGAAAGTGAATCTTGCAGGCCACACATGGACTTTGGGTGGGCCCTGAGCCAGCAGAGGAGGTAGTTCAGCAGAGAAGTAACATTATTAGATCTGTCCTTTTGAAAGACTGCAACTTTCACCGGATTGGAAGGGAGCAAGATTGGAGCCAGGGAGACATAAGAGGCCAGTTCAAACTTACTCATCCTCTCATGCCCAGTAACTGCCACCCGGTTTCCTCCTTCAAATAATTTCTCTCTCTCTGACTAGCCATTATACTAATACATTGCCCTGGTTGTAAATATATTCATTCCAGGTCTGTTTGTGTTCAAAGCCTGAGCCCTCAAGAGCTCTTCTAACTGATCTTTCTATTGAAATAAATTCCCAGCGAAAAAAGTCTCCTTCTCCAGGAAGTTGTCTTCTTCCTTCCCAATGCATATTGCATAAATTCCTATTTGATATTTCATGCTTTCTTTTTTGCTTTTTAAAATTTTATCGTGGTAAGTATATACGTGATAAATTATTTGCCTTTCTAACATCCTTCATGTGTACTATGTAGTGACATTAGTTATGTTTACCATATTGTTCGACCACTGCTATTATCCCTTTTCACATTTTCCCATCGTCCTTAACAGAAGCTTAAGATTCCCTAAGCAGCGAGCCCCCCCTTTTCCCTCCATCCCACTTGCCCCTGGTAACCACTAATAAACTTTGGTTTGTATGCACTTGCTTATCCTAGTTACTTACACATTTGCCTACTACAATGTGAGGCACATAGTAGGTACTCAGTTTATATTTGATGAATGGAAGAATGGCAGAGTATGGTTAAGCACTGTCTTGGTGGGTTGGGGAGCCAAAGCAGGGTGATGAGAGAATCAGGAGATACAGGAAATTGTGCCCCAAGGGGTAGCTGGTCTCTAGAAAGGGGAAGTCAAAGATGTTTGGGAATCATCACATTCTTAATTCTCTCCTTTGAGAACCTCCAAATGAAAGCACCGAGGAAATTCGAATCAACAGCATGAGAATCATTAAAATTCATTTTCAATATGGTTGACAGACTTAGGTGGAGTTCAACTTCTTTCCCGTTTTATTGTGGAAAAACTGCATCTTGTTTTCCAGTTGCCAGCAAATTTCTCATGTGCACTTGAACGGACACCTGCACGGTAGGCAATTGTTCTCTAGTTGCGATTGGAAGGATGTAATTGAAGACTGTGTAATTGCAGAGTACAGGCTTCAAGGAGGAGTCTTAGTTTCAGCTACAGCACACCAGTACGGTTGTATGATAGGGAGAATATGAAGTACTTTCATAGGAGTTTGTAAATAACTGCTGCCTCTCTAAAGTGTTTTTCCTGCCACCCTGACTGACCTTCCAGTCATCTCTGAGATTTCATGGATATTCCTGCATTTTGATATCTAAAGGGTTAATGCGTGATGTAGTAAGGCTATCCCCAAACCCTCCTCCACTGATCTATCTGATTGGTTGGGATCTGAACCACTCCAGTAAACCAAAACTCTTTGCCCTGGAGTTGATTTTGACTCCTAACAACCCCGTGGGGCAGAGTAGAGCTGCTCTGTATGTTTCCAAGGAGCGACTGGGGGATTCAAACTGCTGACCTTTTCATTAACAGCTGAGCTCTTAACCACTGTGCCGTCAGGGCCCCTGAACCACTATACATACCTGGAAAGTCTTCAGGCTTCACTGCCCACTGGATGCTCCTGAGATAGGAGAGAAGCTTTGGGGATGGACTGGGCTATTCAGAATGAATTGCATCTCCATTTAATGAGACAGATCTTTAAAAACTCACTGAACACCTACCCATCTTCAGCACAAATGATATTTATTTTATTAATAAACATGAAAGCTAATGCTAACATGGAGGTAAGCCCTCATCTACTAACTGAAAGGTTGGCGGTTTGAATCCACCCAGAGGCACCTCGGAAGAAAAACCTGGCAATCTGCTTCTGAAAGCTCACAGCTATTGAAAATCCTATGGAGCACAGTTCTGCTCTGCAACCCATGGGGCCACTATCAGTTGGTATCAACTTGATGGCAACTGACTTTTTCTATGGCAGGCATCATGTATAGTAGCTTATCTGAGTACTGTAATAACCATTGTAATTCCCATTTTGCAGATGAAGAAGCTGAGGTTATTTAAAACAAGTGTAGCAGAGATAGGATTCAAACACAGACAGCCCTAAATTTCTGGTGCTGGAAGGCTTAGATTTGCTCTAATTAACTCTGGCGTGCCAACAAATGATTTCTTTGACTTAGTTGATTATAGAGTCACCGAATATACAAAATATTTAGGCATTATTATGAGGACTAGCAAGAAATTTAATGTAATTGCTGTTAGTGAAGCAGAAGCTGAGAAACGAGACACCATAAACAACATTGCTCACAAGAAAAGTTCACAACTTTAGACTAAAAATAATGACTCTCAACTTATGGTTTTTTGTCAAACTGGCTCAGGCAAGGGCTGAACGTAAACTGGTGACAGCCTCACTAAACAAAAGACGACACAATAATTTCTAGTATTTGTGGAAATTATTAAAATGATGAGGCAAGCAACCTGTGTTACAACTTACATCATTTGTAATCTGGTCTATAAATATATGTAGGGTAGTTTATTTAGAGGCAAAGTGGGAAGAAAGGTTGAAGTATTTTTGATTTCTATATTAATTTATTAATTTCTATGCAGGTTGTTAAATATTTTAAATATAATTTCTGATGACAGTAGAGCTACTTGGTGAATAAATCAAAGAGTGAGGGAGACTAATGGGTGTGAAAAACGCACATAAACTGTAACATGCTCATAAATGGTAATGGAAGGAATTAATATATTATTCTACACATGCTCATATATTTTTAAAAAGCAAGACTAAAAATGGCTTAGAAATATGCTCTTGATTTAGCACTGGGGATAGGAGTCAATAGTTCTCTGAAAAAAAATCAAATCTTTGTGGTAGCTCAATTGCGTGTAGAAATGCACTTCAATTAAGGCAGTATGGCACAGTGACAATAACATAAATTTTAAAGTCTCTCAGATCTGAGATTTATCTGTCTTCAGCCTGATAATGTACACAAACTTGAGCAACTTATTTAACCTTTCTGAGTCCCTGTTTTCGTTCTTGTAAAATGAGGATAACACTATATGCCTTGAGAGTTAGGAATATAATGCTCTTATCAGTGCCTTCAATATACTGATAAATATTGTTATTGTTATGTATTCTTTTCATCTCCCGATTCTCTTCTACACTCTCAAATATTTGGTCTCTGGTTCTTTATTTAATTTCAGTTATCACTCTAAATGCAAAGAATTTCTATTTCAAATGATAACTCTTATTTCTTTTTTAAATGATAAAAGCAACACAGTCATGTAGAAAACTTAGAAAATGCAGAGAGAAAAAAGAACAAGAATATAAAAACATTGATAATCCAATCACTCCTGGAGATAATCAATTTCCTTAGTCTTTTTATACATAAATAATGCCTTTGTAATGATAAATTATGCTATACTCACTGTTTTGTAACCTGGTTTTTTCCACTGAATATGCAGTGAACATTTTTTCCATGTCATTAGACGTTCTACATCATTTTAAATGGTTGTATGCCGCATGAATATAAAAATCTGGGCTCTTTTTGACATGCAAAACACATCACCAATCTCTTTTGACTTTGCTTTTCTGGTGGGTGGGTGAGAGAGAGTATGAATCGCTTTTAAGGTATGTCTCTCATGTTTGTTTTCCCTGATGATGGTTCAGTGGTTTGAAAGATGTGACTGAATCCATACCTCAAGCATTGACAATGAAAGGATTTGGTAAGGTAACCCTCTCAGAGAATTCATTGCCTGCCAAGACCTAGAGCTGGAAGATTTACTGATTGATGCTAGAGATTTGCTAGCAACAGGAGTCACTTGAAAGGCGTCGATTCACTGTTTTTCCGTTACTCTCAGCGGGAATGCCTGCCTTCTACTCTGCACACACCGCCTCTAGTTGCTTGAAATATGCAAACCAGCAAGTGACAAATGCTTTTTAGAAAGGTACAATTGCATTCAAATCGAAAAGAGAGGAAGTTGATAAAAAATAAATAAAGCAAGAATGGCATTAAAAATTAATCATCCCAGGGTCATAAAGTCAGCTGTAAACCCTTAGCAATAAAAAATTAAATGAAGAAGAAGATAATGTTTTAAGCAGAGATTTAAATTTCCCAGGGGAGAACTGGATAGTTGCAGCTGATCAGGGAGCTGGCAAGATTTACAGAAGACCAAGTGTCTCGTCCTAACAGAGGCTGCTGAAAGCGTAAAACAGTCATCAAATGAAACATCATTTATATTATTTAGTATCATTGTGTAAAACCTTGGCTGTAAAAGGAAATGGCACTTTTGACCAACTGAGAATATTGTTCTATTCAGAACAGATTAAAATGACAAAAAGTGGAGGAATGCTAGAAAAACACATCACTGCTGAGAGAAGCCCAGTGGAAATATTACAGAAATACATAATATTAGGAAGTTGTAGGACTCTGAGTAATATTATTTACCTGTCAGTCTTTCTAGTTCAAATACCAAAGCCTAGACCTGTACCTGGGATTATGCGTTCATGGGTAGGTTGCCCGTAGGTGGACTTAATGAATGATCAGGTCTTTGAACACCAAAGGAAAGTTGAACTAGATTTATTACAGTTTCTGAGCAAAGTTGGCACGTGTGTTGAGGCTCTCCTGCCAGCTCTTAAATACCGAGGTTGAAATGATACAAATATAAAGACGTTAATAGCATAGTGGTTAAGAGAAGTGGTTTTGGCAGCAGAGAGATTCCTGCTTGAATCTTGGCTGTGCCAGTTACTGTGAAACCTTGGATAAGTCACTTCGCTTCTGAGCCTTGGTTTCCTCATCTGTAAAATGAGAATGAAAATAATGGTGTTCATTTCACAGGGTTGTGATTATGAGGATTAAATGGAACATTAGCTATTAAGTATTTAACGTAAGTCCTGCCATATAGTAAGCCTTTAACAAATGAAAGCTTCTGACTCCATTCTTCTGCCTAGAAAATCACACAGAGGTCAGATAGATGTTTGGGAAATGGTTGAAGACATAGCCTTTCTGTCTTGTCGTATCACAGCCTTGGAGCCCTAGCTTGCTGTTTGTTGGGTGCTGTTGAGTCTGCTCTGACTCATAGCAGAGTCAGAACTGCCCCATGAGGTTTTCTTGGCTGTAATCTTTATGATGTGTAGGTCTCTAGGATTCTGGTCTCTTCTTGTAGATCCCCAAGATTTTAGTGTCTTTTCATTTGACATTCTGAAGAGGCATCAGCCTTGTTGCCCAGTAGGGTTTCCTGGTGTGGGACATAACTCCAATACCTTCTGGCTTGTCTCTTCAGATCCTGGCCAGCTCACCTGCCCTGGGTTTATCCACAGAAATCTCTTATTAATGCTCAGCAACTCTAGGAGGGAATGTCCTGGCTGCTGAGAGGAATTAACACTTATTTAGCCATTTTTTAGAGCTTATTAAAGTTTATGGCACCCTTGTTTCTGTATTGATGCTGTTTCTGTGCTGCACTGTCAATCTGCAGTTAAAGGAAGCAGCTGGAATGTTGAAGGATGTGAACTCTCAAATTATTAGTGTGTCAAACGAGAATAATAAAAAATAATACTTTGCAATTATTATGGTCCTTTTATTCCCAGCATTTTTTCAAATGAGTTAAGTCAAATTGCTTTTCCTTTAGGAAGCTGGCCCTTTGCAAATTCGTGAGACTTGCTCTCAGACCACATTCTTCCTTTAGTCTTTCAGATTTTAGTATCACTACCATCCAGTCAACTACCCAAGCCAGAAATTTCAGTGTTATTCTACATTCCTGCTGCAAACAAGCGGTCAGCAAATCCTATCAATTCTAGCTCCTAGAATAGTCTGTCTTCCATTACCACTCCCATTGCCTTAGTTTGGCATCTCTTGATACACTTTAACCGCCTCCGCACTGGTCTCCCTCTCTTCAATCTTGACCCTCCTCTAGTTATTCATTTCCAAGGTATTTAGAGACTATTCTTTTTAAAAGGCAAATATGATTGTGTCACTTCTTTGCTTAAAAACGATTTGGTGGGGCCAGTTTGGCACCTATTTGGCGTACTAACGTCTCCTTTCCCTCTCCACCTTAACTGACGTATACTTGAATCATACAGAATTACCTACAGGTCTCCAATGTTGTTAGTTGCCATTGAGTTGGTTCCAACTCATGGCGACCTTATATATAATAAAAGGAAACATTGCCTGGTCCTGCAGCATCCTGACCAGTACTGAGCCCATTGATCTCCAGTAGATCAGGCTTTTCTATACCTTCATTCCCTCTGCCTGAAATATGCCCTTTCCAGTTTATCCTCCCATTGAGAATTGATTTAGTGATTTTATTCTTACACAGTGACTTTATTCTTATCCTCCCACCTCTCCCCTCACCAGCGCCCAGTTATTTTGTGCTTCTAAAACACTGGCTAGATTCTGAGATTATAGCACCTACGTATTGCGTTGTACTGGTTACAAGCTTATTTATTACACTATACTGTGGAATCCTGAAACATAGGAATGGTGTCTCTTTGTGTCTACTGCTAGGCAATTAGTTGTAGCACATAGTAGATGCTCAATAAGATACGGTGGAATAACTTGATGTTAGGATGGGTGAATGAGTGGGTGCCCCTGATGTTTTCCTTTGGTGTCCTTCTTTCCCTCCTATTATTGAATTCCCCTGGCCCCAAGATGCTCAGGGATTTCCAGAATCCTCCACTGCAATCTTAAAGCTGGCCATGAGTTCGATTCATGATGACTTTTTCCTCCCCCTTAATTAAAATTTCACTTTGTTTCTGTACTGAATTCAATAGCTGTTAAGATCAAAACATCTGAATTTAAACTACTTCATTCTAAGTTGTGAATGACTCACCACCCCTGAATTTTCTATTTTTAGAAAGAATTTTTGTTTTCATTTCTATTTTTAAAAGGAAGGTATAACCACCTAGGTGAGATTTCAACAAATAGGCCAGAAGATATAGTTTTGTTTTTTCAAATTACCCCCTTACTTTGAGCACACATAGGCCATCCCTGGTTTTGTAAAAGAAGAGCTTAGCTTTCATAAAATTGAGACGTAATATTATTATTATAACAATAATAATAACTAATGTTTAGTGAGTGCTTGTTAGAGATCATCTACTATGCTAGATCCTTTACATAAATATTTTCATTTAATCCTCAAAATAGCTCTGAAAAATATAGGTAATTTTTCCCATTTTATAGTAGAGGAAACAGAGACTTGGAAAGGTAAAATGACTTACTCCAAGTCACACAATTAACAAGCAGAGGAACTAGGACTTGAACCTGTGCCTTCAGATGCCACTCAGTCTATATTCAGTCCCACCCATCATGCCAGGTGGATATTGTGATTTTACACAGGGAAACAGATTCAAAGAGAAAATGCAGCAACAGGAAGTGGGGACTCAAGAGGAGATAGGGATGATACAGACAGTACAACCAGTACAACCAGAATGCTCCTTAGAAGCAAGGATGATGAGACTACGTCTCACATACTTTGGACATGTTATCAAGAGGGACCAGTCTGGAGAAGGACATCATGCTTGGTAATGCAGACGGTCAGCAAAAAGAGGAAGACCCTCAATGAGATGGATTGACACAGTGGCTGCAACAATGGGCTCAAGCATAACAACTGTGAGGATGGTGCAGGACCGGGCAGTGTTTCGTTCTGTTGTGCATGGGGTCGCTATGAGTTGGAACCAACTCGACAGCAGCCAACAACAACAACAACATCAGTTTGAGATGGAATGATAATAATAATGATCAATAATGATTTAGGGCTTCAGGTACACCAGGCACTGTGCTAAGCACTTTTGTTACTTTGTCTGCATTCAAGCTTCAAAAATACTCTTTAAGTAGAAGACTGAACTCAGAAAATTGATCTCAGAAAGTGACTTGCTCAAGTCACACAACTAGTAAATATTAGAGATCTAGTAAGAGTTTCAACAATGAACCCTCTTATTTTATCAATTTGATTAAACAAAACTGATTTTTTTACAGCATTTAGTTTAATAATATATGTGTGCATGTTTGTGTGTAGTTTCTATTACTAAGCCATCATATTTCAAAGGTCTCTCTATTTTGTGTTGTTTCTCATTGCTGTTTCCCCAGACTTTCTGAAGGCATTTATATTTCTTGGTAGAAGTGAAATCTTAAGGGTCAATTCAATAAATCGCCTGTGAGTAAGGCACTGAGACCTGTTGGTGTGCATTTGTTCCAGCTCTCTAAACATTCCCTTTATTGGTCTTGATAGACGGCTAATTCCTCAAATGCTCCATTACTCTTAACTTGTACCGATGTCTTTTCTTTCTTTTCAGGGTTGCCATAGCTTTAAGGAATGAGGTCAATATTTCAAAGGCATAATTAATTTAGCAGGCCTCCTCCTTCATTAGGAAGTTCATTTTCTCTTGAGGTGCTCTTTTTCTCAGTATGTCTGCAAAGCACTTCTTCATCGTCCTTAATGTCTTTTGTGAGCACTAACTTACTTTTCTTTTTTAAGGTTTCTGACTCTGTTCTCATTCTTCAACATTCTTCAACTTCACGGATGGCATGGATTCTCCCCACAGTTTTCTTTTCTATCTTCAGTTGCAATTTATTTTTCTTACGGAGGCTTGTGGGTCAAAGTGGCTGGGGTTCCAGCTGTATTGCCCAGTGGGAATGCCCATAGGGTGAGCTATTTAGGAAGTCACGCTTTGGTGGAATAGCAGTAACCTATGGGAGAAGTGTCCAGCCAGGCAATTCCAACGGCTGACTTTCAAAGAGTTTGGGAGATACTCAAGTTTAGTCTGTCACAAGGCTTTCTCCCTAAGGTGTCAAACTGAGGGAGGAAAAATAGTACATACTATCTAGCAGTGGTTCTTGGTATCAGTTGGGAAAATTGGTCTTGAATCAGGGGGCTCTGATAAAATATTACGGAGAAAAATTCAGGATTCAATGTTAAAAGAAAGGGCCGAGAGAAACCTGTGAAAGGGTAGGTCTCACACAATCACTGGTTAGGGTTCAAAGCTAGATTCCGTATTCCAGACCCAGATGGCCTAAGCAGAAATTCAGGTAGCAGGCTGGGGCCTTTGAAGGGAGGCTGCTGCCAGATGGTGCTCACAAATGGGGATTGCTTTTGCCTTCAGTTTCAAAATAAGTATGAGAAAAAAAAATACCGTCAAGTAGCGACCCTGTAGGACCGAGTAGAACTGCCCCATAGGGTTTCCAAGGAGGGTCACTATGAGCCAGAATTGACTTGATGGCAATGGGTTTTGTTTTTGTTTTTTTTAATCTTTATGGAAGCTGAATGCTACACCTTTCTCCTGAGGAGCAGCTGATGGGTTCATACCACTGACATTTGGGTTAGCAGCTGAGCACTTAACCACTGAACCACCAGGGCTCCTTATGGAGGGAAAAGAAAACCATTGCCGTCGAATTGATTCCTACCCATAGTGACCCTATAGGACAGAGTAGAACTGCCCCATAGGGTTTCCAAGGGGCAGCTGGTGGATTCGAACTGCCAACCTTTGGTTAGCAGCCGAGCTCTTAACCACTGTGCCACCAGGGCTCCTGATAGGAAAAACACGTTCGATTTAAGTAAGTTTAGTAGGACCTGAGATGAATTTCTCAAGCCAAGGAGAAATTTTCCCCTGGTGTGGAAAAGTTGGCTCTACTTATGAAAGGCAAAATTCAGTGCTTCCCTGTCTAGTGGTTCTCACTGACCTACAGAAGTGTGGGAAAAGTGGAGTAGTGGAAATTTGTTCCGAAGAAGTATATTCCAATTAGAAAAGAAAGACTGAGAGAAGACTGATTGATGTGATGATACAAGAAAGATCACACTGGGTCAAAGGAAATGCATAGGCAGTTCGTTGCTGTGTCTTTCTTAAATGTGTGCTTCAGGGCTACTAACAATTTCCTGGCTTGTTAGGAATAACTTGACCAGAGAAAATAGAGTGTGGTGACCCAGTTTTGCCTGATGCAGATGATTTGTAGATAAACGGTCTTGTTATCTTCTCCTCTTGGCACAATTAACCCCCCCAAAGAGGCAAGAAACTAATAACTGCCTACTTTAGGCCAGCGTGCCATTTTATAGGTGATTTAAATGTATTAGTTCACTTAATTTAATCTTCTAAACAACCCCACCAGGGATTTATTATTATTCCTATTTATTATTTATTATTAGTTCTATTTTATAGATGAAGAATCATAGGCTTTGAGGAGTTCTATAAATTTCACAGCCAGTAAGTGGTGAGACCAGGACTGGATCCCAGGATGCACTATGGGTCCCATATTTCCCTTCTCACTATAACCTTGACCTTTCTCATACTAACATGGCTTGTTATTGCCTGTGACACTCCTGTCTTTGCTTCTATGCCAGCATTTTAATAGAATGAGTTTCGCTCATATCACAGAAACAACCTCTGAGTTACTATTTCTCATGCTGGTTTTTACCCTGCACCACACTCCCTACCACCCAAAGAGCCTCACTAAAACCACCTGAGGAATAATAATTTGTTTCTCACAGAGCCAGGCTTTGCTCTGTGTGTTTTATACATAGTTATTCATTTTGATACTCATAACACCCTGCAGAGACTGACGCTATTATGGCCCATTTTATAGATGAAGCAATAGAGAAACAGAGGTCAAGAAACTTGCCCAAGTTCACTTCACCTGGAATTACTGTGGCAGGAATGTCACTCATGGACAAATGTTTTGGGCGTCACATTTCTATCTCTGCCCAATAAAAAGCTTCATCACATTTTGAAGTTGAAGGAATGGTAGAGAGGATTATAACAATAATCCCTTTATCCCCAAGGTATAGATGAAGCAACTGAATATTAGAGCAGTTGCATGGGTAATACAGAGTTGGAGCTGCAGTTTGAATCCAGGTTTGACTGTCTTCAAAACCCTTCACGCTTCATTATCCAGGGAACCTTGGATTTGATATGTCATGTCATTCATTCAATGACTTTTTAAAATCCATTAATTACTTAATTTACCCACTGAGCATGGCAAACCTCTGGCAGAGTATAAACGGTGGTCTTCAGATACCTTTCCCTCCTTCTCCCCTCCTGCATGAAAACCCTTGGCTGTGGAAGAGAAAATCAAACTGGAAACAGGCGTGTGCGTGGATTTTACATTTATAACCTGTGACAGTATTTAGTAGATATACGCAAGCTTTCGAATGAGATCTGGGTTTTAATCCAGCTTTACTTGTTTAACCTCTCTAAGCCCGAGTTTCTTCATGTGTTAAATATCTGTCTCATAGGATTGCTGTGAGGACTGTGTAAAGTAATGTATGTAATGTGCTTAGCACATTGTTTGGCACGAAGGGTTCAACACATCACAGCTATAATGAAAACTAGGCTCTATCTAATTTGTGCTGAAGGACGTGATTTTTCTGGAACAGAGAGGCTATACAGCAGGAAAAAAAAGTTGCCATCTGGTCGATTTTGACTCATGGAAACCCCATGCATTGCAAAGTAGAACTGTGCTCCATAGGGTTTTCAAGGCTGTGACCTTTCAGAAGCAGATCTCCAGGGCTTTCTTCTGAGGCATCTTTCAGTGGGTTCAAACCAGCAGCCTTTCAGTTAGTAATCAAACCCTTAACTGTTTGCACCACCCAGTGACACATAAATTGGATTTAAGGCCTTATCTAAAGAGGACATCTAAAAATGTTTTGAGCAAGTGCATCCTGGTAGGAATATGTGTGTAGCCTCCTAAGAGAGCTCTTTGGATGAATTTAACTCTTTGCCTAGTAGAGTTGTTGTTGTTGTTAGTTGCCGTTGAGTCAACACCAACTCATGGAAACACCAAGTGTGTAGAGTGGATCTGCTCCACAGGGTTTTCAAGGCTGTGACCTTTTGGAAGCAGATTGCCAGGCCTGTCTTCCATGGCACCCCTGGGTGGGTTCAAACCACTAACCTTTAGGTGAGTAGTCAAGTGCGTAACAGATTGTGCCACCCAGGGACCTCTAACAGAGCTCTTTGAAAGAGACCAGGGCTCATTTGTATGTATGAGGTTTTTGCATGAGGAACAAATCTTAAAAGCACCATATTCATGTCTCAGTTTTTTTCTTTCATGGGGGCATGGACACTGTGGACATGTGACTACAAAGTCACAGTGGGCCATAGACCTTTGATCAAATTCTAGTTTCCATCTACCAACTGTAGAATCTAGGGCAAGTCTGACCTCCGGTTGCCTTCTCCTTAGAATGGGGTAGAATACTATAAATTTTTTAGAGGTTTGGTGTGGCAATCAATTCAGAGAATGAGCCTATGTTCCTGGAACATACTACTCAGTATTGTTCAATCATGGTAAAAATTATTATCAATAAAAATCCCGAAACCAAACCTGTCACCATCGAGTTGATTCTGACTCATAGCGACCCTATAGGACAGAGTAGAACTGCCCCATAGGGTTTCCAAGGAGCACCTGGTGGGTTCAAACTGCCGACCGTTTGGTTAGCAGCCATAGCACTTAACCACTACTCCACCAGGGTTTCCAAATAATATGTTATTATTAAAAAAGCATCCGATTTTAGTATTCCCATCTGAGGCTAGCATTCAAAAACTAGAGTTAAATTTATAAAAAGAGCCATACTTTGCAGCAGAAAATGTGCATGTTAGGATAATGACCCACCTTATTGGCGTACACACACATTGGTATATACGTGTTATATCTTTTTTATTATATACTTTTTTTTTAACAGTTAGGGTACAACATTTATGACCTACTTTTAAAAAAATGCATTTATATAAGGTTATCTGGATAATAATGCCACTTTCACTTACCAGGATTCTGATATAGTTTCTTGAGGGGGAGAGAAACTTACATGTTTCAGTGAGTGCATTGGGGATTACCTACAACCTGCAATCTGTCTTAGCAATGCTGATATCTATAACCTGGTACAGCCATGGATATGTGTTACATGAACATGATTCCTCAACTCATAGTGAAGAAAACAATTGAGAATTGCTGTCTTAGCTTAGTCTACATGGAAGCATGTTATCCCTATTACCCTTGAAAGGAAGACCCAGCTGCAACTGCAATTCCTAGGGCAGCAGTGAGGGTCCAATTCGGTTTCCTAGGGAGTATAATTTTCCTGAACATATACATCTTCAAACGCAAATGTTAGTACATTGTAGATAACTGATGAAGCATTCTGCTAATTGCTGAAACCCTTAGTTGGTATTTTAGGAAAAAATAGAAAAAATACTCAAAACTTAGGAGAGGACAGAAATTAATTTTAGTAACAATATAATGCCAATTCTGGGCCTGTCTCTTACAACCAACAGTCAAGTTAATTTAATTCCTCAAACCCCATTGCTCCAACAAAATGTTGTTTAAATCAATTCATTCTTTCATTAGGCTGCTTAAGAGCACCGTGGAGTGATGAGAAATTACTAAGATGGCGTTTGTTTCAAAAGCCCCTCAGTTTCACTTCATTTTCCATCCTGGCACGGGACTAATGTTCTGCATTTGCATGCTAAAATAGTATGTTTAATTGTAAAAGTGTGTTGTTAAATTACCTTCAAATGAGTTTATTTTCAATGGTTCATTAAAGTTTTTGAAATCATTCTCTGCAAGATTGCATCTCTTCTCTGCTTTGATGTATTACATCTCGCACCAAGAACACTGGTGCTCTGAGAAACAACCTTTTCTTTCAAGACTCACATCTCACAATCTGGCCAGTTTTTAAGTGAGAGCAGCGAAAGTCTCATGCTATTTCCGAGTGGCCAAGGGCATCTTCTCTGGCACCTCAGCAGAGAGGCTGCGGTGAGGGGTAAAGGGAGGTGGCTGTGTTTGGCAATAATGAAAGGTCAAAGCCACAGAGGTTTCAAAAGAATTGTGTGAACTCAGAAGATGAAAAACAGCTCCCTCTGGATAGCTAGTTTGGTTCCGAGATTTAAACACATCTAGCAGGCTCTGTGTGTTCGCTTACATTTTAACTTTTCTCCCCCTGATGCCACCTTTTCTCTTCATTATTTCTCCTGTCTTGGTGTCTTCTAGAACAGTGGCTCTCAGCCTTTGTTTTTATCTTAAAAACCCCATCAATCCCATCTCAAAGATGGGCTTTTTTAGAAACAAATAGCCATATTTTTCTGAGATTTTTTTCAGGCATCAGCAACATTTATTGAGCACCTACTGTGTGTAGACACTGTACTAGGAAGTGTAAGGAATGCAACATGGTAAAAATGGAGAACTAAAAGCTAATAATCATTTTTCCCTGTCAGTTATTGTGCCACATACATTCTTCATTGTATGTTTGCAAAAACATTCCTTTGTTATATTACTCATTTACAACAGGTCTTAAGGGAATACAAAGTTGCATTATATTGATGGAGTAAATTTGATTGTGATCTCTTAGTTGTTGTTATGAAAACTGAATGTCCTATCCAAAGCCACTGCTTTCCCCAGTGGTATCTGCACCACTTATCTTTCAAATTCTTTGAGGCCAATGATATAGACAATGAAGGGAAAAAGTGGAGAAGCCAGCTATGCCATTCGTGACTCATGAGACAAAAGGCATCCCAATCGCTTTTTACGCCTCTGGAGTTCTTTGGGAAGGAGCTAGCCTAATTTTAACACATTTACCCTCAAGATGGGAGCCTTTTGAAATACGTGAAACTGAAGAACTATGAGTTGTGTGTAGTTCATTTTTGTGTAGATTGAGCATTGTCTTAGATGATCTTCCTAGATGTGTGAATTTTCTAAACTTTTGACAGGTTTGCCTTTATTTTTGTGAGATAAGCCTTGTCACTATGCTTCCCAGTTACTGTGTTCTCTTGAGAATGTACTTACTGTGAGAATAAGCTAGTCCCAGTCTTTATTCAGTCATAGTGGCCATTTTCTCCCTGAAGCCATTCATTGTTTCTAGGGGTTACTGGCTCTCTGCTTTTCTAGCTTCTGAACAGTAAATAATGCCTTTGCAATAAGGAATAATGCACTGCAGTGGTACTTTTCAAGAGTCTCAACTCCTATAAGTTATTCTGACCCTGCATTCATAGGGCCCCTATGTGTCAGAATCGACTTGACGGCAACAGGTTTTTAAGTTTTATTCAGTCTTAGGGCCCAATCATTGTTTCCACGTGTAGCAGGTAGCATGCACTGCTGTGAGCAGTTCTGCAGTATTCCAGGGCAGCTGTTTCTGCTTCTTAGCTGTTAGTACTGCTCTCGTTATAATGAAGAATACATAGTAGTGGTAATTTTCCTGAGATTCAAATTCCTTTCCTTTTATTTATTTCGCTGGTCAGTACTGCATTTGCAGTAATGAAGAATGCATCGTAGTGGTAATTTTCCTGAGATAAAAAATCCTTTGGCTTTATTTATTTGGGCTGTAAGTACTGCTTTTGCGGTAAGGAAGAATGCATGGTACCAAGTTTTGAAAAGTTTCATGAAAGAGAATAAGAAGGCTAAGAAGAAGGAGATTGGAATAGACTGTATGTGCAGAGTCATTGCCGGGTGCCTTCATGTTTTACCCCATGGTTTGCAAATTTTTGAGAAAGAAAATAAAACTAAAAAAAAAAAAGATTTTATCATTGACTCATATTGACAGGATTTACAACATCCAAGCTCTGCTGGGATGTATGGGATCCCAGATAATGAGTATCAAAATCTATAAATCATAACAAAAATTCTGAGCTGGTCCTTTAACTGTCATACCTTCCCTTAGTGAAAACACATGGTATCAACAAAAAAATTCAAAGGAGAAAATAATTAAGTCTTGAAAAGATTATCTGCTGTAGTGTATAATGTCAGTACTTTGCAGTTGATTGTCAGTGGCTGGTCCTGAATATATCTCTTGCCGTTCTTGCTTGTCAAATAAAATCCAAATTCTACTTAATGACCCCAACCATTCTAACCTTGAGAAGAAGCAGAATTTCTACTCTGATTTGGACGCAATTCCATCTTTTCCTTTTACCATCTGTTATTAAAAGTGTTGTCTGTCCTCCCAATGACTTTCGAGCCACTGTATTAGTAATCGGTGTCAACAACTGTTTTTGAAACTTTTTGAGAAATGGTAATAGCAAAATATTCAATGCACTTGCCAGAAGCCAATGTGAAAAATAGAACTCCTATTTCCTCACAGTTAGCCACTGATTCCTAGATCTTGCCCTTTAATCTTTGGCCTACATTCACATTTCCTTGAACTTTGAGCACTCACAATGCATCCACAGGTATTGATTGAGTACCAACTATGTGTAAGACACTGTACTATGAACTGTGAGGAACTCAAAATAGTAAAAATGGAGGAGAAATGAAAGCTCATAATCATTTTCTCCGTGTCAGTTACTATGCTACATGTCTTCACGTGCACATCTCATGATAGCCTTACAGGATAGAAATGATCATCTACATTTTATACAGAAAGAGCCTACAGATTGTAATTTTAGCCCTCAAGGAATTTACAATTCAATGAGAGAAGAAGACATATACACATGATAAAATAAAACTATAAAGTGTGACATAATGAATATCAAATTAGTATTACCACCATTGCTACCACAGTTGTTGAGAAGAGAAGGTCATTAATTTGAGTTGGCCTGATTAGGAAGCTCTTTGAAAATACGGTGAAGCCCTGGTGGTGCAGTGGTTAAGAGCTTGGCTGCTAGCCAAAATGCCAGCAGTTCGAATCCACCAGCTGCTCCTTGAAAACCCTATGGGGCAGTTCTACTCTGTCTTATAAGGTCACTATGAGTTGGAATCGACTCGATGGCAATTTTTTTTTTTTTTTAAAGAATATGTCAGGGTGGGGATAGGGAATTAATTCATTCTGTAAGCAATTTTGAAGTGTCCATCATGGTATTTGATTTCCAGGAACTCATAGTCTGGGTAGGAAGTGGCATGTAAATAAGCAAGTATGGTTACAGTAAAGTTTGCTGTAATATAGGCACATACGAAGAAATTTGGGAGCAACAAGGAGGAGTGACTATATGATTTAGTTTGGGTTTTAAATAACGGGGAAATTTAAGAAATATAAAGTGTTGAACGTAGCTCTTGAGACTCATGACTTACCTGGTTAGTTCTCACACTTTCTTCACTTCAGGTAGTAATTTCATTTACTTCATAGAATTCATCAAGACAGAAGATCTTACATTTTTTGATGGTTTTCCTCCCATTGGCCGTTACTCCTACTCTGACATTGGATAGAAACAATCTATTCTATATCCCAGGTTTCAGGGCAGTTGAATTTACAAATTTCAGTTTGACTAATAATATGCATATATTCAAGATTTCAGCTTCTCTTCCACATCAGTTCTCCTATCCTTTGTTCATGTGAATTTTCTTATTGTTCCTGAAAAAGAAGAGGCTAAGCATTAATTGATATTTTAATCTTGATTTAGAAATTAAATCTCTTGGGCTGTTGGGTAGTGAAAGCTTTGGAGGTTTAGATCAAGCTATAGTACAAAAGGATTTCCATTGCTTTATTACCAGTGCTGTCTTCTACTGAAATTATTTATTGAAATGGCATAATAAATCAACCCAAGGTTCCAGACAGTCCAATATTTTTTTGCTGACCAAGGAGTGTACTGGGGAAAATCTTGTCTGTTTCTTATGACATAAAAGATTTGGAATTTTCTTTGACTAATCCTTAAAAACTTGATGTTGCTACCAAATAGAAGTCTGGCCATACCCCTCAGGAACCTGTATTTATTCACTTCTGTATCCTGGAATGGCATCGTAGCACTGGATTATAAACTAGAACGTTTGTTCTGGAATTGACTTGCTACTTATTAACTCTGTGTTCTTGGGCAAGTCACAGAAAGTCTCAAGGCTTCACTTTCTTCATTGGTGAAGTAATACTCTCTACCCTGGTTGCCTATTAGGATAGTTGTGAGGATAAAATGAGTTCATATCTACTTGAAAATTTTAAAGTATCTTGAAAAAATATTTTTATCATGTATTAATGTGCCACTGACTTAAGTTGTACTTTCATTAATTCATCCTTATGGGCTTTTCCTCAAGTTTAAGTACCTATCCTCAACAGTAAAAGGAACTAGAGCTCCTTGAGGAAGGAGTTAATTCCCGGACTAAAGCAGGAAATACACAGGATGAGCCTGGAGTATCTGGTGGTGACAGAAAGCATGGAAGTACTCAAAAACAAACAAACAAACAACCCCAAACACCCAACCCGACAGTAATGGAGGACTGTCAAAGGGACACAGGAGCCAAGTGAAAGAGTTCCCAATGACCAAAGCTGGAACAATTTTACTAAAAAAATAAATCAAGTAATATGTAGTTTCTCTGCTTTTAAGAAGGTGGAGTTTAACTCCCCACCCCTTAAGTGTGCTGTGCCTAGTGACTTTCTTCCAAAAAGTACAGTATAGTAAGGAGAAAAAACTTTTATTTTACAGTGGAGAAACTTGACAAACCTTATCTAAAGCCAAGTGACCAAAAATAACATCATATTGATAATATGTACCTTTGCTATGATGTGAGAAGAGCGACACTCTACTTCTGTGGTCTTCTTCCCAAAACACATTGCCCCAGTCTTATCACCAGAAAAGCATTAGACAAATCCCAACTGAGGAATTCAGAAAAAAAAAAAAAGAACTGTAACCTGTTGCCATCGAGCAGATTCTGACTCACAGTGACCCTATATGACACAGTAGAACTGCCCCATACGGTTTCCAGGGAGCAGTTGGTGAATTCAAAATGCAGACCTTTTGGTTAGCAGCCAAATGCTTAATCACTGTGCCACCAGGGACCCCTTCTACTATGTACATCATGAAATAATGTGCAAATAATAATAATTTTGTTTGTTTCTGGTATTGATAGCTTGCTTTCTCTTTTATATCAAAAAACAGCATAAAAACCATATATTGCTCTACTTTAGTTTTTCTGGTTTTGCTGCTCCTCCTTCTGAGGCTTCCATGATTTTTGAGAACTCCAGTGATCTTTCTCTTCAGCCTTCATCTTTTCTAAAATAAATAATCCTAGCCTTTTACATTCTTGCCTTTGTAGAAGTCCTACCATCTCCCTGCTCACTGCTCAAATTAAAGACTGAAGTAAAGACAAAGTCCAGCACTGTCAAAGCAACGTGTATGCACTGGATTTCTGCTTTTCCCTATGCAACTGGATTAATTTGCATAAAACTTAGCTAACCATGAGGCAGAGATGCATTTTCAATTCGGGATCTTTTCCCTGCACCCAAATTGCAATACTGGAGTCATTCTACAGAGGAGGTTGTTGAGCAGGGTAGTCCATAGCCTGGGTTTCATGCCAACTTCACAGAATTGCTCCTCAAAACATAACTACCCAGCACAAATTGGTGTAACAGTCCCAATAGATTAGGGGTCTCCCAGTCCTGTGAGAGTTCAATGCTACTTAATTATAAATCCAATTCACCATAGAAACTCACTGATTACATTGATGGTTTGGGAAGGAGAAGGTGAATTTTATGATTTTGTTATCAGTGAACTCTTGGAAGAAGTGAGAGTGTCATGGAGTCAAAAGTAGACATATAATCGATATACTCAGTGATTCAGCTCAGATTAGTCAAAGTAAGATGGTGACAAAGTCTGTTGAACTGGAATTACTTGTTTTGGACCCTGACTTCAGGAGGGTCAAAAATGGAAGTGGCTGAGCATAGAGCTGCCTTGCAAAACGCGGAACCTTTCTAGAGATGATATTTTCTTACCTGACTTTAGCTATGGGCTGCACAGAAGGCATTTATCTCAGTGACACGAATGTGGTTGAATGCAGAGCTTGCTGCTAACTTATCTGGAGAGAAACACTCAAATCCGCTTTCACTCAACCTGGTTAATCCCTACCTGTGACAATTTATCAGTCTGTGCTCTTGTAAACCTAGTTCTCTGCAGGGTGACCTGCATTTTAATAACAGAGAGAATCAATGCCTGCAATTGATATTCACGACCAGAGAGCAATCACATATTGGTCTGAGCCAAGAAAGCACTCCACTGGGTCATTTTATTTCAGACAAGTCAGATGCAGGCTAACTTTTGATTCATATCCTTACTATAACAAGAAAAAAATGTCTTACAGGTGGTTGTCCCTGGGTGGTCAATAATTATTCCTCGTTTGTTTTGGCTGTTTTATCTAGTTTAGCTTCTTAGATAAATTCTTCTGAAATTTCCTGAAGGTCCCTAGCTTCTGATCTCCTTGCTGGGATTACTCCTGATGTTTCAGACTGGTTTTGAAGATGTTTGGAGAGGAAGATTCCACTTCTTCTTGTTAACCTTTCCCACTATTTCTGACCAAATGAGGGGAGGGTTGGCATCTGCTGGAAGACTCATTCAACCTGTGCCTGCTAACATTAGGTTCTATTTTCAATCTAGAGCCTGGAAAGCAGTTGGGGAGGGGGCTGGGGGGGGTGGGGTTGGGGGCGGAGGGGTGGGTGGTTGTTGTTAGAGTCAGAGTATATTGATCCAGGAAAGAGTCACCGTGAACAGGATCATAAGAACATGGGCACTGAAAGGAAGATAGTCTGTGACGTGGCAAACAAACAAACCAAACAAGCAAACAAAGAACAACAACAAAACAAAAACAGAACAGCTAAATGCAAGGCTAGGTAGGGGTTGAGCCAAACTCTAGTCAGAGGACAGAATAGGGGGCATGTAGATGGTTCTGCCTACTAGTGGAAATCGGGATTAGATTTTAAAGCTCCAGACCAGGGCTGTTAACTTCATCACTTCTAGTTATTTCTATGTCCATTTGTTGCGATTTTAATACCAGCCAGATGTTATCCTAAATTCCTATACTTAACCTTTAAAAAATCCTTTGAGTTAGTGCTATTGTTATTCCCATTTTATAGGACGGAAGACTAAGGCTCAGAGAATTTAAATAACTTGCTCAAACTCAACAGCTATAGAGTGGTTGAGCCAGAGTTCAAGAGAAGTTGTAATCTTGAGATTGCAACCTAAAATGATAGAACTTTGATCCTCATATACTCGTTGCATTGGGAAGTAGCGACAGCATTCTTTTAGTTTGAGGGTATGTTGAAGGTTTCAGTTACATACTATTACAAATAGTCAGTATGGGCTGAATTTTGGCCCCTATGAACTTCAACTCCTAGTGTTACAAGGCCTACGGAATTTGCAGATGTAATTAAGGTTGCTAACCAGCTGATCTTACGATAGGGAGATTGTACTGGATTAGCTCAATGTGCCTGATGTAATCACATGAGCTCTGTCATGGATTTAATTATGTCCCCCCAAAAATGTGTGTATCAGTTTGGCTGGGCCATGATTCCCAGTATTGTGTGGTTGTCCTCCATTTTGTGATCGTAATTTTATGTTAAAGAGGATTAGGGTGGGATTGTAACACCCTGACTAAAGTCACATCCCTGATCCAATGTAAAGGGAGTTTCCCTGGGGTGTGGCCTACACCATCTTTTATCTTACAAGAGATAAAAAGAAAGGGAAGCAAGCAGAGAGTGGGGACCTCACACCACCAAGAAAGCAGTGCCAGGAGCAGAGCGCTTCCTTTGGACCTGAGGTTCCTGCACCGAGATGCTCCCAGACCAGGGGAAGACTGATGCATCACAAGGACCTTTCTCCAGAGCCGACAGAGAGAGAAAGCCTTCCCCTGGAGCTGATGCCTTGAATTTGGACTTGTAGCCTACTAGACTGTGAGAGAATAAGTTTCTCTTTGTTAAAAGCTGTACACTTGTGGTATTGCTGTTACAGCAGCACAGGAAAACTAAGACAAGCTCTTAAAAGCAGAGCTATTTCTCAGTCTAGTAGTAGAAGGGGAAGTCAGAGATTCAAAGCATAAGAATTCAACATGCTGTTGTTCCGTTGAAAATGAAGTGGGGGCCATGTGTCGAGGAAAGGAATACCCCAGTCCTACCACTGAAAGGAACTGAATTCTGCCAACATCCTGAATGAGTTTGAAAGTGGAATCTTCCCCAAAGCCTCCATATAAGAGGCCAGCTTAGCAGACACCTTGATTTCAGCCTTGAGGTCCTGAGTAAAAGACCCAGGCTAGCCACACTGTGTTCTGACTTCTGATTTACAGACTCTGATCTAATAAATAGGGGTTGTTTTAAGCCACTAAATTTGTGGTAACTTGTTATAAGATAATAGAAAACTAATAAACTTGGCAAGGCCCCAAAGGCCTGTACAATCTGGCCCTTGCGTGTCTCTTCAGGCTCATTTTACACCATCCTCCTCACTGCTACACTCACTACTTTTCAGGCACATTTACTGTGTTGTTTTTGTTGTTGGTTGCCATTGAGTTGATTCCAACTCACAGTGACCCAATGTGACAGAGTAAACTGTCCCATATGGTTTTCTTGGCTATAGTCTACAGATGAAGATCACCAGGTCTTTTCTCCTGTGGAGCTACTGGGTAGGTTCAAACCACCAACCTTTCAGTTAGCTGCTGAGTGCTTAACTGTTGTGTCACCAGAGCTCCTTACATTGTAGTGGATTGAAATGTAGCCCCCAAAAGATATGTTCAAGTTTTAACCTCCTGGCACCTGTGACTGTGACCCTATTTGGAAAGAGTCTCTGCACGTATAATTAAGCGAATGGTCTTGAGTTGAGATCATCTTGGATTAACCATATAAGTCCAAAATTCAATGACAAGTGTCCTTACAGAGACAGATGAGGATAAGACACAGACACAAGGAGATACAGGGAAGAGGAGAAGGCCATGTAAAGATGGAGGCAAAGATTGGAATATTATGAAGCCCTAAACCAAGGAATGCCTGGAGCCACCAGAAGCTGCAAGAGGCAAGGAAGGATTCTCCCACAGAGCCATCAGATGGAGTGAGACCATGCCAACATTTGGATTTCAGACTTCTCACCTCCAAAACTGTGAGAGAATAAATTTCTGTTGTTTTAAGCCACCCAGTTTGTGGTTATTACTTATGGCAGCCCTAGTAAATTAATATACCAAATTTTCATGCTCTTAAGAAGGCCAAAGCCTTTCCTTCCTCTGGGCCTTCTCAAAGCTTGGAATTTGTGTGTCTCCATAGTTCTTTTCCTTCCTCATCCTATCCATTTGCCTAACTAATTCCTTCTCACCCTTAAGGTTTCAACTTGGTTGAAAGTTTTTTAGGAAGGCATTCCTGACCATCCTCTTTCACCACCTGGCTAATAATTTAGGCTTCTCTGTTATATGATCTCATAGCAATCTATACTTCTCTGTACTTATTTACATAATTGCTTATTCCATGTTTGTTCTTTCCACTAGACTGTGGACAGTCTAAGAGGACAGTCCTCATTTCTATATTGCTCACCCAAGTACAATACCTGTCATGGAGCTGGTGGACAATAACTATTTTTTAAATAAATCAATGAATATTCCTTCTGGCTCATTTAGTTTGGGAATATCAATGGATAAATCCCATGCAAGCGTCAATAGAAAAAAATAATAACCTTCTTATTCCTGATACTCAAATTTAATACTATTGCCCTAAGTGTCAAACCTATTAATAGTCAAACTAAGGAAATGAGCAAGGATGGGAACCTAAAATGGGAAATGTTGACACCAAGAAGAGAATAGCTAGGACTCGGAGCTCCTTTTTCTAACCATCTCTTTAAGCGCTTTTCAGATTTATTTCCAAAGAGGAGCAACCGAGGGGAGTGTGATGCCTATCTGATGCCCACATAATTGTTCATTTCTGAGCCAACAGCCTATGCTGTAAACATCAAACTTTTCATTTGTTTCCCCCTTTTGTTTAACTAAAAGTAATTATGTTTGCATTAGATTAAGCACTGGTTTGTTCTTGCGCAGAACAATGGAGATTTTTTTTCCCTCCCATCTCTTGTTTGTGAGGTCATCCTGACAGTAGCACTCACAAGCAAAGTCACAGTCATATTGCAGACTTGGGAGCTGCGTCCTGAGAGACATTTAGTTGCCCTTTGCAGAAAGAAAAGGGGCAGTAGGAAGGGAAATTGAAAGAGACTGGGGTTACTACAGTCAACGTGAACTAGAAAATTTTAAAAATATTGTAAGAATGCTTATGCTTGTACATTCCTAGGAGGCTTTAGGAAGAACTAAATTCTTCAAAAAACCCAAACAGGACCCATTGCTGTTGAGTCGATTCCAACACATAGCAACCCTATATGACAGAGTAGAACTGCCTGATAAGGTTTCCAAGGCTGTAATCTTCACAGAAGCTAACTGCCACATCTTTCTCTCAAGGAGCTGCTCGTAGGTTTGAACTTCTGACCTTTACGTTCGCAGCTGAGCACTTTAACCACTGCACCACCAGGGCTCCTTTAAACTCTTCCAATACTCATTTAATGCAACAGAAAAGCAATTAAATTGTGATCCCAGACATTCATTTCCGCTCATTGTGCATTTTGTGACCAATGGGTCATATCTCCAGATACATGAGTTCTCCTGTCCTCCAATTTTCTAAGGTAGACTCTTGGAGAGGTCAACCTGAATGCACAAGCTAAGTCATATTTAATGAAAAACCTTTTAGCAATCCTCCTCAGCCAGTTTCTGTGGGAACAAATGACAGCCCAGGAATAGGCTAATTTTGAGTTTGATTAAACTTTTAGCAAATTGGCACTTTATAAGAAGCATTTGACGTAATGGACTTAACTGTTTCATGTTTTTTTTTTTTTCCTTCTCATTTCTACAAGGACTATGGATGCTGACTTTTAGTGGGTCAATCAATTACCAGATACCAATTAACATCAAGAAAAATGTTACTGAAGTATTACACACTTGAACATAAAGTGAGTTGGACTGTTTACACATACTCTACATGTCATATGAGGGAGCCCTGGTGGTGCAGTGGCTAAGGCCCTTGGCTGCTAACCAAAAGGTCAGTGGTTCAAACCCATCGGCCCCTCCATGGGAGACAGATGTGGCAGTCTGCTTCTGTAAAGATTACAGCCTTGGAAACCCTGTGGGGCAGTCTATTGTATCCTATAGGGCAGCTATGCATTGGAATCAACTTGATGGTAGTGGGTTTGGAGATGTCATATAATACAATGGTGCTGGGTTAAATCATTCTTTAAAGGCTTCAATAATTTAAGATAGTGTCTTCAAAATTGTGACTCACCTTAGTTGTGGTTTGGGCTGCCAAAATGACAAAATTCTTGTTTTATAAACTAATTTTTGAATGCTTTCCTCACATCCAAAAAAGGATCATTTGACAATAGATTCCTTGTAAAAGACTCAGAAACATCTTTTCCATGAACCAGCGACTTCTTGGATGCTGAAGTCTGGTTATGTTTATAGTGGATTATTGTTGCTGTATGGTTGGTTTCCTTATGGGGGAATACAGATCTTAACGTAGAGTCACTGCCATTTGGAAGGCTGTGTGGTATATAAAGTGAAAGAGTACTGGACTTCAGATAGGAAAATCTAGGTTCTAGATACTATTTAGTCTCTGACCAGTTGCATAAGGTTGGGAAAGTCACTTCATTTGTAATATGATAGAGTTGAATTAAATGATTGCTTGACTATTTCTAGTTATAGGACTTTATGCTTAAGAAAACGTGCCCTGGTGGCACAACTTTAAGTACTAGGCTGCTAACCGAAAGCTTGGCTGTATGAACCCACCCAGTGGCTCTGCAGAAGAAAGACCTGGCAATCTGCTCTCCTAAAGATTACAGCCTAGAAAACCCTATGGGGCAGTTCTACTCTGTCACATGGGGTTGCTATGAGTTGAAATGGACTAGACAACACCTAGCAACAACAATACTTAAGAAAGGCAAATTTTATGCCACTCTATTTTCAAGAGATGTTCAGATATTTTACTTTAGTCATTGATCTATAGGTGCTGTTACAGAAACAGTTTATAAGAATCTGAGTTGAAATTTCAGGAGGAAAATAAGTAATACTCCCTTCTTTGCTTTCTGAGTTCAGAATCAATTAAGAGATGGACATAGGAAATGGATGAATGAAGAGGAAACATTTTTCCCCCTACTAAGCTAATTGTAAAATGGGTCTCTAGACCTGTGCTTAAAGGGGCTTGCTAGAACTCTGCACCCTGCAGCCCCACAATTACTAACTTGGATAGCCCAAGTAAGGAAATGTTTCAATCTATAGAGTACACAGAATTATTCTGGGTTGTTGTCTCACATTAGTCAGGGATTGAGAATGAAGGAAAGGAAAAATAATCAACCTCCAAAGCACGTAAACTTTTAATCAATTAGTTGAATAGATTGGGAGCCTCCATCTAATAGAGAAATGTGGACCATTTATTTTTACTTGGGCATTTACTTGCCTTTATTTCTTAGGCAAGTATGTGCCATGAAAAGTATCTGAGCAGTGGAGTGATGTGTACTCTGTGAAAATTAAAAATAGGTTGAAGTGGGCATGTTCAGGGAATTGGTTCAGGGAGACACATGTGACTCCAGCCATGACAATGAGAGGTGTCCCTGGGACATTTTCTGGAGTCACTAGGAAAGAGGAAGGCTTTTCCTCTGGTATTGATAATAAACTAAGGACAACGAAAGCTTACAGGAGCCTGTCTGAAAATGAAAGACCCAGAAGTAATGAGAACACACATAAACACATATATACAAAGAGGGGGAGACACACATACACACATAGAGAGAGAAAGAGACAGACCGACGGAAGCTTTGGATCCACCGGTGAGTGTAATTACGAATTTTAACCAATGGTGGCAATACAGTGGTAGTCTCTGGGTGGTGCAGTTAAGTGCTCAACTACTAACTGAGAAATTGGCAGTTCAAACCCACCCAGAGGTGCCTCAGAAGAAGGGCCCAGCAATCTACTTCCGAAAAATCAGCCATTAAAAACGTGTGATCACAGTTCTACTCTGACACACATGGGGTTGCCATGCAATGGAATCAACTCAGTGGCAACTGTTTTTTTTTTTTTTTTTTTGATTTAGAATAGAGTATGCAATGAGAATATCTAAAGAGTAAAAGACTAAAATTCTGGCAAAAGAAAGGTTAATTTATGAAATCAAGTCCCAGTGGAAACTCTAGATGAGGATGAAGGATTTTGCCTTGGATAAATTTGCATCATTTCTTCCACTGAGGCTGAAGAAAGGGAAAAATGATAGGTAAGAGGTACAGAAAAATGTTGATGTAGAGAGAAGCAGAGTGAGGAAATTTGTATTAAATGGCTATGTATTAAAGTCCCCGATCATTGACACATGATCAACATACTGTAGTGATTTCTTTTTCATAAACTCTCTGTGTGTGAGACATTGCAATGATAAAGATGTTATGTTAATGACTGAGTTCTATAGTTGATGGACTACAGATAATATGGACAGCTATGAAAAGCAGCAGAAGATATGGAAAACCCAACCTTGAGTTACGTTGGATACACACACACACATATACACGCAAACACACACATATATGCCTCATGAGTATAATTGCCACTGTCTTTTGAAGCACTGCTATTTGTGGATGCAGCTGTGAATAAGCCAAAGCACTTGAACTAGGTCTCTGCCTTGGTGTCATTAATCAGCCAACTCATGACTGCGCTTTATGAACATTGTCCTGCTTAGTCTGTATTTTTTTCCTCTTTCCTTCCCTTTTTCCTTTCTCCTTCCTGTTGAATATGTACAATGTGCTAAGCACAAGGATTGCAATTTTGAACAAAACAGATATGGCCTCTGCTCTCAGTGGTAGAAAAAAATGGAAGGATAGAGAAAGGACCAAATATTTCAGGAGTTTGATGTCTTGTATCTATTAACTGTAGAAGTTCTTATAAGAGCATTATTTATTCATAAGTTGTCAAGGCAGAATCAGCTGTGCTCATTTTTATTGAAATTGGAAAGTTGATCGTGTCCAACGAGTTTGAAAATGTATGTGGATAAAATTTTGGAGAGAAGTCAGCCTTCTAAAACAGGGTGCTCAGCTAGACTGCATTTAGTTTTCTTTAATTGAGTATCAATAAATATATTTCAGCATATACCATTTCATTTGCTGCCCTCTCTCCATCTGACAAGTGTTCATTAAGTAAAAGCCTTAATTAATTAATTAATTTTTTATGACAGGTAATGTGAATTAAATTATTTGCAATGATTTCTTTATCTTCCTGAAAGGTTGTATCACAGGGGAACTATTTACTGTGTGAGGTGAGTTGGAAGGGACATCAGTCCCCATAGAGGTTACACAAATTAATGTGCCAAACTACAAACTAGCAGTGAGGATTTAATGGAGAATTCAGAAGGAAAATATTTCATCATACATTGCCCTGTCATGTTAAAGAATCTACTGCTCCCTACAGGATTCAAATTTCAACAATGGCTGGCATGACAGGGAATGTAAGCATTGACCAATATATTTAGTTTAGACTGTGCTTACATAACATCTAGACCTGGCTAACTCAGAACTTTGGTTGAGTTCAAGAGACACTCCAGCTGTCACTTTACCACCTTTGAAACCCAGTCATTGGTTGGCTGTGTTGTTCACTTCTTCCTTAGATGATTTTTTGCAAGTCACCATTATATCCAAGACTTCTACTTCTTCCTCCCATGTATTTACCATTAAATTTATCTGTTCTAGTTTACTAGTTGAAAACAACACAGTTGGCCTACAGCTATCTTCCCTTTCATCTGCAATTTTATTTATATATTTTTTCTTGAATATGGAAAATAGAAATAGGGGGAAAAAAAAAAGAATTGGATCAAAAATTTTATAAATCAGATCAAAACTCCTAAACTTGGCAAAGGATGTCCACATCCATAGGTTAATACCTTCTCCAAATAGTCACTGATTTTAGTCTGCAAGTAGAAAGCTAAAATTGATCAACCGAAAGAACGTTTGAGTTGGGGACAAGAGATTTGGCTTTAGTTTTACTTCTTCCAATTACAATATGCATAGACTTGAGTTGTCATTTAACCTTTCTGAAACTTGTAAATGTTATAAAATAGGAATACTAACGTGAACATATTCCTAACAGATCACCTTCAGAATCAAATGAGATAAATTCTATGAAAGTATTTTGTAAAAATGAAAATCATGACCATGGAGGTGAATTACCATAGCATCGGCTTTGCATATTTGTTATTTTAGATATTTTCAGGGGAAACATCTCTAGAGTGAAATTACCCGATATAGGAATAAGAAAGCATCAGTGTTACACTAGAAAGAGAGATCTGTCTTGTCTTTCTCATCAAGTACAGTCAATAATTTTGAAAAGGTGAACATTTTCCTTCAGCGAAATAATTCTTTTAAGACACATGATGTTCTCATATATTGTATACATTCATATTACAGAACCAATATTAACCACAGGAAGTCTTAAATTTAAATAGATTTAGAGTGAACTTTTCAGAGGAATGGAAGGTTTTATAAACCTCTCCATTCTTTTCATTTTGTCTCAACCAGAGAGCTGCTATTTACTCAATGCGGAAGATCCTGACTGCCCCATGTTTATTGCACAGTTTTTATTAAAAAATTTTTCTCTTTATTTAATAAATAATTTTTCTATCATACTTTTAATTATTCAGTCAATAGTATTTTATGGCCAATTGATTTTAATTTAGTTTTTACTTTCCGATATATAAAATTTAAGGAGCCTAAGATCTCCAAAAATATAATCTTGAATATAAATTGTCTGAGAATTGAGAAATAAGGAATGATGAGAAACTTCTAAAATCTAGTGTTTAAGTAGTGGTGCATCTGAAAGAATATAAGTCCCAAGAAAGTTAACATCAGAATCCTACCCTAAAGCTGCTCAGTATGAGGAATGTGTTGACGTGGTGATAGTCAAGCTTGAAAGAGGCAATAACCTATCTCCATGGGGTTCCACTGGGAACTAGCCCCAAACTAGAGACCCAAATGTCTGATAAGAGTACAATGGATGCATACATTTTAATGTATTCATATAATGAAGTATAATGTATAAGAATGTATAATTAATGTTAATGATGTATAAAGTTTTAGCTACATATTGCAATAGGATGGGTATTAACAAAAATAATATTGAGTAACAGAAGATAGAACTAGTCCATTTGTAGTTCAAAAACAAACAAAACTACTTGTCTATGGTGATAGAAGTCAGAAGAGTGATTAGTTTGGGGGAAGAGGGAAGGGTTAGTGACTGGAAGGGGGCATGGGGAGCTTTTGGGGTGTTGGTAATATATTTCTTAATCTAGGTGGTAGTTGTGATAACTCACTGAACTGTACAATTATAATTTGAGTAATTTCTATACATATACTTCAAGAAAAATGTTAAAATAAAAAACTTCTGAGGGGCATTAACATTCAGCTAAGAATCAACCAAAGCATTGATCAGATGTGAGGGTAGAATAAAAAGTTTTTGCAAGAGTCACACACAGCATTTTTAAGGAAACCACTTGTGGATGTATTCTTGCAAAATGAGGAAGTAAACTAAGAATCATAAAGATGTAGGATCTAGGAAGAGAGATTTCAGTCCAGGGGATTAATAAAGGGAAATTCAGCCTCACAGCCATGCAGCAAGCTTAAATAATATGAGTCCTACATAGAGCAAGAAAACTCCATTTGGGCATTTAATGGATATGGTACAATCCCAGAAAAAATGGAAGAATCTAAGGATTCAGTAAAGACAAACAATGCAAGAAAAGAACAGAGGCCGATGGCAAGATCAAGATAAGCAAAAGGTAGCACAAGGAAAGAAAAAAAAAAGAAAAAAGCATCTGATTACATCTATAGGGTTCTATTATTGGTGTAATGAATTACTATAAATTTAGAAGCTTAAAACAACATAACTTTATTATCTCACAGTTTTGTAAGTCAGAAGTCTAACACTCATTTCACTGGGCTAAAATCAAGATGTTGGCAGGGCTATGCTCCTTTCTGGAGGCTCTAGGAGAGAATACATTTCTTGCCTTTTCCAGATTCTAGAGGCTGCCCACATTCCTTGGCTCATGGCCTCTATTATCCATCTTCAAAACTACCGATGTCAAATCTCTCTGACCCTGTTGCTATCATAATTCTCTCCCTCTCTGTCTTTCCACCCACAGCCAAGGAAAGTTCTCCGATTTTTAAGGAATCATGTGAGAAGATTGGACTGACCCAGATAGCCAGACAATCTTCTCATCTCCAGGTCCATAAACTTAATAACATTTGAGAAGTCCCTTTTGGCCTGTAAGGTAACATATTTATAGGTTCTGAGGCTTAGGGCATTGACACGATTGAGGCCATTATTCTGCCTAACGCAGAAAGTGATCAAATCCTATGGAGACAGACTAAGAGAAGAAATAGGGCTCGGGAAGAGATTTACACCTGTGGAGTTAATCTGCCCCCACCAGATTGCTGTGGGATTCCTTGGACCTTATACACATTATACAGGCTCTCAGCGGGACTCAGAGGAATTCTCTGAGTATTCCTGACTTCACCCAGAGCTAAGTGCCAAGTCATAGAACTGTCACCCAGAAGAAGTTACAGGTTACAAAGCAGCGACAGCAAAGACGCTAATGTCCTTGGGCTAAGAATGCAGACCCTCTTTTGGCACTCTTTTATGTACACTTAGGATTCTTGAATGAGCTCATAGAATGCCCAAGGGAGACACCACTTATTTGAATATTAGTTTTCATCAGTAGGTGGGGAGGGGACAAGAAACATTAAGTGTGCTACAAAGAAACAAAAGAATGTAATAAACTGTGCACCCTCCTGGTATGCACTAAAATTTATATCCCCTCATCAGTTTTTTATTGGTCTAACGTAAGTGGCTGCTCTAGCTCTTGGACATCTATGGAACTTTCTGATGAAAAATGCTTCTCTCACCATTCTGGTAAAGTGTAGAAGTTGCAAATGAATTGGGGGAAACTTCAGAAGATGTCTAGTTGTCTTTTCTTCTCCCAGGAGTCACTATCTCAGAGTAG
The DNA here is from genome assembly GCA_030035585.1 of Dugong dugon. NCBI lineage: Eukaryota > Metazoa > Chordata > Mammalia > Sirenia > Dugongidae > Dugong > Dugong dugon. The sequence continues at coordinate 108,968,172 of CM057467.1, forward strand.
GGAAACGGGCTTTGGATGTAGTTTTGCAATACTGCTCCAGAACATACTAGATGTGTAAACTTGGACAATTTTCTTCATCTCCAACTCTCAAACTTCTCCTCTGTAAAACGAGAATACAAATGGTATCTTCAAGGACATTGTGATGTTTAATGGAATAGCACCTGAGATTCCTTTTCTATTGCTTTGTTCATAACCACGTTAGAGTGCTATTAGATCTATCTCGGCTAAGTTGTAATTCACATTATCTAACACAACGAGCACGTCCGTCTATGTGTAGAAAGGGAGCCACTATTTTACTGAGAACCTATTGTATCTTATTCACTGTGTGAGGTGGGGGTGGAATACAAAAATGAATAAGATCTACCACCTTTCCTCAAGTTACTTAAATTTTAGTTGACAATTCAGGGTATAAGTAAGTAAAATTAAATAGTACAATGTTTACATATTAACATGAGACACTGTATAAGAGGGTGGCACGTGATCTAGTGAAGCAGTGCACACTGTAGACTGTCACCACTGCTATCAGTAAGTATCGTTAATAATAAGGACTAGGTGTCACAAATGGTTAAGTGCTCGACTACTAACCGAAAGGTTGGCAGTTCAAATCTACCCACAGGCGCCTCGGGAGACAGGCCTGGTGATTTGCTTCTGGAAGGTCACAGCTTTGAAAATCCTATGGAGCAGTTATACTCTGCACATACGGGTTGGAATCAGCTTGACAGCAACCAACAACAACTGGCATAGAGAAGAAAATGGCCTCAGAGTGGACTTTTTGAGGACATTAAAGACAATTACATTTAAACTGTTTGAATTACTAAATCTAAGTAATAATTATCTAAGCCAAGGAAATAACATTTATTTTGAACCGTTGATTCTTACACAATAAATGCTTGATTAGCCAAAATATTTAAGCAATGCGTTGCTAATTGGATTATGTGGTACACTTAGGGTTAAGTAAAATATTCATTTTTAATTTAGCTCTTGCTGAAATTCCTTTAAAAATTTCACATTCATTTTCCTGCCTTAAGCAATAGAATATTGTTAAAATAATGGACTTCGATGGTGAGATATTATAGGACATCATACCAAAACCAAAAAACCCACTGCCGTCGAGTCGATTCCAACTCATAGTGACCCTACAGGACCGTGTAGAACTGCCCCATAGGGTTTCCAAGGAGTGGGCGATGGATTCAAACTGCTGCCCTTTTGGTTAGCAGCCATAGGTCTTAACCACTGCGCCACCCGGGCTCCATAGGACATTATGGAGTTGCAAAAAGGGCAGACTATTAAGATAGGCAATCAATGACCCTAAAACGTTTTAAAATCATTTTTAGGGCAGAGTGCTTTTTGGTTGTTTTTATTTATTTGTTTCACTGCATTGGTGTTATTTTTGGAATTAATCTTTCCCTAAAAGCAGAACAAGCAAAATATTCTGGTGCACTGAGAGCTGTGGTTAGCTGGAGTCCTGTAAATCAGGATTTTTTTTCTGCACCTGTTAGGTGAGATATCGCTAGAAAAGGCTTCTGCAATATTTGACACCAAACTGCCAGCTTGGATTTAGAGATGAAAGTTTAGAAACTGTAATATACCGGCTGCCGCTTTCAGTGCCAAATGCAGAGATCAATATCATTTGTACACCATGGCGGAAGCATTTGTTAAGAAATTACTCTGCCTCTGAGTCCCAAGGAGAGAATCAAACTTCACACTCTATGTTATATGGCAGTTCTCTGGACAGATAGTAATGAGCCCTTGTGCAGTGCAAGTGAGCTATGTTCTATCTAACATGTGAGCTGTGTTTGTAACTCGGAAGTATGAGGCTGGTTTGCTTCTTTCCCTCCTCCTCCAGCACCAGCATTTATTGGTATTGACTAATTCACTTTGGATCTGAGGAGGCTTCTGGGAAAATAATTCAAACATTGTTAACACCTAGAGTGCAGACCTACACAGGTATGACTGGTTGACTGAGAGGCACTGGAAGGAAGCCAAATTGTTACTGTGGACCGTGGGGCCAGTGGAAGAGAATCACCTCTGAAAGAAGTTAAGTTAAACTCAGCTGCTTATAATGCAATTCAGTAGGTCATCTCCTCTTTTGTGGCTTTCAATATCATAAGCAGAAATGGCATATGAGGCTGCATCTGCACGTGAAAGCTGGGCAATGTAAAGGGGAGACCAAAGAAGAATCGATTCATTCAAATTGTGGTGTTGGCAAAGATTAGTGAATATACTATGGAGAGCCAGAAGTATAAGGAGCCCTGGTGGCACAGTGGTTAAAGTGATTGACTGCTAATCAAAAGCTGGGCAGTTTGAAACCACCAGCATTTTCACGGGAGAAAGATGTAGCAGTCTGCTTCTGTAGAGATTTGCAGCCTTGGAAACCCTATGGGGTCGCTATGGGCTGGAATCAACTAGACAGCAGTGGGTTTGGGTTTGGCCAGAAGAATGAACAAATCAGTCTTGAAGAAGTACGGCCAGAAAGCTCCTTAGAAGTGAGGATGGCGAGACCTCATCTTGCTAACTTTGAACATGTCATCAGGAGGAAATAATCACTGCAGAAGGACACCATGCTCAGTAGAGGGTGGGCGAAAAAGAGGGAGACCCACAAGGAGATAGATTGACACGGTGGCTGCAACAACGGGCTCAAACATACCAAAGATAGTGAGGATGGCACAAGACCGGACAATGTTTCATTCTGGTATACATACGGTTGCTGTGAGTTGGAGCTCACTTGACAGCAACTAACAACAACAAGGTTTAGGAATGGACTCTCCGTTGCCTGGTTATGATGGTAGGAAATACTACAACTAAGATAAGCTCCCTATTTTAATGGGAATGATGGAATCTCAGTGTATCAGCCACTGAGTAGGACACTTAAGAACCAGAGATTAAGTGGATACAATTACCACAGTGGAAAGGAAGAAAAAAGTTTCATTCAGAATGTTTGAAGCTTGGGGATTTTTGAAGATGGGTAGCTCATTAAGGCATTCGTAGGAACGAAATAGACCAGATACTCACTAAAATGTTATTGGATCTGTAATGGGAATGTGAAAGGCATGCCCTGGAGTTGCACCCTGGCAGAGCCCTGGTGGCTCAGTGGTTAAAACGTTTGGCTGCTAACCAAAAGGTCGGCAGTTCAAACCCACCAGCTGCTCCGTGGGAGAAAGATGTGGCAGTCTGCTTCTGTAAAGATTTACAGCCTTGGAAACCCTACGGGGCAGTTCTATTCTGTCCTGTAGGGTCGCTATGAGTTGGAATTGACTCCACGGCAGTGGGTTAGAGCTGTGTGGTGCACAATTTATAAATCTTTGAAGTAAGCCTGATACACAGGTATGTTTTGGTAAAAACAAAACACCCCATCTTTTTTGACCTCCATTCCATAAACTGCAGCAAACGCTTTTCAAAAATAAAACACATTTTATTTCTGGAGGGTAGAGACTTCTGCGTGCTGAAAAGCTTCTACTGGTTCTCTTTCCATGGATGAAAGTGGTTAAGAGCATGGAATTTCAAGTCATAATGTTTTGGGCTCAAGTTCCATCTCTTTGACTTGATATGTGTGTGACCTTGAGCAAGTTTCTTAACTCCTTTAAGCCTTAGGTTCCTGACGTTTAAGTGGGGCTAAGAATAGTCCTTCTGTCACAGTCAGGCATGGCCTCATGGCTGTGAGAACTGTGCAGTCTCGCAGAGCCCCACACTCAAACGGGCCCCACACTTGGTTTAATGTTCCATTTCTGTCTTGAAATTCTTAGTACTTTTTGAACAAGGAGCCTCTCATTTTCATTTTATACTGCTGTCGAGTCAATTCCGACTCATAGCCACCCTGTATAGCTGGTCCCACTAAGAGTATTGCTCTGAGCCTTAACAGAAACAGTGTCAGTGTTTAGGCTTTACCCAACATCTATTTATTTGAGTGCCTCCTATGTGCCAAGCACTGCCCTTGGTTCTGGAAATACATCAGTGACCAAGAGTACCAGTTTTTGCCCTCATAGAGCTAACATTCTAATTGAGGATATAGTAAAAAAGAAAAAAAAACACATACATTTTTGTTGTTAGCTGCCATTGAGTTGGCTCTGATTCGTGGTGATCCTGTGTACAACATAATGAAAGGTTGCTCGGTCCTGCGCCATCTTCATGATCACTGGCATGTTTGAGTCCATTGTTGCAACCATCCAGCCTAAGGGGCTCACCTTCTAGCACTATAGTGGGCAATATTCTGTTGTGATCCATAGCGTTTCATAGGCTGATTTTTGGAAGTAGATTGTCAGTCCTTTCTTCCTAATCTGTCTTAATCTGGAAGCTTTGCTGAAACCTGTTCATCATGGGTGAACCTACTGGTATTTGAAATACCAGTGCCATAACTTCCAATATCATAGCAACATGCAAGCCACCACAATATGACAAACTGATAGATGGGTGGTAGCATAAACAAATAACAGTATATAATTTCAGTTTTGGAAATGCTATGAAGAGGACAAAATAGAGTAGTATGCAGTAGCTGTCATGGGGCTGTTTATCTAGGATTAAACCTGAATGATGAAAGAAATAAATCCAAGGAGCAGAAGGAATAGAACGTTCAAAGGTGGAACAATTAACCCTGAGATGGGAACAAAATAGCATGCTTAGTGCACAAAAAGGACACTGTGGATGGAGCATTGAGGGAGAGTTTGGAGGGTGATGAAGTTGAAAAGGCAAGAAGGGATCAACATATTTGATCATTACAAGCATGTTAGAAATAGGATTTTATTTTAAGGGTAATGGGAAGCCATTGGTGAGTTTTTGTTTTTAAATAGTGATTACTCTGATCTTGCTGCTGCTTGGAGGATGTGATGGTTAAGATTGTGTGTCAAGTTGGCTGGGCCATGATTCCCAGTGTTTATATGTGATCACCCCCATGATGGGATCTGCTGTGAGTAGCCAGCCAATCAGTTGAAAGGGAGTTTCACTGGGTGTGTGGCCTGCATCTGAATATAAGTGGACATCCTGGCTTTTGCCTTCTCTGGATCCTGCAGCTGCCTCCTGTTTGTCTGACCTCCAGTTCTTGGGACTTGAGCTATGAGCTTATCTGCCACTCTTGGGATTTGTTGATCTTCACAGCCTGTGAGCAAAAGCCCTGCTCTCCAACCTGCCAGTCTTGGGTTTGCCAGCCCCTGTAGCTATGTGAATCAGGAGAAGCCTTGTGGTCTTGCCTGCCAATCTTGGTATTCTTTGATCTTCACAGCCTATGAGCAAGAGCCCTGCTCTCTGACTTGATGATCTTGGGTTCACCAGCCCCTGCGGCTACATGAATCAGGAGAAGCCTCTATCCTGATCCATGGACTTGGGGATGTTCCAGCCTCTACAACTGAGTGAGCCATTTCTTTGATATAAATCTCTCTCTATATGTATTTATATGCTTTACTGGTTTTTCTTCTCTTAGAGAACCCAGCCTAAAACAGAGGATAATCTCAGCAAGTCTGTAATAGTTGAGTGCTCAGAAATGTTATTTTTTATAATTAAATTTTTATTGTTATTTTAAATCTCACAATATCTATGCTGCCTGATGATAGAAGATTGGGCATGCTGAAAGGCATCTTTCTCTACCTGGGTCTGGGAAGGAATGGATGTCCTAGGTCATCCATTATATATAATTAATTAACTTCTCTCCTATGTGTTTGGAATAGTACCACTTGTGTACCATCCTTGGAAGGATTCACAAAATAGTTACTCAAGTTGTTTTCTATGTTCTGTGGTTCAGATTAGAAACTCCAGTTGAATTGTCTGGTGAAATTTTGAGTCTAGTGTTCATTATAAATAAAACACGACTTTTACATGGTGTATACATTTGGAATTCTCCTTGTTAGTATGACTGTGTAACAAATTATGCCAAATCTTAGTGGTATGAAACAGGGAACTATTATGCTTAAGGATTCAATGGATCAGAAATTCAAACTGGTCACAGCAGGGATGGTTTGTGTCTGTCTCATAACATGTGGAACCTCAGCTAGAAAACTCAAAAGCTGAGGGCTGTAATTCTACTGTGTTCACTAACATATCTGGCCATGGGTTAAAGGCTTGAGTTCTTCTGCACGTAGGCTGAGAGACAGAGAATACAGAAGCCTGAAACAGGTCTGTTGGATATGTTGTTTAAGAGGATCCCAATGATATTAAGTTGTAGTTGCAGTAAATTTTAAGGGCACATATTTTAATTACATAGGCAGATCTCAATTCTATCTTTTAAAAAATTTCCTAATTCACTATTGATACTTCAAAGGGGGTTAAATTATTATAGTAGAAACAATATATGGTGCTTATTTTAGATATATTAAGTGGCTGCAGCAGTGGGCTCAAACATAGCAACGATCGTGAGGATGGCGCAGAACTGGGCAGTGTTTTGTTCTGTTGTACATAGGGTCGCTGTGTGTCGGAACTGACTTGATGACACCTAACAACAAGAAGAAGCTCCTACATAACAAATTTGAAGTATGTTTTTCTTTTCTTGTTTAACCAAGGTTTAATCAATTCATATAGACTTTAACCACTTTGGAAAATGAATTAGTTCTGTTTTCAAAGTTTTTCTAATTTTTGATTTGTGTGTATATCATTAAGATTGTACAAACAGTTTCTTTGACTACTGTTTTTGAGTTGATTACTTTCTGGCAAACTCATTCAATATGAAAACTTTTGATATCTCTAAGGAAAGTAGATAAAAACAGGTAAAGATAAAAACTCTTTATCTGAAGTTCAACTCTATTGACATCATGAGAACTTGTTTGTGGATGAGAATCAACTGTCTAAAGTTTTATCACTATCCAGCAAGTTACCCAAATGAGACGCCTTGAAGTTATCCACAATTCTTCTTGCTTTCCCTTGTCCCACATTAGTACAGCTGTGTCTTTAGCTATTATGTCGTGCCTTATTCATCACTGTTGCCCACTTCCACCTTCCCCTCCTATAGAAGGTAATAGTCTCTGTACCTCCTCTGTATCCCCCAAGCAGTTTTTATAGCCCTGTTAGAGCACTTCTCACATTATAGTGTTATCATTTTCTTATATATCTGACTCCCAAACTATAGTAGATTGTGAACTCTTGAGAATAGGACTATATATTATTTATATTTGTATCTCCTGTACCTTTTCATGGTACATGCTTAATAGATATTTAGACCTTTTGAAAATTTGAACATGAGCATTCTATGTATTCAGCTGGCTAAAGCTAGAGAGTTTATTTGGAGAATAAAAAACTGAAAAACAAAAGTACTTGCGAGATGTTCATTATTATGTATGTCACCTTAGAATTTACGGGAAAATGTGTTATAGTTACATACTTAAATCTTTATATACCTAATCATTGAAATAATCTATATATCCATTAAAGCAGTCATTGACATATGTTCCCTTTTGGCTTCTATGTTCTGCTTGGTGAAGTTATAGATATTTAACATATAGCTAGGTTTTATTTTAAGTGGCATATGACCAAATCTAGTTTAATAAACACCTACATTTATGCAAACAATAGCATAAGAGCCCACTACTCACAGCAGGGTTTTTTTTTTTTTTTTTTTACAAGTTGTTTGGTTGAAACTGGTTTACATTTAACCTATTAAGAAAAAAGAATACCTTTAAAATAGGATCTTCTCATCCCAAGATATGTTTGTCAAGTGTCCAGAAATGCTCATAGGTCAAACAGATGATGTTCTTTACAAACTCTAAGTTATTCCTGTCAAACTGCTGAGATTCTTTTCAGGTGCAAGGTAGACATACAACCATAGAATCTCAAGTTTGAAGGGATCTTTCAAATCAACATAGTGTAATTTTCATATTTTACAGATGAAGAAACTGATGTTCTAGAAATGGAAGTGATTTTTCAAAGAGCTAGAACCTGCATTTTTTAAGTTATAGTCCAGTACTCTTTTCTTCATATTGTTTAGCCTCTTATAAATCATTTGACAAACATTAAACACAATCCCTATCAAAATCCCAGCTGCCTGTTTTGTAGAAATTGACAAGCTAATCCTCAAATTCATATGGAAATGCAAGGGACTCATAATAGCCAAAAAATTCTTGAAAAAGAAGAACAAATTTGAAGGGTTCAGAATTCCTGATTTCAAATTTTACTACAAAGCTATAATAACCAAGATATTGTGGTAGTGTCATAAGTATAAACATATAGATCAATTAAATAGAACTGAAAGCCCAAAAAATTAACCCTTGTATTTACGGTTAATAGATTTTCAACAAAGGTACCAAGACAATTAAACAAAGAAATTTATTTCATCAAGTAATGCTATGTCAACTGGATACCAATATGAAAAAGAATATATTTGGACTCCTACCTCACACCAGATACAAAATTTAACTTCAAATGAATCATATACCTAATTGTAAGAGCCAATATTCTGAAACTCTTAAAAGAAAACATAGAAGTAAATCTTTGTGACATTGGGTTAGGCAATCATTTCTTAGATATGATATCAAGAACATAAGCAACAAAATACAAAATAGATGAAGTAGGCATCATAAAAGCCAAAAACTTTTGTATTTCAAAGGTCTCCATCAAGAAAATGAAAAAGGCAACTCATGAAAAGGCAATGCGTAGAGGTCGAGAAAATATTTGCAAGCCATATATTTGACAAGGGATTTGAATCCAGAATATATAAATTTAACATCTCAACAATTACAAGGCATATAGCCCAATTGTTTTAGGCTAGGTTCTCTAAAGAAGCAAAATCAGTGAAGCATATAAACGTATATAGAAAGATTTATATCAAGGAAATGGCTCATGTGGTTGTAGAGGCTAGAAAGTCCCAGGTCCGTGGGTCAGGCTGGAGGCTTCCTCTGACTCACATAGCTTCAGGGGCTTGCAAACTCAAGATCAGCAGGTTAGAAAGCAGGCTTCTGGCTCACAGGCTACAGACGCCAACGAATCCCAAGATCAGCAGGTAAGCTACTAGCCCAAAAACTGGAGGTCAGATGAACAGGAGCCAGCTGCAGGATCCAGAGTGAGCAAAAGCCAGTAAGCTTTGCCAGAAAGTCCACCTATATTGGATGCAGGCCACACCCCCAAGGAAGCTCCCTCTCAATTGATTGGCTGCTCATAACAGATCTCATCGTGGAAGTTATTACATTATATTAGAGCTCGTTACAGAGGTGATTACATCATTACATAGCTGCCAAACTGCATCATAACTGCCAAACCACTGAGAATCAGGGCCCAACCAGGTTGACACACAATCTTAACCATCACAGTACACCCCTTGTCAACTAGGCACCTGTCTTAGTCATCTAGTGCTGCTCCAACAGAAATACCACAAGTGGATGGCTTTAACAAAGAGGAGTTTATTTCTTCACAGTCCAGTAGGCTACAAGTCCAAATTCAGGGTGTCAGCTCCAGGGGAACACTTTCTCTGTCAGCTCTGCAGGAAGATCCATGTCATCAATCTTCCCTCAGTCTGGGAGCTACTCTGCGCAGGAACCTCAGGTCCAAAGGACGCACTCTGCTCCCAGCACTGCTTTCTTGGTGGTATGATGTTCCCATGTGTCTCTGCTCAATTCTCGATTTTATATCTCAAAAGAGATTGCATTAAGACACTAATCTTGTCAACCTCATCAGTATAACCTCATCACAGTGAGGGAATTTACAACACATAAGGAGATCACATATAATCTCACCATAGTGGTAGACTTTACAACACATAAGGAAATCACATCAGATAACACAATCATACAATACTGGGAATCATGACCAAGCCAAGGTGACAGATATTTTTGGGGGACACAACTCAATCCATGCAGCACCCATACACATCTCTATTTACTTGCTAAAGTCATACTTGCTCCTAACATGGTACAACTAACATGTACAACTGTAAATGCATTAGCTCTGTTTGCATCTTATATTTTATAAGTGAAGAAAACAAAAATATTTGATGCACACATACAGGGAAGAAATACTTTTGTGCTTCAAAGATCTCCATCAAGAAAATTAAAAGGCAGCTTACAACAATTACAGTCCTTTTTTCTGCAACTGGTCTTGTAGTCATAGCTGGTATTTAGAACTACCTTCTTCCACTACCCATTCCATATTCCCTTTACCCTTAGCAAGCACCTCAGCTGATCGTGGTTCTTTGTCTGGTGGGGTGACTCAAACCGTCTTTCCCAAAGGGTCTGGGCCATTAGTAGTCATGTTGGAATTGGGCTGTTTTCCACTGACTTTAATCACAGGGCAAGGCAGTACTAAGAGAAGTCCTAAGGGATCTCCTGTATTCCCAACATACTCTTGTTTACCTTCATTATGTAATATCAATCTGATTTCCTCTTGGCAATCAGAATCAATCACACCAGCCAATACAGTAACTCCCTTAACTCCCTTCATTGCCTATTGATCAAGAGGCATGAGAAGCCCAAGGTGGTCGGGTGGCATTCTTAACTTCCAGTTCAACGGAATCAGTATTGTTTCTCCTGGTGGGAGCATTCCTCCCTTTGGAGTTAAGACCTCTAGATCTGCAGAGCATAGGGTTGTGGTGACAGGAAGCAAAAGTTTTGTGAGTGGGTCACTAGGGGTAATAGTGAGTGATGCCATTCCCATTTCCACCTCTGGATTCCTGGACCCATGAATCCTGGTTATGGGAAAAACAGTACCATATATTGGACACTGGTTTAGAGCATATACAGCCTCCTGGAGAACATTGCCCCAACTTTGCAAGGTATTGCCACCTAGCTGGCACTATAATTGTGTCTTTAGAAGGCCATTCCATCCTTCTGTCAAGTTAGCTGCTTCAGGATGATGGGGAACATGGTAAGAACAGTGAATTCCATGAGATAGGCCCATTGCCTCACTTTGTTTGCTATCAAGTGAGTCCCTTGATCTGAGGCAATGCTGTGTGGAATACTATAATGGTGGATAAGGCATTCTGTAAGTCTATGGATGGTAGTTTTGGCAGAAGCATTTTCATGCAGGGAAGGTAAATCTGTATCCAGAGTAAGTATCTATTCCAGCAAGAACAAAACACTGCCTTTTCCATGATGGAAGTGGTTTAATGTAATCAGCCTGCCACCAGGTTGCTAGCTGATCACCTCAAAGGATGGTGCCATATCAGGGACTCAGTGTTGGTCTCTTCTGCTGGCAGATTGGGCACTCAGAAGTGGTTGTAGCCAAGTCAGCCTTGGTGAGTGGAAGTCCATGTTGCTGAGCCTATGCATAACCTCCATCCCTGCCACCATGGCCACTTTGTTTAGGAGCCCTTTGGGCAATGACAGGAGTAGCTGGGGAAAGAGGATGACTGGTTTCCACAGAACACGTCATCCTATCCACTTGATTGTTAAAATCCTCCTCTGCTGACATCACCCTTTGGTGAGCATTCACATGAGACACAAATATCTACACTTCTTTGGCCCATTCAGAGAAGCATATCCACATACCTCTTCCCCATTCCTCCTTGTCATCAATTTTCCAATTGTGTTCCTTTCAAGTCCCTGACCATCCAGTCAAACCATTGGCTACCGCTCATGAATCAGTATACAGTCACACATCTGGCCATTTCTCCTTCCAAGCAAAGTGAACAACCAGATGCACTGCTTGAAGTTCTGCCCATCGAGAGGATTTCCCTTCACCACTGTCCTTCAGGGAGGTACCAGAAAGGGGCTGTAGTGCTGCTGCTATCCACTTTTGAGTCGTGCCTGCATATTGTGCAGAACAATCTGTAAAGCAGGCACAAGTTTTCTCTTCCTCAGTCAGTTGATCATAAGGATCCCCCATGAGGCCATAGGTGCAGACTGGGAGAGGGCAGATAATGTGACAGGAGTGGAGACCATGGCCTTTTGGGCTACTTGCTCATGCAACTTACTTGTGCCTTCAGGTCCTGCTCGGGCCCGTTCTCGTATATACCACTTCCATTTAATGATGGAGTACTGCTGTATACGTCCAACGTTATGATTCTGTGGGTCAGATAACACACAACCTTAACCATCACACCCAATTAAAAAATGGGCAAAGGGCTTGAAAAGACATTTCTCCAAAGAAGATATACAAATGGCCAATATGCACATGAAAAGATGCTCGATATGATTAGTCATAAAGGAAATGCAAATCAAAACCACAAGAGATATTACTTCGTATCTACTAAGATGGTTAAAATACAGACAATAACAAGAGTCAGCAAGGTCATGGAGAAATTGGAACCTTCAGACATTGGTTGAGAAAATGTAAAATGGTGCAGCCACTTTGGAAAGTAGTTTGGCAGCTCCTCAAAATGTTAAACTTATCATATGACTGAATAATTATGTTATTGTTGTTGTTAGGTGCCATCGAGTTGGTTCTGACTCATAGTGACACTATACACAACAGAACGAAACACTGCCCGGTCCTGTGCCATCCTCACAATTCTTGTTATGCTTGAGCCCATTGTTGCAGCCACTGTGTCAGTCCATCTTGTTGAGGGTCTTCCTCTTTTTTGCTGACCTTCTACTTTACCAAGCATGTTGTCCTTCTACAGGGACTGAGTCCTCCTGATAACATGTTCAAAGTATGTGAGACAAGTAAGTGTCTTGCCATCGTTGCCTCTAAGGAACATTCTTGTTGTACTTCTTCCAAGACAGACCTGCTCGGTCTTTTAGCAGTCCATGGCATATTCAATATTCTTGACTAACACCACAATTTAAAGGTGTCAGTTCTTCTTTGGTCTTCCTTATTTATCGTCCAGCTTTCACATGCATATAAGGTGATTGAAAACACCATAGCTTGGGGCAGGAGCACCTTAGTCTTCAAGGTGACATCCTTGCCTTTCAACGTGTTAAAGAGGTCTTTTGTAGCAGATTTGCCCAATGCAATGCGCCTTCTCATTTCTTTTTATTTTTTTATTGTTGTAATTAAATGAAGTTTACATTTCAAGTTAGTCTCCCATACAGAATTTTTTTTTAATGTACATTGTTATGAGACCCCAACCGCTCACCCCATTCTGCGACAGCACACTCCTCCCCTCCGCCCCTGATTCCCCATGAACATTCAACCAGCTCCTAACTCTCTCTGCCTTCCCATCTCACCTCTGGACAGAAGCCACCCCTTTGGTCTCTTGTATCTACTTGACTAAGAGGCACATGCTTCACAAGTATCACTTTATGTCCCACAGTCCAGTCCAATCCCTGTCTGAAGACTTGGCCTCGGAAATTCTTTTAGTTCTGGGGTGATAGAGAGTCCAGGGGCCATGCTTTCCGGAGTGCCTCCAGTCTCAGTCAGACCATTAAGTCTGGTCTTCTTACTAGAATTTGAGTTCTGCATCCCATCCTTCTACTGCTCCCTCAGGGACCCTCTGTTGTGTTCCCTGTCCGGACATTCATCGGTGGTAGCTGGGCACCATCTAGTTCTTCTGGTCTCCGGCTGACGAAGTCTCTGGTTTATGTGGCCCATTCTGTCTCTTGGGCCAATACTTTCCTTGTACCTTTGGTGTTCTTCGTTCTCCTTTACTCCAAGTGGTTGGGACCAATTGATGCATCTTAGATGTCTGCTTGCAAGTTTTTTAAGACCCCAGACGCCACTCACCAAAGGAGGATGCAGAACATTTTCTTAATAAGGTTTGTTATGCCAATTGACATAGATGTCCCCTGAAAGCATGGTCCCCAGACCCTGCATCCCTGCTACTCTTGTCTTTCAAAGTATTTGATTGTATTGCGGAAACTTCTTAGCTTTGGTTTAGTCAAGTTGTGCTGGCTTCCCCTGTAGTGTGTGCTGTCCTTTCCTGCACCTAAGATGATTCTTAGCTACTGTCTAGTTAGTGAATAACCCTCACCCTTCCTGCCTTTTGATTACTTGACTGCTGCTTCTATGGATGTTGAACAATTACACTCATAGGTGCATGCTCAGGAGAAGTTAACATATATGTCCACACCAATCTTGTACAAAAATGTTCATTGCACTCTTACCCATAATAGCCAAAATGTGGAACAATCCAAATGTCTATCAACTGATGAATGGATAAACAAAATACAGCATATCTAAACAATAGAATATTATTCAGCAATAAAAATGAAATAAATAAATAAAATGAATGAACTTTGAAAATGTTATGCTAAGTGAAAAAAGCCAGTCTCATGAGACAACATATTGCATGATTCCATTTATATGAAATGTGCAAAATAGGCAAATTCACATAAAGTACACTAGTGGTTGCCAGGGTTTGGGGAGTGACTGGTGATGAGTATGGGCTTTTTTTGTGGGTGCAGGGAGGGATGATGAAAATGTTCTAAGTTTAGATAATGGCGATGTTTGCACAGCTCTGAAATGATTTAAAAAAAATACCACTGAATTGTACACTTTAAAAGGGTGAATTTTATGGTATGTAAACGATATCTCAATAAAGCTGTTATAAAAAGAAATCTATATGAGGCAAGGACTATTATTAACTACTATTATTTTGTAGATGAGAAAATTAAGACACTTACTCAAGGTCACTCATTGATAATGAGTGGTGAGGTCAGGATTTGAGGCCAGGTACTCATATCCCGGGTCATTCATCTTAAACTTGGCTTTACTCTTGCATCATAGGCAATCATGGACTATATCATTGGCGTAATGGAATCATGGTTCTTTGTGCCATTTGGATGTATAGAATGAGTAATGCAGTTTATACAGTAATCCGTAAATCATCTGAGTGATTTTACATGGCTTGAATTAGTTAATTCTTCCTGTGCTCCTAAAGATAAATCAGCTTAGCAAGAAGCACATCATTTAAGTTCACATGAGTAATGCTCATTTAGATGATTTCATCTTTTTTCGTCAAGCTGACATATGTGTATAGACACAGCCTCAGAAGTATAAGGTTACACATTAAAATACAGACAAGATTAAATATACTGAACTGGGTATACAAAGTGAATTTTCTGTGTTTTATAGCTGAAGACTGAGTTTGCCGACCAAGAATGATTTGGTGTATCTTGCTTATAACTGAACAGAATTGGCCATTTGTCTAAATTTGCACTTCTTCCAGATTTTCTAGTTGGAGGTATTTCTTTGTATTACTTCTATTATTTTTCCATTTCTTATATTCTTTTCCAAAGGATCATTTCACATATCCTTATCACTCGCTAATATTGCAAATAAAGTAAAATATTACTTTCCATAGGCTGGTTATGTGGCAATATCAGTCCTCCAGAATAGAGGCAGGGGCCAGGAAGAAAGAAAAAATAAAAATAAAAGCCTTGAAGTATTTGTGCACTGACAGTCTTCCACAGGACCAAAAGTTATTTATAGACTCTTGGCTCTTTTATGATAAGTTTGGTTATCAGGTTTTCTAGTTTATGCAAAACCAGAACCTGCAAGGTAGAAGGTTTAGGGAGACTAGCAGGATACACATTGATGCAGCAGGAAGGGATAGCTCCACAGAGGCCCTCAATCCTGCCAATAATAGTTGCTAAAAATAAAAACAAAACAAAAAAACATTGCTGTATGTAATTTGACTCATAGTAACCCTATAGGACAGAGTAGAACTGCCCCATAGGGTTTCCAAGGAGCAGTTAGTGGATTTGAATTGGCAACATTTTGGTTAGCAGCTGAGCTCTTAACAACTGCACCACTAGGGCTCCAATATTTGACAAGTGCCCTGTATTCTAAATTGAGTGCAAGACCACTTAGCTGGACTTACTAGGAGATGGTAAAACAAGTTCAGCTAGCAGCAGGCCAGCATCCATCTGGAGGGAATGCAACATCTGGGGGGAGAATAGCCTTAAGAGCGAATTTTGACTATGACGTTAGAGCGGACATTTAAATTATTGAAATGGAACTGTTCTTGTAAATAAATGACTGGAAAACTTTACAATCTTTAGACTTCTTCATGGGCTTCTATGGAAAGAATGAATCAAGTTATTTTTTGCTTATACTTTATTAAGTTCATTCAATAAAGCAGTTAATCATGGTACAGGAGGAGACACATAAGAAAAAAAAACAAAAACCAAAAAACCCAAAACAGATATAGGAACTCCGAAAGCAGCATTCTGGGTCCATTTAGTGTCGGAACAACCACTGCATACGCAAAACAGCTTTTTCCAGCTTCTACTCATTACAGCTGTGTATAACAACTGGTGTTCGTGATTGTTACTGACATCAGAACACCGCCATGTGTAGTTATGGGCCTTTAAATTTGCCAAGAAGACACATACCAGTCATGCTTGTGTAATAAAATAACATACTTTATTAACTTTCAGACTTACGCAAACTTCTTGTATAATAGGCGGGACCCTTCCCTGTCTGGCTCAGAGAAAGGAAACATTCACAAGATTGTATCTTGTCTGTATATCTCCAGAATCTTCCTAACTTTATTCTTTTGCATCACAAAACATAACAAAGATAGTGTCTTTCCTGATATCAGTATCTCTTCTATGCCATTCCATAATTTCAAGAGTATCAAATTGTGGGATTAAGAGTTACTTTACCTCAAGAAGTTTGGCCTCTGTGAGTAGTTAGGTTACACTGGGCTTGTGTTAATGAGTGGGAGCTGGTCTGGGAGCCCACCTGGTAACCATAATGGCTATTATGGATAAGGCTGCAATGAAAAATTTTGTACTGGTTTTGTGGGGATGTATTTACAATGAGCAACCTTGGTTGTCTGGAAAATTCACTTATGTGAAATTCTAGGTTTTTCAGTAATGCTGGATAAGTGGCTATTACCACACTAGTTTGCATTAGAGGTAAAAATTAAACTATTATATCAATTTCTTAGGATAGATTATATCAATTTCCTAAACTATTGCTAGAGCAGCACTGTCCAAAATAATTTCCTGGGATGATGGAAATATTCTCATACCATTGTGGTGTCCACCAGCCACATGGGACTGTTGATCACTTAGAATGTGGTTTGTACATCTGAGGAACTGAATTTTTAAGCTTACTTATTTTGTATTAATTTACAATTAAATTTTAATAACCTCATGTGATTATGGGCTAGCATTTGGACAGCCCAGCTCTAGGGTATTCTATATGAATGTTTTTAATAATAATAGTAGCTAATGCTTATTGATCATTTTTTTGTATATCAAGTACTGCACTGAACACTTTCCTTCTATGATCTTTTTGATCCTTCCAATATCCACTTGATATAAGGACTATCATTACCAAGGCAGATAGACAGAGTAAGGGACAGATTTAGGATGGAATCTAGAGGATTTGATTCCAGAGCCTTTTGTTTTAACCACTGGGCTCTCTTTTATAGATATGTCCCTTTATTATTTCCTCCATCTCATGCGTTCCTTGTATTAACGAGAAGCCGTAGCAAGGACCATCTCAGCAGACTTCATTTATACCCTCTACACTGTATCTTCTTCCTGTTATACAAACTTCTAATCTTTCTCAACTACCTTGGTATATGTACATGTATTCTCTTTATATAGCACCTCTGAGGCAGGATAATTCCATTTGTCTTATTTTGTAATCATCTTTGTTGAATAGTAAGTGGATTCTTTGAAGATGAAAAGCTTTTTATCCTTGAAATATATGTTTGGGAGCTTCCTAAGTGCTCTCATATGTTTGATATTCAGAACCCTGGGAACACATTATTACCTCTATGTTGGAAAAACCTCATTTGGTCCATAATGAGAGGGAAGCTTGGGAGCGTTTGACGTGGTTTTCTATGCAGAAGGCGCTTTCCTCTTTGATACATGAGCAAGCCGTGGAGTTCTACTTGTACTTTTTATTTTCCAGATGGGATAATTATACGAGAAGAAAGATTTGTGATTTAATATTTTCATTCTAGGTGCATAGGCAGCCTCTGTTGATCTGCCTATAACGGGAGTACCCAGTGAGTTTCACAGTGTCTAATGTCACACCATAGAACTGTAGCCACTACAGTTCAATATGCACTATTATGCACATTATCTTCTTAACACTATCTACTTAAATATCATTAGCCCATTTACAAGTGAAGAACGTGAGGTACAGAAAATCTAGGTCAATTATCCAGAGTTACACTAGAAGTTTGTAGAGCCAGTATCTGAACCTGGGTAATTTGATTCCAAAACTGTCTCCAGGTATACAGTAGAATCTTCTGGGGTCAACTCAAAAACAGAACAAAACCCGTTGCCGTCGAGTTGATGCCTACTCATAGCGATCCTATAGGACAGAGTAGAACTGCCCCATAGGATTTTCAAGGAGCAGCTGGTGGATTCAAACCACTGACTTTTTGGTTAGCATCTGTATCTCTTAACCACTGCACCACCAGGGCTCCATTTTACAACTCACATAATGTAAAATTAACCACTATTTTAAAACATACAATTCAGTAGTATTTAATACATTCACACATAATGTTTGTTAGAGGGCCAGTGAAAATAAGGGAAATCCTCAAAAATATAGATTGACACAATAGTCACAACAATGGATTCAAACATACAAGTCTTCATAAAGATGGCAGAAGACCGGGTAACATTTTGTTTTGTCACCATGATTTGGAGCCAACTCAACAGTAACTAACAACTGTTTTAAAGTCTATATTTTAGTGGCATTTAGTAAATTTGCAATAGATACAATAGATAAACACCTGCAATTTCTTAAGGTGTTTATAAACTAGTGGGAAGAAATAATTCGAACAGTGGGTACCAGCTTTTTAGAACACAGAACTGAATTTAATTTGTCTTACCACTCCCTCATTCTTTTTAGGATGAAGAAAAAATTCAGTCACTTACAGTTAACGTAGTTATGTCAGATAACCATTAATCAAGTCAAGATTTAAAGTTGGCCAATTTAGGATTTAAAATCAGCCAGTTTATTGATTTTGCTCGCCCTCTTCTTTTTCCCCAGGTTCTGTTGGGCTGGGGCAGCCACAGGCATTGGGGAAAGCAGGAAGTATCTGGCCTGTGGTCATCCTCTGTCCTGCATCAGTGCTGCCTGTGGTTTAGCTTAGTCATAAGTTCATAATAAAAAAATTAAGGCCTTTCTATTTCTATATCTGGATAAATGCACAAAGAAATATATAGAAGATGTGTGTGTATACCTGACTGTCAAGAAGAATCACCTCTTGTACTTATCTATTCTCTTATCCTGCTTTACTTGTCTTTATTGTCTTCCCCTCTAGGATGTAAGATCAATAAGGGCAGATGTTTTGCCTTTCTTGCTATGACTGTATCCCCATCCTGAAACAGTTTCAAGTATATTACAGGTGCTCTATAATTAGCTGTTGAGTAAATAAACAAACATCTTCACTGTAATTCATTTCAGCCTTGTTCATACATGAAAAGATTGAAACCTGCCTAAATGTCCACTGAGAGGGCCTAGTAAAATAAAATATGGAGACTCTCACAGTGTGGGAAAAAATGGTGCCATTAAAAGTGATAAGGCAAATCTAAATCTCTCTTTATTGATATGGAAAGACATCCATTACATATTTAGTGGAAAAAATCAGGTTGCAAAACAGTTTAGCATTATACATATCTATCTGTATATATTTGCTTGCAAAAATCTGTAGACCATGTATATCAGTGCTAATCTCTGGATGGTGGGATGATGGGAGATTTTTACTTCTTACTTATGCCTTTCTGTATTGTCTGAAAAAAATATATCTAAAGATGCATTGCTTTAAAAATCAGAAAAGTTAAGATATTATTTTAAAAAATAGATTTTCATTTTTTTGAGCTTGCAAAGCTTTATATCTAATCTCTAATTTGCTCCTGCTGCCTAGGGCAACAGGAAACCTGGCATTTGAGATCTTTGAGAAGTATCCAGATAAATTTTTTCTGCTTGGTTAGCATGAGGTTAAACCTTTTGGAGCTTCAGAAGGAAAAGAAGAAAAACCTCCAGCTCCTAGCACAAAGTAAACCTTCAACAACATGATTATTAAATGGAATGGACAATGCTGGAAACTTATGCATGGCTTGTTCCTTGTTGAAATAGTTCCTATTGGCTCCAAGTCAAGGGACTTCCTCTGTGGTGCTTTGGAGAATAGTAAAAATTCCCCTAGGTTCCAGGTCTTGTGTATCCCTTTATATGTATGAGTTCAAAATTCTACCTTCTAGGTTAGGTAAAGATGAATGAGAATGACCTGGTCAGAAAAAATTGGTCTTTTGAATGTGGGAATCAGCCAGTGGCTCACAATAGAATTAGGCTGAGTTCCAGATCACATGGCTTTTGAGTGTTGAGCTGGAATCATATCTCTCAGCACTGGCTTCTGAATTTTAATAAGATTTCCTTTTTTTTGCTTTTTTAAGATTTTATTGTGCATTAGGTGAAAGTTTACAGTATAAATTATTTTCGCATTAAAAAACTGATATGCAAATTATTTTGTGACATGGTTGCAATCCCTGCATTGGGTCGGCACTCTCCCCCTTTCCTTTTCCATCCTGGGTTCCCTGTGTCCATTTGTCTAGTTTTCCTGTCCCTTCCTGACTTCTCGTCTTTGCTTTTAGGCAGGTGTTGCCCATTTGGTCTCACATACTTGATTGAACTAAGAAGCACATTCCTCACATGTGTTATTGTGTGTTTTATAGAACCCTTAGCAGTCAAGTGGATTCCGACTCATAGTCGAACTGCCCTATAGGGTTTCCAAGAAGTGCTGGTCGATTCAAACTGCCAACCATTTGTTTAGCAGCCGAGCTCTTAGACATTGCACCACTGGGGCTCCACTTGTTTCATAGGCCTGTCTAATCTGTGTCTGAAAGGTGAACTTCAGGAGTGGCTTCAGTTATGATTTAGCAAGGTGTCCAAGGGCCATAGTCTTGAGGATTCCTCCAGTCTCTGTTAGACCAGTACGTCTGGTTTTTTTTTGTGTGTGTGTGTGAATTTGAATTTTGTTCTATAGTTTTCTTCCATTCTGTCCGGGACCCTCTTTTGTGATCCCTGTCAAAGCCATCAGTGGCGGTAGCTGGGCATCATCTAGTTCTAAGCTCAGTCTGGTGGAGACTATGGTTCATGTGGTCCATTAGTCCTTTGAACTAATATTTTCCTTATGTCTTTAGTTTTCTTCATTTTCCTTTGCTCCGGACAGAATGGGACCAACTGATATATCTTAGATGGCTGTTTGTAGGCTTTTAAGACCCCAGATGCTGCTCACCAAAGTAGGATGTAGAACATTTTCTTTACGAACCACGTTATGCCAATTGACCTAGATATCCCCCAAGACAATTGTCTCCGTCTCTCAGCCCCAGTAACTCGGCCCCTCAAAGAGTTTGGATGTATCTAGGAAGCTTCTATGACTTTGCCTTGGTCAAGTTGTGCTGACTTCCCTATATTGTGTGTTGTCTTTCCCTTCACCAAAGTTACCACTTGTCTACTATCTAGTTAGTGATTTCCCCTCCCCACCCCTTCCCTCGTAACCATCAAAGATTGTTTTTTTCTGTGTGTGAACCTTTTCTTGGGTTTTTATAATAGTGGTCTCATACAATATTTGTCCTTCTGTGACTGACTTATTTCACTTAGCATAACACCCTCCAGATTCATCCATGTTGTGAGATGTTTCACGGATTCATCATTGTTCTTTATCATTGCACAGTATTCCACTGTGTGTATGTACCATAATTTATTTTCTATGATATTTCTATTTCTAGCTTTTTAAGGAGATGCCATATCATTTTTCATAGTGGTTGTGCATTTTTACACTCCCGCCAGCACTGCATAAGAGTTCCAATCTCCCCACAGCCTCTCCAACATTTGTTGTTTTCTGTTTTTTTTTTGCCAGTAATGTCAGGATGAAATGGTATCTCATTGTAGTTTTGATTTTCATTTCTATAATGGCTAATGATTGGGAGCATTTCCTCACGTGTCTGTTAGCAGTCTGAATGTCTTGTTTGGTGAAGTGTCTGTTCATATCCTTTGCCCCATTTTTTAAATTGAATTATTTATCTTTTTTGTTGTTGAGTGTGAAATATTCTATAGATTTTAGAGATTAGAACTTTCAGGATATGTAGTAGCCAAAAAAATTTTCCCAGTCTGTAGATTTCCCTTTTCACTCTTTTGGTGAAGTCTTTGGATGAGTATAAGTGTTTAATTTTTAGGGCTTTCAGTTATCTAGTTTATCTTTTGGGGTTTGTGCATTGTTGGTTGTGGTTTATATTCTATTTATGCTGTATATTAGGGCTCCTAGCTTTGTCCCTATTTTTTCTCCCATTATTTATTATTTTAGGTTTTTGATCCTTTTTGAGTTAGTTTTTTATGTATGGTGTGAGGTATGGGTCCTGTTTCATTTTATTTACAGACGGATATGCAGTTTTGCCAGCACCTTTTGTTAGAAAGACTGTCTTATTCCCATTTAACAAACTTTGGTCCTTTGTCAAAGATCAGCTGATTTATGTCTGGGTTCTTGATTCTGTTCCATTTGTCTATTTTTCTGTCTTTGTACCAGTATCAGGCTATTTTAACTACCATGGCTGTATAGTAGGTTCTGAGATCAGGTAGTGTGAGGCCTTCTACTTTGTTCTTTTTTTTTTTTTCAATAATATTTTGCTTATCTGGGGCCTCTGTCCTCTCCATATAAAGTTGGTGATTAGATTTTCAATCTCATTAAAGAATGCTGCTGGTATTTGGATCAGGGCTGCATTATATCCATAGATCGCTTTGGGTAGGACTGACATTTTCACAGTGTTGTGTTCTCCTATCCATGAGCATGATATGTTTTTCCATTTATGTAGGTCTCTTGGTTTCTTGCAATAGTGTTTTGTAATTTTCTTTGTATAGGTCTTTTACATCCCTGGTTAGATTTATTTGACAGAGCCATTGGGTGGGGGTGGGGTGGACCTGGGGTGGCAGGGGGCTGGTGGCTCTCTAGCCACAGCAGCATGGTAGGGGTTTGGTGGGAGAGGTCGAGGTGGTGATGGTACTTGGTGGGAGGGAGAAAGAAAAGGGCGAAAGGGAATAATAAAGGAAAAAAACAAAAAAAAATGTGTTGTGGTGGGAGCTGGTGGGTGTGTGGGGGGCAAAACTGGGGGCCAGTGAGAAGCGAGGGGAGGTGACATATGGGGCTAGATGGAAGGGAGGAAGAAAAGACAGCAGAGAAAGAAAAAAAATGAAGGAAAAAAATGCTGGCATGGCGGGAGCTGGCTGATGGGGACAGAGCAGACCTGGGGTGGTGGTAGGCCGGTGGCTCTCTAGCTGCTGTGGAATGGTGGAGGTTTGGAGGGAGTTGGGGGGAGGTGGCATACAGGGCTAGGTGGGAGGGGGAAAGAAAAGGGAGAAAGGGGAAAAAATAAAACAGACAAAAATGGAGGCACGGCGGGAGCTGGCAGATAGGGGTGGGGCAGACCCAAGGTGGTGGTGGGCTGGTGGCTGTGGCGTGGTGGTGCAGAGAGGCCTTCAGAAAGCAGGGGAGGTTGTGTATGGGGCTAGGTGGGAGTCAGAAAGAAAAGGAAGAAAGAGGGGGAGAAAAAAGCCATGTGGCAGGAGGGAGCAGGGCAGACTGGAGTGGGCTCATATGGATCCTGGCAGTAGGGGCTGCCAGGCTAGAGGGGTTTTTGCTGCTACTCACCCAAAGGGAAAAGCATGTTTCTCTGGTTAGTGGGTGTTCTGTCTCCTGTTGAGAGCTCCATGAAGTTGCCTTCCTGTACTCCCTGTCCTGGGTCCTTGCTAACTGTGCTTCAGGATGGTAACACTATGCCATGTTATGTTAGTTGGCAGGGAACCTCCACTCCATATCTCTCCTCATTCTCTGTTTTCCATCAATTTCTTCTTCCATTTGGTGTTTGATCTAGTTCTTTATCCCTTAATTTGATGCTTAGATTTTCAGGATTGACATTTGTATCTGTTTTACTTTTTCAGGTCTTTGATGCAGAGGGATGGCATGGTGCAGCTGTCTAGGGTGCCTTGTTGGCTCTACTTCCTTAATAAGGTTTTGAAGTTTTAAAATCAAAGAAAGGCCAGACCTTTCAGACCTCAGGCCAGTGGACTACATAGTTTAACAATGAGCTATTAAAGTAACCACTAACATCCTTTTGCTATTGCTGTGTACCAGGCACTGGGCTAAGTGCTTTACTTGCATTACCTCATTTAATTTTCCCAACCACCCTTATGAGGTGGGCATTATTCTTAGCCACATTTTAGGGGATGATGTATCTGTGACTCAGAAGATTAGTGAGGTCACCCATGTGGACATTAAATGACATAACTGGTACATTGCCAGCTCTGTCCCACTCCAGAGACTGTCCTCTTAAACCACAATTATAGACTGTCTTCTTGTCTTGTAGAAACCTTCAATCACATCATTAAGGGAACCACTTACTCTATACACGTTCCTGGCCTGTCTGGTTGTTGGTAACCTAACCTGACATTTTCTAAGGTGAATGGGTTTGGGATAATTCCAGAAGACTCTGGAGACTTTGTGGTGGTCTAAGTCAACATCGGGAGGTTATTTCACAATAAGAATAGGCTTGTCACAGGGACAGATTACCCAGTAAGCAAGGTATGTACGGGCTTACTATTTACTAATCTGTAGTGCACGGTTTCACATGGGTTTCACCGTATCTTTGATGATGTGGTGAAAAACAGGTGAAATTGTGCACTACAGATTAGTGAGTAAGCACAAGTAAGCCTGTTTGTACCTTCCTTAGTGGTTAATCCGCCCCTGGGCTTGTGTGACTTTATTATCAGTATTGTTTCGAGTTTCAGTCTTGGCCAGTACATATTTAAACTTGTAGCTCTTTTTAAATAGTACCTGGAAATATAGAACTTCATCTGAGGGTTGTAGGAAATGCTGGTTTGTCATTATCTGCCTTGAAGTCAGCTCCTGACTCAGGGACATGGACAATGGGACCACTACTGGTCCTACGCCATCCCTATGATCAGTTGTGGATCAGACCACTATCATCCACAGGGTGAAGTAGAATGCCAGGCCTTTATTAATAGCTGATTTTAGTCTGGAAGCTCTATTGAAACCTGTTCAGCAACATAGCAACTTGTAAGCCTCTGCTGATAGATAGGTGGTGGCTGTACATGAGGTGCATTGGCCAGGAATCAAACCCGGGTCTCCTGCATAGAAGGCAAGAGTTCTACCACTGAACTACCACTGCCCTCAATCTGGTTCAATAGATAACCAAAAATTATGTTCCATTGGAAGAATACCTTCTTTATTGACCTTAAATAAATATAAAGGCAGCAGGTTCATTTAATTTCACTAAATTAATTTCATTTTTAAAAGGAGAATAGAGTGTAATTATAAATACATACCTCATTAGCTAGAATCTTATGCAGCTTCCTGATGAAGTCATTGTAATTTAGGACAGCAAGAGGTAAGGGTAAGTTTGTTTGCAATAGCCTGCCCATATTACAATGCTGAAATATAACAATTAATATTTCAACATAAAATACTAAGGAGTGAACACAGCCACCCAAATATAAGAGATTAATCATTCAGGTATTGAAAAAGGGACATGGAGACCAGTTAATTGCCAGGATCTGAAAGTCAGTGGTCTAATCCGATTAAATATGTAAATGGAGTAGTGGTGCTCATTTTCAGTGTTCTTCTGAGCTAATAATTAAATGATGGATTTATAATTCAATTGCTAGGTAGTCGACTGCTTGTCCAAAAAACCCTGTCTCCTTCACCAGCTGTATTCAGCCCTTTCAAGGTCCCTGGACACGCTCTTTACTGACTTGGACACGGGGAATACGAGAGGAAATTTACACCATAAATAAACAGGCTCTTTCCCTGGGCTTCTCTCTGACATGACAGTCAAAATGAGAGAATATTCCTCCTCGAGGACAGTGATATATACTGCTACTTGACTTGTAATAAGTGTCGGGAGAATCGCACTGGGGGAAAAATGAAAACTAAACCTCAGCAGTCCTGAGCCTGTTAAGGAAGCAATGTCTGGGTAACCTGAGGATCTGGTTTGTAATGAAAAAAGGCTCCCCCTGCCTGTGTCAGCCTACAGCCATCTCTACCTCCTCCAGCTCCCAGAGGGAACGTTTCTTTACCAGTGCTCCCAGGACACCTCTTCCATTGTTGTCTTGACTTATTTAACCTACTGCATACTCAAGTCTGATTTCCCTAGATGATTGTAAGATGAGAGCCAGGGTGTTGCATGATATCTTAGAGTTCCTGCTGCTATTTTGGTGGTATAAATCCCTATAGTCACATGCTGACATGTTGTAGGGTGGGATTACCTAGATGCCATACTGCATCTGCATTCTATCACAGGCAGGCAGAGAGAATGGCCTGATAGCACCCCAACTAAATATAATCGTTTCTTCCGTTGGATAAGAGTCCCTGGGTGGTGCAAATTGTTAATGTGCTTGGCTGCTAACCAAAAGGTTGGAGGTTCAAGTCCACCCAGAGGTGCCCTGAAAGAAAGGCCTGGTGGTTTCATTATGGAAAATCAGCCATTGAAAACCTTATGGAGCACAGTTCTACTCTGACACAATGAGGTCGCCATGAGTCAGAAATGACTTGATGGCAAACGGTTGGATAACCTCAGAGCACGGTGTTTGTAAATATCATGCTATTTGTTTAAATCATCCTTGAACCTTCCGAAGTGCCTGATATAAGGCCTTACACATAACAGCAGCTCATAAAGATCTATATAGACTTAAGTGAACAAATGTGCAATAAAGGGAAATATAAAGTTCTGTTTTCTTGATAGTCATTGGTGAAAATTAAAGGAAATTACTAATAAAGATTTTTTTTATATTGAACTCAGCAATAGCAACTGAAGACAACAGAAAATTTAGATTCAATTAACTTGTCTTTTTACTCCTTTAATTTTTTGTTTTCTAAAGTAGAACATGCATTGTTTAGGGGGCATTGAGCTTCTGTTTATGGTGATGGAAAATCTGGCAATGGATATTGGTGATGGTTGCACATGGTGGATATAATTGGTGTCACTGAATTGTACACATGAAAAATGTTGAATTGACAAATGATATGTTATATATATTTTTACAACAATAAAAAAGAGAAAAGCAGAACACAGATATGACAAGAAATTCAGATAATGAAAACCAACATGTATGTGCGCACATTTATGTGGGATCTTGGTGGAAGAGGACATTTTATTAACCACTTGTCAATATTGCCTTATTTTAGTATAAATATACGTATAAGTGTTTTGTGCATTTAAACACAAATGCCACCTCCAACTCTATATTGTGAGGGGCTATAGAACAGTCTTACACATGTGGACCTCGCCAGATGGAATACACAGGAATCAAATTGACTGCATCTGCGGAAAAAGACAATGGAGAAGCTCAATATCATCAGCCAGAATAAGACCAGGGGCTGACTGTGAAACAGACTGTCATGGATTGAAATGTGTCCCCCAAAAAATGTGGGTAGCAACTTGGCTAGGTCATGATTCCCAGTATTGTATGATTGTGTTATCTGATGTGATTTCCTTATGTGTTGTAAACTCTACCACCATGATAAGATTATATGTGATCTCCTCATGTGTTATAAATTCTATCACTGTGATGAGGTTATACTGATGAGGTTGACAAGATTAGTGTCTTAATGCAATCTCTTTTGAGATATAAAAGAGAGAAGCGAGCAGAGACACATGGGAACCTCATACCACCAAGAAAGCAGTGCCCGGAGCAGAGCGCATCCTTTGGACCTGAGGTTCCTGCGCAGAGAAGCTCCCAGACCAAAGTAAGATTGATGACATGGCCCTTCCTCCAGAGCCAACAGAGAAAGTGTTCCCTTGGAACTGACTCCTTGAATTTGGACTCGAAGCTTACTAGACTGTGAGAGAATAAACTTCTCTTTGCTAAATCCATCCACTTGTGGGATTTCTGTTAGAGCAGCACTAGATGACTGAAACACAGACCATATGCAAATTCAAGTTAAAGCTGAAGAAAATTAAAACAAGTCCATAAGTGCCAAAATACAACCTTGAGTATATCCCACCTGAATTTGGAGACCATCTCAAGGATAAATTTGAGCCACTGAACACTAATGACTGAAGACCAGACAAGCTGTGGAATGACATCAAGGACAACATATGTGAAGAAAGAAAAAGGACACTAAAAAGACTGGAAAGAAAGATTAGCTAAATAATGGAAGAAATGATGAAGTAAAAGAGCTGAACAGAAGATTTCAAAGGGCAGCTCCAGAAGAAAAATTAAAGTATTATAATGAAATATGCAAAGATATGGAGTTAGAAAACTAAAAGGGAACAGTACACATTTCTCAAGTTGAAAGAAATGAAGAAAAAATTTAAGCCTCGAGTTGAAATATTGAAGGATTGTATAGGGAAAATACTAAATGACACAGGAAACATCAAAAGAAGATGGAGGGAATAGAGTCACTGTACCAAAAAGAATCGGTCCATGTTCAACCATTTCAGGGGGTAGCATATGATCAAGAACTGATGGTACTGAAGGAAGAAGTCCAAGCTGCACTGAGGGCATTATCAAGAAACAAGGCTCCAGGAATTGACAGAATACGAACTGAGATGTTTCAACAAATGGATGCGGCGCTGGAAGCACTCATTCATCTATGCCAAGAAATTTGGAAGACAGCTACCTGGCCAACTGACTGGAAGAGATCCATATCTGTGCCTATTCCAAAGACAGGTGATATAACTGAATGTGGAAATTATGAAATGATATCATTAATATCACAGGAAGGTAAAATTTTGCTAAAGATAATTCAAAAATATTTGCAGCAGTACATCAAAAAGGAACTGCCAGAAATACAATCAGTATTCAGAAGAGAATGTGGAATGAGAGATATCATTGCTGATGTCAAATGGATCTTGACTGAAAGCAGAGAATATCAGAAAGATGTTTACCTGTGTTTTATTACTTTGCAGAGGCATTAGACTGTGTGGATCATAACAAATTATGGATAACATTGTGAAAAATGGGAATTCCAGAACACTTAATTGTGCTCATGAGGAACCTGTACATAGATCAAAAGGCAATCATTTGAACAGAACAAGGTAATACTGTGTGGTTCAAAATCAGAAAAGGTGTGCATCAGGGTTGTATCCTTTCACCATACTTATTCAATCTGTATGGTAAACAAATAATTTGAGAAGCCAGACTATATGGGGAAGAACATGGCATCAAGATTGGAGGAAGACATATCAGCAACCTGTGACATGCAGATGATACAACCTTGTTGCTGGAAGTCAAGAGGACTTGAAGTACTTACTGATGAAGATAAAAAACTATAGCCTTCTGTATGGATTGCACCTCAACATAAATAAAACAGAAATCCTCACAACTGGACCAATAAGCAACACCAACATAAACAGAGAACATATTGAAGTTGTCAAAGCTTTAATTTTACTTGGATTCACAAGCAACACCCATGGGAGCAGCAATCAGCAAATCAAATGATGTATTGCATTGGGCAAATCTGCTATAAATGACCTCTTTAAAGTGTTAAAAAGATGTCACTCTGCAGACTAAGGTGCACCCAACACAAGCCATGGTCTTTTCAGTTGTCTCATATGCATGTGAAATTTGGACAATAAATAAGGAAGACCAAAGAATAATTGATGCCTTTGAATTATGTTATTGCTAAAGAATATTGAATATACCATGAACTGCCAGAAGAACAAACAAATCTGCCTTGGAAGAAGTATAGCCAGAATACTCCTTAGAAGCAAGGATGGCAAGACTTTGTCTCAAGTACTTTGGACATGTTATCAGGAGGGACAAGTCCCTGGAGGACGTCATGCTTGGTAAATTAGAAGTCAACGAGAAAGAGGAAGACCCTCAACAAGATGAACTGACACAGTGGTGCAACAATGGGCTCAAGTGTAGCAAAAATTGTGAGGATGATGCAGGACAAGGCAGTATTTTGTTCGGCTGTATATAGGTTCACTGTAAGTTGGAACTGACTCGATGACACCTAAAAACAACAACACATGGTATACTGGGAGTCCCTGGGTGACGAAAATGCTTGAGTGCTCAACTAGTAGATGAAAAGTTGTCAGTTCAAACTCATCCAGAGATGCCTTGGAAGATAGGCCCAGAGATTTGCTTCTGAAAAATCATAGCCTTGAAAACCCTGTGGAGCAGTTCTACTCTGCACGCAAGGTGTCACTGTGAGTCTGAATCGACTTGATGCAACTAACAACAACAGGGTATATTGTAGGCACTCAATGACTATTGCTATTTTTTTTTAATAGACTTTATTCTTTAAAGCATTTTTTTTTTTTATTGTACTTCAGGTGAAGGCTTACAGAACAAATAGTTTCTCATGAAACAGAAGTACACATGTTGTTTTATAACATTAGTTAACAACCCCACAACATATCAACCCTCTAACTTCTCAAACTCTTTTTTTTTTTTTTTTTTGGTGAAAACACACATAGCCAAAGATACACCATTTCAAAAATTTCTACATGCACAGTTCAGTGACATTGACTACACTCTTCGAATTGTGCTGTTATTCTCACTTAAGATGAAGGCTTACAGAACAAAATAGTTTCTCATTTAACAGTTACTACAAATGTTGCCCTAGGACAATGGTTAACAATCTCACAACACATCGACAATATCCTTACTCAACGTTGGGTTCCCTATCACCAGCTTCCTTGTCCCCTTCTGCTTTCTGGCCCTTGTCACTGGACTGCTGTGCCTCGTTAGTCTCATTTAGTTTTACAGGGCTGTCCACTCCCAGGCTGAACAGTGAACCTCGGAGGTAACTTCACCACTGAGCTAAAAGGGTGTCTGGGGGCCATATTCTTGGGGTTTCTCCAGTCTCCTTTAGGCCAGTAAATCTGGTCTCTTTTTTTGTGAGTTAGAATTATGCTCTATATCCTTCTCCAGCTCTGTCCAGAACCGTTTGTTGTGATCCTGGTCAGAGCAGTCAGTGGTGGTAGCCAGGCACCATCTAGCTGTACTGGACTCAATCCGATGGAGGCCTTGGTAGCTGTGGACAATTAGTCCTTCGGACTAATCTTTTCCTTGTATCCTGTTCTCTTCATTCTCCCTTGCTCCCGAAGGGATGAGACCAGTGGATATCTTAGATGGCCGCTCACAGGCTTTTAAGACCCCAGACACTACTCACCAAGGTAGAATGTAGAGCATTGTCTTTATAAGCTGTGTCATGCCAGTTGAGCTAGATGTTCCCTGAGACCATGGTCCCCAGAGCCCTCGGCCCAGCAATTCAGTCCCTCAGGGAGTTTTAATGTGTCTATGGGGCTTCCATGACCTTTCCTTGTACAAGTTGTGCTAGTTTCTCCTGTATTGTGTACTGTCTCACATTTCACCCAAGATACCACTTATCTATTATCTATTTAGTATCCCCCCCCCCCCCCGCCACCCCTTCCATCCCTGGTAACCAACAAAGATTGTTACATTTTGTGTGTGAATTTTTTCATGGGTTTTTACAATAGAGGTCTCATACAATATTTGTCTTTTTGTGATTGACTTATTTCACTCACATAATGTCCTCCAGTTTCATCCATGTTATGAGATGGTTCACAGATTCATTGTTGTTCTTTCTCGTTGCATAGTACTCCATTGTGTGTACGTACCATAGTTTGTTTATCCATTCATCTGTTGATGGGCATCTAGTTGTTTCCATCGTTTTGCTATTGTGAATTAAAGCATTTTTAAGTTTACGGAAAATTGTGTAGAAAGTACATTGATTTCCCATATATATCTTGCACGCTGTTTCTCCTATCATTAACATCTTGCATTGGGTGCTTCATTTGTTACAACTGACAAACCAATATTGATACGTTATTATTAACTAAAGTCCATAATATACATTAGGGTTCACTTTTAGTATTGTACTGTCTTATGGGTTTTGACAAAAGCGTAATGTCATGTGTCCACCATTACAGTATCATATAGAATAATTTCACTGACTTTACAATGCCCTGTGTCCCACCTATTCATTCCTGTCTCTTTTCTCCTGAAACCTTGACAACCACTGATCTTTTTACTGTCTCTGTAGTTTTTTTTTTTAACCTTTTTAAGAATCTCATACAGCTGGAATCATAGTAGCTTTTTTTAGTCCGGTTTCTTTCACTTAGCAATCCGAACTTAAAGTTCCTCCGTATCTTTTCATAGACTGATATCTTATTTCCTTATCTTGTTGAATGATACTCTATTGTATGGATGTACCACATTTTGTTTACTTTATTTTCATTCTCTTCACAGTGTCTTTCTCAGAGCAAAGTTTTTAATTTTAATCATTTCAACTTATTGATTTTTTTTCTTTTATGGATATTATTGTTCTCTCACAAGGTATTTGACCAGGGGTATAGAACACAGAGAGTTGGAAGTTAAGTGATGGTATTTAGGCAGAGGATGACTACATATAATATGTTAAGACATGGGGCCACATGGTCAGACAGAGATTAAGTGAAGGCAGAACACAGAATTCCACCTGGACCTGCGTCTATCATCTTGAGTATTGTGAAGGCTCTCTAATTATGGGTTCATCTCCTTAATAATCTTGAAAATTATCACTAGGTGATGTAGCTTTGAAATATAGCTTTGTCCATTATCAGCTCTATGACCCTGGGCAAGTCATGGAACCTCACTGAGCCTAAGTTTTCTGATTTCTAAAAATATGGTTTAGTGATAATTTACTCAAAGCATGATTGTAAATGCAAGATATAAGAGCATGGAGCAAAGTACCTTACACATAGTAGGCACTCAGTTCAATTTTATTGATTCTGAATATGAATTCATTTACTTCTTCATCACTGAAGTGCCAGTAATGTTCATGACTATATGAGCGACCAAACTGACCTACTTGACTAATTCTGAAAAGGCAAGTGTCCTGGAGGATTTTAACATAAGAATAAATAAATGATCAAGTTTGTCATGCATGAACTCATTTAGTTTATTGCAAGGTAGTCATGGCAAGACATGCAAGTAAGACCTCAAGACATTCATTTAGCATTGTAGAATCAAAATTAACAATTGCAATGTTAGTGTAAATATTAGAGTCTAAATCTTTGGACTGCAGGCTTTTACCTTTAGTGAGTGGTCTCAGGGAGGAGACTTGACCACCCCTCGAACTCAGAGAAAGTCACTCGTAGCTAGGGTCCAAGGTCGGTTGTGGTGAGCTGTGTCTCAGTAGACTTCTCAGTCTTCAGACAGAGAGCCAGAGAGAACTCTTGCTTCTGTCTTCTTCACCAAAAATGAACAGAAATCCATGGGTTTATATACCATGTGTGCTGTCATGTTCAACTATAACTGGTATGTTCTGTCGCCAATTAAGGACATCGTCGTATGACATATTTGTTGTTGTTGTTAAGTGCCGTCGAGTCGGTTCTGACACATAACAACCCTATGTACAACAGAACAAAATACTGCCCAGTCCTTCGCCATCCTCACAATTGTTTCCGTGCTTGAGCCCATTGTTGCTGCCACTGTGTCAGTCCATCTGGTTGAGGGTCTTCCTCTTTTTCACTGACCCCTCACTTTACCAAGCATGACGTCCTTCTCCAGGGACTAGTCCCTCATGATAACGTGTCTGAAGTATGTGAGACGTAGTCTCGCCATCCTTGCTTCTAAGGGGTATTCTGGTTGTACTTCTTCCAAGACAGATTTGTTTGTTTTGGCAGTCTGTGGTATATTCAATATTCTTCGCCAACACCACAATTCAAAGGCTTCAATTCTTCTTTGTTGTTGTTGTCGTTGTTAGGTGCCGTTGAGTCGATTCTGACTCATAGCGACCCTATGTACGACAGAATGAAAGAACAGCCCGATCCAATTCTTCTTTGGTCTTCCTTATTCATCGTCCAGCTTTCACATGCATATGAGGCGGTTGAAAACACCTTGGCTTGGGCCAGGCGCACCTTAGTCTTTAAAGTGACATCTTTGCTTTTTAATACGTTAAAGAGGTCTTTTGCAGCAGATTTGCCCAATGCAATGCCATCTTTTGATTTCTTGACTACTGTTTCCCTGGGTGTTGATTGTGGATCCAAGTAAAATGCAATCCTTGTCAACTTCAATCTTTTCTCCATTTATCATGATGCTGCCTATTGGTCCAGTTGTGAGGATTTTTGTTTTCTTTATGTTGAGGTGTAATCCATACTGAAGGCTGTGGTCTTTTATCTTCATCCGTAAGTGCTTCAAGTCCTCTTCATTTTCAGCAAGTCTGGCTGTGTCATCTGCATAGTGCAGGTTGTGAATGAGTCTTCCTCTAATCCCGATGAACATTCTTCTTCATGTAGTCCAGCTTCTCGTATTTTTTACTCAGAATACAGATTGAATAGGTATGAATATGACATATTTATGTTTTATTAATTTAATTTTTTATTGCTAATTAAAGAATTGTTGTATGATATATTTATGTTCTTGTTTACTACATGTTTCAAGGCCAAGTTAATTAATTAAAAATTATGGGAATTGTTTAGTGACACATTTATGCTTTGTTAATTTATAGAGATTTGATTAATGTTACTTTGCATTATCACAGAATGCAGGTGCACAGCCTGATTTAGGAAGTTATTTAGGACCCACTTCGCAGACTTGTATTATCTATTTTCAAGTTTAGAACAACTTTCTAACTATTTATAGTTAATGGTTAAAGAGTATTATAGAAATATATTTCTAATTCTAAGGTCAGAAATTCTCTATTTAGAAACTTACATTATACATGACTTACACATCGGAGTTTAAAAATATTATAAAAACATCATAACAGTGTAAAAAGCATTATAGAAGCATACATACCAGTGACTTACACGTATGTGTTTTAAGAACACTACAGAATCAGATGTGATTTGAGAGGATACAGAAAACATACATAACAGCAACATTACTTTATAAAAGTAAATTAAAAGTTACTTCAATAACCCAGGTCCCCAATTTCTTAGCTGAAACCCTTGGATTCATACATATTTAGGAATTCAGACATTTTCAAATCCTAGAAAGGTAATTGCCTTGCACATACAAGTTGCCTTAAAGTCTGTCTCTAGAACCCAAGTACTTACCGGAGTACAGAGATGAGAATTCCACCCAGTGATACCAACCACTCCATGGGTCTTATGTCCATTTATCCTGATCAGGTCATACACATGAGATACGTATACAGTGTTGGCAATAGTGAAATCTGTTTTAATTACTCCCAGACAACAGACAGTGCACCAGGGAAAAGTTCCATCATGAATAGTCCTCCCTGGTTCAAAGCTGTCTGGTTGGGATGGCAAACTTCCACGGGTGCCCCTTCTCTTTGCAGTGTGGGCAAAAGACCCTGAGGATCTTCCCCCACCTTGTTTTTATATTCCAGAGGTTGTATATTCCACTGCACAGAGTGCAATGCAAGTTTTCCTGCCTGAGCACCCAAAGGCGGGGGTGGGGGAAGTTTGTCAGACATGAGGGTGCCAGTAGGGAATTATTAGCCCAGTATTGTATCTCTTTAGCTCTGCTGCTTGTTTAGACAAAACATTAGGTTTCAGAGGTGAAGGTGCAGTGTTTTTTAAGCCCAAAGATGCTAGAGGGGGAAAGAAAGGGGACTAATTATAGCCATTTGGGCCATCTAAAAGGAGCCCTGGTGGTACAGTGGTTAAGCTCTTGGCTGCTAACCAAAAGGTTGATGGTTAGAACTCACCAGCTGCTCCACAGGAGATAGATGTGGAAGTCTGCTTCCATAAAGATTTCAGCCTTGGAAAGCCTATGGAACAGTTCTACTCTGTCCTATAGGGTTGCTACGAGTAGGCATTGACTCGATGGTAATGGGTTTCCGAGGCCGTTGGAAAGATGGCCTTCTCTCAGTAATACATAACATATTCTGTATGTAACACCCCAGTGGGGTCTGGGGAAGACCCCATAATCAAACACATTATACTTCTTTAGTGAAATGTGTGAATATTTACACTAAATGGAATATACAAAGACTAAAAATAATCTCGTGTCAGTATAGGTCAGATTTTGCCACAGAAGGAATTCAATGTAGATCCGCTTTTGCTGCCAAATGAGTCACAGAAAACATTGTGACTTTTTGAAACTTTTGAACTTTTGGAATTGCAGGTAAGGCACTAAAGATCTGTATTATTGAATGAACAGTTGTTTTTACTTTTATAAAGTAAAAGTGCCTTTTCAGAGTTGAAGTCATTGCCATGTCACTTGGCCATTGGTGCTATATTATGAAAGTAAAATTTAAATGCTGGCTTCTGAGTGAGAAATGCAAACTCCAGGACATTCAAACACCCAGAAAATCATAGCTTCATGGATTAATGGCTTCCAGAAAATAGGTATCCAGCCATTAGCTTTAGCTAGATGTATAACGAAGATACTATGCCACAGCCTGTGATCTTATCATGTGTAATTCTCTACTATTTAGGTGACAGAGTGACAGAAGATCTCACAACATAGCTTCTTTTGGATAATGCTCACAGCAGGGGAAACCAGTTTGCAGATTAACCACTTAGCTTTTATTTACTCTTCAAGAAATCATATCCAGACTATCATAAAGGAGTTCATTTGACCTAGAGTCCTGCACAACTGGGGAAACATTCTGTTCACCTATTTGCTCCAAGCTCACAAATTTGATAAGGTGACCTCTATTACAAATCCTGTAAAGCAGGCCAAGCAGTGCCAGGCTGTGAATTTCACAGTAGAGATGAGAAGTCTTTGTTTTCTCCTCTGAGCCCTTCCTGTATCACAACATTCCCTGGCGTGTTATGATGTTGCTAACTTCACCTGGTCAACAGAATCACGAGGAAAATTTATTTAAAAAATCAGAATTTCAGCCTACCACCCATTAGATTTTGATTCAGTAGTCCTGGGTTGAGGCCCTAGAATATTTTTTTATTTTTTTCTGATGTGCAGCTAAGTTTGGGGACCACAGTTCAACCTTCAGGTTGGCTGTATCTGTCTCTTAGTTCACATCACCAGAAATCCTGCTTAGGAAGAGAAAGGCGAAGTATCCAGTGTTCTACTGCAGATTCCCGAGGAGCTCTGCATATTGAAATTTTTAATGGGATTTTGAGACTTAGACATTAAAGATTTATTGGCTTCCAAGGCTCCCTTTTATCCATGCTGCAAAATATCCTTCCCAACCACGAAATTTGGGAGCCCAGTGGGAAGAAAACTCATTATGGAGGAGTCACTATTGAACTCTGTTCCTGTCTTTTGCTCTAGCATTACTGTGTTAATTCGTTTATGAGAGTCTTTGGGAGAAGCATGCTAGAGGGAGCTTTAACACAGCAACACTCCAACACCCTCAGGTTGGTTTACAACAGGGGTCACAAGCTCAGATGCTTATAGGTGCAGAGTAGGTAACTTAAATGTATATACTATTGGGCCAGGTGGCAAACTCTTCCAAATTTAGCCAAATCCTACTTAATCTTCAGGAAATTATTGCCAGATAGAACTGTGGACCCAGTATTTTTTTCAAACAGAAAATCTGCATTAGACTGTGAAATCTTACAATTTATAAATGGAGACAAATAATTAAAGAACTCTAAGAGTTAGGTAGATAGCTACCATTGAGTCGACTGACTCATGGGAACCTTATGTAGAACAGAATAAAACATTCTCAGGTCCTGCATTGTTTTTGTGATCACCAGCATGTTCGAGCTCATTGTTGCAGCTATCTCACCAAGGGACTCCTTCACAATAGCTGACCCTCTACTTCACCAAACATGATGCGCTCCTCTAGCAATTGATCCCTCCTGATGATGTGCCTAATATAAGCAAGTTGGACTGCGTTATACTATGTCCCATAAGGTTTTCAATGAACATTATTGGAAGTAGATTACCAGGCCTTTCTTCCTAATCTGTCTTAGTCTGGAAGCTCAACTAAAACCTGTCCACCATAACTGATCCTGCTGGCATTTGAAATAATGTTGGCATAGCTTCTCGCATCATAGCAACGTGCAAGCCACTACAGTACTACAAACTGACAGACAGGAGGTGGCTATGAGTTAGGCAGTACTATTATTATCTCCATCTTGCAGGTAAAGAAACATATTCAAAGAGTGTGATAAATTGAATTATCCAGCAAATATTTAGCCCTCTCCCCACAACTAGAGACAGTGTACGTTTCCCTGCCCTATTGATATTGGGCCGGGCCATGTGATTTGTTGGGGCTCATGGAATACCAATTGAGATATTGCAACAAATGGATACAACACTGGAAGTGCTCACTCATCTATGCCAAGAAGTTTGGAAGACAACTACCTGGCCAACCGACTGGAAGAGATCCACATTTGTGTCCATTCCAAAGAAAGGTGATCTAACAGAATATGGAAATTATTGAACAATATCATTAATATCACATGCAAGTAAAGTTTTGCTGAAGACAATTTAAAAAAAAGGTTGCAGCAGTACATTGACAGGAAACTGCTAAAAATTCAAGCTGAATTCAGAAGAGGACTTGGAACAAGGGAGATCGATGCTGATGTCAGATGGATCTTGGCTGAAAGCAGAAAACACCAAAAAGATGTTCACCTGTTTTTTATTGACTATGCAAAGGCATTCAGCTGAGTGGATTATAAAAAATTATGGATAAAATTGCAAAGAATGGGAATTCCGGAACACTTCATCGTGCTCATGTAGAATGTGTACATAGACCAAGAGCAGTTGTTGAAAGAGAACAAAGGGATACTGCATGGTTTAAAATCAGGAAAGGTGTGTGTCAGGGTTGTATCCTTCCACCACACTTATTAAATCTGTATGCTGAGAAAATAAATCTGAGAATCTGGACTATATGAAGAAGAACAGGGCATCAGGATTAGAGCAAGATTCATTAATAACCTGTGATATACAGATGACACAACCTTGCTTGCTGAAAGTGATGAGGACTTGAAGCACTTATTGATGAAGATCAAAGACCACAGCCTTACATCTCAACAAAAAGAAAACAAAAATCCTCACAACTGGATCGATAAGCAACATCAAGATAAACAGACAAAATATTGACGTCAAGGATCTCATTTTACTTGGATCTATAATCAATGTCCGTGGAAGCAGTAGTCAAGAAATCAGATGACGTATCGCATTGGGCAAATCTACTGCAAAAGGCCTCCTTAAAGTGTTAAAAGGCAAAGAGAGTCACCTCGAGGGCTAAGGTGTGCCTGACCAAAGCCATGGTATTTTCATTCGCTTCATATGCATGCGAAAGCTGGACAATGAATACAGAAGACTGCAGAAGAATCAGTGCCTTTGAATTATGGTGTTGCTAGAAGAACGAACAAATCTGTCTTGGGAAAAGTACAGTTGAATGTTCCTTAGAAGGGAAGATGGCAAAATTTCATCTCATGCACTTTGGACATGTTATCAGGAGGGGCCAGTCCTTGGAGACAGACATTATGCTTGATCAGCAAAAAAGAGGAAGACCCTCAAAGAGATGGATTGACACAGTGGCTACAACAATGAACTCAAAGACAGCAACTATTGTGAGGATGATATAGTATTTTGTTCTGTTGTACATAGGGTCACTGTGAGACAGAACAGACTGGACAGCACCTAACAACAATGGAATTTGAGCAGAAGTGACAGCATGCCAGTTCCAAGCCAAGGACAAAGTATAGCCTTGCATGTTTGCACTTCTGCCATTCCCATAAGAAGATGCCCTGGCTTGCCTGCTGGTCCAAGGAAAATGAGAAGCACGTAAAGAAGACCTGATAGCCCCCTATAGCTTGAGGTTGAGCCCAGCCCAACCTATCCTAGATGAACCAACCCCCAGATAACCCTCAGATGCATGAGCAAGAATAGATGATAGCTGTTTACACATCAATATTTTGACTTTAGATAACTATTATGAGGAGTTTAAACAACTTTCCTCAGGTTATAAACCAGTTTGAACCTGGGTCTGCAAAATCTAAAGACCATAATTAGTAGCAGGCTTTCTTTACTGATACATCAGCTCACGGACAGTCTGCTATTTGAAAATGCTTGCTAGGTGAATGACCCCAAGACACCAAAATACCTTGGAATGACTTTTAAAATAAGAAAGAAGAAAAGAAATTGTACTTGGAAGAATTGCGTTTTTCTTTTCTTTTATTTAATTTCTAATTCTTTGACAAGTGACAATTTTAGGTATTAACCAGAAAGATTGGTAGAAAAACTCTTTGGACCTGCTATGATGTGCCGTCGTCTCCCTTCTGAAAAAAATACACACACACATACATATATATGATATTTCTTTCCTTCCTCCTGATCTAGAGTGAACATGCACCATTATTGCCAGACACTCTCCTTCCTAGCACCTTTACCTAACCCAGGACATTTGGGATCACCTTAGCCTATCCCAGGAGCCCTGGTGGTGCAGTGGTTAAGTGCTTGGGTGGCAGTTTGCTTCCATAAAGATTACAGCCTTGGAAACTCTATGGGGGCAGTTCTACTCTGTCCTATAGGGTTGCTATGAGTCAGAATTGACTGGATGGCAACGAGTTTGGTTTTTTTGGGTTATCCTATCTCAGTCTGTGCCTGGCTGCAGGAAACCTCCCTGACTTGGGAATTCTGTTCAGATAATTCTCAAATGGCCATGCCTACACAGTCATGCATTGCTTAATGTCCACAATACGTTCTGTGAAATAGGATGTTGTACGATTTGGACGTTGTGCAAACACCACATTATATATAGGCCACCCTGTACAATCTGCAGTCACAAACCAACCCCTGTAAAGCTTATTATATTAAAACCTTATGGGAGCCTGCCGGACAAAGCCCTAGAGCTATATCCACTGGATATAGGAGGCCAGACTTGCCGGGTCGGAGCTGCGCCAGCAGTCAGATTGGGACTTTGCTCACGTCCGGGTGCATGGAGGCGGGGAGAAGGGGGAGGCGTGGAGAGGTGGCCACAGCGAGCAGGTGTGTGGGTGCCAGTAGTCCAGCCAGTGGTGGCCGCCCTGGCTGCTGCTTCCTTGTTGGTACTGCTGTTTTCATGATCACGTGCAACTGCTACCACCAACTAGAGCAGGGGATCCCTAGAGCGCCCCAGTCTCACTGGTGCCCTAGCCAGCTCCCTCGGCGCTGCCCTGAGAGTGAATAGCTGCAAGGCTGCAGGGTCAGTGAATAAAACCAGGAGGAAGGGAAGGAGGAAGTGGAGGTGGAGAAGGAGGTAGCACCGCGGGGATTGGGATGCACGCTGGAGCCCCACCGCTCACTCACTCTCGGGGTTTGGGGGCCTTTAAAACCATTAGGGGAGAAATTATTAAAACAAAAGGAGAGCTGCTTTCCCCTTAAAAAACAAACCAACAAACCAACAAAAAACACCTTATGGGACCACAGACGTACATGCTGTCGGATGTAGCCCCAAACAAATGTTATGCAGCGCATGACTGTACATCTTCCTCTCAGCGCCCTCAGGCCTGGGGTTCCTCTGGGGCTTTCTCCTTGGGCTTTATGTAGTTCCATGAGCAAAACTGTCTTCAGTTATAGGTCCTTTCTCAGGGAGCTCTCAATTCATTTTTCTCCGAGCAATA
Source organism: Dugong dugon (assembly GCA_030035585.1). NCBI lineage: Eukaryota > Metazoa > Chordata > Mammalia > Sirenia > Dugongidae > Dugong > Dugong dugon. The sequence goes on from CM057467.1 coordinate 109,009,394, forward strand.
TTTTTTCTGCTCACTGAGTGAATATCTTTGCCCCAGGTGGCCAGGCTTTTTCATTACTTGGAAAATCCTTCAGACTCCAAGTAAAACAGAACCACAAGTTAACCAGATTTCTATCTATTTTCCCCACCTAAGCACAAAAAAGGCGTTAGGGAATAAAGCCAAAACGTCATGCCGGGCTGACAGTTTTCCACACTGGTTGCCTGTAACGCTAGCTGATGCAGGAGAGATTGGCACTCATGCCAGCACTGGGTGCCTGAAGCTGGCTTCCCTTTATCTGGCTCTTCTTTCCCAGGCTTTTACAGTTGGTTCTTCTGACCTGTATTTGGTCCATTTTTAAGTTTCCTATACCTTCCGTGAGTATGAAAGGAAGATTCTGGGAATGGGGCTATTTGGAAATGGAATGGTGCCATTGGTGCCTCTGTCTGGATCATGTATGGTCCTAGAAACAGCAAAGACTGCTAAAGAATACGACTTGGGAGAGGTTGTGTGTGGTACAGAGTGGTGTATGAAGTTTGACAGCAATTTTAACCATTTTATAACATGTTTCTAGATATTATCTTGTATTCTGTACCTCCCATCCATTTTGTCCACTGCTTCTGCTATGCCTATTCTTTGCTTACGTGATTCTGACTTTCTTCTGTCTCTGAGGACCAGCTTTGCACTTGGTCCCAGTCTGTCTACTTTGCTTGACATGATGGTTCATCCTTAACCTTTTACGACAGTCTCCTTTTCCTGGCCTCTGAATCGACTACTGTGGACCTGTGAAAGCCAGGACTCTATGGGACTGCCTTGTTTTTCCAGGCCTGGTAAGTTTTCTGCCTTTGACAAGATGCAGTCTTACCACTTTTCTATCACTCATTTTACTGGAAAATATTTGGGTTTTCCTTTTCTGACAGGTTTCCACCTTACGCAGTTTCCAGCTTTCACAGGTTTTACTGTATATCTCACTCTGACCCCTGAGTTCAGCCTGACAGGAAAAATGCTGGATTTTAATGGACAGCTTGTTCCCAGTTTGCTCCACATGTAAGATACTCTTTCTATTTTCAGGAATTTTGCCCACTCTCACAGAAGAGCCATTACACATTGATTTATTTACAGACGCTGCGGAGTCCCTGGGTGGTGGAAATGGTGAATGCGCTTGGCTGCTGCATTTTGTTACACTCAGCGGCAGAACTGAGGTGTCTTGGTCATCAAGGCTGTGGTTTTGGGAGGGATATAATAGAGAGTAGATCTTTGATCCTTCTAGGGCTATTTGTAGACAAAGCCTTGAGGGAATTCAAAAGAGGGAAACTGAACAGGAGTGGAATTTTAACTCTTCTAACTCTCTCTATGAATTGAGAGAGCTAGAAGTGGTAGTCTTGTCTAAAACCAGAAATCAAGGACAGTAGTGGAAGAGAAATGCTATTATTTTTCTGTTTCTGGTGGTAGGAAGAGCTGCCGCTTAGGAACATGGCTACTTCATTGTGAAAACTAGACAGTTGATCTAAAATTGGCTCAAATTCCATTTAAATCAACCAGATTGAATTTTTTTTTTTTTAATTCTGGTTTCAGGATAATAAACTCTAAATTATTCACATGCCAATACAAAAGTATTTCCCACTTAATTTTCAGGACATCAAGAAGCAACCATTCCCAAATCTACTGTCTCTGCTAATTACCTCGGTAAGCCTAATGGCCCAGCAAACTTTGGGAATTTGAAGGTCTTTACAACTTTTTTTGTTCAAGGTTTCCTTGGATAAAGTATTATGACAAACTGCTATTCATTTTAGCGAACATTTCATGCTGACAGAAAGGTAATCTAGAAGGATAAAGTGGAACCAGAGCTTGCAACACTGTACAAAAAAGGTCTAGCACATCAAATCAAATAACCAGTGAGCTTTGAAGGAAAAGCAGATGGAAATTCAACAATATATCTCCCCTTCTTGAAGACCACATTTATTTTCAAAGGACAAAGGCTATGCCTACATAATCTCATAACAAGAGGTTTTTTTTAGTGCAAATTTTTCAAAAAGGAAGGTACCTCTAATTTTTCAATTTTCGGTAGGGGTGTTAGTAGTCTAATCGGGGATTTGTTTTATATCAAGAAACAGAAACCTACTCAGATGAGCTAAAAAGTTAAAAAAAAAAGTTTAATGAAAGGCAACAATGAATAATACCACAGAAATGAAATTAGGAAATGAAGAATTGAAATTTGGGAATAAAGAACAGCTGGATCTATGGAGACTCTCCTGAAAGTGGCATTTCCCCTTCTCTTGTTGGTCTGTTTGTCTCACATCTGCTGTCTTCTTATGCTCCTGCTTCATTTCCTGCTTATCTCAGCCTGCTGGCTTTTCTCCTGCATTTCTACTCACCACATAGCTCTCATGGAGGTGGCCTTGTATCTCCATGGCACAGACGTGGCCTTGATCCTAACTGATTTCTCAGAGCCAAGTGACCACCAACATCTGATTATTGTCTCAAGAGAGATGAATCTGATGGGCTTAGCCTACCTTATAGATTGATTTCTTCTGTGTCAGGGGTCCATACTTTGACCAATCAGTGTGACCAGAGAAGGGAAGGTCTTGTGGTATGAAAACAGAAATTCAGGCCTGCCCATTCAGCAGGGGCTGAGCATGAGCAAGAATTTCCGAAAAAAGAATATGAGCAGGGCATCTATAATGATTTAGATGTTGTTTCAGAGAAAAATGGGTGAAATTCAATAACAGAGGTGCGAGCATATGCAATATTAAGTTCATCTGTGTTTCTTTAGGTAGGGTTTGCCTTACCTATAAACCAAAATATGATCATGCTGCATCTTCCAGGAATTAGCTTTAAACATGGATAATTGAAAATATCATTTGAAGGACTAGCATGGAGAGCACAAAATCTAGTTATTTCTTGCCATATCCTCCCAGGTGTACATATTTGCCCCCCTCTGGATACGTCGGTGGAATCCCTGGTAGTACATATGGTTAAGTGTTCCACTACTAGCCAAAAGGTTGGTGGTTGGAACCCAACCAGAGACACTTTAGAAGAAAAGCCTGGAAATCTCCTTTCAATAGGTCACAGCCTTGAAAACCCTATGGAGTTCTACTGTGCATACATGGGGTTGCCATGAGTTGGAATCAACTCAGTAGCAACTGGCTTGGCTTGACTTGGAAATACCAGTGGAAATGTTGAAGCAGCACTGAGTACATATTCATACTATTCCTCATTGTAAAAGAAGTTCAAGATGGAAACAAACTTTGTTATAAATGATTGCACCAGCAAATTTGTGAAATCAAAAGTTTCTCTGTGAGTCCCAGGGTCCTATCTTTCTCTAAGTAAGCTATTTTCTGCTACTGTCTGGTACATCCCATACAGAACCACATCAGGGGAATAGCTGGACAATTATTTTATGGACATATTACGGGCTCATGTCCATAATTTCCTAGACTTTGTTTTAAAGTTTTCTGATCGAGCTCCTCAATGTAACTGAGGCATCCCTTAACAATAAAGAGAAAGCTGTGCTTTTCCTCTTCTCATTGTAGTGTGGAACATTCTAGAATCACTAAAATGTTCATCACTGAGCCTCATATAAAGAGTGCAGTGTGTGTGTATGTGCGTGTGTGTGCATGCACACAAGTTCATTTGTATAAACTATGAATGTATGGTCTAGAATCACCACTTTATCCTAAGACTCTAGAATGGATAAATTCAGCACTAGTGACTGGTTTTCCTTGGGGATTATTAATATAAATAACAACCAGTCCTGTGTGTTTTTATTCCTTCATGCCAATGACCCTTCCATGTATATTTTGTTTGGGACAGTATTGAATGCTCTTTCTACAACACTTGTGTACACAACCTCTTATATCCTTAAGGTGGCAGCAACAATCAAAACAGTATTTAAAGAAAAGTAAGGAAGAGAGAAAACTAATTCTTTCAGAAATGTTCTATAATCCTCCATTTTCTGCTCAGCAGAATTATATTCATAGCTAGATTATTCATTATTAAGAGCTTATTTCAGCCTACACTTTGTGTGTCAGTAGATTAGGACATGGAGGAAGATTAGCTTCTCACAGTAGGTGGCTGGAAATAAGTTCCTTATCTGATCATTAAAATCATTTGTTCATGGTTTTTTGATGATAATTATTAATTCTGTCAGGGGCTTTTGCATGCCAATTAAATTTTGGTGTCTGATATGTATATTAGATTCAGCTCCAAGGCCCCAGTGTCACATTAGCAAGGCAGAAATGAGTGTGTGTGAGTATATTGGTCTTCAACAATGCTCAAGTCTTTGCAGTACCTGATACTTATTTTTGAAAGTATTTAATGATTTTGAGACTTTTGTAAAATAACATTATTATTAATTAGTAAAGTACTAGCAGCTGCTATTTATTGTCTACCATGTGCCTGACAAAGTCTGAGACTATTCTATCTTTGGCATCTATTTGTATCTTTTCCACAATCCTATGCAACAGTCCCACCACTTATCTGTCAGTTTGTTGGACTGTGGTGGCTTGTGTGTTGCCGGGATGCTGGAAGCTATGCCACCAATATTTCAAATACCAGCAAGGTCACCCATGGTGGACAGGTTTCAGTGGAGCTTCCAGACTAAGACAGCCTAGGAATAAGGACTTGGTGGTATACTTCTGAAAAAATTAGACAGTGAAAATTATGGTTTTGATGAAAAATATTGAATATACCATAGACTGCCAGAAGAACAAACAAATTTGCCTTGGAAGAAGTACAGCCAGAATGCTGCTTAAAAGTGAGGATGATGAGACTTTGCCTCACATAGTTTGGACATGTTATCAGGGGGGACCAGTACCTGGAAAAGGACATCATGCTTGGTAAAGTAGAAGGTCAGTGAAAAAGAAGAAGACCCTCAATAAGATGGATTAACACAGTAGCTGTAACAATGGACTCAGACATAGCAACTATTCTAAGGATGGCGCAAGATCTGGCAGTGTTTCGTTCTGTTGTACATAGGGTCTCTATAAGTTGGAACAAACTCGATGGCACCTAACAACAATAACAATGCAACAGTCAGTCAAAAAATCAAATAATGTATTGCATTGGGCAAATCTGCTGTGAAAGACCTCTTTAAAGTGTTATAAAGCAAAGATGTCACTTTAAGGACTAAGATGTGCCTGACTCTAGGTGGTACTTTCAGTCACCTCATATGCATGTCAAAGCTGGGCAATGAATACGGAAGCTTGAAGAAGAACTGATGCATTTCAATTACGATGTCAGTGAAGAATATTGAATATACCATGGACTGACAAAAGAACTGACTCGACTACACCTAACAACAACATACAACAGTCCCTGGGGAGTACAAACGGTTAAGCACTCAGCTCCTGTCTTAGTTATCTAGTGGTGCTATAACAGAAATACCACAAATGGATGGCTTTAACAAAGAGAAACTTATTCTCTCATGGTCTAGGAGGCTAGAAGTCCAAATTCAGGCGCCAGCTCCAGGGGAAGGCTTTCTCTCTCTGTTGGCTCTGGAGGAAGGTCCTTGTCAGCAATCTTCGCTTGGTTTAGGAGCTTCTCTACACGGGAACCTCAGGTCCAAAGGACGCACTCTGCTTCTGGCACTGCTTTCTTGGTGGTATGAGGTCCTCCTGTCTCTCTGCTTGCTTCTCTTTTATATCTCAGAAGAAATTGGCTCAAGACACAATCCAATCTTGTGGATTGAGTCCTGCCTCATTAACATAACTGCCACTAATCCCATCTCATCAACGTCATAGAGATAGGATTTAGAACACATAGGAAAATCACATCAGATGACAAAATGGTGGTCAATCACACAATACTGGGAATCAGGACCTAGCCAAATTGATACATATGCTGTTGGGGAACACAATTCAATCCATGACAGCTACTAACCAAAAAGTAGCAGTTTGAATGCGCTCAGAGGTGCCCCTGGTGATCTACTTTTGAAAGGTCATAGCCACTGAAAAGCTTATAGAGTGCAGTTCTACTATGAAACACGTAGGGTCTCCATAAGTGGGAATCTACTCAGTGGTAACTGATTTGGTTTTCAGTTTTATGCAAAAGTTATCACCACTACCTCCATATTAAAGACAAAGAAAGCAAAGAGCAGAAGGATAAAATAACTACTCTCTCTGTAAATAGGGAAGCTGAGTTTGGAACCCATGTATTTCTCACTCCAAACCACTGCTCTGCTGCCTTTCAATAGTATAGTGTTTATGAGCTTGCACAGGGAGTACCGTTCGTAAATTAATGTGTTGTGTGTGCATGTTTATTACAGTTTGATGATTTTCTTAGCAAGGAGGAAGTTGTGTGGTAGTTAAGAGCTCAGCCTTCGAATCAGATTATATGATTTCATATTTCATCTATGGAACTTGACAACTCTGTCACCTTTGGAAATTACTTTAACTTCTCTGTGCCTCAATCATCTCATCTGTAAATTGAGGCCAATCACAATGCCTACCTTACAGGATTGCTATGAAGATTAAATGAAGGTTATATGTGAATGCTATATGAAAAGTGCATAAAGTGCCTAGAATTTGGTGAAAACTATGTAAGTGTTTAATGAATAATAATAGTAAAAAAATAAAGATCATCTGTTCTGTGAATGGTGTCATTTCCCTATACAACCATTTGGATGTACTATCTTAAAATACTGATTTAATTTCTTTAAAGGGTATAGGGCTATTTGTGTTTTCTAGTTCTTTTTGAGTAAATTTTTGAAATATTGTCAAGCACTTTGTCTATTTCATAAAACATTTTAAATTTATTAGTATAATACTATTTAGAGTATTTTCTTATTCTAGTTTTAATCTCTACTTTATCTGGATTTCTACACACTTTTGTATGCCTACTATTTTGCCTCATCACATTTCTCTTGAAAAATCTTACTATAGATCTATCTTTGCAATAAACTAAGTTTTGCTTTGTTGATTCTCTAAGTTTTATTCCCCCTCCCCCTTTTTAAAATTAATTTATACCCAATTATTATCTACTTCCTTCTACTTTCTTAGAATTTATTTTTCTTTATCTAACTTCTAATCTGGGAAAATTAGCCCAATGCTATATAAGTTTTTCTGCTAGTACTTCTTTAGCTGCTGTGATGGTTAAGACTGTTTGTCAACTTGGCTGGGCCATGATTCTCAGTGGTCTGGCAGTCATGTGATGTTGTAATCACTTCCATGTTGATATTTGATACAATGTGATCACCCCCATAATGGGATCTGCTGTGAGTAGCCACTCAGTTAAAAGAGAATTTACTTGAGCGTGTAGCCTGCATCGAATAGAAGTGGACATTCTGACAAGGATTGTAGACTTTTACTTGCTCTGGATCCTGCAGCTGGCACCTGTTTGTCTGACCTCTGGGTCTTGGGACTTGAGCTAGCAGCTTACCTATGGTCTTGCCTGCTGATTTCCGGATTTGTCGATCTTTGCAGCCTTTGAGCAACAGCCCTGCTCTCTGACCTGGGGTCGCCATCCCCTGAGGCTAAGTGAAACAAGAGAAGCCTGATGCAGTGTCCTCTTATTCTGTTAGAACGACTGCCTGTTGGTCTATGTACAGGTTCCCCACAAACACAATTAAGTGTTTCGGATTTCCCATTCTTTGCAATGTTATCCATAATTTTTATGATCTACACCGTCGGATGCATTTGCGTAGTCAATAAAACACAGGTAAACATCTTTCTGGTATTCTCTGCTTTCAGACAAGATCCATCTGACATCAGCAATGATATCCCTTGTTCCATGTCCTCTTCTGAATCTGGCTTGAATTTCTGGAAGTTCCCTTTGATGTGCTACTACAACTGTTTTTGAATTATCTTCAGAAAATTTTACTTGCATGTGATGTTAATAATATTGTTCGATAATTTCTTCATTCTGTTGGATCACCTTTCTTTGGAATGGGCACTAATATGGATCTCTTTCAGTTGGTTGGACAGATAGCTGTCTTCCAAATTTCTTGGCATAGACAGTGAGCCCTTCCAGCATTGCATCCGTTTGTTGAAACATCTCAATTTGTATTCTGTCAATTCCTGGAGCCTTTTTTTTTTTTTTTTTTTTGCCAATGTCTTCAGTGCAGCTTGGACTTCTTCCTTCAATACCATCGATTCTTGATCATATGCTACCTCCTGAAATGGTTGAATGTCAACCAGTTCTTTTTGGTACAGTGACTCTGTGTATTACATCTTCTTTTGATGTTTCCTGCATCATTCAATATTTTCCTTGTAAACCCAAAACCAAACCCATTGCTGTCTAGTCGATTCCGACTCATAGTGAATCCTTCAACACTGCAACCTGAGGCTTGAATTTTTTCTTTAGTTCTTTCAGCTTGGAAAATGCCAAGTGTGTTCTTCTCTTTTGGTTTTCTAACTCCAGGTCTTTGCACATTTCATTATAATACTTTCCTTTGTCTTCTTAAGCCAATCTTTGAAATCTTCTGTTCAGCTCTTTTACTTCATCATTTCTTCCATTTGCTTTAGCTACTCTACATTCAAGAACAAGTTTCATAGTCTCTTCTGACATCCATTTTTGTCTTTTCTTTCTTTCTTGTCATTTTAATTACCTTTTGCTTTCTTCATGTATGATGTCCTTGATGTCATCCAACAACTCATCTGGTTCAATGAGTTAAATCCATTCTATTCTTGATGTTGTTGTTGTTGTTAGGTGCCGTTGAGTTGGTCCTGACTCATAGTCACCCTATGTAATACAGAATGACACACTGCCCAGTCATGCACCATGTTCTCAATTGTTGTTATGCTTGAGCCCATTATTGCAGCCACTGTGTCAATCCATCTCGTTGAGGATCTTCCTCTTTTTCACAGACTCTGCACTTTACCAAGCATGATGTCCTTCTCCAGGGACTGATCCCTCCTGATAACATGTCCAAAGTATGTAAGACATAGTCTTGCCATCCATGCTTCTAAGGAGCATTCTGGTTGTACTTCTTCCAAGACAGATTTGTTCGTTCTTTTGGCAGTCCATGGTGTATTCAATATTCTTTGTCAATACCACAATTCAAAGGCGTCAATTCTGCTTCAATCTTCCTCATTCACTGTCCAGCTTTCGCATGCATATGATGTGATTGAAAATACTATTATACTCTTGATATGGTCTCTAAATTCAGGTGAGATATACTCAAAGTTGTACTTTGGCTTTTGTAGACTTTTTAAAATTTTCTTCAGCTTCAACTTGAACTTGCACATGAGCAACTGATTGTCTGTTACTCAGTCAGCCCTGGCCTTGTCCTAACTAATGAAATGCAGCTTCTTCATCATCTCCTTCCACAGATATTGTCAGTTTGATTCTTGTGTATTCCATCTGGCGAGGTCCATATGTATAGTCTCTGTTTATGTTGTTGAAAAAAGGTAATGATAATGGATAAGTTTTTTGTTTCGAAAAATTCTATCATGTGATATCTGGCGTCCTTTGTATCACCCAGGCCATATTTCCCAACTACCGATTCTTCTTTGTTTCCAACTTTCACGTTCCAATCACCAGTAATTACCAATGCATCTTGATTGCATTATTGATCAATTTCAGACAGTAGAAGTTGATAGAAATCTTCCATTTCTTCTTTGTATTAGTTATTGGTGCATTAATTTAAATAATAGTCCTATTAACTAGTCTTCCTTGTATGCGTATGGATATTACCTATCACTGACAGCTTTGTACTTCAGGAAAGATCTTGAAATGTTCTTTTTGATGATGAATGCGATGCCATTCCTCTTCAATTTGTCATTCCTGGCATAGTAGACCATATGATTGTCTGACTCAAAATGGTCAATACTAGTCCATTTCTGCTCACTAAGATATTGATCTGTATATATTCTATTTCATTTTTGACAACTTCCAATTTTTCTAGATTCATACTTCATACATTCCATGTTCTGAATATTAATGGATATTTGCAGCTGTTTCTTCTCATTTTGAGTCGTACCACATCAGCAAATAAAGGTCCTGAAAGCTTGACTCCATCCACATCATTACGTTGACACTGCTTTGAGGAGGCAGCTCTTCTCCAGTCATATTTTGAGTGCCTTCCAACCTGAGAGGCTCATCTTCTGGCACTATATCAGACAACCTTACACTGCTATTCATAAGATTTTCACTGGCTAATTTTTTCAGGAGTACTGTGTCTTTCTTCCTAATCTGTCTTAGTTTGGAAGCTCTGCTGAAACCTGTCCACCATGGTGACCCTGCTGGAATTTGAAATACCGGTGGCATAGCTTCCAGCATTACAGCCATATGCAAGCCACCACAGTATGACAAACTGACAGAGGAGCTATATTTTCTAGTCATAAAACTATTTTTTTATGTTGTGCTATTTAGAAGTTTAATCTTTAAATTTGAAAAATGTATTAGATTGTTTTTATTATTGACTTCTAATTTAATTGCAGAATCGACTTGATAAAAATGAGTTTGGTTTATTTTTTTTTATATGTTGTTTGAAGGAGCCCTGATGGCACAATGGTTAAGCACTGGGCTGCTAACTGAAAGGTTGGCAGTTTAAACTCAGTTAGAATCCACCCAGAGGCACATCAGAAGAAAGTTCTGGTGATCTACTTCTGAAAGGTCACAGCCATTGAAAACCCTATTGGAGTGCAGTTCTACTCTGTAACACATGAGTTTGCCATGAATCGGAATCAGCTCAATAGCAACTGGTTCTGTGCTTTGGTTTTATTCTGTAGATAGGAGTCCCTAGGTGGTGCAAATGGTTAATGTGCTTGGCTACTAACTGAAGGGTTGGAAGTTTGAGTCCAACCAGAGGCATCTTGGAAGTAAGGCCTGGTTGTTTACTTCTGACTATGAAGCACAGTTCTACTGACATGCATGGGGTTGCCAAAAATCAGAGTTAACTCAAGGAAAACTGGTATAACTGGTATTCTGTAGATGAGAAATTCAGACATTTGATGATTCTTATGCTCCATGTGGTGTCAACTGAGGTCACTGAACAGTCCTTGGCTGGTAGATGGACTGACCTGGAGGATTCAAATTGGCTTCACTCACGTTTGGCACCTTGCTGGAGATGGCTAGAAGGTTGGGATCTTCTAGGATTGTTGATTGGAGAGGCTACATGTGGCTTCCTCTGAAGGGCAGTTTTAGGGTAGTCAACCCTCTTAGGTGGCGTATGGCTTCACTCAGAGGTATATTCCAAAAGAACAAGGAGGAAGAGACATATCCTTTCTGACCTAGCCTCTGAAGTCACACAGCACCATTCCTTCTTGTCTTCCTATTCATTGTACATTGTATGCAAATTAGAAGACCAATACAGATTAATGGCGAGAAGTGACAAAAACATGTCTATGAAAGCACATGCAGCAAGAGATACTGTGGTCACCTTGGAAAATACAATCTGCTACACCTGCGTTTTTGGGTTTTTCATTTCTTCATTCTCGTTTTCTTATGGAAGAGTGAGCTGAGTAGTAATTCAGTAATTAAGCCTTGTTCTTTTTACTCTTTTCCTCTTCTACTTGCATGCAAATTATAGCCTAAATCTCTATTGTTTACCCTTGATATTTAAAACTCTTACTATATTAGTCAAAATACTAAACATCCTCTTAAATAATACAAAAATCTTAGAATGTATCATTTCCAGTTATTCCCTATTGGCTTATATCCAAGTACTCTCTGGCATTTTAATTCTTTTTTTTTTTTAATCTGCAAATTAGACATTATTATTATTAATTTATTCAGTCAATGTTTGTTTACATTCACCAATACATTAATCATTTTAATTTTCATTCCTTATTGCATTCAGGCATTGCTTCTGAGTTTATTTTTCTTCCTTTATAAATTTTTTTTTTTTTTTAAAGTTTCTACAGTGAGGGTCTTTTAGCAGGAAATGTCTAAAGTGAGTTTGCTGTTTATACAATTTTAGGTTGAAGTTATTTTCTCTAAAAAATCTGAAGACGTTTTATTATCTTCTATTTTTACTGTTGGTTAGAAAAGTCAGGTTTTCAGTCTATTTGATATTTCTTTGCAGGTAATTGGGATTCTTTTTCCTTGTCTTCTTCAAAAACTTTTTTTTTTTTTTTCCTTTTTCTCTGAATATCTGCAGTTTCACCATAATGTGCCTAGGTATGGATTTACTTCTATTCCTCTTGTTTGAGATTTATTGGACTTCTCAGATCTAAGAAAGTGTCTAACACTTTCTGGAAATTTCTCATCCATTATTATTTCAATATTTCCTTTCTTTCATGATCTTATTTTTCTCTTTCTGAATTCCATTTAGATGTACCTTGAACTTTTGGAGTCATTGTATTTTAGCCCCTTTTCCATCTATTTATCTCTATACTGCATGTTGTGTGAATTGTTCAGATGTATCCTCCATTAGGAGCCCTGGTGGTGCAGTGGTTAAAGAGTTTCACTGCTAACCAAAAGGTTCACAGTTCGAATCCACCAACTGCTCCTTGGAAACCCTATGGCAGTTCTACTCTGTCCTATAGGGTCACTATGAGTTGGAAACCTTGGTGGTGTAGTGGTTAAGAGGTATGGCTGCTAAAGGTTGGCAGTTTGAATCCACCAGGTGCTCCCAGGAAACATCAACTCAATGGCAATGGGTTTTTTTTTTTTTTTTTTTTTTTTTGTGGTTATCGTCCATTAGATAAGCCTGTTTTCAGTTGTTTAATCTGTCACTACACTCTTCCATGGCATTTCAATTTTTGATTTAGAGGAGTTCCTTTTGATTTGTTAAAAAATGTTTAATTTTCAATAGTTGCTTACTCTTTGATTATGTAAACTAAAATATCTGAAGTATTTGGAAATCTAGATTTGTTGATTGTTTATTTTTGTATTTGTTAACTCTTGCTCATGATGACTTGTTTCCTTGCTTTATTTTATTTTTTATTTTGGGCTCATATTTGTGGGGATTTTATTAAGGCATGTCTGACACTAAGTGTACTTTCCTCCAAGGAGAATTTGTTTTTGCTTCTGCTACGTACCTGGAATCACAACAGATTTATTTTAACTTAAATTCCAATTCTTGGCTTGCACTTTTTTAGGATCACAGAAAAGGTGAGTTGTCAGATTCTAAATGCTTTAATTCTCAGAGCTAATGCCAGGAAAGGCAATTACCTTTCCTTACTTGCTAACTCGGAGAGTTTTTCTTTCGTTCCCTCTCCCTCCCTTCCTCCTTCCTTCCTCCCTCCCTCCCTCCTTTCTTTCCTTCTTCTTTCACTCTTTCTCTTGCTCCCTCCCTCTTTCTTTCTCACCATTTTTGAGTTATGACTTTATTCAAAGTATTCTTTGATCCAGCTACCAGACTGCACAGGTCTTGTCCCCATTCCCCTCTTGCCTTCTGAAGTTCTAGGTCTTAGGGATTTTTATGTGTCCTCTGGGTTCCCTAGTAATTTTTGTGCTTGCTTACTGTGAAGTGTGGAACTGTTTTGCAATAAACAATTTGGCCTGTGGTCCTGGTTCCTGCTATATGTGATTTGATTTCTTGACTACTGCTCCCATGGGCATTGATTGTATATCCAAGTAAAATGAAATCCTTGATAACTTCAATATTTTTTCTGTTTATCATGATGTTGTTTGTCCACCTGTGAGAATTTTTGTTTTATGTTGAGATGTAATTCATACTGAAGGCTGTAGTCAAATGACATTGCATTGGGCAAAGCTGATGCAGAAGACCTCTTTAAACTGTTAAAAAGCAAAGATGTCACCTTGAAGACTAAGGCGCACCTAACCCAAGCCATGGTATTTTCAACAGCCTCGTATGCATGCGAAAGCTAGACCATGAATAAGGAAGACTGAAGAAGAATTGATGTCTTTGAATTACAGTGTTGGCAAAGAATATTGAATATACCATGGACTGCCAGAAGAAAGAACAAATCTGTCTTGGAAGAAGTACAGCCAGAATGCTCCTTAGAAGCAAGGATGGAGAAGGACAACATACTTGGTGAAGCAGAGGGTCAGTGAAAAAGAGGAAGACCCTCAATGAGACAGACTGACACAGTGGCTGCAATAATGGGCTCAAACATAGCAATGATTGTGAGGATGGTGCAGGACTGGGCAGTGTGTTTTGTTCTGTTGTACGTAGGGTTGCTATGAATTGGAACTGACTCGACAGGCACCTAACAACAAGAACAATCTGATTCCTGAAAGCAGACCATACCAAGGCCAACGAGTGAGGGCCAACCAGACTAAGAGAGAGCCTGATGCTAAATCTCAGGAGGCCACGTGGTGAGGTCTTGAAGACAGAGGCTCACTGGAGCTTCCCGTGTTGAAGAGTGTGAACATTCTGCTCTTGGGAGGGTAAATGTGGGGACATGAAGCTCTGCACTGAGACCCCTCCTGGACCTTTCCCTTTATGTTTGTATACTTTTTCCTGTTAGGTTAAAGATAGCCCTTTCCATGCAGTTTTCGAGTCTTTTCAATGAATTATCAAACCTGAAAAACAGAGAAGAGGCCGGTACCCAATACTCTAGCCCTGGGTGAATGGGGATGAGAGAGAAATGCCTGCATTGGCAGCTGGGGGCTCAACTGACCAAGGAGGAGAATCTGAGGTTTCCCTGGACTGTTTTAATACTGAAAATTGATGTCAGTAGAAGTGGCATCTGATGCAATGACTCTTGACTCATGGAAACATGGGATTTTGGAATAAAAAGGATAAATTGATGAAGGATGAGAAACTTTTGATTTCTGGTTGGTAACTTTGACTGTTGATATCTGTAGTAGTGGAAATGAAAATAAGAGATAAGTTGGGTTGGATTTTGGCTGGCCCGCAGCCTTGGAGTCATTTCCAAAGACTATGCCAAGGAAAGAGAAGACACACCTGGAGTGTGGCTTGAGGTGAAGACCAGGCAAATTAATCCAAATAATGATTGACAAGGGGCCAAGGTTTTCCTGGTTTGACTCAGCCAGGAACCTGAGGCCATATGCATATAAAAATGTTCGAGGGGTGTGAAGTAAAATTACATACTGAATGTTTAAAAAAGGTTTATATGAAGTGGTTGTGTTTATATGAACATATTATATTGTTTAACTGAAGGAACTCTTCCCCTACCTGGTATTGTAAAACAGATCTGAATATATTATGGGAATGGATATTTAGTATTATGAAAAACGATGTGTAGCTCGCTCTTCAGGCAATATTTGATTGGATGTTAAAAGAGGAAATAGTAAGAATTTCCCAAGCCCACACCAGCAGAAAATTCACACTAATCCTATGTGGTTCTATAATTAAGGTTTATGCTGAACACCTGTGTGAGACCTGGAGCTTTGCTTTTGAGTGGCAATTACTGTTGGTCTTTGATTGAAGAAAGTAAATAATCTGTTGGCTTATTGAAGGGATGCCCTTGTGGACATAGCCCTATGGAGATCTAAGAGGTGCATTAAAGGAGAACAGTGCCCATCAGAAGAAACCCCTTCCAATGGAAGCCTTTGAATAGCTTTCCTGGAATGCTTGCTTGCCGTGACCACCTGGGCTCAGGAGATGAGTGAATGGAAGGAGGTACAGAGATGGGCTGAGTCTGAGCGTTTTCCTCTTGCATCCTCTGAGGCACAGGATGCCATTGGTAGCTCAGGGAGGTTGTGCTTTCCTTGGATTGGTTTGAGGTCATGTATTAGTGGCAGTGATGGGATGTGCTTGCTTACATCGCAGGTTGGCATTCTTGTTTCCTTCTTGGTCTCAGTGGGTTTTTCTCGTTTTCATTTATTTATTTGAAAGGAAGCATTTAAAAAAAAAAAAGGCAGCATTTTAAATATTTTTAATTTAAAAAAAAGAAACACAACTGTGGCAAGAGTTCGTCAATTACCAGAAACAACATTTGCTTATTTTTTATTTATTGGTTTATGTCTAGGTAGATAATGGTTTCGTTGGTATCATGAATAGGATCATTTTTCTCATTATATTTTTCCATTTTAATGCTGCTTTTTAATTTTCATATGTTGATTTTGTAGCTGGCTGCTTTAGTGATTTTTTTTTATTCTGAGGAAGTTTTTCACTTGATTGCTTTGTTTCTACTATATATGTATTAAAAACAAGCAAAGCAAACCCACTGGCTTGGAATTGATTCCAACTCATAGTGACCCTATAGGACAGAGTAGAACTACCCCATAGGGTTTCCAAGGAGCAGCTGGTGGATTCGAACTGCCGACCTTTTGACTAGCAGCCAAATGCTTAATCACTGTGCCACCAGGGCCCCCCTTCTACTATATATGTCATGAAATAATCTGCAAATAATAATTATTTTTATTTTGTTTGCTTCTAGTATTGATAGCTTGCTTTCTCTTTCTATCTCTATTTCTCTCCCTACCTCACCCCGCTTTGCTTTACTTTATTTCATTTGCTAGAACCTTCAGTATGATGTTGAATAATGACAGGAATGGACGAATCTGTCATTTTCCCCTGACTACAGTGGAAAAACTACTCATGTTTTACCATTAAGTATGATGTTTGCTACAGGTTTCTGGTAGGTGCCTTGTACGAAGATAAAGAATTTCCACTCTATCCCTCATGTGCTTAGAATTCTTTTTAAAATTATTTTAATGATTTGGGCATTGACTTGTATTAAATGCTTTTAAAATTTCTATCAAAAATATCATATGGCTTTTCCTCTTTAATTCTACTAATGTTGTAATTTACACTAATAAATAACCTAATGTTAGACGAGTTTTTTTTTTTTTTTTTGAGATAATTCTTAATTTGTCTTCACGTACTATTCTTTTAATACAGTACTGGATTTAATTAGCTAGTGCTTTACCTATGATTTTTATTAATATTACTTAGTGAGATTGACTTATGACTGTCGTGAATGTGTGTGTATGCGTGTGTACACTATCCTTATTTGATTCTGATGGCAGCGTTACAGTAGCCTTATAGTGTAAGTTCAGAGTGTGATAGGCATAATTCTAATAGGCCTTCAAGGTTCTGCCTGATGAACATGCCCTTTGAGTGTGGATGGGACTAAGAATATAAGGATATCACTCTTGTGATTAGGTTACATTATATGGCTAAGCTGAAGGAATTTTGCTGATATAATTACTATTTCTAATTAGCTGACTTTGAGTTAATCATAATGGAGTGTTTTTTGGGTAGGTATGATCCAATTTTATGAACCCTTTAAAACAGGCTCCAGGCCATCGCTGAAGGGAGACATTCAAAGTGAGAGAGATTCTCCTGTTGGTGTTGAAGAAGCACACTCTACCGTTGTGGGGCATTCCACATGGCTGGGAATGGCAGGTAGCCTTTAGGAGCTGAGAGAAGGCTCTGGCTCCAGCAAGAAAGTGAGACCTCAGTCCTACAGCAGCAAGGAACTGAATTCAGCCAGGAACCATGGAGCATGGAAGAGGACCCTGAGCTTCAGATGGAATTACTGTATTTTTATGCAAATACCACACACTTTCTACATTCCTTTGCCAACTGTACCCTCCCCCCCACCTCCCAGGAGGTATTTTGGTAAGCACAGCTATGCCAATTGTTTTACGTGTTCCTGTTTAAAAAAAAAAGCATAGTGTGCTTATGAAAATACCTGTGGGGGGGAGGGCGTGGTTGGCAAATAAATGTAGAATGTGTGCATTATTTGCATAAAGATAGGGTATGCCTAGCCAACATCGTAATTTCAGCCTGGTTAGCCCTTGAAGGGAGGACCTTGCTAATCCATGCCCAGACTCTTCCTGACCCAAGGAAATGGTGAGAGAATAGCTTTGTGGAACTACATGCTGCTAAAATCATGGCAATTAGTTACACAGCAGTAGAAAACAAATACAGAGAATTTCCCTCCTTTTCTATGCCTTGTGAAATGGTTTCTATAACAAAAAGAGTTAACTTTTCCTTGAGGATTTAGGTATAATGGCTTTAAAGCTGTCAATGTCTGCTTCTGTTTAGAAGAACTATCTTTTCACTGTAATTTAAATTTCTATTGCAGACATTAGTTTATTATGATTTTATGTTGCTTTCTGAGTAAAGTTTAAGTTTAAATTTCCTTGAACGTTTTCCACTTTAACTAGATCTTCAAATTAATTGGTATAAAATTTTAAGTAGCATTCACTTCCTATTGACAGAATATATCTGTATTATGCTCTCCTTTTTATTCTTAGTGTTATTAGTATTTCTTCTTTGTTTTTCAATCAAATCTCTGTAAGCATTTTCTATTTCTTTCTCTTTAAACTAGTTTTTGCTTCCATTAATTAAACTTATTATTTTCACCTTTAGATTTAATTTATCCCTTCTATATGAGTTTTAATATGTAATTAGATATTATTTTTTATCCATGCAATTTTTTTTTCATGAAAATAATCTTTACAAGAAAGCCTAATATACAATATGGAAAAAAAAATCGGACTGTTCTCATTGAATTATGGCTGTAATGGGAGAGATGGGAGGAAAGCCTAATGCACTTGGCTCATCTTCCTCTTGTCACTAGCCTGGGGACCTCCAGGCGTAATATCTTGCCAGTAACATAGGCGATCTTGAGTCATATTTACCAGGATTCCAATTTCTAAACGTTTTATAAAAGAAAAGATACATTATGTGTACTGTCTCCTCTGATCTTCCTGTCTTGATTTGACAGATGGGCCTACTATAATTTCTTGTGGTGAGGCAGTAACCCTAATGATTCACTCTGTTGTTAGGACTCTCTATAATACAATGAATTAACTATGTTACATGTTCAGGAAAAACTGAGGTCTAGTTTCTGGTCTTGCTTTTCCTACTCAGTCCTCTCAAAGGTACTCAATTAACGGGAGGTATGGACGTTCTTGTTCTTTGCCTTCCTTTCTAATTTTTCTGTCATGTTACAGCTTAATACTTAGCATTTCTACTGTGGTTCACATTTGTCAACATTATTTTTCACCTGTTCTTTCATGTACTCCTTGAAAGAATCCTGTAAGGAGGTATAAAATCTTTTCTACGACTTGAATCAGAAAACTATAAAAAACAAAACAAAACAAAAAAACACCCCTCTAACCTTGGATGTTCTAAAGCAGTAGTTTTCAATGGATACTGTGGATAATTCTAGTATTCCACAATTGGTCCATAGTTCTCCCTTTAACGTATTTTTTTCCTCAATTTTTTTTAAGCCTTTGTCTTCAAATAAGCCCTAGTCAATAACAAAACATGTATTGAGAGATAAAACAAACCAAAAAAATTAATAGCCTATCATGTTTAGTTCTAAATCTTGATTTTAGTTGTTTTTTATGTTTGCTTATGTTATAATTTTATGTTTTATGCAGGTAAAATTATTCCTAGTCATGTAACAAGATTAAATCTATTTATTAGTATTCAGAGTTTTCCTGAGCCTTTGTATACAGATGGATTATACACAGGGATAATATTCTAAACTTCTCTGACCCACGCTCACAACTGCTCACATGGTACTTCCTCTACATGGTTTACACTTGTGCTCACATCAGCCTGGAACCTATGGTCTCCAGGTGGCATAGGCTACTTACTGCTTTTCTTACCCTGACCTCCAAATTTGATGTCCTCTGTCTTGGAAGTCACTTGGGCACGTCTAATGCTGCCATTCTGACAGCACCAATTGTGAAAATACCCACATCTTTACAAAAGGTGCTGTGTCCTCATGCACCATAAACCACCAAACCTCATAGTTTTTTCCTGCCCCTAAGTGGCAAACCACATCTGTGGAAAGAGACAATGGAAAAGCTCCATAACATCAGTCAGAAGAAGGCCAGGGGCCCACTGTGGAACAGACCCTTAATTGCTCATATGCAAGTTCAAGTTGAAGCTGAAGAAAATTAGAACAAGTCCATAAGAGCCAAAGTATGACCCTGAGTATATTCCACCTGAATTTAGAGACCATCTTAATAATAGATTTGACTCATTAAACACTAATGACAAGGATAAGATGAGTTGTGGCATGACATCAAGAACATTATACCTGAAGAAAGCAAGAGGTCATTAAAAAGACAGGAAAGAAAGAAAAGACCAAAATGGACGCTGGAAGAGATTTTGAAACTTGCTCTTGAACACAGAGTAACTAAAGTGAAATGAAGAAATAATGAAGTAAAGGAACTGAACAGAAGATTTCAAAGGGTGGCTCGAGAAGACACACTAAAGTATTATAAGGGAATGTGCAAAGACATGGAGATAGTAAACCAAAAGGAAATACATGCTTGGAATTTCTCAAGCAGAAGTAACTGAAGAGAAAATTTAAGCCTTGAGTTGCAATATGGAAGGATTCTAACAGGGAAAATATTAAATGACACAGGAAGCATTGATGGCACCTAAGAAAAAGTGGAAAAATATTTCCTTTTCTATCTCTGCCTCTGCTTCCAAGGAGCACACTTTATCCCTGGAGTCATACTGAATTCCCCAGGATAAGAGTTCCTACAGCTCTTCTTATAGATATTAGTCTGCAGATGTGGTGGCAGCAGAATGAATATGTTCTTCTCTACTGTCCCCTCGAACATCAATCACATCAGCCCATCACATGCATCTGTTCCACATGTGCCCTTCCTCCATTAAAAATCCCCTTCCTCCTGATGGGATAGGTACTGTTGCTAGCCATTAATGCTGTGGGTACTGGTACTGGGCTTCCTGCTTGTAATGGGGCAGCATCAGCCCTTGTCTAACTTCAAGGGGGATAAAGAGAATCAAGATTAGCCTAAAGCTGATTCCTATGAGGTGGAGGTCAGACATACCTCTACTTTCCAAACTTTTTACCAATTCTGACACCAGCCATCCTCCCCAAGGCACTCTCTACTTCTCTGCTGGGTTCAATAATTCATTGCAATGGCCACAGAGAACTCACAGACCATACTTACAGTTAAGTGGTTTATTAAGGAAGTTACAGGATACAACTTAGGATCAGGATCAGGAAGCATGTAGGCAAAGCCTCCCTTCTTCAGTGCAGGACTGCTCTCTCAGCTTCTTCTGGCCATACAAGCAAGCAGGCCTTTCTCTCTGCTGTGAACATCCCTTCTCAGCTATGCAGGCCTCCTCTCAGCCTCCTTAGGACAAGCCTCCTCTTGGTCCCTCTCAATATGCTTACCATGCCCTCTGAGGACAGGTTTCCTCTTGACCCCTGAGGACAGGCCCTGCTGCAGGGCCCCTTCTGGGCCTGTCACTGCTGGCTCTGCCACAGGGCCCCTTCCATGCCTCTCCCTGTCTTCAATGTTACAGCCCTTGACTCATGTTACAGCTCTTTTAAGAGGTTCTCACTTCCTTTCTCTCTGCTTCTTCTCTCTTCCTTCCTTTCTTGCCTTTTCCCCTTTCTGTTCCTTCCTGTCTTCTTTCTTCTTTTGAAACCTCTGTGGGGTTATCTGCTTATATCTATACCTCCTTGTCAATTTCAAGGCATGGCCCTCCCACCAGGGCCACGAACTGACCAATCCTCTCTTGGTAGGCCACAGACACTTCTTTTGCATAGTAGGCTATAGTCACTTCATTTGCACTGTCTATAGTCACTTCAAGGAGCCCTGGTGGTACAGTGGTTAAGTGCTCAGCTGCTATCTGATACGTCAGTGGTTCGAAACCACCAACAGCTTCATGGGAGAAAGCCATGGCTATCTGCTTCTGTAAAGATTACAGCCTTAAAAACTCTGTGGGTCAGTTCTACTCTGTCCTATATGGTTACTGTGAGTCAGAATTGACCGTCTGCCAGTGGGTTATAGTCACTTCATTTGCATAGTATATTGACCAATCACTCCAAGATGCTTACCAATCACAGGACAGGCTGTAGCCCAGGAGGAGACAAAAAGTATCAAACCAAGTTATTTGCAGCTTACCCAGGAAATTTAACAAGCCCTCTGGAGTAAGAAACTAGGGCAAAGGTAACTCCTCAGGGCTTAGGAGAAAAGCTTTCAAGCTGTTTTTCCAGAGAACCAAATCAAAAGGGCACATAAAACAACTCACTTCACTGCACTGCTCTACCACTTGCTAGCTTTGTGGTTTAGTGACTTCCCCACTTTATGCCGGTTTCGTCTCTAGTATGGGAATGAGACTTCCTAGGTTTGTTGAGAGGATCAAATAAATTAATATATTTATTAACATGAATTAATAAATGAGTCAATATACAGTGGTTTGAACAGTACTTGGCATTATAAAGTCCTCGATAAATATTAGCTGTTGTTATATGCCTACACCTGTCTGATGTCTCCTATGACTCAGATAAGGCCATCTCTAACCATTTATGAATCTCCCTATAGCCTCTCTCTATATGTATAACATAAATATTTTTCCAGATTAAAAATTTTGTATGGCAGTTCTACTCTGTCCTATAGGGTGGCTATGTGTTGGAATTGGCTCAACAGCAATGGGTTAAAATTTTATGGAGCGAAGAAAAATACTTTTAATACGTTAGAAAAAGTTGGCAAAGAACCAGAATGGAGGTGGCACAAATTTCACCATGATATATTTTGATCCTGATAACACATGACTTTTATCTGTACAATTTCTAGGCCATAGGCTCTTATTTTATAATTTGTCTCTAACAACTCCGAGGACTGGCTATTTCTTACTGCCAGGCTGATCAGTAGCTAGAAAAGATACTAAGGAGGAAAAGGGATTTAAAACTTAAAGGACAGGACATAAAACACACATCTAACTGATAAGAATGGAAACAAAAGGGTGTTTAAACTAAAGATGAAATGAAATGTTAAAGATTTGGGTTCCAGCCACATGAACTCATGGAGCTTTAATTTTTGATGGGCAGCCTGACAAGAGAGTAAATGAAGCTTCAGAAATCTGGGCTTTCTGCCAAAAAGAATTTAGAACCAGAGTGTTCTAATTCAGTGCTACATCCTTTGGGTGGAGAAATACTAGGTCCATGTATTTACTTCAAAGGGCCAGATGGGGCAATTCCTTCTGCCTCACTTTGAGTTCAGAAGGATGGGAACTCTAGCTGTTGGTTGACGTAGAGTTGGTTCTGACTCACAGTGGCCCATGTATGCAGAGTAGAACTACCCCATAGAGTTTTCAAGGCAGTGACCTTTTGGAAGGAGATCTCCAGGCCTGTCTTCTGAGGCACCTCTGAGTGGGTTCAAACCACCAACCTTTCGGCTAGTGGTTAAGCGCTTAACTGTTTGCACCATCCAGGGACTCCTGGGAACTCTGGTACCCATATGATATAGAGGAAAGAGCGTCTGATATTGATCAGCTCCTGGGTTTAAATCCTTACCCAAGGTGACATTGGTAAAGATTCCCAACCTAAGCCTCAATTTCCTCATCAACAGAACAAAGATTTTTTTATTTTGGTGATAAAGATGTGATGTGTAAAGAGGGTTGAATTATCTTCAGCATACTATAGGCAGAGCGCCTAGAGTCTATACGATTTTTGAGAGCCTTTTAAGATGTTCGGGAGAATAAAATGTATAAATAAAATATTTATTCTCTTCAAGTTATAAATTGAAAAATGGAAATTGAAATTGAGAGTGATTTTAAGACCACAATTATATAAATCCTTTCAATTTTCTAAATGCCAACAATTATATAATGTGGAAAGTGTGTGTGTGTGTGTGTGTGTGTGGTGTGTGTGGTGTGTGTGGTGTGTGTGGTGTGTGTGGTGTGTGTGTGTGTGTGTGTGTGTGTGTGTGTGTGTGTGTGTGTGTGTGTGTGTGTGTGTGTGTGTGTGTGTGTGTGTGTGTGTGTGTGTGTGTGTGTGTGTGTGTGTGTGTGTGTGTGTGTGTGTGTGTGTGTGTGTGTGTGTGTGTGTGTGTGTGTGTGTGTGTGTGTGTGTGTGTGTGTGTGTGTGTGTGTGTGTGTGTGTGTGTGTGTGTGTGTGTGTGTGTGTTAGGGGACCCTAGAGGCAGACAATGCCTAATTAATTAGTACTTCACCAGTTATCAGGCCACTCCCAGTCACCGCCCCACCACGCCATTACTTCCTGTAAGTTGTTTTGCAGGCTCTCTGGAGATCCCCTGAACGGATCCAGATCTAACCGGCTCAGAGTGGTCAGACATGGGTAAAACAAAACAAAGATGATTGACAGACAACCCCGGACCACCATGCATACTCAATAACACAAGAGAACTCATGCCAAGGAACAAAAAGGCTCATGTCAGAGAACCAAAATCACCGGACATACGTCATCTGCAGTAGCCGAGCCCATTTCAAAAGCGAAGAGTCCGTCATCCCCTTCCGTGCCAAGTCTTATCCCCGCCCCGTAGTAAATAATCAATGCAACGTGTGGATATGTAGAACTTCCTGATCGTGCCCACCTGCCTTCCTCCACCCCTATGTGAATATGTATAATTCCCCAAATCTATGATATGTAAATGCTTTCTCAAATTGAGGAACTCAATTTGAGGTCAATACCTCTGAATTCCCGCTTGCTAGCCTGTGAAATAAACTCTTCCTCTCAAAACCAGCGACTGAGAGATTGGCTCCTCGCACGCTGGGCGCGGACCCACTGGTCAGTTTCAGGTACATTTAATAAATGCAATGTAATATGATATTGTATGGAGCATCCAAAACTGACAGATTTAGGACTAGCCCTACATAATAGCATAGTGTTTGAAATGTGTTAGGTACGGAATTAGTGTTCTTTTTTCTTCCTTTTTTTCTCCCCTGGAAGTCTTCTGAAATCTGGGAGTCAGTAGAAGGTTACATAATTTAAGTAAGGTATTATTCATGTAGTCAATATGATATTGGGGATGAAGTGATTAAATGATAATTTATCTTTATTTTAAATGTATTATTATTTTCACTGTGTTTATATTTTACTGTATGCCACATGCCAGACACTCTTCTTAGGTACATATATCAGCACATTCAATTCTTACAGTAAGCCAGTGAAATAAATGTAATTTTATAGAAGATGAAAAAAAAATTAGAAATGCTAGACAATTTGCCAAAGCTACACAGTGGTTGAGCCACGATTTGATTACATGGATTTTGACTTTGGAACCCAACTTTTCACCACTAAACAGTACCACTTTTGGGGCACACAGAACAGATATGCACTAGCACAGTGCTTTGGGCATGTGTTTCTACGTTTATAATCCAAGGAGGAAGCAAATATTCTGTTCAAAAAAGTTTTTAAAACTTCTAATTGCCACAACATGCAGGATGCTGGTCACAGGTAGTATTTGAAATCTTGTGGACAAGGAGCACAGAGGTGGAGCTAGAGCAGTAGTTTCTTATGTTTTCAAATACGAGAACAATCACTTAAACTCCCCAAACTTCATACACTCTCCTTACATAGTGATGCCTTCAGTTAACTCTCACCTGAGAAAATCCAAAAGAAACCCTGATGGCACAATGGTTAAGCTCTTGGCTGCTAACTGAAGGGTCAGCGGTTCATAAAAAACAGAAAAGATCCACAGAGTATATGTGTATTATTTATTCAGTCTGTCACGGACAAGGTTGGGAGCACATGTGAATTTTTGGACCCTTGTAATCGCTCTGTGCCATTTTGGGATGGACTGAAGGAGAAATAATGAACTGAAGCATCACATAGATTTTCCCATTAATCTTCCCATTAGGTAGAGGAGCATCTAGAATTAAGCTGAGGATATTGGAAAGGAGCAAGACTTCTTTCTTGTTGTTTTTTGAAAGTATTCCAAAATTATTCAGAGCTATAAATAAAACAATTAAAGAAACAAAAACTAGAGGTTTAAACAAATAAGGTTCCTGAAGGAAGAAGAAAGTATTCCTATACAAATGGGATATGGAATATCTGGAAAATTAAGAAAGTCCATTGAATATATATTGGAGACTCTTAAAGCCTTTATAATTTACTACGTTTCTTAATGAGGCAGACATTAGAAACTGATATCAAAACTATCTGTATATCTTGTGTACTTTTTCAACTTTAATATATTAAACTGCAAAAGGTTCCCATTTTGAATTGTGTATTCAATAATTTCCAACTAATCTCTTGGCTGACTTATAAAGTCTGTAGTTAATGAACTGCAGTGTGATTTGCTAAAGAGTTTCTTCATCCTTAAAAATGTTCAGACCATTTTTCCAGAAATTCTACATCTATGAATTTATCCTGAGAAAATAAGAGATATGTGCAAATACATCTGTATAAGGACAGTTATTACAGCATTATTTGTAATGAACATTTGGGAACAACCTGAATGTTTATCAGTAGAATTGTTGTTGCTGTTAGTTACCATCGAGTTGGCTCCTACTCATGGCGACCCCATGCATAACACAACAAAACATTATCTAGTATTTGTCCATCTTTATGATTGTTGGTATGTTCAACCATTGTTGGGGCCACTGTGTATTTTGAGTATCTTCCAGCCTAAGGGGCTCATCTTCTAGCACTATGTCAGAAAATATTCTGTTATGATCCATAGGGTTTGCATTGGCTAATTTTTGGGAGTAGATCACCATACCTTTCTTCCTAGTCTTAGGCTGGAAGCTCTGCTGAAACCTTTTCCACCATAGCTAAGCCTGCTGGTACTTGAAATACTGGTGGCATACCCACCAGCATCATAGCAACATGTGAGTCACCACAGTCTAACAAACTGACAGATAAGTGGTGGTTCAATAGGATACTGGTCAATAAATTATAATATCCTAGGATACAAAACAATGCAGGTGCTTAGCCTGGAACCTCTAGAAAAGAAATTCTGAGGATTAAGTACTAATCATAATTGGAAGGTGCAATTACAGGGCAGCGAGGGTGAGACAAGAGGGCGTAAGGAAAAAAAGGATCGAAAGCAAAGGCAAAGTGATATGCTACTGCACTAGCTACTGCTTCAGCCTGACTCTAGACAGACTGTACAGCAAAACTACATTGGAACAGCCTGTCTGAGCAGAGAAAGGAGAAGGAATTTCTCTTGGCTCCAACCTGTTTTCTGTTTACCCCTGATCAAAGTCTTCCCTCTATCCAGGAGGGGAGTTAACTTACCTGCCCTTCTGAGTTGTGTCACTGGCTCCTTTTGCAGCCGTTGTTGGTACAGATTCCATTTATGGTGGTGTTTTGCTTTACTTATGTTTGGAAATGGTGCAAGGAGCTAGAAACTTGGCATGGGACTGGTTGGTTCATATGGACTCATTTGCCATTGCAGTGGGTGAGGCTGTACAGGGCATTGAGTACCCAGGGGACAAGTGGGGATGAGAGAGTTTAGGGAGACACATAAGATATGTCCAATAAAAGAGATATAAAAACCAAATGGAAAAAAAAAGACACATTCACAATACAATAGTAAGAAAAAAAAGCTAAAATGTTGCATGCAACTTATTTTTTTCCCTAAATTTTATTTATTTTGTTGTTGAGTATATACACAGCAAAACATACACCAATTCAACAGTTTCTACATGTACAATTTATTGACAATGATTATGTTCTTTGAGTTGTGCAACCATTCTCACATTCCTTTTCTGAGTTGTTCTTCCCTCATTAACATAAACTCCGTGCCCTTAATTTTTTGAGTTACTGTTGTCAGATTGGTCCCATATAGATAGTTCTTAAAAGGGCGTAATGCTCAAAGCACATCTTTTTCACTAGTTAAGGTTATTATTTGATTTTAAGAAGACTTCAGAGGATATTTTTGGTTTAAGGTTTAAAGATTATCACAGGGCAGTAGTTTTAGGGGTTCATCCACCCTCCATGGCTACAGAAAGTCTGGAGTCCTTGAGAATTGGAAATTCTGTTCCACATTTTCTTGCTTTTGATCAGTATTCTTCTATGGAACTTCTGATCAAAATGTTCAGTAATGGTAGCCAGATACCATCCAGTTCTTCTGGTTTCATTACAAAGGAAGCAATTGTTGATGGAGACAATTAGCCACACATTCCATATCCTCCTGCTATTCCTGACTCTGCTTCTTTCTTTGTTGTTCCATGTGAATAGAGACTAATTTTTGTACTTTGAATGGCCACTTGCAAGCTTTTAAGATCCCAGGCGCTACACAGTGAACTAAGAGAACAGAAGCACTAAACACGTTATTTGGCCAATTAACTGGAATGTCCCATAAAACCATGACTCTAAACTTCCAAACAAAGGAACGAGATCCCATGAAGTAAGTGCTTGGTTGTACATCAATAGCCTCCGCAGATGCTCTTGAGTTTTTCTTTTTTCTTTTGGTAAATATATCTATCACATAACTTTTTTCTAACTTTCTTTTTTTTATTGTATGTTAGGTAAAGGTTTACAGAACAAACTAACTTCTCATTAAACAGTTACTACACATATTGTTTTATGACATTGGTTAACAATCCCATGACATGTCAACACTCTTCCTTCTCAACCTTGGGTTCTCTATTACCAGCTTTCTTGTCCCCTCTTGCCTTCTAGTCCTTGTCCCTGGGCTGGCATGTCCCTTTAGTCTCGTTTTGTTTTATGGGCCTGTCTAATCTTTGATTGAACAGTGCACCTCAGGAGTGTGAGCTAAAAGGGTATCTGGGGGCCATATTCTCAGGGTTTCTCCAGTCTCTGTCAGGCCAGTAAGTCAGGTCTTTTTTTGTGAGTTAGAATTTTGTTCTACATTTTTCTCCAGCTGTGTCCGGGACCCTGTATTGTGATCCCTGTCAGACCAGTTAGTGGTGGTGCCAGGCTCCATCTAGTCATACTGGGCTCGGTCTGATGGAGGCCGTGGTAGTTGTGGTCCATTAGTTCTTTTCGACTGATCTTTTCCTTGTATCTTTAGTTTTCTTCATTCTCCCTTGCTCCTGCAGGGGTGAGACCAGTGGAGTATCTTAGATGGCTGCTCACAAACATTTAAGACCCCAAACACTACTCACCAAAGTAGAATGTAGAACATTTCCTTTACAAACTATGTTATGAGAGTTGAGCTAAATGTTCCCTGAGACCATGGTCCCCACAGCTCTCAGTCCAGCAGTTCAGTCCCTCAGGGAGTTTGGATGTGTCTGTGGAGCTTCTGTGACCTTGCCTTGTGCAAGTTGTGCTGGCTTTCCTGGTACTGTGTACTGACTTACCCTTCACCAAAGTTACCACTTATCTGTTGTCTGTTTAGTGTTTTTCCATCCCACCCCTCCTCTCCCTTGTAGTCATCAAAGATTGTTTCTTTTTGTGTGTAAACCTTTTCAGTTGTGGTCTCGTACAATATTTTTCCTTTTGTGATTGGCTTATTTCACTCAACATAATGCCCTACAGATTCATCCATGTTATGAGATGCTTGGCAGAGCCATCATTGTTCTTTATTGTTGCATGATACTCCATTGTGTGTACGTAGCATAGTTTGTTTATCCATTCATCTGTTGATGGGCATCTAAGTTGTTTCCATCTTTTTGCTATTGTGAACAATGCTGCAGGGAACATGGGTGTGCATATGTCTATTCGTGTGGTGACTCATACTTCTCTAGGATATATTCCTAGGAGTGGGATTGTGGGATCATACGGTATTTCTCTTTCTAGCTTTCTAAGGAAGCAGCATATCTTTTTCCAAAATGGAATTTTGCATTCCCACCAGCAGTGCATAAGAGTTCTGCTCTCCCACAGCCTCTCTAACATTTATTATTTTCTGTTTTTTTGATTCGTGCCAGTAATGCCAGAGTGAGATGGTATCTCATTGTGGTTTTAATTTGCGTTTCTCTAATGGCTAGTGATCTGAGCATTTCCTCGTGTGTCTGTTGGCTGCTTGAATGTCTTCTTTGGTGAAGTGTCTGTTCACTTTGTCTGCCCATTTTTTTGTTGTAGAGCTGTTGGATTTTCTTGTATATTTTAGAGATTAGACCTTTGTCAAATTTGTAATATCCAAATTTTTTTTCCCAGTCTGTAGGTTCTTTTTTTACACTTTTGGTGAAGTCTTTTGATGAGCATAAGTGTTTAATTTTTAGAAGATCCCAGTTATCTCCTGGAGTTTGTGTGTTGTTGGTTATGGTTTGTATCCTGTTAATGCCATGTATTAGGCCTCTAGCATTGATCCTATTTTTTTCTTCTATGAACTTTACGGTTTTTGGCTTTATATTTAGGTCTTTGATCCATTTTAAGTTAGTTTTTGTATATGGTGTGAGGTATGGGTCCTGTTTCATTTTTTTGCAGATGGACATTCAGTTTTGCCAGTACCGTTTGTTAAAAAGACTGTCTGTTCCCCATTTGATGGACTTTGGGCCCTTGTTGAAGATCAGGTGACTATAGGTGGATGGATTTACGTCTGTGTTCTCAATTCTGTTCCATTGGTCAATGTATCTGTCGTTGTACCAGTACCAGGCTGCCCTGACTACCGTAGCTGTATAGTAGGTTCTGAGGTTAGGTAGTGCAGGTCCTCCTACTTTATTCTTCATCTTCAATAGTGCTTTACTTATCTAGGGCTTCTTCCCTTTCCATATAAAGATAATGATTATTTTTTCCATCTCTTTAAAGAATGTTGTTGGTATTTGGATCGGGATTGCATGGTATTTGTAAATTGCTTTGGGTAGAATTGTCATTTACACAATGTTGAGTCTACCTATCCATAAGCATGGTGTGTTTTTCCATTTATATAGATCTCTTTTGGTTTCTTGCAGTAGTGTTTTGTAGTTTTCTTTGTATAGGTCTTTTACATCCCTGGTTAGATTTATTCCTAAGTATTTTATTTTTTTCAGGGGCTATTATAAATGATATTGTTTCCCTGATTTCTTTTTCATTGTTCTCTTTATTAGTGTATAGGAATCCAATGGGTTTTTGTATGTTTATCTTGTTTCCTGCTACTCTGCTGAATCTTTCTATTCCAGTAGTTTTCTCATGGAGTCTTTAGGGTTTTCTATGTACAGTGTCATATCATCCACAAATAGGGACAGCTTAAATTCTTCATTACCAATTTGGATGACCTTTATTTCTTTTTCTTGCCTTATTGCTCTAGCTAGGACTTCCAGCACAATGTTAAATAGGAATGGTGATAAAGGGCATCCTTGTCTTATTCCAGTTCTCAAGAGGAATATTTTTAGCCTCTCTCCATTAATAATAATGTTGGCCATTGGTTTTGCATAGATGCCCTTTATTATGTTGAGGAATTTCCCATCTATACCTATTTAATTGAGAGTTTTATCAGGAATTGGTGTTGGACTTTGTCGAATGCCTTTTCTGTGTAGATTGAGATGATCATGTGAATTTCTCTTTTATTTATATGGTGGATTACGTTGATTGCTTTTCTAATGTTGAACCATCCTTGCGTACCTGGTATGAATCTTACTTGGTTGTGGTGTATTATTTTTTTGATAAGATGCTGTATTCTATTGGCTAGAATTTTGTTGAGAATTTTTGCTTCTATATTCATGAGAGATATTGGTCTGTAATTTTCTTTTTTTGTGATGTTTTTGCCTGGTTTTGGTATCCAGTATATGCTGGCTTCATGGAATGAATTCAGAAGTATCGCTTCCTTTTCCATGTTCTGAAATAGTTTGAGTAGTACTGGTGTAAGCTCTTCTCTGTATGTTTGGTAAAATTCTCCGGTGAAGCCATCTAGGCCAGGGCTTTTTTTGTTGGGAGTTTTTTGAGTTACTTTTTCAATCTCTTCTTTTGTTATGGGTCTGTTCAGATTTTCAACATCATTTTGTGTTAGTTTGGGTAGGTAGTGCTTTTCTAGAAATTTTTCCATTTCCTCTAGGTTTTCAGATTTGTTGGAGTATAGTTTTTCATAATACTCTGTTACCGTCCTTTTTATTTCAGTTGGATTTGTTGTAATGTCCCCCATTTCATTTCTTATTTAGGTTATTTGTGTCCTCTCTGTTTTTCTTTTGTCAGTTTGGCCAGTGGTTTGTCAATTTTGTTGATCCTTTCAAAGAACCAACTTTTGGTTTTGTTGATTCTTTCGGTTGTTTTTCTGTTCTCCATTTCATTTATTTCTGCTCTGATCTTTACTATTTCCTTTCTTCCGGTGGTTGTGGGATTTTTTATTGCTGTTCTCTTTCTATTTGTTTGAGTTCTGTAGTTAATGTTTTGATTTTTGTCCCTTTCTTCTTTTTGGATATGTGCATCTATTGCTATAAATTGTCCTCTGAGGACTGCCTTTGCTGTGTCCCAAAGGTATTGGTATGATGTGTTTTCATTTTCATTTGATTCTAGGAATTTTTTGATTCCATCTCTGATTTCTTCTATTACCCAGTGATGTGTAAGCAGGGTATTATTCAGTTTCCATGTAATTGATTTGTTTTCCTTGCTCTTTCTATTGTTAATTTCTACCTTGATGGTATTGTGGTCAGCGAAGATACTTTGAATTATCTCAGCGTTTTGGATCTCGTTGAGGATTGCTCTGTGGCCTAAGATGTGGTCTATTCTGGAGAATGTTCCATGTGCATTGGAAAAGAATGTGTACTTTGCAGCGGTTGGACGGAGTGTTCTATATATGTCTATGAGGTCAAGTTGGCTGATTGTGCTCTTTACGTCTTCTGTATCTTTGTTGAGTTTCTTCTTAGTTGTTCTGTCCTTTACGGAGAGTGGTGTGTTGAAGTCTCCTACTATTATTGTGGAACTGTCAATTTCTCTTTTCAGTACTGTTAGAGTTTGTTTCGTGTATTTTGGAACCCTGTCATTGGGTGCGTAGATGTTTATTATGGTTATGAATTCATACTAGATCATCCTTTTAATCATGATATAGCGTCCTTCTTTGTCTTTTATGGTGGATTTTGTTTTAAAGTCTATTTAATCTGAGAATAGTATTGCCACTCCTGCCTCTTTTTGATAGCTGTTTGTTTGCTATGTTTTTTTCCCATCCTTTGATGTTTAATAAATTTACATCTTTGTTTCTAAGGTATGTCTCTTGTAGACAGCATATTGATGGAATATTTTTTTTTTTTTTTTATCAATTCTGTCACTCTCTGTCTCTTTATGGTTGCATTTAGTTAATTATTGATAGGTATGAGTTTATTGCTGTGATTTTGTATTGCTTTTTTTGGGTGGTATTGATGTTTTCTTTGTTCCTCTTACCCTCCTGTGCTGAGTTCCTTTTGTTTGTAGATTTTTTTCATTTATTTTGTTTTTGTAGGTTTTGTTTTTATTGAGACTTTCTTCTTCTTTATTTTCATGAGTAGGTTTGTTAACTTTCTTTGTGGTTACCTTGAAATTTACCCTTATCTTCCTAGGTTTGAACCAGTCTATTATTATTTGGTGTCGCCTTGCCTTCCTCTCCATTAGAAAGTTCTCTACCTACACCATTTATTCCCTCTTTTATTGTTCTGACATTGTTGTCATTTACAGATTAACCTCTCTGGTACCCTGTTATAATTCTTTTGGTTTTGGACAATCCTTGAGAGTTAATTTCCTAGGTTGTTATCTGGCTGATACAATCTTCTGTCCTAGATTCAGGCTGTGTTCTGATGTTGTTTGTTCTCAGACTGAAGGACTCCTTTCAATAATTCTTGTAAATTTCATTTGGTTTTCATACATTCCCGTAATTTCTGTTTATCTGGAAATGTCCTTATTTCACCATCATATTTGAACATGAGTTTTGCAGGATATATTATTCTTGGTTGGCAATTTTTTTCTTTCATGGTTTTACGTATGTCATCCCATTGCCATCTTGCCTGCATGGTTTCTGCCAAGTAATCAGAGCTTAATCTTATTGTTTCCCCTCTGTATTTGACTTTTGTTTTTCTCAAGCTACTCTCAGGATTCTTTCTTTGTGTTTGATTTTGGCAAGTGTGATTATGATATACCTTGATGATTTTCGTTTTGGTTCTATCTTATATGGAGTTCGTTGAGCTTCTTGAATGGTCGGCTTTTCATCTTTGAAGATATTAGGAAAGTTTTCTGTCAGTAGTTCTTCAATGATCTTCTCTGTGTTTCCTGTTTTCTCCCACTGTTCAGGAACTCTGATCCCTCGAAGATTTTTGCTTTTGATTGTATCCCATATAATTCTCAGGATTTCTTTATTTTTCTTCATTTTTTTTTCTGATTTTTCCTCAAACAGAGTTGTATCCAAGTGTTTGTCTTCAATTTCACTGATGCTGTCTTCCATCATCTCAAACCTGCTCCTCAGCCCTTCTGTGACACTGTCCATTTCTGAAATCTTGTTGTTTATCTTTTGGATTTCTAATTGTTGTTTTTGTATGATTTCTAGTTTTGAATTTATTTTGGCATTTTGTTTCTGTATTATTTTCCTGAATTCTTCCATTTTTTTTGGTCTGTATTTTCCCAGAATTTGTCTGACTTTTCCATGAATTTGTCTGTTTTTTCCTCATTTTTGTCTTCTTTTTGCTTCAACTCTTGGAAAGCTCTGAATATCAGAGATTTGAATTCCCTATCAGGTAGTTCTAGTGTCTATTGTTTTACTGGAAAGTCGTCTGGCGTTTTATTTTGGATGGCTATTGCAAGCATCCTGTTCTGTGTTTTTATGTTTCGATGTCGTCTGCTGTTTTTGGAACATTCAATATTTTTTTCATTTATGGATTGTAGATTTTTGTGTTTTGTCCTGCTTTTTTGTTTTACTTGGTTATGTCTGAGCAGGTAGGCTGTGCATTTTTTGTTGTTTGCTTGTCTGTGGGCATGATACTTTTCACCTCATCTAATGGGCAGGGCCAGTCACTCAGCTATGGTACAGCAGGGCAGGTCCCCCTGAAGGGGAGTTGCTGGGGTGGTTTGTTTGTGGCATGTACTAGGGCTGACAGGGAGGGTTGGGAGTCAGTGCAGGGCAAGTTCCATTATGCCATGCCTGTGGTGCTCAGTTGTGTGATGTTCAGTGCACAGTGTAGGTAGGAAGGAAGGAGGCAGGAGGTTGTGATGTGTGAAGCTAAAATGGGTATGAGAAAGAAGAGAGAGAGAAAAGAGAAACAGGAGCCAGAATGAAAAAAATAAAAACAAACAAACAAACCAAAAGTGTGCTAAGGGAGCTTGCCATTCAAGTGGATAGACAAGAACCCGAGAAATGGAGGAAAAAGAATAAGAGATAAAAATATTAATAAACTAAATAAAAATTAGAAAAAAAGAAAAGAAAGAAAGAAAAGGAAATCCCCCAGGGGTCCCACCGGTGTGACTGTGAAGACTGGGGAAGTGACTCCTAGGTCTCACAGTACAGCCTGGCTAGAAGGGGCGGGGATGTCACACAGCACCAGGTATTCAGGATAGGGAAAGAAGGTAAGTGTAGAGAGATGAGAACCTGAGAAATGAAGAAAGGCAAAAAGGAAAAAATAATATGCTCCCAGGGATCCTAGCTGCATGGTTACACAGACTGGGGAAGTGGCTCCCAAGCCGAGCAGTACAGCCCAGCTAGAAGGGGCTCCCAAACCTCAAAAAAAAAAAAGAAAAAAAAAGAAAGAAAACAAATCAACAAAGCAGAACAGAACAGAGCAGAATGAAACAAAACAAAACAAAAAAGTTCCTAGGCATCCCACCAGTGTGGCAACACAGGTAGTTCCCCAGTGGAGCAGTGCTTCACAGCCTTTCAAGAAGAAGCATAGATGGCACATGTAGCCAGGCGTTCAAGAGAAAAGAAGGGGAGGAGGTGAGGGGCAGGGAAGAAACCAAAAGAAGCAGAAAATAGCAACACCAGTAAAAAAGAAGTGTCACTGAGGAAGCCAGCCATTTGGACGGGGTGAATCCAAGTGTCAGGTAGCCAGAGCTGGTGCCTCCTGGCCAAGAGACTGCTGCTGGTGGGAAGTGGGGAAGGCCGAGTAAGGGGAAGAAGCATGGGGTGGGGGGGAAGCGTATGTCGCTGGTTACCAAGTGCTCTGTCTCCTGTTGGGAGCTCCATGAAGCTGCTTTCCCATACTCACTGTCCGCTGCTCTTCAGCGTGGGCAGGGCAAATCCCGGTGGCATGAAGCCTATACTTCTTGGCTGGCCGAGCTACTGCAGCCAGCTAGGAAGTGTCAGAGGGCGAGCAGGGGATGAGAAGAACGGGGTGTGGGAAAGTGTATATTGCCGGTTACTGAGTGCTCTGTCTCCTGCGGGGAGCTCTGTGAGGCTGCTTTCCTGTACCACCGATCTCTGACAGGAGTCCAAGATGGCGAATTTATGCTGTGTTAGCTGACAGGAGACCTCTGCACAGATCTCCCCTTGCTCTCTGTTCTCTGTCAGTTTCTTATTCCATTCAGTGCTTGTCTGAGTTCTTTATCTCTTCATTTGATACTTAGGGTTCCAGGATTGATGTTAGTCTCTGTTTTACTTAGTTTTTCGGATCTTTGCTGTGGAGGGATGGCGTGGTGTTTCTGTCTATAGTGCCATGTTGGCTCAGCCGCCTCACATAACTTTTGCCAATTCAACTTTTTACAGTTGTACAACTTACTGTCTGCAATTACAATTATCAGCTGTGCAACCTTACCCTTAATGTTATTGTTTTTATAATTCCTCACACATAAATGTAGAGAGAAAGAAGAGAATATTAAAAAGACATACATAGAAATACCATATGATCCAGCAATTCTATTCCTAGGTATATACCCAAAAGAATTAAAAGCAGGAATGCAAATAGGTACTTGTACACCAATATTCATTGCGGCGCTATTCACAATGCCAAAAGGTGCGAACAGCCTAAGTGTCGATCAACAGATGAATGGGTAAATAAAATGTGGTATACACATAAAATGGATTATTACTCAGCCATAAAGATAAATTAAGTCCTGATACATGCTACAACATGGATGAACTTTTGGAAAATATGCTGAGTGACAGAAGTCAACCACAAAGGGACAAATATTATGATTCCACTTATATGAAATATCTAGGATAGGCAAGTATATAGAGACCAAAGTTTATTAGTGATTACCAGGAGTGAGCGGGAGGGAAGGAAAACGGGGAACTTATTGCTTGGACAGTGAGCTTCTGCTGAATGTTAGGAAAATTTGGATAATTGCTAATGGTAATATTTGAACAACATGATAAACATAGCTAACGTCACTGAATTGTACTTGTGAAGAATGCAGAAAAGGAAAATGATTTGTTACATATATATTTACCACAGTAAAAATAAAGGACACACAAAAAATCCTTATTTTGCAATTATTTTTAGAAGGTAGGATCATAAATGAACTGAAGTTATTTTTCATTGTGATTTTCTGTGCTTTTCAAGGCTTCTGTGTTGAACATGAATTACTTTCATTATGAAAATAAACAATAGACATGAGTAGGGATTTCATCTATAGGATAGTTCAATGTGCAATGTTAGTTTATAATAACAAAATATATTGCCTGTTGTAATGCAAAAATTAACCTAGAGATCCAACAAAAGCGTTTAGGTTACATCCTGATATGTTAACACCGAGAGCCGGTATAAGTGTTTAAAAATACTCATTGACATGAAAAATGTTTATAATATATTCAGTTTTTAAAAAGCATGTTACAGAACAGTATGTTCGTAGTGATCATATATTTGTATATTTGTAAAAATATGTTTTGGTCTATATAGAAAAAAGTGTTAGAGAGATATTCCAGATAGGAGGATTGAATTTCATGGAATTATAAATTATTCTCAAATTAACATACATAGTTAATGCAGTTTGAATTAACATCTCTTTTTTTAAAACTAGAAACCATTTTAAATTAATATGAAAGAATAAATGTGCAAAATATAATATGTTAAATCTTTGTATAATTTCTTACAATTAAAATAGTATAATAATGGGAGAAGAACAGAAGAATTTGACCTTTGGAGTGGAAGGGGGAGTTTGGGAATAGATCTAAGCATGATGAAGTCTTAATGTATGATAAAGATGCCTTTTAAATTCAGTGTAAAATGATGGTTGCCATAATAAGTGGTACTGGCATAATTGGCCATCTATCTGGAAGAACAAAGTTAGACCCTTACCTTATAGCTTATTCAAAATAAATTATAGATAGATTAAAGAACCTAGTGTAAAAGGTAAACCAATAAAAATATTCAAACACGTTAGGAAACTATTTATATAACCTTAGGGTAGTGGGGACGTTCTAAATGAGATGAGCAACCCAGAACTACCGAGGATTGGCAGATATGACTACATACTAATGCAACATTTCTTAAGGGAAAAATAACACAGCACACAAAGACTTGAGACAATTTGTAGGCCAAAGAAAGAATTTGCAATATATATAGAGGACAGAAAAAAATTAGTATTTGTAATGTACAAATAATTCCTATAAATAACTAAGAAAAAAATATGAGCAGACAAGTCATGTAAAGGAAATAAATGAAAATGCTAAGAAGCATATGAAAAGATGTTTATTCCTTCTGGAAATCAGAACCAAATGATGAGAAACCACTTTTAAACTATTAAAGTAGCAAAAATGAAAAAGATAGATAAGATTGAGTACTGGAAATCATATAAGAAAACAGATGGTAAAATACATTGCTACTCGTATTTCCCAT
The DNA here is from genome assembly GCA_030035585.1 of Dugong dugon. NCBI lineage: Eukaryota > Metazoa > Chordata > Mammalia > Sirenia > Dugongidae > Dugong > Dugong dugon. The sequence goes on from CM057467.1 coordinate 109,047,432, forward strand.
CTTGGAGAACGTATCGTTGGGAAAAATAATACTGGTGAGAATATCTCTGCAGGGATTTTCACTGCAGAATCGTTTGAAGTGGCATTGGAATCTTGCAGTAACTAGGGGTTGTGAGTTTATCATTTCTGGTTAAGAGATTGCCAGGGAACAGTATATTTATATTTGTTCAAATAGATCGTGTTTTCCTTTTTTATGGTATTTTAATGAGAAAATTAACTCGTATATATTAACTGTCTGACAGATCACTATGCGTGTGTCTATTAATTAAAATACCTAATATATCCAATTCATTAAAAAATTATAAGAAGCTGCTATTCATTTTGAAGTCTTCATTAGCAGTGCAATCTGGAATCTCTCTTTAAAGGAGGTAGAAAATAACTGGAGAATGTTAATTCTCTGCCTTCCTCTTCCCAGTACTTTTCAAACTTTTCTGCCTTGAGAACGAGGATAAAGCTCATTTTTTTTCGTGAATGCAACTGTCCTAGTGCAATGCTAGTGTAGGTAACCCAAGCATTAGAAGGCGGCAATTGAATTATCACTGAGTAAGCCTCCCAACACTCATCAACCCTGGGTAGACAAGAAATCAAACAGTTTAGTGCTTCCAGGGTAAACATGAGGATTTGTTTCCAACTGCTGTACTTTAGTTCTATTCGTACTTTATCCAGGATGAGTTCTAAGCATCATTTATCTTCTGCATCCTCCCTTATTTCCCGGCTCTCGCTATATTCAAAAAACATCAGCCAGAGGTTAGCTATGTAAAAAGGCCTAAAACGGTATGTTACGAGGTTGTACCAACGTGTGCCCCATGAGTTGAGAAGGATTAACGTCAGTGAGAGCACACTGCATACGTGATAAGAATTTTTCTAAAAAAGAAGCAGATAATCTACTAACTCATTTCTAGGAACTGCTATACAGTGCATGTGGCTTTTTCATGAGTTTTTCCAGTTTTGTCCCAATACCAGCAGTTATATTTGAATTACAAAAGGCAGAGAAAATTTATTTGCAAAAAAGATTACAGTAAATATAGTTGGAATAATAACACCAGCAGAGCTTGTAGTTTGTAGATAAACTGGGCAGAGATGTCAGACATATGGAGGACAAATTATCTGCTTTTTCTTTGAGATGGTAATATTTTCCATTGAAAAAACAGTGAAGGTATTCTGCACGGATTGAGGACACTGCTGGTTTAGCTGTGGTTAGGAATCATGTAGGTTGAGGAGGATTCAGGTATGTGGGTCCCATCTGCTCTTGCACGGACTTTGTCAGTTGGGTTTAGATGCTTCCTGCTTTTCCTGGCAGATTTCAGGAAAGGGATCTTCAGCCAGTGATATTATTTGCTGAAGTTGAGCCTTTGTGAATATGTTTCTCAAAACTTTTTTTTAAAATTTTTTTTTTTATTGAGCAGATTTCACTTGTCACTGGGCACATTGCCTAACAAGTAATGGGAGAAGGTATCCACTTCCAAGTGTGGTTTCTGGATGGGGGAGCTCAGGAACTCCATTCTTCTGTTGCAAAATAAATAAATAAATTTCTCTTCCAGTAGACTGCTGAGGCTGAAGTTGCATCACTAGGCTTTATACTGTCACCTGGGGCTTTGCTTACAAGGTAAAAGGAGCTCTTCAAAGAGAGCTTATCAAGTCATTTAATCGTTGTTGTGAAAATGTTCATTAAATTACATCACAAGATTAAATGTTATTAGAAGGAAAGAACAGAAAGACTGAAGAAAGTGGGCTGGCTGAGGCAAAGGGGTCTTTATAGAAAAGGAAGCTAGGATAAAACAATCATAGTAATAACTTCTATTGTATTATTTACCAGGCATTGTGCCTATTGCTTTGTATATATTATCTTGTTTAGTCCTCACCAAACACCAAGAGATAGCAAATACTATACCCATATTATAGATGAGGCAACTGGGGCTCACATAAGTTAAGGAACATGTTCAAACGCAGTCAGTGGATAAGTGGTAGAACAGAAATTTGAACCTAGGTCTTTATCATTCCCAGGGAAGGACACTGAGCCACTAGTCTGTCTAGAAATTTTGACAAGGTCCATTTCTGTTGGGATCTGTCATGCTTTCTGGACCACCCTCTGTTGTTACCAGAAGCTCTGTCCATGTCCTCAAGTATGGGGAATAAGGACACCTTTAGTTCTACTCACAATTCTGTCCCTATCTAGGCGTGTGCTCTTGAGGAGCTTTAAAATCAGAGAGTGGATCAGAGGCTCTTACCTTTTTTGAAGGTTGTAGACCTTACAATTATGTACATACTCACCACCTAAATGAACTTTCACGTAAAAGTTTGCCCACAATTTCACCCTTGAGGGATGCTTATAAATGGTTAAAGTTCATTATGATTTAATCAGTTTTCTCCAATACCTCTGTTATTTTGTAATGAGAATAACAATGAAAGATATTATATATTGAACACTGATGATTCTTAGGAATCACCTTCACAGTAAACTACTTGCACTCACATCTGTGTCTGTGTTTGGTCTGCTTCTGAGGAAACGCAATGTAAGACAGTTTATTTAGCCTCAGAGTTAGTTACTTTCTCAAATGAAATGTTATGATAATCTCAGTATAAAAAATACAGAAAAGCAGAGCTGATGTGGTGAAGTACTCCCTTGAAGATGTGAGGAGAGTAGAATCTATTCCCTCACCTTCCTTGCCCTTGTCCCCAGCCCCAAATATCTCAGTGGAATACAAAGACTTCTGGGAACCGTTTGAAAACCCTTGGACTAAATATTTTCTTTTGCCTTAAAAAATTATCAAAATCTCTCACAGATTTCTTCTACCAAATATCCATGCTAATTTACCAGATATTTAGTACATATAACAGCAGTATATTTATTTATTCTTCCAGTGAACATAGTCTTTCCAGGAATCCCTTTCTGAGGTGACAAACATAATTTGCTAAATGTAGTTTTAACTTGTTCCTATTCCATGCATTAGCCATCCCATAACTACAGGCATACCTCGGAGATATTGCAGGCACGGTTCCATACCACTGCAATAAAGCAACTCACATGAATTTTTTGGTTTCCCAGTGCCTATAAAAGTTATGTTTACACTATAGTAGTTCAATTGCACATTAATGAGAATCAACTCAGTTGATCTTGACTTCTTGAATTAGGAGACTGTATAAATCCTCTCTGAAGTCAACGCTGACTGAACTTTTTTCCTGGAGTGTGACTTTTCGTATAATAAACTTATTTAATGGACTCACATAACAGTAACTTATCTTGGAGTGTGACAGGCAAATTTTCTGGGAAAAAAAAATCAATTTCTCTCTTTCAATATTTCTTTTAACAAGGCTGAAAATCATATATCTTAACACAGAATGTTCCTGAGCTCTGTGATTAACATGCAAAGCTGTTTCTTAACAGCCCTCTCTCACTTTTAAAATGACATTGAGAGCTTAGAGGTGCTTGTTCTTAATGTTTAAACCTACTGATTTCATTGTGCCTGACACAAAGCAGAACATCTTTGCCATAATTACTGTATAACAGTTATTTTTCGCAAAGTTGTAATTTTCCTAAAATTAGCCGGACTGCCTCAATTATGTAAATCGAATCCTCAGACTTTAATGAGTGTATTTGTAGGAGTACAATAGACCTTTATAGGGAAATATCAGGGGAAAAAAAAATCTCCAAATCATTTTGGCCTGCTTTTAATGAGACCAGGAAAAAGTGATCCGCTGTTGGTGGTCACAGCCTGTTATGGACAGTTGATTGGTTGGAACGTCTCTCTGCTTTGTGTGCTAATAAATTTCTGCCCAAAGCAGCTAAGACTAGAATCCTGTGGTTAGAAGGGAGCTCCAAGAGTTAAGGGTTTCAGCTGACTGTGACACTACCTTTAGGCAAGGGGAGCCTGAATCTTCACTTTTTGTTACTTTTTGACAGATGCTCTCTTTCTCCATACCATACTCTTTGTACTGGTTTTCTATTGCTGTATAACAAACTAACCCCAAACTTAGTTTTTTATTATTAATTTATTATTGTTCACAGTTCTGTGGGTTGAATGGACTCAGCTGGGTGATTCTTGTTTATGATCTCACATATGATAATCAGAGTGGCTGGGGCTAGAATCATCTTCAGGCTTAACTGGACCAGACATCCAAGATGGCTTCCTCGCTCATTTATCTGGTGCCTTGGTGCTCCTCCTGTGGCCTCTGTCTCCAGCAGAGTAGCCTGGGCATCTTTCATGGAGGCTTTGAGCTCCAAGAGGGGAAAATATCAGTTCTTTCAAAGAATAAATCCAAAAGTGGCATAGAATCACTTCCACCATAGTCAATGCCAGCCCAAATTCACAGGAAGGGATGTAGACCCAACCTCTCAATGGAGGGAGTGTGTCACAGAATTAGAAGCCATCTTTAATCTGTTATACCCTTCATTGACCTGTTTTGTCTCTGACTAAGATTTTCTTCCTTCCCCTCATCCCCTTCACCTCCCTTGCTGATTTTACCCCCTCTTTGCTGGGGGATAAAATCATTAACTTGGCTTACTTTGCTGCTTATTTTATATATTACTAATTTTCAGAGGATTTTTTCAGTGAGTTCCCGCCCATCTGATTATACACATTTCTTCTCTGACTGTACCCACTCTTCATTGCTTGGATTCTCCTCCATTCTGCAAGCTACCACCTCACATCCTTACCTCCATATACTCTACTTCCTTAGACCCCAATGCGGTGATCTTTTCTTCTCATTTCTTCGAGACATGGTCACGTTTCACGAAGGTATGACTTTTACTCTAGCACTCATGACATCTGGACAATATACTACATAAACTAAGAGAGATGCACGTCTTTTCAATAATATTAATAACATGCCGCCAACTAACATTTATTGAGTGCTTATATATGTCAGATACTGTCCTGGTATTTTACATGTATTATTTAAATCTTTATAACACCTTGTGAAACAGATTATTATCTGCATCTTACAGATCAGGAAAATGAAGCATGGAACGGCCAAAGATGAACATCTTTAACTACATTAGACAATGGCAAATTGTTTTCTGGGATAGTTGTTTCCAGGGTAGTTTATATTCTCAACAGGTAGGTATGAAAAGTCCCAGCTCCATATTCATAGCATTGATATGGTTGGGCTGTTTGATTTGTATCTAATCTGGACAGTATGAAATTTTATCTTATAGTAACTTTAATTGTATTTTTCCAGTTGCTAATGAGGTTACACATCTTTTCATGCAATCTGTTGGCCATGCTTGTTTTCTCTTCTAGGAAATGCCTGTTGATGTCTTTTCCTGTTTTCCTCTTTTTTAATATAATTTTTTTTCTTACTGATTTATTGGAGTTCTTTACATATTTTGGGTACCAATTTTTTAATCTAGTTATATATGTTGTAAATATTTTCTCTCAGAATATGACTGATCATTTTGCTCTCTTTTTCATGTTTTTTGATGTACAGAAGTTCAAAATGATTCTTAGGTACTTTTTATTTTTATTGCTGTTGAAATTGTTGTCTTTTTACTGTTAGATTGTCTGTTTTTTATAGTTGTCACAGATAATGTGGAAATGCAATTGGCTTTTGATTATTAATCCTATGTCAAGAAGTTTTGTTTCTGTGTCTCTCTTTCAGTATGTATATATGTGTGCTTGTGTGTGTGTGTGTGTGTGTGTGTGTGTATGCCTGCATCGCTGGATATGTATACAATTATGTATGTATGCATTTCACCTTAGAATAATACAGATGTTTCTTCTTTTATGTTTTTACACCTTTTATTTTTCATTTTTTTCCTAATTGCATTGGCTATTACCTCCATTGCAGTGGTACATAGAAGAGATGATAGTGGACATGTGGATATTGCTTTTTACACTTTACCATTAGTATGTTGTTTTATAGAAATCATTCCTAGTTCCTTTTTTTTTCTTTTCTAGAATAGATATATTTTCAATTTTATATAATATTTTTCTATATATATGTGACAGGATTACATGACTTTTCTCCCTTATTTGTTTATTGTGGTAAACTATATGAAAATATTTTCAGTATTGTATCAACCTTACATTTCTGGGACAAAATCGAGTTAGTCATGTTTTATCTTTTTCTTATATTGCTCTGTTTGGTTTGCTAATACTTTAAGATTTTTGCATCTGTGTTCATTCATCATTGCAATTGGTCTAAAATTTTCATTTCTTCTAATGTGTTATTGGGTTTTTGGTGTCAAGATTTTATATACTTTATGGAATGACTCAGGCATTGTTACTTCTCTTTCTCTTATCTGGAAGAGTTTGTATAAAATTAGAATGATTCTTGAATGTTTGGTAGAACCACCTTGTAAAAATCTCTGAGCCTCATCTTTTCTTTATGGAAAGATTTTTTTTAAAAACTAATTCCATTTCTTTAATGTTTATAGGATTATTCAGATACTTTATTTCTTCTTGACTTAATTTAGTAAGTTATATTTTTCTAGGGATTTGTCCATTTTGTATATATTTTCAGTTTTGCATAAAGTTGTTTATAATACAAGTTTATCTCTTAGTATCTGCTACATCTGTAATTAGATCTCCTTTTAATTCTGACTATTACTTAGTTTTTCTATTTTCTTTTCTCTTGGGTTAGTCTTGCCAGTTTGTGCTTTTGCTTTTTCCCTCTGAGGTATGATACTTTTCTATTTAAATGTTTTCTGATTTCGTTATTCTTTTCCTCCTTCATTCTTTTGGTAAAATTTTTTAATATGGAAATTTAACTCAAAAATTTTTTCTCTTTTCTTAAGTAATTTAAGGTTGTACATTTCTCTTTAAGTTTACCATGTTCATTACATCTTAGAATTTATGATGAAAGGTATTTTTGTTACCATTCAGTTCTATAAATGGCTTTCATTACTGATTTTTTTTATCTATAAGTTACTTGTAAATTTATTTTTTAAAACAAATATATCTTAACCTTTTCCTTTTTTAGCTTTTTATTGTAGATTGAGACAAAGATTCAAGAAACTCCACAAACAAATGTGTAGCTTAATAAAACATTTTAAGAAAATGCTCTTGAAATCACTATCCAGATTGAGAAATAGAACTCTGACAGTTGTAAATCGTAAATACCTCCTTCTTTCCAAAATAACCATTATCCTGATTTTAAAGTAGTTATTTTGCTTGCATTTCTTTATAGTTTAACCAACCCAATTTGCATTACTAGATCCTAGTCTTGCCTATTTTATTATTTTTATTTGATATGTCTTTCAAGTTTCTTTTAATCTATAGCTTCCTCTTCCTTACTTTTTTTTTTTTTTTCCTTAAATTTTATCTGTTGCAGAACCTGACCCATTTATTACAGTCAGGATTTTGCTAACGTATCCTCCTGGTGCAGTGTGCTAATTGCATATTTGTGTTTCCCTGCTCTCTGTATTTCCTGCATATAGGCAGCTGGATGAAATCTGGCCAAGTAAATATCATTTCTTTATTTATAGCTGGATTCAATTGTGTCACAGTTTTTTGAAGTGAGGAAGACTTGGATTAACTATTAGATTTTCTCATTATTCTATGTATTGGCAATTCTGCTTTTCCATGAAATATGCAGCAAAATGTTACAAGACTTTTCTTAATCTTGGTTATTAGTTGGTGTATTTGGCAGCTGATGAATTTGAAAATTCTTTTGTATAAAATGTTTTGCACCCATAATAAATGTGAGAAAAAGGCTGTGACTTTTGAGTCATAACATTTTTAGGGAGAAAAAAACATACATGTCTCCCAGATGACTTTAGATCCCCCCAGACAAATCTCTAGTTAGAAAAATGCTTCTCTTCTTCCATTACAATGCTGATATTAAATAGACTCTCCGTGTAGTGTCTACATAAACCCCACATGGCAAAATCTTGTGTTCCTGGATTCTATAAAGAATAGGCACTCATACTTTTTCCTTCCCATATCAGAAAAAATCTTTGAGATAATGATTTTGCTTTGAATCTGTCACCTATTAAAAGAAAACACAATATATCTTTGCCTATTTATGAACTTTGTAAACCACACACATGAACCTCTAACTTTTGATAGTCAATAGTAGTGAATGTCTTTAACTAAATGGACTCTGCATGATAATAGTAGGGCAGAGCATCACCTTATCACACACACATTATGAGGGCATGCTATAATCTCTGATTCTTCTTGTGTATGCTGAGCATTTTTGGTAATCATACTGGAGTTAATTGAAATAAGAAAAAGGAGTTTAGAGTGTCTTTTGATTACCTGGTTCAGACTCTTCAATTTATGCAATTGAAATGGCATCTTCAAGTTTGGAGTGTCATTTTTCTTCTCTCTAATGGGTTTTGAAAAAAAATAGTTCATGAATGGAAAAGTACTATGCAGATGAGAAACGATTTTTAAAAAAATCATTCTGGTTATAGTTCTGCTCAGTAACAATTTAGAAATGGGAAACCAGGCAATAAATGCTCTAATTTAATGATAGAAAATCAGCTTTATGTTGATGTTTAATGAGACCTGGGAACTTTTAACTCTTCTTAGGTGCTGTATTTTCCCGTGAATAAGGCAATATCCATAAATCTTAGGATTGTTTGGATTTTAGGAATGGACTTTTATATTTATGGTACTGTTCTTAAACTTTCCAGAAAAAAACAAGCTACCTGGAGTATGTTTTCAATTTTCTGTTGTTTTATATTTTACTCTTTATACAGTTTTACCCTTCAGAATTTGGCCTCTAGAAGGAGCTCAACATAACATCTCTGATAGATTAATGATGGCTGCACATTCTTTGCTTCTCCTTCCATTGAAATATGGTAATTCCCAAGCCCTTGAATCTGAGTTGACCTTAAGAGATTTGATCATAGAATCCATGGAGAGATATTCTGGGATTTCTAAGGCTAGCTCATAAGAACCCATGCAGCTTCTACCTGGGCCTCTTGGGACATTTGCTGTTGAAACCCAGCCATCATGTTGTGAGGAAGCCCAGTCAGCTCCAGTGAGTGGCCTGCTGAGCTCCCAGCTGATAACCACCACCAACTTGATACCTATGTGAGTGAGCCATCTTAGAAATGGAGTCTTCAGACCAGTTAAGCCACTGATGCTCCAAAATGAGCCTACCTGCCTGACTCTGCCCAAATTTTAAATTTGTGAGCCAAGAACATGAATTTTTTTTTTCCTTTTGTTTAAGCCACTAAATTCTGGGATGACTTGTTACGCAGCAATAGAGTACAAAACAGCACATATCTCCTGGCCTGATTTCTGAACAAATAGATGAATAAGACAAATGAGCCGTAGAATAGAAAACCAAAATATTATCTTGCTTTTCAATAATGGTTAAATTAAAAGATTTGTCTTAGTTTGAGAGCTGAAGTCAGTTTGCTGAGATCTACCCCTCAGTGCAGCCATCTGGAAGCAAAGTTGAATTCTCTGGATGTGACTACTACCCAGGTCACTGAATCCTAGTGGTCCAGGCAAAGAAGTGAGGAGAAAGAGATGAAATCCACCCTGCTCAAGCCATTTAATAGCTCAGATGCATTCATTATAGAAGCAGACCAATGGCCACCACCACTGACTAAGTCAATTCCCTTCACATTTGTACAGAGGAATAAGGAGTGTTCTAAGAGTCTGGTAGCATTGGAGGACAGTCCACCCTCATGAAAACTGGAGAAGTGTATAAAAAACATTCTTCTCTCACATTGAGTAGTGCTTAATAGCAGATGTTGGGTTCAGATAGAATGTGTTCTGAATCCTAGCTATGCCAGTTCATAGAAAAGTATCTTTGGGCAAGTGACTTAATCTCAGCTGACTCAGCCTCATTTTCCTCATCTGTAAAATGGCAATAATAATAGCACCTACATTAGTGGCTTTGACATGTAGTGAGGTGCAGAAAAGTGTTTCTGTTGCTTGCTGTTGTATCAAGCTATTGATTATATTTGTCCTTAAAATAATAGGTATGTGGAAACTTGAGGGGTAAATAAAAAATACAGTAACTTAAGCCTAGTCAAGTGGTTATTATTATTTAGTTTCTTTCATGATAGCATACTTTTCAGTATGAAAGGATATGATCACAACGTAGTCCAAGCTGCATTACAGGAATGATGAGTACAATGGTGAAATGGTACACTTGTATAAGGGCACATCTCCATACAGAAACATAGCCAAATTAACATATGATTGCTCTAATACCTCCCAAACCATACTTATTAGGAACATTAAGGTGATGTAATAGATTATCAAAGAACACAAATGCAATTAAAGAAGCATGTTTTATAAAGTTTATTAAGATAAAGCAGTGTGTGTAATTATTTGAAGAATTCCGATTCTTCTCCATATTTTATGCACAATCAAATTTGATGATACATTCTGAGATCCAATCTAAGTTCATCTCCACAATGCTTACTCATCTACTTCCAGCCCAACTGATGTATCTTTCTCCGATTTGAACTGCTACCCATAAGGGATAAACTTATCCTTAACCAAGATCATCTAAGTGTTTCATTAATGTTTTATCACTCAAATTAAGGACCTCAAAGATGTAAGACACTTTCTCTATGACCTCTATCTCATCCAGTGCAGATGGTTCTCAATAAATATTTCCTTGAATTAATTCTAGAATATCTTACAAAATCCCATTTAAAGCCAAATATATTATCAAAACTTAGACTTGTATTTATCTGTCTGCTTTAGCTAGAAAGACAGGTTTTTTTTTTTTTTTTCCCTCTTAGCACCAAGGACATCAAAAATTACTTTCCAAATTATGTTATTTATTATGGATTAGAGTTTTGTGTTTCAGATCTTAAATAAAGGTGCAGCAAAACCTCAAGGAGAAATAGGGTAGGAAATCGTTCTAGCTCTCAGTTTGTGAGTGATCAGATGCCTCGGCCCATTAGAATTCTGTGTGTGGGGATTGTCAGCAGCCTGTGGGGTGCTGGAGCCAGTGGATAAGGGCAGGGCAGCTGTGGGCAAGGATAGTACCGTGGAGCAGCCTAGAAGACCATTCTGGACTTCACATTACAGGCAGAGACTCTCCCCGGGATGCTATGACTTTGCCTTGACAACAAAAATGTTTTAGATCTAAAAGCCACTAATCTGCGAGTCAGTCAGACAGCCCAGCAGCCAATGAGATTAAATGTCTAATTTATAATCCTGGACATTTGTAAACACTAGGTTCTCTCTGGATACCTAATCAAGAAGTGAAGAAATGTTTGGTTTAGATTTGCTGCATTCACTTCTGCATGGATGAGTGTCGTAGTTATCTAGTGCTCCTACAACAGAAATATCATAAATGGGTGGCTTTAACAAATAGAAATTTATTTTCTCACAGTTTAGAAGGCTTGAAGTCTGAATTCAGGATACCGATTCTGGGGAAGGCTTTCTCTCTCTGTTGGCTCTGTAGGAAGGTCCTTCCTTGTTTCTTTGAGCTTCTGCTCCTGAGTGATCTTCATGTCGCTTGGCATCTTTCTTCCCCCATCTCTGCTTCTTTCGCTTGCTTGTTTAACTCCTTTGTATCTCAAAAGAGATTAACTCAAGAACACCCTACACTAATCCTTCCTCATTAAGATAACGAAGACAATACATTCCCAAATGGGATTATGACCACAGGCATAGAGTTTAGGATTTACAACACATGTTTTGGGGGGACACATTTCAACCCATAACAGTGAGGAACTGAAGTAACTGTAGGGGCTGAGGAAAAAAGGAGTGGGTGTCCCATTGCATATAGTAAGTAGCTTCTAGAAAAACTTACCCATAAAGTATTGTGATCAATGTTATGTGACAGTGTAGGATCAGAAAAAATATCCGGAAATACTAACTCAACCCAGATCAGTATGCCATAGATAACATCTGCAGCATGGAAGAAAGATTAGTAAATTAATAAACAATAGTTTTATTTACACTTAGACAAATGTATATATATTCTACATAATTACTAGTATGTATATCTTACTAGGCCACCAGCAGCCATTAAAAATAAAATAAGGAGTTCACAGGTATTTTGGAATTCCCTGAGTCTTACCTTTCATAGCAGAGTGTCCCCTTGTAAACTCTTCATTTACACAACAAGCATTTATTGGATTCTTTACAAATGGATCAGGCATTGAACTAGATGCTTTCTGGTGGACATGAGTGATCAAAGTATATTATATAGTTTAGAATACTAAAATTTAGTCTTTAGAATTGAAGATGATTTATGAACTTGCTAAATATTCTTATTGTGCACGTAATTATCATTATCCTTGGCCTCTAAGAGTTGCAAAACAGTGAGTCATTCTGAAGGATTAGCTGCTATGTCTTAATCTTCACCTTTCTAGTAAATACCCTCAAATATGATGCTTTGGCAGCCCATAAAGTTGACTAACAAGAAGCAAATTATTTCCAGGAAATACATTCCAAAGATATTATCGAGAATCCCAAGGGGTCTTGCCTATGTAACCTGAACATGCTCCTAATGTCAGTAGCAATTTATGCATTCAAAGAGAGTTAGTTTCACAGTGGGCAGGGGACTGTCATTGTCTTGTGTATCGATTCAGAGTAATAACTACTACTATAGCATATGTTGAGTGCATACAATCTATCAGGTACTATTATATACACTTTCCTCAAATTAATTCATTTTGTACTCACAAACCCTATGAAATATGTACTATTATTCATATTTTACAGACAGGGAAACTGAGATATGGGAAGGTGAAGTAACTTTATCAGGCTTACATGTCTTGGAAGAGGCTGAATCAGTTCAAACCTAGACAGTCTGGGACCAGTGTCTAAGTTCTTAATTAACCAGTATACTCTGCAGTATGTGACACAAGGTGTCTGCTGTGGTACCTGAAGCTTCTGCTTTCTTTATGCTAAAGTGTTAATTGACGGTCTGCTAATCATGGTCTACACTGTTCCTACTCTCATTTGGAGTACCCATCTCTGAGTTGTCTAAGGCCTCAGATCACACTGCTCCAATGTTCTTTTTACTACAGGTAAACACTTTTTGCTCTTGGATCCAACTTCTTCATTGTGGTGCCCCACAGCACAGCTGCATGTGCCCCAGGGGAGCAGTAGTTTCACTGATGCGTGGATGCTCAGGGTAGGTGGAGAGAAGGAAGGGTGATAGGGAGGGCTGCACAGGAGGAATCTACAAGCACAGTTTTAATTTGAACCTAGAGGCCTGGCCTTCTGCCCTAATGTTCAAGTCTTGTTTGCTAAATATGGCTAGTCTAAACAGATTTCTTACCTACTTATAATGATTTTGTTGCCGGGAAGCACACATTTGTCTAATGCTGAATTGTGAAAAACTTTGAAGGTGATTCTCCTGTCATTGGACCACTGAGTTCCTTTCAAATCAGAGGTATAACTGGACTCTTTTTGAAGTGTTCTTGTGATAAAGACCATTTTGGGGGGGTGCTATCCCACTCTATGTGATGGCTTATTCAAGGTCTGCTATAAAATAAATTATATAGGGTTACTAAGGAAAACAATGACTAAATATTAAAAAACACACATATATGAAATAATAATATATGTGCATTTTTACCAAGACATTAAGTAATAGAATCTAGGAGCAGGTCTGATAAGTACCATGATTTAAAAATAGTTATGAGCCTAAATAATATTTTAAAATGAATAAAAAACCTATAGTAGGATATCTAATTTCTATGGTGACAAAGTCATAGGGACTAATAGTACTACCATGGTTCCTTCTTAAGTTAGTGAAAATAAGAAAAATATTTTTCCACTAATGATTACCACGCTCCAAATTCTATCATGGACTACCTTGGGTGGAACCCCTGTACCAAAGCCTCACAAATCTTCTCTTTCCATGAGGTGGAATTTGACCCTTACATGCTAGAGAATGTAAGTTTATGAACAAACAGAGGCCAAATTTTGTTAGATTCTTTGAGTTCTGCAAAATAGAATAAAACAGACTCTGAATAGGGAATAAGTTTTGGTTCTAGCTTCAATTCTGTTACTAACCTTCTGGGTTACTTTGGGCGATGAATTTTACTACAGGTCTCAGATTTCACCAGGAAAATAAGAAGATTGGACCAGCTGATCTCTGAGGAACTATTCTGATTTCATATTGTATTATTCTCCGAATCTTTTCTTTTACTTGGTTCCATGTCACTCGTATTTATTCCTTTATGATATTAAACAGGGAACACGAAAATGTTATATCATTTGCCAAACTATTTCCTGGGATATCTTTCACTTCAGAGTTTACCTTTCCCTTTCCTCCAGGAATAAGAACATTACTGGAAACAAATGTTCCTTTCCTGGAATGAAGATATTTGTCAACTAAAGGAGACTTTGCACAGACTTCTGAGAAAAGTAGACTTAGATGTAAAAATAAGCTGTTTCCTTGGCTAGTTGATTTTTGCATCTCCCACATTGGTTATTTTTTATTTTTTGAGTTGTAAGAGCCTATTTTATCACAGCCTGAATTCTCTTTTGGTCTGATACTGCAGTGCAGCCATACATAATAATAAAAAAAGAGTAAAATGGAAATGAACCAAACAAATTAGCCTCCTGCTTTACTTCTCCATTTTCTCAAAGCTGAGGAAATAGTGTTAAGTGATGCTCTAGCAATGGATGGTTTAAGTTAGGGTCTCTAAAGCCTTATCAGGGAGATTGGAGGATTTGTTAATTGCTGTTGACTTGGCTTTGACTCATGGCAACCCCATGTACAATAGAACAGTGTCCTGTCCTGCACCACCCTCAGATATGCTTGAGTTCATTGTTGAGGCCACTGTGTATTTTGAGTGCCTTCCAGCCTAGCTGGCTCATCTTCCAGCACTCTGTTAGAAAATATTCTGTTGTGATACACAGGGTATTCTTTGCTAATTTTAAGAAATAGATTGCTAACCTTTCCTCCTAGTGTGTCTTATTCTGGAAGCTCCACTGAAAGCTGTCCACCATGAGTGACCCTGCTGGTATTTGAAATACCAGTGGCATAGCTTCCAGCATCACAGCAAGACACAAGCCACCACAGTACAACAAACTGACAGATGGGTGCTGGTTGGAAGATTTAGCTATATATAAACCCAATTATCAGTTAGTCACCTGGCCTTTTGGACTGTCTCTTGTCTCAGTGTGGCCCTTTTGGAACATGAAATATAAGTAAAATGATGAATAAAATCGTGAAAACACCTAGCTCAGTGCTTGGCACTCACAGAAGCTGAGACGGGGCAGGAAACTGGAAGTCCCATCAGATTTTTGCTGCTGTTTTGTTCAGGCCTCAAGGAATTTCAGCTTTCCTAGGTCCCTATAGGAGCCCTGGTAGCATAGTGGTTAGGTGTTAGGCTGCTTTCCAAAAGGTTGGGAGTTCAAATCCACGAGCCACTCCTTGGCAACCCTATGGGGCTGTTCTACTCTGTCTTACAGGGTTGCTATGAGTCGGAATTGACTCAACAGCAATGGGTTTGGGTTTGGTTTGGTTTGAGGTCCCTACTGAATGTGATTTTTTAGTCCCTACTAAGACCTGCCTAGGGTAGGAGCCCTGGTGGTGTAGTGGTTAAGAGCTCAGCTGCTAACCAAAAGGTTGGCAGTTCAAATCCACCAGCCACTCCTTGGCAACCCTGTGGGGCTGTTCTACTCTGTCCTACAGGGCCGCTATGAGTCAGAACCGACTTGACAGCACCTAACAATAACAACAACAAGACCTGGGGAAAGCCTCCGTTAGGAAACAATGTTTTGAGTTTCATTACTCACTCCTTCTCTAGATCCAGTGATTCATCCACAAAGCATCCAGGTCCACTGGATAACCCTTTTAGAATCATCCCAGCAAGATCTAAATCTTTCCTCTTTGAAGCTGCTATCATCTCCCTATCCTCACCTTCCCTTTTTCCTTGGCTTCTCTAACTGATCAACTGAAAAGTAAATGCAATTCATTAGGTACTTGTATATAGTAGGAACTTGATAAATGTTTACTGTAAAGATCTACAAATGCGATTTCTGGATGTGCTGTTTAAGGGTAATGCAAACTTGAATTTTGTGTTGGAGGTAGTTGCGCATAGCGACAAGGATTCTGCAGTTTGTCAGAACTGGATTTGAAGTCCATCTTCTGGTGAACTGATGACAAACATGGCCACAATTGTTAATGCCTCTATAGATCTGTATGCTTTGCAGCGTAATTTTGCAGCTCCTTCCATTATTTTTCCACCCTTGGATTTGAGCTGTCATTGTGACTTGCTTTGACTAACAGATATGGTAGAAGGTATACTGTGCTAGTTCCAGTCCTAACCCTTGAGAGGCCTTGCACATATCTACTTGCTCTCTAGGGACCCTGCCTTTCCCAAGTAAACAGAGCTCAGCCAGTTTATTGTTCCCATTCAGCTCCATAGATGAGAGATCCTAGCCAAGATAAGAGAAGCTTCCTGTTTGACCCTCAAATGACTCCAAATATATGAGGAATCCCAGAAAGAACAAAAATATTGCCTGGCCAAACCAAGCCAAATTGTAGATCTGAACAATACGAGCTAAAAGTAAAAAAAAAAATGATGTTTTAAGCTAGTAAGCTTTCGTGTGGGTTATTGTGCAGCATTTCTGTGGTAGTAGATACCTGATACTGTCTTTGTTTTTTACCAACTGTGTTATTGGGCAAGGCACTTTAAATCTCTAAATCTAAGTTTCTTCATCTTTTGATTAGAGATAATTTTAAGACCTATCTCATATTTTGAGATTACGTGAGCGGATTATATACACGACATACAGAAGAAACTCAATAGGAGTTAGCTGTTACTATGATTTTCTTTCCCATATGAATGAGCTATTGTCAACAGAGGCCTGTTGTTCTTCCTGATGCTTTGTGTCTTAGCCCCCTTTTGTTGAGAAAATAAATAGCAACAAATAAAACCCAAACTTCTACTTTACCAGAGCATTTATGCCCTAGGTAGCAGGCAGGAATTCTGAAATCAGATCATAAGGGTTCAAATCCCTGCTCTGAAACTTATCAGCTGTGTGGACTTGCGTAATTTACTTAATCTCTCCATGCCTCAGTTTCTTCACTTTTAAAACAGGACTAATAATAGTATCTACTTCCTTGAGTTGTTATGAAGATTAAATTATATACATCTAAAGTGCTTGGAGCAATGCTTGACACATAGTAAGCACTCGCAAGCACTTGGTAAGTGTTAACCGTCATCATCATCAGTGAGATTTTAGCATCTCCCAGATATCAGTTGTTTCCCAGGCTTGTGCCATGTGAAATTCTCCAGGAGCTTCTGCACTAAATAGAGCAGCATTCAGCCACTCCCCGAAAGCCCATAGGTAAGTGGCTAGAGTTCAGCCATTTGGCAGGCAGCTAGCAGGTGGTCTCAGTCTTCACAGTGTTATAGTGAACAACTGGTCCAGAAATAACACACTAAAAGATACCAAAGAAGTCAGGAAATTGGAAAAGGGAATGATCCATTGCCCTGGGTAAATGACATCAACTAATGTGGGTATGGATTTGGGTTTAGCCTCTGAACAAAGAATTGAGAGCAAAAAAAAAAAAAAAGTGTTGCAAATGGGACTAGGTTGGTTTGAAGGAAGCTAAACCAAGAGAGTTCAACTAAACTGAAGGATTTGAGCTTTTAAAATGAGTAGTGACATTGTCTAATAAATCCACTGAGAGATCTTTAAAAACGGACTTATGGTGGTAAGAAAAGTAAGGAAGGGATTTTGTATGGTGTTAAGAAGGATGAGCTTTGGAGCCTGACAGAACTGGGCTTCATTTCTGTCCTCATTTAGTAGCTCTGTGACCTTGGAGAAGTTCCCTCATTTTTCTGGGTTTCAGTTCCCTCATTTGTAAAATTAGGACAATAATTCCTCTCCTGTAGAGCTAATGAAGGAATTAAATCACAGCTACGTAAAATGCTTAACAGTGCCTGGCACCTAATAGGCACTTAATAAATGGTATGTGTTACTGTTATTGTTATTAATTAAACTCCATCGGCTGAAATTTCTGTATTGCCAGAATCTCTTCCTTGAGTTACCATTTTCTGTTCCCTCATATGGTCTGACTGAGCCTTTCAATTCTTATGTGTACTTCACAGAACTTTGACGTCTGCCATTCTGATATCCAAATAATGACTGTGACATTACAGAACTCGATGTCTTTCTGGGCTGCCTTTGACATGGCAACCTGCATCATTTTTACTTGCTTGGTCTAGGATAATATGTCCTATTAATGAAAGCAAATGAGGTCTTAAAGAGTCATCTGAGGTTGGCAGACACTGGCAGCAAGATAGAAACCAGGGTATACCATGTAAGGGCATCAAAGTGTGGTATTAACTGGGGTGTGGAGTGACCTCTTATCCTCAAGGATTAACACACATTTGCTCTATGCATTTTATACTGTGAACTAGGTAAAGTCAGATATGGAGCTCTTAAATTAGAGACAGAAATTAGGGTTACTTCATGCCTAAGGATTTCTCAGATCATTCTCTCTGCTTCTTTTTCAAGTTGGTTGTAAAAATTTTCAAAAAGAAAAAATAGGGGCAAGTTAGGGATGATAATAAAAATAAATACACTTTTTTGTTTTTTCTATGCTGCTGATTTGATTTCAGTCCCTCCTTCTCTTCCATACTGCCACATTCACCACTTTGGGTGAATTAAGCCATGTTTTTAGGTTCAACCCCATTGTTGAGGCCACTGTGTATTTTGAGTGCCTTCCAGCCTATGTGGCTCATCTTCCAGTGCTCTATTGGACAGTATTCTGTTGTGATACATAGGATATTCTTTGGCTAATTTTAGGAAGTAGATTGCTAGGCCTTTATTTCTAGTTCATCTTAGTATGGAAGCTCCATTGAAATCTATCTATCATGGGTGAGCCTGCTGGTATTTGAAATACCAGCGGCATAGCTTCCAGAGTCACAGCAACACACAAGCCACCACAGTACAACAAAGTGACAGATGAGTGGTGGTTGGAAGATTTAACCATGCTTAAATGCCATTATTAGTTGAAACTTAGGGTTACTTCACTTAGTCGTAGGTGCCAGGCAGTCCTTGAGGAAATGTTTTAAGAGTATTGACAGATCAAGAAAAAATCATTTTCTACTCTGACAGGGATCACAGTAGAGGGTCCTGGACGGAGGTGGAGAAAAATGTAGAACAAAATTCTAACTCACAAAAAAATAAAAAAATAAAAAAAGTCTAGTCTTACTGGTGTGACAGAGACTGGAGAAATCCCGAGAATATGGCCCAGAGACACTCTTATAGCTCAGTAATGAAGTCACTCCTGAGGTTCACCCTTCAGCCAAAGATTAGACAGGCCCATAAAACAAAACGAGACTAAATGGGCACACCAACCCAGGGTCAAGGACTAGAGGGCACAGGAAAGCTGGTAATGGGGAACCCCAAGGTCAAGAAAGGGAGAGTGTTGGCATGTCGTAGTGTTGGCATGTCATGGTGTTGGCAACCAACGTCACAAAACCGTATGTGTATTAATTGTTTAATGAGAAACTACTTTGCTCTGTAAACCTTCATCTTAACCAAAAACCAAACCAAACCCATTGCCGTCGAGTCAATTCCAACTCACAGCAACCCTATAGGACAGAGTAGAACTGCTCCATAGGTTTCTAAGGAGTGGCTGGTAGATTCAAACTGCCGACTTTCTGGTTAGCAGCTATAGCTCTGAACCACTATGCCACCAGGGTTTCCAAACCTTCATCTTAAGTACAATAAAAAAAAAAAAAAAAATTAAAAAAAAAATTCATTTTCGCAACCAAGAAAGCAATGTACGCTTTAGGTTCACTGTGGGCCTACAGTGTCACCTTTCTATAAACAGGTAGGGTTCTCACAACCAGGCCCACAAATCGTCATTTTTAGAGCAACAACAAACCTTGCTCGGTATCAAAGTGTATCACCTTAGGGTTTTAGAACTGTAATGCCACAAACTCAGAAATAATAAAGCTCATAAACATAAAAATAGATGAACTAGATACAAAGTACAGTTTCCTTTCCAGTTGAAGTACAACATTTTTTCCCTGATTGTCTAATAGTGGCACCTTCATGCGAGGCCTGGGGATTTATGCATTTTCATACCGTGTTCCTCTTCAGTGCTATTTCTCTTGTAGCCTCTCTAGAAATTTTGGTGATTACGAAATTTGGTTCTTCATAGACAAACTCAGTAATGACTAATGATGTGCCACTGATTTATATTAAAATGCATCATTTCTTTGCTTCTAACAGAGGATTGTTTCTTACAGGATATGCAAATCCTAAGACAGATCATAATGATGAAATGATATCAAATGCCACAGTTGAGGGACTTTTTACAAAATAACTGAAGATGGTCACCAGCCCGTTGTCACTCAGTTAAACGCTCTTTAAGTCCTTCCACTCTACCCCCAGATACGATGAATGACTTGGGCTAAACCATCCACATTCAATCCACATTCACATTCTTTTGACTGTTGCATAAGTCACATAGCTTCTTTTTTGCTTCAGTTTCTTCATCTACGAAATGGAAATATCAGTAGTCCTCTTTCAGAAGGGGGTTTTAAAGAGCAAATGAGATAATACACAAAGTAATGGCTACACAGGCAATATTTTCTTAATAAATGATAGATCTTACTAATTTACCTTGTGGTTGATTGATATGTAATTGCAAGGTCATTGGCATTGGTTAGGGGTGTAATGTATAGCTTACAGCAGATTGGAATGATATGGTTCAGCTGGAGATCGAGTTAATTACAGGTGGGGTTAGTAAAGGAAACTAAAAAAAAAAAAAAATCATTTTGAAAGAACATATCAGAATGTTCAGGTAATTTGTATGGACTGTTTCATTGTAAACATTGTAAAACTGCTTGTAAAAGCTGAAGTTTTGACCTTTTTGCAAACACAATTTCAATTTTCAGAGCTTAACTTGATAGTAATAACCAAGTTGGTAACATTCTTATCTTAATCTTTTTTGGTCTGGAGAACGTCTTTTTCCCCAAGTGATTTTAGATATTTAGCTTGAAAAGGAGACCAGGGTATAAACTGTCCCATTCACAACTTTGCTGTGTGTTGGTTCATTGAGCCACTCATTTGCTGACACATTCATCATATTATTTCACACCAATTTTATCCTAGGAAGCAGGCTAGGTCTTATGGAAATAAAGATCCCGTCTCTTTCCTCAAGGAATTTACAGTCTTGTGGCTGGATAGAAGTATAAATAAAACATGCTATGTGTCATGGATTGAATTGTGTCCCCTAAAAATACCTGTCAACTTGGCTGGGTTATGATTCCCAGTATTGTATGATTGTATAATCTGACATGATTTCCTTATGTGTTGTAAACTCTATCACCATGATAAGGTTATATGTGATTTCCTTATGTGTTGTAAACTCTTATCACTATGATGAGGTTGTATGTGATTTCCTTATGTGTTGTAAACTCTCACTATGATGAGGTTATACTGATGAGGTTTACAAGATTACACAGTGTCTTAATCCAATCTCTTCTGAGATATAAAAGAGAGATGTGAGCAGAGACACATGGGAACTTCATACCACCAAGAAAGCAGTGCCGGGAGTAGAGTGCATGCTTTGGACCTGAGGCTCCTGTGCAGAGAAGCTCCTAGACTGAAGGAAGATTGATGCCACAGACCTATCTCCAGAGCTGACAGAGAAAGTGTTCCCTTGGAGCCCTGAATTTGGACTTGTAGCCTACTGGACTGTGAGAGAATAAACTCTTTGTTTAAGCCATCCACTTGTGGTATTTCTGTTACAGCAGCACTAGATGACTAAGACAGAATTTGGTACTGGGAGAGGGGTCCTGCTCTAACAGACACCTAAAATGTGGAATCAGTTTTTTTTTTTTTTTTTTTTTAATTGTACTTCAGGTGAAGGCTTACAGAACAAATAGTTTCTCATGAAACAGAAGTACACATGTTGTTTTATGACATTGGTTAACAACCCCACAACATATCAACCTTCTAACTTCTCAACCTTTTTTTTTTGGTGAAAATACACATAGCCAAAGATACATCATTTCAAAAATTTCTACATGCACAGTTCAGTGACATTGACTACACTCTTCAGATTGTGCTGTTATTCTCATTTAAGATGAAGGCTTACAGAACAAAATAGTTTCTCATTTAGCAGTTACTACAAATGTTGCCCTATGACAATGGTTAACAATCTCACAACACATCAACAATATCCTTACTCAACCTTGGGTTCCCTATCACCAACTTTGTTGTCCCCTTCTGCCTTCTGGCCCTTGTCACTGGACTCCTGTACCTTGTTACCCTCATTTGGTTTTATGGGGCTGTCCACGCCCAGGCTGAACAGTGAACCTCGGAGGTAACTTCACCACTGAGCTAAAAGGGTGTCTAGGGGCCATACTCTTGGGGTTTCTCCAGTCTCCTTTAGGCCAGTAAATCTGGTCTTTTTTTTGTGAGTTAAAGTTATGCTTTACATCCTTCTCCACCTCTGTCCAGAATCCTCTGTTGTGATCCTGGTCAGAGCAGTCAGTGGTGGTAGCCAGGCAGCATCTAGCTGTACTGGACACATTCTGGTGGAGGCCTTGGTAGCTGTGGACAGTTAGTCCTTCAGACTAATCTTTACCTTGTATCCTGTTCTCTTCATTCTCCCTTGCTCCCGAAGGGATGAGACCAGTGGAGTATCTTAGATGGCCGCTCACAGGCTTTTAAGACCTCAGACACTACTCACCAAGGTAGAATGTAGAGCATTGTCTTTATAATCTGTGTCATTCCAATTGAGCTAGATGTTCCCCGAGACCATGGTCCCCACAGCCCTCCAACCAACAATTCAGTCCCTTGGAGTTTGGATGTGTCTATGGGGCTTCCATGACCCTTCCTTGTACAGGTTGTGCTAGTTTGCCCTCTATTGTGTACTGTCTCACCCTTCACCCAATATACCACTTATCTATTGCCTATTTAGTATTCCCCCCCACCCCTCCCATCCCTGGTAACCAACAAAGATTGTTACATTTTGTGTGTGAACTTTTTCATGGGTTTTTACAATAGAGGTCTCTCATACAATATTTGTCCTTTTGTGATTGACTTATTTCATTCAGCATAATGTCCTCCAGTTTTATCCATGTTATGAGATGGTTCACAGATTCATTGTTGTTCTTTCTCGTTGCATAGTACTCCATTGTGTGTATATACCATAGTTTGTTTATCCATTCATCTGTTGATGGGCATTTAGGTTGTTTCCATAGTTTTGCTATTGTGAACAATGCTGCCATGAACATAGGTGTGCATATGTCTATTCGAGTGACGACTCTTATTTCTCTAGGATATATTCCTAGGAGTGGGATTGCTGGATCAAATGGTATGTCTCTTTGTAGCTTTCAGAGGAAGCGCCGTATCATTTTCCAAAATGGTTGTATCATTTTGCATTCCCACTGGCAGTGCATAAGAGTTCCGATCTCCCTGCAGCCCCTCCAACATTTGTTATTTCCAGTGTTTTTGATTCGTGCCAGTAATGCCAAGGTGAGATGGTATCTCATTGTGGTTTTAATTTGCATTTCTCTAATGGCTAGTGATCGCGAGCATTTCCTCATGTGTCTTTTGGCCATTTGAATGTCTTCTTTGGTGAAGTGTATGTTCATTTCCTTTGCTCATTTTTTAATAGGATTAGTTGTCTTTTTGTTGTAGAGGTGTTGGATTTTCTTGTAGATTATGGAGATTAGACCTTTGTCTGACTTGTACTGTCCAAAAATTTTTTCCCAGTCTGTAGGTTCTCTTTTTACTCTTTTGGTGAAGTCTTTTGCAGAGCAAAGGTATTTGATTTTTAGAAGATCCCAGTTATCTAGCTTATCAATTGGGGTTTCTGCATTGATAGTTATGGTTTTATCCTGTTAATGCTGTGTATTAAGGCCTATAGTGTTTTTCCTATTTTTTCTTCTATGAACTTTATAGTTTTAGGCTTTATATTCAGGTCTTTGATCCATTTTGAAGTAGTTTTTGTATACGGCATGAGGTATGGGTCCTGTTTTATTTTTTTGCAGATGGCTATCTGGCTTTTCCAGCACCATTTGTTAAAAAGACTGTCTTTTCCCCATTTGATGGACTTTGGGCGCTTGTCATAGATCAGATGACTGTAGGTCGATGGATTTCCATCTGGGTTGTCAATTCTGTTCCGTTGGTCAATTTATCTGTCGTTGTACCAGTACAAGGCTGTTTTGACTACTGTACCTGTATAGTAAGTTCTGATGTCAGGTAGTGTGAGTCCTCCAACTTTATTCTTCTTCTTCAGTAGTGCTTTACTTATTCGGGGCTTCTTCCCTTTCCATATAAAGTTAATGATTAGTTTTTCCATCTCTTTGAAGAATGTTGTTGGTGTTTGGATCGGGATTGCGTTGTATTTGTAAATTACTTTGGGTAGAATTGCCATTTTCACAATGTTGAGTCTGCCTATCCCTGAGCATGGTATGTTTTTCCATTTATGTAAATCCCTTTGGGTTTCACACAGTAGTGTTTTGTAGTTTTCTTTGCGTAGGTCTTTCACATCCCTGCTCAGATTTATTCCTAAGTATTTTATCTTTCTAGGGGCTATTGAAAATGGTATTGTTTTTCTGATTTCCTTTTCATCGTTCTTTTTATTGGTGTACAGGAATCCAACTGATTTTTGAATGTTTATCTTGTACCCTGCTACTCTGCTGAATCTTTCTATTAGTTCCAGTAGATTTCTCGTGGAGTCTTTAGGGTTTTCTATGTAGAGTATCATATCATCTGCAAACAGGGACAGTTTAACTTCTTCATTACCAATATGGATGCCCTTTATTTCTTTCTCTTGCCTTATTGCTCTAGCTAGAACTTCCAGCACAATGTTAAATAGGAGTGGTGATAAAGGGCATCCTTGTCTTCTTTCTGTTTTTAAGGGGAATGTTTTCAGCCTCTCTCCATTAAGAATGATGTTGGCCGTTGGTTTTGCATAGATGCCCTTTATTATGTTGAGAAATTTCCCTTCTATACCTATTTTATTGAGAGTTTTAATCAGGAATGGGTGTTGGACTTTGTCAAATGCCTTTTCTGCGTCAATTGAGAAGATCATGTGATTCTTTTCTTTCCTTTTATTTATGTGGTGGATTACTTTGATTGATTTTCTAATGTTGAACAATCCTTGGATACCTGGTATGAATCCTACTTGGTCATGGTGTATTATTTTGTTGATATGATGCTGAATTCTATTGGCTAGAATTTTGTTCAGAATTTTTGCATCTATATTTATGAGAGATATTGGCCTGTAATTTTCTTTTTTTGTGACATCTTTTCCTGGTTTTGGTATGAGCATTATGCTGGCTTCATAGAATGAATTCGGAAGTGTTGATTCCTCTTCTATGCTCTGAAATGGTTTGAGTAGTACTGGTACAAGCTCTTTTGTAAATGTATTGTAGAATTCTCCAGTGAAGCCATCTGGGCCAGGGCTTTTTTTGGTTGGGAGTTTTTTTATTACCTTTTCAATCTCTTCTCTTGTTATGGGTCTGTTCAGATTTTCAACATCATTTTGTTGTAGTTTTGGTAGGCTGTGTGTTTCTAGAAATTTATCCATTTCCTCTATGTTTTCAAATTTGTTGGAGTATAGTTTTTCATATTATTCTGTTATAATCCTTTTTATTTTGGTTGGGTCTGTTGTGATGTCCCCCATTTCATTTCTTATTTGGGTTATTTGTGTCCTCTCTGTTTTTCTTTTGTCAGTCTTGCCAGTGGTTTGTTGATTTGGTTGATTCTTTCAAAGAACCAACTTTTGGTTTTGTGGATTCTTTCTATTGTTTTTCTGTTCTCTATTTCATTGATTTCTGCTCTGATCTTTACTATTTCCTTTCTTCCAGTGGTTGTGGGCTTTTTTTTGCTGCTTTCTTTCTATTTGTTTGAGTTCTGTAGTTAATGTTTTGATTTTGTCTCTTTCTTCTTTTTGGATATGTTCATCTATTGCTATAAATTGTCCTCTGAGGACTGCCTTTGCTGTGTCCCAAAGGTATTGGTATGATGTGTTTTCATTCTCATTTGATTCAAGGAAATTTTTGATTCCATCTCTGATTTCTTCTATTACCCAGTGATGTGTAAGCAGGGTATTATTCAGTTTCCATGTAATTGATTTGTTTTCCTTGCTCTTTCTATTGTTAATTTCTACCTTGATGGTATTGTGGTCAGCGAAGATACTTTGAATTATCTCAACATTTTGGATCTCGTTGAGGATTTCTCTGTGGCCTAAGATGTGGTCTATTCTGGAGAATGTTCCATGTGCACTGGAAAAGAATGTGTACTTTGCAGCGGTTGGATGGAGTGTTCTATATATGTCTGTGAGGTCAAGTTGGCTGATTGTGCCCTTTAGGTCTTCTGTATCTTTGCTGAGTTTCTTCTTAGTTGTTCTGTCCTTTACGGAGAGTGGTGTGTTGAAGTCTCCTACTATTATTGTGGAACTGTCAATTTCTCTTTTCAGTGTTGTTAGAGTTTGTTTTATGTATTTTTGGTGCCCTGTCATTGGGTATGTAGATGTTTATTATGGTTATGTCTTCAGGATGGATCATCCCCTTAATCATTATGTAGTGTCCTTCTTTGTCTTTTATGGTAGATTTTGTTTTAAAGTCTATTTTATCTGAGATTAGAATTGCCACTCCTGATCTTTTTTGGTAGTTGTTAGCTTGATATATTTTTTTCCAACCTTTGACTTTTAATAAATTCACATCTTTGTTTCTAAGGTGAGTCTCTTGTAGGCAGAAAATTGATGGATCCTGTTTTGTTATCCATTCTGTCACTCTCCGTCTCTTTATGGGTGCATTGAGTCCATTTACATTCAGTGTAATTATTGATAGATGTGAGTTTGTTGCTGTCATTTTGTAGTGCTTTCTTTGCGGTGCTGAAGTTTTCTTTGTTCTTCTTACTCTCTTGTGCTGAGATACTTTTGTTTGTGGATTTTTTTTAAATTTCTTTTGTTTTTGCTGAGACTTTATGTTTTTCCTCTTTTTTTTTTATGAGTATGTCTGTTAACTTTCTTTGTGGCTACCATGAATTTTACCCTTATCTTGCTAAGTTTGAAGCAGTGTACCATTACTTGGTATCGCCTTGCCTTCCTCTCCATTGGAAGGTTCTGTATCTATGCCGTTTATTCCCTTTTATTGTTTTGATGTTGTTGTGATTTACTGATTAACTTCTCTGATTCCCTGTTGTATTTCTTTCCATTTTTGGATAGTCCTCGAGAGTTCATTTCCTAGATTGGTATCTGGCTGGTACGATCCTGCGTCCTGTCTTCTGCCTGTGAGCTGAAGCTGTTTGTCCTCAGATCGAAGAACCTGCTTTAATAATTCTTGTAAGTTTGGTTTGACTTTTTCATATTCCCTTAATTTCTGTTTATCTGGAAATGACCTAATTTCACCATCAAATTTGAACGAGAGTTTTGCAGGATATATTATTCTTGGCTCGAAATTTTTTTCTTTCAAGATTTTATATATGTCATCCCATTGCCTTCTTGCCTGCATGGTTTCTGCCAAATAATCTGAGCTTAGTCTTATTGTTTCTTCTCTGTATGTGACTTCTTGTTTTTCACGAGCTGCTCTCAGGATTCTTTGTTTGTCTTTGGTTTTGGCAAGTGTGATTGATATGCCTGGTGATTTTCTTTTGGGGTCTCTTCTATATGGGGTTCGTTGAGCTTCTTGGATGGCTAGCTTTTCGTCTTTCGTGATATTGGGGAAGTTTTCTGTCAGCAGTTCTTCAATGATCCTCTCTGTATTTTCTGTTTTCTCCCCCTGTTCTGGAATTCCAGTCAGTTGCAAATTTTTGCTTTTGATTGTGTCCCACATAACTCTCAGGGTCTCTTCATTTTTCTTTATTCTTTTTTCTGAGTTTTCCTCAAACAGAGTTGTATCCAAGTGTTTGTGTTCAATTCCACTGATCCTGTCTTCCACCATTTCAAATCTGCTTCTCAGCCCTTCTATGACACCGATCATTTCTGAAATCTTGTTGTTTATCTTTTGGATTTCTAATTGTTGTCTTTGTATTATTTCTAGTTGTGAATTTATTTTGGCATTTAGTTCCTGCATTATTTTCCTGAATTCTTCCAATTTTTTGTCTGTATTTTCCATGAATTTGTCTATTTTTTCCTGGTGTTTATCAGCTCTTTGCCTCAGTTCTTGTAGAATTTGTGAGTATTAGAGATTTGAATTGCTTATCAGGTAGTTCTAGTGCATTTTCTTCCATAGGAGAGTCATCTGGTGTTTTATTTTGGACGCCTACTGGAACCATCCTGTCTTGTTTTGTAAATGTTTTGTTATTGTCTGCTGTCTTCGGGGCATTCGGTGGTTATTTTTCTCGTTTATTGACTGTAGATTTGTTTGTTTCGTCCCTTTTTGTTTTTAAAATTTGACTTTGAGCAGGTGGACTGTGTGTTCTTTGTTTGCTCATCTGTGGGCACAATACTTTTCACCTCCTTCTCCGGTTGTCAGGGTCAGTCACTCAGATATGGTACGGCAGAGGAGTTAGTGGGATGGGTTGTTTATGTCACTTACTACAGCCACCAGAGTGGATCAGTAATCAGTGCAGGTCAGCTTCCAGTAGGCCGTGCCTGTGCTGGTTGGTGGTGTGATGTCATGTGCACGGTGCAGGTAGGCAGGATGCAGCGGGGAGATTGTTATGTGTGGAGCTAAGATGGATATAGGAGAGAGGAGAGAGGAACAGGAGCCAAAAACATACAAACAAACAAACAAACAAGAATGCTGGGGTAGCTTGCCATTGGAGTGGAGAGATGAGAGACTATGAAATGGAGAAAAACAGAAAGGGGAAGAGGAAGAAAAGAAAAGAATGAATAAATAAATATTGGAAAGGTTAAAGAACTGCAAAGTTCCCAGGTATCCCACCAGTGCAGCTATGAGGTCTGGGGAAGTTGCTCTCAGGTGTTGCAGTATAGCCTGGCTAGAAGGCGTAGAGGTATACGACACCAGGTATTTAGGAAACAGAAAAAGAAGGAAGATATAGATAGACGAGAAACTGAGCAATGAAGAAAGACAAAAAGGGAAAAAGAGGGAAAAGAAAACAAAACAAATTAAAAAAAAAATAAAAAAGAACAAGAAAGGCCCCCAAAAAAACAGGGGGAAAAAAAAAAAACAATGAAAAGATGAAATGCCCTCAGGGATCCCTCTGCACGTCTGTGGAAGCCAAGGGGGAGTCTCTTTGCCACCCAGCTCCACCTGGCCAGAAAGGGTTCCCAACTCAAGAAAAGGAAAAGAAAACAAAGAAACAATTTAAAACAAACGGACAAAAACCCCGGGATCCCACCAGCATGGCAGCCCAGACTGGGAAGCAGCTCCACACTTGAATGGAGCTCTGTAGCCCCTCAGGAAGAAGCAAAGATGGTGCATGGAGCTAGGTACTCGAGCGAGATGAGGGGGAGGTGTCAAGAGGCAAGGAAGAAATCAAAAGAAGTGGAAAAAAGCAGCACCCGCAGCCAACAAATGGCACTCAGAGAGCTGCCTGTTCGGGTGTGTGGAATCCAAGCAGCCGGTGTTTCCCGGTCAAGAGATTGTGGCCATGGGAAGCAGAGGAGGCCGAGTCGGGGTGAAGAAGGGTGGGCAGTGGGAACGCGTATATCGCAAATTTCCGGTGGTTTTGTCTCCCGCTGGATGCTCCGTGAGGCTGCTTTCTCATGCCCCCTGTTTGCTGGTCTCCGATAGGAGTCCAAGGTGGTGGATCCGTGCTGCGTTAGCTGGTAGGGGACCTCTGCGTGAATCTCTCCTCACTCTCCATTCTCTGTCGGTTTTCTCACTCCATTTGGTGCTTAGCTGAGTTCTTTATCTCTTCATTTGATGTTTTAGGGTTTCAGCATTGTTGTGTTCTGTGTTCGGCTTAGTTTTTCGGATCTTTGCTGTGGAGGGACGGCGTGGTGCTTCTGCCTAGAGCGCCATTTTGCCAGATCTGAATCAGTTTTGAAACTGTGAATGGATAGAGGAGTGGCAGCAGCAGAGAACTTTCAGCAGTAGAGGAGCAGAAACAGCAGAGAACCAGGAGCAGCAGAAGCAGGAGACCAGTGTGAGAGCGCTGGAGCTGACCCACGGAGCAAGAGAGTTGAGTGCCTGTGCGCAGGAGGCTTTCTGGCAGAGTGGGGTGCCTCCAGGCACTTATCATCTTTGCACCACTCTGGGACTCCAAAAAGATGCTATAGGAACACATAATCAAATTATTTTAACTCAGAAAGAATGCAATGAGAACACATATCATTTTAAACTATGGCTAAATTCGGCATTATTTTTAATTTACCAAGAACAAAGATACTCTTGAAACCTCAGAAGACCACCAGGAAAACTCCATGAGAATAGAGACATTCTTCTTATGCCTCTTTGCTCTTCCTAATTTCAGAATATTAGAGGGCTCTGCTTTCAAGAGGAGAAAGACTACCACCCATACTGCTACTACCAGGGCCATGGGGAGAATTAAGGATTTTGAGTGGTCAGAATTCATTGATGAATCTTGGGAGCAAGGGTGGAACTCCAGTGGCCCTGGAAGGAAACCAGACTCCTTTAAGATGAGCCACCATGAGAAAGGTGAATAAAATAATCTACCCTTCTGTCTTAGTCAGCTACTGTTGCTATAACAGAAATACCACAAGTGGATGGCTTTAACAAAGAGAAGTTTATTTCCTTACAGTAAAGTAGGCTAAAAGTCCAAATTCAGGGCATCAGCTCCAGGCGAAGGCTTTCTCTCTCTGTCGGCCTTCTTATTAATCTTCCCCCAGACCAGGAGCTTCTCCGCCCAGGGACCCCATGTCCAAAGGATACAATCTGCTCCCAGCACTGCTTTCTTGGTGGTATGAGGTCCCCAATTCTCTGCTTGCTCCCTTTTCCTTTTATCTCTTGTATGATAAAAGGTGGTGCATGCCACACCCCTGGGAAACTCCCTTTACATTGGATCAGGGATGTAACCTTAGTAAGGGTGTTACAATCCCACCCTAATCCTCTTTAACATAAAATTACAATCACAAAATGGAGGCCAACCACACAATACTGGGAATCATGGCCCAGCCAAATTGATACATGCATTTTTTGGGGGGACATAATTCAATCCATGACACCTTCCCTTCCTCTTTGTGAATTGTTGGTTCATTACGTTTTTACTAACTGATTTATGATCTTTGGTTCATGTTTCTGGTTTATCTCCTAGACTTCATGCTTATGTCTCCTTTCTGAAAAGGCTCTTGATGGTTCTGTTGTGGAATCATCATTGCAATGATTTTATTGAGGGCTTACACTGTGCCTAAGAAGCACTGGTGGTGAAGTGGTTAAGAGCTTGTTGCTAACCAAAAGGTTGGCGGTTTAAACCCATCCAGTGGCTCTGCAGGAAAAAGACCTGGTGATCTGTCTTCCATAAAGATTACAGCCTAGAAAACGCTGTGGGGCCAGTTCTGTAGGGTCGCTATGAGTCAAAATCGACTCAATGGCACCTAACAACAACTCTCTGCCTATCTCTAATACTCACTCCATTCAGGGTAGATATTATCACCAGGTTATAAGAGTAAAATTAAATGACTTGCTCAAAGTCACACAGCAAGCAAGTGGCAGAGCAGATATTTGGGCTCAAATCTGTCTGTCTCTAATGCTTATGTTTGTTTGTTTTTTATCTCCTCACAGTCCTGCTACTATAAAAATGGCTCTCGGTGCTGCTCTGCTTGTCCCAGTGTCTTAGTTATCTGCTATAACAGAAATACCATAATTGGATGGCTTTAGCAAGCAGACATTTATTTTCTCATGGTTTAAGAGGCTAGAAGTTTCAATTTAGGGCACCAGCTCCAGGCCCATTGCCATTACTTTGTGTGTATTATTATCTCATTGGTCTCATTTTCTCTCTCTGTTGGCTCCAGGGAAAGTTCTTGCCTCTTCAGCTTCTGTTTCCTGGTTCCTTGTAGATCTCTGTGTGGCTTGGCATCTGTCTTCCCCTCTTTCTGCTTACTCACTTGATTGTTTAATCTCCTTTATGTCAAAAGAGATTGACTCAAGACACACCCTATACTAATCCTGCCTCATTAACATAGAAAAGACAACTCATTCCCAAATGGGAGTATAATCACAGGCAAAGGGGGTAGGATTTACAACACATATTTTTGGGAGACACAATTCAATCGATAACATTCCACCCTTTGGCCTCTCCAGATTCATGTCCTTACCACATGCAAAACATATTCACCTAATCACATAATCCCAAAAGTCTTAAATCAACTCCATCTCCAAAATCTCGTCTTCTAAATCATCTAAAGCAAATATGTGTGAGACTTTAGGCTTATTCCGTCCTGGAGCAAAATTCTTCTTTATCTGTGAACTTGTATAATCTAAATTATAAGCTTCCAAGGTACAGTGGTGGAACAGGCACAGGGTAGACATTTTCATCTCAAAGGGGAGAAACTGGGGGGAAAGAAGGGATAACAGGCATCAAGCAAGTTCAAAACACAGCAGAGCAATTTACATTAGCTCTCAAGGCTTGGAAATAATCTCCTGTTCTCTGAGACCATCTGAGCAACGGCCCCACCCTCCAGACTTGGTGTTGGCTACACCCTCTGCATTCTGGGTAGAGGCTCTTGAGCCCTGGGCTTCAGTCCCACCCTCCAGGCCCACTGGAATGCAACTCTGCTGTCTCAGCTTTGAGTGGCCACATACTCTTAGTCCATCTGAGCGGCGATTCCACACCCTAGGCCCCAACAGGCCCTGTTCTTCTGCCCTTTGGGCATGACAGCCCCACCCCCTCAGCTCTGGGCAGCAGCCCCACCCCCCGGCACTTGTGAACGGCAGCCCTACACTCTGGAACTGAGTTGGTGAAGATCTGTCTCTTTGAAACCTAAGGGGCCATGGCCCCACCCTTTGAAAC
This sequence comes from Dugong dugon, assembly GCA_030035585.1. NCBI lineage: Eukaryota > Metazoa > Chordata > Mammalia > Sirenia > Dugongidae > Dugong > Dugong dugon. The sequence continues at coordinate 109,080,139 of CM057467.1, forward strand.
TGAGGCAGCCCTGCTTCCCATGCTCCTTCCAACAGTTCTGCTGTTCTCTGAGCTGCTCTAGGGATGGCCCTTTTCTTTTCTTTGAGGACAACAGATGTAGCTCCTTTGGCTTGTTCCTTGCCTGTAGAATTCCAAGAGGCAGACAGTGTTCTTTCCTTTCCTTTTTTCTCTCTATTCCTTCAGTCTAAGCTGATGGAGTTTTTGCTGTGGTAGTTGGTGTTCCATCGATCAGCCACAGGCTTAATCTCTTTAACAAAAGATTGTGTAGCCATGTCCTTGGTGCAAATTCTAGGATACATGTCCTTAATTTGTACAGCAGAATTTTCCAAATCTTTAAGTTCTGTTTTCATTTTGCACGGTTCATTTTTAAATCCATTTCTTTCCTGTCACATTTTACTTAAGTGGCAAGGAGAAACCAAGTGGCCGCTTTGAGATCTTGCTTAGAAATCTCCTTAGCCAAATATCCAAGTTCATCAATTACAAGTTCTACCTTCCACTAAACATTTGAACATAATTCAGACAAGTTCTTTGCCACTGCATGGAAAGACTCACCTTTCCTCCATTGTCCAATCACATGTTCATCATTTTCTTTTAAAGCCTCACCTGAAGCACATTTAACATCCACGTGTGTAGCCACAATCTCTTGGTGGTGCCATGTATATTTTCTAAGACAATAAAGACTTCCTCTACGGCTCTCCTCACTTCCTTCTGAGCCCTCACCAGAATTGGCTTTGATGTCCATAATTCTACCAATAGTCTCTTTGAAGCAATCTAGGCTTTTACTATTAGGCACCTTAAAACTCTTCCAGCCTCCACCTATTACCCAATTCCAAAACCAGTTCCACATTTTAGGTATTCATGAGAGCAGCACCCCCTCTTCTCAGTACCAAATTCTCTTAGTTATCTAGTGCTGCTATAACAGAAATACTGTAGGTGCATGGTTTTAACAAACAGAAATTTATTTTCTCACAGTTTAAACCTGTTGCTGTTGAGTCGATTATGACTCATAACAACCCTATAGGACAGTAGAACTGGCCCATAGGGTTTCTAAGGATCAACTGGTGGATTCAAATTGCAGACCTTTTGGTTAGCAGCCAAGCTCTTAACCACTGCACCACCAGGGCTCCTTCTTAAACAGTTCAGGAGGCTAGAAGTCTGAATTCAGGGTACCACCTCTAGGGCAAGGCTTTCTCTCTCTGTCGATTCTGGAGGAAGGTCCTTGTCTCTTTTGAGCTTCCTGATTCCTTGGAAATCTCCACGTGGCTTGGCATCTATCTTCCTCTCTCTTTGCTTGCTCACTTGCTTGTTTAATGTCTTTTACATCCAAAAGGAGATTGACTCAAGACACACCCTACACTAATTCTGCCTTATTAGTATAACAAAGAGAATTCATTCCCAAATAGGAGTATAGCCACAGGTATAAAACCCACTGCCTTTGAGTCGATTCACTCTTAGTGACACTATAGGACAGAGTAGACCTGCCCCATAGGGTTTCCAAGGAGTGCCTGGTGGATTCAAACAGCCGACCTTTTGGTTAGCAGCAGTAGCTCTTAACCACTACACCACCAGGGTTTTCAACCACAGGTATAGAGGTTAGGATTTACAACACACATTTTTGGGGGACACAATTCAATCCATAACACCCAGGCTGTGTGTCTGACACTTAATTGTACATTCTGTGGATGACACAGTCTACCCCTGAGTGTCTGTGCCAGGTCTTATGATGCAGGGATGCACTATGTGCTCCAGTAGAACTGCAAAGAGATTTGGGCATAACTGAACAACTGTGAAGGCAACTTGGACTAAAACAGAATTTTTCTTTTTCTTTTTGGCCTAGCTTGTGATATTATGTCTGTGTCAACCTGTTATTTGGAAATAAAACACACTACTTCACACAAGCTTCACTGGGCAGAGACTCACCTTCTCCTGAGGGTTCTTCTCATCAACTGCTGGACAAGGCTGTTTCTGTTTCATTTTCCAAATGTGAACAGCTGCCTGAGGAAGGGCATTTCCAACTCCAGCCTCCCCTCGAGCAGCCACAATATTGGTTGTCACCATTGATCACTGCATACACATAAAAACCAGGTCATATGATTAGCACAGAGTGCTGGAGGCAATAATACAAGATTGCTGGGCCTGAGTTGGTTTAGTTTATGTCTAGCCTGAACATGTAAACTGTCTCCCTTTGTCAGATATAGTGATTTCATTACGACTGTAGCACTGAATGGTATGTACCATGCATCAAGCTAATGAATAAATAAATCCAAACAGTAATTGAATTTCTGCATTAATGATATGCATTCCTTGTAAAGAAAAAGAAAGAGCATTCAGGGGAAAACCAAAGCAGTCTGGGGAAGGTATCATTCTAGCATGATTTGTATTATCAAAGGGCAACTCTGTGGTAGTGTAGAACAGAGCAACTGGAGCAAAGAAAAAGCGCAGGCATGTCTATTTCACAGAGAAGCAAGGGCTGAGGACAGCAGATGTTTTCTGAGTGAGATTCTTGTCCCACCATTACAGTGTAATTTTTCACCTGCCTGGGATCTCTCTGCCTGAAGACAATAAGTGTAGTGATTATGAAAACAGGTTCTGGAGACATGAAGACCTGGGTTTGCCTCAGTTCTGCCATTTTCTAGCTATGTCATTTTGGGCAAGTTAGTTACCAAAATTGGGGGACTAATCTCATTCTGGCTGTCATAAAGATTAAATTGTTCTATTGTTGTTTATTCCTGGCCAACACCCTCCAGTGGGAAAGCATGGATGGGATTATGTTTTAGGGGCTTATATATAGCTGATTCAACTCCCAGGCTCTGAGACTCCAGTTCTTCAGGTCCTCCTAAATTCCCTCTGAGAATACGATAAAAGACCCTTTCAATTAGTCTTTTTCTCAGATGTTTGTAAATAAGGACTAATACACTTGTTTCCCTCCGTAGTGACTCACATCATGGCTGAAGGCATACAGGGCTTCTTTAGCTGATAATCACTGTTTTCTGGCAACTCATTAAACTGTTGCTCTTGTAGGATGTTCCAGGGCTTCTGTCTTCTCTTTGGTCCACAGATCATGTCTAGATCTCTCCTATATTCCTGAGAAGTTCTGGCCAATACTCCTTGCATTCTCTACACAGCCAGTGCTTCAAAATACTATGATCCTAGGGACTGCTGGATCTTGTCATGTGTCCTCATGCCTTCTGGTGATTGGGCTGTTCTCTACCCTTTCAAGAGTAGTCTAAAAGACATTTTTGTCCCTTCTCAATCTTGTGAAATTTTGTGTGTATATGCATATGGCCTGTATGTGCATTTTTTTTCATTAGAGGGTATGTGTTGTTTATCAGATTCTCAAGTTTTTGTGTGCCATCCAAAACATTACTTATCATTCATCATAGCTGGTATTTAGTATTTTACAGCTATCACAGAGGCACAGGTCTTTGAAGAGCTAGAAGCCCTTGATTCTCTTCTAATGTGCTAGTGAGTCTAGGGAAGCACATCTTTATAAAACCTCCATCGTCCTATCGTTTGCATTCTTTCCTTACCAATCTCTCCCCCACCCCATTACAGTAAGTTTTCTTCTCCAGACTGAAACCTTCCCATGGGGAAGCTGCTATGCCCAGCTAGCCCCTTCATCCTTCTCACTCCTGCTAAACTGTGTCCTTCCTCTTCCTCCAAACTACTTTGTAATCCTGAAGTGTAAAGTCAACATCATTGTCTTCTGTTTTGTCTCTAGGATCTATTATAGAGCTTGGCACACAAGAGGTGATCACAGATGTTGACTGATTGTAATTGTCTTTTTCAGACTAGAAGCCCTCTGGGTTAGTAGCATCATGTCTTCTCCTTCCTTCTTATTTTCATAGACTTTGTACAAAGAATGAGGTCCCTGGATGGTGAAAATGGTTTGCCCTTAGCTGCTAACTGACAGGTTGGCAGTTTGAACCCACCCAGCGGCCCTGCAGAAGAAAGACCTGGAAATCTGCTTCCATGAAGATTGCAGCCATGAAAACCCTATGAAGCTCAGTTTTACTCTGTAACACATGGTGTCTCCATGAGTCGGAATTGACTCCATGGCAATGGGTTTGGTTTTGGTTTTGTGCAAAGTAAAGGGTTTGTTTTTACCTTCCTTTCTGCTCTGATGGGTGATGATATAACTTTTTTTTTTTTAAATCTCAGAGACATGTATGGAAGATGAAGTATTAAATAAAGAATGTATTTAGAGTGATTATCCTGGCACCTTAATACAATAGTAGGTGTGTATAACCAAATATTTATAGTAATATTCCATTGTTCATGTCCCAGTGAAGATTAAAAAAAACCAAACCCATTGCTGTCGAGTTGATTCTGACTCATAGCGACCCTCTAGGACAGAGTAGAACTGTCTCATAGGGTTTCCAAGGCTGTAATCTTTACAAAACTTTCGCTTGCAGAGTGGATGGTGGGTTCAAACTGCTGCTCTTTGGGCTAGCAGCTGAGGGCACTTAACCACTGTGCCACCAGGGCTCCTCAGTGAAGATTAATGTTCATAAATCTATTATGTTTAGTAGGAGTACTATTTCTGACTTTGCCATGCCAGATAGAACTTTCCACACTGTATTCAGCAGCAAGTGGGCAGGTAATGGCTCCTGGCTCAGGCTGTAGAATGCGCAGACATGTACATCAAAATGAAGCGTGTCATTATCAGATGATTGGACCCTCAGGCTGTCTGCTGTCCAGAGTGAGCAATGGGGAGGAGGCAACAAGTGCTTCTGATGCTTCCGGTGATTATGATGGAGGATGATTCAATTCCGTGTAGGATCCAGGACCTGAAGGGAACAATCTGGGCTAAGTCAGCATGTGCCTAATGAAATCATTTAGCTTGGGCCGCGGCTGTACCTACCACAAGCTGTGATCCACTGTGTTCTAACAAAGCAGCCCTGGGAGACGATTCTGCTTGGAAAGGGGTGAGATGATGCTTAGTAAAATTCACTCCCTGCATCAGGCCTTCCAAATTTGTACTGCTACCCAAGTGAGTTTGTAGGTGAGGTTGGAAAATAACTTGGTCACTCTGGCCAGAGGACTAGTCTCCATTCTTAATATGGAGGAGCATCACTTCTCTAAGGTGGCTTCCCAAAATCAGCAGGCACTTTCTGCCACTGTTGCTGAGGCTATCTTTTAACAGATTTCCCGTTGCTCTAACTGCTTCTGGCAGCCACCCATGGAAAATAAATCAGGTGCATTCTAACTTAGGTTTCGTATAGATGCTCAGTTTATTAATATGCCACAATATGGTTGTCAGTGATGGAAATCTCAGGTAAGCAACTGGACTCTGAGTCTTGAAGCTTGTTTATATATTTCCTGATACATGACATCATGCCTCCTTCCCTCTAAGCAGAAGAAGTGATGAGGACATCCAGTGATGGTGCCGATGATTATTATAAGATCACCCTTTATCTTACCTCTTCCTACCAATGGAAGAATAGTGGAAGTGGGTAAGAATGTGATGTGGAGGCATTTTGAATTTTAGGATGATACATATCCAGGTGTGTGTCAAGGTTGTATCCTTTCACTGTTCTTATTCAATCCATATGCTGAGCAAATAATCCGAGAAGCTGGACTATATGAAGAAGAACGTAGCATCAGGATTGGAGGAAGACTCATTAACAACCTGCAACATGCAGATGATACAACCTTGCTTGTTGAAAGTGAAGAGGACTTGAAGCATTTACTGATGAAGATCAAAGACCACAGCCTTCAGTATAGATTATACCTCAACATAAAGAAAACAAAAATCCTCACAACTGGGCCAATAAGCAACATCATGATGAATGGACAAAAGATTGAAGTTGTCAAGGATTTCATTTGACTAGTCTCTACAACAATGCTTATGGAAGCTGCAGTCAAGAAATCAAATGGTGTATTGCACTGGGCAAATCTGCTGCAAAAGACCTATTTAAAGTACTGAAAAGCAAAGATGTCACTTCGAGGACTAAGGTGCACCTGACCCAAGCCATGGTATTTTTAATTGCCTCATATACATGTGAAAGCTAGACAATGAATAAGGAAGACTGAAGAAGAATTCATGTCGTTTAATTATGGTGTTGGCAAAGAATATTGACTATAGCATGAACTACCAGAAGAATGAACAAATCTGTCCTGGAAGAAGTGTAACCAGAGTGTCCCTGGACAGTGAGGATGGGAGATTGCCTCAGGTAGTTTGGACGTGTTATTAGAAGGGATCAGTCCCTGGAGAAGGATATCATTCTTGGTGAGGTAGAGAGTCAGAAAAAAAGAAGAAGACCCTAAATGAGATGAATTGACACAGTGGCTGCTACAAGGGGCTCAAACACAGCAACAATTGTGAGGATGGCAGAGGACTGGGTAGTGTTTTGTTATGTTATACCTAGGATCGCTGAGTTGGAACTGACTCAACAGCACCTAACAACAACACATATGCCAAAATGAAAGGTGAGCGTAGGCCATCAAGCCTCAGTGAATCCAGCCCAACCACCTCCATCAAAGGCTCCTTCTTAGAGGGTGTATCTATTTCAATACATGTTGTGTGTTCATTGATATCTGCATTCTTACCCATGCTATGTAACATTCCCATGCAGATGTCCATCAACATAGAGTATCAACTTAGTGGTAGATGCTTGGTGATGACGAGTACTGGAACCAACACTGTCTGACTTAATAGCCTGAATGTGTACCTGGATTCTTTATCGCTATAGGAATTGTTTTGGTTGGTGTGGAGAGAATGGGGGTGGGGAGTGTCCTGATATAACTTTCTACAGAAAGTAGTAAATTTATCAAGATGACTAATCTCCCTGTTAATTTACTACAAGTGATAGATAGCACCCGCTAATGTTTCAAGCTAACGTACACCGAAATCAATTGATGAAACAGCTGTTTCCTATGAAGTAAATGGCAATGCCTATATCAGATGTTATTTTTTTTCTTGTCCTTAGCAGGGATTGAGGGGTGCGATTGTAGAGGAAGTCATCTTTACCTAAGATTTGATGTGAGACTCTCTTGCAAGCATCCTCCATGGAGCCACACAGTGAGATGGTCAACCAATGTCAATTGAATACCTACAACCTTAGCACACACTAAGCACATGCATCAAAGGAGTGACACATGCTTAAACATTCATAGGACACACTTAGCAAACACATGCCACAGGTGTGTTACATGCGTAGACACATTTAGACATGCCTAGCATGTGTCACATGATTAGAAAAACACACACTAATCACATGATTGCTATAGGTGTCACATGCTGGTCACAGGATCAGATACACTTAGCACATGCATGTCACAGGCACATCACATGCCTCTTACATGCTTATCACACACCAAGGGCATGCAAAACACATACCAAGCACATATGTGTCAGGGCCAGTCACAACTGTATCACTTGCTAAGCATGCACATGTCACAGGCATGTCACATGCTAAGCACAAAGTAAGTGCACAGTTGTCACTTGTGTGTCACAGGTAAACACCTGCTTGTCACCTGCATGTCACAGACATGTCATATGCTAAGAACACAGTAAGCACACACAACACAGGTGTGTAACACACATAACAGACATGCCACACACTAAGCAATCATGCAGTTTTCATGTGCACATCACTGGCATGTTACTGTCATTTCATGTGCCAAGCACACATTAAATACCTGTGTCATAAGTGTTTAATACAGCTTACACATGCTAAGCACACACTTGTTGCATGCATATCACTAGTGTGTCACACACTAAGCGCACAGTAATCACATGTTTGCCAGTCTCATATCACAGGTGTGTCACATCCTAAGCAATGCCTAGCACACATGAAGCACGTGTTTCACAGCCTCGCACACATTAGGTACACACGTCACCTATTAAGCACGTATGTCACAGATGTGTCAGAACACACGTCACACACGTCAAGGTATGTTGCATACTTAGCACACACTAAGCACACGGTAAGCACATACTAAGATGTGAAGTATCTTGGAAATGAGTGAAGTCTTATTAACCAATGGTGCTAACACTTTTGCTAGTAGCTTCCACAGATAGACCTTATCGTTTGGGTATGGTAACCATCAGACTTCAAAAGTGTCATATAGACTGGATCCACATGTTATAATGTATGGCCATTTTTGACTTGAGGAAAGCCAGCCTAAGCCAGCAAACTTTGAGATTTAGAAACAAGTTGGGGGCTAAAATAGGTCTAGTCAGTGGAGCTTCCCATTGTCTTTTTAATGAAAAAAAATAATCTAATAACTGAGCCATTAAAAAACTTAGTAATGGGACTACTCAACCATTCAAAAGCCCTCTGGGGCTTAAAATTAATGTTTAAAAAATAAAGGTATGTAGATAATCTTCTAATTACTAGTTTAAAATGGTCCCTTTTTAGACTATTCTGAATAGCCCTTTAAATTGTGCTCATAATTCAAAGTAACACAGCACCCAGAGGCGACCCCATACTTTCGATTCTTTGTTTCTGACTTGTCTGAGATCCTGTCGGAGGTAATGTATGAAATGCTGGGAAACTTCTCACCTCTTGGAAATAGCTTTTGGAATAAGATGATTTCCAAAAGACAGATTCAATCTCTTTGCATACAAAGCAAAGGCATTGCCAAACAGATAAAGATATTTTTCCATTTGAAGATGTGTCAGTATTTAACAATGTTTTGAAATGATTTTACAATTAGCAGCATAATCAGATATTAAAATACACTCTAACCAAAACATGCTCACACTGATGACCCCAATAACCATTGTTATTGGTCCAGTGGCCACAGTTTTGCTCTCTATAATTTCCATATATATTCTAAAGCATCAAAAAAGGAAAAAAAAAAAAAGTAAAATGATCTTCACTACTTAGAATAGCATGAAAAGAAAGTAGATGGGTTTTAATTGAGCTTCTAAAAAGGATTAGGCATTTTGGATCATCCATACAAAAAATAAATAGTAAAATTTAAATTATGGCTATAAATCTCTTCAAATTCTTAAAGGGAACACTGGTCATATTGGTAGCTACTTAATTAATGATACTCTGTGTGGCCACAATTTCTCTGTCAGGGCTACAAAACCATGCATGATCATGACAAGGAATCACAGTTGACACCTCTCAATACAAACATATTGCAGAGAATCCGTTCAAAGATTGTTCTATTGATGTCACCATGCTTCTGTAGAATTCTTCCAGTGAAGGGGAACTTATTGCTGCATGAGTTTCATAATTCCACTTTTGCACAGACTTTGATTTTTGAACTTTTTTTTTTTGATTGACCTGAACAACAGAACGACATCTCCATTGCATTTCTTGTCCTATATAGAAGTATATAAGAATATAGAGTCACTGTGGTAAGAGTTCTGCTAGTTCAATATCTCCTTAGACAGTCCTTTATAAACTACAGCTCTGCACTCTAGATGGGGAGTGATGTTATCCCCAGGAGACATTCGGAATGTCTGAAGACATTTTTGTTTTCACAGTTGGGTGCTACTGGTGTCTAGTGGGTAGAGGCCAGAGATGCTGCTAAACATCCTACAATGCACAGGACAACTCCCCATGACACAGAATTATCCATCCCCAAATGTCAACAGTGCCAGGGTTAAGAAACCTTGATGCAAAACAATACAAAATAAGTCTAAGTCCTTCTTTGCTTGAGAAATCCTCAGTAGTGCAGAAGACAGTTATTTTGATCTCTTAGCATTCTCTTGTTCAGGCTATACATTTGTAACTAGCTTAAATGTGGTAATTAGTTTGCAATTATGTTCATAATTAGTTGTTGTTCTGAAGGTACAGTCTCCAGATTCTCTCCTTGAGACACTCTTTAATTTCTCAAGGTTCTGTATATAATTTCAGAATTACTAAATTTTTTGTATGTTCCCTTACCGAGATTAGCATAGGGCCTAGTACATAGTGGTGTTTAGAAAATACTTATTAAAGGATAAATGGATCAATGATATAATAAGTCAAAGAAAAGAAGAAGAGTGGAAAAACGAAATGCTTTGAAATCCCCCAATGAGAGCCTTTTGTTTAGGAGGATTAAAAAGAAAAATCAAACACTTCATTTACAAGCCTTGGTTTAAATCATGACAGCCATTGAGGATGGCTTGTAATACCTCAAAGCACCAAATGGAGGAGCCCCATTACTAATTCAAAGACTGGGAGAAAGTATTAAGATTTAACTACAATTTTTTAAAAAAACTTCTTAAGGGAAAACAGAATATTTTCTTTTAGACTTATTTATATGCATTAAACATCAAGGCTGCATAACAACTCTACTTTTATCTGAGAAAAGCATTAGGGTACAGGATGAGGACTGCAATTCAACTGCACAGCCTAAGAAAATGTTTTAACAAATGTTCCAAGGGAAGGGTTTCCCTGGATAGTAAAAATGGTTAATGGACTTGATAAACAAAAGTTTGGATGTTTGAGTCTACCTGGAGGTGCCTCAGAAGAAAGGGCTGGCAATCTAATTTTGAAAAATCAGTTATCGAAAACCCTATGGAGCACAGTTCTACTCTGACACACATGGGTTGTCATGAGTCAGAGTCAACTTGATGGTAATTTCCCCCCCCGCCCAATGGAAAACCCAAATCCATCCACCTTAATGGTTGGAGACATCATTTATTGACAAGGCACCTGTTTAAAAGTCATTTTTAACCCTCTGGTTGTGTTTCCTTTGAATACTAGGACATACAGAGTTTAGATTTCAGAAGGGAGAAGAGACAGGGTGTGGGATTATACAAGATATCCCCTTACTCTTTTTCAATCAGTCCATTGAATTCTGCCCACTGTGAGATGGTTGAAATGTTACTGGGTTGAGACCTCAGGACCTGCTGGGTGTGACTCGTGTATCAGCCAATAAACGAGAGACCGAGGTGGGAGGGTGGAAAGGTGCCTTTATTTTGTTGCACAAGGAAAGGAGACAGTCAGAGCTGCTGTCACGAAGACTGCTCAGCTAGTGTGAGGGGAAAGGTTACTTTTAAGGGGTTTCCAAGGAGGAAGTTCATACGAGTTACATCAGCAACATTCTTAATCGTATTACGTAGGCACAATGGGGTTTACATATAACTTCATGCCTCACCAGGATTTTAATGTAAAGTTACAGGGCCAGCCAAGCAAAAGAAAAAAAAAAAAAAAAGCCAGTTGCTGTCGAGTCGATTTTGACTCGTAGTAACCCAATAGGACAGAGTAGAACTGCCCCATATGGTTTCGAAGGAGCACCTGGTGGATTCAAACTGCTGACCTTTTGGTTAACAGCTATCGCTCTTAACCATTAGCCACCAGGGTTTCAAAGGAAACAGAATTCTAACACAAAGCTCTGTGTGTGTGTGGCGGGTGGGGGGTAGGGGGTAAGGGGTAAGCGGGGATCCACCAAAGGCAGTAGGATTCTAATGCAAAGCTACAGGGAGAGCTAAGCAAGTTGCTTGAGGCAATGGAATTTTCTGCAGCCTGGGGACGTCTGTCTTAACAAGGTAGGTGTCATGGATTGAATTGTGTCCCCCCAAAAATGTGTGTAGCAACTTGGCCAGGTCATGATTCCCAGTATTGTATGATTGTGTTATCTGATGTGATTTCCTTATGTGTTGTAAACTCTATCACTATGATGAGATTGTATGTGATCTCCTTATGTGTTATAAATTCTGTCACTGTGATGAGGTTATACTGATGAGGTTGACAAGATTAGGTAGTGTCTTAATGCAATCTCTTTTGAGATATAAAAGAGAGAAGCGAGCAGATACACATGGGAACCTCATACCACCAAGAAAGCAGTGCCAGGAGCAGGGCGCGTCTACAGAGAAAGTGTTCCCTTGGAGATGACACCCTGAATTTGGACTTGTAGCCTACTGGACTGTGAGAGAATAAACTTGTCTTTGCTAAATCCATTTACTTGTGGTATTTCTGTTAGAGCAGCACTAGATGACTAAGACAGTAGGTAAACTCACAGCTGTCAGAAGTCTGGGGCTTGGAGAGGGGGTCGGGGGCGGGAGGTATCCACAAGACCCCCCCACTCCACTCTCCACTGTACCTTCCCCAACACATGCATCCTTCCTAAATCTCACTGAAGTTACTTGCTCCGCCAGGAGATTCAGTTTCTTTAGGTTCTGAGGACTGTTTTCTGTCTTAAAGAGCAAAGGGCCATTTTATATCCAGATCCACTCAGAGCCCATTAGGAGATTCCAGACATGTAAGAGCAGTGTGTCTCTAAGGGTGATGCCCAAGTATGCAGTTACCTGCTTCCGTCCTGCCTTACAGACTTCTGTTGCCATGAATGATCTGCCTTGAAATTTTCTCTCCACTCACTGACTACCCATATCTGATGCCTATTCATCCCTTTTCTGTCTGACCTCAATGAGTTCCTGAGCCACCTGGCTGTTGTTCTCTGTCTCTATCCTGCCCAATGACAGAGATTGTTTAATTTTCACCAACAGTTACTACTGCCTGTTGTTTTTTTAATCTGAACCAGCAGGCCAGCACCACGATTGGGTTCTTCACTTGCCCCAACCAGAAGTTTACGCATGAACTTATTTACCTTCTGTGAATTTTGATTCTTCAGAGACAGAAGAGTCAAGCCCAAGCAATTTTTCTGAAGAAGGTGGGACATAGTAATGAGAACATGGCATTTTGAATCAGAGAGACCTAGGTTTTAGACCCAGCTCTGCAACTTAATGTTGAACAGGTACTTAACTTTCTGAGCTTCAGAGTCCGTATTTTTTAAATAAAGTAATAAATATATCTACATATTTGTGAAGATACAATACTGCACATGAAATCACTTTCTAAATTACCAAGTGGCATATGAATATTCATGTGCTATGCTACAAGTTGGTTATGTTTAATATATATATCATTTGAACCCTAGTATGCTATGACACTCTTAGAAAGTAAAGTTGTCGAATCATTCTGAATAATTTTCAGGGAAACAGCCTAAAGGTTAATTAGAGACAGTCAGGGTAATGGAGTTGACTTCATATGGTACCATTACAAAAAGCAAATGGGGATTAGCGTTAAAGGGAGGTTGCTATGGGAAACCAGAGTTAATGTTACCCCAAAAGAAAGAGATAAAAAGTCTTTTTTGCCAAAAAAAGTCACAACAGATTTTATGGATTTAATTGTGTTTCCCCAAAATATGTATTGTAAATGCTAACCTCTATGTCTGTGGTTATAATCCCATTTGGGAATAAGTTAGCTTTGTTATGTTAATGAGGCAAGATTAGTGTAGAATGTGTCTTGAGTTAATAATATCTTTTGAGATATTAAAGAGATTAAACAAACAAGCAGAGATGGGGGAAGAGAGATGCCCAGCCACCTGAAGATTGTCCAGGAGCAGAAGCTCAAAGAGACAAGGAACTTCCTCCAGAGCCGACTGAGAGAAAAAGGCTGCCACCCTGAATTCAGACTTTTAGCCTCCTAAACTGTGAGAAAATAAATTTCTGTTTGTTAAAGCCAGCCGCTTACAGTATTTCTGTTACAACAGCCCTGGATAACTAAAGCACCAGATAAATGCACAATTACCTAGTTCTAGGTATTATTTTTATGCAGCAAATTAGGGTTAGCAAGGTATACAAAGACTGGAATTGAACTATTTACATAGCTGCAATCAGGCAAGATACAGATAAACAAAGTCGAGTTGTCCAATTCTAGTTCATAAGTGATAGAGAAGACTGGATTCTTGAGTTTGTCTCACTTCCACCACTAGACCTTAGGCAAATTGATTGATGTCTGCATACTTCCATTTCCCGTTTTATACAATGAGGTGGTTGGTTTACTAGATGATCTCTAATTACCTGACCAGCTCTGACATATATCTTCTTAACCCATGAGACTTTTATTTAGATTTTCCCTTCTTTGTCCATGATAGTTTGAATTGTTTACTTACGTTAAAAAGAAAAAAAATGCATTTATATTATAATTTTATATAAATCTTGATGCAGTTGTATGCTTCCAGAAATCATAAATTTCTAGACTTGGAGGTGTCCATGCTGAAATAAATGTAGTGTGGGCAAGCTTCACCCTGTTCTGGATTGGGGTGAAGAAGAATCTCAGACTGGTTCTGATGAGTCTCTTTCACATGATCACTGATCCTTTAGAGAATTCAAGGGTTCCAACATCTGTTTTAGGGGCTTAAGATAGCTTGGACCATGGCAAAGGGCACTATCCAAGCAGTCTTGCATCACAGTTGGCTGCCACTTCTGCTGGGCAATTGAGAGGCAACATGAAAGCAGCTGTTGATGGGCTGCCCTCACCCTTTGGCAAGGAGAAGGAAAGCTAGCATAGTATCTACATGGCTACATGGGCACTCAATTGAATGATAATTGGTAGCTATGGATGCTGCTTTGGTTTCCATATGGCTCAGGCAGAGCATAGGGAGATCTTATACTTTGCCTCTCCATGTGGTCCCTTCCCTGGTTCTCCTGGCCATCTACCTCAAGCAGCCTCTCTTTATCTACCCTCCTGGACAAGGTAACCTTATTTTTCCATTTGCTTGGGGTCATTTAGCTATTCATCTGTGTTTCTTCTAGTCTTTTTCTTGTGGATAAATTTCATGCTCTGCTTCTTTAGGACTTTGCTTTTTGACACAAAATCCTTTTCAATTTTTTTTTTAACCTCTTAACATTTCAGTTCTCACTTAAACACTTTGGCTTTCAAAAGTATCATCTTTGAAAAGGCTTCAGGTGACTATTTTGGAAGTCAAATACTGAATAGTGACATTTTCTCTATGCTTTCCATCTCTAACTACGTTAATTCTTCCAGAGGCAGTAGACGTCTCTGCTGAATAGCATGTAGTACAAAAAGAGACATGCATGTTGATTATCACACAACAGAGTGATTTCAAGGCTACCCACACAAGTATACAATTCACTGATTTGACAGGTAATTTTTAATGTTCTACTGTGTGTCAAGCATATGAAATGCTTTTAAGTGAATGAGACACAGACTGTGCTACATACTGATAATAGAATCCAAGACTCTTAGAGAAGCTGTTGTTTTTCTTCTTCTCGGGACAGAAATCCTATCCCTGATAACAGTCTTGTTCCCTTTTGATGATGGGAGACTATTTCTGGAAAGTTAACCCCGAAGCAAATGAGAGGCGTATTTAAATGACAAAGCATACCCTTTTATTTAAACTATATAGTAAATTGTGGAAACAAACAATCAACCACTAGTTTGTTTTATAATTTTCTTTTTCATACATTGGCTTTGGTTAAGGCAAAAATATTTGAATGGCTGGGTCGATGTGAAGAAATAAACCTTTATAAAGTATTGATGCATTCAAATTGTGATGTTGGTGAAGAATGCTGAATATAAAGTTGACTGTCAATCTTAGAAGAAATACAACCAGAATGCTTTTTAGAAGTGCAGATGGTGAGACTTTGGCTTGCTTGCTTTGGACACATCATCAGGAAAGACCAATTGCATGTTTGGTCAAGTATCAGGGTCAGCATAAACTAGAGAAACCCCTAATGAGATGGATTGAAGCAATAGCTGTAACAATGGACTCAAACATACCAATGAAGATGACACAGGACTGGGCAGCCATTTCTTTTAAATGATTAATATACTGAGTTACATCTCTCCCACACTATACCAAGCACAAAGTATTTTACATTTATTCCTGATAAAACTTGATCTTATTGGAGCTTTCATAGACCTGGTTATACTTAGGTTCTTTACTTTTCTCACAGATTTAACAGTGCAGTAGTTGGGTCATGCTTTTTGGAATGTCATATTTAAATTTGTTAGAAGTGTTGTTCTAAAAACCTTTCTATTCCATGTACTTGAGCAAGTCTAGGTCCAAATGAATAACCAGAAGTGTTGTTTTTAATCAAAAAGAAAGCAAACTTGGAGGAGCACCAGTAGTTAAAAGTAACTTTATCAGTTTAACAGGAGTGATAAACTCTCTATTCCTGTACATTCCTCACAAAAGCTTGGAACTGGTCAAAATGGTATGATTAGTAACCATTAGGAAAATTTTTCCTGTACAGCAGTTGTTGTTCATGACCAAGATATTAACTGTCGTTCGTAATTAATATATATCTCTTTATAGAAATTTTATTTAGAAAGAAAGAAGGGAAGTTAGTATTTACTTATTTACTGCCTTTTCCAGTACACTCTGACTTCTTCTGAGAGTAAAACTAGCGTTACTAGTGAAGATATGTGTTACTTTCGGGTGCAGTTGTTGTATTAATCATTTATCAATAATGCTGTGTAGTTAATTACCCCAAAGTTCTGTGGTTTAAAACAATTTAACCATTTATTTTCTTATGAGTATACAGGTTGGAAATGTAGGCTGGAATTGGTTTGGCGGTTTTTCTGGGCTGGGCTGGACTCAGGGGCACACCTGGGCATTATTTGGCTATTGACTGAACTAGGATAGTCTTGGTTGAGATGACTGGTGGAATTCAGCTCTAATCCAGCAGGCTAGCTCAAGCATGTTTTCATGGCTTTCCCTGAGAAGCAAGAGAGCAAATTGAAACATGCAAACACTTTTTCAAACTGCTTTCTTCATATTTGCTAACCTAGTGTTGGCCCAAGCAAGTCACATGGCTGAGGCCAGAGTCAAGGGGTGTCGAGGGATGGAGCAGAATATCTCACTAGAGTAGAAGAGCATTGAAAAATTATATGGCAAAGGGTGTGAATACAGGTATGGGCGAAGAATAAGTGTCATTAATGCAACCATTCTACTACAGTTGCTGGACTGAGAAATGCAATATAGTCAATAAGAATGGAAAAAGTTTTGGTGTACAAAGTGTGTCTTTTGCACATTTGAGTAACATAGAATATACCAAATTATGAAGAGCTTTATTGTTTTGATTTCCAAAGTCACGGTTTTATGGAGATCATGGTTTGACTGAGGATGATTTGATTGACCTGGTTTTATTTTTTTAAGTTAAAATTATATACCATTCATACTCATTAATTTCCTTTGCTCTAAAAATTGTGACATTTCTTTTGAATTACAAACCAGTCTTGATTAGGAAAGGGAATAAACACATGATAATCAGCTTAGGTGCTGCATCCTATAAATATATTTGG
Source organism: Dugong dugon (assembly GCA_030035585.1). Classification (NCBI taxonomy): domain Eukaryota; kingdom Metazoa; phylum Chordata; class Mammalia; order Sirenia; family Dugongidae; genus Dugong; species Dugong dugon. Next base: position 109,097,142 of record CM057467.1, read on the forward strand.
TTCATGTATTTTACATTGGCATCTTATGTTTAATTATTTATCGTAAGACTTCATAATATTCTAATAAGTGTCTCGTCATGTATTTGGAAGGAAGAACAGCATCGTTCCTTGGTTTTAAATCAAAGAATTCCTGTGACACTATGCTTTAGTGGGAAAGTAATGAAAACTACTCCTTTTACTCTTTAAACTTTGGGGGAGAGTTTAGTACTTAAAAATGAATTCTAAAATTTCTTCATTTATGTTCCTAGAAAAAGAAAAGTTAGTTATGAGTCTTTTGGGGTCTTTGGTTTGATGCCCCTTTAAAAGCATCCATAAGAACACACCAACTGCTTTACTCAACGTGTTTTTTGTAGGCGAACCAAAATCTTAATGCTACTAATCTTTGGACACTAAGTTAGGAATAATTTTAATTTTCTTCTTATGGTATTTTTTAAAACTCCTAAAAATCTATATTGCTTTATTTGATAGGATTTAAAGAGTGACTAAAATTTTATGTAAGGCTAGTCTATATTCATTTCAATCTGATATTCCAAACTTCCTGACTATCCCAGTGTCATTTGGAATTGACTTCAAAGTTCAGGAACATTGCCGAATTACTCATTCTACATTCAACGTGTATTTATTTAGTTTATAACTATGCTATCCATAAAATCATCTATATTCCTATTGGCCCCTCTATTTGTATCATGCACTTACTTTATACCCCAGAAAAACTGAACTGCTTGGGTTTCTCTGAATTTTCCGTCTTTCTTAGCTCTCTGGGGCTTTCTTCAAACTAACTCCTTCTCATCCTTCAAGTCTTAGCATAAATGTTGTTTATCCACAGACACTTTTTCTGACTCCCTAGATATATAACCTCTACCCAACATATCAAAACTATAATTAAATATTTATGTAATTAGATAATTATTTATGCTAGTTTTTCTCCCCTTCCAGATTGTAAGATACATTATCATAGGGGCCAGGGTCACCTTATTCACCGCTGTATCTTTCTAGCACAGTGTCTGAAACATAGAAGTACTCAGAGGTCTCTGAGTAAGTGGATAGATGGTGAAAAGATGGATAGAAAGATGTTTGGATGGATGGGAGGATGGATGGAATCTTCTCTAATTTGTGAATCCAGGAACTCCCCTCAATCTTAAATGCTCTCTCCTATGTGCCCTCAGGCAGACCTGGATGCTCCTTTGTTTAGGCTTATGTTGAATCTTCATTCACTTGTTCAACAATCATTTATTGAATACTTAGTGGCAGGGATTGTATTAGTAGCTGGGGATTCAATGGTAAAGAAGATGTATAAGGTCCTTGCTCTCACGGGGTTTATATTCTGGTAGGGATGATAAAAAGTAAACAAATAAGCAAGTCAATAAGATAATTTCAGATAGTAATGAGTCCTAAGGGGCCCTAGTGGTGCAATGGTTAAGAACTCGGCTTCTAGCCAAAAGGTTGGCAGTTTGAATCCACCAGCCACTCCTTGGAAACCTGTGAGGCAGTTCTACTCCGTCTTATAGGGTTGCTATGAGTTGGAATTGACTCGATGACAGTGGGTTTGGTTTGGTAATGAGTGCTAAGAAGAAAATTAAATGGTTTAATGTGAAAGCGACTAGGTGAGTAAGGGTAGTGTGTGTCTTCCTTAGAATCGTTGTCAGGAAAGGGGTCTTTGAGGAGAAGACAAGAAGCTGAGGCCAGAATGCCATGATGAAAGCATGAACAGGGCAGAATATTCTAGACCAGAGCTGACCTATAGAAATATAATGTAAGCCACATACGTAAGTTAAATTTTTTCTAGTAGCCACATCAAAAAGTAAAAAGAAACAGGCAAAATCAATTTTAATAATGTATTTAATAGAATCTGATATTTCCAAAATATTCTTCCATCAATATGGAAAAAAAGAAATTAGTGGGCTATTTTACATTCTTTTTTTATTGCTACAAAATCTTCAAAAGCCAGGGATTATTTCACACTATCAGCACATTTCCATTCAGAGTAACCACATGTCAAAAGCTCCATGGCTGTATTGGACAACACAGATCTAGATAGAAAAGACAGCTGGGGCAAACGTCCTCAGCTAGAGAGAAATTTAGACATTTGAGAAAAATAAAACAGTCCAGGGTGGTGGGAAAGTAATGAGAGAAGGGCAGAATGGTAAGGGATGAGGCTGGAGAGCAAGGCAGGTGCATATTTTCATATTGACCTTGGAGCACATCTCATAATATATTGAGATCATTGTGTGAATAGCATACTCCTCAGTTGGTTCAAAGCTCCTCCTTGAGCACAGAAACAATTTCTCTTTATTCCAACAGTTCAGGATAGAAAGTAGGCGACATAATACATAAATATTTGATGAATAAATGAATTGAAGAGATGAATAAATATAGGGAAAACAGCTTGTTCAGCAAAGAGATACTTTATTCATCTGTGTTTATCCTCTTGAAAGCTTTTGAACCTTAGACTATGGTACATGCATTGGTTCTCTTCATCACATCTATACATGCCATGTTTTGCAAATTTCTGCTGAAAGGATCATCACTGTTAAAGAAATAATTGCCAGTTTGGAGTAAACATTTATTGAACAGCCTTGAATAATTATCCTGTGAGGTGTGTTTCTGAGTTATCATCCATGTTCTGTGCAATGTTTTATGAAATAATTGGTAGCTGGTACAATGCCTCATTGAAATAACTGCCTATTTACTGCAGTATTTTCACCCAGCTTTGCAGAGTTTCCAGTTGCCCTGAGTCCTTCTATAGTATAATATTTCATTAAAGATTTTCTGTTCTGCATAATAGGAAGATGAGATGCTGGAGCTTTTAATCACTGGTGCAGCTGCGTACCTTATGGAGTAACAGAAAAAAAATGAATTGTATTCTTAAGCACACAAGTTGTCCTTGCTTTTATTGTGTGGCTCCATTTGAAGACAGGCAAATATAGGCTTGATGTTATTGATACTGTTTTCTGCTGTTAAGTAAATGTGTATACCTGGTATTAGTGTTTTCAAAGAGAAACATTAAGAGAAGCACAGACTATTTTTCTACTGTGTTGAACGTTAAATTCTCTTTGAGCACAGAGCTTGAGGTGCAAGATGTTTGTTTGAGACCAACTTCTGTCAAAGAAAGGGGGAGGAGACAGAAGTGGACAGAGTAAGGAGTCGAACTGTGATGCAGGACCAACAGGAACTCGGCCAATCTGTCAGGGAGCTCTGGAATGAACATTGCTTATCAGAACTGTCCTACGTCAAGCGTGAGTGGTAGACCTTCATGACCCTAGCGGCTCAGCTGCTGGCTGCTGGCTGCTCCAGGAAAGGCTTGACCTTGGGTGAGGAGGCTGAAGCTTCAGCAAACCTTGAAGGAGTGACAGCTGGAAGCAGCCTGCTGACTGCACTCCCCACAGCTGGTCAACAAGTCCCTCCTTGAAGGGCAACCTGGGTGGCGCAGCCCAGCGTTCGCCACATACTGTTAAACCAGATATTGATGATTCAGTATCAATTTTTCACTTTAATTAAAACAATTTTTTTTTAGTCCTACATTTAATTTAGCCTAATGAGTTAATGTTTAGCTTTCTTTTATGTTTATATATATTTACACAGCACTGGGGAGCCCTGGTGGCACTTTGGTTAAGCTCTGGGCTGCTAACTGAAAGGTTGGTGGTTTGAACCCACCAGGCGCTCCATGGGAGAAAGATGTGGCAGTCTGTTTCCATAAAGATTTACAGCCTTGGAAACCACATGGGGCAGTTCCACTCTGTCCTATAGGGTTGCTATGAGTCTTTTTTTTTTTTTTTAATTTTATTTTGCTTTAGGTGAAAGTTTACAGCGCAAATTAGTTTCTCATTCAAAAATTTATACACAGATTGTTTTGTGACATTGGTTGCAATCCCCACAACATGTTAGCACTCTCCCTCTTTCCTTCTACAGTCTGTGTCCAGTTGTCCAGGTTTCCTGCCCCTTCCTACCTTCTCCTGTTTGCTTTGGGCAGGTGTTGCGCATTTAGTCTTGTATACTTGATTGAACTAAGAGGAACATTCCTCACAGGTGCTATTTATTTTATAGGCCAGTCTAATCTTTGATTGAAAAGCAGACTTCAGGAGTAGCTTCAATTCTGAATTAGCAGGGTGTCTAGGGGACATAGTCCCAGGAGTTCTTCCAGTCTCTGTCAGACCAGTAAGTCTGATCTTTTTTTGTGAATTTGAATTTTGTTCTACATTTTTCTCCTGCTCTGTCCGGAGCCCTCTATTACGATCCTTGTTGGAGTAGTTGGTGGTAGTAGCTGGGCACCGTCTAGTTCTTCTGGGCTCAGGCTGGTGGAGGCTGTGGTTTATATGGTCCATCAGTCCTTTGTACTAAAATTTTCCTTGTGTCTTTGGTTTACTTTATTCTCCTTTGTTATGAACTTCATGAGGCTGATCGATGTATTTCAGATGGCTGCTTGCAAGCTTTTAAGACCCCAGATGCTACTCACCAAAGTAGGATGTAGACCATTTTCTTTATGAACTATGTTATGCCAATTGACCTAAATGTCCCCCAAGACCATAGTCTCCACTCCTTGGCCCCAGTAACTAGGTCCTTCAAGGTGTTTGGATGTGTCTAGGAAGCTTCTATGGCTTTGCCTTCTCAAGTTGTGCTGACTTCCCATATATCGTGTGTTGTCTTTCCCTTCACCAAAGTTACCACTTGTTTACTATCTAGTTAGTGACTTCCCCTTCCAACCCGTCCTCTCCCTTGTAGCCATCAAACATTGTTTTTTTCTGTGTTAAACCTTTTCTTGGTTTTTTGTAATAGTAGTCTCATGAAAAATCTGTCCTTTTGTGATTGACTTATTTCACTCAGCATAATGCATTCCAGATTCATTCATGTTGTGAGACTGAGATGTTTCAAGGATTCATCATTGTTCTTTATCATTGCATAGTATTCCAATGTGTGCATGTACCATAGTATGTTTATCTATTTTTCTGTCGATGGACAATTAAGTTGTTTCCATTTTTTGCTATTGTAAATCATGCTTCAGTGAACATGAGTGTGCATATGTCTATGTGTGTGATGGCTCTTATTTCTCTAGGGTATATTCCTAGGAGTGGGATTGCTGGAATGTATGGTATTTCTATTTCTAGCTTTTTCAGGAGGTGCCATATCATCTTCCCTAGTGGTTATACCATTGTACATTCCCACTGGCAGTGCATTAAGAATCCCAATCTCTCCACAAACATACCAACATTTGCTATTTTCTGTTTTTTTTTTTTTTTTTATAAATACCAGTAATGTTGGGGTGAGAAGTTATCTCATTGTAGTTTTCATTAAGAAAAAATTCAAGCCTTTAGTTGCAATATTGAAGGATTCTACAGGGAAAATATTGAACGATGTAGGAAGCATCAAAAGAAGATGGAAGGAATACACAGAGTCACTATACCAAAAAGAATTGGTCAATGTTCAGCCATTTCAGGAGGTGGCATGTGATCAGGAAATGATGGTATTGAAAGAAGAGGTTCAAGCTGCACCGAGGACATTGGCAAAAAAACAACAAGCCTCCAGGAATTCACAAAATACCAACTGAGATGTTTCAACAAACATGCGGCACTGGTAGTGCTCACTTGTCTTGCCAAGAAATTTGGAAGACAGCTACCTGGTCAACTGACTGGAAGAGATCCATATTTATGCCTATTCCAAAGAAAGGTGATCCAACTGAATGCAGAAATTATTGAACAATATTAATATCACATGCAAGTAAAATTTTGCTGAAAATCATTCAAAAGTGGCTGCAGCAGTATATTGACAGGGAACTGCCAGAAATTTAAGCTGGATTCCGAAGAGGACATGGAACCAGGGATATGATTGCTGATGTCAAATAGATCCTGGCTGAAAGCAGAGAATACCAGAAAGATGTTTACCTGTGTTTTATTGACTATGCAAAGGCATTTGACTGTGTGGATCGTAACAAATTATGGATAACATTTCGAAGAATGGGAATTCTACAACACTTAATTGTGCTCATGAGGAACCTGTACATAGACCAAGAGGCAGTCGTTTGAACAGAACAGTCTTGTCTGGTGTGAATTCAGGAAAGATGTGCATCAGGATTGTATCCTTTCACCATACTTATTCAATCTGTATGCTGAGCAAATAATCTGAGAAGCTGGACAGTATGAAGAAAAACGGCATTAGTACTGCATGTAGACTCGTTAACAACCTGCGTTATGCAGATGACACAACGTTGCTTGCTGAAAGTGAAGAGGACTTGAAGCACTTACCGATGAAGATAAAGACCACAGCCTTCAGTATGGATTACACTTCAACATAAAGAAAACAAACATTCTCACAACTGGACCAATAAGCAACATCATGATAAATGGAGAAAAGATTGAAGTTGTCAAGGATTTCATTTTACTTGGATCCAGAATCAGCACCCATGGAAGCAGCAGTCACGAAATCAAATGATGCATTGTATTGGACAAATCTGCTACAAAAGACCTCTTGAAAGTGTTAAACAGCAAAGATGTCACCATGAAGACTAGGGTGCACCTGACCCAAGCCATGGTGTTTTCAGTTGCCTCATAGGCATGTGAAAGCTGGACAGTGAATGAGGAAGATTGAAGAAGAATTGATGCCTTTGAATTACGGTGTTGGTGAAGAATGTTAAATATACCATGAACTGCCAAAAGAACAAACAAATCTGTCTTGGAAAAAGTATAACTAAAACCCTCCTTACAAACAAGGATGGAGAGACTATGGATGGTGAGACTATGTCTCACATACTTTGTACATGTTATCAGAAGGGATTCGTCCCTGGAGAAGGACATCATGCTTGATCAGTGAAAAAGGGGAAGACCCTCAATGAGATGGATTGGCACAGTGGCTGCAACAATGGGCTCAAGCAAAACAACGATTTTGAGGATGGCACAGGACTGGGCAGTGTTTCGTTCTGTTTTAGATAGATTCACTGTGAGTTGGAAGTGATTTGACGGTATCTAACAACAACAATGGCTAATGATCGAGAGCATTTCCTCATCTGTCTGTCAGCTGCCTGAATGTCTTCTTTGGTGAAGTGTCTGTTCGTATCATTCGCCCATTTTTTAATTAGATTATTTGTTTTTTTGTTATTGAGGTGTTGAACTATTCTTTAGATTTTAGAGATTGTACCCGTGTCGGATATGTCATAGCCAAATTTTTTTTTCCAGTCTGTAGGTTCTCTTTTTACTCTTTTGGTGAAGTCTTTTGATGAACTTAAGTGTTTAATTTTTAGGAGCTCCCAGTGATCTTGTTTATCTTCTGGTGTTTGTGCATTGTTAGTAATGGTTTCTGCTGTGTTTATGCCATGTATTAGCCCCCCCAGTGTTGTCCCTATTTTTTCTTCCATGATCTTTATCATTTTATGTTTTATGTATAGATCGTTGAACCATTTTGTGTTAGTTTTTGTGTATGGCATGATGTATGAGTCCTGTCTCTTTTTTTTTATAGATGGCCATCCAATTTTCCCTGCACCAGTTGTTAAAAGGACTGTGTTTTCCCCTTTTAATGGACTTGGTGCTTTGTCAAAGATCAGCTGACCATAAATGAATGGGTTCTTAATTCTGTTCCATTGTTCCGTGTGTCTGTCATTGTACCAGTATCAGGCTGTTTTCACTACTATGGCTGTATAGTAGGTTCTGAGATCAGGTAGTGTGAAGCCTCCAACTTTGTTCTTTTTCTTCAATGATGCTTGGACCTCTTTTCTTACCATATAAAGTTGGTGATTAGATTTTCCATTTCGTTAAAGAATGCTGTTGGTATTTGGATTGGGATTGTATTGTATCTGCAGATCACTTTGGCTAGAATTGATGTTTTCACAATGTAGAGTCTTCCTATACATGAGGATGGTATGTTTTTCCATTTATGTAGGTCTGTTTTTGTTTCTTGCAGTAGTGTTTTGTAGTTTTCTTTGTATAGGCCTTTTACGTCCCTAGTTAGATTTATTCTTAAATACCTTATCTTTTTAGAGGTTATTATAAATGGTATTGTTTTCCTGATTTCCTTTAAAAGTTGTCTTTTTTGGTATGTATGAATCCAACAGATTTTTCTATGTTGGGCTTATAGCCTGCTACTTTGGTGAATTTTTCTATTATTTCCAGTATTTTTCTTGTGAAGTCTTTGGGATTCTCTATGTATAGGATCATATCATCTGTGAATAGGGATAATTTTCCTTCTTCCTTTCCAATTTGGATGCCCTTTGTTTCTTTTTCTTGTCTTAATGCTCTAGCTAGGACTTCCAGAACAATGTTAAATAAGAGTGGTGATAAAGGGCATCCATGTCTTGTTCCCGTTCTCAGGGAGAATGCTTTCAGACTGTCTCCATTGAGAATGATGTTGTCTGTTGGTTTGTATAGATGCTGTTTATTATGTTGAGGAATTTCCCTTCTATTCCTATTTTATTGAGAGTTTTTATCAGGAATGGGTGTTGTTGTTGTTAGGTGCCATTGAGTTGGTTTCCACTCATAGCCATCCTAGGTACAACAGAAAGAAACACTGCCCCGTCCTGCGCCATCCTCACAATCATTGTTATGCTTGAGCCCATTATTGCAGCCACTGTGTGAATCCTTCTTGCTGAGGGTCTTCCTCTCTTTTGCTGACCCTCTACTTTATCAAGCATAATATCCTTCTCCAGGGACTGATACCTCCTGTTAACATGTCCAAAGTACATGAGACATAGCCTCGCTATACTTGCTTCTAAGGAGCACTCTGGTTATACTTCTTCCAAGACAGATTTGTTTGTTGTTTTGGCAGTCATGGTATATACCATATTCAAATGACTTTTCTGCATCAATTGAAATGATCATGTGATTCTTTTATTTCATTTTATTTATATGGTGGATTATGTTGTTTGATTTTCTAATGTTGAACCACCCTTGCGTATATGGTAGGAATCCCACTTGATTGTGGTGCATTATTTTTTTGATATGATGCTGAATTCTATTGGATACAATTTTTATGAGAATTTTCTCATCTATGTTCATGAGAGATATTGGTCTGTAATTTTCTTTTTTTATGGTGGTTTTGCCTGGTTTTTGTATCATGGTTGTGCTGACTTCATAGAATGAATTTGGGAGTATTCCCTCCTTTTCTATGCCCTGAAATATTTTGAGTAGTACTTATGTGTGCTCTTCTCTTGGTAGAATGGAAATATGGAAGAATTCTCCAGTGAGGCTATCATGGCCAGCGCTTATTTTTGTTGGGATTTTTTTTTTTTACTCTTATCTTTTCAATCTCTTCTTATGGATCTGCTCAGATTTCCTATCTCAGTTTGTGTTGGTTTAGGTAGGGAGTGTGTTTCTAGAAATTTGTCCATTTCCTCTAGGTTCTCAAATTTGTTGGAGTACAATTTTTCAAAGTATTCTGTTATTCTCCTTTTTTATTTCAGCTGAGTCTGTGGTAATGTCCCCTGTTTCATTTCCTATTTGGATTATTTGTTTTCTCTCCTGTTTTTCTTTTGTTGGTTTGGACAATGGTTTGTCAGTTTTGTCGATCTTTTCAAAGAACCAGCTTTGGGTCTTGTTGGTTCTTTCTATTGTTTTTCTGTTCTCTGTTTCACTTATTTCTGCTCTAATCTTTATTATTTCCTTTCTTCTGGTGCCTGTGGAATTCTTCTGCTGTACTCCTTCTGTTTGTTCTAATTGTAAGACTAACATTTTGATTTAGACCTGTTCTTTTTTGATGAGTGTCTTTATTGCTATAAATTGACCTCTGAACACTGCCTTTGCTGTGTCCCAAAGGTTTTGGTATGATATTTTCATTCTCATTTGCTTCTAGGAATTTTTTGATTCCTTCTTTGATTTCTTCTGTTACCCAGTTGTTTTTAATCAAGGTGTTTTTCAGTTTCCATGTATTTGATTTTCTTTCCTTGCTCTTCCTGTTACTGATTTATACTTTTATGGTGTTGTGATCAGACAGATTGCTTTGTATTATTTCGATGTTTGGGATTTTATTGAGGGTTGCCTTATGGCCTAAAATGTGGTCACTTCTGGAGAATGTTTCCTGTGCGTTGGAAAAGTATGTATACTTTCTCTTATTGAGTGGAGTGTTCTATATATGTCTACTAGGTCAAATTGGTTAATTTTGACATTTAGACCCTCTGTATCTTTGTTGAGTTTCTTTCTAGATGTTCTGTCCTTTACTGAGGCAGGGTGAACCCAGGGTAGTGGTGGGCCAGTGGCTCTCTAGCCAGGTGGTGGGGCATGGCCTGTCAGGAAGGGGTGGAGGTGACATGGGGCAGAAGAGGGAGAAGTGGGAAAGTGTGTTTCTTTGGTTACTGGGTACTCTGTCTCCTGTTGGGAGTTCCGTGAAATTCTCTTCCTATACTCCCTGTTTGGGGTCATTGCTGGCTATGTTCCAACAAGGTGACGCTGTGCCTTGTTAGTTGGTAGGGGACCTCTACTCCATATCTCTCCTTGTTCTCTGTTTTCTGTCAGTTTCTTCTGCCATTTGGTGTTTGATCTAGTTATCTCTTCATTTGATGCTTAGGGTTCCATGGTTGATGTTTGTATCTGCTTTACTTAGTTTTTCAGGTCTTTGCTGGAGATGGTGATGTCTTCAGGATGGATCATCCCCTTAATCATTATACAGTGTCCTTCTTTGTCTTTTATGGTAGATTTTGTTTTAAAGTCTATTTTATCTGAGATTTGAATTGCCACTCCTGATCTTTTTTGGTAGTTGTTAGCTTGATATATTTTTTTCCAACCTTTGACTTTTAACAAATTCACATCTTTGTTTTCTAAGGTGTGTCTCTTGTAGACAGCATATTGATGGATCCTGTTTTGTTATCCATTCTGTCACTCTCCGTCTCTTTATGGGTGCATTGAGTCCATTTACATTCAGTGTAATTATTGATAGATGTGAGTTTGTTGCTGTCATTTTGTAGTGCTTTTTTTGTGGTGCTGAAGTTTTCTTTGTTCTTCTCACTCTCTTGTGCTGTGTTACTTTTGTTTGTGGATATTTTTTTCATTTCTTTTGTTTTTGTAGGTTTTGTTTTTGCTGAGACTTTATGTTTTTCCTCTTTTTTTTTAATGAGTATGTTTTTTAACTTTCTTTGTGGTTACCATGCATTTTACCTTTATCTTTCAAAGTTTGAAGCAGTCTACCATTACTTGGTATTGCCTTGCCTTCCTCTCCATCAGAAGGTTCTATACCTATGCTGTTTATTCCCTCTTTTATTGTTTTGATGTTGTTATGACTTACTGATTAACTTCTCTGATTCCCTGTTGTATTGCTTTTGGTTTTGGATAGTCCTTGAGAGTTCATTTCCTAGACTGGTATCTGGCTGGTATGATCCCGCATCCTAGATTCTGCCTGTGAGCCGTAGTTGTTTGTCCTCAGATCGAAGAATTCCCTTTAATAATTCTTGTAAGTTTGGTTTGACTTTTAAATATTCCCTTAATTTCTGTTTATCTGGAAATGACCTAATTTCACCATCAGATTTGAACGAGAGTTTTGCAGGATATATTATTCTTGGCTCGAAATTTTTCCTTTCAAGATTTTATATATGTCATCCCATTGCCTTCTTGCCTGTGTGGTTTCTGCCAAATAATCTGAGCTTAGTCTTATTGTTTCTTCTCTGTATGTGACTTCTTGTTTTTCACGAGCCGCTCTCAGGATTCTTTGTTTGTCTTTGGTTTTGGCAAGGGTGATTATGATATGCCTTGGTGATTTTCTTTTGGGGTCTCTCCTATATGGAGTTCGTCGAGCTTCTTGGATGGCCAGCTTTTCGTCTTTCATGATATTGGGGAAGTTTTCTGTCAGCAGTTCTTCAATGATCCTCTCTGTGTTTTCTGTTTTCTCCCTCTGTTCTGGAATTCCAATCGCTCGTAAATTTTTGCTTTTGATTGTATCCCACATAACTCTGAGAGTCTCTTCATTTTTCTTTGTTCTTTTTTCTGAGTTTTCCTGAAACAGAGTTGTATCCAAGTGTTTGTCTTCAATTCCACTGATCCTGTCTTCCACCGTTTCAAATCTGCTTCTCAGCCCTTCTATGACACCGTCCATTTCTGAAATCTTGTTGTTTATCTTTTGGATTGCTAATTGTTGTCTTTGTATAATTAGTATTTGTGAATTTATTTTGGCATTTAGTTCCTGCATTATTTTCCTGAATTCTTCCAATTTTTGGTCTGTATTTTCCATGGATTTGTCTGTTTTTTCCTCATGTTTGACAGCTTTTTGCCTCAGCTCTTGGAGAAATCTGAGTATTAGAGATTTGAATTCCCTATCAGATAGTTCTAGTGCATTTTCTTCCACAGGAGAGTCATCTGGTGTTTTATTTTGGATGCCTACTGGAACCATCCTATCCTGTTTTTGTAAATGTTTTGATATTGTCTGCTGTCTTCGGGGCATTCAGTAGTTATTTTTCTCATTTATTGATTGTAGATTTGTTTGTTTCATCCTTTTTTTTTTGAATTTGACTATGTCTGAGCAGGCGGAGTGTGTGTTCTTTGTTGTTTGCTTGTTTGTGGGCACAATACTTTTTGCCTCCTTCTCCAATTGGCAGGGTCAGTCATTTAGATATGGTATGGCAGGGCAGGTCTAGCTGAAGAGGAGTTACTGGGACGGGTTGTTTGTGGCACTTACTACAGCCACCAGAGCAGGTCAGTAATCAGTGCAGGGCAGGTTCCAGTGGGCCATGCCTGTGCTGCTTGGTGTTGTGATGTCAAGTGGACGGTGCAGGTAGGCAGGATGCAGTGAGGAGATTATTATGTGTGGAGCTAAGATGGATATGGGAGAGAGGAGAGAGGAACAGGAGCCAAAAACATACAAACAAACAAAAAAGAATGCTAGGGGAGCTTGCCATTGGAGTGGAGAGATGAGACACTATGAAATGGAGAAAAACAGAAAGGGGAAGAGGAAGAAAAGAAAAGAATGAATAAATAAAAATCAGAAAGGTTAAAGAACCGCAAAGTTCCCAGGGATCCCACTGGTGCAGCTATGAGGTCTGGGGAAGTCGCTCTCAAGTGTTGCAGTACAGCCTGGCTAGAAGGCGTAGAGGTATACAACGCCAGGTATTCAGGGAGCAGAAAGAGAAGGAAGATATAGAGAGATGAGAAACTGAACAATGAAGAAAGACAAAAAGGGAAAAAGAGGGAAAAGAAAACAAAACAAATTAAAAAAAAAAAAAGAAAGGCCCCCAAGAAAACAGATTAAAAAAAAAAAAAACAATGAAAAAAGAAATGCCCTCAGGGAGCCCTCTGCACATCTGTGCAAGCCGAGGGGGAAGTCTCCTTGCCATGCAGCACCACCTAGCCAGAAAGGGCTCCCAACTCAAGAAAAGGAAAAGAAAACAAACAAACAATTCAAAACAAACAAAAGAACAAAAGCCCCGGGATCCCACCAGTACAGCAGCCCAGACCGGGAGGCAGCTCCACACTCACACTCGAACGGAGCTCCACAGCCCCTCAGGGTGAAGCAAAGATAGCGCACGGAGCCAGGTATTTGTGTGAAAGGAGGGGGAGGTGGTGAGAGGTAAGGAAGAAATCAAAAGAAGCGGAGAAAAGCAACACCAGCAGCCAACAAATGGCACTTAGAGAGCCGGCCCGCTCGGGTGTGTGGAATCCAAGCAGCTGGTGTCTACCGGACAAGATATTGTGGCCGCGGGAAGCAGAGGAGGCTGAGTGGGGGTGAAGAAGGGTGGGGGGTGGAAAAGCTTATATCACAAATTACCGGTTGTTTTGTCTCCCGCTGAACACTCCATGAGGCTGCTTTCTCGTATCCCGTTTGCTGGTCTCCGATAGGAGTCCGAGATGGCAGATCTGCGCTGCGTTAGCTGTTAAGAGACCTCTGCATGATTCTGTCCTCGCTGTCCATTCTCTGTCAGTTTTCTCACTCCTTTTGGTGCTTGGCTGAGTTCTTTATCTCTTCATTTGATGTTTTAGGGTTTCAGTATTGTTGTATTCTCTGTTCAGCTTAATTTTTCAGAGCTTTGCTGTGGAGGGACGGCGTGGTGCTTCTGCCTAGAGCACCATTTTGCCGGAACTCCCTTGTGAGTTGTTTTTTGATATAGCATTGCAATCAACCTAAAATAGATCAAGACTGGAGAAGAAGTTGTTGAGAGATTTCTTTTAAAAAAGCTCTTTACATTATTCAAGGTTGAGCAACAGTGGTTTATTTTTTATGTTAAAGTAATTTGTGTGCCTTGTTAAAAGGTCAATACTGAAATTTGAAAGAATCCCTGAGCATCCCTGCACCCAATTCTAATCCCCAGATGGAAGCACTGTTTATCATTACAGCCTATCATTACAGATTCCTTTCTAGGCATATACAAATACACACTACGCAGATACACATGCCTATAGATTTTTTTCTTATTTTAAAATAAAAGAAAAATCACTGCACATAACATTCTTCAACTTTTTCTTTTAACACTTAAAAGGCATATTCATAATATACAGATAGATCTACCTAATTTAAAATTTTTAATACATGGTAGGCATTTATATTTTTCCCTATATTTTGTCTTCAGTAGCAAAGCTGCAAAGAATATTCTTTAACAATATCTTTGTGCACATGTGCAAGTGTTATTGTAGGATAGATTACCAGAAGTGTAATTGTGAAGCTGAAGTTGCACATTTCAAAAATTGTGAAAATATCATTATATTGTCTTCCAAAATGGTTGACCCAGTTTGCCTGTCCACTGACAATCCATGAGATGATCAGTTTTTCTACATTATTGCTTTCTCTAATATTAACATTACTTTGAATTTTTCCTTAATCTGAAACATGAAAATGTGTTCATTGTTGTTTTGCACCTATTTTTTATTTCTCATTTCTTTACAATAAGTAATATACTTTTTAGATTTATCTCAATAGTTGAAAGTTATATGATCTTATCTATTTTCTTCATAATGAGAGCTCATTCTAAGCAACATAAAAAGTATTTTATTTTGAGTAATAAACTGTCAATAAAACAATTTTATTAGGGCTGATTTGTAGTATAACTTCCAGCAGTTAGGGTTTCTTGGTGACAGGTAACAAATAGACTTTAAGTAACTTAAGAAGAAAAGGAATGTATTGGAAGAAAGTTGGGAAGCTTACTGAATAAGTAGGGATAGCTGTAGATCTGGGTTTGGAAAAGGATTCTAAAGTTTAGATAGTAAAGATTATTTATTTGAGAGTTTCATCATTTAGTTGTCACCGCAGCAAATAGATTCCAGACTTTTTTTTTCTGGTTTGTTTTTGGTTTTTACATCTTTCCTTTCAAGGTTCAGAGTCCTTGGAGAGAGCCTAAGAGTTGAACTCAGGTCAAATCAAATGTGCATTTCATGGTTAAAGGAGAGAAGAACACCTTGATTTACATACAGTCCTATCAAGACTGCATGCCGTATCAGTGAGGAAATACCCCTAAAAGAATTTGGAGTTTGTTACCAAAGAAGTTGAGTTGAGTAGGATGCTGGGCAGCCAAGAAATACACGTTTACTACATTAGTCAAAGTAGTTGTGTAGCTTTTAAATAGACATTTAAAAACTGTCATGTTTGAGAGGAGGTATAGTGTATTCATGTAGTTTAGTTATCTCCAGGCAGAATTCTTTAACTGAGAAAATGTATAGAGGTAATGACGATCATACTAGTGATGATAGATGGGTGGGTGGATGGATGGATGAATGATGGATGGATGGATAGATAGATAGATAGATAATAATTATTGGGCAGTTACTTCATGTCAAACACTTCACCTTCTAAGCAATCCTATGAAAGGTTTACGATTATAATCACTATTTTACAGTTGAGGAAACTGAGACATATATAGGTTAAGAAATTTGCCCAAAGCAGTACAGTTAATAAATTACAGAGTTGGGTTTCAAATCCAGGAAATCTGGTTTTGAAATCCACCTTCTATATGTTCTCTATGCAGAGAATCTGGCCAATTTGGGGTTTAACAATGAATAGTTTATTTTAGTCATTACCTAAAATGTGTCTTTGGTGCCTTTGGGCTACCTGTAGGGGAATTGCTAAGACATACGTTGTCCTACAGTTGTACTGTATTAGTGAGCCAACTTCTGAGAGTCTTTTTCTTAATGATGCTTGCTTTTGTTAACTGAAGTTGAGTAGTTTATTGGGTTCTGATTGCCCACAGCTAAAACTTTCCCTCTTTGGCAGTATGAATGACACAATTAACATCCACTACATAGCTAACTGGTTATATTTTATTTCTAAGTTTCAAAAATCTTTTTAAAAATCAGTTAAGACTATGCAAGAAACCTCCGTTCATTGCTGATTCATTTCTTATCATTTACATTTGACAAGCTTCCTAACTCCACTGAGAACTGTCTCCTTCTTTGTAAAAATGGAGGTTAATAGTTTTCATTCTACTTGCCTTGCTTACTTGTTGCATCATATGTGAAAATGATTTTAAAGTGCTTTGTAAGCTATAAACAGACTAGAAAATCTAAAAAAATCTATTTTTACTAATAGTAAATATGCTCTAGTCTTGATTCTGCTCCCTTCACTTGTATATAATTAACGATTTCCTTTATTTATTTAGCTAGTCAATCATTTCTTTTTTACCAACTACAAGGAGGATAGAAGAAGTTCTAACTGTGGTATTTGTGAAGAATATTGAATATACCACGGAATCCCAAAAGAACAAACAAATCGGTCTCAGAATAAATACAACCAAAATGTTGCTTAGAAGCGATGATGGTGAGACTTCAGCATGTTTGCCTGGATGTCATCAGGAAAGATCCATTTCTAGAAAAAGACATCATCCTTGAAGTAAAGGGCCAACAGAAATGAGGGAAACTCTCCTTAAGATGGATTGACGCAATAGCCACTACAATGGACTCAAACATACCAACGATCAAGAAGATGGTTCAGGACTGAACAACATTTCATTTTGTGATACATAAGGTCATCATGAGTTGGAGCCAACTCAATAGCAAGTAACAACAATGAGTACCAGGTACACAGGGAACATGCAGTAGAAAACAAGGTATGCTTTTGCTGTCCAAGAGCACTAACCCTGCAAAAACAATGCAGTATGATAAGTGCCTATGGTGGGTTAAATTGTGGTTTCTCAACACGGCACTACTGACATTTTAGACCAGTTAATCTGTGTTGAAGGACTGCCGTATGCATTTTGTAGAATGTTTAGCAACATCACTGGACTCTACCCATGAGATGCCAATAGCACTGCCTCTCCTGTTATGACAACCAAAAATGCCTCCCCACATTGTTAAATGTCCCCTAGAGGCGAAATCATTTCCACTTGGGACCCGTTGGGTTAAATGAAGGGTACCTGGCAGGTTTCTCAAAAGAAGAGCTATGTAAGCAGAGACCTGATCAGTGAGCAGAAATTAGCCAATTGAAGGGAGAAGACAAAGGGGAGACTGTATACATGAACCCCAGGGGCAATATTGTAAAAGTCAAAACATTAGGAGTTATTTTGATTTTTCCTTTGCATCTAACAGGTAGTGAATCTGAATGGACATTACTTTTGTAACAAGTAGGAAAAATCTTTTCTCTGAAGGAAGAACAGGTCCAACTGAGCCTGGCGTGGAGTGAAATATTGTCAAATATGTTCTTTCCTGCTTAGTATGTTTTTAAAAAGAAGAGTTTAAAGAATTGAGGAGGGCCAAATAAGTGGAGCAAATTACTATGATTTCCCAACAGTTAAAACAATTGGGGTTTCCTCACTTATGATGATTTTATATGCATGAATAAGTGATGATTTTATATGCATGAATAAAATGAGTGCTTACTATGATAATAGAAGTGTGAAAATTTGAAAATTAAGATTTCTTATGAAATAAATTATAAGTCTTAGAAGCATTGCTTCTCCTCTATCCTAAAAGTAGGGCAGAATTTTTCAGAATGAGGCAGTCTAGAAATTTAGGAATGTTCAGTTTATAATAATGTGAGTTCTTTTCAAAACTGACAGCATAGATACAGATTTTTAGAACTAGATTATACCACAGGACTGACTTGAAGCTATACTTAGAAGTATAGACTATTAAAGCTTGCAGAGAAGCTAGAGCTCATACTGTCCAAATCCCTAGAGGTCAAATATTTGTTTAAGCTCAAATAACTTCACAGTGGCAGTGAATGGATTTTGTTTGTTGACTCCCAGTACAAATTTCTGCCCTACATCTTGGTATCTTTTCCATTTTTCTAGAACCCTTGTTTCTCTCTGTCCAATGAGAGTATTCATTTTCCATGGGACAAGTCAAACCCTGAACGAAGAGCTTAAGGGACACATTGATTGCTGGTTTCTTACACAATCCTGGTGCTAACTACTTTTTGTAGATTTATGTTTCCTGGTTCTTTGATGGTGTCTTTATTTATTTACTTATTTATCCTGAGATTGCAAGGGGTCAGAAATTTGACAAGCTTAGAATTTCTTTTTTCTTAACTCAGTTTTCTGATCAGTTCTTCCTATATTCTTCTGGTTTTCAGTAAACCAGACCTACGGTATAAATATCTCATTCATTTTGGTTCCATCTACCCAGCTTTCCCTGGCTTTGCACATGAAGTTAAATGAAGCAGTACTTCTTAAAATCTTGGACTTTTGAGTTAGAAGTGCTTTAAGTGGATCTTTACTTGAAGTCTTCCTGCCACTAATTTCTCCAAAGATACATTAACATAAGTGGATGTGGAATGCATATCTTCTCCTGCCATTTTATTTTGAGTTCTTTGTACAAAGCTTTATCTTTTAGAAAGGACTTGCTACTTATTGCATTGAAATATATTCCCTGTACTTCCACCTTCTGGTTTTAGAAGATTTTAGCAAAACAATTATACTCCCCCTTCTATGTGACAATGTATACTAAAGTTATAGAGGCTTAATATTGAAAGTTATAGATGCAAGTAGGAACACTTTTAAATTTTTCTCCATCTTCATTTCATTGCTATGAATTTAATGTATAGTGAGAATAATAGTTTCAAAATGTTTAACTGATTTATTTTTTATTCCTCTTGCTTATGAGGCATAGTCCTCATGCCCAGCTTTAACTATAAATGGCTTATTATTGCAACCCTATCTTGATAAATGCATGGTAACTAGGGGCTCAGATGCCTTGGGGATGAATTCCTGGGTCAATCCTACAGTCAAAAATCCTAGAAAAGTACAAATTTTAGCCATGGATGAAAAGAATCTCAAATGAGTGGTAGAGGAGAGAGATGATAAATATCAGTTAATGTGTTAGAATCAGTTGCAGCAATGGATGCTGTAGTTCATATCACTAATCCTCCTATTATAAGTTTTTCCTCAGAAATTATGACCAACTGCCATCATGAAAGAAGGAGCCCTGGTGATGCAGTTGTTAAGCACTCAGCTGCTAACTGAAAGGTCAGAGGTTTGAACCCACCAGTTACTCCACAGGAAAAAGATGTGGCAGTCTGCTTTTGTAAAAATTACAGCCTTGGAAACCCTATGGGGGCAGTTCTCCTCTGTCCTATAGTGTCTATATGAGTTGGAATTGACTCGGCAGCAATGGGTTTTAACAGGTTTGCTATCATGAAGAAACCATGACATAATGATAAGATGTGAGTCCATTTGAGTGGTGCAAGGGGTAGACTGTAGTAGCCACTGCTGATACTCCACTAGATCCCTCAGATTTTTTTTTTCCATTTCTGTGCACCCCTCTCTCAGCACTGGTGTGCATTTACCTCCAGGGACTCATATCTGCAATACTTCTTTTCAAGACTGACATTGAGCTACAAAAGCTGCTTATTACAATGCCTACAACAGAATTAGTATGCAATAAATGTTAACTATTTTTATTATTATTTTACTTCCTAAACAGTTTTGGAAGTCTCACCACAAAGAAAATAATTGGGCTAGAGCTCATTCTTCCATGTTTTCTTGTGTGAAATAACAAAGATATGTTTATATGTTAGTGTTTCCATCTCTAAAAGAGGTTGGACCAGCAGAAACCATTAAAATAGGAGGTAGGAGACCTTTATCCTATCCCTCACCCTTAGAGTGTGGATCACATATTCCATACCTATAAAACAATGGGTAGCCTAAAACAGGTTCAAGGTCTCAGATTAAACATCACCTCCTCAAAGACTTCTCTCCATCTAAATATCACACCTGCCTCCCTGAAGTTATTCTCTAACACTGCTTATTTCCTTTAATATATTTTCCAGTCTGTAATAATCTCATTTGTGTCTCTTCCCCCTCCATCAGCATATAATCTTGATGAGAGCATAGATCACATCTATCTTCTGTATGTGCTCTACCTCCAGTGTCAAGCATGGTGCTTGATCCATGGTAGGCATTCAATAAGTATTTGTAGAAAGAGTAAATGGAATAATGACATTGAGATTTGAAATAATTCGTTATCCCACTCCAAACTTAGTGGGTTAAACGAGCATTTTGTTATGCTCACAGACTCTGTGAGTTGGGAATTTGGATAGGGCACAGTGAGGACAGGTCTGGGGCCTCAGCTGAGAAGATTCAAAGGCTGGCATCTGGAATCATATGGAGACATCTTTATGCACATGTCTGGCAGGTAATGTTGGCTGTTGCGGGGAGCCTAAGCTTGGCTACTGCCCAAATACCTATAAGTCTCCTTTCTATGAGACTTCTTCACTGGGTCTCCCTGTATGGGGTTGCTTGGGAGCTTGTTTTCAAGAGTGAAAGTTGTAAAAGAGGAATGCGAAAATGTATTGCACTTTATCATCTAGTCTCACATGTCACATAGCTTCACTTCTGTTGTACTCTTGGTTGAAGCAGTTGCAAAGATTTGCTTAGGTTCAAGAGGAGGGGATATAGACCCCACCATTAAACCCATTGCCATCAAATTAGATGGGATTAATGTCAAGGGCACACTGTAAAGTGTGATTGTGGGATGGGGAATGTTATCGGAGACATTTTTGGAAAATACAATCTTCCACAACTACTTGCTTAATTTGATACAATTACTCTAGATTCTAACCTCTCATAAGAGCTTAAGGAGCAAACGTCTGAGTTAGAAGAGAGTATTTATTTATTCCCAGCATTCTGTGCACTTCAGGCCTATACATATAGTTTAGAAAGTCTCATTTGAAGGAGAACATTGACTTTGCAATATAAACATACAAGATAACTCAGAATTATTCCTATGTGGTTTGAAAGTACGTTAAAGCAAAAACCAACTTTTTATTTAAATAATAGTGAACATTACCATAGAGGGGAAATGACTGTGCTTCCTTCTGAAAGAAGACTTCAGAGAGCTCCCATTCACCTCCAGTTGTGCTTCTTGCAGGAGCCACACTAGGTTGCACACTAACGTTTGCTTGATGAGTATCATGGTTTCATCATGTTCCCCACATTTCTTTGTCTTGTGAAAGTTCAATCTCAAGTAACTAAAAATTATCTAACTTGAATGCTCAAGGTATATGCTTGATTCCAAATGATATCATGGATTTAGTTGTTGTTGTTTTAAGCACACAATTGTATTTTTCTAGAATCAAGGCTAATTTTGTAAGGTTCCGTCTTTCTACTTTCTGTATGTATAATCACAAAGAATGATGTTTATTCTTCAGAACAACATTTCAAGTATACTAATAAAACCCTTACATGTCAACCAAAGCAAAAAAAAAAAAAAAATTAATCAATTTTCTCTAGACACTGAAAAAATAGTACTCATTCAACAAGTCAAGTGTTTTATATTCAAAGGAAGTTTATAATACTTATCAAAATGGTTGTAAAGAAAGGAGACTCTAATTACCCTGAATATAACAGTAATCAGAAAATTTAATTTCTCAGACGCCTCCATTTCTCAGTCCTTGAACTGATGTTTTACTGAAATATATCATCCATTAACAGGTAGATGCCAGATGATGCATGGATCTTTTTCCCAAGACTTTATAAATTATGAGGTGAACTTAAAGTCAGTTGAGAAAATACTTGCTTTTTTAGTGATGGTGATGGATTTGTCTTGTTCTGATCCATCCATGAACTTTTGTGATTGACTTCACTCTCTCTCTCGGCAAATATTTAACTTTCTCTTTCTCTTCCTTGTCTTTGAGAGTTTCACTAACCCTGGGGGAAAGAGAAAACATTGCCAACCAATTACGTTACCAAACTTTGAAAGGTCAGGGATGTACAGGCTATAAGAGGGAGAGTGTAAAAGCCATTAGCAGCATGATATCTCATTTGGTGGCTAACAATCCAAGAGGAATACCAAATGGCCTCCCCGTATTAGTCCCCAAGAAGTAAAGGATGTTAACGAGAATGGAATAATGTTATCAATTTCTTCCATTCTCATTAAGCTCCAAAGGCTGTAATCTAGAGGCCTCCTTGGTTTTTATGAACAATCACTATGAAAGAGAGGCAGCATATAAAAAGGAACAGAGTAGAAAAATTAAAATAGAGCATCAAGGTGGCTTATTCATGTGTATATGTGTATATTTGTGTACACACACACACAACTGAGAAATATGGGGAAACTATGAATATATAGATATTTGATTTCCAATTTTTAAAAGCACAATACACAAAACCTTACTGTATCTTATCTTCCCATTATATGTCACTAGTGTCCCACAGGATGTCTCTCTTCATGTAAATATTTCTACCCTCACAAAACTTTCTATATTTCCACTTCCCAACATTTGCTCTTCCTCTTCCTCTTCTACCTGAATACCTTCCCCAGTTCTCTACACATATATGAAAGCCCATTACCTGTAAAGACCTAGTTTTAAGTGTTATCTCCTTTATGAATCTAATTTAGAGCCACTTTCCCTTCATCTGAAACCTTCCTCATATTACTGGCTCTATTACTTATTTGGTATTTAATATATAGGGAAGTGCAACAAATTTAAGACAATATCCATGTAGGTCTCATTGTATCAATTTTTATTTATTCATTCATGCATTTATTCATGCACTCATTGAAGAAACATTTCTAGGATACATATTCCACAGCAGGCATTGTTCCAGATGTTGTAAACATAAGGATGAATGGAATCCTACTTATGATTGAATAGGGTGAGGGAATAAACACAGACAGATGTTATGATAGAAATGTAAACAAGACACATAGAAGAGAGAAAGGAGGGAGTGATCAGTACTACTAGGGAACAGGGGAGAAACAAGAGGTGAGCCTCCAGTAAGCCACAACAAAAACCAAACCCACTGCCATTGAGCCATTTGTGGCTTATGGACACCCAAGTGTTACAGACTAAAACTGCTCCATAGGGTTTTCTTGGCTATAATCTTTACAGAAGCAAATCGCCAGGGCTTTCTTCCATGGTGCCACTGGGTAGGTTTGAATTGCCAACCTTTAGGTTAGTAGTTGAGTTCAAACTCTTGTGTACCAGTGAGCCACAAGGAGATGTTTATTAGGTGTTAGAGAATGGTGGGAGTTCCTGGGTGGTACAAATGCTTAACACAGTTGGCTGTTGACTGAAAGGTTGGAAGTTTGAATCCACCTAGAGGAGCCTCGGAAGAAAAGTCTAGTGATCTACTTCTGAAACATTAGCCATCGAAAACCCTATGGAGCAGTTTTACTCTGACACATGTAGTCTCTCCATGAGTTGGAGTCACCTTGATGACAACTGGTCAGAGAATAGGGAGAGATGAGGAGGAAGTGGAGTGATGGTAGGGAAAGAGACTGTGAAATGGGGCAGAATTAAGGTGAACTGAGAATAGGTTTAAACAGAGGGACAGATCATGAAAGACTTTGTTTTGTACATTGGAAGGAAAGGGTTAGATTTAATCTCTGGGCAACGGTAGGAGATTGTGATCTAAATACCGGAGAAACGGCTGAATTTTTTACTTAAGAATTTTATGCTGAGGTAAGGAAAACCTCCAAGAAAGTTGCATAATTTCTGATGTCTCTTAGTAAATGAAAGGCAGGTTTTGGACCATAGCTCAGGTTATGTTCTTCTGCATCTTTGCTGGGAAAACTGAAAAATTTGAGAATTTTCACAGGGAAGCCCCATTCCAAGACCCAAACTGCTTCACGGTTAAAGGTTAACAACACAAACTTTTTAAAGTTCTGAGTTGATGTATGACAGGATCATTTTATATTGAATATGTTGGAGTGAGGTTAATGTTTGACTCAGAAGGAATACCAACCCAGTAGGTTTGCATTAATTGCTCCTGGAAATCATAGGGTAATAACATTCTGATTCTCCCTGAACTAGGTGACTAAGTCATTGAATGAGAATGGGACTCCTAGATTAATGGAAAGATTGATCTTCCCACTTCAGGGGAACATTTCTTATTATGAGAAGAATTAAAGGAGTCCAAAAGGCTTTATGGCTTCTTCCCATTACCCATCCCCCCCCCAAAAAAAAATTAAGTGTTATCCTTAAGTGATTTTGGTACTAACTAGTTGTTGTATGCCAGAGAGTCAATTCCAACTCATAGCAACCCTATACGACAGAGTAGAACAGCCCCTGGGTTTCCTATGTCACCTTTACAGGAGCAGATTGCCAGGAATGACTGATGGGTTTGAACTGCTGATCTTTTAGTGAATACTTAACCATTGCATCACCAGGGCTCCTTTGCTAACTAGTTACTCTAGTATAAACTAGGTATCAAAATGTATACTGAGGACTTCTGGCGAAATGATGCTCTAGGCAGAAGCACCACGCCATCCCTCCACAGCAAAGATCTGAAAAACTAAGCCAAACAGAGAAAACAAAAATCCTGAAACCCTAAAACATCAATTGAAGAGATAAAGAACTCAGCCAAGCACCAAATGGAGTGAGAAAACTGACAGAGAATGGAGAGCGAGGAGACAGTCATGCAGAGGTCTCCTACCAGCTAATGCAGCATGGATCCACCATCTAGGACTCCTATCAGAGACCAGCAAACGGGGTATGAGAAAGCAGCTTCACGGAGCTTCCAGCGGGAGACAAAACAAACGGTAATTTGCGATATACGCTTTCCCAATGCCCACCCTTCTTCACCCCCACTAGGCCTCTTCTGCTTCCCGTGGCCACAGTCTCTTGTCCAAGAAACACCGGCTGCTTGGATTCCACACACCCAAATGGGCTGGCTCTCTGAGTGCCATTTGTTGGCTGCTGGTGTTGCTTTTTTCCGCTTCTTTTGATTTCTTCCTTACCTCTCAACACCTCTCCCTCCTTTCACTCAAATACCTGGCTCTGTGCGCCATCTTTGCTTCTTCCTGAGGGGCTTCAGAGCTCCAGTAATTTGTGATATATGCTTTCTCACTCCCTACCCTTCTTCACCCACACTCAGCCTCCTCTGCTTCCCGTGGCCACAAACTCTTGTCCAGGAAACACCGGCTGCTTGGATTCCACACACTCGAACGGGCTGGCTCTCTGAGTGCTGTTTGTTGACTGCTGGTGTTGCTTTTTTCTCTGCTTCTTTTGATTTCTTCCTTACCTCTCACCACCTCCCCCTCCTTTTGCTCAAATACCTGGCTCCGTGTGCCATCTTTCCTTCTTCCTGAGGGGCTATCGAGCTCCGTTGGACTGTGGAGCTGCTTCCCGGTCTGGGATGCCACGCTAGTGGGATCCTGGGGCTTTTGTTTGTTTGTTTTGAATTGTTTGTTTGTTTTATTTTCTTTTTCTTGAGTTGGGAGCCCTTTCTGGCCAGGCGGTGCTGTGTGGCAAGGAGACTACCCCCTTGGCTTGCACAGATGTGCAGAGGGATCCCTGAGAGCATGTCTTTTTTTGTGTTTTTTTTTCTGCTTTTTGGGGGGCTTTTCTTGTTCTTTTTTTTTTTTAATTTGTTTTGTTTTCTTTTCCCTCTTTTTCCCTTTTTGTCTTTCTTCGTTACTCAGTTTCTTGTCTCTCTATATCTTCCTTCTCTTTCAGTTCCCTGAATACCTGGCGTTCTATACCTCTACGCCTTCTAGCCAGGCTGTACTGCAACACCTGAGAGCGACTTCCCCAGACCTCATAGCTGCACCAGTGGGATCCCTGGGAACTTTGCAGTTCTTTAACCTTTCTGATTTTTATTTATTCATACTTTTCTTTTCTTCCTCTTCCCCTTTCTGGTTTCCTCCATTTCGTAGTCTCTCATCTCTCCACTCCAACGGCAAGCTCCCCTAGCATTCTTTTTTGTTTGTATGTTTTTGGCTCCTGTTCCTGTCTCTTCTCTCCCATATCCATCTTAGCTCCACACATAACAACCTCCCTGCTACATCCTGCCTACCTGCACCATGAACTTAACATAACACACCAAGCAGCACAGGCACGGCCTACTGGAACCTGCCCTGCAATGATTACCAACCCACCCTGGTGGCTGTAGTAAGTGCCACAAACAACCTGTCCCAGTAATTCCTCTTCAGCTAGACATGCCCTGCCATACCATATCTGAGTGACTGACTATGCCAGCTGGAGAAGGAGGAAAAAAGTGTTGTGCCCACAAACGAGCAAACAGAAAGAACACACAGTCCGCCTGCTCAGACATAGTCAAAGTTTTTTTAAAAAAGGGATGAAGCAAACAAATCTACAATGAATAAACAAGAAGAATAACTACTGAATGCCCCAAAGACAGCAGACAATATCAAAAATTTACAAAAACAGGATAGGATGGTTCCAGTAGGCAACCAAAATAAAACACCAGATGACTTTCCAGTGAAAGATAATGCACTAGAACTACCTGATAGGGAATTCAAATCTCTAAAACTCAGATTTCTTCAAGACTTGAGGCAAAAAGCTGTCAAACGTGAGGAAAAAATCGGCAAATCCATGGAAAATAACAGACAAAAAATTGGAAGAATTCAGGAAAATAATGCAGGAACTAAATGCCAAAATAAATTCACAACCAGAAATTATACAAAGACAACAATTAGAAATCCAAAAGATAAACAAGATTCCAGAAATGGACAGTGTCATAGAAGGGCTGAGAAGCAGATTTGAAATGGTGGAAGACAGAATCAGTGGAAGACAGGATCAGTGGAATTGAAGACAAACGCTTGGATATAACTGTTTCAGGAAAACTCAGAAAAAAGACAAAGAAAAATGAAGAGCCCCTGAGGGATATGTGAGACACAATCAAAAGCAAAAATTTTCGAGTGATTGGAAATCCAGAACGGGGTAGAAAACAGAAAACACAGAGAGGATCATTGAAGAACTGCTGACAGAATACTTCCCCAATGTCACAAAAGACGAAAAGCTGGCCATCCAAGAAGCTCGACGAACCCCATATAGGAGAGACCCCAAAAGAAAATCACCAAGGCATATCATAATCACACTTGCCAAAACCAAAGACAAACAAAGAATCCTGAGAGCTGCTCGTGAAAAACAAGAAGTCACATACAGAGGAGAAACAATAAGACAAAGCTCAGATTATTCGGCAGAAACCATGCAGGCAAGCAGGCAATGGCATGACATATATAAAATCTTAAAGGAAAAAGTTGTGAGCCAAGAATAATATATCCTGCAAAACTCTCATTCAAATTTGTTGGTGAAATTAGGTCATTTCCAGATAAACAAAAATTAAGGGAATAGGTAACAGTCAAACCAAACTTACAAGAATTATTAAAGGGAGTTCTTTGATCTGACGACAAACAACTATGGCTCACAGGCAGAATCTAGGATGCAAGATCATACCATCCAGATACCAGTCGAGGAAATGAACTTTTGAGGTCTATCCAAAACCAAAAGAAATACAAGAGGGAATCAGAGCAGTTAATCAGTAAATGACAACAACATCAAAACAATAAAAGAGGGAATAAATGGCATAGGTATAGAACCTTCTAATGGAGAGCAAGGCAAGGCGATACCAAGTAATGGTAGACTGCTTCAAACTTAGAAAGATAAGGGTAAAATGCATGGTAACTACAAAGAAGTTAACAGACATACTCATAAAAATAAAGAGGAAAAACATAAAGTCTCAGCAAAAACAAAACCTACAAAAGTAAAAGAAATGAAAAAAAAAAATCCACAAACAAAAGTAACTCAGCACAAGAGAGTAAGAAGAACAAAGAAAACTTCAGCACCACAAAAAAAGCACTACAAGCTGACAGCAACAAACTCACATCTATCAATAATTACACTGAATGTAAATGGACTCAATGCACCCATAAAGAGACGGAGAGTGACAGAATGGATAAGAAAACAGGATCCATCAATATGCTGTCTACAAGAGACACACCGTAGAAACAAAGATGCGAATTTATTAAAAGTCAAAGGTTGGAGAAAAATATATCAAGCTAACAACTACCAAAACAGATCAGGAGTGGCAATTCTAATCTCAGATAAAATAGACTTTAAAACGAAATCTGCCATAAAAGACAAAGAAGGACACTATATAATGATTGAGGGGATGATCCATCATGAAGACATACCCATAATAAACATCTACACACCCAATGACAGGGCTCGAAAATACAGAAAACAAACTCTAACAACACTGAAAGGAGAAATTGACAGTTCCACAGTAATAGTAGAGGACTTCAACACACCACTCTCAGTAAAGGAAAGAACAAGTAAGAAGAAACTCAGCAAAAATACAGAAGACCTAAAGGGCACAATCAGCCAACTTGACCTCATAGACATATATAGAACACTCCATCCAGCCACTGCAAAGTACACATTCTTTTCCAATGCACATGGAACGTTCTCCAGAATAGAGCACATCTTAGGCCACAGAGCAATCCTCAATAAGATCCAAAACGTTGAGATAATTCAAAGTATCTTCTCTGACCACAATGCCATCAAGGTAGAAATGAACAATAGAAAGAGCAAGGGAAAAAATTCAACTACATGGAAACTGAATAATACCCAGCTTACACATCAGTGGGTAATAGAAGAAATCAGAGATGGAATCAAAAAATTCCTAGAATCAAATGAGAATGAAAACACATCATACCAAAACCTTTGGGACACAGCAAAGGCAGTCCTCAGAGGACAATTTATAGCAATAGTTGCACACATCTAAAAAGAAGAAAGGGACAAAATCAAAACATTAACTACAGAACTCAAACAAATAGAAAGAGAACAGCAATAAAAGCCCACAACCACCGGAAGAAAGGAAATAGTAAAGATCAGAGCAGAAATAAATGAAATAGAGAACAGAAAAACAATAGAAAGAATCAAGAAAACCAAAAGTTGGTTCTTTGAAAGAATCAACCAAATCGACAAACCACTGGCCAGACTGACAAAAGAAAAACAGGAGAGGACACAAATAACCCAAATAAGAAATGAAATGGGGTACATTACAGCAGACCCAACTGAAATAAAAAGGACTATAACAGAATATTATGAAAAACTATACTCCAACAAATTTGAAAACCTAGAGGAAATGGATACATTTCTAGAAAAACACAGCCTACCCAAACTACAACAAAGTGATGTTGAAAATCTGAACAGACCCATAACAAGAGAAGAGATTGAAAAGGTAATAAAAAAACTCCCAATCAAAAAAAGCCCTGGCTCAGATGGCTTCACTGGAGAATTCTACAAAACATTTACAGAAGGGCTTGTACAGTACTACTCAAGCTATTTCAGAGCATAGAAAGGAAGCAGCACTTCCAAATTCATTCTTTGAAGCCAGCATAACGTTGATACCAAAACCAGGCAAAGACGTCACAAAAAAAGAAAATTACAGACCAATATCTCTCATGAATATAGATGCAAAAATTCTGAACAAAATTCTAGCCAATAGAATTCAGCATCATATCAAAAAAATAATACACCACAACCAAGTAGGATTCATACCAGAGATACAAGGATGGTTCAACATTAGAAAATCAATCAACGTAATCAGCCACATAAATAAAAGGAAAGAAAAGTATCACATGATCATCTGAATTGATGCAGAATAGGCATTTGACAAAGTCCAACACCCATTTCTGATAAAAACTCTCAATAAAATAGGTATAGAAGGGAAATTTCTCAACATAATAAAGGGCATCTATGCAAAACCAGTGGCCAACATCATTCTTTATGGAGAGAGGCTGAAAACATTCCCCTTGAAAACAGGAACAAGACAAGGATGCCCTTTATCACCACTCCTATTTAACATTGTGCTGGAAGTTCTAGCTAGAGCAATAAGGCAAGAAAAAGAAATAAAGGGCATCCAAATTGGTAATGAAGAAGTTAAACTGTCCATGTTTGCAGATGATATGATACTCTACATAGAAAACCCTAAAGACTCCACAAGAAATCTACTGGAACTAACAGAAAGATTCAGCAGAGTAGCAGGATACAAGATAAACATTCAAAAATCAGTTGGATTCCTATATACCAATATGGAGAATGATGAAAAGGAAATCAGTAAAAGAATACTATTTTCAACAGCCCCTAGAAAGATAAAATACTTAGGAATAAATCTGAGCAGGGATGTGAAAGACCTATACAAGAAAACTACAAAACACTACTGCATGAAACCTAAAGGGATTTACATAAATGGAAAAAGATACCATGCTCATGGATAGGAAGACTCAACATTGTGAAAATGACAATTCTACCCAAAGCAATTTACAACAGCGCAATCCCGATCCAAATACCAACAACATTCTTTAAAGAGATGGAAAAACTCATCATTAACTTTATATGGAAAGGGAAGAAGCCCCAAATAAGTAAAGCACTACTGAAGAAGAAAAATAAAGTTTGAGGACTCACACTACCTGACTTCAGAACCTACTATACAGCTACAGTAGTCAAAACAGCCTGGTACTGGTACAACGATGAATACATTGACCTACGGGACAGAACTGAGAACCCTGATGTAAATCCATCCACCTATGGTCACCTGATCTTCGACAAGGGCCCGAAGTCCATCAAATGGGGAAAAGACAGTCTTTTGAACAAATGGTGCTGGCAAAACTGGATATTGATCTGCAAAAAAATGAAACAGGACCCATACCTCACACCGTATACAAAAACTACTTCAAAATGGATCAAAGACCTGAATATAAAGCCTAAAACTATAAAGTTAATAGAAGAAAAAATAAGACCAACACTACAGGCCTTAATACACGGCATTAGCAGGATAAAACCATAACCATCAATGCACAAACCCCAATAGATAAGCTAGATAACTGGGATCTTCTAAAAATCAAATACCTATGCTCTTCGAAAGACTTCACCAAAAGAGTAGAAAGAGACCCTACAGACTGGGAAAAATTTTTTGGACAGTACAAGTCAGACAAAGGTCTAATCTCCATAATCTCCAAGAAAATCCAACACCTCTACATCAAAAATACAAATAATCTTATTCAAAAATGGGCAAAGGAAATGAACAGACACTTCACCAAAGAAGACATCCAAATGGCCAACAGACACATGAGGAAATGCTTGCGATCACTAGCCGTTAGAGAAATGCAAATTAAAACCACAATGAGATCCCATCTCACCCCGGCATTACTGGCACGAATCAAAAACACTGGAAATAACAAATGTTGGAGGGGCTGCGGGGAGATCGGAACTCTTATGCACTGCTGGTGGGAATGCAAAATGATACAACCATTTTGGAAAATGATATGGTGCTTCCTCAGAAAGCTAGAAATAGACATACCATTCGATCGAGCAATCCCACTCCTAGGAATATATCCTAGAGAAATAAGAGTCGTCACTCGAATAGACATATGAACACCTATGTTCATGGCAGCATTGTTCACAATAGCAAAACTATGGAAACAACCTAGATGCCCATCAACAGATGAATGGATAAACAAACTATGGTACATACACACAATGGAGTACCATGCAACGAGAAAGAATAACAGTGCATCTCTGGAGCATCTCATAACGTGGATGAAACTGGAGGACATTATGCTGAGTGAAATAAGTCAATCACAAAAGGATAAATATTGTATGAGACCTCTATTGTAAAAACCCATGGAAAAGTTCACACACAAAATGTAACAATCTTTGTCGGTTCCCAGGTATGGGAGGAGTGGCGGGGGGGGGGGGGAATACTAAATAGGCAATAGATAAGTGGTATCTTGGGTGAAGGGTGAGACAGTACACAATACAGGGGAAACTAGCAGAACTGGACAAGGAAAGGTCATGGAAGCCTCATAGAGACATCCAAACTCCCTGAGGGACTGAATTGCTGGGCGGAGGGCTCTGGGGACCATGGTCTCGGGGAACATCTAGCTCAGTTGGAATGACACAGCTTATAAAGACAATGCTCTACATTCTACCTTGGTGAGTAGTGTCTGGGGTCTTAAAAGCCTGTGAGCAGCCATCTAAGATACTCCACTGGTCTCATCCCTTTGGGAGCAAGGGAGAATGAAGAGAACAGGATACAAGGAAAACATTAGTCCAAAGGACTAATTGTCCACAGCTTCCAAGGCCTCCATTGGACTGAGTCCAGTACAGCTAGATGGTGCCCAGCTACCACCACTGACTGCTCTGACCAGGATCACAACAAACGGTTCTGGACAGAGCTGGAGAAGGATATAGAGCATAATTCTAACTCACAAAATAAAAGACCATATTTACTGGCCTAAAGGAGACTGGGGAAACCTCAAGAGTATGGCCCCCAGACACCCTTTTAGCTCAGTGGTGAAGTTATCTACGAGGTTCACCGTTCAGCCTGGGAGTGTACAGCCCAGTAAAACCAAATGGGACTAATGAGGTACAGTAGTCCAGTGACAAGGGCCAGAAGGCAGAAGGAGACAAGGAAGCTGGTGATAGGGAACCCAAGGTTGAGTAAGGATATTGTTGATGTGTTGTGAGATAGTTAACCATTGTCATAGTGCAAATGTGTAGCAACTGTTAAATGAGAAACTATTTTGTTCTGTAAGCGTTCATCTTAAGTGAGAATAGCAGCACAATTGGAAGAGTGTAGTCAATGTCACTGAACTGTGCATGTAGTAATTTTTGAAATGGTGTAGTTTTGGCTATGTATATTTTCACCAAAAGAAAAGGTTTAGAAGTTAGAGGGTTGACTTGTTGTGGGGTTGTTAACCAGTGTCATAAAACAATATGTTTGCTATTGTTTCATGAGAAACTATTTGTTCTGTAAGCCTTCACCTGAAGTACAATGAAAAAAAAAATGTATACTGACTTTCCATTTGGAAGACAAAATAAACTTGAAGCAAAAGTATAAAAGAATCCATTGTAAGTGTGCCTTTTAAAGTTCATGACTGAAATACTTCTAGTGCCTTCTACCAGTCCATAATGGATCCATTGGCCTTCTCTTTCCATTTGGGAACAAGACCTGTCCACTGAACTTGTAACCTCAAGCATTGTTGGAGCAATGTAGTAGATTTCATAAAGAGCCCCAATTCTTTATCCATTCATGTAATACCCTTTTCAATGTGACTTAACAGCCTGTCTTATCCAATGGCCTTTCCTTTAAAATTGACCTGGCCTTATGACTTATTTGGCCAATAGAATGCAGTTGAAATGATAATATGCTAGTTCTGAGCCTAAGTTTCAAGAGGCCTATCATGCTTCTGCTCTCTCGTACCCCGACTCTGCTTGAGATCAAGATAGGCTAGCTTGATAATGATGAGATACTATGTGGAGCAGAGATAAATTATCCCAAGTAAAGCCATCCTAGACCAGTGAGGCCTCCAGCCAACATGGCAGGTGACTGCAGACTCAATGGAAATCCAAACACCCATCCAACCCCTAGACTTAACGAGCAAAAATAAACGTTTATTGTTTTATGATACTAAGCTTTTGTGGTTCTTTTTGTACAGCATTAGGGAGGTGAGAAATAACTGATACAGGTAGGTAGTACATGAACAGTAGAGATAAGAGCAAGCCATTTATGGGCCATGGGCCAAGACTTGTATCAAAGTCCTATAAACAAGGAACAGAGTTAAGTAGAAATAGTAAGTCAGTCCCAAAGGTAGAGAGAGGTGTCTGGTTCACTGACAGGGTCAAAGAGATTCAGATGGAACCAGTAAAGCAAGTTGCATATTTCCCTGTAGAGAAGTTATTCTGATGGTTTGGAACTATTGTGAAGGAGATTGATGGTCAAGAGCATTGATTCTGGATATCAGTTAGAGTTTCAATTTTGCTGTTTACTGGCCTTTATAATTGCAGCTAATTTTATCAGGAGTTTTTATGTGCCAAGGTAATTGTATTTAATTCAATCCCCAGAAAATCTCTTCTCTGTAGGTCTTATTATTATCTTCTTTTTACTGATGAGGAAACTAAGGGCAGCTTAAGAAAAGTTCTTTATATCGTGTAACTAGTAACTGGAGAGTCAGGACATAAACCCAGGTCTCTGCCTCCAAAGCACTCTCTCATTAAGGTCTCTGTGAGCTTCATTTTCCTCACGTATAAAGTGGAGATGATAATGCTTACTTTCAAAGTTTAGGGCAAAGATTAAGAATGCATGGAGGCATTCGGTCATTAGTGCTATTACAGGTTTAATTATGATTTTATCCTCAGAGCTTCAGATGTACTTGGCAAGCTGCATTCTCTCTCTGGAACCTTTACAGCCATCTTAATCCTCATGGAGCCTGGGAATCATTCTGTTTTATTACAAAGAGCTTTTGGTCATCCTTTTATTTGCAGGGAGAATCACCTTCCTTCCTGACCTGCAGTCTGGCATGCTGACCAGGTGTGATTCCTCCTCATTTCAGTGCGTCTTGCAGGAAGGCCAGACATTGAGACAGGGTTCCCTGTTAAATGGAAGATTAGTGATCTCTTTTGGTGATGGAAATTGCCAGAATTTAAAGAAGTATTAAGGGAAAATCAGCACATAATGAAATGTGAGGACTGTTATCTTGTAAACAAGTTTCCTTCTGCATATATTGGAAGTACAGTAACATATTCCTACAGGCTTCTTTACTCAAGATTACCTCTCTGTGGCTCTTGTGAATTGGAAAAGTTATATGTATATTGTTTTAGAAGACATTCAAGTTAACAAGAATGAGAGTAATGAATATTCATAGTTTAACCTGTTAGGGTGGACATTTATTCATAGTTATTAGAGTGGCAGTGTTGTTAGTGGCCGTTGGATACACGTGGGAACATCACTGTCAGATGTTCTTTCAGCCACTGCTTGAATGCTGCAATTGATGGAAAGCTTATCCCCTCATAACGGAGGCTCTTCTCTTTGTGGAGAACTCTAATGAGTAAGAATCTCCCTTCCTGTAACTTTCACTCATTGAACTCTAATCATCTGGTTTGGGAAACGCACCAGACTAGTGTTTCCATTCTACTTTTCTGACTGTAATGGATTTAAGTCCTCTCCCATTTGTCTGAAAACTGCTTGCCCATTCGCCTCCACGAGAGGTAGTAGCCATTTATTATTAGACATTACCCATTAATTATAACTCGTTACACCAGTGTTACAAACCATGATCCTAGGTGGGCTGTCAGATTCTCTTTGGAATTGGAACTTTGTTGTTACATTGTAACATAAATTCCATGAGATTAAAAAAAAAAATCCATTGCCATTGTTTAAATATCAGGATTTTTACATAACACAAACATCCAGACTTCCGGCTGTGCTTTAAGAACTAGACTGTCTGGCAACAATGGTCAGGCATTTCCACGTCCAAGCAATTGGCTATAGCTGAGTGTGTGCTGACCCCTCAGCATGGGCCGTGCATTCCCCAGTTTGCCGTGGTCCCCAGCCCGTGCCCACCTGACTCATTAACATTGCCTGAGAATCCAAGTTTGCAGCACTCTTCTACCTTAAGTGCATTTGTGTGTTTGTGACCAACAGAGCCTTAAGTCAACTTTATATAATTCAGTGGTTATAAACCTTGGCTGGGTATTAGCATCATCTGGTGAACATTCAAAAATAGATTCTTGGGCCATTCTGCATACTTATTAAATGATAATCTCTGGAGTTGGGTTGGAGTATTACTATCTTAGAAAGATCTCCAGATTTGTCGAAAGAGCTCAAGAACAGCCACGGTTAATAGCCACTGATATTCTTGAAGACAGAAAGCATGGAATGTATCACCCATTTCCTTCTGATGCACAAAATTCATGCAAGTGGGCCAGCTTTCTCCAAGCGAAGCATCTTCGGCTGCCACCAGGAACCATTTTAAGAAGCTTTCAGGTAAGAGATGCCAAAAGATGGATGCTGCTCATTTGGCTCTGATGCTGCTCATTTGGCTGATTCTGCTCGCTCAGTTCATAAACTGAGCAGTTGGAAAGCAGAAGGATGGGGTGACAACCGAAGTGTTGCAGGTAGCCAGCCATCCTAAGGCGCATTCTCCTGGGATTCAACGGAGGAGAAGTGATGATGAGAAACATTAGAACATATTCAAGGAACAGCCAGCATTAAAACGGCCGAACTCAACCTAACTGAGAGTTAGGCCCAGACTTAGAGCCGCATTCTTGCTGAGCTCTCTGCCTGACTTATGGGTTGTAGTTTCAAAGACAGTAATTAAACTCTTCTCACAAAGTCAGCTTTAAGTAGTGTCCTAATTCTACTAATTAAAAAGTGCCAGTTTCAGTAGTAAATCATTTCTGGTCCAATGTCTTGCTCCCCTGTACGGTGAACTGAGAAATGTCTCCTCATCCTTGAGTCCTTAAGTTTCTTTAAATAGTGCATAGGAGTTTGTACCACTATCTCGCATTCCTACTGTCCCCAGACTCACCAAGTTGCTTGGATTGCTTGGCTCTATAATTTGTTCAGGATTTCACTTAATTTGAGCCCCATCCTCAGCTCTGCCTATATTTTAACATAACCTGTGTTTTAAAACAACCCAAATATAAACATTATCATCATGATGACATCTAGCACTTATTACATGTTAACTAGTATAGCAGACACTGTTCCCATTTAATCCTTACAAAGAGTCTGTGGTGTAGGTATGATTACAGATGAAGCAGCTAAGACACAGAGAATTGTTAGGTATAAAATCTTCTATAGTTCCCATTGCCCTTAGGTTAAAGTTTTGTATTCTTAACACGGCCTCTCAACTGTTTATTTGCCTCTTCTCTGCAAATTCCCCACTTATTATTCAAGCTTCCTTTTGTTGTTAGCTGCCATGGAGTCGAGGTGACTCATGGCGATCCCATACACAACAGAAGGAAACTCTGCCAGGTCCTGCGCCATCTACGTGATCTCTTGACGGACTGTTGTGATCCACAGGCTGATTTATGGAAGAAGACCACCAGGCCTTTTTGCCTAGTCCATCTTAGTCTGGAAGCTCTGATGAAACCTGTTCAGCATCATAGCAACACGAAAGCCTCCACTGACAGATGAGTGGCGGCTGTGCTTGAGGTGCATTGGCTGGGAATCAAACCTGGGTTTTCTGAATGGAAGGTGATAATTCTCCCACTGAACCATCCTTGCCCCCAGCTTCCTTTTAGGGTCATTATTTTTCTCTTTACATAGGCTGTTCCCTCATCTGAAACTCCATCTTCATTCCCCACACTTACCAGTTTTGTATATCTTAGTGTAGTGTATCAGTTAGGGAATATAGGAACTAGGTTATGGAGACCTAAGGACTGAGTTTTCTTGTGAAAGCTAGTGGGATATAATGAAGGGATAAATATGTGGTTAACTCTGGCCCAGACAAATTTGCAATTAAAGTCTAATTTCTATTTTTCCATCTCTTTTTATGAAATAAATTTTGGCTTCCAAGTAATTACATGAACTAATAAATTATGCACTTATTTATGTATGCATGCATTTATTCATTCAACAAATTTATTGACTACATTCTATATACTAGGTACTTTTCCATATTTTATTTGACCCTCACAATGTTTTTGTTAAGTAGGTGGCATTTTTTTCAGTTTTGAAATTGGGGCTCAAACGAGGTTTAATTACTTTCTTGAGGCAAGAGAAATATTTAGTAACAGAACAGGTATTCTAATCCTGACCATCTTGCAATTTTTTTTCTGCTTTTATTTGGACCAGCAATACTTAGATTTCATTTATTTATTCATCTAATATTTATTGACACCTACTATGTGCCCCCCACGTGTCTGTCAGTTTTTTGTACTGTGGGGGCTTGTGTGTTGCTGTAATGCTGGAAGCTATGCCACCAGTATTCAAATACCAGCAGGGCCACCCGTGGTGGACATGTTTCAGCTGAGCTTCCAGACTAGGACAAACTAGGAAGAAGGACTTGGCAGTCTACTTCTGAAAAGAATTAGCCAGTGAAAATGTTATGAATAGCAGTGGAACATTGTCTGATATAGGGCCAGAAGATGAGCCCCTCAGGTTGGAAGGCACTCAAAAGACGACTGGGGAAGAGCTGCCACCTCATAGTAAAGTTGACCTTAATAATGTGGTTGGAGTCAAGCTTTCAGGACTTTTGTTTGCTGAAGTGGCATGACTCAAAATGAGAAGAAACAGCTGCAAACATCCATTAATAATTAGAATATGGAATGTAGGGACTGCGAGTCTAGGAAAATTGGAAATCCTCAAAAATGAAATGGAATGCATAAACATCCATATCCTAGGCCTAGTGAACTAAAATGGACTGGTATTGGCCATTTTGAATTGGACAATCATATGGTCTATTATGCCGGGAATGACAGCTTGAAGAGGAATGGCATTGCACTCATCGTCAAAAAGAACATTTCAAGATCTATCCTGAAGTACAATGCTGTTAGTGATAGGATAATATTTGTATGCCTACAAGGAAGACCAGTCAATGCGACTATTATTCAAATTTACACACCAACCACTAAACCTAAAGATGAAGAAGTTGAAGATTTTTACCAACTTTTGTAGTCTGAAATTGATTGAACATGCCACCAGGATGCGCTGATAATTACTGGTGATTGGAATGCAAAAGTTGGAAACGAAGAAGGATCAGTAGTTGGAAAATATGGCGTTGGTGATAGAAATGATGCCAGACATCGCATGATAGAATTTTGCAAGACCAATGATGTCTTCATTGCAAATATCTTTTCTCATCAACATGAACAGTGACTATACACATGGACCTTGCTGGATGAAATACAGGAATCAAATTGACTACATCTGTGGAAAGAGACTATGGAAAAACTCAATATCATCTGTGAGAACAAGACCAGGGGCTGACTGTGGAACAGACCATCAGTTGCTCATATGCAAGTTCAAGTTGAAGCTGAAGAAAATTAAAACAAGTCCATGAGAGCCACAGTATGACCTTGAGTACATCCCACCTGAATTTAGAGACCATCTCAAGAATAGATTTGATGTGTTGAACACTAAGGACCAAAGACCAGACGACTTGTGCAATGACATCAAGGACATGATACACGAAGAAAGCAAGAGGTTGTTAAAAAGACAGGAAAGAAATAAAGGACCAAAATGGATGTCAGAAGAGCCTCTGAAACTTGCTTTCGAACATCAGGTAGCTAAAGCAAAAGGAAGAAATGATGAAGTCAAAGAGCCAAACAGAAGATTTCAAAGGGTTGCTCCAGAAGACGAAGTACTATAATGACATGTGCAAAGACCTGGAGATAGAAAAGCAAAAGGGAAGAACACACTCTGCATTTCTCAAGCTGAAAAAGAACTGAAGAAAAAATTCAAACCTCAAGTCACGATATTGAAGGATTCTATGCGGAAAATATTAAATGACGCTGGAAGCATCAAAAGAAGATGGAAGGAATACACAGAGTCACTATATCAAAAAGAAATTGATTGACGTTCAACCATTTCAGGAGGTACATATGATCAGGAACCAATGGTTCCAAAGGAGGAAGTCCAAGCTACACTGAAGGCATTGGTGAAAAACAAGGCTCCAGGAATTAAATGAATAACAGTTGACATATTTCAACAAACAGATGCAGTGCTGGAGTGCTCACTCGTCTACGCCAAGAAATTTGGAAGACAGCTACCTGGACAACCATCTGGAAGGGATCTATATTTATTCCTATTCCCAAGAAAGGTGATCCAACCGAATGCAGAAATTATCAAACAATATCATTAATATCACATGCGAGTAAAATTTTGCTGAAGACCATTCAAAAGTGGCTGCAGCAGTATAGTGACAGGAAACTTTCAGAAATTCAAGCCAGGTTCAGAACAGGACATGGAACAAAGGATATCATTGCTGATGTTAGATGGACCCCGGCTGAAAGCAGAGAATACCAGAAAGATGTTTACCCGTGTTTTATTGACTATGACTATACAAAGGCATTAGACTCTGTGGATCATAACAAATTATGGATAACATTTCAAAGAATGGGAATTCCAGAACACTTAATTGTGCTCATGAGTAACCTGTACATAAATCAAGAGGCAGTTGTTCAAACAGAACAAGGGGATGATATGTGGTTTTAAGTCAGGAAGGGTGTGCATCAGAGTTGTATCCTTTCACCATACCTATTCAATCTGTATTCTGAGCAAGTAATCAGAGAAACTGAGTTATATGAAGAAGAACCAGGCATCAGGATTGGAGGAAGACTCTTAAAAACCTGTGTTATGCAGATGACACAACCTTGCTTGCTGAAAATGAAGGGGACTTGAAGCGCTTACTGATGAAGATCAAAGACCACAGTTTTTAATATGGATTACACCTCAACATAAAACAAAAATCCTTACTACTGGACCAATAAGCAGTACCATGATAAGTGGAGAAAAGATTGAAGTTGTCAAGGATTTCATTTTACTTGGATCTACAATCAACACCCGTGGAAGCAGCAGTCAAGAAATCAAAAGACGCATTGCACTGGGCAAATCTGCTGCAAAAGACCTTTTTAAAGTGTTGAAAAGCAAAGATGTCACCTTGAAGACTAAGATGCGCCTGACCCAAGCCATGGTGTTTTCAATCGCCTCCTATGCATGTGAAAAGTAGAAGCTGAATAAGGAGGACCAAAGAAGAATTGACGCCTTTGAATTGTGGTGTTGGAGAAGAATATTGAATACGCCACGGACTGCCAGTAGAATGAACACAGCTGTTTTGGAAGAAGTACCACCAGAATGCTTCTTAGAAGCAAGGGTGGCGAGACTACGCCTCACATACTTTGGACGCGTTATCAGGAGGGATCAGTCCCTGCAATAGGACATCATGCTCGGTAAAGTGAAGGGTCAATGAAAAAGAGGAAGGCCCTCAGTGAGATGGATTGACACAGTGGCTGTCAATGGTGATTGTGAGAGTGGCGCAGGATCGGGTAGTGTCTCATTCTGTTGTACATAGGGTCACTGTGAGCCTGAATCGGCTTGATGGCACCCAACAACAGCAGCTATGTGCAAGGTAGTATTCTAGGGGACCAAAATATAGTATCAACTAAATTAGACAAAATTTCTGTTCTCTTAGCTCTTACATTCTACTGGGTATCTAAAAACTTTTGACTAAGGAACTTACTCCCATAAACCCAGCTATTCTTCCTTCAGCATAGGATAAATAAGTCTTTGTATCAGAAGGTGGCATCAGGGTGCCCTATTCTCTGTCTCGTAAATACCCAGTAAGTTTTCCAAAGACAGTCTTGAAAGGTAAATGATAGCCTTGGCAGGCAAAGATTAGAAGGAAGGGTGAGGCTTGATTTTGATATGAAAAGGAATGGAGAGGAGAAGCTTATATAATGATAATGCAATATGTTAACTACTAAATGTTTATTGTTAAAGCAAGGTTGCTTGACATTTGGTAGTAGAATCTTGAAAAGGCCCCAAATTGAAAGGGCCCTGAAACATATATCTTCCTTGGTGAAGAATTTCTGAGAGGTCACCAATGTTTCCAGACAGAGTTAAGCTTGATTATCTGTAAGAATAGCCAACATTCAGATTTCAGATTATCCACAGAAGATTTTTAATCAAATGACTGCTTCCCCGCCATCTGACGGGGCTACCTCTCTAACCTCAGTTTGCTCATCTACATTGTAGGGTAAATAATACCCCATGTTCTTAGGCTGTGAGAACCAATTAAGATGATATATAGGGAAATGTTTTTCAAAACTACCTAGTTTTTTGAAGAGAGGTGATGGATAGAAAGGAAGGATTAATGACCATTTCACTTACATTTAAAAAATAGAGATTTAAGAAACCCCAAGCCTCAGAATGGACTCAGACAAGGCTGGGTTCATGATCTTGGTAGTATAAATTTGTGCATCTTTTTCCTAGATTGTCCCAGTTAAAAGGACCGACTGCTAACACCTACCAAACTCTGTGACTCTGTCTTGTAAATTCTAAATTTAGGGGAGCCAGAGTCTGATTAGTTCACCTTGAATATCGATGTTACGGTGGGACTAATCAACCACAGGGTGGTGCAGTTCAGCAAAGCTGCTAGAAGCTAACATCTCTGAATAGAGGGACTCGTTTTAAACCAGACACAATCCGAAGAGTATCCAGTATAATCAAAACCAGGAAGCAGAGACTATGACAGAGGCTTCAGGAAGGGAGCCAAAATAGGAAGACCATCGCCTCCATCAGCATTCATATCTTTTGGTTTGCCAGCAGATGTCCTTGAAATGCAATCTACAGAATTAATG
This sequence comes from Dugong dugon, assembly GCA_030035585.1. Classification (NCBI taxonomy): domain Eukaryota; kingdom Metazoa; phylum Chordata; class Mammalia; order Sirenia; family Dugongidae; genus Dugong; species Dugong dugon. Next base: position 109,139,298 of record CM057467.1, read on the forward strand.
GTCAGAATGTAGATGCATTTTTAATTGAACCTCTCTCTATAAACTCATATTGATAGCACTTGCCAGGGGTGAGATAAAAAGAGGAATTGCAGAAGTTGCTTGCTCAGCATAACAAGTTATCTCAAATATGCTGAGAGTAACAGCTAGGAAAAGGGAGTTAATGAATTGTCACAGTATAAAAATCATGATTCTCTTAAAATAGGGATTTTAATTATCTTTTCAGATTGTAATTTCCTGATAGTCTTTAAAAATAACCTAGCACCTCACATGCAAACATCCTGCTGTTAAGAAGGGAAGTGCATTCACAGTATAGTATAGTAGTTAGCAGTGCAGGTTTTGGTATCAGCTAGAGTATGTTCAAGTCCTGTCTCTTTAACTCATTAAATGCATGACCTTTGTCAAGTATCTTACCACTCTGAAGCTCACATTTTCACGTGTGCAACTAGATTGATTATACTGTATACTGGGGTCCTAAGGATTAAATGTTGTTGTTAGGTGCCATCAAGTAGGCTCTGACTCATAGCAACCTTATGTACAACAGAATAAAATGTTGCCTGGTCCTGTCCATTCTCGCGGTCATTGCTATGTTTGAACCCATTGTTGCAGCCACTGTGTCAATCCATCTCCTTGAGGGTCTCCCTCTTTTCCACTGACCATCTACTTTACCAAGCATGATGTCTTTTCCCAGTGATTGGTCATAAATAGGGTGTTTAGTGCAATGCTGAGCATGTAGCAAAGGTTTGATAAATATCAGCCGTTGTTGTTATTACCAGTATGTCTACGTTATTTCCTAATTCTCTGATTTTAAAGACATGGGATGATGAGTTCTGTAAAAAAAGTCAAAATTAATCAGTTGCGTTTTGTCAAAGGAAGTAGCTTCTCTACTTCAAAAAACAGAGAACAAAATAGTTTTAGTTCTTATGGCCCTCAGAAATTACCCAGTCCAGCCACCTCATTTAGTAAATGAAAAAACGGAGGCACAGATTATTGAGTGACTTATCCAGGAGTTTACATGTTACAAAGTTCAGATGAGGACTGTGGTGACCTGAAGGGCACTGCTGCATTCCTTTTCAAGAAAGGACTGCTTTCCCCAGCTCCTGGGGACATGGTTGTCTTGGTTATCTAGTGCTGCTATTATAACAGAAATACCACAGGTGGATGGCTTTAACAAAGAGAAATTGATTCTCTCACAGTCTAGTAGGCTTGAAGTCCAAATTCAGAGCATCAGCTCCAGGGGAAGGCTTTCTCCCTGTGTCAGCTCTAGGGGGAGGTCTTTGTCATTAGTCTTCCCTTGGTGTAGGAGCTTCTCCACGCAAGTACCCTGGTTCCAAAGTATGTGCTCCGCTCTTGGCACTGATTTCTTGGTGGTATGAGGGCCCCATTTCTCTCTGCTTGCTTCCCTCTTTTATATTTTATATCTCAAAAGAGATTGGCTCAAGACACAATCTAATCTTGTAGATTGAGTCCTGCCTCATTAACGTAACTGCCGCTAATCCCATCTCATCAACCTCAGAGATAGGATTTACAACACATAGGAAAATCACATCAGATGACAAAATGGTGGACAGTCACGCAATACTGGGAATCATGACCTAGCCAAGTAGACAGATATTTCTGAGGGACTCAATTCAATCTATGACAATGGTCAGCAGAGAACCTCCAGCTATTAGTCCCTTCAGGGTTTGCCTCAGCTTCAGACAGTCGCTTCATCCAGGGTACTAACCTTCCCAGGTGGCCTATATCCAACAACTGATCATGGTAGGGGATAGAGGCCAGCAGTTTTTGGCTTCCTGTGGGTCAACATTGAAGAGCCCTGTATCTCCAGAACTCCCTGCTGGGTTGCCTGCGGTTATGTTAGACCTGCATCACAGTTCAGCTTCTTCCTCTGCCTAATCCTGTTTCGTTTCCACAAGTGTTGGTTACTCATAAATATTCTGCACACCAAACTCCCTTTCAGCACCTGATTTCAGAGAACCCAATCTGTGACAAGGATTACCAAAAAAAAAAAAAAAAAAAAAAAAAAAAAACCAAAAAGCAAAAACAAAAAAACCCAAAACCTTTCTGTTCTCTTCTATTTAAAACTTAAGTGATTTTGCAGCTCTAGCATGTGTCACTCCAAGTCTGTATCAGAAACAGACTATAATCCAGGAGTGTAAGTATTTTAATTCCATGAGTTAAAGTTGCTGAAGAACATACAGTGAAATCAAGTAGGAACTAGATTTGAAGCCGTCTTCTATATCTACCAGAAACCAACCTAGTTTCCTCCTTTGCCCGCTGCTCAAAATGCTTTTGTTACTGTTTTCACGTCATTTAGAATTTCTTCTCACTTAGGAAGTTCGTAAGATACTTCATATTTCCCATTGTGTTTCCTCTTAATTGCTCCTTGCCACTTTCCCATAATCTCTGTCTCCCTTCCTAATCTTCAGACTAAATCCAGAATTTCTATGTCAAAAATATCTAGGGCTGGCCCTCTGGTTGGAAGAGGATGAGTGAATTTTAACCTATTTTATTGATTGAGTGACTGGAAAATAGATGCAGACAGGAGTCCTGGGTGGTGCAAACAGTTAAGCCCTTGGCAGCTAACTGAAAAGTTGGCAGCTGTTCACCCAAAAGCATTGTGGAAGAAAGGCCTGGCAATCTAGTTCTGAAAAAGCAGCCACTGAAAACCCTATGGAGCACAGTTCAACTTTGCACACGTTGGGTCACCGTGAGTCAGAATCAACTTGATGGCAACTGGTAATACTGAAAACATAAGTCCCCGACCCGCAGGGCTTTGTGTCCATTTTTTCTTTGAAAAAGTCTCTGTATTTTAAACAGTGTTAGGAATCAAACCAACAAAACAGCCATGTGTGTTATCTCTGACAGCACATATAAGAAGTACACATTTTAAGGGATTAGAAGTCCCTGAAGGGAACCTGACTGCAGATTAGTGTCCTCAAGTGGTTAACCCAGATGCACCTACTAGCATCCTACTACTCTCTTATCCTTATTTTTCATGTAGATGGTCATAGGATAGCTACTTTTGGCATTACATCTGTGTTCCAGAGAGGAACATGGAAGGAGTGGGGAGTGATGAGCAAAAGTCATGTGGTAACTGAGTCTCTTCTTTTTTATTAGAATAATAATAGTGTAACTCAGAAGCTCTCCCAATAGATTTCGTTGTAACTGTTATTAGCCAGACCTGGCCCCATGGCCACCCTGGCTGCAAGGGCATCTGGGGTGATGACCATTTTTAACTGGACCACTCTGAACAAAATTGAGTACTTTAGTAACCAAGAAGGAGAAAATAAATATTGCCTAGGCAAATAACAATGTCTGACACAAAATATGTGCATAATAATTATATTATAGATTCGTGTTTTACATTTTTATATAAATGCTATCCTGAATACATCTTCTGAAACTTGCTTTTTCACTCAACCTTGTATTTTTAAGATTTATCCATGTTTATGCATGGAAACATAGCTCTTTATTTTAATTGTTGATGTTATTCTATAAATGAATAAATCATAGTGTATGTGGTAATTTCTTTGCTCCCCCCCCCGCCCCAATCCCAAACAGTTTTGTAATTAGCGTTTCTACATGTGTCTCCTTCTGAAAATGTGTGAACATTTCTTTAGGGTAAATTTTTAGAAGTGGAATTTCTGGGTCACAGATCATGTTCTTCTTTAACTTTATTAGATATTTCCAGATTAGTCTCCAAACTATACTCCCATCAGAAATGTGTGAGTTCTTGCTTCCTATTATCTTTGTCAGCATTCGGGTTATCAGACTGATTAATTTTTGCCAGTGTAATGGGTGTAAAATATTATCAACATGCTGTTTTAAAATTTGAATTTCTCTGCTTATTAGTCAGGTGGAAAATCTTTTTGTATGTTGGCAATTTCAGTTTTCCTTTACAGAGACTTTTTATAGCTTTATAAATTCAGAACCAGTATTGCTGTAGAGGTAAATCAAGTATTAATTTTTTTTTATAAAAACTTATATATTCAGTCTGTTTCATTGCTAGTATGCCCAACAACTTCACCAAAATCTTAAACTTCTGTCAGAATGCCTGTTTTGATTGTTCACCCATTTAAATTGTAATCCTAGGGATTTGATCTGTGCCTTGAGCACTGCAAGGCCTTTTATTTTGTGTTATTAGCCAAGAAAAATAATTGGGATTAGAGCTGTGCTTTGGGTGAGTTTGTACAAAATCCCTATCAGTGAATTTAAATCTTTGAAGGCCTTTTGTTTGTCTGATGGAGTATTTCTCTAAGGTAGGATATTACGAGTCTGCCTTGAAGTCACATTTATGAATCAGAATTTAGCAGATGGGATTTTATCACCAAAAAGCCTGGAATAACTCTGTCTTCTTTAGGGAAATCTGTACTTTGGATTTAAGCAAAAGGAATATCTAAAAAGCAACTTTATATATTTATAAGCTTTTCTTTCCTCCAAAGCAAAACTGACCCTTTTTTCTTTTTAATTCTGACTTTTTCTCATTACCATAGTAAATTAAATTATGCCATAATTCCAAGGTCTCCAGCTACCACCACTGTTAACTTGCCATGAAGCTAGGTTTTGTTTCCTGCCACTGAGCCTGACTTTTATGAAGCAGTTGTGGTTTGCTCACTTAGATCCTCTTGGTCGGTTTTTGTAAGCCACCTACCCAAACATCGTTGTTGTTGTTAGCTACTATTGAGTTGGCCCCTGGCACATGGTGACCAATGCACAATGGAATGAAATGCTGCCTGTTTGCAACTTGTTCGGAAATAGATTGAACACAGATGCTCCATCCACATGATGGGTTGTGGAGCAGACCATTGTAATCCATAGGGTTTGTACTGGCTGATTTTTTGGAAGTAGATAGGACTTTCTTCCTAGTCAGTCATAGTCTGAAAGCTCCACTGAAACCTTTTTCATAGCAACACACTGACAGAGGGTAGTTGCTGCACATGAGTGGCATTGGCTGGGAATCGAACCTGGGTCTCTTGGATGGAGGGTAAGAATTCTACCACTAAACCGCTAATGTCCCTCAACCATCTCTAGAAACCTCAAACAGGAGAGTTATTCACAGAGATGTAAACTAAGGGGTGGGAAGGACATTTCACATATTGATTAATACTTAAATTGCCTTAACCTGATTAACAGAAACAGATGAAAAGCAACATTAAAATTCCAGTTCCTGGCCAATGACTATGTTCTTCCCACCATGGGAAGGAAAGGTAAATGTGTGGTTTGGAATTGGTGATTCATATACGTTTCAAATCAGGAGATTGTTTTAGACTGCAAAGGCCTCTTCAGTACAAAACAACAAATCATTATTTTACTCCTACGTGCTTATAAAAAAGTTCTTTGGGAATAGATTTTATAGTCAAATACTTCTGCTTTGTAATATTTCAGTCTTCCTCTGAACAAGTTGGAATGAGAAGACGTGTAGTGAGAAACAGAAGCATTTTGCTCTTCATGGCTTCTTAAAGGGATTTAACAACACATGCCAGACCCACGGATAAACATTTCCTTCAAGGAATCCATATGTAGATAGGCAATAGATTATGCATATAATCCCTTGGAAATAACTATGTCTGAACACTGTCACTGCTTCCCATGTCAACAAAATGATAAATTTATGCAACTTATGTTAGATTGCACCCCTGTTGTTCTTATCCTGATCCTTTTTCTTTACCTTCAGGTGTCTGAGGCTATCAGTCTCTCTCTCTCTCTGTGTGTATATACACATATATCTGTATACATACATACATACACACGCACGTATATATATACACACACACACACACACACACACACACACACATTGTTGTTGCTTTTGTAAGTTGCCATTGAGTCAATTCTGACTCGTGGTGACCCCATGTGTGCAGAGTAGAGCTGCTCCATAGGATTTTCAAGGCTGTGACCTTTCGGAAGTAGATTGCTATGCCTGTCTTCCGATGTTCTTCTGGGTGGATTTCAACCACTAACTTTTAGGCTAGTAATTGAGTGTTTACCTGTGTGCCATTTGGGGACTCCTCATGTACGTACACACATACACACACACACACACACACACACACATTATAAACCAAACCACTTGCCGTCAGTTCTGACTCATGGTGACCTCCTGTGTGTCAGAGTAGAACTGTGCTCCATAGGATTTTCAATGGCTGTGAACTTTTGGAAGCAAATCACCAGGACTTTCTTCCAAGGCATTTGGGTGGGCTTGAACTGTCAGCCTTTCAGTTAGTCGAGCACTTTATATATACATGCATATATATGTATGTGTTGTGTACATATAGTTAAAGAAAACATATATGATACGACTGAGATACTTAAAATGTTAAAAATCTATTCAAAATTTTCATTCCTGCTGAACCTCCCTGTAACAACATATTTGAGGCATTCTGCATATAGGAGTTCTCAGTGTTTTCAGTGGACACTCTTCAGCTACTGATTTTGTAGGTAGATCCTATTGTAGGTTTTTAACAAGAATAACATGGGCTCAGTTCACTGTATGCTGCATGTTGTCGTTGTTGTTAGGTGCCATCAAGTCAGTTCCTATTTATAGCGACCCTATGTACAACAGAAAGAAACACTGCCCTGTCCTGCACCATCCTCACAATTGTTATGCTTGAGCCCATTGTTGCAGCCACCATGTCTTTCCATCTGGTTGAAGGTCTTTCTCTTTTTCACTGGTCTTCTACTTTTCCAAGCATGATGTCCTTCTCCAGAGCCAAGAGAGAGAAAGTCTTCCCCTAGAGGTGACACCCTGAATTTGGGCATTCGAAAGCTGGACAATGAATAAGGAAGACTAAAGAAGAATTGACCCTTTGAATTGTGGTGTTGGCAAAGAATATTGAATATACCATGGACTGCCAAAAGAACAAACAAATCTGTCTTGGAAGAAGTACAACCAGAATGCGCCTTAGAAACAAGGATGGTGGGACTATGTCTCACATACTTTGGACATGGTATCAGGAGGGACTGCTCCCTGGAGAAGGACATCGTGGTTCTAAAGTAGAGGGTCAGTAAAAAAGAGAAAGACCCTCAACAAGATAGACTGACACAGTGGCTACAGCAATGGGCTCAAGCATAACGACTGTGAGGATGGTGCAGGACAGGGAAGTGTTTCCTTCTGTTGTACATAGGGTCACTGTGTGTTGGAACTGACTCGATGGCATCTAACAACAACAGCAATAAAGTACTAGGAATAAAGTACAGAGGAGGTATTTGGAAAATTATGCAGGTAGATTAAATCTGACATGATCCCTGATAGGATTCTTGGAAGGTGTTGAAAGAAATATCAGAAACAGTTGCAGTTGTGATGTTTGGCAAGTTAGTGAGTGGTGTGGCATTAATAGCAATAGAAGAAATAGTAGGAGGCAGATTGAGGATTCTAGACTTGGTGTTTTGAGGATAGAGTCCATGTATTAATCTTTTTGCCTTTAGATCCTAGCAGTGCCTAATCCATGCTATGCTCTCAATATGTATTTTATTGTACAATTTCTAACCTGAAATAATATTCTCCTTCTTTTATAGGTTTATACAATTCAATACATAGTAAAGGTAGGAACTTTCTTATTTTGCTTTTAAAAACATTTATATGTCTGACTGTGAGAGTAATATAGGCCCATTACAAAACTTGAAAAATACAGAGGATGACTAAGAAGAAAATAAAAACTGCTCACAACTTCACAACCGGAAATAATGACTGATAATATTTTAGTGGCAATTTTTTATCCTCATTTTTATAAGGTTATGGGCTTTTTTCCATGACTTCTGGCAACATCATTACTAAGAAATATATATTGGGTGAGGGGATGCTCTTTAAGGCAAGCCCAGCTGGTGCTGATATTGTTTTTATTAGATGAGAAGTGCTGACAATATTCTCTTTCTAGGATTTTAATTTTAGAAGGATTTGTTTAGTTCAGGTGCAAAGGAAAAGACAGAAAGCTGCGCTTTCCACAGTGTTATTAGACAGCTTAGATTCTGTATTCTCCCTGTTGCTTTCGTTGCCATTCTTATGTATCAGATATGGGGAATGCCAGTGAGACTGCCTGCATTGACTAGAGTTGGTTCTAAGACTTAGCAGTGCTGATTGGCTATTATCCAATACCTAAACGGACTAGGCTGGACAAACTTGCAAATTACTTTGTGCAAAGTGTTACTAGTCTGTTCCATGTTGTGAAAATCTGGGGAAACGGGAGTCAAAGGGGGAGCAATAAATAATGGAACCAGACAGTGATACAGCAGGTGAACATGCAGTGGTGCCCATATCCTGTCCAATACAGGTACAGTGACTATGCTGGCCCACACCTGAGATTTGGAGACTTAGTGTTCCAGCTAAATATTGACTTTTTTGATGGAAGATATAGCAGAGCTTGTCATAGCAGCTTGAAATAATGTAGTGTTTGAGAGGACAGTTTCTAGCATTAGACTGCCTGGAGTTGGAATCCCTGCTCTAACATTGAATCGTGTAATTTTGAACAAATTACTCTCTATTCTCTTGGTTTCTATGGTAAAACTGCGATAATAATGATACCTTTCTATATTATTGCCGTACTTACTTCTGGAAGCTCAGCTGAGATAATGCTTGTAAAAGGCCTAGCGCAGGTTAGGCAAATACATGTTTTCATTAAGTTTTAGTGACTAATTATTCAGAATGCCATATCCATGGAAAGTATATAACCATGTGACAACATTATAGTTCATCAAAATCAATAATCAGTGTAACATATGAATAGTCTCAAAAAACATTATTCTTTCTATTCTCCATAGTTGACTAATTATGCTCTTTGAGGTTGTTATGGAAAGGCTTTCAAACTAAGACTGTTGAGAAAGGGCTCATTAAACTGGAATTAACTCACCTGATAAAGAGCAAATGGAATGTGCTTTGAACCACAGGTTTATATCTCTAGCAGATTTGTCCTACAAAAAATATCAAAAGAAGTCCTTTCAGCAGAGGGAAAATGTTAGAGATCAGAAGCTTGGATATATATAAATAAAAGAAGAGCATTAGAAAAATATTTTATTTTTCTTATTCCAAATTGATATAAAAGATAACTATTTAAAGTCATAATAGTAAAATGTATAGCGTATGTATAAGTGAAATGAATGGCAGCAATATCACAAAGGACAAGAGGGAGGAATTGGGAATACTCTCTTATAAGGTGTCTGCACTACATATGAAGTGGAATACTGTTATTGGAGGGTGGACTTAGATGAAATCAAAATGTACATCATAAACCTTAGGGCAACCATTCAACAAATATTTTTAGAAGTTGTATAATTGATATGGTAAGAGAAGAGAGAAAAAGGAATAATATGAAATGCTTAATCCAAACTGGAGAAGTCAGAAAATGGGTGGGGAGGGAAAGAAGAATGGTTAAGAAGTGTTAAGGAGGGACATATATTTAGAAAAAAAGCACAAAGGGATACAGCAAGAGACAGAGCAACACAGACATAAAAACAAGGGGAAAAGCATTGTGGTAGTGATATCTGCTTCTTAATTTGAATCGTAATTCTAGCATTTTCTATCAGTGTGATTTGGGACAGATTAAATTCTTTAAGTCTTAATTTTTTGTCTGTAAATGGGTATAATAGTATCTACATCATAGGCCTAATGTCTTAAGCTTTGTAGCTGTATTGGATATTGTGTCAAAATAAACTTGGGTTACCTTCTTTGCTACCCTAGACATAAATTAGAATATAAGCTCTTTAAAGTTGCCCTGAAGGTGAGGACAAAAGAAATCACACATGTCTCCTAACTGGGAAGTCAGAACAACTTTTCCCATGTTTAACTCATGGGAACAATCTGACATTCAGTTGAAAAGCCAGTCTGTGTGTTTTTATTCCAGTAATTCAAACTGCTATTCTATTGGCTAATTCGATCTGATGTTTTTGGCAGTATGAAGTGGAATTGTATATTCAGTTATTACACGTTTCTGTAGGAAAGTTAAAGTAAGCAAATTACCACAATACAATACTAAATTTTCGTTTCGAATTGAACTTTCCATTGCAGAATTAGTAGGATAGAACCTAAGGATCACAAGGAAGAAAAAAGAAATGCCAATGAGTTCACTCTTCCTTGCCTAGGCCTGTAAGATGCAACAGCCTCGGGCACTGAGGTATGTCAGCAGTATTTACGCAGGAACTTCAGTTAACAACTACCCCAGGAGTCTGAATCTGTTATGAATATGGCCCTTGTGTCAAAAAATAGAGGTTAGCAAGTCACTTACCCCTCCTGGCATAGAAGGACCTGCCAGAGGGGAAAAGGCCCCTGGAAGAGTATTTTCTTAAAATGCACGGCCACCTTTGCCCTTGCAAATATCTGAGGTCTTCTTGGATGGCAGATGGAAATTTACTTAAAGAAATGTGGGTATTTTTATTGAAAATAACCTCTATAGCCTTAAACTAAAAGCTTCCATTTGTTTGGGGAAAGGAGGCACCTTCTCCCTTGGATCATTTGGCATTCAATTATATCCATATTCTCGTGCTGGGAAACTGGGATCGTGCCATCTATTAAATTAACTGGAAAATTTGGCAACTCCCCAGTTTAGCACATAAGAGCCAAGAAGGTGGCCTATCTCTATTGAATAGTTTGAGTGGAGCCCTTTTAAAATTCTGTTTTTAAAAATGGAAATAACCTAAACATTCAACCATAGTAGAGTGGGCAAGCATTCTGTTTCACTCATTTGATGAAATAAAATATATTCATTTAAAATAATGTTAAATTTCCATATTCCTGCTCATTATAATAAGGCTAAGAAACAGAACACAGTAAAATGTATAAAAGTATGAATTTAACAAGAAGTCTTTCAAATAGACATCCTAAAATTTGCACAGAAAAACAATTTGTTGTTAGTTGCAATTGAGTCAATTCCAACTCATGGTGACCCCATGTATGCAAAGTAGAACTGCTCCATAGAGTTTTCATGGCTATGGCCTTTTGGAAGCAGGTTGCCAGGCCTGCCTCCTGAGGTGCCTCTGGGTACGTTCGAACTGCCAGCTTTTCAGCTACTAGTCAAGCTCTTAACCATTTGCACATTTGTGCCACCCAGAGATTCCTGTCCAAACATTTAGAAAGAAGGTCAAATACCAAAATGTTGACCTTTTTGAATATGGGAATATGCATTTTTTACCCCTTTCCTGAATTTTTCAACTCTCTGTTATGTACATGTGAAATTTCTAAATAAAAAAATAAACTTTCTGTGAAAAATTTAGTTTGGCAAATGTTAATTGAGTATACATGTGTCATGGATTGAATTATGTCCCCCCAAAAATCAATTTGGCTGGGCCATGATTCCCCATATCGTGTGATTTTCCTAGCATCTATGATGTTAAAGAGGAAGGATGGGCAGCAGTTGTGTTAGTGAGGCAGGACTCAATCTACAAGATTGAATCCTGTTTTGAGGCAATCTCTTGAGATATAAAAGAGAGAAGTGAGCAAAGAGATATGGGGACCTCACACCACCAAGAAAGCAGTGCCAGGAGCAGAGCGTGTCCTTTGGACCCGGGGTCCCTGCGCGGAGAAGCTCCTAGTCCGGGGCAAGATTGATGAGAAGGCCGACGGAGAGAGAAAGCCTTCTCTTGAAGCTGATGCCCTGAATTTGGACTTTTAGCCTACTTTACTGTGAGGAAATAAAATTCTCTTTGTTAAAGCCATCCGCTTGTGGTATTTCTGTTATAGCAGCAGTAGATGACTAACACAATATGGATGCTGGGTCCTGTGCTCAGCACTGAAGTACAAGGAAGAACGGGGTACAAGCTGACCTGGAAGGGCTCACAGTCTGCAAGAGAAAGTAGAGGGTTAAATAATAAAAACTGTATGACTTGAAAGATATGCAGGTACAGAGATAGTTCAGAGAAAAAGTGATCTTCTGGGAGGGAGGGGAACGTTGGGGAAGTTGTTTCCTTATTGCCCATTCATTTAATAATTCAGCAGTGTGTACTGATTGCTTCATACGTGCAAGACCTTGTTCTTGGTGCTAGGGATACACCAGTGAACAAAGTAAAGGTCTCTGTCCTCAAGGAGCTTAAACTCTACTAGAGGAAGACAGACAATAAAAACGAACATAAATAAACAAATTGAAAAGTATGTGATTAGTGCTATGGAAATGGAAACATCAGGCAGGGCAAGTGAGATCAGGGCAAGAAGGGGTGTGAGGAAATAAGCTGCAATTTTAAGTAGAATTATAAGGGAAGTTCTCACTGAGAAAGATCACCGTGAGCAAAGACTTGAATGTGGTGAGAATGTTATCAATGCTGATATTTGGGGAAAAGCAGATCGGGCAGAGGCACTAGTCGTTGCAAATGCCCACAGAAAAGAGCATTCCTTGTATGATTAAGAAACAGCTAGACTGAAGTGGTAGTATAAGTGAAGGGAAGAATAGTAGGAGGTGAGTGTAGAGAGTCAAAGTCAGAAATAGACTTTTAGGTCATTGTACTGACTTTGCTTTTAACTGTGAGTGAGATGGTGAGGCACTGGAACGTTTTAATCAAAGAAAAGATCTGATCTGACTTCTGTTTTAATAGGATACCTTGGGCTATTGTGTTCAGAATAGACTCTAGGGATAAATGCACAAGTAGGGAGGCTGTGACAATGATCCGGGTGAGACATTATGATGGCTCAGTCAATGTTAGTTGCATGTGGAGGAGTGAGAAGTGATCAGATTCTGCATATATTTTAAAATTAGAGCCAATATATTTCTGTCTGATCCACCTAAGAGAAACTGAGATCTCAAGAATGACCTCAAGGAGTTTAAGCTGAAGTCACCAAGAAAGTGAATATAGATAGAGAAGAGGAGAAGACCAAAGACTAAATCCTGGGGGAAGTCCAACATTAAGAGGGTGAGGACAACAGGAAGAACAAGAAAAAGAAAGTGAGAAGGAGACACTAGTGAGAGAAGAGGAAAAATTCAGAAGCATCTGTTATGGCATCCCGGAAGCCCCTGAAGAAGATACATAAAGGAAGAGGGAGTGAGGGACTGTGTTAAGCACTGTCGATCAGTGTGGAGGTCTCTGGGGACCTTAACATGAATAGTTTCAGTGCAATAATGCGATGAAGAGCTTTAATAACGTGTGTAAGAGTGGATGAGAGAATAATAATTGAAAAAGCAAGTATAAACATTTTTTTCAAGGAATTTTTCTGAAAGCCTTGCTAAGAAATTGTACAGTAGCTTGTAGGGTAGAGAGAGATTTTTATGATGGAAGAAATAATAGCATGCTTGTATGCTCAAGGAAACAAAGCAGTGGACTGTAAACATTTGAAGATAAAGGAGAAAAAAACAAAACAAACCCATTGCCATCAAGTCAGACTTATAGTGATCCTACAGGATAGAGTAGAACTGCCCCATTAGGTTTCCAAGGCTATAATCTTTATGGAAGCAGACTGACACATCTTTCTCCTGTGGACCGCTGACCTGTTGGTTAGCAGCTGAGCTCTTAACCACTGTACCACCAGAGCGCCTCAGATAAATGAAAGGGAGGGGGAATTGCTGTAGAGGCATCCTTGAATCAGTGAGAGGAATGGGAACTTGTACACAAGTAGAAGCAGCAGTTTTAGATGGGAGCACGGATCATTCCTCTGTGGCAGTGGGTAGGAGGACAGAATCCAGTCCAAAAGCTGGATGGGTAGATGTGGTGGTGGGAGTATATAGAAGTGTTCTTCTTATTGCATACATTTTTTTTTTTCCAGTAAAGCAGGAAGCATGGTCACAAGCAGAAAATGAGGTTGAGAAAGCAGGTGTTGAGGGTTTGAGGATAGAAGCGAATGTATTAAATAGGAGAATGAGAGAATGAATGGACCAGGGAAAAATACTGTAATTACCTGGCAGCATCAAGCACCCCACTGAGGTTCACTGTCATTAAGTTAAAGTGAAACTAGTTTGTGTGGTGGAATAGTTTTCTTTAGCCCTGTTCAGCTGCATAGGTACTGTTGGGGATCAGGCAGGGGTTACTCAACTTGTGGTTTTGCTAAGAATTTATGATGAAGCAAGAGAGATGAAGATGCATGCAAGGGAGTGAAAATAATGATTGATCATGCAATTTAAACTGCATGAGTGAGAGGGCATCAACTTGTCCTCACAGGCTAGTGGGGAGGATTGACAGGTACATTAATATGTCTGTGTATGTGCATGCATGCTAGGATGCAAATGTCCCTATGTGCAAAAGAACAAGAGAAGGAGAAAGGCAGAGATTTCTTGCTCCATTGCCACTAACTTCACTGACCTTGAAACCACTGCTCATCTGCTTAAATCTAATCTTTGGAAACTATGATGGCATTGCTGGTGTTTTGGATATGTCTCTCTGTTGTGCTTTAGGCAGATAGGAAGCAATTCAGTTCTCATTCAGGAAACTTGAGTCGTTACTGCTCAGTTGGCTCATCTGATAGCCACACACAGGTCAAAGCAGAATATAAATCACCCTTTCAAGTCAATGAAAGTTTTTGGGGCCATCTAAGGATTGTTTACTTTTCTTAATTGTGTTCAATAGTTAGTTTTATTTTGCAAGAAGTTTACTTTCAAAAAATGAAAAATAATATAAAATGGGCTAATACCTTTCAGAAAATTCAGGACATATTATCTTTTCTCCAGATTATTTCAAGGTCTTTCCTAGCGTAAATCACCTGTGCTTGAATTAACACCCAGTTCTAAAGGAGAAGAAACAAGCGTGCACGCACATACACACAAACACACTTTGCCTTTCTCTTGTATTCCTTTTCAGTTCTGTACTCTAGGCCCTGGATGGGTTCGTTATCTTGAAACACTGTATGAAGCTAGGCGATCACAAAGTTCACAGAAGTGTTTTCATTTGAGAATAAACACAAAACAAGTACAAAAGAAATAACAACTCTATTGCAGAGTTGTTAGTTTGACTTTTTCATTAAAAATTATTTTATAGGCATTCTACTAAGTATTTGATTACTGATGTCTGATATATGTTATGAATTGAATTGTGTCCCCCCAAAATACATGTTGTAAATTGTAACTCCTATACCTATGGATGGAATCACATTTGGGAATAGGATTTTCTTAGTTAATAAGACCCTAAGTGTGTAGAGTGTGTCTTAAGCCAATCACTTGTGAGATATCAAAAGAGCAGATTAGACACAGAAGGAAAGATGCATAGATGGGCGAAGACAGATGCTACGCCACTTGAAGACTGCCTAGGAAGCAAGGAACAAAAGCTGAAAAGAGACAAGGACCTTCCCACAGAACCAACGGAGAGAGAATGCTTCTCTTACAGCTGGTGCCCTGAATTCAGACTTCTAGCCTTCTAACTGAGAAAAGAAATTTCTGTTAAAGCTACCCACTTATGGTATTTCTGTTTTAGTAGTAAGAAACTAAGACAATGTAGTAGTATGCAAAGTTTTTTGCAATTATTTTAAGAGAGATAATGCAATTATTTAAAAGAGTGAATGTTATATTTCCCTATTAGAAATACATATAAACCATTTAGTACTTTAGAGGACATTTAGTATGAAGCACCTTGGTTTTTCCTGGCCTCTGTCACTCCTTGGAAACCCTACAGGGCAGTTCTACTCTGTCCTATAATGTCACTATGAGTTGGAATTGACTTGAAGGCAATGGATTTTTTATTTTTATTTATTTATTTTTTTATGCCTCCATTTAAGGAGCCCTGATCGCTGAATGGTTAAGTGCTCAGCTGTTGACTGAAAGATTGGCCGTTCGAACCCACCCAGCAGCCCCACAGGAGAAAGACATGCTCTCTGCTCCTGTAAAGATTACAGCCTAGAAAACCCTGTGGAGTAGTTCTACTCTGTCACATGGGGTTGCTATGGGTTGAAAATCAACCTGATGGCACCTGACAACAATACCGCCATTTATTGGAGTCTAAAAGTAGTCCCCAAGCTCCATGTGTTCCTGATAAAAATTATTCCTCCCTCTACTGAACCATGACTGGAAATGAAGAAATATCAGATCTCAACATCCCCATTCTCACCCCTGCCAATGCCCTAACATTCATAGCCTTGGCAAGACCATCTATCATGACTGCACTAGAACTCAATTCATTATACCCTTTACCTTAAACTCTTATCAAGATAACCAAATAACATTTCCATTTCTTAATTCAAAATTAAAATCTAATTTCTCATTTTATTTGAACAATCTTCAGTTTTTGATACAGCTAATCATGCCATCCTCCTTGAAACACTATCTTCACTTGGATTCCAGGATGTCACAGTTTTCTGTATTTGCTTCACTCTCACTGGTTTATCCTTCTTAGTCTTCTTTGATGGTTCATTATTCTTCTCTCAGATTTGTTAGAAATAAGGCACCCCGGGGCTCAGTCCTCAGTTATCTCATCCAGTCTCATGGTGTTAAATATTTGATGGCTCTCAAATGTATTTCGCCAGCCCCTTCAAATTGAGATGTGTATATCCAGTTACCACCTTGATATCTTCATTGGGTTTGCAATAAGCATCTCAAAGTTAGCATGTCCTAAACAACCACTGCTTCGTGCCCAATCTGCCAGCAGCAGAGATCAACAATGAATCCCTGGTATGGTAACATTCCATAGGGAGATCATTCAGGTACCAGATGGCAAGTTGATTACACTGGACCACTTCTATCATGGAAGGGGCAGCACTTTATTTTTCCTGGAGTAGACACGTAACTCTGGTTATGAATCTGCCTTCCCTGCATGCAGCCCTTCTACCAAGATATATAAAAATTCATTCTTCACTATACATATTCAAATTAGTTCTCTCCCAAATGCGTGAATATATGTTAAATAAATTTACATTACAATGAGAGTATTCAGGGAGGATTTATATAGAGATGTGATTTGAGCTGTCTTTAAGATCAGATAGTCTCACTTGGAAAGACAGAGAAGTGGAACTAGGTTATTTTATGTCAATGTCATAGCATAAATAAAAGTTGGAGTGTAGACTTCATGGTGGAGAGTGTGGAATAGCAGAACTTTTGATCTAACTATAGAAGACCTGAAATGGACTTTAGATTTTAGACTCTATCCTGTAAGGAATAGGGATTTATTGATAGCTTGTGAGCAGAGAAATTACTGGATCAAAGGGGAATTTTAGAGTATCTTATGCACAGGATAGATTGGGGAAGAAATAATTTTCAACCAAGTACTCTGATCTTACTAGTTCAGTTTTGAGGAAGTGAGTCTGATATAGTAATGAGAATACAAGGTAGAATTAAAGGGATAGATATAAAAATGATTTCAAAGAAAGAAATAGACTTTGAAATGGATTGCATAGTCTGTGTCTTTTGGTGTGTGTGTACGGTAGGGATAATGAAGGTAAATTTTGTATAATGTGTATGTGAGTGGATGTGTGTGTGTAGTGTGTAGGGTCAATACGATAAAAGAGGAGGCAAAGATGACACCATGGTTTTCATGTTGCATAACTGAGAGGCAAAGTTGTTAATAAGAGGAACAAAGGGAGAGAATAAAATTGTATCTAATTTCAGATTAATACCTAACATCACTGATAATTTAAGATGTATTGGACATTGTTCTAAGCATCTTTCCTATAGTATCTTATAATTTGTACATTGATCTGATGATAGGTCGTTCTTATTCCTATTTTATAGTTGAGAAAACTGAGGCACAAAGAGGCTAAGGATCTTATGCAGTTAAGGTAAATGGAAATGTTCCTGTGGAAATGGTTTAAATGTAGGACTATATTTTAGAAGGAGGAGAGATGGAGAGGATATACATTATACAACATTATTATACATACTCAAGTTATGTTTCAAATTATTTGTATGGATTTCTGAAGTCAGTATGCTGGTTTGATGTCCTGAATATGAAAATAAAGTCATTGATTTAATCCCATTTTAAACAGTAGAGTCCAGATGGAGATAGAGTGACGTGGATCTAGCTTTATTTCAACTGATGTTGTTAATTATAATATTATTGCTCTTATGTAAGAAAGCCTTGGAGCAGAAGCAAGATTAAAATTAATCACCTTGAACATTAAAATCAATGGTAAAAAATGTGAACATTTGCAGTAATATCACATAGAAATGGCCTTCTCACTGCTTTTTCCACTACATACTCACAGGTTAAAAAAAGATCTCTCTTAGATATAAGCCAATTATTTATATATTTCAAACACACAGTTCATTTTATAAGTGTGCCCTAAAAATATTTGTAAGCAATGCTCATTAAAGTTTCTTAAATTAGTGACCTTCTTATGAGTGGATGATTTGGAATTTTAAAGAGACTTGAGGTTTACCCACGTGTGCTCTATGAAACATTCGTAAGTGTTCTGTGTCCCTTATAACAAACAATGCTATGGTCAAATATGTTAGGCAAATGCTGGATGGAACAAATTTAGGTAGGTTTCTTTATTGCAGTACGTCTCAGAATCTTTAACATGCTGCTGTAAATTTTCAATCAACAAGTTGAAGATAGAGCATGCTGTTTTTCCAAAGCTTACTTCTCCATCTAGTTTTTTTTTTTTTTTTTTTTGAGGGTCATCCTGAAGAACTTGTGTTAAACAGAGAATGTTTTGGAAAGTACTGATGTAAATTTCTTTCAAAATAAACAATATAATGTCATATAGTATGCAATGCATATTGTAATATATATCGCATATGACATATGGTAATATATATCTTATAGTATATAACAGTATATTGTACATCATATTTTCTTATAATAGTATAATCCTCTCTTATACAATAGAAACTAGAAATAATTTATATGTATAATCAATATTGTTCTTTTCCAATTATATACTGCAGAAAATACAGATAATTATAAAGACTAAAAATTATCTTAAATCCCATCATTTAGAGATGATTAGTGTCTTAGTCATCTAGTGCTGCTACAACAGAAATACCACCAGTGGATGGCTTTAACAAAGAGAAATGTATTTCTTCGCAGTAAAGTAGGCTAAAAGTCCAAATTCTGGGCATCAGCTCCAGGGGAAGGCTTTCTCTCTCTGTCGTCTGTGTTCCCTGGACTAGGAGCTTCTCTGCTCAGGGACCCTGTCCAAAGGATGCGCTCTGCTCCCGGCAGTGCTTTCTTGATGGTATGAGGTCCCCCATTCTCTGCTTGCTTCCCTTTCCTTTTATCTCTTGTAAGGTAAAATGTGGCACAGGCCACACCCTAGGGAAACTCCCTTTACATTGGATCAGGGATGTGACCTGGGTAAGGGTGGTGTTACAATCCCACCCTAATCCTGTTTAACATGAAATTACAATCACAAAATGGAGGCCAACCACACAATTCTGGGAATCATGGCCCAGCCAAATTGTTACACATATTTCTGGGGGGACATAATTCAAACCATGGTAATTAGTATTGTCATTTATATATATAGGTATACTCTGCTTTTCAAAAGTTTGCTTTATGCCACTTCACTTTTTCAAAAGATCTACATTAGTACCTGTTTTTTGCTAACTTAAATAAATCCGAAGTGGATTTTTGCTTTTACCAGAAAAGCTAAATAGCAGTAATTGCGTTCACTGTTTTTATTTTGCAGTCAGCTGTTCGAGGCAGCACCACATTCTGCGCGTGAGAGTGGCATCACCACGCATACATTATTTCTACTTTATATATGCAGTGTATTTATCATATCATTCCTGCTTTTGCTGTATGTTAGTGTTGTTTTAGGTTTTTTGTGTTATTTGGTATGATCTGGTAGATCGTTTTTTGAGTCTGGAAATGTTTGAAAAATTTTCCCATATAAGTTAATGGCAATTACTTCTTTGCTTTATGTCATTTCAGCTTACAAAAGGTTTCATAAGAAGGTTCTACTTTTGGATAGTGGAGGAACCCTATATGTTTTTGTTGGTGGTGAGATTATACTGTATATACTTATTTTATTCAATTCTTTTTTCACATAACATTAGGAAGATTTTCTTATTTCGTCAAAATATATCTTGAATATACGGATACATTTTGACTTATTCTGGTCCCTGGAGGATTGCCAGCAGGTGCAATGGAAACAAGACTGGACGGACGTATTATAGGCAGTCCCCAGGTTACAAACAAGATCCTTTCCTAAGTCTGTCTTTAGGTTGAATTTGTAGATAAGTTGGAAGATGTACATATGGTTCTTATTCAGCATTAGTTAGTAAAATATTTGTCTTAGTATATAGTTTATATTTTACCTTTCTATGTATACAAAACACTTAAACACATCCAAACTGTGCAATGTTCTCATGAGTATCAGAAAAGTAGTGTGTGCATTTGTTATTATGAACCATTGTATCTAACTCAAGTTTTTAATATAGTAAGTTTTATAGCAGTCCGTTCTTAAGTACTAGTTGTCCATAAGTCAGACGTTTGTAACCCGGCAACTGTCTGTTTTAGGAAACCCAAGTTCAATTTCAGTCTTGGCTGCTAATTAGCTCAATGACCATGACCTAGTCAGTTAACATTTTGGGGTCATAGTTTTCTCATTTGTTACTTGAGGTAATTGCTCCAGATGATTACTAAGGTCATGATCAGCTGTTAAATACTATTATCTTATGATTTCTCCGTATTATATGAGACCACAGGGTGTCTGAATTACTTAATATTAGAAAGTTATGTAGCTTTCTGTAAAATCTTTGCACAGTACTTAGATCATAGCCCATAATCAATCAATTTCCTATCAATATTAATATTAATACTATAGCCTTTATTTTTCTATTGTATTTTTCACCGTAAACTGAAAACACAGGGAATTTTACATTAACTGCAGAATATTAATTTATGAATTTGCTCAAAGTATCTGAATGTTCAAAGAATTAAAAGATGTTTTCTTATTGTTAAGATAATTTTCTCTTTTCTTGCTTTTACAGTGTGATGGGTAATTGCTTAATATATAAATTATCCCGGAAAGAACGGGTGAGATGGAAATGCCTTTGAAATGATTTAGATCTTGGTATTTTCTGCCATTCATTGGATATATTTCTAGGCCCTTGATTTATCCTGTTTGGCAAAACACTAGGCTGGTATTTAGGAAAAGTGAGATCCTGTGTGTTATGGATTGAATTGTGTACCCCAAAATGTGTGTCAGCTTGGCTAGGCCATGATTCCCAGTATTGTGTGGTTGTCCTCCATTTGATTCTCTGAGGTAGTTATCTTATGTGTTGTAAATCATAACCTCTGTGATGTCAATGAGGCAGGATTAGAGGTAGTTATAGTAATAAGGCAGGACACAATCTACAGGATTAGGTTGTATCTTGAGTCAGTCTCTTTTGAGACATAAAATTGCGGAGAGGAGAGGTACCTCATTACCAAGTAAGAAGAGCCAGGAGCGGAGCTTATCCTTTGGATCCAGGTCCCTGTCCCGAGAAGCAACTAGACCAGGAGAAGAATGATAGCACGGATCTTCCCCTCGAGTCAATAGAGAGACAAAGCCTTTCACTGGAGCTGGCACCCTGAATTCAGACTTCTAGCCTCCTAAACTGTGAGAGAATAGATTTCTGTTTGTTAAAGCCATCTAGTTGAGGTATTTCTGTTACAGTAGCACTAGATAACGAAGACATTGCCCGTCTTTGCCCCTGCTTTTCCTCCCCTACCCCCTAAAACAGATTTGGTTTTATTTGTAGTTAAAGAGGCCACATCAACCAGAATTTTGTCTTTGGAGTCAATTGTGCTGCTTTAAATCATCATTCCCCTTCAAATTCCTGTCTAAAGAAAATTGGTTCATTGTTAATATGCGTATGTGATTTTTCCATGGTTCAGACTAAATTTTTAGGAAGTGTCATTAATTAGATTAACTGTCCTGTGGGACTGATGATTAATTTTTTACTTTATGGTATATTTAACATATTTCCCATGAGTATATCCGTACAATGAGATGCTGGGTGACGGGCAGATCAGAATTTGGTGAGTCTTTCTTTACTGACCTACACACCTCTCCCTACTCCTCCTCCCCAACCCCCCATCATGTGAAGTTCTCACTTTAAAAAGATTGGCATCTGAGGTTAGATAGCATAGGAAATTATACAGATTTACATACAATTTCTGTGACCTGGATTTTTAAGCAGAGTTAAGTATTTTGAATTTCTTAAAGAGTTTTTGAACATGATTGAGAAGCAAAGATTCAAGGTTAAGAGAGAGCAGTGGTACAGAGAACAGTATGGTCAGCAGTGAACAGCTGACAGTGCAAAACTGAAGTGGCACTTCTTGAACAGAGAGAGAGCTCCATCTGTACTGTCCTGTTTAAATGAGTGTTTCTTTGCTTCCTGGGACATGTCCATAATATTTAAAGTTTTCCTTTTGTTGTTTTTTCAGCATGGCAATAAGATATCGATCAAGGAAGGAAGTTTAAAAATGAATGGTTTATAAAAATTCTATCATGCTTCCACTGTAACTAAATCACTATCTTTTGGCTTATATGCCACATCATGTTACCTAAAATGATTACCTAAAACTGATAATCTGAAATAAAGATAGTACATTAATCATTATTCCTATATAAAGGCTTATACAAAACAAATTTCTAATATTCCCATGGAAAAATAGACAAAAGTACACGAATGAATGCTTCACAGAGAGTGAAACCCATATGACCAATATACATACAAACATGTATAATTTTAATATCAATCGAACGCTATTTAAAACAAAAAAAATGCCATTTTTACTTATCAATTGATAATGATTTACAAATATTGTTGGTGAAGGTGACCCCCAACGGACGGAAGTTCAAATTTTTGCAGCTTTTCTGGTTTGGAAATGTGTATTAATTGTCTTAAAATTTCGTACTATTTGACACTGTAATTTCATTTCTAGAAATTTGGGAATTAAAAAAATCAAAGGAAAAGATGCATGAATAAATGCATTGGTATTTATAATATCAAAATATTGGAAATGACATAAATGTCCACCTATAGGAGAAATGATAAAAGCAAATTATACTACATCCATCATTTAAAATTTTATACCTTCATTAAAGAATCATGTTTTCAAAGAAATACTTGTAGAAATGCTCAAGATATAATGCTGAATGAGAAATACAAAAGTGTGTGTTCAGTATTCCAGACACTAGTCTCCTATTAATACCGTCTTAGGACATGTTTCATGAGGGCAGGGGCCATAACTAGTTTCATATTTTGCAGGGCCCAGTACAGAATTAAAATGCAATGTTTGATCAGTAATAAGAAATTCAAGAAGGTGACAGCATGGCCTTAAATCAAGCGCGGGATCCTTCTAAGCTTATAAACCTGGGGCCCTTTGCCACTGCAATATTCACACACCCGTGAAGCTGGTTGGCCTTGGTGGGGACCATATTGTATCTCCATTTCTAGTATAATTCGAGGCACTTTAAAAGTTGACACATAATTAGCTTATTGTCCATGAAGCTTACATCTCTTTTCACTAAGGGCTAATTTGAAGGTAAATCTTTTCTACCTGAGCTTTGTAGTTGACTATTTTGACTCAAATGCATATTTCTACACAATCTCCTATACATTTAATTTTGTTAGCTTGCATCCACCACAAGCCTATCAAATTCCCTTTAATTTTTAATTTTGTCATCCAAGCTTTCCCATGATTATTGCTCCAATGTATTATTATGGATAATACAATTAGGAAAAAAACTACAAAAAGCTGTCAAAAATTCTTGTGCTTGAGGACTCTGAGTCGTTAAAACACATCAAAAACCTCTTCGTAATATATTAGGCAGCTGTAGGCGTTAGCAAATTCTTGGTCATTATTCTAATGTCTGAGATTTAGAGATTTGCCTGAAAGATTATTGGCCTGGTCTGTTTCCGAATATTGAAGCTTCTGTGACAACTGTACATGTAGTTACGGTAGAAAACAGTCCCAGATGAGTTCATTAAGGTTTGCAGCACCATGTTTGAAAATTACAAACATAGTTTCAATTATGCTTTTTATTTGATTTATTGGATAGAGCAAACTAGGGATTTTTTTCAATTGTATCAGATCATTAGGTAAGCGATTTCAGGGGTGAGGTTTCAACATTAATGACGTAGTCTTGCATTTGCCTTGAAGTGGCCATGGAGCTACCACCATTGTAGATGATGCAGCAAACCTTCGAGTCACCAGCTGCTGTGCTGTTAGACCTTATTTGCTCCTTCATGCTCTTTGAAACTGACATTGAGAAGGGGTCACTAAAACTATTTTGGATCAACACCTCCTTTTAGTGAAGAGGATACTGTGACCTAGAGAGGCAGTTTGAATTTCACATCATTTTCCCACGTAATTAAATGTTATTCTTTTTATTTTTTCAACCATTTAAAAGTGTGAAAAGCCCTCTTGGCTAGAAAGACCTATAAAAACAGGTAGTGTGCTGGGTTTGGCCCTTGGGCGATAGTTTGCTGACCCCTGTCATAAAGCATTCTTCAAAAATAAATAGTTGAGTGAAAGACTAAGTGAGTAAGAAAGGTATGGGTGAATAAACAAGTGAATGAATTGGTTGTAATTAATGTTACATGACTTGAATAGTAGGTGGATGGTTATTCAGAAATTAAACTTTAATCATGTCAGACCTAGTTAGGTTTTGCTTAATTAATGTCTTAATTCTAAAACCATTAAGGGTGCAGATAGTGTGTTTCAAGTAAGGTTTTTTTTTTCTTTTTGTGCTGTATAAAACTAATAATTATGTTGGAAAATTTAGAATAGAAAGATTAAAATATTAGTCCTACCTACCACCCAGAGATAACTATCATTAATCTTCCGATATATTTTCTTTTAGTCTTTCTATATAATATGGTAATTTTATATAACTGTGATCATAACTGTGCATATAATATATTTAATTTAAAATGTTTAATGTAACAAACAATTGTCCATGCGGTAAGGTTTTCTTAAGCGTTGTATTATAGCTTTAAATGTAATAACATTCTATTATGCAATGATTTCTTTAGGCATGAATTACTTCTTCTATTTACATTAAGAAAGTAAATGCCTAAACAAAATTTAGCTCTATTTCCAGCTTGTTGATCAGAGCACATGTAGGTATATGCCAACATCTTTGTGATTCTACATACAGAAAGACCTCAGAACCTCCTTCTGGAGAAGCTCTAATATTTCCTCCTTTTCTTCTCTTCTTGTACCATTCCTGTTACCCTCATTCCAAGCAAGCTCACTCCCACGTGTGTAGGATCAAAGAGGCATTGAGCCCTGTTCTGATTGGTTATAACTCCGTACACATATACTGGCTTAAGCCATCTCATACTCATGGTAGTGACCTATGTTTCAAAATCACTCCTATTTTCTGCCTTCAGCCCACTTAAATCTGTATTCCATTGATAACTTGAGCTAACCTAGTTGATACGAGGAAGTAATTTAATTGAACAGACATTGTTATGAGTATGTTCCAAGATGCTCCAAGGAAATAGGATTTCCAGCACTGGTATGATTCTTCCCTAAGCAACTAGCACCCAAACTTAGACTCACATGAGTCTAAAGCTGCTCACATCAGAGTCCTATATAAATGGCCAGCAGCAAGAGCAGGATCTCTCTCTTGGAATGTGTTCCACGGTGTGTCCAGCTGTGCCTGTATAAGCACGATTCCCCATGAGGTGCTGAGAAAATGGGGAATGCATTTGTTCCCTGCAGATGCAAAATATCCATTAGTTCCAGTTTGCAGCAAGTGATGCTTTCCCAAGCCCCTCACTGGGCAAAACCACCCACTGTGGAGCTCTGCTTTGCTTGAGAGTTCTCTTGTCCCAAGGGCAAGGCTATCTGGTCTATTAGAAATCTGTCCATGAAAGGTGTCCGTCCTCTGACTTGTTCTTCAACCTGTCTGGTCCTGCATGTTTAGTCAAGGAAGCACAGCTAAATAAATAGCTGGACAAAGTTTATTCTTTCTGCCTGGCCCCACTAGGTCCCATACTCCCTCTTCTACCACTAGGCTCCGTAGGCTTCACAGGAACAATTGTGATGCAGTTTTGCTGTGCAGGGACAGAGAACTCCCTGTGAGGCTGCCTCAGCACTATTCTGCAGAGATAAATTTACTCCTCCGACTACACAGCCATTTCACCTACAGGGATAGCACCTTCAAGGGTGAGGTTCAGAGCACACTATGAGTTTTGCTACTTTTGGAGCATTACACTTTTCAAAGCACTCATATTTATAATCTCATTTCAAGTTTTTTTTTTTTTCCCCGTAACAGTAAACTAAATGGTGTTACCTGTTTCCTTAACTTATTCCAAGTGACCTGTGGATGGTAAATAATAAAACAGTCCAGATATAGCACAGATTGAAGGTTTATTAATCATCACAGCTCAGGAAGCCTCTAACACATAGCCGTTAATTCAATGTGTATTGACTGAGCATTACCATGTACCAGGGACTTGCTACACTCATACTCATTTATACTAGAGGTGTCATCATGGTTAGCAAAGCTTGGAAACAATAGATCCCATTCTCATAAACCAATTTTTCTGTTCTCGGAAGACCTCCAGATACTACCTGTCTATTTTTGTCATGGACCCTGGACATTTTAGAACAATGCTATCCAATAGAACTTTCTATGATGACGGAAATGTTATATTTGAGCTATCCAATATGGTAGCCATTAGCTACAAGTGGTGACTGAGCACTTGAAATGTAGCCAGTGCAACTGAGGAGCTGAATTTTTGTTTTTATTTAATTTTGACAGAAATAAATTTAAACAGCCATATGTGGTTATGGTTACTGAATTGGACACCACGGCCTTAGAATCTTCCTGAGACATTCCAAAGGAACTGATCCATTCTTTTTTTTAAATCAAATATCTGTTATTTTAAGAATTTCTTGGGCTCATGGAATTAAAAAAGATAGTACTTCCTCTCGATGGCAATGGGTTTTTGGATTTGTGAAATAGAGAAAGATCACGATACCTCCAGAAAGTAGAAAGTAGTTCCTTTTGAGGAAATGTCATAATTGCAACAATCTGTTTTGGGTAGCCACTGAGGTGAATAAATGCCATCTGTTTCCTTTGTCATTTTTTACTTGCTCAATAGGCGAAGTCACAGAAGAGTGTGCTTGATTGGCTGAGTGCAGTCATGAGCCCTCCCTTGGGGGTCAGAAGCTTTTCTGGCTCCTGCAGTGGGAACAAGGCACCTGCTTCAGACACCTGGATTTACCATTCCACCTTCCCTGCACACCATGGGGTAGAGACAGTTCCTCACTAGGAAATGAGGGTGTTATTAGCAAGACAATAAATGCTGGGTAACTCTCAAACCAACAGTGCCTCTGGACCTTTGTGAGTTAATAAGACAGTTTCATCAAGATGAATAAAAAGTGTCTAATTGATGAAATCATTCAGTATTCCCCTGCCTTTGATCATTCTGGGAAATTACTGAATTATTGTAAATTAATAAATATCACACTACCTTTGATTCTGAGATCATCGACTTCATTTTAGGGATAACGAGATTTTAGTCCTTATGCTTAACAGTCCATCAAAAAAAAAGAGTCATTGTGAGCTTCGGAAAGGTTATAGATTGTTATTCTATAAAAGAAGGATGTAACAAAGATTCAGAAATTGCTTTTAATGAATTTCAGAATAATATAAGTTGTATATTCCAGTAAACCTGACTTGGTTTAAATATGTGAGTTATATCTTGTATTTTATTCAAAGCATGCATTTGCAATGGGTGCAATATTGCCCCTAAAGGGGCAAAAATTTTTTCTTGGGTGTGAAGAAAATCTTTTTTTCTTTTTTTGGTATAAAGCACAGATATATATCCAGTACATATGCAGTATATATGTGGTGTTAACATTTAGGGGAGGGGGACTGTTTAGGGGAAAAAAATGTCTAAAAATACTCCTGAAAGGAATAATAATGAAAAAAAAAAAAAAAGTTGAGAAACACTATTTTAGAGCTTGGCATTGAGATAGGTGCCAAAGTTTAAAATGTAAACATAATGGAGCCGAAGGCTCCTCTAAGGATTCTTTGTGGGCTTGATGTCTCTACAAAAGCAATTTGTGGTCCTTAGAACAGTTATGTGAATTATTTTTCTCTGGCATTTTCTCTACAGTTGGAGAATTCAAGCAGGTAAAAAGGTCTACTCTCTAGATGTATATCTAAGAATTCAGTGGAGTTGTATGACCCTGGGCCTCAGAGGTCATCTAAGCATCTTCCAATGGGTTCCTGTCTTTCTCCCATGGAGCCTGACCTCCAGTTTGAGGAGTTAGAAGAGTACTACTAATAACTTCCCATGTGGAAGGCACTGCGGTAGTAAAAATGTCTCTGAATCAGAGTTCAGAGGACTTACAGCCCCAGCTAGCAGTGCGACCTCGTAGGACTCTGGTTTTTATTCTGTACCATGTGGGGTTTGCATTGGATAATGTTTATGGCCACGTCCACATTTAAAAGTCTGTTGTGTTGGATAAAGGAACTTTCTCAGAAATTACTTTAACCCACTGGAGACCCTTCGCCTTGATAAAACTTATCTACTTGTGTGTGTGAGCTGAGTTATGTCAACTGATAATTCATTTCATAGAAGTCCAAGAGACTCTTGAAATGTAAAATAATACAGTATCTCAAGGATCTGAGAGTGGGCAGGTTGCTTATCTGAGAATGTAAAGCACTTAGATCTAAAAACTGAGGTATAGCTGTTCTCTTTCTGCTTCCAAAAATCAGCCAATGAGAAGTATACTACAGTCTTATTTTTGCGTAGTGTACAAACATATGTTGTGTTTGTTGTTAGCTGTCCTTGAGTCAGCCTTGACTCCTGGCGACCCCATGCACAGTGGAACAAAACACTGCCTGGTCTTGCACCATCCCCATGATGAGTTACTGATTGGATCATTGTAATCCATAGAGTTTTCATTGGCTGATTTTTAGAAGTAGATTACCAGGCTTTTCTTCCTAGTCTGTCATAGTTGGGAAGCTCAGCTGAAACCTGTTCAGTATCTTAGCAACACACAAGCCTCCAAGGACAGATAGTTGCTGGCTGTGCATGAGATGCATTGACTGAGAATCAAACTCAGTCTCTTCTGTGGAAGGCCAGAATTCAACCCCTGAACCACCCATCCCCATCCATACAGCATACATACACACATATAAGTGTGGAAATTCAGAGCAAAAGTCTGAAAAGATATCCCACACTGTGACCGAAGTAGTTACTTCTAGGGGGTATAATTACGGAGAGATGTAGCCGAGCTTTTATTATTTTCTTCCATATCTTTCCATGTTGATAGAATTGTTTACAACACACTTGTGTTTATCCATTATTTCATTACTGAAAAACGATCACCTCACTTTTCAAATTCTTAGGTGGATCCATTTTGAACAGGGTCTGAAAAGTCTTCAGTGTTATGCAAATGTAGCTATCACAGGTGTTTTCATGAGTCATGAAATACATTATGGCCATGATTTTCAGTCCACTCCTTGGTTGAGGAAAATGAAGAAGATATGAGCTGCTGAAATATTTGTGCTAGTCAGTTTCACAGTATTTGAAAATGTGATGTCTTCCTGAATCAACTGAAGGTGTTGTTGAGGATGAGGGAGAAAATGTAAGCCAAAGTTTAGTTTACTAGTGATCTGCCTTTACTGGGTTTGACTGTTGAAGGCTCAATCAATCCTGCAAAAGTCAATGGGTCTTACCTCGAGAAAATTTCAGTAGCAAATATCTGACTTCTGTCCACTCAATGGTCATTGGGTGGACAGTACCTCATAGGATCGTGGCTGACTAGAATTAATAGACACAGGGACTCGCCACTGACTTGCTCTGTGATCCTAGACAAGTCATCTGAAATCAGTTGCTCTTTCTTAATTGGGAAAGGAAATAAGGAAAAGAATATCAGTTTCCTACATGCCTCATTGCAAAATTATGGGACTGTCAGAGGTATAGTAATCCCTTAATTAACAGAGAACTTGGGAACAGGCACTTTGATACATTCATTTAAAATTATCAAATTTGGGAAATTCTACAAGTAAGAATTTTCTGCTTTTGCAGTGTGACAACAATAACTCAATTGCACAATTCTCTTTGCCCCTGCAAAGGGTAAATGGGGTTTATCTCTGACATCAAAGCAATGTTTAGGGTAGGCAGGGAGCCAAAATTTAAAAGGCACCAAAGTATAAAATAATAGTGTAAAGTAGAGTGTCGTTTGTTACTTTCACAGTTTAAAGTTTTTTTTTTTTTTTTAAACTTTTTAATAATAGATCCCTCTTCCCAGATGCCAAGAGCTTTCCTGTTATTACTGTGCAAGATGTATAGGTCCCAAATAATTTTCTCGTGATGACAGGTGTGAAGGGGAAATCAGAGCAAAATTGGGTACAAACAGAGTTCACTTCTGCTGGGATATCAACAGGTAAGATGCTGGAAGCTGATGGAAGATGTCTATAACAGTGCTCTGGACACATGGGACAGGAAGTTTGCTGTTGTTAGCTGCCATTGAATCAGCCCCTGACTCATGGAAACCCCATGTGTTACAGAGTAGAACTGCTCCACAGGGTTTTCTTGGTTGTTATCTTTACAGAAGCAATTCCCCAGGCCTTTCTTCCACGGAGTCTTTGGGTGGGTTTGAACTGCCACCCTTTGTGTTAGCAACTGATAGCAAGCTGCTTGTGCCACTCAGGCTCCTTATGATAGGAAGTTTACCCTTGAGTAAAAGTGGGTGGTTGGTAAGCAATGACTGAGCATAGATAGACAACAAGTACTAAATTAATGTCTCAAAGTGAATTCTTACAATTGTCCACGGGTTTTCTGCCTCTTGGATGCCTCTCCTGGTAAATTCCCTCTCTTAGTCTCCAAACTTCTCTTGTAATGGAGAAAACATCTCCCCTTCTTTCCATGTACCAGAGTTCTCTGTCACTGTTTTTGAACTCCGTGATCCTCATGTTCTTTCATAGAAGACCTCATTTGAATTGAAGATTGGAAGAGAGAGAATTTGGGGGGAGTAGCTCCCCTCTATATGGTACAGGTGAGACTGGCTCTGCAAAGGGGGATTTTAAGACATTTACATTAAGAAGCCATTTCCCTATCTTTGACAGTCTCCAAGAGATAGAGTAAATATTTGAAATTGATGGCATTTTGGAAAGCTGGATGGTATTATCTACTTTGGTGGACACACTGCTGCATGGCCTGGATTCCACTTCTGGACTGAAGGAATTATTTTCCGGGCTACTCAGAGGACTGCTAATGAATAGTCCTCAGCTTTCAGCCCTGGCCAGGAATTGCCCTCAGGTGAAAAGAGACATTTCATATAAGGTCACCTCTCCTTTTTGGGGGAAGCCTGCATCTGATGACTTGTAGATGGGGGTGTATAGTGTCCTGGCCCTCTTGCCTCAGCTTGCAATAACTCTGAGGCATTATACCAGGCTCAGGGATCTCTGTGGCATTGGCTGAGGCCTTGATTTTACTCAACCTTGCCTCCTTCCCTACTCCCACAGACGGTTTAATCTGCAAGTACTCCCCAGTCAACTTCCTGCAGACAGATCTCTGTGGCGAATCTGCTTTCTGATGTGCAACATCTGAACGTTGGAAATAGTCATATTTATATTCTGGAAATTCCTCTCCTAATTATATTCCTTAGAGAAACTTGAGGATATATGTATCAGGATTAATATATGATAATGTTCATACAGCATGATTTGGAAGTGCCCCAAACTGGAAGATCCCAAATATTCATGACATAGCGGAATGGGTAAATAAATTGTGGTAAAGTCAGACCACTGAATAATATGCAACAATGAAAATGAATAAACTAGAGCTCTACACATCACAAAATGTGTGTGTGTGTGTGTGTGTGTGTGTGTCTGTGTGTGTGAACATGCATGGTCTATCTAATTCTGAAGGAAAAAAAGCAAGACACTAAAGAATATATACAGTATGATATCTATAAACCATCCTAAAACTAATCTTTCTTTAGTCATAGGCTGTGTCTTAAAGAAGATAAAGTCTTCAGGTCTTAAACATAAAGCTGGTTCAGGCAATAGAATTTAAGTGGTAATGTTTTTGTTCAAAATATTGGTGTGTGATTGGCTTTTAACTAAGTATATTTTAAAGAATGGATGTATTACTTATGCCTAGGTGGCCGTGCCCCTTAGAGTACGGCTGTCTTCAATGTGCCCAGGAAGTCCAGCTTCTAAATGTGACCCTCCCTGAGAGGATTTTGGACTACGCTTTGCTGGTTCAAAGTGGAGGGACAGATGGCCGATACTCTAGAACAGCCTGAGGCTACAGAACACACAGTGGGTCTCTGCTTCTTTGGTTGCACCTACTGAGACACATTGACTGAAGTATGGTTCCTCCCCTGGTTGGGCAAGGAAAGACCTCACAGGCTATTGAAAAACTGTGGCCCCATGACCTCTTTTCTTCACCATTGACATTCATCAAACCTTGCCTAGAATCATGAGACCATGGCTTTTAACTCTTCTCTTTTCATTCATTCATTTATTCATTCAGCACATTTGTTGCAGGCACGTAGTACCCCTACTTTGTCCTAGGCACTGTTCTTAGAACTGGGGGTTCACAGATAAGAAAAAAAAAGGCAAAA
This sequence comes from Dugong dugon, assembly GCA_030035585.1. Classification (NCBI taxonomy): domain Eukaryota; kingdom Metazoa; phylum Chordata; class Mammalia; order Sirenia; family Dugongidae; genus Dugong; species Dugong dugon. The sequence goes on from CM057467.1 coordinate 109,171,668, forward strand.
ATTCCTACCTCAGCGGAGCTTGTAGTCTCACATTGGGAACCTTCCACTTTTTTCCCCCACTGCATCTTAGGAGCCAGAGCCCTGGTGGCGCTGTGGTTAAGTGCTCAGCTTCTAACTGAAAGGTCAGCAGTTAGAACCCACCACAGAAGAAAGATGTGGCAGTCTGCTTCTGTAAAGATTACAGCCTTGTAAACCCTATAGGGCACTTCTGCTCTGTCTTATAGGGTCGCTATGAGTTGGAATTGACTCAGTGGCAACCTGTTTGTTTTTTGGTTTTGGCAACTTTGGAGGATTGAAGACAGAATTAAAACTCACCTTGTAAGTCTATGTGAAAAGCTTCTCTTACTTAGAAAGAAAACAACAGAAAACCAAACCCTGTTTCTGGCTTCACGTTTAGAACTAGGTAGGTAGTTTCTAAGTGGATCAATAAATAATCCCTATGTCTTCTATGGAGCCCTGGTGGTGCAGTGATTAAGAGCTTGGCTGCTAACCAAAAGGTCAGCAGTTCGAATCCACTAGCTCTTTCTCGGAAACCCTGTAAGGCAATTCTACTCTGTCCTATAGGGTCACTATGAGTTGGAATCAACTTGACAGCAACGGGTTTTTTTTTTTTTTTTTTTTTTTTTTTTTTTGGTTTTATGTCTTCTATGCTATTTCTAAATTTTGATTAAAAACTTTCTGACAAAAATGGAAAATGCATTGAAATCTCATAATTAACAAGATTGTTAAACCATAATATTCATATTTTATTATAATCTGCATTTCAAACCTTCCTCCACTCTTTATATTAGAGTGAGGTTTTAAATATTACTCAATGCCTTTTCACTTTTAGACTTAGGGTCTTCAGTGTCTAGGATATAGGATTGCTATGTGGAATAAATGAAATTGTGGATTTAAAGTGCATGGTGCTCAGAGTCCACAATTGCTGGTCGCCTCGCCAGCATTCAGGTCCCGCTTTCCCATCTCTAATATCAACAGTTGCTGTCGAGTTGATTCAACTTACGGCGACCCAATGTGTGTCAGAGTAGAACTGTGCTCCAGGAGGTTTTCAATGGCTGGTTTTTCAGAAGTAGACTGCCAAACCTTTCTTCCAAGGTGACTCTGGGTGGATTCAAACCTCCAACCTTTTGGTAGCAGCTGAGCGCATTAACCTTTTACATCACCCAGGGATTCCTTACATTTGTAATAGGGCATCAGATATCCCAGCCATTCTGTTTTGATAGGTTTGACACCCACTTCCAGGGGGAGCGTTTTGCCCTGGTTAGCTTAAGCTACTCAGTGCAGGCCATTTTTCTGGATAACGAGATTCGAGTTAAAAATGGCACAAGACCCAGTTTTTGACATTGCGAGTCAAAGGGACATATTCTGTGAGCTTTGAGAATGAAGATTTCTTACTCTTCTGCATGAACTCCCAGAAGACAACCTTTTCCTCTGCTGCATGTGAATAAGCCATCACAGTCATTGCTGGCAGCCATCCCGAATGAAGTGATGTCCTGAGAAGCAGAGTAAAGAAAAAGAATACAGCTCCGTCTGTGGTGATGTTACTGAGCTGCTGGCTCAAACCTTTTCCGTGAGTATGTTAATTATGTGGACCAGTCCATTCTCTTTTTTGTGTAAGCCTATTGATTTCAGTTTTCTGCTCCATCAAATTGAAAAAAAGAATTCTGATTATCTAAATACATATTGTTAGTTGTTGTTAGGTGCTGTTGAGTCGTCTCTGACTCATAGCGTAAACCAGAACGAAACGCTGCCCGGTCCTGCATCATCCAGATGCATAATAGCTGCTCCTTAAATGCAGCAATTATATTTTGAGTCAAACGACAAAATGTTTTGAATTCAACAGAAAATTATTTAAAACTTCAATGATTGTTTTAAAAAAAATATGTAGACACTCCGGTATTCTGGTTTATGGCCTGTAAAATTTCACTTAATGTTTAATAATCTCTCTTGGAACCGAATACTAAAAGGAGAAGGCCTGGAAAGAAATACAGGAATTTATATCCTTTAATTTACCATATAAAATAAAAATTTACATATCTAAGCTTAATCTTAGTAATAGTTGACTACCTTGCCTACATCCCTCCCTGCTGCCTTTTATTTCACTATAACTTGCTCCTTTTTGCCCCTGGAAAATGCTCCTAAATCCCTGAACCTGTCAGGTTTCACAGGTGTGTAATTTTACTTTAGCTAAATTCTAAACACCAGTATGAGGTGAATTTGTCACAGGAACTCTGAAAGAGTCTTATCTACAGTGTCACAACTGCTGCCACCCTAGTATCTATTAAATAGCACAGAATTATAGTGTGACGGCTCTGAAATTACTTGTGACATCTGCATGAATACCAAATAGATTCGTTATGTTCAGACTTATTCTGAAAAGCACTTTCTAAGTTTTAAATGATTAAGACTCTTACACATTAATAGTTACCGAATGAGTTTACTTTCTAATGTATCTATATTATTTAAAGATCACAGCTCAGTTAAACGTAGGTAAGTGCAAATAATATTGCCACTTACTAGAAAGTGTCATTTAGAACAGTATTCCTCGTTGTGAAGGCTTTCAAAATGGCCTTATTTTAAGAAAAGTTCACTCCCGCTTTACGGGTTACGTGTCATTCTCCCCACCTCCCTGGAGATGAAGGAAATGGAGGGAAAAAAAGAGAAGAAGAAAGTGTTAAATGTCCTTATTATGCAGAATTTGCCTTTTTGCAATCCCATTCCCCATTGCGCTAGCTGGAGTTTTATAGAGATATAAATCACAAAGAAATAAGAAGCCAGTAATGAGATAGAAATATATTTGAAATATGGATGCAAATTCTTACCACCTGCTGAGTGAAAATAGTCTGCAGAGACTGTCCTGGGAACCTCGATGCCAATAGCATCTTGTAAGCTCTAAATTTGCAGTAGAAGAATGGGGGAATTATGTCTGCAAAATGCCAAAGGCTGCCCTGATTTATCTCTCAGCAGAATGTTTCAGCCACATCTACATAAATATTTTAACAGGAATTTAATTTTCATTTCAGTCACACAGTAAATCTTTTTATGACACACCATCATTTCGTCCTAAATGAGTTGCCTTTTTTGTGTGTGCAATTTGTGTTCATTCTTCTTTTGTGTTTGATAAATACAATTTTAATCTACAAAAGAGCAATGGTTTTATTTACACAAGAGTCTTGCCGTGGGCTGTTTAATTTTAGCCATGAATTCTATTTATTCAAATACAATTTATACAGCAGCTACCAACTGGCTTGTATATAACCTTACCATTTTTTCATAGGTCCTCAGTGCAGTGAAGTGGTGCCAGTGAGTTACTATGGAGTTCAAGCAGTGCTATAAGTGGATGTTCTTAATTGGATATGGGTTTTGTCTTAGTTATCTAGTGTTGCTGTACCACAAATACCACAAGTGGGTGGCTTTAAAGAACAGAAATTTATTTTCTCAAATAAATTTATTTGAAAATTTATTTTCAGAAGGCTAGAAGTCCAAATTTACGGCATGGCCTAGAGGGAGGTCTTCTTTGTCTGTTTTAGCTTCTAGTAGCCAGCAATCTTTGGAGTTCCTGGGCTTGTAGATTCATCTGTCTCTGTTGTTAGACAGCATCCGTCTTCCCTCATGTCTGTGTGTCTAAATGTCTCCAGGTCTTTGCTGCTGTTCATACAACTCAGAAGTGTTTAGGTTTAGGATCACGCTACAGTGACCTCAACTGATTGATTGCATTACGTTAGAGTGAACTGTGGAAGGTGGCTTACATCACATTAGATTAGATTCTGGAAGGTGGTTACAATGTATTACATTAGATGTAAGGTGATTATGTTACATTATATCCACAGGTATAGGAGTTAGAATTGCAGCACATATACTTTTTGGCTGGGAGGCACAATTTAACTAATAGCAAGTTTAGATGCATTGGCTGTAAGAGCATCTTTCTATTCTCGTAGGGGTTAAAGCAGTTGACTGCTAGCGGAGAGGTTGTCAAAACCGCCGGCTGCTCTGCGGGAGAAAGATGTGGCAGTCTGCTTCCATAGAGATTTACGCCTTGGAAAACTTACGGGGTCGCTGTGAGTTGGAATTGACTCCATGGCGGTGTTTTTTTTTTTTTTTTTTTTTTAATTCCCTGCCTTATTGTCAGTATATATCATCAAGTAGAAATGAGAATTGTGGGTGTTATGAGTCTTATGGAATCTCACCTTATTTAAGTTTTAGGTGTCACTACTGTTTGCTTAAGTATTGTAGTGTTGTAAACAGTAAAAGTGACAGATCAATCTTTTTGAATCTCAGGAGGACAATGAAAAGCATTTCCTTTCAAATACTTGTAGAGAGAACATACAGCACTAAGTAGACTCTGTCAGTGGATACTGGACGTTTGTCCTGGAACCCATTCTAAAAAAATTCAACAGTTGAGGTCAAGATCATAAACTTGCCACTTGCAAATAGATCGACCAGCTGGTGGTTTGGGCAACCATAACTGTCATCTCTGCCTGTTATCATTTCCCCTGAATTTTATTTGAAAATATTTTATGCCATACCTTCTTACTTTAAAAATTTCAGACAACTGAGAGCTTAATTTTGAGGATGGGGGAGCCTAAAAAAGCATAATATAATTATTTAAACATGACAAATGTTAATGTCTTTATCAAAGCTTGATGAAATTGAAATCGAGTCTGGGTGAACAGGATAAAATTTAATTTACATTTTTTGGGAAGGAGTAATATATTAAGGGGGTTCCTGGGTGGTGCAAATGGTTAACGAGCTCAGCTGCTAACTGAAAAGTGGGAGGTTTGACTCCACTCAGAGGCACTTTGGAAGAAAGTCCTGGTGATCTACTTCCAAAAAATCAGCCACTGAAAATTCTGTGGAGCACAGTTCTACTCTGACACATCTGGGGTCGCCATGAGATAGAATCAACTCAATGGCATTTTTTAAATTTTTGTTTTTAATGTATTAAGAAGAGTTTGAGATATATGACTTTTTACAGCTTTCTTTAGCTCCTGGCTTCCGTTCTATACTTCATTTTTTGTATTAAAGATAAATCTTTGGTTAGTCCATCTGGGAATGGGCTGAGATTTATGAAACATGTTTTACTTCCTCAATAAATTCCAGTTTACCCCGTCACAGGGCCAGGATGCAGAAAAACTGATCTCATCATTGAGAACAGGGTTTCTCAATCTTGGCACTATTGACATTTCCGGGCAGACAATTCTTCATTCTAGGGGAATTTCCTGTGCATTGTAGGATGTTTAGCAGCATCCCTGATCTCTATGCACTAGATTCAAGTTATACCTCCTCCAAATCCTAACAGTGAAAAATGTCTCCAAACATTGCCAAATGTCCCCTGTGGGATATAATTGCCCCAGGTTGAGAAGAATGAGTTAATGAACCTACATTTAGTAAGTGCAAACTGTGTTTCAGACACTGAAATTAGAGCTTTACATTTAATCCTTACAGTATCCCTAGAAGTAGGTATTATTACTTTCAGTTTTACAGATGAAGAAATAAGAATACAGAGAGGTTAAGTAATTTTCCTAAGGTTGCACAGATAGTCAATGATCCATTTCTTCTTCATAGCAACAGAGCTACTGAATCTTACATTCTCCGTTGTAAAAAATGGACAAATTATGAAAAAAGGAAAAAGGATAACTAAATTTCAGGAAGTTTCATCTTAGAATATAGAAAGAAAAAGAGATAATGTAATGGCCACTATGAAGTATAAAATGAGAAGGAATATGAAAACTCTAAGATATTATCACTAATTAATATTTAGCTTATTTCTGGACTCTAATTTTGATAACAATTCCTTTCAATACATCAAATTACCTTTTCTAAATTGTTCTTGCATCGCATAGGCTTGCTAAGGCAAAAGTAAACTTTCTTCAGTGGAGAAAAGTTTTTTTGGTCTGCCCTACTTTGGCAGGCATTTTATTGATTACATTTAAAAACCAAGGTCCATTTGGTCCAAACATCTGCTTAGAATGAATACCTGAAATGGTGTTTTGAGACTTTATAAGACCATCAGATGGATTCATTGAGAATGATGGAATTAGCCAATATATTATACAAGTTTAAAACAGTTTCAAGAACATACAAAATTCTATGTGTTGAAGATATTATTTGAAACCAATGGGGGAACATACATTATTTCATAAATGATGTGAAGGAATAAAAGAGCCATTAGAAGATTACATTAACACCTAAATTTAGAGCATCTCTTCAAGCATTATATCAACAAATTCCAAATGACTTGAAGATTTAAATATCAAAATCAAACACTCAAAGTATTAGAAGAAATATTAGTAGCAATTCGTGGTATGGGATCAGCACTTTGAAAAACGGCACCAAAGATAAGAAACTTCGGTTACTGAAACCAGGAAGGTGAGTTCTGTCCAGCACGCTCAGACTTGCCAATAATCTGGACACTTGTCTTTGGGAAAGAGAAAGTAACTTTATTGCAATGTGCAGAGCAGGGAGCCAGGAGGAAGTTCCTCAGATCTGACTCCCTGGGCTATGGGGAAGCAGGGCTTATATGTGATTTGGGTAGCAAGATGGTGGCCAAGTAGACATACTTGGGAGGGAGAATTCTAGAAGGCAGCCAGGAAACAGGAGATGATGTGGTTCTTGTTGGACCTCTTGCTTTGGAGTAGGGTCCGGGTGATGATTTTTCTTCTGATTCATTCCACCTGTTGCTGCATCCGCTGTTAAGCTCGATTAGTGATCACAGCTGGCCCTTCTGTGCATGCCGGGGTGGGCCAAATCTGGCTTGGGCTAGTTTAAGGACTAACGGAAATTCACCGGCATTCGTAGGGTCAGGTTACACTTCCGGAAGAACTTCTGGGAGACTGGAAGATCTGCAATACGTTTGCTTATTTGGACTGACCGTTTTAACTTTTCCTGTTTTTGTTAGCGTTGAGCCCACTACCAAAGAGGTACCTTAATGAAAACATGTTTGTATTAATAGACTCAATTTTTCCTCAGCTTCCAGCTCCACCAAATGATTGCATCAGTAGTGAGAATCTGTCCGCAGGGAAAAGATCTCTCCTGTGATTTTGAAATTGATACAAGAAATAGACAGTTGACTATGAGGACTGAACAATGTAGACTCAAGAGCTAAGGACATACGTAATTTGCGGGCAGCTATCATGATTCTAAAGGAACTCTGGTGGCGCCAACAGTTAAGCGCTTGGTTGCTAACCCAAAGGTTGGTGATTCAAACCCACAAGCGGCTCTGTAAAAGAAAGTCCTAGTCATCTACTCCCGTAAAGATTATAGCCAAGAGAACTCTATGCAGTAGTTCTACCCTGTCTCATGAGTTCCTTATGAGTTGAAATTGTGTCTATGTCAAAAATTCAAACCCAACCCATTGCTGTTGAGTCGATTCTGACTTATAGTGGCCCTATAGGACACAGTAGAACTGCTCCATAGGGTTTCCAGGGCTATAAATCTTTACAGAAGCAGACTGCCATATCTTTCTCCCATGGAGTGGCTGGTGGGTTAGGACCACTTACCTTTTTGGTTAGCAGCTGAGCACTTTAACCACTGCACTACCAGGGCTCCTGACTCTATGACACCTAACAACAAATAAGAAATCACAAGACTTGTGCAAGTAGAGCCAAAAGAGTTGGTCTGTAGAGAAAGAAGACCCATACGAATAGAAATCAGCAGTCACAAAAGAACAGATGGCACATGTGCGTGCATGACAGAGAGAAAGAGAAAGAGAAAATGACAAAGATGGAGAAAGCAGTTGCTTTGGTTTCTAATTGTCTTCCAGTCCTGGAAGGAAGATTTTGTGAATTCTGCCTGTACTTCTTTTCCTTGGCTTGTGCAGGATGTCCCTATATCCATTACCCTTCCATCTTTGGGTAGTAGCTTGATTGGGTTTATTTTTCTTGCAACCAAATTATTTCTGACCATGAAACCGTCCATTCCTCTAGATACCCTAAGATTTGTCCCTAGATCAAGCAGACCTGGAGGGAGCTGCTTATTATGCAACATACTTCAATGTCCTTTAAAAATACTTATATAAAACCGGCGGCAAGATGGCGCTCTAGGCAGAAACACCACGCCGTCCCTCCACAGCAAAGATCTGAAAAACTAAGCCTAACAGAGAATCAACAATCCTGAAACCCTAGAACACCAAATGAAGAGATAAAGAACTCAGCCAAACACCAAACGGAGTGAGAATACTAAAAGAGAACGGAGAGCGAGGAGAGCCTCAGGCAGAGATTCCTTACCAGCTAACGCAGCGCGGATCCACCATCTTGGATTCCTATCGGAGACCAGCAAACGGGAGAGCAGCCTTGCAGAGCATCTGGTCGGAGACAGAACGACCGGTAAACTGCGGTGTGCGCTCTCCCACCACCCACCCCTCTCCGCCTCAGCTGGGGATCCCCTGCTTTCCGTGGCCAGGGTCCCTGGGCTGGGGGGTGCTGGTGCTTGGATTCCGCGCGCCTGGGCTGGCGGCTTTCTGGGAGCCGTTTGCTGGCAGCTAGCGAACCTTTCTCTGCCGCCTCCCCCTCCTTTTGCCTGGGTGCCTGGTTCCGAGTGCCGTCTCTGCTCTCTCCTGCGGGGCTGTAGGGCTGCGTGCGGGCGTGTGGCTGTTTCTAGGTCTGGGCTCCCGCGTGGGTGGGATCCCGGGGCCTTTGTGTGTTCGCCCCTCTACTTTCCGTGGCTGGAGTCCCTGAGCTGGGGGGCGCCGGTGCTTGGATTCCGCGCACCCGGGCTGGAGGCTTTCTGGGAGCCGTTTGCTGGCACCTAGCGAACCTTTTTCTGCCGCCTCCCCCTCCTTTTGCCTGGGTGCCTGGTTCCGAGTGCCGTCTCTGCTCTCTCCTGCGGGGCTGTAGGGCTGCGTGTGGGCGTGTGGCTGTTTCTAGGTCTGGGCTCCCACGTGGGTGGGATCCCGGGGCCTTTGTTCGTTGGCCCCTCTGCTTCCCGTGGCCACGGTCACTTAACCCCGAGACTACCGGCTTCTTGGAATTCGCGCCCCTGAGTGGGGGCTCTCTGGGTCCCATTTGTAGGCACTGACTGCTGGTGTTGCCCTTTTTTTTTTTTTTCCCTCAATTTTATTTTTCTTCCTTTTTTGATTAGTTTTGTCATCTTTTACCTCTTTTTCTCTTTTGTCTTTCTTCATTGCTTAATTTCTTGTCTCTCTATCTCTTCCTTCTCTTTCTGATCCCTGAATACCAGGCGATGTATGCCTCTGTACCTTCTGGCCAGGCTGAGCTGGGAAAATTGAGACCGACTCCCCCAGACCTCATAGCTGCATCGGTGGGATCCCTGGGAACTTTGCAGTTCTTTAACTTTTCTGATTTTTATTTGGTCATTCTTTCCTTTTCTTTCTCTTCCCCCTTCTGGTTTCCTCCATCCCATAGTCTCTCATCTGTACATTCCAACGACAAGCTCCCCTAGCATTCTTTTATGTTTGTACGCTTTTTGCTCCTCCTCCTCTCTCCTCTCTCCCATATCCAGCTTAGCTTCACACATAACCATCTTCCCGCTGCACCCTACCTACCTGCACTGTGCACTAGACATCACATCACCAAGCGGTGCAGGCACGCCCTATTGGAACCTGCCCAGCACTGACTACCGACCGTCCTGGTAGCTGCGGTGAGTGCCACAAGCAACCCATCCCAGTGGCTCCTCCTCAACTAGATCTGCCCAGCTGTACCACAAGAACGAAAAAAAAAAAAAAACTACAGTCAATAAACGAGAGAAATATCTACTGAATGCCCCGAAAACAGCAAACAATATCAAAACATTTACAAAAACAAGACAAGATGGCTCCAATAGGCGTCCAAATTAAAACACCAGATAACTCTCCTGTGGAAGAAAATGCACTAGAAGTACCTGATACGGAACTCAAATCACTAATACTCGGAATTTTCCAAGAACTGAGGCAAAAAGCTGACAAACATGAGGAAAAAATAGACAAATTTATGGAAAATACAGACAAAAAATTGGAAGAATTCAGGAAGATGATGCAAGAACAAAATGCCAAAATAAATTCACAACTCGAAATTATACAAAAACAACAATTAGAAATCCAAAAGATAAACAACAAGATTTCAGAAATGGACGGTGTCATAGAAGGGCTGAGAAGTAGATTTGAAACCATGGAAGACAGGATCAGTGGAACTGAAGACAAACACTTGGATACAACTCTGTTTCAGGAAAACTCAGAAAAAAGAATAAAGAAAAATGAAGAGACCCTGAGAGTTATGTGGGACACAATTAAAAGCAAAAACTTACGAGTGATTGGCATACCAGAACAGGGGGAGAAAACAGAAAACACAGAGAGGATCATTGAGGAACTGCTGACAGAAAACTTTCCCAATATCATGAAAGATGAAAAGCTGGTCATCCAAGAAGCTCAAAGAACCCCGTATAGAAGAGACCCCAAAAGAAAATCACCAAGACATATCATATTCACACTCGCTAAAACTAAAGACAAACAAAGAATCCTGAGAGCAGCTCGTGAAAAACAAGAAGTCACATACAGAGGAGAAACAATAAGACTAAGCTCAGATTATTCAGCAGAAACCATGCAGGCAAGAAGGCAATGGGATGACATATATAAAATCTTGAAAGAAAAAAATTGTCAGGCAAGAATAATATATCCTGCAAAACTCTCATTCAGATTTGATGGTGAAATTAGGTCATTTCCAGATAAACAGAAACTAAAGGAATATGCAAAAGTCAAACCAAACTTACAAGAATTATTAAAGGGAGTTCTTCGATCTGAGGACAAACAGCTTAAGCCCTCAGGCAGGACCTAGGACCTAGGACGCAGGTTAACATGAACCAGATACCATTCTAGGAACTGAACTACAGACGACTTTCCAAAAACAAAAGATATACAACAGGGAATCAGAGAAATCAATCAAAGGATGACAACAACATCAAAACAATGAAAGAGGGAACAAACGGCATAGGTATAGAACCTTCTAAAGGAGAAGAAGGCAAGGCGATACCAAGTAACGGTAGACTGCTTCAAAATTATAAAGATAAGGGTAAAATTCATGGTAACCACAAAAAAAGTTAACAAACCAACTCATAAAAATAAAGACGAAAAACATAAAGTCTCAACAAAAACAAAACCTACAAAAACAAAAGAAATGAACACAAAATCCACAAACAAAAGTAACTCAGCACAAGAGAGTAAGAAGAACAAAGAAAACTTCAGCATCACAAAAAAAAGCACTACAAAATGACAGCAACAAACTCACATCTATCAATAATTACACTGAACGTAAATGGACTCAATCCACCCATAAAGCGACGGAGAGTGGCAGAATGGATAAGAAAACAGGATCCATCTATTTGCTGTCTACAAGAGACACATCTTAGAAACAAAGATGTGAATTTATTAAAAATCAAAGGTTGGAAAAAAATATATCAAGCTAACAACTATCAAAAAAGAGCAGGAGTGGCAATTCTAATCTCAGATAAAATAGACTTTAAAACAAAATCTACCATAAAAGACAAAGAAGGACACTATATAATGCTTAAGGGGATGATCCATCATGAAGACATTACCATAATAAATATCTATGCACCCAATGACAGGGCTCCAAAATACATAAAAAAAACTCTAACAGCACTGAAAAGAGAAATTGACAGTTCCACAATAATAGTAGGAGACTTCAACACACCACTCTCAGTAAAGGACAGAACAACTAAAAAGAAACTCAGCAAAGATACAGAAGACCTAAAGGACACAATCAGCCAACTGGACCTCATAGACATATATAGAACAATCCATCCAACCGCTGCAAAGTACACATTCTTTTCCAATGCACATGGAACGTTCTCCAGAATAGACCATATCTTAGGCCACAGAGCAATCCTCAACAAGATCCAAAATGCTGAGATAATTCACAGTATCTTCTCTGACCACAATGCCATCAAGGTAGAAATTAACACTAGAAAGAGCAAGGAAAAAAAATCAAACACATGGAAACTGAATAATAATCTGCTTACACATCAATGGGTAATAGAAGAAATCAGAGATGGAATTAAAAAATTCCTAGAATCAAATGAAAATGAAAACACATCATACCAAAACCTTTGGGACACAGCAAAGGCAGTCCTCAGAGGACAATTTATAGCAATAGATGTATATATCAAAAAAGAAGAAAGGGACAAAATCAAAACATTAACTACAGAACTCAAACAAATAGAAAGAGAACAACAAAAAAAGCCTACAACCACTGGAAGAAAGGAAATAGTAAAGATCAGAGCAGAAATCAATGAAATAGAGAACAGAAAAACAATAGAAAGAATCAACAAAACCAAAAGTTGGTTCTTTGAAAGAATCAACAAAATCGACAAACCACTGGCCAGACTGACAAAAGAAAAACAGCAGAGGGCACAAATAACCCAAATAAGAAATGAAATGGGGGACATTACAACAGACCCAACTGAAATAAAAAGGATTATAACAGAATATTATGAAAAACTATATTCCAACAAATTTGAAAACCTAGAGGAAATGGATAAATTTCTAGAAACATATGGCCTACCCAAACTACAACAAAGTGATATTGAAAATCTGAACAGACCCATAACAAGAGAAGAGATTGAAAAGGTAATAAAAAAACTCCCAACCAAAAAAAGCCCTGGCCCAGATGGCTTCACTGGAGAATTCTACAAAACATTTACAGAAGAGCTTGCACCAGTTCTACTCAAGTTATTTCAGAGCATAGAAGAGGAAGCAACACTTCCAAATTCATTCTATGAAGCCAGCATAACGCTGATACCAAAACCAGGCAAAGACATCAAAAAAAAAAGAAAATTACAGACCAATATCTCTCATGAATATAGATGCAAAAATTCTGAACAAAATTCTAGCCAATAGAATTCAGTATCATATCAAAAAAATAATACACCACGACCAAGTAGGATTCATACCAGGTATGCAAGGATGGTTTAACATTAGAAAATCCATCAACGTAATCCACCACATAAAAAAAAGGAAAGAAAAAAAATCACATGATTATCTCAATTGATGCAGAAAAGGCATTTGACAAAGTCCAACACCCATTCCTGATAAAAGCTCTCAATAAAATAGGTATAGAAGGGAAATTTCTCAACATAATAAAGGGCATCTATGCAACACCAACAGCCAACATCATTCTTAATGGAGAAAGGCTGAAAACATTCCCCCTGAAAACAGGAACAAGACAAGGATGCCCTTTATCACCACTCCTATTTAACATTGTGCTGGAAGTTCTAGCTAGAGCAGTAAGGCAAGAGAAAGAAATAAAGGGCATCCAAATTGGTAATGAAGAAGTTAAACTCTCCCTGTTTGCAGATGATATGATACTATACATAGAAAACCCTAAAGACTCCACAAGAAATTTACTGGAAGTAATAGAAAGATTCAGCAGAGTAGCAGGATACAAGATAAACATTCAAAAATCAGTTGGATTCCTATACACCAGTAAAGAGAACGATGAAAAGGAGATCAGGAAATCAATACCATTTTCAATAGCCCCTAAAACGATAAAATACTTAGGAATAAATCTGACCAGGAATATAAAAGACCTATACAAAGAAAACTACAAAACACTGCTGCATGAAACCCAAAGGGATCTACATAAATGGAAAAACATACCATGCTCATGGATAGGCAGACTCAACATTGTGAAAATGGCAATTCTACCTAAAGCAATCTACAAATACAATGCAATCCCGATACAAATACCAACAACATTCTTCAAAGAGATGGAAAAACTAATTATTAACTTTATATGGAAAGGGAAGAAACCCCGAATAAGTAAAGCACTACTGAAGAAGAAGAATAAAGTTGGAGGACTCACACTACCTGACTTGAGAACCTACTATACAGCTACAGTACTCAAAACAGCCTGGTACTGGTACAACAACAGAGACATTGACCAATGGAACAGAATTGAGAACTCAGATGTAAATCCATCCACCTACGGTCACCTGATTTTTGACAAGGGCCCAAAATACATCAAATGGGGAAAAGACAGTCTTTTTAACAAATGGTGCTGGCAAAACTGGGTATCCATTTGTAGAAAAATGAAACAGGACCCATACCTCACACCATATACAAAAACTACTTCAAAATGGATCAAAGACCTGAATATAAAGCCTCAAACTATAAAATTCATAGAAGAAAAAATAGGACCAACACTTCAGACCTTAATACATGGCATTAACAGGATACAAACCATAAACATCAACACAAAAAACCCAACAGATAAACTAGATAATTGGGATCTTGTAAAAATCAAACATCTATGCGCTTCAAAAAATTTCACCAAAAGAGTTAAAAGAGAACCTACAGACTGGGAAAAAATTTTTGGACAGTACAAGTCAGACAAAGGTCTAATCTCCATAATCTACAAGAAAATCCAACACCTCTACAACAAAAAGACAACCAATCCTATCAAAAAATGGGCAAAGGAAATGAACAGACACTTCACCAAGGAAGACATTCAACAGACACATGAGGAAATGCTCGCGATCACTAGCCATTAGAGAAATGCAAATTAAAACCACAATGAGATCCCATCTCACCCCGGCATTACTGGCACGAATCAAAAACACTGGAAATAACAAATGTTGGAGGGGCTGCGGGGAGACGGGAACTCTTATACACTGCTGGTGGGAATGCAAAATGATACAGCCATTTTGGAAAATGATATGGCGTTTCCTCAGAAAGCTAGAAATAGACGTACCATTCGATCCAGCAATCCCACTCCTAGGAATATATCCTAGAGAAATAAGAGTCATCACTCGAATAGACATATGCACACCTATGTTCATGGCAGCATTATTCACAATAGCAAAACGATGGAAACAACCTCGATGTCCATCAACAGACGAATGGATACACAAACTATGGTACATACACACAATGGAGTACTATGCAACGAGAAAGAACAATGAATCGGTGAACCATCTCATAACATGGATGAAACTGGAGGACATCATGCTGAGTGAAATAAGTCAATCACAAAAGGACAAATATTGTATGAGACCTCTATTGTAAAAACCCATGAAAAAATTCAAATGCAAAATGTAACAATCCTTGTTGGTTACCAGGGATGGGAGGGGGGGGAATACTAAATAGGTAATAGGTAAGTGGTAACTTGGGTGAGAGATGAGATAGTACATAGTACAGGGGAAACTAACACAACCTGCACAAGGAAAGGTCATGGAGGCCCTATAGACACATCCAAACCCCCCGAGGGACTGAGTTGTTGGACGGAGGGCTCTGGGGACCATGATCTCGGGGAACATCTAGCTCAACTGGCATGACACTACTTATAAAGATAATGCTCTACATTCTACCTTGGTGAGTAGTGTCTGGGGTCTTAAAAGCCTATGAGCGGCCATCTAAGATACTCCACTGATCTCATCCCTTCGGGAACAAGGGAGAACGAAGAGAACAGGATACAAGGAAAAGATTAGTCCGAAGGACTAATGGTCCACAGCTACCAAGGCCTCCACGGGACTGAGCCCAGTACAGCTGGATGGTGCCCGGCTACCACCAATGACTCCTCTGACCAGGATCACAACAGAGGGTTCTGGGCAGAGCTGGAGTAGGATGTAGAGCATAATTTTAACTCCCCCCCCAAAAAAAAAAAGAAGACCAGATATACTGGCCTAAAGAATACTAGAGAAACCTCGAGAGTGTGGCCCCCAGACACCCTTTCAGCTCAGAGGGGAAGTTACCTTCAAGGTTCGATGTTAAGCCTGGGAATGGACAGCCCAGTAAAACTAAATGGGACTAACGATGTACAGGAGTCCGGTGACAAGGGCCAGAAGGCAGAGGGAGAGTAGGAAACTGATGATAAGGAACACAAATTGAATAAGGACACTGTCGATGTATTGTGAGATTGTTGACCACTGCTATAGGGCAACATTTGTAGTAACTATTAAATGGGAGGCTGTTTTGTCCTGTAAGCCTTCATCTTGGGCGAGAATGGCAGCACAATTGGAAGAGCATAGTCAATATCACTTAAATGTGTAAGTAAAAAGTTTTGAAATGGTGTTTAAATAAAATAAAAATAAATAAATAAATAAATAAACAAATGAGACTAAAGAGGTACAATAGTCCACTGACAAGGTCCAGAAGACAGAAGGGGACAAGGAAGCCCCCTGGTGATAGGGAACACAAGGTGGAGTAAGGATATTCTTGATGTGCTGTGAGATTGTTAACCACTGTCATAGGGCAACATGTGTAGTAACTGTTAAATGAAAAACTATTTTGTTCTGTAAGCCTTCATTCTAAGTGAGAATAACAGCACAGTTGGAAGAGCGTAGTCAATGTCACTGAACTGTGAATGTAGAAATTTTTGAAACGGTGTATCTTTGGCCATCTGTAATTTTCATCAAAAAAAAAGTTTGAGAATTTAGAGGCTTAATACGTTGTGGGGTTGTTAACCAATGTCAAAAAACAACATGTGTACTACTATTTCATGAGAAACTATTTGCTCTGTAAGCTTTCACCTGAAGTACAATAAAATATATATATAAAAAAAAAATACTTATATAGTATCACACTTTTAAAAGACTGTACAAGAGGATCTTATGTTTCTACTTGCTGAGAGGATCTTGTTAAGGATGTTGCTGACTACATTACATGGTATACTTTTTACGATGCTTTTACTCATTTATTTTATTTTATCTTATTGTTGCAGTGCACCCAATTTTGAAGTCAGCTTACACTCTTCCTGGTACAAAGTAGGCTAGAACTTAATTCAGACTTAAAAGTGAGTAGTATTTGCAGTGATTTCTCAATTTCTTGGTGTGCTTTGCCTAAAGTTAAGGTTAAGTTGTCTAGTTCTAAGACATTTTTATTTATACTGTTCTTGGTGTCTTAGCTCCTAGGTGCACAAGGATCTAGGTATTTCCAAGTGTCTCAAATATAATCTGAAAGTTCCAGGTGCCCATTTTACACAGGAAGCGACATTCCTCTTCAACTCGCCCTTTGGCGCTGAGCTCTATGTCTGTCTTTTTCTCAGTTGCCCGTGAGAAGTGAGAGGTTAGCAGGTACTTAATACTTCTCTTAATATGAGAGAGAAAGGGAAAAATAGCAACTTTACAGTGGAGAAACCCAGTAGATACCAATTTAAGCAAGAGATAAAGGTTAACATCATCAGTAATAAGACATATAGTGGACACCATGTACCCCATGATATGATGCCCTGGAAGGGTACATCACTGCTGTGATATCCTTGCCAAAAAATTTATAACCTCAATCTAGTCTTGATAATACCTAAGAGACACCCAAACAAAGGTATATTCTATAACATAACTGACCAGCTTCCCTCAAAAGTGTCAAGGTTATGAAAGACAAGGAAAGACTCAGAAGCTATTATAGACTGGAAGGGACCAAAGAACAGGACAAACCGAAGGCAGTGTGGGATCCTGGAATGGATCATAGAGCAGAAAAAGGACCTTAGTAGAAAGGCTAGTGAAATCTGTAATTTATTTCATGGTTTTGTATCAATGTTAATTTTGATAATTATACTACAGTTATGCAAGATGTTAACTTAATGGAAGCTGGGCAGACAGTATACAGGAACTGTGCACTATTTTTGTAATTTTCCGTAATTCTAACATGATTTCAAAATAAAAAATTTTTAAAAAACACAGAAAATGAAATATATTAATAATAAGAACAAATTTTACAACTATCAGGAAGTCTCAGTTCCTATACCTATTCTACCACTTTCTACTTATGTTTTAAACTTGACCAGATAGTTACAATCTGTAAATGTAAGTTGTTTCAACTATAAAAAAGTTGATAATACAGTATCTAACCAATTGAAAGGCATGGAACTAGATCACATAATCTTGTAAGATTACTTCTAGATCTGAGAAATAATTGTATATCTGTCTGTCGATCTACCTATCACCCATCCATCCATCCATCCATCCATCCCCCATCCATCTAAATACACACATATATACACATCCACGCACACACTCACAGAGCTTTCTATTAAAAAAAAATCAAATCAAACAACTTTGGTTTTAAGCTATAAAGTATGAAACAAGCATTTAAGAGCAGTGGGAGTTGGGTTTCACTGGCCGAAAGGATTTGGTATTACATTATGCAGCCATCACACTAATGTGGGTTTCCTAGGCAGATGAAAGATTATAGGCGATTGTGTTCTTAATGAAGGTGAGACTACGTGCCTAATGTTCTAGAACTGCCATTAAGAAATGCAAGTACATCGCTGCTTAATTCAGCAGAGATATTCTTCCTTGTAACCATGTGAGAAACTTAGATTAAAATAAACTTTATTTGAAAAGTTTAAGATTCCTTCCTCAGCATATTGTCTGTTTCAAAATGTCCCAGCATTTGCTCCCATAGCTTTGCACAATAGTGAGCACCTACTGTGGGGTCAGCACAATACTGGGTGCACTGCATAGTTCAATGCACTTAATGTTTGCAAGGCAGTTATGATAAAAAGGCAGGCTTTAGGTGCCTTAAAAAAGTGGGTGTTAGTTTGAAATAGTAATAGGAACATGCAGATCTTCTAACAAAATTCCGTAGGAAAGCTCTTACTAAGAGTTTACTGAGTACTGCATCTTACTGTATTGCAAAAGTACATTTAAAAGTTTTGAATTTTACTTTGTATTGAGGCTGATACCTTTATTTTAATTTGACTGGAAAATTACAAGGAGATGGTCCAGAGACAGACAATGAACGGTTAGGGCTTCTTTTGCAACTCTAGAGGGGCAAGGTTTCCACGAGAACTGGTGGTTGGTGATGCCGTGTGCATTTGTAGCTTTGATACTGTAGGCAATGAGGATTTTTATATTCCATAAAAATATTGCTTTTGGCTGCGGCTCCTGAGATTCTGAGCAGTTCCATATTGATGAGTTTAGCTATGTTTCTCCTCGGCCCCACAAGACAAACACAAGAAATGATGCTTGTATGGCAGTAGTCAGAGTTTACTTGTTAATTTACCACTGGAGTTCCTGAGCTTATGTGTTTGTTACCCTCCTTGGCATCAGCACTCCTATTTTACCCCTTAGCTCTGAAAAAATTTAATTTTTTTCTTATGATCCTTATGCTTCCCTTCTGTAAATTTCTATTTGGTATGACTCTAATGTTCCTTTAGTTGAAATCAGAACTGACATTTTACTTTTTATAAGGAATCAGGAGAAAAAATCAAACTCACTTACTTACTGCTACTTTAGGAAAAAAGCACGTCCGAAGAACTTGCCATTTTTTTCCTTTTTTTTTTTTTTTTTTAACACTAGAGTAAATCTATAATCCTCTTCTCCCATCCCAAACCAATTCCTAGGTCATTTTCTTTTTGAAACATAAGTTGAGAATGTAGAAACTTATATGAATTTTCATAAGAGCCCCCCACACATCCCATTTGTTTCTGGCTTTCAGAATTACAGTATTAAAGTTTTTATCTTTGGAATTAAACCAACACTCAAATGCAGCTGTCAAGACCTGCACTTCCACAGTAATGTGATCACGATGATCTTATTTCTCCCAGATTCTCAACTGGATGGAGAGGCTTTTAAGGAGAGACATTGAGCAAGTATGTTTTAAAGTGTTGGGGAAGGGGAAATCCAGAACTGGAGGAGGAATCTTCAAAAACAAAGATCTTGTGTAGCTACAAGGTATAAAGAGGTTCTTAAAGTCAGGCGCTGAGTGACGGCACAGTAAAATGACATCTTACAGTTTTCTGATGTGGCTGTTCTGAGAGGTGGGTTCTAAGATAGAAAATAGGGATTTGGAAGGTAAGTCTCAAACAGCAGAGAGAGGAAATTCTTTCCTTTGTTGAGTTTAGATTCAAAGGATTTATGATATGTTCAAAGGTGAGCTCAGATAGTGTGGGAAAGATAGTCTCTGCCAACAGGAGGTTGCTGAGAGCTGGACCCAGTGAGAGTGGGCTGGTTTAAGTGCAATCTTGGGAGAAGCTACATACGGTTGCTATCTTGGTTAAGTATGTTTGTCTATCTGGATCTGTTTCCGTTACCCTGAAACATTAGTGAAGTCTGGTTTATATGTAAAAGCTTGGTCAAATATGCTACTGATATTCAAGGAAAGCTGAATTTATGTACATGTATAGAAATGTAAATCCTAGAGGACGAGAGTAGGGCCTGTAAAGTCTAGCTGCCCTCACCATCCGAAGATGTTCTCTAAATTGTCATCGTTGGAAGATAGTGATTTGATTTTGTCCAAGATAGCTATAGCTTTTCATATAATAAATAACTTCAGAGAGAATTAGAAACTTAGTACCAGCCAGATGCCATTGAGTCAGTTGTGACTCATGGCCTCATGTATGTCAGAGTAGAGCTGTGCTCCATAAACTTTTCAATGGCTATGATCTTTTGGAAGTTTATCACCAGGCACTTCTGGGTGGGTTCAAACTGCCAACCTTTTAGTTAATAGCCAAGCACTTAACTATTTGCATTACTTGGGGATTTCTAGAAACTCTTAGTATTTGCTGGGGGGAAAAAAGATCAAAATCCTGCTTCTCTGACACCAAACTGTGTTGATCAATTCAAATCCATTTATTATCATTTGCAATTATGTTCTCCTCTATTCCATGTCTGTTCTGACACCAGCTGCTCATGTAGTAGTTCTTCCTCTGACCCTAACTGCCACAGACCTCACAAGTTAAAGGGCACAGTCCTCCAGACTGCCAAGTCTGCCTCAGACCTCAGAAGCTAGCTGCCATAGTCAAGTCCCCATGATGACCTCACTTCTGACCTGCTATCTCCCACTTCTTTCTCAAATTTATTAATTTGATAGAATGACTCACAAAACTCATGGAAAGAGCTATACTTACGAATACAGTTTTACTATAGAAAAAAGGATATAAATGAAGAGATGCATAGGGTGAGGTCTAGGAAATGCCCAGTTCAAAGCTTCCAAGTCCAAAAAGGATGCTCCACCCACCCCTGTGCCTTGATGTTTATCACCAGCCAGGAAGTCCATGGAGCTTGTATGTCCAGAGCCTTTACTGGGGCCTCATTAAATAGTCAAGGTTGATTGAGTCAGCTCACTGTCCCTGAGGTCAGCTAGTACCATAACGTAGTCTCTCTGGCCTGGCCAGCACCCATCTGAGTCACCTCATTGTGGTCTGTAGGCCTCATCAAAGACACTTCAATAACTGAGGAAATTCCAAGGTTTTAGAGATTATCTCTCAGAAACCAAGCACAAAGACCAAATTCTTTGGTAAAGTTAAAATTCTTTACTCCACAGTACTGAAAATAAAGTAGATTAAACACTAGTTTACACCATCAGAGTTTCTTCTCAATACATACTAAGAGGACCGAGCTTGTCTTTGTGATGAATTATGACTCAACTTCATCAGCTCCTCTTAATTATTTATATTTCATTTTCACTGCTAGTTCTTTAATTTCTTGTTAGGATAATGTTCTTAGATCATAGACAGAGGTTGGTCCAGTAATTAGGATAATTAAAGTTGCTCTTTCATCCTCAAGTTTTGTTCAGAAACTAAATTTGTACCTTATCTCTGCTCTCTCCCTTTCTGCTTGTATTGGAAAACACTGAACCAAAGACAAAATAAAGATGTGTTTATTATTTTTTCCTCATTTTTATTGTTTGTCTTCTGATATCCAGAAAACATTTATAGATACCAAACTTAGTACCATTATGAATTATGTATATAGTTTGACATTTTTCAGTGGTGTTTTAGAATCTACTGGCCCAGAAGGGCTAATTGTTAAATATTCAGAAATTTCACAAGCTGGGTGTTAAACCACTAGTAACTTGAAATTGGCGAAATTATTTATGCCATGAAAATTGACAAATACTATAAATCAGAGCTCCACCTCTTCTTGCTGTTTGTTTTTTTCCAGAGAGCTGACCTACCATCACATCGCTGAATCTGGGTTGTTGGCATTATAGACATGGCATAAAAATTATTTTTTTTAATTTTAAAGTGGATTGATTTTCAAGAGAGTGGGAATTGATAGACGGAAAACCTCGGCTTTTTTAATTCAAGGAAGAGTTTTTGTTAGTTTTGTTTTTAAATTTTCATATTTTTTGAAAAGGTTCTCTGGGAGGAAGGGTTGCAAAAATAGGTCATGTATTAATTTAAGTGAAGAGATTATCTCTAGACTAAAAAACAAAACAAAATGCAAATACCCTAAGTATCCTTAAAAATGAGTTTCTATGTTATGCTATAAGCAGAAGACACGTTCAGTATTGAAGTTTCAACACTAACCCCAGTGTATAATGTAAAAAAAAATAAAAAATCTAAACTTTGATAGGGAGAAGCTTTATTCAGAAAGAAAATGGGGAAACGGAAAGAGACTATCCTAATAGTGGGGTAGGAGGACTACTACAATAGGGAGAGCACTCAGATCATAAGATGTACCAGTGTCTCCAAGAGTTAGGGTTCTTTCATAGAGACTGAGAGTGAGCAGGGATGGAAAAAACCCAGGTGTTAGGAAGTGGGATGAGTGGGTGACGCGATCAGATAGTAAATCAGAATGTTTTAAAGAGGGGTGGTATGTTGGCTCAGGCTGAGGGTAGGCCAAAGTTTACGGACTTGAGGGAAGGAGAGAAGCTTAACCAAAGTCTGGTTAACAAGCACTTTGATTGATCAGTGAAGACAAGCAATTCAATTACTCATTTATGAGGCAAGGAACGGGAATGTGGAAGTCTGTGTCTGGTCTTGTCATAGGTAAGCAGGGGGGCATCTGTGAGTCTTATCGAAATCATATGCGAAGAGTGGTTGTTTGCAGTAAGCTGTTTTCCTGAACTCAGAGCGTGGGAAGATTTCTTTAACCATTGCTTTTTCCCCAGTATCACAGGATTCAAGTAAAATTCAATATTAACAATAGGCAATTAGCCTTGTAGGATTACTTCAGCTTGCATTCTCTCTCCCTGGAGCGTTCTCAGGCTATTGATGCTCCAGCATTGGCACTGTTGGCTACCCCTTTTGAGAAAAGTTGGGTCCTTGGTTTGAGAAAGCCCAGTCAATTAATTCTTTTGTTTTAACAAACTATTTAATAAATCTTGAGGTTATTGGATAATCTGAAAATTTGATTAAGCAATGGAGAATCTGGAAAACATTTGTGTACTCTTGTCCTTTTTATTGTTTGCTTAGATACTAAAATATGATTTTAATTTACTTAGGGTTTTTTTTAATTGGTGATTTATTCTTTTTATTAATTCAAACTTAGTAATGTAAAAAAGGTTTATTTATTGGTCATGTCATCACCTGGTATTAATCAATATAGCCATATTTATCAATATACTAATCAGCAATAGCTTATAAGCATCATTGGTGACCCTGGAACAGTTTCAGAAATATTAAGAAAGATGTAATAATGTTATGATAATTTTAATTAATTAGCTTCTAAAATTCTGATTCTTTAAACTAAGCACTCTCAATGCAGCATATATGATAACCAAAATCTAATTAGGCAGCGTACTCCATACCCAGATAGTCTTGGATAACAGAGATCTTTTTGAGGCTGAGAAATCTGGACCCTTTAATTGAAGCATAAGCTCTCCTTTCACAAACCTTACTTCCTTTGTTCTCAAACTCATGAGGTACTCTTTGGATGGAATTTACTAATGAATTGACTAATTATTTCTTCTAAATCCCATTTATTTGTTATAATCAGAATATATGCTAGTTACAGAAAATTTTGAAAACACCAAAACCATAAAGAAAAAATAAAATTCTACTGTCTCACACAAAAATAGCCTTTATTAAAGTTTGCTATAACAAATAAGCTGTGATCCTCCTACAAAGAGATTCATTTTTGTGCTTAACTTTCTATTTTATTTGTAATTATATTGTGAGCATTTGGCTGTCATTATTTCTCAAAAATATTATTTTTATGATTGTATTTCATAATAAAGATACATCAAAATTTACTTTATTAATTTCTTATTATTACACTTAGGTTGTTTCACATTTTTTCCTTTTATACATAATAATATAAAATAACTTTGTATGTAAATTCTTATTTTTCTTATTATATTAGCATGCATGTTCAGAAGTGAAATTACTAAATCAAGGTGTAGCGATTTTTTGTTAATAAATTTTTAAACATCATGATTAATGCATGTAAATTATAAAAATTCAGAAATTTATATAAGTAAAATAAAATCTAAATTACCCACAATCCCAGAAATAGCTACTATATTTTTGTTTATATTCTGTAGTTTTCTACATTATCACTGCAAATTAAATATTGATGTATCATTTTATTTTTTCTTTAACATACATAACAACTTGTCATGTCAACAAAAAGTCTTCAAGAATTTACTTTTCAATGGTTTTGAATAATATATGGTGGCTACTGCATAATTTTGCATGATCTTTTAAATTTTCTAAGGTATGTTTTATGGCTCAGAATGTGGTATATCTTGGTGAATGATCCATGTGACCTTGAGAAGAATATGTTTTATGCTTTTCTTAGATGAAGTATTCTATAAATTTCAATTAGATCAAGTTGATTGATGCACTGTTAAGTTCAGCTACAGTCATGTGCCACATAACGTCCCTTTGGGCAACGTTTGACCACATATAAATCTGTGTTTATTTCTCCTTGCAGTTCTATCAGTTTTTGATTCATATATTTTGATGCTCTGTTGTTGCATAGACATTAAAGATGGTTATATCTTCTTAGAAAATTGACACCCTTATTAGGCAATGTCCCTTTTTATTCCTGATAATTTTCCTTGTCTGCTTTGTCTGAAATTTATATAGCTACTCCAACTTTCTTTTGATTGTTTGCACGGTGTATCTGTCTCCATCTCTTACTTATAATGTATCTATGTCTTTGTATTTGAAATGGGTTTTTTGTAGACAACATATAGTTGGGTTTTATTTTCTTACGCACTCTGATAGTCTCTGTCTTTTAGTAGGTGTATTTAAACCATTCACATTTAAAGTGATTATTGACATAGTTGGATTAATATCTACCATGTTTTAATTATTTTCTATGCTTTCACTTGTGCTTTCATTTCCTTTCCTTCCCTTCCCAACCTTTTGCTTTCTTCTTTTTTTTTTTTATTGTCTCTTCTTTTTCTGCCTTCTGTAGTTGCAGCATTTTATATAATTCCATTTTCTCTCATTGATTAGCATTTGAATTATACTTCTTTTTAATATTGTTTTAGTGATTGTGCTAAAGTTTACAATATACATTTACAACTAACCTAAGTTCATTTTCAAATAACGGTATATTGTCTCATGTGCCATGCAGGCACCTTATATCAGAGCACTCCCATTTCCTTCCTTTTGTCTCTTATAACATTGCTGTCATTGATTTAACTTATCCACAAACTATAATCACCAAATATATTGTTTCTATTATTAATTTAAACAGTTACCTATTAGATTAATTAAGAATAAGAACAATAAAATATTTTATTCTACCTTCATTTTATTCCCTCTGTAATACTCTTCCTTTCTTTACACAGATCTAAGTTTTAGACCACTCTCATTTACTTTCCTTTGCCTGAAGAACTTCTTCTAACATTTCTTGTAGGACAGGTCTGTTGGAGATGAAATCCCTCAGTTTTTGTTTGCCTAAAAAAAAAATTTCTCTTTTACTTCTGAAGGATGATGTCACTGGATATAGAATTCTAGGCTGGTATTTTATCATTTTTTTTTCTCCTTTCAACACTATATATATAAATACTCTACTTTCTTCTTGCTTGAATTGTTGTTATATAAATAAATTTTAAAAAATGTCCTCTGTGTATTGACCCCAAGTTGTTTACTTCTTCATAGCAAGCTGAGGCCTGTTAGCACCCTCTCAAAAAAAACCTGTGGGCACCAAATTCAAATTTGTTCATATCCAATTGTTTTAAAAATAGCAGATTTTTAGCCACTTACAACCTGCCTGCTGTACACATCTCACAAAGATGCACCCAACAGCTGCTAGTCATAGATAAGATAAAATCCTTATTCCTCTAATAAGCAAGATATTTATTTTCTCTGGTTTAAAAAACAAAATCTCTTTGGTTTTCTGCAGTTTGAAGTGTTAAGCCTAAGTGTGACTTTTTAAAAAACATTTATCTTGTTTCGTTAGTGTTCTCTATCCTCTGAGCTTCTTGAATCACTGGTTTGGTATCTCTCGTCAATTCTGGAAAATTCTCAGCCATTATTATCTCTAATTTTTTTTCTCCTCTGTTGTCTCTCTCTTCCTCTGGTATTCCAATTATGTATATGTTACGCCTTTTGAAATTGTTCCACAGTTCTTGGTTGTTCTGTTTCTTTCATTCCTTTCTTCTCATTGTATTTTAGTTTGGGGAGTTTCTACTGGCGTATCTTCAAGCTCACTGATCCTTTCCTTGGCCATGTCCAGTCTACTAATAAGCCCATCAGAGGCTTTCTTCATTTGTGTCACAGAATTTTTGACATATATCAAACTGATTACCATCGGGTCAATTTTGAGTCATAGCAACCCTATAGAACAGAGTAGAACTGCCCCATAGGGTTTCCAAGGAGTGTCTGGTGGATTTGAACTGCTGACCTTTTGGTTAGCAACTATAGCTCTTAACTACTACACCACCAAGGTTTCCATGCCACCAAAGTTTCCTTTGACTTATAGTATTTTCTTTTTGTTCTTTCT
Source organism: Dugong dugon (assembly GCA_030035585.1). Taxonomy (NCBI): domain Eukaryota; kingdom Metazoa; phylum Chordata; class Mammalia; order Sirenia; family Dugongidae; genus Dugong; species Dugong dugon. Next base: position 109,198,242 of record CM057467.1, read on the forward strand.
TAGAGTTTCCTTCTCTCTGCTTACATAAACCCTCTGCTTCATGTGTTGTTTACTTTTTCCATTAGAACTCTTAACATATTATCATAATTTTAAAATTCCTATCTGATAATTCCAAAGTATGTGTCATATCTGAATCTTGTTCTTCTGCTTGCTTTGTTTCTTCAGACTCTGTTTTCCTGGCCTTTTTAGCACGCCTTATAATTATTATTATTTTTTTGAAAGTCAGACATGATGTATGAAGTAATAGAAATTTTGGTGAATAGTCCTTTATGTTAGGTTTTATGTTAATCTGGCTGACATTTGGGCTGTGTTGAATGTTTTCTGTAGCTTTAGCTGCCAGAGGTTTCAATTTCCTCTAATCTTGTTTTTGTCCCCCCTTTTGTCCTTGGGTTTACCTAAGAACTCCTTCTTATATAGAGTCTGTGTCTTGCAGCTCTTTCAGCTATAGTTACTACAATTTTACTGGGGCCCTGTTGGTGTGGTGGTAAGGTGTGGGAGAAGGGAAGTGTTCTTTAATTTTATGATTAAATCTCAGTCTTTTAGTGGACCTTGTCCCTGGACTGTGGTCTTCAAAAGTATTTTTTAACCGTTTTTTTTTTTCCTTCTCCTCTTTGGTGAGACAGGAAGACTAGGAGGACCTATGGTTGGAGAATTATCCTTACCTCAGATTGGAGAAGGACCTGGTCAAGTCTCTTCCATTGGAGAGTAGGCTTTTGCTATGGAGAATACACTGGGCATATTTCAAAATGGTTATTTGATCCTCCCCTGCCAGAAACATGGTGAATTTTTATTTGGTTTGTTTTCTGGGAACCTGGCAGGATTCCTGGAGGTGAAACCCAGAAAATGTGTGGGTCCCCTATAATGAGACACCTCAGATTTCTCGCTCTCAAAGTAATCTACTCTCAAAGACCCCAAAAAATCAAACTCATTTCCGTCGAGTTGTTCCAACGCATAGTGATCCTAAAGGACAGGAGAACTGCCCCATAGTTTCCAAAGAGCAGCTGGTAGATTCAAACTGCTGACCTTTTGATTAGCAGCTGAGCTCTTAACCACTGAGCTACCAGGGCTCCAATCTACTCTCGGTCTCCAGCAATTTGTCAAAATTACCATTTAAGTATTTTTATCAGTTTATGGCTCCAGTGGCTACTATTCCAGGTAAGCTCATCTTGCCTGTGATTCTGTGTATTTGCCTGTCTCTCCAGATTTTAAGGTGGTAGTTTGTTCTGTGACCTTGATTTTCGGATGGATCCAATAAAGTCATTGATTTTCAGTTTGTTAATTTTTTAAATAATTTTATTTATTTTGTTGCTGTTGTTGAGAATACACACAGCAAAACATACACCAATATAGCAGTTTCTATGTGTACCATTTAGAGACATAGATTACATTCTTCAAGTTGTACAACCATTCCAGCCCTCCTTTTATGAGTTGTTCCTCCCCCATTAACATAAATTCACTGCCTCCTAAGATGCTTATCTAATCTTTTGAATTGTTGTTGTCAGTTTGATCCCATGTAGATAGATAGTTCTTAAAAGAGTGTAATGCTCAAGGCAGGCATTTTTTGCCAGTTAGGCTAAACTATTGTTTGGTTTTAAGAAGACTTTAGGGAATATTTTTGGTTTGAGATTTAAAGGTTATCTCTCAGGGCAATAGCTTCAGGAGTTCATCCAACCTTCATGGCAGTAGGATGTCTGGAGTCTATGAGAATTTGAAAATCTGTGCTTCATTTTCCCCTTTTTAGTCAGGATTCTTCTGTGGAATCTTTGATCAAAATGTTCAGTAATGGTAGCCGAGCACCATCCAGTTGTTCTGCCCTCGTGGCAAAGGCGACATGGAGACAGGTAGCACGCATTCTATATCATCCTCCAATTCCTGACTCTCCTCCCTTCTCTGTTATTTCAGGTGAATAGAGACTAATTGTGTCTTTGATGGCCACTTGCAAACTTTTAAGACCCTAGGCACTACGCATTGAACTAGGAGGTAGAACAGAAGCACTAAACATGTTATTAAACCAATTGACTAGGATGTCCCATGAAACCATAACCGTAAACCTCCAAAACAAGAAAAGAAATCCCATGACATTTTTGGTTGTACGTAAGCAGCTTCAGCAGCTACTCTTTTTTTTTTTTTTGGTCGTTGTGGTAAATATATCTATCACACAACTTTTGCCAATTCCTCTTTTCACAGGTGTATGACTTATTGACAGCAATTGAATAATCAGCTGTGCAACCCTACCCTTAATGAACATGATATTTCCATCACCATTAACCTCCACTTAGTCCCTCCCTCCCATCCTTAACCACTAATAAACTTTGATCACTATACATTTGCCTTTTCTTGTCTTTCTATATAAATGAGGTCACACAATATTAGTCCTTTGTGATTGACTTACTTCACTTAGAATAATGTCTTCCAGCTCCATCCATATTGCAGCATATATCAAGACTTCATTTCTCCTACCATTGTATGTACGTACCACATTTTGTTTATCCATTCATCTGTTGCTCAACATTTAGGTTATTTCTACCTTTTGCTATTGCGAATAATGCTGCAATGAACACTGATGAACAAGTCTCTGTTTGCGTTTCTGCTTTCAAGTTTTTTGGGTACGTAGCTAGAAGTGGAATTGCTGGATCATATAGTAGTTCTAGTTTTACTTTTTTAAGGAAACACCACACTGTTTTCTGCAATGGCGCTACCGTTTTGCATTCCCACAAGCAATGCGTTGTTGCTGCTGTTGTTAGGTGCTGTTGAGTTGGTTCCAAATCATAGTGACTGTATGTACAACAGGATGAAACGCTGCTCAGTCCTGTGCTATCCTCACAATCCTTGCTGTGTTTGAGCCCATTGTTGCAGCCACCGTGTCAATCCTCTTGCTGAGGGTCTTCCTCTTTTTCACTGACCCTCTGCTTTACCAAGCATGACGTTCCTCTCCAGGGACTGGTCCCTCCTGATAACAAGTCCACAGCACGTGAGACAAAGTCTTGCCATCCTTACTTCTAAGGAGCATTCTGGCTGTACTTCTTCCAAGGCAGATTTGTTCGTTCTTCTGTCAGTCCATGGTATATTCAATATTCTTCGATAATACCAAGCAGTGGGTGAGGGTTCCAATTTCCCCACATCCTCGCCAACATTTGTTATTTCTGTGTGTGTGTGTTTTAATTTTATCCTAGCTGTCCTAATGGGAGTGAAATGGTATCTCATTGTGGTTTTGATTTGCATCTCTCCGATGGCTAATGATGCTGAGCATCTTTTCATATGTTTGGTGGCCTTTAGATGTCCTTTTTGGTGAAATGTCTATTGAAGTTCTTTGCTGCTTTAAGATTAGGTTATTTGTCTTTTTGTTGTTAAGGTGTCAAAGTTTTATTTATTTTTTAGTTATTAGATTCTTGTTGGATACATAGTTTCTGAAGATGTTCTCCCAGTCAGTAGCTTGTCTTTTCACTTTTTTTGCTAGTCTTTTGATTTACAAAAGTTTTCAATTTTTGTGAGATCCCATTTATTTGGCTTGTTTGTGCTTTTGTTATCAAATTAGATAATCCTTTGTTCAAAGGTAGACCTGAAAGCATTCTCCTTGCTTTTTCTTCTCATAATTTCATAGTTTTAGTTTGTACATTTAGGTCCTTAATCCATTTTGAATTTGTTTTTGTGTATGGTGTGAGGCGTGGATCTTATTTCATTTTCTGCATGTGGAAATCCAATTTTCCCAGCACCCCACTTACTGAAGTGATTCTTCTTTCCACATTGAATGGACTTAGCACCCATGTCAAAAATCAGTTGACCATAGATGTGTGGGTTTATTTCTGGACTCTCAGTTCTATTTCATTGGTTTATGTATCTATTATTATACTGGTACCAGGCTGTTTTGATTACTGTAGCTGTAGAGTATGTTTTAAAATCAGGAAGTATGAGCCCTCCTACTTTGTTCTTCTCTTTCAACATTGCTTTAGCTATTCGAGGCCTCTTGCCATTCCATACAAAGTTGAGGATTGGTTTTTCTATTTCTGTAAGGAAGGCTATTGGAATTTTGATTGGGATTTCGTTGAATCTATAGATTGCTTTGGGTAGTATTGACATCTTAATATTAAGTCTTCTAACCCAAGAACACAGAACATCTTTCCATTTATTGAAGTCTTCTTTAATCTCTTTCAGCGGCATTTTATAATTTTCATTGTTAAATCCTTCACGTTCCTGGTTGGATTTATTCCTAGGTATTTTATTATCTTCGATACTATTATACATGGAATTGTTTCCCTAATTTCCCTTTCAGATTTCTCATTGCTGGTGTATAGAAACCCGAACGATTTTTGTTCGTTGACCTTGTACCCTGCAACTTTTCTATATTCCTTCATTAGTTCGAGACGTTTTCTTGTGCAGTTTATTCATTTTTTTTCCTTGTTGTAAGAATAGGGGTGATGGTATCCAAGTTCTTTATATGTTAGAGCTGAAACTGGAAGCGCCTAATAGTTTTTATTTAACCAGTAACCTATGGTTGTATATTTAGGCTATTTTCACTATCAAAAAATTTTTGACAATCCTATTATATTTCTCTAGTCTTTTTCATTTTCTCATTCTCTAGGCTGACAATTTTATATCTTTTCCTGCCTGCTCAAACCTTCAGCTTTTCATATCCCATCCTTGTGCTCAGCTGATGACATTTGCTTTTACTGAGAAAATTGAAACAATCAGAACAGAATTTTCGTGAGATTTTATTGAATCAACTACCCATATCTGCACATATTTCTTCCTGTTATTGTAGATAAAATTCACATACTCTCTTCTAAGGCTAGCCCATCCACTTCATGTTATACCCTTTTTCTTCTTACTTAGGCAAGAACATCTCACCATAAATCTAATCCCCATCCCATCTTCTCTCCTGACTCTCTAATTTTTAGTCTTTCTAGGATCATTACCATCAGTACAAAAGCAGCTGATGTTTCTTTTACCTTAAAATACATCCCCCAACAAAACTACCCCTTCCCCTGCTACTGCCCTCATTCTTTGCTACCTTTAAGAACAAAGTACTAGAAAAAGTTTCCTTCTTACTTTCTCCAACTCCTTCACCTCTCATACTTTTTTACCTCTACCATTTCACTGATACTGCTGTTATTTCTCTATCAAAGAGAAGGGGAATTATTTGCTCATGAATTTTTCTTCTTTTCTTTCCTTTTGGTGGTTCAGTTCAACCTGTTGATGTTGGTCTGGTCCAGGTGGCTTACAATGAATGTGCCATATCGGACAGTGTACCAGTTTTGAGCCATGGCATGTTTCCACCAATCCTCTTGAACTTCTCACCTCCACCATGAGGAAGGCATAGGGTAGCCACGGCTTCCTTCAGCTTGGCTCAAAGAATTAAAATATATGGAGCAGACCTGAACCTAACCCTTATATATGGCTTATGAGAACGATTTTTTTTTTTTTGAGTCATTTAATCTTTTGTCTGCTAGCAGTATCTCCATACCCACTGTTTGTTACAAGGATTTGAATCTTGTGATAGTTCACTTGGTAATCATAGATAACAATAGATTTGCTTCAACTATATACTTATCTAACTTTGCAGATGCTATATTTTCATGGAACTTATTTAGAATCACACTTTGGTATATAAGGTGAAGTTATATAAAATTAATTTTTGCCTTTACAACTTTTTAAAAGGTCTGGCTTTGAAAGTTTTCTTTCCATATAAGAAAGAAAAATGTCCTTTTAGAATTCCATATATTTCTTTCATATTGGTTAGATCAAAATTCAAAATATTTGGTTCATCTGACTTATTCCCTGTGATTTTCTAGGAGATAAATGAACTAAAAATGGTTCCCTAGTAAGCTATCAACAGAACAGCTGAAGCTTCTCTTGAATAAGGTACAGAACACTGGGCAGAGTGTTAGGAGATAAGTAATCAAGTCCTAATTCTGTTACGGACTACCTATGTGATGTTAGGATACTCATTTAACATTATTGGGTCTTGGTTTCCTAAGATTAAATAAAAGGGTAATTTAACTCAATGAGATTCAGTTAAATTCTGAAATTTTATCAATAGGAAACATACTTTCCATTAAAATAGAGATGGGCAAATAACTGTAAACTGCACAGGATAGAAAAGATATTAGGAAGTTTATATAGAGTGAGAAAAATTGACACTTCACATCATGTAGAGAGGAAAGAATTGGCGTCAAATAGGATAGTTACTGTAAAAAGAGTCCATTGAAACAAGAACATATGGAGGATAATGTCTGCCATATTCAAATTAGTGCCAGAATTTTGTGGTTTGTTGGATGCTTTTCCATAGACTTTTAGAAGGAAAAAGAATACAGCTGCAAAAATTCCCCTCTTCACCTTGGCTGAGGAACTCTCTGAGAGACCAGATGGTTCTGAGTTTTGAGTCATGAATCATTGTCAAGGGATCTTCTCAAGCTGCTTCTAGCAAGAGGAGCTGACAGACCTCTGTGGGTAGTATTTTTAATACTATTGGTGTCAGTCACATCAATGACCTTGCTGCTGGGATCAAGCTTATTGTTAATAAAGCTCTATGACTTGGAAACAAAGTAGCAAATGTCAGCATATTATTTCTGTTTCATGTCTAATAGATGTTTCAAGACTTTAGTATTCCTGTCTTAAATGTTCATCAGTCAATATATTGAGAGAGGAACCTTTTTTCCTGTGACTTTTTTTTCTGATTTCAAAGCAGCCTGATGAATGAATATTTTATATATTTTAGTCTTAACTAGCTAATATTTGAAAGCCACTATTATTAATATTATTTTGCTGATTGTGGTGTATGATCTAAATTTGCTACCTTATTGTAATATATGCAGATGATAAGTGAGATTTTGGTTTTGAGCTGATTTATAACGTATTATTCTAATGTTGTGGTTCATAGGAGCCATATATGCTATTTGGAGGAACCATAGTGAATTAATTTGACTCTACTCTGAACTCTTGGATCTTTGGACTCTTCATGTTCAGTAAACTCATATCATATTGGATCTCTGTGTTAAAACTCTAATATCCTTTTGTGTGTGTTGATTAGACTATGTTTCAGTTACTTTAATTACTTTTAAGGAATATTCTGACTGTACTTCTTCTAAGACAGATTTGTTCTTTCTTCTGGCAGTTTCTGGTATATTCAATATTCTTCACCAACACCATAATTCAAAGGTATCATTTTTTTCTTCCATCTTCCTTATTCATTGTCCAGCTTTCACATGCATATGAGGTGGTTGAAAATACCATGGCTTGGGTCAGGCACACCTTAGTCCTTTGCTTTTTAACACTTTAAAGAGGTCTTTTGCAGTAGATTTGCCCAATGCAATACATAGTTTGATTTCTTGACTGCTGCCTTCATGGGCATTGATTGTGGATCCAAGTCAAATTAAATCCCTGACAACTTCAATATTTTCCTGTTTATCATGATGTTGCTTACTGGTTCAGTTGTGAGGATTTTTGTTTTCTTTATGTTGAGTTGTAATCTATACTGAAGACTGTAGTCTTTGATCTTCATCAGTAAGTACTTCAAGTCCTCTTCACTTTCATTAAGCAAAGTTGTGTCATCTGCATATCACAGGTTGTTAATGAGTCTTCCCTCCAACCCTGATGTCCCATCCTTCTTCATATAGTCCAGCTTCTCATATTATTTGTTCAGCATACAGATTGAATAAGTATGTTGAAAGGATACAACTCTGACACACACCTTTCCTGACTTTAAACCACACAGTGTCCCCTTGTTCTTTTCGAATGACTGTTCTTGATCTATGTACAAGTTCCTCATGAGCAAAATTTAATGTTCCGGAGTCCCCATTCTTCACAATGTTATCCATAGTTTGTTGTGATCCACACAGTCGAATTTCTTTGCATAGTCAATAAAACACAGGTAAACATCTTTCTGGCATTCTCTCCTTTCAACCAAAATCCATCTGAAAATATATCAGCAAGTTTATAAAGTGAGAAAAAGTAACTTTCCATTACGTTAGCTGTAATTATACCTAAAGTACCTTAGCTATTTTTTATGCAATTTGATGATTAGGATATACCTGAATTACCATTTTTAACATTTTCAATAACAAAACATCTTGGGCCATTGAATTTCAAAACCAGAAATCTGAAAGAGGACAATAGTGATCCAAAGTTGAGGCTCTTTCATAATGTGGGGAATTCAGTTTTTGATGGCTTCCAAGTGTCTGCTGTGAAAGAGAGAAGGGCTGTTTCAGAAAGTACATCCACTTTCTACTTTGGATATATTTAGATTGGTAAATAAATCGTTTCACACTGAATATTTCAAAGATCGTAACGTTTTCTAACATAAAAGATAGGGTGATCAGGTGAAAGGAGCAGGGGATATGAGTCAGTACCTGCTCCATCCCTTGGAATGTATGTGACCAGTTACAAATGCTTCTGAGCCGTTTTCTTCAACTGTAAAATGGGGAGAATAGTAAGTGCCTCAGTATATTCCAGTGTTGTTGTGAGGATAAAACCAGGTTGTCAGAGTCCTTGGATTTTGTCTGGCATGTAGTGGACATTCAGTAATGCTAGCCATTGTTAGTGCTCTCTCATGATATACCAGTATACCAATTGCCTCAAGTGGATTTCGACTTCTGGCAACCCATGTGTGTCAGAGTAGAGCTATGCTCCACAGGGTTTTCAATGGCTGAATCTTTGAAAGTAGGTCACCAAGCCTTTCTCTTAAGTGCCTCCGGGTGGATTTTAACCACCAACCCTTGTCAGCAGCCAAGTGCTTAACTATTTGTGTCAACCAGGGACTCCTCTCTCACTATGCTGTTGCCTAATTCAACTCTCATCATTTTAATGCGTATATCGTATGCCCTAGAAAAAAATAATACAAATGTTAAACACAGGAAAGCTGAAAGCAGAGAAAAACAAAATCACAGTTGGTGAGGTATTTAGAAATGAGGATGTGAGACCTGATTCTACCACTATAGAATTTTATGACCCTGAGAAACTTCATTTATGCTTTCCATACCTTAGTATTATGTGTACAATGGAGGGAAATAACTTAGATAAGCTTTTCATGAACCATACTCTGGGTAACACTGATGTTGCTACTTATTTCTAGAATAAAAGTTCTATGTTAAAATAAATTTGGGAAAATATCTGGACATTCTAGGGTCCTCTTGGAAATTTATCTTGTTAATTGACATATTAAATACGCTTTAGTATGGTTTTGATAAAGAAATCTGTTGACCTTCGTATGTTCCAATATCCTAAACATTTGACAACAGCACTCTTTATCTTGCTGAAAAAACTTATCTTGTTGAACTCTTTCATGTGATTCAGTCTGGAAACACTGTACTGGATATTTACTTTAATCCCTTTAGCTCTATTGTTTTGTGACTCTGTGGCTAGGTAGTTGATCCTGAAGACGTGTTTAGTGATGGTTTGGAAAGGCATAGTATGACTTCTAAAAATTTATTTTATATAGAAAAAATAATTTCATATTAGACCAGTAAACCAATAGAGGGGAATATTTGTGAATTAAGGCTGACTTTATGTGTAAACTTTTTTTTTTTTAAACTCATACGTAACATGGGCAGACACTTAATGTACTTGGCTGCTAACTGAAGGATTGGAGGTTCAAGAACACCTAGACACACCTGGAAAGAAAGGCCTGGTGATCTACTTCTGAAAAATTAGCCATTGAAAACCCTAGACAGCACAATTCTACTCTGACACACATGAGGTTGCCATGAATCAGAGTCAACTAGACATCAACTGGTAACATGAACTTACAGGGGAAAGTGTTCTAATGGGCCACAGTCCTTCAGACTGTGAATTAAATTTACCTCACTAGCATTGCCAATTGACTGTACAGTCTCAACTCTTATATAATTATTATTTCTAAAACAAATATGTAAGCATAAAAGCCCCCACAGTAACATAGTATGTATGTACATAAAACATATGGAATGTATGCGTTACGGCTAGAGGGTTTAAATTTATTCATTGTAATGACACCATTGCCGTTTCTAACTTATACCACATGTTCCTTTTTTATTTAGCTTTTAAATCTGTAAAGAGTGTGGGAATATAAACTTTGTGAAAATTGTGAAGTATAAACTGTTTTAATCTAGTGCAGTGGTTAAGCGCTTGGCTGCTAACTGAAAGGTTGGCGGTTGGAACCCACCAGCCGCTCCGCAGGAGAAAGATGTGACAATCTGCTTCCCTAAAAGATTACAGCCTTGGAAACCCTATGGGGCAGTTCTTCCCTGTCCTATAGGGTCACTATGAGTTGAAATCGACTTGAAAGCACACAATAACAACAACAATCATGGCTATATGGCATCATTACTTTGATAATTGCCAGATTAATATTCATCTGTCAGTTTTTCAAATAATTATAGGAATCCCTCATTGGGTCTCTGGATCTACTGAATGTATGAGAAATATGTATACATTATTTTACTGCTTCTTCCAAAATGAAGAAATGTCTGTGAGGAAGATGGGAGATGTAATTGCCAAGATAGACACAGGTTTCCAATAGATTCTGCACTCTTGGTAATTCACAGTTTAGGTGTATCAGTTATTCCTCCTTGAAAATTTAGGTTATCTGCAGGAAGTCATGACTATTGTCACATTTTAGATTGCCCTCGTGTGAATTATAATGACCGTCACCCTCTCCTCCAAATATTCTTTGATCAATAGGGAAAAGGGAAGAGAACTAATGGTTTTGGGGTACCTACTGAGATTCCTTCCTCTTCTCACCTTCTAAATCTAATTGACTGTCTTTTTCAATTATACCTCATAATAATCCCTCAGATGAGTCCCTGGGTTTAATTCTTGGCTCTATCTCTTACTAGCTGTGTGACTCATGTCAAATTTCTAATTTCCCTATGTCTCATTTCCTCATCTGTAAAATGCAGTTGTTGAAAATACAAACACTAGGGGAAATGGGATGTGGTTGTTGAAAAAAAAAAATCAGTGAGATAATTCATTCACATGCTTACAGTGGAGCTTGGCACACAGTGTAAAAATGGTGTGGCAGAGGTATCTGACCTTCTCTAACTTCACAAGAGGGTAGGAGAATCAAGATCAACAGCCCAAAGCTGATTCCTATGAGGTGGAGGTCAGACATATCTTCTCTCTCCAACTTTTTTTTTTTTTTTAACCAATTCTGACACCAGTTGTCCATCCATGGCACTCTTTACTCCTCTGCTGGATTCAATAATTTGTTGTGATGGTCATACAGAACTCACAGACAATACTCACAATTATGAGATTTTATTAGGAAAGTAACAGGTTACAATTCAGGATCAGAAATGACTCAGGATATAGTTCTTCGGTTAGGACAAGTGCGTGGCTGTGCCCACAGACAGGCGTCTCCCTGGCCCTCAACATCTCAGCCCCCAGCCCCTAAGACCTCTTGGACCATCTTGGCATCTGTTCTGCTTGGACAAGTGTTACAAAGTTCCTTAGCTCTGCCAGTAAGTGCCTGGAGGCGCCCCACTCAACCAGCAAGCCTCCTGCCTGAAGGCACTCAGCTTTCTCGCTCTCTGTGCCAGGTAGCCCACCACGCCGTCTCCTGCCAGTCTCCTGGTTCTGCTGCCTCTGCTGCCTCCATTTCTCTGCTACTGCTTCTCACTGTCTCTCACTATCTGCGATGCCACAGCTCTCTCTGTCTCCTCAGTCTAGCAGGTTCGCAGTGCAGGGATCCCAGGTCCAAAGGATGCACTCCACTCCTACCTCTTCTTTCTTGGTGATAATGAAGTTCCCCCACCCTCCTCTGGGATGACTCATTTTAATCCTAGTGGGATGGCAAAACTGACTAAATCCCCATATTTCCTATTTGCATGGACCCACCCCCACAAGGGTGCCATGCACCTTATTTGCGTTATTAGCAAGCTATCCATTGCCCTTGGTTGGGCCATAACACCGCATTTGCATAGTCCCATCCAATCATTGTGTGGGAGTTGGGCTTGAAGGGCTATATTAAGTAATTCACTGCACCACAGTGTGTATTCAGGAAATGTATTTTCTCTTTGTTATTTTTATTATTAGTTTAGAGTTTCATCATTTCTTGCCTCTTAACTGATCTTGCCAGCTCAAAATATTTTCTTCCTCTTTCCAAACCCATCCTCCAAGCATTTATAGAATATTCTTTTAAAATTCCAGATCAAAGTATGTAGGAAGTCTCCTGTTTGAAACCTTGTAATGATTCCCAATTTGCTATGGAATGGAGTCTAAAATCTATAGCATAATAGACTGGCTTCCTGGGTTTTCCTAAGCTCTAGCCTGTACTAAACCACTTTGAGTATACTTTTTATACTTCTGCGTCTTTGCACATACTCTTCCCTCTGTCTAAGTAACTGTGTTGTACCTCAGCCCTTCACAGCTGCCACACTCTGTCTTTCAAGACCCCTCTATTGGATCACGGATAAGTGTTCACTTCTTCCACTGTACCACAGCTGAACCTTATGCACACCTCTATTATAGCACTTCCTTCACTGTGTTAAAGGAGCCAGGGTGGTGGAACAGTTAAGTGCTCCTTGGCTGCTAACTGAAAAGTTGTCAGTTCTAACTCACCCAGTGGCTTCCCTGGAGAAAGACCTGGCAATCTGCTCCAAAAAGATTACAGTCTAGAAAACCCGATGGGACTGTTCTTCTACGTTGTCATATGGGGTTGCTATGAGTCAAAATTGACTCGACGGTACCTAACAACAAAAACAATGTGTTACAGTGATCTGTGTTCACCTCTCTCCCTCTCACAAGGCTGTGCTCCCTGAGGGGAAATAATGGTTCTAATTCATCTCTCTGTCCTAGTACAGCAGGTGATAGTTGAAGAATATTTGTTGAATGATTGAATGAATGAGAGACATCATGGAACAGTTTGTCTTCCCTCCCAAACTCCCCAACAACGTTAGCATGACAAAATACCTTACATTCAACACATAGTAGGCATTCAATAACTATTTTTGAATTAAGTATTTAATTTATTTATACTCCTACTTATGACCTGTGAAAAGGAATTTAGAATCACTTAACCAAAAGTATCAGCTATGGTGATATTATTGAGTTAAACACAAAAGGGTTGAAAAAAGAATAAAGTCACTGTCTGCTATCATTTCAGTTCTATTTTTCCTATATTTTCTCTGATTTTTTTAGATATCATAATTTAGGAGTTATAATTCATAATTACTTAAATATATGAAGTGTACTTGGCATTCTTTGAAAAGGTTAGTGCTGTCATAGGATGAGTAAATCTTCTTTTATGAAAAAGATGACAAGCAAAATTTTGACCCAAGTCAAGGTTTTATAAAACATTGACTTGGATGTGCTTGCTTTAAAAGTAATTTTAGTTTAATCCCTCATTAGAGATTCAATCCTTATTTATGTATGATGATCAAGCTGATAATATTTTTGAGTCATTGATGAATGGATCAATGGAAATAAGGTCAAATTTAGATTTTTTTTCCGTTTAGAATCACTGAATATTTCACATTCCACATTACTGTTTTATAGACTTTTAATGACTAGATAAATAGGGCCTTAGGTTTTACATTTATGAAGATATAAATAAATCAGCAGAGATGTGCCCAAATTGCGTAGAGAAGAAGAATGTAAATGGAGATGTTATGATGAGAAATGGAGAAGCAGAGTAGCCTGCCCACCCCCAACCAGCACTGGTGGTAAAAGAACAAAATCAGCCTTGATCAAGCCTCAGCTTTTGGCTTGATCTACATGGTACCAAAACCCAACATTAAAAGTGGAAAAAAAAAAAAATCTGTTTATCTGCATATTTTCCCTAAATTTTCCAAAACTGTTTGTATTTTCCATTGTTCAGCTCTGCATTCAGCTCTGCAGCTTACATACCCAATCTCTAAAGCTAGGGTTCTCAGACTGCAGTTTTCTCCTCATGCCACTCTTTTCCACAAAATCTTTTAAGGCTCTTTACTCCTGAGACTATCTATAATGGAATATTCTATTATACAACACTCTGCAGAGCAGACTGGACCCTCAGGGATCTTTTCATTGATGTAACACTGTGTTCCCAAGGCACTGGATGGTGGGAAGTACTGTTCTCAGCAAAAATTGGCACATGCAAAGCTAGAACATTAACAGAAAGGATCTGTGGAATGTGGAGCCCTGGTGATGAAGTGGTTGAGAGCTCGGCTGCTAACCAAAAGCTTGACAGTTCAAATCTACCAGTTGCTCCTTGGAAACCCTATGAAGCAGTTGAACCCTATCCTATAGGGTTGCTATGAGTTGGAATTGACTCAACTTGATGGCACACAACAGCAACAACAGTCAGCGTGTGGTTTGCTATCTTTTGCTGCCATTTATAGGGAGTGGCAGAAGGATACCTGGGTAACAGAGAGACGGGAATGACTAACAACTAGGCTAAACAAATAATTGAATGAGAGCGTAGAGTGTGGGAAAGAGCTTGGCCTTTGGAGTCAAATACACCTGGGTTGAGCTCTCAGGTCTTGGTCAAATTTACTCATCATACTGAGTTTGTTTCCTGTCTTCTCTATAAAATAAGGGAAAGATGCTATAACAGACACTGGGAAGGGTTCACCCAGATCCCCTGGATACCTCTACTCATGACTGATGGGTGCAGGAATATGGAAGACCAGCTCCCTTAGTTCTGGTGGGGACCCACCTAAAGTTGTAGCTTATTCTCAGAGTTCCTGTATGGGTGGGGCTGAAACAGACCTCTGAGTTTGATGTGAGATTGTACCGCACCCCATGGTTGGCTGCTTCTTCTATGTCCTGCTTCCTCCACTCCCTTACTGGTTTCTGAGAGCAATTTCTTAATAAACCATTTGCATAAAAATCCATGTCTCAAGCTCTGCTTCTGGAGAATGCAAGCTAAACAGATGTCTACCCTGAAAGTTCGTGATAAGGATTAGGGATAATATGTGTAAGATGTCTGCCAGAACATAAAGGGCTAAACAAATATTAACAATCATCACTCTTTTATTGAGGTTTTTTTGTTTCTGCCTGTGTTTTGATCTGCCTATCTCTATGCACGGAGCCCCAGTGGCACAGTGGTTAAGAGATGTGGCTGCTAACAAAAATGTCGGCAGTTTGAATCCACCAGCCACTCCTTCCCTATGGGGCAGCTCTACTCTGTCCTGTAGGGTGGCTATGAGTTGGAATTGACTCAAGGGCAATGACTTTGGTTTTTGGTTTTGGTTATCTCTATGCTTCTAATATCCCCAATTGTATATACTTTTTAGTCTAGAAAATTAAATTGCATAGCAAACCTTAGGGGGAGCGTATTTTCCTATGCTGATGACTTATCTGGTAGTTGGACTTCTTGGTAGTCAACATGTAAATGACAATTGAGTCAGTTCTAGATTTGAAATCACTGCTTCAACTCTATGGCCATGTTCCATGATGGCAGTGGTTAAAAATGTATGTTTTAAAGTCAGAGAAATCTAGATATAAATTGTACACTTTCTGAGACTCAGATCCCTCATCCATAAAATAAGGATTGCCTCTCAAGACTTATATTTTAATAAAATGATGAGATTAGACAGTGCCTGGAATATAGTAACTGCTGAACAAATAGCAGCTTCTTATTATTTTTACTGTTAATATATTTCAGTTGTACTCCAAGATACCAATAGGCTATTACATTTATGTTTTGATGAGATTCTCCCAGATACACTCCTATTCTTTTATGTAGCTTTGTGTTTCGTACGATGTGCTCAGTGTACTTCTTCAAGAAGTTCACAAACACTTCTCTGGGTACTAGGGTATTGTTTAGTGAGTTATTGCTTTAAGGGACAGGCCAAGAAAAAAAACTGTGGTTGTCATGCTAGTACATTACAATAGTAATTTATTTAAACTAGAATTTTGTAGACTGCTCCTCTGGATAATTTTTACTAAAATAAATGAATTTTTGGGGCTAGTTCTTCTCACTTGGTGTTCTGCAGATTTGGGCTAAATGTTGTATGTAACATTATATATTAAATTGTCAATGAGCATTGACAATCTACTCTAGAAAATTTCAAGCTATGGTGGATAATTTTATTTATATAATGGTTTAAGTTATGCTTAAAGGCAGGGGATGGGTCTAAAATAATTTTTAATGACTTCTTGTTCTGTTCTAAATTTATCATAATCACCTTTCCAGTAAGCTCAACATAGGGGCATTCATATTTTTCTTTATAAGTTTGGTTATTTTATTTTGACCTCTAATGACATCTCTCTTCTTGTTAACCTTAATTTAAAACAGACAAGTTTTCCTTTTTGGAAAAAAAATTAATGTGGAATGTTTCCATTCCTAAAAATAAGAGCTGGTAATTCAAGCAACACTTACACATTTCCTTGGGAAAATCTTTTACATAAATGATTTTTATTTGCCTCTGGATCTCAGTCTTTTCTCTTTTCCCCTCTGCCGTTAGGGAAGTGCTCCTTGGGATGGACTCCTGGTTATCAGAGGAGCACAGGTTAAAGTGTTTTTAAGCACAAGTTGTCCCCCTGGACCTCTCATTTCGTACTCCCACTGAGCTACCAGCAGGAACCTGCTTAGCTGAGATTTCTCAGGAATTTTCTAGAGCACTTTTTCCTTACATGTTTCTTCCTCAGGGCACTAACCAACAGATCAGAGGTAGAGAGTTGTTAAATATTGTGAATTTATTTTGACACTTGACATTTCACATTTCTTCCGTTCTGATACTATACACCATACTGGCCTTATTTGTAGATTCCTAGAGACAGAAGATTGTTTGGAGATGTATAGATACACACACACACACACACACACACACACACACACACACACGCACACGCACACGCACGCCCCATGTATGCATTTATGGCTCCTTGTTTTGGTAAATTTACCTAAATTTGTTTTATATGTATGTATGAAAATGTAGCCATATATTTTATAATTTGCTTGACAATGCTTTAGAGTGGTCAGAATACAACCTCCCAAAACCTATTTACTACTTCGAATTTTAGGAGGAGAGAGAAGGGAAAAAAAAAAAAAACAAAAAAAACAAACCAGTCAACTTGGGGATAACTGAGTATTATTGGAGCTTATTGTACTTCAGTTTTCATAATTGTAAACAGAGAATAATAATCTTGTTAGTTGCTGTCAAGTTGATTCTGATTCATAGTTATCTCATGTGTACAGAGTAGAACTGCTCAATAGGGTTTTCTAGGCTGTGTCTTCCGAGGTACCTCTGGGTGGGTTTGAACCATACATCTTTTGGCTAGTAGTTGAGTACTGAACCGTTTGTACCATCTAGTCACCTTTGGAATAATGAAAGTGCCTACTTAATGAGGTTGTTTTGAGGATTCAACCATTAGATATTGGTGGCACTTCTACTGTGCAGATGTCTAGGTGTTTGGGTTATATTGGTGAACAATGCAGATGAAGATCTATGCTCTTATGAAACTACTTTCCAGTGGAGGGGAGGGGATAGAAAATAAATAATAAAGTAGTTTCAGTAACATATTGTAGTGCAACAAACTGCCCCCAAAATAATGTTGTGGCTACTAGACCAAAGTAAAAGCAAAGAAGTTTCCTAGACAGATCCAAACACTTGGAGGGACAGAGCAGCTGGGATTGGGGCCTGGGGACCATAGTTTTGGGGGACATGTAGGTCAATTGGCATAACATAGTTTTCTAAGAAAATGTTCTACGTCCCACTTTGGTGAGTGGTATCTGTGGTCTTAAAAGCTTGTGAGTGGCCATCTAAGATACATCAATTGGTCCCATCCCACTCGGAGCAAAGGAGAATGAAGAAAACCAAAGACACAAAGAAAATACGAGCCCAAAGGACTAAAGGACCAAATGAACCAGAGACTCCACCAACCTGAGACCAGAAGAACTAGATGGTGCCTGGCTACCACCAATGACTGCCCTGACAGGGAACACAACAGAGAGTCCCTGACAGAGCAGGAGAAAAATGTAGAACGGAATTCAGCTTCATGTAAAAAGACCAGCCTTAATGGTCTGACAGAGACTGGAAGAACCCAAGAAACTATGGCCCCCGGACACATTGCTAACCCAGAAATGAAACCATTCTCAAAGCCCACTCTTCAGACAAAGATCAGACAGGACTATAAAACAAAAAATTACACATGAGAATGTGCTTATTAGTTCAGTCAGATATACGAGACCAAATGGGCAGCTCCTGTCCAAAAGCAGGGTGAGAAAGCAGGAAGGGACAGGTACTGGTCAAATGGACACAGGGAACCTGGAGTGGAAAGGGGGAGTGTGCTGTCACATTGTGGAGATTGCAACTAATGTCACAAAACAATATGTGTATAAATTTTTGAATGAGAAATTAACTTGAGCTGTAAACTTTCACCTAAAGCACAATTAATAATAATGTTTTATCTTAAAATGATACAATTCAAAAAGGCAGACAATAAAAAGTATTAATGAGAATGTAGAGAAACTGAAACACTCATACATTGCTGGTGGGAATGGGTGCAGTCACTTTGGAAAGCAGTTTAGAAATTTTGCAAAAAATCAAATATAAGTTACCGCACAATCCAGCAATCCCACTCCTTGGTATCTACCCAAGAGAAATGAAAACATATATCCATAAAATCACTTGAATACAAATGTTCATAGCAGCATTATTATTCATAATAGCCAAAAGGGGGAAACAATCCAAATGCCCATTAACTGGTGAATGGATATCCATGCCATGGAATACTACTCAGCAATAAAAAGGCATGAAGTACTGATATGGGCTACAACATGAATGAACCTCAAAAGCATTATGCTGAATGAAGGAAGTCAAATCCAAAAACAACATATTGTACGATTCCACTGATATGAAATATCCAGAAAATGTAAATATATAGAGATTTCTACTTTACGGTAGATTAGTAATTGCCTGGGACCAGTGGCATCGTTAGAAGTGTGTGGGGGTGTAGACTGTACATGGTGACACTGTCAGGGGGGGTGACACCAAAATCACTGTCTATAAAATTTTCGTGCATTGTTTTAGAAGAAATTTATTATCTTTAATAAAAATATCCCTGTAGTTACTTAACAGCAAAATGTTTTTCATAAGTCCAGCTTATAAGTGTCAGTATATAATTCACTTTTTGAACCTTCTAATGCACTCCAGTAAGAGCTGTCATTATTACGCAGTTACAATGACTCTTCGAATCACGTGGATTCATCTGCACACGCTATAAGCACGCACTGTTTTAGTTGCTGCTGCTGTTTTTATAGTTGCTGATTTTGTCAAATTTTCTAGTGTTTATCTACAATATTGTGGTAATTAGTATTTGTGAATCTATATTAATAACTTTTTTGAGACTGAACTAGTAATAAAAGGAAAAGAAGGAGAAAAATCAAAAATGGCTCCCACTCAGTTAAGAATAATGTAAGTAATAATGTTGTAATTTAATGTAGAAAGATTTTACAAAACAGTTTTGTTGTTAGTATTCACATAATCTAAGAAGTATTACATTTAAGAAATTTACAACTATATTTATCACATGTTATTCAATGACTAAAATTTGTAATAAACATTACTAAGGATTATGTAAGGTCTGATATGGGAGGAGGTCCATGGGGGGAGGAGGTGACATCATGAGTTATTGCACTGGGTGACACCAATTCTAATGATGCCATTGCCTTGCACTAGGGGTGCAAAAGGGAGGTAACTGCGAATGAGGATGAGGGAACCTTTTGGAGAACTGGAAATGTTCTAAAATTGAACTGTGGTGATAGTTGTACAAGTCTGTAAATTTACTAAGAGTAATTTAATCATACACTTAAACAAATGAAAAAAAACCAATAATATTCATTTGGCTCACAGATCTGCAATTCAAGCAGGATTTGTCAGGGAGAATTTTTCTCTGTTCCACTTGTCGTTAGTTGAGGTGGCTCGAAAGTAGGGGCTGGAATCGTAAGAGGTTCCCAGGGCATCTCTCTCGCTCTATATACTCTCTCTGTGTGGTCTCTTCAGCATGATGATTTCAGGGTAGCTGGGCTTAGGGCTCCCAAGTTGCCTGTCCCGAGAGAGAAAAAAGAGACAGTAGGAAGCTGAAGCTCCACTGACTTTTATGTCATTCCATTGTATTGTATTTGCTAGAAACTTGAATATTTTTGAACATTCTTTATCAGGCATTTTTTTAGGTACTTGATTTCCATCAGTGAAACAGAATAGTCTCAAATCCTTGCTCTCTTGAAGCTTACATTCTGTTTGGAGGAACAGACAGTAGATTATAAGCATATAGACGAAAACTATGGAAAAACAAATAGAGTTATGAAAGCAGGACCATTTGATGATGTTCCTATGTCTCTATCTATGTCTCTGTCTTTGTGCCCATCTGGTAATCATGCGTGATAAAGGTGTCATGTTATTGTTAACAAGATAAAGGAGGCTCATCAGCAGGATATACTAATATTGAGAAATTGAACCAGAAATCTAAAATTATTGTCACAAGACTCATCAATACAGAATACAAAATGAATTAAAACTAAAATGCATAGATGATTGCTTCAGAAGAAGATGCGTTGTGAATATTATTGTATGTTAATATTCAAAGAGTTAAAATTTTTACCAATTCTGCTAGCACAGAAGTTTCTCTGATTTGTTCATTCACAGCTTTAGTCATAGAAATGTGTTGAAAAATAGCAGATATTTTATAAATTCTTGAATGTCTCCATTTGCAGCTTGCCTAATATACTCTACATTATTTTTTTTCAAATTTCCACATTTTTACATATAGATATTATTTTTAGTTGTCATGTAAGGCAAATACACACACACACACATCCAGGATTTTTTTCATTTTCCTGAGAGCCAAGTTGTCCATTTTTTCTTATTAGTAAGAGAGCCATGGAACAGTAGTTAAGAGTTTGGCTGCTAACCAAAAGGTCAGCAGTTCAAATCCACCAACTGCTCCTTGGAAATCCTATGGACAGTTCTAGTTTGTCCTATAGGGTTGCTATGAGTCAGAATTGACTAGATGGCAATTTTTGTTTTTTTTAAGAGAGCCACAGGAAACATCTAAGGGCATGCCACTTAGAGTACACTGGGGAGTGATTTCTCTACAGTAGAAGCCTAAATGTAGAATTGTGGACCTGCAAATACGTACGTCTTCATTTGACTGAGTATTGACAAATTACTTTGCCGTTTATATTCCCAAGAGATCTATATCTATCTTTATCAATATTTGGTATTTTCAGACCAAATCATTCAATCACTCAATCAGATCAATCATTTTGGCTAATTTAATAGCTTGAAAAAAATATTTTGCCTTTAATTTGCATTTCCTCAATTAATAATGAAGTAAAATATCATTTCAAGTTTATTGGTTATTTGGGCTTCCTCATACATTTTCCTACTTTTCTATTGTGCTTTTGTCTTTATCATATTGTTTTGTGGAAGTTCTTTACATATTCTTGCTTATATGCTTCATCAGCAATATATATTTTAAATCTATGGCTTGTCTTCTTATCTTTGAGCGGTATCTTTTGTTATACAGAGGTATAGAGGTTTTAAATATTAAAGTAGTCAAAACTATCAGTTTTTTCCATTATGCTCTGTGCTTTCTTGTCTAAAAGTTCATAAGTTTTAATCTTGCATTTAGTTTTTTAATCCATCCAGAATTTATTTATTTTTTTATATAATATGAAGTAGTGTTTATTTTTGTAAACTTATAGATAACCACTTATTTCAGCTTTATTTACTAAAGAGTCCATACTTCTTTACTGTTTGTTTTTTTTTTTTCTTTTGCAATGCTATTTCATTAAATAAGTCTCCATATAGATGGGTCTATGTCTAGGCTCTCTCTTCTGTTCCATTGATCAATTGTTCTCTCCCTATATTAATAAAATTCTCTTTTTGTTAATTTAGATTTATAGTAAACCTTTATATTTAATAACATTATCCTATTTATTATTATTGTTGTTGTTATTAAAATTTGCCTTGATTAATATCTCATGCTTTGCTGTCCCATATGAATTGCTTATTATGCTATCCTACTGAAAAAATTGATTATGATTTTTATTAAAATGGTATTTTATTTATAGATTATTTGAGGAGAACTAATATTCATCTCTGAACCTGATGTATCGCTTCATATAGATAATCTTCTGTGACAGCAAATAACATTACACAATTTTCTCCATAAAGGTATTGTGTATTATTTTCTTAAGATTGAGTTTTATATATTTTATGTGTTTTTTTTTTTTTTGCAATTGTAATGAGTATCTTTTGAAAATTAAATTTTTAGTTGTTTGTTGTAAATCTTTAAGTTGTATAGTCAGTTAGTTAGAACCTAGGACTCCATTCTCACATTTCTTTCTCTAACATCTTGGGAATCTGTTCTTTAACATTATGGAGGATTGGGTCTCATGTGCTAATTGGAAGGCAAAGTAGACGGTAAAGCAGATCCTGCATGGACTATAAGGATACTGTGGGAAAATGGAGGAAGTAGAGTGGGTTAGATAACTCAGTGGTTGATGTCTTGGTCATCTAGTGCTGCTATTAACAGAAATACCACAAGTGAATGGCTTCAACAAACAGAAGTGTATTCTCTCACGGTCTGGTAGGCTAAAAGTCCAAATTCAGGGTGTCAGCTCCAGGGGATGGCTTTCTCTTTCTGTTGGCTCTGGAGGAAGGTCCTTGCCATCAATCTTCCCCTGGACTAGCAGCTTCTCAGTGCAGGAACCCCAGGTCCAAAGGACATGCTCTTATCCTGGCACTACTTTTTTGGTAATATGAGGTCCCCTGTCTCTCTGCTAGAGTCTCTCTTTTATATCTCAAAAGAGATTGGCTTAAAACACAATTCAATCTCGTAGATTGAGTCCTGAGTTATTAACATAACTGCTACTAATCTTAACTCATCAACATCAAAGAGGTAGGATTTACAACACATGGGAAAATCACATCAGTTAACAAAATGGTGGACAATGACACAATAATGGGCTAGCCAAGTTGACACACATTTTTAGGGGACACAATTCAATCTGCAACAGTTGAACATTCTCTTCCAAGTTGTCAACTTATTTACTGTCTTGGCTTAGAGAGCACTAATTATATATTCAAAAACTGTTGGCTGTGGATTTGACTCCAATTCATGGCAACTCCGTATGTGTAGAGTAGAACTGCTCCATAGGGTTTTCAGGGCTGTCACCTTTCAGAAGCAGATCACCAGGCTTGTCTCCCGAGGTGCCTCTGGGTAGGTTCAAACCGCCAACCTTTCAGTTAGTAATCGAGCACTTAACCATTGCATCTCCCAGGGACTCCCCCAGTAGTCAATTGAAATAAATTCTGTAGTATAGCCTGTTGTGTAGCAAGTACAAGTAGATATTGAATTACCTCCATCGGCTAACAAGGGGTTGTTGATAAAAGAAACCAATTTCATAGACCACTATGGGTTTGAGAGAAGTATTTGAAGCCCATCTAACAGAATACTGACGGTTGACAACAGATTTAAACATGACATCCCATGGTAAGACGTATTAGTGAAAATAACGCATTTTTCATTCACTGACAGGGTCTGCTTAAGATCAGGATATACTCTACACTTCTTCAAGGTCAAACTCAACCGTTAGCTTTTCTATGAAGCCTTTCCCTAGTCTTTCTCTATGTTGAAATTATTCTCTTTTATTTTTCTCTGTACTCCTAAAACACTGTCCTGGTCCCCTTATTACAATTCTTAGTTTATCTATCTGCATCCCTTCACTTGATTTGAAACTCAGTGTGGGTAGAGATTCTCTTCATGCCTAGAGTAGTGCTTTAGACATATCTGGCATTCAAGAACATTAGAATTAAAGTGAATGGAATGGAATATGTATTCTGTTATAAAAGATTTGAGGTCCTATCAGAGTAACTTAGGTTTCTCTAATGTTAGTTGAGCTCCAAACGGTTCTGGAATAGGGACACTGAACTGAACAATTGTATTATTTGTTAGGTGCTCATGAAATATTTTATGCCTATGGAATAAAAAGTCAGTATATTCAATCAGAAATTAGATTGGGATGCTGATTAGCCGAATGCTAATGCTGCAGTGAGAGAACTAGACTTTTTATAAAAATTTTCATGTAGAATATATCACAAGTCCTCATCTCTTGTTTTCTGAGTTTCCAAAGGTTGGCTCTATATATCAACAGCAATTCACTGATAAACTTAATTCAGTCCACTAGGTAATTTATTTATTTTCAAAATTAATTAGCCAGTCATTTTTTATTTGCTGAAGCCTAAGCCAAGCTATCCGTTATTGTCTGTCATATCAGATAATGAATTCTTGGAACCCCAAAATAACTCAAGCATTTGGAATTCTAAGC
Source organism: Dugong dugon (assembly GCA_030035585.1). Taxonomy (NCBI): domain Eukaryota; kingdom Metazoa; phylum Chordata; class Mammalia; order Sirenia; family Dugongidae; genus Dugong; species Dugong dugon. The sequence goes on from CM057467.1 coordinate 109,222,474, forward strand.
TATTTATGTTCTCAGATTATTAGACACACACAGAGGCCTACCTAACACTATTCTTTAAGTCTGGAAGTAAATTCACTGTGTGTGGGGAGAGATAGGGTTGATCTGTGTATTTTTCCTATGACTCATTATTATTGTGTTGTTGTTGTTAGGTGTTGGCTGGTAGGTTCCGACTCATAGTGTTCAAACAGAACGAAACACTGGCTGGTCCTGCACCATCCTCACAATCGTTGCTGTGTTTGAGCTCAGTGTTGCAGCCACTGTATCAATCCATCTTGTTGAGGGTCTTCCTCTTTTTGCTGACTCTCTACTTTACCAAGCATGATGTCCTTCTCCAGGGACTGATCCCTTCTGATAACACGTCCAAAGGATGTGAGAAGAAGTTTTGCCATCCTTGCTTCTAAGGAGCATTCTGGCTGGACTTTTTCCAAGACAAAGTTGTTCGTTCTTCTGGCAGTCCATGGTATATTCAATATTCTTCACCAACACCATAATTCAAGGGCGTCAACATTTTTTCTCTTTAAGCAATTTGCAAAATAAGTACGTTTCCTCTCAACAAAGTGAATTAGAGGATTTGGGAGACTTCTTCCACTATCAGTTTGTTGTACTGTGGTGGCTTGCATCTTGCTATGATGCTGGCAGTTATGACACTGATATTTTAAATACCAGGAGGCTCATCCAGAGTGACAGGTTTCAGCAGAGCTTCCATACTAGGAGGAAAAGCCTAGTGATCTACTTCTGAAAATTAGTCAATAAAAGCTGTATGAATCACAACAGAATGTTGTCCAGCGTAGTACTGGAACATGAGGCCCTATGTTGGAAGGCATTACACAATAGCTGCAACCATGGTCTTACGTATACCAATGATCATAACGATGACACAGGACCTGATAGTGTTTCCTTCTGTTATACATAAGGTCAGAGCTGACTTGTTGGCAGATAGCAACAACAGAGACCTTTTAAAAATCTGAAAACAGTAGACAGTAGAAATCAAATGAAAATTTTCTCTCTTCTCCTCTTTCTCACGTGCACACCCTCCCCACTATATATATATATATATATATATATATATATATATATAGTGTGTGTATATAGATATAGTGTGTGTATATATATAGTGTGTGTATATATATATAGTGTATATATATATAGATAGTGTGTGTATATATATAGTGTGTGTATATATATAGTGTGTGTATATATATATAGTGTATATATATATAGATAGTGTGTGTATATATATAGTGTGTGTATATATATAGTGTGTATATATATATAGTGTGTATATATATATAGTGTGTGTATATATATATAGTGTGTATATATATATAGTGTGTGTATATATATATAGTGTATATATATATATATAGTGTGTGTATATATATATATATATACATATATACATATATATATATATATATACACATATATAGACATAATTGTAGATAAACTCCAATTACATAATCTATATTAACATTATATCTCTATATGGAAAGGAATTTTCTCCATCTTGTGTTAAGTTAATCTGTTGAGACTATAAACTTCAGTGGTTAATTTGGTTGCAAAAGCCTTCCATATTCTTCCACATAGAATTCTACAGTGTATTTTCCAGTATACAATAAGCTCATGGAAGGTGTTTTTTGACTTCTGCTTATTCTCTGACACACTCTAAATTCCATAATTTACTCCTGCTTTCATTAAATTTCTCTGGCCATTTTATAGGTTGTTAATTAACAATCTCTTAACTATCAAGAACAATCTACTTGTGGCAATAAATGGAAGTCATTGCATATTTTGTAGAGGCAAATCAATTTAATTGATTCCTACAGACTTTTCTGAAAATCACCTCCTATGGGCCAGACATAATGCTGAATGTTGGATATACAAAGATGAATAAAAGACACTTGGTTTCTGCCCTCAAGGAGCTCAGTAATTCTAGACTCACTCCATTGTTCAAGCAGGATCAGTCCATTTTGTGGGATCTGTTAAACAACTTAATTTTTTTTTTTTTTCTGAGTATATGGCTAACACCAGGCCAGCCCAGGAAGTCTTCAAATTTGTATTGGTATGACCGTTGGTGAACTTAATATTTCACGCAGATATCCAGCAGTTAAACAGAAGATGAGTTCAGAGTCGCGGTACTCCTGGGTAAATGAAGCTGTAGCCCATTTAAATGAAAGACGTGAAGCACTAGTTCCATTTGAACCTCCTTGTCCTTTCTTCACGAACCTGCCAGTAGCATTGTCTTGAAAGGATGTTCCTTAGCAGTGGGACGATTAGTTAGACTCTATCAGGCTCCTGGGGAGAGCAATCATACACCAATGCTGCATTCATTGGTTTCCCTTTATGCTCTGTATTAAAAGGCCAGCAGCTAATAAATGGATTTTTCCCTTTGTTTTGTTGCTGTGGTACTGAACAACAGGAAGCTGCATAACTGGCATCCATGGAAACCAAAGTTTTGTACAATTCAAAGAAATGTCACAAAATTTACGTGTTGTTGAATTGAGACGAACTGACATCTTGTATTTTGAATTTAGCAGGTTATAGCTTGACTGAAGAATGAAGGGGATTAGAAAAGCCTAATTACTAAAATGTAAATCTTTTCTTTTTTCCAAATCTAGATATTGCTCAGGCAAGACGAATGACCCTTCAAACATTTCAAAAATTCCTGACATTATCATTACAATTATTGATGATCATTATCTAGCTGTGGAAGTGAGACAAGCTTTAAATTAGATGTCTTGATTTCTATGTGGGTTCTTACACAGTTTTGTAGACCTCAGCAAGGAACAGAAGTCATAAAGATGCCAATATTAAATTACTTTACAACTACAATTAGAAAGTAAATAAAGGAACAATCAAATGACAAAATCACTTGGTTTATGCTCATATACGATTTAAAAACCTGTGTCATAGCCTTTGGGAAAGGTTTGTACTGCAGGCATGATTACACACTATTGACTGGATTATCATTCTCTCTTAAAATTAATTAATATGATTTTCCTTAAAATGATGATCAACACAAGAAATATATTAATTTTTTTTTCACGTTCAGCCTTAAGAGATTATTTGGGCATTACTGAATGAGGTGAGGGCTTAAGAAGGGGATGCACGTATCAGAAATTTTACTGGTTTATATTTTCTTAAATGTAACATGTTTCGTTCATGTATTAGCACTTTTATGTGCCAGATCTCTTTGATCTAAGTAGCCAGGCAACCGTCTATTAATTCCTTAGTATACACCACACCTTGAGTCCCCTTAAATTTGACTTTCTTAGCAATCGTAAAATATTAAAAAAGGGTGATGCAAATTGAAATTTTAAAAAAATACAGAAAGATTAGAAAATATTTACTGGTAAGAGGAAAACAAAATAGAAAACTTGGAAGAATTATTGTAACTCAGCCCTAAATAGTTTATCAAAGATAAAAGACTGTCAGGCAGACTCTGAAGTGACCTCCGATGATCTCTGCCTCTTGGTAATCATGCATTTGTGTAACCTACTCCCCTTGAGTGTGTCCTGGTCTATTAACTTGCTTCTAACAAATAGAATTCAGCAAAGGTGATAAGATGCCACATCTATAATTAAACTGCATAAAATTGCGATTTTCATCTTATTGGTCGACTCTCTCTCTCTGGCTTTGATAAAATAAATTGCCCTGTGGCAGAAGTCCATATGGCAAGAAACTAAGGGCAGCCTTCAACCAACATTCAGCAAGGAACTGAGGCCTTCCATCCAGCAACCTTCAAGGAATTGAATCCTGCCAGCAACCATGCAAGTGGGCTTCAAATTTCCTTCCCTAGTCAAGCCTTCTATTTAGACCACAGACATGGCTGGAACCTTGATTGCAGCCTCGTGAGAGACCATGAAGCAGAGAGGCCAGCAAGGTTTAGATTCCTGACCCCTAGACACTGAGAAATGATAAACATGTGTTATAAGCTGCTAAGTTTGTGGTAATTTGTTACGTAGCACTAGATAACTAACACACAAGCTAAAATTTTCCAGAGGAGAATGTCCTCTAGACAGATGTATAGTCAATACTCAATATTTGAAGATTCCATAAAATTTATTTGTAACCTCCAAATGGATCCCTGGTGGCACAGTGGTTAAGAGCTCATCTGCTAACCAAAAGTTCGAATCTACCTACCACTCCTTGGAAACCCTGTGGGGCAGTTATACTCCTATAGGGTCACTATGAGTTGGAATTGACTTGATGGCAACAGGTTTTTTAACCCCAAAATCAATATCCATTATGCTTTTGTAGTCATGTGTGGACATGCACGAAGTGGAGAAAAATTTGTGTTACCGGACATGCACATTCCCAGCTGAGGTTGATCAAGGTGACACTCTGCCTTCTTGTTTCAGCTCTCATATTGCCAACAAATGTCCTTTTTGTGGTCTCTTTAATGTCACATGTTTTGCATTTTTGTGCTTTTTGTTGATAACTTTGTGGTCTAAAACGGCCTTCAAACATGCTGAGCGCTGCCTAGTGCTTAGGAACATTAGACAGCATTTCAGTACAATGTTAGAAGGCCATTTTAGACTGCAAAATCACAAACAAAAGGCACAAGACGGCTATGATGTGCCTTATAGAGAAAATACATGTGTTAGGTAAGCTTCATTCAGGCATGAGTTATAGTGCTGTTGGCTGTGAATGCAATGCTAATGAATCAATAATATATATTAAATAAAATGTCTTCAACCAGAAACACATGTAAGCCAAGGTCATGTATTGATTTTTTGACAAACATATTGTGACCATCGGCTCCCAAGAAGCTAGTGTTGTATTTCCCTGGAGCAATGGTTCAGTATTCAATAACTCAGTGTTCACAGCGACTTTACAGAACATAACTATTGAGAATAATAAGAATTGTGTCTCTATAAAGAGAATCCTATACAACAGGAAACTTTGGGCAACAAATTAATAAGAGCTAGAGAAATTGTGACTTAGTGAATATTTTCTCTGAGCCTTCTCTAAAACCTTAGTTCATGTAAATAGTTTTTAACTCAACAAAGTCCCTAATTTTTTCTTTTTTTTTTTTGGTAAAAATTCAAATTTCAGCCAATCAAATACAGTGATGCAACTTGAAGAACCTAGAGAAATGAGCAGCTAGTATCCCCTTGAGGTTGGCTCTCTCAAGATATGTCAAACGAGCTCTTGGCAAGGGCTGGGCTGTAGAAAATTCTTGTTTGGAACCTCTCAGGAGTACAGCAGTGCAGATATTTTGTGTTGTCGATTAAGGTACCATTCATATGCTTTGTATGTATGACATGCAGATAGATGGAAAGACTGGCATTCTCGTCTAAAAATTCAGAAAACTGGCTCATGTTCTAGTCTTGACAGAGAGCCATTCAATTCTCATCTGGAGGAGGTCTGCCAGAATGTCTGTTGACAGATTTTTTCTTCTTCAAAAAAGTGATTTTAACTTTGCTTAAGTAATTGAGTAAGGACTCCAAGAACCCAGATATCTATGTTGTTTACTTGGAGGAAACAGTTTTCACTTCAAAGAAATATTAAGGGCAGTCATTAGCCAGTTGGTTCCAAAGACACTGAAATGACCTCATTTAGATTATACACAGTATCTATTTTTGATGGGGACTCGGTGTCCATGCCAGGACACGTTAGCTGTAGATAAAAGCGTCAAGGCATTGAATGAGTATACTTGTTGGATTCAAGTTACTTAGCCTTCAACGTTTATGCATGTGAAGAGACTGACTTATCCTTTTTATTACAACATCATTTATATATATGAATAACCAAGTAGTTATTATATTTTTATATCTATAAATAACCAAATGGTTACATATATAAATAACCAAAAAACCAAGCCTGTTGCTATCGAGTCGATTTCAACTCAAGCGACCCCGTAGGACAGAATAGAACTGCCCCACAGAGTTTCCAGGGAGCGGTTGGTGGATTTGAACTGCCAGTCTTTTGGTTAGCAGCCATGCTCTTAACCACTGAGCCACTGTATATATATGTATACACACACACACACATATATATGTATGTATGTATGTGTATGTATATATGCACATACATAGTTACATATATATACATATATGGAAAACCTGGTGGCGCAGTGGTTAAGAGCCACAGCTGCTAACCAAAAGGTCAGCAGTTCGAATCCACCAGGTGCTCCTTGGAAACCCTATGGGGCAGTTCTACTCTGTCCTATAGGGTTGCTATGAGTCAGAATCGACTCGACGGCTATGGGTTTGATTTTTTTGGTTTTATATATATATGTGTATATATAGTTGTGTGCTTTTAAGTTGATTCCGACTCATAGTGACCCTATACCTAATGACAAAGTAGAACTGCACCACAAGATTTCCTAGTTTGTAATCTTTATAGGAACAGATTGCTAGGACTTTTCTCCTGCAGAGCAGTTGGTGGGTTCAAATTGCTGAACTTATGGTTAGCATTTGAGCGCTTAACCATTGCATCACCAGGGCTCGCTCGCTCTCTCTTTCTCTCTCTCTCTATATATGTATACTCGGCCCTGGTGGTGCAGTGGTTAAGAGCCATGGCGAACTACGGCTGCTAACCAAAAGGATGGCAGTTCAAATCCACCAGCTGCTCCTTGGAAGCCCTATGGGGCAGTTCTACTCTGTCCTATAGGGTCGCTATGAGTCGGAATCGACTGGATGGCAACAGATATATATATACACTTTTTTTTCTTTATTGGAAGTCCGTATAATCAAATAAATCATTCTATTAAACAAATATTTGCCAGCCATTCTATTGACTCAGAATATTGCCATGATTAACTTCACTGGCTCTAAAGTTACGCTTCTTGGGTTTGATTCATACTCCATCTTAGTCTTCCTGTGTGACCTTAGAAAAGATATTTGACTTCCTTGGTTCTTTTCTATTTTGTTCTCTGTAAAATGTTGATAATAGTACTTGATTCAGGGTCTGTTTTTGTGTGTTAAATTAACACATGACAAGCCTTTAGAACAGTATGTTGCACATATTGAGCTCTCTATGAATGTGACCTATTTAATAAAGAGTTGATGCTGTTAATTTCTCTGATCATAGATCTATTATAATTTCCTTTGTTTTTTAAGCCCCCTCTTAATTTGTTATAAAGCCATGCAGTCAGAATAGCAAAGATGCATATATTTCCTTTTGCAGTAGGAGCAAAATTTCCTTCCACAGCGTCGGAAGAGCTGCACCAAGTTGAACTGTAGTTCTCCTTTAGAAGCTCTTCACCTTTGGTTGTCAAAGTGTGTGAGTATCATCTCTGTGGTAGTCATCAGTGCTACACTTGCCAAATATTTTTGGTCTCCTGCTTCAGGCATATGATTTATTGTGATTCCCCACCTTCTTGAAGTTAGATGTAGCCCTGAGATTTTTACTTACACAGTTCATGGTTGGCCTGCTGGGCCTTGCTTTTCTTCCCCATCTCATGATCCAACAATGTCCAAGATAATGACACCTCCGTCAGCCTGCTTTAAAGAGTAGGGGAGCCAGTGATCAAAGTTAGGACTGTGTTCTTAAGAAAACGGGGATTCCATTAAAAGATTTAGAATGATTAGCGATGTTCCAACGTATAAGATGGACAAAAAGAAAAGGAAAGACAGTAGGATGCTTAGCAAGAAGCTATTCTGACATTTTAGGGAAATGCTAAAAAAGGTGTGAGGATGTTGGGGGAGGAGGGGTTGGGTGAGACATGGCAGAAGAAAATGAATGCATAAGTTATTGTAGAGACAACATTGAAATGATATGACAATTGATTGTAGGTGGGGCAAAGCGAGAAAGGGATCAGTTAAATATAAAGCCCAGGTTTGCATCCTGGTGACTAAAGAACACGATGTCTCTACAAATAGAAGTAGGGAACATAGACATAAGATCAGGCTGTGGGGAAAAGCTGGGTTCAATTTTAGTCATACTGAGTTTTACGATGCCATTGAAACATTCAGACTGATATATGCTATAGTTATTTAGAAATACCAGAGGAATGATCAAAGAGGCAGGATGAGAACTAGAAAGGTAGCAAGCCATGGCCACCTGGGGAGGAGAGCTTTTGAAGAAAGGTGTGATCAAATGAGAGACAGAGAGAGAGAGTCTGAGGACAGAGAGAGGGAGAGAGAGCACGTGAGAGAGAGAGAGGAAGAGGATGAATGATGAGGTTTAAAAGTGAGAACCATTGAATTTGGTTGTCCAGTCTCATACTATTATATACTATAGGACACCGAACATGTATTGATCTCAATTCTAAATTAAAAGCCTTTGCTAAATTTCTAAGGCAAACTTCTGTAGATGTTTTAGCTGTTTCTTCTGAACAATGGACTTCTGAAAAATAGATTTTCTAAAAATCCCAAACCACTTTTTTGAAGAACTACATCCCAAAAGGTAAACTCTCATATGGCATCTAATCCTGACACTTAAGTTTTTTGAATACACTCAGTTAATTTTTTTAATTGATATTATTTTTTTTCTCCACTAAGTCTCAAACCACTACACCTGTAGTTACTATCAGAAGCAAACCAAAGTTAGTTGCTGAATCTGAAGGAAAATTACTTTTAAAAAAAGCAAGAAAGGAGAACTATAGAAGAGAGAGTAGTAAGCTTTTTAAAAAAGCATTATTGTTTTGAATGAGATAGGTAAGTAAGTGGCTAGCTGAGCAATGCCAGCAGCTTGATTATTATTATTATTATTTTGAACAGACTGATTATCTAAGTTCTATCAATCTACTCACCAGTAAACCAAACCAGTTGCTGTTGAGTTTATTCTGACTCATGGCAACCTCATAGGTGTGGGAGTAGAACTGTGCTCCACAGGGTTTACAGTGGCTGATGTTTCACAAGTAGATCACCAACCCTTCTTCCAAGGAGCCTGTATGTGGACTTGAACTATCAGCCTTTCTGTTAGCAGCCAAGCGCTTAACCATTTGCACCATCCAGAGAATGGAAATGAGTCAAGTGATAACTTCATAGAAAAAACAGATTACAAGGAGAAGACTAAGAAAAATTTAAGGTTTAGTCATATGAACTTGATATAACTCAGGGCAATTATTTTTTTCTGTGCTACAAAAGTACAGAACTAGGGGGATACAAGACTTCTTGACAGTAATTTATTTCTTTATGTACTACCTTGTCATGAAATCACTTCTTTTTAAAGGAGATTTCAGGCATTGCAAGGCAAGACTCTTGATCTAACCTTTTAAAAAATAATGAGGAGGCTTAATTAAGGAACATCAGCATGGACATTTACAAATCCAGCACTGGAATCCTCAAAGTAAAAATGATCTGGTAAGATCAGACCTCATGGTTCTGTCTGAAGCTTGTGGTTTTTCTAACCTGTGGGAATTTTCAGAAAAAGAAAAAAAAAAAAGTTAATAAAATTGTGGATAATGACAATTTTTGAATGTAAGTTTTTTCTTCTTGTTTTTTTGTTCAGCTCTTGATAAGCTCTCCCATAAATGAGTTATTATAGAAATAAATAACTATGGGTGAAGGAGCAACATCTTGTCACAGATTAAAAACTGGTTAAGCTTCCAGAAAGGAGTGTGTTCTGTTTGAATGGAGTAAGGTTAATGGGAGGGTGCCCCTGGGGTTGAGATAGGAAGCAGTGCTGCTTGATGTATTTATTAATAACTTGAAAGAAGAGACGCTGAACTCTAACAGCCTTTGCCAAGAATTGAGACCTGGGTGCTTGGAAATTCAATTCATGTTTTCCTGTGTGAATGTGCCAACCCATTCGTATTTTCCTCTGTTTGGGAAGACAAGTTCCTAGGTCAAATATGTTTGTCTCAGTTTTTAATTGCTGAAACAGTACTGCTTCTGGAGGATTGTTATCGACTTCTCTTTGACACAGAGGGCATTTAAGAATCAGATAAGATATTATATCTGTTATCAGGAACTGGACCTCTGATGGCCACTTTCTTTTGATAGGGTTTCAGCACAGGCTCTTGAAATGGATAATACTTTGGGGGCGGGGGGAGGGGAAGTTGAACAAGGATGCAGGGTAAGGTGCTTTTTCACTAATCTAACATAAAAACATCCCTTAATAGGCTTTTGTTGTCATGGGAAATAGCTTGAAGTAACCAAAAAAGAAATAAATATGATACAACTTCTTTTGATTATGATATTCAAATGCAACCTATTGCCTGACTTTGTCCAGGTGATGTTTGATTTTACTGTACTTTTAAAATATTGCTACGGGCCACCAGGACATAATAATTTATGTCTTTAGGGTCCTGTTTACATTATTGTCATCAAAATTAATCATTTGAGTGTTTGAAATAACCAGTTGCTTCATTTCACTGGAGCAACCTGGTGCGTGTATGTGTGTTTGGGTGGCGGTGTGTGTGTGTGTGTATGTGTGTGTGTATTTGGGTATGGAAATTTTCAACGCTGAGGTGAGAGGAGAGTAGATAGGATGAAACCAAAGGAGTCATGGGATTGTGTTTGTAAAGCTAAGAAGCAGAGTCCAAAGGGGTTTTTCAAAGAGAGAGGAGTCTTTGGCTAGTGGTCTCTTATGGGATACAGACACAGCAGCTGAATTGCTAGACAGAATAGGGTCCTGGCAGACTTGTGGGCATGCTGGAACTCAGCGTAGGTGTGCTCCCTTCAGTGGTCTGTCTGGGAAGACAGCTATGGCTAAAGGGCCATTGCAAAATGGACAATAAAGAAAGCCATAGGTGCCTTATGTGGGAAAGCGTATGAATATCTGAAAACATCGATTTTAACTCCATCAAGGTGGGCTTTGGCAACACTTTCATATATTGACTTCCATGCTCTAAAATCCTAGTCCAACAGATGATACTAGATTTCTGTGATCTGGAATCTGGTTAAATCTCTACCTCATTTCCTATTCCCCCTTGCTTTCCTTCAGTTCACTCCAGGGCAAACTGTGCTCTTTACTCTCAATCAAACCAGCAACAGGTCTTATGCAATGGCTGTTCTCTTTGCCCTGAAACTCTTTCCGCAGATATTTAACATGGTTAACAGCCTCATTTCACTATGGACTCTTGCTCAAATATCTTCCCTGATCATCCCTACAAAATATCATTTGTTGCCTGGCTACCAACACCGACTGCTCTGACAGGGATCACAACAGAGGGTCCTGGACAGAGCCGGAGAAAAATGTAGAACAAAATTCTAACTCACAAAAAAAAGACCAGACTTATTGGCCTGACAGAGACTGGAGAAGCCCTGGGAGTAGGGCCCCCGGACACCCTTTTAGCTCAGTAATGAGGTCACTCCTGAAGTTCACCCTTCAGCCATTGGTTAGACAGACCCATAAAACAAAACGAGTTACTAAAGGGGCACACCAGCCCAGGGGCAAGGACTAGAAGGCAGGAGGGAACAGGAAATCTGGTAATAGGGAACCCAAGGTTGAGAAGGGAGAGTGTTGACATGTTGTGGGGTTGGTAACCAATGTCATAAAACAATATGCGTACTGTTTAATGAGAAGCTAGTTTGTTCTGTAAACCTAAAATATATATATATGAAATTTGTTACTTGTTATCCTCTTACCCTGCATAATTTTCCTTCATACCTGACAGTGTATTATTTATTTGCCTAGTGTCTATTATGATATGAACCCTATGATGTAGGGCTTTATTTGTTTTGTTCCCTACTGAATGCCAAGTACCTGGACCAATGTTTGACACAGACTAAGCACTCAGAAGTACCTGAATACATGACTATTGTTACATATTACTATTACCTGATTCTCCTCTGAACTGTGAATTAAAGATAAGAGAGCTCCTTAAGTAAATGTACAATGTGATGTGGATATTTCTTTGTGATTCTAACTGAGGAAGGGATAAGGAAAGACCAGTAGTTCTTTTCTCTTGCTTCTTCCATACCCTTTGCTCCCCATTCTTCATTTCAGATTAGCTGCAGGTTCATTCTGGTTCACTTAGCCATGAGAATCATTCACAAAGCAGGTTTTTTTTTTTTTTTTTTCACAACTCTGCTAATTTACTCTCTCAAAGCTACTTAAATTTCCGCTGTGGCACAATTTCAGCAAAACCTTGGAATTCATTTTCTTCTTGTGCCTGTTTAATATTTGCCAGTCATTTCTCCTTCAGTATTCCTTCAGTCTGTGACCTAGAAATCATTATTGCCCTAACTTTGGCAGGCACCAGCTCATTACAGTTTCTCTGCTCCACAGGCGATCTGACTTTTTGAAATTGTAAATGGAGAAGTTTGTAATGAACATATTTTGAATTACAAGGCCCCCTAATTTGGTACTGTATGTAGAAGGAAAATGAAAGTCTTTTCTAAATTTTGTAGGGCTGACCAGAGCTGAAAATGTTTGGCCTTCTTCAGAGTACCCAGCTCCTGCCATCTGATTTCCTAGTGTAACTGAGTTTCTAGAACACTTGCAGTGCTGTTTGGAAGCCCATGGGTGAGAAGCAGATGGAAGAGTCATTAGGGTAAGAGTTAGAGAGTAGTGAAAAAGCAGTTGCCACCTACCAACTTAACTATAGCCAATATCTGCCACTGAGAATTTGAACATGTTGCCCTACCTTTTGCAGTGCTGCTACTTAGAAAACAAATCTTCTGTCAGCTTTCTGATCAGACTCACAATCTGCAGAGCTGGGGAACTGCCATAGAGTCATTTATCTTCTCAATTGTGTCTCATGACCCAAAAGTAGATTTGATTCCCAAGGCTTCACACCTTATGAGAATTATGCCTGCTTTACTGACCTGCAGTGAGAGCAGGACTGCTTCGTTTTGAATAATTATTGGAAATAGTTGTTTTTTAATAGCAACTATTAATATTTTATTAGTGACAATAGATATTACTTATTGCCCACACTAAGAAATTTTTGAAAATAAAAGTGGGCAACTTACATTCAACCAGTAGTTATGAACCAACCCCTGGCAAAACCTATTAAAAATTCGAGATACGTACAATGGTTTGTATTAACAAACAGGTACTACTTTGTGACGTGCATTAAACATTGTTATTATTATTATTACTGCATTATTATGTTAAAGATGTTTTATTATATCTGGAAGTGTTTCTTTAATGTTTTGTATGCATAGAAAGGTACACTATATGCTATATACTAAGACAAACATTTTACTAACTGACGTTACATATGAACCATACCTAACTCTTCCGACTTAAGTACAAATTTGACTTAAAGACAGATTTAGGAACGGAACTTGTTCGTAATTGGAGAACTGCCTGTATTTGAATATGTTAAACCAACAAATTAGTTTTGTTATATTAGTAGACATAAGAATTTTATTTTAAATTATTTTATAAAACAAAAATTCTTTACAAAAATTAAAATAATGTTGTTATGTTAAAGCAAAATAAACATTTCTTTCTATTAACGATCTGAACATTAAAAATAACAACCAGAATAATTATTTTTGGTGTGTATTCATACATTTTAATCAGTTTTTTAAGTCTTTAATTCTAATAGTATTTTTCTGAAGAATAAATTTTTATGGTATGATCTTATTTCTTAAACTGACTGCAATCATCTTCAGAGTTGCATTTTATGGTACTACATTTGATATTATTGACATATTTAATTGATTTGTCATGATGCTTTTAATTGAGGGAATATTTTCTCTATAGGTGCTAATCTACCTGGTAAGATAAGATCAAATAAAGAATATTCTTACTACTATTTTGTTTTGAAATGTTTAAATGTATCTAAACAAATATTTTTGCAGATACTATCCTTTTTTTACTCAATCTGAGGATATTGCTTTGTAAATTATTTTTAATAGACAAAATTTATTAGATAAATTGTAGAATTCTCAATTTCATCTCTATGCAGATTCAGGATATAAATACTTTCAATTAAAACAGAATATCTATATAAATATTTTCTGTAGAATTTTCATTCAAAGTGAAATTATAGAATTTAAGAGTTAAATATTTACTATGTTTAAGTGCTTATCATTTAATTTGTTAAATATTTCACTTGCTTTAATTGAGATAAATTTCAATATCTTCCTGACTCATGGTGACTCCATCTATGTCAGAGTAGAACCAGGTGGTGCAAAAAGTTAAGCAATTGGCTGCTAACCAAAAGGTTATTAGGTGGAGTCCACCTAGAGGAACCTCAAAAGAAAGGCCTGGCAATCTACTTCCATTGAAACTCTATGGAGCACAGTTCTACTCTGACACACATGGGGTTGCCATAAGTTGGAATCAGCTCGATGGCAACTAGTACTAAATAATACCATGTCAGAAACTGAAAGTATAAAATTAAGGTTTTTGATAATCATCTTGGCTTATCTTAATGTCAATAGTAACTCATTAAAAATGACAGATATTATTACAAAGGCTAATCTGGATTAGATGTTATAGCAATGGGAATGTATTGGGAATGAACCCTGACAAACTCATGATCGCCATATTTCTTATCCATGTTGTACTTGTACAGTGCATCTTTTGAGTTCTGCTGCTCTCCGGAGATTGTTAGGTTGAACACTTGATAAATTTAGTTGTTTTGCAATTTACTGGATGTATTATCTCAAGGAAGTTATTTGCATTTTAAGTTTTTTTTCTACCTACTTAAAATGGAGTTCATAATAATATTACCTACCTCTTGGGAATGTTGTAAGGATTAAATTAGGAAGACCTTGAAAGTGAATGGAACCAAATAAATTGCTCTAATTATGCTACATATTTTTATTAACTATTATATTATTAATATCATGAGTATTGATTATAATATACAATAATGTATGCAATAATAGTTTCATACCTTCAAAGAGGATTGTACCAATATTTTACTACCAAGAGGTACTATATGATGGAGGGACTATCAAAATGGGCACTATTATACATTTATTCAAGGATGGAATTGCCTTTTTTTGGAGGGTAAGTTATCAGTGCAAATCAAAATCTTTAGACTTATGCATAATATTTGATTCTATAATTGTCACATCTCTAGGTATTTATCCAGGGTTAATAAGCATGAGTAAGACAGAATGTATCTGCTGTTTAGACAGCAAGAAATTGGAAGCAATCTAAGTGTCCAAATATAAAGACAAGATTTAATAGATTATGACACAAACAAATAAGTTAATAGTATGAAGTCATTAACAATGTGATTAAAATTTATTTTAATGACATGCAAATATATTCATGAAGTCTTCATTAAAATAGCTGCCTACAAAACTGTATGTATTATTGATTCTTAACTTCGTTTTAAAATGTTTTGACTCTCTCCAGGTCTGGAAGTCTCAAAGTCAAACTGGTAGCTGTGATTTTCTCTGAATAGTAGGATTACAGGTTGCATCATTTCAGGTGGTTTTGGTTACAAATAACAATAAAAAACAATTTAAATTGGCTTGAAAATAAAAGCAGTGTATTGGCTCATGAAACAGAAAACCTTGGAGTAGTGCGATCTCTGGCATAGTTTCACCAGGGCTCCAGTTCTCATTCTCTGAGATTATCCCAGCTCTGCCTCCTTTTCTGTATGACATCCTCATCCTCAAGATGGCTTGCTTTATGAAGCACAATGACTGCCAGGGTTCTAGACCACACAGCTACACACCAAACAAGGCATTTTAGCTTAGTCCTGACCATAACAAAGAGCCCTTTTCTTCATCTGACTTGACCAACCAGAGCTAACCAGTGTTGTCAGAGAAGCACTATCAACTGACTGGGTTAGACTGTGGCTGCTGCCCATTCCTGGACCAATCACCATGACAAGAGAAGAGTCAACCTGGCCTGCTGACTTTAATCAGAGATCAATCCTGGGGAGGAGTGAGGTCAATCCCATGGAAATTCTGTGGTTGCTACACAACTGAGGGCATTTGAAACAGATGATGGCAGAGGCAACATAATATCTATGTGTATACATTTTCTACAAATGAATATACATTGGTTATAATAAGAAAAAAAACTTAGCTTTCTAAAGTAGTAACTATAAAATCTTCATTACCAAAAAAAGAAAAAAAACAAAACAAAACACATTGCTGTCGAGTCAATTCCCACTCATAGCTACCCTATTGGACAGAGTAGCACTGCCCCATAAGGTTTCCAAAGCTGTAAATCTTTACAAATCTTTACGGAAGCAGACAGCCATATCTTTCTCTTGTAGAGTGGCTGGTGGGTTTGAACTGCAGACCTTTCAGTTAGCAGCTAAGTGCTTTAAAACCACCCCGCCACTAGGGCTACTTAAAATCTTCATTAGATAGACCTAAATTAGCAGAACCCTCAATAACTGATTATCGTTCTTATTAAGTTTTAGGAGAAAATGACATACGATCAGAAAACAATCAAAAAATCACAGCGTCTAGGTTATATACTGTAGAAAAGAACTGATAGCATCTTCTGTACCATTTTACATATGGTCACAAATAACGTGACTTGATTTTTCAAATGAGGATCCTGAGATATTCCGTTCAAGTGCATGTAATTGAATTTTTCTTCATTAGTACCCTAAAAAAGGGTACTAATGTTTTTAATCTTTTAAAGATATAATCTCATTAAAAAGAACTGAAACTAAAGATGTGTTTTTAATAAGAGCAACTCAAATTAAATTACCCAGAAAACTCATTCTAAGAAGGCGTGGAGTGAATTGAGATGCTGTTTCATATAGCTCTTTGAGTATTTTGCTACCATGGTTTGCAGCTTTCCCCACGTGTGATGTGCTATCAGCTCAGTGGAGCACAATGGAAGGACCCTCAAGGAGTAGGGGCAGAAAATGGTATTTTAGGCTCAATTATTATATTCACCGACTGTATATCTTGGACAAGTCACTACAATGAGATGATTGAGTTAAATGACCCTAAGATCCTTTCCAGTCCTTAATTGGAGACTTTTATGGAAATTTGCTCTGGACAAATAACAAGATCATGTTTCTGTCTGCATTGTGACCCTACCTCAGAAATTAAGTACAGTAGAAATAAAACAGCTTTATTTTTATAACAAGATGTTTTTATTCATAGAGTCAGGTTCATTTTTCACTACTGGATCTCTGAGCCTATTTGTAAGGTGATATTTAAAAAAAAAAACAAAGCACACTACCTTGTCCATGATGTTCATCTAGTTAAACTTTTCACCTTTCTGACCTTATTCTCTACCTGAGTTTTCTCTCTCTCATTCTCTCTATTTTTTTTTTCTTTTTCGGACATCAAGTGCAGAGCACTGAATTAATCACATTAGTCAGTTCAAGACATGCTATCATCTGTCCATTCAAAGCTCCTATTTTGTTTTCTTTTTCCAATCATTTATATTTAACAACATAGATCATTTCCACTCCCCTCCTCTCTCTCAACTATTCTTATATGTTTAATTTTTTATTTTTGTGTCCTTAGAAAATGCATAATTGTTTTCATGCATGTAATTTACACAGAAGGAATTGTTTCTTTTTTAGAAAACTTAAAATTATGTTTTTAATATCTGTTCATGTCCTGTATGTACGATAATCTATTGTGTTTTGTGATTGCATAGTGTAGCCACCATATTTTATCTACTACTTGACTTGATGGCAATGGGTTTGGTGGTAAAGGAAAACCAATTTGCCTCCTGCTCCTTTCCACTGTATGTAATGTTGCGGTAAATACCTTCATATTTGTTTCCTTATGAACCTGTCAGAATTTTAGTGGAACAGATCTTAGGGGCTGACTCTCTGTGTCCTGTGTGTATACATAATTTGACTAAGTCATTCTGGACTGCTGTTCATGTTCGATGCACAATACGATTTTTGTTCTTTTTTGCTTTGGTTGTTTTGCGTTATACCTGTGAGATTTATTTTTTTCATGTTGTGTGTAGCAGTAATGTGTTCCTTTTCATTGCTCTGTAATATCCTAATACAGGAAAATACCACACTTCATTTATCTCTTCTAGAATTGAGAGACGGTTGAGTTGTTGTCAGATCAGGGCTATCGTGATGAAAACAACTACAAACATTCTTACAAATGTGTATTTTTTTGTACATATACACACATTTTTTTTTCCTGATTGTATAGCCAGGAGTGGAATTGTTGGGTATAGTACAATTAGCTTCATTAGATGCAGCTTCCTAAAGTTTTATACCAATTTTCACTCCCATCAAATCCTTGCGAGCTCTACCAATTTCATCCATTCTTCTGGGTGTGTAGAGTTTTCTCATTGTGGCTTTAATTTGTCTTTCCCTGATATGGAATGATACCAAGCATCTTTTCATACACTTATTAGCCACCTGGATACGGAACATTTATGGAATAGTTGTTTTAACAGCTTTGTCTGATAAATTCATTATCTCAGATATTTCTGGCTCTGTGTCTACTGACTGATATTTCTCCTAATTACGGATCATCTTATCTGCTATTTTGCATGCCTGGTGATTTTGTTGTTGTTGTTGTTGGATGCTGGGCATTGTGAATTTTACATTGTTGAATGTTGGATTGTGCTTTTTCCTTTCAGGAGTGTTTGGTTTTTGTCCTGCCCACGATGAAGTTACTTGGATTCAGTTGGATCATTTTGAGACTTGCTTTTAAGGTCTTTTAGGATGAGCCCAAAACAGCCTTTGGTCTAGGTCTAGCTGAGCTCTAGCCACTAAGGCATTACTTTCTGTGGGCTCTACCTGATGTTCCATATAATAGGAAGCTTTTCCAATTTGACTTGGGGGAACATAAATTAGTCCTAGCCCTGGGGCAATTGCTCTGCCTATTCTTTTCCAGTGTTTTCATTTTCCCCCAGCCTCACTTAATTTCCTCTCACATCTACACAAATCGCTACTCTGCTAAAGACTGGGGGAGCCACTATATGTATCTGCAGAGCTCTCTCTGTGTAGCTCTCTCTTCTCCAGGACTCTACCCAGAAAATTCTAGTTACTTTAGCTTCCTTCTGTATACACTGCTTTCTGTCTCCTCCATACTGCTGGGTTCTCTTTGGGTTCCTTGTCTGCCCTATAGCTTAGAAACTGCCTTCAGGCAGTACGATAGCCCAGAGTGATTGTAGGGCTCGTCTTGTTTATTTCCGTTCTCTCAGAATCACAGTCCCGTATGTTTGTTGTCCAGTATATGAAAACTGTTGATTAATATATTATGTCTAGGTTTCTAGTCATTTATGGCAAAGGTAAATTCATTTCCTTTAATGACATCTTGGCTAGAAATGGAATTCCTCCCTTTCTTTTTATAGATGAGATAGCGACAAACTTCTTTTTTGGTGGGGGGTAGTACGGCAGGGGGCTCTTGTCTATTTTCTCTTTCAGAACTGTTTATCATTTTTTTAAGGTTAGGTCAAATGTTTACACTCACAAGTGTTTTTAGAATCACTCTTTTTAAAATGCTTACAAATGATAAGAACCTTGGCATCTTTTTGACAAAATAGTTTTGGTTACTTCTCTGTAATGTTCTAATCTTGGGGATCCAGCAGCTAAGTTCAGTATTGCTTTATTTCTTTTGTGATGTGTCAGAGAAGTATAGTGTGATTTTGTATCTAAAAGGAAAAAAAAAAATGTGATGATTTCACACAGGTAATGAAATGACTACAGAGCAAGCTTAAGCAAATATAAGCTGTTTCATAGGTTTTACAGTAAATCTCACAGGTTAAAAAAGTCACAAGGTAGAAAACATTCCCCTGTGTCTTGTCTTCACAAGTATGACAAGTATTTCAACTTAATCAGATTCACGACCTATCAACTATAAACTTACCATTTTCTTCAATTTCTTCAGAAAAAAAATAAACCCAGTCCCATCTGTATTAATTTTCAAATGAACAAAAATAATAGCACAGTCTGAACTATTCCATTCAGTAATATATAGAGGAAAAAATAATTTGGGTGTTAAATTTTTCATGCCATACTGAACAAGGGAGCAATTAGTTAATACCTGTAGCAGTTTATTTTATATTCAGAACAAGTGGCCAAGACATTAAAAGTTAATTGCCATCTGAAATATCTATAATCTATAAAATTTAGGCCAAGATGAAGCTGCTGTGTGTTTTTGGCCATTTTGATGAGTTTAAAAAAGATATCACATTAGATCATTTACTTTTTCCCTTCCTCTTGATTTCCTGCGCATTCTGGTTTGCTTTCAGGATACTGGCAAAATTAACATGAATATTCTTTTGGACAAGGTATTCATAATGCGAAAATATCAAAATAACATACAAATTTTAAAACCATTTATCTTAGCTAGACGTGTAAATTTGCCAACCATACAAATATCTGCATGTTTATTTAGCTAACATAATCTGTTGTAACTTGACCCTACAAATGCCACTAAATTTCCATTAGTCCTTAAACTAGCCCAGGCCAGATTTGGCCCGTCCGGCATGCTCGGAAGGACCAGCTGTGACCGCTAATTAATCTCAACAGAGGATGCAGCAACAAGTGGGATGAATCAGAAGGAAAATCATCACCCGTACCCAATTCCAAAGCAAGAGGGCTGACAGGAACCATGTCACCTCCTGTTTCCTGGCTGCCTTCTAGAATTCTCCCTCCCCAGTACCCCTGTGCGGCCGCCATCTTACTGCCCAGATCACATATAAGCCCTGCTTCCCCATAGCTCAGGGAGTCGGATCTGAAGAACTTCCTCCTGGCTCCTTGTTCTGCACATTGCAGTAAAGTTACTTTCTCTTTCTCAAAGGCTGGTGTCCTGATAAGTAGCACGTCTGAGTGCGCCAGACAGAACTCAACCTTCTAGGGTTTGGTAACACTGTGTCTTTATAACATTTATTAAAAAAAAAAAAAGAAAAGTTCCTGTTGAGTCGATTCCAACTTATAGCAACCCTACAGGACAGAATAGAACTGCCCCATAGGGTTCCCAAGAAGCAGTTGGTAGATTCGAACTGTCAAACTTTTGGTTAGTAGCCTGAGCAGTTAACCACTGGGCCACCAGAGGTTTGTAATGTTTCTTGTCGTGTTAAAAGGGGTTGAGAGGAGGGAGGTAGAATTGGTGACTCCATAAGATATATGAAAGATTTAATTTCTGCTTTGGCTTAAAAAAAAAAACAGGATTTTAAAGTAGCTAATCTGGACAATTTAAGACCGATACCTTTAAGTTAGATACTTTTCATCATCTAGCTTTACTACTTCTTTTACTGAGATTTGATAATCATTGTCATGGATTGAATTGTGTCCCCCCAAAATATGTGTCAACTTGGCTAGGTCCTGATTTCCAGTATTTTGTGATTGTCCACCATTTTGTTATCTGATGTGATTTTCTAATGTGTTGTAAATCCTACCTCTATGATGTTAATGAGGCAGGATTAGAGGCAGTTATGTTAATGAGGCAAGACTCAGTCTACAAGATTAGGTTGTGTCTTAAGTCAGTCTCGATTGAGATATAAAAGAAAGAAGTGAGCAGAGAGACAGGAGGACCTCATATCACCAAGAAGGTAGTGCCAGGAGAAGAGCATGTCCTTTGGACCTGGGGTCCCTGCACTGAGAAGCTCCTAGACCAGGGGCAAATTGATGACAAGGACCTTCTCCAGAGGCAACAGAAAGAAAAAGCCTTCCCCTGGAGCTGATGCTCTGAATTTGGACTTCTAGCCTACTATACTGTGAGAGAATAAACTTGTTTGTTAAATCCATTCACCTGTGGTATTTCTATTATAGCAGCACTAGATAACTAAGACAATCATTAAAGTAGTTTGATAGATATTTCTGAAAAGTCTTTGTACTGGGAATTAGGACTATATAGTTTGAATTAAGCAGTAATCATTCAGTGACTAGATATAAATTCCTCAAGTTTACTCTTAAGTTACTTAGAGCCCTGGGAAAAGGACTTTGAGATTCAATATTCTCTGAAGTGTTCTCCTGCAAAACAAAACAAAACACAACAAAATTAACCTTACATATGTTAATCCCTACTGAGTGAAAGGGATTGGGTCAAAAGAGCTTGTCCCAGATATTTGTGTAAGTGGATTTTTGGTGAGATATTGCAGGTCAACAAATATTTATCAAGCGTCTCCTATGAGAATAGTGTAGACAAGATAGAATCCCTTTTATCAATCATTAAAGCTATAGAGGAGTTATAATCTAAGGGAAGAAGATAGACAATAAAAATTTAAGAAAATAGGGATTTCAGTCATTTTTAAGTACTAAAAGGACAATAAAAGAATGTAATATGGTAGAATAATAGAAATGGGGAAAGTTCCGGTTAGTTTGTCCATGGATGACATCTCTGAGAAGGTTACATTTGAGTTGGGACCTGAATAATGAGGCAGCCATGCAAAAATTTGGGGTGAGAGCATCTCAAGTGGAAGAGACAGCTGGTGTAAAGGCCTGGGTGGATCATTGTCAGTAAGGGAGAATAGAGATGACGTTGCAGATGTAAGTCAATGAGAGCCATTTAGGGTGTAGTAAGTAAGGAATTTAGAGCCCTGGTGGCACAGTGGTTGAGAGCTACAGCAGCTGACCAAAAGGTCAGCAGTTTGAATCCGTTAGCTGCTCCTTGGAAACTCTTATGGGCAGCTCTACTCTGTCCTGTAGGGTGGCTCAAAGTCGGAATTGACTCGACGGCAAGGGGTTTGGTTTGGTTTTGGGTTAAGTAAGGAATAAGGAATTTAAGTTTTAATTTTAATGTACTGAGGTACACTAAGGGTTTTAGGCAGAGAAATAACACAGTCTATTACAGATTGAATTATTTCCCCCAAAATATAATTGAAAATACTAACCACCTGTACTCGTGAATATGATCCTATTTAGAAATAAGGCTCTCCTTTTGTTATGTTAATGAGGTTATACCTGAGTAGGGTGGGTCCTAAACACAATCCCTTATATGTAGTGTCTTATAAACGGGAATACAGATATAGAGAGACACACATGGGAGGAAGACAGAGAGTAGCCAAAGAATGGCAAGCATAGACTGGGCTACAGAAGATGAAAGAGACAAGGATTTTCTTCTAGAG
Source organism: Dugong dugon (assembly GCA_030035585.1). Lineage (NCBI taxonomy): Eukaryota > Metazoa > Chordata > Mammalia > Sirenia > Dugongidae > Dugong > Dugong dugon. The sequence goes on from CM057467.1 coordinate 109,245,256, forward strand.
CTAGCAGAGAGAAGCTAGCCTGTCCACATCCTGAATTCGGACTTCAAACCTCCCAAAGTGTGAGAAAATAATTTCTGTTCTTTGAAACCATCTATTTTGTATGGAAGCCCTAGGGAAAAAAAGACATGTTCAACTGTACTTTTTTAGAAGATTACCCTGGCTGCTCTGTAGAGGATGGAGTGCAGGAACCAGGGGGAATTGTCAGCAGACTGTTGTAGGTAAGGGAAGATGTTGGTTGAACTAAGCAGTGTATTAGTAAACTATAGTCATTTACACAATGACTAAAGACCTTTCCTTCACTGCTGGATATGAATGAAGATCTTCACTATAGCAGGAATAAAGATTCTGAGCTCAGATTGGTATTACCCAAACTAAAGATTGAACTCTAATCTCAGCACTTTCTGGCCAGTGTAGTCTGTAACTCTCTCTTTCCTGGTTATGAAAGTTATGAAAATAACTTCTAATTTCTGTAGGCCAGTGTCTTTCACTGAGCCGTGTCCTTGAGTAGCAGAATAACATTGTGATTAATAACAGACTTTAGCTTCTGATATACCTGGGTTCAAGGAGCCTTAGTGGTGCAGTGGTTAAGCGCTCAGCTGCTAACGAAAAGATCGGTGGTTTGAAGCCACCAGTCACTCCAAGGGAGAAAAGACCTGGTGACTTGCTCCCATAAAGATTACAGCCTAGGAAACCCTGTGAGGCAGTTCTACTCTGTCCTGTAGGGTAGCTGTGAGTCAGAATAGACTCGATGACACACATCAACAACACACTTGGGTCACAGTCCTGCTCCATTACCTCTGTGATCTAGGAAGATAGTGATAGTCAACCTCCTTGAATCTCAGTTTTCTCATCTATAAAGTAGGAATAATAATGCGATCTATTTCACACTTGTATATATAATAAATGAGATAATATCCACAAATTTGCTAATACATGCCTAGCATTCTGAATACTCTCAATGGTTTGTGGCAAAAAAGATTTGGATGAGTCCATGAAGGTAGCACTGTATTGAGTGTCTACTCTGAGGCGGGCTGCAATATTCAGATTACAATCCTCGAAAGACAGAATTATAGATGTTACTTAGAAATCAGAGAAACTTGGCTTACAGTTAGTCTAGCCCAAGCTCGCTCAAACCAGTGATAGTTTTATCCCTGTCCAGTAGAAGGAATTGATGATATTAGACATTTTACTTTTCAGCATGATTGTAAATGTTGTTGGTGTTGTTGTTGGGTGCCATCAAGCTGATTTTCAACTCATAGTAACTGCCTGTGATAAAGTAGAACTGCCCTATAGGGTTTTCTAGGCTGTAATTTTTTTGGAGGGAGATTGCCATGTCTTTCTCCTGTGGAGCTGTTGGGTGGGTTCGAATTGCCAAGCTTTCAGTTAGCAGCTGAGTACTTAACTGTTGTGCCACCAGGGCTTCTTATAATTGTAAATATTTAGTAGAAAATATTCATGAAAATATATTAATTTCTTCCTTCAAACTATTTATTAAACATCAACATTATACTAGCTAATGAAATTTTAAAATAATTTCTTTAATAATATAAACTTGTAGATTATAAATATGTTAGAATTTGTGGATTGTTCATCTGTATAACTTCTGAATGATATAATACTTTGACTCATTTGTACTATAGGCAAGGGCAAGATATTGTTTCCAAGGTTGTTTTATGATGAAAAAGTCTGACAAAGATTCTTTGGTGATTGAGCAACCAGAGAAAACCAAAGAAATATAACTGAGATAAATTCTGGCAACTTTTTAAACTCATTCAGAGTATTTTTTTCCTTTTAAAAAATCCATTACAAGGCAAGGCATTTCTCACGATTAATACTTTGTCAGATATTAGTCTGTTTTTTTTGTGAGAGAAAAAGTGACATTGGGGGATGTATTTCTATAAGGAAATGATGCCCAGTCAGAAAATGCCAAGCTATATTAACAAAGCATTATACTCTCTCAGCTATAGATGACCTTTAAAGAGAATTGTAGTTATTATCTTACAATATTCTTTCATTTATTAGCTGTCCCTTTCCTGAGTTTCCACGCCATTATATAGCAAAAATATAGATGCTTGGCTTAAAAATAGAGAAATATGATTTAACCATTATCATTGCTCTAGGCTCTCAAGTTTAATGCAATTTTTTTCTCATTATGTGAAGGGATTTGAAGCTGATGGTGGCTGCTAGACCAGGCAGTTTAGGAGAGAGAGTCAGACAACTTTATCTCTGTCCATTAAATTAGTCATAAAGGACATTTTATTTTTCAGACTTGGTAGAAGTTCATTAAAGTGATCGGACAGGCTTCTAGAATTACATTAGGAGACATTGTTGGGTAAGTTATCTAGGTTATAAGAAAAATGACTGATTCGGACAGTAACAAATGATAAGATAGTCTCATTTTTTCTCCTATTCACCTAAATCACCACTATCAAATATTAGGAAAAAAAAAAAAAAGGCTATTAAGAAGACCAATGAATTGAGATACCAAAATGGGAAAAGAAAAATCTTGTCATGTCACCATGATTAGAATCCCAGTAATGAGTGGCTCTAAATCCCTAAATGGAAGAAAAATATAATTTAGTTTTATTCTTTCCTATTGAATATTGATTGAGACTTTATGTGCAAGTTGTCTGTACTCTGGGGCATGTAGAGATAAGATTTTAGCTTCTCATCTTCTCTGTACCTTTCCCCATTAGGGTTATGAATTCAAGCTAATGAAGCTTCAAACCACTACCTGATAAAACATTATTAGTGAGTTTCTCATTTTCCTCTTTTTTTACATTTCTCCTGTCAATAATTACTTTTAAATGCTATGCTTCAGAACAGTTGTTCTTAGAAAAATGGCTATGTTGGAAAGGCTACTTATTTGCTAAAGAAGTGGGAAGACTGTAATTTTATAATTTTATGTTCATCTCAGCTAGAGTTTGAAAAATTACCTTGTATTTAGTGTTAATAGAAAACTTCGATCTGAACACCGTCGGATATATTATATGATGAAGCCCTAGCAATTTTTTTTCAATCATTCTATCTCCCAAATCCTACCAGAGTTTTGAAAGAATTAGGGGAAAAAAGGAAAGTATAGATTGCCTACTATGTGCAAAAGTCTTTATTAGGGCTTTTCTGTAAACCACTGTGATTTCCACTTTCCAATGAGTAAGTTGACTCAGAGAGTCAACCATATATTCTATTTACCTAGTGATTTGAACCCAAGTCTGTAGGGTTATGGAGCATATTTTTAACTATAAAATAGGCCTTGAATCTTCATTAAACATACTTCATTTTCTTTTATTGCCTCTTTGATTTTTCATCAAATTTTAATTTCTTTTTGAATTTAATTGTGTATCTTCTATCCTCAGTCAAAGGTAGGCTTTCCTGTGACGTTACCATAAGATCCTAGATTCATTTCAATTTGACATGTCAACTTAGAAATAAATAAAACATTCCAAAAGAAAAGGGCTATGTAGAATATTATCAAAGACATTTTAATATAGTTTTATATTAATTATATAAAGCAATTCAAATTGATTATAAGTATGAAGAGCCATTCTTGGAATATTGTCCTACTAAATTATCTAAAAGAAATAGCTGAAATACATGTATGTCCTAATATTTATCCAATATGAAAGGAATTAAGATTTATTTTCACTTATTCTGTGTCATAGGGTATGCTGAGCTCTTTTCTTTGATGTTTATAATCATTCAGCATGGTGAGTATTTTTCTCCCTATTTTATATCTGAAAAACTGAGGCAAAGACAGAAAAAAAGAAATCTTATCCTGGTTAGTAGGGCTATTAAACGGCAGAAAAAAATTCAAAGCAATATTTAATAACTAAAAGCCACTCCACCGTTCTGCACAGGAGATATACATTTTTCCAAGTCCTCAATGGGGCGCTGCCAGAATTCTGTCCACCCCTCTGACCAGTTCATCTAGAACAACAATCCCTGTCATTTTGCGAAGGTGATTTCTTTAAGAACGTAAAAACCTCTTGTACACAGTTTATTTTCACAGAACCCCTACCCAAACACTATCTAATACAGCTGTTCTCAGTGTGTATAACTAGACCAGGAACATCTGCATCGCCTGGGAGTTTGTTAGAAATACAAATTATTGGATCCCACCCCAGACTTGCTGAATTAGAACCTCTGATGGTGGGGCCCAGTAATCAGTGTTTTAACAGGCCCTCCACGAGATTCTGATGTACCAGGAACATTTGAGAACCACTGACCTCGTTATTAACTTACATAGCAGAAACTCACTTAGCTGCATAAAGTTTTGAATCTCTTGTTTCAGTGAATTTTTTTTCCCCCTGTTGCTGAAGTCAGGCATGTAATATGTCACAGGGCTTGGGACTGAGTTTTTCTACTGCCAAAATGAAATATATTAGTGATCAGAATCTTTACTCTGGAAAAATGGCAAGGAATACACGGTTACTTGTAAACATCTTGTAAATGTGTAAAAGAGTCCCGTCAGTGCCACTCTGTTTGTTTCTCTCTATCCATTTCTATGTCTCTGAGTTTGTGTATGTGTGTGTATGTATGTGTATACACACACACACACACACACACACACATATATATGTATAGGGGGGTTCTAAACTGAGTGGGCACAGATTCAAATCTCTCTATTAAGACAGTCAAAGACAGACAACAATACTACCAAGAGAGTTCATGCTATTTTTGTGACAACGACTGTACAGTAACAAGAAAGAAAAAGAAGATATAGTGGCCTCTAGAGATAGAAATAGCATAAAACAAAACACACTCTGGATAGGACCTGACACATTAGTTTATCTTCCTCTTCTGCTGATTTAGAAAAGACATTGAACAATAATAACAACAAAACTTTTTAATTACAATATATAGGTTTATTTGTTGTGACACGTAGAACAATTACAATAATACAGATTAACCTGGGAAAAATTCACATTAGTGTACACAGAGAAGCACATTTCCCTCTCCCTTGAGACCACTATTCCTCCTGGCTCCTCTCCAGCATTGCCATTCTAAAGTTTCTTCTCTATCCTTCCAGAAATATACCATGCATATAACGTATCAACATTGTATTTTGGGATCTTTTCAATGTTCCTTTACTTGAACTTATCATTTGAATCTGGTCACGCCATTAGAAATCAGTAAACTCAAATCTCTGGTAAACTGGTTGTAGGTGTGGTGATGGTATTGGTGGTGGGTTTGTATGGGGCAGTGGCGGGGGTGGCGCACCTTACATTACAAACATGAGTGTCTCAAGGTTTCACTTGAAATGAGTAGGCATAATTTCAGGCAGTATGGGGCCTCAGGCTTGACTTGCACTTGTTTTGTTCATGTGAATGCTTATGTTATAGTATATTTCATTCCCCCTACCCACCCCCAACATTGAAGCATGTTAGGACTAACTGGAATCTCTGATGGTTTTGGATGTTGGTTGGTTTTACTTATTCTCTATCAAGAGATCACATACTTACCAATGTCAGGAGCCATTTAGTCATAATTTAAGAGAAAAAGGGATAACTTCCTAGACAGAGACCTTTATCATGCTCAGCAGATCCTAGGCTTCCATTGTTTATCAGAGTCCAAGTGATCTCTTGGCTAATTCTCTGAGTGGGTAAGAGAGACAACAGTTGGGCTGGACAATTTCCGTGTATGCTTCATACTCCATCAAGGACATGAAAGCACCCCACAAACCCCCTGTCTGGTGCTACTGTAACAGAAATACCACAAGTGGGTGACTTTAAAGAACAGAATTTTATTTTCTCACAGTTTAGGAGGCTAGAGGTCCAAATTCAGGACACTGCCTATAGGGGAAAGGTCTTTCTTTCTGGCTCTGAGGGAAGATCTTTGTCTCAGCTTCTGTAGCCCTGATGTTCCTTGGTCCCTCGGTGATGTTTGTGTAGCCTCTGTCTCCCCCTTTTCCCCACATTTGTGCTTGCTTGTCTCTGTTCCATGCTGCTCTTTATTAACACAGAAGTGATTAGGTTTAGCACACACCTTCACTGATATGGCATCATTAGCATAACAAACAAAATCTTATTCCCAAACAGGATTACATCCACAGGTTTAGGGTTTAGGATGACAATACATATTTTGGGGGAACACAATTAAATCCCTAAGACACCCCCAAGGACAAGTCTCTAAATGTCTTATTCACTACGGCACCTACCATGCCTAGATTCTTACCATCCCATAGTAGAAAATAATAGCTGTTGTTTGTGGGTGTAAGTCCTCTATCAGTGACAAGGTATTATTGCCTACAGTCTTATCTTGACATTGCCCCTGTTGAAAGTTCAGTGGTTATTTTACAGTTTTTAGTGTCTTCAGGATTGAAGATCCTCAATTACTGAACGATTACAAAGCTTGGAACAAGAAGCTAAGTCTGAAAAGAGACTGGAACAAAGTAACGATAAACTTTCCTGAGAACTGGGGAAGTTCTAGCCAGACTTAAGGCAATAATGAAAAACCTAACCTCCAGGTACTCCTTGCATAACAGAGTTTATTCCAGCTATGATTCCACAGGGGTCATTAACAGTCATGGGATGCAAATCAAACATTCTTCGCAGATGGAATCCTATTCTGGAATTGTGGGCCTTTTGCAGGTGGAGAAAAGAAGTCAAAGAACTAAGAGAAATTTGTATAATCATGCCATCTCACTGCTTCACACAGCATTACTTTTGTACCTCATTTGTCAGAGGATCTGAGCCTGCTCCCCCTGACACAAACAGAAATCTGTGTAGGAGGAGAAGGTCTTCACTCTAGAGAGGTTTAATGTGAGGGCATGGTGTGATATCTATAGAGGCAAGGCAAATGATTGTGATTTTGTGTCACCCACCAGTGTTGCAGAGGCGACAGTTGTCGGGGTGGCAGAGACAATAACCAGTGCCACAACTCTTACAGAGAAGTGGGGCCAGGAGGGTCACTCTGAGGAGTCGAACCCCGGCTTCAGTCCCAGGAGTTTATTTTATAGTCAATACAGCAAGCAGTGAAGCAAATAACAGAACAATGGGCTTTGGGTGGGTAACAATAAGATTTGGGCAAGGTAGAAGGAATTCAGGTAAACAAGCCAATCAGTAACAGGACAATAGGTTTGGGAAAACGAGTCGTGCCTAATCTCTTTCTCATCACTGACAAGTCTCCAACATGCCGTATACAGCATAGAGGCCTGTGGGGGCTGCAGTTGTCAGTAGTGCAGCCATGTTTAAATGGCATATATCCCCACACACCAGAGGTAGTTGATCAAGGTGTGAAAGTGATCCAGGTCTGGAATGGTATGAGAGCGGGGAGGAAGACAATATGATGGTCAGATCTATCATATGGCTTTGAGCATATTTTCTAACTTCTTGTACTTTTTTCTCCTCCGTTAAATAGGGATAATAGGAACATAAAGAAAATCAAATGAAATGATCTCTTAGCACAGTGTCTAATTCTTAATAAGTGAATAAACATTACATACTATAGAATGTATAAAAATACCTATTAAATGCCTGCTATGTACTGAGGGGAAACCTTGGTGGCGTAGTGGTTAAGTGCTACAGCTGCTAACCAAAAGGTCAGCAGTTTGAATCCACCAGGCACTCCTTGGAAACCCTATGAGGCAGTTCTACTCGGTCTTATAGGGTCGCTATGAGTTGGAATTGACTTGACAGCAATGGGTTTGGGTTTTTTTGGTTTATGTACTAAGGGACTCCTCAGGGACCCCAGGGAGTCCCTGGGTGATAGAAACAGTTAACATACTCAGCTGCTAACCAAAAGTTTGGAGGTTCAGTTCATCTGGGGCGCCTTGGAAGAAAGGCTTGGTAATCAACTTCTAATAAATGAGCCTTGAAGACCCTGTGGAGCACAGTTCTACTCTAACACACGTGGGGTTGCCATGAGTCAGAATTGGCATGACTCGACAGCAACCAACAAAAGCATTTTGCTTAAGATTGTGGTTGTATTTGACTTAGGTGACGTTCAGTTTACCAGTTACCATTTGTCTTGAAGTCAGCTACAACTCATGGTGACGCCATGTGTGTTAGAGTGGAACTGTGGTCCATAAAGTTTTCAATGGCTGTTTTTTCTGAAGTAGATCACCAGGACTTTCTTCGGAGGTGCCTCTGGGTGGACGTGAACCTCTGACTTTTTGGTTAGCTGCCGAACATTTTAACCATTTGCACCACCCAGGGACAAAATTAAGTAGTATATGCGTTTTAAAATGATCTTCCTGTAAGGCATCTTTTTTTTTTTTTTTTATTGTAGCAGAATCAGCGGCAAGTGACTCTCTCTCTCTATATATATATGGTTATTTTTTTGGTAGGAAGTTTTAGACATAGCTCATTCTCTCGTCTAATTTTCTTGTTAGCTTGAAGGTCTTTATAATTGTCACTGCAAGCATATGTCTGTTTAATTTAAATTTCATTCAAGCCCACTATGGTTTCCTACAGATAGCTCTGAGATTTTATATATATATATATATATATATATATATATATTTTTTTCTCTCTCTGTCTAAACCCAGTATAATGTAGCCCCACTAGCTTGCTCTTTCTGATCTGTCTCAGCTCAGGATTGTACCCTGCGGAGTCTGACCCACCCTTTACATGAGGAGTCTAAGACAGAATGTGCATGCTGCCTTCTAATGATTTCATCTGAATTGCAAAGCATTGGCTTATGGCCCCATTTATAACTCCAGTTTTAGAAACTACTTTTTATGACTAAGATAGGCTTTTTTTAAGGATGCAGTAAAAGGGATGACTATGTTAACAAAGCTGGAATGCGTGCATTAGGCATCTTGGAGATGTGATACTCAGTGTGGTCTTGAATTCTCAATTGTGGTTTCCACTTGTCACTCACTTACTCAAGACTCTATAATGGGTTCAGTTTGCCAGATGGGTATTGGCAACGTGGGGTAACGAGAGATCAGGGGCTTTGGAGTAAGACAGATTTGGATTCAAATACTGACTCTATAATAACTATGGCACTTTTTGGCACATGGTGGGGATACAAATGTGTTTGCAGAATTCCTGTTTTCTAACTTAAGCTTTTCAAGCCTCAGCTTCTGCGTATGTAGGTTAGCGGTAATACCTATTCATATGGTTTTTATGAGCACTAAACAAACCAGCACCTGGAAATCTTAGAGCACTGCCTGGCATTAAGTAGATAATTAGGTAATGAGCACATATTGATCTACTATTCCATTTGGACACCTTCTAATTAGAACTTATGTATTTATTCACCTTTCTCTTAATCCCTCCATGGAGTCATCAACTACTCACTCTATCTTATTATCCCAAGTCCATGCTATACTCATTTGTAGCTCCACACTTTCGTGTTTGTCGTCAGAATGTCTTTTTCTCCTTCCTTTTTGCCCACTTAAATCTTATGCTTAGCTCCAGGGCTAATTCAAATGTCACCTCCTTTATGAAACGTTCTTCAATGACTTCCATGCTCTTTCACTGATCTATTTCACTTATTATGTGTACCATTTAATTAAGCACATAGTTAAATTATATAATCTTATTTATCATTCTAGGTCTATTTCCTGTGTTTAAACCTCCCTCCTCAGAAAGATTACAGACTCTTTTGGGAAAGTGACCATACATTAACTGTTCTCTTTCACTAGAGTGATTTTCATATTTGCTCAGACAGTACTGTATTATTTAATTGATAGTTAAGAAGTTTTCTTACATAAACTACTCACTTCTGGTCTACAGCCTCGGAAACCCTATAGGGTTACTATGAGACAGAATTGACTCAATGGCAGTGGGTTTGGTTTGGGTTTATAGGCCAAACAAGCCATGTGTTCTCAAGTTAAAGCAGGAATTCTCAACCTCTGCAAAACTGGTGTTTGGGGCCAGATAATTCTTTGTTGTGGGGGACTATCCTGCGCAGCCCTGGCCTCTACCCACTAGATTCCAGTAGCACCTCACCAGTCATGACATCCAAAAAGATACTGTGTCCCTGGCAAGGAAAATCACCACTGACCTCATGGAAAATGATCCGTTGTTTGGAATAATGTATTCCATATTTCTTTAAATCTTTAGGGTGAAAATTTGCTGGTAATTTTAAACAGGAAATCAGCTGAACAGAGGCCTAAATCAACTTTTAACTTAATTTAAGGGAAAATTTAAGTACTACTGGCAGTTTAAGGTCTAAATTCCTAAAAGTTAAGCAGCTCAACATTTTAGTATGCTTTGTAGTGTGCCTTGCAGTGAGACCTAAATTTTTTCTGTCAGTGTCCCTGATTTCTGCGTTATTCCACAAAAGACTGGATGTGGCTTCATATGTCAATTATTTGAATACAAAGACAGTAATTAACCTTGCACAGTATAAGGAGAAATGAGCTATTTATTAACGGTTGTAAGATCTTCATTTTATGGCCTAGAGGAAAGGAAGGTGGAATGGAAAACAAGCTTTGATGTTCTTGAAGTTTTAAATTTACTATGACCTAGGAATAAATACAAATTGGCAGAGTCACCAACCTTGTCGACACAGGGATGAAACCTGAAATATTAAAATATTACTGAGAAAAATGACCTTGAGGTAACTTAAAAGAAATATAAAAAGATAAAAAGTCAATTTTAAATATGTATCTTTTTTTTCCTAGACAAATAATTATGTCAGGAATACAAAACTTCTAATGAAAACACTTAGTTGTCTGCTTCTTTGTCCAAAAGTGACTTGATTTTTTAAATTTTCTCCAACTCAATGTGGCTACATGCTGTGTAATTATCTCCAAATCACATACACTGCCTAGCTGGTCTCCCTTTTAAATGCAAATGAATGTCCAAGCAAGAGGGTTTTTTGTTTGTTTCTTTTTTTAAAAAATTTTCCTTCTAGCAGTAGACCATGTCTATGGTCACTCTCTTTCTGGAAAAGAAAGTAGAGTCAAGATTGGGTTCTATGAATCTGCAGAAAAAGAGTTGTTAATGCACTTTGGCTTTGTTCGTGTAACAATGGGAAAATGGAATAAATTGTAATCCTGCCCACAATATATTTTCTTTTCTATGTCTGGAAAGATAACTGGAATTTTATTTAAATATTAATTAAAGAGCACCAGGGTCGAAAGAGATCTTCTCTTATATTTTACCAAGGAAGAAGTGAAACCCTGTCAGTTTTAAGTAACTGTCTCAATGTTGCATGACTGGATTAGAGAGGCTGGAACAAAAACTGAATTTTTCTAACTCTTAAACCAGTTGCCCTTGAGTTGATTCCAACTCATGCTGACCCCATGTGTGCAGAGGGGAACTGTGCTCCATAGGGTTTTCAGTGGCTGATTTTTCAGAAGTAGGTTGCCAGGCCTTTCTTCCAAGGCATCTCTGGGTTGATTTGAACCTCCAAACTTTCAGTTAGCAGCTGGATATGTTAACTCTTTGCTTAGGAAAGCATAACTAGGGTGTGATCCAGTCAACCAAATCATAGTTGGATTGGTGGGAGAGAGGCTGAGGGGTATGCTGGGGATAGGAGACTTCCTTAGTAGAGCACTATTACCATTTTAATAATGAAGGCATAAAATAAGATCCGCCCCCCCACCCCCCAGCCCCACACACATTCAGGTGATAAAGTTCTTGAAACCAAAAAGTCTCACTGGGATAGATGCCTTTTATTAACAGAAATAGCATTATATTATTGACTTTCAGACGTCAGGAAACCTGGTGTGGTCACAGAATACAGGCTAAATTTGGGAATAGTAGGTGTAGGAGAACAAAAGAAAAATCACAACCAATTTAAATTGAATTTTGTACCAATTTTAAAAATATTTTACATGAATTATTTATGATGGCTTCCAGGGAGAATTTTTATTCATTTGTTCCTTTGCACTTTGTTAGAGCAACACATTTAAATAAGCCTGTGAAGCTAATCTAGCCGCCTCCCTGTGATGGAATGCTTGTAATTCATCACGTTGCTCCTGTTTATGATGTTTGTCGGCAGGATGAGCCTTGTAAGAGTAATTACCATATCAATTTTATTTATCCAGTTCCAATTTATTTGACCCTTCTAGAATAAATTCTTGTATTTACAGTCACTTCAAAAGGGAATCACTAAAACGCACTTCTGCTCAAGTTAAAACTAATGACTCATAATGTGACACAGATATCCTCAGCTCATCTCTTTTGCTCTGGTAACAGATTCCTATCTCAGTGGGAGTTCTTTTATTCCCCCACCACCCGCCCCACTCCCTCCCCTACCCCAACACACTAAAGCACTTTATTTTAGGAGCCTTGGTGGTACAATGGTTAAGTGCTGGGCTTCTAACTGAAAGGTCAGAAGTTGGAACCCACCAGCCTCTGCTCTGGAGAAAGATGTGGCAGTCTGCTTCCATAAAGATTACAGCCTTGGAAACCCTATGGGGCAGTTCTACTGTATCCTGTAGGGCACTATAAGTCACAATCTACTTGATGGCAAGAGGTAAGGGAAACAACTTTATTTAAACTTCCGGCCGCTTCCTGAGGAAGATGCAGCAGTCTGCTTCTGTACAAGATGTATAGCCTTGGAAACCCTGCTGGGCAGTTCTACTCTGTCCTGTAGGGTCACTATGAGTTGGAATTGACTTCAAGGCCTTCGGTTGTTTTGGTTTAAGACAAAGCAAGCATGTTTGAGGAGAGGAATAGACTAATGCCAAGCAGAACTCTGATGTGATTTTATGGAGTAAGGCTACACAGAAATCTGTGAGTGAACAGATTGGCTGCAAAATATAGCAGGCAACCCAAGAACACTCCATATCAAGGCTGTCACTTTTCACGGTCCCAAAATCAATGGTTTTGGGCATTTATTTATTTATTTATTTATTTATTTTATTGTACTTCAGGTGAAAGCTTACAGAACAAATAGTTTCTCATGAAACAGTAGTACACACATTGTTTTATGACATTTGTTAACAACCCCACAACATGTCAACCCTCTAACATCTCAACCTTTTTTTTTGGTGAAAATACACATAGCCAAAGATACACCATTTCAAAAATTTCTACATGCACAGTTCAGTGACATTGACTACGCTCTTCCAATTGTGCTGTTATTCTCACTTAAGATGAAGGCTTACAGAACAAAATAGTTTCTTATTTAACAGTTACTACACATGTTGCCCTATGACAATGGTTAACAATCTCACAAGACATCAACAATATCCTTACCCAACCTTGGGTTACCTATCACCAGCTTCCTGGTCCCTTCTGCCTTCTGGCCCTTGTCACTGGACTACTGTACCTGGTTAGTCTCATTTGGTTTTACAGGGTTGTCCACTCCCAGGCTGAACAGTGAACCTCGGAGGTAACTCCACCACTGAGTTAAAAGGGTTTCTGGGGGCCATACTCTCGGGGTTTCTCCAGTCTCCTTTAGGCTGGTAAATCTGGTATTTTTTTTGTGAGTTAGAATTACACTCTACATCCTTCTCCAGCTCTGTCCAGAACCGTCTGTTGTGATCCTGGTCAGAGCAGTCAGTGGTGGTAGCCGGGCACCACCTAGCTGTACTGGACTCAGTCTGGTGGAGACCTTGGTAGCTGTGGACAGTTAGTCCTTTGGACTAATCTTTTCCTTGTATCCTGTTCTCTTCATTCTCTCTTGCTTCCGAAGGGATGAGACAAGTGAGTATCTTAGATGGCCGCTCACATGCTTTTAAGACTCCGGACACTACTCACCAAGGTAGAACGTAGAACATTGTCTTTATAAACTGTGTTATGGCAATTGAGCTAGATGTTCCCCGAGACCATGGTCCCCACAGCCCTCCGCCCAGCAATTCAGTCCCTCAAGGAGTTTGGATGTATCTATGGGGCTTCCATGACTTTTCCTTGTACAAGTTGTGCTAGTTTCCCCTGTATTATGTACTGTCTCACCCTTTACCCAAGATACCACTTATCTATTGCCTATTTAGTATTTCTGCCCCACGCTTCCCATCCCTGGTAACCAACAAAGATTATTACATTTTGTGTGTGAACTTTTTCATGGGTTTTTACAATAGAGGTCTCATACAATATTTGTCCTTTTGTGATTGACTTATTTCACTCAGCAAAATGTCCTCCAGTTTCATCCATGTTATGAGATGGTTCAGATTCATTGTTGTTCTTTCTCGTTGCATAGTACTCCATTGTGTGTATGTACCATAGTTGGTTTATCCATTCATCTGTTGATGGGCATCTAGGTTGTTTCCATCTTTTTTCTATTGTGAACAATGCTGCCATGAACATAGGTGTGCATATGTCTATTCGAGTGACGACTCTTAGTTCTCTAGGATATATTCCTAGGAGTGGGATTGCTGGATCGAATGGTATGCCTATTTCTAGCTTTCTGAGGAAGCGCCATGTCATTTTCCAAAATGGTTGTATCATTTTGCATTCCCACCAGCAGTGCATAAGAGTTCCCATCTCCCCACAGCCCCTCCAACATTTGTTATTTCCAGTGTTTGTGATTCGTGCCAGTAATGTCGGGGTAAGATGGTATCTCATTGTGGTTTTAATTTGTATTTCACTAATGGCTAGTGATCGTGAGCATTTCCTCATGTGTCTGTTGGCCATTTGAATGTCGTCTTTGGTGAAGTGTCTGTTCATTTCCTTTGCCCATTTTTAATAGGATTATTTGTCTTTTTGTTGTAGAGGTGTTGGATTTTCTTGTAGATTATGGAGATTAGACCTTTGTCTGACTTGTACTGTCCAAAAATTTTTTCCCAATCTGTAGGTTCTCTTTTTACTGTTTTGGTGAAGAATTTTGAAGAGCATAGGTGTTTGATTTTTAGAAGATCCCAGTTATCTAGCTTATCTATTGGTGTTTGTGTGTGATGGTTATGGTTTATATCCTGTTAATGCCATGTATTAAGGCCTGAAGTGTTGGTCCTATTTTTTCTTCTATGAACTTTATAGTTTTAGGCTTTATATCCAGGTCTTTGATCCATTTTGAAGTAGTTTTTGTGTACAGCGTGAGGTATGGGTCCTGTTTCATTTTTTTGCAGATGGATATCCAGTTTTGCCAGCACCATTTGTTAAAAAGACTGTCTTTTCCCCATTTGATGGACTTTGGGCCCTTGTCGAACATCAGGTGACTGTAAGTGGATGGATTTACATCTGGGTTCTCAATTCTGTTCCATTGGTCAATGTATCTGTCATTGTACCAGTACCAGGCTGTTTTGACTACTGTAGCTGTATAGTAGGTTCTGAAGTCAGGTAGTATGAGTCCTCCAATTTTATTCTTCTTCTTCAGTAGTGCTTTACTTATTCGGAGCTTCTTCCCTTTCCATATAAAGTTAATGATTAGTTTTTCCATCTCTTTGAAGAATGTTGTTGGTATTTGGATCACGATTGCATTGTATTTGTAAATTGCTTTGGGTAGAATTGTCGTTTTCACAATGTTGAGTCTGCCTATCCATAAACATGGTATGTTTTTCCATTTATGTAGATCCCTTTGGGTTTCATGCAGTAGTGTTTTGTAGTTTTCTTTGTATAGGTCTTTTACATCCCTGGTCAGACTTATTCCTAAGTATTTTATCTTTTTATGGGCTATTGAAAATGGTATTGATTTCCTGATCTCCTTGTCATCGTTCTCTTTACTGGTGTATAGGAATCCAACTGATTTTTGAATGTTTATCTTGTATCCTGCTACTCTGCTGAATCTTTCTTTTAGTTCCAGTAGATTTCTCGTGGAGCCTTTAGGGTTTTCTATGTATAGTATTATATCATCTGCAAACATGGACAGTGTAACTTCTTTATTACCAATTTGGATGCCCTTTATCTTTTTCTTGCCTTATTGCTCTAGCTAGAACTTCCAGCACAATGTTAAATAGGAGTGGTGATAAAGGGCATCCTTGTCTTGTTCCCGTTTTCCAGGGGAATGTTTTCAGCCTCTCTCCATTAAAATGATGTTGGCCATTGGTTTTGCATAGATGCCCTTTATTATGTTGAGAAATTTCCCTTCTATACCTATTTTACTGAGAGTTTTTTGCAGGAATGGGTGTTGGACGTTGTCAAATGCCTTTTCTGCATCAGTTGAGATGATCATGTGATTCTTTCCTTTCCTTTTATTTATGTGGTGGATTACGTTGACTGATTTCTGAATGTTGAACCATCCTTGCATAACTGGGATGAATCCTACTTGGTCGTAGTGTATTATTTTTTTGATATGATGCTGAATTCTGTTGGCTAGAATTTTGTTGAGAATTTTTGTATCTATATTCATGAGAGATATTGGTCTGTAATTTTCTTTTTTTGTGATGTCTTTGGTTTTGGTATCAGTGTTATTGTGGCTTCATAGAATGAATTTGGAAGTGTTGCTTCCTCTTCTATGATCTGAAATAGCTTGACTAGTACTGGTACAAGCTCTTCTGAGAATGTTTTGTAGAATTCTCCAGTGAAGCCATCTGGGCCACGGCTTTTTTGGTTGGGAGTTTTTTTATTACCTTTTCAATCTCTTCTCTTGTTATGGGTCTGTTCAGATTTTCAACATCACTTTGTTGTAGTTTGGGTAGGCCGTATGTTTCTAGAAATTTATCCATTTCCTCTAGGTTTTCAAATTTGTTGGAATATAGTTTTTCATAATATTCTGTTATAATCCTTTTATTTCAGTTGGGTCTTCTGTAATGTCCCCCATTTCATTTCTTATTTGGGTTATTTGTGTCCTCTCCTGTTTTTCTTTTGTCAGTCTGGCCAGTGGTTTGTCGATTTTGTTGATTCTTTCAAAGAACCAACTTTTGGTTTTGGTGATTCTTTCTATTGTTTTTCTGTTCTCTATTTCGTTTATTTCTGTTCTGATCTTTACTATTTCCTTTCTGCTGGTGGTTGTGGGCTTTTTTTTTTTTTTTGCTGTTCTCTTTCTATTTGTTTGAGTTCTGTAGTTAATGTTTTGATTTAGTCCCTTTCTTCTTTTTTGATATGTGCATCTATTGCTATCAGTTGTCCTCTGAGGACTGCCTTTGCCGTGTCCCAAATGTTTTGGTAGGATGTGTTTTCATTCTTATTTGATTCTAGGAATTTTTGGATTCCATCTCTGATTTCTTCTATTACTCACTGATGTGTAAGCAGGATATTATTCAGTTTCCATGTAGTTGATTTTTTTTCCTTGCTCTTTCTGTTGTTAATTTGTACCTTGATGGCATTGTGGTCAGAGAAGATACTTTGAATTATCTCAACGTTTTGGATCTTGTTGAGGATTGCTCTGTGGCCTAAGATGTGGTCTATTCTGGAGAATGCTCCATGTGCATTGGAAAAGAATGTGTACTTTGCAGCAGTTGGATGGAGTGTTCTATATATGTCTATGAGGTCAAGTTGGCTGATTGTGCCCTTTAGGTCTTCTGTATCTTTGCTGAGTTTCTTCTTAGTTGTTCTGTCCTTTACTGAGAGTGGTGTGTTGAAGTCTCCTACTATTATTGTGGACCTGTCAATTCCTCTTTTCAGTGTTGTTAGAGTTTGTTTTTTGTATGTTGGAGCCCTGTCTTTGGGTGTGTAGATGTTTATTATGGTTATGTCTTCATGATGGATCTTTCCCTTAATCATTATATAGTGTCCTTCTTTGTCTTTTATGGAAGATTTCATTTTAAAGTCTATTTTATCTGAGATTAGAATTGGCACTCCTGCTCCTTTTTGGTGGTTGTTAGCTTGATATATTTTTTTCCCATGTTTGACTTTTAATACATTCACATCTTTGTTTCTAAGGTGTGTCTCTTGTGGACAGCATATTGATGGATCCTGTTTTCTTATCCATTCAGTAACTCTCCATCTCTTTATGGGTGAATTGAGTCCATTTACATTCAGTGTAATTATTGATAGATGTGAGTTTGTTGCTGTCATTGTGTAGTGCTTTTTTTGTGCTGCTGAAGTTTTCTTTGTTCTTCTTACTCTCTTGGGTGGAGTTACTTTTGTTTGTGGACTTTTTTTTTTTCATTTGTTTTTGTAGGTTTTCTTTTTGCTAAGACTTTATGTTTTTCCACTTTTTTTTTTTTTTATGAGTGTGTTTGTTAACTTTCTTTGTGGTTACCATGAATTTTACCCTTATCTTTCTAAGTTTGAAGCAGTCTACCATTACTTGGTATCACCTTGCCTTCCTTTTCTTTAGAAGGTGCTATACCTATGCCTTTTATTCCCTCTTTTATTGTTTTGATGTTGTTGTAATTACTGATTAAATGCTCTGATTCCCTGTTGTATTTCTTTTGGTTTTGGATAGTCCTCTAGAGTTCATCTCCTAGATTGGTATCTGGCTGGTACAATCCTGCATCCTAGCTCCTGCCTGTGAGCTGAAGCTGTTTGTCCTCAAATAGAAGAACTCCCTTTAATAATTCTTGTAATTTTCGTTTGGCTTTTACATATTCCCTTAATTTCTCTTTATCTGGAAATGACCTAACTTCACCATCAAATTTGAACGAGTTTTGCAGGATATATTATTCTTGGCTGGCAATTTTTTTCTTTCAAGATTTTATATATGTCATCCCATTGCCTTCTTGGCTGCATGGTTTCTGGCAAATAATCTGAGCTTAGTCTTATTTTTTCTCTTCCGTATGTGACTTCTTGTTTTTCACAAGCTGCTCTCAGGATTCTTTGTCTTTGGTTTTGGCAAGTGTGAATATGATATGCCTTGGCGATTTTCTTTAGGGGTCTCTTCTTTATGGGGTTCGTTGAGCTTCTAGGATGGTCAGCTTTTCATCTTTCATGATATTGGGGCAGTTTTCTGTTAGCAGTTCTTCAGTGATCCTCTCTGTGTTTTCTGTTTTCTCCCCAATTCTGGAATTCCAATCACTCGAAAATTTTTGCTTTTGATTGTATCCCACATAACTCTCAGGGTCTCTTCATTTTTCTTTGTTGTTTTTTCTGAGTTGTCCTGAAACAGTGTTGTATCCAAGTATTTGTCTTCAATTCCACTGATCCTGTCTTCCACCGTTTCAAATCTGCTTCTCAGCCCTTCTATGACACAGTCCATTTCTGAAATCTTGTTGTTTATCTTTCGGATTTCCAATTGTTGTCTTTGTATAATTTCTAGTTGTGAATTTATTTTGGCATTTTGTTCCTGCATTATTTTCCTGAATTCTTCCAATTTTTTGTCTGTATTTTCCATGAATTTGTCTATTGTTTCCTCATTTTTGTCAGCTTTTTGCCTCAGCTCTTGGAGAAATCTGAGTATTAGAGATTTGAATTCCCTGTCAGGTAGTTCTAGTGCATTTTCTTCCACAGGAGAGTCATCTGGTGTTTTATTTTGGATGCCAACTGGAACCATCCTGTCCTGTTTTTGTAAATGTTTTGGTATTGTCTGCTGTCTTCGGGGCATTCAGTAGTTATTTTTCTCGTTTATTGATTGTTGATTTGTTTGTTTCATCGGTTTTTGTTTTTAAAATTTGACTGTGTCTGAGCAGGCAGACTGTGTGTTCTTTGTTGTTTGCTCATCTGTGGGCACAATACTTTTTGCCTCCTTCTCCACTGTCAGGGTGAGTCACTCAGATATGGTATGGCAGTGAAGGTCTAGCTGAAGAGGAGTTACTGGGACGGGTTGTTTGTGGCACTTACTACAGCCTCCAGAGTGGGTTGGTAATCAGTGCAGGGAAGATTCCCGTAGGCCGTGCCTGTGCTGCTTGGTGGTGTGATGTCAAGCACACAGTGCAGGTATGCAGGATACAGTGGGGAGATTGTTATGTGTGGAGCTAAGATGGATATGGGAGAGAGAAGAGAGGAACAGGATCCCAAAACGTACGTACAAACAAAAAAGAATGCTAGGGGAGCTTGCCGTTGGAGTGGAGAGATGAGAGACTATGAAATGGAGAAAAACAGAAAGGGGAAAAGGAAGAAAAGAATAAATAAATAAAAATTGGAAAGGTTAAAGAACCGCTAAGTTCCCAGGGATCCCACCAGTGCCGTTATGAGGCCTGGAGAAGTCGTTCTCAGGTGTTGCAGTACAGCCTGGCTAGAAGGCGTAGAGGTATACAACGCCAGGTATTCAGGGAACAGAAAGAGAAGGAAGATATAGAGAGATGAGAAACTGAGCAATGAAGAAAAACAAAAAGGGAAAAAGAGGGAAAAGAAAATAAAACAAATTAAAAAAAAAAAAAAAAAAAAGAAACCCCCCTCTAGAAAACAGAAGAATAAAAACCAGTGAAAAAAGAAATGCGCTCAGGGATCCCTCTGCATTTCTGTGCAATTGAGTGGGAAGTTTCTTTGTCATGCAGCACCACCTGGCCAGAAAGGGCTTCCAACTCAAGAAAAGGAAAAGAAAACAAACAAACAAACAAAAGCCCCGGGATCCCATCAGCACTGCAGCCTAGACCGGGAAGCAGCTCCACACTCGAACAGAGCTCCAAAGCCCCTCAGGAAGAAGCAAAGATGACCTACAGAGACAGGTATTTGCATGAAAGGAGGGGGAGGTGGTGAGAGGTAAGGAAGAAATCAAAAGAAGCAGAAAAAAAAAACAACTTAGAAGGCAACAAATGGCACTCAGAGGGCCAGCTAGTGTGGGCTGGTGTTTCTCGGAAAAAGAGACTGTGTCTGCGGGAAGCAGAGGGGGCCGAGTGTGGGTGAAGAAGAGTAGGGAGTGGGAAAGCATGTATCACAAATTACCGGAGCTCTGCAGCCCCTCAGGAAGAAGCAAAGATGGCGCATGCAGCCAGGTGTTTGAGCGAAAGGAGGGAGGGGTGGTGGGAGGTATGGAAGAAATCAAAAGAAGCAGAAAAAAAGCAACAGCAGCAGCCAACAAATGGCACTCAGAGAGCCGGCCTGTTTGGGTGTGTGGAATCCAAGCAGCTGGTGTTTCCCAGTCAAGAGATTGTGGTCGCGGGAAGCAGAGGAGGCCAAGTCGGGGTGAAGAAGTGTGGGGTGTGGGAAAGCGTGTATCGTAAATTACCAGTTGTTTTGTCTCCTGCTGGACTCTCTGTGAGGCTGCTTTCTCGTACCCGCTGTTCCCTGGTCTCCGATAGGAGTCCAAGATGGCAGATCCACGCTGCGTTAGCTGGTAGGGGACCTCTGCATGAATCTCTCCTTGCTCTCCATTCTCTGTCAGTTTTCTCACTCCATTTGGTGCTTGGCTGGGTTCTTTATCTCTTCATTTGGTGTTGTAGGGTTTCAGGATTGTTGTATTCTCTGTTAGGCTTGATTTTTCGGATCTTTGCTGTGGAGGGACGGCGTGGTGCTTCTGCCTAGAGTACCATTTTGCTGGAACCACCTCGGTTTTGGAGATTTTAATGACTAGTTTCTTTCCAGTGGTGTGGTTTGACCATGTTATCAATCCAACTTTTAATTGTATCAAAAACCCTAGATCAAGTGCTTTTCTAATATATATATATTTTTTATCCTTTGGCTTTTATGAATGAAACTCATATTTCCCTCCTCTATTGAACTAATTTGCTTTCTGAAGGGAATCCATTATTATTTTATAAACTCTTTCCTTATTTCCAAGGAGAAAGGATACTAAGGAATTGTTATTACCATTAAAAAAAAAAATACAACTTTGAAACTAGGTGAATGTAGCTGTTTTGTTCTTATTAGATATTTCTTCTTATCGCAAAGCTACCTACCTACAAAAAGGACAAATAATTTATATCTTCTCTTTTCCTCTCAGACAGTCAAATAACTATAGGACATTAAAGAACACAAAGATCATCTTTTATATCATCTGTTGCCAATGCACCAAAAAAGAATAACTTTTTTATTATCTGAAATCATTAGCTCTTTAGCCTTAGAAAAGTCCTGGGAAGATTGCTAAATAGATTGTCAACGGAGGTGTTTGTAATTCTGCACAGATTGCTATATGCCTTCTCGATGGTATCATGTTAACCAGTAAGTGGTTGCTGCTCTGTGTTCTACCAAAGCAGGATGGGTTCAAACAAAGGAAGAGTCCACAGGACCCTTCAGAAAGTCTTTTCTGTCAAGCTCAATCCACTTTGTTAGGGAACAGGACCACTGAACTTATAAAGCTGCATCTTGTTTTTCACTTTGCCTGCTGCTGGTTCATATCAGGGCCTGAGCAAATATCCCCTCATCTAGGACAGAAGTGAAAATGCTTGCCACAGATCCCTCAGAAATTTATATCAGACCTATAACCTATGTCTCCCCTTAACACCTATTCTTTGTTGATTTTTCTTTATGACTTTCAGACTAGGGGACATCTACATGGACTTCCAGAAATATCTGTGATTTTATATTTAAGTTCCCATTGGGCGATATCTCTATAGAGTAGTGTTTCAAAATATATACTGCCTGTTTCTGGGGAAGGATTATTGTTCTCTACCCCAATGATAAGGAGCGCTGGTGGTATAACAGTTAAAGTGCTTGACTGCCACCTGAAAGGTCGGTGGTTCAAACCCACCAGTGGATCTCTGGGAGAAAAGGCCTGGCTATCTGCTTACGTAAAGATTACAACCTACTAAACCCTGCAGGGCAGTTCTACTCTGTCCTATAGGCTTGTTATGAGTCAGAATCAACTAGACAGTACACAACAATAACAACTCCACTGATAGGAGTCCCTGGGTGATGCAAATGGTTTAGCCCTTGACTATTAATCAAAAGGTTGGAAGTTCAAACCCAGAGGCACCTCAGAAGAAAGGCCTGACAATCTGCTTCTGAAAGGTCATAGCCTTGAAAAACCTATGAAATACTGTTCTACTCTGCATACATAGGTTGCCATGAGTTGGAGTTGGCTCAAGGGCAACCAAAAAAAAAAAAAAAAACCAGAAAACTACCCTGTTGGTAGATGTGGTTAACAAAATGTGAGTGGCCACTTCTAGCACCAGTGTGTGCATTTTCAAGTTCTTCCACAATAACCGGTAGTATTCCATGTAGGGGTTGCTGGGTCACCATTGATCCCAGAGTTAAGACAACCCAATATGGACTCACAGTGTAAGTTACTGATATTTAGGGACATTTGTTATGCTTATGCTGCTTAATACACTGTACCTGTTGGAGTCTTGTGAGTCCCTGAATGGTACAAACAATTGATAGGCTTGGCTGCTAACCATAAGGTTGGAGGTTCAAGTCTACTCAGAGGCACCTGGGAAGAAAGGCCTGGTGACCTCCTTCTGACAAATCAGCCATTGAAAACCCTAAGGAGCACAGTTCTACACGTAGGGTCCCCATGAGTCTGAATGGACTCGACAGCTTTGGTTTTGGTAATAGAAACTTGAAGGGAAGTAAGGTAAAATATCATGAGACAGTGACTGCTATATACCAGGCAATTTTCATATGTCAGTTTGATGAATTATCATTAGGGGGATGTTATGGATTGAATAGTGTCCCCCAAAATGTGTGCCAACTTGGCTAGGCCATGATTCCCAGTATTATGTAATTGTCCACCATTTTGTCGTCTGATGTGCTTTTCCCATGTGTTGTAAATAATACCTCTATGATGTTAATGAGGCAGGACTCCATCTACAAAATTAGATTGTATTTTGAGTCAATCTCTTTTGAGATAAAAAAAAGAGAAGGAAGCAGAGAGACAGAAGGACCTCATACCACCAAGAAAGCAGTGCCAGGAGTAGAGCGTGCTGTTTGGGCCAGGATTCCTGCACGGAGAGGCTCCTAGACCAGGGGAGATCAATAACAAGGACCTTCCTTCAGAGCCTGGACCTAGTGCCCTGAATTTGGACTTGTAGCCTACTAGACTGTAAAAGAATAAATTTCCGTTTGTTAAAGCCATCCACTTGTGGTATTTCTGTCATAGTAGCACTAGATAACTAAGACAGGAGACTACTTAAAATAATTTGCATAATCAAAATTGGGAGAAGTGTGTTTGGGATCCAGCATAAGTCTTTTCCTTTTTTAGGTCTTTAAATTCAGCAAAAGACTAGCTCTCCTTTCCCTGGAGCTAAATGACTCTATTTGCTTTATGGTTTTCTGGTTATTCCTTTTTATTCTATGCCAAGGTTTGTAAGCATCTTAGTTTAGGACAGCTACAGTTTGAGTACGGGTTGGAGGATGAGAAGCAAAGTGTATTTTCTCAGAGTAGTATGTTTCATCGATTGTTGAACACGGTGTGAAGACACAAGTACTAAGATTTCTAGAAGAATCTGAAAAAACACCCGCAAGGTACATAAAAGAGGCAACGGCCCAGCCTAAGTATCAGCAAAAAGTGGGTAAAGCTCTCGGCGGGAAGATGTGAGAAGAGGTTTTCCTGCTAATGATAGCAGGAACATATTCATTAGACTCTAGATTGGGACTCAAGCCTGAGAAGTTTCAAGTGTGATAAAAGTCAGACTAAGTTTTGCAGAAACACCTGGGTGTGCTTCCTGGGAAACTTGCGCCAGCTTTGTAAAGACTCTGGGCTACACTTTTAACCCTGCCCTAGAATTGCTCATTTTGTCTTGGCAGGACCAGTCCCTCAGGGTGGTTCTTTTCTCTGTCACAGAAGGAATTTTTATGCTATCTGATTCAGAATTCTTTTGATTACAAGTGTCAGAAACCCATCTTACTAGGTTGAACTAAACAGAGGAATAATTGACTCGTTTGATTGGGATTTTAAATGGTGATGTCATTTAACAAAAACATTCAAGTGCAAAGCTTCAGCAGTGGGTGGATTCAGAGTTTACAAAACACTGGAGATCTTGTCTTTTTTTCCCTCAGATCTTATGTTTTGCTAGTTTCCTTCTTAGACAAATTCTCAACCTGTGGTGGGAAAGATAGGCAGTGGCAACCAGGGCTTTGCATTGGTTCCTTCCAGGTTGGAACCCCTGCTGAGACTTTGCATTTCTAACAAGTTTCCCAGGTGATGCTAATGCTACTGGTTAGGGATCAATCCTGAGAACCACTAGTAGAGAAACCAAAAACAAAAAAACCAAACCCATTGCTATCAAGCCAATTCCGACTCATAGCGATCCTATAGGACAGAGTAGAACTGCCCCCATAGGGTTTCCAGGGAATAGCTGGTGGAATCAAACTGCTGACCTTTTTGGTTAGCAGCTGAGCTTTTAACCACTGCACCACCAGGGCTCCACAAGTAGAGAAGTAGTTCTCAAAATGTATTATACGTAAGAATCACCTGCGGATTTTGTTAAGATATAGATTCTGAGTCAGTATGTTTGGAGTGGAAATGCAAATTCTCAAGCAGGAGTTCAAACCAGAAAGAACTGGTTTTAAGCCCTGCTGGCAACTATAAAATTAGATCCGCCTTAACAGCTTGAGATTGCTAGCAGCTGGTAGGTTCCAACTACCAACCTTTCAGTGAGCACCATACTGTGCCACCAGGATTCCAGAGAAGTCAATATTCCTTTTCCAAAATAGCTAATGTTAGGCAAAAGCTCTGACTGAGTCATTCTGGGTCATTTGCTAATCTCTGTGGTTTGATGATGGGATGTTCTGATTGGCCAGGTTGGATCATATGCCACACCTATAGTGACAGGAGAGGGATGAGTCTCAGCCAAACCTTATGGGATGGGTCCTTTCAGGAACGAGGGGTTCTGTTACCAGAAGAAGGGAGGAAGAAACGTGTGTTGGGAATACAAAAACAATAGCTAGACAAGGACACTGCTTACAGTCCTTTGGTTGGGTGATCTGGTGGCCGCATGGGACCTGATTCTTTGGAGTTGCTGTTTGTCTTTGCTCCGGTGTTCAAGTCTTCACCAAGGGGACAGCAAGCCCAGTCATTACAGCAGTAATGTGGCTGTAATGAGCTATTAAGCTTTTTGTCTGAGCAAGAGATTTTGAGAATAGTAAACTGATACCAATGAAGAAAATGAAATAGTAAAATCATATTAACGTAGACAATAAGCTCTGTGAGGGGAGGTAGTTTCCTTCCTCAGCGTACAAGCTATGGGTGGGGAGAAATGGTTTTAGTTCTCAATATTTTTTGGCCTACACGTGACCCTAGCAAAATAACCTAGTGTCATATTCATTTAATTAAAATGATAAAACACTCAAGCTGACAAAAAAGCTGATTGAACTAATCTATCCAACAGAAACTATAACATAAGTAAAATCGGATAGAGATCAAAAATTAAAAGAAAAACTTGGAAAGGGAAAATGTTTTTTTGTTTGGATAAATAAGACGTTTTCTATCTCACGGATCTTTCAATTATTTTACACACAGATGCAATTTTAACATTCAGGTTAGTGGTAAAATTTATATGGCCTTAATTATCAAAAAGATGTTTTAATTCACTTACATTTCCCTCATTTTTGGAGAGGACCCTGTCTTCTTAATGCTCTTTTCTTTCTGGAGCCCTATCGCTTAGTATTAGTGAGGAAAAACCCCACTTTGTTTTTTCTTTCTGGCATTTTTCTGCTCTGTGGGGTGGAGACATGAACCTATATCATCTCTTTCCCACTATTTCCTTCTGCTCCAACCAATAGGAGTTGATTCACCTTAATTTAGCTAACTGAATTAAAGAGTTTGTTAATTTTGGACCACAACTATTTTCACACTGCTTATGAATCTCTTCATAGTCTGCAATTTTTAAAATTCCAAGAATAGAAATCAGTGGACGAGCAGAGGTCAAATGCTATATAAATGTAAATTGCAGTGTTGATTTTCAGAGAATCTGGAAGCATGTACCTATTGTGTAAATTGTACAAAACTATAGTGTAACTAGAGGCAACTCTGTTTGGAATACATTGTTTCTTACTATTTTTTTAAAAGCAACTTAATTGAATTACAATACACATGCTATACAGTTAACCCACTTAATGTGTAAATTTTAATGGTTTTTAGTATATCCGCAGACATGTGTGACAATTGTTAAGTCAAATGTAGAACATTTTCATCACTTTCAAAAGAAACCCTGTTGTACCTTCTAGCTATCACCTCCCTGTTTCCCCATCCGCAGCCCTAAGCAACTATTAATCTATTTTATGTTTCTATATATTTTTCTATTCTGAACTTTCATATAAGATGCTCTGGTGGCGCAGTGATTAAGCGCTCAGCTGCTAACTGACAGGTCAGCAGTTTGAACCCAGCAGCCACTTAGTGAGAGAAAAATGTGGCAGTCTGCTTCCATAAAGATTATAGCCTTAGAAACCCTGTGGGGGCAATTCTACTGTGTCCTATAGGGTCTCCATGAGTTGAAATAGATTCGATAGCAAAAGGCTTGGTTTGGGGTTTGAACTTTCATATAAATGGAATCATGTGATGTGTGGACTTTAGTGACTGGCTTTCTTCACTTAGCATAATACTTTCAAGGTTCATCGAAGCTGTAGCCATGTATCACTAGTTCATTGCTTTTATGACTGAAAAATATTCCATTGTATGGCTATACCACATTTTATTCATCTATTTATCTGTTGATTCTGCTTGGGATTTTATGCCCTCAGGTTCCTACTACAGTCTCTTGATCTGTCATTACTTCCATTGTTGGACATTTACTGAATCTGCTTCCTACAACTCCTGAGAACTTCCTCATGCATCTCTTTAACCAAAAAAACCAAACCAGTTGCCACTGAGTTGATTCTGACTCTTGACGACACCATGTGTTGTACGGTAGAACTCCACTCCATCGGGTTTTCATGGCTGTGACCTTTAGAAACAAATTGCCAGGTCTTTCTTCTGAGGCATCTCTGGGTGGGTTCAAACAGCCAGTTTTTCAGTTAGTGGTCGAACATTCGCCGTGAGTCGGAATCAACTCGATGGCAATGGGTTTGGTTTTTGGTTTGATTTTAGTTGAACACTTAGCCGTTTGCACCAGCCAGGGTCTACGTATCTCTCTAGCCTAGGTTAACTTAAATGAGACGAAAGCTTTCAAATTTCTCTGTTTGAATGAGGAATTCAACAGACATGGGTTTTACTGCCATTGAGGCACGGAGAGAGAAGAAGAAATTGCCAGTTTCTCTTTTCCCTTAATGTGGTAATAAAATAAAAATAAACAAAGGAATAACAAACAAATTAGATTTAAATAAATTCCTTTGTTTATTTAAATCTTATTACAAGGACAAATTATTAAACAGCTAATCAAACTGCAGTCTTTTGGGGATTAAGGGCTACATAACAAACATTTCTGAAATTCTTGCTATGTTTTAACTGGCTTTTCTGCTCTATGAGCCACCTGTCATTCTTGATTTCATCTCTGTATTTTTTCCCTTACCTCTGCCACGCATTTCCCAGGTCCCGATCCTCCTACTTGGACACTGACATGTTGACATCTCTGCACTACCATGATGGCAGACAGTCAGAATAAACAAGGAATGGGGTGCTTCCTTCCAGGGGGCTATTGTCCCTGGCTTGCAACTGCAGCTATAACCAACCAAACCTTTTGCCCCCAAGTGATTCAGACTCATAGCGACCCTATAGGACAGAGTAGAACTGCCCCGTAGGGTTTCCAAGGAGTGACTTGTGGATTTGAACTGTTGACCTTTTGGTTAGCAGCTGAGCTCTTAACCACTACATCACCAGGGCTCCTTCAGGTATAACAGAAGTAGTAAACTTCGATGAGCCATGAGGGAAAGTTCTGGTCTTTTCCTGTGTCTGAAGGAGTGCTGCCCATCCTCCCTCCCACAGGTGTTAGCTAGACTCAGAGCACAATATTATCTCTTCACATTGAAGTAAATAATAAGGCAACTTTTGACCCTTAAGGTGGAAAACTTGTTATCTACAGTGTGTATGTCTCATGCAGGAAGGCACAGAGGAAAGCTTGAGCCATTTAGATTCCTCAGGTGTCATTCAGAGAGTGCTTATTGCTCGAATGGAGTTTCCTCTTCTCTGGGTAAAATGTGCAAGCTTGCGTGTGTGCCCCCACCCTCAGAGACAGAGAGACAGAAAGGAAAAGAAAACCCACCAGCTCCTGGATTAAAGTCTTTTCTGGAAAGCAAAACAATGCCATGAATGAATCTACAAAGAAAGCATCTCGTGGAAGGCACTTTCTATGTCAGTCTGTAAACTCCTTCATGGAAGGAAAGATGTCTGCCTTGCCATTATTCTGGAAGCAATATAGGGTACTCTATGAATATAGACTCCCCGAGTGCTTCAAACTGTTACCACGCTTGGCTCCTACTGAAAGGTTGGAAGTTTGCCTCCACTTGGATGCCTCCGAACAAAGGCCTGGAGATCTACTTCCAAAAATCAGTTATTGAAAACCCTGTGAAGCACAGTTCTACTCTGACATACGTGGCGTCACTATGAATCAGAATCAACTCAACAGCATCTGGTAACTGGTATGTACATGGAGTTTATGGAGGGTGATTTGAAGTACTGGGATCACTACTGCCACCAACTTCTCCTTTGTGGCCTTTTTACTGATGCCTTTAGTTCCCCCGTCAACCATTTATTCTCTTGGGTTAAACTTCACTTTCACCTGGGGTTCTCTTCTCATTAAAAAACAAAAACACCTATTTTATTATATATAATATATATTTACTATATATAATATATTTTTATGAATGAATGAATTTTTTTCCTCCGTGAAAAAAGATCAGTAATGGCGTTCGAGATTCTAGCGCATAGAGCATAAGGAAGATTAAAGGGACATGAGAGGAAGGGGAAATATATATTTTTAATTTTTTACTGTGGATCAGGCACAGTCCAAAACCCTCTATTATAGCTTATCTAATCCTCACAACATCCCTATGAGGTAAGTTTGATAATCTTCATTTGAAATATAAGTGAAACCAGAAATTTGGTATCACTTTTAATGGTTATACAGCTAGTAAGTGGTAGAACTGGAATTCTAACACAAAGCTAGAAAGTCTCACCCCATTTTGATGTTTGACCTCTGGCAGCTTTCAGGTACCATCCCTCCACCTTTCCCTTTTGCCCCCGATCTGGGAAAGCCCATAAAAAAGGGCAAGTTCAAACCAGGCAAACCATTGTCTGCAAGTAAGAACATTAACCCTGGTCTCACCCTGTAACCACAGTAAAAACCAAAGCCATTTGTCCCTCCTCTGACTTAAGCCATTCTAGACCAGTTTGAGTGCTTACATTTATCTCCCCCAGAAAATCCTGTTATGTGAATAGTAAATCTTTTCATAACCTCTTGGTGGGTGTGTGGTGTTTTCAGTTTCCACACTGGAATCCATTTTGTGTAGGGGTTGGTCCCTGCTTCCACAGTGCAATCATGAACCAAAGGCAATGAAACACTGAAAGGGGAACCAGGGCCGCTGTAAAGACACATAGCTGCTTCATATTGGAGTGGCTAGGTCTGCATGTGCCTTTAACCAACACGGCCCTTCCATGCCGTGAATAATATTTTTGAAATAGAAGTAGTGTAGACACAGTTTGCACTGATTCTGTGTGTTTGAGTTTTGGCTCCTCGTTCTGTGTACTTTTCGGTTCTTACAATTATAAATTGTGGTCGTGTGGGAAAATACGAACCAAAGTAAGTTTTACTGCTATAAAGGACTGTGGTTGAAGGTCTGTTTCTCCTTTTTCTGTTCTGTTGTTATAAATATAATGCATTTTAAAAGAAGAAGGCTTATTGCTGAACTAGAAGACAAACTCTATGTTGCTGTAATAAAGGCAGAACATCTCATGTGTCTTCTGAAAGATTTAGTCAAGGAATTGTCCCTGCGGGTAATAAACATCTGTTTCTTTTAGTTTCCCCTTTTCCAATTCTCTCATAGCAGAATAGATTATTTTCTCTAAGGAAGCCATTCCATGTGGTTCATCAGAACTAAGTTCTTTAACTATGTAAAATCTATCCCGTTTACATGGGTAGTGATGGAGCCCAGGCTTGGCCTCTGAAAATGCTCTACCCCCTGAACCTAATGATAGGCTTAGAAATGGGTACATGACTCAATTTAGGCCAACCAGAGTGTTCCTTGGGAATCTTCTGCCAGAGGCTTCAAAACAATGGCATCTTTCAGCAGGGTTTCCAGGCTGGTAGGGTGTGACCAATGGGCTACCATAGGTGATTGTTATTACTACCTGAAAGTAGATTCACTGAGAGGTAGAGAAGGAAGCAGGGCTCTAAGGTATAATTCCTGAAGCCAGTTGTTTCTGGAAGCTAAGAACAACAATAATAATTACTTTATAACAGCAGCTAGACTAGTGCTTTACGAAACCACTGGGCAGTGCAGCCTAGCCACATCGACACAAAATTAACCATCACAGAAGGTGATAGAATGAGCACTGGTGTAGCCATTAAGAGTTCTGGGCTCTAGTCACAGCTTTAAGCGTGGCCTGCCACGCCAGAGATCTTACATAAACTCTCTAGGAGATCTTGATTTTAACTGTAAAATGAAGAGTTCGGGAATAGAGAATTTAGAGTTCTAAAATTCCATTTCCAGAATTCAAAGTGACTTCATCTCAGGAAAACGGTCTCCTCACAAAGGTCAATGTTGATCTGTTGTCAGTGGCTGCTTGGAAAGTCGTGTTGAGACGTGTGGTAGGCTGAATAAGGCCCTCAAAGATATCCAAGCCCTAATCCTTGGAACTTGTAAATATTACCCTTACGTGGCAAAGGGACTTCGCAGATGTGATTAAGTTAAAGATCTTGAGATGGGAAGATTATCCTGGATTACCCAGGTGAATTCGAAATGTAATCATTAAGTGCCTTTATAAAAGTGAGGCAGACAAAATTTTGGCTACAGAAGAGGACAGGCAACGAGACCGCTCTGCTGGCTTTGAAGATGGAGGACTCCTGAGACAAAGAATGCAAGGAAGGCAGCTGTAAAAGCAGGAAAAGGAAAGAAAATGGATTCTCCCTGAAGCCGCCAGGAGAAACAGAGCCCTGCCAACACCATGATTTTAGACTTCTGACCCCCAGAATTGTACAAAAATAAGCATGTGCTGGACTAAACCACTAAGTTTGTGGTCATTGGTTACAGCAACATAGGCAACTAATACAAGAAGGATGGTGGAGTCTTGGTCTCAGCAGGGATGGAGACCAAAATGTATTTGAGATTGTCCATTATGAATGGAGTGTTGGTGATTGTTACCGTCTAGTTCACCAATGTCACCCTCTGTAGTTTCGGCCTTAGAAGAAGATAAATTTGAATGTTTGAAAATAGCTTTGTAATAGACTGGTATTTTTTGCTTTCGTGTTGCGCTCTCACCTGGAGCCTTTGATATGTGCTAATAAGTTGCTTTTCAGTTCTAAACACCCTTTGTTCATAAGTTACGTTATAGACAATAGCAGGCTCCATGTGAACATGTGCGTGCATTACTTTTCAACATTCACCTTAATCTATGTTTATTAAAGTGACTTCTAACTTTTGACATGTATCGGAATCATATAAAAAACTTGTAAAGTGCATGCCTGAATTTCACCCCAGCCTATTTATTCAATCAGAATCTCTCCAGAGTGTTATTTTTAAATGCCTCTGCAGAGAATATGAAACACATAAAAAAGTTAAAAATTGGCTTAGTGAGTCACTGCCATTGACTGATATGAATTGAATCACGAAAAAATATTGCTTCTTGTGTAACACATTTGTTTTTATCATGATATCCATGCACCTGAGATGTTAAATACAGGTAGAGGGAAATCAATAAGGCCCAGAAGTCTTCCTTGAAAGTGCCTTAAATAAGCTAAATATGAGATTCATTAATGAAATGCTGCCTATTTTAGGAAACTGTCTGTCTTAGGCTGGATGGCAGCTCCTCAAATTTGATGTAATCTATTTGCTGACTGGAGAGACAGAAAATACTGTTCTTCTGTTCCAATTGACATGAACATTAAATGGAAGCATATGTAATTGCTGTATTTGTAGGTCAAAAATATTTGAATGCTGGCAGTGCCATATAGTTTACCCTATTAAGCGAATTCATTAATGAATGAACCCAGATCAAACAAGTTAAACTATTCCAATACTTTTCTTAATGAAAAGTAATATCATAGACAAATAGTAGTAAAGCCTCAAAGTTACTGAAAATAATCAAACAGATGAAAGATAAGTTGCAAGTTCAAACTCTTATATTATTGTCTTGGTTGATTTTCTTTAGCCTTCTCCAGTCATGGATTAGTTTTATCCTCTGCAATCAATCTGTACATGGTTATCGAGCGTGTGAATGTGACTATTTTATGTGAATGAGTAACAATTACAAATCATGAATTATGTGCTAGTGGGTACTTAGAATCAAATATTATGATGTGAACCAGAAATGAGTTTATCGTATACACTAATAAGGTTGAGCTAGGAGCGGCAGCAGTTATTACTGGAAATCCAATAAGAGGTCCTGAATTTGAGGCCAGATCTGCCAATTGCATTGATTTCCTCATTCACAAAATGGGAAAAAGAGTAATACCTACCCCATGGGATTACTGTGGGGTTCAAATAAGATAAAGTATGCAAAAGCAGCTGTAAATTATAAAACGGTGTAAGAGATCATGGTATATAGGGGATGTAAATACATTCTGGGGATTCACCATCTGTGCACGTACAGACTGAAGTTGTTTCTAAGATACTGCCTACACCATTTTAATTCACAAACTGACCCAGTCTACATATTGAAAAAGAAGGTCTAACCTTTCCTAAAGAATAGACAGCTAACCAATATGAGTGATTTGTGTGAAAAAACAAGTCTGTTAATAAAATAAATAATAATAATAATAAAGAAAAATAACAAGCCCAAAATAATCAGTTGCTTTCAGTAAAAATAGCTAGCCACAAAATGGCATTTCAAAAAAAAAAAAAAAATCAGTTGCTTTTTAATTTAAGGATGACTTAAATTTCACTCCTCGCTCACTCTTGCCCAGACATCTTTGTTTCTGGGAGTGCAGAATTGTTTAGTTCGAGCATCTTCATAAGAATGTTTTTTGTTTTTCTTTTTTAAATGTGCTAATAGGTCAGATTGATGTCAGGAGATAAAACACATTTATGTTAGGGCTTCTATGTCAAGTATATTACAAACAGTATATATCCACTGCCCAATTATTATTGTTTTACTGACAGCTACTTTACATTTTAAGAGCAATTTGTTACAGTTAAAAAAATTACTTAGCTAGTATAATTTATGAGACAGGAAGATAAGAAATTTCATATTTTTACTGTAATCACTTCTGTGTTATTTGACTCATTAGCATTTCTACTTTAAGTTATTAATTACTGCAGAATAGGAAAGGGACTTTGGTTTTTGCTCCGAGGGATATACATTTAACTGAATCTTTTCAATGCATGTGGTCATTGTTTGGAAAAAGAACAGCCCAGAGAACTCTGGGCAGTGGGAGGGCAGTTGAGGCTTCCTGGAGGAGAGGACATTTAGACTGAGTCCTGAATAATGAATAGAAATTACATATAAAAGAGTGAAGAGTCTCCGTGTGTCCATGAGTATTGGGATGGTGATGTAAGAGTGACCGAAAGATTTGCTAGGAAGAGGAAGCAGGATGGGCAAAAGCACAAAGGTATGAAACAGCATTGTGTGTGGAATTAGAATTATCAATTTAGTATCACTAGAGTATAAAATATTACGAGGAGAAAAGTAGGAGCGACTTATAGAGGAGAACTTATGTTCCTGTGTTTCCTTTCACATGGACAAATATCCATTAGTGTAACGTACTTATCCTCCTACCACCGTGTTATATTCTCTCCTTGCGTGGGGGTTGGGGTGGTGGTGGTGGTGATTTACCTGAGTTTGAAAGGAGAAACTAGAAATGCATAGCCATGCCCTGTCTCTCTCTTCTTGGTTGGAAGCCAGCTTGCCTGCAGGGAGTATCTATTTTCCATGTCTTATGTTTGGTTGGCAGCTACAGCTACTAACCAAAAAGTCAGCAGTTCAAATCCACCAGCCACTCCTCGGAAAGCCTATGTGGCAGTTCTACTCTCTCCTATATGGTTGCTATCAACTCGACAGCAATGAGTTATGATGACAGAGGCAGGTCTTGCCTCTAAGTCAAGGGTGGTGGTTGGGTGGTGGGGAAGCTGGATTCAGTTTGGGGTGATAATTTAGGTTTATTAGAATGTATACTGAGGTACAAATCTTGAGAAATAATTGGGAAGAAGAATTTTTGGAAGCAAAGTATACTATAGAGGCTTTTGGTGGGGCCAAGCCCTCTAGATTTAGGTCTTAAACTTTATCATTTGGGGCCTTGGTCTTTGTGGAAGCTTAGATTCTCCTCTAAGACTTGTTTTTCACTGTTGTGCAGTTGGTTATGAATTACTGCAGGCTAGGAAAGGGGATTTGGTTTTTGTTCTGAGGGATTTTGACCTTGATGGATGACCTGATTACAACTTGTGGAAGTTCTGTCTACTGTAAATGGCTCTTTCTGTAGAGGTAGCACTTCCTGTGCCAGTGAGAATTAAGTGACTAGAAAGCCAACTTCAGCAATGTTGAGCAGTAGCTCATGCCTCAGTGAAGGTATGGGGCTTCTTAGGCCTCAGGAAACATTCAGGGCCACTCAAAGTTCAGCAAAGACATAGGACACTGAG
This sequence comes from Dugong dugon, assembly GCA_030035585.1. Taxonomy (NCBI): domain Eukaryota; kingdom Metazoa; phylum Chordata; class Mammalia; order Sirenia; family Dugongidae; genus Dugong; species Dugong dugon. Next base: position 109,280,400 of record CM057467.1, read on the forward strand.
ACATTTAGCAGATCCTGGCTATGCTAACTCAATGAAATACAGCTCTCTGGTACAAAATAATAGAAGCCCTGCTGGCGCAGTGGTTAAAGCGCTTGGCTGCTAACCAAAAGGCTGACAATTCAAATCTGTCAGCCACTCTGTGGGAGAAAGATGTGGCAGTCTGTTTCCATATCTACTCAATAGCAGTGGGTTTTGTTTTGGTTTAGTGCAAAATCTACATTGTGCATGAGGATATCCAAAAGAGTAGCTGTTGTTGTGGGGAACAGTCTCAGGAAAGTGGGATCAAGACTATCTCAATAGGTCACTGATCTCTTCTCTAGAGAGGAATAACCAGATCCTAAAGAAGCTAAATGGTTGAGTCTAATGAGTTAAGAGAACAAAATTTGGAGAATCACTTCCCTTCCATTTAGTCTATTCCTGAGGAGTTGTATAGACTTATCCAATTTATGAGTTTGGAAAGAGATACCAGCATGGGGCAAATGTGGACTGCCTTTCATCTCTGTTTTATTGACAGCAATCACATATTCCACTTAGTAATGAGGATAGTCCTGCACTGGTCTAGAGCTATCAGTAAGTCTGACTAATCTTCTGCTTTACTATGAGGAATTCCTTTTGCCTATACTTAAAAGTCATATCCTCCAACATAATCTTTATCAGTAAATAGGTATTTTTCCCACAGATAGTGATTCCTTTGTCTAAAGTGTCTTTTGGTTCAAATTCAGGCTGAGATGAAGCATGTTGTCTATGGAATCTTCTACAACATCCCCCAAACCTAGATGAAACCAGGTTGTGTGTACCTTCCCTGAACATTGTTCATTAAATGCCTCTTTTCTGATTTGAGAAGCTATAATGGCAACTGTCTCCATACAGGGCAATTGTTTTGCAGAGGTACTATATCATATCTCAAAGGATTTTCTCTTGTTTCCAAAGCACTTGACTCCATGCAACTTGTGGACTTCTAATTTGAAGAGTTAAAATTTTAAAAATTGCAGAAGTCTGAGAAAAAAATTATGTACATACTTGATTTTTCATTATTTTTTATTCTAGAATGTCTTTTTTAAAAAGACAATTCATTAAATATTACTTAGATAAATAGAAAAATGATGAAATATATATGTAAGATAAGAGAATAACAATTCAGTGGACACTTTGTCACCTACCACCAAGTTATAAAATAGAACCTTATCATTCCTTTTAAAACACTAATGAGTCCCTGAATTTTGTATTTGTAATTTTTTGCTTTTTGTTATAATTTTGCCTTACATGTGTATCCTTCAAAAACAGGATATATTCAGCTATCACCACTTACTAACAACCATCTCTGCCAAAAATCAAGTGTTTATTATTCATGTATAGGGAGTAGGACGTCTTGACCCTCTATTTTGTGCCATTGGTCAATATGTCTTTCCTTATTCTAATATCACAGTTTTTATTATTATAGCTTTGGAATTTTAATAACATTTCTTGATATACTATTCTTGATCCCATTTATTCTTGATATTTTCCATTTCATTTTTATTTTTTTTTTGTTCTTTTACTCTGCATCCTAGTAGAATGCCTCAACTTTGCTTTTCATCTCACTGAATCTATTTTCTAAAGGCTAGTCTGCTTTATTTTGCATCCAATTCATACTTTCAGTGAGCTATTGAAATTTTTTTTCTCTAGCAATCTTTTTTTTTAATCTGACTTTGTCACTTTACTTCATACTTTGTAATGAGAAATGACTTCCATGACTGATGAACGAAAATATCTACTTAAAAAAGTGAAAGATTGGTTTTAATACAAAGAAAAGAAAAATCTCACCTCTCCCAACTAAACAAGTAAGTAATTGTATTTTATTTAAAATATGCTGCGAAACATCTGCTAATATTATGTTCTGTTTCCAGTAAAAAAAATCCTTACACGGAGTCTAATAAGATGTCTTTTGCATAATGTATCAATTAGGCTGTGCCACAAACCATCCAAATACTTAGTGACTTAAAACAACAACCATTTAAGCTCACTATTCTACAGGTCAAAATTTGGCCTACGCTCAAAAGGGCATTTTTGTCTTGGCTGAGATCCCTGTGAGACTGTGGTCAGCTACCAAGTTAGCTAGGGGCTGATTGGTATCGGACAACCTTAACTGGAAAGATTCACCTTGGCTCCACCATAGTCTTTCATCACCCACAGGCTGGCTTCACTTTGTTCACTGGGCAGTTAAGCAAGATTCTGAGAACAAAAGTATGCCAGAACTGTTGAGCCTAAGATTTGGAACTGGCACACATTGTTCCCACAGTATTCTATGGCTCAAAGCAAGTCACAAGGCCAGCCTAGATTCAAGGGGAGAAGAAAGAAACTCTACCTCTTCATGATAAGAATGAAAAATCACATTGCAAAGGATAATGGAGAGCAGTGAAGGTTTGCAACCATTTTGTGTATTCAATCTTAGGCAATGTTTCTGTTCTTGAATGTTGATACACAATTTGAACAGGTTCCATGTTATTGTTTATTTTTTTCTATGCTTATTTTCAAGCTGGTAAAAATCTAGGCAGACCTTCTATTTGGCATAAGAGAGGGTGTTTAAATTTCCCTTTTCTCTACTCACAGCCTAACTGCTCAACAGTTTAAACAGCTCAACAGCCCAGCTGGACCTAAATTTCTTCACAAGTTTCTCCCTTAGAAATCTGGCTTTCTTTTGTTGTGAATTTTGTTCCTTATGTTCTCACTAATATTTTGCTGATAAGTTTAGAAAGCTTGCATCAGGGTTGCTGGTCAATTTAAACTGGAGGACTCAGCTTGATTTTAAGACTGATTTTTCTCATTCTGGGTCATATAGGTTATACACTGAGATAGTTGCTATAGAGTCAACTCCAACTAATGACCTGATATACAGCAGAATAAAATGTTCCCTAGTCCTGTATCATCCTCACAATCACTGGCATATTCAAGTCCATTGTTGCAGCTACTGTTCCAGTCCATCTCACCGAGAGTCTTCCTTGCCATTGCTGGCCCTCCATTTCACCAAACATGATGTACTCCTCCAGCGAGTAATCTCTTCTGATGATGTGCCCAAAACAAGTGAGTCGGATAAGGATTGTTTTGATTCATAAGGTTTTCATTAGCTAATTTTCAGAGGTAGATCTCCAAGCCTTTCTTCCTAGTCTGTCTTTGTCTGGAAGCTCCACTGAAACCCATCCACCACGGGTGAACCTGCTGGTATTTGAAATATCAGTGGCATAGTTTCCAGCATCAGAGCAACACACAAGCAGCCATGGTACAACAAATTGGCAGGCAGGTGGTAGAGATTATATATAGGTTATAGTTACATTTACTGCTATCAAGTGACTACCATAATATGATGTTCCGACTACTGCTTTCTGGAACTTAATTTCCCTATGAGTTACCTTAAATGCAAAATTAGGATTTCCTGAGTTTAATTTCTTACAAGATAATTTATCTTTGTCCCATGCTTCTTACTACGTGCACTGAGACCTGCTATTGTTTCCGAACCTGCGATGTTTGAATTTGTTCTTGTTTACCCGCCTGAACCCACATCAATCACGCTGTCAGGAGAGACATCCACATTTACATAACTAATGGCAATCCTGCTTGGTGTCGTTTCAGTTTGTGCTATGACTAGAGATCTTATTTACACACTGCTGACCTTCCAAATTCCACTTCTGTTAATTTGCTCTGTAGGTCCTTCAAGTGCAAATTGCAAGATTTCCTGTGTGTTCAGAGAAATGCTCTCAAAACACTTGTCCAGTCCAGTTTCTGCTGATGGTTTTTTTTTTTTTTTTTTTTTGCTTGTCTTCATTACCTCAGCTGCTCATTTACTATCTTATTGATTTAACAATTTTCACTGTGATATTTTAGTATCCTGCAGCCTGACTCCTTTTTACCATAGAAGCTATGAAAACCCATGTTGTCTCAGAATGCTCTGCTGTGATTCCCAACGGGGTGCTCCTGCCCACACAGTGCCACAAAATTGTCTGTTTTAATGGAACTGATCAATCATTTAAGATAAGAGTTCAAAAAAACAACAGACTTTGCTTATTTTTTAAATGGATTAATTGAATTAACTGGGTGTTGGATTGGATTGATGGAATATTCTGTTCATGGTTTGGGATTGAAAAAGACTGATTTACCAGTTTATCAGTAATGATGAGGATAGCCTAGGTTGCAGTTGCTCTGAGGAACTACCAAACAAACCAAACCGATTGTTCAGTTCTGACTCAGGGCAACCCCATGTGTTGCAGAGTAGAACTGTGCTCCATAGGGTTTTTTCCATAGCTATGGTCTTTCAGGAGCAGATTGCCAGGCCTTTCTTCCAAGTGCTTCTGGATGGGTTTGAACCACCAATCTTTTTATTAGTAGCCAAGTGCTTAACTGTTTGTGCCACCCAAGCTGCCACGAGTCAAAATCGACGGCAACTGGTCTGAGGACCTAGCTGAACTTTATTTACCATTCAGAAGCTCATTGCTTTCATTGATAAGCATTCTTATACCTCCCTGATATGTGCCTGCCATTTAAGTACATAGTGTTGAACAAGGCCTTCAGAGTCAGATTCCTGTTTCTGTCACAGTTTCTGTTAAGTCTTAGTTTATCTGTGAACCATAAGTAATATCCACTCGTAGAGCCATAGAAAATATAACATATGGAAAATACTGAGGACTGCATGGTAGAGAAAAAGCACCAAGCAAATGTTAGCTCATTTTCATAATTTCACCTCCAAAGTGAGATAAAATTTATTGAAATTCAGGGAAAGATGTCCATTTTGACCCCACCAAGGACTGTGTCTTTTTGGGCCTCTTGTGAATCCCCTCGGCCTGTCTGGTCCTGCCTCAGGCTTCTGAGTTTCACTCCTTTGGCTCAGTTTGGGTTTTTCTGTTGGTAGCGGAAACACTGCAGAACCCCCTGCTGTTTGTAAAATGTGAGCAGCAGAGTTTTTAGCAAGAGCATTGAAAGGTGAAAACAACTTCTGGTCTCGGTGGTGGAGCCAGGTTCAGGCGTTCTCTGTGGGGATTGCCTGATGCTGCCTTTCCGTCTTCTGCATCAGAGAAAAGAATGCGTTTCTATTTTTGATAATAAAACTGATGGTAAACTCAAGATCACTTAGCAAAGGTTACACTCAACATTCTTAAATGCAAGCAAATCATGTTTTCTTGGGGGAAAGTACCAGGAAAAGTAATAAAGGAATAGACAGAATAGAATCTCTAGATTTGATGGGAAAGACATAGGCTGAAATTGTTGTCAAACACTTCTTATGAGAGAGGAGCCTGGGGTGGTAGAAACAGAACAAAACAAAAATAATGTAGAAAAGTAGATCATGCAACCAGCCACCTGATGAACTTGGACAAGTTGCTTCTCTTCACTGAGACTCACTTTCTATATCTGTAAAATTAGGCTATTAATTTATGATCTCTAAGTTGTCTTACTGCTCTGACATTCCTTGATTCTATTATAAAGCATTGAATTTTGGTGCCACTAGAAAGGCTTTAGAACAATTGTGGAACCCATTCAGCATCACTGCTGGCAGAAATTGTGATGAGTATGATTTAGCATGCTTCCCAGAGCTACTGCAAAAGATGTTGAGCCAAATTCCTGGGGCATCTGAACCACTGCCTGGCAGTAAGTTAGGCCTTCTTCCAGAACTGCTAAGTGGCACCTTTGTGACCTTACTGCGTTAATCATGAGTTGGACACATTGGGAGGTATATTAGCTCATTGCTACCTCTGGACTAAAACCAGGTTTGCTTGTGGGAATAAGTAGACATGGGAAAGAAATCTATTTTCTTCTTTCATAGCAAGTGTATGAATCACTATCTTCTACAAAAGTTTTAGAGCTATGAAGATGGAATTTTGTCCCTGAAACATAAACATATACAGAGGAAGAATTTTAAGTACATAATTAGACAATCTGGTAGATATTAGACCAGGCCTGTGTCAGCAAGCTAATTGAGTTAGATAATAAATCCAATTCCACAGGGCATAACAGAAAATAACTTAACACTTACCTTGTGCATGTCCTCTAAAATTAATATTTTTCATTGTCATGAGACTGACCTAGAATTTCTCTCTAGATCCAAGAAGACATGCTATTCTTATAAAAGCAATAGAACTTCTGATATATGTTTGTATTAAGTTTAAAAAGCAGGGCAGCCATGTAAGAAATGCCACAGGGAAAATATGATTGTTTCAAACAGGTGTTAATGCTTCTGAAGACACACACACAAGCACATATGCACATACTTACACATCAATGCACATGTCTATGTCACATACATGCTTGCTTAATATGCATCATAGAACAACAGCCAAAGCTTAGATTTGGTGGTAGACAGGCTTCACCTCTGTGACCTTGATTTAGTTAAATAATCTCTCTTGGTAAATCTGGAATATCAATAGTACTTACCTTTTAGAGTTGTTGGAGTACTAACTGAGATAATACAGGTAAAAAACTACTTAACAGTGTGACAAAGCATTAACCATTATTATTTTAGATAGTCAAAAAGAGCTTCATTTGACAGCAATTTTGTTTCAGACTCTTTCTATAAGATTATCAGAGGAATCAGAACCAAAAGACCTAACTTTAATTAGACACTTTATACTCTTTGAATTTGTAGATTAGAAATAATCTAAACTTGTATGGAATGATCCTGCAGAGTTGTAGCAGGTTGACTGGGATACATTGGAGTTTGGGGTTCTCTTCCTGCCTTTCTGCTACTAACTACACTCTCCCAAAGGTTTTTCAGATTTAATTTGATGTTAGTTTTCCCTTTCACTGGCTGCATCTCTCACAGTCTTGGAGTTAGTTCTCCAAACAGGCTAAAAGGCTTGTCTTCATTAAAAATGTGATTGTACTTATTCTAAAATATCAAAATAAGGTAATTGGGCAGAGTGATGATTATGTTTTAACCATCTCGAAAATCATCTTGACAATATATAGGTAACGACTATATACCTATATTCCTCGCTTATGTTGAATCAGACCAACAATAGCAAAAATAATAATTGAAAATGATTGATCTAGTAATATGGGCTAGTTAGTAATTATATTTGGTAACCTGTTCAACTCATTGACTCAATTAAGCAAGCATCTATTTCTAAGGCACCTTCTGAAAATTAAAAAAAAAAAAAAAGAATAATGACTGAAAGGCTTAATCCTGAGCTTTTTTCCCCCTGTAATTATAAGCTGTTTCCCTACCTTATTAGCTATTTGGTAAAGAGTAATGAAATATATGATTTTATCCAAAGATGTGATATTAACACCTCCCCCAAACCATTCCATAGCCTTCTCATAAATGTCTATACAACCATATTAGCAAGTTCTACAGTTAGAGATTTTACTGTACTTTTAGCATGATAAAATCTGAATCCTTTTATTTTATTATTATTTTTTAAAAGCAGATCAGAATGCTTTTGTACAAATAAAATGTCTTTGTTAATATATAGACTTGACTTGAAAGGAAAACAAATACTGTTGAATGGTATATATTCTGTGGATAATGTTTTACATATTTATGGTCTTCAGTCTAAGTGAGTGATTCCAAAGTTAAATTTCCCTCTCAAATGGAAGAAAAAGGAAACTTAGGGCATAGGTAATGAATAGTCAGAGCAAATAGCAGGGAGTCACATGCAAGACCAGTTTTTAATTGTAACATTCCTAGATCTTTGGAGAAGATGCAGCAGTATGAGACATCACTGACTCCTGTTCATTCTGCCTAGATGACCTTATTACACCTGAGGGAAGCTCAAGAGAGAACCAGGTGGCAGAATTACTGATGAGGAAGGTCCTATGGGCTCTAAGGCTGGAATCAGTAAGGTTGTTAAAGTACAGCTGTCAAAACTAGAGTGAGCCAGAAGATAAATGTAGCTTTATGCTTGAGGAAGGAAGTTGGGTGACAAACTCAAAGAAACCATATCCTAATGAGGAAGATCAGGCTAAATAACAGAAAAAAAGGTAAGAATGAGCCAAACGATAGCATGGCTATGGCATTGCATAGAATAATTTGCAAGGGCTAGTAAGGGGTTCCTGGAGCTCAAGTTATTTGGGTACCAGTGTGGTGGAAATTAGTGGGTTACAGAGGTTAAATCTGCAATGTCAGAACAGACAAAATGAGAGTCAAATCTTACTTTAATTTTATAATTAAAACTTTAAAGGCCCTCTGTGTTTAATTACATGGATTTCTTCAACATATAGTCTAGAGTGACGCTGAATTTCTCACAGCTTCTCTAGCTTCTCTAACTCAAAGGCAGAGGAATTAATGAGTTTATTTGACTTTCAAAACCAAAGAAACAAACCTGTATTTTTTATTAGTATGTAAAAAGCGTTCTGTGAACAATTACACACTTAGAAGTAATAGTTCTTAGAAAAATAAATGAATTAAAAGAAAGGTTTGATTCAAAGTCTATTGAGATAGCTTTCTTAGCTATAGGATTTCTGGAAGGTTGTAGCAGAGTTATCAAATAAGCAATCAGAATTTTATGCTTTGAAATGCAAGCCTGTGAAACTATGATAGCTATCTTAGATAATTCACAACTTTCAATATGTATTTTCAAAAATACACATATTTCAACATGTAGTTTTATAAATCTATGTTTTTGAACATGTATTTTCATACACACACGTACATACACTCAATACGTTTTTTTTTTTCCTGGAATTATAGCTTTTAATATTTGTTATGATACATGGCTTTGGTTTTCTTTTTTGGGAACTCCTATTATACATGTGTTGAATCTTACTTTCTACCTACCTATTATATTTGATGTTTTACTCAAATTCCTTAATATTTTAAATTTATTTTATAGTTTTCATTTTTTTTAAACTTTTCAGGTTCTATTTCTCTGAAAGTACTCTTTTTTGGTCTTTATTTGTTCTGGTGTTACTTCTAGTTTAGCCTTCATTTCTGAATTGAATTTTTTTTTTTTTTTTAATATCTACCTTTTCCTGATTATAGAACTCACATCTCAGTTTTCCTATTTATAATTTATGTTGTTCCTTTATGTTTTATAGTTATCTTTTTGCTTATTTGGCAATATTGGGATGCAGTTTTAGTCTATTTTTAGGCTTTTGTTTCTGGCATGATTTAATTATTTGTACAGATGTTATTCTAATCCTTATTCTCTTTCATAACAATCTTTTTGGGATTTTACTGCAATATTTTTCTATTACTCATTTTTTTTCCATAAAATTTATTTTCCTGAATTTTTCAGAATAGGGAGAATTGGTATTTTTAATATCCTAGATCTATAAATTCCTCTTCTGTTATTTTGTGAAGTCTTAACATATTTTTTCACATTTCCAGAGATACCTTTGTTCTCTTCCTCACAGACATTTTTATCTGGGCATTCTCTTTTTATTATTTTATTGTCTCTGTCTTGTTGATCTTCAAATCAGTTTCCAACAGTTTCTCCTCAGCTGGTTTTGTCCTGAGAGCTTTGGCAGATTAGTTTAGAGAGTGTATAAGATTCAGACAGCTTCATTCCTTCAGAGCTTACTCCAGACCCATTCCAATCACCTATGAATGTGTAAAACCACTCCCTATTTCAGAAGCTTGACCCACTATGGAGAATATAATGACTATTTTGATGTTATCCTATTTTCTGGTCCATCATAAAACTCATTTGTTTCCTCCCATGTGAATGCTGAGAAAATACAGGTATTATAGTTTGGACTGGCTTTCACCTCCTCACATTGTCATGGGGTTACTTTGCCCTTGGTTTTGAGGTAGATCTGTCATTGGGTTTTGGTTTTGCTTTCCTAATTGCTTTGATTTACAGTGGATTCGAGAAGGTTAAAAAATCACCACCGCTTCTATCTTCAGAATGTTGATGGAATTTATCTTGTGCAAATAGTGTTTCAAAGAATACACATTAGGAAATATTAATGTAAACTAGTTCCTTTATTTTTCAAAATGACATCTTCCAAGGCTCATTATTTTCATGGTAAAGGCTTCCCCAAATACCCTATTTGTTCTTTGGTAATTGTCTTAGTTTGGGTTCTCTAGAGGAGCAAAATCAGCAAAGCATATATAGTTACATAGAGAGAAATTTACTTTAAGGTAATGGCTCACACAATTGTGAGGGCTGGCAAGTCTCAAATCCATGGATCAGATGACAGGCTGAACACCTCTGCTGGCTCATGTGGTTGCAGGGGCTGATAAACCCAAAATTTGCAGGTCAGGCCACAGGCTGGAGGCCTCTGCTGGTTTATGTCTCAAGAACTGGAGGTCAGATGACAAGAAGATTGCAGGGTCGAGAGAGAGAGAGAAAGAGAGAGCTTTGCCAGAACATCCATTTATATATTGGAGGCAGGCCACATCCCCAGGGAAATTCCCCTTCCAACTGATTGACTGCTCACATCAGATAACAAAATGGAAAATGATTACACAGTGTCTACCAACCCACCAAGAATCACAGCCTAGCCAAGTTGACCTGTAACATTAACCATCACGGTAGTTAAGACGACATTATAGTGTTTTAAGTTTTAGAAAATGAACCTATGTTTGGATCTTGGCTTTACTCCTTAGAAAATAGATGACCTTGGGTTACTCTTTAAGCTTTGCCTGATGTGATAATCATGTGAGATATGTTCTCTAAAGTTTTTGGCACAATGCCTGGAATGTGCTAGATATTCAACGTACATATTGTCTCATTTATGTGATACCCTTCTCTTTGAATATAACTGATTTGTTTATACTTGAATTAGATTGGATGCCTGATGAAGGCAGATAACATGTCTGTCTTAGTCTTTGCTGTAGTATCAGGGCTTAGCATAGACTGGAGCATAGTGAAGATATTCAACAAATCAATAGAACTTATGTTGTATTGTAACTATTTTTTTATTATTTTTCTTCCCTTCTATAATACTAACAATATTAGCTAATGTTTAAGGGGCACATACTAGGTTACTAGAGCTGTTCTTACCACTTCATGTGTATTTTTTTAATTTCAATATCACAAGAGGCCTACAAGGTAGGTCCTATTATTATCTTCATTATAGAGGTAAGGAAATTAAGGAAGAGAGAATTTAAGAAACTCACCTCAGTTAATAAATTGCCTAGTGAGCAGACAAACTTAATAGTAAATCCTTTGGAGCCAAGATGTGTGCCTTATTACATTTTGTTTACACAGTACCTAACTATATATGAATGCTTAAATTCATAAATGAAATAATGGATACATAATGAAACACAATATCATTACTATGTAATGTGGTGACTGGGTCTTAATGCTTCCTAATAAATGCATACAGTGATGATTATATCATGATACTGGTTTGGATAGCTAGAATTTTTACCTAAATGTTACAGTGTAACGCATGTTTGAAATAATTGCATAAATCAAGCAGATATTAAATCACTTTTAAAATTGCTATGTTGAAAATTGCATAATATTCGTTATGAATCACCAAACCCTACCTCATTAAAACTACTAAAGTATAGTCATGGTAGTGAGAGTTATACTCTGCATTTCTATGCTGTTTTGCACTCTGCATTGTTCAAGAGAGCAGGAAGCTTACAATAAGATGAATGACGTAACACAGTGGTAATCTTACATAGGAAACAATGTACAATTAGCTAAAAATTGTATAACGTGGTGATAAATGGGGCATAGCTAAATACACTGTGCAAGTATTTAATGTGAGAGGAAAAATTATTATGTGGAAATTGTGTTAAATCCTAATATTTCTACTTAACCTCTTCTCTCCCCGTTCTATGCCCCAACCAACTAGTAATCTTTGCCAAGCAGAGGTGCTGGAGAGTAACAAAAAGGGGTATAACATGTTTGGGCACAGGGTTTTGATCGTAGACAAAAGTTGCCTTTCAACCTTCTTTGAAATTTCTTTGGTGGGTTATTTTCTTGGTGCTTACAAAATAAAATAAGAGACAGACATTGCGGGGACTGTGGAGACAGTTGGAATTTAATATTAGAAAGGAAATAAAAAATATGCAGTGCATAATCAACCTGCCAAATACAAGCCTTGGAACCAAAAATTGTACAGTAGTGTCTGTGATTTTTCTATAGTGTTATGTGTCTATTTACCATGGGCTAAATCTGTGACCTTTATCCCTAAACTGATTAGGTGAAATCAGATCTTAAAAATAGCAGGATTTAGCATAATAAATTGAAATAAAATTCCACTCAGTTGCATCTATGGCTCTTTAAATGATTCATGACAATTTGTCCATGGTGTAATGATCATTTATTGCCTCACCAGCATCCATTCCTTCCTACTGATCTCACCAATAGGACCATGGTTTTCCTCTCAGATATTCTCTTCCCCTTCATCACTTACATGTTGTCACTGATTAGCCTAAATCAATTGATATACTCCCTCTTTTCAACCAACCATTGGGATATAAACAAATCACAGCCAAAGAGTTGTAAGGAGATGTTTGCTGAGACTTCTGGGAAAGAGAAGCTTTGAGGTTAGGAACTGCTGTTGTCATCTTTCTACCAGGAATAAAAAAATATGGACAGCTGTGCTAATGGTGGTTTGGTTGAAGGGGCAGGATCGTAGAGCCTAAGAATGAAACCATTGCCCACAGAAGACAGAATACAGAGTAGGAGAGAAACTAGGACCCTAGCTGATGCAGTTGGAGCTACTGGATCTTGCCTTATCTGAAGTTAGTCCAAACTTTGGACTTGTTGATTTGGTGATCCAATAACTCCACTTTATTTTTCAAGCCAATTTGAGTTGGGACATATTTGCAGTAAGAGTCCATCACGATAGACAAGGGCAATCTGAATGAACATAGTATACCATAAGCAGGAAACAATTTGATAGGGAGAGCTGACCTAAGTGGAAACTGGGTATTAGGTGAAAAGCAGTCTAATATTTTAAATTCAGAGTGGTTAACCCACAAGTATGCAATTTGAAGTAGATTCAATGTAGTATGGTGGAATGTCTTCACATTTTAACAAGGAATACTAGTGAATTACTCTGGCATTGGATGAAATAATATACTGCCTTCAATTTGGAGGACATTCTTTCCTTTATTTGGGTATTAATATTTTGTGAGGTCCCTAGGTGGCACAAACAGTTTGTGTGCTCAACTACTAACCCACACAGTGGCTCAAAAGAAGAGGCCTGGCAATATGCTTTCATTAAAATTACAGCCAAGAAAACCCTGTAGAGAAATTCTCATCTAACACATGGCATCACCATGATTCAGAATTGAATCCATTGCAACTAATAACAACAGTATTTTGTGAGTAGTCAAACATCTGTGTAACGGCCTGTGTGAGTTTCCGTCAGATGTATTTCTCTAAAGTAGATACAGTACGAATGACAGAATCTCTAGCTAATGGTCATTTTTCAGTTAAGAAAATTTTGGCTTCAAGTAAGAGAAATCAAACTCAAAATAGATTATTATCTTACATAACAAATTATGTGGTTCCAGATTTAATTTATTCATTGACTCAGTTATATGAAAAACCCATTGCCGTTGAGTCGATTCCAACTCATAGTGACTCATAGTGACCTTATAGGGGAATGAGTTCATTTTTTTGGCACTGCATGGTATATTCAATATTCTTCGCCAATACTACAATTCAAAGGTGTCAATTCTTCTTCAGTCTTCCTTGTTCATTGTCCAGCTTTCACATGCATATGAGGTGTTTTGAAAACACCATGGCTTGGATCAGGTGCACTTTAGTCCTCAAGCTGACATCTTTGCTTTTCAACACTTTAAAGAGAAATTTTGCTGCAGATTTGCCCAGTGTAATGCATCTTTTGATTTCTTTATTGCTGCTTCTATGGCTACTGATTGTGGATCCAAGTAAAGTGAAACCCTTGACATTGTCGATCTTTTCTCCATTTATCATGATGTTGTTTATTGGTCCAGTTGTGCAGATTTTTTCTTTCTTTATGTTGAGGTGTAATCCATACTGAAGGCTGTGGTCTTTGACTTTCATCAGTAAGTGCTTCAAGTTCTCTTTACTTTCAGCAAGCAAGGTTGTGTTATTTGCATAACGCAGGTTGTTAATGAGTCTTCCTCCAATCCTGATGCCCCATTCTTCTTCATATAGTCCAGCTTCTCAGATTATTTGCTCAGCATACAGATTGAATAGGTATACTGAAAGGATACAACCCTGATGCACACCTTTCCTGACATTAAACCATGCGGTATCCCCTTGTTCTGTTCAAACGACTGCCTCTTGATCCATATATAGATTCCTCATGAGCACAATTAAGTATTCCAGAATTCCCATTCTCTGCAATATTATTCATAATTTAGTATGATCCATACAGTCAAATGCCTTTGCATAGTCAATAAAACACAGATAAGCATCTTTCTGGTATTCTCTGCTTTCAGCCCGGATGCATCTGACATCAGCAATGATATCCCTAGTTCCACATCCTCTTCTAAATCTGGCTTGAATTTCTGGCAGTTCCCTGTCGATATACTGGTGTAGCTGCTTTTGAATGATCTTCAGCAAAATTTTGCTTGCATGTGATATTAATGATATTGTTTGATAATTTCCATATTTGATTGGATCATCTTTCCTAGAAATAGGCATAAACATGGATCTCTTCCAGTTGGTTGGCCAGGTAGCTGTCTTCCAAATTTCTTGGCATAGACGAGTGAGCGCTTCCAGCACTACATCTATTTGTTGAAACATCTCAATTGGTATTCCATAAATTCCTGGAGCCTTGTTTTTCACCAATGCCTTCAGTGCAGCTTGGACTTCTTCTTTCAGTACCTTCAGTTCCTAATCATATGTTACCTCCTGAAATGTTTGAACGTCAACCAATTCTTTTTGGTATAGTGACTCTGGGTATTCCTTCCATCTTCCAAGATAGCTTGTTGCAATCCCAAATATCTTGTGCATATAATTCCATCCAGAGGTAGGAATGTAAGTCTGTTTTTAGGCATCTATCTTTGAGAGTCATGAAAATTATAAGCCTCCCAAAAGGAATTACATTGTTCAAAATGTTATCACGTGCTTTTTTGTAAACCAGTCACCACCAACGGAAAAGAAATTATCTTGATTAGCATAGATACATGGACATTTACCCCCAGGTTGAGAAGGCCTTGTCCCTGATTAGTGGTCATATGGAAAGAAATTGCTCATAATAGAACTGGAGTTCTGCCTGCAAGGAACACAGGGAGATAGATAACAGCTTTCTCTGTTTTTATCCTAGGACTTCAGCTTACTTGGTTGAGATCTTCTGAATCTAATTTCTGTCTGATTCTTTGGTAATAGCTTCAGTCCAATTTCCTTTGCTAAATCCCTATCACTTGCCACTGAAACTCTTGCTTCCTTTGACAGTGTTGTTATGTATTTGTACCATCCCAGAGATTGCAGGAGTGCAATCCTGCCAGAGCACCCATTACTTCACTCCAACTATATTCTAAACTTGCGTATTAGCCCTGCTGACAGGAATAGGAGGAGAAACTCAGCTAATTCAATCATCATAAATTAATTGATTAGCAAATTCCCTTTGCAACTGACCAGTTAACTAACCCAACCAATTCTCCATTTTCCCCTCCACCTGCCACAAATGGGTAGTCTTTCTGAATAACTGTGTCTTTTGCTAGGCAGGACTCACAAGTGAGACATATCTTAGGTTATCAGAATTGTTTAAGAAAGACTATACCATCACTTTGAAAATACTAAATAAGAATATATCTAAATAAAATATGTTTCAGTCTTAGTATACATATTGATATTTCTTGTCCTTGGTGGGAAAAACAGCAATATTCCCCAAGGTAATTTTAAGGAGATGAGATTACAAACACTGTTAAGTATATGTTCTGTCCTTGGCATTCTTATGGCTATCGTATAGTGCAGTAGCGATATTTCTTAAATTAATGTTGTTAACATCAGATTGTTATCAATATGTATGTACTTTAAAACAAGGTTGACCTGGCATTCTGGCTGCAGGTTTTGCTGATGTGCCCGGAATAATTGCATCTACTTGTTTATACAAGTTTTAAATTTGATTACAAAGTGCCTGATGTTCCTCTTTCAGTCTTTCTGGGTTACGTCCCAGGTTCTTTCAGAGGAGTAGTATATAAAGGGCAGTAAAGAGGCCTTAGTTAAGCCACCCAGTTAGGCTTCCTGAGTGCAGGCGAAGGGTATACTTTCTCCTGTGCAACTGATGTCATGAGTTAGCGCCTACCTCTTGCTTACAGACATGGACAAAAGAAAAAAAATATATGTTTTTGAAAGCCTTTACCACTTTTTTGTGTGTGTTCTCCCTCTTCCCTTTGTGACCGTGGTTGCCCATTTTTATTCATTTTAGAATCTCATTATCTAGGGCACTTCTTCCCAAACTTAAATGCAAATATGAATCTGTTTGGGGTGTGTCCTGGGAGTCTGCCTTTCTAACAAACTCCCAGGTGATGCTTACAATGCTGATGGTGCTGGTACATGTACCACACTTTGAGAAGTAACAATCTAGCATTCCCTCACATCTCCTTTTTCCCTTAGATGTAGAAGTTTGGTATCTCCTTCCCTCAGAGCCTTGCTAAACGACCAGTTGTTGTATGTAGGCATTAGAGGTGGGGCTGTGCTTCATCTCAATTAGTGCTTTGCGTTCTTGAGATTTCCTGCATTTATGGTATAGTTAAATCCAGACACTTTTTCTTTGTTTACTTCAGTAAAGGCTGTAAGTTAAGATTTTTTCATGTTCTGCTATTTACTTTTGTCCTCAAAGATGAATAATCTTTTTTTTAAGAAAACAATGATTTTACTGAATTGATTGACAAACCTTTATAATTCTTATTTTGTACATTTTAGCTATATTCTCTTTGATTGCTTCTTCATATGACAATTTTTTTCTAATGATAACCTCTTGTTTTACTTATTTTTTGAGACCTAATTTACATACAGTAAATTCACCTTTTTTAAAATTAAAAAAATCTTTCTTTTGTTGTACTTTAGATGAAGTTTACAGAACAGATAGTTTCTCATTAAACAGTCAGTACACGTATTGTTTTATGACATTGGTTAACAACACCACGACATGTCAACACTCTCCCTTCTCGACCTTGGAGGACCTTTCTTTTTTTTTTTTTTTTGGTGAAAATATACGTAGCAGAAGATACATCATTTCAAAAATTTCTACATGCACAATTCAGTGACATCGATTACATTCTTCCAGTTGTACTGCTATTCTTGCTATCCTCTTCCAAATTATTCCATCATCATTATCTTCAACTCACTGCCCCTTAGGCTTCTCATCAAACCTTTTGAGTTGCTTTGTCAGTTTGATCTCACAGAGATAGTTCTTTTTTTTTGGTACTTTAGATGAAGGTTTACAGAACAAGTAGTTTCTCATTAAACAGTACACGTGTTGCCCTATGACAATGGTTGACAACCTCACGACACATCAACATGGTCCTTACTCAGCCTTCGGTTCCCTATCACCAGCTTTCCTGTCCCCTCCTGCCTTCTAGTCCTTGTCCCTGGACTGCTGTGCCTCATTAGTCTCGTTTTGTTTTATGGGGCTGTCCAATCCCTGGCTGAATGGTGAACCTTGGGAGTGACTTCACCACTGAGCTAAAGGGTGTCTGGGGGCCATACTCTCGGGTTTCTCCAGTCTGTCAGGCCAGTAAATCTGGCCTTTTTTTGTGAGTTAGAATTTTGTTCTACATCCTCCAGCTCTGTCCAGGACCTTCTGTTGTGATCCCGGTCAGAGCAGTAAGTGGTGGTAGCCGAGCATCATCTAGCTATACTGACTCAGTCCGGTGGAGGCTGTGGTAGCTGTGGTCCATTAGTCCTTTGGACTAATCTTTTCCTTGTATCCTGTTCTCTTCATTCTCCCTTGCTCCCGAAGGGGTGAGACCAGTGGAGTATCTTAGATGGCTGCTCACAGGCTTTTAAGACCCCAGACGCTAGTCACCAAGATAGAATGTAGAACATTGTCTTTATAAACTGTGTTATGCCAATTGAGCTAGATGTTCCCCGAGACCATGGTCCCCACAGCCCTCCTCAACAAGGTACTCTTTGTGTCGAAGCTTTGGGTTTCTTGCAGTAGTGTTTTGCAGTTTCCTTTGTATAGGTATTTTACAGCCCTGGTTAGATTTATTCCTAAGTACTTTATTTTTTTAGGGGCTATTATAAATGGTATTGTTTTCTGATTTCCTTTTCATCATTCTCTTTATTGGTGTATAGGAATCCAACCAATTTTTGCATGTTTATCTTGTATCCTGCTACTCTGCTGAATCTTTCTATTAGTTCCAGTAGATTTCTCATGGAGTCTTTAGGGTTTTCTGTGTATAGTCTCA
Organism: Dugong dugon; assembly: GCA_030035585.1. Lineage (NCBI taxonomy): Eukaryota > Metazoa > Chordata > Mammalia > Sirenia > Dugongidae > Dugong > Dugong dugon. The sequence goes on from CM057467.1 coordinate 109,298,629, forward strand.
GATCATCTGCAAACAGGGACAGTTTAACTTCTTCATTACCAATATAGATGCCTTTTATTTCTTTTTCTTGCCTTATTGCTGTAGCTAGAACTTGCAGCACAATGTTAAATAGGAATGAAGATAAAGGGCATCCTTGTCTTGTTCCTGTTTTCAAGGGGAATGTTTTTAGCCTCTCTCTGTTAAGAATGATGTTGGCCGTTGGTTTTGCATAGATGCCCTTTATTATGTTGAGAAATTTCCCTTCTACACCTATTGTATTGAGTGTTTTTATTAGGAATGGGTGTTAGACTTTGTCAAATGCCTGTTCTGCGTAAGTTGAGATGATCGTGTGATTCTTTTCTTTCCTTTTATTTATGTAGTGGATTATGTTGATTGATTTTCCAATATTGAACCATCCTTGCATACCTGGTGTGAATCCTACTTGGTTGTGGTGTATTATTTTTTTTGATATGATGCTGAATTCTATTAGCTAGAATTTTGTTGAGAATTTTTGCATCTATATTCATAAGAGATATTGGTATGTAATTTTATTTTTTTGTGGCATCTTTGCCTGGTTTTGGTATCAGGGTTATGCTTGCTTCATAATATGAATCAGAAGTATCTCTTCCTTTTCTATGTTCTGAAATAGTTTGAGTAGTACTGGTATAAGCTCTTCTCTGAATGTTTGGTAGAATTCTTCAGTGAAGCCATCTGGACCAGGGCTTTTTTTTGTTGGGAGTTTTTTTTATTACCTTTTTAAATCTCTTTTCTTGTTATGTGTCTGTTTAGATTTTCAACATCAGTTTGTGGTAGTTTGGGTAGGTAGTGTGTTTATAGAAATTTATCTATTTCCTCTAGGTTTTCAAATTTGTTGACAAAGAGGAATAATCTTAATGACAGCAAAAAAAAAAAAAAAATTACAAATGGGTGTAGACACTGTTGAGATCTAGTAGCACTCAATCCTCTCTGTACACTAGAATGCTCTAGAGAGCTCTTAAAAAATATATTCCCAATAAAATGCAGATAAATATACAGATATGCATTTGAATTTTGGATAAACAATGAATTTTGTGTGTATTTGTGTGTGTGTATGTATTATGTAGGTGTGTCCCATGCACTATTTGAAACATACTTGAAAAAAATCTATTTGTCTTATTGATAACAATTAGCTGAAATAAATTGGTTGTTACTTGACTTAAAATCATTTGGTCTTTCAGTGTTTACAAATATCTTTTTGAAAAATCCCCAATATGTCCCTGATTTTCTTTTCCCCCAGAAACATCTATGGGTATCAAGAACATGCATGGTATTGTGACTTTTAATTATGACCAACTCATAAAAGCGTACCTGCTCATGAAGGCTATGAAAAATACTTCAGGTAATGGATCTCACTATGTAAGAATAGCATTTCAGAAGTTTGACATTACAGAGTGTTAAGAACATTGTATGGAAAATAACGTTAGGGAAGGAGTAAGAGACAAAGAAAAGGATGGCAGAAAGTGATATTTTCTTCCCTACTTTTAGGGTAGACTCATGAGGGCTTAAGAAAGCATAGCAGGTGTGAGGGACTAGATAATCAAAGTACTTTGAATGAACATCCAGATGGTTCTAAATAGACAGTCACAGCTGTACCATATTTTATTTCTATCTCCATTCATCCATGGCATTCAACAGTTAGAATTTCTGACATTAAGGAGATCTAACACATGGAATTATTTGATCTATAATTTGAACTCATATGAAGATTTATCCTGATTACAAGGGTCCTTGGATATTAAGGAAGGTCTGAAGCAAGAAGAAGTGGAAAGAGACATGTGGGTATAAAATTTAACTTGAAAGAAAAATATCTCCTTTTAAAATGTGGTTTATACATTTTTCATTGCCTTGCACTAGAGTCCTGGGAGGAGCTTTGTTAACAATTAAAAACTAATGCATAATGTCACCTGTACATCTGTATTATCATGAAAACAATTTCTTGTTTACAATGTAAACTAATATTTTCATATAAATACTCTCTCTCCTCCCTAGCAGCATGCCTGATAATGTTTTGGCATATTTCTAGAAGTCCATAGAAGATAAAGAAAGGACATAAATGGGGAAGGACAACTTGGTGGAATTACAGAAATTGACTATAACCTCATTCACCTTGGCGGGAGTGAAGGGAAAAGGAAACTCCATTTACCTTTTACATGATTGCATTATCATAGGCTATTTTGATCTCCATTTTATAAAAGTCAAATTTAAACGGGATAAATGGACTAGTTGAGAAATATTTTGTTAAAAAATTATGAAAAGGTTAAAATTTGAATTGTAAATCATTGGAAAACTATCAAATTACTGACAGTATTTTGGATCATGTATTAAGATGTTTTCTCTTGAGAAGGTAGAATGATAAGTTTTAGCCCTAAGAATTATTTATATACATCATTTATTATCTGCTGCGAGTTTGATCTGTGTTGAATAATAAAATCCTGCAGGTGTTGTGATTTTTACCTGAGGAACTAATTCATTCTCACTAACCTGCTCCATACCCCACATTTTATCGGATGATCTCTTAGTATTCTATTTAGACAAGGTTTTTCTTTTTTTTCCCCTTTTCAAATTTATACAGTTTTAGGGCATGGTTATTTAGATTTTGTTTAATTCTCTCTTCAAGCTAGAAAAAACTTTTGGGAAGTCTATTACTATATTGATTGATGATTAAAAAAAAAATTCACGACTCTAAAAGCTAGGCATTAAACCTGTTGCCGCCGAGTGGATTCCGACTCATAAAGACTCTATGGGACAGAATAGAACTGCCCCATAGGGTTTCCAAGGACAGACTGGTGGATTCAAACTGTCAACCTTTTGGTTAACAGCCGAGAATTCCACTGTCTTGGTTAATGGTAGATTGTATGATCTAGGACGGCTGGGAGCATGCTCGTCTTCTTCATCAATGTGAGCCCTTAGCTCAGTGTCTAGCACGTAATAGGTGCTTAACGAGTATTTGTTGAATAAATGAGTGAATGCTAATATAAGCAAAGAGAGAAAATTAGTAATTGTATTAATCAGGGATCATTTTGTTTTCCTTTTTCAATGCTATTAATTCACTGAAATGTGCTCTGCCTTGATTAAGTTACAGGTAGCTCTGAATCAATATAATTTCTCATTTCAAATAATTTTGCATCACATAACAGGAAACCAGGATTACCAGCTGACAAGAACACTTTCTTATTTCTTAAGTTATCCCATGCAGAGGCGTCTAAGGTATGGCAGGTAGGGTGTGTGCCCTGGTGCTGCCTGAGGAGGGGTGCCAATGAGCAGTTTCTGCTGGTTGTCATCACTTCCATCACCAGCTGTGAAATATCATTCAGCAAATTAAAACTAACTGCCATAGGTGCCATTTTCTGTAGATAGGCCCCTGATCCCATGGCTATTATCTACAGGAAGGAGGCCTGGTTGCACAGTATTTAAATGCTCAGTTGCTAACTGAAAGGTTGGCAGTTTGAAACCACTAGCCACTCTGTGGGAGAATGATGTGGCAGTGTGCTTCTGTAAAGATTTACGACCTTGTAAACGCTTATGGGGCAGTTCTACTCTGTCCTGTAGGGTTGCTGTGAGTAAGAATGGACTGGCAGGCCATGAATTTTTATTTTTTTTTAATCTTCTACAGAGCAAAAGTGAACAGAACACTGATTAATGGAATTGCTAATTGTTCTTTCTTACGGAGGCCATTGGTCATAACAAAGGTAAGTATATTGTCCCTCATTGCTTCACAAGCAATTGCTGCTGGGTCTTGTTTTTGTCATTTTATTCTAGGACACAATGAATTTATGGCATAGCTGTGAGACAGCCGTGCCTGCTTTGTCAGGGTTTCTGCTGTCACTTTAAGTGTCTTTTGATGTTTTAACTCTGCAAGGCATGTGTTATACAGCCCAATGCAGTGATTCTCAAACTTGGCTGCACATGGCTATCACTTGTGGAGTTTTAAAAACTACCGAGGCCCATTTGCAGAGATTCTGATTTAATCAGCTGGGATGCTGATTCTCATGGCACAACTACTGGCCTAATGGTTAAGAACACAGGCTGTGGGCAATCCGCCTAACCCTTCTTTTCCCTAGCTTTCCCTTCTGTAAAATGGGGAGGATAAGAATGGAAACTACCTTATGTGAAGATTGAGTGTGTTAATGTATGTAAAGCACTTAGATCTTTGTCTAGCACGTAATTAGTGCTGGATGACTGTTATTGTTTGGTAGATGCCAACTCAATCATAATCATAACTTTATTGAGCGTATGCTATGTGCTGAGTATCTAGTCTAAGTACTTTTTAGTATTGTTTTATTTAACCTTTATCACTATCATATGAGAAGTTACTGTTATAATTTCCATTTTACAAATGAGGAAACTGATACACAGGACTTTGGATAATTTTCCCAAGGCTTAAAACTCCCCAGGATTTCCCAAAGATTAAATCTTGAGTAGTCTGAATTCAGAGCCCATAGTAAAAGCCCTAAATTGCATTGCCAAAATAAAATGTGTCTGACAAGTACTATACAGTTAAATAATTCAAATGCAATAAAATAAAAAATTAGTATCAGAACAATTCTTAATTATGCCCAATAATTGCCAGATCTGTATATATACACCTCATTTCCCTTGTATTTCTTGCTATGAAACAGGATACTCATTGGTTTTTGACCAACATTTTATTTCCAGACAATTGACTATATGTATTTACCATATTCCCAACACTTTCTCTGCCTACTGCTGTATTACTAGGGATATTTGCATGAAAATAAGATTTCATTTGTGCTGACTGTTTCTTACCTTCCTTTTCTGAGCACATAATGATTTCTACAGCTGTGAAGTTCCAAACAGAGGGCTATTACTTCAAGTTGGTAACAATGCAGAAAACATCTGCAGTATAGTTTCTCTGTAATTGTTCATACCTAACATTTAAAGAAAGAATACTTTGTGTGGCATGGAAGAGAAGATGTTTATCAAATTTTCTAGTGTAAGCGCTATTGCAACCGCTACTTCTGTTTCTCATTCTTGTCTTCCTCTATTCCTCCCTTCAACATCAACCCCCAGCTTCAGTTTTTCATTTCCACTTCCTGGTCTAGTACGTTTGTATGTCCATCATGCGATAGTTTTTCTTCTCCCTAAAGCATACCATGGTCATCTCCAGATCTTTAATTTTCCCTGATATAGTTTGAGTGAATTTGTCTTAATTGCTTTTTACCTTTTTTTAGGATCAGTTTGTCTTTGGCCCTGTGCCATGGTAGGATAGGTGGATTTTGTCCTGTGGGCTATACCAATGCCTTTTGCAAGATCACTGAGCAGGATACCTTGAAGAGGAATGTAAGCCTCTCTGAGCTTTCAGTCCTTCGGATGATTCTTCTTCCTTCTTTTTTTTTTTTTTGTATTTTAAAAATATTTATAATATTCAAATATGTTTTTTATAATAAAATGTTAACAAAAACTTTGTGTTAGATTAACCTATTTTCTGATGACATAAAGGTATGAGAGATGAGTAGGCTTGAGTAGGCTAGGGATAGAAAGCAGAAGCTGAGGCAAGACAAAGGAGAATTCTCTGAAACAGTTCCTGAGCTAGTTTAATTTCACCATGACTAGGAAGGAAAGTCCATTTTATGCTATGTGAAGAAGCATTGTTGTTGTTGTTGGAGTTTTCTTGATTGACTTTACGAAAGTAGACCTCCAGGCCTTTTCTTCCACGGAGACGCTGCATGGGTTCTAACCACCCGTCTTTCAGTTAGCAGCCAAATGCAAACCACTTGTGCCACCCAGGCTCCTTGTAGAAACATTAGCTTGTGTATAAGTGGAAAGAAAATCAGAAGCTACAGAATGGAAGCTATGAATTGCCAAATTAAAGTTAAGAAGTTTTCTAAAATTTAATAAACATGATCTGAGGATTATACAGAAATGAAAACCAAAGTCCTATTTTGTATTCCTCTCAGCTAATAGTTTTTTGCTAATGAGCAGTTGACCTGCTTCCTTTGAAGACTAATTGTATTTGTTTCTCTCCAAGCTGAACACAAATTCATCAAGGCAATAACAGAACAGGTTTAGGGGCAATGAAGCTAGAGAAGTATGAACACTCTTTTGCCAAGGAGTTATCATGTTAGTGGCTGCTAGATAATAAGACAAGATTTCACTGTCATCTAAACAAAATGTGTTGTTATCACATTAATCACGTACTTGGATTCTTGAAGAAACAAGGGTGTCAAGAGAAAGAGTGTGTTTAGATTAGTAAAACCCTTTACAATCCACTTAAGCTCCTCCACATCAAGTTAAGTTCATATTTAGATGTCAAATGCAATTCTTTCAGTTTTCTAAACTGAAAAGTCATCTTACTTCTCTGGGCTATTACCTCTTGCACAATCAATCAGTGCCACTGGTTTGATGTAATTGTTTTGCCTTTTCCCTCCCAAAGATCTAATTGATTAATTGACAGTATGATCTATTTTCTGTTATTTTTCTAACCCTCCCTAGAAATAGCTTTTGCAAATATTTAGACAATACAGAATTTAATAAATAACTTTTACAGAAGTAGAGCTAGCCTAACAGTTAATCGCCTGAATTATAGCAACTCAAACACTAAGCCCTCTTTATCAGATATCCGAAAAAAACCTACTGCCATTGAGTCAATTCTGACTCATAACTACCCTATAGGACAGAGTAGAACCGCCCCATAGAGTTTCCAATGAGTGGCTGGTGGATTCAAACTGCTGACCTTCTGGTTAGCAGCCAAGCTCTTCACCACTGCGCCACCAGGGCTATATGCTTGAAAAATCTAACCTACAGTTATAGTCAAATTTAGGCAGCTAACTCCATTAGTAAACATTAATGTACAAGAAGAAGTTACAAATAACAGTAAAGAAAGAAAGTGAAGGCACAAAAAAACGTGGTGTGAACTAAAACTAAACTTAAAAATTAAATGGTATGTGATGATTGTGGTACGCACCTTGTTTTTACCCTAGGGGGAGCTTTCTATATGCTTGTAATTTTAAAAGTGATATTTCAACTTACACATAAAAGTTAAGCTTCACTTGAACTAATTTCATGAATTTTTGGTGGGAAGAAGAATGGAAAATGGCATCAAATTATGTACATGTTCATTGCCCTGTGTATTAACAATGAATTTAAAACAAAAACGACAAATTAGATTTTGAGTTACAAAGCAGTCTGTCAGACACAGCAGTGACTTTTTTGTGTGTCAAAGAAATAATTACAGTGTCAGAAGAAGCATCTTTTATTAATATTTTGTTTTTAAGATAGCTTGTTGCATTTGGAAATAGCGTGAAAGTGGAAAATACCCCCCATGTGAGCCTCTGAGTCCCCATCTTCCTTCACGTTGCACTGAACTGGAAGGGACAGAGATGTATTCATAGCCACAGTGCAGCTTGCATTTAACACACTCCATAACTGAGTCTTTATTCATCTCTTTGTAGGATTACTTATAATTGCAGTGGGACTCTCAGTCATTTTGTGCAGACCTAAAGAAAAAAACCATACATCCAACTGAATTAAGCAGAATGTGCAATGGCAAGAAAATTAAGTAGAAAAATAAAACAGAAAATGGATAAAACATTTTATCAGTGCTGCGCAAGCACTCTGGGTTTAGGTTGTTGTACAAATCACAAACCTAATGAGTAACACCACACAAATATGGGAGCGTGGAGTAATCGGCTGCTTTAACACAGCTTTCTCTGGCATACACCCATGCTTTTGGTCTAAAAAGTGAAATTTCTACAGAACGTTAGATCTCAAAGTGAAAGCAACATACATCGTTATGATTCTATGCACGAGGTGGTGCGTTTTTGGCATGAGATGGTATGAGTCTATTGAATGTCAAGACCGGGACTCTGTGGGTCTAAGTTTTGAGCAATCAGTGCAGAGAACACCCACTCTTTTCTGTGGTTCCTGTGATCCACCTTCGGTGGTAAGGTATTTTGTAACTTCTTCCAGTCTCACAAACCTGAAAATAAAGTAGGCATTAGTTAACATGTCCGTTTCCTTTTTACCCAGTCTACTTAAAGACATAGATGGAATGAGTGATTCCTTTACTTGTTCATTTAGCAAGTAAACACTAAGTACTATGCTTGGGACTAGGGACAAAGAGATGAAAAACTTACTCTCAAGTTGCTGACAATCTAATAAAGTTAACTAAATTCTAGGTTGCAAATGGTGTGAGAAAGGCAAACACCTAATAGAGCACAAGGGAAATTCATATAACCAGCATCAATTGGGACTGCTGCTTTGGTCCTGCTTGTTGAGACCAGAAAATTATAGAGCGCTTTGACTTAATTTACTTATATTTTCTGCTTCCTTTGTTATTGAATGCCACTTTTTCAAACCCCATTTTCTGAAAGGACTCTTCAAGGCTAAGTTGGAGTCATGAGGAAGTATAAGCCTCTGCCCCTGCCCATACCCTACATGAGAGATAAAATGCACTCTGTGAAGTGTTAAAAAGCACAAGCCATAGGAATGCTTTTAAAGGGTTTTGAGCTGGCCCAGTTCTAATGTGGAAATTCTATTCTTTTTTGACTAATGATTTTACTGAACATTCAGAGTTGTATATCTACTGAATTGAATTATAGAGTTTTCTTAAAAAAATATTTTGTTGCTTTTGTTGAGAATATATACAACAAATCATATACCAACTCAGCAGTTTCTACATGTACAATGCAGTGACAATGATTACATTCTTCAAGTTGTACAACTTTTTTTGGGTTGTTCCTCTCTTATTAGGATAAACTCACTGCCCCCTAAGGCTCCTATCTAATTTTTTGAGTTGCTGTTGTTAATTTGATCCCACATAAATAGTTCTTAAAAGAGCATAATGTTCAAGGAAGACATTTTTTTACTTGTTTTTGTTGTTGCTTGGTGCCATCAAGTTGGTTCCAACTCATAGCCACCCTATGTACAACAGAATGAAACACTGCCCAGTCCTGCACCATACTCATGATCGTTGTTATGCGTAAGCCCATTGTTGCAGCCACTTGTGTCAATCCATCTAATTGAGGGTAGTCCTCTTTTTTGCTAATCCTCCAATTTACCAAGTATGATGTCCTTCTCCAGGGACTGGTCCTGCCTGATGACATGTCCAAGGTATGAGAGACAGAGTTTCACCATCCTTGCTTCTAAGGAGCATTCTAACTGTACTTCTTCCAAGACCGATTTGTTTGTTCTTTTGGCGGTCCATGGTATATTCAATATTCTTCACCAATACCTCAACACAGAGATGTCAATTCTTCTTTGGTCTTCCTTATTCATTGTCTAGATTTTGCATGCATATGAGGCCATTGAAAACACCATGGCTTGGGTCAGGTGCACCTTAGTCCCTAAAGTGACATCTTTGCTTTTTAATACTTTAAAGAGGTCTTTTGCAGCAGATTTGCCCAAGCAATGCAACTTTTGATTTCTTGACTGCTGCTTCCATGGGTGTTGATTGTGGATCCAAGTAAAATGAAATCCTTGACAACTTCAGTCTTTTCTTCATTTATCAAGATGTTGCTTATTGGTCCAGTTGTGTGAATTTTTGTTCTTTTCTGTTGAGGTGTAATCCATACTGAAGGCTGTAGTCTTTGATCTTCATCAGTAAGTGCTTCAGGTCCTCTTCACTTTCAGCAAGCAAGAGTGTGTCATCTGCATAAATACAGGTTGTTAATGAGTCTTCCTCCAATCCTGATGCTCAGATCTTCTTCATATGGTCCAGCTTCTTGGATTATCTAATCAGCATACAGTATGGTGAAAGGATACAACCCTAACGCACACATTTCCTGACTTAAAACCACGTAGTATTCCCTTGTTCTTTTTGAATGACTGCCTCTTTCTAATTTTTTGCTAGTGAAGCTACACTATTTTTTGGTTTTATGAAGACTGCAGGGGATATTTTTGGTTTGAGGTTTTAAAGATTATCTCAGGGCAATGGTTTCAGGGGTTCACCCATCCTCCATGGCTCCAAAAAGTCTGCAGTCCATGAAATTTTAAATTCTGTTCTGCATTTTCCCTCTTTTGATCAGGATTCCTCTATAGAGTCTTTGATGAAAATGTTCAGTAATGGTAGCAGGGCACCATCCAGTTCTTCTGTTCTTATGACACAGGCGACCATTGTTCACAGAGACAATTAGTTACACATCACATATCCTCCTCCTATTCCTGACTCTCCTCTTCCTCTGTTGCTCCAGGTGAATAGAGATCAATTGCCATGTCTTGGATGGCCACTTGCAAACTTTTTGGACCCCAGGCACTACACAATGAACTAGGAGACTCTAAAAGAAACTTGTATGCCAATATTCATTGCACATTATTCACAATAGCCAAAAGGTTGGAACAACCTAAATGCCTATCAACAGATGAATGGATAAGCAATACATGGTATATACATACAATGGAATACTACTCAGCCAGTAGGAGAAATGAAGTCTGGATGCATGATTTATAATTTTTAAAGAAAAGCCAGTACAATCTTGAGCATAATGGAATAATTGATACTGGATTTGCCTTTTTTTCCAGTAAAAAATTATAAAACTAGACCCAACAAGTGATGAAACTGTTTTCAGGGATTGAACAATAGGCCACATAAAAATGTGATCCTTGAGAGAAGGTAAATATAGGACTGAGCATCACATTTGCCTGCTCTCTCCCTGGGTGCATTTTGTAGAGTTATACTATTCAATATAGTAGCCACTAGCCACATGTGGTAATTAAAATTAGATAAAATTATATATTCAGTTTCTTGGTCATGTGAACTACATTTCTAATGCTCAATAGCTACATTGGCTGGTGGATTCCATATTGGATAGTGCTGTTCTATCCCTGGCCACAAGGAATTGGAGTCTAAGCAGAGCACAGGGCTCTCTAAGAGCTGAGATCCAAAGGTGGTAAATTCTAGGGTGGGTGAAGCAGCTGGTGTTTGTGCTGGTAGTCACAGAGAGAAGAGAGCTGTATAGTGATGAAGCCCCAGAAGTCTGTGTAAGGATTGCTACAGATACTTGCCTGCTGGAGGGAGTGCACTGAACATGCACATCACAGAACCAGGAGGTCTAGTAGAGAGTGGTTGCTGTGTGACTGAGACCTGAGCAGACATTCCAGGTATCATACAATGTTGGGAGAACTTAGAGTTATAGCCCAGCCAGATTAGTCTGGGTGAGCACCCCAGGCATTCAGCTGAAGCTATAGAAAGTTACACTTTGAGAGCAAGGACTACACACTGGAGTAGGGACTATGCCATCAGAACTACAGACAAAATCAAAATAGACTTATATTAAGGAAGAATAAAGCAGCCTAACATGCTGAATTCTTTAGGTGTGAAGGGTACTGTTCAATGTTTGCAACTTAGTTTGAAATGCATCCAAAAAAAAAAAAAAAAAGGATGGTTAGATAAATGAATAGATATGTAACAAAGTGCAATAGCAAAATATTAACGGTTGTAAAGACTACATGGTGGTATATAGGTTTTCACTGTATGATTCTTTAAAGCTTCCTATATGTTTATACTTTTTCATAATAAAATGCTAGGGGAAAACAACAGCAACAAAAATCCTGAAAGGATGGAAAGGATCTGCTAGGAATATAACTATCTATCAGATCAAAACACTGTATCCTTCAATGAAGACAATATAACCCAGATGCTCCAAATATATTATCAACATCATCCCAGTAGACAATAAAAAAGTAATAAGTATGTGAAGAAGCAGGAAAATCTCACTAATTATCATCATCATAAAAATAGTAGAAGTACAAATGGACCTTGAGATGCTCTAGATGTTGGAATTTGAAGATAAGGACTTTAAAACACCTATTGCAAATATGTTTAAAGATTTCAAGAAGAAGAAACTGGGAGACGAGGCAAATGTCCATCAATAGGGGAATGGATAAACAAATTCTGGTATATTCATACAGTGGAATACCACTAAGCAACAAAAACAGTAAACGATTGATACACACAGCAATGTAGATCAATCTCAAGAACCTTGTATTGAAGGAAAGAAGTCAGAAAGGAGTACATACTGAAAGATTCCATTTATATGAAGATCATGAATAGGTAAACTAAGCCATTGTGATAGGCATCAGAAAAATGATTCTCTTTGAAGGGTGAATATTGACAGAAAAATGCTATGATGAAACTTTCTGATAAGATGGAACTGTTCTATATCTTTATTGAGATGTTTGTTATGTATGTAGGTTTTTGTATTTTTCCAAACTCATCAAACTTTGCACTTAATATCTATGATTGTCGCTGTATGTAAATTTTATCACAATAAAATGAAACACACGCACATACATGAATGCATGAACCAATAATGTCCATTAAAAAAACTGACTTTTTTTTCTTGAGATTTATTTAAATAGTGTTGTCAACATTTGAAATCAATCCCAAAGAAATAGTATTTCTCTTGCCTAATGCTTCTATTTAAATATGTTATATTCTAACTGACAAAGTGATCTATAAGAGGATATTTATACTCTTTACACATAACAGTAATAGCAACATTACTGCACCCTTGCTATGTGCCCATGTAAAGTACTGATAATTTTACTTGCATTATTTCATTTAATTCCTCACAATTACTTTATAAAGTAAATGATATTCTCTCTGTTTTACAGATTAAAAGACTAAGGTACAGAGAGCCAAATTCTTTTGCTTAATACCACACAGTTAATCAGCAGTGAAGTCAAAATAAAATCCCAGATAGTCTGATCCCCAGACTCGTTTTTTTAGTCTTGATTCTTAAACTCATTCTTCATTTCATGCTTTTATTTTTTATATTTAGTACTTTAATAAGCCTGAGTTTATTCTGATGAATGAAATGAAGTGTAACCTCATTTGTCTTTTGTAGGGGCAGCAAATTATTCATCCAACTTTCCCATCACATTGTTTTCCTACCCACTAAGGAATCTAGGTAACTTTCTACTTTCTTTGACATCTGCGTAGGAACATCAGAACTAGTATTTAAACTGGGATAAGAAAGCATAGTAAGTATTCAATTAATGATTGATTATAGTAATAATGCTGTAAATAATTAATACAAGTATGAAATACTAATGATATAAAATAATATCAATAATAACAGTAGCCTTTTGGATAAATATACTCATTGCTGTCGAGTTGATTCCAACTCATAGCAACCCTATAGGACAGAGTAGAACTGCCCTAGAGGGGTAATCTTCCAAGGTGGTCATCTTTACGGAAGCAGGCTGCCACAGTTTTCTCCTATGGAGTGACTGGTGGGCTCAAACCACTGACCTTACTGTTAGCAACCTAGCACTTAACCACTGAGCTACCAGGACTACTTTGGATAAATATAAACATGTAGATTTACCAAGAGGCTATTTTTCTGTTTCCAAGAGCTATCTCAATGTGATTTTCACATTTTATTATTGATCATTATTTAACCTGATGAAATTATAGTCATATTAAACCATTTTTATGTCTTGTTTTATTTAATTGGTGGTCCATTTTTTAAAAAATATTGCAGTTTTTAAGAAACATAAGGTCTGTACTATTGCTCTGCTCCTAAATATTTTCTTTTCTCTTCTTTTAATTCTCTCTAAAACAAAGAGACTCTTTGGCTAGAAAATTCGTCTCAACCTTTTAAGTTGACTTCTAAAACTCTGATAGAAAGTGGAGATTTCCAGACATGCATCACATTCTTTGAGATTTAGTTCATCTGGAAAATATTCTCAGTAGAACATGTAGCTGGGGCTAGATATATTCTACCTAGCTGATTTTCTTCCACTAAACACACAGAGTTGCTGTACACCAAATAGCCAAATACTCACTTAAAAAGCAAATGCTTAAGCTAGGGAATCTTCTTTAAATATTTTGAGGATTTTGAGAATATTAGTCAAGGAAACTTGCTTACAAATCCTACAACTTCCTTTTCTGATGTGTTATCTTGGGAAAAATATTTCATCTTTTGGAGCTTCAATTTCCTTATTTGAAAAATGGGGTTGTTTAAATATGGGGTTTTGTAAGGATTAAATCAAGTAAAGTATGTGAAGCAGCTGATAATGAACAGAAGTCTATTACCATACATTAAAATACACCCTGACATTTTTTCCTACTGAGAAGCAGAAGGAATACAATTTCAAGGATGTAAAATTCAACCTGGAAGCAGTCACTAAATATGTTATCATTTCATGCATCAAAAGATCACGCAACTACTGTTTTTCCTCATGTGACAAGTGTCAAATTCTTTCCTTGGCTTACAGAACTCTCTGTACTTTATTGTTGCTCTATATATCTAGCTTCATTTTTCTTGCATCCAAAAAACTCCAGGCTTCCTACCATTCTGATCAAACCCAAAGTCTTTCCCAGGTTTCTTTTATTCATTCATTTTCTCACAATTAATTGATTCATTGATTTATTCATCCATCTACTCATCAGATTCTATTAAGCAGCTGTTTTAAACCAATAACTTCAGTAAGCACTGTGGATAAAAATGGTGAAAAAGATAAAATATAGTTCCTGCTTCAATAGAGCTTCTGTAAGAGTGGAAAGAAATAGCAAACACATAGTTACACAATTACATACAGTCGTACTATGAAGGAGAAAAGCAGTGAGTCCCTGGGAGATACAAATGGTTAAGATCTCAGCTACTACTCAAAAGGTTAGCAGTTCAAATCAACCCAGGACCACCTTGAACGAAAGACCTGGGGATCTACTTCCAAAAGATCACAGCCATGAAAACCCTATGGAGCATAATTCTACTCTGACACATTTGGGGTCTTCCTGAGTCAGAATTAGCTTAATGGCAACTGTTTTTTGTGTTTTCTGAGAGTAAAAATCAGAGAGAATTAACTTAATATCAGGCATAATATGTAGGTCCCAGTACAAAATAAAAATTCAAGGCCGCTGTTCAAATATGATTAAGAATTTCAAGATGGTGACAGCAGAGCATTAAACCAAACATAGGACTCTGTGTAACTGCACAGAATGCGTGCCAATGAAGTTGGATCTGCATACAGTGAGGACCAGAGGAGCATTTCCTGAGGAAGGGTTAATTTTATGCGAGACCTAAAGGATGAGTGGGAGTTAACTAGACTTTCAGACTTGCATTTCCATTTGCCAGTCCCTGCTTTGAACCTAATGTACTGTCATTTCCTTAAGAGCTACCAGCCTGATGTGTTAATACAGAGGGATATTGTAGCTTTTTCAGACTTGGCTATGCTGTTTGTGGTAGAGGGAACCAACTATCTCTTCCCAGATCGCTTTCATCCCCGTGTGTTCAAGTTTCCAGAGGCTTAAGAGCTAGACTTGAATAGACTTGATGAATGAAAATTAGGGCCACCATTTTATGACTCAGAATTTTTCAAAAGCAAAATTTGTAGATAGTTCTATCATTGTTTCTTAAATACCTATGGGAGTTTACTGGCCTAGGAATGTCTAGGCCTGGGTTCTTGTCCTGGATCTGCCTTTGACCTTGGACAAGGTACTCTTTTTTTAAAATTTTTTTTTACTGTACTTTAGATGAAGGTTTACAGAACAAATGGTTTCTCATTAAACAGTCCGTACACATATTGTTTTATGACATTGGTTAACAACCCCACAACATGTCAATACTCTCCCTTCTCGACCTTGGAGGCCTCTTTTTTTTTTTTTTTTTGGTGAAAATATACATAGTCAAAGTTACACCATTTCAAAAGTTTTTACATGTACAATTCAGTGACATCAATTACATTCTTCCAGTAGTGCTGCTATTCTCACTATCCTTTTCCAAATTATTCCATCACCATGATCTTCAACTCACTGCTCCCTAGGCTTCCCATCAAACCTTTTGAGTTGCTGTTGTCAATTTGATCTTACATAGATAATTCTTTTTTTTGTACCTTAGATGAAGGTTACAGAAAAAATTATCATTTAACAGTTAGTACATATACTGCCCTATGACAATAGTTAACAACCCCACAACATGTCAACACTGACCCTTCTCAACCTTGGGTTCTGTATCACCGGCTTTCCGGTCCCCTCCTGCCTTTTAGTCCTTGTCCATGGACTGCTGTGCCTCATTAGTCCCATTTTGTTTTATGGGGCTGTCTAATCCCCGGCTGAACAGTGAATCTTGGGAGTGACTTCACTACTGAGATAAAAGGGTGTCCGGGGGCCATACTCTCGGGGTTTCTCCAGTCTCTGTCCAGGACCCTCTGTTGTGATCCAGGTCAGAGCAGTCAGTGGTGGTAGCTGAGCACCATCTAGCTGTACTGACTCAGTCTGGTGGAGGCTGTGGTAGCTGTGGTCCATTAGTCCTTTGGACTAATCTTTTCCTTGTATCTTGTTTTCTTCATTCTCCCTTGCTCCTGAAGGGGTGAGACCAGTGAAGTATCTTAGATGGCCGCTCACAGGCTTTTAAGATCCCAGACGCTACTCACCAAGGGTGAACGTAGAACATTGTCTTTATAAACTGTGTTATGCCAATTGAGCTGGAGGTTCCCCAAGGCCATGGTCCCCACAGCCCTCTGCGACAAGGTACTCTTTGGATCGAAGCTTTCTAATCTGGGAAAAAAGAAAGGATATTTAAGATTCCTTTCATTTTGAAATTTTAACTCTTGACAGTAGAATTTTCAAACTTTCTTTAGTAAAAAATACAGTAGTTCATTTTATCCTGGTCTACTTTTTTGGAACATAGAGTCACAGTGCTGGCTGAATCACTGACAACATTAAATACGGCAGTAGCTGCCAAAGGTCACCTTCAACAGGCAATCTCTGTTCTTAAACACCCACATTCAGTCTCTAAGGTGACCAGTGCTATTCCATTCTCCTGTTAGTTAAAGGTCGCCTCTACTAGCAACCAATTTTTGTACCTCCCTGGGGTAGCTGCTTAAAACTACATTCATTGTCTATATTAACTTCTCTAGCGCATCTGTTAAATATCAAGGTAATTAACAACTTATATAGACACTAAGTCACTTTATTCTCAAGAAGAGGCTTTCTTTTTTTTAAACCAAGAAACTTCAGACAGTGTAACCTCAGAAGGTGAAACAAAAATACTTTCAGATTTCTGATGGCTTTCCTTCTTGTAAGTTCGTAAGTGTGTTTGAGTGATTGAAATACCTTTGGTAATTGAAAAATTCGTGCTGTATTAGTCTGCATAAGGAGCCCTGGTGGTGCAATGATTAAGCGCTTGACTGCTAACAAAAAGGTTGGTGGTTCATACCCACCCACTGGCTCCAAAGCAGAAAGACCTGGCGATCTGCTTCCGTAAAGACTACAGCCTAGAAAACCCTATGGGGCAGTTCTACTCTGTCACTGGGGTCACTGTAAGTCAGAATCAACTCTAGGGCACCTAACGACAACAACAATATGGATAGTTCACTTTATTCTGTGCTAAAAGAACCCGCAAATCTCACAGACTTAAAACAACAAAGGTTTATTTCTTGTCAAAGTTCTCTGTAGCTATGGGCAAATGTTCTCCATGACATCACTCAGCAATACAGCCTAATAGAACCTCTACCCTCATGTAGCTGTACCACCTAGATCATGACAACTCCTTTAAGCAGGGGAAAAGAACATTTGAGGATCTCTCACTAAAATTAAATGTTTTGACCTGAAAGTAACCCATTATTTTTGCTTACAGCCCATTGGCTAGAAATAGCTATACGTTGTTACTGTTAGCTGTTGTGTCGGCCAGACTAGTGTGATCTATAGGATTTTCACTGGTTGCATTTTGGAAGTAGATCACCAGGCTTTTCTTCCTAGTCTGTCTTGGTCTGGAAGCTCCACTGAAACCTACTGAGCATCATAGCAACATGCAAGCCTCCACTGACAGAGGGGTGGTGGCTGCACACGAGGTGCCCTGGCTGAGAATCAAACCTCAGTGTCCCAGATGGAAGGTAAGAGTTCCACCACTGAACCATCACTGCCCCCAAATAGTTACATGTTGTTCTGTGCTGTCAAGTTGATTTCGACTCATAGCAACCCTACGGGACAGAGTAGAACTTCCCTATAGGGTTTCTAAGGCTGTAATCTTTACGGAAGCAGATTGCCACATTTTTCTCCCATGGAGCAGCTGAGCCCATAACTACTGTACCACCAGGGCTCCTTATATAGCCCAACCTAGATCATAGGTTCAGAGAAATGTAATTTTCCATGGGCCCAGTAGTCTCTACTACATTTTCATACAATAAAAATCTGTCTACCAAAGAAGAACTTATCTGAAACTTTTGGTGTCCTTGATAGCCAGTTAGATTAAAGCACATGAATCTAGATGAATTCCAGTTGTTCAGTTGGCCAAGAATATACTACAAGATTTTAATATGGTGTCTTTGGTCTGTATCTGCTTTAGTTGTCATTGCATGTATATGTGTGTCTGTTTCTGTATTGCTGTTTTTTCCTCCATTCATTATCTAAGTGCTGATTGATTGCCTACTGTTTGCCAAGGGACCATAATTAAAGCACGATTCCTTTCTTCAAGGAGCTCACAGTAATCTATGAACATCAATTAGGCCCATAAATAAACATAGTTCTCAAAATCATACATTCTAGAGGGACCATATTTAGTTTCAACCATACACAAATTGGTTTTTTGATAGCATGTCTTAAAATTTTCAGTTAGGCACAAATTATATTTTCCACATTTTATGGCAGATGAATATATCATCTCAGCTGAATGCTTGCCAAGATATTAGAGTGAATTCAGAGCTCTTGAATGAGGAAAAAATCCATTAGCATTATTCAGAGGCACTTCTGCAGTCCACTGCTGTGAACAAATAGGGTAGTTTTGTATCAGGGCAAAATTTCACAGCTAGATTTCCATGCTGATGCTAATACGTGTGGTATCAAAAGCATATGAAGTGCTTTTTGATTAGCAATATAGAATTCTATCTTTTTAGGAGATTAGTAATATGGAATGCAACCTCTTTAGGGATTTGCGAGTGAATCCATCTATGCGTTACCCACATTTATCATTGGTTGCCACCTTACCTGAAGCATCTGCTATTTGAAATAGGCTATGTGATGCATCAATGCATCTACTCTCTTTGTTCTTTCATTCAGTATCTTTTGAGTACCTTCCATAGGGCAGGCACTTTTATAGGCATTGAATATATAATGGAGAATAAAACACAGTCCCTAACCCTCTGGTCACCACCCATCTGTCAGTCCGTGGTGGCTTGAGTGTTGCTATGATGCTGGAAGTTATGCCACCGGTATTTCAATTACCCATGGTGGACATGTTTCAGTAGAGTTTCCAGACTAAGGCAGCCTAGGAAGAAAGGCCTGATGATCTATTTCTAAAAATTAGCCAGTGAAAATCCAGTGGATCACAATAGAATATTGTCTGATATAGTGCTGGAAGATGAGGCCCCTAATGCCAATTTTTGTGCCTCCCTCCGGAAGCTGCTTAAGACTATATTCACTGTCTATATTAACGCCTCTACTGCTTCTGATGCTAGTCGTTACCTATAGTGATGTTACCAAACCAAAGTGAAACCCATTGCCATCGAGAACTGCCCCATAGGGTTTCCAGTGAGTACCTGGTGGATTCAAAATGCCGACCTTGTGGTTAGCAGCCATAGCTCTTAATCACTATGCCACCAGGGTTTCCTAGTGATGTTAGTGACTGAATAGTCTATCTTCAGCTATCCTGAACTTCATCAGATGGTTAACATTGCAAAGCTCCTGGGAGTAGCAAAAAAAGGCTAACCCCAATGTGTAAGCATTTTTCAAGCCTCTGCTGTAGTCATTTTTTTTAAATTGTACTTCAGATGAAGGTTTACAAAACAAATTAGCTTCTCATTAAACAGTTAGTACACATATTGTTTTATAACATTGGTTACCAACCCCATGACACGTCATCACTCTCCTTTCTCGACCTTGGGTTCCCTATTACCAGCTTTCCTGTCCCCTCCTGCCTTCTAGTCCTTGCCCCTGGCTGATGTGCCCCTTTAGTCTCGTTTTGTTTTGTGGGCCTGTCTAATCTATGGTTGAAGTCTGAACCTCGAGAGTGACTTCATTACTGAACCAAAAGGGTGTCTGGGGGCCATACTGTTGGGGTTTCTCCAGTCTCTGTCAGGCCAGTAAGTCTGGTCTTTTTTTGTGAGTTACAATTTTGTTCTACATTTTTCTTCAGCTCTGTCCAGAACCCTCTATTGTAATCCCTGTAAGAGCAGTCGGTGGTGGTAGCTGGGCACCATGTAGTTGTACTGGACTTAGTCTGGTGGAGGCCATGGTAGTTGTGGTCCATTAGTCCTTTGGACTAATCTTTCCCTTATATCTTTAGTTTTCTTCATTCTCCCTTGCTCCCGAAGGGGTGAGAGCAGTGGAGTATCTTAGATGGCCACTCACAGGCTTTTAAGACCCCCGACACTACTCACTGAAGTAGAATGTAGAATATTTTCTTTATGAACTATGTTATGCCAATTGAGCTAGATGTTCCCCAAGACCATGGTCCCCAAAGACCTCAGCCTAGCATTTCAGTCCCTCAGGGAGTTTAGATGTGTCTATGGAGCTTCCATGACCTTGCCTTGTAGAAGTTGTGCCGGCTTCCCCAGTATTGTACACTGTCTTACCCTTCACCAAAGTTACCACTTACCTATTGTCTCGTGTTTTTCCATCCCCACCCATCCCCTCCCTCATAACCATCAAACATTGTTTCTTTTTGTGTATAAACCTTTTCATAGTTTTTACAGTAGTGGTCTCATACAATATTTGTCCTTTTGTGATTGACTTATTTCACTCAGCATAATGTTCTCTAGTTTCATCCATGTTATGAGATGCTTCTCAGATTCATCATTGTTCTTTATTGTTGCATAATACTCTGTTGTGTGTATGAACCATAGTTTGTTTATCCACTCATCTGTTGATGGGCATCTAGGTTGTTTCAATCTTTTTGCTATTGTGAATAATGCTGCAATGAACTTGGGTGTGCTTGTGTCTATTTGGGTGACAGCTCTTATTTCTTTAGGATATGTTCCTAGGAGTGGGATTGCTGGATCATATGGTATTTCTATTTCTAGCTTTCTAAAGAAGCGCCATATCATTTTCCAAAATGGTTGTATCATTTTGCATTCCCACCAGCAGTGCATAAGAGTTCTAATTTCCCCACAGCCTCTCCAACATTTGTTATTTCCTGTTTTTTGATTCGTGCCAGTAATGCCGAGGTGAGATGGTATCTCATTGTGGTTTTAATTTGCATTTCTCTAATGGCTAGTGATCTTGAGCATTTTCTCATGTGTCTGTTAGCAGCTTGAATGTCTTGTTTGGGGAAGTGTCTGTTCATTTCCTTTGCCCATTTTCTAATAGGATTATCTGTCTTTTTGTTGTAGAGGTGTTGGATTTTCCTGTAGATTTTAGAGATTAGAACTTTGTCAGATATGTAATAACCAAATTTTTTTCCCCAGTCTGTGGGTTCTCTTTTTACTCTTTTGGTGAAGTCTTTTGATGAGCGTAAGTGTTTAATTTTTAAAAGATCCCAGTTATCTAGCTTATCTTCTGGAGTTTGTGTGCTATTGGTTATGGTTTGTATCCTGTAATTGTCGTGTATTAGGGCCTCTAGCATTGATCCTATTTTTTCTTCAATGAACTTTATAGTTTTGGGCTTTATATTTAGGTCTTTGATCCATTTAGAAATAGTTTTTGTGTATGGTGTGAGGTATAGGTCTTGTTTCATTTTTTTACAGATGGATATCCAGTTTTGCCAGCACCATTTGTTAAAAAATGCTTTAGTCACTTAAAAAAAAAATACTTATTTTTAATATCTCATTAGGCAAAGCTAGTCAAGGAGTGGAGAAATAAACTCCACCTCTTAATGGGAGGAGCTTCAAGGTAACCTTGCAAATGGGCATGCATACTGGATAAGAAGATTTATGGCTATTTTTATACTCTATCATAGTCCCTAATTGATTTCAGGGATCAAATCCAACACCTCTACAACAAAAAGACAAAAAAGACAAAAAGACTTTTATGAAGCTTTACTCATCCCCCAATAATAATACATTATGTTTATCTATCATTGTTCCTACCTTGTAACACTATCTCTTTGTTTTCCATACTAGATTCTTATTTCCCTGAGAACAAGGATTGTGTATAGCTCACACTTTAAACTTCAGAACAGAAATCAAATTATTTAATAAATATGCTTTGAATTGCTCAATGAATTTTCCACTGTGGTATTCAAAGACTGGAGTCTTACTCATCTAGTGCTGCTATACCAGAAATACCACAAGTGGATGGCTTCAACAAACAAGTTTATTCTCTCACAATCTAGTAGGCTAGAAACCCAAATTCAGGGTGTCACCTCTAGGGGAAGGCTTTCTCTCTCTTGGCTCTGGAGGAAGGTCCTTGTCATCAGTCTTCCCCTGGACTAGGAGCTTCTCAGTGCAGGGACCCCAGGTCCAAAGGACATGTTTTTCTCCTGGCACTAATTTCTTGGTGTTATGAGGTCCTCTGTCTCTCTGCTTTCTTCTCTTTTATATCTCAAAAGAGATTGATTTAAAAGAAGACCTATCTTGTAGATCGAGTCCTGCTTCATTAACATAACTTCCTCTAATCCCACCTCATTAACATCATAGAGGTAGGATTTACAACACATAGGAAAATCACATAAGATGACAAAATGGTGGACAATCACAAAATACTTAGAAATCATGGACTAGCCAAGTTGACACACATTCTGGGGGGACACAGTTTAATCCATGACAACTGGTATAAGGAATAATTTATTTTAAAAGCTCATGCTAGAAGGCAGGAGGGAACAGGAAAGCTGGTAATGGGGAACCCAATGTTGAGAAGAGGAGAGTGTTAACATGTCTTGGGGTTGGCAACCAGTGTCACAAAGCAATAGGTGTATTAACTGTGTAATGAGAAACTAGTTTGCTCTGTAAACCTTCATCTAAACTACAATTAAAATAAATAAATACATACAAAAAATCTCATGCTAAATTTTGATGCCAGAAGAAGGTAAATGAGTCCTTTTATGGGACATTGATAACTAGATAATCTAACAAACTTTTCATTCCCTCTCAGTTACCAACAAGTTTTGAACCAAATTTGATGCCAGATGAAGTGGTAACTAACTTATGCCAGAGAAAGTACAATTATTATAGATATTTTAGAAGATGTTTCTTAAAAATATTTTTATATAGACCTTCCTTCTTAAATTCCATTCCTGAGTGGAGTACAATTATAAACAGATAATTACAATGAAACATTGTGAAGTTCCACACCATCCTATGTTATATCTTGGAACATTTTTTTTTACTTTTGAAAACAGGAATGAGATAGAATTGATTAACTAACGCTGTAACTCATTTCAGCCAGCAGGTGTATTTCAGCATCAAAAAAGAAAAAATCAGAACATCAGAAGTGAGTAATTCATTTCTCAGGTAAACAGAAGAGCAGCAAAGAAAATGTGTAAGTATATGAAGGTTGATTTTTTTGTTTTGTTTTAGCTCTTTTTTTCACGAGTAAAGATTAAAATTATTATTTGGTTATTAACTCATTGTTCTGTGCTAAAAAAGAAATGATTCACAGAGATCCATTTCTGCCCTGAAATTCTTTCTCTGCCATTTTGAGTTTTGCATCTTTGTGTTGACACAGCTGAATGTTGCCTTCCAGCGCACACACAGATGGGAAATTGATCTTTTGACAAGTCTATTGCCAATGCCTTTTGTAGTCATATAAGCGTCATGGCATGTTTATCCCCCTATTTCTGTAAACAGAATAAGTCCCAGTTTGAGACCCCTGCGAAATCAAGATTTCTGCTTTGTATTTGTTTTGAGCATTTTATAGTAGTCTAATGTTGAAAATATACCTACGTAAAGAGATTTCTATGCAATGGTGCCCTCAGAAGGACCATCAACACTCAAAGGTGCCCAAACCTCAAGCATTCCAAAAGAATCAAGAAGCAATGAAGAACTGCCATTCCAGTGTGTGCCAAGACATAAGGAAAGCAAGGTGTATTATCCGGGGTCATATATGATAGTTACTGCTCCCGTGATTGCAGTATAAAGATTGTCCTATTACATTATTTGTCTCTCAGGACTCTGTTCCCCCTTCCCTCTGGTGGATTTTTCTTTTTTTCCCCTGGAGTCTGGGGGGGAAAAAAAGAGTATTTCTTTCCTTATCATCACTAAGCTTATTTCAAGAACCCATTCTGGCTAAGGTATCCAGCTGGGCTACATTGGATGATAAGGCTTACACTAATTCATCTGCAGCATCTTGATAAACAATCTTTAATGGCAGATGAAAGGAATTTAGCTTTCACCTGACAGAAGGAGCAAGTCTTTGGGCTGCTAATAAGTGCTACACAAACTAAACTGCAGTTAGATGAAGTTGTGAACACTAATACCTAATATATATGCCAGAGCCAACATTTTCCTGGAGGCACATAGGAAAAAAAAAAAAAACAAAAAAAAAACTTCTTAACGCAATCATTGTATCTAACCCAATTCTTCATTAGTTTGCACCAAATAGGCAGTGGATTTGTGAACAGAAAAACCTGACTGGTATGAGATTTTAATAAAGCAATCTTCGACTGAAGGAAACTAACAATAACAAAGTACTACTATAAGTAAATAAACTAACAAAATATTACCAGGTATATGCCTTTCAGAGATCCTGCTTCAGCCAAATAAAAATGTTTAGATAGCATATGAAATGATTATAAAGCACAGAGTAGGACTGCCCAATAGGGTTTCTGAGGACTGGCTGGTGGATTCGAACTGCCGATCTTTTTGGTTAGCAGCCAAGCTGTTAACCACTGAGCCACCAGGGCTCCATAAAGGGTATAGAAACTAGTATAGTAAATAACCTGTCTCATAATCCTATATGCCCTTTCAGTCTGCTTAGTGGAAGCCTTTGTTAAGGAGAGTGCAATGATAAACCTCATCCACACCAAAACTACGCTGTCATTTTGAGTCTGACATGATGATTCCTCACTTTCTGGGGAACCACATAGAATTTTAATATAATTTTTTACATCTTAACTCTTCTAAAAAGGTTTGAAATGGTTGAATAAAAATGGCAACCAGAAGAGTTTTTGTTAGTGTGGAAGTTTAAGTACAAAAAGAATATCTTAACCATGTTGTCGTTAACTGCCCAGTAGTTGGTCCCTGACTTCCTGGCAACTCCACGTACAACAGAACGAAACGTTGCTGGGTCTTGCACCATCCCCAGGGTAGGCTGTGGATCGGATTGTTGTGATCCATAGGGTTTTCCTTGACTGACTTTCAGAAGTAGATCTCCAGGCCTTTTTCCCTTGTCTGTTTAGTCTGGAAGCTCTGCCCAAACTTGTCCAACATCATACTAACATGTAAGCCACCACAGACAGGTGGCTGCACATAAGTAAATTGCCTGGGAATTGAACCCAGGTCTCCCACAAGGAGGGTGAGAATTCTACCACTGAATCATCAACTACCTCCTGTAAAAACTATAGGATCCATATAATTGCTACTGATTGAATATAAAACATTTATGCTTTTTTGTAGTTCAAGGAAATTCAGAAACTGTGATGAATTATATATTAAATTGGGAGCAGAAACTCAACAGTCTCTTAGGAAAGGCAAATGGTTTTCTGAAGTAGGAAGTAGGATTCTAATAAGCAGGGCTGAGGTTTAGGGCTTATCAAGTAATAAAAAAGAAATCATTCTCAGTTATACAAGTGGAGGTATGAGACAGACGCTGAAAGGAATAATAATGACATCCATGACTTCTTGAATAGCTTAGGGGGTCAGGCACACATAGTATATATTGCAAAACAAAAAAAAAACAAACCCTTTGCCATCGAGTGGATTCCGACTCTTGGCTCCCTGTAGGACACAGGAGAACCGCCCCATAGTGTTTCCAAGGCTGTAATCTTTATGGAAGCAGACTGGCACATCTTTCTCCTGCAGAGCAATTGGTGGGTTGGAACTGTCAACCTTTTCGGTTGGCAGCTGAGTGCTTAACCATTGAGTCACCAAGTGTCCTTGGATATATTGCAGTATCCCTAGTATCCTACATGGAAAAATTTCACCTTCTTTTATGGTTGACGAAAGTGAGGTTCAGTGAGGTTGACCTTACAGCTAGTGAGGTTTGTTTTTTTCCCACTGTCATCCAAAAGGTTCATAATGATCTATGCAGGTAATAGAAAACAGGTCTATGTGAAAGCAAAGCCCAGTTTACTTTTATCACACCACTAACACTTAAACTGCTTTCAAGAAAAGTGCATCCGTGAGCTCTTAGATGTGCTTTCGTAGAGCTGGGGAAGCTACTGTTGGGTATTCTATATAGAAGAATCAGATATTGAATGAGATGTTGAAAAAGATGATTGATTACAGGCTGCTCTTACAGATGAGGCTTTGATTTAAAAAAAAAAAAAAAAAATCAACCAGAGTGACCTATGAGGATAAATGGGCCATAGGAAGCCACTCAAGACACAAAACACAATCAACTGTCTAATTTGCTAGCTTCTTTATCTTACCTGGGTCACATTGAGTAGATTATACCATTTTTTTGTTTCCATAACATAGAATGGCAATACCACATTAATCTCCATATCTTAAGCTTTTACTAAGCCAACATGCCAATTCATTATAAAATCAGTTTTTCTATCAGTTAAGCAAGCAGTACTATTCCTTAAAAACAAAATATCACCAATAAGCGAACCAAACAAGCAAGGGAAAGCAAACACTAGATACCTATTTAGAATTCAATTATTTCCAGTATTTAAACAGGGGAAATAGATTTACGTGCGTGTAAGAAACAGCCAAAATTTTAGAGTTTTGCCAGACTTTTTTTTGGCCTTTTTTGTTAATAAAAAGTAAAAGGGAGCTCTACTTTTACCCTTTCTTTGCACTTAGTGATGATTTTTCTAGAATTTTTTTCTCTTGAAAATTCAGAAAATTACTTCCTTGATAATGTATCAATATATCAATTGGAACTTGAGCTTTTTATAAAGAGTATCCAACTATGCATCATTCTAACTTATTAGAAAAGGAAAAGTATATATTTTTAACAATTATCTATTCAACTGTTTCATATATGTGTATATCTCAGTCACCTTATATGCATGCAAAAGTTGGATAATGAAAAAGGAAGACAGAAGAAGAATAACTGATGCATTTGAATAGTGCTGGATAAGAATATTGAATATACTGTGGACTGCCCAAAGAATGAACAAATTGGTCTTAGAAGAAATGCAGCCGGAATGTTACTTAGAAGTGAGGATGGTGAGATTTCAGCTTGCCTACTTTGGACACATCATGAGGAAAGACCAATCACTAGAAAAGAACATCATGTTTGGTAAAGTAGAAAGTCAACAAAAACGAGCGAAACCTTCCAGGAGATGGACTAACAACCATAGCGGTAACAATGTACCCAAACATACCAACAATCATGAAGATGGTGCAGGACCAGGCAACTTTTCATTCTTTTATGCATGAGTTGGATTTAACTACCATAAAAATAATTGTTTGTGTTTCCTTACAGAATCAGTTCATGAAACTTATTTTATTTGTTTTAATTTCTACTCTAAGTTGACAATCACCTGTGTAGAAATAATTACATAAAATCATGCTTCCATAACAATAAATGAATCTGAAATTGCTCAGTAAGAAAATCATTCATTATAAACTAGACTTATAAGTCTATAAAAGGCATGGGCATGCCCAGTGAATGAGAGAGATCTGGTCTTTTGGTATTTACATCCTAACAGGATGGGGCCAAAAGCAAACCAAATCTGATGCCATTGAGTGAATTTCAACTCATGGAGAAAGTCTATGGAGCTCAGTTCTACTCTGTAACACATGGGGTTGCTGTGAGCTGGATGGGGCCTTCAATAACAAAATCAGACTTCGGCTGACCTTTGTTCCTGGTTCCTGGGAGGTAGCCTCCAGTGGGGTCAGGGTTCGGATCGCACCAGTGACACTGTCAGGGGCGGGTGACATTGAAATGACTTTATAAAATTTCTGTGCCATGTTTCAGCAGAAATTTATTATTTTTTTATAAAAATATACCTACAGTTAGTTATAACAACAAAGATTTTTTGTAAGCCCAGCTTACGTGTATTGATATACCTATAAGGCTAAAACTCTATGCTAATTTACTTTTTGAACCTTCCAATGTGCTCCAGTCAGAGCTGTCATTATTATCCAATAGCAATGACTCTTCGAATCATGTGGTTTCACCTGCATGTGCTACAAGCACGTGCTGTTGCTTTCATTACTGCTGGTGTTTTTATTGTCGCTGATTTTGTCAAATTTTCTGGTGCTTTAACTACAGTACTGTGGTAATTAGTATTTGTGAACCTATATCAATAAGTTTTTAAAGAATGAAGTAGTAACTAAAGAAAAAGAAGGAGGAGAATAAAAAAGGCTTCTGCTCAATTACTAATAATGCCGTAACTAATAATGTTGTAATTCAATGTAGAAAGATTTTACAAACTAATTTTGTTGTTAGTATTCATATAATCTAAGACATATTACATTTTTGCAATTTGCAACTATATCATATGCTATTCTATGATTAAAACTGACAGTAAACATTACCAAGAATTCTATATGGTCTGATATGGGAGGAGGTCCATGGAGGGGATGACATCGGGAGTTACTGCACTGGGTGACAGCAACCCTAGTGGTGCCGCTGGTAGCCTCTAAATGCTTGGAATTTCCCAAGTGATTGGAGAGTTTTTGTAATTTATGGTGGGCCCTTCTGCAGTTTATGCTAATGAGATGACTCAGGTTAGTGGCTGGTCATGCCAGAAGGACTAACCATGTGATTAGAGGGTTGGAGCTTTGAGCCACGTGATATCAACACAACCTCTGGGGCAGGGAAAGGGGCTGGAAATCGAGTTCAGTCAGGTGGCCGATGATTTAATCAATCATCTCTACTGAATGATGTCTCAATAAAATTTCTGGGCATTAAGGCTCAGGTGACTTTCCCTGGTTGACAGTCCAGGCAGTCCCCAGATTATGAACGAGGTCTGTTCTAAGTCTATCTTTAAGTCAAATTTGTATGTAAATTGAAACAGGTACCATTTGTTTATCTGACATCAGTTAGTCAAATATTTGTCTTATCATATAGTATATAGTGTACATTTCTATGCATAAAAATATTGAAGAAACACTTCCAGATATAATAAAACATCTTTAACATAATAATACAGTAATAATAATAATGATTTGATGTGTGTCACAAAGTAGCACCCATCTGTTATTACAAACCATTGTATATACCTCGAATTTTTAATGTAATAGGCTTTGTGGGGGGTGGTTTATAACTACAGGTTGTACGTAAGTTGGATGTTTGCAACCCAGGAACTGCCTGTGTTCTGCATATTGTCACACAGCAATGTGCCAGGACGGTGACATGTCAATAACAGAATCTGGGCATTTGGGACCCTCCCAGACCTTGCGCTATGCATCTCTCACTTTGGCTGGTTTTTATTTGTATCCTTTTACTATAAAACAATTATTATCTTAAATATATCCCTTTCCTGAGTTCTATGAGTTGTTCTAGCAAGTTATTGTACCTGAGAGGACAGCGGGAACCCCTTAATTTTGTTAGAAGTGAGGGTGACCTGTGGAATCTCTGAACTCGCAGCTTCTACCTGAAATGAGGAAAGTCTTG
The DNA here is from genome assembly GCA_030035585.1 of Dugong dugon. Lineage (NCBI taxonomy): Eukaryota > Metazoa > Chordata > Mammalia > Sirenia > Dugongidae > Dugong > Dugong dugon. The sequence continues at coordinate 109,328,159 of CM057467.1, forward strand.
AGGAGGATTATGTCCTTAACATGTGAAGTTTGGTCTAACTCTGGGGAGTTGGTGTGCGAGCTCATTTCAGTTATGTAATATTATACGAGGTGACAAGTACTGCAGAAAAATATAAGCTGGAACAGGACAAATGGGATAGGGAGCTTATAAGCTGTGAGAAATAGAGATGAGTCAACATTGATTTAGGAATTGGCAGCTGAACAACTGCAGAGACGGAGTTGCTATTGAATGAGATGAGAAAGGCTAGAGGTTGAATAGATTTTTGATGAGAGGGAAGATTAGGAGTTCTGTTCTGGACGCGTAAAATTTGAAGTACCTATTAGACATCCTAACAGAGATGTGAAGTCAATAGTTGGATACATGAGACTGCAGCTGAGAGTGTCTTTGTGCATTTTTCTCTCAGAAACAAACCGTGAGACAAAGGTTCAAGTCCAATTTACTTATTTGGGAGATGAACCCAGGAAACCCTGGAAAGCAAGTGAGAACATGAGAATGGGAAGGAAAGACTACCAGTAAAGTGTAAGTTATCAAGCCAGTTAATATTGTGGACAACTAGGACTTAATGCCACTAGAGAACTCTGGGAGCCATTGTAAAACATGTACTTCAAAGCATCTTACCTGATGGATGAGAGAGTTGAGGTATTTATACACCAACTCCTGTCAGTAATTGGTTGAGTATTGCTTTTAGGGAATGTTCATTTTCAGGCACTTCTGCACATAGAGAAAGACTGGAGGTCATAGAAAGTCCTTTGGTGAGTAGATGCAAATGCTGGCAATTGAAGTTCTAGTCAGGCACGAAATTAGGAAGATCTGAGTGGTCGTGGATGCAGCACAGACAGCATCTTCTTCAGAGAAGAAAATAAATCTGGCAGTTGTTAGCAGTTAGAAAGTATTTAAAAGCCATGAGGCCGAATTAGATCCAAGCACGACATAAAAATTGAGACAATTACAAAGACTGGAATATGGGGCACTTCAAAATTAAGGGATCAGAAGGAAGAGAAAGAACCTCAAAGGAGTTCGGAAAATAATGACCAGTGAGAGGAGGGAAAACAAGAAAAGAGTATGGTGTCCAGAAAGCAGAGTGAATGAAATACATTGGGAGAGAGGGAGTGGTCACCTGCATTACAGGCTGCTGATAGGTCAAGAATGGATAAAGACTGGAATATTACATTGAATTTAATATTGAGATCATTAGGGACCTTAACAGAGCAATGTTAATGGAATGTTGGTTCTTGAAGCCAGAATGAATTTATTTTAAAAAGATAACGGGAGGATTTGAAATTCTGTTCTGCATTTTCCCGTTTTGATCAGGATTCTTCTATAGAATCTTTGATCAAAACATTCAGTAATGGTAGTTAGGCACTCCCCAGTTTTTCTGGTCTCATGGCAAAGGAAGCAGTTGTTCATGGAGGCAATTAGCTACATATTCTATTTCTTCCTCCTATTCCTGAGTCTCCTTCTTCCTCTGTTGCTCCAGGAGAATAGAGACAAATTGTTACACCCTGGTGGTAGATGCAAATGCTGGCAATTGGAGTGTTTGACTGCTAAATGAAAGGTAGGTGGTTTGAACCCACTAGCCAATCCATGGGAGAAAGATGTAGCAATCTGCTTCTGTAAAGATTTACAGCCTTGGAAGCCCTATGAGGCAGGTCTGCTCTTTCCTACAGGGTCACTATGAGTTGGAGTTGACTCTGTGACAATGGGTTTGGGTTTCTTTTTGGTTGTACTTTTGATGGCTGCTGGTATACTTTTAAGATCCTAGGCACTATGCAAAGAACTAAGGAAAAGAACAGAAGCAGTAAATTGATATATTAGGCCAATTAACTGGGATGTACCATGAGACCATGACCCTAAACCTCCAAACAAAGGAACCATATGCCATCAGGTGTTTGACTGTACATATGCAGCCCCTTTATTTTTTTCCTTGTAAATGTATCTATTACACAATTTTGTCAGTTCAGCCTTTTACAGGTCTACAACTTATTGACAACCACTACATTAATTGACTGTAAAACCCTATTGTTATTGTTGCTGTTAGGTGCCATCGAGTCAGTTCTGACTCATAGTGACGCCATGTACAACAAAATCAAATATTGCTTGGTCTTTCGCCATCCTCACAATTTTGTTGCTATGTTTGAGCCCATTGTTGCAGCCACTGTGTCAATCCATCTCATCGAGGGTCTTCCTCTTTTTCAGTGACACTACTTAACCAAGCATGGTGTCCTTTTCCAGGGACTGCTCCCTCCCAATAACATGGCCAAAGTACATGGAAGAAGTCTCACCATCCTTGCTTCTAAGGAGCATTCTTGCAGTACTTCTTCCAAGACAGATTTGTTTGTTCCTCTGGCAGTCCATGGTATACTCAATATTCTTCACCAACACCATTATTCAAATGTATCAATTCTTCTTTTGTCTTCCTTATTTGTATTCCAGCTTTCATATGCATATGAGGAGATTGAAAATACTTTTTAACACTTTAAAGAGGTGTTTTACAGCAGCTTTGCCTAATGCAATATGTTGTTTAATTTCTTCACTGCTGCTTGCATGGGCATTGATTTTGGATCCAGGTAAAAAATGAAATCCTTGACAACATCAATCTTTTCTCTGTTTATCATGATGTTTCTTATTGTTCAGTTGTGAGGATTTTTGTTTTCTTTATGTTGGGGTGCAATCCATAGTGAAGGCTGCGGTCTTTGATCTTCATCATTAAGTTCTTCAAGTCATCTTTGCTTTCAGCAAGCAAGGTTATATCATCTTCATATTGCAGGTTATTAATGGGTCTTCCTCCAATCCTGATCCACGTTCTTCTTCACATATTTCAGTTTCTGGGATTATTTACTTAGCATATAGATTGAATAAGTACGGTGAAAGGATACAATCCTGACAGACACCTTTCCTGATTTTAACCCACACAGTATCCCCTTGTTCTGATCAAATGACTGCCTCTTAGTCTATATGCAGTTTCCTCATGAGCACAATTAAGTGTTTTGGAATTCCCATTGTTCACAATGTTATCCATAATTTGTTATGATCCAGAGAGTCAAATGCCTTTGGGTAGTCAATAAACCACAGGTAAGCTTTTTTCTGGTATTCTCTGCTTTCAGCCAAGATCCTTCTGACATCAGCAATGATATCCCTTGTTCTATTTCTTCTTCTGAATCCAGCTTGAATTTCTAGCAGTTCCCTGTCAATGTACTGCTGCAACCGTTTTTGAATTATCTTCAGCAAAATTATAGTTGCATGTGATATTAATGAAATTGTTTGATAATTTCTGCATTATGTTGAATTGCCTGTCTTTGGAATGGGTATAAATATGTATGTCTTGGATCTCTTCCAGTCAGTTGGCCAGGTAGCTGTCTTCCAAATTTCTTGGCATACATGAGCAAACATTTCCAGCATTGCATCCATTTGTTGAAACATCTAAACTGGTATTTCATCTACTCCTGGAGCCTCGTTTTTCACCAATGCCTTCAGTGAAGCCTGGACTTTGTCCTTCAATATGATCAGTTCTTGATCATATGCTACCTACTGAAATGGTTGAATGTCAACCAATTCCTTTTGGTACAGTGACTCTGTGTATTCCTTCCATCTTCTTTTGATGCTTCCTATGTCATTCAATATTTTGCCCATTTTGTTGTTGTTGTTAGGTGCCATTGAGTCAGTTCTGACTCATTGTGACCCTATATACAACAGAATGAAACACTGACCAGTCCTGTACCATCCTCACAAGCATTGTTATACTTGAGCCCATTGTTGCAGCCAATGTGTCAATCCATCTCCTTGAGTATCTTCTTCTTTTTCAATGGCAGTCTACTTTACAATCATGATGTTCTTCTCCAAGGACTGGTTGGTCCCCTTGATAACATGTCCAGGGTATGTGAGATGAAGTCTCACCATCCTTGCTTCCAAGGAGCATTCTGGCTGTACTTCTTCCAAGACAGATCTATTCTTTCTTCTGGCAGTCCGTGGTTTATTCAATATTCTTCTCCAACACTATAATTCCAAGGCATCAATTCTTCTTCAGTCTAATTTTCTTCAACTTCAACTTGGACTTGCACAGGAACAATTGATGGTTGGTTCCACAGTTGGCCCCTGGCCTTGTTCTGAGTGATGACATTGAGCTTTTCCAACGTTTGTTTTCACAGATGTGGTCTGTTTGATTCCTGTGCATTCCAGCAGGTGAGGTCCACATGTATAGTCGCCACTTATATTGTTGAAAAAGTTATTTACAACAAATAGGTGGTTGATCTTGGCAAATTCTATCATGCGACCTCTGATGTCATTTCTATCACCAGGGCCACATTTTCCAAGAACTGATCCTTCTGTGTTTCCAACTTTCGCATTCCAATCACCTGTAATTATCAGTGCATCTTGATTGCATGTTTGATCAGTTCCAGAGTTCAGAAGTTGGTAAAAAAAAAAAAAAAAAACCTTCAATTTCTTCATCTTTGTTATTAGCATTTTGTGCGTAAATGAACAATAATCGTATTACCTGGTCTTCCTTGTAGGCATATGGATATTATCCTATCACTGACAGCATTGTACTTCATGATAAATCTTGAAATGTTCTTTTTGACAGTTAAGGTGATGCCATTCCTCTTCAATTTTCATTCCTGGCATGGTAGACAGTATGATTATCTGATTCAAAATGGCCAATACCAATCCACTTCAGCTCACTAATGCCTCAGATGTCTATCTTTAAGTGTTCCATTTCATTTTTTGCAACTTCCCAATTTTCCTAGATTCAGTCTTTGAACAGTCTACATTCCAATTATTAATTGATGTTTGCAGCTGCTTCTTCTCGCTTTGAGTTGTGCCACCTCAGCATATGAAGTTCCTGAAAGCTTTATCCTATTCACATCATTATAGTAGACTCTATTTTGAGGAGGCAGCTCTTCCCCAGTTGTATTTTGAGTGCCTTCCAACCTAAGGTGCTCATCTTCTGGCAGTAAATTGTCTGAGTTACTGGTATTCAGAAGGTTTTCACTGGCCAATGTTTTTTAGAAGTAGATCACCAGGTCCTTCTTCCTAGTCTGTCTTAGTCTGGAAGCTCCACTGAAACCTGTCTGCAATGGGTGACCCTGCTTGTATTTGAAATACTGGTGACATAGCTTCCAGCATCACAGAAACATGCAAGCCACCCCAATATGACAAACTGACAGATGAGTGATGGTGTACAATCCTACCCTTAATTAATATGATATTTTCATCACTGTTAAGTGAAACTCAGTACTCTATAAGTAACAACCTCCCTCAGCCTCCCTACCTCCTACCCTTGGTAATCACTAATAAATTTTGGTCTCCATACGTTTGCCTGTTCTTTTCCTTTTATATAAGTGTGGTCATATAATATTTGTCCTGTCGTGATTGACTTATTTCATTCAGCATAACATCTTCAAGCTCTATCCATATTATAGCATATATCAAGACTTCATTTCCCTTAATGGCTAAGCAGTATTTCATTGTATGTATGTATCACATTTTGTTTTTCTATTCTTCCATTGATGGACATTTAGGCTGTTTCCACCTTTTAGCTATTGTGAATAGTGCTGTAATGAACATTGATGTACAAGTATCTGAGTTTCTGCTTTCAGGTTTTTTGGGTATATACCTAGGAGTGGAATTGCTGGGTCATATGGGAGTTCTATACTTAGTTGTTTGAGGAACCGCCGCTCTGTTTTCCACAATGGCTATTCCATTTTGCCTTCTCACCAGCAAAGGATAAGGGTTCCAATTTCCCCATATCCTTGCCCACATTTGTTATTTTATGATTATTATTATTATTTTTTTATCTTAGCCATCCTAGTGGGAGTGAAATGGTATCTCATAGTGGTTTTGATTTGCATCTCTCTGATGACTAATCATGTTAAACATCTTTTCATGTGTTTAGTGGCCATTTGAATGTCCTGTTTGCTGAAATACCTATTCAAATTCTCATGGAATCCACATTTTCTGGAGTTACGGAGGCCAGAAGAACCCCTGAAACTATTGCTATGAGAGAATCTTCAATCCTTAAACCAAATTTATCCTCTGAAGTCTTCTTAAAACCAAACAATAGTTTATCTTAACTAGTAAAGAATGTCTGCCTTAAGCACTGAGCTCTTTGAAGATCTACCCATATGAGATCTTATTCCTTATATAGAAGGTCCTTATGTAGAGGCTCAGTGAAAAAGATGAAGACCCTCAATAGGATGGATTGACATAGTGGCTGCAACAATGGGCTTAAGCATGACAACAATTGTGAGGATGGTGCAGGACTGGGCAGTGTTTTGTTCCATTGTAGATAGCGTCGCTATGAGTTGGAACCAACTCGATGGCACCTAACAACAACAACAATATGAGATCAAATTGACAACAGCAACTCAAAAGATTAGATAGACAACTTAGGGTGCAGTGAGTTTATGTTAATTGGGGAGGAACAATTTGGAAAAGGAGGGTGAGAATGGTTGCACAACTCAAAGAATGTAATAAATGTCACTGAATTGTACATGTAGACATTGTTGAATTGATGTATGTTCTACAGTGTATATTCTCAAAAACAACAAAGTGATAAAAAAATGATAATTACAGGGGAGAGAGAAAGTATTGCCAACTGCTTTGAGGATGCTGACTGCAAAAAGGAGAAAATAAATGGGTCAGTAGCTGGTGGGATTATGATAAGGTATTTACGGTAAGTATCTAGTGAATGCATGGATGAGTAATAGTTGATGTGAAGAGGTCTTTAAATGAAGAGCGTCAGATGCTTTCAAGAATACACAGCAGCCCTGGGGCGGCCCTCATTTCTCCTGGAATACTGTCTCCCCCCCTGCACAGTAGAACTCAAGGTGGTGAATGCTCACTGTCCATTGAGGGTCCTTTGAGTTTGTGGTCTCTCAGAACTCAAATGAGGTGAAAAGTGGAAAGGTACTGGGAGTAGAGGCATAAGTAAGCCTTAGAGTCCTGCAGAGGTTGAAGAGGACTGTTCTTTAGGCATAATAGAGTTAGGGGCAATGAGGACAGAGGCCTGGTGATGAAGAGGGTGTAAATAGGCAGTCAATGGAGAGATTATTCCACGAAGGAAGAGCCAGGTACCAGGCATTGGTGTGGGAGCTGTAGAGGGTAATATTGAAGCTACCTGACAAAGAAAAGTCTCCAACACCAAGCTCAGGAACAGGTATGCTGTCCTCTAGTCCATGGGGAACCAATGCTTTTTACCACCAAATCTTGACATTCCTGGCTGAGAGAAAGGCTGGCTTCTTGCTGTATGAAAGTCTAGTAGCTGAACCAGGTGAAATCACCAAATGGAAGCCTGGAGTATAGGAAGAGGACTGGAAAAGGGAGTATAGTGGCAGAAAGGGGGATCAGAGTAAGCCTTGCAGGGTAAGTGGCAGAGTTGTTCTCCCTGTGTAGTCCTCCCCTATTGTTTTGTTCCATTTGTATTTAGAGTGATAAAGGAGCTTGAGGACATGAGACCCAGTTCTGGTTTATAGTCTGCACCTTACTTCTTGTATGGCTTTGGGGAAGCCATGTAACTTCTTTGATCTTATGACATAGAGGTGAGAGGAAAAGAGAGAGAGGCAGACAGAGACAGAGCAGTGAAAATGTTTTATTTTCTTTAATAAAATGTGAGAGGTATAGCAATATGATTACATGCAAATGAGAATGATCCTATAAAGACAGAAATTGTTGATCAAGTTAATAAACTACTTGGAGAGATTGCCATGATCCCCCAAAATAAAAATTATTGGTTATTTAAATAATCACCCCAAAGTGATTGCTATGAGCAGGCAAGTTTATGAAAAATTGTATCAGGTCATTTCTTGAACTAAAACCCATTGCCGTCACGTCGAATTCCGACTCATAGAGACCCTATAGGCCAGAGTAGAAATTACTGCCCTAGGGTTTCTAAGGCTGTAATCATCAGAAGTAGACTGTCACATCTTTCTTTCATGGAGTAGCTGGTGGATTCGAATCACTGACCTTTTGCTTACCAGCCAAGCTGCTTAACCACTGTGCCATCAGGGCTCCTTTTGAACTAAAGATATTTTATTATCAGTCCAGGCTAGTTAAAAGCTTAATTTGATCTCTTTCTCTTCTGTTTTCTTTTCCCCTTCCGTTTCGTCTATATCTCTATTAGACAGGACCTATACTAGGATGATATGAAAAGATGACTATGACATAGTCTCTGTCCTTAAGGAGCTCAGAGTCCTTTGGGAACAAGAATTAAGCAAACAAACAATTGAAATACAGAGTAATCAGTCTTCTGAAAGCCAGGGTAAGAAAAGCTAGTCCATTCAGAGTACAAGGACTATAGAATTCCTTCCTGAAGGACATTACTTTTTAATCAATAATATTTAACACTAGATGGGAATTACTACCGATCATCTATCAAACCAGATTTCTTTCTGCAGTGTTTCTGGATAAATGGAACATAGCTAATACAGGTTTTGCTTCAAAGCATCTCCTGATCTCCCATTGTAATTTCTATCCAAGCTTAATGAGACGTTCTAATTTGAATGACCTTAGTTTGCAAAAGACTAATTCATCATTTTCCTGTTCATCCTTGACTGTAATGCCATGCTCTTAAAACATGAAAGAGGAATGCCCAAAAGAGTAGCATTTTAAGGAAGAGCATCAAATCGTAACCAAACAACTCCCAGAGAAATCAACTGGGAGACTGCACCAAGAGTCAATTAAAGGAAGCCTTCAAACCCCTAGGTGTTTTCAAAAAACTTCCCAAACAGCACTTTTGTGGAATGGGGATGATCTAAATGAACATTGTTTCACACCCAATTTGTTGTGCATAGTTTATCCTGCCTTCCATGCCAATTAGATTCCAAAAATGCTTCGTGGGCAGGCTGGGAGAAGTATAAACGAATTAAGTAGCAGCTTGATTGTACTATATGGTAATTGGAGCTTTGCACCTGACACAGGCCTCATCATGGATGTGTTATTTTATCTAAAAGCTTACATTTCAAATAGACCTCCCATTCTTTTTTGAGTTGGAGTGGCCATGTACTTGATTATTCTGCAATATTAAATATATGGTTTCAAAGAGCAGAAGATTTAGAAAAGGAGAAAAGTTTTATTCAATAGCATACAGAGGACAAAGTGGTGATCTGAAGGCTTGTGATCATGACATACATCCTGTCTGTTAAATATTTTTCAGTTCCTAGGAAATTAATTTTGTTTTATTAGTTTGGGCATATTTACATTTTAGTCAAACACTAACAAGTAATATATCAGGGTAGTACCATAACAAACTAGGATATTCTAGTACTTTTATTCTAGGACATACTTTTTTTTTTAATATCAAAGCATATAAACTTTTTTAAGAGCTAGGATGTTTGTCATTTGTTCACTGTTCTTTACTGCTGCTATTTACCCAACATCAAGTACAAAGCTGAATAAAAGAGGAGAGAGTACTTGCCTTGCTTCCCATTTTAGGGGAAAATCTCTCAGTCCTTCACCATTAAGTATAATGTTAGATTTAGGTTTTTCATAGATGATTTTCATTGATTTAAGGACATTTCCTCAGATTTCTGAGATTTGTTTTCATGAATAGGTATTAAATTGTTTCACATGCTTTTTTGTGTATATACTGAGGTGATCATAAGGTTTTTCTCCTGTATTCTATTAGTATGGAAATTGCATTGATTGGTTTTCAATTGATAGACCTACTTTGTGTTAGGAATAAAATGCATATGGTCATGATATATTAATCTTTTGTACAAATTGATGAATTTTCTATATTCTGTAAGGATTGTTGTGTTTAGGTTCATGAGGAATACTGGTCTTTAATTTTCTCTTCTTAAAATGTATAGTCAAGCATTGTTATTAGAATTCAGGTATATACAAGTGTCTACATTCTGGAAGAGTTTTCATATGATTGGTATTATATCTTTCTCACATGTTCAACAGAATTCATTCCTAAAGATAATCAGACTTAAAGTTTTTTTTTGGTGGAAACAAATTTTAATTATAAATTCAATTTCTTTAATAAATATGGGGGTATTTGGATTTTCTATTTCTTCTTGTGTCAGTTTTGGTAAGTTGTGTTTTTTCAAGGAATTTGTACATTTCCATCTAAATTGTCAAAATTATTAGCATGAAGTTATTCATAGGATTTCTTCATATTCTTTTATTGTCTGTAGGATCAGTAGACACTCAATAAATATTTATTGAAAATTGAATAAGTGAATAAACTATAGAAATTGACCCAACTCTTCCAACTCAACCAGTGATTTCAAACCTTTTCTGAAGTAAAAGAATCCTTTCGGTCAGACAAAAAACTTCATCAGAAACAATAAAACAGGCTAAAAAAAAAAAAAAAAACTAACTATGAATAAAAGGAAGGTAATTGTGAAAAAGCATAAACTTCTTCAACTTGACCCCCTTCCATTCTCCTACTGTGATATCCCAGAATACCCTCCATCCTTTATAAAAATTTAAGAGTTCTGTTGAAACATTTTGATAAATTACTGAACTATGGTCTAAGGTCATTAAGTGCAGAGTGAGGCTTTAGTCATTTTTTTAAAATTGTGCTTTAAATGAAAGTTTACAGTTTAACTTAGTTTCTCATACAAAAATTTATACACACACTGCTATGTGACCCTAGTTGCTCTCCCCATACTGTGACAGCACACTCCTCCTTTCCACCCAGGATTTCCCGTGTCCATTCAGCCAGCTCCTGACCTTCTCTGCCTTCTCATCTCACCTCCGGACAGGAGGTGCCCATTTAGACTCATGTATCTACTTGAGCTAAGAAGCATACTCTTCACAAGTATCATTTTATGTCTTATGGTCCAGTCTAATATTTGTCTGAAGAGTTGGCTTTGGGAATGGTTTTAGTTTTGGGCTAACAGAGAGTCTGGGGGGCATGTCTTCCAGGGTCTCTCCAGTCTCAGTCAGACCATTAAGTCTGGTCTTTTTACTAGAACTTGAGTTCTGCACCCCACTTTTCTCCTGCTCTGTCAGGGACTCTCTGTTGTGTTCCCTGTCAGGGCAGCTATTGGTGGTAGCTGGGCACCATCTAGTTCTTCTGGTCTCAGGTTGATAGAGTCTCTGGTTTATGTGGACTTTTTGTCTCTTGGGCTAATATTTTCCTTATGTCTTTGGTGTTCTTCATTCGCCTTTGCTCCAGGTGGGTTGTGACCGATTGATGCATTTTAGATGGCTGCTTGCTAGCTTTTAAGACCCCAGATGCCACTCACCAAAGTGGGATGCAGAACTTTTTCTTAGTAAACTTTGTTATACCAATTGACCTAGACTGACCCTGAAACCATGGTCCCCACACTTGCTACTCTGTCCCTCAAAGTGTTTGGTTGTATTCAGGAGACTTCTTAGCTTTTGGTTTAGTCCAGTTTTGCTGACTTCCTCTGTAGTGTGTATTGTCCTTCCCTTGACCTAAGATAATTCTTGTCTACTATGTATTTAGTGAATACCCCTCATCCTCCCTCCCCACCCTTGTACCCATCAAAGAATGGTTTCTTCTGTGTTTAAACCTTTTCTTGAGTTCTTATAATAGTGGTCTTATACAGTATCTGTCCTTATGCAACTGACTAATTTCACTCAGCATAATACCTTCCAGATTCATCCATGTTATGAGATGTTTCACAGATTCTTTATCATTGCATAGTATTCCACTGTGTGAATATACCATAATTTGTTTACTCATTTGTCCATTGGTGGGCACCTAGGTTGTTTCCACCTTTTTGCCATTGTGAACAGTGCTGCAATGAACATGGGTGTGCATATATTTATTCATGTGACGGCTCTTATTTCTCTAGGATAATTTCCAAGGAGTGGGATTGCTGGATCATATGGTACTTCTATTTCTAGCTTTTTAAGGAAGCACCAGATTGATTTCCAAAGTGGTTATACCATTATTCATTCCCACCAACAGTGTATAAGTGTTCCAGTCTCTCCACAACCTCTCCAACATTTATTATTTTGTGTTTTTTGGATTAATGCTAGCCTTGTTGGGGTGAGATGGTATCTTATTGTAGTTTTGATCTGCATTTCTCTAATGGCTAATGATAGTGACCATTTCCTCATGTATCTGGTAGCCGCCTGAATGTCTTCTTTGGAGAAGTGCCTGTTTGTATACTTTGCCCATTTTTTAATTGGGTTATTTATCTTTTCGTTGTTGAAGTTTTTCAGTATCTTACAGATTTAAGAGATTAGACTCTAATAGGACTTGTCATAGCCAAAGATTTTTTCCCAGTATGTAGGTTGTCTTTTTACTCTTTTGGTAAAGTCTTTTGATGAGCATAAGTGTTTGATTTTTAGGAGCTCCCAGTTATCTAGTTTCTCTTTTGGTATGTATGCGTTGTTAGTCATGTTTTGTATTCTGTTTATGCCATGTATTAGGGCTCCTAGCATTGTCCCTATTTTTTCTTTCATGATCTTTATCGTTTTAGATTTTATATTTAGGTCTTTGATCTATTTTGAGTCAGTTTTTGTGCATGGTGTGAGGTATGGGCCTTGTTTCATTTTTTTGCAGATGGATATCCAGTTATGCCAGCACCATTTGTTAAAGAGACTGTCTTTTCCCCATTTAATGGACTTTGGGCCTTTGTCAGATATCAGCTGCTCATAGGTGGATGAAATTTACGTATGGATTCTCAATTCTGTTCCACTGGCCTATGTATCTATTGTTGTGCCAGTATTAGGCTGTTTTGACTACTGTGGAGGTATAATGGGTTCTAAAATCAGATAGTGTGAGGCCTCCCACTTTGTTCTTCTTCTTCAGTAATGCTTTACTTATCTTGGGCCTCTTCCCTTTCAATATGAAGTTGGTGATTTGTTTCTCCATCTCATTAAAAAAATGCCATTGGAATTTGGATTGGGATTGCATTGTATACACAGATTGCTTTGGGTAGAATAGACATTTTCACAATGTTGAGTCTTCCTATCCATGAGCAAGGTATATTTTTCCATTTATGCAGGTCTCTTTTGGTTTCTTGCAGTAGTGTCTTGTAGTTTTCATTGTATAGGTTTTTTATGTCTCTGGTGAGATTTATTTCTAAGTAATTTATCTTCTTGGGGGCTATTGTAAATCGTATTGATTTGGTGATTTCCACTTTGAAGTTCTCTTTCTTTTTGTAGAGGAATCCAACTGATTTTTGTATGTTTATCTTGTATCCTGATACTTTGCTGAAATCTCCTGTTAGTTTCAGTAGCTTTCCTGTGGATTCTTTGGGGTTTTCTGTGTCTACGACCATATCATTTGCAAATAGAGATACTTTTACTCTTCCTTACCAATTTGGATGCCCTTTATTTCTTTTTCTAGCCTACTTGCTCTGGCTGGGACCTCCAGCACGATGTTGAATAAAAGTGGTGATAAATGCATCTTTGTCTAATTCCTGTTCTCAAGGGGAATACTTTCAGACTCTCTCCATTTAGGACGATGTTGGCTATTGGCTTTGTATAAATGACCTTTATTATACTGAGGAATTTCCCTTCTACTCCTATTTTGATGAGAGTTTTTATCATGAATGGGTGTTAGACTCTGTCAAATACCTTTTTTGCATCAATTGATAAGATCATGTGGTTGTTGCCTTTTGTTTTATTTATGTGATGGATTACACTGATTATTTTTCTAACGTTGAACCATCCCTGCATACCTGGTATAAATCCCACTTGGTCATGGTGAATTATTTTTTTGGATATGTTGTTGAATTCTATCAGCTAGCATTTTTTTGAGGGTTTTTGAGTCTATATTCATGAGGGATATTGGTCTCTAATTTTCTTTTTTTATGGTGTTTTTACCTGGTTTTAGTATCAGGGTTATGCTGGCTTCATAGAATGAGTTTGGGAATATTCCATCCTTTTCTATACTCTGAAATAGTAATGATGTTAACTCTTCTCTGAAAGTTTGGTAGAATTCTCCAGTGAAACCATCCAGGCCAGGGCTTTTTTTTTTGTTGGGAGTTTTTTTTAACTACCTTTTCAATCTCTTCTTTTATTATAGGTTTATTTAGTTGTTCTACCTCTGTTTGTGTTAGTTTAGGTAGGTAGCATGTTTCTAGAAATACATCCGTTTCCTCTAGGTTTTCAAATTTGTTAGAGTACAATTTTCCATACTATTCTGTCATGATACTTTCAATTTCAGTTGGGTCTGTTGTGATATCACTCATCTTATTTCTTATTGGGTTATTTGCTTCTTCTCCTGTTTTTCTTGTGTCAGTTTGGGCAACAGTTTATTGATTTTGTTGATCTTTTCAAAGAACCAGCTTTTGGTCTTGTTAACTCTTTCAATTGTTTTTCTATTTTCTATTTCATTTAATTCTGCTGTACTTTTTATTATTTGCTTTCTTCTGGTGCCCGAGGACTTCTTTTGCTGCTTGCTCTCTTTCTATGTGTTCAAGTTGTAGGGTTAATGTTTTCATTTTGGCCCTTTCTTCTTTTTGAATGTGTGCATTCATTGTTATAAATTGACCTCTGAGCACTGCTTTTGCTGTGTCCCAAAGGTTCTGGTAGGTTGTGTTTTCATTATCATTTGATTATATGAATTTCTTTATTCTATCCTTTATTTCTTCTATAACTCAGTAGTTTTTGAGCACGGTGTTGTTCAGTTTCCATGTGTTTGATATTTTCCTTGCTTTTTCTGCTATTGATTTCTACTTTTATGATTTTATGGTCAGAAAAGATGCTTTGTAATATTTTGATGCTTTGGATTCTGTTAAGGTTTGCTTTATGGCCTAATATGTGGTCTATTCTGGAGAATGTTCCATGTGCATTAGAAAAGAAAGTATACTTGGGTGCTGTTAAGTGGACTCTTCTGTATATGTCTATGAGATCAAGTTGGTTGATTGTGGCATTTACATCTTCCATGTCTTACTGAACTTCTTTCTGGATGTTCTGTCCTTCACCGAAAATGGTGTGTTGAAGTCTCCTACTATTATTGTGGAGCTATCTCTCTCTCTTTTCAATGCTGTTAGAGTTTGTTTTATGTATTTTGGAGCCCTGTCGTTGGGTGCATAAATATTTATTATGGTTACGTCCTCTTGGTGTATTGACCCTTTGATCATTATACAGTGCCCTTCTTTATCTTTTGTGATGGATTTTAGTTTAAAGTCTACTGTTTTGGAGATTAATATTGCCACTCCTGCTCTTTTTTAATTGTTGTTTGCTTGATATATTTTTTCCATCCTTTGAGTTTTAGTTTGTTTGTATCTTTAAGGCTAAATTGTGTCTCTTGTAGGTAGCATATAGATGGATTGTGTTTTTTTATCCAATCGGCCACTCTCAGTCTCTTTACTGGTACATTTAGCCCATTTACATTCAGCATAATTATTGATAGGTATGAGTTTAGTGCTGTCATTTTGATGTCTTTTTTGTGTGTTGTTGACAGTTTCTTTGTTCCACTTAATTTTCTGTGCTGAGTCATTTTTCATTATGTATTTTCTTTTCATCTTTTTCATAGTTGATTTTGTATTTGCTGAGTCTTTATGTTTTTCTTGTTTTTTGTTTTGATGTGTAGGATTGTTAGTTTCCTTTGTGGTTACCTTAATATTTACTCCTGTTTTTCTAAGTTTAAAGTAGTGGTTTTTTTTCTTTATCTTGTCATGTCTTTCTCACCATATGAAAGATGTATGACTATGTTTTTAGTCTCTCTTTTTTGTTTTAATGTTGTCGTCTTTTGTATGTAGATGTCTCTGTTTCCGTATTTTCAGCATTGCAGCTTTCATTTGTTTTCGTGTCTTCCCTATCTGGGTTGATATCTGGTTGCTCTGTCTTGTGTTCTAGTCTCAGGTTGTTATCTGTTGTTATTGATTTTCTAACTGGAAGAATCACTTTAGTATTTCTTGTAATTTTGGTTTGGTTTTTGCCAATTCCCTAAACTGTTTGTCTGGAAATGTCCTAATTTCACCATCATATATGAGAGGCAGTTTTGCTTGATATATAATTCTTGGCTGGCAATTTTTTTCCTTCAAGGCTTTATATATATGTCCTCCCACTGCCTTCTTGCCTGCATGGTTTCTGCTGAGTAGTCCGAGCTTAGTCTTATTGACTCTCCTTTGTAGATGACTTTTTGTTTATCCCTAGCCACTCTTAAAATTCTCTCTTTATCTTTGGTTTTAGCAAGTTTGATTATAATATGTCTTGGTGACTTTATTTTGGGATCTACCTTGTGTGGGATTCAACGAGCTTGGATAGATGTCTTCTCATCTTTCACGAAATCAAGGAAGTTTTCTGCCAACAAATCTTTAACAATTCTCTCTGTACTTTCTGTTATCCTCCCCATTCTGATACTCCAATGACTCGTAGGTTATTCCTCTTGGTAGGGTCCCACATAATTCTTATGGTTTCTTCATTTTTAAAAAATTCTTCTACGTATTTTTTCCTCAAATAAGTTGGTGTCAAGTGCTTTAACTTCAGTCTCACTAATTCTGACTTCCATTGCCTCAATTCTGCTCCTATGACTTTCTGCTGAGTTGTCTAATTCTGAAATTTTATTGTTAATCTTCTGGATTTCTGATTGCTGTCTCTCTATGGAGTCTAGCAGCCTGCTAAATTTGTCATTATGCTCTTTTCTAATCTTTTTAATTTCCTCTATTGAGCTTTCTGCATTTTGATTAATTTCCTTCCTAATTTCTTGAAGAGTTCTGTATATTAATCTTTTGTATTCTGCCTTTGGTAATTCCAAGAAATTTTCCTCCTTTGGAAAATTTCCAGATTCTTTATTTTGGGAGCTTGCTGAAGCCATCATGAATTGCCTGTTTATGTGATTTGATATTGACTGTTGTCTCCAAGCCCTCAATAAATTATTATATTTATTTATTTTATGTTTGCTTACTGTGTCCTAGCTTCTTGTTTTGTTTTGATATGCCCAAATAGGCTGGTCACGTGAGCTAGTTTGATTTTTCTCACATCTTGTTACTGGGTGGTTTGAGCTGTTACTAGGTATGTGAGCCCAGGAGTCCATTTCCTTTCTTGTGTGGATTAAGCTCAAGTGTCCAGGTCATTGGTCACCAAATGTGTGGTGCTGGCTCTCACCTACAGTTCTAGATGGGCTGGCATGATTGGAGTATGCACAGGTATCTGGCTGCAGTAGGAGGTCGTGCACGGAGCAAGACGGGGCTGATGGCTGCCCCTGAGTGTCTGGGAGGAAAGCTTGTCCCTCTTCCCTAGAGTGCATAGGTAGGTGGGTTTTGCAGCTGGACTATGGGCACCCAGTGCTGTTGGCTGTAAGGACTGGGAGGCACCACTTATTCTTGTACCCCTGTCTTGGGTGGCTAGGTGGCATGGGTGGAGCTACCAGTCCTCAGGTCCATGATGTGGGTAGAGCGGTGTCAAATGTCACAAACCTGCCACTCCACCATGTAGCTGATTCAGTTAAAGTTAGACTTCAGGTATATACCCTGTTTTACTGTGTTAATGAGGGCCTACACTGTTGATATGAGCCCACACAGGTCTATGCAGGAGTGAAAGGCATTCAAAGTCTGTGAACTCCTTATGCCTATGCCAAGGCAGAGGAGCTGTGCCTACTCTAATTTCCTGGCTTAGGGGAGCTGGCAGATTATTTATTCCTGTTTGTTAATTTGTTCCCTCTCCAAGGCCAGGAGAATGGCTCAGGGCATGTGGCAGGTCCTTACTTCCGGCCCAGGAGATGTGGCAATGGCTGAAGCTGACCCAGAACCCAGTGCAGAGTGGGGAGAGGGCAGGTAAATGGGAGAGTTATTTTTCCCAAAGTGGGTGTTTTTTGATCCACACAGTAGGTTAGATGCACGTACTTGTCTTTTGCCAATTGAGCGCCACTTTTCACTGGTTCTGGAGGCTTGAGCAGACTCTCCACCGCTCAGTCTCTGCCGATATGGAAGGTGTGTCTCAAGAACCACTGCTTGCCTCACCATGTGTGCCAGCTGTAGGGTGCCAGTTCCTGCCAGGTCAGGTCTAGCAACTCCTTGCTGCTTCTGAACTGTCTCTCCCTCCTCCTGCTGCTCAGTCTGATTCTTCAACTTTGCCTTTGATGTTCAGGGCTCCTAGATTGTCATATATAATCAATTAACTTGCTTTTTCAGGCCTTTGTTGTAAGAGTGACCACAGGAATTGTCTGACTACTCCACCATCTTGGCCCTGCCTCTGAGATTTTACTCATCTTTGCATTCTCCCCGATTCTTAGTACAGTGCTTTGCACAGTGTTCAGTACATGTTTCATTAATGAATGAATTGAGACAAGTGCCTTTGATCTATGTCAAAGAAATAAAAAATTATCAGTTTATGAAATAAACCATGATTTGTGGCATACATAAAATCCAAGTTAGTGTCTTTGTATAATTTTCTTGGCTTACAGGAAGCCCAGCATGGTGAGTCTACTTTGATATTTATATCCGTATGAAGAATATTTGATGGACTGTAATATTTCTGCTTTGAGGTATGACCTATATCAGTGCTGATTTCCAGACTGTATAACCAAGCAGTAATTAGACAGGCAGGGGGGCCATTAGAAGGTAGTGCATTTCTCTTTCTTCTCATAAATTTCTGATGTGATCAGTTTTTTTACTGAATGGAGAAACCAGTGTTTGCTGCATAATTAATATCCTGACATGTTTTGAATCTCATCATGAACCTTCTTTCCTTTAGACATATAACAATGACGAAAAGATTCCCAGCTGTAATAAGATAAACAAAATATTTTGTTATTACCTCTTATCATGTTCACAACTGTGGCTGCATTTCTTTAAAAACATTCCTAAAGATAGTTCCAGCTTTAGAATTCTATGATTTCATTTTCATGGAAACTAATCAGCTTTCCTTTAGCCTCTCTTCACCCTTACTAATGACCAAAAAAAAAAAATGTTTCTTTTTGAGTTCCAAAACTGAAGCCAGAGATCCTCAAAATTTATTCATGTTTCTTCTCTTTTGACTGTATTCTTAAAAAAGAAGGTGTAGTGAGATTTTCAAGAGTTCTGAAAGTCACATAAAAAGGCAGTTTCAGACTACAAAACGTGTACAGCTCCCTGAATTAAGATGTGAGGGAGAGGCCCCCTCTTCACCTATTCTTTATATCACAGCACGTAGCCCTGTTGCGATTCGAGTGTATTTGAAAGATCAGTTGATTCAACTTTTAAACACTGAGCTCCAGAAAAAAAATTTTTGGCAGATTTTCTCCCCCTTTTAAAACAGTTCCTTCCAGAATACTAAATGCAAAGAAAGAAAACAGCCAAACAAGGGAATTGTTTGTCATCATAGTAACTAATGCCTTTTGCTATGAGCAGTAGAAACAAAATTTCAAACCACACTCCATAAACAATGGCATAGTGGGTTTGTTATAGATCTTACTTGATGTTATTAATGTCATGATTGACCTAATAACTATAATTAGTGTAAATATGATTATAGTAAGATAAATGCTCTTTGCTGTATCTCTCATCTATTTCTGTAAAACTTTCCAACCATTTCTGCTTTATTCTATCCATTCTTAGCTTCTAGTCCCCCTTCTCTCTTTTCCCTTATTATGCTCCACCTCTGTTTTAGAAAACAGATCCTAGTTACTAGAAAAGAACACAAGTACGTAAGAAATACAAAGACGTTTTACCTTTGGAAACCAGAGTCTTTACCTGGCTGATTGATAGCATGTTACTGGAAGCCTGGAACTATGTTGAACTGGCTTGATTTAAGTAGTTGATCATGATTCTGCAATGTTCTCCTGAACCATATGAGCCTTCTCCAAAGAAAACCTGGGAGACCACAGGAATACTGCACATTCTTAGTCATTTCAGTGGGTGTTGTCTGCACGACTGCCTGGATTCTACTATATCTCTAGTATCTCCTTCTAGAAGGTAGGAAGATTACTGCAAAGTCTGAGTTTCTTAATGTGTTCAGCACCTTCAGAAGGGAGGGTGGAGCTCTCTCCAAGAGTTTGGGAATGAAATGTTTTTAAGAGAGTTAAACTAGTGAAATCTAAATACTGTTGCTTACTTAAGGGTTTACATCTTATTTCCTATAGGTCCTTATGTAAGTTACTTTAACTTTCTGAGCTCTAGTTTCTTCGTCTGAAAGATGGGGATAAATAACAGGGTTGACGTGAGGAAAAAATAGCACAAGCTGGTTCATAGTGAATATGCTAAAAATTGTTACCTAGAATTATCACTATTATTGTCATTTTCATCACCACATCACAACCAATATCAACTACTTGTTGAAACATCTTGAATTGATAAATTTTTCCAAAATCCAAGCCTAGAGGAACACAGTTGAGATGTTGGCTTAGGTCTGTTTTCTCAGTAAACAAACACTGAGGAAATTTGCACGGAGGAAGTTTATTGGGGGGAGTGCTTTCAGTAACAACACCTGTGAGGGAGTGAGGAAGGCACAAGTGGACAGAGGGAGGATTTCAACTATATGCTGTGGAGCTTAGATGGACCTTCAAAGTTACTGCCAGTTGAAGAGAGGGAAATAGGCATTTGTGTTCCTACATTGAATAAGTCATGGAATGTGGGCTGTCCCTGAAGAGGGAGTGTAAACTTACGTAGATAACTACCTTTAGTTGAAAGTAAATCCTGGGAAGTCAACAGCCAATACTCCCAGCATCTGGGGAATGAGTACCTTGGTCATTGAGTAGAATCTGAGTACTCAGAGTGGAATCTGACTAGAACATGATAATATCCATTATAGATGTCCAACCAAGAGTTTATCAAATGTATAAGAAGGCTGAAACCACTCACCACTTAACCTCATGTGTAAGGAAATGAGAACAAACTTCAGCTTCCCACTGTTTTAACTGTATAGCAGGAGGCTTTTAAGATCATAGTCATTTTGTAAGAGGACAGTTCTAAACTAGAATTACCATTTTAATAAAACCTCAATACTGGTTTTTTGAGGTGAGTAAATTCCCTACAATTTCAGGTGAAAGGGTTCAAAGTGAGCTGCTTCATCTCCATCTGTTCAAGAGTTGAGAGTCAACTCCTACTAGGTAGGGAATAGTCTGACCCTAAGAGTTCTTAGAGGCTTGCGCATCTTCTTCATCAATTTGTATGAGTGTGATTTTATCCCCCTGTCAGTTTTTCTTCTCTTTAAGGAAAGCATTTCTGACCTTGACAATAAATAGTGAGTCAGTAAGCTTGTGTAAGGAGATATTTGTATAGGAAAGGAGGCATAGGTATGTGTGGGTGGATGACAGCTGTGGGTGGAGAAATGAAGTACTTGAATTAGATTTATCACCAAGATCGACCTCATTTTTTTTTCCTAAAATTAAATAAGTAAAACTTTTCTCATGATGACAATTTATGTTTAATAACTGTGATTAACAGACATTAAGATGGTTCCAATTACCTCTACCTCCTGGTATTCATGATATGTGTAATGCCCTCTCCTTATGGGTGGGTGGGATCTGTGACTTGCTTCTAATTTGTATAATATTGCAAACATGATGGAGATTTCACTTTAGTGAAATAGGATTGCACAAGAATGTAACTTACATCTTGCTAACTCTTGTTCTCTCTCTCAGATGCTCACTCTAATGAAGCAAACTGCCATTCTGTGAGCTGTCCTGTGGAGAGGTCCGTGTGGCAAGGAACTGAGGGTGGCCCTCTGCATGACAGTCTGCAAGGAACTTAAGCCCTTAGTCTGATAGCCCTGAATAAACTGATTTCTGCCAACAAGATTTCTTCGCTGAACTCTCAGATAAGACCTCAGCCCTGATTCACACCTTGATTGTAGCCTTGCTAAAGACTCTAAAACGAGAACGTGGTTATGCCATGCCTGGACTCCTGTGCATGGAAAATGTGAAATAATAAATGTGTATTCCTTTAAGCCACTAAATTTGTATAATTTGTTATGCAGCAATAGATAACTAATACATTAATGTGAGAAAACTAAAACCATTATTTATGTTTTAAATTTGTTGATATTATGTATCAACATGTTTCAGGTTCTACTGATTCTGGGATAGATGAAGATCCTCTTCTCCAGGAAGTAAGGGTCCTACTTGTGTCATTGGCATGTTAAGTTGGAACACTTGGTAGAGAACACTCTATATTATGGTAGAACGTATGTCCTCATAGTTCCCGTGTAATTCTAATACATGAATATATAGAAATGTAGAAGGTATCTTGTCCAAGGGACCTCAGCCCAGTTATCCTGTTCAAAGTCATTTTGGTTCCTCCTCCTTTGTAAATTTTTTTTTTTTCTCCTCTGATAGCTTTTGAGAGTCCTTCTTTGTCCCTAAATTCCTGAGATTTCAAAATCACACACCTTGAACCAAGTGTATTTTCATCTACTGTGCTAGTCTCTCATCAGCCCCTTTCAATCAAGAAATACATGCCCTTCTGTTCTGGGCAGTTTTCTTGAATTATTACTTTTATAATTTCTTCCTTTCCATTTTCTCTAGTCCCTCTTTCCAGAACTCTTATTATTAAGATATTGGACCTTTTGGACATGTCTTCATTTTTTTTCTTTTTCTCTCCCGTATTTATTCATTTTTCTTTTAACTATTTCCTTTGGAAGATTTTTCTCAACCTTGTCTTTCAAACCTTATGAAATATTTCTGTCTCATTTCTGGGATTATTTTAATTTCTGAGAGTTCGCTTGTGTTCTCTGAATGTTCCCTTTTCACATAGCATTCTTTTCTTAACTTATTGATGAATATTTTCTCTTATTTGAGGATATTAAAGATATGTTTTTGACGTTTTCTTCTACGTAACTAGTCTCAGTTTCCTCAAAATTCCTTTTTTTTTCTTGTTTGCTTGCTTGCATTCTTTTTTAAAAAATAACTATTGCCATATATTTACGCAAATATTGTGTACCTGCTACTTTTGTTTGTCAATTGCACCCTCCCCTGGGAGGTATTTTCATAAGCGCCACTCTGCCAATTTTTTTACATGTTGCTGTAAAAAAAATTAGCATGGCACATTTACAAAAATACCTCATGGGGGAAGGCGCAGTTGGTAAACAAACATAGACGGTGCGTATTGTTTGCATAAAAATACAGTGTCTATATCAGAGAGTTTTCTCTAATGTCTGAAAATCCTTGGTTTGTTCTATAATTTAAAACAAAATTATAAAGCTGACTGGATATTCTGAGTGCATGTGTAAGGAATTTTTACTTTCAATTTAACTGTGGGATAATCTAGGTTGGCCATTTATGGTAGAACTCCAGTGTCAGTTGATTTTGCTCTTCTTAGATTGATCAGGTCCTCTTGCTGCAATTTCTGGTAGGTAATAGGGGAAGGGGACGCGGAATCTCAGAATTCAGTATCCATACGGTCACTTAAACTTCTTATTTTTGATCCGGGCACCCATATCCTTAACTTTTCCTTGCCTCCCCCTGTTTAGATATTTGATTTACCATCTCTGGGTAAGGGGGCAACAAAAACAGCAAAAAACAAACCAAAAATCCAAACTAACTCCTGACTTTTACAAATGTGGGGGAGGGGCAGGCAGTCTCCCAAAGGTGTGGAGTAGGGGAATGGTTTTAGTGAATCAAAAACCATACTCGTTGCTGTCTAGTTGATTCTGACTCATAGCAACCTTATAGGACAGAGGAGAACTGCTCCATAGGGTTTCCAAGGAATGACTGGTGGATTCGAACTGCCCACCTTTTGGTTAGCAGCCAAGCTCTTAACCACTGCACCACACAGCTTTCACTTATTGCTCTTTTTTTTGTTAGCACATCCCCCACAACTGCCTTCTTCCCCGTTTCCAGGAGTACCTGATGCTGACAGTGCCTGAGGCTTCTGAGAATTCTTTGATGAACTGCTTATCAGCTTTCCCCATCAAAGGTTTAGAGTTTGACTCAGGTTGCAGTCAGTTACCAAACATCTATCGCTTTCAAACTTTTATTGATATTTTCTTTTTCTCCTAGTCTTTGTGCTTTAAAAAAAAAAAAAAAAAAGCTCTCCATGTACATTTAGCAGGATTTCAGGAGAAAGCAGGTTAAGTGAGTACACTCAATCTCTGATTCCTTGAGACCCCTTGGAAGAATCTTTCTATCTACAATGAAAATAGAAGAGTTGGTCACAGTTCTCTCCACAGCCTGTTCCCTTGTGTCTGGGAGATGTTTATAAAATCTTCTCTTGGTGAAGTATAATAAAACCCTCTTAACTTTTTCAAGGAACCAGCTACTAAAAACCTCACATACAGAAATTCTTACAAGGGAAATGGAAAATTATGGACATATAAATGGAAATTAAAATATTTAATGTATCATATTGGTAAAGATTATAAGCATGAACTTCAAGGAAGAATTTTATTGGTATTGTAATTCTTTAACTTTTCTTTAGAGTAAGAATTCAAAAGGCAAACTTGTAAAACCAATGAAATTAAAGGCCTCTCTTACCTTTTTAAAGAGGGCCCTTCCAATGATCAGGATACCATAAGATTTCTCCTGTGTTCTGTAGAGTCACCTCTATTCCTTCTGTTTGTGTCTTTGTGCCTATGTGTTTGTGTGATAGCATAGACACACACATATACATAAACATATGTATATACATACATGCATATAAACATAGAGATACATATAGACATAGGTAAAAATATAAATCTTATTTTGGAACGAATTCAAAAGTCTGTACATGAAATCCTTTGTGGATGATGAATATGAAGCTCAGGCAAATGGCTGTTGTGATAGACCTTAAGTGTAGGAAAATACTGAAGGGCCCATGGTGAATGGACTTCCTAATGTGGTTTAGCTCTTCACTTTGACTGAAAAAAATTGAGGTAGAGTTTAATCAGTGCTAAAGAGCTTAAAAAAATTCAGACTGGGGAATAAGTAGAGAAATCTTGGCACAAAATTGTTCTGAATAGCCACATCTGGGGGTAAGGGTGACAGTGGGGTTAGGGTTTGGAGAAGTTTCGGATCGTAGGAAGTAATTTTTATTTTACATAAATTTTAAAGGATAAATTTATAATTTTTAATTTATTTGTTATCTCCATTATGTTTTAAATAGCAAAGCAATATATTTTCAATAAAACCATCATTTAACATTTTTTACTCTTTAAATTTCACTGCTGTGTGGTAAAGGTGCAGTTGCTGTTGTTATGGCTGTTGGTTGCCATCCAGTTGGCTCAACTCATAGTGACCTTATCTTTATTTATTTTTGCCAGTCCTCACAGTAGTGATTTTATTAAGTTAGTTGCTTTATAAAACATTGCAGATGTCATCATTGTTAACAATTTACCAAACTGTAGTTAATTGGTGCAGTTTGCTAAGCATGTTTTATAAAGGAATGAAATGCCAAAACCCTGTTAAAGTTGTTCCACTGCAGCCTAGAGAACAAAGGCAATTTGTTACTCGGACATTTAGACCAGGCAGTTAAACAGGTGAAGTTCCTCCCCCACCCAAAGCACTCCGTCAGCAGGAATAGTCTGATAAACATAAACTCGACAGTCTTTGCACTCAGGAGACTCCACAACTTGAAATGCAATAATGGAGAGGTTTCCCTTCTTCAGTTTCAAAGTTGGAGGGTTTTGGTCATTTAATTTTTAAGTATCAAACTATTGGCTTTTCAGCCGCAGTATCTTCACTCTGAGATAAGCAGTCTTCTTCACAATGTATTTTTTTAATATCCTCACGCTCAATTTTAAGACAAAGCAATTTTAATACTAGGTGCACACCACATGCCCTTGCTGCAAATTGCTTTTCTTGACAAGTTATGAAGTAGTTCAAGGAGGCATAGTTAAGGCTGTTTTACTGGATGGTGCTGGTAAATACTACACAATTTTTTGTCACGTTGCAACCTTGTTTCCGATTTAGTGACTGCTGCTATGGAATCAGACAGCAACAATGACACTATTACGATTTTTTTTTAAAACTATGATTTAGTAGCAACTGAGGTTCCCCGATTTTAACCCCTTGGCAGCAAGATCTAAGTTCCCTCATTCACACATTAGCACCTAAGAGTCAAGGGGTTAAATAACCAGCACGGAAGATACTGCGCTTCTGATTGTAGCGTTTGGCAGAACTGAAAGGAAAGGAAGTTGTGCTACATGTTGAAGGGACTGTGGGCAACAGAAAGAAGACACCAGGAGAAGATAAACTCTGTCACATGAAGTCTTCGTCGTCCTGGACGTAGCCTCCATCATAACCACCATAGTCTGCCAGGTCATCCTTCATGGTAGCCTTTAAGCCCCCTCCAGGAACCACACCTTTCTTCTTTTTGGCTTTGCTCTTCTTGCTTCTGTTTTTCACCACACAGCACAGTCAATGAATTGGCAATCTTTTTCAAGTCATCAATTTCCAATGAAATACACACGTCTCGAACTAAGGCTTCCAAAAAGCTGGCATAATATAGTGACTTTTCATACTGTGTAATTTTATCTTTTAGTAACTTTCCAAACTCTGTGAAGTCATCTCTTGAAGTTGGGTTCGTAGCATCTCTTCCATAAATGGTATTATTAACACCAAAAGTTTCCTTTGCTAATTCGAGGTCTGACTCTTCCTGTAATTTCTTTAGTCGCAGTTCATCCGCTAATTTTCTTCTGGTGTCAGCACTTGAGGTTCTTCAGTTTCTTCTAACCTCTTTTTAATTTCTTCTTGCCTTTTCTTTTGTTGCCGTTCTTTCTCTTTGATCTTCTCTGCTGTTTTTTCTTTTCCGAAACTTCTACCTCTGGTTTTTCTTCAGGGTCCTCTTTTTTCTCATCATCATCATCATCCCAGTTATCCTTGTCGTCTTTGTCCTCGACCTCGCCTTCCCAGCGGTCCCCGCCGGCTGTGCCACGGCCCCCCACCCTCCGCACTGGGTCTTCCAGGGAGAACGTGTCCGCGTCCCAGGAATCGGAGTCCCCCGCCGCTGTCGCCATCTCGCGCCGGGTGTGAGCCAGTGACCTTATCTTTAATAGGACAAAACATAGGCCAGTCCTGCACCATCTTCATGATTGTTGCTTTTTTGCTGTTTGAGTCGATGGTTTTGGCCACTATGTCAGTCCATCTCACAGAGAACCTCCCTTTGCTGACACTCCACTTTACCAATCATAATGTCTTTTTCTAGTGATTGATCTTTCTTGATGACCTGTCCAAAGTGAGCCAAAGTCTAGCCATCCTCACTTCTAAGAACCATTCTGGTTGTATTTGTTCTAAGACTACTTTATTCATTCTTCTGGCAGTCCACGGTCTATTCAGTACTCTTTGCCAACACCACAATTTGAATGCATTAATTCTTCTTTGGTCTTCCTTTTTCAGTGTCTATCTTTTGCGTGTATATGAGGTGACAGAAAGACCATGGCTTGGGTCAAGCGAACCTTAGTCATCAAGGTGATACCTTTACTTTTTATAACTTCAAAGAAATGTTTTGCAGCAGATATGCCCCAGCATTATTAATTTCCACTTGAATCCCATTCTTGAAGAGGAAATATTTAAAGCCCAGTTGATGACATCAGAATTTCTAAACCCTTTCTTTTAAGTTTTCAAATAGAAGTAAACTTTGTATACACATGCATACACATCCACAGACACATCCTATGGCAGACCTGTCTATCTTTTAGAATAATTAATCACATATGAGTAGTTGCTCTATTTCTAGCACTGTAGCAATGACTGTGTGGAAAACAATGGTATCGTTTAGTCCTTGTCATGAAGGCGTCTATATTCCATGAAAACAAGTTACTCATCCATAAAACAGCTGATAAATAATGTTATGTAACATGTAAAGAAACACAAAATGATTCAGTAATAGATGTAAGTTTTGTAGAAATGAATGAGTGGTGATGTAAGGAAATTTGACCATCAGGTAGCCTTCAGAGAGAGGTAAGATTTAAGATACGCCATAAAGAACCAATGGCATGTGGTGGGCGGTACAGATCAGCAGGAAATATGAGCAAGATACAGGAACACAAGTGAGTAAGATGGAGAGTAGTTATTTTTAAATAAATAAGTACAGTTTTACTGTGAACATTTAATAACATATATATATTGATGGGAATGTTCTAAGTTCCTTGAAACAAAGAGATATAAAAATAAACAAAACCCAAATAACAAACACAAGTAAATGCAGGATTTGGGTATATCCCATTACATCACTGTCTGAAGGCAGAGATTGTAGGTCACCTATACTCCAGTGCCCAGCAAAATATCTTTTCCATAGATGAAAAGAAACATGTTTGATAAAATAAAATAGGAGAAACTGATGTCTGCTTACTATTGTAAGTCCTCACAAGCTATGTGTCAAGTAATTAGAGTAATCAAGATGCAGCCACTGACTTTAATTAAACTTTACAGCACTGAGTAAGGCGTAATAAATATATATGAAATAAAAGTGGCGAGGATTTAGGGTCAATCTGAATCGCATATTGATTCAGATGATAGTAAAAGGTACGTGTATGGACACATCAGTAATTAACTAATGTAAATCATTTCCAGTGAGTCTTCTCTCTCGAACATATCCTCACAAGAATATATTGAAAAGATGCCCAAACATCTTGTCAGTTTCAGATGACACTAGACATCTGGACACTTGTGAACAGCTGCAGGTGTAGCATCTCTTGGCTGTGCTCAACTTAATGAAGAATGAACATATTACTTAATTAATTTTGACTCTGAGTTAGACTCATAATTCTAAATTATGAAAATACAGGATCAAGGAGACTGAAGATATTTACTATGTATCCTTTTTTAAAATCCCCTGCAAATAGGAATTAAGAGCTTGCTTTAAGAGAGTTGAGTTAGTTGTCTACTCATTTATTCATCAACCATTTACTGAGTGTCTGTTATGTACTAGGCCTAGAAAAGCATGAGTGAAAAGTTAAGTCCGCATCCTCATGAGACACAGGATCTAATGGAGGGATAGAGCGGGTAAAATATGCAGTTGGAACAGAGCAGTTGAAATATGTTAGTTGTGAATTACGTTTCATGGCAAGGATGGAGAAAAATTAGGTGTGTATGTGTGTGTGTTGGGGGGAGTGGTGTAGGTGCTTACCTATACCTTTAAACAGATAATTAAAGATTAAGAAGTTGGCCAATGAAAGAGCAGGGGATTGGTGGGGTGGGGTAGGGAAGAGAATATTCCAGGCAAACGAATAGCATGTAAGAATGTCCTGAAGTAGGAAAGAGCTTGGCACATTTGCCACCTAAAAAGGAGTCCATTAGTTTTGTAGTAATGTATGCAAGGGGAGAGTAGCACAAAATGATGTGGGTAGAAAAGAATGGTTAGTTTACACAGCTACTGTAGGCCTTAGTCAAGAATATACGTTTTAATTTATGGGTAATATAGGCCAATATATATTTTATCAATATATTTTAATAAAAGGGATGACATTCATTCATTCATTCAACAAAACTTCATTAAGAGCCTTAATATGGGCCTAGAATAATTCTAGAACCTTGGGATACATTAATGAAGTATAAAACACACACATTCTAGCCTATGTTGAACATGAGCTTATAACCTAGTTTATATGTGGGAAATGGGGATAGAAAATAAAGAGTAGGCATGATAAACAATACTGTTTTGTGGAATATCAGTTGTTGTTGTTGTTAGGTGCTGTGAGGTCGGTTCTGACTCAGCAACTTTATGTAGAAAAGAATGAAACACTGCCCAAACCTGCACCATCCTCACAATTTTTATACTTGAGCCCGTTATTGCAGCCACTGTCTCAATCTATCTCGTTGAGGGTCTTCCTCTTTTTCATTGACCCTCTACTCTACCAAGCATGATGTCCTTCTCCAGGGACTGGTCCCTCCTGATAACATGTCCAAAGCATGAGATGAAGTCTTGCCATCCTTGCTTCTAAGGAGCATTCTGGCGGTACTTCTTCCAGGACACATTTGTTCTTTCTTCTGGGAGTCCATGGTATATCCAATATTCTTTGCCAACACCATAATTCAAAGGCATCAATTCTTCTTTGATCTTCCTTATTCATTGTCCAACTTTCGCATGCATATGAGGAAATAGAAAATACTGTGACTTGGGTCAGGTACACCTTAGTCCCCAAAGTGACATCTTTGTTTCTTAACACTTTAAAGAGATCTTTTGCAGCAGATTTGCGCAGTGCAATATGTCATTTGATTTCTTGACTGCTGCTTCCATGGATGTTGATTATGGATCCAAGTAAAATGAAATCCTTGACAATTTCAATCTTTTCTCTATTGTCTTGCTTATTGGTCCAGTTTTGAGGATTTTTGTTTTCTTTATGTTGAGGTGTGATTGATACTAAAGGCTGTGGTCTTTGATCTTCATCAGTAAGTGCTTCAAGTCCTCTTAGCTTTCAGCAAGCAAGGTCATCTGCATATCACAGGGTGTTAATAAGCCTTCCTCTAATCCTGATGCCCTGTTCTTTCTCATATAGTCCAGCTTCTCAGCATAGAAATCGAATAAATATGGTGAAAGGATATACCCCTGCTGCACAACTTTCCTAACTTTAAACCACGCAGTATCCCCTTGTTCTATTTGAGTGACTGCTTCTTGGTCTATGGACTGAACATGTTCCAGGTCTTTGCACATGCCATTATAATACTTTACTCTGTTTTCTCAAGCTGCCCGTTGAAATCTTCTGTTCAGTTCTTTTACTTCATCATTTCTTCCACTTGCTTTAGCTATACTACATTCGAGAACAAGTTTCAGAGCCTCTCTTGACATCAGTTTTGGTCTTTTCTTTTTCTTTTTTCCCATCTTTTTAATGCCTTTAGCTTTCTTCAGGTATGATGTCCTTGATATCACTCCACAGCTTGTCTGGTCTTTGGTCGTTAGTGTTCAGTGAGTCAAATCTATCCTTGAAATGGTCTCTAAATTCAAGTGGGATATACTCAAGGTCGTATTTTGCTGTCATGAACTTGCTCTAATTTTCTTCACTTTCAACTTGAACTTGTATATGAGCAATTGATGGTCTGCTTTGCCGTAGGCTCCTGGCCTACTTCTGATTGATGATATTGAGCTTTTCCATCTTCTCTTTCCATAGATGTAGTCAGTTTGATTCCTGTGTATTCCATCTAGTAAGGTCCGCATGTAAGGTCGCCGTTTATGTTGGTGAAAAAAGGTATTTGCAATGAAGAAGTCATTGTTCTTGCAAAATTCTATCATGTGACTTCCGGCATTGTTTCTATCACCAAGGCCATATTTTCCAACTACCAATTCTTCTTCTTTGTTTCCAACTTTTGCATTCCAATTACCAGTAATTATAAATGCGTCTTGATTACATGTTTGATCAATTTCAGACTGCAGATGTTTTTAAAAATCTTCAATTTCCTCATCTTTGGCATTTGTGGTTGTTGTGTCAATTTGAATAATAATTGTATTAACTGGTCTTCCTTGTAGGCGTATGGATATTATCCTACCACTGACAGAGTTGTGCTTCAGGATAGATCTTGAAATGTTCTTTTTGACAATGAACGTGATGCCATTCCTCTTCAATTTGTCATTCCTGGCATAGTAGACCATATGATTGTCTGATTCAAAATGGCCAACAACAGTCCATTTCAGCTCACTAGTGCCTAGGTTGTTGATCTTTCTAAGATCCGTTTCATTTTTGACGACTTCCAATCTTCCTAGATTCATACTTTGTACATTCCATGTTCTGATTATTAATGGATGTTTGCGGCTGTTTCTTCTCATTTTGATTGCGCCACCTCAGCAAATGGAGGTCCCAAAAGCTGTACTCCATCCACGTCGTTAAGGTTGACTCTACATTGAGGAGGCAGCTCTTCCCTAGTCGTATTTTAAGTGCCTTCCAACCTGAGGGGCTCATCTTCCTACACTATACCAGACAATGTTCTGCTGCTATTCATAAAGTTTTCACTGGCCAATTTTTTCAGAAGTAAACCATCAGTTCCTTCTTCCTAGTCTGTCTTAGTCTGGAAGCTCTGCTGAGATCTGTCCACCATGGATGACCTTGCTAGTATTTGAAATACTGGTGGCATAGTTTTCAACATCACAGCAACATGCAGGCCACAACAGTACAACAAACTGACAGATGCGTGCGGTAGAACATCAGAGGTGATGAATTCTATTGATAGAATAAACCGAAGCTCTAGATAAAGAAGATGAGGAATACCAGGTATGAAAGATGATGATAGGCTGACAGTATAGACCTTCTTGATTAGATTATAGTTTAGAAAGATCACTTTGCTCCAAATATTTGGATCTTCATTAGGCTGTAACACTGAGCCAATGGAAATTTCATTTTTCTGTCCTTAACAGTATACAAAATCTGCCTTGCATCCAGACTGTATGCATGTGGGTCAACTGTAACCCTTGTTTTACAGACACTAAGCATCCTGTTGGGTTTTATGCTGCTGTGTTTCATTGATCGAGACAGTGCTGTGGTTCTGTGTTTGCATTTGGTACTTGCCATAGTGTTTGGATACGAAGTGAAATAGTTCAGAAATATATGCTTTTAATGGCATTGTGGGAGTGGGGGGGATTTTACTTTTACACTTATCATGTTACCGAAGTAATCAGACACCTAGACTCAAAAGTTGGCTCATTTGGTGAAATAGCAGCAGGAGAGCAGTTAGTTGTTTGAATATTTTAGTCTTTCTTATTACCCTAGATTGCCTGTGAAACCGTATCAAAATTGTGTTACAACTACTTCAGAACTCAGTCCTGGTTAAGAAAGAGCAAGAAAATTTTAAAGTAGAAATCGCTTGCTAAGTAAGAATCAATTCCTATGTTGAGGTCAATGTCTGGTTAAAAACTTAATTCTCCATATCATTTGGTTCCTCCTACCCCATTACATGTGCTTATCAGATGAGGATTTTTACAGTATAGCATGACTCTATGGATTTATTTTACATATTTGTGTTGTCATGGTATTAGAGATGTTTAATGTGAAATTTCAGCTGACAGGATTTATCAGTTCAAGCCTAGCTTGAATTTTAAGTCAGTAAAGTAGCATGAACTCTTCCTTATTAATTTATTTAACAGTCGTTTGTTGAGCTTCCATTACATGCCATGTCTTAGGCTAGGAATCAGAGATAAAAAAGGGAAAATCCTTACCTTGGAAGACACATCCCTTGAAATAAAAATCCTAGTCTTTTAGAGATCATTTCCAGCTGATCATGTGAAACGCAGCTCATTCCAAAATTTTAAAAGTAATGAAAAAGAAAGCAAATAAGTATAATTGATGCAGAGAAAAAGCAAGCAAGATTGATGCCAGGGCCAGTGCATTTGTTTAAACAAGTTGTGCCTTGCATAAGATTGCTCAGCTAAGAGGACAGTTGCCAGCTGACATCCAGTCCATGCTTCATCCAAGAAGTTCTACGCTTTGGTACAGGATTGTTTTCTCTGGGAGAAGAGGGTTCTTTTTCTAATTTCCTCAAAGCCCTGAATGAGCTAGTGGCGATCCTGATCAGCTCTTACATTTGATAGTATTCATAACTAAAATCTGTGGAGCCTTAACATGTGCCGGGTGTCATGCTTTGTGCATAATATCTCATTTATTTATCTGAACAATCCAACGAGGGAGACACTGTTATTATCCCCATTTTACAGTTGAGAAAAGGGTGGCTCAGAGAGAATGTAACTTGCCTAAAGTTAACCAGCTAGTAGAGCCAGGATTTGGATCCAGGCTGTTTATCTCAAGGTCTGGCTGATTTTAACCACCATGCTGAAGCATAATATACACAAACATGCACACACATATACAAATTAGCTTGAATTTGCTAATACTTTGGAGCTAAAGAGTATTTATGCAGCATCCACAGATTAGCAGAGAATTCAGATGGCCAGGATTCTTATGTTTGGAACTCAGTAATACTGAGCAGGGATAAATTGCTGTTATGGGATTCTTGGTTACACTGCTCTATTAATTTAATAGCAGACTCTGACTTTATTACAGTAAATAACATATTCATTAAAATGTTTAAACACTCATGAATAAAGAGAAGAAGCATTAGAAATGCACTCTACTAGCTTAACTAACAAAGCAGTGAAATCATTTCACTGAGTTAGAGCACGTTAGGGAGGTGATCTGCGTGCTGTCAGTCTCTGACTCTTTTCAGCCGGTTTTTTGTGTTTGGCATTCCAGCCCGCTGTACATACCACAGAGGCTAACTAAAGAGAACTGTTTATTTGGGAGCAAAAAATCAGCAGCATCTCAGTGGAATCAAGCCATTAAGAAGTAATGTAAGCCTTCAAGAAGAAAAAAGTTTGTTCTGGATTTGTTTAGGCTAAATCACTGCAGGGAAATATTGAGCAGTCCTTCATTCCTTCTGCATGAGAAAGACAGCTATACTGTGAATAGGGAACTTAAAAATGTGAATGTTTTATGAATGTCAGGTAAGGCCTGGTGGATTCTGCAGATAACTGTGTTTGGGTTCTAATTCCATAGAGTTAAGATCGTCTGTTCTAGTAAAGGGTAGCTTCCGGAATGTTATTAGAACATTAGTGGGCATTTCCACTGGTAAATGAAAATATGCAACGTGGAAGTGATTTTCAGAGATAAAATTTTATTTTTAGCTACTTTGTAATCACCCTTGGAGGTCTCTGAGCAGGAGCTGCGAAGTTAATGTGGGTGTAGGTACACAATGAGTTACATGCAGCTGAGACTATTTAGGTCATTGTAATGATGTCGGTGATAACACCGGGTGATGAGAGCAGTAATGGAGAGGAGAAGACAGATGTGCGAGAAATAACATCTAACACGGATATGGCTTGACTACCCTTAATTAGATGTAGGAGAGAGGCAGCGGAAAGGAAAGAGTTGGTCTTTTTCTGCTCAACAGTTCACTTACTTAAGAAATAAGTAGTTAGCACCTATTATGTCTCAGGGAAGGAGCCCTGGTGGTGCAGTGGTTGCTAACTCTCGGCTGCTAACCAAAAGATGGGCAGTTCGAATCTACCAGTCGTTCCTTGGAAACCCTAGGGGGCAGTTCTATTTTGTCCTATAGGGTCGCTGTAGGGTTATTGTAAGGTGGAATCGACTCGACGCCAACAGGTTTTGATTTTGGCGTGTCTCAGACAAGGAGCACCTGGCAGTGCAGTGGTTAAGCACTGGACTGCTAACTGAAAGGTTGGCAGTTGAAACCCCCCAGCCGCTCCACGGAAGAAAGATGTGGCAATCTGCTTCCATAAAGATTACAGCCTTGGGAACCCTGTGGAGCAGTTCTACTCTGTCCTATAGGTTTGCTATGAGTTGGAATTTACTTGACAGCAATGGGTTTTAAGAGTATGTCTCAGACGCTGGGACAGTGCTGAGGGTATAATAATGAGCATAATACATAATCTTTGCTCTCACAATGCTGCCCCTCTAGGTAGAGGAACACAGAGTACCCTACACAGAGTATCCACACTAAGAGTGTCTATGATGTCTCCATTTGACTGAGTTGGGCAGATAAGGGAAGGCTTGATCCTCTGAGGAATAAATGAGCTGAGGTCTTAAAGGTGAGAAGGGGTTAACTTGGTGAGTAATGGAGGGAAGATTGTTTTAGGCATGGAGAAGGCCCTGTATCAGGAGAGAAGGTGCCAAGTAAAAAGAACCAAGGGGTGAGTGTGGAAAATGTCAGCAGAGTGAGGGAATGGGTGAGAAGAAGAAATGAGACTGAAGAAATGGAGGCTTGTGGTAGTCACTAATGCCCATACACTAATGCTCATACACATCCAGTTCTCCAGTTGAACACGTGTGATGTTCCATGTCTCTGCTTTCCTAAAATTAGCTGTGGTAACTGCTTCAAAATGCACAATAGTACAAGATAAAATCTAAAAAATGCCTTGGAAAAAGTCAGTCTTGTGACAAGGATCAAATCAAGCCTTGGCACTCATGGTTAAAACCTCTACATGGATTAAAATGCCTCTGAGTAAAGGCTCAGTTGAGGGTGTGGCCTCCAGAAAATCCTTCCAGTTAGATAGAGGTGGCTCAGAGAAAAATGAACAAAGATGATGTTCTTCCAGCTAAAGCCTGATAGTTGGAAGAGAATTGCAAGTAAATTAAGAGAGTATGTGAGTGATAATGAGAGAGCAAGAGGCAGAGAGAGAGGAAGATAGCGAATAAAAGGAGGGGGTAGGGAAAGAGAGAGAGGGAGAGGATAGCAAGATTGAAAGGACATGTAGAAAGTCTAAGATGTTTGTGGAGAAAGAGCTATGGAACTGACTGGAAGCAAAGAAATAAAAATGTTTTTAAAATATTTGGACTGTCAATTAACTCATGAGCCTGAACAACAATAGCAAAGCAAGCCCAAAAAGCCTGTGATCTTTGGTTCTAATTTTTTTTTTTTAATATTTTATTGTACTTCAGGTGAAGGCTTACAGAAAAATAGTTTCTCATGAAACAGTTGTACACTTGTTGTTTTATGACATTGGTTAACAACCCCACAACATATTAACCCTCTAACTTCTCAACCTTTTTTTTTTTTTTTTTGGTGAAAATACACATACCCAAAGATACACCGTTTCAAAAATTTCTACATACACAGTTCAGTGACATTGACTACGTTCTTCGAATTGTGCTGTTATTCTCACTTAAGATGAAGGCTTACAGAACAAAATAGTTTCTCATTTAACAGTTACTACAAATGTTGCCCTATGACAGTGGTTAACAATCTCACATCAACAGTATCCTTACTCAGTCTTGGGTTCCCTATCACCAGTTTCCTTGTCCCCTTCTGCCTTCTGGCCCTTGTCACTGGACTCCTGTACCTCGTTAGTCTCATTTGGTTTTACGGGGCTGTCCACTCCCAGGCTGAACAGTGAACCTCGGAGGTAGCTTCTTGGTTCTAATTTTGTTGGGAAAGAAGCGAGCAGAGAGAACAATTTAGCCTCCAAGGTAAGCTTATATTCTAATTCCTTCACATGTAACTAAGGAACTTAATGGAAAAGTAGAGAATGCCTGGAAGCACGGCCAAGAACAACAGAGAACCGTACGCTGGGAAATCTCTCCCAATGAACAGAAGTCCCTCCCCCCCAAAAAACCAAACCTGTTGCTCTCAAGTCAATTCCAACTCATAGCTACTGTATAGGACAGAGTAGAACTGCCTCATAGGGTTTCCAAGGACCAGCTGGTGGATTGGAACTGCCTACCTTTTGGTTAGCAGCCAAACTCTTAACCACTGAGTCACCAGGGCTCCAATGAACAGAATTTGTGCTTAATCAAGGGTCATTTCTGTCACCAGGATAAGGATTCCCACAATTTCTGGCCAGAGGATCTCAGAATTGCCATAAACCTGTAACTTCTGTATTCCTCTCATTCTTCTACCTTCTGAATGGTATTGTTCAGTGTTATTACCCTGGTCTTGCCATTGTATTTTGTGTGTGTGTGAAGGAGGGTGAGGGTGGGTCAAATAACTTACCTTTTCAGTTCATTGGTCTCTGGACCAAAATAAGCTATATCCAGACAAGAGAGACTACGGAATGAGTCAAAGATACTGGAATTCAAGTTGGATGCAGTGATTTATGGCACTTTTGGGTTGTCCTCTCTGGGAAGAAGAGAAATACAGATGTGGAAAGAGAATGAACTGAAAATTTAGCAATCAAAAGAGTGGACTGTAGTAATCATTAATGCTGCCCACAAAATATTTGTAGTCCTACTGATCATATGGTATGGTTACACTCATGGAGTCAGATTTGACCACGTGACTTACATTGGCTAATAAAATTAGAGTGATTCACCACATTTTTCCTGTGACAAGCAACCAGCCCAGATCCAGATGGTTGCTGGTTTGTCACCCTTGGTTCTTCGGTGAGGATAATGTAGACGTTCAATGCTTTTTCACTTGCTCTTCCCTCTCCTTGAAATGTTCTTCCCCCAAGTATTTGCAAGTCTTATTCTGTCAATTTCATTAGGTCTCTGTCCAAACACTACCATATCAAAGAAGCCTTATCTGGCTGTGGAATCAAAAAAGCTTCTCCTCAACATGTTCTGACTCCTTTCCTTGTTTTTTTTTTTTTTTTTTATAATAGCACTTCCCACTCCTGACCTATTATATAACTGTGTTTATTACCGCTTTCCCATTACTAGAAAGTTAGCTCCATGGGTGCAGATACTTCGTTTGATTCATTGATATTTCCTCCATGTCTATCATCATGCCTGGCCCTGAATAGATGCTAAATACATACTTGATGAAAGAATGAATAAAGAAGGGATGAATAAAGGCAGTGTGGCAAATGGACTGGAGAGATCCCAGAATAGCTGCAGCTTAGGGTGTGAAGTTATTTGTGGATGATGGTAGCTTAGACTCGGGTGGTGGCAGTTATGGTAGTGGATGGGGGAAGTATAGGCTTTCAAGAGGTATTTAGACATAATAGATCGCCCTTGGTGGTTGCATGAATACAAAGGGAAAGTGAGAGTACAGTGTTAAGGCTGCTACCTATATTTTTGGCTTATACAGCTGGGTTTGTAATGGTGCTATTCACTGAGAAAAAGGAATAGTAGCAGAGGAACACATTTTAAGGGAAAGAAAGATCATGAATGTTTAATTTTAACATTGTTCATCCAGACCCAACCTTTATATCTGATTGATGTCAATCCCTAAATTAATCTCAAAACACTGACAATGAGGAAATTATTTTCGTTGTTGGTCTCTAGGGTTCTTGGTGAAAGTGTGAAAAACTGCTAGAGGTCTCTTTTACACTCCCACTTAAAGACCCTATTTTCCTTCTTTTGACTTACCCAAGGCACTGTCCTCTCTCAAAGTGCTGCAAGAAAAAATTGGTTAACAAATCATTTACACCATAGTGTGAATTTAAGTCAATGAAGCATTATCAGCCTCATTTCTGACTGTAGAATAGAAGTCTCCTTCCACCTAAATTGATTTCAAGCAAGAGTAAGTAGGTAGGCAAGATCACTTTAGAAATAGAAACCCATATGTTTTACATGAGATTACACTGACTAGAATGGTACTTTAAACATATTTTTTATACATAGGATGAAATTTGGGTTTGTTTTGATAACGTTGGATAGACAAGTTAGCTGAAGCATTTTTAGACTCATTTCCAGTTGCCAAATAAATGAACTCTCAGCCTAGAATCTCAAACTAAAACAAGGAAGTAGGGAAAATCATTGTATGAATAAAGACCTATCTGCTATCCATGAGGCTATATCAATAGGCAGGGTAATTTAGACCTACTTTTTAATACACGGGATAAATCCTGGGTTTATTTTAATAATCTCAGGTACATAAATAGCTGGTTGCCTGGGAGATATATTGTGCCTTACTCTGTAGACATGTCAAGAAAAGAAATTGCTTAGCAATAAAAATTTGAAAAGGATATGGACTGATGTAGTAAAACTTTTATGACGAATCTACCTTTGCAATGTCTTTCAAATTAGAAGTTACATCCCAAAAGGGGTAGTTATGCTGGATATGAAAACTATCATTCTGATTAAAATAGCAGAGAAGAGAAAACTGAGTTATTTAAATGTTAATTATGCCCAAACTAAGTAAGTATTCACATGATAAAAAGCAGAGAGCTCTCTTTTTTTCCCCTACTTCAAGCCAAACTATTTATTTATGAGTTCAAGAGATATTTATTTAGCATCTACCCTCTTTGACAAGTGTGGGGAATACTGAACATAAATATACAGTTTGCTGCACTTGATGGCCTCTTAGTTTATTACATGGCAAAATATACTTATATAACTTTAACATAATATGTGATATAATAAGTACAAAGAGAGTCACAGAGTGCTGTGGGAATGCAGAAAACAGATCGATCACTTCTGACTGGGATGGATGGTAGGAAAAATTTACCTGGTTGTTTCTTAGAGGAGGCTGCACTGGGGCTGGGCTTTGAAGGATAGACTATTCTGTAACAAGCAGACATGGAAAAGACATAGAACTCCTGAAGAAAGGTAGTATAAACAGACATAGATGCAGAAATTCATGTTGCGCGTATAAGGCTATGCAAGTGGTTTAGTTTAGTTGAATCATAGAACTCATGAAAAAGAGTATGGAAGAAAGACTGCAAAGATAAATGAAACAATAAATTACCTTACACTGTAGTTTAGACACTTTTAGGCTTAATTTGTATGAAGCTTGGAATTGGACAGAGAATTTAAATACTTGGTCTTAATCCAGATCTGCTATTAGCTATTTGTGGGGACGTTGGTAAGACCCCCCTTTTTGGGGGCATCAGTTTATTTGTCTACAAAATGAAGAAGCTAATCTAAGTCTCTGAGATTCCTTCCTGGTCTAGGACTTCTTGAA
Organism: Dugong dugon; assembly: GCA_030035585.1. Classification (NCBI taxonomy): domain Eukaryota; kingdom Metazoa; phylum Chordata; class Mammalia; order Sirenia; family Dugongidae; genus Dugong; species Dugong dugon. Next base: position 109,368,153 of record CM057467.1, read on the forward strand.
ACATTCAAACCCAGATTTGATTTCCTTTTTGACTTCTCGAAAGTTATTACAAACACCAATTTAATTCTGCGGACCTTTCTCCAAAACACCTCCTCAGTCCATCCTTCATCCCTATTCTCGCTAACATTGCCCTGGCATAAACTTCATAAAAATTCAGTTGCCTTGGCCTTGGCTTCAACCTATCTATTCAATGTCATTGGCCATTCTGACCCACACCCAAAATGCAATGGCAATAGAACACTAGAATGTACTCAAACCTGCCATACATAGCCGTGCTTTGTGCCTTTGCTCATACTGTCTCTGTTTAGAATACTCATTCTGTCAGGCCTCTCCTGCTCTTACGGAAGTCTTTATCAACTTTCATAGATCAGCTCAAATACCATTATTTCCTTGGTGTGTCCCTCCCACAACCCCCCCCCCCCATTTCTTTTTTTGGTATTCCCAGAGTAGTTTAAAACTACCATGTTTGGCTTTGTTTTATAAATCCCTGTATTTTCTACTAAATGATAATTTTTTTCATATAGTTATCCCTCAAATTACCTAGTTCAGTAATTAGCGTGTATGAGGCAGGTGCTCAAACTAGTGCTGGAGTGAATAAATAAATGGCAAATAATGCAGATAGATGGCATTGAGGCTTTTCAGCATAGTAGAAAACTGCCTTGTAGTATGTAGTAAGCAGGTTTCCATTCTGATCTGTGAATAATGTTGTTTCATGGATCACTCTGCACTTGCATCCCAAGAACTGTAAAGGGCCTCACATCTCGGCTCAAGTCACAAATAATTTGGACTAGTGGTAGACACAGAATTCAAGCTGAACTAATGAGTTTGCACTCACAGATTTTGGAATGAGGACAGCAAGAGTAGTGGGTAAAGAATTAAGCCTAGAAGCATATATCTGAGTCATACTTTTGGCAGAATAATACAGTACAGGTCCAGGGACTTACGCTGAATTCTCTGCAACTGCTCTGCTTCTTGCTTCTCCTAAAGCCTATTTGTTCAGCTTCACCTTGAATTTTATGATATCTGTAATAAAACTCTCTGTTTTGACGTGGCTCTGGTGGGATTTTGTTACTTGAAATCAAGTGTTCCCAACCTGTACACTGTTCAATCCTCTGTCATATCTCTCTTTGCTGTCTCTTAACCTTATAATTATTTCTTGAGACTGGCAATTGATATTAAGTTTCACTGGCTGGTTAATTCCTTTAAGAAAGGATGCATGTCTGACTTTGTGTATGTCCCTTAACTGGAGTACTGCTTGGTTCACATTAGTGATTCAGTAACTATCAATAGAAAAAAAAAAAAAAAAAGACATCAAAATGGAGGTGACTGAATATCCCTCTCAAGGTGAACATGGCCAAGGTTCAAGTTAATCTGCTAAGAACTAGGGTGGGGTTCTGGATGACTTGCTTAGTTATTTATTGGGGTATTGTTTGTGGTAGATATAAGCCAGAATTCCTGAGATACAGCTGAGAATTCAAGCTATAGAGGCCAGATGCAAATACTAATGTGAAAAGAGTGGAAGCAGAATCTTAAATATTTCAGGGGATGTTGGCTCAAGTTAGGTGGAGATTTGTGTGTGGAGCTGGTGATACCCAAGTGGGATATTTATTTGCTCAAGTTAATATGTATGTGGGCACTACTTTTGGCTGGATGAGGAAAATACATTTGGATATCAGAAAAGGAGAAAATAAAAGAGAGTTGTGGGGACAATAGAGAAGATGACATGGTGTCTTTCTATCTTGTCCTTCGGGCTCTTTGATTTCCTATAAAGAAGGGCATTGAATCCAGATGATGGACATGTCATGAAAGACTTGTGAAACTGATATTCAAGCAGTACTGGTTAGTAGATACATTAGATGCAAATTGCAAGTTACAGAAACAGACTTGGATGAGCTTCAGAAAAGGGAGGGTTTATTATAATGATAAACAATTTTTCATAGAATCCAAGGATGGTATTGCAGGTAACAACTAAAGGAGGATCAGTGATAATCCCTCAAACACTGGTGGGTGGGGTGTTCTTGTGTGGGTCTTTATCAGGAAGTGGTTATTTAATGTCAGGTATATTCTGTTCTATGTGTTAGGAGCACATAGAAGCAGAATTCTGGGTGATGTTCTCTCTCCAACCCTTTTTTTTTTTTTTCTTCCCTCAATGCATCTGTTTCAATCTCTCCTTCTAGGATAACCTCTTCAAAGCTCTCATTTTCATGGTGGAACACAATTACATTTCGCCTTCAACTTGATGTGTTACCAGTTCAGATACTCGGGCAGACCAAATCTCACTCATTTAAATCCAATTCCAAAACTCTAGGGAATGAATTCTGTGTCCCCGTCTAGATTAAGAGACTACCCATTTGCCAGTAAACTATAGCCAAGGTCATAGCCATGTTAAGTAAAGATGGTTGCTGGAGGTATATAATAGGGTCTTCACAGAGGGAGGGAAATCATTGTGGATTGAGCAGAAATAGCAAAGGCACTTACTATGGGGGTCCCAGGTAACCCAGTGATTGTGGGTGGAGAAAGAGCACCAATTTCCCATTCTGCCACCTGAAGGCTCAGTGTAACTACCAGTGCAGTATTGCTATACCTGTCAGTGCTGCTGGAACAATGACAACACACAAAAGACCAGCATTCTCCTGGAGAACTTTGCAATGATGGAAGTGTAAAGGCATCTCACTCAAGTGCTTTGCAGGAAGACAAGCTTTAAGAGGCAGCAGTGCATGCTTAAACCCTTGTTGAGGCTCTGCTGCATGTAACTGAGAAGGATTTGGAGTGGAGAGGTATGAGAGAAGGGAGATGGAGGAAATAAGCTAACAAAATCTAGGCAATAATATTAACCTCATCATAACCATGGAATGATCTGGCCAAGATTTCAATGTTTAATGTTAATGAGACATGGAGCCAAGACTAAGATGGGGATCATATCAAATATAGAACAGGTAACAACTAACGGAGGATCAGTGATAATCCCTCAGACACTGGTGGGTGGGGTATTCTTGTGTAGGTCTTTATCAGGAAGTGGTTATTTAATGTTAGGTGTATCTGGATGACTTAAAGGCAAATATAGACAGGGAAGCATTCTGATACAGGTGAGTTGGTAGAATATTCTCAGATCTCTTCCTCCTGGACATGGCTGACTGTGCACGGGACAAACAAGCCATAAAACAGGGATGAGAAGTTACACAAGAGGTGGCATTGAGAAAACTATTGGACAACTGGTCATAAGCTACTGTCAAGTGAAATGAATTCTACACCCCCAGACCAATCACTACAGAATGCAGTGCATTTCACTCTGGGGGCTGAGTACACAAACCAGCTTGTTAAGTCATCAGTCATTTTCAAATGTACGGTGATGGAAGCAAAAGGCAACATGTTATTTACTAAAAAAAAAAAAAAAAAAAAAAGAAAATAGCCTCTTTAAATTGAACAACGGAAGAGTTAAAATAACAGCATGTGTGTTCCTGCTTCCCACTCTTCTGCTTGATTTCCCATTCTTATGTGACTCTAATATTATGGGCCTCAGGGATACTATTGATGGTGGTGATGTGGCTCAAGGAAAAATGCCCAACTATGACACAGGCAAGAAAAAGGATAATTAATACAACCCAAGCCCCACCAGAATTTATCTGAGTTTCAGTGAAAACCAAATCTATATCCAAGACTGGTTATACAGTCCAAAAACAACTGGAAAAAAAGTGCCATAGGGATGTTTTTTTTCCTCTGCAACACCAAGTGTCTGATAACATCCAGTACCTTTTTTTCACTCTTCATTAATTAAGTTAAACTGTAATCTCTGATAAGTGAATCAAATCCTGAAAATGTAAATTCAAACCTGGAATTTCTAAAAGTATAACAGGACTGCTTATAAAAATATGCACACACACACACACACAAACACACACACACATATTCTCACATGCCCACTTAATCTATTCCTCTCTATGTAGAAATATGTTGCAATATGCAGGCGGCTTCTTTTGAACCTTGAATGTGTCTTGAATAAGGCTTTGGATGTATTTCTCATTTGGAAGTAGTAAGTTAATACTGATATCCCATATAAAATTCAGTCACATAGCTTGTCAATCACATATGGAAAAAATCAATAGTAAGAGGGAAATTAAAAAAAAAAAAAAGAATGCATTTCTAATAGAATTAAAAAAATACTATTAGATACAAATACTACCTGCTCATTTAAATAAATGAAAAACCTCATTTTACTTACTGCCATAACTAATGCAAACCTCCACAGTATGACTCTATCTACCTATCTTCCTACCTAGTTATCTACCTCTTGAAGGAAACACCCCAAATAGTTAATTGTTGTTGTTGTTAGCTGCTGTCAAGTCAGCCCTCAACTCCTTGAGACCCCATGTACAACAGAACAAAATGCTGCCTGGTCCTGCACCATCCCCCTAATTGGTTGTGGATCAGACCTTTGTGATCCATAGAGCTTTCACTGGCTGGTTTTCAGAAGTAGATCACCAGGCCTTTCTTCCCAGTCTGTCTCAGTCTGGAGGCTCCGCTAAGACCTGTTGAGCATCACAGCAATACACAAGCCTCCCCTGACAGATGGGTGATGGCTGCACATGGGGTGAAGTGGCCAAACAGAACCCAAGTCTCCAGCATGGAAGACGAGAATTCTACCACTGAGCCAACGCTGTCCTGAAATAGTTAATTGTTGTTTTTGTTATTAGGTGCCATTGAGTTCCCACGCATAGTGACAGTGTGTACAACAGAATGAAACACTGCCTGGTCCTGCACCATCCTCACAGTCGTTGTTATGCTTGAGCCCATTGTTGCAGCCACTGGGTCAATCCATCTTGTTGAGGGTCTTTTTTCTGCTGACCCTCTACTTTACCAAGCATGATGTCCTTCTCCAGGGACTCGTCCCTCCTGATAACATGTCCAAAGCATGTGAGACGAAGTCTCGCCATCCTTGCTTCTAAGGAGCATTCTGGCTGTACTTCTTCCAAAACAGATTTGTTTGTTCTTCTGGCAGTTCACGGTATATTCAATATTCTTTACCCACACCATACAAACTCTTCCTGGAAATACTAACTTTATATTCCCTTACCCAAACCACACCCATTGCCACTGAGTCGATTCTGACTCATAGCAACTGCCCCTCAGAGTTTCCAAGGAGCGGCTGGTTGATTTGAACTTCTGACCTTTGATTAGCAGCCAAGCTCTTAAGCACTATGCCACCAGGGCTCCATATTCCCTTACAGTCCTCCAGTTATTAGTTTTTTATGCATACTTTTTCATTTTTTTATCCTTATCATGTTTTGTTTCATTTTTATTTTCAAAAGTCAAATTCACATTTACAAATGTAAGCATATTTAATATAGGTAATAGTCAGGAGTTACCTCTGGTTGGGATCCATTTCCCCAGTGGGTCTTTTGAATGTGATGGCTGCACTTCCCTGATGGTATGTGAGTGGGATTTGGAAACAAGGCTACTTCTAAATGACACTCAGGCTATAATTAAGGAAAGCGTTGTACTGTGACAGGAGCTACACCAGAAGTTTTAGTTCTTCCAAGGCAGATTTTTCCATTTCTTTAGGGAGAAGTTCTTATGTTTTAACCTGGGGATAAACATTCTGCTGCCAACTCAAAATTCCAAAAGAGGGAGGAGTGTAACTGAATCAATATTTTGTAAAAAAAAAAAAAAAAAATTGATTTTTCCTCTTGATTTCTACCCATCCACCTACTCCTTCTCTGCAAACATGAAAGCTCTGAGTTTAGAGACTCATTTTCTATCACCAGAATGAATGGCTCTCAAGTCCAATGAAAAGTTCTTGCTTATGTTTTCTAGGAATATTTTGAATTGTTGGTCTGCTGAAGTCCCCACTCTTAATATACCATAAATCAAATCATGTTTTGCGTTTTATCTTTCATTTCATGAGGATTAAACATGTGTTCTCAGTCTATTCTCTGTTGTAGATGCTCAAGTTTGTTATTTTTTAAGATTTCTTTTTACTTAAAAATTCATTGTTTCCTCTTCTATAAAATGTGTATAAAATTGTTTGTCTTATTTTCTTGCCAGAATTGTTGGAGAACAAATCTAAAGAGACAATGTATCTGGAAGTATTTGATAATTGTACACTATTAAGTTAAAAATATGTGTGCAATCCTCTAGTTTAGCACAAATACAAACAAAAAAGTAAGAAAAAAGGCACAAATTAAACAAAACAGGATCCTCTCAGGAGTTTTGTAGAACTTACGAAGGCATTGCAATGTGCAATATGTTTCATTGCTATGAATCAAATTTGTGAGGTTTGAACTCAGTGAATGTGGGTGATGTCTCGCGTAAACTCACACAGCCGAAGAACGGTAGAGCCTGATCTTTAATCTGTATCACTAAAACACAATCACTTCAGGTGTTTGTTAACGAATGATTGACTCTTTTAGTAGGAATTCTGGAAGACTCCACTCCCTTCTACTTCCTGTTGACCTCTTGAACATGCTTGTGTCATTTTTGGCAATGTTCTTAGATGGGCCTGGCTAAGATAACTCTCCCTACAAGTCTGAGAACCGGGTAGTTCCTCTTTGTTTAAAAGTGAATGTAGCTTAACTTCTAAGGAAAAAAAAAATTCACTATTTAACTGAGATATCCTTTCACTTGAGCAGATAACAGGTAAAGAAAAATTGCCAGCCTCCACTTACATTTTCTTCCAGAAGCTGTCATGATTTCCAGCAATCAAAGCACTAAAGAGATTTTGTGCTCTGTAATCTCATGAACCACTGTGTAATGTCAAAAATCGTTATTACTAGTGAAATGAGTTGCCATTGGTTCTCATTTTTTTTCACTTTCACTCCAGAATTAAATTTCATGTAGAATGTTTCAAAACTCACTGAACCCTTAGCTCGGAATTCATGTTGGAGGTGATAATTTCTGATAGCTTGTGAACTCATTATTTTCAAGCTTGTACACTTCTGCTGATTTTTAATTAATTGCCAGAAATACTGTTTTCTGTACATCATCTTTGAGTTGCCTGCCTATCTTTGCATGTTACAAAATTGTAAACTCCCATCCATATGGCTTTCAACATCATCAACTTTAGACAGTTATAGAAAGAATAATTAATTATAAGCATACATCCTCCAAGTTTCATGTAAATTTTCCCTCAGGAGTATTTATTTTCCTGCCTTCCTACGTTTTATCACATTATTTTTAAGAAGAAACCCATCACACTCATTGCCTTCAAGTCGATTCCAACTCATAGTGGCCCTATAGGACAGAGGGCTTCCAAGGAGTGGCTGGTGGATTCGAACTGCTGACCTTTTGGTTAGCAGCCAAGCTCTTAACCACTGCGCCACCAGGGCTCCGTTTATAAGAAGAAGAGATTTTACAAAACCTTATGTTGTTATATACATATACATTGTTTTATAGAATTTCTTTCCAGAAGTCAGAATGGTTTATGTATGTCTCAAAAAAATGTATTAAAATGATACTACCCAAAAGGAATGTGAGCTCAATTGGTAATACTCTCCTCACTCCATATAGCAGTTTTTCAAAATTTTTTTTCTCATGTTATGCTAAGAAATCTATGTCACCTGTGACTCAGCACAGCATGAACCTACAAGTACATGTATGTATGAATAGTTGAAACAAGCACATGAAAAAAATATTACCTTCATTATATGTGTCACATTCTATTTTGTATTACATTTTTTGATGGTGCTTGTGGTCCACTAATTGATATCACCATTATTCGTGACCTAGAATTTCCAAGCCCTCTGTAATTATGAAGAATCTGCCACTGTGTCAGGAAAAGCATAGAAAATTCTTATTATTTTATTTTGTGACTTTTATCTGTCCTAGTATTTTGTTTTCTTTTTTCTAGCTTTCTTTGAGACTCCTATTTTTAATCATTCCATTTTTCTATTTCTATTGGTTACCCTAGAAATCATAGCATTCTGCTCCCATGGCTGTAGTAGCTCTGGGAAGTGGTCAGCGTCAGTTACTGTGGCTTTCCTTTCCTCTGAGTAAGAGTCCTGCCATAGCCCTCTATTTCAAACACTGGGCTTGGTTCTCACATGGAACCCCTTTGTTGCTACTACCGCATGGAGCTGAGCTCCCAGATATCTCTGCCTGCTTGTGAATCTAGAGGCCAATGTGTATACGGCTTCAGCTTCGCTCAAACTCAGCATTGATTTTTTCCCTTTTGATTCATGTACATGGTAACATAATTTTGTCTTCTTCTCTTTTTTATTTTTATTTTTGCATTTTATCTATCATTTATCAATCTATGTATTTGGAGAAGAGGGGCATCTCACAGCATATCATTTTAATTTCCATCTGTCTGACATTTCTAACCCTGTTTCTACTGTCTGGATTTGTTGTCGTTGTCCAAGCTAGAGATGATGTGCTTAGACTACAATGGTGGCCATGAAAAGAAGTGGAACAATCTGAAATATATATTTGTATAAATTTTACAAAATTTTATGAATGAATGTGGTTGGTGAGATACTAAGGGATTATAAAAGTACCTCCTAGGCTTCTGGTTTGAGCCACTGGATATATTTAGTGTCGTTTATTAGAGTAAGAGAAACTGGAAGATAATCTGTTTTACAAGGGGGTTGCAGTGCAGAGTTTACTTCCAAATATGTTGAGATGAACAAGCAGGCAGCTGGATACATGAGAGGGTCAGTAGAAAATCTGGATTAGAGGCCAAGTTGGGAGTTGTCAGCATATAAATGCTATTGGAAACCATTTTCCCGGTAGATAGTTTTGCTCTAATTTATTAGGCTGATTTTTCACCATCAGTCACACATATTGACTAATTCTAACCCTGCAAACTAGGTTTTTAATCTTCTGCATATGGGTCTTGAATCAACTTCTTCCATCTCACACGATCACTGAATTTTCTTTTTCTCGATTAATCCTTAACCACGTAAGTTGGAAAGGAAACCAAAGTGAATCAGAAGTAAGTCCTGTGACCACTGGTTGGCGTATCACAAAGAGATGGATATGGGACAGAGCGGGAAGGTTATACAGATAAATCTTAGGCTGGAATCTTTGTTTCATTTGTTAGGATTTTTTTAGCAGCATTCAGGATATCATTTAAAGGCATTTTTAAAAAATAAAAAGTCAAAGTTTACGTAAACCCTTAAAGTTTTTTTCAGAGACCAGGGCTATGATAAATATAAACAGTCATTGTTAGGGATTAAATTGTGTCCCCCACCCCATAAAAAAAAAAAAAGTGTTGAATTTCTTACTTTTGTACCCGTAGATGTGATCTTGTTTAAAAATAGGATTTTTCTTTTGTTATGTTAATAAGGACATACTCATATAGAATGGATCCTAAACCTAATCACCTCTGAATTATAAAAAGACCAGAATAGAAAGAGAGAAAACAGGGGAAGACAGACACCATGTCAGGATCATCTACAAGCTGAGGAACACTAGGGAACCAAGGATTGTTCAGGACTACTGACAAGGAAGGAATTGACAGGGCCAGGACCCTGATTTGGATGTTTAGCCTTCAGAACTGTGAGAAAATAATTTTCTATTCTTTAAAGCCACCTACTTGTATTTGGGGTATAGCAGCACTAGGTAACTGAGACAGGGATATTCTCAAAATGTAATCAAAGACTTGATTTGTGAGGATAAAATTAAAACTTCATTTATTGGTTCTGAAATGAACATAAAATATATTATTCTGTACCTCTATATTTTCATATCCTCATTATTAAAAACTGTCAGAATTTATCTAATCATAGGATAGGTAATTTTCTTAGCCACATTAAAAAATAAAATATATTCATAACCCTAGAAATAGAACAATTTCAGAATGGATAATTTTGAATTCTATCATTACCAGTGCAGTAATATTCTTTATATATGAGGCAAAAATAATATGGGATTCTGTAGTTACAAGTGAATATATTTTACTCTTTCAGAAGTCCTCCTCCAAAAAGAAAAAGAAAAAAGAGAGAGTGAGAAATCAAAAAAAAAGAAGGTTTTCACTAGAATAGAAATGCTGATATTTGAGGGGAAAAAAATCTATTCTGGATCAGTATGGAAGCCTGGTGGCAAAGTGGTTAAGAGCTCGGCTGCTAACCCAAAGATTAGCAGTTCGAATCCACCAGACCCTTCTTGGAAACCCTATGTGGCAGTTCTACTCTGTTGTATAGGGTCACCACAAGTCGGAATCAACTGAACAGCAATGAGTTTGGTTTTTTTTTTTTGGCTCAATATAGTTGAATCCAATTTTTTAAATTGTAATTATTGAAATATTCCATAATAGTGCAATGATTTAGAGCCTAGAATCCCCTGTCATCCATACTTACCAGGTTCCTTCATTATTCCTGAATAAATCTGAATCAGTAAGGTAAATAATGAGGAGACTTTCTGTTGTTTTAAAATAACCTGATGAAAAAATCTGAAGCCTCTTAATTGGAAACTTAACATTCTAAGTCTTAAATCAGGTTGATTTTCTGGCCTGACTTTCCACCTTTGATATAAAGAGCTGTTTCTTGGTTCACTCCTGCTGTGTGCCGGATTCAGTCTCCTGGTGCATCTTGTACCAAAGATTGAAAGTAGTTAAGGCAGTTTAATAAGTGCCATTATAATGAACCAGCAGACTCTGGACTCTGCGCCTTAAAAATCCAATATGCTCATTTTGACCGCACTCCTTTAACTTTCTGTTAATTAAAGTAAGCGCTATTTGAGAGAAATGAGAAATTGATGATAGGGGTTTCTGTGGCTTTGTGTTCTTTTTCCCTCTCGCTTATCTGCCCCAGCCTATGTGAAGGGGAGATAGGCCGTAATTGTAATAGGAATGCAGGCTACTTAATAAATGTTTAATTACATTCGGATCTGTTCCCATAGCTTACACATTATTGTCAGGCAGTTAATGGAACATTAATTAAAAAGCATATTCAATGAGGTGAAGATCATTTTCATGTGGAAGTTTTCTACCTGCCTTTCTACTGCTGTGATGGAGAGTTTCAGCTAATTAGCATCATATCAGAGAAGACCAAACCTTTATGTCACTTCATAAAATGCATCTCATGACAGTAGGACAATATATGAAGGAAGAATAGTGTAGGGCTGGCGCCCAAATCAGTTTTGTGGCTTCAGAGTACGCAAGAACAAAGGTATATAAGAAAGCTTTAAGGCTCTAAAGGAAAGGGAAAATGTGCAAGCTCAAAAATTTATTTTTGTATATTTTTGTGTTTTATAGAAAATATGCCTGCAAACACTGAGATGAGTTGTTACATTTGATTGGAAGAATAATTCCACTTCTATTAAATTCATTTCCTAGGGCCCTCCATTTTACTAATGATTTCAGAAATCCAGCAAAAATGCTGCTTTTTAGATTTTAATTTTTAAGGTTATGGTGTTGAAATAATAATTTAATTTTTATAAATTTATAAATTTACCAAGAGAAGATCATTATCTTAGGGCCTTAATATAATTTTAATTTTGTCCATGAAATTGTATACCTTGCTGATTGCAGAAATGAAACTAGATCTTCTGTCTTATTTACAGTTTTGATATTTTGGAAGATATAAATTTCATACAGGTACGCTCAATTAACAGTTCTTTTAATAACTCCTTTAATTTTTAAGGAATATCTGATTTTATTTTTATTCCTATTCAGGTACTATACATTTTAAGTAATGATTAGTAGTGATGGCAATAATAAAAGCTAAAATTTACCTATGCTTATTATATGAGATATTTTTTATACTTAATATGTACCATAAAATGTTGGTAATCTATAATCATTGCCTCTTTTAGTCTTCACATTGTCCCCATTTTGGAAATTAGGAAACTGAAGCACAGAGAATTTACATAACATGTCCACCGTCACAAATATGGTGCATGCCCCAGCTCACACATCATTTCAAAAAACATTTATTGGATACCTGCTCTATAAAATGGTGATTCCTATCCTTGCTCCACATTCCTTCATTTATACAACAGAAATTCTATTTTCTAGAGCTCATTAGGGAAACACCTGTAACCATGTGATAGTCACTATGTGTGTATATGTGCAGCTATATACACGTATATTCTCTCTCTCACTGTATGTATATAAATATGTATATCCACTACTTGTCTGTCAGTTTGTTGTACTGTAGTGGCTTGTGTATTATTGTGATGCTGAAAGTTATGCCACCTGTATTTCAAATACCAGCAGGGTCACCCATGGTGGACAGGTTTCAGTGGAGCTTTCAGACTAAGACAGACTAGGAAGAAGGACCTGACGATCTACTTAAGAAAAAAAAAAAAAATTAGCTGGTGAAAACCTCATGGATAATAGCAGAACATTTTCTGATATAGAGCAGGAAGATAAGCCCTTCAGATTGGAAGGCACTCAAAATGTGAGTAGAGAAGAGTAGCCTCCCCAAAGTAGAGTCAACTTTAATAACGTGGATGCAGTAAACCTTTTGGGACCCTCATTGGCTGATGTGGCAAGACTCAAAATGAGAAGAAACAACTGCAAATATCCATTAGTAATCAGAGCGTGGAATGTACAAAGTATAAAACAAGGAAAATTGGCAGTTGTCAAAAATGAAATGAAACACTTGAAGATCTATATCCTAGGTGTTATTTAGCTGAAATGGACTGGTATTGACCATTTTGAATTAGACTATCATATAGTCTACTATGCCGGCAATGACAAATTGAAGAAGAATGATATCGCATTCATAGTCAAAAAGAAAATTTCCAGATCCCGCAAGTACAACACTGTCAGTGACAGGATAATATTCATAGGTATACAGATAATGTGACTATTATTCCAATTTACCTACCAACCACTAATGCCAAAGATGAGGAAACTGAAGGTTTTTACCAGCTTCTGCAGTCTGAATTTCATCAAACATGCAATCAAGATGCATTGATAACTACTGGTGACTGGAATGTGAAAGTCAGAAACAAAGAAGAAGGATCAGTAATTGGAAAATATGGCTGTGGTGATAGAAAAGATGCGAGAGATTGTACGATAAAATTTTGCAAGGCCAGTGACCTATTCATTGGAAATACCTTTTCATCAACATAAATGGCGACCACACGTGTGGACATTGCCAGATGGAATACACAGGAATCAAATCGACTACATCTGTGGAAAGAGACTATGGAGAAGCTTAATATCAAAAGTCAGAAAAAGGCCAGGGGCTGACTGCAGAACAGACCATCAACTGCTCATATGCAAGTTCAAATTGAAGCTGAAGAAAATCAGAACAATTCCACGAGAGCCAAAATACGACTTTGATTATATTCCACCTGAATTTAAAGACCATCTCAAGAATAGAGGCATTGACCACTAATGACTAAATACAAGATGATTTGTGGGATGACATCAAAGACAATCATACATGAAGAAAGCAAGTGGTCATTAAAAAGATAGAAAAGGAAAAAAAGACCAAAAGGGATGACAGAAGATACTCTGAAATTTGATCTCCAATATAGAGTAACTACAGCCAACAGAAGAAATAATGAAGTAAAAGAGTTGAACAGAAGGTTTCAAAGGGCAGCTTAAAAAGAAAAAATAGTTATCATGAAATATACAAAGACCTGGAGTTAGAAAACCAAAAGAGAAGATCACGCTCTGCATTTATCAAGCTGAAAGAACTGAACAAAAACCTCAAACCTCGAGTTGTAATATTGAAGGATTCTATGGGCAAAAAAGGAAACCCTGGTGGTGCAGTGGTTAAGAGTTTGGCTACTAATCAAAAGGTTGGCAGTTGGAATCCATCAGGTGCTCCTTGGAAACCATATGGAGCAGTTCTACTTTGTCCAATAGGGTTGCTATGAGTCGGAATTGACTCGATGGCGAAGGGTTTGGTTTTTTATTTTTTGGCTATGGGCAAAAAATTGAACGACACCAGAAGCATCAAAAGAAGATAGAAGGAATACACAGAGTCACTGTACCAAGAGGAATTGGTTGAAGTTCAACCATTTCAGGAGACAGCATATGATCAAGAACTAAAAGTATTGAAGAAAGAAATCCAAGCTGCACTGACGGCATTGCAAAAAATAAGGCTTTGATTGAGATTTTTTAAAAATATATGTATGTATATATATTTATTGTACTTTAGATGAAGGTTTACAGAACAAGTAGTTTCTCATTAAACAGTTAGTACACATAGTGTTTTATGACATTTGTTAACAACCCCACGACATGTCAACACTCTCCCTTCTGGACCTTGGGTTCCCTATTATCAGCTTTCCTGTCCCCTCCTGCCTTCTAGTCCTTGTCCCTGGACTGTTGTGCCCCATTAGTCTCGTTTTATTTTTATGGGGCTGTCTAATCTTTGGCTGAAGGGTGCACCTCAGGAGTAACTTCATTACTGAGCTAAAAGGGCATCCGGGGGCCATACTCTCAGAGTTTCTCCAGTCTCTGTCAGGCAAGTAAGTCTGGTCTTTTTTGTTAGTTACAATTTTGTTCTATATTTTTCTCCAGCTCTGTCCAGGACCCTCTGTTGTGATCCCTGTCAGAGCAGTGGGCGGTAGCCGGGCACCATCTAGTTGTACTGGACTCAGTCGGGTGGAGGCCGTGGTAGTTGTGGTCCATTGGTCCTTTGGACTAATCTTTCCCTTGTATCTTGTTTTCTTCATTCTCCCTTGCTCCCATCAGTTGAGATGTTTTAACAAACGGACACAACGCTGGAAGCTCTCACTTGTCTATGCCAAGAAATTTGGAAGTCACCTACCTGGAAAACCAGCTGGAAGAGATTAATATTTGTGCCCATTCCAAAGAAAGGTGATCCAACAGAATTCATAAATCATCAAACATTATTATTAGTACCATACTAAGTAAAATTTTGTTGAAGGTCATTCAAAAGCGGCTGCAGGAGTACATCAACAGGGAACTGCCAGAAATTCAAGCCAGATTCTGAAGAGGACATGGAATAAGGGATATCATTGCTGATGTCAGGTGGATCTGGCTGAAAGCAGAGAATACCAGGAAGATGTTTACCTGTATTTTATTGACTATGCAAAGGCATTCGACTCTGTGGATCATAACAAATTATGGAGAATATTGCAAAGAGTGGGAATTCCAGATCACTTAATTGTGCATAGTCCTGTACATAGTCCAAGGGTCTGTTGTTCAAACAGAACAAGTTGTTCTGCATGGTTTGAAATCAGAAAATGAGTGCATCAGGGTTTTATCCTTTCACCATACTTATTCTATCTGTATGTTGAGCAAATAATCCAAGAAGCTGGACTATATGAAGAGGAAGATGACATCAGTGTTTGAAATTCGTTAACAACCTGTGATACGAAGATGACACACCCTTGCTTGCTGAAAATAAAGTGGACTTGAAGCACTTACTGATGAAGATCAAAGACTACAGTCTTCAGTATGGATTACACCTCAACATAATATGAAAACAAAAACCCTCACAACTGGACCAATAAAAATCATCATGATAAATGGAGAAAAGATTGAAGTTGTCAAGGATTTCATTTTACTTGGATCCACAAGCAACATCCATGGAAGCAACGGTCAAGAAATCAAATTACATAGTGCATTGGGCAAATCTGCTGCAAAAGACCTCTTTAAAGTGTTAAAAAGCAAAGACGTCACTTTGAGGACTCAGGTGCGCCCGACTCAAGTCATGGTATTTTTAATCCCTCATATGCATGAGAAAGCTGGACAATGAATAAGGAAGACTGAAGAAGAATTGATGAATTTGAATTGTAGTGTTGGGGAAGAATATTGGATATACCATGTACTTCAAGAAGAACAAATAAATCTGTCTTGAAAGAAGTACAGCCAGAATGCTCCTTGGAAGCAAGGACGGCAAGACTTTGTCTGACGTACTTTGGACATGTTATCAGGAGGGACTAGTCCATGGAGAAGGACATCATACTTGGGAAATAGTCCGTGAAAAAGAAGAAGACCCTCAAGGAGATCGATTGGCACAGTGGCTGTAACAATGGGCTCAAACAGCAATCATTGTGAGGATGGAGCAAGACTGGGCAGTGTTTTGTTCTGTTGTACACAGGGTCGCTGTGAATCAGAAACAACTCGAAGTTCAAGGGACCTAACAACAACATATATATGTGTGTGTGTGTGTGTGTGTCTATACACACATATGTACATATATATATACACACATATATGTATATACACCCATATGTATGCAGAGGAGTAAGAGAAAACATGTAAGTCAATATTGATAATTGTCTAAAATATTTACTCCTTCCTATCATGTTCCTCTCTACTGCACCTTGCTTCAGGAGAATTACTTCTCCCTCCATGGTGATGCCATGCTTGGCCAGCTACGTGACTTGCTTTGTACAGAGAAATGTGAGTAGAAGTGATAAGTTCAACCTCTCACCAGAAACCTTAAGGGCCAGCATAAAGTCACGCTGTCTCTTTTTTCACTCTGCCCTGAGACTTCCATGAACTAGATGAGGAATTATCCTTCAGAGTTGGTTCTGGACACTAAAGCTGAACCTTAACTCATCCACAACCAATCCATTATGGACACGGACATGAGAATTAAATAATTTTTTTTTTTGCAAACCCCCCTGATTTGGGGTCATTTATTACCTCAGCAATACATAGCATTAACTGCCTGATACAAGAGATTTCAAAGACAGATTTACATTTTAAGTGAGATTTGATGTATAAGGTACTTTCCCTGTAGATATTGGGTGGGTAAAAGTTGAGATGGAATTCCAAGTAGGGAGTTCAAATGGGCAAATGTCGGGAAGCAAGGAAGTATGTGGTAATTTTGAGGAATTACAAATTTGGCATGCCTGAAACTGACTTTATATACGTAGGAAAAGAGTAGCTTTGAAAGCGAGGCTAATACCATGTCATGGTAAGTTTTATATGTTGTGTTAAGGCTTTCAAACTTTATTATATCGATCTCTATATGATGTATTAAAAGTGTTAAAAAGCAAAGATGTCACTCTAAGGACTAAGATGTGCCTGACACAAGCCATGGTGTTTTCAATTGCCTCATATGAGTGAGAAAGATGGACAATGAATAAGGAAGACCGAAAAAGAAGTGACGCCTTTGAATTATGGTGTTGGCAAAGAATATTAAATATACCATGGACTGCTAGCAGAAGAAACAAATCTGTCTTGGAAGAAGTACAGCCAGAATGCTCCTTAGAAGCAAAGATAGTGATACTTTGGACACGTTATCAGGAGGGACCAGTTCCCTGGAGAAGGACATCATACTTGGTAAAGTAGACGGTGAGCAAAAAGAGGAAGACCCTCAACAAGATGGACTGACCCAGTGGCTGCAACAATGGGCTCAAGCATGACAACGATTGTGAGGATGGCGCAGGACTGGGCAGTGTTTTATTCTCTTGTACATAGGGTCGCTATGAGTGGGAATTGACTCGAGGGCACTTCACAACAACATGATATGGAGATACACAAGATTTTAAGCGATGCGAGTGACAAATTTGTGATTTAAAAAAATTACCATTATACCTCCAATATAGGTAATGACTTGGGACATGGTGAAAGGCTCTTTGGGAAACATTTGTAATAATTCAACAGAGAAATGGGGAAAACTTGAATCATGGTGGTGACAGTGGTGATGGCCATGAAAGCATAAATTCCAGAGTCATCTAGGAGGCAGAATCAACAAGACTTCATGAGTAATTGCCATTAAGAGGAAGAAATAATAGAAATAAAAACAGGAGCAGAAGGAGGAAGATATGTATGTTGAAGAACTCTAAACCTTGCATCCCCTTTAAAAATGTGAGGGAATATCATTTCTACCGTACTATTCATGAGGAATCCTGGGGGTGGGACAGTGTAGAGTGAAATATAAATTTGGTTGTTCTTTAGGTGAGGCTTTTGGGTGACAGAAGGGGGAAGTGCTGGCTGAGTAGCAGTATGCAAGTGTGTCATATTTGGAGCTATACAGTTCCTTGCTCATATTGTCAGTACTTACCCAATAAACCACTTTTCACAGTAGACTGTGAAGGCTGTGCCTAAAACACAATGCAGGATGAGGAACTCTCTTACTACTTGCTTTATTCAGTTTAATATCATTTCATTATTCACTGAATAAGTTTCTGTGTATGGCTGGAATAAGGAGGATAGGATAAGTGGCACTGCTATCATGATATCTGGATTGTTCTAGGCACGTAGACAGATGCAGCACCTTTACGTTAAATGCATTTATGTGTTACCCAATTCTTTCTCCCCGCCCCCAAGCCAAAGTCCAATTTTATTTACATTCATCCCAAAGCACATGATTTGGGACTAAAGGACAGGTTTCGGGGAGACGAGGCTGAAGGCCGTAGAGGACAGTGACAGTGGTGCAGGAGAAGAAGCGGGAAGGGACAGTGAGGATGCCACAGACACCAGCTCGTTCAGCACGGCCTCCGTGGCCACCACCTAGCCAGCCTCCCGACACAGACACTATAACGCCAGTCTCCATGGCCCACTGACCCCAATTCTTTCTAAACATGATTTGTGGCAGAAAACATCAAGAGAAAAGTTAAGTAAATTAATGCTATACCACCCTCCTGCCAATGTTTGGTATTAAAGACGTTGTTTTAAGCCGTCTGGAGTATCCAAAGTTGTCATGCTATTTATTATCCAAGTTTGGGGAACTCACCCGCTTCTCTGAACCTCATTGTTTTGTCGTCGAAATTGTGGGTGATGAAAGAGCATCAGCTCTGTTAGGACAGGATAGTTACCTGTTCTGGGCATGGCAGTGTCACCAGCAGTGGAATAGTGACTGGCGCTTTGCAGGTGTTCGATGAATATTTGTTGAATGAATGATTGATATCCAGTCAAAACAGTATGAAGTGTTTGGGGCAGTCGGAATCGACTCGACAACAACAGGTTTTGGTTTTGGTTTTTTTCTTCAGGTGTAGTTGTGTATCTAAAGTAATATAAGAGGATGGGGCCATTTGGAAGAAATTGTTCTATTTAAGATGTACCATAGGAGTTAACATTTCTAAGGAAAGGTGAAGTATATTTCATTTTCCCTTTTTGTCAAAAATTGGAGTAACATGAGGAGAAATTGTCAAGAATGGAGAAATCCTAACTGCTGGTTGTGCTTTTGTTTGTGCTTACTTTTAAATTAGAGAGGTATTGGGACAGCTTGTATCAGCCAGCTTCATTGATCAATAGGGAACAGGATATGGATTCATTTTCAACAAGATGCATGAGAGAAGAGATAGCCAAATGGTGGTGGTGGGGTGGCAGGTCTTTCATATTTATTGGTTAGAGCCAAGAATGGCTAAGAGAACTCAAAAGCCATTTGATTTGACTTTTGACTTCGAAAAGGGAATTTACCAAAGGGGAATTACAGGAGAGATGAAGAGAGAAGGTTAGGGGTATTTGGTGTATTTCAGAGGAAAGGGAAAAAGGTAAAAAGCGTTGTTTATTTTTTTTAAAAAAGCACTGTCTGTTAGACAGTGCAATAAATGCAGGGGACACAGGAGGAAGAATTAGGCAGCAAATAATGTAGGAATTAATGGTTGTGAAAAACTTGGATTTCTTTTCTCTGAATGCGTAGAGAAAAAAAAAAAATCCCAAAGTTGACAGTCACACATTCTAGCCAATTAGATCCAGTCGTGTCTTCTCTCTTCCCATAATCCTCTTTTCCTTTTCTCTCTTTCCCATGAAGTCAATTTTGACTCATACCAGCCCTATAGAATAGTGTAGAACTGCCCCATAGGGTTTCTAAGGCTGCAATCATTTACAGAAGCAGACTGCCATGTGTTTTTCCTGCAGCTGGCTGGTGGGTTCTAACCACCAACTTTTCGGTTAACAGCCAAGTGCTTAACCACTGTGCCACCAGGACCCCTTTTTCCTTGTCTAGAACTACCCAATTCCAGAGTTAGAACCCTTTCACTTTTCATTCCAGCTACTACTTCTGCTCTCAGTGGATACTTTATTACCACTTCCTTGACAGAATCAGGTTTTTTTTTTTATATACCTTCTTCTTTTCTCTGACCTAGATTTGATGCCTCCAGTTTCTGAGGTGGTTTTAACAGAACTCTTCTACTTCCATAATTTATTCTAATAAAATCCATGCTCATACTCTCTCAGGAATTAATTCAGAAGAGGACATTCCCCTAACACAAATGTACTCAGCCTTGTCTGTGCCCTCGTTCTTCAGCTAACTCCTGGGAGAATTTTATCAGACTGCATAACCTTCCCCATGCAGGCTGCTGCAGTGGATTCCAGCACTCTCTTTATATTTTTGGGTCCCTCTGGTGTAGATCAGATTCTCCACCTAATTATCTGCGTGTGGTTTGTTTCTGTGGTTTAAACTGTCTAACATGCAAGTTTAAGCAGTGGAGGTAATCAATAGTTTAATCGGTCACTCCATTTCTAATTCTGTCCCTATTACTTACATTATTCATCACTTGCACAAATGTTGCCTTTTCTTTTTCCTGACAAAGTCAAAACCAGGTCAGGTTGAGCAATATGAACAGATGAGGGAAAAAAATCAAAATGTATGTGTTCAATTCTTCTTATTTGGGATTTAGAGGTTATAGTGAGGAGACGGTGTAAAAGCACGTGAAAATTTACTTACCTGGAAGTAAATATATATACTTATGTATATACTTGTGAAGTACTTCTCATCTGCAACTTACAGAGGCAAAATCAAACTAAAATCATCCTCAGAGTCAACTTTGAAAGGGTAATGTATAAGGATAATAACACCAAACTTAAGGGTTATTTTGGATGTTAAAAGTAAGTTGTCTGGCACAAAACGGTTGTTTAACAAATGATAGTAAAACAAATAAGCTCAAACCATGCAACTTGGGGACCTGTGTGAAATGAAGAATTCACTGATAATGAGGTAGATTCTGTAGGTAGTTATCCCTGCTAAATTAATCCCGTAATTTAGAACTTGAGTTAACTTCTAAACTATTGACCTTTTTGAGTATCTGAGTATGTATTATCAAGGGTTGCATCCCTGGGTGGTGCAAATAGTTAATGCACTTGACTGCTAACTTGAAAGCTTGGAAGTTTGAGTCTACCCAGAGGCACTTTGGAAGAAAGTCCTGGTGATCTACTTCTGAAAAATGAGTCATAGAAAACGCTGTGGTGCACAGTTCTACTCTGACAAACATGGGGTCACCACGAGTTGGAGCTGACTCAGGGCAACTGGTTCCCTCATCAAAGTTAGTTAAGAATAAAGTGTTTTTTTTGTTTTTTGATCTGGTATTGTTGTGGTTGTGGCTGTTTGTCATTGTGCAGTTATTTATTTTTCTCTGACAAAGGTAAGAGTGTATGACAGTGATTTATTGTGGAAGAAAAGAGACTAGGAAAGTGGAAAGATATATCTTGTTCCCCTTAACCAGCCCCAGGAACTAGTGTTTTGTCCCTCCTAGAAGAAGAGTTCATAAGGCAGGAAATGAAAAAGTTGGTCTCATGAAAGACTTCTCGAGAACTGAAAGAAAAGCAGTGCTCATTTTAGCACCCTGGGAAGCACCAGGAGTCACTACCTTGCAAAGCATTGCTTTCCTGGGCAATTAGCTAGGGTGGCTGACTCAGCAGAACTCTGGCAGGAAACCGCAGCTCCTCCATCAGCACCAAAATTCCTGTTGGGCACAGCAGAGCTCCAGAGGTGATCTGGCACAACAACGCAGCTCCCATGTGGCATGGATTCATCATGACCACATGTGCGATATTCCCCAAGGACTACAGGAAATATTTGAAAGCAGGGACTTTGCAGAAAGTCTGGAGTTCTGGGTGAGACAATGAGGGGAGAGCCATGGCAATTTGAGATGTCCTTCTAGGCATATGACCCCATAGAAGTCACTTTCAGTGAAAAGAGCTATTTTTGTTGCTTATTTTGCCCAAAGGCCACCACCAGAAATCATCACCATCAAGTGCCATGATGGACAGCCTCTATGAGTAGAAAACTGTATTGGTGCATCATAACAGGTACATCTGCATACATGTAAAATTTCATATGGCACTAAACGCTTTGCATGAACTCCACAGCTTGAGAACTAAAAAAAAGCCATTAGATCATCCAATCTAGGTGATTTTTACACATATTTTATCTGTGGAATCTTTTGTTAAAAATGCTTTTCTGTTCAATATACATTTACTAAGCATCTATGGAAGGCCTCCTGGGTGATGTAAACATTTAAGCATTTGGTTACTAATGAAAGGGCAGCAGTTCGAGCCCACCCATAAGTGCCTCAGAAAAAAGACCTGACGATCTGCTTCTGAAAGCCCACAGCCATTAAAAACCCTGTGGAGCAGCTGTACTCTGACATGTGGGGTGCCATGAGTACAAATCAACTCCAGGGCGTCTGGTTTTCTGGTTTGGTTTGAGCAACTATGCTTGTGTAAATTACAGACATGAAGAAGATATAGTGCTTGTCTCAGAAATCAGTTTGTTTAATAAAGGGGTATATCTCTCTGCCTCAGAGGAAACCTGGTGGCGCAGTGGTTAAAGCACTCGGCTGGTAACCGAAAGGTTAGCGGTTCAAACCCACCAGCAGCTCCTTGGGAGAAAGATGTGGCAGTCTGCTTCTGTAAAGATTTCAGCCTAGAAAACCCTATGGGGCAGTTCTACACTGTCCTATAGGGTCACTATGAGTCAGAATCAACTCGATCGCAATGGATGGGTATCTGTCTCTGTGTCTGTCTCTTTCTCTCTCTCTCACACACACATGTAGTGGTTAAGAGCTTGGCTGCTAACCAAAAAGGTCAGCAGTTCGAATCCACCAACTGCTCCTTAGAAACCCTATGGAGGCAGTTCTATTCTGTCCTTATAAGTTCACTGTGAGTCAGAATCGACTGGACGGCAATGGGTTTGGTTTTTTTTGTATCATGCACATACACAAAGCAAAACGAACTAGGGATTAATAAAATGCCCTAAAAGACCCCAGAAGTTCAAACCCATTGCTGTCAATTGATTGCAACTCATAGCGACCCTATAGGATGGTGTAGAACTGCCCCATAGGGTTTCCAAGGAGTGCCTGGTGGATTTGAACTGCTGACCTTTTGGTTAGCAGCCAAGCTCTTAATCACTACACCAGCAGGGTTTCCATAATATGCCCTAGGAATTCATAAATAGGAGAAACATATGTAATGAGTAGAGAGACAAGGATGGGAAAGAACAGAAAAGTGGAGGTTTTCTGGGAAGAAATATTCTTTGACTTGAGGTTTGAGGGATGGTAAGAAAAATAAATTCAAAGGCAGAAATTATAAAGGGACTCATTCTTGATGAGAGAACAGTATGAGCAAAGGTAGGGGCTTAAGAACACAAGAAATTTGGAAAAACAAATTAAGGCTGTAATGTTATAGCTTAAAATCCCACTTAATTTTAAAGACAGTATAATACTGAAAGCTGTGTTTTTGAGAGATTATTCCAGCATCTGAAGAAACCATTTCCCTGGTAGGGGTAGGGGAGTAGCAGAAGGGATTGTGTGTGTGACGGGAGCCTCATCTAATTGTTCTCCCCACAATCTTTCAGTGATCCTTGAGGTGACTTTACAGAAACCAGAGGCTTCTGTTGACAGGATTTGAGTCCAGTCCCCATGTTTCACAACTGAAGAAACTGCAACTTGGAGTTCATAAGTTATTTGAGCAAGATCATACAATAATCCATTCCTGGGCTTTTTTTTTTTTTTACCATTTTACTGAGATATAGATTGGTGACTCAGAAATGCTTCAAGTCGTTTTCTCTTGGTTAACTTCATACCTTAAAAATCAGCATTCCCTGAAAACATTCTCTGTTTTCATAAAAGTTTTAATGCTTTAGGGAAATCAGAGATATTATCCATTGCAGTGTCTGTATATTCTTGACCATCATTGTATTTGTTGTCATTGTTCTTATTGTTTGTGGTGGTGGGCTATTGTGTACGTGTTTTTAGAGTCACAGGGACATTGGCATTTAATTCTTTTTACGATCCAGTAGTTGGAATTGTTATGGTAGAGGAGACACTTGGATATTAACAACTCTTCTTTGTATGAAGTGTGTGGCAATATCCTTATATTCTCAAGCTGGTCCTTTGATAATCCCATGTTTTTCTTGCTTCATTCACCTATTTAGATCCAGGGCCAATGCCAAATTATATCACGATGTAGCTTCCTAACATATAAAGCATGTTGAATTTTCTTCTTAAAGAGCAGAAAGACATGTAGGCTCCTTCACATATACCTAACTCAGAGATAATCCATGAACTGGCAGCTTCAATACTCCCTGGCAATACAGCTCCATGATCCTGCCTTGATTTGGGTCAGAAATGTATGGAGCTGCTGATACAACTGGAAAAACACTTGCTTTAGCTCTCTCTTCCTTCTTTGGTTCTTTTTCCTCTAACCCCTTTGTTCAGATAAGAATATGACTAGAGAGTTCTGGCAAAATGGTGCTCTAGGCAGAAGCACCATGCCGTTCCTCCACAGCAAAGATCCGAAAAACTAAGCCAAACAGAGAATACAAGAATCCTGAAACCCTAAAATATCAAATGAAGAGATAAAGAACTCAGCCAAACACCAAATGGAGTGAGAAAACTGACGGATAATGGAGAGCGAGGAGAGATTCATGCAGAGGTCACCTACCACCTAAAGCAGCGCGGATCCACCATCTTGGACTCCTATCGGGGACCAGCAAACCGGGGGTATGAGAAAGCAGCCTCACGGAGCTTCCAGCGGGAGATAAAACAACCGGTAATTGGCGATATACGCTTTCCCACCCCCCACCCTTCTTCACCCCGACTTGGCCTCTTCTGCTTCCCGCGGCCACTGTCTCTTGACCGGAAAACAGTGGCTGCTTGGATTCCACACACCTGAACGGGTGGCTCTCTGAGTGCCATTTGTTGACTGCTGGTGTTGCTGTTTTTCTGCTTCTTTTTATTTCTTCCTTGCCTCTCCCCACCTCCCCCTCCTTTCGCTCGAGTACCTCGCTCCCTGCTCCAACTTTGCTTCTTCCTGAGGGGCTGCAGAGCTCCGGTAATTTGGGATATATGCTTTTCCACTCCCTACCCTTCTTCACCCACACTCGGCCCCGTCTGCTTCCCATAGACACAGTCTCTTGTCCAGAAACACCAGCCCGCACTAGCTGACTCTGAGTGCCATTTGTTGGCCGCTAGTGTTGCTTTTATTTTTTTCTGCTTCTTTTGATTTCTTACTTGCCTCTTGCCACCTCCCCCTCCCTTCGCTCAAGTACCTGGCTCCGTGCACCATCTTTGCTTCTTCCTGAGGGGCTGTGGAGCTCCATTCAAGTGTGGAGCTGCTTCCCGATTTGGGCTGCCACACTGGTGGGATCCCGGGGCTTTTGTTTGTTTGTTTCTTTTGAATTGTTTGTTTGTTTTCTTTTCCTTTTCTTGAGTTGGGAGCCAGTTCTGGCCAGGCTGAGCTGTGTGGCAGGGAGACTCCCCTTCGGCTTCCACAGACGTGCAGAGGGATCCCTGAGAGCATTTCTTTTTACGTTGGCTTTTTTTTTTTTTTTCTGTTTCTTTGGGGGCCTTTCTTGTTTGTTTGTTTTTTTTAATTTGTTGTTTTCTTTTTCCTCTTTTTCCCTTTTTGTCTTTCTTCATTGCTCAGTTCCTTCTCTCTCTATATCTTCCTTCTCTTTCTGTTCCCTGAAGACCTGGTGTTGTATACCTCTACACCTTCTAGCCAGGCTGTACTGCAACACCTGAGAGTGACTTCCCCAGACCTCATAGCTGCACTGGTGGGATCCCTGGGAACTTTGCAGTTCTTTAACCTTTCTGATTCTTATTTAATCATTCTTTTCTTTTCTTCCTCCTCCCCTTTCTGTTTTTCTCCATTTCATAGTCTCTCATCACTCCACTACAACAGAAAGCTCCCTTAGCATTCTTTTTTCTTTGTTTGTATGTTTTTGGCTCCTGTTTCTCTCTCCTCTCTCCCATATCCATCTTAGCTCCACACATAACAATCTCCCCGCTGCATCCTGCCTACCTGCACCATACACTTGACATCACACCACCAAGCAGCACAGGCACGGCCTACTGGAACCTGCCCTGCACTGATTACTGACCCACTCAGGAGGCTGTAGTAAGTGCCACAGACAACCCGTCCCAGTAACTCCTCTTCAGCTAGACCTGCCCTGCTGTACCATATCTGAGTGACTGACCTTTCCAATTGGAGAAGGAGGTGAAAAGTATTGTACCCATAGATGATCAAACAGCAAAGAACACACAGTCCACCTGTGCAGACATAGTCAAATTAAAAAAAAAAAAAGGGGATGAAACAAAAAAAATCTACAATCAGTAAATGAGAAAAATAACTACTGAATGCCCGAAGACAGCAGACAATAACAAAAAATTTACAAAAACAGGACAGGACGGTTCCAGTAGGCATCCAAAATAAAACACCAGATGACTCTCCTGTGGAAGAAAATGCACTAGAACTACCTGATAGGGAATTCAAATCTCTAATAATCAGAATTCTCCAAGAGCTGAGGCAAAAAGCTGACAAACATGAGGAAAAAATAGCAAATTCATGGAAAATACGGACAAAAAATTGGAATAATTCAGGAAAATAATGCAGGAACAAAATGCCAAAATAAATTCACAACTAGAAATTATACAAAGACAACAATTAGAAATCCAAAAGATAAACAACAAGATTTCAGAAATGGACGATGTCGTACAAGGGCTGAGAAGCAGATTTGAAATGGTGGAAGACAGGATCAGTGGAATGGAAGACAAACACTTGGATACAACTCTGTTTCAGGGAAACTCAGAAAAAAGAACAAAGAAAAATGCAGAGACTCTGAGAGTTACGTGGGACACAATCAAAGGCAAAAATCTGCCAGTGATTGGAATTCCAGAACAGGGGGAGAAAACAGAAAACACAGAGAGGATCATTGAGGAACTGCTGACAGAAAACTTCCCCAATATCATGAAAGATGAAACGCTGGCCATCCAAGAAGCTCAACGAACCCCATATAGAAGAGACCCCAAAAGAAAATCACCAAGGCATATCATATTCATACTCGGCAAAACCAAAGACAAAGAATCCTGAGAGCAGCTCGTGAAAAACAAGAAGTCACATACAGAGAAGAAACAATAAGACTAAGCTCAGATTATTCGGCAGAAACCATGCAGGCAAGAAGGCAATGGGATGACATATATAAACTCTTGAATGAAAAAAATTGCCAGCCAAGAATAACATATCCTGCAAAACTCTCGTTCAAATTTGATGGTGAAATTAGGTCATTTGCAAATAAACAGAAATTAAGGGAATACATAAAAGTCAAACCAAACTTACAAGAATTATTAAAGTGAGTTCTTCAATCTGAGGACAAACAGCTTTCAGCTCACAGGCAGAACCTAGGACGCAGGATCGTACCGGTCAGATACCAATCTAGGAAATGAACTCTCAAGGACTATCCAAAACCAAAAGAAATACAACAGGCAATCAGAGCATTTAATCAAAAATGACATCAACATCAAAACAATAAAAGAGGTAGTAAATGGCATAGGTATAGAACCTTCTAATGGAGAGGAAGGCAAGGCGATATCAAGTAATGGTAGACTGCTTCAAACTTAGAAAGATAGGGGTAAAATGCATGGTAACCACAAAGAAAGTTAACAAACATACTCATAAAAAAAAAGAAGACAAACATAAAGTCTCAGCAAAAACAAAACCTACAAAAACAAAAGAAATGAAAAGAAAAAAAGTCCACAAACAAAAGTAACTCCGCCCAAGAGAGTAAGAAGAACAAAGAAAACTTCAGCACCACAAAAAAAAGCACTACAAAATGACAGCAACAAACCCACATCTATCAATAATTACACTGAATGTAAATGGACTCAATGCACCCATAAAGAGACAGAGAGTGGCAGAAAGGATAAGAAAACAGGATCCATCAATATGCTGTCTACAAGAGACACACCTTAGAAACAAATACGTGGGTTTATCAAAAGTCAAAGGTGGGAAAAAATATATCAAGCTAACAACTACCAAAAAAGAGCAGGAGTGGCAATTCTAATCTCAGATAAAATAGATTTTAAAACGAAATCTACCATAAAAGACAAAGAAGGACACTATATAATCATTAAGGGGATGATCCATCATGAAGACATAACCATAATAAACATCTATGCACCCAATGACAGGGCTCCAAAATACATAAAACAACCTCTAACAACACTGAAAAGAGAAATTGACAGTTCCACAATAATAGTAGGAGACTTCAACACACCACTCTCAGTAAAGGATAGAAAAACTAAGAAGAAACTCAGCAGTGATACAGAAGACCTAAAGGGCACAATCAGCCAACTTGACCTCATAGACATATATAGAACACTCCATCCAAACGCTGCAAAGTACACATTCTTTTCCAATGCACATGGAACGTTCTCCAGAATAGACCACATCTTAGGCCATGGAGCAATCCTCAACAAGATCCAAAACGTTGAGATAATTCAAAGTATCCTCTCTGACCACAATGCCATCAAGGTAGAAATTAACAATAGAAAGAGCAAGGAAAGAAAATCAACTATATGGAAACTGAATAATACCCTGCTTACACATCACTGGGTAATAGAAGAAATCAGAGATGGAATCAAAAATTTCCTTGAATCAAATGAGAATGAAAACACATCATACCAATACCTTTGGGACACAGCAAAGGCAGTCCTCAGAGGACAATTTATAGCAATAGATGCACATATCCAAAAAGAAGAAAGGGACAAAATCAAAACATTAACTACAGAACTCAAACAAATAGAAAGAGAGCAGAAAAAAAAGCCCACAACCACAGGCAGAAAGGAAATAGTAAAGATCAGAGCAGAAATAAATGAAATAGAGAAGAGAAAAACAATAGAAAGAGTCAAAAAAACCAAAAGTTGGTTCTTTGAAAGAATCAACAAAATCGACAAACGACTGGCCAGACTGACCAAAGAAAAACAGGAGAGGACACAAATAACCCAAATAAGAGATGAAATGGGAGACATTACAACAGACCCAACCAAAATAAAAAGGATTATAACAGAATATTATGAAAAACTATACTCCAACAAATTTGAAAACATAGAGGAAATGGATGAATTTCTAGAAACACACAGTCTACCAAAACTACAACAAAATGATGTTGAAAATCTGAACAGACCCGTAACAAGAGAAGAGATTGAAAAGGTAAGAAAAGAACTCCCAACCAAAAAAAGCCCCGGCCCAGATGGCTTCACTGGAGAATTCTACAATACATTTACAGAAGAGCTTGTACCAGTACTACTCAAACTATTTCAGAGCATAGAAGAGGAATCAACACTTCCAAATTCATTCTATGAAGCCAGCATAATGCTCACACCAAAACCAGGAAAAGATGTCACAAAAAAAGAAACTTACAGGCCAATATCTCTCATAAATATAGATGCAAAAATTATCAACAAAATTCTAGCCAATAGAATTCAGCATCATATCAACAAAATAATACACCACGACCAAGTAGGATTCATACCAGGTATGCAAGGATTGTTTAATATTAGAAAATCAATCAAAGAAATCCACCACATAAATAAAAGAAAAGAAAGGAATCACATGATCATCTCAATTGACGCAGAAAAGGCATTTGACAAAGTCCAACACCCATTCCTGATAAAAACTCTCAATAAAATAGGTATAGAAGGGAAATTTCTCAACATAATAAAGGGCGTCTATGCAAAACCAATGGCCAACATCATTCTTAATGGAGAAAGGCTGAAAACATTCCCCTTGAAAACAGGAACAAGACAAGGATGCCCTTTATCACCACTCCTATTTAACATTGTGCTGGAAGTTCTAGCTAGAGCAATAAGGCAAATAAAAGAAATAAATGGCATCCAAATTGGTAATGAAGAAGTTAAACTGTCCCTGTTTGCAGTTGATATGATACTATACATAGAAAACCCTAAAGACTCCAAGAGAAATCTACTGGAACTAATAGAAAGATTTAGCAGAGTAGCAGGATACAAGATAAACATTCAAAAATCAGTTGGATTCCTATTCACCAATAAGGAGAATGATGAAAAGGAAATTAGGAAAACAATACCATTTTCAATAGCCCTTAAAAAGATAAAATACTTAGGAATAAATCTGACCAGGGATGTAAAAGACCTATACAAGGGAAACTAGAAAACACCACCGCAAGAAGTCCAAAGGGATCTACATAAATGGAAAAACATACCATGCTCGTGGATAGGCAGACTCAACATTGTGAAAATGTCAATTCTACCCAAAGCAATTTACAAGTACAACGCAATCATGATCCAAATATCAACAACATTCTTCAAAGTGATGGAAAAACTAATCATTAACTTTATATGGAAAAGGAAGAAGCTCCGAATAAGTAAAGCACTACTGAAGAAGAAGAATAAAGTTGGAGGACTCACACTACTTGACTTCAGAACCTACTATACAGCTACAGTAGTCAAAACAGCCTGGTACTGGTACAATGACAGATCCATTGACCAATGGAACAGAATTGAGAACCCTGATGTAAATCCATCCACCTACAGTCACCTGATCTTCGACAAGGGCCCAAAGTCCATCAAATGCGTAAAAGATAGTCTTTTAAACAAATGGTGCTGACAAAACTGGATATCCATCTGCAAAAAAATGAAACAGGACCCATACCTCACGCCATATACAAAAACTACTTCAAAATGGAGCAAATACCTGAATATAAAGCCTAAAACTATAAGGTTCATAGAAGAAAAAATAGGACCAACACTTCAGGCCTTAATACATGGCATTAACAGGATACAAACCATAACCATCAATGCACAAACCCCGATACAGAAGCTAGATAACTGGGATCTTCTAAAAATCAAACCCCTATGCTCTTCAAAAGACTTCAAAAGAGTAAAAAGAGAACTGACAGGCTGGGAAAAAATTTTTGGACAGTACAAGTCAGACAAAGGTCTAATCTCCATAATCCACACGGAAATCCAACACCTCTACAACAAAAAGACAAATAATCCTATTAAAAAATGGGCAAAGGAAATGAACAGACACTTCACCAAAGAAGACATTCAAATGGCCAAAAGACACATGAGGAAATGCTCGCGATCACTAGCCATTAGAGAAACGCAAATTAAAACCACAATGAGATCCCATCTCACCCCGGTATTACTGGCACAAATCAAAAACACTGGAAATTACAAATGTTGAAGGGGCTGCGGGGAGATCGGAACACTTATGCACTGCTGGTGGGAATGCAAAATGATAGGACCATTTTGGAAAATGATATGGTTCTTCCTCAGAAAGCTAGAAATAGACATACCATTCAATCCAGCAGTCCTACTCCTAGGAATATATCCTAGAGAAATAAGAGTCGTCACTCGAATAGACATATGCACACCTATGTTCATGGCAGCATTGTTCACAATAGCAAAATGATGGAAACAACCTAGATGCCCATCAACAGATGAATGGATAAACCCACTATGGTACATACACACAATGGAGTAATATGCAACGAGAAAGAACAACAATGATAATATGGATGAAACTGGAGGACATTATGCTGAGTGAAATAAGTCAGTCACAAAAGGACAAATATTGTATGAGACTTCTGTTGTAAAAACCCATGAAAAAGTTCACACACAAAATGTAACAATCTTTGTTGGTTCCCAGGGATGGGAGGGTTGGGGGGGAAATGTTAAACAGACAATACATAAGTGCTATCTTGGGTGAAGGGTGAGACAGTACACAATACAGGAGAAACCAGCACAACTTGTACAAGGAAAGGTCATGGAAGCCCCATAGACACATCCAAACTCCCTGAGGGACTGAATTGCTCTGCAAGGGCTCTGGGGACCATGGTCTCGGGGAACATCTAGCTCAATTGGCATGACACAGCTTGTAAAGACAATGCTCTACATTCTACCTTGGTGAGTAGTGTTTGGGGTCTTAAAAGCCTGCGAGCAGCCATCTAAGATACTCCACTGGTCTCATTCCTTTGGGAGCAAGAGAGAACGAAGAGAACAGGATATAAGGAAAAGACTAGTCTGAAGGACTAATTGTCCACAGCTACTAAGGCCTCCACTAGACTGAGTCCAGTACAGCTAGATGGTGCCCGGCTACCACCACTGACTGTTATGACCAGGATCACAACAGAGGGTTCTGGACAAGCTGGAGAAGGATGTAGAGCATAATTCTAACCCGCACAAAAAAGACCAGATTTACTGGCCTAAAGGAGACTGGAGAAACCCCGAGAATATGGCCCCCAGACACCCTTTTAGCTCAGTGGTGAAGTTACCTCCAAGGTTCACTGTTCAGCCTGGGAGTGGACAGCCCCATAAAACCAAATGAGACTAACGAGGTACAGGAGTCCAGTGACAAGGGCCAGAAGGCAGAAGGGGACAAGGAAGCTGGTGATAGGGAACCCAAGGTTGAGTAAGGATATTGTTGATGTGTTGTGAGATTGTTAACCATTGTCATAGGGCAACATTTGTAGTAACTGTTAAATGAGAAACATTTTGTTCTGTAAGCCTTCATCTTAAGTGAGAATAACAGCACAATTCGAAGAGCGTAGTCAATGTCACTGAACTGTGCATGTAGAAATTTTTGAAACGGTGTATCTTTGGCTATGTGTATTTTCACCAAAAAATAAAGGTTGAGAAGTTAGAGGGTTGATATGTTGTGGGGTTGTTAACCAATGTCATAAAACAACATGTGTACTTCTGTTTCATGAGAAACTATTTGTTCTGTAAGCCTTCACCTGAAGTACAATAAAAAAAAATAAAATAAAAAAAATAGAGTATGACTAGAATCCCTGAGGTATGGTCCAGTATTTAATTGGGAGTGTAATAGAGACATTCTTCATTCCTTGGAAATGGTAAAAGACCCCTATTAATTGGCATTTTAAACTTAATAGTGGTTATGGCTCGGGAGGGAAAAACAAAAGACTTCTCTCACCAGGTTCATGCAATTAATTGCACTAGGAGAAACTGTAAGGTAGGTAGCACCTGTTATATGAATAAGGAGTTATAAATTGTTATTAGATAATCTTTAATTTCCACCTCTCACAGAGATCCTAAGTGTCTACCCTGGATTTTTAGTGACTTATGATTAGCCCTTCAGCTCTCCTCCCTTTTCTCTCACTGCCCCTGCTTCTCCAACCCAGAAATCTATTTCAATCTATTTTCAACACAGTTTCCCTCCTGGCCAGTAGATGTGTTTAGAAAATGTAATGAAACTAGCCCCTGCAGAAGTGACATCTAATGAAGATATTTATAATTTAGAAGTGGGCTTGTGGTAACTGAGATGCTTTCAAGAGCCCAGGGAGTAATTCCTACAGGGGCACTTTGGGTACTGTGGAAGAGGGAGAAAGAGATTTTATGGAGGAGCCTTCATGGCATGCCTCATCCTACACAAAAGCCATCTTCCTATCTGAAGGTTAATTGTACGGGGAAGAATGAGACTGAACCATAATTTTCTTTTGGTGCCTCATTACATATTTTTCTCTTAGGCTGAGTCTTCAAGTTTTCTTTTTTTAATGCAGAACCAGGTGTCTTAGAGTGGTTTGAAGTAACAAATCAACCCGTTTGAGCTTTTGAAGATACTAATTTGCCTTTGGATATCTTTAATCTGGCTGTATATATCCCCCTTTCAAAGCATTTCTGAACTTCAACACTATCCAAAACAACATGCGGCAGTTTCTCTAATTACTTATGATTAAGAAAAAAGCAGAGTCAGGCCCTCTAGGCATCAACACTTTGCCATTTTATTGGAGAAATGAATGCTGCTGAGCAAAGCAGCTTGAAAATTAATGCATGACACAACACAGGACAGCAGATCAGGATTGCATTTCTTCCCTGCACTGTATTTCGAAAACATTTTACACAACTAGGCAAGGGGAGGAAAAAAGAGCAGATAGTTTGAGTTATAAAAACTATTGAAAACAATGGTGCCGAGACATTTCTGTGTAGTAAAATCCTCCTCAGAATTGTCAGTCACTCAGTCTGCGGCAGAGTGAAGGAAAGAACAGAGGAAGAGTAGAAATGGAAAAGAGAGTTGTTTCGATATGGGCCCCGGAAAATGACAGAAACATGGCTGGAAAAATGGAGAGGGATACGTAACTGTTAGAAGGACCTTGTGGAGTTTCTCCTTGAATTAACAAAAAACAATGGGAGAAAACATAGGCATTTAAAAAAGACATGGTAATATTTTTCCAGGTCTTTCTTTAAGAAGTAATTTGTAATGTATTTTGTCTTAAACAAGTAACTTATTCACATTGAATTTGGGAAAGAAAAATGTTTCTCCTACTTGGTGGGTGTTATGGATTGAATTGTGTCCCTCAAAATTATATGTCGTAAATCCTAATCCCTATACCTGTGGTTGGAGCCTTGGGTGGCACAGTTATTAAGAGCTTGGCAGCTAACCAAAAGGTCGGCAGTTCAAATCCACCAGCCACTCCTTGGAAACTCTATGGGGCAGTTCTACTCTGTCCAATAGGGTCGCTATGAGTTGGAATTGACTAGATCGCAACTGGTTTGGTTTGGTTTTTATACCTGTACTTACAATACTATTTGGGAGTGAGTTTTCTTTGTTACGTTAGTGAGTCAACATTAGTGTAGGGTGTGTTTTAAATCAATCTTTTTTGAGATATAGCAGATTAAGCAGGCAAGCAAGCACAAATAGAGGGAAAGAAGCACAAAGGCAAAGGAAGATACACTCCACGTGATCGCCAAGGAACCTCAGAATAGATGCTGAAAAGAGACAAAGACCTTCCCCCCAGAGCAGACAGTGAGAGAGAGAGAGAGAGAGAGAGTGTTCCCCTATAGCCAGTGCCCTGAATTCAGTATTTCTGTTATAGCAGCACTAAATAACTAAGTCAGTGGGAAAAAATTTCTCCTACCTGTCTCTCAGAACCAAGAAGATCCGGAAAGTAATGTCAAAAATGAGCCTGGAAACTGAACCAGATCAAAATTTAACAAGGGGCTTAAAGTGGATAATTAGTAGTTTTACAATTCCTGGAATGAGGACTCTTCGCTATTTTTTACTGCATAACTCCTCCAAAGTGACCAGGGTTACTCTTGTAATTCTCGAAATGATCTCTATTCTCAATTACATATTGGTCCTGTCAGTTTTGGATTGATTTGGTTTTGTTGACATTCTCTGTATCTCCCAACCTGTTAGTAAAATTCTGTCCTTGTGTATACAAAGATTGCATTCCATCTTCAGTGTAGATTCTGGTTCATGGACTACCCAATGGAGGAAGTACCCTCTGAAGCCCTCCTTTCTAAGACAGTACTTACTTTGCCATTTGAATACTTTTATGGCCATCATGGGTGATAATTTGTCACTTAAACCATCAACCAGAATCTTTGATCATGGTTAGACATATTTCATATGATGAAAAAGAAACAAAGTTTAGAGGTAGACAATTTTCATATTCCAGTCACATAAGAAATAATAGGCATGAATAGGAACACTACATGCAGCAGCTAAAGAGGAGGTTTAATATGTATTACTTAGAGATTGTAATGGCTCCCATATTTTGTTCAACGTGTGGGTCCTTTTTTGGAAGGAGGAGGTTTCAGTCCTAAGTGAAATGAATATGCCCCAACAAAGGGAGTGGAAAATAAGCTGCCAAGTACCAAAGAATGTTGATTGAGGTTGACAAAAGGAAACTGGGCAAAGTTCAAATATTGCTGACAGCTTAAGTCCAAGCAAATTAAGTGTAATTATTTTTAGGATAAGAAGTGAAGCCAACCAAGAGAGTATTGCAGAGATCTGAAACACATCGATTAAAGCATCACTTTAAGTGAATTTTGAATCAGTGCAATCGTGAAGATTAAATTTTCTGCAAAGAGAATAAGGAAGTGACCAACCACAGCACAGATACTGGAAGACAAGAATGGCATATGGCCATTGTCCATGTAAAGATGTAGGACCAGTCTGGTGTAGGACACAACAGAGAATTCACATTTGGAGGAAGAGAATCCCAAAGGAGATCAGAAATTTTCCTTTCACTGCCCTGACTGCAAGACTGTCCCTGAACCTTATTGCATTGTATAATTGTTTGTGGTACATTCAGATGTAGACCAAACAGTACATTTGGATTCAGACTCAGTGGAGTAGTGTTTAAGAAATCCCTTGGAGGCTTCAAACAACCCCAAATTAAAGAATCCATTAAGACACTTTATATCTAATAGTAATAATGGTACCTAACATTTATATACAATTTATTTGGCTTTGTTTCAGGCACTTTGCAATAATCAACTCATTTAATCCACACAAAAATCCTATAGGTACTATTATTAGCCTCATTTTAAAGATGGACAAACTAAGGCACAAAGAATTTCCCCCAGATCACATTGTTACCAAGTACCAGAGAGAGAATTTCAACCCACGTAGTAGTTGCTAGAGTTAAAGGTCTTAATCTCCATGCCATAATGCCTCTCAAGTGTATCGAGTTCTAAAATAGATGGGCTTTATCACATAGTCAGGACTCAGAAGCTTGGGGCAGAGAAAACCAAATAAACATCTCTTCCCCTTCCCCGGTTCCCGTAGGATGCTGTTCCAAAAGGCTTATTTCTGTCTAGGTATGTGACACTTTAAATAAACATAGACTATCCAGTTTGGGGGAGGACATTGTATAGGTCACAGTCCCAGCAGGAAATGGATGCTATGCTTCAAAAGGATCAATGAGAAGAGTTTAAAACATGAACAGGAGGAACTTAGGGAAATCCTGAGGCTATCAATAGCTGCCACCCCTACCTGAAGGAGCAAAGGAAAGAAGCAGTTACCAGAACCAGGAGAGGGTTGCCTGTCAGAAGCTGAAACCTTCTATAGAGGGACACAGCCTGGCAGTGAAGGAATCGAAAATTACCTTCCTCCCACCCTCTAATCACCTGACAGTGGCCACCACTGGCCAAACCTAACTAGACATCAAAGGGCGAGAGGGCTTGTTGATGCAGTCATATGGATCAGCCTAACAAGAGACAAGCAGAGTGGGCGTGGAAAGATAGAACAGGGATCTGGAGGTGTAAATGGAAAAATTCCAACCATCTTAAGCACTTTGGGAGCTTGATAAATCTCTCCTGCTAGGTTTTCTAGTGCCAAGGACGTTTCTTGTGTGGACAACCCAGATATTCAGCTTGATGCAGTGAGACATGAAAACTTCTTCCTATTTCTTTCCTTGTTCTATTTATTAAAATCCAAACCACCCTTTAACATCCAGCTGAAATGCCATCTCCTTTATGGTACCAGTTACCTCCAAATAAATGTGATTTCTTCGCCTACTGATCCCATGCAGCATTCTCTTTGAAATCACCTTAAAGTACACATTCTGACTCTTTCTAGTACAGCTAGGTACCTACTTATAGACTCCATCTTGTCTCTCTCCCTCGTTCCATCAAACTGTGCACAAATGCCCTAATTTCTCATAGCACTAAATACAGGTTTTTGTACAATAAATGGCAGTATGCACCCATTGGATTTTTGTTTTATTCTTATTCCTCCTAATTGTTTTTCTTTTTCTCTTTCTTATTGCTTCATCAGTACGCTTACCTACTTTTTAGAAGCCTGTTGGTTCTGAAAAGCTTTATGACTAGAGATAGTTGTGTTGGTACACATGCCATTATCTTCAAGCCAGTGTCTTTCTCTAAAATTTGGTACATGTATCATGTGAGATACATGACATGATTTAAGGGGATCAAAGTAATTATCAAATTTATTTTCATGTACATTAAAAATTATAGCTGTCACTTAGCATTTGAGTTTACTGACACTATTACATAAGGTGAGACAAAACAATAAAAAAAGTAAGAAGCTGCTTAGGTAATATATTTGCACAAATGGTTCAGGGACATGGCAAAAATTTTGTAGGTGTTACAAAATGACTAAAAATGGGGAAAGTCCTAAACTGAGGAGCCTAATCTTTGGTCTCGTTATTATCCCAGTTGTGTCCTTCCTCGTCTCTTGTGTCCCTCCCCCATTACTGGGGCCACCTTACCTTTAGGTATCTCCAGTGCTGAGTCTTAGCCGACTGTCAAACAACTCCTATGAAGATGTTAAAGGCTAATCATTGTTGCCTATACATATCTGTTTTTATACCTCACATCCTTGCAGAAAAGCTTTAGCGTGGCTTATAATAAGAACTAAAAACATAAGACAAAAACAGCAAAAGATTTAACACTACACACACACACACACACACACACACACACATACATGGCAAACTGCTGTTGGCTACTTTTCTAGCTTCTTCTCATGATTCCTTATCCCTTATTCTTCAAGTACATGTTCATATCTCCAAGCTTTCACTGTTACTTTTGCCAGCAATTTCCAGGTACACCTGTTGTTGTTTTTAAGTGCCGTCAAGTCAGTTCCCACTCATAGCAGCCTTATGTACAACAGAACGAAATACTGCGCGGTTCTGTGCCATCAACGCGATTGTTGCTATGTTTGAGCTCATCATTGCAGCCATTGTGTCAGTCTGTCTTGTTGAGAGTCTTCCTCTTTTTTGCTGACACTCAACACTTTAAAGAGGTCTTTTGTAGCAGATTCGCCCAATGCAATATGTCATTTGATTTCTTGACTGCTGCTTCCATGCACGTTGACTGTGGATCAAAGTAAAATGAAATCCTTGAAAACGTCCATCTTTTCTCCATTTATCATGATGTTGCTTATTGGTCCAGTTGTGAGGATTTTTGGTTTTTTTTACGTCGAGGTGTAGTCCATACAGAAGGCTGTAGTCTTTGATTTTCTTCACTAAGTGATTCAAGTCATCTTAGCTTTCAGCAAGCAGAATTGTGTCATCTGCATAATGCAGGTTGTTAATGAGTCTTCCTCCAATCCTGATGCCCTGTTCTTCTTCATATAGTCCAGCTTCTCAGATTATTTGCTCAGCATACAGATGGTGAAAGGATACAACATTGATGGCCACCTTTCCTGACTTTAAACCATGCAGTATCTGCTTGCTTGTTCATTGCAGCAACATGCAAGCCACCATAGCACCACAAACTGACAGATGAGTGGTGGCTTGTCCACCTATTAAACTTTACTCAATTTTCAGATCTCAGCTCAAGTCTTGCCTTCTCTGGATCTCTCAGCCAAGATTAAATTCTCCTTCCTCCATGCTCACATATATCCTTCTATCTATTTCAGTTATAAACATTAGCACAAGGTTTTGCAATAATTTGTGTCTCCTTCCTCTTCTGTGAGTGTTCTCAGAGCAAAGACTCTATTCATCTTAATGGAGCCTTGTCACAGACTGTCACATGTTAGGAACTGAGTCGTAATTACTAACTTTTATCATGCATTTACCATATGTTCTGGATTTTTCCTAAGCCCTTTACATGTATTAACTAATTTAAGACTTCTAACAGCCCTGTAACGTATGCTTTACTATCCCCATTTTACAAATGAGGGAACTGAGACACAGAGTGATTATGCCAATTGCCCTAGGTCACACAGCAAGAAAATAGCAAAGCTTGGATTTTAAATGTAGGCAAGCTCTAGGGTCAACTCAACTTTTCTTCAGGACCCTCAGTGATGTAATGACTGAGGTTAGCTAAGGAATCCTCTATGAACATTTAAACAGGTTACTTAGAATTAAAAAAAAAAAACTAATAAACAATAATTGTTGACAATGCAATTTGGAGAGCCCTGAGCCTACTTAAAGTTCTCAAGCCAAGGAGTAAAATGGAGAGGTCTCATATACATTTACTTTAAAGGTTGGTCATGAAATTGGACATTGTTGATTTTCTTTCTGTAGAAGTGTGATATAATAGATTTTTTTCTTCTTTTTTTAAATTGTGCTTTCGATTAAGATTTACAGAACAAATAGTTTCTCATTAAACAGTTAGTACACATATTGCCCTATGACAATGGTTAACAACCCTACGACATGTCAACGCTGTCCCTTCCCAACCTTCGGTTCCCTGTTACCAGCTTTCCTTTCCCCTCCTGCCTTCTAGTCCTTGTCTCTGGATTGTTGTGCCCCATTAGTCTCATTTTGTTTTATGGAGCTGTCTAATCTTTGGCTGAAGGGTGAACCTCGGGAGTGACTTCATTACTGAGCTGAAAGGGTGTCCAGGGGCCATACTCTTGGGGTTTCTCCAGTCTTTGTCAGGCCAGTAAGTCTGGTCTTTTTTTGTGAGTTACAGTTTTGTTCTACATTTTCCTCCAGCTCTGTGCAGGACCCTCTGTTGTGATCTTGGTCAGAGCAGTCAGTGGCGGTAGCAGGACACCATCTAGCTGTACTGGACTCAGTCTGGTGGAGGCTGTGGTAGTTGTGGTCCATTAGTCCTCTGGACTAATCTTTTCCTTGTATCCTGTTCTCTTCATTCTCCCTTGCTCCCAAAAGTGCGACCACTGGAGTATCCCAGATGGCTGCTCACAGGCTTTTAAGACCCCAGATGCTACCCACCAAAGTAGAATGTAGAAGATTTTCTTTGTAAACTGTGTTATGCCAATTGAGCTAGATGTTCCCTGAGACAATGGTCCCCACAGCCCTCTGTCCAGCAATTCAGTCCCTCAGGGAGTTTGGATGTGTCTACGGGGCTTCCATGACCTTTCCTCATACAAGTTGTGCTGGTTTCCCCAGTATTGTGTACCATGTTGCCCTTCACTAAAGTTACCACTTAGAATAGATTTTTAAAGAAATTTTGTAAGTCCTTCCTTTAGGCGGCTGATTTGCAAGCAACATCAAAGATACAAGAGAGCTACAAAGAGGTATTTAGAGGAGCTGAGGAAACTATGCCATGAGATAAGGGAGGTAAGCAGCAATTTCAACAAATTTTAGAAATAAAGAGGACAGTTAGAAAGTGTATCCTCAGGAAAAAATGAAGAAAAGAGCCCTGTAATGTGAGTTAGGAAGATACTCTAGCTTCATTCAAATTGTACCTCTTACCCTCCTCAAGCTTAATTCCCTTAAGAGAAAAAGCTCAGTTTCCTTAACAGATTTTTCTATTATTATAATCTAATGCCATGTTAGATTATGAGCTGGTAACAATCTCAAATCTTAGTGTCTTAACAAAGCAAAAGTTTATTTCTCCCTTATAGTCCAGGAGGGTTGGCAGCAGACTTTGCTCATTATAGTTACTCAGGACTCAGGCTGAGTTCAAAGGGACAGGGAAATTAGAGGGGGTATAGTAATATCAATTGCCCAGGAGGTGGAGAGCAAGAAACATTTGGTGACTAGCACTAATTACTACCCCCAGGGATAATAATAGTATCTATTCCACAGGGTTTTTAGTGTATTTAATGAGATCATGCTTACAAAGTACCAGTCACATAGCAAGTGCTATTACTAATAGTAATAAGCAGCCCAGTTTTCTCATGAGGTTATTTTTTTTTTTCTCCTTGCAGAGGAAAAATAAAATAGAACACATTACAAAGAGCATGTCACACTGGAGCTCAGGCAGATGAACTTTAATTTCTGGTTGGAGATACTATCCCCAGACCTATTAACACAGTTATAAATTGACTTTTGGCAATTCAGGACAAAGTTTTTAAAAAGTCTAAAGAAAACCATAATAAATCTACCATATTTGCTTGACTTAAGACATTTTTTTAACCTTCACATTTTTCTATTGCTAAACCTATGATGTATTTTCTAATCAATTTTATGTTAAATGTAATATACCTTTATTCATTTTTTATTTCTTTTTCCTGAAAAGCTGCTATTAAACCAATGGTGCATCTTAAAATTTGGTGTTTTATAACTGAGGGAAAAAAATGTGAAGTGAAAACATTAGTGTCATATCAAAAGCAATGGAAGAGCTTTTGCCACAACGATTCTCATGAAATAGAAAACCTATCCAGGATTAGGATTTCAGATGTATAACTATTGGTGTTAAATTACTCTTCCCCTTTTCGTTATTAGACTAAGTTTCTTTGTCTGCTTCACAAGAAATGCGATGTGAAGATGGTTATTTTTGCCATACTGAGAAATGTCTCCTGGTGGAATTTTTTAAAAAGGTAGCTATTGCATTCTGAATCATTAGCTGACAGCAATACAACTTTGAGTGCAGCTAGGAAACAGCTTCCTCTAGCTGGTGTGCAAAGGGGAAGCAGCAGGGATTTCCATATGCAATGTCAGTCTAGGTAAATGACATCTGTTATGAAACTATGTCTGTGCCCAAGACATCCATTAATGGATGCAGGCACACCTCAACTACAGAAGGCAGCTGCTTTATATAGCAGCAGGGATTGCCAGCAACAACAGAATCAATAACAGCAGCAATTTATCAATCACGTCAAATTAAAACTGCAAACCTCGTGCCTGAGTTAGAAGCATTCTTTAACACTTCCTAGTCTAAGTTTTCCTACCATAGGTGTGTTGAGGAGACACTGAAGGGGCTGACATACCCCCAAAACAATCCAAATGCGTAATACTAATTCATTGTGTTTGGGCAGCCTTCACCTAACCTGAAAGATCCCAAAGGAACCAATCTGCTCTATGCGTAAGATGCAGGACAGGTACCTCCACCTCCTGCTGGGTCAGTGAAAGGGGAGATATTAGCAGCATCTCTGCTCTGTGACTTCCCCGCAACCTCATTAAGAAAGAAGATGTTCTGACCATTCAAGCCTTGACCCTAGCAAAATAGGTCTCAAACTGTATTGTGTACAAAATTATTCTGAAGAATTTGTTAAATTTCCACGCACTATCTCTGGGGATTCCAATGCACTGGCACTAAAGTTGAGTCTCATATAGATAACAAGTGGGCTTCTCTGCAATCAACACTGCCCCAAGAACTGATTTCCTGGTTCGTAAATGTAGAATCAACTCACATTACACCTGTTTTGGCCCTACCCTTAGGAGATGTTATGGGTTGAATTGTGTCTCCAAAAAATGTATGTGGAAGCCTTAACCCCCATTACCTATGAATGTGACCTTGCTTGGAAATACGGTCTTTAAAGATGTTATTGGTTAACATGAAGTCATACTGGAGTAGGATGGGTCCTAATTCAGCATGGCTGGTGTTCTCATAAAAAGAGGAGAAGGGACACAGACAGAGACACAGAGGGAAGACAGCCATGCAAAGACAGAGGTCTAGATTGAAGTGAGGCATCTATAAACCAGCGAATGCTCTGAATGCTAAATCCACTAGAAGATAGGAAGAGGTGAGAAACAATCTTCCTCCAGAACGTTCAGAGAGAGCATGGCCCTGTCAAAACTTTGATTTCAGGCTTCTAGCCTCCAGAACTGTGAGACAATAAAGTTCTGTTGCTGAACTCAGTTTGTGGTACTTTGTTACAGTAACCCTAGGAGATTAATACAGAGGGTCACAGGGTTCAGTGAGCATAGATAACTGTGTTTAAAACAAAAACTAAAGAAACTTTAGTGAAAGATGATAAAGGGATGGGTTACATGGCATGAACCATCATATAACAAATCATAAGACACATTTATATTATTGTGGGCTCACTATTATTTATTTATTGGTTGGCTGTACAGTGAAGTGATTAAGAGTCTAGGCTTTTGGGAACGGATTGCCTGGGTTTGAATCCTAGCCTCTAACTTTCTAGTTACATGAAATTGAGCAAGAAACTTAACTCTCTCTGTTTTATTTTCCTCCTCTATAAATAGGTGACATAAGGTCATCGTGAGAACTAAGATTGCTACCCAGGAAAAGGAATGAGATCATCCTTGTCACAGAACAGATGATCAATAAGTGTTAGCTGTTAGCATTGTGTCAGACACTTGATTATGTTATTGAATTTTCACAGCTCTATGACATAGAGACTATAATTGTCTCTCTTTTACAGACAAAGATATTAAAGCACAGAGAGGCTAGGTAACTAGGCTAAGATCAAACAGTCAGTAATCAGTAGTAGTATGGATTTCACACACTTAGCCACTACACAAAAAGTAGAGCTGAAGGAAATTTTAGGGCTTCTTAAATCCATTCCGCCCTTCTTTCTCAACATCACTCAGTGCGTTAGTGGCAACGTGGGTAAGGGCTGTGGTAGAAGGTTATTGCATATAGTTTTGGAGTAGGAAACAGGTGCCTCCTCTATTACCTACTTATACTATGACTCTAAGTAATTATCTACTCAGAGTATGATAGTGGGCAAGTCACTTAGATTTTCTGATATGGATTGAATTATGTCCTCCAAAATGTATGCTGAAATATTATGGTCCTATTTAGAAATAGGGGTTTTATTTTGTTATATTAATGAAGTCAAACTAGAGTGGAATGGGTCCTAAACCTAATCATTTCTGAGTTATAAAAAGTACAGAATACAGAATAGACACAGAGACACACACGGGGGAAAACAGATATCAAGTAATTCCAGGGAATGCCAAGGTACACAAAGTAACACCAAGGATTGGTGGCTGTTGTTGTTAGGTGCCATCAAGTGGGTTCTGACTCATAGTGACCCTATGTACAACAGAACAAAACACTGCTCAGTCCTGCAGCATGCTCACAATCATTGCTATGCTTGAGCCCATTGTTGCAGCCACTGTGTAAATCCATCTCATTGAGGATCTTCCTCTTTTCAACTGGCCCTCTACTTTACCAAGCATGATGTCCTTCTCCAGGAATTGGTCTTTCCTG
Organism: Dugong dugon; assembly: GCA_030035585.1. Lineage (NCBI taxonomy): Eukaryota > Metazoa > Chordata > Mammalia > Sirenia > Dugongidae > Dugong > Dugong dugon. The sequence goes on from CM057467.1 coordinate 109,412,550, forward strand.
ATAACCTGTCCAAGGTATGTGTGATGAAGTCTCACCATTCTTGTTTCTAAGGAGCATTCCGACTGTACTTCTTCCAAGACAAATTTGTTCATTCTTCTGGCAACCCATGGTATATTCAATATTCTTTGCCAACACCATAATTCAAAGGCATCAATTCTTCTTCAGTCTTCCTTATTCACTGTCCAGCTTTCACATGCATATGAGGTGATTAAAAATACCATGGCGTGGGTCAGAGGTACCTTAGTCCCCAAAGTGGTATCTGTGCTTTTGAACACTTTAAAGAGGTCTTTTGCAGCAGATTTATCCATTGCAATGCATCTTTTGATTTCTTCTCTGCCGCTTCTATGGGTGTTGATTGTGGATCTAAGTAAAATGAAATCCTTGACAACTTCAATCTTTTCTCCATCTATCATGATATTGCTTATTGGTCCAGTTATGAGGATTTTTGTTTTCTATATGTTGAGGTGCAATCCATACTGAAGGCTGTCATCTTTTATCTTCATCAGTAAGTGCTTTAAGTCCTCTTCTCTTTCAGCAAGCAAGGTTGTGTCATTTGCTTCTCGCAGTTTGTTAATGAGTCTTCCTCCAGTCCTGATGCTGCGTTCTTCTTCGTATAGTTCACCTTCTAAGATTATTTGCTCAGCATACAAATTTAATAAGTATGGTCAGTTCAGCTTCTCAGATTATTTGCTCAGCATACAAATTTAATAAGTTTGGTAAAAGTATATAAACAGGGCTAGTGCATTTTCAGTTGTATGTGTGTTAGTTGTATCATATTAGGTGCAAGCGTGACTTTACAACTGTCTTTATTCAGAGATTGTGTATGGTTTAAGGAGATGTATCCACCTGCCAAGTTAACAAGGTGTGGACTATGATCATTAAGTTTGTGTCACAACTTGGTTGGGCCATGATTCTCAATGGTTTGGCAGTTATAATGTAGTTCAGCAATCTTATCATAATGTAATCACTTCCATGAAGAAACCTGACATAATGTGATCACCTCCATGGTGGGATCTGCTGTGAGTAGCCCACCAGTTGAAAGGGAGTTTCCGTGGGGATGTGGCTTGCATCTAATATCTGTGGACTTTCTGGCAAAGCTCCCTGGCTTTTGCTCTGCTCTGCATCCTGTGTTTAGCTCGTCAATCTGACCTCCAGTTCCTGAGGCTTAGGCCGGGGCCTGCTGTCTTACTTGCCAATCTTTGATTCATCAGTCTTCACAGCTGTGAGGCAGCAGCCTGCCATCTGACCTGTAGATCTTGGGTTCTTGGGCCCCTGCAGCTACGTGAGTCAGGAGAAGCCCCAGCCTGATTCCTGATGCCTGACCCACGGACTTGGGACTTGCTAGCCTCTACAACTCCAAAGAGCTGTTTCCTTGAGATAAATCTCTCTCTATGCATGTATGCATGTATATATATATATATACACAATATGTATATATATACACATATGTATGGATATACCACATATATACAAATATATATATGCTTCACTGCTTTTGCTTCTCTAGAGAACCCAGCCTAAGACACATTTGGTAACCAGAAACTAAGAAAGAGACCCATAGGAGGAACTGACACAACTGAGATTCTGATTTAGACTGTTAGTCTCCAGAACTGTGGGACAATTAATTCCTGCTCTTGTGAGATTTGTTATAACAGCACTAGGTAACTAGGACACTTTCTGTGAATTGAAATATATATACAAAATAAAAACCAAGATGATCATCTTGCTCCATGAGTATTTTCTGTGGATTAGATGACAATGTGTGAAATGCCTAGTAGGTGCCTTGCAGGATTAGGAAAAAAAAAAGTTTATTATGTACATTGTTTTGTACTAGGTGAAGTAGAGGATTTAAAAATAAAAGATGATAAGTACTTCTTTATGAAACTCATCATTTTATATTGATAAATACAGGGATAGACTCCTGGCATCGCAGGAGTCTTCACATGGAATTGTGTCTCCACAGGGGACAGTTGAAGCAGTGCCAGGAAACTGACCCAATTGGAGTCAATCAGATTTCCTCCTCTAGAATTTTGAATCTAATTCAATGTATGTATTGTTAGAGGATATTATTAAATTTTGGGCCAACCACATACACAGAAAAACAGATAAATCAAGTATATAGATAAAAGAATAATGAAGTAGACAGGCAGAGAGAAACCATTTGGCAGTAGAGAGAGAATTTAAAAATACCTGCTTAAGTTTCTGATAGCCTGCTGGTTTCTTTTCTCTATGTGTCTTGAGACCTGGTTAATTTTCTTTTAGATTTTCTAAGTTTGCAGAATGTCTTGCGTATAACTTTCATTTTATGCTTAAACTAGTTTGAAGTGAGTTTCTGTACTTTGATGTAAAATAACCTTGGCTAAGATACTGAGGTCGGAAGAAGAGGAGGAAACTGCTATTTGTTAGACACTTCATTTAACCCTAAAGCAACCATGAAATATAGGTCATGAGGAAATTGGAATTGAAAATGTTTAACTTACCTAAGATCAAATGTCTATAGATAATCAAAACACAAATCTTTCTGACTCCAGATCTCATTTTCCTCACCACCTTAACACACATGAGGAATCCTTATACCACATACATGGTACACTAAAATGAGTAATTCAAGGTCATTTTGGAAACTGAGTAGGGGCAAACCTTGTTACGGCATAATAAGGATCTTATTCGACAATAAGGAACATTTTAAATATGAGCTATCTCATTAAAAAAAGTCTAAAAATTACAAACCATTTAACCAGCATATTAGGAACAATTTAGAGATCTAGAAAAAAAAATTCCCACTTTTTGTTGTTCTCACCAAAGTTTGTTTTGTTTTGTTTTCCTGTGACGAAAAGTTCTTTACTTTTTTTTCTTTTGTTTTCAAACTATAAGCAATTACAGAACCGTATCTACTTTTATTATTATTATTTGAATTTAGAAGATGCACTTTTAAAACAAGTTGTTTAGCACTCTGGAATTGGGGTCGATTTAAAATTTATACTACCATGTGAAAGTTCTTAACATTTTTCTACCAGAACATATTGCTAATCATCTTACAGAGAGTTTTAAATATATAGCACAGCACAAACTACTACACTGTTAGCATGATCAGGAAAAATCATGAGATCAGTAATGAAGCAGGGTCTAGTCGAAATCCTCACTCTACTGCTCAGTAACTGTGTGGACTTAGATAAAAGCTGCACTTCAAAGTCTTCATTTGTATAATACAACTGAAATACTTAATTGTGTTCATGCAGAACTTGTACATAGACCAAGAGGCAGTCATTCAGTAAGAACATGGGGATACTGCATGGTTTAAAATCAGGAAAGGTGTGCTTCAGCATTGTATCCTTTCACCATACTTATTCAATCTGTATGGTGAGCAAGTAATCCAAGAAGCTGGATATATGAAGAAGAATGGGGCATCAAGATTGGAGGAAGACTCAGTAACAATCTGCCATATGCATATGACACATCCTTGCTTGCTGAAAGCAAAGAATACTTGAAGCACTTACTAATAGAGATCAAAGACTACAGCCTTTCAGTATAGATTACACCTTCACATAAAGAAAACAAAAATCCTTACAACTGGACCAATAAGCAGCATCATGATAAATGGAAAAAATATTGAAGTTGTCAAGATTTTATTTAAGTTGGATCCACAATCAATGCCCATGGAACCAGCAGTCAAGAAATCACACAATATATTCCACTGGACAAATCTGCTGCAAAAGACCTCTTTAAAGTGTTAAAAAAGCAAAAATGTCACCTTTGGGACTAATGTATGCCTGACCCAAGCCAGGGTATTTTCAGTCACCTCATATGCATGTGAAAGCTGGACAATGAATAAAGAAGACCAAAGAAGACTTGATGCCTTTGAATTATGGTGTTGGCAAAGAGTACTGAATATACCATCTACTGCCAGAAGAAAAAACAAACCTGTCTTGGAAGAAGTACAGCCAGAGTGCTCCACAGAAGAGAAGACGGTGAGACTTCGTCTCACATACTTTGGATATGTTATCAGGCGGGACTAGTCCCTGGAGAAGGATATCATAGTTCGTAAAGCAGAGGGTCAGTGAAAAAGAGGAAAACCCTTGTGATGGTTAAGGCTGTATGTCAACTTGGCTGGGCCATGATTCTCAGTGGTTTCACAGTTTTGGTGTAGTTTGGAAGTTGAATGATGATGCGATCACCTCCATGATGAGATGTGAGATAATGTGATCACCTCTATGATGGGATCTGCTGTGAGTAGCCAATCAGTTGAAAGGGAGTTTCCTTGGGGATGTGGCATGCATCCCATATAGGTGGACTTTCTGGCAAGGCTTGAGGGCTTTTGCTCTCTCTGGATCCCACATTTGGCTCGTGCTCATCTGACTTCCGGTTCTTGGAACTTGAGCTACAGCACACCTGCAGTCTTACTTGCTGATCTTGGGATTCGTCAGCCTTCACAGCCCGTGAGTCAGAGACCTCGTATCTGACCTTCTAATCTTGGATTGGCCAGTACCTGAGGCTACTTTAATCAGGAGAAACCTCCAGCCTGACCCAAGAACTTGGGATTTTCCAGCCTCTACAACTGTGTGAGCCATTTCTTTTATGTATAAATCTATATACATACATATTTATACACTGCACTGGTTTTGCTTCTCTAGAGAACCCAGCCTAAGACAACCCTCAATGAGATGGATTGTCATAGTGGCTGCAACAATGGGCTCAAACACAGCGATGATTTTGAGGATGGCTCAGGGCTGGGCAGTGTTTTGTTCTGTTGTACATGAGGTCACTATGAGTCTGAACTGACTTCATGGCACCTAACAACAATTTTACTTACCTCACAGTATGTGGCATGGTTTATTAGAAAATTTAGAAAAAGCAGTTGCTATGCAATGTAGGCTCTATGGTGCAATGATTAAGCTTACAAGTCTTATAGCCAGAGGGACTGGGTCCATATCCTAGCCCTGCCAAGAACTAAGATACGTGACCTTGATCAAGCTGCTTAACCTTGCTATGCTTCAGTTGACTTTGTGAAATGTGGGTAATCTTAATATCTATATTACAAAGTTGTTTTGAATGTTAAATGATATAATCCATGTAGGGTACTTAAAAGAATGGATGGCATGTAGAAAGTACTCAGTAAATATAGGCTGTTTTTAATAAAAACAATGTATTTTTAAAATCTCCATTGCAAATGGAGTTAGATACATATGTGCCACCATCTCTACTTGCGGTTGGGAGGGGGAGGGTTTTAAGGATAGTTGTGATCACAACTAGAGAATGCGTGTAGGTTAGTCACTAGAAATGGAAAGCAGCAAGTGGAGGAAGCGGATTTCTGAGTGGAAGGAGATGCCTGGAATAATAAAAGTTACTACTGATGTAAAACTTCTGCAGGGTTAAGTGGAGTTTCTAGGGTCAGTTTTTCTCAGATAATCACACAGAATGAACACTTCCCTGATGCTCTGCTGTCCTTCTACAACATAACAAAATAAACACTTAAGTAGCAGATGGGTCAGCCCATCTCTAAATACCATTATTTCTAAATACCTTAAAAGCGTAAGGAGGAAAATATTTGGAAAATACTGAATGTAAAATATGTCCAAATTATAGAAAAGTATTTAACTGATATTTCTTTTAAAAGGAGGTCAAATGTCTAAAACATGGGGAGAAAGTGGTCTTATTTCTAAGAGGTGGAGGGCAGTAGACAAATATTTGGGGAAAAATGCAATCATTCATCATGAGGTAGAGTGATATAGTAGAAAAAAATGAATTGAAGCTAGATAGCTTTGGTTAAAATTCTAGGTAATCTTAGGGAAACTACTTAGCCTTTTTGAGCTGCAGTTTTTTTCATCCATAAATGGTGGATTTAAAATATAAATGTATTCAAAGATTGATATATGATTAAATAAATCAATATATATCAAGAACTGAACCCGATGCTTGATACGTAGTAGGTCTTCAATACATTAGTTTCTTAAATCACTTGATCTCTGTACAGAAAATGACTTTGAGTGACTTAGACACTGAGATATTAAATCAAGGCAACAAAAAATCCCATTAGTCTGAAGAGTGAAAACACAGCTCTCTCTCTGGCCTCAGGAGTGTATCTTATGAGTCTGTCATGCCCCTGACTTGATACCATGAAGAGCTATGCAAGTGTGCATGGCCCATGGAAGGATAAGAGGCGGTGGTGTCTGCAGAGCTTGGCTGCTATCCACATCTGCCAACTTGGATTACCACAGTCTCTGTCAGCTCTGGCCTGGCAGGCAGAGGAAGCCTTTCTCTTCACTTGGGCTCTATTCAACATATTTGTCATGGAAAAAATTTCTCCACCATTGAGCTAAAGGTTTCTTATTAGCTTTAACTGTTATAACTTACATTTCCATAATGTTGGATAGTTGCAAACCACGTAAAAACATTTTGATGTACAGCCATATATGTATGCTAATCTCATTGAGTGGCATTTGCACAGCAGCACTGTACCACTGTTGATAAATAATACATTAAATTACCTGTTATACATTGGGGCAGAGGAATTAGAAATAGGGAAAGAAAAAGCCCCATTCAGTCATTTCCATTCCAATCATTGCTTCCTACAATGTGCTGTTGAATGTTGTATATGTTTTAATATAAATACACAAAACATAGGGATTTTTGTATTTCTTTTAGATTATTGTACAGAATGTATTCATACCTGTTTGGTATATCTTGAAACATTAATGTAGGACAAAATAATGATAAGAATACTTACCAGGCAGCGCATCTGAATGACATAGGCATAGCATATATGTCAACATTTTTCATTCTAGCACCTGTGGTAGACATCACTAATTGACCGTGATATGCCTTTAGACTAAGTCCAGAAGCAGCTGGAGTTGATGAATGCCTTCTTAACACAATGCCATTTGCACTACTCAAGGACCTACTGTCCAGCAAATTTTCTTACCTCCTTCTTTTGGCACATTATGTTCAATTTCCCAATAGTTCTCCTATATATCACCTAATTTAGATTTAAAATTTTGTATGTGCTAAATGAATATGCTAATATATGACTGACATATATTATATATGCCAACCATACACCTGTCATACCCACTTGTTCTTCCAAACTTTCAAATTCTTTTTATTTCTGAATTAAATTAGTCAGTGGAAATAGTTTCCCTTTTGGAATGCCACACTAAAATTCGCAAGTCACTGAGACCTTAATGTGTTGGTACATCTACCTAAATTTGTATCATAGTAAATTACTGTGACCTTAATTCAACTTTCACAATTGATTATTATGTTATATCATGCCCCAAAGTTCAGAAAGAGTTAAAAGTGCAGATATGGGTTGGGGGATGGGGGTCATAAGACAGAGACAAAGTTTGAAACTACCGTTTGCGCAAACTAAATCATATTATACCTTTTTCTAAACACTTTACAAGTAAACCTCTCTAGACAAAGGCAGTACAAGGCTTTGGGGGCTTCAAACATGTATAATTTGAAAATGGGAAACTTTAAGAAAAATAATGCAAAATATTTGTTGTTGTTAGGTGCCGTCAAGTCAATTCCTACTTACAGTGACCCCATGTTACAGAGTAGAGCTGCCCCATAGGGTTTTCTAGGTTGTAATCTATATGGGAGGAGCCCTGGTGGCATAGTGGTTAAGAGCTCGGCTGCAAACTGAGAAGTCAGCAGTTCAACCCCACCATCAACGCCCTGGGAGAAAGATGTGGCAGTCTGCTTCTATAAAGATTTACAGCCTTGGGAACCCTATAGGGCAGTTCCACTCTGTCCTGTAGGGTTGTTATGAGTCAGAATGGGTTTGGTTTTTGTTTGTTTGAAATCTTTATAGGCGCAGATTATCAGGTTTTTCTCCTGCAGAGCTGCTGGGTGGGTTCAAACCGCCAACATTTATGTTAGCAGCCAAGCAAGTAACCATTCAAATACACAATTAGGTGTAGGGCATCGGATGGGTCCATGCAAGTAAAGAGACTTGAAACTTAAGCATCTTTGATTTCATGGTAAATCTGCCTCTGATTCTAGTAAACTGGAAACTACAGAGTAACTTGCCTATGCATGTGCAATGGAATGGGAGATGGGACCTTTCTAGTTGTCTTGGAGTTTGCCTAACACTTCCAAAATAGAGTAAATGTGTAAAAGTGTTCCTACATTTTAACCAGACAGAAGGGCTAGAAACATTTTTGTAGGGTTAACTAAGAGGAGGAGCCCTGGTGGTGTAGTAGTTAAGCACTTGGCTGATAACCAAAAGGTCTGCAGTTCGAATCCACTAGCCGCTCCTTGGAAACGTTATGGAGCAGTTCTACTCTGTCCTATAGGGTCGCTGTCAGTCGGAATGGGTTTGGTTTTGGTTTTTAACTAAGAGGAGGCAAAATCCACGCCACGGCAAGCATCCATCTCCTATATATAGATGAAAAGCATAGAAGCATCTGATAAGGAGATTTCCTTGAAGAGAGTACTCAAAAGATAAGGGTATTGTGAATTTCCCTCCCTTTTCTATTAGTGTAGGGCTGCACTTTCCTTTGTCTCAGGTCAAGGAAATAGGGCAAAAGAAAAAAAAAAAAAGCATTTATAGAGATGGATTTACTGCAACAGAGGAGATAAGCAGCTCACAGGACGGCTAGATGCTTGCTCAGCTGCAGAAGTGACTAAGGCTCCTTCATGCTTCTGCTGGAGCTAAGTGAAAGAAAATTCCTGAGAATACACGTAACAAATCTTCCTCTGTGCCTGAGAAAGCCTAAGATGGGAAGCGAGCTGATGATGGCTATAGGAGGAGAAAAGACAGCAGTGGAAGTAGCCTGCCTTTTAATCTTTCAAATTTGGCAAGACAAATTTCTCTCTTATCTCTGTGTGTGTGTGTGTGTGCGTGTGTGTGTGTGTGCGCGCGCGCGTGTGTACTTCTCTTGGATCAGTCATACTGAAAGGACTGTGAGTACTGAAGTTGGGGTAATCTGGGAGAAGAGACTAGGGTTGTTGAATGAGGTCAGCTATATAGTGCATCACGCTTGTCAGGGAAAAGTGCAGAGTGAAGGCTCCTGTGAATAGTCTCCCAGAATCCTCTGGTGCACCTCCGTGAAAGAGCCAGTATTTAGATTTCTGACTCAGTAGTCATGAGAGAATGATAACTATCAATAACTAACCCATTGCCTTCGAGTTGATTCTGACAGAGTAGAACTTCCCCGTAGGATTTCCAAGGAGCAGGTGGTAGGTTCGACGTGCCAACTTCTTAGTTAGCAGCCATAGCTCTTAACCACTGCACCACCAGGGCTCCATCATTAACTAAGTAGACGACTTTGCTCATTTCCTTCTCGTTCTTTTTGCCTCTCTAGCATACTTCAAAAAGAGTGGAGTTGAGTGGAGAGAGACCCTGTCAAAATCTCTTTCCCTTTGCTAGTTTCCAAGCATTTAGTCAATCTTGAACTAGGATAAGGGGATATGCTTGAATTGTATGAGAGATTAAAGTATTGATTAAGATTATGCTAGACTTCTTAATACTGACAAATGACAAGCTGTAAATACCCAGAAATAAGCAGAAAAGCAATTAACTGTCAAATATATCATCCAGGGTAATGCAATGGAGATCACACAGGGTATATGTTGAAGTCCCTGGGAATAAAAATAAAATTGTTTTCTGATTGTACCATACCAAGTTGAGCATATTTACTAAGCTTGTTAGACATCCTTTATGTACTTTTATAAAATGTTTTTGTCATATAATATTCAACTGCATCCAGCTACTATCGAAAGTAACATATATGAACTTTTAGAAGTCCCCCTAACACCTCATTGTGTGAGACAAACCCTCTAAAAAGCTTTCCATTAAGGAATTGAAAAAGAACCTGTAGTACATTTAGTAGAGGATTAAATCTGTTCATGATACCAGGTTTTATTCCTTTCCTCACCCTGCCTGGTTTAAAGTTTGCCATTTTCACTGTAATTATATTGCTGTGAGACCCTATATATTATAAGCATACCGTGTTGTTGTAGTTGTTCTGTTATATATAAGGTCGACATCGAGTCAGCTCCAACTCCTGGTGACCTTATGTATAACAGAGCAAAATGCTTCCTGGTCCTGAGCCACCTTCATAATCGTTGGTGTTCTTGAGCCCACTGTTGCAGCTATTGTGTCAATCTATCTCATAGGAGGCTTCCTTCACTTCCCTGACCATACTGTAGTCTTATTCTGCCCAGGAAATTATATAAGAAGTACTTATATTAACAAAAATATAATCTGTTCCATGACAAAGATTTAAAAAAAATTTTTTTTCTTCTCTTTATTGTTCTCTATTGTGAGCAGAATCATAGAAATGTGGGCTTCTATGAGTTGATAGCTGTGATTCTTTATTCATTCAAAGACATCCAGTTATTCAACATTTTAATGTTCACTTGTAGAAGAAGTATAAAAAACAAATGGAATTTGTTTGATTAGGAACTAGTACCCTTCATAATTATGAATCTTGGCTGAAGTAAATTATGTGTGTTTAGATACTCCCATTTCATTACCCTCATAAAATTACCGTAAAATGTTACCTTATGAGACATTAAGGTGATGTTGATAATGAAGATGTTGTTGATCTACCATAATTGATATGTTTATGGTCCCTTATTGGTCAAAATTTCACTCATACATATTATCTCACTGTATCCTCATAGCATGCTCAGCTGCTAACCAAAAGGTTGGAGGTTTGTTCACCCAGAGTCACCTTGGAAGAACAGCCTGGTAATCTAATTAGAAAAATCAGCCATTAAAAAGCTTATTTGTGAAGCACAGTTCTACTCTGACACACACAGGGTCTCCATGAGTTGGAATTAATTCCATGGAAAGTTTTTTTTTTTTTTTTTAATATTCCTCATGACAATTTGAGATGTAGAAGTAGTTGGCATGTTATGCAAAACATTTTATGGCATTTTTTTCCATAAAATCCCTTTTATAAATATGAGATTTAATGCTTAGAAAGATCAGACAAATTTCTAAAATGAGGTAAATTAGAACTAGGAAATGATACAGCCATTTTTAATACTAAATCTCATGAGCTCCTGAAATCTAATCCCATGCTCCATCCTTTTCGCAAATACAAATATACCTGACTTCAAGGAATTTGCTCTAAGTAAAGAATATAGAACAAGAACACAATTATACACAGGCTAGGTACTAACTAAAGGTTATTGAGATTTGTACAGAAATACAGTGTACCTGGATATGTGTTAGCAGACCTTGATAATAGGGATAAGGAAATGTTTTATAGCATTTAAAGTAAGCTTTAAAGGATGAAAAGTGGAGGACCAAGTGGGAATATTGTCCTGCCAAACAGTGAGGTGAACGCTAAATGACTGAAGTTTTCCCAAGCTGGGAATAAAATATGAGAGTTGTTGGTGACTTAAGCAGCTGGAATTTATAGGGAATAAATAGAGAAAGAGAGAGCTGTAGAGAGGGAGCATTTTAGAAGTCTTTGTCATCATTCAATTCATCATGGAACTTTGGGTGAGAGCTGGGCTTCACATGCACAAAGTAAGAATCCAAGAGACCTAGGAGAGATCTCCTGCTGTGGGACTGAAAGCTGAATGAGGGAGGACACCAGGGGTTGTGCAGGGCTAAGAGACATTGGAGCTCCAGACCAACCAGAGTGGAAAGACCTCACTGAGTACCTAGGACACTCCCTTTAGGTGACCAGTTGATATCAGGCAGTCTCTGCCATTGGTAACCTCAATGTGGGCACAATGGACAGGAATGGAGGCTGTCAGCATAGACTATCATTTGACCTGTGATATGCATCCCATCATGCTAGGTCCATATTATTGTCAAGCAAACATTGATGAAATGGTCAGACCCATAAACACAAAATAATATTAAATTAGAACGAACAAATACTGAAGGAGCCCTAATGGTGCAGTGGTTAAAGCGCTCATCTGCTAACCGAAAGGGTAAGGAACCCTGGTGGCGCGATGATTAAGCACTTGATTATTAATGAAAAGGGCAATGATTTGAACCCACCAGGTGCTCCGCGGGAGAAAAAAAACCTGGCAATATTCTCCCATAAATATTTGCAGCCTGGGATACCATGTGGGGCAGTTCTACACTGTTATACAAGGTCTTCTGAGTTGGCATATGACTTGATATCACACAATAACAAGAACAGATAATTGTAAGCATTTTTAAAACCTTTGCTTCCACGTTAGTGAGAAAGTAACTTGGCTGACGATTAGGGAATATGCATCATTTAACCAAGTTTGCAATGTACGTCTTTTTCAAATTTCTGTTTTATTTTCAGTCATCAGTCCTCTGTTTAGTACTTTAAAAACGGACTAGTGACACCTAGGTTTACAGCTGTTTATAAGAACTTCCATCTTCACTTTCAATATAAATTCCCTCATTCAATTTCTCTCAAGACTCCAGGAGAATTAAACATACTCTTGCTGTTCTGAACTGGATGAAAATGAGTCAGGTTCAAAGGATTTAGAAGGGATTTATTGGGGGAGACGATCACACAGTGTGTTTTATGATTTGCTGTAAATCTTGTGGTCACAGCATATTTGAGCAAAGTGCTTACTCAGCATTATTAAAAGTTTGGCATTGTTGCCTTGCCCATTATTATAAAATCTGGTGGCTAGAGTGAGTATTCCCCCTGGGAGCAATCCATCCTAAGGATTGAATCCTTGTTGGTTTATTTCTATTTCCGGTGGTGCTGATTACACCCAGCTCTGCTTATTATAATTTATTAAAGTTGGGGAGGCATCCTTTCTGCTCCCTGTGATTGCAGAATAGCCTGCCATTCTGCCTGTCCAGAGTCTCCCATCCTTAAAAGCTCAGCTCAAGTATCACATCCTTCATGAAGCTGTCACTTTCCCTCTTGTACCCCAGTCTTTCTCTCTCAGTGATTCCAGTATATTTGTTTGTAGACGACTTTACTCTCTATACACTGACTGTAGGCATCTTATGCCAGAAATGTTATTTTTGAACCTGTATCCTCCAAGGCACCTAGTAAAACACAATACATATATAGATAGGTACTTAAAAGTTCGATGAATGAATCTTATCCACTGTAGGTAAATGGAGGCACTGCACAAGAAAAAAAAAATCGTATAAAATATATCAGTAGAGTTCAGTTTTATTTTTGATTTCAGACAATAGGTCAAAAATGTCAGGGTTACCATTTCTAAATTGATTGAATTAAGGTATTAAAATTGACTGTAAATATATACATAGGTGGCAAAGAATTGTGGTTATTGACATCTGTAAAAGGAGAAGCTGATATTTATGAAATAATAAATCTAGAATGTATTTTAATGCAGATCATAGCAATCTGCATGCATATTTACCACAATATGTTTAAAATGAACTCTAATCAAAGGAAGTAAACCATGGTATTAAAATATTTTCTAGTATCTGAAAATGTTACATCAACCAATAAGTTTTACAGGCAATCACCTTGAGAAGCCATCTTATCTATAACCGTTTTGCTAAGTGCATAATAACTGCTAAATCTTCTCAGAGAGCAAGTATTTTTTCCAGAAGACTGAATCTCTAGCAGTAGCTCTGTCCCCCCATGACTGCAATTTCTGGTACCTATTTTGTCCCCTTGCTCCTCCAATTCCCAGGGTAAAAGCAGCTTCTCTTTGTTGTTAGCCATGCCTTACATATTCTCTTATCTGCATTAAAATACATCTTAAATTTATTATTTGATAAATACCAATTTCTCCTTTTACAGTCTTCAATAACCATAATTTTCTTCCACCTATATGCATGTTCCTGTTCTTGTTAGGTGCCATCGAGTTGGTTCTGACTCATAGCTACCCTGTGTCCCACAAAATGAAGCACTGCCTGGTCTTGCACCATCCTCAAAATCTTTGCTGTGCTTGAGCCCATCATTGCAGCCACTGTGTCAATCCATCTCATTGAAGGATTTCCACCCTTTGGCTTACCCTCTATTTTACCAAGCATGATGTCCTTCTCCAGAAACTGGTCCCTTCTGATAACATGTCCAAAGTACAAGAATGAAATCTCGCCATCTTTTGCTTTTAAGGAGCATTCTGGCTATACTTCTTCCCAGAGAGATGTTTCATTCTTCTGGCAGTCCATGGTACATTCAATATTCTTTGCAAACACCATACTTCCAATGCATCAATTCTTCTTCAGTCTTCCTTATTAATTGTTGAGCTTTCTCATGCATATGGTGCGATTGAAAATACCATAATGTAGGTCAGGCTCGCTTTAGTCTTCAAGGTGATATCTTTGCTTTATAACACTTTAAGGAGGTCTTTTGCAGCAGATTTGCCCAATGAAATACATCGTCTGATTCCTTAACTGCTGCTTTCATTGAAGTTGATTGTGCATCCAACTAAAATGAAATCCTTTACGACTTCAAAATTTTCTCCGTTTATCGTAATATTGCTTATTGGTCCAGTTGTGAGGATTTTTGTTTTTTTTTTTTTATGTTGAGCTGTAATCTGTACTGAATACTGTAGTCTTTGATCTTCATCAGTAAGTGCTTCAAGTCCTCTACACTTCCAGCAACAATGTTGTGTCATCTGCATGTCACAGGTTGTTAATTAGTCTTCCTCCAATCCTGATGCTGTGTTCTTCTTCATATAGTCCAGATTCTCGGATTATTTGCTCAATATATAGATTGAATGAGTATGTTCGAAGGATACAACCCTGACACACACTTTTCCTGATGTTAAATCATGCAGAATCCCCTTGTTCTGTTCAAACGACTGCCTCTTAGTCTATGTACAGGTTCCTCATGAGCACAATTAAGTGTTTTGGAATTCCCATTCTTTGCAATGTTATCCATAATTTGCTAGGATCCACACACAGTCAAATGCCTTTGCATAGTGAATAAAACACAGGTAAACTTCTTTCTGGTATTCTCTGCTTTCAGCCAAGATCCATATGATACCAACAATGATATCTCTCATTCCATTCCATGCCCTCTTCTGAATCTGGCTTGAATTTCTTGCAGTTCCCTGTTGATGTACTGCTGTAACCATATGGAATGATCTTCAGCAAAATTTTACTTGGTGTGATATTAATGAAATTGTTAGATAATTTCTGCATTCATTGGATCACCTTTTTTTGGAATGGGCGTATATGGATCTCTTCCAGTTGGTTGGCCAGGCAGCTGTCTTCCAAATTTCTTGGCATAGACAAGTGAGCACCTCCAGCGCTGCATCTGTTTGTTGAAACATCCCAGTTGATATTGCATCAATTCCTGGACCCTTGTTTTTTTTTTGCTTTTAATAAATTTTCTTTTTTTTTTTTATTGTGCTTTAGATGAAAATTTACAGAATAGTTTCTCATTAAACAGTACACATATTGTTTTATGACAATGGTTAACAACTCCACAACATGTCAACACTCTCCCTTCTGGACCTTGGGTTCCCTATTCCCAGCTTTTCTGTCCCCTCCCGCCTTCTAGTCCTTGTCCCTGGGCTGTTGTGCCCCATTAGTCTAGTTTTCTTTTATGGGGCTGTCTAATCTTTGGCTGAATGGTGAACCTCGGGAGTGACTTCATTACTGAGTTAAAAGGGTGTCTGGGGGCCATACTCTCAGAGTTTCTCCAGTCTCTGTCAGGCCAGTAAGTCTAGTCTTTTTTTATGAGTTAGAATTTTGTTCTACATTTTTCTCCAGCTCTGTCTGATCCCGGTCAGAGCAGTCAGTAGTGGTAGCCAAGCACCATCTACTTGTACTGGACTCAGTCTGGTGGAGGCCATGGTAGCTGTGGTCCATTGGTCCTTTGGACTAATCTTTCCCATATATCTTGGTTTCTTCATACTCCCTTGCTGCCGAAGGGGTGAGACCAGTGGAGTATTTTAGATGGCTGCTGACAGGCTTTTAAGACCCCAGACACTACTCACCAAGGTAGAATGAAGACTATTTTCTTTATAAAGTGTGTTATGCCAGTTGAGCTAGATGTTCCCCGAGATCATGTGGACCCTTGTTTTTTGCCAATGCCTTCAGTGCAGCTTGAACTTCTTCCTTTAATAGCATCAGTTCTTGATAATATGCTACCACCTGAAATGGTTCTGTGTTGACCAATTTTTTTGTTAGTGCAGTGACTCTATCTTCTTTTGATGCTTCATGTGTCATTCAATATTTTGCCCAGAGAATCCTTCAGTATTGCAACTCAAGGCTTGAATTTTTTTCTTCAGCCCTTTCAGCTTAAGAAATACCAAGCATGGTCTTCTCTTTTGGTTTTCTATGTCCAGGTCTTTGCACATTTCATTATAATACTTTACTTTCTCTTCTTCAGCCGCCTTTTGAAATATTCTGTTCAGTTCTTTTACATCATTAGTTCTTCCATTCAATTTAGCTGTTCTTCGTTCACAAGCAAGTTTCAGAGTCTCTTCTTGACATCCATTTTGGCCTTTTTTTTTTCCTTTCCTGTCTTTATAATGACCTTTTGCTTTCTTCACATATGATGTCCTTGATGTCATCCAATAGCTCATCTGGTCTTTAGTCATTAGTGTTCAGTGCCTCAAATCTGTTCTTGAGATGGTCTTTAAATTCAAGTGGGATATACTCAAGGTCTTATTTTGGCTCTTGTGGGCTTACTCTAATTTTCTTCAGCTTCAATTTCAATTTGCATGTGAGCAATTCACGATCTGTTCTGCAATCAGCCCCTAGCCTTGATCTGACTGATGATATTTTGAGTTTCTCCATCATCATTTTCCACAGATTTAGTTGACTTGATTCCTGTTTATTCCATCGGAGGAAATCTGTGTGTATAATCACCCTTTTATGTTGTTGGTCCTACAAAATTGTATCAAGCGATCTCTGATGTTATTTCTATCACCAAGCCCACGTATTCCAACTACTGATCCTTCTTCTTTCCAACTTTCGCATTCCAATCACCAGTAATTATCAATGCATCTTGATTGCATGTTTGATCAAATTCAGACTGCAGAAGTTGGTAAAAACCTTCAATTTCTTCATCTTTGGCATTAGTGATTGGTGCATAAAATTGAGTAATAGTCGTATTAACTGGTCTTCCTTGTAGGCACATGGATATTATCCTATCACTGACAACATTGTATTTCAGGATAGATCTTGAAATAGATCTTTTTGACGATGAATGCATCACCATTCCTCTTTGTAGTTCCCCGCATAGAAGACCATATGATTGTCCAGTTCAAAATGTCCAATACCAGTCCATTTCCGTTTCCTAATGCCTAGGATATTGATCTTCAAATGTTCCGTTTCATTTTTGACAACGTCCAATTTTCCTTGATTCACACTTCATACATTCTGTGTCCTGAGTATTAATGGATGTTTGCAGCTGTTTCTTCTCATTTTGAGTCATGCCACATAAGCAAATGAAGGTCCCAAAACTTTACTCCATTCACGTCATTAAAATTGACTCTACTTTGAGGAGGCAGCTCTTCCCCAGTCGTATTTTGAGTGCCTTCCAAGTTGAGGAGCTCATCTTCTGGCAGTATATCAGACAATGTTTGCTGCTATCCATGAGATTTTCACTGGCTGATTTTTTCAGAAGTGTATCGTCAGGTCTTCTTCCTAGTCTGTCTTACTGTGGAAGCTCCTCTTAAACCTGCTAACCGTTGGTAAACCTTCTGGTATTCAAAATACTGGTGGCCTAGATTACAGCATCACAGCAACATGCAGACCACCACAGTACTACAGAAACTGAGAGACGAGTTGTGGCAAATGTCCTTAGAAGGACCAACATAAGATAAATATTAAAAAGGACGTTTTCTGTGCTATACTTATGCACAAATAAATATATAGGAGAATTAAAAAAAAACATATATTTAAGTTTGTATGAACGGCTGCATACAGAATTGGGTATCAAGAATGAAGGATCTGGTTGAACATAATATGACATTAAAAGAAGAATCTGATATAGTCAATTCTCTTCATTTCAGACCAATAAAATAGATAAGAAGGAAAATAAATAATTGATCGTATATTAGCATGAAATCCACAAACCTGGAACAATCATTTGGGAAAAGGATTCCACTGACCCATCAATAGCATTTCACTGTAGTTTCCTAGGAAACCTGAGTCCTATATTCCAGTGTTTCCTTGAGATCTCAGGGCTCTACCCTTATTCTGGTCTCCAGCTTTATATTCTGAAGGAAGACCAGAAGCCTATGAAAGATAACTTACATGATAAACTTTGAGGAAAGATAACTCTGGATATTTTGTGGAACTTTGTAAACTGCCCGACTATGTTTATACATATACATACACATATACACATACACATACATATACATATACATGAATGAATTTACTTGTTCTTTTGTTTTTCCTTCTTAAAATATAACCTTTTATTCAATGTTAGTAGTGTTAGTATGGTTGGTCTCATTCTAAGATTTTATAAATTGTATGCTGATAATCAGAGGCTGTTGATTTATAGGTAATTTGGTATAATGTGCTCACATTTTATGCAACCTTAATTTTACTTTTGAATAATTTGTGATCATATTCTCATATAATACATATTATATAAATTTTATATGTTGTGAAAATATTGACTGTTTTGGAATCAAGCATTAAGAATTCTGGAATTTCTTATTGCATTGCCTCTTTCAAGCTGATTATTTACCTTTATTAAACAAATATTTCTACTATTCATCTGTCAGTTTGTTGTATTATAGTGGCTTGCATGTTGCTGTGATGCTGGAAGCTATGCCACCAGTATTTCAAATACCAGCAGGGCCACCCATGGTGGACAGGTTTCAGTAGAACTTCCAGATTAAGACAGACTAGTAAGAAGGACCTGGCAATCTACTTCTGAAAAAAATTGGCCAGTGAAAACCTTAAGGATAGCAGTGGAACATTGTATGATGTAGTACTGGAAGATGAGCCCCTCAGGCTGGATGATACTTAAAATACGACTGATGAAGAGCTGCCTCTTCAAAGTAGAGTTGACCCCAATGAAATGGATGGAGTAA
Organism: Dugong dugon; assembly: GCA_030035585.1. Classification (NCBI taxonomy): domain Eukaryota; kingdom Metazoa; phylum Chordata; class Mammalia; order Sirenia; family Dugongidae; genus Dugong; species Dugong dugon. Next base: position 109,431,441 of record CM057467.1, read on the forward strand.
AGCTTTCGGGACCTTCATGCGCTAATGTGGCACAACTCAAAATGAGAAGAAGTACTGCAAATATGCATTAATAATCAGAATGTGGAATGTATGAAATATGAATCAAGGAATATTGGAAATTGACAAAAATGAAGTGGAACGCTTGAAGATTGCTATCCTAGGCATTAGTGAGACATATTGCATTGGGCAAATTTGCTGCAAAAGACCTCTTTAAAGTGTTAAAAAACAAAAATATCACCTTGAGGACTAAGGTGTACCTGACCCGAGCATACTATTTTCAATAACCTCATATGCATGCAATAATGGACAATGAGTAAACAAGATCAAGGAAGAATTAATATATTTGAATTATGGTGTTGGTGAAGAATATTGACTATACCAGGAACTGCCAGAAGAACAAACAAATCTCTCTTGAAAATACAGCCAGAATGCTTGTTAGAAGCAAGGACGGCAAGACTTTGTCTCACATACTTTAGACATGTTATCAGGAGGGTCAGCAAAAAAGAGGAAGACCCTCAGAAAGATGGCTTGGCACAGTGACTGCAACAATGGAGTCAAAGGATGGCTTAGGTCTGGGCAGTGTTTCATTCTGTTGTTCATAAGGTCACTATGAGTTGGAACCAACTCAAGGGTATCTCACAGCAACAATAAACAAATATTTAGAGTGTTCATAATGTTTACTGCATGTCAACTGGTATATATGAATTGATAACTAATTCTCTTGGTCCTCAAAGAATTTATAGTCAAATAGGGAAATGTGGGTGAAAATCAAACCCAAAATAGCACATGAATGTATATGCATATATCTATCCTAAACAGTAAATATGATGATAACAACAAGCTCATATCTGTGTTTACTATGGGAATCACAACCAAAAGGCAACTCCTTTATCTGCTTTCTAAAAGGCCTCTAGGTCATATAACTAATTGTTCTCCCATGATGTTTCAGTTGAGTTAAACATACATATGGAGCTAATGTAGTTCCCTTCATGTATGTCAATTGTACAGTAGTATTTAGGCTGTCGCTAAGTGTTCTCCTGACTATCATTTTATCAGTGTAGCTGTTGAAAAATACTATGGTGTTCATACACACAGAGGTAGCTGAATTAAATTTGGGCAATTTGAATATATGAGATTGCAGGAAAAATATTTTACCTTTAAATCATCTTAAATTAGATGTTTTTTCATACTTATAGTTTAATTAAATTTCTTTTTTTTAACTTCTTTTCACCTCTAATTTCTTCACTGTAAAACATGACCAACTCTGCCTCCAAGAAGACTATTTTCACTCTGCCCATTTTTAATTGAACTGAGTATTGTTAACCTGTACTTATGTTGGTGATTTCTCTTTGGTGCAATTGGAAATTGTGTGTTTTATTTAATAATTATCAAAGGAATGATTCAGAGATTTAGGTTTTGCTGAAAGGTGTGTGGAGGAGTGTTTTACATAAAGAGGAGCAATCTTTGTATTTCTGGCTCCTTTCATTATTGTAAGATTCAGGAGTTGTTACTTAAATGAATTTGAAAGAGTACCTATTCACTGGCTGATGATCACAGACTGACCATATGGACATTTTGAGGCTTGATCTCATCATATTTTATTTGAACAGAATGCATCAAGTGAAATATAGGGATATGCAAGATAAAGTTGTCAAACACAATTCAAGGTAAAATGCAAAGATGTCTGCATCTTTCACTTTATCAAAAACTATCATATTTTTGATATGACAAAATATTGAAGAATGTGCTCAGAATATTCAGTAGAGTACAAATAATTTAGTGAATCAGAATAATAGTACTGTTCCTCTCCAAAGCGCTCTAGCTAAGTTCCATAAAAGGAAATTTCAACATTGATAAATCAATCTAGAACTTTATAATAAAGTGGAATTTAAACTATGTATCTTTGGATTATGTATATTTTCCTGATGAACGTAGCTAATCCATTTCTGTGTGTTATGAAGCTAGAGTAGGGGTGGTAAAATCCCTTTCCATTTTACCAAGTGCTATTATGTACATTTATTGATACTTGTGTTGGGTGTCTTGGTAGGAATTGTTAGTCTTCCAGTTCCCAGGCTACCATTCTTCTTCTTTTTAAAATATAACCATAATAAAATTGAAATTATCAGAGTTATCAAGCTGTCTGTAAATATAAACCCATATGACTAATTTATGATTCAATACACTTCATAAGGAAAACAACAAATTATACTACTCTGCTGACAGATCAATTTATTGAGAAGAACAGGTATAGAGACTGTTCAGGTGCACATTTCCGATATTAACATAATTGCTGGTTATACAAGTTCTGAGGAGGAAGAAAAAGCATTGTCATCTTCCACGATGGTACATGGAAAAAGCACTTCCCACACAGGCATTTCCACCAGGAACCTTTGTGAATACAGAGCAAGAAAGGAAAGAGAAGAGACATGATATGGGGTAAAGAATTATTTTATCTCTAGTAATTTGGGCTTTTTCCTTGGTTTCTGGGAGCTAACTCTAAACCTTTGGAATTTCAGTAATTAAAGTGCCATGAGCCCTGGTGGTGCAGTGGTTAAGAGCTTGGCTGCTAACCAGAAGGTCTGCAGTTTGAATCCACCAGTGGCTCACTGGAAACCCTATGGGGCAGTTCTGCTCTGTCCTTTAGGGTTGCTCTGAGTTGGAATCGACTTGATGGCAAGAGGTTTGGTTTTTGTTTTGGTTGTTATCTAGAGCAGCCTGGTAGTACAGTGGTTAAGTGCTTGGCTGCTAACTGAAAGGTTGGGGTTCAAACCCATCAGCTGCTGTGTGGGGCAAAGATGTGTCAATCTGCCTCCATAAAGATTACGGTCTTGGAAACTCTATGGGGCAGTCTTACTCTGTCTTATAGGGTCCCTGTGAGTCAGAATTGACTCAGTGGCAATGGGTTTGATTTTGGCTTTATTATCTAGGCCTCTAGACCACACCTGGGGGTTTGTGCTAATGGATTGCAGTTGGCCTGATCAGAAAGACCCCCTCTACGAGACAAAACTAATCATAATATGGCAACAAATTGGAGCTCCTAAACCTGAGATCTTGAGAGGCAGGCTGTAGCCTTTGGTGAATTTACCAAGGTGCTGATGAATATAATGATGAAGATGAGGATGCGAATGTGATGATTATGATATAAATATCATTTATTGTTTCCTTATTATGTGAAAGACACCATGCTTAATCTATATTGCCTGATTTATTCTTTACAAAGAATTTATCCTTTATTCTTTTGTGTGATAACTTATATAACCTTGTCTTTTTAGATGAAAAGACTGAGGCTCAGGGAGTTTAAAGAATTGCACAAAATCACACAGAAAGTAAGTGGTGAAATCAAGACTGAGTCACAAGTCTGTCTGAATCTAGAGTCCAAGCTCTGTCTCCCTATAGCATGTTATTTTATAGAGACAATACCTCTTGTGCCTGATGACAAAGCAATCCTGTTATGTCCTTTTCATTTAATCTTTAATAATATTTTCTCAGAAAAACACACATACATAAGAGAATGTGGTTTGTGGTTTTTGAATCATCTCAGTCATAATTTTTAAATGAAATGCCACATAAGTCTTAAAAGTTTGAATCTCCTAGATACATTACTAGATAGTGAAATGGTGCTAAATCAGTTGTGATTAACTTGTTTTTCTGACACTAGTGTAACCTTACACTAGTGCAAGCCTCTCATTTACTGCGAATACTTCTGATAATTCCCTTACTCCCCCCAAAACACAAACTCATTGCCGTCAAGTAGATTCCAACTCATGGTAACTCTCATAGTTTAAAAAAATAAAAGCAATTGATTTAAGTTTTAGGATATATCCATTTGTAAACCTTAACCAAAATATTGGTTTGCTGCCCTTTGTTGCACCATCACTCAGGGTGGTTCTATCTCTTTTTGTAATACCATTCCCTAAAGATGAATGATATGGAGGAGGAAAAGAAGATGTTGACATTTACATCCACCCGAGACACAAAGGTGGTGATGAATTCCTGGACAGACGAGGAAGATTTTCCTGCAACTTATTTTTGGTGTATAATAACCAACATAGGTAATCTTGATGTGACAGATATTTTAATCTAGAATAAGTAAATTTCAGAGCACAAAGTAACACTAGGGTGCAAGTTCATCCCTCACATTTTATAAAAGAGGAAACACAGACTGACATGGGAGAAATGGGGATTTGTTTCTTAACTTTTGATCTTTCTCTGTTTCTCTGCTCTCGCATACCATGTTTTATTCATGCATGACCTGTGTTGCTTTATTCCTCTATGAGGAATAAATAGTCTTGAGCTGGGATGTGCCACATCCCCTAATGCTTTATTTAGACCATTATTAAGAGCATTTTTACCCATTTTGTGAGGTTCTTTTTCTTGGTGTCTTTCTGTCTCAGGTCGACGGAGATGCACTTGCTAGTGGGAAGTAAAATGACAGGCATCTATACAGGCAAATTTAATTGATTTAACTTTTCCACAAACTCTAATCCCACCTTCAAAAAAAATTAATTAGACTAAAAAAAGTAATATATATGTATATATATATAATTTTGCAAATTCAGTTGTAGTTCAATTAATGATTGTCTCCCATTTGCCTTTCAAATCAGGTTCTTAAATGTGAGAGAAGGGGAATGAAAAGAGGGAGAAGGAAGAGAGGGCAAGCCCAGGCAGGTGGAAACACAAGGAAACACAAAAATATATAAATAACCCTGTCTAGCGGCGGCACAGTAGTTAAGCAGTCGGCTATTAACCAGTGGTTAGTCAGTGGTTGGAACCCACCAGCATTTCCATGGAAGAAAAGGCCTGGTGATTTGTTTCTGTAAAGATTACAGCCTAGGAAACTCTATGGGGCAGTTCTACTCTGTTCTATAAGGTCACAATGAATAGGAATTGACTCCATGGCACATAACAACAACAGGGGAATGGAGACTGCTGGGTGGTGCAAAGAGTTAAGAGCTCAACTACGTACCAACAGATTGGCATTTTGAACACAACCAGAGGCACCTTGGAAGGAAGGCCTAGAAATCTTCAAAAAGGTCACAGCCTTGAAAACCCTATGATTTAGTTCTACTCTGCACACATGGCCTGGCCATGAGTTGGAACTGACTTCATGGGAACTGATTTGGTTTAGGGAAACACAGAGACAGAGCATGGGTCCTGACGGTCCTCTATTCTACCTAATTCTCCTGGGATGGGACCAATAAAACAGAAGATTTTTCAGGACATTCCTTGGCATCTGCTGAGTCTTCCGAGGATTTAAATTCTATAGCCCAAACCAGGATCTCCACAAATCAGGGGCTCCTTTCCCGAGTCATGTACCTTGCAATCATGTTACAATAGCATTTTATAGGATTGAATTTTTTTTTATTGCACTTATTGTTTTATGGAAAGGTTTTACTGTAGTTACAAAGTAAACATGAAATGCAATAAAAATTCAGGTTGTAAACAGTTAAACCGTACAATAAGGCAATTTATAAGGAAGGAGGTAAATAGCTTCAGGAAGACTGGGTCTGCAAAGGATTTTCAAGAACCCATGATTAATTGTTTGTAGGGATAAATTTCTGTTCTCTTAGGAGAGGAGCATTATGTGCAGAGGGCTTAAAATATCCATGAGGCTCTCTAAAGGAGATAAATTATATGGAGCTTAATACTGAAACAAAAATAGAAAGACAATAGTAAATCAATAGTGAGTTTATATAGAAAAATCTTGAATTTATTTTTCATTTAATTTTCATAAAAATGCTTGTATGATCTGTGAACATGCTACTCAATTTGAATGAGAAATCGTTTTGTTTGTGTTTTATTTTGCTTTTTTTAAATGACGATCTGAGGATGTTGATGGAATCATTTAATTTTGATTAGGGAATCAATTGCAGTGCTATGTTTATTAACCAGTGGTAAGTCAAATCACCTGGAGTCAAATATATGGAGAGGTTACTGTTTATTATCCATTCATTTATTATACAAATATTTATTGAACACCTACTATGTGCCTGGCACTGTTGCAGATCCTGGGAAAACAGCAGTAAAATAAAGACACGCAGGGCCTGCCCTTATTTTGCTTATATTCTAAAAGGGAAAGAAATTCTAAGCAGATAGACGAAAGTTGAAATTGATTTGACAACAACAGGTCTGGTTTTATTTTTTGGTTATTCAGGGAGGAAGAATAAAGTAGTTATGGGGACACAGAGTGATAGAGTTTGTAAGTTAGGACTCAGGAAAAGTCTTCTGAGGAGGAGTCACTTGAATATAGTTGTCTTTCTGGAGGAAGAGTACTCCAGAAAAATAAATAGGAAAGGCAAATGCCTTAGGACGCCAACATGTGCTCTTAGGTTAAGTGACTGGAAGGTCGGTTTGACTCAGTGACCAAAGGGAGACAGGAAAGAAGCCCAAGGGGTAGTGAGTGGGGAGTCAAACCACAGAGAGACTTGTGGAAGGACACTGAAGGGTTTTAGAGGAAGGGAGTGATGTGATTAGGTTTACATTTTAGAAATATCTCCTCTGTGAACAATAGATACTAGGAGAATGGAGGTGGAAGTGGAGAAACCATTTACTTGTATAGGAGAGAATGATAATTGTAGACTAGGATAATTACAGGGGAAGAGGTAAGATGTGGTCATATTTGAAGTGTCAAAAACTATACTAAGTTCTTTACATGTAATATTTCATTTAATTTTCAAAATAACTGTATGAGGAAGATAGACGTTATTATTAGCCCCATTTATAGAGGAGGAACCTGAGGCTGACAGATGTTAATTATCTTTCTCTGTTTCTTCTTGACTGCATTCTTTCTTGCAAAGAACTATTTTTAGCATAGCATTTTTATTTCTCTGTTGATTTTTCAATTATGTCTTTTTAGTTGTTTTCTGAATGGCTATTTAAGGATTATGATGTGCAACTTAATTTATCACAATCTACTCTAGATTAATATTAAGTTTGGTTAAATCTAGAAAAATTGTTCCAATATAGATCCATTCTTTCTCCATCTTTTGCTACAATTATCATATATATTACATTTATATATGCTATAAACCAAAACAAGACAGTGTTATTCTTAGAGATTTATAGAATCATATACCTTCTATGGAAGGTAAGAAAAGAAAGGAGAAAAATATATTTATAGATTTATAGAAATCTATAGAAACTAGATTAAAATTTATATTATTTTTTATCAATTCATAGTTCATGGTATTATTTGCCATATTTACCATTTATAGTGCTCTTGGACTGGGCAGTAGTTCTTTCTGTTGTACATAGGGTTGCTATGAGTCAGAACCAGCTTGACAGCATCTAACAACAACAAGTGCTCTTAATTTGTACTTGTGGATTTCAGTTACGATCTGGTATTATTTCCTGTCAGCCTGAAGAATTTCCTTTAATACTTCTTGTGAGGCAGATGAGCTGGCAACAAATGTTCTTAGTCTTTACTTCACCTTCAGGTTTGTAGGATTGTTTTGCAGTATGTAGAATATCTTGGTTTGTCTTTTTTCTTCTATTTTTCCTTTCAGCACTTTGAATATGTCATCCTGCTGTTTTCTGACTTCCATTATTTCTGAAGAGAGATGTTAATCATACTGATGCTGCCCTATACATGATGAACTGCTTTCTCTTGCTGCTTTCAAGATTTTCTTTGTCTTTGTCTTCGACTATGGTGTGTCTAGGTATGGATCTTTTGTATATATACTAGTTGAGTTTGTTGAGATTTTTGGTTTTGTAGATTATTATTTTTATTATATTTAGGTAGTTTTTAATAATTATTTTTCAAATATTATTCTGCCCCTTTGCACAAGTTTATATTCTTTAAATTCTTTCCCTTCTCTGTTATTTACACTGGATAATTTCTATGCATTGATTTTCAAGTCCACTATTCTTTCTTATACTTTTCAGATCATTTCATGATTTTTACATTTCAGTTATTGTACTCAGCAACTCCAATTTTTATATCCCACTGAGGATCTCTGTTGATTCATTACTGTCATATTTTTCCTTAATTCTTCCAATACGGTTTTGTTCAGTTATTAGAATATGTTTATTGCAACTGCTTTGAACTATTGCTTTGATAAATTCAATATCTGGGACTACTCAGAACAAACTTTATTTTTTGTTTTTCTTTTCTTTTTCTTATGAGCTACATTTTTTCATTTCTTTGCATGCTACATAATTTTTTGTTAAAAACTGGATCTTTTAGATAATATATTGTAGCAACTCTTGATTATAGTCTTTGTTCATTGAAGATGGATCATACAACTTTTTAATTTGTTTGTTTGTTTCTTTGCTTAGCAATTTGTTGTTGTTGTTAGGTGCCGTCGAGCCAGTTCAAACTCACAGTGACCCTATGTACAAGAGAATGAAACACCGCCCAGTCTTGTGTCAGCCTCACAATTGTTATTATGCTTGAGCCCATTGTTGCAGCCACTGTATCCATCCATCTCATTGAGGGTCTTCTTCTTTCAGTGTCTCTCCACTATGATGTCCTTCTCCAGGTACTGGTCCCTCCAGATAACATATCCAAAGTATGTGAGACTAAGTCTTGCCATCCTTGCTTCTAATGAGCATTCTGCCTGTACTTCTTCCAAGAAAGATTTATTTGTTCTTATGGCAGTACATGGCATATTTAATATTCTTTGCTCACACCATAATTCAAAGGCATCAATTCTTCTTCGGTCTTTCTCATTCATTGTCCAGCTTTCACATGCATATGAGGCAATTGAAAATATCATGGCTTGGGTCAGGCACACCTTAGTCCTCAAAGTGACATCTTTGCTTTTTAACAAAAAAAGGTCTTTTTTTTTTAACAAAAAGAGGTCTTTTGCAGCAGATTTGCCCATTGCAATATGTGTTTCATTTCTTGACTGCTGCTTCAATGGGTATTGATTGTGGATCTAAGTAAAATGAAATCCTTGACAACTTCAGTATTTTCTCCATTTATCGTGATGTTGCTTTGTGAAAACATACATATATATAGAAAGAGAGAGAGAAAGAGAAAGAGAAAGAAAGAGAGAGAAGACATTGATGACCACATACCACATAGCATACAGGATACAGATTTCATATATTTTGCCTAGATAAGTTACTAAGTTTAGGTAATAAGATAAGCTTAGATAATTAGATAAGCCTGGATAAGTTACAAAATCTCCAAAATCTATATCCCATATGATATGTGGTATGTGGCCATCAATGTCTTCTCTCTCCTTTCTCTTTGTCTCTTCTCTCTCTCTGTATATATATTTTTTATTTGTTTATTTTGTTTTTGATGTTTAAACCTCATATCCTAGGGGCTGCTCTTGTGTTTGAGAAGCATAGTTTTCAGTCAATGATTAGAATGATTTTGTACTCAAATTATTTAGGTCAGTAAGGTTTCTGCCCTTGTCAATAAATTCTTGAGTACAATGTAAGGCAATACGTGCAAAGTTCAGGCCATTTTTAAGTCTGCGCTTCCAGATCTTTTTAAGTATTCTGTGTAGTAGATTGCAGCTCAGGAGCAGCCAGGAGTTTGTTAATTGGTTGGTTCTCTCTGGTCTCTGCTGCATATGTGATTAGTCTCATCCAGGAATATGTTTGCCCCTCAAACACACAATCTTAAGCTAGTAGAGCTGAACTGTTGAACCTTGCCTACTCAACTACATTTGAGAAGTCATTTCCACTAATAGTGTTACTTAGCATGGACATTGTCTGTTTTTTCAAGTGGAGTAGACCCCTTTTGTCTGCTGCAGAGAAGCTGCCAGTCCTTGTGGCCTGATCTACCCTGGAAGAACCACCAAACTGAGCTGGGAGGAGGGGCAGAAGATGGGAGTATCCCCAAGCCAGAATGCCACAGATATCCACTATTCTTACTCAACATACAGGAGTTTTTTAATTAAAAAAATACTTTTCAGATTGTTTTCTGCCTTTGATTTTCAAGGCACTACAATTTTTATTTGTTTGTTTGTTTTTATTTTTATTTTAGGTCTATTTATTCAGCCTAATAGTTGCCTATTGAGGAGAGAATTTGTCTATCACCTCACACTATGAGTTGGAATTGACTCGACGGCGACGGTTTTGGTTTTTAGTTTTAAATCAGCCATAGCCATAATGACTGCTGCTTTTTATTTTAAAACAAAAAATCAGACTTTATTTTGACCCATGAGTGAACTGGGTTTGGATGTAGGTCTGTGGATAAGAAAGTTTTGTCTGCGGACTGCATAACCCACTCTTTGTGAAGTGGAGGGATTATGTATTAGGACAATTTGAGATAAAAAGTCTCCTTCTCTCTCAATTATTTGTTCAAATGCAATGCAAAACTTGTTTAAAATATAAAAAAGTCAAAGATTTTACCACATACTGTGGAGGCATAGATTATGAGAAAATTTGCATCAGGAAGACTTTTCATTTTATTCTTTAAAGCACATTAGTTCCAAAAGTTGTTTATTGTTTTTTGTACATATTTTTTCTTCCATCTCCTGCAAGAAGATAGGTTCATGCCAGGCCAAATTTCACCTTCAGCTGCTCAAAATTTTGCTGTGCTTTCCTGCCTCCCCATTGGGGGATATTATTAGCTAAAGCAATTCAATTATCATACTCTTTACTCAAACCCTGCGAGAACTCAGAAGTGGATTAAATTGGGAAATCTGATGAAAGAACAATATCTTAGAGACAATCATCTCACTTCAACAAAATGCCTCTTTATTTTAATGGGGCAGGATAAAAACTAACATGCATTTAAATATCCTCACCTGTGTCACTAACTGCATCATAAGTTGTTTAAATGGAACCATTGCACCAATTCTGGTTGACTCAGTATTTCACTAAATTTGCTTAAGCTTCCTCTTTCAACTACAATATTATGATTCTGAAGCAGTAACAGAAATACTATTACGTTCTCCCTGAAAATTTATAACAAGTCTAGAGAAAAAGTTTGTACCAATAAGGCATTATGCCTTTAAAATATTTAAGTTATTGGTTTCATTTTTATTTAATTAAAAAAGGCCATTTATGTAGCTGCTTGAGACAGACACTGCTATTTGTACTCCACTATCCGTTAGTCTCTCCTTATTTTCAGTGATAATATTTTTTCAGTTTTAGCTGGGCTTATACCCGCCCAACTAGAGGCTACATTTTCCTGTTTTCTTTGCATCTAGGTGTGGCCATGAAACTGAACCTCACAGAGGTTAAATGACTTGCCAAATCAATTGGAGCTGGGATGTGAAGCCATGTCTTATACCTATAACGCAATGCTCCCTTTCTTGCTAAAATAAATTTCTAACCTGTTGCCATTGAGTCGATTCCAACACACTGGGACCCTACAGAACAGAGTAGAACTGCCCCACAGTTTGCAAGGAGTGCTGGTGGATTTGAACTGCTGACATTTTGGTTAGCAACCAAATGCTTAACCACTGCTCCACCAGGGCTCCCTTTTGGGGTTAGGTATACTCAAAATTAGCTACAGTTTCCTGTTTATATGGCTTCCATTCTTAACAGCCACTGATCCTATAATCCATGTCAAACATCATTTTTCTTTCAGATGCTTATGAACAAAATGAAAACTACTCTCAGTGAAGAGATTTTATGTGTATCCATTTTAAACTTAACCATTCTCAAACGATGTAATAAAATTGATCTACAAATAGTCAAAGACGACACAGTATTTAAATAGTCATAGAATTCCCATCAATCATAAGTTTAACAAGCTATATCTAGCCTAAAGTCCACATCTTCTCTGCTTCAGAGGTGAGCACAAGATTATGATCTGCTAATTTTCTTTCTTTCATTTGTGGATAAAACTGAACTAATGATCTATTGATTCTGTTTCATGCTCAGTATTTAGAATGGCCTATTACACTGCAGCTGCACCTTCATTGTTTGTATTTTAAAATGATCCAGTATCAGGTATAAGTGTGCATAGCAGATGTTTTTATTTGAAAGTAATTTAGAATTTTTTTTATCATCGCTGCTCATGTGAGCTTGGGTTTCTTGTTCTACCTTCTATCTACGTATGCTTTAGAACAGGGGAAGCTGCTTTGGTGGAAGAAAAATGAGGGTAGGAGTTAGAAGATATGGGAGAAAAGGCTTCTGAGTTGGTCAATAACTAGCTCAATCACCTCCATGAGGTGAGGTAGTTGAGTCCTTTTAAACCTGGTTAGATATCTTACCTGTAAAATGAGAATAATTCCATATTTTATCACTTCTAAGACTTATATTTTTTTCTCATTTAAACCTCTTTAAATTGAGGTGCATTTCACCTTAAAACTCATTGCTGTTGAGCTGAATCCAACTCATGGCGACCCTATAAGACAGAGTAGAACTGCCCCACAGGGTTTCCAAGGAGCTGCTGGTGGATTCAGACTGTTGATCTTTTGGTTAGCAGCCATAGCTCTTAATCACTGTGCCACCGGGGCTCCACTTTAAACTTAAGTGATACCTTATAACTAAATTGGCAGTATATTTTTATTTTTAGTTGCATGTAAAATCATTATGCAACTTCTAGTTTATGGTGTCATTCAGCTGATGAAATCATCTCAAGTCTTGCATAGAAAATGTAGAAATAAGTTAAAAGTGGGATGCTATTGTAAGACATTATTACAAATACTTAGAAATAGTAAAATTACATCAGACTATTTCACATATCCTATGGGGCAGTTTTACTCTGTCCTCTGTCCTATAGGGTTGCTATGAATCAGAATTGACTTGACGGCAACAGGTTTGGTGTTTTTTTTTTTTTTTTTTTTAAGCAAGTGTTTAAAAACAAAAGTGACGATACCATTTGGTTAAAAATGGCACAGCATGGGATGCCTAGGGGACAGTGAGTTGAAGATAATGGTGATGGAATAATTTGGAAAATGATAGTGAGAATAGCAGCACAACTGGAAGAAAGTAATCAATGTCACTGAATCGTACATGTAGAAATTTCTGAAATGGTGTATCTTTGGCTATGTATATTTTCACCAAAAAAAAAAAAAAGGTGCTCCAAGGTCAAGAAGGGAGAGTGTTGACATGTTGTGGGGTTGTTAACCAATGTCATAAAACAATATGTGTACTGACTGTTTAGTGAGAAACTATTTGTTCTGTAAACCTTCACCTAAAGTACAATAAAAAAAACTAAAAAAAAAAAAAAAGACATGGCTATTTTCCTGAAATAAAACTTGAACGATCACTTCTAAAGAATGCACAGTCTACTGGTGAGTAGGGTGGAAATAAAACTGAAGGATCAGTACCAAGTTATAGTGTGATCTTTAAGGACAATGAAGGAATTCAGTATGCCCAGACAGAAAAAAGGAAATCATATATGAAAAGGAAAATGCAATTTAACTTTTCTTCTAGAATGATGTTTAATATCAGGAAACTGTGGGGCCATGAATATTATGTTTTGAATAAACCAAATATTCCAAATAATTTATGCTAAGCCAAATTACCTTTCTTATTTAAATGCAGTTAAGAGACAGACATTCTCAAATAGGCCAGAATTCAGCAATTACAGCACCCATCCATATTTCTTGGAGGAAAGAAAAAAAACCTTGATAATGAAATCTACCCTACAGAAGAATGAATTCAAAATAAAGAACTTAAGGCTAAATATATGTGAAAAGGACTAATAGTGAGCATTTTTTTCAATTCAAAATAAGTTTAAAATAATTAAAAGAGCAGATAATATATATGTTAAGAACACTGACAATTTAAAATTTTAATATAATAAAGTTGTAAGGGGGATGAAGTTCCCACTCATCTTAACAGAAAAAAGTCAATTGATACAGTTTACAATTGATTAAACTTGTACAGTTAAAACATAATTCTTTCAATCTTAATATTTTAATTAAATTATATTAAAATATTTTGACAACATATTTTATTGTTAAGAAACATTTCTTTAAATATAACAAGTTCTTTAGTTTATCTAAAAGCCAGTATTTTTGTTACTTATGTTAATTTTAAGTAAAATTAATCTCAATATTTTATTTTCAAAAATATGGAGACTATGAGTCCAAGTTCATTAATATTTTTATAAGAAGTGATCATATGAATTGTTCTATTGAAATACATAGCAATATACTGAATGAAGTACACTAAATGTTAGCAATAGTTATTTCTGAGAGTCAGGATTTGGGGTGATTTGATACCTCTTCTTCCAACTTTTATTGCTGTTAGAGTTTGATTTATGTCCTCCAAAAAGATATGTTCAAGTTCTAATTTCCTGTACCTATAAATATGACCTTATTTAAAAATAGGGTCTTTGTAGATGTAATTAGTTGAGATGAGGTTATTAGGGTGGGCCTTAGTCCAACATAACTGGTGTCCGTACAAAAAGAAGAGAAGCGGCATAAAAGAACAGAAAGATAAGAAGGGCATGTGAAGACAAATGGGTTGGAGGTATGCTACTACAAGCCAAGGAGTTCTGCAGCTACTAGAACTGGAAGAGACAAGAGAGGAGCTTCTTCTAGAGTCATCTAAGAGAGCATAATCCTGCTGACACCCTGAAATCAGATTTTGTAGCCTCCTTAAGTGTGAGAAAATAAGCCATTCAGTTTGTGGTACTTTGTTACTGCAGCCCTAGGAAACTGATACATTTACTTTAAAAATCAACAGACAAAAACAAGAGTGTACTGTTCTTGGTAGGTGCCTTGGAGTCAGTTCCTACTCATAGCGACCCTAGGTCCAACAGAAGAAAACACTGCCCCTCCTGTGCCATCCTCATAATCTTTGCTATGCTGGAGTCCGTTGTTGCAGCCACTGTGTCAATCCATCTCATTGAGAGGGTTCCTCTTTTTTGCTGACCTCTACTTTACCAAGCATGATGTCCTTCTCCAGGGACTGGTCCCTCCTGAGAACATGTCCAAAGTACGTAAGACGAAGTCTTGCCATCCTTCCCTCTAAGGAGCATTCTGGCTGTACTTCTTCCAAGACAGATTTGTTCCTTCTTCTGGCAGTCCATGGTGTATTTAATATACTTGGCTAACACCACAATTCAAATTCATCAATTCTTCTTCGGTCTTCTTTATTCATTGTCCAGCTTTCACATGTGTATTCAGCGACTGAAAACCCCATGGCTTGGGTCAGGCCAAAGTGATATCTTTGCTTTTCAATACTTTAAAGAGGTCTTTTGCAACAGATTTGTCCAATGCAACCCATCATTTGATTTTTCAACTGCTGCTTCCATGAGCATTGATTGTGGATCCAAGTAAAATGAAATCCTTGACAACTGCAATCTTTCCTTCTTTTATCATGATATTCCTTATTGGTCCAGTTGTTAGGATTTTTTTTTTTCTTTATGTTGAGGTGTAATCCATACTGAAGACTATGGTCTTTGATCTTCATCAGTAAGTGAATTCAAGTCCTCTTCACTTTCAGCAAACAAGGTTGTGTTAACTGCATAATGCAGGTTGTAAATGAGTCTTTCTGTAATCCACAGTATGACAAACTGACAGACATGTGGGGTATTAAAATTAATAAAATGGTATTAAAATTAATACTACTTACTAATATCATATCATATCATATCTTCATACAGTCCAGCTTCGCAGATTATTTGCTCAATATACACATTGAGTACGTATGGTGAAAGGATACAACCCTGACACACAACATTCCTGATTTTAAACCAAGCAGTATCCCTTTATTATGTTCAAATGACTACTTCTTGGTCTATGCATAGGTTCCTCATGAGCACAATTAAGTGTTCTGGAATTCCATTCTTCAAAATGTTAACCATAATTTTTTATGATCCACACAGTCAAATGAATTCCTTTGCATAGTCAATAAAACATAGGTAAAGATCTTTCTGGTATTCTCTGATTTTAGCCAGGGTCAATCTAACAGCAGCAGTGATATCCCTCCTTCCACATCCTCTTCTGAACCTGGCTTGAATTTTTGGCAGTTTCCTGTCGATGTACTGCTATAACCACTTTTGAATGATCTTTAGTAAAATTTTACTTGAGTGTGATATTGATGATATTGTTTGATAATTTCCGCATTGGATTGGATCATCTTTGGAGTAGGCATAAATATGGATCTCTTCCAGTCAGCTGGCCAGGTAGCTGTCTTTCAAATTTCATGGCATAGATGAGTGGGCACTTCTAGCACTGCATCTGTTTGTTGAAACATCTCAAGTGGTATTCTGTCAATTCCTGGAGGCTTTTCATCAGTGTCTTCAGTGCAGCTTGAATTTCTTCCTTCAGTACCAACTGTTCTTGATCATATGCTACCTCCTGAAATGGTTGAATGTCGACCAATTCATTTTGCTACAGTGACTCTGTATTCCTTCCATCTTCTTTTGATACTTCTTGCGTCATTCATATTTTGCCCATAGAATCTGTCAATATTGCAACTCGAGGCTTGAATTTTTTTCTTCAGTTCTTTGAGCTTGAGAAACGCTAACCTTGTTCTTCCATTTTGGTTTTCTAATTCCAGGTCTTTGCGTCTCTTCTGACATCCATTTGTTCTTTTCTTTCTTTCTTTTCTGTTTAATGACCTCTTTCTTTCTTTATGTATGATGTCCTTGATGTCATTCCACAGCTTGTCTGGTCTTCGGTCATTAGTGTTCAATGTGTCAAGCCATTTCTTGAGATGGTCTCTAAATTCAGATGGGATATACTCAAAGTTGTAATTGGACTCTCGTGGACTTGTTCTAATTTTCTTCAGCTTCAACTTGAACTTGCATATGAGCAATTGATTATCTGTTCTACTGTCAGCCACTGGCCTTGTTCTGACTGATGATATTGAGCTTCTCCATCATCTCTTTCCATAGATGTAGTCGATTTGATTCTTGTGTATGCTACCAGCCGAGGTCCATGTGTACAGTTGACTTTTTTTCCTTTTCCTTCTTTTTTTTTTTTTCTTATTGTACTTCAGGTGAAGGCTTACAGAGCAAATAGTTTCTCATGAAACAGTAGTACACATATTGTTTTATGACATTCGTTAACAACCCCACAACATGTCAACCCTCTAACTTCTCGACCTTTTTTTTTTTGGTGAAAATATACATAGCCAAAGATACACCATTTCAAAAATTTCTACATGCACAGTTCAGTGACATCGACTACACTCTTCCAATTGTGCTGCTATTCACACTTAAGATGAAGGCTTACAGAACAAAATAGTTTCTCATTTAACAGTTAGTACACATGTTGCCTTATGACAATGGTTAACAACCTCACAACACATCAACACTACCCTTACTCAACCTTGGGTTCCCTATCACCAGCTTCCTTGTCCCCTTCTGCCTTCTGGCCCTTGTCCCTGGACTGCTGTACCTCATTAGTCCCATTTGGTTTTATGGGGCTGTCCACTCCCAGGCTGAATGGTGAACCTCGGAGATGACTTCACCACTGAGCTAAAAGGGTGTCTGGGGGCCCTACTGTCGGGGTTTCTCCAGTCTCCTTTAGGCCAGTAAATCTGGTCTTTTTTTTTGTGAGTTAGAATTTTGTTCTACATCCTTCTCCAGCTCTGTCCAGAACCCTCTGTTGTGGTCCTGGTCAGAGCAGTCAGTGGTAGTAGCTGGGAACCATCTAGCTGTACTGGACTCAGCCCGGTGGAGGCCTTGGTAGCTGTGGTCCATTATACAGTTGACATTTTTGTTGTTGAAAAAAGGTATTTGTAATGAAGATGTCATTGATCTTCCAAAATTCTATCATGTGATCTCCGACATCACTTCTATCACCAAGGCCATAGTTTCCAACTATCAATCCTCCTTCTTTGTTTCCAACTTTCACATTTCAATCACCAGTAATTATCAGTGCATCTTGATTGCATGTTTAATCAATTTCAGATGGCAGAAGTTGGCAAAACCTTCAATTTCTACATCTTTGGTCTTAGTGATTGGTGCATAATTTGGAATAATAGTAGCATTTACTGGCAGTCCTTGTGGGCTTACGGATATCACCTTATCATTGACAGCTTTGTACTTCAGGACAGATCTTGAAATATTCTTTTTGACAATGAATGCAATGCCATTCCTTTTCAGTCTGTCATTCCTGGCATAGTAGACCATATTATTGTCCAATTTAAAATGACCAATACCAGTCCATTTCAGCTCACTAATGCCTAGGATATCAATGTTTATGCATTCCATTTCATTTTTGATGATTACCAATTTTCCTAAATTCATACTTTGTACATTACATGTTCCTATTATTAATGGATGTTTGCAGCTATTTCTTCTCTTTCTGAGTCATGCCACATCATCAGATGAGGGTCCCGAAAGCTTGACTTCATCCACGTCATTAAGGTTGACTCTACTTAGAGGAGGCAGCTCTTCCACAGACAATGTTTCGCTGTTATTTATTAGGTGTTCACTGGTTAATTTTTTTCAGAAGTAGAGCACCAGGTCCTTCTTCCCTGTCTTCCATAGTCTGGAAGCTCAGCTGAAACCTGTCCACCATGGGTGACCCTGCTGGTATTTGAATACTGGTGGCATAACTTCCAGCATCACAGCATCATGCAAGCCACCACAGTATGACAAACTGACAGACATGTGGGGTATTAAAATTAATAAAATGGTATTAAAATTAATACTACTTACTAATATCATGGTATTAAAATCAATAGTTTAAATAATTAAAAAATAGAGAATTACAAAAAAATGAAATGTATCTGTCATATTTGTTGCTGTTTTTAGCTGCGGTGGAGTTGGTCTCCTACCCATGGTGACCAAATGTACAATCTAGTTTGCTAGAGTGAAAGACCAGAGCATTTTCTGTGAATATAGGTTGGTCGATTGAACTTACATTATTATTTTTACAAGGACCACATTCATAAATCTTACTCTGCAACTCTCAATTTCAGTTCTTTAAAATAGAGCAAGAACTTAAAAATATTTCCAAATCTAGTCTTTGTAGATCTTTGATTTTTTCTCGTATTTTTACACTTGTGTTTCTATGCTTATTTTCTAAAAAAAATAGTTTTATTATTTTCCAAAGAATCAACTTAGCTTTCATAAACATCATAACTATTTTTGCTATCCTATTTCATCAGTTTAAATTTTTAAATATAGTATATAATTAAAGTAAGTAAAACTGCAATAAACAGTTTGAGACTAAATCACATTAACATTTTAAATCTGTTTGAAGCTTTACAATAAAGAAATCTATTTATTTTTAAGCCAAATTTTTGTGTGTATATATGTCTGCGTGTGTGTTCAAATACAAATAGATTTAACCCTTACTTGATTATAAGCCATTTTTCAGTCACAATAATTATTAACACCCCAGAACATAGTTTGAGAAATGATGGTTCAATAATATGCCTAATTATCCATTACCATCCAGTTAATTTTGACTCAGCGACCCTATAGAACAAAGGAGAACAGCCCCATAGAGTTTCCAAGGCTGTAACCTTTACAGATGTAGACTGCCACATCTTTTTCCCACAGAATGGGTGGTGAGTTTGAACAGCTGACCTTTCTGTTTGCAGCTGAGCACTTAACCACTGTGCCACAAGGGCCCCTTATGCCTAGTTATAGAATGGTAATATTCCTTCTGTCCCTTTACCTCATTTTATGTAGGGTGGTATCAATCAAGAATCTTTTCTGTAAAGTGCCAGAAGCTCAACTGAATTATCTTAATCTCCAAAGAGAATTAACTGGCTTCCATAGATGGGAAGTTTCAAGAATGCATCTAGTTTTAGGAAAACTAGATCTAAAGGCTTAAACAATGCTATTAGGGTTCTTCCCCTTTTTTTCAAATTTCAACTTTGCTTTTGTCTGTGTGATAACTTTCATTCATTTATATTGGAATCAGCATCCTCCATGTGGTTGAACAAAAATGGATCCTGCAACTCTATGTCTACGCATTCCCAATTTAGATACTTTGGTAGATAGTAAACTTCTCTCTTCCACTATACCTATATCATTCTAGAGAAGTACTCTGGCTCTGCTTGAATCTGTTGTGTACCTCTAGAGTAATCATTATTACATCCATGGAGCTAGAATACTATAATTAGTTGAGCCTTGGTTTCTTATCCACCACTGTGACTAGGGAGCTGGGGTCATTGCATTGACAACTCCACCACATCCTCATGGGACAGGAGTGGTTCAGTTTCCCAAAGGAAAGAATGGTTCTAGAAAGCCATAAACAGCAAATGCATACTAAAGGGAGTTTTACTTTGTTTACCTGAGTATATTGATCCATATCATTTCAAATTAGAGTTTCCTTTTCCATTTCTACCTCAGGTGGGAGGTACAATTTCAGGAAAATCAGGAAGAAATTATACTTGAGGTTAGGACTCAGGAGATAAAGAGACAAAGAGAGATGGATAAACATTTACAGACATAAAAAATATAGGAATTACTTAAAATATTCAAATTTCAAGACCAAAACTTCCGAAGATCATTACCAGAAGCTGAGAAAGTGGAAACATTGAATAGCTTCCTGACTAATGGCTCCAGATCCAAGATTCCTCTGAACTACAGCTTTAGTTTCTTGGCTCCTACTCAACCAGATGTCCTGCCTCTTATGATGTTCCAAATCTTGGCCATCTAAATATATAACATTTGATTTATATTAAGCACAATCTATACCTGTATAGCTCCCCCTGAAATACTACACCAAACTTTTTGCAATCTGCTCCTATCTTGTGTGGCCATACTCCTTTGAATTCTGCTGACCATAACTAGATGTTGCAGTTAACTCGTAATCAGTCCTGGAGTCCACACCAAGATGTCGGCAACTATCTTGCATTCTTCAATTTAGTACTCGTAAAGAGCAACTGACAATGTCTTTTCTTTTATTATTATTATTAAGTCCTGCATTAGTTTATCAACTGCAAATTCAGTTTTGCATAGTGGTTGAGACCATGTCCTTTGAGATCACCCAACTCTTAGTCAATTGTAATAGTGCCAGTTACAAATTATGTGACCTTGAGCAAGCTACCTAACATCTATCAGAATCATTTTCATTTCTATAATATTGACTTAATCAGAGTATCCAGCTCACAAGATTATTATAAAGATTCCATTATATAACATTTGAAAGGCCACTTAGCATAGTGGCACATACATAGGGCTTAGTCAGCAAAGCCACACAAATAATCAATTGCCATTGTCCTAAGTTCTGCAAAGAAAATGCGCAGGGTACTATGAGAACATAGCAGAAGGTCCTAACCTAATCAGGAGTGTCAGCAATGTTCCCAGTACTCTGTGAATCAACAACACCAGCGTTTCCACAGATTACCTAGTGTAGGAAGAGAACACTGAGTTTCTGATGATAATGATGTCCTGGGTTGATTTATGTCCCTCCAAAATATATGTTCAAGTCCTAATCCCTAGTACCTGTGAATGTGACCTTGTTTTGAAATAGAGTCTTTGCAGATGTAATTAGTTAATTAAAATGAGTTCACTAGGGTGGGCCCTCATCTAGTATGACTGGTGTTCTTATACAAAGAGAAGAGAGAGAACAAAGAGACACACACAAGGAAGTGAGTACATGTGTGAACACAGAAGCAGAAATTGGAGTACTACACCTACAAGCCAGGGGATGCCCAGGTCCACCAGAAGCTGAAAGAGACAGGGAAGGTTCTTACTCTAAAGTTTTCTAAGAGAGCATAACCCTGGCACACCCTGAATTCAAACTTCTAGGCTCCAGAACTGTGAGAGAACAAATTTCTGTGGTTTAAGCCTCCCACTTTGTGATAATTTGTCACAGCAGCCCTAGGAAAATAATACAGTGAAGAAAAGGGGTCTCAGTAAATACATTAAAACCCAAACCAAACCAAACCCATTGCCATCTAGTCGGTTCCAACTCGTAATAAATACATTAGAAATCCGCTTTCTGTTCTTGCAAAAAATAAAAAAAATCAGGAAATGTCCTGTGAATTTGTGAAATACTTGCTGAGAGTAGCTTTTAGGTAATTCAGGTCAAGTAATCTTGCCCAAGGAGCCCTGGTGTTGCAGTGGTTAAGCGCTTGGCTGCTAAACAAAAAGGTCAGGGGTTCCAACCCACCAGACGCTCTGCAGGAGAAAGTTGTGACAGTCTGCTTCTGTAAAGATTACAGTCTTGGAAACCCTACAGGCGGTTCCACTCTGTCCTCCAGGGTCACTGTGAGTCTGAATCCGACTTGATGGCAACGAGTTTTTAGTCTTGTTTATATCATAACTTAGTAAAACTTTAAGCTTAAAAACCTTGTTTTTGCCTGTATTTGATTTAATTTTTTTATAAGAAGTGAAACAATACAAATAAGATGTACTTCTCAAAGGAAAGGATTACCACGGAAGAAAATATATGAACTCATACATAATGGAAAATATTAATTTTTTAAATTAGAAATTCTAATGGCTTTTCAGGTATCAGTGGCTTTCATTTTTCTTTGTTCTGACCCACACACCTGTATTCAATATACCTTCTGAACTATACCTTATATACAACAGAGACCTTCTCTCCAACTGAAGTATTGTGAAACGCTGATGGTTGTGTTGATAGCCCCGAACAGTACCCTGCTCAGCCCCAGGACTAACGTACCTGCTCATTTCTCTTGCTGGAAAATATTTCTGCTCTGCCTGGGCCACAAAGGGGATTTGAGAGGCCCTGTAGCTACCTTCCAGGAAGACTACCTGCGAATGATTGCTAGAATGGAAATCCTGTACAGAGTAGACCCATCCAGGCATTTAAGCCTTAAGATGATTGTCTCAAGCCTTACGCTTTGCAAAGTCTAAACTTACTCTAGTGTTAAACTATCGATTTAGGAGGTGAGGTCATTAGGAAAAGTCAGTGAAGCAAAGGAGGAAGTTGGTGTTTAAACAATTTACAAAATCTACCTCTCGACCAAAGCCCGGATGAATCTGCAGGGTAAATGAAAATATACCAGCACCTTCTCACACACTCTCCCAAAGTTACGTTTTATTTATTTATTTTTGGTCTTCAAAGCTTTGTCTAATTGTACTTTGGACATAACTTTCCCAGTAGACACGTATTTGGGAAAAGGAGGGACATACAGGTTACTGTTTAGAGCATCCACCTATAAGGAGTGAGGAAAGAAACCGCGGACATGGGATGATTTATGCATGCCTTTTGCAAAATCCCTCTCTCCCCACACGGGATAAGGGTTAGTGCAACAGAGTATGCATACTTGGAGGTTTTCAAAGCTAGGTTGAAGAATGTATCTTATAAATATGTGGAAAGAGAAAAAAAATCATTCAAAGTCAATTTATATCCATCCCCCACCCACCTCAGATGAGACAATTGCTGTAATTGCTTCTCCTGCAAAACGTTTTCTAAGTGCCAAGTTATGTAGAAAATGAAGCGTTACCTAGCAATATGGCCAACTTTCAATTATCCATGGCAATGGAAGACAGGGATAGGAGAGATAATTAAAATTCACAGACTGTCCCTAAACTTGATTGTAATCATTTACATCATCTACCACTTGCACTAAGCCTGTTGGAAGCACTACCTTGAGATGATGTCTTCTGACGCAAATTTCATCTCTTTTCACGTTCCTTGTCCTCCAAACAGTGGAAATAACAGAAGGCCTTATTTCAACTTTCTATCTTCAGGGCCTAATAAAAGACTTGGATCATATTGGATATTATAAAAAATACTGAACTGTTAGGCTGGAGTGAAAGCTCACAGCCTGGTATTTTGGGGAGAAAGGATCTATATAATTCCTGTATTGGGAGATGGATATGATCCCAACTTATTCTTCAGGTGAGACTGGCCAGAATTTTTATAGTACCTGAAGAATACAACTAGCTTTCCTTGTAAATTTATTGTCTTTGAATTGATTGATTGATTCATTCACTCACAAATGTTTATTAAATTTCAACAATATCCCTGTCTTTGTTTTGAGTATTGGGCATTTAGTAGAGAGCAAGATTGATAGGGTTCCTACCGTCATGGGACTTAGATTCTAGTTGAGGTAGTTAGATTAAAAGCAAAATAAATATGGGATGTGCTAAGTGCTATGAGGAAAATATAGGAGATACAATGCAGAATAATTTTGGTCAGAAGAAGCACTATCTAACATAGCTTGATTAGTTATTCCTCTCTGCTGAATGATGAGAAATAAACCAGCATGCAAAGGGCCAGAGGAAGGGCATTCCAGGTACAAACAGCCTAAGCTGAGAAAGAATTTTTAAATCCGAACAACAAACATAGGGTGATTTGGCTAATACATGGTGGGCAAATTCTGGAGAGCTCCTTTTAAAAAAGAGTTTGAAATAATTATCTTAAGTAAACAATGTTTGTTTTCATCCCTCTGAGCAGGAAATGGTCTAGCATGGATTTCTGGGGCTGGGTACCAAATGGTGACCTCTAAATGATTATCATGAAATTCAGTTTTTATTGTGTCTCTTCCTATATACTGTCTGGGTGAAAATGGTGGAGATTTGTGAAGTAAAGTCAGCACCTGGGTTTTTTGAAATTGAGGATATCGAATTTTGAGGTTCCTATACCATAGACCATAAATTTGAAAGTGATTGCTAGTTCTCCAATCTAAGCCCCATTTATCTCATCATTAAAGTTGTATAAGCTGAAATATTAACAGTAATTTTCTTATCAGCCTATGTTACAAAATGCATGTCTCCCCTGAGTCAGTGATTTCCTCCCTGTCAGTAGGTCGACTACTGTGTTTTGTTTTTCATTTTAATCACTTTATTAAGGAAACACTGATATAAATTAAACAACAGATACATAAAGTATACATTTTGGTAAGTTTTGACATACATATGCAACTGTGAATTTATCACCCCATAAAGAACATGGATATACCCATCACCTCCAAGTTCTTTCATGGCCCTTCCTAATCCAGCCTTACTGCTGAGTAGTATTCCATTGCATGGATACTGCAAACTTTCTTTTTCTATTCACTTGCTGATGTTGATGGCTGTTTGGGTGGTTTCCAATTTTCAGCTACTATAAGTAAGACTTCTATAAATATTTGTAAATAAGTCTTTTTCATAGAAATATATTTTTATTTCTTTTCAGTGAATACCAAGTAATTGAATGACAGTATTATGGGGAAAAAAGGAGTCCTGGTGGTACAGTGGTTAAGCACTCGCTGCTAACCTAAAGGTCGGTGGCTCGAACCCACCAGCCGCTCCCCTGGAGAAAGATGTGACAGTCTGCTCCCATAAACATTACAGCCTTGGAAACCCTGTGGGGCTGTTCTACTCTATCTGACAGGGTCGCTACGAGTCGGAATTGACTGAATGGCAAGAGGTTTGTTGTGGAAAACTAGATGTTCTATATCATTGGGCCAGGTCCAGATCAGATAGATATGGGAAATAAACAGAATAATGACCAACTGGTTGGTACAGTAAACAAAACAAATAGAACAGCAAAAAAAAAAAAAAAAAGATTAATCTAATTCAGAGTTATTTAAAAAAAAAAAAAATTCAGCCTTAAGGAAATAATTATTTGACTGAGGGAAAAGGGAAGTTATGAGAAATCATTTGAAATCAGATTTTATTTATAATTTTATTTTACTGTAACATTTCACCTTTTGATGTCTAAGTGGAATATGCTTCAAAAACAGACATGTCAGATTTCAAGCCCTTTTGTGGCCCTTAACTTGCCATGAATAATAGATTAATCACTTTACTCTCAATCAGATGGGTAAACACAGCGATGTTTTTGCCGTTGGAATTAATCAGCTCTTCAGGCATAATGAGTTGCATTCTGCTTTCACATCCCGCAAATCAACATAAAATGCTGATGGAGAAACTGATTTGTTTACAGTAGCATTCTGTTGGGGAGGACATGGCAGGAAGCAGCAGCATCTGAATTTTTATGCTTGTTCTCTTGAACTATTTTGTTTTTGGTTTTTGAAATAGAGCATGCTAATTAAGTTCATGGGAGCTGGCTAAGATTGGGCAGCCAGTTCACAGGTGTGGGAAACATCTGAGTCAACCCATTCCAGTGGTGAGAGTGCCAAGGCCAACACCTGGCTGTGCATAGGAGTTGCTTTGTCTGCCAAAATCATTGCTGTGAAATGACTAGCAGAATGAACAGCAATCCAACAACTGAGCAGAAATGAGCACTGAATGGAAAGAGGACCCTGAGGATAAGAAATCCAAGGCTGGGAACTAAGGTTGGAGCAAATCTTTGGTTTAAATGCAGCAAGCAAAATAACTTTCTGGATTGTTGTTAAGGATTTTTTTTTTTTAGCATTGTCGTTAGGTGCCCTCGAGTTGATTTCGACTCATAGTGACCCTGTGTGCAACAGAATAAAACACCGCCTGGTCCTGCCCCATCCTCACAACAGTTGCTATGTTTCAGCCCATTGTAGCAGCCACTGTGTCAATCCATTTCCTCGAGGGTCTCTTTTTCACTGACCCTCCATTTTACCAAGCATGATGTCCTTCTCCAGGGACTGGTCCCTCCTGAAAACATGTCCAAAGTACATGAGAAGAAGTCCCTCCACCCTTGCTTCTAAGGAGCATTCTGGCTGTACTTCTACTAAAACAGATTTGTTCATTCTTCTGGCAGTCCATGGTATATTCAATATTCTTCGTCAACACCATAATTCAAAGGCATCAATTCTTCTTCTGCCTTCCTTATTCATTGTCCAGCTCTAGCATGCACATGGGGTGACTGAAAATACTATGGCTTGGGTCAGATGCCCTTTAGTATTTAAAGTGACATTTTTGAAAAGGTCTTTTGCAGGTTTGCCCAATGTAATATGATTTCTTGATTGCTGTTACCACGGATGTTCATTGTGGATCCAACTAAAATGAAATCTTTGAGACCTTCAATATTTTCTCCATTTATCATGATGTTACTTATTGCTCCAGTTGTGAGGATTTTGGTTTTCTTTATGTTGAGGTGTAATCCATACTGAAGGCTGTAGCCTTTGATCTTCATCAGTAAGCGCTTCAAGTCTACTTCCCTTTCAGCAAGCAGCGTTGTGTCATCTGCACATCACAGGTTGTTAATGAGTCTTCCTCTAATTCCGATGCCACATTCTTCTTCATATAGCCCAGCTTCTCAGATTATTTGCTTAGCAACAAGTTGAATAAGTATGGTGAAAGGATACAACCCTGACATACACCTTTCCTGACTTTAAACCACACAGTTCTATTTGAATGACTGCCTCTTGATCTATGTACAGGTTTTGCAAGAGCACAATTAAGTGGTCTGGGAATTCTCATTCTTCACAGTGTTCTTCATAATTTGTTATGATCCACACAATCGAACACCTTTGCATAGTCAATAAAATACAGATAAATATCTTTCTGGTATTTTCTGCTTTCAGCCAAGATCCATCTGCCATCAGCAAAGATATCCCTCCTTCCACATCCTCTTCTGAATCTGGCTGGAATTTCTGGTAGCTCTCTGGATGTACTACGGCAACATTATTACAGCAACGTAACAGTGCAAGTTGTAAAGTTGTTAGCACTGGAGAATCACTAAACTTTATTAAAACAACTTCCAAACTCTTGTGATAACACAGTGCTTTGTGTACAATATTAAGGTAGGGAGAAATTTTAAATGGCTTGTCTGATATTTGAATATCCCCACAGCCAGGAACTAAACTAAGCATGAAGGTACAGAGGTGAATGTACAGTGCTTACTCACCTTTAGAGAACCCATAGTGTTTGTAAAGCATTGGATCCTAGGACATTTCTGATAAATTATAAGTATGTTACAATCATATATGCGTATCTTTTAAAGGTGATCTATAGGAAATGATTAAACCAGAGAGGAAGGGATGCAAAATGGGGCTTTGAAGAGGAGGACCTTAATTATGAAGGATAGAGAATTTGAGGTAGAGGCAGGTAGGGATACCTTATTTTTTGCAAATAATGTGTCCATGTAAATAATGCACCCACACATATAACAATGCATAGCAGGCCTAGGAGGGGGTTGTGAGGTTGGCAAAAAACATAACCAGTGCGTTATTTGCATAAAAATATGGGCATGCTAGCATGGCTTGTTCAGGCAACTATGTGGAGATATGCCCTCTGTGTGCATATTACCTTTGCATAGTTTTTGAAATTCCTGCCTCTTTTCTGGTAGTTCTTCCTATAGGACCTAAACAGAGCCACATTTCTAGACTTTCTATTGTGCAGCCATACTTAGACCACTCCCTAGTATTACAGTGCTCAATTTTTAGAATTACACTTAGTACCTATGATTGTATTATTTATTAAACATTCTTGTTTTCCTTTCTGCCATTGCAGTGGCTCACTATAAGTGCATATATACTTCTCCACCCAATTTATTTTGGGTTTGACCATGTGACTCACACTGACCAATGGAATTAGAGAGGAAAAAATATGGGGCAATTCTGAGCCATGTTATTAAGAAGCAGGTTACCACTCATCTCACTCAAGCTCCTGTGATCAATCACAGTATCAGTCAATCTGCCAACCCATGAACATAAAATAAACTGTTGATTATCCAAACCCACTGAGATTTCGGGGTAGTCTTTTGTACAATATTATTGAAGCAAAAGCTCATAAAGCAACAATGGTCATTATTACAAATTACTGCAAACTAATTAGTGTAATTTCAAATGAAGAGTATGCATTTGAGTTTTTAAACAATCTAAAACTGTAGGAATTTAAACTTTTTTATAAGATTAGTCATTAGATAAAATTAAAAGTTTAAAACATAAAACAAATGCTACAAAATAAAATCACATTAGTAGTTTTGTGGGGTAGATATTTTCAGTGGCAATATGAGGGGAATGTAAAAAATTAAATTAAAAAAGGTGATAAGTAAAATTAACAGGGTGATAGATCCACATTATTTTGGGCTTTGTAACAAAACATTTGTTGTGATATGTAATAGAGACGTAATTCACAATACTTTTCCAAGCTACTTTAAATAAAATTTGAATTCTTTTTCACCCTTAACAGTACCCATCGCCCTACTCTGCTTTATTTTCTTTTCCTTAGCATATATCATTATCTAACATATTTTACATAATAACTTAAATATTGTGTTTATTTTTTATCTCCACACTAAAATGTGAGCTCCGTGAAGTCAGAAACTTGGTTTGTTTCATTTATGGCTGCGTTATCTTGAAGAGTAGCCTAGAAAATCATAGGCAATTAATAAATATTTGTTGAAAAAATAAAATAATGAATGACTGGAGCAAAAAAGAAGATTACTTTCTTATCTGAGAAATATATTGGGTATAGTTTACCTCCTCAAATAAATAATTATAGGAATCAGGTCCCTAGTGACCAGAATTGAACAATTAGTGCCTGTAGAACACTCTCCTTTTGTCCATTTTTCAACAGTTTATCTTGGCTTCATTGGTGTATGTGTGTGTGTGTGTGTGTGTGTGTGTGTGTGTGTGTGTGTGTCTTATTTGCACCTACTGCATGTAGTCTTTCTCCATGCAACTAGCAAAGATAGTCACTGGCAACTGCAGAAATATATCATTCAGCAACTTCAGAGGAGAGAGAATGCTTCATCATCTTGGGTATCCACATCGGTGCCCAGAAAGGATTGTGCTTGGGTCATTTGATCAATATTGGCAAGAATTACTAGAGTTGAGAAGACAAGTGATATGATTGGAAGGCTTGGAACACATTTCTATCCACTGGGTTTTCAGAAGGAGGTGGATAAGTGTGGTTTAGTAGTGTAAAGATTGAAGTTGCACCTAAGTGAATGGGGGAGAGTTGGTTCTCCATGTGAAAAGAAATCTGGGTAGGAAAAAATATTCTACATGTTCACTATGGGTTCAACTCTTCTTGCAGACAAAGGGAGATCCAAATCTTATATCAAGGTTGGCTAATATTAATCAATAAATGTACTCTTTCTCACTAACCTGGTTGTGGTCTTAGAATCTATTTCACCAAGCCTTGAAATGACCTTAGAACTCTTGTCTATATAGACTTCAATACATATCTACAGATTGATTGATTTTAGCCATTCATATGAAACCCATTTGCATCAATCCTAAATAACTGCAGATCGCCAGAAAGACCTGAAATAATAAGTGAAAATAAATGCTCTGTCGTGGCTAAAGCATCTGGCATAGAAGAGTCAATTCTATCTTAAGTCAAGAAATGGGAATATGGATAATACATCTTGTGAGATATCATGATTCATAATAGCCACAAGGAGTCAACTTCTTCTTGAGATAATGATGTGAAAAGTGAGCAAGCAGCATAGCATGGGTCACTCAATAGCTACAGCTTAAACAAGAATACCCCATCAGACCAAGATCTAGAGATATCAGAGTAGCTATGATAAAATCCAAGGTGAATAGGATATTGAATAGACTCTCATGAAATTTTTATGGTAAATTCTGATTTGCCTTTTAGAAGCTGCAACTCAGAGCCTAGTACTTGAGAGACAACTGAATCAGACATAGAGTTCCCTTTCTTCCACTGGTCTGAGTCAATATTTAGTTAGTCATCTCTATCACAAAGCTTCATTTCAAACAACATTTTTCTACTCTGCAGTTCCCTGAACTCTCAATAAATAGATCATTTTTTAATAGATCTGATTCAATTGATTATGATTTTGGATCTCAGATAAGGTCACATCCAGTGCCTTACTTCTAATCACCATCATCACCACTGGATACTTATCACTGCTTGATCATTTTCCTCGGAAGCTCTTTCCATAATCTCTGTTTCCCAGGCCAAAAGAAGGAGCTCCTTTGAAAAAGTGGTTCTTTTTTCATTCTGGCTCCCCACAATCAATTTAACAGAAGCAAAGATATCATTTTAAGGACTAAGGTGAGCCTGACCATGGTGTTTTCAATTGCTTCACATGCATGTGAAAGCTGGACGATAAATAAGGAAGACTTAAGAAGAATTGACGCCTTTGAATTATGACATTGGAAAAGAATATTCAATATACCAGGGACTTCCAGAAGAAGGAATAAATGTCTTGGAAGACGTACAGCTAGAACGTTCCTTAGAAGTAAAGATGGTGAGACTTCGTCTCACATACTTTGGACATGTTGTCAGGAGGGACCAGTTCCTGGAGAAGGACATCATGCTTGGTAAAGTAGAGGGTCAGCAAAAATGAGGAAGACCCTCAACAAGATGGACTGACACAGTGGCTGCAACAATGGGTTCAAGCATAACAACACTTACGAGGATGGTGCAGGACTGGGCAGTGTTTCTTTCTGTTGTGCGTGGGGTCTCTCTGAGCCGGAGCTGACTCTACAGTACCTAACAGCAATGACAGGCACATGTTAATTATCTGTAATATGCAGCCAATTTCCATTCAACTGTATTAAATATCTTGCCTTCCTTTGTAAAATTTAGGATTTGTTATTTTTTTAGTTATAAACTAAACTGAACATAATTTGGACAAAAATAATTGCTTTAAAGAGCTTCAAGGGTACACTGTACCCTATATTAGTAGAAATGTTTCATCTATTGAAATCAACTGACTGTTTCAAAATATCAGTTTGTGGGGCTCTTGTTAGCCACATTCCTTTATGTTTCATGTTAAACACCATATAATAGATACTGGTGATTGGACTCTAAAAGATTTACATGCATCAGTTAGTTAACAAAATTTTAGGGGAAGAGTTATTCATTTCTTCAAAATAGATGTTTTTATACTTATGTTCCACTTAAGAAGTAGGATTTTCTCCTGGTTTAAAGGTTTTATCTCTCATTAGTTAATTTTTTCCACCAAAAAAAAAAAATATATTTTTTTCCTTCTCTTTTTACCATCCCCAGAGAGGGAAAATCTGGGTTAAACATTTTTCTCCGGCACTGAATACAAACTGTAAAAAGTGAGTTACCTTCGGCTCAGTTCCTTGCCCTGAGGGTTGTAACTAATCTAGATTCTGTGGTCATTTGAGAGAAAGCTCTGCCTGCCCAGTTCAGCATGATAGTTGTGAGCTGCAGATACTATTGCTAACTATTTTTTTTTTTTACACCAATTAACTGTGTAAAGCTAGCAGACCTATTGTCTCCACATCTGCACTGATAATGATGATATGCTCTAACCTTACATTACTGATGTGGCTGGATTTCAGCCAGTGGTTGATCCAAATCTAAACTTTCTAGAAAAAATTGAAAAGGCATTTGCAATTACTTCACATGTTTTGCTCCCAGAATCTAATGTGTGGGCTGTTAAGTTCATGGTTAACAGTTTCTGTTTTTGTTTTGTTTCTCTTTTTCTTTAGATTGTAGAGTATTTTATACATATCAAGGCGTTCAGACTCTTTGTTGAAGTTTGGTTTGTGGTGTCACTCATCCTTCTTCCATCTCATAGTTCTGGCTGACAAAAGTATGTTACAAAGAAGTGAATCTAGTGGGCAAAATATGAGCGTGATTATTTGTTATGTTATATTGAGAAATACAGGAAGGACTTGTGCCTCTCTCCACAAACCCAGTCCTTGGTATATATAAGTTTGTCCCTTGATTTACCCAATGAATTGCAGGCAGGAACTCTGGAAGAGCTAGAAGATGGAATGGTCTGGGTCTGTAGAGATAGTCCATGCTTAACGTACCTGGGGATTGGAAGTAGAAGTACCCAGTGTTCCCATGTACAGACAGCTGTACAAAGACAACAGGCTGGAATGACCTTAACAGGACTCCACCCACTGACAACAAGAAGCTATTGGATTAGCAGCTCTTTCTCTGGTGAGGAAAAGCCAGAAAAAGGGATTAAGATATAAGGATCAAGATTTTTCACCCCAATGTTATCACACTATAGATGATAAAAGAGAATCCTGAAATTTTTTAGGGAAATTTCTCTGCTGTGCTCAATCTATTTACCCATAGGTAAGAGCTGATATAAAACTTAATATTTCCAAAAGTAAGGATTAGTTAGAGATTACATGAACTGAAATGAAGAAAGGCTATTCCTGTCTAAAACAAAATCCATAATATTGGGCACAGATATTTGGGATAGCTGAATTGATTTTGGAGCCATAAAAGATAATACTCTTAAGTTGCTGACATCATTAACTAGCATAAAATATGTGTGTGCATAAATTCTAGAATCCTTTGCCTAAATTATTATTTTCTAGCTATTCAGAGTAAACCCCAGAGTAAATATCTTCACATTTGAGTACAATTTTTTTTTTTAAAATCACCACTATTACAGAAATTTGAAGTGGAAATAAATAAAGAGGTTACATCCTATCTTAGTCATCTAGTGCTTCTTTAACAGAAATACCACAAGTGGATGGCTTTAACAAAGAGAAGTTTATTCTTTCACAGTCTTGTAGGCTAGAAGTCCATATTCAGGGTGTCAGCTCCAGGGGAAGACTTTCTCTGTCAGCTCTGGAGGAAGGTCCTCGTCATCAAACTTCCCCTGGACTAGAAGCTTCTCCACACAAGAACCCTGGGTCCAAAGGATGCGCTTTGCTCCCAGTGCTCCTTTTTGGTGGTATGAAGTCCCCCATCTCTCTGCTTGCTTCTCTCTTTTGTATCTCAAAAGAGATTGGCTTAAAACACAATCTAATCTTGTAGGTCTCATCAATATAACGGCCGGTAATTCATCTCATTAATCATCATAGTGATAGGATTTACAGCACATAGGAAAATCACATCAGATGACAAAATGGTGGACAGTCACACAATACTGGGAATCATGGCATAGCTGAATTGATACACATATTTTTTGGGGACACAATTCAACCCATGACTTTCTACCCTTTTGTCCCCCCAAATTCATGTCGTTGCCACATGTAAAACACGTTCACCCATCATATAATAGCAAAAATCTTAAATCAACTCGAAGTCCAAAATCCAAAACTTCTTCCTCATCTGTGAAATCTAGAACACAGGTTATCTGCTTACAAAGTACTATGGTGGAACAGGCACAAGGTAGACATTCCATCACAACTGGGAGAAATTGGAGGGAAAGAAGAAATAACAGGCACCAAGCAAGTCAGCAGAACACATTACATCAACCCTCAAGGCTTGAAAATAATCCTCTGTTCTCTGAGACCATTCACACAATAACCCTGCCCTCCAGACTCTGGGTGTTGGCCACATTCTCCGGATTCTGAGCGGAGGCCCCTTGGCCCTGGGCTTCAGCTCCTCCTTCCAGGCCCACTGGAACGGCAAGTCTGCTCCCTCCGCTTCAGGCGCACCATTCTCCTAGGCCATCTGAGTGGCGACTCCACCATTAGAAACACCAGAGGCCATGGCTCCATTCTTTGAAACTCTAGAGGTCATGGCCATACCCTTTGAGACTGAGGTAGCTTGGCTTCCTGCGTTCCTTGTGTCTTCAACTTCTGCTTCCTGGTTCCTTGGCTTCTCGTCTCCTCAGGCCTCATGCCTGCATCTGCGCTGCTTGGGCAAGTGTTCCAAAGCTCTGTAGCTCCACCAGTAAGTGCCTGGAGGCACCCCATTCCACCAGGAAGCCTCCTGCACACAGGCACTCAACTTTCTTGCTCCGTGTGTCAGCTTCAGTGACTTTTTGCGCTGGTCTCCTGGTTCTGCTGTTGCCGGTCCTCTGCTGCTGCTTCTCACTGTCTACATCATCTTCAGTGTAACAGCTCTCCTCATTTCCTTCTGAGTCTTCTATTTATTCACAGTTTCAAAACTGCTTCAACATTTTAGGTATCTGTTAGGGCAGCACCCCACTCCCAAGTACCAAATTCTGTCTTAGTCATCTAGTGCTGCTGTAACAGAAATACCACAAGTGGATGGCTTTAACAAAAAAAAGTTTATTCTCTCACAGTCTTGTAGGCTAGAAGTCCAAATTCAGGACATCCAGGGGAAGGCTTTCTCTGTTGGCTTTAGAGGAAGGTTCTTGTCATCGGTCTTTCCTGGACAGGAGCTTCTCCACACAGGAACCCTTGGTCCAAATGACACGCTCTCATCCAAGTACTGCTTTCTTGGTGGTATGAGGTCCCTCATCTCTTTGCTTGCTTCTCTCTTTCATATCTCAAAAGAGATTGGCTTAAGACACAAGCTAATCTTGTAGATCTCATCAATATAACTGCCGCTAATCCATCTCACTAACATTATAGTGATAGAATTTACAACACATAGGAAAATCACATCAGATGACAAAATGGTGGACAATCACACAATACTGGGAACCATGGCATAGCCAAACTGATACACATATTTTGGGGGGGCACAATTCAATCCATGACACATCCCTACACTCTACTCAACTGCCCCTCCAAGAATTCCCATTTTTAACAGAAATGTATTTTTACATTTGAGATATGGCTCAGGACAGATATGGCTCAGGGTAAGCATACTGAAATGTGGTAGCTGTTTATATTTAGGAGGTTCACATATCTGAGTATCTGATACAAGCTATGGACTTTTTCTACAGAAAAATATGCATTACATACCTATAGACACTTTAGCATACATTGTATAAGGGTTTATGGATAACCCAGGAACTCATATATATCAGCATTGGAGTTCCTAACTGAAGAGAAATCGCCTCTGTATGAATTACTTGAGTGGTCATTATAGTGAAATTTTTTTTTTTTCTGAGATTCTTAACCATCTAAAATACCCAGGATTTTCTTATATCTGCTTCTTCTATGTAACATATTTTGGAAAATAGAAGGAGTTAGGACCTGGAATAGCTGTGTCACAATAATTATATAGATTTAAAACAAGGGAAGGTGGTGTCCAAAAGGTTAAAGTTTAGTGCTTTTTACAGTCAGATAGATATTCTGTACCTGTAACAATTGTGGAAATTTAGTGTTATTGTGACAGTTAAGGACTATCTGGTTGAAGACTTGGAGCCCTGGTGGTGCAGTAGTGCTTGTTTTTATGTGAATTTTACTGACACCTAATCCAAAAAAAGATCCTCAGATTGTCACATAATATTAGAAATATCTATCTACATACACTCGCACACACACACACACATACAAATATAATACATATGATATTGTATAATGCATGTATATAGTACATATAACACTATATATATATGATATTCTGTAGAATCTATATATTTAAAATTTTCCTACACAGCTTTTCATAAAAGGAGGAAAAATATGCTATTACCTAGTCTCAGGGATTGAGGAATTTTTTTATATTCTGCTCTATAGAAGCAAAGAAGCACTTTATTGGTGGTTCTTAACAGCATGTCAGAACACTAAGTGGACATGAAAGGATATGTAGCATGCCGATTGCATATATTGCCTCTACTTTCCACAGCTGAGTTTGCAATTTCCCTCATTTATATCTTTCCAAACAAAATTTTCCCAGCCTTAACCTTGTAGACGTGATTACAAGAAGGTATGACTGTTGTGAGATGGAGCCATATGTAGAAGTCTTTCCTCTTACAGCCTGCTTTAGTTATCCAGTACTGCTATAACAGAAATACCTCAAGTGGATGGCTTTAACAAAGAGAAATTGATTTTCTCACAGTCTAGTAAGCTAGAAGTCCAAATTCAGGATGTCAGCTCTAGGGGAAGGCTTTCTCTCTCTGTTGGCTCTGTTGTCATCAATTTTTCCCTGGACTAGGAGTTTCTCTGCATGGGGACCCGGGATCCAAAGGACACACTATGCTCCTGGTGCTTCTTTTTTGGTGGTATGAGGTATCCCTGTATCTGTGCTTGCTTCTCTCTTTTGTATCTCAACAGAGATTGGCCTAAGACACAGGCTAATCTTGTACATGTCATCAACATAACTGCTGCTAATTCATCTCATTAACATCATACTGATAGGATTTACAGCACAGGAAAATCACATCTGATGGCAAAATGGCCAACAATCATACAATAGTGGGAATAGTGACCTAGCCAAGCTGACAGATATTTTGGGGGGATACAATTCAATCCATGACATAACCCTTTCACATAGCATCAGGGTCTTATCTAGTGTTTATGGCTGAGGGAAAATTAGTTCAGGAAGTTGCACTGAAGCTGGTTTCGTCCTGTGGAAATGAAGGCAACTACCTTTCTTATTTTATCTGGATCATTTCCTCATTGATTGATTATGTTGGACTGAGCTTATCCAAACATCAAACCAATGTCTATTTGAGGAATACACCCTTAATTGGCATCTGAATCCAACTGTCCATACTTGGCCGCTTTCCTTCAGCACATGTCTTCCCTGAATGCAGAAGCCATTTGCAGCTCAGTTTTCTCCCCACTCCACATCAGATTCTAGGCCAAATTCTGATAAAATGTGTGAAGGATCAGATACAATCCATAGAAGATTTCAGTATTTATTGAGTTCCAAATATGTGCTAAGTACTACATGAGGCATTTTAAATATACTTTCTTTTCTTTAACATATCTCTACAAAGTAACTATAATGACAATAGTTTATAGATGAGAAAACAGAAGTTCTGAAAGACAAAGGAATTTTTTCGACATTACATAGATAGTAAATCACATAGCCAATATTTGTAGTCAGATTTTCAGGTTTTTTACTCCCCAGAGTCAACCTACAGAGGGCTTAGAATCAAGGCAACTTAGAATTAGAGCCGCAGGCTCAGCTCTGACCTTGGGTTCTAGTTTTGTTATTTGGACTTATGAGTCATTCCTGAGACAAAGTCATCATATTTTATTCCTGTCTTGGTAAACCAAGTGCTGGAGCACTTGTCTCAGTTACATGCATATTTTTTAATGTTGCGCTTGTTCCTAGAGTATTTTTATTGGGGTAAGTGTTATGTATCTACCCACCTTCCTGATGGCATAGATCTCTTAATAGTGTCCAGTCTTAAGCTGTCTGTTGCTGGGACACCAGGTTAACTCATACTGGACATTCCCGATTTAATAATGAACCTAGGTAGCTACTTACTACCAACCATTCTGTGGCATTACAGAATTCCCAGTTATCTGACTATGCAAATGTGCATCAAGTTTGTAGAGATGTCTTGTTTAAACTGAGTGGAATAAACTCTGGGGTGATCAGGAGAATTTTGGAAAAACTTCGTATTCCCTTCGCTGTTGTTGTTAGGTGCCATCGAGTCAGTTCCAGCTCATAGCAACCCTACATACAACAGAAAAAAAAAAATGCCCACTCCTGTGCCATACTCACAATCTTTGTTATGCTTGAGCCCATTGTTGCAGCCACTGTGTCAATCCATCTTGTTGAGGGTCTTCCTCTTTTCCTCTGACCCTCCACTTTACCAAGGATGATGTCCTTCTCCAGGAACTAGTCCCTCTTGATAACATGTCCAAAGTATGTGAGACTAAGTCTCGCCATCCTTGCTTCCGACAAGGATTCTGGCTGTACTTCTTCCAAGACAGACTTTTTCATTTCTCTGGTAGTCCATGGTATATTCAATATTCTTCTCCAACACCATAATTCAAAGGCATCAGTTCATCTTCGGTCTTTCTTATGCCTTGTCCAGCTTTCACGTGCATATGAGGTGATTGAAAACATCATGGCTTGAGTCAGTGCACCTTAATCCTCAGAGTGACATCTTTCCTTTTGAACACTTTAAAGAAGTCTTTTGCAGCAGATTTTCCCAATGCAATGCACTGTTCGATTTCTTGACTACTGTTTCCGTGGGCATTCATTGTGGATCCAAGTAAAATGAAACCTTTACAACTTCAGTATTTTCTCTATTTATCATGATGTTGCTTATTGGTCCAGTTGTGAGGATTTTTGTTTTCTTTATGTTGAGGTGTAATCCATATTGAAGGCTGTGGTCTTTGATCTTCATCAGTAAATGCTTCACTGTTGGAGATGGAATATTAAGTTTAAATGCCCAAACATCTGCTTATAATTTTTCCCTTTGTTTCTTTATTTTCTCAGACATTTTAAGATGATCTCTAATTGCAGAAGTAGTTTCTATGTTCTATATATCTAATATAAAATTTACTTTTGGAAAAAGTAAAGGGCATGATACTTTTCTCTGGTAAGTTATTAACAACCAGATTTATTTTAATCCTTTCTTGGTTTCCCCACAACCTGAACTGGACCATGCTTTCTTGGGTGAGTTTCAGTACACTAATGGACTGGTACTACTGTGGTAGTGTTCAGTAAACATTTATTCAATTAAATATTGCATACTGGAGGTGGCTGATAGATTTCATAACTCATATGTGTTGGTGGTGGCTGCCTGTGTCACTGGGCTGCAAAGGAATTGAAGCCTCTTCAAGATCACTGGGGAAATAAAGTGTTATGATTGATAAGTGCAGTCTACCATGGACATGAACTTGAATCTGCTCAGTCAGCTCTGTGTTCTGTCTGTCTTACTAGACTTTTCCCCATTGTGTGGTGTGCAGTTTCTTCCTCATGCACTGACCTGACCAGGTTCTAGTCTCTCTGATCTTTCTTGTCTTATTGCAGTTAATACTTGCATGTCTTTTGAGTCATCAGCTGTGGTACCAAATTAAGAAGCCTGGGATACATATTTGGCCACACCGAAGGAAACCTTATTTTCATAGTTATGATTTTCAAACATCACACAAGCTATTTAGTATCTGATTGTGAAAACCAATCGAAAAGGTAAACAACCAACAGAGGGCACAGCAGAGATACCACACAGTTGATTTGGATTGTACGATAAGGTCCACATTCCTCCTTTATGTCCAGTTTTGTCTCCCTGTAGAACCTATAGTCCCAGCTGTATCTCGCTGTAATTCCTCCTGCATTTTTTAAATATTAAACAAATTGAATTTGTTGCTTCGAGAACAATTTGTTTATTTATTTTTTTTAAATTAGGTTGTTTCTAAGGGTTAGTTCTGAACTTGGTCCAAGTCAGGGCCTTTCTACGGGCCCATGCCCCTAAGTTGGATTCATATCACAATAAATTAATAGTATCTCTATTGTGACTTCAGAGTCCTTGGGTATTGGGTGGTGCAAACGATTAACACATTCAGCTGTTGACCAAAAGGTTGGAGGTATGAGTTCAACTAGAATTGCCTCGAAATAAAGGCCTGGTGATCTCTTTCCAAAAAATCAGGCATTGAAAACCCTATGGAGCACAGTTTTACTCTGACATACATGGGGTTACCATGAAATGGAATCAACTTGATGGGAACTGGTTTTGGTTTTGGATTGTGACTTCTGTCGGTTCTTTGGATTATAGGGTTTTTGTTTTTTTTTTTTGGTTCTAATAGTGACTCTACTAATCTATCAATGTATGCTAATTATTTAACATGTCTGAACCTTGGTTAAATTATTTGGAAAGTGGCTATAATAATAAAAATATTTAGCACATAGATTTTTCATAGGCAATTATTGAACTAATAATGCATGTAAAACACTTTAAACATAGCAAGTACTCACTGATGTTCGCTGTTTTTACTAGTGAATCAATTAAGTCTATGAGCAAAACTGAAACTGCTGTAGTAAGCTGACTATAATACCAAAAAGTACATAATTTATGGTGTATATGGTGACACATACTTCAAAAAATAAATTTATTTCATGTCATTCAACTTTGGGAGTATTTTATAAATAAAGCCTGTAAAGTCAACTTCTGAGTTTTCATATAACTGACTCTCTCAAAGGTGTTATTACTTTCCCTGATTTATGCTATATTTAGTTACTGAAAGTTCTTACACTGTTTTCTAGGTCTCAATTCAGCAACTGAAAAGCTACCAGTTCTTCAGCACCTCCTCTCTGCTGGGCACTGTGTTGAGTATCCAATATGTGTCAACTCTATTCCTCACAACAAGTTTGTTTACAAGAGAGGTTTTATAATCTCCACATTGCAGAGGAGGGAACTGAGTTTCAGAGCTGCTATGGTCAATGTCACATAGCTGGAAAAGGATTTCAGATTGATTTAGTTTGAGCTCAAAACCTTGCAATCACTACACTACACAGTGTTAAACCAGAGGCTTTCCTATGAGACAGTTCTACCCAGGTAGGCACTCATTAATAAAACTGGTACAGATAGGAACATTATGAGAAAATCATTCTGAAGCATAGCAAGTTTATTTAAAGTTCAACATATTGTTTCTCCTATCACATTCTCATTAACAATAATTAGCGTCACAATGATTGATACAAGTCCATCAAGATACATTGCAGGAGACAAGCTCATGTGTTTGAGCACAGATTGCGGCTGTGCACCAAGCAGGTAATTGGACTAGTCCCAAAATAATAGTCTTTTGCTTTAGTAACTCCTCAGTTAACTTAGAAAACACATACACACACACACACACACACACACACACACACACACACACACACACACACACAAAGCAACCCTCCAACCTAAAGAAAACCAGCCACAAAACAACACAAACAATGAGACAAAATTACCCTCAACAATAAAAGTAAACAAATTAAATTACTATAATGTTTTGGGAAAAAAATTACATTGTAGTGTTGATAGTATGATAGAATTTATATTATCCCTATTTTATAGGAAGAAGATGATGTAGTGCTTAACACTGCAAATCAAGGTTTTTCAATTAAGTTACACACATATACATGTATAGATATATATGGCTGTATGTATGTGCATATATATTTTAAGTTAAATATAGGTTATGTGAGGAGCTGTGGTGGTACAGTGGTTAAGTGCTCGTCTGCTAACCAAAAGGTCAGAGGTTTGAATCCACCAGCCACTGTATGGGTGAAAGATGTGGCAGTCTGCTTCCATAAAGATTACAGCCTTGGAAACCATATGGGGCACTTCTACTCTGTCCTATAGGATCACTGTGAGTCAGAGTCAACTCCACGGCAATGAGTTTTTATAAGTTATACATGTGTGGGCATATGTATATTGTATATATACATACACACATATACACACTTTCTGTCTTGAAAGTCTCTCAGGTTTGATGGTGAACAATAGCCTTACTCAATTATCTCCAATTTATTTTTAAAGAATTAATCCACGACTGGAGAACAACCATCATTAATTACTCAAACAGCTTTGAACAAGGAATGCATTGGAATTGGAAATTGACAAAGTGAAAGGGACTCTAATAATTGTAATTAGGAGGAAGAAATGTCATCAGCAGATGCTCCACTAACAGAATTCAAACCAGTCCAATTATTGGTGGCACATTACACCTGTAAGCAAATTACAGAGCTTGTTGAAAGAAATTTGGAAAGCTGCTCACAGTAAATCTGTTATTCATTTGGCTTTTCTGGGATGAGCATCAGGCTGGTGAATCTAATGCTGCAATTATAGAAGATACATTTTTGCCAGTTATAGATGATCTTTCATAATGGAAATAAAATTAATAACTCATTTTAGCCAGGTGTTGGGTATTTACCTGGCTGTTGTGAGAAGACACTGCTTTAGCATCCAAGGAACTGTTTAGTTTAAAAAGTTGTTGATGCCCAAAGATTGGGTGTTTCTCCCCTGTCCCCCCCCCCCCCCCCCCACTGCCTTCAGTGTGTTTCAACACAGAAGATGAAACAGAACAGGTATCTCTTTTTACCATATCCCCACAAGCTCAAATAAATAAAAGTAATGAACCAAATAACTGGTAATTATTATAAATATCCTTAAGCACTTTAGCCTCTACAATGCTAGTTTTTCACCTTTAGAGAAGTTGCTAAAAGTTTAAGTTAGACTTGCATCCAATTAATGCTGATAAAAATTAAAAGTTCCTTCATTTTAAAAACTTTACATGTATTATCTCACTTAATTTTCATAACCCTGTGAAAAGTTACTTTATTAACCTCACTTTAAAGAAGAAGTAACTAAAGGTTAGAGAAGTTGAGTGTTCTTTCCAATGTAAAAACTGAAGAAGCTAGCATTTTAACCTAGGTCTCTCTGAGAACAGTGTTAGTTCTTATTCATCCCACTATACTGCTTTCCCAAAAAGAGTATAGCTACTATAGCATATGATGCTAATATCAAACCTATTGTCCTCGAGTCAGTTTTGACTCAATAATGACCCTATAGGACAGAGTAGAAGTGCCCCATAGAGTTTCCGAAGAGTGGCCGGTGGATTCGAACTGCCAATCTTCTGGTTAGCAGCCTAATGCTTAACCCCTGCGCCACCAGGATTCCATGCTAATATTATGTATATCTATATTTATATATAGATGTATTTATGTACAGATAATGCTAATATTATATAGACATAAATAGTTGTTTCATTAAGTTAAACATTCATTGAGTATCTCGTGTGCAAGGCACAAAAGCAAAAAATAATACAATGGTTTAAAGACATGCCTGTCTTTCAAAGAGTGCAGGTTATTGTAGGAGAGATAAGATATGTCCAAATATAGCTACAGTCATGAGTGCCAAATGTAAGATACAAAATAGCACAGTGGGGTTTCAGATGAGAGCGCTAATACTACTCAGCGTAAGAACTGATAAAGGTGGCAATAAAAAGGCAAACCCAGAGGCAGAGTATAATAAAGCACCTGTGTTTGGATTTTTATTTTTGTTTTTTAGTAATGTAAGTCTCTTTTATTGGTAATATTTTTCTGACTTTTTGTTTTTTTTGTTAAACAAAGTACTTGGTTTTCCTCCCAGTTATTGCCACCTGATAGCTACTCTCATTGCCAATTTTACTGATGTCTTAAAGGCCACCTATGAATGCCTTTCCTTCAGCAAGTGATGGACAAATGCTTCTATAGCACTTAATGAGATGCAATAAATGTCATTGCTTTGCCTTTCTTTCTTCTTAAAATGTAGCCACAGTGGAAATGCTTATTGTATGGGTAAACAAAGTCCATCTGGAACAGTACCTCATAAATTGAAATTTATTTATAATTTCAGAATTCT
The DNA here is from genome assembly GCA_030035585.1 of Dugong dugon. Lineage (NCBI taxonomy): Eukaryota > Metazoa > Chordata > Mammalia > Sirenia > Dugongidae > Dugong > Dugong dugon. The sequence goes on from CM057467.1 coordinate 109,474,865, forward strand.
CTTAAATGAAATTCTTGCTTTAGGTGGATTGAGACCATTATGGGTTGATTAGAAGAATAAGGTCATGTCAAGGTTGGCATCCAGATCTCTTCCCAGAGTTGGAGCTAGACTTCATATAGTGTGATTAGAAGGTTGCTAGGAAGACATTTCTACTCACAAAATATTCTCAAGCTTTCTCTGTTGCTGAAATCTTTCAACAACATTCATCTCTGTGGAATAAGTACTGATGTTGAATATAGCCTCTTTTAAAATATGGAATTTTCTGAAGAGCCTCTCAACTGAGATCTTAGTTGAGATCCATGTGATTCAAGCAGCAAACTCATATCGAACATTTACATTTTAGCATTTAATATTCCCATGAACACACTTAATTAGGCAGATTTTGTATAGATTAATTTTATATACATAATATAATTTATATAAATTATATATATAGCTATATATATTATATATTTCACACTATATATATATATATATATATATAGCTACTGAAGGAAGAGGTCCGAGCTGCACTGAAGGCATTAGCAAAAAACAAGACTTACCTGGCCAACCAACTTGAAGAGATACATATTTATGCCTATTCCAAAGAAAGGTGAGCCAACTGAATGCAGAAATTATCCAACAATATCATTAATATCACATGCAAGTATAATTATGCTGAAGATCATTCAAAAGCAATTGCAGCAGTACATAGATAAGGAACTGCCAGAAATTCCAGCCAGTTTCAAAAGAGGACGTAGAATCAGGGATATCATTGCTGATGCCAGAGGGATCTTAGCTGAAAGCAGAGAATATCAGAAAGACGTTTACCTGTGTTTTATTGACTATGTAAAGGCATTCAACTGTGTGGATCATAACAAATTATGGATAACATTGTGAAGAATGGAAACTCCAGAACACTTTGTGCTTGTCATAAACCTGTACATAGATCAAGAGGCAGTCATTCGAACCGAAAGAGAGGATACTGAGTGGTTTAAAATCAGGCAAAGTGTGTGTCAGCGTTGTATCCTTTCACCATACCTATTCAGTCTGTATGCTGAGCAAGTGATCCGAGAAGCTGGACTACATGAAGAAGAATAGAGCATCAGGATTGAAGGAAAACTCATTAACAACCTGCATTATGCAGATGACACAATCTTGCTTGCTGAAAGTGAAGAGAACTTGAAGCACTTACTGATGGAGATCAAAAACTCTAGCTTTCAATATGGATTACACCTCAACATAAAGAAAACAAAAATCCTCACAACTGGACTAAGGAACATCATAATGAACGGAGAAAAGATTGAAGTTGTCAAGGATTTCGTTTTACCTGGATCCACAATCAACCTCAATGAAAGCAGCAGTCAGGGAATCAAATGACATATTGCATTGGGCAAATCTGCTCAAAAGACCTCTTTAAAGTGTTCAAAAGTAAAGATATCACCTTGAAGACTAAGGTGCACCTGACCCAAGCCATGGTGTTTTCAATTACCTCATATGCATGTGAGAGCTGGACAATGAGTAAGGATGACCGAAGAAGAACTGACACCTTAGGATTATGATGTTGGCAAAGAACACTGAATATACCATGGACTGCCAGAAGAATGAACAAATCTGTCTTGGAAGAAGTACAGCCAGAATGCTCCTTAGAAGCAAGGATGGCAAGACTACGTCTCACATACTTTGGACATGTTATCAGGAGGGACCAGTCCCTGGGGAAGGACATCATGCTTAGTTAAGTAGAGGGTCAGCAAGAAAGAGGAAGACCCTTATTGAGATAGACTGACTCAGCGGCTATAACAATGGGCTCAAGCATAACCAGGATTATGAGGATGGTGCAGGACCAGGCAGTGTTCTGCTGTAGACAGGGTTTCTGTGAGTTGGAACAGACTCAATGATACCTAACAACAAATATATATTTTACAAGTCTTCATAATTTATAATTCTATATAAAATGTGTAAAATTTATATAAAATCTATAACTTCATATTTTATATATATATATATATATATATATATATATATATATATATTTTACATCGGAGAAAAGTGAAAAGTGATAATTAAAATCATGTTTTGTCCAAAGCCACATAGGAAGTTGCTGGGAGTTCTGAATCTAGAGTATTATTCCTGTTAATCCACTAGTTTCTTATAAACCTCATTATGAATCATTTTCTATTTTCATCAAATTCTATTGAACTCAGTCAACATATAATCTCAATATAATGTAATATGATCATGGTTATAAGAATAAGAATTCATTTTAGATGGAATGGGGTTTAGAGTATGACAGTTTTTGAAGGAAGAGATGACTTGAAACATTACAGAGAAAAGGTGACATTTGAATTAGGCCTCAAAAAATGACCACAGCAAGAGCTAAGATTAATTGGGATTCTCTGAAACTACTCAGAGATAATTAAAAAAAAAAAAGTATGTATACATGTTCTGTCCCCCCTATTGGTGGGTTCTGCATCCGCAGATACCACCAACTGGATTGAGAGTACTCGAGGAAAAATTAAAAAAAAGTAAAGCTTGAATTTGCTGCATGCCGAGCACTACATTGAATCCACACAAATGAAATGATGTGTAGGCATACTCTGCTGTAGGCTCCCACCATTTCACAGATCCTCAGTCTCTCTCCAGCACTTCTTGCTTCAGCGTTGGTCACCTTGCGTCTTGTCATTATTTTCTGAACAATACAGTATAACAACTATTTACATAGCATTTGCATTGTTGTTAAGTGTCATTGAGTCCCTTCTATCTCATAGCGACCCTGTGTCCAACAGAACCAAACACTGCTCTGTCCTGGGCCATCCTCACAACCATTGTTATGCTTGAGCCTATCATTGCAGCTCCTATGTCAACAATCCATCTCACTGAGATTCTTCCTCTTTTTCTCTGACCCTCTACCAAGCATGATGTCCTTCTCTAGGGATTAGTCTCTCCAGATAACATGTCCAGAGTACAAAATCAAAGTCTCGTCATCCTTGCTTCTAAGGAGCATTCTGACTGTACTTCTTCCAAGACGGATTTGTCTGTTCTTCTGGCCTTCCATGGTATATTCAATATTCTTCACCAACACTATAATTCAATTGCATCAATTCTTCTTTGGTCTTCTGTATTCATTGTGCAGCTTTCAGCTTTCGCATGCATATGAGGCGACTGAAAATACCATGGCTTGGGTCAGGTACACCTTAGTCCTCAAGGTGACATGTTTACTTTTTAACACTTTAAAGAAGCTTTTTGCAGCAGATTTGTCCAATATGTAATTTTTTTTTTTTTGACTGCTGCTTCCAAGGGCATTGATTGTGGATCCAAGTAAAATGAAGTCCTCGACAATGTCAATATTTTCTCTGTCACATTGAATTTTCTCCTAATACATTGTATGAGGTATTATAGGTAATCTAAAAATGATTTAAAGTATATGAGAGGATGTGTGTAGGTTATATTCAAATATATATTTTATATAAGGGACCCGAGCATCCTTGGATTTTGGTATCCATGGGGGTACTGGAACAAATGCTCTGTGGATACCGAGGCACTACTGTATATTTATGTATACTTGGTTTACAATTAATTACTCTAAACTCAATTTCAGAGAATCACATAATATATAGCCCATTAGTGACCTGTTAAGTGCTTATATATAACAAATTCCTTTATTAGTCCTTTGGAAACCTAGACTTTGCTCAATGCCCATTCTTATGGTAAGTGCAGTGTATTACTGGTTTTTGTCATGGTAACAGTACCAATTTCTGTGCCAGTTAGTTCCTACTACAATAATGCTTCATCTCAAACTGCCAGGAAGCTCAGAGCCTTAAACAATAATGACTTATTAATGCTCATGGGTCTGGAGATGATATTGATATGGTTTGTCTGGCCATTTCTTACCGTCTCAGCTTGGGATCCACTCACATGCCCGTTAGTTATCTTGCTGTTGGCTGATGTAGGATGACTATTGCTGGAACAAATGTCTCTGTTCCATGTGTTTTAACCTCCAGCAGGAAGGACCAGGGCATATTCTCAGAGGTCCAAGAATAGCAGCAGAAATGTGCAAGCACTTTTTCAAGCCTCTGCATGCATTAAATCTGCTGCTGTCCCACTGGCTGGCAAGTCACATGTTTAAGTCCAAAGTCAGTGTGGGAGAGCATTATCAAGTGCATATATTTAGGAAAGTGTGGAAAAATGGGGCTATCAGTCTACCAAAGTCAATTGACCACAGAGAGCATGTTATGGGGTTGGTTTTGGATAAGAGAAGAGGCAGTGAAAAGAAAACTAGACCATATTATCGATAGTTTTATACGCTGGCCAAGACAGTTTGTAGGAGTCCTTGGGTGGTGCAAACCGTTAAGTGCGAGACTACTAGCCTGAAGGTTGGCGGTTCGAATTCACTTAGAGGCTCCTCAGAAGACAGGCCTGACAATCTGCTTCCAAAATGTCACATCCTGTAAAACTCTATGGAGCAGTTCTACCCTATACACACTGGATAGCCATGAGTCAGAATCGACAGCAACAAACAACAGAAAGTTCGTATCTCTGTTGATGGGGATGAGGAAACAATGAAGGATGTTTGGCAGATGATCAACGTAACAGTTTTTCATTCAGCAAGATCACTCTGCAGCACTGTTAAGAATTGGAAATATTAAGGCTTGGAAGCAGAGGGACCGGTTAGAAAAACATTGTCTTAATTCAGGTAATAAATAACGAGTCCCTGATAAATTAATACCAGTAGGTACAGAGGAAACACTGCAGTGTGCCCTGGTGGAGAGGAGGAATTACGATTTGAAATCATTACTCCCTCTCGCTATTTTAAAAGCAGTGAAGAGGGAAAATAATTATGTCCCTAGTCCAAACATAAGGTTGAAATTTTTCTTTAAAAAAGATCAGAACTTCTTTAGAGGGTTAATATGTTGTGGGGTTGTTAACCAATGTTATAAAACAACATGTGTACTACTGTTTCATGAGAAACTATTTGTTCTGTAAGCCTTCACCTGAAGTACAACAAAAAAAAAAGAAAAGAAAAAAGATCCCCAACTTCTTTCTTTAAACGTGTCATTCATATTTCAGAAGTTTGGAATTGCCTCCAGATTCATAGTCTAATAAGCCTCATATTATTTAGTATAAGAAATTTGTTGACAGCCTCACATGAAAGCTAAAGAAGAGCTCCAAGTAAACAAAGCCTGTTGCATTTGTTTCCTTTCAGACAAGTGTTCCTTTAAGCTTTTATTATCAATTTTTTGTTTTCTCCTATTAACTAATCAGTTGAAATGCGGATCAAATTTAATAATGCACTGGCGCTGGCTCTTACCAACCGACCTGCAATAGCAAATTGTGAATACTCAAGAATTTTGCCAGCCTGCTGGTAGCTTGAAATCTGACATGGTAGGAATATTTAAATCATACCAAAGCAAACCAAATCCATTGCCGTCGAGTCAATTTTGACTCATAGCATAAATGCTACAAATCAGAGTTCTATTTTTTCTTTTTCCAGAGAGCCTGTTTACCAACACACCACTGACTGGATCTTCCATACTCAATCAAAAACCAAACCAGCTGCCATCAAGTCCATTTTGTCTCAGGATGATGCCATTTGTTCGGAGTAGAACTGCACTCTGTAGGTTTTCCAAGACTATGACCTTTCAGAAGTAGATTGCCAGGCTTTTTTTCTGAGGTGACTCTCAGTAGGTTCAAACTGCCAATCTTTCAGTTTTTGTACATAATTTTTATTCCTGGTTAAAGTCATGGCAGGCCATGAACTGCTTAGTTCAGTAAAAAATAATCAACACCTCCCAAAGCCGGATGAAGAAATTTTTGCTTGTTCCAGTGAATAAACTAGACACAGAATGAAAGGCACATCCCTCTTTTTGCAGAAAGTGTTGCAGATGTTAGATGAAATGGCCATTCGTCTCACTGAGGTTGAACTGACAAGCCTGAGTGGTTTTCTTATGCATGGTGAAAGCCGAAAATGATGTTGGCCAAATTGCAACAAAAAATATTACAAAGAAAGACGAGTATCATGAGATATTTTATTATAATTATGAAGTAGTTTAAGTAAAAGAAATATATATACACATATACACATACATGTTTCCTTTTTCTATTAGAAATTTTATCTGCCCTATATAACAACTGTATTAAGAAACTTGCACAGTTACAAGGAGAAAAAAAGGTAAGCTCTTTTGGACACGATTTTGGTAGCAAAGTAGTTCAAGAAAAAGAAAAGCCTGACTGAATTTCGATATATTGAGTGATGACCATTTTAATATTAAGTCTAAGAAAGCAAAGATGTGCTCCCTTAGAATCTGAGCAACTCATCATAGATAACTGATTAGTATACTTCAGGCTGTCTATTGTATAAAGCTTGACTGTATAGAACTGTTTGTGGAATCTTTGCTACAGTCTTAGATCAGAATGTATCTCTATTATCTACTATTTGAAATTGTGAATTTAGATGCACCCATTCAAGAAACGGAGCCTTAATGGTGCAGTGGTTAAGAGCTCAGGCTGCTAACCAAAGTGTCAGTGGTTCAAATCCACCAGCTGATCCTTGGAAACTCCATGAGGCAGGTCTATCTACTCTGTCCTGTAGGATGGCTATGAGTCAGAATCGACTCGACAGCAAAGGGTTTAGTTTGGTTTTGGTATTCGAGAAACACCTATAGAAAATTCTCTATCCTAGAACATAACAGATAACTTTTACCTTGGTGTCTAAAGAAAGGATTAATATTAATTAACAACATGATAATTGACCAAGTTTCTTTTTTTTTAAGTTTAAGTCAACAACATTAACAATTTTGTATTAAATAAATATCTACTTTAATTATCATACAATCTAGATTAATGCTTTTTGAACCTATTTCATTTTTTTTTTGTTTGTTTGTTTGTTACCTGTGAACATGTGAATAAAATGTGTACTAGGAACTGTCTTGACTCTCCAGTGATGAAGTTGACCAGGTAGAAATGCAGTCTTTGTTTCTTGCAATACAAGAATCAGCAGGGCAAGGCAGGGGTTGTCTTCGCTGTATCCTATCCACAGAGAGAGGACAATCACTGGTGGTGACTGTCTCCCTTGTTAATGGTTCTCTGTTTCCTACGTATTTGCCTTTTCCTTGATAAACCTTGGACACCTGAGTTCCTGCACTCTAGAAAAGATCAACGTATTTTCATTTTATTGCAGGGTAGAACAAGGCTTAAGGGCTTGACACCTGTTCCTATTCCTTGGGGTCCAGTCTAGAAGAGGAGTCAAAGTTCCACTAGAAACTTAATGAGATAAAGCAATATTTATTTATGACCATTCCTTCTAGGGAGAGTACGTTGATAAACCACTAGTATCCAAGGGACATGCTAGATGGTCTCTGAAATGCTCTTAGTGAGAGCTGCCCAAATGACTATGTTGTATGTTGTAGAGGTAGGTGTGTACAAGGCATGCATTGCTCAGGAACATAGAGGAAACAACAGTTTCAGCTATCAGAAGAACCCCTTTGGCCTTTTGGTCAATGCCCTCTGCCATTCTTTTTTATAACTCACATACTTATGTGCTATTATTTACCTCTTTGAAGGGGACCAAACGACTAGTCTGCCCAGGCATTGTGAAGGTTAATTTTATGTGTCAACTTGGCTGCACTACGGTGCACAGTTGTTGGGTCAAACAGTAGTTTAGATGTTGTTATGAAGTATTTATATGTGATAAATGAGTTGGTCTTAAAGAAGACAGTCCTTCAAAATGTGGGTAGGTTTCTTAGTCATCTAGTGCTGCTGTAACAGAAATACCACGCAAGTGGATGGCTTCGATAAACAGAAGTTCATTCTCTCACAGTCAAGTAGGCTACAAGTCCAAACTCGGGCATCAGCTCCAGGGGACAGCTTTCTCTCTCTGTTGGCTCCGGAGGAAGGTCCTTGCCATCAATCTTCCCCTGGACGAGGAGCTTCTCAGCACAGGAACCTCTGGTCCAAAGGACACTCTTTTCTCCTGGCTTTTGTTTCTTGGTGGTATGAAGTCCCTGTGTCTGTCTGATCACTTCTCTCTTTTATAGCTCAAAAGAGATTGGCTTAAGATGCAATCTAATTTTGTAGATTGAGTCCTGCCTCATTAACATAACTGCCACTAATGCCACCTCATTAATATCATAGAGATAGGATTTACAGCACATAGGAAAAATCACATCAGATGACAAAATGGTGTACAGTCACACAGTACTGGGAATTATGGCCTAGTCAAGTTGACATATATTTTTGGGGGATGCAATTCAATCCATAACAGTAGGCCTCACCTAATTAGTTGAAGGCCTTGTAAATATGGCATGGTGGAGGCATCTGACCTCCTCTAACTTCATGAAGGATGGAAAGAATCACCATCAGTATCAGACCAAGGTTGATTCCTATGAAGCAGAGGTCAGACGTACCTCCACCCTCCAGTCTTTTTACCAATTCTGACACCAGCCGTCTCTCCCATAGTACTCTCTACTTCTCTGCTGGGTTCTCTGCTGCGTTTGATATTTCCTTGCAATGGCCATACAGAACTCACAGACCATACTCACAGTTACAGGGTTTATTAGGGAAGTTGTTATTGTCGTTGTTAGGTGCCGTCGAGTCGGTTCTGACTTGTAGAGACCCTATGTACAACAAAATGAAACACTGCCCGGTCCTGCACCATTCTCACAATTGTTGCTATATTTGGACCCATTGTTGCAGCCACTGTGTCAATTTATCTCATGAAGGGTCTTCCTCTTTTTTGCTGACCCTCTACATTGCCAAGCATGATGTCCTTCTCCAGAGACTGATCCTTCCTGATAACACGTCGAAAATACATGAGAGGAAGTCTTACTATCCTTGCTTCTAAGGAGCATTCTGGCTGTACTTCTTCCAAGACAGATTTTTTTTTTCCTGTCAGTCCATGGTGTATTCAATATTCTTTACCAACACAATAATTCGAATGTATAAGTTCTTCTTCAGTCTTCCTTATTCATTGAAAATACCATGGCTTGAGTCAGGTGTACCTTAGTACTCAAAGTGACATATTTGCTTTTAACACTAAAAAAAGTCTTTTGCAGCAGATTTGCCCAACGTAATGCTTTGTTTGATTTCTTGACAGCTGCTTCCATAGGTGTTGATAGTGGATCCAAGTAAAATGAAATCCTTGACAACTTCAATCTTTTCTCCATTTATCATGATGTTACTTATTAGTCTGGTTGTGAAGATTTTGTTTTCTTTACATTGAGGTGTAATCCATACTGAAGGCTGTAGTCTTTGATCTTCATCAGTTAAGTGTTTCAAGTCTTCTTCACTTTCAGCAAGTAAAGTTGTGTCTTCTACATAACACAGGTTGTTAATGAGTCTTCCTCCAATCCTGATGCCAGATTCTTCTTCATATAGTCCAGCTTCTTGGGTTATTTGCTCAGCATACAGATTGAATAAGTATTGTAAAAGGATACAGTTCTGTCACACGTCTTTCCTGATTTTAAGCCATGCAGCATCTTCTTGTTCTGTTCCATTAAATGTTCTGGAATTCCATTCTTCACAATGTTATCCATAATTCGTTATGATCCACACAGTTGAATGCATTTGCATAGTCAATAAAGCACAGGTAAACATCTTTCTGGTATTCTCTGCTTTCAGCCAAGACCCATCTGATGTCAGCAGTGATATTCCTTGTTCCACATCCCCTTCTGAATCTGGCTTTAATTTCCGGAAATTCCTTGTTGATATACTGCTGCAACCGCTTTTGAATAATCTTAAACAAGATTTTACTTGTATGTGATATTAATCATACTGTTTGATAATTTCTGCTTTCTTTTGGATCACCTTTCTTTGGAATAGGCACAAATACAAATCTCTTCTATTTGGTTGGCCAGGTAGCTATCTTCCAAATTTCTTCACATTAGGAAGTAGCAGGTTACAATTCAGGATACGCAGTTCTTAGATCAGCATAGCCTCTTCTCAGTTGTGCCCACATGCAGATCTCTCTCAGGCTGTCGAAACCTTGGCCTGGCCTCTGCCCTGCTTGGGCAAGTGTTACAAAGCTCTTTATCAATGCCAGTAAGAGCCCAGGTGTACCCTACTCCACCAGTAAGCCTTGGCTGGAAGGTGTTAGCTCTCTCACTCCATGAGTTGGCAAGCCTAGCTCCACTCACAATTGCCCAGAGCACCCCATTCTGCCGGCAAGCCTCTTGCCTGAAGGTGCTCAGCTCTCTCACTCAATGGGTCATTGAACCTGTATCCACCAAGTGCCTAGAGGCACCCCACTGTGGCAGCAGCCTCCTGCCCGAAAGCCCTCAGCTTTCTTGCTCCATGGACCAGGAAGCTCACCATACCACCTCCTGCTTGTCTCTTTATTCTGCTGCCTCTGCTCTGCTGTTTTTCTTCTGATGTTTTTCACCGTCTTGCCATCTCTGATATTATAGCCCTCTCTGTCTCCTTGGTTTAGGAATATCTCAGCGCAGGGATCCCAGGTCCAATGGACATGCTCTTCTCCCATCTCGTCTTCTTGGTGGTAGTCAGATTCCCACTTTCCGCCTCTGTGATGGTGGCTCATTTTAAGCCTAGTGGGATGGCAAAACTGACCAAGCCCTTATTGGGGTTCCATATACCTTATTTGCATGGCCCCACCCCTACAAAGGTACCATGCACCTTATTTTTATTATCAACAAGCTATCCAATCCCCTTGATGGGCCACAACAACCTAATTTGCATAATCCCACCCAATATTTTGGTGGCAGTTACAAGGCCTGGTGAGAAAAGCCATATAAAATTAATCCATCACACTGCAGGCCTTAAGAGAATAAGGGAGGTTTTTTGAGGGAGTATTCTGCCTCCAGACTATAAATAAACATCATGCCAGAATTCCTGTCAGTCTCCCATTGTCTGCACTACCAAATTTGGGACATAAGAATCAAAACCAAACCTATAGCCACGGAGTCAATTCTGACTCATAGCAACCCTATAGGACAAGGTAGAACTGCCCCATAAGGTTTCTAAGGCTGTAGTCTTTCAGGAAGCACACTGGCACATTTTCTGTCTCAGAGTGGCTGGTGGGTTCAAACTGCCAGTCACCGCACCACCAGAGATCCTTTTCGGTAAATAAGATTGCCTAAATTTCCAGCCTGTTGCCTGACACACAGATTTTGGATTTGCCAGTCCCTACGATTATGTGAGCCAATTCCTCAAATCTCTCTCTCCCCATATATACGTATATATGGAAAGAGATACATCCATATATATCCTACTGGTTCTATTTCTCTAGAGAATTCTCATTAAACCATGGGTCAGCATACTTGACCAGAGCTAAATGATAGGTTACATGGTTTAGTTTTGTTAGCATGTGTAGTGTCTTGAAGGCTCAGACAACTTGGAAAACATCTGCTAGATCCTCTTGGGGATCTTTTAACCCTGAGTTTTTCAACCAAAGCATTATTCACGTTTTGGCCCAGATGGTTCTTTGTTGTGAGGCCTGTTCTGTGTATTGTAGAATGTTTAGCAGTATCCCTGGCCTCTGCCTCTTAGATGCACAGCAGCACTCCTTCCTTCGTTGTGATAATCAAAAATATTCCCAGACATTGCCAAATGTCTCCTCTGAGTGAGACAAAACTGCACCTAATTTGGAACCAGTAGTTTAACCAAAAGCTTCTTGGGAAGCAGTGCCTTTTCTGGGAGGAAGCCTTTCTTCTATAATAAGTAGGAAGTCAAAGATTCATGAAATTTTATTCCTGGATCAGTCATTAGAGATCAAGGAGCAGAGGAAAAGTGACATAAGTTGGCTTGAGGGAGAAAAAACACATAACCATCTTCAGGCGTAAGCAGTGCCTAGAAATTACATCCATTAAAGATGAGGGAAAGGTCGGGGACCGTTGGACTTCATGACCAGGTTCTGTCTGGACTGACTGTGTAAACTAGAGGACTGAAGGATTACTGGGATACTGGAAAGCATGCCTCCGTGGAAGCAGAGCTGGTGAGGAGCACTAGTGCCTGAGGGAGGCGCTGGGGCCCCTACCCCAGGCCAGCTGATAACTACCAAGTCTACCCACTCATGGCCTTCCAGCGATATGCAAGGAAGAAATACTATTTTTCATTCAAAGCCCACATCAAATGCAGGTCTCTGGGTTCTATGTATACTTTCTCTGATTTTCCTGCATAAAGATAGCACACCACACTTCACTTCCTAACCATACTTCCAAACCAGAGACTCTCAATCTCTTGAACCCATAACAATTTCTTACTTTCTTCTTTGGCTCATCTTCTATCTCATTTTGCAGGTGTGTGTTTCAGAGTGTGAATGTGTGTGTGTGTATGTGTATGTGCGTGTCTGTGTGTACGTAAGAACCTGGAGTGACATCTTGGTGATGTCAAGTGGCATACCGAAAGAGTGCAGGGGAACAGGATTTGTGCCCTATCCCCTGAAACTTAAAGTTCTCTGCTGGAGAAACATATTCTCAACATACAAAAGTAAAGGGAACCTAAGGTGTGTAGTGTTATGGATTGAACTGTGTCCCCGCCAAAATATGTGTTGTAAATTCTAACCACTATATCTGTGGTTGCTATGAGTTGTAATGGCAATAGGTTTATACCTGTGGTTAAGGAGCTCTGGTGGTACAGTGGCTAAAACAATCAACTGCTAAATGAAAGGTCAGCAGTTTGAATCCACCAGCCTCTCTGTGGGAGAAAGATGTGGCAGTCTGCTTCCATAGAGATTTACAGCTTTGGAAACCCTTTATGGTCGCTATGAGTCGGAACTGACTCAACAGCAGTGGGTTTGATTTGGTTTACACCTGTGGTTATAGTCCCATTTAGGAATGGGTTTTCTCTATTATGTCATTGAGTCAGAAACAGTGTAAAAAAAACAAAACCAAAGCAGCTGCTGTCAAGTCAATTTCAACTCATAGTGACTCTATAGGTCAGAAGTGAACTACCCCATGGGGTTTCCAAGGAACACCTGGTGGATTTGAACTGTTGATCTTTTTGGTTAGCAGCCATAGCACTTAACCACTACTTTACTAGAGTTTCCAGAATTAGTGTAAGATGTGTTTTAAATAAACCTTTTCTGAGATATTAAAGGAGCATACTAAGCAAGTAAGCACAGCTGGGGGAAGATATATGCTTTGCCACAGGAAGATCAACATGATCGCCAAGAAATAGAAGCTGAAAACAGACAGGGACTTTAACCCAGAGCCAACAGAAAGACAAAGCCTTCCCTTAGAGCCAGTGCCCTGAATTCAGACTTCTAGCCTCCTAAACTGTGAGAAAATAAATTTTTGTTTGTGAAGCCATCCCCTTGTAGTATTTATGTTACAGCAGCACTGGATAACTAAGACACATGGTAATTTCAGATTAGATTTCTTCCTCCTAAATCCTTAGGCAGAGCTTTGAAAAGTCAAGCAAAACCCTAGGCCAGAAGAGAAGAAATAAGTCTTCTTTCTCATTTATCTCAGAATCCCTGGTGGGGTAGTGGTTAAGAGCTACGGCTCAAAACCTCTTCATGTATCCTATTGATAGGTCTGGTAAAATAAAGAAGAAAATGTATTGCATCATGACAATAGCAGTGCAGGGTGAACTTTATCTTCATATAAGATAAAACTTACAATTGTATTTTACTAAAACCTTTTTAAAAGGGAGGAGTGGCCATATGGATATAACTATGGGATTTTAAATGCTGTGCTGAAATTGTCTTTGTCAGCAAGCTGAGTACAAGGAATTTATATGATGGCTGACAGAAGTGAAATAAAGTAGACCCAATTATGGTTAGAGATAAACTAATGACACAGATGGATTTTATCCAAGTGGGGAAAAGTTCTCCAGAAGATTAAACCGAACATGTGTTGCTGCAAGTTTTCCTGTCAATACGGCTCTTCACCTCCATGTTAATGACGAGAAAAGTCACATGAATGGGGTAGAGAAGCCCAGGATCCAGCTAATTCCACTGTGAGTGAAAAATCGACGGTGGGGGTGTTAGGAGGATTTGAGGCATTGGCACACACAGAGAAAATTGGAACATATTTTGGCATTTTATATATTAGTAAAAATTACTGAGCCTCAACGATTAGGGTCTTCTTCAGGAAAGCAGACCTGTGGTATCTCCTGCTGATATGTCAATCAGGATAAATAAATTACAGGTTGTGTGCTTCCCTAATGTTTCACCTGTACAACCTGGTTATCTTTAGTGACACACATTAGAGCATATGCTCCATCTGGGTGGGATTTTACGAATGATTTGTATTAAACTAGCAACCGTGGCTCTCGATTGCCCAGATTGTTCCCCTGGCCTGTGTTTCCTCTAAGGAAGAATAAGTGCATCTAAAAGGAATTAGATTAGGTAATAAAAATCAGTTGTCACTGGGTAGACTCCAACTCATGGCAACCCCGTGTGTTGCAGAGTAGAACTGTACTCCATAGGGTTTTCATGGTTGTGACCTTTAGGAAGCAGATTGCAAGATTTTTCTTCCAAGGTGCCCCTGTGAACGACCAACTTTTTGGCAGGTGGTGAAGCATTTGCCCCACGCAGGGACTATTAATTTTGCTTTATATGAATTAACTCATTCAATCCTGAGAGGTAAGTATTATTTTTTTTCTGTACATTATATGTGATAAAATAGAAGCACAAATAATTCAGTAGCACAGCCAAGATCACTCTGTTGGTAAGTGGCTGAGCTGGGAGTCAAATCCAAGCCATCTGGCTTCAGAAGATATGCTCTTAACCACCATCCTAAACTGCCTTTCATAGGCAGACAGGTAATCAACACTTACCATTCTCTAGCTAGACTCATTGAAGAAGGAGTGAATAGAAACTGAGATAGTCCCACAGGCTCTGGCCATCTTACCACATGTTACTCTTACCATATTAAAAAAATCATTAGAAGAGAAAGAAGATACTGCCAGGGAAGTTGAGATAGCAATAGATTCTTTCATTGAAGAGTTGTAGGATAGATTAAATATGGCCACAAATTCACTGCATCTCCTCCCATCAAGAGTTGAAGTCTCTTTCCCCACCTCTTGGAATCTAGACCGGCCGTTAAGTTTTGCTTTGATCAACAGAATGAAGCAAAAAGGGAATTACTAGGGGAATTGCAAGCTGAGGCTTCAAGGTGCTTTCACCTTCCACTCTCATTCTCATAGGATGCTGCTGCTACATAAGAAATTCCAGGCAGCACCGCCACAGATACATGGCCCAGCTCATAGCCTTCCTCCACCTCTAGACATGTTAGTGCACCCATCTTTCACATTCAGCCAAATTTAGTCACCAAATGACGAAAGGCAGATAAGTTGACCTAGGTGAGATTGCAGGCAAAACCAAATTGTAGACTTAAAGAATTAGTGAGTAAATAAAATGGTTTTTATTTTGAGCCACTAAATTTAAGGGTAGTTTGTTATTCAGCAATAGGTGACTGATGCAAGTGAGCTTTAGCTCTAAGGAAGGAAGAAATAAAATAGGAAGCCACATTCTTGGCCATGAAATTTTAATGAATGACACCTTATCCAGCAGGGACCATAGACCAATTGTTGTATGCCATCAAGCAGACTCCAACTCATAGCAACCCTACTACATGACAGAGTAGAACTGCCCCAGGGGATTTCCTGGGCTGTAATCTTTACAGGAAGGAACCCTGGTGGTATAGTTGTTAAGTGCTTGGCTGCTATTCAAAAGGTCAGCTGTCAGAACCCACCAGCCACTCCACGGGAAAAAGATATGGCAGTCTGCTACCGTAAAGATTACAGCCTTGAAAACCCTATAAGATAGTTCTACTCTGTCCTATGACGTTGCTATGTGTGGAAATGGATAGTCTTTACGGGAACAAATCACCAGGTCTTTTCTTCCATGGAGCCCACTGGTAGATTCCTTGTCAGCCTTTCATTTAGCAAGCTGAGTACTTAACCATCGCAACACTAGAGCTCCTTATAGACCAATTAGCATCCCCAAATTTAACCAACTAAACAATTTCTTTTCTGGGGTCATAATGAGAGGAAGATAAAGAAAAAGTTCATAAAAGGGAAACCTCCTCTTCCCCGGCCGCCAGAGGATTTGCCTCCTGTTCTGAACTGTTAGCTCATTGAGGATGAAGCATTTTCCTATTTAATTTGTATTTTTAAAGTGTCTATCCATGGGGATTTTATATAATAGGCCCTTACATACTTATTAGATTGATTTTATTTTTAAATCCTAATGCTCAGAATTTATGGACTGTTTCTCCTTTTAGTTAAATTCACATTGAGGAGAAGAATTAACCAAGATCACATAACTAATTATGGGCACTGCCAAAACTCTAATAAGTGTCTCCTGGTTTCTTGCCCAGTGTCATGCATTAACACATTATATGTCATAAATCTAAATATATAAGTCTGAAATAATGGACATGGTTCTCAATTAGTGATTTAACCTAATGCATTTCATGTGAGAATTTAATGTCAAATCATCAGTTTAGGAGGCTGATATATTTCAAAGCAAACCCTGCTCTGGCCAGGATGAAACTGGGTCCTCCCACTCCTGGGATGGAAACTGAGCAGGTCAAGGTTTTGGTGAACAAGCTGCCTCACCAGCACCTCACTTTGTATCTCAGGATTTCCATGTCATTCTATGCACTGCTTAAAACTACACCAGATGGGCAGAAGGAAAGAAGTGGGGAACCTGATCTGCTTAGACCACACTTTGGAGCACCTACCTTTAAACACATTTCACCTGGTTTAAAGGAAACTTTAGCTTCCTAAAGGCAGTGTTTTAATTTCTCCTCCCTTCCCCCTGCCTCCACCTCCCCTGGCTAATATTTCCTTTCCGTCTAGTATTTTCTAGTCTGAGGGGGCCAGGTTAGTTTTCACCTATTCCTTCCATGTGTTCCCTCAGCCAGTTGCTAAATTTCCAAAACATGTTCTTATGATACAAAGTTTTTGCATTTTAAGGTCTGTGATTTGGGGGACCCTCTAAATACAAGATCCAGGGCAGATGCCTTTCAGCCTGCTCTAACGGTGATACTGAATCAAAACTGGACAATGATAGAACTGGCTGATGAATGCCTCTGATCAGACTCCTGACCCTGTGCTTTTAAGTATCACACTGTACTGCCTTTCAGCAAGGTTACCAAAAAATACTAGGGTATTTGTCTTTATCTGGAATGCCTTTGAGAATAGTTTTCTGAGGACTTCTGAGCAAATACTGGACACAGTGGTCTTATTACATTATAGTCATGCTGCTTATGAGAATAAATTAGAGAAAGTATTTTTCATTACATCTCTGGTGTGATTGCATTGCTGCTTAAATTGCAATCTGAAAATGAAAGAGATTTTTTTTTTGTTGTTGTTAAAATCACAGCAAAAACTAATATGAAAGGGGGATTACTATGCAATGAGTAGCAAGAAAGAGATAATTTAGTAATTACTTAATTTGTGTTTTAACATCTAAACTGTCTCTATTAAGCTTCATGGAATATACTTGATGTGAACCTGTTAATCAATTACATCTTTAGAAAAAAAAATTATGCCACTTATTCTTTCTTTCTACAAATAATTCATAGCCACAGTAGAATTGACATCCTACGGTGATGTCTAGTAGTGTGTGCTTACTGTGGAATATAAGAGAGCTCTACAAGTAACTAAAATGTACCATGAAATAAATAAACAGAACCCATATTTTGATTCTGGAGTCTCGATTGACTTTTATCTTTGCTCACACACCACAGGAAGAAGAGCTTGCCACCACCATGAAATTAACAATGTTCTACCCTATTAAATAAAACTTAAAGAGTTATGATTTCTGAATGTTGCACTAATACCATATATGACTAAAGCCTTATAAATAATTTCCATTGAAACTATGTTATAGTAATGTCAAATGTGAGCTTATTTTAATAGTCATTGGATATCAGCATTTTTTTTCATCTCTCTCTTCCTCTATGCCACAACACTATAAGATTATAGCCTTATAATTTTATCTTAAATGTAAAATTCCCATTGTAGCCTTTCTGATTCCACAATTTAGAATTCATTGTAGTTCAGGATTAATGAACTCATTTCCTGTTTTCATTAACTGTGGGTGGAAGGAGGGAAGACAGACAACGTTTCTGTGATTGAATTCTAACCCCAGCTATGTATGTTGGAGAAGATATTGTTATCAAAATTTCTTGTTGCTACAAAATCATCTAATGGCAATATAGAGCTTTTGAAAATGAATAAGGGATCTGAGAAGAATAGTTGTACCATTGGATAGATAGAGATGTAAAAATGTAGTAACACCAATAGCTAACTTTTATTGAGTGCTTGCTGTTCAAAGAGCTTTACACACAGTCTGATCTACATTATTCAACAATCTACTCTAGGTGTTTATGGGTATTAGAAACCCACTCTACTCTTGGATTTTACACCTATTTATCATCCTAAAAAGAGGGAGAATGATTTGGCTATAGTGACCCTTAGAGTCTTAATTTGATCCACAAGAAGTGACAAGGAAGAAAAATCTGTTATCTTCCAGTATTTCCAGAACTTGCAGAGAAATCTTGCAGAGGAAGTGACTAGGTTGTTAGTGAGAAAAACCTAAACTATTGTTCACAGATGTTCACATACATGGACACTTGGGTTTAATTGTGGTGTGTATTTATCTCTACTCTTTCTTTATACTTTATTTAGTAACTTTTTTAAAGAAGACTATAGTCATAAAAATGGTAATGGCTCTTACTCAAATTATTGTAATAGTAAATTAAGAATGATTTATAAATGGAGGAATTACTAAAGATATTATGGCACATAAAATTTTTAAAAAAATTACTTAAATATGAAGACTGTTTATAATGCCAAAGCATATTTACTATAAACATTAATTAAATATAATTACTTTCACGGAACAAATATAGGGGTAACATAGAAAAATTAAAATAACTTTTTTAAGGTACTGGAACTTTTGATAGATTTTTTTTTTTTTTATATTTTATTGTACTTCAGGTGAAAGCTTACAGAGCAAATAGTTTCTCATGAAATAGTAGTACACATGTTGTTCTATGACATTGGTTAACAACCCCACAACGTATTAAGCCTCTAAATTCTCAACCTTTTTTTTTTTTTTTGATGAAAATTACAGATGGCCAAAGATACACCGTTTCAAAAATTTCTACATTCACAGTTCAGTGACATTGACTACGCTCTTCCAACTGTGCTGTTATTCTCACTTAAGATGAAGGCTTACAGAACAAAATAGTTTTTCATTTAACAGTTATTACACATGTTGCCCTATGACAATGGTTAACAATCTCACAGCACATCAAGAATATCCTTACTCCACCTTGTGTTCCCTATCACCAGGGGGCTTCCTTGTCCCCTTCTGTCTTCTGGACCTTGTCAGTGGACTATTGTACCTCTTTAGTCTCATTTGTTTATTTTTATTTTATTTTATTTAAACATCATTTCAAAACTTTTTACTTACACATTTAAGTGATATTGACTATGCTCTTCCAATTGTGCTGCCATTCTTGCCCAAGATGAAGGCTTACAGGACAAAACAACCTCCCATTTAATACTTACTACAAATGTTGCCCTATAGCAGTGGTCAACAATCTCACAATACATCGACAGTGTCCTTATTCAATTTGTGTTCCTTATCATCAGTTTCCTACTCTCCCTCTGCCTTCTGGCCCTTGTCACCGGACTCCTGTACCTCGTTAGTCCCATTTAGTTTTACTGGGCTGTCCATTCCCAGGCTTAACATCGAACCTCGAAGGTAACTTCACCTCTGAGCTGAAAGGGTGTCTGGGGGCCACACTCTTGAGGTTTCTCTAGTATTCTTTAGGCCAGTAAATCTGGTCTTCTTCTTCTTTTTTTTTTTTTGTGAGTTAAAATTATGCTCTACATCCTTCTCCAGCTCTGCCCAGAACCCTCTGTTGTGATCCTGGTCAGAGCAGTCAGTGGTGGTAGCCGGGCACCATCCAGCTGTACTGGACTCCGTCCCGTGGAGGCCTTGGTAGCTGTGGACCATTAGTCCTTCAGACTAATCTTTTTCTTGTATCCTGTTCTCTTCATTCTCCCTTGTTCCCGAAGGGATGAGATCAGTGGAGTATCTTAGATGGCCGCTCATAGGCTTTTAAGACCCCAGACACTACTCACCAAGGTAGAATGTAGAGCATTATCTTTATAAGTAGTGTCATGCCAATTGAGCTAGATGTTACCCGAGATCA
Organism: Dugong dugon; assembly: GCA_030035585.1. Classification (NCBI taxonomy): domain Eukaryota; kingdom Metazoa; phylum Chordata; class Mammalia; order Sirenia; family Dugongidae; genus Dugong; species Dugong dugon. The sequence goes on from CM057467.1 coordinate 109,494,979, forward strand.
TGGTCCCCAGAGCCCTCCGTCCAACAATTCAGTCCCTCGGGGGGTTTGGATGTGTCTATAGGGCCTCCATGACCTTTCATTGTGCAGGTTGTGTTAGTTTCCCCTGTACTATGTACTATCTCACATCTCACCCAAGTTACCACTTACCTATTACCTATTTAGTATTCCCCCCCCCCATCCCTGGTAACCTACAAGGATTGTTACATTTTGCATGTGAATTTTTACATGGGTTTTTACAATAGAGGTCTCATACAATATTTGTCCTTTTGTGATTGACTTATTTCACTCAGCATGATGTCCTCCAGTTTCATCCATGTTATGAGATGGTTCACAGATTCATTGTTGTTCTTTCTCGTTGCATAGTACTCCATTGTGTGTATGTACCATAGTTTGTGTATCCATTCATCTGTTGATGGACATCGAGGTTGTTTCCATCGTTTTGCTATTGTGAATAATGCTGCCATGAACATAGGTGTGCATATGTCTATTCGAGTGATGACTCTTATTTCTCTAGGATATATTCCTAGGAGTGGGATTGCTGGATCGAATGGTATGTCTATTTCTAGCTTTCTGAGGAAATGCCATATCATTTTCCAAAATGGTTGTATCATTTTGCATTCCCACCAGCAGTGTATAAGAGTTCCCATCTCCCCGCAACCCCTCCAACATTTGTTATTTCCAGTATTTTTGATTCGTGCCAGTAATGCCGGGGTGAGATGGTATCTCATTGTGGTTTTAATTTGCATTTCTCTAATGGCTAGTGATTGCGAGCATTTCCTCATGTGTCTGTTGGCCATTTGAATGTCTTCCTTGGTGAAGTGTCTGTTCATTTCCTTTGCCCATTTTTTGATAGGATTGGTTGTCTTTTTGTTGTAGAGGTGTTGGATTTTCTTGTAGATTATGGAGATTAGACCTTTGTCTGACTTGTACTGTCCAAAAATTTTTTCCCAGTCTGTCGGTTCTCTTTTAACTCTTTTGGTGAAATCTTTTGAAGAGCATAGATGTTTGATTTTTAGAAGATCCCAATTATCTAGTTTATCTGTTGGGTTTTTTGTGTTGATGTTTATGGTTTGTATCCTGTTAATGCCATGTATTAAGGCCTGAAGTGTTGGTCCTATTTTTTCTTCTATGAATTTTATAGTTTGAGGCTTTATATTCAGGTCTTTGATCCATTTTGAAGTAGTTTTTGTATACGGTGTGAGGTATGGGTCCTGTTTCATTTTTCTACAAATGGATATCCAGTTTTGCCAGCACCATTTGTTAAAAAGACTGTCTTTTCCCCATTTGATGTATTTTGGGCCCTTGTCAAAAATCAGGTGACCGTAGGTGGATGGATTTACATCTGAGTTCTCAATTCTGTTCCATTGGTCAATGTCTCTGTTGTTGTACCAGTACCAGGCTGTTTTGAGTACTGTAGCTGTATAGTAGGTTCTCAAGTCAGGTAGTGTGAGTCCTCCAACTTTATTCTTCTTCTTCAGTAGTGCTTTACTTATTCGGGGTTTCTTCCCTTTCCATATAAAGTTAATAATTAGTTTTTCCATCTCTTTGAAGAATGTTGTTGGTATTTGTATCGGGATTGCATTGTATTTGTAGATTGCTTTAGGTAGAATTGCCATTTTCACAATGTTGAGTCTGCCTATCCATGAGCATGGTATGTTTTTCCATTTATGTAGATCCCTTTGGATTTCATGCATCAGTGTTTTGTAGTTTTCTTTGTATATGTCTTTTATATTCCTGGTCAGATTTATTCCTAAGTATTTTATCTTTTTAGGGGCTATTGAAAATGGTATTGATTTCCTGATCTCCTTTTCATCGTTCTCTTTACTGGTGTATAGGAATCCAACTGATTTTTGAATGTTTATCTTGTATCCTGCTACTCTGCTGAATCTTTCTATTAGTTCCAGTAAATTTCTCGTGGACTCTTTAGGGTTTTCTATGTATAGTATCATATCATCTGCAAACAGGGAGAGTTTAACTTCTTCATTACCAATTTGGATGCCCTTTATTTCTTTCTCTTGCCTTACTGCTCTAGCTAGAACTTCCAGCACAATGTTAAATAGGAGTGGTGATAAAGGGCATCCTTGTCTTGTTCCTGTTTTCAAGGGGAATGTTTTCAGCCTCTCTCCATTAAGAATGATGTTGGTCGTTGGTTTTGCATAGATGCCCTTTATTATGTTGAGAAATTTCCCTTCTATACCTATTTTATTGAGAGTTTTTATCAGGAATGGGTGTTGGACTTTGTCAAATGCCTTTTCTGCATCAATTGAGATGATCATGTGATTTTTTTCTTTCCTTTTATTTATGTGGTGGATTACGTTGATGGATTTTCTAATGTTAAACCATCCTTGCATACCTGGTATGAATCCTACTTGGTCGTGGTGTATTATTTTTTTAATATGATGCTGAATTCTATTGGCTAGAATTTTGTTCAGAATTTTTGCATCTATATTCATGAGAGATATTGGTCTGTAATTTTCTTTTTTTGTGATGTCTTTGCCTGGTTTTGGTATCAGCGTTATGCTGGCTTCATAGAATGAATTTGGAAGTGTTGCTTCCTCTTCTATGCTCTGAAATAGCTTGAGAAGGACTGGTAGAAGCTCTTCTGTAAATGTATTGTAGAATTCTCCAGTGAAGACATCTGGCCAGGGCTTTTTTGGTTGGGAGTTTTTTTTTACCCTTTCCATCTGTTCTCTTGCTATGGGTCTGTTCAGATTTTCAATATCACTTTGTTGTAGTTTGGGTAGGCCGTATGTTTCTAGAAATTTATCCATTTCCTCTAGGTTTTCAAATTTGTTGGAATATAGTTTTTCATAATATTCTGTTATAATCCTTTTTATTTCAGTTGGGTCTGTTGTAATGTCCCCCATGTCATTTCTTATTTGGGTTATTTGTGCCCTCTGCTGTTTTTCTTTTGTCAGTCTGGCCAGTGGTTTGTCGATTTTGTTGATTCTTTCAAAGAACCAACTTTTGGTTTTGTTGATTCTTTCTATTGTTTTTCTGTTCTCTATTTCATTTATTTCTGCTCTGATCTTTACTATTTCCTTTCTTCCGGTGGTTGTAGGCTTTTTTTGTTGTTCTCTTTCTATTTGTTTGAGTTCTGTAGTTAATGTTTTGATTTTGTCCCTTTCTTCTTTTTTGATATGTGCATCTATTGCTATAAATTGTCCTCTGAGGACTGCCTTTGCTGTGTCCCAAAGGTTTTGGTATGATGTGTTTTCATTTTCATTTGATTCTAGGAATTTTTTAATTCCATCTCTGATTTCTTCTATTACCCATTGATGTGTAAGCAGATTATTATTCAGTTTCCATGTGTTTGATTTTTTTTCCTTGCTCTTTCTAGTGTTAATTTCTACCTTGATGGCATTGTGGTCAGAGAAGATACTGTGAATTATCTCAGCATTTTGGATCTTGTTGAGGATTGCTCTGTGGCCTAAGATGTGGTCTATTCTGGAGAACGTTCCATGTGCATTGGAAAAGAATGTGTACTTTGCAGCGGTTGGATGGATTATTCTATATATGTCTATGAGGTCCAGTTGGCTGATTGTGTCCTTTAGGTCTTCTGTATCTTTGCTGAGTTTCTTTTTAGTTGTTCTGTCCTTTACTGAGAGTGGTGTGTTGAAGTCTCCTACTATTATTGTGGAACTGTCAATTTCTCTTTTCAGTGCTGTTAGAGTTTTTTTTATGTATTTTGGAGCCCTGTCATTGGGTGCATAGATATTTATTATGGTTATGTCTTCATGATGGATCATCCCCTTAATCATTATATAGTGTCCTTCTTTGTCTTTTATGATAGATTTTGTTTTAAAGTCTATTTTATCTGAGATTAGAATTGCCACTCCTGCTCTTTTTTGATAGTTGTTAGCTTGATATATTTTTTTCCAACCTTTGATTTTTAATAAATTCACATCTTTGTTTCTAAGGTGTGTCTCTTGTAGACAGAAAATTGATGGATCCTGTTTTCTTATCCATTCTGCCACTCTCCGTCTCTTTATGGGTGCATTGAGTCCATTTACGTTCAGTGTAATTATTGATAGATGTGAGTTTGTTGCTGTCATTTTGTAGTGCTTTTTTTTGTGATGCTGAAGTTTTCTTTGTTCTTCTTACTCTCTTGTGCTGAGTTACTTTTGTTTGTGGATTTTGTGTTCATTTCTTTTGTTTTTGTAGGTTTTGTTTTTGTTGAGACTTCATGTTTTTCGTCTTTATTTTTATGAGTTGGTTTGTTAACTTTTTTTGTGGTTACCATGAATTTTACCCTTATCTTTATAATTTTGAAGCAGTCTACTGTTACTTGGTATCACCTTGCCTTCCTCTCCTTTAGAAGGTTCTATACCTATGCCGTTTGTTCCCTCTTTCATTGTTTTGATGTTGTTGTCATCCTTTGATTGATTTCTCTGATTCCCTGTTGTATATCTTTTGTTTTTGGAAAGTCCTCTGTAGTTCAGTTCCTAGAATAGTATCTGGTTCATGTGAACCTGCGTCCTAGGTCCTAGGTCCTGCCTGAGGGCTGAAGCTGTTTGTCCTCAGATCGAAGAACTCCCTTTAATAATTCTTGTAAGTTTGGTTTGACTTTTGCATATTCCTTTAGTTTCTGTTTATCTGGAAATGACCTAATTTCACCATCAAATCTGAATGAGAGTTTTGCAGGATATATTATTCTTGGCTGACAATTTTTTCTTTCAAGATTTGATATATGTCATCCCATTGCCTTCTTGCCTGCATGGTTTCTGCTGAATAATCTGAGCTTAGTCTTATTGTTTCTCTTCTGTATGTGACTTCTTGTTTTTCACGAGCTGCTGTCAGGATTCTTTGTTTGTCTTTAGTTTTAGCGAGTGTGAATATGATATGTCTTGGTGATTTTCTTTTGGGGTCTCTTCTATATGGGGTTCGTTGAGCTTCTTGGATGGCCAGCTTTTCATTTTTCATGATATTGGGAAAGTTTTCTGTCAGCAGTTCGTCAGTAATCCTCTCTGTGTTTTCTGTTTTCTCCCCCTGTTCTGATATGCCAATCACTCGTAAGTTTTTGCTTTTAATTGTGTCCCACATAACTCTCAGGGTCTCTTCATTTTTCTTTGTTCTTTTTTCTGAGTTTTCCTGAAACAGAGTTGTATCCAAGTGTTTGTCTTCAGTTCCACTGATCCTGTCTTCCATGGTTTCAAATCTACTTCTCAGCCCTTCTATGACACCGTCCATTTCTGAAATCTTGTTGTTTATCTTTTGGATTTCTAAATGTTGTTTTTGTATAATTTCGAGTTGTGAATTTATTTTGGCATTTTGTTCCTGCATCATCTTCCTGAATTCTTCCAATTTTTTGTCTGTATTTTCCATAAATTTGTCTATTTTTTCCTCATGTTTGTCAGCTTTTTGTCTCAGTTCTTGGAAAATTCTGAGTATTAGTGATTTGAGTTCCATATCAGGTACTTCTAGTGCATTTTCTTCCACAGGAGAGTTATCTGGTGTTTTAATTTGGATGCCTATTGGAGCCATCTTGTCTTGTTTTTGTAAATGTTTTGATATTGTTTGCTGTTTTTGGGGCATTCAGTAGATATTTCTCTCGTTTATTGATTGTAGATTTTTTTTTTGTTTTTGTTTCGTTCTTATGGTACAGCTGGGCAGATCTAGCTGATGAGGAGCCACTGGGACGGGTTGCTTGTGGCACTCACCGCAGCCACCAGGACGCTCGGTAGTCAGTGCTCGGCAGGTTCCAATAGGGCGTGCCTGCACCGCTTGGTGGTGTGATGTCTAGTGCACGGTGCAGGTAGGTAGGGTGCAGCGGGAAGATGGTTATGTCTGAAGCTAAGCTGGATATGGGAGAGAGGAGAGAGGAGGAGGAGCAAAAAGCGTACAAACATAAAAGAATGCTAGGGGAGCTTGTCGTTGGAATGTACAGAGGAGAGACTATGGGATGGAGGAAACCAGAAGGGGGAAGAGAAAGAAAAGGAAAGAATGACCAAATAAAAATCAGAAAATTTAAAGAACTGCAAAGTTCCCAGGGATCCCACCGATGCAGCTATGAGGTCTGGGGGAGTCGGTCTCAATTTTCACAGCTCAGCCTGGCCAGAAGATACAGAGGCATACATCGCCTGGTATTCAGGGATCAGAAAGAGAAGGAAGAGATAGAGAGACGAGAAATTAAGCAATGAAGAAAGACAAAAGGGAAAAAGAGGTATAAGATGACAAAACTAATCAAAAAAGGAAGAAAAATAAAATTGAAAAAAAAAAAAAAAAAGGGGCAACACCAGCAGTCAGTGCCTACAAATGGGACCCAGAGAGCCCCCACTCAGGGGCGCGAATTCCAAGAAGCCGGTAGTCTCGGGGTTAAGAGACCGTGGCCACGGGAAGCAGAGGGGCCAATGAACAAAGGCCCCAGGATCCCACCCGCACGGGAGCCCAGACCTGGAAACAGCCACACGCCCGAACACAGCCCTACAGCCCCGCAGGAGAGAGCAGAGACGGCACTCAGAACCAGGCACCCAGGCAAAAGGAGGGGGAGGCGGCAGAAAAAGGTTTGCTAGCTGCCAGCAAACGTCTCCCAGAAAGCCTCCAGCCCAGGCGCGCGGAATCCAAGTACCGGCGCCCCCTAGCCCAGGGACTCCGGCCACGGAAAGCAGAGGGGCGAATGAACAAAGGCCCCGGGATCCCACCCGCGCGGGAGCCCAGACCTGGAAACAGCCACACGCCCGAACGCAGCCTTACAGCCCCGCAGGAGAGAGCAGAGACGGCACTCGGAACCAGGCACCCAGGCAAAAGGAGGGGGAGGGGGCAGAAAAAGGTTTGCTAGCTGCCAGCAAACGGCTCCCAGAAAGCCACCAGCCCAGGCGCGTGGAATCCAAGCACCGGTGCCCCCCAGCCCAGAGACCCTGGCCACAGAAAGCAGGGGATCCCCAGCTGAGGCAGAGAGGGGTGGGTGGTGGGAGAGCACGCACCGCAGTTTACCGGTCCTTCTGTCTCCGACCAGATGCTCTGCAAGGCTGCTCTCCCGTTTGCTGGTCTCCGATAGGAATCCAAGATGGTGGATCCGCGCTGCGTTAGCTGGTAAGGAATCTCTGCCTGAGTCTCTCCTCGCTCTCCGTTCTCTTTTAGTATTCTCACTCTGTTTGGTGTTTGGCTGAGTTCTTTATCTCTTCATTTGGTGTTCTAGGGTTTCAGGATTGTTGATTCTCTGTTAGGCTTAGTTTTTCGGATCTTTGCTGTGGAGGGATGGTGTGGTGTTTCTGCCTAGAGCGCCATCTTGCCCCTGAATTCCTTGATAGATTTTTTTTGAGAATTTACTTAGAAATATAAATATAGACATTTGAAGAAAGATTTATTTCAAAAATTAGGAACAACATTGTGTACATCTATTCCCTCATTTCTATGTCTGTTAAGAGCAGAAATTTAAGCTGAAGCTGTCAACAATATCATTCTACTTAGATCAACAATCAACATCCATGGAAGCGGTAGTCAAGAAATCAAACAATGTATTGTATTGGACAAATATGCTGTGAAAGACCTCTTTAAAGATTTAAAAAATAAAGATGTCACTTTGGTGACCAAGGTGCACCTGACCAAGGTGCTATAGTCTTTCAAATCGCCTTATATGTATGCAAAAGTTTGATAATGAAAAAGGAAGATAGAAGAAGAACCGATGCATTTGCATTGTGGTGTTAGCAAAGAAGATTGAATATACTGTGGACTGCCAGAAGAACAAACACATCAGCCTTAGAAGAAATACAACCAGAATGTTCCTTAGGAAGCTAGGATGATGAGATTTCGACTTGCTTACTTTGGACACGTCATCAGGAAAGACCAATTGCTAGAAAACAACATCATGACTGATAAAGTAGAAAACCAACAAAAATGAGAGAAACCTTCAATGAGATGGATTGACATCACAGCCACAACAATAGCCTCAAACATACCAACAAACATGAAGATGGCACGGCACTGGGCAACATTTCTTTCTGTTATACAAAAGGTTGCCATGAGTTGGAGCTGACAAGATGACAACTAACAACAATAACAAATACCTGTTTAAAAAAAAATGATCTTAACAAAAATGTAATTTTTAATGAGTAATACATAGCAGTATTAGTCATTTGAATCTAAAATTTGATTCTTGATGTATCACCTGTTGTATCATGTCAGTCATAGAAAGCATCCTTGGGGCTTTCTTGGTGGTTAGCCTGTGTGGAAGACAAAGCTATCTTCTCAGGATACTTTCAGCTTAAATTGGAACTTCCAGTGCCCAGCATACAATATGATCCAGAACATCATATTTCCTAGTAAAAATCCCTGTTCAGTTAGAATTGCCCTAGCATATAGGAGGCAACCTCCTTAATCAATCCATAACTTTCCACTTTGTTTACCTGATGTATCACTGTGGTTTGTCCTCATTAGATAGTTACACCATGTTAGAAGTTACGCACATTATATGAGAAACTGAAGTGTTCCTCTAGGAAAATAAACTAGAACAAGTATCAATATCCTGGCAAGACTATGAGGCAAAAGGATTTTTGGAAAAAGTTTAGAGAGTAAATTTCTTAAATCTAATGCTCAAACATCACTTTAAGTTGTGGCTTAATCAAGACAGTGAACACCCTGTGTCTTCTACAACTTTACCCACTGTGATTATGGCACATTTAGAAATCAACAAAAAGAAACTGAAGAGGCAAAGGTATTCAGTGTCTCATCCATCTGGAGTTGCAAAAATGCTGTCAGGATATTTGAACCCTCATCAAATTTATCCTTCATTCCACAAGGTGGAGTTGTTTCAATAAGAAAGAAAAGAGCAAGAGCTGAAACTGAGACATATTCCTGCTGGAATAAGAGTATATTATTACTATTTTGCCATTAAACAGACAGAAAAAAAAGAACTTTGTAAACATATGAGGGCCAAGTTCTTGATATGGACTTACGGGTGCACTTTATTTTATTTGTTATTTTATCCTAAACAAAATTTATTTTAGTGGTTACCAGAGGTAGAATTCAGAAAAAAAGAGAAAGTCATTGCTTAGGGCTCACTGAACTTCTGTTAAGGATGATAGAAAAATTTTGAAATGGATAGTGGTGATTGTTGCACAACACGATGAATGTAAATAATGTTGCTGAATTGTACATGTGAAAAATGTTGAAAGGCAAATGTGTTGATATATATATATTTACATACATATATATACATGAGAGTAAATATTATATGGATACAAAATCACAGAAACCTTTATTAAACAAAATTATCAAAATGTGAAGCTATTGATTCTCTACATATTCTCCATCTAGGTCGATACACTTCTGAACGTGGTGTTTCCATCTCCATAACCCTTCCCTGAAGAATTCTGTGCTCTTCTATTTATACCACATCAAACTGGCAGTTTTGGCATTCTCGAGGGACTCAAATAGTGTTCCTTTTAAAAGTTCTTTGAGTTTTAGGAACAAAAAGAAGTCTGAAGTGGTAAGATTTAGGGCTGCAGGGTGGATAGGGTAAGGTTTCCTAACAAAATTCTTGTAGGACAGCCCTTGTTACCCTGGAAGAATGAGCAGGTGCATTGTTACGATGGAAAAAAGTTCCTCTGTGCAAACATCCTGGCCTTTTTCTCACCAATGCAGCTTTCAGTTTTCTTAAAACTTCTTTGTAACAAGCCCCCATGATGGTCCTGTGTCCTTTGAGGAAATCTATCATGATTACCCCTTTGGAATTCTTCTGAGTGATCTTCTCTCTCTTGGCTCATCTTTGAGGTCTTCGTGATCTTCCTTAAAATGCTTGATTCATCTAAAGACTGTTGTTTTATGTTGGGCAACATTCTCATAAACTTGTTGCAAGGTTTTAATGATTTGGGAAGATGTCCACTTGAGTTTTGTTGAAAATTTGATATTAGCTCTGTTATGGATTGAATTGTGTCCCCCAAAAATATCTGTCAACTTGGCTGGGTCATGATTCCCAGTATTGTACGATTGTGTACTTTGATGTGATTTCCTTATGTGTTGTAAACTCTATCACTATGATGAGGTTATAATGATGAGGTCTACAAGATTGGATAGTGTCTTAATCTAATCTCTTTTGAGATATAAAAGAGAGAAGCAAGCAGAGACGCATGGGAACCTCATACCACCAAGAAAGCAATGCCGGGAGCAGAGCGTGTCCTTTGGACCTGAGGTTCCTGTGCTGAAATGCTCCCAGACCAAGGGAAGATTGATGTATCACCATGACCTTTCTCCAGAGCAGACAGAGAAAGAAAGCCTTCTTCTGGAGCTGATGCCCTGAATTCGGACTTGTAGCCTACTGGACTGTGAGAGAATAAACTTCTCTTTGTAAAGACATCCACTTGTGGTAATTCTGTTAGAGTGGCACTAGATGAATAAAACTGCTCTGAACTCAAAATCATGTTTTTCCTCGGCACAAAAAGTATTCTTTTTTTCAAGACACCCTAAAGAGAGTAAGACAAGTGTATTACTTAGAGAGAACTTGTCTGCAGCCGTCACTGATCAAAGAGACATGTTAAACATGCTTTGTTTAGAATAAAGCCATGCATATATGAACTGGAATCCTAGTAAGTAATACTTTTTGACTTGCCAATATGGAATTCCGGAACACTTAACTGTGCTCATGAGGAATCTGTACGTTGACCAAGAGGCAGTCATTCGAACAAAAAAAGGGGATACTGCATGGTTTAAAGTCAGGAAAGATGTTCTTCAGGGTTGTATCCTTTCACCATACCTATTCAATCTGTATGCTGAGCAAATAGTCTGAGAAGCTGGACTATATGAAGAAGAACGTAGCATCAGGATTGGAGGAAGACTCAATAACAACCTGCGTTACCCATATGACACAACCTTGCTTGCTGTTTAAGTGAAGAGGACTTGAAGCACTTACTGATGAAGATCAAAGACCACAGCTCTCAGTATGGATTATACCTCAACATAAAGAAAGCAAAAATCCTCACAACTGGACCAATAAGCAACTTCCTGATAAATGGAGAAAAGATTGAAGTTGTCAAGGATTTCATTTCACTTGGATTCACTATCAACACCCATGGAAGCAGCAGTGAAGAAATCAAATGACACATTGAATTGGCAAATCTGCTGCAAAAGACCCTTTAAAGTGTTAAAAAGCAAAGATATCACCTTGAAGACTAAAGTGCACCTGACCCAAGCCATGGTGTTTTCAATTGCTCATATGCATGTGAAAGCTGGACAATGAAACAGGACGACTGAAGAAGAATTGACGCTTTGAATTGTGGCATTGGTGAAGAATACTGAATATACCATGGACTGCAAAAAGAATGAACAAACCTATTTTGGAAGAAGTACAATCAGAATGCTCCTCAGAAGCAAAGATGGGCAGACTATATCTCTCATACTTTGCATATGTTATCAGGAGGGATCTGTCCCTAGAGAAGGATATCATACTTGGTAAAGAAGAACGTCATAGTAAAAGAGGAAGACCTTCAATGAGATGGATTAACACAGTGGCTGCATCAACAGGCTCAAGCATAACAATGATTGTGAGGATGGCGCAGGACCCAGCAGTGTTTCGTTTTGTTGTACATAAGGTCACTATGAGTTGGAACTGACTTGATGGCACCTTACAACAACAACAACTATATACACATATATCACAAGAATATAATAATACAGTAAAAATGACCTCATCCATGATGAATGGACAGTGACTAAAAAAAAAAGTAGAAATGTAGACTTGGGGAAAAAAAAGAGTAGAAAAGAAATGTAGATGTGGAAATTATCCACACAGAGATGATAGTAGAACTATGGCATACTCTTACTCCAAATGGCATAAAGAAGAAAGGTTACATTGAGTAGAGCAGTGATTATCAATCCTAACTGATTTTCAGAATCACACAGTGGGTAGTTTAAAAACACAGATCACAGATTGAATACTAGATATCTTGAGTCAGAATTTTGGTGAAGACGATGTTACTTAGGAATCTACAAGTTTAAAATAAGTGGATACCATGTCCATAGGTATACATTGCTTTTTTTTTAACTGAGGAAAAGGCTTAGAAAAATACTCCCAAGAGAGAAAATAGGAGACTTTTTTTCTCTTCTAATACAGCACAACCTCCCCTGAAAAGATCCAAAAATATTTCCCACACTCTACCTCTCAAGCATTGTAAGAATGGTAAAGAAGTTGAATTAAGAATGCGTTTGTATCCAAAGTATTCATTCTTTAACCCATGCAATAATTGTTTATATAAGCATTTTTATCAATCTGTTTTATCAAATATAAATTAACCATGGTCTCCACAACTACTAAATGATTAACCATTGAGTTTCTCACATAATGGAATCTTGCTTATTAATAACTACCTCCACAATAGGAAGGTGTGCTATTCACAAATGGAAATCTTTTTTAATAAATAGAGAGCGTTTTGGTTCTACAAATGGTAGTACTTAAAATGCTTCTATTATGGCTTTTTTTTTGAGACGTGGGAGAACATTTGACTGAGGGATTCTATTTTCCATATTCATATGACATGCTCTTATTATTAAACCTCTGTCTTGTAAGAAGTTGATAAAGCCAAATTTCTGAACCTGGAGGTGCTCAGTCCTCTAAATTGTATAAGGTTTCACTCAAGTGAAAGAAAGACATGCTTGCCTTTGCGATTTAAGATGTCATAGTTGGGCTTCTGTTAAAGTGTCTAGGTAAACAATGCTGTACCTGTCACTGCCATCCATTAAAGTAATGACCATGTCTTTGGCATAATCACCGATTCTGAAGGATTATGCTGTGCACCAGACTAAATGAAACACCACTTTCACTTAACTCCAGAAAATAGATCCTACTCACGTATGCATTCAGAGTCACATATTTTGATATTTAAGTCATTTTTATATGCCCATCATTTGCCCTTTTGCCCTAAGAAAGTTTCCCAATATAGCTTTCCATGCCTTTGAGAAGCATCATACAATTCTCTTCATTTTACAATATCAGCTTGTTCCATTTGCAGTTCTGCTGTAAGATACAGGCTCACATCCAAAGTTTTCAATGATAGTAATTACAGAAAGAGAGAGTGAGAGCGCCTAAACACATGACTGTGTATGATTGTACAAAAAGGCTTAGAGATTAAAAACCTTAACAGCTCTAACCAGGAAAGTAACAAAGGAGATGAAGTATTTCCAAAGCAAGGGGCTGATAAGACTGTGGAACAGAACGGATAAGAAAACTATACACATGGGCAGGTGATAACAGTTATCTTGGTGCTGATGAATATATGTGGAATTACTCTCAACACAGCAGGATTTGCCCTAGTGCTTTCTTTTTCTTTTTTATATAAAGTTTTAAAAAGAGGGGGAAAAAAAAAACTTAAAAACTTATATAATGGTATAAAAATATGTGTTGGGAATTCTGCCAATGCACTATCTTCTAGAACCTCACCATTCCCCTATCTAAACATGGTCTAATTACCCTCTTCTTGAATTTTGGCTGACTTATAATTAGTTTGTAACTAATTGAATTCAGCAGAAGTGATGCAATCAGACTTTTTCAAGGCTGAATCATAAAATTCAATTCGGTTTCTGCCTTGTTATCTGGGGAACTCACCTTTGGATCCCAGAGAAATGATTAAACAATTATGACTACCTTGATAGTGCCATGCTGGGCGGCCTCATGGAGAAGCCACATGTAGATGTTCTTATCAACAGTCCTAGTGGTAGTCTTAGCCAACAGCTACCATCAAGCTCTAGACACTCCTATATACTTCCAGCCCCCAGTGTTCAAGTTACCCCCAAACTTCATGTGGTGGTTAAGATTGTGTGTCAACTTGGCTGGGCCATGATTCTCAGTGTTTTAATGTAATCACTCCCATTATTGAATATACTGTGAGTAGCCAATCAGATGAAAGGGAGTCTCCTTGGGGGTGTGGCCCGCATCTGAATATAAGGAGACACCCTGGCTTTTTGCTCTCTCTGGATCCTACGACTGCCTCCCATTGCCTCGTTTCCAGTTCTTGGGGCTTGAGCTGTCAGCTTATCTGCCGAACTTGGGATTTGTCAATCTGCACAGCCTGTGAGCAGGAGCCCTGCTCTCTGACCTGCCGATCTTGGGCTTGCCAGCTTCTGCAGCTGCGTGACTTGGGAGAGGCCTCTACCCTGATCCACAGACTTGGGAAGTTCTAGCCTCTACAATTGTGTGAGCGGTTTCATTGATATAAATCTCTCTATATATATGTATTTATACACTTTACTGGTTTTGCTTCTCTAGAGAACCCAGCCTAAAACACTTCACATCTTTCCAGCTGAGGCTTCAGACATCATGGAGCAGATACAAATTGTCCTTGATGTACCCTGTATTCATTACCAACCCACAGAATTCATGAGCTTAATAAGAAAAAAAATGACATGATTTTGGGGTGGTTTGTATGCACAGTAGTAAACTGGAACCCTTAATGTAATTCCCAGACATTGTGGTTAAAAGGACAGTTAATATGGACCAATAATATTCAAAAGAGAAACTTTGTCTTATGATAACAAGAGTTTAATAAAGGGCAATGGTTAGAAATTTCAAATCTGTTTGTTTTCATAACTGAAAGGTTGGAGGTTTGAGTCTACTCAGAGGTGACTTGGAATAAAGTTCTGGTGATCTACTTCTGAAAAATCAGCTACTAGAAACCCTGCATAGTTTAGTTCTACTCATGGGGTCACAGTGAGTTAGGATTGACTCGACCACAGCTGATTTTATGTAATTGGGTCAAGATGGCATTAGAAATATAGGAGAAAGGGATATAATTAGCAATACATTTATCCAATTTTAGCCTTATGAAATAAATAGGAAAAAAGGCTCCCTATTGCCTAGAATCTCTTTACAAGGCCCTTACTAATCATCAGGCTTTTTTCATTTGTTTTGCTAGGCTTTTCATCAAAAAGAGGGGGAAAAAAACATCAAACACTAGACTGTCAATGGATAATTTTATAAGGCTATGAAAGATAAAGAATAAATAAGTTCTCAATCTGAGATACTCACTGATCTGATCATAATATAATTCACTTGGTTAATTTCTCATCTCTTTTTTTGTTCTTGGAATTCAGAGGAATTATGCGTGCTGTGTTAAGACTTAATTAAAAGGAGGAAAAGTAGACTGTCACATAATGATAATTTTAACAATCCAATTTTTGTCATTTTCCCTGTGGAGCTCTTTACACTTTATCTAGTATGCAGTGTGCCACCGTTGCACAACACTGTGAGGTCTGTAGCTTCTGGTTACTTAATGCTGTTTACAATCATCAGGCTTATGTTGTGTGCCTCTTTCGTTGGGTGGACTTAGATGCAGAAGATAGGATCAATCAAAGTTACGCATATCAATTCAAAAGTGATAAATGAGACCAGGTCCCTTTCTTTTATAAGAAATGCAGTATTTGATCAGGGAAAAAAAAGTTGAGAGGTTGCATGTGTTTCTTGTCACTCATCTTTATTGCGGAAGATTATGTAATAATTTAAATGCTATGCAGATTTTATAAAGCAGATGCATGTTACATATGCAAATTTAGCTCCTTGGAAGCATTTCAAAATCCTGTTAGTCTGATGTAAATACAGTGCTGATGAAAGTTGCCAATATGGATAATGAAAGAGTATTTTCTACAGAACCATGTGCTCAAGTGACCATTTAATAAATATTCCCATTTATACTACTGTAATAGATCAGTGATGGTATATGTTGCCTTGCCAAGTAGTTTGATTCCCTATCCCTAATTTGGAAGACTTTTATTCGAAAGCTACAGAAAAATTGTAATTATAAATGAAAATAAAACAATAATTAAGAAATGCTTCATTGAAATTCATCAAAAACCATGGGAAGTCAATTGTTTTTGTAAATATTTTTCTTTCAAGAAATTATTTTTGAGATCCAAAAGAGAATATGGTAAGCATTTCAATGGGTACAAATATGAATTTAACACGACTTCTGTCTTCAAGACTATTTTACTATAGAACAGGAAGTGAGATGGGTATTAATAACCATAAAACAAGGAAACAGAAGAGTGGATGACCCCCGCGGTCTTCTAATCTTCCTTCTTCCATTTCAAGTCACTTCAGTCTTTTCTGCATACAACAGCCAAGTGATCTTTTTACAGCACAGAATAAAATAATGTCTCACCCCATTGGCTCCAGTGGCTTCCCACTTTGCTCAAAGTAAAATTTAAATGTCTGACATAACTTCCAAAGCCCTGTGCACTCTAGCTGCTGACTGCCTTTCCAAATTCATTTCAGGCCATTCTTTTCCTTCACTCTTTCCTCTTCAGCTACACTGGGTTCTTGCTCTTCCTCAAACACTCCAACCATAGTCCTGACTCAGCCTGCAATACTTTTCCTTAGGTTCCCAGGTGACAACGTCCTCCCTTTATTCAAGTCTCTGTACATCACCCTTGGAAGTGGACTGTGCGAGCCAGAGAAAATCGCATTGTCTCATACCCTAGATGATCTCCTTCATTACTGATAAGTAGTCTCAGTTTAAAGAAAGCATCAGGTGGATAAGAAGTCACAAAAGGGAGGAGAGGAAGAGGCTTTTGTGGAGATTGGTTAATCTCACCTTTTTGGAGGCATTGATAGAATGGCTATAATAGGCTGAATGTAGACTTCTGGGTTTCAGTTCTCTCTTGGCACTAATGATTGGAACTCCTTCTCCTAGGAAAGGTTGTTTTATAATAAATAAACCAAAACCAAACCCGTCGAGTCAATTCCAACTCATAGCAACCTATATAAACTTTTAGGTCATGCCTAGCAACCCTGTTGTAGGGAAAAAAGAAAAAGAAAAAATATATATGTATACATAATGTCAGACTAAGGTGCTTAACTGTTACGAATTCTAGTGCTTTGTTAACAACAAATGGAAATTATATATAATACATATATATAATATGTACTATATGATATATATAATATATAAATAGTCTCATAAAATTATCATTATTCATTCAATAAGTACTTGATGAGCACCTATTTGTAGCATCTAAAGCAAGTTTTCATTAATTTATTAGATAAACCATTGTGTAATGAATCCATGTAAATGTATGGGGGAGTGCAGGTAAAACTCATAGAGTGCTTGCTTTGAGTTTGGAGTTCATTCTTATGACATCATAGCCATTACTCATTTATCAAAAATATGTGATTGGGAGATGGGGTGAAGATAGCAGAGTAGTCAGATGCTTCCTGTGGTCCATCTTAGAGCAAAAACCCAAAAAAATAAGTGAATTGATTCTGTATGACAGTCTAGGATCTCTGAACATCAAAGACAAAGTTGAAGAATTGGACTGAGTGGCAGGGGGAGGGAGAGATAGTTCAGAAGCTGCAAGGAGTTGCCAGAACTGACCTGGCTGGTCCTGGAACCCTGCAGGCTGGATCAGCTGGCACGTGAGGGGTGAGGCAAGCAGTGGCACTTGGGACACATTTTCCACAGTGGAAGAAACTGCATGGTGGAGAGTCTGCTTAAACCTCCAGAACCAGTGAGAAACAGCGCTCAATCGGCAAAAGGTAAGTACAAATGTCTAACTTACTGTGCGGATCAAAAAAAAACAAAAAACAAAAAACCCTCCTTTTGGGAAGTGTCTCTCTCCCATTTACTGGCCCCCTCCCCACTCTGCTCCAGGTCACAGTATGGCTTCAGTGACTGCTGCACCCCCTGGGGCAGAAGTAGGACTTATCACGTGCCCGGAGCCATTCTCCTGGCTTTGGAGAGGAAACAAATGAACAAACAGGGAAAAATAATTTGCCAGTGCCCCAAAGTCAAGAACTTAGGGCAGGCACAGCCCCTCTGTCTAGGCACAAGCATAAGGGGTCCGCGGACTTTGAAGTCCTTCACCTCTGCATAGACCAATGTGGGCCCATTTCAACAGTGTAGGCCCTCATTAGCACGGTACAGTACGGTTTATACCTGAAGCTTACTTTCATCTGTATTAGCTATAAAGGGGAGTGGCAGATTTGTGACATTTGACACTGCCCGGTCCATTGAGGAGGGTCCTCACCTACCCACATTAGGGGCCTAAGGACTGATGGCTCCACCCCCTCAACTGAGCCACCTGTGACAGGGGTCCAAGAATAAGTGGTGACTCCCAGTCCTTACAATAAACAGCACTGGGTGCCCATAGTCCAGCTGCAAAACCCACCTACCTACATGTTCTAGGGAACAAGGACATGTCTTCCACCCAGACTCTCAGGGGCAGCAGTCAGAACCCTGCCTTGATCAGAGCATGATCCCCTACTGCAGCCAGATACCTGTGCCTACTCCAATCACTCCTGCAATTCTAGGACTGTTGGTGAGAGCCTGCACCACACACTCAGTGACTGATGACCAAGACACCTGAGCTGAATCCGTACAAGAAAAGTAAACAGACTCCTGGGCTCACATACCTAGTAACAGCTCTAGCCACCTGGAGACAGGTTTTGAGAGCTTCAAAGACACCAATAATCAAACTGGCTCACACGACCAGCCTATCTGAGCACATCAAAAAGAAAACAACACATGAAGCTAGGACACAGTAAGTAAACATAAAATAAATATACATAATAACTTATTGATGGCTCGAAGACAACAGTCAATATCAAACCACATAAAGAGCAGACAGTGATGGCTTCAACAAGCCACCTAAGCAAATAATCAAGAAAAATTCCAGAGGAAGAGAACTTCTTGGGATTATCAGAGGTCGAATTCAAAAGATTAATATATAGAACTCTTCAAGATATCAGGAAGGAGATCAGGCAAAACGTAGAACAAACCAAAGAAGACACAAAGAAATAGAGGAATTTAAAAGGTTAAACAAGACAATAATGAAAAATTAAACAGGCTGCAAGGATCCACAGAGAGACAGCAAACAGAAATCTAAAAGACTAACAATAAAATTTCAGAATTAGACAACTCAATAGAAAGTCATAAGAGCAGAACTGAGGCAATGGAAGTCAGAATTAGTGAGACTGAAGATAAAGCACTTGACAGCAACTTATTTGAGAAAAAATCAGATAAAAGAATTTAAAAAAAGGAAGAAACCATAAGAATTATGTGGGACTCTATCAAGAGGAATAGCATACAAGTACAAGAACAGGTGGGGATAACAGAAAATACAGAGAGAATTGTTGAAGTTTTGTTGGCAGAAAACTTCTGTGATATTATGAAAGATGAGGAGGTATCTATTTATGAAACTCATCGAACCCCAGACAAGGTAGATTCCAAAAAAAAGACACCTAGACATATAATCAAACTTGCCAAAACCAAAGATAGAGAGAGAAATTTAAGAGCAGCTAGGGATAAATGAAAAGTCATCTACAAAGAGTCAATAAGACTAAGCTCAGATTACTCAGCAGAAACCATGCAGTCAAGAAGGCAATGGGATGACATATATAAAGCCTTGAAGGAAAAAAAAAAATGCCAGCCAAGACTTATATATCCAGCAAAATTGTATCTCAAATATGATGGTGAAATTAGGGCATTTCCAGATAACAGAAGTTTAGGGACTTTGTAAAAACCAAATAAAAATTACAATAAATGCTAAAGGGAGACCTCAAGTTAGAAAATCAATAACATCAGATAACAACCCAAGACTAGAACAGACGACAGAAGAAGCAGATAACAACTCAGATAGGGAAGTCACAAAAATAAATCAAAGCTAAAACACTGAAAATAGGGAAAAAGAGATGTCAATATGTAATAGATGACAACATTGAAATAAAAAAGAGGGACAAAATAGTCTTTCAATAGATCTTTCATATGGAGAGGAATTCAAGGCAATATAAAGAAAATAAAAGATTGTTAAAACTTAGAAAAAATAGGGGTAAATATTAAGGTAACCACAAAGGAAACTACCAATCCTACACATAAAAATAAGAAAGAAGAAAAACATAAAGACTCAGCAAATACAAAATCAACAACAATGAAAAAGATGAAAAGAAAATACACAAAGAAAAATGATTCAGCGCAGAAAATTAAAAGGAACAAAGAAACTGTCAACAACACACAAAAAAAGACATCAGAATGACAGCACTAAACTTATACCTATCAATAATTACACTGAATGTAAAGGGACTAAATGCATCAATAAAGAGACAGAGAGGGGCAGAATGGATAAAAAAACAGGATCCGTCTATATGCTGCCTACAAGAGACACACCTCAGACTTAAAGACACAAACAACTAAAACTCAAAGGATGGACAAAAATATATTAAGCAAACAATACTCAAAGAAGAACAGGAGTGGCAATATTAATCTCTGACAAAAAAGACTTTAAAGTAAAATCCACCACAAAGGGTAACGAAGGACACTGTATAATGATTAAAGGGTCAATACACCAGGAGGACATAACTATAATAAATATGTATGCACCCAAAGACAGGGCTCCAAAATACATAAAACAAACTCTAACATCATTAAAAGGAGAAATAGCTCCACAATAATAGTAGGAGACTTCAACACACCACTTTCAGTGAAGGACAAACATCCAGAAAACAGCCTTATAAAGACACAGAAGATCTAAATGCCACAATCAACCAACTTGATCTCATAGACATGTACAGAACACTCCACCTAACAGCAGCCAAGAATACTTTCTTTTCCAATGTACATGGAATAGTCTCCAGAACAGACCACATATTAGGCCATAAAGCAAGACTTAACAGAATCCAAAGTATTGAAATATTACAAAGTATCTTTTCTGACCATAAAGCCACAAAAGTAGAAATCAACAGCAGAAAAAGCAAGGAAAAAAAATCAAACACATGGAACCTGAATAACACCTTGCTCAAAACTACTGGGTTATAGAAGAAATTAAGAATGGAATAAAGAAAATCACAGAATCAAATGAGAATGAAAACACATCTTATCAGAACCTTTGGGACACAGCAAAAGCAGTGCTCAGATGTCAATTTATAGCAATAAATGCACACATCCAAAAAGAAGAAAGGGCCAAAATCGAAACATTAACTCTACAACTCAAACAAATAGAAAGAGAGCAGCAAAAGAAGCCCTCCAAAACCAGAAAAAAGGAAACAATAGAAATTAGAGCAGAATTAAATGAAATAGAAAATAGAAAAACAATTGAAAGACTTAAGACCAAAAGCAGGTTCTCTTAAAAGATCAACAAAATCAATAAACCATTGACAAACTGACAAAAGAAAAACACAAGAGGAAGAAAATAACTCAAATAAGAAATGAGATCGGTGATATCACAACAGCTTAACTGAAATTAAAAGAATCATAATAATACTATGAAAAATTGTACTCCAACAAATTTGAAAACCTAGAGGAAATGGACACCATACCTACCTAAACTAACACAAACAGAGGTAGAACAACTAAATAAACCTATGACAAAAGAAGAGATTGAAGAGTTAATAATTAAAAAAAAAAAAAAAAAAAAACCCTCCCAGCAAATGAAAGCTCTGACCCTGATGGTTCACTGGAGAGTTCTACCAAACTTTCAAGAAGAGTTAACACCATGGCTACTAAATGTATTTCAGAGCATAGGAAAGGCTGGGATACTCCCAAACTCATTCTATGAAGCCAGCATAATGCTGATATCAAAACCAGGTAAAGACACCACAGAAAAAAGAAAATTACAGACGAATATTCTTCATGAACATAGATGGAAAAATCCTCAACAAAATTCTAGTCAATAGAATTCAACAACATATCAAAAAAAATTCAACATGACCAAGTCGGATTCATACCAGGTATACACGGATGGTTCACCATTAGAAAAACAACCAGTGTAATTCATCACATAAATAAAACAAAAGACAAGAACCACATGGTCTTATCAATTAATGCATAAAAGGCATTACACAAAGTCCAACACCCATTCATGATAAAAACTCTCAGCAAAATAGGAATAGAATGGAAATTCTTCAACATAATAAGGGACATTTATACAAAGACAACAGACAACATCATCCTAAATGAAGACAGTCTGAAAGCATTTCTCTTGAGAACGGTAACCAGACTTGGATGTCCTTTATCACCACTTTTATTCAACATTGTGCTGGAGGTCCTAGCCAGAGCAATTAGGCTAGGAAAATAAATAAAGGGCATCCAAATGGGTAAGGAAGAAGTAAAAGTATTTTTATTTGCAGAAGATATGATCTTATACACAGAAAACCCCAAAGAATCCACAGGAAAACTACTGAAACCAATAGAAGATTCAGCAATGTATCAGGATACAAGATAAACATACAAAAATCAGTTGGATTCCTCTACACCAACAAAGAGAACTTCGAGAGGAAATCAAATCAATACCATTTACAGTTGCTTCCAAGAAGATAAAATACTTAGGAATAAATCTAACCAAAGACTTAAAAGACCTATACAATCAAAACAACAAGACACTACTGCAAGGAACCAAAAGAGACCTGCATAAGTGGAAAAACATACCTTGCTCATGGATAGGAAGATTCAACATTGTGAAAATATCAATTTTACCTAAAGAGATCTACAGATACAATGCAATCCTGATCCAAATTCCAATTGCATTTTTTAATGAGAGGGAGAAACAAATCACTAATTTCATATGGAAAGGGAAGAGACCCCAGATAAGTAAAGGCATTACTGAAAAAGAACAAAGTGGGAGGCCTCACACTACCTGATTTTAGAACCTATTATACTGCCATGGTAGTCAAAACAGCCTGGTACTGGTACAACAACAGATTCATAGACCAATGGGACAGAATTGAGAATCCAGACGTAAATTCATCCACCTATGAGCAGTTGATATTTGACAAAGGTCCAAAGTCTGTTAAACAGGGAAAAGACAGTCTCCTTAACAAATGGTGCTGGCATAACTGGATATCCATCTGCAAAAAACTAAAACAAGACCCATACCTTACACCAGGCACAAAAACTAACTCAAAATGGGTCAAAGACCTAAATATAAAATCTAAAATGATAAAGATCATGGAAAAAAAAAATAGGGATAATGCTAGGAGCCCTAATACCTTGCTTAAATAGCATATGAGCCATAAGTGACAATGCACAAGAAAGTACGTAACTGGGAGCTCCTAAAAATCAAACACTTATGCTTATCAAAAGAATTCACCAAAAGAGTAAAAGGGCAACCTACACACTGGAAAAAAAATTTTGGCTACGACATATCCCATAAGGGTCTAATCTCTAAAATCTACAAGATGCAGCAAAACTTCAACCACAAAAAGACAAATAACCCAATTAAAAAATGGGTAAAGGATATGACTAGGCACTTCAACAAAGAAGACATTCAGGTGCCTAATAGATACTTGAAGAAATGCTCATGATCATTAGTCATTAGAGAAATGCAAATCAAAGCTAAAATGAGATACTATCTCACACCAATGCTAGCATTAATCCAAAAAACACAAAATAATAAATGTTGCAGAGGTTGTGGAGAGATTGGAACACTTATACACTGCTGGTGGGAATGTAAAATGGTGCAACCACTTTGGAAATCAATTTGGCGCTTCCTTAAAAAGCTAGAAATAGAAGTACCATATGATCCAGCAATCCCACTTCTTGGAATATATCCCAGAGAAGTAAGAGCTGTCACATGGATAGATATAAGCACACCCATGTTCACTGCAGCACTATTCACAATAGCAAAAAATGGAAACAACCTAGGTGCCCATCAATGGATGAATGGATAAACAAATTATGGTATATTCACACAATGGAATACTATGCAAGGGTAAACAACAACGATGAATCCACGAAACATCTCATGACATGGATGAATCTGGAAGGCATTGTGCTGAGTGCAATTAGTTAATCCCCAAAGGACAAATATTGTATGAGACCACTATTATAAGAACTCAAGAAAATCTTTAACTACAGAAGAACACATTCTTTTATGGTTCCAAGGTTGGGAAGGGAGAAGAAGGTGAATTCACTAACTAGGTAGTAGGGAAGAATTATCTCAGGTCAAAAGAAGGACAACACACAACACAAGGGAAGTCAGCACCACTGGACTAAACCAAAAGCTGAGAAGTTTCCTGAACACAACCAAACACTTAGAGGGACAGTGTAGCAGGGGCAGGGGTCTGGGGACCATGGTTTCAGGGAACATGTAGGTCAATTGGCATAACAAAATTTATTAAGAAAATGTTCTGCATACCACTTTGGTGAGTGGCTTCTGGGGTCTTAAAAGCTAATGAACAGCCACCTAAGATGTATCGATTGGTGCCAACCCACTTGGAACAAAGGAGAATGAAGAACACCAAAGACACAAGGAAAATATTAGCCCAAGAGACAAAAGGGGCCGCATGAACCAGAGTCTCTGTCAGCCTGAGATCAGAAGAACTAGATGGTGACCAGCTACCACCAATGACTGCCCTGACAAGGAATACAACAAGGAGTCTCTGACAGAGTAGGAGAAAAGTGGGGTGCAGAACTCAAATTCTTGTAAGAAGACCAGACTTAATGGTGTGACTGAGACTGGAGGAACCCCAGAAGACATAGCCCCCAGACTCTCTGTTAACTCAGAACTGAAACCATTCCCGAAGCCAACTCTTCAAAGGATAGACTGGGCTATGACATAAAATGATGCTCATAAAGAGTGTGCTTCTTATTTCAAATAGATACACGGGACTAAATGGGTACCTCCTGTTCGGAGGAGAGATGAGAAAGTAGGGATAGGAGCTAGTTGAATAGACGGGAAATCCAGGGTGGAAAGGAGTGTGCTGATATATTATAGGGATAGAAACTAGGGTCACATAACAATGTGAGTATAAATTTTTGTATGAGAAACTAACTTGAGCTGTAGACTTTCACCAAAACACAATAAATAAATGAAATATGTGATTGCTGTTTGCTTAGCACAGCTCACAGAAGATAAAATCCTCAAGTACAAGAGTGAAGAAACCAATCCACTGATAGCTATTATTGGTTTACAAGAGAGTATAATAACTTAAGCACTAGGGAAAAATGTTGATGATGATGCTCATAAAGATGTTTTTGATGATGGTGATGAGAATTAATACATATTGATTACTTACTATGTCTTATGCACCTTTCAACAAAAATCATTTAAGCCTCAAACAGCTCTATGATGTAGGCATTATTATGGTCCCCATTTTACTGATGACGATAAATGCACACAGGAACGTTAAATAACTTGAGCAAAGATGCGTAGCTGATAAATGATAGAGGGAAGACTTGAACTAAAGCAATCTCTCTCCAGAGTCCTGACATTCTGACAGTGGGATTTCTTCTGGATTATCAAATTGGTGATGTATTTATCAATTTAAGTGAAATTGGAATATATAGAATACATTTTTATAGAAATACCAATTACTATGTTATATTCCCAATAGTTTAATTAGGGGAAATTGTACTATGAGCTCGGGTGATTTATAAGTAGTAGTACTGATAAGGTGGAAGGTGAAAGGTAATTGGCTGACCTAAGTCATTTCCAGTTCCAATTACCATGGATTTTTGAACTCTCAGAAAAAGACTTCTTATTTGAACAAGCTGACTTTGAGTGACTCACACTTTGGGAACTCATTCTAAAAGACAGTCTCAATCACTGCTGGAGACAAAGGGACTGATGCAGTTTGACATATTGCTGGCAAGTTCTGAATCCACATGCCTGTCAAGATTTTGAAAGACATAAAAGTAGTTTTCAAATATTCAAACCTGGGTCTAAGGGAGACTCGAAGTCTCACAATCTGAAAGGAAATAAATTGTGTCAAGTGTTTACTACGCAAATCCTCCCCAAAATTGGCATGCCAGGTTTGCAAGGAGGAGGTGAAATTCTTCCTGCTGGTTTCCAGTAATAAACAGTAAGAGAGCTGTTTCAGACTGGTAGCATTTAAAAGCACAGAAAGGGGAGAGAGGCTGCTGCAGAGATTGGGTTTCAAGACTAAAAAGTAGTAAGGCAGTACCAAGAAAATCGTCTTATCTTTTTTTATGAATTTGTCCAGTTTCCACATTTTTACTACAGATGTTTTTAACTCTGAAGCTACAGCATGTATTCCACAAAAGAACAGTAAAAAGCATAGATTGTGATTCCAGAGCAATTTACCAAGATGAAGTCATCGTAATTATTTTATTTTAAAAAGTAGTATTGCATTTTCCTATTGTAGATGATCCAAACACCGCAGAGGCATGTAGACAAAAACATGAAGTATACATATACTGCTGTTTCCATTCAGACTCTCTGAAGTACCAATTTGTTAGCAGTGTTGAGTTTATCCTTACAGTTTTCTTTGTACATTTTGCATACCTACCCATGAACATATGCACATGAATAGAATGATGGTCTTGTGAATTCTTTAATTTTTTTTCTTTTAATTTAACAATGTGTCTTAGATGCCCTTCCATGTAGTTATTTTCAAAGGCTACATGAAGTTCAAAGATATGAATGCAGTATTTTCACTTAATCAACTACATATGAATGGGCACATAGTTTGTTTCTAATTTGTTCTTAAAAACAATGTTTTAGAAATTTTACTTCTGGCCATGGTGCAGTAACTGGTACCAAACATGTCTCCCTCATTACAAAACTGCACAAACAAAGTAGATGAGACAATGCTGTTCAGGCATTGGACAACAGGCAATGCAAGACAGTGATCCTTAAGGGATGAATCCTACATATGCCCTGATTTTATGCCTAAGGAGGCTAAATCTCAGCACAGCAAGAAAGACTTGCTGAACTGAGGAGGCAGGGATAGGAGTTAAAGGCTGCAGAAGCAGCTAGAGTATGGAGGGAATGGTACTTTACAAGAGGAAGCTGTGCAGGCAAACAGGACACAGAAGTCATGAGAACACAAGCATGGGTTTCCTGCAGGTCTTTAACTGAGTGCTGGGCTCACAGGATGAGCCCACGACTCCAGGAGGCCTAGCAGAGGGTGGCTGCTCAGGGACTGAGGCATGAACAGTGATATTAGAGGTGCAGCAGAGCTGGGAGACGTTGGAGTTCCACTACAGCAATGCAGAGAGGGCTTGTTGAGCACCTCAGTTAAGAAACCATGAAGGACAAAGATCATTGAGTAAAGACCACATATTAGGACTCAAAACAAAGCCATATAGACCAACACTGACAAGCCATAAAACCATGCCTGAATGGACCAGGAGGATCTGCCAGTAATCCTGTTCTGACAAGCAAATTCAAAGACAACAGCCTTTAAAAGAAAACCACATAAACCAGACTCTTTACAATAGATCATCTACTATTTTCAACATAAAAGCAGTGGTTTTAAGCATGTAAAGAAGGAAGGAAATATTATCCATTATCAAAAATTCATTCAATACAAACAGACCCTGAGATGATGCAGGGATGGCAATGATCAGACATAAACTTAAAAACAGGTATTATAAATATGTTCAAAGACTTAAAGAAACACATGGACAAAACTAGTGAATAGACAAGAAATCTCAGCAAAAAAAAGAAATTATTTTCTTAAAAGAACCACCTAGTATTGAATTGGAGGCAGATCACTAGAAATTACCGAGTCTGTAGAATAGAGGGCAAAATTCTTGGGGTGAGGGGGGGAAGAAAAGTAGCCTATGGGACAGTATCGTATTATTTAGCATATACAAAATTGGAGTAGCAGAATAAGAGTAGAGAGAGAAAAATAAATAAATAAATAATGGTAAAAATTTTTTCCAAATTTGTTGAAAATACCAACTCTGAACCAAAAGTGTCAGGAAATCCAAAGCAGAATAAAACACAAAGAAAATCACATCTATGTGAATAGATACTGTAATGGTTAAGATTGTGTGTCAGCTTGGCTGGGCCATGATTCTTGATGTTTTAATGTAATCAGTCCCATGATTGAATATACTGTGAGTAGTCAGTCAGATGAAAGGGAGTCTCCTTGGGGTGTGGCCCGCATCTGTATATAAGGAGACTTTCTGGCTTTTTGCTCACTCTGGGATCCTCTGGCTGCTTCCTGTCATCTCATCTCCTGTTCTTGGGACTTCAGCTGTCAGCTTATCTGCTGAACCTGGGATTCGTCCATCTGCACAGCCTGTGAGTGGGAGCCCTACCCTCCGACCTGCTGATCTTGGGCTTGCCAGCTTCTGCGGCTGTGTGACTTGGGAGAGGCCTCTACCCTGATCCACGGACTTGGGACGTTCTGGCCTCTACAATCACGTGAGCTGTTTCCTTGATATAATCTCTCTCCATATATATGTATTTATACACTTTATTGGTTTTGCTTCTCTAGAGAACCCAGCCTAAGACATATACAATAACTAATAACTAATGCTTTTAAAACATTCATCTCAATCAAAACTATTTTAATACTTTACTTTTTATTCTAATTTCAGTGGAAATCCTATGAACAAATCCTTGATAATACTCATCTTGGAGTATGCTGCCTGGAGGTGTTTCTGGGAAAAGCAATGTATTCCTTGTATAAAAGACAATATACACTTCACATTATGAAATATGTTTTTGTAGGTCCTAGGTGACATCGAGAAGTCTGTCTGATTCCAAGTCTATTAAGGAATGTTCTTTCCTGGGCAGTTGACAGCAAACATCTGGGGTTAGGGATATCTGGCTACTAATTGAAAGACAAGCTTTCTGAATAAAAACACAACGTTGTTG
This sequence comes from Dugong dugon, assembly GCA_030035585.1. NCBI lineage: Eukaryota > Metazoa > Chordata > Mammalia > Sirenia > Dugongidae > Dugong > Dugong dugon. The sequence continues at coordinate 109,523,461 of CM057467.1, forward strand.
TTTTTAGGTGCCATCGTGTTATTTCTAACTCATAGTGACCCCATGCACAACAGAACAAAACACTGTCCAGTCTTGTGCCATCCTTGTTATGTTTGAGCCCATTGTTGCAGTGACTGGGTCAATCCATCTCATTGAGGGTCTTCCTCTTTTTCCTTGTCTACTTTACCAAGCACAATGTCCTTCTCAAGGGACTTGTCCCTCCTGATAACATGTCCAAAGTACCTGAGAAAATGTCTCACCATCCTCGCTTACAAGGAGCACCCTGGCTGTATTTCTTCCAAGACAGTCTTGTTTGTTTTTCTGGCAGTCCATGGTATATTCAATATTCTTCTCGAACACCATAGTTCAAAGGCATCAATTCTTTGGTCTTCCTTATTCATTGTCCAGCTTTCCCATGCATATGAGGCAATTGAAAATATCATGGCTTGGGTCAGGGGCACCTTAATCCTCAAAGTGACATCGTTGCTTTTTATCATTTTAAAGAGGTCTTTTGCAGCAGATTTGCCCAATGCAATATGTCAATTGATTTCCTGACTGCTGCTTCCATGGGTGTTGATTATGGATCCAAGTAAAATGAAATCCTTTACAATTTCAGTATTTTCTTTGTTAATTATGATGTGGCTTATTGGCCCAGTTATGAGGACTCTTTTTTTTTTTTTTTATGTTGTGGTGTAACCTATACTCAGTGAGTGCTTCAAGTCCTCTTTGCTTTCAGCAAACAAGGTTGTGTCAGCTGCATATTGCAGGTTGTTAATGAGTCTTCCGCCAATCCTGATGCCACATTCTTCTTCATGTAGTCCAGTTTCTCAGATTATTTGCTCAGCATACAGATTGAATAAGTATGGTGAAAGGATGCAACCCTGATGCACACCTTTCTTGATTTTAAACCATGCGCTATCCCCTTGCTCTATTTGAATGACTTCCTCATGGTCAATGTACAGATTTCTCATGAGCACAATAAAATGTTCTGGAATTCCCATTCTTCACAATGTTACCTTTAATTTTTTATGTTCCACACAGTCAAATGCTTTTGCATAGTAAATAAAACACAGGTAAACATCTTTTTGCTATTCTCTGCTTTCAGCCAAGATTCATCTGACATCAGCAATGATATTCCTTGTTCCATATCCTCTTCTGAATCCTGCTTGAATTTCTGGGAATTCCCTGTCAATGTACTGCTGCAACTGCTTTTGAAAGATCTTCAGCAAAATTTTACTTATATGTGATATTAATGATATTGTGTGATAATTTCCACATTCTGTTGGATCACCTTTCTTTGGAATGGGCACATATATGGATCTCTTCTAGTTGGTTGAACAGATAACTGTCTCCCAAATTTCTTGGCATAGACGAGTAAGCGCCTCCTGCACTGCATCCGTTTGTTGAAACATCTCAATTGATATTCTGTCAATTCCTGGAGCCTTGTTTTTCACCAATGCCTTCCGTGTAGCTTGGACTTCTTCCTTCATGAGTTCATCAGTTTATCAGACTGTGGTGGCTTGCATGTTGCTGTAATACTGGAAGTTTTACCACCAGTATTTCAAATACCAGCAGGATCACCCTTCTTGGACAGGTTTCAGGGGAGCTTCCAGACTAAGACAAGCTAGGAAGAAAGGCCTGGGAGTCTCCCTCTGAAAAAATTGGTCAGTGAAAACCTTATGAAACAGACAATAAACAGAGCAAAAACAAACTTCATAGTTTTAAATATCAGCTTCAAACACAGTGTACTAAAATTTTTGAAGACAGTTTAATTTATCAAATGCTTCAAAATGAAAAGATAAGCCAAGTAACTTTGAAGCTGGAGTAGTTCAATTCTAGAAAATTGTTCAGCCATTGGTGCATTAAACATTGTCTCTTCAGCCATTGGTGCATTAAACATTATCTCTATCCTGATTTTTTTTCTCTCCTTCTGAAATTAGTATTAGACCTGTTTTGGACCTTTACATTTTGTTGTCCATGGATAACAACCACTGTTTTCCTATGGCTTTCATGTCTTTATTTCTCTGTGCTCCATCTAGGGCGATTTATGTAAACAACAAATTCACTTCACTAATTTTTCTTCAGTTTTATGTAATCTTCTGCTTAACCTATATGCTGAGTTTTTATTGCCAATTACTTTATTTTATATTTATGGAAGTTTTAGTAGATTTTTCTATAAAAAATGTTCCTGTTATTATTAATAATTCTTGGTTATTTTAATCTGCTTTCTACTCCTTATTTTATGTTTTTAATTATTTTAAACAAAATTTTTAATTTTTTCTTGGTATTCTGCTATTTTAAGTTAATTTCCTGAGTTTTCCCATGCTTAGTCTCACTTACGCTAGTTCATTTATTCATGTGGTTTGTAATTATTTTATTTTGAGCTTATAGCTGGTGAGGGTGTTATCCTTTGTGGGAGTCCCATGTGCCTTTGGCTGTGAAAGTATTCCTATAGGAACAGCTTCTTTCTTCAATCAGGTCAATAGGAATTTCAACAGTTTGATTCTACTTTTTAAAAAACTCTCAGAAATATGTTCACCTACTTCATAGTGAATTTGGATCTCTGGCCCACATGTTGTATTTAGTTTTATGCTCAACCTGAGGTCTAGAGAAAGTGAAGTCTTTGAAGGAAGGCTAATATGCTGTTGTTTTTTAAAGGGAGTACAATTACAGAGAGCAGCTTTTGGGATAAAGGGAGTGAAGCAGTAAAGAACAGAGAGTTATGAAAAGATGTGTTATCTGTCTGGCCACTGCTAAGTGTAACTGCTTCATCCTTAGGATCATGCCTCTGAGCACTCTTGTAAATTGCATCTCGGTAGCATTTCTGTAGGTGTGTCTATGGTGGTGGTGGTGGAGTGGCTACAAAGGGGAAAGAGTTTGTTCAGTGGATCCTATCTCCCATTGGTTAAAAATTTCATCCACAAGGAGTGAACTTCTCTGTACTTCAAGGTTGCATACTTAAGGGTGCCTAGAAGGATTCTGTTGTTGTTGTTTTTAGGTGCCGTGGAAGTGATTTTGTCTCATAGGGACCCCGGTGACAGAGTAGAACTCCCCCATAGGATTTTCTAGGCTATAAACTCTATGAGAGCAGATCTCCAGGTCTTTCTCCCACAAAGCTACTGGGTGGTTTGAACTGCCAACCTGTCGTTTAGCAGCTGAGTTCTTAACTGTTGAGCCACCTTCTATGGCATGTTATTTCTCTATTTGACAAGAAAGCCCAAAGTAGAGGCAAGAAGCATACAGCATACAAGGAAGAGGTGAGGCTTGATTAGATCCTGCTTCGGTAGCTACCAGGAAGATGTGTTGGATACCATGACTCTTAAGAATCAGTTGGCATTCTGATTCCTAGACCTTGGGAAAAATGAAAGTCACTTTTAGGTTTGGTTTGTTCAAAAAGCAAATGTCTGATTTTTTTGGTTACATAATGCTATCTAGCGTATTATAGTTTCTTTCTTTCTTTTTTTGTAGGGTACATTGTTCCTATCCTCTTCCCTAGACAGCTGATAACCTTCCTCCGGGTCTACATGAGTGGGTAGGCACATTTATAGTCCTGTAATTTTCATGGAGCTGGTAACTCTTTTATGCTCCTGGTTGTATGCTGAATGTCTAGATTCCAGACCTCCTGCCTCATCTCATGCAGAGGTATATCCGGCAGGCTGTTGTAGTAATCCAGGTGTCCAAGTGAAAGATAATCATATATACATGTTGTTGTTAGGTGCTATGGAGTTGGTTCCAACTTATAGCTATGCTATGTACAATATAATGAAATATATATATGTGTATATATGTATCTATCTATATAGATATAGATATATATACACACAGAGGCCCCAGTGGCACACTGGTTAAGCATTTGGCTGCTAACCAAAAGATTGGAAGTTCAAACCCACACGGTGGCTCCATGGGAGAAAGACCTGGCAATTCCTTAAAGATTATACCCTAGAAAAACCTATGTGGCAGTTTGACTCTATCACATGAGGCTGCTATATGTTGAAATCAATTTGGTTCTGACACATAGCAATGCTAACTAAAGCAGAACAAAGCACTGCCTGGTCCAGTGCCATCCTCACAATCATTGTTCTGTTTGAGCCCATTGTTGCAGCCACTGTGTCAATCCATCTCTTTTCTCTTTTTCTCTGACCTTCTACTTTACCAAGCATGATGTCCTTCTCCAGGGGCTGGTCCCTCCTGATAACTTGTCCGAAGTACCTGAGAAAAAGTCTCGCCATCTGCACTTCTAAGGAGCATTCTGGTTGTACTTCTTCCAAGACAGATTTGTTCATACTTCTGGCAGTCCATGTTATATGCAATAGTCTTCACCAAAACCATAATTCAGAGGCATCAGTTCTTCTTTAGTCTTCCTTATTTATTGTCCAGATGTCCCATGCTATGAAGCTTTTGAAAATACCATGGCTTAGGTCAGGAGCACTGTAGTCCTAAAAGTGACATCTTTGCTTTTTATCACTTTAAAGAGGTCTTTTGTAGATTTGCCCAATGCAATATGTCACTTGATTTCCTGATTGCTGCTTCCATAGGTGTTGATTACAAATCTAAGTAAAGTGAAAGCCTTGACAGCTTCAATATTTTCTCAATTTGTCATGATGTTGCTTATCGGTCCACTTGTAAGGATTTTTGTTTTCTTTACGTTAAGGTGTAATCCATACTGAAGTCTGTAGTCTTTGATCTTCATCAGTAAGTCTTCAAGTCTTCTTCAGTTTCAGCAAGCAAGACTATGTCATCTGCATATCGCAGATTCTTAATGAGTTTTCCTCCAATCCTGATGCCACGTTCTTTTTCATGTAGTCCAGCTTCTCAGATTGTTTGCTGAGTATAAAGATTGAATAAGAATAGTGAAAGGATACAACCCTGACACACACTTTTTCTGTTCGAACGACTGCCTCTTGGTCTGTGTACAGGTTCCTTACAGGCACAATTAAGTGTTCTGGAATTCCCATTCTTTGCAACGTTGTCCATAATTTGTTATGATCCACACAGTCAAATGCCTTTGCATAGTCAATAAAACACAGGCAAACATCTTTCTGGTATTCTCTGCTTTCAGCCAGGATCCATCTGACATTAGCAATGATATCCCTCATTCCACATCCCCTTCTAAATCTGGCTGGAATTTCTGGGAGTTCCCTGTCGATGTACTGCTGTAATGGATTTTGAATTATTTTCAGCAAAATTTTACTTGCGTGAGATATTAATGATACTGTTGGATAATTTCCACATTCTGTTGGATAACCTTTTTTTGGAATGGGCAGGGATATGGATCTCCTCCAGTCGGTTGGCCAGGTAGCTGTTTTCAGAATTTCTTGGCATATATGAGTGAGCACTTCCAGCGTTGCATCCATTTGTTGAAACATCTCAATTGGTATTCTATCAATTCCTGGAGGCTTGTTTTTTTGCCAGTGCCTTCAGAACAGCTTGAACTTCTTCCTTCAGTACCATTGGTTCTTGATCCTATGCTACCTCTTAAAATGGGTGAATGTCAACCAATTCTTTTTGGCACAGTGACTCTCTGTATTCCTTCCATCTTCTTTTGATGCTTCCTGCATTATTTAATACTTTCCCTGTAGAAACCTTCACTATTGTGACTGGAGGCTTGAATTTTTTTCTTCAGTTCTTTCAGCTTGAGAAACGCTTAGCTTGTTCTTTCCTTTTGGTATTCTAACGCCACATCTTTGCATATTTTATTTAATACTTTGTCTTCCCCAGTCACCCTTTGAAATCTTCTGTTCATCTATTTTACTTCATCATTTCTTCCTTTGCCTTAGCTAATCTATGTTCAAAAGCAAGTTTCAGATTCTCTTCTGACACACATTTTGGTATTTGCTTTCCTTTTAATGACATCTTACTTTTGTCATGTAGGATGTCCTTGGTGTCATCCCAAACAGGTCTGGTCCTCAGTCATTAGTGCTCAATATGTTAAATCTATTCTTGAGATGATCCCTAAATCCAGGTGGGATATGCTCAAGTTCACATTTTGGCTCTTGTGGACTTGTTTTAATTTTCTTCATCTTCAACTTGAACTTGCATATGAGCAATTGATGGTTTGTTCTGCAGTCGATCCCTGGCCTTGTTCTGACTAATGATATTAATCTTCTCCATCCTTTCTTTCCACAGATGTATTCAATTTGATTTCTGCGTATTTCATTCAGTGAGGTCCACATGTATTTTTGTTAGGTGTCTTCCAGTCTGAATCACAGTGGTCCTGTTTACAGATACCATTTATGTTGTTGGAAAAAGGTTAATTTCAATGAATAAGTCATTGGTCTTGCAAAATTCTATCATGCCAGACCATGTCGTTTCTATCACCAAGGTCATATTTTTCAACTACTGATCCTACTTTGTTTCCAAGTTTAGCTCTGCATTTCGATCACCAGTAATTACCAGTGCATTTTTATTGCATATTTGATCTCTCTCTCTCCCTCTTTCTCTCTATATAATCTCCCTAACTTGCAGGAAACAATCAAATAAAAACATGAAATGACATATGTGTGATTTTTTTCACTATGAGGTAATATGTAGATCTTGTTATTATGTTGGTGTTTATTAATGTCCAATGTTTCAAAGGGAGAAAAATCAATATCTGTTAACATTCCTCAGTTTCAATGACAATGCTGTACTGCATAATTTTAGCTATTATCTTGCCCATTTATAACAAATCCAAAAATATTCTAGATGTACAAGTAATGCCATGTTTAAGGTCAACTGAAAGAGAATACATACATAATCTAGACATTTATTTAATAACAATTTTGTCTTGCTTTTTCCTTTATTTAAAAGTTTTCCTATGTTGCCTTGGTGTAGATCTCATTGCAGATACATCTGCCTTCTGTTTTATGTCAGAACTGGAATGCTTCCACGACTATATAAATCATACAGCCTCAACTACTGTAGACTGAAAAACTGTGATTTTTATCTCTCATTATCATAAATACAAATACATTTTATAAGGTTTTAAAGTGTAAATAAGCTAAATTAATATTAAAATATTTAAAATAGTGTGCTTGATGTGGAAAATATGACACAGGTGTTAGAAGTTATGTCTGTTAACTACTCATGTTATGGCAGAGACTGTAGCTGGGCGCTAACTAGAAAGAGCAGATAAGTGGTAATTTACCATAAAGCTAAGGCTGAAACACATATTAGGAGTAGATTGATTAACTCTCAAATAAGCACAATAAAGTGATTTTCTATTTATTTAACTGCCAGTTTCTGTCTCCCACATCAGGCTTGGTTCTATAAGCACTATAGTTCATCAAAGTTTTTTTCTTTTTATTTAACCACACTGATAACTTTGCAAAGTAGACCTAGAGAGAAGGTCTTCCATTAGTAGTCTGAAATGAGAAAGCTATTATGATTAATAAATACCTGATTATTTTGCACTGCCTAACAGTCATCTTTTTGAAAAGTTAAGAATGAATACCATTAGGCAGTAAAAGGACCTAAAAATCTAGGAATAGCAATTCAAGAATAAGAAAATAATATTTCCTGATTTGAGAATAATATCAAGAAGACATGTCAGAATGCAAACCTGAAATAAAATTACTCATAATCTTAAATACTTAGATTTAGAAGTGGCACAAGTTAATTTTACTCACATCCCAGTTGGGAGAGTGTAGTCATAGGGTAACATTTAAATACTTTGGGGCCTGGAAAAAGTGTTTCAGGTGTTTGTGGAAAAGTAGCAGTCTTGTCTTCTCTATGGTAGGCATGGTAAATGTGCTGGTTGTCCACCAATATAGTATCCCTTTTTGCTCTGGTGATAGAACCTCTAATTTTTGACTAGGCATAAATCCATGCAGATCAAATGTCATGTTTTTAAGATTCCCTTGCAGCTAGGTGTGGCCATGTAATTGATTCTGAACAATGGGATGTAAGTACTTTGTGCCATGTATCTACTTCTTTTGGAATAAGCCTCTGTATTATGCAGATGACACAACCGTGCTTGCTGAAAGTGAAGGGGACTTGAAGCACTTACTGCTGAATGTCAAAGACTACAGACTTCAGTATGGATTACACCTCAACATAAAGAAAACCAAAATCCTCACAACTGGACCAATAAGCGACATCATGATAAATGGAGAAAATATTGAAGTTGTCAAGGATTTCATTTTACTTGGATCCACCCAACACCTATGGAAGCTGCAGTCAAGAAATCAAACAAAGCACTGCATTGGGCAAATCTTCTGCAAAAGACTTTTTTAGAATGTTAAAAAGCAAAGATGTCACCTTGAAGACTAAGGTGCTCCTGACCCAAGCCATGGTGTTTTCTGTTGCCTCATATGCATGCGAAAGCTGGACAATGAATAAGGAAGACCGTAGAAGAATCAATGCCTTTGAATCATGGTTTTGGTGAAGAATGTTGAATACACCATGGACTGACAAAAGAATGAACAAATCTGTCTTGGAAGAATTACAGCCAGAATGCTCCTTAGAAGCAAGAATGGCGAGACTTTGTCTCACATGCTTTGGACACGTTATCAGGAAGGATCAGTCTCTGGAGAAGGACATCATGCTTGGTAAGGCAGAGGGTCAGAGAAAAAGCGGAAGACCCTGAATGAGATGAATTGACACAGTGGCTGCAACAATGGACTCAAGTATAACAATTGTGAGGATGGCTCAGGACTGGACAGTGTTTCATTCTGTTGTACATGGGGTCGCTATGAGTTGGAACTGACTCGAGGGCACCTAACAATAACAACAACATTTGTGTACTCTTTACCTCTTCATCTTTATCACTTTTTTTCTATTGTCGTTCTTACATCAAAATGCTGCTTTCTTGAACTATGCGGTAGAGGCCATGAATCATGTAACAACAAGGTAGAAGGACTCTAATCCCCTGGTACCATTTTTGTTGTTAAGTGTTGTAGAGACAATTCCTACTCATGGTGACCCAATGAGTTACAGAGTAGAACTACTCCATAGGACTTTCTTGGCTGTTATATTAATGGAAGAAGATCACCGGGCCTTTTCTTCTGCACTACCACTGGCTGGGTTAGAACCACAAACAAATATTTAGGTTAGTAGTTGAGTACAAACTATTTGTGCCACTCAGGGACCTTCTGATACCATTAACCACAGTGTAAATCCTGGACTGCTTGCTCAGAGTTTTATATGAGCGACAGCATAAACTTCAATCCTGCTTAAGCTTCTGTTAATTTTTGAGTTTCTGTTAGTTGCTCCTAAATATAATCCTAAATGATTCAGTGGGTCTTATTATCACAATTTTAATGAGAAATGTAGGCTCAAAGTAGTAAATAATGTCAATTTAGTACATAAAGGCAAGATAGTCTTGCTCCATATTCATTGCTTTTCCTCCTACAGTATGAAGGGAAACCGCAAATGAAAACAAAAACATATCCTTTAGCAAAAATTGGAATATATAGATCTTAAAAGAAAAATTTAACCAAGTTCTTTAGTCAGATTATTGTGTGCTGAGCCATTTTTCATGCCACTGTGTCAAGACAGTGCTAGTTTTCCTGTCTTTTGCAAGCCTCATCCAGAATGCTCTTAGAAAAAGCTCTAGAATTTTGAGCCTCAAAAGAAGATGTAAAGAAGAAAGTCAGATTTGTTGAGTTAAATGGGATACCAGGCAAAAGCAAACAGAGGAATGCCATCAGGTCAGAGAATAAACAGAGTATTTAATCTAATGTGTGCCTCAAATGCTAGAAGGAAAGGATACAAATAGAATCTCCTCTGCATTTATTGTCCTTTGTTGACAATAGATGTTGTGAACGTTAAGTCAGTCAGATTGCTTGTGAGGAGATAGGTTAGCTGATCTTTACCAATGATTGACATCCTTGAGTTGCAGTGAATTGACTGATGTTGAGCTGATCTAGTCTTTTGACCTTGAGGCTGTTGTAGAGAGAGTCTCATGGAGTTTTCGCTGGTTATAAGCTGCTGATGAGCCTGATTTTTTACCCACCTAAGAACTCTGCTGTATAGAGTCACTATGAGTCAGAATCGACTCGTTGGCACCTGGTTTTTAAGAACCAGGAATATGCAATAACTGGGAAAAAGGAAAGCTTAAACAGCAATAGCAGCCTTTCTTCCTAATAACGCCATTAATATTTTTAATCCATTCTGGAATGCACATTAGGCATGTAGTTACAGGATAAAGCATTGTGTTGTATTATAAATTAATTTCTTTTACAAAATAAAAAAGCAATATGGCAGGAATTCACGTTAGCAATGTGGAAAGATGTAGAAGGATGAAAATATGAGTTTTAGACCCAGTTCTGCTACTAACTCACGGGGTGACCTTGGGGAGGGAAATAACCTGAACTTTCTGAATCTCATTTTCCACATCTCTAAAAAAAGGGTTAAACAACTTCTAAGGGGTCTTTCAGCTGTAAAATTAAAAGACGAAAAATCTAGGATTCTATTATCTCAATTCTAGTATAAACCCTTTATTGTGCTAATTTCTAGAAGGAGGAATAATTCTCAATAGAACTATATTATCAGTTTTTTACCATATGGAGTTATTTTTGTTTGATCGGACACAATTTGACATACTTTTTTGAATTTCTATAATACCAAGCTATGTAAAAATGACTATAATCATGATATCTACTAAGAACTTTCCCTACTTTTAAAGTAATTGAAAATACTTGCTTGAATCTTGACTATCACAGAATTGTCAACAGTAAGAATAATTAGAGACAGTCTCTAATTTTTTAAACAAGCTGTGTTTTAAGCATGCATTTTTAAGAATTCTCCCATAAACATAGAACCTGATACTCTTAAGCTTAGTTTATCAACCATTCAATAACGATAGATATAAGTATATTTAATTATTTCAAATATGCAGCAAATTACTGAGAATAATCTAACAAATGTCCCTACCATGCAGTTTACATTTTCAGTTTATTTGTTTTAGATCTTTTTGTCTCTATAATAATCTTACTAGTACAGTGGAAGCCCAAATATAAGCCCTACCCTAAATTGTTACAAATTATACACACCTACTACAGGGTTACTATGAATTGGAATTGACTCGATGGCAACGGGTTTGTTTTATTTGATTTTGACAAACAATATATAAACTAGCTTTTTATTTTTTATTCATTATCTTTCTGGATATATCTTTCCAATTGTTATTTTATTTTACTCAGCACTAGGTTTTCAATATTGGTTCATGTTAATGTACATACATATCTTTCACAGACTGCATGTGCTTTGAATATTCCAATACAGAAATAAATATCACTTCATACATGTGAGCATTTTTTTAGAAAGTATATCAAGGAAAAGAATCTCAAGGTTATTGGATATGTGAATCTAAGAGTTTTTTTTTTTTATATTCTTGACAAAATTAGAAACTATATGCCTTTTCAAATTTTGCCCACATTTGTGTTGTTAGTTGCTGCCTTAATTATCTAGTGCTGCTATAACAGAAATACCACAAGTGGAATGCTTTAACAAAGAGAAATTTATTCTCTCACAGTTTAGGAGGCTAGAAGTCCGAATTCAGGGTGCTAGCTCCAGGGGGAAGGCTTTCTTCCTCTGTCGGCTCTAGGAGAATGTCCTTGTTATCAATCTTCCCTTGTCTAGGAGCTTCTCAGGACAGGGATCCCAGGTCCAAAGGATGTGCTATTCTACTAGCTTTGCTTTCTTGGTGGTAGGAGATCGGTGTGTCTCTCTGCTGTTTTCTCTCTTCTATAACTCAAAAGAGATTGATTTAATACACAACCTAATCTTGTAGATTGAGTCCTGCCTCATTAACATAACTGCCTCTAATCCTGCCTCATTAACAGCATAAAGGTAGGATTTACAACACGTAGGGAAATCACATCAGATGACAAAATGGTGGACAATCACACAGTACTAGGAATCATGGCCTAACCAAGTTGACAGATATTTTTGGAGGACACAATTCAACCCATGACAGTTGCCATCGAGTTGGTTTACACTCATAGATGCCTTATGTATAACAGAATGAAATGTTGCCCAGCCCTGTGCCATCTTCATGATTGTTGGTATGTTAGAGTCCATTGTTTTGACTATTGTGCCAATCCATCTCAATGTGGATTTCTGTTGGTGATCATTAAACCGTACTTTGTTTTTAAAACTTGCATTCCCTGAGCTTCAGCTTCTTCCTATATGTTTATTGACCTTTGAATCCCTCATCTTTGAACTGCCAGGTCATATCCTTTGTTAATTTTTACTGGGTTATCTTTTTTTTAAAATTGATTTTAAGCATCGATTAACATTTATGGAGCATTTACTATAGGCCAGGCACTGTTTTCAGTTCTGGAAATATTGCATTGAACAAAGCTGATAATGTTCATGTTGTCTTGGAGCTTACATTCTAGTGGGGAAAACAATCAACAAGGATACAAGTAAATATATAGTATGTCAGATGGCAACAGATGGCAAGGGGAGAAGTAAATTAGGAAAATAAATAGGGAATGTTGCAGAGTAGTGGAGTGTGATTACGAGTTTAGATATGGTTGTCAAAAAAGGTATCACTTGGAATGTGATATTTGAATAAAGTCCTTAACAAGGTGAAGGAGCTGACCTTGCTTATCTCTGGAGAAAAAGTGCTTCAAGCAGATGCAATAGCTAATGTAAAGGCTGATGGTGTAATGGATATGACTTGTTCAATGAGGAAAAAGGAAGTCAAGGTGAAGAAATCCAAATGAACATGGAGTAACAGGAGATAAGAGAACAAAATCCTTTTCATTCTCTAAGGTGTATTCCAATTCTATGTGGGTCCATGAATGCCAACAAACTGCTGGGACTCTACAGTGTGTTTTTCCTCTCCCATAGTTTAGGAGTTCATAAACTTAGAAGGCCTACATTATGTGTTTAAATAAAATGTTTGGTAATTAATAAATTGAAACATTTGAGATATAAAATGAATGCTTGCATTTGAACAAATCTGTGTTCCTTACTTTGAGCAAAATAATATTGGTGAAATGATCAAACAACTATACTTATTACTTATGGATTTGACACATACACACATGCATCTTTACAAGTTAAACACTCCCTCCAGCAACTTTCCCCATGGAAATGTGGATCTTCAAGCTTCTCCACATTTTCTCATCCTGCAAAAAGAAAGGAAAATGGAAGCTATCAAATGACTATCTCTGCCTTTGCTCCAAGAGTATGTGTATTTGGACTTTGTCTAATCAATATTATGAATATTCAGCCCACAATTAAAAGCATCTTCTGAGATGAGTAGTGGAAAGTTATGAAATAACATGGCAATAGACTTAACATTTGTATTAAAAAAATGTGTTCACACTTTAAAAATCAGAACATTTAAGAAACTCATCTGTTACTTAGAACAGTGGTTCTCAACCAGAGATGATTTTGTCCCCTAGAAGACACTTGACAATATCTGGAAATATTTTTGGTTGTTATTCTTGGGGAGAGGGGTTGCTACTGACATCTAATGGATAGGGATGCTGATAAACATCCTATAATCCACAGGACAGGCCCCCCCCCCCCCAGAAAAAAAAAAAAAGAATTGTTAGGGCCAAAATACGCAAAAATACTGCTGAAGTTGAGAAACCCTGGTTAAGCAAACAAAGGATTTTAATTTTAATTTATTTATTTGACATTCTAGGTAAGTATGCATTGGAATCGACTCCACGGCAATGGATTTGGTTTTTTGGTTTTTTCTAAGTACCATATGAACAAAACCAAAACAAAAACTGTTGCCTTTGAGTCAATTCCAACTCAAGCACGTATAGCTAGGAAAAATAAAAGCAGGCATTACATACCATCTTGATTCTTTCAAGTTCAGAAACACAATATCTCCAGCTTGTAAAAATAAAAAAAGTATATGAAAACACTATTGACCAACACCTCTCTTTATAGCTCTTGAAAAACATCCTAAACATTTGAGAGGTTTTTTATTTTTTCCATTTTCTTGCTTTTAGCAAGAAAAGTTAGGGGTTTATATACAACTTTCTGTAAATATCTATTTTAACTTAATTGTCAAAATCTGTCAATCACCTAACAGCCAGAAAAAAATGTGTTCTTCTACAGTAGTAACTACCTTTTTTTCCCCCCATTGTGCCAGTATCTGGATATATGAGAAATTAGACCCTCCTTTTGGGAAATGCAAGCTAGTTTCACTATTCAAACACATTTTAAAAACAATTTTATTGACATAATTTACGTATCATAAATTTCTCTATTTTAAGCGTGTAATTCAATGCTTTTTAGTAAATTTTCCAAGTTGTGTGCAATCTTCACCATAATCCTGATTTCAAATATACTTATATCCCCAATAAGATCCCTCATGCCTATTTACAGTCAATCCTTATTTCCTCCCCCAGCTCCAGACAACTGCTAATCTATTTTCTGTTTCTATAGATTTGCCTTTTCTAGACACATCTCATAAATGGAATCATACAATATATGACATTTTGTGTCTGTCTTCTTTCTCAATCACTTTTTCTTTCTTTTTCAAAGGAAACTGCAGAAACCTTCTCCTACAGTTTTGGTAAGAGGCCTTGTTGGGATGCATTGCATTTTAGGGTAGAGCTTTTAATTGGTTGGTTAAATGAGCTGAACTTGGATCCAGAACACTGAATAATAATTGGAAGCCACATGTTGGACTTACTTGACAGCACAGCTTTGTCCTCATTTATGTAGATCAGTTTTCCAGAAAATAAAAATGATACTTTCATTGTTATTTTCTTGAAAGTGTCATACAATGTAACCTCGTTCATTATCCATGTTGAGAATTTGTAATATGATGTTAACGTATTTGATGGCTTTGCTGCTGTATGCCATTATTTTCAATATATTCATTTACATTGAGAATATTTCACAGAGTTATTAGGCACTTTTGAAGCCACCCAGGGAGAAAACATGAGAGATAATACCTTTCAGTGCAAATAAAATCACAAATGAGGTCTTCTACATTTGTTACCACCATGCGTCTGTCAGTTTGTCATACTGCGGTGGCTTGAATATTGCTGTGATGCTGAAAGCTTTGTCACCAGTATTTCAGATACCAGGAGGGTCACCCATGGTGACTGGTTTCAGTGGAGCTTCTAGACTAAGACTTGTACATTTACATACCCTGATATTACAGAAGCTAAGCATTACAAATGTTTGCTTTAAGTTTATCCAGGCTATTACTGTTTTGTTTTGTTTTGCTGGATTGAAATGAAAACACGTTCTGACCTGATTAATTTTAGACAAGCAAGCTAATATGAAAGCATATATATATATATATAATATATCTCTTTCAAGGATGGCCAATTCAGGTAATTTATGGGCCAAATTTACCTCATTTGTAAGTGAAGTTTCATTGGAATACAGACATGACCATTTAATTACATATTGTCTATGATTGGTTTTGCTACAACTGCAGAGTTGAGAAGTTGTGATTAAACTATGGTCTGTGGGACTTCTGGGCAACATGGCACTATAGCCAGAAGTACCACACCATCCCTCCACAGCAAAGATCCAAAAAACTAAGTCAAACAGAGTCACACATCAATCCTGAAATGCTAAGCATCAAATGAAGAGATAAAGAACTCAGCCAAGCACCCAATGGAACAAGAAACTGACTGAGAACAGAGTGCAAGAAGAGATACATGCAGAGGTCCCCTATCAGCTACCCCAGTATGGATCTGCCATCTTGGACTCCTATCAGAGATCAGTGAACAAGAGGTACAAGAAAGAAGCTTCACAGAGCTTCCAGCACGAGACAGAACAACCGGTAACCAGCAATATACACTTTCCTATTCCTCACCCTTCTTCACCCCCACTCGGCCTCCTCTGCTTCCTGTGGCCACAGTCTCTTGGCCGGGAAGCACTGGCTTCACACTGGTGTCTCTTGGATTCCACCTGCCTGCACTGGCTGACTCCCTGAGTACCATTTGTTGGCTGCTGGTGTTGCTTTTGTCTGCTTCTTTAGATTTCTTCCTTACCTCTCACCACTTCCCCCTCCTTTCTCTCAAATACCTGGCTCCCTGTGCCATTTTTGCTTCTTCCTGAAAGGCTGCGAAACACCGCTTGACTGTGAAACTGCTTCCTGGCCCGTGTCGCCACACTGGTGGGACCCCAAGTGCTTTTTGTTTGTTTGTTTTTTTCTTTTCTTGGCTTGGGAGACTCTTCTAGCCAGGCAGTGCCATGCAGTTTGGGAGCTACTCCCTTACTCTGAGCAGATGCAAAGTGACATTCCTGGGGGCATTTCTTTTTTCTTTTTTCTTTTTTTGTTTGTTTCCTTGTTTTGTTTTCTTCTCTTATACTTTATGTCTTCATTTCAAGTTTGATTTATTCATTTTTTTCTTTTACACTTTTTCTTTTTTTTCTTTTTGTTTTTCTCCATTTCTCAGTTTCTCATCTCTCCACTCCAATAGCAAGCTCCCTTACCACTCTTCTTTGTTTGTGTGTTTGTTTTTGGCTCCTGTTCCTTTCTCCCCTCTGTCCTCTTTCCCATACCGATCTTAGCTCCACATATCACAATCTCCCCGCTCTTTCTTGCCAATCTGCACCATGCGCTAAACATCAGACTCTCAAGCAGCACAGGCATGGCCTACGGGAACCTGCCCTGCACTGATTCCCGTTCCACCCTGTCAGCCCTAGTACGTGTCACAAACAACGCATCCCAGCAACTCCCCTTCAGCTGGACATGTGCTGCTGTACCATATCTGGGTGATTGACCCTGCCCATTGGAGAAGGAGGTGAAAAGTATCATGCTCACAGAGGAGCAAACAACAAAGAAAGTACAGCCCACCTGCTCATATATAACCAAATAAAACAAAAAAAGCAGGACAAAACAAATAAATCTACAATTAATAAAAGAGGAAAACAACTACTGAATGACCCAAAGACAACAGACGATATCAAAACATTTACAAAACTGAGACAGGATGGTTCCAGTAGCCATCCAAAAATAAAACATCAGATTACTTTCCAGTAGGAGAAAAGGGACTAGAACTACCCTGGTAGGGAATTAAAATCTCTAATATTCAGAATTATCCAAGAGTTGAAGCAAAAAGCAGACAAAATGAGGGAAAAATACACAAATTCATGGAAAAGGCAGACAAAAAATGGAAGAATTCAAGGAAATAATACAGCAAAAAATGCTAAAATAAATTCAAAACTAGAAATAATACAAAAACAACAATTAGAAATCCAAACGATAAACAGAAAGATTTCAGAAATGGACAGTGTCATAGAAGGGCTGAGGAGCAGGTTTGAAATGATGGAACACAGGATCAGTAAACTGAAGACAAACACGTGGATATAACTCTGAGGAAAAATGAGAAAAAAGAACGAACAAAAATGAAGAAACCCTGAGAATTATGTGGGATATAATCAAAAGCAAAAATCTATGAGTGATCGGAGTTCCAGAACAGGGGGAAAAAATAGAAAACACAGAGAGGATCATTGAAGAATTGCTGACAGAAAACTTCCCAAATATCATGAAAGTTGAAAAGCTGACCATCCAAGAAGCTTAATGAAGCCCATATAGGATAGACCCCAAAAGAAAATCACCAAGGCACATCATAATCCCACTGGCTAAAACAAAAGACAAACAAAGAATCCTGAGAACAGCTTGAGAAAAACAAAAAGTCTCATACAGAGGAGAAAAAATAAGATTAAACTTGGATTATTCAGCAGAAACCATGCAGGCAAGAAGGCAATGGGATGACATATATAAAACCTGGAAAGAAAAAAATTGTCAGCCAAGAATAATATATCCTGCAAAACTCTCGTTCAAATATGATGGTGAAATTAGGTCATTTCCAGATAAACAGAAATTAAGGGACTATGTAAAAACCAAATCAAAATTACAAGACTTATTAAAGGGAGTCCTTTGATCTGAGAACAAACAACAGCAGACCACAGGCTGAATATAGGACACAGGATTGTACTAGCCAGATACCAAACTAAGAAATGGACTCTTAAGGAATATGCAAAAACAAAAGAATTACAACAGGGAACCAGAGAGGTTAATCGGTAAACACTAACAGAACAGTAAAAGAGGGAATAAACGGTGAGGTATAGAACCTTCTAATGGAGAGGAAGGCAAAGTGATACCAAGTAATAATAGACTGGTTCAAATCTAGGGAGATAAGGGTAAATTTCAAGGTATCCACAAAGAAAGTTAAACCTACTCATCAAAATAAAGAAGTAAAACATAAAGTCTCAGTAAAAACAAAACCTACAAAAACAAAAGAAATGAAAAAAAATATCCACAAACAAAAGGAATTCAGCACAGGACAGTAAAAGGAATAAAGAAAATGTCAGCACCACAGAAAAAAGCACTACGCAATGACAGCAATAAACTCACACCTATCAATAATTACACTGGATGTAAACGGCCTAAATGCACCCATAAATGGAGAGTGGCAGAATGGATTAAAAAAACAGGATCCGTCAATATGCTGTCTACAAGAGACACACCTTAGAAACAAACACACATATATTTTTTTTTTTATTGTATTTCAGGTGAAGGCTTACAGAATAAATAGTTTCTCATGAAACAGTAGTACACATATTGTTTTATGACATTGGTTAACAACCCCACAACATGTAAACCCTCTAAATTCTCAACTTTATCTTTTGGTGAAAATACACATAGCCAAAGATACACCATTTCAAAAATTTCTACATGCACAATTCAGTGACACTGACTATGCTTTTCCAATTGTGCTTTTAATCTCACTTAAGATGAAGGCTTACAGAACAAAATAGATTCTCATTTAACATTTACTACAAATGTTGCCCTATGACAATGGTTAACAATCTCACAACACATCAACAATATCCTTACTCAACCTAGGGTTCCCTATCACCAGCTTCCTTGTGTCCTTCTGCCTTGTGGCCCTTGTCACTGGACTACTGTAACTCGTTAGTCTCGTTTGGTTTTACGGGGTTGTCCACTCCCAGGCAGAATGGTGAACCTCGGAGATAACTTCACCACTGAGCTAAAAGGGTGTCTGGGGGCCATACTCTCGGGGTTTCTCCAGTCTCCTTTAGGCCAGTAAATCTGGTCTTTTTATTTGTGAGGTAGAATTATGTTCTACATCCTTCTCCAGCTCTATCCAGAACCCTCTGTTGTGATCCTGGTCAGAGCAGTCAGTGGTGGTAGCTGGGCACCATCTAGCTGTACTGGACTCAGTCTGGTGGAGGCCTTGGTAGCTGTGGACAATTAGTCCTTCGGAATAATCTTTTCCTTGTAACCTGTTCTCTTCATTCTCACTTGTTCCCGAAAGGATGAGACCCGTGGAGTATCTCAGATGGCTGCTCACAGGCTTTTAAGACCCCAGACACTACTCACTAAGGTAGAATGTAGAACATCGTCTTTCTAAGCTGTGTTATGCCAACTGAGCTAGATGTTCCCCGAGACCATGGTCCCCACAGCCCTCCGCCCAGCATTTCATTCCCTCAGGAGTTTGCATGTGTCTATGGGGCTTCCATGACCTTTCCTTGTACAAGTTGTGCTAGTTTCCCCTGTATTGTGTACTGTCTCACCCTTCACCCAAGATATGACTTACCTAATGCCTATTTAGTATTTCCCGCCCACCCCTCCCATCCCTTGGAAACAGCAAAGACTGTTTCTTTTTGTGTGTAAACTTCTAAGAGTTTTTACAGTAGAGGTCTCGCACAATATTTGTCCTTTTGTGATTGACTTATTTCACTCAGCATAATGTCCTCCAATTTCATCCATGTTATGAGATGGTTCACAGATGCATTGTTGTTCTTTATCGTTTCATGGCACTCCATTGTGTGTATGTACCATAGTTTGCTTATCCATTCATCTGTTAATGGGCATCTAGGTTGTTTCCATCGTTTTGCTATTGTGAACAATGTTGCCGTGAACATAGGTGTGCATATGTCTATTCGAGTGATGACTCTTATTTCTCTAGGATATATTCCTAGGAGTGGGATTGCTGGATCGAATGGTATGTCTATTACTAGCTTTCTGAGGAAGCGCCATGTCATCTTCCAAAATGGTTGTATCATTTTGCATTCCCACCAGCAGTGCATAAGAGTTCCGATCTCCCCGCAGCCCCTCCAACATTTGCTATTTCCAGTGTTTTTGATTCGTGCCAGTAATGCCAGGGTGAGATGGTATCTCATTGTGGTTTTAATTTGCATTTCTCTAATGGCTAGTGATCCCGAGCATTTCCTCATGTGTCTGCTGGCCATTTGAATGTCTTCTTTGGTGAAGTGTCTGTTCATTTCCTTTGCTCATTTTTTAATAGGATTATTTGTCTTTTTGTTGTAGAGGTGTTGGATTTTCTTGTAGATTATGGATATTAGAACTTTGTCTGACATGTACTGTCCAAAAAATTTTTCCCAGTCTGTGGGTTCTCTTTTTACTCTTTTGGTGAAGTCTTTTGAAGAGCATAGGTGTTTGATTTTTAGAAGATCCCAGTTATCTAGCTTATCTATTGGGGTTTGTGCATTGATGGCTATGGTTTGTATCCTGTTAATGCCGTGCATTAAGGCCTGAAGTGTTGGTCCTATTTTTTCTTCTATGAACTTTATAATTTTAGGCTTTATATTCAGGTCTTTGATCCATTTTGAAGAGGTTTTCGTGTATGGCGTGAGGTATGGGTCCTGTTTCAATTTTTTGCAGATGGCTATCAAGTTTTGCCAGCACCATTTGTTAAAAAGACTGTCATTTCCCCATCTGATGGACTTTGGGCCCTTGTCGAAGATTAGGTGACCGTAGGTGGATGGATTTACATCTGGGTTCTGAATTCTGTTCCATTGGTCAATGTATCTGTCGTTGTACCAGTACCAGGCTGTTATGACTACTGTAACTGTTTAGTAGGTTCTGAAGTCAAGTAGTGTGAGTCCTCCAACTCTATTCTACTTCTTCAGTAGTGCTTTACTTAATTGGGGCCTCTTCCCTTTCCATATAAAGTTAATGATTAGTTTTTCCATCTCTTTGAAGAATGCTGTCGGTATTTGGATATGGATTGCGTTGTATTTGTAAATTGCTTTGGGTAGAATTGTCATTTTCACAATGTTGAGTCTGCCTATCCATGAGCATGGTATGTTTTTCCATTTATGTAGATCCCTTTGGGTTTCATGCCGTAGTGTTTCGTAGTTTTCTTTCTATAGGTCGTTTACATCCCTGGTCAGATTTATTCCTAAGTATTTTATGTTTTTAGGGGCTATTATAAATGGTATTGTTTTCCTGATTTCCTTTTCATCGTTCTCTTTATTGGTGTATAGGAATTCAACTGATTTTTGAATGTTTAACTTGTATCCTGCTACTCTGCTGAATCTTTCTGTTAGTTTCACTACATCTCTCATGGATTCTTTAGGGTTTTCTATCATATCGTCTGCAAACAGAGACAGTTTAACTTCTTCATTACCAATTTGGATGCCCTTTATTTCTGTTTCTTGCATTATTGCTCTAGGTAGAACTTCCACCACAATGTTAAATAGGAGTGGTGATAAAGGGCATCCTTGTCTTGTTCCTATTTTCAAGGGGAATGCTTTCAGCCTCTCTCCCTTAAGAATGATGTTGGCCGTTGGTTTTGCGTAGATGCCCTTTATTATGTTGAGAAATTTCCCTTCTATACCTATTTTATTGAGAGTTTTTTATCAGGAATGGGTGTTGGACTTTGTCAAATGCCTTTTCTACGTCAATTGGGATGATCATGTGATTCTTTTATTTCCTTTTATTTATCTGGTGGATTATGTTGATTGATTTTCTAATGTTGAACCATCCTTGCATACCTGGTATGAATCCTACTTGGTCGTGCTGTATTATTTTGTTGATATGATGCTGAATTCTATTGGCTAGAATTTTGTTCAGAATTTTTGCGTCTATATTCATGAGAGATATTGGTCTGTAATTGTCTTTTTTTGTGACATCTTTTCCTGGTTTTGGTATCAGTGTTATGCTGGCTTCACAGAATGAATTTGGAAGTGTTGCTTCCTCTTCTATGCTCTGAAATAGCTTGAGAAGTACTGGTAGAAGCTCTTCTGTAAATGTATTGTAGAATTCTCCAGTGAAGACATCTGGGCCAGGGCTTTTTTGGTTGGGAGTTTTTTTTTACCCTTTCCATCTGTTCTCTTGCTATGGGTCTGTTCAGATTTTCAACATCACTTTATTGTAGTTTGGGTAGGCTGTGTGTTTCTAGAAATTTATCCATTTTCTCTAATTTTTCAAATATGTTCGAGTTTACTTTTTCATAATATTCTGTTATAATCCTTTTTATTTCAGTTGGGCTGTTGTAATGTCCCTCATTTCTTTTCTTATTTGGGTTATTTGTGTCCTCTCCTGTTTTTCTTTTGTCAGTCTGGCCAGTGGTTTGTCGATTTTGTTGATTCTTTCAAAGAACCAACTTTTGGTTTTGTTGATTCTTTCTATTGTTTTTGCATTCTCTATTTCATTTATTTCTACTCTGATCTTTACTATTTCCTTTCTTTCGGTGGCTGTGGGGTTTTTTTGCTGTTCTCTTTCTATTTGTTTGGGTTCTGTAGTTAATGTTTTGATTTTGTCCCTTTCTTCTTTTTTGATACGTGCATCTATTGCTATAAATTGTCCTCTGAGGACTGCCTTTGCTGTGTCCCAAAGGTATTGGTATGATGTGTTTTCATTCTCATTTGATTCTAAGAATTTTTTGATTCCATCTCTGATTTCTTCTCTTACCCACTGATGTGTAAGCAGGGTATTATTCAGTTTCCATGTAATTGATTTCTTTTCCTTGCTCTTTCTGTTGTTAATTTCTACCTTGATTGCATAGTGGTCAGAGAATATACTTTGAATTATTTCAAGATTGTAGATCTTGTTGAGGATTGCTTTGTGGCCTAAGATGTGGTCTATTCTGGAGAACGTTCCATATGCATTGGAAAAGAATGTGTACTTTGTAGCAGTTGGATGGAGTGTTCTATAAATGTCTATGAGGTCAAGTTGGCTGATTGTGCCCTTTAGGTCTTCTGCACCTTTGCTGAGTTTCTTCTTAGTTGTTCTGTCCTTTACTGAGAGTGGTGTGTTGAAGTCTCCTACTATTATTGTGGAACTGTCAGTTTCTCTTTCCAGTGTTGTTAGAGTTTGTTTTACGTATTTTGGAGCCCCGTCATTGGGTGCGCAGATGTTTATTATGGTTATGTCTTCATGATGGATCATCCCTTTAATCATTATGTGGTGTCATTCTTTGTCTTTTATGGTAGATTTCATTTTAAAGTCTATTTTATCTGAGATTAGAATTGCCACTCCTGCTCTTTTTTGGTAGTTTTTAGCTTGATATATTTTTTTCCAACCTTTGACTTTTAATAAATTCACATCTTTGTTTCTAAGGTGTGTCTCTTGTAGACAGCATGTTGATGGATCCTGTTTTCTTATCCATTCTGTCACTCTCCGTCTCTTTATGGGTGCATTGAGTCCATTTACATTCAGTGTAATTATTGATAGATGTGACTTTGTTGCTCTCATTTTGTAGTGCTTTTTTTGTGGTGCTGACGTTTTCTTTGTTCTTCTTACTCTCTTGTGCTGAGTTACTTTTGTTTGTGGATTTTTTTTTTTCATTTCTTTTGTTTTTGTAGGTTTTGTTTTCGCTGAGACTTTATGTTTGTCCTCTTTATTTTTTGAGTATGTTTGTTAACTTTATTTGTGGTTACCATGAACTTTACCCTCATCTTTCTAAGTTTGAAGCAGTCCACCATTACTTGGTATCATCTTGCCTTCCTCTTCATTAGAAGGTTCTATACCTATGCCGTTTATTCCCTCTTTTATTGTTTTGATGTTTTTGTCATTTACTGATTAACTGCTCTGATTCCCTGTTGTATTTCTTTTGGTTTTGGACAGCCCTTGAGAGTTCATTTCCTAGATTGGTATCTGTCTGGTACAATCCTGTGTCCTAGATTCTGTCTCTGAGCTGAAGCTGTTTGTCCAAAGATCAAAGAACTCCCTTTAATAATTCTTACAAGTTTTGTTTGACTTTTACATATTCCCTTAATTTCTGTTTAGCTGGAAATGACCTAATTTCGCCATCAAATTTGAATGAGAGTTTTGCAGGATATATTATTCTTGGCTGCCAGTTTTTTTAGTTCAAGATTTTATATATGTCATCCCATTGCCTTCTTGCCTGCATGGTATCTGCCGAATAATCTGAGCTTAGTCTTATTGTTTCTCCTCCGTACGTGACTTCTTATTTTTCACGCGCTGCTCTCAGGATTCTTTGTTTGTCTTTGGTTTTGGCCAGTGTGATTATGATATGCCTTGGTGATTTTCTTTTGGGGCCTCTCCTATATGGGGTTGGTGGAGCTTCTTGGATGGCCAGCTTTCATCTTTCATGATATTGGGGAATTTTTCTGTAGGCAGTTCTTCAACGATCCTCTCTGTGTTTTCTATTTTCTCCCCGTTCTGGAATTCCAATCACTCAAAAATTTTTGCTTTTGATTGTATCCCACATCACTCTCAGGGTCTCTTCATTTTTCTTTGTTCTGTTTTCTGAGTTTTCCTGAAATAGTGTTGTATCCAACTGTTTTTCTTCAATTCCACTGACGCTCTCTTCCACCGTTTCAAATCTGCTTCTCAACCCTTCTATGACACCGCCCATTTCTGAAATCTTGTTGTTTATCTTTTGGATTTGTAATTGTTGTTTTTGTATAATTTCTAGTAGTGAATTTATTTCGGCATTTTGTTCCTGCATTAGTTTCCTGAATTCTTCCTATTTTTTCTCTGTATTTTCCAAGAATTTGTCTATTTTTTTCCTCATGTTTATCAGCTTTTTGCCTCAGCTCTTAGAGAATTCTGAGTATTAGAGATTTGAATTCCCTATCAGGTAGTTCTAGTGTATTTTCTTCCACTGGAGAGTCATATGGTGTTTTATTTTGGATGCCTACTGTAACCATCCTGCCCTGTTTTTGTAAATGTTTTGGTATTGTCTGCTGTCCCCAGGGCATTCAGTAGTTATTTTTCTAGTTTATCGATTGTAGATTTGTTTGTTTCATCCCTTTTTTTTTTTTTTAAATTTGACTATGTCTTCACAGGCGGACTGTGTGCTCTTTGTTGTTTGCTCATCTGTTGGCACAATACTTTTTGCTTCCTTCTCCAATTGTCAGTGTCAGTCACTCAGATATGGTATGGCAGGGCAGGTCTAGCTGAAGAGGAGTTACTGGGATGGGTTGTTTGTGGCACTTACTACAGCCACCAGAGTGGGTCGGTAATCAGTGCAGGGGAGGTTCCAGTAGGCCGTGCCTGTGCTGCTTGGTGTTGTGATGTCAAGCCCACGGTGTAGGTAGGCCGGATGCAGCTGGAAGATTGTTTTGTG
This sequence comes from Dugong dugon, assembly GCA_030035585.1. Taxonomy (NCBI): domain Eukaryota; kingdom Metazoa; phylum Chordata; class Mammalia; order Sirenia; family Dugongidae; genus Dugong; species Dugong dugon. The sequence goes on from CM057467.1 coordinate 109,548,675, forward strand.
TGGAGCCAAGATGGATGTGGGAGAGAGGAGAGTGGAACTGGAGCAAAAATCATACAAACAAACAAAAAAGAATGCTAGGGGATCTTGCCGTGGAGTGGAGAGATGAGAGACTATGAAATGGAGAAAACCAGAAGGGGGAAGACGAAGAAAACAATGAATAAATAAACATCGGAAAGGTTAAAGGACCGCAAAGTTCCCAGGGATCCTACCAGTACAGCTATGAGGTCTGGGGATGTTACTCTCAGGTGCTGCAATACAGCCTGGCTAGAAGGCATAGTGGTACATAACGCCAGGTATTCAGGGAAGAGAAAGAGAAGGAACATATTGAGAGACAAGAAACTGAGTAATGAAGAAAGACAAAAAGGGAAAAAGAGGGAAAATAAAACAAAACAAATTAAAAAAAAAAAAAAAGAACAAGAAAGGCCCCGAAAAAAACAGAAAAAAAAAAAAAAACAGTGAAAAAAGAAATGTCGTCAGGTTCCCTCTGCATGTCTATGCAAGCCGAGGGGGACGTCTCCTTGCCACACAGCATCACTTGGTCAGAAATGGGTGCAAACTCAAGAAAAGGAAAAGAAAACAAACAAACAATTCAAAACAAACAATCGAACAAAAGCCCCAGGATCCCACCAGTGCAGCAGCCCAGACTGGGAAGCAGCTCCACACTCGAACAGAGCTCCATAGTCCTTCAGGAAGAAGCAAAGATGGCGCATGGAGCCAGGTATTTGAGTGATAGGAGGGTGGGGTGGTGAGAGGTAAGGAAGAAATCAAAAGAAGTGGAAAAAAGCAATACCTGCAGCCATTAAATGGCACTCAGAGAGCCAGTCCATTCGGATGTGTGTAATCGAAGAAGTCGGTGTTTCCCGGTCAAGAGATTGCGGCTGTGGGAAGCATAGGAGGCCGAGTCGCGGTGAAGAACAGTGGGGGATGGGAAAGTGTATATTGAAAATTACTAGTTGTTTTGTCTCCCACTGGATGCTCAGTGAGGCTGCTTTCTCATACCCCATTTGCTGGTCTCTGATAGGAGCCCAAGATGGCAGATCCGTGCTGCATTAGCTGGTAGGGTACCTCTGCATGAATCTCTCCTCACTCTCCATTCTCTGTCAGTTTTCTCATTCCATTTGGTGCTTGGCTGAGTTCTTTATCTCTTTATTTGATGTTTTAGGGTTTCAGGATTGTTGTAGTCTCTGTTCGGCTTAGTTTTTCAGATCTTTGCTGTGGAGGGATGGAGTGGTGCTTCTGCCTAGAGCGCCATTTTGTCAGAACTCTCTCAAGATATAAATTTATTAAAACTTGAAGGATGGAAGAAAATATGTCAAGTATACAGATATCAGAAAAGAGCAGGAGTGGCAGTACTAATCTCAGGTAAAATAGTCTTTAAAACAAAATGTACCATAAAAGTCAAAGAAGGACGCTATATAATGATTAAGAAGACATTCCATCATGAAGACATAACCATATAAACATCTACACACCCAATGACAGGGCTCCAAAATACATAAAATAAACTCTAACAGAACTGACAAGAGAAATTGACAGTTCCACAATAATAGTAGGAGACTTCAGCACATCACTTTTGGTGAAGGACAGCACGTATAGAAAGAAACTCAACAAAGATACAGAAGACCCAAAGGGCACAATCAGCCAACTTGTCCTCATAGACATATATAGAATACTCCATCCAACCACTTCAAAGTACACGTTCTTTTCCAGTGCACATGGAATGTTCTCCAGAATAGACCACATCTTAGGCCACAGAGCAATTCTCAACAAGATCTGAAACACTGAGATAATATGAAGTATCTTCTCTGACCACAATGCCATGAAAGTAGAAATTAACAATAGGAAGACCAAGGGAAAAAAATCAATTACATAGAAACTGAATAACACCATGCTTACACACCACTGAGTAATAGAAGAAATCAGAGATGGAATAAAAAAATTCCTAGAATGAAAACACATCATACCAAAACCTTTGGGACAGAGAAAAGGCAGTCCTCAGAGGACAATTTATAGCAATAGAAGCACACATCAAAAAGAAGAAAGGGACAAAATCAAAACATTAACTACACAACTCAAACAAATAGAGAACAGCAAAAAAAAGCCCACAGCCACCAGTAGAAAGGAAATAATAAAGATCAGAGCAGAAATAAATGAAATAGATACTAGAAAAACAATCGAAAGAATCAACAAAACCATAAGTTGGTTCTTTGAAAGAATCAACAAAATCGACAAACCACTGGCCAGACTGACAAAAGAAAAGCAGGAGAGGACACAAATAACCCAAATAAGAAATGAAATGGGGGACATTACAAGAGACCTAACTGAAATAAAAAGGATTATAACAGAATATTTTGAGAAACTATACTCCAACAAATTTGAAAACCTAGAGGAAATGGATAAATTTTTAGAAACCCACTACCTACCCAAACTACCACAAAGTGATGTTGAAAATCTGAACAGACCCATAACAAGTGAAGAGATTGAAAAGGTAATAAAAAAACCTCCCAACCAAAAAAAGCCCTGGCCCAGATGGCTTCACTGGAGAATTCTACCAAGTATTCAGAGAAGAGCTTATACCAGTACTACTCAAAGTTTTTCAGAACACAGAAAAAGAAGTGACACTTCTGAATTCATTTTATGAAGCCAGTATAACCCTGATACCAAAACCTGGCAAAGATGCCACAAAAAAAAAAAAAAGAAAGAAAAGAAAAAATTACAGACCAATATCTCTCATGAATATAGATGCAAAAATTCTCAACAAAATTCTCGCCAATAGAATTCAGCATCATATAAAAAAAATACACCACGACCAAGTAAGATTCATACCAGGTATGTAAGGATGGTTCAACATCAGAAAATCAATCAATGTAATCCACCACATAAATAAAGAAAAGAAAAGAATCACATGATCACCTCAATTGATGCAGAAAAGGCATTCGGCAAGTCTAACACCCATTTCTGATAAAAAATCTCAGGGAAATCTCAACATAATTAAGGGCATCTATGTAAAATCAATGGCCAGCATCATTTTTAATGGAGAGAGGCTGAAAAAATTCCCCTTGAGAACAGGAACAAGACAAGGATGCCCTTTATCTCCACTCCTACTTAAAACTGTGCTGTAAGTCCTAGCTAGAGCAATAAGGCAAGAAAAGAAATAAAGGGCATCCAAATTGGTAATGAGAAGTTAAACTGCCCCTGTTTGCGGATGATATGATACTCTACATAGAACACCCTAACGACTCCATGAGAAAACTACTGGATCTAACAGAAAGATTCAGCAGAGTAGCAAGATACCACATAAACATACAAAAACTGGTTGGATTCCTATACACCAATAAAGAGAACGATGAAAATGAAATCAGGAAAACAATACCATTTACAATAGCCCCTAAAAAAATAAAAAAATTTAGGAATAAAGCTAATCAGGTATGTAAAAGACCTATATAAAGAAAACTACAAAACACTAATGCAAGAAACCCAAAGGGATCTACATAAATGGAAAAACATACCATGCTCATCGGTAGGTAGTCTCAACAAGTGAAAATGACAATGTTACCCAAAGCAATTTACAAGTACAATGCAATCCATATCCAAATACCAACAACATTCTTCAAAGAGATGGAAAAACTATCATTAACTTTATATGGAAAGGGAAGAAGCCCCGGATAAGTAAAGCTCTATTGAAGAAGAAGAATTAAGTAGGAGGACTCACACTACTTGACCTCAGAACATACTATAAAGCTATGGTAGTCAAAACAGCCTGGTACTGGTACCACGACAGATACATTGACCTATGGGACAGAACTGAGAATCCAGATGTAAGTCCATCCACCTACGGTCACCTGATCTTTGACAAGGGCCCAAAGTCCATCAAGTAGAGAAAAGACAGTCTTTTCAACAAATGGTGCTGGCAAAACTAGATGTCCATCTGCAAAAAAATGAAGCAGGACCCATACCTCACACCATACACAAAAACTAATTCAAACTAGATCAAAGACCTAAATATAAAGCCAAAAACTATAAAGTTTATAGAAGAAAAAATAGGATCAATGCTAGAGGCCCTAATGCACGGCATTAACAGGATACAAACCATAACCAACAACAGACAAACCCCAGAAGATAAGCTATATAACTGAGATATTCTAAAAATTAAACACTTACGCTCATCAAAAGACTTCACGAAAAGAGTAAAAAGAGAATCTACAGACTGGGAGAAAACTTTTGGACACTACAAGTCAGACAAAAGTCTAATCTCTAAAATCTACAAGAAAATCCAACACCTCTACAACAAAAAGACAAACAAGCCAATTAAAAAATGGGCAAAGGAGATGAACAGACACTTCACCGAAGAAGACATTCAAGTGGCCAACAGATACATGAGAAAATGCTTGCAATCACTAGCCATTAGAGAAATGCATATTAAAACCACCATGAGATACCATCTCACCCCGGCATTACTGGCACGAATCAAAAACACTGGAAATAACAAATGTTGGAGAGGCTGCGGGGAGTTCAGAACTCTTATGCACTGCTGGTGGGAATGCAAAACGATACAACCATTTTGCGAAATGATATGGCGCTTCCTTAGAAAGCTGGAAATAGAAATACCATATGATCCGCAATCCCACTCCTAGGAATATGCCCTAGAGAAATAAGAGCCAGCACACGAATAGACATATGTACACTCATATGCATTGCAGCACTGTTCATAATAGCAAAAAGATGGGAACAACCTACATGCCCATCAACAGAAGAATGGATAAGCAAACTATGGTACATACACACAATGGAGTACTATGCAATGATAAAGAACAAATGATGAATTTGTGAAGCATCTCGTAACATGGATAACACTGGAGGACATTATGCTGAGTGAAATAAGTCAATCACGAAAGGACAAATATTGTGCGAGACCTCTACTGTAAAAACTCTTAGAAGTTTACACACAAAAAGAAACAGTCTTTGCTGTTTCCAAGGGATGGGAGGGATGGGGGGAAACTAAATAGACAACAGATAAGTGGTAACTTTGGTGAAGGGTAAGACAGTGCACAATATTGGCAAAGCTAGCACAACGTGTACAAGGAAAGGTCATGGAAGCTCCACAGACACATACAAACCCCCTGAGGGACTGAATTGCTTGGCGGAGGGCTGTGGGGACCATGGTCTCGGAGAACATCTAGCTCAATTGGCATAATACAGTTTATAAAGTCAGTGTTCTACATTAAACCTTGATGAGTAGAGTCTGGGGTCTTAAAAGTTTCTGAGCAGCCATCTAAGATACTCCACTGGTCTCACCCCTTCAGGAGCAAGGGAGAATGAAGAGAACAGGATACAAGGAAAAGATTAGTCCAAAGGACTAATGGACCACAGCTACCAAGGCCTCCACCAGACTGAGTCCAGTACAGTTAGATGGTGCCCAGCTACCACCACTGACTGCTGTGACCAGGATCACAACAGAGGGTCCTGGACAGAGCTAGAAGAGGATATAGAACAAAATTCTAATTCACAAGAGAAGACCAGATTTACTGTCCTGACAGACTTGAGAAACCCCTAGAGTTGGCCCCGGACACCCTTTTAGCTCAGTGGTGAAGCCACTCCCGAGGTTCACTGTTCAGCTGGGGATTGGACAGCCCCATAAAACTAAATGGGACAAATGATGCACAACAGTCCAGGGAAAAAGGACTAGAAGCCAGGAGGGGACAAGAAAGCTGCTGACAGGGAACCCAAGGTTGAGAAGAGACAGTGTTGACATGTCGTGGGGTTGTTAACTATTGTCATAAGGCAACATGTGTACTGTTTAATGAGGAACTATTTGTTGTGTAAACCTTCATCTAAGGTATAAAAAGAAAAAAAATTATCTATGTGAGATCAAATTGACAACAGCAACTCAAAAGTTTTGATGGGAAGCCTAGGGGACAGTGAGTTGAAGATAATGGTGATGGAATAATTTGGAAAAGGATAGGGGGAATAGCAGCACAACTGGAAGAATGTAATCGATGCCACTGAATTGTACATGTAGAAACTTTTGAAATGGTATATCTTTGTCTATGTATATTTTCACCAAAAAAATAGGTCCTGCAAGGTCGAGGGAGAAGGTTGACATGTCATGGGGTTGTTAACCAATGTCATAAAATAATATGTGTACTGATTGTTTATTGAGAAACTATTTGTTCTGTAAACCTTCATCTAAAGTATGATACAAAACAAAACAAAAAGCTATGGTCTGCAAAACCTGAAATATTCACTATCTGGCCTTTTACAGAAAAAAATTGTCAACCCCATGCCTAGTTCAAACTAAGATCTGCCTTTAAGCCATTTCCATTGTACAGACACCCACATGAGGGAAAACTTGTCACCTTTGCTATATAGTATTGGTTAAAAGCAAGTTATAGATCCCACCCATACTCAAGGAGAGGGGATTACACAAATGCATAAATAAGAGGAAGTGGAAATTATCGGGGCTGTGTGTGTATTCACCACACATCTTCCTCTTGCCGTTGCCGCATGTATAATGTGCACAGGTTTTGCTCTTATTTATTTGTTTTGCCACTAGAAGTTCTTAAGTTTTTTCTTCATCTTTAATTTTCTGGCAGTTTGACTGAGTATCTTTATCCTGTTTTGTTAGCTAAGCATATTGGATTTCTAGTCTGTTGTGTTTTAATGATTTTGGAAAAATCTCAGCCATTATCTTTCAAATATTTCTTCGGCTCATTGTCAGTCTCCTTTCTTGATTATGAGTCATATTGTCTTGCTTTTTCATGTCTCAAATATTCTACTGTGTATCAGGTATTATGTATAGAAGAATGGTAAAGACTAAAATAAATGATATTTACCCAGAAAAGAACACCTTCCTTATTCTCTTCAGGCTACTAATGTATTCTCTAGTTGGCCAGGCTATGTTTTAAAATTATTTACATTATATTCACTACTGGCTTCAAACGTTATGAGGGCAGCAGCTGGCCTTTCCATCAATAAGGCTTGTGATCAGAGTATAACTGAGACTCCAGAGATCTTTCTGTTGTTGTTCACTTTACAAACCAGTCACCAATTTTCTGAACTCTAGAAAATTTTTCTCCGCTACAAAGCCCAGTCAGCTTTCTTGGTCCTTGGAGAATTTTTTTTCCTCTCCAGTCCGCACTCTTGTTTTCTGAGCAATGGAAGATCTGTCTTTGCCCTGTTCCATGCCCTGAGCCTTTGGCAGCCACTCCCTGGTCCTCCATGAAAACTGGAGTTCTTCAGCATTCTGGTTTTCTCTCAACATTTTTGCCACACTGCTTTTGGCAGGCATTTCCATGCATTTGATGAAGGCCCGGAATTCTATAGAGGTCCTCAGCCTTTGGCATACTTCCCCCACGTACGTGGTAATGGCTTGTGTGAAAGAACTGGTCGCTAGGTGCAGATTCACTCCGTGGGTGAGACTATTTGGGATTTTAATCTGTCATTCCAGCCCCCTTCTGGTGATTAAATTTTTGTGAAACGTCCTGTCTGTTTCACAGTGCCCTATCTGTGGTGGACTTCTTCTCCTTTTGCCTCTCCTTTCCATTAGTGATGAAATCAGCCGTGTGTCTAGGAAGGGCCCGTTGCTTTCTGGAATTTATTTTATTAAGATTCTTTGTATCCTTAGCTCTCTAATTGTTTTATAAAACTACGATGTTGTATCTTATCAGGACTTTTTTTCCTTGTGATTTTCTCCATGCTAAGCAAAGTTGAAATACTCTAAACTAACTTCTGAAATGAGTCCCAGGTTTATCTATCTGCAGTTTGGACTTAATAATTCTTTGTTGTGAGTGGCTGCCTTGTGCATTGTAGGAAAATATCTCCATACATTGCCAAGTGACTCCTGCAGGGCAAAATCATCCCTGGTTGAGAACCTTTGACTTAGGCACTTGACTCGTAAATTGTTCTCAATAGATATGTCAAATAAAAAATACATCTACTTATGGAAATATTGATGTAGTAGATGCACGCAGGCTTAGATATCACTCAATATTAAGTTACAGTTACAGTTCTCACCTTTCAAGTCTGGGTGGGATAGAACAGTCACTGAATCTTGCCAAGCTTCAGTTTCCTCATTTTTAAAATGCTTAATAATACCTAATTTATAAGGGTATTGTGAGGCTTTTTCCGGGAAAAAAAAAATTGTTCAATGTCTAGTAAAATTCTAAAACATAGGAAGACTTCAGAAAAGTCTTGTCCCTTTGATATGTATTTCCATATTATGACCTCTAGAAGTTTGATGATAATGGTGAGGGAAGGCAAAGCAGTAAAGCAGACTGAAGCTAGGGACATAAATAAGCAGACAGAGAAAGGTAATGCTACCGAGACATAATAGTTCTAAGAGGTACACAATGCTATCTTTAAGGTTAGCTATCATTTATACTCCACTACATTTACAAATATATTTAGCTTCCTGTAATTTCATTTCAAGGAGCTCTGGCGGCACAGTGGTTAAGTGTTTGGCTGCTAACCAAAAGGTTGACGGTTTGAACCCATCAGTCGCTCCATGGGAGAAAGATGTGTCAGTTTGCTTCCTTAAAGATTAACCGAAAACCAGACCAAACCCATCACTGTCGAATTCATTCCGACTCATAGTTACCCTATAGGATAGAGTAGAACTGCCCCATAGGCAGTGGTGCAGTAGTTAAGAGATAGGCCAAGGTTGGCAGATCAAATCCACCAACCTTGGAAATCCTATGGGGCAGTTCAACTCTGTCCTATAGGGTCGCTATGAGTTGGAATCGACTTGACAGCAACAGGTTTGATTTCATTTCTGAATTGTGAATGACATTGATTAATTTTGTTTTCAAACCTCAAAATTTTTCAAAACTGTTTTATTTCCCTGTGAGTATATTGTAATGTTGTTGTTAGCTGCTGTTGAGTATATGCTGACTCATGGCGACTGCATGGGTGCAGAGTAGAACTGCTCCGTAGGGTTTTCAAGGCTGCAAACTTTTAGAAGCAGATCACCAGGCCTGTCTTCCAAAGCACCTCTCAATGGTTTTGAACCGCCAAGATTTCGGCTGGAAGTTGAGTTTAACTGCTTCCGCATATTATAATGAGAGTTACTAACTCACAACTTAAAAGGTTGTGAACGCATTTGCTACCTTCCTCTGTTTGACACTCCAAAATCAAGGCCTGCCTCCTCCCCATTTTGCAGACACTGGATGGCCTCATTCAAGAGTTCTTTAAAGTTATATTCAGACCAGTCAGCGGTATTTTGTTATGACACCCCTCGGGAACTAACACAAGGGGTTTATTCAACATAAGCTGAAGATAACAGAACTGGAGCAATGCGGACAAGTCATTTAAAAATCTGTGCTTTGATTTTTCAGCTTATGAAATGGAAGTTATAATTGTTCACATCTTTTCTTCATATGCTGATCGTTAGGGAGTGACTCTTCAGCTAAGGGACATAAATAAATGTGTTTTATACATTTTCAAGTATTGTACCATTATAGGTGTTATTATTGGTACTGATTTTTTACTCTTTTAATTAATTCAAGCCACAGATAATTGGTTCCTAGAGTTTTAAGTTTTATATACCAGAGTGTGTGTGTGCATGTGTGTGTGTGTGTGTGTGTGTGTGTGTGTGTGTGTGTGTGTGTATGTGACAGGACATAAGTTCACTAAATCATTATTTTGCAAGTGAAAAACATTTACTGGTCATTGTCTTTCCTAAAATTTTCTGGAAAAAAAAAAAGAAAAATGGTGATAAGTACAGAAAATATAATCTTCAAACTGAATGCATTTAGCTTTATGAAAAAAATCCTTTCTTTTTTATTTTTTCCCTCATTCATCTAAGACAAGTGAAGTCTTCATCATGGAGCATGAGGCTAAAAACCAACAATTAGGAAACACTGATTTAGGTGCTGCTTTTAAGAGGTTAAAACATTTTATTGGTTCAGATAACAACATCACAGAAGATGATTTTATAAGTTCAGAAAACACTGGAACATCATTAAAAAGTGACTTTAGTCATGGCCTCTCATGTGCCACATGAACTGAACTTTGAATGCAGCCATACTGTGAAACTAGCATTTTAAACACTGGCTTGTTTAGTCAGGTGAAGTGTGAAAGTATTCAGAGAATTAAAGCATATACTTATGCTTTTGTAATAAATGATACAAAGAGAAAGTCTGCTCAGATTTCACCTGAATCTATTTATATTTGGTTCTACGTCTAATTTTCCCAGTGACTTATAAGCTTTTGGAAGACAAGGACCATATCTCAGCCTTTTCCCTTTTCCACAATAGCAACTAGCATACTGGTTTTCATTTAGTTGCCAATAAGTATTTTGAGGGCTGAAATAATATTTAGAATCAAGTTTAGGTAATTTAAAGCAGAAAAATAAGCTAAATAATGGCTCCCCAAATACGTCGACATCTTAATTTGCAGAAATTCTGAATGTTACTACTCTGTCCCATAGGGTCTCTATGAGTCGGAATTGTCTCCATGGCAAGGGTTTTTTTTTTTTTTTTGGAGTCCTGGTTGCTCAGTGGTTAAGAGCTTGGCTGCTAACCAAAAGTTTGGCAGTTTGAATACACCAGCTGCTCCTTGGAAACCCTATGGAGCAGTTCTACACTATCCTATACTGTCGCTATGAGTCTGAATCAACTTGAAGGCAAAGGGTTATGAATGTTACCTTAATATGGAATAAGGGACTTTGCAGAAGTGATGAAATTAAAGATCTTGAGGTTGGGAGATCATTTGGGATTATCCAGGTGGGTTCAATATAATCACAATATAATCAATATAATCACAATCACAATGGTCCTTCTAAGAGAGATGCAGGAGGAGACAGAGGGGTAGGTGATGCGGTGACTGATGTGATACAGAAGCAGTGACTGGAGTCATACAATCTGAAGATGGAGGCAGGGGCCAGAGACACGGGATATGGGTAGCCATCAGAAGCTGAGAAAAGTAAGGGAACTGATTCTCCCTTCAGAGTCTCCAGGAAGAACCAGCTGTGCTGACACCTTAACTTAGCCCAGTGAAACTAATTTTGGACTTCTGACTTTCAGAACTATAAGAGAATAAATTTGTGTTGTCTTAAGCCACTAAGGTGGTGGTAAAGGGGCCCTGGTTGTGCAGTAGTTAAGCATTCTGCTGCTAACTGATAAGTAAAAAAAAAAGGAAAAAAAAATTGCCGTCAAGTCAATTCCGACTCATAGTGATCCTATAAGACAGAGTAGAACGGTCCCATAGAGTTTCCAAGGCTGTAATCTTTATGGAAGCCTACTGCTACATCTTTTTCCCACTGACTAGCTGGTGGGTTCGAACTGCCAAGTTTTAGGTTAGCTGCTGAGCGCTTAACCATTGCACTACCAGGGCTCCTTAACCAGTAGGTAGGGGGTTCAAATCCACCAGCTGCTCCACGAGAGAAAATACCTGGTGATCTGCTCTTCTAAAGATTTAAGCCTAGTAAACCATAGGGACAGTTCTACTCTGCCATATAGGGTCACTATGAGTCAGGATTTACTGCACAGCCCACAACAACAATAGTGCCAACAAGCTTGTGGTAATTTGTTAAAGCAGTGAAAGGAAACTAGTACAAGTAATAAGCAATAATCAAACCATATCAAAATTAAAGCCTTGGCTACTTGCAAATTATGATACTATTTGAATTTGTTGCATTCCCTTTTATACACCCAGCATTAGAGAACATTTAAAAGCTATGTATAAGATATATTTAAATGCACTAAATTATTATATACTGTAATTATAACAGGGTCTAACACATAGTTAACAGTTAACTGTGATTGTTTTTGATATGATGGTTATTTTTCATTTACATAATGACAAAAAAATTGTCGTCCAATTGATTCTGACTCATAGCGACCACATAATGACAGTGAGGTTTATTATATTTCCACTTATTGATCAGCTCTTTGAGATTTCTTTTCTATGAGTAACCCAAAACACCCATTACAAATATATTGGAAGTATTATTTTTCTTTGTCTAATCATATTGTCTTTTAATTCAATTCTATTCCTATTTTGCAGTGATTTTTTATTTTCAAATCATGAATGAGTGTTGAGTTTTATCAAGTGCTTTCTAGCACCTATTGAAATGACAAAGTATGAACTTAAGAATATCCCACCTGAATTTAGAGACCATCTCAAGAATAGATTTGATGCATTGAACACTAATGACCAAAGACCAGGCAGATAGTGGGATGACATAGAGAACATCATACATGAAGGAAGCAAAAAGTCATTAACAAGATAGGAAAGAAAGGAAAGACCAAAATAGATGTTAGAAGAGACTCTGAAACCTGCTCCTGAAAGTAGAATAGTGTTTAGTTATTGTGATGGATTGAATTGTGTCCCCCAAAACTGTGTCAAGTTAGCTAGGCTATGATTCCCAGTATTGTGTGATTGTCCACCATTTTGTCATCTGATGAGATTTTCCTGTGTGTTGTAAATCCTACCTCTACGATGTTAATAAGGCAGGATTAGAGGCAGTTAATATTAATAAGGCAGGACTCAATCTACAAGATTAAGTTGTATCTCCAGTCAATTTCCTTTGAGATATAAAAGAAGCAAGCAGAGAGACAGGGGGATGTCATGTTACCAAGAAAGCAGCACCAGGAGCAAAGTACATCCTTTGGACCTTCCCCGAGAGCCAACAGAGAGAGAAAGCCTAGCTATCTGGTGCTGCTATAACAGAAATAACACAAGTGGTTGGCTATAACAAACGGAAATTTATTTTCTCATGGTTTAGGAGGCTAGAAGTGCAAATTCAGGGTGCTAGCTCCAGGGGAAGACTTTCTCTCTCTGTCGGCTCTGGAGGAAGGTCCTTGTCATCAATCTTCCCCCGCCAAGGAGGTTCTCAGCGCAAGGATCCCAGGTCCAAAGAATTCAACTCCCCACCTGGTTTTTCATTCTTGGTGGTAGGAAGTCCCTCTCCTCTCCACTTACCTCTCTCTTTTATATCTCAAGAGAGATTAATGCAAGATACAACCTAATCTTGTAGATTAAGTCCTGCCTCACTAAAATAACTGCCTCTAATCCTGCCTAATTAACATCATAGAAGTTAGGATTCACAACACATGGCATAATCACATCAGACCACAAAATGGTGAACAATCACACTATTCTGGGAATCATGGTCTAGCTAAGTTGACACACGTTTTGGGGGGACAAAATTCAACCCATAACAAGTAGCTAAAGTGAATGGAAGAAATGATGAAATAAAAGAGCAGAAGAGAAGATTTCAAAGGATGGCTGGAGAAGACAAAGTAAAGTCTTATAACGAAACACGCAAAGACATGGAGTTAGAAAATGAAAAAGGAAAAACACACTTGGCATTTCTCAAGCTGAAAGAACTAAAGAAAAAATTCAAGCCTTGAGATGCAATATTGAAGGATTCTCTGGGAAAAATATTGAACAATGCAGGGAGCATCAAAAGCAAATGGGAGGAATACAGAGTCACTATACTGAAAAGAATTGGTTGACTTTCAAACATTTCAGAAGGTTGCATATAATCAAGAAACAATGGTACTGAAGGAAGAATCCCAAGCTGCACTGAAGGCATTGGTGAAAAACAAGGCTTCAGGAACTGATGGAATACCAGCTGAGATATTTCAACAAATGGATGCAAAGTTGGAAGAGCTCTCTGGTCTATGCCAAGACATTTGGAAGACAGTTTACATGGCCAGCTAACTGGAAGAGATCCACATTTGTGCCCATTCCCAAGAAAGATGATTCAGCAGAATGCGGAAATTATCGAACAATATCATTAATATCACATATAAGTAAAATTTTGCCGAAGATAATTTTAAAAAGTTGCAGCAGTACGTTGACAGACAGCTGCCAGAAATTCAGAAGAGGACAGAACAAGGGCTATCATTGCTGATGTCAGATGAATCTTGGCTGAAAGCAGAGAATATCAGAAAGATGTTTACCTGTGCTTTATTGATTATGCAAAAGCATTTGACTGTGTGGGTCATAACAAATTATGGGTAACGTTTCAAAAAATGGGAATTCCGGAACACTTAATTGTGCTGATACTGAACCTGTACACGGATCAAGAGGCAGTTGCTCGAACAGAACAAGGGGTACTTTGTGAATTAAAGTCAGAAAAGGTATGTGTCATGGTTAAATTCTTTCACCATAATCATTCAATCTGTATCATGAGCAAATCATTCAAGTAGCTGGACTATATGAAGATGAATGGGGCATCAGGACTGGAGGAAGACTCATTAACAACCTGTGTTATACGGATAATACAACCTTGCTTGTGGAAAGCTAAGAAAAATTGAAGCACTTACTGGTGATGATCAAAGACTACAGCCTTCAGTATGGATTACACCTCAACATAAAGAAAACATAAGTCTTCACAACTGGACAAATAGGCAACATCATGACAAAAGGCGAAAAGATTGAAGTTGTCAACGGTTTCATTTTACCTGAATCCACAATCAAAGTCCATGGAAGCAGCAGTCAAAAAAGCAAAGGATGTAGTGCCTTGGGCAAATCTGCTGCAAAAGACTTATTTAAAGTGTTAAAAAGCAAAGATGTTACTTTGAAGACTAAGGTGTGCTTGACCAAAGCCATGATATTTTCAATCACCTCATAGGCATGTGAAAGCTGGACAATGAATAAGGAATGCCAAAGAAGAATTGACACCTTTGAATGATAGTGTTGGTGAAAAATATTGAATATCTGAAAAAAAAAGAAGATCTGAAAATCTGTCTTGGAAGAAGTACAGCCAGAATACTCCTTAAAAGCAAGAATGATGAGACTTCTTCTCAGGTACTTTGGACATATTATCAGAAGGGACCAGTCGCTGGAGAAGGACATCATGCTTGGTCAAGTAGAGGGTCAGCAAAAAAAGAAGAAAACTCTCAATGAGATGGATTGACACAGTGGCTGCAACAATGGGCTCAAACACAGCAATGATTGTGAGGATGGCAGAGGACTGGTCAGTGTTTCGTTCTGTTGTCTATAGGGTTGCTGTGAGTTGGAATGGACTCCACGGTGCCTAACAACAACAACAACAATATGATAATAGTTTAAATCAGTTAATGTGCTTTAATGCATTTTTATATTCTTAAGAAGATATCATGCTTACATTTCTGGAATAAACCCTAACTGGTTGTGGTGGTTTTATACATGGCTTAATTTAATTATCTCATAGTTTATTTGATATTTTTTGTACAATATTTGTAAATAAGATTGGGTTATCATTTTCCTTTACCTAACTGGGTTTGGTATCAAGGTTACATCAGTCTCACTAACAAAACAAAAAAAAAAAAAAAAAGGAATGTGTTTTATCTGTTTATATAACCTTGTAAAGATTGTATAAAATAGGTATCGTTCCTTGAAAGTTTGACAAAACTCACTTTAAAACCTGTGGATAAAGTTCCCATCTCATAGAGAGTTTTTTTTTTTTTTTTTTTAAACTACAGCAGGAATCAGCAAATTATATCCTGCTAAACAAATCTGACCCACCATCTGCATTTGTAAATAAAGTTATTGAAATATAGTCATTAACATTTACTTACATAGTGTATATGGTTGCTTTTTCCTTTAAATGGCAGTATAAAGTAGTTGCAATAGAGACTATAAGAATGCAAATAGTCTAAACATATTTATTATCTGGCCCATTACCTAAAAAGTTTGTCTACTCCTGGATTTCAGAATGAATTTATTTTGAAGTTATTTGTTTATTCAAATTTTCTAGTCCATTAATGAGTCAATTTGATAATTTATATTTTCCAGAAAACTACTGATTACATCTAATTTTTCAGTGAATATTTACTGAATGTCTTCTAAGTGCCAGACACTTTTCTAGACTATGTAGGTATAGCAATGAGCAAAACAAAAACCTTGCCTTGTGCACTTTATATTCTGTGGTAAGTAGAGACAATTAAAGACTATTACTAAATATATATAGTAGATTCAAGTAATGATTCATGTTTGAAGAAGACATGGAACGAATTTTGCAAAAGAAATGATCATTGGAATAGAAAGCATCCAAAATCAAACAAGGAGAAGATAAAACATAAAAATAAAAACAAAAAATGAAAGCAATGAATGTGTTGTAAATTCTACCTCTACGATGTGAATGAGGTGGGATTAGTGGCAGTTATGTTAACGAGGCAAGACTCAATCTACAAGATTATGTTGTGTTTTAAGTCAATCTCTTTTGAGATATTAAAGTAGGAAGCCAGCAGAGAGACATAGGGACCTCCTACCACCAAGGAAGTAAGGCCAGAAGCATGGCACGTCCTTTGGATCCAGGGTCCCTGTGCTTGACAGGGGAAGATTGATGACAAGGACCTTCCCCCAGAGCCGAGAGGAAGTCTCCCCATGGAGCTGGCACCCTGAATTCAGACTTCTAGCTTCGTAGACTGTGAGAGAATAAACTTCTTTTTGTTGAAGCCATCCATTAGTGGTATTTCTGTTATAACAGCACTAGATAACTAAGACAGGATTTGGTACCAAGAAGGTGGTGTGCTGCTCTGACAGACCCAAAATGTGGATGCCATTTAAAACTGTGACTGGATAGAGGCTGGAATAGTTTTAAAGTGCCTAATAGTAAAAGCCTAGATTGCCTTGAAGAGACCGTTGGTGAAATTTTGGAAATCAAAGACAATTCTGATGAGGACTCAGAAGGAAATGAGGAGAGTTTTTACACTGGAGACGGCGCAGACGGCAAGAAGCAGCAGAGAACCTGCAGAGGCAGAACCAGAAGACTAGCAGGAGACAGCTCTGGAGATGACCCATGGAGTGAGAGACCTGAGTGCCTTTGGCAGGAGGCTTCGTGGCAGAGTGGGGTACCTTCGAGAACTTATCGGTGGAGCTAGGCCTACTAACCCACAGAGCGAGAAAGCTGAGTGCCTTCCAGCCAAAGTTTACTGGTGCACTAGGGTGCTTCCAGGCACTTATTGGTGGAGCTACAGAGCTTTGCAACACTTGCCCAAGCAGCTCTGATGCAGGCTGCGAGGCCTGAGGGGCCAAGAGTCCAAGGAACCAGGAAGCAGAAGCTGAAAAGGCAAAGAACAGAGAAAGCAGAGCTGCTTCAGTCACAAAGTGTAGGGCCATGACCTCTGGGGTCTCTGCCACTCAGATGGACTAGGAGAATGGGACCACCTAAAGCCAAGGGTGCAGAGTTGCCATCCTACTGGGCCTGGAAGGTGGAGCTTAAGCCCAAGGCTGAGGGACTTCCACTCAGAATCTGGAGAGTGTGGCCAATACTTAGAGTCTGGAGGGCAAGGCCATTGTGTAAATGGTCTCAGAGAACAGAGGATTATTTTCAAGCCTTAAGGGTTAATATAATGTGTTCTGCTGACCTGCTTGGTGCCTGTTATCCCTTTTTTCCCTCCAATTTCTCCCATTTGTAATGGAATTGCCTACTTTATGCCTGTTCCACTGTTGTACTTTGGAAGCAGATAACTTGTATTCTACATTTCACAGATGAAGAGAAATTTTTGGATTTTGGACTTAGAGTTCATTTAAGACTTTTGCTAAGATATGATGGAGTGAATGTGTTTTACATGTGGCAAGGACATGAATTTTTGGAGGCCAAAGGTGGAAGTTATGGATTGAATTGTGTCCCTAAAAATATGTGTTAATTTGGCTACGTTGTGATTCCCAGTATTATATGATTGTCCACCATTTTGTCATCTTATGTGATCTTCCTATGTATTATAAATCTTACCTCTACCATATTAATGAGGTGGGATTAACAGCAGTTATGTTTATGAGACAGGACTCAATATACAAGATAAGGTTGTGTCTTAAATCAATCTCTTTTGAGATACAAAAGAGAGAAGTGAGCAGAGAGACATGGGGACCTCGTATCACCAAAAAACAAGTCAGGAGAATAGCATGTCCTTTGGACCTGGGGTCCCTGTGCTGAGAAGCTCCTCGACAGGGGAAGATTGATGACAAGCACCTTTTCCCAGAGCCGACAAAGTGAGAAAGTCTTCCCCTGGAGCCAGCAACCTGAATTAGGACTTCTAGCCTCCCAGACTGTGAGAGAATAAATATCTCTTTGTTAAAGCCATCCACTTTCGATATTTCTATTGTAGTAGCACTAGATAACAAAGATGTCTACCAACAGTTTCTTCAAGGCAATCTAGGCTTTTACTACTTATTAGCCCTTAAAATCTCTTTCAGTCTCTAACCATTAGCTAATTCCAAAACCGCTTCCACATTTTAGGTATCTGTTAGAGCAGCACCCCACTCTTCGAGTACAAAATTCTGTCTTGGTTAACTAATGCTTCAATAACAGAAATTCCAAGTGGACAGCTTTAACCAACAGAAATTTATTTTCTCCCTGTTTAAGAGACTAGAAGTCCGAATTCAGAGTGGCTGGCTCTACGGGAAGGCTTTCTCTGTTGGCTCTGGAGGAAGATTCTTGTTTCTTCAACTTCTGCTTGCTGGTTCCTTGGAGATCTCCATGTGTCTTGGCATCTATCTTACCCCATCTCTCCTCTGCTCACATGTTTAATCTCCTTTATATCTCAAAAGAGATTCACTGAAGATAACACCCTACACTAATCCTGCTTCATTAACCTAAATACAATCCATTCAAAATGGGATTATAACCATAGGCATAGAGGTTAGGATTTACAACACATATTTGGCTGGGGGTGGGGGGGATATAATTCAATCCATAACAATACAAAATGTATTTTTATATTTTTACATCAATTTTAAATTTAGTTAACTGAAAAACCTTGATTGCATATTTGTTTCAGACAGCAGAAGTTGGTAAAAATCTTCACTTTCTTCATCTTTGGCATTAGTGGTTGGTGTGTAAATTTGAATAACACTCGTATTTACTAGTCTTCCTGGTATGCATATGTATATTATCCTATCACTGATAGGGTTGTACTTCAGGAATAGATCTTGAAATGTTCTTTTTAACAAAGAATGCTACTCTATTCCTCTTCAAATTGTCATTCCCAGCATAGTATACCACATGATTGTTCGATTTAAAATGGCCAATACCAGTCCATCTTAGTTCACTAATGCCTACAATATGGATCTTCAAGAGTTCAGTTTCATTTCTGACAGCTTTCAATTTTCCTAGATTCATACTTTGTACAGTACACATTCCAATTATTAATTGATGTTTATTGCTGTTTCTTCTAATTTTGAGTCATGCCGCATTAGCAAATGAAGTTCCCAAAAACTTTACTCGGTACATGTCATTAAGGTCAACTTTACTGTGAGGAGGCAGCTCTTTCCCAGTCGTATTTTGAGTGCCTTCCAACCTGAGAGGCTCATCTTCTGGCACTATATCAGACAATGTTCCACTGGTATTCATAAAGTTTTCCATGGCCGATTATCTTTTTTTAGAAGTAGTTTGCCAGGCCCTTCTTCCTAGTCTGTTTTAGTCTGGAAGCTTTGTGAAAATCTGTACACCAGTTCAAGCTGGATTTACAAGAGGATGTGGGATGAGGGACATCACTGCTGATGTCAGACGGATCTTGGCTGAAAGCAGAGAATACCGAAAAAAATGTTTACTTGTGTTTTATTGTTTATGCAAAAGCATTCAACTGGTCATAACAAATAACAAATAATGCTGTGAAGGATGGGAATTCCAAAACACTTAATTGTGCTCATGTGGAACCTGTACATAGACCAAGAGGCAGTCATTCAAACAGAATAAGAGGATACTGCATGGTTTAAAATCAGGAAAGTTGTGTACCAAAGTTATATCCTTTCATCATACTTATTCAACCTGTATGCTATGCAAATAATCCAAGAAGCTGGACTATATGAAGAAGAATGAGGCATCAGGATCAGAGGAAGACTCATTAACATCCTGCATTATGCAGATGACACAATCTTGCTTGCTGAAAGTCAAGACTTGAAGCATTTACTAGTGACGATCAAAGACTATGGTCTTCAGTATGGATTACACCTCGACATAAAGAAAACAAAAATCTTCCCAACTAGACCAATAAGCAACTTCATGATAAACGGAGAAAAGATGGAAGTTGTCAAGAATTTCATCAAATTTGGATCCACAACCAACACTCTTGGAAGCAGCCATCAAGAAATCAAACAACATATTGCATTGGGCAAATCTGCTTCAAAAGATCTTTTTCAAGAGTAAAAAACAAAGACGTCACTTTGGGGACTAATGCATGCCACGCCAAGGTATTTTGAATTGCCTCAGATGCACGTGAATAAGGAATACATGCATGAATAAAGAAGACTAAAGAAGAATCGATGCTTCTGAATTGTCCTGTTTGTGAAGAATATTGAATATACCCTGGGCTGCCAGAAGAAGGAACAAATCTACCTTGGAAGAAGTACAGGCAGAATGCTCCTTAGACGCGAGCACGGCAAGACTTCCTCTCACGTTGTTTTGACATGTTATCAGGCTGGACCAGTCCCTGGATAAGGGCATTATGATTGGTAAAGAAGAGGTCAGTGGAAAAGAGGAAGACCTTCAACAAGATTGTTTGACTCAGTGGCTGCAATAGGGGCTCAAACATAACGATTATTGTGCAGATAGCACAGGACCAGGCAGCGTTTCATTCTGTTGTACATAGGGTTGCTGTTAGTTGGAACCCACTTGAGTGCCCCTAATGGCAGCAACATTTTTTTTTAGCATATATTTAGAAGTAAAATGAATGACAACATTACTGCCATAGATGGGAGGCTGACCAAAGAAGTGTACTGTTTTATGTTCTTATACTTTGATAGGAGAGTTTGTAGAAGAATATTTGAAGGAAGAGTGAAATAAATGAGAGTTGTAAATTGTGAATCCTAGAGAAACAAGTGTAGTTAATAAAATAAAGCAATATCTCAAGGACAGGGGATGTTTCTATTTCTCTCATGTGTCAGCATGTTACATTTTCCACATTAATTTTCTCACAGTGGGAATTCAAGTCAGCGTTAAGGAGCAATATGACTGATGAAAGAAAAAAAAAAGAGCTCAGAAGATGAATATACAAGGAACAACTACAAAGGTAATTTTTACTTCTGCAAAAAGTTGTAGCATACCTTGAAATTAGGAAAAACATCAGTTTAGTTGCCTTTTTTTTCTGAAAACACTGGTAGAACTGGATCATTGGGCAATTTATTTAGCATCCTGTAGAGCCCTTGAATATATTAAAAAAAAATCGATGGAGATGAATCTTTGGGGTCTTTGGGGTCTATGTAGCATAAATTTAGGGTGTTACTAAACTCACTATGAAATCTTGTTATGTAAGAGATAACTATGAAAAGCATCACTACATCTTGCAAATGATCACTCCAGAAGAATACCTATCATGTAATCCAATGACATTTTCATTCCCTTTAGATATTTTCTTTTAGAAATTGAAAACCGTAGGATCAATTTTTCTCTTGGCAAATTGATATGCCCTTTCTTATCAGATAATAAGAGAAATATGTAATCCATTTTGGTTCTCTTTCTTTTCTTTTAGGCTTCTTGGGTGAGACCTTTCTGGTGTGATCTATGGGGGCCTTGAGGTCCTGTAGCCTGTCTTAGGAAGAGGAAGCAAGAGAAAACAGTGCAGATCATTAAGCTCTGATTCAATTAAAGTGATTATAAGTTAATCAAGGGAAATTAATATTTTCACAAAAGAATTTGTTGGGAATAAAATTTTGTTTCTGTTAAAAATATTAGAAACCATCAACTTTAAATTCAGTTCTGAATTGATTAACCATATTTTATTAAGTTTTTGGTTAAAATTGTGGTTAAACCAAACAACCAAATCCATTGCCATCAAGTCGATTTCGACTCATAGCCACCTTACAGGACAGAGTAGAGCTGCCGCATAGATATTCCAAGGAGCGGTGGTGTACTCAAACTGCCAGCCTTTTGGTTAGCAGCTGAGCTCTTAGCCACTGTGCCACCAGGGCTCCAAAATTGTGGTTAGAAGTGATATAATGCAAATCAGAGTATGAATTATATCTTCATCGCTTATGCTCTGCGGCCTCTGACAATTTATTTAATATTTCTGTAATCTACCTTTCCTATTATAAAACAACAATAATAATACCTAACTCCTAAGTTTGTTGTAAGTCAATATTGACAGTACATGTTTGACACTCAGCAAGGATCCTGTACATCATAACTCTGCATACATTTGGTCAATGGTTCTCAATCATAGCTGCATATTGGGATCCTCTGAGGAGGTTGTAAAATTCTAAAGTCTAGACAACCCCTTTCAGAAATTCTGATATAATTGATCTGAGGTGCAGCCATTTCAATGGGAATTTTAAAACTCCACAGGTGATTCTAATGTGCAGCCAAGTTTAAGAAAAACTGAGTTAGGTGCACTGGTTACAAGAAAAAGAAACTCTGGTCACTAGGGCAAAAAGGAAATCTATTGGGAGGATATGGTGCCGCTTACAGAACTGAAATGAAACAATGGAGCACTATGTTTGGGTAGACCAGTTGATCTAGTTGACATAAGCTAAATAACTATTTCTTCAGGGAATAAGTCACCCTCAGGGTTTCCTATTCATTCATTCTTTCACTTTTGTGTCCCTTAATCTTACTGTTCAAGTTTCAAAACCTGTAAGAGAGGGACAGCATAATTGAACTGGCTCGGGTCATATGCTCTCCCCTTGGCTAAGAGAATGTACTACCTTTGATTGATAGACTCAAGAAGACTAAGCAAAGCACATTGATGGAGAGGCAGTTGCTCAGAAGTGACTGAGGTACGCTTACAAAGGAAGACAATGAGAATGGACATTGGTGGCCAAACCAAGTCAATCAATAAACAAACAAGCAAACACTATAATATTATTACTTCTGGCATAACAAGAATCCTTCTTTCTTAAGAGTTTTGAATCATACGATTATATGTCTATATGTTACTGGCTACCAGTTCACAACTCTCTGGAAATAAATTGAGCAGCACCTAAGAAATGGTATCCCATTATAGGTAAGTATTCATAAGTAAAGCAATTTAGATCATCAGCATAATGATTGTCCAGAATCTTTGAAAGTGTACAATACTCTGTTCTGACTGCAATAACTCAGTGCACATGTAAGAGTGATCCTGGATTACAATCCCCGTTTCTACAGCAATTGAGTTTCCACACTGGCAATTCACTTCTGAGGGTGTCGGTCTGGTAAGTCATTAATACAATATAGTATTAGTATGATACCCAGGAGTCTTGGGAAGGCAAGATTTTATAATGGAAAGGCACACAAATCATAGCAGGTGGATTGAAACCTGGGTAACCATGATGCAAACCTCTAATAGTGGATATTCAGGGGTAAAGAAATCAAAATTACAGTGGCCTAATTTATCCACACGTATAAAAGAACAAACTTGAAATAAGTTTTCAAAACCTTAAAAGATAAAAAAACACAGTGGTGGTCACTATTTTTAAAGCCTAGATAAAAGATAAAGTTACAATATCCTTAGAGATAAAAGTAAAATTAAAGCAAAAAGGAACTCTAAATATCTAGAAATGTTTTCTGATCTTGGCATTATTCATTGAAAAGAAGTAAAACTGACACAGAAATTGAGGAATTAGTTTGGAAACATCTCTTTTATGGATCATGTGATTACTAACAGAAACACACTAACAACAATACAGTTGGTAATTAAGTCGGGTAATATTTTCATCTTTCACACAATTGATAATTTCCATTTGTCACTAGCAACAGGCAAGACACTCTTATATAATGAGGGAAATAGATTAGATATCAGCAAAAGAGGTAATTAAAAAGCTCATCTCTTCTTCAAAACCCTATATTTTATTTCACACTTTTTTTCAAAAATAAAAAATCTTATAAATTAGGAACAACTTAAATACATATGATATATACTCAGAATGACAATAGAGAGTTAATAATTAGTTATATTTGGAAAAGTGGCACAGTTGAATGCAGGGGAGATTAAAGAGACCGGAAATCATGAGGAAAGGATAGAGAGAGGATTCTCGATAGGAAAAAATGGTTCTGAATCAAATTTGAAGACAACTACATAAATAATACTCTGTGTTGTACAAGCCATACACAAGCACACACACACATACACAGAGACACACAAACAACTGTGCAACAAGGTCTGGAATAGATCACATAAGACATGAAGTCCACTGGAGGATTCAGAGAAAATACGTGTTGAATCACTTCTCCCATGATTGGAGGTCTGTCCTCTTATTCTAGGAAATAAACATATACACTCTCTTTCTGAGTTCTTTCTCAAAATTATACTGTGTGTTTGTTTATCCTGTAAAAACTTTAAAAAATAATTTCAATTCCAGTTAGAATAACATTCTGTATATATATATATATATATATATATATATATATATATATATATATATATATATATATATATTAACTTTGGGAGATTCATCATTCATTACTTCATTCTTAAACCCAAACAAAAATATTTGAGTGCCAGATATGCTAACAGATTCAAAAAGGAAACTTAACCACAATCTCCACTTGCCAACACTCATGTTAACAGATACTTAAACAACAACACTAGGAATTTTGAAACAAGGGTGTTGTTGATCAGGAATAGCAGCACAGAGAAGATGAGATTATATCTAGAGCAGGGGTCAGCAAATCTGTTATATAAAGAACAGGATAGCAAATATTTTAGGCTTTTGGAGCCATAGAGTTTTGGTCACGACTACTCAACTCTGCTGTTGTGTTGTGAAAATATGTAAACAATGAGTATGGCTGTAATTCTCAGAGTTAGGAGGCTAGAAGTCTGAATTCAGGATGCTGGCTCTAGCGGAAGGCTTTCTTTCGCTGTTGGCTCTGGTCCTTGTCTCTTCAGCTTCTCTTCCTTGGCTCCTTGGTGATCTTCATGTGGCATGGTGTCTATCTTCTCCCATCTCTGCTTCTTTCCCAGCTTGGTTAATCTCTTTTATAGCTTAAAAGAGATTGATTTAATACACACCTTACACTGATACTGTCTCATCAACATAACAAAGAAAACCCGTTCCCAAATGGGATTATAACCACAGGTATAGGGGTTAGAATTTACGACACATATTTTGGGGGGGCATAATTCAATCCATAACAGCTGTTTCCAATAAAGTTTATTTATAAAAATAGGTGAGGTGAAGTGGGTGAAGTTTGTACACATGTTGCAGTGAGAATTTGGGGTGGGAAATTTTTGACCTCTGATCTTGAACAATCACCTGGAATTAACCAATTGGAGAAAAATAGAAACATCATTCCAGGTAGAGGGTGTAGAATAGTGAAAGCAAAAAGCAGTGTGATATGTTCTGGATATGATGAAAAATTATTGAGTGTCTAATCCACATTACATAGATGGCAGATAAGTTAATAGGTTGCTCTGTTTAATCACGGTTGTTATTAGGTGCCATCCAGTCAGTTCCGACTCATAGTGACACCTATGTACAACAGAAGGAAACACTGCCCCCTCCTGCACCATCCTTACAATCATTATTATGCTTGAGCCCATTGTTGCAGCCACTGTGTCAATCTATCTTTTTGAGGGTCTTCCTCTTTTTGGTGACCTTTTCCTTTACCAAAAATGATGTCCTTTTTCAGGGACTGGTCCCTCCTGATAGTATGTGTAAAGTACTTGAGACAAAGTCTCGCCATACACGCTTTTAAGGAGCATTCTGGATGTACTTCTTCCAAGACAGATTTGTTCATTCTTCTGACAGTCCATGGTATATTCAATATTCTTTGTCAATACCATTTACTCTCATTTATGAAATAGAGGTCCATATTAATAAATGGTGAAACCAGAATGTAAAATCGTAACACAGATTTGACTTTCAAATCTTGCTCTTTGCAGTATAGCTTGCTTCTTCAGTCTGAGAAATATGTACTTGTTAAACACTGAGTACTTAGTAATTACAGGTTCCTACCTTTTATATGCAAATTACGCTTAGTGGATTCAAAAGCAATTAACATGTATAGTGGCTCCACTCAGAATGCTGAGGAAAAGAAATAAATTTACCTGTAATTGCAAGGTTAGTACTCTGTAGTTAATCTGCCCTGCAACACCAGTTAATTATGAATTAGAGGTTGCCAAACAGGCTGAATTTGAAACAGATTTACTTTTTTTACTTTCTTTTACTCAACATAGCAAGACAGATTCTACCTTCTTTCACTCACTGCTGGCTACACGTGGAAGTGAATCCATTTCCTTTAACACTTTTCCCATTTTCAATGCCACACACACATCTGTTCTTATTGGAGTCTCAATTAATTATGATAGAAACTGTGGAGCACCCTCTGTACTTCTTCTAGAAAAGTAAAATACTATCAATCATTTTTTTTCTGTTGCTTTGGGAAAACGAGTAATGTGGTATTTAAGCTAAAATATGGGAAGGTTATTAGGCCTCTGGGTTAAAAATAAATAGGCAAAACCACCATCAAGGGCTTTCAAATTGCACGCACTGCAAACCTACAAAATGGGATCAAGGAGTGATTTCTAAACGTTTGTCATTCATATGCTTACACATCATCAGATCAATTATCCACATCAAAAATGAAATCTGGAGCCTGGTTATACATCATTAGGTTCATTAACTGTGACACCATCATCTCAGTATAAATTATTCTTGTATGAGTACCCAAGAAGGGAATTTAACACTTTTCAAAATGATGAAAAAGAAAAAGGAAAAAAAAAAAAGACTATATAGTTTCCAGTCTTGTGATCATTAATAAGTCCCACATCTTTTGTACTATTAAATCACCTCATATTAGTCCTGATGTTACAAGGAACATACTCCATACCATTGATCTTTATATCATATAAAAACCTCCTCTCCACACAGAATGATAGAGCTAGAAAGAACCTACAAGACCATTTCATTCTACTCCTTCGTTTTTCAGAGAGGAAGACTGAAGGATCAAGAGGTGGCCACATAACTAGTTAACAGTAGAGCCAAAATTATGGGGTCCAATCAACTTGATGACAATGGTTTGGGGTTTTTTAGGTAACTTAGTGCTCTTTCCACTTTACCATATTTCTTTGCTCATCTTTCTTTGAAGGACATCCTGAACTCAGACATGCACAGCTCTAGTTTACAAGTTTGATTTTATAGCACTGTTAATGTCTTTCTTAATTTAATAATTTGTTTGAACCAAATTAAACTTCTTTAATTTATTCTTAATATGCTATAACCTCTCTTCTTTCCCTGAAGACTTTGCTATCCCTGTTTTAGAAATCAGACACTGTGTCCTCGACCTCTAAGTCACTACTTTATATCTTCAAGTTAGACATGAGATGGACATTACTCATGTGATATTCTAACTTCATATCACATTACACCAATATTATAACTTTGATAAAATAGTCATGCCTAGATGCTTCATTGAAAATTGAGTCTATTGCTTAAATGGAATACATACAATACCTGGTCAGCTCCTGCAGTTGTCTGCTGAAGTGAATGAACTTCTACAATTCATAAAATATTCTGACCTACATTTTCAGATTTTTCTTATTCTCCCCTACATCAATAGCTACTCATTCATCTTCTTTTCAAGCTGCTTTCTTTATTGAGTTTATTCTCTTCCTTCTTATCTGTACACATGTTGCATGGCTTAACTATGAAAATTTCCCATCTGATCAATTACCTATGATCTCTCTCAGCATTTTGCCCCTTCAAGACCACAAATTATAATTTATCTACACTTTTGTTCGGTGTGATATCAGTACTGGAATTCTTCCGTTAGTAGCTGTAGCTGATTAGAATTTTGAAGTAATGTTGATTTTGAATATCAGAATCGCAGAGAAATGTTATGAGAACATTTGCTCCTTCACCACGTTGAGAAGGTAATGGCCCTGTTTGGAACTAACCAAGAAAGAAAAACTTCCATAAAAAATGTTTAGAAATGCCAATATTATAGTATACTATCTATATATTATCTATATTATGCTACCAATATTACATTGTAATATATCCAGTCTCTTTCTCTTCCACTTCCTCCATATCCATGTTCAACATGAATCAAATAATAAGAACAAAAGACAATTTGCTGATATTTTTCCTTCAGTATTACTACCTATAGGGCACTCATTACTGGTGCTTTGACTGGAGCCTCTAAAATCTTTAGGGCACAGGGAGCTGGACACTGCTGGAAATTTTATTCCTCCCCCCACATAGACTTAGGCAGTGATTGACTGGGCTGGTAAATAATGCTCAGAATGGGATAACTCCATGACAGCTTATGTTCCTGTATTCCAGTGGTGCTCTATGGTATAAGGCTGGAGAGGCCATCCCAAGGACATTGGAGATGGAGAAAGGAGGGAAATTCCATAGTGCTTTTTCCTTTTTTGCTCCTATGAATTTCCTTCAAAGAAACTTCACATTCAGTAAATTTTCAACTTTCCACATGAGAGCTGTTGAGTTAATACTCCTAGGCCAGTATGGCTATGCCCCTGGGCAAGGAGAGAGGGCAGCAAAAGAACATTTTGGAAAGACTGGGAGAAGCTTCAATGGCAATGGGTTGGGTTTGGTTTCAGAAGAGGAGACATAAGGGTGGAACTTTGCTGAATTATAGAAACTCGAATTCCCATAGTGCTGTTTCCTGAACACATATCGAAATAACTCTTGGTAGAGATTGGTGTAAATGCATATTTGGGAGGCAAAAGTGTTAGCTAGTGCCAACTCTACCCTGGAAGCTGACAGGAAGAGGCTGTCTGGAGCTCATCTGATGGCAGGTATTGCAGAGAAAGCTGCAGAAGGACCAAACCACCCTTATACTGATTGGCAGGACAAAGGCATGTACATTTTCCCATTGGCCAAGTGGGCATTACAAAAAGCTGTGTTTGAATCATCTGGAAAGGACCCCACACAAGAGGGCTTCTTTCTGTGTTCACTAGAGCCAAGCTGGGAGGCAACAGCTGAAGGCAAGTTGTAAGAGGTGTGTTGGTGTTTATATTGCCTGCGTCAGGGAATGATACAAAGAGGTTATCTCCAGTGGGGAAGGCCCTAGGGGAATACCCCAAAGTGACTCATTTGGCATGACAGAGGGTATTTGGCAGTCAAGGAAGATCTATATGTAGCACTTAATAATAAAGGAAAATTTTCTAATTAAATAAAACTTTACCTTCCAACCCCTTCTTTGCTCCCAAATTGAAGGTCTTGCAGGGCAACAGGAAGGACGAGAAAGGTGAAAGAACAGACCTTACCCACTTTCATGCTAGTCAGATGTGAGTTTGTGGGGAGGAAAGAAAAAACTGAGAGTTGGCTGAGAAAGTGAAAACATTATTTTTATAACAGAAAATAAGATACTTATAAAACCTGAAAGTTGTGGGATTTCTATCACTAGAAAGCTCAGGGCTCTCTCCAATATATTGTCTAGGAAAGGGTAAAGGATATCTGACAATATATTACAAAGGTAGGAGTGGAAAAATATTAAAAATCTCTTAATAAGACATTTACAAATTCTAATATTCATGCTCTTTACCAGAGTTCCCAGGGCAAAAATCACAGCAATAAATGGGACTCCTTTTCTACTTTCAAAGACTATGTAATTGAAAAGTAGGAAGAATAATGAGAGAAGTTACCAGGGAAAAGGTCAGTTTTGAAGTTGCCAATTGGACACAAGTGTTTAAAGAGGGTGGAGTTATTCTTAAATCCTGTTTCTTTCACATGCTCAATGGAAGGCATCTTCTAGTTCCTTCCAGCAGAAGAGAAGAGTCTTCATAAGAGAGGAAGCTGATTAAAGTTACAGTTATTTGTTATATTTCTTCTTATTAAGCTGTAAAACACCCAACACACGTAATGTGTCTGACTGCCTTTCACAGAGCAAGGCTTCAACAAATATTTGTTGAGCTGAGTGATACGCACTGTGGCTGAGATTTGGAATCCAGTCTCAAAAGGGCTTCATTCATCTACTGACGTAACTGCTACTATGAAATTGTTTGGCTTATGCTTTTTTGGTTAAACTTAATCTGTGTCCTATTCTAAATTTGCAGATGTTCTAACACAGTAAGGATATGAGTTCTTGCATTTAGACATGAGCAGGCAGATTACAAGGTCCCTATGTGGCACATTTGGTTTGCACTCAACAGCTTATCTAAAGGTTGGTGGTTAGAACCCACCCAGTGGTACCACAGAAGAAAGACCTAGCGATCTGCTTCCATTAACATCACAGCCAAGAAAATTCTACGGAGCAGTTCTACTCTCACATGTTGTTGCCATGAGGCAGAACTGACTCAGTGGCAACAGGTTTTTGTTTGTTTGTTTTGTTTTTTAGGCAAACTACTGTGAGTCTAAACAATGCCATAGGCCAGATGCTTCTGAATTAACTCCACTTCTGTTAAAACTGTGAGTCAGAGGTAACCATGGCTTACAGATGAGTAAAGGTCGGTGCTAACAATTTTTAAATACACAACTGTAACTCTATTAATTAATAATTATAGCAATTTATGTCTCTTTCGCAGTTGTTATGTATCATGCCAGGACTTCTACATGTATTAGCTCATTGAATATTTAAGGTAAGAATATAGCAACACTGCGCCTGCATTCCATCCAACGCAGGATTAGATGAAGATCTGTAATTGCTTCCCCCTTTATTCCAGGACTCAATGCTTTCCAACTTGTTATATTTTTTACCACCTGTTCATTGTATGCACCAGACCCACTTCCACAATTTTTTATTACACACCTGGCTTCCATAGACATGTGCTTTTCGCATGATTCTCTACTCAGTAGGGTATTTATTGAATGAAACTTTCCACTGCAGTCAGTAGTTATGATCAATCCTCCTCCCCAACACCCAGGAATGTGCAGTGTTAACCCTGTCCCAAATGACAGCATAGTCACCACCTCAGAGCATGAGAGACACTGTTCCACACCATGAGTAATCTGTCACAGATCTCAATGTCCTCTCTTACTTTCCAGATAGAGATACAGCTGCAAGGGAAATTGTTTTCTTTATTTCTCTTGGAAGTTCTTTGCATATGCATGCATGAGGGTGAGCATAGACAGACACACACACATTTTTCATACTCTCCTTTTTTTGTCATGGTTTCTTCTTCTTCACTGTAACCCTCTTAATTCTTTATGTAATCAAAACCTCCTTTTTCCTTGCTTACAGTACAAAATAAGTTTAAATCCCCTTTGAAAATTCTTTCTCTCATATTCTACCTCTGCATACCCAACTTACTGCTCAACAAAGGTGTTCTCTAGCAGAAACAACCTATATTATTCCTAACATTATTCTGAAGGCTATTTCCTAGTGTGCCTTATCTGCGCCTTTGACATAGGTTCAAGCAACTGCCCTCACAGGCCTGTTTTTCTTCAATTTCTGCCTTCATGTGTCTGAATTCTATGAATTCTCCTCCTCTGCATTCCAAGCCCATCTACACATTATTTCTAGAATGAGCAACACTTATTTCAAAGGGGAGGAGGGATTCTCACTGAATTGCATAGTCATTTCCACTCTTCAGCAACAATTGTTTCTAATCATGTCAATGTGGCAATAGTAAGGACAAGTCAAAAATAAAAAAAATGCTAAATTAAGATCGGAAACATAAATTGAATGCCACAATCATCACCATTCTGATACTTCTATATCAACACATTTACATATTTGACATCTAAATTGTACTGATGAAAACAGATCAGAAAGACACATTTGTTTAACTGTATAATTCTGAGTCCAGAAAGATTTGGTTACTGTCATTATATATATCAGAATACTGATCTATTATAAAGGAAGGCTGATATTTTACCAAGCTCTGGAAGATGTCCCAAACAAGAGGTTTATGAACAACTCTAAAACCCTTGTAATGATATTTTTTGCCAATTCTTTACAACATTGATTAAATACTTTCTTTTCAGAATAAAAGAAAATAATGGGATTGTTTCGAGAAAGGTCAGAGAAATGGTTTTCCACGTTATCAATCTTTTTGCATTCAGCCCTTCATTTGGCAAACATTTATTGAGTTCGTGTCAAGAGTTAGACACAGGGAACATACGACTGAACAGGAGAATTAAAGTCCTTGCCAAAATGAAAAAAATGTTAAAGAAGTGATTGTATCAAAATTTGCCATTATGATAAAATCAGTACAGGCTATCTAGAAGCACCTTTTTATTTAAGATGCCCAGTCATTTAATTCCAAAGACTAGTGAAATAAAACAAGTTAGCAGATGGTATATTGTTCCTTTCATCTGCCTGGAATGAACTGGATGGCTCCTTTTTGACCTTCAGCTTTCAACTTGAAGTCTTCACAAGAGATCTTCATTACAAAAATGTCATTACTTAGTTACTTTATCTTGCTACTATGTTTTAATTCTTTGCATCACACTTAATACTGTCGGATGCTTTCTTGCTTATTCACTGTCTTTTTTCTTAATGTTTACCACGTATTCACAGAACTTAGATGAGCATTAGCCACGTGATAATTGCTCAACAAATTTTTGTCGATTAATTGAATATTAGTGACATATAAACATGCCTTCTTGAATATTTCTTGGGAGTAACTTAAAAATAACATTCATTATTGGGTTAGCAATTTGGTTTTCATAACTTAAAAAAAAACAGCCACAACTAATTAAAATGTATATATTTTGTCTTCCCAGCATCTATTCAACCTTCTTTTGATAACATAATCATATTTTTCCTTGGGGAATGACACTGTAAAAAAAAAAAAACAGTTAACTGAAAAGTTGAAGGTTTGAGTCTACCCAGAGATACCTTGGAAGAAAGACCTGGCAATCTATTTCTGAAAAGTCAGCTATCGAAAATCCAGTGGAGCACAGTTCTGCTCTGACACACACGGGGTCGCCATGAGTCAGAGTCAACCTGATGGCAACTGGTGATAATGACTTCTTGCCCAATCTCAATTTACATATTTTTATTGAGTCTCACTTATCTGTAAGCTAAGGATGTAAGCACATGCCCCAGATACAGCCAGCTGGAGCATTCCATTTCTCTAACCATGACTGGTATCTCCAGACCAGCTAATCATAACAAATGAGATTAAAGCCTGTGGCTTCTGTTGGCCGTCTTAGAAATTCCACTTTCTGCATAAATTGGATGCATGACAACATTAAACTGAAGTGGTTTGGGGCTACCATGAAAACAAAAACAGCCATGAAGCCAACATGGAGAAAAGCAGAAGTTCAATAAAACTTCTTGACACAAACATTTTGCCACCTGGATTCAACTCTGTCTACACTAGGATTGTGTTGTGAACATTTCTGATGGGTCAGCAAGTTTAAGTAGGATTTGTGTCATTTGCAAATGAGTGTTAACTGATAAATCATCATTTTGTTGAATGATATATCTTAAATAACTCTGGACTTCAGCTTCCATATATTAGCTAATTAACTTACTCACCAAGTATTCTAGATCTTTTGCCTTCCTCACAGTTTTCTGTATGCATTTCCATTCAACCAAAACTTACATTTGCACATGATCTATCATGCCCCTCCCAGCAACATTGTTTTTGTTTGTTTGTTTATTGTTGTAGTTTAAGTGAAAGTTTACATTTCAAGTTAGTCTCTTATACAAAAATTTATCCATACATTGTTATGTAACCCTAATTGCTCTCCCTATACTGTGACAGCACACTCCTCCTTTCCACCCCTGATTTCCCATGTCCATTCAACCAGCTCCTAACCCTCTCTGCCTTCTCAACTCACCTCTGGATGGAAGCTGCCCATTTAGACTCATGTATCTACTTGAGCTAAGAAGCACACTCTTCACGAGCATCATTTTACATCCCACGGTCCAATCTTTGTCTGAAGAGCTGGCCTCGGAAATTATTTTAGCTCTGGGCTGATAGATAATCCAGGGACCGTGCTTTCTGGGGTTCCTCCAGTCTCAGTCAGACCATAAAGTCTAGTCTACTTACTAGAATGTGAGTTCTGCACCCCACCTTTCTCCTGCTCCATCAGGGACTCTCTGTTGTGTTCTCTCTCAGGGTGGTCATTGGTGGTAGCCAGGCACTACCTAGTTCTTCTGGTCTCAGGCTGATGGAGTCTCTGGTTTATGTGTCCCTTTCTGTCTCTTGGGCTAATACTTTCCTTGTGTCTTTGGTGGTCTTCATTCTCCTTTACTCCAGGTGTTTGGGACCAATTGATGCATATCAGATGGCCGTTTGCTAGCTTTTAAGACCCCAGATGCCACTCACCAAAGTGGGATGCAGAACATTTTCTTAATAAACTTTGTTAGGACAATTCCTAGATGTCCCCAGAAAACATGGTCACCAGCCCCCCACCCCTGTTACACTGTCCCTTGAAGTGTTTGGTTGTATTCAGGAAACTTCTTAGCTTTTGGTTTAGTTCAGTTGTGCTGACTTCCCCTGTAGTGTGTGTTGTCCTCCCCTTCACCTAAGATAATTCTTGTCTACTATCTAGTTAGTGAATTCCCCTCTCCCTCTCTCCCCACCCTCATAACCATCAAAGAATGTTTTCTTACGTGTTTAAACCTTTTCGTGAGTTCTCATAATAGTGGTCTCATACGATATTTGTCCTTTTGCGACTGACTAAGTTCACTCAGCATAATGCCTTCCAGGTTCATCCATGTTATGAGATGTTTCTCAGATTCAGCCTTATTCTTTATGGTTGTGTGGTCTTCCATTGTGTGAATATACCATAATTTGTTAATCTATTTGTTTGTTGATGGGCACCATCTTTCTGCTATCATGAACAGTGCTGCAATCAACATAGGTGTCATGGATTGTATTGTGTCCCCCAAAAATACCTGTCAACTTGGCTAGGTCGCGATTCCCAGTATTATATGATTGTCTACCATTTTATCATCTGATGTGATTTCCAT
The DNA here is from genome assembly GCA_030035585.1 of Dugong dugon. Lineage (NCBI taxonomy): Eukaryota > Metazoa > Chordata > Mammalia > Sirenia > Dugongidae > Dugong > Dugong dugon. The sequence goes on from CM057467.1 coordinate 109,583,356, forward strand.
GTGTGTTGTAAATTCTATCACTGTGATGTAATAAAATGGGTTAGCGGCAGTTATTCTGATGAGATCTACAAGATTAGATAGTGTCTTAAGCCAATCTCTTCTGTGATATAAAAGAGAGAAGTGATCAGAGACACACAGGGACCTCTTACCACCAAGAACGCAATGCTGGGAGCAGAGCACGTCCTTTGGACCTGAGGTTCCTGTGCTGAGATGCTCCCAGACCAAGGGAAGACTGATGCATCACAAGGACCTTCCTCCAGAGCCGACAGAGAGAGAAAGCCTTCCCCTGGAGCTGATGCCCTGAATCTGGATTTTTAGCCTACTAGACTATGAGAGAATAAACTTCTCTTTGTTAAAGCCATCCACTTGTGGTATTTCTCTTATAGCAGCATTAGATGACTAAGACAATGGGTGTGCATATATCTATTCCTGTGGCAGCTCTTATTTCTCTAGGATATATTCCAAGGAGTGGGATTGCTGGATCATATGGTACTTCTATTTCTAGCTTTTTAAAGAAGTGCCAAATTGATTTCCAAAGTGATTGTACCATTTACATTTCCACCAGCAGTGTATATGTGTTCCAGTCTCTCCACAACCTCTCCAACATTTATTATTTTGTGTTTTTTAGATTAGTGTTATCTTTTTTGGGGTGAGATGGTATCTCATTGTAGTTTTGATTTGCATTTCTCTAATGGCTAATGATCGTGAGCATTTCCTCATGTATCTGTTATCCACTTGAATATCTTCTTTGGTGAAGTGCCTGTTCATATCCTTTGCCCATTTTTTAATTGGGTTACTTGTCTTTTTGTTGTTGAGGTTTGCAGTGTCATGTTTATTTTAGATATTAGACCTTGATCAGATTTGTCATAGACAAATTTTTTTTCCCAGTCTGTAGGTAGTCTTTTTACTCTTTTGGTGAAGTCTTTTGATGAGTGTAAATGTTTGATTTTTAGGAGCTACCAGTTATCTAGTTTCTCTTCTGGTGTTTGTGCATTGTTAGTTATGTTTTATATTCTGTTTATGCCATGTATTAGGGCCCCTAGCATTGTCCCTTTTTATTCTTCCATGATCTTTATCATTCTAGATTTTTTATTTTAATTGGACTTTAGATGAAGTTTACAGAACATACTAGTTTTTCACTAAACAGTTAGTACCTATATTGTTTTATGGCATTGGTTAACAACACCATGACATGTCAGTACTTTCCCTTCTTGACCTTGGGTTCCCTATTACCAGCTCTCCTGTCCCCTCTGCCTTCTGGTCCTTGCCCTTGGGCTGATGTTCCCCTTTAGTCTCATTTTGTCCTATGGGCCTGTCTACTTTTTAGCTAAAAGGTGAACCTCTGGAGAGATTTCATTACTGGGCTAAAAGGGTGTCCGGGGGCCATACTCTCAGGGTTTCTCCAGTCTCTGTCAGGCCAAGTAAGTCTGGTCCTTTTTTCTGAGTTAGAATTTTGTTCTACATTTTTCTCCTGCTCTGTCTGGGACCCTCTATTTTGATCCCTGTCAGAGCAGTCAGTTGTGGTAGCCAGGTGTCATCTAGTTGTACTGGACTCAGTCTGGTGGAGGCCATAGTAGTTGTGGTCTATTCGTCCTTTGGAGTAATCTTTCCCTTGTGTCTTTAGTTTTCTTCCTTTTCCTCTGCTCCTGAAGCGGTAAGACCAGTGGGCTATCTTAGATGGCCAATCACAGGCTTTTAAGACCTCAGACACTACTCCACAAAGTAGAATGTAGAACATTTTGTTTATAAACTATGTTATGCCAATTGAGCTAGATGTGCCCTCAGACGTTCTAGATTTTATATTTAGGTCTTTGATTCATTTTGAGTCAGTGTTTGTGCACAGTGTAAGCTATGGGTCTTGTTTCTTTCTTTTTTTTTTTTGCAGATGGATACCCAGTTATGCCAGCACCATTTGTTAAAGAGACAGTCTTTTCCCCATTTAATGGATTTTGGGCCTTTGTCAAATATCAGCTGCTCATAGGTGGGTGAATTTCCATCTGGATTCTCAATTCTGTTCCATTGGTCTATGTATTTGTTGTTATACCAGTACCAGGCTGTCTTGACTACCGTGGCGGTATAATATGTTCTAAAATGAGGTAGTGTGAGGCCTCCTACTTTGTTCTTCTTCAGTAATGCTTTATTTATCCAGGGCCTCTTCCCTTTCCATATGAAGTTGGTGATTTGTTTCTCCATCACATTAAAAAGTGCTGGTGGAATTTGGATTGGGATTGCACTGTATCTGTAGATTGCTTTGGGCAGAATTGACATCTTCACAATGTTGAGTCTTCCTATCCATGAGCAAGTTATGTTTTTCCACTTATGCAGGTCTCTTTTGGTTTCTTGCAGTAGTCTTGTACTTTTCATTGTATAGGTCTTTTGTGTCTCTGGTTAGATTTATTCCTAAGCATTTTATCTTCTTGCAGGCTATTGTAAATGGTATTAATTTGGTGATTTCCTCTTCGAAGTTCTCTTTGTTGGTGTAGAGGAATCCAACTGATTTTTGTATGTTTATCTTGTATTCTGATACTTTGCTGAAATCTTCTATTAATTCCAGTAGTTTTCTTGTGGATTCTTTGGGGTTTTCTGTGTATAAGATCATGTCATCTGCAAATAGAGATACTTTGACATCTTCCCTACCAGTTTGGATGTCCTTGATTTCTTTTTCTAGCCTAATTGCTCTGGCTAGGACCTCTAGCACCATGTTGAATAACAGTGGTGATAAAGGGCATCCTTGTCTGGTTCCTGTTCTCAAGGGGAATGCTTTCAGACTCTCTCCATTTAGGATGATGCTGGCTGTTGGCTTTGTACAAATGCCCTTTATTATGTTGAGGAATTTCGCTTCTATTTCTATTTTGCTGAGTCTTTTTATTATGAAAAAGTGTTGGACTTTTTCAAATGCCTTTTTTGCATCAGTTGATAAGATCATGTGGTTCTTGTCTTTTGTTTTATTTATGCGATGGATTACATTGATTGTTTTTCTAATGTTGAACCATCCCTGCATACCTGGTATGAATCCCACTTGGTAAGTGCAGATTATTTTTTTGCTATGTTGCTGAATTCTATTGGCTAGAATTTTGTTAAGGATTTTTCCATCTATGTTCATGAGGAATATTGATCTGTAAATTTCTTCTTTTGTGGTGTCTTTACCTGGTTTCAGTATCACGGTTATGCTGGCTTCATAGAATGAGTTTGGGAGTATTCCATCCTTTTCTTTGCTCTGAAATACCTTTAGTAGTAGCGGTGTTAAATCTTCTCTGAAAGTTTGGTAGAATTCTCTAGTGAAGCTGTCAGGGCCACAGCTTTTTTTTTTTTTTTTTTTTTTTGGTGGGTGGTAGGGGGCAGGGCAGTTTTTAAATTACCTTTTCTATCTCTTCTTTTGTTATAGGTTTATTTTGTTGTTCTACCTCTGTTTGTGCTAGTTTAGGTAGGTAATGTGTTTCTAGAAATTTGTCTATTTCCTCTAGGTTTTCAAATTTGTTGGAGTACAGTTTTTCGTAGTATTCTGTTATGATTGTTTTAATGTCTTTTGGGTTTGTTGTGATATCATACATCTGATTTCTTATTCAGGTTATTTACTTCCTCTCCTGTTTTTCTATTGCCAGTTTGGTCAATCATTTATCGATTTTGCTGATCTTTTCAAAGAACCAGATTTTAGTCCTGTTAACTCTTTCCATTGTTTTTCTATTCTCTATTTCATTCAATTCTGCTCTAATTTTTATTATTTCCTTTCTTCTGGAGCCTGAGGGCTTCTTTTGCTGCTCTCTTTCTATTTGTTCGAGTTGTAGAGTTAATGTTTCGATTTTGGCCCTTTCTTCTTTTTGATTGTGTGCGTTTATTGCTATAAACTGACCTCTGAGCTCTGCTTTTGCTGTGTCCCAAAAGTTCTGGTAGGGTGTGGTTTCATTCTCATCTGATTCTGTATGTGTTTACTCTGTCCTTAATTTCTTCTATAACCCAGTAGTTTTTGAGCAAGGTATTGTTCAGTTTCCATGTATTTGATTTTTTTCCCTTGCTTTTTCTGCTATTGATTTCTACTTTTGTGGCTTTATGGTCAGAAAAGATGCTTTGTAATATTTTGATGCCTTGGATTCTGCTAAGGCTTGCTTTGTGGCCTAATATGTAGTCTATTCTGGAGAATGTTCCATATTCATTGGAAAAGAAAGTATACTTGGCTGCTGCTGGGTGGAGTGTTCTGTTTATGTCTGTGAGATCAAGTTGGTTGATTGTGGCATTTAGATCTTCTGTGTCTTTATAGAGCTTTTTTCTGGATGTTTGTCCTTCACTGAAAGTGGTGTGTTGAAGTCTCCTACTATTATTGTGGAGCTATTTCTCTTTTTAATGATGTTAGAGTTTGTTTTATGTATTTTGGAGCCCTGTCTTCAGGTGCCTAAATATTTATTATGGTTTTGCCCTGCTGTTGTATTGAGCCTTTAATCATTGTATAATGTCCTGCCTTATTCTTTGTGGTGGATTTTACTTTAAAGTCTATTTTGTCAGTCTATTTTAATATTGCCACTCCTGCTCTTGTTTGAGTGTTGTTTGCTTGCTATATTTTTTTCCATCCTTTGGGTTTGTTTCTGTCTCTTGTAGGCAGCATATAGATGGATCATGTTTTTTTTTTTAATAGATTCTGCCACTCTGTCTCTTCATTGGTGCAGTTAGTCCATTTACATTCAGCATAATCATTGATAGGTGTGAGTTTAGTGTTGTCATTTTGATGTCTTTGTGTGTGTGTGTTGTTGACAGCTTATTTGTTCCAATTAATTTTCTGTGCTGAGTCATTTTTCTTTATATAGTTTCTTTTCATCTTTTTCATTGTTGTTGATTTTGTATTTGCTGAGTCTCTAAGTTTTTCTTTTTCTTTTTTCTTTTGATGTGTAGCATTATTAGTTTTCTTTGCGGTTACCTTAATATTAACCTCTATTTTTCTAAGTTTAAATCAATCTTTTATTTCTTGATATCACCTTGACTTCCTCTCCATATGAAAGATCTATGACTACATTATTTAGTCCCTCTTTTTTGTTTTAATGTTGTTATCTTTTACATATTGAAGTCTCTGTTTCCCTACTTTCAGTGTTTTGGCTTTGACTTAATTTTGTGACTTCCCTATCTGGGTTGATATCTGATTATTCTGTCCTGTGTTTTAGTCTTGGGTTGTTATCTGATGTTATTGATTTTCCAAATTAAGGACTCCCTTTAGTATTTCTTGTAATTTTGGCTTAGTTTTTACAAATTCTTTAAACTTCTATTTATCTGGAAATGCCCTAATTTCATCATCATGTTTGAGAGACAGTGTTGCTGGATATATAATTCTTGGCTGGCAATTTTTTTTCCTTCAAGGTTTTATGTATGTCATCCCATTGCCTTCTTGTCTGCATGGTTTCTGCTGAGTAATCTGAGCTTAGTCTTATTGACTCTCCTTTGTAGATGACTTTTCATTTATCCCTAGTGACTCTTAAAATTCTCTCTTATCTTTGGTTTTCAGCAAGTTTGATTATAATATGTCTTGGTGATTTTCTTTTGGGATCTACTTTGTGTGGAGTTTGATGAGCTTCTTGGATAGTATCTTCTCATCTTTCATGATGTTAGGGAAATTTTCTGCCAGCAAATCTTCAACAATTCTCTCAGTATTTTCTGCTGTCCCCTCCTGTTCTGGTAGTCCAATCACTTGTAGGTTACTCCTCTTAATAGAGTCCTACATAATTCTTAAGTTGTCTTTATTCTTTTACATTCTTTTATTGGATTTTTCCTCAAATAAGTTAGTGTCAAGTGCTTTATCTTCAGTCTCACTAATTCTGACTTCAGTTGCCTTAATTCTGCTCCTATGACTTTCTATTGAGTTGTCTAATTCCAAAATTTTATTTTTGATCTTCTGGATTGCTCTCTCTCTCTCTCTGTGGATTCTTGCAGTCTGCTAAATTTGTTACTATGCTCTTGTATAACCTTCTTAAGTTCCTCTATTGCTTTGTCTGTGTGTTCCTTGGCTTGGTCTGCATTTTGAATGATCTCCTTCTTGAACTCTTGAAGAGTTCTGTATATTAATCTTTTGAATTCTACCTCTGGTAATTTCAAGAAGGTCTCTTCCTCTGGAAGGTTTCTTGATTCTTTGTTTTGGCCACTTGCTGAAGCCATCATGGTCTACCTCTTTATGTGATTCAGTATTGACTCTTGTCTCTGAGCCATCATAAGTTATATTTTTTATTGTATGTTCGCTGACAGTATCCTAGCTTCTTGTTTTATTTTGTTTTCGTATGCCCAAATAGGCAGGTCACGTGAGCTATTTTGAATTATTGTCATCTTTGAAGCTCTGATGTCCCATCACCAGGTGGTTTGAGCTGTTAATAGGTATGTGAGCCTGGTAGTCTATTTACTTTTCTTGTGTGAACTCAGCTCAGGTGTCCAGGCTGTTGGTCACCAAATGTGTGGTGCAGGCTGTCATCTACAGTCCTAGATGGGTAGGAGTGATTGGAGTAGGCACAGGTATCTGTCTGCAGTAGGGGCTTACACACTGAACAATGCTGGGGGCTGATGGCTGCCCCTGAGTGTCTGAGTGGAAGGTGTGTCCCTGTTCCCTAGAGCATGTAGGTGGGTGGGTTTTGCAGCTGGACTATGGGCACCCAGTGCTGTTGGCTGTAAGGACTGGGAGGCACCACTTATTCTTGGACCCCTGTCACAGGTGGCTATGAAGTGTGCATGTAGCCACCAGTCCTCAGGACCCTGATGTGGGTAGTTGAGGACCCTGCTTAATGGGCAGGGCAGTGTCAAATGTCATGAATCTGCCACTTCACCTTATAGCTGATACAGTTCAAAATAGGCTGCAGGTATATACCCTGTTGTACTGTGCTAATGAGAGCCTATGCTGTTGAAATGGGCCCACACAGGTCTATGCAGTGGTGAAAGGTATTGAAAGTCTGTGGCTCCTTATGCCTGTGCCTAGGCAAAGGGGCTGTGCCTGCCCTGAGTTCTTGGCTTAGTGGAGCTGGCAGATTATCTTTTCCTGTTTGTTAATTTGTTCCCTTTCCAAAGCCAGTAGAATGGCTCAGGGTGCACGACAGGTTCTAGTTCCGGCCCAGGTAGTGCAGCAATCACTGAAGGCAGACCAGGACCCAGAGCAAAGAAGGGAGGGGGCAGGTTAATGGGAGAGAAGTACTTAACAAAGGGTGAGTTTTTTGATTCATGAGATAGGTTAGATGCATTTACTTAACTGTCACTGATTGGGAATCATTTCTCGCTGGTTCTGGAGACTTGAGCAGACTCTTTGCCACTCAATCTCTCCCGAGGTGGAAACCCATCCCCAGTGCCATTTCTTGCCTCACCGCATCTCAGCCAATCCAGCCTTCAGGTTGCTGCTGCTGGCCAGTCAGGTCTGGCAACTCTTTGCTGCTTCTGAACCGTCTCTCTCTCCTCTCGCTGCTCAGTCTGATTCCTCATCTTTGTCTTTGATGTTCAGGGCTCCTAGATTGTCATATCTGATCAACTCACTTGTTTTTTTGGGTCTTTGTTGTAAGAGGGACCACAGGAAGTGTCTTACTACTCCACCATCTTGGCCCCACCTCCCTTAATCACTATTTTTAACACTCCTTGAGTATTCAACTTTTTAAAATGCTGAGAAAATAATGCTAGCCTTATGCTTGCTGCAAAATCTCAATATCAAGATCTCGATATCAAAGTGTGCCTGAATTTGAAAGATTTGCAAAGTTTAGAATCTTAGCTTGTTCACACTTGATTTTCAAATTAATTATTTTCCCATATCAAAATGCCATAGTTTTATTAATGTTAGATAGGTTCAATATATCCAATAGATAGTCATAGAACTGCTATGTACTTATCTTTCTAGTTAAAGATTAGTTAATTTTTATAGCTCAATTTCCAATTTCAAAAGAAGCTTGTATTAATATTTGTTTAAGATAGACAGAGGGCCCATAATCTCATTCCACAGAATATTATGATGATATAAATATATGCAAAACAGAAATATAGAAAAACAAAAGTGAAGACTTTCTCACCCAACTAAGCTCTTTCCTGCAACAGTAAACATGTTTTAACAGTTTCTTCTCATTTTTTTCCTGAAAAAAAACTTTTTCAGAAAAAAAATGCAGATGAGCATACACATTTTTGTTTCTTAACTATCCAAATACAATGACTATCTGTACTCTTCTGCATTTTATTACACAATCAAAGAAAAAAATTGTATGAAATGCAGAATTGAGCTGGAACAAGGGACTCCATCTTTCATGGTCCATATATATGTATCTGTGTGTGTGTCTAGTTATCTAGTGCTGCTATAACAGAAATATCACAAGTGAATGGCTTTAACAAAGAGAAATTTATTATCTCACAGTCTAGGAGTCTAGAAGTCCAAATTCAGGGTATCTCTACAGGAGTAGGCTTTGTCTCTCTGTCAGCTTTGGGGGAAGGTCTTTGTCATCAATCTTCCCCTGATCTAGGAGTGTCTCAGTGCAGGAACCCCATGCCCAAAGGACGTGCTCTGCTCCTGGTACTGCTTTCTTCGTGGTAGGTTGTCCCCCTGTCTTTCTGCTCCCTTCTCTCTTTTATATCTCAAAAGAGATTGACTAAAATACAACCTAATCTTATAGATTGAGTCTTGCCTCATTAACATAACTGCCTCTAATCTTGCCTCATTAACATCATAGAGGTAGGATTTATAGCACATAGGAAAATCACATCAGAAGACAAAATGGTGGACAATCACACAATACTGGAATCATGGCCTAGCCAAGTTGACACACGTTTTTGGGAGAAACGACTTAATCCATAACATTATGTATATATCCATAACATTATATATACGTATAATTTTATTGGCTTCTGTCTACTCAATTTTACTGCTTTTCTCTATTGGTCCACTTTCTCTTCTTCAGTAGATAGATGGTAGAAAATGACTCCACCACTCACAGCATCTAAGATCAATAGCTAACTTCTTGTTCAAATTCCTGATTCAAGATAATCTAACTGCTTTTGCCCCAGCTCTGGCTTGGTCCTTCTGCCATCACTCATCATTTGATGAGCTGCCAGCTGCCCATCTCTAGATGGAGGGCTTGGGGAACACGGGTCACCAGATTGTTAGATTTTTTAAAAAATGCGTGTAGGCAGACTCTTCTCCAATAAATCTCCCTCTTTTGGTATAGTAGCTTTCCTTCCTGCCTTTTAATCACTGTCTGTGAACTTGGTCATTCCTTACATGTCCCATTATTTCAAAATAGGTTTTCTGCACTACGATAGCTTTGTTTTTTATTGTTTGTTTTTAATCTTGTATTTCTAAAATTACATTTTTTTATCCTGAATACTCATCCTCAGAGTTTATTCTCTCCTTTAATGTGAATTTCCCAAGAACTAATTACTTCCTCCTTTTAAACACACTGCATCTCTAACACATGCAAACACACACATGTACACAAAGTAGACATTAATGCCTCCTTCCCCAGAGTAAGGAGCCCTGGTGTCAGTTAAGAGCTCAGCTGCTAACCAAAAGGTCGGCAATTTGAATCCACCAGTAGCTCCTTGGAAACCCTATAGGGCAGTTCTACTCTGTCCCATAGGGTGGGTTTGAGTCAGAATCAACTCAATGACAACGGATTCCCAGAGTTAGAGGATTATAAAGCAACTGAAAATTCAAGTACAGTTTAAGAAAATTAGAATGTGCCATTGATACAGTGGTAATGGCATGTATATAATGAAATTTAAAACAAAAACAAAAACAAACTATCTTACTGTGCAGTTTTTCCAGTATTTAGTTTCCAGAGTTCCTCTTCCTCCAAATCTTAGTTTTTCCTAAGTGAGGTTGATGTGAATGATGAACTTATGATTCAGGAAAATTATGTCAGTTATGCTGAAAAATCACAATAGAGAAAACCTATAAAAAAAGAAAAGTGATTGATAATGATATGAGGTGGTATTGTGGCCGACGTCCTTGAAGAACAAACAATTGTGAGTCCCTTGAAGGGTGACAGCAGTGACATACGGCTTGTGACTTGATCGGTTGTATCTGTAGGAAACGCAGTATTAAAGAAAGGATATGAGCCATGACATTGCAATAAGTCACTGCAGCCTGAGGCTGAAGCTTCGCTATGTAAATCTGTAAAAACTCTTTAAGATATCTAGATAATAAAACTGGAATTATACACAAAGCAATCATTTAGAGTGCCTATTTTCAGACAACTGAAGGACACTAAAGTTTATTTGAATTTGAAGCATATGCCTTGGATTGATTTTGGTGGATTGGAATTGTCAGTAATTCACTGTGCAGTAGATTGTTCAAATGGTTTTGCTAAAGGTTACAGACACTGAAGTTTTCTATGTATTTCTCTTCACTAGACAATTTCAAAATTATTACATGAGGATGACCTGAAGTACCTGACTCAGTCAGATGTTCCTGACTTAAGTTTATAGAATGGAGCAGAATAGGGCAACATGATCTCTCTGCCACCTCCAAAGGTGCTTCTCTGTGGAACTTTCATGCAACCTCAGTGGAAACCTAAGATAAAGACAAAACCAATTCATTTATAAATTAAAATGGAGCACTAACCAGCTCTGCAATAGGAATGCTAATTAGAAAAGTGATTTTTATTGGGTAACCTTAAATTTGCATATATTCTTCTAAAGATGACCGTTGGATAATTTTTTAAGTGAACTTTTCCCTTACTATTTTTTGTTTATTTTATTAGATCCTGGAGTTAATATAAAGTCATTTATTACGTGATCTTTTCTTCCCTTAGCCGAAGAGGATATGATAAAATTAATGGCTGAATTTTCATTTGAATAAAGGTTCTGATTTTTAATTTGGAAGATATGTTTTTCTAATTAATATGTTGTAGCTACACAATGACAAATATTTTTTAGTACTTTAAACATTAATTATTTCATTTCAACAGTGAGCCCATTGGATGCTCCTTGCATGCCTCATTGTCCATTGCCATGGAACTAGAAAAGATATTTGGACCATCATTTCATAAATTTTAATTATGATAATCATCCAGATAATTCAAACTCAACCAAATAGTACTGTTTCTCTTTAAAACAATTCTGTGTTTCTTTACATGCAAGAGTTGCTATTTATGTTCTCTTATGATACCTATTGAAAATATTGAAAAATGCAACACTTTCAATTAACTTGTCATTTAAAATATATAAATTCAAAAATAGTTTAAATTTGCTTTCCATAGTTTCACTACTTTGGCAGATCTTTCTCCGACATTCCCTGAAAATGCAGAAGTGTTACTTTATGTACATAAATGTAATAATAGAGTAATTACTGCCTCAAGATGCTTACAATTGAACTCCATTCCTTTTCAGGTTTAATCACAAAGGAACCACAAAAGAGTATTTATTAGAATTCATCACTTTTCTAAGGGTAAACCAAAGCAGTATAATGAGAATGGAATCAGAACCTTTTGATCTATTATACTGTGATGTTATTATACAATTTTTTTTTTACTCTAAAGAGAATTCAGCACAATTCTTGATAATAAGAAAAGGAAAGAGCAGAAATGTTTACTATTTATACAAAAGAGAGATTTAAATTAATAGACTAAAAATAAGAATTCTACTACTTTTACATCTACTGCTAATTAACAAAGAACTCAACCCCCTCAAAATTCGTTAAGCGAAAAGAAAAATCCTATCATTAGCCTTGAAATTTATAGGTTATAAAAAGAAGTCATCAGAAGAGTTAACATCATAAACTCTTTGTTCAAAATAATCAATATATAACATAACCACTACTCACTGAGCACCTACCATGTATCAAGTTCTCTCGTTTAATCAAAAACAAAACAAAAACAAAAAAATGGGAAAGAGGTATTACTATTAGCTGCAATTCACAGATACAGAGATTGAGTTACAGAGAGGTTAGGATACTCCTCTAAAATCTGCCGTCAGATTGTAGAACTGGAGTTTGAATTCTAACTACTAAAACTTGTGTTTTTCATAATACAGTCCTGGTAGATAAGATTTCTTTCTTTCTTTTTTTTTTTTAATTTCCTAAGAAATGTAAGTTTATTGAATCAATAAAACTTAAATAGAACTTGAATTTTCTGGCAATATATACACATTTATCTTTCTGATGATATCATGAGTAATGACATCAGCTTAGAGCTCATAAATACACGTCAAAAAAATAACACCATCAAAGTTTTAAAGCAAATTAAAAAAAAAAAAAATTCCCAGGGAAAATGACCTTGTCAAAAGACTTTCAATTTCTAATAGTTGCTTGTGAAAAAAATATATACATTCTTCAAAATTCATAAAATGAGAAAAATCAAATATACTACATATGAATCATATGAATCACTTGACCTTGTGCTAGTAGATCTTTATATACCATTCAGTCATTTGATTTACAAATATATACATATAAGCTCTTACCAAACCCTGTTTTGATCCTAGAGATACATGAAACAAGCATTTTTTAAAAACTAAGCATCAGATAGTGAAAGGATAGAATGTCTGAGAAACAAAGAAACACAAGAGGTATGGCCTGTGATTGCTCTAACTTACTTCCTTGATAGAGTTTTTAAGTTATAGCACAGAAAGAGGGACTGAGGTGGAACCTGGCAGAATCCCTGACCTGAGGAGACAGACCTGGGGTCAGAGTACCAGATGAGAGACATCTGCATAGAGAAAGAATCCTAGAGTTATCTTCAGATGGCTTCATTTGAGTATTCAGTTGAATATTAATCAGTGGTTGCATGAACACATATGTCCACACAGGGAGTTGTACACAAGTGTTAATAACTTTACTTTTAATAGCCAAAAATTGAAAAAAAAATACAAATGTCCATCAAAGAGGTAAATAAATAGATAAACTGATTGTGATATACCCATTCACTGGAATACTACTTAGCAATAAAAAATGGAATTTTCTATTGTTATTTTCAAGAACATAAACCGAAAAACAAACCCCATTGCCATCAAGTTGATTCCAACTCATAGAGACCCTATAGGACAGAATAGAACTCCCCCATAGGGTTTCTAAGGAGAGGCTGGTGGATTCAAACTGTTGACTTTTGGTTAGCAGGTGAGTTCTTAACCACTGAGCCAGCAGGGATTCCATTAGATAATCTCAAAATACTTATGCTGATTGAATAAAGCCTGACCAAAAACAGTAATCTGGTATAACATCACTTACATACACTTATACAAATTCTAGAAAATCTGTATTGACAAAGCGTGTCAGTGATTGCCTTAGAAAAGAGGTAGAGGGAAATGCCATCAGAAGAGATCAGAGGAAGGGATTATAAAAAAGACATGAAGAAATTTGGGGGGGTGATGGGTAATTTTATTATCTTGATTGTGGTGATGTTTTCCATTGTTTACACGTTAAAACATCAAATTGAACATGTCAACATGTGTAGTTTATTGTATGTTAATTGTCAGTAAACTTGGTAAAATATAAGATGTGATCTCTGCCATAAAGAAAAGTAGATCAAAAATATAATGGAATAGAGGTGGATTATGGGCAGGAGTTGATCTTTCAATGTTTTGGTAAATATCATAAGATTTTTGAAAGGCAACAATTCTCCACTTGTGACATTCTAATGTGGCAACTCTCTTACAAACCTTAGAATTTCCATAGCATCAAAAGGGCCACTTGAAATTCAGGTTAACATAATTTATTCCAAGTCTCCAAGTAATGTTTGTTTAATACTTCCATGAGGCATAAATAACTGACAATGGTGGTAAAGTTACTCTAGTGCAATGGCATGTGACTAAAAAGGCATTTTTCAGATATATTGAAATGTTAGACACTGAGGTTGAAAGCAATTATCTGCTTGAGAGAGATTTTCTAAAGCTAACTTTTCAATAACTAGTTCAATGTAACAATACCCTTCAATGTTATATTGGCACAAGGAGTTGGGCTATATATTGGTGTCATAGTAAATTCTTGCTTCAGGTAACTTCAATAAATTCTCTCTCTAGAGTTCAGTTCTACATATCTAGGAGGTTTAGCAATAAATCACCTTTGACAAATAGTATGCTTATTAATCAATAAAACAGAATTTAAATTGTACAATAAGAGACAGCAGGGGACAAAAAACATTTTATTGTCCAATAACATGTATAAAAAGGTTAAATATATATTCCAGAAAGTACATCTTAAAATGAAAACTTTAAATTGACTTGGATGTTTTCCTTAATGAAATATTGAAGTTTTAAAATGTTTTACAGTTTATAAAAAAACCTATATATGCTATTCTCATTTGAACAAATAAATAAAAATGATTTACTAAAAACACCATGTATCTTGGTAACATATATTATTTGTACATATGCCAAGGGATTTAAAAAATCTAATTGTTCTATGTTTTCTGTATGCCTCTCTGATGAATTGTTACTCATTTCTGACTTAAGTTTATGCTTTATTGTTTTAAGAGTGTTGGTTTTGTTTAATTTCCTTCTCATCTAGAAGTGATCGTAAGTGCAGACGGAACGGTTTTTCACCATTTGTGACCATATTTTCTAAGCTTCAGTCTCCTCTAAGGTAATACAAGTATAAAAGGTCTACATGGCCAGACTGTTACAAAGACTAAAGACAATACTGTATGTAAAGCTTCTGACCCAGAGTTAAATGTAAATACCCACTCATTATTTAGCACCATGCACTTTTCTTGCTTTCCATCTGATAGCGTAACTTATAAACATAGCTCAAACATCACTGACAAAGTCCTGCTGACCTGGCCACTGTGACCACTCTGACTTCAGCTCTCTCACCCCATTCCTTATTTCCCTCCAGCCACATGGGCTTGCTTGCTGTTCCGTGAGTAGGTCAAGCATCCTTCCTTTCCTCTGAATGCACTGTCCCCAGGTATGGAATGGCTAACTCACGATCTCCACAACTTTGTTTAAATGCCACATCCAAAGCTCATAGAAGCTTTGTGAATGTATAATCACAAACTGCCCCTGCCGCCTTTGTAACATAGGTAGCATACCCACTTGTTCTCTAAACAAGAAATTGAATGAATGGCTATACCGCATTTTTACTGCCTCTTACTACCAATCAGTGAAATTGATCTTCCTATGAAAACAAAGGAATACACATATAAGATGTGAAGTTTAATCTATTAGCTCAGTATGAAAATCAATTACCCTAAGGGATCATAAAAATCATTACCTAAACAATATTTTTGTTTAGGGTGACCTCAGAGCATAGAAAAATCTCTGAGTGACCAAATTTAGAATCATCTAGTCAAAATACACTAATGTTATTAATTGGCCCAAAACTTTGATCCATGGAACAAGTTACTTTTGAAATAGCAGCGTCATTGTATTCTGCAGTTCATATTGACAATAGGGTTTAGGACCTCAATATTGGATCAGGGTATCCTAATTGTGTAACAGTCTTTAAAGATTTGTTGTTATAAATAAAGTCATGTGAGATCTGAGTTCAGACTAAAGCAGGTGGTTTCTACCTATACAAATTTTTTTCAAGGACAAAAGGACAAAAGTAATAGGCTCACTTTACGAAAGCACCATAAATTGAGTAGGTGGAATCATCTAAATTTAGCAAATAAAAATGAAGCCCTGCCCAAGAACAGGGATTGTTAAAGTAGCAGAGCCAAGTAATTGTGTAAAAACTTAAATTTTTATCTCCGGAGCTTCAACTCTGTATTTTAACGTGCTTGTTTTTATTAAACTTTCTGCTACTAATTGTTGCAGTCATATTTGTCATAGCTTTTCTAACACTGATTGAATGAAAAATTATAGGGCTGGGGTCAGCAAGCTATGGTCTACAGGCAAAATCTTGCTAGCCACCTGTTTTTGTAAAGACCCTGAGCTAAGAATGTGGTTGTTTTTTTTTTTTTTTTTTTTTAACATTTAAAAAAGGTTGAAAAAAATAAATACATTTCGTGGCAAGTGAAAATTAGATGAAATTAAAATTTTAGTCTCCATGTAAAGTTTTATTGGTATACAGCCACACTATTTGTTTAAATATTGACTGTGGCTATATTTTCAGAACTATGGCAAAGTTGAGTAGTAGACCCTATGGCCAGCGAAGACTAAAATATTTATGATCTACCCCTTTTAGAAAAGAACGCTGGTGACAGCGTTTAAAGCACTTGGCTGCTAATTGAAAGGTTGGTGGTTCCAGCCTACCAGCTGCTTCACGGGAGAAAGATGTAGCTGTCTACTTTTGTAAAAATTACAGCTTGGAAACCCTATGGGACAGTTCTACTCTGTCCTACAGGTTTGCTATAAGTCAGAATTCACTCAAGAACGGTGGGTACCCCTTTAGAGAAAAAGTTTGTTGACCACTATTTTAGGCTACACACAACTGTGAAAAGAACCAAATATTTTCATCTCACGTACTTTGGACATGTTATCAGAATGGACCAGTCCCTGGAGAAGAACATCATGCCTGGTAAACGACAGGTCAGTGAAAAAGAGGAAGACCCTCAATGAGATGGATTGACACAGTGACTGCAACAATGGGCTCACATAAAGAGAGCAATGATAGGATGGTGCAGGACTGGGCAGTATTTCCTTCTGTTGTATATAGGGTCTCTGTGAGTCAAAGACCAAGGAGTCCTGGTGGTGCAATGGTTAAGCATTTGGCTGCTAACCAAAAGGTTGGCAGTTCAAACTCACCAGCCACTCAGCAGAAGAAAAGACCTGGTGATCTACTCCCATAAGGATTACAGCCTAGGGAACCCTATGGAGCAGTTCTACTCCTTAAAATTATGTATTAATGAGCCACTTTGACTTCTAACTTTGTCAGAACTCATGGTTATTATCGCAGCTATTCTATCTCATACTTTAGCATTAACAGTTTGTACACTGACTCCCAGCACCATACCAACTGATAGACTTAAATTTAGAACTATTATTCTTTCTATCTGTATCAACTCCAGCTGCTTCTACCATCTCATGATTAGAATAAGCCTTGAATTCAAACTACGCCTTCACAGGGGTCCTATGAGCAGTAGTACTAACAATTTCATATAAAGTTACGGTAGCAATCATTTTATTATCCATTAAACTAATTAATGGATCATTTGCACTTTCTACCCTCATCATCTTGAAACTTTACCGTAATGCGATTTATTTCAACCCTGGCAGAAATATATTTCTATTCCCCTTGGCCTTGCTGTACTCTTCAGTAGGGTAGGTTCCCTCTAACATACCACTGCTTTATTAGAGTCATTGTTTATAGTATGCTTCCTGAGCCACTAGAATGTAAACTGTATGAGGGTGAGAATTTTTATCAAGTTTCTTTTTTTTCTTCTTTTGATAGCCGAAGTCCTCCTAGTGCTAAGAATAATGCCCAATATATCAGGCACAGAATCCACGTTGTTGAATGAATCTTTTTCTGATACTTTTGCATCATCTCTGGTAGAGATATTGAGTCTCTCCTTTGTTCTCGCAACATACTTATTGCACTATATTATAAATATTTTTTATAGGTTCACTTTCCCAGCGTATCATGCAGTTTTTGAAAACTAGGGCTCTTTTCATTAACCTTTGTTTTCAAATAAATGTTTGCTGAGAGAAAGAATAAACGAGTAAATGAACTCTTGAAGCACTGAAATAATTGGCTTCTAAATCTAAGGTCAGAATTAATTTGCTGTATCTTACGGCTCCTTGAATAATAAAATAATTGATTGCAAAAATCACTCTAAAAAAAAAAAATCTTCCACATGAGGCCCTGTATTTACTCTCATGAAATTCTAGGTGGGCTTATGGCTTCTTGAATTGGGAAGTTAATTTTATTTAACAAACATTTTGGTGCGTCTACTCTATACAAGGCCAACTCCAGGATGTGGGCCACTAATCGGGCCTGGGAAGCCCATACACCTAACGTGCTAGGTTAAACTCCATACAAGTGGTGAATCCAGGAGGTCTTTTTTTAATTTTCTTTTTTTCTAGTGAGTAACTCATTTTCTGGAACTAAATTAAATCCTGGAAAACTGGAATATATTTTAAAATGTCCCGGAGAATTTTAATCTGATAAATTAATACCGACAGTTCTCTCCTCTAAAATGTCAGCACTATCACTTGAAGCTGAGTTACTATTTTAGTGAAAAAGCCCTTTCCCCTCTCTTTGGCAGCTACCTTTTCTGAGAGAAAAGGTGTTAGGAAAATCTTGATATTTATTATAATTGGACCTATACATGCTGTCTTGTACCCTTGTTGAGAAAAAAAGGAGAAAAATCCCAAGAAGCTACTGTTTCCAGGTAACAAGACAACATATCGATTACGTTTGTCAAATAAAAAACACTAAGACCACCAAAGTCTTTACTGGGGGCTATTTTTGCACAATCCACATCACAGTCCTTGATTGTCCTTGATTTTGAAAACTCTCATGGTTAACTGTGCGTAGGCAACCATAAAGTAGAATGAACAGTCATTTAATGATTTGCTAATAGATCATGCCACAAAGTGCTTTTCATAGACCAAATGAACAATACCTAGGGAGAAAAAAAAGGCTTCTCTGAATTCATCTGTTGGAGACTGCATGCTACAGAGTATTTACTTTGACCACAGAAATAGGATCAATGCAGGTGGTATATAAGCTGTGCATTGCACACTCCTAACAGAGACAGCTAATCTAGACAGAGATCAGCAAACTTATGGTCTGCTGCCCATTTCTGTAAATAAGGTTTTATTGGAGCATAGCCACATTTGTTCATTTGTGTATTGTTTATGATATCTATTGCACTTCAATCACAGAGTCAGGTACTTGCAACAAAACCATATGGCCAACAAAGCTTAAAATAGTCCCTATTTTTGCTTTAGAGAAAACGGTGCCATTTCCTAGTCTAGACTGCATAATTAATTGAAGAGGTTTTATGAGGACAGTTGTAACTGGCAGTTCGAATCCACCAGCCGCTCCTTGGAAACCATATGGGTCGATTCTACTTTGTCCTCCTGTAGGGTCTCTATCAGTCGGAATCGACTCGATGGTAATGTGTTTGAGTTTTTTGGTTTTACAATCCTCTTGTTACAAGTTGGTGCTTTTGAAATTTAGCATGTATAAGGATCACTAGAAGAGCTTGTTAAAACACACAAATTCCTGTGCTTCACCCAGATATTCTGATTCAATAGGTTTGGGGTGGGACCTAAAAATTTGCATTTCTAAAAAGTAGCCAGGTGATGCTGATACTGTTAGTCCAGGATCAACACTTTGCATAGCACTGCTCTAGAAAATCATTCTGTCCATAAAACTGGTATTCTTCAGTGTTTACTCTACTGAGAAGCTCAATGGTTTAAAAAAATATTAAAATGTATTGAAGGATTGAGATGCTTAAGGTAAATATTTTAAAGATATCACACCAGTTCCAACTTATTGTGGGGAATATGGGCAAGGCACAGTGCTTTACATATATCATTTGATTAAACTGAATTCTAACAACTTTGATTTAATTTTCACAATATCTCAATCAGTAAATAGTTTGATTTATATTTTATACAAATTAACTTAGGTTTACTGAGTTGAAATTTGTTCAAAACCCAACACCAGAAAGTGGAGAAAACTGGATTCAAACAAGACCTTCCCACTTCAAATTCCATACTCTTTACCCTACTTCTCTAATAAAAATGTAAGGTATGATTCTTAGGACTCTGACAAATTTGGCTAAAGATAACAATATTTCTGGCTTGAAACTAATGCAGTGGGTTAAAAAGTGAATATTTCATCCAAATAACTTATAATTTCCTTCTAGTTTTCCTAAACCAGATAACTAATTTGTTACTTTTTATGAAGTATACTGATTTTTTGGAAGGAGGTATATAGAAAGGCAAACACCAACAAAAGTATTCAAACTAATTGGAATGACATAGTCAAATTATTTTTGATGTACCCCCAATGTCCAAGTGAAAGTCTGTCTCTACAAGTTTACTGAAGAATTCTGTCTTTAGCCCCCTTTTGTTTACTATATCAACAAATTAGACGAACACACACACAAACATGCACATACACACATGTATGTACCCTGAGGACTTAAAATCTGGCAGGCATGCTTTCAAGCACTTACCATACTTTATTTTGTTTAATACTGACCATAACACTGTAAGACAGGTTTAATATCCTTCTCATTTTACAGATGAGGAAATTGATGAGGCACAGATAGGACACATATTTTGTCCAAGGCCACACAATGGGAAAATGTCAGTCTCAGGATTTGAGTCTAAAAGCCTATTCTTTTGACTATAGCGCTTACGATGCCCATGATGTCAACAAGTTGGAGAGGCAGTTACGATACCAAACGTCAGAAGATTTATTGGCGTCTTTCAAATTTTTATCTTCAATCCACGACTGTTGAATTACTTCCCCCATGATAGAAAGGGTTTTGTGTTGAGCCACCTAAACCATCTCCCATTTGTGCTTTCGAAATTACAACTGTCTCTCCAAGGTTCTTAGGAATCATATGTAAAAGGTCTCCAATTAACCAGCTTTGATGTGGAAACTTACATCACAGCTTTTGTGATACATGACTTTTACGGTTTGCCATATTTATTGAATGATGTATCTTGGCTAAATAAAATACTATATTGTTGTACTTGCTAGCTGGATACTAGCAGATCCAATTTAAGCAAAGCCAATAAAATTCCCAGTAAATACTTCTCAGGTTAAGAATTGTACACATTGATATTTACATGATAATGGTTTCTAGTCCCTGGAGAAGGACATCATGCTTGGTGAAGTAGAAGGTCAGCAAAAAAAAGGAAGAGCCTCAATGAGATGGATTGACATAGTGGCTGCAACAATGGGCTCAACCATAGCAACAGTTGTGAGGATGGTGCAGAACCAGGCATAGGGTCAATGGCACCTAACAGCAACAAGAACAGATAATGGTTTTAAAAACCTCTTCCGATGGGAAAATAAGTGATACATTCTTAAATCGCCCGCGTGCTTGTGTTTTGTATATTGTTATTTGTTTGCCTAATAGAAACTGTAGATAAAAAATTTTATGAGTATGAAATGGCAGGAATAAGCCAAGCTGAACAGATCACCCTTTTAAAATCTCTATTTGCTAATTACTATTATTAAGAATTTATATGGTACTTTGTGTTTGCAAATAGTTTATAGGCAGTAATTAACTATTTACCTGTGATAATTATTGGTATTATTTTTACCATTTTATGCGTGGGTAAAGCTAACAAGCAAAATTAAATTCCTTTGTGATGTGATGTGTGTGTGTGTCAAGCACGTGGCAGATTTCTGAAGAAACTATTATAACTGAGACTTCTGGCTCTTGAAATCATTGTGACTTTCATGTAATTCAATTGAAATGATAGAATTTTGAATAATAAACAATCTCAAATGTATATGGAATTTCTTGCTAACACTCAGTGACAGATTTTGCATATACTTAGCATGTTTACACATATCCATTTTTTGTAGTTCTTCAACTCTTTTGGGAAGATGTTACTCTACCAAGCGGTTGTAACAGCTATCCCTCTCATAGGCATTAGCAAGGGAATGATCTAATTGGCATACCTTTTTGAGGTTTTATTGTTTTATTCAACAAATCTGTATATTAATTTTCTATTTGGTATCTGGCATTGCCCTAGGTACAGAGGACAAGAGAAAATTAAATAACCTCAGAGGAGCCATTTCTTGCTAGGGATACATATTCATAAACAATCACAGTTAAAGATGATGAGTTGAATAAGAGAGATAAATATACTTGGCAAAACAAAAGTTGCTGTGGGAATTTACGCAAAGGAATGATAATCCCCAAACCACAGACTTAAGGTTTGTATTTTATAATTATGTGCAGTGTACTTACTATTTGACAAGCATTATTTTAAGCACTTTACTAATATTAACTCAGTCCTTATAACTCATTCTGAAGTAGGCACTATTAATATCTCCATTTATAGATGGGCTATCAAGGCACAAAGAGGCTAAGAAATTTGCCCAAGTAACAAATATAACATGTAGCAGAGCCAGGATTTAAACTTAAGCTGTTTGCTTTCATTTTCCTTGCTCTTAACCACTATACTATGCTATCGAACTATTTGTGGGATGTAACACAAGAATATAATTAGTTTCATCATAGTTTGAGTTACAGATATTGTGAGGTATATGTGTTATATTTAATTTAATTTGAAACAAAAATCAATTATATTTTTAATGTTATATAAACTAAGTGGCTGACTTGGTGATACCCTGGAATATTGTCAAATAGCTGTTAGGCATCAGATCAGCAAGGCTGATAGCTTTGATGTGCACTGGGCCTAGACTAGCAACAATAAATGAAGGAAGTTGTCCAGGTAGAAGGAAATAGTCTTACTTACACAAAGAAACATAGTTCTCTTTTTTCTTGAAGCCTGTGGCCTTCCTGATCTCCCCTTCACTTTCCCACTTCGTGCGGAGAAATGAGTGTAAGAAATAATTCGCTGTCCTCTTGATTCTAGTACAGTAAGTCCCTGGGTTACAAACATCCGACTTACGGACAACTTGTACTTGCCATTTAGTATTAGGTAAATCTGCCCTCACTTTGAAACAATTGAACCAAGCCCTACTGGCAACAAATTCTTCATCGCAATCACCTTCACTTGCTGCACGTGCAGGTTTTAAATCATTGAAAAGGCTTCGAGCATTTTCTTGCATTGAAGTAAGGCTAAATAAGACTTATGCACCTGTTTCAACTTACCTGCAAATTCGACTTAAAGGCATACTTAGAAACGGGTCTCTTTTGTAACCTTGGGACTGCCTGTACAAGAAAAATAACAGCTCAAGTGTGGTGATGAATGGAAATCATCACTCAGCCTCAGTGTCAAGGAAACAATAGAGTGGCAGGGGAAACTTGACTCTGCAGATTTTTGTCATTGGCAGATGTGAACCTGCATGAAATAAATTTTCTGATTTTTAAAAGAGGAATCGGAAATTCTAAATATAGATATATAGATAGATGTATCTAGTTATATATGTATATGTATATCTTTATGCACAGGTGTACCTATAATCAGTAACTAGTTGTCGTTGAGCTGATTCCAACTCATGCAGGTATTATTTATATACAAGATAGACAGTCATGACAGAGTCAATGGAAGTTGTACCATGTTCAGAGGATACTGGTTGTGTGACCCACATTCAATGAGAGACAAATAGAAAGGAGGATTGCAAAATAAGAAGAGAATGATGTGCAATGAATGACGTGTAGACCCAGAGATGAAACACCCTTAAAAGAGCAGGAAATTCAAGTTTTCCTTTGGTACAGCAGCAACTGAAGTAAGCCCTTGGAAGATGTTATATGATGAAAAACTTCCTGATACACATAAGCCACGTCTATATGGTAAAGGTGAACAAGGGTTTATAATTTTGAGTTGTACCCTGTGTTCAGCTGACAAGACAATTTCACCCACGATTTAAGGCTCAATCTAGATATCATCCCTGGGAAGACTTGCCTGGGAGCCTTCAGTAAAATTTCTTCATTTTCCACTCTCCAGAGTAAATTTCTTTCTTAGGTATTACCAGAGCACTCGTTTATGTTCCTGCCACAGCATCTTGTACTGTGGCTATTTGTGCCTATATCTCTTGATAAAACACCAACTCTGAGAGGGCAGGGATGTTTGTTTTGGGGACTACCCACGCTGATGAGTACATTATGTGCTCTAAAAGGCTATGGAGAATGCAGTTGAGTGTGGATACAATCCACTTTGTCCAGCAGGAGAAGAACATTGTTCAGGGCTATGAAATGGTAAATATGAATTATGCTTTATTTAGCTCTAGGATGATTAAGTAGCTAGGAAATCTTGGTTCATCAGTATTTACATAGGATATGGGAATATAGTGATGAGTGTAATTGACAGGAATTTACCCCGAGTACCACACATTGTCTATTCATAAATAAATTCTAAGTACTGCGGGAGCAGTTTGTTCAGAAGCGTTAGCCTTCCCAGTGAAGTAGATCCTACAGACTAATAAAGCATAGTTAGCACTTGAAAATGGAGAAGAGCCATGAAGTAGTTTATTTTTTCCGTGAAATAAATGCTTTAATATATTTCTGAATCTTTAACAGACTGTTTGGTTAAACAGTTGCTGTCACAGAAGAAAAATCTGATACTCTGGTTATAAATTTTATCCACTTAAAATATACATATATGTATTCCATGTAATTATCAAGTGATTTGGCTTCATTGAAAGAATCAGCCTCCTGCTGTGGAATAATAGATACTTGGTCACAGTCAACAGAAAGCAGGGAAACTCTCCGTTGAGTTATTTTCTCTCATTGAGTCATCATTTAAAATTCCATTAGTCTGATTTTTGTACTGCTTGGTCATCATAGTTTGGTGAAATTGTAAGTATTTATTTTTGATGGCTATTTATGATTGTTTATTATAATTTTCATTTTAATTGAAGTAATATGTGCTAAAAATTAAATGATGCTGAAATATAGGAGATACTCCTGACATATAGCCAAAAGGAAGAAATGGAATTCTCAAATCATTTCTTTCAGTTGTTTCTACCAGAACAAGCCTTCTAATTCAAAATAATAATAATAGATTACTTCAAAGAAAGCGCTTGCTTCAAATTCTCACCTCAGCCAAAATAATGTAATGGCAGATCTCCACATGTGTTTCTTCTTAGTCCCTCTACATGGCTTCCTTGTTCTCAGTTTACTGGCTTTTTCTGGCAGGATCCAATCTCCAGGACCATCTTGAGAAAGGGTGCAAAGCAGACGAAATTTGAGATCTGCCTAATTTCACTAGGTGGGAGGTAATTTTCTGTCAGAATTATGAAGAGATTGCTTCCAGCATTGCTGATAAAAAGTCTCAGCATTCTGCTTCGTGATTCTCAGATGTGAATTGTTTCTCTCCACTCCTCAGTACTTTAGTATTGTAAAGTTTCACAACAATGGGCTTGGATGTAGGACTACTGCATTCATTCTTCTCTGTGCTCTGTAACACAATTGAGTAATTGTGCTACAATTTGGCAACTTTGGTCCTAAAGTCCTGGGAATTATTTTTAAAATAATATCTATGATTTAAAAAAAATTCTTTATATTATCTCTCTGGAATTCTATTATTTTCAATTTGTGTCCCCTAGAATGGTAATCTAATTTGCTTATCTTTTCTGTCTTCTTTTTCATCTTTACCTTTCAGTTTGCTCTTCTTTATGCAAAATATCCCCATTTATTTTTATGGAGATTTAAATTCTGGCTATCATATTCTTAATTTCCAAGATATCATTTTTGCTATAGTTGAATGTTCCTTTCTTTTTTTTTTAAGTATTCTATTCATGTTTCAGGTATGTCTGGTAGCATAGTGGTTAAGTGCTTGGCTGCTAACCAAAAGGTCAATGGTTTCAACCACCAGCTCCATGGGAGAAAGATATGGAAGGGAGCTTACATAAAGATTGCACCCTTGGAAACTCTATGGGACAGTGTTACTTTCCTATAGGGTCTCTATTTTAAAATAAACAAAGGTGTGTGTCAGGGTTGTATCCTTTCACCGTACTTATTCAATCTGTATGCCGAGCAAATAATCTGAGAAGCTATACTATATGAAGAAGAAAATAGCATCAGGATTGGAGCAAGACTCATTAACAACCTGCAATATGCAGATGCACAATCTTGCTTGCTGAAAGTGAAGAGGACTAGAAGTACTTAGTGATGAAGATCAAAGACCACAGCCTTCAGTATGGATTACATCTCAACGTAAAGAAAACAAAAATCCTCACAACTGGACCAATAAACAACATCATGATAAACAGAGAAATATTGAAGTTGTCAAGGATTTAATTTTATTTGGATCCACAATCAATGCCCATGGAAGCAGCAGTCAAGAAATCAAACCACAGGGCTGCGGGTGGGGGGCAGAGTCAAGATGGTGGAATAGCCAGACACTTCCTGTGGTCCCTCTTACAACAAAGACCGGAAAAAACAAGTGACTTGACTATATATGACAATCTAAGAGCCCTGAACATCAAAGACAAAGTTGAGGAATGGCACTGAACAGCAGGGGGAGAGAGAGACAGTTCAGAGGCAGTGAAGAAGTGCCAGACCTGACCTAGCTGGCACCCTGCATGCTGGACCATTTGACACACACAGGCTGAGGCAAGCAGTAGCACTTGGGACAGATTTTTTACCACACTGGGAGAAAATGAGCAACAGAGGGTCTGCACAAGCCTCTGGAGCCAGGAAGATATGGTGCTGGATCTGCAAAAGTTAAGGGCAAGCATCTAACCTACCGTGTGGGATCAAAATAACCCTTCCCCCTCTGGGAAGTGCCACTCTGTCCCTCAGCTGCCCTCTCCCCTCTCTGCTCCAATGCCAGTCTGACAGAGTTCAGCAGTTGCTGCGCCCACTGGGCCAGAAGTGGGATTCCTCACTCTGAGACAATCTCTTGGCCTTGGGGAGGGAACAAATAAACAAACGAACAAACAAAAAAGGAAAATGCTAACTCTCCTAAGCTGGGACCTCAGGGCTAACTTCTCCCAAACCAGTCTCTTGGCTTTAAAAAATTGCCATACACCCTAAGCCAGAAACTCACAGCAGGCACAGCCCCTTTGCCTAGGCACAGGCATAAGGGCTCCATGGACTTTGAATGCCTTTCACCCCTGCCTAGACCTGTGTGGGCACATTCAAAAGCATAGGCCCTCATTAGCATAGTACAGCAGGGTATATACCTGAAGCCTATTTTCAACTACAGCAGCTAAGGGGGAGTGGCAGATTCATGACATTTTACATTGTCCTGCCCATTTAGCAGGGTCCTCACCCACTCACATCAGGGGCTGAGGATCAGTGGCTTCACCCACTACAACTAGCCACCCATGAGAGGAGTCTCAGAATAAGTGATGCCTCCTAGTCCTTACAGTCAACAGTACTGGGTGTCCAAAGTCCAGCTGCAAAACCCACCCACCTATGCACTCTAGGGGACAGGGACACACCTTCCACCTAGGCACTCAGGGGCAGCCGTCAGCCTTCTACCCTGCTCAGCACATAGCTCCCTACTGCAGCCAGATACCTGTACCTGCTCCAACCACCCTTACATAGTCCTGCTCATCTAGGATGGTAGATGAGAGCCTGCATGCACCACACACTCAGTGACCAACAACCTGGACACCTGAGCTGAATCCACACAAGAAAAGTAAATGGACTCCAAGGGTCACACACCTAGTAGCAGCTCTAAACACCTGGTGACAGAACATGAGCACTTCAAAGATGCCAATAATCAAACTAGCTCACACAGCCAGTCTATTTGGGCACATCAAAACAAAACAAGAAACTAGGACACAGTGAGCAAACATAAAATAAATAAATGTAATTACTTACTGATGGCTCAGAGACAACAGTCAATATCAAACCACATAAAGAGGAAGACCATGATGGCTCCAGCAAGCGACCAAAACAAAGAACCAGTAAACCTCCTGGAGGAAGAGAAGGTCTTGGAATTACCAGAGGTAGACTTCAAAAAATTAATATACAGAGCTCTTCAAGATATCAGGAAGGAGATCATTCAAAATGCAGATCAATCCAAGGAACACACAGACAAAGCAATAGAGGAATTTAGGAAAGTTATACAGGAGAAAAATGACAAATTTAACAGACTGCTAGAATCCATAGAGAGACAGCAAGTAGAAATCCGAAAGTTTAACAATAAAATTTCAGAATTAGACAACTCAATAGAAAGTCATAGGAGCAGAATTGAGGCAATGGAAGTCAGAATTAGTAGATTGAAGATAAAGCACTTGACACCAATTTATTTGAGGTAAAATCAGATAAAAGGATTTAAAAAAATGAAGAAACCCGAAGAACTATGTGGGACTCTATCAAGAGGAATAACCTACTTGTGATTGGAGTACCAGAACAGTGGGGGGATAACAGAAAATATACAGAGCATTGTTGAAGATTTGCTGGCAGAAAACTTCCTTGATATCATGAAACACAAGATGATATCTATTCAAGAAGTTCATCAAACCCCACACAGGGTAGATCCCAAAATAAAGTCAGCAAGACAAGTTATAATCTAACTTGCCAAAAAACAAAGGTAAAGAGAGAATTTTAAGAGTGGCTAGATATAAATGAAAAATCATCTGCAAAGGAGAGTCAATAAGACTAAGCTCTGACTACTCCGCAGAAATCATGCAGGCAAGAAGGCAATGGGATGACATATATAAAGACTTTAAGGAAAAAAAAATCGCTATCCAAGAACTGTATATCCAGCAAAACTGTCTCTCAAACATGAAGGTGAAGTTAGGGCATTTCTAGATAAACCGAAGTTAAGGGAATTTGTAAAATCCAAAACAAAATTACAAGAAATACTAAAGGGAGTCCTCTGACTAGAAAATCAATAATATGAGATAACAACCCAAGACTAGAGCACAGGACAGAACAATCAGATATAAACCTAGATAGGGAAGTCACAAAAATAAGTCAAAGTAAAAACACTGAAAATAGGGAAACAGAGACGTCAATATGTAAAAGATGACAACATTAAAACAAAACAGAGGGACTAAATAGTGTACTCATAGAACTTTCATATAGAGAGGAAGTTAAGGCAATATCAGGAAATAAAAGATGATTTAAAGTTAGAAAAATAGAGGCAAATTTTAAGGTAACCACAAAGGAAACTAACAAATCTACACATCAAAATAAAAAACAAGAAAAACACAGACTCAGCAAATACAAAATCAACAACAATGAAAAACATGAAAAGAAAATACATAAAGAAAAACCACTCAGAACAGAAAATTAAGTAGAACAAAGAAATTGTCAACACTGCAAAAAAAATAAAAATTAAAAATGACTGCACTATACTCATACGTATCAATAATTCTGCTGGACGTAAATGGACTAAATGCACCAATAAAGAGACAGAGAGTGGCAGGATGGATAAAAAAACATGATCCATCTATATGCTGCCTGCAAGAGACACACATTAGATTTAAAGACACAAAGAAACTAAAACTCAAAGGATGGAGAAAATATATCAAGCAAATAACAATCAAAACAGAGAGGAGTAGCAATAGTAATCTCTGACAAATTAGACTTTAAAGCAAAATCCACTACAAAGGATAAGGGAGGACACTTTACACTAATTAAAGGGTCAATACACCAGGAGGATATAACCATAATAAATATTTATGCACCCAATAACAGGGCTCCAAAATACATAAAACAAACTTTAACAGCATTGAATAGAGAAATAGCTCCACAACAGTAGTAGGAAACTTCAAAACACTAATTTCAGTGAAGGACAGAATATCCAGAAAGAAACTCAATAAAAATGCAGCCAAGATCTAAACGCCACAATCAACAAACTTGATCTCACAGACATGTACAGAACACTCCACCCAACATCAGACAAGCATACCTTTTCCCCCAATGCATATGGAACATTATCTAGAATAGACCACATATTAGGCCAGAAAGCAAGCCTTAAAAGAATCCAAAACATCAAAGTATTACAAAGCATCTTTTCTGACAATAAAACCATAAGAGTAGAAATCAATAAAAGAAAAAGCAAGGAAAAAAAATCAAACACATGGAAACTGAACAACACCTTGCACAGAACTACTGGGTTATAGAAGAAACTAAGGACAGAATAAAGAAATTCACAGAATTAAATGAAAATGAAAACACATCCTACCAGAACCTTTGGGACAAAGCAAAAGCAATGGTCAGAGGTCAGTTTATAGCAATAAATGCACACATCCAAAAAGAAGAAAGGGCCAAAATCAAAACATTAACCCTATAACTCAAATAAAACAGAAAGACAGCAGCAAAAGAAACCCTCAGGCACCACGAGAAAGGAAATAATAAAAATTAGAGCAGAAATAGAGAATAGAAAAACAATTGAAAGAGTTAACAAGACCAAAAGCTGGTTCTTTGAAAAGATCAACAAAATCAGTAAGCCACTGGCCAAACTAACAAATGAAAAACACAAGAGGAAGCAAATAACCAGAATAAGAAATAAGATGGGTGATATCACAACAGATCCAACTGACATTAAAAGAATCATCATATAATACTATGAAAGATCGTACTCTAAAAAATTTGAAAAACTAGAGGAAATGGACAAACTTCTAGAAACACACTACCTACCTAAACTAACACAAACAGAGGTAGAATAACTAAATAAACCTATGACAAAAGAAGAGATTGAAGAGTTAAAAAAAAAAAAAATTTTCCAACAAATAAAAGCTCTGGCCCTGATGGCTTCACTGGAGAATTCTACCAAACTTTCAGAGAAGCATTAACACCACAGCTGCTAAAGGTATTTCAGAGCACAGGAAAGGATGGAATACTCCCAAACTCATTTTATGAAGCCAGTATAACCCTGATACAAAAAACAGGTTCAGATACTACAAAAAAAAAAAAAAAGAAAGAAAGAAAGAAAAGGAAATTACAGAGAAATATCCCTCGTGAACATAGATACAAAAATCCTCAACAAAATTCTAGCCAATACAATTCAACAACATACCAAAAAAATAATTCACCATGACCAAGTGGGATTTAAACCAGGTATGTAGGGATGGTTCAACATTAGAAAAACAGTCAATGTAATCCATCATATAAATAAAAACAAAATGTAAGAACCACATGATCTTATCAATTGATGGAGAAAAGGCATTTCATAAAGTCCAACACCCATTCATGATAAAAACTCTCAGCAAAATAGGAGTAGAAGGGAAATTCCTCAACATAATAAAGGGCATTTATGCAAAGCCAACAGCCAACATCATCCTAAACAGAGAGTTTGAAAACATTCCCTTGAGAATGGGAACCAGACAAGGTTGCCCCTCACCACCACTCTTATTCAACACTGTGCTGGAGGTCCTAGCCAGAGTGATTAGGCTAGAAAAGGAAACAAAGGGAATCCAAATTAGTAAGGAAGAAGTAAATGTATCCCTATTTGTAGATGATAGGATCTTATACACAGAAAATCCCACAAAAACTACTGGAACTAGTAGAAGATTTCAGCAAAGTATTATCAGGATACAAGATAAACATACAAAAATTGGTTGAATTCCTCAACACAAACAAAGAGAACTTCGAGGAGGAAATCACCAAATCAAAACCATTTACAATAGCCCTCAGGAAGATCAAATACTTAGGAATAAATCTAACCAGAGATGTAAAAGACCTATGCAATTAAAACTACAAGACACAGACTTCCGGGCAACATTGCACTATAGTCAGAAGCACCACGCCGTCCCTCCACAGCAAAGATCAGAAAAACTAAGTCATACAGAGTCACATGTCAATCCTGAAACCCTAAGCATCAAATGAAGAGATAAAGAACTCAGCCAAGCACCAAAAGGAATAAGAAACTGACCGAGAACAGACAGTGAGGAGAGATACATGCAGAGGTCCCGTATCAGCTACAGATCTGCCATCTAGGACTCCTATCCAAGATCTGTGAACAGGGGGCAGGAGAAAGCAGCTTCATGGAACCTCCAGCAGGAGGCAGAACAACCGGTAACCAGCGATATATTCTTTCCCACCCCCACCCTTCTTCATCCCCACTTAGCCTCCTCTGCTTCCTGCAGCCACAGTCTCTTGGCCAGGAAGTGCCAGCTTCACCCCAGTGTCACTTGGATTCCACCTGCCCGCAGTGGCCGGCTCCATGAGTGCCTTTTGTTGGCTGCTGGTGTTGCTTTTTTCTGCTTCTTTAGATTTCTTCCTTACCTCTCACCACCTCCCCCTCCTTTCTCACAAATACCTGCCTCCGTGTGCCATCTTTGCTTCTTCCTGAAAGGCCATGAAACACAACTCGACTGTGAAACTGCTTCCTGGCCCATGCCACCACGCTGGTGGGACCCCCGGGGCTTTTTTGTTTGTTTGCTTATTTGCTCTGATTTATTCTGTTTTGATTTGTTTGTTTGTTTTCTTTTTCTTTTCTCGGATTGGGAACCCATTCTAGCCAGGTAGTACTGTGCAGCTTGGAAGCTACTCCCTTACTCTGTGCAGATGCACAGGGACATCCCTGGGGGCATTTCTTTTTTCTTTTTTTTTTTTTGTTTTGTTTTTTTGTTTCTTTGTTTTGTTTTCTACTTTCTCTTATTCCCTTTTTGTCTTTCTTCATTTCCAGTTTCTCGATTTATTCGTTTTTTTCTTTTACCCTTTTTTTTTTCATTTTTGTTTTTCCCCATTTCTCAGACTCTCAACTCTCCACTCCAATAGCAAGCTCCCTTAGCATTCTTTTTTGTTTGTGTGTGTGTTTTTGGCACCTGTTCCTCTCTCCTGTCTCTCCTCTTTCCCATACCCATCTTAGCTCCACAGGTCACAATCTACTCCCTCATTCCTGCCTACCTGCACCATACACTGAACTTCACACTCCCAAGTAGCTCACTCACTGCCTAATGGAACCTTCCCTGCACTGATTCCCGGTCTGCCCTGTCAGCCCTGGTAAGTGCCACAAACAACCCATCCCAGCAACTCCCCTTCATCTGGACCTGCCCTGCTGTACCATATCTGAGTGACTGACCCTGCCCATTAGAGAAGGAGGAGAAAAGTATCGTGCCCACAGACAAGCAAACAACCAAGAATGCACAGCATGCTTACTCAGACATAACAAAATAAAACAAAAAATAGGATGAAACAAACAAATCTACAATCAATAAATGAGGAAAATAACCACAGAATGCCCCAAAGACAGCAGACAATATCAAAACATTTACAAAAACAGGACTGGATGGTTTCAGTAGACATCCAAAATAAAACACCAGATGACCTGCCAGTAGAAGAAAAGGCACTAGACCTAACTGACAGGGAATTCAAATCTCTAATATTCAGAATTATCCAAGAGTTGAAGCAAAAAGCAAACAAAAATGAGGAAAAAATAGACAAATTCATGGAAAACACCGAAAAATTCATGGAAAATACAGTAAAAAATATGGAAGAATTCAAGAAAATAATACAGGAACAAAATGCTAAAATAAATTCACAACTAGAAATCATACAAAAACAACAATTAGAAATCCAAAAGATAACCAACAAGATTTCAGAAATGGACAGTGTCATAGAAGGGCTGAGGAGCAGGTTTAAAATGATGGAAGACAGGTTCAATGAAATGGAAGACAAACACTTGGATACAACTCTGAGAAAAAATTTTAAAAAATGGAGAAAAATGAAGAAACTCTGAGAATTATGTGGGATACAATCAAAAGCAAAAAACTGCAAGTGATCAGAGTTCCAGAACAGGGGGAGAAAACACAGAGAGTTTCATTAAAGAATTGCTGACAGAAAACTTCCCCAATATCATGAAAGATGAAAAGCTGACCATCCAAGAAGCTCAATGAACCCCATATAGAATAGACCCCAAAAGAAAATCACCAAGGCATATCATAATCACACTCACTAAAACCAAAGACAAACAAAGAATCCTGGGAGCAGCTTGAGAAAAAAAAGTCACATGCAGAGGAGAAAAAATAAGACTAAGCTTGGATTATTCGGCAGAAACCATGTAGGCAAGAAGGCAATGCGATGACATATATAAAACCTTGAAAGAAAAAATTTCCAGCCAAGAATAATATATCCTGCAAAACTCTTGTTCAAATATGATGGTGAAATTAGGTCATTTCCAGATAAACAGAAATTAAGGGACTATGTAGATACCAAACCAAATTTATAAGACTTATTAAAGGGAGTCCCTCAATCTGAGAACAAACAACATCAGACCACAGGCTGAATATAGGACACAGGATTGTACTAGACAGATACCAACCTTGGAAATGAACTCTTATGGACTCTGCAGAACCAAAAGAATTACAGCAGGGAATCAGAGAGGTTAATCTGTAAATGACAAGAGCATCAGAATAATGAAAGAGGGAATAAATTGTGTAGGTATAGAACCTTCTAATGGAGAGGAAGGCAAGGCGATACCAAGTAATAATAGACTGGTTCAAACTTAGGAAGATATGGGTAAATTTCAAGGTAACCATAAATAAAGTCAACAAACCTACTCATCAAAGTAAAGAAGAAAAACATAAAGTCTCACTAAAAGCAAAACCTACAAAAACAACAGAAAAGAAAAAAAAAATCCACAAACAAAGGGAACTCAGCACAGGAGAGTAAGAGGAACAAAGAAACCGTCAGCACCACCCAAAAACGCACTACAAAATGCAATCCCACTCCTAGGAATATATCCTAGAGAAATAAGACCCGTCACACAAATAAAAATATGCACACCCATATTCATTGCAGCACTGTTCACAATAGCAAAAAGATGGAAACAACCTAGATGCCCATCAACAGATGAATGATTAAACAAACTATGGTACATACACAATGGAGTATTATGCAAGGATAAAGAACAATGATGAATCTGTGAAGCATCTCATAACATGGATGAAACTGGAGGGCATTATGCTGAGTGAAATAAGTCAATCACAAAAGGACAAATATTGTATGAGACCTCTACTGTAAAAACTCATGTAAAAGTTTACACACAAAAAGAAACAATCTTTGTTGGTTACCAGGGATGGGAGGGGTGGAGGGGAAATAAATAGACAATAGATAAGCGGTAACTTTGGTGAAGGGTAAGACAGTACACAATACTAGGGAAGCCAGCACAACTTGTACAAGGAAAGGTCATGGAAGCTCCATAGACATATCCAAACTCCCCTGAGGGACTGAATTGCTGGGCAGAGGGCTGTGGGGACCGTGGTCCTAGGGAACATCTAGCTCAATTGGCATAACACAGTTTATAAAGACAATGTTCTACATTCTACCTTGGTGAGTAGCGTTCGGGATCTTAAAAGCCTGTGAGCAGCCATCTGAGATACTCCACTGGTCTCATCCCTTTGGGAGCAAGGGAGAAAGAAGAGAACAGGATACAAGGAAAAGATTAGTCCAAAGGACTAACAGACCACAGCTACCAAGGCCTCCACCAGACTGAGTCCAGTACAGCTAGATGGTGCCCGGCTACCACCACTGACTGCTCTGACCAGGATCACAACAGAGGGTCCTGGACAGAACTGGAGAAGGATGTGTAAAAAATTCTAACACACACACAAAAAGACCAGATTTACTGGCCTAAAGGAGACTGCAGAAACCCCGAGAGTATGGCCCCCAGACACCCTTTTAGCTCAATGGTGAAGTCACTTCTGAGTTCACCATTCAGCTGGGGATTGGACAGCCCCATAAAACCAAATGGGACTAATGAGGCACAGCAGTTCAGGGACAAGGGCTAGAAGGCAGAAGAGGACAGGAAAGCTGGTGATAGGGAACCCAAGGTTGAGTAATGACAATGTTCATGTGTAGTGAGGTTGTTAACCATTGTCATAGGGCAACGTGTACTAACTGTTTGATGAGAAACTATTTTGTTCTGTAAACCTTCATCTAAAGTGAGAATAGCAGCACAATCAGAAGAGTGTAGTAGATGTCACTGAACTGTGCATGTAGAAATGTTTGAAATGGTGTATCTTGGCTATGTATATTTTCACCAAAAAAAAAAAAGGTCGAGAAGGGAGAGGGTTGACATGCAGTGGGGTTGTTAACCACTGTCATAAAACAATATGTGTACTACTGTTTAATGAGAAACTATTTGTTCTGTAAGCCTTCACCTGAAGTACAATAAAAAAATTTAAAAAATTGAAAAAAAACAAACAATCTTTGTTGGTTACAAGGGATGGGAGGGGTGGAGGGGAACTAAATAGACAATAGGTAAGTGGTAACATGGGTGAAGGGTAAGACAGTACACAATACTAGGGAAGCCAGCACAGCTTGTACAAGGAAAGGTTATGGAAGCTCCATAGACATATCCAAACTCCCTGAGGGACTGAATTGCTGGGCGGAGGGCTGTGGGGACCATGGTCTTGGGGAACATCTAGCTCAATTGGCATAACACAGTTTATAAAGACAATGTTCTACATTCTACCTTGGTGAGTAGCGTTTGGGGTCTTAAAAGCCTATGAGCAGCCGTCTAAGATACTACATTGGTCCCACTCTTTTGGGAGCAAGGGAGAATGAAGACAACAAGATACAAGGAAAAGATTAGTCCAAAGAACTAATGGACCACAGCTAACACGGCCTCCACCAGATTCAGTCCAGTACAGCTAGATGGTGCTCGGCTGCCACCACTGTCTGCTATGACCAGGATCACAATAGAGAGTCCTAGACAGAGCTGGAAAAGGATGTAGAACAAAATCTAACTCACAAAAACATACCAGATTTACTGGCCTGACAGACTGGAGAAACACCGAGAGTATGGCCACTGGACACCCTTTTAGCTCGGTGGTGAAGTCACTCCCAAAGTTCACCGTTCAGCCAGGGATTGGACAGCCTCATAAAACAAAATGGGACTAATGAGGCACAGTAGTCCAAGGACAAGGACTAGAAGGCATGAGGGTACAGGAAAGCTGGCGATAGGGAACCCAAGGTTGAGAAGGGACAGTGTTGACATGTCATGGGGTTGTTAACTATTGTCATAGGGCAATATGTGTACTAACTGTTTAATGAGAAAACTATTTTTTCTCAAACCTTCATCTTAGTTACAAAAAAAGAAAAAAGAATTATCTATATGAGATCAAACTGACAACAGCAGCTCAAAAGTTTTGATGGGAAGCCTAGGGAGCAGTGAGTTGAAGATAATGGTGATGGAGTAATTTGGAAAAGGATGGTGAGAATAGCAGCTCAACTGGAAGAATGTAATTGATGTCACTGAATTGTACATGTAGAAACTTTTGAAATGGTGTAACTTTGGCTATGTATATTTTCACCAAAAAAAGGGTCCAAGGTCAAGAAGGGAGAGTGTTGACATGTCATGGGGTTGTTAACCAATGTCATGAAACAATATGTGTACTGACTGTTTAATGAGAAACTATCTGTTCTGTAAACCTTCATCTAAGGTACAATAAAAAAAAAAATAAAAAGAAAACTACAAGACACTACTGCAAGAAACCAATAGAGACCTGCATAAGTGGAAAAACATACCTTGCTCATGGATAGGAAGACTCAATATTGTGAAAATGTCAATTTTACCCAAAGCAATCTCTAGATACAATGCAATCCTGATCAAAATTTCAACGGTATTTTTTAATGAGATGGTGAAAGAAATCACCAACTTCTTATGGAAAGGGAAGAGGCTCTGGATAAATAAAGCATTCCTGAAGAAGAACAAAGTGAAAGGCCTCACACTACCTGATTTTAGAACTTACTATAACCCCATGGTAGTCAAAACTACTTGGTACTGGTACAACAACAGATACATAGACCAATGGAACAGAATTGAGAATCCAGATGTAAATTCACCCATCTGTAAACAGCTGATATTTGACAAAGTCCCAAGGTCCGTTAATTGGGGAAAAGAGAGTCTCTTTAACAAATGGTGCTGGTGTAATTGGATATTCATCTGCAAAAAAATGATACAAGACCCCTACCTCTCATCATGTACAAAAACTAACTCAAAATGGATCAAAGACCTAAATATAAAATCAAAAACTATCAAGATCATGGAAGAAAAAATAGGGACAATGGTAGGAGCCCTAATACATGGCATAAACAGAATACAAAACATAACTAACAATGCACAAACACCAGAAGAGAAAATAGATAACTGGGAGCTTCTAAAAATCAAACATTATGCTCATCAAAAGACTTCATCCAAAAGAGTAAAAAGACTACCTAGAGACTGGAAGGAAATTCTTCGGTACTATATGTCTGACAAGGGTCTAATCTCTAAAATATACAAGATACTGCAACACCTCAACAACAAAAAGACAAATAACCCAATTAAAAAATGGGCAAAAGATATGAACAGACACTTCACCAAAGAAGACATTCAGGCAGCTAACAGATACATGAGGAAATGCTCACGATCATTAGCCATTAGAGAAATGCAAATCAAAACTACAATGAGATACCATCTCACCCCAAAAAAAGGTAACACTAATCTAAAAAACACAAAATAATAAATGTTGGAGAGGTTGTGGAGAGATGGGAACACTTATGCACTGCTGGTGGAAAAGTAAAATGGCACAACAACTTTGAAAATTGATTTAGCACCCTTCCTTTAAAAGCTAGAAATAGAAGTACCATACAATCCAGCAATTCCACTCCTTGGAATATATCCTAGAGAAATAAGAGCTGTCACATGAATAGATATATGCACACTCATGTTCATTGCAGCACTGTTCACAATAGCAAAAAGATGGAAACAACCCTAGGTGCCCATCGACAGATGAATGGATAAAGAAATTATAGTACATACAAACAATGGAATACTGTGCAACAATAAAGAACAATGATGAATCTGCGAGCCATCTCACAACATGGATGAATCTGGAGGGCATTATGCTGAGTGAAATTAGTCAGCTGCAAGAGAACAAATATTGTATAAGACCACTATTATAAGAACTCAAGAAATGATTTAAATCCAGAAGAAAACATTCTTTGATGATTACGAAGCTGGAGAGGGAGAGGGAGGGGAATTCACTAACTAGATAGTAGACAAGAATTATCTTAGGTCAAGGGAAGGACAACACACAATACAGAGGAAGTCAGCACAACTGGACTAAACCAAAAGCTAAGAAGTTTCCTGAACACAGTCAAACACTTCGAGGGACAGAGTAGCTGGGGCTGTGGTCTGGGAACCATGGGTTTGGGGAACATTTAGGTCAATTGTCATAACAAAGTTTATTAAAAAAATCTTCTTCATCCCACTTTGGTGTCCAGGGTCTTAAAAACTAGTGAGCAGCCATCTAAGATACATCAATTGGTCCCAACCCACTTGGAGCAAAGGAGAATGAAGAACACCAAAGACACAAGTAAAATATTAGCCCAGGATACAAAAAGGGCCACATAAATCAGAGACTCCATCAACCTGAGACCAGAAGAACTAGATGGTGCCCGTCTACCACCAATGACCTCTCTGACAGGGAACACAATGGAGAGTCCCTGACAGAGCAAGAGAAAAATGGGGGGCAGAACTCAAATTCTAGTAAAAAGACCAGACTTAATGGTCTGATTGAGACTGGAGGAACCTCCGAAGCCATGGTCCCTGGACACTATACCAACCCAGCACTAAAGCCATTCCCATAGACCACTCTTCAAACAAAAATTAAACTGGACTATAAACACAGGATAGTACTGGTGAAGAGTGTGCTTCTTAGTTCAAGCACATACAGGATACCAAATGGGTGGCTCCTCTCCGGAGGCAGCATGAGAAGGCAGGAATGGACAGGAACTGGTTGGATGGTCATGAGAAACTTGGGGTGGAAGGGGTGGGAAGGGGGAGTATGCTGTCACATTGTAGGGGTTGCAGTTAGTGTCACATGACAATATGTGTATAAAATTTTGTATGAGAGATTAACTTGAGTTGTAA
This sequence comes from Dugong dugon, assembly GCA_030035585.1. Taxonomy (NCBI): domain Eukaryota; kingdom Metazoa; phylum Chordata; class Mammalia; order Sirenia; family Dugongidae; genus Dugong; species Dugong dugon. Next base: position 109,622,593 of record CM057467.1, read on the forward strand.
ACATTCACCTAAAGTACAATAAAAAATAAATAAATAAAAAGAAACCAAACAACGTATTACGTTTGGCAAATCTTCTGCAGAAAACCTCTTTAAATCGTCAAAGAGCAAAGATGTCACCTTGAAGACTAAGGTGTGACCGATGGAAGCCATGGCATTTTTATTTGCCTTATATGCATGTCAAAACTGGACAATGAATAAAGAAGACCAAAGAAGAATAGATGCCTTTGAATCATGGTGTTGGCAAAGAATATTAAATACACCATGGACTACCAGAGAATAAACAAATCTGCTTTGGAAGAAGTACAGCCAGAATGCTCCTTAGAGACAAGGATGGGGAGACTTCATCTCATGTGCTTTGGATGCGTTATCAGGAGAGATCAGTCCCTGGAGAAGGACATCATGCTTGGTAAAGCAGAGGGTCAGTGAAAAAGAGGAAGACCCTCAACAAGATGAATTGACTCAGTAGCTAAAACAATGGGCTCAAGCATAACAATGATTATGAGGATGGAACAGGAGCAGGCAGTGTTTTGTTCTGTTTACATTGTGTCGTTATTAGTTGGAACCAACTCAAGAGCACCTAACAACAATAACATAGGGTCTCTATGATCCAGAATCGACTGGATGGCAACGGGTTTGGTTTTGGGTTTTTATTCCTGTTTCATATATGCATCGTCTTTCCTTATACATCTGAGGATATTATTTATATATCTGTGTCTATCCAAAAATAATAACCAAACTCATTGCTTTTGAGTCAATTTTGACTCATAGTGACCCTACTGGACAGAGTAGAACTGCCTCATAGGGTTTCTAAGGCTATAAATCGTTATGGAAGCAGACTGCCATCTTTCTTCCTTGTAGTGGCTGGTGGGTTTGAATCACTGACAATTTGCCAGCAGCTGAGAGCTTAATCACTGTGCCATCAGGGATCCTTTTATCTATGTCTATAAACATAGATATAGATACATAGGTGTGTATATAGATTTAATTTTTTGTTCTTCTTGGTCCATTGTGTCTGTTTTCCACAACTTTGTTTAGTTTTATTATTTTTATTTTTGTATTTTATCTTACGAGTTTCTCTCACAAGTCTAATAAGCCTTGACTGTCTTCACATGATCAGTAATCAGAGATTAAAAAAAACAAAACAAAACTGTTTACGTGACCTTGGAATTTCCCCGTCTTAAACTCAGTATCAGGTATTTCTTCAAGGGGGCTTCTTTCCTTTCGGTAGGAAATTATATTATACATCAAAATCTAGTTACTGGAGGTTCTGTTTGTTCCTGGGTAATATAGTTTCTATGTCATTGCAGTGGAGAAGTCTAGAAAATACTGATGAATTCGGATATTTTGTTTTGCCAGAAAGCCAGAAATGTCATGATAAATGAGATCAAGTTACAAGGACAGGACTTAACTTGAATGAACTCACAATGGTCAAATGAGTGACTCTTTGGGTGTCATAAAGAAAATGAATGTAGATGATAGAGACATTAAATCAATGGAAACCCATGAGTACACAATGATAATAACAAAAAAAGAAAGCCAGGAGAGATGCACTTGTCACTATTTATGGTGATTAATAAACCAAACCCTCATTTTCAAAATTTGTAATTAAGTGAAAAGAATTAAACGTCTGTCGTTACTTTACGGTAAGAACTAAATTTCTGAATAGTAAATTAATCGTAGTTCACTAAAAACTGTACTGAAGAATGTGAGCTACTATAAATTGAAGCAATGATAGATTTTGAAAATTATTATTTTGAGATTAGTGATTCAGGTTAGAATTATCAACTGGTATTCAACCATAAGATGGTAAATTAATGAAGAATTGACTGTTCATATTTTCTTATTTCATATATACCGTGGAGTCCGTGGGTGGCACAAATGGTTAGGTGGTAGCCTACTAAACAAAAGGTTGGCGGTTCAAACCCACTGAGAAGTGCCTTGGAATCAAGGCCTGGTGATCTGCTTCTGAAAGGTCATAGCCTTGAAAACCCTATGGAGTGCACACATGGGGTCACCATGAGTTGGAATCATCTCAACGGTGGCAGCTAAAAACAACAACAACATACATACAACTAATGTTTCATGCAGAAATGAATATATTAACAAAAGGAAGATGATACAAAAATTAGTGACCACTGATTATATGGCAGATAATATTAGTTCCTTTAATTACATTTTCTCATTTAACTTCATAGCAATACCTTCATGTAGTGACAACATGGTGTGAAAGGGAGAAAATTAGAAATCAAAGTAGTTAGGCAAATTAGCCAGAGTTACCCAGCTAGGAAGTGGCAGAGCTAAAATTCAGACTCTTGCCTGATTGATTCCAGTGACCATACTCCTTCCTCTGTGCTACCAGCCTCAAAATTGCTACTCTTAATACTTAAATATTTGATTTGATTATATATAGAGGCATATTACTATAATAGTATTGTAGAATATCGCATTGTAGAATGATCTCATAGATTTTATATGATGCCCGAAAAGGATTTTAATTGTTAAATATGCTATTTACTGAGTTTATTAGAATACAAATAGACTATCGAGTATAGCATATTTTAAATCTATTCACCGATTATTAAAATAATCTTTTGTTTTTAATTAAAGAAAGGCATGTGTCCTGAATGAATCCTAGTTAATGAGTGGTATGAGTATGATGAGAAAACTGTGTAAAAAAAATGCATACTTTGTACACCTGATTGTAAATATAAATGACATACTATAATTTCACATATTACCTGAAGATCATTTAATATACAGACATGTGGGAGGTAAACTGAATTGTTCATATTAGGTTTGGTCAACTGCAAATAAAATACTTAAAAATACTCCTATTTATCTTTTACTTCTTTGAGGCTAGGTTTGGAAGTAAAGCAAGGAATATGGATAATTTCTTCCCACACTGTGCAAGAAAGAGTCAGTTTGGAGTCACTTTTAGCTTAATTCAACCTTCTTCATGGGAGCATCTCCTATTTTAGCCTCAAAGAACTGGAGAATTTCATTGTATGCTGTTGCTGTTAATAGGTGCGGTAGAGTCGGTTCCCACACATAGCGACCCTATGTACAACAGAACAAAACACTGCTTGGTCCTGCTGCATTTGAGCCCATTGTTGCAGGCACCGTGTCAGTCCATTTTGTTTAGGGCTTTCCTATTTTTGCTCTCCCTCTACTTTACTGAGCGTGATGTCCTTCTCCAAGGACTTGTCCCTCCTGATAACATGTCCAAAGTACGTGAGTCTTCCTATCCTCTTTCTAAGGAGCATTTTGGCTGTACTTCTTCTAAGACAGATTTGTGCCTATATTCAAAAGTCTTCACCAACACCATAATTCAAATGCATCACTTCTTCTTTTGTCTTCCTTATTCATTGTCTAGCTTTTGCATGCATATGAGGTGATTAAAAATACCACAGCTTGGATCAGATGCACCTTAGCCCTCAAGACGAAATCTTTGCTTTTTGGCACATTTTGCAGCAGATTTGCCAAGTGCAAAATGTCATTTGATTTCTTGACTGCTGCTTCCATGGGTGTTGATTGTGGATTCAAGTACAATGAAATGCTTGACAACTTCAATCTTTTCTCTGTTTATTATGATGTTGCTTATTGGTCCAATTGTGAGGATTTTTGTTTTCTTTATATTAAGGCGTAATCCATACTGAAGGCTTCATCAGTAAATACTTCAAGTCCTCTTTGATTTCAGCAACCAAGTTTGTGTCATCTGCATGTCGTAGGTCATCAACGATTCTTCCTCCAATTCTAACACCGCGTTCGTCTTCATTTAGTCCAGCTTCTCGGATTATTTGCTCAGCATACAGCTTGAATAAGCATGGCGAAAGAATACAACTCTGACTTACACCTTTTCTGATCTTAAAGCATGCAGTATCCCCTTGTTCTGTTGGAACAACTGCCTCTTTGTCTGTGTACATGTTCTGTACTGGTAAAATTAAGGGTTCTGGAATTCCCATTCTTCTCCATGTTATCCATTATATCATTGTATAATATGCTAAAATTATTTCCTTATGCTATAAAATCTGTCTTCAATACAGTATAGTTTTCCTTGGTCTATACCTACAAACCCATTATTTGAGGTTCAGTTCATTTTGCCCCAGTCTTTAACTCTGGAAGCTGATTCTATGATTTTAGCTAAAGGCAAGAGATGGTTGCTGGATAAATCATTCCTGGTTCATCTAACTCCTTACCTAAAAATATAGCAGTATCTGTCCTGTTATATATAACAGTAAGAAGTACAGACTGAATGCACCTGATTATAAATCACTGCAAGTCATGCAATTAGAATTGGCAGTGTAGAATTGAACTCACCAGGTTGTCTTGATGATTATGTTCTAAGACAGTTTGGACTACTCGGCCTCACTTGCGAGCTGGGTCACAAAGCCATGTAATTTAATTTGCTGAGGATAACATGTAAACTTGTTGATATTTTTTTCCTTATCTCATCCTCTTTCCAAATATTCAGTGCAAAACAAACCACAAACTTTTCAATTAAACTGAAAAAAAAGGAGTTCTGCATAATTTCCATTGAGAAAAGAATAGAAATGAAATGATATCTACTGGTTTTATACCCATATGTAGTACTGTCAGAAGTATAAAATATAATATTTCATTATCCAGCCTAACATGTATTAAATTATTTGCTTTATATTAAAAAAACTACATCAGTTTTTATGTATTAATGTCCAAGTTCAACTTTACTTCTCCCAACTTAATTCTTATGAAGTAATAAATTGTATAGATATTTCAGATACCCTGAGCTATTTTGTGGGTAAAACATTGTGAGTAGTGTGTAGGTATTTGCTCTCTAAGGAAGACATCATCAGCCTCTTACAGTTTGTAAAGAATATCGTAACAAACTATACTTATTTGTTTAAAAATTTTCCATATAAAAGTTGACATTCAACAGTTTTTGAAAGGATTTCTCTCCATTTTACACTGTGATCGGTATCCAGAGAAACAGCCTTAGCTTGTCCCAGTATCCATGTCATTTATTGTCAAATTCTCTCTTCAATGAGATGAAACACAACCACGGAATAACTGCTCTAGTTGATACATCCTCTGTATCCTACACTGCTTATGCTGTATGACACAACCAATGATCAATATATTGATTATATAGATTGACTGCAATATATTCCTGTCAAGTCAATACTGACTCATAGAGACCCTATTAGAAAGAGTAGAACTGCCCCACAGGGTTTCCAAGGAGCAGCTCATGGATTCTAACTGCTGGCCTTTTGGTTAGCAGCCGAGCTGTTAACCACTGTGCCACCAGGGCTCCATAACATGTATAAATTCTTGCCAAAAACTATGCATGTATCTTTTTTTCTCCTTCTTACTTTGCTATTTTTCAAGATTGAATTGTGTTCCCTAAAAAGGTATGTTGAAGTTCTAACCTCCAGTACCTGCAAATGTGACCTTGTTTGGATATAGGGTCTTTGAAGGTGTTATCAGTTAAGTTACAGTATGAGGTCATACTGTAATAAGTGGCCTTCAATCCAATGTGACTGGTGTCCTTATAAAAAGAGGAGAAGAGACAGAGACACACAGGGAGAAGACAGTCATGTGAAGACAGAGGCAGAAATTGAAATGGTGCATCTACAAGCCACAGAATCTCAAGGATTGCCAGGAACCTCCTGAATCTAGGAAGAGGCAAGGAAAGATCTTCTTCTATAGCCCTTACAGAGTACACGTCCCTGATGATACCTTGATTTTGGACTTAAAGCCTTCAGAACTGTGAGATAATACATTTCTGTTGTTTTAATCCACAGTTTGTGGTACTTTTCTATGGCAGCCCTGAGAAACTAATACAGCTAACATGTTTCACTTCACATGCTACTAAATTTTCTGAACTTCATTAGGTAGTATGAGAAGTTTCTTTGTTGTCTCCCAAGGGATGTAGTATGCATATAGAAACATAAAAAAGTACGTCTTGAATGAAGATCTTTGCTGATCTTATGAGGATGTTCAGGACCTCCATTCACCTGTGTCCTAGCTTTTTGGTGATGCTATAACTTTTTTCTGTCTGTAGTTTGATCTAATAGGGGAGCGAGCCAAATTTGGCTTTCAGGGTTATGTTCCATCCATTAAGAAGTCTCAAGCCAGCATGTCATTATCCATATCTCCCAATTGTGGAGTCCTCAATTTGGTTTATAAGCACTTCAGTTCTCTTAACTGACATCACCAAAGAGTTGACGTACCAGGTGAAAAAGGACAAACATATATACTGATAATAAATTAATTACACAGCAAATCTTCTGTACTCATGCAAAATGGAAAACACCTGATGGAAATATTACCCCACCTACCTTAAGGACTCTATCAACCTTCTCCCACCCTATCATTCCCCTTTATCCCCTCCTAGTTCCTGTTCCATGAAATTGAGGGAATATGACATTGGGGAAAATCATATATATTGGACTGAGAAGACTGATATATATAATAATTCATTTGTTTTATTTCAAACTGTTTTACATCTCTGTTCTTCAAATCTTGTAACATTCCTTAGACATTTATTAAATGTCAGAATACTTACAGTTGGTTTTGAAAAAAAAATCAATACAACCAAAAGTTGTCAGTTAGCAAAGGCTGACAAAACGTGTCTTTGCTTTAAAGAAAATAAGTGGTTAGAAATGTAAAAGGCAGCAACAAGCATGGCTTGCAATTATGTCTCTTTACTTATTCGCTCATTTTTCACCAAATAAAAGTGAACAACTACTATGGTCTAGGTACTTATTCATGACCTGTGGATGCATCTGTGAACAAAAGAGACAAAAACTCCTTGTGGCACTACCCCCACGGAGCTGAAGTCTAGTGTCTTCCCCTTTTGTGTGCATGCCCAAATCCATGGCGTGGTATCTACAGCTTTTTCAAATCTGGCCTCAGTTTACCACCCCAGCATCCCTAATGCCAGATCTAGTCTCAAGTACTAAGTAGCTGTGTGAACTTTGGCAAATTTTTTTATTTCTTTGAGCCGTGGTGTTCACATCTATTAAAAGAGAGCAAAGCACTTCACTGCTTTGAAATAAGTAAATGCTGCAACATGTGCCAAACTTTTTTCTTTAATACTAATTCCCCTCCTATGATTGAATAATGACTAAAATTTTAGAAAAACGATAAGAATATTATTCTTCTTGCTAATACATTCTCCCCTAAGGTTCTTTGGTCTACTATGGGATACTGGTCCTAAATGATTCATTTCTTAACTTCCCCACAATAGAAATTATATACATTCTTTAAAATGTGATAATCTGTTTTTATCAAAAAAAAAAAAAAAAAGGATACTGCCTAACTCTTCTCCTCCATCCCCCTCAAAAATCTCAGAGGAAATGAAAGGACCTCAAGTTTAAAAGCAGAAGAAAGGAAAACATGAAAGCATTTCTTTCATCCAGCCAAGTGCATTGTGTTTTCTCCCCAAACTAAAGTTATAGTTCATCGTGACCTGTTTAGATTAATACAAAGACCTGTGGCTTTGTTAGCACCTATAGGCAGCTCTATAATTAATAGCAAGCCCTACAATCAGACTCAGGGCAAAACTAAATTGGAGAACAAAATTTTGTTTCTTCAAAGTTGATTAATGCCTTGGAATTCTCTCATGTAACAGCGTGCGGCTGTTGATGCCTCCCTCCGAGGCAGCCTTCTTCAAGTAGTCCAGGCTACCTGCTGAAGAGTTTCTCCCACAGCTGCTGCCTTCTCTCCTACTGCAATAACTGGGTTCTAAGCAGAGCTATGTATCTGAATCCCCCAGCTAGAAGAGGAAACTATGAGGGAGAAAAAAGAAAGTACTAGGCTGTGGATTGTTATTTTTTTGTAACAACAGAGCTAAAATGTATGAAGATGTAGTGGTTATGTTTTAACTAATTTATGATATTCAATCACTGCATGCATAGGGTAAATATGTTTAGAGCCTTTAGAAAATAAGCAGGACGTTTCTTGGTGGGTTCCTGCCAAACTGTCACTTGGTTTTATTAAGTGGGAGGAAAATGGATAAGAGCTGGGGCCCAACTTTGGGAATTTTCAGCTGCTGGCCTGATGATGCCCAGAATTACTGAGTCAACATTCCAGTCTACTTCAGGGACCTTAGGGGACAGTGCGACTTGTCTGATGAGCGAGATAAAGGAAGGGCTGTGCCTCTTTAAAAACTGGAAAAGGTTTTCTCCTTAGCAGGAATGGATTCCCTCTCTCTCTGTTGTGAAAGGGGCTGGAATATGAAGTAGAAAGCAGACAGGGCAGTCTTCCTTGCAGGAAGCCTGATTCCACAGACATGTTGGTAAGAACTTGTTTTTTTGTGTTCCCAGAGTCTGGAAAAGTAATTCATCACAGCTTTAACTGTGACCTTTGATTATCTCCTTAATCCTTGCTTACCCAAGGTGAGTTATAAAACTGCGCTTTGCAGAATCCATATCCCAGAAGAACCCTCAGATGCCAACTTCAAAGGTGAGGAGGAATCAGACTGTGATACAATTTAATGATCTATTTTCACTCTCAAGTGGAAAAGAAAAACATTCAGAAGGAAAATGAGCAAAAAAAAAAAAAAAATGGAATTTTTGACTGCAGTAGTCTGCTAATTAATTTGCAAAGTGTCTTGAAAACATTAATATAGACACTAACCAACAAAATCTTCCTTTAACAGTAGGTCGTGTATTAAATGCAATGTAGAACAAGTGTTAGAATACTCTTTTATTTATATTCCATATTAAATAGTACATGACATGGGTAGGAAAGACAACCTACATAGTTTAGAGAATTATATGTTGATATGCACCATATGATTTAATTCTCCCTGAAATTCTGAGTAGCACATATGATTTTTCTCTTTTCACTTATAAAAAGTCAGGCAAAGAGAAGCAAAGGACCTTGTCCAAGGTCATACCGGTAGCAACTGAAAGAGCCTAGATTAGAACATCATGCCACCTAAAAGCAAGAGAACAAAGGGAGATGGGCAAACTGATGCCCCTCAGCCTCTTGCATAGAGATACCTGGGCCTTCAGCACTCATTTTTTCCAAGAGAGTTGTGCAGAGGTAGGTTGCAGCACAGATCCTGAGATCCAAGGAGAGGCATTGCTTTGAGTACAGGGTTTTGGCCAGAGCCTAGGCAGAGAGTGGATCTCTAAGTAGAAGGGCAGTAGTTGCCCAGTCCCAGATTATTATAGAGTTGGTAAAGAACACTTACTGTGCAGCCAGAGCATCAGGGATCTACCTCACTATAGCTAGGGGCCTTCAAGAAAATTACTAACGTCACTGTGCCTCATAGGATTTTCATAAGGATTAAATGAGTTAATGCGTGAGAGGAGATTATAATAGTCCCTGAAATGTGTTTTTCCTATTTTTATTACCAACGCATTCATAGCAGGAAATCAGAGGCAGGGAACCTGATATCAAGACCCAGGCAATATGGCCAGTGGAAACCAAGAGAATATCTAGTCAGACTAGACTAAAACTATACAAAATTGAAGAAAGCCCTCACCTGGTAGGGAAATTTTCTCACCTTTCATGTAAGTGGTGCCTGGTACTCTGGCTTCTGCAGAAAGATTAACTTCCCCCAAATGATAGCCATAGGCCCTTGCCCTGGTGGGGATTGGGCAAGGCTGCACTCTTAGGTAAAGGCCTCAATGACTGTGTCTGGGAAAAGGCAGAGATGGTCAAGGCTAGGGGATTCCAAAGAAGTAGAAGGCAGTACAATTTTACTGGATTGATCCAGAAGGAGCTTGAAGCTCTTTCATCAGGAGTTGAACTGAGTTCTAATGATGCAGGTGTAGAGAAGTTCTGCTCCATCAACTATACTGATTAAGAAGGTGCTGGATAAACCAAACCCATTTCCGTAGAGTAGATTCTGACTCATTGAGACCCTGTAGGACAGAGTAGAACTGTCCCATAGGGTTTCCAAGGCTGTAATCTCTATGGAAGGAGACTGCCACATCTTTCTCCCACGAAGCAGCTGGTGGATTCGAACTGCTAACCTCTTGGTTAACAGCTGAGTGCTTAACAGCTGTGCCAGCAGGGCTCCTTGCTGGTTAAACAGGAGTCCTAAAATAAAAACCGACTAGTCTGGGCAGGGGCCTGTGTTTTCCTTTGGCCCTTTGCATCCCCTTGTTCTCTGTGTACTGTTGAATTAATTGGTAGAGTGAAGATTTCTTAAAAAATGTGTTGTTTTAGATTTCCAGGAGATAAATAGTTGAATGGAAGTCTCATGCACTTAAAACACTGTATTAAAATTGCCAATCATTTATCTATCACTTTTTCTTGGCTCTCAGCCCTTCAGAGACCAAGGCTATGTCTTACTTAAGGTTATATTATAAGACCCTTAAATGAATGAAATAATGAATAAAAAATATTTAATATAAAATGTTCATCAAAAAAAGAAGTATTACTTGGGCTAGGGTTGAACCCTAAGACTGCCTTCCAAGATTTGATATATGTATATGTGTGTGTATGCATGAATGTATATACACACATACATGTATGTATGTATATGTGTGTGTGTGTGTGTGTGTGTGTATATATATATATGTATGTATGTATTGGAGAAGGGAGAGTCTTCAAAAATAGCTACCATACCCTAGATTTCTTACAGATGGGTTATGGCCATGTGAATAGTTCTGCCAAAGGACTTTGAGTAGAAGTGACATGTGCCACTTTCAAGCCCAGATGGTCAAGATTTGTTGTGTCTCCTAAATCTCTTTCTTTCCCTACCATGGTGACCTTGGGGGCCACGTGCTCCAGATAGTGTAACTACAAGGTAACAGATAACAGCTGATCTGATTGTTTCATAACTGAAAAAATAAATTGATGACTTAGGGTAATCTCTGCTATTGCAGCATTATCTTTCCTTATTGATATACCATACTAGCAAAAATTTCACACTAAAGGCATCATTTGAGCTTGGCCTTGAAAGATGGATAGAATTCCATTAACTGGGGAAAGTCTCATTACAGTTGTTCCAGGTAAAGAGAAGAGCAGGTAAAAGAAACAGAAAAATGAAAGTTCATTGCCTGGTCAGAGGATACCAAAGAGTCCCATTGCTGGAAAAACTGATGATGTCTGGCCGGTAGAGAAGGTTTGTGTGAAATGTTAAAAGGCTTTGAATGATAGACTTCTAACTCTGGTAACTTTCAACTGAATTTAGACTTTTTCATCATCGTATGTTTGTAGTTATCACTACAAATTATTGTTTCTCACTATTAAAATCACTGAAATGATATATTACCCCCATAATGATCCAATCTGCTTAGATGTAGCATTGACGCACTCATTCTGTTATCAAACAGGAAGTTAATAAGGAGAAAGGGGCAGAAGGGGAGTTATTCCTTGGTTATGACATAGTCACTCCCTCAGGTAATAGATGATAATTGGACAAGATAATAATAAGGTATCAATTCATGTTGCCAGGACCAGCATTTTAAAGGATGAACAGTTTGGGGTATGAATTATGCAAGGTGATCAAAACTAGTGAAAAATTCTCTTGATAATACATAATCAGCATGCAGGTTTAATGACTACATTAGTTATCCTGTAAGTTTAACCTTTTCACCTGTAATTGTAACATTTTCTATCCATCTAATTCCCATCATGCTATTAGATAAGCCAGTCTTTTGTCTAGCTGTTCTTTAATTCGCATTACTCTGAGTAGTTCTGATCCAGGCAGATGGACTTTTGCCTATTAAAAAAGGTAAAATAACCTTCAGAAAGCAATGTAAAATATGCTTACACTTGATACTTCATTAGTGAGAAGAGAATTTAGATGTGTTGCAGATGATGCAAACTAGTAGAAGCTGAGATACCAAATGTTCCTGTGATGAGTTTAGCCAAATGAATAATTAATTCAGCATTGCTCACTGTAATATGCTTCTTTAAATAACATAGATTTTTTTTTTTAATTCCTTGTTCTGTGCATTAAAAAAAAAAGTGATTACCTATATTCACCAAAAACTTTACTCTAGGATAAACATAGCAAAACTCTTCTTAATATCTCAAACTGCAAATAACCAATTTCTATCAATAGCAGAATGGCTATGTAAATTGTAGTTTTTTCACAAATGGAATTTACATAGCAATGAGAACAAATAGATGAATCTCACGAATATAGTGCTGATTGAGAGAAGCCAAACTCAAAGTGAAAAAAAGTGCATACTATATAATTTTATCCAAAAAAATTAAAGAACCAGGGAGACTAATAGATGGTGTTGGTAGTCAGGAAAATGATTTCCTTGGTGTGAGTGGTTGGGAGCTTGTCACTGGAAAGTAGTATAAGGAAGGGCTATATTCAGGTGCTAAAATTGTTTTTATTATTATTGGTTGTCAATTTATGAAAATGAGTTGTGCACTTATTATAATGTGTTTTTCATCTAATAAAGCATTTTTGAAATATATACAATTTTAATAAGTTCTTAGTGATGGTTTTGCAATGTGAGAAAGACATAATTAATCTCTGGTAAAGGAGAAGTTGGCTTTACCGTGAATTTACTTTGAAAAAAATGTCAGGTCTTATACACCAGATAATAGAGAAAAAAGACAGACTTTCAGACCAGCTTAATATCAAAGGCTGATATTTAGAAAGAAAATAGAATATAGTAACATTTATCAGGATAAATTAGACAACCCAATGGTCCATTCCACGTTGATTACTTTCTGAAGGAACTGCATTACATACCTCCGCTTAAAAGAGTAGACAGTTAAACCTGACTAATTAGGATATGTGTTATAAGCTCTGACAAATAAGACTGTGATTAGTTTTAAGTTGAAATATGAGTGTTCTGGTTAAAAGGAATGAATGCAAGTGCTATTGTATAAGGCACATACTGTAATTAATATTGGGAAAAGATCAATATCCAAAGGTGAATTGTTTATTAAATGTAGAGTAGAAAGTTTAACAGTGATATTTTAGGATCCTGCACTTCCCTCTTATAATATTAAATACACTACATAGTAGTTTCTAGTCACTCCCTGTGTTTCCAGGCAGCCAATAAAATGAGTCTACTTATGTCTGTTTTATTCAGTCTTTTTTCCTTGATACTCAATGCAGACAATATTATATATTAAAAATAGTTATTACAGATAGGCATTGAAATATTACTGGAAAAAGGAAACTCAATTCAAAGCAAAACATTTCCAATAATTTATCACCAATAAATATTGAATGGCAAACATTATAAGTACCAAATAATTTGATCCTATTTTTATAAATGTACAAGTAAAGATAGATATGCATAACTGCCATGCATCCTTGGTTTTACACTGGGAGAAAAACTCAGTTAATTAAATATATTTTTTATTTCCCTCACTAGCTTTAGGAAAAGAATAATGAACTTAGTTTCCATGTCAGATATCTCTTCTCATTACAATCCTAGAGCATGCCTTTCTCTTTTATGGCAAGAACTCTTGGTAAATTGGTACTCAGATATTCCATACTCGAATTAAGTTGAAGGGATCATAACAAATAATGTTTTAGTCACCTTGGTAATATGAGAATTACAGAGATCTAGAGAGAACACGAGATTCATACCAATGCAGACTTGCCTTCCATTGGATCTCTGGCAGCCTTTCCTTCAATTATTCCAATAACAAGATGACTAAAATTTGTAAAAAAAAAAAAAACCATTCCCTTATTGAGTAATTAAGATGCAATAATTAAAAAACAAAACAATATCTTTCATGTTTGACCACGATGTATTATGTACTTTAAATTTTAGAATAGCAGCTATGAAATGAAAATAAAGTATAATAATAGATATAGCTGTTGGTCTTGGAACTGTTAATTTTTAGTTTTGGAATATTGAATACATGAATTAATCCCCGTGAGTCTTAGTTTTTTCAACTGAAAAGAAGGAATAATATTTGTCACCTTGCAGAATTGTTAACAGGGTTAACTTTTATAAACTGTTTAACATTATACAAAGGATAGGGGTTCCATATTTTACAAAATTTCCAATAATTGATTTGTCAATAATCTTCCCAAAGTGTGGTGTCTAGAGTCAGAGTCACCTCTAAGATGTGCAGGACTCTGACAAATAATTTTTGCAAGACCAATATCAATATAAACAATATGAAGTTTATTCCAGAAGACGACTTCTGGAAGTACTGGAGTGGGTACGTCCAAAAATCTGCTTCTCCATAAATACAATGAGAACACTGGCAAAAATTGTGAAGATTATTTTCAGAGCTCTGGGAATCAGTCAAAAGTTTACAAAAATGCAAGAAGTGTTAATTCAAGAAAAACAGCTGAATGCTGGTAAGAACAGTGAACTTCACAGTGCTTTAATTTACTCTATTCCCACTCCCCTCTCCCCTCTCCCCAGGCCACCTAGTAGCCTTGAAAACCAGCAACCACACACAGTAGCTGTGGAAACCAGAAGCCTAGCAGCCATGGAAGGGCCAGAATGGGCTTGGTACTCCAACAAAACCCCAATTCCTAGAGAACTGTAATCATATGACCAGGGGTGGATTACCCAAAAAGCAAGCTAAGCACAGACTTAATTTGTGTTTACTTATGAACCTGTAGTGAACTTAGTAAGTAAGCACAAGTAAGCCTGTGCTTGCCTTGCTTATTGAGTAATCCATCCTTGTCAGGGACTGTAAATCTGAAAAGAGGTTTTGATTCTGTAGGAAAGTGCTATGGGGTTGGGAGGGAGTCAGATATCAGCCATACCTAGAAACAGAATCTTTGATGTGGTTAAAAAAAAAAAAAAAAAAGTGAAATTATTCGCTACAGATAATCTGGTAAGCAAGGAAAGCACTGAGATTACTTTGCCTATCGGATAATCCACTGCTTCATTTGACCTGTCTGGCAGCTTCTTGGAGCCCTGGCAGCACAGTGGTTAAGAGCTTGGCTGCTAACCAAAAGGTCAGCAGTTTGAATCCACCAGCTGCTCCTTAGAAACTCTATGGGGCAATTCTACTCTGTCCTATAGGGTCGTTCTGAGTCAGAAACAATACTCAACAGCAACGGGTTTGGTTTTTGGGCTGGCAGCTCCTTGGAAAACAATAATTACAGGATTTTGTTTTGTTTGCCTTGCATCACAGCTCCTTCAGTGTGCACAGCCTCTCCACCAGGACATTTGTTGAAAACAGTCAGCAATTGTTTAATATCACAGCTGCCTGTGGAGGTGATAACAGTTGGGATAAACAAGAGGCTAAAGAGAAAAACTTAAAAGGGACAGCAAGTGAATAAAGTGCTGCTGGAGGTGAATGAAACGTTCCTGGTAGCTTTGAGAACACTGACATATTCCTGGAAATCCAGAAGGCTACATGCACGTTCAGGGCTATGTGCATGCCCAGCAAAGACCTGAAAAGGCCTTAAGATCTCACCTTTGACTGACCTTGAAGGTCTGCACAGACAGGAAATAAAGGCTAAGGAAAAGTTGTAAACTGTCTACTGGAGCATTGAAGATGTGCCCAGCACACACAGATCACCTTGACAAAGGCTGGAAGATTTATTGGCTCAAGGCATTTGTGGTAGGCAAAATAATGCCACCTCACCCCCAAAGATGTTCATGTCCTTGTTCCATAACCTGTAACTATGCTACTTTACAAAGGAAAAGGGACTTTGCAGATATGATGAAGTTAGGGATCTTGATATAGGGAGGTTATCCTGGATTACTTGGGTGGGCCCAGTGTAATCACGCTGATCCATATAAGTGAAAAATACAGAGCAAGATATTTGAAGATGTTATGATACTGTCTTTGAAGATGGAAGAAGGGTCCACAAGCCAAGGAATCCAGGTAGGTTCTATAAGTTGGAAAAGAAAAGGTAACATTCTCCCCTAGAGTCTCCAAGAAGAACACATCTCTACGAACACCTTGATTTTATCTCAGCAAGATTCATTTTGGACTTCTGACATTCAAAACAGTAAAATAACAAATCTGTGTTGTTTTAAGCCATTGTTTGTGGTATCTTGTCAGAGCAGCAATAAGAAACCCATGCTACGTTTACGAAAATATCTGTCCAGTCACTAGGTCACCATCAAGCTTACCAATCAAAAACTTCAGTGGTCAAAAATAAGAAGAAAAGCAGACATTACAAGACTAATCCAGGATGGCACCAAAACAACAAACAGCAAAATTAACAACAAACAGCAACAATAACAAACCCTAGGTGGAACAGTGGAACTTTCCAAAGTTATTGCATTATATACTTTGAAATATCCAGTTTTCAACCAAAAATTACAAAACATGAAAAGAAACAGTAAAATAGAACTCATACACATGAGGAAAAAAACAGCCAATAGAATTTTTCCCTGAGAAAGTCCCAACATTGGACTTAATAGACAGAGACTTTAAATCAGTTATTATAAACCCAGCTCAACAATTAAAGGATAGCATGAGAAGGTTGTATTGCCAAATAGAGAATATCAAAGAGATAGAAACATTAAAAAAAAAAGACCAAATAAAAATTATGCAATTGAAAATTACAATAATTGAAATTAAAAAAAATTCTATAAGACCTCAACATCAGATTTCAACTGGCAATGAAAGAATTAGTGAATTTGGATAGGTCCATTAAGATTATCTAGTTTGAGGAACTCTATATGGTCACTATCAGTTGGAACCAACTAGGGGGCAATCGGTTCGGTTTGGTTTTAGTCTGAGGAAAGAAAGAATAAAAGAATGAAGAATAAATGTTTCTATTGCCAAAGATCACTGAACATGTATTTTTTTCATATTGCATCTTTTAGAGGGAAAATTCCATTTTTTTCTTTTAGAATTATTTACGTATAAATTAACACAAGAAAGGCAATTTTGAAAAATATACAGAAAATTGTTTCTTTAATGACAAAAAAAAGAAAACTTCAGAAAATTTAGGATATTTCTTCTGAGTAGCATCTTCTCATTTAGACCTTGGAAAAAGATATTAGCTAGTGAGTAACAGTGGATATGGAAATAGAAATAGAAAAAAAAGGCAGAATTCATGAGAATAAGGAAGTCCATATATTAAGTTTATAATATTTATTTCAAGATACTTATTTCAAGGGCTTGGAGATGCATAAGAGTGAAGTAAATGGAGTAGGAGATCAATGATGAATTTTAGTTCTAACTTTATGAATCATTCTTTCATCAATTTAGTTAACAATATTGATTGAGTACTAATGCATGTCAAGCACTATGCAGCAACAGAGAAAAAAAATCATGCAAATTATAGCATGACGTGCAAGAGATACCATTCTTTAAAAAAAATAAAACAAAAAACCTCTGATAAATTACAATTTCAACTATGGTAAGTAAAATGTTGAAAAGTTTCACAATCTTTGTGTGAAAGCACTTGACATAGGTCCTATCCTACTGTGAGACAGATATAAAATATTTCATGAAAATATTACATAAGAGCTGAAACTTGATTGATTGAGAATGGCATACCTAAATACAAGGAGAGTAGAAGGTTGTTCAATTATGAGTAATAGCAAGGTCTAAGATATGTTCTCAGAAGTGGATAGCTAAAATGAATAGAGGGGTTGCTGTTGTTGTTAGATACCATTGAGTTGGCTCTGACTCATAGTGACTCTATGCATAATAGAACGAAATATTGCCTGGTCCTGTAGCATTTTCGCAATAGTAGGTATGCTTGAACCTATTGTTGTAGCTACTGTGTCAATCCGTCTCATTGAGAGTCCTCCTCTTTTTCTCTGACCCTCTATTTTGCCAAGAATGCTGTTCTCCAAAAGATCAAGAAGCCATATTCTTCATGTTGTTGAATGGTTAGTTTATGAGGGCAATGAAAACCCAGCATGACGATAGTAGGTAAAGTGAAAAAGACAGTCATTTGTCAAAGACTTCAATAAGTAGAAAGTATTAAATAATATACATATATGATATATATACATATATCATAAAGATGATCCCCAATTACCTTCACCTCCTGGTACTCATTGCCTTATGTCTCCTCCTCCTCTTTAGCATGGGCAGGACCTGTGACTTGCTCCTAATGGTTAGAAAACAACATAGGTGATGAGAGGTCACGTCTATGATTGTTGCATAAGCTTGTAAAATCATCTTGCTAGCATCTTCCTGTGTGGCACATCCCTTCTTGATGAAACAAGAAACTATATTGTGAGCTGTCTTATTAGGGAGGTTCTTATGGCAAAGAACTCAGAGTGGCCTCTGGTTGGCCACCAGAAAGAAACGGAAGCCCTTCGTCCTATAACCAATGAGGAACTGAATTCTGCCAACAACCATTTAAGCTTTAAAGCAGATTCTTCTCCCATTAAGAATACAGTAGACTGTAGCCCTGGATGTCCCTTCAGCTGCAGGTGAGATGCTGAAGGAGAAGACCCAGCTAAACTGTGCCTGGACTCCTGACCCATAGAAAGAGTGACTGAAAAATGCGTGTCGTTTTAAGTCATTGATTTTATGATAATTTGTTACAGAGCTTTAGATAACTAACACAACTAACACAAACGGTAAGAAGTAAGTGGATGACAAATAAACAAGAAGGGTAGAGCTAGTCATAGCCACGGCACTAACATTTTTTTAAAAACACATATCTCTATTTAGATCTTCTTTGATTTTTTAAATCAGTTTTATAGTTTTCAGTATACATATCATGTGCACATTTTGTTAGATTTACTCCTAAGTTTTTCATTTTTTGGTGCTATTTTAAGCAATTTGTTTTTGTTTCTTAACTTCAAATTTCAGTTGTTTATTACTGGTATATAGGAATACCATTGACTTTATATATTGACCTCATGTTATGTGACTGTCAAATTGACCTATTACTTTTATGAGCATTTTGAAGATTCTTCAGGATTTTCTATAGAGACAAATGTATTGTCTGCAAGATGGAGACAACTTTCTTTCTTCCTTTCCAATCTGTATGACTTTTATTTCTTTTTCTTGTCTTTTTACACTAACTAGGACTTCCAGTATGAGGAAGTGGAAAAAAAGTGGTGACAGAGGATATTCTTACCTTGTTCCTGCTTATACCACCATCTTCCCAGAATTCTCCAACACTAACATGTCTTTAGTCTTGGAAATATGACTTAAATTCTTCAGATCTTGACTCCTCATCACTCTACTTACTAAACACATTGGCTAACTTATGGCAGTAAAATATTGTTTTTAAATTAAAATGACTTTATGAGAGGGATTGATTTTTGAACAGGCTTTAAAAGAGCTTACATGAATATTAGGTATTAAATGTTTATATTGGCCATTATCAGGATCATCATCATTACTGTGTAATGTATTTCTGGAAAAAGTATGATTTAATATTGTCACAGAGCTAACACATGCAAAATGTCTATCATGTTGCCTGGATCTCATGTGATAAGAGAGTTTTTATTATCACTGTTTATACTAACAGAGTATTAAGTTTCTAAGAGGAAGGAATCGGTCAAAATCTCAAGACTTTTAGGCAAACTACAACATGATGATTGTCTGAGTTCTTGAAAGGCTCACAACAAGCATGTATACATTGGCAAATGTTATACACTTCATTAGGAGATTATTTCTCTAATATCTGTTACCCACAAATCCCATGTGTCATTGAAACAAGTTATCACTACAAATTATTAATGCAACTACAGTTATGCAAAATGTTGATCATCTCTAGGGAAATCAGTGTGTAATTACTACCATTTCACAGTTTAAGATTAAGTAGCATTTACAGATTTTGCCATTGGGGTGATTTAATGGTGTGTCATATCTCTGGAATGGTAAAATTCCTAGAGGTAGGCAGTATCTTTCATCCACAAATCCCTACTATTTACAGCTATCAAAACATATCATTACAAGCAAAAGGCAGGGAGATAGAAGCAAACAGATACATGCATTATTCATAAACTGTTTTTTTTTTTCCTTCTGCTAGGTTTTTCAAAACCTTCTTTTCTTTAGGAGATGCCTAGAAGCATGCATTTAGATTAGTTTATTAACAAGATCATTAATCAGGAATCCATGTTTTAAGACGTCTTGTTAATCAGCAAGTAAAGAAAAAAAAAGATGTCTATAGGAAGATGTGGAATCAAAAAAGCTGCATTATACATTACTAGTTGACTCAGCCATAATTCACTGATTTATTCATTCAAAAAATAAATAGTATAATGTACATTTAATTAATATATTTACAAGCCAGAATATATATTTTCAAATATCATAAAGCTTGCGTGTGTCCATTTTAGGAAAAAGTAACTGTTTTCATGAAATTTAAAAATGACTTTACACTTATAATCATTATCTATCTTATTACAGACTGGTAAGTGAATGTAGGAAATATTTTTAATCATAGATCACTGATGAGAAATCTGAGGCCAAGAGAGTCACCTAAGATCAAAAAGGACTGTGAGTAACATCTTTGCGTGCTAACAACGATCTGTTCCTAACCATTGCACTATACTGCTTCTTACAGCTTGAAAACATGTGACTTGAGCTCAGAAAAAAATATTGTTTTGGAACCTTAGTTTCCATGTCTGTAGGTTGAAAACAATAATACCCATAATCTAGCTCACAGTATTATAATAAAAATCATTGAACATGAAGAACTTGAGATAATGTACAAGTGTTAAGTATTCATATTACTAGTAACATAGTGTTAATGTTATAATAAATTAATATTAATATTTCCTGTTACTATTTTATGCTGTAACATAGAAAAATCCCATCAGAACTAGTGCATTAGAAGAATAGGTAAATCATTGGCTGCCAGTTCATCAATAATTGCCTAATTTAAAACTGCTTTTACTTTTTATAGATCAATCCTTATCATAACTCATAATTGAATTCAAAGCTTCTAGCTCCAAGAAAACATGCATATGATTAGAATAAAAAATGTTTTTGGAACAATGCTGTTGTATAATTACGTTTTCTACAGTAAATACGTTGTCTAAAAACTGATACTATGCTATACATATAAATTATTCATTTGTATAATAATATGCATGAGGAAGAAGGCAAAAAGCTCTCATTGCTTTTAATAAAGGAATACAATTGATGTCACATATTTCAATAAAGAACCTAAGATTTGAAATGCATTACTTGTGTTATGACATGGTTGCTTATTAAAATTATACACTAATTATTCGCAAAATCTTTGAAAATTATTGGATATACATTTAGATATTCCTTTAGAAATTCTTTCAGAAATTAATATCTGCAAAGACATTTTATTCAAATATTTGATAATTATTAAATTACTATTTATGAATCACACATTGCAGTTTTTGTGTTCAATGATAAAAAAATTCTTTGCAGTTTCCATAGCAGTAACAAATTTCAAAGACTTAGGGAAGGATTGAAAAATTTCCCAGGAGCTGGTACAGCCAGAATGATAGAAAGATGAAAGTGAGTAAGTTGTTCTTATTATTTTCTATTTCAAGGCCGCCCATATGTTAGTCACTTTGCCCCAAATCACTGACATGTTCAGTTTCTTATCTAGACACCTGCAAAAGAATTCATTCTAACAGTTATTCTAAACTTCTCAAAAGTGTACCTATTACTTGTCCACTTCTGAGTAAAGATTTTTATCATTTGAGAAAAGGAAATACAATGGTCAAAATATCTGGGATGAACATTTTCATTTAGAGTAATAATCAAACCTAGGGGAACAGCTGAGAGTAAGGAGACAAAGAATTAAATTTATGTTTGGTCAAGATAACAATTTAATATTTGACAAAACTTCTTTAGGGGCTTCAGCTTTTTGTCTTAAAAATGGGGTACTTCATCTCCAGGGCCCTTACAGTGTTGAAGATTCTATGATCTGAAACTTCATAAGAAGTATATGTCAGAGGGGTCAAAACTGAAAATTTCCCAAAGTTCACTGCAAAAATTCTCCATCTAAGACTGCCTGGAACATTTTCTTGTTACCCACTGTGGTAGGTGGAATAATGACAGCCCCTCCCCTTAGAAGATAATCACATCTTAATTCTGGAAATCTGTAAATATGTTACCATTATGGTAACAGAGACTTTTCAGGTGTGATTATTAAAGGTTTTGAGATGGAGAGATTATCCTGGATTATATAGGTGGGCCAAATATAAACACATGGATCCTTAGAAGAGGGAGGCAGAGTATCAGAGTCAAAGAGAAAAATATAATGTGACAGTAAAAGAAGTTTATATATGTATAAATGTGTGTGTGTGTGTGTGTGTGTGTGTGTGTGAGAGAGAGAGAGAGGGAAACAGAGAGAGAGAGATGGATCTTGGTTGAAAGCAGAGAATACCAGAAAGATGTTTACTTGTGTTTTATTAACTACGCAAAGGCATCCGACTGTGTGGATCATAACAAATTAGGGACAACATTGCAGAGAATAAGAATTCCAGAGCACTTAATTGTACAAAGACCAAGAGGTAGTACTTTGAACAGAAAAAGGGGGTACTGTGTGGTTTAAAATTAAGAAAGGTTTGTGTCAGAGTTGTATTCTTACACCATACTTATTCAATTTGTATACTGAGCAAATAATCTGAGAAACTGGATTGTATGAAAAAGAATTGGCATCAGAATTGGACGAAGGCTCATTAACAACCTACGTTATGCAGATGATACAATTTTGCTTGTTGAAAGTGAAGAAGACTTGAAGCACTTACTGATGAAGATCAAAGAACACAGCCTTCCGTATGAATTACACTTTAATATGAAGAAAACATATTGGGCCAATATGTTGCTCAAAACTGGACCAATAGGCAACATCATGATAAATGGAGAAGATACTAAAGTTGTCAAGGATTTCATTTTACTTGGATCCAAAGTCAACGCCCATGGAAGCAGCAGTTAAGAAATCAAATGACCTATTGCATTGGGCAGATCTGCTGCAAAAGACCTCTATAAAGTGTTAAAAAGCAAAGACGTCAGTTTGGGGACTAAGGTACTCCTGAACCAAGCCATGGTATTTTCAATTGCCTCATATGCATGTGAAACATAGGCAATGAATTAGGAAGACTGAAGAAGAACTGCCTTTGAATTATCGTGTTGCTGAAGAATATTGAATATATCATGGACTGCCAGAAGAATGAATAAGTATGTCTTGGAAGATGTACAGCCAGAATGCTCTTTGAAGAGAGGATGGTGAGACTTCCTCTCATGTTCTTTGGACATGTTATCAGGAAGGACCAATCTCTGAATAAGGACATAATGCTTAGTGAAGTAGAGGGTCAGTGAAAACCAAGAAGACCCTCAACAGGATGGACTGACACAGTGGCTGCAACAATGGGCTCAAACATAGCAAAGATTGTGAAGATGATGCAGGACTGGGCAGTGTTTCATTCTGTTGTACACAGGGTCACTATGAGTCGGAACTGACTTGACCACACCTAACAATAACAACGAATATATATGTATATGTGTGTGTGTAAGTATATATATATATATATAGAGAGAGAGAGAGAGAGAAATAAACTGGTAATGCTCTGCTGCTTGCTTTAAAGATGGAGGAAGGGTTTACAAGTCAAGGAAGACAAGTAGCCTCTGTTGTTGTTAGGTGCCATGGAGTGGGTTCTGAATCATAGCGACACTGTGTACAACATATCGAAACACTGCCTGGTCCTGCGCCATCCTCACAATTATTACTATATTTGAGCTCATTGTTGCAGCCACTGAGTCCATCCATCTTGTTAAGAGTCTTCTTCTTTTTTGCTGACCCTCTAGGGTCCCCTTGAGGAAGGACCCCACTGCACTGCCAAAAATTTATACTTTTAACCTTTCTCTTAGCCTTCCCCAAAGGGATCTACTGCCTTTTACAAGACTGACCATTCAATGAGGAATAGGAAATAAACAGACTTTTTGGGGATTACTGGACACTGGCTCTGAATTCACACTAGTTCCCGTACATCCAAAACGTCACTGTGGCTCTTCCATATCAGTGAAATTTCTAGGAATCCAGTGGTATAGAGAATGCAGAGAGATCCTTCTAAAGTGATGGATAAGTGGTTGCATCTGGCCCCTCCTACAACTAAAAAGGAGACATAACTCCTGGTGGGCTTCTTTGGATTTTGGAGGCAACATATCCCTCTTATAGATGTGCTACGCTGGCTTATTTATCAAATGACTGGAAAAGCTGCTAGTTTTGTGTGGGGCCCAGAACAAGACAAGGTGGCTTTGCAACAGGTTCAGGCTGCCATGCAAGCCATTCTGCCACTTGGGCCATACGATCCGGCTAATCCAGTGGTACGAAGTGTCAGTGGCAGATAGAGATACTGTTTGGACTCTTTGGCAGGCCCCTTTTGGTGAATCCCAGGGCAAGGGTGACTTTATAGTTGTCTTTATTTAGAGATTATGTATGGTTTAAGGAGATGTGTATAAGTGCCAAGTTGACAAGGGATGGACTGGGATAGTTAATGTTATGTGTCAACTTGGCTAGGCTATGATTCTTAATGGTTTGACACACACTGGACTGACTGCTTTTCTGTAATGTAATATAATGTAATCATCCTCCATTTTGTGATCTGATGTGAGCATCCAAACAATTGAAAATCTTATCAGTTGGAAGCCAATCAGTTTCCTCGGGGGTCTAGCCTGCATCCAATATATATGGATTTTCTGTCAAAGCTCACCCTCTCAATCCTGCATCCAACTCTGACTTTGGGTTCTTGGAACATGAGCCACCTCCCTGCCATCTGACATGCAGATTTTGAGATTTGTCGGCTCCGCAGGCCTGTGAGACAGCAGCTGCCATCTGTTCTGCTGATTTGGGGTTCCTCAGTCCTTGCAGCCACATAAGTCAGGGAAGCCTCCAGCCTGACACCTGACCCATAGATTTGAGACTTGCGAGCCTCCACAACTGCATGAACCACTTCCTTGAAATAAATCTCTCTCTCGATATATATATATATATATATATATATATATATATATATATATATATATATATATATATATATATATATATATATATATATATATATATATATATATATATATACACACATATATACATATGCTTCACTGGTTTTGCTCCTCTAGAGAATCCAGCCTAAGGTAGCTTCTACAAGCTGGAAAAGGCAAGTAAACAGATTCTCCTCTGAAGCCTCCGGAGGGAAAACAACCTCAAAACACCTTGATTTTATACTTCTGACCTCCAGAACTGAAGAGAAATAAATTTGTGATAGTTTAAGAGGTCCTTGTGTGGCACCCGTTGTTTATGATTAACTACTAACCTAAAGGTTGGCAGTTCGAACCCACCCAGTGGTGCAGAGGAAGAAAGGCTGGGAAATCTGATTCCACAAAGATTATAGCCAGGAAAATCCTATGGAGCAGTTCTACTCTGTAACACATGGGGATGGCATGAGTTGGAATCGACTCAACAGCAATGGGTGTGTTTGTTTGTTTTTTTTGGTAAGAATGTGGTAATTTGTTACAGCAGCAATAAGAAACTAGTACACTCACTCTAACAGAGCAATATACTGTATTGTTCTAACAGACTATCTTAGAATATACTCTAACATACTAAAGATGAGTGAATTCAAGGACTTGCAGAATTTTCATTTCTACTTAGAATATCCAGAATTGTAACCATCCTTCACTGCGATTTTTTTCAACTACTTGCTTCCTGGGATAAATATTTATGTTGTGAGAGTTTTGGGGGGAAAAAAAGGCTACTAGGCATGTTGAATTTCTTATAGCTCATTTTGTTCATTTTCCAACTTAATGTCCCAAAAATATCCATTCATATTTTTAAATTGAAATATGAAAATTACATTGATAGAATAAATTCAACCATATTGTAGAATATTATCTCCAATGTTTGAGTTTATTATACAAGGTTTACTGAAAGTTAGCAAAATCTGCAAAAAAGATTGGCAGTTCGAATCCACCAGCCCCTCCTTGGAAACCTTATGGAGCAGTTCAACTCTGTCATGTAGGGTTGCTATGAGTCGGAATCAACTCAAGGGGAATGGGTTTATATGAAAATCATAAACTACATATTGTTTGCCTTAAAACAACTATTGCTAGTTTTTCTGTTTAAATTTTTTAGTAAATAATTTATTCTGAAAATACTGTTTTTCACTCAACAAAATGATATTTTATAAGTATGGGAAACAGTATTTATGAGAATGGTCAGCAGCACAGATTCTGATCTGGACTGTCACCAAATCCTAGCTCCTCTGTAGGTTAAGGATGATGGAAAAATTCGGGATTGGTTAATGGTGATGGCTGAACAACATGATGAACATATTTAATGTCACTTTATTGTACATGTGAAGATTACTGACATAGAAAATGTTTTATTACATTTATATTTACCATAATAAATTTTAAAAAATACTAGCTCCTCCACTTGCTAAATTTGTGACTTCAAAAAGTTATTAAACTATTGTATGCTTCATTCACACATCTGTAAAGAGAGTTTAAAATAGTGCTTTGTTACAAGGATTGCATGAATTAATATTTGCAGCACTTTGATTGGTATCTGGCACAATGTAAATGCTGCTTAAATGTGTTAGCTATTTTTATTGCTGCCGTTCTCACTTGATGGCTGAGTAATCCAAGAACCAACAACCAGTTTTTACTTTATTATTAACAAAATACAGTGTTGTAGTCCATTAAAAGACTGATATCTTAATTCTAAAATGAATACATTCAGAAGAGCTTCAGAATTCCCTCTAATTTCTATCTCATTTTTCTAAAGGAGATTGGATATAAAAAATGATTGACTTATGCAAAAACAGTTTCAAGTGTTAAGGAATTTCTCCTCTTGTTTTAAAGGATCTTGTAAAAACAGGATATTTTTAAATTGAACTGATTTGAATTCTTGAAAGAAGATATGACTTTGAAATAAAATTTTTTCTGACCGTAATTCATATTTCTAAATTGTTAAATTTTTAAATGAGATTCAATGAGCAGCTCAGCCAGTTCAAATTTTGATGTTTTAGTGAAAAATTCTTCTCAAATTTTTTTAATATTCTAAAAGTTTCAATAATTTCATTTTTAACACCAAGGATTACACAGTTTCAAATAAGTCAAGCTTATTTTTGCTTTGCATGGTGATTCCAGACTAGAAGTTTCAATATCATCATAACTATGTGATGACAAGTATGTATCAACTTTGAAATACTAACATTATTTTTCCTGTAACTTCTTATACACCTTTGTCCCTACCTTTTTCAAGCTAGAGTGCCTAGAATCCATTGTTCCAGATGAGATGAGTGTCAGTTTTTGGCTTTTGAATTTTATATTGTTTGAACTTGAGGCGTTGTAAAGAAGGTATTTAGGAGAAGGGCAGAAGTCTCTTTTCCTCTCCCCCAGAGTAACTGAAGAAACTCTCTATCAGAATATTAGGAGATTTAGAGGAGAACAAAGAGAACTTAGACCTGGATGGTGCTCCTTTCCTTGTCCTCACCTCCCAGGAGATTCCTGGGGTGAGGAATCATATAACACTCAGTGAATGATCTGACAGCAGGGGGGACAGGGAAACAAACACAACATCCAAAGTATCCTGGAAATCTTAACATGATATTGGATTAGAAGAAATATCTGTGTGGGATGTCTGAAGTCATTCACTCAATCCAGTGGTAGATAGCAATGCTGTTTATTCCTAATGGCCTAGTATTTCCTGTCATGTGGTTCAGGGTCACTAGTCTAACACACTTATTCTCCTGCAAGGAAGGAGTAACTTAAATTCATTTGTAAATTTGGAGGGAGGAGCTGGATATGTGTATCCAATCACCTTGTTTCTGCTACCAGTAAGCTCATGATCTACTCTACTTCTCTTGATGTTGTTGTTAGGTGCCTGCAAGTCAGTTCCTACTCATAGTGACTCTACATACAACAGAATGGAACACAGCATAGTCCTGCACCATCCTTACAATTGTTGTTATGCTTGAGCCCATTGCTGTAGCCACTGTGTCTAATCCATCTCATGGAGGGTCTTTCACTTGTTTGCTGACCATCTACTTTACTAAGCATGATGCACTTCTCCAGAGACTGGTCCCCCCTGATAACACGTCCAAAGTACATGAGTTGAAGTCTTGACATCTTTGCTTCTAAGGAGCATTCATACTGTACTCCTTACGAGACAGATTTGTTTGTTCTTCTAGCAGTCCATGGTATATTCAATATTCTTCTCCAACACAATAATTCAAAGGCATCAATTCTTCTTCAGTCTCCCTTAATCATTTTCTAGGTTTTGCATACATATGAAGCCACTGAAAATACCATGGCTAGGGTCAGGCACACCTTAATCCTCAAAGTGACATCTTTGCTTTTTAACTCTTTAGAGAGATCTTTTGCAGCAGATTTGCCCAGTGCAATACATCATTTGACTTGTTGATTATTGTTTCCATGAGCGTTGATTGTGGATACAAGTAAAACAAAATCCTTGACAACTTCAATCTTTTCTCTGTTTATCACGATGTTGCTTATGGGTCCAGTTGTGAGGATTTGAATAAAGCAAGAGGTCAATAAAGACAGGAAAGAAAGAAAAGACCAAAATGGATGTCAGAAAAGACTCTGAAAGTTCCTCTTGAACACAGAGTTGCTAAAGTGAATGGAAGAAATGATGAAGTAAAAGAGCTGAATAGAAAACTGCAAAGGGCAGCTCAAGAAGACAAAGTAAAATATTGTAACTAAATGTGCAGAGATTTAGAGTTAGAAGACCAAAATGGAAGAACACACTCAACATTTCTCAAGCTGAAAGAACTGAAGAAAAAATTGAAGCCTCAAGTTGCAATAGTGAAGGATTCTACAGGGTAAATATTGAATGTCACAGGAAGCATTGAAAGAAGATGGAAGGAATACACAGAGTCACTGTACCTAAAAGAATTGATCGACATCCGATCATTTAAGGAGGTAGGATATGATCCAGAACCGATGGTACTGAATGAAAAAGTCCAAGCAGCACTGAAAGCATTGATGAAAAACAAGGCTGCAGGAAATAATGGAATACCAACTGAGATGTTTTAGAAAATGGATGCAGCGCTGGAGGTGCTCACTCATCTATGCCAAGAAATTTGGAAGACAAGTATCTGGCCAACTGACTGGAAGAGATCCCTATTTATACCTATTCCAAAGAAAGATGATCCAACTGAATGTGGAAATTATCAAACAATATCATTAATATCACACACAAGTAAAATTTTGCTGAAGATCATTCAAAAGTGGTTGCAGCAGTCTGTTGACAGGGAACTGCCAAAAATACAAGCTTGATTCAGAAGAGGACATGGAACCAGGGATATAATCACTGATGTGAGATAGATCTTGGCTGAAAGCAGAGAATACCAGAAAGAGGTTTACCTGTGTTTCATTGAGTATGCAAAGGCATTTGATTGTGTGGATCATAACAAATTATGGATAACATTGTGAAGAATAAGAATTCCAGAACAATTGTGCTCATGAGGAACTTGCACATAGACCAAGAGGCAGTCATTCAAACAGAACAAGGGGATACTGTGTGGTCTAAAGTCAGGAAAGGTGTGCAACAGGGTTGTATCCTTTCACCAAACTTATTCAATCTGTATGCTGAGCAAATAATCTGAGAAGCTGGACTATAGGACGAAGAATGTGGCATCAGGATTGAAGGAAGACGTATTAACAACCTGCAATGCGTAGATGACAGAACCTTCTTGCTGAAAATGAAGAGGACTTGAAGCACTTACTGATGAAGATCAAAGACTACAGCCTTCAGTATGGATTA
This sequence comes from Dugong dugon, assembly GCA_030035585.1. Classification (NCBI taxonomy): domain Eukaryota; kingdom Metazoa; phylum Chordata; class Mammalia; order Sirenia; family Dugongidae; genus Dugong; species Dugong dugon. Next base: position 109,652,147 of record CM057467.1, read on the forward strand.
CACGTCAACATAAAGAAAACAGAAATCCTCACAACTGGAGCAATAAACAATGTCTTAATAAACAGAGAAAATATAGAAGTTGTCAAGGGTATTACTCCTTCTCTAAGATACACATTTTGCAAGGGCAAGTCCCCATGTAAATGCAGTTTGTGACTGCCTGGGATTCATTATTAGGATATCCACTTGACTGCAGTTAAAAGCCATATTCACTAGTAATAAAGTTGTTATTTTGACTCCCATATGCCTTACTCTTCTATGCCCTCATTTCGTTTCAAATTCATGCACCAAATATAATAATGATGACGTCTAACTGTAAAAGAAACAGCCTACTATATGTCAGGAAATATTCTAAGCACTTTAACACAATCATGTTTCAATCTTTACAATATTATTATCCCCATTTTTCAGACGCAGATACTGAAACCCAGACAAGTAAACTAGATTGCCCAAGGTCACATTAATAGTGAGCAGTGGGGCTAGAATTCAAACTCAGGAAGCTGGGCTTCAGTTTACACACAAACTCTATGCTGTGAGGTTTGTAGGTATTGTATTTAATGTCCCCTTCAGCTCCAGTACTATAGAAGCAGTAGATTGCTCCTAGGCAGGAAAGGTGACCTAGATGTGGCCTGGATGGCAATGCTCCCAAAGAAGCTTGATGACTGGGAGGAGGAATCAGAAAACAGACCGTGTCCACCCCCCATAAAACAAACAAACAAACAAAAACCCAAAACTCAAACCTGTTGCTGTTGAGTTGATTCCTACTAAAGTGACGCCATAGGAGAGGGTAGAACTGCCCTATAGAGTTCATAAGGCTGTAATCTTTACAGAAGAAGACTGTCACATCTTTCTCCTGTGGAGTGGCTGATGAGCTCCACCTTTACCTTTCAGTTAGCAGCGGAGTGCTTTCACCAATGTGCCACCAGGGCTCCTCAAGTGCAACCCTATGTGTCATGCAAAAAATTTCCCAGAAATAGCATGCAACCTTGTGGGAAGTGGTTGCATACCCTGAAATCCACGGGAGTTTGTTATGAACATTAATGTCAGTTACAGAAAAGTAAACTTACATTTCTTGTCCGTAACAATTCATGAGCTGAGAGCCCTGGTGGCCCAACGATTAAGTAACTGCTCGGCTGCTAATGGAATGGTTAGGAGTATGAACCCATCCAGCATCTCTGCATGAGAAACCTGGAAATCTGCTTCCATAAAGATTACAGCCAAGAAATCCCTATGGGGCAGTTCTATTCTGTCACACAGAGTAGCTATGAGTCAGAATCGACTTGCCTTGATGGCACATAGCAACATGTTAAGACTGGTAACTCACAGTTCTGCAATACTGGATTCAGCTCATTTAGACAAATATATCAATAAGCTATGCATCCTGCTGTAATCCTTCAATCAGACAGATGCAGCTTCATTGGTTAAAAAAAAAAAGAAGGCGATTCACTGGTGTATCTGAAGTATTAATTATAGAACTTTGATTTGCCTGAATACTTCAGTAAAAATAAGTAAATAAATAAAAATTCTGGAATTCATTACCTACTTGATTACAAATAAGTCTAAATTCTGAAATAAGTGTAGCATTACCTGGAACTCATCTGAAAGCAGTTGGGATCTTTTTAACAGCCACTGCTTCTTAACATAATAAAGATGACAAGATGACATTTTGACAACAGTTTTTATTTGCGTTAGTCTTTCTGTAGTTTTTCTTGCTACTGGTAGCAGGCATCGCCGCTTACTTAATAAATAGTATGCTAATGAGTGATCTGAACACAGATTTATCTACTTTTGTTTACGTATTACATAGTTTACAAAGGTAATTAATCTCTCTCAGATTTGTCATTGCACATATATTTATGTAAAACAAACAGCATGGAGAGAATCACAATTTCCTTACATTTATCTAGTTGATTTACAATTATTCAAATAAATTCAATCTCTATTTTGTGCTACTATCCAAGTTATATATTTTGAAGCAATCTGCTATCTATTTGTTGAATTAACAATAGTATTTATTTGTGCTCTCTTTCACTCAACAACATTAATTAAGCACCTCCTATATACTAGGGGCTGTTTGAAAGACTGAGGATACAGTGTTGAAGAAAGTGCCTTTCATAATGAAGTTTCTATTTTAGCACCAAGACTTTTCCAACTGTGTGTACTACTCACTTGCATACTAAAAAATACAATTTGAATCATAAGTTTTGAATAGTCTTTGAAACATCTCTGTAGGACGTTTTTACAGATTATAGATAATAAAATCAGTGACCTTGGCTTTTAAAGTCAATTGTCATTAGGGCATATGACTTCAAAACATTTGAGATGAGAGAAACAGATTAAAATATGTGATACAAAGTATCTGAATAAAAAACAATCATATATAAAAACATAAAAGAAAATAAGTGGGTATACTGTACTATAATATAATAATCCTCTCCCAAAAATTCATGTCACCCCAAAACCTCAAAATATGGCCTTATTTGGAAATAGCTTCTTTTCAGGTAAAATTAGTTGAGATAAGATCATACTTGACTAGTGTGGCCCAAAATCCGATGAATGGTGTCCTTATAAGGTCATACAAAGACACACGAGGAGAATGCCATGTAAAGAGAGACAGCGGGAGAAACTGGAGTGATGCAGCTACAAGCCAAGAATGCCAAGATTTGCAGGCTCAGAAGAGGCAAGGAATGATTCTTTAAAGCCTTAAGAGGGAGAGTAGCCCTGCTGATACCTTGATTTTGAACTTTGATGTCCGTGATTGTGAGAAAATAAACTTCTGTTGTTTCAAGCCATCCAGTGTGTGGTAATTTATTATGGCAGTCCCACAAAACTAATGTAGGTTTTGTCTTAGAATTCTTTTTAATGCTGGAAAACTAATCTTAACTCTTCACCTAATTCTTTATATAGGTTTATTTTCAATATATTTGAGCATTTTCTATTTTCTTCTAAAGATTGGTGGAGGGGAAATAATCGAAGCCCAGGTCTTTGAACTACTGCCGTTGGTGTAGAATAACAATTTCAGGTATTCCTTAGAGACACCTGTCTCATTAACTTCAGTATGGATTTTGCCAGCATGAAGACTGTATGATTAGGCATTAAAAATTAATTTCATAAGCAGTTCAGATGAAGTTAGATTTCACATGGTTTAGCTTCACAAAGTATTTTCCTTCAGGGATGTGGGGCCATTTAAAAGAAATATACTTATTTTTAATTGCATGTAACCAATGTACAATGTGAAGAATTTTTAATCACAAAATCATCTGCATGTGTTCTTTAAAACAAACGCTAGAGACTAACATATATCAGTACTTCAACAGAATATATCAGTTATCTAGGCTCTTAAGACCAAAAAAAAAAAAAAAAAAACCTCAACACTGTGGTTTCCTCTGTCTGCCACCCTTTATTTCCTCCCTCCATATTCTAACACTGAACATACCTAGAAATGTTTAATCTTTTGATGAAAAATTGTCAGGTTATTATAGATCTCATTATGATTGAGTCATGGCTGTTGTTGTTGTTAGGTGCCCTCAACTAGGTTCTGCCTGTAGTGACCTTATGTATTCAAGCCAACATCTTTGCTTTTTAACTTTAAAGAGGTGTTTTGCAGCAGATCTGCCCAATGCAAATTTTCCCAAGTCATAGTTGGAAACTCCTTTTTTATATGTAAGATTCATTGATTATAACCATGAAAATAAAGTAAGTTAATACTTAAATGGCAATTTGATAAATTTGGTAGTGTAAAAGTGGCCTGGGGACAGAGTCACAAGGGAGAAAGAGAATCAAAATCAACAGCCCAAGGCTGATTCCTATGAGGCAGCGGTCAGACACGTCTCCTCTCTCTGTCATCTTTACCAGTTCTGACACCAACCATCCCCCACAGGACACTTTCTACTTCTCTGCTGGGTTCAGTAATTCATTGCAGTGGCCACATGGAGCTCACAGACTGTCTTAGGCTGGGTTCTCTAGAGAAGAAAAACCAGTAAAGCATATAAATATATATATATATATATATATACACACACACAGAGATTTATATCAAGGAAACAGCTCACGCGATTGTAGAGGCTAGAACATGCCAAGTCCGTGGATCAGGGTAGAGGCCTCTCCCAAGTCACGCAGCCGCAGAAGCTGGCAAGCCCAAGATCAGTAGGTCAGAGAGCAGGGCTCCGACTCACAGGCTGTGAAGATCAACAAATCCCAAGTTCAGCAGATAAGCTGACAGCTCAAGTCCCAAGAACTGGAGATGAGACGACAGGAGGCAGCTGCAGGATCCAGAGTGAGCAAAACGCCAGAACGTCCGCTTATATTCAGATGCAGGCCACATCCCCAAGGGAATTCCCTTTCATCTGATTGGCTACTCACAATCATGGGAGTGATCACATTTAAACACTGAGAATCATGGCCCAGCCAAGTTGACACACAATCTTAAACATCACACAGACAATACTCACTATTATGGGGTTTATTAGGTAAGTAGCAGGTTACAATTCAGGTTCAGGAATGCTAAGGATACAGTTCTTCCATCAGGACAGGCTCTTCCCAGCTGTGCTCTCTCCTTGGCCCTCTGCCTCTGCCCAAAGGCACTCAGCTTTCTTGCTCTGTGGGCTGGGAAGCCCACTGTGAAGTCTGTCCTGTGTCCGCTTCTCTTCGTCTTCAGGGTTATGGTTTGTTCTCTGTCTCCTGGGTCCAGGAGCTTCTCAGCGTAGGGAGCCTGGGTCCAAAGGACGTGCTCTCTGCGCTTGGCTGTTCTTCCTTGGTGGTGGTGCGATCCTCCCTTTCCCGCCTCTGGAGTGTCTCATTTCAAGCCCAGAGGGATGGCAAAAGTGACAAATCCCCTTGGTGGGCCACAATGATCCTATTTTCACAGTCCCACCCAAATGATTGTTACAGGAGTTACAGGACTATGGTGAGAAAGGCCACACAAAAGTGATCGATCACAGCACAGGTAGGAATCACAAAACAATAAGTCCAAATATAGTCTCTACTTTCAAGTAGTACGCAATCTGGGAAGTGGACATGACAGACACATCAATCATGAAGAATTTAAAATGATTTTTTTTATTGTGATTTAAGTGAAAGTCTACAATTCAAGTTAGTTTCTCATACAAAAATTTAGACACACATTGTTATGTGACCCTAGTTGCTCCCCCTATACTGTGACAGCACACTCTGCATTTTCACCCCAGATTTCCCGTGTCCATTCAACCAGCTCCTGACCCTCTCTGCCTTCTCATCTCACCTCTGGACAGGAGCTGCCCATTTATTCTCATGTATCACCTTAACCTAAGAAGCACTCTCTTCACAAGTATCATTTTATGTCTTATAGTCCAGTCTAATCTTTGTCTGAAGAGTTGGTCTTAGGAATAGTTTTAGTTTTGGGCTAATAGAGAGTCAGGGGGCCATGTCTTCTGGGGTTTCTCCAGTCTCAAGAACTATTATTGTGGAGTTGTCTATCTCTCTTTTCAATGCTATTAGAGTTTATGTATTTTGGAGCCCTGTAGTTGGGTGGGCAAGTGTGTATTATGGTTATGTCCTCCTGGTGTATTGACCCTTTAGTCATTATATAGTGTCCTTCCTTATCCTTTGTGGTGGATTTTACTTGAAACTCTATTTTGTCAGAGATTAATATTGCCACTCCTGCTCTTTTTTTTTTTTTTTTATATATATTTTATTGTACTTCAGGTGAAAGCTTACAGAGCAAATAGTTTCTCATGAAATAGTAGTACACATGTTGTTCTATGACATTGGTTAACAACCCCACAATGTATTAAGCCTCTAAATTCTCAACCTTTTTTTTTTTTTTTTTGATGAAAATTACAGATGGCCAAAGATACACCGTTTCAAAAATTTCTACATTCGCAGTTCAGTGACATTGACTATGCTCTTCCACCTGTGCTGCTATTCTCACTTAAGATGAAGGCTTACAGAACAAAATAGTTTTTCATTTAACAGTTACTACACATGTTGCCCTATGACAATGGTTAACAATCTCACAGCACATCAAGAATATCCTTACTCCACCTTGTGTTCCCTATCACCAGGGGGCTTCCTTGTCCCCTTCTGTCTTCTGGACCTTGTCAGTGGACTATTGTACCTCTTTAGTCTCATTTGTTTATTTATTTATTTATTTATTTTATTTTATTTAAACACCATTTCAAAACTTTTTACTCACACATTTAAGTGATACTGACTATGCTCTTCCAATTGTGCTGCCATTCTCGCCCAAGATGAAGGCTTACAGGACAAAACAGCCTCCCATTTAATAGTTACTACAAATGTTGCCCTATAGCAGTGGTCAACAATCTCACAATACATCGACAGTGTCCTTATTCAATTTGTGTTCCTTATCATCAGTTTCCTACTCTCCCTCTGCCTTCTGGCCCTTGTCACTGGACTCCTGTACCTCGTTAGTCCCATTTAGTTTTACTGGGCTGTCCATTCCCAGGCTTAACATCGAACCTCGAAGGTAACTTCACCTCTGAGCTGAAAGGGTGTCTGGGGGCCACACTCTTGAGGTTTCTCTAGTATTCTTTAGGCCAGTAAATCTGGTCTTCTTTTTTTTTTTGGGGGGGGGGAGTTAAAATTATGCTCTACATCCTTCTCCAGCTGTGTCCAGAACCCTCTGTTGTGATCCTGGTCAGAGGAGTCATTGGTGGTAGCCGGGCACCATCCAGCTGTACTGGACTCAGTCCCGTGGAGGCCTTGGTAGCTGTGGACCATTAGTCCTTCGGACTAATCTTTTCCTTGTATCCTGTTCTCTTCGTTCTCCCTTGTTCCCGAAGGGATGAGATCAGTGGAGTATCTTAGATGGCTGCTCTTTTTTGATTGCTGTTTACTTGATATATTTTTTCCTATCCTTTGGGCTTTAGTTTGCGTCTTTAAGTCTAAGGTGTGTCTCTTGTAGGCAGCGTATAGATACAGCATGCTTTTTTATCCATTCTGCCACTCTCTATCTCTTTATTGGTGCATTTAGTCCCTTTACATTGAGCATGATTATTGATAGGTATGACTTTAGTGCTGTCATTTTGATGTCTTTATTTGTGTGTGGTTGACAGTTTCTTTGTTCCTCTTAATTTTCTGTGCTGAGTTGTTTTTCCTTATGTATTTTCTTTTCATCTTTTTCATTGTTGTTGATTTTGTATTTGCTGAGCCTTTATGTTGTTGTTTCTTTTTTTTATTTTGATGTGTAGGATTGTTAGTTTCCTTTGTGGTTACCTTAGTATTTACCCTTATTTTTCTAAGTTTAAATCAATCTTTTATTTCTTTATATCATCTTGACTTCCTCTCCATATGAAAGACCCATGACATTTTTCAGTCCCTCTTGTTTGTTTTAGTGTTGTCATCTTTTACGTACTGTAGTCTCTGTTTCCCTATTTTCAGTGTTTTCGCTTTGATTTATTTTTGTGACTTCCCTATCTGGATTGATATCTGGTTGCTCTATCATGTCTTCTAGTCTTGGGTTGTCATCTGATGTTATTGATTTCCCTTTAGTATTTCTTGTAATTTTGGTTTGGTTTTTGCAAATTCCCCAAACTTCTGTTTATCTGGAAATGCTCTAATTTCATCAGCATATTTGAGAGTCAGTTTTGCTGGATATATAATTTTTGGCTGAAATTTTTTTTTTCCTTCAAGTCTTTATATATGACATCCCATTGTCTTCTTGCCTGCATGGTTTCTGCTGAGTAGTCAGAGCTTGGTATTGACTCTCCTTTGCAGATGACTTTTCGTTTATCCCTAGCCATTCTTAAAACTCTATCTTTGGTTTTGGCAAGTTTAATTATAATATGTCTTGGTAAATTTCTTTTGGGATCTACCTTATGTGGGGCTCAGCAAGCACCTTGGATAGATATCCTCTTATCTTCCACTATACCTAGGAAGTTTTCTGTCAACAAATCTTCAACAATTCTCTCTGTATTTTCTGTTATCCCCCCGCCCCCTGATCTGGTACTCCAATCACTCGTAGGTTATTTCTCTTGGTAGAATCCCACATAATTCTTGGGGTTTATTCATTTTTTTAAATTTTCTTATCTGATTTTTCCTCAAATAAGTTGGTGTCGAATGCTTTATCTTCAGTCTCACTAATTCTGACTTCCATTGCCTCAACTCTGCTCCTGTGACTTTCTATTGAGTTGTCTAATTCTGAAAATTTATTGTTAATCTTCTGGATTTCTTTTTGCTGTCTCTCTATGGATTCTTGTAGCCTGTTAAATTTGTATTCATGCTCTTGTATAATCTTGTTAAGTTCCTCTATTGCTTTGTCTGTATGTTCCTTGGCTTGTTCTGCATTTTGCATGATCTCCTGCCTGATATCTTGGAGAGTTCTGTATATTAATCTCTTGTATTCTACCTCTGGTAATTCCAAGAAGTTATCTTCCTCTGGAAGGTTTCTTGATTCTTTGTTTTGGGAGCTTGCTGAAGCCATCATGGTCTGCCTCTTTATGTGATTTGATATTGACTGTTATTTCTGAGCCATCAGTAAGTTATTACATTTAATTTTATGTTTGCTTACTGTGTCCTAACTTCTTGTTTTGTTTTATTTTGATATGCCCACATAGGCTGCTCATGTGAGCTAGTTTCATTATTGGTGCCTTTGGGGCTGTAACACCCTCTCACAAGGTGGTTAGATCTGTTACTAGGTATGTGAGCCCAGGAGTCCATTTACTTTTTTGTATGGATTCAGCACAGGTGTCCAGGTAGTTGGTCACCACATGTGTGGTGCTGGCTCTCACCTACAGTTTAGACGTACAGGAGAGATTGGTGTAGGCACTGGTATCTGGCTGCAGTAGGGGGTCATGTGTTGAGCAAGGCAGGGGGCTGATGGCTGCCCCTGAGTGTCTGGGAGGAAAGTGTGTCCCTGTACTCTGGAGTACATAGGTGGATAGGCTTTGCAGCCAGACTATGGGTACCCAATGCTGTTGGCTGTAAGGACTAGGAGGCATCACTTGTTCTTGGGCCCTTGTTGCCAGTGTCTAGTTGATGTGGGTGGAGCCTCCAGTCCTCAGGCTCCTGGTGTGGGTATGTGGGGACCCTACTTAATGGGCAAGGCATTGTCAAATGTCATGAATCTGCCACTTCACCATATAGCTGATATAGTTGAAGTTAGGCTTCAGGTATATACCCTACTGTATTGTGCTAATGAGGGCCCATGCTGTTGAAATGGGCCCACAGGGGTCTATGCAGGAGTAAAAGGCATTCAAAGTCTGTGGACTCCTTATGCCTGTGCCTAGGCAAAGGAGCTGTACCTACCCTGAGTTCTTGGCTTAGGGGAGCTGGCAGATTATTTTTTCCTGTTTGTTAATTTGTTCCCTCTCCAACACCAGGAGCATGTCTCAGGGCATGTGACAATTCCTACTTCCAGACCAGGGGAACCGGCAATCACTAAAATCAGCCCGGGACCCAGTGCAAAGCATGGAATGGGCAGGTAAATGGGAGAGAGAAAGGTTTTTCCCAAATGGGGTGTTTTTGTTCTGCGTGATAAGTTAGATGCATGTACTTATCTTTTGCTGATTGAGCAACACTTTTCACTGTTTCTGGAGGCTTGAGTAGACTCTCCACCGCTCAGTTCCTCCCAGTGTGGAAAACATGACCCAAACACCGCAGCTTGCCTCAGCACGCATGCCAGACAATCTGGCTTGCAGGGTGCCAGTTCCCACTGGGTCAGGTCTGGCATCTCCTCACTGCTTCTGAACCCTCTCCCTCCCCCTGCCCCTCAGTCCAATTCCTCAACTTTACCTTTGATGTTCAGGGCTCCTAGATTGTCATAAAATTGATTCACCTTTTTTTTTTTTTATTGTACTTCAGGTGAAGGCTTACAGAATAAATAGTTTCTCATGAAACAATAGTACACATACTGTTTTATGACATTCGTTAACTACCCCACAACATGTCAACACTCTCCCTTCCCGACATTTTTTTTTTTTTTTGGTGAAAATATACATAGCCAAAGGTACACCATTTCAAAAATTTCTACATGCACAGTTCAGTGATATCGACTACGCTCTTCCAATTGTGCTGCTATTCTCAATTCAGATGAAGGTACAGAACAAAATAGTTTCTCATTTAAAAGTTACTACACACGTTGCCCTATGACAATGGTTGACAACCTCACAACACATGAACACTATTCTTACTCAACCTTGGGTTCGCTATCACCAGCTTTTCTGTCCCCTTCTGCCTTCTGGCCCTTGTCCCTGGACTGCTGTGCCTCATTAGTCCCATTTGGTTTTATGGGGCTGTCCACTCCCCGGCTGAATGCTGAACTTCAGAAATGACTTCACCACTGAGCTAAAAGGGTGTCTAGAGGCCATGTTCTCAGGGTTTCTCCAGTCTCCTTTAGACCAGTAAATCTGGTCTTTTTTTTGTGAGTTAGAATTTTGTTCTACATCCTTCTCCAGCTCTGTCCAGAACCCTCTGTTGTGATCCTGGCCAGAGCAGTCAGTGGTGGTAGCTGGGCACCATCTAGCTGTACTGGACTCAGTCTGGTGGAGGCCTTGGTAGCTGTGGTCCATTAGTCCTTCAGACTAATCTTTTCCTTGTTTCCTGTTCTCTTCTTTCTCCCTTGCTCCCGAAGGGATGAGACCAGTGGAGTATCTTAGATGGCTGCTCACAGGCTTTTAAGATCCCAGACGCTACTCACCAAGGTAGAATGTAGGGTATTTTCTTTACAAACTGTGTTATGCCAATTGAGCTAGATGTTCCCTGAGACCATGGTCCCAGCATCCCTCCAACCAGCAATTCAGTCCCTCAGGGTGTTTGGATGTGTCTAGGGAGCTTCCATGACCTTTCCTTGCACAAGTCGTGCTGGTTTCCCCTGTATTGTGTACTGTCTCACCCTTCACCCAAGATACCACTTATCTGTTGCCTATTTAGTATTTCCCCCAACCCTACCCCTCCCATCCCTTGTAACCAACAAAGATTGTTACATTTTGTGTGTGAACTTTTTCATGGGTTTTCACAATAGAGGTCTCATACAATATTTGTCCTTTTGTGATTGACTTCTTTCACTCAGCATAATGTCCTCTAGTGTCATCCATGTTATGAGATGCTTCACAGATTCATCATTGTTCTTTCTCACTGCATAGAACTCCACTGTGTGTATGTACCATAGTTTGTTTATCCATTCATCTGTTGATGGGCATCTCATTGTGGTTTTAATTTGCATTTCTCTAATGGCTAGTGATCGCAAGCATTTCCTAATGTGTTTGTCTGCCGCTTGAATGTCTTCTTTGGTGAAGTGTCTGCTCATTTCCATTGCCCATTTTTTAATAGGATTACTTGCCTTTTTGTTGCAGAGGTGTTGGATTTTCTTCTAGATTATGGAGATTAGAACTTTGTCTGACTTGTACTGTCCAAAAATTTTTTCCCAGTCTGTAGGTTCTCTTTGTACTCTTTTGGTGAAGTGTTTTGAAGAGCATAGGCGTTTGATTTTTAGAAGATCCCAGTTATCTAGCTTATCTTTTGGGGTTTGTGTGTTGATGGTTATGGTTTGTATCCTGTTAAGGCCATGTACTAAGGCCTGTAGTGTTGGTCCTATTTTTTCTTCTATGAACGTTATAGTTTTAGGCTTTATATTCAGGTCTTTGATCCATTTTGAATTAGTTTTTGTATACGGCGTGAGTTATGGGTTCTGTTTCATTTTTTTGCAGATGGATATCCAGTTTTTCCAGCACCATTTGTTAAAAAGACTGTCTTTTCCCCATCTGATGGACTTTGGGCCCTTGTCGAAGATCAGGTGACCATAGGTGGTTGGGTTTACATCTGGCTTCTCTATTCTGTTCCACTGGTCAATGTATCTGTCATTGCACCAGTACCAGGCTGTTTTGACTACTGTAGCTGTATAGCAGGTTCTGAGATCAGGTAGTGTGAGTCCTCCAATTTTATTCTTCTTCAGTAGTGCTTTACTTATTCGGGGCTTCTTCCCTTTCCATATAAAGTGAATGATTAGTTTTTCCATCTCTTTGAAGAACGTTGTTGGGATTTGGATCGGGATTGCTTTGTATTTGTAAATTCCGTTGGGTAGAATTGTCATTTTCACAATGTTTAGTCTACCTATCCATGAGTATGGTATGTTTTTCCGTTTATGTAGATCTCTTTGGGTTTCTTGCAGTAGTGTTTTGTAGTTTCCTTTGTATAGGTCTTTTACATCCCTGGTTAGATTTATTCCTAAGTATTTTATCTTTTTAGGGGCTATTATAAATGGTGTTGTTTTCCTGATTATTTTTTCATCATTCTCCTTATTGGTGTATAGGAATCCAACTGATTTTTGTATGTTTATCTTGTATCCTGCTACTCTGCTGAATCTTTCTATTAGTTCCAGTAGATTTCTTGTGGAGTCTTTAGGGTTTTCTATGTATAGTATCATGGCCAGTTTTACACTTTTCATGATATTGGGGAAGTTTTCTGTTGGCAGTTCTTCAATGATCCTCTCTGTGTTTTCTGTTTTCTCCCCGTTCTGGAACTCCAATCAGCTGCAAATTTTTGCTTTTGAATGTATCCCACATAACTCTCAAGGTCTCTTCATTTTCCTTTGTTCTTTTTTCTGAGTTTTCCTGAAACAGAGTTGTATCCAAGTGTTTGTTTTCAATTCCACTGATCCTGTCTTCCACCGTTTCAAATCTGCTCCTCAGCCCTTCTGTGACACCCTCCATTTCTGAAATCTTGTTGTTTATCTTTTGGATTTCTAATTGTTGTTTTTGTTTAATTTCTAGTTATGAATTTATTTTGGCATTTTGTTCCTGCATTATTTTCCTGAATTCTTCTGTAAATCTGCCTGCTTTTTCCATGAATTTATCTATTTTTTCCTCATTTTTGCCTGCTGTTGGCTTCAACTCTTGGATAATTCTGAGTATTAGAGATTTGAATTCCGTATCAGGTAGTTCTAGTGCCTTTTCTTCCACTGCAAAGTCATCTGTTGTTTTATTTTGGATGCCTACTGGAACCATCCTGTCTTGTTTTTGCAAATGTTTTGATATTGTCTTCTGTCTTCGGGGCATTCAGTAGTTATTTTTCTCATTTATTGATTTTTGATTTGTTTGTTTCGTTTTTTTCTTTTTTTTAATTTGGCTATGTCTGAGCAGGCAGGCTGTATGTTCTTTGTTGTTTGCTCGTCTGTGGGCACAATTCTTTTCATCTCCTTCTCCAATTGGCAGGGTCAGTCACTCAGATATGGTACAGCAGGGCAGGTCTAGCTGAAGAGGAGTTACTGGGACAGGTTGTCTGTGGCACTTACTACCGCCACCAGGGTGGATTGGTAATCAGTGCAGGGCAGGTTCCAGTAATCCATGCCTGTGCTTCTTGGTGGTGTGATGTTAAGCACATGATGCAGGTAGGCAGGATGTAGGGGGGAGATTGTTATGTGTGGAGCTAAGATGGATATGGGAGAGAGGAGAGAGGAACAGGAGCCAAAAACATACAAACAAAAAAGAATGCTATGGGAGCTTGCCATTGGAGTGGAGATATGAGAGACTATGGAATGGAGAAAAACAAAAAGGGGAAGAAGAAGAAAATAAAATAAAACAAAAGAATGAATAAATAAAAATCAGAAATGGAAAAGAACAGCATAGTTCCCAGGGATCCCACTGGTGTGGCTATGAGGTCTGGGGAAGTTGTTCTCAGGTGTTGCAGTACAGCCTGGCTAGAAAGCGTAGAGGTATTCAGCACCAGGTATTCAGGGAACAGAAAGAGAAGGAAGGTATAGAGAGTCGAGAAACTGAGTAAGAAGAAAGACAAAAAGGGAAAATGTGGGAAAAGAAAACAAAACACGTTAAAAAAAAAAAAAAAAAGAACAAGAAAAACCCTCAAAAAGCAGAAAAAAAAAAAAAACCACAAAAAAGAAATGCCCTTGGGGATACCTCTGTGCGTCTGCGCAAGCCGAGGGAGTAGTTTCCAAGCCACACATTATCGCCTGGCCAGAATGGGCTCCCAACTTGAGAAAAGGAAAAGAAAACAAGCAAACAATTGAAGACAGACAAATAAAACCCCAGGATCCCACCAGCATGGCAGCCCAGACCGGGAAGTGGTTCCACACTCAAAGGGAGCTCCACAGCCCCTCAGGAAGAAGCAAAGACGGTGCACGGAGCCCAGTATTTGAGCGAAAGGAGGGGGAGGTGGTGAGAGGTAAGGAAGAAATCAAAAGAAGCAGAAAAAAGCAACACCAGTAGCCAACAAATGGCACTCAGAGAGCCAGCCAGTTCTGGCAGGTGGAATCCAAGCAGCCGGTGCTTCCCGGACAAGAGACTGTGGCCGTGGAAAGCAGAGGAGGCCGAGTGGGGGTGAAGAAGGGTGGGGGGGTGGGAAAGCATATATCGCAAATTACCAGTTGTTTTGTCTCCCGCTGGAAGCTCCGTGAAGCTGCTTTCTCGTACCCCATTTGCTGGTCTCTAATAGGAGTCCAAATGGAGGATCCGCGCTGCATTAGCTGATGGGGGACCTCTGCATGAATCTCTCCCCACTCTCCTTCCTCTGTCAGTTTTCTCACTCCATTTGGTGCTTGGCTGAGTTCTTTATCTCTTCATTTAATGCTTTAGGGTTTCAGGATTGTTGTTTTCTCGATTCGGCTTAGTTTCTCGGATCTTTGCTGTGGAGGGACAGCGTGGTGCTTCTAACTAGAGCACCATTTTGCCAGAAGTCCCCTCACTTGCTTTTTTAGGTCTTTATTGCAAGTGGGAGCACAGGAAGCATCTGACTACTCTGCCATCTTGACCCCACCACAAAATGATTCATGTTTACATGCTAAATTATATCATATAGAAAATAAGTTCACAGAGGTCATATATAGAAGTGGTATATAGAAACAGGTATGAAATCACCCTAAAAGTTATGCATATGTAGGGGAGATGTGGGATGCATTTTAGCTTTAACAGGCAGAGATAAGTGAATTTTTGTTCTTATTAGCTTGAGCTGTCTAATCTTTTAACATAAAGATAGCAAATATATTTAAGGAACAGTCTTTACACTAGGGATGAAGAGTTGAAATTTAATACAAAAAAAAAACATTCAACATGGACTATTTATCATATGCCATTTTCTTTGCTTCTAACTCTGAAATTGTGGTTATCACGATGCCTTTGAGAAGGTCAATTACAGTGAAATGTTTCATTTAAAAAGTATAAATTGCATATATAAAGTATTACTGTAAACAACTCTTCCTGCCTTTTTTTAGTCAACTTTATTATTTTTAATTTTATTCAGTGTGGTTTGTTTTATTATAGTTGTGAGCATATAATTGTCGCAATTAAGTGCTGCTGTGTAACCAACCATCCTGAAATTCCATGGTTTATACTGTATGGAGGCAAGCTGATAAATATTTAATAGTTGGCTCTGAATTTAAATAAATAAATAAAGAAAGAATTAGCAATGCAAGAAATCTAGGTCAACTCCAACTTTGTAAGTTTTTGCTCATTTCCGTGGTGGTGGAAATTCTCCTGCAATTGCTGGTTTAAAGTTACCAACATTTTGTTAACCCGTGAAGAGTTAGAGGAGATGAGTAATTGCACAACATTATGTAATATTTCTACCATATAAATACGAATACAAATACCATGTGAATAACTTCAAGAATACAGATAATACTAAAATGTAGTAAAATCATCAGGATGGAATGAGTTTGGAGTGTTAACTTTGCTTTAATGTAATTTATGTAATTGTAAATGTATATAATTTAATTTTCAGTAATGGCTGTACAACAACCACTTGCAAAATAAAAAAAAAAAAAATCAGCTCTCAAAAGCTGAGGTGGGCTGGCTGCAGCACACCACCGCCATGTAAACAACTGTCTTGGTGTGCACAAAGATTTTGTAGTTTTAGAAATCCAGAAAAGACACAGCAGAATCAGGTCTTCCCGCAATGTCTGAGTCTCAGCCAAGAAGACTCAAACGGCTGGGAGCTAGAATAGCTGGAGTTGGAGGCTCCAATACCAAGATGGCTTCTTCATTCACCTACCTATGACCTGGGCCGGATTCCGCTGGAACTACCAGTCTGAACACCTTCAAGTGTCTTTTCTATAAAGCAGTCTCAAGGTAGTCTAACTTCTTACATGTCAGCTCAGGAACATGGCCTTTTCTCACCCAGTCTCAGAAGTCACATGGCGTTACTTCTTCCCCACTTTATTGGTTGAAGAAGTCACAAGCTCACCCAGATTCAAGAGGGTGGGGACTTAGACATTAGGTCTTGGTGGGAAAAATATCAAAGAATTTGAAGCAGTGCTTTAAAATCACTACACTGTGTATACAACTTTGTATTCTGCTTTTGCACTTAGCATTATACTATAAACATAAAATACATCTTTCACAAACATCATTTGAACACCTGTTTGACATGATCTACTCTCTCCTAGCCAAATTCTTCACTGTAGATGCAAATATTAAGCTGCAGTGCTAGGTAGGAAAAAGTTAATGTCAGTGCAAGTAATATCTTCATAATAAGGAATCATGGGAGAATAAAATTACTTCTTGAATGTTTAGCCAGGTGAAATTATTCTGAAAGATCATCCATATGCAGAAATGCACCTTTTATTATTTCACTGAAAATTGCAGGGCATATTTAATTTTGTAAAAGAATATTAGATGTTGTGTGTGTATTTTGCCAAGTGCAATATAATATCATAGAACTACTAAACTGCAAAATTTCTGCTGCATCAGCCAATACATGTTTGTATCTACAACTTTGTCAAAAGCCAATAATGAAAAAAAGCTTATTCATCTCACTAAGGGGTTGTAAGCTCTATTTATTTAAAATGGAGTTCGGAGATAGGCGTTTTCCATTTTAATATGAATTGTGTATCACTTTCATTTAGTGACATCGAATGTTAAGCCTCAGTAAAACTGCCTTATAAAAGAAAAAATATGATGTTGACTCAGGGATAAACAATTCCTAGATAAAAGTGGATGCTGGCACTGAGATTAGTTGCATACATTTAGAAAGTTTAAAAAAAAAAAAAGTTGTTACACTATGTTAAATTTAGAGAGACTTCTATTTAGTAAAATAAGAGTTCTTATTTGGGAACATTAATTATAATAATGTGCCATCTTGATTAAAAACCTTGGCTAGAGTACTATATCACACCTGGTGAATTAGAGGGAAAAAGAGTAACCAAACAAAGCCTCATAGGTGTGACCTACTAGGGTGCAATGGATTGCTTTTGTGTGGCCTTCTTGCCATGGTCTTGTAACACCCACCCAGCTGATGGACTGGGACTGTGCAAATAAGGGAATTGTGGCTCACCAAGGGGATTGGATAGCTGACTAATAATGCAAATAAATGTCATGGCACCTGTGTGGGGGTTGGACCATGGAAATAAGGTCTACGGAACCCTAACGAATGAATCGGTCGGTTTTGCCATCCCACTAGGCTTAAAATGAGCCATCCAAGAGGCAAGAGGGAGATGATCTCACCACTCCCAGGGAAGAAGAGTCAAGAGTTAAGAGCGCAGCATGTCCTTTGGACCCAGGATCCCTGCACTAATAAGTTCCTGGAGCCAGGAAAGCAAAAGAGAGAGAGACAGTTGTAACACTGAAAATGGCGAGAAGCAGTGACAGAGAAATGGTGGCACCAGAGACTGGCAAGAAACGGCAGAATGGACTTCCCAGCCCACGGAATGAGAAAGCTGAGTGCTTTTGGACAGGAGTCTTGCTGGAGGAGTAGGGTGCCTCCAGGCACTTGATAGACTTAGGTTTGCAGACCTACAGAGCTAGAGCTGACTGCCTTCAGGTCAGGGCTTACTGGCAGAATGGAGTGCCTCAGGACACTTATCAGCAGAGCTAGAAGAGCTTTGTAACACTTGCCAGAGCAAGACAGAGGCTCAGGGGCCAGAAGAGCTTTGTAACACTTGCCTGAGCAGGCAGGGCTGAGAAGAGGCTGTCCTGATGAAAGAACTGTATCCTGAGCATTCCTGAACCTGAATTATGACCTGTTACTTCCCTAATAAACCCCATAATCATGAGTATTGTCTGTGAGTTTTGTGTGGCCATTGCAATGAATTGTCAAACTCAGCAGAGAAGTAGAGAGCGCTCTGTGAAGGATGGTTGGTGGCACAATTGGTAAAGATGGCAGAGAGAGGAAGCATGTCTGACCTCTGCCTCATAGGAATCAGCCTTGCATTGTTAATTTCAATTCTCCTTCCTTCTTGTGAAGTTGGAGAAGGTCACACAATGCCCCTGCCACACCATTTTTGCACCTTCTTTTAATGGATTTTCCTCCAAATCCTTCATTTTCTCACAATCCAAGTATGGAATGCTGCTATTGTCTTTGATACCTCCCTCATCATAGTTCCCATTATCTAATCAGTCATCAGGTCATATTGATTTTTCCTCCAGAATGTATTTTGTATCCATTTCTTCCTTTTGATTTCACAGCTGCCATCTTGCCATTTATTATATATGAAGGGGGTTCATATTGATTTTTCAAAACTGAAATTGCCTTTTTTAAATTTAATTTGAATATTTTGGGGTAGGAAAATTCTTTATGATGTCCTCAGCTTTTCTAAATATTTTAATAAAGATAGTTGCTTATAAGTGTGATCCATAAAGGAATTTGAATTTGTGAAGCCTCAATGTCAAGTCATCTTGCACCTGGTGAAAGTTATCTTTGCAAGGTTTTTCACTTCCACCCACTCACTCTTCCACCCTCTCAGCTACAAAATTTCCCCACTAATCCACACTGTACAAAAGGCTAAAATAAACTTATTCAAATACTGTGCTTTGTATGTCCTCCGTTAGAACTTTCCATGATTCATGATAGTCTAGTATCAAGTGTGTTTTCATAACTTAGTTCTTTTGAACTTTTTCAGACATATTTTCCATTCTACCTCTTCATGTCCTTTCAAATCAGATTAGACAAGCTGAGTAGATACTTTATATATACTTCAGTCATAGCCTCACAATACCTATTTTGTCTCCACTTGAAGGGGCCATGATAGGCTCATCCACCTTGTTTAGAGGGGGCGGGTGGTGGTGGTTCAGTGGTAGAATTCTTGCTTTCCATGAGAGATACCTGGGTTTGATTCCTAGCTAATGCACCTTATGCACAGCCACCACCTATCTGTCAGTGGAGACTGTGTGTTGATATGATACTAAACAGGTTTCAGCAGAGCTTCCAGACTAAGACAGTAGAAATAAAGTCTTGGCAATCTACTTCCAACTCAGACAATGAAAGCCCTACGGACCACAACTGTTTGATCAGATTATGGCAATCCATCTGTTTCATTGTGCATGGGGTTGTCATGAGTCAAAAGCTGACAGCGACAATCTTGTTAAGATGCTGTTCCAGGGACAGAGGATGAGTTGAGAAATAGATACTCTAAATGACCAAGTGTAAGAAAAGCCAGATGGTGAGCATAAGTTGTTTCTTGTAGTATAAATTCACAGATAAAATGGTAGACAGGAATAATAATAACAACAGATTATAGTTATTGCGGACTTACAATACTAAAAAAAAAATTACTTGTTTTATCTATTTAATTCTCAGAATAACCTCTTGCAGTTGATACCATTGTCATCTCTCTTTTACAGGTAGGGAAACTGAAACAGAGGGTTTATGGAGCTTATCCAAGATATCACAGCCGGAAGGCATCACACACAGCAGGTCTGACTCTAGATAGGTACTCGAACTTACTATGTTCCATCACCTCTAAGGAAACAAAAGACAATCCAAAAAGGTATGGAGCTGCATGTCGTTGTTGTTAGGTGCAGTCAAGCCAGTTCCAACTCATAGCGACCCTACTTACAATAGAATGAAACACTGCCAGGTCGTGTGCCATCCTCATGATCGTTGTTATACTTGAACCCATTGTTGCAGCCACTGTGTCAATCCATCTTGTTAAGGGTCTTCTTCTTTTTCGCTGGCCCTCCACTTTACCAAGCATGGCGTCGTTCTCCAAGGACTGATCCCTCCTGACAACATGTCCAAAGTATGTGAGATGAAGTCTTGCCATCTTTGCTTCTAAGGAGCATTCTGGCTGTACTTCTTCCAAGACAGATTTATTCATTCTTTTGGAAGTCCATGGTATATTCAATAATCTTTGCCAACACCATAATTCAAAGGCTCCAATTCGTCTTCGGTCTTCCTCATTCATTGCCCAACTTTCGCCTGTGGATGAGGCGATTGAAAACACCATGGCTTGGGTTAGGTGCACCTTAGTCCTTAAAGTGACACCTTTTCTTTTTAGCACTTTAAAGAGGTCTTTTGCAGCAGATTTGCCCAATGCCATGCATCGTTTGATTTCTTGGCTGCTGCTTCCATGGGTGTTGATTGTGAATCCAAGCAAAATGAAATCCTTTACAACTTCAATCTTTTTCGTTAAATCATACACACCTATTTGAGTGCCAATTATGTATCAGGCAGTGTTCAAATATTAGAGTATATTGATGAACAAAGCAAATATCTCTCATCTCCTGGAATTGACGTTAGAGTGGAAGCAAGCAAAAAACCCAGACAGGAGAAAAGCAAGTAGATACACATTATGTTAAAAGGATATTTTTAGCTACACCTCAAGTTAACAAGACATTAAACTTAAAACTTCTGAACACTTTTTTGAGTGGATAGTTCGGCCTGGTTTAAGTGTACAAGGTCATAGCTAACGACATTTATGAAAGGTTCTTTTACTGTCAAAAATTAACATCAAACTCTGAATTCTTTAAGAGGAGATGGTGCTTATTTTTCAAAAACTATCACAATGCTAGTGATACATTGTGTGATCAATAAATATTCATACAATTAATAAATTAAAAGATTATGTCATAAATAGCAATTATAGATGTGTATAAGAGAGTATGTTTCTTTCTACCAGCTGAAAATATACTAAACAACTTCTCGTTGTCTTGACAATTTTAAAGGATGGCTCTTTTAAGATTGTTCAGCTAGCTTGATAAATTAAAATTTTTTATGGCTATCGAATGCTCCCAAGAGTTGTTTGATCAATTTTTCCACTTAACAATACTCTTAACAAGAGTATTAACAAAAACACTAGATGAAACTATCCATAGTGGCCATCTCATGATATTTTTTTTCTTTTTTTAATCAGGGTAATGACAGACAATGACAGCTCTGGATACTGTTTTGGGCCAGAAGTAGCTCTTAAGCCTCAATTGGTAATTTATCTTTCATGAAAGTAATGATCCCTGAACATCTTCAGAGTTTTAAAGAATTATCCAGTGATTTTGGGTGAGAGAAAATAAATGATATGAAGGATCTTAGAAGAATAACTTCTTATATGGGATACAGCAGGCCATTACATGTCACAAAATATACACACACTCACACACACATGATTTTTCTTCAAACATTATAATTTAGTTAACAGTCTTATTTCAGTACCATCTATTAGAAAACTATTATAGACTTAGAAATATATTGAGTATGACTTTTTTCAAAATTTTAAAAATCCTAATCTTTTTTCTCCCTAGCATTTTATCATGCTATAAAATGTTTAAAAATAAGAATGTTTTCTGTCATTTGGAAGGGAATTTAGTAAAGCTTATAAAAATAATATAAAACCTGGAATTATATCACCTACAGACAAATGATAAGTTGTAAAAAACCTCCCTTTTTTCTTTTTTCAAGGGCATTAAAATCCACAGAAATCAGAAATAGTCGGATTTGTCAGCAGCAAGGACTCAGTAGCCTGACTCAGTAGCCTGAGAGAATGCTCTCTTTTAGAGCAAAATGTGTTCTAAAGATGCAGTCCTCTCTCTATAGGTCTGAATAACATTCAGATTACATTTGCTAACTAGGTTAGCTTAATCTGCTTATTGATGAGGGCATTTTGCCAAAAAAAACAAAAAAGGAGGGAGGGTTTTCTTTCTACTTCTTCCATTCCTTATTTAAATGAGGCATACAGGGGTTGCATATGATGAAGGTGGTCCTAAGGCAAACTAAGTAGGTCAATGTCAAACTTAGAAGTTTATAGAATTATATCACTCCTAGGGATTCTACATTTAGCCTCAGAATTCCACATCTGCACAAAGGAGTACGATTCAGGGTGGCTATACATTAAGTTCCTAGCATGACTCATACATGTATGATACATGCTTTAATATAGGTACAGAGTGTATTTAAAACCTAGATTTAAAAACAAATAGGAAAAGAACCACAAATTATTGCAAAAGTTTGTATTTATTTGCCAAACATTAAAATTATTTTTACTAAATGCAAGTCTCTGTTCTTAAGGTTGTTCAAATAGTAATGTTTTTAATATTTATAACAGCTGTCAGTGAGAGATAGTATTGTTATAGAAGGAAACTAAGGCATCAGGGTAGTTAACTTACCTAAGGTCATACAGGTAATGAACACCAGAACCAAAAACCAAACCAAACCTAAGCTAGGGCTTAAATACAGAGTCTGCTTTCAGTGTCCTTGCTCTTAGCCACCGTTGCTATGCTGCTCTCGTTGTAAGGAACGGCAGTGAAAACATTCTAGGCTAGTAATTTGACTATTCACTATCATAATCAAATAAATTATATTGGCTTGTAATCCAAGAGATCACTGGTTATCCATAAATAGCCAAAATCTATCCTGGGGTGTACATACCTGGAATTTTCAGAATGCTGCTAAGAGCAATGGCCAGCATTTATTAAAAATTTACCATGTACAGAGAGTCCCTGATGGAGTAACAGAAAGATGGACTGCAGAACTCAAATTCTAGTGAGAAGACCAGACTTAATGGTCTGACTGAGACTGGAGGTACCCCGGAAAGCATGGCCCCTGGATTCTCTATCAGCCCAGAACTAAAACAATTTCTGAGGCCAACTCTTCAGACAGGGATTGGACTGGACTGTGGGACATAAAGTGATACTAGCCAAGAGTGTGCCTCTTAGTTCAAGTAGATACAAGAGACCAAAGGGGCAGCTTCTGTCCAGAGGTGAGATGGGAAGGCAGAGAGGGTTAGGAGCTGGTTGAACGGACATGGGGAATCGGGTGGAAAGGAGGAGTGTGCTGTTGCAGAATAGGGTGAGCAATTAGGGTCACATGACAATGTATGTATAAAATTTTGTATGGGAGACTAACTTGAAATGTAAATTTCATTTAAACTACAACAATAAAAAAATAAAAAAAATTACTATGTGACATCATGATAAATGGAGAGAAAATTAAAGTCATCAAGGATTTTATACTACTTGATCAACAATCAGGAATCCCTGGTGGCTAAGTGGTTAAGTGCTCAACTGCCAATCTGAAAGGTCAGTAGTTCAAATCCACCAACAGATCTACGCGAAAAAGACATAGCAGTCTGCTTCCATAAAATTTATATCCTTGGAAACCCTACGGGGGGAGATTTATTCTGTCCTATAGGGTCACTATGAGTCAGAATTGACTCAAAGGTAAAGGAGTTATGATTAACAGTCAACACCTATGGAAGCAGCAGTTAAGAAATCAAACAATGTATTGCATTGGGCAAATCTTCTGCAAAAGACCTATCTAAAATTCTTAACAGCAAAGATATTACTTTGATGACTAAGGTTTGCCTGACCCAAGATATGGTATTTACAACTGCCTCATATACATACAAAAGCTGGACAGTGAAAAAGGAGGACAGAAGAATTGATGCATTTGAATTGTGTCATTGGCAAAGCATATTGAAAATGCTGTGGACTGCTGGAACAATGAACAAATCAGTCTTAGAAGAAATACAATTGAAATGCTGCTTAGAAGTGAGGATGGCAAGACTTCGTTTTGCTTACTTTGGACCCATCATCAGGAATGATCAATTACTAGGGAAGGATATCATGTTTGATAAAGCAGAGGGTCAGCAAAAATGAGGAAAACACTCGATGAGATAGAGTGGCACAATAGTCTCAACAATGGGCTCAAACTTAGTAAAGATCATGGAGATAGTGCAGGACCAGGTGATATTTTGTTCGTTATACATAAGGTCACCATGAGTCGGAGCTGACCTGACAGCAGCTAACAACTACAACAACTTAACAACTACTATACTATGCACTTTTCATGTAGTCCCTCATTTATTCCTCACAAAAAAAGGTACTATAGATGCTATTATCACTTCTAATATACAAATTTAAAAAAATGATTCTTTAAGAAATCGCATAGCTTGTAATGTGAGGATGAGGATTTAAGCCCAAGATCTCATACTTTGTGTCTCTTCGTTTATAGTCTTCATGCTGTAAAAAAAAAAAAAAAACAAAACTGTAATAGTAAGTATAGAGTAGTTTTTTGTGAGTTCTGAGATATTCTGGTGCATTATCAAACCCGAGGGAGTAGTGGGAGCCAGTAGGTAGGAAATGAGGGGGTCTGGGGACAACCAAGCTTTCAGTTGATGTCTGAGGTCTTGGGAAGATGTGATAGCCTGGTGGACTGTGTCCTTTAACTTGTGAGATCTGACCTAGCTCCAGGTGGTCTGAGCCAGAGGAAGAACTGCTGCATGGGCAGCTGGTGTCAGAACAGAACTGAAATAGATGGGAAAAGAATTGATAATAGATTGCATTGATTTGATGGATCTTTATAGTTTGGTAATAAAGAAAAGAAGAGTGGAACTTGTTTCTTTTCCATGAAGTTGATGTCAGAAAACTGGGATTTGATATTTTCCACACAGGAGCCTATTCCAAAACTTACAGGAGTCATATAATCTGATTTACAATAGTAGCCTGCTACTTCTGGGTCTCCATGTAATTCTTAGAATCAGCCAAACACAGTTCCTCACTCTATTTATAGTTATCTTTTTCTGTGAATATGTTGTCTCCTCAAGCAAATTCAAAACAATGATTTTGCCTTGTATTTACAAAGAACTCAATAAATATTTAATTTAAAAATAAATGATTTACATTTGCTATTTGTTTGAAATTTCTATAATGAACTATTGATGAAAAAAATGAAAGGAAGAGAAACAATCTCCATAATCAGATACATATACTGCACTAAATTTATATACTATATACAAAAAGAAAATAAAAAACAACCAAAAACAAACCAGTTGCTATTGAGTCAATTCTGACTCATGGTGACCCCATATGTGTCAGAGTAGAACTGTGATCCATAGGGTTTTCAGTGGCTGATTTTCTAAAAGTAGATTGTCAGGCCTTTCTTCCAAGGCAACTCTGGGTAGACTTGAACCACCAGCCTCTCAGTTAGCAGTCAAGTAACCAGCTGCACCACACAGGGATATATATTTATATATACACATGTGAGTGTGTGTTTCTGTTTGCAGACACATATACACATACATACAGTTATATCCACACACACATATACTCACACACACACACACACACACGTGTGTGTGTGTATATATATGTATATTACTTTTTGGAAACTCTAGTGGCGTCATGGTTGAGTTCAGCTGCTAACCAAAAGGTCGGCAGTTAGAATTCACTAGGTGCTCCTTGGAAACCCTATGGAGAAGTTCTACCCTGTTCTATAGGGTCACTATGAGTCGGAATTGACTGTACGGCAATCTGTTTGGATTTTTTTTATATATTACTTTCTAAATATTGCAACTCCAAAAAACCAAATGTTTATTACTTTCTTTTTTTTTGTGCTTCAGGGGAAAGTTTACAGCTCAAGTTAGTTTCTCATACAAAAATTTATACACACATTCTTATGTGACCCTAGTTGCTATAAGTATAATATGTCAGCACATTCCTCCTTTCCAACCTGGATTTACCCTGTCCATTCAGCAAACTCCTATCCCTTTCTGCCTTCTCATCTTTACTCTGGAAAGAAGCTGCCCGTTTAGTCTCATGTATCTACTTGAACTAAGAAGCATACGCTCTACTAGTATCATTTTTTTTTTATTGTACTTCAGGTGAAGGCTTACAGAATAAATAGTTTCTCATGAAACAGTAGTACACATATTGTTTTATGACATTCGTTAACAACCCCACAACATGTCGATCCTCTCCCTTCTCGACCTTTTTTTATTTTGGTGAAAATATACATAGCCAAAGATAAACCATTTCAAAAATTTCTACATGCACAGTTCAGTGACACTGACTATGCTCTTCCATTTGTGCTGCTATTCTCACTTTAGCTGAAGGCTTACAGAACAAAATAGTTTCTCATTTAACAGTTAGTCACATGTTGTCCTATGGCAATGGTTAACAACCTCACAATACATCAACACTATGCTTACTCAACCTTGGGTTCCCTATCACCAGCTTCCCTGCCCCTTCTGCCTTCTGGCCCTTGTCCCTGGACTGCTGTACCTCATTAGTCCCATTTGGTTTTATGACGTTGTCCACTCCCAGGCTGAACGGTGAACATCAGAGATGACTTCACCACTGAGCTAAAAGGGTGTCTGGGACCATACCCTCGGGGTTTCTCCAGTCTCTTTTAGGCCAGTAAATTTTTTTTTTTTTTTTTGTGAGTTAGAATTTTGTTCTACATCCTTCTCCAGCTCTGTCCAAAACCCTCTGTTGTGATCCTGGTCAGAGCAGTCAGTGGTGGCAGCCGGGCACCATCTAGCTGTACTAGACTCAGTCTGGTGGAGGCCTTGGTAGCTGTGGTCCATTAGTCCTTCGGACTAATCTTTTCCTTATATCCTATTCTCTTCATTATCCCTTGCTCCCGAAGGATGAGACCAGTGGAGTATCTTAGATGGTTGGTCATCAGGCTTTTAAGACCCCAGATGCTACTTACCAAGGTAGAATGTAGAACATTGTCTTTATAAACTGTGTTATGCCAATTGAGCTAGATGTTTCCCGAAACCATGGTCCCAACAGCCTTCCACCCAGCAATTCAGTCCCTCAGGGAGTTTGAATGTGTCTATGGACCTTCCATGACCTTTCCTTGTACAGTTGTGCTGGTTTCCCCTGTATTGTGTACTGTCTCACCCTTCACCTAAGATACCACTTATCTCTTGCCTATTTAGTATTCCCCCCCCCCCCACCCCTCCCATCCCTGGTAACCAACAAAGATTATTGTATTTTGTGTGTGAACTTTTTCATGGGTTTTTACAATAGAGGTCTCATAAAATATTTGTTCTTTTGTGATTGACTTATTTCACTCAGCATAATGTCCTCCAGTGTCATCCATGTTATGAGATGCTTCACAAATTCATCATTGTTCCTTCTCATTGCATACTACTCCATTGTGTGTATGTACCATAGTCTGTCCATTCGTCTGTTGATAGGCATCTAGGTTGTTTCCTTTGTTTAGCTATTGTGAACAATGCTGCCATGAACGTAGGTGTGCATATGTCTATTCGAGTGACGACTCTTATTTCTTTAGGATATATTCCTAGCAGTGGGATTGCTGGATTGAATGGCATGTCTATTTCTAGCTTTCTGAGGAAGCACCATATCATTTTCCAAAATGGTTGTATCATTTTGCATTCCCACAAGTAGTGCCTAAGAGTCCCAATCTCCCTTCAGCCCCTCCACCATTTGTTATTTCCAGTGTTTTTGATTCGTGCCAGTAATGCCAGGGTGAGTTGCTATCTCATTGTGGTTTTAATTTGCATTTCTCTAAAGGCTAGTGATCGCGAGCATTTCCTCATGTGTCTGTTGGCTGCTTGAATGTCTTCTTTGGTGAAGTGTCTGCTCATTTACTTTGCCAATTTTTTAATAGGATTATTTGCCCTTTTGTTGCAGAGGTGTTGGATTTTCTTGTAGATTATGGAGATTAGACCTTTGTCTGACTTGTACTGTCCAAAAGTTTTTTCCCAGTCTGTAGGTTCTCTTTTTACTCTTTTGGTGAAGTCTTTTGAAGAACATAGGTGTTTGATTTTTAGAAGATCCCAGTTACCTAGCTTATTGGGGTTTGTGCATTGATGGTTATGGTTTGTATCCTCTTAATGCCACGTTTTAAGGCCTGAAGTGTTGGTCCTATTTTTTCTTCTATGAACTTTATAGTTTTAGGCTTTATATTCAGGTCTTGGCTCCATTTTGAATTAGTTTTTGTATAAGGCGTGTGGTATGGGCCCTGTTTCATTTTTTTGCAGATGGATACCCAGTTTTGCCAGCACCATTTGTTAAAAAGACTGTCGTTTTCCCCCATTTGATGGACTTTGGGCCCTTGTTGAAGATCAGGTGACTGTAGGTGGATGCATTTACATCTGGGTTCTCAGTTCTGTTCCATTGGTCAATGTATCTGTCATTGTACCAGTACCAGGCTGTTTTGACTACTGTAGCTGTATAGTAGTAGGTTCTGAAGTCACGTAGTGTGAGTCCTCCAACTTTATTCTTCTCCTTCAGTAGTGCTTTACTTATTCGGGGCTTCTTCCCCCTCCATACAAAGCCAATGATTAGTTTTTCCATCTCTTTGAAGAATATTTTTGGTATTTGGATTGGGATTGCATTGTATTTGTAAATTGCTTTGGGTAGAATTGTCATTTTCACAATGTTTAGTCTACCTATCCATGAGCATGGTATGTTTTTCCATTTATGTAGATCTCTTTGGGTTTCTTGCAGTAGTGTTTTGTAGTTTCCTTTGTATAGGTCTTTTACATCCTTGGTTAGATTTATTCCTAAGTATTTTATCTTTTTAGGGGCTA
This sequence comes from Dugong dugon, assembly GCA_030035585.1. NCBI lineage: Eukaryota > Metazoa > Chordata > Mammalia > Sirenia > Dugongidae > Dugong > Dugong dugon. The sequence continues at coordinate 109,680,585 of CM057467.1, forward strand.
TTATAAATGGTATTGTTTTCCTGATTTCCTTTTCATCATTCTCCTTATTGGTGTATAGGAATCCAACTGATTTTTGTATGTTTATCTTGTATCCTGCTACTCTGCTAAATCTTTCTATTAGTTCCAGTAGATTTCTCATGGAGTCTTTAGGGTTTTCTATGTATAGTATCACATCATCTGCAAACAGGGATGGTTTAACTTCTTCATTACCAATTTGGATGCCCTTTATTTCTTTTTCTTGCCTTATTGCTCTAGCTAGAACTTCCAGCACAATGTTAAATAGGAGTGGTGATAAAGGGCATCCTTGTCTCATTCCTGTTTTCAAGGGGAATGTTTTCAGCCCCTTCCATTCAGAATGATATTGGCAATTGGTTTTGCATAGATGCCCTTTATTATGTTGAGAAATTTCCCTTCTATGCCTATTTTATTGAGAGTTTTTATCAGGGATGGGTGTTGGACTTTGTCAAATGCCTTTTCTGTGTCAATTGAGATGATCATGTGATTCTTTTCTTTCCTTTTATTTATGTGGTGGATTACTGTGATTGATTTTCTAATGTTGAACCATCCTTGCATACCTGGTATGAATCTTACTTGGTCGCGGTGTATTATTTTTTTGATATGATGCTGAATTCTATTGGCTAGAATTTTGTTCAGAATTTTTGCATCTATATTCATGAGAGATATTGGTCTTAATTTTCTTTTCTTGTGACGTCTTTGCCTAGTTTTGGTATCAGCATTATGGTGGCTTCATAGAATGAATTTGGAAGTGTTGCTTCCTTTTCTATTCTCTGAAGTAGCTTGAGTAGTACTGGTACAAGCTCTTCTGTGAATGTTTTGTAGAATTCTCCAGTGAAGCCATCTGGGCCAGGGCTTTTTTTGGTTGGGAGTATTTTTTATTACCTTTTCAATCTCTTCTCTTATTATGGGTCTATTCAGATTTTCAACATCACTTTGTTGTAGTTTGGTTAGGTAGTGGGTTTCTAGAAATTTATCCATTTCCTCTAGGTTTTCAAATTTGTTGGAGTATAGTTTTTCATAATATTCTGTTATAATCCTTTTTATTTCAGTTGGCTCTGTTGTAATGTCCCCCATTTCATTTCTTATTTGTGTCCTCTCCTGTTTTTCTCTTGTCAGTCTGGCCAGTGGTTTGTCGATTTTGTTGATTCTTTCAAAGAACCAACTTTTGGTTTTGTTGATTCTTTCTATCATTTTTCTGTTCTCTATTTCATTTATTTCTGCTCTGATCTTTACTATTTCCTTTCTTCTGGTGGTTGTGGGTTTTTTTTTTTTTTGCTGTTCTCTATTTGTTTGAGTTCTGTAGTTAATGTTTTGATTTTTTCCCTTTCTTATTTTTTGATGTGTTCATCTATTGCTATAAATTGTCCTCTGAGGACTGCCTTTTCTGTGTCCCAAAGGTTTTGGTATGTTGTGTTTTCATTCTCACTTGATTCTAGGAATTTTTTGATTCCATCTCTGATTTCTTCCATTACCCAGTGATGTGTAAGCAGGATATTATTCAGTTTCCATGTAATTCGGTTTTTTTCCTTGCTCTTTCTGTTGTTAATTTGTACTTTGATGGCATTGTGGTCAGAGAAGATACTTTGAATTATCTCAGCGTTTTGGATCTTGTTGATGATTGCTCTGTGGCCTAAGATGTGGTACTAGTATCATTTTATACCTTATAGTCTAGTTTTTTCTTTATCTGAAGAGTGGGCTTTGGGAATGATTTTAGTTCAGGGTTAACAGAGATTCTGGGGCCATGTCTTCTGGGGTTACTCCAGTCCCAGTCACACCATTAAGTATGGTCTTTTTAGTAGAATTTGAGTTCTACACCCCACTTTTCTCCTGTTCCATCAGGGACTCTCTTTTGTGTTCCATGTCAGGGCGGTCATTAGTGGTAGCCGGGCACCATCTAGTTCTTCTGGTCTCACAGTGATGAAGTCTCCGGTTTATGTGGACTTTTGTCTCTTGGTAATATTTTACTTGTGTCTTTGGTGTTCTTCATTCTCGTTTGCTCAGATTGGCTGGGACCAATTAATGCATCTTAGATGACCGTTCACTAGCTTTTAAGACCCCAGAAGCCACTCATCAAAGAAGGATGCAGAACATTTTCTTAATAAACTTTGTTATGCCAATTGACCTAGATGTCCCCTGAAAACATGGTCCCCAGACTCCCGCCCCTGCTATACTGTCCCCCTAAGTGTTTGCTTGTGTTCAGGAAACTTCTTAGCTTTTGTTTAGTCCAGTTGTGCTGACTTCCCCTATATTGTGTGTTGTCCTTCCCTTGACCTAAGATAATTCTTGTCTACTATCTAGTTATTGAATTCCCCTCCTCCTGTCTCCCCATGATTGTAACCATCAACGATTTAAAGCTTTTCTTGATTTCTTAATACTAGTGGTCTCATACAATATTTGTTCTTCTGGGACTGACAAATTTCACTCAGCGTAATGCCTTCCAGATTCATCCATGTCATGAGATGTTTCACAGATTCATCCTCGTTCTCTATCCTTGTGTAGTATTCCATTGTGTGACTATACCATAATTTGTTTATCCATTGCTGCATTAATGGGCACCTAGGTTGTTTCCATCTTTTTCCTGTTGTAAACAGTGCTGCAGTGAACATGGATGTGCATATATCTATTTGTATAATGGCTCTTACTTCTCTAGGATATATTCCAAGGAGTGGGATTGCTGGATCATATGGTACTTCTATTTCTAGCTTTTTAAAAAGCGCCATATTGATTTCCAAAGTGGTCGTCCATTTTACATTCCCATCAGCACTGCATTTAAGTGTTCCAGTATCCACAACCTCTCCAACATTTATTCTTTTGTGTTTTTTGGATTAATGCTAGCCTTGTTGGGGTGAGATGGTATCTTATTGTAGTTTTGATTTGCCTTTTTGGCAATGATTGTGAGCATTTCCTCATGTATCTGTTAGCTGCCTGAATCTGTTTTTTTGGTGAAGTGCCCATTCATATCCTTTGCCCATTATTTAATTGGGTTATTTGTCTTTTTCTGGTTGAAGTTTTGCAGTATCTTGTAGATTTTAGAGATTATACCCTGATGGGATATGTCGTAGACAAAAATTTTTTCCCAGTTTGCTGGTTGTCCTTTTACTCTTTAAGTGAAGTCTTTTGATAAGCATAAGTGTTTGATTTTTAGTAGCTCCCAGTTATCTACTTTCTCTTCTGGTGTTTGTGCATTGTTAATTAGAATTGTAGTCTGTTTATGCAATGTATTAGGGCTCCTAGCATTGTCCCTATTTTTTCTTTCACGATCTTTATCGTTTTAGGTTTTATATTTAGGTATTTGATCCATTTGGGCTAGTTTTTGTGCATGGTGTGAAGTACGAGTCTTGCTTCATTTTTTTGCATATGGATATCCAGTTATGCCAGCACCATTTGTTAATGAGACTGTCTTTTCCCCATTTAATGGACTTTGGGACTTTGTCAAATATCAGCTGCTCATAGGTGGATGAATTTACATCTGGATTTTCAATTCTGTTCCATTGATCTATATATCTTGTTGTACCAGTAGCAGGTTGTCTTGACTACTGTGGTGGTACAATATGTTCTAAAATCAGGTAGTGTGAGGCCTCCCACTTCATTCTTCTTCTTCAGTAATGCTTTACTTTTCCAAGGCCTCTTCCCTTTCCATATGAAGTTAGTGATTTGTTTCTCCATCTCATTAAAAAATGTGGGTGGAGTTTGGATCAGGATTGCATTGTATCTGTAGATTGCTTTGGGCAGAACTGACATTTTCACAATGTTGAATCTTTCTAGGTCTCTTTTAGTTTCTTGCAGTAGTGTCTTGTGTTTTCTTTGTATAGGTCATTTACATCTCTAGTTAGATTTGTTCCTGAGTATTTTATCTTCTTGGGGGCTATTGTAAATGGTATTGATTTGGTGATTTCCTCTTCGAGGTTTTCTTTGTTGATGTAAAGGTATCCAACTGATTTTTGTATGTTTATCTTGTATCCTGATACTTTGCTGAAATCTTTGACTAGTTCCAGCAGTTTTCTTGTGGATTCTTTGGGGTTTTCTGTGTATAAGATCATATCATCTTCAAATAGAGATACTTATACTTCTTCCTTACCAATTTGGATGTTCTTTAGTTCTTTTTCTAGCCTAACTGCTCTGGCTAGGACCTCCAGCACAATGTTGAATAAGAGTGGTGATAAAGGGCTTCTGGTTTGATTCCCTTTCTCAAGGGGAATGCTTTCAGATCTCTCATTTTGGATGATGTTAGCTATTGCCTTTGTATAAGTGTCCTTAATTATGTTGAGAAATTTCCCTTCTATTCTTATTTTGCTGAGAGTTTTTATCATGAATGTGTGTTGGACTTTACCAAATGTCTTTTCTGCATCAATTGATATGATCATGTGGTTCTTATCTTTTGTTTTATTTGTGTGTTGGATTACGTGGATTGTATTTCTAGTGTTGAACCATCCCGGCATACCTGGTATGAATCCCACTTGGTCATGGTGAATTATTTTTTTGATAGGTTGTTGAATTCTATTGGCTAGAATTTTTTTGAGGAGTTTTGCGTCTATGTTCATGAGGGATATTGGTCTGTAATTTTCTTTTTTTGTGGTGTCTTTACCTGGTTTTGGTATCAGGTTTTGCTGGCTTCATAGAATGAGTTTGGGAGTATTCCATTCTTTTCTATGTTCTGAAATACCTTTAGTAGTACTGGTGTTCACTCTTTGAATGTTTGTTAGAATTCTCCAGTGATGCCATTAAAGCTAGGGCTTTTTTTGTTGTTGTTGTTAGGAGTTTTTGAATTAGCTTTTCAATCTCTTCTTTTGTTACAGGTTAATTTAGTTGTTGTATTCTGTTTGTGTTATTTTAGGTAGGTAGTGTGTTTCTAGAAATTTGTCCATTTCTTCTAGGTTTTCTAATTTGTTGGAGTACAGTTTTTCATAGTATTCTGTTATGATTCTTTTAATGTCAGTTGGGTCTCTTGTGATATCGCCCATCTGATTTCTTATTCTGGTCATTTGCTTCCTCTCCTGTTTTTCTTTTGTCAGTTTGGCCAATTGTTTATTGATTTTGTTGATCTTTTCAAAGAACCAGCTTTTGATCTTGTTAACTCTTTCAGTTGATTTTGTATTCTCTATTTCATTTAATTCTGCTCTAATTTTTATTATTTGCTTTCTTCTGGTGCCCGAGGGCTTCTTTTGCTGCTCTCTTTCTACTTGTTCTGGTTGTAGAGTTAATGTTTTGATTTTGGCCCTTTTTTCTTTTTCAGATGTGTGCATATATTGCTATAAATTGACCTCTGAGCACTGCTTTTGTTGTGTCTCAAAAGTTCTGGTAGGATTTGTTTTCATTCTGATTTGATTCTGTGATTTTCTTTATTTTGTCCTTAATTTCTTCTATAACCCAGTAGTTTTTGAGAAAGGTGTTATTCGGTTGCCAAGTGCTTGATTTTTTTTCCTTGCTTTTTCTGTTATTGATTTCTACTTTTATGACTTTATGGTCAGAAAAGATACTTTATAATATTTTGATGTTTTGGATTTTGTTAAGGCTTGCTTTGTGGCCTAATATGAAGTTTATTCTGGAGACTGTTCCATATGCATTGGAAAAGAAATTGTACTTGGCTGCTGTTGGGTGCAGTATTCTGTATAAGTCTATGAGATCAAGTTGGTTGATCGTGACATTTAGATCTGTTTCTTAATTGAGCTTCTTTCTAAGGGTTAGTCCTTCACCAAAAGTGGTATATTGAATTTTCCTACTATTATTGTGGAGCTGTCTATTTCTCTTTTCAATGCTATTAGAGTTCATTTTGTGTATTTTGAAGCCCTGTCATTGGGTGTGTAAATATTTATTATGGTTATGTCCTCCTGGTGTATTGACCCTTTAATCATTGTATAGTGTCCTTCCTTATCCTTTGTGGTGGATTTTGCTTTAAAGTCTGTTTTGCCACTTATGCTCTTTTTTGATTGTTGTTTGCCTGATTTTTATTTTCATCTTTTGAGTTTTAGTTTTCGTGTTGTTAAGTCTAATGTGTGTCTCTTGTAGGCAGCATATTGACAGATCATATTTTTTTATCCATTCTGCTACTCTCTGTCTCTTTATTGGTGCATTTAGTCCATTTTCAATCAGCATAATTATTATAGGTATGAGTTTAGTGCCGTCATTTTGATGTATTTTTGTGTGTGTTTGGTTGACAGTTTCTTTGTTCCACATAATTTTCTGTGCTGAGTCATTTTTCTTTATGTAATGTCATCTTTTCATTGTTGTTGATTTTGTATTTTCTAAGTCTTTATGTTTTTCTTCTTTTTTATTTTGATGTATAGGACTGTTAGTTCCCTTAATATTTACACTTATTTTTCTAAGTTTAAATCAATCTTTTATTTCTTCATAGTGCCTTGTCTTCCTCTCAATATGAAATAAGTATGATTGCATTATTTAGTCCCTCTTTTTTTTTTTAATGTTGTCATCTTCTACATATTGACATCTCTGTTTCTCTATTTTTAGTGTTTTAGCTCTGATTTATTTTTGTAACTTCCCTGTCTGGGTTGATATCTCTTTGCTCTATCCTGTGTTCTAGTCTTGGGTTGTTAGCTGATGTTACAGATTTTCTAACAGAAGACTCCCTTTAGTATTTCTTGTAATTTTGGTTTTGTTTTTAAAAATTCCTTAAACTTCTGTTTATCTCGAAATGTCTTAATTTTGTCATTGTATTTGAGAGACAGTTTTGCTGGATACATAATTCTTGGCTGGCAATTTTTTTTCCTTCAAGGCTTTGTATATCTCATCCCATGGCCTTCTTGGTACATGGTTTCTGCTGAGTAGTCAGAGCTTAGTCTTATTCACTCTCCTTTGTAGATGATTTTTCGTTTATCTCTGGCCACTCTTAAAATTCTCTCTTTGTCTTTGGTTTTGGTAAGTGTGATTATAATATGTCTTGGTGGATTATTTTGGGGATCTACCTTGTGTGGTATTCAATGAGCATCTTGGATAGATATCTTCTCATCTTTCACGATATCAGGGAAGTTTTATGCCAACAAAACTTCAACAACTCTCTCTGTATTTTCTGTTATCCCCCAGCTCTGCTACTTCAGTCACTCGTAGTTTATTCCTCTTGATAGAGGCAAACATAATTCTTGGTTTCTTCATTTCTTAAAATTCTTTTATGTGATTTTTCCTCAAATATGTTGGTATCAAGGCTTTATCTTCAGTCTCACTAATTCTTACCTCCATTGCCTCAATTCTGTTCCTATGACTTTCTATTGAGTTGCCTAATTCTGAAATTTTATTGATAATTTTTTGGATTTATGTTTGTTGTCCCTCTATGGATTCTTGCAGCCTGTTAAATTTTTCATTATGCTCTTGTATAATCTTCTTAAGTTTCTTTATTGCTTTGTCTGTATGTTCCTTGGTCTGTTCTGCGTTTTGTCTGATCTTTCTGATCTCTTGAAGAGTTCTGTATATTAAACTTTTGAATTATACCTCCTGTAATTTCAAGAAGTTATCTTCTTACAGGTAGTTTCTTGATTATTTGTTTTGGGAGCTTGTTGAAACCATCATGATCTGCCTCTTTATGTTATTTGATATTGACTGTTGTCTCTGAGTCATCAATAAGTTAATATATTTATTTATTTTATGCTTGCTTACTGTGTCCTAGCTTCTTGTTTTGTTTTGTTTTGATATGCCCAAACACGCAGGTCATGTGAGCTAGTTTGATTATTGGTGTCTTTGAAGCTCTCACATCCTGTCTCTAGGTGACTAGAGCTGTTACTCAGTATTTGTGCCCAGGAGTCTGTTTACTTTTCTTGTGTGTATTCAGCTCAAGTGTCCAGACCTTTGGTCACCGAGTGCGTGGTGCACGCTCTCATCTACAGTCCTAGATGGGTAAGGGTGATTGGAGTAGGCACAGGTATCTGGCTGCAGTAAGGGGTCAAGTGCTAATTAAGGCAGGGGGCTGACTGTTGCCCCTGAGTGCCTGGGTGGAAGGCTGTATCCCTGTTCCCTAGAGTGCACAGGTAGATGGATTTTGCAGCCAGACTATGGGCACCCAATGCTGTTGACTGTAAGGACTGGAAGTCACCACTTATTCTTGGATCCCTGTCATGGGTTGTTCAGTGGAGTGAGTGGAGTCACCAATCTTCAGGCCCCTGACGTGGGTAGGTGAGGACCCTGCTTAAAGGGCAGGGTGGTGTCAAAATGTCACAAATCTGCCACTCCTTCTTATAGCTGATACAGATGACAATGGGCTTCAGGTATATACCCTGTTATACTGTGCTAATGAGGGCCTATGCTGTTGAAATGGTCCCACACAGGTCTATGCAGGAGTGAAAGGCATTCAAAGTCCGTGGACCCTTTATGGTTTTGCCTAGTCCTGCCCTGATTTCCTGGCTTAGGGGATCTGGAAGATTATTTTTTCCTATTTGTTAATTTGTTCTCTCTCCAAATCCGGAAGAAAATCTCAGTGTGCATGACGGGTCCTACTTCCAGTCCAGGGCGTGCAGCAATCACTGAAGACAGACTGGGACTGGGAGCAGAGAGGGGAGGGTCAGGTAAATGGAAGAGATGTACTTCCCAAAAGGATTTTTTTTTAATCTGGATGGTAGGTTAGATGCTTGTACTTTCCTTTCACCACCAATTGAGATCTGTTTCTTGCTGGTTCTGGATGTTTGAGCAGACTCTCAGCTGCTCGGTCTCTCCCAATGTGGAAAATGTGTCTTAAGCACTATGCTTGCCTTGCTACTCACGCACTAGCCGATCCAGCCTGCAGGGTGCCAGAGTTGGCCAGGTTAGTTCTGGCAACTTCTTGCTGCTTCTGAACCATCTCTCCCTTCCTCTGCTGCTCAGTCCTATTCCTTAACTTTCTCTTTGATGTTCAGGGTTACTAGATTGTCATATATAATCAATGCACTTGTTTCTACGGGTCTTTGTTGTAAGAGGGACCACAGGAAGTGTTTGACTACTCTGCCATCTTGGCCACACCTCCATTATTACTTTTTTAATGAGTAAGAATTATATGAACAACTTACAGCCACATTAGCTTTAGCAAAAAAATTATTCTCTAAATCCCTATGTCTTCATTTTCATGCAACATATTCTATATTTTGGGAGAGGGCCTCTTATTGGCTAATTATATGTTTTCTACAAACTATGACAATTGCTTTGCATTGTTTTCTATGAGCAACCTATTTTCCTTTTTAAAATATTTATGGTGATGTTCTTTGCCTAGAATATGTGAAGAGCCTTGCCCGTTATACAGAAGAGATGCACCAAGCTGAATTTCTGAAATGCTGGTGATTGTAAGACACTTTGAAATTTACAGAGCCTTACTCATCATTAAACTGAAATAAAGATCTGCATCAGCAGGCAACCAGGCCCTGAGGAGGGTAATCTGGAGGATAATGGAGCTCACTTCTTCAGGGAGTTATGCACTATGTTCCCAAAATACACGAGAATAGGAGCAGTGAGCCTTGCCAGTTCTTCAAAAATCATAGAAAATAAGTTGCTTCCCTTGACTACTCTTTTTAAAAAAAAAAAAAATTTATAAAATAAGGAATACTGTCTCCAAGTGAATACATTTTGAATTCAGAATTTTGAAAGTTGTATGATGAGGCTATGGTTTAAGATAAAGGAAGCTTTAATTTTTTTTTGTTTTTTGTTTTAAATCAGCAAGTAAATGCTTAAAGCATCTGCAAGGACATATCCAATATCCATTTTTCACTTGTCTGTCACGTCTGTTCTGATACCAATCGCGTAGGCAGCAATTCCTCCTCTGACCCTATCCAGTATGAGAATTCTTGCAAGTGTATACATTATATAGATTACACAAAAGCATAGTCCTTGGTAATGAAATTTGGAAAATTGTCAATTTTTTTTACTTTTGTTTCTCAGGAAAATGTATATGCTAGCTAATGTTTATAGAATGTTAATACCAAATATACTTTCAAAAAAAAAAGGGTCACATTTTCATTCAGCTTGCAAATACTCATGCAGAATAAAATAAGTAACCAGTGTCAATTTCATACTACTGATGAAAGAAAAATACAGTTTATAACTGATGAGGAATTGTTACCGGTTATTTGCAGAAGAAGACTAGAGCCAGCACAGAAAGAAACTGGTTCCAAATCTAGCGTTTTAATTACTAAATTAAATGGATTTATTTTGCAGAAAATAAAAATAATGAGTATATCTATAAAGAAAAAAGCATTCTGGCTTTCACCTCAGACAAAATTGTGCTGAAATTATCAATTTATCTCCAGATACATGAGTGCAAATTATATATTTTCTTGTTCAGCAGCTATTCCAGACAATAAAATATGATGGCATATACAACCCACTGGTTTATAAAGGAAAAGAATTAAAGGGAGAAGTCTGTGCAAATTGAATATTTTTTAAGATCTGCCAGTGATAAATTAATCCAGAGAGAAATCCATACCACTGTAATGACTGTTTAGAAAGAAAAAAGTGAATATACAAATGAAAGATGAAAATTATCAACTTTTCTAGTGATAAAGATCATCTTGTCTGTATTAAATACATGGTAAGACCACTATAAAAAGATAGAATAAAAGTAAATTTAGCATATAAACAGGGCCCTTATACAATACACACTCTTAAAGCAAAAAAAAAAAGATCAAATCCAAATCAATTGCTTTTAAAAACAAATTGAAAGGAATATTTTCTTTGATCTTTCAAAGTAGAAATGTCCACTCCCATGGTAGAGTTTTATTCCTTTACTTCTATTTTTCCTTTCCTAGTAGCTCCTATCCCTTTCACAAAAAATATTATTTCCCTTAAATTATACCAAACCTTTTCTTCTCTTATGCCTCCCCCATTTTGTGCTCATGTATTTCTGAAATCTTTAGAAAATAGTCTACTTTCCCTAGCTTTTCTTCCACTGTTCCCATCCCCCTTCTACCTCTGATATATGGACTGTCCCCATTACTCTAAGGAAGCTGAAACTGCTTTTGCCAAGGCCTCTTGTAAAATGCCAAATCTAATGGCCTCATTTTTCTAGACCTTTTGCATTATCTGCTATTTTTGACTACTAAAATTTTTAAATTTTTCCTCTTTCCAAATCCACTTCCTCTGATTCTTCTTCTTTAACATCCTGCTTCAATCTCTTTTGCTACTTTCTCTTCTTCCTGTGTTTTCTTGAAGTTTTTTTTTTTCCTGGAATAATGGCCTCAGTTTTTCCTACTTTATATTCTTTGACAGGCTGACTCATTTACTTCCATAGTTTGAATGGTCTCAGTTATTTTGGAAACTCACAAATCTGTCACTTCAGTTTAGAAACCTCTCCCAAGCTTCCAGTCCATAATCTTCACCTCTTCCTGGATATCATAAAAGACTTTAATGCTAATACTACAAAGTTATCTTCCTGAAGCTAAATGTAGTTAGTTTAAGATTCCTGAACCAGTTGCCATCGAGTAGATTCTGACTCATAGGGACCCTATAGAACAGAGCAGAACTGCCCCATAGGGTTTCCAAGGAGCTGCTGGTGGGTTTGAACTGCCAGCTTTCTGGTTTGCAGCCGTAGCTCTTAACCACATCTATCTAATACACAAATTAGAAAAGTTTATGCAATTGTTTTACTCCTGTATTCTCCTACTACTTTGCCAAATGTTCTGTAGCAGATGGTACAGCTACAATAACATAAAGCGCCTGTCAGCCTGAGTCTCTACTGTCACTCTGTAGACCAAGGCCCCTGATGATATACACAGGAAAGAAATAAATATTTGTTGTATTCCAGGCATGTGAATTTCAAGATTGTTACTCCAGTGTACCTGGTCCTTTTCCTATTAAATATGCCTTCCTTAACCCAATGCTTCCTTCTAGCTACTGCCCCTTTCTCACTTCATGCAACCTTTAACAGTAAACCTCCTTGAAACAATTGTCTACATGGGAAGTTCATACTATCTCAATTCACAAATTCTCTGCTTGGATTGAGTCATTTGAAAACAGTAGTTTCAGATGTTCTTTTCACTTGACTGGATGTATTTTCAAGAAATTTCTTGTCAAACTCAATAGTCAGTTCTCAGGCCTCATTATATTCAACCTCTTGGTACCATGTGAAAAATTTACTACTCCCTCTTGCTTTACTTGTTCATTTCCTTCCTGCCATGTAGCCTTTCACCTCTTCATCTTCATTGGGGTCTCCTCCTCCTCCTCTCAGTCAGATTAGAGTGACCTAGATCCTTTGTCTTTCTCTAATTCTATTTCCTTTCTAACTGATTCCATGTACGCATTCATTCAACACATATTTTTAAATAACTATGATGTACCAGGCACTGTTACAGGTACCGGGCACATTAAAAACGAAAACAGAAAAAAACCAAACTCCCTGCTGTTGAGTCAATTCTGCCTCATAACGACCTTATAGGACAGAGTACAAACTGTCCCATAGGGTTTCCAAGGCTGTAATCTTTACGGAAGCAGACTGCCACATCCTTCTCCTGAGGAGTGCCTGGCGGGTTCAAACCGGTTTGAACTGCTGACCTTTGGTTAACAGTCGAGCACTTTAACCACTGCACCACCAGGGCTCCCACTGAGTATATATAGCAGTAAACAAAACAAACAAAATTCTCCATCCTCATGGAGCTGCCATTTTAATATATGGGAGACAAACAAGATAAACAAGATACAAAAGACAAAGCAAAGAAGTATACATTCAGTGTTATGCACATTTTTGAACTGGATTACTAAATTGGACTGGATATTTTAAGTACTAAAATGAGATCCTTCTTAGCACTGAAATTATCCAAGGGTTCCTGAAAAATTAGTAGGATATGTCTCATATTTTAAGCAGGTTAGGAAAAGAAGCAAAGAAAGTACAAACAAGCTTTATAGGAAAGAAAAATCAAACAAACAAGCAGAAAAAACTTGTATTTTCTTTCTTGAACCCTATTGATTTCATCTCTTTTAATAGAAGTGACTATAATAGTAATACCTGGTTATAATAATATTTATTATTGTTGTTCTGTTGTGATATCATTTTGTTACTCTTGGTGTGATGGTGTACTGCTTATCCAGTGAGTCTTTAAAATATCAGTCTTGAACCACAATGGAGTAACTTTTAATAGATTAATTTTAGAGTTCAATGATATACCTTAACAGTGTCTCCTATTTATTCTGGTACTTGATTATCAAATTTATATGGAATCAGATAGGATAAAATAGAGTTCTATTTTGAGGCTGTATCTTTGGTCAAAATAGCCAAATTCATCTATATATTATATAGATAGTAAAATAATTGGTTGGAAAAATCTTAAACAGGTCTCAAGTCTGAAGAGAAATGAGGGGAAAAAAAACCCCACAAAACAAGAAACGAAAATAAAAAATAAACAAGGATCAGGCAGGAAGCTGATGGGCAGCTTCTGATGATCACTACTACTGGGATGAATCAAATTCCAAGTGTTGGTCCTTGCCATGGATTGAATTATGTCCCCTCAAAAATGTGTGTATCAATTTGGCTGGGCCATGATTCCCCATATTGTGTGGTATTTTCCCGTGTGTTGTAAATCCTGCCTCTATGATGTTAATGGAGGAGGATGGGCTGCAGTTGTATTAGTGAGGCAGGATTCAATCTACAAGATTGGACTGTGTTTTGAGGCAATCTCTTGAGATATAAAAGAGAGAAGCAAGCACAGAGACGGGGGACCTCATACTACAAAGAAAGCAGTGCCAGGAGAAGAGTGTGTCCTTTGGACAAGGGGTCCCTGTGCGGAGAAGCTCCTACTCTGGGGGAAGACTGATGAGAAGGCCAACAGAGAGAGAGAAAGCCTTCCCTTGGAGCTGATGGCCTGAATTTGGACTTTTAGCCTACTTTACTGTGAAGAAATAAACTTCCCTTTCTTAAAACCATCCACTTGTGGTATTTCTGTTATAGCAGCACTAGATAACTAAGACAGTCCTCATTCTGCTCAAGATTCAGATTTCATAGAGAATTTGATTGGACGAGAATCCATACACTAGTACTCTATCCTATTGCTGGGGGAGAACAGGACATTTTGATTTAAAGCCCCATCAGTTTGTTTCAGTTGAGGAAAGACAATTCCCCAAAATAAAAATGTGGTCTTCTACTAGAGAAAAGCAAGATGGAAGTCAAGTAGAAATGTATGTCCACATGTGACCAAGCTCTCTTTCTTACATGGTTTCCTATAGAGACAGTCCTTAAAAAAGGTTTCTACTCTATTTGTTGGGTTTTAAAATAGCAATAAACCTTCATTGGCATAGGGATTTATAGTTTATTATGTGATTTATACATGATATCATCTAGTCTGTCATTTCTTCAGCAAAGGGGTCAGGTACTTCTTGATTTTTTATTCACTCGAATGATTAGTGCCTCACATACAATAAATGCTCACTAAATATTAGTTGGATGCCTTCCTATATTAATTTTAAAAGTGATTACTTTTTCAATTTTCATATGAAAAGCCAAAAGCAAAGAGGTTAAATGACTTTCCCAAGCTCACATAGCTGGTAAGTTTTAGAAACACAGCTAGAGCCCAGGAGTATGTATTTATTTAATAGCAACTAAGAATTTTACAGAAAATTATGGTATATAAATTAATTTTACAAATATTATTGTACATAATCTTTACAATAGATATTTGAAGTAGCTATATTTAACTCTGCTCTATAGACAAGGAGCAAAGGGGTAGAGTCTTAGTGGGTGGACCTACTAGAGTCAAATTGCAGAGTCTTAAGAAGTTAGATCTTTTGTCCAAGATCACACAGCTATTGCGGTGGGGTGGAGTATTTGTTTCTTACTGCTGCTGTGAGAAATCACCACAAACTTGGTAGCTTAAAACAATGTGAGTTTATTATTTTACAGTTCTGAAGATCGGAAGTTGGAAACAGATCTCACAGGGCTTAAATCAATGTGTTGGCAGGATTGTGTTTCTTTTTGGAAGCTCTAGGAGAGAATCTGTTTTCTTGCCTTTTTTAGCTTCTAGAGGCTGTCCACATTCATTTGCTAGTTGGCCCCTTCCACTTTCAAAGCCAGAAATGGCCAACTGATTCTGTCTTAGGCTGCACTACTTTGACATTGACTCTCTTGTCTCCTTCTTTCATTTATTGGGGCCCTTGTGATTATATTGGGCCTACTGGGACACTCTGGGATAATCTCCCTATCTCAAGATTAGCTGATTAGCAACCTTAATCAGATCTGCAACCTTAATTCCCCCTTGTCAGTAACCTAACATATTCAGAGATTATGGAGATTAGGACTTGGACATTTATGGGATTTATGGGAAGGGGTAGGAGGCATTATCCTGCCTACCAAAAGAGGTAGCTCTAAAATCTGTCTGTTTGACTCCAAATCTTTTTTTTTTTTTTTTTTTTAATATATATTTTATTGTACTTCAGGTGAAAGCTTACAGAGCAAATAGTTTCTCATGAAATAGTAGTACACATGTTGTTTTTTGACATTGGTTAACAACCCCACAACGTATTAAGCCTCTAAATTCTCAACCTTTTTTTTTGATGAAAATTACAGATGGCCAAAGATACACCGTTTCAAAAATTTCTACATTCACAGTTCAGTGACATTGACTACGCTCTTCCAACTGTGCTGTTATTCTCACTTAAGATGAAGGCTTACAGAAAAAATAGTTATTCATTTAACAGTTACTACACATGTTGCCCTATGACAATGGTTAACAATCTCACAGCACATCAAGAATATCCTTACTCCACCTTGTGTTCCCTATCACCAGGGGGCTTCCTTGTCCCCTTCTGTCTTCTGGACCTTGTCAGTGGACTATTGTACCTCTTTAGTCTCATTTGTTTATTTATTTATTTATTTATTTATTTATTTATTCTTATTTTATTTAAACACCATTTCAAAACTTTTTACTTACACATTTAAGTGATATTGACTATGCTCTTCCAATTGTGCTGCCATTCTCGCCCAAGATGAAGGCTTACAGGACAAAACAGCCTCCCATTTAATAGTTACTACAAATGTTGCCCTATAGCAGTGGTCAACAATCTCACAATACATCGACAGTGTCCTTATTCAATTTGTGTTCCTTATCATCAGTTTCCTACTCTCCCTCTGCCTTCTGGCCCTTGTCACCGGACTCCTGTACATCGTTAGTCCCATTTAGTTTTACTGGGGTGTCCATTCCCAGGCTTAACATCGAACCTTGAAGGTAACTTCCCCTCTGAGCTGACAGGGTGTCTGGGGGCCACACTCTCGAGGTTTCTCTAGTATTCTTTAGGCCAGTATATCTGGTCTTGACTCCAAATCTTGAGCTGTTCATACAACATCATGTTGTTTCAACTGATTCATTGTCACTTCCACTTTGATAAATATTGCTAGGGGCCTTTCTGGAAATAGTCTATGGTCTCTTTTATATCAATGAGAACATGCAAGTGTATATTGGTAAGAAAGACCTAAACTTAAAGAGCCTAATACAAATGTTAGAGGTATTTCCAGGAATGAAAGACAAATGTTTATTATAAACCACAAACTGTTGCTTAGGACACTCTCTCAGCTTTGCCAGCAGGAAGCCTTAGTAGCTCCTAGGAGAGGAAAGGACATATTCTCCATTGCCTACCTCGGGCAGGATGGCAGATCTGTTTCAGCTAATGCAGGCACACAGAAAAGACATTTTTCTTGAGACAGGAAAACTGCAACCATGGGCTCAAGCATAACAATGATTTTGAGGATGGCAGTTCAAATCCATCATCTGTTCCCTGGAAACCCTATGGGGCAGTTCTCTGTGCTATAGGGTCACTATGAGTAGGAATCAACTCAGTGACAATCGGTTTAATTTTCTGGTTTAAAGACAAAGAAGTAATAGATTTGGTTACTGATTAGATGTTGTCTTAGTTATCTAGTGATGCTATAACAGAAATATCACAAGTGGATGGCTTTAACAAAGAGAAATTTCTTCTCACATAGTCTAGGAGGCTAGAAGTCCAAAATTCTGGATGGCTTTAACAAAGAGAAATTTCTTCTCACATAGTCTAGGAGGCTAGAAGTCCAAAATTCTAGATGCCAGCTGTTGGCTCTGGAGGAAGGTCCTTGTCATCAATCCTCCCTTGGTCTAGTAGTTTGTTAGGGCAGGAAACCTCCTGGTACTGCTTTCTTGGTGGCATGAGGTTCCCATGTCTCTCTGCTCCTTTCTCTCTTTTGTATCTCAAAAGAGATTGTCTTAAAACACAACCTAATCTTGTAAATTGAGTCCTGCCTCATTAACATAACTGCTGATAATCTCACCCCATTGACATCATAGAGGTAGGAATTACAACACATAGGAAAATCATGTCAGATGACAAAATGGTGGATGATCACACAATACTAGGAATCATAGACTAGCCAAGTTGACACACCTTTTTGGGGGGACACAATTCAGTCCAAAACAATTGTGAAAGGTGAGGGTAAGGAACAAAGCAAGAATGGTATCCAGGACTTTGATTTAAGAAAAAAATAAGTGGCAGTATTATTCACCAGGAAGAAGCAGGGTGGGAAAGAAGATACTGGGAGTTAGTTTGGGGCATGTAGATTTTAAAATTTCACAACAGCTGAGCGGTGATGTCTAGGAGACCCTCTGGTGTACTGGAACTGACCCGTACATACCCTCTTGCAAGTTAACTGTTAATATTGGGGAATTTTGTGATCTAGTCATTAAACTGTTGGTAGTCTGAAAATTCATTATAGATGGAATATTTATTCCATGGAAATTGGAAAATGCTACAAATTATGTCTTATTCCCAGAGAGCAAGTTGACCAGCTCACCACTGTACATACTAATCTCAGGAGAGAGCTCAGGCCTGCCAACGGGAACTTAGTGGTCACCAACATGTTCTCCAATTAAAGCCATGTGAGTGCATGCAGTCCTTCCAGAAGGAAGTGTCAAGTCATAAGAAAAGGTAGCCAAAGATGATGTTCTGAAGACCATCCCAAAAGAAGGGGAACCTATGAAGGAATCAAGCAAGGAAGAGCTAGAGGCATGAGAGATTGTTAGGAAACCTGGGATACAAAAGCCAAGGGCGGTGGTGGTGGCGGTGGGGGGGATTCAAGATCGAGGGAATAGAAGAGAAATCAAAATTTGCCTCTTCTTGAAAAGAAATTTTGCAAGAATTTATCTTTGGCTTAAGCTTAAGATGGGGAGTAAACAACAACAACAAAATACTTACAAACACAAAAAGAAAAGAAAATAGCCAACAGAAATAACTCTCTTGTGCGTCCTTAATGTAAGCATAAGTTTTTCTGCCTAAAAGAACATATAAAAGCTGCTCATATTAATTTGATACATAATGGTGTCAGTACTTTAAGCTGTTAGGATCATTTAGTCACAAGCATACTGATGAGATATTAGTGGCGAATGCCAAGGACAAGCAGCTTGCAGTCTGCAAACATCACTCAGAAAGGAGCAATCGTACCCGCTACAGCACAGTGGTGTTGTAAATAAGCATTGCTTCTTAAATTTATAAATTAAAAGATCATCTTTTCTCCACCCAGACCTCATAAAAAGAGACTAAAAGTACAACTAGTCATTTGTTGAAAAGGCAGAGAGCTTATCACCAAATTTAAGAGTCTTGCGCAGCAAGAATTTTGTGTTATTTAAGAACGTGTTTGATTGCACATGGGAAAATCTACATTCACTTGAAAATAAAGACTTTTTTCCTCACTCAAGAAGAAAATTGAAGTCAGAAGTCTGCTAATGTTAGTTCTGGAATGATGAGTTTCTCTTCCCTTTCTCTCATGATCACAAGGTGACTGCTGCTAATTCCAGGCAAGAAGAAGGAGGAACAAGTAGAACAACCCCAGCATATGTCTAATTATGTTTGCTCGGACAGACTGCATCACTTAGCCACTTCTAGCTGAAGATAAGCTTTTCAGATGCGTAGCTACTCCTAACTGCAAGATAGACATTTCAGGCAAAAACAGAGTTGGCATTGCGCATTGTATGAGTCAAACTACAATAAGTGTCACAAATTTCTTTATTTGGAATCAAGAATATCACAGCTGGAGATGGTGACGGGGAATAAAGAAAGAAATAAAAAGACAGTAAAGAACTCATGGCATCAGATATAACTGAGAGCTTTCAGCTAAGCCAGAAAGCTATTCTCCAGAGATACACACTTTACATGAAGAATGTGCTTTTACTACTGGGACAGGGAAGAATTAGTGAGTGCATGAGAGCATGAGGGCCACTTTTGGCATGCATTGGTACTCAAATTGATGCAAGCCCTTTGCAAAACCCAGTATCATGTCTGTTTGAATTATTCCATTCTACCAACCACCACTCCAAAAGGATAGCAATGCAACTTATCACGAGTCAGGGGAACTCTAGGGAAGTAATATAATGGGAAATGAAAGAGAATTTAAAGGGGGGGGGGCAGTCTTTATAAAGCTTAAATCACTAGACTTCTTTCTCATTGCCACTCCCTCTCAGTTAAAACCAGAGGAAAGATGCTTTAGATGACTGTATCACACAACTGACAATATCTGCTGCCCACCACAAACATGACCATCTGTTTGGCTAAATAAATATGTGACTACAGGGAAATAACTCTGGAAAATTTGCTGACATTGCATGGTGTTTCAGAAATAAACCTGAGAATCAACTTGTGATACAAATGATTGCAGCAGGATTATGCCACAGTAGGCTCTTGGAAATGAATTATAAAACCGACTAGTTTAGGTTCTAAAATGATAGTGACTTACTTACGATAATTGACTAGAAATTCAGAGTATTATCCCTTTATATTTAATATGGCAGAACTTCTTAGTATTTCTCAAGTAATTTAGGGTTCAGACTTAATTGCAGTTATTGTATTTCTCTTAGGGGATTTTGCACAGCAATGACCTTACAATTCTGTGACACCTGAAATTGGTCAAACCTACTCTTCCTGAACCTGGGTATAGCAATTTACGTGTCTTGTCAAATTCTGCCATTTATTTACCAATGTTTAATTTTCTATTAATCCACTTCATTAAAGGGACTGAGTAGCACGTATTTTCTTATATTTGCAGTAACTCCCTGGGTGCTCATATGGAATTAAACCACATTAAATGGATATATTAAAGTGACACAGAAATAAAAACAAATCTCCCATTTCATTTTAACTGATACAGACACCAAGTAAGCATACTTTTTTGTTCTAGTGGTTTAGAAATGTGCTCTAAATCATTATTTATAAAACAAATAAAAGGCATATGAATGTGGTGGTTAAAGATATGAAACACTGATATTTATTATTAGGGCCAAACTCCTCTTATCTCTTATTAATATACCTAATATACATCCATGGTTAGTGTCATGGATTGAATTGTGTCCCCAAAAAATATCTGTCAACTTGGCTAGGTCATGATTCCCAGTATTGCATAATTGTGTATTATTTCATAATCTGATGTGATTTCTTTATGTGTTGTAAATTCAGTCACTATGATCTAATAAGATGGATTAGCAGCAGTTATACTGATGAGGTATACAAGATGGGATAGTGTCTTAAGCCAATCTCTTTTGAGATATAAAAGAGAGAAGTGAGCAGAGACACGTGGGAACCTGATACAACCAAGAAGGCAGTGCCAAGAGCAGAGCGTGTCCTTTGGAGCTGAGGTTCCTGGGCAGAGAAGCTCCCAGACCAAAGGAAGATTGATGACACGGACCCTCCTCCAGAGCCAAGGAAGAAAGCCTTCCCCTGGAGCTGATGCCCTGAATTTGGACTTGTAGCCTACTGGACTATGAGAGAATAAACTTCTCTTTGCTAAAGCTGTCCACTTGTGATGTTTCTGTTAGAGCAGCGCTAGAAGACTAAGACAGTTAGATAATCGACATTTTTACAAAAGCAACTCCATTTCTCAAATTTGCAAATATTCATTCATATGTATGTGTATCCACCACCTGTATGTCAGTTCATTGTACTGTGGTAGCTTGTTGCGCTGATGCTGGAAACTGTGCCACTAGTATTTCAAATACCAGCAGGGTCACCGATAGTGGACATGTTTCAGTGGAGCTTCCAGACTAAGATTAACTAGAAAGAAAGGCCTGATGATCTACTTCTGGAAATTGGACAAAGAAAATTTATAGATCACAATGAATATTGTCTGATACAGTGCTAGATGAGTCCTGTCGGTTGAAAGGCACTACACAATAGCCACAACAATGGACTTAAACATACCAACAATCATGACGATGATGCAGGACCTGCAACTTTTCGTTCTGTTATACATAAGGTCACCATGAGTTGGAGCTAACATGATGGCAACTGACAACAACAACGACACACACACACACATAAAACACGTATTATTAGTCAGGTATTATGGATTTAATTGTGTCCCCCGAAAAGATACATTGATACCCTAACTTCTTCCCTGTGAATGCGACTGCCTTAGTTTCCTGGGACTGCCATTAAAATACAGACACACACACACACACACACACACACACACAGTTAGTAGTTTTAAAGAACAGAAATTGATTTCCTCATAGGTCTGGCGGCTAGGAGTCTGAGTCTGATTTCCAGGCCTTACCAGGTCTATTCTCTCTTTCTCTCTCTATCAAGTCTAGGCAAAAATCCTTCCTTGTCTCTTTCAGCTTCTATAGCTCTGGGGCATGGCTTGGTATTCCTTGGCTTGCAGATGATCCTCACATGTGGTCTTTCCGGTGTGTGTGTATATGTGTGTGTGTGTGAGTGTGAGTGAGTCTTTTATAAAATACTACTCAGAAAGGATTAGGATTAGGACCACCCTACTGGTCCCTGTGAGTCAGAATCGACTTGATGGCATCAGGTAGTGTAGTATGAACTCCTTTAATTTAACTGATAACATTTACAAGGAAAAATCCTATTTCCCCAAAAAAGGTCACATTTGCTGGTGCAGGGGTTACAACTTTAACGTATCTTTTATGGGGATAGAATTCAACCTGTAATAGTGACCTTCTTTGGAAATAGAGTATTTGAAAATGATATCAGGTTAACATGAGGTCATAGTGGAGTCAGGTGGCTCCTAATCCTATATGACTAGTGTCCTTACAAATGAGAAGAAGACACAAGAAGAGACAGAGGGACAGAGGAATGGCCCCATGTGACACTGCAGCTGTAAGCCACTGTAAGCCAAGGAATGCCTGGAACTACCAGAAGCTAGGAGGAAGGCATGGGACAGATTCTCCCTCAAGGCCTCAGAAAAATTAACACTGCCAGCACTCTGATTTCAGACTTTTAGCTTCCAGAAATGTCAGACAATAAATTTCTGCCACCCACTGTGTGGTATTTTGTTACAGGGGCCCTAGAAAACAAAGATACCAGTTATTACATTATTCCAGGTATGTGGAAGTAAAAAGAAAATCTCTCCCTGCCCTTATGGAACCTATTGTTTGGAAATAATTTACTTTTCTCAGAGTTCAATGATCAGAAAACCCACCCTCACTCATTTACAAAGAAATTTTTATATGCATCATCTCATTAATTTCATCCTCATAACAGGAAGGAATACTATGCCTATTTTCAAGAAGTAAAGTCAGTTGATAAGTAAATGAAAATCTGCCTGCAGAAGAATGCAAATGAGGATACCGGGTATAGTAGAAAAATGATTCGGGGTCAAATGGAGTTCTTCTGTTTTTGCCACATAAGTAGCATAGTCAGTCTATAAAAACTTGATTGATCAATGTAAACAGAAGGTAAAGAGAGTCATTGTTGTTCAGAAATGTTTCAGAGATTAATGGTGAAAGAAGAACACAATGTAAACCAGTAAAACATACAGAGTACTGTGTAATTTGTAATAAAAAACAAACTAAACCTGTTGTCATCAAGTCATTTCTGACTCCAAGTGTGTCGTAGAACAGTGCTCCATAGGGTTTTCAATGGCTGATTTTTTCAGAAGTAAATCGCCAGCCTTTTCTTCCGACGCATCTCTGGGTGGATCTTTCAGTCAGCAACCAAGTGCATTAACCACGGACACCAGTGCAAGTGTGCAACCTAAGTAAATACTTGTTGGTAAACTGGTTGGTTGACATTTGATAGTATTTCGTGCAAGCTCTAGGAATAAAACCATCTAGTCAGACACTGCATTTTGCTAAAGTATGTGTCTATCATTCACTTCTTGGTACCCTAAGTTGAAAATGAAGAAAAATAAATATAGACTTATGAGCTAACACAAAGGTTTAGATTGTCAAATAAAAATCACACAAATCAGATCTCTTACCTAATATCAACGTTTACTAATAATTTCAAAGATACAAGCCTTCAAGAGACACAGTCTCAGACAGAGTTCTCAGACATAGGAGAGCAGTTTCAAGTCCTTTCATTCCGCATAAGCATCAGACATACACCTTCTGTCCCAGAGTAATAAATGAAATCCAAAAATGAGGCTCTTGGTCAGCTCACACAGTGAGGGGCATTTTGATTTTTAATATAAGTTAAAATCATATAGTTTAGTTGATATTCTGCAGGTAGCTATGACTCATGAAACCATAGATTCTAGATTTGTTTACCATGTTGTTGTTTTTAGCTGCTGTTGAATCAACCCCTGAATCATGGAGACCTTATGCACAATGGAATGAAATGCTGCCTGATCCTATGAATCTTCCATTGTGATCCATAGGGTTTTCATTGGCTGATTTTCAGAAGTTTATCACTATTCCTTTCTTCGTAGTTCATCTTAGTCTGGAAGATCTGCTGAAACCACATAGCAGCACTCAGCCTCCACTGATAGTTGGGTGGTGGCCACACATGAGGTGCATTGGCTGTGAATTGAATCTAGGTCTACTGCACAGAAGATGAGAATTATAATTCTGAACAACTACTGTCCCCATGAGCAATCCTAAATTAGTGGCATCTTGCTAACAGCATTCCATAGAGAAGTATTCTCTTCCTACCAAGTACCATTACTCTATTTGCTAAGAGGTCCAGTTATCAGAATGTTAATAAGGACACTAGACTTGACCAGCTCCCCTAATTTTTTCCCAAATTGCCCCCAGTAACTTGGGGAGAAATGGGTCACAGACATGCTGCTTTAATAATGTGGACTTTAAATATTTTATCATGAAATTACCAGCAGGATTGATTAGTGTGACCCTCTTTTTATGGAAAATTTGTGGACGCATTTCATATTCAGTTGTGATTCAGAGGATGTCTTAGTCATCTAGTGCTGCTGTAACAGAAATACCACAAGTGGATGGCTTCAACAAAGAGAAATTTAATCTCTCGCAGTCTAATAGGCTGCAAGTCCAAATTCAGAGCATCAGCAACAGGGGAAGGCTTTCTCTCTCTGTTGGCTCTGGAGGAAAGTCTTTGTCATCAATCTTCCTCCAGTCTAGGAACTTCTTTGGGCAGGAACCCTGGGTCCAAATGATGCACTCTGCTCTGGGCACTGCTTTCTTGGTGGTATGAGGTCCCCCAACTCTCTGCTCGCTTTCCTTTCCTTTTATCTCTTCTAAGACAAAAGGTGGTGCAGGCTACACCCCAGGGAAACTCCCTTTATATCGGATCAAGGATGTGACCTTAGTAAGGGTGCTACAATCCCACCCTAATCCTCTTTAATATAATCTAATCTTGCCTCATTAACCACAGACAGACATTAGAAGTTACAACACATAGGAAAATTACAATCGCAAAATGGAGGACAACCACACAATACTGGGAATCATGGCCTAATCAAGTTGACACATATTTTTGGAAGACACAATTCAATCCATGACATGGAGTTATTTAAATAATGCTATGTGTGAGCTTGAGTCTTTCTTAAAAAGAACTTAATACAATAGAAAGGAATGTCATAGGAAAATTTATGGTTAATCTATATAAAGTGAAAAATAATTTGCATACACCGCATGGGTTAATGGAACTATATTTGTACATACTAAATAATCAAATGCAGTGTCATATTATATAAAATATTTACATATACTTAAATATATTGAGTACAAACAATTTCAAGATGTAGGCATAAAAGTAGCTATTACTTCTTCATGCAGGCTATAAAAGATACAGTGATGGTTAATGTTATGTGTCAGCTTGGCAAGGCTATAATTCTCAGTGGTTTGGCAGAAAGTGTGTATCACCTTCCATTCTGTGATGTGATGTGATGTGAACAGCCAAACAGTTGGAAGAGGAGTTTTGGGAATGTGGCCTACATCCATGATAAAAACAAATGTTCTAGCAAAGCTAGCTCTCTTTTCTGATCCTGCAATCTTCTTGGTGTCTGACCCCAGTTCCTGGGACATAAGCCAGCAGAAGCCTACAGTCTGTCTCCTGACCTGCAGATTTTGGATTCCCCAACCCCACACCCCATGAGCCAGCAGGGGCCTCCAGCCTGTCACCTGACTGCAGGTTTTGGGTTTGTCAGCCCCTAAAACCATTTGAGCCTGTCATCTGACTCATGAATTTAGGACTCGCCAGCCCCTACAAATGTGTGAGTCATTTGTTTGAAGTAAATCTCTCTTTTACCGGTTGCCATCTAGAGGATTTTGCCTCATGGCAACTCCAAGTGTGTCAGAGTAGAACTGTGCTGCACAGGTTTTCAGTGGCTGATTTTTCAGAAGTAGATTACCAAAGCCAAATCTCTCTACATATATCTATATATACTTCACTGGTTTTGCTTCTCTAGAGAACCCTGACTAAGACACACATTATTGGTAAAAATAATGCTAATTCATTTTATATTTTCTGTTAATTTTTCTAGTTATAATTCAGTACATAATTATTTGACTCAGTTTAGTGATAAAGACCACCACTCACCATTCAGTTTGTCTGCTTTCTCGGAGTAGAATTGATCATAATGATGTGGATGGAGTAAACCTTTCAGGATCTTCATTTGCTGATGCAGCATGACTGAAATGAGAAGAAACAGCTGCAAATGTCCATTAATAATCAGAACATGGAATATACAAAGTACAAATCTAGGAAAATTGGAAGCCACCAAAAATGAAATAGAACATATAAAGATCAATATTCTAGGCATTAGTGAACTAAAATGGACAGGTATTGGCCATTTTGAATTGAACAATCATATGGTCTACTATGCTGGGAATGACAAAATGAAGAGGAATGGCTTCACATTCATCATCAAAGAAAATATTTCAAGATCTATCTTCAAAAACAATGCTGTCAGTGATAGGATAATATTCATATGCCAACAAGGAAGATCAGTTAATATGAATAATATGAATTCAAATTTATGCACCAACCACTAATGCCAAAGATGAAGAAATTGATGATTTTTATCAACTTCTGCAGTAATGAAATTGATCAAACATGGACTCAAGAGGCATTGATAATTACTTGTGATTGGAATGCAAAAGTTGGAAACCAAGAAGAAAAATCAGTAGTTGGAAAATATGGCCTTGGTGATAGAAATGATGCTGGAGATTGAATGATAGATTTTTTTCAAGATCACTGATTTCTTCATTCCAAATACCTTTTTTCAACAATATAAACAGCTACTACACATGTGGACCTCCTCAGATGGAATACACAGGAATCAAATTGACTACATCGGTGGAAAGAGATGATAGAGATGCTCAAATATCATCAGTTAGAACAAGGCCAGGGGCCAATGAAGAATGGATCATCAATTGCTCACATGCAAGTTCAAGTTGAAGCTGAAGAAAATTAAAACAATTTTGTGAGAGCAAATCTTGAGTATCTCCCAGATGAATTTGGAGACCATCTCAAGAATAGACCTGACTCATTGAATACTAATGGTCTAAGATCAGATAAGTTGGGGGTAATATCAAGGACATCATGCATAAAGAAAGCAAAAGGTCATTAAACAGACAGGAAAGAAAGAAAAGGCTAAAATGGATGTCAGAAACTCTGAGACATGCTCTTGAAGCTAGAGTAGCTAAAACTGAATGGAAGAAATGATTAAGTAAAAAATATGAACAGAAGATTATAAAGGGCAGCTTGTGAAGACAAAGCAGAGTATTATAATGACATGTGCAATGACCTGGAGTTAGAAAACCAAAAGGGAAGAACATGCTCGGCATTTCTCAAGCTGAAAGAACTGAAGAAAAATGCAAGCCTCGAGTTGCAATACTGAAGGATTCTATGGGCAAAATATTGAATGACATAGGAAGCATCAAAAGACTATGGAAGAAATACATGGAGTAACTGTACCAAAAAGAATTGGTTGACATTCAACCACTTCAGGAGGTAGCATATGACTAAGAACCAATGATATTGAAGGAAGAAGTACAAGCTTCACTGAAGGAATTGGTGAAAAACAAGGCTCCAGGAACTGACAAAATACCAACTGAGAAGTTTCAACAGAAGTTTGCAATGCTGGAAGCACTCACTTGTCTATGCCAAGAAATTTAGAGGACAGCTACCTGGCTAACCGACTGGAAAAGATCCATATTTGTGCCCATTCCAAGGAAAGGTGATCCAACAGAATGGGGAAATTATTGAACGGTATCATTAGTATCATAGACAAGTAAAATTTTGCAGAAGATAATCAAAAAACAGTTGCAGCAGTACATCTACAGGGAATATCATAATAAACGGAGAAAAAATTGAAGTTGTCAAGGATTTCATTTTACTTGGATCTGCAATCAGTGCCCATGGAAGCAGCAGTCAAGAAATCAAAGGATGCATTGTATTGGCAAATCTGCTGCAAAAGACCTCTTTAAAGCATGAGAAAGCAAAGATGTCACTTTGAGGGCTAAGGTGCCCCTGATCCAAGCCATGGTATTTTCAATTGCCTCATATGCATGCAAAAGCTGGACAACTAATAAGGAAGACAGAAAAAGAATTGCTGCCTTTGAATTATGGTGTTGGTCAAGAATACTGAATATAACATAAACTGCCAGAACAAACAAATCTGTCTCAGAAGAAATACCACCAGAATGCTCCTTAGAAAGGAGGATGGCTAGACATGGTCTTATGCACTTTGGATATATTGTAAGGAGGGACCAGTTCCTGGAGAAGGACACCATGCCTGGTAAAGTAGAGGGTCAGTGAAAAAGAGGAAGACCCTCAACAAGATGAACTGACCCAGTGACTGCAACAGTGGGCTCAAATTTAGCAATGATTGTGAGGATGCGTAGGCCAGGGCAGCATTTGTTTCTGTTGTACATAGGGTTGCTATGAATTGGAAGTGACTTGAAGGCACCTAACAACAACAACAGTGATAAAGGAACTTTCAAAAAATTGGTGGAGGAGTTCTGGAAAAATGGTGCTCTAGGCAGAAGCACCGTGCTATCCCTCCATAGCAAAGATCCGAAAAACTAAGCCAAACAGAGAATACAACAATCCTGAAACCCTAAAACATCAAATGAAGAGATAAAGAACTCACCCAAGCACCAAATGGAGTGATAAAACTGTCAGAGAAAGGAGAGCGAGGAGAGATTCATGCAGAAGTCCCCTACCAGCTAACACAGTGTGGATCCGCCATCTTGGACTCCTATCGGAGACCAGCAAACAGGGGGTACGAGAAAGCAGCCTCACGGAGCATCCAGCGGGAGACAAAACAACCAGTAATTTGTGATATACGCTTTCCCACCCCCCACCCCTCTTCACTGACTCGGCCTCCTCTGTTTCCCGCAGCCACAGTCTCTTGACTGGGAATCACCGGCTGCTTGAATTCCACACACCCGAACGGGTGGCTCTCTGAGTGCCATTTGTTGGCTGCTGGTGTTGCTTTTTTTCTGCTTCTTTTTATTTCTTCCTTGCCTCTCCCCACCTCCCCCTCCTTTTGCTCGAGTACCTTGCTCCGTGCTCCATCTTTGCTTCTTCCTGAGGGGCTGCAGAGCTCTGGTAATTTGTGATATATGCTTTCACACTCTCTAACCTTCTTCACCCACACTCGGCCCCCTCTGCTTCCCACGGACACAGCCTCTTGTCCAGAAACACCAGCCCGCACTAGCTGGCTCTCTGAGCGCCATTTGTTGGCTGCTGGTGTTACTTTTTTCCGCTTCTTTTGATTTATTCCTTACCTCTCACCAACTTCCCCTCCTTTCGCTCAAATACCTGGCTCCGTGTGCCATCTTTGCATCTTCCTGAGGGGCTGTGGAGCTCCGTTCAAGTGTGGAGCTGCTTCCCGGTCTGGGCTGCTGCACTGGTGGGATCCCGGGGCTTTTGTTCATTTGTTTGTTTTCAAATGTTTGTTTGTTTTCCTTTTCTTGAGTTGTGAGCCCTTTCTGGCCAGGCGGTGCTGTGTGGAAACGAGACTTTCCCCTCGCCTTGCACAGACGTGCATAGGGATCCCTGACGGCATTTCTTTTTTCAATGGTTGTTTTTTTTTCTGTTTTTTTGAGGGGCCTTTCTTGTTCTTTTTTTTTTAATTGGTTTTATTTTCTTTTCCCTCTTTTTCCCTTTTTGTCTTTCTTCATTGCTCAGTTTCTCATCTCTCTATATCTTCCTTCTCTTTCTGTTCCCTGAATACCTGGCATTGCATACCACCACATCTTCTAGCCAGTCTGTACTGCAACACCTGAAAGCGACTTCCCAGACCTCATAGCTGCACTGGTGGGATCCCTGGGAACTTTGCGGTTCTTTAACCTTCCCGATTTTTATTTATTCATTCTTTTCTTTTCTTTTCCTCCTCTTCCCCTTTCTGTTTTTCACCGTTTCATAGTCTCTCATCACTCCACTCCAACGGTAAGCTCCCCTAGCATTCTTTTTTTGTTTCTTGTTATGTTTCTGGCTCCTGTTCCTCTCTCCTCTCTCCCATATCCATCTTAGCTCTACACATAACAATCTCCCCACTGCATCCTGCCTACCTGCACAGTACACTTGACATCACACCACCAAGCAGCACAGGCACGGTCTACTGGAACCTGCCCTGCACTGATTACCAACCCACTCTGGAGGCTGTAGTAAGTGCCACAAACAACCTGTCCCAGTAACTTCTCTTCAGCTAGACCTTCCCTGCCATACCATATCTGAGTGAATGACCCTGCCATTTGGAGAAGGAGGTGAAAAATATTGTGCCCACAGACGAGCAAACAACAAAGAACACACAGTCTGCCTGCTCACACACAGTCCGCCTGCTCACACACATTCAAATTTAAAAAAAAAAGCGGGATGAAACAAACAAATCTACAATCAATAAACGAGAAAAATAACTACTGAATGCGCCAAAGACAGCAGACAATATCAAAACATTTACAAAAACAGGACAGGATGGTTCCAGTAGGCATCCAAAATAAAACACCAGATGACTCTCCAGTGGAAAAAAATGCACTAGAACTACCTGTTAGGGAAATCAAATCTCTAATACTCAGAAATCTCCAAGAGCTGAGGAAAAAGCTGACAAACATGAGGAAAAAATAGAAAAATTCATGGAAAATACAGACAAAAAATCAGAAGAATTCAGGAAAATAATACAGGAACAAAATGCCAAAATAAATTCACTACTAGAAATTATACAGAGACAACAATTAGAAATCCAAAAGATAAACAAGATTTCAGAAATGGACAGTTTCATAGAAGGGGTGAGAAGCAGATTTGAAATGGTGGAAGATAGGATAAGTGGAACTGAGGATAAACACTTGGATACAACACTGTTTCAGGAAAACTCAGAAAAACGAACAAAGAAAAAGACCCTGAGAATTATGTGTGATACAATCAAAAGCAAAAATTTTCAAGTGATTTGAATTCTATAACAGGGGGAGAAAACAGAAAACACAGAGAGGATCACTGAAGAACTGCCAACAGAAAACTGCCCCAATATCATGAAAGATGAAAAGCTGGCCATCCAAGAAGCTCAAAGAAGCCCATATAGGATAGACACCAAAAGAAAATCACCAAGGCATATCATAATCACACTCGCCAAAAACCAAAGATAAACAAAAAATCCTGAGAGCAGCTCGTGAAAAACAAGAAGTCACATACAGAGGAGAAACAATAAGACTAAGCTCAGAATATACAGCAGAAACCATGCAGGCAAGAAGGCGATGGGATGACATATATAAAATCTTCAAAGAAAAAAATTGCCAGCCAAGAATAATATATCCTGCAAAACTCTTTTAAATTTGATGGGGAAATCAGCTCATTTCCAGATAAATAGAAATTAAGGGAATACATAAAAGCCTAACCAAACTTACAAGAATTATTAAAGGGAGTTCTTCGATCTGAGGACAAACACCTTCAGCTCACAGGCAGAATCTAGGATGCAAGACTGTAACAACCAGATACCAATCTAGGAAATGAACTCTCGAGGACTATCCAAAACCAAAAGAAATACAACAGGGAATCAGAGCAGTTAATCAGTAAATGACAACAACATCAAAACAATAAAAGAGGGAATAAATGGCATAGGTATAGAACCTTCTAATGGAGAGGAAGGCAAGGCGATCTCAAGTAATGATAGACTGCTTCAAACTGAGAAAGATAAGGGTAAAATTCATGGTAACCAGAAGGAAAGTTAACAAACATACTCATAAAAATAAAGAGGAAAAACATAAAATCTCAGCAAAAACAAAACCTACAAAAACAAAAGAAATGAAAAAAAATCCACAGACAAAAGTAAAGTAACTCAGCACAAGAGAGTAAGAAGAATAAAGAAAACTTCAGCACCACAAAAAAAAGCACTACAAAATGACAGCAACAAACTCACATCTATCAATAATTACACTGAATGTAAATGCACTCAATGCACCCATAAAGAGATGGAGAGTGACAGAATGGATAAGAAAACAGGATCCATCAATATGCTGTCTACGAGAGACACACCTTAGAAACAAAGATGTGAATTTACTAAAAGTCAAAGGTTGGAAAAAAATATATCAAGCTAACAACTACCAAAAAAGAAAAGGAATGGCAATTCTAATCTCAGATAAAATAGACTTTAAAACAAAATCTACTATAAAAGACAAAGAAGGACACTATATAATGATTAAGGGGACGAGCCATCATGAAGACATAGCCATTATAAACATCTACATACGCAATGACAGGGCTCCAAAATATATAAAACAATCTCTAACAACACTGAAAAGAGAAACTGACAGTTCTACGATAATAGTAGGAGACTTCAACACACCACTCTCAGTAAAGGACAGAACAGCTAAGAAGAAACTCAGCAAAGATACAGAAGACCTAAAGGGCACAATCAGACAACTGGACCTCATAGACATATATAGAACACTCCATTCAACCGCTGCAAGGTACACATTCTTTTCCAAACACATGGAACTTTCTCCAGAATAGATCACATCTGAGGCCACAGAGCAATCCTCAACAAGATCAAAAACTTTGAGAGCATTCAAAGTATCTTCTCTGACCACAATGCCATCAAGGTAGAAATTAACAATAGAAAGAGCAAGGAAAAAAATCAATTACATGGAAACTGAAAAATGCCCTGCTTACACATCACTGGGTAATAGAAGAAATCAGAGACGGAATCAAAAAATTCCTAGAATCAAATGAAAATGAAAACACAACATACCAAAACCTTTGGGATACAGCAAAGGCAGTCCTCAGAGGACAATTTATAGCAATAGATGCACACATCAAAAAAGAAGAAAGGGACAAAATCAAAACATTAACTACAGAACTCAAACAAATAGAAAGAGAACAGCAAAAAAAGCCCACAACCACTGGAAGAAAGGCAATAGTAAAGATCAGAGCAGAAATAAATGAAATAGAAAATAGAAAAACAATAGAAAGAATCAACAAAACCAGAAGTTGATTCTTTGAAAGAATCAACCAAATCGACAAACCACTGGCCAGACTGACAAAAGAAAAACAGGAGAGGACACAAATAACCCACATAAGAAATGAAATGGGGGACATTACAACAGCCCAACTGAAATAAAAAGGATTATAACAGAAAATTATGAAAAACTATACTCCAACAAATTTGAAAACCTAGAGGAAATGGATAATTTCTAGAAGCACACTACCTACCCAAACTACAACAGAGTGATGTTGAAATTCTGAACAGACCCATAACAAGAGAAGAAATTGAAAAGGTAATAAAAAAACTCCCAACCAAAAAAATCCCTGGCCCAGATGGCTTCACTGTAGAATTCTACAAAACATTTACAGAAGAGCTTGTACCAGTACAACTCAAGCTATTTCAGAGCATAGAAGAGGAAGCAACACTTCCAAATTCATTCTATGAAGCCACCATAATGCTGATACCAAAACCAGGCAAAGATGTCACAAAAAAAAGAAAATTACAGACCAATATCTCTCATGATAATAGATGCAAAAATTGTGAACAAAATTCTAGCCAATAGAATTCAGCAGCATATCAAAAAAATAATACACCACGACCAAGTAGGATTCATACCAGGTATGCAAGGATGGTTCAACATTAGAAAATCAATCAACGTAATCCACTACAAAAATAAAAGGAAAGAAAAGAATAACATGATCATCTCAACTGATGCAGAAAAGGCATTTGACAAAGTCCAACACCCATGCCTTATAAAAACTCTCAATAAAATAGGTATAGAAGGGAAATTTCTCAACATAATAAAGGGCATCTATGCAAAACCAATGGCCAACAACATTCTTAGTGGAGAGAGGCTGAAAACATTCCCCTTGAAAACAGGAGCAAGACAAGGATGCTCTTTATCACCACTCCTATTTAACATTGTGCTGCAAGTTCTAGCTACAGCAATAAGGCAAGAAAAAGAAATAAAGGGCATCCAAATTGGTAATGAAGAAGTTAAACTGTCCCTGTTTGCAGATGATATGATACTATACATAGAAAACCCTGAAGACTCCACAAGAAATCTACTGGAACTAATAGAAAGATTCAGCAGAGTAGCAGGATACAAGATAAACATTAAAAAATCACTTGGATTCCTATACACCAGTAAGGAGAACGAAGAAAAAGAAATCAGGAAAACAATACCATTTTCAATAGCCCCTAAAAAGATAAAATACTTAGGAGTAAATCAGACCAGGATGTAAAAGACCTATAAAAAGAAAACTACAAAACACTACTGCAAGAAACCCAAAGGGATCTACATAAATG
Source organism: Dugong dugon (assembly GCA_030035585.1). Taxonomy (NCBI): domain Eukaryota; kingdom Metazoa; phylum Chordata; class Mammalia; order Sirenia; family Dugongidae; genus Dugong; species Dugong dugon. Next base: position 109,714,450 of record CM057467.1, read on the forward strand.
GAAAAACATACCATGCTCATGGATAGGCAGACTCAACATTGTGAAAATGACAATTCTACCCAAAGCAATTTACAAATACAATGCAATCCTGATCCATATACCAACAACATTCTTCAAAGACATGGAAAAACTAGTCATTAACTTTATGTGGAAAGGGAAGAAGCCCAGAATAAGTAAAGCACTACTGAAGAAGAAGAATAAATTTTGAGGACTCACATTACCTGACTTCAGAACCTACTATACAGCTACGGTAGTAAGAACAGCCTGCTACTGGTACAATGACAGAGACATTGACCAATGGAACAGAATTGAGAACCCAGATGTAAATCCATCCACCTACGGTCACCTGATCTTTGACAAGGGCCCAAAGTCCATCAAATGGGGAAAAGACAGTCTTTTTAACAACAAATGGTGCTGGCAAAACTGGATATTGATCTGCAAAAAAATGAAACAGGACCCATACCTCATGCCGTATACAAAAACTACTTCAAAATGGATCAAAGACCTGAATATAAAGCCTAAAATTATAAAGTTCATAGAAGAAAGAAATAGGACCAACACTTCATGCCTTAATACATGGCATTAACAGGATACAAACCATAACCGTCAATGCACAGACCCCAATAGATAAGCTAGATAACTGGGATTTTCTAAAAATCAAATACCTTTGCTCTGCAAAAGACTTCACCAAAAGAGTAAAAAGAGAACCTACAGACTGGGAAAAAATTTTTGGACAGTACAGGTCAGACAAAGGTCTAATCTCTATAATCTACAAGAAAATCCAAAACCTCTACAACAAAAAGACAAATAGTCCTATTGAAAAATGGGCAAAAGAAATGAACAGACACTTCACCAAAGAAGACATCCAAACGGCCAACAGATACATGAGGAGATACTCGCGATCACTAGCCATTAGAGAAATGCAAATTAAAACCAAAATGAGATACCATCTCACCCCGGTATTACTGGCACTAATCAAAAACACTGGAAATAACAAATGTTGGAGGGGCTGCAGGAAGATCTGAACTCTTACGTACTGCTGGTGGGAATGCAAAATGATACAACCATTTTGGAAAATGATGTGGCACTTTTTCAGAAAGCTAGAAATAGACATACCATTGGATCCAGCAATCCCACTCCTAGGAATATATCCTAGAGAAATAAGAGTCATCACTCGAATAGACATATGCACACCTATGTTCATGGCAGCATTGTTCACATTAGCAAAACGATGGAAACAACATAGATGCCCATCAACAGAAGAATGGATAAACAAACTATGGTACATACACACAATGGAGTACTATGCAACAAGAAAGAACAACAATGAATCTGTGAAGCATCTCATAACATGGATGAAACTGGAGGACATTATGCTGAGTGAAATAAGTCAATCACAAAAGGACAAATATTGTGTGAGACCTCTATTGTAAAAACCCATGAAAAAGTTCACACACAAAATCTAACAATCTTTGTTGGTTACCGGGATGGGAGAGGTGGGGGGAAATACTAAACAGGCAATAGATAAGTGGTATGTTGGGTGAAGATTGAGACAGTACACAGTACAGGGGAAACCAGTACAACTTTTACAAGGAAAGGTCATGGAAGCCCCATAGACACATCCAAACTCCCTGAGGGACTGAATTGCTGGGTGGAGGGCTCTGGGGACCACGGTCTCAGGGAACTTCTAGCTCAACTGGCATAACACAGCTTATAAAGACAATCCTCTACATTCTACCTTGGTGAGTAGTGTCTGGGGTCTTAAAAGCCTGTGAGCGGCCATCTAAGATACTCCACTGGTCTCATCCCTTCCGGAACAAGGGAGAATGAAGAGAACAGGATACAAGGAAAAGATCAGTCCGAAGGACTAATTGTCCACAGCTACCAAGGCCTCCACCGGACTGAGTCCAGCACAGCTAGATGGTGCCCGGCCACTACCACTGACTGCTTTGACCAGGATCACAACAGAGGTTTCTGGACAGAGCTTGAGAAGGATGTAGAACATAATTTTAACTCACACAAACGACCATATTTACTGGCCTAAAGGAGACTGGAGAAACCCCAAGAGTATGGCCCCCAGACACCCTTTTAGCTCAGTGGTGAAGTTATCTCCGAGGTTCACCGTTCAGCCTGGGAGTGGACAGCCCCATAAAACCAAATGAGACTAACGAGGTACAGTAATCCAGTGACAAGGGCAGAAGGGGACAAGGAAGCTGGTGATAGGGAAGCCAAGGTTGAGTAAGGATATTGTTGATGTGTTGTGAGATTGTTAACCATTGTATAGGGCAACATTTGTAGTAACTGTTAAATGAGAAACTATTTTCTTCTGTAAGCCTTCATCTTAAGTGAGAATAACAGCACAACTGGAAGAGCGTAGTCAATGTCACTGAATTGTGCACGTAGAAATTTTTGAAATGGTGTATCTTTGGCTATGTGTATTTTCACCAAAAAGAAAGTTTGAGAAGTTAGAGGGTTGACATGTTGTGGGGTTGTTAACCAATGTCATAAAACAATATGTGTACTACTGTTTCATGAGAAACCATTCGTTCTGTAAGCCTTCACCTGAAGTAGAATTAGAAAAAAAAATTTTAAAAAAAAAGAGCAAAAAAAAAGAAAATTGGTGGATATTAGCATAAGATGAACATTAAATTCCATAGAAAGAACAAGGATTATGCAATGGGATTGATTTGGGCACCAATTACAGATATGCTAATTATTAGCTATGTGGCTTTAGGAAAATTATTTCTTCTCTCTGAACAGTAATCTCGCCATCTATGAAAACATATTTCAACACTCATATTTATTCATTCTGGTTTTTTTTTCATTCAATAAACATTTACCTGTTTTATGCCAGACATTGTGCTAGACACTGGAGCAAATGCAGAGAATCAGACAGAGAAATTGCCAGCTTTCATGGACATAACACATAAGTCATTGTGAAGATTAAATAATATAATGTATATGCCTTCAATAAACATTAGATTAATTTTCTTATTTTAAAAATAGCATCAATTTCTTTTTTATAAATTGATAGAGGAATCTGAAGCATCTGAGTTTAACCTATTGGCATGTTAATAAGTCAGTCTGTATAGATTCATAGTTCTTTGCAGAAAGACCTGAAGTCTCTGGTTCAGACACAAAAGATGGTTTGTTGCTCACAGAAATAGTACTAGCCAAATGCCATCTTGGTGCTGTTGCTCAAGTCCCGGTTCCCACATGGAAACGTGATGAAGACCAGGTGTTGCCCGCCCATGCAGCAGCGGTATTATACAGAAGAGAAACCTTGATATTATAAAGCTCCCATCTTACATAGGGGCTGCTGGCCAAACTTCCTGGAGAGAGATATTATCTTTATTATGCTGAAATGTAAGCAAATATGCTCTAGAAAGGGAAATGTCCCTATCTTCATAATCCTGAATTATCTTCAGGGTAGAGAGATATTTATATCTTTATTATCCTGGAATTTAAGAAAATCTGATTCAGCAGGGGTCACTGTCTCTATCTTTCCAAGGTCATTTGCTTATTCAAACACTTTTGAAAAGATAGTCTGAAGCAAATTGACTGTGAACACCTACATATGTAGAAACATTAAGATTCATGGAAAATTGTTTCTAATACTAAGGTTCAAAACAAAAATTTTTGTTTGTCAGCTGACATTTAGTGTGTGAGAAAGAAAATGTTTTCCAAGTTTTGTCTCACAGAAGATGAGACTTCTACCTTCTCATACCATGGAGGAAATGTCTGGGAAGGAACTTCTACCCTTCACTCCATAGTCCTACTCCATTGACGGGTAACACTGAGCTCGTTGTTTTGAGCATGATGAGTACAGTATCTTACTTTAGTGGAGTATAGATTTACACAGTTAGAGTAAGAACTAGGATTATATCTCTTTGATCTGTGCTCTGGTACAACAGGAATTCTGTTCTCTCGGTTTTGAATCCCCTTGAACTTTCTGTTTCTTTTTGTATTAAAGAAATCGGACAAGACTGCCCCACAGACAGAAACTTGTTGTTCTCTAGCTGTCTAAGATCTTCTGTCTGTAACTGAATGAGTAAGCCAGGACAGTCATGAACAGTAGATTTTCAACTCCAAACAAAACCAAACCCATTGCCGTCGAGTGAATTCTGACTCATGCTGACCCTGTGTATTACAGAATAGAACTGTTCCACAGGGTTTTCTTGGCTGTAATCTTTATAGGAGCAGATTGCCAGGCCTTTCTTCTGTGCTGTCGCTGAGTAGGTTCAAACTGCCAACCTGTATGCTTGTGGTCAAGGGCAAACTGTGCTACCCAGAGACTCTTTCAACTCCAAAGGAAGGAAATAAGAGAACTCACTTTAACTTTAATTCTAATCTGTGTTTTGTAAGTCAATTATTACTAAAGATATGCATTATAAACTTAATAATCATTTATTATGATATTAATAATGGTTCAATTTAGGTATCATTTTTTAGGGTGTTTTATTCAATAGTACCTTGTAAGGGAAAATGGGAAAAAAGTGTGAATCATGTGCCTGAAAATGCTAAACGCTTTAATAATTCTATGTGAGTTGTTTCCAATATATCAACAGCATGAAATTCTCAGGGGTAATATGAGGTTAACCAGCAACAACAAAGGGTTTTAAAAGGAAAAATCAGTCTGGGAATAAAATCTTAAAAGTATTGGCCTGAAATCTGTTGAGGTAATAACCTTTGTTTTCTGTTTCAGTCACTGTTGTAGCAGGAGATGATTTCATAAACTTACATATAGCTTCAAAATAAATACTTTCCTTCTACACCAAGACAGGACCATATATCAACACTGAGGACACTGTCAACAGGAATAAGTAAAGTCAACTGTAATGATGCTGTTGATATACTAGTTGATGACCCAAGATGTAGAATATACATTAGAATGGGAAAAAGTTAAAAAGGGGCATCACCAAAAAGACTTACCCAACTCCCGACCTCCGAAACACAGATGGCTTGAGAAATGACAGAGAGTCAACTTGGAAAACTATCAGACGACAGAAACAATAAAAAACCATAAGAAGAAATCACAAGCTTCTTCTAAACACAAAAGGTACAGAAAGTATCAGGAAAATTATATTTACGGAATGCACTTGAAAACTTGTGAATTGCATATCATTTTTGTCTGATTTATTAATCTTAATGAGTGCTCATTAAGCATTTAGTGATGAAAGATGTTATTTGAAATAATAACAGAGTACGAGGTATTATTATGCAAATGTGTATGACAAGGTGTACAGCTGTAAATTTTACTTCTTGCTGATTTTAGTTCTGCAGTATTCTCTTTTTTCCCTTTTCCCAATACTATAGTCCATTAGTATTTTTGCATCTATATCAACTTAACTTCCAAATTGCTCCACAAGTCATTTTCTCAAGTTTAGCATGGCATTCAAGGCCATCTATTTGTTTATCCCGATCTGTCTTCGTCATTTTATTTTTCATTACACATCAAATCTATCATACCTCAGCCACATCAAGGGTGCAAATTTCCTCACTGTTGTCTGTTGAAATTCTACCCATTTTTAAAGGCCTGGAACATCTGTTGCTTTTTCCATGATTTTTTTTCCTGCATATTCTTCTCTTCCTTTTTCAAAGACCTCAAAACATTATTCTTGTTTTGTAGACTTAATATTTGTATGGCTATTGCTATAGGGTTGCTATGAGTTGAATCAATTAGACAGCAATGGGTTTTAGGTTATTGCCTATACATAACAATTAATCTTTTTCCCAAGTACTATATTGTAACTTCTGAGAAATCAGGAATATCCTATGTTTACGTCCCTTATAAGGAGCCCTTGTGGTGCAACAGTTAAGCACTTGGCTGTTAACCAAAAGGTTGACGGTTCAAACTCACCCAAAGGCTCCGCTAGAGAAGGACCTAGTGATCTGCTCCTGTAAAAGATTACAGCCGAGAAAACCCTATGGGGAAGTTCTACGCTGTCACTTATGGTTGCTATGAGTCGAAATTGACTTAACAGCACCTAAGAACAGCAATGACATGTGTCTTACAGTCTAGTGCAATAAAAAAATTATCTTAAATTCAATGTAGATAATAGAATTATTTAAATAGTAAATGTGTATTATTTAAAGTCATAAAACAATGAAATTCCCAAGCATATTTCCAGCTGCTAAAAGATGACTTGGTACCAGATAACCATCCAAAGAAAATCTGGAGGGAAAGGGTTGTGGCTTCAATTTTGAATGATACTGTATTTATCTTACTCTGTTTCTACCCTTGATTTCTTCATTAGCATAAATAAGTTATTATTGAACTGCTTATTGTTAAGAAAATCTAAAATATGGCTCTTTGGATTTATTCAAACGTATAATGAAGAATTATAGTTGATTTTAAAACAAACAAAGAATTTTACTTTTTATGTAAATTATAACTAAATTAAGTGAGATGAATATGCATAAATATGCACAAAGATGTTGAGAATCATACTGTGAATATTAAAGGTACCTGATGTTCACAATACAAAACAATATAGGGATAACTTAAAACAGGTCTTCAGTACTTCCGTATATTTTACACCATGCATTCCAGGGGAGCCAGAATTTCTCCTTTAGTGACAATAGAGGCAAATTCTGCCCCTTTTGTAATACAATGTTTCTGAAGAGGTACACTAGTCTCCTGTGGATTTATGTATTAATGAGGATAAAATGATACTATGAATGAGTTGGAATTGACTCAACGGCAATGGATTTTGTTTTTTTGGATCGAAGTCATAACCAAGCAAATATTCAATTCCAGTGATAGACTCAGGATTCTCATATAAATTTTTTTTTATTTGTCTTCTATTTGTAAAACATACTAAATATTGGACCACAAGCTGTCAAAAGCTCCAGAAATAATCTAGTACAAACCCATCATTTTGCAGTTAAGAGAGCTGTGATTCAATGAGGAGAAGTGATTTGCTTAAGATTATGCAAATAATTAATGATGGTGTTAATACTAAACCTTAATTCTCTAGTTTCCACAGATACTAAATTTTATTACATTTCCCACAAATATTGCAATGCTAGACACCCAATAAATATTTGCTAAATTAAACTTTGTTTTATTTTTTATGTTCTTATGTTCACTTATTTTCTTTATTAAATCATTTGTTCATTTAAAAATATTTTTGAGCCTCACCTCTGGGCTGCTAATACATACCAATATCTAAGTCGATCAATCCCACTATCTGTCACCTTGCTGCCTTCACTGAAGAAGAATAATAACTATTACTTCTTTTTTTTATGTCAATGATAAACACAGAGAATGGAAACTGTTATGGAAGCTCATTAATAAATTCATTTACTGGGATAAATATCACAGAATTGTAGATGCAACTACAAGGTCAAGAGACATTGAGTTGTGCTATAATGGAAAGAGATGGCTTCCAAATCTACAAGATTGATAACCTGGAAACACAAGCAAAAGAAAACGTATAGAATGAGCTGCCTCAAAACCCATAACTAGCACACACACAGTGTTTTTCTAAGACAACATGTCAGTCTAACGACAGACTGTGATATCCTTCAACATCGCTAGGGTTTTAAAGGGAAATTGAGAGTTCTGAATTTTTTCCCACAGGAAAAGCTACCTGTCTGAGTTCATAATCATTTTCCATTTGTAAGAGTACAGATTATTTTATGAGACATGAGCAGATGTGCACGCATCAAAGCAAAAATCTGTTCCACTAAGAGAAGGCTTTTAGAATTCTCAGAATGGTCAACTAGCATAAATCAAATCTGCTCTTCATTTCATGGGCTCAATTCTCTACAACAGTAAGAGTCCTGAATAAGTTACAGCATACAATCACATACAGCATAATTATATAATATCAATGTTGTTAGTAGTTGTCTTAGAACAAAATATCAAAATCTTAACCTTGTTAAAAGATTTATGTGCACTATTATCAGAAAAGATAAATTTATCCTTCCTGCTGAAAAGTTTTGGTCTTGTCTTGATATGCATCAGGAATGCTTTCTGGTAACCAATGTAATGGATACAATTCACATCATGATGCAAAATATTTTCCCACAAGTACCTGAATCCCACCAGCACCAAAGACTACAGATAAAATTGTATGTTTTGAGTTTAAGTATTTTTGTTGTTTCTACTAGTGTTTTAACTCTTAAGAGAAATGATGACTGAAACTGTCAACTAAGGTAAATAGGTTAATCAGGAATGAAAGGCTGTAACCACTGAATGAAATATGAAAGTATTCTGCCAACTTGGAAAAGACAAAAAAACCATTGATATCTGCATTTCTGGATCTCCATCCAAACAGAATGTCAATAATTTAACAGAACGTTGTGGCTTTTTACTTAATAAAGACAATGTGGTTTGGTTAAGATGACGGGTAACTTGCATTTATGAATATTCACTTTACTAACACTCCAGCAACCACTGTAGTAAAAGTTTAAGCTATACATGAAAGACTTTCTTAGTCTTCTATTTAAATCCCTAGGTCAATGAACACTTTCCCTTCATGATGGAATCAGGGCCTAGAAGATTTCCCTCAAACCTGCCTGTACAAATTCTAGGTTTACTGGTTGAACTGTTTGCTTACCGAGAGTCTTTTGTGTTTTTCCCCAAATGTGTTATACTTACTGCAATAAATAAAATATCATGCTTACTCTGATTAAAAATGAATTCAAGAAGAAAAGGAGGTGCTGTTTTTATACAAACTAAGTTAAAAGATTTTGACTCCATAAAGGTGAGCCACTAAAACATAATTGCTCTCAAAATAGATTAGGAAGAGGTGGTTATAAAAGATGGAGAGGAAAACTCATAAAAAAAAAAAATCTACAAACATTTTGTACTCAGATTCATTTACAAGCGTTTTAATATTTTAACTTCACCTTAAAGAGACCCATACTGGAAGTTATAGAAGATACATCAATGGTGTGTTTTTTGGCAAGCAAGATTATATGAATCTACATCAGCCAACTCATATTCATACATTCAAAGAAGAAGCCTTGGTCCTCCATCAACAGGTTGGATAATGAATACACTTTTTTTAAAAAAAAAAAAAGTTTTAAGCTAAAACAAAATATTTAAGGTAATAGATATCTTTTTTTTTTTTTTTTTTTTAATGATTCTCAGCTTCAACTGACTTTTTCAATAACTCACTAACTATTGGTTCTGGTCTTGTCAGGTGAGAAATCTTCTACTGAACACAGCTGCAAATGCCCATGGGTTTTACCTGAATCAATGCTGAGAACTTTCTCCATTTGTCTATGAGGCTTGTTGGCCATTTGGATTTATGAAGCTATAGTTCCTAGGAGATTGTGTTATTGTTCATTCCTTTGTTCTGGGCTTTATGATTCCTAAATACTACTGCTACTAAAACTACTCATGACTTAATATTATTATAAATTTAAATGAAACAATTTAAACTACCTGAAAGTACTTTTATCCTTGCAAGGTTTAAAAAAGCCTAAATAATTTCATTGAAGAACCATGATAAAATCTATTCAGTTTGCAAAAATAGTTTATGTTTAAATTTTAGAGGTCAATGAAATGTTCTCTGTCTCTGCAGACCAGAAACTACTCTGTGGTAGGTTCATTTACGGGAGCCTTGGTGGTGCAATTGTTAAGCATTCAGCTGCGAACTAAAGGGTTGGTGGTTCAAACCCACCCAGAGGCTCTGAGAGAGCCAGTCTGCTCCTGTAAAGAACTGTCCAATGGGACAGTTCTACTCTGTCCTATAGGGTCGACTTGATGGCACACCCAACAAGTTTGTTTAGACTACTGGGTCCCAGGATATTAGTTGAAATAATTTAGCTGTTTTGTTCCCCCCTAGGCTTCTCCCATTCAACCTCCTAAAGAAGAGAGAATTTCTTGATTAGTTAGGCTGTCTTCTTTCCCTACATCCCTCCCTCCCTCTTTTCCTTCCTTCCTTCCTTTATGCAACAAATACTTATGTTGCACCTACTATATTCATGCCAGTTTCCAAGATCTAGTGAATCAAATAGTCGTTAGCCTCAGGAATCTTACAGACTGGTGAGGAGAGAGACAGTACACAAATAATTACACAAATATTAATTAACTATAATTATGATAATTGCTATGAAGGAGAAGTGCATGGTGTTAAAAATGCATAAGAGGGAACTAATTAAACTAGTCTGTGGCAGCAGGGAGGCCTTCATTGGAGGAGGTGACATTAATGTGAAATTTGAAAGATAATTTAAGTGAGCCAGGAGAAAAGGGGGCAGAGGAAAGATTGTTCAAGGCAGATGGAACAGTGTATACAAGGCCCTTTTGAAGAAAACCTTGGTTGGGGAAGAACTCAAGAAAACAATGACCAGAATTCTTGTAATTTTAGGTGAAGGTGTCATGAAGTGAGATCTAAGGAAAACCTGCATCAGACTGTATCAGTGGGCCCTTGCTAAACAAGCAGATTACTGGGATCCATTCACAACCTACTAAGTGTGAATATCTGGAAAGGGATTCTGGTAACTTCCTTCACAGCAAACACCCAGATAGTTCTTAGGAATAGTACAAGTAGTTTAAGAGTCACTGATTTAGATTAATGTTACCTTCCACGCTGGCTACCTATCAAATTCAAGAAATGGCCTCACAATGTCAAGTTTTGTAATCCGAATCAATTTTGGAAACATTAATCTTTTATTTTTCTTTCTTTCTTCTTCTTCTTTATCCCCACCTCCCACCCCCAAGACAATATTAAAGAATTATATTTAGGGAATGTAGTCAAAACTCTATTCTTTCTTTTAACCGGTGCTTTACTTTCTCCTCATAAACTATCAAAGTAGTAGGTAAGAACATCTATTTCTCTAATGTGACACTTCAGACACGATGGCCCAGAGAGGTTAATTGCTTTTCCAGGAATAACAGTTTGCCCAAGGTAGTGCAAAGTTCCCCTGACTCCAATGTTTGCACTCTTGTCCCCTAGATCCCTCCCATCCTTTTATTTCATCTGGGGGTCATTAGTATTTGTTCTCATCCCCAAATGGCACTTTTCACATAAACTAGATCTACCATCAAAGAAAAAAAAAAAAAAAAAAGGAAATGCTAACTGTTGAACTTTTCACAGGTGATGTTTTCAGAAATTGATGTCAAGAATAAAATAGCTGTTGGCAGTTACAACTGTTTGGATGTCATTTTACAAAACAATTGCCTAGGAGGTCTTCTTGGATTAAAGGCTTCACATAAATTGGGGAAAGCTGGCTGCCTGCTCTCCTTCCTGACCTCCTCTCACCGACATTTTTTACGTAGTTACATAGCACAGTTGGTCCCCAGATCTGCCGAGCTCTTCCTGGACTACGGAAATGATAATAATCAAGGAAGGAAAACTCCAAATTTAACAGTCATAAAAATTGTGGGGAATGTTCTCATTTATTAACAATTGTTGCAATTACAGCAGTCCCCCAAACAAGCATGGGTGATTCTAATCAGAGTTGTAAAATGGCATTAATCTCCCTACAGACTGGTCAAACGTATCAGGCTCAGCTGTATGTAGGGATAAGAAGTTGTGAAGAAATTTTGTCAAGAAGTATACTTCTAAATCTCTGAAACAGCAACTAGTCTTTATGATAGATCAATCTATGTGTTCGCTTCCATGAAGGGGAATATATTGAGTTACTACATTGAGAAAATTCATGTGGTGGACAGACTCTAAGGTGGTTCTAATATTCCCCACCACTTAGGTTTCATGTCCTTGTGTAATGACTTCTTCTTGAGTGTGAGCTGGACCTGCCACCTTCTTCTAAGCAATAGAATACAACAAGTGACAAGTTATACATGATTAAAATGTATCTGATTACATTACATAAGACTATAATGTCCATCTTCAGTGAAGAATTTCTCTCCCTTGCTGGCTTTGAAAAAGCAAGCTACCAAGCTGTGGCTGCCATATGGAAGGGGCCACATGGCAAGGAGCTGAGAGACACCTCTGGATGACAACCATCAAGACTGAAGTTCTCATTTCACCAGCCTGCAAGGAACCGAATTCTGCCAACAACTGAATGAGCTAGAAAGCATATGCTTTCCCAGTTGAAACTCAAATGAAACCACAGTCCCGGCCAACAACTTGATTGCAACATTGTGAAATTCTAATTCAAGGATCCAGGTCCTTTGTGCTTGGTCCTGACCCACAGAAACTGAGATAATAAATGCAAATTTCTGGTAATATTGTTAAGAACAATAGACAACAAAGACACCTCAGCAAAGCAGTAATTTGTATAGAGTTCTCAATAGAGATAATAGCAAGGAGTTCATTGTCTGAAATAGAATAGCTAAGTCCCAAGCTGGATAATCAAACATGTAAGGGAGGATGATCCAAGGTGTTGCGGAGTTGGTTTCCTCTTTTTAGAATGTGTGGGCACTGATAACAGCAATACACCAAAGGAGTTGAAATCTGCTTTTTTCTTTTCACCCTCTCCTAATAATCTCCTAATAGGTGAGTTTCTTTAGCAAAAACTTTCTTAACTTGACCCCTGCTTATCTTATAGCCTTATGACTGGACACTTTTTCTTTCATCTCACTCCAACCAAACTCTGCCTTTAAGCTCACTCATGGGATCACAGTCATGGGTTAGCTTATGAACTAGCTACAGTTTCTGACCACTCGATCTTGCATCTACTCATCTGAATTTTTTTTTTCTAAATTCTTTGACTTTCTGCTACCCATTCTTCATGTCTGAGCTTAAACATCACTTACTATAATAGGGTTTCCACGATTCCCTAAGTCTAGCGGTTCTAGTTTAAGAGTTCTTTCCCTGAACTCCAATAAGCACTTTACCCTGCCATAGTATGCTTGTCTCTTTATTGAAAGTTTCTCTTCATCATCCTGTCTTCCCCACTGGAATGCAAGTTGAATATAGAAAGTAGTGTCCAAGGCACTTATTTATCTCATATTTTGTAGTACCTGGCATGGTGCACGAGTGTATGCTCAAATAATTTTATTTTTAACCCTTTCAAGACCTAATTATTGTCTCCTTCGAATTCTTTGTTGATACTATGTGTTTTAAACAATGAAGGCATGCTGATTAAAGGACCAATTCAGAATTTTTGCTATGAGTGATGGATTTTGATACACATTATCTGGGATCCCATATATCCCAGTGGCCTGTGGGATGACATAAATCCTGCTGATACAAGTCAATAATAAAATCTTCTTTTTGTTCAATTTTTATTTCTTGAAAATTTGCAAACCATGGGGTAAAACATGAAGGCACCCGGCAATGACTCTGCACATACAGTCTATTCCAATCTCCTTCTTCTTAGCCTTCTTATTATTTTTCATGAAACTTTTATCAAAACATGGTACAATACATTCTACCTTATTGCAAAAACAGTGCTTACAGCCCAAATAAATACAGAAAGCCAAGGAATTTTGTTTTATCTCAAGAAAATTATCACTACAGTGCATTCTTCATTTCTGCAAAAGCAGAATTAGGAGGAAAATAAATAACACTAAAGGAATGTGAATATCAAGAAAATTACCACTACTATGTATTCTTCATTATAACAAAAACAGCACTAACAGCTAAGAAGCAGGAGCAGCTGTCCTGGAATACTACAGAACTCCTCACAGCAGTGCATTCTACCTGCTACACATGGAATCAATGATCGGGCCCTAAGATTGAATGCAGGGTAAGAATAACTTATAGGAGTTCCAATCTCTTGAAAAGTATCACTGCAATTCCTTAATGGAAAAGCATTATTTACTATGCAGAAGCTAGAAAAGAAGGAGCCAGGAATACTTGGAAACAATGAACGGCATAAAGGAGAAAATGGCCACTATGACTCAATGAAGGCTGACAATAGCTTATTCTCACCATAAGTACATTTTCATGAGAGCATAGTAAAAGGGAAACACAGTGAAGAGGCTTATCTCATAGAAATAAAGGCAAACCTGTGGAAATCTTAGAAAATTCATATATCCAGGAGGCATCACCTAAGACAATGCTCAATCAACACAAAAATGAGGCTCCCACTCAGGATTTTTGAGTTTCACACATTTCAAAAGGCTCCCACCTTGAGGCTAAACATGTTAAAGTCAGACACCCTCTTTCCAAAGAACTCCAGAAGCACAAAAATTGAGTGGGATACTGTATGCCCCACAGGTATTGAAAGGGTGTAATAAATGAAATGAATGACTGTAATAGGGTAAAGATCGGAAGCATTGGAGTCAGACGAATCTATATTCAAAGTTTGTTTTATTTTATGTGATGTTAGATACATTACTGAACATTTATTAATCTTGATTTCCTCATCTAGCAACATAAAGATAAATAGCTACCTTACCATTATCAGGAGTCATTCAAATATTAATCTGTTTATCCTACATATCTGTATGGAGCTTTTACATTGTGTCAGACATGACTGTAAGGCTGAGGACACAGGAATGTACACAAGAGTCAAAAATCCTAGCCTCTGAAAGCATAAAACCTTCAATAAACAAGAAGGATGAAATATACAGTATGTTAGATAATGATAAGTGCTAAGGAGAAAAATTTAATTACAGAAAAAGGATAGGAAATATAGGGAGGATTGCAATTTTAGATAAGGAAGCCAAGAAAGGACTCACTGATAAGGTGACATTTGTATAAAAACTTAAAGGTTATGTGACAGCAAGATATGTTGATATCTAGGGGGAAAGCATTCCTGGGAGGAGTGGGAAAATTATAGAGATTAATCTGCTAGAATAATCTAAGAACAATTCCTGCCTCATAGGAGTGCCCAGTAAGTAGTTGTAACAGCTTGACATCCATTTCCACATTGGCATTTAATATTTTCAAACTACTTACTCATTAATTGCATGTTTCTCTGTTAATCCTTGAACAATGTCCGTATCTGTAGCTTACTGTCAGACTCTATCTAGTGTACTCTGAAAAAGTCTCTCTCTTTTGATTTTTCTCAATGGAAAGTTCGATGTTAACTCTGCAGGGGGGCAGATAAGTTCTGATTTTTTTTGTTATTGTTGTTGCTGCTGTGTTTTTTTTTTTTTTTCCCCCAGTTTTCCAGGCAGAATGATGGCACATCAATGTCCCCAGGCAAGGATTCCATAAGGAAATCTTGTTACTGTTAAGTGCCATCCAGTCAATTTCGACTCATGATGAGTCCAGATGACAGAGTAGAAATGCCGCAGATCACCAGGTCTTTCTCCTGTGAAGCTGTTGGGTGGGTTCAAACTGCAGACCTTTTGGTTAGCTGCCCAGCTCTCAAGCATTTCACCACCAGGGCTCCTTTAGAGAAACTTGTAGCTGCTAAAACTCTTCACTGTGAGGGTGTAAATTTGTCACTTACAGTGACAGCCCCTGCATTGCACTTTAAAGCACAATTTTTTTTTTATCTTTCACAATTGAAACTAATTTTGACTCCAGTTCTTATACTTTAGGCCTACAAAAAGCCCAATCTTGGACATTCTTGGGGCTCCAGCACCCTGGAAGTAAAAAGGTCATGTGGAAGCATTGGAGAGTCCTCTATATTGTCCAAATTAAGGAGGGTCTTCTGGTCCACTAGCTGCACTGCTTATGTGCCCCTCCTGAAGTATAGTGAGGCTGAGAATAACTATGCCCAGGGTTTAGCTTCTCTAAGCCCACCATTCTGCCATCCCACTTAAAGTTGGGCCTTTTCTTGAGGCCACCGCCCTGGAGCTGTATTTGTTTTTCTAC
This sequence comes from Dugong dugon, assembly GCA_030035585.1. Classification (NCBI taxonomy): domain Eukaryota; kingdom Metazoa; phylum Chordata; class Mammalia; order Sirenia; family Dugongidae; genus Dugong; species Dugong dugon. Next base: position 109,730,088 of record CM057467.1, read on the forward strand.
CCTCTGCTCCACTATACATTTGTGTTTATCTCTAAATATTTCAGTGTACGTAGGCCTGCTTTTCATAACGGGTTTGGGCTTTTAGAAACAGAATCCAGGGAAAAATACGTCTTGTAATTAATGTCAGTTTTCCTACCCATCACCTATCTCCCCTGAAACAAAGCAGTAAGTAGAAGATTATCTATTGGAGAGGGAAAGGAAAATGGTGAAAAACAGGGAGAAATATCCAAATTAATGTTCCAAACTTTATCAGACCAAACTGAATGGTAACATCTCAAAGAGTATTTATATTAAGTGGAAATCAGCATAAATTGAAATTCATATGTGATATCAGTTATAGACTGCATCAGCTCTCTCTCTCCTTCATTCCAGTATGATTTTCTTTTTCATACCAATTACCATGTACTTCAAGACTATTCTTAGAAATACCTCCAATGTATTCCATGTACATTAAAGATTTTATTCAATATAGAATAATAAACATTTAAACAAGCAGATAAAATATAACATTCTACATCACTAATGTCAATATCTTTTGCATCAGTAAGTCACAATTTGAGAAGATATGAAAATAATTTGATCCATTCATCTTCTTGTATGGTTAATAGTGCCCTTGGTTTCCTCTAGAAAGCCTTTCTGAACATGGAGCAGAATCAATGACCCCAAATCAAAAGATAATAAATCACTCTCAGAGACTGTAGCTGGTAAATACTTCTGAAGTTGGTTGCATAAGAGGGAACTAATTAAAAAGACCACCAATTGTTCATATTCAAGTTCAAATTGAAGCCGAAGAAAATTTTAAAAAGTCCATGAGAGCCAAAGTACAACCTTGGGTATATCCCACCTGAATTTAGAGACCATCTCAAGAACGGATTTCACACACTGAATACTAATAACAGAAAACCAGACAAGTTGTGGGATGACATCAAGGGCATCGTACATGAAGAAAGCAAAAGATCATTAAAAAGACAAGAAAGAAAGAAAAGACCAAAATGGATGTCAGGAAAGACTGAAATTTGCTCTTGAGCTCAGAACAGCTAAAGCGAATAGAAGAAATGATGAAGTAAAAGAGCTGAACAGATTTCAAAGGGCAGCTCAAGAAAACAAACTAAAGTATTGTAATGAAATATGCAAAGACCTGGAGTTAGAAAACCAAAGGGAGTAACATGCTTGGCGTTTTTCAAGCTGAAAAAACAGAAGCAAAAGTTCAAGCTTTGTGTTGCAATAGTGAAGGATTCTATGGGGAAAATATTGAAACACACATGAAGCATCAAAAGAAGATGGAAAAAATCAGAGTCACTGTACCAAAAAGAATTGGTTGACATTCGGCCATTTCGGGAGGTAGCATATGATCCAAGAAGTCCAAGCTGCACTGAAGGCATTGGCGAGAAACAAGTCTCCAGGAATTGGCAGAGTAACAATTAAGATGTTTCAACAAACGAATACAAAGCTGGAAGTGCTCACTCTTCTACGCCAAGAAATTTGGAAGACAGCTACCTGGCCAACCAACTGGAAGAGATCCATATTTGTGCCCGTTCCAAAGTAAGGCGATCCAATAAAATGTGGAAATTATCGACAGTTATCATTAATATCACACACAAGTAAAATTTTGCTGGAGATAATTCAAAAACAGTTGCATCAGTACATAGACAGGGAACTGCCAGAAATTCAAACCAGATTCAGAGGAGGACATGGAACAAGGGATATCATCAGTGATGTCAGATGGATCTTGGCTGAAAACAGAGAATATTAGGAAGATGTTTACCCATATTTTACTGACCATGCAATGGCATTCAACTGTGTGGTTCATAACAAACTATGGATAATATTGCAAAGAATGGGAATTCCAAAACACTTAATTGTGCTCATTTGGAGCCTGTACATAGACCAAGAGGCAGTTGTTCGAACAGAACAAGAGGATACTGCATAGTTTAAAATCAGGAAAGATGTGCATCACGGTTGTATCCTTTCACTATACTTATTCAATCTATACACTGAGCAAATAATCTGAAAATCTGGACTATAGGAAGAAGAACTCGGCATCACTATTGGAGGTAGACTCATTAACAACCTGAGATATGCAGATGACACAGTCTTAGTTGCCGAAAGGAAAGAGGACTTGAAACACCTACTGATGAAGATCAAAGACTATAGCCTTCAGTATGGAGTACACCTCAACATAAAGAAAACAAAAATCCTCACAACTGGACCAATAAGCAACGTCATGATAAATGGAGAAAAGACTGAAGTAGTCAAAGATTTCATTTTACCTGGATCCACAATCAAAACTCATGGAAGCAGCAGTCAAGAAATCAAATGAGGTATTGCATTAGGCAAATCTGCTGTAAAAGACGTCATTAAAGTGTTAAAAGCAAAGACATCACTTTGACAACTAAGGTGTGCCTGATGCAAGCCATGGTATTTTCAGCCACCACATATGCACTCAAAAGCTGGACAAAGAATAAGGAAAACCCACAAAGAATTGATACCTTTGAATAATGGTGTTGGTGAAGAATTTTGAATTTACCATGGACTGCCAGAAGAAGGAACAAATATGTCTTGGGAAAATGTACAGCCAGAATGTTCCTTAGAAGCAAGGATCACGGTATTTCATCTCAGGTACTTTGGACATGTTATCAGGAAGGACCAGTCCCCGGAGTAGAATGTCATGCTTAGTGAAGTAAACGGTCAGTAAAAAAAGAAGAAGAGGCTCAACGAGATGTATTGACCCAGGGGCTGCAACAATGGGCTCAAACATAGCAAGATTGTGAGGATGGCACAGGAGTGGGCAGTGTTTGTACATAGGGTTGCTATGAGTCACAACCGACTCGGTGGCTCCTAACAATAACAACAACTAGTAAGGTATATAGTCAATTAATATAGTAAAAGTATATTACTAGTCGTTTTATTTTGATGTACTATTTCAGTATATCCCACCTGTTTCACCTCCTCCTGGACACACCTCCCTGTTGACTCATTTCTCTCCCACTATCCTTTTGAGTCCATCTAAAGCACTAACACCCTTTGAAAAACAAAAGGATTTCTTTAATTCGCAAGTTTCTCTCTTTTCTCTGAACTCCTATTGTACCATATTCTAAAGTAGGCAGTTTATTTTATAGTTGAACCGTATGTAATATTTTAATTTCTTGCAAGTAATTTTTTATTCTCCAGCTAGACTATGGATTCCCAGAGGGAAGTAACTTGTGTATATATACACATTGTTTTTTCTTAGATTCTCCAAATACGGTCAGCACTGTGCTGGGCACATGGCCGTAGTGAATAGATCTTTTCTTTAAAGTATCTGAGAGCCTGCTACATGCAGCTTCTCTGCTAGTATTTTATACACATGCTTTGACTTTGCATTTTAAACTAATATGCTATAATGATTCTCTGCAAGCTGAGTTCTTCATAATAGGTAATGGAAGGTTTGAGAAAATATCCATAGGTAGGAGTCAAATTTCTTATGATATATAGGAAATATGATTTATACTTTTTCACCTATGAGTAATATGTGTTCTTTCAGATATTTTATGTGTTAACCTGTTACCCTGAAAGCTAATTATTATAACTCAGGAATCTTACAAAGAAGTCTGATGATTAGGTGTTATCTGAGCAGAAGAGTGTGCACCCCCCAGAATGGCGATATTTCAAAGGTCGTACAATATGGACTAATGCAGTCAGCATTTATCAATACTAAATCCCAGGTGCTGTGCTAAGTGTCATGAATACAGAACAGAATGGCATGCTCCTTAGTCTCTGAAACCTTTCCATCTAATTAGAAAAGGTATATGTGTAAAGAAAACAATAAAATTCCCGACTCAAAATAATAATAATCTCATTAAATGATATGAAGCCCTAGTGGCACAGTGTTTAAGTGTTTGGCTGCTAACCAAAGGTTGGGCAGTTCAAATCCACCAGCAGCTCCTTGGAAACCCTATGGGGCAGTTCTACTCTATTCTATAGGGTCGCTATGAGTCAGAATTGACTTGATGGCAACATATTTGGTTTTGGTTTTATTAAATGGTATGTATTACGTATGATTACGAATGCCTTAATACATTGATGGGACTACAGGTAGATGTGTGATTAAATCTGTCTAGGTAGGGTAGGGAGGGAAGTTTAGGATACCCTATTAAAGAAGATGATATCTGACCTAGGATTTGAAAGATAAGAGAATGTTAACTGGGAAAGGATGAATGTGAAAGACATGCCGAAAAGTTAGGAGAGTATTTTCGAAGATATACAACGTGACCTGTTGTGGGACATCTGTGTTGATGCCATCTATCAAAGGTGGAGGGATGAGAAATAACAAAGGGGAAAGGTAGACGGGAATAGATGTTGAAGGGCTTTGTATCTCAATTCTCTTCATTGCTATAAATTCCCCAGTATCTCAATTCTGATTGCAACTCAAATCTCAACCAGAGCATATACAAAGATTTTAAATTGGCTCATTCCGGTAATCTGGATTATCCAAGGATAAGTACAGTCTAATTTGCTTTAAATATCAATTTTAGGCACCCCAAACACTTTAAATGTATGCATTTTTCTTACAATATCCTTAATTGCTTGACTTTCCATTTTGTACTCTCTATTAACACCTGTGGCCATATCAAAATCAGTAGCAAGTTAATTTTAAACACAGCAAGGAAGATCAGTGAAATATTGATAAGAAAGCAGGTAGTTACGATGGTAAGGCTCTCTGTAAGAACCTTCTAGAAGAAAATTCATTTAAATCAGCTAACTTCATGGCATTCATAAAAATTTGCAAAGGAAAATGAGCTCTTTGGAGGAATAACCCTGCACTCGTTTTTCTAACTCTCATATACAGTAAAATCTGCAAAAGCCAGAACCTGTGTAAAGAGGAAACCTGTCAGAGAAGGAAAACTAAAATATTTTCCACTTACAGAGAGCGATGGCATTTTCAATTGCCTCACATGCATGCAAAAGCTGAACAATGAATAAGGAAGACTGAAGAACTTTGAATTATGGTGTTGGCAAAGAATATTGACTATACCATGGACTGCCAGAAGAACAAACAAATCTATCTTGGAAGAAGTACAGTCAGAATGCTCCTTAAAAGCAAGGATGGCAAGTTTTTGTATCATGTGCTTTGGGCATGTTATCAGGAGGGACCAGTCCCTGGCAAAGCACATCATGCTTGGCAAAGTAGAGGGTCAGCGAAAAAGAGGAAGACCTTCAAGGAGGTGGATTAGACACGGTGGCTGTAACAACGCTCTTAAACGTAGAAATGATTGTGAAGACAGCACAGGACGAGGTAGCATTTCCTTCTGTTGTAAATAGGGTTGTTCTGAGTTGGAATCAACTCGATGGCACCTAATAACAACAACAATAGAGAGCAATAGAAAAGTGGTAAGACTGCACCCTGTCAAAGGCAGAAAACTTTCGTGACCTGGAAAAACAAGGTAGTGCTGTTGAGTTCTGGCTCTCACAGGTTTCACTATATATATATATATATATATATATATATATATATATATATATATGTATATATAAATTTTCTTTCTTGCTAGTTCTGACAATTCAGTATTAGTTCTTTCCATTTCTTCCATTCTGTGACCATTTTTTTTTTTTTAACCATATTAAATCCATTGCTTCTTGCATCATTTTAAGTCTTGGTGGGAAAAAAAAATAAACAGAAAATGACTCTTTGGAATCTAACAGTTTTTTCTATTTGATCTCAAAACAGAAAAGAATTTTCTAGTTACACTTGTGTAAGTGGAGAACGGTTTTGTCAGCAGATTAGGTGGTACATAATTCTTTGTGAAAAGAAATATCTATGTGTGCATAATTAGATATTGGATAAATTATAGCAAAATGATCTCGGAAACTGGAAATGTCCTATTTCTTTACTAACAGTACATGAATACTGTTGTTGATTTTAATAGAACACCCTGAAAATAGTAGGTAACTTAGAAAAATTACTATGTACCAATTACTGTTTAGCATTGTTTCTTTTTTCTTTGTTAAAAGAAATTTATTGAAATATAATTGACAATAAAACACGTTTAAAGTGTACAATTTGATGATTGTGACATACACATATACCTCAGAAATTTGTGCCCCTGTGTAATTCCTCCAATCCATCTCTTCTTACCCTACTAATCTTTACAGTTATCAGTCTTCTGTCACTGTAGATTAGTTTGCATTTTCTAGAATTTTATATAAATGCATTCATAAAACAAAACCTAACTCATTGCCATCAAGTCAGTTCTGACTCACAACAACCCTATAGGATATAGTAGAACTGCCCTATGCGGTTTCTGAGGAGTGCTTGTATTATATATACACATAAATATGTATATATATGCACATATAATTTTTGGAGAGGCTTCTTTCATGCAACAAAATTATTTAGAGATTCATCAAAACATGGTGTTGCATGTACCAATGACTTTTCGTTTTTATTGCCAAGTAGTATTCCACTGTATAGGCATAACAAAATGCTGAAAGCAGAAAATACCAGAAAGATATTTACCTGTGTTTTATTGACAATATAAAGGCATTCGAATGTGTGAATCATAACAAATTATGGACAACACTGTGAAGAATGGGAATTCCAGAACAATTTATTGTGCTAATGAGGAACCTGTACATAGATCAAGAGGCAGTCATTCAAACAGAACAAAGGGATAGTGTATGGTTTAAAATAAGTAAAGCTGTGTGTCAGGGTTGTATCCTTCACCATACATATTCAATCTATATGCTGAGCAAATAATCTGAGAAACTGGACTGTATGAAGAAGAAAGCAGCATCAAGATTGGAGGAAGAGTCACTAACAACTTGTCATATGCAGATGATACAACCATGCTTGCTGAAAGCTAAGAGGACTTGAAGCACTTACTGATGAAGATCAACGACTCCAGACTTCAGTATGGATTAGACCTCACAAGAAGAAAACAAAAATCCTCACAACTGGAACAATAAGCAACAACATCATGAATGGAGAAAATATTGACACTGTCAAGGATTTCATTTTACTTGGATTCACAAACAACCCATGGAAGCAACAGTCAAGAAATCAAATGACATATTGCATTAGGCAAATCTGCTGCAACAGACTTCTTTAAAGTATTAAAAGCAAAGATGTCACTTTGAGGACTAAAGTATGCCTGATCCAAGCCATGGTATTTTCAATCACCTCATATGCATGTGAAAGCTAGATGATGAATAAGGAAGACTGAAGAAGAATTGATGCCTTTGAATTATGGTCTTGGTGAAGAGTTTTGAATTTACCACAGACTGCCAGAAGAATGAACAAATCTATCTTGGAAGAAGTGCAGCCAGAATGCTCCTTAGAAGCAAGGATGGTGAGAATTTGTCTCAGGTAATTTGGACATGTTATCAGGAGGGACCAGTCCCTGGAGAAGGACATCATTCTTGGTAAAGCAGAGGGTCAAAGAAAAAGAGGAAGACCCTCAATGAGATGGACTGACACAGTGGCTGCACAATGGGCTCAAATATAGCAACAACTGTGAGGATGGCACAAGACTGGGTAGTGTTTCATTCCTTTGTACATAGGATTGTTGTGAGTTGGAATCTACTGGATGGCACCAAACAACAGCAATAATTCACCTAGTAATGGTTTACCTCCACTTTTTGGCTGTGACCATTCATCTATAAGTCTTTCTATCTACACGTTTTGATTTCTCTTGGGTGAATATCTGGGATGGAATGCCTGGGTCACATGGTAGGTGTAAGTATAATTTTAAGAAACAGCCACTGTTTTCCAAAGTGATCGTACATTTTAAAATCCCACCAGCAATGTGTGAGAGTTCCAGTTGCTTCACATCCTTAGCCACACTTGGTAGGGTTAGTCTTTTAAGTTTTAGACATTCTAATATACGTGTGGTGGTGTCTTACTGTGATTTCAGTCTGCATTCCCCTAATGGATAATGACATTGAGCTCAGTATCTCATTTTATCGTCACCCACCTATCTTTGGTCAAGTGTTTGTTCAAATTTTGTCCATTTTTAATTGTGTTGTATGTATTCCTACTTTTTGAGTTTTGAGAATTCTTTGTATATTCTGGATACAAGGCTTTTATGAGATAAATGATTTTCAAATATGTTCTCTCAGTCTTCAATTTCTCTTTTATGATGTCTTTCAAATTGCTGAAGTTCTTAATTTTGATGAGGTCCTATTTATATTTTCCCCCTTTCACAGCTTGTACTTCGGAGTTGTATCTAAGAAATTTTTGCTTAATTCAATGCCACAAAGAATTTCTCTTACTCTTTATTCTAGCACTTTTATAGTTTTAGGTTTTATATTTAAGTCGTTAATCCATTTTGAGGAAATTTTTCTTTGTGACATGTTGGTTTTTGTGAGTTTTTTTATATGTTTGTTATTTTGTGTATCACCATCCATTGTTACAGCATTATTTAACCATTTAGCTGTAATACTTTGTTTTCTCCACTGAACTGCCTTTATACTTTTCTAAAACATTAATGAATGATATATGTGTAGATCTATTTCTGGACTCTGTATTGTTTCATTGATCTGTTGGTTTATTTATACCAGTTCCACACTATCTTAGTTCTTGTAGTTTTATAACAACCCTTAAACATAAGTAGTGTAAGTACTCCAGTTTTGTTCTTATTTTTTAAAAGCTGTTTTGGCTCTTCTAAGTAATTTGCATATTCATAAGAAGTTTGAGAATTGACTTGCAAATTTCTAAACACACACACACTGCTAGGATTTTAATTGCAATTTTATTGAATCTAGCAGTCTATCTAATTTATATCTTAACAATATTGAGTCTTCTGACCATGAGCATGGTTATTGTTGTGTGCCGTCAAGTCGATTCTGACTCATAGAGACCCTATATACTTTTAGAACAATAGTACATTTAGAACAGTCATTTAGAACAATAATATTTAGAACGATTTAGATCAACGTTTCATAGTGTTCAGTGCCCAGGGTTTGCAAAACTTTTGTTAGGTTATACCTAATATTTCATATTATTTGAAATTATTGTAAATGGCATTTTTTTTTTTCAGTTTGGTTGTATGTTGATTTGTATCTGGCAAACTCATAACTAATTTGTTAAATCTAGTAGCTGTTTTGCTGGATACACTGGATTTTCCATACAAATGACAATGTTATATCTGAATAGTTTTTCTTCTTCCTTTCCAAAATGGATCCAATTTGTATCTTTTGCTTGCCTCATTGATATCTGTAGAATCTGTTATGATGTCACCTTTTATTCCTGATATTGATATTTTTTGTCTTTTCTAATTCATTTCTGGGTAGCCTGACAGGCAGTTTGTCCATTTAAATGATATTTTCAAAGAACAAGCTTTTGGTTTCATTGATAATTTTCTGTTGCTTTTCTGTTGTCTATGTTGTGTTGTCAGCTCTGATTTTTATTATTTTCTATCCTCTGAGTCCTTTCATTTTTATTTCCTCTTCTAAAGATAAGGCCATTGATTTGCTACCTTCATTTTTTCCCCTACTATAGGGATTTATTGGAAACCCTGGTGGTGTAGTGGTTAAGAGTTATGGCTGCTAACCAAAAGATCAGCAGTTCAAATCTACCAGGCACCCCTTGGAAACTGTATGGGGCAGTTTTACTGTGTCCTATGGGGTTGCTATCAGTTAGAATCGACCCGACGGCAATGGGTTTGGTTATTGGGTATAGGCATCTATTGCTATATTTTCCCTCCAAACAATTATTTTACTACACCAGCACATTTTCATATGTTTCTATTTCCATTAAGTTTAAAATAGTTTCTCATTTTATTTTTAATTATTACATTGACTTACAGATAGTTTAGGAGTAGTTTACTCATTTTCCAAGTATTTGAGGATTTTCAAGATAATCTTCAAATTTTTTTGATTGATTTATGATTACTAAGTGATATTCTTTATCCTTGGTAATATTGCTTATCCCTAAATCTGCTTCTGATATTAATATTGAACATTAGCTTGTTTCTGTTAGTTTCAGTATAGTTTATCTTTTTGTAGCCCTTTAGTGTTAACTCAAGGAGCCCTGGAGGCGCAGTGGTTAAAGTGCTCAGCTGCTAACCCAAAGGTCAGCAGTTCAAATCCACCAGCTGCTCTGTGGGAGAAAGAGGTGGCAGTCGGCTTCTGAAAAGATTACAGCCTTGAAAACCCTATGGGGCAGTTCTATGGTTTGCTATAGGGTCAGTATGAGTTGGAATCAACTCGTTAGCAATGGGTTTAGTGTTAACCTATTTGTGCCTTCAAATTTAAGTATGTATCTTCAAAGAAGCATTGAGTTGTGTCTTATTTTTTCACGCAATCTGACGTCTTTTACTTCTGAACATCTACATTTAATATTATTATTCATATGGTTAGGCTAAATGCATTAACTTCCTACTTTTTTTTTTTTAACCCCGTCTGTTCTTTGTTTTCTGTGTCCCTTTTTTCCTACCTTCTTTTAAATTAATTGACTATTTATCATTTTACTTTATCACTTTTTTGACTTATTAGCTATAACTTAATTATTTAAAAATTATTTAATAATTGCTTTAATGTTTATCATGTACATCTTTAACTTGCCAGTTTATTTTCAAGTGATCCTATGTCACCTCATGTATAGAATAAGAACAATAAATGATATGCTTTTATATCTCCCCTCCCGTCCTTTGTGTTATCATTGTCATACAATTTTTAAATCCTTTATAAACACCTCACTACATCATTATACGTTTTTTAGATAGTCAATTATGTTTTTAAAGGATGTACATAGGAAGACAGATTCTTGCTTGCATGTTTACCCATGCAGTAGCCATTTCTGATGATCTTCATTCTTTTGTGATCCAGTTTCCATCTGATATCATTTTCCATCAAACTATAGGTCTTCTGCTAACATTTTCTGTTTTATGAATGCTGATGGTGAATTCTTTTAACTTTTGTCTGAATGTTATTTCACCTTCTTTTTTGAAAGATATTTTCAGTGGACAAATAATTCTAGATTGAACTTTTATTTTTATTCAGTATTCTAAAGATGTTGCTCCTATTGTCTCATTTGCAATGAAAAATTTGCTGTCATACTTATCTTTGTTCTTATTTAAAAAAATGTATTTTTTTCCTCTGACTGTTTTTAAGATTTTCTATTTATTATTGTTGTTGTTGTTAGGTGCCATTGAGTCAGTTCTGACTCATAGTGACCCTGTGTACAATAGAATAAAACACTGCCAGGTCCTGCATCATCCTAACAATCATTGCTATGTTTGAGCCCATTGTTGCATCCACTGTGTCAATCCATCTCTTTGAGGTCTTTCTCTTTTTCACTCACCCTCTACTTTACCAAGCATGATGTCCTTCTCCAGGGCTTGGTCCCTCCTGATAATAGTTCCAAAGTACCTGAGATGAAATGTTGCCATCCTCCCTTCTAAGGAACATTCTGGCTGTACTTCTTCCAAAACAGATTTGTTCGTTCTTTTGGAAGTCCATGGTATTCTTCATAAACACCATAATTCAAATGCATCAATTCTTCTTCAGTCTTCTTTACTCCTTGTCCAACTTTAACATGCATACAAGGCCATTGAAAATGCCATGGGTTTGCATCAGGCACACTGTAGTCCTCAAGGTGACATCTTTACTTACAACATTTTAAAGAGGTCTTTTGCAGACGATTTACCCAATGCAATATGTCAGTTGATTTCTTGACTACCGTTTCCATAATCCCAGAAGCTGGCCTATATGAAGAAGAACACGGCATCAGGATTGGAGGAAGACTCATTAACAACCTGCAATATGCAGATAACATAATCTGGCATGCTGTAAGTGAAGAGGACTTGAAGCACTTACTGATGAAGATCAAAGACCACAGCCTCCAATATGGATTACAACTCAACATAAAGAAAACAAAAATCCTCACCACTGGACCAATAAGCAACATCAGGATAAATGGAGAAAATAGTGAGTTGTCAAGGATTTACGTTTTACTTCCTTATTAGTTTATAACAATTTGATTTTGATATGCCTTGTATTTTTCTTCATGTTTCTTGTACTTCAGGTTTGTTGAGCTTCTTAGATCATTTTGAGCTATTATTACTTCAAATGCTTTTTCTATCCCACCCCACTTCGGTGACTCCAGTTGCCCATGGTGATATGAATTGTCTCCCATCTGATTGATGCTCTGTTTCTTGTTTGTTTGTTTGTTTTTTTAAGTATTTGTTCTCATTGTGTTTTATTTTGGATAAACAATTAGCCAAACTTATAGTATTAATTAAAGGAAGAAAATCTCTTTAGATATGTGAACATCCAAACAATTTGTTCAGATCCATTCTTAGAATTATTAGAATATAGGGAGTAGAATGTATTCTGAAATAATTATGCCTTCCTGCATAGTATGCCCCATTCTGTTTAATTTTTGATATTCATAATCTTAATTAATAGTTAATAAGACCCATCAGTTTCCTTTTTTATTACAGATCTCATTCAATCACCCCAACAAGACTCAGAGGCCTGGTTGATAAACTATACCACTTAAATAATGAAGGTAGATGATGAGCCTAATAACCAGTTTCTCAAATTTTTATGTGCATATGGATCACATGAGGAGTTGATTAAAATATAAATTCAGCTTAGTACTGATAGGGTGTGGCCTGGGATTCTGCATTTCTAACAAGCTCCCACATTATGCTAATGAAGCTGGTCTATGGACCACATCATCAGCAATGTTTTTGATATCATGAGTTCCTGAATAAGAACACTATTCATGCTCTGTAACTGAATCCTACCTTGGTGCAAAGTGTATCCACAGTTTTTAGACTGAGGAAGAAAGTGAATGGTCTCAGATCATACTCTGTTTTTTTACATCCCAATTGCCTAGATTCTTTGGAGTTCTCATCAGAGTCACTGACCCTTTGATGTATTCCTGTGTTTCAAACACATTCCCACGCTCGGTTCTTCCTTTCTGACTGCCTTTGTCTTAAAGCCCTGTTTCTTAAAAGTCATCATGGATCATCTGGATCAAAAGCTGCCAGGATGCTTGTTAAGATGCAGATTCCTTTGACCTTCCTGTAGCATAATCTCTATGGATGATGCTGTAAAATCTGAAATTTGTGCTCTGAAATAAGTACACTAAAATTGAAAACCTCTGCCATATTGCCTTCCTTGTTGTGATAGTTAAGGTTTTATATACATAAGGTTCTGAGCCAGGTTGGTGTAAGAGGTGCAAAATAAATAGGACATAATGGTAACTCTGAAAGGTTATACAAATCATCTGGTTGGAAGGGCAGCTTAAAGTTAGAAACATTTTGTTCGGCAGTCAAAACATAAGAGACACTCCCCAAATTTAATGAACATATGTTTATTTCTGTCCAACTTCTTTTGAGGAAATCATCTGTGTTAGTTTCTAACTGCATCTATAAGCAATTGCCTCAAACTTAGTGGCTTAAACAGCATAAATTTATTATCTTAAACTGCTGTAGATCATAAGTCCAAAATCAGTCTCAGTGAGCTAAAATCAAGGCGGTTGTAGGGCTAAGCTCCTTCTGATGGATGTAGTGGAAAATCTGTTACTTGCCTTTTCCACTTCTTGGAGGCTATTCTCATTCCTTGGCCAGCGGCCCTTTGCAATAATGACATCACACAGACCTCTGCTTCCATGGTCACATTTTCTCCTGTGACTAGGACATTCCTGCTTCCTCCTTATAAAGATCCTTTTGATTACATTGGGCTTGTGGACAATCCAGAATTATACTCCCATGTCAAATCCTTAACTTAATCACATCTGTAAAGTTATTTTACCATATAAGATAACATATTCAAAGGTTCTGGAAATTATGACACAGACTTCTTTGGGGGAGGGAGGGCATTATTCAGCCTACCATACCATTCTTTCACAGTTTAGTCTATGTGGTACGTCTGGGGCTAATTCCTATACCCTTACCTTCTGATAAGGTCTGTACTCTAGACTGTGAAGTTTGAGAACTCCAGCATGATGGCCACAGTAGTAAGTTGTGAAGTGCACGGGTGACCTAGGCTAAGCAAGTGTGATAACTCCTTATTACTTTGTCTGAATAATTTCAAAAGGATATTCTCTTTCTACTGGTTTTGTTGTTGTTGTTGTTAGGTGCCTTTGAGTCAGTCCCAACTCACAGCAACCCTACGTACAACAGAATGAAACACTGCTCTATCCTGTGCCATCCTCACAATTGTTGCTATGTTTGAGCCCTTTGTTGCAGCAATGGTGTCAATCCATCTCGTTGAGGATCTTACTCTTTTTTTTGTTTTTTTGCTGAACCTCTACTTTACCAAGCATGGTGTCCTTCTCCAGGGACTGGTCCTTCTTGATAACATGTCCAAATTACGTGAGACAAAGTCTCACCTTCCTCATTTCTAAGAAGGATTCCGGCTGCACTTCTTGTAAGTCAGGTTCATTCTTATGGCAGTCTATAGTACATTCAGTATTCTTCACCAACACCATAATTCAAAGGCATCAGTTTTTCTTGGTCTTCCTTATTCATCATCCAGCTTTTGCATGCATATGAGGTGGTTGAAAACACCATGGCTTGGGTCAGGTGTACATTAGTCCTTAAAGCGACATCTTTGCTTTTTAACACTTGAAAGAGGTCTTTTGCAGCAGGTTTGCCTGATGTAATACATTGTTTGATTTCTTGACTGCTGCATCCATGGGCGTTGATTGTGGATCCAAGTAAAATGAAATCCTTGACAAATTCAAACTTTAATCTGTTTATTGTGATGTTGCTTATTGGTCAAATTGTGAGGATTTTTGTTTTCTTTAGGTTAAGGTGTATTCCATACTCAAGGCTGTGGTCTTTGATCTTCTTCAGTAAGTGCTTCAAATCCTCTTCGCTTTCGGCAAGCAATGTTGTGTCATCTGCGTATGCAGGCTGTTAATGTGTCTTACTAAGTTTGTATAAGATAAGATTCTCTAGTAACTAATAGCCATGTTTTTCCCGTATAGAGAACAAAATGAACTTGGAGAAAAGCATTGGTAAGAAACGGAGACAGGGAGAAACAATTCTGATAACATTTTTGGAGCTCAAGGAAGAAGCTAGCAATCTCCCCCACCTCCCCTTTTATTTCCTTCATCAGATTTGATCCATTTTCAATGAGTTACAAGTAAGACAGACAGTGTGACTATAATTATGGTAGATTATTAGAATTGCAGATGAAAAGAAAAATAGATCAAATCTAGGGGACAAAATATTTGTATCAATCTAGAAAAATTAGGCAAGGGTGGAATCAAAAGTAGCAAAGCTAATGCACAGAAAGAATTATTAACACTTGAATAAGGCAAGTGATTATGAACTTTAGAAATTCTGAGCATGACCCTGAATGTTCTTTTTATGGGATTGTCTCTTTGTTGTGTAGAGCTTGGCGGTAGCAACTTAAGTAGATGTGTCAAGCTACTCAACAGAGGAGGTATGTATATATATGATTCAATAGGCCCTTATTAAATGTTGTGGATGAATTTCTTTGAGATAGAGTTAAATAAGAAAAGCTACAGTAGAATTTTAGAGTGGCAAACAACCCAACTAAGAAAAATTGGAGATTCAGACAACCAACCTGTATGACTGAGCTTATTATAAAGAGTTCAGTGAATTAACTAGTATTATTGGTGGTGTAGTGTTTAAGAACTTGGCTGCTAAACAAAAGACTGGCAGTTCGAATCCACCAGCCACTCCTTGGAAGCCCTACAGGGCAGTTCTACTCTGTCCTATAGGGTCACTATGAGTCAAAATCAACTTGATGGCAACAGGTTTTTTAAAATTATTTATTTATTTGTTTATTTTAAATATAGTTAGTGACATGAGTAAAACTTTTCACTTTCTTGTTAAGACTTCTGAAGGTGAAATATTTTTGTTTAATAGTGGTTAGTTACTTTTTCCTTCTTTATTTAAGAAAGTGGCTGTACCAGGCAGAAGTCCAGTTCTTGATCTGTCTGCACAGTTCTGTGTAGCTTCCACATGCTGGGTTGCCCTGGATTTAAAAGGAGATTCCCAGCTAGGTGGAGGAGATGACAACAGTGCGGATCCAAGCATCAAAACAGCAGGCTTTACAGCACAGCAGTTGGGACATTCATACATCCACCAAAATTAGAAAACTTCAGAAAGAGTTGCTCAGGAAAATATGAACTGACCTTTAATTAAAACTATAAAGAAAGTACCTTTTTTTTCTTTCTTCCAAAGCTGCTGTGAATTGATGACAGATGCAAGATTTATTGCATCAAGAATTTAATCAGAAAAACATTTTCTTTCCTAGGGATGTAGTAACTTGTTTTGTTATATGAAGCAAAAATACAGCACTCCTGTGCACAGTTGCTGATTTCTGAATCCCTTTGTTTTCCTAGATGTTGTGATATATTTGGTTCTTTTCCTCTTTAATCACACATCCAAATATTAGCATGACTTGGAATATATTAACAGCCCAATATATTGTTTTTTTAAGTTTTGTATTTGTCTAAACAGGTGTGTGATTTCCCAACTCCCTTTATTCACGATATCACAAAATGCCAATGGAACACAGATTGTCCATGAAAGCTGGTCCCCTACCATTTTCCAAATAATTTGGAAATACAAAAGGCCCTAAAAAGTAAGAAGAAAAAAAAAACTCCTTTAACAAATATATTAGAAAATATACAATGTAAAAATAACCCTAGTCTTGGATGTTAGTCTTAACTGACTTAGAAAAAAACATTGTGTGTGTGTATATATATACATACATGTATATATATACACACACATACTTACATATACATATATATCTACCCACAGAGAGAGACAGAGAACACATGAGTATAAATGATAAAGCAAATGAGGCAAAATATTAATAATAGATGAATCTAGGTCAAATATATATCCATTGCCATCGAGTCGAATCTGACTCATAGAGACCCTGTAGGACAGGGTAGAACTTCCCCATAGAGGTTCCAAGGCTCTAATATTTATGGAAGGAGACCACCACATCTTTCTCCCGCAAAGTGGCTGGTGAGTTTGCGCCACTGATCTTTCAGTTAGCAGTCAAGCTCTTAATTACTGCGCCACCAGGCCTCCTAAAAAGTATACAGGTGTTCTTTCTATATTTTTTACACATATAAATGACTTTATACATTCTTTATACTTTTCTCAACTTATTTATAAGCTCAAAATTATTTTAAAAGAAAGAATAAAAACAAGCAAACAAAAAAAATATCCCTAGTGATAGGCTTTGTGCTAAATTACTAAATGAAGTAAATATACCAGTAATAAAGCTAGACTGCATATAACGGCTCAGGTACTAACCCTGCCATCTGAATTTAATACCATGCATATCTTTCAACAGCATAGTTGATAATGTATTTAACACAACTTTAAGATTCTCTTCCTCCAGCCACTTCATGGCTTTTCTGGTTGAATGCTTTAAGGGGTTGGTATTCTAATGAAAAATAAAGGAGCCAATATTTCAAAAGCCAATTTTATTTTTAAATGCCATGTAGAAATAGGACAAGAGAAACAAAGCACAGAAACAGGCAATTATAATAGTAAAAGTGGCCCAGAGCAATGTGCAGGAAGACGCTTCTTTGGTCCTTATTCATGTCAACATGACCCTCATTTATGACACTGAAGTCAATGCACAGGATTATAACAGGCAGTGCAGTAACACAGAAATGGGTGAGGCAGACCTCCAGATTCAACCGTTTTCTGTCTGATGATTGTCAAAAGGATAAAATCCATACCTCACCCTCATCTGTTCTTTGTCATTGGAATAAGGTGCCTGAATGTTAATAATCATTGCGGTGAGGGAAAGCTTGTAGTCTGCAGCACTGTTGTAACCTTTTCAATATTCCATATTTGATTGGCTCCCCAACCCAGCCTGATTTCTCACATGAAGCCGAGGTTGTAAAAGGTGATAACAGAGGCAGCCATCCAATCAAACTGCAGAATTTGAAAAGGTCAAGCACCTATAGAGTTCCCTCCCTGAGAGTGCATCAGAGAAATGAAAAGAAGGCCCTGTTTTTTACCTGAGATTTCATATCAGCCTTGGACCACAACGATTCAAATCACAGAAGTTAAAAAAGGAAACAACTTGCCAATCTCCATGAGGAGGAAAAATTACAGCAATGGGATGATTTTCCTGCTTTTTCAATGAGCTTAAGTCTACCCAGGCTACTTATGTATATTGAAATAATGCAAACAGTATAGAATGACATCAGCTTTAGGAATTTGGATAACATAAGCTCTAACCCCAGATCTAGCATTGATTAGTACAGTAACTTTGGGTAAAGGGTTTAGTATCTCTAAGCCTCAATATTCTTATCAGTAAAATATAAAATTAATATGTTTCTGAAAGCATCGCTTTACAGATAAGGTAAAATAATGTACTTATTAACTCTCTAGTAATTTTAAGATAGTGGCACACAGCTGTAGCAGCAGCAGCAGAAATAATAATAAATAATACTAGTGGTAGTAGTAGTAGCAACAGTAATAGTAGGAGTAGGAATAGTAGTAGAATCAATAGCAGAAACATTTATCTTTCATGTGTATTGGGGAACAGAAATAAACTAGGTTGCCTTTGTATCAAATAGCTATATAACTAGAAATCATAATTTATATATACAAAGAGCTCAGCTGCTAACCAAAAGGTCAGCAGTTTGAATCCACCAGCCACTCCTTGGAAACCCTACGGGGAAGTTCTACTGTGTCCTATAGGATCCCTATGAGCCAGAACCGACTAGACGGCAATGGGTTTGGGTCAACGGGTTTTACATACATACATACATACATACATATATATGAAACAAGTGTTTCAGGGAATGTGTCCATAGCTTTGACTTGTGAACTGAAGAACCCAGAAACTTTCGTACAATACAAGAAAAGACAAAGTGACTTGATTTAATTTCTAATGGTGAATGAGAGTTCATCTATATTCCAAACTAGATTACTACCTATACATTTGTCTTAGAATTTCTCAGAAGAGGAAACAGGAGACGAGGCTATAAATGAACTAAAGACGAGTGTGGCATCTGTACTGATGAACAGGAAGGAAATCCTGGCTAGAAACTGCTTGAAGATTCCTTACATGTCACAAGTTCTGCATATACTGTAAGTGGCCTCATACTTTCGTTTCCTTTTCTCCAGTTGAGCCCCACTTCCCGGTTTGGACATAATTTGATCTGTGTAGAAACTCAGCTTGACACAGTTCATTTAGAACAACAAGCAATTGTTGTTGTTCTTAGGTGCCGTCGAGTTGGTTCCGACTCACAGCGACCCCATGCACAAGAGAACAAAACACTGCCGGGTCCTGCTCCATCCTTAACAATCATTGTTATGCTTGAATCCACTGCTGCAGCCATTGTGTCAGTCCATCTCCTTGAGGGTCTTTCTCTTTTCTGCTGACCCTCTACTTTACCAAGCATGATGTCCTTCTCCAGGGACTGATCCCTCCTGATAACATGTCCAAAGTATGTGAAACAAAGTCTCACCATCCTTACTTCTAAGGAGCATTCTGGCTGTATGTCTTCCAAGACAGATTTGTTTGTTCTTCTAGCAGTCCATGGTATATTCAATATTCTTCTCCAACCCCATAATTCAAAGGCATCAATTCTTCTTTGGTCTTCCTTTCTCATTGTCCAGCTTTTGCACGCATATGAGGAGATTGAAAATACTATGGCTTGGGTCAGGCACATCTTAGTCCTTAAAGGGACATCTTTGCTTTTTAACACTTTATAGAGGTCTTTTGCAGCAGATTTGCCCAATGCAATGCATCATTTGATTTCTTGACTGCTGCTTCCATGGATGTTGATTATGCATCCAAACAGAACAAAATCCTTGACAACTTCAATCTTTTCTCCGTTTATCATATTGTTGCTTATTTGTCCAGTTGTGAGGATTGTTGTTTTCTTTATGTTGAGGTGTAATCCATACTGAAGGCTGTGGTCTTTGATCTTCATCATTAAGTGCTTCAAGTCCCCTTCAGTTTCAGCAAGGAAAGTTGTGTCATCTGCATATCACAGATTGTTAATGAGTCTTCCTCCAATCCTCACACCATGTTCTTTTTCATATAGTCCAGCTTCTTGGATTATTTGCTCAGCATACAGACTGAGTAAGTATGGTGAAATGATACAACTTTGACTTACAACTTTCCTGACCTTAAACCATGCAGTATCCTGTTGTTCTGTTTGAATTACTTCCTCTTGGTCTATGCACAGTGTTCCTCAATTCAACAACCAATTACTAAGTTAAAAAACTTGGAGAGTCTATCATGTTTTGTTTTTATAAATTTGATTAAAAATGTAACTTTGGTGATCTGTAGATCTACACAGCTAATCCAGAGTGAAAATTTTTATACTGTGAAAAAGTAATGATCTTGTAATTTGCTGAAGTATTATCATAGTTGGAGGAATTATTTCAGAACCTCACTAATACAAATTATAGAGTTACTATTTATAGTGTAATGCTTCTTTGTAGCACTGAATCCTAATTTTATCACAGCAATATTTTTAGAGATATTTCCAGTAACATGGTGGCAGATTTTCAATGCTGAAATTTGAGAGTCTATAGTAAAACTAGATAAAGGCTGAGTGGGTTGGAAGGAGTACTATTTTTAAGTTCTGTTTGTATAAAAATTTACTGACAGTAAAGTTCAAACATGCGAAAGTAGTAAGGATATTCTTGATATGCTGTGAGATTGTTAACCATTGTCATAGGGCAACATGTGTAGTAACTGTTAAATGAAAAACTATTTTGTTCTGTAAGCCTTCATCTTAAGTGAGAATAACAGCACAGTTAGAAGAGCGTAGTCAATGTCACTGAACTGTGAATGTAGAAATTTTTGAAACGGTGTATCTTTGGCCATCTGTAATTTTCATCAAAAAAAAAAAAAAAAGGTTGAGAATTTAGAGGCTTAATATGTTGTGGGGATGTTAACCAATGTCATAGAACAACATGTGTACTACTATTTCATGAGAAACTATTTGCTCTGTAACCTTTCACCTGAAGAACAATAAAATATAAAAAATAAATAAATAAATAAAAACATGCGAAAGTAATTAAATATTATGGGACTCCCCAGAACAAGGAGAAGACATTAATACATTTTTTCTTATTCTTATATTTTCAATTAAGCAAAAGATGGGAAATATTCTATGAAGTCATTGACTAAAAAGTTAATAAAATGATTATTGTCATAAATTGCCATCATGTCATTTCCAACTCATAGCAAACCCATGTGTGCAGAGCAGGACTGCTCCATGAGGTGTTCAAGGTTATGACCTTTCAGAAGCAGATCTCAAGTCCTGTCTTCCAAGTCACCTCTGGGTGGATTCAAACAATCTTTCGACTAGTAGTCAAGCACTTAACCATTTGTGTCACCCAGGGACTCCAATAAAATGGTAGACTCAGAACTTTAGAATGAGTAGGAATCAAGAGAGTACCACTGAATCAACAGATGTTTTATTGAATCTTTACTCTTTTAGGTGCTGAAAATAACAGTAGTGGAGAAGACTGATACAGTGTTTGCCCTTATACATCTTAAAGTCTGATTTAAAGGTCCATCTCACTTACTCCAAGTCAGGCAACTCTAAACTCTCATCCCAAATTTGGAGTCCCTCCTGGGATTAGCTGTGGCCTTCACTGAAACTGCATCTCAGCTCAGCACTTCATTCTGCTCTATTTTTCCTTTCTTTTCTTCCACAGGGGTTGATGCCAAGAGGAATCTATAAAAACTTCCAGGCCGCTGATCTCCGTTAGTCTGAAACCTGGTGAAAGAATATATGAAGAACTCCTACAAAGCAGTAAGGAAATCATAAATAAGCCATTAAAAATGAGTAAAATCATGACAAGACATTTTACAAAAGAAGAAATAATAGGTCGGTGAATATATGAAGAGATGTTCTAAATCAATATTGATCAAGAAAATGGAAATGGAGTCCACATTAAGAAACTGTTTTATATATACCCATTTGAATGACAAAACATTTAAAATATTTGATAATAACACTTGTGGAGGCTACATGGATTTAACTTCTTAATCGTTGCTGATGGAAGTGTACACTGGAAAACCACTTTGTTAAGCAGTTTGACCTTATTTTCTAAAGTTGAAAATTCATAACCCTTATGACCTGACATTTTTATTTCTTGGATATTTACCTAAAAGAATTTCCTGTTCTTATCAACTAGAAAGATGGACAAGAAAGTTCACAGAAGCTCTGTTTTCACTAGAAAAAACAAAACAAAACAAAACTCAGAGTAAATCAAATGCACATCAAAGGCAGTGTGTATTAAGAAAATGTGATTTATTTATAAATGCAAATATTATTCTACAGTCAAAACAAATAAACTACATTGACACAAACAATATGGATGAATTTTGGCAAGGTATTCCTAAGGGGAAAAAAGTAAACACCAAGATATTACCATCCAGAATAACACTCCTTTAAAGAATTTAAAACAATAATTTTAAGAAATGCCTACAGACGGAATAAAAATGTCTAAAAAGAAAAGAATGATAAATGTGGATTCAGAATTAATGTTGCCGTGGATTATGGGGGTGATGGGATGGGTTACTGAGTGTCATGTTGTTATTTGTGTCATTTTATAAAGGTCCTAGCTTTTATTTTACTTCATATAATCAAAATATATACATAATAAACATTTACATGAACACTACATTTGAGCATCTGTAATATATTACTAATTTCCATGTAACAAACCTGTTTATTTACAGTAGTTCCTTAGCAGAAGGTAATAATTAACAGTAAGGGAAGAGACAAAATACAAACAAATCATACTCCCAAACTCAAATAACAGAACAATCTGTTGTCATTTTGTAGAAGGACACTGTCCTAGCACTTGAGAACATCATTTTTTTAAAATAGGACAAGAAAATAGTTAAGACTTAAAATGATAACAAGGAGTTACCTAGAACTGATGAAATTGTTTTCAGTGTACTCCATATGATAAACTATAAACTGAGATTTTTTTAATTTAGTACTTTATTGATTTTTCTCACTTCAAGGGCAGTTTATGCTTAATACAGAAAACATGACAGAATCAGAAGAAATTATGGAGGAAAATAACAATGTAACACCTAATGCCAAAGAAAGCAGGTGTTAACTATATCTAATTTGTTTTTTTCATATGTATACACACACATATATAATTTTTATATAAATGGCATTATCCTGATATTTTTAACTTAGCAATACATCCTGTATTAGTTTCTTAATAAATAAATCCTTGTGATTGTCTTAATTTATATTTTCAAGATTGTTACTAAAGTTGAATTAACATAAGGGGCTCTGCCATCTACTGACCTGCTCTCCAGGAAAAATGTTGAAAATTATTAAAAAACAAGTAACAACCACCACAAAACAACTTTGCAAAGTCTCTGGAAATGGTCCTAAAGACAAACAGCAAGAGAGAAAAACATCTATTTAAGAATATCTATGAAAATTCTGTAAGAAAGGCCAGAGTCTGTAATATTTGAACAAAGACCACTCCCTTGCCCCTCCAGCTCAAGAAGGCAGACTCCACTCTAGACTGCTAAGCTCAAGAACACGGGATTTTCTCTCTCTCCAGCGTCTAGCTACAAGGAGTAGAACTTCATTGTTTTGTTTGTTTATTTTTTAATATCTTGCCCCAGCTGCCTGTTGTTGAGGCTCAGTTCTGAGCAATTTTAGTCCAGAGGTAGAGGCATTCTTCTTCTGCCCAACCTTCACATACCTTGGACACTGAGAATACTGGGGCCCCAATGATCTTTCCCCCAAATCATGAAGCAGTGGTTTCATGCCAGGAGAAGCAAGCCTTTCTGCTCCCACTGAGTGCTCATCTCCGAGAACAGAGGTATCACTCAGAGAGAAGCTTGCCTTTGCCCCCATTCCCTGCTCCAGCACCCGGATACACAGATTTTGACTGTGGTACGAAGCAAGCCTTAAAACATATAGCTCCCAATCTCTTTCCAAAGGAACTGACTTCTTTGCAAAAGCGTAAATGATTTGCTGGATCATATTCACTGACAACTGGATGTTAAACCAACCTTGCATCCGTGGAAAAATTACACTTGGTCATGGCCTAAAATTCTTTTTATATGTTGCTGGATTTAGTCCTAGTATTTTGTTGTGGATTTTTGTGTCAATATTCATAACTGACACCAATCTTTTATTTTCCTTTCTTGTGATATCTTTGTATTTTTTGTATCAGGATAATAAACCAAACCAAAATACCAAATCCCATGGGGTCCATTCCAACTCATGGCGACCCCATGCGTTACACGCTAGAACTGCTCTGTAGGGTTTTCCTGGCTGTAATCTTTACGAAGCAGATCACGAGGCATTTCTTCCAAAAAGCTGTTGGGTGGGTTCCAACTGTCAACCTTTAGGTTAGCAGCTGATGGCAAACCACTTGTGCCACCTAAACCCATTGCATCCAGTCAATTCTGTCTCAGAGCGACCCTACAGGACAGAATAGAACTGCCCCATAGGGTTTCCAAGGAGTGGCTGGTGGATTTGAATTGCCGACCTTTTGGTTAGCATGCTGAGCTCTTAACCACTGAGTCACCTTGGAGGGACACTTTTATCAAGATAATAATGGCCTCATAAAATGAGTTGGGAAACTCCCTTCATTCTTTTTTGGAAAAATTTGTGAAGAATTGGTATTAATTCTTTACATATTTGGTAGAATTTGGGGGGATGCCATTTGGGCCTGGGATTTTATTTGTGGGCAGTTTTTTTGATTACTAACCCAATAACTTCACTTTTTATAGGTCTATCTGACTGTCTATTTCTTCTTGAGTCAGTTTCAGTAGTTTGTGTCTTTGTAAGGATTTTTCCATTTTACCTAAGTTATGCAGTTTATTGGTATACAATTATTCATAGTCTTTGTTTTTTGTTTTTATTTCTGTAGTCATTAGTAATAACCCCTCTTTCATTTCTAATTTCAGTAATTTTAATCTTCTCTCTTTTATTCTTGGTCAATCTAGCTAAATGCTTGTCAATTTTATTCACTTTGTGCATTCACTAAATAAATATTTATTGAATGTCTAATCATATGCTAAGCATTTGATAGAAACAGGTAAACACTGAAGACCAAAAACACAGTTATTGCTCTGCTTTCGTTTTTATTTATCTATTCAATTATCTAATAGCATTTGAATTTTTAAATAAGTGGATAAAAAAATTTAATACAAATATGAAATTTCGGAGAAAATATACATTATAAGAGTCATATTTTCTGTGAGAATATATAGAAAGATAATTTACTCACAGAAATCAGGAAATATCACTGAGCTAGGACTTCCCGAAATGTAAAGGAGTTACAAGATGAGAAGACAGGGATAAATGTTCCAGGAAAAGAAAATAGCATGTGCAACGACCTTGAAGAAAGGGAATTTAGAGTCTCCCAGAGAGTGAAAATCATCAGTGTGAATTAAGTAAATGCCCGGATAAAAAGCACCATTATCAAAAGATAGATCTTAGTTTAATATAAATCATACCTTAATGGAAGTGCCTGTCATTCACTAATCTAGATGGGATTCCACAGATATTTACTTTCCTTCGATGGAGGTGTTAATCTGTGAGAAAAAGTTTTAATTCTCCAGGAATCCAGATTTCTGGAATCCATGGAGATGGGGTGACCCACTCAGGCCATTGCCCTTGAGATTTTTTTTTTTTTTTTTTTAATCTTAAGCCTGGAGTAAACTGTTTCCTAGTCACCTTTAAGTCAGGCAATAGCCTAGTAAGCCGCTTTAGTGGAGACTGTTTTGCCTTAGACTATTGGGGTCTTTTGAAGAATTATCTATGCACAGTCAGTTTTGAGAAATAGAAACTCCAGGGCAAGACTGGAAGCAGTGTTCTAGAGTAATTATTATTATGTAAACACTTTCCCCAGTCTTTTTTCGATGGCAGTATAGCTAAGATGGGGTATAAGAGTCTTTGGCGGATCTCTCATCTTCAGAACATTTTTGACTCCCTAGCTGAAATGTTAACCTGATTTGAAAATCATATATTAAATTGATTTCAATCAATTTCTATTATTTATTATTAGCTTAATGTGATTTTTGTTTTAACAGCAGTGACATGGTAAGGCCTACTTTAGAGTGAACATTTAGCCCTCTTGCTTCTTGCTTATATCAAGTGTTTCTTGATACGGTTTAACAATGTTTTCATATGTGATTTATTGTTAAATTAAAAGACATCTTCAGCAATGGATAGAAAGGATGTCTTAAAATTCTTCTAAATTGTTGTTGTTGTTGTTAGGTGCCTATGAGCCGGTTCTGACTCAGCGAAACCATGTATGACAGAATGAAACACTGCCTGGTCCTGCACCATCCTCACAATTGTTTTGCTTGACCCCATTGCTCCAGCCATTGTATCAAACCATCTTGTTGAGGATCTTCCTTTTTTTGGTGACCGTCTACCAAGCGTGATGTCCTTCTCCAGGGAGTGATCCCTTCTGATAACATGCCCAAACAACATGAGACAAAGTTGAGCCATCCTTGCTTCTAAGGAGCATTTCAACTATACTTCTTCCAAGACAAATTTGTTAGCTCTTTGGGTAGTCCATGGTATATTCAATATTCTTCACCAACACCATAATTCAAAGGTATCATTCTTTTAATCCTTCTAAATTAGATATCATAAATAATACTTTTCCTGAGCAAATATTATCAGTGTATGGAGTGCTGTGTTTTATTTTTCTTAAAGAACACAGCTTTGCCATAACCGTGCTTAAACTATCTCAAGTTTATTTTTCTTCTCAGAATCATGCTTGGTTACTTATTTAAATCATGATTCTTTTCATGCTAGATACTATTTTAATATTTACAATGTTTCTCATGGATGAAATATGAAAGCATGCAATAATTTTTAATCAGAAATGATGTCAAATAAAATCTTTAGTTATAGCTAGCTTACTCCATCAACTTGGGAAGCAATTTTAATTTTATATGAAACATCTTAGTTAGATCTGTTTAAGGATCATCAAAATGTATTTTGTGGTAATTTCTTTCTATTTTCTTATAGAAAAGCACATTGACTATACTTTCTGTTTCTTTAAAAACATTTTTTCCTGCCAATTAGATTTTAAATAACCATAATACCCTCATTACTTACATGGGTATGCATGAAAAATTCATCTACCAAAAAAAATAAATACATGTTTTTCAAAGCCACTTCAGTATAGAGTTTAAATCTCACCAATTTCATCTAGTAAAAATATTTATTATTTATTTCTTATGAGCCAAATTTGTCAAAAAAATTCACTGGTAATCAAGTAAATGAAACTTAAAACAATTATATGTGACTTTATTCATCTTTAAATAGTTTTTCAACAGTTTTATATTCACAGAAAAATTGCAAATGTAGTACCTAAAGTCACCGTTGTACCCTACACTCAGTTTCCCCTATTGTTAACATCTTATATTAGTGTGGTATGATTGTGACACTTAATGAACAAATATTAATACATTATTATTAACCAAAATATCATGGCCTGGGTCAGGAACACCTTAGTCCTCAAAGTGACATCTTTGCTTTTCAACACTTGAAAGAGTTCTTTTGTAGCAGATTTGCCCAATGCAACACTTCATTTGATTTCCTGACCGCTGCTCCCATGGGTGTTGATTATGGATCCAAGTAAAATGAAATCCTTGACAACTTCAGTATTTTCTCTGTTTATCATGATACTGCTTATTGGTCTATTTGTGAGGATTTTTGTTGTCTTTGTGTTGAGGTGTAATCCATGCTGAAGGCTGTAGTCTTTTATCTTCATCAGTAAGTGCTTCAAGCTCTCTTCACTATCTGCAAGCAAGGTTGTGTCATCTGAGTATTGCAGGTTGTTAATGAGTCTTCCTCCAATCTTGATGCCAAGTTCTTTACATAATCCAGCTTTTTGGATTATTTGCTCAGCATACAGATTGAATAAGTATGATAAAAGATACAACCTTGACAAACACTTTTTTCAGTACAGACTTAAGAATATTGATTTTATACTTCGGGGTAAATCCAACACTACTTATTTTGTTGCTGAAATTTTTCAGTTTTGACCATTGGGGGCTCTTTCTGTTGGCTCTCGTGTCTCTTTGATATAGTTTCATCACTTTTTGTGGGGTAGGGAGGATGCTTCCTATGTTTTAGCACTATAATATGCTCAAGGCTCATCTTGAACATTTCCTGTCCCGGTACTAGAATTAGGCAGTTCTTCAAAAAAATCCTGCTTCCTTTTATTGGAAAATTACATTAAAACAAAAAATCTGCGCACTAGGTATGCTCAACAAACTGCAAATAATAGAGAGGAACTGTCTTAATTTGATAAAGAACATTTACACAAAACAAAAGCAAAACAAAACTACAGGTATCATCATATTTAATGGTAAGATACCAAATGCTTTCTGCCTTTAGATTCTCTAAGCTGACAGAAGAAATAAACATATGTGTATATACTATACAGTCTCTCTCTCTCTATATATATATATAAATATTTCTATATATAACCATCTGCATCTATATTAAGAAAACATGGGTTCATACTGATGTCCTCAACTTTAATCCATTCACTCATGGCTCATTCTAGCCTCTTTCCATTGCTGATCTGTAAAACTTCCACTCCAAGAGTGAGAAACCTGACTCTAATCATCTACCATCCATTTACTTAAGTGTTCAATTCCAATATACATGTATAGTAGTATCAGGATTGCTATACTGTAATCACATGAGCAACAATATTATGAACTAGAGAACATTTCTATGTACAGTTTCCTTTGCCTTTAGTCTTAAGGACTCCATTCATTTTGAAATATTCTTAGGTCACAACCTTCTTCTCCTTATTCCTTTCTGTGAGATGATTTCATACATTTATATTACAATTAGCTTATTTTGTCATATTTTACATGCAATCCTGAGATCTCCTGATCCCACCACTGATTTTTTTTTTAAATTTCTATATAAGGTTCACTCTTTCTTCTGAAAAATACTATGAGTTTTGACAAATGTATAGTGTCAGATATCCACAGTTACATTATCATACAGAATAGTTTCACTGTTCTAAAAAATCTTCCTTGCTTAAGTTATTCTACTTTCCTTCAATTCCTCAAACATCTGACAGCCACTGATCTTTTTACTATGTCGGTAGTTTTGCATTTTCCAGAATATCATATAATTGGAATCATACAATATGTACCTTTTTTGTGAAACTAAACAGAGTCTGAAACTTGCTTTTAAATTCAGAGTAGCTAAAGTGAAAGGAAGAAATGATAAAGTAAAAGACCTAAACAGAAGATTTCAAAGGGCTTCTAGAGAAGGTAAGGTAAAGTATTATGACAAAATGTGCAAAGATCTGTAGTTAGAAAACCAAAATTATTGTCATTTCTCAAGCTGAAAGAACTAAAGAGCCTCAAGTTGCACTACTGAAGGAGTTTATGGGCAAAAAAAATGAATGAAAAAAGAAGGAAGAAATACATAGAGTTACTGTATCAAAAAGAATTGGTTGACGTTCAACTATTTCAGGAGATAGCATATGATCAAGAATCACTGGTACTGAAGGAAGAAGTTCAAGCTGTATGGAACACATGGGCAAAAACAAGGCTCCAAGAACTTACAGACTACCAATTGAGATGTTTCAACAAACGAGCTCAACCTGGAATCACTCACTCATCTATATCAAGAAATTTGGAAGATATCTACCTGGCCAGCTGTCTGGAAGAGATCCATATTCGTGTCTATTCCAAAGAAAGGCAATCAAATGGAATGCAGAAATTACCAAACAGTATCATTAATATCACATGCTAGTAAAATTTTGCTGAAAATAATTCCAGACGACTGCAGTCATCCATTGACAGGGAACTTCCAAACTTCAAGCCAGATTTAGAAAAGGATGTGGGACGAGGGATTTTGCTGATGTCAGATGGGTCTTAGCTGAAAGCAGAGAATATCATAAAGATATTACCTGTGTTTTATCAACTACACAAAGGCCTTAACTGTGTGGATCATATCATAATATGAATAACATTATAAAGTATGGGATTTCCAGGACACTTAATTGTGCTGTGTGGAACCTGCCTGTGGATCAAGAGGCAGTCATTCAAATAGAACAAGGGCATGCTACGTGGTTCACATTTTGAAAAAGTGTGTGGCAGGGTTGTATCCTTTCACCTATTTATTCAATCTGTATGCTGAACAAATAAACTGAGAAGCTGTACTATATGAAGAAGAACTTGGCATCAGGATTGGAGGAAGACTAATTAACAACCTGCAATATGCAGATGACACAATCTTGCTTGCCAAAAATGAAGACTATTTGCAGCACTTACTGATGAAGTTAGAGACTAAAGCCTTCAGTATAGATTGGACCTGAATTTGAAGAAAACAAAAACTCTCACAACCGAACCAATAAACAACAGCACGTTAAGTGGTAAAGAAATTGACATTGTCAATGATTTCATTCTACTTGGATCAACAATCAACGTTCATGGAAGCAGCAGTCAAGAAATCAAACTTCATATTGCATTGGGCAAATCTGCTGCAAAAGACCTCTTTAAAGTGTTGAAAACCAAAGATGTCACTTTGATGACTAAGGTGTGCCTGACCTGACCCAAGCCCTGGTCTTTTCAATCACCAAACCTAGTATGTATGCAAAAGCTGGACAAT
Source organism: Dugong dugon (assembly GCA_030035585.1). Taxonomy (NCBI): domain Eukaryota; kingdom Metazoa; phylum Chordata; class Mammalia; order Sirenia; family Dugongidae; genus Dugong; species Dugong dugon. Next base: position 109,760,668 of record CM057467.1, read on the forward strand.
GAAAAAGGAAACCAGAAGAAGAATTTATACATTTGAATTGTAATGTCGGTGAAGAATATTGAATGTAGTATGGACTGGCAGAAGAATAAACAAATTGGTCTTAGAAAAAAATACAACCAGAAAGCTCCTTAGAAGTGAGGGTGGCAAAAGAAGGATTAAAAAGAAAAATGAAGGAGAAAAGGGAAAGGAAGAAAACCGTGTGAAGGAAAAGATTATAGAAGGAAAGAATGCAGGGAGAGGGAGATAAAGAAAAGAGGAAAGGAGAGAGGAACATAAAATGAACCAGACCTAGAAAGATGGTTCCTACTGAATTTTTAGACTATTGAGTTCACTGCTCCACCAAGCTGCTCCTTTAAAACGCAAACCTTAGTTTCAGAAGACTATTGAAATTTCCTAAAGTGGCAACTAGACTAAATTTACGTAGGAGTTAGTTAATGATGCCAGTTTTCAGAGTAGGAATAGCAGTACATTTTTCTTGTTTACGATTAAACAACCAAACCAAACCTGTTGCCTTCAAGTCCATGCTAATCAACTCACCAAAAACTGCTTTGCCGCAATCGAGATGTCAAACATAGGTGGAAATCCATAAGCACTTTTAGGATTTTTAGTAGGTCATACACAAAGCAATATCCAACTTCATGGGATGGAAATAAATCTGCGTGTGTGTGTGTGTGTGTGTGTGTGTGTGTATACATACGTATGTATGTATACTATATATGTAATTTTGTTTTGGGTTTTATTTTTGCTTTGTTTTATATATATATATATATATATATATATATACCTCTTCACTTGTTATCTGACATTTTGCATTTATGATAATAGTAAAAAAAATCTACTATCTGAATATTTTACACATTAATGATGTATGTCTGGCAGGAATGAACACCGTTTAAGGTAAGAGTAACTCTGGCTGTGATGGTTATGTGACAGCTTGGCTGGGCTGTGATTCTCGGTGGTTTGGTAGTTCCATAATGGTGTAATTTGACAGTTATGCAATGATGTAATCATCCTCCATTTTGTGATCTGATGTGGTTATCTTCCATTTTTGCATAACACCAATTTTGTATAATGACCTGGTCTTTGGAACCTAACCATGTTGGTAAGTGAGGAGAGGGTGTATAGGCGTGTGTATATATGTGTGTGTGTGTGTGTGTGTGTGTGTGTGTGTGTGTGTGTGTGTGTATGTATAACAAAGCAAAACTAAAACCCAAACAAAATGATGAAAAAATACATCAGTGTATTATTATAAGTTTAAATAATGATTGAATCTAACACCAACGCTTGAAGCAAAATCATAATATTTGAAAAACTGGGCCATTTTAATATTCACAATTATTTTACTTTGTTTCATGAAGATGTATTCTGTGTTGCCTGTGTAATACTAACATCCCTCAGGGGCGTCTTATGCATTGGAAGAAAATAGTATGAAATTTTAAAATAACCCAAAATATAGCTAGATTAGTATTGATTTTTCAATTTAAGGACCCTTTGGGGAGAAAAATAAAGATAGCTTACTGAATTTGTAGTTTGCTTCCTTGATACAAATATTTGATTGTCAGAGTCTTTGAGTTTAAAAGATTATTAAAAATGATTACTTCCAGCAAACAGTTGTTATTAAAATATTCCATTCTTAACACACAGTGATTACTGTGGAAAGCAGTATCTTTCCAGATATCAGGATACAAACATATCTATTAAAAGTGTATTAGTTAGTATTTGTTTAAACTACAAAGTACTGAAAATCTTAGATGACAATGCCTTAAACAAGAAAGAGGTTTCTCTCACAAAAAAGTTCAGGTAGATGGTCTAGGGCTTCATGTTTTCAGACCCTAGTCTCCTTCTAGCTTTGCTCTAATGTGTGTGGCCTCCACTTACTCCTTATTCTTATGGTCCAAGAAGGTGTCTCCAAGTTCCCACCATTATGTCTGCATTGCAGTCCTCAAAAGGAGACAGACTAGTCAACTCCTTTGTAAGGACTTCTTACTGCAAGTTACTGCTCAGAACATTTTCACTTATGCCTCACTGGCCAGTACTTAGTAAGTGGACACAGTTAGTTGCATGGAAGCCTAGGAAACATAGTCTTTATTCTGTACTTGATTCTACAGGTAAAATCTGGGAGATTCTAATTAGAATGCCCTGGTGGTGCAATGGTTAAGAGCTTGGCTGCTAACCAAAAGGTCGGCAGTTGGAATCCACCAGCTGCTCCTTGGAAATCCTATGGGGCAACTCTACTCTGTCCTATAGGGTAACTATGAATAGGAATGGACTCATCAGCAATGTTTTTGTTTGTTTGGTTGGTTTTTTTTTTTTTGGTAGTTAGACTGGGAGAAGTTCCCCAGGTGGTGCAAATCCTTAAACTGCTTGTCTTATAACTGAAAGGTTGGAGGTTCTAGTCCCTCCAGAAGCTCCCCAGAATAAAGACCTGCTGATCTACTTCTAAAAAAATCAGCCTTTGGAAACTCTATGGAGCTGAGTTCTACTCTGACACACGTGAGGTAGCCATGAGTCAATTCTCACTCGACGGTGACAGGTTTTGAGTTGTGGTAGCTTATGTTTTTCAATAAATTTCAATAAATTCATTTATTTCACCTAGCTCATCAAATTTATGTATGTAGAGTTCTTTGTAGTATTCCCTTATTATCATTTTGATATCTGCAATGTCTGTGGTGATAGCTTATGTTTTATTACTGATTCTGGTGATGTGTGTCATCTCTTTTATTCGTCAGCGTTGAAAGAAATTTGTGTATTTTCTTCATTTTTTAAAAGAACTAGTTCTTCATTTAATTGATAGTTTTCAACAGCAACTAGGTTTTTGACAAAGAAATTAGGTAAGGATATTAAAGTTAACAGTCTCAGTCACAGAAAAGTAGAGTCAAATTCTTAACACGAATGCAAGTTTGAGACAACTAAGACTTGGGACAAATACGTTGTTGTTAGCTGCCTTCCAGTCGGTTACGACTCATAGTGACCCTATGTTCAACAGAACGAAACAAATATAGCTGAAAAATAATCATTGTGATGATGGGCAGCATTTTCTAAACTGTGTTCTGTGAAACAGTAATCTGATATATTCTTTTTTTTTTTAAACAATATTTTATTGTGTTTTCAGTGAAAGTTCACACATTCTAGAGAGGCACAGGGTGGACAAACATTACTTGCAGTGAGTGAAAGTGATGGTGATGAAGACTATGTTGCCAGTAGGGGTTGGTTTGTGAAGGAAATTTACATAAAATTGAAGGGCATATACATACATACATATATATATATATATACATATGAGCGATTTGGCCTTGCAGACACATGGGGGAAGAGCATTCCTAGAAGAGGGAAGAGCAAATGCTCTTGATTTAGGTCAGCACCTCAAGCTATAACTAGCTACCAGCTAAGCATGGATGTCTGCTAACTAATAATAACTACCATTTATTGAGTGCTTTCTGTGGATCAGATATTCTGAAAAGTAGATAATTATTATCTACATTTTATATATGCGCAAACTAGATGTCAGAGAGATTAAAAAATGTGCCCAAAATCATACAACTAGAAAGTAGCAGAACAGTTTCAAACCCAGTTTGGAGTCCTGCAGACCTAGAAATATTTCTTAATTTCTCATCTGCTAACTTCACTACTCGAGCAAACCGTTCCTCTAAAATACATTCTTTATTTTAGAAGAATAATGACATTTCCTAAGGTAGCAACTTAACTAAATTTACAGGGGAGTTAGTTGATGATTCCAGTCTGGAGATCTGCAGCTTCTGTTCATCCTGCTTCTTAAAAAAGAAGGATGATGTTAATGATTCAACCAATATTAATAAGCACTGTGCTGGGATTGGAGCCCTGGTGGCACAATGATTAAGAGCTCGACTGCTAACCAAAAGGTCAGCAGCTCGAATCTACCAGCTGCTCCTTGGAAACCCTACGGGGACAGTTCTACTCTGTCCTATAGGGTCACTGTAAGTCAGAATTGACTTGATGGCAAAAGGTTTTTGGTTTTTGGTGCTAGGAATTGAGATACATCAGTAAAGAGAGCAACAATGACAAAAAATTCTTGTCTTCTTACTGTCGACCTTCTTCAGTGAAAGGAGAGTTAAAAAATAAACAGAGTCACATGTGATTAATTAAGTTATAATAATATACTTCCTTTGACTCATGGCAACCCCATGTGTTACAGAGTAGAACTTCTCCGTAGAGTTTTCTTGGCTTTAACAGAAGCAGATTGCCAGGCTTTTCTTCCAAGGTACCACTGGGTGAGTTTGAATTGACAACCTTATTATAAATAACTTTTAAATAAGATACCAAAGACAAACAAAAAAAGCCCATTGATGTCAAGTAGATTCTGACTCATTGTGACCCTGTAGGACAGAGTAGAACTACCCCCATAGGGTTTCCAAGGCTGTGATCTTTAGGGAAGCAAACTGCCACATCTTTTACTGCAGAGCAGCTGGTGAGTTCAAACTGCCAACCTTTCGGTTAGCAGCCCAGTGCTTAACCACTGTACCACCAGGACTCCTCTTAAATTAAATCAGTTTCAATTAATACACCTGGACTAAGACCAGCTGTTCCTAACATCAGGGTAGAATGACATTCACAAAACGTGAAGAAAAGTTCTCACCACGTGAGTAAGAGTTTTCTGAAGTAATACATTTCAGTGACTCACTTTTACACAGTTCTGGGAAATATTCAGAAGACGTATAGATTTCTGACTGTTCAATGAGTCCATTATCCTCTGGAGGGAAGGCAAGAAAAGTCTGCTTTTGAGCACAGAATAACTAATTTTGCAGGTATGTATGGGTTGGGAGTGTGTATACTGTATTTTTACACAAATAATGGGCACCTTCTATGTTTGCTTGCTAACAAGAACCCTCAAGGTATTTTTGTAAGTGCACTATGCTCATTTTTTTAAAGCAATATGTAAAAATAAAGAAAAAATTGGCATTGTGGTGCTTACAAAAATACCTCAGAGAAGGTGCAGGTTATTTGCGTAAAAATACAGTATATACACTCACCTTTATACTTAGTACATATATATGACATATTTTATAAATACATGCATATATATGAAGGCATGTATATATAGAATGTATTAATTAAATATTTATATTTTACATATTTATTTCATCATATTTATTAAACGACATCTGTCTTTTCCAAAGTATTTAAGAGAAATATCACTCCAAAGTTAGTAAGAAAATTTCAGCTGATGTTATTCATACTGAGGGAAACTGCAATGTGCAAAAGAAAAAAGTGAATTACTCTGAAATTCACCAGTTAAATGGTATCTTTATGGCTTTTAGAATTTCAATAATAGGTTTCTTCCCCAAATAGAAAAACCTCAATTTAAAAGAATTCTCCCCTGGGTAACATTTTACCTTTTTTAAGCAGAATAGAAAGTGTCAATGACAAAACGGTATACATACAGTCTCAAAGAATATGGTCTACTGTCAAAGCCTTTTTAAAAAATCATTATTTAAAAGGGAGAAGAGAGGAAGTAACATTAATGATCAAAAAAGCAAGGCTGGTTCCAATCCTTTCTTTGTGCTTTGGTTTTCTCCTGATTGTGGCCTCTTCACCTGCCTAAAATACATGATCACAAGCTCTTGCTTACTCAAAGTGCAGCTCTGCTTATTCACAGAGGTTTGAAAAAAACGGTAATGCAGTCACTCATCTCTCACCAATGCCAAATGTCAAGGGTGTTTGATGCAAAGCTCAGAAAGCTTTCTCATTGAAATCAAGCCAGTTAGGAGCATTTATTTCAATGAATAAACCCATAGTTGTTAGGAGTGACCCACATATTTCACAAATTCAAATGGAGGAGGGTAAGAAGTATGAGGCAGAAAGAGACTTAACTGTGAGAAGTGCTGGAATTTGGAATGGCATCTGTACACTTTCTTAGTCCATGGCTATTTTATAAGAAAAGCATCTCTTTGGAACACTGACTGAAAGCTGAAGCCATTCTCTTTAGGACCGCTTACATTTTATGATTATTTTTTCCTGACTGTTTTATTGTCTTTTTTGTATGTTAATTAATATTTATAATTTTTGGTTATTCCAAAATAAGTTTTATAGCTTTTCAATTTATTGGGCAATTGTTTCTTCTGTATGATGTCTGTGCATATATTTTGTCCATATTTTCCATTAGGTTGTAAGTCTTTTTTTTTTTTTATTAACAAGACTTCTCTTATACTCCTTTGCAAATATTTCCTACCAGTTTATGGCTTGTGTTTTCACTTTTTTAAAAGGATCTTTTTTTTTTTTTTTCCCATAAATGGAAGCCCTTAACTTTAACGTAGTTAAATGCATTAATCTTTTATCTTAGGGTTAGTGTCTTTGTTTTTATTTTTGTGTTTGTTGTTGCCTAAATAGTACCTACCTCTATGTTTATTTGTGCTTATTTATCAGGGGAGTTCAAAATATGACCAAAAGAGATGCTATTTAACATTGACTCCATTGTGACAAATTAAGAATTTTCCTAATACTGAATGTAAACTCGTGCAACCATGTCGGAAAAGATTTTGACATTGTCTTGTAAAGTTGAACAATTTCATGATTTAAAACATAGCAATTCCAAAAAACAAAAACCAAATCGTTTGCCATCGAGTCAATTCTGACTCATAGTGACCCCATAGGACACAGCAGAATTGCCCCATAGGGTTTCCAAGGAGCAACTGGTGGATTCAAACTGCTGACTGGCAGTGGAGCTCTTAACCGCTGCACCACCAGGGCTCCCTATAGCAATTCCATTCCCAGCAAATACCTAAGAGAAATGTTTGGCCATGTTTCCCAGGAGACATAGTCATGCTCATAGCATGTCAATAGCAGCATTGTTTGTAACAACAAAAATGAAAATCACTAAAATACCTGTAGTCAGAAGACTGGAACATACATAGTGGTTTAGACAGTCAATGGAATATTATCCTGCAGTGAAAATATGGAGTAACATTATTACATCTTAAAAAAAAAAAAAAAAAAAGTTGAAAAAATCTCATTGCCGTCGAGTTGATTCCAACTCATAGTGACCCTATAGGACAGCGTAGAACTGCCCCCTAGAGTTTCCAAGGAGTGCCTGGTGGATTTGAACTGCCAACCTTTTTGGTTAGCAGCTGTAGCTCTTAACCACAATACCACTAAGGCTTCCAATTAAATCTTTGGTAACACAATATTGTGTGAAAAAAATTTTCATAAAACTACAGGTAATATGTATTGTGAGAGCAGCTCTCAGGCAACTCTCTGCCCCTCTTGCAGGCTGCCCAGTCAGGGCCTCAGACCTGGAATAACCTCTTACAGGGAGATAACACAGTTTGTACTGGGAGTTCTTCTTTATTTGGGAATATCTCCCTGTTATGGGCCTGAGGAGTACTTCTTTGTTCTGTTTATGCATGTGTGTCACACGGCACCTGCCCAGCCCCACAGGAGCTGGTGGGCTTGTTTGGCTACTGGAGGCAACACCTACTTACCTCATGTAAACATCCTTTGGCTCCCTTTGTCAAGGCTATCCACAAGGCAGCCACGTTTAAGTGAGGCCTGCAATATCAACAGGCCTAAGAAGTCATGGAACATGAAGTGACACACCTTATTTCTAGGGCCAATGAAGCCCACCAACCTATGGAACTATAGGACTCAGCAACTCCTACTCATGCAGACTGCAGTCTGTGGCAACAGGAAACCACCAGTGGAGCACATCAGCACCTTTGTGTATTAGATGCACAGACTAAGTGGGGTAGCTACTCCCTTTGAGTGGCAGCTTTTACCTTGCTATTGCACCTTAATGGAAATGGAGCATGAACCACTGATTTAGCCTGTATGACTCTAAGCTCAGAACTGCCTGTTCTTACAGGGGTGCTCACTAACCACCCTAATAAAATAGGACAGATTCAGCAAAGCTCCATCATCAAGTGGAAACTGTACACTCAAGATCAGGCGCTACTGGGGCCTTGGGGAGTCAGCCGACTCCTTGAACAAACAGCCGTTTTGACAGATGGATGTGAATGGCCTCGGGGGGCGCTCTTGCCCCTCCCTTGGCTAGATGTGGTCCACTGTTTGAAGATGTTCTGGCTGATGGTGTGGCTTGGTTTACATATGGATCTGTGAAACTCAAAGCTGATGGAGTCCATTGGGCTGCTGTGGCCATTAGCCTCAGAATTATCACCTCTGACTGAGTCTGGGTGGGAATGGTCAGCTCAGTGGGCCAAATTCCATGTGGTGGTGATGGCTGTACACGCCACTCTAAGAGTAACTTCTTGCTACATATCTACAGATGCATAGGCAGGTACAAACAGGCTAGTCATATAATCTGGAAGAATAATAATTGGACTATTAAAGTTTCCCCTGTGGGAACAGGGACTATGGCAGCAGTTTGCAAGCAGGGAAGGAGATCACAAGCAACTAACTCAGCAATGGTCACGCTCCTATGGTGTAAGATAGACTCCCCACATCCCCTATTATCCTCAAAAATGTGGGAATAAAATGATGGAATGAATAGCTCAAGCAGCTACTATGCAACTTCCATCAGGATGGTCAATTTACTGAGTAGTACCCTTGCTTATAGGAATGTCTTCTTTATACTGGGCATTCTGCCTTGATTGGGGATCTCTCCCTGGTATAGCCCTGATGAGGGAGCCCCTGGGTGGCTTAAACGGTTAAGCACTTGATTACTATCAGAAAGGCTGGTGGTTTGAACCCACTCATTGGCTCCTCCAGAGACAGGCCTGACAATTGGCTTCAGAAAGGTCACAGCCTTAAAAATCCTATGGAACAGTTCTACTCTGCACATTGGGTTGCTGTGAGTCAGAATTGACTTGATGGCAATTAACAACAACAACAATGGGTATAATGAGTACTTCTTTGTTCTGCTTATGCATATGTGTTACATGGCTCCTGGCCAACTCTACTATATCTGTTCCTGGCAGGGAGGGAAAGAGGTTCTTCACCTGTAGCTCGAGAAAAGTGTGTGCGGCCCAGCATCCACAGGGAGGGACCACTGGCCATGGGGGACTGACACTCACTATTAAAGCTGATCTTACTCTGTTTCTCTTCCCTGTAAGTAAACATTGTTCTATCCCGTGCCTGTGTGAATTGTGTTTTTATTGTGGACCTCAACACCTGCTGGACAGTATGATACCTCTCATATCAATTCAGGAAATTCACACACAAAAATAAACAGTATATTTATGATTAAATAAGATTATTATAAAACCAAGGGGAAATGTAATATAAAACTTAAGAGAGTGGTGGCCTGGGTTCAAGATGATGAGGTTGAAAGACAGTATATTAAGTTAGAAAAGGGGCACACAGCTAGACATAAACTTTGGGCAATATTTTAGTCCTTTAGTAAATGCTAGGGGTGCTTGTATTCATTTTCTTTTAATTTTTTTTAAATATTATTTTGTTGCTGTTGTTGAGAATATACATAGCAAAACATACACCAATTCAACTGTTTCTATATGTACAATCAGTGCCATTGATTACATTCTTCAAGTTGTGCAAACATTCTCATCCTCCTTTTCTGAATTGTTTCTCCTTTATAACATAACATAAACTCACTGCCCCCCAAGATTGCTATCTAATCTTTTGCGTTGCTGTTGTCATTTTGATCCCATATAGACAGTTCCTTAAAAAGCATAATACTCAAGGCAGTGTATTCATGATATTTTAAAACAAACCAATAAACAAAATAATAGAGACCATATGTTGTTGTTATTAGGTGTCATGGAGTTGGTTCCAACACATAGCGACCCCATGAACAACAGCATGAAACACTGCCCAGTTCTGCGCCATCCTCACAATCGTTGTTATGCTTGAACCCACTGTTGCAGCCACTATGTCAATCCATCTCATCGAGGATCTTCCTCTTTTTCACTGATCCTCTACTTTACCAAGCACGATGTCCTTCTCTAGGGGCTGGTCCCTCCTGATAACATATCCAAAGTACGTGAGATGAAGTCTTGTCATCACCGCTTCTAAAGAGCATTCTGGCTGTGCTTCTTCCAAAACAGATTTGTTCATTCTTCTGGCAGCCACAGTCTTTGTAACTCCCACCAATGACTAGGTGAGGACTACATAAATGAGGTTCTTATGGCCAACCAAGGGGATTGGATAGCTTGCTAATAATGTAAGTAAGGTGGATGGTACCCTTGTGGGGTGGGGTGGTGCAAATAAGGCGTATGAAACTCTTATGAGGGGATTGGTCAATTTTGCCATTTGCTAGGCTTAAAAAAGAGTCAATCCCAGAGCAGAGGGGGACCTGACTATCACCAAGAAGAAGAGGTGGAAATGGAGCATCTCCTTTGGACCTGGGATCCCTGGGATCCCCCTAGACCCAGGAGACATGGAGAGAGAGCTGTAACACTGAAGATGGCAAGATGGTGAGAAGCAGTGGCAGAGAAACAGCGGCAGCAGAGGCAGCAGAACTAGGAGACCAGCAGAAGGCTTGCTGGTGGAGTGAGATGCCTCCAGGCACTTGGAGATAAGCTCCCTGACCAACAGAGCATGAGAGCTGAGTGCCTCTGGGCAGAAGGCTTCCTGGTGGAGTGGAGTGCCTTCGGGCACTTGGCAGTGGAGCTAGGCTCACCTACACACAGAGCAAGAGAGTTGAATGCTTTTGGGCTGAGGCTTCCTGGTGGAGTGGGTTGCCTCCAGGCACTTATCAGCAGAGCTAAAAGAACTTTGTAGCACTTGCCTGAGCAGGGCAGAGGCCAAGGGTCCAGAGATCAGTGTACCTGTGGGCACGGCTGAGAAGAGGCTGTCCTGATCAAATACCTGTATCCTGAGCATTCCTGAACCTAAATTGTAATCTTTTACTTCCCTAATAAACCTTATAATCATGAGTATTATCTGTTAGTTCTGTGAGGCCATTGCAACAAATTATCGAACCGAGCAGTGAAGTAGAGAATGTCATGGGAGGGACTGTTGGTGTCAGAAATGGTAAAAAGATTGGAGGGTAGAGGTAAGTCTGACCTCCACCTCAGGAATCAGCCTTAGGCGGTGGATCTTGATTCTTCTTCCCCCTTGTGAAGTTAGAGGTCAGAGGGTCCCACCACACCATTTTTATAGGCCACATAGAAATTCGTTCCAATAGTGCATGATGATCCAGAAATTATGAAAATCCAATGTGAGGTCCAAAGTAAAAGTAATATGACACGAATCCTAATGATTAGTAAAAATACCATAAGTAAAATCTCTTGCTTATCATGCCTACCTGTCCTTATTTCCTGAAGATATTCCATTACTAACCATCTTTGGAAACCCTGGTGGCACAGTGGTTAAGAGCTATGACTGCTAACCAAAAGGTCGGCAGTTCGAATCCACCAGGCCCTCCTTGGAAACCCTGTGGGGCAGTTCTACTCTGTCCTATAGGGTCACTATGGGTCAGAATCAACTTGCCGACAACAATTTTTTTTTTTTAACCATCTTTATAGAAATGTTCAATGTATAAACATATGTTATGTCGTGTTGTGATATATTTTAAGCATTCCAGAGAATATTTGGAAGAATGTAAAAGTTAAAACAGTACAATTTAGAACCTGTTCTTCTCTTTTAAATATCTCTTTATAGAAATACCTACATCTATGTACATATGGAAGCCCTGGTGGTGTAGTAGTTAAGAGCTATGGCTGCTAACCAAAAGGTTGAAAGTTTGAATCTACCAGGCACTCCTTGAAAACTCTATGGGGCAGTTCTATTCTGTCCTATAGGGTCACTGTGAGCTGGAATCGACTCCATGGCAATAGGTTTTATGCATAAAAGAGAAAGACTATTCTACATACTGTTTATATTTGCATAGCCCTCACCACTGTGTTCTTCAGAAAAGTCAGTCTAGGTCTGTGAAACACTCTGCCCACCCTCACAGAACTTCCATACTCCCATACATTTCATAGAAGAAAACTTTTATAGAAGCTACATGAGTAGTTTCCAATGTTTATGTAAATATTTATGTAAAATGTGATTCCAATATATTTTAAAATTATATGTGTTTATATATCTACGTGGGAGTCCCTCGGTGGTACAAACAGCTAAGCGCTTGACTACTAGCCAAAAGGTTGGCAGTTCCAACCCACTCTGAGGTGCCTTGGAAGATAGGCAACAAATACATCTATATAGATAAATGAATACATACAGATATAGATATAAGTATGAATATTGTTGTTAGTTGTTAGGTGCCATTGAGTTGGTTCCAACTCATAGCACCTGTACGCATAACATAAGGAAACACTGCCCTGCCCTGCGCCATCCTCACAATTGTTGCTTTGTTTGAGCCCATTGTTGCAGCGACTATGTCCTTCTAACCTGAGGGGCTCATCTTCTGGTATTAAGATCTGCTGCTATTCATAAGGTTTTCACTGCCCAATTTCTTTAGAAGTAGATTACCAGGTCCTTCTTCCTAGTCTGTCTTAATCTGGAAGCTCCGCTGAAACCTGTCTACCATGGGTGACCCTGCTGGTATTTGAAATATCGGTTGCATAGCTTCCAGCATCACAGCAACATGCAGACCACATGAATACAGATCCATAATATTTGGAAAGTTATATGGAAGGATACACTCCAAAATATTAACAGTAATAACTTCTGAGTAATAGAATTTTGGTTATTTAATTATCTTTGCCATAACATTCAAATTTTTCTCTCATTAATGTATATTGATTTTATAATAAAAATGGACTATAAATATCACATTTATCCTTACAAGCAATCAAATAATTAGGAGCAACTTTTTGTATCTATCAAATTAGTAAAGATTAACATCTCCAGCTATAAAAGGTGCCGAAAAATTCAATAGTCATTTAGTGCTAATGGCTCTATCAATTGAGAAAGCAATTTGGCAAGAGTGTAAGGAGCCATCAGAAATGTGTATCCTTTAGCCCTCGGTAACAACTTTTGACAGGCACCACCACACCACCTCCAAATAATACATAACATATGACAATCCACCACTAATAAAAAACTAATAATAATCTGAATATACGAAGTCTTTATTATGAGTAACGAATTGGAAAATGTATGGCATTCTCATAAAGAAAAAGTTTAGTTACAGGACATCTATGTAATGGACTACAGAATCATTAAAAATGCTGATAAATCCATGAATAGTTTTTCAAGTGCATAGTGGTGCAGTGGTTAAGCACTGGGCTGCTAAGCGAAAGGTTAGTGATTTGAACCCACCAGATGCTCCACAGTAGAAAGATGTGGCAGTCTGTTTCCACAAAGATCATGCCTTAGAAACCCGATGAGGCAGTTATACTCTGTCCTATAGAATCGTTTTGAGTCAGAATCAACTGGATAGCAATGGGTTTGGTTTTGGCTTAATAGCACAATGCAGCAATGAAGTTACATGATTGCTTACATAAAAATACGAGAGGGGGATACACAAAGACAGGAAAAAAAATCCTTATGATATAGGTTTTATAATAAAATTTGGCTTACAATAAATGACATTCATAAGTTTCTCAACTTAAACAAAATTTTATTCCATTTTTTTCTTTTGTATGTCAGGTTGGAAAATAGGATTTGTGACATTTACATCATAACCGAATCTGCACTGAACTTTCTAGACATGACCTTTAGAAACCAAGTGAAAGTCCTTTAAGAGATTATTTCATGCAAATTGAAATAATAACGGTATAATTTTTACTACATAACCGAGTCTTAATGCTGTTCCTCCAAAATGTACAAAATAAAGGGAGGAACCATAATGATTTAAGTCATTTGTTTTTCAAGGAAATAGCATTTAGTAAAAAAATACAGAGGCGTACCCACAAATTATTGTTCTACGTATGTCCTTGGGCAGGTTATGTAATTGTTCCCAAACTCAGTTTCTTCATCTGTGAATGTGTCCACATGTGCACATCTGTGTTTATAGTGTAGATTAAATTACAGGATCAATACAATATCCTGGGTTTGGCTCATATTAAGTGTTGAATAAATATTTCATATAATAGCTATTATGAGTTATGTAGAAAAAAAAAGTTCCTTAAGAGGTTGGCAATGTTCTCTGAGGTAGATTGAATTATTGGAGCACTGGTGGCACAGCAGTTAAGCACTCACCTGCTAACCGAAAGGTTGACAGTTTGAATCCACCAAGCACTCCACGGAAGAAAGATGTGGCAGTCTGCTTCCATAAAGATTACAGCCTCGGAAACCCTATGGAACAGTTCTACTCTGTCCTTTAGGGCTGCTATGAGTTGAAATCAACTTGATGGCAACGAGTTTGGCTTTCTTTTTGGTTTATTCTTTTTCACCTATGCTTTTGTTCATCTCTTAGTCATGGGACTTTTTGTTCCTCCTTCTTGAGTCTTAGTGTAATTCTGTCCTCGAATCTGGGCTCAGTGAGGTGAGATACTTTGGCCACTGGCATGTAATAGTGTGATATCCTGAGACTAAGAGACAACACATTTTTTTAATTGCCCTCTATTGCTTTTGCCCTTACAATGAGGAGAACATGCCCCAGCTATCCTTCTGGTCCAAGAAGGATGAGAGGCATGTGAAGCAGACCTAGAAACAACCTGCAGCTTAGAGCTGCCAATGCTTATTATTCTATGTCGGGACTGTCAAAAGAACAAACAAATCTGTCTTAGAGATATACAACCAGAATACTCCTTAGAAGGGAGGATGGAGAGACTTCGACTCACTTACTTTGGACACGTCATTTGGAAAGACCAATTGCTAGAGAACAACACCATGGTTGGTAAAGTAGAAGGTCAGCAAAGCAAGGGAAACCCTCAATGAGATGGACTGATACAACAGACAAACCAGTGGACTCAAACATACCAATGATAATGAAGATGATGCAGGACCAGGCAGTATTTTATGCTATTATACATAAGGTTGCCATGAGTTAGAGCCAACTCAGTGGCAACCAACAACACCACTATATGTCACTGAGAGTTTTGTAATTCCTTGTTACACAGCAATAACTGACTGACACTGTCAAAATCACAATGATTCATTTATTTCTTGCTTTCCTGAGCCCTATTCCAGTGTGTTTTAGTTCAGGAGAATTAGGGGACCAATTTTCATGACTAGACTGTTGTATTAAGGCATTAATTCCATGTTCTTCTCCCAGTGACACTCTCAAATAAATCTTTAAAAAAACAAACCCATTGCTGTCATGTTGATACTGACTCATATTGACCCCATGGGACAGAGTAGAACTGATCCATAGAGTTTCCAAGGCTGTAATCTTTATGGAAGCAGACTACCACATCTTTCTATGATGGAGCAGCGGGTGGGTTCGAACTGCTAACCTTTTGGTTAGGAGCCATGCACTTAGCCACTGCGTTACCAGGGCTCCTTAAATAAGTTTATACCTTGTGCAAAACAAAGCTATAGTAGACAGAAAGAACTAAAATGATTAAAGTTGGCTTTACTTTCTCCAATATTATAAAATTGGTAGCTACTAACTACATATGTAAACAAATGGTTAAAGAAAAAATTGCTTTTCAGAAAAAAACGCAAAATTTAAGTCACCAAAATATAACAGAGTCCAATTAATCATCCCACTGCTAAACAGTATGTCCCTTTCATTTAGGGTGATTGCCAATGAACATCCTCAGGTGGCTCAGCGAAGCTCTTTGACAATAAACAGCGGCTCAGTAGGGGCCTGGTATTGCCTGTAGCTAATTTACAGTGATTTACAGACGTAAATTGGTGAGTATGGGTTAAAGACAAAATATTTTCCACATATTCCATGGGTAATGTTTTATATTATGCTGCCCTATAGAAGACACAGAGCCTTGGTGGCGCAGTGATTAAGCGTTCTACTGCTAACCAAAAGGTCGATAGTTCAAACCCACCAGCCACTCCTGAGGCAGTTCTACTCTGTTCTATAGGGTCACTATGAGTCATAATTGACTCGACGGCAATGGGTTTGGTTTTGGTTTGGTTCTAGAAGGCAGTGAGCTACAGAGCCTTTAATAATCATACAAAGATTGAGGTCTATCTAAATTATCAATATACATATACAGAAGCTCCAAAGGGGGGAAAAGAAACACTAACTTTGAACCATAGTATGATGCTATCGTTTGTTTACTGGTCCTTTCAAAATGTCAGCTTCTCTAATGTTTCCTACAGGCATTTCTTGTCACAGCGGCAACGGTTGTCGGGGCGGCAGAGACAATAACCAATGCCACAACTCTTACAGAGAAGTGGGGCCAGGAGGGTCACTATGAGGAGTCGAACCCAGCTTCAGTCCCAGGAGTTTATTTTATAGTCAATACAGCAAACAGTGAAGAAATAACAGAACAATGGGCTTTGGGTGAATAAGTTTCAGGCAAGGGAGGAGGAATTTAGGTAAACAAGCCAATTAGTAATGGGTTTGGAAAAACAAGTCGTGACAAGTCTCAACATGTTGGGGACAAGTCTCAACATGTTGTGCAGCATAGAGGCCTTTATACATCCATATTTTAATGGCACATAACCCCACAGTTTCTTTAGATATCCTTGGTATTTTTCAAAATGAAATATTCCTATTTAATGAATTATGTATCTGTGTGGGGTGGAAGTGATCGTGGCGTCTCTAAGTTATAAGCAGAGAAATGGGAGTTGGATAAAAAGAAACAAGTATTTAAATATCATTCTCTATGTGTCAGCCACCTCACTGGGCGTATTAGTAAAAACGTTGCTGTTATTGGGTGCCATCAAGTCAATGCTGACACATAGCACCCCACTTGACAGAGCAGAACTGCCCCATAAGGTTTTCAAGGCTGTAATCTTTATGGGAGCAAATTGCCAGGTCTTTCTCCCACAGAGCCACTGGGTGAGTTTGAACTGCCAACCTTTGGATTAGCAGCTAAGTGATTATCTGTTCGCACTACCAGGGCTCCTTATTAATAATAATAATGATAGCTAAAGTTTGTGACATTTAGTAGGTTCCTGGGTGGCAAAAATGGTTGTGCTCAACTACAAACCTAAAAGGTTGGTGGTTCAAATCCACCACGTGTGCTGCAGAAAAAAGACCTGGTGACCCGCTTCTATAAAGATTACAGCCAAGAAAACTGTGTGGAGCAGCTCTACTCTGTAATGCGTGGTGTTGCCAAGTGTTGAAATCAACTCAACTGCAAGGCGTTTTTGGTTTTGGTGATGTTTATTATACATATCAAATACTGTGCTAAGCAATGTACATGGTTGCGTCTTCCATCTTTACCATAGCCTATGAGGTAAATACTGATATTACACCCTATTACAGAGAAGAAAATGAACGTAGAAAGTGGAGAGAACTTTCCCAAGTGCACACAACTAGTGTGACCATTTAATCCAGGATAAAAACTCAAATTTGTCTAATCTTTTCTCTCACTTCTATACATTTTTAACAAGACATGTTTACAAATGAGGTAAAACTTGTGGCCAACCCATGTTCATATACAAACCAATTATCTGTTTTCCTTTATACACAGACTAAACTGTACTCACAAACATGAATCTAATCTTAAAGATAAAAACCAAAAGGACAGTAGGTCAGTCGTTTCAAGCACTGAAGTACCAATACTCATTGTGCTTTCTGATATAAATTTTCTATTGGAATTTTCAGGATGATAGACAATGGGCTGTCATATAAAGGATATCAATATTGGCAAAAATAAAACAAAGTTATCATTTCTTACTGATGATAAGCTAATATATTTGGATCTCAGAATCAAGTGAAAGTCTACAAAAACAAAGCCTTCTTAAGGTTGCTGGTAACCAAAAAAAAAAACCAAAGAACGAAAAACCAAACCCATTGCCATCAAGTCAATTTAAACTCATAGCAACCCTACAAGACAGAGTAGAATTGCCCCATAGTGTTTCCAAGGAGTGGCTGTTGGATTTGAACTGCCAACCTTTAGTTAGCAGACAAGTTCTTAACCGCTGCACAAGACAGTATAATACAAACATTAACAGTTTTACTCTACAAATGTAATGAGTACTTAGAAAACAAAATATACAAACAAAGCCCAATTCACGAAAATAATACTTTAAATCACCAGGGATAATCTTAATTAAAAATTCACACAATCTATATAAAGAAAATATTGAAATTCTATTGAAGGATACAGGAGAATTCAAAATAAGCGTAAATTTTTTTGTTCTTTGTGGATATTTCTTTTTGAAAAATTAAATACTGTAAAGATACCAATATTACCTCAATTGCTATATAATTTTATTGTAATTTCATTTTAAACCTAATGGATATGTTAAACATGTTAGACCTGATAAAAGTATTAGAATAATATCTGTATGAGTAAGCGTGAAAGAATGACAGGAAATTTTAGAGAAACTAAAGTATCAAAAAAAAAAAAAAGAAAGAAAAACCAAACCAAACCAAACCCACTGCTGTCGATTCTGGCTCATATCGACCCTATAGGACAGAGTAGAACTGCCCAATAGAGTTTCCAAGGCTGTAAATCTTTATGGAAGCAGACTGCCACATCTTTCTCCCAAATAGCAGCTGGTGAGTTCAAACTGCTGACCTTCAGGTTAGCAGCCCAGCCCTTTAACCACTGAGTCACCAGGGCTCTGAAACGAAAGTAATGGGAGATCATTTCCTCTAGCAGAATTAAAACATTTTATGAAACTTTGGCAGTTCAGATGATGTTGTAACTACACAATGAAGAGACAGTTTAATGAAGTACAGTAGGTAGTATAGCTAGCATATATTAAATTTAGTATGATATGAGAAAAGGTGGTTTATATTGGTTAGGATAGGCTAGGCTCAAAGGTATTGATTTCTTGATAACATAAAGTCTGAAACAAGATTTTCTGGTCAATTTGTGACTTCTTTCTATTTTCAGCCAATGGTTCTCAAAGTGCCCAGCTGCATCAGCATTACCCGTGGACTTGTTAGAAACACAAATACTGGGCCCTACCACAGTATCATAGAATCAGAAACTGGTAGTGGGGCTAGCATTGTATTTGTTTTAACAAACCCTCCAAGTAATTCTGATACATGATAAACTTTGAGATTCACTATCCTAGGGAGTGCTTATCAACTACATTTGACTATGAAAGGGAAAGACAAGATGTGGAAAACATGGCTATTGTAGTGAGTTGAATAGAGTCCCCCCCCAAATTCATGTTCACCCAGTACCTCAAAATGTTACTGTATTTGGAATTCGGCACCTTGCAGATGTAATTAGTTAAAGGTTTCAACATGAAATCATCCTGGGTTTAGGGTGGGTCCTAAATCCAGTGACTGATGTCTTTACAAGATGACCATGCAGAGGCACAGGGACACACTCAGAGAGAACACCATGTGAAAATGGAGGCAGAATGGGACTGATGTATTACAAGCCAAGGAACACCAAGGATTCCTGGGAGCAACCAGGAGCTACGAAGAGGCAAGGAGGAATTCTTAGAACGTAGAACCTTAAGAGTGAGTACAACCCTGCTAACACCTTGATTTCAGACTTCTATCCTCTAAAACTGTGAGAGAATGAATCTCTGTTGTTTGAAGCCACCAAGTCTGTGGCAATTTGTTATGGCAGCTCTGGAAAGCCAATACAACTATTAAGAACTCTAGCCCAGAAATGGTATATATCACTTCAGTGTAGACTCCATTGATTAGAACTCAGACTGGAAAATATAGCCTAGTTATGTGCTATATAAAGATATATAAAGAGAAGAACATGACATTTGGTGGATAGTTATCGGTCTCTGTCACAATAATATTTCAAGTTATTGGAGGAAATATATGATTGATTAATGCTGAAACAACTGATTAGCTATTTAAAATAATTATTATAAAAAACTAACACTTAGAACAGCACATGTTTTACTGACAAACATTAAAACAATTTAGAAAACTTGATATTTATGAGGATTAGGTAAAACATAGGCTTTCAGATTCTTGGTAGGAAAGTAAATACAACCATTCTGGTAATCAGTTCAGCAATATATGACAAAGTATGTGTTTACCATAGGTAGATAAAATACAGAAATGCCCTTCAGTTGGAAGTCAGTTAATCAAACTGTGGCATATGTATAAATTTAATTTCCTAACATCATTGACAAGATGATAGAAATACCCATTTGCAGAAATGGAAAAACACTTTACAACATATTGGTGTGTGAAAAGTACCTTTTGCAATAGTTTAGCACAATTCCCTCCATGTTAACATTTACCATATCTCCATACCTCTTTAGGGGTCCCTGGGTGGCCCAAACAGTTAGGAGCTCGACTACCAGCCAAAAAGTTGGTGGTTCGAACCTATGCAGGGGTTTCTTGGGAGACAGGCCTGGAGACCTGCTTCTGAAGGGAAACATATGCCTTGAAACCCCTGTAGAGCAGTTCTACTCCGCACACGTGAGGTTGCCATGAGTCGGAGTCCTCTCTATGGCAACTAACAACAAAAACAACCACATGTCTTTATCTGTATACCTGCTCACCTCTGCTTATATACAGAGTTAAATACCTACAAACATGTTCATCAGAATATTCAAAGACTTATCTCTAAGTTGTGATGGTTCATGTTAGTTGATGTTTCTTTTCAATTTATTTTCTGTATTTTTCAAAGTTTGCCAATTTATACATCACTTGTCCAAAAACAATATCAAGCTAGGATTTTTGTTTGATGGTTTAAATGGCATTGAGCTGCTCTAGAATAGAGCTGTCCATTGGCAGATCACAATTGTGAATTATCCTCAGGACTTGAGGTGGGGAACAGGGCACTGGCGTGGCTTGGGCTAGCTGTAACTTCTATCCCAGTCATCCTAGGCTGACCTTGCTTTATCAAGAATTCTCAAAGCTGCAAACCAAACAATATGAAGTCTAATGAGATGCCCTGAGGACTCCTCATGAAGGAATGATCACCATTTGTTGCTCCAACATGTGTTCTGACAACAGCCAAGAATGAGTTTTTATTGGTGGCTTATTTCAGCAGTTTGCTGCAGAACACAACTTTGCAGAGAAAGGAGATACGAAGGTATTGGAGGTGTTCTACTCCATACACCCTGGAGCACAGGTGATGCTCAAAGGAATTTGGCAGTGGATCCTGATAAGTGAAGATCAGAGGTTGACTCAAATGGCTATCTTCTCAAACATGGGGTACATCTGTCCATTCTGCGTCTTAGGTACTATGCTAGTGTCATGTAAGCCAGCTTCTGGGTGGCTTTCTAATAATATATATATGTTCTTCAAACTAGAACTTCATAATTGGCTTGATATATTTGATATAAAAAAGTTCATTGAATTTGAATTCAATTTGCATTATCACAAGAACTGTCAACATTATGTGTCATGAAAAAAAGTCAGCTGTTAGATTCTTTAAAAAAAATTTCTAATGATCTAAATTTTTCAATGATTATGAAAAGAGTGTTAAATATTTTATCACTTTTCTGTGTGAGCAAATTTCTCCTTGATGGTAATTTTCAAGAATTGGAAGAGATCATCATTAAAAATCATGATTAGGAATTTCTTGTGAACATTTCAAACAGAAAATCTTATGTAAAACTGTTACGTGAACAGAAACAAAGTCCACTTTCTTATTTAACTGTTTGATTTGCAAGCTTTATAAAATATATTATTTAATGTTTTATATTGCTTCATATTTTATTATCATAAATAACTGATACGAATAATTTTTTTTTTTTGCAAACAGCGCAGGAAACTCTACATTTTTAGTTTTCTCCAGTATCTTTACAAATATTATCAGCTTCTTTGAGTGTCTTTGAGTGGTAGACCCTAGGAAAAAAACAAACAAAAAAACCCATTGCCCTAAAGTCAATTCTGACTCATAGCAAACCTATAGGACAGAGTAGTACTGCTCCATATGGCTTCAAAGGAGCATCTGGTGGATTCAAACTGCCAACCTTTTGGTTAGCAGCCAAGTTCTTAACCACTTTGCCACCAGGGCCCCAGCAGACACACTCTAGAGATTCTTTTTTCTGCCTTGATAAAGTAAACACCATGTGGAGAAGCCCATGTGGCAAGGAACTGCATGTAGCCTCTAGGAACTGTAGATGGCCTTAGGAATTGAGGTTGACTTCCATCTGACAGCAAGAAGCAGGGTCCTCAGTCTTACAGATGCAAGGAAATGAGTTCTGCCCACAACTGTGGAATGCAGTCTTGTGAGACCCTGAGCAGAGGACCCAGCAAAGCTAACCATGAGATGTTAAATGTGTGTTGTTTTAAGATACTGCATTAGCTCCTTTCCTCCTTAAATCTGAAGAAAATAATGACAGTTATTTAATGCTTGTTTACAAACCTTTTGTAGAGTATGTAGAGTATCTCTCTACTGCCCTTTTGTCATAAGTTTTCCAACTGATGCATACGGGGATGGCTTCCATCCTTACTTTCTATTTATACATAGGCCACAGGTGGAATGGTTATCATGGAATCAGGTTCCAGCCACTGTGCTATCAGCAGTGGTTCTCAATGTGTGGTCTGGGAACCACTAGGGCTCCCTGAGACCCTTTCAGGGGTCTACATAGTCAAAAGTATTTCACATTAACAATAAGAAATGATTTTCCAGTCTCTTTCATAAGTTCACAGCAAGAGTCTTCCAGAGGCCACATATGTTCTTGTGTACGCTTGTGTTTTAAACATTCCTGCTTTAATTTCTAACTTATTAAATATGGTAAGCTGGCCCTCAAAAACAATGAAAACCCTGATTTTTAACATTCCCAATCAAATTTCTGTTGTGTGAATATCCTCACCACAGCTTATTTCAAGCTATTAAGTAACATCTCTGAATGTGAATTAAGAAGAGGAGTATACAATGATTGGCTCTTGTTGGTAAATACAAGCTGTCTCCAACACATCAATGTTATAACCTCATAAACTGGGTGTTCCGGGGCCCTCAGAAATTTTTAATTCCATGTCCAAGATATGCTGAATATCACCTACATTTATCAAACACCTCTGTAACATTTTTTTATATAAAATTTTAACAAGCTCTTAATAAAGTTTCCAAATTTACCCAATAATTCCTTCCTAAAATTGAATATGTTAAACCAATTTTTAATGAATTATTAATATGGGTCAGACACAGTCCTCAGACATAGCAGAGAACAAACTATGCTGTCTATAACTTCTTGGAACTTACATTCTAGTGGGAGAAACAAAAAAGCGGATAATAAATATACAACAGATAGTGATAAAAGCTATGAATAAATAGCTGGATAAGGGGCTAGAGAAAAATGGATGAAAAAGGGATATTTTATATGTACTGACTCCAGAGGAAGGTGTAGATATGACATCTTCCAGGCAGCCCCCAGTGTATTGTTCCACACAGTTTTCTCAGATTCCTCTAAAGTCAGAGAAATTCTACATCCAGGATGCTTAACAGCTAGGTGTATAATTTCTTCTTAAAATACCGCTAGAAGAAAAAAAAAAAAAACTTTTTTTTTTTTTTTTTTTTAATCTCAGTATCTATTCCACGTCAGTGCCTACTCATTTAGGCATAGGTTTTACTGTCCCAGAGAGAGCTTCCTCTAGTTCCCAGCAAGTCTGGCTGCTGAGGTATTCTTGATTCAAAGGCAGCAGACTGAGAATTGAAATTTGGCCAGATTGATCACACTGATTACCTAACCAAAATCTTCAGACTTGGTCTCTTCATTCATTAAGAAAGAGACTCCTCCCACACACACACATACACACACTTCTACCACTATTTGAAGTCTCTGGCTCCCACTCTGAGTGAGGAAGGAGCCATCAGCTCTACCTTAGGCCGTCTCCTTCTCACCCAATGTGTGATCTGATAGCTAAGATCCCTGTCTCTACTGCCCTTTTGTCATACATTTTCCAAATGATGTACATGGGGAAGGACTCCATCCTTATTTTCTGTTGTGTTTTAGACATTTATCCTATGCCCATCTTGTGGTTGTTCTTGTTACATGCCATCAAGTCGGTTCCCACTCACAGTGACCCTATGTACAACAGAACGAAACACTGTCCGGTCCTGCACCATCCTCACAATTGTTGTTATGCTTAAGCTGACTGTTGCAGCCACAGTGTCAATCCATCTCATTGAGGGTCTTCCTTTTTTTTGGTGACCCTCTATTTTACCAAGCATGAAGTCCTTCTCCAGGGACTGATCCCTCCTGACAACATGTCCTATATGAGACGTAGTCTTGCCATCCTTGCTTCTAAGGAGCATTCTGGTTGCACTTCTTCCAAGACAGATTTATTCATTTTTGTGGCAATCCATGGTATATTCAATAATCTTCTCTAACACCACAATTCAAAGGCGTCAATTCTTCAGTCTTCCTTACTCATTTTCCAGCTTTAGCATGCATATGAGACGATTGAAAATACTATGGCTTGGGTCAGGCACATCTTAGTCCTTAAAGGGATATTTTTGCTTTTTAACACATTAAAGAGGTCTTTTGCAGCAGATTTGACCCATGCAATGTGTCTTTTGATTTTTTCTTTTTTAAATTTTTTCCCATACAAAGATTTATACATACATTGTTATGTGAACCTAATTGCTCTCACCATACTGCCACAGCACACTCCTCCTTTCCACCCGTTTCCCCATGTCCATTGAACCCGCTCCTAACCCTCTCTGACTTCCCATCTCACCTCCGAACAGAAGCTGCCCGTTTAGTCTCTTGTATCTACATGAGCTAAGAGGCACACTCCTCACGAGTATCAATTATGTCCCACAGTCCAGTCCAATCCCTGTCTGAACAGTTGGCCTCAGAAATTGTTTTAGTTCTGGGCTGATAGAGAATCCAGGGGCCATGCTTCCCGGGGTTCCTCCACTCTCAGTCAGACCACGAACTCTCATCTTCTTACTAGAATTTGAGTTCCGTACCTCACCTTTCTCTTGTTCCATCAGGGACTCTGTTGTGTTCCTTGTCAGGGCGGTCACTGGAGGTAGCCAGGCACGATCTAGTTCTTCTGGTCTCAGGCTAATGAAGTCTCTGGTTTATGCATCCCTTTCTGTCTCTTGGGCTAATGCTTTTCTTGTGTTTTTGGTGTTCTTCATTCTCCTTTACTCCAGGTAGCTGGGACCAATTGATGCCTCTTAGATGGCCCCTTGCAAGCTTTTCAGACCCCAGATGCCACTCACCAAAATAGGATGCAGAACATTTTCTTAATAAGCTTTGTTATGCCAGTTGACCTAGATGTCCCCTGAAAGCATGGTTTCCAGACCCCTACCCCTGCTACTCTGTCCCTGAAAGTGTTTGATTGTATTCAGGAAACTTCTTAGATTTGTTTTAGTCCAGTTGTGCTGACTTCCCCTGTAGTGTGTGCTGTCCTTCCCCTCACCTAAGATAATTCTTATCTACTGTCTAGTTAGTAAATAACCCTCACCCTCCCTTCCCACCCTCTTAACCACCAAAGAATGTTTTCTTCTGTGTTTAAACCTTTTCTTGAGTTTTTATAATAGTGGTCTTATAAAATATTTGTCCTTCTGTGACTGACTAAATTCACTCAGCATAATGACTTCCAGCTTCCTCCATGTTATGTTTCACGGCTTCATTGTTGTTCTTTATCATTGCGTAGTATTCCATTGTGTGAATATACCATAATTTGTTTATCCATTCATCTGTTGATGGGCACCTAGGTTGTCTCCATCTTTTTGCTACTGTGAACAGTGCTGCAATGAACATGGGTGTGCATATATCTATTCATGTGATGGCACTTATTTCTCCAGGATATATTGAAAGAAGTGGGAGAGCTGGATGGTATGGTACTTCTATTTCTAGCTTTTTAAGGAAGTGCCAAATCAATTTCCAAAATGGTTGTACCATTTTACATTCCCACCAATGGTGTATAAGTGTTCCAGTTTCTACACAACCTCTCCAGCATTTATTATTTTGTGTTTTTTGGATTAATGCTAGCCTTGTTGGGGTGAGATGATATTTCATTGTAGTTTTGATTTGCATTTCTCTAATGGCTAATGATCGTGAGCATTTCTTCATGTGTCTGTTAGCCACCGAATATCTTCTTTAGCAAAGTGCCTGTTCATATCGTTTGCCCATTTTTTAATTGGGCTATTTGTGTTTTTGTTGTTGAGGTTTTGCAGTATCTTCTAGATTTTAGAGATTAGAAGCTGACTGGATTTGTTGTACCCAAAAAATTTTTTCCCAGTCTGTAGGTTGTCTTTTGACTCTTTTGGTGAAGTCTTTTGATGAGCATAAGGGTTTGATTTTTAGGAGCTCCCACTTACCTAGTTTCTCTTCTGGTGCTTGTGCATTGTTACTTATGGTTCATGTTGTGTTTATGCCATGTATTAGGGCTCCTAGTGTTGTTCCTATTTTTTCTTCCATGATCTTTATCATTTTCAATTTTATATTTAAGTCTTTAATCCATTTTGAGTTAGTTTTTGTGCATGATGTGAGGTATGGGTGTTGTTTCAGTTTTTTGCAGGTTCATATCCAGTTATGCCAGCTCCATTTGTTAAAGAGACTGTCTTTTCCCAATTAATGGACTTTGGGCCTTTGTCAAATATCAGCTACTCATAGGTGGATGAATTTGCGTCTGGATTCTCAATTCTGTTCCATTGGTCTATGTACCTATTGTTGTACCAGTACCAGGCTGTTTTAACTACCATGGCAGTATAATAGGTTCTAAAATCAGGTAGTGTGAGGCTTCCCACTTTGTTCCTCTTCTTGAGTAATGCTTTACTTATTTGGGGCCTCTTCCCTTTCCATATGAAGTTGGTGATTTATTTATCCATCTCATTAAAAAATGCCAGTGGAATTTGGATCGGGATTGCATTGTATCTGTAGATTGCTTTGGGTAGAATTGACATTTTCACAATGTTGAGTCTACCTATCCATGATCAAGGTATGTTTTTCCACTTATGCAGGTCTCTTTTAGTTTCTTGCAGTAGTGTCTTGTTGTTTTCATTGTATAGTTCTTTTACGTCTCTGGTTAGATTTATTCCTAAGTATTTTATCTTCTTGGGGGCTATTGTAACTGGTATTGATTTGGTGATTTCCTCTTTGAAGTTCTCTTTGTTGGTGTAAAGGAATCTGAGTTTTATATGTTTATCTTGTATCCTGATACTTTACTGAATTCTTCTATTAGTTCCAGTAATTTTCTTGTGGATTCTTTGGGGTTTTCTCTGTATAAGATCATATCATCTGAAATAGAGATACTTTGATTTCTTCCCTATCAATTTGGATGCCTTTTGTTTCTTCTTCTAGCCTAATTGCTCTGGCTAGGATCTCCAGCACAATGTTGTATAAGAGTGATGATAAAGGGCATCTTTGTCTGGTTCCCGTTCTCAAGGGGAAGGCTTTCAAAGTCTTCCCATTTAGGATGATGTTGGCTGTTGTCTTTCTATAAATGCCCTTAATTATATTAAGGAATTTCCATTCTATTCCTGTTTTGTTGAGAGTTTTTACCATGAATGGGTGTTGGATTTTGTTGAATGCCTTTTCTGCATCAATTGATAAGATCATGTGGTTATTGTCTTCTGTTTTATTTATGTGATGGATTACATTGATTGTGTTTCTGATGTTAAACCATCCCTGCATACCTGGTATAAATCCCACTTGATCATGGTGAATTATTTTTTTGATATGTTGCTGAATTCTACTGGCTAGAATTTTGTTGAGGATTTTTGCATCAATGTTCATGAGGGATATTGGCCTGTAATTTTCTTCTTTTGTGGTGTCTTTACCTGGTTTTGGTATCAAGGTTATGCTGGCTTCGTAGAATGAGTTTGGGAGTATTCCATCCTTTTTTATGCTCTGAAATACCTTTAGTAGTAGTGGTGTTAACTCTTCTCTGAAAGTGTGGTCGAATTCTCCAGTGAAGCCATCTGGCCCAGGGCTTTTTTTTGGTGGGAGTTTTTTAACTACGTTTTCAATCTCTTCTTTTGTTATGGGTTTGATTGGTTGTTCTACCTCTGTTTGTGTTAGTTTAGGTAGGTAGTGAGTTTCTAGAAATTTGTCCATTTCCTCTAGGTTTTCAAATTTGTTGGAGTATAATTTTTCGTAGTATTCTGTTATGATTCTTTTAATGCCAGTTGGGTCTGTTGTGATATCACCCATCTCATTTCTTATATGGGTTATTTGTTTCCTCTCCTGTTTTTCTTTTGTCAGTTTGGCCAGTGGTTTATCAACTTTGTTGATCTTTTCAAAGAACCAGCTTTTGGCCTTGTTAACTCTTTCATTTGTTTTTCTATTCTCTATTTCATTTAATTATGCTGTAATTCTTATTATTTCCTTTCTTCTCTCACCTGGGGGCTTCTTTTGCTGCTCTCTTTCTACTTGTTCCAGTTGTAGGGTTAATGTTTTGTTTATGGCCCTTTCTTCGTTTTGGATGTGTGCGTTTACTGCTATAAACTGACCTCTGCACACTGCTTTTGCTGTGTCCCAAAGGTTCTCATATGATGTGTTTTCATTCTCATTTGATTCTATGAATTTCTTTATTCCATCCTTAATTTCTTCTATAACCCAGTAGTTTTTGAACAAGGTGTTCAGTTTCCATTGGTTTGATTTTTTTCCCTTGCTTTTTGTGTTGTTTATTTCTACTTTTATGGCTTTATGGTCAGTAAAGATGCTTTGTAATATTTCGATGCTTTGGATTTTGTTAAGGCTTGCTTTATGGCCTAATATGTGGTCAATTCTGGAGAATGTTCCATGTGCATTGGAAAAGAAAGTATACTTGGCTGCTGTTGGGTAGAGTGTTCGGTATATGCCTGTGAGATCTAGTTGGTTGATTGTAGCATTTAGCTCTTCCATATCTTTGTTGAGCTTCTTTCTGGATGTTCCGTCCTTCACCGAAAGTGGTGTGTTGAAGTCTCCTACTACTATTGTGGAACTGCCTATCTATCTTTTCAGTGCTGTTAGAGTTTGTTTTATGTATTTTGGAGCCCTGTCATTGGGTGTGTAAATATTTATTATAGTTATATGTACTTCTAGTGTATTGACCCTTTAATCATTGTATAGTGTCCTTCCTTATCCTTTATGGTGGATTTTACTTTAAAGTCTATTTTGTCAGAGATTAATGTTGCCACTCCTGATCTTTTTTGAGTGCTGTTTGCTTGATATATTTTTTTCCATTCTTTGAGGTTTAGTTTGTTTGTGTCTTTAAGTCTAAGGTGTGTCTCTTGTAGGCAGCATATAGACGGATTGTGTTTTTTTACCCAATCTGCAACTCTCTGTCTCTTTATTGGTGCATTGAGTCCATTTACATTCAGCATAACTTTTTATAGGTATGAGTTTAGTGCTGTTATTTTGATGTCTTTTTTTGTGTGTTGTTCACAGTTTCTTTGTTCTGCCTAATTTTCTGTGCTGTCATTTTTCTTTACTTATTTTCTTTTCATCTTTTTCATTGTTGTTGATTTTGTGTTTGCTAAGTCATTATATTTTTCTAGTTTTTTTATTTTAGCTTGTAGGATTGTTAGTTCCCTTTGTGGTTACCTTAATATTTACCCCTATTTTTCTAAGTTCATATCAGTATTTTATTTCTTTATATCGCCTTGACTTCCTCTCCATATGCAAAATCTATGTCTACATTTTTTAAGTCCCTCTTTTTTGTTTTAATGTTGTCATCTTTTACACACTGACATCTGTTTCGTTATTTTCAATGTTTTAGCTTTGATTTACTTTTGTGACTTCTCTATCTGGGTTGATATCTGGTTGCTCTGTCCTGTGTTCTAGTCTTGGGTTGTTATCTGATGTTACTGATTTTCTACCTGGAGGACTCCCTTTAGTATTTCTTGTAATTTTGATGCAGTTTTTGCAAATTCCCTAAACTTCTGTTTATCTGGAAATGCTCTAATTTTGCCATTATATTTGAGAGACAGTTTTGCTGGGTATATAATTCTTGGCTGGAAGTTTTTTCCTTCAAGGCTTTATATATGTCATCCCACTGCCTTCTTGCCTGCATGGTTTCTGCTGAGTAGTCCAAGCTTATTCTTATTGACTCTCCTTTATAGATGACTTTTCATTTATCCCTAGCCACTCTTAAAATTCTCTCTTTACCTTTGATTTTGGCAAGTTTGATTATAATATGTTTTGGTGACTTTCTTTTTGGATTTACCTTATGTGGGGTTCAATGAACATCTGGGATAGATATCTTGTCATTTTTCACGATATCAGGGAAGTTTTTGCCAACAAATCTTCTGCAATTCTCTGTGTATTTTCTGTTATCCCCCCACCCCCGTTCTGGTACTCCAATCACTCGTAGGTTATTCCTCTTGATAGAGTCCCACATAACTCTTGGGATTTCTTCATCTTTTTAAATCCTTTTATCTGATTTTTCCTGAAATAAGTTGGGGTCAAGTGGTTTATCTTCAGTCTCACTAATTCTGACTTCCTTTGCCTCAATTCTGCTCCTATGACTTTCTATTGTGTTGTCTAATTCTGAAATTTTATTGTTAATCTTCTGGATTTCTGATTGCTGTCTCTCTATGGATTCTAGTAGCCTGCTAAATTTGTCATTATGCTCTCTTCTAATCTTTTTAATTTCCTCTGTTGTGTCTTCTGCATTTTGTTTAATTTCCTTCCTAATTTCTTGAAGAGTTCTGTATATTAATCTTTTGTATTCTGCCTCTGGTAATTCCAAGAAATTCTCCTCCTTTGGAAAATTTCTAGATTCTTTGACAGCTTGCTGAAGCCATCATGTATTGCCTCTTTATGTGATTTGATATTGACTGTTGTCTCTGAGCCATCAATAAGTTATTATATTTATTTATTTTATGTTTGCTTACTGTGTCCTAGCTTCTTGTTTTGTTTTGATATGCTCAAATAGGCTGCTTATATGAGCTAGTTTGATTACTGGCACATTTGAAGCTCTAATATCCTGTCACCAGGTGATTAGATCTGTTACTAAGAATGTGAGCTCAGGAGTCCTCCCAGTCTCCCAGTATGGATTCAGCTCAGGTGCCCAGGTAGATAGCCACCAAGTCTGTAGTGTAGGCTCTCACTTACAGTCTTAGACAGGCATGGGTGATTGGTGTAGGCACAGGCATCTGGCTGCAGCAGTGGGACACACTCTGAGCAAGGCAGGGGGCTGTTGGCTGCCCCCAAGCGTCCAGGAGGAAGGCATGTCCTTGTTCTCTAGACTGCATAGGTGGGTGGGTTTTGCAGCTGGACTATGAGCAGCTAATGCTGTTGGCTGTAAGGACTGGTGGATCCTCTTATTCATGGGCCCATATCACAGGTGGCTAGGTGGCGTGGGTGGAGCCACCAGTCCTCAGGCCCCTGATGTCAGTAGGCGAAGACCCTTCTTAACGGGCACAGTAGTGTCAAATGTCAAGAACCTGCCACTTCGCAGCTGAAACAGTTGAAGTTAGACTTCCGGTATATACCCTGTTGTACTGTGGTAATGAGGGCCTACGTTGTTGAGATGGACCCACACAAGTCTATGCAAGGGGAAAGGCACTCAAAGTCCGTGGATTCCTTATGTCTCTGTCTAGGCAAAGAAGCTGTGCCTACCCTGTGTTCCTGGCTTAGGGGAGCCTGCAGTTTATTTTTTCCTCTGTTTGTTAATTTGTTCACTCTCCAAGGCAGCGAGAATAGCTCCGGGTGTGTGACTGATCCTACTTCTAGCCCAGGGGACTCAGCAATTGCTGAAGCCAGTCTGGCACCCAGTGCAGAGCAGGGAGCAGGGAGGTAAACAGAAGACAGGTCTTTCCCTAAGGGATGTGTTTTTGATCCATGCAGGAAGCCGTGCGCAAGTAGTTGTCTTTCATCGAGGGCTGCTTCTCACTGGTTTTGTGTGGCTGAGTAGACTCTCAGGGGCTGGGTCTTTCTCAGTGCAGAATACGCCTCCCAAGCACCGATGCTTGCCTGCCTCACCACTCACCCCCGAGCTGATCAGGCCCAAAGGGCTCAGGTTCTCACTGGGTCAGGTCTGGCAACTCCTCGTTGCTTCTGAACTGTCTCTCCCTCCCCCTGCCACTCAGTCCAGTTCCTCAACTCTGCCTTTGATGTTCAGGGCTCCCAGAATGCCATAGATAATCGAATCACTTGTTTTTTCAGGTCTTTGTTGTAAGAGGGTCCACTGGAAGCATCTGACTACTCCGCCATCTTGGCCCTGCCTCCTCTTTTGATTTCTTGACTGCTGCTTCCATGAGTGCTGACTGTGAATCCAAGTAAAATGAAATCCTTGACAACTTCAACCTTTTCTCTGTTCATCATGATGTGGCTTATTGGTCCACTGGTGCAGATTTTTGTTTTATTTGCATTGAGGTGTAATCCATACCAAAGGTTGTGGTCTTCTATCTTCATCAATAAGTGCTTCTAATCCTCTTCACTTTCAGCAAGCAAGGCTGTGTCCTCTGCATAATGCAGGTTGCTAATGAGTCTTCCTCCAATCCTGATGCCCCGTTTTTCTTCATATAGTCTAGCTTCTCAGATTATTTGCTCAGCATACATGATTGAATAGGTATGGTGAAAGGATATAACCCTGATGTGCACCTTTCCTAACTTTAAACCATGCAGTATCCCCTTGTTCTGTTCCAAAACTGCCTCCTGATCTATGTACAGGTTTGTCATGAGCACAATTAAGTGTTCTGGAATTCCAGTTCCCATTCTTTGCAATGCTATCCATAATTTGTTATGATCCACATAGTCGAATGCCTTTGCATAGTCAATAAAACACAGGTAAACATCTTTTTGTAATCTCTTCTTTAGAACAAGTAGATGAGAGTCAAGTATATATGACCTTGAGTATGTCCCATCTGAATTTAGAGACCATCACAATTTGACCAAGGCTAAGTCACAGACGTTTCAAAGACAAATCCAAACTCCCTAAGGGACCAAGTTACTGGGCTGAGGGCTGTGGGGACCATGGTCTTGGGGAATATCTAGCTCAATTGGCATAACATATTTTATAAAGAAAATGTTCTACATCCTACTTTGGTGAGTAGCATCGGGTCTTAAAAGCTTGTGAGCAGCCATCTAAGATTCGTCTACTGGACCCACCTTGTCTGAAGCAAAGGAAAATGAAGAAAACCCAAGATACAAAGGAAAGATTAGTCCAAAGGACGAAGGGACCACAACTACCACAGCCTCCACCAGACTGATTCCAGCACAACTAGATGATGCCTGGCTACCACCTCCGATTGCTCTGACAGGGATCATAATAGAGGATCCCAGACAGAGCTAGAGAAAAATGTAGAATAAAATTCAAACTCACAAGAAAAGACCAGACTTACTGGTCTGACAGAGACTTAGGAAACCCTGAGAGTATGGCCCCTGGACACCCTTTTAACTCATTACTGAATTTCGCTCCTGAGGTTCACCCTTCAGCCAAGATTAGGTAGGCCTATAAAACAAACAATAACACACATAGCTGAACCATGTATACAAGAGTAAATGCACACACCAGTCCTGGGGCATGGACTAGAAAGCAGGAGGGGACATGAAAGCTGAATGAATGGAAATGTGGAACCCAAGGTAGAGAAGGGGAGAGTGTTGAAATGTCACGGGGTTGGCAACCAATGTCACAAAACAATATGTGTATTAACTGTTTAATTAGAAACTAATTTTCTCTGCAAACTTTCACCTAAAGCATAATAAAAAGAAAAAAGTTTTATGGGAAAAAAAAAGATTCCATGCTTAATCTTTTTCTCTTCTTATTTTTCGCATATTCCAATGTTAATCACATCTACCTGATCTATAACTATGAAACTTTTTTCACTAGTTCATATCTCTTCCAGAAACCTCTGCCTTGAGAACTCACAGCTATTAGACGTCATGTTCATCTGAATTTTCTAATGGTACCCCAAACTTAACATATTCAAAATTATATCCAACCCAGTGATTCCACTGATGGATATAAACTTCAAATCTATGCTTCCATGTTTGGTTTTGCCAGGTCTGCTTCCATGACTGGGGTGCTTTCCTCTTGTAGTCTAGTTATTTCCTATATGCCCTTCAGGTTTTGTTTTAGAAATTCCGTGCTCCAGGGGACCTTCTTTGATGATCCATGACTGGATTATTTGCCGCTTCTATTCTCTCTCATAACACTGTACTTACTATATTGTTTCACTAAAAACCATGAAATATAATTGCTTGTTTGCAACTTATCTCCAACTGATTTGTAAAATACTTAAGGTAGCTACATGGGAATCTAATTGCTTTTAAATATGTGTTTACCAAATGGGTGCTTAGTTACATATTTCACAGTTAAGAGTCTTCATTTAGGATTATAGAGTTATAAACAGACATAAATTTTACCTAACCCATTATATACATTTGGAAATTGAGCTTTGAGAAAGTAATTTGTTTGAGGTCACATCCTGTGTGAAAAAAATCAGAAAGTGACCACAGGCCTTCGAGCAACTGTATCCAGTGCTTTTACCACATTACCAGGCTGTCTGATATCAGATGTAGAAAAAGGACAAACATACTTTAAAATTTTGGTACTTCCCTTATTTTTTTTTTTAAATGCAAATTAAACTATTTGAGAATAAAATAACAAATACATTTCCTTAACATCGTGCTTCTAACAGAGAATATGCAATATGCTTCTATAAAATGATTTAAGATTCTTCATAAAAAGATGCTAATGACACATCTATTTTAATTGCTTTATTTCTATTTATAAAGTAGAATGAGGAAAACGATTTTGAATATCTAGTTGTCTGCAATTTTTTTCCCTAGCTTGAGAATTTGGTTTTTAAGATAGCGCTTTATTTAACTACATTACTTCCCTTCAATTAGCTATCATTTCACCTCTTCAAAGTATTCACCTATTTATTACCCAATATTACAGTCAAAGCTATTTCATATCAGAATCACAGACCCCTACTTTATATTCATAACTATGTAAAATTGTCGTCTGTCAAATGGATAAATTTAGACACAAAAAGCTTCCTTTCCACCAGGCTGTTTCTTCAGCAGATACTTGCTAAAGACATTCAAAGGGTATATTTCAGGCTAGAAGATGTGAAATGTGTTAATTAAAACAATTTTGTTCCTTTTTTCAGATCAACTTTCAGTTATATTTATTTTGACACAAAGCGATTGTATTCCTTTGCATCCATGTATAAAACCATTAATTGCATGTTACCATTATATTAGAAGACACAACAGTTAATACTGTCAACATAGAGTCTGTGCCAGTTAATATTATGACAGAATTATGCTTAACATTTCTTATCAGCTTGTTCAGTGAGGGCCTTTCCATACTAATAAGAAAATTACATCATTGCTTGTGATATGTGCAGAACTGATAACCTTGGTGATCGAAACAGAGACAATCAATGGACCACTGAATTGGTATTCAGAACTGACTGGGTAAGTCATTTTCTTTTCTCTATACCTCAAAATACTCACAGGCTTTGTACCTCATTACCATATGAGATAATGCCTGCAACAAATTTAATGTCTTGAACAAGGTAAAGGAAATGTAGGGAAAACATGTGTTATGTTAGAGAGTGATTTGCTTCAGTGATGAACAGTAACCACTATCACTGTAAATATGAGAGAATTCTAGCCTCTTCAAATATTTTTTTATTAGCTGTCTTGCCTAAAAGTTGTTCATTTCTGTTTCCTTTCCAAACTATGATTTGGAAGCTTTTTTTATCAATTTTTATTCATATTTGTATTTGGTCAATAATATTTAGGACTTTCTAGGGAACAGGATAAACCCGCTAGACAATGATGAACTTAACATATTGTCACCTGCGTGTTTCCAATTTTATAATGCAGAAAACGTATGACAGTTAAAATGATCAGTAGGTAGATTATATTTGAGGAAAACCCATAATAAATGGATTAGAAAGCATATACATATACATACAGTAAACATATACATGTTTGCAAAACATATATATATATATACACAGTAAAACATACAGTATACACACACAGTAAAACCTGCAAAAGCTGGAATTTGTGTAAGACGGAAACCTGTCAGAGAAGGAAAACTCAAACATTTTTCATTAATAGAAAGTATTAGAAAAGTGGTAAGACTGTACTCTGTCTAAGGCAGAAAAATTGTGAGACCCAGAAAAAACCAAGACAGTCCCATTAAGTTCCAGCTTTCACAGGTTTCATATATATATATATATACACACACACCCACTGCTATAATATAATTTGGAAGCAATTGTATGTATACCATTTCAGGAGGTAACATATGGTCAGGAACAGATAGTACTGAAAGAACAAGTCCAAGCTGCACAGAAGGCACTGGCAAAAAACAAAGCTCCTGGAATTGATGGAATACTAATTGAGATGTTTCAACTAACAGATGCAGTGCTGGAAGTGCTCACTTGTCTATGCCAAGAAATTTGGAAGATAGCTACCTGGTAAACTGACTGGAAGGGATCCATATTTATACCTATTCCAAAGAAAGGTGATCCAACTGAATGTGCAAATTATCAAACAGTATCATCAATATCACACACAAGTAAAATTTTGCTGAAGATAATTCAAAAGCGGCTGCAGCAGTATATCAACAGAGAACTGCCAGAAATTCAAGCAGGATTCAGAAGAGTATGTGGAACCAGGGATACCATTGCTGATGTCAGATGGATCCTGGCTGAAAACAGAGAATACCAGAAAGATGTTTACCTGTGTTTTATTGACTATGCAAAGGCATTTGACTGTGTGTATCCTAACAAATTATGGATAACACTGCAAAGAATGGGAATTCCAGAACACTCATGAGGAACCTATAGATAGATCAAGAGGCAGACATTTGAACAGAACAAGGGGATACTGCGTGGTTTAAAGTTAGGAAAGATGTGCATCAGGGTTGTATCCTTTCACCATACCTACTCAATCTGTATGCTGAGCAAATAATCCCAGAATATGAAGAAGAACAGAGCATCAGGGTTGGCGGAAAACTCATTAACAACCTGCGATATGCAGATGACACAACCTTGCTTGCTGAAAGTGAAGAGGATTTGAAGCACTTATTGATGAAGACAAAAGACCACAGCCTTCAGTATGGATTTCACCTCACATAAAGAAAACAAAAATCCTCACCACTGGACCAATAAACAACATCATGATAAATGGAGAAAATATTGAAGTTGTCAAAGATTTCATTTTACTTGGATCCACAATCAATACCCATAGAAGCAGCAATCAAGAAATCAAAAGATGCACTGCATGTGCAAATCTTCTGCAAAAGAACTTTTTTAAGCGTTAAAAAACAAAGATGTCACCTTGAGGACTAAGGTGTGCCTGACCCAAGCCATGGTATTTTCAGTCACCTCATATGCATGGGAAAGCTGGACAACAAATAAGGAAGACCGAAGAAGAATTGATACCTTTGAACTGTGGTGTTGGCGAAGAATATTGACTATAACATGGACTGGCTAAAGAATGAACAAATCTGTCTTGGAAGAAGTAAAACCAGAAAGTTCCTTAGCAGCAAGGATGATGAGACTACTTCTCACATACTTTGGACACATTATCAGGATGGATTAGTCCCTGGAGAAGGACATCATGCTTGGTAAAGTAGAGGGTCAGCGAAAACTAGGAATATCCTCTATAAGATGGATCGAAACAATAGCTAAAACAATGAACTCAAACATCAATCATAGTGAAGATCTCTATCTGGACTCTATTCTGTTTCACTGATCTGATGTCTATTCCTAACCAATACCACATTGTCTTTGACTACTGTCTTGAAATCAGACAGTGTAACAATATCATGTCTTCCTATCCACGGACATGGGATGTCTCTCCATTTATTTGATATTTAGATACCTCTTATTAAGAGTTTTAAAATTTTCAGCATACAAATCTTGTACATTAATTGATTGTAATTTAAATGTGAATAGCCACATGTGACCAGCAGCTCACATATTGGAAGCACAGCTCTAGAACATCTGCTCAACAAATGTTAGCAAATTTATTTGTTGAGAAATGAGGAAGAAAATAGATCCAGGGATTAAGAGCCAATGATCTATTCAAGGTAAATATGTAACCATGCAATAAAAAATAGTATACTGTGGGTCAAAGATATGTGTGAATGTGGTGTAGGTCTGCTGTACATGATGCTATAATGCACTGTAATGTCCTATGCTTAAGAGATGAGTTGTATAAAATAGGGCAAGAAGATAATCTTCAATAGGAATATCTGTATATACCAGAACCAAAATAAAAACAAACCTAATGTTGTAGAGCTGATTCCAACTCATAGTGAGCCTATAGGACAGGGTAGCAATACCCCATAGGGTTTCCAAAGAGCGGCTGGTGGATTCAAACCATAGTTCTTTTGGTTAGCAGTCGAGCTCTTAACCACGGCACCACCAGTGCTCCGTACATATACCAAAAGCAGGTTAAACATCTCTTTCAATAGAAGCACCTCAAGTACATCTTAGTGGACTGCATGAGCATTAACTTAGCTACGAATGCAAGAATCCTAGGAATGACTGCCCCCTATCCAAATAATCACTAAATCTGTCCTCATGAACACCATCATCATCCTAGTCTCATTTTTATTTTGTTCCTTGACAAGCATAATTGGGAACTTCAAACGGCTCTCTCAGCATCTACTCTGTTTCATCATCTAATCGGTTTACATTTCAATGAACACTTTGGCAGCTTGAAACTGTACTCGAAATAAATTCTAAAATCTGTCATTTGTCCTCAGGGCTCTACACCGACCACTTCACTAGACTCATCTTGCACCAATTATCTCCTTCTCCAGCCACAGTGGCTTTCTCGCAGCTGTTGAAATGTACTGTTTCTTTTTTGGTTTAAGGTCTTTACGTGTACCATTTCTTCTGACTGTCATATATGCATGTTCTTTGTAGTTCCTCATTTGTGTTTGCAACCAAGTTAGATACGCAAAAATATTAAGCATAAATCAAAAAATAAACCTATTTTTGAAAAATAAAGGTGATAGATGGTATATCCAGGACTTTT
The DNA here is from genome assembly GCA_030035585.1 of Dugong dugon. Lineage (NCBI taxonomy): Eukaryota > Metazoa > Chordata > Mammalia > Sirenia > Dugongidae > Dugong > Dugong dugon. The sequence continues at coordinate 109,799,380 of CM057467.1, forward strand.
GGCCAAATGAACATCTCCTCTTCCCCTCAGAAGTAAATATCTCAACCGTCAAGGCACAGACAGGTTAGTCAACCACAGTGCCCTCCCCACCATCACTCCAGGAGGACTTGCTACTATGGAAGTTATGGTAGAACAGAGAATGTATGCTCCCGGCAGGAAGGCAAATACTCTCCCTAAAAATGAGAGAATGAAAAAGTGCTGTGTCATATATAGTCACAACATAAGTAAGATCTTTTCCTCCCCTTGGTAGAGTCGTGTTTTAAGGGACTCAGCAGAGACATTGTTGTTATTACCATCTGTTGACTCCCAACTCAGAACAACTCTATGCACAATGAGACCTGATCAGTGTGACCCATAGAGTTTTCACTGACTGATTTTTGAAAGTAGATTGCTAGGCCTTCCTTCCTAGTCTGTCTTTATGTGGGAGCTCTACTGAAACATGTTCATCATCGTAGCTACACACACGCCTCCAATGATAGATGAGTGATAGCTGAACCTGAGGTGCACTGGCTGGGAATCAAACGCGGGTCTCCCGCATGAAAGGGGAGAATTCTACCAGTAAACTACCACTGCTCTCTGGGTAAGATAAGAAGGTTCAATTCAATCAGCTTTACCCCCAGCTTAATCATCTTTCAAAGCTCAGTTCCACGTAACTTCCTCCAGGAAACTTTCCCCAGTCCTCCAAAATAGTTGATTTTTGATTGTTTCAGAGGGGAGGGGCAGCCAGGATTTAAAAGTTTAATACAAAAGTCTTCTCCAGATGCTCAGGCAGGGAAAATTAACAACAAATACAAGACAGCAGAATGGGAAGATAGTAAGCTTTCATAAAAAATCTGATATAAAATTGATGTTAAATAAAATCTATCATAATGATATATTGTGTTATTATATACACATGCATGTATATTTATAATTAGAAAACTTTCTGAAGTTTACACTACACATTTTAAGTACAGAACTTCCTTAATACTAAGATGCTGCTATTTTACAACAGTTTACAAAAAAAATTATATAAAAAGCATACTACCTATTTCAAAAAAATCTAAATGTAAAAATATTGTAAGCTTTAGAATACAGAAAGTCAGTTGAATCTTAGTGTATAATGCAAATATGCATTATATTTTTTGTGTGCATCTTTGGACTCATGTTAATGCACATGATTACTGAAGCAAACTAGATGGGAGAAAGGAAATCAACACATGCTGACTAGCTGTGGCCAGGAGATTTGTATCCATTTGATTCCTACAACAACCCTGTTATCAGTATCATTATTCCCCTTATTTAATAGATGAAGAAATAGACTTGGAGAGGATGAGTCATTTGCCCACGGTCACATAGCATGTAAGTAGCAGAACCAGGGTTTTAACCCAGTTCAGTCTGACTCTGTAAACTGTACTCTGTGCTCTTTCCAGTAACAAGGTAAAATGATGATAATTTACAGAAAATATCCTGCATGTGCTTTCTTGAATATATTGTGGTGTCCCAGACCACTGCCTTATCACTTCAAGATTGTGTGTGTGTGTGTGTGTGTGTGTGTGTATTCATATATTCAGACAGAGTAGCCAGAGTAACAATATTTAGTTATTATTCAAACCAATTTGTTTGACAAAAGTTCTAGGGTGAAAATGTTAAAAACCGACATTATCTTCAGGTCAGAGGGTAATTATAGTCAGAGATTAGTTTAGTCACTTCAGAGGGAGTTCACTTCAGACATTTTTCTAATGTCAACTGCAATATTTTCCACTTGCTAATAGGAATTCAGGCTTTCTTAAAAAATAAATAAAGAAATATGAAATAGCACTACATCAAAGGAAAGAACAATGTCCTTTTTGGCTGCAGGGGATTTATCATTTACTCCTTTCCATTGTAGGACAAGAATCTAAAAATGCTTTTTCTTTTCTTTTCTTTTAATTCTCTTTTCATTTCTTGTCTCTCTTTTTTTAAAAAACCAGAATTTCATAACTAATCCTAGTTGCCCATGCAAACCAGTACCAAACCATATGACTCCAATTCATGGCTCTATAGGATTTTCAATGGTTTATTTGTTGGGAGTAGATTGTCAGGTCTGTCTCCTGAGGTACCTCTGAGTGGACTTGACCCTGCAAACCTTCAGTCAGTAGCTAAGCATGTTAACTGCTTGCACCACCTAGAGATTCTAGCTACCCAAGCAAAAAACAAAAACAAAAAAATGTGTTGCCATCAAGTTGTTTCCAACTCATAGTGATCCTATAGGACAGAGTAGAACTACCCCACAGGGTTTCTAAGGAGAGGCTAGTGGATTCAAACTACTGACCTTTTGATTAGCAGCCTGAGTTCTTAATCACTGTGCCTCCAGGGCTCCACTGCCCAACTACTATTGTCTAATTCATGCTCTACATACAGCATGACTTGGGACCCCATCCTGGGCTTATCTGTCTCACCAGATTACCATGGAAACCCTGGTGGCATAGTGATTAAGAGCTACAGCCACTAACCAAAAAGTCAGCAGTTCGAATCCACCAGGCGCTCCTTGGAAACCTATGGGGCAGTTCTATCTATAAAACATTACTTCTGATAACTCTTACAGTCAACATCATTTTTCCCACCCTGTAAGGTTGCCATCGTAACGCAGTGGTTAAGAGCTTGGCTGCTAACCAGAAGGTCAACAGTCTGAATCCACTAGCCGCTCCTTGGAAACACTGTGGGGTAGTTCTACTCTGTCCTACAGTGTCACTATGAGTTGGAATTGGTTTGACGGCAATGGGGTTTGTTTTTTTTTTTTTTTTTTTTTGGTTTATGGAGTTGCCAAGGATCCCTGGTGCTGTGGTGGTTAAGTGCTCAGCTGCTAACTGAAAGGCTGGCAATTCAAACTCACTAGCTGCTTTGTGAGAGAAATATGTGGCAGTCTGCTTCCATAAAGATTTACAGCCTTGGAAACCCTATGGGGCAGTTCTACTTTGTCCTATAGACTCAGTATGAGTTGAAATCAACTCAATAGCAATGGGTTTGGTTTTGGTTCTAATGGGGTTGTCATGAGTCTGAATAACTCAATGGTAACTGTTTTTGGTTTTTAAAAAAAATTTATTTAACAACGTAGGGTTTCTTTTTTTTTTTTTTTTTTACTTCTGTTTGTTTTAAAAGTACTGTACCATCTTCCTTTGCCTCAGAAACTTTGTCGAAAGAGTCAGAAACCTAAAGTGTAAATCTTGATTCTAATGCTACCAAGCTGAGCAACAATGGGTGGAATCCCCAAAATGTGAAACAGATGAAGCTGGGTGCCCTGCTTGAACTGGAGGTTGAAAGACAAATGAGCTTCGTCTCCTTAGCCTTCTATTTCTCCTCAAGGGGGTGCTAAAACCATCTCAATGGAAGACTCAGACTACACAGAATGTACATTAAAAACCACTGCACTGCTTGATAGGAAACTCTGGTGGCTTAGTGGTTAAGAGCTCGGCTGCTAACCAAAATATCTGCAGTTCGTAATCCACCAGACTCTATCGGGCAGTTCTACTCTGTCCTATACGGTTGCTATGGGTTGGAATCGACTCAAGGACAACGGGATTGGTTTTTTTGGGTTTGCACTGCATGATCACCCAATAAGAAGGCCACAAAGTCATTCATCTGCAGTTAGTTCTTAACTGCAAATACACTGGCTTATTTTAAAAGTTTCTTCATTTGAAACTTTTGATCAACATCTTACTTTACATAAATTTCATCCTACCTAGATTCGATAGCCAGATGTTGCATTTTTCTTGACAAAGTTAGATGCATGTCAGAGTGGAACTTGGGCTTTCTATTGCTATTTAATTGTGTCTACTTGATGCTCAATAAATTTTCTCAAATTAATGAATAAAATTGTAAGATGGATGATGTCTTTAAGGTGCAGGATGTAGCCGACAGCAAAAAAAAAAAAAAAATGGCTTGGGAACATTATTTGGGTATGATTACATTAATAATCCTAGCCTTATTGCTACTATGATCTAAGTGGCAGAACTAATGGACCACTCACCAGGTCCACTATGTATATAGGGAGGTGCAGCAGAGGCAACAGGACCCTACAGGGCATAACGATTATATAAGATTTCAAGAGAATTATTTCTATTTACTTTATTACATCTGTACTTGGGGGTATTCATACAGATAAATTTTATCACAGTGAGACACTAAGTTCGTAAGAAAGGTGGTGTAGGAATTATAAGAGGAAATTATAGAAAAAGAATTTGGATAATTAATAGTAAAATTATGTAGAACAGAGTCATGCATAAAGAAAAACAACACCCAAGATGTTTTCAGTAGAAAAACTGTCAATGAGTTTCAATGTAAGGATAAAGAAAAATATGAGTTAGATGGAAAAAGAACATTAATAACAAGAAAGGAACTGTGAGACTAAAAAAAAGTCAACATCATTAAATAACGTAGCATTCTACTAAATTCAACACTTCAAAATCAAGTTTGATTCAGTTTTTGATCTTAAGGGTTTTGTGCTGGAATTTAAAATTTTTCAAATGAAGAAGAGAGGTAAGAACATAGAAACGTATGAAAGAAGGATCTTAACATTTACTGACAGCAAATGCCAGCCAGAAACAATTTTCTAAGTTACACTTAAGAGTATCACATTTAACTCTTTCAACAATCATATTGTGTAACTATTTATAGGTGGGACTAGGTATACTATTCCCTTCAGAAATTTGGGGCCTCTCTGGACATATTAGATTTATACAGAGACCAAAACATTTCAAATGGCTATTAGGATAACTTTATTCATTACTTGGTCCATATCACGGACACACAATTCATTATTCTCTTCTCATTCTCTTCTTTTCCGACCCTGCCTGCTCTTCTTGGGTGAGTTCAGCTAATCTGATGGCTTCTGAGCACCATATGGATTCCAAATTTATGAATCTAACATAGACCTCTCTCCTGAAATCCAAAAGCCCATATATGTAACTGCCTAGTGAACATTTATCTTTTTTTTTTTTTTCCAGTAACATTTTATTGTGTTTTCGATGAAAGTTGACACAGCAAATTAGGTTCCCACTTAACAATTACTACACAGAATTGTTCAGTATGGCATTGGTTACATTTTTCACAATGTGTCAACATTCTCATTAATCCCATTCTGGATGTTTCGTTTCCAATAATCAAGTTTCTTTGTCTCCTTGCTCTCTCATCATTCTTTTAGAGTAACTGTTAACCATTTGGTCTCATACAGATGATTTTTTACAGGTGCACAGTACTCATGAGTATGAACATCTATTCTTGTCTCTCAAATATTTAAACTCAGTATTTCCTAATTCAAATCCCTTTACCTTTCCTTCTATACCTGCTTGGTGCCACCAGCATCTAATTATTCAAGCCAGAACTGTGAACATCTTTTTTTGATTGCTCCCTCTTTCTTAAAATTAAACTTCATGAGAAATTCTCAACCACACATTCCTGTAAATGTTTATCACCACCCTCACTACCATTTCACTTTCTCGGGTCGATCTCTCACTTAGATCACTTGAAAAACAATCGGAAATTATAGTTGCCTTCAAACATTTCCCTCATTGTTTTTTCTCCTGTAACTTGGCTCCCAAAATAATCTTTCTAAATTAAAAATCTGATATTTTCAGTCACCTACATGAACTCCACCAGTGACTACTCATTTACCTCAGAAAAAAGCAAATATTTTCCATGTGCAGTTTTTTTTTTTAATTTGAAATAATTTTGGATTCACATGCAGTTATAAGAAATAATGCAGATTATTTAGATTCTTAAAGAAATTTCTTTTAGGTAAGAAAGCTATATATCATTACAAATGTCATTTTACAGATGAGGAAATCAAGCAAAACTCATCGTTTTATTTGAGATAACAAAACAAGTTGATGTCATCTGAGAGAAGTGGTAAAAACATAAAGAATTGAATGTCTATTATATACTTAAAACTTTACTTGCATTATTTCATCTAATCTGTAAAACCACTCTATGAGGTAGGTTTTACTGTCATTTCTGTTTGATAGATGATGTAGCTGAGGCTCCAATTCCTGGGTGGTTCAAACAGTTAAGCCTACATAATCATCCAATAACAAAGCTACTAACTGAAAGGTTGGTGGTACCAATCAACTCAGAAGTGCCTCAGAAGAAAGACCTGGTGATCTACTTCCAAAAGGTAGTAAACCTTGAAAACCCTGTAGTCACAATTCTATTCTGCAATACCTGGGGTTGCTATGGTTTCGAATTGACTAGACGGCAATTGGTTTGTTTGTTTTTTGGTCTATGAGTCTTTGTGAGATGATGTAATTTAACTAATGGAGTCTACATTTGCCACCATCTGCTTTTCTAACTCCATGAAAGCTTTAGCCCACTTCTGAATGACTTGCTGAAGATTAGAATTCTTTCTTACAATCTTCCGTGAGAAATTAATCCTTGTTACAAAATATTCTTTTTTGAACATCTAACAAAGTAATTAAGAACCTGACATTCAAGAAGTTTGTATTATAAGCCTCTTTAGTGTTTTGTCCCAGTCACGCACACAGTCATTTAGAGTAAATATAAGTTGTTGAGACCAATTTAATCTTAAGATTCCAGTTTCACTCTCGTGGACAGACAGTGATCCTGAAGTTCCTGCTTACTCAGTATGAAACGCTTTTAAGGAAGCAAGGGAACACCAAAACATCAATTAAAAAGGAATGTCAAGATGTAAGCTGTGAATTCCTTCCTTCTAACTGTAGTTTCACTTCCACAAATTCCGACCACAGAGTGTAAAGCTGCTTACTTACGGTGGAAATGGTTGCCTTTTGTGTAGGAGGCAGATGGCATTTTCTTGGCACAGCACAAAATGTGGATTGCAGACTAGTGAAGAGGGGAGGCAACAGAGAAAGAGACAGAAACGTTTTCTCATGACACTTCTTTCAGCAGTAGCTGCCATGATTTTCAGTTCGCTTGGATGGAGGATCCATCACCAGGTGAAAGAAGCCCAGGTCTATAAGGACTCCTTTAAAATGTTTCCTTAAATTGCAAGAAGAGACACCCATCCCCATCTGAATACTGCTATGGCATCCAGAGGAAGCTTGCAATGAGATAAAGATTTATTCTGATTACCACCCAGTGCCAAAGTGGGACTCAAATAAAATAACATAGGGGAAGAATAATGACATTAAACTCTCCTATTTTTCCCCACACTTTCATAGCTTTGAAACAAATCTGACATATAATAGTCACAAACTAGAAACCCTAGGATTACATCTGGCTTCCAGACATTTTTTTGTTTGTTTGTTCCAGACAGAATTTTAAAAATCATTAATGAGTTATCAATACTTAAAAATAAAGAGATTTCATATAAACATCTCTTGAAAAATCACAAAGTTCAGTTCTCCAGTACTGCCAAGTACCAACATGGCAGAGCCGAGGAGATGGAGCAAACACTCTGTGGATGGCCACAGTCCATTCACATTTTTCCCTCATGTCATCACACCAAATTTTAATCTTAAATCAGAGAATATATGATCACCTACAAATTAGTTTAATGACAAAAGAACACATCTGGCTAGTCTAAAGTCATTTCTGTTTGGGAGAATACTAAAGAGTTCCTTTATTTCAGTAAGGAATTGCTTAGTTTTTCAGTATGTCATTTCTAGGACTGGAAATAACACTGAGGATTCAATGACTTGTAAATTGTGGTCCACAGAATCCTTGGTATTTAGGGTTTTTCTTGGCCGTAACCTTTATGAAGTAGATCATCAGGCCCTTCTTCCGTGGCATTACTGGGTGGGTTCGAAACGCCAGCCTTTAGGTTAGTAGTTGAGTGAAAACAGTTTGCGCCACCTAGGGACCTTCTATCAACTTCCGGCAAACCCCTTCTTCAATCAGAACAATTTCAATTATGTATGTGTTTTATATGTGGTATAGGTCAACATATCTTTAAATAAATGTTCTGCTGTAGCAGAAAAAGGAAATCATTTGAAAAACTGTCTTACCATAATCAACTTGCTTTATAAAGGAGGAATTTCAAGCAAAAGAAGAAAGATGTTTGGCCTAAATCATTTGGTTTATAAGGGATTTGTGTAGCGGGATTGGGTTTCTGTCCTGTGACCAGAATCAAGAGTGTTTTCCATTCATTTGAAGCAAATCCTCTGAGGCGATCCCTGCCAGCTAGACTCCAGGAGATAGGGCTGAGAAGTTAATGATTTTCAGTGGGCAGTATGAAGCCTTGATTACATGGCTAGACTCAAAAATCACTCAAGAGAACCAACAGTTGTGAAAAGAAAACTGAGGGACAACACCCCACCCCTGCACACTCTCTCCCAAAGCACACACATGCATGTATTCATCTCTGTTGAGCATTCGCCCCATCTCTAATCCTCGATGAAGCCTACAAAGTTTTTTTTCCCCCATAACTCTCCCATAATAATGGTTTTCGGAGTTTCTTGACACAGCAGTGCTACCATTAAAGCATTGTGCCTATGATCATTTTTCCTGAGTATCTTGCTAGGGAGGTAGTGTGTGAAAAGATGTGCTTTGACTCAGACTGACTAACGTTCAAATTCGCTTACTAGCTCTGTAAATCCGAGTACGTTATTTAACCTTACTAAGCCTCAGTTTCCTCATTCTAAAATGGAAATAATAATACTTACTCTGTATATGTATGATTAGGATTAAAAAATAATTATATGAACGTATTCAGTGTAGTATCTGAAAAGCAGTTAAAGGTTAATGAATAACAGCTTCGATCCCCAAGTGATCCCCAAGTTATCAATTCAAACTGTCCTTCCCAAATAGCATTTAAATTTTAGTAGTGGCCTTTAGTATCTTAAGTCAAGGCAGTGAATGAATGAGAATTTTAGTCACTGCCAAGGAATTAGATTGGGTAAACGTTTTGGGAATGAAAAAGCCACCTGTTTTCCTGGAAATTATACCTGAGCAGGGCCTTAACTTCAGCAATTCAGCAATACTTGCCAAATAGTACAACAAATACCACCCCAAAATAAAGCCACAACTATACTGCTTCTGTTTATGCATATTCAAAACAATGTCCACGTATGTTGTTGAATTCTTTTCTTTTCATCAGATACAGTTACAGGTGGGGCCACACAGGTAGCTTAGAGAAGCAACTGATATTTGGAAACTGTGCTTTTTCCCAAGATCAATTGAACCTAACTCTGAAAAGAAGCTTAAAGCTTGTTGGAGACTTGCTCTGTCCCCTTCCTGCAGTGCTGTTCTAGAGGAGTCCTAGAATCAGGGCTGCTAAAAAGACACGTGTCATAGGGAGAAAATGTGAACTAAATCAAAACATAGCAACAGGGAACCAGGCTTCATTTGCGCTCCTTTGAAACATAAGAATGACTCCCAGTGTACTCAGGAATCCCTGAATGCTGATCACAATGCATAAAATAAAAGACACAGTCTAAATGAAAAGCATCTCATTTCCAGGGATATACTTCTCATAGCTTTGCAAACTGATCAATTACCAGATGCAAGGCCTCTTACTTCCTGGTTTCTCTGTGTCCTCCAGGGGTATCAGAGTGCTCCAAACACAACCTTAATTGGCCTGCTCTGGCTGAAACAAGGCCATCTGCTGAGGCTTCTAAGACTGTCCCTTGGGTCTCTATTCTCTTGCCTGAGCTTAGCAGGGATCCTTCCCTCTATTTTGCTGAAGGCTAAATTTCTATATATGTTCATTTCATTTTAAAGAATTTTTTCCCAAAGTCTTTTTTTAAAGTTGCTTATGTCTTTCTGAAGGCATTTGTGCTTAATTTTTCTAGTGGCAGTGTGGGGCAAGATCTTTTTTTAAAAAAAAAATCCAACAAAACAAGAGAAATACAGTGCCTAAAGAAGGCATCTTTACATTTGTGAATAAAGCAGGATCCATTAGGACACATTTAGCTCAGAATGGAATTTGTATGCATTAGGTCAGTGGGTTTATGATGTGTTCATCTCCTTAGCAAACACACGATACTGCCAAAATGAATACTGTTAACTATCACTATTTTCTACCGGAATCAAAATTTTAAAACATCAGTTTTACCATGTGTTGTTTTCACTGAATTATCCCTAATCTCTCTCGGTGCTCCCAAAATAATTATTCAAGTAAGGGTGGGATATTCTTGAGAGTGTATGTACAGATATCCTTTTTGTGTTTCATAAAATGTTGAAGACATGCAAATTATAGAGGACAAGAATTCTCTTTTTCAGTGAAATCTGAATAAAGCTGTAGTATTTGCATAAAAGTTACTCTGGCATAAGGAGTAAAAAAACACTTAATGAGAGTTTACTGTATTTCAGACATTGTTCTAAGTGCTTTGTATGAATTAATTCATTATGTTTCTTGTGTTGACACTTTTGCTGTTGTTGTTAATTACCATTGAGTAGGCTCTGACTCATGGTGACCTTCTGTATAACAGAACAAAACATTGCCTGGTCCTGCGCCATCCTCACAATCTTTGGTATGTTTTAGCCCATTGTTGCAGCCACCGTGTCAATCTATTTCATGGAGGGTCTCCCTCATCTTCGATGATCCTCTACTTTACCAAACATGATGGTCTTCTCTAGCAATTGGTCTTTCCTGATGATGTGCCCAAAGTAAGCAAGACAAAGACTTGATATCCTCACTTGTAAGGGAGCTTTCTGGCTGTACTTCCTCTAAGACTAATTTGTTCATTTTTCCGTAAGTTCACAGTATATTCAATATTCTTTCCTAACACCACAATTCAAATCCCTTGATCTTCCTTTTACATTGTCTAGCTTTCACATGCATATGAGGTGATGGAAAAGACCAGGGCTATGTCCCAATGCTAAAGAGTGGTAGAGATGGGGCTAAAACTTAGGCCTTCAGACTTCTGTTCCACTGAGTGTTCCATAGAATATGGCATAGAATTTCACACGCACACACACAGAGAGAAAGAAAAGAAAAGTAGTCCACTGTGGCATGAAACTCAGGGATCTCGTCAACGGCATCATTTTAATCGATTCTTAGAACTTTCCCCACCCTCTGCAGCTGTTTTAGCAACTGTATTTAGGATGACCAAATGAATTATATTGAACAATGAATGCTGTTTGCTTTGCCTACCTTTAGGGATAGACTGGAGGCAGCAAAAGTGAAAACCTAATTGGTAGAAATGTATCACAGTGACATTAAAAAAAAAAAAAAAAGGACCAAATTATTGTTTTCAGTCACAAATTCATCCAAAATTCTCCATTTTACTTTGCATGAGATTCTTTCAGCTCATAGCCAAACCTTTCTCTTTAGGGGGACATTACTTATTTGTAGTCATTATCTATAATTTCTTATCTCTCTTTAAGTATGTCAGCAAAATGGATTATATCACAAAGAAAAAGGGAGACAGTCTTTGCAGTTATTACTGCTTTCCTTTCACAGTAGATTTCATTGTCAGAAAAAATAAATAAATGAATAATACTGTTTTAAAAGTTTTCAATTCTATCAGATAAATACTTTGAATCATTAATAAACCAAAATGATTGCATTTTATATAGCATTTAATGTTTACTTAAAAATTATGGTTATAATGCATAATGACATGTCACAGTCAGGGACAGAAACATGAACTTTTGGATTTCTCACTAGATTTTGCTCTTCATTTATTTAACAGTAACTACTTTTCAAACTCTGAGTGTTGTGGGTAGGAAAGACAAGCAAAGACTAAGTTCAAAATCTAACTAAAATGAAAATATGGTGGTTCTATTATCTTTTCTACCTCGATCATTAGCTATTTTTAACTCAATTACTCTAGGCAGTGTAAAGAATTGATATCAAATCTGTCAAATACTACCCTGTCTTGAACATCTAAATTTATACAAGAATAATCTTTTATTCCACAGCGGTAAATAAATTTTGAAAGTAAAAACACTAGTATTAATTGTAATTTTGATAATTTTACTACCACTTAAGTATTAAGTAGTTAGTTCTACACTAAATAATTTGTTTAAAGAATATGATTGGCTTCCACATAGAAAACAAGGTATCTATGTACATGTTTTAAAGATGGTTACCAGTGTCGGATTACCCAATAAGCAAGGTAAGCATGGGTTTATTTGTGCTTACTTACTAATCTGTAGCGAACAGTTTTACATTTTTTCACCACATCAAGGATTCTGCTTCTAGGTATGGCTGGCATTCGTCACTCTCACAACCCCACAGCACCTTTTCACATATACAATCCCTGACAGGGACAGAGTACCCACTAAGCAAGGTAAGCACAAACTTATTTATGCTTACTTACTAATCTGTAGTGGATAACTTCATAAAGTGTGGTGAATCCCAGGTGAAATTTGTTCACTACAGATTAGTAAGTAAGCACAAGTAAGTCAGTGCTTACTTTGCTTATTGGGTAATCCGCCCCTGGTGGTTACTGTCCATTTACAGTTGTGGCTGGTTCTCTGTTTCATTCGTACTTCTTATTGTGGTTGGTTACTGTCTGGTGTCATCACCATGGGATCAAGCCAAGAGTCTGAATTCAGAGAGGGGCAGGAATTCACATGACCAGTGAATCATCACAGTCCTGCCAACAATTTGACGAAGAAGAGTTTTCCTCAAGTAGGAAACTAAAACTGAGTAAAAGATAATGGCCACAATATAACATGGGAATTATCTCATAGGTTCCATATCACATAGAGTGATGAAGTTCTTTTTGTTTATTTGTTTGTTTTACTAGTTTCTTTGTTCTTTTCTTCCTTCCTTGTTGGGGGAAAATATTAATATGAAGATTTCAAAGCTTTCTAGTTAAATAGTAGTAATATTGTTTAAAAAACAAACAAAAATGTAGGATCCTTGAAAGGAAGGGATAATCTTTAACTCTTCCTTAATATTCAAAGTCAAGGAAATATTCCAAAGTACATCATGATAATCAATGTTATGTGTGAATATTTTCATGGCATTCTCCCTCACTTCATATGCCCGTGAAAGCTAGACAATGAATAAGGAAGACTGAAGAAGAATTGATGCCTTTAAATTGTGGTGTGGGCAAAGAATATTGAATATACCATGGACTGCCAGAAGAACAAGCAAATATGTCTTGGAAGAAGTACAGCCAGAATGCTCCTTAGAAGCAAGGATGGCAAGACATTGTCTCAAGTACTTTGTGTATATTATCAGGAGGGACCAATCCCTGGAGAAAGACATCATGCTTGGTAAAGTAGGCCAGCAAAAAAAAAAGGAAGACCCTCAGTTAGATGGACTGACACAGTGAAACAATGGGCTCAAACGTAGCAATGACTGTGAGGATGGTGCAGGACTAGGCAGTGTTTCATTCTGTTGTACATGGGGTCGCTATGAGTCAGAACTGACTCAACGGCACCTAACGACGGCAATGTGTGAATAACATGGGAATTTAATGAGATCTTTGAATCAAATCAACTATCAAAGGAAAAAAAAAATTAGAGTAGTAGACTGATCCCTGCATGTAATAAGGATTTTGAGAGGAAAAAGGGGGCCCTGGGGCCCATAAGGACATTAGAAGTGATCTTGTCCTTGTTACTCTGAGTCCTTACAGCATGTTCATACTTTCTGATTTGGCCGCAGGTAATGTTATCATCCATATACCTGACCCGTGTTGGGTAAATCAGTATCTATTTCTCTGACTCAAAGATTTCTCTTTCTTCCTGTCTCCTGTCCACTTCTTTCCCTCTTCAGAATTGGGTTTTAAATATAATCAACCTCTTTGTGAGGGTGGAATTAAGGATGGATGTAAGAAACTCAAGTGATAGGTGGTGGATATAAGCGAAGAATTAGGTAAAGAATTTTGGAGAGAGAGAGAGAGAGATTAAGCATATACAGAGAGAAAAGTGGAGAGGATTACTCCTGTAGACCCCCAGACAGACAGCCGTAAGGAACAGGAGACCAAATGGCATCCTTAATTTCCTTAGAGCATTCCAGTTACTGGTACTAGTCTTATCAGGGACCAAATGTTTGTTTTCCCTGGGTTCCAAAAGATGATATTCATATTTCTGCTTAACCTAAAACTTGCTCAAGCAAATATCAGCATAATCTTGAATAATCCAGTTAGAATTTATTTTTGTATATGGTTCAATAAGAAGTACTGACAATTACAGTTTTCTGGTTATGGTGATATTCTAGACTTATATAAGATGTTACCATTGTGGAGGGATGAGAAGCTTTATGAAGGTTACACTGGAACTCTGTTTTCTTGTGCATGTATAATTAATTCAAAAGAAAAAGTTAAAAAAAAAGAAAAATGACCTATGACCTAGATCTTACTTTCGAATACCATTCTCCAATAAAAGGTACCAGGGCTACTTATAGAAATGGCTGATACTAAGAGTGGACCAGGAAATATACAAGACGATCTTGAAGCATCTTGCATTGCCAGAAATTAAAGAATTGCTCAAACAAAAAAATACCACATTGATGGGGGCATGTGAAAGGGACACAAAAGCCAACAGAAAGAGTTCTCAATGGCCAAAGCTGGAACAATTTGAGCAACAAAATAAATAAAGACGTATTGGATTATACCCCAAAGTATAAAATTAATATCCATGATTCCATAGTGATATAAACAAATGATTGAATATATAAATAAATGTGGGAGAACAGACAAACCTTCCATGCAGTAAGTATCCCAAATAATGTTTGTAGATAACTTTCCCATCAAGGAGGTAGAGCATAATTCTCTACTCCTCAAGTGTGAGCTGCTCTTACTGACTTCTTTCCAAAAAACACAGTGTGGAAAGTGAGGGGTGTAACTATAAAGTGGAGAATCTTGACAAACACTATCTCATCCAGATGATAAAGGTTAACATTAAGAATGATAAGTCATGTTGATAACCAAGTCAAAAACCAAACCTGTTGCCATTGAGTCTTCCAACCTATAGCAACCTTACAGGACGGAGTAAAACTGCCCCATGGGGTTTCCAATGCTGTAAATCCTCGGAAGCAAGACTGCCACATTTTTCTCCCACAGAGCCCCTGGTGGGTTCAAACTGCTGGCATTTAGGTTAGCAGCCAAGCACTTTAACCACTGCGCCATAAGGGCTCCTTTTCATATTGATAGTATGTACGTTTAATATGATGTTATGAAAATGACACTTCACTTTTTTGGTCTTCTCCCCAAAAATCCGTTGTTGTTGTTAGGTACCATAGAGTTGGTTCCAACCGATAATGACCCTATGTACAACTGAATGAAACACTGCCTGGTCCTGTGCCATCCTCACAATAAAAAAAAATTATCCCACCCTAATCCTTTGAAAACATCAGACAAATCCTAATTAAGGGACATTCTACAAAATTCCTGACCACTACTCTTCAAAACTATCTAGTTCATCAAAAATAAGGAAAGTTTGGGAAACCGTCAAAACGAAGAGGAGCCTAAAGAGACATGATGAATAAGTGTAATGTTGTAGCCTGGAAGAGAAAAAGGACATTAGGTAAAAACTAAGGAAATATGAATAAAGTATGGACTCAATTAACAATCTTGTAGCAAAATTGCTTCATTAATTGTGACAAATGTACCACATTAATATTAAATGTTAATTATAAGAAAAACTGCATGTGGGGTATCTGGAAACTCTGTACTAGAGTCACAACTTTTCTGTAAACCTACAACTATTCTAAAAAAATAAAGTATTTAAAAATATATACTAACAATAGTTTGCACCCTGATTAGTAAGTTAATTTTTATAGCCCCATTTGCTGAATAACTCAAACCACCTCCATTTATACTTTATGCAGGTGTGTGCATGCACGCACAAACACAGTGTGTGTGCACAATCTGGGAACAACCTTGGCTATAATTGTGATCTGTCTGCTTTAGCAAAATATGATACTTTAAATTTTATAGCTTAAATATACATTTTGCTATCTGATTGTGTATCTCAGTTTTCTTGTTTGTAAAATCAAGATAATAATGTCTCCATATGAAATTGCTGTGAGAATAAAATGAAATAATATTTTTAACACACTGGCTGGCTTTTTTGGATGTGGAATGAATTTTAATGAATATCTAAATTTAACTTTTTTGAAGGTGAGCTACATGTCACAATTGCAATGCATGTTTCTTAAAAAAAAGTGTTAAGTTGACAATGTACCTATGATATCTTAAAATCAAAGAAATAAATCCTCATTGATTATTAGTATTATTTTTAGATTGACTTCACATTTCGTAAAGAAACATTACTTATCTGCACAGATTGCATTTTCTAAAGATAGCTACATCTCTTATTCCATGTGCTCTTCTGCCAACTGACTTTGCCACTCTCCCTCCAAAAGGAGGAGTCTCATTCCCCTCACCTTGAATCTAGGCTGACCTTAGTGACTTGGTTGTAACAGACAGGATGTGCCAGATTTATTGCTCTGTGACTTTCTAGGGTAGGTCAAAGAAAGCCATGCAGCTTCTACCTTAGAACACTTGCTCTGGGATAGAATTGCTTCTTTTAGGATGTTTCTTCTCGTAATCTAGTCACTGACAAGCCCAAGTCACACAAAAAAGCCATGCATGGGTGCTTTGGCTAACCAGTCCCAGATGAGTACAAACTTTGAGTCATTCCAGCCCAGTTATCAGATATATGGATGAAGAAGCTTTCATGCAGCACACATCTGCTTGAGTCACCCCAATCTTTTGAGATTTTTCTACCTGAGGTACCAGATATTGTAGACCAGAGCCAAGTCATTTCCACCATACCTGGTAAAAATTCCTGATCATAGAATCCATGATTATTTTAAGACACTAAGTTTGAGGTGGTTTATTATGCAGCTATTGGTAACTAGATAAAACTTGTAATATTTCATAAATCTGAAGTGTCTCTGAGTAAAGTTTGATAGTTTTTTGTTTTATTTTTTCAGGTTTCTATATTTCTGATTGGGAGAAGTCCTATATATTTTGTTATGCATTGCAATATTTGTTTCTGTTATGTATGTGAAATATTTGTATCAATTATGTCTTCTAATTGAATTATTCACTATTTATTTAATTACTCCATTTTCATATATTTCATTTATATCTATCTGGTCATACTTCTGTTTTTTGTTTATTATTGAAAATTTTACTTTATTCTATAGGTTTTCAAATTTTGTAATTGTATCAACTGCCAATAATGATAGTTGGCATGCTTTCTTCTCCCAAAAATTATCCCTTCTTTTCTATTAAGTCTTATATAGGTCCATATTTTAAAAATAATATTTAATAATATTGTTGAAAACTTGTATTTTTGCATTATCTGTGAGTTTAACAATAAGAATGTAGGATTTGAACATAAATACGTTTGTATTGTGTGTCAGTCTGGGTTCTTGTCTGTCAACAATAGAAACTAACGCTGGATAGATGAAACTGGAATGTAATGTAATGGAAATATCTTGTGTACCTAACAGAATCAACATGATGGTAGGAACTACAGCTCATGATAACGTAAAAAACAGACCTGTGTCAACAAGGCTGATGATCATACCACAATTAATGACTCTGGATACCAGAGGTCAGCATATCTGCTATGAATCATATATAAACAGTTTATTTTGTCACTTGGTCATGCAGTGGCCATTCTTCTACTATCTATATGTCACCCTAAAATTTAACTAATTAGATCTATAGCCAAGCCTAATGTGAGAGGACAGATTACATCACCAGAACCCAAATCATTTGTCTAAGTATTTGTGTGAATTGTCAAGAAATACTGAGTTTATGTTATAAAGTTGCCAAAAATACCAAATACTTTTAGGCTGCACAATTCTATTTAATGAAATCATTACGAATTTTTTCCTCAAATTCTTACACCAAAAGAAGTACGTTTCTGTTTCCTAGACCTCAACTTGGATCTCTCTGTGTTTACTGTGGTCCCAGGTGAAAGTTTCCTATCTCCTTATCATCAGCATGAGCATGAAATCTTTCACTTGTCTGACTTTATCTCTGGCGGTTTAGATCTTCTAGACATCACTAACACTCTGCTCTGGTTGCGATGTAATAAAAACAAAATTTTAAACAAAATTATCATGATTGCTATGGTCTGAGAAGGATGCTTCCAATCACCATACCATTTCTGAGTAACTAAAGCATCACCCTCACCAGCTTCATCGTTAATCTCACCCAATCATTAAATTTCAACTTTGGTCCTCAAATTAACTGTGTGGCTTCTTGTTAGCCTATGATATTTGGAAGAGTCTTGCCATTCAGTTGTAGGCAGTCTTGATTGTTTCTAAGGGAAAATCTGATGAGGGGTGGAGGAAAGGAGAGGGAAATGCAAACCAAGAATGGGTAACAATCATCTTCAGCATAATATGTTATTTAGACATTCCCTCTGAATAGGAGTAACAGATCTCTCTCTTATTACTATCATTCTCTGATTTTCTTTTTGTCTTTGAGATCTACGAGAACAGAGTCAACATCACTCCAGCTAATCATAATTTTATCACCAAGATAGCATACAGATATATTTGTTGGCTGACTGGATTAATAAAGAAAAAATAATAAATAGATTTAATCAACTAATTTATGTTTCCTTTGCAAAGCATTGCTTAACTGGTTTAACAGCCTCTCTGTGTAGTAATTAGTGTAAACATCACAGAGATTGGTAAACCTTTTGCCAATATTCTTAGCTTTGGAGGCTTTTGCGGCTAAACTTTTTTGCAGTCTTTTCTTAGGCATTTCAAAAGGAAGATGAGAGAACAACTAACTGCACCATCACAAATTAAAGTTTTATCCATGGGAATGGTAAACATGAAAGAAGAAAAAAAGCTTGAATAAATAGTGTTCTTTTTTTAATTATCATCACATTTATTTTACTAAAAATAAGTTAATATCTCCAACTCTGTTATATGATTAATATTTATTCCTTCTTTCTTCCTAATACATTCTTACTGACTATTATATATCTGTGATTATACTTAGCATAATACAAGTATACAATGTTATATATGAGTGATTCCCTTCCCTAATTTACAGGTAATATATGTACGATATAATAGAATTACGAGATGACTTGTTGAATACTACAGAACAAGTTACCGTATGAGAAGGAGCCTTGGTGGCACAGTGGTTAAGCACTCAACAGCCACAGGTGCCCTATGAGATGACTTATATATGGATGCTGTTCTGTTCTTCAAAACATTGGAACTCTTAGATTTCATAAAGTTCTTTTCTTCTAGTTTGAGGCCCTTTGTTTAGTAATTTCTAAAATTTGACTTAGAATATATTGCTCATTGATCCTAAAATATTGTATCTCATTGACAGCGTAATACAGCCCAAGCATAAACTGTGGTGTTTTAAATTGTTACTGAACAGTGACATGCCCTACATCTTTCTTCTTGACCTTTGTGTAATAATAAAATATCCTGTCTCCCTGGCACTTCTACTTTCAAAGTTTTCTCTTCTTTTAGCTCCTTAGGGCACTCTTCCAGACCACATCAAGTTTCCAAATAGAATTGTGTGATTCAGGCATAATAGCACCTGACAGCAGTAGAGAAACAGTCTCTCTTAAAGGATTTATGGATTTTTTCAAAATGCTATCTGGGATGCCACGTCTGCCCACATCACTGATTCATGAGTTCATCTTTGGCAAGACAGCCTCAGAATTACTTTTCTACAGAGAACTGACAACTTCTTGGGCGAGAAGAGGGTCAGCCTGTCACTGGGTGGATATCATACAACATAAAGCCCCAATGCTATAATGCTATAAAAAAATCATCAAGTATTTTACAAAACGAGGTTCTTGCTGCTTCTATTCCATCAGGAAGCAATTTTTACTCTGATCACCCAAAGTCAATTCATCTGTCTCTTAGCATTCCCCTGTCTGTAGCTTATCATTTTTCCTCTAAAAGGATTTGGTATTCTGTCAATCTCCCTATTGTTTTTGGCACTGTTTTGCACAGATAGCATCTTATCATAAACAAAAATTAGAACAAGAAAAAGAATGTCAACCTGCTTTGTCTCTTTGCCGAATTTCCTAAGGTCCGTAAAACCTTCCAGCAATTAATAACATTAGAACAGATCCAGATCTCTGTGCTTGTATCTCATACTTTTCTAAATCTTATTTAAACTTTACGTTATGTTTTCTCTTTTATTTAGAACTTGGCTCACAGGAGGGAAAAATTCTTCCTGACACTGGCCTTTCTAGTCTACTTTTGGTTCCTGAAACATGCCAACTTATTTGTGAGATACAGAAACACTACAGAGAGTAATCGTTTACTAAGATGAAAACCGTGGAGTTTGTTATTTTCTGTGTGGATTGAGAATATGTTGAACTGTCTGCGTGAAGCAATTATTATAAATATAGAATGGATCCTATTCAACAGGGGCCTTCTAGGACCTTGCTACTCAAAGGGTAGTTGAGGACCACTTGGAAGCTTCATAGAAATGCAGAATCTTGGATCTCGACTTAGACACCCTGAATCAGGATCTACATTTTAACAAAATCTCCACATTAACATTTTAGAAAAAACACTGTCCTAGAAACCATACTGGAATTTAGTGATTTTGTTTTATATAATCCTCAAAACGGTACTTTAATGTAAATAAGTATTATTAACCCCATTTTATAGATAAGAAACCTGACTCTCAGAAATTTTAAGTAACATTCTCAAGATCACACAGCATGTAAATTAGGATAGGATGTGAGAAAAGATTTTTTTCAGAATTTGCACCCAGGTACGCCTGACTCCAAAGCCTGCGCAAGGAACTCTTCTTCTCTGCTTCTCCTTCTGCTAATATAATACCAAAACCAGTTGTCACGGGGTCAATGTCAACTCATGGCGACCCCATGTGTGTCAGAGTAGAACTCTGCGCCACAGAACTTTCAATGCTGATTTTCTGGAAGTAGATTGCCAGGCCTTTCTTCCAAGGTGCCTCTGGGTGGACTCAATCTTCAACCTTTCAATTAGCTGCAGAAAATATTAATCATTTGCATCATCTAGGGACTATAGCCTTTGATAAATCTGTCATAAGTGCTCTCAACATTTCTGAATGTCTTCAGGTTTGAATCAGGAGTTTATATAACATACCAGGAAAAACATTAAAAAGAAAATTCTGCTCTTCTTCAATGATCTGAAACTCTGGTGAGAAAGTAATATAACATAACACCAATGCCACCAGCACTAAAACATTTTCGACAGAACTTAGAACATGCATCTCTTACAAACCTCTTTTTAAATATGTAAATATGATGTCATGCTTTTCCTTACTTGCTACTCAAGACAACACTAAAAACGAGTTTTTCTAAGATATTATGGTAAGGTCTAAGGAAGCATAAACAAGGATTTCAGTGACTAAATTAAATAAGTGCAAGGGTAAAAGTATGAAGTGACTAATGTTGAAGAAAAGCATCTCTCTCTTAATTTCTTTGCAAAGTTTATAAAAATCCTTCAAAACTTGCATCCTATTACTAGATGCTGGAGTTGAAACACGATGCACTTTTTAAAAGGCATAAGTAAAACAAAATCTTCAGGAAAATAGATAAGAAAAATCTGTTGCATGCCTAACACAATAATTATGCTGACTGTCAAGGCATGGCAGTAAACTAAATGTATGTTCTGCAGGCACCACACAACAGAAGAGGGACTGTATATTACAAATGAACAATCTGAAGGTGATCTGGCCAAGGATTTTAGTAAGAGAATCAGGTATGAGGTATAGTTTGAATGTGAAAATATTTTGATTTCCAGGACACCTTGGGTGGTTTATTAGGACAACAAAAGAGCTCTCAGAAATACGAAATGCATGTGTCCTTTACCTATAAGTTTTCTCCCATAAAAAAAGCTTCAGGGCTAGTCATAAAAAATGCTCAAAAATAATAAGCTGAGAGTCATTCAGTCCAGAGTCAATGATTTTCTATTTTTTTATGACAAGAAAAAGATGAAGCTTCACTTCTAAAGATTTGTCTTTTAGACTTTTTGTTTATAAAACCTGGCCAAAAACTTTAATCTTTCCATCATAAAGAATGGTTTCATTTTAGTATGTCATATGCAAATAACAAGTTTTCTTTTTTTTTCCTTTTTTATGATAAATAGCAAGATTTGTTTGCTTTGATGAGCAGTCTTTATCAGTGAATTCTATTTCAAAGTCATTTATAAGAATCCATTGAACCTGCTTTCTGGGATGTCTGCAAAAAGCATCCTTGTGTAACATTAAAGACGTTATATTATTTTCACATTTAATTAAATGTTAAATGGGACTTTTTAATATCTTAGTTTTAGCTAAAGTCCCTCAAATTAAATAAGGTTAGGTGGAAATTCTTCTTTTTTAAAAATAGATATTTCACTGTCTACACAGAACTTGCCATCAGGGTGATCTTTGACCTTCTGGACCTCTGACCCAACACCCAGATTGAAGCCAAGCGTGGTAGTGTGGCTGGGGCAAGACTGATTGTGAGGAAGACCCATATTTCAAATTTCTTGGGAAAGAGTAATTGAATGACTGTCTAGTTCTTCTCCCTTCTCCATCAGAATGGGAGCACATATAGTCTGTATCTTAAGTCAGTGTGTTATCTGGAGCATTAAAATAAAAAATAAAAACAGTTGCCATGGAGCTGACTCTAACTCATGGCAACCCATGCACCTCAGAGAACTGTGCTCTATAGGGTTTTCAATAGCTGATTTTCCAGAAGTAAAGCACCAGGCCTTTCTTCCAGGGAACCTTTGGGTAGACTGAAACCTCTACCGTTTTGGTTAGCAGAAAGCATGTTAACTGTTTGCACCACTCAGGCACTCCATCTTGAGTATAGAGGAGATAAAAATGAGTATGTATCCCTTGTCTGGATTAAGTCCAAAGGTGAAGAGCTGGCTGAGGTTGAATTTTTTATGTCCACTAATAGGCATGAAACAGAGTACAGGTAGTCTCCGATTTACACAAACCACACTTACCATGATCCATTTTTTTTTTTTTTGAGATACATATTGTGTTAGTAATACATCCTACATACAATGTTGCAGCATGTGATTTGCTGATGTTATCATTCTCATGCCAACCCCCAAAGACAAATATAAAGATCAGATTCATAAAGATACTGATAATAAAAGGCAATAATAACAAAAAAAAAAAAAAAGAGGTATTTGACTTCTGTCAGAACTGAAACGACTTAAATGGAGTTGTCGGAATGGAACCCCATCGTAAGTCAGGGACTACTTACTTATACAGGTTTGCGTGGTCCAGAGTGTATCCCACAAAAGATGACCAAACAGTAGTACTCATGAAGCAAACTTCCTCTACCCAAAGACCCCAACTGGACAAATTTCCATGGATCAAACATTGAGTTGAGGAATCATATGTCACGCTAAATAAAACATTTCAAACAATCTAGTTTTAAATCTATTTCAAACTTTTACTAAAATGTTAATAAATGGAAAATACCTCTATTAGGCTACTTCAAAGAAAAAGAGTATTCTCAGAACACAATTATTCAAACCAAAAGAAAAGAATACCCGGTTAAAGTCAATAGACTCTGGAATAACCATCAACCACCATTCATCAGGTTGGGTGGGTAACTAGGTTTCTAGAATAAGTATTAATGAAAATTCTTCAGGAAATTGTTGAAGCATTTTAGCATTCATATTAATTTATCCCAAAAGAGGTAGAGTATTAAATCCTTCCCAGACAAGTCATCTCCTCCATACCAGGAAAGAGTTCAATGAGAGCATTTACCTCAGGAAAGAAAACAGTGAGAGGACTCCTTCCAAGTATGTGTGTATGAGCGATAGTGAAAGGAGGAGAGGGTGAACAACCTAAAAAGCAACCTTTGAGAGAAAGGACCAGCATTTGAGCATTGTTTTACAACCAAAGAGCACTGACACCAGGTTAACTATATTTGCCAAGTCAATAGTTTTCTGTATCTTTCATGCCTCTCTCCCTTTTCGAGAAAGAAAAGGGGGAAGAGGAGGAAGAGAAGCAAGCCAGGGATGGTCTGCCAAGAGAGTGAAGGAGTGGAAGACAGGTAAAATGAAGAAGTAAACGACATGGAGAATGAAATTATTTTTCAATTGTATCTGTTCAGACCTTGAAATCAAATGATCCGTTTTACACACTAAAAATAACATGAATAATTGCAATATTTACTCATTGCCATCAAGTTGATTCTGACTCATAGTGACCCTGTAAGACAAAGTAGAACTACCCCATAGAGTTTTCAAGGCCGTAAATCTTTATGGAAGCAGACTGCCACATCATTTTCCCTCAGAACATGTGGTGGGTTCAAACTGCAGACTTTTCGATTAGCAGCACAGTGCTTAACCACTGTGCCATGAGGTCTTCTTTGCAATATTTAGGGGTCCCAAATTATAGAATTTTTTAATGAAGCATCAGATAACTGATCAATTATTTTGCTTGTCTGCTTGTTTTTTACTTCTTTTTTATTGTTGAAAATATACACAGCAAAACATACAACAATTCAACAGTCTCTACATGTACAATTCAGTGACATTGATCATCATATTCTTCAAGCTGTGCAACCATTCTCACGCTCTTTCCAAATTGTTCCTCCTCCTTTAACACACACTCACTTCCCCCTAAGCTTCCTATCTGACCTTTCGAGTTGCTTTTATCAATCCTCAACTGTTTTCTAATATTTTAATTTTGTTTATGTCTATCCATTCACTAATTGATGGACATTGAGGTTGATTGTGATTTTTAGCTATTTTGAATAACGCTGCTAAGAATATTCATCTGCGAGTCTTCGCGTAGACGTGGATTTATTTTTATTATCATTATACTTTAGATAAAGGTTTACGGGACAAACTAGTTTCTCATTAAACAGTAGACATATTGTTCTATAACACTGGTTAACAACCCCACAACATGTCAACACTCTCCCTCCGTGACCCTGAGTTCCCTATTACCAGCTTTCCTGTCCCCTCCTGCCTTCTAGTCCTTGCCTCTGGGCCGTTGTGCCCCATTAAGTCTCATTTTGTTTTATGGGCCTGTCTAATCTTTGACTGAAGGGTGAACCTCAGGAGTGACTTCATTACTGAGTTAAAAGGGTGTCCGCGGTCCATACTCCTGGGGTGTCTCCCATCTCTGTCAGACCAGTAAGCCTGGTCTTTTTTGTGGGTCAGAATTTTGTTCTACTTTTTTCACCAGCTCTGTCTGGGATCCTCTACTGTGATCCCTGTCAGAGAAGTCAGTGGTGGTAGCCGGACACCATCTAGTTGTGCTAGACTCAGCCTGGTGGAGGTTGTGGTAGTTGTGGTTCATTAGTCCTTTGGATTTGATGAATCATGTTTTAAATGTATTTATTTGCTTTTTTTTTTTTTTAAGTTAACAGACGTATGAAGTTTTCTATACATCAGGCAAATTTCTAAGCACTTTGCAAATGTTAACTTAGTGATTAATAATCTTCTTTATGTTTTAAAATAAATTTCTTAGGAATATATATATATTCCTAAGATATATATATATACCATTTTAAACTAACTGAAAATAAATTAGAATAAAATATTATGGTAAACATACAAATACACACACATATACAAAATTACCCTGCTAATGAGCCCTGGTGGCGTAATGGTTAAGACCTCAGCTGCTAACTGAAATTCAGTCACCAGTTCAAATTCACCAGGAGCTCCTTGGAAACCCTATGGGGCAGTTGTACTCTGTCATATAGGGTCGCTATGAGTCAGAACTGATTAGATGGCACCTAACAACAACAACAACATCACTATTAGCATTTTGTATAACCACAAAAGCATCTTTGCAAAACCTTCAGCTGATGCTTTCTTTTGAACTAACAGCCAGTTTTGACGAGTCTTAAGAAAATGCAGGTTCTCTAAAGCTTAAGAATATGCAAATGACAGTTAAGACAAAATTATACTTCAAATGTCCATCAGACAATTGTTAACACTTTTTTAAGAGCAAATTATATCTATGCCTAACTGCTGGCTGATAAGGGCCAAAACATTTACAAAATCTGTACCCAGATGACCCTCTGGAAGATCTTGTACAAAAATATGGGAGTTTGAAATCCATTTGTTAAACTGTGGAAAGAGCTTAAGTCTGTAAGTGAAGGCCCAAATTTGTTTCAAGAAAATCAAGCCAGCAAAGAACACCTCCCCTTCTCACAAACTATTCTAATTTTTAAGACTAGTTGTTCACCCACCTAAGTAATAACACTGTTCCTTCTGTCTCAACACATCCACAATAAACCTGTTTACTAAATTTGAAAGACACAAAAAATTAGCTGAGGGAACACTTTCAAAAAAGACAATTAAGTGAATGTTATCACTATTTTTAACAGCTTTATCTCAGGATAATTCACACATAGTAATCTGTTGTGTTGTTAGTGGCTGTCAAGTCGATTCCAACTCATAGCAACCCAGTGAGACAGAGTAGAACCACCCCATACGGTTTTCTAGGCTATAATCTTTACAGAAACAGATCACCAAATCTTTCTCCTGTGGAGCCGCTATGTAAATTTGGACCGCGAACCTTTTGATTTGTATTTAAAGTATATAATGTGATAAGTATAAACATATATATTTTATGCTTCTCAGGGATCATTCTCTTTTGTTGCCTGATGTCCAATCTCTTGAAAACCATTGTATCACATATTTTCTCTCTGTTTTTTATTCATTTATTTATTTTTTTGGTTGTGTCAAGCAAAGATGGTAAGTGAGATCCTTGTTTTTCCCGTTTGGTTGGAAGCAGAAGCTCATAATTTTTAAATACATATATATATATATATTTTTTATTGTACTTCAGGTGAAGGCTTACAGAACAAATAGCTTCTCATGAAACAGTAGTACACATATTGTTTTATAACATTGGTTAACAACCCCACAAC
Source organism: Dugong dugon (assembly GCA_030035585.1). Lineage (NCBI taxonomy): Eukaryota > Metazoa > Chordata > Mammalia > Sirenia > Dugongidae > Dugong > Dugong dugon. The sequence goes on from CM057467.1 coordinate 109,826,062, forward strand.
ATGTCAACCCTCTCCCCTCTCGAACATTTTTTTTTTTTTGGTGAAAATATACATAGCCAAAGATATACCATTTCAAAAATTTCTACCTCCACAGTTCAGTGACATCGACTATGCACTTTCAATTGTGCTGCTATTCTCACTTTAGACAAAGGCTTACAGAACATAATAGTTTCTCATTTAACAGTTAGTACACACGTTGCCCTATGAAAATGGTTAACAACCTCACAACACATCAACACTATCCTTACTCAACCTTGGGTTCCCCATCACCAGCTTCCCATACCCCTTCTGCCTTCTGGCCCTTGTCCCTGGACTGCTGTGCCTCGGTAGTCCCATTTGGTTTTATGGAGCTGTCCACTCCCTGGCTGAACGGTGAACCTCAGAGATGACTTCACCACTGAGCTAAAAGGGTGTCTGGGGGCCATACTCTCGGGTTTCTCCAGTCTCCTTTAGGCCAGTAATCTGCTCTTTTTTTTGTGAGTTAGAATTTTGTTCTACATCCTTCTCCAGCTCTGACCAGAACCCTCTGTTGTGATCCCGGCCAGAGCAGTCAGTGGTGGTAACTGGACACCATCTAACTGTACTGGACTCAGTCTGGTGGAGGTCTTGGTAGCTGTGGTCCATTAGTCCTTTGGACTAATCTTTTCCTTAGGGTATCCTGTTCTCTTCATTCTCCCTTGCTCGCAAAGGGATGAGACCAGAACAGTATCTTAGATGGCTACTCACAGGCTTTTAAGACCCCAGACGCTACTCACTAAGGTAGAATGTAGAACAGCCTTTATGAACTGTGTTATGCCAATTGAGCCAGATGTTCCCCAAAACCATGGTCCCCACAGCCCTCCACCAAGCAATTCAGACCCTCAGGGAGTTTGGATGTGTCTATGGAGCTTCCATGACCTTTCCTTGAACAAGTTGTGCTGGTTTCCCGTGTACTGTGTACTTTCTCACCCTTCACCCAAGATACCACTTATCTATTGCCTATTTAGTACTTGACCCCCACCCCTCCCATCCCTGGTAACCAACAAAGATTGTTACATTTTGTGTGTGAACTTTTTCATAGGTTTTTACAATAGAGGTCTCATACAATCTTTGTCCTTTTGTGATTGACTTATTTCACTCAGCATAATGTCCTCCAGTTTCATCCATGTTATGAGATGCTTCACAGATTCATCGTTGTTCTTTCTCGTTGCATAGTACTCCATTGTGTATATGTACCATAGTTTCTTTATCCATTCATCTATTGATGGGCACCTACGTTGTTTCCATCGTTTTGCTATTGTGAACAATACTGCCATGAACATAGGTGTGGAAATGTCTATTCGAGTGACGACTCTTATTTCTCTACGATATATTCCTAGGAGTGGGATTGCTGGATCGAATGGTATGTCTATTTCTAGCTTTCTGAGGAAGCGCCATATAATTTTCCAAAATGGTCGTATCATTTTGCATTCCCACCAGCAGTGCATAAGTGTTCCGATCTCCCCACAGCCCCTCCAACATTTGTTATTTCCAGTGTTTTTGATTCGTGCCAGTAATGCCGGGGTGAGACGGTATCTCATTTTGGTTTTAATTTGCATTTCTCTAATGGCTAGTGATCGCGAGCATTTCCTCATGTGTCTGTTGGCCATTTGAATGTCCTCTTGGTGAAGGGTCTGTTCATTTCCTTTGCCCATTTTCTAATAGGATTATTTGTCTTTTTGTTGTAGAGGTGTTGGATTTTCTTGTAGATTATGGAGATTAGACCTTTGTCTGACTTGCACTATCCAAAATTTTTTTTCCCAGTCTGTAGGTTATCTCTAACTCTTTTGGTAAAGTCTTTTGAAGAGCATAGGTGTTTGATTTTTAGAAGATCCCAGTTATCTAGCTTATCTTTTGGGGTTTATGCATTGATGGTTATGGTTTCTATCCAGTTAATGCCATGTATTAAGTCCTGTAGTGTTGGTCTTATTTTTTCTTCTATGAACTTTATAGTTTTAGGCTTTATATTCAGGTCTTTGATACGTTTTGAAGTAGTTTTTGTATATGGTGTGAGGTATGGGTCCTGTTTTGTTTTTTTGCTGATGGATATCCAGTTTTGCTGGCACCATTTGTTAAAAAGACAGTCTTTTCTCCATTTGATGGACTTTGGGCCCTTGTTGAAGGTCAGGTGACTGTAGCCGGATGGATTTACATCTGGGTTCTCTATTCTGTTCCTTTGGTCAATGTATCTGTTGTTGTACCAGTACCAGGCTGTTTGGACTACTGTAGCTGTATAGTAGGTTCTGAAGTCAGGTAGTGTGAGTCCTCCAACTTTATTCTTCTTCAGTAGTGCTTTACTTATTTGGGGTTTCTTCCCTTTCCATACAAAGTTAATGATTAGTTTTTCCATCTCTTTGAAGAATGTTGTTGGTATTTGGATCAGGAACGCGTTGTATTTGTAAATTGCTTTGGGTAGAATCGTCATTTCCACAATGTTGTGTCTACCTATCCATGAGCATGGTATGTATTTCCATTTTTGTAGATCCCTTTGAGTTTCTTGTAGTAGTGTTTTGTAGTTTTCTTTGTATAGGTCTTTTACATCCCCGGTCAGATTTATTCCTAAGTATTCTCTCTTTTTAGGGGTTATTATAAACACCATTTTTTTCCTGATTTCCTTTTCATCGTTCTCCTTATTGGTGTATAGGAATCCAACTAATTTTTGCATGTTTATCTTGTATCCTTCTACTCTGCTGAATCTATTAGTTCCAGTAGAGTTCTCGTTGAGTCTTCAGGGTTTTCTATGTATAGTATCATATCATCTGCAAACAGGGATGGTTTAACTTCTTCATTACCAATTTCAATGCCCTTTTTTTTTCTTTTCTTGCCTTATTGCACTAGCTAGAACTTCCAGCACAATGTTAAATAGGAGTGGTGATAAAGGGCATCCTTGTCTGGTTCCTGTTTTCAAGGGGAATCTTTTCAGCCTCTTTCCATTCAGAATGATGTTGGCCGTTGGTTTTGCATAGATGCCCTTTATTATGTTGAGAAATTTCCCTTCTATACCTATTTTATTGAGAGTTTTTATCAGGAATGGGTGTTGGAATTTGTCAAATGCCTTTTCTGCATCAATTGAGATGATCATGTGATTCTTTTCTTTCCTTTTATTTATGTGGTGGATTACGTTGTTTGAGTTTCTAGTGTTGAACCATCCTTGCATACCTGGTATGAATCTTCCGTGGTTGTGGTGTATTACTTTGTTGATATGATGCTGAATTCTATTGGCTAGAATTTTTGCATCTATATTCATGAGAGATATTGGTCTGTAATTTTCTTTTCTTGTGACGTCTTTGCCTAGTTTTGGTATTAGCATTATGCTGGCTTCATAGAATGAATTTGGAAGTGTTGCTTCTTTTTCTATGCTCTGAAATAGCTTGAGTAGTACTGGTACAAGCTCTTCTGTAAATGTTTTGTAGAATTCAACAGTGAAGCCACCTGGCTCAGGGCTTTTTTTGGTTAGGAGGTTTTTTTATTACCTTTTTAATCTCTTCTCTTGTTATGGGTCTGTTCAGATTTTCAACATCACTTTATCGTAGTTTGGGTAGGTAGAGTCTTTCTAAAAATTTATCCATTTCCTCTAGGTTTTCAAATTTGTTGGAGTCTAGTTTTTCATAATATTCTGTTATATTCCTTATTATTTCTGTTGGGTCTGTTGTAATGTTCCCCATTTCATTTCTTATTTGGGTTATTTGTGTTCTCTCCTGTTTTTCTTTTGTCAGTCTGGCCAGCGGTTGGTCGATTTGGCTGATTCTTTAAAAGAACCAACTTTTGGTTTTGTTAATTCTTTCTATTGTTTTTCTGTTCTCTATTTCATTTATTTCTGCTCTGATCTTTACTATTTCCTTTCATCCGGTGGCTGTGGGCTTTGTTTTGCTGTTCTCTTTCTATTTGTTTGAGTTCTGCAGTTAATGTTTTAATTTTGTCCTTTTCTTCTTTTTTGATGTGTGCATCTATTGCTATAAATTGTCCTCTGAGGACTGCATTTGCTGTGTCCCAAAGATTTTGATATGATGTGTTTTCAGTCTCATTTGATTCTAGGAATTTTTTGATTCCATCTCTGATTTCCTCTATTACCCAGTGATGTGTAAGCAGGATATTATTTAGTATCCATGTAATGGATTTTTTTCCCTTGCTCTTTCTGTTGTTAATGTCTACCTTGATGGCATTGTGGTCAGAGAAGATATTTTGTATTATCTCAATGTTTTGGATCTTGTTGAGAGTTGCTCTGTGGCCTAAGATGTGGTCTATTCTGGAGAACATTCCATGTGCACTGGCAAAGAATGTGTACTTTGCAGAAGTTGAATGGAGTTCTATATACGTCTATGAGGTCAAGTTGGCTGATTGTGCCCTTTAGGTCTTCTGCAACTTTTTTGAGTTTCTTCTTAGTTGTTCTGTCCTTTACTGAGAGTGGTGTGTTGACGTCTCCTATTATTATTGTGGAACTGTCAATTTCTCTTTTCAGTGTCGTTAGAGCTTGTTTTATGTATTTTGGAGCCCTGTCGTTGGGTGACTAGATGTTTATTATGGTTATGTATTGATGATGGATCATCCCCTTAATCATTATATAGTGTCCTTCTTTGTCTTTTATGGTAAATTTTGTTTTAAAGTCTATTTTATCTGAGATTAGTATTGGCACTCCTGCTCTTTTTGGGTAGTTGTTAGCTTGATATATATTTTTTCCAACCTTTGACTTTTAATAAATTCACATCTTTGTTTCTATGGTGTGTCTCTTGTAGACACACATATTGATGGATCCTGTTTTCTTATCCATTCTCTTATTCTCCATGTCTTTATGGGTGCATTGAGTCCTTTTACATTCAGTGTAATTATTGATAGATGTGAGTTTGTTGCTGTCATTTTGTAGTGCTTTCTTTGTGGTGCTGAAGTCTTCTTTGTTCTTCTTATTCTTTTGTGCTGAGTTACTTTTGTTTGTAGATTTTTTTTCACTTCTTTTGTTTTTGCTGAGACTTTATGTTTTTCCTCTTTATTTTTATGAGTATGTTTGTTAACTTTCTTGGTGGTTACCATGAATTTTACCCTTATCTTTCTAAGTTTGAAGCAGTCTACCATTACTTGGTATTGCCTTGCCTTCCTCTCCATTAGAAGGTTCTATACTTATGCCGTTTATTCCCTCTTTTGATTGTTTTGGTGTTGTTGTCATTTACAGATTAAGTGCTCTGATTCCCTGTTGTATTTCTTTTGGTTTTGGATAATCCTCTAGAGTTCATATCCTAGATTGGTATCTGGCTGGTATGATCCTGTGTCCTATACTCTGCCTGTGAGCTGAAGCTGTTTGTCCTCAGATCAAAGAATTCCCTTTAAATTCTTGTAAGTTTGGTTTGACTTTTACATATTCCCTTAATTTCTGTTTATCTGGAAATGACCTAATTTCACCATCAAATTTGAAATAGAGTTTTGCAGGATATATTATTCTCGGCTGGCAATTTTTTTCTTTCAAGATTTTATATATGTCATCCCATTGCCTTCTTGCCTGCATGGTTTCTGCCGAATAAGCTGAGCTTAGTCTTATTGTTTCTCCTCTGTATGTGACTTCTTGTTTTTCACATGCTGTTCTCAGGATTCTTTGTTTGTCTTTGGTATTGGTGCGTGTGATTATGATATGCCTTGGTGATTTCCTTTTGGGGTCTATTCTATATGGGGTTCGTTGAGCTTCTTCTATGACCAGCTTTTCATCTTTCATGATATAGGGGAAGTTTTCTGTCAGCAATTCCTCAATGATCCTCTCTGTGTTTTCTGTTTTCTACCCCTGTTCTAGAATTCCAATCACTTGTAAATTTTAGCTTTTGATTGTATCCCACATAACTCTCAGGGTCTCTTTATTTTCCTTGTACTTTTTTCTGAGTTTTCCTCAAACAGAGTTGTATCCAAGTGTTTGTCTTCAATTCCACTGATCCTGTCTTTCACTGTTTCAAATCTGCTTCTCAGCCCTTCTGTGACACCATCCGTTTCGGAAATCTTGTTGTTTATCTTTCGGATTTCTAATTGTTGTCTTTGTATAACTTCTAGTTGTGAATTTATTTTGGCATTTTATTCCTGCATTATTTTCCTGAATTCTTCCAATTTTTTGTCTGTATTTTCCATTAATTTGTCTATTTTTTCCTCATTTTTGTCTGCTTTTTGCTTCAGCTCTTGCAGAATTCTGAGTATTAGAAATTTGAATTCCCTATCAGGTAGTTCCAGTACCATTTCTTCCACTGGAAAGTCATCTGGTGTTTTATTTTGGATGCCTACTGGAACCATCCTTTCCTGTTTTTGTAAATGTTTTGATATTGTCTGCTGTCTTCAGGGAATTCAGTAGTTATTTTTCTCGTTTATTGATTGTAGATTTGTTTGTTTTGCCCCTTTTTTAAAAAAATTTGGCTATGTCTGAGCAGGCGGGCTTGTGTTCTTTGTTGTTTGCTGGTCTGTGGGCACAATATTTTTTTGCTGCCTTCTCCCATTGGCAGGGTCAGTCACTCAGATATGGTACAGCACGGCAGGTCTAACTGAAGAGGAGTCACTGGGACGGGTTGTTTGTGGCACTTACCACAGCTGCCAGGGCGTGTCGGTAATTACTGCAGGGCAGGTTATAGTAGGCCGTGCCTGTGCTGCTTGGTGGTGTGATATTAAGCACACGGTGCAGATAGGCAGGATGTAGCGGGGAGATTGTTATGTGTGGAGCTAAGATGGATATGGGAGAGAGGAGAGAGGAACAGGAACCAAAAACATACAAACAAAAAGAAAAGAATGCTAGGGGAGCTTGCCATTGGAGTGGAGAGACGAGAGGCTATGAAATGGAGAAAAACAAAAAGCGGAAGAGGAAGAAAAAAAAGAAAAGTGAAGAATGAATAAATAAAAATCGGCAAAGTTAAAGAACAGCAAAGTTCCCAGGGATCCCACCGGTGCAGCTATGAGGTCTGGGGAAGTTGTTCTCAGGTGTTGCAGTACAGCCTGGCTTGAATGCACAGAGGTATACAACACCAGGTATTCAGGGAACAGAAAGAGAAGGAAGATATAGAGAGATGAGAAACTGAATAATGAAGAAAGACAAAAAGGGAAAAAGAGAGAAAAGAAAGCAAAAGAAAAATTTTAAAAAATGAACAAGAAAAGCCCCCCAAAAAACAGAAAAAATAATGAAAACCAACAAAAAAAGAAATGCCTTCAGGGATCCCTCTGCACATCTGTGTAAGCCAGGGTTAGTCTCCTTGCCATGCAGCACTGCCTGGCCAGAACGTGCTACCATCTCAAGAAAAGGAAAAGAAAACAAACAAACAATTCAAAAGAAACCAATGAACAAAAGCTCTGGGATCCCACCAGCATGGCAGCCCAGCCCGGGAAGCAGCTCCACACTTGAACGGAGCTCTGCACCCCCTCAGGAAGAAGCAAAGATGGTGCATGGAGTCAGGTAGCTGAGCGAAAGGAGGGGGAGGTGGTGAGAAGTAAGGAAGAAATCAAAAGAAGCAGAAAAAAAGCAACACCAGCAGCCAGCAAATGGCACTCAGAGAGCCAACTAGTGCGGGCTGGTGGAATCCAAGCAGCCGGTGCTTCCTGGACAAGAGATTGTGGCTGCGGGAAGCAGAGGAGGCTGAGTGGGTGTGAAGAAGGATGGGGGGTGGGAAAGCATATATCTTAAATTAGTGGTTGTTTTGTCTCTCGCTGGAAGCTCTGTGAAGCTGCTTTCTTGTACCCCGTTTGTTGGTCTCCGATAGGGGTCAGATGGTGGATCTGCACTGCGTTAGCTGATAGGGGACCTCTGCATGACTCTCTCCTCACTCTCTGTTCTCTGTCAGTTCTTCTCACTCCATTTGGTGCTTGTCTGAGTTCTTTATCTCGTCATTTGATGTTTTAGGGTTTCAGGACTGTTGTTTTTTGTTTGACTTAATTTTTCGGATCTTTACTGTGGAGGGACGGCGTGGTGCTTCTGCCTAGAGCGCCATTTTGCCAGAAGTCCTAAATATATTTTAATTTTTACTTAAAGCTTAAAAATATAGAATATTTGTTTATTTATTGAATAGCTTATTTTCAAAGGACGATAACTTTTATTTCCTAAGGGAAGAGTGTCAGTTGACTTCTATTTTTGGAAGAGAGTTTACATGTTGTCCCCAATAGATAAGTTTTTACATTTGTCAGAATAAGTATTTTAGTCACCAAAAATTAAAATGAACCTTTTTACCATGAAACTTTTACTGGACACTGTGGTAGTTGTGGTTCATTAATCTTTCTCTTATGTTTTTAGTTTTCTTCATTCTCCCTTGCTCCCAAAGGGCTGAGACCAATGGAGTATCTTAGATGGTTGTTCACAAGCTTTTAAGATCCCAGATGCTACTCACCAAAGAAGAACATAAATTTTCTTTCTAAGCTGTTATGCCAGTTGAGCCAGATGTTCCCTGAGACCATGGTCCCCAGAGCCCATCGCCCAGCAATTCAGTCCCTCAGGGAGTTTGGGTGTATCTATGGAGCTTACATGACCTTGCCTTGTACAAGTTGTGCTAGCTTCCTCAGTATTGTGTACTGTCTTACCCTTCATCAAAGTTAACACTTGTCTATTGTCTATTTAGTGTTTTTCCATTCCCCCCGAACCATCAAAGATTGTTTGTTTTTATATGTAAACCTTTTCATGAGTTTTTATAGTAGTAGTCTCATGCAATATTTGTCCTTTTGTGATTGACTTATTTCACTCTGCATAATGCCGTCCAGATTCATTCATGTTGTGAGATGTTTCACAGATTCATCGTTGTTCTTTATCATTGCATAGTACTCCATTGTGTGTATGGACCATAATTTGTTTATCCATTCATCTGTCTATAGGCATCTAGGGTGTTTCCATCTTTTTTGCTATTGTGAACAATGCTGCAATGAACATCGGTGTGCATATGTCTATTCATGTGACGGCTCTTATTTCTCTAGGGTATATTCCTAGGAGTGGGATTGCTGGATCATATGGTATTTCTATTTCTAGCTTTCTAAGGAAGCACCATATTGTTTTCTAAAATTGTTGTACCATTTTGCATTCCCACCAGCAGTGCATAAGAATTCCAGTCTCTCCCCAGACTCTCCAAGATTTGTTATTTTCTGGTTTTTTTTTTATTGTGCCATTAATGCTGGGGTGAGATGATATCTAATTGAGGTTTTGATTTGCATTTCTCTAATGGCTAGTGATCGTGAGCATTTCCTCATGTGTCTGTTAGCCCCTTGAATGTGTTCTTTGGTGAAGTGTCTGTTCATTTCTTTTGCCTATTTTTTAATTGAATTATTTGTCTTTTGTTGTAGAGTGTTGGATTTTCCTGTAGATTTTACAGATTAGACATTTGTCAGATTTGTAAGAGCCAAAGTTTTTTTCCGAGTCTATGTTCTTTCTACTTTTTTGGTGAAGTCTTCTGATGGACATGAGTGTTTAATTTTTAGAAGATCCCAGTTATCTAGCTTATTTTCTGGAGTTTGTGTGTTGGTAGTTATGGTTTGTATTCTGTTCATACCATGTATTAGGGCCTATGTTTTCTTCTATGATCCTGTATTTTCTTCTATGATCTTTATATTTTTTGGCTTTATATTTAGGTCTTTGATCCATTTTGAATTAGTTTTCATGGTGTGAAGTATGAGTCCTGTTTCTTTTTTTTTTTTTTCCCAGATGGAAAGAAGGATACAACCTTAACACACATTTTTCTTGATTTTAAGCCACACAGTATCCCTTTGTTCTGCTGGAATGACTACTTCTTGATCTATGAACAGGTTTCTCCTGACACAATTAAGCATTCTGGGGTTCCCATTCTTCTTAATGTTATCCATAATTTGTTATGATCTACGCTGTTGAATGCCTTTTCATAGTCAATAAAACATAAGTAAACATCTTTCTGGTATTCTCTGTTTCAGCAAAGATCCATCTGACATCAGCAATGATATCCCTCCTTCCGTGTCATCTTCTGAATATAACTTGAGTTTCTGAAACCGTTTTTGAATTATCTTTGGCAAAATTTTTATTTTGTGTGATATTAATGATGCTGTTCAATAATTTCTGCATTTTGTTGGGTTATCTTTTTGGAATGTGCACAAACATGCATCTCTTTCTGTTGGTTGGCCAGGTAACTGTATTCCAATTTTATTGGCATAGACAAGTGAGTGCTTCTAGCATTGTATCCGTTTGTTGAAACACCTTAGTCAGTATTTCATCAATTCCTGGAGACTTATTTTTTGCCAATGAATTCAGTGAAGCTTGAACTTCTTCCTTCAGTATCATGGGTTCTTGATCATATGCTATTTCCTGAAATGTCTGAACATCAACCAGTTCTTTTGGTACAGTGATTATGTGTATTCCTTCTGTCTTCTTTTGATGCTTCCTGTATTGTTCAATATTTTGTCCATAGAATTCTGCAATATTGCAACTCGAGATTTAAATTTTTTTTTCAATTCTTTCAGCTTGAGAAAGGACAAGTGTATTCTTCCCTTTTGGTTTTCTAACCCCAGATGTGTGCATATTTCATTATAACACTTTACTTTTTTTTCTTGAGCTACCCTTTGAAATCTTCTCTTCAGCTCTTTTACATCATTGTTTCTTCCATTTGCTTTAGCTACCCTAGTTCAAGAGCAAATTTCAGACTCTCTTCTGACATCTATTTTGATCTTTTCTTTACTTCCTGTCTTTTTATGACCCTTTTCCTTCTTCATGTATGATGTCTTTGGTGTCATCTCACAACTCATCTGGTCTTTGGTCATTAGTATTCAATATATCAAATTTATTATTGAGATGGTCTCTAAATTCAGGTGGGATATACTCAAAGTTGTACTTTGGCTCACGTGGACTTGTTTTAATTTTCTTCATTTTCAACTTGAACTTGCATATGAGCAATTAATGGTTTGTTCCACAGTCTGATGCTACTGGGCTTCTCCATCATCTCTTTCCCTAGATGTAGTCCATTTGATTCTTGTGTTTGCCATCCGGTGAGGTCCACGTGTATAGTCACTGTTTACATTGTTGAAAAAAGGTATTTCCAATGAATAGATTGTTGGTCTTTCAAAATTCTGGCGTCATTTCTGTCACCAAGGCCGTATTTTCCCATTACTGATCCATATTCTTTGTTTCCAACTTTCCCATTCCAATCACCAATAATTATCAATGCATCTTGATTGTATGTTTGATCAATTTCAGACTGCAGAAGTTGATAAATATCTTTAATTTTTTTCAGCTTTGGCTTTAGTGGTTGATACATAATTTTGAATAACAAGCATATTAACTGACACAGAAGAGGTGGTTATTAGTACTACATATAGTCTAAAAAAGACTTATCAATTTTTACAACAGAAAATGTGAGTGTAACTGCTCTAAATTACTGATGTGATTCTTTGCTATAGCTGTACTTTAAAAATAACAGTGCTGTTTATAATTATACTTAACCTATATTTGCATAAGTCTTTCAAACAATATGTATTTTAAATGAGTCTGGTGCCTAGGACGGATGAATAATAGGCAAAATAAACATTTTAGTTTAACATGAAACATTTTGTTTTAATATAGTTTTAAAATTAATTTTCTTATAAGACAACTACTCTTAACTTTATCTAGAACTGTATAAAATTATGATTTTTTTGGACAGCTAAATTAAAAGACTTGCTTTTTTCCTCCCACATTGTCTTTAACAACTTTCAAGCTTTCGAAATTTTATATTTATTTTAAATTGCAGGTATAAGATACAAGAGCTGTTTTCTCTACTTGCAGAACTTTCAAAATACATCCTTCCTTCAAATATCATTGACCAAAAGACATTATTTTCCTAACCAACACTGCAAGGTAAATTACAAATAGAGAAAAAAATCTTAAATACAACTTGAGGAAATAATTTGTATGTATTTTGTTTTGGTGATAGCTGACAATATCCATATCATGTTGTCCAAACTCTAGGATTCAGAGGATACCATAAATTTATTTAGTTCAATCCATTCATTTTACAGATGATGGAATAGAGGTTCATAGAAGATAAATGGCTTAATGAAGGTCATTCAACACCTAAGTACAAGAACGATGGTTTGAATATAAATTTTCTAACTCTGTCTAATATATGAATTCCTGGTTTAACTTTCAATGAAAGTAGCATGATCTGTAAATAAATTGATACTGAAGAATGATTAATCTATTGCTTTTTTTTTTTTTTTGTAACAAAGCCGCATACTAACTCTAAGGAGTCTCTGAGTGGCACAATCAGTTAAATGCTTGCCTACTAGCCAAAAGGTAGGTGGTTCTTATACACTGAGAGGCACCTTGGAAGACAGGCCTGGTGATCTTCTTCCAAAAGGTTACAGCCTTGAAAACCCTCTGGAGTAGATCTGCTCTGCACACATTAGGTCGCCATGAGTTGGAATCAACTTAACAGCAATTAACAACAATGTACTAACTCTACAAACTAAGTAGACTTAAATTGTTCCCCATTATCTGCTCTCCTAATCTTCCATAATAATAGAATCCACAATTTTTAGGCACACACATGATCATTTGTGATAAAGATTGTATTTCCTAGTGTTTCTTGTAAAATATGGTAACATGTTTAGCGTCTGACCCATGAGATGCAAGCAAAAGTTTTAGATGAGACTTTTGGAAAGTATCTTTTAAATGAGATAGATGCACACTTTCTCCACTCTTTTTTTTTTCAAGTGGAATGTGGGCAACGTGCATGGAGCTGAAGCAGCATCTTAGACAACATGGAAAAGTTATATTCTGAAGATGAGACACAAACAAGGCAGAAAAATTCTAGATTCCAAACATCTTTGTAGACCCACTATACAGATCATTTGTTGTTGCTGTTAGCTGCCGTTGAGCCAGCACCTAATTCATGGTGACCCCATGCAAAACAGAATGAATTTCTGCCAGGCACCATTGTGATCCAATAGAATTTTCATTGGCTTATTTTCAGAAGAAGATCACCAGGCCTTTCTTTCTAGTCTGTCTTAGTCTGGAAGCTCTGCTGAAACCTGTTCAGCATCATAACAACACACAAACCACCACTGAGAGATGGGTGGTGGCTGTGCTTGAAGTGTATTGGCTGGAAATCGAACTCAGGTCTCCCACATCGGAGGACAGAATTCTACCACTGAACCATCAATGCCCCCTATACAAGTCATAGGCTTCTGTTATACCTAGTTCAGTTCTAAATGCCCCAGTCTGAAAAGCATCTTTGAAATTAAAGATCAAAAACTTCTGAGGAAATAATTTTTGATTCTAGAAGATTATAACTAGGCTCCATAGTGAAGTCTCCTGCATAGCAGTCAAATAGATTTATTTAATACCTGCATAGCAGTCAAATAGATTTATTTAATAATTTATACCAGGACTTCTCAACTGTTTGGCTAGGAATACTGATTCTTCATTTACTAGGGTGCTTAGGTATGTCCTGGGGCAACTAGAGGTATCAAGTTTGCTGGCTTCCATTTATCCCATTATGCCTTAGAAATGCAGTATTATTTTCTGTGTGCCCCATGTTCTGAAAATCTTTGAATAACATTATATAGTCACAGACTTTTAGAAATAATTTATTTCAACCCTTCCCGTTTTAAAGATGAAATAATTTAGGCACAGATACCCTACCACATATCTATTTTAGGCCAGAGAGAAAATCAGCTAGATCCAAGATATCCTGTCTGCAAGTTTCTTCAATATAGTACGGTCCTTCAGAAAATTACATGCATTTTGGCCACAAAGATTGAAATCACTTAGCACATTACAGGATGGATATTAATTTTTGAATTATTGTACAAGATCTATGTCCAGGAAAGTTGCTTAATAAAAATAAGTTGAATCACAGGCCATGCAGATCATGACAGGTGATGAAAGCCATATGAAAAATGAAAAACGTCAAAATTAGTTTGACAAATAACCCAAATTAATTTTTATTATTAGCAATAAACTATGGTACATCCATAAAATGGAATAATATGCAGCTATTAAAATGAGTAATGTGGTTCTCTATGTAATCACACAAAAATGCATAAAAAGATGATTAAGCAAAAAAAAGCAAGTTTCAAAAAAATACATATAATAAAGATCCATAATCCCTTATCTGCAATTCTGAAATACATAGAGCTTTTAATTTTTTTCATAATGTGTTTGATGACAAACACTAATTAGTTTGACCTTATTCAGCAGCAAATCTTGACCTGAACTGACATAAGATGATTCGTAGTCATTATCATTTCTAATTACTGCAAACACACACATGCTTTGCTGAAGAAATAGCATTGTAGTAGATAATGGGATAGTGCCCCAGACCGCGCTGGTGTGCCATTGGTATGGTGTTTCATTGTCTCACCCTTCTAAAACTTGAAAAAAAAAGATTTTGGAAATATGTTTTGCCCAAAGAATTTCAGAAGAAATATTTAGCAATTAGTTAACAGTGAATATTTTCAATGATATAAGATTTCTGGAAATGCCAATTTCCAATACAGTATATCTCTGCGATATCTGCTATAGTAAGCATGTAATCAGGGAAACAGTAGTAAAGGTTTGAAAACCAAAGACAAGAAGAGTTTTGAATCATATATTCATTCTTAGGAAACACCCTGTTTTGGTAGGGATATTGCCTTTTTTTTTTTCTTTTTCCTAAAAGAACTATATTTTTCAAAGACTTCAGTCTTATCCAAAATACATCCTTATAGCATTGGGCTTAATATATGAAGTTCTAGAACTGAAGAGGCCTGGTTTGGAATTCCTGCTATGCCACTTACTAAATTTATGAAAGAAGCAAACTGCACTCATTGAGCTTTTTATTTTCATCTGGGAAAGGAGGACAATGACTATTCCTAGCTCATCGGATAATTTTGAGAATGAAAATTATGTGGTAAATATAACACAATTAGTCCAGTGTATACTGTTGTTGTTGGGTGACAGCAAACTGATTCCAACTTATAGCGACCAGTGTCTATAACCAAAACTAATCTCATTGCCATCGAGTTGATTTTGACTTTTAGCCACCTACTACTTAAAACTCTTGGTTGATGTTAGCCTTAACCAATACTATAACATGCGTTACCATATTTCTTTAAAGATAGTCTCTCAAAACCAAAGTTATTTTTATCTGCCAATGTCTCTAACACCTGAACCATATCCTTTCCCTGTAATATACTCCTGGTCCTCTCCTGAGATGGATGTTTGACAGTTTGAGATGTGATCAGCTGGGATAAGTGACAGTTGGGATCAAGTCTGAGTAGGTTGGATTCCTTTGATTTTCTGAAACAGATCACTTTGTTCTTTGATTTACACTACTGATAGAAAACGTTAATTTTTCCCTATTCTATTAATTTTCCCTTCACTTTGCCTTTCTTCCTTTTGATTAAATCACACCCTACAGATAGCAACATTCACCTTTGACTAATGTGATAAATGATAAGCAATCAGTTCAGATTTTGCCACTATTTTATTGTCTTGAAGTGTTCACTATTAAGCCTCACTCAGTCTTTCAGAATTCAAGTTTTCCAATAAATACCTTTTAAATAATATAAAAACTATCAAAATATAAGGTCAAAATATAAGTTCTTGTTTTTGCTTTAATGTTTCCACAGAGACTCAGTTGGAGTCCTGTTGCATAAAGGACTATTAATTCAGATACACATATTAATTCTGTGATAGGGATGAAACCTTCAATAAGAGTGAAAGCCATTACCAAGTATGCTGCAAAGCTTGAGGCCACATTAATCTTTTCATCAATTCTCACAAAATTCTGCTTACCAGAGAGTATAATTCTACAATAGTAGGAAGGGACTTATAAAGGTAAAAATAAGAGTAATTGAAGATAGTTCTTAAAGGAAACAGTGGACAGAAATATGGTTTGAGCTCCTAAATGTGATTTTAAACTAGACCTCTTCTTGTCTTTAATATCCCTGAAGACAGTATTGTACCTAGTTTATCAGCAAAACACAAAGAGATCTTTAGATGTTTTGTGTTCCAATCATCTTCCCATATATCCAAGATGCTGGTCAAGGTATAATCACTACACGTGAAATTAATTTTTAAATCTAAAACACACATTCTTATACATTTTAAAAATATAAAAAAACATTAAAAGCATCCTAATTGTTCCAAATTGCCAGGTTCTTAAATCATTAACAAACTTTGCCATTTTCCCACAGCATCGCTTTGTAGTTAGAACTGAATCTGATTTGTACTCTGATAAAATAAAATAATAAAGTTTCAACCCCAACCCACTGTGTGTTCTAAAGCTATCTCAGATCCTGAGTGATGAATGATAATACACTTAGTTCACTATAGTAGAAATAATTTGGAAGGGAATAAAACTTTGTTGTTTAATTTTGCCATAAACAGCTTTCTGACCATAGCTAAATTACTTTTATTTTTAAATTATTGTTTTATAGATGTTTCTTTTTTCTTGTAAATTGTGGTTACCTATACTGGTAGATTTATAAATTTTATGTAAATTTAAAATGTATGTATATGAGAACATGGTGCTCTAGAAGAAGCATCACACTGTCCCTCCACAGCAAAGATCTGAAAAATGAAGCCAAACAGAGAAAACAGCAATCCTGAAACCCTAAAACATCAAATGATGACAAAAAGAACTCAGCCAAGCACCAAATGGAAACTGACAGAGAATGGAGAGCAAGGAAAGATTCATGCAGAGGTCCCCTATCAGCTAACGCAACGTGGATCCTACATCTTGGACTCCCATCAGAGACCAGCAAATGGGGGTACAAGAAAGCAGCCTCACAGAGCATCCAGCAGAAGACAAAACAACCGGTAATTTGCAATATATGCTTTCCCACCCCCCACCCTTCTTCACCCCCACTAGGCCTCCTCTGCTTCCCGTGGCCACAGTTTTTTGGCCAGGAAGCACTGGCTGCTTGGATTCCACCTGCCCGCACTGGCCAACTCCCTGAATGCCATTTGTTGGCTGCTGGTGTTGCTTTTTTCCACTTCTTTTAATATCTTCCTTAACTCTCACCACCTCCCCATCCTTTTGCTCAAATACCTGGCTCCATGAGGCATCTTTGCTTCTTCCTAAGTGGCTGCGGAGCTCCGTTCGACTGTGGAACTCCTTCCCGGTCTGTGCTGCCATGCTGGTGGGATCCCAGGACTTTTTGTTTGTTTGCTTTGAATTGTTTGTTTTCTTTTTCTTTTCCTGAGTTGGGAGCCTGTTCTGGCCGGGCAGTGCTACGTGGCTTGGGACCTAACCCCTCAGCCTGCACAGAGGGATCCCAGAGTGCATTTCTTTATCGTGTTTTTTTTTTTCTTCTGTTTTTCTGGGGGGCTTTTCTTGTTCTTTTTTATAAAAATTTGTTTTGTTTTCTTTTCCCTATTTTTCCCTTTTTCTATTTCTTCAGTACTCAGTTTCTCATCTCTCTATATGTTCCTTCTCTTCCTGTCTCCTGAATACCTGGCGCTGAATACCTCTATGCCTTCTACCCAGGATGTACTTCTACACCTCAGAAAAACTTCCCCAGACCTCGTAGCCGCACTGGTGGGATCCCTGGGAGCTTTGCTGTTCTCTGTTCTTTCTAATATTTATTTATTCATTTTTAAAATTTTTTTTTCTTCTTCTTCTTCACCCCCCTTTTTTTTCCTCCATTTCATAGTCTCTCATCTCTCCACTCCAATGGCAAGCTCCCCTAGTACTCTTTTTTGTTTGTATGTTTTTGGCTCCTGTTTCTCTCTCCTCTCTCTCATATCCATCTTAGCTCCACACATAACAATGTCCCCCCAACATCCTGCCTATCTTTTCCATGCACTTAACATCACACCACCAAGCATCACAGGCATGGCGTACCAAAACCTGCCCTGCACTGGTTAACAACATACCCTTGTGGTTGTAGTAAATGTCACAAACAACCCATACCAGCAACTCCTCTTCAGCTAGACCTGACCTGCTGTACCATATTTGAGTGACTGACCCTGCCAACTGGAGAAGGAGGCAAAAAGTATCGTGCCCACAGATGAGCAAAGAACAAACAGCCCGCCTGCTCAGCATAGCCAAGTAAAAAAAAAAAAAGCATGAGACAAACAAATCCACAATCAATAAACGAGAAAAATAACTACTGAATGCGCCAAAGACAGCAGACAATATCAAAACATTTACAAAAACAGGACAGGATATTTCCAGTAGGCATCCACAATAAAACACCAGATGACCTTCCAGTGGAAGAAAACGCACTAGAACTACCTGATAGGGAATTCAAATCTTTAATACTCAGAATTATCCAAGAGTTGAAGCAAAAAGCAGACAAAAATGAGGAAAAAATAGACAAATTCATGAAAAATGCAGAGAAAAAAATGGAAGAATTCAGGAAAATAATGCAGGAACAAAATGCCAAAATTATTCAAAACTATAAATTATACAAAAACAATTAGAAATCCAAAAGATAGACAACAAGATTTCAGAAATAGTGTCACAGAAGGGCTGAGAAGCAGATTTGAAACGGTCGAAGACAGGATCAGCAGAATTGAAGACAAACACTTGGATACAACTCTGTTCAAGAAAAACTCAGAAAAAAGAACAAAAAAAAAAAAAAATGAAGAGACCCTGTGAATTATGAAGGATACAATGAAAAGCAAAAATATGTGAGTGACCGGAACTCCAGAACAGGGGGAGAAAACAGAAAAAAAAGAGAGGATCATTGAAGAACTGCTGATAGAAAACTTCCCCAATATCATGAAAGATGAAAAGCTCGCCATCCAAGAAGCTCAATGAACCCCATACAGGATAGACCCCAAAAGAAAATCACCAAGGCATATCATAATCACACGTGTCAAAACCAAAGACAAACAAAGAATCCTGAGAGCAGCTTGTGAGAAACAAGAAGTCACATACAGAGGAGAAACAATAAGACTAAGTTCAGCTTATTCGGCAGAAACCATGCAGGCAAGACGGCAATGGGATGACATATATAAAATCTTGAAAGAAAAAAAATTGCCAGGCAAGAATAATACATCCCGCAAAACTCTCATTCAAATATGATGGTGAAATTAGGACATTTACAGATAAACACAAATTAAGGGAATATGTAAAAACCAAACAGAACTTACAAGAATTATTAAAGGGAGTTCTTCCATCTGACAACAAACAACTTCAGCTCACAGGCTGAATCTAGGACAAAGTATCATACCAGCCAGATAACAAGCTAGGAAATGAACTCTCAAGAACTATCCAAAACCAAAAGAAATACGACAGGGAATCAGAGCAGTTAACCTGTAAATGACAACAACATCAAAACAATAAAAGAGGGAATAAACAGTTTAGGTGTAGAACCTTCTAATGGAGAGGAAGGCAAGGTATACCAGTAAGAAGAGACTGCTTCGAACTTAGAAAGATAAGGATAAATTTCATGCTAAACACAAAGAAATTTAACAAACATACTCAGTAAAAACAAAACGTACAAAAACAAAAGCAATGAAAAAATAATCCACAAACAAAAGGAATTCAGCATAGGAGAGTAAGAAGAACAAAGAAAACATCAGCACCAAAAAAAAAAAAAAAAAAAAAAAGCACTACAAAATGACAGCAACAAACTCACATCTATCAATAATTACACTGAATGTAAATGGCCTCAATGTACCCATAAATAGACGGAAAGTGACAGAATGGATAAAAAAAACAAGATCCATCAATATGCTGTCTACAAGAGAGACACCTTAGAAACAAAGACATGAATTTATTAAAAATCAAAGGTTGGAAAAAATATATCAAGCAAAAATCTATCAAAAAAGAGCAGGAGTGGCAATACCGGTCTCAGATAAAATAGACTTTAAAGCAAAATCCACCATAAAACACAAAGAAAGACACTATATACTGATTAAGGGAATGATCCATCATGAAGACATAACCATAATAAACATCTACACACCCAATGACAAGGCTCCAAAATACATGAAACAAACTCTAACAGCACTGAAAAGAGAAATTGACAGTTCCACAATAATAGTAGGAGACTTCAACACACCACTGTCTGTAAAGGACAGAACAACTAAGAAGAAACTCAGCAAAGATACAGAAGACCTAAAGGGAACAACCAGCCAACTTGACCTCATAGACACATGTAGAACACTCCATCCAACCGCTGCAAAGTACACATTCTTTTCCAATGCACATGGAACATTCTCCAGAAGACCACATCCTAGGCCACAGAGAAATCCCCGACAAGATCAAAAACACTGAGATAATACAAAGTATCTTCTCTGACCACAACGCCATCATGGTAGAAATAAACAACAGAAAGAGCAAGGAAGAAAAATCATTTACATGGAAACTGAATAATACCATGCTTACAAACCACTGGGTAATAGAAGAAACCAGAGATGGAGTCAAAAAATTCCTAGACTCAAACGAGAATGAAAACACAACATACCAAGCAAAGGCAGTCTTCAGAGGACAATTTATATCAATAGATGCACCCATCAAAAAAGAAGAAAGGGACAAAATCACAACATTAACTACACAGCTCAAACCAATAGAAAGAGAACATCAAAAAAAGTCCACAGCCACCAGAAGAAAGGAAATAATAAAGATCAGAGCAGAAATAAATGAAATAGAGAATAGAAAAACAATATAAAGAATCAACAAAACCAAAAGTTGGTTCTTTGAAAGAATCAACAAAATCGACAAACCACTGGCCAGACTGAAAAAAGAAAAACAAGAAAGGACGCAAATAACCCAAATAAGAAATGAAATGGGCAACATTACAACAGACTCAATTGAAATAAAAAGGATCTTAAAAGAATATTATAAAAAACTATACTCCAGAAAATTTGAAAATCTGGAGGAAATGGATAAATTTCTAGAAGCACACTATCTACCCAAACTACAACAAAGTGATGTTGAAAATCTGAACATACCCATAATAAGAAGAGATTGTAAAGCTAATTAAAAAAAAACCTCCCAACATAAAAAAGCCCCGGCCCAGATGGCTTCACTGGAGAATTCTACAAAACATTCACAAAAGAGCTTGTACCAGTACTACTCAAGCTATATCAGAGCATAGAAAAGGAAGCAACACTTCCACATTCACTCTATGAAACCAGCATAACCCTGATACCCAAACCAGGCAAAGACACCACAAAAAAAGAAAATTGCAGACCAAAATCTCCCATGAATGTAGATGCAAAAATTCTCCACAAAATTCTAGCCAATAGAATTCAGCATCATATCAACGAAATAATACACCACAATCAGTAGGATTCATACCAGGTATGTAACGATTGCTCAGCATTAAAAAATTAATCAATGTAACCCACTGCATACACAAAAGGAAATAAAAGAATTACATGATCATCTCAATTGATGCAGAAAAGGCATTTGACAAAGTCCAACACCAATTCCTGATAAAAACTCTCAAACAAATAGGTATAGAAGGGAAATTTATCAACATAATAAAGGGCATCTATGCAAAACCAACGGCCAACATCATTCTTAATGTAGAGACACTGAAAACATTTCCCTTGAGAACAGGAACAAGACAAGAATGCCCTTTATCACCACTCCTATTTAACATTGTGCAGGAAGGTCTAGCTAGAGCAATAAGGCAAGAAAAAGAAATAAAGGGCATCCAAATTGGTAATGAAGAACTTAAACTGTCCCTGTTTGCAGATGATATGATACTATACATAGAAAACCCTAAAGACTCCACGAGAAATCTGCTGGAACTAACAGATTCAGCACAGTAGCAGGATACAAGATAAACATATGAAAATCAATTGGATTCCTATACACCAATAGAGAGAACAAAGAAAAGGAAATCAGGAAAACAATACCATTTATAATAGCCCCTAAAAAAATCAAATACTTAAGAATAAATCTAACCAGGGATGTAAAAGATCTATACAAAGAAAACTAAAAAACTCTACTGCAAGAAACCCAAAGAGATCTACATAAATGGAAAAACATACCATGCTCATGGATAGGTAGACTAAAAATTGTGAAAGTGACAATTCTACCCAAAGCAACTTACAAATACAATGCAATCCTGATCCCAACACCAACAACATTCTTCAAAGAGCAGGAAAAACCAATCATTAACTTTATATGGAAAGGGAAGAAGCCCCGAATAAGTAAAACCTTACTGAAGAAGAAGAAAAAAGTTGGAGGACTCCCACTACCTGACTTCAGAACCTACTATACAGCTACGGTAGTCAAAACAGCCTGATACTAGTACAATGACAGATACACTGACCAATGGAACAGAATTGAGAACCCAGATGTAAATCCATCTAGCTACATTCACCTGATTTTGACAAGGGCCCAAAGTCCATCAAATGGAGAAAAGACAGTCTTTAACAAATGGTTCTGGAAAAACTGGATATCCATCTGCAAACAAATGAAACAGGGCTCATACCTCACACTATATACAAAAACTAATTCAAACTGGATCAAAGACCTAAATATAAATCCAAAAACGATAAAATTCATAGAAGAAAAAATAGGACGAATGCTACAGGCCCTTGTACACGGCATTAACAGGATACAAACCATAACCATCAACACACAAACCCCAGAAGATAAGCTAGATAACTGGGATTTTCTAAAAATAAAAAACCTATGCTCTTCAAAAGACTTCACCAAAAGAGTAAAAAGAGAACCTACAGACTGGGAAAAAATTTTTGGACAGTGCAAGTCAGACAAATGTCTAATTTCCATCATCTGCAAGAAAATCCAATACCTCTACAACAAAAAGACAAATAATCCTATTAAAAAATGGGCAAAGGAAATGAACTGCCCCTTCAACAAAGAAGACATTCAAATGGCCAGCAGACACATAAGGAAATGCTCATGATCAATAGCCATTAGAGAAATGCATATTAAAACCACAATGAGATACCATCTCACCCCGGCATTACTGGCACGAATCAAAAACATTGGAAATAACAAGTGTTGGATGGGCTGCCGGGAGATCGGAACTCTTATGCACTATTGGTGGGAATGCAAAATGATACAACCGTTTGGAAAATGATATGGCCTTTCCATAGAAAGCTAGATATAGAAGTACCATAGGATCCAGCAATCCCACTCCTAGGAATGTATCCTAGAGAAATAAGACTCATCACTCGAACAGAGATATGCACACCCGTGTTCATGGCAGCATTGTTTACAATAGCAAAACGATGGAAACAACCTAGATGCTCATCAACAGATGAGTGGATAAACAAACTATGGTACATACACACAGTAGAGTACTATGCAACGAGAAAGAACAATGATGGATCTGTGAAGCATCTCATAACATGGATGAAACTGGAGGACATTATGCTGAGTGAAATAAGTCAATCACAAAAGGACAAATATTGTATGAGACCTCTATTAAAAAAAACCCATGAAAAAGTTCACACACAAAAAGTAACAATCTTGGTTGGTTACCAGGTATGGCAGGGGCGGGGGGGAAATACTAAATAGGCAATAGATAAGTGGTATCTTGGGTGAAGGGCGAGAGACAGTACACAGTACTGAGGAAACCAGCACAACTGGTATAAGGAAAGGTCATGGAAGCTCCCTAGACACATCCAAACTCCCTGAGGGACTGAATTGCTGGGCAGAGGGCTGTGGGGCCCATGTTCTCGGGGAACAGCTAGCTCAATTGGCATCACACAGTTTATAAAGAAAATGTTCTACATTCTACTTTAGTGAGTAGCGTCTGGGGTCTTAAAAGCCTGTGAGCTGCCATCTAAAACACTCCACTGGTCTCACCCCTTCGGGAGCAAGGGAGAATGAAGAGAACAGGATACAAGGAAAAGATTAGTCCAAAGGACTAATGGACCACAGCTACCAAGGCCTCCACCAGACTGAGTCCAGTACAGCTAGATGGTGCCCAGCCACCACCACTGACTGCTGTGACCAGGACCACAACAGAGGGTTCTGGACAGAGCTGGATAAGGATGTAGCAAAATTCTAACACACACTAAAAAGACCAGAGTTACTGGCCTGAAAGAAACTGGAGAAACCCCAAGGATATGGCCCCCAGACACCCTTTTAGCTCAGTGGTGAAGTCACTTCCGAGATTTACCATTCAACCTGGGATTGGACAGCCCCATAAAGCAAAATGAGACTAATGAGGCACAGCACTCCAGGGACAAGGGCCAGAAGGCAGAAGGGGACAGAAAAGCTGGTGATAGGGAACCCAAGCTTGAGTAAGGATAGTGCTGATGTGTTGTGAGGTTGTTAACCATTGTCATAGGGCAACATGTGTACTAACTGTTTAATGAAAGACTATTTTGTTCTTTAAATCTTTATCTAAAGTGAGACTAGCAGCACAACTGAAGGAATGTAATTGATGTCACTGAACTGTGCATGTAAAAATTTTTGAAACGGTGTATCTTTGGCTATGTATATTTTCACCAAAAAAAAGAAAAAAAGGTCACGAAGGGAGAGGTTGACATGTCATGGGGTTGTTAACCAATGTCATAAAACAATATTTGTACTGACTGTTTAATGAGAAACTATTTGTTCCGTAAACCTTCACCTAAAGTTCAATAAAAATAAAAATAAAAAATGTATATAAAATGCTTTAAACATTTATTTGCTACACAAGTGTAACAAATAGGTCTACTTTGAAATATTGGTTCTTCAGAGTAATGTATACTTTACAAAGTTAGTGAAAGGTATAGATCATATTTGAGAAAAATATTCATAATATAAATATTTACATACAATTTCAGGGGCTTAATTAGTAATTTGGATATACTTTTACATGTTCTCAGTGTAAAAGACAACCAAATATGCTAAACTGAAAAAAGTATCAGACAGAGAAAGAAATCAACAAGCGAAGTGTAGTCTACTGTAACTCAATTCTAGAAAGGCAGGGGAGAAACAGTTTTCGCTCAGTCCTTTCCCGGGTTCTTTCTATGAATGTTTTCTGCCCGTTTCTAAATCAGAATTTTACATCTCATCTGTAACTGACATTATTTTTAAGATCTGCTTCTTAGGACTATATGAAATTCACAGGATACTCTCCTGGCCCTCTCATCTTTCCAACAATTTGATTGGTCATTCTTTGACCACCACTTTCTCCTCTGCTACCCAACACATTCATTCATCAGTATTTATTTAGCACCCATGTTCTGCTCTCTCTTCATAGATGTGCAGGTAAATCAATGAAGGTGGTAAAGCCTCTCGGCATTTTAGAACATATACTGGGGAAGGAGCATTAAAAAATAATTAGATATAGAAGTTAATTTTAGTTAGGGTAGTCAAGGGAGGCCTGAGCCTATGGTTAGAGCAACCACCAGTGCTGAGGTCCTGAAGCAGGAAAGAGCTTGGCATATTAGTGAAACAGAAAAGAGGTCAGTGAGAGTTGGTCAACTGTGAAGACAGAAAAGAATGGTGTGTGTGTTTAGGAAGGTAGTGTTATGGATTGAAGTGATATGTGTTGGATTTCTGGCCCTTGTACCTGTTTTGAAATAAAGTTTTTCTTACGTTATTTTAATGAAGTCATACCCGTGTAGAGTAGATCCTAAACCAAATCACTTCCGAGCTATAAAAAGGCAAAAATAGTCATAAAAAATAAAATAAAATAAAACAGAGACACATATAGGGGAAAGATAGTTGCCATGTGAGGACCTGTCTTACAAGCAAAGGAGGACCAAGGATTGCTGGCAGCTACTAGTAGCTGAAATAGACTAGGAAGGAACTCCTCCTAGAGCCACACCCTGAATTCGAACTTCTAACCTCCTGAACAGTGAGAAAATAAATTTCTGTTTTTTAAAGCTTCATACTTGTGTTACTTCTGTTATAGAAGCACTATGTAACTAAGGCAGGTAGCTAGATAAAGGTACATTATTAAGAAATTCAGAATATATCTAAGGGCAATGTGAAGTGAATTGTGAATTTGTGAATTGCATTTTAGACAAGAATAAAGTTAAAAAGATTTTTAAGTCAATTTTTCCCTTAAAAAAAAAAAAAAAAAGGGAACCAAACTTGTTCACGTCAAGTTGATTGATTATGACTTATGTGACCCTATAGGACAGAGTAGAACTGCCCCATATGGTTTCCAAGGAGTGGCTGGTGGATTCGAACTGCTGACGTTTTGGTTAGCAGCCAAGCTGTTAACCACTGTGCCACCAGGGCTACATTTTTTACCTTGGGATTTAAGTATTTGAGGGATTATGCAGCAGAGTTTGATAGTGTGCAATTAAGATTTAGCGGGGGATGGGGAGGAGTCTGTATTAAAGATTTATTAGAAGCAATGCCAACTACTTGAGCTCTCAGTATATCAGCTCCTACCTACATAATGGTGTCTTTGGATGGTGCAAACAGTTAATGCACTCGGCTGCTAACTGTAAGAGTGGGGTTCAAGTCCTCCCAGAGGTACCTGGGAAGAAAGGCCCGGCAATCTACTTCTGAAAAACTAGCCAATGAAAGCCCTGTGGCATGCAGTACTACTCTGACACCATGAGGTTACCGAGTCAGACTGCTAGAGGGCAACTGGCTTGACCTACATAATGGGATCAGCCTCTGCATCACATGCCCCATAGGTGACTGAGGCAATGGGTTCAGGGAAGCTAAAAGAGGGATATTATCATGGGATGTTAAAATAACTTTAGGATGAATTTAAGGTGCAAGTATGTGAAATCAAACTTGACACAAGCTGCATAGCTACCCTACTCTTCCACCTCACTGTTAGGCACTATTACAATTCTTGAATATTCTGCATTTCCTTATCTGTAGCTAGGGTCATACAGTGGTGAACCATATCCTACATTCAAACATTTCCTGTACTCAGTGGCATGTTCTGAAGTTCTTTCATAATAAAATCCATTCAACTTTGTTAATCTGCATTTTTTCGAGTGTTTTGATCATAGAACTTGTTTCTCCTTATGTTCATGTTGTCTAAGTAAATTCAAGAGTAATTGCAATTTAAAGAGATCAGATTCCTACAAACACAAAACTAAATGCTCATAAAGTTTTTGAACCTATTGTCCTTGATGTAGGAGTGAAAACTTTGATTGGTCTAATTAGTGAAAGTAGTTTTAATGCTACCTATAAAACAAAAATATACCCTATAAATTTGGTCCACATTAATCCTTTACCTAAATGAGTTCTTATATAAACTGGGCTGATTAAATTTCTGAGGTCTAGTGTTCGCCCTGTATTTTCAGGCACAGTCACTAGAGTGACATATGGGACTCATTGCTTTCTATTGCACAGACTGAAGCCTGTAGTGTCTGCAGTCTGGGAGGGGTTTAGGGCCTTGTACTGCTTAACGTGGATCCTCATGGCAATCTGCATTGTGTGCAGTGTAGAAAAGCACAAGACATGCCAGTCCAATTCATTAATAACTATATCTTCATTTTATAATGTGTGTACATGGAATATGGAATATCTTTTACTCATTCATGTACTTACGTAGATTTATTATTGTTTATCGATGGAAAGAATTCTTTAAAAAATACATGTAAAATTTTATCCCAGAAAATACTAAGTGATAACCCTCCTCCTACCCTCATATGGTTTCTAAAAATAAGTATTTACCACTAAGTATAATCTCACCAAAATGTACCTGTCAATCCTTAGAGTTATTTGGAAAAAAAAAAATCAGGATGGTTTGCATACTGAAGAAATGGTAACGATAAGAAGAATATGTCAGCTAGAAACATGAGTTGGAATTCAAAGTGAGGATTTACCTAAAGCAAGTGAATAATCCATAAAATAATTCTTCAGCTTTGAATCCCCAATGCATAAAAAAGGGAATTTGTCTTAATCTTCTTCCACAAAATTGTATGAGTAACTGAATACACGTGCATGAAACTATGTGAATCAGAATTAAAATTAATCTTTTAAATTTTGTTAAAAATAACAAAAATTTTAACTATAAAAATGAGATATTAAGAATCATCTTGAGAGACAGGAGGTAAACTTTCAAACTGATTCTCTTTTGTAGCAATTCAGTCATTATACAGGAATGTTATGTGGATGCTGTATGTAAGGTTGGGTTGATTTCCTTTAAAACTCTGGGCCTCACAAAGAAAGATATAAAAGTTTCCCAATTTATTTTTCACAAGGAAGCATTTTCTGAACTATAGGTCATAGAGAATGATTTCTTCTTCTAAAGTCAATCAATATCTATGTAATGTTCCAGCCTGCTGGGGCTGTTTAGTATGTTCTTTAGCTCACTTAGGAAATCTACCATTTTAATTACATATGGACTTCCTAAGGTTGCATATATTGATACATACAATGGTGCACATGCCAGGTACTTTGCAATTCAATGAGAGAGAGAGAGAAATAATGATCTTTAACTTGCCCAAATGCTGCTGTTACTACAAAAAAAATTATATTCAAGAACAAGGACAGATAAAGCAAGAAATCAAGAAGTGGTACAAGAAGTAATAGAGGGGATGAAATTTCTAATAACTAGATATGTTTATGCAAAACATATTACTCTGCTGAAGAAATTTAACCATTGAATGGGGCTATACAAGAAGAGGCCGTAATAGCTAGCATTTTTGAGCACTTTGTATGTGCCAGGTTCTGTTCAAAGTGCATTTCACATCTTATATATAATTTTAACAATATTCTTATGAAGGAGATGATATCAAGAAAATATGCTGACTATCTACTATGGACCAGGGATTGCACTAATAATTTGCTAGGTTATAATACGCATAATCCTCATAACAACATTCATGTCAATGGGATTATTACTCTCATTTCAAAAATGAAGGAACTGAGGCACAGAGAAGTTTAGTAACTTGCTCATTGCCTTAAGTCAAAGAAATGATTTCTGGACCTGAATAGGAAGAGATGGAGCTTGGAATCTGTGAAGAAATCTTCTCATGCCCTAATAAGGCAATTAAAAAATATGTTAGCATCTCTTCTCTACATAATTTTCATTGCTAAATTACCGTACCTTACATGGGCCCATGAATTTTGGAGTAATTTTAAAAATTGAATTGTTTATAGAGACTGGACCTTGAAAAAAATACGTGTGCAGGGCCCTGCATACCACAGAAGTCACTCTGATACAATTATAATGCTTTAAGCCATTTAGGACAGATCCTCCACCTCGGTGATCTTCATTTTGCTTATCCAAAAAAATACATATTAAAATATATATTACATTTAGTGATCTTTTGTTCATTTAGACATGATTTATAACTTCAAACAACAGATTTGCATCTATGTTTTCATTCATATCTCTGAGTGAACAATTATCTTTGCATTTCCATAATGCTAGGAAATTTTATATCCTGTATTAAAGCAGTATGTACTGTGTGCCAGCTCTATGATAAGGACTATGCTACGTGTGTATATGTATCATATTTTTCCTGAAGTTGAAAACCAAATATACAGAAACTCACATGGAGAACATATGCTGAACAGAGAACTTATGGCCTGTTGAAGTTTTTCAGATTGCATCTGATCTGTGGCTAGATTCAACCAGGAGCCACCAGTGTGTGACCCATGTAACCTTAACACTCTCCCCAGCACACTGGTTATTCCATTTGTGATTGATGGCATTTGGACACATTCTTCATCAGAGCTCTTGTGAAATCACATTGAGCATGCTTGTTTGCATGCTGGACTCCACTTCTACACAATTTCCTTAAGAACTGGAACTTTCCAAGTTCATTTTTATAGATTCAGTACTGAATAACAAGCACTCAAGTAAGTCTTTTTTTTCCTTCTATTTTTTTAATTAAAAAAAAAATGTTGCCACTGAGTTGATTCTGACTCATAGCGACCCTATAGAACAGAGTAGAACTGCTTCACAGTGTTTCCGAGGAATTACTGGTGGATTCGAACTGCCTACATTTGGTTAGAAGCTGAGCTCTTAACCACTGTGCCACCAGGGCTCCATTTTTTTTTTTATAAGAAGAGTTATTCCAATTTTTAGAATATGTTGCACAAAATTGTTCATTTGAATTAACCACTTAAACAAGTAGGATCCTTAAATTAATAGAAATAAGACTTAACAGAATGGAGAAAGAACGTTAAGGCACAGTTCAGATTTCTAGTAATAATCGCGGGGTGATGTAGGACAAAAATGAGTAAAAATCTCCCAGGCAGTAATTGACTTGATAACTGACATTTAGACACCAGAGGATACTGCCTTAAACTTGAGGCCACCAGTGTACAATTTATTCTCCAGAGCAGTAACTCTTCAATGAGCCTATGAGATTTGATATCTCCAGGGCATCTGACTTATTACCAGGCAGCTGCTTTGACATTGAGGATATCTGATTTATTAGAGACATTCAGATCAGTTCTACTTTATCTCATTTTGTGCTACTTAGATGATATGAGAAAGTGAAACATAATAAGAACACTAGTAAAAATAATACCTAGTATTTTTAAGCCTGCTTATTAAATTTGGTCATTGCTCTAAACTCTTCACATGCATGATCTCACTTAACCCTCGTGTCAACTTTATGAAGTAATATGTTGTTGTTCTTAAGTGAAGTCAAGTTGCTTCTGACTCAGAGCGACCCTATGTACAACAGAACAAAACACTACCCAGTCCTGCACCACCTGCACAATCGCTGCTATGTTTGATCCCATTGTTGCAACCACTATGTCGATCCATCTCGTTGAGTGTCTTCTTCTTTTTTGCTGACCCTCTACTTTACCAAGCACGATGTCCTTCTCTAGGGACTAGTTCCTCCTGATAACATATCCAAACTACGAGAGACGAAGTCTCACCATCTTTGCTTCTAATGTGCATTCTGACTGTACTTCCAAGACAGATTTGTTTGTTCTTCTGGAAGTCCATGGTATATTCAATATTCCTTGTCAACACTATAATTCAAAGACATCAATTCTTCCTCGGTCTTCCTTAGTCATTGTTCAGCTTTCTCATGCATATGGGGCCATTGACAACACCATGGTTTGGGTCAAGCGCACCTTAGTCCTCAAAGTGACATCTTTGCTTTTTAACACTTGAAAGAAGTCTTTCGCAGCATAAAGTAGTATAACCCTTATTTTATCAAAGAGGACATGGAGACACAATGCTGTAAATCACTCCCCTGATTGATTATGTATTGGTAACTCAACCTCTGGTGCTCCGGGCTACGTTTTAATCTCAGCTCTGCCATGACTATGTGACTGTTGCTAAATTGCTTGAACTTTCTGAACCTCAGATTTCTCACTGGTAAATTTAAAAAAAAAAAAAAAGGGCCTATTATCAACTTTCCACCACTTCTAAAAAAATCTAATGAGATCTGACATAAAATAGCTATGTAAACTTTAAAGCATTGTACCAGTGCATAGTGTTACCATTAATACCACACCAAACTCCCTTGAGCCACTCATAGCTTTCTACGGGAGTGTTGGGATCATTACATGCAAATTCTCCCAATCAGTTTTGAAGAAAATATTATAACTGTATCGGACATTTTTCCAAGAATTACACAGTGTGCAATTTTGCAGAATAAAAGTAAAACACACATATATACCTTTTTTTTTTTACTAGAATAATAAACTTATTTTGGCAAGATTAATCTGTCTTGCATAATAGGTAACACACAGAACTAGATTATACATATTCAACCAAAAAATATTTTAAAACTAACCAGAAATAACAGAACTACTTTTAGAACAAAGTTACGAACCATTTAACTATTAAGATTTTTAGAAAAGCGAGAACATCGTTAGTTGCCTCTTCCCCTCTTCCCATCATTGAAAAGTTTTAAAATAATTTCTGTGGAATGTAAAGCTAAGTGCTTACTATTGGAATTCGTCCTTTTTTGGGACTTCGTTTTGTTGTTGTTATTGCTGTCGTCAGCTCCAACTCATGGCCTCCTCATATACAACAGAATGATACGTTGCTTGATCCTGTGCCATCTTCATGATCATTGGTGTGTTTGAGTCCATTGTTGCAGCCATGTATCAATCCATCTCCTTGAGGGCTTCCCTTACCTTCGGTGGCCCTCCACTCTACCAAACATGAAGTCCTTCTCCAGCAATCTGTCCCTCCTGATGACATGACCAAAGTTAAGTGAGTCAAAGTCTCTTAAAATATTCTGTGATCCATAGGGTTTTCACTGGCTAATGTTTGGAAGTAGATTTCCAGTCCTTGCTTAATAGTCTATCTTAGTGTGGAAGCTCTGTAGAAATCTGTCCACCATGGCTGTTACTGGCATTTGAAATACCAGCAGCATAGCTACCAGCATGATTATAACATACAAACTACCACAGTATGACAAGCTAACAGTCTTTTTTAATCTGTTTAACAATTATGAACTTTTATTTCACCTAGTCATATGCCTATCATTGTATCAGAATTTTTCTAGAGTAAAATTTTAAATACACACCTAAACGATATTTTATATTATTTTCAATTTTAGGCAAATTCTGTTACTGCTGATTCATAAGCATTGATTTTTTATATTTTCATTACAGAAAGATTTGTGCAGTAAAATATATTTATAGATCTATTGTATTTCTGAATAGAACAGTAGGTTCACAGAGATTGATGAGGGTCTTCTGACATCAAGGATGTCTTTTTGAAGTACCCCACATTTGAATAAAATAGAAAGAACTATTTGCAGAAGTATAGCATAATTCAGGAAATTGGAAAAGTTTAAAACAGTATTGTCAAGTTCAAGGACTGTTTGTAACTATGAAGTCTGCTCTGATGACTCCATATAAGATTGATTACAGAAAGGTATCTGTCCCTCTCCCAACCTTCCAACCCTCATCGCTCACTGAATGGTGTATACCTATCATCTTTGACCTGTTATTAGTTACAATTCCATCCTATATTTCTCAGTCAGGGGTTTACTCTAATAACATCTTCACAGATTTATGAAAATGTAAATGTAAATGTCAGAACACCACTAATAATCTACTGAATCAGAATCTCTGGAAGTGGGGTCTAAACAGGTATAATTTTTAAATGCTTCCCTGGTGATTTTGATGTATACTCCAGGTTAAGGAACAGTGGCTTAACCTAAATATGTTGCTATACATGAACTGGTGATAAAACATCACTTTCTTTTTCTCCCAAATTTTCTTTTTTAGGGTGAAGTCCTTCTTAATTGGGTCATCATTCTGGGACTGTAACCCAATTTGTCTTCAAAAGTCGTTGTGGATGGCCTTTCTCAGTTGTCAGTGGTTTCTCTCCTCCTCTGCATGCACTTTTAAAACAAGGGAATTAGTATAATTTTCTAGCCTCCAAATCAACAAGCATCTCTGTCTTAGCAACATATTGTTTAGTATGTTACATGTATAAATTATAAAATAACCTATGTCAATTATACCTCGTGACAAACTGACTCTTTCCACACAAGTACTAGAATAAAACAACCCACTGAGCTCCCTATTCAGGTCAGTCTACTGGTTCTGAATAAATATATTAATCTGAGTATACTGTATAAATCTAATATAAAGCATATCCTTTTATGAGAAGTTTAACTGCTCTGGGACATATGATTATAAATTATTTCTGAATACCATCTACCCCCACATCTGATTTTTTTTTAAAGATATAAGCCCTTCTCCCAAGAATGTTATTAAATAACACATTTTTAAATAGAAATCTTAACAAGGTTTATATGTATATATTTTGAAAGATTTTATTGCATTGTTATATATATCAAATTCTGATGCAATGTTTTTGAACTTCTTTTTAAAACATTCTGCCTCTGAACTCTTCTATACAGAAACTTATTTTATTGAGTTTAAATTGTGTTATATCTTTAAAATGTTTTTTCCTCAAGTATCTTACCCATTAAATGTAATAATGACATGTCTATATTTTACTACTGTGTGCATTTGCATATCTCAGAACTCCAATTAGAATACTCTCTCTCTTGAAAGAAAGGCATCATATTGAATGGCTTAGAAACTAATTAGTTTATAAGTGAATGATGGTCTTAAAGTGCACCTTTATGTAAAATACAAAGATAAGCAAAAACTCAATTAACATCAGAGCAATTTAATTATATATTTATAAATATATGCATGTATACATGCACACATGCATACATATATCTCTATATCTACCTATCTATATATACACATACTAAAAAAGACCTACCTACACATGGTTGAATTATTACTTTATCTATATGTTTATGGAGCCTTGGTGAGGCAGTGCTTAAGAGCTATGGCTGCTAACCAAAAGGTCAGCAGTTTGAATCCACCAGCCTCTCTGTGGAAACCCTGTGGGGCAGTTCTACTCTGCCCTATAGGGTCACTATGAGTAGGAATCGACTCGATGGCAACTGGTTGTTTTTTGTTGTTATATATTTATATTTACCAGCCATCTTTCAACGTGTCATACCGTGGTGGTTTGTGTGCTGCTGTGATGCTGGAAGCTATGTGGTCAGGATTTCAGATACCAGCAGCGTCACTTGTGGTGGACAGGTTTCATCAGAGCTTCCAGACTGACAGATTAGGAAGAAAGGTCTGGTGATCTACTTCTGATAATTAGCCAATGAAAACCTTATGGATCACAATAGAACATCATTTGACTCACTTACTTTGGACATGTCATCAGGAGGGATCAGTCACTAGAGGAGGAAACTAGAGGTGAAACAGAGGGCCAACTAAGACGTGGGAGAGCCTCAGTGAGATAAATTAGTACAATAGCAGTGACAACATGCTGGGGATTGTGAGGATGATGCAGGACCTGGAAACACTTCTTTCTGCTGTTCGTAGGGTCACTACGACTCAATGGTAGCTAACAACAAGATATATTTACACAACCAATAAGCCAGTTATCACTGAATTAATTCCAATTCATGATGACTCTGTGTGTTAGAGAAGGGCTAACCTCCATACGGTTTTCAATGGCTGAATTTTTAGAAGTAGATTGCCAGGCCTTTCTACTGAG
Source organism: Dugong dugon (assembly GCA_030035585.1). NCBI lineage: Eukaryota > Metazoa > Chordata > Mammalia > Sirenia > Dugongidae > Dugong > Dugong dugon. The sequence goes on from CM057467.1 coordinate 109,860,826, forward strand.
GGGCCTCTGGGTGGACTCAAACTTCCAAAACTTCGGTTAGCAGACAAGCGCATTAACCATTTGTACCACCCAGGGACTCTACATATTTATATAGATATCCACGTATATATATATATATATAAAACTATAATTATACCTCCACCTATGCAACTGCCACAATATTCCTGAACAAAACAAAATAAAACAAGATACATATTTTGGAGTCTCTTCTTTTGCTTGTTTCTGACAGGAGCTATAAGTGTGATCCAGATCTGTAGCCCTCCCAAGCTTGTGTGTGCCAGAAAGCATAATCAGTATTTCTCAGGATATGATCTTTCTAAACTAGACTTTTCTGGTCTAGGGACCAGAAATCTGCATTGGTAATAAGCAATCCAGACGATTCTGCCTTCTTAATAATTCTGAAAATTAAACAAAGGTTAGCAGTTACCTCTTAAAAGTTTTCTGAGAAATTCATTTAAGGAACAAGAACATACAGCAATTCTCTTTACCTCAATAAGGTAAATATTGTAAGAAGAATAATTGTTCATATCTCCATCTGTATCAACTTAAATGAGTGATAGCGAATGAAAATTTGTTTTGAAAATAAAAGCAAGGAGAAACATGTTAAGGTTTATAATCCTCCTCCACACAGCTGGCTCAGAGTAGAAACAGGCATCTCATAGGAATAGTTTGAGATGAAAAGTCTGGAAAATGATGAAATAAACTCTTTTCAGCATTTATTTTAGTGTTTTTCTAGTGTATTCTAAATATCATATAGAAAAAAAATCCTTCAACTAAATCCCCAAATGAACCAACAATCATAGGAGAAGAGAGATTTGATTTGTTTCAGAGTGAAATAATCGGTTACTTTATATCCACTCTAAGCCATTTTATCTACCACTCTGAAAAAAAAAAAAAATTAACTCTGCATATGAATTGACTCCACAGCAACTAACAACAACAACAATAGTCAGAAATGTAGGTTAAAAGCTAGAAGGAAGAGAGCAGGCTTTCAGATGGGAGTCAAAGTGAACTTAAACATATAGCTTGTTAATTAAAATGTCAGAAGGTATAGCCTGCAAAAGCACTCACAGAGATAAAATGAATTTCAAGATATGTTGAATGCAGACATGTGGCAGAAGATAGTTGATACAAGGAGAGAAACATATTCCCACGCTTAATATAGAAAAAAGAAAGATGTTTGACAAAAACCTGAGGATTGCAAACAGTTGAATATTTGTTTAAAGAGCAAATGACTTTCATCATCTGAATTGATCTGATTTTGCAAAGTAATTGTTCTAATTAAGAACAATATTGTATAATGGAAATTCTACTGGTCCTTGAATAAAGAGGCCATACATTTACCAATTTATGCTTTCCATTACTTACTTAATAAACCTATTACTGAGTGCCCAAAATGTACCAATCACCGTGCTGAGTACACGTGAAGCAAAGTTGAATTAAAAAAAAAAAAAAAAGTCTTTATTCTAAAGGAACTCAAGGCGCATACCAGAAGAAAATTGTGTGTATTGTTCAGAAGCAGGGATATAAAATTATGCAGAAAATTAAAACAATAATTTCTATCTGAGGTGTGTGTATGTGTATTTGTATTCAGAAAAAGAAAACAAAACACTTCCTTATGAATAATGAACACACACATCAAAGTAGCAGCATGGAACGTAGATAACTTCACATAATGTACAGTTGCTAGAGATACCACGGAGCCTAATGGCGCAGTGGTTAAGAGCTCGCATAGAAAGTGAGGTGGGGAAAGGTGAAAGATAAACCTAGAGAAACTAAACCACAAGGGACATTCTATGACATGTTAAGGGATATAGAATTTATTCTGCATGTGAAGAGGAGTAGGTATAGGGATGTATACGGGTCTCAGTTCATTTGAATTAGATAAATATGGCCACGAGTTGGCGTTCACTCAATGGCAACTTACAACAACATGAAGAGTTCCTTTGAAGGGGGCAGCACTGGAGGCAGAAGACCTGTTAGGAAGCTCTTGCTAATCCAAGAGAGAAATAAGAAAAACCTGAACTAGAGCAGTAGTACTAGTAGATACTGAGAGCTATCAGGTTAGAAAATATTTAAAAGATAAACATGTGTATGAGGGCTTGCTGTGTTATGGGAGCTAAAAGATGAAAGGACAATCTTTGATAGTTATAAATTTTCTAAGTAACCTGTGGTAACACCTATTGAGATGGAGAATATAGGATAAGGGAATTTTATATTAGGGGAAAAGATAAATGAGTTCATTTTGAATATGTGAAACTTGAGTTGTCCATTTGGCATAAATGTAGAGGCGTCCAACAGATTACAGTATTTAAAAAGCACAGTACTTAAAAATTCAAAGAGAGACATAAAATGAAGTATACTTGGGAATTGTGAACAGGTAAATGGTAGTTGAAACTATATTCTCACAACTGGTATTCCTGTTTCCACCGTTCTCTCAACACGGTTAACACCCACACTGCACATATCTGGTTTCTGGCTTGTGTAAGTCATTCCTATACTCAAATATTTCTAGACTTTTCCATCACACTCAGAGTAAAATGCAAAATTATTCTGGCTTTTATATTATAGATTGCTAGGTCTCTTGGTATTCATACCCTACTTCTAAAATAATAGAATTTTTAGTTGATGACATGGTCATCTAATTAAAGACTACATTTCTCAACTTTCTTGGGGTTAATTTGTTCATGTGATTGGGTTCTGTTGGGGAGAATAAAAAGAATAAAAGTAATATATTTAATTTCTTTGTCATGTTTTCAAAAGAAAGACATTTTCTTTCACTTTCTTCTTTCCTTCTTATCACCAGTTTCAGTAGGGATATGTTGTAGATGATGGAATAGCCATCTTGGAAGCATAGCTGGAAACCCTGTGTTTACTAAGAGTACAAACAAAATCAAACCTTGATCATGGAACTACTACATTGCACCTAAAGTGCTTAGACTTAAATTTTCAAACGAGAGGCAGACACACTTCTATTTTGTTCAAGCTACTGTTAAAATTCAGTCTTTGTTATAACATCTAGACTTACCATGCTAATTTATACAGCTTATGAAGCTTACATAACCAGTATGTCATTACGTCTCTGAACTCATGTCCTAACATTCTCCTCCTTGCTCACTCCACCTCAGTCACCCTGGTCTCTTTGCAACTTCTAGGATACACCAAGCATACTTTTAACACAGAGGAATTTTTTTTTAAGTAAATTTTAATTTTTAAAGCAATTTTGGGTTTGCAGAAAATTTTGCAGAAAGTACAGAGGGTGCCTATATATCCCCTTTCCCCCCTGTACACTGTTTCTCCTACTAACATCTTGCTTTCAGGTGGCACATTTCTTAAAATTGATGAACCAATATTGATATATTATTATTAACAAAAGTCCACAGTGTACACAAGGGTTCACTCTTTGTGTTGTACAGTCCTATGGGTTTTGACAAATGCATAATGTCATGTGTCCACCATTACTATATCACATGAAATTGATTTACTGCCCTAGAAGCTTTCTAGTTCTGGTACAAGCTCTTCTGTAAATGTTTTGTAGAATTCTCCAGTGAAGCCATCTGGGCCAGGACTGTTTTTGGTTGGGAGTTTTTTTTATTACCTTTTCAATCTTTTCTCTTGTTATGGGTCTGTTTCTAGCCTAGAAAACTAGGGGGCAGTTGTGCTCTGTCACATAGGCTAACTAACTATGAATCAGAATCAACTTGACAGCACACAAAAACAATAGTTCTGCCTTTTCCAGGATGTCATATATTTGGAATCACACAGTATGTAGCCCTACTTCCCACGCAATCCAATTTTGTGATGGCAATCCTCTGGCCTACAGCCCCTACCTAGTTCCAGGCAACCAACATTGACATACCATTTACTATGGGCTGGACCTCTCTTGAATGCCACCTCATTGGGAGTGACAAGAAGGGAGTGGAAAGATGGTATGTATGTTTAGTTTTTAAGCTCTCAAGCACTACAGAAGCTTATTATTAAGATGTTGTTTTCACGCTTTGATCCATTTCACTCACATTATCTCCTCTCGTATTAACTTTACTGCACCATCATCACCTTGGATTCACTGTCCACTCATCTAGTAAACTGACATTAAGAAGCTAATTAGGTGACTATCTCACTGATGTCCAAGACCAGCTTCATTATCTCAATTAGGGTTTGATTTACCAATTAGCAGCACAACTGATGGTTCCGGAAACAGTGTGCATTGCAATGTAGAAACCTTTAATTACAGCGCAGGCTATTAAAAGAACAGGAAAAAATGCTATGGGGTTAGACAATAATAAAATATCTTAAAATTTAACTACTATGAAGCATTTCACATTAATTTTTAACAGTGCCAAGCAGCAGAATTGCTCAAATGTAGGTAGCATGATCCAACTGATGCAGAACCGCCTGGTAAATTTTTTTAAATAATTTTTCCCAAATCCCATGTTGGAGTGCTTCTGATGATGAAGATGTGAAAAGTCAGTGTAAAACAAAGGAATACTCCCCAGACAAAGTTCTGAGTTATTATTATACCTCAAATACCTGAAAAAGTTGTCCTATCAGAAACTTAATTTATCTTTAAAAAAACTTTCTGATTAAAAAAAAAGAAAATCTGCGTTGCAGAAAGACAGATGGCTTATATCTTGTTCTGAAACTGATCTGATGTTGTGAGGCAATAAAATGCTAGCTTTTTATAGTGAAATTCTGTAAACATTGAGTTTTGCCTAAACCTGGAGGTAGTAAGTCATCTTGGTTAATTACAATACCAGTTGATATCTGTATACATCAACCAACCAGTTGCCATTGAGTAGATGCTGACTGATGGTGACCCCATCTGTGTCAGAGTAGAACTGAACTCCATGGAGTTTTCAGTGGCTGATTTTTCAGAAGTAGATCACCAGCCCTTTTTTCTGAGGTGCTTTGGGGTAGACTTGAACCTCACCCATTTGGTTCAAAGCCTAGAGCATTAACCATTTCTACCACCCGAGGACTCTATGTACAGACACTTGTATGTGTGGGCATATATATACATACATACATGAATATACGTGTGTGTGTATATACACATGTTGTTGTTGTTAGATGCCATTGAGTCTGTTCTAATTCACAGCAACCCTGTATACAACAGAACAAAACACTGGCTGGTCCTGTGCCATCCTCACAATTATTATGCTTGAGCCCATTGTTGCAGCCACTGTGTCAATCCATCTCATTGAGGGTCTTCCTCTTTTTTGCTGACCCTAGTCTTGGAAGCTGTACAACCAGAATGCTCTTTAGAAGCGAGGATGGACATGTTATCAGAAGGCACCAGTCCCTGGAGAAGGACATCATGCTTGATATACTAGAGGGTCAGTAAAATCAGGAAGATCCTAAACAAGATGGCCTGACACACTGGCTGCAGCAACGGGCTCAAACAGCAACGATTATGAGGATGGCAAAGGACCAGCCTGTGTTTCCTTCTGTTGTACACAGGGTCACTATGAATCAGAACTGACTTGACTCTGGATGGCACCTAACAAGAACAATATATGTGTGTGTGTGTGTGTGTGTGTGTGTGTGTGTGTGTGTTTAAATGCTGTAAAAGGAGCCCTGGTTGCACAATGGTTAAGCACTCAGATGCTTAGCGGCTAACTGAAAGGTCAATGGTTTGAACCTCACCAGTGGCTCCTTGGGGTAAAAAACCTAGTGATATGCTACCATTAAAATTGCCCCCAAGGAAACCCTATGAGACCGTTCTACTGTGTCATACAGGGTTGCTGTGTGTCTGCATCAACTCAAAGGCAGACAACAGCAACAACAAATACTCTAAATGGATGGTCTGGGAGAAGGACTTGAGAAAGGTCTATGGAGATCAGTCCTCTTTGAAAAGTTCATGGTATAGGTGTTTGCATACTGAACAGAGAATAAAAGCTATGATGACTTACATAGAGCCAAGAGTAGTCTGAGTTATCTCATTATGCTTCCTATCCAATGGTATACTTGGGCTGATACTTTATGACTAATTCTTCCTCAGGTAAAATGTTTGCAAAATTGTGTTTAATCAAATAAAGGTTGAATTTAGAAAACAGCAATATTTCATCAGGCTGCCCTGATTCTGAAGCTAGTTAACAGCCACTTTCTCTTACAAAGATAAGAGATAAACATGAAGATTTTCCTCAAATGTTTAGATTTGGGTTTATTCAATGTGGCAGGACTGGCTAGCTTGGTTTCTACAAGACAATGCACTCCAAATACATAGAGGCATTGCAAATAAATTTCTTTTATGGCAATCTTTGAGGAAGTCTGGATCACTCAATCACTCAGAAACGGGTAAGTGGCTGAAATTATTGTTATTTTAGGTTATCTCCTAATTGCACTTGTAAACTGTAGCTTCTGGTCTCTGAAAAATGTCTTGCTATATTATTCATGATGAGGGACTAGAATTCAGAAGTTTTCTCATTTCTGAGTGTTTCATAGTCCTCTTCATCTCCTTCCTATTTTTTATTCCATATATTTAATTGACCGTAAAGTCCTGAGGGTTCTATTCCTAAAATGTTGCTTAATACTAGTTTTACCACTTCTTCCTCATTTCCCCTTCCCCACACCAGATACCATCTTCTGTTGGTATTATTATATACCTCCTAACCCATTAATTTCTCACACTAGCCAGGTTCTCTTATAAAACTCTGACCTTGTCACTTCTTTGTTTAAAACTTCAATAAGTTCTCATTTATTTTAATATAGAATTACAACCAAACATTCAAACATATTGTAAGGTCTTGTGGCTCTAGCCCACTTCTCTGCCTGGTTTTATCATGACTGCATATGTGTGTTTTTAACTCCAGACCCATACAAAAAAGGATTGCACACAAAGAAATTCAACCTTCAAGGTGGCCCATGCACCTTCCTGGAACGTAAGCACTTAAACATTTCTCTGGGTCCTTCTCTCAGTCTTCATCTTGAAGCCCCTCACCAAATTGCCAGATATAAAACCCAGATAAGAAATGATACTTGTTTGGAAGATTCGTTGATTCAATATAAAGTGTCCATTACATGTCAAGCATTGTTCTAGAAACTATGGGGCAGCTAGACTAATAGTATGAATATCACCAAAACAAGCAGCCCTGGTGGTGCAGTGGTTAAGCACTTGGCTGCTAACCAGAAGTTTGCTGGTTCGAACCTACCAGCCCCTCCGCTCAGCAGAAGAAAGATGTGGCAGTCTGGTTTGGTAAAGATTATAGCCTTGGAAACTCTATGGGGTAGTTCTACTCTGCCCTATACAGTTGCTATGAGTCTGAATCAATTTGATTTCAACCGGTTTATTGCCAAAACAAAGGACAGTGTAGATTCAAGTTCCAATTCTATCGCTAATGGTTAAAAATACCCAAGTTACTTAACTTCTCTACATTTCTTAGTTTACCCAACATGTGGTGAAAAATAATCAGTATACCTTATTAACAAAATTTTGTGATAATAAAAATGACTTTGAAGTAATTACAAAAAACTTTACACATCATGTAAGTATAAAAAATCCATTGCCTCAACTTGAGTTCCGACTCATAGCAACACTATAGGACAGAGTAGAATTGCCCCATAGGGTTTCCAAGGCTGTAATCTTTACCAAAGATTACTGCCACATCTTTCTCCCGCAGATCAGAGCAGCTGGTGGGTTCCAACTGCCAGTCTTTCGGTTAGCAGCCTAATGATTTAAGTACAGGGCCACCAAGGTATATTGTGTTGTTTTTAGGAGCTGTCGAGTCAGTTCTGACTCATAGCCACCCTATGCATAACAGAAGAATACACTGCCCTCTCCTTAGTCATCCTCACAATTGTTGCTATGCTTGAGCCCACTGTTGCATAAACCAGGGTATAGGGCAGTGGCGTCACTAGGGTTGGTTCCACCCAGTGTGGTAAATCATGGTGTCACCACCACTCCCCCACTCCCCCGCCACCCTACCCTATAAACTCTCTTATCCACAGCACATATAGGTGTTCAAAAATTATTGGTCAATTATTAGAATGTTTACCTCTCTCCTCCCCATGTTGAAATCTGTTTTGTATTCAGGCTTAAAAGACAAAGTTGGAATCCACCCATTGGCAACAGGTATAAAATTATACATTGAGGGGGTGACAGTGAACAAAAAGAAGTGAACACAGGTTTTTTAAGCTATAGTTAAGGTATACTTATGCTAATAACAGTAGAGTTAATACGAACTGGACAGTTTGTAGAGGTGGTAAAGAAAAGTGTTCTATGTGTAGAAAATAGAATTTATGGAAGCCCTGACTAAACAAGGATGTAGCTTTTTTTTTTTTTTTTTTTTTTTGGTGAACTTTCAAGATCAGTGTGGCTGGAGATGATATCGTAAGGGGAAAGAATTGTAGTGATGAAGCAGAGATAGGTCAGAACAAGTTAAAGACCTTGGGTAAAAGCAGAACATCTCAATTTCAGCAACTGTGTGTGTAATTTTTAATACCTATCTCTGATACAAAAGTACAAAGTGTATGAGGGCAGACTCAATATTTACTATGTCCTTAGTATCTTCTATGTGGTATAACAGTCATACATATCTATTGAATGAATGAATGCATGACTGAGTGAGTAATTAGCATGAGGGCAGATGGATAATACTAAAAATCAAATCCTAAAGTGGTTATTAGAGTTAAAGTCAGGGCAATGAATCTAAAACAAGTTATTGATGGAGCTGGTTTAGGTCGATATTTCTCAAACTATGCTGCATTAAAAACACCTGGGGAGCTTTAAAAAGTCTTTAAACTCACATTTATTCTATACCAATTAAATCAGATGTTCACAGTTTGGGCTCCAGCATCTGTATTTCAATATGCTTTCAAGATTGAGAGCCAGTTTATATGAATAACAAGGAGTTAAGAAGCACAGCCAAAATAATGATGGCTGAAGAACCGAAGAAGCCGAAAGTGAAGAACAATTAGGTTAGGCACATGAGAGGAAGCCTGAACTGACTCATCTGCACTTAACCTGAATCTTGCAGAAGAGATTGGCTGCAGAAGCTAGTGAGGGAGAGGCAGAGGGGGATGCTTGCTCCTGGGCACAAGTCCAAGGGGCTACTAGACTTGGTGGGCAATGACATTTCCAGGCACCACAAATATGAAAGACACCTGACACAGGCAGTCAAACAAGAAAGAGGAAGACGATTCTGCTGACCCATTGTGGCTATCAACGTCTTTTCATCTTGAAATTGGAGCAGAGGTACAATTTAGAGATTACCCCTGGGCGCTCAAATTTAGAGATTGCCCCTGGGTGTTCATTAAACTCATTATGCCTCTCTGATTGGCTGAGCCTATCCCTTTATTTCTTCCCCCAACCACCAAGAAAAGCAGATTAAGCATCATGTGTCACTTAGATCTTTGTTTTGTATTAATGGAAGCTTATGTTTTGGTATAAGAATCAAACTTAAATGTCTAGAGTTTCAAGGATGAAGACCAAGTCCAGTAGATATTCTTTTGCAACCAACTAACTTCCAATTTCATAACATTCCTTAGAATCAGGCTCTATCACAGGAGAATAAATGGGCTCATTTATCTTGATAATTAATACGGATGGACTGTTTGGAACTGGGCCAACAAAGGAAACATACCAAAAAAGATGTTTATGAATTCATGCTTCTCTGACTCAAATTATTTGTTTTCATCTTAGAGTAGGCAAATAACATTATGGGAAGTTTTGGATGACTGTTTTGTTCAATGAGGGGAAAAAAACAAAACAAAACCCAGCAACAAAGAAAAAAACAATTCACTAAGACCTCTACCTAATGCCCAAAGCAGCTAATGAGAAAAGCTTAGACTCTTCCAGTGGTTGTATTGGAAGTTGTCTCTATAACGTTGATCCACCTTCCTTTCACTTTAACATTAGTCTTCCAACAGACCTCAGCAAAAAAAAAAAAAAAAAAAAAAAGTTATTTCCCCAGACAGTAAATCTACTCTAATCTGTGAACCAGATTTTTCTATTCTCTTCTTTAACCAAAACCAAAACAAACCAAATCTGTTGTCATTTAGTTGATTTTGACTCATAGTGACCCTATAGGACAGAGTAGAACTGTCCCATAGGGTTTCCAAGGAGCAGCTGGTGGATTTGAACTGATGACCTTCGAGTTAGCAGCCGTAGCTCTTAACCACCGTGCCACAAGGGCTCCGTTCTCTTCTTTAGTAGAGCTTAAGTAAGTCATCAGTTCATAATTTGAAAATGTCCATTTACCTAAAAATAGAGTTGAAGTGCTCTTCAAACATCACACTCTGGTTTTCTCCATGTGCCATTTGACATGTAAGTTTTCCGGAGAAAGTCTAAAACAATTGTACATAAATTATATATCAGATATTAAATATTTTTTGCTACCTGCTCTCACCACCTTTCAGAGGGGCTTCTTTCATGGTACCTTCTGTAGGGATATTGGATCATGGGACTAGGTTTCTCTGTTCCAAAATGATTATAAAAAAGTTATTGTCATAATTCAGTTAAGACAATTATGGTCTCTACTTAGAGAGACAGGAGTTCTAGTGCATATCTATTGAGTTTTCGAACTCAGAAATGATGTTAAGCTAGAGCTGGGGCAGCCACTTTTGGCCCATATGTAAATGATGCAGACAAAGCCATTCTATATAGAATAAACAGTTTAGCTTAATTAGTGAAGAATATCTGCCTGGAGCCTTGTGCTCTTTTAAAGAACAAACTATATGGAATCAAACTGACAACAGCAAAAGAAAAGGTTAAATAAGAACCTTGAGGGACAGTGAGTTTATGTTAATGGAGGAGGAACATTCAGAAAGGAAGGGTGAGAGTGGTTGCACAACTTGAAGAACGTAAACAACATCACTGGGTTGCACATCCAGAAATTGTTGAACCGGTGTATATTCTGCTGTGTTTATTTTTTAACAACAACAAAAATAAATAAATTATTAAAAAGAAAAGAAATAGAAGAATGAAGCCTTTGATGAAAGACCATACGCCTCACAGAGAGAATGAGATGGAAAGAGGCTTTCCCTTATTATTTATTGGTTTCAGTCTCTAATGTGGTCACAGGACATTTGCTGACGCTGAATTCTGTGAGACAGTCCTAGAATTTTCTAATACAATCTCAGTTTTGATCAAAGTTGATTAAGTTGGTTAAAAACATGATAAGCCAAGTTTTATTTCATATGCGTGTCTAACTTGAAGATTTTAATTACGCTACTTGAATGGAATTAGCAATCTGATTCATGTTTAGTTACCTGTTTTAAAAGTGGTGATTTAGAAAGCTTTGCCATTTACTTAGACAAATTAAGACACATTTCAATATTGATAAATGCCTTATAGTGTGACATTTATTAATTGAGCCACTGGAATAAATGCCATGCAGGATTAGAAGACATTATTCTGATAGTTATATTTTAACATTAAAAATGCTTGGGATAACACTTAATTAAATGTATAATTTATTAAACTGGGTAGGAGAAAACATACATTTATTGAAAATAAACCAAATAAAAAGCATTGGTTTATGTACTTTGCTTACGATAATTGGCTAATTTTGTAAAAAAAAAGAAAAAAAAACTCATGTAATCTCCATTTAGAAGAAGAGAAAACTGAGGTCAGATGGGATAAATATTTTGCCTGAGGTTACAATCTATAAGCAGCTCCCCATAAAAAACTAAAATTTTAAATAAAAACTGAGGGAGAAACACATTAAGTGAAAACAGTGATTGAATAAGAAAGTACAATTTTTGGATAATTTTTTCTCACATTCTAGAAAATTTTTAAAGTAGTTTTCTTTTATCACAGGTAAAAAAGCATAATAAAAATTAAAATGTGTCTATATGCAAACTGTTCCACATTTATGCCTATATTTTGATAACGAAAGTAGAATTTATAACATAAGAAACCATGAACAATTTAGAAAAAACATATTAAGACTTCAAGGATAAAAGAAAAAAAAGGCACAGGTTATCATTTCTGCAAGTTGAAGTACTGCCACAGCTACTTCCTCTTTCTACTGCATTTTCTGTCCTATTAGGTTTATGATTGTACAAGTCAATGAGGCCATACCAGTCTACCCTAAACTCTTCTTACCAAACCCAAGGAGTTCTCTCCTCTGAATGGGGCTGTGTCCTGCCTGCTACTCCCTCAACAGCATAGTCGGGAGTCAATTTAACTTAACCTCCCCTAATCAAAGATGGATCCCTAGGAGGATTACTGATGCCCTTCCAGGAAGTTTAAGTAAATGTCTAGTCAATTATCTGGTCTTCAGAGATGAAATGATGAGATTTAGCCTGAGAGAAAAGTAATGTGAAATCCAAGGGAGAGAATCCATCTTCCTCTCTGTTTCCTTCTGCTGTTAGCAAGTCTTCGTAAACTGATTAATCATAAATTTTTAATGTCAGTGAGACTGAGATAAATTTTGTCTCCTTTTATTGAAATATGTCTCCCAGGCATCCTGGTGGTGGATTTGACTGATAAGCCAATAGAGCTGGTATTTGCATAATCGCATTGGCACCTTGTTGCCAAGCTAACTTGCTGTAGTGTTGACAGAATAGCTCTTGATGTATTTGCCGTTGGCATAATCTTGATGGCCCAATCAGTATCTTTGGCTGAGAAAAGCATAAATAAATCATTTTTTAAGTTGTAATGTTTCATCTGATTAATGCATAGGTCTCTTGATAAACAGTTTGGGGAGAAAATAATCTGTCTCTAATTGAGGAAACCTGGTGGTCCACACAGTAAGGAGCTCTAGTTGCACAGTGGTTAAAACACTGGGCTGCTAACCAAAAGGTTGGTGGTTCAAACCCACCAGCTGCTCTGTGGAAAAAAGATTTGGCAGTCTGTTTCTGTAAAGATTTACATCCTTGGAAACTCTATGGGGCAGTTCTACTCTATCCTATGATGTCACTATGTGTCGGAATCGACTCACTGGCAATGGGTTTGGTTTCTTTAGTTGGTGAAACTATAGACTGGACACAGATTTCCTGAAAGATTGAGAGAATTTGGATGCGACATTTCTTGAAACTGCTAGATTTCTTGAATAACCTATATCACTGAGGATGACTACAACCCCAGGTGAAATTTAAGATTATATGTCCTGTAATATAAGACCTTTTCAGAACAAAGGCTAATTCTATATATCTCAATGTTTAGCAAGCAATGTCTAATCAGTGGAGACTAGCATTTTCAAGTGGTACCGGATGAAACATTATTACAGGGTATGTATAACAATTCTGGTTGAATTAAAAAGTAAATAAATAAATAAGGCCAAGTTTTCACTGGGTCACAGTAACCTAAAACCCTGTATCTGGACAGGATTTTCCTTGGCGTGGTAGCATCGGGGGACAGTCTGACCTAAAGAGAGTAGAACTGTCAATGACCTCTTGTTAATGAACTACAAGCTAAAGTGGACTTAATGGCTCCATAAAATCTCTATTGACGTTATTAATTTCCAAGACGATTTAAGGAAAAAATAATTGAAGTAAACCGGGGGATTTAACCTCTTATATTACTTTTAGAATGCTTAATCTATACGGAATGTCTGAAGTGATGTATTTGTCCCCCATCATTCTATAAATAAGAAAACTGAATCATAGAAAAGTTAATTGTCTAACATTACATAGTTATTGCCAGAGCAAGGACCAAAGATCAGGCACCTTCAACCCTTCCATAAATATAAAAAGTTCATTTTCTTGGATTAGCAATTTATAATGCTAGACGGTCAGTGAGTTAAAGAAAATATGGCATAGACTAGCAAGTGGTTTACTGAAACATTTCCTTCCTTTCTGATACAAAAATAGACTACATTTCTGCCTCACAGTTCTAGAAACTAGTATTTTAAATTCAGGACATTGGCAGTGCCATGTTCTTTCTGTCTGCCCTAGGGAAAGATCTTCCCTTGTCTCTTCTAGCTTCTGGTAGTCAACAAGTTAAGTTTGAAAAATATATTGACATCTAATAATGCATAAACAACGTATAGTTAATCTATGTGATTGTGCTTGGTGATTTATTAATTTATTAATATAAATTTAGAAGAGTAGACCTATTCCACTGAAATTCTACATTATACCACAGAATATTTACGATAGTTTATGTACATATTAATTTATGTATCATTACGTCATTTCTATCTCATTAAATTTTTCATTTGTTGAATAGTTGCTCCATTTTAACCTATATTTTTTTCTTATCCCAGACTTTCCCTTCAGATGGTATAGAGGATTAGCTGTTAACTTAGCATTGGTAGATTTTGCTCATCTTTAAAAGTCCTTCGCCAATCTAATTCAAGAAGATTTAAAGTAAGTCTGTCATTGCAGCATCTTTTGCAAGGACTGAAATTATTTATTTTTTCAATTTAAAAGTAAAATTAACTTCTAAAAATTTCAGTGCCAGAGATGTAGAAACTGAGACATTTTAGAGCTCCCTTGGTAATCTGTTTTGATGTTTTCCACATGGGAAAATTCATGATCAAAACACTGAACTTGGAAAAAACATGGGCTAGCCAACAAAAATTAATGCAGTTAAGATAAAATTCAGTTAGATCAAGCTGTTTAAATCAGAATAAACTTACTGTGGAAATTAAAATGATCCAACTGCATACCTGAAAAGCACAGGCTTGATAATTTAAACTAGTGAAAAGAAATGGTCAGGAGAAGCACAACTTACACGTGCTTTGTAAGAATTCATTGACTGGGCAGTACAAGCAGGTAGACTACATTGTAGTCTATACATGAGAAATAAAAGCAAAACAAAAAATGTTTAAACTCAAATATTATTAATTTAAAAAGGAGTACTTTAGGATTCTAAATAAAGAAATGTAGACAGTATTATGCATCTCATAATGAAAGAAGTAGTGGGGGAACTCTTCAATGAGGAGTTTCTGAATGATTTTTATTAATTAAAATGATCTTAACTATTACTTTACTGATTAACTTCACTCTTGACTCAATATTAAGAGCAGTATATGCGGCTGAAGATCTTGGAGTGGACGCAATGTTTCTCATATTTTAGTATGCATTATAATCACCTGGAGGATGTGTTAGACTCAGATTGCTGAACCCCACCCCCTAGAGATTCTGATTTAGTAGGAATGGTTTGGGGACTGAGAATTGACATTTCTAACATATTCTGATACGATACTGATGTTGCTGGTCTAGGGATCACAATTTGAGAGCCACTGAACTACAGGAAGGGAAGGGATTTTGAGAAAAATATCTAGCTGCCGTGATATATTAATACAAATATTTACCATCCATGAACTATCATACACTTGCATGCATGCATAAAGGGTAGTTTGATCTTGAGTTGTCAGTACCTGCTGAAATGGTAGGATAAGACAATGTCTTATTTAAGGCCATACTGGTAAAATTCAAAGGAGGACTTAAATATTTTAAAATCACAAGGCAACGTATATGCATAGTCCATGGCTTGGATTGACCCATAGGCTGAGTAAATACAAAGAATTCTTAATCATGGGACTGAGAGGGGTGAGCATACTTGGTGTGTGATTGACTTAGTGACAATAAAGACTCACTATATACACAATAAACATCCCATGGACATCTTCATAAAACATCAATAGAGCAAGATTAGCTAAATGTGAATAATTGATTTTAGAGGAAAGAAAAACCATAGGTATTAGGTCTGTGATGGTCTCTGGGAGACTCTTGATCTACAAAAAGGCTAGGCAGCCTTGTTGGACCTCTGTGATAACTACTCCACTCTGTCATTGTAGCTCTCAAGTGTCATAGACAATATGCAAACAAATGGATGTGATTATATTCCACTGAAACTTTAATGACGGACATTGAGCTTTTAATTTTATATATTAGTATTCTTTTGATTTTTTTTTCAACCATTTAAAAAATGTAAAAACCATTCTTAGCTTGCAGGCCAAACAAAAACAAGAGATAGTGACTTCAGGCAAAATGGCGCTCTAGGCTGAAGCACCACACCATCCTTCCACAGCAAAGATCCGAAACACTAAGCCAAACAGAGAATACAACAATCCTGAAACCCTAAAACATCAAATGAAGAGATAAAGAACTCAGCCCAGCACCAAATGGAGTGATAAAACTGACAGAGAACGAAGAGCGAGGAGAGATTCCTGCAGAGGTACCCTATCAGCTAACGCAGCACGGATCTGCCATCTTGGACTCCCATTGGAGACCAGCAAACAGGGGGTACAAGAAAGCAGCTTCATGAAGCTTCCAGTGGGAGACAAAACAACCAGTAATTTGCGATATATGCTTTCCCACCCTCCACCCTTCTTCACACCCACTAGGCCGCCTCTGCTTTGCACGGCCACAATCTCTTCTGCGGGAAGCACCGGCTGCTTGGATTCCACCCACCCGAACGGGCTGGCTCTCTGAGTGCCATTTGTTGGCTGCTGGTGTTGCTTTTGCCCACTTCTTTTGATTTCTTCCTTACCTCTCACCACCTCCCCCTCCTTTCGCTCAACTACCTGGATCCGTGTGTCATCTTTGCTTCTTCCTGAGGAGCTATAGAGTGCTGGTAATTTTTGATATATGCTTTCCCACCCCCTACCCTTCTTCACCCACACTCAGCCTCCTCTGCTTCCTGCAGACACAGTCTCTTGTCCGGGAAGCACTGGCTGCTTAGATTCCACCGAACCAAACAGGCCAGCTCTCTGAGTGCCATTTGTTGGCTGCTGGTGTTGCTTTTGTCCGCTTCTTTTGATTTCTTCCTTACCTCTCACCACATCCCCCTCCTTTCGCTCAAATACCTGGCTCTGTGCACCATCTTTGCTTCTTCCTGAGGGGCTACGGAGCTCAGGTTGAGTGTGGACCTGCTTCCCGGTCTGGGCTGCCATGCTAATGGGATCCCAGGGCTGTTGTTTGTTTGTTTGTTTTCTTTTCATTTTCTTGAGTTGGAAGCCAGTTCTGGCAAGGCAGTCCTGTGTAGCTTGGAACCTACCACCTCCGCTTGCACAGATGTGCAGAGGGATCCCTGAGGACATTTCTTTTTTCATTGGTTTTTTTTCTTTTTCTGTTTTTTGGGGGGCTTTTCTTGTTTTTTTTTTTTTTTTTCTAAATTTGTTTTGTTTTCTTTTCCCTCTTTTTCCCTTTCTGTCTTTCTTCATTACTCAGTTTCTCGTCTCTCTATATTGTCCTTCTCTTTCTGTTCCCTGAATACCTGGCGTTGTATACCTCTATGCCTTCTACCCAGGCTGTACTGCACCACCTAAGAACAACCTCCCCAGTCCTCATAGCTGCACCGGTAGGATCCCTGAGAACTTTGCTGTTCTTTTCCCTTTCCGATTTTTATTTATTGATTCTTTTATTTTTTTTCCTCTTCCACTTTTTGTTTTTTCCATTTCATAGTCTCTAATCTCTCCACTCCAGTAGCAAACTCTCCTAGCACTCTTTCTTTTTGGTATGTTTTTGGCTCCTGTTCCTCTCTCCTCTCTCCCATATCCATCTTACCTCCACACATAACAATCTCCCTGCTACATCCTGCCTACCTGCACCTGCGCTTAACATCACACCTCCAAGCAGCACAGGCACAGCCTACTGGAACCTGCCCTGCACTGATTATCGACCAGCCCTGGTAGCTGTAGTAAGTGCCACAAACAACCTGTCCCAGTAACTCCTCTTCAGCTAGAACTGCCCTGCCATACCATATCTGAGTGACTGACCCTGACAATTGGAGAAAGAGGTGAAAAGTATTCTGCCCAGAGATGAGCAAACAACAAAGAACACACAGCCCGCCTGCTCAGACATAATCAAATTAAAAAAGAAAGGGATGAAACAAACAAATCTACCATCAATAAATGAGAAAAATAACTACTAAATACCCCGAAGACAGAAGACAATATCAAAACATTTACTAAAACAGGACAAGATTGTTCCAGAATCCATCCAAACTAAAACACCAGATGACTTTCCAGCGGAAGAAAAGGAACTAGAACTACCTAATAAGGAATTCAAATCTCTAATACTCAATATTCTGCAAGAGCGAACGCAAAAAGCAGTCAAAAATGAGGGAAAAATAGACAAATTCATGGAAAATACAGACAAAAAATTGGAAGAATTCAGGAAAATAATGCAGGAACAAACTTCCAAAATAAATTCACAAGTAGAAATTATACAAAGACAACAATAAGAAATCAAAAAGATAAACAACAAGATTTCAGAAATGGACGGTGTCACAGAAGGGCTGACAAGCAGATTTGAAATGGTGGTAGACAGGATCAGTGGAATTGAAGACAAACACTTGGATCCAACTCTGTTCGAGGAAAACTCAGAAAAAAGAACAAAGAAAAATGAAGAGACCCTAAGAGTTATGTGGGATACAATCAAAAGCAAAAATTTGCAAATGATTAGAGTTCTAGAACGGGGAGAAAACAGAAAAAACAGAGAGGGTCATTGAAGAATTGCTGACACAAAACTTCCCCAATATCATGAAAGATGAAAATCTGGCCATCTAAGAAGTTCAACAAAACCCATATAGGATAGACCCCAAAAGAAAATCACCAACTCATATCATAATCACACTAGCCAAAACCAAAGATAAACAAAGAACCCTGAGAGCAGCTCGAGAAAAACAAGAAGTCACATACAGAGGAGAAACAGTAAGACTAAACTCAGATTATTCGGCAGAAACCATGCAGGCAAGAAGGCAATGGAATGACATATATAAAATCTTGAAAGAAAAAAATTGCCAGCCAAGAATAATATACCCCGCAAAATTGTCATTCAAAATATGATGAAATTAGGACATTTCCAGATAAACGGAAATTAAGGGAATATATAAAAACCAAACCAAACTTACAAGAATTATTAAAGGGAGTTCTTTGATCTGAGAACAAACAACTTCAGTTCACAGGCAGAATCTAGGACCCAGGATCGTACCAGGCAGATACCAATCTAGGAAATGAACTCTCAAGGACTATGCAAAACCAAAAGAAATACAACAAGGAATCAGAGCAGTTAATCAGTAAATGACAACAACATCAAAACAATAAAAGAGGGAATAAACGGCATAGGTATAGAACCTTCTAATGGAGAGGAAGGCAAGGTGATACCAAGTAGTGATAGACTGATTCAAACTTAGAAAGATAAGGGTAAAATTCATGGTAACCACCAAGAAAGTTAACAAACGTACTCATAAAAATAAAGAGGAAAAACATAAAGTCTCAGCAAAAACAAAACCTACAAAAACAAAAGAAATGAAAAAATAATCCACAAACAAAAGTAACTCAGCACAGGAGAGGAAAAACAAAGAAAACATTAGCACTACAAAAAAAAAAAGAAAAGCACTACAAAATGACGGCAACAAACTCACATCTATCAATAATTACACTGAATGTAAATGGACTCAATGCACCCATAAAGAGATGGAGAGTGACAGAATGGATAAGAAAACAGCATCCATCAATATGCTGTCTACAAGAGACACACCTTAGAAAAAAGATGTGAATTTATTAAAAGCCAAAGTTTGGAAAAAAATATATCAAGCAAACAACTACCAAAAAAGAGCAGGAGTGGCCATACTAATCTCAGATAAAATAGACTTTAAAATAAAATCCACCATAAAAGACAAAGAAAGACACTATATCATGATTAAGGGGATGATCCATCATGAAGACATAACCATAATAAACATCTATGCACTCAATGACAGGGCTCCAAAATACATAAAACAAACTCTAATGACACTGAAAAGAGAAATTGACAGTTCCACAATAATAGTAGGAGACTTCAACACACCACTCTCAGTAAAGGACAGAACAAATAAGAAGAAACACAGCAAAGATACAGAACACCTAAAGGCACAATCAGCCAACTTGACCTCATAGATATATATAGAGCACCCCATCCAAATGCTGCAAAGTACACATTCTTTTCCAATGCACATGGAATGTTCTCCAGAATAGACCACATCTTAGGCCACAGAGCAATCCCCAACAAGATCCAAAATGTTGAGATCATTCAAAGTATCTTCTCTGACCACAATGACATCAAGGTAAAAATTAACAATAGAAAGAGCAAGGAAAAAAATCAACTACATGGAAACTGAATAATACTCTGCTTACACATCAGTGGGTAATAGAATAAATCAGAGATGGAATCAAAAAAGTCCAAGAATCAAATGAGAATGAAAACACATCATACCAAAACCTTTGGGACACAGCCAAGGCAGTCCTCAGAGGACAATTTATAGCAATAGATGCACACATCAAAAAAGAAGAAAGGGACAAAATCAAAACATTAACTACAGAATTCAAACAAATAGAAAGAGAACAGCAAAAAAAGCCCACAGCCACTGGAAGAAAGGAAATAGTAAAAATCAGAGCAGAAATAAATGAAACAGAGAACAGAAAAACAAAAGAATGAATCAACAAAACCATAAGTTGGTTCTTTGAAATAATCAACAAAATCAACAAACCACTGGCCAGACTGACAAAAGAAAAACAGGAGAGAATGCAAATAACCTAAATAAGGAATGAAATGGGGGATATTACAATAGACCCAACTGAAATAAAAAGTAGTATAACAAAAAATTATGAAAAACTATACTCCAAAAAATCTGAAAACCTAGAGGAAATGGATAATTTCTAGAAGCACACTACCTACCCAAACTACAACAAAGCGATGCTGAAAATCTGAACAGACCCATAACAAGAGAAAAGATTGAAAAGGTAATAAAAAAAACTCCCAACCAAAAACAGACCTGGCCCAGATGGCTTCACTGGAGAATTCTACAAAACATTTACAGAAGAGCATGTACCAGCTATTTAAGAGCATAGAAAAGGAGGCAACACTTCCAAATTCATTCTATGAAGTGAGCATAACGCTGATACCAAAATCAGGCTAAGATGTCACAAAAAAGAAAATTACAGACCAGTATCTCTCATGAATATAGATGCAAAAATTCTTAATAAAATTCTAGAATTCAGCATCGTATCAAAAAAATAATACACCATGACCAAGTAGGATTCATAGCAGGTATGCAAGAATTGTTCAGCATTACAAAATCAACGTAATCCACCACATATAAAAAGAAAGAAAAGAATCACATGATCATCTAAATTGACGCAGAAAACGCATTTGACAAAGTCCAACACCCACTCCTGATAAAAAACTCTCAATAAAATAGGTATAGAAGGGAAATTTCTCAACATAATAAAGGGCATCTATGCAAAACCAATGGCCAACATCATTCTGAATGGAGAGAGGCTGAAAAGATTCTCTTTGAAAACAGGAACAAGACAAGGATGCCCTTTATCACCACTGTTATTTAACACTGTGCTGGAAGTTCTAGCTAAAGCAATACGACAAGAAAAAGAAATAAACGGCATCCAAATTGGTAATGAGGAAGTTAAACTGTTCCTGTTTGCAGATGATATGATACTATACACAGAAAACCCTAAAGACTGCATGAGAAATCTACTGGAATTAATAGAAATGTTCAGCAGATTAGCAGGATACAAGATAAACACAGAAAAATCAGTTGAATTCCTATACACCAATAAGGAGAACAATGAAAAGGAAATCAGGAAAAAATACCATTTATAATAGCCCCTAAAAAGATAAATTACTTAGGAATAAGTCTAACCAGGGATGTAAAAGACCTATACAAAGAAAACTACAAAACACTACTGCAAGAAACCCAAACGGATCTACATAAATGGAAAAACATACCGTGCTCACAGATAGGTAGACTCAACATTGTGAAAATGACAATTCTACCCACAGCAATTCACAAATACAATGGAATCCCGATCCAAATACCAACAACATTCTCAAAAAGATGGAAAAACTAATCATTAACTTTATATGGAAAGGGAAAAAGCCCTGAATAAATAAAGCACTACTGAAGAAAAAGAATAAAGTTGGAGGACTCACTACCTGACTTTAGAACCTACTATACAGCTACAGTAGTCAAAACAGCCTGGTACTGGTACAATGACAGATACATTGACCAATGGAACAGAATTGAGAACCC
Source organism: Dugong dugon (assembly GCA_030035585.1). Taxonomy (NCBI): domain Eukaryota; kingdom Metazoa; phylum Chordata; class Mammalia; order Sirenia; family Dugongidae; genus Dugong; species Dugong dugon. Next base: position 109,882,751 of record CM057467.1, read on the forward strand.
AGATGTAAATCTATCCACCTATGGTCACCTGAACTTCGGCAAGGTCCCAAAGTCCATCAGATGGGGAAAAGACAGTCTTTTTAAAAAATGGTGCTGTCAAAACTGGATATCCATCTATAAAAAAATGAAACAGGACCCATACCTCACGCCATATACAAAAACTACCTCAAAATGGATCAAAGGCCTGAATGTAATGCCTAAAAATATAAAGTTCATAAATGAAAAAATAGGACAAACACTACATGCCTTAATACATGGCATTAACAGGATAGAAACCATAACCATCAACACACAAACCCCAAAAGATAAGCTAGATAACTGGGATCTTCTAAAAATCAAACACCTATGCTCTTCAAAAGACTTCACCAAAAGAGTAAAAAGAGAACCTACAGACTGGAAAAAAATTTTTGGACAGTACAAGTCAGACAAAGGTCTAATCTCCATAATCTACAAGAAAATCCAACACCTCTACAACAAAAAGACAAATAATCCTATTAAAAATGGGCAAAGGAAATGAACAGGCCCTTCACCAAAGAAGACATTCAAATGGCCAACAGATACATGCGGAAATGCTCACGATCACTAGCCATTAGAGAAATGCAAATTAAAACCACAGTGAGTTACCATCTTACCCCAGCATTACTGGCACGAATCAAAAACACTGGAAATAACAAATGTTGGAGGGGCTGCAGGAAGATCTGAACTCTTATGTACTGCTGGTGGGAATGCAAAATGATACAACCATTTTGGTAAGGATATGGCGCTTTCTCAGAAGCTAGAAATAGAGATACCATTCGATCCAGCAATCCCTCTCCTAGAAATATATCCTAGAGAAATAAGAGTTATCACTTGAATAGACATATGCACACCTATGTTCATGGCAGCATTGTTCACAATAGCAAAATGATGGAAACAACCTAGATGCCCATCAACAGATGAATGGACAAACTATGGTACATACACATAATGGAGTACTATGCAACGAGAAAGAGCAATGATGAATCTGTGAAGCATCTCATAACATGGATGAAACTGGAGGACATTATGCTGAATGAAATAAGTCCATCACAAAAGGACAACTACTGTATGAGATCTCTACTGTAAAAACCCATGAAAAAGTTCACACACAAAATGTAACAATCTTTGTTGGTTACCCGGGATGGGAGGGGTGGGAGGGAAATACTAAATAGGCAATAGATAAGTGGTATCTTGGGTAAAGGGTGAGACAGTACATAATACAGGGGAAACCAGCACAACTTGTATAAGGAAAGGTCACGGAAGCTCCATAGACACATCCAAACTCCCTGAGGGACTGAATTGCTGGGTGGAGGGCTGTGGGGACTATGTTCTTGGGGAACATCTAGCTCAGTTGGCTTTACACAGCTTATAAAGACAATGTTCTACATTCTACCTTAGTGAGTAGCATCCGGTGTCGTAAAAGCCTGTGAGCAGCCATATATGATACTCCACTGGTCTCATCCCTTTGGGAGCAAGGGAGAATGAAGAGAACAGGATACAAGGAAAAGATTAGTCCAAAGGACTAATTGTCCACAGCTACCAAGCCCTCCACCGGACTGAGTCCAGTACAGCTAGATGGTGCCCAGCTACCACCGACTGCTCTAACCAGAATCACAACAGAGGGTTCTGGACAGAGCTGGAGAAGGATGTAGAACAAAATTCTAACTCACAAAAAAAGACCAGATTTACTGGCCTAAAGGATACTGGAGAAACCCTGAGAGTATGGCCCCCAGACAACCTTTTAGCTCAGTGGTGAAGTCATTTCCGAGGTTCACCGTTTAGCCGGGGAGTGGACAGCCCCATAAAACCAAACAGGACTAATGAGGCACAGCAGTCCAGGGACAAGGGCCAGAAAGCAGAAGGAGACAGGGAAGCTGGTGATAGGGAACCCAAGGTTGAGTAAGGATAGTGTTGATGTGTTGTGAGGTTGTTAACCATTGTCATAGGGCAACATGTGTACTAACTGTTAAATGAGAAACTATTTTGTTCTGTAAGCCTTTGTCTAAAGTGAGAATAGCAGCACAATTTGAAGAGCTTAGTCGGTGTCACTGAACTGTGCATGTAGAAATTTTTGAAATGGTGTATCTTTGGCTATGTATATTTTCACCCAAAAAAAAATACAGGTCAAGAAGGGAGAGGGTTGACATGTTATGGGGTTGTTAACGAATGTCATAAAACAATATGTGTACTACTGTTTCATGGGAAACTATTTGTTCTGTAAGCCTTCACCTGAAGTACAGTAAAAAAAAAAACAAGCGATAGTCTGGATTTGACCCACAGGCCATAATTTGCCAACACCTGCTTTGGACAGTGTGGTATTGGTACAAGGTACAAAAATTGCCAAATGAAACAGAATACAAAGCCCACTGCTGGACACACATAAGGAAAGTGATTTACAAGAAAGTAACCTTCACATATCTGTGGGGGAAAATGTGCTATTTAATAGATGATTTTGGGAGAATTGATAGCCTGTAGAAAAAATGTAAAATAAAATTAAAAAAATCTGAAATTAAATATTTACCTCATACTACAAAGAAGAAACCAAATATCATAGAGCTGAAATGATTAACCTTTTATATTTAATATAAGAAAATGTTATTCTATATTATTATGGTGAGATACAATCTTTTAAATGCTATAAAATGTACAGCTATAGATCTAAACATCAATAAATTGGTGACATTCCTATTAATAACTTTTGTACATTAAAAAGCACAATTAAAAGAGATAAAATATAAATCACAACTTGATATTTTCCAGCAAATAATTAGTATGCTTCTCTTAGTTATCTAAAACCAAAAAAAACCAAACCCTTTGCTGTCGAATCGATTCCGACTCATAGTGTCAGCTTGGCTAGGCCACGATTCCCAGTATTGTGTGATTGTCCACCATTTTGTCATCTGATGTGATTTTCCTATGTATTGTAAATCCTCACACAGTACTGGGAATCCTGGCCTAGCCAAGTTGAAAGATGTTTTTGGGGACACATTCAATCTATGACATTCCTGAATATAAAATTCACTCTACAATATAAAAAGAAAAATCAACCAACAGAAAAACAGGGAAAAAAATAATAGTAATTTAACATGAACATGGAAGAGATGTTCATTCTTGTTAATATTCAGATAAATACAAATTAGAATGCATGAGATGCAATTTCACAACCACCATATTTACAAGGAAAACCCTGGTGGCATAGTAGTTAAAAGCTACGGCTGCTAACCAAAGGTCAGCAGTTCAAATTCACCAGGCCCTCCTTGGAAACTCTATGGGACAGTTCAACTCTGTCCAATAGGGTCGCTATGAGTCGGAATCAACTGAATAGCAATAGGGTATATTTACAAAACTTAAAAATTAGTTGGGAGTGTACATGGGTATTGTTTAGCATTACTTGGTATAGGTTCGCTATGAGTCAGAATCGAATTGACAGCAATAGGTCGAGTAAAATGAAGCATGTGTACAAGCTATGAGTTCATCAATTTCACTGAAAATTGTACAGCAAGATGGCAACAAGGTTATTCCTTGTAATATTTTTAATAAACAAACAGACATAGGTATATAAACTCCAAAAACACTGTTTTTAAACCTGAAAATCCCTCAACTATACATCAATTATAAATTATGGTTTATTTAAACAATGAAATATTATTCAGTGGTGGGAAATCAATGAACTAAAACTTCATGCATCAATATGGATGCATTTCCAAATTATATTTATGAAAAATTAAGCATGTTACAATAAAATACATAGATTACAGTTATTCAAAGTTCAAAGACAGACAAAAAATGTAGTACATTTTATTTTAGGGATATGTAGGTTAAAAATACTTTAAAAGAGAAAGAATTATTTTCATAACAGTGCTTCTTACCTAAGTGATGAATTCATGAGATTTACTTCTAGTATTACTCATTTTAGTGTATGTGAAAAAATCTTACAAAAAGAATTATATCTGTTTTTAATCATTGATATTAAAATTATTCATTTTATTCTCTCAGCATAGAACTCAAAAAAATACCTCAGATTACAATGTACAATATCTTGTAGAAATTAGAAGACCAATTGCCCATTTGTGTTGAGCACAGAGACCTTCAGATGAAATTATCTACATAGAGACATCATTATTACTTATTTTGCACTGTTTATGTTTTTCTTCATTTATTTTAAATTACCAATTTCTTAACGCACATGATATTAAAGACAAATCTCTACTTGTTTCTTATAAAAGTCCAGTATCTGTGTTTATCTACTTCTCCATCCTATATTTAGAGATGTATTTTCAGAGCCCCTAGACATTTGTTCAAACACTTCAATATCCTCCGGATTCAATAAAGATGCGACTGTAGGTTCCAGAAGTATTTTAAACAATTTGGATTTTATAAACTGAGAAAGTTAAAAGTTGGCCTGAACCAAAGATAACAGGGTTCATATCCAAAAAACAAGCTATTTAGAAAAGGGCAACTATAAAATAGATTGACCATCCAGACATTAAACATTTTGAAAGGAAGTTTTGGTCCTAATATATTTTCTCAGTCACTAACACCTGCACAACAGAAAACACACTCTTATACCTCCACACACAAGTGTACACACAAACACACACATCACTAAATGAGTTAATATTTGCAAAACGCTTAAAATGATGCCTATCACTTAGTATATGCTCTATGAGTGATTGCTAAATCAATAAATTTGCAAGTGAAAAGCATATCTGTTTGGTATAAAAGATTCAAACTTCAAAGGCATTATAGGAGAGTACATATCAATTTGCATTTCAAAGAGAATTGAAATTCAAATGTCTTCATAGTAAATCTCATATACTACTCTTTAGTTAAGTCCAGAGGAAATATGAATATTGATATTTTACTTTTCAATAAACTAAAAAAGAAATAGTTTAGTGAAATGATTAACAGAAAGATAAAGAGAACGGTGACAATGAAGCAGGTGTTGGAATATTGTTTAAGAGACTAACATTTAGTAGACTATTTCAGTACTCATTCAATTACTTAGAGAACACAAAAATTCTGGCAAAGTCTGAATGTGCAAAATTACAGTTTGCATATTACAAAGATCATGAAATTATGCAATGAATTTTGCCATTGTACTCATAACAATAAGAAAATTCAGGTCAAACATTTCTTCCTCCTCTGCCTTCCTGGTGTTTGTAACCACCAAAACCAAATCTTGCCACTGAGTCATTCTGACTCACAGCAACTCTACAGGATAGAGTAGAACTGCCCTGTAAGGTTTGCAAGGCTATAAACCTTTACAAAAGCAGACTGCCACGTATTTCTCCCACAGAACAGCTAGTGGGTTCGAACAGCCAACGTTTTGGTTGGCAGCCAAGGGCTTAACCATTCCACCATTTGTCACCTGTAATTTTCACTGTCAAAAGAAATAAAAACAAAAGACAAGTGAATTTATGCCTAACTTACTGAGATCAATTATTTCAATTTTATTTTCCCTGCACAATCAGATAATTCTGGAGAAAATAAACTGGTTACATACATATTTAAATAAATTCAACACTTGACTCACTGCTCGTCTTTCCAGGTATGGCTCCATAACTTAATTCAGGCTCTCCCCTGTGGAAAGAGGTTCCAAAAGTGATTTATGTTTTTTAGATTGTTTCCTCTTTAAAGTCTGTGTTACTTTTAATTGCTTGTGTATTATTAGACACTAACTAAAAATATAGGCTAATTTGACATAATCTGGTTATTCTGTCTGACAGTCATTTAACAATTAAATAATATCTAAACCACTTAAGCAAATCATTTTAAACGTAAAAGTTGATAAACTTTACATCTCGGTGCAATCTCTTCGAAACTTATAAAAAATGCTTTTGTTAAAAACAAACAACAACAAAAAACCCCACTAATAATTGTTGCAGGCCAGATCCATTGATGAATGATAAAAGTTGTAAAAGAAAATGAAAGAGAAACAGGATATTTGTATAGCCTCAATCTCCTCCAAAATTCATTATGATAGTTTTAATATATGACCACAAAATTCTCGATACCTACTTCTCCTGGAAATGGAGCTCAATGTCCATCCCCTTGAGTAGGAGTGGCTTAGTGACTGGATTCTAACAAATAGAGTATAAAAAGGGACAAATAGTACTTTTACATGGGAAAATCAGGTAGAAGCCACCTTACTCAAGTGATCAAGTTGTACATTATCAGTAATAAGTCATGTTGATATCATATGCCTCCTGATATGATGAAACAAGAAGGACATATCACCTTCATGGTATAATTGCCCCAAATCCAAAAACACTATATAATGAGGAAACATCAGACAAACATTAAGAAACATTTTACAACATACTCAACCATTACTCCGGAAAGTGTCAGTGTCATGAAAGACAAGAAAGACAGAGTAACTGTCACAGGTTGGAGGAGACTAAGGAAACATGATGACTAAATGCAGTGTGGTATCCTGGATTGGATCCTGAAGCAGGTAGAAGTACATTTGTGGAAAAACTGAGAAAATTGGAATAAACTCTTGTAATTTGGTTAATAGTAATGTACTGATGTTAATTTCTTAGTTTTGATAAATGCACAATGGTTATGTAAGAAGTTAACATGGGGGAAGCTGGGTATAGGGTAATGAGGACACTCTCACTTCAAAATTTCTACAAATATAAAGTTATTTCCAAATAAAAAGAGAGAGAAAAAAAAAAAAAAAACCTTTAAAAACACTCCTCTCTCCAAAATTTCCAACAGTAGAATTTTTATTTCTCTCAATTGAAAGTGAGGACATATCCCTAAGAAAATTTATGACCTCACTGCCCGTTTTGAATTTTTTTTTATGTTTACCCAGCATCCATTTCCCACCCTACTCCAAACCCTGTTTTGTTGTTGTTTGTTTGTTTGTTTTGATAATCCTACCAGATTTCTCTCTGAGAAGTCACCCTTCCAGAGTTCTCCTCCTCAATCCACGTTGTTCGAGTAGAGTCCAAGGTGGAACAAGAGCCTAGATTTAAGCAATTCAAGAATGTGAATTTCCCTCACTCTACCAGAACCCATTAGAGGAAATGAGACTTTTAATAGGATTTCTGATAAGTAGGTACTCTTTCCTACGGATGTGAATTTGGCAAGATATGAGGAAACGCCATGGCCAAAACCCACCAAGTGGAATACAGAGACAAAGAAAGAGGTCCTAGTGATATCGTTTGTGTGTCTGATCAAACTGCACCTTAATCAAAACCAAACCCATTGCCATCAAGTTAATTCTGACTCACAGAGACCTGTAGGACAAAGTAGAACTGCCCCTTAGGGTTCGCAAGGCTGTAATCTTTATGGAAGCCAACTGTCACATCTTTCTCCTGCAGAGTAGCTGTTGGGTTCCGACCTACCTCAGACCTTTCGGTTAGTATCTGTCTTAGTCATCTAGTGCTGCTACAACAGAAATACCACAAGTGGATGACTTTAACAAAGAGAAATTTATTTTCTCAGTCTAGTAAGCTCGAAGTCCAAATTCAGGGCATCAGCTCCAGGGGAAGGCTTTCTCTCTCTGTCAGCCTTCTCATCAATGTTCCCCTGGAATACGAGCTTCTCTGCACAGGACCCCAGCCCAAAGGAAGCACTCTGCTCCTGGCACTGCTTTCTTGATGGTACGAGGTCCCCAACTCTTTGCTTGCTTCCCTTTCCTTTTATCTCTTGAGAGATAAAAGGTGGTACAGGCCACACCCCAGGGAAACTCCCTTTACATTAGATGTGACCTGGGTAAAGGTGGTGTTACAATCCCACCCAAATCCTCTTTAACATAAAATTACAATCACAGAATGGAGGCCAACCACACAATTCTGGGAATCACGGCCCAGCCAAACTGATACACACATTTTTTGGGGGACATGATTCAAACCATGAGAGTATCCAAGTGCTTAACCACTGCACAACAGGGCTCCTTTTGCTCCAACTGCACCTTATGCTGACCCTATACCTGGACTTACCAGTTATATGAGCCAGTGAACTCACTTTTTTTGCTTAAGGCATACTGTATCTGGTTTTCTGAACCATGCAACCAATAAACACTAATTAATGCATTAAATGTAATTAATAAAAAAAAAAACCAAGAATTTCTATTTCATAGAAAAGAGAGCAGTATAATGTACTCACAGTATCTGGACCTTGAGTCAGGCAGACTTGATCTGTTACATAGTTATTAATTGTTGTAATTATTATTATCATCTTACGATTATTGGAAAAGTGTGGTTACGCCATACTCTAACTATACGCCCCGGGAAACGATGTTCATTTGTTGGTACAGTTTTCTCATCTGTCACATGGGTATTAACAGAGAACTAACCTTGGAGGATTCTTCTGAGTAGTACTTAAGATTGTATAAATCCATATAAATGGCTCCATATGTAGTCTTTCAAAAATAATAAGTAATCAATAAATGGTATTTCCTACTCTTTTTTTTTTTTAACAGAAAGTAAGATGATTTATCTTCTTCCTGCCACTCAAATATTTGCTTGCAGTTTTTACCCTCCAAAATGCCAATACTTTGAAGCTTTTCAACTTTCAAGGAAGTGAGTGTAAAAGAGAGGGTGGTACCAAATAATCATATATAATAGAAATGTATCCTATCACCAAAAGCAGCTGCAAGAGATTATCATGCTTTGTTTTTGAAATCAATGTGTGTGTGTTTGTGTGTATGTGTATTTTAGAGATGCATTCTCCAATACGGTAGCCGCTAGCCACAAGTGGCTATTTATACTTAAATTAAACGTGTTAAAATTACATAACAATAAAATTTAATTTTATTGGTCACATTAGTCACATTTCAAATTCTCAGCTGCCACATGTGACTAGTGGCTACTGTACTGGATAGACATTTAAAACATTCCATTATCATGGAAGATTCTATTGGAAAATGCTATGCTACAGTTTAAAAAAAAGGGGAGGGGTAAGCAAATTATCTCCAAAGGTAAAATTTAATTTAGTCATAAGAAAAGGCTGCATAATGAATGCCAAACACATCCTCTGTGGGAAATTCCCTGAGGCTAATTTCCTTAAGATTTTGCCCATAAGGTCCAGAGTTGTGATTTACTGCTCTGCAGAGAACATATATAATCATCAAATTTTCCATGAAGTGATTCCACATTCTGATAAAATTTTAGCTCTGAATGTCATACTCTTTGTCCACTAAAAGTCAATACTTCTGCCTTATCCATCTGAAAAGTAATATGCATCAGATAATAATGAAATTTTCATAGGTATCCAGTAACTACAACTACTTTCCTTCATGTTTTCCCTGTTCCAACTCACTTTCCACAGCACTGGCAGAGTTATCTTTCTAAAAGCAATTTTGATGACATCAGTCCCCTACTTACAAATCTTAAAAAATCCTCACTTCCTAGGAAGTCTAGTACCTTGGCAGAATTTACAAAGCCCTTCTCAATATTCACCTAAATCAATTTTTTTAGCCTCATTTGCCACTCCCTTCCGCTCTTCCCTCTAGCAGCAGAAGCCTTCTTTACTATGCATTTCATTTATTTTTATTTTTGGATCCCTAATCTACAGGGTCACTATGGTCGGAATTGACTGGATGGCAATGGGTTTATTCTTTGGAAGAATTACAGCCAGAATGCTCCTTAGAAGCAAGGATAGCGAGACTTCATCTCATGTACTTTGGACATGTTGTCAGGAAGAACCAGTCCCTGAAGAAGGACATCACACTTGATAAAGCAGAGGTTCAGTGAAAAAGAGGAAGTCCCTCAATGAGATGGACTGACACAGTGGCTGCAACAATGGGCTCAAACATAGCAACAAGTGTGAGAATGGAGCAGGACGGGACAGTGTTTCATTCTGCTGCACATAGGGTCGCTAAGAGTCGGAACTAACTGGGCAACACCTAACAACGATTTTTGCCTGGAATGTTGTTCCTTCTCTTCTTTGCTTAGGGCTGCCTTTCATTTTTTCATACAGCTCAAAGCCCCATTTACCATTCTATCCCTAGCATCTGTTCATCACTTCACTATTGTGATCCCTAGACTTGGTACACATTTCCATAAGAATATTGTTCCATCCTACTGTATTTGTGTTCTCCTGTCTTCTTCACTTAACTTTGAAAACTTAAAAGACAAGTATCATGTATAACTCCAGTATCACCCTCACCTACTATATATCCAGCATACAATAAATATTTATTGACTAAGTACTTTTAAATGCTTGAACTATCAATTTGTGTGAATTTTATTCAGTTTTAGAAATGGAAAAGATTATTTAGTTTAATCTAATTATTTTACAGATGAAGAAACTGACTCTGGAAGACTCAAGTTTTCCTCATGGTCACATTACTAACAGTTAAGAGATAGGGTAGCTAAGGTAAATCAGACAAGGTTGATAATGTTTAAGTTGGTAATGATTACAGATAATGTCTAACCAGCTCCAGCTAAAGAAATCAGACAAAGGGAATAACTTCTCCTAACTTATCAAAGGAAATAAAAAAAAAAAAAAAGAAAAAATATTTTATTTTCGTGCAAGAATCCAGGATTTTGCAGTCTGAAAGATAAAATACTGCTGTAGTTCATTTGTTTTCAATGGTCTCTATAAAGAGGTTGGTGATGGTGGGGAAAGTAAGCTGCTAGAAATATAGATTATTTCAGAAATTATAAATAATTAGTATCTAGCTGTAGATATATTTTTCAAATCATTCTATTGTGAAGCTCTTTTCAAGGTTTTTTTTTTTTTTTTTTAAATAGAACTAAAAATCTTGTCAGCTTTCAGATGTACCCCACATCAAAACAAAGAGCTATAAGAGGATCAGAAAAATGGCAAAGATGAAATTAGTCCATCATTCTTCACCAAAAGGTGTGGGGAGAAAAGTACATATTTAAATGAAAACTATGATAATTTTGATTCAGTGGTATATTATAGGGGCTATAACCATAAAAGTATTAATTTGAAGAATACTTAGAGTTCATTTGAGCCAACTTCTTTACTTTTCAGATGAGAATAGTGGGATTAAGAGAAGGTAACCAATTGAGGCATTACAGGGAATATTGATTTCCATTTGATATTTTTATTATTATAGTTATTTATCAACTGATGCTCTATCAAAGGAGAGGACTTAATACTGTGTTAACCACATCATCAGAAAATTCCAAAATAATTTGGATCCTTTGAAAAATTAGTTTCCATATTATGATGGTTAATTTGTGCATCAACTTGACTAGGCTATGGAGCTCAGTTGTTTAGTCTAGATTCTGTTATGAAGCAGCCACATATGACTACATCAGTTAGCCTTAAGCAAAGTCGATTACCCTCCATAATGTGGATGGACCTCATCCAAACAGTTGACGGCCTTAAGGGAGTTTTCCCTAGGGTGTATTCTGCCTCCAGGCTATAAATAGACACTCCTGCCAGAATTCACTCACTCTTCACTCTTCCTGTCCCCTGACCTATAAAGTTTTAGATACCAGACTGCAGAAATCTCCAGCCTGCCAACTGAGTTATGGATTTTGGAATGCAAGCCTGCAGGAGTCTCCAGTCTGTCCCCTGACATACTGATTTTGGACTTGCCATACTACCACAATCACATGAGCCCAATTTCTTAAAATAACCCCCATCTATCCATCCACCCATGCGCCCATCCACCCATCTATCTATTCATCTATCTATCTATCATCTCTCTCATTGGTTCTGTTTCTTTAAAGAACCCTACAATACACATTTTCTTAAACTATTGTCCATTCTGGAAAATTATTCTGTAAATAAACCAAGTACAGATTCTTATGGGGAAAAATACAGACCAAAAAAAATCTTCATCCAGATTTATAAAGGAATGTTAAAAATTGTGAACTATATAAATAATGAATCACAAAAAGTAATTATCTTGTGAAAAAAAAAAAAAAAAAAAGACTGTCATGGGGGAATACTAACTGCCCACAGTTCACCTATAACTGTTACCATATCTTATACCTCACGTTAAGAATCACTGTGTTAGACTGTTTTCTTCTTAACAGTAAATAAGCAATATATGCAACAGAATGACCTTAATATTTTTAGAATCACAGACTATTTCTATGCTTATAATTTTTTGACAATTGAGGAAAGGTATTAATTCATACTTAATTGAGTGGCTGTTTGATTGCCTGACTACAGTAAAAGAAACTGAGCTTCTTTCACATCCAGATGTTTCAAGTCATGATCTTGGATTTTAATCTCCTTAAGAATGAATGAATTTATTCAATATGTACATTTTGAGTCCAGTTTATATGTAGATAGTACAAAGTAAGAGAAAAACCATGAAACAAGAGTAGTCTAACAGATCTGAGTTTTAGAGCTTGTTCTTTGACTTAAGAGCTCTGTAACCATGGAAGAGTTATATTAAATTTTCTTCACTTTTGTTGTTTCATTTGAAATAACTTTTTCATAAGATTGTGATGAGATGTAAATAATATGATCAGTATAAATTTGCTCAATAATTATAATTTTTTTGTCACTGGATTTAAAATAAGAAGACATTCTGTGTCCTCAAAAACTCAGTCACTAGTGATGAGAATAAAATAACGTAAATTAGAATTCAATATTAATTCAGCGCCAACACAAGAAGAGAGCCAATTTTAAAATTACCATTGTGAAAGTTAAAATTTTCTTTCCTTGGAGATTTTCCAGTTTGGGATCTTATCAATCTAACCATCTAGTTACAAACCTCCAAACTGTGTCCTCAGCTCATATTCATTTTAAGACCAAAAAGCTTTTATTTGCATTAGTGTTTCTGGAATACACTGATAAAGAAAACAAAATTATCATGAAAGAAATAGCATATTACAAAATTTAGAAAGGAACAGATTTAGGCTTCCATTACTGCCTGGATGAGAAGATAAAGTACAAAAATAAAGAAATGTTATTAGTTATTATTATAAGAAGATGGGTATTTTTTAGGTCTAGGTCAGCTAAATATTAATTTAAATTTATATGGTATTTGTTTCTCATGAGTCATGTAATTTATTTCCACAGCTGAATGCTAAGAATGAGATGAGAATAAATAAAACCAAAATAGAAGGTCTCCCTGTTGGTCATGATGCCTGAATTAACACTTCTAATTCATTAGAAAACTCTTTTCTAAATATTAATAAAATAAAGCCAAATGATCGAGAATTATTTTGCTTGTGTTTTAACTCAAATATAAACTGCACGCTTAAGGTAACATTAGAGCTCATTTTTACACTAACCAACATTTTGAGAAAAACTAAAATCTTTCCAAAATATCCTTAAGTTGACCTTGAATAAGAAATGATTACAAATAAAGTAAAACAATCCTTTATAAATTTGGTTACAAATTGACATAGTAATCTTATTATGAATTGACAGGCGTCTTAAATCTCTTCCAAATCAAGCTTAGTTTTCGTATATCTAGATTTTCTAGGTAAAAATCAAGCCAAAGGCAGAGATGAAATCTAATCGTTTTGGGATCTGAAACCCACGTATAATATTGTCATTGTTGTTGTTAGGTGACGCCAGGTAGGTTCCGACTCGTAGGGACCCTATGTACACCAGAACAAAACACTGCCTGATCCTGCTCCATTCTCACAATCATTGTTATACTTGAGCCCATTGTTGCAGCCACTGTGTCAATCCATCTCATTGAGGGTCTCCTCTTTTTCGATGACCCTCTACTTTATCAAGCATGATGTCTTCTCCAGGGACTGGTCCTTCCTGATAACATGTCCAATGTAAAACAAAGTCTCGTCATCCTTGTTTCTAAAGAGCATTCTGGCTGTACCTCTTCCAAGCCAAATTTGTTTGTTCTGGCAGTCCGTGGTATATTCAGTATTCTTCACCAATGCCACAATTCAAAGGCATCAATTCTTCTTCAGTCATCCTGATTCGTTGTCCAGCTTTCACATGCGTATGAGGCAACTGAAAACACCAAGGCTTGAGTGGGGTGTACCTTAGTCCTTAAGGTAGTATCTTTGCTTTTTAACACTTTAAATAGGTCTTTTGCAGCAGATTTGCCCAATGCAATGCATTGTTTAACTTCTATAATATTACAAGATGCCACACTTTTCTAGGGCTTTTAGTTAAAATGACCAGTTAGATGCCTACCATATTATCATCCTCACTTCCTAATCCTCATTATAGAAGGAAATATTTATTTCATACTTTACAATGTTGTTTCAATTGTCATGCACTTGATTCCAACTCATGGCGGCCCTATGTGTGTCAGAGTAGAACTGTGCTCCACAGGGTTTTAAATTGCTGATTTTTTTCAGAAGTAGTTTACCAGCCCTTTCTTCCAAGGCACTTCTGGGTGGAATTGAACCACCAACCTTTCTGTGAGCAGCCAAATGCATAAATCATTTGCACCACCCAGGGACTCCTACAATGTTGTAGGCTCCATCAATTTCTCTTCGCAACCATGTTATAAGGTGAGTCCTATTCTGTACCCTCTTTTAAAAAGTAAGTTCAAGTTACTTTTGCAAGAGCATAGTTAAGGATTTGAACCCAAGCAATGCAGCTGAGATACCTGCATCCTGCTCTTTGCCACTTCATGGCTGTTCCTAATCTTAATTTATGGCGAATTTCTTGACGTCTCTACATTTCATTTACCACATCTTTAAAAAATGAGAGATTGATAGTACTGACAGCATAGGACTGTGCCTGGGAAATAGTAACATTGTGCAGTATAGATATTAGATATAATTATTATGCTCTGCATAATATTAAAAATCATACTCTTAACAACTCCATTATGTGACTTTTCAATGTTTCTTCTAATTTTACACTAAATGTGTGTGTGTGTGTGTTGGGAAATTTGGGAACAATTTTATTAAGTTATTGCCACATCCTGTAGGAAGGCTATAGACCATACATGCAGGCATATGAAGAGAATACATAACTGATTATGCCACCATTAACTAGCTTGTTAACAACTCTGAGGCAATAGAGGGTGGATGAAGAGGCTAGTAATGAAGACTTCTATAAGAAAGTTTTCTGTGAGCTAAGCTTATATCCACTGGAATTTCAGGGAAACAGGTATTAGGGTCTGACATTCACTGGAAGAAACATAAAAGTGAGAGGCTGGCTAGAGCTGTCAGAGATGAAAGAGAAATAGAGATCAAGAGAACAAAAGCTAGAGGGAGAGAGAAAGAGATGTTGGAAGACCAAGCTATATTTTCAAAGAAGACAAGACAACAGTGTGATTTTTATAGTCAGACCTGGACTTGAACAGGGTTATCCTCGATCATCTTAAAAAGAAGTTCTTCCAAAATGACCACTTGCACAGGTGTGCTAGAAATTGGCTGTTTGGGGAAAAGATAAAAAAATAAAAAGAAGCACTGATTTGTAGCATTTACCAGTTTCTGTGGTGTAAATACTCCCACCATGGCCAATTTCAAGGTACCGACATGACATAATAGAACCAACATAAGGAAGAGATGTGCACCATTGACTCTCGCTAGCCTGTATAAGCCAGTCCCAGCATATCCAGGAACAGCTTACTCAATAAGCAAGGTAAGCACGTGCTTAAAGCATCAACAAAACAGGGGTACCAGTTGTCCAAAGCAAAGATCCATAGATACCAAGCAGACAGGACACAAGGAAAAGCAAGTGCCGCAGAGGAATAAAACTGGTAGGACACTAAATGAAGCCGATACCAGCTCCAGCGTGTGAGAATGTGCTGGCTGGAAATAAAATTCACACAGGGTCACGTGGGCGCCCACGTGCAAGGTTGTTTAAGCTATGAGGCCCCTAACACTTCAGTGTCTTCCTTGACTTCTGTCTCCTAAGGTTCCCTCCCTTGTAATTGAAAGTCCATATTTGGCAGGTCCCTTGGTAGTATACTATTTCCAATAAACAAGAGGCAGGGGTGGGCTGTCGAGTCTAACTCTCCCTACATTCACCTAATATGCAACTGGATCCAACATAAGCTGTTACTGGGCAAGGACAGATTATATTCATACATAACAGGCCTCTGATCCATTTTGAGAGAACAGTCTTGTACATGCATGTCTGCTGATCCAGCAACTCCAGCCAGGAGAGCCAGCAGTGTTCTTTGCCGTGATATAAATACAAGGGTATGACCTTGCGCAGATCTGGTAAACAACTAATGGGAAACCCAGTTCCAGATGATGCTCAGAAGTGAAGGAACTTGAATAAACAGACCATTGCTATGAATTAAATCAAGTTACTTTATATAGCATTTACATACAAAGTTTTATCCTAAGTTTTGTAAACAGTTTTAAAATATGTTTGACATATATGCAGACACAATCAAGCATACATTTAATATAATACTAACATGGGTAATAATTTAATACTAACATAGCAAATGTCTAAAAATACTGGAAATTTTCTTTGTTGTAGACTATATGGTAATATTATTTTGTAGAAAATATAATAGATAGTAAAAATCTAAGAACCCCACATCCATTAAGATTTTATAATCCAGTTCATCTCATTCCTCTAAAATGGTATATACCACTTTTGAATTCAATCACTAATACTATAGTCACATTTAAAAAGAGGTTACTTCATGGATAGCTAAGAAACACACACACACACGTTGTTGTTTATAGGTGTCCTCAAGTCCAGCACACAGGAACCTTATGTACAACAGAACAAAACACTGCCTGGTCCAGTCCTGTGCCATCCTCACAGTCCTTGCTACGCCTGAGCCCATTTTTTCTTTTTCTGTTGTACATAGTCTTATTTTTTTTCTTTTTTATATTTTATTGTACTTCAGGTGAAGGCTTACAGAACAAATAGTTTCTCATCAAACAGTACTACACATGTTGTTTTATGACATTGGTTAACAACCCCACAACATATTAACCCTCTAAATTCTCAAACTTTGTGGTTTTTTTTTTGGTGAAAATACACATAGCCAAAGATACACCGTTTCAAAAATTTCTACATACACAGTTCAGTGACATTGACTATGCTCTTCCAATTGTGCGGTTGTTCTCACTTAAGATGAAGGCTTACAGAACAAAATAGTTTCTCATTTAACAGTTACTACAAACGCTGCCCTATGACAATGGTTAACAATCTCACTACACATCAACAATATTCTTACTCAACCTTGGGTTCCCCATCACCAGCTTCCTTGTCCCCTTCTGCCTTCTAGCCCTTGTCACTAGACTCCTGTACCTCGTTAGTCTCATTTGGTTTTACAGGGCTGTCTACTCCCAGGCTGAACAGTGAACCTCGGAGGTAACTTCACCACTGAGCTGAAAGGGTGTCTGGGGCCATACTCTCAAGGTTTCTCCAGTCTCCTTTAGGCAAGTAAATCTGGTCTTTTTTTTTTTTCTGATTTAGAAATATGCTCCACATCCTTCTCCAGCTCTGTCCAGAACCCTCTGTTGTGATCCTGGTCAGAGCAGTCAGTGGTGGTAGCCGGGCACCATCTAGCTGTACTGGACTCAGTCTGGTGGAAGCCTTGGTAGCTGTGGTCCATTAGTCCTTTGGACTAATCTTTTCCTTGTATCCTGTTCTCTTCATTCTCCCTTGCTACCGAAGGGATGAGACCAGTGGAGTATCTCAGATGGCCTCTCACAGGCTTTTAAGACCCCAGACACTACTCACCAAGGTAGAATGTAGAGCATTGTCTTTATAAGCTGTGTCATGCCAATTGAGCTAGATGTTCCCTGAGACCATAGTCCGCAAAGCCCTCCGCCCAGCAATTCAGTCCCTCAGGGAGTTTGGATGTGTCTATGGGGCTTCCACAACCTTTCCTTGTACAGATTGTGCTAGTTTCCCCTCTATTGTGTACTGTCTCACCCTTCACCTAAGATACCACTTATCTATTGCCTATTTAGTATTTCCCCCCCACCCCTCCCATCCCTGGTAACCAACAAAGATGGTTACATTTTGTGTGTGAACTTTTTCATGGGTTTTTACAATAGAGGTCTCATACAATCTTTGTCCTTTTGTGATTGACGTATTTCACTCAGCATAATGTCCACCAGTTTCATCCACATTATGAGATGCTTCATAGATTCATTGTTGTTCTTTCTCGTTGCATAGTACTCCATTGTGTGTATGTACCATAGTTTGTTTATCCATTCATCTGTTGATGGGCATCTAGGTTGTTTCCATCATTTTGCTATTGTGAACAATGCTGCCATGAACATAGGTGTGCATATGTCTATTCGAGTGACAGCTCTTATTTCTCTAGGATATATTCCTAGGAGTGGGATTGCTAGATCGAATGGTATGTTTATTTCTAGCTTTCTGAGGAAGTGCCATAACATTTTCCAAAATGGTTGTATCATTTTACATTCCCACCAGCGGTGCATAAGAGTTCCCATCTCCGCGCAGCCTCTCCATCATTTGTTATTTCCAGTGTTTTTGATTCGTGCCAGTAATGCCGGGGTGAGATGGTATCTCATTGTGGTTTTAATTTGTAATTCTCTAATGGCTAGTGATCGCAAGCATTTCCTCATGTGTCTGTTGGCCATCTGAATGTCTTCTTTGGTGAAGTGTCTGTTCATTTCCTTTGCCCATTTTTTAATAGAATTATTTGTCTTTTTGTTGTAGAGGTGTTGGATTTTCTTGTTGATTATGGAGATTAGACCTTTGTCTGACTTGTACTGTCCAAAAATTTTTTCCCAGTCTGTAGGTTCTCTTTTTACTCTTTTGCTAAAGTCTTTTGAAGAGCATATGTGTTTGATTTTTAGAAGATCCCAGTTATCTAACTTATCTGTTGGGTTTTGTGCACTGATGGTTTTGGTTTATATCCTGTTAATGCCGTGTATTAAGGCCTCAAGTGTTGGTCCTATTCTTCCTTCTATGAACTTTATAGTTTTAGGCTTTATATTCAGGTCTTTGATACATTTTGAAGTAGTTTTTGTATACGGTGTGAGGTATGGTCCTGTTTCATTTTTTTGGAAATAGATATCCAGTTTTCCCAGCACCATTTGTTAAAAGGACTGTCTTTTCCCTATTTGATGGACCTTGGGCCCTTGTCGAACATCAGGTGACCGTAGGTGGATGGATTTACATCTGTGTTCTCAATTCTGTTCCATTGGTCAATGTATCTGTCGTTGTACCAGTACCACGCTGTTCTGACTACCGTAGCTGTATAGTAGGTTCTGAAGTCAGGTAGTATGACTCCTCCAACTTTATTCTTCTTCTTCAGTAGTGCTTTACTTATTCGGGGCTTCTTCCCTTTCCATATAAAGTTAATGATTAGTTTTTCCATCTCTTTCAAGAAAGTTGTTGGTATTTGGATCGGGATTGCGTTGTATTTGTAAATTGCTTTGGGAAGAATCGTCATTTTCACAATGTTGAGTCTGTCTATCCATGATCATGGTATGTTTTTCCATTTATGTAGTTCCCTTTGGGTTTCATGCAGTAGTCTTTGTAGTTTTCTTTCTATAGCTCTTTTACATCCCTGGTTAGATTTATTCCTAAGTATTTTATCTTTTTAGGGGCTATTGAAAATGGTATTGTTTTCCTGATTTAATTTTCTTCGTTCTCCTTACTGGTGTATAGGTATCTAACTGATTTTTTAATGTTTATCTTGTATCCTGCTACTCTGCTGAATCTTTCTATTAGTTCCAGTAGATTTCTCGTGGAGCCTTTAGGGTTTTCTATGTATAGTATCATATCATCTGCAAAAGGGACAGTTTAACTTCTTCATTACCAATTTGGATACCCTTTATTTCTTTTTCTTGCCTTATTGCTGTAGCTAGAACTTGCAGCACGATGTTAAATAGGAGTGGTGATAAAGGGCATCATTGTCTTGCTCCTGTTTTCAAGGGGAATGTTTTCAGCCTCTCTCCTTTAAGAATGATGTTGGCCATTGGTTTTGCATAGATGCCCTTTATTATGTTGAGAAATTTCCCTTCTATACCTATTTTATTGAGAGTTTTTATTAGGAATGGGTGTTGGACGTTGTCAAATGCCTTTTCTGCATCAATTGAGATGATCATGTGATTCATTTCTTTCCTTTTATTTATGGGGTGGATTACGTTGATTGATTTTTTCTAATGTTAAACCATCCTTGCATACCTGGTATGAATCCTACTTGGTCGTGGTGTATTATTTTTTTTGATATGATGCTGAATTCTATTGGCTAGAATTTTGTTCAGAATTTTTGCATCTATATTCACGAGAGATATTGGTCTGTAATTTTCTTTTTTTGTGACGTCTTTGCCTGGTTTTGGTATAAGCGTTATGGTGGCTTCATAGAATGAATTTGGAAGTGTTGCTTCCCCTTCTATGCTCCGAAATAGCTTGAGTAGTACTGGTACAAGCACTTCTGTAAATGTTTTGTAGAATTCTCCAGTGAAGCCATCTGGGCCAGGGCTTTTTTTGGTTGGGAAGTTTTTTATTAACTTTTCAATCTCTTCTCTTGTTATGGGTCTGTTCAGATTTTCAACATCACTTTGCTGTAGTTTGGGTAGGCCGTGTGTTTCTAGAAATTTATACATTTCCTCTAGGTTTTCAAATTTGTTGGAGTATCGTTTTTCATAATATTCTGTTATACTCCTTTTTATTTCAGTTGGGTCTGTTGTAATGACACCCCCCCCCCATTTCATTTCTTATTTGGGTTATTTGTGTCCTCTCCTGTTTTTCTTTTGTCAGTCTGGCCAGTGGTTTGTCGATTTTGTTGATTCTGTCAAAGAACCAACTTTTGGTTTTGTTGATTCTTTCTGTTTTTCTGTTCTCTATTTCATTTATATCTGCTCTGATCTTTACTATTTCCTTTCTTCTGGTGGTTGTGGGCTTTTTTTGCTGTTGTGTTTCTATTTGTTTGAGTTCTGTAGTTAATGTTTTGATTTTGTCCCTTTCTTCTTTTTTGATGTGTGCATCGATTGCTATAAATTGTCCTCTGAGGACTGCCTTGGCTGTGTCCCAAAGGTTTTGGTATGATGTGTTTTCATTCTCATTTGATTCTTGGAATTTTTTGATTCCATCTCTGATTTCTTAGATTACCCAGTGATGTGTAAGCAGGGTATTATTAAGTTTCCATGTAGTTAATTTTTTTTCCTTGCTCTTTCTATTGTTAATTTCTACCTTGATGGCATTGTGGTCAGAGAAGATACTTTGAATTATCTCAACGTTTTGGATCTTGTTGAGGATTGCTCTGTGGCCTAAGATGTGGTCTATTCTGGAGAACATTCCATGTGCATTGGAAAAGAATGTGTACTTTTCAGTGGTTGGATGGAGTGTTCTATATATGTATATGAGGTCAAGTTGGCTGACTGTGCCCTTTAGGTCTTCTGTATCTTTGCTGAGCTTCTTCTTAGTTGTTCTGTCCTTTACTGAGAGTGGTGTGTTGAAGTCTCCTACTATTATTGTGGAACTGTCAATTTCTCTTTTCAGTGTTGTTAGAGTTTGTTTGATGCATTTTGGAGCCCTGTCATTGGGTGCGTAGATGTTTATTATGGTTATGTCTTCATGATGGATTGTCCCCTTAGTCATTATATAGTGTCCTTCTTTGTCTTTTATGGTAGATTTTGTTTTAAAGTCTATTTTGTCTGAGATTAGAATTGCCACTCCTGCTCTTTTTTGGTAGTTGTTAGCTTGATATATTTTTTTCCAACCTTTGACTTTTAATAAATTCACATCTTTGTTTCTAAGGTGTGTCTCTTGTAGACAGCGTATTGATGGCTCCTTTTGTTTATCCTTTCTGTCACTCTCTGTCTCTTTATGGGTGCATTGAGTCAATTTACATTCAGTGTAATTATTGATAGATGTGAGTTTGTTGCTGTCATTTTGTAGTGCTTTTTTTTGTGGTGCTGAAGTTTTCTTTGTTCTTCTTACTCTCTTGTGCTGAGTTACTTTTGTTTGTGGATTTTCTTTTCATGTCTTTTGTTTTTGTAGGTTTTGTTTTTGCTGAGACTTTATGTTTTTCTTCTTTATTTTTATTGGTTGGTTTGTTAACTTTCTTTGTCGTTACCATGAATTTTACCCTTATCTTTCTAAGTTTGAAGCAGTTTACCATTATATACCTATGCCGTTTATTCCCTCTTTTATTGTTTTGATGTTGTTGTCATTTACTGATTAACTGCTCTGATTTCCCTGTTGTATTTCTTTTGGTTTTGGATAGTCCTCGAGAGTTCATTTCCTAGATTGGTATCTGGCTTGTATGATCCTGCATCCTAGGTTCTGCCTGTGAGCTGAAGCTGTTTGTCCTCAGATCGAAGAACTCCCTTTAATAATTCTTGTAAGTTTGCTTTGACTTTTACATATTCCCTTAATTTCTGTTTATTTAGAATTTACCTAATTTCACCATCCAATCTGAATGAGTTTTGCAGGATATATTATTCTTGGCTGACAATTTTTTTCTTTCAAGATTTTATATATGTCATCCCATTGCCTTCTTGCCTGCAGGGTTTCTGCCGAATAATCTGAGCTTAGTCTTATTGTTTCTCCTGTGTATGTGACTTCTTGTTTTCCACGAGCTGCTCTCAGGATTCGTTTGTCTTTTGTTTTGGCGAGTGTGAATATGATATGCCTTGGTGATTTTCTTTTGGGGTCTCCTCTATATGGAGTTCGTTGAGCTTCTTGGATGGCCAGCTGTTCATCTTTCATATTGGGCAAGTTTTCTGACAGCAGTTCTTCAATGATCCTCTCTGTGTTTTCTGTTTTCTCCCCCTTTTCTGGAATTCCAATCACTCGTAAATTTTTGCTTTTAATTGTGTCCCACATAACTCTCAGGGTCTCTTCATTTTTCTTTGTTCTTTTTTTCTGAGTTCTCCTGAAACAGAGTTGTATCCAAGTGTTTGTCTTCAGTTCCACTGATCCTGTCTTCCACCGTTTCAAATCTGCTTCTCAGCCCTTCTATGACATCATCCATTTCTGAAATCTTGTTGTTTATCATTTGGATTTCTAATTGTTGTTTTTGTATAATTTCTAGTTGTGAATTTATTTTGGCATTTTGTTCCTGCATCATCTTCCTGAATTCTTCCTATTTTTTTTGTGTATTTTCCATGAATTTGTCTATTTTTTCCTCATGTTTGTCAGATTTTTGCCTCAGTTCTTGGAAAATTCCGAGTATTAGAGATTTGAATTCCCTGTGAGGTAGTTCTAGTGCATTTTCTTCCACAGGAGAGTCATCTGGTGTTTTATTTTGGACGCCTACTGAAACCATCCTGTCCTGTTTTTGTAAATGTTTTGATATTGTCTGCTGTTTTAGGGGCATTCGGTAGTTATTTTTTCTCGTTTATTGATTGTAGATTTGTTTGTTTTGTCCCTTTTTTTAAAAAAAAAATTTGACTATCTGAGCAAGCGGACTGTGTGTTCTTTGTTGTTTGCTCATCTGTGTGCTCAATACTTTTTGCCTGATTCTCTAATTGGCAGGGTCAGTCACTCAGATATGGTACAGCAGGGCAGGTCTAGCTGAAGAGAAGCTACTGGGACGGGTTGTTTGTGGCACTTACTACAGCCACCATGGTGGGTCAGTAATCAGTGCAGGTCAGGTTCCAGTATGCCATGTCGGTGCTGCTTGGTGGTGTGATGTTGCGTGCATGGTGAAGGCAGGCAGGATGCAGTGGGGAGATTTTTATGTGTGGAGCCAAGTTGGATATGGGAGAGAGGAGACAGGAACAGGAGCCAAAAACATACAAACAAAAAAGAATTCTAGGGGAGATTGCCGTTGGAGTGGAGAGATGAGAGACTATGAAATGGAGAAAAACAGAAAGGGGAAGAGGAAAAAAAGAAAAGAATGAATAAATAAAAATCAGAAAGGTTAAAGAACCCCAAAGTTCCCAGGGATCCCACTGATGCAGCTATGAGGTCTGGGGAAGTCATTCTCAGGTGTCGCAGCACAGCCTGGCTAGAAGGTGTAGAGGTATACAACGCCTGGTATTCAGGGATCAGAGAGAGAAGGAAGATATAGAGAGACAAGAAACTAAGCAATGAAGAAAGACAAAAAGGGAAAAAGAGGAAAGAGGGAAAACAAAACAAAACAAATTAAAAAAAAGAAAAGAACAAGAAAGATCCCCCCAAAAAACAGAAAAAAAAAAAAAGGAACGAAAAAAGAAATGCTCTCAGGGATCCCTCTGCAGGTCTGTGGAAGCTGAAGGGGAGTTCCTTGCCACGCAGCTCTGCCTGGCTAGATAGGGCTCCCAGCTCAAGAAAAGGAAAAGAAAACAAAGAAACAATTCAAAATGAACAAACAAACAAAAGCCCCTGGATCCCACCAGAGCAGTAGCCCAGACCAGGAAGCAGCTCCACACTTGAATGTAGCTCCACAGCCCCTCAGGAAGAAGGAAAGATGGCGCTCAAAGCCAGACACTCAAGTGAAACGAGGGGGAGGTGGCAAGAGGCAAGTGAGAAATCAAAAGAAGCAGAAAAAAAAGCAACACCAGCAGCCAACAAATGGCACCCAGAGAGCTGCCCGCTTGGTTGTGTGGAATCCAAGCTGCTGGCACTTCCTGATCAAGAGACTGTGGCCACAGGAAGCAGAGGAACAAACAAAAGCCCCAGGATCCCACCAGCACGGTAGCGCAGACTGGGAAGCAGCTCCACACTCGAATGGAGCTCCCCAGCCCCTCAGGAAGAAGCAAAGATGGCACACGGAGCCAGGCACTTGAGCGAAAGGAAGGGGAGGCAGTGAGAGACAAGCAAGACATTCAAAGAAGCATAAAAAAAAAGCAACACCAGCAGCCAACAAATGGCACTCAGAGAGCCAGCCAGTGTGGGCTGGTGTTTCTGGACAAGAGACTGTGTCCGCGGGAAGCAGAGGAGGTCAAGTGTAGGTGAAGAAGGGTGGAGAGTGGGAAAGCATATATCACAAATTGCTGGTTCTCTGCAGCCCCTCAGGAAGAAACAAAGGTGGCACACAGAGCCAGGCACTCGAGTGAAAGGAGGGGGAGGCGGCGAGAGGCAAGTGAGAAATCAAAAGAAGCAGAAAAAAAAAGCAACACTAGCAGCCAACAAATGGCATCCAGAGAGCCACCCGCTTGGGTGTGTGGAATCCAAGTAGCTGGCGCTTCCTGGTCAAGAGACCATGGCCGTGGGAAGCAGAGGAGGCCAAGTTGGGGCGAAGAGGGGTGAGGGGTGGGAAAGCACACACCACAAATTATCGGTTGTTTTGTCTCCCAGTGGATGCTCCGTGAGGCTGCTTTCTCGTACCCCCGTTTGCTGGTCTCCGATAGGAGTCCAAGATGGTGGATCCGTGCTGCTTTAGCTGGTAGGGGGCCTCTGCATGAATCTCTCCTCGCTCTCCATTCTCTGTCAGTTTTCACAGTCCATTTGGTGCTTGGCTGAGTTCTTCATCTCTTCATTTGATGTTTTAGGGTTTCAGGATTGTTGTATTCTCTGTTTGGCTTAGTTTTTCAGATCTTTGCTGTGGTGGGACGGCGTGGTGCTTCTGCCTAGATCGCCATTTTGCCGGAACTGTGCTTGAGCCCATTTTTGCAGTCACTGTGTCAATCCATTTCATCGAGGGTCTTCTTCTTTTTCACTGACCGTCTACTTTACCATGATGTCCGTCTCCAGGGACTGGTCCCTCCTGATAACCTGTCTAAAGGATGTGAGACAAAGTCTCACCATCCTTGTTTCTAATGAGCATTCTGGCTATACTTCTTCCAAGGCAGATTTATTCGTTCTTCTGGCAGTCCATGGTATAGTCAATATTCTTTGCCAACACCATAATTCAAAGACATCAATTCTTCTTCAGTCTTCCTTATTCATTGTCCAGCTTTCGCATGCATATGTATCGAAACTCCTTATCTTTGCGTATAAGGATAAGGAGTGTGTGTGTATATATATATATACATATATATATATGTATATGTATATATATATACACACACACACGTATATACATAACTCACATATCCTGTTTAAATGTGTGAGTAAGCAGAGGAGGTGGCACTACAGATTATCACTGTTTTGGGCCCTCACATGCCTTAATCCAGCCCTGAGCATATCGTTGAAAGAGCTAATCACAGCAAATGTGAAGAAAGTATTTGTTTGCAGAGCAGCCTACTAGAGAAGGTATTGCCTACATCAAGAGAACTGCTGTTGAAGGCCTCTGATGGAGATCTAGAAGGAACTCAGAAAAGAGCCAGCTGTTGTACATCTGCCGTATCTGTTGTTGTTAGCTGCCTTGTCGCAGCCCCTGCCTCATGGCCACCCAGGCATAATGGAATAAAACACTGCCCTGTCCTGT
Organism: Dugong dugon; assembly: GCA_030035585.1. NCBI lineage: Eukaryota > Metazoa > Chordata > Mammalia > Sirenia > Dugongidae > Dugong > Dugong dugon. The sequence continues at coordinate 109,908,852 of CM057467.1, forward strand.
GCCATTCCCATGACTGGTTGCTGATTGTACCATAGCGTTTTCGATGGCTAATTTTTGGAAGTAGATCGCCAAGCCTTTCTTCATAGTCCGTCTCAGTCTGGAATCTCTGCTGAAACCAAGCTCCACTGACAGACAGGCAGTGGATGTGCATGAGGTGCATTGGCCAGGAACTGAATCCAATTTTCTTGCATGGAAGGTGAGAATTCTATCACTGACTAAACTACCTCTGCCTCCCCTGCCGTATCTAAATAGCAGCAAAACTAGATTATAGCTGTAGTCAAGGATGTCCCTCCCTTTCCCCCCTCCTGTTTTCTTCAGTTTGCACCCTGATGGGCCATAAATAGCAACAGGGGAGTAGATCTGAGGAGAATCAGCAAGAAAATGTAAACTAACCATTCTTCCACCTCCATTGTTTGTTTCCCATCCTGAATTACCAACAAACAGTGGGAGTTGAAAAAAAAAAAAAAACAACTTTATATTAGATATTCAAGTTTCGCTTTATACTGAGGGTAGACCTTTTAATTTCTAAACGACTAAGAAGTGACAAAAGCAATGAGAGCACCCTGGGATTTCATCTAGAGAATTTATAAGAAAAAATAAGGTTTACTTTTTATTGCACCTGCCAAGTCAGTCACATCTTCGTAGAATCTGCTGTGACTGATCAATGCCACATGAGATTACATTGAGAGTTCTGGACTGTTTCTGCTCCCACTTGTAGATAATCTGACTCCTTTTAATAATGGAGAAATATAGACAGGTAGACTAACTGAGGCTATGTTTTAGGTAAATGGGTCAAAATGTAGAGAGCTCATGATGAGAGAGTGAGGTATCCAAATGACTGGGTACAATTACATTTGTTCCCCCACTGGCCTGGGACATTTATAACTGGTCTGTGTCTCAATCCCAGTTTTTATGAAGAATAATAGGTACCTGTTTAGCACAAAATATTTTCTGATAGTGTTGCAAAGATTCTATTGGATGTTATTATATTCAACAAATAGAGGAAGGAATTTGCCTGGATAACAAAAATGTCATTTTGAAACCTTGGGCATTTTAGACAGAAAATCACATGCATATAAAATTCTTCAGTACAGCCATTATGTCTACAATATTCACCAAAGTGTATAAGCCCAGCTCTATTCCCAGCTACCCCACCTAGCTGCCACATTTAGGCAGCTCTTATAACAATTCGAAGCCGTGGTGGTGCAGTGGTTAAGAGCTACGGCGAGCTACAGCTGCTATCCAAATGGTCGGCAGTTTGAATCCACCAGCTGCTCCTTGGAAACCCTATGGGGCAGTTCTACCCTGTCCTATAGGGTCGCTATGAGTCAGAATCGACTCAACAGCAATGGTTCTTTTTTCTTCCCAACAATTCTGTGTTTTCAATACAAAATAAAGTTTCAAAGAATTCCAATTTGCCCATCAGCGCACCAAAAGATCCCCCTCAGCAAATGTTGCTCATGGCAACTCCATGTGTGAACAGTAGAACTGCTCTATAGGGTTTTAGAAGCTGTGACATTTTTGGAAGCAGATCACCCAGACCTATCTTCCAATGTGCTGCTGGGTGGGTTTGAACTGCCAACCATTCTTCTAGTAGTGAAGCGCTTAACCATTTGCACCACCCAGGGACTCTGTTGAAATCAACTGGACGGCAACTAACAACAACACAAATGTTGCTATAAACCATTTTGACTTATCTAGATTTGTCACTAGATAGAACCAATACCAAACTGTTTGTGAATTTAATTCTCCAGTTGCCTAGGTACATGTTAACCTTCAGATACAATTAGAATGCTTATATTCTTAGGTTCCTAGCAATAGACTTGCAGCATTTCATATATAAGAGGTTGTTTATATAATTGGGAAGAGAATAAAGCATGTATAAAAATGGTTGTTTCTGAGTCTTAGAAAAGTAACAACTGTTTGAAAGAGTTAAAGGCAATGAGTTATTTTTGTCTCTACAATTTTTAAAAATTGATCATCAGAATTGACCTGCTGTTTTGATGTTATAAAAGCACAATCTATGTTACTCTGAGGGGAAATTTCCTATTAAGGGCCATTGATCCACAGAAAATAAATCAACCAAGAGCCACACAAGTAGAAAACACAGCTTATGTAGTTAGATATTTTTTTTTAAGGGTGTAATAGAAAACAATCCATTTATCTTCTTCTAAATTAAAAAAGTAAACTGTTATTTATAGACAGAACATACACAACCCTTAAGATATTCTATTTTAATATTATGAAAGTTAAAAGAAAGCTAGAAAACAGAGAATATTGGAGACAGAAAATAAACATAAATTACTATATATGGCAAAGAATCTTCCTGCATTCAGGTAGGATGAAAGGCTCATGTGTCCATACATACATAAAGATTAAAGGACAAAAGAGGAATGGAATTATCAAGAAAGAGACACAGAACACAGATACTTGTACACCAATGTTCACTGTAGCACTGTATTCACAATAGCCAAAATGTGGGAATAGGCCTAAATTTCCCTTAACAGATGAATGGATAGACAAAATGTGACACATACATACACTGAACTATTACTCAACCATAAAGAGAAATGAAGTCTTGATATATACTACAACTTGAATGAAACTTGAAAACATTACACTGAGTAAAACAGTTTAGTCACACACAAAAAAATATTCTATGATCCCACTTACATGAAATATCTAGAGTAGACAAGCATGTAGAGAACAAAGTTTATAGTGGCTACCAGAGGTGGATGGGAGGAAGGGGGTTAGGAGGACTCATTTCTTAGGGAACGCTGAGCTTCTGTTAAGGGAAATGGAAAAATTGGATATTAATAGTGGTCACAGTTGAGCAACATGATGAACGTAATTAATGGCACTGAATTGTACATGTAAAAAGCTTTGAAATGGCAAATGTTTTGTTACAGATATATTGAAACAATTTTTAAAAAGACACAAATGTGGCGGGGGTGTGGGTGTTGTTGTTATTGTTGTTGTTAGGTACCTTCCAGTCAGTTCTGACTCATAGAACCCTGTGCAACAGAATGAAACACTGGCTGGTCCTGTGCCATCCTTACAATTGTTGCTATGTTTGAGTCCATTGTTGCAGTCACTGTATCAATCTATCTCATCAAAGGTCTTCTTTTTCACTGACTGTCTACTTTAGGAAGCATGATGTCGTTCTCCAGGGACTGGTCTCTCCTAATAACAAGTCCAAAATATGTGAAACAAAGTCTTTCCATTCTCATTTCCAAGGAGCACTCTGTCTGTACTTCTTCCAAGACAGACTTGTTTGCTCTTCTGGCAGTCCATGGTATATTCAATTTCGTTCACCAACACCATAATTCAAAGGCATCAATTCTTCTTTGGTCTTCCTTATTCATTGTCCCAGCTTTCGCATGCATATGAGGCAATTGAAAATACATGGCTTGGGTCAGGTGCCATCTTGGTCCTCAAAGTGACATCTTTGCTTTTTTAACATTTTAGAGAGGTCTTTTTGCAGCAGATTTGCCCAATGCAATACATTGTTTGATTTCTTGACTACTCCTTCCATGGGCATTGACTGTGGATCCAAGGAAAATGAAATCCTTGACAACTTCGATCTTTTCTCCATTTATCATGATGTTGTTTATTGGCCCATCTGTGAGGATTTTTGTTTTCCTTATGTGGAAGTGTAATCCATATTGAAAGCTGTAATCTTTGATCTTCATCAGCAATTGCTTCAAGTCCTCTTTGCTTTCAGCAAACAAGGTTGTGTCATCTGCATATCACAGGTTGTTAATGAGTATTCCTCCAATCCTGATGCCACGTTTTTCGTCATATAGTCCGGCTTCTGGATTATTTGCTCAGCATACAGATTGAGTAAATATGGTGCAGGATACAACCTTGACACACACTTTTCTTGATTTTAAACGACATAGTATCCCCTTGCTCTGTTCGAATGACTGCCTCTTGGTCTATGTACAGGTTCCTCATGAGCACAATTAAGTGCTCTGGAATTCCCATTCTTCCTAATGTTATTCGTAATTTGTTATGATCCACAGAGCTGAATGCCTTTGCATAGTTAATAAAACACAGGTAAACATCCTTCTGGTATTCTCTGCTTTTAGCCAATATCTACCTACATCAGCAAAGATATCCCTAGATCTACGTACTTTTCTGAGCCTGGCTTGAATTTCTGGGAGTTCCCTGTGGATGTACTGCTTGCAGCAGTGTGTGTATTAAACACAAAAGAAAAAGTGAAGAGAAATGGCAACATTATTTCATAGAATAACAGCTCCTAATTGTAGTTCTTATTTGAAGGCATGTTTTATTCTTACAGTTACAGAAATGAAAAAGATTGTCTCTTTACACAACCTCTGTATGGTGGACTATATAAGATTGAGTCCCAGGCTATTGCTCTCCAACCACCATCCCTCGATTCACAAACAAGCCAAATTTCAGCTCACTGACTGATTTGCTTCCTTGTGCTTTTTAAAACCAGTTCTGGGAAGACATATAACATTTCAAACTAGGGATATTTTCACAATTTTTTTTCCAGATAACTGGCTTGTCCAAAGGACCGTGTTTAAGAAACTCTACCAATGTACACACTCATTAAATAGAGACATTCTTTATGAATAGGTATCTGATGTTACGAGTCTGCAACTCAACTTTGCTTCGAGAGACTGTTGCTTTGGAAACAAATTAGAGTTTGGATTTAGGAACATACAGTTTAAAATTCAAGTACTGTCACTTACTTAAAATGTAACTTTAAGGAAATCTCTAAAGTATTCTGCATTATTGCTTCCTTTTCTTTAAAATGGAGATAATGTTAAAATTTCCAGTGAGTCACTGTGAGGATTAGAGCTATATATTTACAATACTTGCAAGAGAAAGTTGTACTACAAGAGGTAGTGGTAAGACTTGTTACATTTTGCTTATTAGAGAGCAGAAGGATTTTTATTTTCAATCTTATTTTGAAAATTATTAATAAGTGAGCTTTACTGTTTATATCTGGTTTAAATTTTGTGTTCATATTCTTTCTGTGTGTATGTGTGTATATGTGTGTAACTCTTAGTAAAGACATTTTCAAAAATTTTATAATTAATAGTTCACTCTTGCTTCCTAAGCATTATATGGATTTTCTGGGTGTCAGACACTGCTTTATGAAGTTATTATGGATGTCTGACTAGAAAAGCATTGTCACAATGTCTAGCGATACAAAGTCCACAGTTATTTTTATTTCAACTCTTTTATAAATTCCTCACTCTCTTTTTCTATCTAACATTAGTTATTTAAATATTCTTTTTTAAGTTAACTTAGGGCTCTCACAAAAGATTATCACGATGTAGTGGGGGAAAAAAAAGCAGCAGCAGAAGAAAAGGAAGACTTGAACTGAATTCCAGGTCCTACCGTAACTGACGCCTTGGTACCCACAGGCAAGTCACTGCACCTGTCTAGGTCTCCATTTATTTTTCTTTCACCAGCATTTTAAAAAAGAGACTTGCAACTGGAAAAGGATAGTGGTGACTGTTGTCCAACATGGTGAATGTAATTAATGTCACTGAATTGTGCACATATAAATGGTTGAAATTGGAAAAAAAAAAAAAAGAGAGAGAGAGACTTGCTTGCAAACTAATGCTATCTACACTCTTTTCCAGGCTTACCTTTCTCCTGCTTTGGGAAAAGAAACATCATTCTATTAGAAGCTGATTTAAGGGTATCACTGCCTCTGTAGTGTTTGCAATACGAACACTTGTATTGAAAATGCCAGGAAGTTCAATTTAAACATATGTGTCTAAGAAACTCAATATGAATATTCAGACAGACTTGTATATATTCACACATTTACATATAATCTACTCTTCAGTCTTTATGCCAAGAGTAATTGGGCAGGAGAGCAGACAGAAGCAAGGGTTTACAAAATCTGAAATACCGTTTTTATTTAATTCTGTAATTCACTCGATGTTTATTTTTTCCATGGATACGCCTTCCTGAAATTTCCACTTACGTTAGTATTAAATGTGCTTATTCTCCCTAAACATATACCTGCTGATAGAAGAATTAACAATTTTCCACATGTAATTGGGAATCGACTGTGCATACATATGGCTAACATACAATTTACTGCATACGGAATTATCCACAGAGAAAATGCCTCTTGTCCATTTATCTTAAGTACATGGGCAATTTTGGCACTGTTTACTTGCAATAATAAAGATTTACAAATCTCATTAAATAACATTATGAAACCATTGTAATATTCTTTTTCCCAGCCCCCAGCACCAAATTTTGATTCAATCTGTTTGTTCAAATAAAACAAGCTATAGATCTTTGGAAGCAGATGGTACAGTTTCTTGTTCTGAAACAAGAAAGCAAAATTGCTGCATTTCAGAAGGAATGTAATGTTTTTATGTTACGAAAAACAAAGATGTAAATGTTTCTTAATGGAATGTACTATTCAATAAAAATAAAATTTAGATACCAAGCATTGTATCCTCTTTCCACTATACAGGGAAACTTACCATCAGCTCCAGAAATATCAAAATGTTGTTTCTCAACTTCAGTGGTCAAGTCTTACTTTTTTTTCTATTGTTGTTGTTCACTAATTAAAATAGTATTTATAGTATTTATCATGTCCCTATTGTATGTCAGGAACAAAAACCAAAAAATAACCAAATCCATTGCCATCGAGTCAATTCTGACTCATAGCAATATTACAGGACAGGTTAGAACTACCCCCATAGGGTTTCCAAGGAGCAAATGGTGGATTCAAACTGCCTAACTTTTGGTTAGCAGCCTGAGCTCTTAACCACTGCACTGCCAGGGCTCCTTCCAGTAACAAAGCTACTGGTAAATATACCAAGGGGATGTAGAACTAGTTTAGTGTGGCTAAGAGCAAAAGCTTTAAAGTCAGAGAGACTGGATTCAAATCTCAGTTCCACCTTCTGTCTATGACTGCAGGTAAGGTACCATATTCAGCTCCTATGTCATCATCTGTACCTGCACAATGGAATTGTAGGGAATTATCAAAATCCAGTTATAAAGAATCCTGTCCAATATCTGGTACATAGTGGATGCACAATACATTTCTATTATTACTATGTTATTATTGTTATTATTATTATCTCATTAGTATTATAAGTGAGATCTGCAGATTTCTGAGATGATACGTCAACAGACTCTTCCATGTCTTTAGGTAGAAGTTAAACAATTATATAATAAGCAAGAAAATAAAGAGGAAGGTAGGAAAAAGAAACTAAAACATACTGCGAGCCAAGTATATGCTAAATCACAGTACTTTACTAAGTAGCATCCTTCTATTGTTGTTGCTGTTAGGTACCATCAAGTTACTTCTGAGTCATAGTGAACCTATGTACAACAGAACTAAGTGTTGCCTGGTCCTGCACCATTCTCACAATCATTGCTATGTTTGAACCGATTGTTGCAGCCACTGTGTCAATCCATTCTGTCCATGGTCTTCCTCTTTTCCTCGACCCTCTACCTTACCAGGCATGATGTTCTTCTCCAGGGACTAGTCCCTCCTGATAACATGTCCAAAGTACCTGAGATGAAGTCTCACCATCCTTACTTCTAAAGAGCATTCTGGCGGTACTTCTTCCAAGACAAATTTGTTTGTTCTTCTCGCACTCCATGATATAGTCAATATTGTTAACCAACACTGTAATTCAAATGCATCAATTCTTCTTCGGTCTTCCTTATTCATTGTCCAGTTTTCACAAGCATATGAGGCGATTGAAAATACCATGGCTTGGGTCAGGAGCACCTTAGTCATCAAAGTGACATCTCTGCATTTTAACAGTTTAAAGACGTCTTTTGTAGCAGATTTGTCCAATGCAATATGCTTTTTTATTTTTTGACTGCTGCTCCTTATAGTAAGTATGAATTTATGTCCTCACTCTAAGGAACAGGCTACATTACCTTCATTTGATTCTTCAAATCAAATTAATCTGCTTCAAGCCTCCACTAATTGTGTTGGTAGAAAATTGAATCCTAATAATGTTAAAGCACCCACATGCCTCATATTTTCATATACGATCTCACACTCAGATGGAATAGCAGATGCCTTGGTGCCCCATATCACATGGCCCCAGCTCACCTATGATTTTAGCATAGCTGTGGTGGACACTTAAGTGAAGATTCAGAGTCACCTTATGCGGACAGTTTCTAACACAGGACTTTCTCCTAGATCTCAGGAGTCCATTTGGTCTGCTCTGCTCTCCAGTAAAGCTTAAAGCGTGGGGTTAACCCTTTTGGGGTTAACCCTCAGCCAGTGGAATATGGGAACCCGTGACGTGTCCTGAGAAGATTTCTATGCACATCTCAGAGCATCCAGTAAAGTTGAGCACCTTTGCCTATGGTTGCAACCTTGCTAATGCACCCTTACATTGTTCTTTTCTGCACTGCCTCTATGATATAAACTTTGGATAATGTAGTATTCCTTGGATTGACCTTGAATTTCCTCATTCCTCCATGCATTTCTATAGACTTATGCTCTATCTGAAATACCCGCTATTCTTTTATCGTTTTTGAGAAGTTTTACTCATTCTTTGAGATATAATGTAATTGTGTCCTCCTCTGGGAAGACTTCCCAAGTTTCCTTAGGCAAATTTTATTGCTGTCCTTTAGTTTCACCATCGGATTTTATTGACACACCTAGAATAATGCTCACTAGGTTGTATTGTATTTGTTTAAATAGTGCTCTTTTCTGGTAGACTGATTTCTGTATGAGACCTCATCTTTTTTTTTCATTTCTCTCTCCTGTGTTTATAAGAGTTCCTGGCATATTTAGGGGTTTAGATGTATGTTGAATATATTTCTTTTCTCACAATGAAACTCCCCTTTAACTGGGATACTAGTCAAAATTCCTCAAGGAGCAATTTATTGACCCATCCCTTCTCATTTCTGAAATTCCATTTTTAAAAAAATGCTAAAAATGGAAGAAAGGGCATAGTTTACCTGGAGATCATTTGTATAATAACATATATAGATGAAGCAACAAGTCAGATGACAGAATAGTTTAGCATTTTTGTGTGTATATTCTGATTTTGATGTGTTTTACATATATGACAAATATGTTTCACTAAGAATCCACAAATATTCATCCACCCATAGACATACATGATTCAGAGCTGTAAAAACAAAAGCCTAGAATTATATTAAAAGTAGCTTTTTTTTTTTTATTATTCCTTTGGAAATAAAGGACCATGCTTTATGGGAATATTGTTTTCAACTCTCTTATACTCTTTAGCCAAATAATCAGTAGCACATTAACAACACTGTACAAGATTTTATAGCGATTCACAATAAAATGGCAATGCCTTCTGTAAAAAGTAGCAATAGCCTTTGGTTGCTATACTAGTCTTTCCCTCAACAGAAAATGATTTTATGATACATGAACCTTTTCTATTTAAACTTAGCACTATTCAAAATCAATGTTCGTGTGACAAGATCCTACTGTCTTGCTAAGACATCTTCAAAGAATTTTTATACCAGTGTATCTCCTTCTTTTTTTTACCCCCACTGTTAAATATGTTTCTTTGACAATCTATCATCCACTGAGATTAAAGTCTCTAGACTAGTTTACTTAGAAGAGCAAAGGATGAATAGAAATAGTAACTTCATATAGAGATTGCTTGCAGGTTCACTGACTCCATTTATTTTGCTAGTTTCCCATGCAGGAAATACATTTGGATCGTTAAAATATGCAAGTTCTGATTTTTTTTAACCTTAATATGGAAACGAATTTCTAACTCAGGGAAACAACGTCAACTTTTAATTTATTTGGCTTCTTTCGTATACATTCCTGTGAATCCTTCATATTCCTGCTTTCTCTCTTGTGGAAATATATTATTTATATTGAACAAGGAGTTGACTCTCTAACTCTTCCTCCAAATCACTTAATTTTAAAAGATAAGGCAGAGTTTGAAAAAGACATGTTTACTTGAAAGATCAGCTTTCTGAGCTAAGTACTTGCTTTTCTCCAGTGTATTCTTTCTTTGCACCAGTCCCTGAAGCAAATAAAAAAAAAAATAAAATAGCATACTATAAAAAAGATTGATTGCTCTATCTGACATCTTTTCTGCTATTTAGACCAATTATCAAAACTTAAATCAAAATTATAAAGATAAAAATATCTAAGCTCCTCTGTGAAGAAGCTTCAGGAATCATTTAGAGTAATGGACTTGGAAAACAGGAAGAATTGGTTAACACTCTATCATGTATAGAGGAAAATGCTCTGTGGAGTGAAGTTTACACTCAAATTAAAAATATATAAAATATTATACTATATTTTCCTGGGACAAATTTCTGATCAACTATAGAAATAAAGATGGATAATTGATGAGATTTGATAATTTAAGGCCATAGAAGGGCCAGGACTCAACCCATTATCACATTTTTCTAAATCTAGCCTCCATTGTTGGCCATTCTTTACAAAAATAAAATAACTGACTGCTAAAATCTCTCCCCTCCCACTTCGTTTGTGTATAGTATACTAAAAGTCTCACTTCATTAGGAGTCAGTTTAAGTTTTGGATCTAGAACTTACTAGCTGTTTAACTTTGGCCAAGTCTTTGACTTCTCTGGTCTAGGTTTCCTTAACTGCTTTACTGGAAATAATAAAACTGCCCTGTTCCTATATGGAATTTTACTACTGAATGAAGGGTGTTCCATAAAGTATAACCTACTCAGCAGGTATAACTCTCTGGAGGTTGTGATCTACACTGTTTGAATAATCCACATCCAAAAAATAAACTATAACATTTTAACCAAATATTAAACTGAAATTTTTAACACATCATCAAAATATAAAGAAACAAATCCCCCCCACCCCCGCCAAAATCACCATATGCAAAATTTACAAAGGAAATTAATAAAATTGAATGCCATGAGTCTTGGACTCCTCAGATAAAACAAGGCTATAAAAGTGGATTGTCAGAGAAGACACTCCTCTGGAGAGAGCTATCAGTGGGCTGTGAGTCCCCATCTCTCTCCAAGTGAGGAGGATTGAAAAGAGTTGACTCTTGCTTCAATCCTTGTGATGAGAGCGCTTAGTTTCTGTTTCCTGAACAAAACAAGCTGGTCCACAGAAAAGAGGGAGCTGCAATGGAATAAGTTTGTACTCCCATAATTTATTGGGGCAAAGGATGCATCAATACAGTCTCATAATTAGTAAAGAATCAGCTTCGAGGCTGTTTAGAGAAGTGAGGAATCCCAGTATCAAGAAGCTGAAAATGAATCCCGTGTTCTTTGGGGTTGAAAGAATAGCAACTGGCCAGATAGAAGAGAGATCCTTCTGGACCCAGTAATCATACCCAGAAGGAGTTTTTGTGATGCAGTGGTTAAGCACTTGGCTGTTAACCCAAAGTTCAGCAGTTCGAACCTGCCAGTAGCTCCGCAGGAGTAAAGACCTTTTCTCACAATCCATATTCCTTAGAATCTCTTAATCACTAATCTCCTACTCTTCAAAATTCATCTCTCTGCCTAAGCACACCTAGTTTTTCTTATCTTCTTATGTTATTATTTTATTTTATTTTTTCATTGAGTAGGTTGACCTCAATTCTTTCACAGACTCTTCCTAGGGCAGAGTCTGAGCAGAGATAAGAAGAGATTTAGGCTAGTAGTTACAAGATTTTCTTGATTTATAGAAAGAGATCACTGTTGTCTCTGAGCATGTCCAATAATATGTTTTATCCATTGACACTTTCCTACAATGAGTCTTTATTATGCTTTATACACACATTTGGAGCCCTGGTGGCACAGTGGTTAAGCTTTCAGCTGTTAACCAAAACATCAACAGTTCGAATTCACCAGCCACTCCTTGGAAACCCTATGGGGCAGCTCTACTCTGTCCTATAGGGTTGCTGTGAGTTGGATCCGACTTGATGGCAGTGGATTTGGTTATATACACATTGCCAACCACCATGATCAAAATAACATCCAATAAGCATCTCAATCTTCCTTCTCCTTCTCCTCTTTCTCCTCCTCTTTTTTCTCCTTCCTCTTCTTCTTTTTTTCCTTTTTCTCCTCTTCTTTCTCATCTTCTTCCTATCTGCTGATGGTCTGAGGTGGGACCTGGCTAATTCCATTAAAGTCTTCTTTAAAAAACCTTGGGAAAGAGGAATACATATCTTCCCTTGGAGTAAAAGCATCAGTTTGAGGATTTAATATCCACCAGTATCTTCATGATGAAGAATAAGGAATAAGCAGCCACTAAATTTTTATCATTTCCACATTCAGAGTAAGTCTTAGATGAACATTCAAAATTTCAAGGCTTATCATGGCTTCATCTGCCCTGAGACCAGAAGAACTAGATGGTGTTTGGCCACCCCACCAACTGTTCTAATCAGGGCCACAATAGATAAGCCCTGAAAACGTGCAACAGAACCCCGAATTCCTAAAAAAAAAAAAAAAGGAGACTTACTGAGCTGGCTGAGATTGGAGGACTCCCCAGTATGATTACCCTGAGATACTCTTTAAACCTTGAACCAAAACTAACCCCTGAGATCACCTTTTAACTAAATAAGAGATTGGCTCATAAAATAATGAATATCACCCCTAAGTAGTGTACTTCTTTAAAAAATCATCTATAAAAGACCAAACAGTCAACAATTGCTTTAAAACAAAGATGAGAATGTAAGGGGTCAGGGAAACTATATTAATGGAAATGGACAGTCAGAACAGAAATAACGAGAATGTTCACACATTATGAAGAATGTAACCAATGTCACACTGAATAATTTGTAGAGATTGTTGAATGGGAACCTAAACTGCTGTGTAAACCTTCACTGAAAAAACTATAAAGTATTATTTTAAAAAATTTCAAGGCTTAAGGTCTGAAAATAATCGGGTAAAGACTAAAGACTAAATAACTATATAAGTACAGTTATAACTCAATCTGCTGGTGATTAAAAAAAACGGTGCCACAACTTCCAACTGGAACTTTAAAAGTTGACTCTGGAAAGTTCTTATGATTAGGTGATTAGGTTAGAGGAATCTGCATACTGTGTTCCGTGTGATTTTCTTCCATCTTGGGAAAGCGGGTATATCCAGCATGGGGAACTGTGACCCTAATACTCCCCAGCATATTTTCTCCTTTTCAAAATGGGCAACTGAGAGCTTGCCATAACTAACACCATGATGAACCAATAAGTTTCTTTTTTTCTTTTTTCTTTACCTTCTCCCTTTTTGCATACCTTTGTTAATGACTTTGTTTTGCTCTGTCTGCCTGTGACTTGGGACCCCTCCCCCACAGGAAGATTGGAGCCCAGATAGATGTCAGATAAGGAAATGTCCAGCATGTATCTTTAGTATGATAAAGAGTCTCTTGTAATTACCTTGTAATAAATAACAACACTTCTAACCTTTGTAAAAATCATATATAAGCTCTAATGTAAAAATGCCTTTCAGGACTCTATAGAGACAGCCTGCATTGCTGTCGGATCCCCATTGGTATACACCTCCTAAATTAAAACTTTCTCACTCTTTCTGACTTAGAGTGCATTTCACTGGCTCTACCGCTCCAGGGCACAGACTGTATTCGGGTAACAGAACCATGTCTCCCAAACTTTCAACTTCTAAGTTCCACAGATGTTTATGATTTGTTTGCATTTTATTATTTGGCCCTCTTTTTTTGTTGTCCAATATATCTGCCTACCAGTTTGCCCTAACCATGATTAGACTCACAAACAGTGAGAATTTGGGTTGCCCTTCGGAGTAGAAATTATTATTTACTACATTATGTGTTTCTCACTGTATATCATCCCCAAACAATTTTAGCTTAAGTGATTCCAAGCCTCTAAGCTTCATTCTGTGGCTTGCTGGCAGATAGCCCACTAGTATAGTTCCTCAATTTGGAAAACAAAGACAGAACAATTTTCTCAGGGTCACTCGCATGCAGTATTGAATTCAGAATATGAATTCTAATCACTGTCCACCATGTCAAACACTTGTCCTACTTCTATACATAAACGTCAGCCTTTACGGATTTTGGTGCAAAAATGAGCCTTATAGCAGTCATCATAAACTCACAGAAGCTGGCAATGTCTTTTGCCTCTGATCCTGTCCTTCTTCAAGTGATTTCTGAGGCATATTCTAACCATAATTCAAAATCACTTTATCTGAATCCTAGTTTATTTATTGCTTCCTACTTTTCAAGTATTTCTATTGTAGTTTCCTATGAATTTCATTGTGTTTGTTGATTCGATTCTCTCTCAGACTCTTTCTAAGGCAGAGTCCAAGTAGAAGTAAGAAGTTTGGGCTGGTAGTTACATGACTCCTATGCCAGCAGTTCCAAAGTTTTCTTAATGATGTTGTTGTTGTTAGGTGCCGTCAGTCGGTTCCAATTCATAGCAACCTTATATATAATAGAACAAAATTTTTCCTGGTCCTGTGCCATCCTCACAATCATTGCTATGTTTGAGTCCACTGTTGCAGCCACAGTGTCAATCCATGTTGTTGAGGGTCTTCCTCTTTTTTATCAACCCTCTACTTTACCAAGCACGATATCCTTCTAAAGGGACTGGTCCCTACTGATAATATGTCCAAAGTCCGTGAGACAAAGTCTCACCATCCTTATTTCTTTGGAAAATTCTTCTTCTTCCAAGACAGAATTATTTGTTCTTCTGGTAGTTCATTGTATATTCAATATTCTTTGTCAACACCATAATTCAAATGCATCAGTTCTTCTTCGGTCTTCTTTATTCACTGTACAGTGTTTTCACACATATGAGGTGAAAATACCGTGACTTGAGTCAGGTGCACTTTAGTCCTCAAACTGCTAGCTTTGCTTTTTAATACTTCCAAGAGATCTTTTGCAGCAGATTTGCTAAATGCAACACGTCGTTTGATTTCTTAACTGCTGCTTCCATGGGCATTGATTGTGGATCCAAGTAAAACGAAATATTTGACAACTTCAATCTTTTCTCTGTTTATCATGATGTTGCTTATTAGTCCAGTTGTGAAGATTTTGTTTTTTTTTATGTTGAGATGTAATTCGTACTGAACGCTGTAGTCTTTGGTCTTCATCAGTAACTGCTTGTCTTACAGAGACAGAGAGAGAGTGCCATACCAAAGAAATGGCTCACACAGTTGTAGAGGCTGGCAAGTCTCAAGTTCATGGGTCAACAGTCAGGCTGGAGGCTTCTCCTGACTCATACAGCTGCAGGGGTGACAATTCCAGGATCAGAGATCAGATAGCAGGCTGCTGGCTCACCAGTTGCAGAGGCTGACGAATGCCAAGAGTCAGAAGTAGACTATGATGAGCCAGATGCAGGATTTAGAGCAAGCAAGTGAGCTTTGCCAGAAAGTCCATACATATATTGGATGCAGTCCATACCCCTTAGGAGACTCCCCTTACAACTGATTGGCTGATCATGTCAAATCACATCATAGAGAATTATTACATCATTACATACCTATTAAATTACATCATTAAATAACTGCCAAACTACATCATTATATAACTGCCAAACCACTGAGAATTATGGCCCAGCTAAGTTGATACACATCCGTAGTCAACTTGGCACCCATACACATCTTTTGAAACCATACACAATCTCTAAATAAAGACAATTACAAAGTTATACTTGCACTAACATGATACAACTAACATGTGTACAACCAAAAACGCACTAGCCCCATTTACATCTTTTATTTTAAAAGGGAGAGAAGAAAGTAAAAATAATTTATATATATATAGCAATATATATGTATATATATATACACACACACATATACACTTATAATAAAACAAAGAAGAAATACAGCAATTAGAGCCCTCTTTTCTGCAAGAGGTGACATGATCACAAGTGGTATACAGAAGTATCTTCTTTCACCACCCATTCCATATTCCTTTACCCTCGGTTCTTTTCATGGTGGGGTGACCCGAATCTTTGTGTCCGAAGGGTCTGGGCCATTAGTAGTCATGTCAAAATCCAGTTGCTGTAGTTTTCCATTGAATTTTATCACAGGGCATGGTAGTAGTAAGACAGCCCTAAAGGACCTCCTGCATTCCAGACATACTCTTTTTTACCCTCATTATGCAGCATCAACCCAATTTCCCCTTGGTATTCAGGATCAATCACACCAGCCACTGTGATAACTCCCTTTTTTGTCTGTTGATACAGATACATAAGGAGTCCAAAGTGGCTGGGTGACCTTCTTAACTTCCAAGTCAATGGAATCTGTGTTGTGTCTTCAGAAGGGAACATCTAGAAATGCAAACCATAGAGTTGTGAGGACAGGAAGCAAAAATTTTGCAAGTAGGTCACTAGGAGTGATAATGAGTGGTGCCATTCCCATCTCTACCCCTTGATTCCTGGAAGAGTGAATCTTGGCTACGGGAGAAACAGAACCATATATATTGGCCACTGGTTTAGATTATACACAGCCCCAACCCTGCAAAGCATTGTCATCTAGATGATGCCATAATAGTGTCTTTAGAAGACCAATCCATCATTTATCAAGCCAGCTGCTTCAGGATGATGGGGAACATAGTAAGACCAGTGAATTTATTGCTATACTTCATTTTCTGTGAAGTGAGTCCCTTGATCTGAGGCAATGATGTATGGGATACCATGATGGTGGATAAGGTATTCTGTGAGTCCATGGATGTTAATTTTGGCAGAGGCGTTATGTGCAGATAAGGCAAATCCATATCCAGAGTTAGTGTCTGTTGCAGTAAGAACAAAACTCTGCTCTGTCCACGATGGAAGCAGTCTGATATAGTCAACCTGCCACCAAGTGGAATGGCTGATTGCCTCCAGGAATGGTGCCATACAGGGGACTCAGTGTTGGTCTCTGCTGCTGGCAGATTGGGCACTCAGCAGTGGCTGTAGCCAAGTTGTCTTGGTGAGTGGAAGTCCTTGTTGCTGAGCCAATGCACTACCTCCATCCCTGACACTGTGAGAACTTTGTTCATGAGCCCATTGGGCAATGACTGGAGTGGCTGGGGAAAGTGGATGACTGGTTTCCACAGAACACATTATCCTACCTACTTGATTGTTAAAATCCTCCTCTGTTGAGGTCACCCTTTGGTGAGCATTCACATGAGACACAAAATCTTCACTTCTTTAGCCCTGGTTGCATGGTGATTAAGAACCTGGCTGCCAACCAAAAAGCTGGCAGTTTGAATCCACCAGCCGCTCCTTGGAAACCCTATGGGGAAGTTCTACTCTGTCCTATAGGGTCACTATGAGTCAGAATCGACTCAGTGGCAGTTGACAGAGATAGATCTCATTCAGAGAGATCTATCCACATAACTCTTCGTCTTACTTCCTTGTCACCAATTTTTCAATCATGTTCCATCCAAGTCCCTGACCATCCAGCCAAACAATTGGCTACAGCCCATAAATCAGTATATATTTGCACACTTGGCCATTTCTCCTTTCAAGTATAGTGAACAAGCAGGTGCACTGCTTGAAGTTCTGCCCATTGGGAGGATTCCCCCTACCACTGTCCTGCAAGGAAATTTCAGAAAAGGGCCACAGTGCTGTTCAGAGACCAAATGACCCGCTGTGAAATAACCTGACTGGACCCACTGTGAAATAAACCTGAGCTAAGACTCCATGAATAACCTGACTTCCATATGCCACACTCTGGTGGGCCACAGTGACATTTTAAGTCTCCTGCAATTGGTGTCAGTTCAGCACCACTAGCCAGTAATCCTGAAAAAGTCTGCTTATTTCCTTTTCCCCAGTGAACAGTCACTCTGATAAAAGGCTGTAAAGCCCTTTGTGGAGGGCTGGAAGAAAGATTAACAGCATGAATTTTTGCCATTGTAGTGGGTCCTTTCTTCAAGGGTACCCAGTCTCTTCTTCATTCAAGAGGTTGTGGGTCTGTAAACTGGCTCAGGTCTGGGAATTGTTGGAGGGCCCATGACTCTGTATTCTGGGGATTCTAGTTAGGCTGCCAGTCACTTGAATTCTAAAATTCTTCCACTTGTACAGATCAAGCAAATATTTAGTAGATGCTCCATTTATTTTACTGCTAGGAACATCATGACTAAGTATCCAACATCATAAGTTCATATGAGTCAGATGATTCTGATTACTGCTTTGACTCTGCTGTGGATTACACTAGCCACACCCACCTTGTCTTTGTCGCCACTTGGCCCCTACCACCACGGGGTCCAATCAGCCCTATTTTAATTAGGTGTCTTGATTCAGCTAGGGAAGTTCTCACTGCACCTGTTTTTTAATTATCTTCAGCAAAATTTTACTTGCATGTGATATTAATTATATTGTTTTCTAATTTTCACATTCTGTTGAATCACTTTTCTTTGGAATAGGCATAACTACGGATCTCTTCCTGTGGGTTAGTCAGGTAGCTGTCTTCCAAATTTCTTGTGAGACAGAAGTGAGCACTTCCAGTTTTGCATCCATTTGTTGAAATGTCTCAATTGGTATTCCATCAATTCCTGGAGCCTTGTTTTTTACCAATGCCTTCAATGTAGCTCGGACTTCTTCCATCGATACCATCTATTCATGATCATATGCTACCTCTTGAAATGGTTGAAAATCAACCTCCAAAACTGACTACACCATGGAGAGTAGAGTTTTTATAGGGATGGTGGGAAGGTAATAGAGCTGACTGCAGTATATAGAGCTAAAAAGAAATTTCATGTAGTATAAAAGTATTGGACTCAGAACTTTCAAGGTTAACACTGAAAATGTGAAAATTGGCATTATTCAAAAATGGATGATGGGAATTCCAGCAAAATGGCGCTCCAGGCAGAAGCAGCACACCATCCCTCCACAGCAAAGATCCGAAACACTAAGCCAAACAGAGAATACAACAATCCTGAAACCCTAAAACATTAAATGAAGGGATAAAGAACTCAGCCAAGCACCAAATGGAGTGAGAAAACTGACAGAGAACGGAGAGTGAGGAGAGATTCATGCAGAGGTCCCCTACCAGCTAACTCAGCGAATATCCACCATCTTGGACTCCTATCAGAGACCAGCAAACAGGGGGTATGAGAAAGCAGCTTCACAGAGCTTCCAGTGAGAGACAAAACAATTGGTAATTTGCGACATATGCTTTCACACCTCCCACACTCCTTCACCCCCACTCGGCCTCCTCTGCTTCCCGCGGCCACAGTCTCTTGTCTGAGAAACACCAGCTGCTTGGATTCCACCAGCCCACACTAGCTGGCTCCCTGAGTGCCATTTGTTGGCTGCTAGTGTTGCTTTTTTTTTCTGCTTCTTTTGATTTCTTACTTACCTCTCAACACCTCCCCTTCCTTTCACTCAAATACCTGGCTCTGTGCGCCATCTTTGCTTCTCCCTGAGGGGCTGTGGAGCTCCATTCGAGTGTGGAGCTGCTTACTGGTCTCAGCTGCCAAACTGGTGGGATCCCGGGGCTTTTGTTCGTTTGTTCGTTGTGAATTGTTTGTTTGTTTTCTTTTCCTTTTCTTGAGTTGGGAGCCCTTTCTGGCCAGGCGGTGCTGTGTGGCAAGGAGACGTCCCCTTCACCTTGCACAGACCTGCAGAAAGATCCCTAAAGGTATTTCTTTTTTTGTTGGTTTTTTTTTTTTTTTGGGGGGGGGGGGGGGCCTTTCTTGTTCTTTTTTTTTTTTTTTAAATTTTTTTGGTTTTCTTTTCCCTCTTTTTCCCTTTTTGTCTTTCTTCATTGCTCAGTTTCTCGTCTCTCTATATCTTCCTTCTCTTTCTGTTCCTTGAAAACCTGGCGTTGTATACCTCTATGCCTTCTAGCTGGGCTGTACTGCAACACCTGAGAGCGACTTCCCCAGACCTCATAGCTGCACCGGTGGGATCCCTGAGAACTTTGCGGTTCTTTAACCTTTCTGATTTTTATTTATTCTTTCTTTTCTTTTCTTTTCTTCCTCTTCCCATTTCTGGTTTTCTCCATTTCATAGTCTCTCCTCTCTCCACTCCAACGGCAATCTCCCCTAGAATTCTTTTTTGTTTGTTTGTATGTTTTTGGCTCCTGTTCCTCTCTCCTCTCTCACATATCCAACTTGGCTCCACACATAAAAATCTCCCCACTGCATCCTGCCTGCCTTCACCATGCACTCAACATCACACCACCAAGCAGCACTGACACGGCCAACTGGAACCTGACCTGCACTGATTATTGACCCACCATGGTGGCTGTAGTAAGTGCCACAAACAACCCATCCCAGTAGCTCCTCTTCAGCTAGACCTGCGCTGCTGTACCATATCTGAGTGACTGACCCTGCCAATTAGAGAATAAGGCAAAAAGTATTGTGCACACAGATGAGCAAACAACAAAGAACACACAGTCTGCTTGCTCAGACATAGTCAAATTTTAAAAAATAAAGGGACATAACAAACAAATCTACAATCAATAAATGAGAAAAATAACTACTGAATTCCCTGAAGACAGCAAACAATTACAAAACATTTACAAAAACAGGACAGGATGGTTCCAGTAGGCGTACAAAATAAAACAACAGATGACTTTCCGGTGGAAAAAAAGGCACTAGAACCACCTGATAGGGAATTGAAGTCTCTAATACTCAGAATTCTCCAAGAGCTGAGGCAAAAAGCTGACAAACATGAGGAAAACATAGACAAATTCATCGAAAATACAGACAAAAAACTGGAAGAATTCAGGAAAATAATGCAGGAACAAAATGCCGAAATTAATTCACAATTAGAAAATATACAAAGACAACAATTATAAATCCAAAAGACAAACAACAAGATTTCAGAAATGGACGGTGCTACAGAAGGGCTGAGAAGCAGATTTGAAATGGTGGAAGACAGTAACAGTGGAATTGAAGACAAACACTTGGATACAATTCTGTTTCAGGAAAACTCAGAAAAAAGAACAAAGAAAAACAAAGAGGCCCTGAGAGTTATGTGGGACACAAGCAAAATCAAAAATTTTCAAGTGATTGGAATTCCAGAACAGGGGGAGAAAACAGAAAACACAGAGAGGCTCATTGAAGAACTGCTGACAGAAAACTTCCCCATTATCATGAAAGATGAAAAGCTGACCATCCAAAAAGCTCAGCTAAGCCCATATAGGAGAGACCCCAAAAGGAAATCACCAAGGCATATCATAATCACACTCGCCAAAACCAAAAACAAAGAATCCTGAGAACAGCACGTGAAAAACAAGAAGTCACATACAGAGGAGAAACAATAAGACTAAGCTCAGATTATTTGGCATAAACCATGCAGGCAAGAAGGCAATGGGATGACATATATAAAACCTTGAAAGAAAAAAATTGCCAGCCAAGAATAATATATCCTGCAAAACTCTCATTCAAATTGGATGGTGAAACGAGGTCATTTCCAGACAAACAGAAATTAAGGGAATATGTAAAAGTCAAACCAAACTTACAAGAACTATTAAAGGGAGTTCCTCGATCGAAGGACAAACAGCTTCAGCTCACAACCAGAATCTAGGATGCAGGATAATACCAGCCAGATACCAATCTAGGAAATGAACTCTCGAGGAATATCCAAAACCAGAAGAAATACAACAGGGAATCAGAGCAGTTAATCAGTAAATGACAACAACATCAAAACAATAAAAGAGGGAATAAACGGCATAGTTATAGAACCCTGTAATGGAGTGGAAGGCAAGGCGATGCCAAGTAATGGTAGACTGATTCAAACTGAGACACATAAGGGTAAAATTCATGGTAACCAGAAAGAAAGTTAACAAACGTACTCATAAAAACAAAGAGGAAAAACATAAAGTCTCAGCAAAAACAAAACCTACAAAAACAAAAGAAATGAAGAAAAAATCCACAAACAAAATTAACTCAGTACAAGAGAGTAAGAAGAACAAAGAAAATGTCAGCACCACAAAAAAAAAAAAAAAAAACACTACAAAATGACAGCAACAAACTCACATCTATCAATAATTACACTGAATGTAAATGGACTCAATGCACCCATAAAGAGACGGACAGTGACAGAATGGATAAGAAAACAGGATCCATCAATATTCTGTCTACAAGAGACAAACCCTAGAAACAAAGATGTGAATTTATGAAAAGTCAAAGGTTGGAAAAAAATATATCAAGCTAACAACTACCCAAAAAGAGCAGGAGTGGCAATTCTAATCTCAGATGAAACAGACATTAAAACAACATCTACCAAAAAAGACAAAGAAGGACACTATATAATGATTAAGGGGACGATCCATCATGAAAACAAAACCATAATAAACAACTATACACCCAATGACAGGGCTCCAAAATACATAAAACAAACTCTAATGACACTGAAAAGAGAAATTGACAGTTCCACAATAATAGGAGGAGACTTCAACACACCACTCTCAGTAAAGGACAGAACAACTAAGAGGAAACTTAGCAAAGATACAGAAGACCGAAAGAGCACAGTCAGCCAACTTGACCTCAAAGACATATATAGAACACTCCATCGAACTGCTGCACAGTACACATTCTTTTCCAATGCACATGGAACGTTCTCTAGAATAGACCACATCTTAGGCCACAGAGCAATCCTCAACAAGATCCAAAATGTTGAGATCATTCAAACTATCTTCTCTGACCACAATACCATCAAGGTAGAAATTAACAACAGAAAGAGCAAGGAAAAAAAACAATGACATGGAAACTGAATAATACCCTGCTTATACATCACTGAGTAATACAGGAAATCAGAGATGGAATCAAACAATTCCTAGAATCAAATGAGAATGAAAACACATCATACCAAAACCTTTGGGACACAGCAAAGGCAGTCCTCAGAGGACAATTTATACCAATAGATGCACATATGAAAATAGAAGAAAGGGACAAAATCAAAACATTAACTACAGAACTCAAAAAAATAGAAAGAGAACAGCAAAAAAAAAAAAAAAAAAAAAAAAAAAAACCCACAACCACCGGAAGAAAGGAAATAGTAAAGATAAGAGCAGAAATAAATGAAATAGAGAACAGAAAAACAATAGAAAGAATTAACAAAACCAAAAGTTGGTTCTTTGAAAGAATCAACAAAATCGACAAACCACAGGCCAGACTGACAAAAGAAAAACAGGAGAGGACACAAATAACCCAAATAAGAAATGAAATGGGGGACATTACAACAGAGCCAACTTAAATAAAAAGGAGTATAACAGAATATTATGAAAAACTAGACTCCAACCAATTTGAAAACCTAGAGGAAATGGATAAATTTCTAGAAACACACGGCCTACCCAAACTACAACAAAGTGATGTTGAAAATCCGAACAGATCCATAACAAGGGAAGAGATTGAAAAGGTAATAAAAAACCTCCCAACCAAAAAAAGCCCTGGCCCACATGGCTTCACTGGAGAATTCTACAAAACATTTACAGAGGAGCTTGTACCAGTACTACTCAAGCTATTTCGGAGCATAGAAGAGGAAGCAACACTTCCAAATTCATTCTATGAAGCCAGCATAATGCTCATACCAAAACCAGGCAAAGACATCACAAAAACACAAAATTACAGACCAATATCTCTCATGAATATAGATGCAAAAATACTGAATAAAATTCTAGCCAATAGAATTCAGCATCATATCAACAAAATAATACACCACAACCAAGTATGATTAATCCCAGGTATGCAAGGATGGTTCAACAGTAGAAAATCAATCAATGTAATCCACCACATAAATAAAAGGAAAGAAAAGAATCACATGATCATCTCAACTGATGCAGAAAAGGCATCTGACAAAGTCCAACACCCAGTCCTGATAAAAACTCTCAATAAAATAGGTATAGAAGGGAAATTTCTCAACATAATAAAGGGCATCTATGCAAAACCAGTGGCCAACATCATTCTTAATGGAGAGAGGCTGAAAACATTCCCCTTGAAAACAGGAACAAGACAAGGATACCCTTTATCACCACTCCTATTTAACATTGTGCAGGAAGGTCTAGCTAGAGCAATAAGGCAAGAAAAAGAAATAAAGGGCATCCAAATTGGTAATGAAGAAGTTAAACTGTCCCTGTTTGCAGATGATATGATACTATACATAGAAAACCCTAAAGACTCCACGAGAAATCTACTGGAACTAATAGAAAGATTCAGAAGAGTAGCAGGATAGAAGATAAACTTTCAAAAATCAGTTGGATACCTATACACCAGTAAGGAGAACGATCAAAAGGAAATCAGGAAAACAATGCCATTTTGAATAGCCCCTAAAAAGATAAAATACTTAGGAATAAATCTGACCAGGGATGTAAAAGACCTATACAAAGAAAACTACAAAACACTACTGCATGAAACCCAAAGGGATCTACATAAATGGAAAACATACCATGCTCATGGATAGGCAGACTCAACATCGTGAAAATGACGATTCTACCCAAAGCAATTTACAAATACAATGCAATCCCGATCCAAATACCAACAACATTCTTGAAAGAGATGGAAAAACTAATCATTAACTTTATATGGAAAGGGAAGAAGCCCCGAATAAGTAAAGCACCACTGAAGAAGAAGAATAAAGTCAGAGGACTCACACTACCTGACTTCAGAACCTACTATACAGCTACAGTAGTCAAAACAGCCTGGTACTGGTACAACAACAGATCCATTGACCAATGGAACAGAATTGAGAACACAGATGTAAATCCATCCACCTACAGTCACCTGATCTTCGACAAGGGCCCAAAGTCCATCAAATGGGGAAAAGACAGGCTTTTTAACAAATGGTGCTGGCAAAACTGGATATCCATCTGCAAAAAAATGAAACAGGACCCATACCTCACACTGTATACAAAAAATACTTCAAAATGGATCAAAGACCTGAACATAAAGCCTAAAATATAAAGTTCATAGAAGAAAAAATAGGATCAACACTACAGGCCTTAATACACGACATTAACAGGATACAAACCATAACCATCAACACACAAACCCCAAAAGATAAGCTAGATAACTGGGATCTTCTAAACTTCAAACACCTATGCTCTTCAAAAGACTTCACCAAAAGAGTAAAAAGAGAACCTACAGACTGGGAAAAAACTTTTGGAAAGTACAAGTCAGACAAAGGTCTAAACTCCATATTCTACAAGAAAATCGTACACCTCTACAACAAAAAGACAAATAATCGTATGAAAAATGGGCAAAGGAAATGAACAGACACTTCACCAAAGAAGACATTCAAATGACCAACAGACACATGAGGAAATGCTCGCGATCACTAGCCATTAGAGAAATGCAAATTAAAACCACAATGAGATACCATCTAGCCCCAGCTTTACTGGCACGAATCAAAAACACTGGAAATAACAAATGTTGGAGGGGCTGTGGAGAGATCAGAACTCTTATGCACTGCTGGTGGGAATGCAAAATGATCCAACCATTTTGGAAAATGATATGGCGCTTCCTCAGAAACCTAGAAATAGACATACCATTCGATCCAGCAATCCCACTCCAAGGAATATATCCTAGAGAAATAAGAGTCGTCACATGAACAGACATATGCACACCTACATTCATGGCAGCATTGTTCACAATAGCGAAATGATGGAAAGCAACCTAGATGCCCATCAGCAGATGAATGGACAAACAAAACTATGGTACATACACACAGTGGAGTACTATGCAATGAGAAAGAATAATGATGAATCTGTGAAGCATCTCATAACGTGGATGAAACTGGAGGACTTTATGCTGAGTGAAATATGTCAATCACAAAAGAACAAATATTGTATGAGACCTCTATTGCAAAAACCCATGAAAAAGTTCACATACAAAATGTAAATATCTTTGTTGGTTACAAGGGATGGGAAGGGTGGGGGAGAAATACTAAATAGGCAATAGATAAGTGGTATCTTGGGTGAAGGGTTAGACTGTACACAATACAGGGGAAACTAGCACAACTTGTTCAAGGAAAGGTCATGGAAGCCCCATAGACGCATCCAAACTCCCTGAGAGACTGAATTGCTGGGCAGAGGGCTGTGGGGACCATGGTCTCGGGGATCTCCAAGCTCAACTGGCATAACACAGCTTATAAAGACAATGTTCGACATTCTACCTTGGTGAGTGTTGTCTGGGGTCTTAAAAGCCTGTGAGTGGCCATCTAAGATACTCCACTTGTCTCATCCCTTCGGGAGCAAGGGAGAATGAAGAGAACAGGATACAAGGAAAAGATTAGTCTGAAGGACTAATGGTCTACAGCTACCAAGGCCTCCACCAGACTGAGTCCAGTATAGCTAGATGGTACCCGGCTACTTCCACTGACTGCTCTGACCAGGATCACAACAAAGGGTTCTGGACAAAGCTTGAGAAGGATGTAGAACATAATTCTAACTCACAAAAAAAAGACCAGACTTACTGGCCTAAAGGAGACTGGAGAAACCCTGAGAGTATGGCCGCCAGACACCCTTTTAGCTTAGTGGTGAAGTTATCTCTGAGGTTCACCGTTCAGTCTGGGAGTGGACAGCCCCGTAAAAGCAATTGAGACTAATGAGGTACAGGAGTCCAGTGACAAGGGCCAGAAGGCAGAAGGGGACAAGGAAGCTGATGATAGGGAACCCAAGGTTGAGTAAGGATAGTGTTGATGGGTTGTGAGATTGTTAACCATTGTCATAGGGCAATGTGTGTATTAACTGTTAAACGAGAAACTATTTTGTTCCGTAAGCCTCCATCTTAAGTGAGAATAACAGCACAATTGGAAGAGCGTAGTCAATGTCACTGAACTGTGCATGTGGAAATTTTTGAAATGGTGTATCTTTGGCTATGTGTATTTTCACCAAAAAAAAAAAAAGGTTGAGAAGTTAGAGGGTTGACATGTTGTGGGGTTGTTAACAAATGTCATAAAACAATATGTGTACTACTGTTTCATGAGAAACTATTTGTTCTGTAAGCCTTCATCTGAAGTACAATAAAAAAAAAAAAAAAGAAACCTAAAAAAAAAAAAAATGGAATGAGAAAACTTCAGAGCAGATCATATATTTAAAAATATAGGACTACAAGATAGAACTGTCTTTGAAATGTTTATCGTTAGTGTTATGCATAATTAATGCACAGCCAACAAATAAAAATTATAATGGTATATAAAAAAAAGGATGATGATCACATTAGATCACAAAATGGAGTATGCCTATATCATTCATAACTGCCAAACCACTGAGAATCGTGGCCCAGCCAAACTGACACATAACCTTAACCATCACAGCCAGCGTTACTCTCCTCTCACACCTTGATGTTCCTTACTGCCAGACATAAGGCTTTAACGTGCAGAATAGTAGAATAGTAGATTTTATACTATTGTCATAAATGTGAAATTTTGAGTAACAAGATAGTTTAAGTGCAGAGTAGGTGTAGTGGAATTTGATTTAAAATTTACATAGTTTATTTCTTGTGCCAGTGTAATAAATGATTGTGCTCTATTGCTTGGAGACTAGGAAATAATATTTTTTCAGACAAAACTATATTTTTGAGCTTATGCAGTATAGTAGATTCCTTGGTAAGAATTTTCTGTACATGCTTTTTCAAGAAATATTCAAAGATCAACTTCTATGTGTCCTAATACTCTAGGGTTACATAGGTTAAAAAATAAAACAAAACCAAGAAAAAACCAACTTGTTTACGTGGTTCAAAGGACTTAGTATGGTGACACATATATCACACATACATTCACGCACACATATTTCAATACATACATGAAATAAAATTTGCTTATATAATCTTTACAACAAGCCTATCAATTAGGTACTATAATTACCACCATATTACTCAAGAGAAAACTGACATCTAGAGGTTAGAACATCCAGCATCAGCCTAAGAATTGTGAATGAATGAGCCTTAAGATGGTTTCAGTTCCGAGGTGTCAAGCCACTTCCAGCCTTTGGGTTTTCCCAACTGAGGCCCCAAACATCATGAAGAGAGGCAAGAATCCCTGCTGAACTGTTTCTAAAATCTTTATCCATAGACCATCTGAGCATAACAAAATAATTGATGTTTATGCCACAAAGTTTAGAGTGCTTTCTTACCGTGCAATTGTAACAGATACAACCACCACCCCAAAGAGTTATTTAACCCGATACAGTCTGATAACAGTTACATTTCAAGAATGACCCCAGGGAGTGTCAGGCAGGCATTCGCCTCCCAGTGACGCTTTGAAAGACAATGGAATTGGGCATAAACACATTACTCAAAAGTAGTGTTTCTAAAACTTGAGAAATTTGAAACCCTAGTGGCATAGTGTTTAAGAGCTATGGCTGCTAACCAAAAGGCTGGCAGTTCAAATCTACCAGGCGCTCCCTGAAAACCCTCTGGGGAAGTTCTACTCTGTCCTATAGGCTTGCTGTGAGTCGGAATTGACTTGACAGCAACGGGTAGTGGTGGTATGTGAGACAAAATACTCCAAAGACCACCAGTCATATCTGTTTTCACTTTTAGGAAAATAGGAAGTACGAGACAACCAAAAGATAAAGAGGAGCAAAATAACAACAAAAATGGTAAACACTAAAGTTAAACGACTGACAAAAGTAAAACCTAATAGTATTTTTTAAATTATCAATTAAGAGAAGGGAATCAGCAACTAAAACCTATGGCTATGAAATTTTATTGATAATACCCTAATAACAAAGCATTCTTGAAACTCATATGACTTCCAAGCACTTGTACTTCCACATGTACCATTGAATTTTTGCATTGCTGCCTTGCTTTGGGTGGGCAGCTAGAACTCCTGGTAGAGTCTAAATTGCAGTCATTGATAAATTTTTAACAATGGAGTAATTTTGTCTATTTCTTTCTCACAAAACAGAATAACAAGTCACCATTAATACACTTGAATAATACATAAAAATGAAAACGGATGGCGTGTGCTGCTTTGACACACGCAGACAAAAAAACACACAAAAAGAAAAAAAAATAAAGGACATATTTTGGACCATTTCTTAGCCCATCAGGAAGATTCCAGCAGCCTTCTGGTCAACTATGTACCTTATATGAGAGCACCATATACTTGTCCAGAGCAGACGAGGCCAGACAGGGTTACTTTCTGAATTTGTATGGCTTAGCTTTTCTGTTACTATTTTATTCAGGAATACCAGCCACTTTTTATGCCTCTGGACCTCAGCGATAAGGCATTATTCTGGTTCTCACGCATTTAGCCTCAAGGTGGGTCCCTTCTGAAGTGCCTCAAGTTCAGCAGACCTGATTTGGAGTCTCGTTGTTGTGTAGTTGAGGATTCTATTAGGTAATGTTTCCTGGATGTGTTAGTTTTGTAAACTTTTGCCTTTTTTTCTTAAGCATAATTATGGATTTCTTGTGGAGACCTGACGGGTTTGTTTTGGTTTTTCTATGTCATATTTGGAAAATCAGATGTTCCTCATGTAACCTAACGGAAAGGTGCCCACCATAAATTTATATAGCTCTCACTGGTATATTGTCATACCACAGATTGGTGGTGCCACAGTGCCATTCACCTCATTGGTGGTTTGAATTACCAGATATTTCTCAAAATACATATTACCAACCAAAAATTTAAACACACTCAATTAGTAAGCATATAGTCCAATACTGAAAACACACGCCATTAAAAAAAAAAAAAAAAATTAAGGAGAAAAAAATGTAGTAATGAAAGGGTTAGTCCTTCCATCTCCATTGAAGTCCTTTCCACCAGTTAGACAGGATTTCAGTTCAGAAAATGCCCAGGGCTAGAAGAAGATCCCTTGCACAGATCTCTTGGCAGCACATTATAGGGAAGCTGCTGGCACTGCCCCTAAGCCTCCCCACCACCACTACCCCCTCATTGTGTTGGCAAGACATTAATCTGCAGGATTTAATCTGTAGAGAGGAGAGCCTGGGGCCTTTCTAAAGCATCCATATTTTCCCGTTTGCGAACTATTGTGAGAAGAAGTTGCCCATTTTCATGCTTTATTCCTTTCCTTATAATAGTTTTGGAAATAACTGGGGCATTCAGAAACAGTCCTTGAAAAATCTGCACTTTCTTTCATAGAGTTCTGATAGTGCTATGGCCATTCATCACGCAACATCTGAGCCAAAGTAGAGGCAATGGGCTGACAAAGTCAGAGGAAGGCACCTTAGCTCCTTTAAATCATCCATTCTTACTTATTCTCTCCTCTGAGTACAGACTCAAGTGATTGCTGTTCTTTCTGAATACTAAATTCAGAATGCAGACTTGACAATGCTCACTGAATGTTAGCTCTAAAAAGAACTCAAGTCTGTTTCATATTAGAGAAGAGGAAATAGAAGCTTGGTCACAAAAGTAATAGGACATCTTCAAGGTCACAAAGATACTAGCAAATCTGAAAATAGAATCCTTCACTCTGAGTCCTCAATCATACTCTACCCATGCCCCTAAATTATTACTTCACTATAATTAAAGAGTTAAAGAGTTAAAGTTTATTATAGAATTAATACGTGTGCAGTCACTCTATTTTTTTTTCTTTTTGGGCAGCCTAAACACACATCATTAGTAAATTTAATACTAACCCTATTTTACCAGTTACTTACAATACTATTCATCATCAGTGCCATGATTACTTTCCAAAAAATAATACTGCATTTATTGCAAATAATATGCCTACATAAATGACACACCTACACATATAACCTGCCTAGCCTGCCTAAGAAAACAACATGGGAGGGGACTGCACGGTTGACAAAAGTGTATCATGTGCACATTATTTGTATAAAATACAATAATCATTAATGCACCAGGCATTTGGTTAAACATTCATGTGTATCATTTCATTTAATCT
Organism: Dugong dugon; assembly: GCA_030035585.1. Classification (NCBI taxonomy): domain Eukaryota; kingdom Metazoa; phylum Chordata; class Mammalia; order Sirenia; family Dugongidae; genus Dugong; species Dugong dugon. The sequence continues at coordinate 109,939,520 of CM057467.1, forward strand.
TCACAACAACCTCACAAAGATATAGTGTTGGTATTTAAATTTAAAGGTGAGGAAACTGAGGCACAAGAACAAAGCAAGTCACTGAAGCCACATATGTAGAAATAGTGCAGAGGATTCTAATCCAGCTCCTTTTGACAGAAGCTTGAACCTTTGCCTTATCACTACCTGTGCTTGAAATATCACACTCCTGTAGATTCTCTGCCAAGTGGCTAAAACTATGAATTCAGAAACCTAAGTAAACATTAGAAGATTTATACCGCATGTTAGTGTTACAAAAATGCAATGCTGTGAATGTCTTCTTGAAAAACTTTTCAAAGCATTGTTACAAAATCCATCAGATGGGGTCATATCTACATAAATGATATATCTTGAGAAATATACTGAGCCACTGTTCTCTTGCCAGAATGAGTCAAAAGGAATTGCATTCGAAGGTGAGAGATAGAGATCCATCCAAATCATAATCATAATCTGTGTGTTTACTACACTAGTGTAAATAGGTCAGTAATCTCACAGCCTCGTAAAGTTTTTGGTTCTTTGGTTATTTTTGTTTTTAAGAATTCAATAACGGGATGTGAATATAAAATACTTAGTATAGTACCTGATATATTTTAAGGGCTAAATAAATGTTAGTATTACCACTATTGAATTCTGCCTCCAACAGCTCTCCTTTTGTTTATTCCTCACAACTCTAAATGTTTTTGTTTTTGGTTTCCTTACTTGCCATCACTATTCCACTGAAATTGCAGTAAAAATAGTTGCTGTTATTGGTGATCTGTAGTTGCATATGATCTTGACTAGGACCATCGTGATCCACTGGGTTTTCATCGGCTGACTTTCAGATGTAGATTGGTAGGCCTTTCTCCCTAGTCTGATGTGGAAGCTCCTCTGAAAATTCAGAACCACATGCAAGCCTCCACTGACAGATAAGTAGTAGCTATTCTTGAGGTGCATGATCTCTACTTTAGAGTCGTTAAAAACATTGAAATATATGACTTTGAGCTGTCAGAACATAGATTCAGACTGAATCTGACCGTGTCATATTTTGGGCGCATCTACTGGAAGTAGGTCATCATTAAAAGTTCACAAAGTAGGGGAGGTCCTAAAAGATCCAGTAATATAGGAGACAGTTTAGTAACAACCTGTTTAATTACCTATGAAGCTCAATTTAAAATATTTATGGAAAAAAGAAAAAAGGGGAATTAATTTGCTTCACTGGATGAAAAACCAGAGGTAAATCTGGCTGACTGGAGGTTCAGGAGGTGTTGTTAGGAATCTTTTTCTTTTCGCCTTCATTTCTCACATCTGGTCACCTCTACTTCTTTTTGCATTTGTAGTAATCATCTCTTACTGCAGGCAACTTTACCATCAAGTAAGGCACAATGATGTCAAGAATCTCCAAGTTAACATCTTTTCAGCCTTGGGGGCAAGGGGAGGAGATAGGAGATAGTTTTTTCCCAATAAGTCTACCAGAGCAAACACTTGGGGAAACTTTGATTAGACTAAACCAATCAAATGGCTAAAGGTTGAGGTTCTGAGGAGTTACACCGACTGGGACTGAGGAATGAGCTGTTGTCTCGTCAAATCTTGCTCATGGAGACCCCGAGTGTGCAGTGTAGAACTGCTCCATGGAGTTTTAAGTGACCTTTTGGAAGCAGATCGCCATGCCCCTGGGTGCATTTGAACTTCCAACCTTTCGGCAAGTATTCAAGCGCTTAACCATTTGCTGTGCCACCCAGGGACTCCTGGGAAATAAGCTGCTGTAATCAAAAGCCCATCTCAACTATATGGCATGGGGAGAGGTATTCAGAGCATAAGTTCAATTAAAAAAAGAAAAAAAAAAAACGGGGAGAATTAGAAGTCATACTTGGGAGGAAGCAAAAAATACATGCGAAAAATCCACTGGAAGACTCAGGACACTGAAAGATGTCAAATCCACTTGTTGGAAAGAACCTAGTTCTTGAATGACTTCATGGAACAGTACTCTCCTGCTGACTGGGCAGTGATTGGACCTTTCAGTAGCAAGAAAGAAACTTTCATTTTGCTGAAACCTGAAGGATTGAGATTGATGTAATGATAGTCTATCCTGACTAACACAGTATGTTCCAAATACTTCCTCCCTATTTATCATTTAACATTGTTTATGATGTCCTAATTTAAATATATATATGTATATGTAATACACATGTATGTATATATGTTGTTGTTAGATTCCGACTCATAGTGACCCTACAGGACAGAGCAGAACTACCACCTAGGGTTTCCAAGGAGCAGCTGGTGGATTTGAACTGTTGACCTTTTGATTAGCAGCTGAGCTCTTAACTACTACTCCACCGTGTGTATATATATATATATATATATATATATATATATGTACATATACATATATTTAAATATATGTATATATTTGTGTATATATGTATACACATATTTAAATAAATATACATACACGTTTATGTATATATACATGTTTATGTATATATTTATGTGTATATATACATATATTTATGTATATATATATATATATATATATATATATATATACACATTTTTATATATATATACCTGCAAGTTTATTCCTTTATGTCTCATAGCTTTCTCTTATTAAGAAAAGTTTTCTCAACCCACACTCATCCTCAGGGATCACTATTGACTTGACGCTCTGAAATTTTTCAATGGTCTAACCTGCGGGCAAATAGGCCAACAGTTTTCAATGTCTTCAATATGATGCTGATTAATCAAGATGATAACTGGCCCAGGGCCCACTTTGACTTTCTAAATCTCAGGTGGCTAGGCTGGGAGTTTCGTGTTTGCATTTCCTCAACTGTAGTTCCCTAATATTAAACTTCTGATATTACCTGGATTTTAATTTTGAGCTAAACAGCATAGTTCCTGGCTTCGTAATTTAAGAAAGAATACATGTGGCATTGCTGAGTCGTCTTCTCCGCTGGGCTTCAGTTTCCTTACGTGTAAAATGTAAGACTCAATGTTTCCTAAGTCCCCTTTATACTCTGAGGTTCTGTGGTTTTATGTTTCAGCACACTGGTCAGTCCATGCATATTATAATCACCTTGAAATATACATTTACTTCTAGACTTCAATAACCACAATTTTTTTAGTATTTTAAGACTCTTATTAAATTTAAGATGCAATTTTGGTTATAATGATTTTAACTTCCCACCCTCTTGTTATTTAAATGTTCAAATTTATGTTGCAATTTCTGTTCTTATGAAAACAAATGCTTCATACATTAAGACAGGTTATCTTTTTCTTTTTTAATTGTCCAAAGGTTTCTGTGAAAATTGTTTTTCAATATACTTTAGGATGAAAAGCATCTCATTCATTCAGTAAGCCAATAAATAATTACTAAATGCCTGATGATAATTCTTTTTTCATAATTTAAATGGATAAGCTGGAACAATTAGTAGACATCTCATATGCCCTATTCCTGTTTAGACAAGACATCTGATGTATAGTACTCTCTTGATCTAAGGAGACCTATTTCATCTGAATCCTGTGGTATGAAAATAATCAAAATTAGTGTTTTGGATAAAGACCAATAAACACATTTTCTCCATACCACCCTTTATTATTCTTTTTTTCTGCTACAAATCTGGAAGTTTCTGTGGGGCTCGGCCATTTGTAATTTTCACCATGTAGGTTTGGTCCATCTCAACATATAGTTGGTAACCTATCTATCTTTTTAATTTTCACAATAATTTCTTCTTGACTCTAAATTTTAAGTTCTTATATATGAGCAAATGTGATAGTCTCTAGATGTTTCTAAGCATACCTATAGTGACATTCTGGGTAAATTTCATGAATATTATAATTGCTCCCTATTATTTTTTCAATTCAAATGTTTTCCATGTCTTTGAAATTTAATAAAAGAAATCAATGTCTCTTGACTGATTTCAAGCAGTTGATTATTGTCACTACGAATGATCTTACCACTGTTATGACTGTTGTAGAGAATACAGGAAAAAAATTCCTTAAGATGCTTAAATCTATCTGGGGAGACAAGTGTTACATGTACAGAAAACAGTAAACAATATAGGATGATAATGCTAAGATTATCAGGAGAGAGAAAGAGAGCAAGAGTGGCCTAAGTACTAAAGGTAGGAAAAAAACCAAAACCAAACCAGTTGCCATCAAGTTGATTCTAATAGTGACCCTATAGGACAAAGTAGAACTGCCCCATAGAGTTTCCAAGGAGCAGCTATTGGATTCGAACTGCTGACCTTTTTGTTAGCAACCAAGCTCTTGACCACAGTGCCAAGGTAGAAAAAATGAAACTTAATGGAGGAGGTAGCATTCAAATTGGGTCTCGAAAAACAGGCAGATTTGTTATAACCAGAAAGGATCCAGGAGCTAACTTTGGTGAGAAGAAAATATAAACAAAACTGTGGTATATTAATGGCACTAGAGCTGATTAGCCTGATTAGTATTAATGAAAATACAAGAGAAGGATGTGAGAAATAAATTTTTATTGATAGCCAGTATTTTTTCAGAGAGATTTCACTGCTGTGCTTTTGAGCTGAATTGAAGAAGTACAGAAAGGCAATAGAGAATTCACAATTTTTATTCTAGCATTTAACTATTCTGAGTCCATAGTCATGTTTGCATTAGTCATAACATCCTTTCACACCGAGTAAAGACCTCAAAATTCTTTGCACATTGCATTCCAAGCATCACTGCCAATCAATCAGAGTTGGTAGTCGAAAAGAAATTTATAAGTGCATTGGATACGGATAAGAAAATTTAAATTTAAATCTTAACTCCACCACTACTTCTGTCAACTTTGGCAATCATCACTTCCTTAAACAGCATTTTTCTCATTGTAATATGGGGATAATAACTTGTTGGGCAACTTCAATAACTTCTTCTACAATCAAATAAACCAATGTATGTGAAGTTATTCTGTAAATATACAAAACAGTCATGCAAATGTAAGGAAATATTTTCATTTATGTCTTAACTTAGATATAGCAATATTACATCTTGCATTTTAATTTCCACATCTCATTAAGTTTGAAAACCACAAATACTAGAGGTAAATTCTGCAAGTAAACCAATGCTCAGACATTTTTATATGGAAATAATTGTTCTTAATATTTTCCAGTTCTCAAGAAGAAGTTGTTTTTTATGTATTGTTGGCTTGCCTTAGAATCTTTGATACCACACTAATAATTTAGTTTTTTTTAATCTCTATACAAATCTATCTGTATGTTGTCATTTCTACTGCTTTACCAGAATAAAAATCTTATACTAGGATAAAAATTGCTTATTTTATGCCCATATGTAATGGACTAATATTTGTAAAGATATGAAGGTGTTGATAATTATTCATGTAAGATATATTTTACTTGTTTCTTTCATCAAAATAATTTATAGTAAGAAGCAAACTCAAAAAAAAAAAAAAAAGAGATCACTTAATATATAAGCAGAAATTCTAGATTGAGGTAGACCAAAAAAACATTCAATTTCCATCCTAACAATCATTTTGAAAAAAGGGCACTATTGTCTTCTGGTCAGTCCTTGGTTGTGCAATATAAATGTCAGCCATCTTTTTTATTCCTATACCAAATCAAGTATTTTATTTTCGGGATAATATTATTGTTTTTGACAAAATGTGTGCCATATATATGTGTAGGCCTTTACAGAACAAAGACAAACCAAACTCCTGACTTAAGAAGCACGTAATCTTGATACATATAAAAATGGCAAAGTTGAAAAGAGACATGTAGCAGCATTCTACTCAGAATTCATGAATAGTACAAAAATATGAATGAGTTAAATGTCTCAGGATAAAAACTCTTGATAGGCAGAAAATTCCAGCTCCAGCCTTTATTCTCTGTAAAGTGCTCCAAGAGATCATGATGAGAAACCATGAAATATCTAGAACGCCAAAGAGGCCACAGTCAGTAAATGGAAGATTAAAACATTGGAAAAAAAAGAAAAAGTAGACTTCATGTAAAGAGAGAGACAGGCTGGGTAGAACAGATAAAATAGAGCCCATCTAAACTTTCTCTACACATTACTAATGAACCTTTCTTGAAACTTAAATTGTTTTAATTATTGGATAATTTTCTGGAGCTTTTTGTAAAACTTTCTTTTAAACTACTGTCCTACATCAAGACCCACAAATCAATTTTCCCATTCAAGAGCATAGTCACCTTTTGCCTTTGCACTGGATCTTGTTGAGACCTAACGCAGATGGATTCTCTCATGTCCACCCAATGCCAAAATTTGGTCTTATTTTCCCTGAGTATGAGTAAAACAACACCAAAGTGATAGGTTTATCAAACTTGTTGAGTAATATGAGCTATCATTTCCGCAGAATAAAATCAATAAATTCTATTCTGTATTTATTAATTTCTTTACTCAACATTATTCATCTGCAAACCAGTTTGGACTGGACTCTAAGGAACTATGTCTAGATTTACAAAATTCAGACCCACAAGAAATGAGACCAGAGTGAGAACACTATTACATATGTTTGAAGAGTCTCTATGGAGAAGCACTTTTAACAGCTTCTTTGAAACAAATGCTATCATTTGTTCTTAGTCTTATTTCAGAATTAAAACCTGTCTTCACAGGTTTAAGTACCCTAGAGGTATGTGCCTTGGGCCTGCTTATGTGATGGTTGTGATTTGAGATTTTTATCTAGAGATTTTAAGTTGTCAAAAAATAACAACATATTTTAATATGTGAGAAGGGAGGAAATGATCCATGTTCAGAGAGGCAGAAATTTAGTTGGACCATGATATTCATTCACTCATTCATTCAAAGAAATAAACACATTTTTTGACACAGCAGAGTGAGATGAATAGAAGCATGGACTCTGAAATTGGACTGCGTGTGTTCTATTTGCAGTTCTATCACATTTTAGCTATATGACTTTAAATAAATGACCTAATTCCTCAGGGTCTCAGTTTTCCATCCATAAAATGGTGATATTAATAGCATTTATTTTCTGGTTGTGGTTTGGATTTAGTATACGTAAATTGCTTGACATGGTGCTTGGCACATAAAGAGAGTTTAACTGTTAGTAGCAATAGCAATAATGGTGATGATAATGGCAAGGTTACTGTGTGAGGCTCTCTGTATACAAATACAAGCATAATTTTGTCTTTCCTCAAGAAATTTTATTCCTATTACAGTAGCCATTTTATTATCTGTAATTTTTCCTTGTGCATGTATAATCCTTATGTTCTATATGAGTGTGGTATGTAAGCCACCAGTGTTAAACGAGGGTGGGCACCATCTGTTGTTCATCTTTATATCTTTGAGGACTAGAAGAGTGCCTGGAACACAGTACATATTGAATGCCCTACATCACAGGAATAGTAAATAATTGTTAAATTGATAAATTCACTATTATCTTTTTTACTATACTTCATTAGTACTCATCACACTGTTTTATGTTCTTGGGAAGAAAAGGAGCGCAACATAAAATTAAATGTTTCCATCCCATCACCAACTGTATCATCTTCTTTCATTTACCAGTAAGAAGTTGGCTAAATGAAGGATTCTGGGAAGTATAAATCATATGCTTGAATAATCATTCTTACTAGATGTAATTTATGCAATTTTAGAGCAATTCTAAGAATGCATTTCATTTTCCAATTCCTATCTATAATAGTAGTTCAGAAAATACTTCTGTGTTTAAAGATTTTAAACTTAAATACTAACAGTAAACTTCCACCCCAGTTTAATAAAATGTCTTGACTCATTGATGTCATGTTATTTAATCATGACATCACACTCCCCAATTTTGTCCAATGCTTTTTTGTCCAAAAATTAGTATCAAGTGATAAACACCTCCCATTCTTTTCTGTCAAACTATAGACATGTACTGATCATATAAGAAAAAAGAAAACAAGCAATGATCACTAAGAAAATTCCTGCATTTCAAAGTGTAAGGATAATTGACACACTTGATTCTAGCAGTTCCTAGACAAAGGTCATTTTTATTAGTCTCCGCAGGATATCTGACCTGAATGGGTTGGTTCTCTATCACAGTGGAGACAGGATTGAAGACTGGTCTGCTGATGACTAGGTTCCATATGTACAAGTATAAACAACACTTCCATTTGCGAGTAGGAGATGAACCTAATTATGCTCACAGCTGAGTCACTCATGGGGCCACTCAGGCAACAATCTGGCTCTCTGCTTCCTTCCTAGAGATCTCTATCATGGAGATGAAATTTTCCAGTCTCTAGTGCTAGAGCTCATGCTGACTCGGCTCATTAACTGATCCAGCTGTTCTGCCATAGTAACAGACAATTTCACATCTGCAGGGCCATTTGGATCTCAAATGTGAGTAGAAAAGATCACGGCTTAACTATGTTTTGCAACTCCAGGTTGTAGTAAGAATTGGAGTCAATTTAAAATGAAAAGTGTTGATTACTTTTTATTTGACTACACAGTGACTTTCAACAAGTATACGTTTACATGGGTTGAAAATTAAACTCTAAAACTTGAAATCCATGTTAAAAAAGTAGAGATCACACACATACATGAACACCACAAATCAAACGCTTGAAACTAAAAAGTAACTAAGATCTAATATTAACAGTTAATTGTTGTTGTTGTTGTTAGGTGCTATCGAGTTGATTCCAACTTACAGCAACCTCATGTACAACAGAACGAAACACAGCCATCATCCTGTGCCATCCTCGCAATCAATCGTTGCTATGCCTGAGCCCATCACTGCAGCCACTGTGTCACTCCATCTCATTGAGGGTCTTCATCTCTTTCACTGAACCTCTACTTTACAAAGTAAGATGTCCTTCTACAGGCACTGGTCCCTCTTGATAACATGTCCAAAGTACGTGAGATGAAGTCTGGCCATCCTTGCTTCTAAAGAGCATTCTGGATGTACTTCAAAAACAAGATTTGTTTGTTCTTCTGGCAGTCTGTGGTATATTCAATATTCTTCACCAATATCATAATTCAGATGCATCAATTATTCCTTGGTTCCAAGTAAAATGAAATCCTAGACAACTTCAATCTTTTCATCTTTTATCATGTTGTTGCTTAGTGGTCCAGTTGTGAGGATTTTTGTTTTCTTTATGTTGAGGTGTAATCCATACTGGAGGTTGTAGTCTTTGATCTTCATCAGTAAATGCTTCAAGTCCTTTTCACTTTCAGCAAGCAAGGCTGTGTTATCTGCATAACGCAGGTTGTTAATGAGTCTTCCTCCAATCCTGATGCCCCATTCTTCTTCATATAGTCCAGTTTCTTGGATTATTTGCTCAGCATATGGATTGAATAAATATGGTGAAAGGATACAACCCTGATGCCCATCTTTCCTGATTTTAACCACACAGTATCCCTTGTTCTGTTGAACAACTGCCTCTTTGTCTATGTACAAAAGAGGCTACAGCAGTACGTCGAGAGGGAACTGTCAGAAACTGAAGCCAGATTCTGAAGAGGACATGGAATGAGGGATATCATTGCTGATGTCAGATAGATCTTGGCTGAAAGCAGAGAATACCAGAAAGATGTCTACCTGTGTTTTATTGACTATGCAAAAGCATTCAACTGTGTGGACCACAACACATCACAGATAACATTGTGAAGAAATAAGAATTGCAGAGAACACTTAATTGTGCTCATGAGGAACTTGTACATAGACCATGAGCAGTCTTTCAAACAGAACAAGGGATACTTCGTAATTTAAAATGAGGAAAAGTGTGCTTCAGGGTTGTATTCTTTAACCATACTTATTCCAACAGCTAATAAGAAGTAAGAATGTTGAGCTTCTACTAATAACCTGTACGATCCTAACAATTCAAGTAACAGCTTGGAATTTTTTTTTAATGTGTAAAATAAGGTAGAATTAGATGATCTCTAACGATATTTAAGCTCCTAATTTTATAATATTATAATTTTGTGTTAAGTAGGTAATGGAAATACCAAAATATTATAATCATATTCAAAATTGAATTTCTACTAGAAAACAGTATACCATAAATTGATAAACCTACTAAAAAGATAGTGCCACACTGCAGTGATCAATCCATAAATGCGAAATGAAGCCTGACAGTACTACAACAACACGTAATATCTGAAATCTATTATTTTAGAAAAATAAAAGTTAAGTTTAAAACTAGTTGGGTAAGGAAGAAGGAATTGGTAGGTTTGACAGTCTCCAAATACTGCCCAGTCTTTGTAGGTTTCTAAAATGAGTGATTCCACGGTCATTCTATTAAGAGGAAGCTATACAACATGTATACATGTAATTTCATCACGAGTGAATATTTTCTAAAGCTAACAGGCATCTCTTGGACCTTTCCTTCACCAATATAGTATCTATTTCAAAGAACATTAAAGATCTTCCACTGAAAAAAATTTTTTTAAAGATAGGCAATATTCTTGAAAAAATTACTGTGTTCTCTTTGATTTCTATACATGTAACTTTTCATTCAAGTTTGATACTTATCATTCAAGTTTGGACTTTTCATCAGTTTTTACAATCTCTGGGAAATTATTAGGAAAATGACTTTGATGGGCATCTGAAACCCTGGTATCCAGTTTATGGCAAAGGGATACAGCCTTAATTCTACTACCTTCATTCAACACATAAAAAAGTGTCATGGAGATTTTGCCAGGGCTGAAAACACAAAATTTTCTAGTTTTACATTAAGAAGACTTGAAAAAATAATTAAGAAGAATGAAAAAAGACATGAGTATCCTTGTCTCTTTTTTTTTTTTTTTTTTATGCTTTAGGCAAAAGTTTACAGAGCAAATTAGTTTCTCATTAAACAATTAATACCCAAATTGTTTTGTGACTGGTTGTCAACCCCACAATGTGTCAACACTCTCTCCTTTGTTCTAGACTCTTAATTTGTTAACCATAAATCCAGATTTTTATAAAATCAGTAGATTTTTTTTTAGGAATGACCTGATAAAAACTTATGTGTAAAACAACAGTTTTCATTTGATTGGTCCAAAGATAAATGTTTTAACTTCCTCAATGTCAGTATCAGGATGCTCTACACACTTGTTTTCTTATCCTTGGCTGAGATTTGTCAGTTTTAATAAGACATCATTTGTATTGGAAATAACATGAGAGAGGTTTGCAAAAAATGAATCTGTTCTTATTCAGAACTTCACATCCATTTATCTTTCTCGGAGAACTTGTAAATTTATAATTTGCCAAATTTGTCTTACATAACAGAAATTAAGGAAGGGGCTCCACCAACTTGTTAAAATAATGATATATTTCAGTATACAGTAGTGATGAGGGAGAAAGAAAAAGAGAGAGAAGGAAGATAAATGGGGCAAAATATCCCAGATTCAAATCTCACATAGTAAATTCTCTTCTTCATCTAGGGAAGATGCCAGGTCTTTAAGAAACTCCACACTTCTTCACCTACTTTCATCCATTTTCTAAAATAGACATAGTCCATTTGCATTAAACTTCAAAGTCTTTGAGGCTAAAAGAGTTTTAAATACTTTCAGAATATGGGTATGGCCATAATCTCTCTAAAGGCATTAATAAGTGTGCCCGTATGACTGAAGATAAGAATATTGAATCACCTATCATTTTTGTCACTTCCAAACTCCTCTATATAGAAAAGTTCAAAAATAACTGACTTGACCACAAATAAGGGCAGAAACTATGTTCATCTAGGTAAGACAGTGATCTGATATTCCAGTGTTTTTTTTTTTCAAATAATGACATAAGTACATTTTGGGACAGAGAGAGCTAGATAGATTCCACTCCAGAAAGATGACTTCCAATACTTTTGAAGAAACCCTAACATTTCTATCTTTTCCATAGTAACCTCTATGGATCCATGAATTTACAAAAACTAAAATTTATTGCTATGTGGTTCCTGGGTGGCACAAAGAATTAAGCAATCAACTACTAGCCAAGAGGTTAGCCATTTGAACACACCAAGTGGCACCTCAGAAGAAAGGCCTGGTGATTTGCTACCAAAAGGTCACAGCCTTGGAAACTCTATGGAGCAGTTCTACTATGCACACATGGGGTTGCCCTGAGTCAGAATAGACTCTACAGCAATTAATAACAACAACAATATTGCTATATATTTTATTGGTATGTCATTTGATATATTCAACTACTCATTTAAAAATATATATTACTTATTGTCTTAAACAACAAATTTAAAATGTTAGTATGTGTTTTATAGTTATGCAAGTTGGTGAAAACATATGTGCAGATCATATTTCTATCATGCTTGTTTTCCTAGACCTTGCCCTTAATTTATAATTGTTAATTTTCCAAATTGAAACACTGCCTTAAATTTCTTTTGCATGGAAATCATTTCATGTTCTTGGTCATTTAAATGACTCATCTATGGATGTTCTTTAGTGTTCTCAGTTGGTTTTTGATGTGTCATAACCAGCCAAGCTTCTGGCATTAATGGTGTGGATCAGTGAACTTTAACTTCCCTACCTGACTGGAGACATTGAGGCAGTGTTTTTTCTTTGAAGGATTAGTAAAAAATACAGAACAGCCTACTTCCTTACATCTCCTATCCACTTCTCCTGAATAAGCTATTAGTGAATACTATGGAGTTTTTAAAAGAATATACTAGCTGTGTCTTTTTTAATTCATACAAAAAAATAAAACAGAGAGATCTTTCCCTAGATTCCTTAGATAGTAAAGACTGGATCAATGTATATAGTAAGCATAAATAGATTCTAACCCATTAACTGAGCATCCGTGCTCAAACTGGAAGCTTAATTCTCAAAAAATCAGAAGAGGCAGAATTCAGAAAACTTTTCAAAAACCTATAATTTTCTGTTCTTTCATTTTCTCCTAAAATATCAGATGTGTGTAATAACAAATAACAGATATGTGAAATAACAAACACATAAAAGTGCAAAGTACCAAATGCGTTTTGGAATATTTTTGAAACCCCCTGAGGATATTTAAAGAGAGAACCAATGTATATTAAATATTAGAAACACAATAAAAAATAAAAGATCTAATTGGACTCAAGCAATTCATTCAACTTTTCATGCTCTACATAAGGAAAATCACCTGTCTCTAACAATAAGAAAAATTTCACTAAAAACTTATATACTGGAAATAAATGGTTATAATTTATGTCTGAAACTAGAATATGTATATACACACACACACTCACATATATACATGAGCACATTTAAGCATTTAAGTGTTCTGAAATTCCCTCAATGAGACGGATTGACACAGTGGCTGCAACGATGGGCTCAAACATAGCAAATGATTGTGAGGATGGTGCAGGACTGGGCAGCATTTCATTTTGTTGTACATACCGTTGCTATCAGTCAAAATTGACTCAACAGCATCCAACAACAACAACACATACACACACACTTAAACACACACAAACTGTGATAAGTAAAGTGCTTCTGGATTATAATAACTCATCCATACTTAAGGAAAATTATTTTATTTTATTTTTCTATTAGATAAAATATCTTGCCAACTGTAAGTTGAAAAGAGATTTTTACATCAAAAATTGCTTGCTGCTGTCAAAAAAATAATTCACGATGATCAAGTGGGATTTATACCAGGTATGCAGAAATAGTTCAACATTAGAAAAACAATCAATGTAATCCATCACATTAATAAAACAAAAGACAAGAACCACATGATCCTATCAATCAATGCAGAAAAGTCATCTGACAAAATCCAACACTGATTCATAATAAAAACTCTCAACAAAATAGGAATAGAAGGGAAATTCCTCAACGTAATTAAAGGCATTTATACAAAGTCAACAGCCAGCATCATCCTAAATGGAGAGACTTTGAAAGCATTCCTCCTGAGAACGGGAACCAGACAAGAATGCCCTTTATCACAACTCTTATCCAACATTGTGCTGGAGGTCCTAGCCAGAGCAATTAGGCTAGAAAAAGAAATAAAGTGCTTCCAAATTGGTTAAGGAAGAAGTAAAAGTATCTCTATTTGCAGATGATATGATTTTATACACAGAAAACCCTAAAGAATCCACAAGAAAACTACTGGAACTAACAGAAGATTTCAGCAAAATATCAGGATACAAGATAAACATACAAAAATCAGTTGGATTCTTCTACAACAACAAAGAGAACTTCCAGGAGGAAATCATCAAATCAATACCATTTATAATAGCCCCCAAGAGGATAAAATACTTAGGAATAAATCTAACCAGAGACATAAAAGACATATACAATGAAAACACCAAGGCGCTACTGCAAGAAACCAAAAGAGACCTGAATAAGTGGAATAATATACCTTGTTCATGGATACGAAGACTCAACATCGTGAAAATGTCAATTCTACCCAAAGGGATACACAGATACAATGTAATCCTGATCCAAACTCCAATGGCACTTTTTAATTAGATAGAGAAGCAAATCACCAACTTCATATGGAAGGGGAAGAGGCTCCTAACAAGTAAAGCATTACTCAAGAAGAACAAAGCGGGAGGCCTCAGACTACCTGATTTTAAAACCTATTATACCGCCATGGTAGTCAAAACAGCCTGGTACTGGTACAGCAACAGATACACAGACCAATGGAACAGAACTGAAAATCCAGACATAACTTCATCCACCTATGAGCAGCTGATATTTGACAACAGCCCAAAGTCCGTTAATTAGGGAAGAGACAGTCTCTTTAACAAATGGTGCTGGTATAACTGGATATCCATCTGCAAAAAACTGAAACAAGACCCATACCTCACACCATGCACAAAAACGAACTCAAAATGGATCAAAAACCTAAATATAAAATCTAAAATAACAAAGATCATGGAAGAAAAAATAGGGACAACACCAGGAGCCCTAATACATGGCATAAACACAATACAAACCATAAATAACAATGCACAAACACCAGAAGAGAAACTAGATAACTAGGAGCTCCTAAAAATCAAACCCTTATGCTCATCAAAAGGCTTCACCAAAAGAGTCAAAAGATAACCTACAGACTGGGGAAAAAAATTTGGCTACAACAAATCCTATCAGTGTCTAATCTCTAAAATCTACAAGATACTGCAATACATTAACAACAAAAAGACAAATAACCCAATTAAAAAATGGGCAAAGGATATGAACAGGCAGTTTGCCAAAGAAGACATTCAAGTGGCTAACAGACACATGAAGAAGTGCTCATGATCATTAGCCAGTAGAGAAATGCAGATCAAAACTACAATGAGATATCATCTCACCCCAACAAGGCTGGCATTAATCCAAAAAACAAAAAAATAAATAAATGTTGGAGAGGTTGTGGAGAGATTGGAACACTTATACACTGTTGGTGGGAATGTAAAACGGTACAACCACTTTGGAAATTGATTTGGCACTTCCTTAAAAAGCTAGAAATAGAAGTATCATATGATCCAGCAATCCTACTCCTTGGACTACATCCTAGAGAAATAAGAACCATCACATGAATAGATATATGCACACCCATGTTCACTGCAGCACTGTTCACAATGGCAAAAAGATGGAAATAACCTAGATGCCCATCAACGGACAAATGGATAACAAAATAAGGTATATTCACACAATGGAATACTATGCAACAATAAAGAACAACGATGAATCCATTAAACATCTTATAACATGGAGGAATCTGGGAGGCATTATGCTAAGTGAATTTAGTTAGTCACAAAAGGACAAATATTGTATAATACCACTATTTCAAGAACTCAAGAAAAGGTTTAAACACAGAAGAAAACAATCTCTGATGGTTACGAGGGTGGTGAGGAAAAGGAGAGGGTTATTCACTAACTAGACAGTAGACAAGAATTATCTTAGATGAAGGGAAGGACAGCACACACTACAGGGGAAGTCAGCACAACTGGACTAAACCAAAACTAAGAAGTTTCCTGAACACAACCAAACACTTCGAGGGTCAGAATAGCAGGGGCGAGAGTCTATGCTTTCAGAGGACATCTAGGTCAATTGGCGTAACAAAGTTTATTAAGAAAATGTTCTGCATCCTACTTTGGTGAGTGGTGTCTGGGGTCTTAAAAGCTTGCAAGTGGCCATCTAAGATGCATCAATCTGTCCCAACCCACTTGGAGTAAAGCAGAATGAAGAGCACCAAAGACACAAGGAAAGTATTAGCCCAAGAGACAGAAAGTGCCATATAAACTACAGACTGCATCAGCCTGAGTCCAGAAGAACTAGATGGTGCCAGGCTACCACCAATGATCGCCTGACAGGGAACACAACAGAAAGTCTCTGATAGAGCAGGAGAAAAGTGGGGTGCAGAACTCAAATTCTAGTAAAAACACCAGACTTAATGGTCTGAGACTGGAGGAACCCCAGAAAGCATGGCCCCTGGACTCTCTGTCAACCCAGAACTAAAACTATGCCTGACGCCAAATCTTCTGGCAAGAATTAGACTGCACTATGGGACATAAAATGATTCTCATGATGACAGTGCTTCTTAGCTCAAATAGATACATGAGACTAATGGGCAGCTCCTGTCCGGAGGTGAGATGAGAAGGCAGAGAGTGTTAGGAGCTGGTTAAATGCACAAGGGAAGTCACAGGTGGAAAGGGGGAGTGTGCTGTCACAGTTTAGGGAGAGCAATTTGGGTCACATAACAATGTATGTATCAATTTTTGTATGAGAAACTAACTTGAATTGTAAACTTTGACTTAAAGTACAATAATTTTTTAAAAAATGCTTGTTGAATCTCCACTTGAAAACAAAATGTTAATTAAAATCATAATCCATGGTAAGCTTCTCAATATAAACAAGATTTTGTTGTAAGCAGTGACAAGGAAGCTGATAATAGATTTGACTAATTTCATAATTTATTATATGTAACAAGAAACACTTCAGTAGCCTGTAATTCTCATAGGAGAGAGGAAGAAGTTGTGTTTGTTATTTTGGAAAGCTTCAATTAGAACCAAACTCTGGATGAAAATTTTGCACTCAAATAATGATTTCTTGATTTCAAACATATTTTAACTCATTTTGCTAAATATATCTCAGAGGTTCACACTCTGAATACACTAACATTTGTAGTTACCAGTAACCCATGTAAGTGCATTGTATTATGAATTATTCAATTGCAATATAACATCTATCTTTCACATAGTGCTTACTAAGCCATAAAATAGATTTTATCTCATTTACTTCTGGTAACTCTAAGATGAGAATTCTCTTTTACGTGTATTTGCAGGTAAGAAAACAGACAACCCAAAAACTAATTTTCTCAAGATCATATGGCCAGATCATATGATCAAAATCAGACTTTGTTCTTTCCACTATAATACGCTGCCATCTCTTTGGCATAGGAGATTAAGCTCAAGTTATAATTTGAGATGATTGATTGATTGCATTTATTGAATGGTTCATTCATTCCTCCAATAAATATTTGCTCAACACTTACCATGTCCTGGGCACTATGTGGAGCCCTGGTGGCGCAGTGGTTAAAAGCTCAGCTGCTAACCCAAGGATCCGCAGCTCAAGTCCACCAGCCTCTCCTTGGCTCCTTGGAAATCCTATGGGGTGGTTCTACTCTGTCCTATAGGGTCTCTATGAGTAGGAATCAACTGCAATTTTTTTTTTTTTTTGAGGCACTATGTGAGCAGGATCATAACAAATTATGGATAACAACAACAACAATATGAGGAAGAAGGATGCATTTATAAAAATTATATGGAATATTGCTTTGTGATATAAAGAAAAACAAATAATTGAGAAATTTCAAGACAATATGCTCAATAATTCAGTGGTGGTATCTATAAGGTATATGACTATATGGCAGCAGAGAGACAGGAATGAGTATGTTTTTCCACTAAAGTCAAGGTGGACTTAACAGGGAGGACAACACTTGGATCTCGAAGAAGTAGGAAACTTATCAGAAAAAAGAGCCAAAAGTAAGTTTCCTATGACAGAGGAAAGAACATGTTAAAAGATATATTTATTTTTAGTTGCTTTTAATAGTGCTTTTAAATTTCTTCAGAAAATATATCCTATTTATCTACCTCTAGGGTACTTGGCTTCACCTCAAATTCCACCCCATCACTGCTGCATTTGAAACTCTACCTTTAATTTGTAGCATTAACTTAAAAGTTTGCCCAGATCAGATACTGCTATAAATGCTTTTATAAATATTATTTTTAATTAAAAAAATCATTGTAAATTTTTTTACAGATGAGGAAAAGAATGATTAGATTATTTGTCCAAATTAGCATATCAAATTAAGGTAAAAAAAGAACTGGAATCTAAAAAGAATTGGCAGTTTGATTCCCAAATTGTTGCTCTTAATTTTCATTCAATATTGTTTCCTTTTCCTATATATAGCCTTATATTGAGGGCTATCTATCCACTTGTTTATATTTTGAAAATACTAATTAAATTTTTAATGCAGTAAAGTATTTTATCTACATTTAAATTGATAACAAGTTGACTTCAATGTTGTATTAATTTATTCCTTCAAGATTCTTGGACAGGCAGTGCTAACACCAGTTAAATGTGTTACTCAAACAATTATTGTCTTACTAAAATAAGCTAGTTGTGATTTGATCAAATTACTTAATTTCTGATTCTGACTTCCCATATAAAAAGCGGAAATTGTTAATACTGCTCCAGTGGACATCTGTCATTGTTGGTAAATCACAATCTTTTTTACTATAGTCTTAAAATTTCAGTGTTTCCTGAATTTTAATCTTACCTTTCACAGGTAAAATTTAAAAAAAAACAAACATTGAAAAAATAAAATAAAATATCATTTCAACTCCCTTGCAGCTAGAGTGACCTAATTCTGAAGATGCACTCATGTACTGATTTGGAAGTGATCTACTGATGGAACATCCTTGGGCTTGGGTCATCCATTGTGGTGGGAGGGGTGGTGGCAACCTGGTTCTGTTCTCAATAGCAGAAGTCCACTTTTTAAGCGAGTTCTACAGAGCTTGAGAGTTTTCCCTGCAAACTCAAACACCTGGTGCCGTCGAGTTGATTCCGACTCATAGTGACCCCATAGGACAGAGCAGAACTGCCCCATAGGTTTCCAAGGAGTGGCTGGTGAATTCAAACTGCCTACCTGTTGGCTAGCAGCCTAACGCTTAACCACTGGCACCACCAGAGCTGCAATTTCAGTGTTTCCCTGCAAGCTCAGCCTCCTTCAAAGGTTCTGTGGGCCTTCTAATACCCTTTCTGCTGTTGGAGATAGACTGGATTCTATTTTGTTTTTGATCCAAATGACTGACAAATCTAACTTTTTAGAGCTTTCATGAGATTCAAGGCATGGCAGAATGTAAAGCACTCGATGTAATGGCTGCATGTGACGAGTGCTCAGCTAACGGAAGCTATTAATATCCACATTTAAACTTCTGTTATTTCATTATAGTAACTGTCTGCCCACTGCTAGTATCTGATAACTCATTTTGGGAATTATTCTAGGATGCTTGAAGTATTCTCTTAATTTATGTTTTATTCAGATACGATGTTGAGTTGATGATAGATTCAGATCTCAATATCTGTTAAAAATAGCAAATTTTAAAATAAGTAATAAGCTTTTCATACTCATTATTTATTCTCATTTTGTCCAGGATTTTGCTAGATTTTTCATATTTCTTAATGTTACAAAGAACATGTTTCTCTTTGTTATATAGTACTGCTATAACAGAAATACCACAAGTGCATGGCTTTAACAAAGAGAAATTTATTCTCTCACAATCTAAGAGGCTAGAAGTCCAAATTCAGGGTGCCAGCCCCAGGGGAAGGCTTTCTTTCTCTGTAGGCTCTGAGGGAAGGTCCTTGTCATCAATCTTCCCCTGGTCAAGGAGCTTCTCCAAGCAGGAACCCCTGGTCCAAAGACGTGCTATTCACCTGGTTCTGTCTCTTGGTGGTATGAAGTCCCCATGTCTCTCTGGGGACTTCTCTCTTTATATCTCAAAAGAGACTGACTCAGGTTGCAACCTAATCTTATAGATTGAATCTTGCCTCATTAATGTAAGTGCCTCTAATCCTGCCTCATTAACATTATAGAGGCAGGATTTGCAATACATAGGAAAATCATATCAGATGACAAAATGGTGGACAACACACAATACTGGGAATCATGGCCTAGCCAAGTTGACACACATGTTTTGGGGACCAAATTCAATCTTTAACAATGTTCAAGTGAAAAATCATTTTTCTCTTTTAAAATAGTAAATTATATGTAGTGATTTTAAGAGCAACAGCACATATATAAATTCATTATGACTTATTATAATATTGATATTTTAGGTGCAGTTGCCAGTTCCAGCTGAAAAAGTTTTAAAAAATATGTTGATGCTGGCATGCAGACAAACAAAATCTAACATGATCCAAGCAAACTTCATCTACAGATGCCCAAAAGGCCTTCATTTTTTACTGCTTTTTAGGAAATGATTTCAAGTGAAAGACAAGTAAGGCTAATTACCTCCTGGAAAATTCTCCTAGAAAGAACAGAAATCTAATTCAGAAAAAGACCACTTATTAAGAAGAATCAGAGGTGGTCAAAGAATCAGAGGTGGTCAATATTTATCCAAACACCTTAGAGAAGAAAAGTTTTGCTAACTGAAAAGACTCTTTAAAATCCACAGAAGTTGGGTATTAGATTATGTAAACCAAAATCAAACCCGTAGCGACCCTACAGGATGGAGTAGAACTTCCCCATAGGGTTTCCAAGAATGAGCTGGTGGATTCAAACTGCAGACATTTTGGTTAGTAGTTGAACTCTTAACCACTGTGTCACCAGGGCTATCTATCTGTCTATTTATCTATCTATCTATCTATCATCTATCTACCTACCTACCTACCTACACATATATCACATATATATATCCCCTATGTGTCTGTCAGTTTGAACAAGTCCATGAGAGCCAAAGTACAACCTTGAGTATATCGCACCTGAATTTACAGACCATCTCAAGAATAGATTTGACACCTTGAACACTAATGACCGAAGACCAGATGAGTTGTGGAATGACATCAAGGACATCATACATGAAGAAAGCAAGAGTTCATTAAAAAGACAGGAAAGAAAGAAAAAACCAAAATGGATGTCAGAAGAGACTCTGAAACTTGCTATTGAACATCAAGAAGCTAAAACGAACAGAAAAAATGATGAAGTGAAAGAGTTGAACAGAAGATTCCAAAGGGTAGCTCTAGAAGACCAAACAGAGTATTATAATGAAATGTACATAGACTTGGAGTTCGAAAATCAAAAATGAAGAACATGCTTGGCATTTCTCAAGCTGAAAAACTGAAGAAAATATTCAAGCCTCTAGTTGCAATATTGAAAAATTCTACAAGCAAAATATTGAATGCTGCGGGAAATATCAAAAGAACATGGAAACAATACATAGTCACTGTGCCAAGAAGGATTTGTTGACATTCAACCATTTCAGAAGGTAGTATATGATCAAGAACCAATGGTACTGAAGGAAGAGCCCAAGCTGCACTGGAGGCATTGGCAAGAAACAAAGCTCCAGGAATTGATGTAACACCAACTGAGATGTTTCAACAAACAAATGCAACACTGGAAGCACTCACTTGTCTATGCCAAGATTTGGAAGATAGCTATCAAGCTAATCAGCTGGAAGAGATCTGTATTTGTGCCCATTCCAAAGAAAGGTGATCCAAAGAGTGTGGAAATTACAAAACAATATTATTAATATTACATGCAAGTAAAATGTTGCTGAAGAGAATTCAGAATTGGGTGCAGTAGTACATTGACAGGGAACTGCCAGAAATTCAAACCAGAGTCAGAAGAGGACCTGGAATGTGGGATATCACCGCTGATGTCAGATTGATCTTAGCTGAAAGCAGAGAATACCAGAAAGATGTTTACCTGTGTTTTACTGACTATGCAAAGGCATTGGACTGTCTGGATCATAACAAATGATGGATAACACTGTGAAGAATGGGAATTCCAGAACATTTAATTGTGCTCATGCGGAACCTATATATAGACCAAAGTGGCAGTGGTTTGAAAAGAACAAGGGCATACTGAGTAGTTTAAAATCAGGAAAGGTGTGTCACAGTTGTATGCTTTCACCATATTTATTCAATCTGTACGCTGAGCAAATAATTCGAGAAGCTGGACTATATGAAGAAGAACACAGCATCAGGATGGGAGAAAGACTCATTAATAACCTGTGCTATGCAGCTGACACAAACTTGCTTGCTGAAAGTGAAAAGGACTTGAAGCACTTACTGATGTAGACTACAGCCTTCAGTATGGATTACATCTTAACATAAAGAAAACAAAAATCCTCAGAACCATATCAATATACATCATGATAAATGGAGAAAAGATTTACATTGTCAAGAATTTCATTTTACTTGAATCTATAATCAATGCCCATGGAAGCAGTAGTCAAGAAATCAAATGTCATATTGCACTGGGCAAATCTGCTTCAATAGATCTCCTTAAAGTGTTAAAAATCAAAGATGTCACTTTGAGGACTAAGGTACACCTGACCCAAGCTATGGTGTTTTCAGTCGCCTCATACGAATGTGAAACTTGGACAATGAGTAAGTAAGACCAAAGAAGAACTGATGCTTTTGAATTATGGTGTATGGTGTTGGTGAAAAATATTGAATATACCATGGACTGTAAGAAGAACGAACAAATCTGTCTTGGAAGAGTTTAGCCAGAATGTTGCTTAGAAGCAAGATTGGCGAGATTTCATCTCACTTACTTTGCACGTTATCAGGAGGGACCAGTCCCTGGAGAAGGACACCATGTTTGGTAAAGTAGAGGGTCAGTGAAAAAGAAGAAGATCCTCAACAAGTTGGACTGACACAGAGATGCAATGATGGGTTCAAACATAGCTACAGTTGTAAGGATGGTGAAGGACTGGGCACTGTTTTGTTTTGTTGTAAATAAGTTCACTATGAGTCGGAACCGACTTTTCAGCACTTAACAACAACAGCAACAATACTGAAGGGTCTAGAACCTCCCTAAAGATACACAGAACTTTTTAATATGTAAAATAACATGTCAAATCTGACACTAAAAACCTTAATGACTCTGGTTTCATTTGGTTCATACATGAGATTTTTCCATTAGACATCACAGTAAATCAGTTATCTGTTGTATACTTAATCCTTTGTAGAAATCCTTTTATTTCTTAGGAAGTGTGTAAGGTTTTTTTTCACAATTCTGTTTTTAAATTTTACTATGATTTATGGATTTATTCTTTTCTTCATGTTTTTTGGCATTTAGTGGTCCTATCAATATATAGTCTTATGTTCAGGAAACGTTTCTTCCTCTGTATCTTAATAATTTCTTCCTTCATATTTTAATACTTTGGTTTTGCAATTCATATTTTATAGAAGGATATATGTACCATTTGGATTTATTCTCAGTTATATCATATGTTTTACTGTAGAGATACTTAATATTATTGTCTAGGTCACTAGCTTGGTATTTAAATCTGTACATTATATTTGTTGTGTCTTTTTTTCTTGAACAGATTTTTTTTTTTAATATTTTATTGTACTTCAGGTAAAGGCTTACAGAACAAATAGTTTCTCATGAAACAGTAGTACACATGTTGTTTTATGACAATGGCTAACAACCCCACAACATATTAAGCCTCTAAATTCTCAACCTTTTTTTTTTTTTTTTTTTAGTGAAAATACATAGCCAAAGATACACCGTTTCAAAAATTTCTACATACACAGTTCAGTGACATTGACTATGCTCTTTCAATTGTGCTGTTGTTCTCACTTAAGATGAAGGCTTACAGAACAAAATAGTTTCTCATTTAACAGTTACTACACATGTTGCCCTATGACAATGGTTAACAATCTCACAACACATCAACACTATCCTTACACAACCTTGGGTTCCCTATCACCAGCTTCCTTGTCTCCTTCTGCCTTCTGGCCCTTGTCACTGGACTCCTGTACCTCGTTAGTCTCATTTGGTTTTATGGGGCTGTCCACTCCCAGGCTGAACAGTGAACCTCGGAGGTAACTTCACCACTGAGCTAAAAGGGTGTCTGGGGGCCATACTCTCAAGGTTTCTCCAGTCTCCTTTAGGCCAGTAAATCTGGTCTTTTTTTTTTTTTTCTGAGTTAGAATTCTGCTCCACATCCTTCTCCAGCTCTGTCCAGAACCCTCTGTTGTGATCCTGGTCAGAGCAGTCAGTGGTGGTAGCCGGGCACCATCTAGCTGTACTGGACTCAGTCCGGTGGAGGCCTTGGTAGCTGTGGACAATTAGTCCTTTGGACTAATCTTTTCCTTGTATCCTGTTTTCTTCATTCTCCTTTGCTCCCGAAGGGATGAGACCAGTGGAGTATCTCAGATGGCTGCTCACAGGCTTTTAAGACCCCAGACACTACTCACCAAGGTAGAATGTAGAGCATTGTCTTTATAAGCTGTGTCATGCCAATTGAGCTAGATGTTCCCTGAGACCATAGTCCCCAAAGCCCTCCACCCAGCAATTCAGTCCCTCAGGGAGTTTGGATGTGTCTATGGGGCTTCCATGACCTTTCCTTGTACAGGTTGTGCTAGTTTCCCCTCTATTGTGTACTGTCTCACCCTTCACCCAAGATACCACTTATCTATTGCCTATTTAGTATTTCCCCCCCACCCCTCCCATCCCTGGTAACCAACAAAGATGGTTACATTTTGTGTGTGAACTTTTTCATGGGTTTTTACAACAGAGGTCTCATACAATATTTGTCCTTTTGTGACTGACTTATTTCACTCAGCATAGTGTACTCCAGTTTCATCCGTGTTATGAGATGGTTCACAGATTCATTGTTGTTCTTTCTCGTTGCATAGTACTCCATTGTGTGTATGTACCATAGTTTGTTTATCCATTCATCTGTTGATGGGCACCTACGTTGTTTCCATCGTTTTACTATTGTGAACAATGCTGCCATGAACACAGGTGAGAACAACAGATTTTTAATGTTTAAAATTATATTGTTAACTTTCCAAAACCTTTTCCTTGTGTTTTGGTTTCTTCTTTTTCTTGTTTTTCTGATAGAATGACCTCTTTAATTTCTTGAAGAGTAAATTATTTTAAGTTTTCTTCTATTTTCTGAATTGCTTTTGTTTCCACTGTCGTGAGTTATTAGATTTCCATCTTGGGATTTTGTTCCTTGGCATGAGTTTACCTTAAATATCTTGCAACTTATGGTTCGTATTTAAGAATACAGGACTAAGTATTATTAGTTTAGGAGGCTAGCATTGGAATACTTTACAGTTATGCAACCACAAATGGTTTTAAATTGCTTCACTATTACTGGTAAGTTACATAGCTTGAATAATTTTTTTTCCCTTTCTTTATAACCTTCCACAACAAACACACCCCACCTCAATGCTCATAGAAGTCCCCCTCTCTTTATTGAGATGGCTCTTCCTTACCCAACAATTTATTTGAGAAAGATTTTCTGAGACTTCATTCTACGTTAAGTCCACCTGTCCTGACTCTTGGGAAACCTCCACGTTTCTCTTGACTCTTCATACCATAATTGCTTGTTCAGTGTATATCTTCTGTAACAGGCTGAGGGCAAAGAGTGTCAATCTTGTTCATTCTTGGAGTCCTCTCTCTCTGAGAACTGGACCTGCCATAAGTTGCCATACATAAATAAAAGCTCAGTGAGTTATAATGTATATATTCATAATATAATGCATTGGCTATTAGCAGAAATACAAAATATTATTGCCATTGAACATCAATAAAACTTACGGACATACTATACTTTATATATAAATTAGAATGTAAGTTCCATAAAGCCATAGGATTTTATCTATTATGTTTATTCTTACATATTCAGCACTTAGAACAGTAGAGGCTACACAGAATATACTAGACACTCAATGTAATTGTAGAGAAAACACTGACTTTATTTAAAAACAATTTAACTTTATTTCCCAACACAATTTTTTAACTCATTCATGCTGGGGTCCAAACATATGGGTACCTGTTGACCAGTACCTCTCCCTAGCTCCACCTCTAACACATAAATGTTGTGTATTAAAAAAAATTAAAAAAGAGACAAAAAACTCCCTCTATGATTGGGAAGAAAGTATTTTCTAGACCGATTACTGGCAAAAGAGATGATAAAATTATGTTCCATAATAACAAGGTGCCCTGTATTTAAAGCTTTTCAGAAAGATAATATGATGGCTTTCATTTATCTAATATATAAAAGCAGAAGGGATACAGGAAGAAAGGAAAGTAATATTTATATTTTTTTATTCTTAAGTTAAAGTTTTATTCTTTAAATATTATATAAAGCTATTAGCTTTAAATTATTTTCCCTAAAAAAATGTGTTCTTTATTGTGATTTTACTGAATTACAGAAAGAAAAATAAGATGCAGGGCAATCATGAATTAGCATATAATACTGTTGTTGTTAGGTGCTGTGAGTCAGTTCTGACTCATAGCAACCCTAGGAACAACAGAACGAAACACTGCCTGCTCCTGTGCCACCTCACAATCGTAGTTATGCTTGAGCCCACTGTTGCAGCCACTGTGTCAATCCATCTCGTTAAAGGTCTTCCTCTTTTTCACTGACCCTCTACCTTACCAAGCATGATGTAGTTCTCCAGGGAATGGTGTCTCCTGATAACATGTCCAAAGTATAGGAGACAGTCTAGCCATCCTTGATTCTAATGAGCATTCTGCCTATACTTCTTCCAAGACAGATTTGTTCGTTCTTCTGGCAGTCCATGGTATTTTCAAATTCAATATTCTTCTCCAGCACCATAATTCAAAGGCATCAGTTCTTTTTCAGCCTTCCTTATTCATTGTCCAGCTTTCACATGCATGCATGGGGCTACTGAAAATACAATGGCTTGGGTCAGAAGCACCTCAGTCCTTAAAGTGACATCTTTGCTTTTTAACACTTCAAAGAGATTATTTTGCCCAATGCAATGTGCAGATTTGCCCAATGCAATGTGCTCTTTGATTTCCTGACTGCTGCTTCCACAGGTGTTGATTGTGGATCCAAGTAAAATGAAATCCTTTAAAACTTCAATATTTTAAGTGAGGAACTTAATTTTCCTTTGGTTTCAATTCAATCTGTGATCACATGAAACAATGAATTTATACATTTGTGACCTAACTGTATCCACTATAATTCCAGAAGGAGTCAGTGTTTATTAATTTCTAGCCTACACTTCCCTTAAAACTAGACGATGACAAAAATCATTAAAATTTCTTCACCTTCAGGTAACTAGATCCTATCCATCAGAATTCATTCATTTTCCAAACAGACTTCCTCTCTCTTGGTATCCAGCATTTCTGAAACAAACGATGGCTATCTTAGTATAAACTCTTTTTACTAGGCGATCAATATAATGCTAGGCAAGTAAGTCATTAAGCAAACAAACTCTTGTTCAAATGCAGAAAAAATTCAGGATTATTCTTGTTATAGCACTTCAGGAAAGAAAAGGAAAAAAAAAATGCTTAAATTCACCTGAGGCATATATACCCCAAAGTTCACTCAGCTCTGTAGTGTCCTATCTAGATTTACAGTTATCTATTTGACTTCTAGGTGCTCTGGTGGCACAGTGGTTAAGAGCTATGGCTGCTAACCAAAATGTCAGCAGTTCGAATCCACTAACCACTCCTCGGAAACCCTATGGAGCAGTTCTACTCTGTCCTATAGGGTCACTATGAGTTGGAATCAGCTTGGACAGCAACTGGTTTGGTTTTTTGTTATTTGACTTGGATGTCAAGATTCCCTAGAACAGAATATGGGAAGAATTCCTTCATGATAAAGTTACTGCAACTTGAACTTCACCTGGAAGGCTTTTCTGTATTGTTTTCCACTGCTTAATTTCACCACGACTACCTCTTTCACTCTGAGGGGCTGACAAAGTACAGAAAAGATAAATGCTGAATAGCTCCATTTGTCTTATGCTACCAGTACATGGTTGCAATGCAATGATAAATGGACACCAATAAATCTGTTATAGACAAAGAGCACTGGCATGTGGGTGTATTTTCTGCTCTTTGTACAATCAAGGAGGGCAGAAACAACTGCAGCAACATAAAAACAACAACAAAGCAAACACAGACACACACATACACCTCTGACCCAATCCAGGAAATGACAGCTACAAGACTGTCCTTCTTACAAGGTATATAGATAATATCCACCAATCACTTTTGTTGATAAATGAAGTCTTTCTTTTTTTACTGAGAAAGAGTGTTCAAAGTTAATCTTCAGGAAGTTGCTTTACATACCTGAGCTCTAAAAGAAATTTCTGGATGGTAAAGTAGAGGGTCAGAGAAAATGAGGGAAACGCTCTATGAGATGGATTGACAAAAAATAACTGCAGCAATGGACCCAAACATACAATCATAAAGATTGTTGAGGACTGCGCAACACATAGTTCTGTTGTACACGGGGTCACCATGAGTCAAAGCCAACTCGAATGCAACTAACAACAACCACTATACACTGCAAACTGTAGCTACCTTGGATATCCACATTCACAAGTCTTTATATTTGGGAAGATTTCCAAACTTTGCCTGAGTCCCCACTCCGTATACTGTGGCCTGGAAACACTATGCAGTGAGCTGGGGCAACTGTAAGGTTCCCCTCCTTTTATTTCCCTCTCTGAGAAATCACTGTATTATGTTTTTTAATGCCCAATGACTGAAAACCACTGTTTTGTTGTTGTTTGTTTTTTTAGTTGTTTTAGGTGGGAGAGAAAATTCGATCCCTGTACTCCATCTTGGACTTAGCAGAAGTCCTCAGATGTAAAATAATTTAAACTAATCTATTTAGGATAGAGAGGGATAGTACATAATGATAAATGGTTCATTCAAAAAAAAGGTAATTTAAATATGTAACTATCATCTATTTTCTCATTTGCTTGAATCATAATACCAAACTATCAATTTTATTTCTTTTAGTTACGTCTTCTTTCTTAATAATAAGAAACTATTTTAAAGATGTCAGTCTTTAATTTTATTGCAAATATTTTATATTTTTCTCTAAGAAAACACTCAGAATGGATTAATAATAAGCATACTATTAATTCTAAGCTTTTAATCCCTTAAATTATTCAAATTTAATCAATTTTCTAAAGTTTAAGCTGTTTACCAGCCATAAAAACTGTAAGAGTTAACAGTCAGAATATTAAAAAAAAAAAACTGCTTTATTTTCTAACTCTGCATTCTAAAATAAAAATTTTTAAGTTTTTTAAATTTTTATTTTGTATTTATATACTAAAATGATGAGTTGAAACATGAAGTGGGATGAGATAAATTGAAATAAAAAAGAAAGAAGCCATAGCAAAAATAGCATCTCAAAAGAGTCATAAAATATACAATTATTCCTCTTAATATTATATAATATTTTTATTATAATTCTATACACTAGTGCATAGTAAATATGCTATTATTATAAAATTTGTTGGATATACATAGTACAGAAATCCAGAGAGACTATATATTTAATGTTTCTTGAAATAATAGAAAAATTTGACAAATCAGTGTATAAGTCATGAAATTTGAGCTTTTAATATTAAAATTCATTTTCATCTAGATCCTTTAATTTCACATTGATTGTTTTTTCATGACATTTTATAATTATTTAAGAGGTTTTTTTCTTTTTTTTTTTTTTTAAAGAGCATATTGAACTTTGCCTTCAACTCAAAGTGTTATTTTGGAAGCAAATATATAATTATAATGTGCGAATCTATTGTATGTAAGAAATCTAAACATGCACACACACAGCAGTCTTCAAATATTCATTGTTAGATTTTTATTAAATATTGCTTGAGCAAACAGAAGTGGTGAACACTTTGTACAGGAGGCTTGCCAACAGAAGGAGAAAGTAAGACGATTCATAGTAAGAGCTAAAAATGATAGTTTATCATAGTAATGATAACAATCAATAGTAATGGCTATCAATTTTAGCACTTACTATGAATTGTCAAAATCATCCCATGAGGTAGGCACTATTATTTTTCCTCATTTTACTGATGGGGAAACTAAGGCACTGGGCATTTAGGTAATTTACTTGAAAACGGCAGAGCAGGGTGAAAAATAAGCTCTGTCTGGTGCTACTAATGCTATTTGTATGGACCTAAAATGCTATATTAAAAACAATACATTTACAGTTTCAATGTTGTATCTACAAAACAACAACAAAGACAAACAAAACAAACAACACCTACTCTAAAACAGCCTCCTGCCAACATTTGTAGAGACGTGGCCCAACTCTGCAGTATTGGCTAATACTGGTCATAGTATAAACGAAGATACTCTTGATTTTATTTTCCTTTCCTTCGTCAAATCATCATTAACATTTTTGGTTTCTATGGAGGCTATCAAAGTATTACATTCTTTTCAGAAAATAAGCCTGCTCCTGTTATATGCTTTCCTTACAAGGGTCATATAATCTTTGAGAGGGACAGCTAGGGAGATACCCACAGCCTTGGATGCATTCCTTTTCTTTACAGTCTGTTGGAAATGGACACCAGATTGGATGAAACATGGAGATTCCTATTATTTTATCTCACAAAAGTCACATTTGATAAAGCTCACTATTTTTCTAGATGGCTCTCATTTGTTAATACTTATTATTTCATGCAGAGTGCAGAGAGTTTAAAAGCATTCGCTTTCAGTATGTTATATACTGGAAATGAAATGACACATTTCAGAAAGTTCTTTGTAATTTAGGTAAGAACGCTTGCAAATTATGACACTCTTCCTTAATTATTAGGGTTATATCTTAATCGGGTTATATTGCCAATAAATGAGAATTCTTCATTCATCACTTATTTAAAGCTGACATCGGGAAATAAAATTTCAGTTGGAGATATTTCAAATGGCTTTCTAAGTAGAGATAATAACAGGCTTCCCACTCAGTTATTATTATTATTTTTTTGAATGCTTAATATAAAAGGTTTTGAGTAGTGATTTTGTCAGTGTGCATTTTTCAATAAGTAGAGGTGGGGCAAACACTATGCTTAAAGTTAGATGGGAAGAAGCAGTACTTCTTTTTATTTCATCCATCTAAAAATTTCAGTTGACAATTTAAAGACTCTTGAAAGTACTGCGATGCAGTTAAATGTTACTGACGAACACCTGTGGCAAACATGTAAGAATTAGTAATACGGAATAATAGCTAGAGTTAATGTTTTACTGAGTACGTTATGTGCCAAGAACTTTACATTCATTAACTCATTTAATTCTTACGGCAACCATATGAGAAAAGGCCTATTTTCTCCCCATTTTTCAGCAAAGGACACTGAGGTTTATTAACTCACGCAATGAGCAGGGTGTAAACTTATAGCTAATATGGCACAAACACCATATTACAAATGCACTCGACTGCTAACCAAAAGGTTGGTAGTTTGAACCCACCCATTAGAGCTGCAGAAGAAAGATCTGGTGGTCTGCTTCCGTAGAAATTACAGCCAAGAAAACCCTACAGAATCCAATTCTACTCTGTAACACATGCAGCTGCCGTGACAACACTACAGTAGGGATTTATTCATGTTCTCGTTAAATCTTCTACTAACTTGCAAAAGGTGTGAGAAAGTTCCCTTTGCTATTACTTGTGTGCTTACTTCTCTACCTAGTAAGCTATTCTTGCAACTATACTTACTGATGTATGATGAATAAGACATTATTTTTCAGCCAAAAATTAAAGGACCGTTTAAATCCAAATGTACATTAAAAATATGCATACACAGTGTTTGAAGACACTCAGAAGGATCAGTCAATAGTGTTATAAAATTTAAATGGTCATATTCTAAAACTTTAAAACAACTGAGGCTTAGAAATGTTACTAAAACCCTGGCCTTAATATTTAAAATGAAGTGAAGTTCATAAAATCAATTCTTTGTAATTATCGGAAAGAAATAATGTCCCTAATACCAGTGGACCATTTATGCGGTGTTTCAGAGCAGGAGAAAACATTTTTGACACATTGATTATTTCAGCATTACACACGCGTGTGTGCGCACACACACACACACATTGTTGAAACTGGAAGGAAGAAACCTGGAAGGAGAATTA
Source organism: Dugong dugon (assembly GCA_030035585.1). Taxonomy (NCBI): domain Eukaryota; kingdom Metazoa; phylum Chordata; class Mammalia; order Sirenia; family Dugongidae; genus Dugong; species Dugong dugon. Next base: position 109,971,477 of record CM057467.1, read on the forward strand.
GAAGATCTATGATCTAGGCCTAATATTGTCTCACTCTAGAGTCACCTGATTTGTGAAAAATTTACCAATGCAATTCAGTGGTGAGACACTGAAGAGTGGTCTTTACAGTGGTGGAGCAATTGAAGACCTGTACAGAAAACCTATACCTTCACTTGTTAACACTTGGAATTGGGTTTCAAGACGATAAAGGGAGTTCATATATGTTTGTATGGTTTGACATTTTTACAAAGTGTATGTATAACATGGGTAATTAAGAAAAAAGGAAACACTTTTTTTGAGACAAAAATATGAAACTAAAAAGATTTAGAATACTAGAGCTCCATAATATACCTCATATTTTTTACTCCTAAAAATATATCTAATAAAATTATACTCATCATTATTATCATCATCACTAATATACTCAGTACCTAAAATATGTTGGAGCCAGTGCCAAATGGCTTGTAAGTATTAAATCATTGAATTCTTACAGGAATCCTGTAAGTTAGGTACTATCCTGACAATTTTGCAGATGAGAAAATAAGCAGAGAGAAGTTAGACACTGTGCCTAAGTTCACATAAGCTGTGAGGAGTAGTACTGGGGATCAAACTCAGCAAGTCTGGCTCCAAGGCCCATATCATGAATCACTGCACTGAGTGTATGGATATTTGTTATCCTGGCTATCTCCAAAGAAATATTCTATAATTATTCACTGATGATATATATTGTTAAACAAGATCTAAGTTTTCTTCAGTTGCAATGAGTGTATCTGGGTCTATTCACAGAAATTCACTAGGCTTGATTCACTGGTTAGCCCAGGAATGTCATTAATTCTTTACCGAATTATTTTTTGTTTGTAAGATTTTGTAGACAAAATTTTTTTTTCCACTAATGGAATGCATGCTGTATCATTGAGTGTTTTTAAATTTGTGTTAGGTATGATGGATTTTGATAAATATTATGTGGGACACCTGTGCCCCAAAGGACTCTTGTGGTAGGACAGATGGGAAGAGACATGGAAAAAATATTCACGTAAATATTCTCGAATCCTGAACACCGTGTCTTCTCAATAACACACAGGAACAATAATTACACTTACAAGCCTCATCTCATTATACCGAAGCCCAAGAGGTAAAAGTTTTACACAATCACTTCTCCAGGATGCACCACCTCATACAATAACCTCTCAACACAGCAATATGATGCCAAATTTTTTTCTTCTGTTTTATGCAGTTATGCAAGTTCCCGCCCCAATGCCAGCACATACTATTTAAAAAAAAAACTCATTGTTGTCGAGTCAATTTCAACTCATAGCAACCCTGAGGGACAGGGTAGAACTGATCCATAGGGTTTCCAAGGAGTAGCTGGTGGATTTGAACTGCTGACCTTTTGGTTAGCAGCCAAGCTCTTAACCACTAAACCTCCCAAGAAATCCCAGAGGCAGAAAATGTAAGTGGTACTTATACATACCACGGACTATAAAAGAGTTAACATAAATATAAACAGGCAAGAAGGGTAGAATTTCTGAATCAGGTGTTACTTCATCAGAAATCAGGCTATACTGTATTCCCTGTTGACGCCTGAGGAAATCGAATTGCTGCTACATGAAACGTACTGACATTGTTTGAAGCAGAAGCTCAGTAGTTTTGAGTTGTCTTAGACTTACTTTTCCCGTCTCTCAAATGAATATCCTAGACTTCAGGTATAATTTCAGCTGGTAAGTGTTCCTCCACTTTTCCAGACAGCAATTAAAATTCACTCTCAGTCAGCCCTTTATTCTTGGGCAGAGAGATACAGAATTTGGTTAAATATTTCTTCCCCACCCCTAAACGCCTTCCTTTTACTCGACAATCTTCATGTCCAAAGTACTAAGTACAAATCTTAAGTACTAAGGAGCCCTGTTGGTGCAAAGTTTAAGTGCTCAGCTGCTAACCGAAAGGTTGGTGGTTCAAACCCACCAGCTCTTCCAAGGAAGAAAGGACTTGGCGGTCAGCTCCCATAAAGACTACACTCTAGGTAACCCTATGAAGCAGTTCTGAGACCAGCTAGGGACAGAAAAGGCCTTAAACAACAAATTATTTCAGTTAAAAATTTTTCTAGAAGAAGACTGGTGTCAACCACAAAACACTGTTTACCTTACTTGTGGGTTAAAGTTCAAGCTGCTTGCTCCTAATCTTCCGGCTTGCAGATGTGTTTCAGATCAGCCAGTTAGAGCTAGAATCCTGGGCATGTGCGGTAAGAGACCAGGCTGACCGCCAGATGGCCCCATCCCATAATAAGTATTGCCTAGGAACAAAAGACCCGTGCCAAGGCACCAAAATCACCGGACATACATCATCCAATCCCATTTCAGAAGCGAGAAGTCCATCAGCCGCTTCCGTGCCAAATCCTCGCTACTCCTTTTGAATATGTATGAAGTTAATGAATATGTATGACCGCCCCTCTCCCACGTGGTACAAAACTTACCCCAGCCCTTTGTTCGTAAGGAGAGTGCTTTGGGATTCATGCCCTTGTCTCTTTACTCACTGTGAGTAATAAACTATGCCTTGCTTTAAATCCGCTTGACTCTTGGTTATTCTTAACGAGAGAACAACCGGCGAACCCATTGCGTTCGGTAACAGTTTTACTCTGTCATATAGGTCTCTGTGACTAGGAATCAACTTGAGGGCATACAACAACAACAAGAAGAACATTTTTCCTATTCATATCCCAGGGATCCCAAAGCATTTCTATAATTATTATCATGGTGAAATTTGAATTATTGGAACAATAAGAAAAAAATATTGATTTTTAGTTAAGGTAGCTTGTGTCAAATTTAGATTTTTTTTAAATTTTACACTTTGTTGGGGAAAAAAAAAAAACACTGCAGATGATCAGATTTAAAGTAAAAACGTTTACTATCCAATTAATCGTCCACAAATTAGAGGAAATTAAATTCAGTTGAAATGTGTTTTTGTAATGAGTACAGCATAAGAGCAGGATTGAAAATGGCATCTTTGAGTCTTTTGGGTGAGTCACGTGTCAGGATACAATATATGATTGATGTGACTTATTATGGTATAGACTTTCTACCCATCTATTAGCATCTCAAAGTCCATTCAGAAAAAAAAAAATGATGAGAATAAAATGATGGAAATATTAATTATTGGGTTATGTCTGAATTTATGAAGACATAAAGCTGCTGGTAAGTGTGTGGTTTTTATTTCTATTATTATCCTCATTATTATTTTCAAAATAGTCACCCAACAAAGGTAACTTCAATTCTAAACCTCACTTATATGATTGATATGTATCAGGGAACCCACGTTCCACTTATCTGTAGCCAGAAAAGAGGAAACATCTACTACAATAATGACTGCCAGGACCTAAACTGATATTATCAGAGAAGGAAACATAGCTTTTGAGCTGCATAGAGACTCCCCAAGTGACTTTCCAATATTGAATCCAAAGCTAGAGAAAACCAACTCTCTTTTGTGTGGCGTGGTCTTTAAAGAGCACAAAGGTAATGACTAGTATCAAAGGGGGCTATGGGAAACAGAAAATTGCTTTTAAGCTCAACTGAAAAGCACCGATTCGAAATTCAGAATGACTTAGCTGGCTTAAATTCTCTGCACCTCTAAGGACACCAGAATGCTGCATAACTCATACCCACACAAACACTTACACTGCTTGTTCCGGGCTGGTCCTTGTTAAGAATGGAGAGTGGGAATAGAAAATGTTGGGAAATAAGATTCTTTAAGGATAAGAGTCTTTTCTGAAACGTGGTATTGGGTATCCCAAAACATGATGAAAGGAGAAAGGAATTGTCAGGAATTAGCGAAAGGGAAACAGGAACTAACTAGAAGAATGAAATTTGTGTTTGGGGCCAGACTTCCTCCACCAAAGCAAGAAGAATAGTAAAGCTAACCCCTCCCCTTTACTTCTGAGACATTCTGATCCCCTCCTCTTCTTTCTTAAGTCACTTGTTACAGACCAGTGGTCCTGTGGTGAAGCAAACAGGTCTAAGGTAAGTGATAAGGAGCAAGACAATGCTTGGAGGTATTTTCAGCTATTGTGGTGCAGTTTGGAAGGTACATTTCATTTGTTACAGACTATTTCAAAACAAGAACTCATAAAAAAAGGATACATACCAAAACCTACATTACTCTATGGGGTTATCCAAATGTATGCTGCCTCTATTTTGTGTTAAAGGAAAGGACATTTAAAATGTGCTGTGCCCTTTTGTAAAATGCTTTTTTTTAAAGTTGAACCAAAAATAACAATGCAATTCAGATACTCAGCTAGAAGTAAAAATGCATTCTTAACAATCTCAAATCTGAAATGGGTCTCGCTAAGCAGTCAAAGCACGGATTCAAAGTGTTAAATTTGATTTCTTGTGAGAAAACTCGACTTCCACATCCTTTAGCATTATATTCATGCAAACTTGTAGTGGACAGCTATAAAAATGCTAATGAAGTCTCAAGCATTTTCTTTGAAGGTGTCCCAGGCTGAAGTCACCGTTCAAATTTGATGTCCTTCAAGTGAAAATGGAAAGTTTAAGAGAAAAAGCCCAAGGGTTCATTGATTCTGCTCTGCGGCCAAACCTCTCCACCATGCTCTGCAGCACAGTCTCTCCCTTCCATCTGCTTGTTCACCCTACAGATCGCTTTTTTCGGATCAGAGGAAACTGTGCAGGAAAGTATGGAAATAAAAATGAAATGAGGTCTCCCTGATATGTCATGCTCTGTAAAAGATTAGAAACACACATAAGTTACTTTTCCTCTCATCTGTTTGCATTTTATTTTCTATGTGAATGATTATTACACAGATCCTCAAAATACTTTGAACGCTCCAGAAGAGGGCAAATCCTTCTTCCCATTTGATTATGAAAAGGCCTTATTTCTAATTCTGGGCAAGTAGAAGAAAGTGTACATTAATAAAATACGTTTTGCCTATTTGTTTAAGATAAGGGCAAGACAATATTCACTAATTTACTTTTTGTTGTTGTTGTTGTTAAAGACAATGCATTCAAACCAGAATTTACAGCACATCAAATATTTTTCATTATTGGTAACTGTGATGGAAAATTGTTATATTCATAGATTCAAAAAATTTGTTCAACTTTACAACACATGGAGTGAACCCTTATATAAATGGTGACCTTTAGTTAATAATAATGTATCAATACTGATTCATGAATTATAACAAATGTGCCATACTAATGCAACATGTTAATAAATAGGAGAAGTTGTGTGCAGGGAATTGGAGGAGTAGATGGGAGCTTTCTGTAGTATCTGCTTAAGTTTTTGTACACTTAAAGCTGCTCTAAAAAAACAAAGTCGGTTAATTAAAAAAAAATCTATACTGTCTGCTAAGTCTTAAGGAGAATTCAAAGAAAAATCAGTCTCAAAACGAGCCTAGGACAGTTTATCTAAGATATATGATAATCTTTCTAATAAATGTAGTCTAAATGACAGTTTGGTAAGGTGTTAATTTCTGTATCTAAGGGAAGCAGAAAGTATTTCCTACTATACTGGGCAAAATCAGTTTCATAACGGAGGTGTATTGAAGAATAGGGATGAATACTTCAGGTAAAGGAAACAGAATTGGTAACTGCATAGATGTTTGAGGGTGGTAAACACATAAGAGGATTATAAATGTTGGGGGGGGTGCAGGGATATTAATGCATGAAATGGAATATTAGAAGAAAAGTCTATCAGGTTGGTTTGGGGACAGATTGCAAAAAAAAAAAAAAAAGAGAGAGAGAGAGAGATTATAAAGAGTTTTGAACGTTGACAATAAGACATCCGAAGGTGGATTTTCTATAATTCAGTGACCCTCAATTACCCCAACACTTCCCAGCCTGAGGAAGGACCCTAGCAAAATGTTCACTAGATCACATTTAATTTTGTTTATTTTATTTACAAAGGTAAGATCTTTAATCACAATTAGTTAAGATAGAGATGTCTTTCCATTCTGATTTCTCCTCGGTCATATTTGCCCTTGTGTTATGTGCTATGTGGTTGTGGAATTGCTCTGGGCATTTTGGGGATCCAAATGAAGGGAAATTGAGTTGGAGATGTATTCATTTTAAACTTAGTGACACACATAAGCACACAAATATGTCATTTGCACTCATATGTGTATCACTTCCATTATCCACCAAATTCCAATGTTGAACATGGGTATATTTATTCCTATACCTATATGACCTCTAAGCCTACTAAATGTTTCCTTTCCCCCTTCAAAATCCATCTGTACATTTATGCCAGAGGAACTACTGAAAATGTTATGATAAAATCTTTGTCATATGACAGGGCAAACAAAGAATATGAAAGCAATAGATGTAGGAAAATAAGTATTATAGTATTCTTTCAGATAATTCATTAATTAAAAAATATTAGTTTTCTAGATTTTGATGTTTGGAATATTGGTCAGGTTTTTTTTTTTATTTGAATTTCTTGTGGTTTCTTATATCTTTGCAAAAATATCCATATTAATATCTGATTTTGTATTTGCAATATTTTTTTAAAAGAGGATCCCCTGAACAATATAAGCTCAGGCTCCAAAAATATGGGGATTTACTCCTGGAACTAATTCAAGTTAACTATTATTTGTGGTTATATTTGTTGTTGTTACTGTTGTTTTTAAACACACTGTGTAATATGACTAGAATTCAGCTTTGGCAAGGTATAAAAGGAATGGGATTGCCAGAAAAGCTAGAAGTTAATAGAAAATTACGGACATTCCATACAATAAGCATTGGTGACATAAGGTAGAATAGGAGTCATGGAGTGCAAAGTATGGGATAAAAAATTCAGATTTTGCTCAATAGAGTTAATAAGCCTTAGATCAAAATGATGTTATAGTGCAGTATCTCAGAAAATCTCTAAAACAGATTTTATTTTTTAATGGAGTCTTTAATTTTTTTAAATTTACTTTTAATAACCATATTGGTTTCCTTATTGTTATATATTGACTGTTACCCTTGACATAAGAACACTCTATCCCATGAAAATTCAAATCTAAATAAATGTACTTAACAAACTAGTTTTTTCTTGTCTTCAATCTCAACACTGATTTTTGGACAAAATTAATGGTCATTATTTTAATAAAGTTGTTTCAAAATTAAAATAAAAAGAACTAAACTTTGTTCCATCACCAATTCAGTGTCTTAGCCATGCTTATGATTATCCCAAATTAATGTTAGAAAAAAACTAAATCTGTGAATTCATGGATTTTGTGTTTTTGATTTAGATTTTAGATTTAAGAGTCCTGAGCGGAAAATATTATTTTCAACTTTGTTTTTTATATTAGCCCTGTTTTGAAATTATCCTCGGAATATTTAATCTTTGTATTTTGAGTTATGCAATTATTCTGAGGTGATGAACATCTTTTTTTTCTAAAAACTTTGAAAAATAAGAAAATATCTGTAGTGAAGAATAACATCGATAAGGATTATGTTAAAAATGAAACAACATAAAACACTAAAGAGCAATGCATAATACAATACATTTTCTTCTTTTGATAATTCTGTAGGAAAATGGGATGGGGTCTGGTGGCAACTCTGAAATCATTAGATGATATATCTATTTTGAAGTTGTAAACACAAATTCAAATTAATAATGAAAGCTGGAGAGTAAGAAAGGAAGACTGGAGAACTGATGTCTTGGAATTATGGTATTGGAGAAGGATATTGAACATGCCATGGACTGCTAGAAGAACAAACGAATTTGTCTTGGAAGAAGTACAGCGAGAATGCTGTTTAGAAACAAGGCTGGCAAGACTTTGTCTCACATATTGTGGACATGTTGTCAGAAGGGACTAATCCCTGGAGAAGGACATCATGCTTGGTAAAGTAGAGGATCAGTGAAAAAGAGGAAGATTCCCAATGAGACGGATTGACATAGTGGTTGCAACAGTGGGCTCCAGCATAACGATTGTGAGGATGGAGGAGGATCAGGCAGTGTTTCGCTCTGTTGAACGTAGGGTTACTATGAGTCAGAACTGTCTCGAAGGCATCTAACAACAACAACAACAAAGTCTGATTCTCATCAGATATAGTTATTTAATGTTTTAGTAACTTAGCAATGTAGCAAACTTACTATCAAACCTGGCAGACGTTATTAATCATGCTTGTTCCTATGGAAACATGCCTGTGATTTCAGAAGATGACACTGAAAAGTAAAAATCAAATCCACCAGTTAACCATATTCTATTGTAGTAGTAATGACTGGCATGTCTGCATACATGCACCTGTTTGTGTACATACACACACACACACACATAAAGAGACATATATATGGCATTTTTTTAAAATCCAAACTGATTGTTGCTTTTTGAAACTGAATCAAATGATTATTGATGCTGTCTGTACACATCTACCAAAAACCCTAACCAAACCAGTTGCCGTCAAGTCAATTCCGACTCAGGCAGTCCCATGTGTTTCAGAGTAGAACTGTGCTCCATAGGGTTTTCAGTGACTGTGATCTTTCAGAAGTAGATCATCTGGACTTTTTTCCAAGGCACCTCTGTATGAATTTGAACCACCAACCTTTCATTAGTAGCTAAGCACTTAACCGTGGGTACCACATAATTACAGATGACCTAAAATTGAGGAAGTGAGCCATAAGAAAATGTTCAGATGAGTTTCATCAGTGTAGAGGGTTCTTCATATCTAATAAATCATGGAGCAATAAATATTTGAACTAAATATAAAATTGTACAAATGAATGTGAAAAGCTGTGTCTTAGTGTCATATCTTTAGTAAACATTTCACTCCAAATGTTAGAAATCAGAGGATCAAGCATCAGGAAAGATGAAGCAATTGTCTTATCCAATATTCTCATTATACAGATGAAGAAACAGAAGTAAATCCATTTGTCCTTGGATACACATCTAGTCTACCCTGATTCCGTATCTATTTCCTTTCTCTTATCAAGGTTAGCAAATACATCATACTCATGCCTTTACTTCTCCCTCCACATTCAAAGTAGAAACTCATAGTGTTCTTTCCTACCAAATTGCAGCCCACAGATCTGAAGTCTCAGGATGCTCACCACAGCACCAGCAGCAATCACTTCCAATGAAACCATGTTTCACCATCAAGATGAAACCTTAAAAACCTGAACATAAAAAGTAGTCTCTATATTGTAAGATTTTGATGTGACCTCCTTCTAGTAATTTAGCAAAATTTCATTGGGCAAGGAGTTTAAAGATTAATAAGTGATTCCATTTGTTTCAATTAAGACCCAGAAATATTTTGAATGTGGACACCTAAATAACTCTCTACTGACTCCCTCATTTCTGATTCCAATATTGAATCGAATAGATGTAAATGAAGTAGTTTATTTTTGTAAGCAGACATTTAAAATAATGTGCAACATAATAACATTTGTGACTTAAGCATTTTTTATTAACTGATAAAATAAATTATGCCAATCTACCATTCTGACAACACTTCTTCCCTCAGCTCTACCCATGGAAGTTTCCTAAGAAGCGTAGCTGATATTTAGAGCTATAGGGAATGGCAACATTTGTCTTTCAAAGAATGGTACCCCTGGCATTCCATAGAGTAATTCTGAAAGAATTTGAAAGCATTGCACTTCAGGAGAGCAAAGGGAAAAACAGAATATGGCTATGTCAGGTTTATGCAATACATAGCACTGCTGAAATAGAATATTTGTCTGAGAAATCAAAGAAGTGACCCAAAGCCAGGAGGGCATGATTGGCTGTTCACCAGGAAAATGTCTTCTAGTCTTCAGTGTTCTGCTTCAGTTCAGCTGAGGAATCAGAACAAGGTATTAATTAGAATTCCCCATATGAGTCTATGTGTGAACTACTAAATGGAGAGAAATCTGAATTGAGAGAGAAACTCATCTGAGAGCTTTTCCAAGGATCCCAGGGAAAAGTCATTTCCTTTGTCTGTTTGGGCTCAGAAAAAAGAAAATAAATAAAATAAAACCTCCCATCTAGAACCTCTTGTTTAAAAAAAAAAAAAGGCAAATTGCTTTAAAGTATCATAGAAAAGGAGCTCATTAAAAAGCTTTTAAATACTGACAAGTGAAGAATATAGGACTCTAGAGTCTATGGTTTAAGGACACAGTCAGTCAAAAATAATGTGCTGAAGTGAGTAACACTGTAAGGCAAATGCCTTCTGTTCCTCTGGGGCATTAAGATCCTACAATTAGTTCATTTATAACAAGTTTAGCAAACTCTCAATAATAGACTTTTCTTCATAATAAAAGAGATTCAATAATGGTGAGTTAATTATCAGGGACACCATCACAGTAGGCATCAAATTTTCATAAACCTCATTCATTCACAAAAATCGACTTCTTAGTGAGTTTTCTACCTCATTCAACATTCAGCATAGATATATTCAGTCCTCTACCCTGGTTGTCGATCCACACAATCATGAAATAATTTATTTTCAAGGGAGGAGAATTTGATGATTTTTTTTAAGTAAAGCTCAAAGTTTTTAGATTTTAGAATGGCAACAGTGAAGGTGTCAGAATTCTGTTGTGTATGTCAAAAGAGGTGTGGTAATTGGTGTAGTATTTTCTATTACTTCTCAAAGAGAGTTATTTCATAAAAACAAAATTGAAAATATTTTTGTATTCTGAAACTACCCATACATTTAACTTTTGTCCTCAGAATAATATATGAACTACTATATTTAAAGCATTGATTTGAAAATCTTAGCCCATACAAGAAAAAATAAACTAGATTTAAATATTGGAAAAGAAGATGCAAAGTTATTATTAATTGCAGATAATAGGATTATGTGCCAAAATATCGAGAGATAAAATGATATACTATTAGAATTGGAAAGATAATTAGTTAATTAACATAGTCATTCAGAAATTAATAGTTTCTATATGACAGTAATGACTTAACAAGAAAGAAATATGAGAACACAATGATCTCAATAGCAATAAAAAAAACACTCTAAAATAACAAATTTATCAAATAGGAAAGGTTTTGCTACAAATTTCAAAAACCTGGCCTAAACTGCCTTATTTGTAAAGTATAATTATTAATTCCAATCATTGAAAACACAAGTTAAAGTAAGCTTCAGATGAAGCCTAGTCCAGTGGCTTGATGATATTACCTAAGAAACAATTTATTTATACTTCTGTCTCTTTCAAGTGCTTTATATCATTTTAGTCCCAAGATTGGTACCTCTTTTGACACCAAAATAGTGGTCAGCAAGTTCTTGGAGTATGTGTTTCCTCATTTCCATCCTGAAGTAAAGATACAGAATGTTTTTCCTCAGCTTCCTAGCAAAGGTGTAAATGGACTAATTTAGGTCACATATCCATGGTGGTAGGCAAGATGTCCACATCTTAATTCCCAGAACTTGCGAATATACTATACATGTATTACATGGCAAAGAGAAATTAAGTTAGAAGATGAAATTATGGTTGTTAAAACAGTTGATTTTAAGATAGGGAGATTATCCTGGAGTATCCAGGTGGGCCCACAGGAATCACAAGGGTCCTTAAATTAAGAAGAGGAAAGCAGAAGAGTCAGCGTTAGAATGATGCAATGTGAAGAATCTCCATGGCTGGATTTGAAGATGGAAGGGGGCCATGAGCCAAGGAATGTGGGCAGCCTGTACCAAAACCAAACCAAACCCACTGCCATCAAGTTGATTCCAACTCATAGGTACCATATGAGGCAGAGTAGAACTGCCCCATAGAGCTTCCAAGGCTGTAAATCTTTGTGGAAGCAGACTGCCACATTTTTCTCCCTCAAAGCAGCTACTGGGTTTGAACCATGGATCTCTTGGTTAGCAGCCAAGTGCTTTCACCACTGTGCCACCAGGGCTCCTTGGGCAGCCTATAGAGGCTGGAAAACATTAAAAAAAATAAATTCTCTCTTGGAGCTTTCAGAAAATAATGCAAGGCTATGCAGTAACACCCACTAGAACAATATTGTTTTAAGTGTTAAAAAAAAAAAAATACTGGACCCTATTTTTGGACACCAAATAGCATTAATCTATTATCCATTCCTATAACAGTGTTACATTTTTTTTTTTAATTCATGTAGCTTTGGGGGTATTTTTGATGAATAATAAAATCTGTTTCTCTTTATTATTATGCTTTTCAAAAAAAAAAAAAAGTCCTGTCTTTTCTACTGCACTTATTCTGTCCAGTAAGATTTATAATTAGTTTTTTTGTTTTCTTCCATTACCCCTCCCCTCCCCTGAATAATAATAATGTGTTGCAATTTTCATCCTGATATTGTTGTTCCCTATGTAATTCAAACTGAAAAAAAAAAAAAAGAAAAAAGGAAAGAAACAGCTTTACAAGTCCCTGCCTGGTGCAAACAAACGGTTAATACAGTTGGCTGCTAACCAAAAGACTGGAGGTTTGAGTCCACACAAAGGAGCCCTGGAAGAAAGGCATGGCAATCTACTTCCATAAATTCAGCCATTGATAACTCCGTGGAGGACAGATCTAGTCTGACACACATGGGGTTGCCATGAGACAAAACTGACTCCATGGTAACTGTTTGTTTATTTTTTAACAGTTTTATAATACTTCATATTCTTAACCAGGATCATAGTAGTGTTTCTCTGTTTGTTTATTTATTTAAGTTCTTCTTTAAAATCTATTCATCTCCTTCATATAGATAACATATTTTTATTCCTTAGTGTAATGTACAATTGTTGGTTGTCTTTTGTGGCAAGCTAATCTTACTAATGGACTGTAATGAATTTAAAAAAGTGAAGCAAGGAAGGAGATCGAGGAAACTTGTGGCATCTCTGTCTGCGCTTGTGGTTCTTGCCACCATGACATACAAAGCAGAACAGTTGCTATTTCATGTTTTCATTTCAGTTCCTGCCAAAATTTCTCATTTGTCTAACTCTATCTTGCAGCCATACAGGGAAGGAGATTCTTGGAAGCATAGTTCTAGCTTAGCCAAATTACCACAGTACAAAGTTAGCACAATTATTAAGGTGGTGTTTTCGATCAGTTGAGATAATGAAAGACTATTTTAAAAAAAGTTAAATTACCTATCTTTTAAAAAAGATTCTTATAATAATATCCATTGTACAATGAATTAAAGCTCTAAATGTAAAGAAAATACTAAAATTATTAGATGAAAATATAGTATTTTGAATACTTTCAGGATGGAGAAGGGCTTCTTAAGTTTATTAAAATTCTTAATAAGAATTTTGGCTCAAATATATTTTAATCTTGATAAAAGTATAAGAGAAATGTCACTTTCATATTCCATTTTTGAATAAACATTTCAATTCAGTTTGTCAGGATTTATTATAATGCTCACACTATTTTAGTTATCGATCTTTGTTTTCCAGATTCTAATTCAGTAAAATAAAGAACTACCCAAGAACATATGTACAAGGATATTTATTTTGATTAATAAGGGAAGGAGATGGTCAAATAAAACAGTGCAATACTATAGGGTCACTAGGAGTCGGAATCAACTCGATGGCAATGGGTTTGGTTTTTTTCTGGTTTTTATATTATGGAATACTGCATAGGTACTAAAAGGATACGCTAGAATTGCGTGTACTAACATGACCTACCTTAAAGTGAAAAAAAAAACTTTGTAACTAAAATGTAAACTATAATGCCCATTTTGTAACAGTGGTTGTTCCTGTTGTTGTGGATCTAGTCCCATCATTAATATTTATGAATGAGCTTAGACAAATCACTAAAGTTTACTGAGCATAAACTGTCCAGCTACAAAAAAAGACACACATTATATTAATGATCCTCCTTATGGATTTTTCAAAGAATAATTTATTTTAAAGTGCTTTGCAAACAAAATACCATAAAACTTCAATACATTTGGAATAACATCTATTATTGAATTGTACTGATATGTATTGTTTGAAACTTTGAGTATATAATTTTTACAACTTGTAGACAAACAATGTTGAACAAGGTTGTGGAATTGCTGAGGATAAAACCTGGACATTTTTATTGCATTAGAGTGAAACGAACGGCATTACCCTGGAAAAGAAATGTAGTCAATGCAGGGTGGTTGTTACTGAAATGGATTAACTTGAGCATAATAAGTAAGTTATTTTCAGTATGATTAATGACCTTATTAGGTTATGTGAGCAGGCTAAGACTCTTCATTTCCGGAGAAATGCGAAGAAATTGAAGAGGGATCAGAGAGAGTTGGAAATGGAATCTATAAGAAAGGTGAAAATCATTTATATTGTTTCACATGGTTATGAGAAGTCTCCATGTATATGAAAAGTTATTTCAAGGAGGAAGGTCAACAGTTGCCTTCAATTTCAGTGGAATCTTGAAAAAGAAAATACATTTTTCTATTACAGTGAGTAACATTTACCTTAGAAGTCAGAAAATCATTGTGTAGGTAACTGAGAAGAGTTATTGAAATTCTTCAAAACTGAGATAGACAATATATTGCCAATGATTCAGGAGGTGGTCCTGTTTAGGAAGTGAGGGATGAAGCAGTTGACATCTACCAGTCACATCTCAGACAGCCAAAAACAAACAAAACAACACATACAGACAAACAAGAATACTCTATTTCCATACTGGAGCATAAATCTTCATTCCCGTTTTTGGATATTCTAGAATGAAAAAAACACAAAAAATTTCTCAGATCCAGCTAAACCATATAGGCCCTTCTACTTTGGAGAAGGCCTTTTTTAATTCATCCATTCATTCATTTATCTACCTATGTCAGACAAAAAACCCAGTATTATTCCAGATGCCAATCAAGCTCAGCTTCCTTCTTCCCTGAGAAAACCCAATTTTCTGATGAAAATCCATGTTCAAAAGTTCTCTCAGTCTAGTTGGCTTATTAACAAATTATCCTGTTCAGTAAAACATTTTTAAAATGATACTTTTTTTTTTAGTACAAACATCTAGCTAAAATTAAATATTAACTGCAAGAAGGAAACTTTGAACGGAGAAATAATAAAATTATTCTAAAAATAAGTGAAATATACATATCCAAAAGACTTTGCTTCACTAACTTCTTCAAAGAACTTCAGCTCTTAATTCTCATAGTTACTACGGAAGGCCATTTAAAGCGATAAAACTTAAAATTGAGGCTTTTGGAAAAGTTCTGCTTCTGAAATATTTATCTCTGATTTCAAAATTTGATCAAATTTTGGAATATTCACATAAGTGTGTTTTTGGTTAGTTTTTGTTAGATGCAGTCAAATTGGTTCCAACTCATAGCGACCCTATGTGTAACAGAAGGAAACACTGCCCGGTCCTGTGCCATCCTTACATCGTTGTTGTTTGAGCCCACTGTTGCAGCCACTGTGCCGATCCATCTTGTTGAGGGTCTTCTGCTTTTTTGCTGATCCTCTACCTTTCCAAGCATGATGTCCTTCTCCAGGGACTGGTCTCTTTCCTGATAACATGTCCAAAAGTACGTGCGACGAAGTCTTGCCATCCTTGCTTCTAAGGAACATTCTGGCTGTACTACTTCAAAGACAGATTCGTTCTTTTGGCGGTCCATGGCACATTCAATATTCTTTGTCAAAACCATAATTCGAAGGCATCAATTCTTCGGTTTTCCTTATTCACTGTCAGCTTTGTCACGCATATGAGGTGGTTCAAAATACCATGGCTTGGGTTAAGAACATTTTATTTCTTAAAGTAACATCTTTGATTTTTACACTTTAAAGGACTCTTTTACAGAAGATTTGCTCAATGCAATATGTCATTTGATTTCTTGACTACTCCTTCCATGGGCATTGAAATCATAGACAACTTCAGTATTTTCTCATTTATCATAATGTTGCTTATTTGTTCAGTTGTGAGGATTTTTGTTTTCTTTATGTTGAGGCGTAATCCATGCTGATGTCTTTGATCTTCATCAGTAAGTGCTTCAAGTCCTCTTAGCTTTTAGCAAGCAAGGTTGTGTCATCTGCATATTGTAGGTTGTTAATGAGTCTTCCTCCAATCCTGGTGTCATGTTCTTCTTCATATAGCCCAGCTCTTCAATTATTTGCTCAGCAGACAGATTGAGTAAGTATGCTGAAAGTATACAACCCTGACATACACCTTTCTTGATTTTAAATCTCGCACTACACCCTTGTTCTATTTGAAGGACTGTCTGTTGGTCTATGTACAGGTTACTCATGAGCACAAATAAGTGTTCTAATGGAATTGCTATTCTTTGCAGTGTTACCCATAATTTGGTATGATCCACACAGTCAAATACTTTTGCATAGTCAATAAAACACAGGTAAACTTCTTTCTGGTATTCTCTGCTTTCAACCAAGATCCATCTGACATTAGGAATGATATCCCTCATTCCACATGCTCTTCTGAATCCATAAATCAGAGGCATTGAACCAAATCTTTAACTTCCTTACATGTCACAAGCTCCAAAAACAGGTGAAATATCCAAGGAAAAATACAGGAAATGGTACACAAGATGAATTATCATTTATCTTGATCCAGACTGAAACTTGGCAACTCTATTTAGCTAGGTTATAGACGTCATTCTGTGGCACCTACAATGACAGGGCCCTCCCTGGAATGCTGGGGACCATGCAGTCTAATTAAACAAACCAACAGCAGCAAATTTGAGGTGCGGAGAAATAGGTTATATGGCAGGAAGATAGGGCAGATTTATGTAACTTGTGTAGGTTATGGCGGTAGGAAGGGATAGGATAAGAAAAAAAAAGTATACGTGAATAAACTGGCATATACCCATGAAACTTGAAAATTGGCCCCTCTCCCTTTCTCCTTTTCTCTCTTTCTTTCTCTCTTTAAGTAGTTAAAACCAAAACCAAAAACAAACCCATTGCTGTCGAGTCAATTCTGACTCATAGCGACCCTATGGTCAAGAATACCTAAAATCAAGGAGTAAAATAAGGCCTTTATTTTTCACTTAAATAAACACTTTTGGATGTGAGTATGTGAATGTGTATGTTTGTGTGTGTTTATGTGGGAGAGAGAGAAGCAGCCCCTAACAGTTTCATTGTCGGCTGGAAGCTAGTCTGGCACTCACAACCAGGTAGGATAGGGTATTCTCCTGCTGAACATAAACACTTTCTCAGAACACCAACATCAGACAAGTTTACTCTGTGATCATAACAGAGGAAGACACCTTGTAATCATGGTTAAACTCAGACAAAATCAAGGATGTTTTGCAAATCTCTCAAATTCCAAACAATCCCCTCACCCAGCTAACGTGCTATTAGCTGTTGCTTTCATAATAATTAAAACTTCAGACTATTCTTTTTTGCCTCCTAGATAATAATGAGGATATCCAATAATAGAAATGCTCCCTACACTGGTATGTCCTCATTAACATAACAAAGCAAACATTCCCAAATAGGATTACATCCACAGGTATAGGAGGTTGGGATTTACAAAACATATATTTTTGGGGTACACAATTCAAACACCCTTGTTACAACAAGTACCAATAAACCCAACCTTCTTCTACCACCTGCATGATCCAAGTGGTATTTATTCGGTGAATATCTAATACAGAACTAGATGTAGATATGGTGGCATAGTGGGTTAAGCGCTCAGCTGCTAACCAAAAGGTTGGTGGTTCAAACCCACCAGCCTCTCTGTGGAAGAAGGATGTGGCTGTCTGCTTTCGTAAAGATTAGAGTTTTGGAAACCCCATAGGGCAATTCTCCACTGTCCTATAGGGTGGCTATGAGTCAGAATCAACTTGATGGAAACAGGTTTTTGGGTTGGGTAGATATAGATGTCAAAATGTGTGTAGCTGTTTATAGATATAAATGTAGATGTCAGGAGCTTGCTCCCACCATCATCATCTTCACCATCACTGCTAACATTTATGAAGCAAGTGCTATATTCCAGAAAGTGTGACAGGCATTTTTCATGTAATTTTTACAATAACTGTGAAAGAATAATTAATCCATTTTTAAAATATAGAATGGGAACCTCATACGCTTTATGTAATTTCTCCTAGGTCATACAACAGGCACATTATAAAGCCAGTTTCCTAGGCCATACAGCATGTAAATTGGGAGGTCAGTGTAAAGGCATCTGCCAAGACCAGGAAAGAACTTCTCTCTTTTACACTTCAGTAAATATGAAGTAATGGCATCTAGAGTGTGCCTTTATTATTCTCTGGCCAGTCTGTGGATCAGTCTGTGATATTTTAAGCAGCCTCAGTAGAGTCACAAACGGTTCTCCCTTTCCACCTCTGAAATGAGCACTGTAGCTGCCAACCAGAGCCAATCATAATGGCTGCTTGGAAGCTGTTTTTTGTATTTTAATGTAGGTACACTTTTAAATTGGCCACGGCTTTTGCCCTTGCATCAACTTTGTGCCCAATGCAGACACTGAAGTAAAGGCTGTTGAGTCTTTATGTTTTATTGAAAGAATGAAGAAAGGTGGTGAATTCCATGAGTTGGTTACATGGAAGTTGTTTAAGAAAGATTCTGTCATAGCAGTGATGATAATGCAGCCACTACAAGCAATGCAGCTGTTGACAAAAAGCCAAATAAATAACAGTGGCATTAAGGAAAAGAAAACAAATCAAATAAACCACAAACAAACTAGATATCCATTTCTAAATTACTTGACTAAATCATGGGACCAAGAATTGGGAAAGCAGCCAAAGATTATGTTCTGCTCAGGAGAATATTAAGATTTGTTTAGTTCTTAACACTGGTATAAAAACACGGTTCCAAATGCATTTATTAAAAATCAACTATGACTTGTATCTTAAACCTACATATTTCTAAGCAAACAATGGTTTGCAGTAACTGAAGCCCAGATAAGTTAGGGAAATTAGATGTACGTAATTGTTGAAGAGGCTGTATAGGTCCAGCACACTATTATTACTCTCCATTGCTAACCCCCACCTTGTCTCCTGATCTTGGTTCCAGTCTCTACAAAAGGTTTAAGATTGACCGATGTTCTTCCCTGGAGGGTGGAAAACAAGTGATAATGATCTACAAATGAAAAACTGAACAAAGCACCCGTCTGGTGTCAAGAAAACAAGGATGTCGCCACATAACCGCCAAGAATATCAGTAAAAGATTAACTCATCGAGAGTAAGGCCCACGGACACCCTTTTAGCTCAGTGGTGAAGTCACTCCCGAGGTTCACTGTTCAGCCAGGGATTGGACAGCCCCATAAAACAAAACAGGACTAATGAGGCACAGCAGTCCAGGGACAAGGACTAGAAGGCAGAAGGAGACAGGAAAGCTGGTGATAGGGAACCCAAGGTTGAGTAAGGACAGTGTTGACAGGTAGTGGAGTTCTTAACCATTGTCATAGGGCAATATGTGTACTGTTTAATGAGAAACTATTTTGTTCGGTAAACCTTCATCTAATGTGAGAATAGCAGCACAACAAAGAACATAATGGACGTAACTGAATTGTAGATGTAGAAATTTTTGAAATGGTGTATTTTTGGCTATGTGTCTTTTCACCAAAATAGAAAAAAAAAAAAAAAAAGGTCCTCCAAGGCCAAAAAGGGAGCTTGTTGACATGTCGTGGGGTTGTTAACCAATGTCATAAAACAATATGCGTACTGACTGTTTAATGAGAAAATATTTGTTCTGTGAACCTTAACCTAAAGTACAATGTAAAAAAAAAAAACTGAGCTTTTCAAGAAAAAAAAAAAGAAAGATTAACTTATCTGGGACGTGACCATCTCAAGGGGTAACTAACACAAACTTCTAAGACCCATAATCCTGTCTCTATAAAAGCCTTCAGTTGATCTCCAGTGAAGGAGACTGCTTTTTGCAGGAATCTATTCCCCTCTGTCTCCTATATATCGATATATAATAAAACTCTTGCTGCTCACCTCACCCCATCTCAGAATTGGCTATTGCAGCAGGCAACTCCACTCTGAGTTATTGCAGTAAAAATTGTACTTGATTATTTAAGTCAATAGTTCCCAAAGTGACTACACTAACTAACTCAGGCCTTCAGCATCAGCATTACCTGGAGGTTTGTTAGAAATGCGTATTCTTAAGTTCCACCTCAAACCTCCTGAATCAGAAACTCTGGGATTGGGGATCCAACCATATTTATTTTATAAAGTGTCCAGTTTATTCTTCTGTATACTCAAGTTTCAGAACTACCGTCCTGGATGATTATGGATTCAAGTACTCTCAGGATGACATCACATTTTATATTCCCATAAAACTTTATTTTGCACCATCAGTATACCTGGTACTTATAGAAGGTTCCCTGATAACGTGAGTAGTAGGACATGTGGCCTTTCCTTTAGACAGGATTAAATCATAGAAGATACATATTTTTTAATTTTATTTTATACGTATTTTATTTATTTGTTTGTTGGTTAATTCATTGCTTAATTAATTGATTAATTTAACAAATGAAATGTAGCTAAGATAAAGTAGAAAATGCATGGGTTTAGTAAATTATCACATCTAGGTTAAATCTTGTATCTGTCACATACTAATTGGGTATATGTGTGTAAATCAATGGATCGATTGATTGATTTCATTTACTCAGGAAATATTTATTGAGGATGCTTGACATTTTTTAGCTGCTACAGATACCATATTGACAAAGTATGTCTGAATCTCTCTTACCATACTTCACATCATCTCAACCCGTATTTTCCCCCTTCTCGGATTTGCTATCACCCAACAGTTGGAATTGACTGGATGGCAATGGGTGGGTGAACAGCAGCACATCACCTAGGTGTTCTGCTTGTTTCACATTTCCTTTCCTGGGTCTTCTCTGGTGCTTTATGAGATCATGCTTAGCCCTTCCAGCTCATTCACAGATCTGGAAGTTTGGGGTGGTTTTCCTTGCCAGTGGGGAAAAAGGTCTGGTGCATAAATAGCCCACTCTTTTGTATTTGAAGGGAGCCCCGGTTACTCAGTGGTTAAGCACTCAGCTGCTAACGAAAAGGTCAAGAAAGATGCTGTAGTCTGCTTTCATAAAGGTTACCATTTTGGAAACCTTATGAGGCAGTTCTACTCTGTCCTTTAGGGTCGCTACGAGTCAGAATCAGCTCCAGAGCTACTGGTTTGTTTTTGGTTTTTCTGTATTTGATTCTGTGTTGAACTCCTGTTCCCTAGTATCACTTCTTAAGGAAACTACCTGCTTGTGGGAACTAGAAAGGAAAAGATCTTGGTTGCATGGAACTAGAAATCTGAATCCATATCTAGATTTTGGATCTATACAATAAATAGACAACTGAAGAAAGCACCATCACACAATAAATAAGAAGATGCTGGCAGTTACAAGGGCTTTGAAAAAATTAAACAAGGTGTAGTGATACAGCAGGGCTGTAAGGAAGTGGGCTTTGTTAGCTTGGAGTACAGTCTTTTGCAAACTTTAACATACAACAGAATCACCTTGAGGGCTTATAAACACACAGATTCCTGGTCCTCACCCCAGAGTTTCTAAATCAGAAGATCTGGGCTGGAGCCTTAGAATCTGTGTTTCTAAGAAGTTCCCAAGTGATGCTGTTAGTGGTGCTCTAGGGATGGCAGGCTGAGAACTACTGAATTAGAGGAAGGGTATCTGAGGCACTCAGATCAGCAACGAAAAGAGGAAACGGCAGAACAAAGAACACAAAAAGAATATCCTGGACAAAGAGCCAGTAAGCAGTACAGTACAAATATTCTGGAAAAAGAAAGACCCATCAGCTCAGGCTTGAGTGTAGTAGGCGGGCTGTTGGATAGAAAAGTGAGAAAAAAAGTCAGAGGAAGTGCGGAAGTGGTACGGGAGGGGAGAGATGAGGTTAATAGAATAGATGGAGACTAGATCAGGTAGAACAATATAGACCATAGTAAAACATGCTTAGATTTTATTCTAAATGGAATGATAAGTAATCAGAGGATTTAAACGTGTCATTACCTGAATTACATAAAAGTAAAAAATCCGAGTGGGAAATCAATATCCTACAACATTGGGTTATAATAACCCGCTGCCTTCGAGTTGATTCCCACTCATCACGACCCTACGGACTATAATAGATACATAAATAAAGGTATGTGTGTGTATGAGTCTCTGTGTTTATGTGTAGAGACAGACAGAAAAATAGAGAAAGAGACACAGAGAGAATATGGTTATATGGTTGCCAAGTTTTTCTTTTGCAAATGCAGAATTTTTGAAAAGCCTGAGTTCAGAGCTGGAAACAGTGTAAAATAACTGAAAAATAAACTGATGTCAAACACATCATAAAATATTAGAAAAAGAATTGATACAACTTGAAATCTCATGTGATACATAATAGGAAAAGTCAAGTGGCATAGTTTTTCCTTTCACTGTTAATAAATATCTGTATCATTTAAAGATGGCAGCCAGTGCAAGATTTTGCTTTCAATAACATTTTTATTTGCATGCCTTATGAAATCTTGCCTACTGTAAATCTTGAAACTTACTAGAAAGCTAATAAGCATCAAATTCTTCCTGTATTTCTAATGCTATAAGCATTATGTAAGGAAGTGTGTGGAAAATCACTTCTAAGTATATAAAACAGGCTATGTACTATATTAAGCACGTTTTATCTCCAAGTAAAGATCTCTCAGAAGTGCTCACATTGCTTTATTATCATGGAAAACTTTAGGACTTATCTACTTCATTTGTAACCAAGGTTTTAAAAATAAAGTAAAAAAGTCAGCTTTCCTTAATTTAAAAACGTTCAGTCTTTCCTACAGCTAACTATTCTTTAGGACTCATTTTCGTTTTGCATAACAATGCCTAAGCCCTGAGGGGTTAGAAGTGAAATACCTGTTACCATCTCTTGTTCTCCTTCTCCTCTCCCCATCACCCCTCCACATACACAACATAAAGGCAAAAAGCTCTAGTCATTTTTCATCTTTTCTTTATCTCTATATTTTGCTCTTACTCGCTCATTTTATAAGCAAGCATTCTCCTCGTTGGAGGGAACACTAAGTTTACATAAATCAAGTTTAGCAACCCAAGAGAAAACAGCAGTCCATCTCCACCCTCCAACTCCAATACACAAAGACCCAGTAAAGACTGCTTGTTTGGATCATGAGCTCAAAGGATTAAGAGTCTAGTAATAGAATTAGGAGGACTGACATAAATGAATAACAGCTACTTCACTGGACTATACGAAAACCAAATCAAACCCATTGTCGTGGAGTGGATTCCAACTCCTAGAGACCTATAGGACAGAGTAGAACTGCCCCACAGGGTCTCCAAGGCTACAGTCTTTATAGAAGCAGACTGCCACATCTTTGTCCTGCAGACCAGCTGATGGGTTTTGACTGCTAACCTTTCGATTAGCAGCTGAACACTTAACCACTGTGCCACCAGAGCTCCTTACTGAACGTATAGCCCCTTGAAAACTAAAACAAGTCAATCCCAATTTAATGAGTACATTCTGTTTGTCAGTTTTTCTATTAGGTAAATAAGCGAGTTCAGAAAGTATCACCAAGAGTTTCTGTCCTTATATTAATTATAATAGAAACTACCATATAATGAATTTTTTTTTTCAATTACAGAAATTTTACAAATAGTATGTGTAACATTAACAGACATGCTTTTGGGAAAATATACTTAATAGTATTCTAAATTTAGAGCTGAAATTACCGAAGGCCAACAATGTTAAAAAACATGTTCTATGTTTTATGTCACATAGGTAGCATTAGAACCAAAATTTATTCAGTGTCCCTGGCCCCTATGCTCTGTCCTTCCATACACTTACTTTAAAAACAAAAAAAAGCTAAACCCACCGCCGTCAAGTTGATTCTGACTCTAGTGACCCTACAGGATAGGGTAGAACTGCCTGACTGGGATTCCGAAGAGCAGCTTGTGGATTCGAACTGCCAATCTTTTGGTTAGCAGCCTGACCTCTTAACCATAAGTGTATCATTTAAGTAAAGATGGCAGCCAATGCAAGATTTTGCTTCCATTAACATTTTTATTTGCATGCCTCATGAATTCTTGCCTACTTTAAATTTTGTATAGTATCAACCAATTCCCTTAAGGTTACTTAACCTATTGGGTGGTTTTATACACCCTGTTTGCGTAGTATGCTGACCAATCCCTTGCAAGATTGTGGCCCAGCCAGTCATCTTTGGCAGAATTATAAACCTAAGGCCAGTAATGCTTACTTACTCCTCTCTATACCATCATGCTGCCTCTAATATTCCAGAAAGCATATACATGAAAAATTAAAATAGAATGCATTAAATGTTGTAATAGAAGTATGTGTTAAGTACTGATATAGCTTGTTTGGGGAAAGCTGCCAGAAAAGCAAGTATCTCCTCAGATTAGAGAGAAAGAAAAAAAGTTAAGCCATAATTCAAAAAAAGTGAATCTACTATTTGTATTTGTCACAAACACTAAAAACTCACAAAACAAATATTTTATATGTAAAACATCTTAGCTGGCAAAACAATAATAAACTATATATGCAAATATGTAGTCTGGGCAAGAATCATACCTGAATGCAAGGGTATAATAAAACAATTCAACTCCCACGTAGTTATAATTACCAAGACTGTTTTTTTTTTCCACTTTATATTTCTTCCTTTAGATTTCAAAAAGTATTCAAGGCTATTATAAAATAATGACACAAAAGGTGTACTTTTGCAGTTGCATTCAATTTCCACATTTTATAATTTTTAGAATAGCAAGTGAGCAAAGGCATCTGGTGATGATTTTAAGTTTATATAACATGAAAAATACAAAATATAATTTAAAATAAAGATATATCTTAGGTGCATCTTATTTTCACCCTTCAATTAAACATTTCTCTATTTATGTGTTATTGTACAAATAAACAATATAATCAAGAGGCAAAGTTAATCACTAGTGAGATATAATTTTTATTTACTATAAATCAGTAGATTTACTCTGGAACTTGATTAAAGAATTATTTTGTTAAATGCTGTTTATAAATTCATATGGAGATATTTTTCACTTTATTATTTATACAACAGTAACTTCTTAAAATAGCCAAAATTGTTTAAACAGAATTTCTGTAACTCTAAAGAAGATATAAGACTAATATGTCATCTTATCATGTGCTTAGCTTGAATAAATGTTGGTCCAAATCCACAAGATCAAGGAATGTGAACATTGCATTATATTTTCCCCACTTTCTTCTCTATTTGGAATAAATCTACTAAGTTCTCAGAATTTAGAACTTCTCCCTTACACCACCTGCCCTGCAGTGCAATGGGTATCTCTTACATATAGCCTTACTGGCCTTGGGTTTATAATTCTGCCAAAGATGACTGGCTGGGCCACAATCTTGCAAGGGATTGGTCAGCATACTATGCAAATAGGGTGCATAAAACTACCCAATAAGATTAAGATCTTGAGGGAATTGGTTGATACTATACAAATTTAAGTGACTGTAGCCTACCAAAGGGATCGGTCAGTTTGTGGTCCTGGTGGGAGGACAATGACTTGAAATTAACAAGAAGTAGGCTTAGTAAGGACCAAACCTACAGAGGTTGAGGGGGACCTCACTACCATAAAGAAGAGCTTGGAGTGAAGTGCATCCTTTGGCTGAGGGTTCCTGTGCTAAGAACCTATTAGACCTGAGGCAGACAGTCTCAGAGTTCAACCCTTCTAAGAGACACCTGCTCTGGCTTATCCTCCTATACCTAGCAGAACAAGCTGCACATTCTTCTAAAATTGCCCCTGACAAGATAACCACAGAATGGGCCATAGATGGTCTCAAATGGTTTTAGTAGGTTGTCAACGCCATCTTGGCATTTTAAGTGACCTATTAGTTCATTAAGTGAAAAATACATATAAGCATCCTGCCTCTGGGTGGAGACTTAACATGCTAAGGAAGGAAAAATGACCTCTTCCTCCATCTTGGAGAATTGAACCCTTGCCTAGAGAAAATGCATAGTCATCCCCAAATTCTGAGTGCCTGCATGAGGGTTAATCCCGAATATTCACGATGAATTTGCATTTCCTTGTCTGCTCTCTGTAAAAGCCCACTTCCCCAAGCTGCCTGCAAGCAGTCTTAGAGGCAGCAGCCCTGACTGCTCTTTTCCTTACACAAGGAAATAAAGGTGTTTTTCTGATCTCCCACCTTGACCTCTTGTTCATTGGCTGTAACAAGTCACACTGAGCAGAACCTGGGGTTTCTATCTGGCAACAGACTCAGGAGAGAGAGAGCTTTACCACTGAAAATGGTGAGAGATGATGAGAGGTGGTGTAAGATGGTGCAAGACAGCACAGCCACATGAGCAGAGGGAACCAAGAGCCCAGCATGAGGCAGCTGCAGTGAGCTTGCTGACCCATGAAGTGAAAGATAGCTGAGCGTCTTTGGGCATGGGGCTTGCTGGTGGACTGGGGCACTTGTTGGTGGGGCTAAAGAGCTGACACACTTGCCCGAGTAGAGCACGGCCAAGAGAAGGGCTGCCTGCCTGCAGATACAGCTGAGAAAAAAGCGAGAGCTGTCTTGGATAGAATCTATCTTGACTGAAGAACTTTATCCTGTCTCCTCAGTTGTATCCTGTTACTTCCAAGATGATCCTGATCCCAAGTTGTAGCCTGTTACTTACCACATAAACCACATAATTGTGAGTATGGTCTGTGAGTTCTGTATTGTCACTGCAAGGAATTATCGAACTCAACAGAGAAGTAGAGAGTGCCATGTGGGGCGGGAGAAAGGGGTGGCTGATGTCAGAAATGGTGAAAAAGTCAGAAAGTGGAGGTATGTCTGACCTCTGCCTCATAGGAATCAGCTTTAGGCTGACACTGTTTCTCACCCCTCATTTTGAATGTAGAAGTCTGATGCTAGTAGATTACAACCACCAATCAAGGATTATTTAAGTATGTTTTTGTTGTTGTTAGCTACCTTTGAGTCAGGCCACCAGCTCATAGAGACCCCATGTGCAACGAAAGGCTCACTGCCATGATCCAGCACCATCCCCATGACTGGATGCAGATGGGATCCTTGTGATC
This sequence comes from Dugong dugon, assembly GCA_030035585.1. Classification (NCBI taxonomy): domain Eukaryota; kingdom Metazoa; phylum Chordata; class Mammalia; order Sirenia; family Dugongidae; genus Dugong; species Dugong dugon. The sequence goes on from CM057467.1 coordinate 109,998,303, forward strand.
CATAGTGTTTTCATTCGCTGATTTTCAGAAGTAGATATTCAGGCCTTTCTTCCTACTATGTCTTTGTCTGGAAGCTCCACTGAAATCTGTTCAACAACATTGCAACGTGAAAGCCTCCACTGACAGATAAGTGGTGGCTGCCCATGAGGTGAGTGGTCAGAACTCAAACCCAGGTCTGTCGTATTGAAGTCAGGATTCTACCACTGAATGACCACTGCCCTCCCTACTTAAGTATAAACATGGCTAGAGGTGAAGAGTATTATTACTGTTAACTAGGTAAGTTTCAATGTGCATTCCACACTTAAGTGATTCAGTTGGTCAAGTTTTCCTTATATTTCCATTAACCATCTCATCTCTATGCTGTAATTTCACAAATGCCTGAAATTTGCATTCCTATTTAAATCCAATTATTCCAGGAAGTTAGAATCCCTTAAATTCAGAGTAATTTGGTATATTTGAGTTTACCAAATCTAAAAACAGGGAATGAAGACACTTGGTAATCTGGAGAGCAGCATAAAAATGAAGAGAAGAAGGGTGAGGGAAAATCGTAGATAGGAAGATACACAACTTAGACTATAAACTGTTTCTTGGCCAAAGCCTGTGCTGTACCCATGTGTATCTTTTGTAGGGCTTGGCTTGTTGTTTCATAAACACATAGTTGGTGCTAGATAAAAAGTTTAATGAATTAATAAGGCTGAGATCAGAAGTTTCAAAACATATAAAAAGTGAGAAGTAGCATGCATATGTGAAATTAAGAAGGACATGCAAAAGAAGATCTAAATTAGCACCTTCATTTTCACTGATTTCTGCTCATTTCTTGGAGTCTCTGGGTGGTGCAACCAGCTAATACACTCAGCTACTAACCAACAGGTTGGAGATTTAAGTCCACTCGTAGGTGACTTGGATGAAAGGCCTAGTAATCTACTTCCAAAATACCAGCCATTGAAAACCATTTGGAGCACCTGTCTACTCTGAAACACATGGGGTCATCAGAAGGCTTAATCAACTCGATGGCAACTAGTTATATTCTTCTTATATCATTTTTCTTGACTCACCCAAGCCCTACCATAAATTAGCATAATGGAGCTGTAAATGAGAATTTATAACTCTTTTGAATTGCTCCAGAAATTTATACAAGGGATTTTACTATGCCAATTTGCTTTATGTAGATGTAAACTTAGATGAAAGTTTCCTGAAAGAAAGACCCCAGACTAATGATAATGATATGATAATGGAGATAAATGTAATACAATAGAGTAATTCAACAGTCAACAGACATGAAGAGGGGAAATGTGTGACAGCAGGCAAACAGAGGTCAGTGATGAACAAGAACAATGGATCTCATAGGGGTCAGAAAACAGGAGATAGCTAAATATTAAGGTCGGATCTGAAATCTCTAGATCTTACCCTCTATGAGTAAACTGGCTTCAATCTCCTGTGTTTGCTATGGTACTACTTAATTCTACATCACTGAATTTTCAAGATGACAGTAATCTTGACCGAAGCTCAGGGCTGCAAGGAAAGCTAATTGGGTCCTACTTACTCTCTGGCTTTCTGATCAGAAAAAACTGCTGGGTCTCAATGCTAAATGGTTATTGACATAGAATGCAACCAGAGACAGTAAAAACGTAGAAATTAGCAGTAAGAAACCACAAAGAGCAGATGTTGGATTTTCGTTTAACTCCCAGTCTCTGTCATCTCAGGGAATCTCAAATTTTATAATTCTATGGATTATTTTCTCCAATAATTATATTTTGGAATTCAGCAGTAATGACAATAATGATAACTAACATTTATTGAATGTCCACTCTATGCCAGTCAATGAACTTAATAATTTAAAAGCATATATTGCTGTGGCAGTCAGCCACTAAGATGACCCTCAATAATCCTTCCGTCCTGGTATTTACCCCTTTGTGTAGTCCCCTCTAACACTTGCATTAGGTCTGACCCTTTGAGACCAATAAAGAATGGCATAAATGATGATACTTGACTTCTGAGGCTAGGTAGTAAAGAGCATTTCAGCTTCCTTTTTGGTCTCTTGAATAAATTGCTACAGGGGAAGTCAACAATCATGCTGTAGGAATGCCTAAGCAACATTGTGGCAAGGTCCACATGGAAAGGAGCTTGTAGCTGCTGGTTCATGGCAAACATAAACTTGCCAACAATGTGACTGACCCACCATGAAAGTGTATCTGCCAGCCTGGTCAAAGTTTCATATGACTATAGCCCTAGGAGACATCTGACATCAAACACATAAGAGACCCCAAGTGAGAATTGTCCAGCTAAGCTCCTCTGAATTTCTGACCCACAGACTCCCTCAGCAAAATATGTGATTGTTTTATGCTACTCAGTTCAGGGTTAATTTGTTACACAGCATTAGCTAACCAAAACAATCACTTTCTATATTTCAGTTCCTTTAAACTGTACATGAGTCTTTCAGATTTTTATTGCCCACAGTTAATATCACAAAAAAAAATCTCTCCCTATCTCTCCTTGATAGTTTCCTTCCCTCATCTTATTTAAATTTTCAGTAGCATCAGTTACAGTTGGCCATTCTCTGCCTCTGCAGTCTTCCATAACATTACTCTAGTTTTCTTCATACTTCCCAGGCTATTGTCTCTTGGTTTCCTTTGAACATTTATCTTATGTCTGCATTCTAAATGTTTACATGTGCCATTGCTCAAGCCTTGTCCTTCTTCTCTATCTTCATTATTTTTGTAGTTATTTAACCAAGTGCCATAATTTTAAATAGGATTCCCCATTTTCATGCCTTCCTATGGCGCCACAATCACATATTCACATGCCTTCTCACATCTCCATTTAGGTATCTAATAGGTTTTTCAAAGGTAACACGGACAAAATGAAATTACTGATTATCATCCCCCGTCTTCTATGCTAGCAGAAACTTCTTCTCCCAGTCTTCCTCATTCTGATTAATTCTCCACTAGTCACAAAGTTATTCTGGCTAAAAGAATTCTATAAATCATCCTAATTCCTCTTTCCTGCATGATCCACATTCAATGTATTACCAATTCCTTGTTGTCTCTGCCCCCAAACAGATCTCAAATTCTACCACCTGTCACCATTTCCACTATTAATTTCCTACAACCAAGCCAACATTATCTCTCAACTTAATTAGTACAATAGATTTCTAAATGCTTCCCTTGCTTTTATGTTTTCTAGAGTTTAGTCCATTCTCCATAAAACAGTCATAGGAATGTTAAAGAACTAAATTAGATCACATCATCAGCATCTTAAAATATTTTTATGTTTCTCATAGCACTTAGGAAACTTTCCACGTTTTATTGTTGTAAACTCCTATGTGATTTGTTTTCAAATATCCTTTTTGACCTAATCCATCTTCACTTTACACTGGTCACGTTGGCTTTTGAACTCTTTATCAAATGTGTCAAGGTTATTCCTACCTTAAGATATTTGTGTTCGTTATTTCTTCTATATAATCCACTCCCTTGAGATTATCACTTGACTAGCTCCTTGTCATTATTCAGATCTCAGCCAAATATCACCTTTTCTGCAAGGTTTTTCCTGATGATCCTATTTAAAATGGTCTTGTTGCTCTCCTACTCAATCATTATCTATTTGTATAATACTTAATAATATTTTTGCAGCACTTATAAGTAGAAATTATAACCTTAGTTTTAAATTAGTTTTTTGCCCCTTCAACTAGCTTTGTGTGGTCATCAGACATGAGTCTTTTTACCGTAGTATTACTTATTTAATTTTTTTAAATTTTTATGGTAGTAAATACTTTTTTAATTAATCAATCAAAGGGCTTAAGTAACTTGTCCAAAATCATATATACAGTCAAGGAGGAAGTATGACTCCAAGCTTGTCTGTCTAATTGTTAATGCCAGCTATGTAAACATCATCATATTAAATGAGAAAAGCCTTCCCATTGTTTGTGGCAGTTCCGTTGTTAATAACATAAACGTCATTTGCTGGGTATTGTCTCTTGGCAATCACCATCCATCCACACCATTCTACGCTCTTTCCTAAACTTGAGAAGCTAAGAGCAGAGTTTTGGAGTACAGTAGAACTAGGTTCATGGAGTAGCTTTTCTCTTTAAAACTGTGTAAACTTAGGCAAATTCTTCAACTCTAAACCTCAGTTTTCTCAGTGATAAAATTAGTCTTAATTTCTCTCTCTCATAGGGTAGGGAGAATGAAATGTAAAATGTAATCTGCCTTGCACAATGCCAGGCACACAATAAACATTTAAATACTTGACACCTTGCTCATTATAGGTGATAAAAATTCAACTTTTTATTATTTAAATCGCCCTTTGCACTATTTCTGATTTTACTTGTGATAGAAAAAGTTACCGGGCTCTAAATCCTGGCAGAACCTACAATCCAGAATGTTCTCTCATACTTTGGACAAATAGCTCTTTTGCCAGCAGCACGCAACTGTGGTTCCAAAATCCTATCAGTTACTACTGGCTTAAAGGGACCCAAGAGTTTATGCAGTTCATCATTTACTAAAATGCAGTCTTTTGAAATAGTAGAAGCATTCTCCTTCAGGATTTTAGTTGTACCAATAATTGCTGAATGAATGAATGGAACAATTAATAACCTATGTTGGTATTGTTGTTAAGTGCCATCAGTTGGTGCCGACTCATAGCGACACCATGTAGAACAGAAGGAAACTCTGCCTGGTCCTGAGCCATCCTCACAATCCTTGTTATGTTTGAGCCCATTGTTGCCGACACTGTCAGTCCATCTCTTCCAGGGTCTTCCTCTTTTTTGCTGACCCTCTACATTACTGAACATAATATCCTTCTCCAGGAATTTATCCCTCCTGATAACATGTCCAAAGTACGTAACATGAAGTCTCACCGTCCTCACTTTCAAGGAGCACTCCGGCTATATTTCTTCCAAGAAAGACTTGTTTGTTCTTCTGGCAGTTCATGATATATTCAATACTCTTCAGTAACACCATAATTCAAAGGCATCATTTCTTCTTTGGTCTTTTTTATTCATTGTCCAGCTTTTGCATGTCTATGAGGTGACTGAAAATATCATGGCTTGGGTAAGGTGCACCTTAGTCCTTAAAGTGACATATTTGCTTTTTAACACTTTAAAGACTTCTTGTGCAGTAGATTTGCCCGATGCAATACATCATTGATCTTCCACGGGCATTGATTGTGGATCCAAGGAAAATGAAATCCTTGACAATGTCAGTCTTTTCTCCATTTATCATGATGTTGCTTATTCGTCCAGTTATGAGGATTTTTGTTTTCCTTCTGTTGAGGTATAATTCATACAGAAGCCTGTAGTCTTTGATCTTCATCAGTAAGTGCTTCAAGTCCTCTTCACTTTCAGCAAGCGAGGTTGTGTCATCTGTATATTGCAGGTTTTTAATGAGTCTTCCACCGATCCTGATGCCACATTCTTCTTCATATAGTCTTCTTCATATAATAACCTCTAAGTTGGCAATATTTAGTGAAAAGTAATACTTGCTGATAGAATTTTATGTCATAAAATTACACCCCTCAGACTCCTCTAATTTCCCACCCCACCCTCAACCAACACACTTCTTTGTGCAGTCTAAACACTACTATATATTTCTCCGTATTTCTGCAAAGCCATTTGATTTTCTTACTCCAGCCAAGTCTCACAAGTGTCGCTGTTAAAGTCAAAGTGCATTTTTCTTACAATTTGTCTATTTGGTTTTTACAAACCATCAATTGTTGCTTGGTCATCAAAGTGACTGATGGTCCGTCTTGCAATGAAGTGTGATATCCAATTTTTGTGTTTCTTTTTTTTTTTTTAACTGACGATATATTACTTTTTGGCATCAGCAGGTCCCAATTGATTTTAGTCGCAAGTTAAATACCCTGATGGTTGTAAAATGGTGATTTATCACCACAGTCAGCAGAGATTTTGCTTTGCAATGGATTTAAACAAAGCATTGCAGAAAAGGCGGTGGAGGGCTGAAAATTTCAAGGGTGTAAACACAGAGAATATGCATTTTATAAATGTTCCTCGGCAAGAAAACTACCAAGTTCTACTATCGGGAGGTTTGGGGAAAATTAAGTTACTGAAATCAAAGGACACCAATGGTGAGAGAATAAACTAAGATCTGTACCTTCCAAGTTGCATACATCCATCAGTACTTTGATTTTTCTTGTGATTACCAAGAGAGAAAAGTAATATTTAGTCAAATTTCATGACACTGCTCACATTGTGATTTTGATAAATTCTTATATCCTCACATTGTGAGATATGATGCAATTTATCTTACAGTACCAAGAAAGAAAGAAAGAAATTTAGACAACTGGGGCAACAGTGTGATTTCAGGAGTACTACATTATGAACTTCTGTATACCTGTCACAAATTTTCTTTTAGGCAATTGACAGGAAATCCAGTCTCAAAATGGCTATATAAACAAAGAAATGTATTGGGTTAACATTTTGGAGAATATATCCACAGATACAACATATTGGAAGAAGAGGGCCTTGCTCCTTTTTTCAAGTTTTTTCCTCTTTGCTAAAATTAAGACAATTTTATCTCTCTATTGGTGATGGATTCATGGATTATCTTATCAATCTGTTTGTCTTTAATTCCTGAGAATTAACAATGGGAGGTTTTTATTTACCTATGTTTTATTGATTACGCAAAGGCATTTGACTGTGTAGATTATAACAAATTATGGATAACATTGTTAAGAATGGGAATTCCAGAACACTTAATTGCACTCATGAGGAACCTGTACAGAGGTCAAGAGGCAGTCTTTTGAACAGAACAAGAAAATACTGAATGGGTTAAAATTAGGAAAGTTGTGCATAAGAGTTGTGTCCTTTCACCATACTTATTCGATCTGTGTGCTGAGCAAATAATCCAAGAAGCTGGACTATATGAAGAAGAACATTGCATCAGGATTGAAGACTCTTTAACAACCAGCCATATGCAGGTGGTGCCCTGGTGGCATAGTGGTTAAGAGCTATGGCTGCTAACCAAAAGGTCAGCAGTTCAAATCCACCAGCAACTCCTTGGAAACCCTATGGGGCAGTTCTACTCTTTCCTATAGGGTCACTGTGAGATGGAATCAACCTGATGGTTTGGTGTTTTTGGTTTTACATGCAGATGACACAATCTTGCTTGCTGGAAGCAAAGAGGACTTGAAGCACTTACTGATGAAGATCAAAGACTACAGGCTTCAGTATGAATTATACCTTAACATAAAGACAACAAAAATCCTCACAACTGGACCAGTAAACAACATCATGATAAATGGAGAAAAGATTGACATTGTCAAGGATTTCATTTTCCTTGGATCCACAATCAACGTCCATGGAAGCAGCAGTCAGGAAATTCAATGATGCATTGCATTGGGCAAATCTACTGCATGAGAAGTCTTTGAAGTGTTAAAAAGCAAATATGTCACTTTAAGGACTAAGGTGCACCTTACCTAAGCCATGATATTTTCAATCACCTCACTGACATGCAAAAGCTGGACAATGAATAAGGAAGGCCAAAGAATTGACACCTTTGAATTACGGTGTTGGTAAAGAATATTGAAATATACTGTGGACTGCCAGAAGAACGAACAAATCTGTCTTGGAAGAAGTCCAGTCAAAATTCTCCTTAGAAGCAAGATGGTGAGCCTTTGTCTCAAGTACTTTGGACATGTTATCAGGAGGGACCACCCCTGGAGAAAGACACTGTGCTTGATAAAATAGAGGGTCATAAAAACGAGGAAGACCTTCAAAGAGCTAGATTGACACAGTGGCTGCAACAACAGGCTCAAGCACAGCAAGATTTTAAGGATGGCTCAGGATCAAATAGTATTTCCTTCTGTTGTACATAGGGCTGTTAAGAGTCAGAACTGATTCGATGGTACCTAACAACAACAATCACAAAATTTTGAGATTGTCTGACACTTACGGATGAAAAATTTTGACTTTTCTCCTCATTGTCTACACAGCCCCAGGAACTAAAGAAAAATATGGTCTCACCGAGAGATCATGACCCATCAAAGTGCAGGTGGCCTCTGGTCCCAAACATAGATTGTTTTAGGACCCAAACAGGCTCTCTTAGCTCTCTTTCCTCTCAGCTGGCTCCATTCTTCTGCTTCACGTTCTGGTTTGCAGGACTATTAGATCTTTGGAGAATTAGATAAATTTTGGTAGCCAATCATCACAAATGTATGTTCTGTTTGAGGCAGCCAAGGAGGGAGGAAAATAAAACAAACAAACAACTAACAAACTTGGATAACAATCAAAATTCTTAGAATTGGTTTTGTTTGTCCTGACATATAGAAAGTGTTTGTCTTTCTGAACATACCAATTTGTCAGAGGGTATGTACAGGACTCTGTTACTGGTTTAGACTGTGAGTAAAATCAGCTTCACCAGAAGAGCATGGGGAATGTGGGGAGAAGGGGTTCTTCCTCCAGAGAAAATTCAAGAAGTATTAACAGAAAAAGTGATTGTGTAGGGGGAAAGTTAAGAATAAATTAAATAGGGATGGTAATCATTAGAATCAACAGAGAGACAAGGATACATCCATTTTATCTAGTTTATTGTAAAATTTTGGATGCTTTTTGGCCATCTAAATCTCATGACAAACGGTAGGGGAACAGACGTTTGGTGATTTTGATCAATTTTCATCTCAAATGTATGTCCAGCCAGAATGCTCCTTAGAAGGATCTACTTTTAGATTTTATCAAAGACTTTGTCAACTGTGATTACATTTTAGCACTTTTAAAAAACCTTTTCTTTAGCAGTAGTTCAGTATAATTACATTTCCTTTTTGAAGAGTTCTGATTTTCCTAAGGTATGTCACGGGAATAGATGGTAGATAAAACACAGGCAGGAATAGGAATGATTAGAAATGCACTCACAGTTTCTAATTTTTATTCCATAGCACACTGGAAAGAGAAATTGAATATGCATTTTCTGAAAGTAACTTCATCATCATAATTATGAATATTTTGTCTATATATTGGTAGTGGGAAGTAAAAAGATTTATAAATTTTTATTATTTTTCAGTCTAAGATTCCCCAGATTAGACTCAGTGGTGTATTTATTTTGAGAGTGAAAGAACATATAAATGACAGATTTTGACTTATCCCCTCTACTCCTTGCCCCAGCCCCAAGTAAGACCACTGATCTCAGAGAGAGGCCATAATCACCAGAGTGCAGGATGCTAACAAGAAATGCTCAGCTTAAAGGCAAGATATATGGGGCACAGTGGCTACCCATAAAAACAAATGCAAAATTGAGTATTCCAAGACTACTTTGAGGACTTGGACATGGAAAGAAGAAGAGTTGGTTTCAATAATTATTGAGTAAAATGGGGCATCTCAATTTAGATCAGACTTTGTTGCACACTTGATTTAAACATATCTAATCTATCTGTATTAATCTGTTGCAATGATCATTTTTACTGATGTTCAAATTGCCATAATTGTGGGAAATTGTCTTCCCTGTTAGAGCTTCCTCAAGTTTGCCCCTGGCTCCTGATTTGGCTCTAGTTACCTGTGATGGAATCCTTTATATCTGCTGTGAAAAGATGTTGCAGGCTCATCTTGCATATATTCTATCTCACAACCAAAATTAGATAGTTCTTTACAAAGTCCTTCATCTTTTAATAGAAAATGCTATGTAGAGACTATAACCTGTGTTCAAGGGGTATACTTTACTTTTATGGGCTAGAAATATTCTTTATAATTATCAGTTCATATGAAATATAGCTATTTGCTTTTGTAATTTTTATGTACATAATGAATGATATATTTCTATCATGGTAGTAATTATAAGTCTGTTAATTTTATCTAATTAAAATTTGTTAGGGAAGAGTGGAGTTTTTTTTTTTTTTTTTTTTTGAACCTTAATAACTCCCACATATCTGTATGTTTGTCGTACTGTGGGGGCTTTCATGCTGCTGTGATGCTGGAAGCTATGCCACTGGTATTCAAATACCAGCAGGGTCACTCATGGTGGACAGGCTTCAGCTGAACTTCCAGATTAAGGTAGACTAGGAAAAGGACCTGGTAGTCTACTTCCAAAAAGAATTAGCCACTAAAAGCCTCATGAACAGCAGCAGAATATTGTCTGATATAGTGCCGGAAGATGAGCCCCTCAGGTTGGAAGGCACTCTAAAGACAACTGGGGAAGAGCTGCCTCCTCAAAGTAGAGTAGACCTTAATGACGTGGATGGAGTCAAGCTTTCAGGACCTTCATTTGCTGATGTGGCACGACTCAAAATGAGAAAAGACAGCTGTAAACATCCATTAATAATCAGAATACGGAACATACTTAGTACAAATCTAGGAAAATTGGAAATCATCAGAAATGAAATGGGATACATAAACATCAATATCCTAGGCATTAGTGAGCTGAAATGGACTGGTATTGGCCATTTTTAATCAGACAGTCATATGGTCTACTATACCGGGAATGACAACTTGAAGAGGAGTAACATTGCATTCATCATTAAAAAGAACATTTCAAGATCTATTCTAAAGTGCAACACTGTCAGTGATAGGATAATATCCATACACCTATAAGAAAGACCAATTAAATGACTATTATTCAAATTTACACACCAACCACTTAGGTTAAAGATGAAGAAATTGAAGAATTTTACCAACTTCTGCAGTCTGAAATTGATAGAACATGCAATCAAGATGCATTAATAATTACTGGTGATTGGAATGCTAAAGCTGGAAACAAAGAAGAAGGATCTGTAGTTGGAAAACATGGCTTTGGTGATAGAAACCATGCCGGAGATTGCATGATAGAATTTTGCAAGGCTGACAACTTCTTCACAGCAAATATCTGTTGTCACCAACATAAACGGTGACTATACACATGGTCCTTGCCAGGTGGAATATACAGGAATCAAATCTACTACATCTGTGGAAAGATACAATGGAAAACTCAATATCATCAGTCAGGACAAGGTCAGGGGCCGACTGCAGAACATACCACCAATTGCTCATATGCTCATATGCTCATACGCTCATATGCAAGTTCAAGTTAAAGCTGAAGAAAATTAGAACAAGTCCACAAGAGCCAAAGTATAACCTTGATATCTCCCACCTGAATTTAGAGATCATCTCAAGAATAGATTTGATGCATTGAGCACTAACCACCCAAGACAAGGCGAGTTGTGGAATGACATCAAAGATATCATACATGAAGAAAGCAAGAGGTCATTAAAAAGACAGGAAAGAAAGAAAAGACCAAAACTGATGTCAGAAGAGACTCTGAAACTTGCACTTGAACGTCAGATAGCTAAGACAAATGGAAGAAATGATGAAGTAAAAGAGAACAGAAGATTTCAAAGGACAGCTCGAGAAGGAAAAGTAAAGTATTATAATGACATGTGCAAAGACCTAGAGTTAGAAAACCAAAAGGGAAGAACATGCTCGACATTTCTTAAGCTGAAAGAACTGAAGAAAAAAGTCAAGCCTCAAGTTGCAATACTGAAGAATTCTGTGGGGAAAATTTTAAACGATGCAGGAAGCATCAAAAGATGGAAGGAATATGCAGTCACTGTACCAAAAAGAATCAGTCAACATTCAGTCATTTCAGGATGTATTATATGATCAGGAACCAACGGTACTGAAGGAAGAGTTCCAAGCTCTACTGAAGGCATTGGCGAAAAACAGGGCTCCAGGAATTGGCAGAATACCAATTGAGATGTTTCAACAAACAGATGCAGCACTGGAAATGCTCACTCATCTATGCCAAGAAATTTGGAAGACAGCTACCTGGCCAACTGACTGGAAAAGACCTATATTTATCCCTCTTCAAAAGAAAGGAAATCCAATAGAAGGCAGAAATTATCGAAAAATATCATTAACATCACATGCAAGTAAAATTTTGCTGAAGATAATTCAAAAGCGGTTTGCAGCAGTACATTGAGAGGGAACTGCCAGAAAGTCAAGCAGGATTCAGAAGAGGGCCTGGAACCAGGGATGTCATTGTTGATGTCAGATGGATACTGGCTGAAAGCAGAGAACACCTAAGCAAAGGCATTCAACTGTGTGGATCATAACAAAGTATGGATAACATTGCAAAGAATGGAAATTCCAGAACAGTTGTGCTCATGAGGAACCTGTATATAGATCAAGAGGCAGTCGTTCGAACAGAACAAGGAGACACTGCCTGGTTTAAAGTCAGGAAAGGTGTTTGTCAGGGGTGTATCCTTTCGTCATACTTATTAGATCTGTATGCTCAGCGAATAAGCCAAGAAGCTGGAATATATGAAGAATGGGGCATCAGGATTTGAGGAAGACTCATTAACAGCCAGCTATATGCAGATGACGCAACCTTGCTTGTTGAAAGTGAAGAGGACTTGAAGCATTTACTGTTGAAGATCAAAGACTACAGCCTTCAATATGAATTATACCTCAACATAAAGAAAACAAAAATCCTCACAACGGGACCAATAAGCAATCATGATAAAAGAAGAAAAGACTGAAGTTGTCAAAGATTCAATTTTACTTGGATGCACAATCAACACTCATGGAAACAGCAGCAAGGAATCAAACAACGCGTTGCATTGGGCAAGTCTGCTGCAAAAGACCTCTTTCAAGTGTTAAAAAGTAAAGATGTCACCCTGAAGACTAAGGTGCCCCTGAACCAAGCCATGGTGTTTTTAATCGGCTCATATGCTTTGGAAAACTGGACAGTAAATAAGGAAGACCAAAGAAAAACTGACGTCTTTGAATTATGATGTTCGCGAACAATATTGAACATACCATGGACTGCCAGAAGAACAAATCTGTCATGGAAGAAATACAGCCAGTGCTCCTTGAAAGCAAGGATGGCGAGACTTCGTGTTACGTGCTATGGACATGTTACCAGGAGGGATCAGTTCCTAGAGAAGGATATTATGCTTGGTAAAGTAGAGGGTCAGCGAAAAAGAGGAAGACCTTGGAAGAGATGGATTGACACAGTGACTGCAACAATGGGATGAAGCATAACAATGATTGTGAGGATGGTGCAGGACTGGGCAGTGTTTCATTCTGCTGTATATGGGGTCACTGTGAATCAGTAGTGACCTGACAGCACCTAACAGCATTGTAAATACGTATATCATTAACTAAAGTAACTTACTTAAAAAGCCTAGTATAACACTTAAAAATTATTATTTTTGATTTATGTAAGGACAATCAATAAATATAATTTTCTATAGGATACTACTCTTTTTGATTATTTATTAGTTTATAATCTATACTGATATATTTGGTAGAATTTTTTTTCTTAAATATTAGGAGTGAGGACATATTTTGGGCAACAAGAAAACTGACAAACCTTCAGAGCCTTTACTTTATCAAGTTCTTACAGAGTTCAGTCATTCTTATTGTATGCTAGTAAGAAGAATGGATTTTGACACAAAACAGAACCAGGTTTGTCAATGATCAACTGTTACATTAAGCAGACTATTAAAATCTTATTATTTCATTTTTAAATCCTCACAGAATTGTACAGATTTAAAGGTAATGTTCTTAAAGCTCTTATCACAGTTGCTAGTACATCACAGCATATAAATAAATGATACCTATCGTGGTTGTGAAAGCAAGACTCAGAGGCAATAGTATTCAGAAAGAAAGAAATTTACTTTTGCACAAATGGTTTGCAAAAAAGTCAGACTTTAGGTGGAGGGCCTAGCTAAAATAAAGAGAAAGAGAGAGAGAGAAAAGAAGGAAGGAGAGAAGGTAAGTGGGAAGGAAGGAAAGAAAGTAACAGAAATTTTAAAAAAAGATTATCAAGGTATGAAGTTTGCATCATTATTTGTCTGTTCATGGTGGAAAACAGTAACTTTCTCAAATATTTACATATTCATAAAAATCATGACACAATTTTAGATATTAGCTTTGCAAATAGGGAATAATTTTTTTATTTTTCAAAATATTTTTTGGCTAGAGAGTTTGGGCTTTCAGAAAATTCTGAAGGTTCTTTATTTGGGGAGCCAGAACTTGCACAGAACTAGACTGTGTGACTTGGCAATGTTGGCTTATCTCTGGGGCAAGGTAGCTTTTCCTACCTCTGAACAGTGATCAATTCACTTTGTCCAATTCACTTCTAACAGATTTTTATCTGCAGTACTTATAAATGTAAGAACATTCTCCTTTTCTGAGACTTTAGTGTTTGTCTATGTTCCTGGCGGCTAGACAGTGACACTCATCACTACCTGTAAGCCTGTGGTGCCATAAACCTTAGAGTATATTTTTTCACAATGAGGCAAGGTTCGGTGTCGGTTTTGTGCCTGTGGCCTTTTCTTGTCAAAAGTCTGCCCTTAAGCCATGGATTTGACCAAGTACATTTGTTTAGGTTTTTTTTCTGATCTGGTTTTATTAATTAAATGCTATTTGTTGACCAGTTTTATTTACACAAATGTCAAGACCTTTCAAACATGAGGCTATATCGTAATCTCGATATATCTACGTCATCTATTACCTATACATACAGCATATGGAATCAATTTGTTGACAGATATTATGCCATTATCTATACAGAGACATGACTGTGTGCCTGTCTAATCTGAAAAGTAAAAATATTTTTAATAATAATATAAAAAATGTTATTAACCCAGGAAAGTTGAACTTCTCTTTTTTGGCATAAAAATTTTCTCATTGTATTCCTGAGAAATGGGATGCTTCTGATAATAGTGCTGAGCGGATTACAAATCTGGAAGGTGCTCAATTATGTCCAGCATCCTTCTTTTTATAAGATGAGGGACCAAATCATTGATGTGACCCAAAGGCCTTCTCAGAAAGCCCAAAGATAGTTTAACTACAAAAAATTATTTTAACAGCTTTATTACTCTGAATCTGGGTTTAGAATGTAGAACAATCCATTCAAAAATCTTACCAGAGTGAACAGTATGAGCATCAGAGAAAAATGCCTTATGACAAGGGTGATTATAAGCACTATTTAAAAGAATTGCAACAAAAAAAAACATTATTAGGGATGTTGGCTTATTATTTTTAAAATACAGGTTGTTTACTAAAATATTGTTTCAAGTTCATAGCAAAGATACAGAAGTTAATGGGTAATTCTGGCGATATAAGAAATCTCAAGTATCTCAGTAGAGAAAATATTACTTTTGTTTTTTATAAATACATTTTATGTAGTTAACAGATCAACTTTTCTTTCTAATGACAAAAATCCAAACTTATTGTTTTACTCGTTTTGTATACTATCAGAGCCTGACACAGGGACTTGGGCTGAGATAGCTTATTTGGGAGGGGATCTCACGAAACAAGAGCAGGGGACTAGGAAAGCAAGGAAAGTAAACATAGGAGCATTTATCAAGGTCACCGTTGTAGGCAGTAAGGGCTCAATATCATCAGATCCTCCAAGAAGCAGATAGAATGCCTCCCAGAAATCTCTGTCAGGAGGATGAAGGTGGGGACATACATTCATTAGCTTCTGTCCCTTTGCCCTAGGATTGTCCTCAGTGTTGTTAATTTCTCAGTGCTTCTGAGTCCTGCTTATGCCCAGGTGTAGTGAGCTCTCAGAGCTTCTGCTTCTCTTGAGAACGTGATATGGAGTTTCCAAAAGCATCTGCTACAAATGTCATCTTTATAATGATTTGAAATAAAGGAATCATCAGTCTTCGTCTCTTTCAGGAATAAATCTGTTAATAGTGCACCAGCTTTGTTAAAAACATTTAACATGCTTTATTTGTTTTCAGACTCATTATTTGCAGATATTCATAAATCAAAGGAAAAAAAGATTTAAAAAAAATGAAAGAAAGGAAAAAAATCACTTATTTTTCAGACTTCTACACTTATTGGGTGTTTAAAATTTGCATTTCATTATTTATTTTTTTACCTTCTGGTACCTGATAATTTTGCTTTAAGACAATACTACTCTCTTTTTCCTCTTGAAAAACAACAACAAAAACAAAGCATGTACATTAACTTTGTACTCATCCATCATCATTATATACACGTCTTCTTACATTTCTTCAAAATGAAACATGGACAATAATTCAACTCAGATGTATGCAAATGTGAGTAGTTTTTTTTCAACTTAACTGATGACCGTAATATAATATATAGATCATCATTATTCATATTCCAGTGCTTTGCAATTTCTATCTTACTTAGAAATTCCCAGATATACAACTGTGATTTATTAATTAACTCAAGTTAATATCAATCCAACATTTTAAAGGTAACAAAGATTTAGAATTATAATTGAAGCTGATACACTACGGAGAGACAAAAATTCTAAAATGATTTTTAAAATTTATATTGGAGATAACATTTAAACATTTTTAAAAATTATGAAGATTGGGTAAGAATGATAACTACCACTTGTAATTTTGGCATGATAAATTTACAAGAACAAATCTTTTGAAATACATCAATTATTGTAATTTAATATTATTTAACTTGTAATTTTCCTTGTTTATATATTTATGTTGTAGCAACAACTATTCATTTTTATAATTTATTTTATTGCTTTTGTTGTTATTATGGAAAATGTATGCACCAAACCATACATCAATTCAGCAGTTTCTACATGTACAATTCAGTGACATTGATGACATTCTTCTGGTTGTGCAACCATCCTCACCCTACTTTTCTGAGTTGTTCCTCCCTCATTAATATAAACTCAATGCCCCCTAAGGTTCCTATCTAGTCTTTGGAGTTGCTATTGTCAATTTGATCCCATATAGATAGTTTTTAAAGCAACATAATGCTCAAGGCAGACTTTCTTTACTAGTTCGGCTAAATTATTGTTTCGTTTTAAGAAGGCTTCAGCGGACATTTTTGGTTTAAGGTTTAAAGATGATCTCAGGGCAACAGTTACAGGGATTCATCCAGACTCCTTAGTCCAGAAAGTCTGAGTTCCATGAGAACTTGAAATTCTGTTCTTCATTTTCCCCCATTTGATCAAGATTCTTCTACAGAATCTTTAATTAAAATGTCCAGTGATGGTAGCTGGGAAACATCCAGTTCTGTTCTCATGGCAGAGGAGGCATTTATTTATGGAAGCAATTGGGCACACATTCCACTTCCACCTTCTATTCCTGACTCTCCCTCTTCCTCTGCTGCTTCAGGTGAATAGGGATCAACTGTTGTAACTTAAATGACTGCTTGCAAGCTTTTAAGACCTCAGGAACTAGGTGATGAACTTGGAGATAGAATGGAAGCACTAAACATGTTATTAGGCCAATTAACTGGGATGTCCCATGAAACTATGATCCTAAACTCCAAACCAAGGAACCAAATCCCAGGAGGTGTTTGGTTGTACATCTGCAGCCTCTTCAGCTACTTTTTTTTCATTGTTTAAATATATCTATCACACTACTTTTGCCAATTCAACTTTTTACAAGTGTACAACTCATTGACCCAAAACCCATTGCCTCTGAGTTGATTCGGACTCATAGCGGCCTTATAGGACAGAGTAGAATTGCCCCATAGGGTTTCCAAAGAGCATCTGTTGGATTCAAACTGCTGACCTTTGGTTAGTAGCTGTAGCTCTTAACCACTATGCCACCACAGCAATTACACTAAGCAGCTGTGCATCCCTACCCTTAATCAATGCAATTTTTCCACTGCTATAAACCAAAACTCAGTACTCCATAAGCGATCACCTGCCCTTCCCTCCTCCCTCCTGCCGCAGTAACTACTAATAAACTTTGGTCTCTATAAATTTGCCTTCTCTTGTCTTTTTATATAAGTGAGGTCATAAAATGTTTGTCCTTTTGTGACTGGCTTATTTCACTCAGCATAATGTCTTCAAGGTACACCCATATTGTAGCATGTATCAAGACTTCAATAAATGTTGTTGGGAAAATTGGATCTCCACATGCAGAACAACGAAACAGGATCATGCCTTATACCACAAACAAAGATGAACTCTAATGGATTAAGGACCTAAATGTGCAAACTAATACCATAAAATTCTTAGATGAAAATGCACAGGCAGCGCTGTTGGGCCTAGCTTTTAACAATGGATTATCTAATATAATAACAAAAGCACAAACAGCAAAAGACAAAATAAATAAATAGGACTTCATAAAAATTAAAATTTTTTGCTCATCAAAAGTCTTTATTAAAAAAGTGAAAAGACAAGCTACCAACTGGGAGAATATTTTCGGAAACCTTGTGTCCAATAAGAATGTAATAAACAAAATATATATGAAACTTTGACAACTTAATAACAAAAATGGGCAAAGGACTTGAATAGGCATTTCCCCAGAGAGGAAATTCAAATGACCTCCAAACACATGAAAACATGCTCAATGTCATTAGCCATCAGAATAATGTAAATCAAAACCACAGTGAGACACCATTTCACTCCCATTGACTCAACAGCAATGGGCCTTTTTTTAGGAAGACTAAGATTAAATAAATAAATAAATAACAAATATTGGTGAGGATGTGGGGAAATTGGAACCCTTATTGTGATTGTTAAGGTTGTGTGTCGACTTGGCTGGGTCATGATTTTCAGTTGTTTGGCAGTTGTCATGCAGTTTGGCAGTTATATAATGATGCGATCACCTCCATGATGGGATCTGCTGTGAGTAGCCAATCAGTTGAAAGGGAGTTTCTTTGGGGGTGTGGCCTGCATCCAATATAGGTGGATTTTCTGGCAAGGCTCATGGGTTTTTGCTCATTCTGGATCCTGCAGTTGGCTCCTATTGTCTGACCTCCTGTTCTTGGACTTGAGCTAGAAGCCGTCTTGCCTGCTAATCTTGTGATTCGTCAGTCTCTGCAGCCTGTGAGCCAGAGCCTTGCCTTCTGACCTGCCAATCTTGGGTTCACCAGCCCTCACAGCTACACGAGAAGGGAGAAGACTCCAACCTGATCCAGGGACTCGGGACTTTTCAGCTTCTACAACCAAGTAAGCCATTTCCTTGATGTAAATCTCTCTTTATATACATTTATATGCTTTACTGGTTTTGCTTCTTTAGAGAACCCAGACTAAGACACTTATCCATTGCTGGTTGGAATGCAAAATGGTACAGCTGTTGTGGAAAACAGTGTTATGTTTCCTCAAAAAATAAAAATAGAACTACCATATGACCCAGCAATTCCACTCCTAGATATATACCCAAAAGGCTTGAAAGCAGAGACTAAAACAGAGACTTGGACACCAATGTCCACTGCAGCACTACTCACAATAGCCAAAAAGTGGAAACAACTTAAATGTCCATCAGCAGATGAATGGGTAAACAAAATGTGGCATATACATACAATGGAATACCACTCATCCAGTAAGAGAAATGAAGTCTCAATACCTACTACAATATGGGTGGAGCTTGGAGACATTATGCTGAACAAAATAATTATTCATTCACTGAGTAAAAAATGGTGTTAAGTTTGGGAAGTTCAAATTAATTATGTGATTTTTTTTTAATTTGAAAAAGAGTATCATATCCATTTCCACTGAGTCAATTTTGACTCATAGGACCCTAATAAACTAAGTGGTATGTAAGATATAAAGTAGATGAGAATGATTCAATAGACATATGACTTATTGATATAATGAATTGTGCCTAGTTCTGTGCTATGGAATATATACTGGGCCACTTTGTTCTTTATCTACCCAGTATCTCTTCCCTTTCTTCTTCAGTGACATAATACCTCTCTCCTTTTCAAAATCCACCTCTATGATGTGGTGGTAGCTGGCCCTAATACTTTCAAACCACATAGGTTATCATGTGACTCAAGTCCAACCAAAAATAGATCTTCTGTAAATATTCTACTGGAAATTTTAGTAGAGATCACCCCCCTACACTCCCTACCCCCAGTAAACTGATAAACTGATAGGATGCATATCTTGATTTGACTGAGGTCATTGACTGAGGCCATCTGGTCCACCCTATAGAGAAGGTATTCCAGATATGGAGAAAGTGATAAAAATAGAATTTCAACAGCATGTAAGGATGATCTAGATACAGTTGTGCCCTAAATTTATCTGTGTCCTTGGACATACTAGTCATATAGGCCAATAAATTTTCTTTTGTTGATTTATCTTGCTTAAAATGTGTTTCTCTCACTTTAAACCAAAAACTTTCCAAGTAATCCAAGGAATGGAGACAAAGATGTATTCTTCAAATTAAGAGATCCAATAAATACACATTAAACAAGCGAATCCTATCCATGGCCAATAAATGCAAGACTAACAGAATTTTCTAGTGTAATTGTCTGAGGCAGATTCAAAGTCAAATTTGAAAGTTCCTGATTTTCTAATAACAAATATTCTCAGTAGTACTAATTAATAACTCAGTGGAGAAATAGGTATTTTAATTTAAATTTATTGCTCATAAGGTAAATGGAGGCCATTCCTTAAATTTGGCTGTATATGATGCTTTTAGTCAAAATCAATCTTCCTCTCTCTCTTGTTCTCTTTTACACACACAAACACACACACACACAACTTGGTATTTTATTACTTCTTATTCTTACCTTTCAGAGATTTCTCACTAATTTCAGGATAAAGTTCAAATTCAGCAAGAAAAACATGGCATTTTTGACATGATCCTTTTCTTGATTTCACTTCCTAGATTTTTCACACTCATATTTTCTTCAGCTCTGTGTCAACATTACCAGTTGCTGTCTTGTCATCTCCTACTCATGATGACCCCATTTGCATCAAAGCAGAACTGTGCTCCATGGAGTTTTCAATGGCTGATTTCTTTTTTCAGAAGTAGATTGCCAGATCTTTCTTCTGAGGTGCCTCCAAGTGGGCTCGAACATCTAAATTTTCAGTTAGCAGTTGATTCTTTAAATGTAGAATCCTCTTTCACATTTCTAAGACTTTGTACATCTTATGTTCTGGAAATTCTTTTTCTGCTTCATTTGTTCAGGTAAATTGTATTTATTTATCAGAACTTAGATTATGTACTGTATCTTCTTGGATGATTTCCATAACCTCCATGACAACCTCAAGCAGACTTTTGGGTTCCTTTTCTCTGAGTTTCCATAGAAAATATTACCCATATATATTTTAGCAAAATATTTATCATATTGAATTCAAATAATGTGATTGATCAGATCCAAATAAACTATGTATTTTAATTATTTCTCTATTCCCATTACTTAGCATATTCACTCTAAACACTGGTTTGATAAATAAATGGATATTATCCTTCTGTTATAAGTTCAAAATAAATGAAGCATGCATGATCCCTGTTTACTTTTTCCTGGTGTTGAGAAGACACTTTAGACTTTTGAAGTATCTTTTTTACTGTAGGACAATGGTATGTAATGATACCATTCTTGTTCCTTAAGGAGAGGGTAAATGATGATCCAGACATCTTTTTATATTTATAAATAACTTTAAATGTAA
Organism: Dugong dugon; assembly: GCA_030035585.1. Taxonomy (NCBI): domain Eukaryota; kingdom Metazoa; phylum Chordata; class Mammalia; order Sirenia; family Dugongidae; genus Dugong; species Dugong dugon. The sequence continues at coordinate 110,019,596 of CM057467.1, forward strand.
TAATAAAGATATGCAAAATAAAGCAAATTGAAAAATAAGAAATCTGTAGGTGGGTTAGGGGAGGGAAATGTGTTAAATATCTGTATATGAATAGTGAAACCTACAGCTATTGGTATCATAATTGCAATACCAAGCAGTACATCGGGCCAGAATGAGCAATAAGCATGTGAATAAGCCCTCAGGTCAATAGCTGGGATAAAAAAGTTTAAGGAACATTATATGAGGACAGAATATGAATCATTTTTGCTTGCCAACATTATTAAAAAACAAAGAAGAAGAAAAAAATAAAAACAAAAACAGTTGCCTTTGAGTCCATTCTCATGCATGGTGACCCCATGTATGTTACAGTAGAACTGTGCTCGATAGGGTATTCAATGGCTGATTTTTTGGAAGTAGATCACCAGTCTTTTCTGCCAAGACTCCTCTGGATGGACTCCAACTGTCAACATTTTGGAGGCTTTTTCCATGCAAAGAAGAAGCATTTTCTCATTCTAGTCTAAGACCTGTTTACCAAGCTTCAGCGTATTTTGAAACTTTTGGTTATCAGCCCAGTGTGTTAACTGTTTGCACCACCGAGGAACTCCCTACCAATATCACAACAACCCTCAATTAAATACGACACACCTGAGGAAAATATTCCTTTTGAGTTTATCATTGGAAATTCTATATTAATTTAAAACCCACCAGTAGGAGCCTCCAGCTATTTCTACAGCCTCATTTATTCATTCTAATGTTGGAATTCCTGGTGGCATAGTGGTTAAGATTTCGGCTGCTAACCAAAAGGTCGGCAGTTTGAATCCACCACGCACTCCTTGGAAACTCTATGGGGCAGTTCTACTCTGTCCTGTAGGGTCGCTATGAGTCAGAATCTACTCAACAGCAATGGGTTTAATGATTCTCTTAAAATTACAAAGATCAGATTTGTCTCCCTCATTTTCCAGCTATGATTTGGACATCTGAAAGTTTAATGGATGTTTGGGAAGGCATCCTCCTCCTGTAAAGTTCACATAGCTGGCTTTTAAAACATAAATTATGTGGTGTGGGTGTTTTAATAACATAAAAATTCGTTTTTAAGATACACTGGCCTTTACAGATGTAAAGGTGGTCCTTAAAGGTATACTTGAGCCTTCGTGCATGGAAAATATATACGTTGTTGTTGTTGTTAGGTGCCCTCAAGTTAGTTATGACTCATAGCTGCCCTATATACAATAGAACAAAACACTGCCCAGTTCTGCACGATCCTCACAATCGCTACTATGTTTGAGCCCATTGTTGTATCCACTGTGTTAATTCATCTCCTTGAGGGTCTTCCTCTTTTTCACTGACCCTCTACTTTACCAAGCATGATGTCCTTCTCTGGGGACTGGTCCCTCCTGTTAACATGTCCAAAGTAGGTGAGAGGAAGTCTTGCCATCCTCGCTTCTAAGGAGCATTCTGTCTGTACTTCTTCTAAGACAGTTTTGTTCATTCTTCTGGCAGTCCATGGTATAGTCAATATTCTTCATCAACATCATAATTCAAAGGCATCAATTCTTCTTCTGGTATTCCTTATTCATTGTCTAGCTTTTGCACGCATATTAGGTGATTGAAAATACCATGGCGTGGGTCAGGTGCACCTGGGTCCTCAAGGTGACATCTTTGCTTTATAACACTTTAAAGAGGTCTTTTGCAGCAGATTTGCTCAGTGCACTATGACATTTGATTTCTTCACTGCTGCTTCTGCAGGCGTTGGTTGTGGATACAAGTAAAATTAAATCAACTTCAGTACTTTCTCTGTTTATCATGATGTTGTTTATCATGATATATACAGAGGTATATATACCTACTCCTCACTTACCAACTATCTTATTACCTGACACTTTGCATTTATGACAATAGTAAAAAACTACTATTTGACTATTTTGTGCATTAAACATGTACTTCTGGAGGTAACAAATGCCTAGGTGCTAGGCTAGAGTAGGGCTGGCTGTGATTGTTAAGGTCATAAGTCAACTTGGCTAAGCCATAATTCTCAGTGGTTTGGTAGTTATGTAATGATGTAATTTGGCAGTATGTAATGATGTGATTTGACAGTTATGTAATGATGTAGTCATCTTCCATTTTGTGATAGATGTAGTCATCCTCTATTTTCACATAACACCAATTTCACATAATGAGCTGGTCTTTGGAAACTAGCCATGTCGATAAGTGAGGAGTGGATGTTTATATTCGTATGTGTGTGTACACATGGGGTCTTCACGAGTTGGAATTGACTTGACTGCAAATTGTAGTTAGTAGATGATATAGTTTACCTGTTTTCTGATTTTCACATGTCTCTTTCCCATCAGTTTCTCATGTATGCATCTTAATTATTCTTTTAGCAGTAATGGGGTACATATTTTTTCTTTAATAAATTTTGCTTTGTTTAAAATAGAGAATAGATATAGCTACACAACAGTATAGATATAGCTACACAACAATATAGAAATTTGGATTATATTAGGAACCTAAAGTTGTATAACTCAAATTTGTACATATACACCATACAGCATTATAAAATAAATATTGATGTAGGATGCAGGACAACTGATATTCAGTCTCCTGCATAATGTTAATGACTTCTGTTACCTTGCATAAGTCATCCAATGAGTCTCATTCTAAAATTTTCACCTATTACACTGTGGGGAGAGCAAGGTGAGAGAAGGGTATGTTTGAAGTAGATCAATGACTGCCAAAGTTTTTCTACCACTAATATCTGCTTCACTATTGGGGTTATAATTTTAAACTATCTGTCATACTGTATTGATTAGGAGATACTTTTTATTGTTTGTTTTCTTTTTTTCTAATTAATTGTAGACAGATAAAACAGCCATTCAGAACTTTAGATAAACAGGAAATAACCAGGCATAACTTCCGGAGTTTATATAATTCTAGCTATAAACTAAGATATTTTAGGTTATATCTAATCCATTGAGTATTATGGTTATGGTAATTTATGATTTCTATTAGACTTTCTGAAATACTGAAAATAGCTTTTTGGTCCTTATAACAACCTTCATGGACTCTCAAGATTTCCGGAAACCTAGGTTAAAAATAGATGATTTCTAAGGTCCCTTCCAGCTCTAACCTTCCATGCTTTTTTGCCTTTAGATCTTTGCTGATAAGCATTGTTTTAGCAGAACAGTGATACAGCTGAAGACATCTGTAGGAAATACAACTGACTTGCACCATAGCTAGACAAATCACTCAGTAATAGCTCTACAGTGAACTGCAAAGCATACCTACACTTGTTAGTTGCCATTGAGTCCATTCTGACTCATGGTAACCCCTTGTGTACAGAGTATAACTGCTTCATAAGGCTTTTACGGCTGTGACCTTTCAGAAGAAAAATCATCAGGCCTGTCTTCTAAGAACCTCTGGGTGGGTTTTAACAGCGAGCCTTTCAGCTTCTAGTTGAGCACTTAACCATTTGCACCATCCAGAGACTTCCATATCCACACTAACCAAAATAAAAACTCATCGCCATTGAATCAACTCCAACTCATAGTGACTCTATAGGACAGAGTGAAACTGCCCCATAGGGTTTCTAAGACTGTAATCTTTATGGAAGCAGACTGCCACATCTTTCTCTCACGGAGCTGTTGGTGAGTTCAAACTACAGGCCTTTTGGATAGCAGCCGAGCGCTTAACCACTGGTGCCACCAAGGCTACTTATACACAAAAGTACATACACAAAAGTACCCTATTGATTTGTGTTCACCTCCATTCTTACAGACATGGGTCCAAAGGTAGGCTTTGTCTAGGCAAAGAAGAAGTATTTTATTTTCTTATTCTAGTCTAAGACCTGTGTACCTAAAGTTTCAACATACTTTGATACTTTGCTGCTTTTTTTCAACCAAAAGAACATGGTAACTTGTCTTCATTTCATTCCATTCCAGACTAGGGACCAAGCTTAACTGCCTCAAAGTTATTGAGTATTACCATTCTTCTTTCTGTGGAACATTGAAGAATATGATTAAAAAGGCTATGAAGAAAAAAAAAAAAATCAAAATACTTCCACAGGGACAAATCACCCCCTCCTCCCATACGTAGCACACAGACATGCACATACACAAAAGTATCCTTTATTTGTGGTCAACTTCATTCTTATGGAGCCAGGTCAAAAGGGACACTATCCAGGCAAAGTGGTGGCTTTGTATTTTCTTACTCCAGTCTAAAACCTGTCTACAAAGCTTTAAATTTTTGCCTGATAAGTGACCTCACCCAGGGTTTATAGCCATTCTTTTTAAATAAATACCTAATTCCAGCTACAGGGGTGTGATCAGGCTCTATGGGGACAAGGACGTCTGTGCAGAGTATTTCACTGTCCGTAAATATACCGAAGGGTCAGGTATTAGATGGGTTTAGATATTATATAACCTACAGGTCATTAGCAGAATAGCCCAGATTAAGGTTTTCCAAATTCATTCCATTTCCTTGTTAATCTTTCCTTACCCAAGCTGAGGAGAGATGAATGGACTCAGGGCCTCACTACAAGTAAGTTCATCTTATGTACTTAGTGGCATTCTTTCTAATTTTAGCAACATTAATGCTAAAATTTAGTGAAAATAATGAAATAGTACAGTCCAACCAGAATTACTTAGTATACCCACACTAAAAATAATTTTAAACATGTTGGGGGGAAAAAAAAAGAAAAGGTCTTAGCAACAGTCCAAGTTTTTATATGGTGACTTCCTCTAAATCCAACAAATAAATCTTAAACCAGTATTCATCATTTTTATTCTTACTATTTCCTACCACAGTGACAACGTATTTCCATTCTTCCTGACAGTTCTGGTTTTGTCACTTTCAAGTTACTTAATAATCATTTTTGTAACTGTTGCTATTAACTCAGGCATCAATTGCAATTAATTCTATAGCTATTGATAGTATATTTTTCGTCCAGAAAAATTACACATAGGAAAGCAAAAACTAATGATCATCACTCATTTTCCTAGGCTCAAGTGGCCATTTACTTATAAGAGGAAAGTAACATTTTCTTTTTTTTTTTGAACCATTTAAAGTTTTATTTCCTTTTTTTAAATTTTTTTTCTTTTTTCCCATACAAAAATTTATACATACATTGTTATGTGACTCTTATTGCTTTCCCCATACTGTGACAGCACACTCTTCCTTTCCACCCCTGATTCCCCATGTCCATTCAACCAGTTCCTAACCCTTTCTGCCTTCCCATCTCAACTCCAGACAGAAGCTGTCCGTTTAGTCTCTTGTATCTACTTGCTCTAAGAGGCACACTCCTCATGAGTATTACTTTATATCCCATAGTCCGGTCCAATCCCTGTCTGAAGAGTTGGTCTTGGAAATTGTTTTAGTTCTGGGCTGATGGAGAATACACGGGCCATGCTTTCTGGGGATCCTCCACTCTCAGTCAGACCATCAAGTCTGGTCTTGTTACTAGAATTTGAATTCTGCACCCCACCTTTTTCCTGTTCCATCAGGGACTCTCTGCTGTGTTCCCTGTCAGGGCGGTCATTGGTGGTAGCCCAGCACCGTCTAGTTCTTCTGGTCTCAGGCTGATGAAGTCTCTGGTTTATGTGGCCCTTTCTGTCTCTTGGGCTAATACTTTCCTTGCGTCTTTGGTGTTCTTCATTCTCCTTTACTCCAGGTGGTTGGGACCAATTGATGCATCTTAGATGGCTGCTTGCAGGCTTTTAAGACCCCAGACACCACTCACTGGAGTAGGATAGAGAACATTTTCTTAATAAGCTTTGTTATGCCAATTGACCTAGATGTCCCCTGAACGCATGGTCCCCAGACCCCTACCTCTGCTACTCTGTCCCTCAAAGTGTTTGACTGCATTCAAGAAACTTCTTAGCTTTGGTTTAGTCCAGCTGTGCTGACTTCCCCTGTAGTGTGTGCTTTCCTTCGCTTCACCTAAGATAATTCTTATCTACTATCTAGTTAGTAAATAACCCTCACCTTCCCTCCCTACCCCCGTAACCATCAAAGAATGTTTTCTTCTGTGTTTAAACCTTTTTTTGAGTTCTTATAATAATGGTCTTATACAATGTTTGTCCTTCTGTGACTGATTAAATTCACTCAGCATAATGACCTCCAGCTTCCTCCATGTTATGTTTTACAGCTTCATCATTGTTCTTTATCGCTGTATATTATTCCATTCTGTGGATATACCATAATTTGTTTAACCATTTGTCCATTGATGTGCACCTAGGTTGTTTCCGTCTTTTTGCTATTGTGAACAGTGCTTCAATGAACACGGGTGTGCATATCTATTCATGTCATGGCTCTTATTTCTCTAGGATGTAGTCCAAGGAGTAGGATTGCTGGATCATATGATACTTCTATTTCTAGCTTTTTAAGGAAGTGCCAAATCAATTTCCAAAGTGCTTGTACCATTTTACATTCCCACCAACAGTGTATAAGCCTCTCCAGCATTTATTATTTTGTGTTTTTTGGATTAACGCTAGCCTTGTTGGGGTGAGATGATATCTCATTGTAGTTTTGATCTGCATTTCTCTAACGGCTAATGATCGCGAACATTTCTTCATGTGTCTGTTAGTTGCCTGAATATCTTCTTTGGTGAAGTTCCTGTTCATATTATCCTTTGCCCATTTTTTAATTGGGTTATTTGCCTTTTTTTGTTGAGGTTTTGCAGTATCTTGTAGATTTTAGAGATTAGACACTGATCAGATTTGTCACAGCCAAAAATTTTTTCCCAGTCTGTGGGTTGTCTTTTGATTCTTTTGGTACAGTCTTTTGATGAGCATAAGTGTTAGATTTTTAGGAGCTCCCAGTTATCTAATGTCTCTTCTGGTACTTGTGCATTGTTACTTATGGTTTGTATTGTGTTTATGCCGTGTATTAGGGCTCCTAGCATTGTCCCTTTTTTTCCTCCCATGATCTTTATCATTTTCGATTTTATACTTAAGTCTTTGATCCATTTTGAGCTAGTTTTAGTGCATGGTGTGAGTTATGGGTCTTGTTTCAGTTTTTTGCAGATGGATATCCAGTTATGCCAGCACCATTTGTTAAGGAGACTGCCTTTTCCCCATTTAATGGACTTTGGGCCTTTGTCAAATATTGGCAGCTCATAGGTGGATGAATTTGTCTGGATTCTCAATTCTGTTGCATTGGTCTATGTATCTGTTGTTGTACCAGTACCAGGCTGTTTTAACTACCATGGCAGTATAATAGGTTCTAAAATCAGGTAGTGTGAGGCTTCCCACTTTGTTCCTCTTCTTGAGTAATGCTTTACTTATTAGGGGCCTCTTCCCTTTCCATATGAAGTTGGTGATTTATTTATCCATCTCATTAAAAAATGCCAGTGGAATTTGGATCGGGATTGCATTGTATCTGTAGATTGCTTTGGGTAGAATTGACATTTTCACAATGTTGAGTCTACCTATCCATGATCAAGGTATGTTTTTCCACTTATGCAGGTCTCTTTTAGTTTCTTGCAGTAGTGTCTTGTTGTTTTCATTGTATAGTTCTTTTACGTCTCTGGTTAGATTTATTCCTAAGTATTTCATCTTCTTGGGGGCTATTGTAACTGGTATAGATTTGGTGATTTCCTCTTCGAAGTTCTCTTTGTTGGTGTAAAGGAATCTGAGTTTTATATGTTTATCTTGTATCCTGATACTTTGCTGAATTCTTCTATTAGTTCCAGTAATTTTCTTGTGGATTCTTTGGGGTTTTCTGTGTATAAGATCATATCATCTGAAATAGAGATACTTTGATTTCTTCCCTATCAATTTGGATGCCTTTTGTTTCTTCTTCTAGCCTAATTGCTCTGGCTAGGACCTCCAGCACAATGTTGTGTAAGAGTGATGATAAAGGGCATCTTTGTCTGGTTCCCGTTCTCAAGGGGAATGCTTTCAAAGTCTTCCCATTTAGGATGATGTTGGCTGTTGTCTTTCTATAAATGCCCTTAATTATATTAAGGAATTTCCATTCTATTCCTGTTTTGTTGAGAGTTTTTACCATGAATGGGTGTTGGATTTTGTTGAATGCCTTTTCTGCATCAATTGATAAGATCATGTGGTTATTGTCTTCTGTTTTATTTATGTGATGGATTACATTGATTGTGTTTCTAACGTTGAACCATCCCTGCATACCAGGTATAAATCCCACTTGATCATGGTGAATTATTTTTTGGATATGTTGCTGAATTCTACTGGCTAGAATTTTGTTGAGGATTTTTGCATCAATGTTCATGAGGGATATTGGTCTGTAATTTTCTTCTTTTGTGGTGTCTTTACCTGGTTTTGGTATCAGGGTTATACTGGCTTCATAGAATGAGTTTGGGAATATGCCATCCTTTTCTATGCTCTGAAATACCTTTAGTAGTAGTGGTGTTAACTCTTCTCTGAAAGTGTGGTCGAATTCTCCAGTGAAGCCATCTGGCCCAGGGCTTTTTTTTGGTGGGAGTTTTTTAACTACGTTTTCAATCTCTTCTTTTGTTATGGGTTTGATTGGTTGTTCTACCTCTGTTTGTGTTAGTTTAGGTAGGTAGTGAGTTTCTAGAAATTTGTCCATTTCCTCTAGGTTTTCAAATTTGTCAGAGTACAATTTTTCATAGTCATCTGTTATAATTCTTTTAATTTCAGTTGGGTCTGCTGTGATATCACCCATCTCATTTCTTACACAGGTTATCTGCTTCCTCTCCTGTTTTTCTTTTGTTAGTTTGGCCAATGGTTTATCAATTTTGTTGATCTTTTCAAAGAACCAGCTTTTGGTCTTGTTAACTCTTTCAATTGTTTTTCTATTCTCTATTTCATTTAATTATGCTCTAATTCTTATTATTTCCTTTCTTCTGGTGCCTGAGGGCTTCTTTTGTTGCTCTCTTTCTACTTGTTCCAGTTTAGGGTTAATGTTTTGATTATGGCCCTTTCTTCTTTTTGGATGTGTGCATTTATTGCTATAAAGCAGCCTCTGAGCACTGCTTTTGCTGTGTCCCAAAGCTTCTGGTAAGATGTGTTTTCATTCTTGTTTGAGTCTGTGAATTTCTTTATGTCATCCTTAATTTCCTCTATAACCCAGTAGTTTTTGAGCAAAGTGGTGTTCAGTTTCCATGTGTTTGGTTTTTTTTTTTTTTTTTTCCTTGCTTTTTCTGTTGTTGATTTCTACTTTTATGGCTTTATGGCCAGTAAAGATGCTTTATAATATTTCGATGCTTTGGATTTTGTTAAGGCTTGCTTTATGGCCTAATATATGGTCTATTCTTGAGAATATTCCATATACATTGGAAAAGAAAGTATACTTGGCTGCCGTTTGGTGGAGTGTTCGGTATATGTCTATGAGATCAAGTTGGTTGATTGTAGCATTTAGCTCTTGTGTGTCTTTGTTGAGCTTCTTTCTGGATGTTCTGTCCTTCACTGAAAGTGGTGTGTTGAAGTCTTTTACTAGTATTGTGGAGCTATCTCTCTTTCAGTCCTGTTAGAGGTTGTTTTATGTATTTTGCAGCCTGTCATTGGGTGCATAAATATTTATTACAGTTATGTCCTCCTGGTATATTGACCCTTTAATCATTATACATTGTCCTTCATTATCCTTTGTGCTGGATTTTACTCTAAAGTCTATTTTGTCATAGATTAATATTGCCACTCCTGCTCTTTTTTGGGTGTTGTTTGCTTGATATATTTTTTTCTGTCCTTTGAGTTTTACTTTGTTTGTGTCTTTAAGTCTTAGGTGTGTCTCTTGTAGGCAGCATATAGATGATCATGTTTTTTTTATCCCATCTGCCACTCTCTGTCTCTTTATTGATGCATTTAGTCCATTTACATTCAGCGTAATTATTGATAGGTGTGAGTTTAGTGCTGTCAGTTTGATTTTTTGTGTGTGTGTGTGTGTTGGTAACAGTTTCTTTGTTCCACTTAATTTTCTCTGCTGAGTCTTTTTCCTTATTTATTTTCTTTTCATCTTTTTCATTGTTGCTGATTTTGTGTTTGCTGAGTCTCTATATTTTTCTAGTTTTTTATTTTGACTTGTAGGATTGTTAGTTTCCTTTGTGGTTACCTTAAAATTTACCCCTATTTCTCTAAGTTTATAGCAGTCTTTTATTTCTTTATATTTCCCTGACATCCTCTCCATATGCAAAATCTACGTTTACATATTTAAGTCCCTCTTTTTTGTTTTAAGGTTGTCATCTTTTACATATTAACTTCTGTTTCCCTATTTTCAGTGTTTTAGCTTTGATTTACTTTTGTGACTTCTCTATTTGCGTTGATATATAGTTGCTCTGTCCTGTGTTTTAGTCTTGCATTGTTATCTGATGTTACTGATTTTCTAAGTAGAGGACTCCCTTTAGTATTTCTTGTAATTTTTGTTTGGTTTTTGCAAATTCCCTAAACTTGTGTTTATCTGGAAGTGCCCTAATTTTGCCATAATATTTGAGAGACAATTTTGCTAGATATATAATTCTTGGTTGGCAATTTTTTTCCTTCAAGGCTTTATATATGTCATCCCATTGCCTTCTTGCCTGCATCGTTTCTGCTGAGTAGTCTGAGCTTATTCTTATTGACTCTCCTTTGCAGATGACTTTTTGTTTATCCCTAGCTGCTCTTAAAATTTTCTCTTTATCTTTGGTTTTGGCAAGTTAGATTATAATATGTCTAGGTGACTTTCTTTTGAGATCTACCTTATGTGGGGTTTGATGACCACCTTGGATAGATATCTAGTCATCTTTCGTAGTATCAGGGAAGTTTTCTGCCAACAAATCTTCAACAATTCTCTGTGTATTTTCTGTTATTCCTCCCATTCTGGTACTCCAATCACTCGTAGGTTATTCCTCTTGATAGAGTCCCACATAATTCATACAGTTTCTTCATTTTTTCAATCCTTTTATCTGATTTTTCCTCCAGTAATTTGGTGTCAATGCTTTATCTTCAGTCTCGTGAATTCTGACTTCCATTGCCACAATTCTGCTCCTATGACTTTATATTGAGTTGTCTAATTCTGAAATTTTACTGTTGATCTTCTGGAATTCTGATTGCTGTCTCTATGGATTCTTGCAGCCTGTTAAATTTGTCATTATGCTCTTCTCTAGTCTTTTTAATTTCCTCTATTGTGTGTTCTACATTTTGCTTAATTTCCTTCTTAATTTCTTAAAGAATTCTGTATATTAATCGTTTGTATTTGGCCTCCAGTAATTCCAAGAAGTTTTCCTCCTCTGGAAAATGTCTAGATTCTTTATTTTGGGAGCTTGATGAAGCCATCGTGGATTGCCTCTATATGTGATTTGATACTGACTATTGTCTTTGAGCCATCAATAAATTATTATATTTGTTTATTTTATGTTTGCTTACTGTGTCCTAGCTTCTTGTTTTGTTTTGATATGCCCAAATAGGCTGCTCATATGAGCTAGTTTGATTATTGGCACCTTTGAAGCTCTAATGTCCTGTCACCAGGTGGTTATATCAGTTACTAGGTATGTTAGCTTAGGAGTCTGCCCACTCCTCCTGTATAGATTCAGCTCAAGTGCCCAAGTAGATAGTCACCAAATGTGTGGTGTGCTCCCCCTTACAGTCCTAGACAGGCATGGGTGATTGGTGTAGGTGCAGACATCTGGCTGCAGCAGGGAGACACACACTGTGAGCAAGGCAGGGGGCTGACAGCCTCCCCCTAGTGTCCAGGAGGAAGGCATGTCCCTGTTCTCTAGAGTGCATAGGTTGGTGGGTTTTGCAGCCTGACTATGAGTACCTAATGCTGTTGGCTGTAAGGACTTGGGGGCAGCTCTTATTCATAGGCCCCTGTCGCAGGTGACTAGGTGGCATGGGTGGAGCCACAACTCCTCAGGCCCCTGATGTGGGTAGGTGATGACCCTATTTAATGGGCAGAGCAGTGTCAAACATCAAGAACCTGCCACTTTACAGCTGAAACAGTTGAAATTAGACTTCCAGTATATACCCTGTTGTACTGTGGTAATGAGGGCTTACACTGTAGAGATGGGCCCACACAAGTCTCTGTAGGGGGAAAGGCACTCAGAGTCCGTGGATCCCTTATGCCTGTGCCTAGGCAAAGGAGCAGTGCCTACCCTGGGTTTCTGGCTTAGGGGAGCCGGCAGTTTATTTTTTCCCATTTGTTCATTTGTTCACTCTCCAAGGCAGGGAGAATGGCTCCAGGCGTGTGACAGATTCTACTTCCAGCTCAGGGGACTCGGCAATTGCTGAAGCCAGTCCAGGACACAGTGCAGAGCAGGGAGCAGGGAGGTAAATGGGAGAGAGTTTTTTCCCTAAGGTGGGTGTTTTTGATCAGCGTGGTAAGCCGTATGCAAGTATTTATCTTTGACCGATCCAGGGCTTCATCCCACTGGTTCTGGGTGGCTGTGTAGACTGGGTCTCTCCCGGTGCAGAAAATGTGCCTTCCAAGCACTGCCACTTGCCTGCCTCACTGCTCACCCCCAAGCTGATCAGGCCTGAAGGGCTCAGGCGGTCTCCGGGTCAGGTCTGGCAACTCCTCACTGCTTCCGAACCATCTCTCCCTCTCCCTGCCACTCAGTCCAGTTCCTCAACTCTGCCTTTGATGTTCAGGGCTCCCGGATTGCCATATATAATCAAATCACTTGTTTTTTCTGGTCTTTGTTGTAAGAGGGTCCACCAGAAGCATCTGACTACTCTGCCATCTTGGCCCTGCCTCGGAAAGTAACATTTTCTAAGTAGAATTTACATATCCTCAAATGTATGCCTTAGTTGCAATTGCAGAAATTATGAAAAATACTACCAGATCATCATTATAAAACTTGCCAGGGACCGCATTGACATTCCTTTGATTATTAATCACAATATTTGGGTATTTATCTCCTTTAATCCTGCTGGCTCTTTAAGGGGTTATTAAATATATTTAAGAAGGACACTCAACTAGTTTCCTGCAGTAAAGACTTTGATCAAACAGACTTATGTAATAGGAGACCATGGTAATGAATTTACCTCTCACACACTTACTCCCCGAAATCATTAGAGATTTTCACTACTAGGAGAATTTCAGTTTCCTTTCTGCTGAGGTCTTTCCAGGTTTCTGTTGATGGCAGAACTATATGGATTTGAGTGAATTTTCTCTTCTTCTATCTCCATCATGGAGGCATACCTTCCCTTAGACATGGCCTGAAAAGACATATGAAAAAGATGGAAGTCATATTTTGTATTTCTCAATGACAAGAGTCCACTCAGTACACATCTTCCCTGATTGACCTGCGAAAAAGAAATATAATGAAACTAGAACAACAATACAAAGTACTAAAGTCATGCTCTACCAGTTTAGACACCAAATAGCTCTGTTCAATTTTGTATACTTACTTAAATGTTGTCTTAGGCTGGGTTATCTAGAGAAGCAAAACCAGTAACGTATATATATATATATATATATATATATATATATATATAGAGAGAGAGAGAGAGAGAGAGAGAGAGAGAGAGAGAGAGAGATTATATCAAGGAAACAGCTCACGTGATTGTAGAGACTAGAACGTCCCAAGTCCGTGGATCAGGGTAGAGGCCTCTCCCAAGTCACACAGCTGCAGAAGCTGGCAAGCTCAAGATCAGCAGGTCAGAGAGCAGGGCTCCCGCTCACAGGTTGTGCAGATCTACGAATCCCAGGTTTGGCAGATAAGCTGACAGCTCAAGTCCCAAGAACGGGAGATGAGATGACAGAAAGCAGCCACGGGATCCAGAGAGAGAGCAAAAAGCCAGAACGTCTGCTTATATATAGATGCGGGTCACACCCCCAAGGAGACTCCCTTTCATCTGATTGGCTACTCACAGTATATTCAATCATGGAAGTGATTACATTAAAACACAGAATCATGGCCCAGCCAAGTTGACACACAATCTTAACCATCACAAATGTCATCCAAATTCCTGCAGAGTATACCAATATGTGTTGCATACAGCAAATAGACACTTTTTTATAAGATGAAAGAAGAACAAGAGGACCAGAATTGCATTAGAGTATGTTTTCCAGGAGAAATATATTTTATGATTCACTTTAATACATAATTCACTTTAATATAAGTTGAATTTTTAAATTATCAGGGTAATGTAAATATATTTATTTTTTCAATGACTATTTCTTAAGCACCAAGTATGTGTTGCTATTCTAAGTTTTAGTGACATAGATTTGTGAGTAAACAGATAAAATCTCATTTAGTTTCTAGTGATGGGAGATAAACAATAAGCAAATAAATGGAGTATATCACATCAGTCTTGCTCTCTGGACTTTTAAAAGTATTTGCAAATGTCTTCCATAGTTCTAATTCATATAGATAGATGAACAGAGAGACAGACAGACAGATAGCTAGGTTCTGTTTTGTTTTTTTTGCTTAATGCAATACCAAACCCTGGAATCAGGTTAATATGTCTCTGAAGACTTCTGTTTTGGCAAATATCTGCTCTCAAGAGCTTTACATAATTCAGTATTTCTGGCAGTCAATTACTTATGCTTGTATCTACAGATACTCACATGACCGTCTCTTCCCACATTCCTTCTGACTGGCATATTATTCCAGTTATGCTGGGTGTATCCAAAAATAGTGGTCTGTACAATGTGAAAGAAGTACAGAAACTGGGACATAACTGGGACATACATGTATACTGAGAAATTGTAACCAAGAGGATGAGATTCACAGATCAATACATAATCACCTTAAGGAAGCTATACAATTAATCATCTGCTCAATGGTAATAAGAACTTAAACTAAGTAGTCTCATTGCATTTACAAGAAAACCTTACAAATTTAGCAAAAAGGGAATTGGTCTAAAATAATGAAAATGAATTACAGATTATCTTTCAAAATATCTATTTTTCTTTCTTTAAAAATATTTACTATTGGAGCGTCCTTAAAAAGCTAGAAATAGAAATACCATATGCTCCAGCATTCCAATCCTAGGAAAATATCCCAGAGAAATAAGAGCTGTCATACGAATAGACTTTTGCACACCCATGTTCATTGCAGGATTATTAACAACAACAAAAAAAAAGATGTAAACAACCTAAGTGCTTATCAACAGATGAATGGATAAACAAACTATGGTACATACACACAATGGGATAATGTGCAACAATAAAGAACAATGATGAATCTGCGAAACATCTCACAACATGGATAAATCTGGGGGTCATTATACTGAGTGAAATAAGTTAATCACAAAAGGACAAATACTGTATTAGACCACTATTATAAAAACTCAAGAAAAGGTTTACACACAGCAAGAAAAAATATTTGACGTTTATGGCGGGTGGGGGGAGGTAGGGAGGGAAAAAACACTAACTAGACAATAGATAAGTGGTGACTTTGGTGAAGGGTAAGACAGTACACAATACTTAGGAAGTCAGCACAACTTGACCAAGGAAAAGTCACAGGAGCTTCACAGACAAATCCAAACTCCCTGAGGGACTCAGTTACTGGGCTGAAGTCTGGGGACCATGGTCTGGGGGACATCTAGCTCAATCGACATAACGTATTTCATAAAGAAAATGTTCTACATCTGACTGTGGTGAGTAGCATCCAGGGTCTTAAAAGCTTGCGAGTGACCATCTAAGATACATCTACTGGTCCCATCTAGGCTGGAGCAAAGGAAAATGAAGGAAACCAAACATACAAGGGAAAGATCAGTCCAAAGGACTAATGGATTACACCTACCACAACCTCTGCCAGACTTAGCCCAAAACAATTAGATGGTGCTGGGACACCACCACCGACTGCTCTGACAGGGATCACAATAGAGGGTCCCAGACAGAGTGGGAGAGAAATATCGAACACAACTTCAAATGCACACATACACACACACAAAAAAGACCAGATTTGCTGGTCTGACAGAGACTGGAGAAACCCCAAGAGTATGGCCCCCCAACGCCCTCTAACTCAGTACTGAATCACCCTCGAGGTTCACCTTTCAGCCAAAGATTAGACAGGGTTGCTATGAATCAAAATTGACTCGAAGGCAACGGGTTTGGTTTTTTATTTTTGGTTTACAGGGCAAACAATAACACATGTGAGGAATGTACTTCCAGTTCAATCATGTACACAAGACTAAATGGGCGCAGTAGCCCAAAAAGGAAGATGAGAAGGTGGGAAGGAACAGGAAAACTGGATGAAGGGAAGCAGGGAATCTGGGCTGGATAAAGGGAGAGTGTTGATACATCAAGGAGTTGGCAACCAACGTCACAAAATGATTCGTATATTGTTATAATGAGAAACTAATTTGCTCTGTAAACTTTCACCTAAAGCACAATAAAGAAAAAAAAATGTACTATTACTGACTAGACAAACAAAATTATCACCTTGAAATATTTATTTATTATATTTTAATTTGAATGAATTAGTTAATTTGAAAACATAATTTATTTAAAAGGACTATGTTAGTATTATGGGTAACTAAGGAGCCCTGGTGGTGCAGTGGTTAAGAGCTTGGCTGCTAACCAAAATGTCAGCAGTTCAAATTCACCAGCCGCTCTTTGGAAACCCTATGGGGCAGTTCCACTCTGCCCTATAGGGTCATTTTGAGTCGGAATTGACTCCATGACAATGGGTTTGGTGGGTAAATAAAAATAAAAAGCACTATCCTAGCTAAGGATAAACATGAGATATAAAAATAGCATGCAAAAATTAACATATATCAAGATGGAAAGTGCCAAGTACTATATCATGGTGCCATATGCTAGGGAGATTAAGAACAGGGAGAGATTATTTCTGATTGCCACGACATATATTATTATTATTATTTTTTTTTAAAGATTTAAGCTAATGGAGGTAGAAGAGGAATAAAACTTCTGGGTGTGTTTTGAGGAAGGAGATGAAGAAAGAAATTGAAGGCAGAATTTCATAAGAGTTTGTGTAACTGCATAAAACAGAAACCAGCCAAGCTAGTTCAAAAAAATGGTAAACTTGAGTTTCAAAAAGATATAGAATTGATGGGAGAAATGACAAGAGATTAGATGAACTAAAAAGACATCAAGATAGGATAAAATAAGGGCTGATCATTTGGAAAATGCACTTGGTGGTACCATATGGGATGTTATCAAAGTAGAGGAAGTAGAATCAGAAAGCCTAGTTATAGAACTTTATGGTAATCTAAACAGGAGATGATAAATTGTAGCAGACACCGTCAGATGTGTGCCAGACAGCTTTACTACCTTTTTTCTCCCAAGAAAAACAACTGTGGGGCATCTTTTTATTCCCTCCCTTAACTCAAAAAAAGATGGCCCTATTCCTTACTTAAGGGTTAACTAATGATTGGTTAAGCCAATCATGGCAGGTCTTTTTCTTCTGCCAGTAATTCATTTGATAGTAGAAATATGATTAACAAAAATTACTTGATGGTTTCTAGTCCATGTTTCTGCATTGATAAAAAATAAGAAAGAAATGTCTTTGCCTCTGATTTTTTGCTGAATAGTCTTGTGTCTTGGGATACCTAGACTATTTTGTAACTATGATGGGAGCAACCAGAAGGTCAAAATCTCAATATGTGGTGAATTGTGGAAGCAAACGGAAAGAAACTGTGCACTTCTTGATGTAACGGAGATGCTGAATTTGGCGACCTTGGGATTGCTACAGATCAGGACTTCATTTAATTGGCACACTAATCCTTCCTTTCTTTTAAAACACTAGATTTGGAAAGTTTTTTCTTTTTTGTTTGTTTGTTTTTTTATTGCAGTTGGAAGTTTTCTGACTGAAACATAAGGGAAGTAATAAAACTAGAGATAGAGTTGGAATGGACTGGTAGTGGTAGTAGAGTAAGAATAGGAATAAATAGGAGGAGACAGTCAGAAAACTTAATCAGAAGATTTTTATCTGCCAGACATTATTCTGAGCACTGGGAAGATATTAATCCTCACAACTACCCTGAGAAATAAGCTAAATTGCCTAAAAAAAATACATGCTCTATTTTCCCTGGTGTCAAGTTGTTGCTGGAAATTGATCTTAGAGAATCTATATTTTCCAGGGTCCCTTGCAGGTAGGAGTTGTGATGTGATTGCATTTCAGTCAATGAAATGTGAATAGAAGTAAAGTGGAAAATTTCCAGGGATGGAAAGTTTCATAAAAATATCATTTATCGAGCTATCCTATGGCTTTTTCTACTTCCAGGTGGATGACCTTGGAAACAAATTTTGGAAATGGCAAAGCTGCCATCATCCTGTATTTTTGAACGACTCTGTGGGGAAGGGCATAGCTAGTGAACTGCTAACATACACAGTACTTTTGTGAGAGCAAGAAATACATTTTTTAATTGTGCTTTAGGTGAAATGTTACAGCTCAAGTTAATTTCTCATACAAACATTTATACACATATTGTTATGTGACACTAGTTGCAATCCCTATAATGTGACAACACACTCCCCCTTTCCACCTCGGGTTTCCCATGTCCATTCAACCAGCTCCTGTCTCTTTGCCTTCTCATCCTGCCTCCAGACAGAAGCTGCCTATTTAGTCTCGTGTACCTACTTGACCTAAGAAGTACACTCTTCACAAGTATTATTTTATGTTTTATAGTCCAGTCTAATCTTTGTCTGAAGAGTTGGCTTCGGGAATGGTTTTAGTTATTGGTTAACAGAGAGTCTGGGGGCCATGTCTTCCAGGGTTCCTCTAGTCTCAGACCATTAAGTCTGGTCTTTTTATGTGAATTTGAGTTCTGCACCACACTCTTCTCCTACTCTGTCAGAGACGTTCTGTTGTATTCCCTGTCAGAGCTGTCATTGCTAGTAGCTGGGCACTATCTAGTACTTCTGGTCTCAGGTTGATGGAGTCTCTGGTTTATGTGGCCCTTTTATCTCTTGGGCTAACATTTCCTTGTGCCTTTGGTGCTCTTCATTCTCCTTTGCTCCAGGTGGGTTGGGACCTATTGATGCATTTTAGATGGCCACTCACAAGCTTTTAAGACCCCAGACGCCACTCACCAAAGTGGGATGCAGAACATTTTCTTAATGAACTTTGTTATGCCAATTGACCTAGATGTCCCCTGAAAACCATGGTCCCCAGACCCCAGCCCCTGCTACTCTGTCCCTCAAAGTGTTTGGTTCTGTTCAGGAAACTTCTTAGCTTTCGGTTTACTCCATGTGCTGACTTCCTCTGTACTGTGTGAAAAAATAAGTTTCTACTGAGCAAGGGATATGTTCTCTTGTGCTTAGATGTTAAAATATTTTTGTTTTGTGTGAGACAATAGTTCCCTAACTAGCAATATGGAAACTAAAGTGTGTATGTGTGTGTAAATGCCTGTGTGTATGTGAGCTTGCTCAGTCTTGGTTGGATTTGGGGACTGACATAACATTAGAATAAAATAATTGGAAAGCTTTTCTTCTTTTTCTTTGTTCTGGAATCCTTTAAATGGTTTTGGGCTTTATTATTTTCTCAATGTTTGTTAGAAACCTACTGTGAAATATCCTACTGATAACTTTATTTCTTCTCTAACAATTGTTGTGGTTAAATTTTATATCTTTTCTTAGATGTTATGTTGCTTTATTTTTTTTTTTATGGTAATCTGACACTGCATTAAGAATTAATTTCCTAGATCTGAGCGTAACAGCAGCATATAATATCTTTCTTTCTGTTTATGGCTGCTTTACCTGTTATCTTTGAATGTATGTATGCATTTTTGTTTCATAAATATATATAGAGAGAGTTGGGTTCTCTGACGATTTATTTTATTTTGTTTGCCTTTTTTCAGAACAAGATTTCAGATATATTAATTAATTTTATTACACTTCGTTTTCTTATTCATTAATTTTGGCTTTTGTTGCTGTTGTTATTAGGTGCATTGCATTGGTTCTGACTTGTAGCGAACCGATAGGACAGTAGAACTGCCCCACAGGGTTTCCAAGGAATGGCTAGTGGATTTGAACTGCAGGCTTTTTGGTCAGCTGCTGAGCTGTTAACCCCTATGCCACCAAGGCTCCATTTTGGCTTTTAGATTTATTAAAATCTGATCCTTCTCTTTCCCTAAGCTTTTTTTTTTTCTCCATTCCTAACTTCCTGAATTTGATACTCCCACTCTTCACTTATTGACAAGGTTAGAGTCCAATGATCAGATCTTTATGCAAAAATCAGCATTATGTGAAAATGGAGGATAACCACATCAGATCACAAAAAGATGACTACATCATCACATAATTGTCAAATTACATCAATAAACAACTGCCAAATTATATCATTACATAACTGCCAAACCACTGAGAATTATGGCCCAGCCAAGCTGACACGTAACCATAACCATAACAGACAACATTACTCTCGCCTCACACCTCAGCATTTGTTACTGCCAGAGGTAGGTTGTTTTTATGCAAAAATAGTCAGATAGTAGATTTTTTACTATTTTTGTAAATGTGATATATCAGATAACGAGATAGTAAGTGAGGAGTAGGTGTATTCATTTAGTTTTAATAGTATGAGAATATATCTATCCATCCCATCACAGTTGAGTCGATTCAGACTCCTAGTAACTCTACAGGACACAGCAGTACTGCCCCACAAGGTTTCCAAGGCTGTAAATCTTTGTGGAAGCAGACTGCCATATCTTTCTCTCATGGAACTGCTGGTGGGTTTGAACCTCTGACCTTTCAGTTAACAGCTGAGTGCTTAACCACTGCATTACCAGGGCTCCTCTGAGACTATATACCTTCCTATTTTCCTTTAAAAACTCTATTTCTATTTTATTTGTTTTGACATATAGTTTTTACTATTCTTATTTTAGTTTCTATTTCCTTGTTGATATGAGAGTTGTTTAAGTTTTTGTTTAAAGTGTTTAAACAGAATTTTGTTTGTTTGTTTTCTGGTGGTGAGGTGTTATTTTTATTTTTATTTTTGGTATTAACCTCTAGTTTTATGATATTGTTCCCAATACTATTTTATCTGTCTTGTAATGAAATCACTGTGAATCTCTTTAAGGCCCAGTGGAAAATAAATTTGAGGATTATATCTTAGACACTTGAAAAGAAGGTGTATCTTGTTTTCAAAACAGAATTGAAATATATTAATCATTTTTACCTTAATGTAAAGTTTTGTGATAAGGATTTTATTTATCTGATTTCATATGATCTGAACAATGGCTCTATGGCATAACTATTATTCTCCTCATTTACCTGTAGAGAAAGCAAGGCTCAGAATTAAATTGCTCAAAACCAAAAAGCCATTGCTGTCGAGGCGATTCCAACTCATAGTGACCCTACAGGACAGAGTAGAACTGCCCCATAGGGTTTCCAAGGCTGTCAATCTTTTATGGAAGCAGATTGCCACATCTTTCTCCCTTGGTGCGGGTGGTAGGTTCAACTGCAGACGTTTCAGTTTGAAGTCAAGCACTTAATCACTGCGCCATCAGAACTCTCAAGTTGCTCAAGTAAGTGTTAAATGTCTTATGGTAAATTTCATGTTCTCTGCTTCTTTTCTGTTCTGCTTCCCATAATTTGCAAATCTCTGTACTCAAGTCTCCTGTTTTCCTCTGAAAGAATAACTGATAGTCTGTGAAAATAGTTTTCTCACTAATATTGCTTGTGTTTTCAAATCATCATGTTCAAATTTCAGTCCAATTTGATTAGCCTAGATTTTGGCTTATAATCAGCTCTTCTTAGTATAGATTACCTTTTAAATAAAATAATGGCAGAGCTAACCTATTACTTTGATTCTCTGGATGGTGCAATAGTTGAGCACTCGGCTGTTAACCAAAAGGTTGGTGGTTTGTGCCAATCCAGATGCAGCTTGGAAGAAAAATCTGGCAATCTACTTCCAAAAAATTAGCCATGGAAAGCCCTCTGGAGCACATTTCTGCTCTGATACATACGGACTTGCCATAAATTGGAATACACTCAATGGCAACTGGTTTGGGTTTTTTGACCTATTAATTAAATTATCATGAGAATTGGTATTTATTATGCTTATTGCTAAATCACTTCCATATAAATCAGATATGCTTCCTGCCATAGATTGAAACAAATTTAATCCAGTAGTGCCTTTTATTCATCACAGAAGACATTATTGAAACGATTCTTCTTTCCTATTAGGATCCAATTCAAGATTATTCATTTTATTGTGGTACCCAGTCATCAGTGCATTGCTTGGATTGCTGTTCTTTTAAATGTCAGTGGTTGGTAAAATGGTTCGAACCTTTTAGTTAGGAATGTTAGCATGTTTTACATTTGTTTGTTTGATTTTATTTTTGCCTTTCTAATTGTATTCTATCACTCAACACAAGATGATGTGATCAAAAAAATTAGTAAAATAATTGGAACTGAAGAAATTCACCATGTATGTAGGCAAGATACTCACTTGTCTGAAACTTAGTTTCCCCAACTACAAAATCATGATAATAATATCCACTTTATAGGTTTGGGAGCTATACTGTATAAATTAGGACCTCAATAAAATTAGAGTCTCTATGTCTCCCCAGGAGCCCTGGTGGTGTAGTAGTTAAAAGCTACAGCAAGATATAGCTGCTAACCAAAAAGGTCAGCAGTTCAAATCCACCAGCAGCTCCTTGGAAACCCTGTGGGGTAGTTCTACCGTCTTCTAGGGTCGCTATGAGTTGGAATCGACTCCATGTCAATGGGTTTTTTGGTTTATTGTCTCCCCAACAAATCAAGCCACCTCTGTCAAGTAGCTCATTGAAACTGAATAGCCCGTGCTTTTCTCTACTCCACCTCCACTCCTGATTTCAGCCTGAGGTAGGAAACATCTTTCTTTATTAAAGCTGCAGTGCTAAGCAGGTTAAACTAAGCCTGACAGGGAATAAAAACCATTTCTTCTCACCCAGGGGTAAAGTTTCATATTTTGTGCCAAATGGCAATGATTACATGATCTATATCTTGACATAAAAGAGGAATGACTTGATTAAGATCTCAGGATGCAAATCAGCCTGGAAATAAAAGACTCAGCACCCGGAGGTATGTGCTTATAAGATTCCAATTGTATGGCTAATTTGACCAGTCTTGCTGGTTGAGTCAGAATTTTTCTTAGAACATGCAAGATTGTCATTTAAGAGGCTACTTCGGCACACACTAAATGATCTAAGGTGTTATAAAAATACCAATTCCCAGGTTACTCTAATATGCTTCCAGATTTGAGACCATTTGTATACAGTATTTCATTTATTCTGAACAAATCTTAGTGGAGTCATCTTTATCATATCCACCTTTCAGATGAAGAAAACAAAGGTCAGAGTAGACAGCCTTAAGGTCACATAAAGCTAGTGGCTTGAGAAAGCTAAGAGTTAAACTCCAGGTTTCTTACTGAAGACACTCTCAAATGGTGGTGCATTCCATACTTCAGGGAAATTATGTCCTTGAAGTTAAATTATAAACGATAAGGCTCGTTCACCTTGACATGTATACTGTTCACTGCCGATGTATGAATTAGCTTCTTGACTTATATATCAGGATATATGACTTTTGTTAATGTGAGTTTGGCAAGTCTGTTCCACTTAGTCCCCTGTTGTCTTAGTCATCTAGTGCTGCCATAACGGAAACACCATAAGTGGATGGTTTTAATGAAGAGAAGTTTATTTCCTCACAGTCAAAGTAGCCTAAGAGTCCAATTTCAGGGTGTCAGCTCCAGGGGAAGGCTTTGCCTCTCTGTCAACCTTCTCTTTGGCGTTCCTCCGGACTAGGAGCTTCTCGGCCCAGGGACCCCTGTCCAAAGGATGCGCTCTGCTCCTGGCACTACTTTCTTGATGGTATGAGGTCCGCCTGTCTCACTGCTCACTTCTGTCTTTTATATCTCAAGAGATTGCCTCAGGACACAGTCCAGTCTTATAGAGCAGGTCCTGCCTTACTAACACAACTACCACCCATCCTCCCTCATTAACATCATAGAGGCAGGTTTACAACATACAGGAAAATCACACAGTACCAGGAATCATGGCCTAGCCAAATTGATACACACATTTTTGGGGGGACATAATTCAAACCATGACACATGTGATCACTCAAATCTCTCATTAACTCTCTCTGGTAAAAAAATATTTTGAAGTCTTCTCTCACTTTATTATTATTAGTATAGCATAGTGACATTATTTCCCTTTTTAATATTAATATAATTATAGTATACTGGTTTGAGTCAATTCCAACTCATAGTGACCCTAGAGGACAGATTAGAACTGCCCCACAGGGTTTCCAAGGAGTGACTGGTGAATTCAAACTGCCGAGCTTTTGGTAAGCAGCCGAACACTTCACCACAGCACCACTAGGGCTCTAATTACAGTATAATGGCATTATTTCCCCTTTTTTGTCATAACTGCATCACATACTTAAGTCTGGATAGTCTAAATAAAGATTAAGTTCTCAATTACCCAATATACTGAAAGTATTCCTTTTTTTTTTCCACTTACCAAAACGACAACGATTTTAATTAACCCAAAAACTCATTGCTGGTGAATATGCAGTGAAACAGGCACTCATAAGCATTTGGTGGCAGTATAAATTCCTATAGTGTTTCTGGAAATGAGTTTGCCTGCAGGTATTACAAGGCTTTAGTTTCTGCACTCTGATCCTATAATCCCACTTCTAGGCTAAAATGTTACTGTTTGCCAACAACTTCATTATAAACACTATAATCAGAGAGATAAATGAGATAGCTATAGTTATGGGCATAGATAGATACTTGTACCAATACTGATAACCATCCTGATACTGATAGAGATACACATGTAGATACAGAATAGGCATAACAGGTTTAGAAACGCTCAGGTAACCTTTCTGCAGGCCTGAGGTACTCTCAGCAAAACTGGCTTAGGACCCAAATTAAAAAAAAAAAAAAAAAATTAAAGAATAAAATATATCTAAGCTGGTACTTATCATACCATTCTGTGGTTTTCCCCCAAAAAAGGTGAGATCAAAGAGAAGCAATTAGCAAAGAAATAGAGGACAATGAAGACTCACTTTAAATTTGAGACTCCTTTTCTACCCCCAGGGAACTAAGCTGGAGTTAACAGAGAATATAAGAGTTGTTTATACAATCAGAAAGGACCAAGCTATACTGGGCTTCTTCTCTGGATTCTTTTTGCTTTTCTTTGTTTTTACGTATCTTAGATATCCCCAGAAGTTTGCAGATGAAGAAATGATTCTCAGTGACTACTATACTTACATCAAGTTACTTACCCAAGTCTCTGTAGCTGATTAGTAGAGGAGCCAGGACTGGAATGCAGTTCTGAATTTTGTTAACGTTCAAACATCTGGTTTCATCACATATATACCTTAGTACTTCCTTTACACTTTGTACATTGCAAAACAAATCCCGGTTCTTGTTCTCTAACAGAACCACGTTCATTGGGGACATTTATTTACAATGATTCAGTAATACACCATTGTATTATAGATCATGTTATAGTTTTTCATGTCTCTGGCAATAGACTTCAAGGCTGAAAAGCTAATCATTTTGTTTAATTATTCCATCCCAGGGCATCTCTGCAGGAATCAGCTAAAGTAATGGATTCAAACTGGCAACCTTTTGGTTAGTTAGCAGCTGAACACTTAACCACTTTGCACCAGGCCTGATTAATTATAGGAATGCCCAAAGACTAAGATGGAATGCAAACACTAGAGGGTGAGCCCAACTTTGCTGATGGTAACCTAAATGTTTAGTACTGGAACAAATGGGATTTTGTCAAGGTACCTATGGGGAAGATTTGATACCAAAGTTATAAACTGGAGATTGATGGCAGAAATGACAAGCAATTATAAATGTTCTTTCTATAACAGGAAAGCAACTTCCTTAATGTAAGCAATATCTAACTCCTTGGTAATGTCACACACAAGAATACTTTCTATCCTAACATTTACTAACCTTGTCAATAATTCAAGGTTTAATTACTGAAATATCCACAGGTATGTATAGGTTACTAGTTTTAACCTTAGGTATATGATTCTAACCAATTTGTTAATTTTAATTCTTTCCTCTGAATCAAGTTTTTAATCTTTTGAGCTTACAGGGTACAGTTTTATATCAGCAGGAGTCCTGGTGACACAGTAGTTAAAGCACTCAGCTGCTAACCAAAAGTTCAGTGGTTCGAATCCACCAGCTGCACCACGGGAGAAAGATGTGACAATCTTCTTCCATAAAAAATTTACAGCCTTGGAAACCCTATGGGGCCATTCTACTCTGTCCTGTAAAGTCACTATGAGTCAGAATTCGACTCAAAGGCAATGGGTTTGGTTTGGTTTTTGGGTACGTATAAAAACTTGTTGCCATCTAATCAATTCCAACTCATTTGTGTGTTCTTTCTCCAAATTCAAAAACTATTGAGGCATGAAAAATCTCTTGAAAACGTTGCACTAATTACATAGGCTTGCCAATGATACATAAGAATTATTACATAAAAATAACCCATCCATCCCTATGTTGATGTTTTTTACTAGAGTCTTCTTGTCTATGTTACAAATTGTGTGTGTTTTCAGTTGCTTGAGAATAAAAAGCTCTTTTTAATGTTATTTATTTCTATCCCCTAATTCTAAAATGAAGAGACATTAGTTCATGGTAGACAATAATTTGCAATAGAATCATAAAGAAGAACTCAAGACCATTTTATCTCAGAAGTTCATATGTTTCACAAGAATAAAACTCTAGGGAATACATAGTAAGCAATCTGCAATATTTTGAGAGGAAAAAAAAGGGAAAATGTGCCCACTTCTTTAAAAAAAGAAGAAGAAGAAAATTCAAAGGTCTTTGGAAGATCAACAATCCGAATTTCTGAAGCCTGAAAGAGAGACAAAGGTAAGATTCATTTTAAAGCATTCTTTATAGGAAGTCGGATGTAAAAATTGAAAGTAGACCATGGAATCAAATATAAGGTGTTTTGAACCAACTATTAACAGAATTTTAGAGCTGAGAGCTTGCGAGATGTCTAATGGTTTATCATGTGATCATAGCCAAAGCCAGAAAGGAAGAATGTTAAAATATCAGGATATTATTTCTTCATGGTACTATAGAAACAGCTAGCTATATTAGGCAAGGTCTCACTGATGTAGCAAAACGGGGATATATAAAAACAAATATGTAAGGAGCAGTTACACTGTTGTAATGAACTGTAAAAAGTCATCATGCTTAAGAGTATATTGTCAAGCAGCCTTGCTGGCTGGAAGGGCTCTGTGATTCTATGTGTCCTAGGCTGGGTTCTCTAGAGAAGCAAAACCAGTAAAGTGTATAAATATATATATAGAGAGAGATTATATCAAGGAAACAGCTCACGCAATTGTAAAGGCTAGAACGTCCCAAGTCTGTGGATCAGGGTAGAGGTCTCTCCCAAGTCACACAGCTGCAGAAGCTGGAAAGCCCAAGATCAGAAGGTGGGAGAGCAGGGCTCCCATTCACAGGCTGTGCAGACCGATGAATCCCAGGTTCGGCAGATAAGCTGACAGCTCAAGTCCCAAGAATGGGAGATGAGACGACAGGAAGCAGCCGCAGGATCCAGAGAGAGCAAAAAGCCAGAACATCTGCTTATATACAGATGCAGGCCACACCCCCAAGGAGACTCCCTTTCATCTGATTAGCTACTCACAGTATATTCAATCATGGGAGTGATTACATTAAAACACGGAGAATCATGGCCCAGCTAAGTTGACACACAATCTTAACCATCACAGTCCACCCCTTGTCAACTTGGCACGTGTACACATCTCCTTAAACCATACATAATCTCTGAATAAAGACAATGAGAAAGTCATACTTGTGCCTAACATGATACAAGTAACACATGTACAATCGAAAACACACTAGCCCCATTTACAGCTTATATTTTATAAGTGAAGGAGACAAAAATATTTGATGTGCACATACAAAGTACAAATACTCATAACAATTACAGTCCCCGTTTCTGCAACTGGTCATGTGGCCGTAACTGGTATTTAGAACTACCTTCTTCCACCACCCATTCTGTATTTCCTTTGCCCTCTGCAAGCACCTCAGCTGGTCGTGGTTCTTTGCCTGGTGGGGTGACCCAAACCTTCATTCCTGAAGGGTCTGGGTCATTAGTAGTCATGTCAGAATTAGGTTGCTGTAGTATTCCATTGACTTTAATCACAGGGCATGGTAGTACTAAGAGACACCCCAAGGAATCTTCTGCATTCCAGACATACTCTTCTTTACCTCCACTATGTAATATCAATCTGATTTCCTCTTGGTAATCAGGATCAATCACACCAGTCAGTATGGTAACTCCCTTCTTTGCCTGTTGAGCCAGAGGCATAAGGAGCCCAAAGTGGCCAGGTGGCATTCTTAACTTCCAGTTCAATGGAATCTGTGATGTGTCTCCAGGTGGGAGCATTCCTCCCTTTGGAACTAAGACCTCTAGGCCTGCGGAGCATAAAGTTGAGGGGACATGAAGCAAAAATCTTGCAAGTGGGTCACTAAGGGTAATAGTGGGTGGTGCCACTCCCATTTCTACCCCTTGATTCCTGGACCTGTGAATTCTGGCTATGGGAGAAACAGCACCATATATTGGACACTGGTTTAAAGCATATACAGCCTCCTGGAGAACATTGCCCCAACCCTGCAAGGTATTGCCACCTAGCTGGCACTGTAATTGTGTCTTTAGAAGTCCACTCCATCATTCTATCAAGCCAGCTGCTTCAGGATGATGGGGAACATGGTAAGACCAGTGAATTCCATGAGCATGGGCCCACTGCCACACTTCATTTGCTGTGAAGTGAGTCCCTTGATCTGAGGCAATGCTGTGTGGGATACCATGATGCTGGATAAGGCATTCTGTAACTCCATGGATGGTAGTTTTGGCAGAAGCATTGTGTGCAGGGAAGGCAAATCCATATCCAGAGTAAGTGTCTATTCCAGTAAGGACAAAACACTGCCCTTTCCATGATGGAAGTGGTCCAGTGTAATCAACTTGCCACCAGGCTGCTGGCTGATCACCTCGAGGGATGGTGCCATAGCGGGGACTCAGTGTTGTCCTCTGCTGCTGGCAGATTAGGCACCAAGCAGAGGCTGTGGCCATGTCAGCCTTGGTGAGTGGAAGTCCATGCTGCTGGGCCCATGCATAACCTCCATCCCTGCCACCATGGCCACTTTGTTCATGACCCATTGAGCAACGGCAGAAGTAGTTGAGGAAAGAGGATGAGTGGTATCCAGAGAACGCGTCATCCTATCCACTTGATTGTTAAAATCATCCTCTGCTGAGGTCACACTTCGGTGAGCATTTACATGAGACACAAATATCTTCACGTCTTTAGCCCATTCAGAGAAGTCTATCCACATACCTCTTCCCCATAAATCCCTGTCTCCAATTTTCCAATCATGTTCCTTCCAAGTCCCTGACCATCCAGCCAAACCATTGGGCACAGCCCATGAATCTGTATATAATCGCACATCTGGACATTTCTCCTTCCAAGCAAAGTGAACAACCAGGTACACTGCTCAAAGTTCTGCCCATTGAGAGGATTTCCCTTCACCACTGTCCTTCAGGGAGGTCCCAGAAAGGGGCTGTAGTGTTGCTGCAGTCCACTTTCGAGTGGCGCCTGCGTATCACGCAGAACCATCTGTAAACCAGGCACAAGTTTTCTCTTCCTCAGTCAACTGATCATAAGGAACTCCCCATGAGGCCATAGGTGCGGACTGGGAGATGGAAGGTAATGTGACAGGAGTGGAGACCATGGGTATTTGGGCCACTTCCTCATGCAACTTACTTGTGCCTTCGGGTCCTGCTCGGGCCCGATCTCGAATATACCACTTCCATTTAATGATGGAGTGCTGCTGTGCACGTCCATCTTTATGGTTCTGTGGGTCAGACAACACCCAGTTCATGATGGGCAGCTCAGGCCTCATGATGACTTGGTGTCCCATGGTTAAGTGTTCAGTCTCTACTAAGGCCCAGTAACAAGCCAAAAGTTGTTTCTCAAAAGAAGAGTAGTTATCTGCAGAGGATGGCAGAGTTTGCTCCAAAATCCTAAGGGTCTGTGCTGTGATTCACCAACAGGGGCCTGCCAAAGACTCCAAACAGCATCTCTATCTGCCACTGCCACTTCAAGCACCATTGGATCAGCTGGATCATATGGTCCAAGTGGCAGAGCGGCTTGCACAGCAGCCTGAACCTATTGCAGAGCCTTCTCTTGTTCTGGTCCCCACTCAAAACTAGCAGCATTTCGAGTCACTTGATAAATAGGCCAGAGTAGCACACCCAAATGAGGAATATGTTGCCTCCAAAATCCAAAGAAGCCCACTAGGTGTTGTGTCTCCTTTTTAGTTGTGGGAGCAGCAAGATGCAATAACTTATCCTTTACTTTAGAAAGGAATGTCTCGACATGCCCCACACCACTGGACCCCTAGAAATTTCACTGAAGTAGAAGGTGCCTGAATTTTTGTGGAATTAATCTCCCACCCTCTAGCACACAAGTGTTTTACCAATAAGTCCAGACTCATTGACACTTCTTCCTTACTAGGACCAATCAGCATAATGTCACCAATGTAACGGACCAGTGTGATGTTGTGTGGAGGGGAAAGGCGATCTAGGTCCCTGCAGACTGAATTATGACATAGGGCTGGAGAGTTAATGTAGCCCTGAGGTAGGCAAGTGAAGGTGTATTGTTGGCCTTGCCAGCTGAAGGCAAACTGCTTCTGGTGGTCCTTTGAAACAGGTATGGAGAAAAAGGCATTAGCCAGATCAATAGCTGCATACCAGGCACCAGGAGAAGTATTAATTTGCTTAAGCAGTGAAATTACATCTGGAACAGCAGCTGCAATTGGAGTCACCACCTGGTTATGTTTTTGATAATCTACTGTCATTCCCCAAGATCCATCTGTTTTTTGCACAGGCCAAATAGGCGAGTTGAATGGGGATGTGGTGGGAATCACCATCCCTGCATCCTTCAAGTCCTTGATGGTGGCAGTAATCTCTGCAGTCCCTCTAGGAATGTGGTATTGCTTTTGGTTTACTATTTTCCTAGGTAGAGGCAGTTCTAATGGCTTCCACTTGGCTTTTCCTACCATAATAACTCTTACTCTATTTGTCAGGGATCCAGTGTAGGGGTTCTGCCAGTTGCTGAGTATATCTATTCCAATTAAACATTCTGGAACTGGGTAAATCACTATAGGATGGGTTTGGGGACTCACTGGACCTACTGTGAGATGGACATGAGCCAAGACTCCATTAATAACCTGACCTCCATAGGCCCCCCACTCTGACTGGTGGGCCACAGTGATGTTTTGGGTCTCCTGGAATTAGTGTCAGCTCAGAGCCAGTATCCAGTAATCCCCAAAAAGTCTGATTATTTCCTTTTCCCCAGTGAACAGTCACTCTCATAAAAGGCCGTAGATCCCTTTGGGGAAGGCTGGGAGAAGGATTAACAGTAAAAATTTTTGGCAGTGTATTGGAGTCCTTTCTCAAGGGGATCTGGCCTCCCCTTCATTCAAGGGGTTGTGGGTCTTTAAACTCGCTCAAATCTCTGAATTGGTTGAGGGACCGTGACTCTCTATTCTGGCGATTCGAGTTATATTGCTGTTCATCTCACCTAGAATTCATCCGTTTGTATAGATCAAGTAAATATTTAGTAGATTTCCTATCTATTTCACTCCTAGGAACACCATGACTAAGTAGCCAACGCCATAAGTCCATACGAGTCAGACTATTCTGATTACTGCTTTGATTCCTCTGTCCATTACTGTAACTGCGCCCACCTTGTCTTTGTCGATTGAGTGCAGCCACTTGGCCCCTACTACCATGGGGTCCAATCATCCCCATTGTAGTTAGGTGTCTTAATTCAGTTAGGGCAGTTCCCACTGTCAAATATGACTTAACATATAACAGCAATCACAGCAGTCTTCAAGGATGCTGGAGCTCCCTTCACAAATTTGTTCCTCACAGTTGAGATAAAAGGTGTGTCCTCTGGACACTCCATGTGTGGGTCTGTAGGTCTAACTTGATACTTCTACAGTATACCAAGGCAGGTCTGGTACTTCAACTTGATTTAGTGTCGGCCACCTCATAATCCATGCTTCAGCAACCCAACCAAATAAACTATTAGATCCTTTCCTAACTTTTCTAGCTGAAACACTGAAGGAACAGTCTGTGCTCAGTGGACCCGTATCAATAAACTCAGACTGATTCATCTTTATGTTCCTTGCACCATTATCCCACACCTTTAATAGCCATTCCTACACATATTCCCCAGGTTTCTGTTTGTACATATTAGAAAACTCAAGTAATTCTTTTGGAGTGTAGTGTACCTCCTCCTGGGTCACACTTTATACTTCACCTTTTGGGGCTTGCTGGGACTTCAGCCTAGTTATAGGTCTAGAAGCCAGAATCGGTAGTGTGAAACTGTTTTGAGAACATTCAGCATTATCTTGTAAAGCATCTACCTCAGGTGATGCTCCAGGCAATGACTCAGGCAAGTGCTCTTTAGAGGCAGCTGGGCTAGGGCTAATCTCCTCAGATGGGAGTGGAGAGGGTAATGGTTTTTCTGGGCAGGGTGGTTTAGCAGACAAACATGAAGTAATCTCTTCAGATGGGACTGGTTTTGCTGACAGGAATTTACAGGCTCAGTGTCCCCAGCTTCCTGATTATCTGCCCATATGTCCACATCCCAAGTCTCAAGATCCCATCTCTTCCCAATCAATGCCCTTACTTTAACCTCAGATGCCTCTTGAGGTTTGCAATTGAGCTGGTGTTGTAATTCAGCCACTCTTACAATAAGACTCTGGGTTTGGTTTTCAGCAATTTCAGCTCTGTTACTACAAGAAATAAGGCTTTCTTTCAAAGCACAAGTGGAAGCCTTGAGGTCATGTATGCGGCACTTGAGCCTTGACTCTGAAGCCCTGAGCGCATCTCTTTCCTTCATCAGTTTGTCTAGTCAAAGTAGGACAAACCAACCAGCTTCCTTATACTTCTTATTCTGACAAAGCTGTAGAAAAATATCATACGTGTTCACCCTGAGCCTCACCTTTCACCAATACCTGATCTACCAGTGGTGATATTTCATGTATGTGTATCACCACCTCACTCCATGGACTAGCAGTGACCTCTTTACTGCTGGAAGCAGAGTCATCAACGTCTTTATGACTAACCAGACTTGAGAACCAATTTAGAAAACTCATCCTTACAATTTTGTTTCTCTAGATCCACTCCCAGTACCAAATGTCTTAGGCTGGGTTCTCTAGAGAAGCAAAACCAGTAAAGTGTATAAATATATATATAGAGAGAGATCATATCAAGGAAACAGCACACGCAATTGTAGAGGCTAGAACGTCCCAGTCTGTGGATCAGGGTAGAGGCCTCTCCCAAGTCACACAGCTGCAGAAGCTGACAAGCACAAGATTGGAAGGTCAGAGAGCAGGGCTCCCACTCACAGGCTGTGCAGATCGACGAATCCCAGGTTCAGCAGATAACCTGACAGCTCAAGTCCCAAGAATGGGAAATGCGATGACAGGAAGCAGCCACAGGATCCAGAGAGAGCAAAAAGCCAGAACATCTGCTTATATACAGATGCGGGCCACACCCCAAGGAGACTCCCTTTCATCTGATTAGCTACTCACAGTATATTCAATCACGGGAGTGATTACATTAAAACACAGAGAATCACGGCCCAGCCAAGTTGACGCACAATCTTAACCATCACACTATGTTAAGGGATAAATTAATTTAAAATTACAATAGGCAACTTAAAAAAATAAAAATAAAAAACTTTGAAGATTCCTGGCACCACTCAGTCACCGACATTTATTTAGGGCCTCTCTCGTTAAATAGGCCACCTTCCCTAGTCCTTGGAAGAAATAGAAAAGATGAAGTTGTTCCTGATATTAAAAAACTGCAATCCTTAGGTGAGTAGATACCACACGAATGAAAATGAATAAGTTCACTTGCAAATGAGTACAAAAACTCAAACAAATTAAGACACTGCCAATAGAATTGTTCAGTAGGGATATACCCAAAGTTGAGTAAGAAGAATTGAGATTAAGAACAAAATTAATGGTCATTTTAACTCCTAAATTTATTTGTCTTTTTCTACTTTTGAGTTATTTTCATTATACAATGGAATAATGGATTGCTTGATGCCTTTAGCGTGTTCATAATGTTGTTCCAACCAATTTTTCTTAAGCAGTGTGACATCTAACTATTTGCAGTTAGCTGACATGAACTTGATTCTTACACAGCTTTAGTCACACCATTGCTGCTCTCTGGAATGACCTTCAGGATATGTGGAAAGGAAAAAATAATGAGACTTTAGTTCTAATTTGGGAGTCCCTGCATGGTGCAAATAGTTAATGCTGCTGCCCAAAATGTTGGTGATTCCAGTCCACCCAGATGTGCCTCGAAAGAAAGGCCTGGTGTTCTACTTCCAAAAAGGCAACCATTGAAAACCCTATGGAACACAGCTCTACTTTGGCACACATGGGGTCACTATGAATCAGAACTGATTCTATAGCAACTGTTTAGTGACCACAACTAAGTAAGTGATAGCAGAAATAGAAAAAGACAGATTCAAGAATGGGAACAAAGGGAAAACTAAGAGATCTTAGTAATTTAAAAAGACTTGGGCAACTGGGCTAGGAACTGTGCTGTTGATAGCGTTTGAAAGCAGTAACAATATTACCAGTAACAATATTACAAGTTTTGGAGGTGGTAATGAGTGGAATTTTATCCAAGCTATCTTGAAATTCGGTAAATTCAAGTGGAGGTATACAGTAGACGGCTGAACATGAGTCTGACTTGAAGAAAGAGATATAAACTACTGATCTATACCTGTGAGACATTTTTATAGAGACTGTAGCCATGAATTCTCCAGTGAATCGAGTCACCTGTCACATTTTTCTATAGTTACGTTTATACTTTTGCCTACCTCCTTAGTTCATGAGCTCCTCCAGAATGGGGAAAACTCACATTAATATTCAATTATTTTCATATCTAGTACTATGTTTGGCTCTTAATTTAATGAAAGGTGTTTATCTGGAATTTATTTAAGTTTGCTTCAGGTGGTCATATTCAACAGTAAGCATGGGCTATACTGAAATTTTTCAGACTACTTTACGGAAAGATAGAAGTACACTTCTCTTCATATGTTATTCAGCATCTCTACAAAGAATGAAAAAATGTGGGCATCTTTATTATATGCTCATTTATTAATTATCAGTTTAACCATTTTCAGTACTTGTTTATAATGACATAATATTTCAGAAGGTTACAAAAAAGTCTTTCATAACCTATTTTTCTATAACAATTTCATTTATAATATGAAAACAATATTTGAATTACTTTACCTCGTGTTTCCCATCCTTCATCTCTTCTACATAGTTTGCTTTGTATAGATGCTGAAATGAATGAATGAACTCTTTAAAGAGCAGTAGTCTGGAAATTAGGGGCTCACTCATAAAAATTAAGAAGACTTACACAATTCTTTGAGTCTCTGACTCCTTGAATTTTTTCTCTGTAAAATGTTATGCAAATCTGTTATTTTCAGATCTCAAATACTTAGATTCTACTTCTTGCATAAAATTTGGACTTCTCTATATGCAAAGATAAAAAATGCAAAGGGTATAATTGCTGTAATATTTGGTTTACTTATTTTTCTTTTCCGCCTATCTGTTAACCCATCTAGGCAGGGCCAGTATCCTATCCATACTTGTTTTCCAAGAGCCTAGAATAAAGCTCCATACATGGTAAGTATAAAATGTATATTTGATGAATAGGTGTGTTTTTTAAATAAAAAGTAGATCATTCCAAAGCACAGAATGTATACTGTGAGTACAACTTCATGAGCCAGAGTGCATGGAATTTATAGCTTTATTTAACATATATTTATGGCAGACATACTAGATACTAGTCACTCTTTTTTATACTAAGGATAAGACGAACGATCAATGCAAAGACGAATTTTACAGTATATTGCAGAGGGGACACACAATCAAAGAGTCAAAAAGTAAACGAAAGGAAAATTCAGATAATAATAAATTCCCGAAAAAACTCAACACATAGTAATAGACTAAATAATGACTTAAATCCATCTCTTGCTTATTACATCAAGCCACACATTCTTCCTGTGACTTGGGTCATTTGATTTTTAAGATAATTGGTGAGAAGAGATGCCTTTTTTCCTTATTGTCCCAGTAGTAAAACATTACAAATGAAATAGCATAATCATGTAATACAAAGATCATAATAAAATTGTTGTTAGGTGCCATCAAGTCAATTTCGACTCATAGAAATTCCACGTGACGGAGTATAACTTTCCCAGTTTTCTCGGCTTCAATCTTTATGGGAGCAAATGGCCAGGTCTTTCTCCTGCTGAGCCACTAGATGGGTTCGAACCACCAACCTTTTGGTTCTGAGCGCTTAACTATTGTGCCACCAGGGCTCCTTATAATAAAATCACCAGACAACAATTTAAATAATTGTAATGTGAAGTGGTGCACCTATCCCCTTCACCCTTCCCTTCGTCCCTCAAAAAATGCCAAATGTCAATAAAAAAACTAGACCTAAGAGTTAAGTAATGGAATGCCATTTGTCAAGTGGAAACAATAGGAGAAAAGGAATGTCTTCCTTACTGCATTATCATTACTGATATAGGCACTCGTTTTACTTGATATTCCACTTTCCTGCAAGATATTTCTCCCTAAGATCCTTAGTAACAGTTCCATTTTTCTCCATATTTACCATGAAATCTGTGAGAGCCAGAACTCAATGAGATTGCATTATTTCTCAGGTCTCATGAGTTTCCCACCTTTGACAGGGTGCAGTCTTACACTTTTCTATGGCTATTAGTGGAAAATATTTGAATTCTCCTTTTCTGACAGATTACTGCTTTACACAGCTTCCAGCTTTTGCAGGTTTTACTGTATAAGGTTAAATCAACATCAAGTTTCTCCTTTTGGGGTGCTAATCAACTATTGTATCTCTCACCCCCAAGAGCCTACTTTACTTCATTTAGGGTTTATTAGTCATGAACAGAGCAAAGAGTGCAAATTAGGTCTTGTAAGATCCAGCTGTCAGAAAAATCGCCAGCTGTGACTGATGAATAAAAAAACACATGTTTGTGCAGTGCAAACCCAGCTGCAGCTGTTTAATACGATTCTGTCAGCAAAACCTTCTCAGCTGACAATCTTTATGGAACAGCCATCTGTTTTTGAGGATTACAAATACTTTATCAAAATATTTATGACATGTTTCCTCTAAAAGATGGTATCTTACCCCTTTCAATAGATCAATGCCTTGAGGGTAACTGCAAAGCAGAGAGAAAAACTTAACTTTAAAATTTATCTATGTCCAAAGCAAATTCATGCCCATTTTTTTCCTACTGTCTTGAGGTTATTCAATTATATCAACTCAAATTTGTTCCACTTTTACTCACAGACTTAAAGTTAACCTAAAAAGCATACATTTAAATAGCTCATTTGAGGTTGAGTTACATCTTTCTTTTATCGCATGTCTATATAAAATATATAGAATTAATGGACTATTCCGAATAACAATTTGAAAATTAGAAGATATGTTTTTCATTTGCTGCAGAAAATATCAGGTATATTCTAAGTAGCCTTAGAAATTTATTTATTCCCTTTGTAATTAGAAGTTATATAAGCTACATTTGTATTTAGAAGATAAAGTTTGCAACATAGTTAAAAAGAAAGAAATTTGGCCTCACCATAAAGTTTTATTTGATTTTGGTTTGTCCTTGCCATGAAAAAATACATTTTTTGAAATAAACGCAGCTTAAGAGGAATATTTTGGTAATTGTAACAAAAATATATGAACATTCTACCATGTATCTTTTTCCAGCCTTACAGAAAATGACTTCTAAATATATTTAGTACTAAATATGCTGAAGATATTCAGTATATTCTAGTGATATTTGTCTCAATAAATTTTTTTTTCAGAACTTGTATTGAGGTTTTACTTGTTCTTTTATATTTGTTTATTTTGTTTTTAAACTAGATTTACTTACCCTGGTTATTCCCTAATATATATATTGCTTCTTTTTTATTTTAGAAAAAGATCATATAGTTAAGAATTTATACTCTCTATAGTGGGTCTGGTTTCTGTCTTAAAAAATGAGAGTGGTTTCAGTTTAGATGTTTGTTGTTTATTTTATTTGTTTATTATTTGCCACCCAGGTTAGCTCACAGAAAAATATATTGGTTTTTGTACTTCTATGAGATCATCTTGGGGATCAACATAATTATTATTTTTTAATTACAAAAGTGGATTATCATTTACACATATGCATCATTGACACACATATTAACAGAGTTAATATGGAGTCATATCTACTTTCAAAGAACTATATCCGAGTTTATGATTTGCTAAGAAAGTTCAGCGTTCAACAAGAAGTAGAAGACAATATTGTTGGGTGTAAGTAGCTCACAGTTTAATGAGAAAGGCTGGCGTGGATAATTAGAGACACCATGAATTGAACTTTGTATTTCCATAGATGTGTTTCGAATGCCAGCCCGCTAAGTTTTGGACAGTAATTTGGAAAAACTCCCCTAAAGTCTCTGAGATTTAGTATTATCCAGGGATGATCAGCATTCTACTCCCAAGCGTTGCTGCTGGAATACAGTGAGAAAATGGCGATCACATGTGTAAAGAAACCAGCACTGTGACCGGCACATAGAAACTCATTCAATGCGACTTCCCTATTTTCATAGAGCAAGTAGAATATAATAAATGTTGCTGAGAAGTTGCAAACATAGACATATAGAAGCACAGAGTGAGGAGAGGTTAATTATGGAAATTTGGAAACTTACAATTTGAACTAAATAAATATTAAATGCACCTCTAATGCTGAAAACATGGGAGGAGATGAATTTATATGTAGTCCCTTACTAATTTTGTTTGACCTCAGTAAATATCTAATTCTATTCATCTTTATTCAAAAGTGCTGCTGCTATATACTTAACAGAGTTGCAGTTTCCAACGAAAGAGAAGGGCCTACTAAGTAAATGAAATTTAAATCCTGTAGGAATAAAAGTACAATTGAGTTGAAATGAGAATTGTGCTGAGTATGATTCTGTGTGGTTGAAGTTAAATTCAATGAAATGCACTATGGGCTGTTTTTTCCTCTGACGTTATAATGACTGGATAATTCAGTCTCACCCCTCCCCCCCCAAAAAATATAAAATCGATAGGGTTTTTCGTTATGTAGAATAAGAAAGATTTTCAAAAAACTGTTTTAAAATTAAGACAGCATAATATATGCTGATACGAAAAGAACTTGCCTGCTGATAGTTACAATAAAAACAAAAACAAAATCTTGAACTTAGTATGATTGAATATCCAAACCATCAGCCTCCCTATTACCATCATTACGGTATATGTTTATTTATTCTGTTCCTTGGTTCCCTCTTCAAGGCTTCTCTTGATGTTCATCTTAACTTGACTTCTCCAAGATACAAATGTTGTGGGTGGCCAATAGAAAGATCCACTTAGGAGACTCACCAAATATCTCCAGCCTTATTCTTTATGCACATGTAACTCACGTGTACTTAAATTTTCTCTCTCATATCACTGAGGTTTCTTCTGTCCACATCTCCAATCCTTAGAAATCTTACCAACATAATATCAGTAGACCCTTTCTTTTCTGTCAATTCTTGATTGTGCCATATACAGTTATACAAAACAAACACGCAAACAAAAATTAGAATTTTTAACTGGTGAATGAAAAAAGAGAATCAGAAACTCCATTCAGGGCAAAGACGCTGTGTGAACATGTTGATAAAATTTGTGACAGACACATTGGGGTTACTGGAGAAAGATAAGGAGACCTGTTTTCTTAGCTGTCAGGAGAAAGTGATTTACATTTCCTTGCACTACCCCTTAGCAATTTCTGAAAGTTATAGATAAAAGGTAGGATCTCAAAGTATATAACTATTAAAGTGGAGAGATTACAAGAATTTCTGGTAACTGATGCTATTGTACTACTTAAAATAATGTTTATTTTTCATAGTCATTAAATTAATACTCATTGTAGATAACTTGAAAATGCAGAAAATTTTAAAAAATAGAATAAAAGTTGCCCATCAGTTCAACATCTAGAGGAAGAAAAATATATAAATATTAGGCATGTTTCTTTCAGCCTTTCTAAACACACGCGTCCATGTGCAACTAATCGAACCCATAACATACATTTATACATTTCTACCTGCCCATATACAAGCATCATATGGTTCATTCTGTAGCTACAGTTTTTTAATCTTTTCACTTAAACATTTCCTTATTAAATATACTTGAAAAGAATAACTTCAGTTAATTAATTCAACAAGTATTTTTTCAGTGACCATAGGTACCAACTGCGTTTGCTAATGCTTTGGTTTCATCAGTGAACTAAAAAAACAAACACATCACAAGAACACCAACAAACAGCAGATAAAGATCCCTGCCTCCATGCAGGTTATTTTCTAGAAGCAGAAAGTAGGCAATAAGCAATTAAAAAAAAAAAAAAGAAGAATTCAATCACACCTACTCTTCACTTATCAACATGGTTGGGTCTGAAGACCAAGTCGTTATGCAAAAATCGTCATTATGCAAAATACTCTCAATTTCCTGTCCCAGCCTCCCCTCCTCCTCTGTCACAGCTTTTCTAGTTGGGCAGCGGCTGTCCCTTTGTTCCTGCGGGGGTCACGGGCTCACCCTTGCTCTACTTGCTGGAATCCAAATCCATGCTGTGGGCTGCTGGCCGAGCATCCTCAACCGTCTGGTGTCCCGGCTGGGGCTCCAGGGTTCACTCAGTGAGGGAACTGGGGCAGCGCTGGCTAGGCGGGGTGCAGTGGCCTTGGCAAAGGGGCGGCTCCACGGAGGCGAGCGTTGCACCTTGTTCATGGCAGGGCGGGGTACACCGGAACAGAGCTGGGAACGTGCTAGCTGGGAGGAGCTGAAGTTTCCCCGCGGGTTCCAGACGGCGGTTAAATACCCAAGGGGGTGGCACCACTCCTCCTTCTATGCCCTGGAGGAGCTGTGCACTGAGAGGATGTGAGGGTCGACAGGGTCGTTAATAAGCAAAATAGTTGAATAGTAGATTTTTTACTATTGTAATAAATGAGAAATGATAGATAATGAGATAGTCCGTAAGTGAGGAGTCGGTGTAGGTAGTACAATAAAAAGATGAGCGCTATAAAAAACGTGAGAGAATATATATACATATTCCTCCATTCAGTTCATTGGGAGATAGATATATTTACATGCATTTAGTGAACTGAATGGAATGGAGGGTGTTGTATTTTAAACAACCTTTTCTGGGTCACCTCATTGAGAGGGTGAGATTTGAGAGACTTGATGGAGGTAAAGAACTGAACCCTGCAGATATCAAGAGGAAGACTTAACTTCCTTCTGCCCAATCCTGCTTTCTTCCTTTCCCGTTGACAGGTGTTAAACCCAAGGATGCTTAATAAATATTAAAAAATAGATAATAAAAAAAAAGATCTGCTCCTAGCATCATATATACTGCATACACCACTCCCACTCTAGGGGTGTGTGTGTGTGTATTTTATAAGGCTCTTGATATGTAATCTCAAATAAGGAGATTCCATTATAAACTTTCCAATTGAGCTCAGACAATTTTATTTTTGTTTGCTTCTGTTTTCATCATTGCATATTTGATGCGAGGAATAGCATTTCATCAACATTTCATGATTTCTCAATTTCAATTCCTTCAATTTCTAAGATTATTGGGCTGGTTATCCATTTAGTAGCCTTTTAAAAAACATTTTATGAGTTATCTATTTTTTTTATACTTTTGTTGTCTGTTTGATTATATTGAGCACACATTTTTATACTGAAATTGCTGAATTTGATAGCAAACAAAAGAATCCAAAGCTGTTGCCATTGAGTCGATTCTGACTTTTTGGTACTAGCACATCATAAAGAAACAAAACTTCCAGCACTGATGGTTTGTGAGACAAGGCATATATGGTTTCTCCCCAGCCTGCCACAACACATTTGAATTCAATTACTTCTTTCTCCCATGAACAAAGTTTTTCTTTAAAATAATTTCTCTACATTTATGAATTAGATGAAATATCTGTCCAAGTCAATAGAAAGTGAAAAGGAATATATAAAAAAAAAAACCATGTTATTGTTTCAGAAACAAAAAAAACAACTTAAAATATGAGTAATGAAAATCAATTAATAGTTATGATACAAGCAAAAGAAAGAAAACCCATTGCCATTAAGTTGATTCCAACTCCTAACAACCCTATAGTGCAGAGTAGAACGGCCCCATAGGGTTTCCAGAAAGTGGCTGGTAGATTTGAACTGCCAACATTCTGGTTAGCAGCCAAGCTTTTAACCACTGCACCACCAGGGCTCCCAAAAGAAAGAAACAGGAAAAAGCTTATAGCAGATGGAGAATATGAATAAGAAAAATATTGCAATGAAACAGATTGAAATTGTGATCAATAATTGAACATGCGTTCAATGAACAGAAAAACATATAATAAACTAACTGTGCAAAATGGAGAAGAACAAAA
The DNA here is from genome assembly GCA_030035585.1 of Dugong dugon. NCBI lineage: Eukaryota > Metazoa > Chordata > Mammalia > Sirenia > Dugongidae > Dugong > Dugong dugon. The sequence goes on from CM057467.1 coordinate 110,061,960, forward strand.
CAGAGATAAAGAGCTCAAGGAAAAATGGTAAGTCAACATAAAGAGATGAAGCATGAGCTGTCAAAACTCAGGAAATAAATTCCTGGGAGAAAAAAATAAAACTAAAAGAAAAATAAGATTGAAATTGGAATGTGTGCAGGCAGAATAAGTACAAGAAGCAAAGGTGGTGAATATATATATGTGTGCAAGATTTCTGGGAAAAAAACAGAAGTGTAACAAATGTTTTAAGAAATATTACAAGAAACAAAATAAAAGATAAGAGAAGACTTCAACACATAAATTGAAAAGATACAGTTTGTCTGAGGAAATATTGACCCAGAACAGACTATACTCAGATATGCCCCAAAATTTCAAAAAGTTAAAAAGAGAAAAAATTAGGTTGTAATACCTACAATAGACTATAACAGAATTGTAATACCATACAATGTAGTAGACAGTAGAGTGATATCTAGAAAATTTTCAAGGAAACAAAGAGGATATATAATAGAACACAAAAATTGACATTCAAACACTCAGAGAAAATTGTTCACATGGCATTTTGTTAAGAATTTACTAAAGGACAAATTTAGCCAAGCAAGATATTAAAGGCAAAAGGGTTGGCTGCCAGTAGTAAATCTATTTAATTTTAGGGAAAAAATATTAAAACAAATGAAGTATCACAGTGATAAAAACATGTGAATATTAGATATGTAAAAATCTAGAAACTATGTAACTAAAATTCCTTTAAGAGAGTAATAAGATAGGATGCATAGTAAATATTCAGATTTCTTCACTTTTATTACGTGAGCAGCAAAGGAGTCTCTGTAAAGCTGACATGAAATAATTGAGGTAATATCATGCCTAAAAATACAAATAATATAAAATTATAACTCTTTTACTTTGGGTTTTGTACTGAATTTTGGAGGACAGTCAGAATTGGGGAGGAATTGGAACTACATTATTGCATCATTCTAGTAATAGAGGATAAATAGGTACTGATTAAAGAAATAAAAGATTAGATATTGTTTATGAAGTTATTCATAGAAGTAATATTAGGAACTGAATTATATTCATATGTATATCAGAAGAAATATACACTAAAATATCGACTAGAATAGTCTATACAGTGAATGTTTTTAAAATTATATATCCTCTATGTTGGCCTCCTCTAAAAAAACGGCACACAAACAAAAACAGACTGCCACATCTTTCTCCCAAGGAATGGCTGGTAGTCTCTGACTGTCGATCTTTCAGTTAGCAGCTGAGGGCTTACCCACTGTACCACCAGGGCTCCTTGATATCTTCTTAGTTCACCTAATTTCCTGTCATCCCTCCCATCAAGTCTTCTTTATGAAACTCAATTTACCCTTTTCTTTGAGCTGACTTGGCTGGTTTCTGTTTTATGCACTTACTTACACAAACTCTTAAGAAACCGTGCCTTCGATTTCTTTCTCCATCTCCTTCCCCAAAACGCACGCAGAAGTTTTATCCCTCTTATAATTCCATTAGCTTAAATCTTCATTAAAAAAAAAAAAAAAAGGAAAGAAAGAAAAACAAACTCATTGCCATCATGTCAATTCCAACTCATGGTGACCCTATATGACGAAGTAGAACTGCCCCATAGGGTTTCCCAGGCTGTAGTCTTTACAGGAGCAGATCGCCGGGTCTTTTTTCCTGTGGAGCAGCTGGTGGATTCCAACCACTGTCCTTTTGGTTAGCAGAGAGCACTTAATCACTGTGCCACAAAGACTCCCTTTAAATATTTATGTTGTTGTTGTTAGGTACCAGTGAGTCGGTTCCGATTCATAGTGACACCACGTACAACAGAATGGTTCCCCATCTTGCACCATCCTAACAATTGTTGCTATGTTTGAGCCCACTGCTGCAGCCACTGTGTCAATCTTTATGGTGACAAAAAAATCAATATTTTTTTAGACAGTTAATTCAACTGGGTGGTTCTGTAATTAAGTTCTTACTTATTTTAAATTGTTTTCAATATTCACTCCAAATCCTGGAATCTCAGCTACTCTGGCAGTAGGCTGGGAGAAGTGTGTGTACACGTAGGTGTCTGGGGGTGGGAAGTATAGATATCCTCAAAACAAGCTGATTAGCATCTAAAACATATTTTCCAAACTTATGAAATAAAAAACCTGAACAAACACCATGGATATTGCCAAAGAAATCTATTTTTAAATGATACTTGCTGTTTTAGTGATCTCAGGCCTCCTCATTAGCACATCTAAAAATATCTCGAAAAGTGTAAGATTTCTATCTTGATGGTGGGACTTTATTAAAAATATTTAGAACTTTACAAGAGCTAAAGGAAAACATTGAAATAAAAAGAGAGCACTGGTCAGGAATGTGATTATTAATAATTCACTTGCAATACAAATGTTTCTCCCATTTGTATAACACACAGAAGATAGCAAATTTACTGTTGATTGAGTCTAGACTTCACTTTCTGCAAACACTGCCAATGTAAGAAGACGAAGAATGCTAAAATAGCTTATTTATAAAGCAAGATAAGAAGATCCTGCATGAGTTTATGGTGTAAGTAGAATTTTTCACTTTTCAAAAGTCTCAAACAGTTTGCAAAACAGAAGAAACTTTCTTTTTTTTATTCCTTTTCATTCTTTCAAGGCATTTTATTCAGTAGAGTCATATGACTTTATATTAAAAATTGAATTGCGACTTCGGGCAAAATGGCACTCTAAGCAGAAGCACATTGCCATTCTTCCACAGCAAAGATCCGAAAAACTAAGCCAAACAGACAAAACAACAATCCTGAAACCGTAAAACATCAAATGAAGAGGTAAAGAACTCAGCTAAGCACCAAATGGAGTGAGAAAAATGACAGAGAATGGAGAGCGAGGAGAGATTCATGCAGAGGTCCCCTACCAGCTAACGCAGTGCAGATCCACCATCTTGGACTCCTGTCAGAGACCAGCAAACAGGGGGTATGAGAAAGCAGCTTCACGGAGCTTCCAGCGGGAGACAAAACAACCTGTAATTTGTGATATACGCTTTCCCATCCCCCACACTTCTTCACTCCCACTCAGCCTCCTCTGCTTCCTGCGGCCACAATCTCTTGACTAGGAAGCACTAGTTGCTTGGATTCCACCCACCTGAACGGGCCGGCTCTCTGAGTGCCATTTGTTGGCTGCTGGTATTCCTTTTCCGCTTCTTTTGATTTCTTCCTTACCTCTCACCACCTCCCCCTCCTTTTGCTCAAATACCTGGCTCCGTGTGCCATGTTTCCTTCTTCCTGAGGGGCTGCGGAGCGCCACTAATTTGTGATATATGCTTTCCCACCTCTACCCTTCTTCAACCATGCTCAGACTCCTCTGCTTCCCGCAGACACAGTCTCTTGTCCAGGATTCCCCCAGCCTGCACTAGCTGGCTCTCTGAGTGCCATTTGTTGGCTGCTGGTGTTGTTTTTTTTCCACTTCTTTTGATTTCTTACCTCTCACCACCTCGCCGTCCTTTCACTCAAATACCTGCCTCCGTGTGCCATCTTTGCTTCTTCCTGAGGGGCTGTGGAGCTCCATTCGAGTGTAGAGCTGCTTCCTGGTCTGGGGTGCTGCACTGGTGGGATCCCGGGGCTTTTGTTCGTTTGTTTGTTTTGAATTGTTTGTTTGTTTTCTTTTCCTCTTCTTGAGTTGGGAGCTCATTCTGGCCAGGCGGTGCTGCCTGGCTTGGAATCAACCCCCTCGGCTTGCACAGACGTGCAGAGGAATCCCTGAGGGCATTTCTTCCTACGTTGTTTTTTTTTGTCTGTTTTTGGAGGATTTTCTTGATCTTTTTTTTGTTTTCTTTTCCCTCTTTTTCACTTTCTGTCTTTCTTCATTACTCAGTTTCTCGTCTCTCTATGTCTTCCTTCTCTTTCTGGTCCCTGAATACCTGGCGTTGTATACCTCTACGCCTTCTAGCCAGACTGTACTGCAACACCTGAGAAAAACTTGCCCAGACCTCATAGCCACACTGGTGGGATCCTGGGAACTTTGCTGTTCTTTTCCCTTTCCAATTATTATTTATTCATTCTTTTCTTTTCTTTTTTTTCCTTCCTCTTCCCCTTTTTGTTTTTCTCCATTTCATAGTCTCTCATCTCTCCACTCCAATGGCAAGCTCCCCTAGCATAATCTTTTGTTTGTTTGTATGTTTTTGGCTCCTGTTCCTCTCTCCTCTCTCCCATATCCATCTTAGCTCCACACCTAACAATTTCCCCACTACATCCTGCCTATCTACAACATGTGCTTAACATCACACCTCCAAGCAGCACAGGCACGGACTACTGGAACTGCCCTGCACTGAATACCAACCCGCCCTGGTGGCTTTAGTAAGTGCCACAAACAACCCATCCCAGTAACTCCTCTTTGACTAGACCTGCCCTGCCATACCATATCTGAGTGACTGACACTGCCAACTGGAGCAAGAGGTGAAAAGTAATGTGCCCACAGAAGAGCAAACAATGAACACACAGCCCACCTGTTCAGACATCGCCAAATTAAAAAAAAAAGGACGAAACAAACAAATCTACAATCAATAAACAAGTAAAATAACTATTGATTGCCCCAAAGACAGCAGACAATATCAAAACATTTACCAAAAAAGGACGGGATGGTTCCAATAGGCATCCAAAATAAAACAACAGATGACTTTCCAGTGGAAGAAAAGGCACTAGAACTACCTGATAGGGAATTCAAATCTCTAATACTTAGAATTCTAAAAGAGCTGAAGCAAAAAGCAGACAAAAATGAGGAAAAAATAGACAAATTCATGGAAAATACAGAAAAAAATTGGGAAAACTCAGGAAAATAATGCAGAAAACAAACAAACAAAAAAAACCAAAATAAATTCACAACTAGAAATTACACAAAGACAACAATTAGAATTCCAAAAGATAAACAACAAGATTTTAGAAATGGACGGTGTCATAGAAGGGCTGAGAAGCACATTTGAAATGATGGAAGACAGGATCTGTGGAACTGAAGACAAACACTTGGATACAACTCTGTTCAAGGGAAACTCAGAAAAAAGAACAAAGAAAAATGAAGAAACTCTGAGAGTTATGTGGGATACAATCAAAAGCCAAAATTTGTGGGTGATTGGAATTCCAGGACGGGGAGAAAACGGAAAACGCAGAGAGGATCATTAAGAACTGCCAACAGAAAACTTCCCCAATATCATAAAAGATGAAAATCTGGCCATCCAGAAGCTCAACGAACCCCATATAGGAGAGAACCCAAAAGAAAATCACCAAGGCATATCATAATCACACTCGCCAAAACCAGACAGACAAAGATTCTTGAGAGCAGCTTGTGAAAAGCAAGAAGTTACACACAGAGGAGAAACAATAAGACTAAGCTCAGATTATTTGGCAGAAACCATGCAGGCAAGAAGGCAATGGGATGACATATATAAAATCTTGAAAGAAAAAAATTGCCAGCCAAGAATAATATGTCCTGCAAAACTTTCATTCAAATATGATGGTGAAATTGGTCATTTCCAGATAAACAGAAATTAAGGGAATATGTAAAAGCCAAACCAAACTTACAAAAATTATTAAAGGAAGTTCCTTGATCTGAGAACAAACAACTTCAGCTCACAGGCAGAATCTAGGACACAGGATCATACCAGCCAGATACCAGTCTAGGAGATGAACTCTTGAGGACTATCCAAAATCAAAAGAAATACAACAGGGAATCAGAGCAGTTAATCAGTAAATGAAAACAACATCAAAATAATAAAAGAGGGAATAAACGGCATAGTTATAGAACCTTCTAATGGAGAGGAATGTGAGGCGATACCAAGTAATGGTAGACTGCTTCAAACTTAGAAAGATAAGGGTAAAATTCATGGTAACCACAAAGAAAGTTAACAAACATACTCATAAAAATAAAGAGGAAAAACATAAAGTCTCAGCAAAAACAAAACCTACAAAAACAAAAGAAATGAAAAAAAAATCCACAAACAAAAGTAACTCAGCACAAGAGAGTAAGAAAAACAAAGAAAACGTTGGCACTGCAAATAAAGCACCACAAAATGACAGCAACAATGTCACATCTATCAATAATTACACTGAATGTAAATGAAATCAATGCACCCATAAAGAGATGGAGAGTGACAGAATGGATAAGAAAACAGGATCAATCAATATGCTGTCTACAAGAGACACAACTTAGAAACAAAGATGTGAATTTATTCAAAGTCAAATATTGGAAAAAAATATATCAAGCTAACAACTACCAAAAAAGAGCAGGAGTGGCAATTCTAATCTCAGATAAAATAGACTTTAAAACAAAATCCATCATAAAAGACAAAGAAGGGCACTATATAATGATTAAGGGGATGATCCGTTATGAAGACATAACCATAATAAACATCTACTCACCCAATGACACGGCTCCAAAACACATTAAACAAGCTCTAACAAGACTGAAAAGAGAAATTGACATTTCCACAATAATAATAGGAGACTTCAACACACCACTCTCAGTAAAGGACAGAACAACTAAGAAGAAACTCAGCAAAGATACAGAAGACGTAAAGGGCACAATCAGACAACTTGACCTCATAGACATATATAGAACACTCCGTCCAACCGCTTCAAAGTACATATTCTTTTCCATTGCACATGGAATGTTCTCTAGAATAGACCACATCTTAGGCCACAGAGCAATCCTCAACAAGATCTAAAACATTGAGATAATTCGAAGTATCTTCTCTGACCACTATGCAATCAACGTAGAAATTAACAACAGAAAGAGCAAGGAAAAAAGTCAATTACATGGAAACTGAATAATACGCTGCTTACACATCACTGGGTAATATAAGAGATCAGAGATGGAATAAAAAAATTCCTAGAATCAAATGAGAATGAAAACATATCATACCAAAACCTTTGGGACACAGCAAAGGCAGTCCTCAGAGGATAATTTATAGCAATAGATGCACATATCAAAAAAGAAGAAAGGGACAAAATCAAAACATTAACTACAGAACTCAAACAAATAGAAAGAGAACAGCAAAAAAAGCCCACAGCCACCAGAAGAAAGGAAATAGTAAAGATCAGAGCAGAAATAAATGAAATAAAGAACAGAAAAACAAGAGAAAGAATCAACAAACCAAAAGTTGGTTCTTTGAAAGAATCAACAAAATTGACAAACCACTGGCCAGACTGACAAAAGAAAAACAGGAGAGGATACAAATAACCCAAATAAGAAATGAAATGGGGGACATTACAACCGACCCAACTGAAATAAAAAGGATTATAACAGAATATTATGAAAAACTATACTCCGACAAATTTGAAAACCTAGAGGAAATGGATAAATTTCTAGAAACATACTACCTACCCAAACTACAACAAAGTGATGTTGAAAATCTGAACGGACCCATAACAAGAGTAGACATTGAAAAGGTAATAAAAAACTCCCAACCAAAGAAGCCCTGGCCCAGATGGCTTCACTGAAGAATTCTAAACAACATTCACAGAAGAGCTTGTACCAGTACTACTCAAGGTATTTCAGAGCATAGAAAGGAACCAACACTTCCACATTCATTCTATGAAGCCAGCATCATGCTGATACCAAAACCAGGCAAAGATGTCACAAAAAAAGGAAATTACAGACCAATATCTCTCATGAATATAGATGCAAAAATTCTGAACAAAATTCTAGCCAATAGAATTCAGCATCATATCAAGAAAATAATACACCACGACCAAGTAAGATTCATACCAGGTATGCAAGGATGGTTCAACATTAGAAAATCAATCAGCGTGATCCACCACATAAATAAAAGGAAAGAAAAGAATCACATGATCATCTCAATTGATGCAGAAAAGGCATTTGACAAAGTCCAACACCCATTCCTGATAAAAACTCTCAATAAAATAGGTATAGAAGGGAAATTTCTCAACATAATAAAGGGCATCTATGCAAAACCAGTGGCCAACATCTTTCTTAATGGAGAGAGGCTGAAAACATTCCCCCTGAAAACAGGAGCAAGACAAGGATGCCCCTCCAGCATTTGTAATTTCCAGTGTTTTTGATTCATGCCGGTAATGCCAGGGTGAGAGGATATCTCATTGTGGTTTTAATTTGCATTTCTCTAATGGCTAGTGATCGCGAGCATTTCCTCATGTGTCTGTTGGCCATTTGAATGTCTTCTTTGGTGAAGTGTCTGCTCATTTCCTTTGCCCATTGTTTAATAGGATTATTTGTCCTTTTCTTGTAGAGGTGCTGGATTTTCTTGTAGATTATGGAGATTAGATCTTCGTCTGACTTCTACTGTCCAAAAAATTTTTCCCAGTCTGTAGGTTCTCTTTTGACTCTTTTGGTGAAGTCTTTTGAGGAGCATAGGTGTTTAATTTTTAGACGATCCCAGTTATCTAGCTTAGCTTTTGAGGTTTGTGCGTTGATGGTTATGGTTTGTATCCTGTTAATGCCGTGTATTAAGGCCTGAAGTGTTGGTCCTATTTTTTTCTTCTATGAACTTTATATTTTAGGCTTTATATTCAGATCTTGGTTTCCATGACCAATAACAGAGCCAATCTTAAGAGTGCAAAGGTCTTAGTCTTATAAACCTCCTTATAAGCCATTCATTATTTTGCCCTGTTGTTTGCACTTAAAAATGAATTAGACAAGGAATTTTTTTTCAAACTTAAGATAAATGCCTTCAAAGCTAGAATATATAATTGAAAGGTCAAAGGCAATCTGCCCAAACTTGTCTTTAAACTCCAAGAGTTCATAAACCTAGAGCTGTTTTTCTGAGAATATTTTCATCATGGCCCTAGTATAAACATATTTTCTTGTTTAAGACAAGTATAGCACTATAGCAAAAATTTCCTTTTGTCTGACTTCATGAAACCACTTGATTAATAATTTTCCTTTAAATTTATCTTTTTTTCTTCATTAAAACCATGTTTTCAAACTGCAAATGTGACCCCAAATTGTGCCATGAAAGCAAAGGTTTTTTGGACCCAATAATAGCACTAAATCAAAATAGAAAAGAGTATTAAAACCCTCGTTACACATAGTGATGGTAAGTGTTGTGTCATGATTGTTTTGCTTTGTGTGTGTATTTCTTACTATGTTTTTGTTTAAGAAATCACTCAAGCTTAGTGGCTGAAAATAACAGTCATCATTTATCATCTTTCACAATTACTATGGTCAGTAATTCAGATAAGTCATTACTTATCTCTGCTCCAGGATGTCTCTGGCTTCAGCTGGAATACTAGAAGGCCGGTAGCTGCTGTCACCTAAAGACCCATTCATGACCATGTCTGGTACTTGATGCGTGGCTGGTTAGGCTGTTAACCAGAACACCTACACATGGCTGGGCTCCAGGGCAATCATTGCCATAGAGTGAGATACAGAAGCAGTATATTGCTTTTTACGACCTAGCCTGGAAGTCTCATTGTCACACAGGTCACTTCCATTGTATTCTATCAGTTAAGGCAGTTACAAAGATCTAGCAGATCAAGGAGACTGAACATGGATCTTGCTCTGTTATAGTATAAAAACAGCATCTCAATAATTCAGTTAATATATTGTATATATTGATATGACCCTCTTTGGAAAATACAATTTGCTACCGCAGTTTACCAGTCAAAAAACTGAAATTTAATTGGTCCTTTGTCACAGCCTTTGGGCTATCAGATGTTGACAACTTAATGAGACATAAAGAAGATTTGCACTGAGAAAACCTCCACTAAAATTCTTGACCATTAATCTATAAATGGCAGAGGAAAAACATTGCAAATTGAGGGAGAAGAAGGAAGAATGTGATGAGTGTCATAGTGTTTTAAGTGCCAGGAGTGGTATGCTGGTCAGAATAGACCTAACATATTTTTTCTGTTATTTTCCTTTTTTAAAAAACTGTGCATTTTATATTACTGGGTAATGGGAAGAGTTTTGGTATTTCAAATAATTTATTAATTTTATGCAATATATATTAGTTGATTACTTATTTTTTACTCCAGGCACTGGGTGAAAATTTAGGGTAATAAAGCAAGATAGATGCCTTATCTAAAGCATGAACATGCAGCCTAATCAGGGGATATACAAATAAATATGTCTTTCCAATGCACTGTATTCCAGGCTGAAATACGGTTAAGTGCAGAGTGCTTGGGGATTCTGAGAAAAAGGTGACCGATTCTGATTGATGAGTTGTAAAGACTTCACAGAAGAGATGCTTTTTGAATTACATCCTGATATGTGTCTGTTGGTAAGGTATTTCATACAATGGTTAGAGGTTGTGTTACCATACTCCCATGGAAAATGGTATTCACAGAAGTTGTCAGAGTTGAAATAGAACTTGTTGTTGTTAGGTGCTGTCAAGTCAGTTTTCCTCTCATAGCGACCCCATGTGACAAAGTAGCACTGCCCCAAGGGGTTTCCAAGACTTTAACCTTTATGAAAGCAGATCGCCAGGTCTTTCTCCCATGAACTGCCAGCCTTTCAGATAGCAGCCAAGCAAATAACCATTGTGCTACCAGAACATCTTGAAATAGAACTGCCAAGTTAAAAATAGGAATGAGCTGTACAGGCAGTCCCTGGGTTACCAACAAGATCTGTTCCTAACTCTATCTTTAAGTCAAATTTGTAAGTAAGTGGGAACAGCTGTGTAGGGTTCTTATTTAGCCTTACTTTAGTGCAAGAAAAGACTTAAAGCCTTTTCAATGATTTCAATGTTGCACGTGCAGCAAGTAAAGGTGATCATGATGAAGAATTTGATTCGAGGAGGGATTGGTTCAATCATTTCAAAGTGAGGACAAATTTACATAACATTAAAGGGCAAGTCTTAAGTCAGATATTTGTAACCCAGGGCATTCCTGTACTCTTACTGTACTCTTATTGATTGACTAAAGGCTTTAGAGTCAGGTTTAGATTCTGACTGTACAATGTACCACCTGAGTAACGTTGGACAAACTACTGACCCTCTCTTTGCTTCCAATTTTTGCCTAAAAAATGATAAACACCTACTGTGATGGTTAAGATTGTGTGTCAGCTTCGCTGGGTCATGTTTCTCAGTGTTTATGTGTGATCACTCCCATGATTAAATATACTGTGAGTAGCCAATCAGATGAAAGGGAGTTTCCTTGGGGGTATGGCCTGCATCTGAATATAAGCAGACGTTCTGGAGGTTTGCTGTCTCTGGATCCTGCGGCTGCCTCCTGTTCATCTGACCTCCAGTTCTTGGGACTTGAGCTGTCAGCTTATCTGCCGAACCTGGGATTCGTCGATCTTCACAGCCTGTGATTGGAGCCCTGCTCTCTGACCTGCCGATCTCGGGCTCACCAGTTTCTGCAGCTCCATGAATTGGGAGAGGCCTCTAACCTGATCCATGGACTTCAGATGTTCTAGCCTCTACAATCACGTGAGCTCTTTCCTTGATATAAATCTCTCTATATATATATTTATAAGATTTACTGGTTTTGCTTCTCTAGAGAACCCAGCCTAAGACACCTACTTTATAATACTGTTGATTAAATGAAAGAGTATTTTTGAATTATAATATCTAGCATTGAATTATAATGTCTAGCATGTCTTAAATATTTTTAAAAAATGTCAATATTACCAGCACTGTTTTCATTATTAAAAATAATTATTATATATGGGAGCAGAATTTTTTACAGATTATCAGAATTGAGCTTGTTTAGAAAACTTAAGCTAAGGATGTAGCCCTTAGTTTATCAGCAAATGGAATAAAAGCAATAAACAAAGTCAATCACTTTCTATTGCTATGCTTTAATCTCATAAACGCACTTAGCACAATACAAATTGATGTTGTCCATCTTAATTAATTGTTTATTTGAAATTACTTTGTGCTTCTATCAGTCAGGATTCAACCAGAGATGCAAAATCATTAGGTGATATGTATTAAGAGATTAGGAGATATATATTAAATTTCAAACAACTTATTGCAATGAATTGGTTAATGAGAGTGTAGGGGCTGGTAGGAAATTCCAAAATCCATAGAGCATACCATCAAGGACAGAGTGGGACTCTTGGCACAGGCTAAAGCTGTTGTCCACAGGTAGAATGTCTTCTTCATCAGAGAAGTTTCAGTTCCCTCTTAAAGCCTTTCAACTGACTAAATTAAGCCCACCAAAATTGGCTAGGATACTCTCCCTTACGTAAAGTTAAATGATTACAGACTTTAATAACATCTACAAAATACAATCATAGCAACATCTAGATTAGTTTTTGAGTGAATAACTGGGGGCTGTAGCATAGCCAAGTTGACTATCAAAACTGCTATCACAGTGCCTAATAGCTACTTTTCTACATCATGTCTATGACTTTATTCTCACCACCTGTAACATTCCCTTGATCTTAGTAGCAACTCAAAAATATTTATAAAATTAATAGAGAAATAGTTTGTGTCATTCTATGAAGCATCTAATAAGCCTTGAAAAGAGATTTGAAACATAGTCTATAGACAAATTCAAGCCAGAAAATATTTTTAGGTTAGAGAATAATTTTAGGAAGTTTTGGAGAAAAAAAGAATCATTTTAGCAGTACAGAGGATTCACTAAAAATGAACGATAATAACCAGACAGAACAATCAGGTGGATGTTGTATGTATGCAGGTGAGAGAAAATGGATGCCTGAACTAGGAAGTGGCAGCAAAATGGGAATATATGATATATCTGCTAAAACTCTAAAAGAGACAATAAGAATTTGCTTGTCAAGAAGTAAAGAAAAAGAAAAAAAGAAGAGGAACTTCAATCAATAATTGTTTAGTGTTATGGGAAGTATCTTAGTTATCTTGTGCTTCTATAACAGAAATAACACAAATGAGTAGCTTTAACAAACAGAAATTTATTCCTTCACAGTATAGGAGGCTCTAGGGAAAGGCTTTCTCTCTCTGCCGGCTCTGGCAAAATCACCTTGTCTCCTTTCAACATCTGAGGGCCCAGCGATCCTTGGAGATCTCTATATGTCTTGGCATCAATCTTCCCCTGGGTCTAGGTGGTTTTCAAAACAGGGACCCTGGGTCCAAAGGACATGCTCCATTCCTGGCTGTTCTTTCTTGATGGTAGTCAGGTCCCTCTCTCTCTGCTCACTTCTCTCGCCTTTTATCTCTTATAAGATAAAAGATGATGCAGGCCACACCCCAGGGAAACTCCCTTACGTTGGATTGGGTCTGTGACATGAGTAATGGTGTTGCATCCGACCTTAAGAGATGAGACAGGCCTCATAACCTAATTCTGTTCCTTAACATAATAGACAACTCACTCCCAAATGGGTCTATAACCATAGGCATAGAGGCTAGGATTTACAAAACATCAAAAAGTGGAGGATAACCACACAATACTGGGAATCATGGATTTTCCATTTTAACACACATTTTGGGGTGACACAATTCAATCCATGACAGGAGGGTTGGACTATGGACTGTCATCATTAGGTGCCATCAAGTTGGTTCTGACTCATAGTAGCCTTATGCACAACAGTATGAAAGACTGCCTGGTCCTACGCCATGCTCACAATCGTTGTTATGCTTGAGCCCATTGTTGCAGCCACTGTGTCAATCCATCTGGTTGAGGGTCTTCCTTTTTTTCACTGACCCTGCACTTTACCAAGCATGATGTCCTTCTCTAGAGACTGATCCCTCCTGGTAACATGTCCAAAGTATGTGAGATGTAGTCTTGCCATCCTTGATTCTAAGAAGCATTCTAGTTGTACTTCTTCCAAGATAGATTTATTCATTCTTTTGGCAGTCCATGATATATTCAATATTCATTGCCAACACCACAATTCAAAGATGCCAATTCTTCTGTGGTCATCCTTATTCATTGTGCAGTTTTTGAATGCAGGACTATGGACTAGGAATATACAATCTCTACTTTCTTCAAGTTAGGGGACAAATGAAATATTCCTCGGCTTCCAGTGGCCTCAGAAAGAATACTTGCTTTTGGGCAGAAATAAGAACTGATATATCACTTGGTGAGTCTTACTTATAAGCAAATATATAGTTACAGTGTGAATTGTTAAGAGTGCAGTTACAGAAAATTCATCAAAGCGCATGATGGCGCTTGTCTTAGTTATCTAGTGCTGCTGTAACAGAAATACTACAAGTGGGTGGCTTTAACAAAGAGAAATTTATTCTCTCACAGTCTAGGGGGCTAGAAGTCCAAATTCAGGCCACCAGCTCCAGGGTAAGTCCTTCTCTGTTGGCTCTGGAGGAAGGTCCTTTTCATCAATCTTCCCTTGGTCTAGGAGTGTCTCCCCTCAAGAATCCGAGGTCCAAATGATTTGCTCTGCTCCCGGCACTGCTTTCTTGTTTGTATGAGGTGCCCATGTCTCTCTGTTTGCTTCTCTCTTTTATATCTCAAAAGAGATTGACTTAAGACACAACCTAATCTTGTAGAATTAGTCCTGCCTGATTAACATAACTGCCACTAATCCCACTTCATTAACATCATAGAGGTAGGATTTACAACAAATAGGAAAATTACATTAGATGATAAAATGGTGGACTAGCCAAGTTGACACACATTTTTGGGGAACATAATTCAATCCATGACAGTGGTATATTACATGTATTGAATGCCAAAACTTAGCATAATTAGTCACATTGGTAGAAGATCACTGTATCATGATATCATGCAACCTTTAAAAAATATTAAGTTGCTATTGCTATTTACATGTTGTTCTTTTCTGATGTTTTATTAATTGCTGCAGCTGTTTATTCTAAATAATTTAGTTAATATTTCACTGCAGTAGTGCCCTGGGATTGTTAACGCTGAGGATGCAATTAAAAACAATCAGAACAATAAAAACATAATTACTAGAATGAGAAAATGTGGCAAGGAGCTTTAATAACATTACATTTTTTAGGATTTGTGCATTTACATACTTATATTTTCCCTCATTAGTAAGAAATATGTCAGATTCTTTATGGACCATGCATGAAAATATAAACGATGTGAAAGCATATTTAGGAGGTAATTATATATACATGGATATATATCAGATATATAAAGCATTATTATACAAAATTCTTTCCAAATGTTAGTAAAAAATTGCTAATGCAGAAAAATTTATCAACACCATCAGACCCACTCTTCCTACATAAAGAAGTAATTCCTAAATAATCTTCGTATATTGCTAACTTTAAAAATAATGTTCTGAAGCGTACCATGTCCTGGAATGTACCAAATGAGGTATTGTGGCAAATAAGAGGATCAAGTAAGTTTGGAAAATATTAAACTAAATAAAGTTTCATAGATTTTGTTTTTATTGCAAGACTCCTTGTATTCTGTAATATACCAACATATATTGTGAGTTTTCAGCAAAAAAGAAGTAGTATGTAACATTTTCCATTCTTACTTGAATAACTTACCTTTATACACACATAAACCTGTTACCATCGAGTAGATTCTGACTCATAGCAACTCTACAGGACAAAGTAGAACTAACCCATAGGGTTTCCAAGGAGCAGTTGATGGATTTGAACTGCCTACCTTCTGGTTAGCAGTCAAGCTCTCAACCACTGTACCACCAAGGCTCCATATACATGTATATACGATATTCTGAATCATATGGGACAAACAGAGTTAAATATACAGTTTTAGCTTCTGGTTCAAGATGGTTTACTAAACACATGTATTTACCTTTCCTTCCTCTTCTGCCCCAATGAAATTACCTAATAATTATAAAAATAATATATATTAGAAACAGTGCTAGAAATCTTGGGAAGACACCATCAATAGAAAAGAATAGTGAGGAATTTCTGAGTGCATATGACACATGAGAATCAAATAAAAGAAAAACCCCAAAGAAACAACCGTCTTATATGCCTCTCTGTGTGTGTTTGTGTGCATTTCTATCTATTTATTTATTTATTCCTATAATTTACCCAGTAGATTGCCAAAATAGATGCAAAATCATAAAGTCATATATTGGGCAGGGCATGAAGTGGGTATTGGAGTGTCAATCAAGAATTAACTAAAAGTCTATTTCTAGTCTCCCATTCAGAGAACAACTAAAACAATCTAAAATGTTTACTTTCCAAGCTAAATCTGGTCCAGTCATCATGGTTCAGTCAAATAAATAGAAACCATTCCATGAAGTACAGTTTTAAAATAGACTTAAATAGATTAGGGGCTTATAAGATTTTTGGAAAAGCTGGGGACATGAAGATTAAGGAAATTGATCATGAAAGCCAGAGGAATTGATACTGAGGATCTCAGTCTGAACCAACAAAGTAAATGGTTCTTAAAAAGCTTGTTTGGAACCCATGGCAATTCTCAAGAATTTCTGAGACCTCCCAGGTCCTAGTCTACATCGTGAGATGGGTATTTCACATAAGTTTGGTGGGAAGCTGTTGGGAGTCTGTCCTCCACCCATGTGTCTGGTTACCACTATTTCTGGAGAATAATGAAGTCTGTTTTATTTCTTCTATCTTCCCAATCTCAAGAAAGTTGTTTTTATTGGAAAATTCTGACTGAGATAACTACAGGAATAGGACCTTTATGAAATAT
Organism: Dugong dugon; assembly: GCA_030035585.1. NCBI lineage: Eukaryota > Metazoa > Chordata > Mammalia > Sirenia > Dugongidae > Dugong > Dugong dugon. Next base: position 110,078,437 of record CM057467.1, read on the forward strand.
TGTCCCAAGGCATAGAAGATAGTGGTGCTCTACAAAATTGATAACAGGCAGTCAAGGAAAGTGGTTATCCAAATAAAATTTTGATTTCGGATGAATGAAATTCACAGAGTGGAGGCCAGGAATAGCTTTATACAAGATAATTGACAACCACTCCAAGAGACCAGGAGAAGACTGTAACTAGGAACAGTCAGCCACACTCTAGGAAAAGCCTGTTTGTCCAGTTCTCTTCTTCATCTTCCAATCCAGACTCCTCTAATCTGAACGTACATTCACTACAAGGAAGTCGGCTGTTAGCATGGGAACTGAAAAAATATGTCCCAGCTATCAATACTAACCAATTTAAAAATAAAAATGATAAAACAGTTCAGGAAAATCAAGAGTGTGAGAGAAATTTACCGAGCCTAAAAAAGAGAAATCAGATCCCATGAAGAAAGAGTTAACGACACTAAAGGAAACAAAATAAAATTAATCGCAAATACTATTGCCACAGAAATTAGCAACAATATTATATGTAAAAGTAGAGGTTTCATATAATTTAAAAAAAAATACTGTGTAAAAACATGATTGGCAAAATAAACAAAGATGGGATAGAATAAAATAACAGGCATAACTAAAGCTTAGTTTAATAAAATGAGAGATTACGATGAGAGAAAAAACAACAAGAAATAACTGAATAGGATGCAAAATTAAACTTCCGAGGTTGATAACAGAGAACGCTGGTGAGGGAAGAAACAATCAATGAAAAAACATTAGAGAAAACTTTCTTTACTTGAAGAATAGTTCGTGTCTTAATGGTCAGAATTCCATCAAGTATCAAACCTAATAACCCAAAAGAGACCCATATGCAGACACATCCTGGTGAAATTTACTTGGAAAAATAAGAAGAAAACTTCTCAAAACCTAAGAAAGTAAAAACAAGTTATATATATATGAAATCATATACTAATAGGGCATATTTCAAAAATATGCTAGAAATTAGGGTAGCAAACTGTAAAATGATATAAGAGAAAATAAGTGATTTGCTCAGATTCACCCAAAAGTTTGTGAGTTCAGACATAAGCAATTTACTTTTAGGATGCATGCACCACAGTGTGCTGTATCTGTATGTATGTGTTTCCCAAAAGGATAGGAGATAGAAAAAAAAAATTTTAGAAAGAATATTAGCCAAACCTGCCATCATGTTACAAAATTGATGATTAATATCTCGGAATGAGAAGTGACAGCCAAAGTACTGCATAATCAGACAGTAAAACAATAAATGTTTATTGTATTAATACTTGAACATGGCAGAAATTTTTAAATATGTTTGGTACATTCTGCATTTATATATGTGTATCTATATATCTATCTCTATCTCTCTATATATGTATCTCTAAAAGTTTTTCATCGATGAGGATTAATTTTTAAAATAATTTAGAAATCAAAAAGGATTAACTGCAATAAAATGGTGAATGCATGAGTGAAAATATAAGATAAATGAAATACATATAAAAACTCTTTGCAATAAAATTAAATATACCCAAAACGATATAACAAGTTTATAAACTTATCTATCTAGGATTGACTCAATAGAAAAGTCTTAGATTCAACATCAATATTGAAAGTAAAGTAAGTCAATAAACAGGAAAGACAACTTTTATTACCTTATTTGATTCCTATTGCATTGTTTTATTTTGCCAGTCTCCACACTATTAACAAAATCCAGAGGCACGACTTGTACATAGGAAGAGTTTTAGCAACTTATAAATAATACAAACAGAACCAGGAAAGAGGAGGATGGTTTCATTTGATCCTTCAGCTTGTGTAGAGCAGGATGATGTTATTAGCACTTTCTCTTGCCTCTAAGAACAACAGAAAAAAGAGGGGGAGAACTGCTTCTGAAAAAATAGGTAGGCAAAATAAGAACAGCAGCTACAACTTAAAAAAGTGAGAGGTAGGCAATGTTTAAATACATATATTGTGAATTTTGAAAATTTCTCCAAGAAGTACATTCAATGCTGGCTTTGAAAAATAAACTAAAATTTGATGTTGTTTCTTACCAACCTTTTTTTACATGAACTTGGCCACTGCGCAATATCCACAAATGACAAAAGTCTGTCTGTTCTTCCTACCTAGAGTCACACTGTCACCATTCTGCACATAGGCCGTATTTGTTGCAAGGATGAGGGCTGTCTTCTCAGTTCTGGTTCTTTTAATGACCAATGGCAGTGCAGGTCATTCTCTCTGAAGGCCACTTTTGGATAGGGTAAGGTTTCCTTCACTCATAACTGTCTTCTGCTGTTCATCGAAACATTTCCTCTTGGTTGAGCTAAATGGGCATAGGTACTATGCATATTTATTTTTAGTGATAGCATACATATGCTCTTTATAGTTAATACTTTGTAGATTCCTGAGATAAAACACTAACTCTTTCAAGGATATTGTCTATATAACACAGCATTACATTCTCAGTACTTAGTCATTCATTCATTTAGCTATATTATTATTCATTCCGACCTGTTGAACCTATTGCCATCGAGTTGATTCTGACTTATAGCGATCCTATAGGAGAGTCAAAATGCCACATGGAGTTTCCAAGGAGCACCTGGTAGATTCGAACTGATGGCCTTTTGGTTAGCAGTCGCAGCACTTAACCACTACGCCACCAGGGTTTATTCATTCAGTTATTACCAAGGACAATATTAGGTGCTGGGGTATAACTCAGAAGAAGACAGGCAAAATCTCTTTCCTCCTAGCTCTCACATTCAAACAGAGATGATAGATTTTTTCACAAAAATATTTACAAGTTTATAATTAGTAAAATACGTACTAACGTTCTGAGACTTTAGGATATTTAGCTAGGCTAAATTCCTCGTAAGAGGCTGGGACGATAATTGAAACCATAACAAATAACTTCCAAGCCCATATTCTCCAAATGATTCTGCCAAGAGAGAAAACCTGCTTGACACAGGATTCAGAATTCCTCAATTATTTAATGCAAAGTATTAAAACTCTTTAAAGAATTTGGTAACAGGCAGGTGCCTGTGGGACACTGTAGGGGTGTTATCATACATACTAGCACTCTAATTAAAAACATTGACTATGAACTCTGGATTGAAAACCTATTTTAACAGATACTTGCTGTGTAGCTTTACACCCTTCCTTTAACCTTGCTAACATCTATTTTTCTTATCTGTAAAACGGGGTTGATAAAAGTAATTCTGATTATTAGATGAGAAAATCAAAGTTTAGCTCATCATTTGGCATATAGTAAAATTAACTGTGTATATTATATATATTTATATAGGGCTGCTATAACTCAGAATCGACTCCATGGCAATAGGTTTATTTTTTTGTTTCACTAATATAGCAACTTTGTACTATGTACTAAACAATTTTCCCTCATGGAAATTATTCTGTTTCCAACGCTATAAAATACAATAATTTTTATTTGTGGCAGTTTATAAAAGCATGATTTATTGGCATTGCTTTTCCACAACTATGGTGACACAGTTCTATTCAGATCAATATGTGTTCTCATCTCAACCAACTCATTTCATGTGAACAGTGAAGGTGCTCACAGTGGGCTGGATAATCCACAAGAACACTGTGACAGAGAATTAATACTATGTGTTAATCAAACCCTGCCTCCTTTTCCTGTTGGCACACAGCGAGGCAATGTGTTCTAGGCTTCCTAACCGCTTAGGCAGGGGCAAGCGACTGGGTTCTGGCCAGTGAAAGGTGGCCAAGTGATGTATGCCTCCGCCAGACCTGGAACATACAAATAGCCCACGATGTCTGTCTTCTCTTGATTCCTGTCTAGATGCAGAGGATAAAGTGCAGATCTACTCTGCCCGGAAAGAACCTTAGAAGGAAATACCCTGAGTCCCTGCGTAACTGGATGATCAAAGCAGCCTTCACCACCACCACCCCTCCCCTGCCTCCTACATTGAAATTGGCCATAGGTTTTTTTTTTGCGTTAAACCACTGACATTTTGGGGTTGTCTGAATTTTGGAGAAGATTACAACTGCAATAGCCTATCTTGACTATGCTACTTCTCTACTGAAAAGTAAATGGATTTATTGTGTGTGTGAGTGTGTGTATGTGTGTGAGAGACAGATTATAAACACTAAGAAGAATCCAATTTTTTTCTTGTCGTAGTCAGAATAATATTTGTGGCACTATCCCTAACTATAGATGTAACAATGACAAGTAAAATGTCACCACTGTAGAGAGAGCATTCATAATAAGGAAAAAGAGAACACAGCAGAAAAAAGGAACCAGAGATAAATTTTACAATTTATTAAATTGGAAATACCAACTCTCTGAGAGACTTGCTGCCATAAAGATTTGAAATTTATGTTCAAGCAAAAAGTATATCTACAAAATCACATTTTGAACGTGTATTATAATTTCCTCTAGGTATTTCCAATTGGTGCTACGGTTTTAATAAATTTATTTCCCTACAACTTGCACAGACTTGTAACATCCCAATAAAGTGTAGACCACATCATCTTATAATTCTGGGGCCAAAGAACATGTATCTCACTATCTTGGTTTGGATTTTCCAGGGTTTCTTGGTGGTGTCTTATATGGAAGATGTGTAAAAGTTTTGAATGAATTATCAGGCACGGAATAAAATTAATTAGTGAAGATGGGAAAGTATGTTAGATTGAGTTAATGATAATGTTCTAATCTTGAAGTTATGCAAGTAAAATTATGTATTTGGGTTGGAGGTAAGAGATGAACTATTCCAAAAGAAAAATTTCACAGTTTTTAGTTATTTTAATATGAATGTAGATATAATTTCAATTTTTATGAAGCCTTTCTCACGTAAGTGATGACTAATTAAGTGATGATTGTGGAGTGATACTATGCTAAGTACTCCTATGGAGTAGCAGAATCTGCTCAAGATTCTGAATACAACAATAATATTCTAAAATGAATGAATTATTTTATTGAATACATTCTAATTTATGGTTCAAAGATTTATTTTTATTTATTTCTGTTTTTGCCCTTTAAATAAAAATAACTACATTTTATTGAGTGCCTACTATGTGTCGGGCACTGTTATAATTTATTAACATAATTCAGCAACTCAGTTCTTGAGACAACCTTATTGTTGTCGTTATTTGTTGCTGTCCAGTTGATTCAGACTCACGGCGACCCCAAGTGTGTCAGAGCAGAGCTGAACTCCATAGAGTTTGCATGGCTGTGATCTTTCAGAAGCAGATCACCAGGCCTGTTTTCCAAGGCACCTCTGGGTGGGTTTGAACCGCGAACTTTTCTGTTAGTAGAGTGCTTAACCATTTGTGCCACCTAGGGTCTCTACAAGTTGTTATTATCCTAATTTTTCAAATAAGGAAACGAAACTTAGATTGTCTCTTGCTCAAAATTGCATAGCTAGTAAATAGTTGAAAATGGAATTGAACACAGACTGTCTACATGTTCTGTAGAAGATAGGATGGAGTCAACATTATTCCTTATTTTATTAATAACCCCTACCATGGTACCTAGTACATATTAGGTACTTAATAAATGAATGAAAGAATAGGAAATTTCATAGTGTTTACAGTATCAGAAATTGTCTGAACAGTGGCTGTCTTTTGCAGAGCACTAGGACATGCCACCAGACGAAAGTTTTTTTTCTCACTCTATATTTTATCACATTTTAATATTTCATATTTGACAAATGACTAGAGCTAATTGTCAACTCTTTCAAGAATCACCAGAAAAATCTTCTGATTAAGTAAAGTTTAATAGAAGTACTATCCTAATGAAAAACAGCACGTTAACAGCGGGGCCTTAGCGGGGGAAGTCAGGGGAAGATTTTTATGGAATTTTAGGACTGCACTGGGTTATTCTGAGGTGGGTCTTGACCATGCACAGAACTTATAATAGTTTGAGGTTAGTTGTCACAGTGAGGTGAGGGTCTTAAAGCTAGTCTTGATGAGCATGTTGTCGGACTTAGTTATTTTGGCTGGTTAAGTACTATATTCCAGGAGCAAGTCTTTTTTTTTTTTTCTTTTTTGAGCAAGTAGCTAAATTATTATTGCTTGTTCTCAGTACTGTTTAACATAGAAACAAGAAAATATATCCAGCCTCATAACACAGGGACATGAAAATATGCGCAGTCCCATTATTATTTAGCAGAATAACTTCAAAATGTATAGGTTTCATTTCTCATCAGGAAATAGTGTATCATATGAGACAAAGATCCAATTATGCATAGAAGCTTTTTTTTTACTTGTTTTTCCCCAGCAAAAATTCAGTGTGGCATTATATTCAAATATTCATGTAAGAAATTTATTTATCAGTGGAAGCATTGAGCTATAAATGTACTGAATCTACTTCACAAATTGTTGTACCTTCCCAGCCCATCTTACCAGGTTGAACATGTTACTTCTAATTATATTTGTTTATTTATCAAGTTTACTTTTATAAGAACTACAATGCAGACAAGTAAAAGAGAATTAGAAATGCATGTTTCTAATTTATAATTTTTTGATTTCCAAAATCAAATGGAAAGGGATAAAAAGACAGTGGGAACATGCATAGAGAGTTGTAATTCTGAAGACAGTTCAATGGCAAGGCCAATCGATTCCCTTGCTTCCAGTTTTATTGACTCTAAGATTTACAAACACGAGGATAAAAACGCCGTAAAACGCTTCACTACACACTGAAAACAAATGCGATTTGGTCTACATTGAGTCTCTTTGTGGAAGAATGTACTTCCCATTTTAACTTACTTCAAAGGGGAGGGTTGTTAGTAAGTTAAGTTTGACTTTTGAAGAAAAAAGCCATTATAACGTCTTCCGTTTGTTGGTTTGATGACATAAGTGAACTGTAAAAAAGTCATTCCTTTTACTTACATTGCAAGATTGCTTTCCAAAGCAATTAATTAGTGAAAGTCCCCATTTAATTAGGCAGAAAAGAACTGCTATAAATTTACCCTTCATAGGGAAAATAATTATAAAACTCATATTATGTCCACGAGAAAACTCAGATTTTATAATCACTGTTGTTGTTAGGGAGTTGCTTTTAAAAACACAACAGTTCTGCTTTGGAAAAACAATTTAAAAAGAAGATATCTATTAAATTAATCTACTGGGAAGTTATACTGCCAGCATGAAAAAGGCGTGTAATATGAAATTTTGAGAAAAAAAGTGTAGCTTCTACTAGCATAAATTTGATTTAGGATAGTTTTCCACATTACTACACATACAAAATAGAGAAAATGTAATCTTGCCTGTTTCATAAGATTTTTTTTTTTTTTTTTTTAAGGCTCCTGATTACTACTCAGGGGAAGGAGATTCATTTTCAGGGGCAATAATCTTCCAATTTGGAATATTTAACATTCATTTTTTAGAAGCCCTGGTTATTCCCATAATTTACTTATCATAATACATTTGCCCTTTTAAAATCAAACCACTTTTGTGCCTCTTTGTCTGCCCTGTTTATCCCTCTGGCTATCAAGCTCTCAAATGGTAGGTAGCACCTTGCTTTACTTGGAGATGATTACATTGATGCTGTGGTAGGAAACAGAGATTTAGGGCACTCACGGCTTGTAAGAGTATTATCTGGGTTGTTTATAACTTACAGGCCTGCTTCACAGCCAGGTAGGTGTAGATTCTCATTAGTATCACTTCATGTTCCACCACATAATTCTAGCCATTAATCTCTAAGAATTTGCCAATCAAGCAAATCAAATTTGAATGAAATTGCGTTAGGAACACCTAGGTGCTAGAGTGGTAAAAATATTTACCTGTAGGTTTCTTTAACCAGAGATAATATTTTTAAAACTTCCAAAATGAAGTGCTCTTAGTTTCATATCATGCTGGCCTTTAGACTGAATGTTGAGACATTAAAAAAAAAAATTAAAACATGAAAGCACTACACATTAAAAAATCTGCTCAGAAATTTCTTTCTTTCTTTTTTTTTTTTTTTTTTGCTACGTCTTTCAGAATTTATTGCTTTCTGATATATAATATTGGTGTAGCTGTACTGGAATAGCCATTAAACTTAATAGCTAACACGTGGAAGCATCTTTTCCTGACAGTTACTGTTAACTTTACTCATTAAAGAAAGGTAGTATGGAATAACAGGAAAAGCAAAGGAATTGGAGTCAAATGGCTTGGCTGGTTTTGAGTCCTAGCTTTGCTCATTGTTGTTGCTCAATGACTTGGGACAATTCAGTTAAACTCTCTGCTCCTCAATTCATGCATCTATAAAATGAAGATAATGTAAACAAGAGAAATGGTTAAATGTTTGGGTGAGATCATGTTGTATAAAGCTTTCTAAAGCAGTAGTAGTAATAAAGTAAAGATGTAAGATCTAAGAAATACTAACATGGAAAAGATAAGGTGTCTGATACCCCAAACACAAAATTTTATGACACAGCTCTTTAGTATCATTATTTCCACTTATATGCTTACAAAGAAATGATTTTAAAAAGTTCTAAACAATCCTGAGTATACAGTTAGTATCATATGTTGTTTTTTAATGACCTCTTGCTTTCTCCATGTATGATGTCCTTGATGATCTTTCCATACTCATCTGTCATTAGTGTTCAACATGTCAAATCTATTCTTGAGATGGTCTCTAAATTCAGGTAGGATATACTCAAGGTCTTACTTTGGCTCTTGTGGACTTATTCTAATTTTCTTCAGTTTCAACTTGAAATTGCATATGAGCAATTGATTGCTCCGCAGTCAGCCCCTGGCCTTGTTCTCACTGATGATATTGAGATTTTCCATTGTTTCTTTCCGCAGATGTAGTTGATTTGATTCCTGCGTATTCCATCTGGTGAGGTCCACGTGTATAGTCACTGTTCATGTTGGTGAAAAAAGGTATATGCAATGATGAAGCCATTGGTCTTGCAAAATTCTATCATGCGATCTCCGGCATTTTTTCTATCACCAAGGCCATATTTTCCAACTACAGGTCCTTCTTAGTTTCCAACTTTTGTATTCCAATCACTAGTAAATATCAGTGTATCCTGATTGCATGTTTGATCAATTTCAGACTGAAGAAGTTGGTAAAAATCTTCAATTTCTTCATCTTTGGCCTTAGTGGTAAGTGCGTAAATTTGAATAATAGTTGTATTAATTGGTCTTCCTTGTAGGCATGTGGATATTATCACTGACAGCATTGTACTTCAGGATAGACCTTGAAATGTTCTTGTTGACGATGAATGCAAAACCATTCCTTTTCATGTTGTCATTCCCGGCATAGTAGACCATATGATTGTCCGATTAAAAATGGCCAGTACCAGTTAATTTCAGCTCACTAATGACTAGGGTACCGATGTTTATGGGTTCCATTTCATTTTTGACGATTTCCAGTATTCCTAGATTCATACTTCATACATTCCATGTTCTGATTATTAATTGATATTTGCAGCTGTTTCTTCTCGTTTTGAGTCGTGCAAATGAAGGTCCCAAAAGCTTGACTCCATCCATGTCATTAAGATCGACTGTACTTTGAGGAGGCAGCTCTTCCCTAGTTGTCTTTTGAGTGCCTTCCAACCTGGGGGGCTCATCTTCTGACACTGTATCAGACAATGTTCTGCTGCTATTCATAAGGTTTTCACTGGCTAATTCTTTTCAGAAGTAGACTCCCAGGTCCTTCTTCCTAGTCTGTCTTAGTTTGGAAGCTTAGCTGAAATCTGTTTGCCATGGGTGACTCTGCTGGTATCTGAGTACCGGTGGCATAGCTTCCAGCATCACAGCAACACTCAAGCCCCCACAGTACGGCAAACTGACAGACACAAGAAGAAAGCAAGAGGTCATTAAAAAGACAGGAAAGAAGAAAAGACCAAAATGGATGTCAGACAAGACTCCGAAACTTGCTCTTGAACACTGAGTAGCTAAAGCAAAAGGAAGAAATGATGAAGTAAAAGAACTAAACAGAAGGTTTCAAAGGGCGGCTCAAGAAGACAAAGTAAAGTATTATATAATGACACATGCAAAAAGCTGGAGATAGAAAACCAAAAGGGGAGAACACGCTTGGCATTCCTCAAGCTGAAAGAACTGAAGAAAAACTTCAAGTCTTGAGTTGTAATAGTGAAGGATTCTATGGGGAAAATATTAAACTATACAGGAAGCATCAAAAGAAGATGGAAGGAATACACAGAGTCATTATACCAAAAAGAATTGGTTAACGTTCAACCATTTCAAGAGGTAGCGTATGATCAGGAACCAATGGTACTGAAGGAAGAAGTCCAAGCTGGACTGAAGGCATTGGCGAAAAACAAGGCTCCAGGAATTGATGGAATATCAGTTGAGATATTTCAACAAACAGATGCAGTGCTGGAAGTGCTCACTCGACTATGCCAAGAAATTTGGAAGACAGCTGCCTAGCCAATCGACTGGAAGAGATCCATATTTATGCCTATTCCCAAGAAAGGTGATCTGACTGAATGTGGAAATTATTGAACGATATCATTACTATCACACACAAAATTTTGCTAGAGATCATTCAAAAGCGGCTGTAGCAGTATTTTGACAGGTAACTGCCAGAAATTCAGGCCGGATTCAGAAGAGGATGTGGAACCAGGGATATCATTGCTGATGTCAGATGGATCCTGGTGAAAAGCAAAGAATACCAGAAAGATGTTTACCTGTGTTTTATTGACTATGCAAAGGCATTTGATTGTGTGGCTTGTAATAAATCATGGATAACATTGCAAAGAATGGGAATTCCAGAACACTTAATTGTGCTCATGAGAAACCTGTACACAGATCAAGGGCAGTTGTTTGCATAGAACAAGGGGATACTGCATTGTTTAAAGTCAGGAAAGGTGTATGTCAGGGTTGCATCCTCTCACCATACCTATTCAATCTGTATGCTGAGCAAATAATCCCAGAAACTGGACTATATGAAGGAGAAAGGGGCATCAGGATTGGAGGAAGACTCACCAAAAACCTGAGATGTGCAGATGACACAACCTTGCTTGCTGAAAGTGAAGGGGACTTGAAGCACTTACTGGTGAAGATCAAAGACTACAGCCTTAAGTATGGATTACACCTCAACATGAAGGAAACAAAAATCCTCACAACTGGACCAGTAAGCAACGTCATGATAAACGGAGAAAAGATTGAAGTTGTCAAGGATTTCATTTCACTTGAATCCATGATCAATACCCATGGAAGCAGCAGTGAAGAAATCAAAAGACATTGCATTGGGCAAATCTGCTGCAAAAAATCTCTTTAAAGTGTTAAAAAGCAAAGATGTCACCTTGAAGACTACGGTGCACCTGACCCAAGCCATGGTATTTTCAAATGCATGATATGTATGCAAAAGCTAGACAACAAATGAAGAAGATGGAAGAAGAATTGACACCTTTGAATTGTGGTATTGGCGAAGAATATTGAATATACCATGGACTGCCAAAAGAATGAACAAATTTGTCTTGAAAGAAGTACAACCAGAATGCTCCTTAGAAGGAAGAATGGAGAGACTATGTCTTACATACTTCGGACATGTTGTCAGGAGGGATCGGTCCCTGGAGAAGGACATCATGCTTGGTAAAGTACAGGGTCAGCGAAAAAGAGGAAGACCCTCCATGAGACGGATTGACACAGTGGCTGCAACAATGGGCTCAAGCATAACATGATTGTGAGCACAGTGCAGGACCGGGCAGTGTTTTGTTCTGTGGTGCATAGGGTCGCTATGAGTTGGAACCAACTTGATGGCACCTAACAACAACATCATAAGTTGTATGACATAACACTGGTAAGTAAGATCTGGAAACGTGATGGTCATGGGAATAGCTAAAGGGGTTAACAGTATTGCCTGTTTGCCTATGATTTGAAATGTAAGTGTGAATGCATGACTGATATCGTGAGACCAAAAAGATTGCTGATTGGGCCAAAAGCCACCCTCCAGGAAGAAAGCAATTATGGTGACTCAGGTACCACAGTAAACAGATTAAAAAAAAAAGGAATATCAGAATGTTTTATCTTACTTAATCAACAAACAAGGGTTATTTAAAGAATGCTTCTTGGTAGGATGGATGGAATAATTAGTAAATGAAAACATGAGTGAATTGTTATTAAAATCTATAGAAAGTTGCTCTGACAAAAGATAGTATATTTAAGGAACAATTTTCAAACTGTCTGGAAGGTACTCCCATATAAGAAAATGAAGAAGCAGGAAACAAAGGAGAAGAAACATCACTCGTTTGTCAAGTAAAGTTCTAAACATTTTGCATACAGTATAACAGTTAATTCTCAAAAAAAAGCCACATGGACTAATTTGCCAGGTAATGTTCTAAACACTTTCCTTGCATTTTAATGGTTAATCTTCCAAAAGCCACATGGATTCAGGAATATTATTCTCATTTTACAGGTAAGAAAAACTTTAAAACAAAAGTTTAAGTAACTTGCTCAAAGTCAGCCAGTTACAAAATGATGGAACAGGAATTTGAACCCAGTCTGATGCCTTTCAATTGTTAATGTATAAATTTTCAAATGGTTAAAACCATAATGCTCATGCATATATAAAATGAACATATCAATGATTATATTCAATTAATTAATTAGTGAAGGGATCAATCAGAAATTATGACCAGTTCAAAGAGCATTTGAGAAGCTATGTATATATAAGCAATGTTAGGATAAGATTCCTGGCCTTAATACAAAACTAGTTAATGTCCAACATGGCCATAAGTATTTAGGGTTAACTGTTCAACCGGACTGAAATTATTTGCATCTTTTTTCAGAAAAAAATCTCAGGTTAACACGTGACTTCATTAAGTATGTGAGCTTCAATTAATAGTAAATATTAAATTGAACTATGAACATTGCCAAGATAACCCTTGGCTGGCCTTTGTCCTCATATGCTATTGAAATGATACACTGCCAACCATTCTGTCTTATTCCACTATTCAGATAATTTTTTTGACATAATTTAATAATATAATGCTAGTATACATATCTCATTTTAGATTCATACCAACCATGTGAGAAATTTAGTGTCTGTTATAATAATTTTTATTTCATAAAAAAGGAAATGGATACTCAGAATAAATAGCATCAAATTCATATGTTTGATACAGGATTCAAACTTCAGTGTGGCTTTTTTTTTAATATAAACTTCCAGATTATTTCCAACAGACCTTGATGCCTTCCATGCTGGTGTTGTTAGGTGTCATCGAGTTGGTTCCGACTCATAATGACCCTATGTACAACAGAACGGAACACTTTCCTGTCCTGCACCATCCTCAAAATTGTTGTTAAGTTGGAGCCCATTGTTGCAGCCACTATGTCAATTCATTTTGTTGAGGGTCTTCCTCTTTTTTGATGACCCTCTTCTTTACCAAGCATGGTGTTCTTCTTCAGGGACTGGTCCCTCTTGATAACATGTCCAAAGTTTGTGAGACAAAGTCTCACCATTCTTGCTTCTCAGGAGCATTCTGGCTGTACTTCTTCCAAGACAGATTTGTTTGTTCTTCTGTCAGTCCATGGTATATTAACCATTCTTCACCAACACCATAATTCAAAGTATCATAATTTAGTACACTTAAATTATAATAACTGATGCTATTTGTTGTATAAAGTTTTTTTCCTTAATAAGTCATTTTAGTCAAAAGTTATCTATTTAGTATTTTCTTAGCTATAGGGAGAATGAAAGTCAATACAACCCTGCTCCTGAAATTGAAGAACAAACCAGGCTGTATGTTTCCATTCCATGAAATACTTTAATTTGAAATCAAGTAAATAGAAATATAATACATTATTTAAATCATGATGATTTCCATCTCAGAGCCACAGTGGTGTAGTGGTTAAGCACTGTGGCTGCTAACCAAAAGATTGGCAGTTCAAATCCACCGGCCGCACCTTGGAAACCCTATGGGGTAGTTATACTCTGTTCTATAGGGTCGCTATCAGTCAGAATCAACTTGATGCAAGGGGTTTGGTTTTTATTTTTTTGTATTTCTATCTAACCAATACTTAATAGTGTATATTTGTGTAAAATAATGGATAAGTGTTCCTAGGAATATAAAGATTCAAGAGGATGCAACCTTTACTCTTACTGGATTTCTAGTCTACTGATTGGAAGTTTTAATATTTTTCTTAAATCCTTCTAACTACCGTTGTCATCATTTAGGTCATATTTATTTTTATTTGGACATCTAAATTAACTTCCTGGGTGGTTCTTTGTCCTAGACTCATTATCTGTTTAAAACATGTTTAAAAACACAAATACCATGCAATATAAAACAGGCTCTACTAATGATGAGTACAAAGTGATACGGAAGAAGATAAGTATAGAAGATGTACCATGCTAATAATGTTAGGGAAAGAGTTGTAGATAGGAGGGGCATTTAAGATAAATTTAAGGATGACTAGAAATTTACCAGGCAGAGATTTCAGGAAAGGTTATTCTTGATGTGGGCTTGAGGGGAGGTGCACATAGTAGTCTTGGAGCTGTGCCATTCAGAGTTCCCTTCAAGAATCTGCCACAGGTAGAGCTATTAGCTGACAGCCTCCATTTGCAAGATCATTTGGCCCCTGCTACGCTTCTTGAGTTGAGGTCATGCTTTTCTGTGACAGCCCCATCCAATCACTGAGCATGGGGGGTGATGCTAGGATCTGGTTATTTCTGCACAATATAGGATTTCTTTCAGGCAATCTTTGCTATAGAGCTGCCCTTTGAACTGCCTGAGATGTTCTCTAAGCTGTATCAAAGTATGGGACACTTTCTACCCAATCTTTTTTTCCTTTCCTTCTCCTTTTACAGGTGTTAGACTGGCATGGTGGTCTGAAGATGTTTCTTTTCTACTCTGGCTCTCTCTCCCCTTTGTCGTTCATAGACATTGCCCCCAGTAACCACTTGCTCTTCTATTTGCTGTTCTAGCAGATGTTTTGGTGTCTGCTTCCTGAAGTACCCAAACTAACACAGTGTATTACAGTAGAAAAAAAAAAAAAAAAAGGAAAAACGTGTGGTATGTTACACGCTTTCTTCTAGTTGGAGAAATCATATACCTAAACAATTTCAGCACAGCGAATTTAGGCAAACATATGCTCAGTATTAAGAGGTTACTTGGGCATCATGGATGTTGATCTGGTGAATGCTTCCTCTGAAACAAGACATTTGTTAAGCAAAAAAAAAAAAAAACCCAAAAACAAACCAAAACTGTTACTGTCGAGTCGATTCCAACTCATAGCAACTCTATAAGACAGAGTAGAACTGCTCCATAGGATTTCCAAGGAGCGGCTGTGGATTCAAACTGCTGACCTTTTGGTTAGCAGACAGACACTTAACCACTGTGCAACCAGGATGCAAAGTAAGATACATACCCTAGAGGCTTGCATATTATAATAACCTTAGGAATTGGAGATTTGTGAGATTTATACTTGAGAAATTTCTCCTGCCACTGGGAATTGCTCCTGTGAATGGGAACAGCAACCCTTGTAATCATGTCATTTGAAGAAGGAATATTTGCTGTTTGGACCCAGGCACTATCTCACAAGGAGTCAATCCCGTCTGCAGAGTATAAAAGGGGATTGTTATTAGTAGTTTTCTTTATGCTCATCATCAAGGACAGCAACGCTCCATAAGTAAAAGTGAATGGGATAAAGGTCCAGAAGCTGAGTGTAGGGATAAAGAAGGTTTAAATAGCGTACAAGATTCTATTTCACAATTCTTGCTTTTTGTATTGGGAGTTACTCAACAGATGGAATTTTTATTAAGTGATAAAGATATTATTTAACCAAACTTTGAGATTAAGCATTGATGTGCTTATAACAAAAATATAATTAATAAATTTGTTCACAGTTACAGCTTATATTGAGCTTTTTTTGTGTGTTACAAACACTTTTGATGAATGCATTACTGTGGGATAAATTTATAAATAAAACGACATAGATTTTTGAAATATTAATGCTATGCCTACAATAGAAAACCAAAAATAATTGTAAGAGAACATTTTTGAGAAACAGATGCAATGGTCTATGTATTTGTAATAAATTACTTACTGTCCATTATGATATGATATGTTTTTGAACACTATTTAATCTATCGGCAGAGGACTGTGTAATGAAATGACTTGAGGTGAACTTTGACAACTGTCCTTACATCTTCCTCTTCTCTCCAAAACGCATTATATCCATGGATAAAAAGAAAATGTTGATTCACACAAAATCCTTTTTCCTTTGTGTGCAAAATGATTATTCTAAAGAAAAATATAATTGAATTGTCATCTGAAGCCTCTCTCTTTAGTTCTGCACAATAAAAGCCAACTATGGGGAATATAGATCTCAGTAAATCTATTAAAGATTTGCTTGTTTATCCCTGCAAATCCAGAAAAATATTGTAAATAAATTGAGTTGCTCTATCCAGCTTATGAACTCAAAACTTCATACAGCCCAGATTTTCACTGCTGGAGAGTAACTTAAAGCAATTTTAGATCATGAAATAGAAAGTTAGAAATATATAGTATCACATGTCTATTATGTCTTCTTCCCCATATTACTTTGTTTAATCTTTTTTAGACACAAAGCAGGTGTAAATTCAAAGCCCAATGGTACACTTTATAGACCAATATCTGTTTATATTCCTTATGCATTACAATCATTGTTAAGTAATGCCTTCTGTTTTGGCCACACTTTCCTAAGAAGTTGATTTCCATAAACACAGCTGCTCCAATAGCCACATAAAAGATAGAAAAATGGTATCACTCTCGGGGAGCTGAGAGAATCAAATGCTGCAACTGACAGTAACAAAAAAGAGTGAGAGAAAAGAAAAAGTGCCTAGTGCACTTAGAGATGAATGCTGTCTTCAGGCTGTTTAAAGGCACGTGTAAAGACATGCAGTAGCATAGTAAAATAAATAGAAATGTTCTTGTGATTCTAAATATATAAGATAGTATCATCAATGCATATACAAGGAGGCTACATGCTCAATCATCCAATTTGGGATTGAACGTCTTATTCTCTACCTTGTTTGTTTGTTTTTTTTTAATTTAGATAGTTATCAGTACTAAAGTAATACGTACAAAAGCCTTTCTTCATTTCTCAACTTCAAAGTAGTCTGCTCCTCATTGTTATCATGGTTATGTGTTGGTAGTATATTTTCAGTTCTCTCTCTCTTACTCTCTAACTACCTACTTGCAGTGCATATTTGGTTTTGTTTGTTCTTTTGCTTTGAAAATTGGTAGAAAAAGGAGGGAAAAAAAATCATGTTATCATCTCAATAGATGCAAACAAAAAAAAAGACAAAAGCCAATGCTCTTTTGAGACAAAAACAAACTAGAGACAGAAGGAAATTTCCTCAACCCGCTAAAGGGCATCTGTAGAAACTCAGAGCTAATATCATACTTAAGGATGAAAGGCTGAGAACTTTTCCCTTAAGAACAGGAAGGAGACAAGGATGTCTACTCTTGCCACTTCTATTCAACATTAGAGCTTATGGACAAGTACAGCAAGGTTTCAGAATACAAGATCAGAATACAAAAATCAATTACTATTTTCCATATGCTATCAATAAACAATCTGAAAATATTTTTTAAAAATAACATACAAAAAATGAAATACTTAGAAGTAAATTTACCAGAACAAGTTGTTTTGGGTTGATTTTGTTCCCCCAAAATTTGTGTTGTAAATCCAAACCTCTATGCCTGTGGTTATAATCTCATTTGGGAAGGAGTTATGTTAGTGAGGCAGGATTTGTGCAGGGCATTTCTTTTTTTTTTAATATTTTATTGTACTTCAGATGAAGGCTTACAGAACAAATAGTTTCTCATGAAACAGTAGTACACATGTTGTTTTATGACATTGGTTAACAACCCCACAACATATTAAGCCTCTAAATTCTCAACCTTTTTTTTTTTTTTTTGATGAAAATACAGATAGCCAAAGATACACCGTTTCAAAAATTTCTACATACACAGTTCAGTGACATTGACTACGCTCTTCCAACTGTGCTGTTATTCTCACTTAAGATGAAGGCTTACAGAACAAAATAGTTTCTCATTTAACAGTTACTACACATGTTGCCCTATGACAATGGTTAACAATCTCACAACACATCAAGAATATCCTTACTCCACCTTGTGTTCCCTATCACCAGGGGACTTCCTTGTCCCCTTCTGTCTTCTGGCCCTTGTCACTGGACTACTGTACCTCATTAGTCTCATTTGGTTTTTTTTTTTTTTTTTAAACGCCATTTCAAAACTTTTTACTTACACATTTAAGTGATATTGACTATGCTCTTGTGCAGGGCACTTCTTGAGTCTATTTCTTTTGACATATAGAAAAGATTACACAAGGAAGATAGCAAACAGAGATGGGGAAAGAGAGATGTCAAGCCACATGAAGACTGAGCAGAAGCAGAGGCTCAAAAGAGACAAGGGCCTTGCTCCAGAGCCGACGGAGAGAGAAAGCCTTCTCTTAGAGCCGGCACCTTGAATTCAGACTTCTAGCCTCCTAAACTGTAAGAATATAAATTTCTCTTTGTTAAAGCCACTCACTTGTGGTATTTCTGTTATAGCATCACTGGATACCTAACACAGAATTTGGTACCAGAAGAGTGGGTTGGTACTTTAACAGATACCTAAAATGTGGATGTAGTTTTGGAATTAGGTAACGAGAAGAGGCTGGAAGTGTTTTTTTTTTTTTAATTTCTTTTTTTTTTTTATTGTGCTTTAAATGAAGGTATACAGAACAAATTAGTTTTCTCATTAAACAATTAATACACGTATTGTTTTGTGACATTGGTTGCCAACTCCATGACATGTCAACACTCTCCCCTTCTCCACCTTGGGTTCCCCATTTCTATTTGTCCAGCTTTCCTGTCCCCTCTTGCCTTCTTGTCCTTGCTTCTGGGCTATTGTGTCCATTTAGCCTTGTATACTTGGTTGAGCTACGTTTATTATTGTTTGTTTTATGGGCCTGTCTAATATTTGGTTGAAGGGTGAATGAACCTCAGGAGTAACTTCAGTACTGAGTTAAAAGGGTATTGGGGGCCTCTCCAGGTTCCTCCAGTCTCTGTTAAACCAGTAAGTCTGGTGTTTTTTAGTTAGTTAGAATTTTGTTCTACATTTTTCTCTGTTGTGATCTCTGTCGGAGCAATCGGTGGTGGTAGCTGGGCACCATCTAGATGTGCTGGACTCAGTCTGGAGGAGGCTGTGGTAGTTTCTTAATTCTCCCATACTCCAGATGGGGTGAGACCTGTGGAGTATCTTAGATGGCCGCTCACAAGCTTTTAAGACCCCAGATGCTACTCACCAAAGTAGAATGTAGAACATTTTCTTTATAAACTATGTTATATCAATTGAACTAGATGTCCCCAGACACCATGGTCACCAGACCACTGCCCAATAATTCAGTCCTCAGGGAGTTCAGATGTGTCTGTGAAGCTTCCATGACCTTACCTTGGTCAAGTTGTGCTGACTTCCCCAGTATTGTGTAGTGTCTTACCCTTAGCCAAAGTTACTACTTACTATTGTCTAGTTAGTGTTTTTCCCTCCCTACCACTCTCCTCACTCGTACCCATCAAAGACTGTTTATTTCTGTGTGTAAACCTTTTCATGAGTTTTTATAATGGTGGTCTCATACAGTATTTGTTTTTTTTGTGATTGACTTATTTCAGTCAGCATAATGCCCTCCAGATTCATCCACGTTATGAGATGTTTCACAGATTCATCATTGTTCTTTACTGTTGTATAGTATTCCATTGTGGGTATGTAAAATAGTTTGTTTATCCATTCATCAGCTGATGGGCACTTTGGTTGTTTCCATCTTTTTGCTATTGCAAATAATGCCGCAATGAACATGGGTGTGCATATATCTATTCGTGTCACGGCTCTTATTTCTCTAGGATATATTCCTAGGAGTGGGATTGCTGGATCGTATGGTATTTCTGTATCTAGCTTTTTATCTTTTATTGTACTTCAGGTGAAAGCTTACAGAACAAATAGTTTATCATGAAACAGTAATACACATACTGTTTTATGACATTGGTTAACAACCCCACAACATGTCAACCCTCTAACTTCTCAACCTTTTTTTTTTTGGTGAAAATACACATAGCCAAAGATACACCATTTCAAAAATTTCTACATGCACAGTTCAGTGACATTAACTATGCACTTCCAATTGTGCTGTTATTCTCACTTAAGATGAAGGCTTACAGAACAAAATAGTTTCTCATTTAACAGTTACTACACATGTAGCCCTATGACAATGGTTAACAATCTCACAACACATCAACACTATCCTTACTCAAACTTGGGTTCCCTATCACCAGCTTTCTTGTCCCCTTCTGCTTTCTGGCCCTTGTCAGTGGACTACTGTACCTTGTTAGTCTCATTTGGTTTTACGGGGCTGTCCACTCCCAGGCTGAACGGTGAACCTTGGAGATAACTTCACCACTGAGCTGGAAGGGTGTCTGGGGGCCATACTCTCGGGGTTTCTCCAGTCTCCTTTAGGCCAGTAAATCTGGTCTTTTTTTTTTTTTTTTTTTTTGTGAGTTAGAATTATGTTCTACATCCTTCTCCAGCTCTGTCCAGAACCCTCTGTTGTGATTCTGGTCATAGCAGTCAGTGGTAGCCAGGCACCATCTAGCCATACTGGACTCAGTCAGGTGGAGGCCTTGGTAGCTGTGGACCATTAGTTCTTCAGACAAATCTTTTCCTTGCATCCTGTTCTCTTCATTGTCCCTTGCTCCTGAAGGGATGAGACCAGTGGAGTATCTCAGATGGCTGCTCACAGGCTTTTAAGACCCCAGACAGAACTCACCAATGTAGAATGCAGAGCATTGTCTTTATAAGTTGTGTCGTGCCAATTGAGCTAGATGTTCCCTGAGACCATGGTTCCCAAAGCCCTCCACCAAGCAATTCAGTCCCTCAGGGAGTTTGGATGTGTCTATGGGTCTTCCATGACCTTTCCTTGTACAAGCTGTGCTGGTTTCCCCTGTATTGTGTACTGTCTCACCCTTCACCCAAGATACCACTTATCTATTGTCTATTTAGTATTTCCCTCCCACCCCTCCCATCCCTGGTAACCAACAAAGATTGTTACATTTTGTGTGTGAACTTTCTCATGGATTTTTACAGTAGAGGTCTCATACAATATTTGTCCTATTGTTATTGACTTATTTCACTCAGCATAATGTCCTCCAGTTTCATCCATGTTATGAGATGCTTCACAGATTCATCATTGTTTTTTCTCGTTGCATAGTACTCCATTGTGTGTACGTACCATAGTTTGTTTATCCATTCATCTGTTGATGGGCATCTAGGTTGTTTCCATCGTTTTGCTATTGTGGACAATGCTGCCATGAACATAGGTGTGCATAAGTCTATTTGAGTGACGACTCTTATTTCTCTAGGATATATTCCTAGGAGTGGGATCGCTGGATCGAATGGCATGTCTATTTCTAGCTTTCTGAGGAAGCGCCATATCATTTTCCAAAATGGTTGTATCATTTGGCATTCCCACCAGTAGTGCATAAGAGTTCTAATCTCCCTGCAGTCCCTCCAACATTTGATTTTTCCAGTGTTTTTGATTCGTGCCGGTAATGCCAGGGTGAGATGGGTTCTCATTGTGGTTTTAATTTGCATTTCTCTGATGGTTAGTGATCACGAGCATTTCCTCATGTGTCGGTTGGCCATTTGAATGTCTTCTTTGGTGAAGTGTCTGTCCATTTCCTTTGCCCATTTTATAATAGGATTATTTGTCTTTTTCTTGTAGTGGTGTTGGATTTTCTTGTAGATTATGGACTTTAGACCACTGTCTGACTTGTACTATCCAAAAATTTTTTCCCAGTCTGTACGTTCTCTTTTTACTCTTTTGATGAAGTCTTTTGAAGAGCATAGGTGTTTGATTTTTAGAAGATCTCAGTTATCTAGCTTATCTGTTGGGGTTTGTGCGTTGATGGTTATGGTTTGTATCTTCTTAATGCTGTGTATTAAAGCCTGAAGTGTTGGTCCTATTTTTTCTTATATGAACTTTATAGTTTTAGGCTTTATATTCAGGTCTTTGATCCATTTTGAAGTAGTTTTTGTATATGGTGTGAGGTATGGGTCTTGTTTCATTTTTTTGCAGATGGATATCCAGTTTTGCCAGCACCATATGTTAAAAAGACTGTCTTTTCACCATTTGATGGACTTGGGGCCCTTGTCGAAGATCAGGTGACTGTAGGTGGATGGATTTACATCTGGGTTCTCAATTCTGTTCCATTGGTCAATGTATCTGTCGTTGTACCAGTACCAGGCTATTTTGACTACTGTAGCTGAATACTAGGTTCTGAAGTCAGGTAGTGTGAGTCCTCCAACTTTATTCTTCTTCTTCAGTAGTGCTTTACTTACTCGGGGCTTCTTCCCATTCCATATAAAGTTAATTATTAATTTCCCCATCTCTTTGAAGAATGTTGTTGGTATTTGGATTGGAATTGCATTGTATTTGTAAATTGCGTTGGGTAGAATTGTCATTTTCACAATGTTGAGTCTGCCTATCCATGAACATGGTATGTTTTCCCATTTATGTAGATCCCTTTGGGTTTCTTGCATTAGTGTTTTGTAGTTTTCTTTGTATAGGTCTTTTACATCCATGATCAGATTTATTCCTAAGTATTTTATCTTTTTAGGGGCTATTGAAAGTGGTATTGTTTTCCTGATTTCCTTTTCTTCGTTCTCCTTACTGGTGTATAGGTATCCAACTGATTATTGAATGTTTATCTTATATCCTGCTACTCTGCTGAATCTTTCTATTAGTTCCAGTAGATTTCTCCTGGAGTCTTTAGGGTTTTCTATGTATAGTATCATATCATCTGCAAACAGAGACAGTTTAACTTCTTCATTACCAATTTGGATACCCTTTATTTCTTTTTCTTGCCTTATTGCTCTAGCTAGAACTTCCAGCACAATGTTAAATAGGAGTGGTGATAAAAGGCATCGTTGTCTTGTTCCTGTTTTCAAGGGGAATGTTTTCAGCCTCTCTCCATTAAGAATGGTGTTGGCTGTTGGTTTTGCATAGATGCCCTTTATTATGTTGTGAAATTTCTCTTCTATACCTATTTTATTGAGAGTTTTTATCAGGAATGGGTGTTGGACTTTGTCAGATGCCTTTTCTGCATCAATTGAGATGATCATGTGATTCTTTTCTTTCCTTTAATTTATGTGATGGATTACGTTGATTGATTTTCTAATGTTGAACCATTCTTGCATGTCTGGTACGAATCCTACTTGGTCGTGGTGTATTATTTTTTTTGATACAATGCTGAATTCTGTAGGCTGGAATTTTGTTAAGAATTTTTGTATCTATATTCATGAGAGATATTGGTCTGTAATTTTCTTTTTTTGTGATGTCTTTGCCTGGTTTTGTTATCGGCATTATGCCGGCTTCATAGAATGAATTTGGAAGTGTTGCTTCCTCTTCTATGCTCTGAAATAGCTTGAGTAGTACTGGTACAAGCTCTTCTGTGAATGTTTTGTAGAATTCTTCAGTGAAGCCATCTGGGCCAGGGCTTTTTTTGGTTGGGAGTTTTTTTATTACCTTTTCAACCTCTTCTCTTGTTATGGGTCTGTTCAGATTTTCAACATCACTTTGTTATAGTTTTGGTAGGCCGTGGTTTCTAGAAATTTATCCATTTCCTCCAGGTTTTCAAATTTGTTGGAGTCTAGTTTTTCATAATATTCTGTTATAATCCTTTTTATTTCAGTTGGGTCTGTTTTAATGTCCCCCATTTCATTTCTTATTTGGGTTATTTGTGCCCTCTCCTGATTTTCTTTTGTCAGTCTAGCCAGTCGTTTGTCAATTTTGTTGATTCTATCAAAGAACCGACTTTTGGTTTTGTTGATTCTTTCTATTGTTTTTCTGTTCTCTATTTCATTTATTCTGCTCTGATCTTTACTATCCTTTCTTCCGGTGGTGGTGGGCTTTTTTTGCTGTTCTCTTTCTATTTGTTTGAGTTCTGTAGTTAATGTTTTGATTTTTTCCCTTTCTTCTTTTTTGATATGTGCATCCATTGCTATAAATTGTCCTCTGAGGACTGACTTTGCTGTGTCCCAAAGGTTTTGGTATGATGTGTTTTCATTCTCATTTGATTCTAGGAATTTTTTGATTCCATCTCTGATTTCTTCTATTACCCACTGATGTGTAAGCAGGGTATTATTCAGTTTCCATGTAATTGATTTTTATTCCTTGCTCTTTCTGTTGTTAATTTGTACCTTGATGGCATTGAGGTCAGAGAAGATACTTTGAATTATCTCAACGTTTTGGATCTTGTTGACAATTTTTCTGTCACCTAAGATGTGGTCTATTTTGGAGAATGTTCCATGTGCTTTGGAAAAGAATGTGTACTTTGCAGCTGTTGGATGGAGTATTCTATATATGTCTATGAGGTCTAGTTGTCTGATTGTTCCCTTTAGGTCTTCTGTATCTTTGCTGAGTTTCTTCTTAGTTGTTCTATCCTTTACTGAGGGTGGTGTGTTGAAGTCTTCTACTGTTATTGTGGAACTGTCAATTTCTCTTTTCAGTGTTGTTAGAGTTTTTTTTTACGTATTTTGGAGCCCTTTCATTGGGTGCGTAGATGTTTATTATGTTTATGTCTTCATGATGGATCTTCCCCTTAATCATTATATAGTGTCCTTCTTTGTCTTTTATGGTAGATTT
This sequence comes from Dugong dugon, assembly GCA_030035585.1. Lineage (NCBI taxonomy): Eukaryota > Metazoa > Chordata > Mammalia > Sirenia > Dugongidae > Dugong > Dugong dugon. Next base: position 110,103,037 of record CM057467.1, read on the forward strand.
TGTTTTAAAGTCTATTTTATCTGAGATTAGAATTGCCAGTCCTGCTCTTTTTTGGTAGTTGTTAGCTTGATATATTTTTTTCCAACCTTTGCCTTGTAATAAATTCACATCTTTGTTTCTAAGGTCTGTCTCTTGTAGACAGCATATTGATGGATCCTGTTTTCTTATCCATTCTGTCACTCTTCATCTCTTTATGGGTGCATTGAGTCCATTTTCATTCAGTGTGATTATTGATAGATGTGAGTTTGTTGCTGTCATTTTGTAGTGTTTTTTTTTTGTGGTGCTGAAGTTTTCTATGGCACTGGTCATTTCTGAAACCTTGTTGTTTATCTTTTGGATTTCTAATTGTTGTCTTTGTATAATTTCTAGTTGTGAATTTATTTTGGCATTTTCTTCCTGCATTATTTTCCTGAATTCTTCCAATTTTTTGTCTGTATTTTCCATGAATTTGTCTATTTTTTCCTCATGTTTGTCAGCTTTTTGCTTCAGCTGTTGGAGAATTCTGAGTATTAGAGATTTGAGTTCCCTATCATGTAGTTCTAGTGCATTTTCTTCCACTGGAAAATCATCTGGTGTTTTATTTTGGATGCCTACTGGAATCATCCTTTCCTGTTTTTGTAATTGTTTTGATATTGTCTGTTGTCTTCAGGACATTCAGTAGTTATTTTTCTCCTTTTTTGATTGTAGATTTTTTTTTTCCCTTTTCCTTTTTTCTTTTTTTTTTTTATTTGACTATGTCTGAGCAGGCGGATTGTGTGTTCTTTGTTGTTTGTTCATCTGTGGGCACAATACTTTTCGTCTCCTTCTCCAATTAGCAGGGTCAGCCACTCAGAAATGGTACAGCCAGGCAGGTCTAGCTGAAGAGGAGTTACCGGGACAGGTTGTTTCTGACACTTACTACAGCCACCAGAGCAGGTCAGTAATCAGTGCAGGGCAGGTTCCAGTAGGTCATGCCTGTGCTTCTTGGTGATGTGATGTCAAGTGCACGGTGCAGGTTGGCAGTATTCAGTGGGGAGACTGTTATATAGAGCTAGGATGGATATGGGAGAGAGGAGAGAGGAAGAGGAACCAAAAACATACAAACAAACAAAAAAGAATGCTAGGGGAGCTTGCTGTTGGAGTGGAGAGATGAGAGACTATGAAATGGAGAAAAACAGAAAGGGGAAGAGGAAGAAAAGAAAAGAATGAATAAACAAAAATCGGAAAGGTTAAAGAACTGCAAGTTCCCAGGGATCCCACCAGTGCAGCTATGAGGTCTGGGGAAGTTGTTTTCAGGGGTTGCAGTACAGCCTGGCTGAAGGCGTAGAGGTATATAACGCCAGGTATTCAGGGAACAGAAAGAGAAGGAAGATATAGAGAGGCGAGAAACTGAACAATGAAGAAAGACAAAAAGGGAAAAGGAGGGAAAAGAAAGCAAAACAAATAAAAAACCAAAACAAAACAAGAAAGTCCCCCCAGAAAACAGAAAAAAAAAAAAAAAAAACATAGAGAAAAGAAATGCCCTCAGGGATCCCTCTGCAAGTCTGTGCAAGCCAAGGGGGAATTCCCCCTGCCATGCAGCACCGATTGTCCAGAAAGGGCTCCCAACTCATGAAAATGAAAAGAAAACAAACAAACAGTTCAAAACAAACAAACGAACAAAAGCCCTGGGATCCCACCAGCAAGGCAGCCCAGACCAGGAAGCAGCTCCACACCTGAACGGAGCTCCACAGTCCCCCAGGAAGAAGCAAAGATTGCACATGCCAGGTATTTGTGTAAAAGGAGAGGGAGGTGGCGAGAGGTAAGGAAGAAATCAAAAGAAGCAGAAAAAAAAGCAACACTAGCAGTCAACAAATGGCACTCAGAGAGACAGCTAGTGTGGGCTGGTGTTTCTCAGACAAGAGACTGTGTCCTCAGGAAGCAGAGGGGGCCGAGTGTGGGTGAAGAAGGGTAGGGAGTGGGAAAGCGTATATCCCAAATTACCAGAGCTCTGCAGCCCCTCAGGAAGAAGCAAAGATGGCACAGGGAGCCAGGTATTTGAGCAAAAGGAGGGGGAGATGTTGAGAGGTAAGGAAGAAATCAAAAGAAGTAGAAAAAAGCAACACCAGCAGCCAACAAATGGCACTCAGGGAGCCGGCCCGTTCGGGTGTGTGGAATCCAAGCCGCCAGTGTTTCCAGGTCAAGAGATTGTGGCCGCAGGAAGCAGAGGAGGCCAAGTAGAGGTGAAGAAGGGTGGGGGGTGGGAAAGCATATATCGCAAATTACCAGTTGTTTTGTCTCCCGCTGGACCCTCTGTGAGGCTGCTTTCTCATACCTCCATTTGCTGGTCTCCGATAGGAGTCCAAGATGGATCCACGCTGCGTTAGCCGGTAGGGGACCTCTGCATGAATCTCTCTTCGCTCTCTGTTCTCTGTCAGTTTTCGCACTCCATTTGGTGCTTGGCTGAGTTCTTTATCTCTTCATTTGATGTTTTATGGTTTCAGGATTGTTGTATTCTATGTTTGGCTTAGTTTTTCGGATCTTTGCTGTGGAGGGATGGCGCCTTGCTTCTGCCTAGAGTGCCATTTTGCCAGAACGCCCTCTATTTGTCAGGCTGGAAGTGTTTTAAGGTACCTAATAGTAAAATCCTAGAAGGCCTTGAAGAGACCGTTGGTAGAATTATGAATGACAAAGGCCATTCTGGTGAGGGTTCAGAAGGAAGTGAGGAGAGCTATAAACAACACATAGTGTTAGAGAATACATATGGCATGAGCAACAGAATGTTCCTACAAATGTGTACATTACATGTGATTCTGATGAGGCTTTAAAAGAAAATGATAAACGTGATTGGACAATGGAGGAAGGGCATTGCTTTTTAAACAGTGCCAAGGAACTTGTCTGAATTATGTTCAAACGTTTGGTGGAAGGTAGATCTTGTAAGTGATGAACTTGGATACCTGGCTGATAAGATTTCTAAGCAAGATTTTAAATGGGCCCCAAGATTTCTCCTTGCTGTTAATAGTATCTGAGAGGAAAGAGATGAACTTAAAAATGAACTGTGAAAAATGAAAACAAAACTTAAAGATCTGGAAAATTCATTTGTACAAACTAAGGATACATGTGCTGAATGTTCACCAAGCAAGTGGCTACACAATTCTTTGTTAAAGAGATTACGCCTGTGAATGATGCATCAAAACAACTACCACAGCAAGAAACCCATCAGCTTAGACTGAAGGGGACAAAGAAACAATGAAAGGAAAGACTGCTGTCTGCCTTTTGGAATTCTATAGGCAGGAAACAGGCCAAAGGAGCTACATCTGTTTTCCTCCAAGAAAAGAAAAGAATGATCCCTGGAACAGCTCGGAGATCAGCAGAATTGTTGGAAGGAACAAGGAAGAAGAGCTGCCTCCATTTCAAAGGGTGGAACCATGGCCTGCTGGGTTTTAAAGGGTGGGGCCATGGCCTCCAAAGTTTTAAAGAGACATATCTTCACCAACTGGGTTCTGAGTGTGGGACAGCCAGCCATTCATGAGTGCCAGGGGATGGAGCCACAGCCCAAAGTTTAGGGGGTGGGGCTGCCATGCTCAAGGGGCAGAAGAAGTGGACCTGGCAGTACCTGGTGGGGGGGGTCACCACTCAGATGGACTAGGAGAATGGGGTCACCCAAAGCCAAGGGAGCAGAGGTGCCATCTGGGTGCCTGGAAAGTGGAGCTAAAGCCCAGGGTCGAGGGGCCTGCACCCAGAATCCTGAGGGTATGGCCAACACCTAGAGTCTGGAGGGCAGGCCATTGCCCAGATGATCCCAAAGAACAGAGAATTATTTTCAAGGCTTGAGAACTAAGGTAAATTGTTTTACTGGGTTTTGGAATTGCTTGCTGTCTATTGTCCCTTCTTTCCCTCCAATTTCTCCCATTTGTAATGGAAACAACTACCTATGCTTGTTCCACTAATGTACTTTGGAAATAGAAAATTTATTTTCTAGATTTCACATGTGATAGGATGAATGTGTTTTACATGTGACAAGAACATGAATTTTTGGGGGGCCAAGGAGTGGAATGTTATGGATTGGATTGTGTCCCACAAAAATACGTGTTGATTTAGCTAGGTCATGTTTCCCAGTATTGTGTGGTTGTCCTCCATTTTTTGATCTGATGTAATTATCCTATGTGTTGTAAATCCTAACCTCTATGATGTTAATAAGGCAGGATTTGAGACAGCTATGTTAATGAGGCAGAACACAATCTGTCAGATTAGGAAGTATCTTGAGTCCGTTTCTTTCTGAGATATAAAAGAGAGAAGTGAGCAGAGACCAGAGGGGTCTCATCATTACCTAGCAAGAAGGGCTAGGAGTGGAGCACACCCTTTGGACTCTGGGTCCCTGTGCTAAGAAGCTCCTTGACCAGGGGAAGATTTATGACAAGGATCTTCCCCCGGAGCTGACACAGAGAGAAAACCTTCCCCTGGAGATGGTGCCCTGAATTCAGACTTCTAGCCTCCTAGACTGTGAGAGAATAAATTTCTGTTCTTTAAAGCCATCCACTTGTGGTATTTCTTTTATCACTGCACTAGATAATTAAGACAGCAGGTTCACAGATAAGCAAGAATTTTTTCCCAGGATGGAATATGTTTAAAGTCTCACCTATATTTGATTTAGATGATTCAGAAGATAAAATTTTGAAATTAGGCTTTAGACTTTCGGGATGATGTGATGGGGTGAATGAGTTTGGCACGTGGCAAGGACATGAGTTTTGGGGGGGCAAAGAGTGGAACATTATGGATTGAATTATGTCCCCTAAAAATGTGTGTTATAAATCCTAACCTCCATGCATGTGGTAATAATCCCATTTGGGAATGAGCTGTCTTTGTTATGTTACTGAGGCAGGATTAGTGTAGGGTGTATCTTGAGTCAATCTCTTTCGACACATAAAAGAGATTAAACAAGCAAGCCAGCAAGAACAGATAGGGAAAGAAAGATGCAATGCCTCCTGAAGATTGCCAAAGAGTAGAAACTCAGAAGAGTAATGACCTTCCTCTAGAGCTGACAGAGAGAGAAAGATTTCCCCTAGAATTGTCACACTGAATTCAGACTTCTAGCCTGCTAAACTGTGAGAAAATAAATTTCTGATTGTTAAAACCACCAACCTGTGGTATTTCTGTTATAGCAGCAGTCGATAACTAAGACAAAAGTCAAGAACTTGTACACTAAAGCTACCAAACATCATTGCATAAAGTTAAAAACCTACATCTGTGTTCATTGATGTTGTTGCTGTTAGGTATAGTTGAGTCGGCTCCTACTCATAGCGACCATATGCACAACAGAACTAGCCAGGTCCCGCACCATCCTCAAAATCATTGCTATGTTTGAGCCCATTGTTGCAGCCACTGTGTCAATCCATCTCATCATAGGTCTTCCTCTTTTTCCATATCCCTCTTTTTTACCAAACATGAAGTCCTTCTCCAGAGATTGGTCCCTCCTGATAACATGTTCAAAGTACATAAGATGAAGTCTTGCCATCTTCACTTCCAAGGAGCACTCTGGCTATACTTCTTCCAGGACAGATGTGTTCATTCTTCTGGCAGTCCAGGGTATATTCAATATTCTTAACCAACACCATAATTCAAAGGCATCAATTCTTCTTTGGTCTTCCTTATCTATTGTCCAACTTTTGCATGCATATGAGGTGATTGAAAATACCATGGCATGACTAGTACTGGTACAACAACAGACACATTGACCAACAGAACAGAATTAAGAACTCAGATGTAAATCCATCCACCTACGGTCACATGATCTTTGACAGGGGCCCAAAATCCATCAAATGGGGAACAGTCTTTTTAACAAATGGTGCTGGCAAAACTGGATGTCCATCTGCAAAAAAATGAAACAGGACCCATACCTCACATCATATACAAAAACTAATTCAAAATGGATCAAAGACCTAAATATAAAGCCAAAAACTATAAAGTTTATAGAAGAAAAAATAGGATCAATGCTAGAGGCCCTAATACACGACATTAACAGGATACCAACCATAACCAACAACACACAAAGTCCAGAAGATAAGCTAGATAACTTGGATCTTCTAAAAATTAAACACTTTGCTATTCAAAAGACTTCACCAAAAGAGTAATAAGAGAACCTACAGACTGGGAACAAATTTTGGATATTACAAGTCAGATAAATGTCTAATCTCTAAAATCTGCAACAAAATCCAACACTTCTACAGCAAAACGACAAATAATCCGATTAAAAAATAGGCAAAGGAAATGAACAGGCTCTTCACCAGAGAAGACATTCAAGTATCCAACAGACACGTGATGAAATGCTCGTGATCACTAGCCATTAGAGAAATACAAATTAAAACCACAGTGAGATACCATCCCACCCTGGCACTACTGGCACAAATCAAAAAAACTGGAAATAACAAATTTTGGAGAGGCTGCGGGGAGATTGGAACTCTTATGCACTGCTAGTGGGAATGTGAAATGATACAACCATTTTGGAAAACTATATGGCACTTCCTTAGAAAGCTAGAAATACCATACAATCCAGCAATCCCACCTCTAGGAATATATTCCAGAGAAATAATAGCCATCACACAAATAGACGTATGCATGTGCATCTTCGTTGCAGCATTGTTCACAATAGCCAAAAGATGGAAATAACCTAAATGCCCATCCACAGATGAATGGATAAACAAGCTATGGTACATATACACAATGGAGTACTATGCAATGATAAAGAACAATGATGAATCTGTGAAGCAGCTCATAACATGGATGAAACTAGGGGACATAACGCTGAGTGAAATAAGTCAATCACAAAAGGACAAATGTTGCATGAGACCACTACTGCAAAAACTCATGCAAAAAAAAAAATCTTTTATGGTTACGAGGGATGGAAGGGGTGAGGGTGGGGATACTAACTAGACAATAGATAAGTAGTAGCTTTGGTGAAGAGTAAAACAGTACACAATACTAGGGAAGCCAGCACAACTCTTACAATGAAAGGTCATGGACTCTCCACAGACACATCCTAACTACCTGAGGGACCGAATTGCTGGGCGGAGGACTATAGGGACTGTGGTCTCAGGGAGCATCTAGCTCAATCGGCATAATATAATTTATAAAGAAAATTTTCTATATTCTACATTGGTGAGTAGCATCTGGGGTCATAAAAGCCTGTGAGCAGCCATCTAACATTGTCCACTGGTCTCATGCCTTTGAGAGCAAGGGAGAATGTAGAGAACAAGATAAAAAGGAAAGATTAGTCCAAAAGAATAATGGATCACAACCACCATGGCCTCCACCAACTAGATGGTGCCTGACTGCTCTGACAGGGATCACAACAGAGGGTCCCCGACAGAGCTGGAGAAAAATGTAGAACAAAATTCTAACTCACTAAAAAAGACCAGACTTGCTGGCCTGGAAGTCACTCCTGAGGTTCACCCTTCAGCCAAAGATTGGACAACTCCATAAAACAAAATTAGACTAATGGGGCACAACAGCCCAGGGACAAGGACTAGAAGGCAGGAGGGGACAGGAAAGCTGATAATAGGGAGCCCGAGGTCTAGAAAGGAGAGTGTTGACACGTGGTGGAGTTGTTAACCAACGTCATAAAACAATATGTATACTAACTTTAATGAGAAACTATTTGTTCTGTAAACCTTCATCTAAAGTAAAACTTAAAAAAAAAAAAAAAAAATTAAAGAAAATACTATGGCATGATTCAGGCACCTCTTAGTCCTTAAAGTGACATCTTTGTTTTTCAACACTTTAAAGAGGTCTTTTGCAGCAAATTTGTGGAATGCAATACATAGTTTGACTTCTTGACTGCTGCTTCCATGCATTGATTGTGGAACCAAGTAAAATGAAACCTTTGACAACTTCAATCTTTTATTATGAAGTTGCTTACTGGTCCAGTTGTGAAGATTTTTGTTTTCTTTATATTGAGGTGTAATCCATACTGAAGGCTGTAGTCTTTGATTTTCATCAGTAAGTGCTTCAAGTCGTCTTTACTTTCAGCAAGTAAAGTTTTGTCATCTGCATACTGCAGGTTGTTAATGAGTCTTCCACCAATTCTGGTGCCACATTCTTCTTCATATAGTCTAGCTTCTCAGATTACTTGCTCAGTATACAGACTGAATAAGTACGGTGAAATGACACCACCCTGATGCACATCTTTCCTGATCTTAAACTACGCAGTATCCCCTTGTTCTGTTCCAATGACTACCTTTTAGTCTATGTATAGGTTCCTCACGAGCACATTATGTGTTCTGGAATTTCCATTCTTCACAATGTTATCCATAATTTGTCATATTCCTTACACTTCAATGACTTTGTATAGTCAATAAAACACAGGTAAACATCTTTCTAGCATTCTCTGCTTTGAGTCAAGATCCATCTGACATCAGCAGTGATATCCCTCATTCCAAGTTTTCTTCTGAATCCAGCTTGAATTTTTGGAAGTTCCCTGTTGATGTACTACTGTAACTGCTTTTGAATGATTTTCAGCAAAATTTTACTTGCGTGTGACATTAATGATATTGTTTGATAATTTCGGCATTCTGTTGGATCACTTTTCTTTGGAATGGGCAAAAATATGAATCTCTTCCAATCAATCGACCACGTAGCTGTCTTACAAATTTCTTGGCATAGAAGAGTGAGCACCTCTAGTGCTGCATTTGTTTGTTGAAACATCTCAGTTGGCATTCCATCAATTCCTGGAGCCTTGTTTTTCACCAATGTCTTCACTGTGGCTTGGACTTCACTATAATATCCAAATCAATTTACAAATTCAACACAATCCCTATGAAAATCCAAACTGCTTTTTGTTTGTTTTGTTTTTTGCAGTAATTTAGACTCTGGCTTGTTTCATATAGAAATGCAAGGAAACTACAAGAGCCAAAACAATGTTAAAAAAGAAGAAAAAATTTGGTGGACTTAACATTTTTTAGTTTCAAAATTTACCATAAAGCTACAATAAAAGAGACTGTACAGGTCTCGCATAAGGATAGACATATAGATCAACTGAATAAAATACAGACCAACGGACTAGAACCAGAAGTACATAAATAGACCCTTGTATTTACAGTTAATTTATTTTCAGCAGGGTATTAAGCCAATTCTGTGGGGAAAGAAAAGTGTCATTTCTTTTCAACAAATGGTACAGGGACAACTGGATATCTACAGGAGAAAATTAAAGTTGTATGCTATCTCACACTATATCAAAATTAACTCAACATTGATCAAAAACCTAAATGTAAGAGCTAAAATTACAAAAATCTAAGAAGAAAAGAGGTGTAAATCTTCATGACTTTGGATTAGACATCGGTTGCTAGTTTCTTAGAAATGGCACATAAAGCAAAAGCAACCAAAGTTGAAAAAGATAAATTGGTTTCATCAAATTTATAAACTTTTGTGCATCAGAGGACACTGTAACTAATATGAAAAGACTGTGCACAGTAAGAAAAAAATTGCAAATTGTATATCTGATAAGTTTGTAGGTTCTAGACTATATAAATAACACAAATCAATAATCAAAAGAAATATAATGTGGTTTAATATTGCCCAAATTATTTGAATAGACATTTCTCCAAAGAAGATATATAAATAAGTCACTAAGCACATGAAAACATACTCAACGTCATTAGTCATTAGAGAAATAGAAATCTAAAAAGTAATGGTTTACCATTTTACACTCACAAAGACTACTATGGAGTCCTGGTGGCACAGTGGTTAAGAGCTCAGGTTGCTAACCAAAAAGTCAATAGTTTGAATCCACTGGCTGTTCCTTGGAAACCCTATGGGGCAATTCTACCCTGTCCTATAGGGTCGCTATGAGTTGGAATTGACTCGACAATGGGTTTGGTTTTTGTTATAATAAAAAAAGTAGACAGTAACAAGTGCTGGATGGGGTGTGGAGAAATTGGAACTCACATGCATTATTGCTGGAAATGTATAGTGATGCATCCAATTTAGAAAACAATTTGGCAGTTCCTCAAAAAGTTAAATATACAGTTACCATATGTATGACCCAGCAATTTCATTCCTAGGTATATAACCAAGGAAATTAAAAACATGTCCACACACAGAAAAAACAAAACAAAACAAAAAACTCTGCATACAAATGTTCATCGCAGCATTATTTATAAGAGTCAAAAAGTGGAAACAGCCCATATTTCCATCAACTGACAAATGTGTGAACAAAATGTGGTATATCCATACAATGGAATATAATTCATCCATAAAATGCAACAAATTGCTAATACATACTACAACATGAATGAAGCTTGAAAATATGCTAAGTTAAAGAAGCCAGATTCAAATGGCCATATATTATAAGCCTTCATTTATATGAAATATCCTTAAGGCAAATTTACAGAGGCAGAAAGCAGAGTAGTGTTTTCCAGAGGCTAAGGGCAAGAGGAGATAGGATATGAGTGCTAATGGTTATGGGGTTCCTTTTTGAGGTGATGACTCTATTACAGAATTACATAATTGTTATGGATTCACAACTTTATAAATATACTTAAAAACAAACTCTTAATTATACACCTTAAAAGGGTTAATTTTATGGCATGTGAATTATATCTCAATTTAAAAAAGAAATTAAGATTTCAGTTTTGAACGTGTTTCCAAGTTCCAGATGCTTATTTGATATCCAAACACAGGCATCAAGAAATCAGTTTTTATTGATCCGTTAGAACCTATGATTCATTTCCTGAAACAATGAAAACAATTTTCAGCTGATTCTTACACTGATTCTTCCTTGGACTTTATATCATGACATTTACAAAGTTCTTGGGATCCTCTTAGCCAATCTCTGAGAAAATCATTTTAATTCTCCTGGAGTTTAGATTTCTGAGTCCATGCAATTGAAGTGACACAGTCCATTCCCCCTCAGGTGTCCTTTTGAACCTTCAGCCTTTAAGGAACTGGTTTTCTAAAGTCACCTTCTGGTCAAACTATAGCCTAGGAAGCAGCTTTGCGGAGACTGTTTTGCCTTAGACACTCAATTCTCACGGAAAATTATCTAAGTGCAGCCAACTTCAAGAAGCAAGAACTTCAGGGTCTGACTAGAGGCTATTTTAGGATGCATGGTGCATCCTTGGTGACTCTGTAACCAACAGACCCTGAAACCCTGCCCTATGCTTTGATGTTATCTCCTGATAAATTAACATAACAATGAACTGTATAACCCTCTTTCACTGCCCCCTTTGGGGCCCCTTCCCAGTACCTTCAGGTTGTTGCTGCCCAATTCCTATCGCATCTACTCAAAATAAATATACTCTGTTACATTATTTTTTGATGTTTCTCTGTACATTTAGGTTTTTGACACTTCCCTAAAGAGCTTTATCACTGCTTTTACCACTTGTGTCACTGCTACTTCATTCACAACCACCTGCACCACAGCAACAATTAATAACTACAAGCATAAACTGAAATCAAATACGTGCCAGGTACTTTGCATTAATCAGCTCTTATCTCCACAAAACACTGCATTTATGTATTATTATCCCATTTTACAGATGAGGAAACTTAAGACACAGTTTACATAAGAGACATAAGTCTACACAGCTTGTAACTGGGAGGGCTACATCATGCTAAAATTTTATATCATAGGAGCTTTGTTTTCCCCCCCTTTCAATAGGTTAAAACAATGGTTCTTAATCAAGGCAGCATGTTGTAATATCCCTTTAAAAAATATCAATACTTAGGTACCTACCAGATCAATTAAATCTAATTCTCTGAGGGTGGGACCCAGAAATGTGTACTTTAATCTCCCCAGGAGATTCTAATGTGCTGAAAGCTATTATTTCAGAGAAAATCAAAATCTGATGAGTTACAGTTTTTTGACTCTTTCAGAAGACACATGCCCTTGATTTCTATGATAAAAAGTAGATTACAATCCATGCAACTTAACCAGCATGAAAACATATTCCTTAGGGATGGACAGGGACTCAACAGATCGCTTGTCTATCTTTCTAGGCTTTTATGCTGATGAGAAGCTTTTCCAGCAATAAGAAAACATTTCTATGACTACACCATTGATTTCTTATTGTAGGTCAGGAGAATAACCCGTTAACCTGTTAATCCTTTCATTGGTACAGCCATTACAGTATACAAAGGCTCTTGCAAATTATACGTTATCTCATTTGCCGTGCCCCTTGGGAAAAGGAAGAAAGCCACATGCTATTTATTGAATTGTTTCATTTGTTTTGTTCAATTTGTTCTGTTAATTATTGGAATTGTTTGCTTATAGCTAGTATCTAAAAGCTATATATTATAGGTATTAAAAGGAGAGTTGGATAGGCTATAAAATTTTGATTGAAATAGATGTTTTAATCAACTCAAATGTAAAAGATTAAGGTTAATTTAATTTTGCATGTTACCCATTAAATTATGTCTTCACATACTGCATAATAGCCTTAAAATGTATAGGTTCCAACTGGAATGCGTTTAAGCACCATAATGTCTATATACCACGTGCAGGAAAGAGTAGTTATTCAATAAGTATCTTTTTAAAAAATTTTTTTTACTGTACTTAGATGAAGGTTTACAGAACAAATAGTTTCTCATTAAACATTCAGTACACATATATTGTTTTATGATATTGGTTAACAACCCCACGACATGTCAACACTCTCCCTTCTTTTTTTTTGGTGGAAATACACATAGCCAAAGTTACACCATTTCAAAAGTTTCTACATGTACAATTCAGTGACATCGATTACATTCTTCCAGTTGTGCTGCTATTCTCACTATCCTTTTCTAAATTATTCCATCACCATTATCTTCAACTCACTGTCCCCTAGGCTTCCCGTCAAACCTTTTGAGTTGCTGTTGTCAATTTGATCTCATGTAGATAATTCTTCTTTTTTTTTGGAACCTTAAATGAAGGTTTGCAGAGCAAATAGTTTCTCATTAAACAGTTAGCACACATATTGCCCTATGACAATGGGTAACAACCCGATGACATGTCAACACTGTCCCTTCTCAACCTTGGGTTCCCTATCACCAGTTTTCGTGTCCCCTCCTGACTTCCAGTCCTTGTCCCTGGGCTGCTCTGCCTCATTAGTCCTGTTTTGTTTTATAGGCTGTCTAATCCCCGGCTGAACGGTGAACTTCGGGAAGGGCTTCACCACTGAGCTAAAAGGGTGTCCGGGGGCCATACTCTCAAGGTTTCTCCAGTCTGTCAGTCCAATAATCTGGTCTTTTTTTGTGAGTTAGAATTCTATTCTACATCCTTTTCCAGCTCTGTCCAGGACCCTCTATTGTGATCCCGGTCAGAGCAGTCGGTGGTAGCCAGGCACCATCTAGCTGTACTGGACTCAGTCTGGTGGAGGCCTTGGTAGCTGTGGTCCATTAGTCCTTTGGACTAATCTTTCCCTTGTATCCTGTTCTCTTCACTCTCCCTTGCTCCCGAAGGGGTGAGACCAGTGGAGTATCTTAGATGGCTGCTCACAGGCTTTTAAGACCCCAGACGCTACTCACCGAGGTAGAATGTAGAATATTGTCTTTATAAACTGTGTTATGCCAATTGAGCTAGATGTTCCCTGGGACCATGACAATAAGTATCTATTGAATGAATAAATGACTGAGTATGTATGTGTCTACACACCTACCCGTATTCTCAATGAAATTATAAATTCCTTGAGAGCAGAGTCTCCTTTTATCATGTGACATCTGTTGCTATATCTAGCATAGATCTTGGCACATAATAAGTTGCTTAATGAATATTTAGAGTTTGCTTGCTAAATGTAATCTAAATATTATTTGAATTTTTACTGGCGTCATTATTCAGCTGCATATAGTTAATAAATTTTAGGATGAAATCAGATTCATTTTCTTTCAAGAAAATATTGTAGTGTTTTTTTTTAACTAATCCTTACCTCTCTCATCTTCTTCACTCATAGAAATAAACGGTTTGGAAAGTATCTCTAAATTCAGGACTATATTTTTGGAAGGAAGTAGGACAGACAATATTCATTTTCTGGGTGCCTCAGTGCACTACCTGTAAAATCAGAATCTCTGGTATCATCTAATGGCTTGTAGTAAATGTAAGTATATGGTACTGAAGGATGTCCAGGATCCCCAGGTGATTCTTTTGCCCCTTTAGGTTTGATAAGCACTCACATATGCTACATTCCAATTTTGCGTTTGCTTGTTTTTGTGCTTTAAGAAATAATTTGATGGGATAACGGCTCCGGTCAGAGTCTTTACTGCCTAGGGCATAACATCAAACCCACTGCCATCTAGTCAATTTTGACTCATAGCAATCCCATAGTGTTTCCAAGGCTGTAAATCTGTATGGAGGTAGACTGCCACATCTTTCTTCCACGGAGCTACTGGTGGTTTCAAACTGCCAACCTTTCCCTTAGTAGTCGAGTGCCTTAATCACTGTGCACCAGGGCTCCTTGCCTAGGGCATATTCCCAAGAAATGTATTTTAACATTAACACACTTATTAGATGATAACTAACAGAGCATCTAGAAAGCATACTTGCTGTGATAAATAAAATTCATGAGGTGGGTAGAGCTACCATCTTGTTAGCAATCTTGCTAAAGATGGTTTCTATGATGCCGAGCTCCACTGACATTTTCCATGGAATTTGAAAATGCTTTTCTTCTGACTGCTCATCTTCTGGCTAAGGACAGGAATGCCAGCATACTTTCTACAGCCAAACAGATCTTTTTGACAGGCCAAGTGGTTTTATCATTTATTGTCTCATTAGCTCCATAACAACCTCCTTCGTATTCTCATATCTAAAAGAAGATTAAATAAAAGGAGGATAAAACCACATTGTTAGACAGTCATTAGCCTCATTTTTTTTTTTTTAAACTGTAGGTGCCATCATTCAGATCTCCAGGGTAAAAGGTGTACTCCAACAAAGAGACATAATCAGTTGACCTGATATAATCAAAGTGAATGCCTCAAAACTAATTTAATAACTTGAGTTCCTATAATGGATAGGCTGTTTCCCTCACTTCTATATTGTCATGCACAATAATTTTCAAAATTATTTTATAGTTTTTTATGTTGGATGATTTTGGACTAGAAAGTAAGAAACCCAGATTCATTTGCTAATTCTTGCTCTCAGTAGGAACATACTAGGAAAGTGACTGGATGTTCCTTCGCTCAGATCCCTCTCCTGAGAAATGATGATGTTGGCATAGACCATCTCTGGAACCTCCAGCTCTATGATTTTATGACACCATATTAACTTCACTTTCATAAAGCTGATAAATCTAAGTTAAATTTTCTTGTATATGATGATGAGTCTGAAAGAAAAATTGAACCTTATTTATGCAGGCAGGATAGTCTTTTAAAAATAAAGTAAAAAATAATACATCCAATTTTTCTACCCTATTTGCTGAGTAAGCTTGATCTGTATCAATAAACGCTTGAAGAAATAAAATAACTAATGCTCATATATGATGCTTCCATGAATTAATCATGTCTGCCTTTGCACAGCAGCAGTCTGTTACATGCTTAGTTAAGTCCCCAGCTAGTTCTCATATGTAGACTCTATTCTTGAGAGCACAATTGATTTTTTGAATTGACACTCCCAATCCCAAGGTACCTAAATGAGCAAGAAAGTATGAACATTAGAGGGAGTTTTTTTTTTTTTTTTTCCCCTGAAACTCTGCTCTGAATTCAGAATTTTATTGAGGTTTCAGAAAGAAGTAAGGCAATGCTATATTCAGCCCACTGGGAAAGAAGGAAATGAATTGGAGGCAGTGAGGATTCCAAGGGGAGCAATAAACAAAGCTATTTCACTTACATTCAATTTGAAGAAGAATTTTGAACATCTCCAGAGTGCTTCTCTGACTTTGGTATCTCAGTTAATTATTGCCTCCAATTCCAGAGTTGAACACCTACTATGTCCTATCAGCTTTATTTGTCTCTCAGATTATCAATAAGATATATAAAAGATATTTTCCTGGATCCCATGTCTTATCTCTAACAGTCTTCCACATTGCTGTCAGTGTCAAAGGTTTGCTAAAATTTAAATTACTCTGCAGCTGAATTTTCTTCATCCACTCTCATTGCTGAGAATAAAAGTCCATACACAGAAGGCCCTTCATACAGCTCATGCTTACTTTTCTTGTCTCATCTTACATACTGTTATGCCCTGAGCTCTACTAAATCCTCTGCAGCCCACACCAAGTATGACATTATCCAGTGTACCATGCCGTCTTAAATTTCATTGCCTTTGCATGTTATTTTTAATCTTCCCAGAGTGGCTTTAACGACTTTCTTTACTTAGCTCTTACATGATCTTCAAAGATCAAGTGAGATATCAAGTCCTTTAGGAGGCCGATTCCAAGGCCTAGGATTGGTGATCCATCTTCATGTTTCTTGTATCTAGTGTAGGGTGTTACCATCTATATATCCCTCTAAACCAAAAGATTTCTTTAATCAATCAGCCCAGTGTCCGGCCAGTGTGTAGTCAACTGAGTTATCTTGAAAGAATAAATTATTAAATAAATAAACCTAAGAGGTAAGTTGTCCTACTACTCTCTTCATTTTATAATTGAAGAAGAATTAAAGATCTTGGCCCTAAACCCAGAACCAGTAGGTAAATCGTACCAGGTTTTCTGACTAAACCACATATTCTTTTCCGCTTGAGTGCCCTTTCATCTCATGCCAAAGAAAATTAGAGATGAATAAAAAGAAAAAATCAGGACTAGAAATGTCTCAATGAGAGGAAGAGTGGTGAGTCCTGAAACACATGATGGTTTACCAACATATAGCATGTTCTTAGGAGAAATATAGGAGAAGGAGTCCGTGAAGTGGGATGCCTCTATATCTGAATCTTTAATAAATGAAATGGCACTCTATTGTCTCATTGATCAACTTTCGTCAGTTTCTTTGTTCAAAGCATGAGGTTGGTCCAGAGACTTTGTAGATTAGAAAATAAGTTAAAATGTTCTGTCTTTTTTAAAAGGTTGCCTAAATTTCATTTTTTATTATTTGAATTTTAAAACTAGAAAGCAGCTTTAGACACTGGTAACTTTAAACACAACCGATTGCCATCTGTATAAATTTCTGCCTTTGAAATGCATTTTGTTTTCTTCTTTCAAAGGAATGTTCCTTAAGTTTAGAACTTGAAAATTTCAAGCTGAAATTTGCAATATTAGGATTCTATGGGGAAAATATCGAATGAAGCAGGAAGCATCAAAAGAAGATGGAAGGCATACACAGAATCACTGCACAAAAAAAAAAAAAAAAAAAGGTCCACTTTCAACTATTTCAGGAGGTAGCATATGATCGAGAACCTATGGTACTGAATGAAGAGGTCCAAGCTGCGCTGAAGGCAACGGCAAAAAAACAAGGCTCCAGGAATTGTTGGAATACCAGTTGAGATGTTTCAACAGATGGATACAGCACTGGAGGTACTCACATATCTATGCCATGAAATTTAGAAGACAGCTACCTGGTCAACCAACTGGAAGAAATCCATATTTGTGCACATTCCAAAGAAAGGTGGCCCAACAAAATGTGGAAATTATCAAACAATACCATTAGTATTACACACAAGTAAAATTTTGCTGTAGATAATTCAAAAACTGTTGCAGCATTACATCAACAAGGAACTGCCAGAAATTCAAGCTGGATTCAGAAGAGGACATGTAATGAGAAATGTCATTACTGATGTCAGATGGATCTTGGCTGAAAGCAGAGAATACCAGAAACATAGTTACCTGTGTTTTACTGACTATGCAAAGGCCTTTGACCCTGTGGATCATGATAAGTTATGAATAACATTGTGAAGGACAGGAATTCCAGAACACTTATGTGGAACCTGTACATAGACCAAGAGGCAGTCGTTCAAACAGCACAAGGGGAAACTGTGAATTTTAAAGTCAAGTAAGGTGTGTGTCAGGGTTGTATCCTTTCACCATAGTTACTCAATCTGTATTTTGAGCAAATAATCTGAGAAGTTGGTCTATATGAAGAAGAACTAGGCATCAGGATTGGAGGGAGGTTCATTAACAGCCTTCAGTATACAGATGGGCACAAACATGCTTGCTGAAAGTGAAGATGACTTGAAGCACTTACTGAGGAAGATCAAAGACTACAGCCTTCAGTATGCATTACACCTCAACACATAGAAAACAAAAATCCTCACAATTGGACCAATAAGCAACATCATGATAAATAAAGAAATAGTTGTCAAGGATTTCATTTTACTTGTATCCACAAGCAATTCTCATGGAAGCAGCAGTCAAGAAATCAAATGATGTATTGCACTGGGCAAACCTGCTGCAAAAGATCTCTTTAAAGTGTTAAGAAGAAAAAATGTCAGTTTGAGGACTAAGGTGAGCCTGACCCATGCCATGGTATTTTCAGTTGCCTCATATGCATGTCAAAGCTGGACAGTGAATAAGGAAGACTGAAGAAGAGACTGATGCCTTTGAATTACGGTGTTGGTGAAGAATATTAAATATACCATGGACTGCCAGAAGAACTAACACATCTGTCTTTGAAGAAGTATAGCCAGAATGCTCCTTAGAAGTGAGGATGACAAGACTTTGCCTCACACACCTTGGACATGTTATCAGGATGGACCAGTCCCTAGAGAAGGACATCATGCTTGGTAAAGTAGATGGTCAGCAAAAAAAAAAGACTCTCAACGAGATGGATTGACACAGTGGCTGCAACAATGGGCTCAAGCGCAACAATGATTCTGAAGATGGTGCAGGACCGGGCAGTGTTTTGTTCTGTTGTACATAGGGTCACTATCAGTCAGAACTGACTTGACAGCACCTGACAACAACAACCTAATAAAAATTTTAGGCAATACCTCATTGGCATATACCTATCACTAAATATTTTTCCAGCTTTTCATTATGAAAAAATTCTGACACAGAGAAATTGAAAGGATAAACAACCTAGATTCAACACTTGCTAACGTTTTCATATGTGTGTCATGACATGTCACCCCTAAATATTTCAACATTTACTCCTAAAAATAAGGACATGCTCCTATAGAACTCAACTGTTTTCATCATATTGAAAAAAAAAATAACAATAACTCCCTAATGTCACCTATTATCCAGTTCATTTTTAAGTTTCCTGAGTTACCTGCCAAAATTATCTTAGCTACTTTTTAAAAACATAAATTCTACGAAAGTTCATGATTTCATTTGGTTCTCATATCTCTTTAACCTACTCTAGTCTAAGAACAGTTCTCCTCCTTTCATTTATTTATTTTAGTTCAATATATTGAATTTTTGAATAGACTGAGTCAGTTATCTTAGAGAGTATCTCACTTTTTTTTAGCCTCATGTGTTGCCATGTGGTGTCATTTAGCTTGCTCCTCTCTGTCTGTGTTTGAAGCAGTATTCAACTGGAAATGTTTGTGAGTATGAATGAATTTCAATCTTTCAGCAGGAGGAAGAAAGATGAAGTTATTGATCAAATGTGCAGACTGTTTATCATATTTCCAGAGATGAGAACTCAGCATCTTGAAGGTAGTTGTTTCCTGCAGATTTCTTCTGCACGTCAAAACAAAGTTATTTTCTTGGTGTTTCTCTGTACTTGAAACATGGTAAAAAATTATACTTTTATATATCTTCAAACCAGCATGTTTTAAATGCCAAAATTATTGTGTAACATTTGGGTCTTTAATATGAACAGGTAAAAATTTAGATGTGTTCACATCTAGTTTTACAACTAATAGTTTCTTTCATCAGTGAGACATTAGACTGTAGCTGCCACACACGTGTACACACACACACACACACATTTTACATAGATTAAAATCTCCCCAGCCTCAAAGGCCTGAACTATGTTTGACGTTCAGTAAAGTTTAGGTTCCTTCCTCTCGTACAGATATATAATTCATATCTTTTACTACTGCTTTCAGTGCAGACAAGGGTGCATTAACCAGTATTTGGCTTAATTGTATTTACTTACTAATTTGTAGTGCACAATTTCACCACAAAGATGTGGTAAAAAAACAGGTGAAATTGTGCACTACAGATTAGTAAATAAGCACAAGTAAGCCCTTGCGTATCTTGCTTATTGGGTAATCTGTCCCTGATTGTAGAACATTTGTAAGTATTGTTGCTTTACCAAAATCTGCTGTTTGCTTGGTCATTACTTTTTTTTATTTTTCTTTTCTTGCCCATAGACCACTATAAAATGAGATTTCAGTGAATGAAATTACGTCAATAACAAAAGCTGAGCTTAACACCTTGTGAGGATTTCTAAAGCAGATTTCATGTTATTTCTTATTGGCATTTCTATCCAAAGCCAAAAATATCTCACATAAATTTACTTATGTGAGTTATTAATAGTTCTAAAAGCAAGACATTCATTTTACAAGCTCTACTAAAGTATAATAGTGGCAAATTGCCATTGTTTCATTTATTGAATAATGCATTTATCTAAGATACTTATAGATACACTCCCTTGATACTATGTATTATTTTAGTGATTAAGATGCCCTGTCATTTTTAAAAATATAAGACTTAAGAAATTTTCTTAACACCGAAGCAAATAATATACTCAGTGCTTTTGTGTGTGTGTGTGTGTGTGTGTGTGTGTGTGTGTGTTTATGATGATATTCACCACTACTAAAAATCAGAACTTCATTTGCAGAGTAAAATTAAAATTCCTCTGTTCTAATAAATTAACATTTCCAAAGTGAATACATCTTGGCTCAAAATAGTGTACCTGGCTCAAGTGACTCATTTAGCAACAGTAATAAGTTCATCTTAAATTCAACAAGAAAAGGAAAGAAAACAAGCAAAGGAGGAAGAACAAACCATTTTGAATTTATCGGTGAGAATCCATTTATATGTTTTATTTATCAACAGCAGGCAACGAAGGCCAATAAAGTAACTATTTTATGTCTATTTGTATTTATAAATTACAATATGAATGGTAGAATTGTATTTTAAAAAGATCCTTATTCATTTTGAATATTATCTCATACTGGTCAATGTAAATCAGAAAAAAATTCATTTTCAAACATTCACATTCGCTTAATTCAGTCATTTACCAGTCAATAAGTGTCTACTGCATGCTAGCCGTTAAGCTAAGTGCTAAGCCTAAAGAGATAAATCAAGAAGGCCAGGATGAATACAACGCAATGGGATGTGGGCTGATTTAACCCTCACTGAGGGCTCAAGGAAGTCTTCCTGAAGGAGGCAGTACATTAGCTGAAAAGCCACTGCAAAGGAGTGAGGGTAACGAAAAGAAAATGAAACACTTATTGAAAATAAAGTATCAAATAATATTTTTTGTACCAAGATAATACTGAAGACAACAATTGGTCTTATGGAAAATTTGAAACACTTTCCCTACGGAAGATGCTATTAGATTACAGAAAAAGAAGGTAGATGGAACCTTTCCCAGCAGCTGGCGGTTCTGAATTTTTCAGAAATATAAAGAATGAGAGTGCCATGCACACGCATACATATAAATACCCACTACAAATAGAACAGACGCAGAGCTACTAGGCAATTTCATTTCTGCTAAATGGAAAATCTGAAATAAAGGACAATAGTTGTTGGAAAACTCTTATTACATGTGAAGTCGATTTAATTTGTTCTAAAAGCTCCAATTTTTAAGTATTTAGGGTTGGATAAAAAATAAAATCTTGAGCTCAAGACAAAATGCTATCAGAAAATTCTACCAGCTGTGTGTGGCTACAAAAACTGATAGCAATCGCTTTCTAAAAACTGAACGCTCCGGAGGTTCCAGACCCAAAGCAGAGAAGGGACACTATAGTCATCATCGTTCCTTGATTGTTAAAATCTAGAAGATACAAAATCCAAGAATACTGAGACAAAAAATTTAATGATTCACATATTTCTAACCGTTTCTAGCATACAAATTTATGTATCTTTTTACAACAGTTTGTTCTTTTAATGAAACAATTAAGACATCCAATACAAAGTTGCAAATAATGCAAATAACTCTACATAAGCAGATTTTAAGATGTTCACTTAGCTGTTTTGGTTATATACATTTTAATAACTCAAATCTTGGTGTATTTGAGTAACTAGAATATTTAGTTTTATTCACTGTATATTATATAGTGTAATATGTTAGACTAATTCTGGTTTTCCATTCATGTAGCATGTAGCAAGCAAAACCACGTTTTACATTCATGTAAGAAAACCCGGCACATTATCTGCACTAAACTCAAAGAATGTTGCATTTGCCTAGGCAGATCTTTTATAAGGGTAATGGGAAACTGAATGTGTGCAACAGGAGCTGGTGGTAACAAAAGTTTTACTATTCTTTCTAGTGGAAACTTCTTGGTCAAATTGTAACTAGCTAGTATTACTTTTACAGACATGGTCTCTTTTCTTTACCACTGTATGTTCCTACTCATAGATAACCAATAAATTCAATAACTGTTTTAAGATATCCGGCTACCACCAGTGGCCGCCCTGACAGGGAACACAACAGAGAGTCCCTGACGGAGAAGCA
Organism: Dugong dugon; assembly: GCA_030035585.1. NCBI lineage: Eukaryota > Metazoa > Chordata > Mammalia > Sirenia > Dugongidae > Dugong > Dugong dugon. Next base: position 110,125,453 of record CM057467.1, read on the forward strand.
GAAAGATAGGGTGCAGAACTCAAATTCTAGTAAGAAGACCAGACTTAATGGTCTGACTGAGACTGGAGATACCCTGGAAAGCGTGGCCCCTGGATTCTCTATCAGCCCAGAACTAAAACAGTTTCTGAGGCCAAATCTTCAGACAGGGATTGGACTGAGCTGTGGGACATAAAGTGATACTCTTGAAGAGTGTGCCTCTTAGTCAAGTAGATACAAGAGACCAAACGGACAGCTTCTGTCCAGAGGTAAGATGGAAGGGCAGAGAGGGTTAGGAGCTGGTTGAATGGACATGGGGAATCAGGGGAAGAAAGAAGGAGTGTGCTGTTGCAGAATGTGGTGAGCAATTAGGGTCGCATAACAATGTATGTATAAAATTTTGTATGGGAGACTAACTTGAAATGTAAACTTCATTTAAACTACAACAATTTAAAAAAAAAATCCACTCGACTCTTAGTTATTCTTAATGAGAGTACAAGCAGCGAACCCACTGCGTTAGGTAACACTGCCAGAAAATCAAGCTGGATTCAGAAGAGGCCATGGAACAGGGCATATCATTGTTGAGTTAAGATGGATCCTGGCTGAAAGCAGAGAATACCAGAAAGATGTTTACCTGTGTTTTATTGACTTTGCAAAAGCATTCAGCTGTGTCGATAATAACAAGTTATGGATAACATTGAGAAGAATGGGAATTCCAGAACACTTAATTTTGCTCATGAGGAACCTGTACTTAGACAAAGAGGCAGTCGTTCAACCAGAATTAGCGGATACTGCACGGTTTAAAGTCAGGAAGTTGTGTGTCAGGGCATATCCTTTCACCATACTTATTCAATATGTACGCTGAACAAATAATCCATGAAGCTGGACTATATGAAGAAGAACACAGCATCAGGATTAGAGGAAGACTCGTTAACAACCTACAGCATGCAGATGACACAACTGTCTTTGCTGAAAGTGAAAAGGACTTGAACCACTTACTGATGAAGATCAAAGACCACAGCCTTTGGGAGCAAGAGAGAACAAAGAAAACTAAAGACACAAAGGAAGAATTAGTCCACAGGACTAATGGACCACAACAACCACAACCTCCACTAGACTGAGTCCAGTACAACTAGATGGTGCCCAGCTACCACCACTGACTGTTCTAACAGGGATCACAATAGAGAGTCCCGGACAGAGCTGGAGAAAAATGTAGAACAAAATTCTAATTCACGAAAAAAGACCAGACTTACTGGCCTGACAGAGACTAGAGAAACCCTGAGAGTATGGCCCCCAGATACCCTTTTAGCTCAGTAATGAAGTCAATCCTGAGGTTCACCCTTCATCCAAAGATTAAACAGGTCTATAAAGCAAAATGAGACTAAGTGGACACACTAGCCCACGGGCAAGGACAAGAAGACAGGACAGGACAGGAAAGCTGGTAATAGGGAACCCAAAGTCGAGAAGGGATTGTTGACATGTTGTGGGGTTGTTAACCAATGTCACAAAACAGTACGTGTATTAATTGTTTAATGAGAAGCTAGTTTGTTCTGTAGACCTTCATCTAAAGTACAATAAAAAATAAAAGTTAAAGATAAATTATATATATGTTTTAAATATTTTAGAGTGATTATACAGCCATAGTATTGAAGTCTGAGAAACATAAATGCTAATTAGCAAGCCAAATTAAAATTCCAGGTCATATGGGACAGGGTTATAGTTCTCCCTTTCAAAGGGATGAATGAATGAGGGCAGGGTTGTGATACGTAATAATGGTATAAACTTTTGCATTTCTTTATTTGTTGTGATATTCTTTATAACATTAATATCTTTGCCAAAGTACCACTTTAAATTTAGACAACTGATTGCCTTTCACATTTAGAAATTGTTATTGTTATTGGTATTACCATATACCTTATGATATAAGAAATGGGCTATGTCTTCCATTTTTTGGATGGATGTTGGTAGGCTTGTATTAAATCAAATGTTTTACTTTTACATGTATATTTTGTTGTATTTATAAACTTTATAAGTGTGTGACTTCCACCTGTTTAAAAATTGAGAGATGTTAGTTTACAGTTGAGGAAAAAAATAAATCCATTCTTATTTTATAACATTGCTGTTACCAAATGTCTATAGCTTATTAAGTCCCTGGGTGGTGCAAATGGTTAATGTGCCTGGCTGCTAACTAAAACATTGGCCATTCAAGTCCACCCATAGGTGCCTTGGAAGAAAGGCCTGGTGATCTACTTCCAAAAAAAATCAGTCATCGAAAACTCTAAGGAGCACAGTTCTAATATGACACATATGGAGTCACCACAAGTTAGAATTGACTCCACAACAACCATTTTTTAAATCATTTTTTTAGGTTTCTTTAGTTTTATAATGTCCTTTTTCTGAGATACCATGCAGGACACCACATTCCGTTTAGTTGTCATGTCTCTTGGCTGTGGCAGTTTCTCACTTCTCTTGTTTTTAATGACCTTGACAATTTTGAGGAGTACTGGTCAGATATTTGGTAAGATATTGCACTATTAGAATTTTTCTGATATTTTTATCAAGACATGACTGAGGTTATTGGGATGAAGACCACAGAGTAAAGAGCCATTTTCATTACATCAGATGCAGGGTGCATACTATTAACATGAGTTATGACTCGTTCACCTGTCACCAGCCTTATCACGGTCACCCGCCTTAATTATATGTATGAAGAAGTGTTTGTCAGCTTTCTCCACTGTAATCTCCCCCTTCCCATACATAATAGTTTGAAATGAAGTCACTACGCACAGCCCACACCTAAGGAGTGGTATCTGCATAAATTATTTGGAATTCGTCTGCATAGGAGAGTGTCTTTCTCTATTAGTTTATTCAATCATTACCTTATACCAACATGTATTCATGGATATTTATTTTATACTTTGAGTTATAATGGAATATTATTTTGTTGATTTCATTGCTCAAATTGTTCTGCTTTGGCCATTTGAAGCTTATTTAGTTGTCTCCTCTGTCCCATTGGCGTAACCATAGCTATGCAATCAGTGTTTTCTTTTGAGCATTTTCTCACTTTCTAGAATTAAAAGATGTTTCCAGATTCATGCATTTTCATGTTACCTTGAGAAAAGTGTGTATTCTGCAGTTGTTGGTTAAAGTATTCTATAAATATTAATTATGCCAAGTTGATTAATAGCTCTGGTCAGGTCAATTATATTCGTACTGATTTTCTGCCTGCTCAATCTATCAATTATTGACAGTACAATCTTGAAGTTTCCAACTATAATAGTATATTTATCTTTTTCTCCTTGCAGTTCTATCTGTTTTTATCTCACATATTTTGATGACGGTTGTTAGCTGCAGACGTGTTAAGGATTGTTACCTTGTTGTAAAGAATTGACTTTAGCCTAATGCAATGCCTCACTTTCTCATTCATAATTTTTTTCTTGCTATGAATTCTGTTTCATCTGAAATTAATACAGTTATTACAGCTTTCTTTGAATATTGTTAGCATTATTATTAACAACCCGAGATACGCTGATGAAGACCAAAGAGTATAGCCTTCAGTAAGGATTACACCTCAACATAAAGAAAACAAAAATCCTCACAACTGAACCATTAAGCAACACCATGATAAACGGAGAAAAGATTGAAGTTGTCAAGGATTTCATTTTACCTGGATCCACAATCAATGCCCATGGAAACAGTAGTCAAGAAATCAAACGATGTATTGCATTGGGCAAATCTGCTGGGAAAGACCTCTTTACAGTGTTAAAAAGCAAAGATATCATTTCAAGGACTGAGGTGCATCTGACCCAAGCCATGGTATTGTCAATCACCTCATATGCATATGAAAGCTGGACAATGAATAAGGAAGACTGAAGAAGAATTTATGCCTTTGAATTATGGTGCTGGTGAAGAATACTGAATATGCTATGGACTGCCAGAAGAACAAATAAGTGTATTTTGGAAGAAGTACAGCCAAAATGCCCCGTAGAAACAAGGATGGTGAGACTTCTTCTCCCGTACTTTGGACATGTTATTGTTATGAGGGACCAGTCCCTGGAGAAGGATATTGTGCTTGGTAAGGTGGAAAGTCAGTGACAAAGAGGAAGACCCTCAGTGAGATGGATTGACACAGTGGCTGCAACAATGGGCTCAAACATAGCAACAATTGTGAGGATAGAGAACCAGGCAATGTTTTGTTCTGTTGTGCATAGGGTCACTATGGTACCTAACAACAACAACAACAACAATTACAGCTTTCTTTTGATTATTGTTATCATGGTATATCTTTCATCATCCTTTTAATTTTAACCTATCTTTGTCTTTATATTTAAAGTGGGTTTCTTGTAGACAATATATAGTATTTTTTTTTTATCCATTTTGACAGTCTTTGCCTTTTAATCAGTGCATTTAGGCTATTTATATTTACAGTGGTTGTTGATATAGTGGATTAATATCTACCATGTTTGTAACTGTTTTCTGTTTGTTGTGTTTTTTCGTAGTTATTTTTCCTAGTTTCCTTTAAGTCTTCTTTCCCTGTTTTTTATTGAAGCATTGTATATGTTTCCATTTTCCCCCTTTTCTTAGCATATCAACTATACTTCTTTTAAAAAATTTTTTAGAGGTGTCCTAGAGTTTGCAATATGCATATACAACTAATCAGAGTCCACTCAAAAAACATTACTCCATTTCACAGGTTGTGTAGTTTCTTTAGAACAGAGTATCCACAATTACTCTCTCTTGTTCCTTATAGCATTGTAGCCATTTATTTAACTTATACTATAATCACTCAATATATTGTTGTTATTATTTATTTGAACAATTATCTATTAGATCAATTAATAAAAAGAGAACTATTTTATTTTATTTCTTCTCTGACATTTATTTTCCCTGCTTTACATAGATCTGTATTTCTAACCAATATCATTGTCCATCTTCCTAAAGAACTTCTTGTAACATTCTTGCAGGAAAGGCCTACCGGAAGTGAATTCCCTCATTTGTCAGAGAAAGTATTTATTTCTCTTTTACTATCAAAGTTGAATTTTGCTGGATATAGAGTTCTGGGTTGGTAGTTTTCTTTTTTTTTTGTGCTTTCAACATTTTATTTTATTTATTTTTAGCATTGTGTCCTATCATAGAATTTCAGAAGTACCCTCTGAATAAACTTTCATACAATCTCAATTATTTTTCAGTTGCTCTTTCCCACAATTATTCTTTTCCAAAGCCAAAAATGAACGTCCAGCTCACCTAACTTTTAGCCAAGTGATCTTTACAAGAATTCTTACATTTCAGCAGCTTATTTAAATATCCTTTTTCATCATTTCACCTTGTTACTAGCAATTATATCTTGTGATCTACAATCATATTTATAGTCGTAGCACTTTCAATTAATGTGAAAAAACCTACAAATGCAAAAGACACAACTTGCACTGTTCAAATTTTTGCTTTGTTGATCGTGAAACATGAAGTATCATATAAATTTAATTTTAAAAATACATATTTTCAAAATATACTCATTTTCAACTTCATAGAACTTTTTTTTTCTTTTTTTTAAGACTTAACCTGGTACATTTTCTTTCCAAAGAAAATTTGGTGGATCGATGCTGAACTTTTAAATGCACAACATACGTGATCTTAGTATTTTACTCTTCCTAGACCACCCACTTTTCAAATGCTTTTCCATTCTCTCCTTTGTTAAAATCCTCCCTCCCATCAAATTATTTTAATTCCATGTCATAAGTATGATACAGGCAATATGTGCACAAGTACTCTAGACTAAAGCGAAAGATTCTGAAAAACACCTTCGACTGCCAATGCTTTGCAAATAAATATTGCTTCTGAGAAAAGTGTCCAGCATCTTTGACATAAAGAAACAAGCTGTTGGGAGAGAGGGTTCACTTGTCTTATGATATACATCCTCATTCAGAAATAGCCAGCTCTTATAGACTGGTGAAACCATGTATTAACATTTCAGTTACAGCACAAACAGCTAAAGCAGTGTTCTGCAGAATGCCATATGTGAGTGGTTTTCCAGCCTGGTTACACATTAGAATCATCTGAGGAGCCCTAAAATATACTGTAGCCTGGATCCCAGCCCCGGTGATTCTGATTTAATTGGGTTGAGGTGGGCCTGAGCATTGAAAAAAAGTATTAAAAGCTCTCCAGGTGATTCTAATGTATAGTAAAGTCTGAGAACCACTCCATTAATGTTTTTAACCAGCAAATGTAGAATGTGCAGTTTTCCCTTCAGCCAGTGTCTTAGTTTCCTAGTGCTGCTATAACAGAAATACCAAGAGTGAGTGGCTTTCAGAAACAGAAATTTATTATCTCAGAGTTTAGGAGGCGAGAAGTTTGAATTTAGGATGCCAGCTCTAAGGAAATGTGTTCTTTTTCTATCCAGCTCTGGGGGAAGGTCCTCATCTCTTCAGCTTCTATTTCCTGGTTCCTTGGAGATCTCCATGTGACATAGCATCTATCTTCCCCCATCTCTGCTTCCTTGCTTGCTTGTTTAATCTCTTTTATATCTTGTAAGAGATTGACTCAAGACACACCCTACACTAATCCTGCCTCATTAATATAACAAAGACAACTCATTCCCAAATGGGATTATAATCATAGGCATAAATAAAAAACAAAATCCATTGCCATCAAGTCAGTTCCAACTCATAGCGACCATATAGGACAGAGTAGAACTGCTCCACAGGGTTTCCAAGGAACAGCTGGTGGATCTGAACTGCCAACCTTTTGGTTAGCAGCTGAGCTCTTAACGGCTGCACCACCAGGGCTCCATCACAGGCATAGAGATTAGGATTTACAACACATATTTTTGTGGACACAATCTAATCCATAACACCAGTCTGTTAGTGTTCTTTAGCTATTGTAACAAAGTAGCACAAACTTAGTGAATAAAAACAATACAAATTTATTACTATGCCATTATGTAGATTAGACGTTTAACACACTTCTCACTGGGCTAAAATCAAGGTCTCAGTGGGGCTGTATTCCTTCCTGGAGGTCCTAGAGGAGAAGCTGTTTTCTTGCCTTTTCTATCTAATAGAGATCACCCACCTTCCTTGGCTTATGGCCCCCGTCCTCCATCTTCAATGCCAGCAATGATGAGACAAGATACAGTGAAGGGATTTTTTCTCAGGCTTCCACCTCTCTGGTTCTCTGCACCTAAAAACTTTCTCCACTTTTAAGGATACATGCAATTATATTAGACCCACTTGAATAATCCAGGATCATACCCTCATCTCAGGGTACTTAACTCTAATCACATCTGCAAAGACCATTTACCACATAAGGTAAGGCATTCACAGATTCCAAAGTTTAGTGTATGGAATCTTTGGGAGTGGGGCTTATTCTGCCTACCACATCCAGAATGTATGATTCTCAAAATAAATTAGGGGACTTCAGGTGGCATCTCTTGACTTTACATCTGTTATCTACTTGAAATATATTTATTTTATGCCTCTGCAACTCTGAGCCCCAGGTCTAGAAGGTTTTGAGAAATATTTTCAAAAAGAGTGACAACTGATTGTATTAGTGGCTGAACTCGCTAACAGACTTTCCTGTTTCTCCATTTCCCTGAAGAGGCAAAAACTGACGTTTCTATGTTGGTTTGACTGATTATCCTGATCATTAAAGGGAAATGGGTTTGTTGCTACACCATGGAAGTAGGAAGGAATGTGAAAGAAAACAAAAAATCACCTGAGAAGAGATACTGAAAAATACCCTTTCCAGACAGGATCAACAATAGCTCGTTTCCCTCAAACCCATCTAGCAAATTTCATGGAAAGCTATCATATTGATTTAACAGATAATGAAGAAGGGAAGTCCTAAGTAATAAATACCACTTAAACCTCAGGACCAGTTACAGAAAGGAAGACTCTAGCATCCCTTTATTTTTCCTTTTTTAAATATTTCATGTGTGTGTATGGGCACACACATGCATAGTTTGACTTTCAATTTCTTCTTCCTCATTCTTTTATAAATGTATTTTCATTGTGATTAAATTTATAAATTAGAGTATAGATTAAATAATATCAAGGGAGATTTATAACAGAAATTTAAAAAAAAGTACGCTACTATTCAGAAATCTGGGCTTGGAACTGAATTCAGTAATGGTTGAATATTAGATTACTTCCTTTCAGGAGTGATTTGAGTGATTTCCTTGTTGTAAAATGAATAATTAAATTATATAGTGAACTCTTTTATGTAAATATAACAAGAGTATGTATATATGTATATAACTGCTGGGAAAGCCACTTCAAGGACTATAGTGTATATTCATCAGGCAATCAGACCTCTCCTACTTTAATGGGAAGTAGAGGCATTTCTCCAACCACAGAAACCACTGCTGCAGTTGTGGGGAGAGAAGGAGGTAGATCCAAACTTTGTCATCCTTGTGCAGAGAAAAGGGTAGCAAATGATTCAAGCATATTCAATAATACATTCCTCTCCTGGAATTTGAACCATAAGGGGAATAATGGAAAAGCCAAGGGTCAGTTAGAGATATTTGCAGCAGATAGTTGAGAGAAGACAAGTACATTAAAGAGTGTCTATAAGGGAAGGGAAAGTTCAGTCACACAATGGAAACCTTTTGAGGGAAGCACACCAGTGACATTATCCTATTTGGCCCATACCTGTGACAACATGTTCCCGCCTACTCCTGGTTTGACATTGTTTCTGGCCATTCAGTAAAGTACACAGGGCCCTCTAATAAATTCCTGTATTAACTGTATAATGAGAAACTATTTGTTCTGTAAACCTTCATCTAAAGTGCAATTAAAAAAAGAGATTGATTCAAGATACAACTCTGTTTGAGGAAAACTCAGAAAAAAGAACAAAGAAAAATGAAGAGACCCTGAGAGTTATGTGGGATACAATCAAAAGCAAAAATCTGTGAGTGATTGGAGTTCCAGAACAGGGGGAGAAAACAGAAAACACAGAGAGGATCATTGAAGAACAGCTGACAGAAAACTGCACCAATATCATGAAAGAAGAAAAGCTGGCCATCCAAGAAGCTCAACGAACCCTATATAGGAGAGACCCCTAAAGAAAATCAACAAGGCATATCGTAATCACACTCGCCAAAACCAAAAAACAAAGAATCCTGAGAGCAGCTTGTGGAAAACAAGAAGTCACATACAGAGGAGAAACAATAAGACTAAGCTCAGATTATTGGGCAGAAACCATGCAGGCAAGAAGGCAATGGGATGACATATATAAAATTTTGAAAGAAAAGAATTTCCAGCCAAGAATAATATATCCTGCAAAACTCTTGTACAAATATGATGGTGAAATTAGGTCATTTCCAGATAAACAGGAATTAAGGGAATATGTAAAAGCCAAACCAGATTTACAAGAATTTTTAAAGGGAGTTCTTCAATCTGAGAACAAACAACTTTAGCTCACAGGCAGAATCTAGGAAGCAGGAATATACCAGCCAGATACCAATCTAGGAAAAGAACTATCAAGGACTATCCAAAACCAAAAGAAATACAACAGGGAATCAGAGCAGTTAATCAGTAAATGACAACGACATCAAAACAATAAAAGAGGGACTAAACGGCATAGGTATAGAACTTTCTAATGGAGAGGAAGGCAAGGTGATACCAAGTAATGGTAGACTGCTTCAAACCTAGAAAGATAAGGGTAAAGTTCATGGTAAACACAAATAAAGTTAACAAACATACTCAAAAAATAAAGAGGACAAACATAAAGTCTCAGCGAAAACAAAACCTACAAAAACAAAAGAAATGAAAAAAAAAATCCACAAACAAAAGTAACTCAGCATAAGAGAGTAAGAAGAACAAAGAAAACGTCAGCACCACAAAAAAAGCACTACAAAATGAGAGCAACAAAGTCACATCTATCAATAATTACACTGAATGTAAATGGACTCAATGCACCCATAAAGAGACGGAGAGTGACAGAATGGATAAGAAAACAGGATCCATCAACATGCTGTCTACAAGAGACACACCTTAGAAACAAAGATGTGAATTTATTAAAAGTCAAAGGTTGGAAAAAAATATATCAAGCTAACAACTACCAAAAAAGAGCAGGAGTGGCAATTCTAATCTCAGATAAAATAGACTTTAAAATTAAATCTACCATAAAAGACAAAGAATGACACCACATAATGATTAAAGGGATGATCTGTCATGAAGACATAACCATAATAAACATCTACGCACCCAATGACAGGGCTCCAAAATACATAAAACAAACTCTAACAACACTGAAAAGAGAAACTGACAGTGACACAATAATAGTAGGAGACTTCAACACACCACTCTCAGTAAAGGACAGAACAACTAAGAAGAAACTTAGCAAAGATACAGAAGACCTAAAGGGCACAATCAGCCAACTTGAACTCATAGACATATATAGAACACTCCACCAAACTGCTGCAAAGTACACATTCTTTTCCAACGCATATGGAATGTTCTCCAGAATAGACCACATCTTAGGCCACAGAGCAATCCTCAACAAGATCCAAATTGTTGAGATATTAAAAATATCTTCTCTGACCACAATGCCATCAAGGTAGAAATTAACAACAGAAAGAGAAAGGAAAAAAAATCAGTTACATGGAAACTGAATAATACCCTGCTTACACATCACTGGGTAATAGAAGAAATCAGAGATAGAATCAAAAACTTCCTAGAATCAAATGAGAATGAAAACACATCATACCAAAACCTTTGGGACACAGCAAAGGCAGTCCTCAGAGGACAATTTATAACAATAGAGTCACACATCAAAAAAGAAGAAAGGGACAAAATCAAAACATTAACTACAGAACTCAAACAAGTAGGAATAGAACAGCAAAAAAAGCCCACCACCACCGGAAGAAAGGAAATAGTAAAGATCAGAGCAGAAATAAATGAAATAGAGAATAGAAAAACAATAGAAAGAATCAACAAAACCAAAAGTTGGTTCTTTGACAGAATCAACAAAATCGACAAACCACTGGCCAGACTGACAAAAGAAAAACAGGAGAGGATGCAAATACCCCAAATGAGAAATGAAATGGGGAATGTTACAACAGACTGAACTGAAATAAAAAGGATTATAACAGAATATTATGAAAAACGATACTCCAACAAATTTGAAAACCTAGAGGAAATGGATAAATTTCTAGAAACAAACGGCCTACCCAAACTACAACAAAGTGATGTTGAAAATCTGAACAGACCCATAACAAGAGAAGAGATTGAAAAGGTAATAAAAAAACTCCCAACCAAAAAAAGCCCTGGCCCGGATGGCATCACTGAAGAATTCTACAAAACATTTACAGAAGAGATTGCACCAGTACTACTCAAGCTATTTGATGGCATAGAAAGGAAGCAACACTTCCACATTCATTCTATGAAGCCAGCATCACGCTGATACCAAAACCAGGCAAAGATGTCACAAAAAAAGAAAATTACAGACCAATATCTCTCATGAATATAGATGCAAAAATTCTGAACAAAATTCTAGCCAATAGAATTCAGCATCATATCAACAAAATAATACACCACGACCAAGTAGGATTCATACCAGGTATGCAAGGATGGTTCAACATTAGAAAATCAATCAACGTAATCCACCACGTAAATAAAAGGAAAGAAAAGAATCACATGATCATCTCAATTGATGCAGAAAAGGCATTTGACAAAGTCCAACACCCATTCCTGATAAAAGCTCTCAATAAAATAGGTATAGAAGGGAAATTTCTCAACATAATAATGGGCATCTATGCAAAACCAACGGCCAACATCATTCTTAGAGGAGAGAGGCTGAAAACATTCCCCCTGAAAACAGGAACAAGACAAGGATGCCCTTTATCACCACTCCTATTTAACATTGTGCTGGAAGTTCTAGCTAGAGAAATAAGGCAAAAAAAGAAATAAAGGGCATCCAAATTGGTAATGAAGAAGTTGAACTGTCTCTGTTTGCGATGATATGATACTACACATAGAAAACCCTAAAGACTCCATGAGAAGTCTACTGGAACTAATAGAAAGATTGAGCAGAGTAGCAGGATACAAGATAAACGTACAAAAATCAGTTGGATTCCTATACAACAATAAGGAGAACGATGAAAAGGAAATCATGAAAACAATACCATTTATAACAGCCCCTAAAAAGATAAATTACGTAGGAATAAATCTAACCAGGGATGTAAAAGACCTATACAAAGAAAACTACAAAACACTAATGCAAGAACCCACAGGGATCTACATAAATGGAAAAACTTACCATGCTCATGGTTAGGTAGACTCAGTATTCTGAAAATGACAATTCTACCCAAAGCAGTTAACAAGTACAATGCAATCCTGATCCAAATACCAGAAACATTCTTCAAAGAATGGAAAAACTAATTTTTGGCTTTGTATGCAGGGGTAAAAGCCCCAAATAAGTAAAGCACTACTGAAGAAGAAGAATAAATCTGGAGGACTCACACTACCTGACCTCAGAACCTACTATACAGCTACAGTAGTCAAAACAGCCTGGTACTTGTACAACTACAGATACATTGACCAATGGAACAGAATTGAGAACCCAGATGTAAATCCATCCACCTACGGTCACCTGATCTTCGACAAGGGCCCAAAGTCCAACAAATGGGGAAAAGACAGGCTTTTTAACAAACGGGGCTGGCAAAACTGGATATCCATCTGCAAAAAATTGAAACAGGACCCATACTTCACACTGTATACAAAAATAACTTCAAAATGCATCAAAGACCGAATATAAAGCCTAAAACTGTAAAGTTCATACAAGAAAAAATCGGACCCACACCACAGGCCTTAATGCATGGCATTCACAGGATGCGATCCATAACCATCAACGCACAAACCCCAAAAGATAAGCTAGATAACTGGGATCTTCTAAAAATCAAACACCTATGCTCTTCAAAAGACTTCACCAAAACAGTAAAAAGAGAACCTACAGACTGGGAAAAAATTTTTGGACAATACAAGTCAGACAAAGGTCTAATCTCCATAATCAACAAGAAAATCGAACACCTCTGCAACAAAAAGACAAATAATCCTATTAAAATGGGCAAAGGAAATGAACAGACACTTCACCAAAGAAGACATTCTAATGGCCAACAGACACATGAGGAAATGCTTGCGATCATTAGCCATTAGAGAAATGCAAATTAAAACCACAGAGAGATACCCTCTCACCTAGCATTACTGGCACAAATGGAAAACACTGGAAATAACAAATGTTGGAGGGACTGCGGGGAGATCAGAACCCTTATGCACTGCTGGTGGGAATGCAAAATGATACAACCATTTTGGAAAATGATATGGTGCTTCCTCAGAAAGCTAGAAATAGACATACCATTCGATCTAGCAATCCCACTCCTAGGAATATATCCTAGAGAAATAAGTGTCATCACTCAAATAGACATATGCACACCTATGTTCATGGCAGCATTGTTCACAATAGCAAAATGATGGAAACAACGTATGTGGCCCATCAACAGATGAATGGATAAACAAACTATGGTACATACACACAATGGAGTACTATGCAACAAGGAAGAACAAAGATGAATCTGTGAAGCATCTCATAACATGGATGAAACTGAAGGACATTATGCTGAGTGAAGTAAGTCAATCACAAAAGGACAAATATTGTATGAGACCTCTATTGTAAAAACCCATGAAAAAGTTCACACACAAAATGTAACAATCTTTGTTGGTTACCAGGGATGGGAGGAGTGGGCGGGGGATATACTAAATAGGCAATAGATAAGTGGTATCTTGGGTGAAGGGTGAGACAGTACACAATACAGGGGAAACCAGCACAACTTGTACAAGGAAAGGTCATGGAAGCCCCCTAGACACATCCAAACTCCCTGAGGGACTGAATTGCTGGGTGGAGGGCTGTTGGGACCATGGTGTTGGGAAACATCTAGCTCAATTGGCATAACACAGTTTATAAAGACAGTGTTCTACATTCTACCTTGGTGAGTAGCGTCTGGGGTCTTAAAAGCCTGTGAGAAGCCATCTAAGACACTCCACTTGCCTCATCCCTTCGGGAGCAAGGGAGAACGAAGAGAACAGGATATAAGGAAAAGATTAGTCCAAAGGACTAATGGACCACAGCTACCAAGGCCTCCACCAGACTTGAGTCCAGTACAGCTAGATGGTGCCCAGCTACCACCACTGACTGCTCTGACCAGAATCACAACAGAGGGTTCTGGATAGAGCTGGAGAAGGATGTAGAACAAAATTCTAACTCACTAAATAAAGACTTGATTTACTGGCCTAAAGGAGACTGGAGAAACTCTGAGAGTATGGCCTCCAGGTTCCCTTTTAGCTCAGTCGTGAAGTCATCTCTGAGGTTCACCGTTCAGCCTGGGAATGGACAATCCCCTAAAACCAAATGGGTCTAATGAGGTACAGCAGTCCAGGGACAAGGGCTGTAAGGCAGAAGGGGACACGGAAGCTGGTGATAGGGAACCCAAGGTTGAGTAAGGATAGTGTTGATGTGTTGTGAGGTTGTTAACCATTGTCATAGGGCAACATGTGTACTAATTGTTAAATGAGAAACTATTTTGTTCTGTACGCCTTCATCTAAAGTGAGAATAGCAGCACAATTGGAAGAGTGTAGTTGATGTCACTGAACTGTGCATGTAGAAATTTTTGAAATGGTTATCTTTTGCTATGTGTATTTTCACCAGAATAAAAGGTTGATAAGGGAGAGAGTTGACATGTTGTGGTGTTGTTATCCAATGTCATAAAACAATACGGGTACTACTATTTCATGAGGGACTAGTTGTTCTGTAAGCCTTCACCTGAAGTACAATTAAAAAAACAAAATTGTTAACAGAAAAAAAAAATAGATTTTTTTCAAGATACAGCCACACTATTCTTCATTAACATAAAAAAGACAACTCATTATCAAATGAAATTATTACTACATGCATAAAGGTTAGGATTTACAACACATATTTTAGGGGACACAATTCAATCCATAAAGTTCCCCCTTTAGCTCCCCAAAATTCACATCTTGGCACACGTAAAACACATTCAGCCCATCACATCATTCCCAAGTCTTAAATCAACTCCAAGTCCGAAAACTCATCTTCTGAATTATCTAAATCAAATAAATACGGGTGAGATTTTAGGCATATTGCATCCTGGGACAAAATTCCTCTTCATCTGTGAACCTGTGAAATCTAGCCTACAAGTTATCTGTTTCCAAAGTACAATGGCAAAACAGGAACAAGGTAGACATTTCTACTACAAACAGGAGATATTGGAGGGAAAGAAGGGATAATTAGCACTAAGCAAGTCCAAAACCCAAAATTTACATTAGCTTTCAAGTCTTGAAAATAATCCTCTGTTCTTTGAGACTATCTAGGCAATGGCCCTGCCCTCCAGACTCCACCCCCTCAGCTATGGGCATTGGTCCCATCTTCCTGACCAAACTGAATGGCAGTGTACTCCAGAATAGAGTTGGTGAACAACTGGCTATTTGAAACCTAGGAGGACCTGGCTCCAGTTGCTGGTGCCATATGTGTTATCTAACACAACAGAGACTTTTGCTAATGCTCTCCTAACTTCCTTCTGAACTCTCACCAGAATTGCCTTTGATGCCCGTAATTCTACCAACAACCTCTTCAAGGCAATCTTGACTTTTGCTATTATGCACCTTAAAACTCTTCCTGCCTCCACCCATTATCCAATTCAAAAACCACTTTCACACTGTTGATATTTACTAGAGCAGCACCCCACTCTTCCAGTGCCAAATTTTGTTTTATTTAGTTCTGCTGTAACAGAAATAGCACAAATGGATGGCCTTAACAAACAGAAATTTCTTTTCTCACGTTTAAAGGCTAGAAGTTTGAATTCAGGCTGCTGGCTCTAGCGGAAGGCTTTCTCTTTCTGTTGGCTCTGGAGGAAGATCCTTGTCTCTTCAGTTTGTTTCCTGGTTCCTTGGAGAGCTCCACGTGGCTTGATATCAGTCTTCCCCCATCTCTGCCTCTCTGGCTTGTTTGATCTCTTTTATATCTTGTAAGAGAGTGACTAAAGACACATTCTACACTAATCCTGCCTCATTAACATAACAAAGACAACCCATTCCCAAATGGGATTATAACCACAGGCATAGAGGTTAGAATTTACAACATATAGTTTTGGGAGACACAGTTTAATCCATAACAGTATCTAACATATGGTGAATGCAACTCTTTATCTTTATTATTATTATTAAGCATCCATTACTTGGATGTATCATTGATTTATATGGACATTTTTGAAAAAGGAGAAGTTTCTATTTGTTTTAGTTGCACATTTTTTCCCCTAGTTACATATAGTATATTTTACCATCCATCTTGGCTTATACTTGTGCTAAGCATTTGGACAAACAGCCTGGTGACACAGTGGTTAAGTGTCTGGCCGCTCACCAAAAGGTCAGCAGTTCGAATCCACCAGGTGCTCCTTGGAAACCCTATAGGGTTGCTATGAGTCAGGATTGACTCGACAGCAATGGGTTATCTTTGATTTAAAATACTCAGTACCTGGAAAGAGTAAAGGGGTTTTTTGTTTGTTTGTTTGTTTTGGTTTTTTAAAAATACTTTCAGTCTTTTAAATCTCCTAAATTGTATTTTACTGTATAAGAGGTAAAAAGTCCTATTAGTGACACTTGAAGTTCTATAGTAGCTGCCAGTTGCCAGTGATCATCAAGTGAATAAAGCATTCATCAGTGGCATGTAAATCAACCACGTTCATAAATCATTCTGCTCAATCTGTTACCAGAAGTGAGCTAAATGAACATTTCAGAAACATCTATAAAAATTTAAGACCAGGAACAGGAATAGTTTTTTCGGTCTAGTAGTCAGAAATGATAGAAATCTTACAAGATAAATTTTGTCAATTTCTTATTTCATTTTGCATAACATATGATCTAAACAAGTAAATTCCTTCTTGCATATGCCATGCCTTCTACACAAATTGAATTTTCCCTCTTCAAACAGGCTCCCTTTACAAGTGTGACAAGTATTCATTTAGGTTTCATTTACTCCCTAAGTAAACGTGCCTGCCTCTTTCCTTGGTTTCCTTTCTTTCCCCTTATTCATGAGTTCTTCCCCACCACTGCCAGCACCTCGATGTCTTCATGCTATTCTTGGTTTGCTTAGATGGCCCTGCTATGGGCCCCTGAAGTTTCTGTTTATTTCTACCCCAGATCATATTTTGTAGTATTTATATATTAACCTCCTCATGCCTCCCAGGTCAGGATGGTATGACATAACTAATTCTTCAGGATAAGAAAAAAAGACATCTGTAATGAAATCACTCCTGAGGTTCATTCTCCAGCCAAAGATTAGATAGGTCCATAAAACAAAATGAGACTAAAGGAGCACACCAACCCAGCGGTAAGGACTAGAAGGTAGGAGGGGATAGGAAAGCTGGTAATAGGGAACCCAAGGTCAAGAAGGGAGAATGTCATGGGGTTGGTAACCAATGTCACAAAACAATATGTGTACTAATTGTTTAATGAGAAGCTAGCTTGTTCTGTAAACCTTCATCTAAAGTACAATAATAAAAAGAAAAAGTTGTGAATGAGCAAAAGGAAACCAAACCTGTTGCTGTGAGTAGATTCCCACTCATAGTGACCTCTATGACACAGTAGAACTGCCCCATAGGGTTTCCAAGGAGTGACTGGTGGATTTGAACTGCTGACATTTTGGTTGGCAGCTGAGCTCTTGACCACTGTGCCACCAAGGCTCTGAATAAAAGAAAGCAATCTATGAAAAGATGAAGGCCTAGTTCAAAGGCATCTCTCTGTAGCTTTCTCTGACTCTCTTCCCAGAAGAAATAATACTCCCTTACGCACATTCTCAAGGAGCCCTGGTGGTGCAGTGGTTGGGTGCTCGGCTATTAACTGAAGGGTTGGCAGTTGGAACCCACCAGCCACTTCACAGGAGAAAGATGTGGCAGTCTGCTTCAAAAAAAAAAAAAAAAAAAAAAGAGAGAGACTGAGAAAAGATGATTTCTATGCCAGAGAGCAATTTGTAAGACATAATCCCAGGAAATACAGCAACACTGTTGAGGGATTTTCTGTTCTATTTACTAGAAAACAACCCTTTCCTCATGTATAGGATCAAGTAAAGTGAGTACACTTCAAAAACTACAGCCAAAAGGAGGGACATGGCTATTTTATTTGAAAGACATTGTGATCGTTAAGGTTGTGTGTCAACTTTGCAAGGCCATGATTCTCAATGGTTTGACAGTTATGATGTAGTTTGGCAGTTGTATACTAATGTGACCACTTCCGTGATGAGATTTGATAAAATGTGATCACCTCCATGATGGGATTTGCTATGAGTAGCCAATCAGTTGAAAGGGAGTTTCCTTGCATCCCGTATAGGTGGACTTTCTGGCAAGGCTCACAGCTTTTGCTCACTGTGGATCCTACAGCTGGCTCCTGTTCATCTGACCCCAGTTCTTGGGACTTGAGCTAGCAGCTTACCTGTGGTCTTGCCTACCGATCTTGGCATTCACTGGTCTTCACAGCCTGTGAGCCAGAACCTTGCTCTCTGACCTACCAATCTGGGGTTCACCAGCCCCTGAGGCTGTGTGAATCAGGAGAAGCCTCCAGCCTGACCCACAGACTTAGGACTTTTCAGCCTTTACAACCACGTGAGCTATTTCATTGACATAACTCTCTCTATATATATATTTATATGCTTTGCTGGCTTTGCTTCTTACAGAACCTAGCCTAAGACAGATACCTTTTACCACTTTAAATAATTAAACATATCTGTTCTCCAAATGGGAATGATTACAAGGATATCAACTGGTAATAAAAGAAGATGAAAAATTCAGTGTTTTGTTACAATGATAAGATGAATGTATTGATCCTCTTAGGAGAATCATTTACTGAGGTAGAATAAGGCCCAGTTTTAAGTGCTTCAGGGACACTGGTTTCAGTTCAGTAAAAGAAAGAATTTGAAATAGAATGTTCCAAAGATGGGGATTATTGCTTTGGAAGATGTTGCTGTTGTTAAGTGTCATCGAGTTGGTTGCGACTCATAGTGACTTTATGTACTACAGAATGAAACACTGCCTGGTCCTGCACCATCCTTGCAATTGTTGTTATGCTTGAGCCCATTGTTGCAGCCACTGTGTCAATCCATCTTGTTGAGGGTCTTCCTCTTTTTTGATGACCTTGTACATTACCAAGCACTATGTCCTTCTCCAGGGACTGATCCCTCCTGATAACATGTCCAAAGTATGTAAGACATAGTCTTGCCATCCTTGCTTCTAAGGAGCATTCTGGTTGTACTTCAATATTCTTCACCAACATCACAATTCAAAGGCATCAATTCTTCTTCACTCTTCCTTATTCATTGTACAGCTTTCATATGCATATGATGCAATTGAAAATATCATGGCTTGGGTCAGGGGCACTTTAATCTTTAAGGTGACATCTTTGTTTTTCAACACTTTAAAGAGGTCTTTCACAGCAGATTTGCCCAATGCAATGCGTCTTTTGATTTCTTGACTGCTGCTTCCATGGGTGTTGATTTTGGATTCAAATAAAATGAAATCCTTGACAACTTTAATCTTTTCTCCATTTATCATGATGTTGCTTATTGGTCCAGTTGTGAGGATTTTTGTTTTCTTTAAGTTGAGGTGTAATCCATACTGAAGGCTGTGATCTTTGATTTTCAGCAGTAAGTGCTTCAAGTACTCTTCACTTTCAGCAAGGAGGATTGTGTCATCTGCATAACACAGGTTGTTAATGAGTCTTCCTCCAATCCTGATGCCACATTCTTCTTCCTATAGTCCAGCTTCTCGGATTATTTTGGAAGATAGTGAATCTCAATCTCAGAAGATGTTTCGGCTAGGCCAGATAATCATTTGGCAGTGGTTTTCGTCATGAGGATTCAAACAGCAAATACATGGGCCTTAGCACTAATGATGCAGTAGTTAAAGCGCTCAGCTGTTAACCAAATTGTTACCTGAATAGGGTCCATGCCCTGGAGCAGTCGAGCTAATAAAACATACTTCAAGTCAGAAAGAGAAAGTTTTTAATTCAGGAAGTGTACACCACCGGTGACCCAGCAGCAACTCAGGCTGTCCTTAGGGAGTCCCAAAAGGCGTTTTTACATTAGAGCGTATATATGATTTTTACAAAGGTTAGAAGTGTTGTTATTCACTCAGAGATAATTACAAGAGATTTTTTATTATACTAAGGAGATTGGGAACTGGACATTTCCTTATCAGCCTAAAGATATATGTCTCTGACATCTGGGCTCTAATCTTCCTGTGGGGGATCCTAAGGCATAAAACAGTCATTAACAAAGGTACGAGCAAAACAAAGTCATTAACGAAGGTACAAGAAAAGGGAGAAGGCAAAGAAAAAAGAAAAAAAAATTATAGGTTCATTATGGCGTTAGTTATGTCAAGCCCTCAGTTGCCCATTCTGAAAAGGAGAAAACATGCTGGGGAGTATTAGGGTCACAAAATGGTGTGCAGTTTGAATGTACCAGCTGCTCTGTGGGAGAAAGATGTGGCAGACTGCTTCCACAGAGATTTACAGCCCTAGAAACCATATGGGGCAGTTCTACTTTGTCCTAATGGGTCACTAAAAATCAACAACAACAACAAAACCATTGCCATCAAGTCAATTCTGACTCATAGTGACCCTGTAGGACAGAGCAGAACTACCCATAGGGTTTCAAAGGAGCAGCTGGTGGATTTGAACAGCTGACCTTTCGGTTAGCAGCCATAGCTCTTAACCACTGCACCACCAGGGCTCCATAAGGTCATTATGAGTAGGAATCTACTCCATGGCAGTGAGTTCGTTTTTGTTTTTGTTTTTGTTTTTGGTTAGGAGTTTAAGATCATATTAACAAGTTATTATCCAACTTGATGATTTTTAAAGATGCTATTCTTTGAAGCTCAGATTCTAAACTCTCTATTCAGGTTTCAAAGGTAATCTTCAGTTTACTGAACTCAAACCCTCAGCATCTCTTACTCCATCTACCTCTATGCCCTCAACTGTATCTAGCACTATCAAAAGCTTAGCTGATGTTTAAATTGCTGACATTTTTGAATCATATGATTCCAATTCCATGTCAGTTTTGCTAAGGGAAGGGGTCTTTTTTTAAAAAAAAACAATATTTGTTTTAGAAGACTGAGGAGCAGAAGTGGTTATTCACAGTAACCAATTGAACGGTTCCTCAATGCAACTGATTACTGGCTTCACCACCTACCAACTGTGAGACAATAAAAAATTAAATTTACTTACTCTACATGTGGTTTGTTTCTTTATCTGGAACATTGGGGTGATAATGGTAACCTACCTCACAGGGTTATTGAGAGGTTTAAATTTTTAATAGATGCAAAGTGCTTAGAACTGTGACTAGCACTTGATAATCACCTAATAAGTGTTAACTATTATTTTCAGATTACAGAGTAGTATTTTGCAATCAGAAACTAGATGCCTTTTTTATTTCCCTAGATTTCCTATTGAGAAATGACAACTCCCTGTCTTTTTGTTTTGCTTGACTTTTCTGTCATGAAACTTCTGGGTTTTGTATTTATTTCCTGGGGTTAGTCTAACATAGTGCCACAAACTATAAAAAGAAATTCGTTGTCTCACGGTACTGGAGGCTAGGTGTGTGAAATCAAGGTGTGGGCTGTGTTGATTCCTTCTGAGAACTCTGGGGAAGAATCTATCCCTTGCCTGTCTCATAGCTTCTAGCGATAGCTGGCAATCCTTGGTGCTCCTTGGCTTGTAGATGTATCATTACAAATCTCTACCTCCATCTTCACGTGATCGTTTTCCCTCTGTGTATATTCTCCTCTTTTATAAAGTCACCGCTTATATTGGATTAGGGCCTACTCTTCTCCAGTAGGATCTCATGTTAACTGATGACATCTCAAAACCCCTATTACTGAACAAGGACACATTCACAGGTACGGTGAGGGGTGGGGTGGGGGGTGGGTTGCAGGGATGGGGGTGGTGGGGGTGGTAGGGGTTGGGGTATGTGGGGGTGGGGAGATGTTAAGACTTCTACATACCTTTTTGGGGGACACAATTTAATCCATAACAGGTTTCTTTCTTGACTTTTAAATACATACTAACTAGAAGCTGGACCAGTCCCAAACATTCTTAGATTACAAGTAGTCCACAGTTTACGAATGAGATCCGTTCCTAAGTGTCTTTAAGTCTTTAAGCCAAATTTGTAGGCAAGTTGAAACAGGTGCATATGGTTCTTATTTAGCCTTACTTTAGTACAAGAAAAGGTTCAAAGTCTTTTCAATAATTTAAAAGTTGCACGAGCAGCAGCAAGTGAAAGTGATTGTGATGAAGAATTTGTGGCCAGTAGGGGTTGGCTCAATCTTTTCAAAGTGAGGGCAAATTTACCTAACATGAAAGGGCAAGTATGAGTTGTCCTTAAGTCAGACACTGGTAACCAGGGACTGCCTATATTTGTTTATACTTTCAGAAGTGATGCCATTTGTTTTCATTTATTTTCATCAGGCAATCAAAACTTTTCTTTACATTTCTCTTTTTCTGTCTCCCATATTTTTTCTTTCTTTCCTCCCCAGCCAAATCCCTAATAACTCTCACTTTCTATGTCCACTAGACTTAAAAAGGAAGGCTAGGGCATCCTGTCACCAATTCCTAGTAAGCAGAAATCACAGGGTCTTCTAGGACCTTGCCAATTAACATGCCAAATCACATTTGTGAGGTGTGAGCTTCAGGGCTATGTTCTCTGCTGTCAGACGTGGTGAAAAAAATTCCATCAAGACCAGCTTTCAGAGAATCACATGACCACATGACCTAGGGTATCACTGAAGATGTTAATGCCTTTTAAGGTGTTTAGAAAGAATATGACAAAAGGCTTCTCTGAATAGACCTGAAACTGGTAAATCAGGATTTTATTTTATTTTATACCTCCATTGTGAATTTTTTTTTTTTTTAACTTGGGGGATGAAAGAGAAATGGCGCATTCCCAGGACACAGTAACAAATGACAGTGGTGACTATGATCAATAAATAAGTAAACAAATAAATAAACATAAATACAAATTCGAACATGTCACTCCTCCATATTATGAGAGCTGTTAGGACTCCCAATTTGATAGTGAAATGTCTTCCTCGAAAATAGGCAAAATGATTTATGGAGTAATGAAGGGAAATAGAGTATCTTGTAGCTGTTGGTTTGGATTACATTGCTCTATTGTTTATCGTTTGGATCAAGTAGCCAAGTTTCTTCCATGTGTCCTTGAAAATTAAGCTTTTTCGTCTTATTACGTAATGGGAAAAAAATTAAAGAAGGGTGTGTATTCAAATATGTGGAGAAAAAAATCAATATATATGCATATATTTAAATTATATATGTATCTCTGGAAGTAGGTAGCCATATTAATGTGTGTATGGTTTTCAAACTTGCTCCACTCTGGCACCCTTCCACGACTTTGCAAGTGCTATTCTCTTTTCTGACATTGCCTCTCTTGTTCTGTCTGTTGTGTTCTTTCTCTTTCTTCAAGACTGCATCACGTGTCTCCACCACCGCGAAGCCTTCCTTGCCTCCCTTTAACAAATACCCTGCAGCAGTGCTATGCTGGGACTTCCACATGTTGTTAAATAAATCTCCATCAAATCATGTTTTACTGCATACGCTAATATCCCTTAACATCTTCATCTCCCCACACTGCACAGCAAGCTCCATGAGGCCAGATCATGTTTATTATACATTTAGTAAATATCTTATTTAATGTATACATACAGATAATGGGAGCTCTGGTGGCACCGTGGTTAAAGCAATCAACTGCTAAGCAAAAGGCCTGTAATTCAAAACCCCAGCAGCTCTGCAGGAGAAAGATTTGGCAGTCTGCTCCCATAGAGATTTACAGCCTTGGAAACTCTGTGTGGTTCCTATGAGTTGAAATCGACTTGACAGTAGTGAGTGTGGTTTTGTATACGTATAGATAAGTATGTATATTTCAAATATATCTATCATGTAATCTTATGTGTGTGTGTGTGTGTGTGCAAAACACCACACACACCAATGCCATCAAGTGGTCTCTGACTGATTGTGACCCCATACGTGTCAGAGTAGGGTTTTCAATGGCTGATTTTTCTTAAGTAGATCACCAGGCCTTTCTTCCCAGGAGCCTCTGGGTAGAATGGAACCACCAGCGTTTAGGTTAGCAGGTGAGCACATTGACTATTTGCACCACCCAGAGACTTTTACACTTTACTAATTAACTAATTACTTAAATAAAATCTTTGACAGATATCCAATTTATAACCACAAACACTCAATGCTGTCAAGTCGATTTCAACTCATAGCAACCCTATAGGACAGAGTAGAACTGCCCCATAGGGTTTTCAAGGCTGTGATCTTCATGAAAACAGATTGCCACATCTTTCTCCTGAAGAGCTGCTGATGGGTTCGAACTGCCAAACTTGTAGTTAGAAGTCCAATGCTTAACCAGTTCGCCACCAGGGCTCCTTATCCAATATATGTTTTGATGAAAGTCATTATGTAGCTTAAAATAATCCATTAGCAGATACTTTTTAACACCTATTATAAAATATATGCATTCATTCAAGCTTCAACACATACGCTACTATGTGCCAAGCACTTTTCAAAGTAATACATATATAGTGGTGTACTAGAGAGAAAAGGTTTATGCTTTCATGAGGCTTATACTCTAATGGGGTAGACAGACAATAAACAAGCGAATATATAGTATATTTTCATAGAGTAATAGATGAAATGGAGAAAAGTAAAGGAGTATAAGAGGACAGAGTGCCATTAAAAATGACAAAAGACTTCAAAATGAACGAAGAAGATGCATCCCGCCTAGTACACCTGTCCAAGTTATCAGTACTTTCATTGTCTTTGAGCTATTTTACAGCTCTAAATTTTAGAAAACTGGTAATAAGGCATAGGATTCCTAGTCATAGAAATAGAAATTAATTGTATCTGGTGGAATGTTATTGATCATTGCCTTGTGGATAGATCATTGATTTATATATTCATTTCAGAATTCCTTATTGCCCATATATGTACAATTCATTGAATTTTCCTTGGAACTACTTGTAGATTTTTACCGACTTCCTCACTAATTAATGAAAAATAAGTCCTTAGCATGTTTTTCTTCTATATTTGCATGAGAGGCCTGAGTTTACATTTTTTAAACGGGGGGTTAAAGCAGGTAGCCATGGTCTGAAGTGACTTCTTTGAAAATACAGCTGACCAAGACCTGAAAGACATGGGGTGTGGACCATTTGAATACTTAGGGAAAGAACATTCAAGGCAGAAGGAAAAATGTAGGAAAACTCTCAAGTAGAAACAAACCAGGCAAGTTTTAAGAAGTTACAGGAGGGAGAGTCAGTTTGAAGAGATGCCCGTGATGAGAAGACTGGTAGGAGGTGGGTTTGTAGGGGTGCGAGGCAGTCAGGCCGATCCAGCCAGTGCATGCTAAGATAAAGGACTTGCATTATTTCTCCTGAGTATGACAGGGAGGATGGAGCAAGGAGCAGGAAATGATCAGATCTTATTTGTTTTTGAAAAAGTTCGCTAAGGATGTTCTGCTGAAAATAGATTTCAGGTAAGAATAGTGGAAAGAGACTGTGCTGGTGTTGTTGTATGCCTTCCAATTGATTCCAACGCATAGTGACCGTCTAGGCAGAGTAGAACTGCCCCATAGGGTTTCCTAGACTGTAATCTTTATAGGAGCAGATCACCAGGTCTTTTCTTCCCGTGGAGTCACTGGTGGGTTTGAACTGCTGACCTTTCAGTTAGTTGCCCAGCACTTAACCATTACACCACCATGGCTCCTGGTAGTTCACAAGAAATATAATATTAACTCACCCGAGGGTGTTAGCAAATGAATTGGAAAGAGGTGGTGTGATTGACAGCGTATTTTGAAAGAAAGTTCTTAATAAATTGGATATAGAGTTAGAGGGAGAGAAAAAGATTCAACAATGATTTGTAAATGTTGAAACTGAGTAAGTAGGTGAACAATGGTGATACTTATTGATTAATAAAAGACTGGTGACAAAAAAGGTTTGAGTGGTGACATCAAGAATTTTGCCCTGGTTAGGTTAAACTTGAGCTATGTATTAGACTTCTAAGGGTAGGTCATGGGTAGGTAATTGGGTACCTGAGCATGGAGGCTGAGTAAGATATCTATGTTGGAGATAAAAAAGTGAGAATTAATAGCATATATAAGAATCATAAAGCAACAAGCATGGAAGAGATGACTCAGGAAGTGAGTACAGAGAAGAGAAATGGGCACAGTATTGCGTCTTGGTCCAGTTTAACATTGATCATTTATCAAAGGATACTGAGGAGGAGTTGACACTGAAGCTGGAGGTCACACAGGACAGCATAGTGTCCAAGATGCTGACTGAGGCAGGTGTTTCAAGAAGGAGAGAAGAATCAATTGTGTCAACACTACTGTGAGTTCCAAAAATATGAGGAGTAAGCATTGACTTTGACAAGATGAAAATTCTTGGCTATATTTGCAAGAGGTTTTCCCCTGAGTGTGGTTATTTTGATAAAAATCTGGTGTAGTTGACTAGAGTGCAATGGAGCGGTGATTGTAGACAACACTCAATGTGTTGTGGTAAAAATTGAACTTGATAACGGGTCAGGAGCTGGCGAGAGAGTACAAGAATTAGGAAAGGGTTTGTTTTCCTCCTTTAGATGAGAAATATTACTGTATGTTTATATGCTGATTAGTCCTGTAGAAACGAATACATTGATAATGAAGGAAAAGGGAGAAAATAATTGAATAATAAGCTGGAGAGAAAGGAAGTGGTGATTTGAGAGTGGGTGCTTAAAACTGAGACTTCATAGGTAATGGTGATGTTTCACATGGGAGTAGGAGGCTGAAGAGATATGGGAATAAATATGGTTAGATGTTCTGAGCCCAAGGGACTGAATTACCAGGGTGCTGGATGAGTAATAAAGCTGAACTCTGTGTTCACTAAAATTATAGCAAAAGTCACTTTAGAGAGAGGAATAGTGAGATGATGCATTGCACACACACCTTATCTCTGAAGCACTCACTGGTGACTTAAACAATACAAATTTATTGTTGTGGTGCACACCTAGGTTGTTCACTAATAATAATAATAAATAACAGTTTCATGGTGAGGATTCAATGTTTACTCTTCTGTCACTGGGCTGGCACATATCTTGGCTGGCTCTGCCTCCTTCACTGCTGATCTAGCTCTCAACCAGAAGCCTCAGGACAGTATTGAACTGATGTCCCTCAAAGCAGAACTAGTTTGAGGGCAACTCCTATATGGAGTGTATCAAGGCTGAGGGGGGAGTCCCCTTGTGCCTCGGCCAGGGCCCCTGTGCCTTTGACAGGGCCCTTGGGCCTCCAACAGGCCACTGTACCTCCTCTGGGCCTCTCCCTCTCATCCAGGGTTTCTGATGCTGCCCAAGCCCACTTGTGATCTCGGCTGCTTCCGGTGTTGCTGCAGCCCTTAAGTGTGTTACAGTTTTTGGCCCAATCCTCTCAGACCACCCTGCTGCCACTTCTTTGTTCAGCTGACATCAGCTTCTGCCTCTTCTGGCCTCTGCTGTTATTTTCTCCTGGCTCTGCCTTCTATCAAGTCCAGGGTTTCTGCTGTTTCTGATGAATCTTTCAGTCTCTTACCCTCTGGCTGAAGTCTCCACCTGGGACAAGGATGGGTGGTGTGTGTGTTCTTCAGCACAGAGCTTCCTCTTCCCCAGGAGATGTGCTCACCCCTCCTTCGAGAGCCCAGTGATCATGCTCTCCAGTGCAGGAAGCTCCAGTGAGCCTTCAGCTTCCTAGGTTTTTATTGGCCTCACCACCACAGGCCTCCTGAGGCTTAGTTAGCATTGGCACCGAGGTGATCTCTCTTAGTTGGGTCAGCCCTCACTTATTGCTGTCATTTGTGGTCCTACTCTCAGAACCAGGACCGAAGGTCAAATCACTTATGCAAAAGGGTTTCATACCCCACAGGTGGATAATAATATTTTCATGACATAAGAGGGAATAAGTCAGAGGTCGTGAGATAACCTCAAAAGCATAAGGTGCCTCAGTGGTTGTCTTAGTTATCTAGTGTTGCTATAACAGAAATACCACCAGTGGGTGGCTTTAACAAACATAAATTTATTTTCTCAGTTTAGGAGGCTGGAGCTCCAAATTCAGGAAGATGGCTTTAGGGGAAGCCTTTCTCTGTGGGCTCCAGGAGAAATTCCTTTTCTCTTCTTAGCTTGTTTCTCGGTTCCTTGGGGATCTTCATGTGGTATGGCATCTATCATCCCCCATCTAGGTAGGCTTCCTTGCTTGGTTGCTTGGTCAATCTGCTCTTTTGCATCTCAAAAGAGATTGACACAAGATATACCCTACACTAACACTGCTTCATTAACATAAAAAAGAAAACCTATTCCCAAATGGGATTATGCAACACATATTTCTGGGGGACACAGTTCAGTCCATAACTGGCATAGTGTGAAAGTGTACATTTTTTGAAGGAAATGGCATTTTTCATCAAAGAGTAGCTATTAAGTAACAGTAAAGGAAAAGGAGGGCCCCTACATCAGCTTCAGCCTCTTTAGTAGGAGAAATGTTGGAATAATCTCTACTCAAGGGGGCTGCAGCCAGGCTTTAGACAGAACAAGACAGTGAAAGGAACACTCAGAGAGGATTTGAAGATATGGTGCATTTTACTGGTGATGGTCCATATAAGTTCCAAAGGTCACAGTAGAAGGATTAAAGAAATGAGAGGAATATAGGCCAACATAGATTTAGATAATTGTCCAAAGAGAGGCATGGAGATAAAGGCCTGGTTGATGAGGGACAATTATTGGTAGAGTGAATATATGACTTTCTATGTCTGTTTCTGTGTAATTCTTAATAATACGTCCATTCTCAGAAGTGCCCTTATTTGGAATAAATTATTAGATCAACCTACTTGCAAGTAAGTGAGGTTAAACAGGAATAAAAAAAAAAAAAGAACAGATAAGCTTTATACTGTTGTTCTCTTTGGGGGTATGAGTTGGTAATGAGCACTATTTATGGCTTTCTTCTAAGAATTGGTCCTGTGAGCGGCCATTTTGCAGTGATGTTTGGCTATGCCCATAATAGGGAAGGGGTGGTCTCAGCGCAAGCACATGCTAAACACATGGAGTTCTGTGGCTCCCTTACGTGCTGCAATAGGGGTGTGGGTACATTTGGTAGGGGCAAGTATTATAGTCTGTCTAGGAACTAATGAAAATTGGATGACCAAATTAATATTAGCCTTTAAAACAATTTACTTAAAGCCTCTTCACTTGTTTTCATGAATACAACCAAACACTTTGAGGGACAGAGTAGAAGGGGCGGGGGTCTGGGGACCATAGTTTCAAGTGACATCTAGATCAATCGGCATAACAAAGTTTACTAAGAAAATGTTCTGCATCCCACTTTGGTGAGCAGCATCTGGGATCTTGAAAGCTAGGGTGCAGAACTCAAATTCTAGTAAAAAGACCAGACTTAATGGTCTGACTGAGACTGGAGGAACCCCAGAAGATATGGCCCCTGGACTCTCCGTTAGCCCAGAAGTGAGACCATTCCCAAAGCCAACTCTTCAGACAAAGATTAGACTGGACCATGGGGCATAAAATGATACTTGTGAAGAGAGTGCTTCTTAGCTCAAGTAGATACATGAGACTAAATGGGCAGCTCCTGTCCGGAGGTGAGATGAGAAGGCAGAAAGGGACAAGAGCTGGTTGAACGGTCACGGGAAATTCAGGGTGGAAAGGAGGAGCGTGCTGTCACATTATAGAGAGAGCAGCTAGGGTCACATAGCAATGTGTGTATAAACGTGTGTATGAGAAACTGACTTGAGCTGTAAACTTTCACTTAAGCACAACTAAAAAAAAAGATGAAAAAGAAAAAGACTCTTTACTTGCTCTAAGTTTTTCTTATATTTCTTCTGCCCTGTAAATGGGAATTGTAGTGGGTTGAAAAATGCCCCAACCCAACTCATGTCTATCTGGAACCACAGAATACGAATTTGTTTGGAAATAGGGTCTCAGCAACTGTAATTAGTTAAGATGAGGTCATACTGGATTAGGGTCACTCTAAATCCCATGACTGGTGTCTTTATGACAGGAGAGGATGATTCAGAGACAGAATTAGAGAGAAGAAGGCCTTGTGAAGCTAGAGAGAAGACCACGTGGAGATGCACAGAGAGAACAAGACTATGTGAAATGGAAGCAGAGATTGGAGTGAGGCTAATGCAAGTCATGGAATGCCAAGGATAGCAGGGAACCACCAGAAGCTAAGAATACTCAAGGAAGGATTCTTCCCTAGAGCTTTAGGAGGATCATAACCCTACTGATTCCTTGATTTTGGACTTCTAGACCGCAGAAATGTGAGAGAATAAATTTGTTAATTTAAGCTACCTAGGTATGGTAATTTGTTAACGCAGACTAGGGAAACTAATACAGAGAACAATTTTTTGGGGGGGATCAGATTAAATCCATGTCCCTATGTGGATACTCTCTCTGTTCCAAGGTGAAAGGCAAGAGTATTATTTTCATATCTTTAAAGAACTTGACAAACATTTATTTTTAATGTAGTTTCCTTATCACTTTATATCTTCAGAAGAATGATTTCTGGCAGAAATGTGACATGTTGCTAGGTGAAATCAGTAACATTAATCAGATTTTTTTTAGATGCAAGTTTAAAAATAAGGCTTATAGTCAGTAATTCTTATACAGTAGACATTTATTAAATGATATGGGAATTTGGATAGACTAAAAGCTAAATGCTATATAACAGGGAAAAATGTGTTATTCCAAACATCAAACTAAATGATAGTATTTATAAGCCAATACATGTTAAAGCTCTAATCCTAATTTAGAGGTCGTTTCTTGATACTGCCAAATAAGGATAACACAGAAGGTTCCTTTAATTACCGGAATATTTGCTTCTGAAAATCAGAGCATACTCGCTTATCAGGGGATGAAGTTCTTGGGGCTATAATCAAGAAAATATATTCAAGAGCCAAGGAAATTTAGTACTTTATGTGTCAATCAAATCAGGAGAAAACATGGAAATGTAAAATATACCAATGCTGCAGGTGACATAATGTAGTTGTCCAGGAAAATTAGATTGCTGATGTGTTTCAGTCCCTTTAGTATGCAACAACATGTGTCTGAATTCAAAGGATCTGACAAATTACTGAGGGTGGTAAGATTAAGCAAAATGGAAACAAAATGAATGACATGTGAAATGTCAGAAAATTCACCTTGCTACAGGGGCAGCAGTTTGGAGATGAGAGTCAGAAGTATAAGAAAGGAAACTTGCCTCTATGGCATACCAGTTCTCCCTTGGGTAATGACTTAATGATAGGGTGTTGACTTATTAATAGGATGTAGCATGGAAATAATTCATAGAAAGTTCTTTGAAAATATAACCACATTCTTTGTCTCTTTACTCCACATTTTGAGTTTCCTAATGTACAGCCCTGAATAGAAAAAAAAAAAAAAAAAAAAGAGGCCTGATGATTAAGATTGTGATTTCTTGTCAGGTAGCCAATTTCTATACCCAAACAAATTTATTTAAATGAATAGACATTTTATAAACTGTTTTCTTCTTTTAAGAATTATAATTAAATTTATAACAGTTAAATAAAGGGAAAAGACCTAATTCAATTATAAAAAATTACCAAATCTAACTTCACCCTATGTTGAATATTTATACAAATCCAAAGTAGATATTCCCCGAGAAGTCTATTGAAAGTGGACTGACTGGTGGTATACTTGGGGTGCAGCTGGATGAAGAGGTGATGGAGTATGGAGCGGGAAGATAGTGAAATTGAGGACTAAAACAATTCACCATATGCTCTATATTTCCCAATTTTTCTCCTCTGACAATTAATTAGAATTTTAAGATGTTTTCTCACATTTTTAAGAAAAATACCATCATATTTGTGTGTCTATGCTTCTTTTCACACTCAGTTAAAGATGCAAACTAACTGTTTTCTTAAATTAGAAGAAAGTCCTACAGCAATTTCTCTTGGCATATGTTGGTAAATTAAACAAACTGCATATTATTTTATAAATATTAACTCTCTCAGTAGTACTCACAACTCTACAAATCTATTCTTCTATCTATAGTTTTTCTTTACTTTGTATTCACTATTTAATTATTTCAATAAATATTTATGGAGTACTGAATAAGGGCCTGTCCCTTTTCTAGGCTCATGAGGTGCTACAGTAAAAACAGCAACAATTCCCACCTTCTAGATCCTAGATCCCTAAGTCATTGCATTGAGGGAGCTACTTTGGAGTGCAGTCTGATCTGCTTCTGGCTGTGATATGACCAAGAAATACATTTTATTGTCATATTTAAGAGCTATTTATTATAGTAACTTAGTGTTGCCTACCTGGTTAATATAAAGACTCAAAGAATTTTTAAACTACAATTTTATATCCACCCAAATTGTCATTTAAATGTGAGAGTATAATAAAATATTCCCAGGCATGCTAGACATCAAATGTATCACAAACAGGGGCCCATTTTGAAAACAATCTTGAAGGAAGTTTAAAATAGATAATTAAATTCAGGATAGTGTGAAAAGAAAAATGGAATGAATGGGTGATCAAACAGTTTATTGTTATACGAAAGACTTCTGTTCCAAAGCAAGAAATTATATTCACAACAACCCTGAAAACAAAGTTTGAGCAGTATCATTGTGATAGTTATGGCTGAAATAAAAGCATGTTCTAGTAACTCTATTGTTACAAATTACAGATATTAAGAGTATAAAAAAATCAGTAGGTAAACATAAATATAATTATTAAGTTAAGCACAATAAATGAGAGAAAAATAAGGCCAATTTTAAGGTAGAAGAAAATTAGATTTAGCCAACTGACAAAAAAGCAAGGAAAGAAACAATGTTCAGAAGTAAGATCTGATGCATATATACAGTAAGTACACCATAAAACCTGTGAAAGCTAGAACTTGTATAAGGAGGGAACCTATCAGAGAAGAAAAACTCAAATATTTTCCACTACAATGAGTAAGACAAAAGTGGTAAGACTGCACCCTGTCAAATGTGGAAAACTTGTGAGACTCAAAAACAAGGAAGTTTCATTGAGTTCCAGCTCTCACAGGTTTCACTGCATTTAAAAAACTTAAAAGTTGCCTTCTAGTCGATTCCAGCTCATGGTGACCCCACGTGTGTCTGAATGGAATTGTCCTCCATATGGTTTTCAGTGTCTGTAAACTTTTGCAAGCAGATCACAAGGTCTTTATTTCCTGGTGCCTGCGAGTAGACTGGAACTTCCAACCTTTCAGTTAGCAGCCTAACTTGTTAATGGTTTGCACTACCCAGGGACTACATAAATCAATAAATGCAGAGAAGTGGTTCATGCTATGTTGTTGTTAGGTAGTTAGATGCCATCAAGTCGGTTCCTCCTCATAGTGACCCTATGTACAACAGAATGAAACACTGCTTGGTCCAGCACTGTCCTAACAATCATTACACTTGAGCCCATTGTTGCAGCCACTGTGTCAATCCATCTCATTAAGGGTCTTCCTCTTTTTTGATGACCCTCTACTTTACCAAGCATGATGTCCTTCTCCAGGGACTGGTTCCTCTTGATAACGTGCAAATTATGTGTGACGAAGTCTTGTCATCCTTGCTTCTAAGGAGTATTCTGGCTACACTTCCAAGATAGATTTGTTCATTCTTCTGGCAGTCCATGGTGTAGTCAATATTTTCTGCCAACACCATAATTCAGAGGCATCAGTTCTTCTTCCATCCTCCTTATTCGTCATCCAGCTTTCACATTCATATGAGGCGACTGAAAACACCATGGCTTGGGTCAGGCTCCCCTTAGTACTCAAAGTGACATCTTTGCTTTTTACACTTTAAAGAGGTCTTTTGCAGAAGATTTGCCCGATGCAATGTGTCATTTGATTTCTTGACTGCTGCTTCCATGGGTGTTGATTGTGGATCCAAGTAAAATGAAATCCTTGAAAACATCAATCTTTTCTCCATTTATCATGATGTTGCTTATTGGTCCAGTTGTGAGGATTTTTGTTTTATTTATGTTAAGGTGTAATCCATACTGAAGGCTGTAGTCTTTGATCTTCATCAGTAAGTGCTTCAAGTCCTCTTCACTTTTATCCAGCAAAGTTGTGTCATCTGCATATCGCAGGCTGTTAATAAGTCTTCCTCCAATCCTGATGTCATGCTCTTTTTCAGATAGTCCAGTTCTTGGATTATTTGCTCAGCATACCGATTCAATAAGTACGGTGAAAGGATACGATCCTAACACACACCTTTCTTGACTTTAAACCGTGCAGTATCCCCTTGTTCTGTTTGAACAACTGCCTCTTGATTTAAGTACAGATTCCTCATGAGCACAGTTAAGTGTTCTGGAATTCCCATTCTTTGCAGTGTTATCCATAATTTTGTGATATGCACAATCGAATGCCTTTGCATAGTCAATAAAACACAGGTAAACATCTTTCTGGTATTCTCTGCTTTCAGCCAAGATCCATCTGACATCAGCAATGATATAACTGGGCTGAATCTGTAGATTCAAGATCCTTGAGGAAAACCTGAGATATATTTGCCTGTGTTTAAAATCTTGCCTTTCAGATTTTACTCTGTACTCCTTCCTGGAATTGTAACATCTCTGTCTTCTGATTCTCACTGAGTTGCAGCTTCCAGTCTACCCCATCCTGCCTTGTCCTTTGGTGCTATCAGTGACTCCCTCCCACAGCAAGCATTTTTACCTCAAACACACCAGACCAGGAAAAGGGATCTCATTGCCACACAATTGACAAAAACAAAGCTTTTGGTAAATATAGCTGAATTTTCACAGTAATAAAGAACTGTGCTGTTGTTGTTAGGTGCCCTCAAGTAGATTTTTGGCTCATAGTGACCCCACATGACAGAGTAGAAGTGTCTCATAGGGTTCTCTAGGCTGTAATCATTATGGGAGCAGATCACCAGGTCTTTCTGCCAGGGAGCAACTGGGTAGGTTTGAATCACTAACCTTTTGGTTAACAGTTGAGTGCTTAACCTTTGTGCCACTAGGGCTCTTTGTAAAGAACTATAAGAACTAGAATATATTTTAGGAAGAAAAGAAATTATGGAGGAAAGAAAAGATAAATGCCAGAATTCTTGAAAAGAAGAAAGATATGGGGTTAGCTTTTCTCAATGAAGGATTATAAATCCTTGACCTTCACGATTTTCTTTTCTTTTTTTTTTTTTTTTTTGAGTCTCTGTAACTGAGTAAAAATTATGGAGAATAATTAGGTAATTTGTTGGTGAATAAAAAGATGTTATTAGCGGGAGTAAACTAATACTTATTTGATAATTTTAAATTTTCTCTGGTCAGTAACATATTTCCAAAGAATGTAATTATCTATGACAATATTGAGATGCAATGAAATGTGAATTTAGTAACTTAAACGTCATTATAAAAAAATCACCCATCTTTGCTTTAAAGCTATTTATATACATAATATTTTATTTTGAATTCACAAGGGAAATGAAATGATTTAATAATACTGATGGATCAATTTGGATAAATGATACAAATTTCTTATTCGAACATATGGTGTCAGTTGCCCAAGATCTTCGGCCAAGTTCAGAAACTTCCAATATGGGTAGACTATGTTGTTAAATTAATATGGAAATAAAGACTAAAGTGACTTATGATTTACCTGGAGTTTTCTAGACAAGTTGATGTCATGACATTTACCTGAAATCATCTTTTTCCTCCTTCCAAATATAAATGCTTATTTACAAATTTACTTATTCAATAACTGTTTATTGGCCATTTTGTACAACACTATTCTGGCCAGGGAAAAATAGATCTGAATGGAATTCACTTACCTAAATGTTATGCTGATAAACAATTATAATTCAAAGAAGAAATTGATAAGGTTTTAAGGAATCTACAGATATACTGCTTAAGAATTAAGAGGAGGAAGGAAGTATACTTTGAGCTAGGGATGCACAGAGGCAAGTTTAGAATTTGAGTGTGTATGAGATTTCTAGGCAGGAATTTGTCAAAACAGGAATTACTGGCAGGATCAATGTTCCAAAGGCAAGAAAATGCTGGCAATGCAAGGATATCAGCAAATGTATCCGTGTGGCTAGAGTAGAAGATGATTGGAATGGAATGCAAAGAAGAAAAAATAATGCTGATAAACAGGTTATTTTTCATCCTAGGAACATTCTTCAGTTTGTAACTACAAATTTAAAAGAATGCTTTAGACCAAGGATGGGTAACACAAGCCACATCTGGTCCCTTGCCTATTTTTTGTACAAAAAGTTTTATTAGAACACAGCCAAGCTCATTTATGTACATATTATTCCTGTCTGCTTTTGTGCTACAATGGCAGAGTTGCACCATTGCAATGGAGACAATATAACCCAAAAGCCTAAAATGTTTACTACTATGTGACACTTTACAGAAAAAGCTTGATGAACTACGTCCTGGATGGCTCTGCAAATACTAGTGTTGGGCTTGGTACTAGGTGTCAAAATAGGTACACAGTACGCTGAATTTATAGTATAAGACTGAAAGGTAAAGTATGAAAATTATCACTCAGTGTATAATAGCCTTATATATCTCTTGACATGTTTCTTACTTTTTCAATGCCAAGTGCAAAACATTATTTAGGATAAGAATCACAAAATTGCATTTTAATGGATTCCAACCACATCTGAGAACTGAAAAGACATCTTCTGAAGGAAAGAATGCTGACATTTTTTCTTTCTGTGCTCTAGAAATGATAGAAACGCTATTTTTTTAAACAGATATTACCTGATTTTACATTAATTTACAGAAAATAAATGCAAATGTAAAAAAAATGTAGCTTCCTGAACTACTGTCTCCTCACTTGCAGTTTAGGTTAGGACTGTGTTTGAACTCTAGCTCCTCTAAGGTATAATTTGCACTGGTCGCTTTTAGCCACTTTGAAAGTGTGTCCTTTCCCCAGTGCTATCAGCTCCCTTTTATCAGCAATCCTCACACTTCTGAGAGCTTCCACTGTCACCATGGGGCACTGCATCTTATATGGGTATCACACAGTTTGGGGGCAGCCAGCAATGATGCCCTGGGGTTATTTTCTTTGTGATGGAGAGTTACAACTCTTCAGAGTCCATTTGCAAGGAGAACTTGGCTCCTGTGGTTATCCACTTCTCCTTTAGAAGTGCTTCTAAACCATACATAGGATTGCTCCTGAATCCTTCAGAAGACTGATGTGGGGTCTACAAAGAAGGGCTTGAAGACTAAAATAATGTGGTTTTAGGAAGTATACAAATATCACGTTTTTAGTAAGGGGCAGGAAGATTTGAAAACAAAACCAAATCTTAATCAAGTAGCTGGGAGTGACTTGATGCTCGAGAGAAATCCACTCTCTGAAAACCTATTTTAACTCGCTTAAATGATTCCATTGTTTCACAAGATTGATTTTCAGTGTTTGGAGAATGACTCCTTTGATAATCTGTAGAATGCTAACAAAGGCTAGTAGGCAAATTTTGGAGGTGGATATGGGTATATGCCCACTCTTCACTTATCTAAATGGTTAGGTTCCAAAGACCAGGTCTTTATGCAAAATCAGTGTTATGTGAGGAGGAGGAGGCGGACACGGAGACAGCCCGGAGCCCGGACCATTGGAACTGCTGGCTCTGGATCCCAAGGCCCTGCCGCAGGGCTGGCGCTAGAGTGGACCTGCAGCCTGGCAGCTGGACTAGAAAGGCACAATTGGCGGTTCTGGCTCTGGAGGGTCAAGAAAGTTGTGGGGATTGCTGCCCACACCCATGCCCCCCGCAGCCACCCTTTCCACAGCCCCAGCCACCTACTGCCTCCCCTCAGGCCTGGAAGGACCTCGTGGAAACGAGCTGGTCTTGGAGGGCTTGGAATCTGAGACCGAGAACCTAGAGACTATCACCTGCTCGGAAGAGGAGCTCAGCATCCCGGACCATGGAGGAGAAGGGGGCGGCCGGCATAAGCTGCAGCTCCCAGACCCCGTATTACCCCCACTACCCTTCCCGCTGCAGGACTTGCTGCCTCCATGGCACTTGAGTGAAGAGATGCAGCAGCAGCAACCTCCCGGCCTCCACCTCCTCCTGGTCCCCTTCTGCCAACCGCTGGGCCCTTCTGGGAAGGGATCCCTCAAAATCGGCCTCAGATAGCTTCTTTCGCACAAAGAGCTGCGGCGAGAGCTCCAGTGAAGGGGATGGGACCATCAAGAGGCCATCTAGAGAGCTGGCTGCTTCAGAGCCTGAGAGACATAGGTGGGTCTGTGGCCTGGAGTTGGACGCAGGGAGGAAACCCAAGTTAATGCGCAGAATAGTAGGAGAGTACATTTTTTACTATTGTTGTAAATGCTAAATGTTGGATAACGAGACAGTCAATCAGTGAGGAGGAGGTGTATACAAGTAATTGATTATTACTTTATTATTCAATAAAAAGAGGTCATATAAAATTGTATGTACTTATATTCCTAGTATGTTAAAAGACTTTCTGAATAACTTTAACAAATATGTATTAAGAAATCTGCAGCATGCCAGATGTGGTGTTAGGCGTTTTTAGGGATAAAAGAATTATGCCTCCTATTTCAAGGAACTTACAGTCAAGTAGAGGAAATATGATAAATATGCCAAACATTGCAAGATGATGTAAAGCTGGGTAAGTAACATAGGAGATGTGCTAGCAAAAGTTTTGGAAGGCTCAAAAGAGAAGCAGGTTATGTTTACTTGTGAGGATCAGGAATAATGCCATGGAAGAAGTAACATTTAAAATGAGACTCGGTCAATGGAAGGATTTGGCTAAGAGTTGACTGGGGGTGGGAGAAGTTTCAAACGAAGTGGTCAGAGAGCATGGGGGGATGTATGGCATCAGGAAATTTCAGGACTCTGACTAGTTTTATTTTGATTATGCTTGAAGTAGGTGAAAGTAAACCAAAAACCAAATTAAACCAGTTGCTGAGTTGATTTTGACTCATAGGGACCCCATGTGTGCAGAGTAGAACTGCTCCATAGGGTATTCAAAGCTGTAATGTTTCAGAAGCTAGGTCTTTCTTCTGAGGCACATCTGGGTGGGTTTGAACCACTGTCAACTTTTTAATTAACGATCAAGCATTTAACCGTTTATGCCACCCAGGGTGGGTAGTTGTATGAAATGAGTGTGGAAGAATAGATTGGGGTTAAATTGTAGGTTCTGGAATTTGGATGTGAGCCGCTGAAGGGTTTTGACTAGGAAAGTGCTCTAATTTGAGTTGTGCCTTAGAAAGATTACTTTGGGAAAAAACAAGCTGTAGAAAAGGAAGAAGAAAGGTACAGAAAATAGGTTGACTAGTTAGTGGACTGTTGTTATTAGTTACCATCAAGTCAACTCCGACTCAATGGCAACCCTATGTATAACATAACGAATCATTGCCCAGTTCTGCAACATTTTCTGGATTATTGACATGTTTGAATCCATTATTGCAGCCATTGTGTAATGCTTTCCAATCTATGGGACTCTTCTTCCAGCACTGTATCTGGCAATAATCTACTTTGGTCCATAGGGTTTTTATTGACTAATTTTCAGAAGTAGATCACCAGGTCTTTTTTACTAGTTAGTGGGTAGGCTATAATCATACACCAAGAAAGAAATAATAATAATAAAATAGCATTCAATAATACTGAGTATTTTTAAATGTTCTAGTTGATGCTCTAAACTCTATACATTGACTTATTTTATTCTAACAATAATTTTTTGAGGTGGGCGTTATTTTTAACCACATTTTTACAGACAGGGAGTCAAAAAGCATAAAAAATTAAATAAAATTATAGGAATTTGAATCTCAGGAAAATTACTACTACTATGTATTCTTCATTGTAACAGCTAAGAAGCAGAAACAGCTTCCCTGGAATACTGCAGAACTACTCATGGTGGTGCATTCCACCTGCTACCCATGGAAGCAATGATTGGGCCCAAGATTGAACGCAAGGTAAGAGTAACTTATTGGAGTTCCAGTTTCTTGAAAAGTACTACTGCAATGCATTGTTCATTATTGGAAAGGCATTGTTTACTGTTCAAAATCTAGAAAAGCAGGTAGCTGGTAACACCTGGAAACAATGAATGGTGTCAGGGAAAAAATGGCCACTATGGCTGAATGAAGATTGGGAATAGCTTATTCTCATGATAAGTACATTCTCATGAGAACATAGTAACTGGGAAACATAGTGAGGAGGCTTATCTCATAGAATTAAAGGCAAAATTGTCAAAAGTTTAGAAAATTCACACATCCAGGTGGCATGACCTAAGACAGTGCTCAGTCTACACAAAAATGAGGCTCCAACTCAGGGTTCTTGAGATTCACGTATTCCAGAAGGCTCCCACCTTGAGGCTAAATGCGTTAAAATCAGGCTACCTCCTTCGAGAGACATAAAAAGTGGTTGGGATATGGTATGTCCCATGAGTCAGCAAGGGGTTTTCTGACGAATTCTTTTCACATTTCACACTGTGTGCAGATAGATTTTTCTTCAGAGTATGTGTTCTGTTATGCCTCAAATCTATCTTGTTTCATAGGGATTCTCTCAGAGAGTAAGAGTTGCAGGGAAATCACTCCTGATAACCAAAGGACAGTCTTACGTTTGCTTAGCAGAAGACACAGGTGTCACAAAAGGGAATGAAGACCACAGGTTCTTGGTAAGTTTTAAAACAAGTTCTAGTGCTGTTCTATGAAGGACTCAATTGCAGACTCAGGAGTCAGGGTAGTGGTATTAGGAAAGGTAAAAATAATTTCTTGATGTACTGTTCCCTTCATCAGCAAGTTCAGGAGGAAAGGAAATAGCAGACACTTGTTACTGCAATAACATGGATTGGAGCCGCCTGCCGCAATAGCCAATTCTGAGACAGCGGTGAGGTGAGCAGCAAGAGTTTTATTATGTATTGATATATAGGAGACAGAGGGTAATAGATTCCTCCCAAAACCTGTCTCCGCCACTGGAGATCAGCCAAAGGCTTTTATAGGGACAGGATTATGGGTCTTAGAAGTTTGTGTTATTTCCCCCTTGAGGTGGTCACATCCCAGATGAGTTAATCTTTTCTTGGGGTTTGTCTGGTGACATCCTGGTTTTCTTGTCCCAAGATGGGTGCTTTGTTTGGTTTGTCATTCTGAGATCATTATCACATGTTTTCCACCCTTCAGGTAGGAACATCGGTTAATCTTAAACTTTTTATAGAGACTGGAATGGGAGGGAAAAACAAGATCATGAGACAATGTGGGGATTAGCAATGGGGAGTAATAATAGTGAGCTAGACCTATGCAGCCTCTTCCACACTGAGTTTGGAAATTTGCCTTGGGTTTGTCTAATTTCTCCACATGATTTGAGCTGAGGTACTGACAACTTTGTTCCAACTTTTCAAGGATTTTTTTAATAGCAAACAGCTTTGGAAGAAAGAGATAGTGTCTCCTTCTGGGACAGAGGGCAGTTTGGTTTCTTAACCAGATTAATAAAGGTAATGTCTCTTCCTGGGGTAAAAGTTGAACAGTTTTCCTAAGAATTCCCTTTAAAGAAATCCAGGTTTCCTAAATTTGGGATTCATGAGCTGTGACGCACACTCTCTGTGTGTACAGCATCCTCTCTGTCACCCTGTGAGACCTTGGGGACAAGGGGAACAATTGTGGAAAGGAAGCCCAGACTGTCAGCTGTATTATAAGTAATAAAGCCCTTTGGCTCTTACCCAGGATCT
Organism: Dugong dugon; assembly: GCA_030035585.1. Taxonomy (NCBI): domain Eukaryota; kingdom Metazoa; phylum Chordata; class Mammalia; order Sirenia; family Dugongidae; genus Dugong; species Dugong dugon. The sequence continues at coordinate 110,167,171 of CM057467.1, forward strand.
GGTGTCTTCTGGCAGCATCTACGAAGTGGTGGCAGCTTGACATATTAGCTTACAAGTAAGGGAAAATCTCAGTTATTAATACCTTGTAGTGATTCATTTTTTTCAGTTGTTTTCCCCCCCTAATTATAAAGGTAGTATTTTCTTACTGTAAGGAGCTCTGGTGACATAGTGGTTAAGTGCTCGGCTGCTCACTGAAAGGTCAGCCGTTCAAACCCACCAGCTGTTTCATGGGAGAAAGATGCGGCAATCGGCTTCAGTAGAGATTAAAGCCTTGGAAACACTATGGAGTGTTCTACTCTGTCCTATAGGGTCACTATGAGTCAGAATCGACTAGACGGCAATGAGTCAAAAGACACGTTACTTACTGTAGTGCATTTGGATAGTAAAGGAGACCTAAACAGAATCCATAATCTCCACACCCAAAGAAAACATATTTTGATTTTAATTAGTGCAAATTCCCATATTTCTCTATATACACATATACATAGTATCATGTAGTCATGTTAATAGCATAAACTAAATTTTGCACATTGTTTTGTCAATTAAATTATATCATAAGCATTTCTGTGTTGTCTGTTTTTAAGCATGATTTGGAATATCTGCCCAGTATTCTCTTTTATAACTAAATCATTATTTATATCATCATTCTCCTATTATTGAACATTTAGGTAATTGAGAGGTTTTAGCTATTAAAAACTCTGTAATAAACATTCTTTTCATAATTTTAATGTACTTCTATTATTTAGATAAAAAAATTCTCAAGGTGAAATTGCTTTGTCTCCAAATTTTTCACCAATTTATTTTCTCCACATGAGTTTTGGTTCTCTGATTGTTGAGCCAGAAGTTCTACACAATCAGAATCTGCACAGGAGGCAACTTCTCTGGTCCTTTACCTGATTAGACATTTTCTCTATCAGGGGTAAATGGCCTTTGTGGTTTACTTCTTCCTGATCGGTTGTTCCAGAAGTGTTTTCTGCTTCAGAGGTTCCATTAATGTCATCCTTTTTACCCTTCAGTTAGGGAATAGCACAAAGAGTTGCATCCACTTTCTCTCCATTTCTCTGTTCTCTTCAGAAAATTTCACTTTATTCGTTTGAAATAAAGGCAGATGCATATGAGTATTCCAGGGGCCTGTCAAAATCCACTCTTTAATTACCTGACTCCTTCATAACGTTTCAAAATAGCTGTCATTTGGAAATAGCTGATAGTGGAAATTTATCTTATCATGGCTTCAGAATGGATAAGTTGTTTACTATCCTAGAATGAAGATGTTTCACCAAAAAAAAAAAAAAAAAGTAAATATATATTCCAGATTATAGTGGCCATCTCCACAAAAACTTGTCTACCTGAAAGTGGTCTCATTTTGTGTACCTGTAAAATGTCTGCCACATCCTCTAAAGTAATCTCCATTATTTCTTTTTTTAAAAAGTTTGCCTGCCATTTTAGGAGCCCTGGTGACACAGTAGTTAAGAGCTCAGGCTGCTAACTAAAAGTTTGGCTGTTCAAATCCACCAGCCACTTCTCGGAAGCCCTATGGGGCAGTTCAACTCTGTTCTTAGGGTTGCTATGAATCAGAATCGACTAGACAGCAATGGGTCCTGCCATTTTGATAACTGATGGTGCCTCGTGATAGGTTAGGTTATGGGCCCCAGAGGTAAGATTAGACTCTAATATACAGGACCTAATTTTACAGTTGTATCAAATTAAAAATATTAGTCATTTTGCTTCTTCTCAAATCACTCTGAATGGCTATATAGCCATGTGCTGATGGCATTTGGGGGTAGCACACTGCTGCTCCAGCAGCAATTGACAGAACTTAAATGAGATCTCCCTTTCTAAGAAGTCATACAGAGACAGAACAAGCCCCTATTCACCTTTGCATATTTGCATACTGCATGCAGAAGGAATCTAAATGAATAAATGATGAAGTAACTACCAGAAGAAAAGAATAAACATGATTTTCTGCTTCTGGTGCCAAAATAAATGTGCAAATTTAAGCCTTCTCAAATTTATGTTTTCAGTTTTGTTAAGAGGGTCCTTTGAGATTTGCAGTTTAGAGAAGACAAACAAAATCAAGCAAACCAACCAACCAAGTAAATAAAAATAAACAACAAAAATCTTTGGGGTAGATCATGAGACTCTGCCTTGGGTCAAGTCATTTCTCCCAAAGGAATTTTTACTTTTCGCTTGTACTTTATGAGCAGAATCAAAAGATTTTTCGACATTAGGATATGAGATCAAAACTATTTCTTCTTTCTGTCCCAACACACATCAAAGGCATTTCTCCAATGTTAAAAACATATTTAAGGAGTTAATAACTGAGTGTTCTAAATGAAGGAATGATGAATGAATGATAGTTGTATTTTCTTACGATGATGCAAAATTTGGATGCATACATCTTAATTTAACAGAAATTAATTTTTAAAGAAAATGCCTTCCTCTCTCCTTGTACACAGAAATGGCAACTATTTCTGCTAAATGAATATTCCTGGAAAGTCAAATGTGAGCATGTCATTACACGCATACAGCAGGAATTAAAAATATAACTATTAAATAACAAATCACTTATGTGTTGTTTAATTGAATAGGAAGCTTAGTGCAATGTAGTACTTCTCTGTCTTTAATCAATCAGCATTAAACTCTAATCCATTAATTTTTGATTTACTTTATTCTCCTCCACTGCACATTTTGGATGGTAGCCATGCTGGATTGTAGCCCCTGATGATTCTCCAAACTGCACTCTGTTCTCTAATTTGAAGCCTGAAGCATCAGAGGTAAGTGAGAAATGGGTTCTCATTTGTGTCCAAATTCTTCATCTTTGTCACTGTTACTGCTTTTCCCTTCATATTCCAGGTTTTCTTGTGGTACTTGAATGGCTCTTCTGCTTTTCTCTTCAGCAGGAGACAACTTGTTCCTGCATCTTCTTTTTGGCCATAAGCATTTAGCCTAAGAGTGGTTACACATTATGTAAAATGTAAGAACCAGTACTTCAAGAGTAAAAAGACTTTCTAGAGTTATAAGAATTTGTTTAATGGATACTATTTCCATTTTAGTTGAGTAGAAGTTTCTTTCTGTACATAAAATTAATTTCATTGGCATATGGTTTTGTTTTAAAACAATAATTAATGCAAATTTAGAATTATGATTTTGAAATATAGTCTATTCTCATTATTTATGGTAGTTATGTTCTGTAAAGTTGCTGTAAACACTGAATTAGTGAATACTGAGCCATTGCTCCAGGGAAAATATAGGGTTATGTTCCTGCAAGCCTCTGATTACAATGTTTTTATCAACCGATCAACATGTAATCTTGTTTTGTGTACATTTCTATTTAAAGACACTTTATTTAATACATATTTCTCACAAACAATTAATTATTATTTTTATGCTTTTTACAATACAATACTAGCTGAGAAGAGTTTCACATCTTCCTCCCCCTGGGTAACGTGACTGTAAATTTCTTTGGCTTTCAGCTTCATAACAATGTTATTCGCCATTTTGTTTGTTTGTTTATCAATTATCGTCTCATTAATCTCCACATTAAGCCACTTTTCTATCTTTTCAAAGATTCATCACACACTATATATGTTATTTTAGCACTTTTTAGAGTGGCCTCACCTTCAGATTGGCAAATTTCCTCTTCCTTTTTCTGGATGTACCATATTGTTGATTCATTAATACTAAACTCAAGGACAACAGCAGTATAACTCATGCCTGAATGAAGCTTATCTAAAACACACATTTTCTCTGTAAGTCTCATAACAGCCTTCTTTCACATAGGAACACTAGATAGCATTTAAGCACTATGCTTAGGAGCCATTTAAACAAAAAAATCACCAAACAAAATCACAAAAATGTGACAAATGTGGCACTAAACAGATCATGAACCAGGATCCTTGTTTACACTGTGATAGCTGAAACAAGAAGACAGATCATCACTTATCTGATCTTAGCTGGAAACTTGCAGGTAGGGTGACTCAAATTTTCAAATGTTCCTTGCGTATTCACAAATGACCACAATGCATCATTAGCCTTGATTTTGGGATTCCAAATAAATTTTAGCAAGTAGACAAATTCGCAAATATGAAATCAGTGAATAATGAAGATGGCTATGCAATGAGGACAGTGTAAACATTCATGGGATAATAGATTGTCAATGGGTAAAATTTATTAAAAAAACAGGACCTTAAAGCCTCAGTTTCACCATCTGTAGAATGGAAGTGATATTGTCGTGATAATTAAATGTTGCTTTATACAGAAAAGGACCCCATGAACCAGAGGTTCCACCAACCTGAGACCAGAAGAACTAGATGGTACCCAACTACTTGCTCTAACAGGGATCACAACAGACAGTCCCAGACAGAATGGGAGAAAAATGTAGAAAAGAATTCAAATTCATGAAAAAAGACCAGACTTACTGGTCTGACAGATACTGGAGGAACCCCTGAGACTATGGCCCCCGGACACCCTGCTAACCCAAAACTGAAAACATTCTCAAAGCCCGCTTTTCAGACAAAGGTTGGACAGGCGTATAAAACAAAAAATAATGCATACGATGAACATTCTTCTTAGTTCAATCAAATATATGAAGCCAAATGGGCAACAACTGTCCAAAAGCAAGATGAGAAGGCAGGAGTGGACAGGAGCTGGATGAATGGACGCAGGCAACTCGGGGTGGAAAGGGAAAATGTGCTGTCACATTGTGGGGATTGCACCCAATGTCACAAAACAATATGCGTATAAATTTTTGAATGAGAAATTAAGTTGAGCTGTAATCTTTCACCTAAAGCACAATAAAATTAAAAAAGAAAGAAAGAATGCTTGGGAGAAAAGAGTAGGAGTATAATAAAAATAGACCTATAATGTAAATTTTTGAAATAAAACATTTTCACTTAAATCTTAACAGCTCACAGTAATGTCTTAACAATAATAATCTTAAGCATATTAAAAAAAAAAAAGATATCTAAGAGTATAAAACACCTCCAGGAGAGCCAAACTACGACCTTGAGTGTATCTCACCTGAATTTAGAGACTATCTCAAGAACAGACTTGATACATTGAACAGTAATGACAGAAGACCAGATGAGTTGAGGGATGACACCAAGAACATCATACATGAATAAAGCAAAAAGTTATTAAAAAGATAGGAAAGGAAGAAAAAAAAGACCGAACTGGATATCAGAAGAGACTCTGAAACTTGCTTTTAAATGTAGAGTGAATGGAAGAAATGATGAAGTAGAAGAGCTCAACAGAAGCTTTCAAAGGGTAGCTCTAGAAGAAAAGTAAAGTATTTTAATGAAATGTGCAAAAACCTGGAGCTAGAAAATAAAAAGGGAAGAACACACTCAGCGTTTCTCAAGCTGAAAGAACTGAAGAAAAAATTCAAGACAGGACTTGCAATATTGAAGGATTCTATGGACAAAATATTGAATGACACAGGAAGCATCAAAACAAGATGGAAGAAATACACAGAGTGACTATAAAATAGTCGAAAATAGTTTGAATCCACCAGTCACTCCTTGGAAGCCTTGTGGAGCTGTTTTACTCTGTCCTATAGGGTCACTATGAGTCAGAATTGACTCGATGGCAACGGGTACAGGTTTATCATTAATATCACACAAGTACAATTTTTCTGAAGATCATTCAAAATCAACTGCAGCAGTATATCCACAGGGAACTGCCAGAAATCCAAGCCAGATTAAGAAGAGGATGTGGAACGAGGAGTATCATTCCTAATATCAGATAGATCTTGGCTGAAAGAAGAGAATACCAGAAAGATGTTACCTGAGTTTTATTGACTATGCAAAGGCATTTGACTGAGCGGATCATAACAAATTATGGATAACATCGTGAAGAATGGGAATTCCAGAACACTTAATTGTGCTCCTGTGGAACCTGTACATAGACTAAGAGGCAGTCGTTCAAACAGTACAAGGGGATACTGCTTGGTTTAATATCATATATTAAACCAGGAAATGTGTGCTTCAGGGTCATATCCTTTCACCATACTTTTTCAATCTGTATGTTGAACAAATAATCCAAGAAACTGGATTATATGAAGAAGACTGCAGTATCAGGATTGAAGGCAGACTCATTAACAACCTGCGATATGCAGATGACACAACTTTGCTTGCTGAAAGTGAAGAGGACTTGAAGAACTTGCTGATGAAGATCAAAGACTATAGCTTTCAATATGGATTACACCTCAACACAAGCAAAACAAAAATCCTCACAACCAGATCAATAAAGCAAAGTCATGATAAATGGATAAAACATTGACATGGTCAAGGGTTTCATTTTACTTGAATCCACAATCAACACCTACAGAAGCAGCAGTCAAGAAATTAAATGATGAATTGCATTGGGCAAATCTGCTGCAAAAGTCCTCTTAAAAAGTGTTAAGCAAAGTCTTTGAGGACTAAAGTGCGCCTGGCCCACGTCTTGGTGTTTTCAATCACCTCATATGCGTATGAAAGCTGGACAATGACTAAGGAAGACTAAGAAGATTTGATGCCTTGATTATGGTGTTGGTGAAGAACATTGAATGTACCGTGGACTGCTAGAAGAACAAACAAATCTGTCTTTGAAGAAATACAGCTAGAATGCCCCTTAGAAGTCAGGGTGGCAAGACTTTGTCTCATGTACTTCAGACACGTTATCAGGAGGGACATGTCCCTGGAAAGAAAATCAAGCTTGGTAAAGTAGAGAGTCAGCAAAAAAGAGGAAGACTCTCAACGAGATGGATTGTCACAGTGGCTGCAAAAATGAGCTCAAACATAGCAATGACTGTGACGATGTTGCAGGACCTGGCAGTGTTCAGTGTTTTGTTCTGTTGTGTATATATATATATATATAAAATCGCTATGAGTCAGAACCAACTCAACAGCACCTAACAAAGAGTACCTATCCAACTTGATTTCAAATACACTTAGTACATTACTGTGTTTATTATGTGATTATGAATGCTACATAAAAATATCTGCTCTCCTCATTTCATGAAAGCATTGCTTCCAGCTTTGTTGTAAGTAATCCTCTATAAGTTCATTATATGTTCAAACAGACTCAACAGCAATGGGTTTGGGTTTTTGGTACCTGCATCTTGTCATTCTAAAAATAAGTAATTTTTATTTTACCAAAACTATAAGCATATAACCCTGACTAAATTGACTTGCAGATATAAAGTTGAATCTGACTATTGTAAAGAAAGCTTTTAAGAAAAGTTCTGTATGGATAATGGAGCTTAATTGGAGATAGCATTACCAACTTTAACATAAAAGGAAAATTTTAATAGACTAATCAGTGCCAGAATGGGGTCATAAATTTTTAACATATATGCTTACATTGGGTCAGAGGAAGTTCATACTACCTGTTACACAACCAAAGAGCATCTACCTGGTAAGGAATCAGAAATAAGAACTAGACTATTTCATTAGAACCAAAACCACATTGCAACCAAGTCAGTTATGAACTGAGTTAAAATTATTTAATGCCTGTCATTTGCTCAATTGAAAAGTACATTCGATTATAACCATTCATCCACTTGTTTAATCAACAAAGATAAAACTGAAGCTACTCTGACACACATGGGGTCACCATTAGTCAGAATCAACTGGAGGGCTGTTAGTGGAGTCCTCTGGTGATGAAAATGATTAATGCACTAGGCTGCTAACTTAAATGGTGGAGATTTGAGTCCAACCATAGGCACCTAGGAAGAAAGGCCTGGTGATCTAAGTCCAAAAAATTAGCCCTCGAAAACCTTATACAGCACAGTTCTATTCTGACACATGGGATCCCCATGAGTCAGAATCAACTTGATAGCAACTGGTTTGAGGACAGTGGTGGTTCAGTAGCAGAATTCTCACCTTCCATGTGGGAGACTTGGGGTTACTTCCCGGCCAGTGTATCTCATGCACAACCCAATGTCACTGGACACCTGTGTATTGCTATGATGCTGAGAAGGTTTCATTGGTACTTCCAGACTAAAGCAGACTAAGAAAAAAGAGCCAGAGATCTACTTCCAAAAATTAGTGAATGAAAACCCTGTGAATCAAATGGTCCAGTCCACAACTGATTATGAGGGTGCTCGCTACCTGATAGCATTTTGTTCTACGGTGCATGAAGTCACCATGAGTTGGGAGCCACGCTCTACAGCAGCAAACAGTAACAACACCAAAGTTTATACAGCAGAATTACTACGACATCAGGATATGGGATCAGAATTTTAAGTTTAAATGCTAGCTCTGTCATATGACAGTTGTTTGAGGACTGACAATATCAGTCTCAAATCTTTAAGCCTCAATTTTTTCAGTTTCTATAAATTGTAGATAGTACTGTTTGAAGATTAGATAGCATCATTGTTTGTCCATTGATGCATGCTGAGAAGTGCTATTCCTGTTACTGGTAGATCCTGCCTTCTGTATAACTGGGTGACTCTAGGGTCTAGCTTTGTCTTTGGTAATTCATGCTTTCCCAGGTAGCTGGACTCTATTATGTTGCACCTGTCACCTGAGATTATGAGAAACCTTCACCACTTTCATGTTGCTTTTGGGCACATAGAAATTATTTTACTTTCTCCACACCTGGCTAGAGCCATAGAGTAACATCAGTTAAGGCCAAACCAGCCTATTTTGCCTGGATGGACCACGTGGTCATTCTCATCCCTGGGTCTTCCTTCCTTCCTGGTCTTTACCCAGGAGAGGGAGCAAAGATCCACTCTGTCACTGGAATTCAAAAACCATGTGTGGTTTCTGTCGTTCCTTCAAGTCCAAGTTAGGATGGGAAGGAACATGGGAGGTGTGAGCATAGCATAGACTACAGGACGCCTTTTCAGTAATCCATTGTTATTGTTAGTTGCCATCAAGTCAGCTCTGACTCCTGGTGACTCCTATATAACTGGAGGAGATGTTTCCAGTTCCTGTGCCACCTTCATGCTCGTTGGTATGTATGAGTCCATTGTTGCAATTGTGTCAGTCCATCTCAGTGAGGGCTTCCCTCGATTATGCCCTCCGTATTTTTCCTTTGACTCATCTAGTCTAGGATTTTGTCCATCTATCTATCTGTCTGTCTAATCTATCATCTATTTGTTTATCTATACATAAGGATACTTTATAGACTCCTGATGTTTTATTCTGGATTTTAGTCTACTAAGGGCTCTGACTCAAACACCTTTTTGTTGCATTTTGGTTAAAACAACTCTTTCATCAGTCAGTGTATGTCATAGGACTTAAAAGAAAGTCAGGAGTAATGACAAAAAACTGTCAGGGAGTGTGTGTTTGTGTATGTGTGTATAAGTCTGCACGTATGAGCACGTATGCACTTGTGTATGTATGTGGGTGAGTGTGTGCGTGTAAAATGGTGGTAATCAGGAAAGGAGGATAACATTTCATATTTTCCAAACATTATTGCACCATATCAAATGAATCTACACATGAGTCCAATTCAAAGCTCCCATTCTTTCTCACCTACCTTGTCCTACAGTCCTCCAAGTTCTGGTGTAGGCAGTGAAAAATAAAGGAGCAAATCCCCCAAATAAATTTATATTTACGACTGTGTCAAGCATAATACCTCATTAACTCAAGAATCATTCCAACTGCTCAGACATGAATTGTTCTTGTGGTGACATGATCAGCAAAGACCAGAGAATACTCGTTAACCTAACTGTTGCATTGACCTGATGATTACAAAGTGATTCTTAAAATAATTATTTGATTTCTTATAGAGACAATATTGAACAAAATTGATTGCTGCTATGAAGATTTATGGCAGTCTAACATAATACCCTTGATTTATATATATATATATATATATATGTTACGATATAGCCTAATTGCTTTATCAACCATGCATTTGCTTAAAAATGGGCAACCACAGTCATTTTCTATAACTTAGAAGTTTTAGTTTTGCAGACAATTCTTTTGAACCTTATTGGGTATAGAAAGCAGTCTTCCCCTGACACTAGACAGAGAAAGGGACAAGTATGTCAGAATAGTTAGAAAACCAGGTAAAGGTAAAAGATTGTTGAAGAAGGTAGAGCGAGCTCTGTGGTAGAAGTTGTCTATGGAGTTGTGCAGTCCTAAAGAAGTGTCTTTTAAGTTTTCTTATGCCATTGATTAGATGGGCAAATGGCATACTCTCCCCCTACCTCAAAGATTATATCATTTTACACAAAGCACATATTACCAAAACCAGGGGTTCAGGGGCAGCAATAGTATGGTTTAGAGTTTGAGGTGGCAAGAATTCGGATCGGGATTCTCTCCTCTCATCTCCAACCACACGAAGGACCTAACCAACCACAATATCCTTAGCAATATTGCATACAATTTTAAAAAAAAATTTTTTTATTGTACTCCAGGTGAAGGTTTACAGAACAAATAGGTTCTCATGAAACAGTAGTACAGATATTGGTTTATGACACTGTTAACAACCCCACGACATGTCAACCCTCTCCCTTCTGGACCTTTTTTTTTTTTTTGTGAAACTACACAGTCGAAGATACACCATTTCAAAAATTTATTCATGCACAGTTCAGTGACATCAACTACACTCTTAAAACTGTGTGGCTATTCTCACTTTAGATGAAGGTTAACCGAACAAAATAGTTTCTCATTAAACAGCTAGTACGCATATTGCCCTATGACACTGGTTAACAACCTCACAATACATCAACACTATCCTTACTCAACCTTGGGTTCCCTATCACTAGCTTTCCTGTCCCCTTCTGCCTTCTAGTCCTTGTCCCTGGACTGCTATGCCTCATTAGTCCCATTTGGTTTTATGGGGCTGTCCACTCCCCAGATGAACGGTGAACCTCGGAAGTGACTTCACCACTGAGCTAAAAGGATGTCTGGGGGCCATACTCACGGGGTTTCTGCAGTCTCCTTTAGGCCAGTAAATCAAGTCTTTATTTTGTGAGTTAGAATTTTGTTCTACATCCTTCTCCAGCTCTATCCAGAACCATCTGTTGTGATTCTGGTCAGAGCAGTCAGTGGTGGTAGCTGGGCACCATCTAGCTGTACTGGACTCAAGTCTGGTGGAGGCCTTGGTAGCTGTGGTCCATTAGTCCTTTAGACTAATCTTTTCCTTATATCCTGTTCTCTTCGTTCTCCCTTGCTCCCGAAGGGATGAGGCAAGTAGAGTATCTTAGATGGCTTCTCACAGGCTTTTAAGACCCCAGACTCTACTCACCAAGGTAGAATGTAGAACACTGTCTTTATAAACTGTGTTATGCCAATTGAGCTAGATGTTTCCCAACACCATGGTCCCAACAGCCCTCCACCCAGCAATTCAGTCCCTCAGGGAGTTTGGATGTGTCTAGGGAGCTTCCATGACCTTTCCTTGTACAAGTTGTGCTGGTTTCCCCTGTATTGTGTACTGTCTCACCCTTCACCCAAGATACCACTTATCTATTGCCTATTTAGTATTTCCCCCACCCACCCCTCCCATCCCTGGTAACCAACAAAGATTGTTCCTTTTTGTGTGTGAACTTTTTCATGGGTTTTTACAATAGAGGTCTCATACAATATTTGTCCTTTTGTGATTGACTTACTTCACTCAGCATAATGTCCTTCAGTTTCATCCATGTTATGAGATGCTTCACAGATTCATCGTTGTTCTTTCTTGTTGCATAGTACTCCATTGTGTGTATGTACCATAGTTTGTTTATCCATTCATCTGTTGATGGCATCTAGGTTGTTTCCATCGTTTTGCTATTGTGAACAATGCTGCCATGAACATAGGTGTGCATATGTCTATTCGAGTGATGAGTCTTATTTCTCTAGGATATATTCCTAGGAGTGGGATTGCTGGATCAAATGGTTATGTCTATTTCTAGCTTTCTGAGGAAGCGCCATATCATTTTCCAAAACGGTTGTATTATTTTGCATTCCCACCAGCAGTGCATAAGAGTTCCCATCTCCCTGCAGCCCCCCCAACATTTGCTATTTCCAGTGTTTTTGATTCGTGCCAGTAATGCTGGGGTGAGATGGTATCTCATTGTGATTTTAATTTGCATTTCTCTAATGGCTAGTGATCGCGAGCATTTCTTCATGTGTCTGTTGGCCCTTTGAATGTCTTCTTTGGTGAAGTGTCTGTTCATTTTCTTTGCCCATTTTTTAATAGGATTGTTTGTCTTTTTGTTGTAGAGGTGTTGGATTTTCTTGTAGATTATGGAGATTAGACCTTTGTCTGACTTTTACTGTCCAAATTTTTTTTCTCAGTCTGTAGGTTCTCTTTTTACTGTTTTGGTGAAGTCTTTTGAAGAGCGTAGGTGTTTGATTTTTAGAAGATCCCAGTTACCTAGCTTATCTTTTGGGGTTTGTGTGTTGATGGTGATGGTTTGTATCCTGTTAATGCCGTGTATTAAGGCTTGTAGCGTTGGTCCTATTTTTAATTCTATGAACTTTATAGTTTTTGGCTTTATATTTTGGTCTTTGATTCATTTTCAATTGGTTTTGTATATGGCGTGAGGTATGGGTCCTGTTTCATTTTTTTTCAGATGGATATCCAGTTTTGCCAGCACCATTTGTTAAAAAGACTGTCTTTTCCCCATCTGATGGACTTTGGGCCCTTGTCAAAGATCAGGTGACCATAGGTGTATGGATTTACATCTGGGTTCTGAATTCTGTTCAATTGGTCAGTGTATCTGTTGTTGTACCAGTACCAGGCTGTTTTGACTACTGGCTGTAAAGTAGGTTCTGAGGTCAGGTAGTATGAGTCTTCCAACTTTATTCGTCTTGTTCAGTAGTGCTTTACTTATTTGAGGCTTTTTCCCTTTCCATATAAATTTAATGATTAGTTTTTCCATCTCTTTGAAGAATTTTGTTGGTATTTGGATCGGGATTGCATTGTATTTGTAAATTGCTTTGGGTAGAATTATCATTTTCACAATGTTGAGTCTACCTTCCATGAGCATGGTATGTTTTTCCATTTATGTAGATCCCTTTGGGTTTCTTGCAGCAGTGTTTTGTAGTTTTCTTTGTATAGGTCTTTTACATCCCTGGTTAGATTTATTCCTAAGTATTTTATTTTTTTAGGGGCTATTATAAATGGTATTGTTTTCCTGATTTCCTTTTCATCGTTCTCCTTATTGGTGGATAGGAATCCAACTGATTTTTGCATATTTTTCTGTATCCTGCTACTCTGCTGAATCTTTCTATTAGTTCCAGTAGATTTCTTGTGGAGTCTTTAGGGTTTTCTATGAGAATACAATTATTTTTAAAATACCCAATATTCTGATATTTCTAATTTTTGAATTGAAAGTAATTTCTTCCTAAAATAGGAGTATGTCTTTTTTTCTTTTTCTGTGTACTATTGCTTGTAGAATTTGAAGACGATATTTTGACTTGACCTTGGATCCCTAAGCCTCTGTCTTTTCATCTTCTGTTCATATTACCAGCATAGCATACACATTTTCAGAAAAAGTTTAAAAAAACACTAAGCAAATCCAAAATCTTTAATCTTAGAACACATATTCAGTATATTTTCCAAAACCTTAAGGGCTTCATCGCATTTGATTTTGGAATACAATTTGTGGCATAAGAAAATAACTATAGGAGTACCTTTGTATTTCTTCTTCCATTTATATAAGCCCTTCAAGACCATTTTTCAGATACTAAATACTTTTGAAGTGTGATGAAAGACAGATAGGGAATGACATCTTTTTATCTGCAAGGATATCCTTGTCATAAAGTTGCCTAGACTTTGGAAAGTCAAGATTATAGCTTATTTAATGAACATTAGGAAATGTAGCTTTCAGTAAGTCTTGAATTTTCATCGTATTATCATTTTTATGGTGGGACAAATTGCTCTATGACAATTATGCAAGAAAATGTATGTGTTTATGAGTGAATTACTGATCAGAAGACATTAAACATTTGTTTTATGAGGTAAACATTGCTATCAAAGTAACATTTAAGAAGAATAAGCTTTTAAGTGTCTTTTTAATACAGCAATTATGTAAACAATGTCTAATTTATTTCAACCCAAGGGTCTGATTTATCAGCATTGCCCTCATTAATTTTCTGTTTTCTTTGGTTTCGTTTTTGCTTTTTAATAGTTTATTTGGTACAGCTTTCCAATAGCACTTTGAGAGCTCTAACAAAGACAGTATTTCAAAATAAAGTCATTCACGGGCATTTCTGCAGTTACAAAGCCAAGCAAAGCTTTCAGATATTTGCTGCAGGAAAATGGATAATTATTCTGTGAGACCCCAAACTAATTTGCTAAGCTGCCATTTACTACACAGCTCTGACTCCAGTGCAGAACACAGAATATATTGTTTCACACTCCTTTGTTGCATCCTCATACTTACCACAGGCTGCTCCCAGCTGAATTTGAAAATAATTCTACAGGAAAAGGTTTATTGAATCATGTTGGTCACAAAATATACATCCACTTAAAAAAGTACTGTCCATACTTTGATCATATTAAAGGAAATAATATGACAATTAAAAAAAAAATACAGCTAGGAAATTATTCAAATCCTAAGATTGTCTTCCAAAGCACCTATCTTTAAAATATTATATGTATTTAGTTCAGGCTGCTAACCAAAAGTCGGCAGTTCAAATCCATCAGCGGCTCCTTGGAAACCTGATGGAGAAATTTTACTCTGTCCTATAGGGTTGCTATGAGCTGGAATTGACTTGATGGCAATGGTTTTTTTTTTTTTTTCTTGTAATGGTAATATGAAGTAAAATGGAGAATGGTATAATACTACTTTTTTTTTCAGTATTCAATAATTATTTATTGGGAGCCTGCCCTGTGCTAGGCACTGTTCTGAACACTAGGGAAATCACAGTGAACCACAGAAATAAAATCCTTGCTCTCATGGAGTTTATATTCTAGTCAGGATACATACAATACACAAGTAAACAAGTAAGCATACAGTATGTCAGATGGCGATGAAAGCCATGGGGAAAAATTAGACAGGTTAAGGGGGGACAGGGAGCCCTGGGTGGGGTGAACTGCTGCTTTTTACAGGGTGGTCAGGAAGACATCTTTAATGAGGTGACAGGTAACCAGAGATGAAGGTTATCCCTCTCACCGGGATAATATTTCTTTATTTCAACAAAATTTAAGAATAAAGTATATGTTTGAAAAAAAATCTCTAATATAAAAGAATTGTAAATTTTCCTAATGATAATATAAATTAATTTTCATTTTCATTACATGTTAAGGATAAAGAAATTTACATTTAAAAAATTCTGAATATAAACTGTCAGGTGACAAAGAGATAAACATTTGAGCAGAAACAACTATTGTGTGTTCCTGGCGATTGACGTATGTCATGGATTGAATTGTGTCCCCCCAAAATATCTGTTAACTTGGCTGGGTCATGATTCCAAGTATCGTATGATTGTGTACCATTTTGTAATCTGAAGTGATTTCGTTATGTGTTGTAAACTCTATCAGTATGATGAATAAGATGGATTAGCGGCAATTAAACTGATGAGGTATTTAATATTGGATAGTGTCTTAAGCCAATCTCTTTTGAGATATAAAAGAGAGAAATGAGCAGTGACACATGGGAACCTCATACCACCAAGAAGGCAGTGCCAGGAGCAGAGCGCTTCCTTTGGACCTGAGGTTCCTGTGCAGAGAAGCTCCCAGGTCAAGGGAAGATTGATGACACGGACCTTCCTCCAGAACTGACAAAGAAAGCATTCCCCTGGAGCTGATGCCCTGAATTTGGACTTGTAGCCTACTGGACTATAAGAGAATAAACTCTTTGTTAAAGCCATCCACTTGTGGTATTTCTGTTATAGCAGCACTAGATGACTAAGACAATACATTAATAGAGAACAGTATATTTTAAAATATGGTTTTGATAGAGAATTATAAGTATATAATTTTCATTTTCTAAATAAAATCTTACACTGAAAGGTTTTTCATGTAGAATGTGAAGCATTCACTATGTATTACAATTTTGATCATATTTATATTTTATTCTATATACTATAAAATATTTTCTTTCCAGTAAGCTTTGAAAATGAGCAGTGCTTCCTCTCTTGTACTTCCACTGGATGCCCTCTTAGCCCCTTTCACTGTAGTGGGTCTCCGTTTTTCCTTCCACACTTGTATACTATAGGACATGGGGTAGAATATGTGTTGTACTTGATCCTCATTCCCACTTCCATACTGTTGCCCTGCCCTACCTTGTCCACAGGTAAATAAGTTTCTTTGAAACTCATAACATTAACTTATACAATCAACCAACTTCCTAGTCACACTCCTTCATTCACTGAAGATTTTAATGACTCTTCTGCATTTTTGATGGTCTTTACCTCAGCAATAACTATCATCATCATTCTGGGTCAATTCTATCCATATAATCCACCAATGTCCTCTCAGTATTATTGTTTTTACTTCCAATAACCTGATCGTCACTTTTGATTCTGGTAACTACTCCCACAATAGTATTCTTCACATCTTGCCATCACCAACAACTGTGTCATTTCTACACTTTAAATTTTTATTATATTATCCTTTCACTACTACCTGTCTTTCAAACTTACTTCCTCAAATACACGAACTCAGTGATATTTTGACTTCACTTCCCTCTATTTTTCTTCCTGTAATCCATCCTCCTCTCTTTTCCTTACTTCTCCGCTTACCTAGTTTAGAATCCACTGTCCACCACCCTACTCACTTTCTCAACTCCCTTGTCCTACCCTACCATTATACTGTCTAACCTGATGTCTGTTAAAACCACTTCTTCACACGTGTAACCAACCTTTTGAATATAGCTTGAGAAAAACTGGGAAACCCAGTGATTGGCATCTCTTTATTCAGGATTACAAACCTCAGTGGTCTCTTAGTAATGTCTGAGACCCAGTTCAGTTTGCTAGTTTATTCACTTTACCATTCTCCCAAACAATCTTTCCACACACTCTCTCTACACATGGATACAACATCCCTTACTCCATCCTCAATCCACTTGTTAATTTGGTTCTTATTCCCTCGATAAGCCTACTCATCCTCCCGTTGCCTAAGTCTACAACTCGCCTACATTTATACCTATATGTTTGCTATATATGTATATATATAATATACATACACATATGTACAAGGGATATCATTGCTGATGCCAGATGGATCTTGGCTGAAAGCAGAAAATACCAGAAAGCTGTTTACCTGTGTTTATTGACTGTGCAAAGTCATTAGACTGTGTGAATCATGTGATGGTTTAAGGTTGTGTGTCAGCTTGAGTGGGCCATGATTCTCAGTGGTTTGACAGTTGTATAATGTTGTGATCACTTCCATGATGAGATTTGATATAATGCTATCACCTCCATGATGAGATCTGCTGTGAGTAGCCAATCAGTTGAGGAGTTTCCTTGGGCATGTGGCCTGCATAGAATATGAGTGGACATTCTGGCTAGGCTCATGGGCTTTTGCTTGCTCTGGATCATGCAGGTGCTCCTGTTCATCTGACCTCCAGTTCTTGGGACTTGAGCTAGCAGCTTACCTGCAGTCTTGCCTGCCAAGCTTGGAATTCATACGTCTTCCCAGCCTGTGAGCAAGAGCCCTGCTCTCTGACCTGCCAATCTCAAGTTTGCCAGCCCCTGCAGCCACATTAATCAGGAGAAGGCTCTATCCTGACAGATGGATTTCGGCCATTCCAGCTTCTACAACCATGTGAGCCATTTCCTTGATATAAATGTCTCTCTCTATATACTTATATGCTTTACTGATTTTGCTTCTCTAGAGAACTCAGCCTAAGACAGATCATAACAAATTATGGATAACATTGCAAAGAATAGGAATTCCAGAATACTTAATTTTGTTCATGTGAAACCTGTACATAGACCAAAAGGCAATCCTTGGAACAGAACAGAATAGAACATGTACTGCATGGTTTAAAATCAAGAAAGATAAAGGTGTGCATCAGGGTTGTATTATTTCACCATACTTATTCAATCTGTATGCTGAGCAAATAAGCTGAGATGCTAGGCTATATGAAGAAGAACACAGCATCAGATTAGTGGAAGTCTCATTAACAGCATGCTATATGCAGATAACACAGCCTTCCTTGCTGAAAGCACTTAGAGATGAAGATCAAAGACTATATAGCCTTCGGTATGGATTACACCTCAACATAAAGAAAACAAAAATCCTCACGTCTGAACCAATAAGCAACGTTATGATAAATGGATAACAAATTTAGGCTGTCAAGGATTTCATTTTACTTTAATCTACAATCAATGCTCATGGAAGCAGCGGTCAGGAAATCAAACCACACATTGCATTGGGCAAATCTGCTGCAAAAGACCTCTTCAAAGTGTTAAAAAGCAAAGATGTCACTTTGAGAACTGAAGTGTGCCTGACCCAAGCCATGATATTTTCAATCGCCTCACATGCATGTGAAAGCTGGACAATGAATACGGAAGACTGAAGAAGAACTGATGTCTTCGAATTATGGTATTGGTGAAGAATATTGAATCTGCCATGGACTGCCAGAAGAATGACAAATCTATCTTGGAAGAAGTACAGCCAGAATGCCCCTTAGAAGTGAAGATGGTGAGACTTTGTCTCAGGTGCTTTTGATATGTTATCAGCAGGGACCAGTCCTTGGAGAAGGACATCATGCTTGGTAAAGTGGAGGGTCAGAGAAAAAGAGGAGGACGCTCAGTGAAATGGATTGACACAGTGGCTGCAACCGATGGGCTTGAACATAACAGCAATTGTGAAGATGGTGCAGGACCAGGCAGTGTTGCATAGGGTCTCTATGAGTGGGAACTGACTCGATGGCATCTAACAACAACAACAGTGATGGATAGTATATACTTCATCTTCTACATATTGTGAGAGATATAAATTAAATGTTTTAGCTGTTCATTTTAGAGATAACTACTTTTCCTTTGAAATTTTTTTGTAATATTTTCTTAGACTCTTGAATTTTCTAACTAGATAGCTATATCATTTGTGAATGATGATAGTTTTTTTTTTCTTTCTAGTGCTTAATTAATCTTTTTCTTGTTTTATTGTACTCTCGAGGTATATAGGTATCTTGCTGAATAGAAATGGTTAAGAGTGGTTATCTTTGCCTTGCTTCTGCTTTTAAAAGGCTGTCCTAATGATCCTCCTTTAAGATTTTTATTCTGTGTGTTATTTGTGTAAATACTGTCTATCCAATTAAGGAAATCATTTGATGGTAGCCCATAATTGCTCTCTGGCTGAATTCAGATTCTTTTTTTTTTTCCACTCTGAACCTCAAGTGCGTACCTGAGTCAATCATACTCATCGGGTCATAAGAAACTCACTTCACTAATTCATATGATTTACTTTTGTTTATTTATTCAGTTAGTTAATTATTATATGTTAGGATTCTGTAAGAAAATTAGAGCTTCTACAGGTGTTATGAAAATAAGTGTTGCAAAAACATCTCTACACAATATTCTCTGTATCATAGCCAGAGTGACTCTGTTAAGCACATCAGATAGGGCCACTCCTTGGCCTTAAATTTTGCAAAGGATTTGTGTGTCATTCAGGGTAAAAACTCAAGTCCCAATAGTGGCTTACAAGGACCCCAGCAATGTAAGTCATGTCATTCCAAAAAAAACCCAAACCTGTTGCCATCAAGTTGATTCAGACTTATGGTAACCCCTTGTGTTACATAGTAGAACTGCTCCATATGATTTTCTTGGCTGTAGTCTTTACAGAAGCAGACATCAGGCCTTTCTTCTGTGGTGGCACTGGCTGAGTTAGTACCAACCTTTAGGTAAGTAGTCGAGCACAAATCCTTTGCACCACCCAGGGAACTTGTCCCTCCATTGCCTCTCTAATTTCATCCCCCCATTGCTCACTCCTTGATAGTCACATGATCTCCTTGTTCATCTTTAATGTGTCAGGGGTGCGGCTGCTTCAGGATACTGACACATCCCCCACAACCGGGAAAGCTCCTCTCGAACGTATCCACACTGCTTATCTTTTCATCATTGTCAGGTCTTTACTCAAATGTTCCTCTCTCAGTGAGACTTTTCCTGACTACCTTTAAAAAAACATGGAACAACCCGCCAAGAGACTTCCTATGTGTTTTTCCTATTTTGATGTATTTCATTTCTCATAACATTCCTTAACCTGCCAAATATTTTTTTCATAATATTTCTCTTCCCACTAAAATGCAATTTCATTTAAGAGGAGTTTGTTTTTTTTTGTTTTGGTTCACCACTCTATCCAATCAACCTAGAAGAAGAATTGGAATATGAAAAGTGTCAAAAAATATTTATTGAATGTCTAACGAAACCAGTGATGATGGCAGCAGCAATTTCTATGTAAGACAGGTTTAGAAGAAGCAATCTCTTTTTAGGGGATAACTTGAAGATACAAAGAATGCCAATGACTGGTATCCAAAAATGTGAACGGGGAACCAATGAGAATTATAAATAACTAAAATCTTTTAGTTCTATTAGTCCCCTTCTTTAGTGATGCCTTTTCTTGTTATCAGGTACCTTCTAGTCAGATCTGACTCATAGTGGCCCTGCGTACAACAGAATGAAATACTGCCTGGTCCTGCACCATCCTCACAATTGTTGCTATGCTTGAGTCCACCTTTGTAACCACTGTGTCAATCCACCTCCTTGAGGGTCTTCTTCTTTTTTGCTGACCCTCCTACCTTACCAACCATGATGTCCTTCTCCAGGACTGGTTCCTTTAGTGACATGTCCAAAGTACATGAGACAAAGTCATATCATCCTCACTTCCAAGGAGTATTCTGGCCATACTTCTTCCAAGGCAGATTTGTTTTTTCTTCTGACAGTCAATTCAATATTCTCTGACAGCACCATAATTCAAAGGCATCATGTCTTCTTTGGTCTACCTTATTCATTGTCCAGCTGTCATATGCATATCAGGCTATTGAAAATACCATGGCTTGCATTAGGCACCCCTTATTCCTCAAAGTGACATCTTTCCTTTTTAACTCGTTAAAGAGGTCTTTTACAGCAGATTTGTGCAATGCAATATATCCTTTAATTATTGACTACTACTCCATGAGCGTTGAGTGTAAATCCAAGGAAAATGATTCTTAACAATTTCAGTCTTATCTCTGTTTATCATGATGTTGCTTATCGGTCCAGTTGCGAAGATTTCTGTTTTCTTTAAGTTGAGGTGTAATCTATACTGAAAGCTGTAGTCTTCGATCTTCATCAGTAACTGCTTCAAGTCCTCTTCACCTTCAGCAAACACAATTGTGTCATCTGCATATCGCAGGTTGTTAATGAGTCTTCCTTCAATCCTGATGCCCCTTTCTTCTCCATATAGTCCAGCTTCTCGGATTATGTGCTCAGCATACATATTGAATAAGTATGGTGAAAAGATACAACCAATGCACTACTTTCCTGGTTTTAAACCACACAGTATCTCCTTGCTCTGTTTGAATGACTCCATCTTGGCCTATGTACAGGTTCTTCGTGAACACAATTAAGTGTTCTGGAATTCCCATTCTTTGCAATGTTATCCATAATTTGTTACGCACCACACAATTGAATGCCTTTGCATAGTCAGTAAAACACAGATAAACTTATTTCTGGTGTTCTCTGCTTTCAGCTGAGATCCATCTGACATGAGCAATGATATTCCTTGTTCCACATTCTTTTCTGAATTGGCCTTGGATTTCTGGCAGTTCCCAGTCAATGTACTCCACAACCGCTTTTGAATTATCTCCTGCAATATTTTACTTGCATGTGATTTTAATGATATTGTTCGATAATTTTTGCATTCTGTTGGATCACCTTTCTTTGGAATTGGCACAAATATGGATCTCTTCCAGTCAGTTGGCCAGGTAACTATTTTCCAAATTTATTGGCATAGATGAGTGAGCACTTCCAACACTGCATCCATTTCTTGGAACATCTCAATTGGTATTCCATCAGTTACTGGAGCATTGGTTTTCAATTGGTTCTTGATCATATGGTGTCTCATGAAATGGTTGAAAGTTGACTACTTCTTTTTCGTACAGTCGCTCTGTGTATTTCTTCCATCTGCTTTTGATGCTTCCTCTGTCTTTCAATATTTTGCCAGTAGAATTCTTTAATACTGCAACACAAAGATTGAATTTTTTCTTTAGTTCCTTCGGCTTGAGAAATGCTGAGTGTGTTATTCTGTCTTGGTCTTCTAACTCCATGTCTTTGCACATTTCATTGTAATGCTTTACTTTGTCTTCTCGAGCCACCTTTTGAAATCTTCTGTTCAGCCCTTTTACTTCATCACTTCTTTTATTAACTTTAGCTTTGGTATGTGATGCCTGAGTAAGACTTTTTCTTCCTTAGAAGTGGCAAGTTGCCTAGGCAATTTTTTTTCTTCCCCCTGAGACAAAGTATCCCATACTCATAATTTTTATATCTATCATTTAGATGAAACTTTAGCCCTGGTGCACAGTGGTTAAGAGCTTAGCTACTAACCAAATGGTCTGCAGTTTGAATCAACCAGTTGCTCCTTGGAAACCTGATGGGGCAGTTCTACTCTGTCCTATAGGGTAGGGTTACTATAAGTCAGAATCTATTCGATGGCAACAGGTTTGTTTTTTTTTTTTTAGCAAAAATGGAGTAATTTATTGAATTTGTTTAAGCAAAAAAAAAGAAAGAAAGAAAGAAAAAAGCACACACACATTGTTTCCTTGATGTAGAAGAAATAGAAATAATTGCCTGGATAACAAAAAGTATTCCATCTCAAGGTGATGGCCGAGGATTCACAGTGGTCATGTCTGGTCATTCATACAATGTTCTACAGAGAAAGTTCACAATCCCCAGATACTGAAGTCCCTGGAAGTGCTGTAAATCTTGTCCTTTCTAAATAATGATTGCTTAAGTTTCTTCCCTATGTAGCCTAAGATTCTTCCAAACAACTTATTATTTTACTTTAATTATCTGGTGTTAGTTGCTAGTGCCATCAAAAGAACCCTAACTTATTCACAAGGGATAATGTAAAAAATGTTGAGATAGTTCAATTAAAATTTTTTTTTACTACCTCTTTCAGTACAAGATAGACAATGCCTTACACTATGAAAATGGCTTGCAATCGATTGAAGGAATTGGTGTGCAGTGCAAAAAGAGTAAGAAGAACAAGAAGTCTCCAAAGTAGGGCATGGAAACTTCTAGTTGCCTACCTTGGTTATCATCATCGTTCACTGTGCCCAGTCATATGATACCACTGCAAGAGGCTCTCTTGTTGGTGTACTGCAGCTATAGGATCCCAAGGATCAGAAGGAAAGGAATATCTTTCTAGACACACAATAACCCTTTTCAAGCCACAAATAAATCACAAGTTTCAGTTAGTCATCAACATCCAAGGAATCTCCAGTGAACATTTTGCCAATCCCAAAGAATAGCTAATTTAATCAAGTCTTAAATTTCTGCATTTTAAGATACTATTTAGTTTCTTATTTCCTGCTTCTCTCCTGAACCAAACCTCCCATTTATGCTACAGAAATACACTTATGCCTTATCATCTGGAATTTTTATTGACCCTTAAATGTCTCTTTCAACATCTTGGCTCTATTCAAACATGACTATCCCCTAGACATTATGTTTCTTGCAATCTCTCCAGGGATAATTGCTCATACTTCCACATTCCACACACCCTAAATTTGAGAGAGAGGTTAGCTGTTTTCCTCATTTCTCAGTCACATTTCATTAATATTAATTATCTACTTTCTTTTGGAGGATTTTATCATCTACTCCACCACTACTGTTCCAGCTGTTGACTTCCATGTTCAACTGAATTATTCACTAATGATTACAGTACTTGACTTTCCATTTTATTTTCCACAAGCTATACTTGGACATCAAATATATTACAATGACCTGTCAGTTATGTGATTTCCTTATTTCCAGGTATTTTCTTTCTCTCCTCTTCTGCCACCAATTACTATGACCCTACATGCTAGATTTTCTCATCATGTGATGAGATCATGGTTCTTCTGAAGCCAGTATGTCAGAAATCACACTCTCTGACCACAACTTTTCACCTTTCTTGCTCACTTGTATAATTTTTCCACTCTTCTTGTACAACAATAGAGTCACTTTATACATTGATCTCCTTCCTTTTCCACTATGTCTCGTTCTCTGCTCCCTTTCCTAAATTTGAATATCTATCGCGTCGAACTCTGTGTTACCTATGTTATCAACCACATTTCTCATTGGTTTTCCATTACACTTAACAGGGTAAAACTCCAGTCCCAGAACCCGTGTGTGTTGATGATGTTTCCTACTAAGCTGCTAAGCATAGCTGAAGGTAATCACACAAGTAAGCATGTTACTGGTGAACTTAGACTCATGACCACTGGCCTCATACGGTTATTCAATACTACCTGGCTTGTAGTATTTTACCCTAGTTAGCTCACTGTCACATTATCCATAATTACTATTTCAGATTGTTTTGTTTACTTTCTTCTGATCTCTAAAGCTGATACTTCTCTTTTCATATGCAGAAGATAGACTCACTTCATAATTCCCTGATAAAATAGAAAGCATATGATGGAAGCTTGCTTGGGTATACTTACTTACAACGGCCTTTGTGCTCTTTATCTTTTCCACATATCATTGTGTGAGATCATAAGATTACAGACGTCATAGAAAGTATCATCACATTTACAGGTATAGATAGGATCTTTAGAAAGAGTTAATAGTGATTTTCTGCATGTGTTAGGATTTATATGTGCTTTATTTTCTTGGATATTTAAAATAAACTGGATATTTTTATAAACATAAAAATAATTAAACTACAAGCATTTTGAAAAACAAAAAAAAGATAGCTGTGGATTACAAGTGAATTATAGTATTATATAAAGTCCAAGAAGAAGTTACCTTAATAATTCTAATGGGAATAATAATTTATATTTTATCCATATTATGACCCTTTGTTTTAAACTCTGATTAGATGATTGGAACATTGAAAAGACTGTATTTTCACAAAGTTTCAAATACCTCCACTGCTAAAGGAGCACTGATGGCATAAATGGTTAAGTGCTTGGCTGCCAGCTGAAAAGCTGGGAGTTTGAACCCCCCCAGAGGCTCTGCAGGAAAAAGACCTGGCAATCTGTATCCATAAGATTACAGCCAAGAAAACTACTACTCTGTCATGTGGGTTGCTATGAGTCAGAACCTACTCAACAGCACCCAACAACAACAACAACCTGTTTGTTTATGAATAGGAAAATTCTTCTTCTCTTTGAGTCAATTTTTAAAAGAAAGTACAGTTATAATACTGATATATCAAGTAGCTTTATAATAAAAATTAAACAGTGCCTTTCTCATTCCTTCTTTTTGATATTTTCACCTTTACATTACCTATGATTATCCCTATCAATGACCACACTCTTCCATCAACGTCACTGACTAAGCTTATGGTGCACTACTTATGGATTAATTTACCAGGCCATCTGTCTGATTTCCGTAGTCTAAGTATTTCTACACTGTATGCCCTGGCAATAAACTACATTCATTCAGTCAGGAGCATTAGCTTAATCTGTGAAAGATGCCACAATTTGTCTGGAATTTCCAGATGGCATAATGCAAACATCAGCACCAGGCAGATGATTTTTGATCCACACAGTTGAGTGTAATCCTCTTTTTATTATACTTATTTATGCTTTTCCTCTGTATTTTATTGCTTTATTACCACTGTGCTTTGTTCTCCCTTTTGTAATGCTATAATATGGCAAAACTTTTTATCTAGTGAAATTATCATCTATTCCCTCTGTATAGAAATTCACTATTTTGATGGACTAATAAAGGTATGGAAAAGAGAATCTCTGACTTGAACCCCCTTTTCCAATTGGCTTTTAATTGGGGACTTTTCATGATAAATTCAAAGACTCAATTGATCTAGAGCTTTGTAAGTACCACCTTTAAGCACTGTTCTTTCTAGAATTATTTGCAATATAAGGACATTTATTCCATGGGGATGGGGTTGGAGCCCAAAGAAAATCATTGCTAGGCCAGTTCCGTTTTGTGATTTATGGCAGGGTTTCTCATCTGTGGTAATATGGACATTTTGAGCTGGAGAGATTTTAGTCAGGATAGCACTGTCCTGGAGCCCTGGTGGCACAGTGGTTAAGAGCTTGGCCGTTAACCAAAAGGTCAGCAGTTCAAATCCACTAGCTGCTCCTTGGAAACTGTGGGGCAGTTCTTCGCTGCTCTATAGGGTTGCTAGGAGTGGGGATCAACTAGATGGCAATGGGTATGGGTATGAATAGCACTGTACTGTGTATAGAAGAATGTTTAGAAACATTCCTGACATCTATCCACTGGATGCTAGTAGCACAGTCATCCCAGTTGTGACAGATAAGCATGTCTAACATATTGCAAAATATCCTGGAGTAGAGGTGGGACAAAATTTCCCTTAGTTGAGAACCACTTACCCAAAGCCTGGAGGTAGGCTTTAATTGATTGTCAAGGGTAACATTAAATGGGAGAGGAAGTATGGAACACTGAAGATGGTCAGAGAGCTTGGATGAGTATTGGCGGTATTGGCTACTCCATGTGTGACAGAGTAGAGCTTCTCCATAGAGTCTTCACAACTATAATTTTTATAGAAGCAGATCTTCAGACCTTTTCTTCTGCAGAGCCACTTGGTGGGTTTGAACCACCAGACTTTAGGTTAGCTACTGAACACAAACTGCTCACACTACCTGAGGTCCTTGAACGAGTATTATTGTTCTTAGGTGCCGTTGAGTCGGTTCCAACTCATAGCAACCCTATGTACAACAGAAGAAAACATTGTCGGGTCCTTTGCCATCCTCACAATTGTTTTTATGCTTGAGCCCATTGTTACAGCCACTGTGCCAATCCATCTCGTTGAGGGTCTTCTTCTTTTTCACTGACCTTCTACTTTATCAAGCATGATGTCCTTCTGCAGGGACTGATCCCTCCTGATAACATGTGCAAAGTATATGAGACATAGTCTCGCCATCGTTGCTTCTAAGGAGAATTCTGGCTGTAATTCTTCCAGGACAGATTTGTTCATTCTTTTGGCAGTCCATGGTGTATTCAATATTCTTCGCCAACATCACAACTCAAAGACGTCAAATCTTCTTTGGTCTTCCATATTCATTGTCCAGTTTTTGCATGCATTTGAGGGAATTGAAAACACCATGGCTTGGGTCAGGTGCACCTTAGTCTTCAAGGTGACATCTTTGCTTTTTAACACTTTCAAGATGTCTTTTGCAGCAGATTTGCCCAATGCAATGTGTCTTTTGATTTCTTGACTGCCTCTTCCATGAGTGTTGATTGTGGATCCAAGTAAAATTAAATCTTTGACAACTTCAGTCTTTTCTCTATTTATCATGATGTTGCTTATTGGTCCAGTGATAGGGATTTTTATTTTCTTTATGTTAAGCTGTAATCCATACTGAAGGCTGTGGTCTTTGATCTTTATCAGTAAGTGTTTGAAGTCCTCTTCACTTTCAGAAAGCAAGGTTGTGTCATCCGCATAACACAGGCTGTTAATGAGTCTTCCTCCAATCCTGATGCCTTGTTCTTCTTCATACAGTGCAGCTTCTTGGATTATTTGCTCAACATACAGATTGAATAGGTATGGTGAAAGGATACAACCTTGACGCACACCTTTCCTGACTTTAAACCATACAGTATCTCCTTGTTCTGTTCAAATGACTGCCTCTTGGTCTATGTACAGGTTCCTCATGACTGTAATTAAGTGTTCTAGAATTCTCATTTTTTTGCAATGTTATCTGTGATTTGTTATGATCCACACAGTCGAATGCCTTTGCATAGTCAATAAAACACAGGTAAACTTTCTAGTATTCTCTCCTATCAGTCAGGATCCATCTGACATCAGCAATGGTATCCTGATTCCACGTCCTCTTCTGAATCCAGCTTGAATTTCTGGCAGCTCCCTGTAGATATACTACTGTAGTCGCTTTTGAATGATCTTCAGCAAAATTTTACTTGCGTGTGATATTAATGATACTGTTTGATAATTTCCCCATTCAATTGCATCACAGAGATGAGTATAGCTGTGTGTAAAACTGAAAATATAGTTAAGAATACTGTTGCAATGTAATCAATTAGTTACAGTTACTCTGTACCTGAGACTTAAAGGTATATGTTTGTAAATGTGTTTCAGATTCCTTTCGAGGGCCAACTGTTACTACCACTACATTTTCCTATCTATTTCATTGTCTTTCCCAACACCATGTAATTCACCATTAATTCAGACTTCTAAGATCTGCTGTGATCTTGTGGCCATGCACATATGAAGGCTTCTGCCTAGCTCTTGGGTCTCAGAACCTACCATGTATCCTGGGGCTGCTAATTGCAATTTCTCCTTTGTTTTCTCTGAATGAGTCTGCAATCTGTTTTGTATTTCAATTCAGTTATAGCTGAGGACCCTGTAGTTGTATCACCCAAATGTCTGGAATCTGTTACCTGCTGTCAGAATTTCCTTGAAAGCTTGATGAAAATTCCATTTCTAACACAGGCTGATATTGTCTCAGTCTTATACGAGGTTCTATGTAAAAATAGGTTTAAAGAGCCACAGCATTCTTCATTGCAAGCACATTGATGAACCCAAGCTAGTTCATTACCTAATGAATTCTGCCAGCTAGGTAGAAGTTCTTTGGAAAATGCAAAGATGAATACAATAATTTCTGTTTCCTTCCTCATTCATTGATGTAAGCGTTTTCTCAGTCTCTCACTCATTCCGTACTTATTTATCTACACCCTACTATATCCCAGACGCTTTGCTAAGTGGTGTAGTTGAATGGAGAACAAAGTATTCATATTCCTTGCTTTCATAAACCTTTAGTACAGGATAAGGAGCCCTGGTGGTACAGCAGTTAAGTATTCAGCTGCTAACTGAAAGGTTGGAGGTTTGAACCCACCCAGCCTCTCTGCATGAGAAAGACCTGGGAATCTGCTTCTGTAAAGATTACAGCCAAGAGAACCCTATAGGGGCAGTTCTACTCAGTCACATGGAGTTGCTGTAAGAATCCACTGGACAACAGCAACAACAACAACAAGCATATATGCATTACAATGCAGAATGACAGTTCCAATTAGCAGTTGGAATATAAGGTGTCAGAGAAGCAGAGAAGAGGGGCACAATAAACAAAATGTGGGGAGGTAAGAACATTTGTTCCTCTTTCCTTCTCCTGTTTATATCTTACTTGTTTCAAAACAGAAGTCCTTGGGTGGCACAGATGGTTAAGTGCTTGACTACTAACTGAGAGGTTGGCAGTACAAACCTTCCTACAAGTGTGTAGGAAGAAAGGCTTGGCAGTCTGCTTTAGAAAGGTCATAATTTTGAAAACCCTACGGAGCACAGTTTTAATCTGGAACACATGGGTGGCTATGAATCGGAATCAACTTGATGGCAGCTGGTTTGGTTTGGACTGGTTGGTGGTTCAAAACACTACTGATATCTAAGCTTGGAAAGCAGGATAAGTAGAGAGTAGCCAAATAACCCACAGAACATTGTGCTAGTCCCAAAGGATAGCACACCAAAAAAACACGAAAATTGTAAAGTGCATGATACATTTTAGAAAAAACGAAAGACGTTCAATAGTGGTAGAACTTAGAATGTATAGCGTGTAAGGGAGGTGAATGGAAATGGATCAAGGCCCAAATTATGAATACCTTTATATTTCAGGAAGAAGAATTTGAATTTTATCTTGAGGAGCATGGGGAGTCATTTCACTGAAACTAGATGGGAAATTTTAGAAATATAACTCTGGCTGCAATTGAAGGTAGATTGTGGACCCCATAAGACTGGCGGTAGAAAGACTACTACAAAGACTGTTTTAACCTTATTGATTATAGAGCAATTGCAAAAATCTTCTTTCATGCTGTTTCTATTTTGCAAATCATTTTAGCATACGGATCAAGGCATACATTATACATTTACTCTAGGCATTCTCTGAACTTTCAGTTTTTAATTGTTCTAGTATTGATTGTGGGAAGGTGAGGACTTCTTTGCCACATCTGATGTTTCCTTCCAGATGGAGGAAGCTCTACTGTATACAGCTCCCGGCCCATTTCCTATCCTCTGTGCTCTGCTCCCTGCTATGAAAGTAAAGAGCCTGACTGTGGAGGCAAACCTGTCACATTCTGGGGTTTGGAGCTGGAAAGCACATTCACCTCAGATTGAAACCAAATTCTCAAATCCCAGTTTCAATAGAAACAAAGGTAGCATTTACATTTCCCCTTTGCATTGTTTCTCTTGGCTTTAATCTGGCTTCTTTATGTCTTACTTGTTTCAAAACTCAGGCAGAGAAGAAGGTTGCTTTTTATGTCTTTTTAAATCCCCCCAAATAATACTTTCTAATACCACCTAGAGCAGAATCTTGTTGAATGTTAAGTTCTCAAATAATTGACTTTACTCATTTACATATATATAATATATAGATCACATATGTATATCATATATATGATATTAATATATATGCATATATACATATGTATATATGTATGCATATGTATGTATGTATGCACATATTATACATCATATATCCCTGAACAACAATATATATAAAACCTGTTGCCCTTAAGTCGATTCTGACTCATAGCGACCCCACAGGACAGAGTAGAACTGCCACATAGGGTTTCCAAGTTGCTCCTGGTGGATTCAAACGGCCAACCTTTTGGTTAGCAGCTGAATTCTTAACCACTACACCATCAGGGTTTCCACGTATGTCTATATAGTAGTTGTTGTTGTTAGTTGCTGTTGAGTCAATTCTGCCTCATAAGGACCCAGTGTGCGCAGAGTAGAACTGCCACATAGTGTTTTCAGTGCTGTGACTTTCTGGAAGAAGATTGCCAGGCCCGTCTTCTGAGGCATCTCTGTATGAGTTTGAACTGCTGACCTTTAGACTAGTAGTTGAGAACTTAACCATTTGTACCACCCTTTAAATTTATCACATGACTAAAAAACTTCACTTACATTACCTCTCCCTCTCAATCCTAGGCTATTCAACAGAAAAAGTAATCTTACCTATTTAATTTTTACTTTGTTTTGTAAATGAGATGAAATTTAGCATATTACAAAATATCAGATGTTCATGTATCTTTAAAATATTCAGTTTTGGGGACTATTATTTCCTTAATTATTTCCAGGCAAACTTTTATCTGAGTTTGGTAATGTCCAATGTGACGATTTCAACTTTTCTCAAGACGGAACAAAGTCACTTTTACTATCTAAAGTAAAATGGCACAACCTTTACATAAATGCATTTAATCCTGAAAATGTAATTATGAGAACTTAATGAGAAGTGAGTCAAATTAATTGCTTTACCATTTCTTTTTTCCCCTGATGTCCTTGAAGGACCTTATTTTGATATTCAGTAGGAGGAGAATAATCGATTGAATTTTAATCTAGTTATTTGTTGTCAGGTTTTTTGTTGTTGTTTAAGCAAAAATATTCCTCTTTAAATTTATTTTTTATTTGTAATCAAATATTCAAGTCTAAACTTCTTAATATATATAAATTAAAGGCTTGATTCATAAATTACTCACTGCATTATCTCTTTATAGACTCACCTTTCATATCCTATGCTTCTGCTGCAGAAGGTATGTAGTGAACAGCATTAAACTTATCCATGAGAATATTGTATGTTTCCTTTTATTCTGATAACTACAGTTTTCTAGCTGTGATTACATGTCCTGCCAAATAATTAGGGTCCTGTTTTGCTTGTAAATCTCCTTTTGGTATAATAATTAAACATACATAAAGTAAGAGCTAAAATCAAGAAGGAAACTATCAGATACTAGAATTACCCTTAATATACATAACAAAGAAGATATTGGTGCCCTATATTTTTGCTCCTGGGCTCTCCTTTCCCTGGTGTAATACAGACTTTCCTCTTTCAGGTGTTCAATTATCCCCATTCACCTTACACTTTTTAGATACTATGAAACTAAGCAGAAACTTCTAGTCTAATCTCTCATCATTTCATCCCCAAATACAATAATACAACATGCCTAAAATGTTTGGATCCTTCTTTCCTCCACCAGGAATATCCTTCTCCCAATTTTGTGTATCAGGAAAGTGTCTACTCATTTTTCAAGTCCCAATATAAATGTCTGCTACTTTGTGAATCTATCCCACAGTTGCAGGTCTGCACCCAAGGCTTCTCTACTGCACTTTCTACACTGATCTATCACAACTGTTTTCACAACCGAATGCAATCATTTCCTTGCAAGTCTATCTTTTCTAGGCAATTGACTTTGTAGGGTAAGAGTAGTACTCTATTAAATTTGAATTCAAATGCCTTGATATATAATATATCTATATATATCTATATATATTATAAAGTATCTAGCCTTCTGGTTCTTTCAACAAAGGATCTGGTATCAGATGTTGTGTGCCTAGTTGTGAATGTGCTACCATTTTCAGAGACGCTTATCTTTCAAGCCTTATCTTTAACTGATAGGTGGAGTTGTTTATCACCTCTTAAATAAATGTAAAACATTGATGGAAGGAGAAAAGAGTATCTAGAGTGACAGTGAAGACTCATCAGAAGGCTGGCCCACTGTCTATACTTACTTTCAGTTCTAGTAAGGTTAATGGTTCTGAGAGATAATAGTTTAGTGGTATGTTTATATAAATTCATATTCACTTAATTCACAATACTTGCATATGAAACATATTTCTCTCAGAACTTAATAATACCTGTCTATTATAACAAATAGGAGTACAATTCAATGCAAAATTAAAAACTACATAAATTAATGGGAAAAAGTAAATTAAAGATTAAAATAAAAGTTTAATTTATTTACCCACAGAATTACCATCAACGTCCTTGAGAACTCAGCTTAATTCTCACAGCTGGGCATGTCATTGGCCTTATCTTCTGCAAGCAATTCCAGACCTTACTACTCAAAGTGTAAGATATCACCCTCTTCCTGCTACTCCATCTGTACACAAAAAGACCAGTGATTTACAAAATAACCATTTCCTTGGAAGGACATCAGTGCTCTCACTAATGTGTGTGATTGTATTCTCTCTTTGGACTATCTCCCTCCCAAGGGGGTGGATTATATGTGGAAGAGCCATAACTGAATTACCACAGTGGAGAAAGCTACAGCTAAAATCTTTATAGAGTGGATAAATTGTGAAAATGTCCAAATTGTTATCTGAATGTCAGGGAAGTACAGGACTTTGAATAGTCCCTGAGTGGCACAAATGGTTAACTGCTCTCCTACTAACTGAAAGGTTGGTGGTTCGAATCCACCCAGAGGCCTTCTCAGAAGAAAGGCCTGACAATCTACTTCCAAAATATTACAGCCATTGAAAATCCTATGGAGCACAGTTTTACTCTGAAACACATGGGGTCTCCATGAGTTGGAACCAACTAGACGGTAAGTGGTTTTGGTTTGGTAAAGGATAGGGTTAAGAGGAGAATCAGAAAATAGGGGTGTTAAATGATCATTTATATGTAGAAAAAATGGTTCCCTCTTCCTTCACTTCAGCTTTGCAAACCTAATAGCTGGTGGTTGTCTCTCAGGTAGGAGATGAGAATGGTCATAAATAGAAACACTGAATATCAGTGAAAATACCTCTCCATGGTGACATTGGGGTGCCCCAGTGAAATGGTTAGCTCCCTGAACAGGTTGTTAAATAGTAACAGAGCTCATTAGCTGACACAGTTCTAACTAATTTAGTCCTTAGTTTTTAAAAGTGAATGAATAACCGAAATAAGTATCCATGTGGAAATATGCAGTATAAGTCAGATTCCTGTAAGAAAATCAGAAGCCAAAAAATGGCTTATACAGATTTTGCTTGAACTGAAATGGCAAAAAGGAAAGAATGAGGTAATAAAGATAGCAGCTGTAGGAAGCAGATACCACTTCTAGGGCTAGAAGAAAACAGAGAAGATGTTGTTGTTATAATAATCTAGAAGAGAGGCTGTTGCCCTGTAAGTATTAACTCAAGATCCCAGAGAAGGCGCTGCATAGAACTGGGACTCAGATCTCCTAGGAGGAAGCAATGTCTGGATGCTGCTGGTCTCTAAGAAAGAACCAAATGAGGCCAGTTCTAATATTTTAAAAGAAAAAGAAAGAAAGAAAAAGAGACCCAGATATACCGCTGTTGCTAGGTTGAAGAAACATTGACGGAAAAATGCTAAAACAAAGAGCTGACAAACAAGATGAAGCAAGTTTCTTCTTCCCTCCTCACTTCCAATCTCCCCCTAGTGCCCCATACTGGCCCACAGAGAAAAAACATAAGTTCTCAGAATCTCATCAGAGAATGGAGTACGAAAGAAAGGTTTTGGAGCTGGGAAATAATAGCCTAATAACTGGAACAGGATCTGACATGACAGGGAGCGAAGTAAATCAACAGACAAAAAGAAACAAAGGAAACTAAAATGAAGCAAGGAAAAGAAATAGGCTTCAAAAATGCAATTGACATTCACACGGCAAAAGATTACCGTAGTTTTTACGCAAATAACATACGCCTTTTGTTTTTTTGCCAACCAGGCCCTCCCCCAGAGAGTTATTTTTGTAAGTGTGTTATGCTGCATGGTTATGAAAATACCTTGAGGGGTAAGGGCCCTGTTGGCAAAAAAACATTAGAATGTGTGCGTTATTTTTGTAATAATATGGTGTACACACACACAAAGAAGATGCTCTTAAATTAGTGTGAATAAAAAAATCCATGTATAAAAAATAACAAAGAATCTCACATATTTATGGATCTTTTTTCATGCCCCCAAAAGTATGAAATGGTTGTGCGATTAAGTTGAAGAAGTCTCCAGAAGGAATAATGAAACAACAAGAAGCAAAAGAAGAGAAAGAAAGCAAACAAACAAAAATCATGAGACTTGGAGAATTAATCCAGGAAATCCAAAATTAAGCAGAAAGAGATAAAATAATCTTTCTCAACAAGAGAAAATACCCCTAAATAAAGCATTTGTTCTTAGTCGGTTTCTGAAAGATGACTACTTCTTTTTCTCTTCCATGTAAATATGTGTATTCTTTCTCCCAACCTCTGGTATTGTTCAATCAACCCTTCTACACCTGTGCCTTTTGACATTTTTCTAATGGATGCCTCTTTATATTCCTTCAAACTGGCATATTATATTTTTCATTTAAGTTGTATCTTTTGTTACTCCCACCTTTTGTGTGTGTGTGTGTGTGCTTTAGGTGAAAGTTTACAGAGCAAATCAGTTTCTCATTAAACAATTAATACACAAATTGTTTTGTGACATTGGTTGCCAACCCCGCAATGTGTCAACACTCTTCCCTTCTCACCCTTGGGTTCCCCATTTCCATTCATCCAGTTTTCCTTTCCCTTCCAACCTTCTCATCTTTGCTTTTGGGCTGGTGTGCCCATTACCTTTTAATATGGTATAATGTAACTCATATCTGCCTTATTCTTAAGTATTTTTTCAAATTTCCTATTTGTCATCTAGATTATCTTGCATTGAGACTATAATTAGCATTAAAATGGTTTCGACACATACCTGTTTTTTGGAGGTTACCTACCCTCAATCCCCACTTCTGTGTACTTTCCCTGAATTGTTTCTTGGCTTGGCTCTCATCTCTTGTGTGCCCTTCGAGAACACCACTAACTCCCTAGGCTTCCGGTTCCTAGTCTGTAAAATTCAAAAGTTAAACAGGATCTCTACTATTCCTTTCATCTCTAAAAGTCAGATTTCTTTTGTTAGTAGATCATGTGTGGGTCACATTCTCTTTGGAGTACAAAAATATATCCTGGAAAGTTAATAAAATGTGGAATCAGAAATGCCTAGTGAAAGACAGAGTGAATTATTCATAAAGTTTAACTCTACAATGCACAGAGAGCTATGCCACTCCCAAATGAATGATCCCTTGTGACACATTATTATTAGTTTTATCTCCTATGGAAGGAGAGCAGCATATTCACTGACTAAACCACATTTAATTAAAAAAATAATGATAACTATATGGAAATTAGCATGTATAAAAATAACAAATAACTTAAGCTAACATTATTAAATAGAACATAGTGGACAAAACATGTTGGTATTGTGGCTCACAAAGATTAAAATGGTAATCCTATGGATTTTGGGACAAAAGATAGTTTCATATGAGGAACTGTTTTAGTTCCTTATGTTGGGACATATTTTGAACATGACTATCGTTATACATTTATTGTTTTTCTCTTTTACTTGTGAAAATAAATTATTTTCTCCACCTTTAGAATGATTTTTATTTATTTTTAAACCAACTTTTTATTGAATATTCATTCTTCAATTTGTCTCTATCATTTGGAAAAGGAAGAGTGTAGGGGAGGAGAGGGAGGTGGGAAAGAGAGAAAGGCAGGTCGGCGGGGAAAGAGAGAGAGAGAAAGAGACCGAGAGAAAAGGAAAGAAACTCTGTGCTGAAGAGACCTCAACATATACCTTTTGCACAGTTAGGTTCCTCACTATTATGAAACAGAAAAACATTTTACTCTTTGAATGAATATCATATCTAATGGTAAAGAATTCCATTACTCTTTGAAAATGTAAATACTCATTGGCCTTTAGGCGGTCTTCGTTGAAAAGAAAATATAAAGGGTGACAGATAACAAGAGGTGAAGAAAGCACTTCGCTCATTACATTTGGGATATAAATTAGTGGGGGGAGTACTATGAAGTTGAAGGAGAAGATTCAGATCAAACTACAGGTATCAGTCAGGTAGAATCTTCTTGCTAATGAGGAAATGAACTCTCTCCGTCCTTCATTTGTACTTTGCTTTTACAGCGAACAAGTCTTTGCACTTTGCCCAATCCAGAAAAGATATCTCATTAGGTCAGAGGCAGCTAGTGTGCCTCCGCATGTGTTTTGCTCTAACTGAAAGATGATTGCTTACGATTTATTAAAAATAGTACGCAAACAGAAGAAAACATATTTTGTCTAATTGGTAAAAAAAAAAAAAAATGTGCTTAATATGCACCCAAGGATTTTTTTTCTCCTATATCTGACATTTTGTCTTTTTGTACAGCCACATTTGAAGTTAACTTAATTATCTGTTTTATTAAAACTAGAAAGCTATATTTCAAGGTCATCAGCATTCAGCAAACACAGTGGTTGTTGAAGTAAAAAGGAAAAATTGCATTTGGAATTTCCATGTGAGTTAGTAAAACATTTTGGTCTCTATAAATTCAACTTCTGATATCCTGTGAAATGAATGAGAAATAATTGGGGCTATTTAAAAGATTTATTTTTAGTTTCTTTTATTTCTAACATATCAGCTAATGGAGCCCTCGTGGCACAGTGGTTAAGCATTTGGCTGCTAACCAAAAGGTCGGCAGTTAGAATCCACCAGCTGCTCTTTGGAAACCCTATGGATCAATTCTGCTCTGTCCTGTAGGATAATGTATCAACTAATATTAATTAGGTACAAAATGTAAACCCAGCACTCTGTTGGGTACAGTGAGTATTATAAAAGAGGTGTAAAAATTAATATTTTCCAAGGCTATATTCTAGCTGGGAAGGCAATGCAGCCTATAGGTATATAGGAAAAGAAAATTTGCTGTAAACTGGAGTTCGTGAAAAAAATCTTCCTGAGGGGAATGATATTTACTATGCATAACAAAGGAAGCACACCTTTTATGTCAGATGAATGATTGTAAAGCAAACGTAGGAAGAAATTTGGTGTATATGGTAGAGGGGAGTGAAATGAAAGAAAGAGAAAATAAGTCAGTGTTTAAAGTAGAATGGCATCTTGAAATTTAGTGAAAAATTAAATTTCCCCCAAATTATGTAAAGTTTCTATTATATACAAATACGCGCACACAAAAACAAACACAAATGACAATATACATAACTTGTGTAATTGTTATTGTTGTTAGGTACCCTCCAGCAGATTTAACTCATACTGACCCCATGTACAACAGAAAAAAACACTGCCCGGAACTGTGCCATCCTCATAATTGTTGTTAGGCTTGAGTCCATTGTTGCAGCCACTGTGTCAATCCAACACTCTGAGTATCTTCCTCTTTTTTGCTGCCTCTCTACTTTCTTAAAAATGATGTCCTCTTCAAGGCACTGGTCCCTCCTGATAGTAAGTCTAAAGTATGTGAGATGAAGTCTCATCACACTTGCTTCTAAGGAGCATTCTGTCTGCACTTCCTCCAAGACAGATTTGTTCATTCTTCTGACAGTCCATGGTCTAGTCAATATTCTTCGCCAGCACCATACTTCAAAGGTGTCAATTTTTCTTCAGTCTCACTTATTCATTATCCAGCCTTATTGTGCGTATGAGGCGATTGAAAACACCATGGCTTGGCTCAGGCTCACCTTAGTCCTTAAAGTGACATCTTTGCTTTTTAACACTTCAGAGAGGTCTTTTGCAGCAGATTTGAGGAATGCAATGTGTTGTTTGATTTCTTGTCTGCTGCTTCCATAGACATTGATTGTGGATCCAAGTAAAATGAAATACTTAACTTCAATCTTTTCTGTATTTATCATGAAATTGCTTATTGGTCTGGTTGTGAGGATTTTGTTTTCTTTATGTTGAGATGTAATCCATACTGAAGGCTGTGATCCTTGATCTTCATCAGTAAGTGCTTCAAGTCCTCTTCACTTTCAGCAAGCAAGGTTGGGTCATCTGCAAAAAGCAGATTGTTAATGAGTCTTCCTCCAATCCTGATGCCTCGTTCTTCTTCATATAGTGCAGCTTCTCAGATTATTTGCTCAGTATACTGATTGAATAGGTATGGTGAAAGGATACAACCCTGACACACACCTTTCCTGACTTTAAACTACGCAGTATCCCCTTGGTTCCTCATGAGCACAATTAAGTGTTCTGAAATTCCCGTTCGTCGCAATGTTACTCATAATTTCTTATGATCCACTCAGTCGAATGCCTTTGCATAGTCAATAAAACACAGGTAAAACTCTTTCTGGTATTCTCTGCTTTCAGCCAACATTCATCTAACATCAGCAATGATATCCTTCATCCATGTCCTTTTCTGAATCCAGTTTGAATTTCTGGCAGCTCCCTGTTGATGTACTGCTGCAATGGCTTTTGAATGATCTTTAGCAAAATTTTACCTGTGCATGATATTAATGATATTGTTCAATAGTTTCTGCATTCTGTTGGATCACCTTTCTTTGGAATAGGCATAAATATGAACCACTTCCAGTTGGTTGGCCAGGTAGCTGTCTTCCAAATTTCTTGGCATAGACGAGCACTTTCAGTGCTGGACCCATTTATTGAAACATCTTAGTTGATATTTCATCAATTCCTGGTGCCTTATTTTCATCCAATGTCTTCAGTACAGCTTGTACTTCTTGCTTTGTTACCATTGGTCCTTCATTATATGCTACCTCCTAAAATGGTTGAACTTCAATCAATTGTTTTTGGTATAGTGATTCTGTGTATTCCTTCCATCTTCTTTTGATGCTTCCTGCATCATTCAATATTTTGCCCATAGCATCCTTCAGTATGCAACTCAAGGCTTGAATTTTTTCTTCAGTTCTTTCAGCTTGAGAAATACCTACCATGTTTTTCCCTTCTGGTTTTCTAAGTCGAGGTCTTTGCACATGTCATTATAATACTTAACTTTGTCTTTTCAGGCGACCCTTTGAAAACTTCTGTTCAGCTCTTTTATTGAAGTAAAAGACAATACTGTCTCATAGCTTTAGCTATTTGAAGTTCAAGAGCAAGTTTCAGAGTCTCTTCTGATATCCATTTTGGTATTTTCTTTCTTTCCTGTCTTTTTAATGACCTCTTGCCTTCTTCATATGTAATGTTATTGATGTCATTCCATAAATCATCTGGTCTTTGGTCATTACTGTTCAATGAGTCAAATGTATTCTTGAGATGATCTCTAAATTCAGAGGGGGTATACTCAAGGTCGTACTTTGGCTCTCGTGAACTTATTCTAATTTTCTTCAGCTTCAACTTGAAGTTTCAAATGAGCAATTGATGGCCTATTCTGCAGTTGGCCCCTGGCCTTGTTCTGACTGATGATATTGTGCTTTTCCATCTTTTCTTTCCACAGATGTAGTCAATTTGATTCTTGTGTATTCCATCTGGCTAGGTCCACATGTATAGTTGCTGTTTATGTTGTTGAAAAAAGGGTGTTTGCAATGAAGAAGTCATTGGTCTTGCAAAATTCTGTCATGAGATCTCTGGCATTGTTTCTGTCACCAAGACCATGTATTCCAACTATCAATCCTTTTTCTTTGTTTCCAGTTTTCACATTCTAATCACCAGTAATTATCAATGCATCTTGATGGCATGTTTGATCAATTTTAGACTGTAGTAAGTTGGTATAAATCTCAAATTTCTTCATATTTGGCCCTACTGGTTGGTGCATAAATTTGAATTTAAATTAATAGTAATATTAATTGGTCCTCCTTGGAGGCTTATGGATATTATCCTATCACTGACAGTGTTGTACTTCAGGATAGATCTTGAAATGTTCTTTTTTGATGATGAATGCAATGCAATGCCATTTCTCTTTAATTTGTCATTCCCTGCCTAGTAGACGGTATGATTATCTGATTCAGAATGGCCAATACCCATCCATGTCAGCTCATTAATGGTTAGGATATCAATGTTTATGCATTCTATTTCTATTTTTTGACAATTTCCAATTTTCCTAGAGTCATACTTTGTGTATTCCACATTCTGATTATTAATGGATGTTTGCAGCTATTTCTTCTCAATTTGAGTTGTGCCATATCAGCAAATGAAGATCCTGAAAGCTTAACTCCATCCACATCATTAAGGTTGACTCTACTCTGAGGAGGCAGCTCTTCCCCAGTCATATTTTGAATGCCTTCCAACTTGGGGAGCTCATCTTCTGGCACTATATCAGACTGTATTCCCCTGATATTCATAAAGTTTTCACTGGCTAATTTTTTTTTTCCCTGAAGTAAACCACCAGGTCCTTCTTCCTAGTCTGTCTTTGTGTAGAAGCTCAGCTGAAACCTGTCCATCTTGGGTGATCCTGCTGGTATTTGAAATACTGGTGGCATAGCTTCCAGCTTCACAGCAACATGCAAGCCACCACCGTATGACAAACTGACAGACAACATGTGTAATAGGTACTTACAAGTACCTTCTAATTGCATGAACGTAAAGTGATTGTGTAGTAAAATCCACATGATTGCATGTGATGACATAGAGTCATTATTAATTCCATTTCCTGTACTGGGGAACACTTAAAATCACATTCTTAAAATATTATTGTAGAGTGGGTGAATCCAGTAGACTAGGAAATGTATAAACCCTTGAATTTCAAAAGTAATTCCCACAGAGTTAAAAATAGTACTAGAATGATATGTATAGAAGCTACAGCTTTAAAAGAGAAGACATAATTCCATATTTGCATGGTGTCACTGGTCTACAGAGATATCATATGAATTTGTAATTAATCATTTAGAAGGAAATTTATACTTAATTCTACCTTTACATTTTACTTTTTTCGGTTTGTTAGGACAATTGAACATTTCTGTTATTAGTATAATTCTAGTACTAATAAGGAGAGGGATCTAAAGCAGCTGAATTCAACTAACTAACATAATAAATTGTTTGCCAAAATAGCATCCATAATGTTTAAGCAGCATTCCTTACAGAATGAAATTAGAAGAGACCCAGGTTTAACAGAGGTTAAATCAAATAATGTATATATATTGCTAGGCCTATATTCTTCACTGGGATAGAAATTTGTATTTTATGTGCTCTTACCTTTCTAAATACAATAACGTAATTTTCTATGCTCACACCAAAATGATATACTGAAGGAATTTGTGATTAATGATTTATGCTTTAAATTATTATTATATGTGCAATTAAAATGCCAGGCTCTTAATCTTCATTCTTACAATGTGAATATCGAAACACAGAATTCAGTAAATACATTAATTTTTTTCAAATGATGCAATTAATGGAAATCTACTTTCCTTTGGATATAACGCACCTTATAATTACTTGTCACATATAGATTTGAGATTCAGAAATGGAGCAGGATTTATCAAATAACACCATATCAAGAATAGGATTCATAAGTTCCTTTTTGAGATTTCAGTCACTAAAGAAACCAAGAGAAATCCATGCAAATTACTTAGACTTTTACCTCTGCTCTTAATAAAGACCCCAAAGAAAGATCAAAACCGTAACCCATGGTTCCACTTGTTAAATTTTAGATAACACAGGTGATTATCAGAGCATTGGTACATTAAAGACAAATTGAATGAAGAGAAACAGATGGGAAAACTGAATACAGACGTGTCGACAGTTAATACTTTTCAGGATTGTTAACAGAACTGCAGTTTCTTTTATAAATGTCACCTGAGGGAACAGATTTTTCAGGAAAAGTAAGAAAGGGTAGGGAAAACGCATTCCCTTTCTGCTAACCTTCTAGATGGCAACAAGAATGATATTCCAGGGAGCAGCTGATTTATAACTATGGTGAGTAACTGTGCTGTAGCTCATCCACAACCAAAGCATGCATATTCATAGATTTGACAGTGACAAATGCCTTTGCAAAGGCTTGAAAAGACACAAAGAGTAGGTGATCTTCTCTGTACCTATAAGTCATGGTCTCGGTAATGTTATATTCTAAACAGAAAACAACCTAACAGCCTAGTGAATATACAGTGGTGAGGGGGGCGGGGGGAGGTAGCATAGAAGTTTATGTATATGTATACTTTTCCCAAGGAATACCATTTTGATTTCATTTAATTTTTCTGATATTTTCTTCATCAAATTATAATCAGTAGAAAATTTGGTTACGTAAAAAGTTCATAATCATCAAGGTGAGATGAGGTAATGAGCCTAACTTCATTCATAGGGAAAATAAATATGTTTCAGGAAGATAGTGAATACAAAGTAGGCACCTTTACTCTTTTTTCCCCAATATCTTAAACACACATACCTA
Source organism: Dugong dugon (assembly GCA_030035585.1). Classification (NCBI taxonomy): domain Eukaryota; kingdom Metazoa; phylum Chordata; class Mammalia; order Sirenia; family Dugongidae; genus Dugong; species Dugong dugon. Next base: position 110,209,984 of record CM057467.1, read on the forward strand.
AATGAACCAGTGTTTCACTCTTTAGAGGCATAGGATATAAAGACAGGATCCTTCTGTCCAAATGTGCTGTTGAAATAAAGCCACACTGAGTGGCTTGGCTGCGGGTAGGACATCAATAGACCACATACCAATTTTTTAAATAGAACTTGAAAAAAAGCACACTAAAAATCAGGAAAATCCACTTGCTGCAGAGTGGATAATGATTTGATATGTCTGTGTGACAAAGAACCATGCCAGCATAGAAAATATATACGTATATATATATTTTACATTATGCTCTTCTCTCATCTATTTTCTAAGTACCCATAAAAAAAATGCTATAGGCATGAAAAAAAATGGTGATTTTTTTCTCCAATCTGTTCAACACTGAGATTTCATCAGTGGGTGACAAATGGACTGTTTAGAGATTTTTGCTCATTGGTAAAGTTAATCCATATCACTGAGTATTTCCAGATCAGATAATGTAACCTTATTGGTTGTCATATTTAGGGTATAAGGGTATGAATTTTGACTACTTTGTCTTATCATGATGTAGCTATATATAGACATTTTAAATAAAGATAATGTTGGGAATATATAAAAAATTTAACATTAACAGCATACAAACGTGTCCTATCTTTTAGTTTCCCTTTATGGAAGGTCAGGTTGATCTACTACCTGAAATACAATTAGAGGTTTTAGTACCTCCTCGTATCAAGGCCAGAGTGTTACTTCAAATTACTTTCCTAACCACATTTGGTATCTCATAAATTCCACAGACAGGGAAAATAGAAAAGTTTTATAAAGTGTAAGCTCAACTGTCATTGATAATGAAATTATTTCCTTTGAAGTTCCTGCTTATAAAGTTGTCTTGGGGAGAGAAAGAAAAATAGCAAGATCTATGGCGGACTATATATATGGTTATATTCCAGTATTTATTGAGTGCCCCATATGTACTAGACTATATAAGAAACAGTGTAGGCTGCATAATCCTCAGAAGAGAAAAGTAGAAAAATATATAAAGCTTGAAAGCAAGCATAAGCAAGGGAAGAGTAAAGATTGATAGGTGAGAAAAAAAAAAAAGAGGAGAACGAAGGGAATTAAAAGGTGATAGTGATTATCAAAATTACTAAACACGTAGCTTTGCCTTAGACCACTAGTAACATAACACTCATAATTTGATTAATCACTATGCTATATTGTATGTCTTCTACAGAATGCCTTTATGTTCTGTTTATGTAGTTTGTGGGAATATGGAGATGAGTTTGCCAGTTTCTAATCCCCAAAGCTCACGACATTCTTGTTGAACAAATAGGGAAACAGAATTTTAATAAGATGGATTTATTGGGGAGGCTTAGGGAGGAAGTATGGCTATCTTTATCTAAGGCAATCAGAGAAGGTGTCCTATTGAAGATGAGGTCATACAGAGCAAGGTTTTGAAAAACATAAAGGGTTTTTACCACCAGGAAAGGACTGGTGACAGAAGGTACAGCACAGAGGCATTAGACAGCAACTTGATTTTCAACAGATATTGGTATTTTAACGTTATGGGGGAAAAATGTGCTTGAGAAAGGAATATTTGAAATGGAACATTTACAATATTTCAGGAAAGGTATTAGAAACAGGCTAATGAAATAATCCTTTAGTATGCTATGTCAGTCTTAATAGCTGCATTCTCATTATCTGTTATAATACTCGGCAAGACAGAATAATACACTCAATGTTCTTTAGATGGATGAATGTGTGAATGGATGAATGAAAGAATGAATTGAGGGACATATGTGTGCTTTAATAAATAAATAAATGAATGGAAATTAGAATTTACCCATTAGGTGATGATCAGTCATTGAAAGGGTTTAAAGAGAACAGGTACATGAACCACCAAAAACCAAACAGGTATGCAATAGTGAGAACGGTCACTCTGTATATGGAACAACAAAAAAAAAAGAAATAGAAGAGGATAAGACTTGAGCTAGCAACACAAAAATTAAAGTCACAGAAATAAGTTCAGATTAGAGATCACTGAAGCCAAAACACAAAGAGTGAATTAAGGAAGTAGAATCTAAGATCACCATTTTTGTTGTCAGGTGCCATCCAGTAGGTTCCGACTCATAGTGACCCTATGTACAACAAAAGGAAACACTGTGGATCCTGCCCCAACCTCACAATAATTGTTATGTTTCAGCCCATCACCACAGCCACTGTGTCAATTCATCTCACTGAGGGTCTTCCTCTATTTTGCTGATCCTCCACTTTACCAAGCATGATGTCCTTCTCCAGGGACTAGGCCCTCCTAATAACATGTCCAAAGTATGTGAGGCAAAATTTTGCCATCCTTGCCTCTAAGGAGCATTCTGGCTGTACTTCTTCCAAGACAGATTTGTTCATTCTTTAGGCAGCTCGTAGTATATTCAAAATTCTTCACCAACACCATAATTCAAAGGCGTCAATTCTTCTTCGGTCTTCCTTATTCATTGTCCAGCTTTCTCATGCATATGAGATGATTGGAAATATCATGGCTTGGGTCAGGCGCACCTTAGTCCTCAAAGTGACATCTTTGCTTTTTAACATTTTAAAGAGATCTTTTGCTGGAGATCACCATTAGACTGTTTATTATTATTATTATTATTTTAGTAATGTTAAATGAAAATTTAGAGTTGAATTGAAAGTACAATGATACCTTCATCAACAATTAACTGGTGTGAAATTTAGCCAAGTGTACCAGTTAAAATAGACATGGAATAGAGTAAAATCAATGGAAAGATGTGAATGAAGAAAAAGTATTTATACAAATTCTGTAATAATAGATGTTGACCAAAATAACATTTGATGAATTTAACAAGGATAATTGACGCAAACTTTGGTAAAAAAGTTGTTGAAGTTAAGAGCAAAACTTTACAAAAAATATTGGTTCAATCAAAACAATAAGTAAATGTCAAAAGACATAAAGTTAAGCAATTTACTATAGAAGAAACCGTTTGCATATATAGAATAATGAGACCTAAACAAACATAAATGAAAATCAAGTCAACAAAATCAGGAAAAAAATATATTGTAAAGCAATACAAGCAAACCAAATCCTTAGAAAATCAAATTGAAAATGATATAAATAGATGGGAAATGAGTAACAAGGGCAATTGAATTCAAGATAACAGGAAATAAAAGAAAACAATTATAATTGAACACACAAGGACAAGTGTCTGCTTCAAAATGATATGAATTGGATTTGAGATGTTGGAAGTATAACCTATAATGACCAAAATTAAGAAAAAGATAATAAAAAATGAAGTTGAAATATCATAAGTGAATTAAAAATATATGCACTAAGATCAAGACACAGAAATGAAGCAAATTGGGCAGTGAACCAATGCTGGAAACTTCACAAAATGGAAGTGGGTTGGGTTTGAACAGAATACATAAGGGTAAATTCATATTGAAATAAGAGAAATGTATGATACATTTTGAGAATTACATCTATAGACAGCACATTATATGTAAATAATGAAAAAATGATACAAAAACTGTAAGTGCCTGACGGCAATGAAAGTGGAATAAAATTCTATTTAGAAAAGAATAAACTATTCTCACAATTACGTTTTTAAAATATAAAATGTGATTAACCAAATATAGAAAACAAGAGCATTCTACCTAAAACTATTTGTACTGATATTACCAAAGCCTCTTTTGGACTGAATATCGTAAATTGCTGTGGGGAAATGTGAATTATTGAATTAAAATATCTACATAGAGCAATTTTGTAAAACAAAGAAAACATTGGTTAATCACAGAAAATTTGTTTCAGCAGACTACAGAGATATTTCAGAGCTTCAAAAACAAGTTCAGTTAATCAGACAGGTGCAAATATTTTTGGCTGTTGCTCTGGATTGTTTTGAATTCACAATATGTTTATTATCACTTTAAATTCTGAACCTAAATATAGATTTTAAAAAAGAAATGTAAGAAGAAAGGAGTGAGGAAGAGAGGAAGCAGAAAAAGGAAGGAAAGAACAAAGAAAGAAGGAAGGAAGAGAGGCTTTAAAAAAAAAAAATCCATTGAGTGCAGCAATGTGAGTCTTCCTTCCAAGACCTCTGGTCAACGCCTTTCAGTTGTTTTCCACACTATCAGATAAGTCAGAATATTACAAATTTAAAATTTCTCCCTGGAAATATCTCATCTGCATTCCTCTGACCAATTTCTAGACTTTTCACACAGTCCGATTATTGGGACTCCCTCTATAGTCTATTCTGGGAGTTAGTTTTCCTCTGTTCTGTACTGAGTGCCTTGGTTCTTGGTCACATGAATTTATTTACGTTAGTTTTTATTCTCTCTCTCTTTTGGTGGACAACATCCTCCAGTTGTTTCCTGAGAATGACTACAGGAGAAATATTTTTTGACATTTGAAATGCTTACTTTTGAAATATCAAATGCTCTTGCAAATTATTTGTGTACACGTGAACTAACTACATGTTAGGTTTGTGTATTGAGTAATGGAATATTGGTCACATATTGAACCTTTGATTTTTGAGTCTACCTTTAATCATAGGCTATCTGGATTGGAAGAGCACTTAGGAATCTCATGATAATATTCTTATAGTTAAACAAAATAATAATAATTGCAAGAGAAGAAGAGGACTGGTTTTGAAAACTACCTTACCATTTTTTGCACAAATATTTACCATTTATTTTTTGAAGTTATTTTGAATAGAATTCAAGTGCAACATTGATAATGACATTGGTTACTATCTATTGAGTGATATTATGTGATAGGCACAGCCCATATTGTTTCCTCTACATCATACTGCCTATTAAATAACTACACCAAAAAAATCCCAGGCAACGTCTCTAAGTGACTTAATAATCATCAGAAGTAAACTTAAATGTGAGCAAGACTGGAAGAGGAGTTGTGACTAGGAGTGGAAGGTCTGGTTAACATCAGTGTAAGGCTAATATTCTTAGCATTACTGCAATGGGTGAGTAATGTGGAATCCCAGACCAATGGTCATCAGAGAAACTTTAGGATAGCTGCAGGCAAACGGTTCCAGCCTCCGAAAAAAAGAAAGAAAGATGAAGATCTTAGACAAAATTTTCTATTTTTGTTTGCTGTTGTTAAAAAAAAAAAAAAATATTTTACAGTATTCTTCTGGGGAGGTAGATTTAGTACAGCATGTGCTTTGGACAGAAACCCTGGTGGCACTGTGGTTAAGAGCTAAGGCTGTTAACCAAAAGGTCAGCAGTTCAAATCCACCAGGTGCTCCTTGGAAACCCTGTGGGGCAGTTCTACTCTGTCCTTTAGAGTCGCTATGAGTTGGAATCTACTTGATGGTAATGGGTTTTTTTTTAGGCTTTGGACAAATATGCATTTAAATTTTGAGTTACTAAATGATAGTAAACAATTGACTTAATCTTCCTAAGGCTCAGGCCCAGTTTCCTGATCTGAAAAACGTAGGTGATATTTATTTGTTCCTATCACAATGTAAACACTTAACACGTTACTTATCATTATTTGACTGGTCTCTTTCTTTTTATACATTGATTTCTTTCAATTAGATGCTATAATTATGACTTTCATCTATGATTAAAATATCATTAAAGTGTTGCCTTTGAGTTCAGCATACCAAGTTCTTACTATCTAAAATATGTATTCCATTTTTTTTAAAAAAAGGACCTCAGCAATTACAGCTTTAAAGCCTCAAAACCTTACCTAGTATTGTAGAGTTTGTTTAGATGGGAATTATTTTAGATTATATTTTAAAACTGAGAATTGTTTTATGAATTATTTATAAAATGTAAATGTTTCGTTAATTAATATGTAAAAATCCCTGGTGCTTCTAAGTCATATGGTGAAGATATTGAAATATAGAGATATAGATATGTATACACACACACACACACACAGTAAAACCTGTGTAAGGCAGAAACCTGCTATAGAAGGAAAACTCAAATATTTTCCACTAATACAGAGTGATAGAAAAGGAGTAAGACTGTACCCTGTCAAAGGCAGAAACTTGCAAGGCCCAGAAAAACAAGGCAGTCCTGTTGAGTTCTGGCTCTCACAAGTTTCACTGGACACTACTCCTAACTTATCGACTATCTTTTTAATTTGACATTTCACACTTACGACAATGGTAAAAAACCTATTATGCAGTTATTTTCCATATTAACGACGTATGTCTGGCAGGCGGTAACGAATGCCGAGGTGTGAGGTGAGGGTAACACTGGCTTTGATGGTACAGTTTCTGTGTCAGCTTGGCTAGGCCACGTTTCTCACTGGTTCAGCAGTTATGTAATGATGTAATTTAGCAGTTATGTAATGATGAAGGCATCCTCCATTTTATGATCTGATGTGGTCATCTTCCATTTTTGTGTAATGCCAATTTTCACATAACGACCCAGTCTTTGGGACCTAACCACGTCAATAAGTGAAGAGTGGGATGTATATGAATTTTAATTGTATAAATGGAGTCAACAGTAATGTATAGAGAAAGTAGATTAATTTTTACCTGTGTATTATTTATGAATAAACTGATTCTTATATATACCAAACCAGTTGATGTTGAGTCAGTTCCAACTCATGGCTACCCTGTGTGTCAGAGTAGAAAGGTGCTCCACAGGGTTTTCAATTGCTGATTTTCTGGAGGTAGGTCACCGGGCACTTTTGGGTGGACTGGAATCTCCAGTCTTTCCATTAGTAGTCGAGCACATTAACTGCTTGTTTCACCCAGGAACTCAGTTCTTACATGTTGTTGTTGTTAGGTGCTGTTGAGTCGATTCTGACTAACAGCAATCCAATATGACAAAGTAGAACTACCCTATGGGTTTTCTAGGCTGTAATCTTTATGGGAGAAGATCCCCAGGGTTTTTATCCAGCAGAGCCATTGGGTGGGGTTGAACTGCCTTTTGGTTAGCAGCTGAGAGCTTAACCATTACGCCACGAGGGTTCCTCAATTCTTACATAGATTGTGTAAATAAAGTAATGAAAAGAATTGTCTATTTACAAAGAAAATATGCTGTTTTAATTATTTACAAGTATTTTAAGAAAATTAAAACCTATTAAAGAAGAGCAAACAATCTATTCAGAAAAAGAGTTTGCAAAGCCCTCTACTAACAGGTCCTTATCTTGCTTAGAACTACTGTATGTTATAAGGAAAGCAATACATCTTGTGGTGTGATGAATTACTTTCTAGCCACAGTCTTGTAACCCCCACAAAATGATTGGCTGGGCCACAATCTTGCAAATGATTGATTGACTAGCTATGAAACTAGTGGCTTGAAAACCCACCCTATAGGATTGAGCCCTTGCTGTCCAGCCTGGGGATTGCTTGGTTTTGCCATCCTGCTAGGCTTATATAAGGATCAATCCCACAGATGCTGAGGGGAACCTCACTACCATCAAGAAGAGTGTGGAGTGAAGTGTGTCCTCTGGATCTACGATTCCTGTACTGAGAACCTTCTAGTTCCAGAAGAGAGAGCTGTAACACTGAAGATGGAGACATGGTGGGCTGATTGGCCCACAGACAGAGAGCTGGGCACCTCTGTGCAGGAGGCTTGGCTGCTGCTAAAGAGCTGTAACACTTGCCCATGCAGGGCAGAGGCTTGAGTATGCCCTGTACAATATACCTCCCACCCTGGGCAGTGTGTTGGGCACCATGCATGACCTTAGGCAGTGCAGGCCCAGGTAGTATGGTGGCAAAAGAACCACGTAGGCCATCTTCCTGCCTGTGAGGCAAGGCCAGTGGAGGCCCAGCAGTAGAGCAGAAGCTTCGGGAGCAGTGTAGGCCCCCCTGGGCAGTGTGGTGGTAGTCGTAGGCAGCAGTGACATGAACACAGCATCTGACTTGAACCATGACATGGCTGCTCAGCAACATAAGAATGGACATGAGCCATTTGGGGAAGAGTATGTGTTTCCCCTTTGAGAATCTGTTGTTATTGTTTACTGTTTGCTTTCTATACATAATAATAATGACTTTCACTTTGCCAACACTGTAAATGTCTCGTGTTTCCAGCTCGATCACAGATGAATGTAGCACCCGTGGAATGATTGATGCCAATGGGTGTACGTACTCATTCCTAGAAATCTTATGGCTGCCTGGAAGCTTGAGGCACAGCCTGTCTACATGTGTAATGCAGATAGACAAACAGGAATAGACATCTTCACTTCAGATTCTGTGCTTGAGCATTTTCACTAATGTATATACATATATTTTCCCCTGATAAACCAAAATAATGACTATCTGCTAAAAAATTCACAGATACAGAGAAGCACTCTCAAAACCCATGACCTTTAGAAGTACAAGGGGAATGAAATAAAATCAAAACCATATATTCTTAAAATAGTTCTGTGATGCCCCAGCATCTGTAAACCAGGCAAGGAAGGCACAGCTTTCTCTCACCTAGCCTCCATCTGTGTAGTACTATTGCAATGTATTATTATATCACCTGCTTGCCACTATGGTAATCAGGGGTGTTTTCAGGGAAAGCTCAGCTGGCGATGGGTCCTCTTGTCCCAAATTAGAGCTTAATGTTTTGGGAAGATCACTCTATCCTTTTATTTTGAGCTTTTATCATCTAGTACCATCCTATATGACATTTTGCCATACTGGTATTCTAATGCCCATTATCCAAAGGCCAGACAAATACTCACAAATTGTATAGCTCTTACAACACAATAAGGAGGAATACAAATGGATATGAAAGCAATGAGATGAATATGTGCTATCATCTGTGGCATGGTTTATGGTAGTTTGCAAACATGTTTGAAAATCCTTTTCCCTGAAAGAGATTTTAATTCCTCTCCTCCTGAATATGGGCTAGCTAGCTTTAATGCCTAGCTTTAATGACTAGAATCCTACGCAAATGATGCCGTATGACTTCCACAGTTAAATCATACAGCTTCTACCTGGCACTCTTGGGATTACTCAGCTCATTCTCTCTTCCTTGGGACCAAGCTACCACGTTATGTTGAAGTTATTTCATGTGTAAGGTCCAAATATAAATATTCTGACCAGCAGACCCAGCAGAAGCCCCAGCTGAGAGCTATGTTGAGCCTTGTGTGAGCCAGGAAGCCTTTGAGATGATGCAGTCCCAGATACTGCCTCATTGCTGGATGCACAAGTGTGTCATAGTACAGTTGTCCCCGCACTCTCTCCTAGCTGCTAATGGACACAGTAGCTACTAATGGGCACAAAGTGTGTGCTTCAGCGGGAGATCACCACCCTCTGAAGAAACCCTGAATTCTTAGTCGGGTAAAGGAGGAGGGCTGTTCTCTGACACCAGTAAATGTAGAATAGCGGGAGCAGGGGCAATAAATGATGCCCATTGGCTATAGGGGACCTTCCACTTTTATTACCCCCTTTTATCATTTGTTGCTGCCTTTCATTATTCCTACCTACCTGCTCTCTGTACATGCTGTTTGTCATGTAGACGTGGCTGTTCAATTAGTATTTAATCCTGGGAGAGAGGAACTTAGATGTTCTCCTCCCAAGACGTGAACTCGGGTGTGCTTGGATGCAATCTAACGCTGTGGATAGGATCCTAACTCTAGAAACCTAGGCCAATGATGATATGTGCTGGTCTACTCATCTCTCTTCTGTTTATTCTGTTTAAGTAATAAATGCCTGTTGATCACACCATTAGAAGTGTCTGGTCTGTGTTTTGCTCCAAACGGTCCTTCACTAAGAACTTGTGAATATAGTGACATTGCACTGATTATAATTGCATGAGGGACCTCAAGCATAAACTGACTAGCTGAGCCTATTCCACCCTCAGAACCATGAGAAATAATAATAATAAGCCATTGTTATTGTTGTTCTGTGTCACTAAGTTCTGGCTTATTTTTTTTAACTCATTAATAGATAACTTGAACACTGATAAATGTATATAAAATGCAGGGTGAAAAAGGGCTTTGATATTACTTGAAATATGAGAGAATACTGGAGTAGAAATAAAAACAGCTCTCCTAATTCTGATGGGTTCAATCATTCAGATTGGATAGTTAAATAAAACAAAAACTCTACATAGATACCTAGCATATTAAAACTGGAAGGAAACCTAGAAATTGAGCTCCCAGTTTACATACTTAAGGGAAATAAAATCCAGATATTTAGTTAACAATCTAGTTTGAAACTAAGCTCTGGCCTCAAGTTCCATGTTTGTCCAGACAATAATAACAGGACACATCTACAGAGATAGTTACCAGATAGCTTTTACCTACAAGTGCAAGATACTGATTGGTATTCAGAACAGAAAACAGCTCAGAAGATGAATCTTTCGCCTCTTTACATCAGTGAGACTGTGAAACTGTTTGCTTTGAATCATATTCTGCTGCGGCTTCCCCCATGATACAGCAATGCAACCAGACTGTATTTCAGCAGCACAACTGTGAAAGGAATGAAAAATTAACCTCGATGAAGTCATTGACGTGGATGTCTCTTTCCCCGCTCTGTTCGGATCATCCCACCTGTTGCTGACTCGGGTATAATGAAACCTTCAGTTCCAGGCTTTACCGATACTCTTAACAAAATAATGCTGCAAGAGAAAAATGTAAAAAGGTAGCAAGGATCTCAGACCATTTTGTTGCAACCTGGGTTTATCATTGCAGTGGCCTCATTTAAACCAACAGTTCATCTTTCCCATGCTTATAAGCAAAAGTTTAAGGTTGTGGATATGAAAAAGAGTGAATAAAAAATTAGTGGATCTTGATATGGTAATTACTTTGAGTTTCTTGAGTCTTATAAAATGCTGCTTTTCTCAATTACACAGAGATTTTTGTTTTTGTTTTTTTGCTGCATATTAACCCTCTAAATAAATGAGTTCCATTTCAATGTATAATTAACCTTGTTATTTTGACCAATTTCTAATTCAGTATGGGTAAGTAAGGAGTGGGGCAGTGGTGGTTCAATGGTAGAATTCTTGCCTTCTATACTGAAGCCCTGGAGGCACAGTGGTTAAGACCTACGGCCTCTAACCAAAAGGTCAGCAGTTCAAATCACCAGCCACTCCTTGGAAACTCTATGGAGCAGTTCTACCCTGTCCTATACGGTCTCTGTGAGTCAGAACCGACTCAACGGCGCCTGACTGCAACAACAACATGCAGGAGAACTGGGTTTGATTTTTAGCCAATGCACCTCAGGTACAGCCACTGCCCATCTGTCAGGGAGGCTTATTTGTTGCTATGATGCTGAACAGGTTTCAGAGAAGCTTCCAGACTGAGATGAACTAGCAAGAAAGGCCTGGTGGTCCACTTCAGGAAATTAGCTGAAGAAAACCCTGTGAATGATAACAATCCAATTCCCTTGTTCCTGGAGTTGTAATGAGTTGGCAACCAACTCCATGGCAAATAACAACAACAACAAAGTAAGGAGCAATTTAGTTTCAAATACGTGTACATGGAAAACAGAACAATACTTTGCCAAAATACTTTTAGAAATCTCTTTGGATTAACAAGTCTTAGATTTGAAATATTCTTTTAGCTACATGTGGCTGCAATTAGGTGCTGTCCAGTACGTTCTGACTCATAGCAACCCTATGTACAGCAGAATGAAATGCTGCCTGGTCCTGCACCATCCTCACAATCGTTGTAATGCTTGAGTCCGTTGTTGCAGTCACTGTGCCAATCCGTCTCATTGAGGGTCTTCCTCTTTCACTGACCCTCTACTTTACCAAGCATGATGTCCTTCCTTCTCCAGGGGCTGGTCGTTCTTGATAATATATCCAAAGTACGTGAGACAAAGTTCTACCATCCTTGCTTCTAAAGAACATTCTGGCTGTACTTCTTCCAAGACAGATTTGTTCATTCTGGGGGGGAAAAAAAAACCTTGCTATCGAGTCCAACTGCCCCATGGGGTTTCCAAGGAGTGACTGGTGGATTCAAATGAATTGCTGACCTTTTAGTTAGCAGCCAAGTATTTAAACCACGGTACTACCAGGGCTCCAGTTCTTCTGGCAGTCCATGGTATATTAAATATTCTCTGCCAACACCATAACTCAAAAGCATCAGTTCTTCTTCAGTCGTCCTTATTCACTGTCCAACTTTCACATGTGTATGAGGCGATTGAAAATATGGCTTGGGTCAGGCACACCTTAATCCTCAAAGTGACATCTTTGATTTTTAACACTTTAAAGAGGTCTTTTGCAGCAGATTTGCCCAATGCACCATGTCTGCCAAAAGATAGAAGACTGATTTCCACGTTCTATAGGAGGATAAGTCTCTGGGTTCAGACATAGATGAATAAGGGGACCAAGATAGACACTCGAAAACAGCTATGTCTACTTATTGATCCCAGATACACATATTGAATATGCTGTTGCTGGGTGCTGTTGAGTCAATTCTGATTCATAGCAACCTCATGTGACAGAGTCGAACTGCCTCATAGAGTTTTCTTGGCTGTAATTATTACAAAAACACCTCACTGGGTCTTTCTCCTGCAGAGCCGCCAGGTGGGTTTCAACCATCAACCTTTCGGTTTGCAGCCAAACATTAACTGCTGCACCACCCAGGTTCCTTTACTGAATATACAGTATACTAATTTAATTCCTGATATTAATAAATATGTACTACGTCAAACAATCATAATAAATCATTTTAAAGCACATATTGACAATGCAGCACTTCCTAGTTATTTTGAGGTGATTGTGACTAAATTCCACTGTTTGTCTAACATAAACTACCATTTCCTTTTTTAAGATTACTTTATGGTCCATGGTATTACTAGGAACATCTGGAATATATATTCAAAAGCAGGCTTGACTTGTATAACCTGAGTGATAATAAATGTGTGTTGCTGGCACCAATTACTTGTAATTTGAAAGAATGTTCACAGAAGTATAAGAACTAGTATCAGAAGACTTGAGTGTAAAACTCACTTGTATTGGTACATTTTCATGGTTACGAATATAAAACTCTTAGCCTCAATAACTTTACTTGTGAAATGTGAGTAACTTACTCTACCTGACATGTTGGGATGACAATATATAAATATGCGTTTAACTCATAAAAAATCCACAAAAATGTAAGTGCTATTACTAAGAGCACGTACTAAGGATTTTTTTTATTTTATGGGTATACGGAAATTATAGCACCCATCTCTGAAGTGCTTTCTTTTTTAGAGAAAGTAACCATTCCTCCTACAAGCTGTCCTTACAGTTTCTCTTAATTGTGCTGAAAAGCACCACCTAAGATGACTCCATGTTAACTCTTTTATCTGTTGAAAAACCAGAGAAAACACAAAATGTGTTGGGTGTGTCTAAGGTCTCCTTCACGTTTCTGCATCCTACTTTCTTTACACTTCTGGTTGTTGTTGTTGTTGTCAGGTGCCATCAGTTGTTTCTAACTCACAGCGACCCTATGTACAACAGAAAGAAACACTGGCAAGTCCTGCGCCATCCTCACAACGGTTATAATGTTTGAGCCCATTGTTGCAGCCGCTGTGTCAATCCATCTCGCTGAAGGTCTTCCTCTCTTTTGCTGACGCTCTACTTCCCAAGCATAACGTCCTTCTTCAGGTACTTGTCCTTCCTGATAACATGTCCAAAATACGTGAGAAGAAATATAGCCATCGTCGCTTCTAAAGAGCATTCTGGCTGTACACTTTTGGTATTTATATAAATTGGTGGTAACTTTGCTTTCAGATGTTGCCTCTAAATGGTGGTCTATTTCTAATACAAAAGTTGTTTAAAAGTCATCTTTTTTTTTTAAACCATGAACCATTCAATTTTTATACAAGAATTACCAAGTTTTTTGTCCTTTAATATCTGAATGAAATAATTTTATTCCCTACCCCATGTGACCTTAGTAATTCTGGACATTTGGGGAAGTCCTCATTCCAAGTACTAACTGTAGTTTTATTTCATTCATTCATTCAACAAATACTTATGAAGCTTCTAATACACTATAGGGTCGCTATGAGTCGGAAGTGACGGTACAGAACAATAACAACATGTGCCAGGTGTAAGCGTATGGGCCTTAGAGACCGAGCAGTGAAACTGACAATTTCCTGCCCCTTGGAACTTGTATTTTAAGTGGGCATATGAATAACATATGAAGATAACTGAAACAATTTTTGAAAATGCCAAAATATAGACATCTTAGCACTGTTGTTGTTGGGTGTTATCGAGTCAATGTTGGACGTTTAGTGACCTAATGTGACAGAGTAGAACTGCCCCATAGAGTTTTCTAGGCTGTAATCTTCACAGGAGCAGATCACCAGGTGTTTTCTTCTGTGGAACCACTGGTTGGGGTTGAACCACCAACCTTTTGGTTAGCAGCCAAGCACTTAATTGTTGTGCCCCCAGGCCTCTTTATTACAGTTCTAGTGAACACATTTTTGAAAAAAGAAACAAAACGCAAGCACAAACAAAACAGATCCAGACAACAAAATCTAGTTAAAAAAATATGAATAACAGCTATCTCAGGGTTAAAGCTGCCGTGGTAAAAGGATAGCTGTTGAGTATTTTATCCATTTAAATGTTAAACTGAAGTTAAACAACTGAGGAACTATGATTATAAAAGCACACTGGTACACAACATACTGATATTACTTATTGGAAATGGGTGCTTTGGGGTCATGCTGTGGGAGAGGACGTGTTAATTTCTACATCTTTCATAGCAGAGAGACAATTAGTAGTATTTAAAGTTTAAAAGTATCTCAAAATCCGAGATGACTACAATATCTTTAGAAGAATTTCTTAGCATCTCCCATCTCACTCAAATTCATTATATTTTTTTTCCCATTTTAAATTAAATTTATGTATATTTACACTTAATAATATTTTATAAAATGTAATATGTGGTATGATGCTATTTTTAAAAATTGTTTTTGTTGTATGAATGTATGTATTTATCCCATCTATCATCTACCTATAGTATATATTCATAGAGAGATGACTATCAGAAAATATTAGTTACATTTTCATGATTAAGCTTTTATGTAGAATGAAGTAGTATGCCCATGTAATCTGAAGTCATATATGAGGTTGATAATTATGAATTTATAGTAACATGAATGTACCCTGATCTGTGATTTCTTCAGTGGCATGTACTGTTGAAACATACACAGAGAGAAAGATTATAGAACAGCTTAATCTCGGTTTGGTATTTTGCTAAATGGGTATAATAATAAGAAAAATAATGTAAAGATGATTTATAGTACTGGACAAAGTCTTAATAAAATAAGAGGCCATGGGATCTTAGCTGAAAAAATAAGAAAGTCAAGAAATGGAAGGGTCCTGGTATTATAAGGAAGTATAAAGCCCAACACACTGTGGGTCCTGTAGCTATAAATATGTGGGAGAAATATCATTTGTGATCAGAAAGTTGGATGCTTGAATAAGTGTTTATGGAGGTTGAAACATTCAGGTGATGACAATACCCCCAGTGAGGATAAAGTGAAATGTGGCTGGTCTGTAGTTATGAAGACTGCAGTTGCTGGTGATGAGGCACTAAAGAGCCAGAATGTGGTGGAGACGTCCCTATTGGATGGAGAAGTCACTGAGGACGGTGACAAGACTTGGAGAGAAAATTGAACAGATGCTGATATGTTCGATGAAGCAGCATGGTGGATAAGTTAGAGTAGCTATTATTATCATCTTTAATTTGCAGATTTAAAAAATAGAATAAACCAAACCCACTGCCGTCGAGTTGATTCCACCTTGTAGCGAACCTATAAAACAGAGTAGAACTGCCCCGTAGGGTTTCCAAGGAGCAGCTGGTAGATTCGAACTGCTAACCTTTGGTTAGGAGTTGTGCTCTTATCCACTGTGCCACCAGGGCTCCAATCTGTGTGTAAGTAAACTGTGATTCAAAAGGTTTATGTATTTTACTCTAAGTAACTTAGCTAGTAACTGGCTAAACCAGGATGAAAAACCTCATCTTCTAACTCCTACTATCTCATATATCCAGGAACCTTCCAATTTTAGTATCTGCTTATACCTGAATCTGTTCTCATGCCAAAAGCTCTTTGTGTACTTAAAAAGTTAATTGTACATGTAAACTACTAAAGGCTGTCACTCACATAGAGTAATTTTAGCGCCTTAAGTGGACTCAGAGCAAATATAACATATTCTGCTATCTCTGTCTCTTTGTGTGTTTTCTCTGTAAAATATAAGAATGAATTTAAAGTTAACCTTATAAAGCAATGCATTCTAATTGTACTGCTAATCAAATAAGGGCTATTTGATATTACAACATGCTAAGAGCATAGAACACTGATATTGAATATATGTGCTTATATTATAAGGAGTGGAAAGAATTTATGAAGTATTGTAGCAATGCATTATAACAAATTAGCAGATAAGATGCCCAGAGGGCAGCTTAAGGCTTTGTTCGTTGGTTGGCGGGTGCCATCGAGTTGATTTTCTACTCACAGAGACCCCATGTGGCAAAGTCAAACTGCCTCATACGGTTTTCTAGGCTGCAATTTTTATAGGAGCAAATCACCAGGTCTTTCTTCTGCAGAACTGCTCGTGGATTCGAACTGCCAATCTTTTGGTTAGCAGCCAAGCACTTAAGTACTGTGCCACAAGGGCTTCTTCTTCAGGGTGTAGGGTTCTAGAAATAGACGTCAAAAAGTTTTTCAGAGCTCTGTCACATGCACTTTATTCTAGACAATGAAGTTTTGCAAATAAAAAGGAGAGAGAGAGAAAGAGAGCCTTCCGCTCTCAAGAAGGAACTCAGTGTTTAGTGGGCTGATTACTTATTATTATCCCTTGTAACTCCTGCACAAGATTAGTAAAGAAAGAGATTCAGTTAAAGAAAAGAGACTTAAGTTTTATTGATAACCGTAACACCTAACGTTTATTGAGTCTTTACCATGTGCCAGGCATCATTTTTAACCACTTTATCATCTCACTTATAAACATCCTCAGCCTTATAAGTTGTAGTTATTATCCCACAGATGAGGAAACTGAAGCTTAGAAGGTTAAGGGGCTTTCTTCAATCACACAGCTACTGAGTAGTAGAGCCAAGAGTCAGCGCTACTCTGTACTGAGTAGTCCTGTGTACTAACCAAAAAAACCAAACCCACTGCCGTCTAGTGGATTCTGACTCATAGTAGCCCTATAGGACAAAGTAGAACTGCCCCATAGGATTTCCAGGGCTGTAATCTTTACGTAATTAGATTGCCATATCTTTATCCAGTGGGGCAGTTAGTGGGTTCAAACTGCCGACCTTTCGGTTAGCAGTCAAGCGATTAACCACTGCGCTAGCAGGGCTCCTTTCTGGGTACTAGATGTCAGAAAAGATAACAAGATTTAATTTTCTCCAGCTCCCTGTAAGCAAGCTATTAGACTCTTCATTTTGTATATGGAGAAATGGAAACTCACAAAACCAGTAACAGATTAAGTCAGAGTTCAAGACCAATAGAAGGTATCATATTTTTTCCCTTTTACGGACCAAGGAATGCTGTGATTCATTTATATTTTGGCATCATTCTCAGAAATTAAACATAGTCATCCATCAGGAGACTGTTCTATCACATCTCTCTCATTCGCAAATGCAATCTACATTAGGAAATACTATTGTCAATTCCAATTAGGTCTCTGCACAGTGTTCTAGTTGCCACGTACTTTCACTGAGTTTGACAGTGTACATCGAAGATATTAGAAAGTAAATGGTGTGAAGGGATTGCTTTATTATGGGCATATATAAGCCAAGTGGAATGCCAGGATAATTTATATGATCAAACAGCAGAAATCTCACTCAGCACATTCAGAATAACAGAGTACATCTGCTAAGTACATAGAAAACAAAACTCATTGTTTAATTAATGTTTTATATGGCCTGTGATCAAAAAAAAAAAAAAGAAAGAAAGAAATAGTGACAAAAAATTCAGCGCTATGGTTAACTTCATTATTGGCTTGCTGTATCACTCAGACAAAATCAAAAAAAAAAAACAAAAACGAGTGAGAGTTAGTAGCAGATCTGGCTTTCAGGATTGATACCATTTTTTCACTTGATTCTGTGATTTCAGATGATAGATTACACTACATGCAGTAAGGATATATTCTTCCTTTTCTCTGCTTTGAAAAAACACAGCTAAGCAGCCCAAGGAGAAGGGCACAGTTGATCTGCAGCTTCCTGCAGTGTTTTAGAAGGAAAGTTTGGCAGGCCAGTAGCTGAGCGTATGGGCCTTTTCCAAGGAAATACATATGACCTTCAGAAATGTCCCAATAAGTCTAATGACAGGTTGTTTTTCTTTTCTTTTTCTTTCGACAGCCTTTATCTCCCAAGTCAATCAACATAACTAGTGTATCCCTAATGCTTTTCCATGCCAGCTCTGCAAAACTTGACTTTTTCCTTTCTTTCTTTTTTTTTTTTTTTTTTTTGCAATGGAGGCTCCAAAAGAGTGCATTTTCTCATAATATATGTAAAAAGTCATGTAAGCTTTTAAAACACTTTTTTATTAACTTTACTTAAGTTAACACCACCAGATGATTTTGAGTGTGTTCATTGTGCTTTCTTTAGAACTGCCAAGAGGGTAAGAAACACAAGCTTGGCACTTACGAGAGAGAGTGGATTCTGCAGTGGAAGCATTTCCCAGTTATGATGGCTATGGTCACATTTATCTATGTAAAAGCAAACTATCCAGCCCATCACATCTGTTCCCTATTTGTTTTCAAGTCACATCCGCTGACTTTACCAACTGTAACAATTTTGTTGTATGTTTGTTTTATTTTTTCCCCTTACAATTGGCATAGCAGAGTTGGTACAGATGGGCAGACTCTGAAGTCCTTTCTTTTTCTCCTGACTCCCTTATCACCAGCAATATCGTCATGTAAGTCCAGTTATAATTCTTCATTATGAGTACTGAAGGGCCGGGAAGGGAGGATAGGAAGCTACATTTTAAATTGTGTTGTGTTTCTGGGATTCATTATTTTTGTTAAGAAATCACTATTAATTCTGAAATTTATGATAAATTCACAATCACATACATAGTTCCATAACTCTGGGACATTGCTTGCCTTTAATCTTGTCCAACAGGCATAATGCTAAATTAAAGAGTACATCCTTCCTAAGGAAGTTGAGATCTTTATTCTGAGGGCTTTTCCTAAATATTACTCTGATATTAATATATATATGTATATGTATATATATCTGTTGCTGTCAAGTCGATTCCAACTCATAGTGATCCTATAGGATGGAATAGAACTGCCCCGTAGGGCTTTCAAAGCTATAATCTTTACAGAAGCAGACTGCCACATCTTTCTTCAGAGAAGCCACTGGTGGGTTTGAATCACCAATGTTTCAGTTAGCAGCCAAGTCCTTAACCACTGGGCACCCAGGGCTCTTTCTCTGTCTCTGTCTCTGTTTCTCTCTCTCTCTCTCTCTCTCTCTCTCTCTCTCTCTATATATATATATATATATATATATTTACCCATTGCTGTCAAGTCTACTCTGACTCATAGCAACCCTATAGGACCAAGTAGAACTGCCCACAGGGTTTCCAAGGAGAGGCCAGTGGATTCTAACTGCTGACCTTTTGGTTAGCAGCCAAACACTTAACCACTGTGCCAGGGCCCAATATATATAACAATGATTGTGAGGATGGTGCACGACTGGGCAGTATTCCCTTCTGTTGTACATAGGGTCACTATGAGTCAGAATCAACTGGACGGCACCTAACAACAACAGCAAATATATTATATATGTGTTCTGGGAAAAGAGTTGTTTTACACATGTTTTCTCTGAAACAGAGAGTTGCTCAAAATATTATTACTTAAGTAGAAAAAAGGGATATATTTATGGAATTTTTTTTGAAAATTTATTTTCATTTCTAATTCATTCTTTAAAACTATTAGAACATTAGACATATTTCATTTTTATAGTGTTTACCCTGCATGACTTGAATAAATGCACAGACATAATTTCAATTGAATCCACAAAACGGTATTGAAGGGTAGTTAGTTATGGTTTTCCCTGTTTTGTCGGCGAAAAAAAGTCAGACTTAGAAAGGTGAAGTATAAAGACCAAGATTATACAGCTAGGTAGTGGCAAAGTGGGCTTTTACCTTGGTTTTTTGAATCTAAAATCAGTGCTCTTTAGTCTTTGCCACAGTTCAGTAGGATCAGTGATTTTATGTTTAATTTTGTGTGGCTACCTAGTTGTGTCCAATATTACAAGATAGTTCTTCTTTGTTCCTTCTGTCAAAAAGAAAAATTTCCAGTCCTAAATATAAGTTTGGAAAAAAAAGTAAAATCTCAATAAAATTAGATTTAACTTAAATAGTTTTATTTTGAGGATTTCATGATTATGACACAACTATAGAAGAAATACAGACAATATCAAACACGCTCTGTGATGCAGCAGCAGATATGAATAAAGTCTGCTGCTGCTACCACAGGAAATGCGGAAACTTCAAAATTATGGACACTTTTGCTACTTCTTTATTTTTTTCCTTCATCAGTAGATCTTTCTAGCATATGTATCTGTAGAGGATAAAAATTGCTGCACTGCTATTTAAAGAACTGATAGATTACAAACTCTATAGAGGTGAGTGATAATAAGAATTCGAGACTAACTCCTAATTCCATCTTGTTTCATCATAACACACCTGACCACACACACACACACACACACACACACACACACACACAAATTGTATTTTCCTTTGATTCGTATCTAGATTAGTTAACTTCTTCTTACACCAACCCGCCTTCCTTTTTTTTAAAACTCAACTCATTTTTAAATGGTAAGTTAAGTTAAACATATTCTAAACAAACTGGCAGTGCATAGACTTTTGTTTTAGAAGAAACTTGCCTGTGTACCTGGCATTTGTTTTTTTGTTTAGAGTTGTGTGTGTGTTTGTATTTTACAATGCACAATACTTGGCATATTTTGGGGAATAATCTGTCCTTTGTTAATTTATATTTTAATGAGTCAATGAACAAATATATAAATTGAATGGGATATGTTGGTGGAGTATAGGAATTTGTGTTCTGTCTTAGCTTGCGAGAGATTTACTTGCTCTCCTGAGTAAATGGTAAACCTGGAGGGGCTAAGCAGACCCTTAAAAAAACTTCATTATTGGGGTAAATGTTATAATTATATTGTATTTAATTATATAAATAGAAATCAAAATAGGTATAGCATGAAATGTGACTCAAAAATTGCCAGTGAACAGTATCTAGGGTAACAATAATTTTATGGACCAAATGTGAACATTTCTGAGAGTGAAAGAGTATTCTAAAACTAAATAAAAGCATATAATGTTTGAAAAATCTGTTTGTTGACCATCTAATTATTTTATATTATGCAGATGTCTCCATAGAACAGTTCTTTTAAAAATACGATAAAAAAATATGAAACATATGTATGCATATTTTAAATCAAAATTATTGATAACTTGAATGTTAAAAATAGGTAAAATAATTCTTCTTACAATTATTTTTACAATTAAAAATAGGTGTAATGAATATTTAGACTTTTTTAGCTGTGTCTTCTAGTATGCAATTACTAGTATTTTTCTTAATAATGTATTTTTAATAATTTTTAAAATAATTTTTTGCATTCTATAGGTAACAAATTTGAAGTACTTGACAATTTCAATTGATTCTTCACTGTAGGCAATAATATTTTGTCTTAAAAGTATTGTTTTTACTGATACAGAGGTGCTTGCTATACTCACACAAGTTCTGAAAAATGTAAACTATTCCTGAAATTTATTTTTATTTTGAAATGTATGTGTATATTATACACACACACAAACACACATTATATACACACATAATTGCAAACTTTGTCAACTATAGCTACTATCTGAATTGGTAGAATATTGTAGCACACAACTATAAGATTAATTTCCCATGATTTCTTGAAGCTAGATTTGCCTAAAAGACTACATTCTGGCAAATAAAATATAAGTTGAAGTGTTGTTTCTAATTTCCCACAAGTTTCCTAGAACAAAAAGAACATACTGTTTTTCATCTCTTCTTTCTTCTTCTTACCTATCAGTTCAAAAGCTATATTTAACTATGAAGTAGCTTCGAGTGTGGCAGAACATGATGCTTCAAAGATGTGTCTTTGTTGATATTGTGGAGCTATTATGCCAAACTCATGCCTTATCAATCTTACACAGACAGTCAAAATAAAAAATAAAAATAAAAATAAAAAATACGAAGAGAGAGAGAGAGATGGGTTCACTTAAATGGCTAATTTCTTCTTCAACACAGGAGAAACCTGAGTTGCTGAGGCCACTCCGAAGTAAGATATGCCTTGCTGAAAACTTAAGTCAAACTCAAACCTAGTGCATGACTGTACTTGTCCGTAGGTTGAAATGGATTGAGTTAAAGAAGAAACCAAGAAGGCAATGATCCAGTCATATGCTCGTGAAAATGATCTGAAAGAGAATGTACCTTGAAATGTTAAAAATGCTTGCTTCTGAGGAGCAAAATTGGGACTATAGTTTTTCATAATTTTTTTTTTGGTACTGTTTCCTATTATTATTAACCTTGACTTTGAAAATCTTTGCTATTTTTTTAAATTTTAATTTATTTGAAACAGTCAAAATGTGAGCATGTATGCAGGTTTATACAACATTACAAAGCAAGAAAGAACTCAGTTTGATTATTTAATGTGAATTATCAGAAGAGAGCTCCTAGCAGAGGACAAGATGGTGCTCTAGGCAGAAACACCACGCCGTCCCTCCACAGCAAAGATCCGAAAAACTAAGCCTAACAGAGAATCAACAATCCTGAAACCCTAGAACACCAAATGAAGAGATAAAGAACTCAGCCAAACACCAAACGGAGTGAGAATACTAAAAGAGAACGGAGAGCGAGGAGAGACTCAGGCAGAGATTCCTTACCAGCTAACGCAGCGCGGATCCACCATCTTGGATTCCTATCGGAGACCAGCAAACGGGAGAGCAGCCTTGCAGAGCATCTGGTCGGAGACAGAACGACCGGTAAACTGCGGTGCGCGCTCTCCCACCACCCACCCCTCTCCGCCTCAGCTGGGGATCCCCTGCTTTCCATGGCCAGGGTCCCTGGGCTGGGGGGTGCTGGTGCTTGGATTCCGCGCGCCTGGGCTGGCGGCTTTCTGGGAGCCGTTTGCTGGCAGCTAGCGAACCTTTCTCTGCCGCCTCCCCCTCCTTTTGCCTGGGTGCCTGGTTCCGAGTGCCGTCTCTGCTCTCTCCTGCGGGGCTGTAGGGCTGCGTGCGGGCGTGTGGCTGTTTCTAGGTCTGGGCTCCCGCGTGGGTGGGATCCCGGGGCCTTTGTTTGTTCGCCCCTCTGCTTCCCGTGGCCACGGTCACTTAACCCCGAGACTACCGGCTTCTTGGAATTCGCGCCCCTGAGTGGGGGCTCTCTGAGTCCCATTTGTAGGCACTGACTGCTGGTGTTGCCCTTTTTTTTTTCTCAATTTTATTTTTCTTCCTTTTTTGATTAGTTTTGTCATCTTTTACCTCTTTTTCTCTTTTGTCTTTCTTCATTGCTTAATTTCTTGTCTCTCTATCTCTTCCTTCTCTTTCTGATCCCTGAATACCAGGCGATGTATGCCTCTGTACCTTCTGGCCAGGCTGAGCTGTGAAAATTGAGACCGACTCCCCCAGACCTCATAGCTGCATCAGTGGGATCCCTGGGAACTTTGCAGTTCTTTAACTTTCCTGATTTTTATTTGGTCATTCTTTCCTTTTCTTTCTCTTCCCCCTTCTGGTTTCCTCCATCCCATAGTCTCTCATCTGTACATTCCAACGACAAGCTCCCCTAGCATTCTTTTATGTTTGTACGCTTTTTGCTCCTCCTCCTCTCTCCTCTCCCCCATATCCAGCTTAGCTTCACACATAACCATCTTCCCGCTGCACCCTACCTACCTGCACCGTGCATTAGACATCACATCACCAAGCGGTGCAGGCACGCCCTATTGGAACCTGCCCAGCACTGACTACCGACCGTCCTGGTGGCTGCGGTGAGTGCCACAAGCAACCCATCCCAGTGGCTCCTCCTCAACTAGATCTGCCCAGCTGTACCACAAGAACGAAAAAAAAAAAAATCTACAATCAATAAACGAGAGAAATATCTACTGAATGCCCCGAAAACAGCAAACAATATCAAAACATTTACAAAAACAAGACAAGATGGCTCCAATAGGCGTCCAAATTAAAACACCAGATAACTCTCCTGTGGAAGAAAATGCACTAGAAGTACCTGATACGGAACTCAAATCACTAATACTCGGAATTTTCCAAGAACTGAGGCAAAAAGATGACAAACATGAGGAAAAAATAGACAAATTTATGGAAAATACAGACAAAAAATTGGAAGAATTCAGGAAGATGATGCAAGAACAAAATGCCAAAATAAATTCACAACTCGAAATTATACAAAAACAACAATTAGAAATCCAAAAGATAAACAACAAGATTTCAGAAATGGACGGTGTCATAGAAGGGCTGAGAAGTAGATTTGAAACCATGGAAGACAGGATCAGTGGAACTGAAGACAAAAACTTGGATACAACTCTGTTTCAGGAAAACTCAGAAAAAAGAACAAAGAAGAATGAAGAGACCCTGAGAGTTATGTGGGACACAATTAAAAGCAAAAACTTACGGGTGATTGGCATACCAGAACAGGGGGAGAAAACAGAAAACACAGAGAGGATCATTGAGGAACTGCTGACAGAAAACTTTCCCAATATCATGAAAGATGAAAAGCTGGTCATCCAAGAAGCTCAACGAACCCCATATAGAAGAGACCCCAAAAGAAAATCACCAAGACATATCATATTCACACTCGCTAAAACTAAAGACAAACAAAGAATCCTGAGAGCAGCTCGTGAAAAACAAGAAGTCACATACAGAGGAGAAACAATAAGACTAAGCTCAGATTATTCAGCAGAAACCATGCAGGCAAGAAGGCAATGGGATGACATATATAAAATCTTGAAAGAAAAAAATTGTCAGCCAAGAATAATATATCCTGCAAAACTCTCATTCAGATTTGATGGTGAAATTAGGTCATTTCCAGATAAACAGAAACTAAAGGAATATGCAAAAGTCAAACCAAACTTACAAAAATTATTAAAGGGAGTTCTTCGATCTGAGGACAATCAGCTTAAGCCCTCAGGCAGGACCTAGGACCGAGGACGCAGGTTAACATGAACCAGATACCATTCTAGGAACTGAACTACAGACGACTTTCCAAAAACAAAAGATATACAACAGGGAATCAGAGAAATCAATCAAAGGATGACAACAACATCAAAACAATGAAAGAGGGAACAAACGGCATAGGTATAGAACCTTCTAAAGGAGAAGAAGACAAGGCGATACCAAGTAACGGTAGACTGCTTCAAAATTATAAAGATAAAGGTAAAATTCATGGTAACCACAAAAAAAGTTAACAAACCAACTCATAAAAATAAAGACGAAAAACATAAAGTCTCAACAAAAACAAAACCTACAAAAACAAAAGAAATGAACACAAAATCCACAAACAAAAGTAACTCAGCACAAGAGAGTAAGAAGAACAAAGAAAACTTCAGCATCACAAAAAAAGGACTACAAAATGACAGCAACAAACTCACATCTATCAATAATTACACTGAATGTAAATGGACTCAATGCACCCATAAAGCGACGGAGAGTGGCAGAATGGATAAGAAAACAGGATCCATCTATTTGCTGTCTACAAGAGACACATCTTAGAAACAAAGATGTGAATTTATTAAAAATCAAAGGTTGGAAAAAAATATATCAAGCTAACATCTATCAAAAAAGAGCAGGAGTGGCAATTCTAATCTCAGATAAAATAGACTTTAAAACAAAATCTACCATAAAAGACAAAGAAGGACACTATATAATGATTAAGGGGATGATACATCATGAAGACATAACCATAATAAATATCTATGCACCCAATGACAGGGCTCCAAAATACATAAAAAAAACTCTAACAGCACTGAAAAGAGAAATTGACAGTTCCACAATAATAGTAGGAGACTTCAACACACCACTCTCAGTAAAGGACAGAACAACTAAAAAGAAACTCAGCAAAGATACAGAAGACCTAAAGGACACAATGAGCCAACTGGACCTCATAGACATATATAGAACAATCCATCCAACCGCTGCAAAGTACACATTCTTTTCCAATGCACATGGAACGTTCTCCAGAATAGACCACATCTTAGGCCACAGAGCAATCCTCAACAAGATCCAAAATGCTGAGATAATTCACAGTATCTTCTCTGACCACAATGCCATCAAGGTAGAAATTAACACTAGAAAGAGCAAGGAAAAAAAATCAAACACATGGAAACTGAATAATAATCTGCTTACACATCAATGGGTAATAGAAGAAATCAGAGATGGAATTAAAAAATTCCTAGAATCAAATGAAAATGAAAACACATCATACCAAAACCTTTGGGACACAGCAAAGGCAGTCCTCAGAGGACAATTTATAGCAATAGATGCACATATCAAAAAAGAAGAAAGGGACAAAATCAAAACATTAACTACAGAACTCAAACAAATAGAAAGAGAACAACAAAAAAAGCCTACAACCACCGGAAGAAAGGAAATAGTAAAGATCAGAGCAGAAATAAATGAAATAGAGAACAGAAAAACAATAGAAAGAATTAACAAAACCAAAAGTTGGTTCTTTGAAAGAATCCACAAAATCGACAAACCACTGGCCAGACTGACAAAAGAAAAACAGCAGAGGGCACAAATAACCCAAATAAGAAATGAAATGGGGGACATTACAACAGACCCAACTGAAATAAAAAGGATTATAACAGAATATTATGAAAAACTATATTCCAACAAATTTGAAAACCTAGAGGAAATGGATAAATTTCTAGAAACATACGGCCTACCCAAACTACAACAAAGTGATATTGAAAATCTGAACAGACCCATAACAAGAGAAGAGATTGAAAAGGTAATAAAAAAACTCCCAACCAAAAAAAGCCCTGGCCCAGATGGCTTCACTGGAGAATTCTACAAAACATTTACAGAAGAGCTCGTACCAGTTCTACTCAAGTTATTTCAGAACATAGAAGAGGAAGCAACACTTCCAAATTCATTCTATGAAGCCAGCATAATGCTGATACCAAAACCAGGCAAAGACATCACAAAAAAAGAAAATTACAGACCAATATCTCTCATGAATATAGATGCAAAAATTCTGAACAAAATTCTAGCCAATAGAATTCAGTATCATATCAAAAAAATAATACACCACGACCAAGTAGGATTCATACCAGGTATGCAAGGATGGTTTAACATTAGAAAATCCATCAACGTAATCCACCACATAAATAAAAGGAAAGAAAAAAATCACATGATTATCTCAATTGATGCAGAAAAGGCATTTGACAAAGTCCAACACCCATTCCTGATAAAAGCTCTCAATAAAATAGGTATAGAAGGGAAATTTCTCAACATAATAAAGGGCATCTATGCAAAACCAACAGCCAACATCATTCTTAATGGAGAAAGGCTGAAAACATTCCCCCTGAAAACAGGAACAAGACAAGGATGCCCTTTATCACCACTCCTATTTAACATTGTGCTGGAAGTTCTAGCTAGAGCAGTAAGGCAAGAGAAAGAAATAAAGGACATCCAAATTGGTAATGAAGAAGTTACACTCTCCCTGTTTGCAGATGATATGATACTATACATAGAAAACCCTAAAGACTCCACGAGAAATTTACTGGAAGTAATAGAAAGATTCAGCAGAGTAGCAGGATACAAGATAAACATTCAAAAATCAGTTGGATTCCTATACACCGGTAAAGAGAACGATGAAAAGGAGATCAGGAAATCAATACCATTTTCAATAGCCCCTAAAAAGATAAAATACTTAGGAATAAATCTGACCAGGAATATAAAAGACCTATACAAAGAAAACTACAAAACACTGCTGCATGAAACCCAAAGGGATCTACATAAATGGAAAAACATACCATGCTCATGGATAGGCAGACTCAACATTGTGAAAATGGCAATTCTACCTAAAGCAATCTACAAATACAATGCAATTCCGATACAAATACCAACAAAATTCTTCAAAGAGATGGAAAAACTAATTATTAACTTTATATGGAAAGGGAAGACACCCCGAATAAGTAAAGCACTACTGAAGAAGAAGAATAAAGTTGGAGGACTCACACTACCTGACTTGAGAACCTACTATACAGCTACAGTACTCAAAACAGCCTGGTACTGGTACAACAACAGAGACATTGACCAATGGAACAGAATTGAGAACTCAGATGTAAATCCATCCACCTACGGTCACCTGATTTTTGACAAGGGCCCAAAATACATCAAATGGGGAAAAGACAGTCTTTTTAACAAATGGTGCTGGCAAAACTGGATATCCATTTGTAGAAAAATGAAACAGGACCCATACCTCACACCATATACAAAAACTACTTCAAAATGGATCAAAGACCTGAATATAAAGCCTCAAACTATAAAATTCATAGAAGAAAAAATAGGACCAACACTTCAGACCTTAATACATGGCATTAACAGGATACAAACCATAAACATCAACACAAAAAACCCAACAGATAAACTAGATAATTGGGATCTTCTAAAAATCAAACATCTATGCTCTTCAAAAGATTTCAGCAAAAGAGTTAAAAGAGAACCTACAGACTGGGAAAAAATTTTTGGACAGTACAAGTCAGACAAAGGTCTAATCTCCATAATCTACAAGAAAATCCAACACCTCTACAACAAAAAGACAACCAATCCTATCAAAAAATGGGCAAAGGAAATGAACAGACACTTCACCAAGGAAGACATTCAAATGGCCAACAGACACATGAGGAAATGCTCGCGATCACTAGCCATTAGAGAAATGCAAATTAAAACCACAATGAGATACCATCTCACCCCGGCATTACTGGCACGAATCAAAAACACTGGAAATAACAAATGTTGGAGGGGCTGCGGGGAGACGGGAACTCTTATACACTGCTGGTGGGAATGCAAAATGATACAACCATTTTGGAAAATGATATGGCGTTTCCTCAGAAAGCTAGAAATAGACGTACCATTCGATCCAGCAATCCCACTCCTAGGAATATATCCTAGAGAAATAAGAGTCATCACTCGAATAGACATATGCACACCTATGTTCATGGCAGCATTATTCACAATAGCAAAACGATGGAAACAACCTCGATGTCCATCAACAGACGAATGGATACACAAACTATGGTACATACACACTATGCAACGAGAAAGAACAATGAATCGGTGAACCATCTCGTAACTTGGATGAAACTGGAGGACATCATGCTGAGTGAAATAAGTCAATCACAAAAGGACAAATATTGTATGAGACCTCTATTGTAAAAACCCATGAAAAAATTCACATGCAAAATGTAACAATCCTTGTTGGTTACCAGGGATGGGAGGGGGGCGGAAATACTAAATAGGTAATAGGTAAGTGGTAACATGGGTGAGAGATGAGATAGTGCATAGTACAGGGGAAGCTAACACAATCTGCACAAGGAAAGGTCATGGAGGCCCTATAGACACATTCAAACCCCCCGAGGGACTGAGTTGTTGGACAGAGGGCTCTGGGGACCATGATCTCGGGGAACATCTAGCTCAATTGCCATGACACTACTTATAAAGATAATGCTCTACATTCTACCTTGGTGAGTAGTGTCTGGGGTCTTAAAAGCCTATGAGCGGCCATCTAAGATACTCCACTGATCTCATCCCTTCGGGAACAAGGGAGAACGAAGAGAACAGGATACAAAGAAAAGATTAGTCCGAAGGACTAATGGTCCACAGCTACCAAGGCTTCCACGGGACTGAGCCCAGTACAGCTGGATGGTGCCCGGCTACCACCAATGACTGCTCTGACCAGGATCACAACAGAGGGTTCTGGGCAGAGCTGGAGTAGGAAGTAGAGCATAATTTTAACTCCCCCCCCCCAAAAAAAAAAAAGAAGACCAGATATACTGGCCTAAAGAATACTAGAGAAACCTCGATTGTGTGGCCCCCAGACACCCTTTCGGCTCAGAGGTGAAGTTACCTTCAAGGTTCGATGTTAAGCCTGGGAATGGACACCCCAGTAAAACTAAATGGGACTAACGGTGTACAGGAGTCCGGTGACAAGGGCCAGAAGGCAGAGGGAGAGTAGGAAACTGATGATAAGGAACACAAATTGAATAAGGACACTGTCGATGTATTGTGAGATTGTTGACCACTGCTATAGGGCAACATTTGTAGTAACTATTAAATGGGAGGCTGTTTTGTCCTGTAAGCCTTCATCTTGGGCGAGAATGGCAGCACAATTGGAAGAGCATAGTCAATATCACTTAAATGTGTAAGTAAAAAGTTTTGAAATGGTGTTTAAATAAAAATAAATAAATAAGTAAATAAACAAATGAGACTAAAGAGGTACAATAGTCCACTGACAAGGTCCAGAAGACAGAAGGGGACAAGGAAGCCCCCTGGTGATAGGGAACACAAGGTGGAGTAAGGATATTCTTGATGTGCTGTGAGATTGTTAACCATTGTCATAGGGCAACATGTGTAGTAACTGTTAAATGAAAAACTATTTTGTTCTGTAAGCCTTCATCTTAAGTGAGAATAACAGCACAGTTGGAAGAGCGTAGTCAATGTCACTGAACTGTGAATGTAGAAATTTTTGAAACGGTGTATCTTTGGCCATCTGTAATTTTCATCAAAAAAAAAGGTTGAGAATTTAGAGGCTTAATACGTTGTGGGGTTGTTAACCAATGTCAAAAAACAACATGTGTACTACTATTTCATGAGAAACTATTTGCTCTGTAAGCTTTCACCTGAAGTACAATAAAATATATATAAAAAAAAAAAAAAGAAGAGAGCTCCTTTTCCCTCTTAATACAAAGAAATTGAATGCAACAGAATGAGGTATGAAATGAAATGACCTAGTTTCAAGTTCAGATTCTGTTGTCTACCATGTCTGGATAGTCTTTATCTGAAAATGGAGATACTAAAAGGCTACCCTGCTATCACAGCGTTGTTGTATTGATCAAATGTTGTAATGCAGATTTCCTCTTTGGAAAGTGTAAGACGCGCTACAGATTATTATTCTTGCCAGAATTCTATGACATTTCTAAGGTATGCAAATGTTAAGTTATGGTGACATTCATTGCTGGAAGTCATTACATCCACTGTCTCTTGCTCAGTTCATTTATGCTACCTATATGATTGATGTCTGGGTTGTCCTTTTCTTGATCAAACCATTAATTATACGCTACCTAATTCTCAAGACTCTAGTCTCAGAATAATATGGCACTAGCTCGTATAATATTGCTTATCTTTGGTTTGCTTTGAATAGTAATGATTGTTACATATGCAAAATACATTTTGGCCAGTCTCATGCAACTTGCAAATGATTCCTGCTAGCTTTACTTTCTGGAAAATTTCTCTAAGGTAGTATATTAGTTTCCCAGTGCTGCCACAACAAGTTACCCCAAAATTTGTGTCTTAAAAAACAACAGAAATTTGTTCTCTCAGAGTTCTGTAGGCCAGAAGTTTGAAATCAAGATGTTGGTAGAGTAACATTCCTTCCACAGGCTCTAGGAAAGAATTTTTCCTTGCCTCTTCCAGATTCTGGGGGCTCTGGGCATTCCTTGGCTTGTAGCAGCTAACTCCAATCTTTGTCTCCATTTGCACATGGCCTTCTTTATTATGTGTGTCAAATCACCCTCTCCTTTCTCTTATAAGTTCATCAGTGATTAGATTTAGTGCCCACCCTAAAACCAGAACAATTTTATCTCAAGATTCTTAAATTAATTATATCTGCAAAGACCCTATTTCCAAGTAAGTTCACATTCACAGTAACTTGATTTTAGGATTTGAGCATATCCTTTTGGGGGACTCAATTCAACCCACAACAGGTAGTTACCCAAAATATAGAGTATTTTCTTCCTTAAATGTTTCAAAGACAACTCTACGTCAAGATCCCGTAAAGGACCTATAATCATGTGCCACATTTTACCTTCCAAAAAATTCTCCCCACTGTCTCTGAAGTGATGAGCTGCCTTTCTAGAAAATGTGATTTGATAATCCACACTTGGGTTTGCAGATCCAGGTTTGCATGCCTAGCTCATATCCCTCAGTTATCAAAAGTTATCTGAAAGTACTGCATCGATAAGTATGGAATCTAAATTTTTTGCAATACTAACTACGACATTACTCACACACACACACAAACAAAAACTCACACACACACAAATAAAAAATTTGCAGAATGAAATAGCACATCCTGAATACTGTGAAAAAAATGAGCAAGGAATGAATTGCTGTAAGTAAATGTTCGGATCCAATTCTTCATCACTGTCTTTGCCATGACTACAGGCTTCTGGGGGAAATAGGAGGCCACAGTGAAGTCACCTGAAAATCTCAGTAAGTTAACACCACGACACTATAAGGAAGTATATTTTAAATCTCCTTAGGGACTCTGGCACTGGAGAGCTAAGGTCATGTGTCAAAAATATAAAAAGCATTCTTTTTAAAACCTGCCTTCTTTTTCTAGTCCCCTTACTTTTCTGGCATCGAAACATCGAGACAGCAGGAAGTGTTTATAAACTTCGAAATGAGAAAGGAAGAGCCCAGTTTATTGTATAAAATTATTATTCATCTTGCTCTGAATCTTTTAAAAAACACAAAATAAGCTTAAAGTATCCATTTTTCATATTTGTTTTTAAGGCTATCTAGATCAGTGCTACGTATTACTACTAACATATTTCCTTCGGATTTGAAAAATATGCTTTAATCATCAGTGTATAAAATTTAAAAATGTGATTACATAATGATTTTCTCATGAAAAAAATCAGAAAATGTTATGTAAAATTACCCAACAATCAACAAATTAATTAAGATCTATTATTTGGGTTTCCATATTGGTACATAGTTGTGTAACTTTGCACAAGTCATTTAACCTGTCTGTTCCCTCATGTTGGATGAGATAATACGTAGGTTATCTCCTAGTGTCAATAGGTGCCATAGACAGGATAATAAATACATATATGTGCATTTTATCACCGTTATGACATGGTATGCATTGAACTGTGTCCCCCACCCCCCTCAAAATATGTATCAACTTGGCTAGGCCATGATTCCCGGTATTGTGTGGTTATCTTCCATTTTGCGATCTGGTGTAATTAGCCTATGTGTTGCAGTGGTTAAGTGTTAAGGCTGCTAATAAAAAGTTGGTGATTCGAATCCACCATCTGCTCCTTGGAAACCCTATGGGGCAGCTCTAGTCTGTCTTGTAGGGTCGCTATGAGTTGGAATTGACTCTACAGCAATAAATTTTATGATATTAATTAGGCAGGATTAGTATTAGGTTGTATTGTGAGTCGATCTCTTTTCAGATATTAAGGAGAGAAGTGAGCAGAAAGAGAGGGACCTCATTACCACCAAGAAAGAAGAGCCAGGAGCTGAGTGCATCCTTTGGACCTCGGGTCCCTGCTCTGAAATGCTGCTAGAACAGGGGAAGATTGATGATAAGGACCTCCCCCCAGAGCCGACAGAGAGAGAAAGCTTGCCCCTGGAGCTGGCACCCTGAATTCAGACTTCTAGACTCCTAAACAGTGAGAGAATAAATTTTCATTCGTTAAAGCCATCCACCTGTGGTATTTCTGTTATAGCAGCACTAGATAACTAAGACATGACATGAGTAATAAATATTTCACCTTTATTATACCAGCCTTTCAAACTGAGTGATATTTACGCAACAACTGAGAACAACGAAGAAAGCAACATCCAAGGCATACTTATTTCCAAATTAGATACGTAAAAGATTATACTACAAAACCTCAGGCTCTCTGCATATATATGAATATTTAAACTCTCACTTAGAATCCATACAACATATTACAGGTAATATTTTTAAGATTAATAATCTGTTTTGTATGCGCAAAGCAGATTAGAGGAAGCAAATTACTATGAGGGGAAAAAGGCTAAAAGAGACAGAGACATTCAGCACAAACGTAAGTGGTAGTAGCATATCTAGCCAGAGAAAAGGTAAAAGTAGAACAAAAATCTGACACAAAGAATAATAAAGCACAGCAAGCTTGGAAATATTCAGCATAGTAAGGGAGAAAAGAAAAACAGGCTTACACAAAAGACTATAAAAATTGAAAAGAGGATTTATTGAGGTAAATGTACTCTATGTGAGAAAACAGGAAAATGCTCACTATCTTATGGCAACTTAACCCTAAAATGGTTAAGATATAAAATTGATGGCACTTTATTTGAAAGCAAAGGTAGAAGTACCTGTTTTAAAGGTAGTCCTAGCCTTCAAGTACTTCACAAACCAGTTGAAGGGAAAATTAAGTAAATAAACAATAGTAATGCAGTGCAATACGTGCTTTCCTAGTGGTAATATAATACTAGTTGTTATGTATTTTGTACTTAGGATGTGCTGGGCTCTGTGCTCTTTATTTTATGCATTTATCACCTCCTAATCAGCCTGACAAAATGGAAGCCATCTTTTTTATTTTTGCTATGAAGATACTTGGCCTGAGAGAGGTCAGATATCCTGTCAAAGACCATACAAGTAGCCATAATTAGGAGTTGAACTTGTTTCTCTTTAATTCAAAAATCCACGCATCTAGAAAAATCATCTATTCATGACTCATGAAGCAGAGACCATCTAGATTAAAAAAAAAAATCACTTTTCCATCCAAAAAAACATCCCCCAAATTTGACCAACTGATATTATTTCAATGAACAACTGAATAACTATTTGCATGTGCATGCATTTTAAGTATGTTTTGATGTAATAACAACATAACATGTTTTGACATTTAATAATAATGTTTTAGTATAGCATGAATTATGAACACAGGTCAGAAGGCCCTATTCTAAGCCTTATGACATATGAGAGTGACATCACCTCACATATATCTCTATGAATTAGATATAATTATCTTTCACATTTAATAAGCAAGTAAACTGAATCACAGGGAGGTTAAATAATTCATGCAGCTTGTATTTGGCAGAGGCAAACACAGGCATGGCATTTCCAAAGTCTTTCCCTTAGCCACTAGGTGATACTGTGTCAAGTCTAAGCAATGTGGTATCTTCCACATATAATAATAAGTGATGTGCCCCACATGCTTATTATTATATAGTGTCCCTTTAGGTATTAACACTAAGCCTGTAAAGAATGATTGATGTGGCACTGGATACTCGATTCAAATTGGCGATATAAATATAAACCCGTGTTTAGGTTAGTGTAAATACTGATGGAAATATATAGAAATTATTTAGAAATAATTATAAATATGTGTGCATATGTGTGGTCTTCCTCCCCAAAATCCACAGTCCCAGTCTAATCATGCCTAATCACGAGGAAAGCATCAGATAAACTTCAATTGGGGTATATTCTACAAAATGTATGATCAGTACTCCTCAAAACCATCATCAAAAACAGGAAAAGTCTGAAAAACCTTCACAGTCAAGAAGAACCTAAGGAGACATGACAACTAAACATAGTGCCATATCCTGGACGGGATCCTGGAACAGAAAAGAAATACTAAAATAAAAACTAAGGAAATCGGAATAAAGTATGAAGTTTAGTTAATCATAATAATAATGTAAAGGTATCAGTTCATTTGTTCTGACCAATTTGCCAGATCTAAAATCTATCACACCAAGATGTCAACAAGAGGGAAAATTGGATACAAGTTCTATGGAAAGTCTCTGCACTACTCTGAAACTCTTTGATATTTTCTAAAATAAAAAGTTTACTTAAAAAATGATATTTCTCTTTAGCACAGCAGGGTCACCCAAGTGACATTTTGGGGGTCCTATTAGCATACTTACACAACAATTGGAAATATTTTATTGAGTATTTATAGCAAATAAACATTTGAAAGTGTGTTGAAAAATAAAAGGTAAGCTTTTAAGTAGTCCCTGCTCAAGGAATTGTTACTTTTTCAGAAAAACAGGGAAATGGGTTTTGAGTTTCAAAACCTTATGTCCTGATGTATTTTGAAGCTAAATATATATGTATATATATACACACACACACACACATATATAAACCCCTTGCCATTGAGTCGATTCCAATTCATAGTAACCCTATAGGATAGAGTAGAACTGTCCCATAGGGTTTCCAAGGAGCAGCTGATAGATTTGGACTGCTGACCTTTTCATTAGCAGCCATAGCTCTTAACTACTGGGCCACCAGGGCCCTATATATATATATATGTATACGTATATGAATATATATGTGTATGTATATATATATATATATATATATATATATGTATGTATATATTTGGAAGTATATAGGAGATACCAGGTTCCTCAGGTCTCAGGCTCAGAACAATATGAGCAGGTGGAGAAGTGTGAGTAAGAGGAGAACTAAAGAAATCTTAGATGCTGGAAAGTTCCCTGAGACTGGGACCAAGGCTCTGCCTTTTAGAAAGTCATAGAGATGGAGGTGACGGAAAAACAAACAAACAACAAACACAAATATGTTTGGGAATTTGAGAGCACAGGAGACCCTGGCCACTGTCAATTTGTGTGGTAGTTACTGGAAAAGCCACATGGCTGCCTGTTGAGCTTCCAGCTTTGATCTCAGTTTAGGAGGTGTTGGGAGTGTTGCCATAGATTGCACTGAACAATGAGAGGCTCAGCCTGAGCACCCAGATCTGTGGAAATCAAGAGGCATTTAGGTAACTGGGAGCAGGTCAGGGGCAGGCAGATTCAGGACAAGTCTGTATGGGCCAATTAGTGAAGACAACATAGAACAAGAATGTCTCAGCTGATGGCAGGTTTTCCCTCTTCCAACCCACCACATCTTCACCCTCACACCTCACTGAGTGAACCACTGTAACCTAGATGTAATACAGGGAACGGGCTAAAGATACCTAATGGAACACGACTGGGGTTTCACTGTCAGAACTGGTGTTCTTAACAAAAATTGTAATGAATTTTTAAAATAAAAAAAAATCATATTTTTTGACTCTCTGAATTTGGTACTATGATTTATATCCAAAGCAATTTCTAACATCTGTAGTTTTCAAAAATCCTCTGGCAATGTGTGAAGTGGTGATGATTGATTTTTGTGCTTTTCTAAACCCTGATAGTCTTAAACTCATGTTACAGGATCAAAGAGGCAGTTGCTCATAAACTAGAAGGAATGGCAACTAGTGAGTGCAAGGAACTAAATATGCGTTTGGATCTTCCCCTTCCCCAAAGAAGACCCGTTTGAAATCCTGTATCCTTAAGCTCCAAGTCCTACCTTAGCCTCTAAATGATATTTTGCTTTATAGCAAGGATAATATTTCAGCTAAGCACCTGTATTGCCAAAAGTCAGACAGGCTTAGTCTGTGTGGCTGGTACTTTGTTAAAATTATTGGCCCCACAGATTCACGTGCACACCGTGCCAAATCAAGCTGTTTATTATAGTGTCCACAATCTGTAGACTTGTGTTCAAGTTCCACATCTGCCATTAATTATCTGTGGCCTTGGAAAATGAACTTAACCTTCATGACCTTCAGTTTCTTCTTCTGTAATATTGTGTTTGTTTCCTAGGGCTGTCTTAACAAAGTACCACAAACTCGATGGCTAAAGTAACAGAAATTTACTCTCTCACAGTTCTAGAGGCTAGAAGTCTAAAATCAAGATGTTGGCCAGGTTGGTTTCTTCTAGACGGTTCTGAGGGAAAGACTGTCCCCTGCCTCTATTTCCTAGCTTTTAGTGATCCTTGAGTATTCCTTGGCTTGTAGATGTAGCACTCCAACCCCTGCCTCTGTCAACACATGGCGTTCTTCCCTGTGCATCTCTCTGTCTCTGCATCTCTTCTTTTCTTCTTAAAAGGACACCAGTCATATTGGATTAGAGCACCTATTACAGTATGACCGCATGCTAATTGATTACATTTGCAAAGACACTATTTCCAAATAAGGCCACATTCACAGTTACCAGGGGTGAGGACTTCAACTTATTTTTGGGGGCACATACATCAAATCATTACAAGCAGTTATATTGCCAATAGTCAGGCAGACATAGTAGAAGCTCCGTGATAAAATGGCTGGTCCCACAGAATCATATTCATACTGGCTCAAGTCAGGATGCACATTACAGTGGCCACCATCTAGAAACTTAAGGTCAAGTTCTATATTTGCCATTAATTACCTGTGTGACCTTGGGACACCAATTTAACCTTCAGGAACTTCAGTTTCTTCTTCTGTTAAATTGAGACTAGATACTCCAAAGTTCCATTTATCTTTAAAAACACTCTGATGCTCTTTCTTCCCCAAACATAACTACCATATTAAGTCAAAATCAGTTATAACACGTTGATCTTCTAACAAGTTTGGCTCCTGCTACTTACCTGGCTGGAACATCCTTATCTCAAGCACCAGCAGTATAAAAGGATTTATGTACAGTATTATTCCTGAGAAGTGTGCCTTTGGCAGAGGCAAATAGAAATTGCAAAGCAAAATTAGGTTTGTGCATATTTTGCTGGAGAAAGAACACTTCTCTTCCCCTGTGTCCTAGCTTTTAAAATTTCAATTTTTGCCTCCACTAGCCAAAGGAAACTAAACACTGTGCAATTATTCAGTGAAAATGCAAGCGTTTACTATACAAGCTGGACAGCTCCAAGATTTCATAAAATACCAGCTTTTTTCTTATTAAAGAAATATGAGTTTAAACTTAGGGTGTTGTCTGTAAAAAGCATGTGATTATCAAGACAAGATAAATAAGAGTTAAAGGGTGCTTTGTCCTAACGCATATACAAAAGCATTTTCTGTCATATGTGCCTGGATAAATCAAGAAGGCATAGAATTTCAACTATTTTCAAACACTTAACATTGAGTTGCTCAGAGCATTACCATGTGCTCTCCTCTTTTTCTAGTCTGTCTCATGATGATCTCATTCTCTTCTGAGATAAATAATCTTTTAACTTATGTTACTCAACTTTAGTTCTGAATTACAGACAAAGAGATGCAACTGTATATGGCCTCTACTGGAAGTTTCAGAGATTTCACAAACTCATATTTTCTATAAAATGACTTTTGATTCCCACTGCCAATGCTTTAAGCTTTTCTTTTTTAAGCAATGGCACCAACATACCGCAAATACTCATGGCGGCAATTCAGATGTCAATCTCAATTGTTTTCATTTTCTCATCTCTGCATGCAATCCATCAGCAAATCTTATCCATTCAATTTCCAAAGTAGGTCTTGAGTGGGTCCCCCTCTCTGCATCTGCACTGTTCTTACGATAGTCTAGGCTAGCATTTTTACACACCAACTACTTTTATCAAAAACCCACCCTAACCACCTGCAACTTAGTAGTAATAATTAACTTGAGAATCAAGAGAATACAGAATTCTCTAAAATGTAAATGTAAGTTTATTTCTTCTTGTTTAATTCTTTCGGTGATGTACCCACCGGTTGCCATCCAGTGGCTTCTGACTGATAGGGACCCTATAGGACAGAGTAGAACTGCCCCACAGAGTTTCCAAGGAGCAGCTAGTGGATTCAAACTGCCAACCTTTTTGTTAGCAGTCCAGCTCTTATCCATTGTGCCACCAGGGCTCCACAATGATTTACCAGTGCAATAAAAATAAACATGAAACTTTGCTCCTTAATCTTCAGGAAGCTCCTTCATGATCTGACCCACTATATTTTCAACGTCGTCTTACATAATATCCATCCTCACTCATGACTAAAGCTCCATTGATCTTATTCCATTTAACTTTTGAAGCATACGAAACTCTTTCCTGGCTTAGAACTTGTTTACACTTACTTCTGCTTGGAATTTTTTCTCTGTTTGCTTGATTTCCTCTTACTTGTGTTTCAGCGTGTTACATCCTCAGACAGACCTTTAGTGAGCCCCTACCTGAACTAAGTCTTGCACACCTCATGCTATTATTCTTTACCTCAGTCTTTTTTTTAATAACACTTATAAAAATATATGATCATTGTATTATATATTAAATCATCTTTTTATTCATCTTCTATCTTCTGCTGTAGAATGCAAACTCCATACGGTCAGATTATATCTATTTTGTACATAGTTGTCCCCGGATGGCACAAATGGTTAAGCACTTGGCTACTAACTTGAAGGTTGGTGGTTGGAGCTCAACCAGAGGTGCCTTGGAAGAAAAGCCTGGTGATCTGCTACCAAAAGGTCACAGCCTTGAAAACCCTACTCTACTCTGCAATGCGTGAGGTCACCATGAGTTGGAATAGAGTTAATGGCAACTGTTAATTTTTTTAATTTCTTTATTGTTTATTTTTGGTTTATACATTGTTGTACCTCCTGTGCCAAACACATTGCCTGGCTGGTCTCAAGTGCACAATTAACTTTTTCTGAATGTTGAATGAATGAGTGAATCTCACAAAGGGTATGAAATACTTATTCTGAAGTGAAGTTCTTGTGATGTTTATATCTGAATATATGGAGGTAGGTGAAGAAAGTGAAGAAATTTGCAGGGAATAGGCTTTGAAATAAAGTACACAATTTGATTTACAGCTGACAGGGCTGCTACTTAATATTACAGGAACAAGCAAATAGAAGGCAACTTGCAATACAGTCAAGCTGCTTTTCTCCAAACCTGGTTGCATGTTCTAGTTAAAATGAGAAACTGATCTCTCCTTCAGAACATGCCAGCAACTGCTATCATTTTTCACAGACTGTGCTTTAAAAATTGGATGCTAGTAATAACAGTAGAAAGAGGGAAATGACAAAGAAGACACATTAGTTTCCTCATCAGTATAAACAGACTAAAATTATTTACTGTCTGTAGTGTCAGAACAAATTTCCTCATAAGTTTCCATTTACGCATTTTTACTGACAGCCGAACAATATCACCATTATTTCCACAAAGGGTGGAAAATGAAAGTGGATATTAGACACACAAAGCCTTGGGATTTAGAAAATAAACTGGCTAGGGGAGGTGATGGCTATCTACACATGCCCTTTGGAGAGCATTCAATCTATGACAACAGGCTTATCTAGATTGCAAGATCTTTTATACTGTTGCCAGGAAATGAAAGTGTTTGACCACTCCCCACATAGATCTTTGCCTCTTGCTTTCAGCCATCCTCGGCACTCACCCCTTCTGGTTCTCTGATGAAGCCTTTTAGAATAGAAGAATGTCAGGAGTTGATTTCATGATGTTGACAGCTGGTATGGAAATGTGAGGTGCTTTACATTCTGCCAGCATCTGCTTCACAACCTCCCTCCACAGCTGATGGAGAACAACTGAGGGCACATTCCTATTTATCTAATCCCCATTTCAGATGAGGGTTGTGATTTTTTCCCTAACTAAAGATTTGAAGCTGTGAGAAATACAAGCTTTAATTTTGTGTGTGTGTATTTCTTTGTGTGTGTGTGTTTTAATATGCTTGTTATGTACCACTGAGTCGATTTCTACTCATAGCCACTCCATGTGACAGAGTAGAACTGCTCCAAGGATTTTCTAGGCTGTAATCTTTATGGGAGCAGACTGCCAGGTCTTTCTTCCACAGTGTCACTGGGTGGGTTCAAACCACCAACATTTAGCTCTTAAACTTTGTGCCACCAGGGCTCCTTTCAATATGCTTAGGTGCAGTGATGGGAACCAAAACTTTGAAGTATTTTATAGATACATTGTTTCCCTTTTACTCTTTAAGGTAACTCTGTTGTCATTGTTAGCTGCCATGGAGTCAGCCCTAACTCATGGTGACTCCATGCACAAAGGAACGAAACACTGCCCGGTTCTGTGCTACCACTGTGATTGGTTTGGGATCAGACCAGTGTGAGCTAGGGGGTTTGCACTGGCTGATTTTCAGAAGCAACAGCTGACAGGCCTTTCTTCCTGGTCTGTCTTAGACTTGGAGCCCCAATGAAACCTGTTCAGCATCATAGTAATATCAACACAAAAGCCTCCAGACAGAATGGGTGGTTGGTATGCATGAGGTATATTGGCCAGGAATCGAACCTGGGTTTTCCACATGGAAAGAAACAATTCTACCACTGAATTATCACTGTCCTCACAAGGTAATTCTCAGAAGTAGCTATTACTATCTCCTCAGGAAACTCAGGTATAAACTAAAAGACATTTTATATATAATTTTTACTCTTATCTGACAAACTGTGTAAACTTTATAAGCTTTAAAGAAAGTAGCAATGTCCATAA
Organism: Dugong dugon; assembly: GCA_030035585.1. Classification (NCBI taxonomy): domain Eukaryota; kingdom Metazoa; phylum Chordata; class Mammalia; order Sirenia; family Dugongidae; genus Dugong; species Dugong dugon. Next base: position 110,252,071 of record CM057467.1, read on the forward strand.
TTTAATTTCATATTTGATTTTTCACTTCTAGGGCACTGTTTTCATATCAATTATTTTCATTATGCAGGTGAGATTTTAGATTTTTACCCATTTCCTTCAAAACCAAAGTGAGTTTTTTTTCCTCTTTGGGGAAAGAATAAATGACAATTTTCCTTTTTCAATTGGAATGTAACAAGATAATAAATATTTAATACTTGACTAACACATCTAATATTGACTGGTTTTCTTAGAAACAGCTTGAAGAATTCTAAGATTCTAGAAACTGTCAGTGATAAGAAAAAAGGATGCAAGGGTGGAATGAGAATCTCTAGAAAATAAAAGTACTTGGCTTTGCACAAGTCAGGGAAGATGGAAATTTTGGATGTTCAAGGATTTTGTAAATTCCCTGGGAAGAGGGTACCTGCTAAGATACTTCTGGATATTTTGTCTCCATTTACATTTTGATCTACATGTCCTTCTTCTCCTCCACCTTCTCTACCTCCTTCTTTAAACAAAATCCCCCTTGAATATCCAGTGTAAACATTTTTAATGAAAACCATTCAATTACATACAATTTTGCCTCTACTTAACATAAATCAATTGTTTCATGCCTTCAACCGGTTGCTCTGGAGGTGATCAAATTCCAGCATTAAAGTATAAAATAAAATAAACCCTTAAGTCTCTTAGTAATATAGCCCCCAACCTAGTTTCTCCACCTTCTCTTTCTTCTCCTCCATGAACTTTCCATTCCAGTCAACTGGATTATCCATTGCTCCCTGCACATATCCCATGGATCCACCTAGAATTTGACCTGCCGGTGCAGTGCCTGGCATAAAAGAGGGATTCAGTCCCTGCTTGTTAAATATACAAATGAATAAAGGGCTCAGTCAAGGTCATTGCAAGAGTTATTTACTCTATAAAGCATTTAAAGCTTTCCTTATATACCATATTAGCTATGATATTATCCTCTTGGTAATCATTTTTACCTCTATAAAGCTGTCGTGACATCTTATGTTTTATGTTTTAATTACTATGACCTTGTCTATTCCATTATTTTACTATAAGTTTCCTAAGGGCAGAACCTCTTATCACCCACAGCACACAGCATACCTAGAGTAAGCACTAGTTAACTACTAATGCAAGTAAAATTAAAAGTTTTATAATCTTTCATGTTTCTTTATAAAACGTATCATTGTTGTTATTATTAGCCACTGAGTCAGTTCTAACTCATGGCTACCCCATGTGTACAGAGTAGAACTACTCCATAGAATTTTCAAGGCTATGTCCTTTTGGAAGCAGATTGCCAGGTCTTTCTCCCGAGGAACCTCGGGGTGGGTTCAAACTGCTAACCGTTTGCTCAGTAGTTAAACACTCAACAGCTTGTGCCATCAAATAAAAAGAGATTACTCATCTGCTTCCTGATTTTTATTCAGTTGGCTCTTTGTCTTGTTTCTTTCTAGAACATTAACAAAATTCAGAAATAGGGCTAGATGCATAGATGTGGGAGAATTAGGCATTTTAAGAAGTGTATAGAGGACACAGTATTTAAATGAATGCTCATATTTCCTGAATTATAACTATATAGTATCCTCCCTATACAGTACAAATATTTAAATTGTATGGACAGATGTAACTTCAAAACATTTCTACAAAATGATTTGATTTTTAAATTCAAAAGAGAATTTTCTAGTCCCATCTTGAAACAGAGATTTAAGGAAATATATTTCCATTAAGAATATAGGTGAATTACTGTTGGTAGCAGACTCAGTCAGCTTTGGGTAAAATTTGCTCTATTGTTATATTTTCATATCTCTTAAATGCACTATGGTATCTCATTTTAACAATCTCTTCTACTAGGGAACAGATATTAATAGAGTTTTAAAATTGAAACAGAAAAAAAAGTGATTTTCCATGAATTTATGAGGGAGAAATACAAAATACATTTACCATACTGAAACAGAAATGTTCTTTGCAAAAAGCAGATATTGCCGACACATAGAGGTACACACTTACATATCAACCTTACTGGACCCTCTGATTAAAAGCTTTCAATGTCTCCTCATTGCTTATAGAACAGTGTTTCACTGTTGCTCATAATTTTTTCACTGGTCAATTTTTTTCAGAAGTAGACTGCTAGGTCCTTCTTCTTAGTCAGTCTTTGGACGCTCCACTGAAACCTGTCCACTAAGGGTGACTCTGCTTGTATTTGAAATACCGGTGGCAAAGCTTCCAGTATTACAGCAACAAACAAGCCACCACAGTATGACAAACTGACAGACCCATGGTAGAAAAGCGGCCCTAGGATCCCCGAATTTACAGCTGGTGTTCTGAAGGAGTAGTGGGAACCCTTTGAATCTGTAGCCAGTTGGTCAGAAGGGTGGGTGGCCTGGGAATTCTAAAACTTGGGGTTAGTGTATGAAATGAGAGCAGTTCTGTGGAGAACTGAGCACTTATTCTGTAAAGTTTGCCCTAACTCTGGGTAGTTAATGTCAGAATTGATTTTACATCTATCCAGACCCCTTTACAAGGCTTTTGCAAATGAAAGTCTACATTTGCAGTTGGAATGCACTCATCCTGTCTCTGAGTAGAATCCACCCTCTAGCCTTTAATCTCCTTTATTTTCTTTTGGTTAACATTCTAGAGTCCTAGTCAGTCTCCTTTATTAAGTACTCTCATAAAAATGATTACTCTTCCTTCATAACGTTTTATATCCTCTGTAACTTACATAGGAGCCCTGGTGGCACAGTGGTTAAGAGCTACAGCTGCTAACCAAAAGGTTGGCAGTTCAAGTCCACCAGGTGCTCCTTGGAAACTCTATGGGGCAAGTCAACTCTGCCCTATAGGGTTGCTATGAGTTAGAATTGACTCGATGGCAATGTGCTTGGTACTTACATATGTCTGTGATAATTAGATAATATTTGTGTACCATACCAAAAAATATGACCTAGGAGAATAAAAACAATATTTCATTTATTGGTTATTATCTCTGTCCAAGATTTTGTACAGTGCATAGCACATAATGGACAATCAATAACTGTTAAATTAACAAATGAGTGAATGAATAAAGAGATATTAGGTGGGAAAAATTAGGCAGATGCAATGATAATCTAAATCAAAAGTAACTTTCATATTTATATCATTTTTATATTACCTTCTTAATGTCATAATTTGCATAACCAGTGAAGCTTCTAAACTCTGTGGGTTTTTCTGCAGAAAGTGCAATGCCTAATGATATTTAGGAATAAGGCTTGTTACTAAGGCAAACAAATGTATATTTTTCATGAGGATGTGCCTAACCTCAGTTATTATTACCTTTCTCTTGAATTTCCTATTCATTCCTCTGAAAAGTTCAAGCCTTTGAATGAATATTTTGAATCACTTGCTAGAAGAGTAGAGAGAAAAATTCAGCTGCACCTAAAGGGTAGAAAGAAATCAAAATATCTTTTTGTTAAAGGCTAAAAAATGAAATAAAACTTACGAGACATGCATCAGATAGAAAAGTGTATCATAATAGCCAAAAAGAATCCAATATGGCTTCATTCAATATTAAGCTGTAGTGTTTCTCCCATTGTGTCGAGGTTTAAGATTATACCATAATGTATTAAACCTGCTCCAAAGGTATTCTTGGCAAAGTCTGATAGAAAACAGACAGTAAAATCATTTTCAGAGTTGCAATAATGTTTGGTAAGCACTCTCAGGCCCATCATAGGGTATTTTTCTTTTCTAAATCATACATTGCATTTGGCTGAATCAGTAAATTTAAAATGAGAAAGAAATAGTGGCTTGCCACAGCTGCTCTCATAAACTCCATAGATCCACTAAGGGTATGATATTAGTTAATCTAGCTCAATAAGAATAATAATGAGGATGTTAATTACTTAGTTAATATGCAGAAATAAATAAACCAGGAAAAAAAAAAATCTGTTTAAAGACAGGCCTAGTCTTAAGTCATACAGAGGACTGAATGACTTCCTTATCTTTTTTTTTTTTTTTTTTTTTTTGGGTCATGATAGAAGTTTCAGCCTTGTTACTTGTATTATGTTCAATGTAAAAGCTTCAGAAAACTTGGTACAGTACTCAATGGGTATTTTGCGTTAGTAGTCTTTCATTCATTGGGAGAGGAAACTTTAGCAAAAGTAGAATCAGACTGGATCTACAAAATTCTCTGGAGAGTCTAGCAAAGCTAAAACTTTTATTCTTTTGTAGAATTGCAAGATACCAGCTGCTAAATGAGGTAGAGTGCTGATACTGTCCTTTTAACTTGTTAACACTCTCCGTGTGCTGAAATGAATAATCAGTCATAGTGTAAATCCAAGAATTCACAGAAAGTCTTTTCACAGTGAAAAATGACATTGGCAAGTTACAGTCCGTTTGGTCTAAAGTGGAGTTGTTGGTGGAAGATAATTATATCCATTTTTGTGTAGCTCATCTGGGTCTATTAAATGTGATTATTCCCATTTTACAGATGAAGAAATAAGATAAGAATGGTTAAATATTTTGACCAAAGCTACATCACTAATCCTAACCTTAAGGTTAGAATTAGGGTTAGGGCTAGAGTTATGGTTAGAGTTAAATCAAAATGAATCTAGCCTTCTGACTATAATAAAAAACCAATCAAACCAAACTTGGTGCTGTTGAGTCGATTCCTACTCATAGCGCCCCTATAGGAGAGAGTAGAACTGACCCACAGGGTTTCCAAGGAGCAGCTGGTGGATTCGAACTGTGGGCCTTTTGGATGAGCAGCTGTAGCTCTTAACCACTATGATACCAGAGTTTCCGACTATAATAAGACAGGCTCTTTTCACACTATTCTTGAACATAATGAGCTAAATAGCATGTAGAGTAAAATCCCGCCATGATACTGTAACTCACATTCCAGCATCCGTTCACATACCATGTATTGTCAAGTTTGATGCAATGATCATTTTGAGCAGCTATAGAAGATGGGAATCAACTGCCACTTGTGTTATATGCAAATCTGCATTATTGGGTGTAGGTTTTTATAGGTTTCAATAGGTTCATATGCATAAACTCCAAAGTGTTGCTATACAGTTGTTAAGAGTTGGAATTTACATGATGACACAGAAAAAGAGCAACAACATATGTATAGACCGTGCTTATGTATACTCATACATTTGGAGGGCAAATGAGAATAACCACCTTTTTGTGGACATGCACTCCACCTAATAATTTATACATATTATGTCATGTAAACTTCACAAAAAGTTTATAAGACTATTAGAATTATCTCTATTTTACAAAGAAAACTCAAGCTTGGAGTGTTTGAATAAATTAGTTCAATCATCTGCTGATAAGTGACAGAGTGGAGGTTAGAACCTACACATATTCACCTCTAAAATCTGAAATCACTATATACCCTACTGTTGTACTATTGCTTATCTCATTTAACATTCTCCTTTTTTCAGCAGTGTTTGTTAATACTCCGCTCATAAGAGTTACCTGCTCAAAAGATTCTGATGACATATTCAATGTCATTTTTTTTTTTTTTTTACCAGTATTCCTTTAAGAAAACTGTAGCAGAATTGTAAAGATAAGACATCAGAAGTCAAGTTGACTGGAAAATGGAAAGTTCAATCATCCTAACCAAAAAAAAAAAAATCTTATAAACTATACTTTAAGCAAAACCAAATAACTATGAAGATTTTAATCCTAACCCACATTGTCAGTTTCAGTGTGTAAGTTTGGATACAGAGATCTATGAATGATATAGATTTAAAATATATACAGATACTTCCCAACACAATCCAAAAAGATTTATCACAATTGATTCTAACCATGTGAAAATGGGAAGAAATATTTTGAAAAAAAATTAAAAATATTGTCGAGGTGATTCTCCACTGGTAACTTCTGGTTTATATTCCTAATGTTTGAAAGCTTAAACTCCCATTGCTAAGTCAGTTACTGCACTACATTTCAATTTATAGTTAGTTTTTGGCAATGTTTTAACTCATTCATGCCCTCAAACTATTTTAGGTTTAGAAGTATACTTCTCTCTCTACCATAAACATTATAATTCTCAGGCTCGCCCTACCCTTTCTCTTCATTCTTGCATGTTTTGTGTCCGTAGACATGGTGGAAATGATTTGACTATATGATACACTGCTTAACATTTGAGACAGGTTTCTTAATAGTAGACAAGTAGAGATTCCAGCGATCATGGTACCTGATGCTAATTCTTGCATCTGTCTTGTAAGAATTCTTCCATCTCATACTTTTAACAATTGTTAAATAGTATGCCAGGAGCACTGGTGGTGTAGTGGTTAAGAGCTCGGTTGCTAACCAAAAGATCAGCAGTTGGAATCCACCAGCCGCTCCTTGGAAACTCTGTGGGATAGTTCTACTCTGTCCTATAGGGTAGCTATGAATCGGAATCGACTCGACGGCAACGGGTTTGGTTTTGGTTTGAGACACCATATGTTGGAAGAAAAGTGACTGCAGTATGGCAATTTGGTTCACGCCTATAACCATTTATAAATTAAAAGTAAAAGAAAGACTGATCTCTGAGGAAAGGAAAAACATAGCTATTTATAAAATATGAATCATCGTTATGTTATCCCCTTGACAGACATGTGGTCACTCTATTTTTTTGTGTCTTCCCCATTCCTGACACCATTTGTCTGTAAACTCTTTGAAATAAGATTCCAGGATCAATTCATCTTTTCTTTTTTTTTTTTTAATCTTAGTTTCCTACACATTTTGTACCAACTGTAGGATGTAAATGACTAAATGTATGAAGCAAGTTTACTAGAATTAGATTTACATTTTGAATTAGAAGATTCCTTAGTTCTTTCCGGCCTAAGCAAGGAAAAGCTTTTATTTAGACTGCCAAGTTTATTGATTTGTAGTAACAGCTTGGAGCAGAGTATTTGGAAACACTGTAAGACTATCTTTGGCCTCAGAAGGGAAAGTTTTCTGAAGAAGTTTGGCCTGAACTCATACTTAGGTGAGCCTCAAAGTCCTAAACACTCATTTTACAAGCCAGGAAATGGAGGTTCACTGAGGTCAAATGAGTCATTCAAAATCTCACGGCTAGTTAGGAGTAGTCCTTTTACTGAAATTCAGATCCCTTGTTGTTGTTAGGTGCCACCAAGTCAGTTGCAACTCATACCAGCCTGATGTACAACAGAACGAAACACGGACCTGTCCTGTGCCATCTTCACGATTGTTAGCTTGAGCACATTGTTGCAGACACTATGTCAATCCATCTCACTGACCGTCTTCCTATTTTTCACTGACCCTCTACCTTACCAAGCATGATGTTCTTCTCAAGGGACGGTCCCTCCTGATAACCTACCCAAAGTATGTGAGACGAAGTCTTGCCATCCTTATTTCTAAGAAGTATTATGGCTGTACTTCTTCCAAGACGGGTTTGTTCATTCTTCTGGCAGACCATGGTATATTTAATATTCTTTGCCAACACCATAATTCAAAGGAGTCAATTCTTCTGTAGTTTTTATTCATTGTCCAGTTTTCCCATGCATATGAGGCAATTGAGAACACCACGGCTTAAGTCAGGTGCCCCTTATTCCTTAAAGTGACATCTTTGCTTTTTAACACTTTAAAGAGGTCTTTTGCAGCTGATGTGCCCAATGAAATGTGTTATTTGATTTCTTGACTGCTGCTTCCATAGGCATTGATTGTGGATACAAGTAAAATGAAATCCTTGACAACTGCAAACTTTTCTCCATTTATCATCATGTTGCTTATTGGTCCAGTTGTGAGAATTTTTGTTTTCTTTATGTTAATGTGTAATCCATACTGAAGGCTATAGTCTTTACTTTCATCAGTAAGTGTTTCAAGTCCTCTTCACTTTCAGCAAGCAAGGTTTTGTTAACTGTATATCGAAGGTTGTTAATGAGTCTTTCTCCAAACCTGATGCTGCATTTTTCTCCATATAGTTCAGCTTCTTGGATTATTTGCCCAGCATACAGATTGAATAATATGGTAAAATGATACAACCCTGATGCACACCGTTCCTGATTTTTAACCATGCAGTATCCGCTTGTTCTGTTCTAAAGACTGCCTCTTGATCTATGTACAGGTTCCTCTTGAGCACATTTAAGTGTTCTGGTATTTCCGTTCTTCGCAATGTTATCCATAATTTGTCATGATCCACACAGTTAAATGGCTTTGCATAGTTAATAAAACACAGGTAAACATCCTTCTGGTATTCTCCACTTTCAGCTGAGATCCATCTGACATCAGCAATGATATCCCTCATTCCAAGTCCTCTTCTGAATCTGGCTTCAATTTCTGGCAGTTCCCTGTCAGTGTACTGCTGCAACCACTTTTGAATGAATTTCAGCAAAATTTTACTTATGTGTGATATTAATGATATTGTTCAATGGCTTCCACATTCTGTTGGATTCCTGGGGCCTTGTTTTTCTCCATTCCCTTCAGTGCAGCTTAGACTTCTTGCTTTAGTCCTGTCAGTTTTTGATCATATGCTACCTCTTGAAATGGTTGAAAGTTGACAAATTCTTTTTTGTACAGTAACTACGTGTATTCCTTCCATCTTCTTTTGTCAGTATTTCCGCTGTTGTTGTTGTTAGGTGTGTCAAGCCGGTTCTGACTCATAGCGACCCTACGTACAACAGAAGGAATCACTGCCCAGTCCTGTGCCATCCTCACAATCATTGTTATGCTTGAGCCCATTGTTGCAGCCCCTGTGTCAATCCATCTTGTTAAGGGTCTTCTTCTTTTTTGCTGACCCTCTACTTTACCAAGTATGATGTCCTTCTCCAGGGACTGGTCCCTCCTGATAACATGTCCAAAGTACGTGAGAAGTAGTCTTGCCTTTGTTACTTCTAAGGAGCATTCTGGCTGTACTTCTTCCAAAACAGATTTGTTCATTCTTTTGGCGGTCCATGGTATATTCAATATTTTCCCCTTGTAGAATCCTTCAATACTGCAGCTTGAGGCTTGAATTTTTTCTTCAGTATTTTCAGCTTAAGAAATGCTGAGTGCGTTCTTCCCTTTTGGTTTTCTAATTCCAGGTCTTTGCACATGTCTTTATAGTATTGTACTTTGTCTTCTGGAGCTGCCCTTTGAAATCTTCTGTTCAGCTCTTTTACTTCATCATCTCTTTCTTTCACTTTAGCTAGTCTACAGTCAAGAGCAAGTTTCAGGGTCTCTTCTGACATACACTTTGGACTTTTCTTTCTTTCTTGTATTTTTAATGACCTCTTGCTTTCTTCATGTATGGTGTCCTTGAAGTCATCCCACAACTTGTCTGGTCTTCGGTTATTAGTGTTTAATGAGTCAAATCTATTCTTGAGATGGTCTCTAAATTCAGGTGGAATTTACCCAAGGCCGTATTTTGGTTCTCATGGACTTGTTTTAATCTTCTTCAGCTTCAACTTGAATTTGCATATGAGCAATTGATGGTCTGTTCTACAGTCTGCCCCTGGCCTTATTCTGACTGGTGATATTGAGCTTTTCCATCATCTCTTTCCACAGATGTATTCAATTTGATTCCTGTGTATTCTGTCTGGCAATGTGTACCTGCATAGTCACCATTTATGTTGTTGAAAAAAGATATTTGTAATGAAGAAGTCTTCGATGTTCCAAAATTTTATCATGTAATCTCCGGCATCCCTTCTATAACCAAGGCCATATTTTCCAACTACCAATCCTTCTTTGTTTCCAGCTTTCACATTCCAATCACCAGTAATTATCTGGTAATTGGATAATTGTGTCTGCCTATACGTCTGTCAGTTTGTAGTGCTGTGGTGGCTTGCATGTTGCTGTGATGCTGAAAGCTATGCCACATATTTCAAATACTGGCAGGGTCATCCATGGTGGCCAGGTTTCAGCTGAGCTTCCAGACTGAGACAGAGTAGGAAAAAAGACATGGCAGTCCACTTCTGAAAAAGTTAGCCAGTGAAAACCTTATGAATAGCAGGGGAACATTGTCTGATATAGTGCTAGAAGATGAATCCCTTAGGTTGGAAGACACTCAAAATACAACTGGGGAAGAGCTGCCTCCTCAAAGTAGAGTTGTTCTTAATGACGTGGATGGAGTCAAGCTTTTGGGACCTTCATTTGCTGATGTGGCAAAACTCATAATGAGAAGAAACAGCTGAAAATATCCACAAATAAAAGGAATATGGAATGTACGAAGCATGGATCTAGGAATATTGGTAATGGTCAAAAATGAAATGGAATGCATAGACATCGGTATCCTAGGCATCAGTGAGCTGAAATGAACTGGTATTGGCCATTGTAAATTCGACAATCATAGGGTCTACTATGCCGGTAATGAAAATTGAAGAGGGATGGCATTGTGTTCATCTTCAAAAATATTTCAAGATGTTTCCTGAAGTACAACACTGTTAGTGACAGGATAATATCCATACATCTACAAGGAAGACCAATTAATTCAACTATTATTCAAATTTACACACCAACCACAAATGCTAAAGATGAGAAATTGAAGATTTTTACCAATTTCTGCAGTCAGAAATTGATCAAACATGCAATCAGAATGCATTGATTGTTACTGGTGATTGGAATGCAAAAGTTGGAAACAAAGAAGAAGGAAGAGAAGTTTGAAAATCTGGCCTCAGTTCCCCTAATTCCCTAATAATATTACTCACTCTTTGACATAACATTATTTTCCCTGAATTTATATAACAAAACGTAAGTAGCCAGTTTTATACTTTTAAGTGATAACAAAAGATTTTGAGCAAAGTGTGTAGAAAACTAATGTTAAAAAAATCACTTATGCCAGATACTTCTCTTTTACAGAATTACATTTCTACCTACATGGAAGCATGTTAAAATTACCTAAGGATGAAAATTTTATACTTTCATTTTTAAATGCTTCCTTTCTAAAACAACGAATCACCAAATAAAAAAATAAATAATAAAAAAAAAATGTCCAGAATCTCTATTCACACTGGCTTTCCACTTAACTTTTTGTTTTTTAATTCTACTTTCTTTTCTTGTTTATCAGTTAAAGAGAAGCTCTAAAAGAAGTTCACAAAATTTCCTGAAGTTTTATATCTTTGTCTATCTCACATTGCTCCCATTTGGCTCGTGCATCCTTTCACATAGATTGGGACACCCACATGGCAGCATAGAATGATGGTCAAGATCATGACTTTGACATCAGATTGCTTGAATTTGAATTCCGGCTTCACCATTTACAAGATTGTCATCTAAGGCTAGTCTTGAAATATTGATGTCATGTTACTTTATCTTTAAAAACTAGGTGATATGTCTTAGCTCATTGGTTGTGAGCATGGCACAAGTAAATACTTATTATTAGCACTTGAAACAGTGTCTTGCACATAGAAATACTCACTAAATTAGCTATGGTCACTGAAAAAGGCCAGGACAGTTTTTGATGATGATGATGATGATTGTAACGATGGTGTTGCTGCTGGTACCAATGATGATAACAAGGACACTAATAAGAAGAATAAAAATGAAGAAGAGGAGGATTGGGAAGAAGAGTGTGGTGATTTTAAAATACATTCAAATTTTGTTATATGTGTAGTTATGTTCTATAATGTTGTTGCAAATATTGTGTTAGCAAATACTGAGCCATTGATCCTAGAGGAAATACAGGGTTAGGTTCCTGTGAGTCACTGGTCATAACCATTTTTGTCAACCAATTAATACATAACATTGTTTTATGTGTGTTTCTGTTTAAAGACACATTATTTAACATATATTGTTGATTTATTAACATTGAACTCACACCCAACAGCACTATAAGTCATGGCTGAACGAAGCTTATCTAACACACACATTTTCTCCCTAAGGCACGCCATAGCCTTCTTATGCTTAGGAACAGTAGACAGCATGTCAACACTCTGCTTTCAGGACATTTTAAACATCTGAATCACCAACAAAAAGCAAAAAAATGTGGCACTAGATAGACCAAAAAAAAGCCACTTGCTTACTGTATGAAGCTTGAAATAAGAAGGCAGAGCTTGTCTTTGTTCTACCTCAGCTGAGAACTTTTTGCCATTCTTCACATGTCTGCAGGTGATTGTGAAAGCTTCCTAAGTATGATTATGGGGTGATATATTTTAGCAAGTAGGTGCATTTGCAAATATGAAATCTGTGAATAATGAGAATCACCTGTACATTAAAAAAACATTTGATACTCCTCCCTTCAAAAGGTGGAGTGTAATTATTCTTCCCTTCCATGTAAACTGGATTTAGTGACTCTCTTCTAATGAATATAATATGCTGGTAGAGATTATCTGTCGTTTCGGAGTCTAGGTCGTAATAGGCATTGTAGCTTTCTGCCTTTTTCTCCTTTAGATCACTCACTGTGGGGTAAGCCAGCTGCCATATCATATGGTTCCCTCAAGCAATCTTATGAAGAGGAGAATGTGGCAAAGCACTGATACTCTGTCCAACAGACAGTAAGAAACTAAGAACTCCTACTATCTTGACTGCATCTTGATTGCAGCCTCATTAGAGATTTTGCGTTGTAACTATCCAGCTAAGCCGTTCCAAAATTTCTGACACACAGAACCGGTAATATAATAAATACATTAAGCCACCACATTTTGTTATAATTTGTTATGCAGCAAAAGCTAATACAGACAGTTTGAATAATTTGTCTATATTTACATAGCTGCTGAGTTGTAGAAGTAAGGTTTTAAAACAGGCATATAAGACTTCCAGAGTCCATATTGTTTACAACACAGTGGGAAGCTTCTTGTGAAAAGTTTTGGAGAGAAGAAAAATCTCAAAAATCTAATCATCTCTGTAATAGACTATTGTGAAAAATTACGTAACAGATATTGTATACTTCAATTCCTTGATCCTTTCTAAGCCATTCACTATATTACTTTGAGAGATGGCATTCAATAATCCAATGTGAGTTATATTACTTTCCTGACTAAAATATTCTGAATGTAGATGCTTTTTCATCATCATCAACAATAAAATAACTAGACTCTTCAAAATGTGTTTCCCATTGCCTTCAGTGTTTATTCTCAATCTTTTCTATTATTGTTTGTTGTTGTTTTTGGTGGCGGGAGTATTATTTTAACTTATTTATTTTTTCGCAAGAGAAAATATTCCAACACTTTTATCCTATGAGCCTAGGCCATAGCCATTTTTTTTTTTTTTTTTTTTACTTAACTCATTAGTATGATATCTATAATTCTGCATCATCAAATGGTATATCTCACTCAATCTCGTAACTGATGAAAACACACAAGCATTTTTCACTTGTCTAAGGAAGAGAGGGAACATTAAAATGAGCTAAATTGGCATGAAAATTGCATTCCCATTTGGCCCTGTTCTTCCTATCCTGACTTATCTTCAAGTCCTTCAAAATCCCTACCTGTGCTGCTCTTAGTCACCATATACTGAAATGCCTTTTTCCAGTCACACAGAACTTGTTCCTATCTTTCAAACCTCCATGTCCTTGCCAATGCTGCCTTGTATGTAAGAAGTATACTTGTACCTTATGTATAATTGACAAGATCCTAGTTATCTTCAGAGGTTCGGTTCAAAGGCCCTCTAGAATATGAAAGATCTCTTTACTCCCTTAGTTATCTAGTACTGCTATAACTGAAATACCACAAGTGGACGGCTTTAACAAACAGAGTTTATTCTCTCACAATTTAGGAGGCTAGAAGTCCAAATTCAGGGTGCCAACTCCAGGGGAAGGCTTTCTCTCTGTCGGCTCTAAGGAAAAGTCCTTGTCATCAATCTTCCCCTGGTCTAGGAGTTTCTTGGCAGAGAGACCCCAGATCCAAGGAATACACTCCCTTTCTGGCTCCCTGTTCTTGGTGGTAGGAAGTCCCTCTCATCTCTGCTCTACTCTCTGTTTTATATCTCAAAAGAGATTATCTCAAGATACAGCCTAATCCTGTAGTCTGAGTCCTGCTTCATTGACATAACTGCCTCTAATTCTGCCTCATTAACATCGTAGAGGTTAGGATTTACAACACATAGGACAATTACATCAGATCACAAAATGGAGGACAACCACACAATATTGGGAATCATAGCCTAGCCAACTTGACACACATTTTTGGAAACACATTTCAATCCATGACAATCCCCTAGACACACTTACTCAATACTTTTTGTTTCCCATCAAAGTTTGTTCGTAACATTAATCTAACCTACTGCCACCCTATGTAACAGTTATTTCTGTCTGTGTCTGTTTCTTGCTTAAGAGTTGGAGCTACTCGTTCTTCACCTCTTACAATGTCTAGTCTAGCACATAGATTTTTGTGTTTTCTTTTTTAATGAATTTCCCTTCTCAACTGGGACCGCTATACCATTTTGCCAAATGACTTTTAGGTATGAAGAAAAAAGTAAGTGTACACACTGTCAATTAGCCAGGCTTAAATTATCTTAAGGCTAAGATAATGGATCATTTACACAGCTGAAAATAATAATAATAATAAAAACTATTTTTATTAGAACAGCCTTTCTTAGAGTATTATGAGTTAAGATTGTGTCAGTGTGTGAATAGATACTACTTCCCTGACGTACAATGTGTGTGTGTGTGTGTATGTGTGTGTTTGGGTTAGAAAAGGCTTCTACCTATATAAAGATGGCAGGAAGAAATAAACAGCCCTCTGTAAAAGAAACTATAGAATAGTAGAAATCTGGAAAAACATATTCAGACTCAGCTGCTAGTCTAAATGTTTGAGATAATGATTGGCAACTGTAATATAAGATTGTATTTGACCAACCATTGAGCCAAATTGCTTATGTACTATGGAAATAAGAGGACCATGGCATAATGGGAAATACTCTGTTAACAGCCTGAAACAAAACTGGCTGTGTCATGAGAGCCAAAATAGATTTATATGCCAGTTACTTAGAAAGTTATATAGGTAATCTTTCGGAGGCACAGAAAATGTTCTTATTTTACTGACAGCAAGATGGGTTCTGTTTGATTACTAATTCAACCCAAATTCCACCCCTTCTCTCCAGTTATCTCCATTGTGTCAATTGGGACACAATGCTTGGAGGTGCAGCAGCAAATGGGGGAAAATGAGAATAAAATTTACACAGGAGGAAGACAAAGAAAGAAGGATTCTGGTTCACTATTCAGATTACATGAGCCATAGCACCAGCCTTTTTTCTGTCTACATTAGGACTTCTTGTTCTGTGAGCAGAGGAGATCCTATTGTCCAAGAGTCAGGTGCTCAAGTCCACTAAACTGGGTACTTTCAGATTAATTAGTGATTCTATATTGTTGTCGTTGTTAGTTGCCATCAAATTGACCAACTCATAATGATCCCATGTGACAGAGTAGAACTGCCCCATAGAGTTTTCTAGGCTGTAATCTTTACAGGGGCAGGTTGACAGGTCTTTCTGCTTCCGAGCTGCTGGGTGGGTTAGAATCCTTTTGGTTAGCAGTTGAACACTTAATCGTTGCACCACCAGGGTTCCTTGATTCTGTATTAGAATTTAGGAAATCATCACTCTTTATTCTGAACTGTCTGAGACTTTGCGTTACTGCAGTCCCAGAGCATTTCCTTTGATATGAAAATGTTATGTTTGCATGTTGCTAAGAGAATTCAGTGACCACGCATAATGGAAAAGGTGGGTCAGCTGGTTGCCTTTCATAAAGCAATAGCACCTCCAAGGCTTCCAAAAGTTTGCTCTATGAACTACCCTCAGCCTGTCACTTATAATTTTCATTTTCATTATAAATCAGCAGCAAAATGTGCCGACTGTGTTGCAGTAAAACACAGCTGTTTCCATTTGCTCTCCCATCAGTTTTACTCTCACATCATCCTGTAGTGGAATTGAATTGAATCATTTCACCTCTAGTACAAAGAGTGTTTCTGCAGTTTAGGGGCAGACAAGGCTTAATCCTTAATTTTACTTCCTTTTGTGTTTTCCAGTAGCCTCAAATGGGGAATTTTGACTGCCTCCACTTTCTTTCTCCTTACCCTGCCTTGGCTTCTCACTCTCATTATTCCCTATATGAACGATGTATTGAACCTTTTTGTTTGTTCGTTTTTTCACACTAACATTTAAAGGCATATCAGTAAAAGGGAAATTGCTCATTAAAACCAGCATGCAAATTATAAACAACAGAAAATTTTGAACCCTCATTTGAGACCAGAGAATGCAAAGGCTCCCTAAACTTGGAAAGAAGAGAAATGTCCATAGTCTGTCTCAGAGAAAATCAATACCTCTTTCTTCCTACCAATAGATGGACCAGATGATTTATTCTAATAGAGCAAATGAGAAGAAAATCAGATTTTTTTTTCCCTAAAAGTTTAACATTCTTGTCTTATCAAGCTAGCTACAATTTAATAAGTACTAGAATTTTTTGTTTATCTCAGGCAATACTATTACCACAATAACGCGGATTGGAGCTGCCTGCCACAATAGCCAATTCTGAGACAAGGGTGAGGTGAGCAGCAAGATGTTTATTACATATCGATATATAGGAGACGGAGGGGAATAGATTCCTCCAAAAAACCCATCTCCCCCATGGAGATCGGCTGAAGTCTTTTATAGGGACAGGATTATGGACCTTTTGTGGTATTTTCCCCTTGAGGTGATGATGTCTTAGAATAGTTAACCTTCTACTGGTATTCTTAGAGGTTATCTGGTGACATCCTGCTTTTTCTTGTCACAAGATGGGTGCTTTGTTTGGTTGTTCATTCTTAGATCATTGGCACTTGTTTTCTACCCTCCAGGGAGGAACATCAGTTAATCTTAAACCTTTTTGTAAAGACTGGAACTGGAGGGAAAAATCACGAGACAATGTGGCGGTTAGCAACAGGGAGTAAAAGTGAGCCGGGCCTATGCAGCCTATTCCAATGCTAACAGCAAATTTATAAGCTAGTCATCATTATCCTCAAGTTACAGATGAGGAAACCTAAGTTTTTAGAGGATAATTGCTTTGCTCAGTACCTGGCCAAACTACTGTTCAAATTCAGGTCTACTTTGCCCAAAGCTTGTACTCATTCCACTAAATGAGATACAAACCTATACAGAAGGGGTTAGATGGGGTTCACAAGAAAAGGATGGCTAGAATGATGCTAAATACTGCCAAATGCAGTAGTCTGTCACTTCTTTAATGCTGTCATCTTTCTCTCGTCTGTATCTGTGTCTCGGTCAATACAAAACGAGGCTAAGAATGTTAATGGCTATCCTGAGTACTTAAATCATAAAACGTGGCTGCACCTGAAATTGCTCCATATTTAGGACAAACTGTATGTGAGTAACTTGAATTATTTCCAAGGTTGGCACATTTTTTCCACCTCATTCGATATGCACGGGGCAAAATAAAGAAGATACTAATGCTCTTAAGAAACCTCAAAAAGTAGTACCAATTCATTGCTTTTATAAAGCTCCTTAAAATCTACAGCATCAGGGACGAAGATAAGTTAGTTAAATGGAACCCCGTTTGCAAAGAGGGCATCGTATGTGCATCTGTTCTGTTTTTCAAAGTACTCAGGGTACATTTGGGATACTGCTTGACAGATGAATCTGTCACTAAAGAAAAAAGGTAATCATGTTTTTTTAAAACTATCCTAAGAGAAATCAGAAAGCTCTTGGAAATAATGGGGAGTTATCTGAAATAAGATCTAGTTGAGACCCATTATTATTTTTTGAGATAAAGATCTTCATTTCCTTATCCTAAATTGCACAGCGATAGAGGTTTAAAGGACATGCTATTTAGTTGCAAATAGTATTTTCCCCAACGTGATGGGAGTAATCTGAACAGGAAAAAATAACGTTAATGGCTTCGAAAGAATGTCAAAAAGGTAAGCTGGCTTTATTATTCACACTTTATCTTATGTGAATTGGAGACTGTAATGATGGCAGAGAAATTAAAGCATTTAATAATCATTTAATTGGGCATTATTTTTTTTTATTTCTCTCCTCCAGCATATACCAAATAGCTTCTCTTCTGTGCTATCTGTATGCCTATTTCAGTGAATGCAGAAACATTAGAAGTGAATCAAGGACTAAATACATCAAAATGAAAGTGATTGTTGACTACCGAACTTGAATGGAATATTAATGAATTTTAATTGAACTCCTTTACTTTCTTCAAATTTTATTTTAAGTACGATTGTAGTTTGAAAAGTGATTGTAATCATGGTGTACTGGAATTGAGGAGTGATTTTCTCAAGTGTCTCCCACATCATATTTAGTCCTCTCTTGAGTAAGTGGATATTTTTCTCTCATTTTGATTACTGAAAATTTCATTTGGAATTTAAAGTGATTTTGATGGGCCTCTTAAAATAAATAGTCTTGCATTAAAAAAGGGGAAAAAATTCACTTCTTTCCTTTTTTTCCCACTTCCTTTTTGTCACTATGGAGGTGAAAATTCTCAGTGAGTTTTCTCTGTCAGAAGAGTCAGTTTTCTCCCTTAAAATGATCACAATTAAGCAAGGAAATACTACTAATACTGCTACAACAACAACAACTCCTCCTCCCAAAATCAACCCATTGCCGTCAAGTCAATTCTGACTCCTAGTGACCCTGTAAGTCAGAATCGGCTCAACCACCTCTCAACGACTGCTACTGCTACTAACGTACAGGGTGGTTACTTTGTTTTAGGCCTTGTACTAAGTTCCTTTCCATGGACTTTTCCTTTACTGCTTGTTTCTACAGTTTTCTAACACATCCTGTCAAGAATTTACAGATGTGAGTTGTTATATAAGGAAATAATAATTGCCAAATATTTCATGAAAATGAAGCTTAATTAAATGTAAAATACATTTTTAATTTCTTTTTTTAAATATGAAAATAACTGAATCAAGTTAAAAATTCCGTAAGGTTGAAAAAGTACACAGAAAAATTTGCGATAAATAATAAAATTTAAATTACATGTAATCTGGACAGTGTAAATCTAACTTTAACAAGCTAGTGCAGATGGTGAGAACTGGCTGGATTTTGAAGTCTATTTTTAGGTATGTGGTAAAATTTTAAAAGATGATAATATCACCACTCAACATCTGAAATGAAAAGACAAAACTGATTTTATTGTTTACTATAATAAGGAAAAACATGCCTGTCAGATGGTCAAACAGAATATGGAAATTATTAAACTGTATCATTAATAGCACGTGTTAACAAAAGTTTGCTGAAGATAAAAAATGACTTAGTGGTATATTGACAGAGAACTGCCAGAAGTTCAAGCTGGATACAGAAGAGGACGTAGTTGAGGGATAGCACTGATGATGTCAGATGAATCTTGGCTGAAAGCAGAGGATATCACAAAGATGTTAACCTGTGTTTTATCAACTATGCAAAGGCATTCAATTGTGTAGATCATAACAAGTTATAGATTACATTATGAAGAATGCAAATTCCAGAACACTTAATTGTGCTTGTGCAGAAACTGTCAATGGATCAAGAGATAGTTCTTCAAACAGAACAAGGGGATACTGCATGGTTTAAAATTGGACAATGTGTGAGCCAGCATTGTATCCTCTCACCTGACTTAATCAATCTGCATACTGAACAGATAACCTGACGGGCTGAAAGCAGCATCAGGATTGAAGATTTATTAATAAACTGTGATATGCAGATAACACAACCTTACTTGATGAACATGAAGATGACTTGAAGCACTTACTGATGAAGATCAAAGGCTACAGCCTTCAGGGTGGATTATGCCTGAACATGAAGAAAAAGAAAATCCTCACAATTGGACCAATAAACAACATTATAATAAATGGTGAAAAATTGAAAAGTCAGTGATTTCATTCTACTTCGATCAATAGTCAATGTTCATGAAAGTAAAGTCAAGAAATAAAATGATGTGTCACATTGGGGAAATCTGCTGCAAAGGACCTCTTTAAAGCTGTAAAAAGCAAAGAAGTCACTCTGAGGACTAGAGATGTATTTGACTCAAGCCATGTCTTTTCAATTGGTCATATGCATGTGAAAACTGGACAATGAAAAAGAAGGACAGAAGAAGAATTGATGCATTAACATTGTGGTGTTGGTGAAGAACATTGAATATATCGTGGACTACCTGAAAAACAAACAAATCAGTCTTAGAAGAAATATAACAAGAATGCCCTTAGAAGCAAGGATAGCAAGACTTTGACTCATTTACTTTGGACATGTCACTGGGAAAGAACAATCTCTAGAAAAGGATTACCACGTTTGGTAAAGTAGAGGGTCAGTGAAAATGAGAAAAGCCCTCAAAGAGATAAATTTAAAAAATAGCCACAACAATATACCAACGATCATGAAGATGGCTCAGGACCAGGCAAAGTTTTGGTCTGTTATAAGGTACTTATGGTGGGAGCTGACTTGATGGCAATTAACAACAACAACACAGTCTCTCAGAACAGAGCAGACTGCTGATCTTAGATAGAATTTGGGGAAGCATGGAGTTTAGGGATTGATGAACTTTCCTATTAGAGATGTAGATAGTTTGACATCCTTTGTAGCAGTGTTGTTACTAGACTGAGACTGTTGTTGGTACTCAGAGGCACATTTATTGGAGTTAATTTGTAGCTGACTGGCTTACTTTTAGAAAAAAAGGGGCTGAAACCAATTGAGTGGATAAAATACGAGTTTACTGTGTAGAGTTGACATTAATCCATTAAAAAGGTTGTATCAGTCAGGGTTTAACCAGAACAGCAGAAACTAGACAGTAGATAGATGGATAGATAGATAAAGAAAAAGAAAGACAAAAGAATTGATGTATTCTAACTGTAGTGTTGTGAAAAATATTGAATATACTATGGGCTGCCAAAAGAGTGAACAACTCGATCTTAGAAGAAATACCACTAGAATGTTCCATAGAAGCAAGGATGGCAAGACATAGATAGGCTTATTTGGACATGTCATTAGGAAAGACCAATTGCTAGAAAAGAACATCATGGTTGGTAAAGTAAAGGGCTAACAAAAACAATGGAAAAACTCAGCAAGATGGATTGATATGATAGCTGCAACAATGGACTCAAATATACCAATGACCATGGAGATGGCACAGGGTGGGGAAATGTTTCATTCTGTTATACATAAGGTGACCATACATTGGAGGCGACTCAATGGTGACTAAAAACAATATAGAACCATATACAACCTTTGCCTCCAAATCAAGTTAAAAAGCATTAAAAATTTAAACACAGTCTTATTGAAAAGTGTAGGAATTACTTTCAGTATAATTAATACCAAAAAATTTTGCCACCTGAGGAAAGTGATTCAAAATAAAAATTAGTACAACTTATAGAAAATAAGCTTCTATTTATTAAAAATCAAATACATAAAATCACTATAATTTTATACTTCATAAAATTATCAAATTCTAAATTGTAATGTTACTTATCATCAAGTATTTTCAATAAATTTTATTGTATATAAGTTGTGACTTTGTTTCATTTCTTGGTTATAGTATAGTTGTTAGAGTCTATAACAGCTGCCTAAAATAGGTCCTCTTCCTTTTCTTGAAGAATTTCTTTTTTGTAAATCATAGGAATAAGGATAAAACCAAACCAAACCCGTAGCCGTTGAATCAATTCCGACTCATAGTGATCCTATAGGACAGAGTAGAACTGCCCCATAGGCTTTCCAAGGAGAAGCTAGTGGATTCGAACTGCCAGCCTTTTGGTTAGCAGCTGAGTGCTTAACCACTGTGCCACCAGGGCTCCAGGAATAAGAATACAGGACTTGAAATTCTTCCACATTCTGTTGGTCAATGAATATGTACTACAGTATGTAATAATACCTAAGTCATTTTTCCATTCTGAACTCAATCCAATTGCATTATTTGATTTTGGAAAAGGATTTTGAACATGGGCCTGTTTGACTAATCAGATGATCATTTTCCCATTCTTTCTATTTAAATGCTGAGTGGCAGAGCTGCATTTGGGAGGATAATGATTTCATTATACCAACAGAGGGAACTGCCACTCTAGCAAAATAACAAAGCCAAGTTGGCTAAGGGAAAATGTTCCCTATCACAGTGAAGGAGCCACAAGAGAAATGCCGACAAAATGTCACCTCAAATGTAATGACTACAGGATTACAGAAATCTAATTAGCCATTTCATTAACTGAGTCTTGTCTGGGGAAATGGCAAACAATGAAGACTCAGAAGCATCCGTTTGTCTGAAATATATGGAACCTTCCAGAATATTGTCCAATAATCTGTCCCTTATATATTTTTGGGTATTAGAGATGGAGTGGCTTATTAAAAGGACACATTTCAGACGGCTTATCAAAACTGAAGGCACTTTCAGGAGCTAAATCCGCTATTGTGGGTATATTGACAGTGATACATTAAAATTCTCATTTTTTCTTCATCCTATACAAGCTAATTAGGTAAATGTATACACTTGGTTTATCCGACAAAAGTCATCAAAAAGATGCTCTTTTGCCAAAGCTGTATCTTCTATAGCACTCATACCGTCTATGGATTCCCTGATTACATTAAAGACTCCTTGAAGACAGTTACCTCGTTTTACTAGCTGTTATATCCATGGGTTTTAGTGTCTACGACATTGTTAATGCTCAACATTTTAAAAGTAACGAATAAATGAATGAAACAATTTATAAACGGAACAAAGGATTTTTGCCTCAGAAAGAACAAAGCAATATGAATCCAAGAAAAATGGAAAGAAATTGATGGCACCATTACAATTTCATATTTATTGAAACAAATTACTTACTCTTCAATTTAGTTTCCTAGTACAATGTTGAGAATTGCCACTGAATTTTCAGGAGGATGTTATTGTAGATAAAAACACCAAAATAGATAGCTTTCAAGAGTCAGTTGATTTTACCGTTTTACTTTGGGGCTGGTCAGTGTATCTTCTATGGCAACTACACATCAATAAAGCACACATCCATGATCAAGCTGATTGAGACTTATCAGGTGTAATTTGTGGCTACTGCTTTGTGACTTGGCTTCCTTTGTTTCATACATCAAGAGTTTACATTGAGTCCATAGTGAAATCTTAAGACTTTTCTCCAGTTGCCTTCAGGGTGTGGTTTTTAATGCTTTGCTAATGGAAACAGTTGTATTTTTCTTATAAAGAGAAGCACAGAGAAAAGTTAAGGGAACATTTTCTTTCTCTACAACGAACAGATTGTTACGTAAAAGGCAATAACATGAAAAGGACTACGTAGACAAGAATTGTAGAATGTCAGGAATGACCCTTCAAGATAACTAAGACTATCAACAGAAAGTATTTTAATGCTACGTAAAATCACTTATACAATTGAAGTTATGCCAGGCTCAGTACATTAAAGAACAATTTGTTGACACAATGTTGTGGAGGAGATTAGTATTTTTTAGAACAACTTAATTTTCACAGGATTTCCAGAGTTCTGGTTACTCTTTTTAAGTCAAGGGTGACATTAAGTATAACATATGTAGGGTGCCAGTGCGTACCGTCAAGAAAACAATTATGAAGAGAACTTCAGAGAAGCAGGTTGGCTGTTTTGTTCACAGGATGCCCTAGAGTCGCCTTGATTGATGCTTTGGGGCAGTAGTTTAGGCATCATGAGAATAGTGCAAAGATTCTTCCTTTGAGAATGAAACTTTTAGCTTCCCATCCTATATTTGTGTCTCAGTGATCTCCACAAAGAAAATATAACACAGGACAGGAGAAAAGGCTGCAATTCTAATGAATTAAGGAACACTTTGAGCTGCTCACCAAAAGGTCGGCAGTTCATATCCATCAGCCACTCCTTGGAAACCCTATAGGGCAGTTCTACTCTGGCCTGTCAGGTCACTATGGGTATAAATCAACTCAACGGCAGCGGGTTTTTTTTTTTTTTTTTTTTTGGTTTGGGCCTCTATGAGTTATCATTTTCCTGATAAAGAGGTTGTGATTCAGAGGGGTGAGGTGGCTTGCCTTAAGTCACACAGTTAGTTAGGGGAAGTAAGGAGATTGTAAGTCAAGACAAGTTTGCCTATGTGCACTGACTAACATATCAGAATCCCATAAGTTTAAAAGATATTGAATGTTTAAAAAGTTCATCTACAGAAAAAGAAAATTCTGGAAGAATAACACAATGGTAATTCAGGCCACTTTGCCCCCCCACCCAGATATATTGAATTTGTTCAAAAACTAATTTTCTACCTAGAGCAGGCGCACAGCAAACAAACAAACCTAATAGAAGAATATTGGCTTAGAATACTAAACAATGAGATTAATGAAATAATGCATTGTATTGGAGAAAACAAAATTAAAAGAGCTTTCTACCACAGAGTTGGTTACTTCAAATTTAAAAGTAAAGAAATATTTAAAAAAAGGTTTATGCTTTGAACTTTACAGATTGGCAGGAGAAAATGCGATTTTAAAGACTGAACTTGAGTTAGTATCTTTAAAAAAGGATTATCTATTAGCCTTTCATTAGTTAGGATTAGCAATGATCTCTTTAACTACAGTTATCTATTTTTTTGAACTGAGATCTTCAGAATATTTTACTGTCATCAATGTTGATCAGTAAGAGGTAATAAACTAGTAATTTACAAGTACGAGTAATCACAAATTTTATGTTTAAAAGTTACATTTAAAGTGCTGAAAGAAATAACTGTTAACCAAGAATTCTTATCTGGAAAAATATATTTCCAGAATGAATGTGAAACTAAGACATTCTCATTTAATGAAAAAGGAGTCTTCAATAAATGGTGCTGAGACAACTGGGCTTCTACATGCAAAAGAATTAAGTTGGATCCAAACTTTACACCATTTATGAAAATACTCTCAACTTGGACAGATGACCTACATGTAAGAACTAAAATGATAAAACTCAGAATAAAACATGGGTATAATGCTTCAGGACCTAGTTTTTGGTAATGGATTCTTAGATCTGACACCAAAAGCAAAAGCAACAAATGGCAAAATTGATAAATTAAACTTCATCAAAATTTAATTACATGAAAAGACTTTATTAACAATATGAAGAGAACACAGAATTTGAGAAAACTTTGGGGGTTTAATAAGGGTTTAATACCCAAAATATATAAAGAAGTCCTAAAACTCAACAACAAAAAGACAAACAACCCAGTCAAAATATTGGCAAAGGAGTTGAGTAATCATCTCACCAAAGAAGATGTACGAATGGCCAATAAGCACATGAAAAATACTCACTGTTATTAGTCATAAAGGAAATGAAATGAAATGCCAATTTGCCCCCACCAGGGAGAAAACAAAACAAAACATTGCTGTCAAGTCGATTCTGACTCACAGTGACCTTACAGGGCAGAGTAGAACTGTTCCATAGGGTTTCCAAGAAGTGACTGGTGAATTTTAACTGCTGACCTTTTGGTTAGCAGTTGAGCTCTTAACTATTGCACCACAAGGGCTCCACTAGGATGCTACTGTCTGAAAAATGGAAAACAACAAATGCTGACAAGGATGTGGAAAAATTGGAACCCTCATCCATTGCTGGTGGGATTGTAAAATGGTATAGCTGCTGTGGAAAACCATATGGCGGTTCTTCAAAAAAACTAAACATTGAATTACCATAAACTCATTGCCATCAAGTTGATGCTGACTCCTAGCAACCCTACAGGACAGAGTAGAACTGCCCCACAGGGTTTCCAAGAAGCAGCTGCTGGATTCAAACCGCTGAACTCTTGGTTAGCAGCTGATCTCTTAACTACTGTACCACCAGAGCTTCATGACCCAGCAATTCCATTCCTAGGTATCAGTAAAACTGGAAAGCAGGGACTCACACTGTCAGAATTTCCAGCCTGTCACCTGACCTGAGAATTTTCGACTTGCCAGCACCCCAATCTGGTGAGCCAGTCACGTATATAAAATTTCTGTATGTATCTTACTGGTTCTGCTTCTTTAGAAGTCCCTGACTAAAATACGTGTCTTCTGAACTTTCTCCTGGATAACACACATTTGGGTCCCACAAGAAGCAGAGATCAGTGGTAACAGTTTCCTGAGTACTTTGGATTCCTGATTTTCAGAATGCTACCAGAAGCTTAACTGACCTGAGAACCCGGGCTGTTCTCATACTCTTAATTCCTCTATTAACTTCCTCTATTAACTCTCCTATTTGAAACACTTAGATTGGTTTCTGACTGAACTCTGACAGATACAAAAATCTAATATAGATTTATTTTTAATCAAGAACTTTTAATAAAAATAATAATAAAAGCACTTTTGTAATTATATAAATTAGAGGTGTGTAAATACTTTCTCAAACCGCTCAGATAGTTAATATTTTAAACTCTGTGGCCCAAAAGACAACTCTGAGGTTATTGTGCAGGTATGAATACAATTATTTAAAATGTAACAATTTACAAAAATAAAAAACACTTTTAGCCAGTAGTCCTTAAAAACAGTCATGTGACTAGGTTCAGCCTGTGGGCCATAATTTAACAGCCACTGATCTAGGTCCATTGACATGTTTCTAGGTGATAAATCTAAAGCAAAGTGATAAAATTCATTGTTCAATCACACAGAAACTATTGATGGGTACATCTAGAACCAAAACACAGATCAGCTATGTCATGCTGCTCTGTCATCTCAGGTTCTGGCAACTACAGCCTATTATCATGAATGGTGCAAACTGTCATTGTGCTTCATGGCATTACCACTCGCAGGACTGGGTTTGAATTTATTCTTTTAACAAAAACAAGTGTGTATGCTGCAAAAATACAAGAGAAGAGTATATTCCTGTTGGGTTTGTATTTAGACTCCTTATATGGAAGAATTCACTTTAAAGAAGTCTACGTTTTCCTGAGCCTATGCACTTTCAGTTACTCAGGCTGGTCTCCAAGTAGTAACATTGTAAAATTAAAGATTTTTTTTCTAAAATTAAATTTGATTTAGTGATGGTGTTATGTATTTCTTACAACATGATTTAAAATTATCCATTTCATTCTATGACTTATTGCAATATATTCTTGATAACTTTACACAGTAAACTCATGAAAAGAAAACAAATACACATATAGTAATCCATACATACATGGTTTAGCCATTTGGATAAAAATGTAAATTCACATAAGAGATCAATGTTATCTTTATTTCCCAGCTCACCTATTTCTGTTCATAATGAAGAATTAGACATATTCTGTATACTCTTTGTGAGTATCTTTTGGATATTTGGACAAAAGTACTCAATATGAAAAATAATGTTCTTAACTAAGTCTCTATAACAAATATTACTAATCTCACATTTATAAGTCAAAAGCCCTTGGAGCCATTAAAGTCTTTATTTCGGGGTTTCTTTTAGGCCTTCTCATCAAGAGAAAAATCTCAACTTTTTTATGGACAAACTTCTGAATATGTATAGATTTACCTTAAAATCTATGTCATCTATTAGCTTCTTTTCTTTTCCCTATATTCTTTTCAAAATATATATGGCTTGTTGGGGATTTTGCTGTCTCAAAGCAATGGTATTGTTGTTAGGTGCTGTCAAGTCGATTCTGACTCATAATGACCCTATGTACAACAGAATCAAATACTGCCCGGTCCTGCGCCATCCTCACAATTGTTATGCTTGAGCCCTTTGTTGCAGCCACTGTGCCAATCTATCTCATTGAAGGTCTTCTTCTTTTTCACTGACCCTCAACTTTATGAAGCATGATGTCCTTCTCCAGAGACTGATCCCTCCTGATAACATGTCCAGAGTACATGAGACATAGTCTTGCCATCCTTGCTTCTAAGGGGCATTCTGGTTGTACTTCTTCCAAGACAGATTTGTACATTCTTTTAGCAGTTCATGGTATATTAATTATTCTTCACCAACACAACAATCCAAAGTCGTCAATTCTTCTTTGATCCTTTTCATTGTCCAACTTTCGCATGCGTATGAGGCTATTAAAAACACCATGGCTTAGGTCAGGCGTGCCTTAGTCCTCAAGGTGACATCTTTGCTTTTCAACACTTTAAAAAGGTCTTGTGCTGAAGATTTACCTAAAGTAATGCATCTTTTGATTTATTGACTGCTGCTTCCACGAGTGTTGATTGTGGATCCAAGTAAAATGAAATCCTTGACAACTTCAATCTTTTCTCCGTTTATCATGATGTTGCTTATTGGTCCAGTTGTGAGGACTTTATGTTGAAGTATAATCCATACTGAAGGCTGTGGTCTTTGACTTTCATCAGTAAGTGTTTCAAATCCTCTTCACTTTCAGCAAGCAAGGTTGTGTCATCAGCACAAAGCAGGTTGTTAATGAGTCTTCCTCCAATCTTGATGCCCTGTTCTTCTTAACAGAGTCCAGCTTCTTGGATTATTTGCTCAGTATACAGATTGAATAGGTATGGTGAAAGAAACACAACCCTGATGCACAACTTTCCTGACTTCAAACCACACAGTATCACCTTGTTCTGTTCGAACGACTGCCTCTTGGTCTATGTACAGGTTCTTCATGAGCACAATTAAGTGTTCTGGAATTCCCCTTCTTAGCAATCTTATCCATAATTTGTTATGATCCACACAGTGGAATGCCTTTGCATAGTCAACAAAGAACAGGTAAACTTTCTGGTATTTTCTGCTTTTAGCCAGGGTCCATCTGACATCAGCAATGATACCCATTGTTCCACATCCTCTTCTGAATCTGGCTTGAATTTCTGGCAGTTCTCTGTCAATATACTGCTGCAGCCACTTTTGAATGATCTTCAGCAAAATTTTACTTGCTTGTGGTATTAATGATATTGTTCAATAATGTCCACATTCTCTTGGATCACCTTTCTTGGGAATAGGCATAAATATGGATCTCTTCCAGTCGTTTGGCCAGGCAGCTGTCTTCCAAATTTCTTGGCGTAGATGAATGAGCACTTCTAGCTCAGCACCCATTTGTTGAAACATCTCAATTGATATTTCGTCAATTCCTGGAGCCTTGTTTTTCTCCATTCCCTTTAGTACAGCTTGGATGTCTTCCTTCAGTATCATCGGTTCCTGATGTATGCTACCTCCTGAAACAGTTGAATGTCAACCAATTCTTTATGGTATAGTGACTCTGTGTATTCCTTCCATCTTCTTTTGATTCTTCCTATGTCGTTTACTATTTTCCCCGTAGAGTCCTTTACTATTGCAACTCAAGTCTTGAATTTTTTCTTCATTTCTTTCAGCTTGAGAAATGACTAGTGTGTTCTTCCCGTTCAGTTTTCTATCTCCAGCTTTTTGCACTTGTCATTATAATACTTTGCTTTGTCTTCTCGAACTGCCCTTTGAAAGTTACTTTCAGCTCTTTTATTTATTTATTTATTGTACTTCAGGTGAAGGCTTACAGAACAAATAGTTTCTCATGAAACAGTAGTACACATATTGTTTTATGACATTGGTTAACACTCCCAGAACATGTCAACCCTCTAACTTCTCAACCTTTTTTTTTTGGTGAAAATACACATAGCCAAAGATACGCCATTACAAAAATTTCTACATGCACAGCTCAGTGACATTGACTACGCTCTTCCAATTGTGCTGCTATTCTCACTTAAGATGAAGGCTTACAGAACAAAATAGTTTCTCTTTTAACAGTTACTACACATGTTGCCCTATGACAATGGTTAACAATCTCACAACACATCAACACTATCCTTACTCAACCTTAGGTTCCCTATCACCAGCTTCCTTGTCCCCTTCTGCCTTCTAGCCCTTGTCACTGGACTCCTGTACCTCGTTAGTCTCATTTGGTTTTACGGGCCTGTCTACTCCCAGGCTGAACGGTGAACCTCAGAGGTAACTTCACCACTGAGCTAAAAGGGTGTCTGGGGGCCATACTCTGGGGTTTCTCCAGTCTCCTTTAGGCCAGTAAATCTGGTCTTTGTTTTTTTTTTTTTTTTTTTTTTGTGACTTAGAATTATGTTCTACATCCTTCTCCAGCTCTGTCAAGAACCCTTTGTTGTGATCCTGGTCAGAGCAGTCAGTGGTGGTAGCCGGGCACCATCTAGCTGTACTGGACTCAGTCTGGTGGAGGCCTTGGTAGCTGTGGACAATTAGTCCTTCAGACTAATCTTTTCCTTGTATCTTGTTCCCTTCATTCTCCCTTGCTCCCGAAGGGATGAGACCAGTAGGGTATCTTAGATGGCCTCTTTCATCTCTTTTGCTTCACCATTTCTGCCTTTTGCTTTAGCTAGTTGATATTCAAGAGCAAGTTTTAGAGTCTCTTCTGACATTCAGTTTGGTCTTTTCTTTCTTTCCTGTCTTTTTAATGACCTCTTTCTTTCTTCATATATGATGTCTTTGATGTCCTTCCGCAACTCATCTGGTCTTTGGTCATTAGTGTTCAGTGTGTCAAATCTATTCTTGAGATGGTCTGTAAATTCAGGGGGGATATGTTCAAGGTTATACTTTGTCTCTTGTTAACTTGCTGTCAGTTTGTCATACTGTGGGTGCTTGTGTGTTGCTGTGATGCTGGAAGCTATGCCACTAGTATTCAAATACCAGCAGGGTCACCCATGGTAGACAGGTTTCAGCTGAGCTTCCAGACTAAGATAGACAAGAAAGAAGGGCTCAGTGGTCTACTTATGTAAAGAATTAGCCAGTGAAAACCTTATGAATGGCAGCAGAAAATTGTCTGATATACAGCTGGAAGATGAGCCCTCCCAGGTTGGAGGGCACTCAAAATACGACTGGGAAAGAACTGCCTCCTCAAAGCAGAGTTGACCTTAATGATATGGATGGAGTCAAGCTTTTGGGACCTTCACCTGCTGATATTACACGACTCAAAATGACAAGAAACAGCTGCAACATCCATTAATAATTGAAACATGGAATGTACAAAGTATGAATCTAAGAAAACTGGAAATTGTTAAAAATAAAATGGAACATAAACATAGATAAACTAGGCATTAGTGATCTGAAATGGACTGGTTTTAGCCGTTTTGAATTAACAGTCTTGTGGTTTACTACGCCAGGAATGACAACTTGAAGAGCAATGGGGTTGCATTCATCATCAAAGGAACATTTCAAGATCTATCCTGATATACAACGCTGTCAGTAAGAGGATAATATCCATTTGCCTACAAGGAAGGCCAGATAATACGATTATTACTCAAATTTATGCACTAACCACTAAAGCCAAAGAAGAAGAAATTGAAGATTTTTACCAACTTTTGCGGTCTGAATTGATCAAACATGATTGGAATGCAAAAGTTGGAAACGAAGAAGGACCAGTAGTTGGAAAATATGGCCATGGTGATGGAAATGATGCCAGAGATAACATGATAGAATTTTGCAAGACCAACGACTTCTTCATTACAAATACCTTTTTTCACCAATATAAACTGCAACTGTAAACCTGGACCTCGCTGATGGAATGCCCAGGAATCACAACTACTATATCTGTGGAAAGAGACAATGGAAAAGCTCAGTATCATCAGTCAAAACAAGGCTAGGGACAGACTGTGGAATAGACCATCAATTCCTCATATGCAAGTTCAAGCTGAAGCTTAAGAAAGTTAGAACAAGTCCACAAGAGTTTCAAAGCAATAGTATGATATAATACCACTATTTTCCTCATTAAGCTTCTAATTAAGACTTGTTCCCTCTGGCTATATGTACTATTTTTTTAGCCAAGGCTGAATTAAATAATATGAGATTTATAATTTTCTATATCCTTACCAATGTAAGACACATGGCCAGGAAGAGTGAAGCTAAGGTGAAATGTTGAAATAGATGCTTATGCTATGTGAATGATAATCTTTTTAAAGAAAAGCATCTATTCATTTTAAGGATGCTAATAGTTAATCATCACTTGTCTTTTTTTGTTGTTATAGTCAAGAAATTACATAAATATAAGATTATTTATAAAACCATAGCAACTTAAATTGAAAGGATCATATGGATCATTTTATCAATATTTCCATCTTCAACAAGTAGACATAATAGGTGGTTTCTATATTTTTAAACATTTTTAAAGACTAGGATTTAATTCTTGGCATTTTATATGGGAAAATATAACCTTACATATTTTCCATTAAAAAGTGGCTTGCAAAGCAGAATTCCTACAATTTTTTTAAGAACAACAGTTTCAAACAAATAAGAAATATATAAACTGACAAAGACTAGAGGGGTTAGCTAAATCATGTTTTCTATGTGTGATACACTATGTACTATTTGAGTTTCTGTGGGCATATCGCTTAATTCTCCAAGTGACAGTTTTTGTTTGTTATATTAGAATATGACGGTTATCACACTGATTTTTTAATAAATATTTAATAAACATATCTATGGAACAATCATGTTTTTTAGTATGTAGTAAGTACTCTCTGAAGATTGACTGTTTGCTGTGGTTACTATTGATTCAGCCAGTTATAGAGTGGAAGATTAATTGATTGATAGCTAGATAGAAAAGAGACAGCCATACAAAGAGAAGGTAGAGTTTTTTTTAAATTTTTTATTAGGTTCTTTTTTTTATTGTTGCAGTTTGGAAGAAGTTTACATTTCAAGTTAGTCTCCCATACAAAAATATATACATACATTGTTATATGACCCTAATTTCTCTCCCCATACTGTGACAGCACACTCCTCCTTTCCACCCTGATTCCCCATGTCCATTCAACCAGCTCTTAACACTCTCTGCCTTCCATTCAGTCTCTTGTATCTACTTAAGCTAGGAGGAACACTACTCACGAGTATCACTTTATGTGCCAGTGTCCAGTCCAATCCCTGTCTGAAGAGTTGGTCTCGGAAATTGTTTTAGTTCTGGGCTGATAGAGAATCCAGGGGCCGTGTTTTCTGGGGTTCCTCCAGTCTCAGTCATACCATTAAGTCTGGTTTTCTTGCTATAATTTGAGTTCTGCACCCCACATCTTTCCTGCCCCATCAGGGACTCTCTGTTGTGTTCCCTGTCAGGGTGATCATTGGTGGTAGCCGGGCACCATCTAGTTCTTCTGGTCTCAGGCTGATGAAGTCCCTGGTTTATGTAGCCCTTTCTGTCTCTTGAGCTAATACTTTCCTTGTGTCTTTGGTGTTCTTCATTCTCCTTTACTCCAGGTGGTTGGGACCAATTAACTTATCTTAGATGGCCACTTGCAAGCTTTTAAGAACCCAGATGCCATTCACCAAAATAGAATGCAGAATATTTTCTTAATAAGCTTTGTTATGCCAATTGACCTAGATGTCCCTGAAAGCATGGCCCCCAGACCCCTACCCCTGCTACTATGTCCCTCAGTGTTTGATTGTATTCAGGAAACTTCTTAGCTTTGGTTTAGTCCAGTTGTGCTGACTTCCTCTGTAGTGCGTGCTGTCCTTCCCTTCACCTAAGATAATTCTTGTCTACTATCTAGTTAGTAAATAACTCTCACCCCGCCTCCCCACCCTCATAACCATCAAAGAATGTTTTCTTCTGTGTTTAAACCTTTTCTTGAGTTCTTATAATCATGGTCTTATACAATATTTGTTTAGAAGGTAGAGATTTTAATGCCTAGTATTATCAACCAAAAAACCAAAGTCAACAATCGTCCAGTCGATTCTGACTCATAACAACCTCGTAGGAAACAGTAATAAGTGACTGCCAATGGAGAATGGGTAATTGACTTATTTTACTAATATAACTGAGTTTGTATAAAAGGAAAACATATTATTTTAGATACTTCTATTTGATGCCAATTTGGATTAGAAGTTTGCTAAGTTTTTATAACAGAGAAACTCATACTTACTAAATTCTGCTTCTCGGAAAGCACCTAAACGTTCCACTTTTCACTAGTTCCTAAAAAAAGAAAAAAAAAATAGAAGCTAGAACAAACAGAAAAAAGAAATAAAACGAGCATTCACAAATGCTATGACTATTTAGAAAATTCAAAAGAATCTGTAGATATTTAAATTTATCAATAAATTAGGCAAGGGGTAGAGGGAGTAGGGTCTGAGGTTATGTTGTTTTTGTTGTTAGGTGCCATCCAGTTGATTACTAGTCACACCAACCCGATAGGACAGAGTAGAACTGTCCCATGGGGTTTCCTAGGCTGTAATGTTTATGGGAGCAGATCACCAGGTCTCTTCTTCTGTGGAGCCTCTGGGTGAGTTTGAACAGCTGACCTTTTGGTTAGCACCCAAGCTCTTCAACGCTGCACTGCCAGGGAACCTTAAGGTTATGCAGGCCTCTCAAATAGTAGAACCAGGGTAAAATCTATTTTCCCCACACCATCCACATCCGTGGTCTATTTTGGCTATTAGTTATGTATTTGTATAATTAGTTATAACTGTTAAAAATATAATACAAATACATAAAAATATTCATAAGCTTCCAGATAACTGAAAATCCTCAGTTAATCAACATGCTTTTATTTAGTAAAAAAGAACACAAATCACAAGAGAATAGTTTTGCACAAGAGGTTTATTCAATAAACAATATCAAGGGGCTCCCAGGTCAGGATATATTTTTACTGATAATGTCTATATTTCCACGAAAACAAGATTTGTCATACATAGTAACAACTTCAAGGCACTTCAAAATTCTGCGGGTGCAAAAAATTGTCATTGCTACCCACTGTCTTTAAAGGCAGTGGGTAAGTTTATGCATTTGAAGATTTTTATCTCTAAGGTTTACTAAAACACATTTTAGGTGAAGTTAACTAATAAATATAAATAATCAGATTCACCTTAATCAATTTTCTTTTATTCAGGTGTTTTACTTTACTTATTCTCTGATTTTCCATGACATTTTCTATCAGAATAATACATGGATTCTAAATAGAACCACTAATGTAAAAAAAAAGAATGGTAGACAGGGATTTAAGAGAAGTTGGCTTCTAATTCCAGCACTGTCTGATTTTCATTATACCTAGAATGATGGAGTTGGATTAGATATACTTAATATTTGTTCCTGTTCCACCAATCCAGATTTGAAGTATTTTCTTTATTTGAAGTATTTTCTTTAAAGAATAACACAAAAACAAAGTAAACAGTGTTATATGAAATGAATAAAAAACATATCAAAATTTTTTTTTCCAATTTTGTATCCAGAGTCTCTAAAAAACACTGTCTTAATTATTAAATTCCTGGAGTGCTTTATTAAATATATTCTCTCTATATAATCTCCATATAAATGTATATATTCTCTTTATATGATATAGTATATGCATACGTGTATGCACAGTGTTAGTGTATCTATGTATAAAGATATCAAATGGCCTGACATAGAGCAGGCAGACAATAAATAATTGTTGAATATTTTTAACTAAGTCATATCCATAAACTTTTTTCTAGTATAAAAATTGTTCATTATTATATTTGATAAAAGAAAAAAAAAGAGGCTTTGGCTTGTTTTGGAAGTGACCTCAGCCAGATCCCAGAGAACAGCTGGAAGGGTCCAACTACATTTCAGAGATACAGAAAAAGGTGATGTTTAGAAGTAACTTGCCCAAGGCGCCAATTCTATTGCGGAGCTGAAATCAGTATCCAGATTGTCTAAGGTAGCTCCATACTCCCTTTGATTTCACCATGCTGCCTCTCAATTTTACAAGTTCAAGATCTCAGAGGGTTTCTGTTTTGTTTCTTTTTTTAGTCACTATCGTAGGCATAGGGGCCATGGCAACAGCTGCTATAGTGATGGTCCTTGCTTGCCAGTTCTCTGGGATGGCTGGCCACGTAAATGATAGTTAATTATCCTATTGGCACAAAATTGTCCTTTGAACATCTCTGCCATATGGTCGTGTTTTCCCATTGGAAAAAATGACTAGTTTGTAAACTTTTTTTACCCTCAAGACCAGAAAGCATGACTCCTACTTTTTTGAACATTTATTTTATCGGCTAGGAGAGTATAACCAAGGGTGAGATCTTGGTAAAAATAACAGAAATTCAGGCTCCCTCCTCTGTTTCTCTTGTCTAGCTGGTAAACATGGTCCTGTGTGAGTCTTCTAATGCTGATGTAACAAATCAGTGCTTAAAACAACACAAATTTATTATCTACATCTCTGGCAGGGTCTCACTAGGATAAAATTCAATGTTCTGCAAGGCTGCATGCTATTCGCGAGGCTCTAGGGAAGAATCCATTTTCTTGCTTTTTCCAGCATCTAGAAGATGTTCACATTCCTTGGCCTTTCCTCATTCAAAGGCATCAATGGTAGGTTGAGTTTTTCTCACATTGCATCATTCTAACACTCTTCTTCCTTTATCCTTCTCCTTCTCTGACTCTAATTCTTCTACCTCCCCCTTATTAAGGACCCTTGTGATTACGTTGGACTAACCTGAATAATCCAGAAGAATCTCCTTATTTTACAGTTGGTTGAGTAGTAATCTTAATCCCATCTAGAACCATAATTTACCCTTGCCATGTAACAACATGTTCATAGATTTTGGGGATTGGGGTTTAGACCTCTTTGGGGGGCCATCATTCTGCCTAGCACAATTCCTTTTATCATTTAGTGGTATTTTGTTTCCTTGCATATATGTCTCCACTATCCAATTGTCATCTCTTTGAGAATAATTCTCTATCCTACCTACCCATTTTTATATAAATCAACCCTAACATTGTTCCTAGAAGAAGCTAAATACATATTTGATGAAAAAGTAGAAACATAAAGAAATATGCTGCCTGAAAATTATAAATCTTACGTGAAGAGAAATACACTCTACATGTGACGATTATTTTGTTAATTTGAAAAATATTTTGTGTTTTGGCCATATGCCAAAGACTGTTCTAGGTATTGGGAATATGTTAGTGAACAAAAGATTGAAATCCTTAAATTTACATTCTAGTGGTTCATGAAAGACAATAAATAACGAACAGAATAAACCATATACTATGATATGTTTGAAAGTGATGAATGCTATAAAAAGGGAGTCAGAAATCAAAACACAAAGGCTTGCACAAGAATGTTTATAGAATCATTCTTCATAATAGTTAATAAGTAGAAAAAAACAAAATGTCCATCAACTGGCAAATGGATAAATGAAATATAGAATATAACTAAGCACTAAAATAAAAAAAAATACTGAGACATGATACAACATGAACCACTACAGTAAGTAAGAAAAATCCACACATAAAATAATGTGTATTTTATGATCCATTTATAAGAAATATCCCTAAATAAAAATCTATACAGACAGGCTGTGTCTGGCAATGGGAGTTTTTTGGTTTTTTTTTTTTTTTGGAGGTGGGCAGCTGGTGGTGGATGTATTTTAAAATTAGATTGTGATTTTCAGTTGTAAATCTACAAAATATCATTGAGACTTCCGGCAAAATGGGGCTCTAGGCAGAAGCACCACACAAAGTCCCTCCACAGCAAAGATCCAAAAAACTAAGCCGAACAGAGAAAACAATGATCCTGAAACCCTAAAACATCAAATGAAGAGATAAAGAACTCAGCCAAGCACAAAATGGAGTGAGAAAACTGACAGAGAGCAGAGAGCGAGGAGAGATTCATGCAGAGGTCCCCTATCAGCTACCGCAGCGCGGATCCACCATCTTGGACTCCTATTGGAGACCAGCAAACAGGGTACAAGAAAGCAGCTTCACAGAGCTTCCAGCGGGAGAAAAAACAACCGGTAATTTGTGATATACGCTTTCCCACCCACCACCCTTCTTCACCCCCACTCAGCCTCCTCTGCTTCCCACGGACACAGTCTCCTGTCCAGGAAGTACCGGCTGCTTGGATTCCACTGCACTAGCTGGCCCTCTGCCATTTGTTGGCTGCTGGTGTTGATTTTTTTCCGCTTCTTTCGATTTCTTCCTTAATTCTCACCACCTCCCCCTCCTTTCACTCAAATACCTGGCTCTGTGCACCATTTTGCTACTCCCTGAGGGGCTGCAGAGCTCTGTTCAAGTGTGCAAATGCTTCCCGGTCTAGGCTGCAGCAGTGGTGGGATTACGGGGCTTTTGTTCATTTGTGTGTCTTGAATTGTTAGTTTGTTTTCTTTTCCGTTTCTTGAGTTGGGAGCCTGTTCTGGCCAGGTAGTGCTGGGTGGTTTGGAACCTATCCCCTCGGCTTCACAGATGTGCAGAGGGATCCCTGAGGGCATTTCATTTCTCGATGTTTTGGGTTTTTTTTTCTGTTTTTTGGGGGCTTTACTTCTACTTTTTTTTTTTTAATTTGTTTTGTTTTGTTTTTCCTCTTTTTGCCTTTTTGTCTTCCTTCATTATGCAGTCTCACATCTCTTTGTATCTTCCTTTGCTTTTTGTTCCCTGAATACCTGGCGTTGTACACCTCTATGCCTTCTAGCTAGGCTGTACTGCAACACCTAAGAATAACATCCCTAGACCTCATAGACGCACTGGTGGGATCCCTGGGAACTTTGCTGTTCTTTTTCCTTTCTGATTTTTATTTATTCATTCTTTTCTTTTTTTTTCTTCCTCTTCCTCTTTTCGTTTTTCTCCATTTCATAGTCTCTCATCTCTCCACTACAATGGCAAGCTCCCTTAGCATTCTTTTTTTTTTGTATGTTTTTGGCTCCTGTTCCTCTCTCCTCTCTCCCATATCCATCTTAGCTCCACATATAACAATTTCCAAACTACATCCTGCCTACCTGCACTGTGTGCGTAACATCACACAACCAAGAAGCACAGGCAAAGCCTACTGGAACCTGCCCTGCACTGATTACTGACCCACCATAGTGGCTGAAGTAAGTGCCACAAACAACACATTCCAGTAACTCCTCTTCAGTTAGACCTGCCCTGCCAGACCATATCTGAGTGACAGATCCTGCCAATTAGAGAAGGAGGCGAAAAGTATTGTGCCCGCAGAACAGCAAAGAACAAAGAACACACAGTGCACCAGCTCATACATACCCAAATAAAAAAAAAAGGAATTAAAAAAACAAATCTACAATCAATAAACGAGAAAAATAACTACTGAATACCCCAAAGACAGTAGACAGTATCAAAACATTCACAAAAACAGGACAGAATGGCTCTAGTAGGCATCCAAAATAAAACACCAGATGACTCTCCAGTGGAAGAAAAAGCACTAGAACTACCTAATACAGAATTGAAGTCTCTAAACTCAGAATTCTCCAAGAACTGAAGCAAAAAGCAGACAGAAATGAGGAAAAAATAGACGAATTCATGGAAAATACAGAAAAAATTGGAAAAATTCAGGAAAATAATGCAGGAACAAAATGCCAAAATAAATTCACAACTAGAAATTAAACAAAAAGAACAATTAGAAATCCAAAAGATAAACAACAAGATTTCAGAAATGGATGGTGTCATAGAAGGGCTGAGAGGCAGATTTGAAATGATGGAAGACAGGATCAGTTGAATCGAAGACAAACACTTGGATACAACTCTGTTTCAGGAAAACTCAGAAAAAAGAACAAAGAAAAATGAAGAAACCCTGAGAGTTATGTGGGATACAATCAAAAGCAAAAACTTTCGAGTGATTGGAGTTCCAGAACAGGGGGAGAAAACAGAAAACATAGAGAGGATCATTGAAGAACTGCTGACAGAAAACATCCCCAATATCATGAAAGATGAAAAGCTGACCATCCAAGAAGCTCAACGAACCCCATATAGGAGAGACCTCAAAACAAAATCACCAAGGCATATCATACTCAGACTCGCCAAAACCAAAGACAAAAAAGAATCCTGAGAGCAGCTCATCAAAAGCAAGAAGTCGCATACAGAGGAGAAACAATAAGACTAAGCTCAGATTATTCGGCAGAAACCATGCAGGCAAGAAGGCAATGGGATGACATATATAAAATCTTGAAAGAAAAAAATTGCCAGCCAAGAATAATACATCTTGCAAAACTCTCATTCAAATTTGATGGTGAAATTAGGTCATTTCCAAATAAAATGAAACTAAAGGAATATGTAAAAACTAAACCAAACTTACAAGAATTATTAAAGGGAGTTCCTTGATCTGAGAACAAAAAACTTCAGCTCACAGGCAGAATCTAGGACGCAGGATCACACCAGCCAGATACCAATCTAGGAAATGAACTCTCAAGGACAATCCAAAACCAAAAGAAATACAACAGGGATTCAGAGCAGTTAATCAATAAATGACAACAACATCAAAACAATCAAAGAGGGAATAAACGGCATAAGTATAGAACCTTCTAATGGAGAGGAAGGCAAGGCAATACCAACTAATGGTAGACTGCTTCAAACTTAGAAAGATAAGGGTAAAATTCATGGTAACCACAAAGAAAGTTAACAAACATACGCATAAAAATGAAGAGGAAAAACATAAAGTCTCAGCAAAAACAAAACCTACAAAAACAAAAGAAATGAAAAAAAATCCACAAACAAAAGTAAATCAGCAGAGGAGAGTAAGAAGAACAAAGAAAACATCAGCACCACAAAAAAAGCACTAGAAAATGACAGCAACAAACTCACATCTGTAAATAATTACACTGAATGAAAATGGACTCAATCCACCCATAAAGAGATGGAGAGTGACAGAATGGATAAGAAAACAGGATCCATCAATATGCTGTCTACAATAGACACACCTTAGAAACAAAGATGTGAATTTATTAAAAGTCAAAAGTTGGAAAAAGATATTTCAAGCTAACAACTACCAAAAAAGGGCAGGAGTGGCAATTCTAATCTCAGATAAAATAGACTTTAAAACAAAATCTACCATAAAAGACAAAGAAGGACACTATATAATGATTAAGGGGATGATCCATCATGAAGACATAACCATAATAAACATCTACGCACCCAATGACAGGGCTCCAAAATACATAAAACAAACTCTAACAACACTGAAAAGAGAAGTTGACAGTTCCACAATAATAGTAGGAGACTTCAACATACCACTCTCAGTAAAGGACAGAACAACTAAGAAGAAACTCAGCAAAGATACAGAAGACCTAAAGGGCACAATCAGCCAACATGACCTCATAGACATATATAGAACACTCTGTCCAACCGCTACAAAGTACACATTCTTTTCCAATGCATACGGAACGTTCTCCAGAATAGACCACATCTTAGGCCACAGAGCAATCCTCAACAAGATCAAAAACGTTGAGATAATTCAAAGTAACTTCTCTGACCACAATGCCATCAAGGTAGAAATTAACAATGGAAAGAGTGAGAAAAAAAAATATCAGCTTCATGGAAACTGACTAATACCCTGCTTATACATCACTGGGTAAATAGAAGAAATCAGAGATGGAATCAAAACATTCCTAGAATCAAATGAGAATGAAAACACATCATAGCAAAACCTTTGGGACACAGCAAAGGCAGTCCTCAGAGGACAATTGATAGCAATAGATGCACATATCAAAAAAGAAGGGACAAAATCAAAACATTAACTACACAACTCAAACAAATAGAAATAGAACAGCAAAAAAAGCCCAAAGTCACCGGAAGAAAGGAAATAGTAAAGATCAGAGCAGTAATAAATGAAATAGAGAACAGAAAAACAATAGAAAAAATCAACAAAACCAAAAGTTGATCCTTGGAAAGAATGAACAAAATCGACAAACCACTGGCCAGACTGACAAAAGAAAAACAGGAGAGGACACAAATAACCCAAATAACAGATGAAATGGGGGACTTTGAAATAGACCCAACTGATATAAAAAGGATTATAACAGAATATTATGAAAAACTATACTCCAAATAATTTGAAAACCTAGAGGAAATGGATAAATTTCTAGAAACACACGGCCTACCCAAACTACAACAAAGTGATGTTGAAAATCTGAACAGACCCATAACAAGATAAGAGATTGAAAACGTAATAAAAAAACTCCCAACCAAAAAAAGCCCTGGCCCAGATGGCTTAACTGGAGACTTCTACAAACATTTACAGAAGAGCTTCTATCAGTACTACTGAAGCTATTTCAGAGCATAGAAGAGGAAGCAACACTTCCAAATTTATCTATGAAGCCAGCATAACGCTGATACCAAAACCAGTCAAAGACATCACAAAAAAT
Organism: Dugong dugon; assembly: GCA_030035585.1. Lineage (NCBI taxonomy): Eukaryota > Metazoa > Chordata > Mammalia > Sirenia > Dugongidae > Dugong > Dugong dugon. Next base: position 110,293,767 of record CM057467.1, read on the forward strand.
GAAAATTACAGACCAATATCTCTCAGGAATATAGATGCAAAAATTCTGAACAAAATTCTAGCCAATAGAATTCAGCATCATATAAAAAAAAAAAAAATACACCACGACCAAGTAGGATTCATCCCAGGTATGCAAGGATGGTTCAAGATTAAGATATCAATCAACGTAATCCACCACATAAATAAAAGCAAAGAAAAGAATCATATGATCATCACAATTGTTGCAGAAAAGGCATTTGACAAAGTCCAACACCCATTCCTGATAAAAACTCTCAATAAAATAGGTATAGAAGGGAAATTTCTCAACATAATAAAGGGCATCTATGCAAAACCAATGGCCAACATCGTTCTTAGTGGAGAGAGGAGAGGCTGAAAACATTCCCCTTGAAAACAGGAACAAGACAAGGATGCCCTTTATCACCACTCCTATTTAACATTGTGCTGGAAGTTCTGGCTAGAGCAAAAAGGCAAGAAAAAGAAATAAAGGGTATCCAAATTGGTAATGAAGAGTTAAAATGTCCCTGTTTGCAGATGATATGATTCTACACATAGAAAACCCTAAAGACTCCATGAGAAATCTACTGGAACTAATAGATTCAACAGAGTAGCAGGATACAAAATAAACATTCAAAATTCAGTTGGATTCCTATACACCAATAAGAAGAACAATGAAATGACATCAAGAAAACAATACCATTTTCAATAGCCCCTAAAAAGATAAAATACTTAGGAATAAATCTGACCAGTGATTTAAAATACCTATACAAAGAAAACTACAAAACACTACTGCATGAAACCCAAAGGGATCTACATAAATGGGAAAACATACCATGCTCATGGATAGGCAGACTCAACATTATGAAAATGTCAATTCTACCAAAAGCAATTTATAAGTACAATGCAATCCCGATCCAAATACCAATAACATTCTTTAAAGAGATGGAAAACGTAATCATTAACTTTATATGGAAAGGGAAGAAGCCCCAAATAAGTAAAGCATTACTGAAGATGAAGAATAAAGTTGGAGGACTCACACTACCTGACTTCAGAACCTACTATACAGCTACAGTAGTCAAAACAGCCTGGTACTGGTACAACGACAGACACACTGACCAATGGAACAGAATTGAGAACCCAGATGTAAATGCGTCCACCTACGGTCACCTGATCTTTGACAAGGGCCCAAAGTCCATCAAATGGGGAAAAGACAGTCTTTTTAACAAACGGTGCTGGCAAAACTGGATATCCATCTGAAAAATAATGAAACAGGACCCATACCTCATGCCGTATACAAAAACTACTTCAAAATGGATCAAAGACCTGAATATAAAGCCTAAAACTATAATGTTAATAGAAGAAAAAATAGGACCAATACTTCAGGCCTTAATACACGGCATTAACAGGTTACAAACCATAATCATCAATGCACAAACCCCAATAGATAAGCTAGATAGGTGGGATCTTCTAAAAATCAAACACCTATGCTCTTCAAAAGACTTCACCAAAACAGTAAAAAGAGAACCTACAGACTGGGAAAAAACTTTTGGAAAGTACAAGTCAGACAAAGGTCTAATCTCCATAATCTACAAGAAAATCCCACACCTCTACAACAAAAAGACAAATAATCCTATTAAAAAATGGGCAAAGGAAATGAACAGACATTTCACCAAAGAAGACATTCAAATGGCCAACAGACACATGAGGAAATGCTCGTGATCACTAGCCATTAGAGAATGCAAATTAAAACCACAATGAGATACCATCTCACACCAGCATTACTGGCAAGAATCAAAAACACTGGCAATAACAAATGTTAGAGGGGCTGCGGGGAGATGGGAACTCTTATGCACTGCTGGTGGGAATGCAAAATGATCCAACCATTTTGGAAAATGATATGGCGCTTCCTCAGAAACCTAAAAATAGACATACCATTCGATCCAGCAATCCCACTCCAAGGAATATATTCTAGAGAAATAAGAGTTGTCACATGAACAGACATATGCACACCTACATTCATGGCAGCATTGTTCACAATAGCAAAACGATGGAAACAACCTAGATTCCCATTAACAGATGAATGGATAAACAAACTATGGTACATACACACAATGGAGTACTATGCAACGAGAAAGAACAATGAATCTGTGACGCATCTCATGACACGGATGAAACTGGAGGACATTATGCTGAGTGAAATAAGTCAATCACAAAAGGACAAATATTGTGTGAGGCCTCTATTATAGAAACCCATGCAAAGTTCACACAGGAAATGTAGCAATCTTTCTTGGTTACCAGGGATGGGAGGGGTGGGGGGGAAATACTAAATAGGCAATAGATAAGTGGTATCTTTGCTGAACGGTGAGACAGTACAAAATACAGGGGAAACTAGCACAACTTGTACAAGGAAAGGTCATGGAAACCCCATAGACATATCCAAACTCCCCGAGGGACTGAATTGCTGGGCGGAGGGCTGTGGGGACCATGGTCTCCGGGAACATGCAGCTCAATTGGCATGACACAGCTTATAAAGACAATGTTCTACATTCTAAGTCGGTGAGTAGCGTCTGGGGTCTTAAAAGCCTGTGAGCAGCCGTCTAAGATACTCCACTGGTCTCATCCCTTCAGGAGCAAGGGAGAATGAAGAGAATAGGATACAAGGAAATGGTTAGTCCGAGGGACTAATTGTCCATAGCTACCAAAGCCTCCACCAGACTGAGTCCAGTACAGCTAGATGGTGCCCGGCTACCATCACTGACTGCTCTGACCAGGATCACAACAGAGGATTCTGGACAGAGCTCGAGAAGGTTGTAGAACAAAATTTTTACTCACACAGAAACTACCAGATTTACTGGTCTAAAGGAGACTGGAGAAACCCTGAGAGTATTGCCCCCAGACACCCTTTTACCTCAGTGGTGAAGCCATCTCCAAGGTTCACTGTTCAGCCGGGGAGTGGACAGCCCCGTAAAACCAAATGAGACTAACGAGATACAGGAGTCCAGGAACAAGGGCCAGAAGGCAGAAGGGGATAAGGAAGCTGGTGATAGGGAACACAAGTTTGAGTAAGGTTATTGTCGATGTGTTGTGTGATTGTTAACCATTGTCATAGGGCAACATTTGTAGTAACTGTTAAATGAGAAACTATTTTGTTCTGTAAGCCTTCATCTTAAGTGAGAATAACAGCACAATTGGAAGAGTGTAGTCAATGTCACTGAACTGTGCATGTAGAAATTTTTGTGATGGTGTATCTTTGGCTATGTGTATTTTTACCAAAAAAAAAAGGTTGAGAAGTTAGGGGTTAATATGTTGTGGGGTTGCTTACCAATGTCATAAAACAACATGTGTACTACTGTTTCATGAGAAACTATTTGTTCTGTAAGCCTTCACCTGAAGTACAATAAAAAAAAAAAAAAGTAGGAATTATCAGGACTAACTAAAGAAAAAAATTAAAAACTAAACCTTCAGCTATTACATAGTAATTACCTTTACTCTACTATGAGAAAAATATAGATGCTGTTTCACTTTCACTTAAAATAACTTCATATTTAGATTAAAGTTACATCATAAGATTATTTCAATTTTTGAATGTAAGATTGGTTTTATCATTTTTGTAGTAAAAATATCTACAGAAAAATCAGTAAATTATACTTGTAGGCAAGATTTGAATTGCTTGTTATATAATTCCTTAAAAAATAAAAATGTTGTATTCAAGTTTTTCAAACTTATTAAAAATAAAGATTATTTTTTAATAAAGAATGGACTATGTCGAGTGTTTAAAAATTTCCTTTCTGAGTCACTCTGATAAAATCTTGAAGAAGAGGAGGGCTTTTTTTTTGCATTACATGAGAGATTTATATGTTGATATATGTTGTTGGTAGTTGCCATCATGTCAGTTCTGACTCACAGTGACCTATGTACAACAGAATGAAACACTGCCTGATCCTGCACCATCCTTACGACTGGTGTTATGCTTTAGTCCATTGTTGCAGTCACTGTTTCAATGTATCTCTCTGAGGATCTTCCTCTTTTTCTTTTACCCTCTACTTTACTAAGCATGATGTCCTTCTCCAGGTACTGGCCCCTCCTGATAACATGTCCAAAGTACTCGTCTTTGTTATCTAGTGCTGCTATGACAGAAATACCACAGTGGATAGCTGTAACAAGCAGAATTTATTTTCTCACAGTTTAGGTGCTAGATGTCCGAAGTCAGGGTGCCATCTCCAGGGGAGGCTTTCTCTCTCTTGTTGGTTCTGGAGGGAGGTCCTTGTCATAAATCTCCCCCTGGTCTAGAAGCTTCTCATTGCAGGGACCCTGGTCCAAAGGACGTGCAGTTCTCCCAGCTCTGCTTTCTTGGTGGTAGGAGGTCACTTGTCTCTCTGCTTGCTTCTCTCTTTTATATCTCAAAAGAGACTGACTCAAGATACAACCTAATGTTGTAGATTGAATCCTGCCTCATTAACATAACTGCTTCTAATCCTGCCTCATTAACATCATAGAGGTAGGATTTACAACACATAGGAAAATCCCATTTGATGACAAAATGGTGAACAATCACACAATACTGGGAATCATGACCTAGCCAGGTTGACACACATTTTGGGGGGACACCATTCAATTCATCATAACAGTAGGTGAGTTGAAGTCTTGCCATCTCTGCTACCATGGAGCATTTTGGCTGTATTCTCCCAAGACAGACTTGTTCCTTCTTCTGACGGTCCATGGCATATTCAATATTCTTCACCAACACCATAATTCAAGGGCATCAATTCCTCTTTGGTCTTCCTTATTCATTGTCCAGCTTTCACATCCATATGAGGTGATTTAAAATATCATAGTGTGGTTCAAGTGCACCTTAGTCCTCAAAGTGACATGCATACATACAAATATGTCTCATAATGGAATTATTATTCAATCCTTTAAAAATATTGTCTACATGATGCTGACACCCATATCCTGTTTTATGTCTTCCAATAGAGAAACAAAAGGCAGAAAAAGAGAACTGGAGATATATCAATTATTTATAATCCATTATTAATAATATTTAATAATAATTAAAATTATTTTATGTTTATTTATTAAAGGAGCCCTGGTGGTACAGTGGTTAAGAGTTTGGTTGCTAACCAAAATGTCAGCAGTTTGAATCCAACAGCAGCTTCTTGGAAACCCTATGGGGCAGTTCTACTCTGTCCAATATTATTTTGACACCTTTATTCCAAGTATATAATTTTGCTATGATCTGTGGGTAGTAAATGATCAATAAGCAGTTCCCCGCATAAAATATTGAAAGTAACTAAAATTTTAAACACACTTAAAGATTCAATAATGGATTTGAAGATTTGTTTTTCGTGTAAGATGATTAACAAAAGCATATCATAGTCTTTCAAGAAAAAAAAATACTTTGGCTAAAGAAAAAAAAATTACCGATCATATTTATAAATCAGTAAGATCCTAAAACACTGTTTTAAGCATATACATTTTGTAATGACAATTTTAAATTTAGAGTTAAATTTTAGTGTAACAGGCCATCATGATACCTGACAGTTTACATTCAGGATGCAAGTTGGAAAAATACCTCAGGTTTATTTTCTAATTACACTACAGCCTTGTAAGATCATATTTGGATCTAATAATCTTAATTACCTTATATGTAAGTGGCAGTTTTATAGATGAATCTGCTTATAATGAACGCTAGTCCATATTAAAGTAGATCATAAAAAGGGTAAATGGATTAGTGTAAAAATGACATGAGGGTGGTGTCTGATCTCCTCTAACTTCACAGTGGGGAAGGAGAATCAAGATCCGCAACCGAAGGCTGATTCCTGTGAAGTGAAGGTCAGACATGACTCCTCTGTCTCTCATCTTTACCAGTTCTGACACCAACCATCCCTCCTATGGCACTCTCTACTTCTCTGCTGGGTTCAATAATTCATTGCAACGGCCACGCAGAACTCACAGACAATACTCGCGATTGTGGGGTTTATTAGGGAAGTAATAGGTTACAGTTCAGATTGAGGAACACTCAAAGGTACCGTTCTCCCAACTGGACAGCCTCTTCTCAGCCATGCAGGCAGCAGGCACACCACTCCCTGGCCCTCTGCCTCTGCCCAAAGGCACTCAGCTTTCACGTTGTGTGGGCTGGGAAGCCCACCGTGCTGTCTCCTGCTGCTGGGTCTCTGCTGCCAGGTCTCTTCTTCTGAGTCTCTCCTGCCACCTCTTCTCACCATAGCTTTGGCCCCAGGCCTCTCCAGATGACCTGGGATTCCTGCACTGAGAAACTCCTGGAAGTAGGAGACAGAGTGAGTGAGCGAGCTGTAACCCTGAAGATTATGATGACAAGCAGTGGCAGGAGAGACCCAGCAGCACAGACCCAGCAGCAGGAGATGGCATGGTGGGCTTCCCAGCCCATAAAGAGAGAAAGTTGAGTGACTTTGGGCAGAGGCCTAGAGCTAGGAAGAGGCATCCCTGCCAGCATGGCTGGGAAGAGGCTGTCCTGAAGGAAGAACTGTATCCTTGGGTGTTCCTCAACCTGAATTGTAACCTGTTACTTTCCTAAAAAAGCCCATAATTGTGAGTATTGTCTGTGAGTTCTGTGTGGCCATTGCGATTAATTATTGAACCCAGTAGAGAAGTAGAGAGTGTCATGGGAGGGACAGTTAGTGTCAAAACTGGTAAAGATGAGGGAGAGAGGAGTCATGTCTGACCTTCACTTCACAGGAATCAGCCTTGGGCTGTTGATCTTGGTTCTCCTTCACCCTTGTGAAGTTAGAGGAGGTCAGACATAACCCCCATGCCATTTTACAGTTAGTCTATGAGAAAAGATATCTCCTCCAGATCTCTCTTGCCTTTTATAATATGACTGGCTACACACTGAGTAACCAGATAAGCTAACATTATATTAGAAAATGTGTGACTATAAACTTGTAAAATAATTTGGAAAGCAAAATCCATTATTGTAGAGGAATCTTGGTTATTGTTATGGATTGAATTGTGTCTACCCAAAATATGTGTTGAAAAACCTAACCCCTGTATTTGTGGTTATAATCCCATTTTGGAATGGTTGTCTTTGTTATGGTAATGAGGCAGGATTAGTGTAGCAGTGTCTTAAATCAATCTCTTTTGAGATAGAAAATAAATTAAACGAGCAAGGGAGAGAAGCAGAGATGGGGAAGAGAGACGCCAAACCACGTGAAGATCGCCCAGAAGCAGAAACTCAAAGAGACAAGGGCTTTCCTCCAGAGTCAACAGAACGAGAAAGGCTTTCCCTAATACCGGCACCCTGAATTCCGACTGCTAGCCTTCTAAACTGTGAGAAAATAAATTTCTGTTTGTTAAAGCCATCAGCTTGTGGTATTTCTGTTCCAGCAGCACTAGATAACCAAGACAGTTATAGTAGTAGGTGATTTCAGTTTTCTATTAAATGGTAGTTTATGGGTAGACAAAGATATGAAAAAGTCTGAGGGTAATAATACCCCCAAAAATAAATAAATAAAAAATTGATAAATGTAATCTGGACTAAGGATCAGTTTAACAGTCTAGAGTCAGAAAAAACAAGGATCCAGATTACCATCACAGAGGCCTATTCATAAGAACTTGTTCTGTTAAAGGCATTTAGGTACTAGGCATTAGGACAGAGTAAAATGTATTGCTTAACTTTAAATTGTTTTTATTAATCAGGTAGAGAGCGGTAACAAGTACTCCCCAAATTCAGGGTTTTAAAACAATAGGAAAGTATGTCTTACACATCCAAGAATTCCTGTTCAGCCAGATCTCCTGCATCTTCTTATTTAATGGCTCCATTATCCTCTTGAGTCTTGGAGTTCTCTGCTGCATTGTCTGAATTTATAACACCCAGTGGAAAAGAGAGAAAGCATGAATAATCTCAGATTTCTTTAGGAGCCATGTCTGGAAGGTACAGCTCACCTTCTAACCATAAGAACTAAAAAAAAAACAGGATCCACCTAACTGCAAGGAAGGCTGGGAAGTTTCGTCTACCTGTATGTCCAATGTTAAAAATTTGGCAAACATAAAATGTTCTTTAGTCTCAGATTCATAAATTGTAAAGTTCATATATGAACTACAATATATTGCACAAAGTATTACTGTGATAATTTGGTTCATGAATTATTTCAAAAACAATAGGTAACTATGGGTACTGTATAAATATGAAGAACTCTTCTTAAGCTGTATTCAGTTCTTAACTGTAACACTTTAATCTATGCTGTTAATTTAAGAGCATATGTGTTTAATTTAAAAAGACCTTGCAATATAATAGACTATGATTACCACTTAGTAAGTGCTTTAAATTCTTAAAGCAACTCAGAAGTTGCTTTTCTTACAAAATTTCTTTCTTGAAATACCTATCATTCATATCGTCCTACGAAATGTACTGAAAGATTACGTATTCATTGCATCACTTCTTTATTTACCTACTTGATTTATGGAAATTTTCTCTGCCTCTTCCAAAACTGTAAATTCTATTTTTTAAAAAGATTGCCCCGTTCTTCGATGTTTTATTCCCCAGCTATAGAGATTTGGCAACCGTACATTGCGAAATAAATTCAAATTTAACTATCCCCTTAAAAGATATAAAATTTAATTCACTTTAACCCTCTGGCACATTTTGTATCCTGTAACAAACTATCTTGATTCCTGTTAAAAAAGACTTTTTCTTATACATTTAATCTCCATCTCTCTTTTGAGGGACAGGAATGATCCTTCCAGCTAAATTACTGTATTCCAATCAGTCACATTTTCTAGCAACAGCAAAGAGATTCTCTAAATAAATGGAAACTACTAAAATGGCTGCCTGAGAAGAGAGAGAAGTATAAAGTGAGGCAAGACTTTCATCTTCTCAATTCCTTCATTCTGTTGTTATTGTTGTTAGCTGCCATCAAATTGCTTCAGACTCATGGTGATCCCATGTGTTACAGAGTAAAACTCCTTCATAGGGTTTTCTGGGCTGTAAACTTAATGGAAACAGATTGCCGGGCCTTTTCTTCCACAGTACCGCTGAGTGGCTTAGAACCACCAATCTTTAGCAATTGAGAACAAACCGTCCGCGCCAACAGTCCTACATCTTTCATTGTACTACTATGTACGTATCGATTTTTAACTCATTCTTGTACCTTTGTTGTTATTATGTGCCTTCAAGTCAATTACCACTCATAGCAACCGTATGGGACAGAGTAGAACCTTCCCATAGGATTTTCTACGCCATAATCTTTATGCAAGCAGACGCCAGGTCTTTCTCCTTTGGAGTAGCTGGGTATCTTTAAAGATGGAGAAATAAATTTTCACTCCATATTTAAATCCATTGAAGTTTTATTTAGGCATTTTTTTGTGTTTTTTTTTTTTTTTTTCTAATCATACTGCTTGTCTTGGAACTGCGTGTTGGACAGAACACAGGAAAAGATTTTTAAAAATATGTCATTTGGGTTAATATCTCACACAAACTCTTATATAGGCATATTGGCTGCAAGATATCTTAGAACCTTTAACATACAAAGAAGTTTTTTGATTCTCCAAATGGGGGATTTAGTGTACATTAGTTTCTGAAATCCTTTGACCATGGTGTCCTTTTGTCCATAGAAAATCTTACAGACTGTGCACTCCCTGAATTTTCTTTTACAGACAACTGACTAGATCAATGTCATAGCACTTCTAAAAGGAGAATTAAAGTACTTATTTACTATTGAACAAATATAATCTTTTTTTTCCAAGGAACATCCTCTTTAACGGTGTGCTACTTCAGGAGCGAGTTGTCATTGGGCCTTACATTTGAAAGACTGGTAAGATTTATATAATATTCTGTCTTTAGCTCTAACAAATCACTCAAAATATATATCCCTGCATCTTGTCTTGAATTAAACTATTTCATCCACCTTATCACCCAATGAAAAGGAAATCATTTCACTAGCCTCAAGAAGTTTTTACCTGAAATAATGGTGATATTTTATTTCACTGAACAAGAGACATGTTTCCTTACATCTAGGTTTAAAAACATACAGCTACACAAAAGTCTATCTTCTTAACGAACAAATATTTGCTTCTCATGTGCAAAACTGGCATCTAGTATTTTCCTTCTATTATTCACATCAGGTAAACAAAAATCCCATCAATTTATAACTTCTGCCTAAAATATCTCAGACTTACCAAGAAATTGGGATAAATGAGTTTCATTCTCTTTCTTCCGAGCTGGGTAGATGGAAGTTTATAATATTGTTTCCCCTTTCAGACACGATACATTAAAGAGTCACACCCAAGGCAGAACACCAAAAAAAAAAAAAAAAAAGAAAAAGTTTTTGTGACTCTTGCTTTCATATATTTTCCTTGGTTTATATTATACGTCAATGTATTAATACTGGTTTTGACTTTAGGAATTGAAGTATCTGATATATAATATAATACATAGTTGTTCTGTTTTCTGTCTTGATAAATCCAACCTTTAATGACTTTCTTGAAAGTGAGTATAACATCGAAGCTCCACCTGTACGTCCCAAATTTATTTTCTATTCTGACCATTGTTAGGCATTTCCTAGATTGTCTGCCAGCAAGCATAAATGCCTTTTTTGATTTACCTTTTGTGGTCACATCACTTTTTTCTCCACCCTCCCAGGAGTTTTGTGTTTTGCACACTTTGTCAAGTCAGGAAACATTAGCAAAGGAAAATTGCCAAATTTTCACAAGAAGTGAAAGTCTAAAGATTCTGGTTAGTATTAAATCGCATCATTATGACCTCTTCCTTCCTTTCTTCTTCCCGCCGTCCCTTCCTCCCTCCCTTCTTTCCTTCCTTCCTTCCTTTTTCCCTTCCTCCCTCTTTACCTCCCTCTTCCCTCTCTCTTTCTTTCAATTTTTTTTGCATCACACAACAATGACTTTCAGAAAACCCTTTCTTTCTTTTATATAATACACTAGGTACTGAACCACCCATTCTTCTCCATTATTGATATTCTCTGCATACAATTTGACAGAATAGGAAATTATGACTCAGAAAAGTCATACGACTTCTCTAACCTCAACTAATGAATCGATGGCAGATCTGGTAGAACAACACATTGAAGAATGTGTTATTTCCAATTAATAAGTCTATCTCTGTGAAAGAGAAGAGGGTAACATATTCAGCCCCAGCTCTTTGTGACTCATCAGCTCTTCAGTCGGAAATTACTGAGCCATGTCTATGGCCCTTCTGACTATTCTGAGGCTGTCAATCATTTGGTTCCATGTGTATGAAAACATTAACTGCCCTGAAGCAACCAGAATAAAGGCTGTATAATTAATCCATGGAAGATGCGTTATCAAGGAACAGTCCAAATTCATGGATTTGTGAACTCTGGAGTAATATTGCAAATAAGTCTTTTGAATTTTTGTGTATAGTATGTGTGTGTGTTTTTAAAATATAGTTTTTATTAAAACTTACACAGATAAAGTAAAGAAATTAGAAAACAAAAGGAAAGTATCTGATAATAGTAAAGACTATCAAAAACCAAACCCAGAGAAGGTCACAAATATGTTGTCTAAACTCTCAGTTTACACATAAGGAAACTATTTCTGAGAGGTTGAGTAACTTGTGTAAGATCAAACTGCAAGGTCAAAACAGAAGTGCTAATGAAACTTAGGTTACTTTATTTCTACCCCACTTCTAAATTCTGCTGCTATGTAGCAAACATGTAGGTTATAGAAACTAGTGAAAAACATTCTCACCTAAATTACGGATGTATGTGTTTCGTGATACAGAGCTTTCCAGGGCTAGAGAGAACTGAGAAACAATAGAATACCTAGAAAATGGTAGATTTCTACATTTCATTTTATTCGGATTTCATTATTCGTTTACAAGAACACTCACACTCTGCCTTTTAGGCCTTTTTTGTTTTTTAAACAAATGCAGAGTGTGTTTTAGAATTGCTAAACATATTGTAGAAATCCACTGTAATCTTGTATGCTCAGGTTCCTTATAGACTCATTAACTAAAGAGAAACTGAGAGTTTTAATAGGGTTCAATAATTTTTTTCAGCTGAAGAAAGAATTATTCCATATCAAGGATCAATTAATATAAAATATATAAGGTAAAAATAAATATTGGAGAAAAAAGGCAAGCCCCTTAATGATCTCATCAGTATAGATGCCTACCCTGTAACTGGCCTGGAGACGTCATCTTCGAGCATCTCATTTATTTAAAATGTAATTTCAAAACCAGAATAAATAAAACATGTCTCCATAGTCAGTCACTGCTTGGCTTTAAAACAGGGTTTGGAGACTTTTGATTTATAACTCAAAGGCTTAGATATGCCATCTTTCGGTGTGATAACTCATGACTTACAAAAAAAAATCAAATCCCTCAAAAAAGGTTATTTTACCTGAAAATTACAAATTAATTAATAAACAAAAAATATTTATTTAAAACTCTTGGTCAAAAAGGTAAATGCAAACAAAAATTACGTGCAGTTCTTCAAGGGACTCTGTCAAATTTTCAAATAGCAGAAAATCAGAGCCCTACCTAAACTGTACCAAAACAGAGAAAAAAGAAGAAAAGTATTTAAATTTTTTTTTATGAAACAGCATAATTACTATAACAACCTTATAAGGATATTATACAAAAAGAAATATATATACACCAATCTCACATATTACAATTGATTAAAAAAACTTAAATGAAATATTATCAAATAAAATTAAATATCATAACAAAAATAATGCATTATGACAAAATGGATTTATTCTAAGAATAAAAAGATGCTTCAAAATTAGGAAATTCATGAAGGGAAGTCATCGTATTAGTAGATCTAAAAATAAAACTCTTTGTTTATGATTTACCCATTTTTCTAAAAAGACCTTTAATAAATTTAATTTTCATATGTGACAGATCGGTGCATAAAATACAAATTAGTATTTCCTTAACATATTAATTATATATGAATATGTGTGTGTGCATGTGCTTTTGTAATAAAACATATTTTACTTAATGGAGAAACTTTAAGAGTAGTTCTACTAAGTCAGGAACTAGGAAAGAATGTCTATTATGCACAGCATAATTTAATCTCATATTGCAGATTAGCTAATGTAATCAGGTAAGATAAAAATATCAGAAATATAAGAATTGAAAAATTAATAACACTATATTTATACATCACATGTTTGCACATCTGGAAAACTCAAGAGAGTGAATGATAAAAATAACACAAACAATACAAACCTTAAGGCAATAAGACTTACAATTGATATTGTCATTTATACAAACAATAATTGGCTACACAATGTATTGGGAGAGAAAACATTTACAATAATAATAAAAATGATAAAAACTATTTAGAAATAAAGTTAATAAACAGCATAAAAAGTCTATAGGTTAAAATTTTTAAAACTGTAATTTACCTTAACCTTACCAAACAAGACCCAGGATACTAAAACAGTGAGATATATCCTAGTAATATTATTTATCCTTAAAATTAAGAGAAAAATTCTCTGTGATAAAATAATAAATCCTTTAGACAAAATAATTAAATTACCTATACATAGCATGATTATCTTATTTATCATCTAATTGGGAGACTTTTTTTTTTTATATTTTATTGTACTTCAGGTGAAGGCTTACAGAACAAATAGTTTCTCATAAAACAGTAGTACACCTGTTGTTTTATGACATTGGTTAACAACCCCACAACATATTAACCCTCTAAATTCTCAACCTTTTTTTTTTGGTAAAAATACACATAGCCAAAGATACACCGTTTCAAAAATTTCTACATACACAGTTCAGTGACATTGACTACGCTCTTCCAACGTGCTGTTATTCTCACTTAAGATGAAGGCTTACAGAACAAAATAGTTTCTCATTTAACAGTTACTACAAATGTTGCCCTATGACAATGGTTAACAATCTCACAACACATCAACAATATCCTTACTCGACCTTGGGTTCCCTATCACCAGCTTCCTTGTCCCCTTCTGCTTTCTGGCCCTCGTCACTGGACTCCTGTACCTCATTAGTCTCATTTGGTTTTACGGGGCTGTCCACTCCCAGGATGAACAGTGAACCTCGGAGGTAACTTCACCACTGAGCTAAAAGGGTGTCTGGGGTCCATACTCTCAGGGTTTCTCCAGTCTCCTTTAGGCCAGTAAATCTGGTCTTTTTTTGTGAGTTAGAATTACACTCTACATCCTTCTCCAGCTCTGTCCAGAACCCTCTGTTGTGATCCCGGTCAGAGCAGTCCGTGGTGGTAGCCAAGCACCATCTACTTGTACTGGACTCAGTCTGGTGGAGGCCTTGGTAGTTGTGGTCCATTAGTCCTTTGGACTAGTCTTTTCCTCGTATCTTGTTTTCTTCATTCTCCCTTACTCCTGAAGGGGCAAGACCAGTGGAGCATCTCAGATGGCTGCTCACAGGCTTTTAAGACCCCAGACGCTACTCACCAAGGTAGAATGTAGAACATTGTCTTTATAAACTGGGTTATGCCAATTAAGCTATATGTTTCCCCAAGACCATGGTCCCTGCAGCCCTCCGCCCAGCAATTCAGTTCCTCAGGGAGTTTGGATGTGTCTGTGGAGCTTCCATGACCTTTCCTTGTACAGGTTGTGCTGGCTTCCCCAGTATTGTGTACTGTCTTACCCTTCACCAAAGTTACCACTTATCTATTGTCTGTTTAGTTCTCCATCATCCCTCATAACCGACTTAGTTCTTTTTGTGTGTAAACTTTCTCATGAGTTTTTACAGTAGAGGTCTCATACACTATTTGTCCTTTTGTGATTGACTTATTTCACTCAGCATAATGTCCTCCAGTTTCATCCATGTTATGAGATGCTTCACAGATTCATCATCGTTCTTTATCATTGCATAATACTCCACTGTGTGTATGTACCGTAGTTTGTTTATCCATTCATCTGTTGATGGGCATCTAGGTTGCTTCCATCTTTTTGCTATTGTGAACAATGCTGCAGTGAACATGGGTGTGCATATGTCTGTTCATGTGATGGCTCTTACTTCTCTAGGATATGTTCCTAGGATTTGGATTGCTGGATCATATGATATTTCTATTTCTAGCTTTCTGAGGAAGCACCATATCATTTTCCAAAATGGCTGTATCATTTTGCATTCCCACCAGCAGTGCATAAGAGTTACGATCTCCCCGCAGCCTCTCCAACATTTGTTATTTCCAGTGTTTTTGATTTGTGTCAGTAATGCTGGGGTAAGATGGTATCTCATTGTGGTTTTAATTTGCATTTCTCTAATGGCTAGTGATTGTGAGCATTTCCTCACGTGTCTGTTGGCCACTTGAATGTCTTCTTTGTGAAGTGTCTGTTCATTTCCTTTGCCCATTTTTTAACTGGATTATTTATCTTTTTGTTGTAGAGGTGTTGGATTTTCTTGTAGATTTTAGAGATTAGACCTTTGTCTGACTTGTACTGTCCAAAAATTTTTTCCCAGTCTGTAGGTTCTCTTTTTACTTTTTTGGTGAAGTCTTTTGATGAACATAAGTGTTTAATTTTTAGAATATCCCAGTTATCTAGCTTATCTTCTGGAATTTGGGTGTTGTTGGTTATGGTTTGTATCCTGTTAATGCCGTGTATTAGGGCCTCTAGCATTGATCCTATGTTTGATTCTATGAACTTTATAGTTTTTGGCTTTATATTTAGGTCTTTGATCCATTTTGAATTAGTTTTTGTATATGGTGTGAGGTATGGGTCCTGTTTCATTTTTTTGCAGATGGATATCCAGTTTTGCCAGCACCGTTTGTTAAAAAGCTGTCTTTTCCCCATTTGATGGACTTTGGGCCCTTGTCAAAGATCAGGTGACCGTAGGTGGATGGATTTACATCTTGGTTCAGTATTCTGTTCCATTGGTCAGTGTATCTGTCGTTGTACCAGTACCAGGCTGTTTTCACTACCATAGTTGTATAGTAGGTTCTGAAGTCAGGTAGTGTGAGTCCTCCTACTTTATTCTTCTTCTTCAATAGTGCTTTACTTATTTGAGGCTTCTTCCCTTTCCATATAAAGTTAATGATTAGTTTTTCCATGAGATGGAATCTTGGAGTTACAATTATCTGTGTGACTGTGGTAAGTGACTGCAAACTCCAAGACCTTAGGTTTTTCCTGTACATAAGTATAATATATGTAAATATAATGGTAAGAATGATAAATAGTCCATTGTGAGAATTGACTGATGTCACATACAGAAAACCACTGAGCATAATTCTTGACACATAGTTGGTGTTCATATTTAGCTGTTGAATTAGAGTACCTGTGATTTAATTTTAATGATATTAATATAAGTGGTTTCTTTCATATTATTTTTACTCCTTTCACCTAGAGCAGCACTCATTTCCCTGACCTGTATTCTATAATCTAAGGTTCCTGCAACTTACTGGCAACTAACCAACTAAACAAAAAGGAAGAATACGAGAAAAATAATTGTCCCTTATACATGCAACCATATTATGGTAGGAAAAAAATGTCATGTTGTATTCTATTTTTTGCAATTCTCCTATTAAAAGCATTGCCTTCATTTTACCATGTTTGCCATGTTTAACCAAGTATGGAAACATGAGTAACTAGTTTAGCAGCTTTCACCTGATTTCTGCATTCTGTCTTTTTGTTGTTGTACCAATCATCTAATCTAGTGGCAGCTGTCAGGATCTAGCTGCAGAATGGTTCCCTGTCATGAAACACCTTCTTAAAAGCCCATGCTGAAATGCTGTCAGCTGTGTTGATAATGAAAATTTTACAATTTTGACAAGATAAAAACAACATGCCTTGTCCACAGCAATTATGTTAATGAAATATCTGGTTTGGCCAGTCAGATTTTACTACCTTAGAAAACGTACTAGCCAAATGACATAAAAGAAGAAAGGGAAGTACAGTATCACCTTATTAATATTACAATAAGTGAAATTGAATATGACGCCAGTTTTTTATCTACAATGATAGCAATTTTAGCTACAGTATTTGGAAAAAGTGATACAATTATAATTTTAATGGAGGTGAGGAAGTGGTGAGACTATCGTTAGGCAGCTATTGGGGAATTTAAATTCATGGACTCTTTCTAGAAAACAATTTAGCAAAATATATCTATATGTATCAGTAGGCTTTTAGATATTTTTCTCTAATTCAGTAGGGCTATAGCCTCTGAAATTAGCTAAATAGCAATTGCATATAGATAAATGAACAAACATCTTCCTTTCGTATATATTTATATCAATGAAAAGAAAGAAATTAATATTCAATAATTTGGGGACTAGTTAAATATACACCTCTCTGAATTTCTAGCTTCCAACAAGCACTTATCTTATTCACCTTCGTACCGATAATAAGTATAAACTTTAGAAAATAACCAAACCAACAAACAACTGTTTGAAGTCACTGGAAAGCAAACAAAAGCAGGCAGAAACTGAAAGTCAAATAAAGGAAACACAGAGGGTGGGATTTACATTTATCTCACTTTTCCTTTGAAGGAACTCCACGGACCACAGGTAAATGAGGAATAGATCTCAAGTAGATGACAAATTTATTGGTCTGAGGAATAGGAGGTCAGAGTTTCATTATGATAGAAAATTTCAGAAGAATATTGGAAATAATGTACAAAATGGAAATTCTAACCTGAAAAATGTAATACTTGAAATAAAAAATAAATCATCGGATGTGCTTAATAGGAGATTTGACAATGCAGAATAAAAGAGCTGTGAATTTGAAGAAAGGACAGTAGAAATTATCCAAATTTATTTACAAAGAATAGACTGAAAAAAATGAAGACAGCCTCAACAACTATGGTATAGTAATAAGCCATCTAAACTATGTCTGATTGAAGTAATGATGGATAGTAGAGAGAAACTGGGACAGAGAACAATATTTAAGATATACTTGCTGATAATTTTGGAAACTGATGAAAATGTTAAATCTACAAAACCAAGAAGCTCAGCAAACACCAATAATATCAATAAAGAGAAAACCATAGCTAGGTAGTCAAAATTATGAAATTCAAAGATAAAGATAAAATCTTGAAATCAACCAGAGCAAAATGACATTATTTATTTAGGTAAGGGAATGATGATAAAATACCAGTTAAATTATCATCAGAAAACCACAGAGTTTTTAAGATTACAAAATTCCATTGATTGTAAAATGGAAACAAGTTATTCATATCTCTTTTTATATCCCACTTGCTACTTTCCTCCTACACTGACCAAGGAATGACTTTGGGATTTACTTAGACCAACTAGACATAAGCAAATGTAACACATGCAGAGGTTTGAAAAAGCACTTGCACATATATGCTTAACTTGTTGCAATTCATTGCATACTACTGCCATGTCACAAAGACCAGGCTAGCTTGCTGGAAGATGAGCTGCATGGGTGAAGAGGTATCTTTTCACTTTGAGATTCTTAAACCAATTAATGGTTAAAATTGTAACATTTAATAATTTGGAAACATTCATCACTTGGAACCTTTGTTCCATTGGTGGAAAAAGTCTTTGAAAACAAATAGCTGAGTGTTGAGTGTGTTCATCGCTGCCAGGGTGTCATTGCTTCTGGCTCTTCTGAACAGATAAAGCTGGGATGAAATTGGAAAGTCAGGGAGAAGATAGATCATGAAGCATAATATATGCCAATATATATGTTTAAGTAGATGGAGAATAACAATATAGACATAGTAATAAAAATAAGGCAGGAAGACGTTGGGGCTATATCAAAATCAAAATATCAAGGAGGAAATTCTGTAAGATCAGGGGTAGGGTTTCCTTGATGAATCATAAATAAAATGGCCACTTTCAATACCAAAACATTATCAAAAAAGTATTTTTGCAATATCTTGAAAGCACAGAGACTTTATGTAAAATACACACCAGGCACACACATACACATACACACACACACACAAATATAAGCAATAATTTCTATGAATTTGAGGCATGTTGATTATCTGTATATGCAAAGCAGCAAGGTAGATAGCCAGGTTCAGGGAGGTGATTAAGAAGAACCCACTGAGTGCTGAGGAAAGAGTTTTCAGAAAACTGGTTACACACTGAGTGAGTTCTAAAACTAACTAGCTTGCCCCGCAGAATCAGTTGTTGAATGTTGAAAAGCTAACATGGTAAATCACAGCTGCTTTTCTACCTTTTTATAGTTGAGATCATTTGTTAGACTTTCCTAAATTATATTGGAAGCAATAAAAATTGATTCTAAGTAAAGTCATTATCCCCTTAAATGAAAGTTACAGAGCTCAGGCATTGAGATATTTGCAATACAAAGCAATTTCAAAAAACGATTCACTTTTAACTAAAAATATCTACAGAAGAAACTGCATATAGAAAGTGCCTCAAAATTACAAAATGTTAACATCTTCCTAAGAAAAGTACGTGGAATTTCCTTATATTTCTTTCTATAAAATGTTTTGTTAATTATTGAGTATTTATAAAACAATAGTTATGCATATGTGATGGTTAAAAAATATCAGTAATACAAAATCATTTATTATTACCACTCCACATAAGAGATAGAACAGTATATACTACCTACAGAGAAAATTACTCTCTATTTTGTGTATGTTTTCCATAAATCATACATTTTATATAAGTGAGCACTATTAAATATTTAAGGAACAAAAAATTCCAATATTACACACACTATTCCAGAATGGACTGCCTTATTGTAGAGGAATTCTGTGCTTAGGAAAAGACAATCATTTACATGAGTTGTAAGCAAACCTACCCAAAGTTTGCCTACCAAGGAGGAAGACTACATATATACCAGCCCTCTGCTCCAAAGGCAGACACTATTTTTTATCTTCCAAGGTTAATTGCTGTACAAACATCCTAGATAAGACAGTCCAGAACAAGAAGCTGTCAGTGCCTCTGCTGGCAAGACATGGAGCAATGCAAGAGACCCATGAAGAATTGTGACGTAACTAGTGACATCATTGTAATATCAATCATGAAGTTCATTCTACAGAAATCTACTCTTTCTGAAATCATAAGCTTGCTGAAATATTATTTGTTCTTCAGGAATCATATTTTAATATTGAGGTCATTAATTCAATTGAAAAGTAGCCTAATAATATACAAGATCAATTTGAAATTGAAATGAACAAAAATTATTTTTTTCTCTCCTTCTCTAGACTTATTTTTTTTTGCTTTTTTCTAATCATTTTCTTTTGCTGGCAGATGGACAGGTTAATCTTTTAGTAGTTACTAGTAGATAAACCTAAAAAGAAAACCCTGTTGCCATCCAGTCGATTCCGACTCATAGTGGCCCTATAGGACAGAATAGAACTGCCCCCATAGGGTTTCCAAGGAGCAGCTGGTGGATTCAAACTGCCAACCTTTTGGTTAGCAGCCAAATGCTTAACCACTGCACCACTAGGGCCGCAGTAGATAAACCTACCACTGGCATTTTCCACCCACCCGGGGCCATGACACCAATATGTACTGTGTGTGTAGTGTGCTTCATGGAACATGGTACCGATGTGGCCCACTCTAAAGCAATCTGATAACAATTTTATGTGCAGCAAGTGCAATGTTTATTTAGTATTTCATGTGTATTTTTTGAAAGTTGAGTAGATAGTTTATGGCTTAAGTGTAACTAGGAAGTGTGATATACTTCCTGGGCCATGGTATGGATATGTACTGTGTTTGCTATGTACTTTGTGGAAGGTGGTACTGCTATGACTCACTTGCAATTGGCACACCATTTTTTTAAATAATAAAAAACTATCTGCAAAGAATGTTTCAGCATCCTTTCCACTGGTGAAAAAACATGGCAACACCAAAAAAATTCCAAAAAAAAGAAAATTCATCCATGAAAGTGTTAAACTAGTACATGATTTTACTCTAGACCTTTGAGTATAACCTAGAAAGGACAGGATTAAATGATTTCAGGCCCACAATGGGTAAGAAGATATCAAGAATAAAGCAAAACTGCAAATATTAATAATACCAAACCTTCCTGTATTCAGATAAAAATACTAAATAAATGTTTAACCCAAAGATCTGTACATGCATTATTCCACCTGATTATTACATTGTCAGAAGGCAATGCACAACTTGTTGTTGTCAGTTGCCTTTAAGTTGATTCTGATTCATGGCAACCCCATGTGTTACAGAGTAGAACTGCTCCATAGGATTTCCTAGGCAGTAATCTTAATGGAAGCAGGTCACCAGATCTTTTCTTCTGTGGTGTCACTGGGAGGGTTAAAGCTGTCAATCATTGGGTTAGCAGTGGAGCACAAACAATGTGTGCCACCTAGGGACCTTAAAGTTACCGATATTAAACTCAACCTAGTTAAAACAATCTCAGCCACTCAATGTACTCCACAGTTAAAAATCATGGGGGTAAATATATCTAGAATCAGACAATTTCTTATTGGCCATATATTAATTTCTACATTTATTCTTTTTCCTCTGACTAAATCTCACGTCCTTAAAGTTTTTATCCACTCACTTGCCCACTCATCAACACACTCATTGAGTTGTTACCTGTCTGCTTAGTCCTTTGTGTTGCCCTCTCATATGCCTGTTCTTTACCATACAAAAACAACTATGAAGCAAAATGTTTACTTTAGCAACCACAGGTTACCATTTTGAGAGGGCATTGAGTCTCTGTGCTGTCTCTAAGATGGTTTCCCTAAAGATGATGCAGTACACGTTAATGAAATGGCAGCGAGGGCTGGTAGAGATTGTTGATATTTTATAATCTTTTCAGTTGCCACTTACATGTTCACAAGGAAAAGTAATGCAATTGCAAATGCTGAAAGTCTGGATTTTGACTTGAACATTTGCAATGGCTTTAGTTGGATACCTATCTCTCAAAATCTTAGGAAGAAGGGTATATTATAAATTATGCATGTTTATGAAGATAGTGTCACTAAGCAGAGTGGATGGTCTGTTATCTGCAATGGATAAGTATTTTAGGAATTGAATAGAAGTGATGCAAGGTTAGGAAAAGCCTCAGTAAATCAGGTGCCCGTATTCTATCACCTCCTGTTGTAATGCTTATGATTATCTGACATAAATGCTTTAAAAATCATTTCAGCTGTGGCTTTGTGATATGTGTGTATGTGAGTTAAATCTAGATTTGTTAGTTAACATTTGAGTTACCTTAATCAGAAATCTGCAAAGGAAGCTGAGAACATCTCAAATATTATTTTATAAAAATACATAACATTTCAAATATTATTTTATAAAAATACATAAAAAATTCACACAGTCATCAGGAAAATGCAGATGAAAACCATGACTAGCATAAGAAATGTATGAAGTATTGTTTCACTGCTGAAATGAAGTGTCTTTCAAATGATTGGTTGGCTAAAATGGTTGGCTAAAATGGTTGGCTAAATGGTTGGCTAAAAATAGTGAACATGACTAACCTCCCTTGCAGTAAAATATAAAAGAATACAGCAAGCCTAACAGTTTAACATCTACATTTTCACACTCCAATCTACAACAGTTCAGTTAGCTCTAATATATTTCTACCTCATGTCGGACTATATTTCTGATCTTTCTAAGGAAGTTTTCTGATCCTATTGTCACAATGGAGTCCCTGGTTGGCACAAATATATACGAATATATATATATATATATATATATATATAAATGGCTTATAAATACATTGCTGCAGAATTTAAGAATTTTAAAATCTCAGAGACCTTATCTCAGAAACACTGAATTGTAATCTATTAAGTAGAGGCATAATAAAATAATGGGTTAAAATCAGAAAAAATGTGTCTCAGAGTTGTAGTCTTTCACCATATTTATTCAGTCTTTATGCAGAGCAAATAATCTGATAAACTGGGCTATATGAAGAAAAACATGGCATCAAGATTGGAGGAAGGCTCATTGACAACCTGCGATATGCAGATGAATGACACAACCTTGCTTGCTGAAAAAAGAAGAGGACTTGAAGCACTTACTGATGAAGAGCAAAGACCACAGCTTTCAGTACGGATTACACCTCAACGTAAAGAAAACAAAAATCCTCCCAACTGGACCAATAAGCAACATCATGATAAATGGAGGAAAGATTGAAGTTGTCAAGGAGTTTATTTTACTAGGATCCACAATCAATGCCCCTGAAAGCAGCAATCAAGAAATCAAACAGCATATTGCATTGGGCAAATCTGCTGCACAAGACCTCTCAAAGGGTTAAAATGTAGAGATTCCACTTTAAGGACTAAGGTGCTACTGACCCAAGCCATGGTATTTTCAGTCGCCTCACATGCATGTGAAACCTGAATAATGAATAAGGAAGACCGAAGAAGAATTAATGCCTTTCAGTTATGGTGTTGTCAATTATGGTGTTGGCAAAGAATATTGAATATACATTCCATGGACTACCAAAAGAACGAACAAATCTGTCTTGGAAGAAGTACAACCAGAATGCTTCTTAGAAGCGAAGATGGTGAGACTTCATCTCAGTTACTTTTATCATGTTATCAGGAGGGACTAGTCCCTGGAGAAGGACATTATGCTTGATAAAGTAGAGGATCAATGAAAATGAAGAAGATCCTCAATGAGATGGATTGAAACCATGGCTGCCACAATGGGTTTAAACATAGCGACAATTGTGAGGATGGCACAGGATTGGGCAACGTTTCGCTGTACACAGAGTTCCTGTGAGTTGGAACCAACTAAATAGCATTTAACAATAATGACAATGACATAATATAATATATCCTTGTTTGGTAGATAATGTGTTAGCCCAGAACAGTTATAGTCATTTTATTAAACCCAATATTTCCTTTTTATAGCAAGATGCCCTGTTTTTTCCTGCAAGTACATTAATAAGTAATGTAATACACATATGCATCTAATTTTCAAGGAAATTATTGCAATTCCTAAGCTTAATATTAAGGAGAAATTATAGAAAATCATGTGTAAATAAAGAATATCATTTCAATCTGTGAATTCTTTGGTACAGTTATATTCAGTAATATTGTGAGATGCTTCTACTTGGAATGTGACAATAATAAATGTGACTTGAAAGAGACAACTTGTGTTGGTAGTTCAAATATGGTATACACTCTTGCCAGTTATGATGTGAATTTCCAAAGTGGTAAAAAAATCTTGGTAAGTTTTTGAACAAAACAGTACAAGCTTCCCTTCTTTTTTGAGGCATATGTAATAAACTGAGTGCATTTTTAAAATGGGAAAATAACTTAATACAAAAATATATTATTCTAGGCTCAGATGATTCTTAACAGGTTTTTCCCCTACATAGATGTGCTCTGGGACAAACGGAAGCCATAGAAACACAAGACAGGAACATTTCGCCCAGTCTTGAAAAGTTGACTAAGTCTTTTCGAGGAAGTAAACCATAAAGTGAAAGATGAAGTTAGGAGTTAAGTATGTGACAAGGGATGTATTATAGGCAGAGGACAGAGACTGCAATAGCTTGCTTGGAGTTTAGCTTTCTCATCTGTAAAATGAAAGGGCTAATTTTGAAGCTGTCTAATTATATGTTCAGATAAGGTCCTGGTATTCAGAGTTCCCTAAAGGAAATATGCAATCTAAACTGTAAAACATCCAAAGGACACTTAGAAATCAATGACCTTTTATCAGCAGTCTTTTCCATATAATTAATACAGTTCTGTGATAGTCCTGAAATATTCATGCCTTAAGAGACAAGAGTACTTATTCTGATCTGTTGCAACAAAAATTTTTGAGATGAAGGTTATCTCTTATACCATAAAGAGATAGTTTCTAGTCACTTACAAATGCTGTTCATCTATATTTTTCAATATAATATTTCCAAAATTATGTGTTAATCTTTTCAGTTTGTATTTTGAGACATATTCAGCTATTTTTTTCTTCATTCTGAGTGTGTTCGTACTTTGGTTCATTCATTACAGCTGCTCCTTCAGGAATCTCCCTGAGTAGAAAGATCACTAGATACATATGCTCAGTGGGGACTGGAAGAAGAGACCACACTTTTGGCCCCACACCATCAAAAACAAACAAACAAAAAAACCATTTAGAAACAAGCAGAGTTGCATAAGAGTGATAATAGAAACGGTTTTTGCAGTCAAATCCCATGAAAGGCAGCAAATCTTGTGGAGTCAAGCTCAGAGCTGCCGGAGTTGAAAAGAAAGGCTATCTCAGAACTGGCATGTGAATGACACCCTAAATAAAATAAGCCTGGTTTTTGTTTTTTAGTAACAGAGAAAAAGGCTTATGTAGAATGAAGTGACTGATAACTCTTTGCTATAAAAAAATATGTAACTGATGAAATTTAAGAGTGAAAAACATATATAGTTTCTAAACCTTAATTAAAAGCATATATATCAGTGTATGTTGGGGTTGGTACTTAGGCATGTATGTGAAACAAGCAAGAAAGTTTCATTAGGAATTTACCATCTCTTAAGGAGAGAGACGTGTACAGAAGATAGTGTACCATAGTAAATGATGGTACAAAATTTGGAGTTAGACCTAGGTTTAATTTTTGGCTCTGTCATTTAATAGCCACGTAGCCTTGGAGAATTGGTAAACTCTCTGTGCCTCAGATTTTTGTTGTTATTTGTCTCTAAAATGTGCAGGGGGTAACAATGATTACATATTGGGATTTTTGTAGGGATTATTTGAAAAGAGTTTATGTAATATGATTGTTACAGAATCTGACATTAAGGATGTGCTCAGTAACCAGAACCTGTACATAGATCAAGAGGCAGTCGTTTGAACAGAACAAGGGGCCACTGCATGGTTTAAGGTCAGGAAAGGTGTGTTTCAGGGTTGTATCCTTTCACCATACCTATTCAATCTGTATGATGAGCAAATAATCTGAGAATCTGGACTATATAAAGAAGAAAGGGGAATCAGGATTGGAGGAAGACTCATTAACAACCTGTGTTATGCAGATGACACAACCTTGCTTGCTGAAAAATGCTGAGGACTTGAAACACTTACTGATGAAGATCAAAGACTACAGCTGTCAGTATGGTTTACACCTCAACATAAAGAAAACAAAAATCTCACATCTGGACCAATAAGCAACATCATGATAAATGGAGACGATTGTAGTTGTCAAGGATTTCATTGTACTTGGATCCACAATCAACACCCATGGAAGCAGTAGTCAGGAAATCAAAAGATGCATTGCACTGGGCAAATCTGCTGCAGAAGATGTCTTCAAAGTCTTGAAAACCAAAGATGTCAACTTGAAGACTAAGGTGCGCCTGACCCTGTGAGGATGGCACAGGACTGGGCAGTGTTTTGTTCTGTAGTTCACATGGTTGCTATGGGTCGGAACCTACTCGATGGTACATAACAACAACAACAACAACAGTAACCAGAAATAATCTTAGCACTGATAATATTAATAAAATATAATAGGGTCAATTATAACACTACGTAAAGTAGAAATTGAGCTCCTTTGTATTTTCATAATGATCCTAGAAGTTTCCTGTTTTAAAAAAATTTGCTAGTCTGCTAAAATTATATATTAAGCACCTGCTATGTATGTCATGGGGCCCTGGTGGAGCAGTGGTTAAGCATTTGGCTGCTAATCAAAAGGTCACCAGTTCAAATCCATCAGTGCCTCTTTGGAAGCCCTATGGGGCAGTTCTACTCTGTCTTATCAGGTCACTATGAGTCAGACTCGACTCAATGGCAACAGGTTTGGTTTGGTCTCGTACGTATAACAGAGGAGTCTTGGGTGGTGCAAATTGTTAAGTGCTTGAGTACTAGCCAAAACTTTGGTAGTTCAAACCCACCAAGAGATGTCTTTGAAGACAGCCCTAGGATCTGTTTTCAAAAGGTAACAGCCTTGAAAACCTTATGGAGTAGTTCTACTCTGCAATACAGAGGGTCAGTACGAGGAGAAATAGACTAGAAGGCAACTAACAACAACAACCTTTGACAGACAAATGCTGGCATGATGCTGTTCTTAGGTGCCATTGAGTCAATTCTGACCCATAGCGACCTCACGCACAACAGAAGGAAACACTGCCCGATCCTGTGCCATCCTCACAGTCGTTGTTATGCTTCAGCCAGTTGTTGCAGCGTCAATACATCTTGTAGAAGTTTTCCACTTTTCCCTGGACCCTCTATTTACCAAGAATGATGTCCTCCAGGAACTGATCCCTCCTGATAACATGTCCAAAGTCTGGACATCCTTGCTTATAAGGAGCATTCTGGCTGTACTTCTTCCAAGACAGATTTTTTTTTTTGTTCTTCTGGCAGTCCATGATATGTTCAATATTCTTCACCAGCACCATAATTCAAAGGCATCAATTCTTCTTCCGTCTTCCTTATTCATTGTCCAACTTTAGCATGCATATGAGGCAATTGAAAACACCATCACCGTGGCTTGGATCAGGGGCATATTCATCCTTAAAGTAACATCTTTGCTTTTTAACACTTTAAAAAGGTCTTTGCAGCAGATTTGCAGCAGATTTGCAATGTGTCTTTTGATTTCTGGACTGTGGCTTTCATGGGTGTTGACTATGGATCCAAGTAAAATGAAATCCTTGACAACTTCAGTCTTCTCTCCATTTATCATGATGTTGCTCATTGGTCCAGTTTTGAGGATTTTTGTTTTCTTTATGTTGAAGTGTAATCCATACTGAAGGCTTTAGTCTTTAATCTTCACCAGTAAGTGCCGCAAGTCCTCTTCACTTTTCAGCAAGCAAGGTTGTGTCATTTGCATATTACAGGTTGTTAACGAGTCTTCCTACAATCCTGCTGACATAGGTGCTGGCTATTCAATGGTATCTTAGTTATCTAATGCGGCTATAACAGAAATACCACAAGTGGATGGCTATAACAAACATAAATTTATTTTCCCACAGTTTAGGAGGGCTAGAAGTCCGAATTCAGGGTCCCGATTCTGGGGGAAGGCTTTTTTTCTCTATCAGCTCTGGAGAAAGGTCCTTATCTCTTTGAGTTTCTTCTCCTGGATGATCTTCATGTGTCTTGGTATCTCTCTTCCTCCACCTCTGCACTGCTCACTTGTTTAATCTCTTTTATATCTCAAAAGAGATTGCCTCAAGATATACCTTACACTAATCCTGCTTCATTAACATAACAAAGACAATTCATTCCCAAATGGGATTTTAACCACAAGCATAGAGGTTAAGATTTACAACACATATTTTGGGGGTACCTAATTCAATCCATAACATTCCACCCTTTGGCTCCCAAAAATTAATGTCCTTGGCACATACAAGACACATTCACCCCATCACATCATCCCGGAAATCTTAAATCAGTTTCAAGTCCAAAATCTCATCTTCTGAATCATTTAAATCAATTATGGGTAAGATTTTAGGTGTATTCCATCCTGGGACAAAACTTCTCTTCATCTGTGAACCTGTGAAATCTAGAATATAAGTTATCTGTTTCCCAAGTACTGTGGTGGAACAGGCACGAGGCAGATATTTCCATTACAAATGAGAGAAATTGGAGAGAAAGAAAGGATAACTGGCACCAAGCAAGTCCAAAACCTAGCAGAACAATTTACATTATCTCTCAAGGCTTGAAAATAATCCTTTCTTCTCTGAGACCTTCAGAATCTGGGTGTTGGACACACCCTCTGAATTCTGAATGGAGGCTCCTCAGCCCTAGGCTTCAGCTCCGCCTTCCAGGCCCACTGGGATGGCAACTCTGCTCTCTTGGCTTAGGCAGCCCCATTCTCGTAGTCCTTCTGCGTGGTATCTCCAACCCCTTGGCCCTGGAAGTCCCAGTTCTTCTGCCCTTTAGGCATGGCAGCTCCACCCCCTCAGCTTTCGGCAGCAGCATCATCCCCCTGGCACACTTTAGTGACAGCTGAGTGTAAGTAGATGGACAAGGATTATGGTTTCTTTTGGGAAAACCTATTTTACCACAAGGAGGAGGCATAATGCGGAATGAAGCATCACCAGAGAGGATGATTAATTTTGGAATATTTTGTCACAATTGACATGCTGTGCATTTTAGAAAGTGAAATTGAGGAATTTTAATGGTAAGATAACCTTTTCTCATGCTCATCCTTTAATAATAGAAAAATTTTGTGTACATTATAATCTATTGGAAACAAAAAGCAACGATAAGCAAACTGTATGGAGTAAAAAACCACAATAAGCTCCTACTCTAAACCTATTTTGGTGTGGAAATATATTCTTTTAAAATAACAAAAAAAATAACTGCCTAAAAAACTTAAAGAAAATGAGTTAAAATGGGCTTTAAAAGAAAAAATATAATTTTATGACAAAATTTACAAAACAAGCAGGCATAAAACTTCTGTAAAGAAGTAACTGGAACTGGACTTCCGCTTACTGCAAACAACTATAAAAATAGCAAAATACCCGAGGCAACTGTTTTCAGGCATGGGACAAGAGTCAACACAAACGAGTGATACGTCAGCAAAGTGAAATTTACAAAGAAATCCTCAAATTCTCCCTGGTGGCATTTTCTAAACCATGGCATACCAAAGCAAAGCCCAATGAGAGACCTGAAGAGAAAACAGGCTAAAGTTTGAGCTGCTGCTGCGGCTGGCATTTGTAGGGTTGAGAACTAGAGAAGAGGGATCTAAAGAGGAAAGAGGTTCCAGTGGTCTGCATGGGGTTTATCGACAGCATGTTGACCCAGAACTTTGCTGCGCACGCGCAGGGCAAAGACTCTGCAAGGCAAGTAGACAGCAAATGGGACTAAGAGCATACAGAAATATCAGAGATAACTAGGGCTTGGAAACTTTGGAGATCTATCCAAAAATGAGTGGACAAACATTACTGAGATCCACTGACACTCAACAGACAACCCAGAAAGGATATGATTTCAAAGGAAAGATCACACACTAGAGTAAGGGATGATACCATAATCAACTCTACCTAATAAATCATGAAACCAAGCAGGATAGGTTCAAGAGAATTTGCATGCAATAATTCATCCATCTTTGAAAACAAAAGTCTATGACCTTTAAAAGAAGGCAACCTATTTCAGACTTATAACACATCATACTCTATATCCAGCATTTAATAAAAATCATTAAACTTGCACTTACAATCAAAGGGAGAAAAAATTCAATGGAAATTGCAGATGTTGTAATTAGCAGACAAAGAGTTTAAGTGAGGTACTACAAATATGTTCAAGGACATAAAGGAATAATTGGATATTGTGGCTGCACAGTAGGGGAATTTTAGCAGAGAAGTAGAAACTAAAAATAAATTAAAATTATAGACAGGGAAAGCACAATAGCTAAATTAAAAAAGAAGGAAATTCTCAGAGTGAGATTAAAAGCCACTTAGTGAACAGAGAATAAATGACCACTGAAACAGAAGACAAATAAGAAAATTTTCCCATCCAAAGAACATAGACCGAAAATATTGAAAAAAAAAGCTAAATAGAGCCTCAGTAACACTGGAACAATATAATCTAACACTCCTAGGTATTTACCCACTGATGTGAAAATTTATGCCCACGCTAAAATCTGCACATGAATGTTATAGATGGTTTATTCATAATCTCCAACCCTGGAAGCAACCTTGATATCCTTCAATTTGTAAAGGAATATAAACATACAAAACAAAAGAAACTGTGGTAGATCATACAACTGAATATCATTCAGCGCTTAAAAAAAAAGACTTGAGTAAATCTTAAATGTATTTCCTAAGTGAAAGAAGTCAGTTGAAATGGCTACTTACTATATTATTTATATGACTGGCTTAGCTATCTAATGCTGCTTTAACACAAATACCACAAGTGGATGGCTTTAAAAGAAATGTATTTTCTCACAGTTTAGAAGGCTAGAAATCTGAATTCAAGGCACTAAATATTTTGTCACAAGGCTTTCTTTCTCTGTTAGCTCTGGGTGGTCCTTGTCTGTTTTCAGCTTCTCTTCCTTGGCTTCTTAGTGAGCTTCATGCAGCATGGCATCTATCTTCCCACATCTCTTTTTGCTTAATCTGCCCTTTTATATCGCAAAAGAGACTTATTTAACAGGAATAGGAGGAGGAAATGGAATGTGTGGCTAATTGCCCCTTGAACAAATGCCTATTTTGCCACAAGGCCAGAACTGGACAGTGCCTGGCTACCATTACTGAACATTCTGATCAAATGTTCTATAGGAGAATTCTGATCAAAAAGGAGGAAATGCAGATCAGAATTTCAAATTCTCATGGACTTCTGAATTTATGGAGCCATGGAGGCTGGATGAACCCTCGAAATTATTGCCCCGAGATAGTCTTTAAATCTCAAGCCAAAAATGTCTCCAGAAGTTGCCTTAAAACCAAACAATAGTTTAGCTTAACTAGAAAAAATGTCAGTCTTCAGCATTATGCTCTTTTAAGAACTATATATATGGGATCAAATTGCTGACAGCAACTTGAAAGATTAGATAGGAATCTTATAGTGCAGTGAGTTTAGGTTAATGGAGGAGGAACAACTTAGAAAAGGAGGATGAGGATAGTTGCACAACTGAAAATGCAATTAATGTTACTGAAATGTACATGTAGAAACTGTGGAATTGGAGTAGATTTTTCTATGTATATTCTCAACAACAACGGCAACAAAATAAATGAAATTAATTTTTTTAAATTTCAAATAAGAGACTAACTCAAGATATATCCCACACTAATACTGTCTCCATTCCCAATGGGATTATAATCACAGGTATAGGGATTAAAATTTACAACACATATTTTGGGGGAACACAATTCAATCCGTAACAATGAAATTCTGGAAAGGCAAATTATAGAGATGGCAAACAGATCATTGATAGCTAGGGAT
Organism: Dugong dugon; assembly: GCA_030035585.1. Taxonomy (NCBI): domain Eukaryota; kingdom Metazoa; phylum Chordata; class Mammalia; order Sirenia; family Dugongidae; genus Dugong; species Dugong dugon. The sequence continues at coordinate 110,325,439 of CM057467.1, forward strand.
TCTGGAGGGTGGATGAGTTCACATGTGAAGCACTGAGCATTTTTAGGGACACTATTTTGTATGATAATTAATGGTGTATAGATGACACTATGCATTTGTAAATCCCCTGAAACTTTAAAAAACAAAGAGTGGAATTTCAAGGGTGCAAATTTTTATTTAATTCTTTATGATGTTAGGGCAACTCAGGATAGAATGTAGGCTGTGGACAAAGCAATTTAATGGTATTAGAAATATACAAAACAACCTCATTGGCAGTTATGGGGAAGGGAGGTGTTGACCTATGTAACTTTTAAAATGAGATTAAACAAAAGAATCTGTGCATAATCACTGTCCTTCAGTTGATTAAGTTGTTTCCCATAGGGTTACAGATTAAGGAAACTGTCATCAGAAAGTCTGAGAAACTCTCACAGACAAGAGAAGCCTAAGGAGATGAGATAAATAAATGAAAATGTGATTTTCTGGGATGAATACTAGAATAGTAAAAGGACATTAGCCAAAAACTAAAGAAATCTGAATACAATATGGACTTTAGCGGGGTGTGTGTTAGTGCATTCCAATGTGTTTTTGCTTACTTTAGTTTTTGATGCTTTCTATTAAATATATATCAACTTATCTTACTATTTGGAATTGGTAGATTCATAAAATATGCATATTTTTAGATTACAGAATGCACACAGCCCAGTTGTAAATGTTGTGAAAGATACATAGATGAAGTCAACATGAACCTACATTCATTCCAAACCAGCATTCAAAATCTTTATTTAATCTCTTTAGGGTATCTCTGGATATTGACTCTTCCCTAACACGTTTCTCAAGGGGTGATTATCCTTTAAAATCACTTAAAATTATTTGATCCTTTTCCCCTCAATACTCTCTTAAGGCAGAGGGCAAACCAGGGTCTAATTTATAACTCTGAAGACCAGGATCTAATTTATAACTCTGAAGTTCACGGGAGATTTTAAGATGCAGCAGTCTCAGCTCACTGGCTACTGACTGAAACCTCCTTTTTAATTTTTTAGAAACAAACATTATATTACAGTCGTGTTTAGCCCAGCTGGGGAAGCCTAATGTAGCTTGAAGTAAGTTTTGTTACAATGAAGTAGTGATTTTGAGTTGAAATTCCTGGTCTTGCAAACCAGAGACGTTTGCAAAGCCTAGTGCCATCATGGGAGAGGAAATTTAAAATGAAGGTATGCATTCTAAGGGATTATAAATACTACTTCAGCTGCAACCACAAGGTTTTTGGTTTAATTTTTCTGCAGCTCTGTTTCTGTGCAGCACTTTCCTTTTCTCCAGTATTGCTAACTTGAGCTTCTTTGGTTTCCATAGTGATATCCCCAGGGAAGTTCTCTTCTACTTAGTGTTTGTCTTACTTTGTTGATTTCTGTTGTTACTCTGAGTCATAAACCCATTTTCTGCTGAATATCACTGAAAGGTATTAGGAAATCTATTTGAAGAATCAGTTTGTCAGTCTTCCCTATTTCCCAAACCGGATAAAGCTTGAGCTTCTAAAATGTAGTAATTCTTCTAAAAGCATCAAATTAAATCCTTAAGAGCAGGCAGTCCCGCATACTTTCCAAATAACTACTAAAAAAAGACATTTCACCAGATATTGTTAAATCACCTTGATAGCAATGAAAAATAAATCTACCTGTAATAATTAGCTGATTTTTTTGATGAGTGATTATGGTTCAGCTCATTATAAAACTGTAAATACTAATTTTTTATTTTAAAGAACAGAGTCAATAAATTTTAGAGATAAATTTATATATATACTTCATAGAGACCATTGAATGAGGCACTGTGGGAGATCAGCAGGAAACAGAATGGGAGTTTAACAATCTGAGCTCTATTCCTGTGTTTTACTCAGAAGCTATGTGACCTTGGGCAAATCAGTTAATTTCTCTAGCTAAATGCTTTCTCAACATCAATTTAATGAGCATTCTAAGCACATTGCATGCATCATATAGGCACTATAGTTTTTTCTATTTTAAGAAGAAGAAATTGAGGCACAGAGGATTTATGTAATATATCTAGGATCACATAATCAATAGGAGGCAGAATCAGTTTTTAAACAATTTCAACACCAGATCCAGTCTCATAATCATGACAGTGTATGTCCTTCTAACTCAGTAACCCAGTTGTCTAGAAAAGTAGACTGAGGTTAAGTAGCCACCAGGGATATACTTAGCCAGATAATGGTATCTTTTAGACCAGTGCCTGTGTTCTTTTCTCGGACACATGATAATACCATATAAATATCTATATTTATATCTATAAATATCTATATTTAAATACTCAACTATGCTTTGTTCTTTCAGAAAGATAAATTGAAAAAAGAAAATGCTGTAATTAAATTCTCACAAACAAAGCATTAAATCCCTACAAATAAACACAAATCTCAGATAAGCATCTGTAAAGATGGTCTAGTGGGAGTAGTGTCACAACCTAACTTCTAGCTTCAGGATAATGAGAATTACCAACAGCCCAAGGCTGATCCCCTTGAGGCGGAGTTCAGTCATACCTCCACTCTCCAACCTTCTAACCAATCTGACACCAGCCACCCCTCCCAAAGTATTCTCTACTTCTCTTCTGGGTTTGATAATCCATTGTAATGGCCACACAGAACTCACAGACCATGCTTGCAGTTAAGTGATTTATTAAGGGACAAGGCACAATTTGGGATTAGGATCAATAGGCTACAACTCAGGGTCAGGAAGCATATAGGCAAAGTTTCCCTTCTTCAGTGCAGGACAGCTCTCTCAGCTCTTCTCAATCATGCAGGCCTTCTCTTGGCCCCTGGAGCACAGGCTTCTTCTCAGCCCACTGAAGACGGTCTCCTCTCAGCATCCTGAGGACAGGCTCCTCTAGGCCCTGCTGTCTGTCACTGTCAACTCTGCCACTTAACCCCTTCTAGGCCTCTCACCGTCTTCAGTGTTACAACTCTTCACCGTGTTACTGCTGTTTTAGGAAGTTCCTTGCATCCTCTTTGTCTGTTTCTTCTCTCTTCTTTCTACTTTTGCTTCTTCCTGCTGCTTCTCTTCCTGCTTCTTTCAATCTAAAAAAAAAACTTCCTGTCAATTTCAAGGCATGGCAGTCCCATCAGAGCCATGAACTGACCAATCACCTCTCAATAGGCCACAGACATTTCGTTTGCATAGTAGGCTACAACACACCTCATTTTCATAGTCTATTGAACAGTACCTGAAAGGTGCATACTAATCACAGGGCAGGCTGCAGTCCAGGGCCAGGCAGAAAATATCCAATCATCCTTGTTTAGAGCTTACCCAGGAATTGTCAGTAAGCCTGGACAAAAGTAACAAACATTCTGAAGAAGAAAACTAGACAAAGTTAACTCCTCAGCGCTTAGGGACAAAAACTCTCAAGCCACTTTTCCAAAGAGCCAAGGCAAAAGGCCATATAAAGGAACCCATTTTGTATGAAGAGAACAGGATACAAGGGAAAGATTAGTCCAAAGGACTAATGGACCACAGCTACCAAGGCCTCCACCAGACTGAGTCCAGTACAGCCAGATGGTGCCCAGCTTCCACCACTAACTACTCTGACCAGGATCACAGCAGAAGGTTCTGGACAGAGCTGGAAAAGGATGTAGAACAAAATTCTAACACACACAAAAAAAGACCAGATTTACTGGCCTGAAAAAGACTGAAGAAACCCCAAGAGTATGGCCCCCAGACACCGTTTTAGCTCAGTGGTGAAGTCACTTCCGAGGTTCACTGTTCAGCTGGGGATTGGACAACCCCATAAAACAAAATGGGACTAATGAGGCACAGCAGTTCAGGGACAAGGACTAGAAGGCAGAAGGGGACAGAAAAGCTGGTGATATGGAACCCATGGTTGAGTAAAGACAGTATTGACATGTAGTGGGGTTGTTCACCATTGTCATAGGTCAACATGTATACTGTTTAATGAGAAACTATTTTTTTCTGTAAACCTTCATCTAAGGTGAGAATAGCAGCACAACTGGAAGAACGTAGTCAATGTCACTGAACTGTGCATGTAGAAATGTTTGAAATGGTGTATCTTTGGCTATGTATATTTTCACCTCAAAAAAAAAAAAAAGGTCGAGAAGGGAGAGGGTTTATATGTTGTGGGGTTGTTAACAAATGTCGTAAAACAATACGTATACTACTGTTTAATGAGAAACTATTTGTTCTGTAACCCTTCACCTGAGGTACAATAAAGGCACCCATTTTAACACAGCGTGTAAGATTTTCTTTAACAATTAGAAATATTCAAAAGAAATATAATCTAATTGTCAGTGATGAATTTCAGTTATTATTGGAGAAATCAAAAATGACTGTTCATTTGTGGTAAAGAATGTATAAAATTTCACCCTTTCTCTTGAAAGAGTTGGCATGAGTTACTGAATGATGATTTATGTTTTCATGGGGTGCATCAGAAGCTTCTTGTGCTCTCCTTCACAATCTGACACCTACCTTGTGCTCTAGCAGTTTTGTTGTAATCAGCTTCACTCAGTTGTCACCTGAGTATCTTGCCCTCCTTTCTCTGCCCCAGGTTGTCACTGAACTGCAGTTTGGGACACACATCTGCCAGAACCTACTGACATTCACACATCTGTAATTTGGAAGGACGGTGCTTGACCACTATGGGGACAAGATTCATCTTTGCTCTAATCACTTTACCAAATAAACTACATGCATGTGACCTTTCCCTTGGGCTCTACTTTCAATGGAAATCCAAGGTATGAGGTTGGAAGGTTCAGGTGCTATATTTTCATACATTCACCCTAATTTCTACCTATGTCAGGAAGGCACATGGCCTCAGTATATTTGCAAAATTTATACAGATAATTTGAATCTTGAATGCAATGGTACTGAAATTCTTTTCACTTAATTAACTGAAAAGCACAGTTTATCAAACCCATATTTTCTTTGTTCTTGGACTAAAAAATAAAAAAGAAGAATACATGCATACATATATATGCATTCTTCAAGATATAATTCATGAATTTTACTCTTAAATATACACATCTATGTATACATTGAAATCCTTGATAAATTTTTACTTTTTTTTCCTTGACAAGTAGAAAGTTATCAAGGATTTCTATATATACATAGATTCATATACAATATATACTTGGCTCCACATCAACACCAGGGGCGGATTACCCGATAAGCAAGGTAAGCACTGGCTTACTTTTGCTTAGTTACTAATCTGCAGGGAACAATTTCACTTTTTTTCATCACATCAAAGATTCTGCTTGTAGGTATGGCTGGGATGTGTCTCTCTCCCAACCCCATAGCATGTTCCTACAGAATCAAACTCTCTTTTAAAATTTACAATCCCTGACAGTGATGGATTACCCAGTAAGCAAGGTCCACACAGGTTTACTTGTGCTTGCTAATCTGTAGTGAACAGTTTCACATGTTTTTCACCACATCAAAGGTGAAATTGTTCACTACAGATTAGTAAGTAAGCAAAAGTAAGCCTGTGCGAACCTTGTTTATTGGGTAATCAGCCCCTGATCGACGCCCGTGGAAGCAGCGGTCAAGAAATCAAACGATGTATTATTGCATTGGGCGAATCTGCTGCAAAAGATCTTTTTAAAGTGTTAAAAAGCCAAGCTGTCACTTTGAGGACTAAGGTGCGCCTGACCCAAGTAAGAGTATTTTCAATCGCCTTGTATGAATGCAAAAGCTGGATAATGAATAAAGAAAACTGAAGAAGAATTGACGCCTTTGAATTATGGTGTTGGTGAAGAATATTGAGTGTACCATGGCTGCTGGAAGAAGGAATAATTTTGTCTTGGAAGAAGTACAACCAGAATGCTCCTTAGAAGAGAGGATGGTGAGACTTCATCTTTTGTACCATGGACATGTTATCAGGAGGGACAGACCAGTCCCTGGAGAAGGAAATCATGTGTCGTGAAGTAGAGGATCAGTGAAAAAGAGGAAGATCTTCAATGAGATGGATCAACACAGTGACTGCAATAATGAGCCCAAACATAGCAACAATTGTGAAGATGGTGCAACCCGGGCAGTGATGCATTCTGTTGTGTATAAGATCGCTATTAGTCGGAACTGACTGGACTGCAGATAACAATAACAACAGAGTATATATTATGTACACATATAATATAGCATATCATAAAGCATGTTATTTATATAGATGGAAAATAGTGTTTTGAAGTTTGTTAAACCTGTGTTTTTTTACTCTATATTTTAAATCAGAAACGAAAGGATATAAGATGGAAATCAGTCTACAGGTTTCACAAACACTTTCTTCCTTATTTAATTCAGGGCCATGCAATATCCAGAAATTATGGCCTTGCTTGCAGACGTTTGTGTGAAGGTGGGCTCTTTAATGAGTCTTAGACCTAGTATTTATTACTTGGTGACTGAGATTTTCAAGACAAAGTTTTCATGCTTATTGCAGAAAGCCAAGGCAGGAAAGGACGGGGCAGAGGTGGAGGGAAAAGGTAGACCATGATCTATCTGCTTTTATTGCTTTTCTTGGGGCAAAAATCGAGTGTCCAAGGTAACATTCAATGACAAATCTAATTTTTCAGATTTTGAACACTGAAGACTTATTTTAAATACCTCTAAACAAAATATCTTAATATACCTGATAATTCCCACATAATTGTAATGTATCTCTTTATGAAAAAGTTGTTTCATATAAATAAATGTCATGTATTTATATCACAAGAACATATTTTGATCTTAAGTATGAGTAAAAAATTGAGCATAATTGAGTTCATTCACTATGAAACTCTGGTGGTATCTCCCCTTATTAACTAATAACGCATATTAGCTCTTCCACTTTTTCCCCAATCATTTACCTATGAATAGGACAAAATCTCACATCACAAATTAATTCAGTTCACTTAGAATATTTGTTTTTATTTTTCTATAGCTGAAATTAATTTATATGTAGAGTTCTCATTTCAGTATGTGGCAAAACTTACATCTTAATTAACTCAGCATTCTCTCTACCATCCCTGGCTTCTGTCTGTATCTCAGGGTGGAGGGTGTTGGTAGGGATCTGACTTAGAAGAACCACATCTCTCCTTGCTGGTACATGGTCTGCACTCCTATCTGGTATCTATCCATTGATAAGGAGATATTACTACTTCATCTTCTGCCTGACTTCTATGTTTCTACAGGCCGGGTTTTTTTTTTTTATTATTTTTATTTTTTTATCAGCAACTTAAATGTGCCTCTAAGACTACAGGGAACTCAGTAGCTATTTATGGCACTTCACCATACCAGTTCTGAGTTTAGGCACATGAGAAATCATTCTATTACTTTCTGATCATTGTTGGGGCGTGTAGAATACCTATGAACCCCAAAGTCAAGCTCATCTGTCTAACATATTATGTAGCTATTTTAAATTGGTCCCCTTCATGCTGCAATGTGGGAAAATAATAAGAATTTTTTTAGCTTCCTGGACCACATACAGGCATAGATCTCTGATAACCTTGGCTTTGGGCTCCTTAATTCAATTTGGGTTTTTGTTTCTGTCATATTAAAAGTAGGCCAATAGAAGTAAATGCTGCACAAATTCCTTCTCTCAAAAATGTCATTGTTGTTATTAGGTGCCATCGAGTCAGTTCCAACTTGTAGCAACCCTATGTACAACAGAACGAAATACTGCCCAGTCCTGCACCATCCTCACAATCATTGTTATGCTTGAGCCCATTGTTGCAGCCATTGTGTCAATCCATCTTGTTAAGGGTCTTCCTCTTTTTCGCTGGCCCTCTACTTTACCAAACATGATGTCCTTCTCCAGGAACTGATCTTTCCTGATAACATGTCCAAAGTATGTGAGACATAGTCTCGCCATCCTTGCCTCTAAGGAGCATTCTGTAAATATTGTATTTGTCACTATGAATTATTGCTAGTGTATAGCAGCATATAAATAAAATGAATAAATTATTTCATTAATATATAAGTTTTTTTCCTATATTCTTTTCCATTTAATAAAATCTAATATTTTTCTGTCCTTAAATGTTCTTTCTGTAATATAAAATCAAAAGCACAGTAAGGATGAGACTATAAAAGTTTCTTTGAGATGATACAGATAAGGTGAAATCACATAAAAATGTATTTTCTTGGTTGACAATCAGTATATTTACAGTTTCTTCTGAATCAATGTATTAATCAACATAACCTACAAAGCTTAAAATGTCAGTGGTTTAACATATATGAATTTTTTTCTTCTCATTATATTGGTCATTGAGTATGTTACTAATAAGATTCCTGTGCCCCTCAGTAAGAAATAATAAATTTCCAAGGTGTTTGGGACATAAAGCCAGAAAATTCCATTTTTCCATAATGCAGACAGAACAATGACAGCTAAACCTCAGGGTAATTAATGTAAATCATTATATTTGTTAAAAAAGTTAAATTATATTCATAACATAAAAGCTTCTGAGTTTAATTTTAACCTAAGAAATGGAACTAAGAGTAATGTGTACCACTGTGAAGAAAAAAAAATAAAAATAAAATGCTAAGCAGAGAATGATCTTTACCTGAAAACATGGTGCTTGAGTGCCCAGAACACCATATGATATTCTACTTGTAAGTTATAAGACTCTATTTTCTGTCTAAGTGACATAAAAACCAAGAGAGTGGCTAAAAAAAAAAGAAGGAAAGAAATCAGAAGTCCTTTTACAAGATTAAATTGAAAGTGAGAATTTATTATTTATAGGTCTTTACAGATGAAAGCTTTCAGGGAATATGATCACCAAAGGGATGGAGTGCGTGAACATGGAATGCTCACCAACCCCTAACCATTAATATGTGAGAGAATCCTTTGAGGCAGCAAAAATTTAGATAGATCAAAAAATAAAAATTACTATTCTAAACCCAAAAGAGTGAGTGAGCAAAAGAAAAAAAAAAGATTTAATTAAATTTAAGGTATATTTAAAGTAGAGAGTCATGAAATTAGCTGTTTTATATTGTTATGAGAAGATAAGGATGCTTGAAATTATATGTGCAGTCTTTGAATACATTTTGTACTTCAAATAACAGTGTGATTGAATTAACAATTTTAACTATTTCTAATTTAAAAAAAAATAGATACATCCAACTAGCATTATTTGCCTCTCATTTATTCTGGCCCTTATCTTTATATACATTATGAATACATAGTACCTATATGGTAATCAGAGCTGATATGTTGTGTTTTCACTTCACAACGAGTCATAGGTAAGGTAACCATAACTTTATTTTCAAAACTGAGATGATTTTGAGATGAAAGATCACGTTTCAATAATTAATATCATAATTTTTGAAGTATTTACCTCAAATTATTTTTATTATATTGAAGGACCTATAAAATGGAGGAGTCCCTATAAAACAGACCTATTTAAAAATTATGTTCAAGAGTAAAATTACCTTTAAAGATAAAATAATATGAGGAGACTACTCTTGGTACTTATTCATGTATTTCAATCAATCAGTTTCTGAGTCACATATGACTGTGGTATTACTTCATGGTGGATTTTGTTTTAAAGTCTATTTTATCTGAGATTAGTATTGCCACTCCTGCTCTTTTTTGGTAGTTGTTTGCTTGATATATTTTTTTCCAACATTTGATTTTTAATAAATTTGGTAAATTTACATCTTTATTTCTAAGGTGTGTCTCTTGTAGACAGCATATGGATGGATCCTGTTTTTTTACCTATTCTGTCACTCTCCATCTCTTTATGGTGCATTTAGGCCATTTACATTCAGTGTGATTATTGATAGGTGTGAGTTTATTGTTGTCATTTTATAGTGCTTTTTTTTGTGGTGCTGACGTTTTCTTTGTTCCTCTTACTCTCCTGTGAATTTCTTTTGTTTGTGGATTTTTTTGACAGTTCTACTCTGTCTTATAGAGTGGCTATGAGTCAGAATTGACTCTACTGCAATGGGTTTTATTAAGTCTACATTACACAGAAGACAACAATGCACAAAAATTTTTACATGAGTAATTAAATTTTCACATCTATCCTATGAAGTAAGATAAATTATCAATATGATATAGATAGAAAACTGTGGCTTAGAAAGATTAAATACTTTTCCAATTGATAAAACATATAACTAGGATTCCAATTTTAATCTGACACAGCTAATACAGATATCATAGAATTCACATAAAATAATTATAAAAGATCTATTATTATTTAGAGAAAAAGTATAAAAAAATAAAGAGGGAGAAGAAGGTGAATCTAATAAAAATAGAAACAATAAAAAATAAAAAAATTGAAAATTCTAAAATTAAAAAATCTGTATAAAACATAAGAGTCACTGAATGTGTTTAATAACATATTTAAAAAAAATAAAAAACCCTTGCCCTCAGGTCGATTCCGACTCATAGCGACCCTATAGGACAGAGTAGAACTGTCCCATACAGTTTCCAAGGAGCACCTGGTGGACTCAAACAGCCGACCTTTTGATTAGCAGCATAGCTCTTAACCACTACATCACCAGGGTTAGCTATTGCAAAAACAGATAAATTAATTAAACTGCAGTAAACTTGAACATAGGACAATAAAAATTATCCAAACTAAGCATATTACACAGTATAAGATGCATTTTGTATTCCCTCCAGTAACCATTAAAGACATAAAACAAAGACCTGTAGCTAATATGCCAGAAGATGAGATGCAAAGTATGTAAAAAACTCATTGCTGTCAAGTGAATTCTGACTTACAGCAATCCTATAGGATAGAGTAGAACTACCCCGTAGGGTTTCCAGTGAGCATCTGGTGAACCTGACTGCTGACCTTTTGGTTAGCAGCACAAAGTATACAGAAGTATATAAAAATCAGTTAACTCAAAGATGGCAAGATAAGAGGGAAAAACAACAGTTAGGGCAAATTAATTCAAGGTTGACCATAGATTGTAACATATAAGATGTTGTTGTTGTTGTTAGGTGCCATCAATTCAGTTCTGACTCATAGTGACCCCGTGCACAACAGAACAAAATGTTACTGGTTCCTGCATCATCCTCACAATCATTGCCATGTTTGAGCCCATTATTGCAGCCACTGTGTCAATCTATCTCCTTGAGGGTCTTCCTCTTTTTGCTGACCCTCTACTTTATCAAGCATGATGTCCTTCTCCAGGGACTGGTCTCTCCTCATAACATGTCCAAAGTACATGAGAAGAAGTCTTGCCATCCTTGTTTCTAAGGAGCATTCTGACTGTACTTCTTCTAAGACAGATTTGTCCATTTTTCTAGCAGTCTATGGTATATTCAATATTCTTTACCAACATCATAATTCAGAGGCATCAATTCTTCTTCCAAAAAAACCAACTAAGCCCTTTGATAATGAGTCAATTCTGACTCATAACGACCCTGTAAGTCAGGGTAGAACTGCCCCATAAGGTTTCCAAGGAGCAGCTGGTGGATTTGAACTGCTGACCTTTGGGTTAACAGTCAGATGCTTAACCACTGTGCAACCAGGACCCTCAATTCTTCTTAGGTCTTCCTTATTCATTGTCCAGTGTTAGCATGCATATGAGGTGATTGAAAATACCATGGCTTGGGTCAGGCGCACCTTAGTCCTCAAAGTGACATATTTGTTTTTTAACATTTGAAAGAGGTCTTTTGCAGCAGATTTGCCAAATGCAATAGGTGGTTTGATTTCTTAAGTCCTGCTTCCATGGATATTGATGGTGGATCCAAATAAAATTAAGTCCTTGACAACTTCAACTTCAACTTGTCAAAGATTTCATAAATAAGCTACAACTTTAAATTGCCTTGGAGAAAAAGTTGGTGAATATCTTTGTCACCCGCCATGTGTCTATGAGTTTGTTGTACTCTGGTGGCTTGCATGAACTGTGATACTGAAAGCTTTGCCACAGAACTTTCAAATATCAGCAGAGTCACCCTTGGTGGACAGGTTTCAGCTGAGCTTCCAGACTAAGATGAACTAGGAAGAAGGACCTGGCAGTCTACTTCTGAAAAAATTGGCTAGTGAAAACCTTATGCATAGTAGTGGAAAATGGTCTAATATACCAGAAGATGAGCCTTTCAGGTTGGAAGGCAGTCAAAAGATGACTGAGAAAGAGCTCCCTCCTCAAAGTTGAGTCTTTTAAATACCTGGATGGAGTCAAGCTTTTGGGACCTTCATTTGCTGATGTGGCACGACTCAAAATCAGAAGAAACAGCTGCAAATATCCATTAACAATAGGAATGTGGATTGTATGAAGTATAAATCTAGGAAAATTGGAAGTCATCAAAAATGAAATGGGATGCATAAATATCGATATCCTAAGCATTAGTGAGCTGAAATGGACTGGTATTGGCCATTTTAAATCAGATAATCATATGGCCTACTACGCTGGGAATGACAAATTGAAGAAGAATGACATTGAGTTCATCGTCAAAAAGAATATTTCAAGATCTACCCTGAAGTACAGCACTGTCAGTGATAGGATAATACCCATACAACTACAAGGAAGACAAGTTAATATGACTATTATTCAAATTCATGCACCAACCACTAAGGCTAACGATGAAGAAATTGAAGATTTTTACTAACATCTGTAGTTTGAAATTGACCAAACATGCAATCAAGATGCATTGATAATTACAGGCGATTGGAATGCAAAAGTTGGAAACAAAGGATTGGTAGTTTTAAAATGTGTCCTTGGTGATGGAAATGATGACAGAGATTACGTGATAGAATTTTGCAAGACTGATGACTTATTCATTGCAAACACCTTTTTTCAGCAACATAAATGGCCACTATGCATGTGGACCTTGCCAGATGGAATACACAGGAATCAAATTAACTACATCTGTGGAAAAGATGGAAAAGCTCAATATCATCAGTCACAACAAGGCCAGGGGCCAACTGTGGAACAGATCATTAATTACTCGTATGCAAGTTCAAGCTGAAGTTGAAGAAAGTTAGAATAAGTTCACAAGAGCCAAAGTACAATCTTGAGTGTATTACACCTGAATTTAGAGACCATCTCAGGAATGGATTTGATGCAGTGAACACTAACGATAGAAGAACAGTTGAACTGTGGAATGACATCAAGGACATCATACATGAAGAAAGCAAGAGATTATTAAAAAGACAGGAAAGAGAGAAAAGACCAAAATGGATGTCATAAGAGATTGTGAAACTTGCTCTCGAATGTAGCAAAGGGAAGAAATAATGAAATAAAAGAGCTGCACAGAAGATTTAAAAGGGCAGCACGAGAAGACAAAGTAAAGTATTATAATGAAATGTGCAAAGATCTGGAGATAGAAAACAAAAGGAGAAGAACATGCTCAGCATTTCTCAAGCTGAAAGAACCGAAGAAAAAATTCAAGACTTCAGTTGCAATATTGAAGGATTCTATGGGGAAAATATTAAATGATATAGGAAGCATCAAAAGAAGATGGAAGGAATCCATAGTCACTGTAAAAACAATTGATGTTCAACCATTTCAGGAGGTAGCATATGATCAAGAACCGATGGTACTGAAGGAAGAAGTCCAAGCTGCAGTGAAGGCATTTGCAAAAAATGAGAGGCTCCAGGAATTGATGGAATACTCATCGAGATGTTTCAATAAACTGATGCATGCAGCTCTGGAAGCACTCATTCATCTATGCCAAGAAATTTGGAAGAGAGCTACCTGGCCAACCTACTGGAAGAGATCCGTATTTGTACCCATTTCAAAGAAAGGAGATCCAACAGAATGCGGGAACTACCGAACAATATCATTAATATCACATAAGTAAAATTTTGCTGAAGATCATTCAAAAGCGGTTGCAGCAGTACATAGATAGGCAATTGCCAGAAACTCAAGCCAGATTCAGAAGAGGATGTGAAACAAGGGGTATCATTGCTGTTGTCAGAAGGATCATGGCTGAAAGCAGAGAATACGAGAAAGGTGTTTACCTGTGTTTTACTGACTATGTAAAGGCATTCGACTGTGTGAATCATAACAAAATATGGATAAAATTGAGAAGAATGGGAAATCCAGAACACTTAATTGTGCTCATGAGGAGCCTGTACTTAGACCAAGAGACAGTCATTCAAACAGAACAGTAGGATACTGTGTGGTTTGAAGTCGGAAAAGGTGTGTGCCAGGGTTGTATCCTTTCACCATACTTATGCAATCTGTATGCTGAGCAAATAATCTTAGAAGCTATACTATATAAAGAAGAACACGGCAACAGGATCGGAGGAACACTCTTTAACAACCTGCAGTATGCAGATGACACAACCTTGCTTGCTGAAAATGAAGAGGACTCGAAGCACTTACTGATGAAGATTAAAGACCACAGCCTTCAGTATGGATTACACCTCAGCATAAAGAAAACCAAAATCCTCACAAATCGACCAATAAGCAACATCATGATAAACAGAGAAAAGTTTGAAGTTGTCAAGGATTTCATTGTACTTAGATCCACATTAAACACCGATGGAAGCAGCAGTCAAGAAATAAAAATGCGCATTCCATTGGAGAAATCTGCAGCAAAGACCTCTTTAAAGTGTTAAAAAGCAAAGATGTTACCTTGAAGACTAAAGTATACTTGACCCAAGCCATGATGTTTTCAATTGCCTCATAAGCATGCAAAAGCTGGACAATAAATAAGGAAGGCCAAAGATTTTATGACATTTCAACCCTTATTTAATAATATTCAGTAATTTCAATTTGCCCTTTGCATTAAAATAAATGATAATTATAAGAAAATTCTTGCATAAGTTACCTCTTCAGCCTCATTTGATTCTACTTCGACCACTACCAACACCACAAGCATTTCCTACTGTGTAGCCATAATTTTTTTTTCCAGATAGATTTGTATAATTTTCCTTTTAGAACATATCACAGATTGTATTTTTTGTAAAAAAGTATTGGCATTTAGTTTTTAAAAGAGCAAATAAATATTCTAAGACAAGACATTACAGTTTGAAAGATGGCAATATGCAAGTATTTTGGACCTCCAAGAAGGGGATAAATTATACAGTGTTTCCAGGGAAAACGTTTTGAGAAATCCTAAAATGAATTAAAATGACCAATGTGACTCTAATGTACTTGTACTTGTTATTGAAATACTTAGTTTGTAGCCTTAAAAAATCTATAGCAGTTTCTTATTTTTCTTCTCAGTCTGCTTAACACCATGCCATGATATGAACCAAATAATAAAGTGCAAGAAATGCAACTGATTCCCTTCTCTCTTTTACTCCCGCAAGCAATTACCCTCCTCTCTGCCCCCTAGTGCACGTCACTTTTAAGCTGCTTAGAAACCCACTGCTTTTTTCTTCATTAAATTACTCTTCAACAAGGACTTTTCTTCAGGTACATATGAGATCTCTATGCTGAGCCAACAGGAGAGCTTTTAATTGGCTTTCAAGAAAGGCAGTAAACAGCCTTAAAGGTATTTCTAACACTAGGGGAAAATGCTAATGACAGAAAAGACTTTGAATTTAGTTATACCTGAATTTCTCAGCTAGATGAAATCACTGATAAGGGATGTGTTGCAAATAATGTACCCATAGAATCTATAAACACATATTGCCTTTTCTCTCTAGAGGTAGTCAATTCTAGAAGTAATGCTATGAAAGCAAAACCTAGCATAGAGTAGGTGCTCAATTCATAGACGTGGAAATTCTCGTTTCCATTTGTCTTACTGTTTGCATACTTTTCCCATTCACAGATAACCTTGGTGCTTTAGTTTTACCAAATTTTACTATATCAAACATATTGGATGTTACAATGAGGATATTAATGTTCTCTCCTAACACAAATGTCTTTAAGTACGGTCCTGCTGCTGCTACTAACAAATCAGATAGAAACTGTCTTCAAATAGCATATGGCACCATGTCCTTACAGTTTTTTCCCCCTTCTCAGTAGTGATGCCTATTCTCAGGTAAATCCTTTGCACAAATAGCAACTTCTTACATTACTGCACTCAAAGTGGTCTCTATACAAAAAATATTTAGACAGCTTCCTCTAGATTTCTTTGCTGAACTGTCTCTGTGCCTCTGTCAAAAATCAGTTTACTGTATCTGTTTAGATTTATTTCTGGGCTCTTGCTTCTGTTTCATTGATCTGCATGCCTATTCTTTGCCAACACAACTGTCCTGATCATTGCAGCTTTACAGTAAGTTGTGAAATTGGTAGAAATTTTTCTTCTTCTTTACTATAGTGTTGGATAGTCTAGGTATTTGCTTTTCCACATAAATTTTAGAATCAATTTGTCAGTATATACAAAAAACAATCTTACTTGGATTTTGATTGAGGCTGTGTCAAATCTAGAGATCAAACTGGGGAGAATTTAACAGTATTGAGTCTTCCAATCCATGAAAATAAAATAATTCTCCATTTAATTACATATCCTTTGATTATTTCATCAGTGTTTTATAGTTTTCTGCATACAGATCCCATACATATTTTGTGA
This sequence comes from Dugong dugon, assembly GCA_030035585.1. Taxonomy (NCBI): domain Eukaryota; kingdom Metazoa; phylum Chordata; class Mammalia; order Sirenia; family Dugongidae; genus Dugong; species Dugong dugon. The sequence goes on from CM057467.1 coordinate 110,341,822, forward strand.
GATTTATACTCAAGAACTTTATTTTTTGTTGCTCTTGTAAATTGTGGAGCCCTGGTGGCACAGTGGTTAAGTGTTAGGCTGCTAATCAAAAGGTTGACAGTTCGAATCCACCAGCTGTTCCTTGGAAACCCTATGGAGCAGCTCTACTCTGTCCTATAGGGTCACTATGAGTCGGAATCGACTAGACAGCAATTTTTTTTAAACTGCAAATTGTATTATTTAAAATTTCAAATTCCAATTGTTTATTGCTCAATAAGAAATCAATGACTTCTTTTATATTGACATTGCTGCAGTCAAATATTAGTTCAAGAAATGTTTTGAATTATTTTGCTTCCTCCCTTGACAATCAAATCATCAGAGAATAAGGACAGTTTAATTCCTTATTCTCAATCTGTACATATATTATTCCTTTTTTTTTTGTGTTACCCTACTTGTCAGGTCTTCCAGTAGGATGTTACATAGGAGTGTTGAGAAACGACATCCTTGCCTTGTTCCCTGTCTCAGGGGAAATTGTCTAATGACTCACTATTAACTATCGTGTTAGCTGTTGTTCTTTTGTAGATGTTCTTTATCAAGTTGAGGAAATTCCCCTCTAGTTTTTTGACAGTTTTTATCATGAATGGGTGTTGGATTTTTTCTAATGTTTTTCTGTATGAATTGTATGTGATATTATGATTTTTTCTTCTTTAGACTGTTGATAGGATGAATTCCATTAATTGATATTGAGCCAGCCTTGCATATGTAGAATAAACTATTTTTCAGAGTGGAAGTTAAGTGCACATTATTTCATTTGTACCTATTAAAATGAATCTAATTGAAAGCCTAAATCACTAATATGTCTTAATTCTTTATACACTATTTTACTTTCAAATTTATATTATGTCTCATACAGCTTCATGCATATCCTTCAATTTTCTGCTAAGTTAACTTGAGTAAGAGAGGGGATAGGGCAAATTTGGATCCCATGCTCAGAAATTTTTCTCCAGAGGGTTTTAATTAGCATGGTTCTTTCTTTCTTCCATTTTGGTGCTTTTTTTGTTAATCGTTAGCTATGTGAACTTAGACAAAATTTTACCCTTCTGAACAACACAGGAAGCATCAAAAGAAGATGGAAGGAATACACAGAGTCACCGTACCAAAAAGAATTGATTGACATTCAACCATTTCAGGAGGTAGCATATGATCAACAACCTATGGTACCGAAGGAAGAAATCCAAACTGCTCTGAAGGCACTGGAAAAAAACAAGAATCCAGGAATTGCTGGAAAACAATTGATATGTTTCAACAAATGGATGCAGTAATAGAAGTGCTCACTTGTCTATACCAAAAAATTTGGAAAGAAGGACACTATATAATGATTAAGGGGATGATCCATCATGAAGACATAACCATAATAAACATCTACGCACCCTATGATAGGGCTCCAAAACACATAAAACAAACTAACAACACTGAAAAGAGAAACTGACAGTTACACAATAATAGTAGGAGACTTCAACACACCACTCTCAGTAAAGGACAGAACAACTAAGAAGAAACTCAGCAAAGATACAGAAGACCTAAAGAGCACAATAGCCAACTTGACCTCATAGACATATATAGAACACTCCACCGAACTGCTGCAAAGTACACATTCTTTTCCAATGCACATGGAACGTTCTGCAGAATAGACCACATCTTAGGCCACAGAGCAATCCTCAACAAGATCCAAAACGTTGAGAGAATTCAAAATATCTTCTCTGACCACAATGCCATCAAGGTAGAAATTAACAACAGAAAGAGCAAGGAAAAAAATCAATTACATGGAAACTGAATAATACCCTACTTACACATCACTGGGTAGTAGAAGAAATCAGAGAAGGAATCACAAAATTCCTAGAATCAAATGAGAATGAAAACACTTCATACCAAAACCTTTGGGACACAGCAAAGGCAGTCCTCAGAGGATAAATTATAGCGATAGATGCACACATCAAAAAAGAAGAAAGGGACAAAATCAAAACATTAAACTACACAACTCCAACAGATAGAAAGAGAACAGCAAAACAAGCCCACAGCCAATGGAAGAAAGGAAATAGTAAAGATCACAGCAGAAATAAATGAAATAGAGAACAGAAAAACAATGGAAACAATCAACAAAACCTAAAGTTGGTTCTTTGAAAAAATCAACAAAATTGACAAACCACTGGCCAGACTGACAAAAGAAAAACAGAAGACGACGCAAATAACCCAAATAAAAAATGAAATGGGGGACATTACAACAGACCCATCTGAAATAAAAAGGATTATAAGAGAATATTATGAAAAACTATACTCCAAAAATTTGAAAACCTAGAGGAAACAGATACATTTCTAGAAAAACACTACCTACCCAAACTACAACCAAGTGATGTTGAAAATCTGAACAGACCCATAACAAGAGAAGAGATTGAAAAGGTAATAAAAAAAACTCCCAACCAATAAAAGCCCTGGACCAGATGGCTTCCCTGGAGAATTCTACAAAACATTTACAGAAGAGCTTCTTACCAGTACTACTAAGGCTATTTCAAAACATAGAAAAGGAAACAACACTTCCAAATTCATTCTATGAAGCCAGCATAATGTTAATACCAAAACTAGGCAAAGATGTCACAAGAAGATAAAATTACAGACCAATATCTCTCATGAATATAGATGCAAAAATTCTCAACAAAATTCTAGCCAACAGAATTCAACATCATATCAAAAAAATAATACACCACAACCAAGTAGGATTCATACCAAGTATGCAAGGATGGTTCAACATTAGAAAATCAATCAACGTAATCCACCACATAAATAAAAGGAAAGAAAAGAATCACATGATTATCTCAATTGTTGCAAAAAGGCATTTGACAAAGCCCAACACCCATTCCTGATAAAACTCTCAATAAAATAGGTATAGAAGGGAAATTTCTCAACATAATAAAGGGCATCTATGAAAAACCAATGGCCAACATCATTCTTAATGGAGAGAGGCTGAAAACATTTCCCTTGAAAACAGGCACAAGACAAGGATGCCCTTTATCACCACTCTATTTAACATTGTGCTGGAAGTTCTAGCTAGAGCAATACGGCAAGAAAAAGAAATAAAGGACATCCAAATTGGTAATGAAGAAGTTAAACCGTGCCTGTTTGCAGATGATATGATACTATACATAGAAAACCCTAAAGACTCCAGGAGAAATCTGCTGGAACTAATAGAAAGATTCAGCAGAGTAGGAGGATACAAGATAAACATACAAAAATCAGTTGGATTCCTATACACCAATAAGGAGAACGATGAAAAGGAAATCATGAAAACAATACCATTTATAACAGCCCCTAAAAAGATAAATTACTTAGGAATAAATCTAACCAGGGATGTAAAAGACCTATACAAAGAAAACTACAAAACACTACTGCAAGAAACCCAAAGCGATCTACATAAATGGAAAAACTTACCATGCTCACGGATAGGTAGACTCAACATTGTGAAAATGACAGTATTACCCAAAGCAATTTACAAATACAATGCAATCCCGATCCAAATACCAACAACATTCTTCAAAGAGACAGAAAAACTAATCATGAACTTTATATGGAAAGGGAAGAAGCCCCGACTAAGTAAAGCACTACTGAAGAAGAAGAATAAAGTTGGAGGACTCACACTACCTGACTTCAGAACCTACTATACAGCTACGGTAGTCCAAACAGCCTGGTACTGGTACAATGACAGATTCATTGACCAATGGAACAGAATTGAGAACCCAGATGTAAGTCCATTCACCTACAGTCACCTGAACTTCGACAAGGGCCCAAAATACATCAAATGGGGAAAAGACAGTCTTTAACAAATGGTGCTGGCAAAACTGGATAGCCATCTGCAAAAAAAAATGAAACAGGACCCATATCTCACGCTGTATACAACAACTACTTCAAAATGGATCAAAGACCTGAATATAATGCCTAAAACTATAAAGTTCATAGAAGAAAAATTTGGACCAACACTACAGGCCTTAATACATGGCATTAACAGGATACAAACCATAACCATCAACACACAAACCCCAAATGATAAGCTAGATAACTGGGATCTTCCAAAAATCAAACACCTATGCTCTTCAAAAGACTTCACCAAAAGAGTCAAAAGAGAACCTACAGACTGGGAAAAAATTTTTGGACAGTACAAGTCAGACAAAGGTCTCATCTCCATAATCTACAAGAAAATCCAACACCTCTACAACAAAAAGACAAATAATCCTATTAAAAAATGGGCAAAGGAAATGAACAGACATTTCACCAAAGAAGACATTCAAATGGCCAACAGACACATGAGGAAATGCTCGTGATCACTAGCCATTAGAGAATTGCAAATTAAAACCACAATGAGATACCATCTCACCCCGGCATTACTGGCACGAATCAAAAACATTGGAAATAACAAATGTTGGAGGGGCTGCGGGGAGATAGGAAATCTTATGCACTTCTGGTGGGAATGCAAAATGATACAACCATTTTGGAAAATGATATGGTGCGTTGTCAGAAAGCTAGAAATAGACGTACCATTCGATCCAGCAATCCCACTCCTAGGAATATATCCTAGAGAAATAAGAGTCGTCACTCGAATAGACATATGCACACCTATGTTCATGGTAGCATTGTTCACAATAGCACGGTGATGGAAACAACCTAGGTGCCCATGAACAGCTGAATGGATAAACCCACTATGGTACATACACACAATGGAGTACTATGCAACGATAAAGAACAATGATGAATCTGTGAAGCATCTCATAAGATGCATGAAACTGGTGGACATTATACTGAGTGAAATAAGTCAATCACAAATGGACAAATATTGTATAAGACCTCTATTGTAAAAACCCATGAAAAAGTTCACACACAAAAAGGAACAATCTTTGTTGGTTTCCAGGGATGGGAGGGGTGGAGGGGAAATACTAAATAGGCAATAGATAAGGGGTATCTTGGGTGAAGGGTGAGACAGTACACAATACAGGGGAAAACAGCACAACTTGTACAAGGAAAGATCATGGAAGCTCCCTAGAAACATCCAAACTCCCTGAGGGACTGAATTGCTGGGTGGAGGGCTATGGGGACCATGGTCTCGGGGAACATCAGCTCAGTTGGCATAACACAGTTTATAAAGACAATTTTCTGCATTCTACCTTGGCAAGTAGCATATGGGGTCTTAAAAGCCTGTGAGCAGCCATCTAAGATACTCCACTGGTCTCATCCCTTTGTGAGCAAGGGGAGTGAAGAGAACAGGATACAAGGAAAAGATTAGTCTGAAGGGCTAATGGACCACCGCTACCAAGGCCTCCACTGGACTGAGTCCAGTACAGCTACATGGTGCCCGGCTACCACCACTGACTGCTCTGACCAGGATCACAACAGGGGATTCTGGACAGAGCTGGAGAAGGAGGTAGAACAAAATTCTAATTCAAAAAAAAAAAAAAAACAGATTTACTGGCCTAAAGGAGACTGGAGAAACCCCTAGAATATGGCCCCCAGACACTCTTTTAGCTCAGTGGTGACGTTATCTCCGAGGTTCACCGTTCATCCTGGGAGCGGACAGCCCCGTAAAACCAAATGGGACTAATGAGACACATCAGTCCAGGGACAAGGGCCAGAAGGCAGAAGGGGACAAGGAAGCTGGTGATAGGGAACCCAAGTTTGAGTAAAGATAGTGTTGATATTTTGTGAGTTTGTTAACCATTGTCATAGGGCAACATGTGTACTAACTGTTAAATGAGAAACTATTTTGTTCTGTATGCCTTCATCTAAAGTGAGAATAGCAGCACAATTGGAAGAACGTAGTCGATGTCACTGAACTGGGCATGTAAAAATCTTTGAAATGGTCTATCTTTGGCTATGTATATTTTCACCAAAAAGAGGGTTGACATGTTGTGGGGTTGTTAACCAATGTCATAAAACAATATGCGTACTACTGTTTCATGAGAAACTATTTGTTCTGTAAGCCTTCACCTGAAGTACAATAGAAAAAAAAAAAAGGAAAGACTTACATTCTAAAAATAAAATCATAAAGTTCAGGAAAAAAAAAATTTGGAAGGTGGCTACCTGGCAAACCAACTGCATGAGACCCGTATTTGTGCCCATTCCTAAGAAAGGCGATCCAACAGAATGTGGAAATTATCAAACAATATCATTAATATCACATGCAATTAAAATTTTGCTGATGATAATTCCAAAGTGTTTGCAGCAGTACATTGACAGGGAACTGTCAGAAATTCAAGCCAGATTCAGAAGAGGACGTGGAACAAGGGATATCATTGCTGATGTCAGATGGATATTGGCTGAAAGTAGAGAATACCAGAAAGACGTTTACCTATGTGTTTTTGACTATGCAAAGGCATTCAACTGTGTGGTGCGTAACAAATTATGGATAACATTGCAAAGAATGGGAATTCCAGAGCAATTAATTGTGCTCTGCAGAACCTGTGCATAGATGAAGAGGCAGTCATTTGAAAAGAACAAAAGGACACTGTGTGGTTTAAAATCAGGAATGGTGTGCATCAGGGTTGTATCCTTTCACTATACTTATTCAATCTGTATGCTGTGGAAATAATCCAAGATGCTGGACTATACGAAAAATAACTTGGCGTCAGGATTGGAGGAAGACTTATAAACAATCTGCAACATGTAGATGACAGAACCTTACTTGCTGAAACTGAAGAAGACTTGAAACACTTACTGATGAAGATCAAAGACTATAGCCTACAATGTGAATTACAAGTCAACATAAAGAACACAGAAATTCTCACAACTGTATCAATAAACAACATCCTGATAAATGGAGAAAATATTGAAGTTGTCAAGGATTTCATTTTATTTGGTTCTACAATCAATGCCCTTTGGAAGCAGCAGTCAAGTAATCAAATGACATTATTTTGGGCAAATCCACCACGAAAAACCTCTTTAAAGTATTAAAAGCAATGAGGTCACTTTGAGGACTAAGGTGCACCTGACACAAGCCATGGTATTTTCAATTGCCTCATATGCATGCGAAAGCTGGATAATGAATAAGGAAGATTGAAGAAGAATTGATGCACTTTAATTATGGTGTTGGGAAAAAATATTGAACCATGGACTGACAGAAGAACAAACATATCTGTCTTAGAAGAAGGACAGCCAGAACACTCCTCAGAAACGAGGATGGTGAGACTTTGTCTCACATACTTTGGACATGTTATCAGGAGGGACCAGTCCCTGGAGAAGGACCTCAGGCTTGGTAAAGTAGAAGGTCAGCAAAAAAAAGGAAGACCCTCAATGAGATGGATTGCCACAGTGGCGGCAACAATGAGCTCAAACACAGCAATCATTGTGAAGATGGTGCAGGACAGGGCAGTGCTTTGTTTGTTGGACATAGGGTTTCTGAGTTGGAACTGACTTGATGGCACCTAAAAAAAAAAAAACAACAAACTCCAATACCTGTGAAAATGTATTTGGTACATATTAAGGGCACTGCTAGTATTACTTGCTAATACTATTATTATTTGTTATCAATGAGTTTCTAATTTTCAAGTAGTCCTTGAACTTTGTTTGTTTGTTTTATTCACAATGATATCTGAATAAAATTTTGCAATACTTTGAAGTCATAATACACTCGCTACGTAATTTCTTTAATCACTCAATAAAGAAAATAAGATTGCTTTATAAGATACATTCTTAATGAATCCTTGTGCTTTCCAAGTAATCACCGGTTTCCTATTCAATCTTTTCCAAACCATCTCTTTGGATAGATATTATTTTTTTAGAATTGACATTAAACTCACCAGCCTAATGAGGTGTTCAAAATATCCTGTTACCAGAGGAAGTTGTACATGTCTATACGTTTTGAGTTTTCCAACATTTCTGTTTACATTATGTGGAATCTGTTATCATTCAGAACAAGAACTCAGGAAGAGGTTTGTTGTTGTTGATGTTATTCATAACGTATGTAGTTTGGGTAAGGACTTAGCAGAAACTTTCTCTGTTTTGAATATTTCTGTCATCTTACAGAGGGATCATTATTATTTTCACTGATATAATGTTCAAAGGTTCATTAAAATTATAATTATAATTAAATTAATATTTAATTTTTTATAATTATGAAAAAACGTATAATATTAATAATAAGATAAAAGGATTGGCCAAGAGTAGATGAGAAGTCCTATATTTAACTTTCACACTTTCTTCTCACTCAATAACTATCTCATTATCTGACATTTCGCATTTCTGACAACTTTGAAAAAATTCTCAGGCAGGCTTCCAATTGTCTGGGTCTCATGGGGGTCATGGCAGGGCCCGGGGTGCCCTGAATATAGCAGAGGCCCTGGCAATGACCAGGCCTCACGAGGAAAGGTGGCCAACCGTTCATGGGATGCCTTTTCCGCTTCATCTATGACGTCTCAGTCCAGCTATGGAGGGTGTGGGGCGACAGCAGGATTGGACAAGGTCACGGGTGGGCAGGGGGAGTCTGGGAAGGTACCAGGGAGGTCTGTGGGGGAGGAAAGAAAGGGGAGAAAGGGAAGGGGATCACACAGGGCTGCCATGCCAGGGTGGAAGGAGGACGAAGAGGGTCGCCACCCAGGGCGGGAGGTGGCAGGAGGAGGACGAATGGGGTCTTCACTCAGGGCCGATAGTAGGAGACAATCCGTGGTGAGCAGCGGAAGGTGGCCAGTGGATGGTAGCAGGCAACACTTGACCACCACCACCATGCCACCATGACTCTTTACCCCCGCAGGCTCCATGGTGGTGGGGAAGGGGTTCTGCTGTACAACACGCTTCCTGAGAAGAGCTGGAGCGGTGAGCGATGGGGGTGGGGAGTGAAGGGGGCAGGCTCCAGTGTCAAAGACAGGGCATGGCCCCCAACTCTTGCATGATGACAGTTTTGCATAATGACCTGGTCTTTGGAGCCTAATCATATCAATAAGTGAGGAGTGAGGTTATTAGTTTTTGTCTTCTCAGTCACTTGAGAAAGCGTATTACGTGGCTTAATGAATGCTGTTTTACTATTGATTGTTATCACCACAGTAAAACTGTCTTTTATTTCAGATTCATGCTCAGGCAATTAACTAGATTTTTTTTTTTCTTACTCTGTATTTTTCAAGTCTCGTATAGGATGCTCTAATTTTTTCCTCAGTGCATATAATTGCTCGCACCCAGAAAATTCTTAAAATTACAATGGAATGGAATATCCTAATGTCTCCCTAATGTTACTGTTTAGATTAAGATATTGTGAAGAAAGACTATGCATGAACGCGCTCACACACACGAGAGAGAGAGAGAGAGAGAGAGAGAAAGAGAGATTGAATTACCACATTCTTATTTATTTTATGCTGAAATAATATCCCTATTCATTTACATTTTTAAGAGGGGAAACATATACACTAAAAATATGAAAAAAAAAGTCATTAGATTTCCTCTCCTCATTATAGTTTCCTAGTGCTTTGTTTTTTTTCTAGTATGTAACGTGTGAAATATTTTAAGATTTGAAGTTTAGAATGTTTTTATTTAATCTTCCACTGTTTTAAGTATAGGAAAAGAATTGAAACCATTTGAATGCAATTGCTGTGTCTAATGTACTACATTTTTTCTATAAATGTCCCATCCGTGTTCACTTAATATGTCCAGTCTGTCACTAGGCTGTACTTGGTGTCTGTGAAATGCCATTCCTTGTCAATTTTGGCTTCTTTGCCAGTGAAGAAGTTACTATTTTCTTGTCCTAGGGATATATGCCACTTTGACATATTTTTAATGTAAATGCCATTTATCTACTCCTATAGTTGAGTATATCTACTCTTATATTTGAAAATAAGAAATTACGGTAGAAAGTCTCTCCAAACATCCCACGCCTCTGCACTTTTATTCCCAAGCAACAGCAACCTTTACTCTCCATTTTGCCAAAAGTTTTTATTTAAAAGTGAATTTCACTTTCAACTAACTAATTCACACAGTGTGCTCTGCTTGTATGTTTGCTGTGTTTATTCTTGTAAATTTACAATACAAAATTATACAATAATTGTTCCAAATTCCCCCAATCTACTATATCATCTTTCCCTTCTCGTTACTTATCCTGCATTTCACCCTGGAGACAAATCTGGGACTTGAACACTGTCAGGATTTTCTCAATCCCTCATCTTCATTTTTCATGAAGAATGGCTTCAATATCGTGGATTACATCATAAATTCTCTACAATAGCTTGAGTCCATCAGTAGCTATGTTCCCGTATGCTAAAAGTCTCATTTTAGATCTGAAATCATCTCTCTTTTTGAAATCTAAGAAAGGGCATTGGGAGATGTAGGCAACTTGAGCATACCTACATACATTTCCATGGTGAGGAATATGGAAAGGCCTGAGAGGAATAGGAAAACTGCCACTACAATCACATGTCTAGACACACGGTAAGAATGGCAAACTTTTATAAAGTCCATATAAATTCCTGCATACCAATGATCATTTCATTCCATTATGCATAAGGTCTGCAGGAGTTGGAGTCAACTCAGTGTCAACTAACAACAAAAATAATATAATTTCCTGGGATGTTATTTTTCAATATTCTAATTATCTTTACGTGTAAAGAATTGGACTAATCATGATACTTGATTTTGACACATTCCGATCATTATTTATTTTCCTGATATATTTTGTTGTTCTTCTTTTCTTTATTCTTTCTTTGACATTGCCACTGGTCTGCGAGACCACCCACATCATCAGTGATTCACTAGGAAGACTCACAGAACTCAACAGTACAGTCTTACTCATGGCTACGATTTATACCAGTGAGAGAATACAAAAGAAAATCAGGACTGACGTATCAGAGATAAATCCTTTACCAATTAACATTGTTGCCAGTGTTGCTCTTGGAGGATTTCAAGACTCTTAGTACTGCTACAAGTAAAATTTGAGTTTCCCAGTTTTTGAAAGCCTCCAGAGTTAAATTTTTAATATAATAACAATTTATTGTATAGCTCACAAAGGAATATATTTTGAGATCAGCAACTGAAAAAAAAAATTGTAAGAAAGTCCAAATATTTAATAATTTAATATTGCTCATTTGGAGGTAGAAAACCACGTTATTATTAAAACCCTTTGAGAATTGCTAAGTCCAAAATTTTTATCTTATTTATATAGACAAAATTCATTGTCCCTCTAATTTTTAGACCTAACTTAGAGGAAAGCAAAAAATAAAATAAAATAAAACTGCAAAGTCACCATTGCCAACAGGCAATTTTTTGAGGGCTCACATTTAGTTATTTCAGTCTTGCTTATTTGGTTCCAATGTAATAAATTCACAGCCTGAGATATTTGGCTGGAGGCCACTTTAGATAATATTTCAGAATTCTGCCACCTTAGTTCTTTCTTAACTGAATTAGCAGCATGAAATCCAAAATTGCCTGTCTTGGAAATTATTATGAGTTGTAATCTCTGCAAGAGCTTTCTGGTTTTTTCCTTCTATTGTGGATATGTTTTCTTTTATTTATTTAGTTAGTTTGTAAGCTACCATTATGAGGATACCTGGGATCCTTATTAAATTTTGGGAATTCATGGGTTTAAAGGAACTGTGCTGGATATTGTAGGGCAAATCTACCTATAAATCCAAGCAAAAGGAGATAAATCATTTTTTAAAGGAGGTAGATTACCTCTAGTTACTATAAAAAGTAAAAATTTTTAAAGAAATTTACATTTAATATATATATTGCTCTTTCTTTACTAGTCTGTACTCTCTTCTTCTTTATGAGTGAACTATTGGAAATGATCTTTGTAGTAGCTAGTCTCCAAGACGACTCCCAATGAATGACTTTACCTCTTATCATACACTCTATGTATTCCCCTCCCAGATCACTGTGTCAGTAACATGAGGCAGAAGTGATGTTGTCACTTCTGAGATTAGTTTATACAAGACTGCAGTTGCAATCATAGGCGTGCACTCGTTTTTCTTGCCTGCCTCTTTCTCATTCTCTCTCTTTTTGGATCACTCATTCTGAGGGAAGCCAAGTCATGAGTGACTCAATGGAGAGGATCATGCAAAGAGGAAGTGAAGCCTCCTGCCAATCATGTGAGTGAGCGTGGAAGAAGAATCTCCAGCCTGAGTCAAGTCTTCAGAGACTGCAGTCCCAGATGAAACATAGTCTGCAAACTTATAAGAGATGTTGGAATAGAACAGTGCAGTTAAATTGCTCCCAAATATCTGAAATATGTAGGAAACCAAAAAAAACAAACAAAAAAAAAAACACATTGATGACTAAGCTCTCAAGGGCTTGCATAGTAAACTTTTTTAACAAGTCACTCTAATGCGTTACCAAAAGACCTGTGCAAAAATGTTCATAGCTGTCCTATTTTTCTTTTTTCTAGTTGACTTGAAAAGCCAACCAAATTTCAATAGTGCAACTTTATTGCTAGGCACTGGAAAAATTCCTTAAAATGGAAAATGTTCTAGTCCTTGAAAGCTGGTTAAACTCCCCAGCAAAAATGTACCAGCATGGTAATTAGTTAGAACTCACACACACACACACACACATGAACACACACGCACACATATACACATATATACACATATATGTCTAATTTACAATTTCCTTTACAGGTCCATTTAAGTTTTCCTCTTATTTTTGGCAAATGTATTCATTTTCTTATACAATTTAATACAATTTCTATAGCTCACTTTCTTATAGTTCAGTTACTTAATTAGCATATTATAGTAAATGTTATAAGGTTTGTTTATATATTGTGCTCTTTCTATAATAATGTTTATTGAATTATTACATATTAAAATATCTAGAATATCCATAATTATACTAACTCATTAACCTTTTTATACTTTGTGTTTATTTTTGCTGTGACAGTTTTTGTTACTCATGTTTGCAAAAAATATATGTATGTGTGCATCTTCTAAAAGGCCTAACTTTGATTTAAATGATCAACACCCTTTTAAAAATTTGATTAATTTCTCTTATCATTCTTTAACCCTTTCTTCTACCTAAACACTACTTTCATCAGTTAAAAACTTCAAATTTTATCTGAGCTCAACATTCCTAGAATTATGTTAAGTACTGTTGATTTTAATTAATCATCTCTGATAGCTTCTATAAATATAACTTTAGATTGATTGGTATTATTCTGAATATAAAAATATGTCTTTTACCTGTAGTTCAAGGTTAATTTTACCTGGGCAACATGTTTATTCAGGGAACCAAATGTCACCAGAGAATTAATGTTGTCCCTCGTTCTCCCTTTTTCATCCAGTGATCTGAACTTATACTCCTGACATGCAAAAAAATCATCAAGGCCATCTACAGGCTAAGAAATAATTTAACTTGAACTGTGTATTGTTAGTATAAACCCAGTAATGCTGTATTTTTACCTCTCTAATAGAGATCTAGAAATTATATTTAATCATGTTTAATAATTAAATTAAATTTAACCAGTCTTTTAAAATGTTAATACTGATAAATGACAAGGATACATATGAAATGAAAAAAACTTAAAATGTTATCCTTTTTAATAAAGAACTTATTGATGACGATATAAAACGGAGTGACAGCTGAAGATTTTCTTAGAACTTTATCTACCCTGCTTAGAATCACCTAACACACTTCATTATAGCACGAAGAAAGACTTACCAGATCTTAAGAATAGCAATTTGGGTTTCGTAGGGCCTTTAGAATTCTAATACCTGGATCAGAATAAATGAAGAGGAAAAGCTGTACAAGGCACCTCAGTGACTATTAAGCAGTTGGCAAATTTCACTACAGATACCCTGAGGGATATAGATAGGAATTGAAGGCCTGATTATAGAAACCACACAAAATCAAACAGCCCTTAGATATTTGCTTGTGGATCAAGGAAGACAATGAACTTTAATCAAACTTGCTCTGTCTTCATAGTTCAAGACAACTTCATTAAAACTAACATAAACACAAACACCACAGGCGGCAGTAAAATCATTGAGGGTTAGCCTACTCATCTGCACTGCGGTAACTCACAGGCTCACCATAGACCCAAGAAAGAGCAGCAAGACTTTAAAGGACTAGGAAATTATAGCCTATTAGTTTTATGCCTGGATTTTTTCTTTTTGAAAATAAAGTGGTGGTATAAAATGCTCCTGCAAACAAGCAGAAGTCTTACCAAAAGAGGGAATTTTTCCAATTAATGTCACTTAAAATATTTGTTTTCTTTTTTCTAAAATTTTATTGTACTTTAGGTGAATGTTTACACAGTAAATTAGTTTCCCATTCAATAATTCATACACAAATTTTTCTGTGACAGTGTTTGCAATCTATGCAATGTGTCAGCATTCTCCAGGTTCCCACGCTGGAATCTTCGTTTCCATTCCTCCGGTTTCCCTACCCCTCCTCCCTGTCTTCTCATCTTTGCTTTTGGGCAAATGTTGCCTTTTTGGTCTTGTATAGTTGATTGTTCTAAGGAGTACATTCCTCATGGGTGTTGTTTATTTCATAGGCCAGTCTATTATTTGGCTGAAAGGTGACCTCCCAAGAGTAGTTTCGGTTCCAGATAGAAAGGTGTCTTATGGCAAAAGTCTCGGGGGTTCCTCCAGTCTCTATCAGACAAGTAAGGCTGGTCTTTTATCATGAATTTGGATTTTGTCCTACATTTTTCTCCCATTCTAACTGGGACCTTCTATTATGTTCCTGGTCAGAGTGGGTGGTAGTGGTAGCTGGACACTATCTAGTTCTTTTGGTCTCAGACTAGAAGAGGCTGTGGTTCCTATGGGCCATTAGTCCTTTGGACTAATTGGTTCTTTGAGTGTTTGGTTTTCTTCACTCCCCTTTGCTTCAGTTGGGAAGAGACCAATAGATGTATCTTAGATGGCCGCTCACAAGCTTTTAAGACCCCAGACACCACTCACCAAAGTAGGATGTGGAACATTATCTTTATGAACTTTGTTGTGGGAATTGACCTAGCTAACCCCTAGGACTGTGGTCCTTAGCCTTCAAGCCCAGTAACTCAGTCCCCTGAGATGTTTGGGTATGTCTAAGAAGTTTCCATAACTGTGCCCCATATGTGCTCTATTATATATATGAATATATATGCAGCAAATATAAATATGTATATAAAAATGCCAACAACTATACTTAGATATGTACTCGGCTGTACTCCTGTACAACATCCTACCCCTATTTAGCATAATCATAAATTGTTGTTTGTTATTACTGTTTTTGCAGGATTGCATATGTTATAGTATTTACCATAATCCCTCCCCCCCCAAAAAAACCCATTGCCTTTGAGTCAATTCCCACTCATATCAACCCTACAGGACAGAGTTGAACTGCCTCATAGGATTTCCAAGGAGCATCTGGTGGATATGAACTACTGACCTTTTGGTTAGCAATCAAACTGTTAGTTATCCTTTATTCTTCCTTTGCCTTGGTCATGTTTTGCTGACTTCCCCCATATTGTGTATTACCTTTCCCTTCTCCAGAGTTAACACATGTCTACTATCTAATTAGTGATTCTCCCTCCATCCCCCTTCCATCCTTGGTAACCATGAAAGAATGTTTATTTCTGTATGTAAATGTATTCTTGACTCTTTATAATAGTGGTCTCAGTACAGTATTTGTCCTTTTGTAATTGACTTATTTCACTTAGCATAATGTCCTCCAGATTCATCCATGTTGTGAGATGTTTCACAGATTCATCATTATTCTTTATTGTTGCATAGTATTTCATTGTATGTATATACTGCAATTTGTTTATCCATTCAACCACTCAGGGACACTTAGGTTATTTTCATCTTTTTGTTATTGTGATTAATGCTGCAATAAACGTGAGTGTGCATATGTCTATTTGTGTCATAGCTATTATTTCTCTATGAAATATACCTAGGAAGGGATTGCTGGATCATGTAGTATTTCTGTTTCTAGACTTTTAAGGAAGCATCATACCGTTTTCCATAGTGGTTGTACAATTTTACAATCCTACAGCAGTTTATCTGGGCACTGGCTAGTTTCATCATCATATTTATGAGACAATTTTGTTGGCTATATAAGTCTTGGTTGGCAAATCTTTTATTTCCAGGTTTACTATACGTCATCTCATTGTCTTCTTTCCTGTATGGTTTCTGCTGAGAAATCAGAGCTTAGTCTTTTGGTACCCCTTTGTATGTGATATTTCTTTTTTCCCAAGCTGCTCTCAGAATTCTTTCTTTGTCTTTGGTTGAAGAAATTTTGATGATGATATGTCTTGGTGATTTTCTTTCAGGTCTATCCTCTATGCAGTTCATTGAGCTTTTTTGTATGGAAACATTTTCAACTTACAAATACTAAGGAAATTTTCTGCCAGCAAATCTTCAAAAATTCTCTCTGTGTATATTTTTACTTTATTTTTATTTTTTATCTCCTCCTGTTCTGGAATTCCAACCACATGTAAATTTTTCCTCTCGATAGTGTCCCCTATAACCCTTAGGCTTTCTTCATTTTGTGTTCTTTTTTCTGATTACTCTCAAACAAATTCGTATCAAGGGTTTTGCCCTCTATTTCACTGATTCTTTCTTCCATTGATTCAACTCTACTTCTATGTCCTTCCAATGAGTTATCTATTTCTGATATTTTATTCTTAATCTTCTCGATTTCTAGTTGCTGATTTTGTATGGTTTCTAATTGTCTATTTCCTCATTTTTTTTTCTTGTATTGTTTTCCTGAATTCTTTTAGAGTTTTGTCTGGGTCTTCCTTGATCTCTTTGAGGATCCTGTATATAAGTCTTCTGATTATCTTATCAGGTAGTTCCACTACCATTTTTCTCTCAGGAAGGTTTTCTCCTCTTTTATTTTGGTCATTTGCTTGAGACATCTTGTTCTGCTTCTTTATATGATTTGATATTGTCTGATGTCTCTGTGGCATTAAGATATTATTTTATTGATTGATTGTATGTTTTGTTTGCTTCATCCTAATTTTTGTTTTGTTTTGTTATATCAGGGCAGGAGGGTGAGCGTGCTCTGCTTGTCGCTAGTTTGGCAGCATGGGAGTGCTCACCACCTGTCTCTGGTGGGCAGGGTAGTGACTGGCAGTGTGAGCCCAGGTCTCTGTTCACTGGTCATATGGGCTGGCTGAGGGTGGGATGGTCATGTGTTGGGTGCCACCTTTCATTGGTCCAGCTGCTGAGTGGGTGAGGTAGTGCACAGGAGTGGGTGGCAGGCAAACAGGAGTGCAGAAGCATGCTCTCCTCCACTAGCCAGGTTGGTGAGTGATGGTGGGTTGTGGGAGCATGGGAGTGCACCCTTTGCCTATCACTGGGTGAGGGGTGTGGGCAGCAGGTGAGCAGGTGTGTGGTAGCGCATTGTCCTCTGCTCACCTGGTCATCAGACATAGGAATGTGGTGGGGAAATGGGAGCATGGGGGCACACTCTGCCACTCATTGTGGATGAGGCTGAATGGGGAAAAGGGAAGCTCATATGATGGTCCCTGGGCACATGGGGTGGCAGGAGTATGGGGGATTCCTGCCACCAATGATCAGGAGGGTGGGAGAAGGTGGAGCATGCTCCACTAGTCACCAGATATGAGTGCCTGGGCACTTCCGGCCAGCTGAAGCCAGCAATCTAGACCTGGAACTGACTAAGCAGGGGGGTAGCTACCCAGAGTTTGGCCAGGTGAGGGGCACCCTGCCAACAGTCTTTGAATCTATTACTCCATATGCGCCACCTGTCGCAATGGACAGAGACCACTGCTGGTGAATAGACCTGTCTCTGGATCCTGGCTCCCTCCCTACTCTGTGGATGCCAGGATCCCTGGAACTCTCACCCTCATTCCTGTACTTCCCCTCCTTACATCCAGATCATGTTCCACTCACCTTGATTCACTTAGGTTATGTCTACACAGTTTCTCTGTGTCTTGTAAGGAATTTCATGAAGTTGCCTTCCTGTGCTCCTCATCTGAGGTCACTGCTCACTTTGTCTCAAGATGACCACGCTGTGCCAAGGCAGCTGGCAGGACGTCTGCATTCTGTATCACTCCTTGTTTGCTGCCTTCCTTCAATTTCTTCTTCCAATCAGTGTTCAATCCTATTCTTTCACCTTCCGTTTGATGTTCAGGGTTCCAGGATTGTCATCTGCATCTGTTTCACCTGGGTTCTCTGGTCTTTGCTGTAGAGAGACGGCATTGTGTGTCTAAGCAGCTATCTTGACTCCTCTTTTAAAAATATTGTTAATATGCCATATTGTTGTTGTTGTTGTTAGGGGCTGTGGAGTCAGCTCCAATTCATAACAACCTTATGGATAACAGAAAAAAATATTGCCTGGTCCTGTGCCACCTTCATGATTGTTGCTATATTTGAGTCCATTGTTTTGGCTATTGTGACAATGCATTTCATAGAGGGTTTCTCTCATTTTTACTGACCCTCTACTGTACTTACCATGATGTCCTTTTCTAGTTATTGGTCTTTACTAATGACGTGTCCAAAGTAAGCCAGGCAAAAGTCTCACCATCCTCGCTTCTAAGGTGCATTCTTGTTTTATTTCTTCTAAAACTTACTTGTTCATATGTTCATTCTTCTGGCTGCCCACAGTATATTCAAAATTCTTTGACAACATCACAGTTCAAATGCATCAATTATTTTTAGGTCTTCCTTTTATGTTGTCCAGTTTTTGCATGCCTATGAGGTGATTAAACAAACTATGACTTGGTAAGGTGCACCTTATTCATGAAAGTAACATCTTTGCATTGAAGTCTTTAGAAGGATCTTTTGCTGCAGATTGCAACATTGTTGCTGTTAGGTGCCATTGAGTTGCTTCCAACTCAAAGGGACTGTATATGCAACAGAATGAAACACTGTCCTGTCCTGCGCCATTCTCACAATCATTGTTATGCTTGAGCCCATTGCGGCAGCCACTGTGTCAATACATCTCATTGAGGGTCCTTCTCTTTTTTCACTGACCCTCTACTTTACGAAGCATTATGTCCTTCCCCAGGGAATGATCCCTTCTGATAACACGTCCAAAGTATGTGAGATGTAGTCCCGCCATCCTTGCTTCTAAGGAGCATTCTGACTATTCTTCTTCCAAGACAGATTTGTTCCTTCTTTTGGCAGTCCATGGTATATTAAACATTCCTTGTCAATGCCATAATTCAAAGGTGTCAATACTTCTTCGGTCTTCCTTATTCATTGTCCAGATTTTGCATGCATATGAGGCGATTGAAAACACCACCACTTGGGTAAGGCGCACCTTAGTCCTTAAAGTGACATTTTGCTTTTTAACACTTTAAAGAGGTCTTTTGCAGCAGATTACCCCAATGCAATTCGTCGTTTCATTTCCTGACTGCTACTTCCATGGGTGTTGATTGTGGATCCAAGTAAAATGGAATCCTTAACAACTTCAATCTTTTCTCCATTTATCATGATGTTGCTTATTGGTCCCATTGTGAGGATTTTTGTTTTCTTTATGTTGAGCTGTAATCCATAATGAAGGCTGTGGTCTTTGATCTTTATCAGTAAGTGTTTCAAGACCTCTACACTTTCAGCAAGCAAGGTTATGTCATCTACATGTCAAAGGTTGTTAATGAGTCTTCCTCCAATCCTGATGCCAGATTCTTCTTCACATAGTCCAGCTTCTTGGATTATTTGCTCAGCATATAGATTGAATAAGTATGGTGAAAGGATACAAACTTCCTTGACTTTAAACCAAGCAGTATCCCCTTGCTCTGTTTGAACGACTGCCTGTTGATCTATGTACAGGTCCCTCATGAGCACGATTAACTGTTCTGGAATTGCCATCCTTTGCAATGTTATTCATAATTTGTTATGATCCACACCATTGAATGTCTTTGCATAGTAAATAAAACACAGGTAAACATCTTTCTGGTATTCTCTGTTTTCAGCCAGGATCCATCTGAAATCAGCAATGATATCCCTTGTTCCACATCCTCTTCTGAATCCAGCTTGAATTTCTGGTGGTTCCCTGTCAATGTACTGCTGCAACCACTTTGAATTATCTTCAGCAAAATTTTACTTGCATGTGATACTAATGATATTGTTCAATAACTTATGCATTCTGTTGGATCACTTTTCTTTGGAATAGGCATAAATATGGATCTCTTGTATTTAGTTGGCCAGGTAGCTGTCTTCTAATTTTTTTTGCATAGACGAACGAGTACTTCCAATGCTGCATCCGTTAGTTGAAACATCTCAGTGGGTATTCCATCAGTTCTTGGAGCCTTGTTTTTTGCCAATGCCTTCAGTACAGCTTGGACCTCTTCCTTTAGTACCATTGGTTCTTGATCATATGCTACCTCCTGAAATGGTTGAATGTCAACCAATTTGTTTTGTGATAGTGACTCTGTGTATTCCTTCCATCTTCTTTTGATGTTTCCTGCATCGTTTAATATTGTCCCCATAGAATCTTTTCAATATTGTGAATCGAGGCTTGAGTTTTTTCTTCAGTTCTTTCAACTTGAGAAATGATGAATGTGTTCTTCCCTTTTGGTTTTATATCTCCAGGTTTTTGCACATGTTATTATAATACCTTCCTTTGTCTTCTCCAGTCCCCCTTTGAAATCTTCTGTTCAGCTCTTTTACTTCATCATTTCTTCCTTTCACTTTAGCTACCTGACTGTCATGGATTAAAATGTGTCCCCTCAAAATATCTGTCAACTTGGCTGGGTCATGATTCCCAGTATTGTATGATTGTGTACCATTTTGTAAATCTGATGTGATTTCCTTATGTGTTGTAAACTCTATCACTATGATGAGGTTATATTGATGAGGTTTACAAGATTAGACATTGTCTTAATCTAATCTCTTTTGAGATATAAAAGAGAGGAGCGAGCAGAAACGCATGGGAACCTCATACCACCAAGAAAGCAGTGTCGGGAGCAGAACGCGTCCTTTGGACCTGAGGATCCTGCGCTGAGATGCCCCCAGACCAAGGGAAGACTGATGCATCAAAAATATCTTTCTCCAGAGCTGACAGAGAGAGAAAGCCTTCCCCTGGAGCTAATGCCTGGAATTTGGACTTGTAGCCTACTGGACTGTGAGAGAATAAACTTCTCTTTGTTAAAGCCATCCACTTGTGATATTTCTGTTAGAGCAGCACTAGATGACTAAGACATTGATGTTCAAGAGCAAGTTTCAGAATTTCTTCTGACATCCATTTTGGTCTTTTCTTTCTTCCTTGTCTTTTTAATGACCTCTTTCTTCTTCATATACGATGTCCTTGGTGTCATTCCACAACTCGTCTGTTCTTCAGTCCTTCTTGTTCAACATGCCAGCATATCCAGGTGTAATAGGCACTTGTGCATGTAAATAATGAGATTGGGATGAGAATTCCCCCTCATAAAGATGGCCAGGAAATTACAAAATTTTCCAAAGAACTAGTTAGCCTGTAAGTTACTCTTTCCTTAACTTAAATTGACAACTTAATATACTTTCAGCATTCCAATTCATGAATCGTGAAGTTTTTTTTTTTCTATTGTACTTCTGGTGAAGGTTTACAGAACAAATAGTTTATCATGAAACAATAGTACACATATTGTTTTCTGACATTGGTTAACAACCTCACAACATGTCAACCCTCTCCCTTCTCGAACTTTTTTTTTTTTTTTTGGTGAAAATATACATAGCCAAAGATGCACCATTTCAAAAATTTCTACATGCCCAGTTCAGTGACATCGACTATGCTTTTCCAATTGTGCTGCTATTCTCACTTTATGGTTTACAGAACAAAATAGTTTCTCATTAAACAGTTAGTACACATGTTGCCCTATGACAATGGTTAACAACCTCACAACACATCAACACTATCATTACTCAACCTTGGGTTCCCTATCACCAGCTTTCCTGTCCCCTTCTGCCTTCTAGTCCTTGTACCTGGACTGCTGTGCCTCATTAGTCCCATTTGGTTTTATGGGGCTGTCCACTCCCCAGCTGAATGGTGAACCTCGGAAGTGACTTCACCACTGAGCTAAAAGGGTGTCTGGGGGCCATACTCTTGGGGTTTCTCCAGTCTCCTTTAGGCCAGTAAATCTGGTTTATTTTTTTGCAAGTTAGAATTTTGTTCTACATCCTTCTCCAGCTCTGTCCAGAGATCTCTGTTGTGATCCCGGTCAGAGCAGTCAGTGGTGGTAGCCAGGCACCATCTAGCTGTACTGGACTCAGTCTGGTGGAGGCCTTGGTAGCTGTGGTCCATTAGTCCTTCGGGCCAATCTTTTCCTTGTATCCTGTTCTCTTCACCCTCCCTTGCTCACAAAGGGATGAGACCAGTGGAGTATCTTAGATGGCTACTCACAGGCTTGTAAGACCCCAGACACTACTCACCAAGGTAGAATGTAGAATATTGTCTTTCTAAACTGTGTTATGCCAGTTGAGCTAGATGTTCTCCGAGACCATGGTCCCCACAGCCCTCTGCCCAGCAATTCAGTCCCTTGGGGAGATTGGATGTGTCTATGGAGCTTCTATCACCTTTCCTTCTACAAGTTGTGCTGGTTTCCCCAGTATGGTGTACTGTCTCAGCCTTCACCAAAGATACCACTTATCTATTGCCTATTTAGTAGTTCCCCCCCACCCTTCCCATCCCTGGTAACCAACAAAGATTATTACTTTTTGTGTGTGAACTTTTTCATGGGTTTTTACAATAGAGGTCTCATACAATATTTGTCCTTTTGTGATTGGCTTATTTCACTCAGCATAATGTCCTCCAGTTTCATCCATGTTATGAGATGCTTCACAGATTCATTGATGTTCTTTCTTGTTGCATAGTACTCCATTGAGTGTACGTACCATAGTTTGTTTATCCATTCATCTGTTGATGGGCATCTAGGTTGTTTCCATTGTTTTGCTATTGTGAACAATGGTTGTGCATATGTCTATTCAAGTGACAACTCTTATTTCTCTAGGATATATTCCTAGGAGTGGGATTGCTGGATCGTATGGTATGTTTATTTCTAGCTTTCTGAGGAAGCACCATATCATTTTCCAAAATGGTTGGATCATTTTGCATTCCCACCAGCAGTGCATAAGAGATCCGATCTCCCCTCAGCCTCTCCAACATTTGCTATTTTCAGTGCTTTTGATTCGTGACAGTAATGCTGGGTGAGATGGTATCTCATTGTGGTTTTAATTTGCATTGCTCTAATGGCTAGTGAATGCAAGCATTTCCTCATGTGTCTGTTGGCTGCTTGAATATCTTCTTTGTTTAAGTGTCTGTTCATTTCCTTTGCCCATTTTTTAATAGGATTATTTGTCTTTTGGTTGTAGAGGTGTTGGATTTTCTTGTAGATTATGGAGATTAGACCTTTGTCTGACTTGTACTGTCCAAAAATTTTCTCCCGGTCTGTAGGTTCTCTTTTTACTCTTTTGGTGAAGTCTTTTGAAGAGCATAGGTGTTTGATTTTTAGAAGATCCTAGTTATCTAACTTAGAATCATGAAGTTTTTTTTTGATTGACTAAATGTAATTGTGTATTAGACAATCTAAATATTAAAATAATCACTGATTCTGTTGTGTTGTTATTCTGCTATGTTGCCATAAAGTCTTTGCTTGTAAACTAGTTTTCAATGTGGACTGAACATACTCTTTCCACTACATTTTTCAATAAATTTTGTTAATTGGTTTCCTTTCCATGTCTTCTAATTTCTCACTTGTCTCTCTTGCATCATGTTTATTTCTGCTTTAGCTAATCTCCTAGTAACAATTTCAAAGAGGATCAGTTGGTAGAAAGCTTTCTTAGACCTTGCATGACTGAAAAACCTCTTATATTAGTTTCTCAACCATTATTTTATATAATTTTTTTTTTTTTTTGCTGTAGCCTTATGGAGAATTGCACATGCCATAAAGATATACCTGTATGAATTTTCATGTGGAACCACAATACAGATTAATAAAGAGAACATTTTGAACATTCCATAACCCTCTTCATACTTCCTTCTGGTTACTACACTACCTAGGACATGTAACGCCATTTGTTAGTTTATGAAATTTATATAAATAAAATAATGAATGTACTATTTTATGCCTCATTTTTCTTACTCAACACATTTGTGATAGCCATCCATATTTTTTCCTGTGTACTTACCATTTTTTCATTCTTGTTGCTGTATAACGTTCCATCATTTATTCATACTGCTCTTTATGGGCATTTGGTATGTTCTGATTTTGACATCTTAGCAGCACTGTAAAAATTCTTACACATCTTATGGTGAACATATGTACATATTTTATTTGGAATATATCTGGGTATAAAATTTTTCATGAAAATATATGCATCTGTTCAGCTTTAGTTGAAAGTGCCAAACAGATTCTCAAGGTGGTTGTACCACTTACACACCACTAGCAATAGAAGGGAGTTCTCGTTGTACCATATGTTCAGCAGACTTAGGATGGTCAGTCTTCTTAAATACAGCCTTTCTATTGGATCTGAGGTGATATTACATTATGTCATTCATATATTTTTATTAATGGTATTAACATTTAACACCTTTTCATATGTGTTATTGACTATTTTGATAGCCTCTATTTGAAGTATCTTTTCAAGAGTTTTGCCCTTTTAAAGTGGGTTGTGTGTATTTTTATTTGTGGAAATTCTTCATATTTTCTAAATATGATTTTGCTTTTTACTCATCTTCTACCAATATCTCAGATATCTTCTATCACTCTGTGGCTACCCTGTTTACTTTCTTAATGGTATTTTTTTAAATGAATATAAGTTTTTATTCTAAACATACTTCAGCTTATCAAGTTTTTCTTTCCTACTTAAGACACTGTTACCTATATCAACATCATTAAAATATTTTCTTCTAAAAATTTTATTGTTTTTCCTTTACATTTAGATTTTTCATACATATTTATGTAATTAAATTTTTACCATGATGAGAAATAAGTACCAGAAATATAATTGCTACGTAGATAATCAGAGTGCTTAGGTGATGCAAATGGTTAATGTGCTCAGCTGCTAAGTGAAAGATTGGAAGGTGGAGTCCATCCAGATGTGCCTCAGAAGAAAGGTCTGGTGATCTTCTTCCAAAATATCAGCCATTTAAAATTAGATGAAGCACAGGTCTACTCTGACACTCATGTGATCGCCATGAGTCACAGTCAAATTGTTAGCAACTGGTTAGGTTAGGTCAGGTTAGATTAAACAGGTAGTCAATGGGCATAATTCTATTTATTGAAATAGACAATCTTTTCTCAATTCTACTGTGATGTCACTTTTGGCACAAATCACATGATTGATCACAAGTGTTTGGGTCTTTTTCCTGACTTTCTAGGCTAATCTACTGGTCTATTTGCTTATCCATGTGCCAGTAACAAATAACTATTTTTTACTGATGTGTCGTGTGATCTAGTAACTTACCTGATAGGCATATTTTGCTATGAGTCAGAATCGACTGGAGGACAATGGGTTTGTTTGTTTGTTTTTGGTTTTCTTTGCTAAAAATAATAATAATAAAAAATAATTAAGTAAAGTACCTAATGTTTTTCAAGTATCAGGTGGCTGTCTTATGACCTCCTCTCAAGCCCTGATTTATGAATATTGATAGTCTATGGAAATCTGTATAATTTTAATCTCTTTTCCAGAGAAAATAATCAAAGGGCTCTTTTGTTTCCTCTTCTAGATTTTGCTTTCATAGTTTGAATCTTCTTTCTGCATTACAATCCTACTCGATTCCTGTCTTTTGGTATTTCACATCATTTTAAGTCTATATTTAGTCACCGAATAAATCATACTTCTGAGCTTCTTCTTATAAGAGATAAAGTATCTCACTGTTCAAGGCATTTTTAGTTAGGTATTTAGTTATTTGTAACTTTAAAAATCTGAACTGATGCTGCCGATTATAGTATATAAGTTCAGGCTTTATTCTCCTGTTTGCAGAAATTGCTCTATTGTATCCTTTAATTCAGTGATAAACAAAAAGTAAGTCAATATAATACTCATTTTTTTTAGGAATACTGTTTGTATGCGAATGGGAATGTGAGCATGGGTACAGCAGTGTTTTCTCCCTCTGGGGGCTTTGGAATCTTTTCTTTAGTGAAATTTCTTTCTGCTTAGCACTCAATAGGAAATGAGCCCTGATTTTCAGTATAGAAACTCTTACCACATATTGATTCTGGACAATGCCCCTCCATTATGGTCACTTGCTAATTATGTCTACTGTGGTCTCCATACTAATAGCAATCTTTATTAACATACATTTTGTGGAAAGCTAATAACAACCAACCAAAAATATCAGGTTTTAATCCCTAGAACCAGTAAATGTTTGTTATTTAAAAAAAAAAAAAAAATCCTTAACAATTGTGATTAATTTAAGGATCTTGAAACAGGAAGATTATCCTTAATTATCCATTTAGGCCCTAAATGTAACCATATATCTTCTTATAAGAGAGAGGTAGCAGGAGATTTGATACAGGAAGAAGACAGACAATAGAGGAGAAGGTGATGTGAAAATGAAGCACACAGAGATTTGAAGATGCTGGCCTTAAATATTGGAGTAATGCAGCCACAAGCCAATTAATACTGGCAACCACTACATACTGGAAGAGGGAAGCAGTAAATTATCCTTACAGCTTCTAGAGAGAGCTTGGCCCTGCCAACACCTTGATTTTGGTCCAGTGGTTCTGATTTTGACTTGTGGTCTCCAGATTGTGAGAAAATAAACATCTATTGTTTTAAGCCAGTGAGTTTGTGTAATTTGTTACAGCAGCCACAGGAAACTAATACAGGTCTCTATTTGCTTTCTGTATCTACCACCTCTGGATCTAAAGCTCTTTTATTGCTTCTTCTAGATTTTGCTTTCATAGTCTGAATCTTCCTTCTGTATTATAGTCCTACTTGATTTTTGCCTTTTGGGATTTCACATGGTTTTAGGTCTACAACTCATTCTTTGTTTGTTTGCTAGCATTCTTATATTTTTGATGTGTTTTTAATTAATGTGAGATGGGTGGGAGAGGATTTAAAATAAGTTTAGTCTAATCTCTTCTTTTCTTTTTCTATTTCTTCATCTTGTATATAACACATGTATAAAGAAAATATACTACATATGTGATTCTTTTCTATTTCTGGTCCTCAAATTTGTGAGATATATTATGCATTTGTATGTGTTTGTATGGTGTGTGTGTGTGTGTGTGTGTGTACGTGTGAGATTAGACCTAAGCATCATCAATATTATCTGATTTTTTTTCTTATTTATATTCCTTCCTGAGAAGCAGCTATATTGCTATTCCTGATCATTGGAGAGGAAAGACAGATAGACGGATAGATAGATGGATAGATAGATAGACAGATAGATATATGGATAGATAGACGGATAGATACATAATTAACCTGTTAAGGAAGGAAACATAGGAAAATATTCAGTTTAGGAATATAATTATAATAATAATTATAACAAATCCACAATGTCAGCAATGTGTTCATCATCTATTTTGACTGAAGGCTATAGTAAATCTTTAATATGTATTATTTTAAACCTTAAAGTGTCTACACAGTGGGTGTTATTTTCTAATTTATAGATAAGCAAACTAAGATTCAGAATCCCACCTAAGCTAACAGACCTGTTAAATGTCAGAGTCAAAATTGGAACTCACTCCTCACAGTATTTATCCCACTCCTCTATAGTATTTATCCCAAAATAAGAAGAATGCCCTCATCAAGACTCAGAGAGAAATACTTTAAATTTCCTCACTTCTAAATAGTAGGTAGATTTTAATTTCTCAGGTGCCTTTTCAGTTCTGACATCCTCTTTTTTTTTTTTTTTTTTTTTAAGAAGCAATGCATTTTAAGCAAAAATGTGTTCTTACTCCACTTTGAGTAAACATTTTTAAACTATACCTTTATTCCTTCTTCTTATTTTCATGGATAGTTGATTTAATAACTAGGATTATTTTTGTTTTATTATCATTATCTCTACCAGGGTCTGGCATTGATCTGAATTATTACAATATCCAATTTCTTAAACAGAATTGAGTAAATTTTTCTCTACATTTCCTCTTCCTTCCTTTGTAAAATGTGTCAAGACGAAGGTTGTTAATCTGTCTCCAATCATTATTAGCTTCTGGGATTTATAATCCAATTATATTCTGTTAGGAAAATGATGCATGGTTGAAATACTGACTAACAATAGTAATTTTAAAATCAAGGGTGAAATGGAACTTTATTCACCGCTTAGATAGACATGTCATTTGGAGGTTAAATAGCATTTCATCAGTCCTTTTTTACTTCCCCCTTATCACTCTCATCTACTTTCAATGGTCCTAGAAAATGAGAAGTTTCCAACCTAAAGCATACATATGCCACTATCTTATAGGGACAGTGAAAATGAAAGTAATATTTACCCGTGTTTTATGTTTCACTGGCTACCAAATTAGTAAATAAGAATGTTGAGATAAAGACATTCTTTCTACCATTAGCACAAAGACCGTTTACATATGATAGAAAGGGAAGACGACAACTACAAAAATGTCCCCAGGAAATAGCATCGAACACAACTCTATGTTCATTGAAGACAAGTATAACTCAATTATCTTAAACAAGAAAACAGGAACAAATCTAGATTAGCTCTCCCATTGTATGACATGGTTAGTACTCCATTACCTCAAAGAAGCAAGAATAATCATAAATGGAAAACAAAAGTAAATATAGATAAGGCATCTTGAGTCACATCTTATGTATAGAATAAGCCCTACAGATTCAGAGATTATAAAAGTAGATGTCTAATTTAAAATCAAGGTTTACTTAAGAATAAATTGGTTTTATACTTGTTATAGTTTAATAATCTTTGGTGTAAGTGGAGAATTTCTCCCCAATCAATCCCACAATTTTCTGCTCTAGTTACCAGTACTAGAACAGTGTGTGGGACTGTGTAAATCTAGAGAAAATACCTAGGCTCGAGTAATAAAATAATATTAATAAATATGTGAATAATAATTATGATAATGAGGACAATGATGATGATGATGACAATGATAATGAAACTTGCATACACTAAATACCTAATATTTGTCAAGAACTTTAATAAGTGCTCTACATGAGTTGTTGAATTCCATGCTTTGCTAAAGGTTTAGGGCCTCTAGCTTATGGTAAAATATGATGTTAACCATGTAAGCTCTGGATTTGGAATATCTATTTGAATCCTGACTCATTCATTTGTTATGAACCTTGTGATTTTGAAGAAGTAGCCTATGTTCTATTCCTCAGTTTCCTCACCTGGAAAACGAAAATAATAACAATACTTAGGTCATAAAACCTTGGGTATTCATACATGCAAAACACTTAGAATAATGCCTGGAATATATTATTATTCAATAAACGGTATCATCGTTTTTATTATTACAGTTACGTGTCATATAATAAGAAGCAGGAAATAATAATTCAATTTTATTGATGTTACTCAGAGATCTTGTGTAACTTCTCCAGTGTCTCACAATGAATAAATGGGGATAATCATAATATAAATCTTTCTCTCAGTTTGTTCCCAAAGTTCACTCTTCACTGTGCTTTACACTGTCTCACATGATATCAGGATACTTGTAAAGTTTTGATACTCATTACTCTATACATATTGAGTAATCTGTAGATTGATTTTCTTCTTGATAAAATGATGAATTGGACTAAAGGAGTAATTTTTAAGCCCTTTCTTCTTCTTTTGTCATGTTACTCTATTTTTTTGTTTAGCCAAACAACTCTAATGAGTCTGCAAAAGTGCGTTCCAGACATGAACACTTTTAGGCAGCTTAAAGTTACTTCTATAAAATTTCAGCAATTCAGATGGTTTCACCAAAGGTCTTCACCTGGTAGGTTTGTACTGCCTTGAAACATACTGCAGCAGCGTAGAGGAAGAGTAATATAGCTCACTTCTCTGGGAATCACTAAAGCAACTTGTGATTGATGTACAAGTTGGGTAATTTTCACCATTCAATGTAAAGAAAAGAAAAAAAAATAAGTAGAATTGTTGTTACTTGTCAGTTTTTTATTTCTTGAGTAGAAAGCAGTGAGAAAAGATTCTCATTCTAATATATATATGTATATATATGTTTATATTTTTAATTACAGAACTCAGATTAGACTTATAAAGCAAAGTGCTGCTTTTGTCCATGGGTAGCTACTTGGTTTTTTTTTTTAAGGTGGCACTTGCTTTCTCTTTTTTATTAAGTCATTCATCAATTGGTGATCTGACATGTGTCAAGTGAGAGCAGAAACCCAAAGCTCTCGGTGATGGACCTGAACATATCATATGTATCAAGTGACTGCTGGACCATGTTCGTGTAAGGTAGGTTAAAGAACACTCTAGAAGGCATTCTAGCTCTGATTTATTTTTCCTCTTTGCCTATCAAACAGTGTCATTAATATTACATACAAGGTAAATTTTGCTGAAGATATTTCAAAAATGCTTGCAAACAGTATATCGACAGGGAACTTCCAGAAATTCAAGCTGGATTCAAAAGAGGACGTGGAACTAGGGATATCATTGCTGATGTCAGATGGATCCCGGCTGAAAGCAGAGAATACCAGAAAGAAGTTTACCTACGTTTTGCTTACTATGCAAAAGCATTCAACTCTGTGGATCATAACCAATTATAGATAACATTGGGAAGAATGGGAATTCCAGAACGCTTAATTGTACTCATGAAGAACCCATACATAGATCAAGATGCAATCGTTCAAACAGAACAAGGGGATACTGCATGGTTTAAAGTCAGGAAAGGTGTGCATCAGGATTGTATCCTTTCACCACGCTTATTCAATCTGTATGCTAAGCAAATAATCTGAGAAGCTGGAATATATGAAGAAGAAAGTGGCTTCAGGATTGGAAGAAGACTCATTAACAACCTGCATTATGAAGATGACACAACCTTGAATGCTGAAAGTGAAGAGGACTTGAAGCACCTACTGATGAAGATCAAAGACCACAGCCTTCAGTTTGGATTACACCTCAACTTAAAGAAAACAAAAATCCTCACAACTGGACCAATAGGCAACATCATGATAAATGGAGAAAAGAATGAAGCTGTCAAGGATTTCATTTTACTTGGTTCCACAATCAACATCCATCAAAGCAGCAGTCAAGAAATCAAACAACATATTGCATTGGGAAAATCTGCTGCAAAAGACCTCTTTAAAGTGTTGAAAAGCAAAAATGTCACCTTGAAGACTAAGGTACACCTGACCCAAGCCATGGTGTTTTCAATCACCTCATATGCGTGTGAAAGCTGGACAATGAGTAAGACCAAAGAAGAATTGATGCCTTTGAGTTACAGTGTTGGCGAAGAATATTAAATATACCATGGACAGCCAAAAGAAAGAACAAATCTGTCTTGCAAGAAGTACAGCCAGAATGCTCCTTAGAAGCGAGGATGGTGAGACTACATCTCTCGTACTTCCGACATGTTATCAGGAGGGACTAGTCACAGGGGAATGATCTCATGCTTGGTAAAGCAGATGGTCAGCGAAAAAGAGGAAGTCCTTTAACAAATGGATTGAAACAGTGGCTACAACAATGGGCTCAAGCATAACAACAATTTTGAGGATTTCACAGGACCGGGCAGTGTTTCATTCTGTTGTACATAGGATTGCTATGAGTTGGAACCATCCTGATGGCACCTAACAGCCACAACGACAGCCATTGTGATAATTTTGACGTTAATGTTGAAATGCAGAGCCATCAACCTACCTTTTAGATCACTCTGGATGCTGTGTGTGAGGGAGGGCCTGGGGACTAACGTGGAAGTTGGGAAAGTTTTTAAGAGGCTAATGAGATAAGGTCAAATTCAGGATTTATTTTGAAGAACCAACAGGTGTTTTCTACACTTTAGAAGTGGATTGTAAGAAAAAGAGAAAGGACAAGGATGATCCCAAGGTTCATGGTGAGAGCAAATATAAGGTTGAGTTACCATTGATGGAGTTGGGGAGGCTGAGGGTAGAACTGGTTTTGAAGTGGGAAAATTAAGAGCTAAATTTTATGTGAGTTAATTTTGAAATATTTCTTAGATATCCCAGTGGAAAAATCAGCTTAGCAGTTTGATATGCTTTTGAAGTTTAGGAGAGAGGTAAGAGCTGAGATATATACTTAAGCAATTTCAGGATTCTGATGGTATTTTAATGGATAACAAATTATGTTAACAAGAGAGTGCATATAGATGGGCAAGATATCAGACATCTTAGGGAGACAGGAAGGAAGCATCAAAACATACTGAAAACAAACAATCTGTGAGGTTGGCAGAAAACCTAGAATGCTGGCTGAAGTTTATGTCAAGTTAAAAAAAAGAATGTCAAGACAGAGGGAGTGGTCAGATGTTGTTGACGGATCAAATAAGATGAAGACTGTGAACTGACTAGACAGCTTGGGAGATTGGCTCTTTCCATATAGTTTCATGTGCAAATATTTTATCTTCATTTTCCTATAATGTTAAAAAAATTGACCCCCAGATTTTTGCGCCAAAATACTTAAATAAATATGAAAATAGTTGATTTCACAATGTGGATTATTTTTCCTTTTTATCCCTAGTAAGTTTGTATCATTATAACATTTTATGTAACAATATGTTTCTGGTAGTTAAAATGCCCGTTCGGACGGATATGCCCTTGCTAGCAGCTTTAGTTGCCTTCTTCAGTGTCTCTCTTTTCAAGAAATTTCCTAAATTCCTTAACATAGCTCCTAAGGCCCTCTGATTCTAGCTACTAAACTATTACGACTTCCTTCCTCAGGTTTTATGAAAATAGTCACCAAGAAATTATTTAGCTTCTTGACACTGCCTTGCTCTCTCTCTAAATTCCAAAACTGTGCAAAACTGCTGCTTTCACAAGCAGCTTAATTGCTACCTATAGGGTCGCTGTTAGTCGGAATCGACTCCACCGCAAGGGGTTTGGTTTTAGGTTTTTTGGTCAGCGGTTTTGTCATCACTTCCTCCTGGAAGCTTCCTTGGACTTGAAAATTAGGTTAAGTTTCATCAAAACTCCAAAACCACAGAAGCTCCTCTGTCTCCAGGAATTCTCCCAGGTGGCAGTATTTCCTCCTAAATCCTCACTACACAAAAGGTCTGACTGTACTTCTTTTCCTTGAATATGGGGCTGCTCAACCATTCTTTTAAAGGAAAATACCTCTTTGCCTTCAGGTGACTTGTTGCAGTGGCTACTTTCAATGAACCTCAGGATAATTGACACATGGGGGAAAACAAAAATCAAATTAAGCCAATAATATAAACTGATTGAAGGTTATTCAATATATGATCTGCAAATCAGAGTAACATTTCAATTAGACAGGCAAAAATGTTCCAAAGATGAAAGAACTTCAAAAGATTCTTATACCCCATCTTACCCGCATTTCCATGGAAAAAGGGGCAGGAACAGTGTGTTTATATAACAATTAACCCCAAAACACAGCTTCTAATCTGACCTTGGAGTTACTATTTCTAGAAACTGACCACATACAGACAATTCCTCAAAAGACCCTGATGCCTAAGGCAAAACAGTCTTCACTAAGCTACTTACTAGGCTATTTTTTGACTTAAAGGGGACTTTAGGAAACCAGCTTTCTCAAGGCTCAACGTTCAAAAGAAGATCTCAGGGTAATGGCCTGGGTGGATCACTCCAACTCCGTGGACCCCAGAAACATGGA
This sequence comes from Dugong dugon, assembly GCA_030035585.1. Taxonomy (NCBI): domain Eukaryota; kingdom Metazoa; phylum Chordata; class Mammalia; order Sirenia; family Dugongidae; genus Dugong; species Dugong dugon. Next base: position 110,375,398 of record CM057467.1, read on the forward strand.
TTCCGGGACAATTAAAACTGTTTCTCACTTACAAGGAGGTTGCGCAGGTGATTCTAATGTGAGTTTCTCTTACGCATCTCATTAGAACAATGAAAAGAACAAAAATAACACGTATTTGATTATATTCATTTCATCATTACATTCACTGTCCTGACAGTGTTGAATTTTACCTGAATGCTGTGATTCTGGAACACAGTGATGTTAAAAGAATCCTCTACCCTTTGTATGCAGGAAAACAGCTTACTGCAAATAACCACCCTTTCCCAGAATTACATAAAACTCACAGATATTTCTCCTGTACCTATCACAAGACCAGACAAAGACCTTCCAAATTTTCATATTTCTATTCCTGTGTCATAAATAATTAACTGTATCTTTTAAACACATTGACCAATCAGAAACAATATGTTTTTTAACGAAACTTTGGTTAAGTTTATTTCCTTCCCCCAAGTCCCTGAACTTTGGCTCACCCTCAGCCTGAACCAACATACTACTCCTCCTTAAGGACCCTCCCAGGGAATAGGCTGACCTCAAGAATCAAACATTCTGATTTACTCACAAATGACCTGATCCTTTTATCCCACTTCCCAACACCTTTTCTTCCCCCTTTAGCCTTGCTTACTCTCAGTCTCTATAAAAGAAAAACACTTTTTTCCCTAACTCTTGAGACACTTGTTGATCTTATGGACAGAGCAGTCTCCCTATTGTAACAGTTCTCCTGCCCCACTATTGCCTTTTTCCCTTTTTCCATTTTCTTTCTGAATAAAGCTTCTCTTATCTAAGTCCAGATTTGGCTTTTATTTGACACTTCTCTCCAGGAGGCAGTAAATACTATGAATAAAGAATTTGTTACTTGTTGTTGTTGCTTATCTTTACATTTGAGATAACCTTAATCATTGAGGAAACCCTGGTGGTGCAGTGGTTAAGAGGTATGGCTGCTAACCAAAAGGTCGGCAGTTCAAATCCACCAGGTGTTCTTTGGAAACCCTATGGGGCAGTTTTACTCTGTCCTATAGGGTTGCTATGAGTCGTAATCGACTCGATGGCAATGGGTTAATCATTGAAGGTGCTCGATAGGTATCTGTTGTTGGGATTCCTGAATGTATAAACACATTACACCTGGAATACTGCTACTCTCATTCATTTTCAGAACAATTTATATATACATCCATCATCATATTCAGATCAAATAATTTATCTTCGGGATCCCACGTAGGCTAGGAATGCATTGCCATCTCTGATGGTGGAGTTCTGGCATCCAGGAATACACTAGTGTACCACTCTGGGTTGTCTGTAAGTGAAATGAGCATTGCAAGGAGGCAGGTTTGGATTGTGCTGGGAGCTCTGCACAGGGAAAAATTACACAGCCCGTTACTGACAGATTCCAGGTGCTTGCTGAATTTGTTTGAGCTTCTTTCCTCCCTTCCTCAGCATCAGCACACACTAAAACTACTATTACCCAATTTAGGAATCTCAGGGAAAAATTTACATTAACTCATTTCCTAAAAGCATTTGGGAAAATCAGCAGTATTTTTGTCTTCTTTTCTTTATATGCGCTAATGTGGAATGTGGTATACTCTAATGTGGAAAGTATATGTGAATAGTCTTAGAACCTACGCTTCGAAAATAAGCATTCATTTGTAAGTAATAATTTTTTTTCAGTGAAACAAATATATTTATTATTTCACTAGTATATTTAAATCTTAATTTATAGCTATGGTTATTGAAGAATTCCCAAAATGCTAAAAGCAACAATATTTACTATATATTCAATTTATTATTTATATAAAACATAAACAGAAGATACTAAATTCTATACATTGAATGACCACCATTTTTATTTTTTAGGGAAAAAAATCTCTACCTTAAGGATAAAGGCCAACAGTAGATACAATAAAATTTATACGTCGCTTGCCTTTAGTTGTATAGTTATAGAATTATAGCTATGTTTATCTATCTCTCCATATGTATTTTCCAATTAATCTATAGTGAAAATGCATTACTTTTTAAATCACTGCAAAACTGTGTTGAATTCACATTTGAGGAATGTTCCCTTTGAATTGTTTAAAATATTACAAATGTTTTATTACAGAAGAATATCTCCTTTTATCCTTCTTTAGGTATAAACTTTGAAAGAAAGCAATTATGTGGATAAAAATTATTCCAGATGTTTTGTTTTCACTTCTATTTCTATAGAGTTGTTAAGGCTGAATATCAAAATGGCTTTATGGGTTATCATGAAATTACTACAAACTTTAGAAATGCCTTTTCTGATTATCTCCCTGAGACGTCTGTCAATATTTGTATGGTAATAGACTAGACAAACATCTTCAGTAAATAAAATATCAGATCCATATACATACAGCCTTTAAGCAATTAAAGGGATACTTCCAAAAAAAAACCCAAAACAACCTCATTGCCATCAAGGCGATTCTGACTCATAGCAACCCTATAGGACAGTAGAATTGCTCCAGAGGGTTTCCAAGGCTGTAAATCTTTACGGAAGCAGACTGCCACATCTTTCTCCCTGGAGCGACTGGTGGGTTCCAACCACTAACCTTTTGGTTGGCAGCTGAATGCTTAACCACTGCACCACCAGCGCTCCTGAAAGGAGGTAATATATTAGCATAATTACTTCAAATAATCTTATACTCTTTTTTTTTTTCTTCATGACAATCAATAGGGAGAGAAACTGGCAGAACAGTAGTGACATCCGACAGGTTTTCTCTGCGTCATTGTCTAACTACTCCATTGATATCTGTGAGATGCTTAAGTGAAAGTAAATGCCAGAATGATCAAGGCACCAGTTTATAAACGTAAGGCAAAAATCAAAGTCAGTTGCCAGTAACCAAACACAGCAAAGCTGTTACACTGAAACCACCCGCTTTCTGGGACCTCAGTTAAATCCTGACTCTTTATTTTTGCTGGTCAGTGGGCTACGTTCTTACTAGCCCTGGGTTTACTAGTTTTCCAACCTTCAGGTGGTTCTTAAACTCTTTGAAGCTTATGCAAAGCATCTGTAGAATGGGAATATAAAACATACTTCATATAAATGGGTGTGATAGTTTCAAATAAAATGTATACTCAACATGATGTCCAACACGAAATAGGTTTTCAATATGTATTAGCTAGACTGGTTATGATTAGTAAAAGAAACTTAAGCAAAAGGAGAAAAAAAAACCAAAGACATTGCTGTGGAGTTGATCCCAACTCATGGTGAGCCTGTGTGTTACCGAGCAGAACTGAGCCCCATAGGGTTTTCTTGGCTATAATCTTTACAGAAGCCTTTGTCCTACTGCACTGCTGGGTGGATTCGAACTGTCAACCTTTCAGTTGGTAGCGGAGAGCAAACCATTTGCATGACCCAGGGACCTAAGCAGAAGCAAGACACTCAAAAAATAATTGTTAAAAGTAGTAGTCCTTTACCATTTCTATGAGATGATGATTATTTTAATAAAATTCTGAAATGTTCCCAGTATTTTGGACAAACCTTAGATGAATGGAGCTATGGGTTCTGATATGTGCATAATATTAATGGCTCTATTCCTGAATGGCATGTGGTTACTGAAACTTTCTTCCTTCACTATACACCTCGGAAAATGGTGGGTGGAGGGTGCAAAGGAAAACAATGCAGGAAAGTAGAGGAAAAAAAGAGAATAGCTTACATCAAAGTTTTGTGATAAAATCCCACAGTTTACTTACTAGCTTTTGTTACTTCCTTTAATATTCATGCCTTGTCTTAAAATTAGGGATAGTTTCAACTTTACATCATTTTTGAGAAGAATTAATAGGCTAATGGATGGGACAAATATGTACCTATCACAGAGTAGGTTATAAATAAACTAATAACTTAGCTCCCCAATAAAACTCTACTTTCCTTAAGCATTATGAATCTACAGCAACTTTTTTTTTCCAGGAGATATATATATATATATATATATATATATATATATATAGTTGTTGTTGTTAGGTGCTGTCAGGTCCTTTCCTACTCATAGTGACCCTATAGGACGGAGTAGAACTGCCCCATGGGATTTCCAAGGAGCAGCTGGTGGATTTGAACTGTCGAACTTTTGGTTAGAGGCCGAGCTCTTAACCACTGCTCTATGAAGATGCTGAGATAGCATAGATATATGACTCCTACTTTCAGCAACTAGTCCAAGTTTCTAGAATATTATGGAAGAGAAATACAATTGATTATATGTGACCATTTATGTGTAAAAATTCAGTAATCTAGAAAAATTCTAAGGAGAAGTGTAGAAGAGGGATTTGGATAGTCATCTTTTTATGTAACTTAAATATAAATGATTATAATCTAGGGATTTTAGGGCAATGAGAACAAAACTTACCAATGCGTTAAGTGTTGATAAAATAACTTTGAAGAATTTCAAGTCTTGATAAGTTCATACCACACCAGTCATTGTTTTTATGAGGCAACATTGTATATAAAGTCACAGAAGTAAATGTGAATAAAACAGATTCAACTCAAAGCCATTTTCTTGTGGGAGCTCGTGCAAAGCTTAGCTGTGAAAACAAACAAACAAAAAATAGAAAAATTGCAATTCTGTCTCCATAGTACTTTTCACAAAGCACACAAAGAATTTTCAGATTGTTAAAGATGGAGCTTCTTTCTAAACACTAGATAAACATTAGTTACTTTAGAAAAAATACTGAAATTATTAACAAGTTAAATCTAGAAAATTGGAAATTTTGTTTCCCTGCTTATTGTTTTGGTTTTACCATTTGCATATAAATATAATGAAAATTCAAACAAAGATTTTCATGATATGTCCTGACATTTTTTCAATGTGAATAGTAATATATAGGTAGCTCTCATTAGAATTAGGCACTCAGCTGCTAACTGAAAGATCTGCGGTTTGAACCTAAGAGCTGCTCCAAGGGAAAAAGATGTGACAGTCTGCTTCCATAAAGAGCAAAGCCTTGGAAACAGTATGTGGCAGTTGTACTCTGTCCTAAGGGTCGCTATGAGTCAAAATCGACGTGACCCAGCAACTGGTTTGTTTTTTTTTTATTTCCCGTTTGTGTGTGTAGCATAAGATCATGAATCTGGACCCTAAAATCTGAGGTCAAATTCTAATCCTTCTATTAACTCTATGTGTGATTTCTTCGTGATTTCTGAAAATTAAAATGAAGCTCTTTTTCAAACCTTATTATCCTGAATCTTACACCTCACAGAAGTCAGACAGCAGCAAACTCCAACCTACAGAAACAAACCATTAAACAAGGATTCTCAGCCAGAGAACCACAACACAGAGGTAAGTCAGACATTTTTCACAGACATGTTATCAAATTGTGATGAATCTGTAAAATTCAGTTTTATTTGACATACGGTTTTCATGATTTATTTAAGATTATTCAATGTGTTGGAGCCCAGGAAACAACTTGTTGAAAGAAATAAAAACACTAGGATCTGATCAGTAGTAGAGGCTGCATACGAACTAAAACTAGCTTCATATTCATATGAAGTCTTAATATTCATATCAGTCTTAATCGCCATGCCAATTTGGCATCAAATCAGAAACATTGGTTAATATGCAATGGAAACACCCAGAAATCTTGTGAATGCACAGACTCTGATTCAGTAACTCTGGGGTTTTCTTTCTCTTTTCTTTTTTTTTTTTTTAATTGTACTTTAGGTGAAGGTGTACAGAATAAATATTTTCTCATTAAATGGTCAGAACACATATTGTTTTATGACATTGGTTAACAACCCCACGACATGTCAACACACTCCCTTCTCGGCCTTGCAGGACCTTTCTTTTTTTTGGTGAAAATATACAGAGCCAAAGATATACCATTTCAAAAATTTCTACGTGTACAATTCAGTAATGTTGATTACATTCTTAAGGATGTGCTGCTATTCTCACTTTAGATGAAGGTTTACAGAACAAAATATTTCCTCATTAAACAGTTAGTACACATATTGCCCCATGACAATGGTTAAGAAACCCACTACTTGTCAACACTGTCCTTACTCAACCTTGCGTTCTCCATCACCAGCTTTCCTGTCCCCTTCTGCCTGCTAGTCCTTGTCCCTGGACAGCTGTGCTTCATTAGTCCCGTTTTGTTTTATGGGGCTGTCCAATCCCCGGCTGAACGGCGAACCTCAGAAGTGACTTCACCACTGAGCTAAAAGGGTGTCCGGGGGCCATATTCTCAGGGTTTCTCCAGTCTCTGTCAGGCAGGTAAATCTGGCCTTTTTTGTGTGTGTGTTAGAATTTTGTTCTCCATCCCTCTCCAGCTCTGTCCAGAACCCTCTGTTGTGATCCCAGTCAGAGCAGTCAGTGGTGGTAGCGGGGCACCCTCTAGCTGTGCTGGACTCTGTCTGGTGGAGGCCTTGGTAGTTGTGGCCCATTAGTCCTCTGGACTAATCTTTTCGTTGTATCCTGTTCTCTTTATTCTCCCTTGCTACTGAAGGGATGAAACCAGTGGAGTATCTTAGATGGCTGCTTACAGGCTTTTAAGACCCCAGATACTATTCACTGAGGTAGAATGTAGAACATTGTCTTTATAAACTGTGTTATGCCAGTTAATAATTTCAGTATTTTTTCTAAAGTAATTAATGTTTATCTAGTGTTTAGAAAGAAGGTCCTATTTCATTTTTTTGCAGATGGATATCCAGTTTTGCCAGCACCATTTGTTAAAAACACTGTCTTTTCCCCATCGGATGGACTTTGGGCCCTTGTCGAAGATCAGGTGACTGTAGGTGGATGGATTTACATCTGGGTTCACAATTCTGTTCCATTAGTCAATGTATCTGTCGTTGTACCGGTACCAGGCTGTTTTGACCTACTGTCTTAGTTATCTAGTGCTGCCATAACAGAAATACCATAAGTGGATGGTTTTAACTAAGAGAAGTTTATTTCCTCACAGTCAATAGTACTATTTATGTAAGAATTCAATTTGTTAATATTTGTAACACATTAGCAGAGTGTCTGACACAAAATGAAACAAACAAACAAAAAACCCTGAAATACCGTAAAAGCAAACTGCAGATTGTAATCTTTTTATTATATTCCCTCCTCTTCGGTATTGAAACATTTAAGGTGATCTGCAAATGAACTGCATGTGGAGCATCAGTGGGGGTATGATTACTAAATTTCTGCAAATAATCTTCAGAGAAAGATGGATGCTGCCAAACCTCTGAGTTTGCACTTCCTTGTAGGTCATCCCTTTTAAGAAGCATCCACCACAGCATGGTTGAGAGTTCCCACAAGAGTAAAAGAACATTTTTGTTTTATCAGTCAGAGTATGCTCCTCTCAATCCTGGCTGTTTGAATACCATGAATCTTCACATGCTCTGCACAAATTATTTTAGAGGCTAATGAGTCAGACTTAAATTCTTAGATCTCAAGCTTGTCAAGGATGTGTAGCTTCTGACATGTGAAAGAAGTAATGGCACCAGGGAAAACTATAGCAACATAGAATTCATGCTTTGTTTTGCTTTTGTATTTTTACGAAACATCCTGGCTACTAAATAACAGGAGAAAAGATGAGCATCCAAATAGATAGCGACAACTTGATCAAAGGAAGAAAAAAAATGAGTCATGCTCAGCAGGTTTAATCAGGTTAATTAGAATCTGGGTTGCGTTTTGGACCTGGGAATACCCATCCACGGGCTGTCATCTGAAGAAGGATTTTCTTCACTCAGTCTAAGGAGCATGGCAGGTGTGTGACATTTGGATAGATTGTCTCACACAAGCTCTGTGAGAAGACCCTCTCTCAGCACTACAATTTAGGAGGCAGCTATAGCACAAGCTGAAAAATGTTTGGTGCCCCTGTTATCCCAATATCCAGAGCATTATTGTCTTGTGGCAGCAAAAAAAGAGGGAGAAGAGGGAGAAAATGAGAATGTGGGAAGAATAAAGAGAAGGAGAACATATAAAGGGAGTGGATGATGAAACAGAAGAGTTAAAATAGGAGTGGGAGAAAAGATAACGAGGAGAAAATCAAAGGGAGACGAGAGATTCTGTGGAAGGAGTTAGAATACATAACATCACAATAAATATTCTAATGTACACCTAATTACTTTCATATTAAAGAACTCTCCTCACTTTTGAGAATGCGTTCTATTAAGGCATTTTCTCTCTTGATTTAATGCATATTCCAAATGCTTCTTTCATTTCTTTTCTTCTTTTTTAATTCATTTGTTCTCCTCTTCCTCTTTCTCCTCTTTTCTTCGTATTCAATATGTGTACTATTTATAAGAAGCGATTTTGAAGCAGAAAATATTTCCTTAGGCTGCTGGAACCACACATTTTACCTTTCCATAAACAAATGTCAGGGAAAGTTAGATGATGTGATATACAATGATTTCTTTGTGAATACTATGCCTTACTTTTGAGGACAGAAGTGTGTTCTATTACTTGCATCTACCTTAGCTGAAACAATGATGCGCGTAGGGATAAGATAACGAAAGCTCCACAGAAGTCATGTGACTTGTAAAACAAATCAATAAGGTAACAGAAAAAAAAAGTTTCAATTGTATTGGGCAGAAGAGAAGAAATAAGGAAAATATCTTTGCCTTTACAGGCAGAGAGCAATTTTTTGTTGTTGTTGTTGATATATGACTTTGTTTTACTTTCTCTGAATTTTTCATTTCTTTGTACTTTTCATTTGATTAGATACTTAAATGTTCATTGCATTCCACTAAGGCAAAATACACAGCACACACACACACACACACACACACACACACACACACACACACACACACACACTAATAGATGAGAAGGCCCATGAAAGAAAATGTTTGTTATCTCCTGGTTTCCGATTACATTGAACATAACAGATACATGTTTCCAGATTTCAGAAAGTGTTATACATGGCCTAAAACTCTAATATGCATTCCAAACAACTTTCTCTTCCAATATAAACTTAACATTTTGAGCTAAGATCTAAGAGCTGTTAAATCATAAACAATACGTCTACTTTTAATTAAAATTCAGTTGTTAAAAAGCAATACAAATGGCTCGTTTTAATACTCATACAACACTACGAGCATTTTGACAAAACTGCAGTCCCCTCTCATGCAACTCCAGTACCCTGTTACCCAGAGAAACTTTCTCAATATTAAAAAAAATATTTTTCCTGATATTGATCATTTTATTCCTAAATCCAATACTTAAACACTTGTTTTCTGATTTTTATTAATTTTAGGTATTATTTTTTACCTCTTTCCCTAGATTTTGAGAATTTAGTTCATTTATTACCACACTCATATTCACATCTCCTCTTACAATTCTTCCCATGTGGTTCTGTAATATATTTTGGTAAAATCTGTATTCAGTATTTTTATTATTAAAATTACCTCTTACAAGTGAGCTGCATAGTGTCTCAGTTATTTAGTGCTGCTATAATAGAAATACCACAATTGGATGACTTTAACAAAGAGAAATTTATTCTTTCACAGTTTAGGAGGCTAGAAGTCTAAATTCAGGGTGCCAGCTCTAGGGGAAGGCTTTCTTTATCAGTAAAGGTGGAAGGTCCTTGTCAGCAATCTTCCTCTGGTATAGTAGCTTCTCAGTGCAGAAACCGTGGGTCCAAAGGGCTTGCTCCCCTCCTGGTTCTTCATTCTTGGTGGTATGAGATCCCTCTGTCTCTCTGCTGGCTTCTCTCTTTTATATTTCAAAAGAGATTGACTCAGGATACAACCTAATCTAGTAGACTGAGTCCTGCTTCATTAACATAACTGCCTCTAATCCTGCCTCGTTAACATCATAGAGGTAGGATTTATAACACATAGGAAAATCACGTCAGATGACAAAATGTGGACAATAACACAAACTGGGTATCATGGCCTAGTCAAGTTGACACACATTTTGGGGGGGCACAATTCAGTCTACAGCACATAGCATGTTATTAATCTATTTCATTTTCTTTATAAATCTCCACTTATTTAACATTTTCCTTTTGTTATTTATCTACATAGTTTTTAAAAAATTTTATCAGTAATTTATCTTTAAACTCTCCAATACATCTAGAAAAATAAATCAATATGGTTGACTATACAATTTAATTGATCGCTTCCTGTTTATCTAATTGATGCCATTCCTTAAAGAATCCATAATTCTCCTGTGCCAATCTTTATGTTCATTTCCAAGAGATAAGAAAACACATTGCACACATGAAATGAGAACATGATGTTATAACAAAAGGAATAATCAGAGGATAAGAATGAGCTCTTGTAAGATAGAAATGAAGCACACAGTAGAAGAACAAGAATATGAGTTAGGTAAATTATTCCAGAAGTTAAAGAAAAACACTAAATAAAAAATAGTAAAATTTGATCATCTTCCTCAAATCATGTCTTAAAACATATGCTGGTTTACCACTGCACCAGCACCCCCCAGAAACCAACAGTATGGATGTGGTAGAAGTCCTCAATTTAATAAAATATACCTTGAAATATGTGATCTCCAAAATGATTTTCTTTTTCACACGTAGAGCTAAAACTTCTCATGGAACTTATGATTTAATTTGGGAGACAGACAAGTTATCAAACTGTGTAAAGCACTAGGCTAGATGTGTACACAGAGTAGTTTAGAAGGCATAAATGAGACACAGTTATTCCCAGTCTGAGAGTGTGGATAGATGTGGATAGACCAAGAGAGAGAATCTTCCTGACGGAATGACCCTGTAACAAAAATACAGAGAATGAACAAAAATTGATCTAATGGAAAAAAGATAGAGAAAGTATTTAGGCATCAATATTTTGATCACAAATCCTGCATCTCTCACTGACCGATAGCGATGGATTGAGGGCACTGGATACATCATGGTGAAATTCTGAAAAATCAGTGGTGCTCATGACAAGTTTGGACAATGTAAACTGTCACGTAATTGATGATAATCATTTGTTTGATGAATCTGACCAGATCAAGCAATGTGTGACTAATGGAATCCTGGAAGAATGGCGGGAAAATAACACATCCACCTCGGGAAAGAGGTGGGAAATGACTTTCCATCATCCTTAGAAATATGACATGTCTTCCCAAGTCACTGAATTCTCATTATCCACCCAACAGTCTCCCAGCACTAATGAATCTGTTGGGAGAATGTGGATGGGGACCTGTTTTAAGGACAAAAGAGACTATCACTTATCAGAATGACGCTAAACAAATGGTCTGAAGCCATTAGGGAAGGTTATGACTTTCTATATAGATACTTACTGGAGACAAAATGCACTTTCACAAAATGTCTATGCAGCATGAGGCCTTAAATGTTTCATCTTACAATGATGTGACACAAATAATTTAGCATCTTACGAAGTTTCATGGACTTGGCGATATTTTAATCCATTTCCTAGACACTTGGAACTTTGTAAAATTATCAGAAATAATGACAAAGAAGGCTAAATTGTTCATGGAAAAATCTTCCACTGGATTGTTTCATACATTTTTTAGCTAAACATTGCATTTTCCAGAACCTCCAACATGGCATTTTACAATTGACTTACAAATGGGACTAAGAAGTGGAAAAGTGATATTAATTATAATTCGTGATCAAGTGTGACTTTGAGGGGATGCATATGCCTGGCAGGATAGAAAGGTGGATGCTGTGACCTACAGAGATATTAGAGACGTGATCAAGAATAAACAAAAGGAATTTCAACATAGAAAATAAAATTCAATACAAAGTGGACACATAGGTAATTGTTGCAACTGGGAACAAAATGTATAGCTATTAATGTAACAGGCTGCAAAATAAACATAAGATATGCACCCAAACTTGCCATCATTAGGAGCTTTATAAAAGTTGTCAGATAGCTAGAAGCAGGAAAGTAAAATAATTACATATCTTCCTAAAATGAGATTTCAAGTGCATTTCAAATTCACCATGGAGCACCCTAAATCAATAATAATAATACCAAATTTCAAGAAAGACTCAAAAGGAGCAATTTCATAATTACAGCAGAAATGATACAAATTATTTCAGTAGTCCTGGCTAAATGAGAGCAGGAAAGATAACATTTCCTTAGAGGTGAACCTCAGGTATGTAAACAATGTTCCCAAGTGTGTAAATTGCAACAAATTACCAATAGTACGGACAGTCCCAATAAAATTCCATGGCAATTTAAAGGAGAGAAAAAAAAAAAAGAATCACACCTCAGAGTTAGAATGCTAATTTTATCCCAACTGTAAGAAAATACACTATTCCAAACTATAATATAATAATAATAATCCCTACATCCAATTCAATTGTAGATGTAGTCACTATAAAATTGGTATTTCTCCTTGATAATCTGCCTTGTGAAAGTAAATGGCCATCTTACTTTAAACAACTTTAAGAGATACACTTAGTATTCCTCAGAAACAGCTTGTCATGAAAAGATACATTGTATTTCTGTATTATAAATTGGAAGACAAAATAATTAAATTTCTCAAAATGTTGACTTTACCGTCGCATTCAAGGTCTCCCTCAGACTGTCTCCTCCAGTATACCTGTCCATTTATTTCCCACTCTCTTCCTGAAGAAGCTCTTTGTTCCCCTGAAATGCTCTGTTATTAACTACTAAATACGTCTTTTACTTTTCTACCGTTGCCTACTATTTTCCTGGAATGGCCTGCTCTTTCCTCATTCCCTACCCTGATATCCTAACTCTTACTTGCTTGGTTTTACTTTCTCCTGTTTGAGTCAGTCTTCCTTATTTACTCTACCCACAGATTACCTTGAGAAAATCCCTGGTCTCCCTTTTTCCTGGAGTTTATGTATCTTTTCAACATCCATCAGACTCTTCTGCTGAACATTTTTTAGGACATAGTTCACACTTCTCATAAATTGCCTTTCATAGCTTCTCATTGCAGTTTCTATGTTACCGATTTAGATTCCTAGAGATGCCAGCTTCTTATCTGATATCATTAGAATAACAAAGGAGAATGAAGTTCACAAAAGTCAGTTGATCTGTTTAGTTCACAAAGCTAGTTTGTGAGAACCCTGAAACAGGAAACTTTCCTTGTGATTCTGAGTCCACTTGTACTCCCAGAGATGAGGTATTGGTCTAATTTTTGCTGTTGTCCAAAATTATTTATACTGCATCACCTTTTTTCTTTGGATTATCCACTGGGTCTTGCTCCTTTATTGTATTTTGTCAATTATTGTAAATAGAATTTGTATAACAGCTATATAAACCACATGTATCCCAATTTTGAATAATATATTCGTTTGGTATACTTACTGGGCAACATTGAAGAAAGAGCATTTTCTAGGCCTTTAAGGTACAAAGAAATGCGATTGTTTCAGAATTCTATTTCTATCATAGATCCCATGTCTCCCCAAGACAAATGGGAGCTGTAAAAGAAATAGGACAAGTATAGACATAAAGTTTTAAGTAAATTTCTGGTTTCCTAAAACCTAGGGGAAATGGTAGCACCAAAAGTTTCTATTTTCTAATATAAAAATAAGGGATTCTGGGGGGGAAATGTGTAGGGCTTCTCATAGCTTTGCTCAAACCTAATCGCATTGCAAAAGCACACCTGGCTATCGAAATTGAAGCCGGCATACAGGCAGCCAAGCACTTTGTTTCCACTCAGACATTTTCATAACCACTTGATACTACATTATATTTTTGCATGAAATCTGGGTTAGGTGGATAGAATGAATCAAATAAAAATTCGATATGGGATCTCCATATCTTTTTTTTTGTGTGTTTTCAAAAAAGCTATTCCTTCACAAACCCAAGAGATGGATATTAGTTTATAGATGTCAATGGCCCATGAACTGGAAGCCTCTGTGAATGTAGTAGTGTGCATGTGAGGAGTGAAACTTAAGTGTTAGCTCCCTTAGATCAAGCACTTCTACCACAAGGACTAGACACAGAATCAGCTAGTATTAATTCCATAAATCAACTTAAACTTCAATTAAAACTAAATTTTGAGTGGGATAAAAAAAAGTCCATTTCTTTTCATCTTACAGATTTCTGCAAGTTAATCAACATCAGGATGACAAATTCAAAATTTCGCGAAAGAGAAATGATTATTAGGCTACTTTTTGGAATAATACAGCATAATGTGGGGGAAGGAGTGGAAAGAGGGACTTGATGGTGCAAAATTCCCCTGCCAACTTCATAGATCCAAAGATTTTTAATAACTTAGATAACTTGAGATGAACATTCACATTGGTGATATTTTTAGTAAAACATTAGCTTTTTCTACAGTTTTCTAATCTATGTAACTGCTCAAATTTTAGCAATTATATAAAGGAAATGTTAAAAGTTCACTTTCCATTTATTATAGTTTTTCAGATTTTTTTTTCTGGACTTTTTGAACTGTATAAAATGGTTACTTAATATAACAATCTACCACTGCTTGAAAGTAATTAACTTGGAGATTTTTATTTAGAAAGATATTAGTGCATTGTCTACTTTTACAAAGAACAATTTTCAATTCAAATACCATCTTGTTGCCAAATATATATATGAAACAGATGTTGCATCCAGAACTCCCAAGAAATATATATAGAAATACATATATATATGATTATAAACCAGGATAAACTACATATAGAAATACAATATCAGCTATAAACCAGGAGTTTCTACCAAAGACATTTTCAGTGGGAAGAATAGCCCAATGGTACATACCAATCTTGTGAATGTTCTGCCTAATTGAAAGTTTTTTTTTTTTCTTCTTCTTCTTATAATCTCACTGTTTAGAAATTTGGATCCAAATAATCTTGAAATAATCAGAGATATTTAAGATGTGAGGTTTTGATGTTTAATTAAAGTCATCATCAGAGTTTTTAACATACAACATTATTTTAGAGGAGTTTCATACATTCTATATTAAAGTAAATATGTTTGCTAACATACAAATTTTCTCTTTTCTGAAGGTTATATTTTAAATTGAAAAAGATCTGATTTTTATGATGCCATTGTTCTTAGTCGATTTTCATTGTAATTACAGATTTTGTAATAAGGAGAAATAGAAGTTTATCATTCTACTGAATGGGTTAGTACTTCCAATCAAAACTGCCTGAGGGTAAACAACATTAATTCTTGAAATTACTAAAACTGATTCAATTCTATGCTGACCACTTAAAAGCAATTTAAGAATGGTTTCATTAAAGCATGTTAAATAGTAGTGCCTTATTTATTCAGCATTATGGATGGAAGCATGTTTCACTTATGGTTTAATTCATCAGTAAATTGAAGCTTACCATTTAATACACCTAATAAAACCATACCCATTGCCACTGAGTCAATTTTAACTCATAGTGACCCTACAGGACAGAGTAGAACCACCTCTTAGGGTTTCCAAGCAGTGGCTGGTGGATTGGAACTGCTGTCCTTTTGGTTGGCAGCTGGACCCTTAACCACTGTGCCACCAGGGCTCCAATACACCTAATATACATATTTAAATCATAGGGATACATTTTTAATAATGTATCCTAAAGACATCTATCTCCTTAAAGAGGAAATTTTGCAGAAATTATTACCATTTTTGTGAATAGTTTTAAATAATAATAAGTCCTTTATTATTTCTAGTCTTCTACTTATCTTGATATTATCTTATTATTCTCCTCCAAAAAACTTACTCTTGCCAAACAGATAAACCTACAACTGTCCTTATATCCTTTTTTTTTTTTTTACATTAGCATAGTCTTTTGATCCATTTTTACTGGAAGTAAAATGTAAGATAATATTTTTTCATACTGTACAATCAAGTTGTTACTAAATTGGGAGTTAAAGATTTAAATCATCTAGTCCTTTCAATATTTAATCAAGTTTAATAAATTATTTTTAACAGTTTGTAAATCATATAGACCACATAAAATGGAACCTAAGCCTATGACAATTTTTTAAAAATAAATCTCTAGCTTAAAACCAACAACAATAACAAACAGTAACAGAAATTTTTCCGCAAGTTCCTATTTTTTTTGTTTTGTTTTTAAGGAACAACATAACCACACTGCAATGGTTTTAGTAACAGATGCTGTATTCAGAACTCCTGAGAAATTAGAGAGAGCCCTGGTGGTGCAGTGGTTAATAGCTCGGCTACTAACCAAAAGATCAGCAGTTTGGCTCTGCCAGCCACTCCTTGGAAACCCTATGGGGCAGTTCTACTCTGTCCTATAGGGTTGCTATGAGTAGAAATTGACTGGACGGTGATGAGTTTTATTGATTTTTTTCAATCATCATTTATATATTTCTATGTATTATCTTTTTTAATGTACACATGCATGACTATATGCAATTTCACATTTAACTATAATCACCAGATTATACAGTTACATATAGCAGAAAAACTATATTAGTTGAAATTCCTGGTAGTTATCCTAATACACATTATAGAAACAGTATTAAAAATATTATCTTTCATTGTATTTGTGCATTTTTTTTTTTTTAATATGATTGGGAATTCTTCCTACAGAAGACTCAAAGAATTGAAACATTAGAGAATAAAAAACAAATGTAACTTTGAAACAATAAAAGAGTGTCTAGGAGAGGGGCTGAGTGCCTTCGGTTGTTTGGGCCTCGCTGCTGGCTGGGCATGCTGGCTGAAGACTGCTCTGTAGGCGAACTGTCTCAGTGATCATTTGTCAATTCTTCCTTCAAGGCCGGTGCCGCTTTGGAGACCGGTGCTGGAATGAACATCCCGGTGCCAAGGGTGTGAGTGAGGACAGCAGCAGCCTCTGCAACAGCCCTCAGGTAGTAACAGACGTGGATGGAATGCCGCTTACCAGAGATACTCCAGTGTGAAATAGCCATCCAGTTTCTCCAAATCCATGCCATGGCGGGGGGGGGGGGGTGGGCAGCAGAGATCAAGGGAAGTCATCGTTAGGTTCTTTTGAGTCTGGGACTTCAGCTAGCAGGGACAGGGAGTTTGGATTGTCTCAGAACCCATTTGCTTCACTAAGCCCTGATGAACAGAAAGAAGAAACTTCTGGAAGGAATTGTAAAATATATGGAGGTTTGGGAATCATCAGGTCAGTGGATGTTTTCTGTTTATTCACCAATGAAAAAGGAACCTAATATTTCAGGCAGTTATTGCTATGAAATTCCTGACAAAGACTTCAGAAACCTAGTATTAAGTTTTCTCAAAGAGATAAAGGAAAACACAGGAAGAGTTCTAGAAGAATTCAGGGAAACAATACAAGAACAAAATGAGAAACTCAGTAAAGTGATAGAAGCCTTAAATGAAAAACTACTAGAAATTCCAAAGCTAAATAATAAAATAATAGAACTTAACAATTCAATGGAAGAACACAGAAGTAGAATTGAAACATTGGAAGGAGGAGTCAGCAAAATAGAAGACAAAACCTCTGAGATTACTCAGTTTGAGGAACAAATAGAAACAAGAATGAAGAAACATGAACAGAAGCTAAGGGTTATGTGGGACACCATCAAGAAAAACAATATAGGTGTAATGGGAATTCCAGAAGAAGAAGAAGAGAGTAATAAAAGTTCAGAAAAAAATTTTGAAGAAATAATGGCAGAAAATTTCCCAAATATCATGAAAGACAAGAAGATTTTCATTGAAGAAGCTCAGCGAACTCCATATAGGCTAAACCCTAAGAGAAATACACAAAGACATATCATAATCAAACTCTCCAGAACCAAAGATAAAGAAAGACTTTTGAGAGCAGCACGACAAAAGCGAAATATCACTTACAAAGGGGTCCCAATAAGATTAACTGCTGATTTCTCATCAGAAACTATGCAAGCAAGACGGCAATGGGATGATATATACAAAGTCTCAAAAGAAAAGAACTGTCAACCAAGAATAATATACCCAGCAAATTGTTGTTCAAAAACGAGGGTGAAATTAAGTTATTCCCAGATAAACAGAAATTAAGGGAATTCATAACCACCAGTCTAGCCCTACAAGAACTATTAAAGGGAGTCCTCCAGAAAGAAAACCAATGACGCCAGCCAACAACCCAAAGTAACAACACTTAACAGTCACTTGAATACATATAACAACAAAATAAATTTAAAGTGAGATTATAGGGACTCTCAAAGTTATAATTGATGATAACATCAAAATAAAAGGGAGGGTGATTAGTATAGATACAGAATTTTCACATGTTTTGGAAGTTAAGGCAATTTCAAGATACAACAAATTGTTTCAAATGTAGTATGTTAAATTTAAACTTCATGGTAACCACAAAGTAATCTATTCACCAAAATAAAGAAGGGAAACAATAAGACTCAGTAATCACAAAAACAACAATAATAAATAAAAGGGAAAAAATTTATGTTTAAACACAACTCAACACTGAAGGTAAAGAGGAACCAAGAAACCATCAACCTCACAAAAAGAAAAGTATAACAAAATGGCTGAAGTAAATCCTTTATCGGTAATTACAGTGAATGCAAATGGATTAAATGCTCCAGTCAAGAGACAGAGTGGCAGAATGGATTAAAATAACCCAGCCATATGTTGTCTACAAGAGACACACCTTAGACACAAAGACATGAATAGGTTAAAAGTCAAAGGATGGGGGGAAAAAAACATACCAGGCAAACAATACTCAGAAGAGAACAGGAATAGCAATATTAATAACTGACAAAACAGATTTTAAATCAAAATTCATTATGAGAGACAAGGACATTATGTAGTGAGAAAAGGCTCAGTTCACCAAGACATAACAATTATAAATATCTATGCACCTGATGTCAGAGCCCCAAAATTTATACAGCAAACTCTAACAGAATTAAAGAGAGAAGTAGATCTGCAATAATGGTAGAAGACTTTAATACACCACTTTTGATAACGGATGGAACAACTAGAAAGAAAATGAATAAAGAAACAGAAGACCTGAATAACATCATTAATCAACTGGACCTCACAGACATGTATAGAACACACCAACCAGCAGTAGCTCAATGCACATTCTTCAATGCACATGGATCATTCTCCAGAATAGACCATATTTTAGGACACAAAGCAGATTTCAATAAATCTGAAAAGATTGAAATCATACAAAGCATCTTATCTGACAATAGTGGAATGAAGTTGGAAATCAATAACAGGAAGAATAAGGAAAAATAAATGAAGCCATGGAAATAACACACTACTAAAAGACCAAATGGGTCATAGAAGAAATCAAATGTGAAATTTAAAAAAATACTTAGAATTAAACAAAAATGGAAACACAACAAAACCTTTGGAATGCAATGAAAGCAGTGCCCAGAGTGAAATTCAAAGATATTTTTATAATAATACTGAGACATTAATTGCTGTTTTTACTGTGTCGACATTTGCCCTGATGGTGCCAAAAGTATTGATGAATAAAACAACTTGAATCTTAGCCCCCCCGCCAAAAAAAAAGTTAGAGTGTCTATTTAACTGACAAGGGTGTATAAATGTCAACATGACTTTCAGATAGATCAGTTCCAGTTGAAAGATCTTGACAACATTTTTGACTTTGGCAAAAATGGTGAAGATTCTATGAAGATAACCTTGCTGTTACTGTGATTCTGGAGAGGATGTTACGGGGGTGAAAATGAGAGATTTATGTGTATGTAGAAAAGAGGCTCTGTTATGTGCGAGTTTAAAATTGAAATTTCTTTTGGGGAGTCTTTGCTCTTGTTTCATATTGTAATATATATTGTTTCTGCTAGACCTGGCATTAATAACTCCTTAGAGGTCCACCAATATGGAAAAATGCTACTGTTTCCTGAGTGGCTATTGTGCTCATGGTGTGTCATTCTCCATATTTTCTTCATACTGGATTTGAGACTAATTTAATCTGACTGAAGAAAATCATAGAAGAAAGTCATAAAAATATCTGTTGGAGAACCAGATGTGTCTGTGCCATGGTAGCTCAAAACACTCCATTCCATATTTGTATTCTGATCAAATCTAGAGTTAAATCGAACTTCAGTAAGGGTAATGCCCCAAATTAATTTTAAAAACATTCAAAATTTCGTTGTGATGCAATTTGTAACGGCAGGTGTAAAATTACTGCCTCTGAAGTAAATTCTAAGCACTCTACAATTCTGGTTAATTCTGATTCCTGTTATTTATTCTGGGGATAAATAGAAAAGCATTTAAATGTAAAGCATTTTGTTTAAAAGAATTTTTTGAGTTTAAAAGTACTTACTCATCCTTAAGACATAGGTCTCGTCTCTTGCATAACCTGTCTTGACTTTCCCTTCTAAAGTAGCAAACTCAATTAGACATGCCTCTCATTATCTACTAAACCAGTTTGTGATATTAAACAAATGACTTCTTTTATAAGGATCAGCACAAAGCTGGTTCTTATAAGGCAGAGGTTAAAGATGTCCCAAATGTCCAGCTTTTCCAAACTGCTGTACCACTCCATCATCTCTAACATGAACTACTCCCTCTCCCTTCAGTACTCTCCTTTCCGTCTTTGGGTTCCCTATTTCTCTGCAGTGTCTCACAGAACTCAGGAACTGTATAACGGAAATGGCTTACATGGTTGTGGAGGCTGGCAAGTCCCAAATCTGTGAGTCAGATGCTGGCTTCTCCTGACCCACGTGGCAGCAGGGCCTGACAGACCCAAATCAGCAGTTCAGACCACAGGCTGTTGGCTCAGAAGGCTGCAGAAGCTGGTGAATTAGGTCAGACAATTGGCTGCCAGCGCACAGGGCTATGGAGGCCGGCAAATCTCAGAATTAGCAGGTCAAACAGCAGGCCTCTGGTTCAAGTTTCAAGAACTAGAGGTAAATTGCTCATGAACCAGACATGGGACCCAGATGCAGAGAGAGAGAACCCTACCAGGTCATCCACACATACACCTTAAATGAAGGCCACACCCCGGAGAAGGACATAATTTGAGTAAGAGTAGGACTTGAGTCATGCTCTCCTGCAAGGTTTAGACCCAAGACACAGTCTACACCAATCCCACCTCATCAGCATGTAGCGATCAGGATCCACAACACATAAAATGGAGGACAACCATGCAATATTGGGAATCATGGCCTAGCCATGTTGACACATAACTCCAATCATCACAGGTTTCATATTCCTTATTTGCATAGTCTCACTCAATCATTGTGTGTGAGTCACAAAGACCATGGCTGGCAGGGCCATATTAAGTCATTTATTACACTACAAATACGTTTCTAATCCAGTACAATAATATAACTGGGAAAATCATCTTTCAGTTGCTGAGTTAATAGAAATAAAAACAACTGTATATAGGCCAGGCAAATAAAAGGTTGCCCTATCAATTTATATCCAACTGCATAGTATTTTTAGTCATTTGAAGACAAAGATGCAATTTATTTACAGCTTCTACATATTTGTTCTTACTTTTGATGATACTAAGTATACTTATCTACTGGCTTTCTTCACTTCATATTTCTCCAAACAAAAGTTTCCTTAAAGATATGTATGAAGTCTATAGTATACAGAGGGGGAGAAATATTCACTAAACTTCTCACACTCAATATGGGCTAAGAATATTACTTCCTTGCAAACAACAATTTCAAGAATATTGTCATACCAGTCTTTCTCTCAACACTTAAGGGATGACAATTTTGGCCTAAGAAAATAAGTTTATTTTATTTAAGATGTTTTACTCATTGTATAAATAACATTCATTGCCTTCCAATTGCAGGCAAGAGGTAAAGTTAATTTCCAAATAAACTCAACACATGCAACACTGACTTTCATATACTCTCGGTTACTTTAAAAGATAATCAGACTGTCCATATTATGGGTGCTTTTTAATGGTATTTAATATCAGGTATTAAAACAACTTACCTCAAATTCAAGAAAACATTTATTTGGTAGAAAACCATTTCCACTTTGGTATAAGACCAGATATAAAATAACATTCTTATTTTTTAAATTAATGTGTAATCTTAAAACATAATTTTACAATAACAGCAAATAGTTATTTATATGATTTTAGAAAACAATGTAATACTCCATGAGCAGCAGAAAGTAAGTCTGCCCTATTTTCTAGAGTTGACAATATCTCCAACCCTCGCCTTCTCTTGAGGTGACTTCTTCTGGCAAGGAAAACCTAGAAAGACAAGACAAGAGCCAGGAGCAGGAAAAGAAGTACTTGGTCTTCAAAATGAAAATCATAAATGTCAGAACTTCTACGTAGAGAACATGAAATCATAAAGCAGACACACACCAACAATGACCCATTTTATTTCATGGAAACGTATTTTAACCACCAACTGATTAACTGAATGGGGAAAGAAGGTGACAACAGAACAGAAGAAATTACTAAAGATTAAAAGATAGTTTAGAACAAGTGGGAAGGGCGGAGTTGTTTTTTCAGGGAAAACTGAGGCTGAAAGTCATTCCTTTTTTTTCCATATTATATTCTGAGGTGACATGCAGATTGATATTGTAAATTTTCTGAAATTAAATGATTAGTTCTGGCAAAAAAAAAAAAAAAAAGTGATAAATCTAATATAGTTTTGTTGATCGATGTGGTAAATAACCCTTTGCAGAAAAGCAGAAGAAAAGTAAAGGGTGCTAAAAATTGAGAAAGTAAAAAGGAATAATAATTCAAAATCAAAATCACAGGCATCAGTTATCAACTCAGTGCTAAGTTTTTACCAGTACCATAGAGATAGATGATTAATAATAAGCATTAAAGCCACACAATTGTTGGAAGTTTATTTTAATTTGCTCCATGTATTACTACCTATTTATTAGCTAATAGATGGTTGATTCTGTTTTAACTTATTTGTTTTCACTTAATCCTCTTATTTTGGTACAATAAATTTAAAATATTTATCTTTTGAACAGGATCGGCAAACTACAGCCTGTGGGTTAAATCTAGTCTACCACCTGTTTATGTAAATAAAGGTTTATTGGAACACAACTATATCCACTTTTTAAATATTTGAAACATACCAATAATCATGAAGCTGGCACAGGACTGGGCAATGTTTTATTCTGTTGTACATTAGGCTGCCATGAGACAGAGCCAACTTGATGACAACTACCAACAATATTTTTGCTACAACAGCAGAGTTGAATAGTTGTGACGCAGACCATTTGGCCTTCAAAGCCTAAAATATTAACTATCAGGTCCACTACAAAAAAAAATTTGTTAACCCTTGTCGTGAAGAAACATGGACTTTATGTACATAGCACTTGCCTCAGCTTACAATCAAATATTTATGGGCATGTTTGTTTAATGTCTGTGCCATCACTAGAACGTTACTGCCAAAAGGACCTTGACCATGTTCATTTTGTTCAGTACTATATACAAGGTGTCTGCATGATAGGTGACAAAAAATTAGCACACTATTCTTTGATCAATAATAACGTTTTACAGTTTTGAGATTAAAATAGGATAAAATTGATAGAGATGCTTGAGTGTGCAGCACAATCAGCATTTATTATAATTAGCTAGCCATACCCCTCAATAAACTTTGCCCAAATCTAGGCCAATTTTGTTTCTGTACCCTTGAATTTTCCTTTCTGTTCCTGCCTTTCCTTAAACTGTAATCAAATTTTCTCCTAAGTATACCAGTTTCCCAAATTTTTCAGTGAATTCTAGTAATTTACCCAACATTCATTAACTTTGTCTTTTTTTGCTAACAGGGCCCCAATATTACCTTGACTGGAAATACGCCCACTTAAAAACTCTATTCCCAGCCATTTTCTGCTTAGGATTGCCTTGAAAGAAAAGTAGAAGTGATTGGTTGATTTGGCTTCCAATAAATTCTTAAAGGGTAATGATTTCCCTGAAAGGCATATTTGAGCTCTCCTCCTTCTCCACCTTCATCTCGCCAGGAATGTGGTTGTCATGACTATAGTTCCAGTGCCTTCTTAATAATGTTAGGGCACTTTGGAGATAAAATCCAAGTCAAAAGAATGGCAGAGGGAAAAGTAGTGAGCCGGTTTCTCAAAAGTCATCCCAGGACTCTATAGCCTATTGCTGTTCATGTTAGGCGAAAGAGAAGAATAAAGCCCTTTATATTGCTTATGTTAATGTAACTTAGATTGTCTGTATTATGTAGGTGAACAGAATTCCTCACTGATACATCTCAACATAAAACAAAAATCCTTACAACTGGACCAATAAGCAACATCATGATAAACAGAGAAAATATTGAAGTTGTTAAGGATTAGACCCACAATCAACATCTAAGAAAGCAGCAGTCAAGAAATCAAAGGACACATTGCATTGGGCAAATCTGCTACAAAAGACCTCTGTAAGGTGAGAAAAAGCAAAGATGTCATTTTGAGGACTAAGGTGCGCCTGACCCAAACCATGATATTTTCAATCACCTCATATGCATGTGAAAGCTGGGAAATGAATAAGGAAGACCAAAGAAGAATTGATGCCCTTGAATTATAGTATTGGTGAACAATACTGAGTATACTATGGACTGTTAGAAGAACAAACAAATCTGTCTTGGGAAAAGTACAGCACAAATGCTCTTTAGAAGCAAGGATGGAGAGACTTTGTCTCACATACTTTGGACATTTTATCAGGTGGGACCAATCCCTGGAGAAGGACATCATACTTGGTAAAGTATAGTATCAGAGAAAAAGAAGACCCTCAAGGAGATGGATTGATATAGTGGCTGTAACAATAGCAAACATAGCAAAGTGGCTCAAACAGCAGAATCGTATGGATGGCACAGGGCCAGACAGTATTAAGTTCTGTTGTATATAGGGTTGCTATGAGTCGGAACCAACTCGAGGGCACCTAACAATAACAACAACAACAACACCTTGAAGTCCTCCCAAAGGTAAGCTTCTTTTTCTTTCGTATCATATATCTTAAGTCCAGGACGTAGCACTGGAGGCCATTTTCAACCATGTTGACAATTCCAGCTCATTACTAGTCTTCCGTGTTGCTCATTTGACAGCCACAGCATCCAAATAAATTATACACTTCTTCTCCTTGTAGTAACAGTTATTGACCTCCAAGTCTTAATGTCTCTTTCATTCAAGACCGTTTATTCCACACATGTTCTTCCTCTCTCCCATCAGTCACCATTCCTTGCAGCTTTCACATCCACAAAGATGAAACATCAATAGTCTAATATATGCTAATTTCCACTGACTTTTATATCTGGTTCACTTCAGAGTTCTATCACTTAGTCATATCCTCAATATTGTTATCATTGGAAACCATCCCACTCTTGATATCTCAATTAAAAAAAATTTTTTCGACACCCTCTTTGTGTACCTTCCAGGGTCTTGTGTCCAAATTCGCCAACCTCATCTAGCCTGTATAATTACGTATTATCTCTCACCATGTTCTCTGTGATCTTTTTCCAGGTTTTCTCATGGTGCTTCAAAATTCATCAAGGTCTCTGCCCTTAGGAAGTTTATATACCAGCAAAATTAGCAACTGCCTAATTGTTTCTTAATATTTCTTCTGGAATTTTATACTTAAAAAGAAATCACATGATACATTTTATATATTACATGTACCTAGAGCATAACTGCACTCAAATTTTTAGTGAACAAATGACTGATAAGATTTGAATAAAGTCACTGAGATGTGCACAGCTTGGAGGTTCAATATTCTATCAAAAACGTAAAAAATAAAACTTAGAGCTTTTTCCTGGGAAAATAACATTCAAATAATCATAAAAAATTTACAATTCGTCTACAGAAAACCATATTATATTAAAAAATAAAAGTCTACCAAATACTCAAAAGAATTAGAATCTTTTTGTTATTTTGTTTGGTTATTTCTATCTTTTACACAGAGAGATGATTTAGAAAGAAAGATAGTAAGTCACATATTCAATGCTAAGATTTGTGACTGCTATTTGACTGTTGTTTTTGCTTTCTCTTTAAGCAGAATGAATGTGGCTGTATCCTCAGAAAGATCTGGTTTCAGACACAGAGGAATTCAATCATGTTTGGGTTCAGGAAGATCATCTTTTAAAAATAATATAAGTTGAACTTGAAAAACAGAGTATTTGGAGAGTTTAAAGCAAAAAGATGATTGAGTCAATTGGAGTCTGACCAAACTATCAAGAAGCAGATTCAATTTAGATGTCATCAATGAAAGGAAATTTTGCACTGATGCTGATGATGATGGTTTCTGAACTGAATGGCTTCTTAAGGCAACACTCAGTTCATAAGAAAGAAAACAGGCTATTGGCAGGTTTCAGTAAAATTCTACCATATTGTCAAACTAAGTATTTATTGCATATCTTTAGGGATAAAAGTGCAGGACTATATCATTCATGTCTGTCATGGATTGAATCATGTCTCCAAAAAGTATATGTCAATTTGGCTAGGCTATGATTCCCAGGACTGTGTGATTGTCCAACATTTTGTCATTTGATGTGATTTTCCCATATGTTGTAAACCCTACCTCTATGATGTTAATGAGGCAGGATTAGAGGCAGCTATGTTAATGAGTCAGGACTCAATCTACATGATTAGGCTGTGGTTTAAGTCAATCTCTTTTGAAATACAAAAGAGAGATGCAAGCAGAGATACAGGGGGACGTCATACTACCAAGAAACAAGAGCCAGGAGAACAGGGAGTCCTTTGGACCTGGCGTCCCAGCACTGAGAAGCTCCTCGACTGGGTAAGATTGATGACAAGAACCTACCCCCAGAGCTGACAGAGAGAGAGAACGCCTTCCCCTGGAGCTAGCACCCTGAATTTGGAGTTCTAGCCTCCTAGACTAGAATAAATTTCTCTTCGTTAAAGTCGTTCACATGTGGTATTTCTGTTATAGCAACTTTAAATGACTAAGACAATGTCCAATCAGCTGGAAATGCCCTTGTTTGTGTTTTGTTTTGTCTCTTTCATTCAGAATGTTCTTTTCATCAATTTCCTTTTTTTTAATTTCACACTGGTACCAAATAGTCTAATGTATTCCTGCTTGTCTGAGCTGTTTTAAGCTTCTCCAAACATTTTATATCTCCAAAATCACCCCCCTCCAATTTGTGTGGAAATATTCTGTCAGAATAATTATCTTTAAACAATTCCATCATGATGCCATTACTATATTCAAAACTCTCTACAAGTCCATTATTTTTATTCAGTATTGTTTCAACAAGTATATTTAATGTGTAGTAAATGCTAAGCATTGTTCTAGGTGTGTGAAAATGACTGTGAGCAAACAGATTTAAGAGTATTCAGAATTTTCTCTCCATATATAATTTCTTCATATTCCAATCTCCTTACAAGAACCCTCTACTTAACCTCTGCTCCTTGATCAATTATCAGATTGACGGTATCTAGAACAGGAACCCTGGTGGTGCAGAAGTTAAGCACTCAACTGCTAACCAGAAGGTTGGCAGTTCGAAATCACCAGCTGCTCTGCAGGAGAAAGATGTGGCAGTCTGCTTCTATAAAGATTTGCAGCCTTGGAAACTCTATGAGGCAGTTCTACTCTGTCCTATAGAATCACTGTGAGTCAGAATCAAATTAATGACAACAGGTTTGGTTTTATTTATTTATTATTATTATTGGTGTCTAGAACAGAAGTCAGTAAATTTTCCTATAAAGGAACATATACTAAATATTTTAGGCTTTGTGGGCCATTAAATTTCTATCATAATTTGAAAGCAGCCATAGACAATATGCAAATGAATGGACATGGCTGTATTCCAATAAAACTTTATTTGCAAAAATAGGTAGAATGATAGATTTGGCCCATGAGCTTTTGACTGTTGACTCCTGGTCTAGAATTTTTTGTGATCTCTTCTTCACTAGTCCACATATTCACATCCAAACTGAAATCCTATTGCTTCCTGAATTTGGAGGGATCATACCTCAAACTCCTGGCAATGTAGAGTTCATGTGACTCTTGTGTGTCCTAAATGGAAAGACTACAGGTTTAAATCCTGTATGAAATATATACATTAATGTGTCATAGACTAATTACTCAACATCGTTGTACCTCAATAACCTCATTTGTGAAAGGAATATAGTATTAACTACCTTGATATTTATGTGATTATTCAGGGAGATGATTATATGAAGTACCAAATCCATAAAGCTACTTGTACCACAGCTTGAATCTGCTGAAGAGCACTTTAGTTTTCTGGCCCCAGTCAAAGCTGGAAGATTTGGAGCTTTCTAGGAATTTACTCAAGGAAATTTTCAAGGTGAGTTAAGAGTGAGTAAAATAGAAATGCTGATGCCAGCTCTCTTGGAACGCAAAATGGGTGGCTTGCACTATTAAGGTATCTTTCCTGGAATCCCTTGCTTTCCTGATCATTGTTACTAACCCATGGCAAGTTACTTTTCTCCCTACCTGGTGTTTGTTCTCATGAAGTGTATTATCATCATTAGCCAAACTCAGTTAAGCACCTACATAAACACTGCCTTCCTCCTAGGCCCTGGCTAATTCAAACGGGATCTTCTTGAACCTTTCTGTTAGGGATCCAACCCTATTACAACCCCTCTTTTGAGAAAATTTCATTTCCAATGTTAGACTTTCAGTTGATGAGAAGACACTTTTGGAAGCAAATGATTATCACGCAGATTAAGGATAACAGCATTGCTTGTCTTTCCTGAGTGGAACAAAAATGGAGCCATAATAAATAGTAATGTATTCATTAATGCTAACTTGATAATACACTGTATGGTTTTTATTCTACTTAGATAAACCCTCCTAAGTAACACCTTTGGCTCTGCTCATGCAGCCACTAGGATTTAGAGCAAAAACAATTTGACCTAGAGTAGGACAACTTTGTGGTGAGACTTAAACCAGTACCAGTTGCCGTGGAGTTGATTCTGACTCATGGCAACCTCATGTGTGTCAGAGTAGAACTATGTTCCATAGAGTTTTCAATGGCTAGTTCTTCAGGACTAGATTGCCAGGCATTTGGGTGGTTTTGAATTTCCAACGTTTTAGTTAGCCGCTGGGCATGTTAACAGTTTGTCCCACCCAGGAACTCCTGGCAGGTCTTAGACCTGAAGGGAAAGATTATGAGGCCAAGGAGCCTTATTTCACAGTAGAGGAAATTTCAGAGAATTGAAATAACTTGTTATGAACAGCCTGAGATCTGGGTTCTAATCCAAATTTTATGGCTCTCATTTTCAGTCTTCACAATTTGCAAGGCTGCGATGGTCTTTTTAACAAATAGCAGAGATCCTGTGTCACAGAATTTCAGTCTTTGTAATCTAAGAAATGGGCATTTTTTCTATTTAGAAATATAGAATGCTATCAATATTCAGGCAATTTATTGATTATTGATTATGTACAACTGTTTTTAGGCATTGCCACAGAATTTTTCCTGTATTTTATATAACAAACGTTAGTTTATTATTTGACCATTAATAAAAAGTATGAATAAATTCATATTAATTCCTCTGAAAGTGTACTGTGTATGATAAGCTTAATATTTCATGGGATACTTTTAATATTAAACTTTTATATTTTCATCACCTCTAAAAGAAATAATATGAAAAATAATTAATAAAAATATTAATAAAAGTGTCTATGCTTAAAACCAAACAAATGCTTGTTGTTGTTAGGTGCCAAGTCGGCCCTGACTCGTAGCGACCCTGCGTACCACAGAACAAAACACTGCCCAGTCCTGCGCCATGCTCACAATCGTTGTTATGCTGGAGCCCATTGCTGCAGCCACTGTGTCAATCCGTCTCATTGAGGGTCTTTCTCATTTTTCCTGACCCTCTATTTTACCAAGCATGGTGTCCTTCTCCAGGGACTGATCCCTTCTGATAACATGTCCAAAGTATGTAAGACATAGTCTTGCCATCCTTGCTTCTAAGGAGCATTCTGGTTGCACTTCTTCCAAGACAGATTTGTTCATTCTTTTGGCAGTCCATGGTGTATTCAATATTCTTCCCCAACACCACAGTTCAAAGGCATCAATTATTCTTCAGTCTTCCTTATTCACTGTCCAGCTTTTGCATGCATATGATGCGATTGAAAATGCCATGGCTTGGGTCAGGCACACCTTAGTCTTCAAGGTGACATCTTTGCTTTTCAACACTTTAAAGAGGTCTTTTGCAGCAGATTTGCCCAATGCAATGTGTCTTTTGATTTCTTGACTGCTGCTTCCATGGCTATTGATAGCGGATCCAAGTAAAATGAAATCCTTGACAACCTCAATCTTTTCTCCATTTATCATGATGTTGCTTATTGGTCCAGTTGTGAGAATTTTTGTTTTCTTTATGTTGCGCTGTAATCCATACTGAAGACTGTGGTCTTTGATCTTCATCAGTAAGTGCTTCAAGTCCTCTTCACTTTCAGCAAGCAACGTTGTGTCATCTGCATAATGCAGGTTGTTAATGGGTCTTCCTCCAATCCTGATGCCCTGTTCCTCTTCATATAGTCCAGTTTCTCGGATTATTTGCTCAGCACACAGATTGAACAGGTATGGTGAAAGAATGCAACCCTGATG
Organism: Dugong dugon; assembly: GCA_030035585.1. Lineage (NCBI taxonomy): Eukaryota > Metazoa > Chordata > Mammalia > Sirenia > Dugongidae > Dugong > Dugong dugon. The sequence goes on from CM057467.1 coordinate 110,405,675, forward strand.
CACCCCTTTCCTGATTTTAAACCACGCAGTATCCCCTTGTTCTGTTTGAACAACTGCCTCTTAATCTATGTACAGGTTTCTCATGAGCACAATTAAGTGTTCTGGAATTCCCATTCTTCACAACATTATCCATAATTTGTTATGATCCACACAGTTGAATGCCTTAGCATAGTCAATAAAACACAAGTGAACATCTTTATGGTATTCTCTGCTTTCAGCCAGGATCCATCTGACATCAGCAATGATATATCTGGTTTCCCCTCCTCTTCCAAATCCGGTCTGAATTTCTGGCAGTTCCCTGTCAACATACTGCTGCAACCTCTTCATTTAACAAATAATTTTTGCATGCTGGTACCTGCTAAAGAATTAACAGTGAATATCTCCTTTAATTTAGAGACAATAATAAACAAAACAATGTACATAGATCTATATGTCAATTAATTCTAAAGAGTATAAAGTAATTCACGATAATGAGATAGAATCATGGTGCGTGCATTTGTGATATAATTTATGAAGAGTGCTCAGGGATGGCTCCTTTGAAGAATGGGAAACTAAGCCAAATCCATAAAGAAGCCTAAAACCAACAGCAAAACAGGCCCACCATAATATACCCCAAACCTGAACTTCCACATGTTCAAGATAATACCACACTACTTTACCTATGACCTAAAATATAACCCAATAATCTTCTGAGAAATACAACTGAATAAAATTATTTACTATCATTGACCATGTCAAGCATATGATTAAAAATGTACTAAACATGTAAACATGTAAAGAAATGTGACCCAATACTAGTCATAAACCCACTGTTGAAATTTGAAAATAAGGACTTTAAATAATTGTGGTAAATATTTTAAAGAATTCATAGAAACATATGGATATAATAGGTTAAGGAATGGAGAATTTCAGGGAGCTATGTAAACTGTAAGAAGAAAAAATATTTGAAAACAAATATGATAACATATTGACCACAGCTGATAAAAGTATTAGTGACCCTAACTACAGGTAAATAGAAATCATGCGAACTGAAGGGCAGGAAGAAAAGGAAAAAAAAAAAAAAGAAAGAAAAATCAAACCATCAAAATCCCAATGATTTGTGGGACAGTATCAAGAAATCTAATATAAATTGATTTGGGATAACAGAAGGAGAGGAAAGAGAACAAAATAAAATTTCCCAAATGTGTTTATAAAGAACCACCTACCAATCTCAGAAGGTAAGTGTGGTAGACAAAATTCTAAGATGGCCACCAGGATTCCTGACCCCTGGTGCAGTGGTTACGGCTGCTAATGAAAGGTCAGCGGTTTGAACCCATCAGGCACTTCACAGGAGAAAGATGTGGCAGTCTGCTTCCATAAAGATTATAGCCTTGGAAACCGTCAGGGGCATTCTACTCTGTCCTATAGGATCACTATGAGCCAGAATCAACTCGACAGTGGGTTTGGTTTGGTGTACACACAATGCGTGATGGAATATTACTTACGTGGTTATGTTACTTTATATGGTAAAAGGAATTTTTCAGATGTAATTAAAGGTCCCTAACCTGTTAATCAAAACTTTTCCAAAAGTTTGCCAAAGCTTTTCATCACCCTAAACAGAAACTTCATAACCATCAAGCACTAAGTCCCCTTTGGTTGCCAGGGGTTAGGGATGGTTCAAGGAGGTGATAAATATGCCTATAAAGGGTTTGCAAGAGGGAGGTCATTGTAGCAACTGAATCATTCTATAGTTTGATAGCGCTTGTGGTTTTGCAAGTCTACACGCAAGTTACAGGTTGTTTATACAATGGAATACTAATTAGCAACAAATAAGTACATATTATTGTTATAAGCAGTAACATGATGAATCTCAAAAACATTTTGTTGCATGAAATAAGGCAGATGCAAAAATGCTCATATTATACGATTTCATTCTAGAGCAGGTAGAATTAATCTATTGAAATGGGAATCAGAGCAGTGCTTGCCTCTGTCACGGTACACAAAAAAGGTAATGAGATGAAAATAGTTTAAATCTTGATCAGTGTGTTTATAACATATAAGTCAATAAAATACTTTTTAAGTTTTATTTCTGTAATTCATCTGAGGTGACCATCAGCTATACAATGGAAGTTGTCAAACAGATTTTTTCAGTTTGTAGTTCTGGGAGAGATCTAGGCTATAGAAAATCGTTATCCACTTAGATATCAGGAATAGATATGATCTCCCCTATCTCAATTCTCTTCTTCTTTACAGATAAAAAGGTAGTGCAAGGTACAGATATTCTTTCCTCTTAAGTTTATTGCAAATCTTCTTCTACCGCTGAGATTTTTATGATATGATAGCCATAACAAATCACATAACAAAGAGACATGGAGAATCACTTTAGGAATCTTCTGTGTTTGAAGGAATTGGGCATTTGGAGCTTCATCAATTTTTATAAAGGGATCAACTTGCCCTCAGAGAACACAGTCTCTGATCTGCTCTTGGCCATGGAGTTATCTTAGAATAAAAGGTTCCATGACTATAAGAAATCTGGTATTTTTCAGACTTGTCTTTGACTCGTAAAAGGGAGGATTTTAAATTATAAAGCTTAGTTCATCCTTACAGTAAGTCATATTTACCAGCTTCAGATCTATCAGAATAAAGATGATATGTTGATCTCTATTTGCCTATTTTAGAAACTTTGAATGAATTCAAAATGTGAGACGAGAAGCAAAGCATCACTCCATCCTAAAACCTCAAAAAGCTTTCTACTTCCATCCCCAGATTCTCTGTTTCTACTAATTCTAAATATTAGTTTGCATATTTGAAAATCTTTGCACTTCAATGACACACTAAGAATTTGGGAGTATTCTGGGCATCAGCCCTTTGTACTAGGCTCGAATCAAATTTCAGATGTGAGTGAGATACTTACGAAGACCCCTGGCAAAAGTATCTACTGCAGATTCTTTTTCCATTTGGAATCCAATAATTGTCATAAGATTTACTTACTTTTGTTATTGTTGTTGTTAAAGACAGAATATAAAATATTGGGACATACCTTCTGTGGCCACAGAGCTAAAAGAACACAGGCTGGTTCCAGGTGGGCAGAAATTAAAGAAAATGAATATGAAATACTATAGAAATACACTGATTTGTTAAGGCAATGTTGGTGCCAATGATTTTTGCTCCTAGTGAAGGTGACAAGTCTGAAAGGCATAAGGTTCATTTTATATGCAAGCATAAAACACCAATTTATGATGACCATGGCAATTTAATTGTAATTTAAAATATATTTTTTATAGATTAAGAAAAAGACAAAAACAAAGACTTAATGTAACTATCTGGCAATATAGTATAATTAGGAAATTTATGGAGTTTGTTAACACAAGACAAACAATGTGTGATTATTCTTCTCCTTTCCTCATGACTATCTCTGTCAATTGCTTTATAAATTTGATCCAGCTGCTTTAGCAATGTGTGCTAATTTCTTGGTAAAGTTTGCTTTAAACGAGTAAATTAATGTTTTCAGTAAGAACTTCCTTTTGAAAGTTCGTTAAGGATAAAAAACTCATACAGGTGTCTCCCATTTTTCGAAAGTTCACTTTACACCACTTCACTTTTAGGAAACACCGACATTCGTACTTGTTTTCGTTAACCAAATAAAATCTGAAGACGATTTTTGCTTTTATGACAAAAAGGCCGAAAGCGGAAATAAGGTTCAGCGTTTGTTTTGCAGGGAGCCGTTAAAGAGGCAGCGTGCACTCTGATCAGGGACAGTGGTGTCGCCAAGCTCCTTCCCTGAGAACTACATTCAGCATCTCAGCATCAAGTTGCCATAGCTTTGAACTGTGTCTGTGAAAACTACATATAATATTTATACTTTATATAGCTGTGCATTTATTATATTATTCCTACTTTTAATATATGTTAATGTTATAAAAGTTTTCGTGTGTTTTTGATATGATTTGGTAGGTTATTTTTTAGGTCTGGGGATGTTCAAAATTTTTTTTTTTTTTTTTTAATATATATTTTATTGTACTTCAGGTGAAAGCTTACAGAGCAAATAGTTTCTCATGAAATAGTAGTACACATGTTGTTTTTTGACATTGGTTAACAACCCCACAACGTATTAAGCCTCTAAATTCTCAACCTTTTTTTTTGATGAAAATTACAGATGGCCAAAGATACACCGTTTCAAAAATTTCTACATTCACAGTTCAGTGACATTGACTACGCTCTTCCAACTGTGCTGTTATTCTCACTTAAGATGAAGGCTTACAGAACAAAATAGTTTTTCATTTAACAGTTACTACACATGTTGCCCTATGACAATGGTTAACAATCTCACAGCACATCAAGAATATCCTTACTCCACCTTGTGTTCCCTATCACCAGGGGGCTTCCTTGTCCCCTTCTGTCTTCTGGACCTTGTCAGTGGACTATTGTACCTCTTTAGTCTCATTTGTTTATTTATTTATTTATTTATTTATTTATTTTTATTTTATTTAAACACCATTTCAAAACTTTTTACTTACACATTTAAGTGATATTGACTATGCTCTTCCAATTGTGCTGCCATTCTCGCCCAAGATGAAGGCTTACAGGACAAAACAGCCTCCCATTTAATAGTTACTACAAATGTTGCCCTATAGCAGTGGTCAACAATCTCACAATACATCGACAGTGTCCTTATTCAATTTGTGTTCCTTATCATCAGTTTCCTACTCTCCCTCTGCCTTCTGGCCCTTGTCACCGGACTCCTGTACATCGTTAGTCCCATTTAGTTTTACTGGGGTGTCCATTCCCAGGCTTAACATCGAACCTTGAAGGTAACTTCCCCTCTGAGCTGAAAGGGTGTCTGGGGGCCACACTCTCGAGGTTTCTCTAGTATTCTTTAGGCCAGTAAATCTGGTCTTCTTTTTTTTTTTTTTTTTTTTGGGAGTTAAAATTATACTCTACATCCTACTCCAGCTCTGCCCAGAACCCTCTGTTGTGATCCTGGTCAGAGGAGTCATTGGTGGTAGCCGGGCACCATCCAGCTGTACTGGGCTCAGTCCCGTGGAGGCCTTGGTAGCTGTGGACCATTAGTCCTTCGGACTAATCTTTTCCTTGTATCCTGTTCTCTTCGTTCTCCCTTGTTCCCGAAGGGATGAGATCAGTGGAGTATCTTAGATGGCCGCTCATAGGCTTTTAAGACCCCAGACACTACTCACCAAGGTAGAATGTAGAGCATTATCTTTATAAGTAGTGTCATGACAATTGAGCTAGATGTTCCCCGAGATCATGGTCCCCAGAGCCCTCCGTCCAACAACTCAGTCCCTCGGGGGGTTTGGATGTGTCTATAGGGCCTCCATGACCTTTCCTTGTGCAGGTTGTGTTAGTTTCCCCTGTACTATGTACTATCTCATCTCTCACCCAAGTTACCACTTACCTATTACCTATTTAGTATTCCCCACCCCCCCCCATCCCTGGTAACCAACAAGGATTGTTACATTTTGCATGTGAATTTTTTTCATGGGTTTTTACAATAGAGGTCTCATACAATATTTGTCCTTTTGTGATTGACTTATTTCACTCAGCATGATGTCCTCCAGTTTCATCCATGTTATGAGATGGTTCACCGATTCATTGTTCTTTCTCGTTGCATAGTACTCCATTGTGTGTATGTACCATAGTTTGTGTATCCATTCGTCTGTTGATGGACATCGAGGTTGTTTCCATCGTTTTGCTATTGTGAATAATGCTGCCATGAACATAGGTGTGCATATGTCTATTCGAGTGATGACTCTTATTTCTCTAGGATATATTCCTAGGAGTGGGATTGCTGGATCGAATGGTACGTCTATTTCTAGCTTTCTGAGGAAACGCCATATCATTTTCCAAAATGGCTGTATCATTTTGCATTCCCACCAGCAGTGTATAAGAGTTCCCGTCTCCCCGCAGCCCCTCCAACATTTGTTATTTCCAGTGTTTTTGATTCGTGCCAGTAATGCCGGGGTGAGATGGTATCTCATTGTGGTTTTAATTTGCATTTCTCTAATGGCTAGTGATCGCGAGCATTTCCTCATGTGTCTGTTGGCCATTTGAATGTCTTCCTTGGTGAAGTGTCTGTTCATTTCCTTTGCCCATTTTTTGATAGGATTGGTTGTCTTTTTGTTGTAGAGGTGTTGGATTTTCTTGTAGATTATGGAGATTAGACCTTTGTCTGACTTGTACTGTCCAAAAATTTTTTCCCAGTCTGTAGGTTCTCTTTTAACTCTTTTGGTGAAATCTTTTGAAGAGCATAGATGTTTGATTTTTAGAAGATCCCAATTATCTAGTTTATCTGTTGGGTTTTTTGTGTTGATGTTTATGGTTTGTATCCTGTTAATGCCATGTATTAAGGTCTGAAGTGTTGGTCCTATTTTTTCTTCTATGAATTTTATAGTTTGAGGCTTTATATTCAGGTCTTTGATCCATTTTGAAGTAGTTTTTGTATATGGTGTGAGGTATGGGTCCTGTTTCATTTTTCTACAAATGGATATCCAGTTTTGCCAGCACCATTTGTTAAAAAGACTGTCTTTTCCCCATTTGATGTATTTTGGGCCCTTGTCAAAAATCAGGTGACCATAGGTGGATGGATTTACATCTGAGTTCTCAATTCTGTTCCATTGGTCAATGTCTCTGTTGTTGTACCAGTACCAGGCTGTTTTGAGTACTGTAGCTGTATAGTAGGTTCTCAAGTCAGGTAGTGTGAGTCCTCCAACTTTATTCTTCTTCTTCAGTAGTGCTTTACTTATTCGGGGTTTCTTCCCTTTCCATATAAAGTTAATAATTAGTTTTTCCATCTCTTTGAAGAATGTTGTTGGTATTTGTATCGGAATTGCATTGTATTTGTAAATTGCTTTAGGTAGAATTGCCATTTTCACAATGTTGAGTCTGCCTATCCATGAGCATGGTATGTTTTTCCATTTATGTAGATCCCTTTGGGTTTCATGCAGCAGTGTTTTGTAGTTTTCTTTGTATAGGTCTTTTATATTCCTGGTCAGATTTATTCCCAAGTATTTTATCTTTTTAGGGGCTATTGAAAATGGTATTGATTTCCTGATCTCCTTTTCATCGTTCTCTTTACTGGTGTATAGGAATCCAACTGATTTTTGAATGTTTATCTTGTATCCTGCTACTCTGCTGAATCTTTCTATTAGTTCCAGTAAATTTCTCGTGGAGTCTTTAGGGTTTTCTATGTATAGTATCATATCATCTGCAAACAGGGAGAGTTTAACTTCTTCATTACCAATTTGGATGCCCTTTATTTCTTTCTCTTGCCTTACTGCTCTAGCGAGAACTTCCAGCACAATGTTAAATAGGAGTGGTGATAAAGGGCATCCTTGTCTTGTTCCTGTTTTCAGGGGGAATGTTTTCAGCCTTTCTCCATTAAGAATGATGTTGGCTGTTGGTTTTGCATAGATGCCCTTTATGATGTTGAGAAATTTCCCTTCTATACCTATTTTATTGAGAGCTTTTATCAGGAATGGGTGTTGGACTTTGTCAAATGCTTTTTCTGCATCAATTGAGATAATCATGTGATTTTTTTCTTTCCTTTTATTTATGTGGTGGATTACGTTGATGGATTTTCTAATGTTAAACCATCCTTGCATACCTGGTATGGATCCTACTTGGTCGTGGTGTATTATTTTTTTGATATGATACTGAATTCTATTGGCTAAAATTTTGTTCAGAATTTTTGCATCTATATTCATGAGAGATATTGGTCTGTAATTTTCTTTTTTTGTGATGTCTTTGCCTGGTTTTGGTATCAGCGTTATGCTGGCTTCATAGAATGAATTTGGAAGTGTTGCTTCCTCTTCTATGCTCTGAAATAACTTGAGTAGAACTGGTACGAGCTCTTCTGTAAATGTTTTGTAGAATTCTCCAGTGAAGCCATCTGGGCCAGGGCTTTTTTTGGTTGGGAGTTTTTTTATTACCTTTTCAATCTCTTCTCTTGTTATGGGTCTGTTCAGATTTTCAATATCACTTTGTTATAGTTTGGGTAGGCCGTATGTTTCTAGAAATTTATCCATTTCCTCTAGGTTTTCAAATTTGTTGGAATATAGTTTTTCATAATATTCTGTTATAATCCTTTTTATTTCAGTTGGGTCTGTTGTAATGTCCCCCATTTCATTTCTTATTTGGGTTATTTGTGCCCTCTGCTGTTTTTCTTTTGTCAGTCTGGCCAGTGGTTTGTCGATTTTGTTGATTCTTTCAAAGAACCAACTTTTGGTTTTGTTGATTCTTTCTATTGTTTTTCTGTTCTCTATTTCATTGATTTCTGCTCTGATCTTTACTATTTCCTTTCTTCCGGTGGTTGTAGGCTTTTTTTGTTGTTCTCTTTCTATTTGTTTGAGTTCTGTAGTTAATGTTTTGATTTTGTCCCTTTCTTCTTTTTTGATATGTGCATCTATTGCTATAAATTGTCCTCTGAGGACTGCCTTTGCTGTGTCCCAAAGGTTTTGGTATGATGTGTTTTCATTTTCATTTGATTCTAGGAATTTTTTAATTCCATCTCTGATTTCTTCTATTACCCATTGATGTGTAAGCAGATTATTATTCAGTTTCCATGTGTTTGATTTTTTTTCCTTGCTCTTTCTAGTGTTAATTTCTACCTTGATGGCATTGTGGTCAGAGAAGATACTGTGAATTATCTCAGCATTTTGGATCTTGTTGAGGATTGCTCTGTGGCCTAAGATGTGGTCTATTCTGGAGAACGTTCCACGTGCATTGGAAAAGAATGTGTACTTTGCAGCGGTTGGATGGAGTGTTCTATATATGTCTATGAGGTCCAGTTGGCTGATTGTGTCCTTTAGGTCTTCTGTATCTTTGCTAAGTTTCTTTTTAGTTGTTCTGTCCTTTACTGAGAGTGGTGTGTTGAAGTCTCCTACTATTATTGTGGAACTGTCAATTTCTCTTTTCAGTGCTGTTAGAGTTTTTTTTATGTATTTTGGAGCCCTGTCATTGGGTGCACAGATATTTATTATGGTTATGTCTTCATGATGGATCATCCCCTTAATCATTATATAGTGTCCTTCTTTGTCTTTTATGGTAGATTTTGTTTTAAAGTCTATTTTATCTGAGATTAGAATTGCCACTCCTGCTCTTTTTTGATAGTTGTTAGCTTGATATATTTTTTTCCAACCTTTGATTTTTAATAAATTCACATCTTTGTTTCTAAGATGTGTCTCTTGTAGACAGCAAATAGATGGATCCTGTTTTCTTATCCATTCTGCCACTCTCCGTCGCTTTATGGGTGCATTGAGTCCATTTACGTTCAGTGTAATTATTGATAGATGTGAGTTTGTTGCTGTCATTTTGTAGTGCTTTTTTTTGTGATGCTGAAGTTTTCTTTGTTCTTCTTACTCTCTTGTGCTGAGTTCCTTTTGTTTGTGGATTTTGTGTTCATTTCTTTTGTTTTTGTAGGTTTTGTTTTTGTTGAGACTTTATGTTTTTCGTCTTTATTTTTATGAGTTGGTTTGTTAACTTTTTTTGTGGTTACCATGAATTTTACCCTTATCTTTATAATTTTGAAGCAGTCTACCGTTACTTGGTATCGCCTTGCCTTCTTCTCCTTTAGAAGGTTCTATACCTATGCCGTTTGTTCCCTCTTTCATTGTTTTGATGTTGTTGTCATCCTTTGATTGATTTCTCTGATTCCCTGTTGTATATCTTTTGTTTTTGGAAAGTCGTCTGTAGTTCAGTTCCTAGAATGGTATCTGGTTCATGTTAACCTGCATCCTAGGTCCTAGGTCCTGCCTGAGGGCTTAAGCTGTTTGTCCTCAGATCGAAGAACTCCCTTTAATAATTCTTGTAAGTTTGGTTTGACTTTTGCATATTCCTTTAGTTTCTGTTTATCTGGAAATGACCTAATTTCACCATCAAATCTGAATGAGAGTTTTGCAGGATATATTATTCTTGGCTGACAATTTTTTTCTTTCAAGATTTTATATATGTCATCCCATTGCCTTCTTGCCTGCATGGTTTCTGCTGAATAATCTGAGCTTAGTCTTATTGTTTCTCCTCTGTATGTGACTTCTTGTTTTTCACGAGCTGCTCTCAGGATTCTTTGTTTGTCTTTAGTTTTAGCGAGTGTGAATATGATATGTCTTGGTGATTTTCTTTTGGGGTCTATTCTATATGGGGTTCGTTGAGCTTCTTGGATGACCAGCTTTTCATCTTTCATGATATTGGGAAAGTTTTCTGTCAGCAGTTCCTCAATGATCCTCTCTGTGTTTTCTGTTTTCTTCCCCTGTTCTGGTATGCCAATCACTCGTAAGTTTTTGCTTTTAATTGTGTCCCACATAACTCTCAGGGTCTCTTCATTTTTCTTTGTTCTTTTTTCTGAGTTTTCCTGAAACAGAGTTGTATCCAAGTGTTTGTCTTCAGTTCCACTGATCCTGTCTTCCATGGTTTCAAATCTACTTCTCAGCCCTTCTATGACACCGTCCATTTCTGAAATCTTGTTGTTTATCTTTTGGATTTCTAATTGTTGTTTTTGTATAATTTCGAGTTGTGAATTTATTTTGGCATTTTGTTCTTGCATCATCTTCCTGAATTCTTCCAATTTTTTGTCTGTATTTTCCATAAATTTGTCTATTTTTTCTTCATGTTTGTCAGCTTTTTGCCTCAGTTCTTGGAAAATTCCGAGTATTAGTGATTTGAGTTCCGTATCAGGTACTTCTAGTGCATTTTCTTCCACAGGAGAGTTATCTGGTGTTTTAATTTGGACGCCTATTGGAGCCATCTTGTCTTGTTTTTGTAAATGTTTTGATATTGTTTGCTGTTTTCGGGGCATTCAGTAGATATTTCTCTCGTTTATTGATTGTAGATTTTTTTTTTTTTTTTTTCGTTCTTGTGGTACAGCTGGGCAGATCTAGTTGAGGAGGAGCCACTGGGATGGGTTGCTTGTGGCACTCACCACAGCCACCAGGACGGTCGGTAGTCAGTGCTGGGCAGGTTCCAATAGGGCGTGCCTGCACCGCTTGGTGATGTGATGTCTAGTGCACGGTGCAGGTAGGTAGGGTGCAGCGGGAAGATGGTTATGTGTGAAGCTAAGCTGAATATGGGAGAGAGGAGAGAGGAGGAGGAGCAAAAAGCGTACAAACATAAAAGAATGCTAGAGGAGTTTGTCGTTGGAATGTACAGATGAGAGACTATGGGATGGAGGAAACCAGAAGGGGGAAGAGAAAGAAAAGGAAAGAATGACCAAATGAAAATCAGAAAAGTTAAAAAACTGCAAAGTTCCCAGGGATTGCACCGATGCAGCTATGAGGTCTGGGGGAGTCGGTCTCAATTTTCACAGCTCAGCCTGGCCAGAAGGTACAGAGGCATACATCGCCTGGTATTCAGGGATCAGAAAGAGAAGGAAGAGATAGAGGGACAAGAAATTAAGCAATGAAGAAAGACAAAAGAGAAAAAGAGGTAAAATATGACAAAACTAATCAAAAAAGGAAGAAAAATAAAATTGAGAAAAAAAAAAAAAAGGGCAACACCAGCAGTCAGTGCCTACAAATGGGACCCAGAGAGCCCCCACTCAGGGGCGCGAATTCCAAGAAGCCGATAGTCTCGGGGTTAAGTGACCGTGGCCACGGGAAGCAGAGTGGCCAACGAACAAAGGCCCCAGGATCCCACCCGCGCGGGAGCCCAGACCTGGAAACAGCCACACGCCCGAACGCAGCCCTACAGCCCGGCAGGAGAGAGCAGAGACGGCCCTCGGAACCAGGCACCCAGGCAAAAGGAGGGGGAGGCGGCATAAAAAGGTCTGCTAGGTGCCAGCATACGGCTCCCAGAAAGCCCCCAGCCCGGGCGCGCAGAACCCAAGCACCGGCGCCCCCCCGCCCAGGGACCCCGGCCACGGAAAGCAGAGGGGTGAACGAACAAAGGCCCCGGGATCCCACCCACGCGGGAGCCCAGACCCAGAAACAGCCACACGCCCGCACGCAGCTCCACAGCCCCACAGGAGAGAGCAGAGACAGCACCCGGACCCAGGCACCCAGGCAAAAGGAGGGGGAGGCGGCAGAAAAAGGTCCGCTAGGTGCCAGCAAACGGCTCCCAGAAAGCCCCCAGCCCAGGCGCGCGGAACCCAAGCACCGGCGCCCCCCCGCCCAGGGACCCCGGCCACGGAAAGCAGAGGGGCAAACGAACAAAGGCCCCGGGATCCCACCCACGCGGGAGCCCAGACCCAGAAACAGCCACACGCCCGCACGCAGCCCTACAGCCCCGCAGGAGAGAGCAGAGACGGCACTCGGAACCAGGCACCCAGGCAAAAGGAGGGGGAGGCGGCAGAGAAAGGTTCGCTAGCTGCCAGCAAACGGCTCCCAGAAAGCCGCCAGCCCAGGCGCGCGGAATCCAAGCACCAGCACCCCCCAGCCCAGAGACCCTGGCCACGGAAAGCAGGGGATCCCCAGCTGAGGCGGAGAGGGGTGGGTGGTGGGAGAGCGCGCACCGCAGTTTACCGGTCGTTCTGTCTCCGACCAGATGCTCTGCAAGGCTGCTCTCCCGTTTGCTGGTCTCCGATAGGAATCCAAGATGGTGGATCCGCGCTGCGTTAGCTGGTAAGGAATCTCTGCCTGAGTCTCTCCTCGCTCTCCGTTCTCTTTTAGTATTCTCACTCCGTTTGGTGTTTGGCTGAGTTCTTTATCTCTTCATTTGGTGTTCTAGGGTTTCAGGATTGTTGATTCTCTGTTAGGCTTAGTTTTTCGGATCTTTGCTGTGGAGGGACGGCGTGGTGTTTCTGCCTAGAGCGCCATCTTGCCCCCTTTTCCCCAAAATTTTTTACCCATATAAATTTAATGGTAACTGCTTCCTTCAACTTGCAAAAGGTTTCATAGGAACACTCTACTTTTGGATAGTGGGGAAAATCTGTATTTGCCCTGAGTTCTTGACTTTTTTTTCCCCCCGCTTTTCAAAGATGTAGGGAACATATTCAAGGCACTTGCATTAATTATTGATGGAAAATATTGGCAGCAATGACATAAATTATTTGTAATAATTACCCAGAGAGGAAATGACATATCACAGGATGCTATTTTGTGAACTAAATCTATTAGCATTTGCAAAAGTTTATCATAAGTATCAATGAAAAAATCTAAGTTAACTACACTGATGTTTTTCTTCATTCAGATAATTTAATTAGAACACAATAGCACTCAAGAAATATTCAGAAATTTTTGAGTTGTAACTTGACTTAAGTAATTCTTCAAAGAATATATATTATTATTATATAATAGATGACGGCTATAGAATTTCTAGATAAAGGAGGGAAAATGTATTTAGTTAGACTGAGGTGGCTTTGGAAGCATGGGAATGGCAATATTTGGTGACAAAACCTTCCATCCCAAGCAGCCCTTGGCAATATTGGTGCCTATCTCACATTTTCCAAGGGACTGTTGAGGAGAAAACAGTTAGAAACCACTAGTCTAGACAGAGTCTAAAGTCCTTGAGAAAAGTAAGCTTTTGGTGCCTAATCAGCATCAGAAAAAATGTAACACTTCCAGTTTTTAAGTGACTAGGCCTGCCGTACTCCATGCAAAGTGGAAAGAACGCCACATGGGAGACCGGGAGGCCAAAGTGAGAGTCTTATTTCTGTTACTAATCTCAACTTGTTTCACTCTCTGAAACTTAGTTTACCCTTCTAAAGAACAAGACACAGGTCAAGTCAATGACTGCTAACTCATGTCAGTGATCAACTATTGAGCAGCTATCGAGCAGCTATTATTTGGCAGGACTGCACCAGATAATAAGGAGATATAAATATAAATCAAAACTAAGAGCTAAAATATGAATAGGTGTAAATATGAATAAAATAGTTTCTCTCAAAGTGGATTAATCTAGAGTAGATAAATCTTTTCTTTGTTACAACTAGGAACCCACAATGCCTTCCCTTAATATCCACTCATCAGCCTACATATCCACAACCTCTCACCACCCCACATGATTTCTTTGCCTCTGTAACCACTCCAGACTCCTAGGGCTAACACGAAAAATCAGAGGCTAGTCTGGCTCATTGAAACTTACAAAACTTCGAAGATTTCACAGTTCGTTTAGGCACCATGTGATAAAAGTTATACACAAACAGAATCAAAGAAGGAAACTTTCTCCACCTTTACAGAGAGTTAGAACTTCATAAATTTTAGTATCCTTTTTCAATTCCCTTTCCTGCTCCCGAGTTAGCACTCCTGGCTATAAAACAAGTGCTATAACTATCAAGAGTAGAAGGAAAGAGTCATTTTTAAGGTATATCTTTCAGGATTTTTTTGATTTCATATTTTATGCCATAATTTTTGGATTTTTTTATTTATTGAAAATATCATAACTAGCACACTGAAAGAACCAGAGAATGTTGAATATTCTGTATACTTCAGCACCAACATAAATAAATGTTACGTAGAGCTAAGACAACCAAAAACCCAACCTGTTGCCATCTAGCGGATTCTGACTCATATTGACCATATAGAACAGCGTAGAATTGCCCCATAGGGTTTCCAAGGAGCAGCTGGTGGATTTGAACTGCTGACCTTTTGGTTAGCAGCCAAACTCTTAACCACTACACCACCAGGTTTCCATGGCTAAGGTAAGGAATATATGTTAGCCTACATATACACTAATAGCAATGTTTAAACTTCCCCAAACAAAGAGAAATAGAAAGTGCTTCCAGAGTTAATCCCTTTTTATTAGGAAATCAGAGTATTAGATAATTATAATAGTGCTCTACTGGGGAAAAAGAAAAAATAATCATTTAGCCAAAGCAATCTCCTAAACTCCTGTCCTTAAATGCCTGTACTCCAAATGACCCACCTCTGCTTTTTCATTCTCTCTCAACCTTACCCAGGTTTAAGATTTAAGGTTCTAAAAACTGTAAAATGAATCCCAAAATTCATGGGAAAAAAATATCAATAATTCTCCCTCATATCTTTTATAGGTTTAGGTAAAGTACTAATATTTAAGTAATTAAAGATAACAAAAAAGATGCGAGTTTCTAAGTCAGTTATTTATCTGCTATGCTGGGAATTTTAAACTCAGACAGAGAATGGTTCACAAACTACCTGGGACATGAGCCCCCCTGAAGAAAATGGCATTGCATTTAAGGTGGAGACAAGTGTTGTAAATTGCAGTAGACAGAAGGAGCCCTTTTGGGAATTAACTTAATAGAAATTGTATCTAGAGTTTATATCAAAAACTTCAGTGAAATAAAGAATGATGGCTTTGAATTCTAAATCTCACTTTTAAAAAAAGCTTGAAAAAATACTATAATGTTAAAAGATATTTAAATAAAAGGTTTTTAACTACATATATCCTAACAGACCCTTTAAAAGTGAAATATTTTTCTCAGAAGTCAGTTTTTTTCTAACATGGATTTTTGGATTTCATCTTTCATAATATATCTCTGGTACTCACAGAAGACCAAATCCACTTCTTATTTGTTAAAAGGGTATACTGTAATGATTCTGGAAGATGTATTCTTCAAAAATTGAGTGGTAAAGAAGCTAAAAAGAGAAAATCACATGGTGCATCTAATGCATACTCTCTTTGCATTGGATATGTAAACTATCGCATTTTCATTGAATCCTAAGAAATATCCTAGCTTGAAAAGAATTGTAGAGCAATAAATGAAATGAAACTATAAATGACAAAGCACAAATGATATACACCCAAATGAAACTCTCGCAAATGCCTTTTTGCTCTTTCACCAGGGTGTAAAGAAAAGATGTTATAAAAGGTGGGTTGTCCTCACACTGTGCTTACTGTGAAACATGCAATTGCTCTTTTCGCCTGTCTATCATATTTTTCCCTTATATGATTATTGGATTTTCAGATATGACACTTAACAGTGTTGTTCAGAGTAGGCTTCAGTTAGGACTTC
Organism: Dugong dugon; assembly: GCA_030035585.1. NCBI lineage: Eukaryota > Metazoa > Chordata > Mammalia > Sirenia > Dugongidae > Dugong > Dugong dugon. The sequence goes on from CM057467.1 coordinate 110,421,528, forward strand.
TTTACTTGAAATTGACTACAACCATTTCAAGTTGGCTTAAGCAAACAAACAAACTAGGCTGTTATTTAAAAAAAAAGGAAAACAACTGGTGTTACCAAGGATGTGGAGAAATTGGAATCCTCATCTATTGATGGTGGGATTATAAAATGTTGAAGCCACTGTGGAAAGTGGTCTAACAGTTCCTCAAATAGTTAAACATAGAATTACCGTATAATCTAACAATTCCATTCCTAATATATACACAAAAGAATTGAAAGCAGGAACACAAAACAGATACATGTATAATAACAATGTTCATTACTACATTATTCACAATAGCCAAAACAGCGGAAACAGCCTAAACATCCATCAACAAATGAACAGATAAACAAAACATGGTACAATATATACAACGGAATATTACTCAGCCATAAAGAGAAAGTCCCGATACATGCTACAACATGGATGAACCTTGAAAATAGGCTGAGTGAAATAAGTCAGTCGCAAAAGAACACATATTGTATGATTCCACTTATATGAAATCTAAGTGTGTAGAGACTAAAGGAGCTTTGGTGGTAGAGTGGTCAAGTGCTAGGCTGTTAACCAAAAGGTCATTGATTTTAATCTACCAGTCACTCCATGGGAGAAAGACATAACAGTCTGCTTCTGTAAAGATTACAGCCATGGAAACTCTGTGGGGGCAGTTCTACTCTGTCCTATAGGGTCATTAGGGGTCAGAATCTACTCCACAGTGAAGGATATAAAGAGAAACCAGAGTTTATTAGTGGTTACCAGGGGTGGGTGGGAAGAAGGCAGAAAGAAGGACTTGACACTTAGGGGACAATCAGCTACTGTTAAGGGTGTCTCAGGAAGAGACAACTTTCAGCGCAGTCATTGAGACAGAGGCATAATATACTGACCGTGCTATCTAATTTTAATCTGGATTTGTAGACTAACAGCTATGTCTTTTGAGAAAAAATATGTTTTTCCTCAGTGGTCAAAACCAGGATGTGAAATTATATGCTGGGAGGGGTCTTAACCAAGTGACCATCTGCACCCTTCAAATAAACGTACTCAGGAAGAGTGCTGTCTGGGTGCTGTTGCCAGCAAGATATTTTTGCAAGACAGACACAGAAAATACATGTGAGCATCTTGTGACCATGATGTAAGCATCCTGTAAAACTATCTGTAATCACTAATGATACTATTAATAATCAGTAACCAATCAGAGTGTGATCATTACAATAGTCATTGATTTTCCTGTAACTGCCCTCCCTAAAGTTCGGTTCCTCCTTTTACCTTATAAAAGTACTTGTAATGAGACTACCCCAGGACTACCTGCTGCCATTTTCAATGGGTTATGTTGAACAACTTGATGAACATAATAGCATTGAACTGTACATGTGAAGATTGTTGAAATGTCAAATGTTTTGTTACATACATATTCACCACAATATAAACAATGCAAAACAAACAGAAAAGGAGGATTTTGTTTTTTGGTTGTTGTTTGTTTGTTTGTTTTTCCACATTAAGTGATAGTTTGTTTACTTATCCGTTTGTTGCAGGCCCATATGAACACAGGGTATCTGGTTCCATTTTTTCAGCCCTTCTCACTCCGTGTTTACTTCAGTCTCAGGGGTTCATTCTTATATTAAATTGTACTTGGTTTAATACCTCTGGATGACAATAGAGCTCAAAAATGTAAAGAAAAATAAAATAACATCTTATTTTGACATAGTACTTTAAAATCTGGAAATTTATTTTACAAAATTAAACCCCAAAATTAAAATATATATATATTAATCAGATATGCAGTTTTTGTTTCTTTAAACAGGAGACTTTAAAATCACAAAATTTTGGAAACCAATGTCCAAAAGTGGAGATTATAGTGATTATAATATCATATGGCAGGGAAGTGACTAGAAAAATACTCCCCTTTACGGATGTGGGTATCAAAATCAGCTGAAGCTATTTTTCTCTAGTTGTAGTTCATCTTCTATCCCTACACCTCAACTCCTACCCTGAAGAGCTTAGTCATAACGAACTCCTGTACTGCTGGTAATATGTCATATCTCTCAGATCTATGACCTATGTTTGAGAAAGAAGCCAGCTCTAGAAATAATATATTATACAGTTGTTTATATGGCAATCTTGAAAACTAATAGTGTTTTATAGTATAAGGTTAGTTTTTTTTTTAAATATGATAGTACTTTTTAAACACACCAAGACTGAAATAATTTTAAAAAAAATATATGAAACTCTGGATGCCAAGTCAGGTTAGGCTTCAATAAACTAAAGGTGATTTTCCCTTTATTTTGCATATTTCCTATGATATAACACTGGCTTAATAGTATATCAACATTATCTTTATAATATCTGTATTTATCTTACATACACAACAATAATTGTTCTTCTTTCTACATAGACCACTACACATACAAAGCAAAGTTAATAACACCATTTGTAGGCTGCCTTGTTCATCTAACTTGCATTTAAAGGTCACACAGGAAAAGCTAATCCCAAAATGATACTATAATACTTAATAGAACTCATTACATGACATTCTTTCTAAGATAGTGAATTTTTTTTGTATCTAGGCTTATTAACACTAGGCTATTTTATCATGTCCAAACAGTAGAGAAAAGTCTAATCCTTTAAAGCATGGTTTCCATAATGAAAATAGGAAATTAGAGTGACCACTTGGCTGATAAAATGCCTGCTGGATCTCAATGTACATTATCTGAAAGGTAATTAGTCCACACAATCACTCCAGCTTGATTGTCTGCTTTTCATTAATATTATTGCTGCTAGGAGACTACACCGTTGCAATCACACCTGGTATCTGCCAACTTGGTGGGAGAGTTGGGAGAATGAAGTGCAAATTTAAGGGGAATTCCTTTATTTCAAAGTTTCAGTATGTGAATCATCCAGGAAGACTAAACAATATCATAATATTAGGAACTTTGAAGAATGTAAGAAGTGTCTTGGTGAGGCCTTGTATTGTGATCTTAGTATGTGCACAGACATGTGATTTTTTTATTTGTATACTGGATGTCTTCAAGGCAAGAAATTCCCAGAGTTCTTTACATGAGGCAAATTTGGATAAGACCATATTCACAGATATGAGGGATCAGAACCTGGACATATCCTTTCGGAGCCACAGCTCAATCCACCACAGGGACTAAAGCATAAACTCTGATGGCCATATAGTCCTCCTTAGAAATTTTATAATAGGTAATATAATACATAATGTATAATATATAATATTGTATATACATACAATTGTATATAATATACAATATATAATATGTTATATATATACTCTTCTTTCAACATTTCTGGATGTTTAAACTTTATCAAAATAAAAAGTTAAAAAATAACAAATAAAAAGCATAATTTACTTCTCCCTCTCCATGCTACCTATCTAGTTCCACTGCCCACTGGTAACCATATTTAAAATTTTTATGACCATTCATAAATTTCCTACACAAAGAAGTATATGTGTATGTGTGTGTATGTGTGTGGGGGGAGGTGGAAGGGGAGAGGGAGAGAGAGAGAAAGAGACAGAGAGAGAATTCTTTTTTGGAGACTCTCTGAAGCAGAGAAGGTTTTGCTTTAAGATTTGAAGTGTGAGTAGGATATTCCAGATACACAATTAAGGAAAAGACATAACTGTCAGGGGAAGGAGAAAAAAAGTAAATACAAAAACACAAAGACTAACGAAAGCATGGGGAATTGTGAAGAGTTTAAGTTCATGTTTTAATTATTTTGAGGGCAAAACGCGAAATGGAGAAAATCAAAGGAGAAGACATAGGAGAGGTAGACATGGACCAAAACAAAAAGCATACCATTTGTAATGCAGAGAAAATTAGGATCTATCCCATATGTAGATGCTGAATGATCCTTGATCATCTCTGAGTGAGAAGGCGGCCATTGCTGTACCAACTTGCCATGCTATGACCTCTTCAGAGGAATGTGAGTAAGCTGTAAAAGTATCCACAGTTTTTTACTCCTTTCATAGAGAGTTAATTCCTGGCCCTTGTATCTTTGTTTTCCTTACGATTTTCTCTGGCCACTGGAACATTGGCAAACATGATACAAGCATTGGCTTAATAAGTAGTTGTGTGTTACAACTTATTCATTTGTTCTTTGAGCTCTGGGATCACTGTAAGAACAGTCCTTGGCTACTTTTAAAGGCCACGTGGAAAAAAGGTTTCCTGTTGTTGCAGCCGTCCTAGCTAAGGACATCATAAACCTGCCATTCCAACAAACCCACAGTAAATGCACGAGCAAGCCCAGCTGATATCATCTAAGCCAGGTTTAGATCAGAACAAGTGCCCAGCTGATCACCTCCTAATAGCTAACCTGAAGACTAGTGAGTTAAAAAAAAAAACAACGAAGAAACAGACAAACAAAAAACACTGATGTAAGCCATTAAGTTAGTGTGGTTTGTCACACACCGAAGGCCATTTGACATACTCTAATGTTTTGTTCAAATGTCCAGCCAACTCACAAAGGATAATGTTTTCCCACTTTACCTTAGTATTACAAGTATATGACCTTCTATAGCCCCCAATTATTTTAATCATTATAATACTACCATGCACCACTGCTAACCGAAAACGTCACAGGTTGAACCCACTAGCCAGTTCTGCGTGAGAAAAGACCTGGCAATCTGCTCACATAAAGATTACAACCTAGGAAACCCTGTGGGACAGTTCTACTCTGTCTTATAGGATGGGTATGAGTTGGAGTCAACTTGATGACACACAACAACAAAACATACGTGAATCCCATAGAAAATTCAGGACCACAGAATCAGACATAAAAGCAGATAAAATATAAGTTCAACATAAATATCTATACAAAATTATTGTCAATATAGTCTCATATGAAATATCTTCACAAAATTATTATCAATATATTCTCATACTGAAATATCTTTACAATTTAAGGATGGCTTTGCAAATGGGACCCATAAAACTGCATGTCAAAATGATAAATTTGTCAATTTGTCCAGTTGCTCATTGTTTTAGGCATGATACTGACAATAACATTAAATAATAAAAAAATATATATATCTATATATATCTGCTTATCTAGGGATGACATGGTACACCTGCTTTTCACTTATGTTACCCAGGTCCTTTCTTGGCTTTAGTTATTACAATTTATCTTTCCTGCCTTCAAATTTTTTATCCCTTCCCCTCTTTCTTCATTCTTCCCCTACTTCTTCTTTCCCTTCTTCCTTTTGTCTTTTCTTCCTTCCTTTCATTCTTTCTTCCCCCGTCCTTCCTTTTTCTCTTTCCCCTTTTCTTCCTTCCTCCTTCCTTCCTTCTTCCCCACTTCCTTCTTTCTTTCCTTTCCTCCTTGCTTCCTTCCACTATCTTTGTATTTCATTTCAGGAGGCCATGAACAAAACTTCTACATAAATAAAAATGAATTCAATCATGCTCTTGTCTATAGAGTTCATTGGAGGTTAAATTGATCATCTGTTTGTCAGAACTCTTAGAGAGTCACCAAAATACCCTTCTTGATTATAATGAATTTCGATAAGATAATAATGCTCTAGATCATCATTGAACAGTAAGCAATTACATCTTAACTGATGTAACTGAAGAAGAGTAGGATAGGATAATGAGAAAGTTATTTCTCCAAAGCTGGAATGAAAAAGTTACCCAATTTTATGCTTTTATTTTTATTTTTTCTGTTTTGATGGAAAATTTTCTTATGACATTTTTTTATTCAATCGTTTATTTAATGAAGATTTGTTAAACAATTACTACTATGTACATATTTTGCATCAAATACTAGACATACAGAAATTAAAAACAAAACCAAAGCTAAAACAAAATACTACTGGCCTTGGAAGTCAGAGAAGATTAGGAGATGAGTATGCCTGTTGTAAGTGATAGAGATGAATACAGAGTGCTATAGAACAAAGTGGAGAAAATGATAATTTTGACCTGGAGAATTACACTGTTTAGTTAAGAGGCTGTATGATCTGGAGAAAGCGTCGTTGTTGTTGACTGTGCTCCCAAGCAATCTTGCTGGTAAGCACTGGAGATGAAAATAGTTTAGGGAGACTTAGAGGTAGACAAGATTATTTTATATCTGGGTTCTTAGCAAGTGAGAAGAGTATTTTTCCTATGACAGCATCCAGAGATCCGTGCTTTAACGTACTTATAAGAATAAATGCCTTTACACGGAAATTAAATGGAACTATTTGTTGGAATGCTTAGAAGATCATAGAACAGGTATCAAGGAGGGTTTAAAATAAAGCAACACTCCTGAGGAATTAGGGTCACAAAGAAAAGTTTCTGATGCTACATCTCCTCTGGCTTTTTAGGTCTTTCGAAAACCTGACTCATTCTCTATATTTAAGTGTGCTTCATACCATTCCCCAAATGGAAAACTTGGCACAAAACTGGTATAACATAATACTTCAGACATAAAAATTGGGGTATGGAAAATGGGCCCACTGAGACTTTTAATACCATACTCCCCATAAGCTATGTTCACATGAAGGAGAAAATGGTAGGACTCCAAAGTCGTCTACCTTAGGTGTAGTACAGAGAAAATATACGTGGCTGGAAAATCGGTAGAATTGCCATAATCTATTGTTTAGGTTTGTTGTTGTTAATATACAATTTCTTTATCTTTTTTAAAAACATTGAAATATTGCTTATTTCAGTTGAATCACATGGCTGGGCTAGAAGAAATGGAAATTAACTGTAATATATTATGCACAAGATAACACTATATGTACAATAAGAAATAATACAACCTCATTTTCCAAGGACCATAGCTAATAATTCCATGTGTCTTTACTAAGTCTTTTTACATCATCCCCAATCTTTTAGTGGTTCAGTGTGATGCAAGAATTTTAGTATTTTCATAGGAAATGTTTCTGCAACTGCCTTTGAGTGCAGCTATGATTATATTTAAGGAGCCCTGGTGACATAGTGGTTAAAGCACTCATCTGCTAACAGAAAGGTCAGCGGTTCAAATCTACCAGCTGCTCAGTGGGAGAAAGATGTGGCCGTCTGCTTCCTTAAAGATTTATAGCCTTGGAAGCCCTATGGGGCAGCAGTTGCACTCTGTCCTAAAGGGTCACCACGAGTCGGAATTGACTCGACGGCAGTGGGTTTGCTTTTGGGTTTGGTTATAATTATCTCTGGAGCCCTGGTGGCGCAGTGGTTAAGAACTCAGCTGCTAACCAAAAGGTTGGCAGTTTGAATCCACCAGCTGCTCCTTGGAAACCCTATGGGGCAGTTCTACTCTGTCCTATAGGATTGCTATGAGTCAGAATCAACTCAATGGCAATGGGTTTTTGGGATATGATTATATTTATCATTTGTTTAGTTTCTTTACTTCATTGACAACTTTAAGATACACTTTCAGAAACATGACAGTACGTAATGTAACTATCACCTATAAATATCTTAGAATCAATGCGCAAGTACAATGTTGCCTTCACTGTGTGCTATGTACTATGTTGGAGGTACAGGTAAAACCTACGTTACAGAAGCTAACATTTCCAGCATCTCATGTGTAGGTCATCAATTCAGACAGAATTGCACATAAAAGATAATTTCTTGCCAAATAGCGGCTTTTATGGATTGCCTCCTGCGATGGTTAATGCTATGTGTCAACTTGTCTATGCTATGATTCTCCGTGGTTTGGGAGACACTATGTAATCGCCTTCCATTTTGTGATCTGATGTGAGTAGCCAATCAGTTGGAAGGGTTTTTTTCTTTTAGGTCGGGGAAGTGGTGGTGTGGCCTGCCTCCAGTATATAAATTGAAGTTCTGACAAGGCTTGCTCTCTTTTCTCAGCCCCGCACTCTTCTTGTTACCTGACCTTCAGTTCTTGGGGCATAAGCTTGAAGAAGTCTCCGGCCTGCTGCCTGCCATACAGATTTTAGGTTCTTCAGCTAATGCAAACATGTGAGCCAGCAGACGTCTTCAGCCTGCTGCCTGTCCAACAGGTTTGGGATTGTCAGCCCTCATAATTGTATGAGTCTTTTCCTTAAAGTAAAATTTTCTGTCTGCCTGTTTACATACATTTCACTGGTTTTGCTCCTCTAGAGAACGCAGACTAAGACACCTCCTTTTTATTATTTATAGCAGAGGAAGAGGATTCTCTGACTCATCAAAGCTTCTCAATAACATGTTACTGTATCTACTACACAGATTGTCACCTGAAAAATAAAACAGAACAAAATATAGTATTCTTGAGAAAAACTGTACTGGAGAAAACAAAATAGGAAAAGATCACCATGTTAAATAATTATTTTGTTGCAGATGTGTAGAGAAGTTTCAACATGAATGTTTATTTAGTAACATTTGTGTGGGACTAAACATTGTTATAACCTCATAAACACCTTGTACAAAATGCTAACTCTTGTAGACTGCTTCTACAATCCAACATGAGCACAGGGTTTCAAATGAAATACCTTATTTTTTTTAATATTTACAAAAAGGACCAAAAAATTTCTCAATTCCTATGCAATACCGTTTTTGGCCAGATGTTGAACTCCAATTACAGACCTTACGATATTTTCTAAAGACAGTTTTCAACTTCAAGAGCTGATGAATTTATGTCATCCTTTCTAAAGAGTTCAACACACTTCTCTTTATTTAATGAAGTGTCTTTAAAAAGTGACTACTGCCATTTCCATAGAAATTTCCATTTTCAGAGATTTATTGGAAGGGCGTAGTTGACACATTTATAGAATATTGACAGTCTTCTTTGCAGAAAAATGGGAATAAAACTCATGTCCTTCTCTCAAGAAGATCAAGGCTAATTTAAGCAAGTACTTCACTTATTAGAAATTTCAGCTTTTAATATTGAGCTATGACCATATGAAATTTTTAATTTAACTATCTCTCCATCCATAACTTTAAGTATTGAAATATGCCCTACTTCAGGGAGTTGACTATACTGTTTTTATGGAAATCTGGAGAGAATATAAAATAAGGGTGATTAGGATGTCTCCATGATAATATACTTTTCAGAGAAAAATAACATTTCTATCAGTCACGCTACAGGGAGGAGAAAAGATAAGCCCATCCTGTTAAGAGAGTGGGAATTTCTTTCATTATATTTTAGATTGATAATTTTTGTGACTTTTGTATTCTATTCCACAAAAGCTCATGTTTGTTTTAATCAATTTTTAGCTAAACTGTTTTTAATTTTATTTTCCAAATAATACATTAACATTCTTATTCTGGGCAGGTGAATCTTCTGCATCTTTGGTTAGATATAGTACCAGGGCATGGCTTCACTCCTTAGTTTGAAAAGCGTAGCAAAATGCCACACTTTGCAAAGACACAAAAATCTTTATTAGAAGAAAAGTACAAAAATATTACTGGTTATATCAACTACAGATAACTGATAAAATGTGTTAGTTAATAATTTAAGAGGAAGTAGGCTTCATAGCAACAAACAAGTTAAATGCTTTATTTAAGACAGGCAAATTTTGTTTTCCTGACTGACTTTACAGAGGAAAATAAGAATCAGAGAATTAAAAAGGCTGGAATAAAATTATCTCAAGGAAACATGTCTCCTTTTTAATTTCTAGAGATTGACTGATTATTTACTTTTGTTTTCTGGTGGTTAAATTAAAGAGAGAAACACAATCATGTATTGGACTGAACATATCCATCAAATACAAACAAACAAGCTATACTAAAATTTAATTCTTTCGTATTTCATATCTGGATTTTCCAAAAGCAGGCAATAGAACATGGGTAGACTTTTATGGAAACATAAACAATGCTTCTTTTTTCTTTTTTTTTTTCTACTACATATAGTTTAAGCTCTTAAAAAAAGATATCTACTCTATCTGCTACACTAGAATGATTTATGTATCATTCTGAAAGACCCAACAAAGGAATTACTCCTTTTTTTTTTTTAGTTCTTTCTATAGATAGCATTAGTTCTGATTAATAATAAAGGGAAACTGAACGAAAATATAAAATATCCCTCTGGAGAAACTCTTATATAGCAACTAGACCAAAAGACCTTTTCTTAAATTTCCAAGTAATTGGAAGTAAAATAGCCCAACTGAGAACACTTCCATTCATTTTTACTTAGTGAATGCTTTCTATGTGGCAGCCATTCTTCAAGAGACTGCAGATATAATGGTACATGCACACAAAAATGACTAACATATTTTTGTGGCTGGTAGACCTTAAACAAGAAATACATATAATGTGTCAGATGGCAATAAACACTGCAGAGAAGAATAAAGCAGGTAGAGGAAGTGTCAACGGGTGGGGTGGCACGGTTGTTTTTATACGGGCATTCAGAAAGGTGATATTTGATCTGAGACCTAAAGGAAATAAGGAACTACTTCTGTTGCTATGTAGGATACAGGAGTTCTAGGAGGAAGGAAGAAAAAATGAAAAAAACTAAGTCAGAAGGGGGTTGTATTTTAGAAAGATCGAAAAGAGAATGCATCTGTAAAACAGGAAACAAGCTGGTAGAAGATGAGATGAGAGAGCACTAGGGGAGAAGGGCTGGGGCAGGTCTTGTAGAGACTTGCAGTTTATTGAATAACTTGCACTTTTGTTCTGAGTTAGATGGAAAAGCGGTGAAAGCTTATGAGCAGAGGCGTGCCATGAACGGACATCACTTTATAAGGATCTGATAACGTGTTGAGAATAAGCTAACGTGGTTAAGGGAAAGAACGCAGTAACCATTAAGAATGCTTTTGGGAAAATGCAGATAAGAGATAATGATGGCTTGGATCAGGTGGAGAGGAAAAAATATGGTGAGAAGTGGCCAGATTCTGGATTTATTTTGAAAGTATAGCTGACAGGAATTGCTTATAGATAGCATGTGGAGTATGATCAGGAGGGAAATAAAGAATGCTTCCAACAATTTTGGCCGAGAAAATAGATAATTAAGATTACTTTCATGGAAAACGTAAAGATATTTGCTGACAAAAGTCTGCCTGAAGAAAACAGAAAAAAATTAGTATGCTTGGAAATACAAAATATGCATATCAATCATAAATGAGCCCTGGTGGCACAGTTGTTAAAGCACTCAGCTGCTAACTCAAAGGTCAATGGAGAAATAAAACTCGGAGATATTTTCTTTGACATCTTATCACTTGTTCAATTACCTACTTTCTTTATTTAAATGATACCTTTTTATGTTTCCCCTTGAGCAAAAGTACAATTAAACGGCCGTCAGTATCTATTATTTACAAAAAATGTGCACGCCTCATTCTGAGAACCAAACAGAACATTTATTACAGACCAATTATGGAATAAAATGTTTAATGTCAAGTATGAAATCCTGGTGGCACAGTAGCTAAGTGCTTGGTTGCTAACCAAAAGGTCGGCAGTTCAATCTTACCAGCTTCTCCATGGGAGAAAGATGTGAAGGTTTGCTCCCATAAGGATTACAGCCGTAGAAACCCCATGGGGAAGTTCTCCTCTGTATGATAAGGTCGCTATAGCCTAACTATGAGACAGAGTCAACTCGATGACAGTGAGCTTGGTTTTATTGGTTATATCAGACATGCCATGAGAAACTCATTTTGTACAAACTTTGGAAAGAATTATGCCTTCAGTAATTAAGCGGAATTTACATTAATGTATTTGTCATACAGATTATTATGCGACTTTTGGAGATTATTTAAAAAAAGGAAAAAAAGAATCATAAAAGGAAAGGAAAATGTGACTGATAGTATTACATATCTGTGAGTCATTAGAAGTTCCGAATGTATGTTGCCAGAAGCCAGTCTCATGAACTGCTTCATTTATTGGACAGTTAATATTTTTAATAATTAAGAGAGTCAACTATTCTGAAGGATGAAAGAATTATAATAAAATTATATATCTTCTCATTATTTTAAAATAAAGAGGCTACATCTTTCTAAATGAGATACGCATTGCTTTTGTATGTGATCAGTGTTATGCATGTTGCTTAACACACTGATGAACTCCAAGGAAATCTAGAATAATCAGATCAGGTTGCTTATCACTAGATGCTGTTGTTAAATGCCATTGAGTCCCTTCCGATGCATAGAGACCATATGGACAACAGAAACGCTACTCAGTCCTGCGCCATTCTCATAATAGTTGCCATGTTTGAGCCCATTGTTGCAGCCACTGTGTCAGTCCATCTTTTTGAGAACATTGATCTTTTGCTGATCCTCTACTTTACCAAGCATGCTGTCCATCTCCAGGGACTGGTCCCTCCTGATAACATCGCCAAAGTACATGAGATGGAATCTTGCCATCCTAGCTTCAAAGGGGCATTCTAAGATAGATGGTTTGTTCTTCCGGTAGTCCATGGTATGTTCAATATTCTTTGAATACCATAATTTGAATGTATCAGTTCTTCTTCAGTCTTCCATATTCATTGTCCAGCTTTTGCATGAATATGAGGCAATTGAAAACACCATGGCCTGGGACAGGCTCACCTTAGTGCTCAGGGCGACATCTTTGCTTTTCAACACTTTAAAGAAGTCTTTTGCAGCAGATTTTCCCAATACAAAAGGTCATTTGATTTTTTGACTGCTGCTTCCATGGGCATTGATGGTGGATCCAAGAAATATGAAATCCTTGACAGCTTCAATCTTTTGTCTGTTTATCATGATATTGCTTGTTGGTCCAGTTGTGAGGATTTTTGTTTTCTTTAGGTTAAGGCATAATCTATACTGAAGACTGTAGTCTTTAGTCTTCACTAATAAATGCTTCAAGTTCTCTTTGCTTTCTTCAAATAAGGTTGGGTCAAAAAAAAGACCAGATTTACTGGCCTGAAAGAGTCTGGAGAAAGCCCGAGAGTATGGTCCCCCAGACACCCTCACTTCTGAGGTTCACCATTCAACCAAGGGTTGAACAGTCCCATAAAACAAAATGGGACTAATGAGGCACAGCAGTCCAGGGATAAGGACTAGAAGGCAGAAGGGGACAGGAAAGCTGGTGATAGGGAACCCAATGTTGAGTAAGGACAGTGTTGACATTTAGTGGGGTTGTTAACCATTGTCATAGAGCAACATGTATACTAACTGTTTAATGAGAAACTATTTTGTTCTGTAAACCTTCATCTAAAGTGAGAATAGCAGCATAACTGGAAGAAATTAATCAGTGTCACTGAATTGTGCATGTAGAAAGTTTTGAAATGGTGTATCTTTGGCTATGGGTATTTTCACCAAAAAAAAAAAAAATGTTGAGAAGGAAGAGGGTTGACATGTTGTGGGGTTGTTAACCAATGTCATAAAACAATATGTGTACTGACTGTTTAATGAGAAACTATTTGTTCTGTAAACTTTCACCTAAAGTACAATAAAATAAAATGAGGTTGTGTCATCTGCATATTCACATTGGTAATGATTCTTCCTCCAATCCTGATGTTATGTTCTTCTTTATATAGTCCAACTTCTTGGATTGTTTGCTCAATATTCAGATTGAATAAATATGGTGAAAAGTTACAACCCTGATGCATACCATTCTTGATTTTAAACTACACAGTATCCCCTTGTTCTGTTCAAACGACTGCCTCTTGGTCTATGTCCAGTTCCTCATGAACACCAAAAAGTATTCTTGAATTCTATTCTTTGCAATATTACACATAATTTGTTATGATCCACACAGTAGAATGTCTTTGCATAGTCAGTTAAACATAGGTAAACATCTTTCCAGGTAGTCTCTGCTTTCAGCCAGGATCCGTCTGACATCAGCAATGATATCTATCCCTCATTCCACATCTTCTGAATCTGGCTTGAATTTCTGGCAGTCCCCTGTTGACATACTGCTGCAACCATTTTACAGTTATCTTCAGCAAAATTTTACTTGTGTGTAATATTTATGATAAGGTTCGACCACCTTTCTTTGGAATAGGCACAAATACGGATCTCTTCCAGTCAGTTGGCCAGGTAGCTATCTTCCAAATTTCTTGGCATAGATAAGTGAGCGCTTCCAACATTGCATCCGTTTGTTTAAACATCTCAATTGGTATTCCATTAATTCCTTGATCCTTGTTTTTCACCAATGCCTTCATGGCAGCTTGGAATCCTTTTAGTACCATTGGTTCTTTATCATAGGTTACCTCCTGAAGTGGTTGAATATTGATTAATTCTTTTTGGTACAGAGACTCTGTATTTCTTCCACATTCTTTTGATGCTTCTTGCAAAGTTCAATATTTTCCCCCTAGAATCCTTCAATATGGCAACATGAGGCTTGAATTTTTTTCTTCAATTCTTTCAGCTTGAGAAATGCCGGTTGTGTTCTTATCTTTTGTGAAGAATGAAAGAATTATAACCAGAAAGTTCTTACAAATCCTGCCAGTTCCAAAAAATGCTAACCTAAACCATACCAAACCCACTGCTCTGAAGTTGATTCCAACTCATAGCGACCCTATAGGACAGAGTAGAACTGCCCCATAGAGTTTCCAAGGCTGTAAAACTTCTGTGGAATAAGGCTGTCACATCTTTTCTCCTGTGGATTGGCTGCTGGGTTCAAACCACCAACCTTTTGTTTAGCAGCTAGCACTTTAACCACTGTGCAGTCAGGGCTCCTTCAACCAATTCTAGGACTTAAATAATAATAAGACTTCGGAGTCAACAAATAATAACAAGACTTTATGTTTTTCACCTGAGCTTTGGTGCTCTTGCTGTCAAGGTGGTTTTTCTTGGTTTATAATTTGGTTGTTATCTATTGAAACAAGCTCAGTAAATAAAGAGAGTGAGGAACTCACAAGAGAGCACAATTTTAAATCTCTATGAACGTCCAAAATCAAAAGAATATTGCTGACAATATCCTAGCGTATTTCATAATTTTTTTACATTTTGCTATGTCTGTTTTATTTTTTTAAGTTTTTTCTTTTGTTCAGAACTGTTGAATTTATCTTTGTTTTTCATCTCATGTTAATAGATCACTGTCTCCTCCAAAACTATGAACTCATAATAGAACTGTGAGGTCTTATATTCCCTTGTTTGTCTTTATTACTTCATTCAGTGTCTGGCCAGGAAAGCTATACAATTACATCTTCTTAATTGTTGACTTGAATAATTGACTTTTTTAAGTGACATATTAATTTAAGTATTTTTCTACTTATAAAAGTAATGCTATAAATTGTTATTTTCTATTTATATCATATATTGAGATTTAGAGGTGTATGTAAACTCATTTTTCTCAAATTACCAGTAATCTAACACTTTTATATGTTTGATTTAGTATGAAAAACTTAACGTACTACTATCTCCTTTAAACACTCCATCGTAATTACTAGTTTTGATTTACTTAGAATACACAGCCAGATTACTACCATTGGTTTATTTATTTAATATAATATATTTTACTTTCCATAATTTTTTTTTAACTCACATCCTTGTCTGTAATCATATTTATAACACTGCTAAGTTAAATTTCACATTTTCCATTTTTAAAAAGTTTACTAATAATCACTGTGCACACTAACAAGAACTAAGGTGTTTTGACTTACCTTTTAATACACTGTGACACATACCTTTTTTTTTAATTAAGTTTAAGTAGTAATTTATCTGAGCTATATTACATCAGAGAAGACTTCTCATAAAAAATAATTGGAACAATTTGTAATCTTTTTTTTGAGAAACACTGTATATGTTGCTCCATTTCCTTCTGACATCATTGCTGTGGAAATTAAGTCTGAGGATGTCCTCCACTCATTCACTTAGGTAACTAAATTTTATTTTGTCACTTTAAAGAGGTTTTTTGCAGCTAATTCGCCAAATGGAATATGTTCTTTGACTTTTTTTTTTTTAACTGTACTTTACAGGAAGGTTTACAGAACAAACAGTTTCTCATTAAACAGTCAGTACGCATATTGTTTTATGACATTGGTTAACAACCCCACAACATGTCAACCCTCTAACTTCTCAAATTTTTTTTTTGGTGAAAATACCCATAGCCAAAGATACACCATTTCAAAAATTTCTACATGCACAGCTCAGTGACATTGACTACGCTCTTCCAATTGTGCTGCTATTCTCAATTAAGATGAAGTCTTACAGAACAAAATAGTTTCTCATTTAACAGTTACTACACATGTTGCCCTATGACAATGGTTAACAATCTCACAACACATCAACAATATCCTTACTCAACCTTGGGTTCCCTATCACCAGCCTCCTTGTCCCCTTCTGCCTTCTGGCCATTGTCACTGGACTACTGTACCTCATTAATCCCATTTGGTTTTACGGGGTTGTCCACTCCCAGGCCGAACGGTGAACCTCGGAGATAACTTCACCACTGAATTAAAAAGGTGTCTGGGGGCCATACTCTCAGGGTTTCTCCAGTCTCCTTTAGGCCAGTAAATCTGGTCTTTTTTGTGTGTGAGTTAGAACTATGTTTTACATCCTTCTCCAGCTCTGTCCAGAACCCTCTGTTGTGATCCTGGTCAGAGCAGTCAGTGGTGGTAGCTGGGCACCATTTAGCTGTACTGGACTCAGTCTGGTGGAGGCCTTGGTAGCTGTGGTGCATTAGTCATTTGGACTAATCTTTTCCTTGTATCCTGTTCTCTTCATTCTCCCTTGCTCCCAAAGGGATGAGACCACTGGAGTATCTTAGATGGCTGCTCACAATCTTTTAAGACCCCAGACACTACTCACCAAGGTAGAATGTAGAACATTCTCTTTATAAACTGTGTTATGCTAGTTGAGCTAGATGTTCCCTGAGACCATGGTCCCCACAGCCCTCCGCCCAGCAATTCAGTCCCTCAGGGAGTATGGATGTGTCTATGGGGCTTCCATGACCTTTCCTTGTACAAGTTGTGCTAGTTTCCCCATATTGCGTACTGTCTCACACTTCACCCAAGATACCACTTATGTATTGCCTGTTTAGTATCTCCCCCCGACCCCTCCCATCCCTGGTAACCAACAAAGATTGTTCCTTTTTGTGTGTGAACTTTTTCATGGGTTTTTACAATAGAGGTCTCATACAATATTTGTCCTTTTGTGATTGACGTATTTCACTCAGCATAATGTCCTCCAGTTTCATCCATGTTATGAGATGCTTCACAGGTTCACTGATGTTCTTTCTCGATGCAGAGTACTCCATTGTGTGTATGTACATAGTTTGTTTATCCATTCATCTGTTGATGGGCATCTAGGTTGTTTCCATCGTTGTGCTATTGTGAACAATGCTGCCATGAACATAGGTGTGCATATGTCTATTCGAGTGACGACTCTTATTTCTCTAGGATATATTCCTAGGAGTGGGATTGCTGGATCGAATGGTATGTCTATTTCTAGGTTTCTGAGAATGTGCCATATCATTTTCCAAAATGGTTATATCATTTTGCATTCCCACAAGCAGTGAATAAGAGTTCCGATCTCCCCGCAGCCCCTCCAACATTTGTTTTTCCCAGTGTTTTTAATTCGTGCCTGTAATGCCGGGGTGAGATGGTATCTCACTGTAGTTTTAATTTGCATTCTCTAATGGCTAGTGATCACGAGCATTTCCTCATGTGTCTGTTGGCCATTTGAATGTCTTCTTTGGTGAAGTGTCTGTTCTTTTCCTTTGCCCATTTTTTAATAGGATTATTTGTCTTTTTGTTGTAGAGGTGTTGGATTTTCTTGTATGTTATGGAGATTAGACCTTTGTCTGACTTGCACTGTCCAAAATTTTTCCCAGTCTGTAGGTTCTCTTTTGACTCTTTCGGTGAAATCTTTTGAAGAGCATAGGTGTTTGATTTTTAGAAGATCCCAGTTATCTGGCTTATCATTTGGGCTTTGTGCATTGATGGTTATGGTTTCTATCCTATTAATGTCGTGTATTAAGGCCTGAAGTGTTGGTCCTATTTTTTCTTCTATGAACTTTATAGTTTTAGGCTTTATATTAAGGTCTTTGATCCATTTTGAAGTAGTTTTTGTACACGGAATGAGGTATGGGTCCTGTTTCATTTTTTTTGCAAATGGATATTAATTTTTGCCAGCATCATTTATTAAAAAGACTGTCTTTTCCCCATTTGATGGACTTTGGGCCCTTGTTGAAGATCAGGTGACCATAGGTGGATGGATTTACATCAGAGTTCTCAATTCTGTTCCATTGGTCAATGTATCTGACGTTGTACCAGTACCAGGCTGTTTTGACTACGGTAGCCATGTAGTAGGTTCTGAAGTCAGGTAGTATGAGTTCTCCCACTTTATTTTTCTTCTTCAGCAGTGCTTTACTTATTCGGGGCCTCTTCCCTTTCCATATAAAGTTAATGATTAGTTTTTCTGTCTCTTTGAAGAATGTTGTTGGTATTTGGATCAGGATTGTGTTGTATTTGTAAATTGCTTTGGGTAGAATTGCCATTTTCACAATGTTGAGTCTACCTATCCATGAGCATGGTATGTTTTTCCATTTATGTAGATCCCTTTGGGTTTCATGCAGTAGTGTTTTGTAGTTTTCTTTGTATAGGTCTTTTACATCCCTGTCAACTTTATTCCTAAGTATTTTATGTTTTTAGGGGCTTTTGAAAATGGTATTGTTTTCGTGATTTCGTTTTCATCCTTACTGGTGTATAAGAATCCAACCGATTTTTGAATGTTTATCTTGAATCCTGCTACTATGCTGAATCTTTCTATTAGTTCCAGTAGATTTCTCGTGGAGTCTTTGGGTTTTCTATGTATAGTATCATATCATCTGCAAACAGGGACAATTTAAATTCTTCATACCTATTTGGATGCCCTTTATTTCTTTTTCTTGCCTTATTGCTCTAGCCAGAACTTCCAGCACAATGTTAAGTAGGAGTGGTGATAAAGGACATCCTTGTCTTGTTCCTGTTTTCAAGGGGAATGTTTTCAGCCTCTCTCCATTAAGAACGATGTTGGCCGTTGGTTTTGCATAGATGCCCTTTATTATGTTGAGAAATTTCCCTTCTATACCTATTTTATTCAGTGTTTTTATCAGGAATGGGTGTTGGACTTTGTCAAATCCCTTTTCTGCATCAATTGAGATGATCATGTGATTCTTTTCTTTCCTTTTATTTATGCGGTGGATTACGTTGATGGATTTTCTAATATTGAACCATCCTTGCATACCTGGTATGAATCCTACTTGGTCATGGTGTATTATTTTTTTGATACAATGCTGAATTCTATTGTCTAGAACGTTGTTGAGAATTTTTGCATTTATATTCATGAGAGATATTGGTCTGTAATTTTCTTTTTTTGTGATGTCTTTGCCTGGTTTTGGTATCAGCATTATGCTGGCTTCATAGAATGAATTTGGAAGTGTTGCTTCCTCTTCTATGCTCTGAAATAGCTTGAGTAGTACTGGTTCAGGCTCTTCTGTAAATGTTTTTTAGAATTTTCCAGTGAAGCCATCTGGGCCAGGGCTCTTTTTGGTTGGGAGTTTTTTAATTACCTTTTCAATCTGTTGTTATGGGTCTGTTCAGATTTTCAATATCACTTTGTTGTAGTTTGGGTAGGCCGTGTGTTTCTAGAAATTTATACATTTCCTCTAAGTTTTCAAAGTTGTTGGAGTATAGTTTTTCATAATATTCTGTATAATCCTTTTTATTTCGGTTGGGTCTGTTGTAATGTCCCCCATTTCATTTCTTATTTGGGTTTTTTGTGTCCTCTCCTGTTTTTCTTTTGTCAGTCTGGCCAGTGGTTTGTCGATATTGTTGATTATTTCAAAGAACCAGCTTTTGGTTTTGTTGATTCTTTCTATTGTTTTCCTGTTCTCTATTTCATTTATTTCTGCTCTGATCTTTACTATTTCCTTTCTTCTGGTGGTTGTGGGTTTTTTTTTTTTTTTTTTTTTTTTTTTGCTGTTCTCTTTCTATTTGTTTGAGTTCTGTAGTTAACGTTTTAATTTTGTCCCTTTCTTATTTTTTGATGTGTTCATCTATTGCTATAAATTGTCCTCTGCGGACTGCCTTTGCTGTGTCCCAAAAGTTTTGGTATGATGTGTTTTCATTCTCATTTGATTCTAGGAATTTTTTTATTCCAACTCTGATTTCTTCTTTTACCCACTGATGTGTAAGCGGGGTATTATTCAGTTTCCATGTAATTGATTTTTTTTTCCTTGCTCTTTCTCTTGTTAATTTCTACCTTGATGGCATTGTGGTCAGAGAAGATTCTTTGAATTATCTCAACATTTTGGATCTTGTTAAGGATTTCTCTGTGGCCTTAGATGTGGTCTATTCTGGAGAACGTTCCATGTGCCTTGGAAAGAATGTGTACTTTGCAGCGGCTGGATGGAGTGTTCTATATATGTCTATGAGGTCAAGTTGGCTGATTGTGCCCTTTAGGTCTTTTGTATCTTTGCTGAGTTTGTTCTTAGTTGTTCTGTCCTTTACCGTGAGTGGTATGTTGAAGTCTCCTACTATTATTGTGGAACTTTCAATTTCTCTTTTCAGTGTTGTTGTAGTTTGTTTTTTGTATTTTGGAGCCCTGTCATTGGGTGCGTAGATGTTTATTATGGTTATGTCTTCATGATGGATCGTCCCCTTAATCATTATATAGTGTCCTTCTTTGTCTTTTATGGTAGATTTTGTTTTAAAATCTATTTTATTTGAGATTAGAATTGCCACTCCTGCTCTTTTTTGGTAGTTGTTAGCTTGATATATTTTTTTCCAACTTTGGACTTTTAATAAATTCACATCTTTGTGTCTAAGGTGCATCTCTTGTAGACTGCATATTGATGGATCCTGTTTTCTTATCCATTCTGTCACTCTTCATCTCTTTATGGGTGCATTGAGTCCATTTACATTCAGTATAATTATTGATAGATGTGAGTTTGTTGCTGTCATTTTGTAGTGCTTTTTTTTGTGGTGCTTAAGGTTTCTTTGTTCTTCTTACTCTCTTGTGTGAGTTACTTTTGTTTGTGGATTGTTTTTTTTGATTTCTTTTGTTTTTATAGGTTTTATTTTTGCTGAGACTTTATGTTTTTCCTCTTTTTTTTATGAGATGTTTGTTAACTTTCTTTTTGGTTACCTTGAAATTTACCTCTGTCTTCCTAGATTTGAACCAGTCTATTAGTACTTGGTATTGCCTAGCCTTCCTCTTCATTAGAAGGTTCTTTACCTACATCATTTATTCCCTGTTTTATTGTTCTGATGCTGTTTTCATTTACAGATTAACCTCTTTGGTTCCCTGTTGTAATTCTTTTGGTTTTGCATAGTCCTTAAGATATCATTTCCTAGGTTTGTATCTGGCTAGTACCATCCTGTGTTTTATATTCAGCCTGTGATCTGATGATGTTTTTTCTAAGATCGAAGGAATCCCTTTAATAAATCTTGTAAGTTTGGTTTGGTTTTTACATAGTCCCTTAATTTCTGTTTTTCTGGAAATGACCTAATTTCACCATCATATCTGAACGAGAGTTTTACAGGATACATTATTCTTGTCTGGCAATTCTTTTCTTTCAAGATTGTATATATGTCATCTCATTTCCTTCTTGCCTGCACTGTTTCTGCCGAATAATCAGAGCTTAGTCTTATTGTTTCTCCTCTGTGTGTGACTTTTTGTTTTTCTTGAGCTGCTCTCAGGATTCTTTGTTTGTCTTTGGTTTTTGCATGTGTGATTATGATATGCCTTGGTGATTTTCTTTTGGGGTCTATCCTATATGGAGTTCAGCAAGCTTCTTGGATGGCCAGATTTTCATCTTTCATGATATTGGGAAGGTTTTCTGTCACCACTTCTTCAATGATTCTCTCTGTGTTTTCTGTTTTCTCTCCCTGTTCTGGAACTGTGATCACTTGTAGATTTTTGCTTTTGATTTTATCCCACATAATTCTCAGGGTTTCTTCATTTTTCTTCATTCTTTTTTTCTGATTTTTCTTCAAACAGAGTTGTATCCAAGTGTTCGTCTTCAATTTCACTGATCCTGTCTTCCATCATTTCAAACCTGCTCCTCAGCCCTTCTATGACACTGTCCATTTCCAAAATCTTGTTGTTTGTCTTTTGGATTTCTAATTGTATTTCTAGTTGTGAATTTATTTTAGCATTTTGATCATGTATTATTGCCTTGAATTCCTCAATTTTTTTGTCTGTATTTTCAATGAATTTGTCTGCCTTTTCCATGAATTTGTCTATTTTTTTCCTCATTTATGTCTGCTTTTTGCCTCAACTTTTGGATAATTCTGAATACTAGAGGTTTGAATTCCCTATCAGTTAGGTCTACTACCTTTTCGCTTACTGGAAAGTCATCTGGTGTTTTATTTTGGACCACTACTGGAACCATCCTGCCCTGTTTTTGTATATGTTTTTATATTGCCTGCTGTCTTCAGGGTGTTCAGTGGTTATTTTCCTCTTTTATTGTTTGTAGATTTGTTTGTTTCATCCTGCTTTTTTGTTTCATTTAGTTATGCCTGAGCAGGTGTGCTGTGTGTTCTTTGTTGTTTGATCGTCTGTAGGCACAATACTTTTCACCTCCTCCTCCAATGGGCATGGTCAGTCAGTCAGGTATGGTACTGCAGGGCAGGTCCAGCTGAAAGGGAGTTGCTGGGATGGGTTGTTTGTGGCATGTACCAGGGCTGATAGTGTGGACCAGGAATTAGTGCAGGGTAGGTTCCAGTAGGCCATGTCTGTGCTGCTTGGGAGTGTGATGTTCAGCACATGGTGTAGGTAGGCAGGAAGGAGGGGGTAGATTGTGATGTGTGGAGCTAAGATGGGTGTGGGAAAGACGAGAGAGAGGAGAGAGGAACTGGAGCCAAAAAGCAAACAAACCAAAAAGAGTGCTTAGGGAGCTTGCTATTAGAGTGGAGAGATGAGACTGAGAAATGGGGAAAAACAAAAATAAAAAAAAGGAAAAGGGTAAAAGAAAAAATAATGAATAAGTCGAGAAACCGGAAATGAAAAAAAGACAAAAAGGGAATAAGAGAGAGAAGAAATCAAAACAAAGAAACAAACAAAAAAAGAAAACGAAAACCAAAAAAAAAAAAGAAGAAAAAAGAAATGCCCCCAGGGACATCCCTGTATGTCTGTACAGAATAAGGGAGTAGCTTCCAAGCTGCGTGGTACTGCCCAGCTAGAAGGGGCTCCCAAGCCAAGAAAAGAAAACAAACAAACCAATCAAAGCAGAACAAATCAGAACAAACAAACAAAGAAAAAATCCCCAAGGTCCCACCAGCGGGCAGCAGGGGCCGGGAAGCAGTTTCTCAGTCAAGAGGTGTTTCACAGCCTTTCAGGAAAAGGTAAAGACAGCACACGGAGCCAGGTATTCGAGACAAAGGAGAGGGAGGTAGTGAGAGGTAAGGAAGAAGTCTAAAGGAGTGGAAAAAAGCAATACCAGCAGCCCACAAAAGGCACTCAGGGAGCCAGCCAGTGTAGGCAGGTGGAATCCAAGTGACACCTGGGTGAAGCTGGTGCTTCCTGGCTAAGATACTGTGACTGCAGGAAGCATAGGAGGCTAAGTGGGGGTGAAGATTGGTTGGGGGTGGGAAAGCATACATCACTGGTTACCGGATGTTCTGTCTCCTGCTGGAAACTCCGTGAAGCTGTTTTTTTGTACCCCCTGTTCGCTGACCTCCAATAGGAGTCCAAGATCATGGATTCGTGCTGTGGTAGCTGATAGGGGACCTCTGCATGTATCTCTCCTCGCTGTCTGTTCTTGGTCAGTTTCTTATTCCATTCGATGCTTAGCTGAGTTCTTTATCTCTTCATTTGATGCTTAGGGTTTCAGGACTGATGTGCAACTTTGTTTGACTTAGTTTTTCTGATCTTTGCTGTTGTTGTTTGACTTCTTGGCTACTGGTTCCATGGGCTTTGATTATGGATCTGAGTAAAATGAAATCCTTGACAACTTCAAACTTTTCTCTGTTTATCATGATGTTGCATATTCGTTCAGTTGTGAGAATTTTTGTTTTCTTTATGTTGAGATGCAATCCATACTGAAGGCTATAGTCTTTGATCTTTATCAGTAAGTGCTTCAAGTCTTCTTCACTTCCATCATGCAAAGTAGTTCCATCTGTATATCAAAGGTTGTAATTAGTCTTCCTCCAATTCTGATGTCACGTTCTTCTTCATGTACTCCAGTTTTTCAGATTATGTGCTCAGCATACAGACTGAATAAGTATGGTGAAAGGCTACTACCCTGATGCACACCTTTCCTCAGTATTAAACCACACAGTATCCCCTTGTTCTGTTCAAATGACTGCTTTTGGTCTATACACAGGTTTTTCATGAGTACAATTAAGTGTTCTGGAATTCCCATTTTTCACAATGTTATACATAATTTTCTATCATGCACATAGTAGAGTGCCTTTGCATAGTAAATGAAACACAAGTAAACATCTTTCTGGTATTCTTTGCTTTCAGCCATGATCCATCTGACATCAGTAGTGATATCCTTCATTCCATGTTCTCTTCTGAGTCTGGCTTGAATTTCTGGCAGTTCCATATCCATGTACTACTACTACCATTTCTGAGTTACCTTCAGCAATTACTTGTCTGTGGTATTAATGATATTGCTCAATAATTTCTGCATTACTTTGGATACCTTTCTTTGGAATGGGCATATGTATGGATCTCTTACAGTCTGTTGGCCAGGTAGCTATCTTCCAAATTTCTTGGCATAGATGAGTGAGCGCTTTCAGCTTTACATGCATTTTTGAAACATCTCAATTGGTATTCTCTCAATTCTTGGAGGCTTGTTTTCCACCAATGCCTTCAGTGCAGCTTGGACTTCTTCCTTCAGTACCGTGGTTCTTGATCATATGCTATCTTCTGAAATGGTTTAAAGTTGACCAGTTCTTTTTGGTATAGTGACTCTGTGTATGCCTTCTATCTTCTTTTGATGCTTACTGCATCATTCAGTGTTTTGCCCATCGACTTCTTCAATAATGCAACACAAGAGTTGAATTTTTCTTCAGTTCTTTCAGCTTGAGAAATGCTGAATGTGTTCCCTCTGGTTTTCTAACGCCAGGTCTTTGAACATTTCATTATAATATAATGCTTTGTTTTATCAAGCTTCCCTTTGAAATCTTCTGTTCATTTCTTTTACTTCATTATTTCTTTCTTTTCCTTTAGCTACTGTACATTCAAGAGCAAGTTTCAGAATCTTTTCTGACATTTATTTTGGTCTTTTTTTTTCTTTCTTGTCTTTTTAAAGACATTTTGCTTTCTTCGTGTATGATGTCCTTGAAGTCATCCCACAACTCGTCTGGTCTTCAGTCATTCATGTTCAATGTGTCAAAACTATTCCTGAGATGGTGTCTAAATTCAGGTTTAATATAATCAGTGTTGTACTTTGGCCCATGTGGACTTGTTTGAATTGTCTTCAGCTTCAAATTAAGGTTGCGTATGAGCAATTGATGGTGTGCTGTACAGTTGGCACCTGGCCTTCTCCTGACTAATGATATTGAGCTTCTCCATGGTCTCTTTCCACAGATGTAGTCTATTTGTTTCCTATGTATTCCATATGACAAGACCCATGTGTATAGCTCCTGTTTACATTGTTAAAGAAATGTATTTGCAATGAATAATCCTTGGTCCTCTAAAATTCTATCATGCAATCTCCAGCATCATTTCTATCACCAAGGCCATATTCTCTAACTATTGTATCTTCTTTGTTTCCAATTTTGAATTCCAATCAGCAGTAATTATCAATGCATCTTGATTGCATGTTTGGTCTTTTTAAATCTTAAACTGGAGGATTTCTTACATATCTAGACCTAGTCAACTTTATGACGTTTTCAAGCTTTTTTTTTTTTTTTTTTTGTTTTTCTTATTCTGGGATGGATGAGGGGTGAGTATACATTTGGCCTGAGAAAGGGTAACTTTGTCCTTGATATGTTTATTTTTTATACAAGACGAAGTTATGGCTAGATAATACAAGCAATCTGCTTTGTCTGTATTACTTTCCTCATTACGAACTCTGTTATATATATTCCAATATGGAGAGTGCCTCACACAGTCTACCAAGAAAGACCAATAACTTGCTCTGTTTAAAAATTCAATGGACACTTCAAATGTGATGATACTTGGCGATTACTAGCTACTCACTTAAGTCTAAACAGTATAGTCCTTTGGTATCTATTTTATCAAAACCCCTTCCCCCCAATTTACACTTACTTCTCTGACCATACCTTTTTACTTCCTTTCTTTACCCTTCTATTAAATGTGATATTTGAGCATTTATGCTGTATTTGTTTTATTGAGTCTCTATTTTCTTTCCCAGTACATAATCACTCTCAAATTCCCCTGGGACTTACCTTCTGTGTTATCTCAAAGTTAACATCTGCAAAGTTGCATTATATTTCCAGCAGACATCAAGCCACCTATACTGATTGTATTGCAGTAAACAGTTATACTACATCCAGCTACTAAAATTAGATATGTGGGAATTATCTTTGACTATTTGTTTTTTCTTCCCACTGAAATTAATCTGTGGAAGTTCTGATGGCTCAGTGGTTAAGTGCTCAGCTGCTAACTGAAAGATCAGCAGTTTGAACCCACCAGCCACTGCTTGGGAGAAAGATGTGTCAATCTGCTTCTGTAAAGATTACAGCCTGAAAATCCTGTGGGGAAATTCTACTCTGTCCTATAGGGTCACTACGAGTTGGAATCCTCTTGATGGTAATCAGGTTGGTTTTTGTTTTGGGGTCTGCAATTAATCCCTTTAACTTGAAAATGACTTCTCTTATACTTTTATTATCCATCCTTAAAGTTGAAAGTTAAATATTACTTTCTCTAGGTCTTTTATAAATACTGTAAGAGTGTGTTACATAAATCGAGTAGCTCACTGTTGATACCCAACACGTTTAAGTTTACCTATAATTGTTTGTATGATTTAAAAAAAACATAAGTTGAATAATCATATTGAGGTTCTGATTTCTAGAAAAACTTTATTATTTCATACAGGGAATGAAATAATCCCTTTATCCTTAAAGGGCTTAGATTTTTGCAAGGGAATAGCATCATGGTTCAATTCATGTAAGCACTAAAGAACATGAAATGTGGTCTACATCTCCTGATTCTTGTGCTTTTTATCTTCTGTGTCCAATGTTCATCCTGCAGTTGTTTTTGCTTTAGTATACTGGATATACTAGAGAGGGGTCATGATATGAAGGAAAAAAATTACTAGAGAGGAACTAACATTTATGAAATGCCTCGTATATAATTGTTTAAGACACAGTAGATAAATTATCACCATTATTTCTCAGAGTAATCTCTTAGGTTGTCTAAGTATTAACCATTTTATTCGCATTGAGGAATTTGGCTTTAGAGATATTAATCAACATTCTCAAAGATGTATCTCATTAATCATGGATTTGAGATATAAATCAAACCTATCCAATCACAAAGACCTTGATGTTTATATTAGTCAGTAAGTCAAATTTAATTATTTTAACTCCTAGGACTGTTGACTATTAAAAGACACAGGTGTATAGAGTATTGAAAAGAATTTATTTTCTGCAAAACTACATTCAATGAGCAAAGACTTCAATAAATTATATATGATTTTGCATATTGGGAAGGACATCATGTTTGGTAAAGTAGAGGGTCAGCAAAAAATAAGAAGATCCTTAAAGAGATGGATTGACACAGTGGCTACAACAACGAGCTCAAACATAGCAATGATTGTGAGGATGGTGCAGGACCAGGCAATGCTTCATTCTGTTGTAGATAGGGTCGTTATGACTCAGAACTGACTCAATGGCACCCAACAGCCACACATATTTGACAAACCTTAGCTGAGCCCATTCCTTCCCCTGTTCCATTTAACCAAATAGGGGATTTCATAAATTAGATCTGGGGACAGCATTTTAAATACATGTCAGTCAGACAGAGATACTAATTACAATATTAAATCATTGAATGAATAAGAAGTAAGTGCAACATAAATAAGTCAGTGTTCATTTTTTTAGAATATTTTCTTCAGCAATGAACAGGGAAAACACTTAAAAATTCAGGGAACATAACAAATTGGAGAGAAATCAATGTTACAATTTATTAATGGATTTGGTAAATTGTGGAACAGAAAAGATTGGAGTGGAATTAGTATTTTATTATGACATATTTCACTAAACTTCCTAGGCTCTTAAGGGTTTACACATCATCTGCTGCTTTGAATTTTATATGCTAATTTTGGAACAGCAAAAAATTTAAAATTTATAGAATTTTTTGCAATTATTAATAACTCAATGTGTTAGGTTAGTTTTATTTTACTTCATTTTGAGTATATGTGTAAAACATATAGGCAGCCCTTCACAATAACTTGTTTGATAAGATAAAGTAGCTTTCTCTACCTGTACAATTTAAACTCTTATTTACTTTAGTAATAGACACTGTCAAATTGGATAACAGAATAGAAAGAAATCACTATAAAGTTATTTAGCAACAATTAGACACTTGGCACCCTTCTAAGATAATAGAGGCTGTGAAGGATTTTTGTCGTACTTCTCCAATATCTGTATTAGTGTTGAGTAGACTGCAAAAAATTGGGTCACCGTGAGCATCTTAACTGTAAAATGTTTGTTTTGCATTACCCGTCTCTGTCAAGTTGATTCCAACTTGTACCAAAACCAAGAAAACCAAACCCGTTGCCGTTGAAACAATCCTGGCTCACAGTGACCCTCTAAAACAGAGTAGATATGCCCTAGTGTTTCCAAAGTTGTAAATCTTTGTAGTAGCAGGGTAGCAGATTGCTGCAGAGTGGTTGGTGGGTTCAGTTTTTGTTAGCAGCCAAACGCTTTACTACTGCGCCACCAGGGCTCCTTTTGTTTTGCGCAGAGCCTTTATTTCTACTTAGAATGAAACATGTATTTTCCTTTACCAGGATATTCCTGCCTCATTGTCCATTCACTCCAGGCACTACTCATTTGGTATTGTATTGTCACACAAATCAAGCTTAAGTAGTGTTCTAAGACAGTTGAAGACGGTATCCAATTTATGGAGGTTACAGCTACCTAGAGGAAAAGGACAATAAATCAAACAATTATAATCTAATATTAGCTGATGTAAAAAAAAGTAATATTGGAGCAAAAAGGAGTATACATTTCATTTTACATAGTAGAAACAAAGAAAATGAGATAGATAACTCTTAGACAAGTCATCTTTTCAGTTGTATTCTTTAAATATTCATAGAAGTTTATTAAGGAGAAAAGGAGAGAGAAATATCATGGGAAGATCATTTCATAGGAAATCTCTTGAATGTTTAGGAAAAGCACGTGAAGCTGAAGAATATGCTTAAAGCAGGAAACTCATGTTCTGTTTTATGTTGAGTATACATAATGTAATGATGTCTAATATTATTTTTTCATTACATTTCCTCCATTAAACTTTAGTTAATATATGTAAAGACTAAATTAATTTATATAAGAATGTCTTTAGAACAGTGTCGAGGACCCACTCTTTATACGAGCATTGTTACTATTAGTAGTAGTATTATTATAGATTATGTCTTCTATTGTTTTGATTCATGATCTTGAAGAATAATCAAATCAAGTGTCTTTAAAACTTTTCAATTCCTAACATAACTAATTCAGGTTACACTTTTCTTTCTATTTTTTCTAAATCATTGAGAAAATAGTACAGCATTTGTCAAGGAAATAAAGATCTGTTTACTTATTTATCTTAGTTCCTATTGAGTAAATGCTATATAATGTGTTAACATATTTTAGTCTTAAGCTTCTTAAAACTGAATAAGCTATTTGAATACCATTCAGCAGTGACTACTGGCTGAGTTTCAAAAAACCTTTTGGAGTGCCACATGGGGAAGATCAATGAGACCAGAAACTCAATATTCAATTAAAAATATTACAGAAGCTGATTTTAATAAAATTAACAAAGGAATGGCCACATTCTCCTAGGAGATGCCTTTGAATTACCTGCATTATTTTGGTCTCCAGAAGAGAATGTCATAAGCTTCCTCCAAGTTTATAACGTGCTCAGAGACACATGTCTTCTAGCTACGTTAACATGGTTTAAAGGGCCATATCACCATAGGCTGCACAGTTTGTTAAAAAGAAGCTTTAAATCAAATTCTGAGAAATGAACTTGTATTTCTCTATGCTAACCCTTGTCAGCATCATTTTACAGGGGTTTCTGAGGCAGTTAATTTAATGAGTTTTTTCCAGGTGGCATGTTTCCTGTCTATTTTCTGGGAATATTTGAAAAACAGGACAAGTTTAGGCTTGTAATATAAGGTTGAATTAACATATATTATAGAATTCTTATATACAGATACATTTTTGGCTTTTAGAATTCCTAGGGCTATTCTCTTCCCTAATATTTGACATTTTGGTGAAGGCTCCTTCTTTGTTTAGGATCCATGGCTTTCCAGCTATCTCAGAGTTCGTAAAATTTTCTTTCCAAGACCTTCTACCAGACCTATGCTTTGAGGTATTTTTAATGGCATTTGCTGCTCATTCCTTCCTCAGTGCTTCCTCTCATACACTGCTCTTGCTGAATAAGGTGACAAAGCCAAAAACAGAAAGACAAAACATAATGTACACTAATCATCTCATTTTCTCTATTTCTAGCTCTCTATCTCTTATTCTCTCTCATTCTTTATCCCCACTTCCTCTCCATGGTTTTCTTATTCTTGTTCTACTTCCTGCTTTCCAGAAGTCCGTTGTCCTCAAAGCTACCTCAACCCATACAAATTCATGGGTCTTATTTTTTTAGAATACCCCACTAATAAAATGAATGAAATGGAAATTATCATTTACTGTTGGTCAATATCGTTCTCTAATTTTTCACACTGAGGTCTTTAACTTCCTCTGTTACTTTCAGAAGTTTTAGGAGCTGTTGACTGTCCAACTAAGCTACAGTCTACATTCCCTTTGAAAATGGTCCCAAAACTCACAGCTCTGAGTTTTAAGTCATTTCTTAAGTGTTGAGTTATACCTTGTTTATCACTCATTAAACAGAAAACCAAGTCCAAAAATCACTTTATCATTTCCTCCATTATCATCTTTCCTTTAGTAGTTACAATGAGTCAGCAGTTATGTAAAACACTCATTAATACTTAATGAGGAAGGAATTACTATTATGCCCATGTTACAAATGTGAAAACTGAAGCTTACAGGGTTAAGTAACATGTACAAGGACACACATTCAATAAAAAGCTTAGCCACAATGTGTATTCAAGTGCATTTGACATCAGAATCTGAGCTCTTAACAATTATGCAATATGGCTTTAGATTATGGCTTTTTTTTTTAATCGGTAGATATATTCTTTTGATCCATACACATGTTAGTTAAGCTATAACAGACATACTTGTTTTACTGACAGTTTTAATACTGTGGGCTGTATTAGGAAAGATGATCCTGTGGAATCTGAATACAAGATTTAAAGCTACTATAAACAACTATTTTGGGGCAATAAATGAAAGAGAGCAACTTATATTTGGAGGTTTACAAACGAAAGAACAAGCCATTCAATTCAAAACTATATGTATTAGGATTTTAAATTGCTTTTTTTTTTTTAGGTATTAGAAAACAATATACAAAATGTCTTGCAAGCCAAGTGGCTGAAAGAATACTTATTAGTTAGTACATGGTTTAGTACCCCCACCCTTACTTTCAAAGCTTTAGAAACGTCTTTAGGAGAAAAAAATATATGCCTCATTCCGAGTAGAAATAAAGGCTCTATACAAAATAAAACATTTTCCATGGAAAATGCCTGATTTTCCTGGAAATACTGCTCCCTGGAAAGATAAGGTGAATACATACTTGAACAGACACTGTACACACTGCATAGTATGTAATAAACAGCATTAGTTTGTCTTGAAGAAAAAAAAACTTATTTCATACATTATTTCAATTCCTAGAGCTATTTTTTGACACACACATGGGAGCACGCACGCACGCACACACACACACGATTATAATTCCCACTCCACCAATGATAAAAGTAAAGCTCAAAAAACTGTATAACTAGAGAAATAAGAGTCGTCACTCGAATAGACATATGCACACCTATGTTCATGGCAGCATTGTTCTCAACAGCAAAAAGATGGAAACAACCTAGATGCCATCAACAGATGAATGATAAACAAACTATAGTACATACACACAATGGAGTGCTATGCAACGAGAAAGAACAATGATGAATCTGTGAAGCATCTCATAACATGGATGAAACTGGAGGACGTTATGCTGAGTGAAATAAGTCAATCACAAAAGGACAAATATTGTATGAGACCTCTATTGTAAAAACCCATGAAAAAGTTGACACACAAAAAGTAACAATCTTCGTTGGTTACCAGGGATGGGGGGGTGGGGGGAGAAATACTAAATAGGCAATAGATAAGTGGTATCTTGGGTGAAGTGTGAGACAGTACACAATACAGGGGAAACCAGCACAACTTGTACAAGGAAAGGTCAGGGAAGCTCCATAGACACATCCAAACTCCCTGAGGGACTGAATTGCTGGGCGGAAGGCTGTGGGGACCATGGTCTCAGGGAACATGTAGCTCAGCTGGTACAACAGAGTTTATAAAGTCAATGTTCTACATTCTACCTTGGTGAGTAGTGTCTGGGGTCTTAAAAGCCTATGAACAGCCATCTAAGATACTCCACCGGTTTCATCCCTTTGGGATCAAGGGAGAATGAAGAGAACAGGATACAAGGAAAAGATTAGTCCAAAGGACTAATGCCCCACAGCTACCAAGGACACCACCAGACTGAGTCCAGTACAGCTAAATGGTGCCCGGCTACCACCACTGACTACTCTGGCTGGGATCACAGCAGAGGGTTCTGGACAGAGCTAGAGAAGGATGTAGAACAAAATTCCAACACATACAAAAAAGACCAGATTTACTGGCCTGACAGAGACTGGAGAAACCCTGAAAGTATGGCCCCCAGACACCTTTTTAGCTCAGTGGTGAAGTCACTTCAGAGGTTCACCATTCAGCCAGGGATTAGACAGCCCCATAAAACAAAATGGGACTAATGAGGTACAGCAGTACAAGGACAAGGGCTGGAAGGCAGAAGGGGACAGGAAAGCTGGTGATAGGGAACCCAAGGTTGAATAAGGATATTGTTGATGTGTTGTGAGGTTGTTAACCATTGTCATAGGGCAACATGTGTACTAACTGTTCAATGAGAAACTATTTTGTTCTGTAAGCCTTCATCTAAAGTGAGAATAGCAGCACAATTGGAAGAGCGTAGTCGATGTCGCTGAAATGCACATGTAGAAATTTTTGAAATGGTGTATCTTTGGCTATGTATATTTTCACCAAAAAAAAAAAAAGGTTGAGAAGGGAGAGGGTTGACATGTTGTGGGGTTGTTAACCAATGTCATACAACAATATGTGTACTACTGTTTAGTGAGAAACTATTTGTTCTGTAAACCTTCACCTCAAATACAATAAAAAAGATTTGTATAACTTATGGAATTTTCAGAAATAACTACTAAAAAAAGGCATATATGAATAATTATAGTCACACATAGTGATAGCAATAGTTTTATATATACAGTACACATATGCAATATATTTGTATACATAAATATATACATATGTATTTAGTTTAATTTTGATCCTCTTTATTCTTTGATAATGAGCATCTGAAGTAGCAGCCACTAATTGAGCACTTTCAACATAGCAGTAAATGTATTAAATCCTTTACATTTATTACTTACAATAAACCTACACAATAAACCTGTATTTTATGATTGAGTAAACTAAGACTCAGATGAACTAAGTAGAGAAGTTGGGCTTGCCCCAGTTCTTTCTCACCAGAAAGCCTGTAATCCAAGTCATGTAGATCTATGCAATTGTGATGGTTAAGATTGTATGTCAACTTGGCTAGGCCATTCTTCTCAGTGTTTTAGCAGTTGCATAATATCGTGATCACCCCCATGATGGAATCTGCTGAGTGGTACTGGTGGAGGCGGGGCCTGTGGCAACTCACTGCCCTCTCAAGTTTCATCTCTGTGCCTTCCACCAGTTACATCCTGTCTGCTCACCTTACCAAGGTTTTTGGCTTGTTCCAGACTCAGCAGCTGCCTCTTGTTGTCTCACCTCTGGTTCGTGGGACTTGAGCTAGCAGCTGGCAGCTTTGATCTTGGAATTCGTAGAACTTCTCAGCCTGAAAGCAAGAGTCTGGTTCCCTGACCTGCCGACCTTGGGTTCGCCAGCTCCTGCAGCTGTATGAATCAGGAGAAACCTTGCAGTCTTGTCTGCTGATCTTGAGATTCACTGACCTTCACGGCCTGTGAGCAGGAGCCCCTGTCCGACCTGCTGACCTTGAGTTCACCAGCTTCTGTGGCTATATGAACTGGGAGAGGCCTCTACCCTGATCTGTGGACTTGGGATGTTTTAGTTTCTACAATTGCATGAGCTATTTCCTTGATATAAATCTCTCTCTATATATATATTTATATGCTTTACTGGTTTTGCTTCTCTAAAGAGCCCAGCCTAAGATAGCAATGCATCCAACCATTTGCTCAGAACATAATCAACCATGTATAAAAGCAACCAAGCAGTCACACCAATTTTTCTTCTCAAACAGAATTTCATAAAGTTGATAAATATATACATTTTCCTCTTTTTTTTTTTTTTTAAGTGGAGTTATATCTCTTGATACTCAGTCTTAAGGATGTTCTCCCAACAGATTCCTCTGTAACACTGACACTTTGATATCGTTGTGTGCCCTCAAGTTGATAACAACTTATAGTGGCCCTATGTGACAGAGTAAAACTGCTCCATAGGGTTTCCTAAGCTGTAATCTTTAAAGAGGAGCCCTGGTGATGCACTGGTTTAGTGCTTAGCTGCTAACCTAGAGATTAGCAGTTTGAACCCACCAGCTGCTCTGCAGGAGAAAGATGTGGTAATTCACCTCTGTAAAGATTACAGCCTTGAAAACCTTATGAGGCAGTTCCACTCTGTCCTATAGTCTCACTATGTGTTGGAATCAACTTGACAGCAATGGATTTTTTTTTTTTTTTTTTTTTTGTAATCTTTAAAGGAGCAGGTTGCCAGATCTTTTCTCCCAAGGAACTGCTGGGTGGGTTCCAACCACCTACCTTTGGGTTAACAGCTAAGCTATTAACCACTGAGCCACAAGAGCTCCTCCTGCTGAATCTATTGGTCCTAAACATAACCCAAAATTTTTTTAAAATAATAATTTTAGGAATATAAGGACAGAAATTATTCTCTGCTCCTACTGGTTGAATGTATAAAGTTTCAGAAACTGTTATCAACTCAGGCACATGTTTCTGATACATGTTCTATTCTCCTACATTCTTGGTAGAAATTTTCACTGAAGCATTACATTATTGATTATTATGTAGTTTCAGAAAATAGCAAAAAAAATATGCAAAAAACTCATTTTGATGAAACTCTATAATTAATTAAGCCTTCAGCATCAAGTCTTTACTTTGATTGACAAGAGAGTAGTGTCTTTTATTGAAGTATATTTGCATTTCCAAACAAATATATTGTCACTCTATTTATGACTGATGAGCCAAATCTGCTTAGATTTAGCACTAAAACCACTGTTAAAAACAATATTTATCAGTAGGTGTAAATTTTAAACAATTTTATTTAATAGAAAAAGACAGAAGGTAAAATTTGATGTTTATGTGGCACTTATTTGAGAACTGTAGCATGCTTTATGTATTCTATTTCATGTAATATGGTGATTTTCTCCTGTACAGAATAATCTCATGCTAAATAAGCAACTCTTATATTTCACTGTTGGTGTTAGAACTGGAAGGGATCTTGGAGATAATTTTGCCTTATTTCTTCAATCCAGAATCACATTACAGTATTTCCAGGGTCCCAGGCAGTTAGCAAAGCCTCACATCTGACTAGTCAAAGCATCATGGAATCTAACTGAACTGTTAGTCAAACGACTATGTTCTTTCAACTTAGGGCATTCTACCCAGGTGAAAAACACTTTGGAATTTTTGGAGACCTGAATGTTGAAAACAATCCCCTAGATTGCATGAAAAAAAAAAAAAAATGTTGCCGTCTTGTCAATTCTGACTCATAGTGACCCTTTAAGACAGAGTAGAACTGCCCCAGAAGGTTTCCAAGGAGCTGCTGGTGGATTCGAACTGCCGACTTTTTGGTTAGCAGCTATAGCTCTTAACCACTGCACCATCAAGCCTCCTTTTTTTAAAGAGCCTTCAGTATGTATATTCAAAGGATGTAGCCTAATTCTGAAGACCGTATTGGTTAACCAGCTGAAAGATTCATGCCTTTCATGATCATTGTTCAAGACAGTGGTCATTAAAAAAAATAAATAAAAAGTCTTGTCTGTTATTGAACCCCTTTACTCTGGTTGGATTAGGTATTGACAAGTAAGTAGAGTTGAAATAAAACTGCATATGTTTTTTCTATTGTACACTAATCTGTGATAAGCATTCCTAACTTTTCTTGCCCCAGAATTCTTACGCTACCTGTTTTCTCAAGTTTTGGCACGTGCCACTCATGAGGCACTAAAAGTGTCACAAGGACCTGAAAAATCAGAGTGATAATAATTATTATCACAGTTGGTTACATAATTCCCATTTTACAGATAAGAAAACAATAGCAGAGAGGTTAAAACAATTTGCCCAAAGTCACAGAGCTGATAAGTGACAATGAGGGCATTTGAATCCAGCAGTCTAACCACAGAATCTGTAAACCTAACTGCTATATTATACTGGCTCAAAACACTGCAAATCTTTTTGGAGTATCAATTTTTTTGAAGATTTTAAGAAAGCACATTACTTTTATATTAAACTAAGCAAGGTTATATTATGCAGCAGAAAGAAAAATGCATGTGAATTTTTAATATGAAAAAGGAGTCTTCAAAGAATGTTTGTTCTTATGGCTGGTGGCTTCAGACTAAAGCACTTGATCTCAGGGGGGTATGCATTCACTGTCCTGTGCTGATAGGACTGTATTTCAGTGAAAAACATGAAAATGATTACATTACACAAAGTTTCTCCTTGCTGTGTGTTGAGCTGGTAATATTTATAACTTTCTGATAGGTATATGGTTAGACCAAACTCTCCACAACTTACAGAAAAATAGTATATTTAATGAGCACAGAAATACATGAATACAGTGTCACTGCAAGACTTTACATTATCTAAGTTGATAACTCCATTTTCTCTACCAGTTTCTCAAACCTTTTGTCAGCTTCTATGGACATAACATGGGAGTGGCTCAAACAGGTTAAGTGCTGGGCTACTAACCAAACGTTTAGCAGTTCAAACTCAGCCAGAGGTATCGCAGAAGAAAAGCCTGGTCATCTGCTTCAGAAAGATCACAATCATAAAACCCCTATGGAGCCAGTTCTGCTGTACAACACATGGCGACTCCATGAATTGGAATCAACTTGATGGCAACTATTTTTTGTGGAAAAAGAAGCTGTCAGAAATCCAGATCTCTATCACATTCAGGTGTGCAGAGAGCTGAGATTTGGGTCCCTACGTCATCAGTTCTAAATTTGGTAGATGACACAAAAGTTGCTTTTAAAGTTTTGGAATGTAGACTAAGTGACTTGCAGAAAATATTATTTTTTTTCTAAGTTGAATGGAGAAGATTGTGTCAATTGGAAAATCACTCTGCTGAAATGATAGATTGTTCTAAATAAAAGAAATTGCCTTTTTCATCTTAAATTTCTTTGACTGTGAGCTTCTGAAGATTTCTTACATCACTAGGAGGCCTGGTTACCATAGGAAAATGTAGAGAAACCATGATACAAAAAAGCTAGTCAGAATTCTCTTAGGGATCCCCAAAATATCATTGAGTTTATTACGTATCCTCAATATATTTGTACACTCAGAGGTTCCAGCTAGGCAGGTGTGTTAATCTCTTTCAGTTTTCTGCTTTTAAAAATGGAGCTATTCTTAGTTACTTACAGTTTAGAAATATAAATTTATATGTAAAAACTTCATAGGTAGTAAGTACTTGGTTGTCATAGTCATTAGCTTGGTAAATTTAATACATTTACATATTTATAGGAAAGTTCAAATGCAAATACAATGTTCATTCTACCAAGCAATTTATAATGTTTAATCATCATCATCATCATCAAGAAATATCTAAGTCACTCACTCAATGGCATTCTAGATACTGCATGCTACAAACACTACCAAAAAATTAACACATTATCTCTAATACGTCTCCAACTATATGAGTATTATTCTAATTTTACAAATGAAAAAAATGAAATTAAGGGAGTTTAAAAATTACCAAAGTTCTTGGAAGTTGTAACTATCAGAGGATGAATTTGAAACCATGACAGTCTGATTCCAAAGTATCTGCTCTTTCTAGTAAACCTTTAATAACTGGAGGGTAGAGGAAGTATTTTCCAGGTCTTCCTGAATGGTCAATCTATTATTAAGTTTCTCATTGTCATTATATTAGTTAACACAACTATTACCAAGGCCAGAGATATACATGTTCTGAAACACAAAGTTTTTCTGTCATTGTAAATGAAACTGTCCATCTATAAAGCTTCTTGATGTCTTAGACAATAAAGAACAACAGAAAATACAGGTTTATTTGACTGTTTGTTAAATCAGCACTAGTTGCCGTAGAGTTGATTCCGACTCATGGAGACCCCCATGTGGGTCAGACTAGAACTGTGCTCCACAGGTTTTCAATGCTGATTTTTTTCAGAAGTAGTTCAAAAGGACTTTCTTCTCAGGTGTCTGTGTGTGGACTCAGAACCTCTATTTTAATTCTGTATCATGGTATCATATCTGATGACTCTACCATTTACATTTTCTAGATATGTATATTGGAATAATTAAATTAGTAATCTCAGAAAGGGAGTTTTCTGAAGTATCTGAGTAACATTTTGGCAAGTTTGGGTCAAATTCACATAGGGAACAGTGAGACTGTGAGTGGCTTAAATATTCTTGCTGATCTTTGCGGAAGTAGTCTTAATTGTAATTTTAATAGTTATAATAAGAATGAGTTGTACAGGAACTCTTTATATTCTATAAAATGTGCTTGTACAAACTATCTCATTTGTTCTTTATAACAATTCTCTGAGGCAGGCAGTAAAGGTACACTATTCTTATTTATAGATGAAGAAGTTGAGGCTCATAAAGATGAAGTAATGTGCCCATTATCATAGAGTCATGAAGTGGTAAAGCCAAGTTTCAAACACAGTCTTTCAGCTTAATCCATCATACTGCAAAAGAGTAAATTTAAGGACTATCTGCAGCCACACAAGATCTGAATTTTGGTTTAAACAATAAATATACACTAATTTGGGTATTATGTCACAGGGCTTTTACATCTGGGGCTATTTTAACCATTTATTCCTTGTATATTCAAGAAAAAAGAGGATCTGGGGACTTTTTAATGTACACAATGGTAATCTGAATTGGCCTTGGTGATGGAAATGACACCTGACATAGCATGACAGAATTTTGCAAGACCAACGACTTATTCATTGCAAATACCTTTTTCAACAACATAAACAGTGACTATACATGTGAACCTCACTGGATGGAAAACACAGGAATCAAATCAACTACATCTGTGGAAAGGGACAAGGAAAAGCTCAATATCATCTGTCAGAACAAGGCCAGGGGCTGACTGAGGAATAGACCATCAATTGCTCATATGCAAGTTGAAGGAGAAGCTGAAGAAATTTTTTTTTCTATTTTATTGTACTTTAGCTGAAAGTTTACAGAACAAATTAGTTTCTCATTAAATAGTACTCATACTGTTAACAACCCCATGACATCTCAACACTCTCCCTTCTTGACCTTGGGTTCCTATTCCTGGCTTTCCTGTCTCCTCCTGCTTTCTAGTCTTTGCCCCTGGGCTGGTGTGCCCCTTTAGTCTCATTTTGTTTTATGGGTCTGTCTAACCTGGCTGAAGGGTGAACCTTGGGAGTGACTTCATTACTGAGCTAAAAGGATGTCCGGGGGCCATACTCTTGGGGTTTCTTCAGTCTCTGTTAGGCCAGTAAGTCTGGTCCTTTTTAGTGAGTTAGAATTTTGTTTTACATTTTTCTCCAGCTCTGTCTGGGACCCTCAATTGTGAACCTTGTCAGAGCAGTCAGTGGTGGCAGCCAGGCACTGTCCAGTTGTACTGGACTCAGTCAGATGGAGGCCATGGTAGTTGGGGCCCATTAGTCTTTTGGACTAATCATTCCCTTGTATCTTTAGTTTTCTTCATTCTCCCTTGCTCCCAAAGGGGTGAGACCAGTGAAGTATCTTAGATGGCTGCTCACAGGTTTTTAAGACCCCAGATGCTACTCACCAAAGTAGAATGTAAAACATTTTCTTTATAAACTATGTTATGCCAATTGAGCTAGATGTTCCCCTAGACCATGGTCCGCACAGTTCTCAGCCCAGCAATTCAGTCCCTCAGGAGTTTGGATGCCTTCATGACCTTGTCTTGTACAAGTTGAAGAAATTTTTCTTCAAAAGCCTGCAAGGGCCAAAATATGACCTTGAGTATATTCCACCTGAATTTGGAGTCCATCTCAAGAATAGCTTTGACTCATTGAACACTAATGATCAAAGACCAGAAGAATTGTGAGATGGCGTCAACTACATCATACATGAAGAAAGCAAAAGGTCATTAAAAAGACAGAAACGAAAGAAAAGACCAAAATGGATGTCAGAAGAGACTCTGAAACTTGCTATTGAGTGTAGAGTAGCTAAAGCAAATGGAAGAAATGGTGAATAAAAGAGCTGATCAGAAGATTTCAAAGGGCAGTTTGAGAAGACAAAGTAAAATATTTTAATGAAGTGTGCAAAATCCTGGAGTTAGACAGCCAACAGCAAAGAACATGCTTGGTATTTCTCAAGCTGAAAGAACTGAACAAAAAATTCAAGCTTCAAGTTGCAGCTTTGAAGGATTTCATGGGCAAAATATTGAATGATGCAGGAAGCATCAAGAGCAGATGGAAGGAATAAACAAAGTCACTATACCAAAAAAGAATTGGTCAACATGCAGTCATTTCAGGAGATAGCATATTGTCAAGAACTGATGGTATTGAAGGAAGAAATCTAAGCTGCACTGAAGGCATTGGTGAAAAACAAGGCTCCAGGAATTAATGGAATATCAATTGAGATGCTTCAACAAACAGATGCAGTATTGGAGGTGCTCACTCATCCTTGCCAAGAAATTTGGAAGACAGCTACCTGGCCAACCAACTGGAAGAGATCAACATTTGTACCCATTCCAAAGAAAAGTGATCCAACAGAATGTGGAAATTATTGAATAATATCATTAATATCATAAGTAAAATTTTGCCGAAGATCATTCAAATGTGGCTGCAGCAGTACAGCAACAGGGAACTGCCAGAAATTCAAGCTGGATTCAGAAGAAGACATGGAATAGGGGATATCATTGCTGATGTCAAATGGATCTTGGCTGAAAGTAAAGAATACCAGACAGATGTTTATCTGTGTTATATTGATCATGCAAGTGCATTCGACTGTGTGGATCATAACAAATCACGGGTAACATTGCAAAGAATGGGAATTTCAGAACACTTAACTGTGCTCATGAGGAACCTGTACTTAGACCAATAGGCAGTCATTCAAACAGAACAAGGGGATACTGCATGGTTAAAATCAAGAAATGTTTGCTTCAATGTTGTATCCTTTCACCATACTTACTCAATCTGTATGCTGAGCAAATAATCCTAGAAGTTAGACTATATGAAGATGAACTTGGCATCAGGATTGGTGGAAGACTCATTAACAATCTGCAATATCCAGATGACACAATCTTGTTTGCTGAAAGTGAAGAGGACTTGAAGTAGTTACTGATGAAGATCAAAGACCATACCCTTCAGTATGGATTACAGCTCAACATAAAGAAAACAAAAATTCTCACAACTGGACCAATAAGCAACATCATAATAAATGGAGAAAAGACTGAAGTTGTTAAGGATTTCATTTTACTTGGAACCACAATCAGTTCCCATGGTAGCAGCAGTCAGGAAATCAAAGGACATATTACATTGGGCAAATCTGCTACAAAAGACCTCTTTAAAGTGTTAAAAAGCAAAGATGTCACTTTGAGGCCTAAGGTGCACCTGACCCAAGCCATGACATTTTCCATCACCTCATATGCGAAAGAATGTTAGACAATGCATAAGGAAGACCGAGGAAGAATTGATACCTTTGGATTATGGTGTTGGGGAAGAATATTGAATACATCCTGGACTTCCAGAAGAACAAACATGTCTGTCTTGAAATAGAGCCAGAGTGCTCCTTGGAAGCGAGGATGGTACAAAAATATCTCCCATACTTTGGACATGTTATCAGGAGGGACCAGTCCCTGGAGAAGGACGTCATGCTTGGTGAAATAAAGGATCAGAGAAAAAGAGGAAGATCCCCAATGAGATGGATTGACTCAGTGGCTGCAACAATGGGCTCAAACATAACAATGATTGTGAGTATGGCTCAGGACTGGGCAGTGTTTTGTTTTGTTGTACATAGGGTCGCTATGAGTCAGAACTGACTTTATGGCATCTAACAACAACAACAATCTAAGTTACTAAAAAACCAAAAAAATCAAATGCATTGCCATCAAGTAGATTCCCACTCATAGGGACCCTATAGGACAGAGTAGAACTGCCCCATGGTGTTTCCAAGGAGCAGCTAGTGGATTCAAACTGCCGACCTTTTGGTTAGCAGCCAAGCTCTTAACCACTGTGCCACTGGGACTCCATGTTAGAGTTAAATAGATATATACTGAAATGTACCAAATTTCCTTTATGGATGCAGTATAATTCTTGCAACAAAATGACTGATTGAAAGAGAATATCATTCTTTAGAACAGGTATTCCCAACTCTGATTTTTTAGTTCCCTATGGTTTCTCCAGATTTCTCACAGAAGAAGTAATGTCTCACAGCAAATAAACATTAAATTTTTAATTTTTCACAGAAGCCATCATTGTTTTCTTTGTGCAGAGCAAGAGTGGAAATGGAAACTCTATTGTTTAATACTAGTGTAAACAGCAGGACAGGGAGAATTGTCCTGGTTTTGAACTTACGGAATTAACAAAAATTCTAAAATGCAGAATGTAGCCTGGAGTGGAAAAATATGCTCTATGGAGTTTTTAATCCAATCATCATTGTACAAAAGAGAAATGCAGATTATGTGGACTTCCATAGGAGATCGTCTGAGGACACAAGCCACTATAACTCAAGGTTTCTGAATTTACTTAGCAACTAGTTTCCTACTGCTGCTATTGACCCTGTACAATCCATTCGCTGACAGAGGGCAGAGTTACTATTTAAAATGTAAATTATATTGAGTCAGTCTATGCTTAACAGTTGTTGTTGTCGTTAGATGTCGTTGAGTGGGTTCCCACTCATAGCCATTCTGTGTACAACAGAAGGAAATGCTGCCGGGTCCTGCGCCATCCTCTCAATTGTTGCTATGTTTGAGCCCATTGTTGCAGCCATTATATTTCATTTTACTTTTATAATAGTGCATTTCCAATGCTATTAACTCTTTCCTGAAAGTTTGAATTTTCAACTGGTATATTTTCTTCACGTTGGGGGATTTTCTTTAGCAATTCTTTTAGTGCAGGATTGCAGTTAAGAATTCTTTCACTTTCTTTTGTCTAAAAGTATATTTGTTTCACATTTATTGCTGGCTGATATTTTTGCTGGATATAGAATTCTCAGTTGATTTTTTTTCCCCCTTTCAGTACATTGAAAATATTCCACTATCTTCTGAACCCTTGGTTTCTAATGGGAACTTGGTAGTCATTTGGGTTATTCCCCACTCCCCATATGGAATTTGTCATTTTACACTTATTGCTTTCAGGAGTTGCCATTTCTTTTTGGTTTTCATCTGTTTTATCATAATGATCCTACATGTGTTTTTCTTCTTCTTTATTCTGCTTGAGGTTCATTGAGATTTTCAAATCTATAAAATTATATCTTTCAAAAATTTGGAAGTTTTTTGACCAGTATTTCTTTTAATATTTTTCAGCCCAAGGTCTCAGGGTGATACTAGATCTCTTAATATTGTCTCAAATTTCCTGGAGGTGTTGTTCATTTCATTTTCATTTTTTATTTTCTCTGTCCTTCAGATTAAATCATTTCTATTGGTCTATTGTCAAGGTCACTGATTTTTGCCTTTGTTATCTCCATTCTGTTGTTAAGTCCATTTAGTGAATTTTAAGTTTCAGATAGTATATTTTTCAGCTTTAAAATATCTATTAGGCTTAATTTTACTAG
The DNA here is from genome assembly GCA_030035585.1 of Dugong dugon. Classification (NCBI taxonomy): domain Eukaryota; kingdom Metazoa; phylum Chordata; class Mammalia; order Sirenia; family Dugongidae; genus Dugong; species Dugong dugon. The sequence continues at coordinate 110,465,573 of CM057467.1, forward strand.
TTTTACTTTTTGCCAAGATTCCATATATTTTCATTCATTGTTAGCATATTTTCCTTTCTATCACTGAGTAGAGTTATAAGAGACATTTGAAATTCTTGACTGCTAAATTCAACACATGGGATAAATCATGATTGTTCTCTATTGATTTTCCTTCTCTTGAGAATGGATTATGTTGGCCTAGTTTTTCATTTGTTAAGTAATTTTTTATTGTATCCCAGACATTGCATATATTCTATTCTGTTTTATTTCTCCCAGGAGTGTTTTATTTTCTTTTTAAATGCATTAAGTTGGTTAGACTCAAACTACTGTCTGTCTCTCGGTCAGCAGCTCAAATTCCAGCTGAGTTCTTTTATTCTTCACTGTAATATCTTGACTCTGACCTGTGCATGTGTGTTTGAAGGGTCAAGCAGAGATTTAGACATAGTTTATACATAAAATTTGTGACAGTTCCCTCTCGTTCCTCCCTGCTTTTCTCCTTTCTGAAGTTCAAGCTTAAGTTTTCAGTAACTGTGGCTGCTTCAAACTCTGTCTTCTGGTTTTCTATAATTAGGAAGATTGTGACTTTCAGTTGGACATTTACCTACACTGTATATGCTGGCTGTGGCCTGCCCTCAGGCCAGAAGTTGCAAAAGGAGAATCTATCCTGTATCCTTCCTCTTCTAAGTATTTACACCATTCCAAAATTTGTCTGCATTTTTTCACTCTCCAAAGCCTTTAGGTAGCGGTTTTCTTTATTTTATTTAGAATGCGTAGTTATTATCCACAGGATGGTTGAACCAATATGAGCTTATTTCACCATACAAGAAGTACAATTCTCAGCTATTGCCATTAGACTAAAATACAAATCCCTTATGAAGGCTATTATAATCTGAAGCACACCTACATATTGTGTCACATCTCATACCACTCTTCCATTTACTCATTACTCATCAACCACACTGACTTTCTTTAAACATTCCAAACTAGGTCTACTTAAAGGACTTTATTCTTGCTTTCCTCTCTGCCTGAGATCTCTGATCTCAAGTCTCCACATAAGTGACTCCTCTTTTTCATTCAATTCTCATTTTATATATCACCTCTCTGAGAAGGCTTACATGATTATCAAATTTCCAGAAATGCTTTTTTCAGACTCTATTTTCCATCACAAAGTTTAATTTTTCTCATATCATGTACCAATCTCTCAAACTGTTCAATACATTTATTCATAATTTTACCATCTTCTTTCTCGCTCTCTAAATTACTGTCATTGATAAGCACCCTATTCTCTTGCTTATTGTATCCACTACAGTTGAGAACAGTGCTTTGACACATAGAAGATACTTAATAAATAATTTTTAAGTCAATTAATTGGAAAATCTCATAAATAAAACATTGTAAATGAAGATTGTAAATTGAATATTGTCTCCTAAAAATTTTAACATGTCTAAATATGTACACATCTTTTCTCTATAATTTCACTTGGGTATGTGTGGGTGAAACTATTTAATATCCTCTGTTGAAGGAAAATTTAGACACCTTTATCTTTCCCCAAGATAGCTATAATTAAAGGTCAAGTTTCATTCCATTTAACTGAATTTTAAGAACAGAGAAAGCAAGAAGAGTTCTATTAGATTCAGTAAGGAGTAAGTTTAATCAAGTAAGATCGAATCACACTCCTACACACACACACACACACACACAAAATGGGCCCTGGGGATCACAAATAATGAAGTTTAATTCTTGACCTCACTACAAGACAGATCTAGATTATATATTCTCTAAAATAATTTCTAATTTTGTAATCATTGTGATTCTTTTGGACTGGATCAACAGCTAAAATGTTCTGTATTTACTTTTCCTGTGACAAGTGACTTTTTTGCATATGACATTTACTGATTAGCACCCCGAAATCCAGCAGTGAGTGGCAAAGCTCATCTCGTTTCTTTCTTCTGCTTCTATCATATTTACTAGTTTACATATAAATGGTTTTGTTTCAGGCAAGGTTTTATTTAAATCTGAATCATGCTGACACCAGAAATACTTGCAAATATTTTTTGACATGTCTTCAAGCGTCTTGTCTATCTGTACCCTCCGAATTTATAAGCATACAGACATTCCAAATGCTGTGCTCAGCTCAAGCAAAACACCAAATTTACTCTATAAAAGCAATCTTTCAACAAGATCTATGTGAGAGGCTAAAACTGCAAAAGCCCAGTAAGGTTTTTCTCCATTTTATCGTTTTCATGTCATTACACACTAGTCTCACACAAACATTGCTTTTATAGGAATTATGATTTAATTGTAAAACCAAATCATGAGAATATGAGGAAATCCTTCTTATTTAAAAATGATACTTCTCCTTGGAGCTTTAGACAAAAACAAAAAATCAAATTGAGTACTGAAAATGCAGGTGGATAATCTTCTTACTCGTTTCTTAACTAGGACTCCACATAATTAAAGTCTTCCCATAGCCTTGGCATACTGTTCAGAATAAGGATTTTATTTTTTACATCTTACAAAGAGATGCTGTATAAATGTTTAACAGCTTATTTCTATCTTCATGTGGTCAACAGTATATCTACAGTACATATATGAATACCCTTATTTCGTGTTTTCCAAGAAATAATGAAATGCACTTTATAAAGTTGGTTATTAAAAGTCATTCTCATTTAAGAAAATCCAATAAATAAAATCTCAGTTGTACAAAAGAGATGCATTATGGGACAAGGAGTGAAGAAACTATTTAAAAAGCAAACATATTTGGATTCTTAAACTATCAACTTTGATGTATAATTTATTACAGAAATCTTTTTTTTTACATTTTGTAGAGCATAATACACTCACCTCTAAGCTCATGGTTAAAGTTACCATCTCAACTATGGTTTCAGTTTTAACTATAGTTTCAGAAGTAACTACTAAGAGGTTCAAAAACTTAAGAGTAAAATACTATATTTTGTGTTTTTCTAAACCATTAATCATTATTCTTGAGGAATTGTTAAAATTATGAGATAATACCATCATACATTTTATAATCTGACTTTTCCCTCATTTAATTAATAAATCCAAATTATTTTATGCAGGGATAGTACTAAAATTAAAACTGCATCTAAGAAAATAAGGGCATATAAATATTTAAACTATTATTAATTAAAATTATGGAAAAGTATTTTATTCAATTCATATGCCCATAAATTGAACTCATCCATCACATATATGGAAATTAGGAAAAATATGAATTCAGCTCAGCATAAATAAGGATGCTTAAAAAATAACTTTGTAGTTTATAATTTTTCAAGTGTCTATTTTCAGACAGAGCTGCAAAAAATTTTTTGAGAAAGGAATGAATTTCCAGAAGGAAAGAAAGGACTTTCATCAGTTGAAATAAATAAATAACCATTCAACACCTGTGTATTCAGAAATAGCAAGCATTAAACTGGTGGTAGGTAAAAGCTTGACGATTGTCTTTTCTTTAAACAAAAATAACTGTGCACCATGGTACCACAATTTGTGAAGGCATCAGCTTGTTCACCTAGATATCAGATTAACAGCCACAACAAAGATTGTATTTAAAGTTGATCAAAATGAGATCTGCACATTGCAGGGTTACCAAAAAAGGGATAGAGGTAAAAACGTAGGGAGAGGCAAACATAATAAAACATTTTGTTTTTGTTTCTAACTCTGTAATGACTAATACAAATCAACGTCTACAGAGAAACTTCAGTTACCAATGATCAATCTTAAACTTCAGATCATTTGACTGGACTTTTCCACTTTAAATTTCTACCTTTAAAATCTCCCATTTAATGTGAGTTGTCCTAGTTTACACCTGACTTACAGCTGAAATACAGGTTTTCTGTCTCAAAAGTCCAGTGCAGTATTTAATATACCAATTCTCTTGGATCACACGTATCTGCATAAAAATACAGATTTATGGAGTTATTGCTAATAATATTTAGCCTCTGCAAGTTCTGAATAAAAAATATTAAAGCTTTTATGCTAGATATTATTTTGCATAGACCTTGTTCTATTCATTATTTGCTGACATAGGACCTATGGTAGACAATCAATAAATATTTGTTTGTTTTAATGAATAAATGAATGTGTGATTAGATATAATTATTAGTTTTTTAACTCAACAGAGATTAATAGTAAATTTAATATAGTATAATGATCTATTTATTTGACAGTCCATAAAGGGTAATACAGATTTCATGGATTGAATTATGTCCTCCCAAAAATGAGTGTATCAATTTGGCTAGGCCATGATTCCCAGTGTTGTGTGGTTGTCCTCCATTATTGCGATTGTAACTTTACATTAAAGAGGATTAGGGTGGGATGATAACACCACCTTAATCCAGGTCACATCTCTGATCCAAAGTAAAAGGGAGTTTCCTTGGGGTGTGGCCTGCACCACCTTTTATCTCTTATAAGAGATAAAAGGAAAGGAAAGCAAGTGGAGAGTTGGGAACCTTACACCACCAAGAAAACAATGCCGGGAGCAGAGCGCATTCTCTGGACCTGGGGTTCCTGCGCAGAGAAGCTCCCAGACCATGGGAAGATTGATGACTCAGACCTTTGTCCAGAGCTGACAGAGAAAGGGTTCCTCTGGAGCAGATGCCCTAAATTTGTACTTGTAGCCTACTGGACTGTAAGAGAATAAACTTCTCTTTGTTAAAGCCATCCACTTGTGGTATTTCTGTTAGAGCAGCACTAGATGACTAAGACAAAGATCATTGTGAAATTTTTGACTACAAACCCCAATTTCATCTCTACCTCATTTCTATTTTATCTATTTATTCCAGGCTTAAAGAAAAAGAATACCACAATAGCTGAATATTTGCCCTTTTATGGAAAAAAAAATGTATCTGCAGCAGATCATTTTGGGAAAACAGAGTTCCTCAAGAAATGTTTATTTTTCCTTTCCTTCTGACCAAGATTCAGCTTTGATGCTTAGCATAAAAAGGAATGTAGAAATCCCTGATTCAGTTTTCAGTTTTCTTATTCGCTTTTGAGAAAGGTTTAACTAGTCTGAAAAGTGATTTATGTTGTTGAAGGAGTAGTAAAAGTAGAAGCCACTCTAACACGCTCCTTGAAACCATTGCAAATGAATACTCTCTAGGAACTCAATATTATAAACCTGTGTACATGCAAAACTTGCCAATGAGTCATGTTCCTAACAATTCAATGAGCATATGAATAACATCAAGCAGTAAAAAATTTTGTTGTATGCAGTGCCTTTTTTAAAATGTGGTTTCTATTATAATGTATGAAATGTCAGGGGAAAAAAAGTATATGTTAGATGCCTCAAAATTAATGGACCTCAACATAATTTTGGTAATATTTTAACATGCCAAAAACATATTAAGGTGCTTTCATGGTTGACTTAAAAATAATTTAAGCTGTACTCTAATTTTTGCCAAGGACTACCTAGTAAATGGCATCTTTTTCATAATCTTTGTATTTTCCTTTGCAGATAAAGGTATTTGCCCATTTTAAATTAGCAGTGAAAATCTGAGCTTAAAATAGTTGCTGCTTCTGCTTCACTTTTTTCTCAAGATAGATGAAGTGATGGTACCTAACCAAACTTCCTGAGTCAATATTGACTGAAGCAAAGCAAATTCCAAGTGTTCATCATCTCTCTAATCTCGGTTGGTTGTAATTTAAAAAGATTTTTTTTCCCTCAAGACCTGGAACCTGGAAAGGCAATGAGAAGACTGAGCACCCATGTTATCTTCCTATGGCAGCTTCTAGATTGTCCATATGTGAAGTTGCTGCCTTGATACATACTCCTAAAAAATAAATAAATAAAAGTTGCCCCTCCATCGATTCTGACTCATAGGAACCCTACACTCCTAGAAATAATTATTAATTCATTGAGCCCACGTTTCATGCTAGGTGCTTCATATAACTTCCAATTCTCACCACAACCTTGAAAGTCGTGTTAACAAAAAGTAGCAACATGAGAGTCATAAAGATGTACCCAGGGTAGTTAGCAGAATAGAACTGAAGCATAATAATAATTATTATAAAAATATTATTATTAATAATTTAAAATTTTGGTGCATTTCTTTTGTGATTATCAATAATACTTATGACAAAATAATAATAATAATAATCATTATTATTATTAACAATGTTCATAATACAGCAAACACCCATGGAGTTTTCTATGTGCATGGTACTCTTGCACATAATAACTAAAAAAAATCTAGCCCACCTCAACTGTGCCCATTTTACAGGACAGGAAACTGAAAAATAGAGTGCAACTAACTTGAGAGAGCTCTTTTTGACAGGGAGGATTACAACCTAGACACTTCAGATGGCAAATATGCGCTCTTACTTCACTAGAATGCCTACTCCAACCAGTTGTTGTGAATAGAATCCTTGTTTCTCTCCAGGCCGAGTGGCTGGAAGACAAAAAAAGTGTTGTGCTCTGGTTCACCACCATTAGATTTTGCCTGTTTGATTAGGAACCCTGAGAATGACTACTGCCTGAATCATATCTGTACTTGCCATAATATTGCAATTCACCTACCCAGGGAATCCAAGAGAAAATCTTTTTAGAGAGATGATATTTTTCCAGAGTCTCCATTCTTTCCTCTTGAGTATCCTATGGTCATATGGAATACTCCAAGTGTTAACAGAGTCAAGACCAGTTCTCTCACTCATCTAGAGGAGGAGAAAAATTTATCTGGGTCATCTAAAAATGCAAAGGGATAAGTTATTTGACAAGGGGATTTTGTAACAATGCTTATAAATAAACCTACTTTGAAAAACATTCTTATTTTTGTGTGTATGTGTGTTTCTCTGCTTTGGCCCTTACCTTTTCCTCCTAAAGGAGCAAAAATCTATATTAGAGAGCTAAATATATTTCTATCCTAAGGAAATAGAAGAAAGGAGACTCTGGGTCAGCTTTTAGATATGTGGTCCTTTCCAGCATTTCAGGATAAGGTATTATAATACCTGGTTGGCATATCTTCCTGGTAAACTCATTTTAATGGTAGAAATTTAGACAGAGATTTAAATTTCTGCGTGTCAACCACTTTTCTCTCATTTTTTTTTCTACTATGAGCACAAAAACTAACATCTTATACAGGTCATTATGGCCACTGTAAGGGAGCCCTTGTGGTATATGGTTAAGTGCTCTCCTGCTAACCTAAAGATTGGCGATTCAAACGCACCTGGAGGCTCTACTGGAGAAATACCGGGAAATCTGCTTCTGTAAAGATTACAGCCTAAGAAATTCTATGAGGCAGTTCTATTCTGTCATATAGGGTTGCTATGCATTGAAAATTGACTTGATGGCATACAACATGACCACTGTTAGCCAACAGTGTACCTGATTCCAAGCTATAATAAACAAAACATGGTGCCATTGCTTGAATCCTGTAATATAATAGTGATTAAGTTTGTCAATACATTGGATGAGGAGGAAAGCGGAGAATTTATCAAACAAGAGTATGATTGAGGAGTCTGGAGAAAGACGGTGGCATGAGCCGCATACTCCCATCTGCCCACAACCCCTCCTCTCCCAACAAAGAAACAGAAACAACAAACAAGCAGAAATGGGAAGATGGCAGGAACATCTTTGCCAGAACTCTGGTCCCTGGCTCTACAAGGAGCAGAGCAGACTTTATTCACAAGTGATTCATTGTGTCTATTACAGACTGTCTGGGGGCTGCCAAAAGACTGAAACAAGGTGCTAGCCTCAGTTTGGCCTGTCTTAGAGTTCATTCAGGGACAAGGGGTAATGGACAATGACTTAAGGCTATAAAGGTGTGAAAATGGTACGGTGGAGTCACACCTTGTCTGACTTCACCAGGTGGGAGGAGAATTACCATCAGTATCAGCCCATGGCTGATGATTTCTATGAGATGGAGGCAAACATACCTCCACCTTCCAATCTTTTTACCAATTCAGACACCAACCTTCCCTCCCATGACACTGTCTACTTCTCTGCTAGGTTCCACAATTCATTGCAATGGGCACAAAGAACTCACAGACTATACTCACAGTTATGGGATTTATTAGGGAAATAATAGGTTAAAATTCAGGATCAAGAACAACTCAAGATATGATTTGATCAAGACAGCTTCTTCTCAACTATGTCCACAGGCAGACCTCTCTTTTGGTCCCTTGACCCTTTGGCCCCTTGGCCCCTTGGCCCTTGCTCTCAGCCTGGCTTCTGTCCAATTCAGGCAAGTGATACAGTCTTTAGCTCTGCCAATAATTGCCTGGAGGAACCACACTCTGCCAGTAAGCCTCTTGCCTGAAAGCATTCAGCTTTCTCACTCCTTGAGTCAGCATGCTCACTGTAGCTGCCTCGCTCTGTGGGCTGGGAAGCCCACTACACCCTTTCACACCAGTGTCCTGTGTCTGAGGCCACCGTTTCTCTACCACAAGACTCTGCTGTGCTTGCTTCCACTCCTTACTACTGCTGCACTGTCTTTCACTGTCTTCAGTGTTTCGGCTCTTTCTACCTCCTGGATCTAGGATGTTCTCAGAGCAGGGATCCCAGGTCCAAAGAATGTGCTCTGCTCCTGGCTCCTCTTCTAATGGTAGTGAGGTCCCCCTCTCTGCTTCTGGGATTGGTTCCCTTTAAGCCTAGTGGGATGGCAAAACTGAACAATCCCTTTGTTAGGGTTTTATACACCTTATTTGCATAAGACCACCCCCACAAGTGTTCCATGCACCTTATCTGCATTATTTGCAATCTGTCAAATCTCTTTGTTGGGCTACAAGCACCTTATTTGCATAGTCCCACCTAATCATTCTGTGAGAGTCACAAGACCATGGCTAGAAAGGTCATATTAAGTAATTCACTGCACTACAAAAGGTCTACAGCTACCTGGAGCTAAAGAGTGCAATCACTGCATATAATAGGCACAAAAAGAAGGAAGAATAAGATGGGGAGAAGGTTTCTCTTGGAAATTAGAGATTACAAATGCACCCTGTATACAGAGGAATTGAGAAAGACACATGCATTCCATGGGCAAGACACATGCTCAGACATCACCTGAAAAAACCCTAGGCTTTCACCTTGGGCTGGTCGCTGGCTGAGTGCAAGCCTGGCAAAGTGTTGAAAAGTAGCCCCAGCACAGAGTCAATTTGCAAAGTCTGAGAAGTTTATTTGTTTGTTTGTTTTTCCTAGCATTCAAGGAAATCTCTGGCAAAACACTGACTGAACACAAGCTAGAGAATAGAGACTTCAATGTCCACAACTTTTGACATGACTCCCAAATATCCCCATCTCCTGTAATTCTTGGTTTTGTGTGATCCCATGTCCTTGGTTTTGGGCTGGAGATATTGATTTTATTCTGATTAACAGAGCATGCCAAAGTGATGGCATGTTACTTCCAGGATGATTACAAAATGACCTGGACTTCCTTCTTGCTGCCTGTACTATTTACCATGGAAACAATTCTAACTCATGGTGATCCCATGCATGTCAGAGTAGACCTGTGCTCCATATGGTTTTCAATGATTGATTTTTTTGGAAATAGATTTCCAGGCCTTTCTTCTGAGGTGCCTCTTGGTAGACTCAAACCTTCAACCGTTCTGTTAGTAGCCGAGTATGTTAACAGTTTGCACCATATTTCCTGGCAATCTTTCTTGTCTCTCCTTTGCTCACTCTGATGAAGCTTATGAAGTTCACTCTGCTATGCTGTGAAATGCTTTATGGAAATGCCTGCATAGCAAAGAACTAAGGGAGGGCTCCAGCCATCAACTCATAAGAAATTGAGGTCTTAATTAAACAATGTATGAAGAACAAAGTCCTGCCAACAAATATATGAGTGAGCTACAAAGTGAATCCTTTCCCATTAAGCCTTGAAATAGCTGCAGACTTTTAAGAAATTGAAAGCCAGAGGTGCTGAACTGCATCTGGATTATTGACCCACAGAGACTGTGAGATTAAAAAAAAAAGTTGTTTAAGCCACTATGCTTTGGGGTAATATGTAACACAGCAATAGCTAACAAATGCATGCCGGTAGACAAAAACTAGATTTAAATTCCAGCCTTATCTCAATGAGACTCTAGGAGGAATCAGACAGATGAGCCCCTTTCTTAAGTGTTGGGCAGAGGAAATAGCTTGCAATCTCTATAAATTAAGTAATAAAAGGAAAAACATTTAAGTGACCTGCTCCTTATCTTTTTTGCACAATACATATAAAAACCAAATAAAAAAAAAATTCTGTAGAAAAAGACCCACATCTGCCTAATTATTGGAATTAGTAGACCATGAAATTAGAGGAATTATAATTATGTTAAATAACTTATAGAAAACGATGAATATATTTGGTAAGGAGACATATTATTTCAGGAGAGAATTAAAAATTCTAAATAAAGAAACAAATAAAAATTCCAGTGTGAAAACTACAGTATCTGAAATCTATCTATGTATATCTATATCTATACATCTTAAGAGCAGACAGATCTTGCAAAGGAAAGGATCCGTGAACTTGAAAACCGATTAGAAAAAGTTAAATATACACAGCCCAGAGGAAAATAAAATAATGAAAATATTAACAAAGCCTTTGTAATTTGTGTGATTAAAGCAGGCAAATTAAATTGTATCTAATTTGAATGCCAAAAGGACAGACAATATAATGAACAAAAGACTGAGTACGTATCAACCAGATTTTCCAAATGTGATAAAAAAAACATAAACTTTCAAGAAGCTCAACAAATTATAAGCAGAGCGAATATAAATAAAAAGCATGCAGAGTAAATATAAAGAACACAACACCCAGGCACACTGTAAAATTGTGGAAAAGCAGAAATAATGAGACAACTTTAAAATCAAGCAAGAAAATAAAATTATGTAAATAAAATCAGAAATCATTTCTTGCTTGTAAGTTGTAACTCCATGAATTTCTAAAAGAAATTTATCATGGGTGGAGAAATGATACATGATGAAATTCAGATCTATAAGAAGGAACGAAGAGCTCTGAAAATGGTAAAAACGTAGGAAAATATAAAAGCTACTAATTTATTCAAAAAGATAATTAACTGTTTGAATTAGTCATTTGTATAAATAAAGTCCGAGTAGTAAAATATAGGACAAAAGCAGAACAAATGACTGTGGGAGGTAGATTAAAGTATACTGTTAGAATGTTTTTCCATTTTTGTAAAATAGTATAATGCTTTTCCTTTTTTGTGAAACAGTATAATACTAAGGAGCTCTGATAGTTGAGTGGTTAGAAGTTTGAACCCACCCAGCGGCTCTGCGGGAGAAAGACCTGATGATCTACTCCTATAATAATTACAGTCTAGAAAAACTTATGGGGCAGTTCTACTTTGTCACATGGGATCTCTAGATTTTAGAGATTAGATTCTTATCAGACAAGTCACTTCCAAAGATTATTTTCCCTGTTTTCAGGTTGTGTATTTACTCTTTTAATAAAGTCTTTTGATGAGGAAAAGTTTTTAATTTTTATGAGGTCCCATTCGTCTATTTGGTTTTCTTCTATTAGTGCATTTGTTGTAATATTTGTTACCTTATTTTTACAAACGATTAGGTCCCATAGTTTTGTCTCTACATTTTCTTCCAGGAATATTATGGTTTTATATTTAACATTTAGGTCTTTGATCCATTTTGAGTTATTTTTTTGTGTATGGTGTGATGTATGGGCCCTATTTCATCTTTCTGCAAGTGGATATCCAGTTTTACCAGCACCATTTATTAAAGATATTGTTTCTGTCCCACTGAATGGACTTTGATCCCTTGTTGAAAATCAGTTGTCCATAGATGGCTGGGTTTAATTTCTGAGTTTTCAATTCCATTCCACTTGTCTATCTGTCTATAGTCAAACCAATACCAGGTTGTTTTGATTACGGTGGCTGTACAGTATGTTTTTATATCAGGGAGTTTGAGGCCTCTTGCTTTTTTTTTTTTTTTTTTTCCCTTCAATGTTGCTTTGGCTACTCAGGGTTTCTTTCCTTTCCATATGAAGTTGATCATTAGTTTTTCCATTTCAGTGAAAAATATTGGGATTTATGTTGGGATTGCATTGTATCTGTAGATCGCTTTAGGTAGAATTGACGTTTTCAGTATATTAAGTCTTCTGATCCATGAGCATGGGATATCTTTCCATTTTTGTAGGTCTCTTGTAGTAGTGTTTCATAGTTTTGATTGTATAGGCCCTTTATGTCCCTGGTTAGGTTAATTCCTAGATACTTTATCAATTTTGAGGCTATTATAAATGGTATTGTTTTCTTGATTTCTTTTTCAGAGTAGTCTTTGTTAGTGTAGAGGAACTCATTTGATTTTTGTCTGTTGATCATGTACCCTGCTACATTACCAAATTCTTCTATTATTTTCAGCAGTTTTCTTGTGGAATCTTTAGGGTCTCCTATGTACAGGATTGTGTCATCTGCAAATAGAGATAGTTTTACATCTTCTTTTCTGATTTGGATAACTTTTATTTCTCTTTCTTTCTTATTGCTCTGGCTAGGACTTTCAGTACAATGTTGAACAAGAGTGGTGACAATGGGCATCCTTATCTTGTTCCCATTCTCAAAGGGAATGTTCTCAGCTTTTCTTAGTTGAGTATGATTTTGGCTGTTAGTTTTGCATGATGATGTTGTTGTTGTTAGGTGCTTTTGAGTCAGTTCCGACTCATAGCAACCCCAGGAACAACAGACTGAAACACTGCCTGGTCCTGCGCCATCCTCACAATTGCTGTTATGCCTGAGCCCATTATTGCAGCCACTGTGTCAATCCATCTCACTGTGGGTCTTTCTCTTTTTTGGTGACCCTCTACTTTACCAAGCATGATGTACTTCTTCAGGGACTGATCTCTCCTGATAACATGTCCGAAGTATGTGAAGCATAGTCTCGCCTTCCTTGCTTCTAAGGAGCATTCTGACTGTATTCTTTCCAAGACGGATTTGTTCATCCTTTTGGCAGTCCATGTTATATTCAATATTCTTTGCCAACACCATAATTCAAAATCATCAATTCTTCTTGAGTCATCCTTATTTCAGTGTTCAGCTTTCACATGCATATGAGACAATTGAAAACCCTATAGCTTGGGTGAAGCATACCTTAGTGCTTAAAGTGACAGCTTTGCCTTTTAACACTTTAAAGAGGTCTTTTGCAGCAGATTTGCCCAATGCAGTGCTTCGTTTCATTTCTTGGTTGCTGCTTCCAAGGGTGTTGATTGTAGATCCAAGTAAAATGAAATCCTTGACAACTTCAATCTTTTCTCCGCTTATCATGATGTTGCTTATTGGTCCAGTTATGAGGATTTTTGTTTTCTTTATGTTGAGGTGTAATCCATACTGAAGGCTATAGTCTTTGAGGTTCATCAGTAAGTGCTTCAAGTCCTCTTCACTTTCAGCAAGCAAGGTTGTGTCATCTGCATATTGCAGGTTGTTAATGAGTCTTCCTCCAAACCTGATGCACCATTCTTCCTCATAAAGTCCAGCTTCTCTGACTATTTGCTCAACAAACTCGTTGAATAAGTATGGTGAAGGGATACAACACTGATGCACACCTTTCCTGACTTTAAACCATGCAGTATACCTTTGTTCTGTTCAAACGACTGCCTCTTAGTCTATGTACAGTTTCCTCATGAGGGCAATTAAGGGTTCTGGAATTCCCATTCTTTGCAATGTTATACATAATTTGTTATGGTCCACACAGTTGAATGCCTTTGCATGGTCAGTGAAACACAGATAAACATCTTTCTGGTATTCTCTGCTTTCAGCCAGGATCCATATGACATCAGCAATGGTATCCCTGGTTCCATGTCCTCTTCTGAACCCAGCTTGAATTTCTGGCAGTTCCCTGTAGATATACTGCTGCAGTCACTTTTAAAAGATCTTCTTCAAAATTTTACTTGTATGTGATATTAATGATATTGCTCAATAATTTCTGCATTCTGTTGGATCACTTTTCTTGGGAAGAGGCATAAATCTGGATCTCTTTTAGCTGATTGGTCAGGTAGCCATCTTCCAAATTTGTTGGAATAGATGTGAGCACCTCCAGCACAGCATCCATTTGTTGAAACATCTCAGTTGGTATTCTGTCAATTCCTGGAGTCTTGCTTTTCGCCAATGTCTTCAGTACAGCCTGGATCTGTTCCCTCAGCACCATCAGTTCCTAATAATATGCTACCTCCTGAAGTGTTTGACATTTAGGACATCATACATGAAGAAAGCAAGAGTTCCTTAAAAAGACGGGAAAGAGAGAAAAGACCAAAACGAATGTCAGAAGAGACTCTGAAACTTGCTCTTGAATATCAAGTAGCTAAAGCAAATGGAAGAAATGATGAAGTAAAAGAGCTGAATAGAAGATTCAAAGGGGCAGCTCAAGAAGACAAAGTAAAGTATTAAAATGACAAGTAAAAAGACCTGGAGTTAGAAAACCAAAAGGAAGAACACACTTGGCACTTCTTAAGCTGAAAGAACTGAATAAAAAATTTTAGATGTAATTTTCTTTTTTGGGTGTGTAATGATTTTGCCTGGATTAGGTATCAGGGTTATACTGGCTTCACAGAAAGGGTTTGATAGTTTCCCTTCTTCTTATATGTTTTTGAAGTAATTGACTAGGATTGGTGTCAGCTCTTCTCTGAATGTTTGGTAGAATTCCCCAGTGTAGCTATCTGGTCCCGGGCCTTTTTTTTTTTTTTTTTAATTGTACTTCAGGTGAAGGCTTACAGAACAAGTAGTTTGTCATGAAACAGTAGCACACATGTTGTTTTATGACATTGGTTAACAACCCCACAACATGTCAACCCTCTAACTTCTCAACCTTTTCTTTTTTTTTTTTTTGGTGAAAATACACATAGCCAAAGATACACCATTTCAAAAATTTCTACATGCACAATTCAGTGACATTGACTACGCTCTTCCAATTGTGCTGTTATTCTTACTTAAGATGAAGGCTTACAGAACAAAATAGTTTCTCATTTAACAGTTAGTACACATGTTGCATAGGACAATGGTTAACAACCTCACAACACATCAACACTATCCTTATTCAACCTTGGGTTCCCTATCACCAGCTTCCTTGTCCCCTTCTGCCTTCTGGTTCTTGTCACTGGACTCCTGTACCTCATTAGTCTCATTTGGTTTTACGGGGCTGTCCACTCCCAGGCTGAACAGTGAACCTCGGAGGTAACTTCACCACTGAGCTAAAAGGGTGTCTGGGGGTCATACTCTCAAGGTTTCTCCAGTCTTCTTTAGGCCAGTAAATCTGGTCTTTTTTTTTGTGAGTTAGAATTATGCTCTACATCCTTCTTCAGCTCTGTCCAGAACCCTCTGTTGTGATCCTGGTTAGAGCAGTCAGTGGTGGTAGCCAGGCACCATCTAGCTGTACTGGACTCAGTCCAGTGGAGGTCTTGGTAGCTGTGGACATTTAGTCCTTCGGGCTAATCTTTTCCTTGTATCCTGTTCTCTTCATTCTCCCTTGCTCCCGAAGGGATGAGACCAGTGGAGTATCTTAGATGGCCGCTCATAGGCTTTTAAGACCCCAGACACTACTCACCAAGGTAGAATGTAGAGCATTGTCTTTATAAGCTGTGTCATGCCAAATGAGTTAGATGTTCCCCGAGACCATGGTCCCCACAGCCCTCCACCCAGCAATTCAGTCCCTCAGGGAGTTTGGATGTGTTTATGGGGCTTCCATGACCTTTCCTTGTACAAGTTGTGCTAGTTTCCCCTGTATTGTGTACTGTCTCACAATTCACCCAAGATACCACTTATCTATTGTCCTAGGCCTTTTTTTGTTGGCAGTTTCTTAATAACACCTTGAATCTCTTTTTTTGTAATGAGTATGTTTAAATTTTCTACCTCTATTTGCGTTAGTTTGGGTAGGTAGTGTGTTTCTAGGAATTTGTCCATTTCATCTAGGTTTTCAAATCTGTTATGAGTACAATTTTTTCGTAGTAATCGGTTATGATATTTGTATCTGTTGGATTGGTTGTAATGTCGCTAATTTCTTTTCTTAATTTGGTTATTTGCCTCTTTTTTTTTTTTTTTTTAATTTTGTCAGTCTAGTCATTTTATTGATCCTTTCAAAGAACCAACTTCTGGTTTTGTTGATTCTTTCTAGTATTTTTCTATTTTCTATTTCATTTATTTCTGCCTTGATCTTATTATTTCCTTTTATCCTGGTAGCTTTTGACTGTTTTTGCTCCTATTTTCCTTTTGTTCAAGTTGTCAGTTTATCATTTTGGATCTTTCTTCATTTTTAATGTAGGCATGTATTGTTATGAATTTCCCTCTGAATACTGCTTTTGCTGTGTTCCAAAGCTTTTGATATGACTTGTTTTCATTTTCATTTCACTCTAGAAATTTTTTAATTTCACCTTTGATTTCCTCTATGACCCAGTTGTTTTTAGTAGTGTGTTATTTAGTTTTCATATTTTTCCCTTTTTTTTTCTTGTTGTTAATTTCTAACATCATACAGTTATGGTCAGAGAAGATGCTTTATATTACTAAAGTCTTTTTAAATTTGTTGAGACTTGTTTTGTGTCCTAACGTATGGTCTATTCTGGAAAACGATCCTGGTGTGCTAGGGAAGAATGTGTATTGTTCTGATGCTGAGTGGACTGTTCTATATATGTCCTTTATGTCCAATAGGCATGTGGTTTTAAGAAGTTCTCAATGTCCTTTGTGATCTTCCATTTAGATGTCCTATCTGTAATTGAAAGTGGTGTGTTGAAGTCCCCTATTACTATTGTGCAGTTGTCTATTTCTACTTTCATATTAGTCAGTATTTGTTTCATGTATTTTGGTGCATTGTTGTTAGGTGCACATATATTTATAATCATTATGTCTTCTTACTGGATTGACTCTTTTATTATTATGTAATGTCCTTCTTTATCTCTTGTAATAGATTTTGATTTCAAGTCTATTTTACCTGATATCAATATGGCCATCCCTGCTCTTTTTTGTTTACTGGTTGCATGGAATATCTTTCTCCATCCTTTTATTTTCAGTCTGTTTGTGCCCTTATGTCTAAGGTGTTTTTCTTGTAGGGACTAGTGGGTTCGAATCACTGACCTTTCAGGCAGCAGTTGAGGAATTAACCACTGCACCACCAGTGCTCCTTTTCAGAGTGATACTTGCCAAAAATAGCAGATCAATTGTAATGTCATTTAATAACATATGCAATCTGGGGGTGAGGAAAATAAGCTTAGTGATAGAATTCACCAAACTTAGAATTTCAGTTTACATGTGTAAAGTCTGAGGTGTCAGTGAGACATTTATGTGACAATACTGAGTAGGTATCTATCTGGAGGCTTGAGGAAATAAGTTAATACATATAAAAATTAGCACAATTCCTGAGCATAGTAGTTGCTTAATAATTATTAAATAGTAATGATATAATTTGAATACTGTTCTTTTTATTTATGTCCTTGATTATAATAAATGAGGATATCCTTAACTTTTCCACTGGAAGAGGATTTTGGAAAACAAAATTGTCATCGGAAAACAAAAGCTCTTGACTTTCAATCTAGTCATACAGGCTTTTCAGCAAACTAGAAAAGAAAATATAACTCTTAAAGGAAGGAAGCTTTTACTTATAATTAAAAAAAAATGTGTGGTTATTACCTTTAAGAACATCCATCTTACTCTATTTTGAATTATTAGATGTCAACAATGAACAGAAGAATACACATTTTTTTTTCAATGTGCATTGAATACTTAGCAAGTTTAACCATGAAACAAAAATTTTACTAACTTTCACAGGATTAAAATCATACAGAGAATATTCTTGGAAGACAAAAGTATTGAATTAGAAGCATTTATTGTTTGGACTTACTGAGAATTCTAAATTTCTTTTCCGTTATGCTTTCACCTGCTCTTTCTTTTTGTTTATCTCACTTCCCTTTTTGTTTTCTTTATGGCATTTCTGTTTATGGAGCCTGAAGCTTATGCTATTTGGGATCTCAGAAAAGATTTCAAAATTACAAAAACAAAATTAGATTAAAAAAAGTAAATTTTCATGTAAGTTCAGCAAAGGAATCACAGTACATTAAATATTTTAAAAAGCTGTGAAGTCCCACCAACACAAACTCCAGAAAATTCTTATAAAGTTTCCATTATCTCCTTGAAATGTTTCTATTAATAATATGCCATTTATTTTATCTGCATATACTTTGATTACATCTTCATAGTTCAATATTTTTTGTAGTTTTCCACATAAAAAATAATAATCTATTTTTTCTTATAACATGATTTTAACTTCTTTTCTTTTTTTTTTGCAGCTTCAAAAATTTTGTGGTAATGTTATTTAAATGTTCAGTATTTTTGAGAACTAAGAAAAAATATGTAAAGTTTCTTTCATATATAAGCTCTATCTTGTAGAATTTCCCAAATTTCACTCTGTACAATTTAAATCTCATTCCTCTCTTCTTACTTGCACAGTTCTGGTCCTCAAAACTGTAGGATAAGTTCATACTCTGTGAGGAACTCTGGCCCTGTATGCATTATGATTTCCATGAGTCAGAAGGGTGAAAACTATTCCTTATATCAGAAAGGATAGAAAACACTTCACTGTAAACAAAGGTGAATGTGAAGCATGCACACACACATACCCACATACACACACAAAACGGTAAATCCAGACAAAATGTACTTTTGCAACTCATCTTCCCATTCACTAGATCCCAAAAATACCTGGAGCCAGTTTAGCAGCGGTTGATAGAAGGGTAATGTGATGAAGGGGACATTGGAAAGACACAAAGGTCATCTCAAATCTTAGTTAAAATAACTTAGTTTTTCAAATGTTACAAAAAATTATAGCTGTGTAAAAACATTGCTTGGGCCTTTCCCAGGGCCCAAGAAGGCCACTGAAAAAAGTGAGGAGCCCTGAAATTTTGCCTTCTACTCCATTTACTGGAAGGAAAATGCTGTGGTCAAATTAGATCCAATAAACATTTTTCATAGCAATAACTTTTGCAGGCCATAAGATAAAGATCAAAGAGGGTGAAGCGGCAGTGGAGGAACAAGTAAAGGAGAAAGAAGGTAAACTTTGAGCAGAAACTAAGGGCAAAGTCAGAGATAAAAACAGAGTGTATTGGACCTGCAAAGGAGGGAGGAAGCACTTCCAGCACAGGAAGATCTAATAATCCACAGTTAAGCTATGGTTAATGATAGAAATGGACTAAATTCACTTCTATATCAGTAAAAAGCTGGAAAACTGAAACAATCATCCAGAAAACACAGCCCAATCAAAACTGAAATTGGTAAAATAGAAGAAAGTGATGAGATAAAATTGTCTATCGTTTGACAGCTTTGCACAAGATAAGAGTGAGCAGAAAGGAGATCTCTGATGTGGAAGATCAATCCAGATGTTTTACAATCCTGTAGAAGACACTGTCATTTAATATATCTGTCAATTTTTTTTTTTTTTGTCAGAGGTATCAGGAAAAAAAGGCAGAGATTTATGAGAGTGCTACATTCAATTACAGATGACAGGTTGTTAATGATCAGACATATTCTGAAAGAAGTTATTACATAATAATAATAGTTGCTAACATTTCCTCCATAACTCTGAGTTAGGGAATGTGTTGAGCATTTTTCATGTATTACCTGATTTATTCCTCCAAACCTGTGAGAATGTCATTTATTGCTCAGATTTATAGATGACGAGGATAGAAACCCCAAACATTACAATAATTTCCCTGGGAGCAACTAGTGGGTCACTAGGATAATCTCTCTTTACAAACAAACAAACAAACAAACCCCACCAAACCCGTTGCCATCAAGTCGATTCTGATTCCTAACTACCCTATAGGACAGAGAAGAATTGCCCCATAGGGTTTCCAAGAAGCAGCTGGTGGATTTGAACTGCAGACCTTTTGGTTAACAGCCAAGTTCTTAATCACTATGCCACCAAGATTTCACGGAATATTAGCTTTCTAATTTTCTTCATGTATCTCAAACTCCAAACTTTATTCTCTCCGATCACACAAGTTTATTTTATTCAGATTATTCTTTTATTCAGATAGGAACGTCACTCTCACACTTTTAAAATTTCACTTTCTCCTGTCATGTCATTTGGCAACTGAATCTGAGCACTTTTATGACTCAATACACTTTGCCCAGTAATTTTACCCATTCCTTCAAAGAGCACTAGATATATCTGCTTTCTCTCTACTTGCATATAGTCTAATTGACTTTATCTTTTGCCTCCCTGCAATATCTAATTACCTTTTGGAGCATGTTGTTTTCACTGAGAGATATTTAAGTAAAATTCTTTCACTAATGTGGTTCTCTCTGTGTATGTGTGTGCATGTGTGTGTGTGTGTGTGTGTGTGTGTGTGTGTGTGTGTGTATGCACCTACCAGTTGCACTCCTGGAAATGTCTGGGAAATGGTAAGTAGTTGAAAAATGCCCTTATCCACCCAAATACAATAAACAATTGGTTTGGAAAATCATTAGGAATGAGGTGTACTTTCTGGAGAACATAAATTTATTGTCATTGTTGCAAAACCTTAAGCTCATGGAAATTGATTAATAGAGTATTGCATTTTCAATTTGAGCCAATTGGATTTATAGTATAAAATACTCTGCGAAAAGAAACTTAAAAGTTATATTCTATTCTTTGATTCTCCTCTAATGAATTATTTTAACTTGCTACATAGAGTTGGATCTGTTTTGTACTACTCTATGAGGTCTCCATGTGTTGGAATCCAATCTTCAATTTTTTCAGCAAAAAAGGAGGAAGACCCTCAAGGAGATGGATGACACAGTGGCTGCTACAGTAAGCTCAAACATAGCAAGAACTGAGGATGGTGCAGAACCTGGCAGTGTTTCATTCTGTTGTACATAGGGTCTCTATGAGTTGGAACTGACTCAACGGCACCTAACAACAACACTTACATCAAATGATTGTTCCTAGTCTCAAAATTCAAAATGAGATACTATAAATTCAAGATGGTCTGAAGATCAACGAACAGATCTGTAGCATTTATTTAAGATTTCAAAATAGACCCATATTTGTACTTTTGATTTTCAAAAAGGCACAAAAGCGATCAAATGGGGAAAGGAAAAGTGTTTTCAAGAAATGGTGCTGAAATACCTGGTCATTCATGTGAAGAAAAGAGGTATTCCTACCACACACTATACACAAAAAGTAAATTGTGATGGATCGTAAACCTAACCATAAAAGATAAAACAACACAATTTTTAGAAAAAAATATAGAAAAATATTTTCATGATTTAGGGGTAGGCAAAATTTTCTTAGGTAACAGAAAGCAATCACCATACAAGAAAAGGTGATGAATTACACTTCGCCAAAATTAAAAATGTCTATTCATCAAAAAACAATGTTAAAACAAAATATGCTATACAGACTACAAGAATATATTCGCAAAAATATATATGGCAAGAGACTCGTGTTCAGGGTATATAAAGAGCTTCTAAAACTTGATAATAAGAGACAAAAGACCAAAGTAGTGGGCAAAATAGTTTGAAAATGCACATCACAAATACTATATATCGGCACAAGAAGTACTTCATCATTTTTAATCGTAAGGCTAATGCAAATTCAAACTAGCATGATAAAACCACACACCCAGGAGAATGGTTAAGTCATTGAAGACAGGTGACACTAAATATTTGTGAGGAAATGGAACAAATGAAACTTTCATACATTACTTGGAAAAAGTTCTGACAACTTCTTACAAAACTAAATATACCTCTGCTTTTTGATCCAGTAATTTCACTCTGTGATATTGACACAAGAGAAATGAAAACATATGTTAACAAAAACAAGACTTATACAAGAATCCTCAAAGAAGCGTTATTTATGAAATAAGAGTCTTTGGAAGACATCTCAGATACCCATCAAAGGGAGAATGGATAACAAACTATGGTATGTTGTCTGGGAAAGGGCCTGAGGGAACTTTCTGGAATGATGTTAATGCTCTTTAGTTTGAACTTTGAAATTTTGAAACTGCCCTTCTCTTCTCCTTAGAGAGGATGAGAAACCTAATCACTGTAACGTAAACAAATCTATGCTATGAGAAGAGAAAAGTCCCTATTTTACACCCCTTGGGAAAGTAAACAGGCAGCTCTGGGTTCTATTCCCCTTTGATATATCAACACATATCTCTGGGGAAGTAAATCTCCAAATTCCTCCAGAGATTTTTCCAGGTTATTCAATCACCCTTTTATATCTAAAGCTTATCCTTTACCTAAGGTTCTGGTTTCCTTTGCTCATAAAGTTCTAATTATGCAGAAACGTGGAAATATTTTCTCCACAGTTCTATAGGTACTGAATTATCTACATTCTGTATCATCATTCTATACGAGATTGATGCTAATTTGCTTAGGTAGTTACAATAATTATTTCCTAGTATCGTTTTGTTCTCATTCAATATATAATTCTTAAAAACCAAAGGAAGAAAAAGGCAATAATCTTTGTCCTGGTTCTATTTTCCATGTCAATTACATGTAAGAAGTTCTTAGTTTTTTATCCCCTCCAACACCAAGATGAAACATTGAGTAGCATGTCTTCAGTGTATTCTTATTATCTATAGAGTTTAAATACCAACGATCATGAAGATGGTGCAGGACCAGGCAATGCTTTGTTCTATTATACATAAGGTCACTGTTAGTCAAAGCCAGCTTGAAGGTATCCAACAAGAACAACAACCCTGGTTTAGAGGAGTCCCTCAATACCCTATGGAGCACAGTTCTACTCTGACACACAAAGGGTCACCATGAGTCAGAGCTGACTACACGACAACTGTTGTTGTTGCTATTTTAATAGAGTTTTGAAAGCCTTATTTTTCTCATGAATTTTTCTACCAATTTGTAGTGCAGTAAAATGTTGATTTTGAAAATAATGTGTATAATCTGTATATCCCAATCCCCACTAAAAGCAGTTATGAGCTAGTGGTTGTTATAAACAATGACATCTTAGAATGAAAGTCTATGGTAATATTTCTGCTGGTTCTAATTTCAGTGGCAGAAGGTTAAGGTAACCCATGACCCTAATAAATAATCATCATACATGTTTTTTTTCTGTTCTATGTGTCCAGGTTGAGTACCTGCTGCTGCTTAATCTCTTTAAGTTACTGACAGCACACAGAAAAGCTATGATTTTTACTCTAATCAGGTGTCTGTGCTACTGTATTCTAAGATGTTTGCTTTCTTAAAATTTCTCTAGATATCTATCTTTGCATATATCGCGTGATTGCAAGAAATATGAACCAAATATTCTATGTATCAGTCCTAAATGAAGCATCATCAAAGGCACTTAAATTTTTCTTCTCTCTACCTTCTCCCAAGGCAATGGTTATTCTATTGTTGTCCTGAGGGAGAAAAGGAGCCTGTGTGGTTTGCTCCTTTGAGCTAATACTTTAGGTAAGGTAAACAAATTTGAGGCAAGGTGCTAATGGCTGAAAATGACTTTAAAAGTTATATCACTAAGATAACCATCTGCCTTTTTATAGCGGTGCTTACCAACACTAACTCAAACAATTAAAACAGCTCTAAGAAGAGTGAGAGAATTAAGGAAAGAAAAGTTAGACTAATAATTAAAGAAATTAACTTCTGAAGATGGAATATCAAATTTATATTTTTCTGCATTTCCTTCAAGATTCTATTTGTCTATCTGCTCTTGTTTAAGTTTGTTTTTGTATGTAATATGCCAGCTGATTAAAATGATGATTCTGAATACTCCTATGTTGTGAGCCCAGAGATTTTAGTTCTAATTTGGAAAGTAGATACTTAATTCCCCAAACTCTTAATCAAATGATTTGTATACATTTGGTAAACCTCATTTGTTGGCAAAAACTTGACTCTGACTCATGTGATATTTATTGCCCTTACATTACTGAGTATGAATATTCATATATTTTAATGCATAAATATGAATTTTAATTGGAGAGGATTCCCTAGAAGACCAGAAGCTAATGGTGTTGCTAGGTAAACAAGAGTCTACGCATTGTATTATTTTTCTGAAATCCAAAAATATATTAATTCAAACGGCATTGGACTATAAATATTTTAACTGGTTTCTGTTGGTTGATTCAACTTCAATGCATGGTGTCTCCATAAGTTTCAGAGTAGAACTGTGCTCCACAGGGTTTTCAATGACTGAGTTTTTGGAAATGGCTGGCCTTAAACTCTTCTAGCCTCTTCCATTATCCAATTCCAAAACCACTTTCACATTTTAGGTTTCTGTTAGAGCAGCACCCCACTTTTCAGGTACCAAATTCTTAGTTATCTAGTGCTGCTATAATAGAAATACCACAAGTGATAGCTTTAACAAACAGAAATTATTTTCTCACAGTTTCGGAAGCTAGAAGTCTGAATTCAGGGCCTTGGCTCTAGTGGAAGGCTTTCTCTGTCTGTCACCTCTGGAGGTACCTTCTTGTCTCTTTGAGCTTCTGCTACTGGGTGATCTTCATGTGGCTTGGCATCTCTCTTCCCCCATCTCTGCTTCTTCAGCTTGCTTGTTTAATCTCTTTTATATCTCAAAAGAGATTGATTTAGGACACACCCTATACTAATCCTGTCACATTAACATATTAAAGACAACCCCTTCCCATATGGGATTATAACCACAGGTTTAGGGGTTAGGATTTACAACTCACATTTTTCATAATTATGAAAAATAATTCAATCCATAACTCCAATGAAACTTTTTAAGTTTTATTTTTTCCAGTAATACCCAATGTGTTTGACTACAAGAATCTCTATGGTGTACGTGTGCTTGTGTGTGCACGCATGTGTGAGTGTGGGTGTGTGTCATGTGTGAAACCAATTAACATCTCACTGACACTAGTATTTTTGTGGAAAAGTTAGAAATACTACACTCATTCTTTATACAGTTTCCAAAGTCCTACTAGTTATCTAATGTTGCCAGTGTTATCAAACAGTGGAAAATTTAGATTTTGACCATGACAGGGCATGAAACTAACATTTCCTGAGAAGCAGTAAGGTGGCTGCTAGTTAGACTCACCAAGGTAGTTTATAAACAAGCAAACAAGCAGATTAGAGTCCTGGTGTCTACCCCCTGAGTCTAAGTGAGTAGCTCTATGGTTTATAAGGGATTCTTTAGTCATTAAAAATTTCCCATGAAAATCTGGTGATCACTCAGGTTGGCAAATCACTATTATGCATATATAGCACTAATGCTGTATAATTCAGATAATTGAAAAGATGATCATTTTCACATTATACATTCCCTGATGTGGTGGACTATGTATTATTCTTTTAATTATTCTAACACCTTACATGTTATTGTAGGTCCCCTTGAGTCAGTTCTGACTCATAGTGACCCTATGTATAACAAAAGGAAACACTGCAGTCCTCACAATCGTTGTTATGTTTGAGCCTATTATTGTAGCCACTGTGTCAATCCATCTTTTCAAAGGTCTTCTTCTTTTTCTCTGACCCTCTACTTTACAAGCTTGAGTTCTTCAGGGACTGATCTCTTCTGATAACATGTCCAAAGTATGTGAGACGGAGTCTCATCATCCTTGCTTCCAAGGAGCGCTCTGGCTGTATTTCTTCCAAGACAGATTTGTTCATTCTTCTGACAGTCCATGGTATATTCAATATTCTTTGCCAACACCATAATTAAAAAGTTTCAGTTCTTCTTTGGTCTCCGTTGTTCATTGACCAGATTTCACATACATATGAGGCCATTAAAAATATCATTGCTTGGGTCAGGTGCACCTTCGTCCTCAGTGACTTCTTTGCTTTTTAACACTTTAAAGAGGTTTTCTTGTAGCAGATTTGCCCAGTGCAATGTGTCCTTTGATTTCCTAGGTGCTACTTCTGTGGGTGTTGGTTGTGGATACAAGTAAAATGAAATCCTTTACAATTTCAGTATTTTCTTCGTTTATTATGATGATGTTGCTTGTTGGTCCAGTTGTGAGGATATTTGTTTTCTTTATGTTGAGATATACTCCATACCGAAGGCTGTGGTCTTTGATCTTCATCAGTCAGTGCTTCAAGTCCTCTTCACTTTCAACAAGCAAGGTTGTGTCATCTGCATAACACAGGTTAATAACTCTTCCTCCAGTCCTGATGCCACATTCTTCTTCATATAGCCCAGCTTCTGGGATTACTTGCTCAGCGTACAGACTAAGTACGGTGAAAAGATACAACCCTGATGCACACCTTTCTTGATTTTAAAAGAGCAGTATCCCCTTGATCTGTCCAAACAACTTCCACTTGGCCTATGTACAGGTCCCACATGAGCACAATTAAGTGTTCTGATGTTCCCATTTTTCAAAATGTTATCCACAATCCATTATGATCTACATAATCAAATGCTTTTGCATAGTCAGTAAAACATAGATAAACATCTTTCTGGTATTCCTGGTTTTCAGCTAATATCCATCTGACATCAGCAATGATATCCCTCATTCCACATCCTCTTTTGAATCTGGCTTGAATTTCTGGCAAATCCTTGTGGATGTACTGCTGCAATCACTTCTGAATGATCTTCAGGAGCATTTTACTTGAGTTTGATGTTAACAATATTATTAGTTAATTTCTGTCTTCCTTTGGATCACCTTTCTTTGGAATGGACACAAATATAGATCTCTTCCAGTTGTTTGGCCAGGTAGCTATCTTTCAAATTTCTTGGCCTAGACGAACAAGTGAGCACTTCTAGCATTGCGTAGGTTTTTTGAAACACTTCATTTGATAGTCCATCAGTTCCTGGAACATTCTTTTTCACCAATGCATTCAATGAAGTTTGGAATTCTTCCTTTAGTACCATTGGTTCTTGATCATATGTTACCTCCTGAAACAGTTAAACTTCTACGAGTTCTTTTTGGTACTGTGGCTCTGTATTTCTTTGATCTACTTTTGATGTTTCTTGCGTCCTTCAGTATTTTGCCCATAGAATCCTTTAAAATTGCAACTGGAGGCTTGAATTTTTCCTTCAGTTCCTTCAGCTTGAAAAATGCTGAGTGTGTTCTTCCCTTTTGGTTTTCTTCCCAGGTATTTTCTCATTTCATTAAAATATTTTACTTTGTCTTCTTGTGCTGCCTTTGAAATCTTCTGTTCAGCTCTTTTACTTCATCCTTTCTTCCATTTGCTTTAGCTACTCTATGTTCAAAAACAGCTTTCAGAGTCTCTTTTGACATCCATTTTGATCTTTTCTTTCTTTCTTGTTTTTTTAATGACCTTTTGCTTTCTTCATGTATGATGTCCTAGATGTCTTCCCACAACTTGTCTGGTCTTCAATCCTTTGTGTTCAATGCAGCAAATCTATTCTTCACGTGGTCTCCAAATTCAAGTGGAATATACTCAAGGTTGTGTTTTGGCTCTCACGGATTTGTTTAAACTTTCCTCGGCTTCAATTTGAACTTGCATATAAGCCATTAGTGGTCTGTTCCACAGTGTGCCCCTGGCTTTGTTCCGACAGATTATATTGAGTTTTTCCAAGGTCTTTTTCCACAGATGTAGTTGATTTGATTCCTCTGGTTTCCATCTAGTGAGGTCAACGTGTATTGTTGCATCATTTCTATCACTGAGGCCATATTTTCCAACTACAGATCTTTCTTTGTTTCCAACTTTACCATTCCAATCACCAGTAATTATCAATGCATCTTGCTTGTATGTTTGATCAACTTCAGAATGCAGAGGTTGGTAAAAACAACAACAACAACAACAACAACAAAAAAAAAAACTTCAATTTCCTCATCTTGGCATTGTTTTCTGCATAAATTTGAATAATAGTCATGTTAACTGGTCTTACTTGTAGAGGTATGGATATTGTCCTATCACTGACAGCATTATACTTCAGGATTGATCTTGAAATATTCTTTTTGTGGATGAATGCGACGCCATTCATCTTTAATTTGTCATTCCTGGCGTAGTAGACCATATGATTTTCTGATTCAAGATGGCCAATACCAGTCCATTTCATTTCACTAATGCCTAAAATATCAATGTTTATGTGTTTCATTTCATTATGAAGGACCTCCAATTTTCCTAGATTCATACTATATATATTCAACGTTCTGATTATTAATGGATTTTTGCAGCTGTTTCTTCTCATTTTGATTCATTCCACATCAACAAATGAAGGTCCTGCAAGCTTGACTGGATCCATGCCACTGAAGTCAACTCTCCTTTGAGGGCAGCTCTTCCCCAGTCGTCTTTTGAGTGCCTTCCTAGCTGAGAGGCTCATCTTCCAGCAGTATGTCAGACAATTTTCCCATGCTATTCATAAGTTTTTCACTGGCAATTTTTTCAGAAATAGTCTGCCAGGTTGTTCTTCCTAGCCTGGAGCCTGTCCACCAAGGGTGACCCTGCTGGTATTTGAAATACCTGTGGCAAAGCTTCCAATATCACAGCAACACACAGGCCACCACAGTACGATGAACTGACAGATGCGTGTTGGAACAGCTGACATAATGCCAGGCAAATACAATTAAAATTTTAATGAACTTAGGTCATGAATTATTTTGCCCATTTACATATCTTTGAAAGTATCTTTCTTGCTCACCCTAGTTTAGAACATGTTGAGACATGAACACTGGATGTAGATCAAAGGCTTACACGTTACTGATAAAGCCACAGGATGATGAATTTTAGATCTGTGACTAAGTGAGCTTGTTAATACTTCTTCAGCAGTTATGCGTGATTACTCACACAGCTAGTCTAATAACTGAGCCAATTTCAGGACTCCCCTTAAAACAATAGGGTACCATATTTCATTTTGCATAACAGAATGCAGACGGGAGAACCTGATTCGGCAGTTTGGCATATCTCAAGGCAAAATGCAAGGAGCTAAATCAAGTATGTCCATTCCCAGTTCCTTTTTCTAAGTTCACCCACCATTATCAGGTACCCTTCCATGTTAAGAAGAAATAGTTAAGGAGCAAAAGGAGAAGTCAAGAGTGCTAATGTACATAAGGATAGCTTCCACTTTTGAAAATTTCAGCATAGACAACCAAAGGGGCAAATTAGTAAATTATAGAGCCAAACTCAACTTCAGTCTTTCAGTGTCCACTGCAATAGTTTTTGGAAAACAAAGTGGGCAGAGAGTCAGGAAACTGACAGTTACAGCTATAGAGCTTGCTGGGAGGGTATTAGTGTGAGTGTTCACTTTTACTTTGTACAAGGCTTCATTAATGATACTAAGAGACAATAAAAAAACTTTCATTTTCCTCTTTCATCACAGAATTTCTTTATTTTCAGTAGTGTGTATATATTATTCTTACTGCTTTCATTCATTCTTCAAAGAAATCTCACTGAGCTACTTTCAAGCAAAGCATAATAAAAATAGCATCAACAATTATAGCAATTTAAAAAAACCTATTTATATCCTCGATGTAAATCTATGTGCTAGGTTAACATTTTATAAGAATCTTGAATTTTTCAGGACAGATAGACAAACAACATAACCAGATAGCAAGCAAAAAGTCAAACACACTCATTAATTTTCAGATAAATTTCTTATTTCATTTCTTCTGGTTTGTACTATTTAGATACGCATTTTCGATGAAAGTATGTAGTTTATTGCTTTATTTTTTTCCAAAAGTCTTGACTAATTTGTCTCCTCTGTGTATATGCTATCATAGGTTAAAGGTTGGCAGTTGGAAGGCAGAAATTCCTAGCTGACATTTTATATCAAGTTGAATCAATCATATCCTATTAGGCAACTTGGCCCAATTTAATGCAAAAAGACTAGCACAATTGAAATCTCTTGGCTTCAATAGCCTAGATTATGTAGAAGACTAAAAATAACACATTTTAAGTGGTACTTTGTAGTCTTCTCTTGTAAAATGAACTATGATTTTCAAGGAACGCACAGCTTTTAGAGTCCAAAATCAAAGGAGAATGTCCGGAAGCACTTGCTTGGCTTTGTGTACCTAAAACATTTTAGGAGCTAAGAATCCTCCTACTGTTTGAGTTGGCAGGAGACCAGGGTCAGGTCTACCCAAATTTCTGGTCAGACTTCTCAGCACATATTGAAGAGGGCTTGCTGAAACCTCTGGGGAGTAATTACTTTCCAAATGGTTAGCAAAATAGAGCTGAGAAAGCTGACGGGCAGGCCTCACACTTAGCTAAACTGTATTGGCAATGCTGTCCAGAGAATAAGCAGTGCCTCAAGAACAATTCAAAGATGATATAAGACGAAAGCTAACAGAGCTTGGCTCACTGAGCGTTGGGGCTACTTTTCAATGGCTGGTGTTAGTAAACTGTTAGAAATTCACTTTGTACTAATTTTATCCAGCTTTGTAAGTAATCCCCCTTCAAGCAAGCTGGAGGAAAATTATGTATAAAGTCAGACTGGGGTATTTCAGTACTGTTCACAAGCAAGTTATTACAGTTTTCTTCATCATAACGTCCTGGAAACTTAATTAGCTAGCTTTAAATGAAATGTCTTATTAGAGCATTATCTCATCTACTCAAAGATCACATGTCCATGACATATGGCTGAGAAAATGCAGGAAAACGACAATATTCTGACATACTGAAATGGACGACTCATGGTTATGTAAAAGTGTTCTTATACTATTACTGGGTAATATCATTAAACATTTAATCCATATATTACCACCTCTCATTTCAAGTTCCACCTCAGCTCTGATTCCATTCTTGACCAACAAATATCTGGTTACATTTTTACTCCCCATTGATATTTCTTGATGGGAGAATCTATTGACCTATAGATATGAGGGTTTGGGTCATTTGAAATCACGCTGCTTTTATTAATTCTTATAAATTAATAAATAAGTAATATATCATAATTCAGGTTTTTATAAATGTAACTCTATTCTTGAGCTATACTGTGCTGGAATATATACAATTTCCAAATTATCTTACACATTGCACAAATATTTTGATATGCAAGATTCTTAATATCTTTTATGATTGGCAATAATACAGCATCAGTTCTACCTTGGTTTCTGCTTGAAAAGGCTCAGGGCAAGTTGTAGAGGATATGAAAATTTCTCCGGAGAGCAATTATTCTCCTAATAGTGAATTAACCAAAATTAAACATCACCTGTAGGGGCTTCTTTTATCTACTTGGCCATCCCTTTAATTTCTCCACAGCTTTCTTCCAAAGTCAGTAATGTGGCTAGTTATAACAATACCTACTGCCATCCAGTAGATTCTGCCTCATAGAGACTGTACAGGACAAAATAGATCTACCCTATAGGGTTCAGAGGCTGTAAATCTTTACAGCAGCCGACTGCCACATCGTTCTCCCGGAGAGCTGCGTATGAGTTTGAACGGCAGACCTTCAGGTTAGCATATTTGTTTAAGAATCACAGAACCTGAGGGACTGAATTTCTGGGTGGAGGGCTGTGGGGACCATGGTCTCTGGGAACATCTAGCTCAACTGGCATAACACAGTTTATAAAGACAATGTTCTACATTCTACCTTGGTGGATAGCATCTGGGGTCTTAAAAGCCTGTGAGCAGCCATCTAAGATACTCCACTGGTCTCATCCCTTCAGGAGCAAGGGAGAATGAACAGAATAGGCTACAAGGAAAAGATTAGTCCAAAGGACTGATGGACCACAGCTACCAAGGCCTCCACCAGACTGAGTCCAGTACAGCTAGATGGTGCCCGGCTACCACCAGTGACTGCTCTGACCAGAATCACAACAGAGGGTTCTGGACAGAGCTGGAGAAGGATGCAGAACAAAATTCTAACTCACAAAAACAAGACCAGATTTACTGGCCTAAAGGAGACTGGAGAAACCCCGAGAGTATGGCCCCCAGACACCCTTTCAGCTCAGTGATGAAGTCATTTCCGAGGTTCACTGTTCAGGCTGGGAGTGGAGAGCCCCATAAAACAAAACGGGACTAATGAGGCACAGCAGTCCAGGGACAGGGGCCAGAGGGTAGAAGGGGACAAGGAAGCTGGTGATAGGGAACCCAAGGTTGAATAAGGATAGTGTTGATGTGTTGTGAGGTTGTTAACCATTGTCATATGCAACATGTGTACTAACTGTTAAATGAGAAACTATTTTATTCTGTAAGCCTTCATCTAAAGTGAGAATAGCAGCACAATTGGAAGAGTGTAGTCAATGTCATTGAACTGTGCTTGTAGAAATTTTTGAAATGGTGTATCTTTGGCTATGTATATTTTCACCAAAAAAAAAAAAAAAGTTGAGAAGGGAGAGGGTTGACATGTTGTGGGGTTGTTAACCAATGTCATACAACAATACGTGTACTACTGTTTCTTGAGAAACTGTTTGTTCTATAAGCTTTCACCTGAAGTACAATAAAAAAAAAAAAAAAAAAAGAATCACAGAAAGAGTTTTATTTTTTTAATGTGTATTATTATTTTTTTCCTTTCACTGTTAATTGGCTAATCTTTAATCTGGAAAACTGCTATATAAAATCACCTTTGAAAAAATTATACCAAGAAATTAAGATTATTTTTATATTAATTTAGTAGTAAGGTATTTAACAGTTGAACAATTCTTTTCTTTAAACAATGCTTTTACTTGTATAACTATATCATTTTTAACCTCAGCTTTGGTAGAAGCTATAGATTGATAAATACATGGCAACATTGCTTTGGTTAAATGACTTCTCTAAGTTATACAGCTAGGACATAATCAAGCAAGGAGTAGAATCCAGATCGCCAGTACTCAAAGGAAAATTTTTGTGAACATAACAACTGTTTCATCATCCCAAACAACAGTTTTAAGAGAATGACTAAAATAAAAACCAGCTAGATCTTTCATCCACCATTATGAAGCAAACATCTAAATAAGATATGCCAATTGGCAGCTGGTGTCATAGTTTTTGCAGAGAGAGGAATGAATAATCATCCTTAGATCATTACCCTATAAACCTAACAAAAATGAACAGCCTTTCCTAGAATCTCTTTTTATTCCCTAGGGAAAAAGGTTTCTGAGCATCTTATTATAATCCCTAAAACTTCCTTTTGCACCTGTGCTATGAATTAGATTGTGTTCCACCAAAATATGTATTGAAGTCCTGTGCTATACCTGTGGACATGATCCTAGTTGGAAATGGAGTTTTCTTTGATATGTTACTTAAGTCTTACTCAAGTAGGGTGAGTCCTAAACCTAATAATTTCTGACTTGTGAAAAAGAGCAGAATAGACACAGAGATAACCTGTTACATTCCAAGTTTTGCTTTGCTAGCCCATTCCCTTTGAGAATAATGAATGGAGCACATAGTGAAATATACTACCTGATTGAGGAAGTGGAGGATAAAACTTGCTGTTTTTATTAACCCACAGTTTTTTGAGGTATAACTGTGTATTTAGAGTTTGGAGACATTGAAACTGTAGTTAGGAACAAATTACTATACAAATATGAAATCATACTAATATTTTTAATGGATCACGTGCATTTATGCTGAAAATGTATGAACAAAAATAACATATCCCAATAATTTTCAGTCAATGCCTTCCAATAACAATTCTGTGTTCTTAACAAAATAATAAAGTACTTTTTCTATTACTTAAAAAAAAAAAAAAAAAAACCCTTGCCATCGAGTCAATTCCGACTCATAGCGACCCCATAGGGAAGAGTAGAACTGCCCAGTAAGGTTTCCAAGGAGACCCTGGTGGATTTCAACTGCTGACCTTTTGGTTAGCAACTGCAGCTCTTAACCACTACGCCACCAGGGTTTCCCTCTATTACTTAGTTGCTACAATTTCTCTCATACAGTGGACTTGAGAGATTCTTTATCCTAATATCATGATCAATGCAATCTGTCCTTTAGTTCAATAGGAAATGATTAATTTCATGGATTCCTCTCCTCCTTTCCCCTAATAAATATTTATTGATGACTGCCTAGGTACTCTAAGTGCTTTGGCAATGTCAGTGAACAAAATAAAGATCCATGACTTTAAGACACTTCATTCCAACAGGGAGATACCAAACAACAATATGTAATAAAGAAGAAGCATAATACAATAAAACCTGAGAAACCTGGAACCTGTGTAAGGCAAAAACTTGTTAGAGGAGGAAAGCACAAATACTTTCCACCAATAGCGATAGAAAAGTGTTAAGACTACATACACCCTGTCAAAGGTGGAAAACTTGAGAGACCCATAAAAACAAGGCAGTCCCTTCGAGATCCAGCTTTCACAGATTTCACTGTTAATTTGAAAAACTATGTAATATGCTAAGAGGTGGTAATCATTATACATATAAATAAAAATCAGGATAGAGTACCAGAGATCGAGATCATGTGGTCAAGATGAGTATGGTCGCAGTGTTAAATCAGGCCTCAATGAGAAGACAGCACTCTAGGGAAAATAGCAAAGAGGTGAGAAAGTGAGCCAAGCTGATTGTTAGAAGAACAACTAAGCAAAAGCCTTAAAGTAGAAGCAAGTCTGAATTCAAAGGCAGGGCCAGGTGAGTGCCTGGGATGAAGTGAACAAGAGGAGAGTACTAGAATACAAGGGCAGAAAGCCCTGTGTGTGTTGGGGGTGGTGGTATCTAGGGGTCTGTGTGTGGGTGGGTGGGGTGTCTGTGTTTGTGTGAGTGAGGTGGGAGGGCAGATTATTCAGGACTTTTCTAGACCATTGGGAAGTCTTTGATATTTACATGAAATAGGAAACCATTGCAAGGTTTTGAGGAGAGAAGTGATATGGTCTAACTTTAAAAAAATGATCACTCTGGCTGCCACATTGAGAACAAACTGTAGAGGGATAAGGTGAGACGCAGATCCACCAATCAAGAGGTTACTGCAACATGCAGGCATGGGCAGATCTGAGGTCATGTGGAAAGAGTGGTAGTGCATTTCTTCCCTGCTTCCTTCTATGACCTCATGCCTTGGGTTCACTGATGACTGCCTTCCTCCACAACCACAGCTTCCACCATTTCTTTTTAGAGAAAGAAAAATGTTTATTAGTGCTTTATGCTCTAAGGAGAAGATTCATCTTCTTTAAAAGGTGAATTAATTAAAGGGATGAAAGCTATATGCAAGACAAAACTTAGTAAACTATGTTAAATTTCAAACCAATGAAGAAATTCAGTTTGACAAATACAGTTGATTTTCCATTTGGATTCCCAGTTTGCTTATACTGCTTCTTAACCACCCACTGGGTATCAAAACGGATATTCACACTAGTTCATCCCACTAGTTCTTAATATTTTGTCTTGGATTTATGGCTTAGTTTCTGAAAGAGTTTGATGGTTTTATAAAGCTATGTAAAAAGTACATGAAAAAGGAATAGCTTATTAAGTGAAATGTTATTTCTTCTAGGCTGCATTCTAGATGTACATTTCCACAAGGTATTTCCAAAATGGGTATGTGAGTTACAATTCATTTACCTCTAACTGAAAATCTACTATTAAATGACTGGTATATGTTGTGTTTATCTGATAATGAAATAAAATTGGTATATATCCAATTATTTAAGGAGCTCTGGTAGTGCAGTGGTTAAGTGCTAGGCTGCTAAGTGAAAGATGATTCAAACTCACAAGCAGCTTTGCCGGAGAAGGATGTGGCAATCGGCTCCCATAAAAATTACAGTCTTGGAAACCTTAAGGGGCAGTTCTACTCTGTCCTATAGAGTCTCCATGAGTTGGAATCAATTTGACAGCAATGGGTTATACAATTATTTCTAAAACATTTTTCTCGAATCCCAGGAACCAGAGGTATCTTTGTTGTTGTTTGCCAGCAAGTCAGTTCCAACTCATAGCAATCCTATGCTACTTAGGGTTTCCTAGGCTGTGATCTTTAAGGGAGCAGATCACCTGAACTTTTCTCCTGAAGAGCGAATGGTGGGTTCAAATCACTGGCCTTTTGACTATCAGCCAAGCAGTTACCCATTGCCCTTCCAGGGTTCCTAGAGACAATTTTAGAAGCATCTAAATTGAATAAGTACTGATAGAGCACTGATAGTGTGCTCAGTCCAATACTTGCATATGAGGCACAAAAATAAAAAAAAAATAAATTAAATAATATAACAAAGCATAAAATAAAAATGAATGATGGCTTTGGTCCTGAATAAATTAATTATATAGCAGGGAGGAAAAAAAAAAGAAAAAGAGGCATATTTTTATGAACGAATATTTGGCAGAATGCTCTGTCTGATAAAGCAACTTAGGTGGTTCCTGTCCCTTTCCTGACACCCTCCAACCTTAATGAAGTTTGCTTAAGTTGGAGAAAAATAATTCACTTTGGTGATTAAGTAACCAAAAGAAGTGCTCTGGCCATGTGCACATCTTTGCAATCCATAAGCCTATGGTCTTTTTGGTCAGAATCAAATTATGGTAATTAAGTTCTGTTGCCGGTAATATGTCATCAAAAATTTATCAAAATTTGTGGCATAATTAGGAAAATATATGTAAATATTTGTATAGATTTACATTGTTTTCCATTCATAAAAATTAATGGAAGAATATTATGTGTGAAAGTAGATGAACATACTTTATTTTATATGTTCATCCCATTGTTACCCATTAGACGGGGGTCAGCCAACAGTTTCTTTAAATGACTAGATATTAAATATTGAGGTAATACTTTATTTATTGAAATCCCAATTGTAGGCTGGAGTTAGCCCCATGGTTGTAGTTTAGTTAGAGACCTCTGAATTAGACTTTCAATTACCTATTGGTAGAGTCCATGCCTTAGTCTTTTATGTATACCCAGTCACTAACATGTCTGAAACATACAAGGAATTCAATAAATACTTACTAATTAGTAGCTAGTAAGTATAATTTAAAACAATGTATAATTACAGACATAGCTGACTGTCTATAAACCCTCTTTTAAGAGGTAAATATAGTATACTAATTGATACGTCTGATGTCTTGTGGTCACTCTACATAATAATAATAATAATAATTCACTTTGGTGATTAAGTAACCAAAAGAAGTGCTCTGGCCATGTGCACATCTTTGCAATCCATAAGCCTATGGTCTTTTTGGTCAGAATCA
Source organism: Dugong dugon (assembly GCA_030035585.1). Classification (NCBI taxonomy): domain Eukaryota; kingdom Metazoa; phylum Chordata; class Mammalia; order Sirenia; family Dugongidae; genus Dugong; species Dugong dugon. Next base: position 110,502,385 of record CM057467.1, read on the forward strand.
AATTATGGTAATTAAGTTCTGTTGCCGGTAATATGCCATCAAAAATTTATCAAAATTTGTGGCATAATTAGGAAAATATATGTAAATATTTGTATAGATTTACATTGTTTTCCATTCACAAAAATTAATGGAAGAATATTATGTGTGAAAGTAGATGAACATACTTTATGTTATATGTTCTTAAATCTAAAAACCTCTAACTAAATAGAACACTCTACACTCAAGTCAGTCCAGGATAAATAAATAGTGAAAAGTGATCAATTACTTGAGTGAATTAGAGGTGCTAACATAGCAATCTAGCCTCTTTTAAAAGGAATGAATAGATAGAATGAATATAAAGGACTTGGAACTCCAAGAATTAATATATTCATGGATTAAACATTTTAAGAGACACACGCTTCTATTCTCTGGCATCAGTAAGACTTACAGTCATATATTTTGTTTAATATCATCAGTAAAATCTGAAGATGAAATGACTCCATTAGCAATAATATGACTTCACAATCTTCAAATATTTATTTTCATACTTCATAATAAGTGTATAAGGCAGCTATTTATCAAAATGAAAATAAGGAATATATCACACTGAAAGAAAATCATTTATAAATATGTATTTTCTGGCACTGTTCAGCTTAGAGCTATCTAAATAAATTAGTAAGGAATTAAATAGCTCTTTAAAAGCCATTAAGTATTAATATTGCTTTCACAATATATCATGAAGCTAATCCACATTATATGAAAGCTCTTACTTGAACGAATCGGCATCGTGGGAGAAGCTCCTAACAAATTATTTTATGTTTCTAACTATCTGTCACAGCGGGAAAGAGCAGGCCTCTATAGAATCTCCAAAGATTTGGGAAAATAATTTGCAGCGACATGACACTTTTATTCAGAACTTTAAAAATATATTTTGAAATTTCTTCTCTAGTGTACGAAAATAAATAACAAGATCAGACCCAAAATAAGTGAAATAAATAAAAATCAGGACGGCTAAATACAATCAATACAGAAGCAGGAGGGAAAGGAACCCTACTTGTATGCAGTATCTAACTTAATCTACATACAAAAAGATATAAAGGCCACTAGCTAGATCTGGATCCCTGGTGGCGAAGTGGTTAAGAGCTCAGCTGCTAACCAAAAGGTTGGCAGTTCAAATCCACCAGCCACTCCTTGAAAAACCTACAGGACGGTTCTAGTCTGTTCTACAGGGTCTCTATGAATCAGAATCAACTCAATGACACGGGTTTGGGTTTTGGTTTTTAGCTAGATTTAACACAGAGGATTAGGCAAGTTACTTATTCTTCTGTATTAGCACTAATAATGTGTTGACAATAAATCCAGGACGTATAGGTTCTGCTTTACTAATTTATTTAACGTAGACAATAATCATCCTTGTGTCTGTATTTGTTTTCCTCAATACCAGAGCTTGGGAGAAAGAATAATCATATCCCGACTTTCTTCTTCTCTTTCTCTTCTCCTCTTTCTTCCTCTTCTTTCTCCTCCTCTTCCTCCCCTCTTCACTCTTTCTTCTCTTCATCTCCCTCTACATTCTTCTTCTTCATCATCTTCATTATGATTACAATCCTTTACACATGTATTCTGTAATTTATATTTAAAAAACCACTTTCATTATGGGCATCATTGGTAACGTGTTAAATGTAGACAGAGAGTGCAGAGGTGCGTGAGTTATGAAAATGTATCTGGCTAAGAAGAGTCTAAACAAAGAACACGTCAATTGTCACAATCATATAAATTAACTGAAATCAACCATAGAGCAAAATGGAGAACATGCTGCAAAGTCCTTTGTAAAAGTTGTAACCACAGCAATATTGTACGTGTACAGAAACTCTTCTTCCTAGACTGTCCTCTAGAATTTTTTAGCAGAGTTCAAAAAACATAAGAAAGAAAGCTGGTCGTATGTGCGTGTGTAGATGATGATAGATGATAGAGACACAGATAGATATAGATAGATAGAAAGGGAGGTAGGTAGTAGGTAGATAGATAGTGTTGGTATTATGTTATTTTGTGGGTGAAATTCAGGTGAGATTGTTTTTTCAGTAAGGCATGCCAGTCAGTCAAAGTATATTTATGAAGAAATGTTTTATGCTTCCATTGCTACACTGATTAAGAGTAATATGGTAGAAATAAATTGGACACAATTCCTTTCCCCATAGAACATAGGGTCAGATGGAAAAGACAGTAAATTACTAATAAGTGTTTTCACAGGTAATCTGAGAAATGGTTACAAATATGAAAGGAGTGTCAATGTAATCCATTAGGCCATTATTGACTGGTGGCGCAGTTGTTAAAGCGATAGACTGCAGACCGAAAGGTCTGTGGTTGGAAACCACCAGCAGCTCTGCAGGAGAAAGATGTGGCAGCTTGCTTCTGTAGAGATTTATAGCCTTGGAAAACCTATGGGGTTACTGTGAGTGGCAAATGACTCAATAGCAGTGGGTTTATTGACCATAAAGGGGTTGAGTAACTGTTAAAGGACTATGTAAAGTGCTCACTTGACCGTGAGAGGTATGTTTCAAATGTTTCATTATCTCTGTTACATCATTGTGGTCCATGGTGGTAATGGCTTTCTAAGAATGGTTATTCTGTTATCAGTTACCAGTATAAGTACCTAACTTGATCCTCATACAAACTCTGATACTGATACTGGAGATATTTTGACAAAAGTCACACAGCTAAAAAAGATGGAAGTGATACTAGGTCAGAAGAGTGGGTTCTCGAAATACAGGTGATTGCACTTTTATATGTTATTTCATATATATATAGAGAGAGACAGAGACTGTGTCAGGGTCCCTGGGTGATGCAATTGATTAAACACTCAACTACTAGCCAAAAGTTTGATTGTTCGAACCCACTTAAGGCACCTTGGAAGATAGTTCTTGTGATATGCTTCCAAAAGGGCATAGTCTTGAAAACCCTGTGGAGCAGTTCTACTCTGCACACGTGGGGTCGCCAGGAGTTGGAATCGACTCGCCAACAACTCACAACAATAATATATATAACTATGTATAGCCTAATACATGTAGTTGTTTAGCTTTATTATCCAACGTATATTTTCAGGTTAATCTATTATTCATATGATGGTCTATGGCCATCCTTGTACAGACATGAGAGGAGATAAGCTGAGTGGCATTGCTCACTACTGCATAAGATGCCCTTGATCATTTGATACTAGTTCTATAGTTAAAGCTTTGTGGCATATTGGAAGGAGCACAGATGGAGAGTTTCAGTATTTAGTCTTCTCTTTCACACATATTCATTTTGTCACCTTGAACAAATTACTTAAATATTCAGAGCCTAAATATTCTCAAATAGAAATTCATGGAATGTAATTAATATTTTTTTTTATCTCTTGCCCTTAGATTCATGCAAAGGTCCAAAGTCTATGTTGCCTCAATTTTTCCAAACCTCCTTTCTATAATTCACATATATTCTATATTCATAGTTAAAAAGACTATGAATCTTTTATTAAATAGTTAACTCACCTTAGAGTTGTGTGGGACAAACCACTAATGCAACCAATTTGTTTGCCTCACAGCAGTCAATGCAGTTATATGACAAACTAAATTATTCAGTGACATATTCGTTTGCAATAAAACCTGTTGCCGTAGAGTAGATTCCAACTCATAGCGACCCTATCGGACAGAGTAGAATTACCCTATGGAGCTTTTTCCAAGGAGCGACTGGTAGATTTGAACTGACTACCTTTTGGTTAGCAGCCGAGCTCTCATTAATAACTGAAAGAATGTAATTTTCTGCTAGTAATTTATCCTTTTTACTAATTCTAATATCATTTAATGCCATGTAAGTCTAGGATAACACAAGACCTTTGGCTGTCTTTTGAAATGCAATGAAGTTGAGATTTGATCTGATTTTGGCTATGGCTCAAGCAAAGAAATTGTTCATTGATTTAAACAGGTTAATTGGATGTGTGACATGCCTGTTTGACTTGAGCCTGAACCTCAACTTGTTATTTTTTAAAAAAAATACTTAGGATAAACCCTAGGAAAGAGTCAACTGTTTCAAAAGAAATAAAAATGGAATACTTTGAGGTGGATAGAGGCAACACAGAAACTAAATTGCCACCTGTAAGATTCAGCCACTCACTCTCATCTTGAAACTGGAATTCATCAGTAACAGCCACAGACTCAGTCTCTTAGATTCAAATTTAAAGCAGTTTTTAAAGTTTTTGTTTGTGTCACAACTAAAAAAAAAAAAAAAAGACCTCTTTTAAAACTTAATCCTTCCTTTGAAGTAATTGGCTACTCCCATTAATAAGAATTTCAAATTAAAAAATCTACAAAACATCTATAAGATTAACTTCTTGGAAAGATCTTTTTACAACTCTGTTAGATTTTCACATGTGAAATTACTGTTCTGATGATTAAACAGATGTTGCTAATAGACAATTTATTAATGAGAATGGATTTTTATGCATATTAAAATCAGTCTCTTGGTGTCAAATAGCCGTGTAGTTTGAGGTGTATGAGAAGACTCATAATTGAAAAGCAAAGATGAGTATAGTGACCTCTACCTCTTACTGGCAGAAAACAAGACCCATTGCACCTTATACTATTAATTTGGCTTGATTTCTTCATTCTATGTTTTTTTATTCATTTTTCTCTGATTGAAGTTAAGAATCATAGTAAGGTACTTTGCATAGATGGCTGCAGAAGATAAACTGGGGAAAGTCCTAGACTTCATTTTCTGTGGGATATTTTTTTTTAAATTTTTTTTTATTGTACTTCAGGAGAAGGCTTACAGAACAAATAGTTTCTCATGAAACAGTAATACACATATTGTTTTATGACATTGGTTAAAAACCTCACAACATGTCAAACCACTCCATTCTCAACCATTTTTTTTTTTTTTTGGTGAAAATATACATAGAGAAAGATACACCATTTCAAACATTTCTACATGCACAATTCAGTGACATGGACTACGCTCTTCCAATTGTGCTGCTATTCTCAATTTAGATGAAGGCTTACAGAACAAAATAGTTTCTCATTTAACAGTTAGTACACATGTTGCCCTATGACAATGGTTAACAACCTCACAACACATGAACACTATCCTTACTCAACCTTGGGTTCCCTATCACCAGCTTTTCTGTCCCCTTCTGCCTTCTGGCCCTTGCCCCTGGACTGCTGTCGCCTCATTAGTCCCATTTGGTTTTATGGGGCTGTCCACTCCCCGGCTGAATGGTGAACCTCAGAAATGACTTAACCACGGAACTAAAAGGATGTCTGGGGGCCATACTCTTGGGGTTTCTCAGGTCTCCTTTAGGCCAGTAAATCTGGTCTTTTTTTGTGAGTTATAATTTTGTTCTACATCCTTCTCCAGCTCTGTCCAGAACCCTCTGTTGTGATCCTGGTCAGAGCAGTCAGATGGTAGCTGGGCACCATCTAGGTGTACTGGACTCAGTCCAGTGGAGGCCTTGGTAGCTATGGTCCATTAGTCCTTCGGACTAATCTTTTCCTTGTATCCTGTTCTCTTCATTCTCCCTTGCTCCCGAAGGGATGAAACCAGTGGAGTATCTTAGATGGCTGCTCACAGGCTTTTAAGACCCCAGATGCTACTCACCAAGGTAGAATGTAGAACACTGTTTTTATAAACTATGTTATGCCAATTGAGCTAGATGTTCCCCAAGACCATGGTTCCCACAGCCTTCCAACCAGCAGTTCAGTCCCTCAGGGAGTTTGGATGTGTCTATGGGGCTTCCATGATGTTTCCTTGTACAAGTTGTGCTGCTTTCCCCTGTATTGTGTACTGTCTCACCCTTCACCCAAGATACCACTTATCTATTGCCTACTTAGTATTTCTCCCCCACTCCTCTCATCCCTGGTAACCAACAAAGATTGTTACATTTTGTGTGTGAACTTTTTCATGGGTTTTTACAATAGAGGTCTCATACAATATTTGTCCTTTTGTGATTGACTTATTTTACTCAGCATAATGTCCTCCAGTTTCATCCATGTTATGAGATGCTTCACAGATTTATCATTGTTCTTTCTTGTTGCGTAGTACTCCATTGTGTGTATGTACCATAGTTGGTTTATCCATTCATCTATTGATGGGCGTCTAGGTTGTTTCCATCATTTTGCTATTGTGAATTATGCTGCCATGAACATAGGTGTGCATATGTCTATTCGAGTGACGACTCTTATTTCTCTAGGACATATTCCTAGCAGTGGGATTGTTGGATAGAATGGTATGTCTATTTCTAACTTTCTGAGGAAGTGCCACATCATTTTCCAAAATGGTTGTATCATTTTGCATTCCCACCAGCAGGGCATAAGAGTTCCGATATCCCTGCATTCCCTCCAACATTTGTTTTTTCCAGTGTTTTTGATTCGTGCCACTAATGCCGGGGTAAGATGGTATCTCATTGTGGTTTTAATTTGCATTTCTTTAATGGCTAGTGATTGCGAACATTTCTTCATGTGTCTGTTGGCTATTTGAATGTCTTCTTTGGTGAAGTTTCTGTTCATTTCTTTGCCAGTTTTTTAATAGGATTATTTGTCTTTTTGTTGTAGAGGTGTTGGATTTTCTTGTAGATTATGGAGATTAGACCTTTGTCTGACTTGTACTGTCCAAAAATTTTTTCCCAGTCTGTAGGTTCTCTTTTTACTCTTTTGGTGAAGTCTTTTGAAGAGCATAGGTGTTTGATTTTTGGAAGATCCCAGTTATTCAGCTTATCTGTTGGGGTTTTGTGCATTGATGGTTATGGTTTGTATCCTGTTAATGCCACGTATTAAGGCCTGAAGTGTTGGTCCTATTTCTCCTCCTATGAACTTTACAGTTTTAGGCTTTATATTCAAGTCTTTGATCCATTTTGAAGTAGTTTTTGTATACGGTGTGAGGTATTGGTCCTGTTTCATTTTTTTTGCAGATGGATATCCAGTTTTGCCAGCAACATTTTAAAAAGACTGTCTTTTCCCCATTTGATGGACTTTGGACCTTGTTGAAGATCAAGTGACTGTAGGTGGATGGATTTACATCTAGGTTCTCAATCCTCTTCCATTGGTCAATGTGTCTGTCATTCTACTAGTACCAAGCTGTTTTGACTACTGTAGCTGTATAGTAGGTTCTGAAGTCAGGTAGTGTGAGTCGTCCAACTTTATTCTTCTTCTTCAGTAGTGCTTTACTTATTTGGGGCTTCTTCCCTTTCCATATAAAGTTAATGATTAGTTTTTCCATCTCTTTGAAGAATGTTGTTGGTATATGGATCAGGATTGCATTGTATTTGTAAATTGCTTTGGGTAGAATTGTCATTTTCACAACGTTGAGTCTACCTATCCACGAGCATGGTATGTTTTTCTATTTATGTAGCTCCCTTTGGGTTTCTTGAAGTAGTGTTTTGTCGTATACTTTGTATAGGTCTTTTACATTCCTGGTTAGATTTATTCCTAAGTATTTTATGTTTTTAGGGGCTATTATAAATGGTATTGTTTTCCTGATTTCCTTTTCATCATTCTCCTTATTGGTGAATAGGAATCCAACTGATCTTTGAATGTTTAGCTTGTATCCTGCTACTCTGCTGAATCTTTTTATTAGTTCCAGTAGATTTCTCCTGGAGTCTTTAGGGTTTTCTATGTATAGTATTATATCATATGCAAACAGTGACAGTTTAACTTCTTCTTTACCAATTTGGGTGCCCTTTATCTTTTTTCTTGCCTTATTGCTCTAGCTAGAACTTCCAGCACAATGTTAAATAGGAGTAGTGATAAAGGGCATCCTTGTCTTGTTCCTGTTTTCAAGGGGAATGTTTTCGCCCTCTCTCCATTAAGAATGATATTGACTGTTGGTTTTGCATAGATGCCCTTTATTATGTTGAGAAATTTCCCTTCTATACCTATTTTAGTGAGAGCTTTTCTCAGGAACGGGTGTTGGACTTTGTCAAATGCCTTTTCTGTGTCAATTGAGATGATCATGTGATTCTTTTCTTTCCTTTTATTTATGTGGTGGATTACGTTGATTGATTTTCTAATGTTGAACCATCCTTGCATACCTGGTATGAATCCTACTTGGTCGTGTATTATTTTTTTGATACGATGCTGAATTCTATTGGCTAGAATGTTGTTCAGAATTTTTGCATCTATATTTATGAGAGATATTGGTCTGTAATTTTCTTTTTTTGTGATGCCTTTGCCTGGTTTTGGTATCAGCATTAGCTGGCATCATAGAATGAATTTGGAAGTGTTGCTTCCTTCTCTATGCTCTGAAATAGCTTGAGTAGTACTGGAACAAGGTCATCTGTAAATGTTTTATAGTATCTCCAGTGAAACCATCTGGGCAAGGGTTTTTTTTGGTTGGGAGTTTTTTTATTTCCTTTTCAATCTCTTCTCTTGTTATGGGTCTGTTCAGTTTTCCAACATCACTTTGTTGTCGTTTTGGTAGGTAGTGTGTTTCTAGAATGTTATCTATTTCCTCTAGGTTTTCAAATTTGTTGGAGTATAGTTTTTCATAATATTCTGTTATAATCCTTTTTATTTTAGTTGGGTCTGCTGTAATATCCTTGATTTCATTTATTTGGGTTATTTGTGTCTTCTCCTATTTTTCTTTTGTCAGTCTGGCCAGTGGTTTGTCGATTTGGTTGATTCTTTCAAAGAACCAACTTTTGGTTTTGTTGATTCTTTCTATTGTTTTTCTGTTCTCTATTCCATTTATTTCTGCTCTACTCTTTACTATTTCCTTTCTTCCAGTGGTTGTGGGCTTTTTTTTTTTTTTTTTGCTGTTCTCTTTCTATTCATTTGAGTTCTGTAGTAAATGTTTTGGTTTTGTCCCTTTCTTCTTTTTTGATATGTGCATCTATTGCTATAAATTATCCTCTGAGGACTGCCTTTGCTGTGTCCCAAAGGTTTTGGTATGATGTGTTTTCATTCTCATTTGATTCAAGGAATTGTTTGATTCCATCTCTGATTTCTTCTTTTACCCAGTGATGTGTAAGCAGGGTATTATTCAGTTTCCATGTAATTTTTTTTTTTTCCTTGCTCTTTCTATTGTTGATTTCTACCCTGATGGTATTGTGGTCAGAGAAGATACTTTGAATTATCTCAGCATTTTGTATCTTGTTGAGGATTGCTCTGTGGCCTAAGATGTGGTCTATTCTGGAGAATGTTCCATGTGCCTTGGAAAAGATTGTGTACTTTGCAGCGATTGGATGGAGTGTTCTATATATGTCTATGAGGTCAAGTTGGCTGAATGTGCCCTTTAGGTCTTCTGTATCTTTGCTGAGTTTCTTCTTAGTTGTTCTGTCCTTTACTGAGGGTGGTGTGTTGAAGTCTTCTATTATTGTTGTGGAACTGTCAATTTCTCTTTTCAGTGTTGTTAGAGTTTGTTTTATGTATTTTGGAGCCCTGTCATTGAGTGTGTAGATGTTTATTATGGTTATGTCTTCATGATGGATCGTCCTCTTAATCATTATATAGTGTTCTTCTTTGTCTTTTATGGTAGATTTTGTTTTGAAGTCTATTTTGTCTGAGATTAGTATTGTCACTCTGCTCCTTTTTGGTAGTTGTTAGCTTGATATATTTTTTTCCAACCTTTGACTTGTAAGAAATTCACATCTTTGTTTCTAAGGTGTGTCTCTTGTAGACAGCATATTGATGGATCCTGTTTTCTTATCCATTCTGTCACTCTCCGTCTCTTTATGGGTGCATTGAGTCCATTTACATTCAGTGTAATTATTGATAGATGTGAGTTTGTTGCTGTCATTTTGTAGTGCTGTTTTTGGGGTGCTGACATTTTCTTTGTTCTTCTTACCCTCTTGTGCTGAGTTACTTTTGTTTGTGGATTTTCTTTTTGTTTCTTTTGTTTTTGTAAGTTTTGTTTTTGCTGAGACTTTTTGTTTTTCATCTTTATTTTTATGGGTTGGTTTGTTAACTTTCTTTGTCATTACCATGAATTTTACCCTTATCTTTCTAATTTTTTAGCAGTCTACCATTACTGGGTATCGCCTTGCCTTCCTCTCCATTAGAAGGTTCTATACCTATGCCGTTTATTCCCTCTTTTATTGTTTTGATGTTGTTGTCATTTATTGATTAACTGCTCTGATTCCCTGTTGTATTTCTTTTGGTTTTGGGTAGTCCTCGAGAGTTCATTTCCTAGATTGGTATCTGGCTTGTACAATCCTGCATCCTAGGTTCGGCCTGTGAGCTGAAGCTGTTTGTCCTCGGATCGAAGAACTCCCTTTAATAATTCTTGTAAATTTGGTTTGACTTTTACATATTCCCTTAATGTCTGTTTATCTAGAAATGACCTAATTTCACCATCAAATTTAAACAAGAGTTTGCAGGATATATTATTCTTGGCTGGCAATTTTTTTCTTTCAAGATTTTATATATGTCATCCCATTGCCTTCTTGCCTGTATGGTTTCTGCCAAATAATCTGAGCATAGTATTACTGTTTCTCCCCTGTATGTGACTTCTTGTTTTTCACGAGCTGCTCTCAGGATTCTTTGTTTGTCTTTGGTTTTGTCGAGTGTGATTACGATATGCCTTGGTGATTTTCTTTTGGGGTCTCTCCTATATGGGGTTCTTTGAGCTTCTTGGATGACCTGCTTTTCATCTTTCATGTTATTGGGGAAGTTTTCTGTTAGCAGTTCTTCAATGATCTTCTCTGTGTTTTCTGTTTTCTCCCCCTGTTCTGGAATTCCAATCACTTGAAAATTTTTGCTTTTGATTGTATCCCACATAACTCTCAGGGTCTCTTCATTTTTCTTAGTTATTTTTTCTGAGTTTTCCTCAAAAGTGTTGTATCCAAGTGTTTGTCTTCAATTCCACTGATGCTGTCTTCCACCGTTTCAAATCTTCTTCTCAACCCTTGTATGTAACCATCCATTTATGTTGTTTATCTTTTGGATTTCTAATTGTTGTCTTTGTATAATTTCTAGCTGTGAGTTTATTTTGGCATTTAGTTCCAGCATTATTTTCCTGAATTATTCCAATTTTTTGTCTGTATTTCCTTTAATTTGTCTATTTTTCCCTCATTTTTGTCTGCTTTTTCTTTAGCTCTTAGAGAATTCTGAGTATTAGAGATTTGAATTCCCTATCAGGTAGTTCTAGTGCATTTTCTTCCACTGGAAAGTCATCTGGTGTTTGATTTTGGACGCGTACTGGAACCATCCTGTCCTGTTTTTGTAAATGTTTTGATATTGTCTGCTGTCTTCAGGGCATTTAGTAGTTATTCTTCACGTTTATTGATTGTAGATTTGTTTGTTTTGTCCCTTTTTTTTTTTTAATTTGGCTATATCTGAGCAGGCAGGCTGTGTGTTCTTTGTTGTCTGCTCATCTGTGGGCACAATACTTTTTACCTCCTTCTCCAATTGGCAGGGTCAGTCACTCAGATATGGTACGGCAGGGCAGGTCTAGCTGAAGAGGATTTACTGGGACGGGTTCTCCATGGTACTCACTACAGCCACCAGGGCGGGTCAGTAATCAGTGCAGGGCAGGTTCCAGTAGGTTGTGCCTGTGCTCCTTGGTGGCACAATGTCAAATGCACCATGCAGGTAGGCAGGATGTAGCGGAGAGATTGTTAAGTGTGGAGCTAAGATGGATATGAGAGTGAGTTGAGAGGAACAGGAGCCCAAAACATACAAACAAAGAAAAAGAATGCTAGGGGAGCTTGCCATTGGAGTGGAGAGATGGGAGACCATGAAATGGAGTTTAACAAAAAGGGGAAGAGGAAGAAAAAAAAGATAAGAAAAGAATGAATAAATAAAAATCAGAAAGGGAAAAGAACAGCAAAGTTCCCAGGGATGCCACCCATGCGGCTATGAGGTTTGGGGAAGTTGTTCTCTGGTGTTGCAGTACAGCCTATCTAGAAGGCATAGAGGTATACAACACCAGGTATTCAGGGAACAGAAAGAGAAGGAAGATATAGAGAGATGAGAAACTGAGTAATGAAGAAAGACAAAAAGGGAAAAAAAAACCAAAACAAATTTAAAAAAAAAGAACAAGAAAAGCCCACAAAAAAACAGAAAAACAACAACAACAACAACAACAATGAAAAAAGTAATGCCCTCGGGGATCCCTTTGCAGGTCTGTGGAAGCTGAGGGGGTAGGTTCTAAGCCACACAGAACTGCCTGGCCAGAAAGGGCTCCCACCTCAAGAAAAAGAAAAGAAAATAAACAAACAATTCAAAACAAACAAAAGGCAAAAGCCCCAGGATTCCACTAGTGAGGCAACCCAGTCCAGGAAGCAGTTCCACACTCGAACAGAGCCCCACAGCCCCTCAGGAAGAAGCAGAGACGGCGCACAGAGACAGGTATTTGAGTGAAAGGAGGGGGAGTTGGTGAGAGGTAAGGAAGAAATCAAAAGAAGCAGAAAAAAGCAACACCAGCAGCTAACAAATGTCACTCAAAGAGGCAGCTAGTGAGGGATGGTGGAATCCAAGTAGTCGGTGCTTCCTGGACAAGAGACTGTGTCCACGGGAAGCAGAGGAGGCTGAGTGAGGGTGAAGAAGGGTGGGGGGTGGGAAAGCGTATATCGTAAATTACTGGTTGTTTTGTCTCCCACTGGAATCTCCGTGAAGCCACTTTCTCGTACCCCCTGTTTGCTGGTCTCCGATAGGAGTCCAAAATGGCAGATCCGCGCTGTGTTAGCTGATAGGGGTCCTCTGCATGAATCGCTCCTCACTCTCCATTCTCTGTCAGTTTTCTCACTTCATTTGGTGCTTGGCTGAGTTCTTTATCTCTTCATTTGATGTTTTAGGGTTTCAGGATTGTTGTTTTCTCTGTTTGGCTTAGTTTTTCGGATCTTTGCTGTGGAGGGACAGCATGGTGCTTCTGCCTAGAGTGCCATTTTGTCGGAAGTCTAATTCTTCTGCGGGATATTTTAAGCTATAAAATTCCTCTGCACTTAAACTGCCTACAGCTTTAGAGAGGAACAGCAATTAGTGTCAAAGCAAAGATTACTAAAATATCTATCTTAAAAAAAATTGGATGATCCTATTAGATAGATAAACTAACTGATTACTAGCTTCGTGGACATGTTACTTACGTGAATTTTTTTGTTGTTGTTGTTGTTGCCTGTTAGAGGATTCAGAAAACTATGGCCCACTGGCCAATTCTGATCCACAACATTGTTTTGTAAATAGAATTTTTTTGAAACCGCCATTCTCAGTTATTAAATATTTCATATAGCTTTTTTTGTACTACAACAATATGTAAATACCGCAAATAGCTGCATTTTGTAAATGCAACGGGGCCATAACGACTGGAAGGCCGAAAATATTTAGTATCTGCCTCTATACAGAAACAAGTTTGCTGACCTCTAATCTATAACTTGTATATTAGTTACTGTTACTGGGAAAAAACTTAAAACTTAGAGATTTAAATCAATATCATATACAATTTCTATGCATCAGGAGTCTAGAAACAGCTTAGCTGAGTGATTCCAGTTTAGGGTATCTCATGAGGTTGCAGTCAATATGTTGGTTAGGAAACATGATTCAGGAAAATAAATGTAAGTATGCCATCTCTGAAGACGGTTGGTCATACAAATAGGGTCAGAAATAAGGCAGTATTTCAAGTGGGCAGATGAGAAAAAAATGTTCCTTTCTGATTATCTTTGAGGGTAAAGATGGAAGTTAATATAAAATATAAAAGAAAAGATGTAAAAAGAAAGCGACATAGATAATTAGTAGCAAAATAACCTAAGTAGCATTAGATCATGAGCTTACACGTTGTCATTGGGTTGGACATACTTTGGCCAAGAACGAAAGGAGAGATAAAATGAAAAAACAAAACAAAATAGCAAACAAAAATACATTTCCCCCTGTGGAGGGGTTCACACTGGACCCCCTTCTATCAGCCCTATGAAACAGGTGTTGATGTTATCCATCCAGAGTGAGAGAGTTCAATCAGGGCACAAGAAGAAAGAAGAGATACTTTGGAACAGCAGCTTTGGAGAATTTAACAGGGAAGAAACAGGGATGAACAAAAAGACTATCAAGTCTCAGTGAAAATCTTTTGCCAGAATTAAACATTTTTGCCATTTAGCACTAAAATATAAGTGTTATGTTTTGGTGCACTATACACAGAGTTCTTATAATCCAGAAAGTTAAAGGCAGAGAGTCAGCTTACCATCAAGAGATCATTGTTCAAATCCATATTACTTTTGCTTTCATTTTCCTAAAATAAAATAAAAGTGCAGGAGAACTAGTATAAAATACATAGCACAAGATATGTGTTTGCTCCCTGCCTATGTACAATGCTGTATAATTTTCCCCATTTACATTTACTACTAATGAAATGTGTTTAAAAATATTTTTTGTATTCTACTGACAATTTATAAGAACAGAATTATATATATATAGAGAGAAAAATTACATATAAAAGAACATGAAGGGAGCAAGTCACAAAATTAAATGAGTAATGAAGTAAGTAGGAAAGAGGAAGGGCTGGTAGCTGTTGCACTTATTCCATGTTTATATAATTAATAGATTCATTTTATGTTGTAAATACAGTAAACACATTTCAAAAGGTGATAAACCTATCAGATTAGAAAAGCATATTAATTAAGAAATAAAAAAGCAAGGACTTGGTAGCTAATTTGTAATTATTCGTCTTTTTGATATTTTTGAAAATTTTTATTTTCCAAGTCTACTTTTTCTCAACTTGTGCTCTGTGACATCTTGCTCTAGAAAAACATTAACTGAAAACTTGACTACTGTCTTAATGCTTATATCTGAGATCACAGGAGAGTTGTGCTTAATTTTTATTCAATTTTGGTAGACATGAATTTCTTCCTCAAAATGTTGTCTCATGTAATTCAGTGCTACCTGTTGCCTTTGAGTCGATTCTGACTCATAGATATCCTATAGAGCAGAGGAAAACTGCCTCATAGGGTTTCCAAGGCTATAATCTTTATGGAAGCAGACTTCCACATCCTTCTTCCATGGAGCAGCTGGTGATTTGTCAGATAGCAGCTGAGCGATTAACCACTGTGCCACCAGGGCTCCTTATTTCAATACTAATGAAACTTTGTTTTACCAAACATTTATTCTGGCAGCTGATTCCTGGATAGGGTTCTTAGTATGATTAATTTTACCAGGCTGTTCTAAAGTTTCATCAAGATATGATTCAAGTTGAGGTCATAAAGGATAATAACTAAATTTCTCAAGCATGTCCCAATGACTTGAATAATTTAGGAATTCACACAGTGTCATCTTTTCAGCATTTATTTCTGGATGTTTTATCTTTAGATGCTTCTTAAAAGTGCTCAGGATTTAGTACATTCATGTTTAATACTATAGCTTTCTTGAGGAGGACCTCCACTTGAAGGTCACTTGATGGATCATTCCCATGGATGACAATAACATTCATAAAGGGGGCTTTCTAAGAGTATTCTCCAGTACCAGTTAACCAAAACAACAAACAACAAAACAAAAAAGTTCAATGTGTCAGATCTTTGCATAATTTTATGGACATTTTAAAATACATCCACAAATACTTTGGCATGACCCATTTCAAAAATTGGAACCTAATTTCCCCTTCTTGAATGTGAGCCAGACTAGTGACTCCTTCTAATGAACAGAACATTGCTTAATTGACTATGTGTGATTTCTGAGGAGAGGTCATAAAAAGAATTGCTGCATTCACCTTGTTATCTTGGATCACTCTCAATGGTGAGAAGTCTGTAACATGTTGTGAGGACATGTACACAGTCCTGTGGAGAGAGCCACATGTAAAGAAGTCCATGCTGAGAGGAACTAACTTACCAGCACCAACTGGACAGTCAAGTGAGTGAGCCAACCTGGAAGCAGGATCGTCCAGCCTTAGTCAAGACTTAAGATGATTCAGCCCCGCCGACCCAAACTTTGAGTCTTCCATCTGAAGCCTCAAACACCACAGAGCGAGCAAAGCCATCCTCATGTGTCCTTTTGAAATTACTAGCACCCAGACACCATCAGATAATGAAGAATAATTGTTGTTTTAAGTCACTAATTTTGTGGTAATTGATATGCAACAATAGAGAACCAATACATAATGTATAGGAATTTTTTTTTAAAAAAACCAAAGCGTTATAAGACATACACTATGAGATTATACCCCTAATTTTATATTATAAAACAATACCCTACTAATTTCAAAATAAAACAGTAATTTTACTACACTTGCCTTGATGCTATTTTGCAATTTTTCATTTTTACCCAAACGCACGTACATCAGACCACCAATTGAGTATCATCACACTCTACAAGCAGTTTTTGGAGGAATGTGTATCTATCTCCTTTAGCAATAGGGATATGGATGATTCATGTTTTTACTAAAACATATAAATGTCTTAAGGCCTAGTTACTGAAAAATTATAGACCACAAATATGCCTCAGTACACTTTCTAGGATTATATGAACAACCCACAACCTACTGAAGAGATACTGATTTATAATTAAAAAGTTATCAAATTAAAATGAAGATCAGGTCATGATAGCACAGATGATGTATTACTAAGAAAGCATTCTTGAATAATCCATAATCTCTGGCCATCTGTATGTAAACATGTGCTGACTCGTTGGGCTGCTGTATTAGAGTCTAAATAATGCCAATAATATAAATGTAATTTAGGAATACAAATTTTAGTGGCTACTGATAATTAGTAGTAAATCCTTAGCTATATGCAAAAATGAAAGTTTATTCAAACCTGGGCCTTTTGCATTTAAAAAAATAAGACAAAAACTTGCATCTTTAAAGGAATTTATGACCCATGAATAAAAATTTTCAGAGCCCACATGTACCAGGACGAAATCTTGGTTCCATGGAAATTAGACTTTGCCTCTGGTCCAGATAAGAGGGTGCTCACCATCTTGCTTTCAATTGCTTTTCTCCTTTCTCATTTTTATCTGAAGCATCCATCTAGCACCAAATACTTCTGTGCCCTACGGCAAATGAATATTTTACAGAAAAACTTCACAAATTCCCTGTGACAAGTCTCAGTTTATGATCAACCTGGTCACTTCACTTCAGGATCAATATATCAACATCAGAAATATCTTTGGCATGGCATCAATTGACAGGCCTATTTCTTCCTTGGCCATAACTGAAAGTGTGGACTTTGGGGACACTTAGCCTAGATTCTATCCTTGTCCTCACCCCCTGTGTGAACTTAAATAATTTAAATACTCTGTGCTTTAGTTCCTTACATGTAACATGAAGATTGTAATATTACTCATTGTAATTTTGTTTTGAAAATTAAATAAGACATACAGGCAAATATGTAGAACATTGTGTGCCACATATCAAGCTTTAAATAAATGTTATTACTTATTATTACAGTTAGTGATGCTTTAATTTGGCAGATTTTATAAGAATACTCATGTTTTCATTTACTCATTCATTCATTCGTTTCATACTACTTAGTGTCAAGATTTAAGAAAGGTCTTGGGGAAAAAGCAGTGAATATGATCGTAATCTTGACATCACTGGATTTATGATTAGCTTTCTCTTATAGCCAAGAATGGGTTAAATGAATTTTTATGTGATCCAGTGGCACATTTTACTTAACTATTTAGTAGAACATATTATGTATAATTATAATTGTAAGTACTAAGAAGTAGTTACTTTGCATTATTGGGAAAGATAATAATAATATTGTTGTTAGGTGCTGTGGAGTTGTTTCCGACTCGTAGTGACCCTATGTACAACAGAACAAAACATTGCCCTATCCTGTGCTATCCTCACAATCCTTGCTATGCTTGAGTTCATCTTTGCAACCACTGCATCAGTTCATCTATTTGTGGGTCTTCCTCTTTTTCGTTGATTTTCTACTTTACCAAGCATGATGTCATTCTCCAGAGACTGGACCTGATAACATGTCCGAAGTACATGAGACAAAGTCTTGCTATTCTTGCTTTCAGGGAGTACTAGGGCTGTATTTCTTCCAAGACAGATTTGTTCATTCTTCTGGCCCTCCAAAACACAAAAAAACAAACCCATTGCTGTCAAGTTGACTCAGACTCATATCGACCCTATAGGACAGAGTAGAACTACCCCACATGGTTTCCAAGGAGTGCCTGGTGGATTCCAACTGCTAACCTTACAGTTAACAGCCAAACCCTTAACCACTACTCCATCAAGGTTTTCATTCTTCTGGCAGTCCATGGTATATTTGATATTCTTTGCCAAACCATAATTCAAAGGCATCAATTCCTCTTTGGTCTTCCTTATTCATTGTTCAGCTTTTGCATGCATGAGGCAATTGAAAATATCATGGCTTGTGTCAGGCACACCTTAGTCCTCAAAGTGACATCTTTGCTTTTGAATGCTTTATAAGAGGTCTTTTGCAGCAGATTTGCCTAAGACAATATGTGTTTCATTTCCTGATTGCTCCTTCCATGGGTATTGATGGTGGATCCAAGTAAAATGAAATTCTTGACAACTTCTATCTTTTCTCTTTTTATCATGATGTTGCTTATTGATCCAGCTGTGAAGATTTTTGTTTTCTTTGTGGTGAGATGTAATTCATATTGAAGGCCAGAGTCTTTGATCTTCATAAGTAAGTGCTTCAAGTCCTCTTCACTTTCAGCAAGCAAGGCTGTGTCATCTGCAAATAGCAGGTTGTTAGCGAGTCTTCCTCCAATCCTGATGCTTCATTCTTCTTCATATAGTATAACTTCTTAGATTATTTGCTTAGTATACAGATTGAATAAGTATGGTGAAAGGATACAACCCTGATACAACACACATTTTCTGACTTTAAACCATTCAGTATTCCCTTGTTCTATTTGAACAGCTGCCTCTAGATCTATGTACAGGTTACTCTTGAGCACAATCAAGTGTAATAAGCAATATTTATTGAGCAACTAATGCTTCAGTTGCTATATTGTTTTACATGTTTCTCATATACAGTTGTATACCTAGCAAATGATCTTTGAGTGATCAACCTAGGCAGATCATTTTAATTAGAAAGCTATTTTAATAGTCTCAGAGAAAAAGAGATCCTGAATTAAGATGTCAGGGCTTAGGTAGAACTGAGAGAGTCTGAGGACTAAGTTAATGTGGAATAAGAAAAAATAAGATGATGTGGAGAATGAATTCCAGATTTCTATATTGACTTAAGTTTAAGGTTCATGTATGATGATCAGATGAAGGAGGCAAGTAGACATTTGGATATACAACTCTGAAAAACAAACTCTGGCTCAAGATAAGAGTTTTTTTGAATCATCATGTATATTTGTATAAAAAATAACAGAATGAATCACACAATAGAACCATTTAACTTATATAAATTCAAGTATGAGTTGATCTAAACCCAGAGGTATAGAAATAATATTTTAAATGATTTAAATATCTTGCAGACTATTTCAATCATTGTGCAAATATACTATAGGGAATATGACTTGGGAAATACAAATGTGATATTCGGAATCAACATTTTCATGATTTTACTTCAAAGTGTCTTTCTGTGCTGAATGATTCTATCTTTGAATATATATACAATTCATTCAATATGACCCCTAAATGGAAAAACAAAACTAAACAAAATTTCATTTTATATTCAACAGCAGAGTAATACTGGAAGTGAAGCTGGCTCTTGAACGTATTGGCAGACAGCATGTCAATTTCCAGTGTGGCTTTTACAAAAAGATTTTCAAGGGTAGTTTATGACATGAACAATCTTCAACATATTCATTTTTGCCAGTATAATTTTACATGACAGTGATTTTTTTTTTTTTTTTTTTAACCAGTGAAATCAACTTTGTTGTTTTCTTCTGGGAGTCCAACAAAATTTTTTCTTTTTTTTAAATTGTACTTTAGAAGAAGATTTACAGAACAAACTAGCTTCTCATTAAACAGTTAGTAAACATTAGTTTATGACATCGGTTAACAACCCCACAACATGTCAACACTCTCCCTTCTCGACATTGAGTTCCCTATTAGGAGCTTTCCTGTCCCCTCCTGCCTTCTAGTCCTTGCTCCTGGGCTGGTGTGCCCTTTAGTCTCATTTTGTTTTATAGGCCTGTCTAATCTTTGACTAAAGGGTGAACCTAAGGAGTGACTTCATTACTGAGATAAAAGGGTGTCTGGGGGCCATACTCTTGGGGTTTCTCCATTCTCTTTCAGGCCAGTGGTAAGTCTGGTCTTTTTTTGTGAGTTAGAATTTTGCTCTACGTCCTTCTCTAGTTCTGTCCAGGACCCTCTATTGTGATCCTTGTCGGGGCAGTGGGTGGTGGTAGCCCAGCACCATATAGTTGTATGGCACTCAGTCTGATGGAGGCCGCGGTAGTTGTGGTCTATCAGTCCTTTGGACTAATCTTTCTCTTATGTCTTTAGTTTCCTTCATTTTCCCTTGCTCCCAAAGGGGTGAGACCAGTGGAGTATCTTAGATGGCTGCTTACAGGCTTTTAAGATCCTAGATGCTACTCACCAAAGTAGAATGTAGAACATTTTCTTTAAAAAAAATGTTATGCCAATTAAGCTAGCTTTTCCCTGAGATCCTGGTCCCCACAGCCCTCAGCCCAGCAATTCAGTCCCTCAGGGAGTTTGGAAGTGTCTATGGAGCTTCCAAGACATTGCCTTGTACAAGTTGTGCTGACTTTCCCAGTATTGTGTACTGTCTTACCCTTCACCAAATATACCACTTATCTATTGTCTATTTCGTGTTTTTCCATTCCCACCCCTAGCCCCTCGTAAGCATCAAAGATTGTTTCTTCCTGTGTGTAAACCTTTTTATAAGTTTTTATAGTAGTGGTCTCATGCAATATTTGTCCTTTTGTGATTGACTTATTTCACTCAGCATAATGTCCTCCAGATTCATCTTTGTTGTGAGATGTTTCCCAGATTCATCATTGTTCTTTATCATTGTGTAGTACTCCATTGTGTGTATGTACTATAGTTTGTTTATCCGTTCATCTGTTGATGGGCGTCTAGGTTATTTCTATCCTTTTGCTATTGTGAACAATGCTGCAGTGAACATAGGTGTTCATATGTCTATTCGTGTGACAGTTCTTATTTCTCTAGGATGTATTCCTAGGAGTGGGATTGCTGGATCATATGGTATTTCTACTTCTAGCTTTCTAAGGAAGCACCATATCGTTTTCCAAAATGGTTGCATCATTTTGCATTCCCTCCAGCAGTGCAGAAGTGTTAGAATCTCCCTGCAGCCTCTGCACCATTTATTTTCATTCTTTTTTTTTTTTTTTATAATTTGTGACAGTAATGCTGGGGTGAGATGGTATCTCATTATGGCTTTGATTTGCATTTCTCTAATGGCTAGCTATTGCCAGCATTTCCTCATGGTCTGTTAGCCACCTGAATGTCTTCTTGAATGAAGTGTCTGTTCATTTCCCTTGCCCATTTTTTAACTGGATTATTTGTCTTTTTATTGTAGAAGCGTTGAATTTTCCTACAGATTTTAGAGATTAGTACTTTGTCATATTTGCAATAGCCAAAAATTGTTTCCCAGTCTGTAGGTTCTCTTGTTACTCTTTTGGTGAACTCTTTCGATGAGCATGAGTGTTTAATTTTTAGAAGATCCCAGTTACCTAGCTTACCTTCTAGAGTTTGTGTGTTTTTACTTATAGTTTATATCCTGTTAATATTGTGTATTAGGGCATCTAGCATTGATGTTATTTTTTCTTCTATGTTCTTTATAGTTTTGGTTTTATATTTAGGTCTTTGATCCATTTGGAATTAGTTTCTGTGTATGGTGTGAGGTATGGGTACTGTTTCATTTTTTGGCCAACGAACATCCGGTTTTGCGGCACCATTTGTTAAAAAGTTGTCTTTTCCCCATTTGATGAACTTTGGGCCCTTGTCAAAGACCAGGTGACCATAGGTGGATGGATTTACATCTGGCTTCTCAATTCTGTTCCATTGGTCAATGTATCTGTCACTGTACCAGTAACAGACTGTTTGACTACTGTAGCAGTATAGTAGGTTCTGAGGTCAGGTAGTGTGAGTCCTCCTACTTTATTCTTCTTCAGTAGTGCTTTACTTATCTGAGGGCTCTTCCCTTTCCATGTAAAGTTAACCATTAGTTTTTCCATCTCTTTAAAGAATATTGGTGATATTTGGATCAGAATTGCATTGTATTTGTAGATTACTTTGGTAAGAATTGTCATTTTCACAATGTTGAGTCTACCTATCCATGAGCATGGTATGGTTTTCCATTTATGTAGATCTCTTTCGGTTTCTTGCAGTAGCATTTTGTAATTTTCTTTGTATATCTTTGCATATCAGGTCTTTTACATCCCCGGTTAGATTTATTCCTAAGTATTTTATTTTTTTAGGGGCTATTATAAATGGTATTGTTTTCCTGATTTCCTTTTTCTTGTTCTTCTTATTGGTGTATAAGAATCCAACTGGTTTTTGTATGTTTATCTTGTATCCTGCTACTCTGCTGAATCTTTCTATTGGTTCCAGTAGTTTTCTCATGGAGTCTTTTGGGTTTTCTATGTATAGTATCATATCACCCACAAAATAGGGACACTTTAACTTGTTCATTACCAATTTGGATGCCCTTTATTTCTTTTTCTTGCCTTATTGTTCTAGCTAGGACTACCTGCACCATGTTAAATAGGAGTGGTGAAAAGGGCATCCTTGTCTTGTTCCTGTTTTCAAGTGGAATGTTTTTGCCCTCTCTCCATTAAGAATGATGTTGGCGGTTGGTTTGTATAGATACCCTTTATTATGTTGAGGAATTTCCATTCTATACTTATTTAATTTAGAGTTTTTGTCAGGAATGGGTGTTGGACTTTGTCAGATGACTTTTCTGCATCATTTGAGATGATCATGTGATTCTTTTCTTTCCCTTTATGTATGTGGTGGATTATGTTGATTTTCTAATGTGGAACCATGCTTGCATACCTGGTATGAATCCTATTTGTTTGTGGTGTATTATTTTTTTGATATGATGCTGAATTCTACTGGCTAGAATTTTGTTGAGAATTTTTGCATCTATATTCATGAGAGATATTGGTCTGTAATTTTCTTTTTTTGTGTTATCTTTGCCTGGTTTTGGTATCAGGGCTATGCTATTTAATGGAATGAATTTGGAAGTATCACTTCCTTTTCTATGTTCTGAAATAGTTTGAGTAATACTTGTGTAAGCTCTTCTCTGAATGTTTGGTAGAATTCTCCAGTGAAGCCATCTGGGCCAGGATTTTTGTTGTTGTTGTTGGAATTTTTTTTTTTTATTACCTTTTCAATCTCTTCTCTTGTTATGGGTCTGTTCAGATTTTCAACATCACTTAGTGTTAGTTTGGCTAGGTAGTGTGTTTCTAGAAATTTATCAATTTCCTCTAGGTTTTCAAATTTGATAGAGTGTAGATTTCCATAATACTATGTTATGATCCTTTTCATTTCAGTTGGGTAATGTCCCTCATTTCATTTCTTATTGGGGTTATTTGTGTTGTGTTCTCTCCTGTTTTTCTTTTGTCAATTTGGCCAGTAGTTTGTCGATTTTGTTGATCTTTTCAAAGAATCAACTTTCAGTTTTGTTGATTCTTTCTATTGTTTTTCTATTCTCTATCTCATTTATTTCTGCTCTGGTCTTTATTGTTTCCTTCCTTCTGGTGGCTGTGGTCTTCTTTTGCTATTATCTTTCTATTTGTTCAGGTTGGGTGGCTCATGTTTGATTTTGTCCCTTTCTTCTTTTTTGATGTGTGCATCTATTGCTGTAAATTGATCTCTGAGCACTGCTTTGCTGTGTCCCAAAGGTTTTGGTATGATGTGTTTTCATTCTCCTTTGATTCTAGGAATTTTTTGATTCTGTCTCTGATTTCTTCTATTACCCAGTTGTTTGTAAGCAGGGTGTTATTTAGTTTCCATGTAATTGATTTTTTTTCCTTGCTCCTCCCATTGTTAATTTATACTTTGATGGTGTTGTGATCAGAGAAGATATCAAAATATCTGTTATCTGAATGTTTTGATTTTGTTGAGGGTTGCTCTGTGGCCTAAGTTATGGTCTATTCTGGAGAATGTTCCATGTGCATTGCAAAAAAATGTGTAATTTGCAGCTGTTGTGTGAAATGTTCTTTTTATGTCTATGAGTTGAAGTTGACTGATTGTGACTTTTCGATCTTCTGTATCTTTGTTGAGTTTCTTTCTAAATGTTCTGTCCTTTACCAAGAGTGGTATGTTGAAGTGTCTTAGTGTAACTGTAGGACTATCAGTTTCTCTTTTCAGTGTTGCTAGAGTTTATGTATTTTCGAGCTCTGTCATTGGGTGTACAGATATTTATTAAGATTATGTCTTCATGATGGATCATTCCTTTAGTCATTATATAAGCCCTTCTTTGTCTTTTATGGTGGTTTTTGTTTTAAATTCTATTTTATCTGAGATTAGTATTGCCACTCCTGCTCTTTTTTGGTAGCTGTTTGCTTGATATATTTTTTTTTCCATCCTTTGATTTTTAAAAAATTTACATCTTTGTTTCTAAGGCATGTCTCTTAGAGACAGCATATTGATGGATCCTGTTTTCTTATCCATTCTGTCACTCTCCGTCTCTTTATGGGTGCATTTAGGCCATTTACGCTCAGTGTAATTTTTGATAGGTGTGAGTTTATTGCTGTCATTTTTAGTGCCTTTTCTTTTTTTTTTGTGGTGCTGACGTTTTCTTTGTTCCTCTTACTCTCCTGTGCTGAATTTCTTTTGTTTGTGGATTTTTTAAAATTTATTTTATTTTTGTAGATTTTGGTTTTACTGAGGCTTTATGTTTTTCTTCTTTATTTTGATGAGAAGGTTTGTTAACTTTGTGGTTACCTTGAAATTTACCCTTATCTTCCTAGGTTTGAAGCGGTCTATTACTACTTGATATTGCCTTGCCTTCCACTCCATTAGAAAGTTTGATACCTACACCATTTATTCCCTCTTTTATTCTTCTGATGTTGCTGTCATTTACAGATTTACCACTTTGGTTCCCTGTTGTAAATCTTTTAGTTTTGAATAGTCCTTGAGAGTTCATTTCCTAGGTTGGTATCTGGCTGCTGCAATCTTTCGTCCTAGATTCAGGTTGTCATCTGATGTTGTTTGTTCTCCAACTGAACGATTCCCTTTAATAATTCTTGTAAAATACCAATAATTCTTGGTTTGATTTTTACATATTCTTTTAATTTCTGTTTATCTGGAAATGTCCTAATTTCACCATCATATTTGAAGTAGAGTTTTGAAGGATATAGTATCCTTGCTTGACAATTTTTTTGATTGCCTTGTTGCCTGTATGGTTTCTGCTGAGTAATCTGAGCTTAGTCTTATTGATTATCTTCTGTATATGACTTTTTTTTTTTTTTGAGTTGTTCTCAGGATTCTTTCTTTGTCTTTGGTTTTAGGGAGTGTGATTATGATATGTGTTGGCGATTTTCTTTTGGGGTCTTTTCTATATGGGGTTTATTCAGCTTCTTGAATGGTGAGGTTTTCATCTTTGATGATATTAGGGAAGTTTTCTGTCATCTCTTTAATGATCCTCGCTGTATTTTTATTTTTTTCTCCATGTTCTGAAACTCTGATCTCTCATAAATTTTTGGTTTTGATTGCATCCCACATCATTCTCAGGGTTTCTTCATTCTTTTTTCTGATTTTTCCTCAAATAAAGTGGTATCCAAGTATTTGTTTTCAATTTCGCTGATCCTGCCTTCCTTTTTTTCAAACTTGCTCCTGGGACCTTCTGTGACACTGTTCGTTTCTGAAATCTTGTTGTTTATCTTTTGGATTTCTAATTGGTGTTTTTGTATGATTTCTAGTTGTGAATTAATTTTGACATTTGGTTCCTGTATTATTTTCCTGAATTCTTCCATTGTTTTGTCTGTATATTCCATGATTTTGTCTGCCTTTTCCATTAATTTGTCTATTTTTTTCCTCATTTTTGTCTGCTTTTTGTTTCACTTCTTGGATAGCTCTGAATATTAGAGACTTGAATTCTCTATCAGGTAGTTCAAGTGCATTTTCTTCTACTGGAAAGTCATCTGGTGTTTTATTTTGGACTCCTACTGGAAGCATCCTGTCCTTTTTTTATATATATGTTTTGATATCGTCTACTGTGTTTGGGACATTCAGTAGTTATTTTATTCATATACTGATTGCAGATTTGTTTGTTTCATCCTGCTTTTTTTGCTTTATTTGGTTATTGTTGAGCAGGCAGGCTGTGTATTCTTTGTTGGTTGGTCCTCTGTAGGCACATTACTTTTCACTTCCTTGTCCAATGGGCAGGACCAGGTACTCAGCTATGGTGCAGCAGGGCAGGTCCAGCTGATGGAAATGGGAAGGGATAGGTTATTTGTGGCATGGACTGTGGCCAACAGGGCAGGCTGAGGGTCAGCACAGGGTAGGTTCCAGTAGGCCATGCCTGTGTTGCTTGGGGGTATAATGTTCAGTGCATGGTGCAGGTAGGCAGGAGGGAGGGGTAAGTTGTGATGTGTGGAGCTAAGTTGGGTATGGGAAACAAGAGAGAGGAGAGAGAAACAGAAGCCACAAAAAAAAAAAAAAGAAAAGAAAAAGAAAGTTCTGAGAGAGTCTGTCTTTGGAGTGGACAAGGAAGTGAAGAGAAACCAAGAAATGAAGGAAAACAAAAAGGAAAAATGAAAAAGAGGAAAAAGAAGTAAATGAAAATTAAAAAATGAAGAAAAAAGAAATACCTCCAGGGATCCCACTGGCGACCTTGGAAGTGGCTCTCTGGCCTTGGGGCACAGCCTATCTAGAATTGGTGGAGATGGTACACATACCAGGAATAAAAGGAAAGTAGAGGGACTTGAGAAACAGAAATGAAGAAAAACAAAAAGAAAAATAAATATAATAATAATAAAAAATAAATTAATTTAAAAAAAGAAAGAGAGGAATGTGCCCAGGGATCCCACTGGCACAACTACACAGACTGAGGAAGTGGATCCCAAGCCTCACAGTACAACCTGGCTAGAAGGGGTATAGATAGCACACATCGCCAGGTGTTCAGGGACAGGAAAAGAAGGTAAGTAGAGAGAGATGAGAAGCCGAGACCTGAAGAAAAACAAAAAGGGCAAAAGAAAAAGCAAAAGCAAAAAAAAAAAAAAGTCCCCATGGATCCCACCAGAGTGGTGGTGAGGACCAGGGAAGAAGTTCCCCAGCTGATCAGTGCTTGCAATCTGTCAAGAGGATGCAAAGATGGCACATGGAGCCAGGTGTTCAAGATAAAGGAAGGGGAGGAGATAAGAGACATGAAAGAAACCAAAAGAAGCCAAAAAAAGCAACATCAGCAACAAAGAAATGTCACTGAAAGAGCCAGTTGTTGTGGGCAGGGTGAATCCAAGTGGCATGGAGCTAGCGCCTCCCAGCTGAGGTACTGCAGCCCCCTGGAAAGTGGTGGAGTTTGAGCAGGGGGAAGAAGGGCAGGGGGTGGGAAAATACGTACCACTGGTTACCAGGTGCTCTGTCTCCTGCTGGGAGCTCAGTGAAGTTGTGTTCCTATATCCCCTGTCGGCCGATCTCTCGACAAGAGTCCAAGATGACGAATCCGTGATGTGCTAGCTTACAAAGTATCCCCACTCCGTATCTCTCCTTGCTGTGCATTCTCTTTCAGTTTCTTATTCCATTCAGTGCTTGGTTGAGTTCTTTATCTCTTCATTTGATGCTTAGGGTTCCAGGATTGATGTTTGTCTCTGTTTTACTTAGTTTTTGAATATTTGCTGTGAAGGGACAGTGTGGTACTTGTGTCTATACCACCACATTGGCTCTGCCTCCATGAATTTTTTTTTTTTTAATTTCATTGTGGTAAAATATATATAAGAAAGAGTTTGCCATTTTAACCGTATTAAGTGTACAATTTAATGACATTAATTACATTTACCATTTTGTTCTCAGGGCTTACAAGTGGTTTTGTTCCAATTTGAACTCCTGTTGAGAATTTGCATTTCTAATAAGTTGTCTGGCATTGCCAATGCTGCTTGTTAGGGACCAATTCTGAGAACTACTTGTAGAACAGTGGTTCTCAAAATGTATTAGACATAAGAATCACCTGGGCGTCTTGTTATAATAGATTCTGATTCAGTATTTCTGGGGTGGAAATGCAAATTCTCAGCAGGAGTTCAAAGCCCAGGTCATGACAGTAAATTTGACAATAGAGAGTAAACTCTCATGTGTACTTTCTGGAAAACGACAAGGCAAAGAATCTTGAAACTCTTTTAACGAAAGAATGATCTTTCTCAATGGGAAACATTCAAGAGGGAGCAAAAGAATAGATATTTTCCTTTCTGCAATTTCCATTGGCTATTCTCAGAACAGTATCTAGAATCTTATAATTTAACCTCACTTTATGCTACAACCTTGTCAGACCACCACTATCTTTCTTCTGGATTATAGAACCAATCAGTTGTCATTGAATTGATTTTGACTCATGTCAACCCCACGTGTGTCAGAGAAGAACTGTGGTCCATAGAGTTTTCAGTGGCTGTAATCTTATATAACTAGATTGCCAGGCCTTACATCTATGACACCACCAGTTGCGTTCAAACCTTTTCGTTGATTTTCAAGAACGAACTGTTTGTGCCAGAGTATCGGTATACATAAGATTAATTATCTGGAGAAGTTGTATAAAAATGAACTAACATACTCAGTACCTAGCCTTTCTTATCTTTAAGGAAGAGCCAAGCTTTAGAAAACATTGTTAGCAGTTTGGTTTCACATTCAAGAATACTGACGTTTAAATCCAATACTCCTGAATTTAATACTCAATTCTGTCATTAAATGATCATACGATGTTGGACCTCTCCCAAGCCTTCATTTCCTCTCTTGATGACTGCCATTAAAAACAGTCAGTGGTGGTCAATGAATTGTATATTTTCTTTCTTCTCAATCCAAACTTCTTTTCATTCAAATGTTAAGGAGTTGATACGCTTCTGTCATGGATTGAACTGTGTCCCCCAAAAATATGTGTCAACTTGGTTAGGCCATGATTCCCAGTATTGTGTGATTGTCCACCATTTTGTCATTTGATGAGATTTTCCTGTGTTGTAAATCCTATCACTATGATGTTAATAAGATGGATTAGCAGCAGTTATACTGACGAAATCAGCTTGATACTTTAGCCCAAGAGATTTTGGCTTAATTAGCATAAATATTTGGAGAAAAATGATTCACTGTTACACAATATAATAAATTCCTTCTCTTAACTAAGCCTAAATGTAATTGAAGTTGCACTTTCATTCTGTGGTCTGTTTATTCTTTAATAAAGTATTCCCGAATAATCTACCCTACTCTCAGAAATATATACATAAAACAAAGGGTAAGCTAATAAAACAAGGGTTAGTGAATTTTTTTTTTTATTTTTTAATTTCATGAG
This sequence comes from Dugong dugon, assembly GCA_030035585.1. NCBI lineage: Eukaryota > Metazoa > Chordata > Mammalia > Sirenia > Dugongidae > Dugong > Dugong dugon. The sequence continues at coordinate 110,531,657 of CM057467.1, forward strand.
GTGAGTTGCTTTTATCATAATGGAGATTTCTAATCCAATTATTCTGTCTACTTTTTTAATGTATGAACTTACTGTGAAACATTCTATTAAGAAGACCACAAAATGGACTTCCAGTTTGGGTCTACAATCATGAGGACTTCTTACTTACTAAATGCCAAAATAAGAAAAAAAATTCTTTGTTCTATGCATTTCCAACCATCAGTTTGATTGTATTAGGTTTTCCATTCTGTTTGGATTTTGTGTAGAAATCCTGAATTCAATAATAGTGTTAGGGACTTGAAGCCAAACTGCTGTCTCTCCAAATTGCCAAAAGAACCAATCAACAGAGTCAATGTAGATACAGCATCAGCCATATTGACTGAGTGTGAAACATCTGCTACAAGAGCCTCTGTTCCAAGGCAACTGCAAAGTGAGGAACAGCCCAAATAAGAATATTTTGACGGCGACTACTTAATTGAAGTGTTTCATTCTGTTGTACATAGGGTTGCTATGAGTCAGAACTGACTTGACAGCACCTAACAACAACACTTAATTGAAGACTAGATTTGTGCACATGTGTAAAAATGTTGCTTTGGCTAAAAGGGAACAAACCATCCACCCAAAAGCTAATAAAGATCACCATCATCCAGAAGATAGTCACTAGCTCCACAACAGTCAACACGTATCAAATATTAAGAAAGGAGAGGAAAAAAAACTGTGGCAATCAGCCATTTAGCAGATTAGAACACAGCCAAATCACTTGTCTATGATTTGTGGTGCCATCTGTAAGTTATGTGAAGGCAAAGAAACCCTGCAATCATGAATATGAAAGATCAATAATATAACTATCAAGGAAGAAGAGATATCTCTATGATAGACATAGAGAATAAAAACAAAATTATTTCTTGCAAGAAACCCCACAAGTTTTCAAGAGTTTGCCAAATTTTATTCATCTTATAATCAAAGGCTCCATCACATATGATAGCAGACACTGAATATGAATAATGGAAATATAGGTAAGAGTTGAATTAGTATGCATATTTGGGTGCATATTCTATGTGAATTATAACTGCAATTTAATGATTTTTTTTTCTCCTCTATTTGAGTTAGCTTGTAATTAATTGCTATTTATTTATGGCTTCATTTCTGGTGCTTTTCATAACCAGTTTGTTAATATATTAACAATAAAAAAATATGCAGCATGTGGAGCACGTTCTGTTTTGGCTGTAGTTCGATTTTAACATGTCATAATAAATAGCTCTGACAAACTTGTTACCGACCTGCAAGGTATATTTTTAGGTTCTCCCTCCAGTGAGATTTTAAAATAAAGTCAAACAACTTCTAGGTACATTAATCAGTGTTTTTCCCACTAAACTACAGTGAGCACAAAGAGCAGAGGGAACTGATCTTTTAGCTCGGGCAACACATGGTTATCAGTAGAGTACAATCTGAAGCTTGAAGTTGCCTTCAACTTACCACTGTCCTGCTGTTGTAGCACCATGAAGAGCTAGAGAGCAGTAAAAAGTACAACTCTGGATAACAGAAGAAAACATACTGTTCTCTTTATGTTTATTAATAGGGCATGACAATTGTTCCCGAACTGCCTGGAAGCCATTGTCCTCTGCTACTCTGGAGCGCAGCATCTGATGCAATGATGGACATAGTTACTTATCTAACACAAGCCACGCATCTCCTCCCACCCCCACCGATGAGATGCCAAATGCTCTGAGCATGCATGGGCTTTGTAAAACCTTATAGAGATTTTCGTAAGTAGGCAAATAAAATGGCTTAATTTAACCCTGTTTATTTAAAATAGGTTAAAAGGAGGGTCCAGTCCCTGGAGAAGGACATCATGCATAGTAAAGTAGAGGGTCAGTGAAAAAAGAGGAAGACCCTCAATGAGATGGAACGACACAGTGGCTGCAACAATGGGCTCAAGCACAGCAATGACTGTGAGGATGGAGAACTGGGTGATGTTTCATTCTGTTGTATATCGGGCCCTATGAGTCAGAATCATCTCAACGGCACCTAACAACAATAACAATAGGTCAAAAGATAGATTATTACATGTTGAATTGAAAAAAAATGTAGTTGCTCTATGAAATGACACAAAATAAGCACTTTGCATCATACAGTGGACGGAAGCATGAATAGCCATCAAAATAACATTTTGTAATTGATACCATTTTTATAGACATTTATACAGTCCCTTTTGGTTCACACCCGAGCACGTAACAATTTGTTCCACTGCTCTGTCACATGGAGTCACTATGAGTAGTTTTAGACTCGATGCCACTAAACAACAACAGCAATGGCGTCCTTGGGTGGCACAAATGGTTAAGGGCTGGATTATTAACCGAAAGGTTGGTGTTTCAAACTCACTCAGAGGCGCCTTAGAAATAAAGCTTGGGAATCAGCTTCTGAAAGATCACAGCCCTGAAAGCCCTATCGAGTAGGTGTTACCATGAATCAGAATGACTATGCAGCAACTAACAACAATGATGGTTTCCAAAATCCTTGTTAAATTCCCCAACTTAGTGACGAAATTCTCAATAAAAGCAACCCCGGTAGTGCAGGGGGAGAGATGTGGCAGTTTGCTTCTATAAAGATGACAACCTTAGAAACCCTGTGGGGCAGTTCTGTTCTGTCCTGTAGAGTCGTTATGCGTCTGAATTGACTTGACAGCAATGAGTTTGTTTTTTGTTTTTGTTTTTGCATTTTTTTTTTTTTGGATTCTCAATAACACTGAGATAGATACTACTCTAGTTCCTATTTTATAGGTAAAAACAGGAGACTCAGTGGGGCAAAATAACTTTCTGAGGGTTACAGATATAAAATTGTCATAGTAAGGATTCAATCCCTGAGAAACACTGAATAGGAAACAAGTGTGCTTTCTAACATACTCTGTTACAATTTAAGTCAATAATAATAGCTACAATTAATTGGGGACTTACTAAATACCTAAAGTTATGCTTAACTCTCTACATACATTACCTAATTTAACATTCACTGTAATTCTCTTAGAAAGGCATACATAATCTCCAGTTTCAGGGAAGAAAATGGCCTTTTTGTGTGTGTGTGTGCTTTAAGTGAAAGTTTACTGTTCAAGTTATTTCTCATACAAAAATTTATACACACATTATTATGTGACTCTAGCTGCTCTCCCTGTGACAGCACACTCCTCCTTTCCGCCCCAGATTTCCTATGTCCATTCAACCAACTCCTGACCATTTTTGCCTTCTCATCTTGCCTTCAGACAGGAGTTGCCCATTTAGTCTCATGTGTCTCCTTGAGCTGAGAAGCACTCTCTTCTCAAATATCATTTTATGTCCCATACTGCAGTTTAATCTTTGTCCAAAAAGTTGGTTTTGGGAATGGTTTCAGTTCTGGGCTAACAGAGAGTCTGGGGGCCATGTCTTCCAGGGTCCCTCCAGTCTCAGTCAGACCATTAAGTCTGGTCTTTTTACTAGAATTTGAGTTCTGCATCCCACTTTTCTCCTGCTTCGCCAGGGATTCTCTGTTGTATTCCCTGTCAGGGCATTCATTGGTAGTAGCAGGGCACCATCGAGTTCTTCTTGTCTCAGGCTGATGGAGTTTCTGGTTTATGTGGCCCTTTCTGTCTCGTAGGCTAATTGGTTGGGACCACTTGATGTATCTTAGATGGCTGCTCACTAGCTTTTAAGACCCAGGCACCACTCACTAAAAAAGGATGCAGAACACTTTCTGAATAAACTTTGTTATGGCAGTTGATCTACGTGTCCCCTGAAACCATGATCCCCAGACCCCTGCCCCTGCTACTCTGTCCCTCAAAGTGTTTAATTGTGTTCAGGAAACTTCTTAGCTTTTGGTTTAGTCTAGTTGTGCTGACTTTTCCTGTATTGTGTGTTGTCCTTCCCTTCACCTAAGATAATTCTCATCTACTATCTAGTTAGTGAATACCCCTCTCCCTCTCTCCCCAGCCTCCTACCCATCAAAGAATGTTTTCTTCTGTGTTTAAACCTTTTCTTGAGTTCTTAAAATAGTAGTCTCATACAATATTTGTTCATTTGCTACAGACTAATTTCATTCAGTATAATGCCTTCCAGATTCATCCATGTTATGAGATGTTTGGCAGATTCATCATTGTTCTTTATCATTGTGTAGTGTTCCAGTCTCTTCACAACCTCTCCAACATTTATTGTTTTGTGTTTTTGGATTAATGCTAGCCTTGTTGGGGAGAGATGGTATCTCATTGTAGTTTTGATTTTTATTTCTCTAATGACTAATGATCTTGAGTATTTCCTCATGTGTCTGTTAGCTGCCTGAATGTCTTCTTTGGTGCAGGGCCTGTTCATATCCTTTGCCCATTTTTTAACTGGGTTATTTGTCTTTTTGTTGTTGAGGTTTTGCAGTATCTTGTAGACTTTAGTGATTAGATGCTGATCAGATTTGTCATAACCAATTTTTTTTCCCAGTCTGTAGGTTGTCTTTTTACTCTTTTGGTGAAGTCTTTTGATGAGCATAAGTGTTTGATTTTTAGGAGCTCCCAGTTATCTAGTTTCTCTTCTGGGGTTTGTGCATTGTTAGTAATGCTTTATATTCTGTTTATGCCATGTATTAGGGCTCCTAGCATTGTCCCTATTTTTTCTTCCATGATCTTTATCGTTTTTGATTTTATATTTAGGTATTTGATCCATTTTGAGTTAGTTTTTTGCATGGTGGGAGGTATGGGTCTTGTTTCAGTTTTCTGCAGATGCGTATCCAGTTGTGCCAACACTATTTGTGAAAGAGACTGTCTTTTCCCAAATTAACGGACTTTGGGGCTTAGTAGAATATCACTTGCTCATAGGTCAATGAATCTACACCTGGATTCTCAATTCTGTTCCATTGGTCTATGTATCTGTTGTTGTTCTAGGCTGTTTTGACTACCGTGACAGTATAATATGTTCTAAAACCAGGCAGTGTGAGGCCTCCCGCTGTATTCTTCTTCTTCAGTAATCCTTTACTTATCTGGGGCCTTGCCCCTTTCCATATGAAGTTGGTGATTTGTTTCTCCATCTCTTTAAAAAATGGTGTTGGAATTTGGATTTGGATTGTGTTCTATCTGTAGATCACTTTTGGGTAGAATAGACATTTTCACAATGTTGAGTCTTCCTATTCATGAGCAAGGTATGTTTTTCCACTTACGTAGACCTCTTTTCATTTCTTGCAGTAGGGTTTGTAGTTTTGTTTGTATAGCTATTTTATGTCTCTGGTTAGATTTATTTCAAAGTATTTTATCTTCTTGGGGGCTATTGTAAATGGTATTGATTTGGTGATTTCCTCTTGGAAGTTCTCTTTATTGGTATAGAGGATTTTTCTATGCTGATCTTGTATCCTGATACTTTGCTGAAATCTTCAATTTGTAGTAGTTTTCTTGAGGATTCTTTGGGGTTTTCTGTGTATAAGATCATATCATCTTCAAATAGAGATACTTTTACTTCTTCCTTACCAATTTGTATGCCCTTTATTTTTTTTTCTAGCCTAATTGCTCTGGCTAGGACCTCCAGCACAATGTTGAATAAGAGTGGTGATAAAGTGCATCCTTGACTGGTTCCCATTCTAAGGAGGAATGGTTTCAGACTCCCTATATTTAGGATGATGTTAGCTGTTGGCTTTGTGTAAGTGCCCTTAAATATGTTGAGAGAAATTTCCCTTCTATTCCTATTTTGCTGAGATTTTATCTTGAACGGGCGTTGGACTTTGTCAAATGCTTTTTCTTCATCAATTGATAAGATCATGTGGTTCTTGTCTTTTATTTTATTTATGTGATGGATTACATTGATTAAACCATCCCTGCATACCTAGTATAAATCCTACTTGATCATGGTGAATTTTTTTTTTTTTTTTTTTGATATGTTGTTGAGTTCTGTTGGCTAGAATTTTGTTGAGAATCTTTGTGTTTAAGTTCATGAGGTATATTGGTCTGTAATTTTCTTTTTTTTTTGTGATGCCTTTACCTGGTTTGGGAATCAAGGTTATGCTGGCTTTATAGAATGAGTTTGGGAGTATTCCATCCTTTTCTATGATCTGAAATACCTTTAGGAATAATAGTGTTAACTCTTCTTTGGAAGTTTGGTAGAATTCTCCAGTGAAACCATCAGGGCCAGGGCTTTTTTCTTTTGCTGGGAGTTTTTTAATTACTTTTTCAATCTCTTCTTTTGTTATAGGTTTATTTAGTTGTTCTGCCTCTGCTTGTGTTAGTTTAGGTAGGTAGTGTGTTTCTAGAAATTTGCCCATTTCCTCTAGGTTTTCAAAGTTGTTGGAGTACAATTTTTCATAGTATTCTGTTATGATATATTTAATTTTAGTTAGGTCTGTTGTGATATCGCTCATCTCATTTTTTATTCTGGCTATTTCTCTTCTTTTTTGTTTTTCTTTTGTCAGTTTAGCCAGTGGTTTATCAATTTTGTTGGTGTTTTTAAAGAACCAGCTTTTGGTCTTGTTAATGCTTTCTATTGTTTTTCCATTGTCTATTTCATTTAATTCTACCCTAATTCTTATTATTTCCTTTCTTCTGGCACACAAAGGCTTCTTTTGCTGCTCTCTTTCTACTTGTTTGAGATGTGGGGTTAATGTTTTGATTTTGGCCCTTTCTTCTTTTTGGATGTGTGCATTTATTGCTATAAATTGACCTTTTGCTGTGTCCCAAAGGCTCCGGTAGGATATGTTTTCATTCTTATTTGATTCTGTGGATTTCTTTACTCCATCCTTAATTTCCTCTATAAGCCAGTAGTTTTTGAGCAAGGTGTTGTTCAGTTTCCATGTGTTGGATTTTTTTACCCTTGCTTTTTCTGTTATTGATATTTACTTTTATGACTTTATGTTCAGAAAAGATGCTTTGCAATATTTAATGCTTTGGATTGTTAAGGCTTGCTTTATGGTCTACTATGTGGTCTATTCTGGAGAACGTTCCAAATGTGTTGGAAAAGAAAGTATACTTTGCTGCTGTTGGGTGGAGTATTTTATATATGTCTATGAGATGAAGTTGTTTGGTAGATCTTCCTTGTCTTTACTGAGCTTCTTTTTAGATGTTCTGTCCTTTACCAAAAGTGGTTTGTTGAAGTCTCCTACTATTATTATGGAGCTGTCTATCTCTCTTTTCAGTGCTGTTACAGTTTGTTTTATGTATTTTGGAGCCCTGTCATTGGGTGCGTAAATATTTATTATGGTTATGTCCTCCTGGTGTACTGACCTTTTAATCATTATATAGTGTCCTTCCTTATCTTTTGTGGTGGATTTTACTTTAAAGTCTATTTTGTCAGAGATTAATATTGCCACTCATGCTTTTTTTTATTGTTGTTTGCTTGATATATTTTTTTCCATCCTTTGAGTTTTAGTTTGTAAATCTGTCCTTTTTCATTATGAAATAATAAATATTCTAGAAATGATTTATTAGAGCATATAAATCAAGATCCTAGGCTATACATTTTCATTTTAAGATGGTAAATTAGGACATCAACTATAACATGTTTTAAATTTAAGGCAATATATAAATTACATAACATATAAGGAGCTTAGGTGACACAGTGGTTAAGTAGTCAGCTGATAACCAAAAGATCAGCAGTTACAACCCACCAGCATCGTCTCCTGGAGTAAATACCTGGCCATCTGCTTCCATCTGTATGCAAAAGCTCGATAATGAATAAGGAAGACTGAAGAAGAATTGATGCCTTTGAATTACAGTGTTGGTGAAGAATATTGAATATACCATGGACTTCCAGAAGAACAAATAAATCTGTCTTGGAAGAAGGACAGCCAGAATGCTCCTTAGAAGCAAGGATGGTGAGACTTTGACTCATTTACTTTGGAGATGTTATGAGGAGGGACCACTCCCTGGAGAAGGACATCATGTTTGGTAAAGTAGAGGGTCAGTGAAAAAGAGGAAGACTCTCAACAAGATGGATTGACATAGTGGCTGCAACAATGGGCTCAAATATAGCAATGATTGTGAGGATGGCGCAGGAGCAGGCAGTGTTTCATTCTGTTGTACATGGGTTTGTTATGGCAACTAACAACAACAACGTCTGCTCCCATAAAGATTTCAGCCTAGGAAACCCTATGGGGAAGTGCTACTCTGTCATATAGAGTGGCTATGAGTTGAAATCGACTTGACAGCACACAACAACAACGTATAATATATGATGTTTTCTTTTTAAATAGAAATAAAAAATGATATGAAAGTATTTGGATGTTATTTTAAGGTATATTTTACACAGTAAATTATATTATTCTAATGAATATTTTTATCAAAAGAAACTGTAGACTAATATGCATTTCTGTCTTGGAGAAAAAGAGATTATTGCTATAGCTACAAAGACAATCCAACAATACAAAATTTTTCCTTACTGGTTGCTGAATAGTGTTACAGAAACTGTGGAAATCACATATTTTCAAACGTTAAAGGAATGCTAATGCAGATGTAAATTGGTTAGGAAAAAAATTACTTGTGTACATTTCTGATTGGAATGAAAATCAGAAAAAATATTCTAAATTAACAATATGCGTTATAATGTAATTTGGAAATATTTTTGACTTAATGATCCCAATATATAAATTTTTCACAAGAGAATAATTTGTTAAATGTATAAAACATATGGTAAATGACATGAGAGATAGAGAAAAAGGCTAAATAGTTATTAATGATGGATTTATAAAAAATTATTTTACAATTTTCTTTCTTTTCTTTTTTTTTTTTTTTTAACCATGCTTTAGGTAAAAGTTTACAGAGAAAATTAGTTTCTCATTAAACAATTAATGCTCAAATTGTTTTGTGACATTTGTTGCTAATCCTGTGATTTGTTAACACTCTCCTCTTCTTGACCTCAGGTCCCCCAATTCCATTTGTCCTGTTTCCTGTGACTTCCTGTCTTCTCATCTTTGCTTTTGGGCTGGTATGCACATTTAGGCTCCTATACACGGTTGAACTACATGTGTCATTGTTCATTTTATAGGCCATCTAATCTTTCATTTGCTAATGTGGCATGACTCAAAATGAGAAGACGAGAACAGCGACAAACATCCATTAATAATTGGAACATGGATGTATGAAGTATGAATCTAGGAAAGTTGGAAATTGTAAAAAATGAAATGGAACTCAAACATTGATATTCTAGGCATTAATGAGCTGAAATGGGCTGGTTTTGGCCATTTTAAATCAAACAATCCTATGGTCTACTATGCCGGGAATGGCAACTTGAAAAGGAATGGTGTTGCATTCATTGTCAAAAATAACATTTCAAGATCTATCCTGAAATACAATGCTGTCAGTGATAGGATAATATGCATACACCTACATGGAAGACCACTTAATACGACTATTATTCAAATGTATGCACTGACCACTAAGTCAAAGGATGAAGAAATTGAAGATTTTAACCAACTTCTGCAGTCTGAAATGGATCAAACATGTGATCAGGATGCATTGATAATTACTGGTGATTGAAATGGAAAAGCTGGAAATAAAGAAGAAGGATAGGTAGTTGGAAAATATGACTGTGGTAATAGAAATAATGTCAGATTTGCACCATAAAGGACAAAGGAGGGTACTATATAATGATTAAAGGGATGATCCATCCTGAAGACATAACCATAATAAATATGTACACACTCAGTGACAGGGCTCCAAAATACATAAAATAAACTCTAACAGCACTAACAAGAGAAATTGACAGTTCCACAATAATAGTAGGAGACTTCAACACACCACTCTTGGTAAAGGACAGACATCTAGAAAGAAACTCAACAAAGATAGAGAAGATCTTTCCACCCAACAACTGCAAAGTAAAAATTATTTTCCAATGCACATGGAATACTCTCCAGAATAGACCACATCTTAGGCCACAGAGCAACCTTCAACAAAATCCAAAACTCTGAAGTAATACAAAGTATCTTCTCTGACCACAACACCATCAAAGTAGAAATTAACAACAGGAAGAGAAAGGAAAAAAAAATCAATTACTTGGAAACTGAATAACACCCTGTTTAAAAACCACTGGGTAATAGAAAAAATCAAAGATGGAATAAAAAAATTCCTAGAATTAAACAAGAATGAAAACACATCATACCAAAACCTTTGGAACACAGAAAAGGAAGTTCTCAGAGGTCAATTTATAGCAATAGATGCACACATCAAAAAACAAGAAAGGGACAAAATCAAAACATTAGCTGCACAACTCGAACAAATAGAAAGAGAACAACTAAAGAAGCCTACAGTCACCAGAAAAAAGGAAATACTAAAGATCACAGCAGAATTAAATGAAATAGAGAATAGAGAAACAGTAGAAAGAATAAACAAAACCAAAACTTGGTTCTTTGAAAGGATCAACAAAGTTGACAAACCACTGGCCAGACTGACAAAAGAAAAACAGGAGAGGACACAAATAACCCAAATGAGAAATGAAATGGGGGACATCACAACAGACCCAACTGAAATAAAAAAGGATCATAACAGAGTATTATGAACAACTATATTCCATCAAATTTGAAAACCTAGAGGAAATAGACAAATTTCCAAAAACATACAACCTACCCAAAGTAATATAAAATGATGTTGAAAATCTGGTCAGACTTATAACAAGAGAATAAATTGAAAAGGTAAAAAAAATAAAAACAAAAAAAACCTCCCAACTAAAAAAAGCCCTGGCCCAGATGGCCTCACTGGAGAATTCTACCAAACATTCAGAGAAGAGTTTATACCAGTACTACTCAAACTATTTCAGAACATAGAAAAGGAAGCTATACTTTCTAATTCATTCTATGAAGCCAGCATAACCTTGATACCAAAACCAAGCAAAGATGCCGCAAAAAATAGAAAATTACAGACCAGTATCTCTCATGAGTATAGATGTAAAAATTTGCAACAAAATTCTTGTCACTAGAATTCAATATCATATCAAAAACATAATATACCACAACTGAGCAGGATTCATTCTAGTTATGCAAGAATGGCTCAGCATTAGAAAATCAATCAACATAATCCATCACATAAATAAAAGGAAAGAAAAGAATCACATGATCATCTCAATAGACACACAAAAGTCATGTGACAAAGTCCAACATCCATTCCTGATAAAAACTCTCAATTAAATAGGTATAGAAGGGAAATTTCTCAACACAATAAAGGGCATCTATAAAAAACCAACTTCCAACATCATTCTTAACAGAGAGAGGCTGAAAACATTCCCCTTGAGAACAGGAACAGGACAAGGATGCCCTTTATCACCGTTCCTATTTAACATGATGCTGGAAGTCCTAGCTAGAGCAATAAAGCAAGAAAAAGAAATAAAGTACATCCAGATTGATAATGAAGAAGTAAAACTGTCGCTATTTGGGGATTATATGATACTACGCATAGAAAACCCTAAAGACTCCATGAGAAAACTCCTGGAACTAATAGAAAGATTCAGCAGAGTAACAGGGTACAAGATAAATATACAAAAATCAGTTGGATCCCTATACACCAATAAAGAGAACAATGATAAGGAAATCAGGAAAACAATACTGTTTATAATAGCCCCTACAAAAATAAAATACTTAGGAATAAATCTAACCAAGTCATGTAAAAGACCTATACAAAGAAAACTACAAAACACTACTACAAGAAACCAAAAGAGATTTACATAAATGGAAAACTTACCATGCTCATGGATAGGTAGACTCAACACTGAAAATGACAATTCTACCCGAAGCAATCTACAAATACAGTGCAATCCCGATCTGAATACCAACAACATTCTTTAAAGAGATGGATAAACCAATCATTAACTTTATATGGAAAGAGAACGTGCCGCAGATAAGTAAAGCACTATTGAAGAAGAAGAATAAAGTAGGAGGACCCACACTACCTAACCTCAGAACTTACTATCCAGCTATGGTAGCCAAAATAGCCTGTATTGGTACCATCATCACAGATACACTGACCAGTGGAACAGAATTGAGAACCCAGATGTAAATCCATCCACATATGGTCACTTGATCTTTGACAAGGACCTACATCCATCAAATGGGGAAAAGACAGTCTTTTTAACAAACAGTGCTGGCAAAACTGGATGTCCATCTGCAAAAAAATGAAATAGGACTCATACCTCTCACCATACACAAAAACTAATTCAAAATGGATCAAAGACCTACATATAAAGCCCAAAACTATGAAGATTGTAGAAGAAAAAATAAGATCAACACTAGAGGCCCTAATATACGGCATTAATAGGATACAAACCATAACTAACAACATACAAACTGCAGAAGATATGCTAGATAACTGGGATATTCTAAAAATTAAACACTTATGCTCTTCAAAAGACTTCACCAAAAGAGTGAAAATAGAACCTACAGACTGGGAAAAAAAGTTTTGGACATTACAAATCCGACAAATGTCTAATCTCTAAAATCTACAGGAAAATCCAATACCTCTACAACAAAAATATAAATAATCCAATTAAAAAATGGGCAAAGGAAATGAAGAGACACTTCACCAAGGAAGACATTAAAGTAACTAATAGACACTTGAGGAAATGCTGGTGATCATTACCCATTAGAGAAATGCAAGTCAAAATCACAATGCGATAACATCTCACCCCTGCATTACTGGCACAAATCAAACAAACAGAAAATAACAAATGTTGGAGAGGCTGCGGGGAGACTGGAACTCTTATGCTCTGCTGGTAGGAAAGTAAAATGATACAACCATTTTGGAAAACGATATGGCGCTTCCTTAGAAAGCTAGAAATAGAAATACTATATGGTCCAGCAATCCCACTCCTAAGAATATATTCTAGACAAATAAAAGTCCTCATACAAATAGATATATGCACACTATGTTCATTGCAGCATTGTTAACAATAGCAAAAAGATGGAAACAACCAACATGCCCATCAACAGATGAATATACACACAATAGAATATTATACAATGATAAAGAACAGTGATGAATCTGTGAAACATCTTGTAACATGGATGAATCTGGAGGGCATTAAGCTGAGCAAAATAAGTCGATACAAGAGGACAAATATTGTATGAGACCACTACTGTAAAAACTCATGAAAATGTTTACACACACCAAAAGAAACAATATTTGATGGTTATGAGGGAGGGCAGGGGTCGGGATGGAAAACCACTAAACAGACAATAGATAGGTGGTAACTTTGGTGAAGGGTAAGAGAGTACACAGTACTGGGGAAGCCAGAACAACTTGTCCAAGGAAAAGTCATGGAAGCTCCATAAATACATCCAAACTCCCTGAGGGACCAAACTGCTGAGCTGAGAGCTATGCTGACCATGGTCTTGGGGAACAGCTAGCTCAATTAGCATAACATAGTTTATAAAGAAAATTTTCTATATTCTACTTTGGTGAGTAGCGTCTGAGCTCTTAAAAGCCTGTGCGTGGCCATTTAAAATACTCCACTGGTCTCATCCCTTTGGGAACAAGGGAGAATGAAGAAAATTAAAGATACGAGGGAAAGATTAGTCCAGAAGATAATGGACCACAGCTACCACGGCCTCCACCGGACTGAGTGCAGAATAACTATATGGTGCTGGGCTGCCAGCACTGACTGCCCTGACAGGGATCACAGTAGAGGGTCTTGGACAGAGCTGGATGAAAATGTAGAACAAAATTCTAATTCACAAAAAAAGACCAGACTTACTGGCCTGACAGAGACTGGAGAACTCTGACAGTATGGTCCCCAGACATCCTTTTAGCTCAGTAATGAAGTCACTCCTGAGGTTCACCATTCAGCCAATAATTAGACAGGCGCATAAAACAAAACCAGACTAAAGAGGCACACCAGCTCAGGGGCAAGGACTAGAAGGCTGGAGGGGACTGGAAAGCTGATAATAGGGAACCTAAGGTCAAGAAGGGAGAGTGTTGACATGTTGTGGTGTTGTTAACCAATGTCATAAAACAATATGTGTACTAACCATTTAATGAGAAACTAATTTGTTCTGTAAACTTTCATCTAAAGTACAATTTAAAAAAAATGAACAAAATCAAATGATGCATTGCATTGGGCAAATCTGCTGCAAAAGGCCTCCTTAAAGTCTTAAAAAGCAAAGATGTCACTTTGGTGATTAAGGTGCACCTGACCGAAGACTTGGTGTTTTCCATCCACGTCATATGCCTGGGAATGCTGGACAATGAATAAGGAAAACAAAAGAATAATTGATGCCTTTGAGTTGCAGTTTTGGCAAAGAGTATTAAATATACCATGGACTGCCAGAAGAATGAACCAATCTGTCTTGCAAGAAGTACAGCCAGGACACTCCTCAGAAGCAAGGATGATGAGACTTCATCTCACATACTTTGGACGTGTTATCAGGAGGGACCAGTACCTGGAGAAGGACATCATGCTTAGTAAAGTGGAGGGTCAGCGAAAAAGAGGAAGACCCTCAACAAGATGGATTGACACAGTGGCTGCAACAATAGGCTCAAGCACAGCAACAAATATGAGGATGGTGCAGGACTGGGCAGTGTTTCATTCTGTTGTGTGTAGAGTTGCTACGGATCGGAATCAGCTTGTTGGCACCTAACAACAACAACAACATACTTACAATGCACAACCTGAATATGAAATTAGTAAGACAATTTTATTTAAAATAGCATTAAAAAGTATAAAACACTTAGGAATAAGCTCGACAAAAAAGTGCAAAATGTATACTCTAAAAAACTACTAAATATAGTTGAAAGAAAATTTAAAAGACCTAAAAAATAGAAATAGATCTGTCTTAATGGATCAGAAGACTTAATATTTTCAAGCTGTCAATATTCCCCAAATTAATTTATAGATTCAACACAATCCTACAGAATTACAGCTGACCTCATTGAACAAACTGGCAGTCTGATTCTAAAATGCAGATAGAATTTCAAGGGAGTCTGTTTTAGTTTTCTAAAGCTGCTCTAACAAAATAACAGAAATGTATTGTCTAAAAGTTCTGGAGGTTGGAAGTCCAAATCAGTGTATCAGGTATGATGACTCCTTCTGAAGTATCTGAGAGATGATGAGTTCAAACTCCCTCTCCTTGCTTCTGGTAGGTGCTGGTAATCCTTGGCATTCCTTGACTTATAAATACATCTTCAAATCCCATCTTCCCCCATGTGACTTTTTCTCCATGTCTGTTCTCTACTTTTATAGGACAGCACTCAGAGATTAGGACTTACTTTACACTCTACTATGGCATGACCTTGTTAATTTAAATAATAAAATCTTCCAAGAAAAAAATCTATTTCCAAACAAGACCATCTTCACAGGTACAGAGGTTTAGACTTCAGCATACATCTTTTGGGTACAAAATTCCATCCATAACAGACCTATGATAGTGAAAACAAACTCAGGGAAAAAAAAGAAGTAATACTCCTCTTTCTGATTTCAAATTTACACAAAGCAAGGGTAATCAGCAGAATTTAGTACTGGTGCAAGAATAAACATATACATTAATGGAATAGAATTGAGAGTCCAGAAATAAACTTATGTGTTAATTATTAAATCAACTGATTTTCAGCAAGGATCCCAAGACCATTCAATGAATTAATGGTCTCTTCAACAAATGTTGCTGAGACAACTGGATCTCCACATAAAAAGATAAAGTTGGATCCTGTCTTAGTTATCTAGTGCTGGTAAAACAGAAATACCATATCTGGGTGGCTTGGACAAACAAATTTATTTTCTCACAATTTAGGAGGCTAGAAGTCTAAATTCAGAGCACTAGCTCTAGGGGAAGTCTTTATCTCTCTGTTGCCTCTGGAAGAAAGCCCCTGTGTCTTATGAACTTCTGCTCCTGGGCAATCTTCATGAGGCTTGACATCTCTCTTCTCTAAACTCTGCTGATCTCCCTTGCTTGTTTAATCTCTTTTATATCTCAGAAGAGATTGACTCAATATATACCTTAATCCTGTTTCATTAACATAATAAACATTACCTGATCCTCATGCACACAACTTAATTCTGCCTTGATATAACAAACACAATCCATTCAAGAATGGGATTAAAACCACAGGCAGAGGTTAGGATTTACAACACATATTTTTGGGGGACACAATTCAATCCATAATATTCCACCCTTTGTCCCCCAAAATTCATGTCCTTGCCACATGTGTAATACATTCATCTTAGCATATCATCCCGAAAGTCTTAAATCAACTCAAATTTCAAAACCCGAAAATCCTAATTATCTAAATCAAATATATGTAAGACTTTAGGCATATTCCAACCTGGGGCAAAATTTCTCCTCATCTGTGAACCTATGAAATCTAGACTACAAGTTATCTTTTTCCAAATTACAATGGTGGAATAGGCACAAAGTAGACATCTACATTACAAATGGGGGAAATTGGAGGAAAAAAAGGGATAACAGTCACCAACCAAGTCCAAAACACAGCAGAACAAATTACATTAGCTCTCAAGGCTTGAAAATCATCCTCTCTTCATTGAAACTATCTAGGCAATGTTCCCCACTCAAGACTCAGTGTTGGCCACACCCTCTGGATTTTTGGGTGTGAGCCCCTCAGCCCGGGGCTTCAGGTCTACCTTCTAGGACATATGTCCTTAGTTTGTACAACAGAATTATCCAAATCTTTAAGTTCTATTTTCATTTTGCATAATTCATTTTTAAGTTCTTCTCTTTCCCCTTGCATTTTACTATAAGCACCAAAAAGAAACCATACGACCCCTTTAAGGTCTTACTTAGAAATCTCATCAGGCAGATATCCATGTTTGTCACTTACAAGTTCTAACTTCCACCAAAGATTTGAACATAATTCAAATAAGTTATTTTCCACTGCATAAAAAGCACTGCCCTTCCTACATTGTTCAATCACATGATCATCATTTTCTTTCAAAGCCTTACCAGAAGCATATTTAATGTTTACATTTCTGGCAACATTCTGTTGCTGGCACCATATGTGTTCTCTAAGATGATAGAGACTATCTATAGCACTCCTCACTTCTTTCTGAGCCCTCACCAGAATTGTCTTTGATGTCCATATTTCTGCCAATGGTCTCTTCAAGACAATCCAGACTTTTACCATTAGACACCTTAAAACTCTTTCAGCCTCCACCCATTATCCAATTCCGAAAGCACTTCCACATTGTAGGTATTTGTTAGAGAACCACCCCACTCTTCTGGTACCAAATTCTGTCTTAGTTATCTAGTGCTGGTAAAACAGAAATATCATAAATTCACGCTTTAACAAACAGAAATGTTATTTTCTCACAGTTTAGGAGGGTAGAAGTCCAAATTCAGAGTGCCATCTCTGGAAGAAGGCTTTCTCTCTCTTTAGGCCCTGGAGGAAGGTCCTTGTCTCTTCTGAGTTTCTGCTGCTGGGAAATCTTCATGTGGCTTGGCATCTCTCTTCCTCCATCTGCTTCTCTCTCTTGCTTGTTTAATCTCTTTTATACCTCAAAGAGATTGACTCAAGATACACCCTAATCCTCTGCCACAATTAACATAATAAACATAACCTGATCTTGCTTCATTAACATAACAAACACAACTCATTCACATATAGGATTATAACCACAGGCACAGGTTAGGATTTACAACACATATTTTTGGGGGACACAATTTAAACCGTAATAGACCTTTACCTCACAAAAGTTAACTCAAAATTAATGAAAGGGTCTTAGAAGAGGTGTGGCCAACATGACAGAGTAGTTAGATGCTTCCTATATCCCTCTTATAACAAAGACCTGGAAAAACAAGTGATTTGATTCTATATGAAATATCTAGGAGCCCTGAACAAGGCAAAGCTGAGGAATCCATCTCATTGATAGGGGAGAGGCAGAAGCTTTGGAAGAAGCGAAGAGTGCCAAAGCCGCAAGAGCGAAACTACAGCGCTGCAGCCACGCTGGTCCACAGTGAAGCAGGCAAACACTGCGCTGTGTGTGAGCTCGGGAAGCAGTTTCCACATTGAGAGAGACCTGGCAACAGAGTTTCTGCTTGGACACTCTGAACCAGTGACAAGCAGCTCCCAAGAGGCTAAGATAAGTACGTGCGTGCACACTTTCACGGGATTTTTTTTTTTTAAAAAGCCTTTGGGAGAAACCTCTCTCTCTTTTACTGATTCTCTCCACGCTCTTCACCGGGAGTCCGCTGGGCTGGAAGTAGATCCCAAAAGGCACCCTGACCCATTCTCCTGGACTTGGAGAGGGAACAAATAAGCTACTGGCTCCCCTAAGCCAGGAACACAGGGTCGGCACAGCTCCTTTGCTAGGCACAGGTATCAGGAGTCCACAGACTCTGAGTGCCTTACACCCCTGTATAGACTTGTGGGGACCCATCTCAACAACATTAGTCCTCACTACCACAGTACAACAGGCAAACATATGAAGTTTAACTTCACTGCTTCAGCTGTGAATTGGCAGATTTGTGACCCTTGAAATAGCCCTACCCCTTAAGTAGGCATTTTTATCGATCTGCAGCAAGGGCTTGAGGACTGGTGATATCACCTAAAGTGCCTAGTCACCTGCTACAGGAGTCCAAGAAAAAGTGGTGCCCTCGAGTCACCCCAACAGAGTGGGGTGCTCATACTCCAGCTGCAAATCTCACCTAGCTATTCACCCTAGAAAATAGGGACACAATTTCCGTTCAGACTCTCAGGGGCAGCCGTCAGCCCCCTGCCTGACTCAGCGCGTGATACGCTACCACAGCCAGAGTCCAGTGCCTGCACCAATCACCCATGCCTCTCTAGGACTGGGGGTGAAAGCCTGCATCACACACTTTGTGACCGAGTGCCTGAACACCTCAGCTGAGCCCATATAGGAAAATTTAATGGACTCCTGTGTGCACATACTTAGTTACAGAACTTATTACCTGGTGACAGGTCGTTAGAGATCCAAAGGTGTCAAAACTCAAACTAGTGCACACGAGCAGCCTATTTGGGCATATCAAAACAAAACAAAATAAGAAGCTAGGTCTCACTAAACAAATACAAAACAAAATTATAATAAATTATTGATGACTTGGAGACAACAGTCAATATCAAGTCACATAAAGAGGCAGTCCATGATGGCTTCAGCAAGCTCCCAAAATAAAGAATCAATAAATTCTCTGGAGGAAGAGAACTTGGAATTACCAGAGGTGGAATACAAAAGATTAATATACAGAACTCTTCTAGAAATTAGAAAGGAAATTTGACAAAATGAATAAACTTCCAAGGAACATACAGACAAAGTAGTAGTGGAACTTAAAAAAGTTATTCAAGAACATAATGCCAAATTTAATAGGCTGCAAGAATACACAGAGAGACAGCAACCAGAAATCCAGAAGATTAACAATAAAATTTCAGAATTAGACAACTCAGTAGAAAGTCATAGGAGCAGAACTGAGGCAGTAGAAGTTAGAATTAGTGACATTGAAGATAAATCTCTTGATGCCAACTTATCTAAGGAAAATCAGATAAAAGAATTAAAAAGAATGAAGAAACTCTAAGAATCATGTGGGACTCTATCAAGAGAAATAACCTACGAGTGATTGGAGTACCAGAGCAGGGGGGGATAACAGAAAATACAGAGAAAATTGTTGAAGATTTGTTGACAGAAAACTTCCCTGATATCATGAAAGATGAGAAGATATCTATCCAAGATGCTCATTGAACCCACATAAGGTAAATCCCAAAAGAAAGTCACAAAGACATATTATAATCAAACTTACCAAAACCAAAGATAAAGAGAGAATTTTAAGAGCAGCTAGGGATAAAAGAAAAGTCATCTACAAAGGAGAGTCAGTTAGAATAAGCTCAGACTACTCAGCAGAAACCATGCAGGCTAGAAGGCAATGGGATGACATATATAAAGCCTTGAAGGAAAATAACTGTCAGTCAAGAATTATATATCCAGCAAAACTGTCTCTCAAAAATGATGGCAAAATTAGGGCATTTCCAGATAAACAGAAGTTCAGGGAATTTGCAAAAACCAAACCAAAATTACAAGAAATACTAAAGGGAGTCCTACGATTAGATAATAAATAACACCAGCTAACAACGCAAGACTAGAACACAGGACAGAGCAACCACATATTGACTCAGATACGGATATTGAAAATACATCAAAGCTAAAACATTGAAAACAGGGAGACAGATGTCAATATGTAAAAAAGGATAATATTAAAACAAAAGAGAGGGACTTAAAAAATGGAGACATTGATTTTTTATATGGAGGGGAAGTTAAGGTGATATAAAGTATTAAAAGACTGGTATAAACTTAGAAAAATAGAGGTAAATATTAAGGTAACCACAAAGGACTCTAACAATCCTACAGATCAAGATAAAACAGCAGAAAAACATAAAGACCCAGCAAACACAAAACCTACAACTCCAAGAAAAATATGAAAAAAAATACATAAAGAAAAATGACTCAGCACAGAAAATTGAGGAGAACAAAGAAACTGTGAACAACACACAAAAAGAGATATCAGGATGACTGCACTAAACTCATACCTATCAATAATTACGCTGAATGTAAACGGATTTAATGTACCAATAAAGAGACGGAGAGTGGAAGATTGGATAAAAAAGCATGATCCATCTATATGCTGCTTACAAGAGACGCACCTTAGACTTAAAGACACAAATTGCCTAAAACTCAAAGGATGGAAAAAAATATATCAAGGAAACAACACTCAAAAAGAGCAGGAGTGGCAATATTAATCTCTGACAAAATAGACTTTAAAGTAAAATCCACCACAAAAGATAAGGAAGGGCACTATATAATGATTAAAGGGTCAATTTATCAGGAGGACATAACTATAATAAATATTTCTGCACCCAACAACAGGGCTCCAAAATACATAAAACAAACTCTAACAGCTCTGAAGAGAGAGATAGATAGCTCCACAATAGTAGCAGGAGACTTCAACATGCCAGATGTCCTAAAATTGACTATGGTGATGGTTTCAAATATCTGGGACTATAATAAAAACTAGTGAATTATACACTTTAAGAGAGTGAATTCCATGGTATGCAAATTATATATCAATAAAACTGTTTAAGAGTGGACAAATAAAGATTATGGACGAATTCATATTTATGGTTGTCCCAATTTTAAGTGAAGATAGGAAGAATATGTTACTGTATTTTTTTAAAGGACCATCAGCATTTAGATGGAAATAAAGAGCTGAAGGCATTTAATAGGATCAAGACCGTTAGTATTAGAGCCATTCTAATCAGATTTCAGATCTAGTATGTTAGAAATGTGGAGCCCTAGTTGCACAGTGGTTAAGAGCTTGGGCTGCTAACCAAAATATTGGCAATTCAAATCCACCAGCTACTCCTTGGAAACCCTATGGGGCAGTTCTACACTGTACTATAGGGTATCTATGATGGCAATGGGTTTGGTTTTGGTTTATGTTAGAAATCATGCATGTCAGGATGCCTTCCTCATACAAATGTTTGAAGTGAATGTGAAATGAATGGCTGTGATTTGATTTATTAATTCCTGAGGATATCTTGTCCTTTAGTATAACTTAAAGGCAGAACACAAAATGTTTGTAAGAATAAACAGTAGTAATCATTCATTCCCACAATATTCCTTAAAATAGCTTAACAGCTTCTTCGTGGAGTTGAGTGAATGGAGTCAGTGTTTTTAGAAAGCTTTAAAACTTTAGTGTTTATAAATGTGTCAACAATTTCCTAATATCAGAGCAAAATATTAAAGGAGTCAGAGATGTCTTTTTCACTGACTAAAGTCTGCATGCCTGGGTAAGAATTTTGATTTAAGTATCTACTAAGTATCTTATTTTGGGTATATGTGTTTTTGAGTTCCTAACGTAAATGATTTTCACGTGCAAAATAGAATTTCGTCTTACTTCTCACCCCAAGTATTAAATAAGGAAATGTATATCATATATTAAGAACTGTGCCTACCAATGCAATGTTTAAAACAAATATTAGGGCTTTTTTTCTTCCTCTAATTTAATATTTATGATCTCAAGAACTTCTAGAGAGTATCTGAGCCAGGGATTTCAGTGGTGGAGATTTATTATTATCTTTTCAAAATTAATTACATGAAAACCATGAAATATATGGCCTAATATTAGAAAACATACAAACAAATAAAACAAAGGATTTACACAAAGTTCAGGCCTGAGGCTTTCCCCAGCATCATTCTAACAGATAAAAAGCAAGAAAAAGCAAAGGAAAGTAAACAAAATGAATTAGATCACATTCTTGTTCACCCTTTGCCCCAGCCCCTTAACATCAAAACTCCTCTATCTGAGTACAAACAGAGAGTGATCAGCTGAACTAAAAGAGTAGGGGTTTCTGCTTGGTTTATATAAGCACTTTAAAGGTTGTGTGCTTATCTCAACTATCTGCTGCTCTTGAGACAGCAAAATTACTTTGGATATCTCTCCAGACCAGGTTTTCTTACGATTTTTTCCCCCTCTGTCTAAAATCTTTAGGATGAAAGTACAATGGAAGAGTATCCATTTCTATTCCGATCCAACCAAAGTTAGAAATTCTACAAATTGAAGGTAATGTATCCTTTAGAGGTCAACAGAAGATTATGAATGTTCTAAATCTATCAGAGTATCCACAATGCTCCTACAGTGGATTTTCATAGGTTGGCACCTAGCTAGTCAAAAATCTCTACTTTGTTAATTTTTTTTTTTTTGGTAAAAGTATACATAGAAAAAGATATACTATTTTAACAATTTCTGCATGTGTAATTCAATGACACTGATCACATTCTTCAAGTTGTGCAATCATTCTCGCTACATTTTACAAATTATCCACCACCATTAATATAAACTTGATGCCATCTAAGATTCTCATCTACCCTTTCGAGCTGCTGTTGTCAGTGTGATCCCACATAGATAATTCTTTAAAACAGCACAATACTCTTTGGCAGATATACTTTACAAATTAAGCTATACTATGGTTTGGTTCAAAGTTGATTTCAGAGGATAGTTTTGGTTTGAGGTTTAAGGTTTAAAGATTATCTCAGGGCAATAGTTTTGGAGGTTCATGGAGCCTCAATGGCTACAGAAATTCTAGATTCCTTTAAGAATTTGAAGTTCTTTTCTTCATTTTCCCCATTTTGATCAGGAATCTGCAATAGAATTTTTGAATAAAACATTCAGTATTTATAGCCAGGTACTATCCAGTTCAGGTCTCATGGCAAATGAGACAGTTTTTCATGGAGGCAAGCAGACATGTATATCATTTCTTCCTCCTATTTCTGACTCTCCCTTTCTTCTGTTGCTCCAGGTAAGTGAACTTTCACTTATTTTTTGATTCAAAATTCTTCTAGCAAATGCCTGTTATGTGGAAAACCCAAGTGTAAAATGCTGTTTTACTAGATGAGAGGTGTATGTTTGCTTGTTTGTGTTTAAAGAATAACCCACCTCCCCAAGTAGAAGAATTTTGCTTTGATACATTTTACCTGTTTGAACTTTAACCCCTATATGGTAAACATCCAACTATAATTTTTCTCTCTAGTAATTAGTTCAGATTACAGCCTTATTTTCACCAAAATCCTGCCCATTCACTGCAAATCACAGTGGAAAGAGAGTAGGTCTTTAAATCAACAATATTATTTCATTGAAAGTTAAAGTCTAAGGACTATACAGGTTTACATGATCACAGACCACATTTAAATTCCCTTTCGCAGCACATGCCAGGGCGAAAGATATTTTATGTGACAAAATACTATGTTTAATTGCGTTAGTCTCTATTATACCAATGTTTCTTGTGATTCAGGGGCTATGCTATATATCAAACTGGGATTAGTCGTATGATAAGTTCTTTTCATTTCCTAATGGTCTTCTGGCAGTTACTGTTTAAGCGGTTTATGCAGTATCTTTTTGTTGACGCTTTGATGATTTTATATTCAGATGCTCTTACTAATAAAAATAAGTCAAAGGGCGATCATAAACATTCTAGTACCTAGCTGAGGTGCCATCATTTTGATTTTTTTTTTTTTTTTGTGGTGGTGGTGTTGTTATTATTGCCTCTCACAAGATTCATGATTTTATAGAGTCATAATGCTGTCACATATGTAGGTAGCATTAGTATTTTGCTACTGAGAGCTACAGAGACTTGAGGCAGGGGGAAATTAGTTTATGATTTGATTTAATAAAGATGAAGTATTTACTAAAGCAGCTGAAATTAAGTTTCTCATTTATAATTAAATCACATCGTCAGCAAAAGTCCTTGAGATTTTAGTAGGAAGCAACAGAATTTTATGAACTATAGCTAATAATATCAAGTGACTCTTCAACACACATAATTTACTTTTTTTCCCTTTTCTTTACTCCAGGGCAATGATTTATATAGTACAGGCTAGAACTGCGGCAATATTGTCTAGTCTGGTTTCTGCCATTCCTGTAAGTCTGGATCAACCAACATTGTTTATCACCCCAAAAGTAAGTCTACTTCTCGTACTAAAAATGACCTTTAAATTTCCAAGATGACTTTCCTTGAACAACCGGAGGAAAAATGCATTTTCCTTATTTTGTTACTAGATTTGAATCCTATACAGTCTTCAGAGAACACACTCTAAAGGGATTTAGAGCCAAAGATAATTTGAGGAAGACCCATTTGATCAACAAACAGACCTTTAACCTCCTGGAGAGATGTATTTTTCTAATAGGAAAAGTAGCATTTTGTTTTCCTGTTCTGTCAATATTGGTATAGCTGTATGTATTAATTTATATTGGTATATTAGTCATATTAGTCAGAGTTCTCCAGAGAAACAGAACCAACAGGATCTCTCTCTCTCTGTATATATATATATATATATCCCTCCTCACCTCCTCAGTACAACTCATAACTCAGCAAATATGCCTAGGCCAAACCAGCCTTTCATTTGAGGTCTCTCAGTTTCTAATTTTTTTAATACCAGCCCTGAATGACCACTAAAATGTTTATTCATATCTCTTGCCTCCATAGGAGCTTCTCTCCCTGGAATGAGCCTGATCTTTCACCCACATTCAGTGTCAAGAACTGCCACTGGGAGAAAATAGCTCATGTTATTAATTTCATTCAAATGTTTTTCCCATCTCTAGAATTTCAATTCCATCTAATCCATCTTGCTTTCACAGTTCCTAATGCCCTTAAATGGATTTATTTATTATTATTTGTTTGTTTGTTACAGAAGGAACATTGGTTTGCTTCAACCTACTATATCCTACCCAGAAGAGGAATTCAGAGTCATTGTCTGTTTTATGGCATAAGATATGAAAGAAAAACAAAACAAACTTTAAATGCACGTTAATAGGCTACTGGTGAAAGAAATTATGGTACATAATCAAATGATGGAAGTTTGTTTTTCTGTTAAAAAGAAATATTGCAGTTCCCATACATGAGTGCCTAATCATTGTTGCATCACATGGAGACTACCTGACAATCAACCCCACAAACCTGAATAGCTCCATTTCCATTTAAATGCGATGGAAGAAGTAAAGCTTCATCAGTCAAAATAATCATACAAATTACTGACATAGTTGTTTACTGATGGGAAAAGGAACTTGTGAGGTTAAGAGTTATTTTACCTCAAGCATTTTGGCATTTGTTCCTGGCCTCTGTGAAGTAACTCTTAGAGTAGTTGGGCTACATTGGCCACACCTGAGGACTTGCATTAATGAGTAGGAGCCAGTCTGGAAGTCTACCTGGTAACCAACAATTAGTGTGTGGATGGGCTGATAAAAGCCCAAAACACTAAGGCTTGATGAAGCTTAATGAGGGGGAGAATTCTCTACTTTGGGGACATTTTCAGTCCTTGACCAGGTACATCTTCATGTTGCTCCTGAGCAACTTCTGAGTTTTAGTCTATCCTGTTACTTCTGAGGTGTATCCTTTATCCCTAATAAATCCACATAACTGTAAATCTAGTTTGTGAGTTCTGTGTGACATTGCACTGGATTACCGAAATCAGCAGAGAAGTAGAGAAAGTGCTGTAGGGAAGGTAGCTGCTCGTGTCAGAGACAATGGAGAAGTTAAAGTGTGGAGATATACTTGATCTCTGCCTCCTAGGAACCAACTTTGGGCTCTTTCTTGAAAAATTATTTCTTTAGAATTGTTCCAAGAAAAAAGAATGTGACCTACAGAAGCACTATAGCATATTATTTAACATATCTTCATTTCTCCTTAAAAACATCTTGTTGTTAGATGCCATCGAGTCAGTTCCGACCCATAGTAACCCTATGTACAACACAACTGCCCGGTCCTGAAACATCCTCACAATCTTTGTTATGTTTGAGCCCATTGTTGCAGCCACTGTGTCAACCCACCTGTTTGAAGGTCTTCCTCTTTTTCGCTGACCCTCTACTTTAACAAGTATGATGTCCATCTCCAGGGTCTGATCCTTCCTGACAACATGTCCAAAGTATCTGAGATGTCGTCTCGCCATCCTTGCTTCTAGGGAGCATTCTGGCTGTACTTCATCCAAGACAGATTTCTTCGTTCTTTTGACAGTCCGTGGTATATTCAATATTCTTCACTGACACCACAATTCAAAGACATTCATTCTTCTTTGGTTGTCCTTATTCATTGTCCAGCTTTTGAATGCGTATGAGACAATTGAAAACACCATGGCTTGGATCAAGCGCACTTTAGTCTTCAAGGTGAAATATTTGCTTTTTAACACTTTAAACAGATCTTTTGCAGTAGATTTACCCAATGCAATGCATCATTTGATTTCTTCACTGCTCCTTCCAGGAGTGTTCATTGTGGATCCAAGTAAAATGAAATCCTTGGCAACTTCAGTGTTTTCTCCATTTATCATAATGTTGTTTATTCATCCAGTTACGAGCATTTTTTTAAAGATAACTTTTTTTTTTTTAATTGTACTTCAGGTGAAGGCTTACAGAATAAATAGTTTCTCAAGAAACAGTAGTACACATATTGTTTTATGACATTGGTTAACAACCCCACAACATGTCAACCCTCTAACTTCTCAACCTTTATTTTTGGTGAAAATACACATAGCCAAAGATACACCATTTCAAAAATTTCTACACGCACAGTTCAGTGACATTGACTATGCCCTTCTATTTGTGCTGCTATTCTCACTTAAGATGAAGGCTTACAGAACAAAATAGTTTCTCATTTAACAGTTACTAAACTTGTTGCCCTATGACAATGGTTAACAGTCTCACAACACATCAACAATATCCTTACTCAATCTTGGGTTCCCTATCACCAGCTTCCTTGTCCCCTTCTGCCTTCTGGCCCTTGTCACTGGACTTGTGTACCTCATTAGTCTCATTTGGTTTTACGGGGCTGTCCACTCCCAGGCTGAACAGTGAACCACGTAGGTAACTTCATCACTGAGCTAAAAGGGTGTCTGGGGGCCATACTCTCAGGGATTCTCCAGTCTCCTTTAGGCCAGTAAATCTGGTCTTGTTTTTGTGAGTTAGAATTCAGTTCTACATCCTACTCCGGCTCTGTCTAGAACCCTCTGTTGTGATCCTGGTCAGAGCAGTCAGTGGTGGTAGCCGGGCACCATCTAGCTGTACTGGCCTCAGTCTGGTGGAGGCCTTGGTAGCTGTGGACCATTAGTCCTTTGGACTAATCTTTTCCTTGTATCCTGTTCTCTCCATTCTCCCTTGCTCCTGAAGGGATGAGAAGAGTGGAGTATCTTAGATGGCTGCTTACAGGCTTTTAAGACCCCAGACACTACTCACCAAGGTAGAATGTAGAACATTGTCTTTATAAACTGTGTTACACCAATTGAGCTAGATGTTCCCCAACACCATGGTCCCCACAGTCCTCCGTCCAGCAGTTCAGTCCTCAGGAAGTTTGGATGTGTCCATGAGGCTTCCATGACCTTTCCTTGTACAAGTTGTGCTAGTTTCCCCTGTATTATGTACTGTCTCACCCTTCACCCAAGATACCACTTATCTACTGCCTATTTAGTATTTCCCCAGCAACCCTCCCATCCCTGGTAACCAACAAATATTTTTACATTTTGTGTGTGCACTTTTTCATGGGTTTTTACAATAGCGGTCTCATACGATATTTGTCCCTTTGTGATTGACTTATTTCACTCAGCATAATGTCCTCCAGTTTCATCCATGTTATGAGATGCTTCACAGATTCATCGTTGTTCTTTCTCGTTGCATAGTACTCCATTATGCGTATATACCATAGTTTGTTTATCCATTCATCTGTTGATGGGCATCCAGGTTGTTTCCACCATTTTGCTATTGTGAACAATGCTGCCATGAACATAGGTGTGCATGTGTCTATTCGAGTGACGACTCTTATTTTTCTAGGCTATATAACTAGGAGTGGGATTGCTGGATCGAATGGTATGTCTATTTCCAGCTTTCTGAGGAAGCACCATATCATTTTCCAAAATGGTTGTATCATTTTGCATTCCCACCAGCAGTGCATAAGAGTTCCGATCTCCCCTCAACCTCTCCAACATTTGTTATTTCCAGTGTTTTTGATTCATGCCAGTAATGCCGGGGTGAGGTGCTATCTCACTGTGGTTTGAATTTGCATTTCTCTAATGGCTAGTGATCGTGAGCATTTCCTCATGTATCTGTTGGCCATTTGAATGTCCTCTTTGGTGAAGTGTCTGTTCATTTCCTTTGCCCATTTTTTAACAGGATTATTTGTCTTTTTGTTGTAGAGGTGTTGAATTTTCTTTTAGACTATGGAGATTAGACTTTGTCTGATTGTACTGTCCAAAAATTTTTTCCCAATCTGTAAGGTCTCTTTTTACTCTTTTGGCGAAGTCTTTTGAAGAGCATAGGTGTTTGATTTTTAGAAGATCCCAGTTATCTAGCTTATCTATTGGGGTTTGTGTCCTGTTAATGCCATATATTAAGGCCTAAAGTGTTGGTCTTATTTTTTCTTCTATGAATTTTATAGTTTTAGGCTTTATATTCAGGTCTTTGATCCATTTTGAAGTAGTTTTCGTATACGGCATGAGGTATGGGTCCTGTTTCATTTTTTTGCAGATAGATATCCAGTTTTGCCAGAACCATTGGTTAAAAAGACTGTCTTTTCCCCATTTGATGGACTTTGGGCCCTTGTCGAAGATCAGGTGACCGTGTGTGGATGGATTTACATCTGGGTTCTCAATTCTCTTCCATTGGTCAACGTATCTGTCATTGCACCAGTACCAGGCTGTTTTGACTACTGTAGCTGTAAAGTAGGTTCTGAAGTCAGGTAGTGTGAGTCCTCCAACTTTATTCTTCTTCTTCAGTAGTGCTTTACTTATTCGGGGCCTCTTCTCTTTCCATATAAAGTTAATGATTAGTTTTTCCATCTCTTTGAAGAATGTTGTTGGTGTTTGGATCGGGATTGCATCGTGTTTGTAAAGTGCTTTTGGTAGAATTGTCATTTTCACAATGTGGAGTCTGCCTATCCATGAGCATGGTATGTTTTTCCATTTATGTAGATCCCTTTGGGTTTCATGCAGTAGTGTTTTGTAGTTTTCTTTCTATAGGTATTTTACCTCCCTGGTCAGATTTATTCCTAAGTATTTTGTCTTTTTAGGGGCTATTGAAAATGGTATTGTTTTCCTGATTTCCTTTTCATCGTTCTCCTTACCTGTGTATAGGAATCCAACTGATTTTTGAAAGTTTACCTTGTATCCTGCTACTCTGCTGAATCTTTCTATTAGTTCCAGTAGATTTCTTATGGAGTCTTTAGGGTGTTGTATGTATAGTATCATATCATCTGCAAACAGGGACAGTTTAAGCTCTTCATTACCAATTTGGATGCTCTTTAATTCTTTTTCTTGCCTTATTGCTCTAGCTAGAACTTCCAGCACAATGTTAAATAGGAGTGGTGATAAAGGCATCCTTGTCTTGTTCCTGTTTTCAAGAGGAATGTTTTCAGCCTCTCTCCATTAAGAATGATGTTGGCCATTGGTTTTGCATAGATGCCCTTTATTATGTTGAGAAATTTCCCTTCTATACTTATTTAATTGAGAGTTTTTATCAGGAATGGGTGTTAGACTTTGTCAAATGCCTTTTAAGCATCATTTGAGATAATCATATGATTCTTTTCTTTCCTTTTATTTATGTGGTGGATTATGTTGATTGATTTTCTAATGTCGAACCATCCTTGCATCCCTGGTATGAATCCTACTTGGTCATGGTGTATTATTTTTTTGATATGATGCTGAATTCTATTGGCTAGAATTTTGTTCAGAATTTTTGCATCTATATATTCATGAGAGATATTGGTCTGTAATTTTCTTTTTTTGTGACGTCTTTGCCTGGTTTTGGTATCAGTGTTATGCTGGCTTCATAGAATGATTTTGGAAGTGTTGCTTCCTCTTCTATGCTCTGAAATAGCTTGAGTAGTACTGGTACAAGCTCTTATGTAAATGTTTTGTAGAATTCTCAGTGAAGCCATCTGGGCCGGGGCTTTTTTGGTTGGGAGTTTTTTTTATTACCTTTTCAATTTCTTCTCTTGTTATGGGTCTGTTCAGATTTTCAGCATCACTTTATTGTAGTTTGGGTAGGCTGTGCGTTTCTAGAAATTCATCCATTTCCCCTAGGTTTTCAAATTTGTTGGAGTATAGTTTTTCATAATTTTATGTTATAATCCTTTTTATTTCAGTTGGGTCTGTTGTAATGTTCCCCATTTAATTTCTTATTTGGGTTATTTGTGTCCTCTCCTGTTTTTCTTTTGTCAGTCTGACCAGTGGTTTGTCGATTTTGTTGATTCTTTCAAAGAACCAACTTTTGGTTGTGTTGATTCTTTCTATTGTTTTCCTGTTCTCTATTTCATTTATTTCTGCTCTGATCTTTATTATTTCCTTTCTTCCAGTGGTTGTGGGCTTTCTTTGCTATTCTCTTTCTATTTGTTTGAGTTCTGTAGTTAATGTTTTGATTTTGTCCCTTTCTTCTTTTTTGATATGTGCATCTATTGCTATAAATTGTCCTCTGAGGATTGCCTTTGCTGTGTCCCAAAGGTTTTGGTATGATGTGTTTTCATTCTCAATTGATTCTAGGAATTTTTTAATTCCATCTCTGATTTCTTCTATTACCCAGTGATGTTTAAGCAGCGTACTATTCAGTTTCCATGTAATTGATTTTTTTTCCTTGCTCTTTTTATTGTTATTTTCTACCTTTATGGTATTGTGGTTAGAAAATATACTTTGAATTATCTCAGAGTTTTGGATCTTGTTGATGATTGCTCTGTGGCCTAAGATGTGGTCTATTCTAGAGAATGTTCCATGTGCATTGGAAAAGAATGTTTACTTTGCAGCTTTTGGATGGAGTGTTCTATATAGGTCTATGAGGTCCAGTTGGCTGACTGTGCCCTTTAGGTTCTGTATCTTTGCTGAGTTTTTTCTTGGTTGTTCTGTCCTTTACTGAGAGTGGTGTGTTGAAGTCTCCTGCTATTATTGTGGAACTGTCAATTTCTCTTTTCAGTGTTGTTAGAGTTTGTTTTATGAATTTTGGAGCTCTGTCATTGGGTGTGTAGATGTTTATTATGGTTATGTTTTCATGATGGATCATCCCCCTAATCATTATATAGTGTCCTTCTTTGTGTTTTATGGTGGATTTTGTTTTAAAGTTATTTTATCTGAGATTAGAATTGCCACTCCTGCTCTTTTTTACTCGTTGTTAGCTTGATATATATATATTTTCCAACCTTTGACTTTTAATAAATTCACATCTTTGTTTCTAAGGTGTGTCTCTTGTAGACAGCATATTATGGATCCTGTTTTCTTATCCATTCTGTCACTCTCTGTCTCTTTATGGGTGCACTGAGTCCATTTACATTCAGTGTAAGTATTGATAGATGTGAGTTTGTTGCTGTCATTTTGTAGTGCTTTTTCTGTGGTGCTGAAGTTTTCTTTGTTCTTCTTACTCTGTTGTGCTGAGTTACTTTTGTTTGTGGATTTTTTTTTCATTTCTTTTGTCTTTGTAGGTTTTGTTTTTGCTGAGACTTCATGTTTTTACTCTTTTTTTTTTTTTATGAGTATGTTTGTTAACTTTCTTTGTGGTTACCATGAATTTTACCCTTATCTTTCTAAGTTTGAATCAGTCTACCATTATTTGGTATCGCCTTGCCTTGCTCTCCATTAGCAGGTTCTATACCTATGCTGTTTATTCCCTCTTTTATTGTTTTGATGTTGTTGTCATTTACTGATTAACTGCTCTGATTCCCTGTTGTATTTCTTTTGGTTTTGGATAGTCCTCGAGAGTTCATTTCCTAGATTGGTATCTGGTTGGTACAATCCTGAGTCCTAGAGTCTGCCTGTGAGCTGAAGTTGTTTGTCCTCAGATCGAAGAACTCCCTTTAATAATTCTTGTAAGTTTGGTTTGACTTTTACATATTTCCTTAATTTCTGTTTATCTGGAAATGACTTAATTTCACCATCAAATCTGAACGAGAGTTTTGCAGGATGGATTATTCTTGGCTGACAATTTTTTTGTTTCAAGATTTTATATATGTCATCCCATTGCCTTCTTACCTGCATGGTTTCTGCCAAATAATCTGAGCTTAGTCTTATTGTTTGTCCTATGTACGTGACTTCTTTTTGTTCATGAGTTGCTCTCAGGATTCTTTGACTGTGTTTGGTTTTGGCGAGTCTTATTATGATATGCCTTGGTGATTTTCTTTAGGGGTCTCTCCTATATGGGGTTCTTTGAGCTTCTTGGATGGCCAGGTTTTCATCTTTTATGATATTGGAGAAATTTTCTGTTAGCAGTTCTTCAATGATCCTCTCTGTGTTTTCTGTTTTCTCCCCTTTTTCTGGAATTCCAATCGCTCAGAAATTTTTGCTTTTGATTATATCCCACATAACTCTCAGGGTCTCTTCATTTTTCTTTGTTCTTTTTCTGAGTTTTCCTGAAACAGAGTTGTATCCAAGTATTTGTCTTCAATTCCAGTGATCCTGTCTTCCACCGTTTCAAATATGCTTCTCAGCCCTTCTATGACACCTATTTATGAAATCTTGTTGTTTATCTTTTGGATTTCTAATTGTTGTCTTTGTATAATTTCTAGTTGTGAATTTATTTTGGCATTTTGTTCCTACATTATTTTCCTGAATTCTTCCAATTTTTTGTCTGTATTTTCCATGAATATGTCTATATTTTCCTCATTTTTGTCAGCTTTTTGCCTCAGCTCTTAGAGAATACTGAGTATTAGAGATTTGAATTCCCTATCAGGTAGTTCTAGTGCATTTTCTTCCACTGGAAAGTCATCCGGTGTTTTATTTTGGATGTCTACTGGAACCATTCTGTCCTTTTTTTGTAAATGTTTTGATATTGTCTGCTGTCTTTGGGGCATTCAATAGTTATTTTTCTCATTTATTGATTGTAGATTTGTTTGTTTCATCTCTTTTTTTTGAAAAAAATTTGACTATGTCTGAGCAGGTGGACTGTGTGTTCTTTGTTTTTTGCTCTTCTGTGGGCACAATTCTTTTTGCCTCCTTCTCTAATTGGCAGGGTCAGTCACTCAGATATGGTACAGCAGGGCAGGTCTACCTGAAGAGGAGTTCCTAGGATGGGTTGCTTTTGGCACTTACTACAGTCACCAGGGTGGGTCAATAATCAGTGTAGGGCAGGTTCCAGTAGGCCTTGTCTGTGCTTCTTGGTGGTGTGATGTCAAGCGCACGGTGCAGGTAAGCAGGATGTAGCAGGGAGATTGTTATTTGTGGAGCTAAGATGGATATAGGAGAGAGGAGGGAGGAAGAGGTGCCAAAAACATACAAACAAACAAAAAATAATGCTAGGGGAGCTTGCCTTTGGAGAGGAGAGATGAAAGACTATGAAATGGAGAAAAACAGAAAGGGGAAGAGGAAGAAAAGAAAAGAATGAATAAATAAATATCGGAAAGGTTAAAGAACCGCAAAGTTCCCAGGGATCCCACCATTGCAGCTATGAGGTCTGGGGAAGTTGCTGTCAGGTGTTGCAGTACAGCCTGGCTAGAAGGCACAGAGGTATACAATACCAGGTATTCAGGGAACAGAAAGAGAAGACAGATACACAGAGACAAGGAACTGAGTAATGAAGAAAGACAAAAATGGATAAAGAGAGAAGATAAAACAAAACAAATTAAAAAAAAAAAAAAGAACAAGAAAAGCCCCCCAAAAAACAGAAAAAAAAGAAAAAACAACAAAAAAAGAAGTGCCCTGAGGGATCCCTCTGCATGTCTGTGCAAGCCGAGGTGGTAGTCTCCTTGCCACACAGCACTGCCTGGCCAGAAAGGGCTCCCAACTCAAGAAAAGGAAAAGAAAACAAACAAACAATTCAAAACAAACAAACAAAAGCCCCGGGATCCCACCAGCACTGCAGCCCAGACTGGGAAGCAGCTCCACACTCGAACGGAGCTCCACAGCCCCTCAGAAGAAGCAAAGATGTCGCCCAGAGCCAGGTATTTGAGTAAAAGGAGGGAGAGGTGGTGAGAGATAAGGAAGAAATGAAAAGAAGCAGAAAAAAAAGTAACACCAGCAGCCAACAAATGGCACTCAGAGAGCCAGCTAGTGCAGGCTGGTGGAATCCAAGCAGCTGGTGTCCACGGTGAGCAGAGGGGGCCGAATGTGGGTGAAGAAAGGTAGGGAGTGGGAAAGTGTATATCACAAATTACCGGAGCTCTGCAGCCCCTTTGGAAGAAGCAAAGATCGCGCATGGAGCCAGGTATTTGAGTGAAAGGAGGGGGAGGTGGTGAGACGTAAGGAAGAAATCAAAAGAAGGGGAAAAAAGCAACACCAGCAGCCAACAAATGGCACTCAGAGAGCTGGCCCATCTGGATGTGTGGAATCCAAACTGCTGGTTTTTCCTGGTCAAGAAATTGTGGCTGTGGGAAGCTGAGGAGGCTGAGTTGGGGTGAAGAAGGGTGGGGGGTGGGAAAGCATATATCGTAAATTACCAGTTGTTTTGTCTCCCACTGGAAGCTCCATGAAGCTGCTTTCTTGTACCCCCTGTTTGCTGGTCTCTGATAGAAGTCCAAGATGGCGCATCCGCGCTGCATTAGCTGGTAGGGGACCTCTGCATGAATCTTTCCCCGCTCTCAGTTCTCTGTCAGTTTTCTCACTCCATTTGGTTTTTGGCTGAGTTCTTTATCTCTTCATTTGATGATTTAGGGTTTCAGAATTGTTGTTTTCTCTGTTCGGCTTAGTTTTTTGGATCTTTGTTGTGGCTGGACGGCGCGGTGCTTCTTCTGCCTAGAGCGCCATTTTGCCGGAAGTAGAGTTATGAGCATTTTTGTTTTCTTTATGTTGAGGAGTAATTCATGCTGAATTCTGTAGTCTCCGATGTTCATCAGTAAGTGCTTCAAGTTCTCTTCACTTTCAGCAAGCAAAGTTGTGTCATCTGCATAACGCAGGTTGTTAATGAATCTTCCTCCCGTCCTGATGCCCCATTCTTCATATAGTCCATCTTCTTGGATTATTTACTCAGCATACAGATTGAATAGGTATGGATCCAACCCTGACACACACTGTTCCTGACTTTAAACCATGCAGTATCCCCTTGTTCTGTTTAATGACTGCCTCTTGATCTACGTACCGATTCCTCATGAGCACAATTAATTGTTCATACTGATCGTTTACACCTTC
The DNA here is from genome assembly GCA_030035585.1 of Dugong dugon. NCBI lineage: Eukaryota > Metazoa > Chordata > Mammalia > Sirenia > Dugongidae > Dugong > Dugong dugon. The sequence continues at coordinate 110,567,125 of CM057467.1, forward strand.
TGCTTTCTCATCTTATAATTGTGTGTTCTAAGGAGTACGTTCCTCTTAGGTGTTATTGTTTATCTTATGTGCTTGTCTATTATTTGGCTGGGAGATGGTCTGCAGGAACAGCTTCACTTCCAGGTCAGAAGGGTGTCTTAGGGCCATAGTCTTGGATGTTCCTCCAGGCTGTCAGACCAGCAAGCCTGGTGTTTTTTGTGAATTTTATTGTTTTGTTCTATGATTTTCTCCAATATTTTAAAGAAAAAGTCCCTGAGATACTACATCTCTTCGGCTATTACATGTATACAATTAATACTTTGTAGCCTAATTAAGCTGAATAATTGAGGGAAAAAAAAGTGTGACACAAAATTAAAGTATTTGCTTAGAATAATTTTGTTTTGCAATTATTTCACATTAATAATATGAAATCAAAGTATTTTTAGAAAGCTAAGGGTGTCATATAATAGAGCTGATAAATGTTGATAGTAAACTTGAATAAAAAATTGAATAAAAATTTAAAAAATTACAATATAATGTAATAAAAAAAGTGAGGTAGGTCTAGGTTTAGAAATATCGAGTAAACTTTAAAGGAAAAATTCAAGGTGTAGACGTGTGTGTGTGTGTGTGTGTGTGTGTGCTTGTGTGTGTGTGTATACATATCTATATGTGCATGTTTGTGTGTGTATAATGGTATTTTATAATTTTATTTTATTATTATAATTTTTTTAATTTTACAAATATATTTTCTTTGTAAAAAAAATATACATACAGTACATACATGCACACATAAATGCACATGGCTATATATATATTAACTTTCTCTGAAAAGAATCTTCTTACCACTGGAAAGGGTCACTGGATGGCTGGGTGGCTGGGGGCTAGAGAAATTATCTTTTCTGCATTTTGAATTTTATACCTTGTAAAAGTATTGTTTATTCAAAGATACATAACTTTCAAAAACAATGAATGGTGGGAAGGTACATGTTAGTATACATGGGTTATATCACTAACATATGGAAATGATTCGGTATGTGTTATCTGAAATCAATACACAGAAATGTATATGTAAGCATATTTAATGTTATGGCCAAAACACTCAGAAAAAAATTAAAAGATGGAAAGAAATATTTACTCGTTCTTTATGTTTGAAAGGTTTGATTTTATTGCCTTATGCTTATATTTTTCTGATAAAAAAGAAACATCTCAAGTTTAGAATGAAAAAACAAATAAATAAACATCTATCATGTGGAATCAACTGAGTTACTGGATTAAACCAGACAAGATACATGGTTGTTGTTGAGCTGTGCCCCGGCTGCTCCAGGCTGGGTCATATGCCCAGAAAACGCTCCATTACTTGAGGCCCCATAATATTATGTAGAAGGTATTTTGTTATCATCTGGTTAAATTTCTGCTCAGGTCTATATAGTAAAAATGGACAAAGAGCTTTCTTGTATTAGTGGTTTTATTTAGTACTTCCATTTAAAGTTTTTGTGTAACCTTGAGATTATTAATATTGATTATTAGAAAGTATATGTGATATACTGCTGTGTAAAATGTTTTTTTTTCCCTCACTTAATCAACAAATAATGTTTGTGATAGAAGGCTGAACTTGCTCTTTCTTTTATGATTGTTAACCTCTGACTATGAAGTCACTGAAAAAGTTGAATAATTACTTAATCATTGTAAAAGTCTGAGAATTCTCTTAGAGTTGGAAAATATTTAAATTGTTTTTTCTAACAAGTCATTTTGTAGATATAATAAATATATTATCTTGCAGATTTTAAATCACAAAGAAAGATGTTATTTATCCATAATATTAACTTTCTCTGAAAGACTAGTCTACTCAAACTGTGTTGAGTTAAATATGTAGATATAGAGGCACAAAGCTGAAAAGAATATTAATGTATGGCATTACCAAACATCTTGTTTCTATCTATAATTTTTAATTGACTAATGGACACATAGGTAAATTAAAATGAATATTGTGCTTTATCCATATGATTGTAGTGTTTGTGTGTACACCCACTCTCAAAGTCTTTCTTCTCAAAAAACCACCATGTGAAGTGTATTTATCACTGAACAAATCTGCAATAACCATAATTACTTTTCTAGTTCAGTTAATAAAGTGCATTGCAACAAAAAATAAATAAAATTGATATCCCCAAAAATATAAAGTTGAATCAAATCTTATTTATATAAAATAAATCAGACAAACACTAACTAGAGTTAAAATCAAATTTCTTGGTATATGCTTTATAACCTATTGCCTCCCATACCTTTCCAGTAAAAATCCAAGGTTTAAATCTAGAGTTACAGATGCAGATGGTTGTTATAAAATTTGACATGCTCATATACATACTTTAATTTGAAACAGAGAATTTAAAAACTACAAAGAACCTCTGAGATCATTCTCACAGAAAAAGACCAAAGAAAAAAGATTTACCAAATTGAACATCATTTTGCCTTTTGACTACTATTCAACAGGGTAGTGAGAGTTTATGAGATTTCACAAAACAGCTGTTTGGCCATAATTTACAAATTCTGTGTCCGTAAAATTTGCGCTAATTTTTGGCTATGATATGCCTTTCACATGCTTTGACTTTTAACATATGGCACAGATCACATACAACTCTTAAATTACTTGAACCCTGAGAAGACCTTTATCTGTTTCCTTTTTAAATCAAAATGAAATTCAAAAGAAATTATCACAAAACTGCCAAAACATTTTATGGAACTGTGTATAGAAAGGTGAGGTCAGGATAACTGCATTTTTTAATTCTGTCCAGTTGCTGGCATTTTATATCATACCTCCAGGGCATTGTCTTAAAACTGATTTTAATGACTTATCTAACACTAAGCTGGACAGTTGGTCCATGGTCTTCTGTTGATTGAAAGTAAATACCAAAGGAATAAAAAAGTAATCAACTCTGTTTTACACCATTGAAATGTTAAAAATTCCATAAATCTAAAATTCACAAACAATATTTGTCCTTACTTTAAGGACATCTTATATTACCATTTTTATGATTCTACTACGTTTCCAGAATAGCTTCTGGATTCATTACAGACACCTATAAATGTCCCATCTTTTATGGCTTTAAAAAAGGAAAGTTGCTAAAAAAATTAGTAATATTTCAGATAACTTTGTTATGAACTTTTTTAAAAGCTATCTTTCCATGTTGGTGGACAGTTTTCATTATTAATCTGAATGATGTAAGATAATAAATCAAATGATCAAATACATTTGGTAATCATAATTATTTTGAAATTATGTTCTGTACCAATCAACACATTTTTTAGTGTTCATTTATAAATACAAAATGACTGCAAGGTGATTAGTCATTTGTGAAGAATTACTGCCTGGAAAGCTTTCATGGAGCTTGAAATTTACAATAAGTCGACTTTAGTGTTCTTTCAAAACGAAAGGCAATGAATCTCAATGTGTATGCACTAAGTCAATGTGACAGTTCATTGTATCAAGGTGGTACATGGAATTCTCAAAGCTGTTTATTTAAATATAGTCCATTTCACTCAGAAGTAGGAAGCACTGATTATGAATCAACTTGATTTAAAGATATGTTTTCTTTTTTTATTCTTCTCTTGCTATGATCCAAAAATTTTAACCACGCAGAGAAACATGGTTAGAATCAGTAATAAGTACATGTTTGGTGTAGCAAAAACAGTAATAAGGAAGGACTCTGCACTGTACTGAATAGAATATAAAATATTCTAAAACAAGACATATGTATATAGTCAAGTTGTAAAGGAAATGGGAACCAATGCTTCCCCACCGAACCAGTTGACTTCAAGTTCATTATGACTAATGGCGACCCTTTAGACAATTGCGTTTTAATGTATTTACATACTCCTTATGCATTTGTCTTTAAGCTAAAATTCTTAGAATACTCCTTTCCTAATAAACAAGCAGATCTCTCTCTTGGCACCCTAGGTGTCACACTATGAAGGGTTTCTTAGTTTGATCTTTCTCATAAGTACCTGGGAGGCAACAGTTAGGGGAGAAGGAAGAGAGTTGTAGCTACTGCTAAGGTCTCAGACTCAGGTTCCAAAAATATACTTCTTAAGGAAAAAAAAAAAAAAGGTTGAAAGATGACATAAACCTTCTAGACAGGAATAGAATGAGTTGTCACTCAATAAAGACCAGACACATCACTGCTGTCAGTTTACCACAAGTTTTCTTAAACAAAAAAATAATCAAAACACATAAAATAAGCAAAGAACTTGTAAATCCTTACAATCTTCTGATTAAAACCAACAGAGAGCAGAACCACGTAGAGTGGTATCATGTGAGGAGGTGGGAATGGGAAGGAAAACATATAATCTGGACTTTAGTCAACGCTTGATAGTTATCACTGACTTTATAAGTCAAATCTGTATAGACTCAAAATAGTAAATACATGTTGAAATGAATATCAGCATTTCTAAACTCTAAATTAGAGCATGTGGTTTGACAAACGTGTTAGTTCATTTGCTTGATTTAGAAAAGACCCTTAAGGGTGTTCAAATTATATGATATTATAAATTTATCATATTGCCTTCACTGGAAATATTTCAATTATATAAAATTAGCACTAAGATATTGGAGCAAGATGGTCATCTTTCATTGAACATATACCTGTGTTTAGAGTTGTGAATAGCTCTGTACCTACCACAATCCTAAGGTCCTCTCCAAGACTGGGATATAACTTACACTTATTTGTCTTCGCCATGGCACAGTACAAGTAACATAGTCGCCATGCAAGAAGTGATGGTTAAAATTCTACTAAATAGCTTTGAATCAGATGTTCTTCCAGAAGACATCTTTCAGCAATCTCCATGTCTGATTCATTTTTCTCCTGCTATGTTTCTAGATTTTTTCATCTTTTTTATGACTTCTCTGCTGCAATACTATTCTGATCAACTTAATAAAGAACTCCTTGGGTCCTGTTTTTTTCCCGTGACCACATACCAGAACTTTCTCTCCTTTCTCTCATGTTACTGATGTCTCTCCTCTAATGTATAAAATCAAGTTTGTGAATTTCTAGTATTCAACACCTAGAAAAGAGTTGTGAATGCTGTTACCATACTCTATTTCCCTAAATATCCCACCATTTTGCTAAAACCATTCTATGAGTGATGAGAGGAAAGGGCACTAGGTTATAAATCAGAAGACCTAAATTTAGTCTTAACACTGACACTACTTTGAGTATATCTTTGGGAAAATGTTTTGATATCTCTGGATCACAGTTTGATAATAATTTATAGAAGAGAACAAATCTAGATTAACTTATGGCAGTTACATAACGTAGGGCTCTATGTTTTTCTGGAACGATCTTTTGTCTGTCGTAAGTATTTCATATGGTAGAATGGAGAAGAAAAAAACATGACTCAGAGCAAAATTAGATTCACATCTAACTGCATTATTTACCAGCTGTGTGCTCTTTGTTAAACTATTGAATGTCTCAGAACTTTAGCTTTGTATTTGGAAAATGAAAATAGTAGTAAATATGATACATGTTTGTTATGTGTTTTATATGATTAAGTGTATCTAATGGCTAAATTCATATTAATTCGCTTCTCTCATCATTCAAAGCCCAATTCAAAGCCCAAGCCTTCTTGAAGTGTTCGATGATTTTTTTCATTTCAAGGCACACAGCATACTAGGATTCATTTATTTAATTTTTTTAGGTGCAGCATATTAATCATTATTTGGAAGTAATTTTTACTTATTCTGAACTTCTTTAGGCATTTAGCCATGTATTGCTCATGACTTTTTTCACTTTCTACCTTGTACTACAGTAATTTATTAGCTATGTATTTCCCCTTTCATTACTTAAGTTCCTTCAGAATAGTAACCACCTGCAATTCATCTCTTTGTATAACACAATGTTCATATTAGTGTCTTGCATGTAGTGGAAATTCCATAGTTATCTGAAGAATAAATTAATATGAACCCACACCATGTACTATGCAGGGCCAAAGTTTAATCATTTTCAGACATTATTTTCCATACTGGCTTATTTCTCATCCCTCCACAGAAAACTTGTCTCTAATTTATTGTAAAGTGTTTTAAACCCATTAATCTATGAATAAGTAACTATTAAAGGGGAAAAAAAAAACACTTTTGGATTACATTTTTAGAAAGATACTGTTAAAACCTGGTTTACACAAATAGTGTTTATGAGATCAGTCTAGTGTACATTCTGATAAGCTTTGACAAATAAAAGGTGTCATTCAAAATTGCACCTTCATGTCCCACATAAAGCAACGTCTAGTAGAGTAAAAAAAAAAAACAGGAGTCCACCGTAGTAAACTAACACTGAGATTTAACCTGTGCTTTCCCCAAGTAAATAAATGTACTGGTAAATGGCATCCTTTTCGAATTTTATTACCTTTTCTGACTCACTTTTTTCATGTGTGCAGTTAGGATAATTACTTATCTTGTAGTAAGGATGGCATGAAATAATTCATGAAGAAGGCTTATCTGAGTGTCTGACACAGTAAGAATGCAACAACAGTAACCTGTTATTAAAAGGTCAGAAAGAATGGTTTGTTTCCATACTTTATCTAAAAAGATAACATTTCATTCCGAAATTGTTATCTGGTACCTCTACGATTGAGGATATTGAGATTCTTTAAAAGTGGTGAGCATTTCATCATCCCTACCATCAAGGAAGGCGTAATGCAGAATACAGAAAGAACTAATGTACATTTTAATGTGTTTCATAATACAGATATGCATGAAGTATTATGGAAATCTACAGAAGGAAGGGAAAAATTCCAACAGACTGCATTAAGAGATGATGAAAGGAGCTGCATGGGAATTTCACATTTATTGTTTATAGTCAGCAGTGTAAGCCTAGTGTCTCAGTTATTGTGGTATAGTCAATGCATAGCCTGCGTAGTTCACTTTTGCATACTCCCATGATTCTGATTTATTTTCCTTCTCTCTTTCCTCTTGTTTTCCCATGATTTTAAAAGTTTAAAATTAACCTAAGTTCCTCTTTGGGAGGTAGCACAAGTGATAGAATCTGGAAGTAAAATGCTTGAATAAGGAAAAATCATCTTGTGGCTGAAACCAGGATGGCATCAACAGGTCAAAATAACATGTCTGGAGCATGGTTAATGTGGCCAGCTACCCCAGAGGGGAACCAACATTCCACAGATTCCTTGGACTTTGACTTCTTCCTATATAACCTTCTGATCAGCCTCCAAACTGGGAGGCAGATTTTGGAGACGCTCATTCCCCTCTGTCTCCTGTAAATTGATATACGGTAAAAACCCTCTTGCTATTCACCTCACCTGTGTCAGTACTGGCTTCTGTGGCAGGTGGCTCAGACCCGCTATTGCGGTAACAATGATTGATGGAGCAATGACTTGTTAGTTGAGTCATAAAGCACAAGTAGGGTTTCTATATGCCAGCTAGCTTGGGTGTTGGCAAGGGACCATTTCAAGAAGACGGAAGAAAAGCAAAAAAAAAAAAAGTCTTGAGTCACATTTAGCATTAGAATCATTGCTATAAAATTAAAATACCTACAGTAAAAGCTAATTCTGTGAGGGTAGTAGACACTATGAATTAAGAATGACCTCTCTGTAATAATGATTGCAGTATTGAGTTAAAGTTGATTTCATAATACAAGTATTGTTATGTACATTTTGTTTAAGACTAATATAAAGGACCATAACTTTGTCCTGCATAATGAAACCTGGTGGAATAATTGAGTGAAAACAGTATTAAATATAAATCCACTGCATCATATCAGGGGTTTTAATTATAAAGGAGTCAGGGAGTTAGCACGAATGCATGAATGAGTGTCTAGGTGCTGATCTTGAGAAGGAAGGAGTTCCTGAAGCTGCCGAAACCCAGAAGTCTGCACTTGCATGATACTCGGGCTTCAGTTAAACTACAAGTCATTGTGTAGATTGTGCTGTCAATTCATGAACCCTAAACAGCAGAACTTAGCAATAGAAAGAGGATTATATTCAAAACCATGCTATTCAAAGCAATTCCTAAAGAAAAAGTATTTTGAGAAAGACATGACATTGAAGTAAAGCCACAGGCATCCTGAAATCCTTCATTGAACTTTAATTTTGGCTTTTCATCACTTTTAGTTTTTACTGATATAACCAAGGATGAAAGCAAACTATGAACTTTAGAGTAATGGTACAGAGTAAGTTTGTTCTCAGTCAATTGTTATGTGCATTTATCTAAACATTTGTATTTAAAGAAATGTATACCTCTCTAAAGAAATACACTATACTCATGTCATAAGCCCTTTTTACCTTGTTCTCATTATTAAAATAAACTTCTGCTTTTTACTTTTAATTGTCTCTGATCTTAACATTTAAGAGTATAACAATTTGATTTCCAACTAAAATAATGACCTATTTTCCCCCATTTTTTTTTTTCCTTGCAACTAGGGATAGCCCTGGAAATCTAAATGCAGAAGCTACCATATACTACAACAATAAAGCCAACTCTTTCGAAGTTACTCAGTCATTACCCTGGGCCAGTAAGTAGGGGTGCAGAACTCTTCCAAAGCTTCTGTTTACCAAATCAAAATGCCTTCCAGTGCTAACGTTTGACATCCTATAATTGCAAAACAAAACCTACTAACCGTCTACAGTCCAGTGAAGCATGTGGTTTCACAGTTTGTTTTTTCAGGGGATGAGGAGGTGTGCTGATTTTAACATCATGGATGCTAATCTGATCATATTATATGCTATCATATTCTATCATCCACTATTGCTCAAATTTTCAGCAATATGTATGTTTTCATTAATAAAACATGAGAACGTAACCAGATTATGAATATAGATTAGATGACCTTAATCCAACAAGGAAATCCACCACTGTTCTAAGTGTCAACACTGGAGAAGCTCAAGAGGTCTTTAAAGGAGCCAGCCCGGAGCCAATCAAAGACACAGATGCTGCCTCTGGAAATACACTGGAACCATCTCCCTCTGGGGCCCTCAGTATGTCAAGTTTTTCTCATAAGTGGTCACAGCAGTTAGATTCTTCTTTCCAGATGAGAGAAAAAGGCACCGAAGAGAACCATTCTCCACCCTGCAATCAACAGGAAAATGCTGCACCAAGTGGAATTGTAATTATATATACAGTGATGTGTTAATGAGCTTTGAAAATGTTTGGTTGAATAAGCGAAGTGTCTGGATCGGATGAAAACAACTATGTATCTGAAAATACAATGCACATTATTAACCACAACTGTGTATGCTAGAAAGTGTTTACCTATATGTGTGCATTTGGGGTGAAAGTGCCTGAATGCCACATAGATGACACTGTCTGTGCTTGCTTAGACACATTTAGTTTATTAAAATGTCTCCATCCGAATTAAGAAACAGCTTCAGAATATTGCCATCTTATTGTTATTCTTTGAGAAAAGAAGCATAACCCTCAGCATTTTTAAAATAGAAAATAAAGTTCAAGAACAACTGCCTTGGAAAAGTAAATTTTTTTAGAAATGGTTTCCTTTTTACTATAGATCTAGTTGTAAACTCTGGTAGTAATAACCTACTGGGCTTCTCGCCCATAAACATTTCAGTTCTCATAGTCTGAGTCCCTTAACTTCTGTCTGTAAATTAACCTGATCCAGGCTCTAAGAGTTCTTATCATGAATGGGTACTGGATTTTGTCAAATGCTTTTCTGCATCAACAATATAACATGATTTTTCTTTTTTTAGCCTGTTGATGTGGTAGATTATATTGACTGATTTTTGAATGTTGAATCAGCCTTACATACCAATTGCACTCGGGCATGTTATATACTTTTTGCACACATTCTTGGATTTGATTTTCTAATGTTTTGCATCTACGTTCTGTGTCTACACTTCTGTCATGCATTTGCCTGTAATTTCCTTGTAATGTCTTTATCTGGTTTTGGTTATTAGGGAGTGTTTCCTCTGCTTCTATTTTCTGGAGGAGACTGTTGAGAATTGGCGTCATTCTTCATTAAATGTTTTTAGAATTCACCAGTGAAACTATCTGGACTAGGTGTTTTCTCTTTTGAAAAATTTATTAATTACTGATTCAATGTCTCTAACAGATATTGAAGAGTTCAGGTTATCTGTTTCTTCTTGTGTCATTTTTAGTGGTCTATGTCTTTCAAGGAATTTGTCTATTATATCTTATTTATCAGATTTACGGTCATAGAGTCATTCCTATTATTTTATTATTATCTTTTTAATGTCTGTTGGGTCATGAGTGTGACCCATCTTTCATTTCTGGTATTGATAATTTGTCTCTTTCCTTTTCTTTTCCTTGATTAGTCTGGCTAGAAGTTTACCAATTTATTGATATCTTTAAGTAACTATCTTTTGGTTTCATCGATTTTCTCCATTTACTTATTGTCAGTGTTATTGATATTTGCTCTAACTTTTATTATTTCTTTTCTTTTACTTGCTTTAAACTTAATTTGATCTTCTTTTCTGCAGTTTCCTAAGGTGAAAGCTTATAGAAACTGTGCACAGCGGGGAAAAGTATATGGAAACTCTACTTTCTGACAATTTTTCTGTACATATAAAAACTGCTCTAAAAAATAAGTCTATTTAAAGAAAAGGAAAAAAAAAAAAAGCAGAAACAGGATCAGACAGGTGAAGAGAATTGTTCATCCCCTAAAATCTATGTCTTCGGAGTGTTTATCTGCTATGGCAGGTTTGTAGCCTGGTATAAATCTTTACGCATAGATACTCGTAATTGTTCGACCAAAGTAAAGAAAGATAGGCTTTTTTTTTTTTTTGAAGTTGATAACCCTTTGTTTCTCACTCTCAGATAACTGCAGTTAGTCAGGGGGTACATGGCTATTGGATAATTTGAGGTAAGCCACGTCTGTGTTGAGTAATTGTATACATTATGTTTGTATTAAAAGCAAACATAGATAGCTGTAGGCTATAATGCACACATTTCATTAACTTAAAAGATAAAGCATGAGTCTTTAAAAAAATTGTGCATGGCTTGCTTCAGGCTATGGCTCCCTACTGTTCCTGTGACACTAGTTCATTCTCCTCTGCTATTAATATTACATTAGTAAAATATTTTAAAAAGGATTGATTGGGATATACTGCATATCATAACATGTGATGATGTATTGACACATGATTTTTGGCAAGTTTCTTTTTAGATCGCTGCTTTGTATGCATGGTAAACAAAATCTGACAACATGGACACCATCAGTGGTGGCTGTTCTTTTTGTCGCCATCTTTGTTTTTGAATTTGGTGAAGTAATTCAACATCTATCAATCTTAGACTCCCCTCATTCATAAAACTGACAAGAGGGATTGCTGTCTGAGGAATTAATCATCATAAGTCACTTTTGAAAATTTAGCACATACCTAATTGCAATAACCAGCAAAACACCATTAATAATAAGCACACTTTATAAGACTACAAATAGTTTCTCATTGCCAGTGGGTATCATTTGTGCACACTGATTAATGCATTGGATAAAGCGTTTTATTAATGAGAACAAGAAAGAACAAACACCACATTAGGGAAGATGTTTTATATACTGGGAGAACTCTAGAGACATAGGTCAAATGCGCTGCATTAGAAAGGGGCTGTAGATGAAATATTACCCTGGTGTCCTTAAACATTTGTTTCATTCATGCCTCAATGAGCAGGCTATTTACCATATAAGGACTCACCAAAAAAATTAATCATGAAGCTGGCACACTATAACCAAATCCGGCCTTTATTTTTGCTTTGGAAATAGCCTACTATGAAAGGGTCAAAAGGTTTTACAGGTATTCATGGAGTTCTGTAACTCTTTGAAAAATAACTAAATCCTTAAGAAGTCCCATAAATCAAAGTATTCATCCTATTTAAAGGAACCCTGTGGAAAACTCCTTGTTTTAAATTTGTATTTTCCTCTACCAAAGTGATACGTGCCAACAGAGAAAATTAGGAGAAAATACAATCCTAACATGGAATTGACTCAGCAACAATAGGTTTTGTTTCTCTGGTTTACCACAAAAACATAACTATTTGCGTTCTTTTGTTTTTACACGCAAGAGCCTACTTTTGGAGAACAGAATAGATATATACTGATGAGTTTAACTCTTTCCTGTGAGTTTCACCCACGTTTTGCTAATTACTGACAACTTAACAAATGGATTCATTGTCTGAATCTATCTTTTTTTTGTAAATGTTAGTGTTTCAATCATGCTACTATGCATAGAATTATTTATTTATTTGCATTGCTGTGTAGTTTTACCTTGAACATATATGCCACAATTTATTTATCTATTCTACATTGATGAACGTTTGAATTATTTCCTGTTAGGGATCATTCAGAAGAGTGCTATCATGAACGTTCTTGAACCTGTGTTCTGATGAGTATATGCTTTCATATTTTCAGTAATGCTTAAAAGTACAATTATCAAGTCACAAACTATGCCCAAATAAAGCTTTGGAATGTATTTCCTAATAATTTTCTGAAGTGGCTGTACTAACACAAAATCTTATTTCCAGTTTCAGGTGTTCTATATCCTCACTGGAGCCCTGGTGGCACAGTGGTAAAGAGGAGCTCTGCTGCTAACCAAAACGTCTGCAGTTCGACTCCACCAGTCGCTCCTTGGAAACCCTATGGGGCAGTTCTACTCTGTCCTATAAGGTCTCTATGAGTTGGAATTGACTCAACAGCAATGGGTTTCTTTTTCTTTTTTTTTTTTTTTTTTTTTTGGTATATTCTCACTAGTGCTTGGAATTGTCAGTCACTTTATTTTGTAATTGACTTAGTAATTCTGGTAGGTGCACTGTATTCATTATTACATTCATTTGTATTTTCCTGGTGACTATGGAGCCTTGGTTGCGCAGTGGTTAAGAGCTTGGCTGTTAACCAAAAGGTCAGTAGTTCTATGGGGCAGTTCTACTCTGTTCTATAAGGTCACTATGAGTTGGAATCAACTCGATGGCAATGAGTTTAATGTGATTGAGCACATTTTAGATAAGCTCTTTTGTGAAATGACTAAGTCATTTATTTGCCCGTGTTCTTTTCCATTGTTCTATGTTTTTCCTATTGATGTGTGTGTATGTATGTATGTATTTGAGTGAATATGGACGATATGAGGCTATTACAGTAAAGAGTATCAACGGCAAATTCCTTCAACTTGTATGTGATTTGCCTTTTCACTCAAAAAGAATGTTTTTTGATTTTTTAAAAAAGTTCTCAACTTAGTGTTGTCTAATTTATTAACTACATTTTTTATAGATAGATCCTTTTACATCTTGTCTAAGAAATATTCTTACATTTTAAAGACATCAAAATGTCCTAAATTTTCTTTTGACAATTTATTGTTTTACCTTTTATATTTATATGATGATATTGTGTTAACTCAGTACCACTTATTGAAAAGACCATCTTTAATTCAAGCTGCAATGCCACCTTAACCATAATTCAATTGACTCTATATGAATTCTATATTGTACATGTCTATCTGAGAAATATACAGTAAACCAGAAATCACGGTATCTGCTTTTTTCCTATTCTTCACAAACTAACTGTGTGATATTGTCAAGTCATGCAATGACCTCGAGTTACATGGAGGAAAAATTATAAGGTCTCTAATAATCAAATTTCTATCCCAAGACATTTGGAAGACAGCTACCTGGACAACTGACTTTAAGAAATGCACATTCATGCCCATGATCGAACGGAATGAGGAAATTATTGAACAATGTCATTAATATCACAGGCAAGTAAAATTTTGCTGAAGATCATTCAAAAGCGGCTGCAGCAATACATCCACAGGGAACTACTTGAAATTCAAGGCAAATTTGGAAGAGGACTTGGAAAAAGGGATCTCATTGCTGATGTCAGATGGATCTGACTGAAAGCAGAGAATACCAGCACGATGTTTAGCTCTGTTTTATAGACTATGCAAAGGTATTCAACTGTGTAGATCAAATTATGGATAACATTGCAAAGAATGAGAATTCCAGAACACTTCCTTGTGCTCTTGCAGAACCTGTACACAGACCAAGAGGCAATTGTTCTAACAGAGCAAGGGAATACTTCATGAATTAAAATCAGGAAAGGAGTGTGTCAGGGCTGTATCCTTTCACCCTACTTATTCTATCTGTATCCTGGGCAAATAGTCCAAGAATCTGGACTATATGAAGAAGAATGCAGCATCGGAATTGAAGGACGACTCGTTAACAACCTGCAATATGCAGATGACACAACCTTGCTTGCTGCAAGCAAAGAGGACTTGAAGCATTTACTGATGAAGATCAAAGACTGCAGCCTTCAACATAAAGAAAACAAAAATCCTCACTACTGGACCATTAAGCAGTATCATGATAAATGGAGAAAAGATTGAAGTTGTCAAGGATTTCATTTGACTTGGATCCACAATTAACGCCCATGGAAACAGCAGTCAAAAAATCAAATGATGCCTTGCATTGGGCAAATCTGCTGCAAAAGATCTCTTTAAAATGTTAAAAAGCAAAGACGCCACTTTTAAGGCTAAGGTATGTCTGACCCAAGCCATGGTGTTTTCAATCGCCTCATATGCATGTGGAAGCTGGACAATGAATAAGGAAGACCAAAGAAGAATTGGTGCCTTTGAATTACGGTGTAGGCGAAGAATACTGAATATAGTATGGACTGCCAAAAGAACAAACAAATCTGTCTTGGAAGAAGTATAGCCTTAGAAGCAAGGACGGCAAGACTTTCCATCACATTCTTTGGCCACGTTATTAGGAGAGACCCCAGCCCCTGGAGAAAGACATGCTTGGTAAGTAGATGGTCAGTGAGAAAGAGGAAGCCCTTCAACAAGATGGATCGACACAGTGGCTGCAACAACAGGCTCAAGCATAACAATTGTGAGGATGGTGCAGAAGAGGGCAGTGTTTCATTCTGTTGTAAGTAGGGTTGCTTTGAGTCCAAGCTGACTTGATGGCACCTAACAATAACATCCTGTCCAGTGTTGCTTTACTTCTATTGACAAATAGCACACAATTCTATTTTTCAGAAAGAAATAAAGTCAATATGTAGAGAGTTAACTTTGTGTGCTTTATGTCATGCAGGAAAGCATTTTTATAGCTTTGAAAAATCACTGATTCAAGAAAATGTTTACAGAACAAACAATTCAGTCCAAACTTTTGGTATAAAAGTAGCACATAATAAGCAGGAGCTTTTCTTATACTAAATCTGATGATAGTCCAAGCACTTGAAGATTTAATTTCTTTAAAAAAAACATCTATTCTGTATCAAAAACCTTACAAGGAGTGAAAATAATATCAGCATACCAATAAATACATCACTTCATTCATGGTGTAATGTAATAATTCTTTAAAAACTATTCTTTCTCAAATGTTTCTTAAATGCTTGTTATATACAAGGCAATCTAGAAAAAAACAAAGATTAAATGCTTGAAAGAAGGAATGAGAAAAGAGGATTTCAGAGACTAAGAATGGCATTTTCAGATCCAAGTGATCATAAAATTTTTCCAGTAGAAAAAAAAAATAGAGGTAGATCTTTAAGGATGTATAGGATTTCTGCAAGTGGAAAAAGAGTGTTGATTGAGGTATAGTGGGGCAACAGTTTCCTGTAAGGAGGTGAAGAAATCTCAAAGAGTCATCTGTTAACTATGCTGCTAATTCAAGATGGAGATAACAGGATAATACTGGAGGGAGAAAGTTGATGAGCTGGTGAATGACTGGACATAGGGGTGAGAGACAGAAGAGTTGAAGTTTTTCCAGTTTTGAGCCATAGTCATGGAAAAATATAGTTCAAATAAGAGAAATAAAAAGGCCAAGAATAGGCCTGAGTTTGAGGCCCAGGGGAAAATAGAACGGAGGAAATAATAAAGCCTCATTTAAGATAAAAGCCAAATATTTAAGTTCTGTAGAGAGATTGATAAGTAGCTCTGGTGCTTCAACTGTTAACTGTTAGACTGCTAACTGCAAAGTTAGCAGTTCAAACCCACCCATAAAGATTACAGCCAAAATAACCCTAAGACCTGACTTTATCACATGGGGTTGTTAGCGGGTGAAATTGACTGGATGGCACCAAACAACAACAAGTGAAGTTGATGAAGGGCGAACCATACTTAGGATGCACAGTGGGAGTGAATGTGCCCTTAGAAAAATTATTTTTTGTCTTTTTTTCAGTTTAATATGTGTAGTAGTGGTGATAAAAAAAGAGATGATAAAAAAGTAATAATAATAATAAATACTGAGCAGGTTTTCATAGGTATATCCTTGCTTTCCAAATCATTGAGGTCTTGCTCTGTTGGAGGTGATCAAATATGTGCCTAAAAACAGCATAAATCTCCTTCCTCATAGACTTCACATTTTATGATACAAATAAACATAAGAATATGTAGTCATGCATAGAAATAATTTTGAAGAAAAACTCCTTTTGCCCTATCTTTTATTTTTAGCTTATGATCCTGAGACCTAAGGAGAATAAATAAAGCATTCATGACTCCATTAGGGCCAAAAAAAAAAAAATGTACACACATGCACATCTCTATTATCTATTATACATTATATAGATATGTGTGAATTTATGTACATCTATATATTACATTTTGGAGCCCCTATGGGGCAGTGCTACTCTGTCCTATAGGGTCTCTATGAGTCAGAACCAACTCAACGAAACCTAACAGCAACAACAACAATATACTACATATGTGTATATATCTATACCCCATATGTGTATATGTATACATATATGTGTGTATATAAATGTGTATATATATATATATGTATATGTATAGTCATCACTCTTCTTCAACACCACAATTCAAAGGTGTCCAATCTTCTTCAGTCTTCCTTATTCATCTCCCTGCTTTCACATGCATATGAGGTGACTGAAAACAACATGGCTTGGGTCAGGCACACCTTAGACTTCAAGGTGACGTCTTGAACATACCAGAGACTGCCAAAAGCACAAACAAATCTGTGTTGAAAGAAGTACAACGGAACGCTCTTCAGAAGCAAGGATGATGAGACTACATCTCAAATACTTTGGACATGTTGTCAGGAGGAATCAAGAGTTGTACATAGGGTCACTGTGAGCCAGACCTGACTCAATGACACCTAACAACAACAATGTATATGTATATGCATGTTTATGTTTACGTGTATGTGTATATGTACATGTATATGTATAAGTATAAGGAGCCCTGGTGTCACTTGGTGGCTGACTGAAAAGTTGGCAGTCTGAACCCATTCAACATCTCCACAGGAGAAAGATTTGGCAATCTGATTGCCTAAAGATGATAGCCAAGAAAATCCTATGGGGCCATTCTACTCTGTCACCTGGGGACTCTATGAGTCATTATTGACTGGATTACCCCAACAACAATGACAACAACAACAACATATGTATAACTATTTGTATATTTGCATATTTGCACTTAGGATATTTTAAGGGCTCACAACGTTTTTTGAAACAAAGACCAAGAAAGAGACCTGGACACCTCTCTCTCCACACTCCCCTGGCACATATTCCAAGGAAAAAGCCATAATCAATTTAAGATTTAATGTTTTGTGTAAAATCCTAAAGTTTATTTAATTATGGATGAAAAAAATTATTAATTCAGAGAATCTTGCAATTTTTTTTAATTCCTTCTGTGATAGATGTGAAAATTTTAAGTATTTTCCATCAGGATGTGTGTATATTATCTTTCTGTGTAGGTGTGGTGTATGTCTCTGTGAATGTATGTGGGTATTCAGTCTTCACTTGTAAATTTTTTATTAAGCTTTTTCATGGACGTCTCAAAGCCTTTTAGGAAATCAGTATAACAAACTCTATACTTTTTGAAGTGATGATCACTCTTTCAAACAAACAGTTTTCAAACAGTGTTTTGATCAACATATTTTTTAAAATCATAAAAAGTGGCAGGCATCAGAAATTTGGTGTAAAAATAACAATTTCTCTTAATATGAAAATACCTACTAGGTGTAGCGATAAGTTTTTCTTCAAATTTTATCTCCAGCTCTCTGGTGCTTTCTTGCCTTATGTGCTGTTTAACTGATCCTTAGAAAGCCAACTTAGACAATTGGGAAGAAAAAAAATGTTAATTTTTTCAAATCAATTAACTTGGTTACTTCAAAATAATTTTTACATATAAAAGCAAATCATCTATGTATTAATCAAATCTGGGATGCCATATATACTACGATGAACATTATTTTATGGATAACTAAGGAAAAAATGCTTTAAAAAAACCACAATGCTCAGACACCATTCATTATAAAATGCATCCTGAGTTCAGAAATCTTAAAATATATTTTAATCAGTTAAACTCCACATATAAATACCTATATACACATACATATAAGAAGTAAATATATAAATAGAAATGAAGATGTGAAGCCATAAATATAGCTATATAAGCCAAAAGAAGCCCCACATGGTCCAGAATTAGAGTGATAATGCAGCTAAAAAAAAATTAAAAAAAAAATCAGCAATTAAAAAAAAAAACATATTCTCAAACTCAAGTTTTTATGTTCCTTCAACACTGTGAAGGAGATACATGGTTCTTACACAGCACCTTTCTTAAAACTCTCTTTTGTTTACCGATCAGCCTCCATTATATGTTATAGCTACTTTGGGGCCTGTCTTTACAACACACCTTATAAGATTTATTCTACAACTCCATCCTGAAACTCCTTTTGCACTTTGCTCCTGCCTCTATATCACTATACCTAAAAATTCATCCGGCAAAAGCTGAATTACTCTTGTTGACGGGAGATGGAAAGAAATTGAGTGTAGCAAAGTCAGATCACCATTTGGAGGGCAAGTGGCAGAGAAGTCTGAGAATATGAACATATTAATAGTGCTCAACTTGTGTACTTAAATGGTACTCATGTATGTACGTGCATTTTTGGGTGTATGTGCTACAAATACATGCACGGTTCTCTATGTTTGTGTGTATATTTATATATTTCTCTCAGTTCAGTGGGCAATGTTTTTCTTTCTAATTGAAAGTTAAAATTATCATAAGCGTCAAAATGGTTTTTATTTTGCTATCCTAGATCCAATGCCTAAGGTAACTAAACAATTTAGAAGGTACTATCAATTTGCTTAAAATTAAATCTTAATGAGCATCTCTAAAGAATCTTTCTTTTAACGATGGTTTAATAAATGCAACCAATCAGGAGGATTTCAACTTAATCAGAAGTTCTCTGTAACTATTAAATCATTTTGAAAAGACTCTCATAACACTCATAACACCACATATTATCCATGGTAATAAAGGCTTTTAAAAATGCTATAAGACCACAAAGGGGACTGATTAACTGTCTGGGAGACAGTAGGAGTCTTCATAGAAAAGGCAATATTCCAGTTGGGTCCACATGAGAGCAAATACTTAGTATTATAAGACATTTATTCCTTAGATCAAAATTATGCTTCTGTTCTGATAGGGAGATATATAACTGAAACCAAACCAGTTGCCATCTAGTGGATTCCAACTCATAGTGATCCTATAGGACAAAGTAGAACTACCCCATAGGATTTCCAAGGAATGGTTGGTGGATTCAAACAGCCAAACTTTTTGTTAGCTGCCAAACTCTTAACCACTGTGCCACCAGGGCTCCAGATAATCATTTGGCAGTGATTATTGTCATGAGTTTTCAGACACCAAATACATGGACCCTAACACTGGTGGCGCAGTAGTTGAAGTGCTCAACTGCTAACCAAATGGTCGGCCGTTTGAACCTACCAGCTGCTCCATTGGAGAAAGATGTGGCAGTCTGCTTCCATAAAGAATTACAGCCTTGGAAACTCTATGCGGCAGTTATAGAAACTTAAAATGGAGATTTTTGTTTTGTTTTGTTTTGTTTCATTTCCTTTATAATCTTTCCTACTTTCAAAGTAGCCTCAGTGACTTTTAAATAGTCAAGTAAAATCAGTGCAAATTGTAATCCCCTTCTCAGACACACAATAAAGGTTTATTTATAAAAGCTGAAGATGAACTATTGATTTGTTTAAAAAATATATCCTTCAGTGTTAGGAAATTTTTTAGCATTTTTAAATGTACCAGACATAAATATGGACCAGAACAGACTATCAGATCAATTAGGCAAAAGAAGTCAGTGACATCTGAGTTCTAGTCTAGGTTTCTACTTGTCTGGAATACAACCTTCAGTTGAACTCATCAAATCTCATATGGGGGTAGCTAATAAAATAGGGAGATTTTTAAGTCCTTTGTTTCTTCCAGTGAACATCTTTACGATATACATACAAAAATATTTGAGTGACACTCTGAATCGTATATATAAGAATACTTTTGCTCTATAGCCCTTAATCTTATTATTTTTCCTAATTTATTATTTTATCTGGCAGTATGCCATCACTGAGGTGGGATGTAAGCAAATATTTAGCCTGCAGTAAATATTTTATATTATTTTTAATGAAATCTCCTGGAAAAGAAATATCTCTCTTTTACTCGTCTAAAAAAGTACAAGTTTTGCTTACTCTTTCCTTCTTTCTACTGCTCCTTGCTTCTTGTTTCACTTTTCTATTTTCTTTCATGGGAACAAGTTTTCAGATGGTGTGCCAGCTGTGGGGACATTGACATATTTGATGTCGGCTTTGGGCAGCACAAGAGGTCGCTGATGTATCTGAGGCTGTTTCCTGATGTCCTTTTTCTCATTTCACATCCATCTTTTCTTTCTACCTTCTCTTTGTTTCTTCCTCTTTCCTCCTTGCTCCAAACACTCTCCCTTTGTAGGAGCCAATGCTCTTAGGTTGCGGATGGGTGGTGTGTTCTCACCTGTCAGAGAAGAACCCAGTGGCATTGGCTATCAGTATGAAAACATGTTTAAAAAATAGATATACAATAGATACATATGTTTGTATGCATATATTCATTTATTCATGTATATGTATGTATTATTATTTTTGCTAGATGCCATGGAGTCGATTTTGACTCATAGTCAACCCATATGATAGCGTACAACTGCCACATAGGGTTTTCTAGGCTATAATTTTTACAGGAGCAGATCACTAGGTTTTTTTCACCTGTGGAGCAGCTGGATGGGTTTGAAATGCCAACCTTTCAGTTAGCAGCTGAGCACTTAACCACTGTGCCACCAGAGCTCTTTATATATGTATAAGTATTTAAAAAATAACATATAGATATGAATATAGATATAGATATCCACTTTAATAAAATAGAAACACCCCAATTATGCTGCCTAACACCAAGATCTTGATTTATAAACATCATTCTCCAATAAAAGTGGCTACTTTTTTTTTTTTTTTTTAAGAAATGGCCGTCTGTCAAGCTGGGATGGAAAAAAATACAAGATGGACTTCAAACATTTTGTTCCAGAAAGTAAGAAAGTATTCCAAAAAAGATAGGATCATGTCAAAAGAAAAAATGAGGAATTCCACTTCCATCTTAGGCAAGTAAGCTCTAATCAAATCATCTTTTCACAGGTAACAATGATAAACTGTGTACAAAATACAGAAAAACAACTTCCTAAGGGTGGATTCTGTACACAATTTGATATGGATAAAGGGAATGACATGAGGTAAATTTTCCATATTTTCAACTTTTAGCCTGGAGGAAAAGCACAGTCAGCACTATGTAGGAAAGCTATAAAAATTCAGTTAAAAAAAAACCAGAGAATGGAATTTGGGGTGAGGAAAATCACTGAGAAGTAAGTGGATATCTCTGAAAGAAGAGAGTCAGAGAAAGGGGGCCACAATTCTTTGTTTGGACTCTCACTGCTGAAATATGTATGAATGGAGAAGACTCAAAGCAGTCCTGTTAAAAATATATGAACTAAACTAAGATTTCAGCTGCCACTCAAGAGACACAATTTTCAGTTTGAATCTAACCAAGTTATTGCCTGCTAAGCAAAACAAAACATAACACAACACACTTGGAATAATAATAGAATCTAGAGACTCATAAGTCAACCAAATTAAGAAAAAAAATGGTTATAGGAAAATATCAAAGCTAAAACTAGGGCACTGAAAAGAGAACAAAGTAAATACATAAAACTACACCCCTAGTTATTATGTTAAAAATCAAAAAGGAGAGAAAACACAAACTGACAATATCAGAAATGACATAACTATAGATTCTACAGATATAATAGGAGAATACTTGGAACATATATATGCCAACAAATTTGCAACAGAAATGTACAAATTTCTTGAAAAACATAAAACTGACACAACATTTAAAAAAAAAAAAAGTCCCGTGTCTATTAAAGAAGCCCTGATGGCACAGTGGTTAAGCAGTCGGCTGCTAACTGAAACGTCATTGGTTGGAACCAGTCAGCTGCTCTGTGGGAGAAAGATGTGACAGTCTGCTTCCGTAAAGTTTACAGCCTTGTAAACCCTATGGGGCCGTTGTACTCTGTCCTATAGGGTTGTTATGAGTCAGAATTGACTCCATGGCAACGGGTGTGTGTCACAAACAGTTAAGCGCTCAACTGCTAACTGAAAGAGTGGTGCTTGGAACCCATCAAGTAACTCCACGGGAGTAAGATCCGGCCATCTGGTTCTGTAAAGATTACAGTCAATAAACCCTATGGTGCAGTTCTACTCTGTCACATGGGGTTGCAAGAGTAAACCCAAAGGTAAACCATGGATTTTAGTTAATAATAATGCATCAATATAGTTGTAACAAATATATCACAGTAATGCAAGATGTTAATAATAGGAGAAACAGTACGCAGTGGGGAGAGGGTGTATATGGGGACTCTAAACTTTCTCTAGAATTTTTCTGTAAACCTAAAAACTACTCTAAAAAATAAAGTATATTTTTAAAAAAGCCAACGTGATTACCCAGAATTAGATGACCTTATTGATGAATCTGCAAATACCAAAAAGGATAACACGTATCCAAATGTACAAAACAGTTTTGTAATTAGATGCCCTGGAGAGTTACTAAATTTAATGGTGTGCTTTTTTTTTTATTCTGACGAAGAGCTTTGTTCTGAAATAAGCAAATAAAAAGCAGCTAAATGAAGTTGCTAACTACATGTAAAGCAGCATGTCCCTATGGGTTTGAAACTAGTTTTCTTTTGAGATAATTAGAACAATGTCAAATTTTCTGCAATTACTATACGTCTTGAGACCCATACCCATGTACTGTTCATACGCAGTTGGCACATTCCAGAAGGAAAACTGAAACAAATTGGAGATTACAGCTTCAGTGGCTGCTTTACATTTGGATGACGAAATGAGAATGCTACCTTGAGATTCTTTCTTCACAAAAGTTCTAGAGACGTGACAAATTTTCACCAACCTACAGAAACTCCAAAATATGGTAGAATTACCAATAGTTTCTCAATCATAACACAGAGACTGTTCAAGTACTAAAAACTTGCCTTAAGTTGGAATGAATTGTTTTAAGGTAAGC
This sequence comes from Dugong dugon, assembly GCA_030035585.1. Taxonomy (NCBI): domain Eukaryota; kingdom Metazoa; phylum Chordata; class Mammalia; order Sirenia; family Dugongidae; genus Dugong; species Dugong dugon. Next base: position 110,590,462 of record CM057467.1, read on the forward strand.
TTTTAAACTTGCTGAGAGCATTAAAATCCTAGATGCATGTATTAGAAACACAGAGAGGTATTAATTGGTCCAATTCAGATTCCGTTTTCCTCCAAAGCATTCAGACTCTGATTAAGCATCTCCCATGACAGTGAACTCACAGTCTCACTAACCAGTTTAGTTGTTAGGCAGCTCTGAGTACTTGGCAAGGAGCCCTGGTTGCAAAGTGGTTAAGCGCTCAGCTGCTAATTCAAAGTTGGTGGTCAAATCCAGCAGTTGTTCATCAGGAGAAAAGACCTGGCGATCTGCTTCTGTAAAGATTACAGCCTTGGAAACCCTGTGAGGCAGTTCTACTCTGTCCTATATGGTCACTGTGAGTTGGAATCAACTCGACAGCAATGGGTGGGGCCACAACGACAGGGTTTCCTTATACTGAACTCTGAATTTACTACTGTTAACTTCTACCTGCTCATCAGGGGAGTAACATCAGTCACATAACCTAGGGAATTATAAGATAAACATATAAGGTACATTTATCTTATATGTGTAAGATGTATAAGAGGAATATCCTCAAGTATTTCGAATTATTGTTATATTTTTGTATGAACGTTTTCATAGGTTTCTATGCTTCATATCCTGTATTTTTCCCACTTCCAAGACACATCTGATAATATGTAGGTCTTAAAGTGTGAGTTTGGAAAAGGACACATAAAACATGAACAATCTCATGAGGATCAGTTTTTATGGTTTTTAATTTATGGCTACTATACCCTGGTGGGGTAGTGGCTAAGAGCTACAGCTGCTACCCCAAAGGTAGGCAGTTTGAATCTACCAGGCGTTCCTTGGAAATCCTACGGGGCAGGTCTACTCTGTCCTATAGTATTGCTATGAGTTGGAACTGACTTGACAGCAATGGGTTTTGGTTTTTTATACCTTGTGACAGTTGATCTTACTTATTAGGCCTCGTTTTCCTTGTGTATAACATGGGGATGATAATAGCACCAACTAGAAAGTATGGTTTTAAGAATTATATGATAAAAACAGTACCTGTATCATAAGGTGTGGTGTAACTTACATGATTAATAAAATAATTCCTTGCATGTTACATGAAACAAATAAATGTTCACCATTATTCATTCATTCAACAAATATCTATTTAGTACACCTAACGTCTTAGGCCCTATTCTATGTGGTTGGGCTTCCACAGTGATTAAGAGAAACATCCCTCTCGTCACAGAAATTACTTTCAAGTAGACTTACGCTCAACAATCCTCAAGTATGTGTACAGTTTAGAATGTTATCTTGGCATATAGAAAACACACAACAACATTAGCAAATATACTTACTATTTACTGGACCAATAAGCAACATCACAGTAAACAGAGAAAAGATTCAAGTTGCCAAGATTTCATTTTACTTGGGTCCACAATCAACACCCATGGAAGTAGCAGTCAAGAAATCAAAAGATACATTGCGTTGGGCAAATCTTCTGCAAAAGACCTCTTTAAAGTGTTAAAAAAAAAAGGCAAAGATGTCACCTTGAAGACTAAGGTGTGCCTGACCCAAGCCATGGCATTTTCAATCGCATCATATGCATATGAAAGCTGGACAATGAATAAGGAAGACCAAAGAAGAACTGATGCCTTTAAATTGTGGTGTTGGTGAAGAATATTGAATATATCATGGACTGCCAAAAGAACGAACAAATCTGTCTTGGAAGAAGTACAGTCAGAATATTCCTTAGAGGCAAGGAAGGTGAGACTATGTCTCACATGATTTGGACATGTTATTAGAAGGGATTGGTCCCTGGAGAAGGACATCATGCTTGGTAAAGTAGAGGGTCAGCGAAAAAAAGGAAGACCCTCAACAATATGAATCGACACAGTGGCTATAACAATGGGCTCAGGCATAACAATGATTGTGAGCACGGCGCAGGACCGGGCAGTGTTTCATTCTGTAGTGCATGGGGTCACTATGAGTTGGAACCGACTTTATGGCACCTAACAACAACAACAATATTTACTGGGAGAATGAATTTTCTTTTAAAAGTCACATTATGATGTTAGCTTGTGCTAAATATATCTGGGATATCTGATCTGAATCTTATTTTCTCCTTTTATCTACATTTGACTTTTTTGGACCTGAAATATATGTATATAAATGCATATACTATGTAGGTCATTGTCTTGTTATTTGGTGTTCCTTTCAGAGAAATTTTATTTACATACCATTCTACAATCCAATAAACAGAAGGAATAGACAATTTTAGAATTTTAAAATTTAGAAGCTGAAAGAAATCAGAGCCATAATTATTTGGTGAGACCCTCTTACATTAAAGATAATTGAAGACCAGAAATGTCACATAAGTTGCCATAGGCCATGCATATGGCATAGGCAAAATTAGAATTCAGATACTTTGATGGTCCAGAAATGGTACTGCTCTGCCATACTGTGTGAACTTCAGCTATGTTATCCTTCAGCCTGAGGCAATGGTTCAAAAACCTCTAATTAGAATAAGCCTGAGCACAGTGCCCTCCTTGCATATCAACATTGTTCCATTAGCACATTATGAGTGGATTTATCCAGCTATACCAGGATCTCTGTAAATACTTCTAGAAATAATTTCTAAAATTGAGGTTTGAGATATACTTGTTAGCAGAATTTCTTCAGCTAAATCTAACAATCAATTTAAAAATAAAATAAAATTATTAATGCTAGTGTCATCATCCTAAACTTCATCAAAGAGGTTATGAATGTATTCATTTGACATCAGAAAACTATGTTTTTAAGTATTGACTTTGCCAATTAATAGGCAAGAGACCTCTGGGAAATTACTTATTTTCTCTGTGTTTTACCTTTTCTTTTTTTTTTTTAATAAAAGGACCTAATTACAGAGATTTTTTTTGAAAGTAGAAAAATAATGCATGTGAAGGCTTTGTACAGTGCCTGATACTAAATAAATACTCAGAAAGTTTTATGACTATCGTTATTTGCATGGGTTATATCTATGCTGTGTGAACAAATGCATTATCTCATTAAATTCTCAGTGTCCCTTTGATGGACATAAAAGATGTTACTGATGCATTTTATAGACAAGGAAACTGAGGTTAAGAACGGTTATGACTTCCTTCCTTAAGGTCACATTTTCATTGACTGTGGAAACCTGCATTATCAGACTCCTAATCCAGTGTTTCCTCGACTATAATCCCCGTTCTTGAATTCTATGTTGAATACATTCCAGTTTTATTCACTGTCTTGTGGAGGCTCACAGATGTAATCTTTGCCCCACAAAGAGTTGATCTCCCATAGAGCTGAGTCTAGGAAGTCATAACACTATCTAAATGGATTTTCCAGCCCACACACAGAGATCTGATATTTCTACAAATCAGTGTCACATGCCTTGAACTTTATTTCTTCTTTCATTATTTCATGTTTGGTAATTTTGTCTTCTCAGTTTAATTTTAATTATCTTAAGGGCAGAAACTAGGTTGAACACATTTTTTGTAAATGTTCAGTAAACATTCTATAGTTACTTATTTACTGCTCTTTCACAGACCCTAGGAAACAAAACCAATTCCTTCACCTGAGTTATTTTTCACTGTGACTTCCCTTAAAGCTCAATTGAGAAAAGGGAAAGTGAAATTAAACCCTCAATTCCTAACCACCTCTTTCTCATCCTTTAGATCTCAGCCTAAATACTACTTCCACAGAGAGACTTTCTTATCTACATTAAATTTTTGCCTCTCAACCGTTACCTCCATATTTAATCTCCATTTCAACACTTTCTTTCCTTTATAAGACTGTACCACACATATTTACAGTGGTTGTGTGTGCGTGACTGGCTTCCTGACTAGAATGTAAAATCCAAGAGGTCAGATTCTATGATCATCATGTTCAAAGTTACATCCCAAGCAAATAGTCATAACTCAATAAAATTTTCTAGGATAAACCAATGAATGGATTTTAAAGGGAAAAATCCTCAAAGAATATATATTTACAATATTTTTTGAAAAGTTTTATATGCCTATCACCTTTCATAGGAGTTCTTTAGACTTTCACTATGTTTCTGTTTCAATGTAGTGGTGTCTGTACGTGTCTCCATTTCCTTAGGAAGGAACATACATTTCTCAAGTCCAGGGGTGTATGCACTGATACAGCTATATGCTTAGTTAGAACATGGAAACACTTCCTGAGTAAATGACTGCTCCTCTGAGGCTCATATTCTATCACTCGCACACATACATGCACACACATACGCACACACACTCCATTTACCATGATCCGACAAATAAAGACTAAATATGTAGCCAATCAGAAGACGTTTAGGAATCAGCAGTCAACTACACCACACTTCACAAAGTTTAAGTTTCAGGATTTAAAGTAATATAGAAGACAAATAGACTTTCTGATAGTTCAATTTATTAATGTCTACTGGCTTTAGTATTACTGTAAACAATGGAGTTTGGAGCTCCAGTTTTGAACTTCCAATTTTGATGCAATAAATTTGCTAACCAAAATGAATTAGGATATTTATATGTTCTGTTTTCAACGTAGGACATACTTAAATACAGAGAAATGAATAGGAGAGGAATCCTCTGGCCTCAAAGAACATATGGCATAGTAATTTATGCCATTTTCACTATATGACATGTCAGATATTAGCTAGAAATTAGCTGAATTGAAAAGGAAATCTCTATAAATTTTTTGTTTTGCTTGCTATTAGTTATGTGCAGGCAAGTTTGGAGATGTACAGCACTGCTTAGCTAAGTCAATAAATTGAGAGAAGAAAGAATTAGTAAAAGTAAAATAGATAGTAAAGAAGACAGGAAGAAATGTGAGGGGATGAAGGATGCAAAGTTTTGAAAGAAAAAAGTAGAGATGATAGATATGAGGAAATTTATAAAAATGATGTCCTATCATTTTTAAATGTTGGTGAAAGTGGTTTCTATAAAAACTGCTTCATGGATTTTTTTTTTTTATTCTTAAATAAGTCACTTTAAAGAACTGAAAAATTTCCTTCAAAACTTTTAAAAACTCTTTTTGGCAATTTATATGCATATTTTTCCCTTTTCCTCATTCTGACACTTATTATTTAAATCAACTTTAATGTCAATTTTGAAGCTGGAATGTAAGTCATGTATCATATATTACTATTACTTTACCTTATGATTTTAATGATTCTAGCTTTCACAATGAATATGTCAAATACCTAGAACTAAGAACTGTTTGAGTATCTAAGGTTTCATTCTTAGGGAAAAAAATTAATGTGTGCTGGTTATTCATACAACCACTGAGATTATAAGAATGTAACTATATTTTTTAACTGCTTATTTTTAGGAGGAAGGTATAGAGAATAATCGAATATTATGTGCATGTAATATTTAGTTACCAGTCTATTTGAAAAATTTTGTTCTTTAGAATGTAAATAATCTTCTACAATTACCTCCCTTCCAAGTTATGCAATCATAATTCAAAGTTCAATTACCATTGCTATTTTTGTTCAGATCATCATAGATGCAGACAGTATTAAATATGGCAGGAATGTGTGGTAAAAGTCTTTGCAACTGAAAGAAGACTCTGAGTAATGTTGTCTTCTAAGGCATATGCCTTTGTTACTAACCATTAACAATCAACATAATCACCAATAAATCTATTGTTAATTACCTTGGAAATATTCAAATTAGTTCAGGTTATCTAATCAATCTTGAAAAGGACTCAGTTCTGATTCCCACATCCTGTCTTATTCCATCACTTAATATTATTGTGTATATGTAGATTGGTGTGTAAATCATATTTCCTAAAGATATTACAAATATATAATTTGTATAAGAATTGAAAACAGCTGATTTGAACTTCACTGTAATCCTTTAGGAGCCCTGGTGGCACAGTGGTTAAAAGTTCGGCTGCTAACCAAAAGGTCAGTGGTTCGAATCCACCGGCCACTCCTTGGAAACCCTATAGGGCAATTCTACTCTATCCTATAGAGTCGCTATGAGTTGGAATTGACTCGACAGCAATGGGTTTTGGTAATCCTTTAAGGTAAAGCGATGTTGAAATATCAATTTTCTGAATGGCTACAACAAATATCGAAGTTGTTTGAAGGACAGTTCTGGAAAGAGCAAAGGCAAGAAGATGATGAAGTTTTCACTTCCAACCCACAAACACAAACCCACTTCTGTCAAGTTAAATCTGATGGATAGAGGCCCTATAGGACAAGGTAGAACTGCCCCATAGAGTTTCCAAGGCTATAAATCTGTGCAGAAGTAGACAGCCACATCTTTATCCTGTGGAGCAGCTTGTGGGTTCAAACTGCCACCTTTTTGGTTAGCAGCTGAGCACTTAACCACCCACTATCAGGGCTCCTCATCCTTTCTAAATATTCCAAGTTGATCTGATCCTTTCTCTCATATCAGTGATTCCAACTCTAGAGCAAAGCTGAGAGGTTGAATCAGGTAAAGAGCAGAAATGCCCAGCCAATGATAATGAAAGCCAGTTGATGCTGACACAAATTTGTACTGTGAAGTCAGGTGTTAGTCAACATTTAGCTTTTTCTTTTATTGATCTAATTTACATTCAAATCCCCTTAATACATCTCTACTCATGGAATTTTAGTATTTTTATTTGTGATATTTAAAACGTTTTTCAACAACTAGACTATTTTTTTGATTAGTCAACAGCTGTTATTTTTCGTTTTTCAAAATTTTCAGAGGGTCTGTGAAAAAATGCTGGTGGTAATTATTTATTCTTGGAAGAAGTACAGCCAGAATGCTCCTTAGAAGGAAGGATGGCGAGACTTCTTCTCACGTACTTTGGACATGTTGTCAGGAGGGACCAGTCCCTGGAGAAGTACAGTATGTTTGGTAGAGGGTCATCAAAAAAGAGGAAGACCCTCAATGAGATGGATTGACACAGTGGACTGCAACAATGGGCTCAAGCATACAACGATTGTGAGGATGGAGCAGGACCAGGCAGTGTTTCATTCTGCTGTACGTAGGGTCACTATGAGTTGGAACTGACTCAACCGCACTGACAGCAACAACAACAGTTACTTATATTTTCACATCAATTTACTAATTTCCAGAAAAAAAGGATGTGCCCTGTCAAAAATGAGCCAAGACTTGTGTTTAATGGCCTCAAACCAGTTGGCTGCTCTTGGAAAATAATCACGCTTAATCCAGATATAAAATCTGGTTATTTTTGCATTTTGCCCCAACGAAAGAATTTCAGATAATAGCTATGAGATTGTTTATACTGCCATTAACAGGTGTATGTGTTCCTTTTATCCCAGGAAATGCTGTTCAGTAACCAAAAAGCTAGGATGACTAGATAGTAAAATGTATGAAAGCCACTTGAAACTACATAATCTAATGGACCAGAATGAAGAAGAACAAAATATTGTCTAAGATCACTGATCTTTCTTAAATAAATCTAGGAAAACTTTCCACAAACTATATAACTTTTATCTTATTCAAGAAAATGAAGTACTATGATTATCAAAAGAAAAATTTACAAATAAGAAATCAAGTATTTATATCTTAAAAATGCTTTTTATTTGATTACAATTTGACTTACCAATTGCGGTCGTTGTTGTTAGTAGATGCTGTCCAGGCAATTCATACTCATAGTGACCCTATGTACAACACAATGAAATGTTACCTTGTCCTGTGCCATCTTCATAATAATTACTATGCTTGAGCTCATTGTTGCAGCTGCTGTGTCAGTCCATCTCGTTGAGGGGCTTCCTCTTTTTTGCTGACCCTCTACTTTACCAAGCATGATGTTTTTCTCCAGGGACTGATCCCTCCTGACAATATGTCCAAAGTATGTGAGACAAAGTCTCCCCATTCTTGCTTCTAAGAAGAAGTCAGTTCCAACTTATAGCAACCCTACATGCCACAGAGCGAAACACTGTCCAGCCCTGCACCATGCTCACAATCTTTGTTATGCTTGAGCCCATTGTTGCAGCCACTATGTCAATCTTTCGGTAGTCCACGGTATATTCAATATTCTATGTCAACACCATAATTCAAACACACCAATTCTTCTTTGGTCTTCCTTATTCATTGTCTAGCTTTCATATGCATATGAGGCCATATTGAAAATACCATGACTTGAGTCAGGCACACCTTAGTCTTCAGGGTGACATCTTCACTTTTGAACACTTTAAAAAGGTCTTTCGCAGCAGATTTGCCCAATGCAATGTGTCTTTTGATTTATTAACTGCTGCTTCCATAGGTGTTGATTGTGGGTTCAAGTAAAATGAAATCCTTGACAACTTTAATGTTTTCTCGGTTTATCATGATGCTACTTATTGGTCCAAATGTGAGGTTTTGTTTTGTTTTGTTTTTTTCCTGTTGAGGTGTAATCCATACTGAAGGCCGTAGTCTTTGATCTTCATCAGTGCTTCCTCCATTTGTCTGTCAGGTTTTCATACTGTAGTGGCTGATGTGTTGCTGTGATGCTGGAAGCTGTGCCACCAATATTTTTAAATCCAGCAAGTACACCCAAGGTGGACAGGTTTCAGAGGAGCTTCCAGATTAAGACAGACTAGGAAGTAGGACATGGTGATCTACTTCTGAAAGAATTAGCCAGTGAAAATGTTATGGTTAGCAGCAGAACATTGTCTCATATAGTGCTGGAAGATAAGCCCCTCAGATTTTAAGTCACCGAAAATATGACCAGGGAAGGGCTGCCTCTTCAGCGAGAATCAACCTTAATGATGTGGATGAATAAAGCTTTTGGGACCTTCATTTTCTGATATGATATGACTCAAAATGAGAAGAAACAATTGAAAACATCCCTTAATAATCAGAGCATGAAATGTACAAAGTATGAATCAAGGAAAATTGGAAGTTGTCAAAAATGAAATGAAATACATAAAGATCAATATTTTAGATATTGTTGTTGTTAGGTGCCATAAGCTAAAATGTATTGGTATTGGCCATTTTGAATCAGACAGTTTTATGGTCTATTATGCTGGGAATGACAAATTGAAGAGGAATGGTGTCTCATTCATGGTCAAAAAGAACATGTCAAGATCTATCCTGAAGTATAATGTTGTCAGTGATAGGATAATATCCATACGCCTACAAGGAAGACCAGTTAATAAGACTATTATTCAAATTTATACAACAACCACTAATGCCAAAGTGAAGAAATTGAACATTTTTACCAAATTCTGCAGTCTGAAGTTGATTAAACATGCAATCAAGGTACAATGGTTGACCATGCTGGTATTCGAATACCAGTGGCATAGCTTCCAGCATCACAGTAACACGCAAGTCACCACAGTAGAACAAACTGACAGATGAGTGGAGGAAGAAGGAGTTGGCAGTCTAATTCTGAAACTAATTAGCCAGTGAAAACTTATTAATAGCGGCAGAATATTGTCTGATATAGTGCCAGAAGATGAGCTCTCAGGTTGGAAGACACTCAAAAGACAACTGGAGAAAACCTGCTTCTTCAAAGTAGAGTCGACTTTAATGACATGGATGGAGTCAAACTTTAGAAACTTTCTTTTGCCTATGTGGCGTGACTCAAAATGAGAAGAAACAGCTGCAAACATCCATTAATAATTGGAACATGGAATGCAGTAAGTTTGAATATAGGAAAATTGGAAATTGTCAAAAATGAAATGGAACATAAACATGGATATCCTAGGCATTAGTGAGTTGAAATGGACTGGTATTGGCCATTTTGAATCTGACAATCATATGGTCTACTATGCTGGCAATAGTAAATTGAAGAGGAGTGGCATTACATTCATTGTTATAAAGAACATTTCAAGATCTATCCTGAAGTACAACGTTGCCAGTGATAGCATAATATCCATATGCCTACAAGGAAGACCGGTTAATTTGACTAATATTCAAATTTACACACCAACTAGTTAAGCCAAAGATGAAGAAATAAGGAATTTTTACCAACTTTTGCAATCTGAAATTGATCAATCATGCAATCAGGATGCATCAGTAATTCCTGGTGATTGGAATGCGAAAGTTAGAAACAAAGAAGAAGGATAGATAGTTGGAAAATATAGCCTTGATGATAGAAACAATGCCAGAGATCTCATGATAGAATTCTGCAAGACCAATGATTTATTCATTGCAAATACCTTTTTTCAACAACATAAACATTTACTATATATGTGGACCTCACCAGATGGAATAAACAGGAATCGAATCAACTACATCTGTGGAAAGAGTCAATGGAAAATCTCAATATCATCAGTCAGAACAAGGCCAGGGGCTGACTGCGGATCAGATAATCAATTGCTCATATGCAAGTTCAAGTTGAAGCTGAACAAAATTAGAACAAGTTCACAAGACCCAAAATATGACCTTAAGTATATCCTACCTGAATTTAGAGACCATCTCAAGAATAGATTTGATGCACTGAACATTAACGACCAAAGACCAGATGAGTTGTGCAATGACATCAAGGAAGTCATACATGAAGAAAGCGAGAGGTCACTAAAAAGACAGGAAAGAAAGAAAAGACCAAAATGGATGTCAGAAGAGATCTGAAACTTGCTCTTGAGCATTGAGTAGCTAAAGCAAAAGGAAGAAATGATGAAATAAAAGAGCTGAACAGAAGATTTCAAAGTAATGGGTCCAGAAGACAAAGTAAAGTATTATAATCCATGTGAAAGGACCTGGAGTTAGAAAACAAAATGGGAATAGAATAATAAGCGCTGCATTTCTCAAGCTGAAAGAAGTGAAAAATAAATTCAAGCCTCAATTTGTAATATTAAAGGATTCTATGGGCAAAGTAGTTAATGATGCAGGAAGCATCAAAAGAAGATGGAAGGAAGACACAGAATCCCTGTAGCAAAAACTATCTGTTGACATTTAACCATTTCAGGAGGTAGCATACGATCAAGAACCTATGGTACTGAAGGAAGAGATCCAAGCTGCACTGAAAGCATTGGTGAAAAACAAGACTCCAGGAACTCACATAACTGAGATACTTCAACAAAAGAATGCCACACTAAAAATGCCCACTTGTCTATGCCAGAAAATTTGGAAGACAACTACCTGGCCAATCAACTGGAAGAGATCCATATTCCTAGGCATTCCAAAGAGAGGTGATCTAACAAAAAGCGGAAATAATCAAACAATATCATTAATATTACAAACAAGTAGAGGAGTTCTGGCAAAATGGCACTCTAGGCAGAAGCACAATGCCGTCCTTCCACAGCAAAGATTTGAAAAACTAGGCTGAACAGAGAAAACAACAATCCTGAAACCCTAAAGCATCAAATGAAGAGATAACTCAGCCAAGCACCAAATGGAGTGAGAAAACTGACAGAGAACTGAGAGCGAGGAGAGATTCATGCAGAGGTCCCCTACCAGCTAACGCAGTGCAGATCTGCCATCTTGGACTCCTATCAGAGACCAGCAAACGGGGTACAAGAAAGCAGCCTCACGGAGCGTCCAGCGGGAGATAAAACAACCGGTAATTTGCGATATACGCTTTCCCACCCCCCACACTTCTTCACACCCACTCGGCCTCCTCTGCTTCCCGCAGCCACAATCTCTTGACTGGGAAAAACTGGCTTCTTGGATTCCACACACCCGAACGGGCCGGCTCTCTGAGTGCTATTTGTTGGCTGCTGGTGTTGCTTTTTTTCCAATTCTTTTGATTTCTTCCGTACCTCTCACCACCTCCCCATCCTTTTGCTCAAATACCTGGCTCCATGCGCCATCTTTGCTTCTTCCTGAGGGGCTGCAGAGCTCCGGTAATTTGTGATATATGCTTTCCCACTCCCTAGCCTTCTTCACCCACACTCAGCCCCCTCTGCTTCCCGCGGACACAGTCTGTTGTCCGAGAAACACCAGCCTGCACTAGCTGGCTCTCTGAGTGCCATTTGTTGGCTACTAGTGTTGTTTTTTTTTCTGCTTCTTTTGATTTTTTCCTTACTTCTCACCACCTCCCCCTCCTTTCGCTCAAACACCTGGCTCCATGTGCCATCTTTACTTCTTCCTGAGGGGCTGTGGAGCTCCATTCGAGTGTGGAGCTTCTTCCCAGTCTGGGCTGCAGTGCTGGTGGGACGTGCAGAGGGATCCCTGAGAGCATTTCTTTTTTTGTTGGTTTCTTTTTTTTTTTCTGTTTTTTTGGGGGCCTTTCTTGTTCTTTTTTTTTTTTAATTTCTTTTGTTTTCTTATCCCTCTTTTTCCCTTTTTGTCTTTCTTCATTGCTCAGTTTCTCTTCTCTCTATATCTTCCTTCTCTTTCTGTTCCCTGAATACCTGGTGTTGTATACGTTTAGGCCTTCTAGCCAGGCTGTATGGCAACACCTGAGAACAGCTTCCCTAGACCTCATAGCTGCACAGGTGGGATCCCTGGGAACTTTGCAGTTCTTTAACACATCCATTTTTTATTTATTCATTCTTTTCTTTTCTTCCTCTTCCCCTTTCTGTTTTTCTCCATTTAATATTCTCTCATCTATCCACTCCAATGGCTAGCTCTCCTAGGATTCTTCTTTGTTTGTTTGTATGTTTTTGGCTCCTGTTCCTCTCTCCTCTTGCCCATATCCATCTTAGCTCCACACATAACAATCTCCCTGGTGCATCCTGCGTACCTCCACCATGCGCTTGACATCACACCACCAAGCAGCATAGGCATGACCTACTGGAACCTGCCCTGCACTGATTACTGACCCACCCTGGTGGCTGTAGTAAGAGCCACAAACAAACCACCCCAGTAACTCCTCTTTGGCTAGACATGCCCTGCCATACCATATCTGAGTGACTGACCCTGCCAGTTGGAGAAGGAGGCTAAAAATATTGTCCCTACAGACGAGCAAACAACAAAGAACACACAGTGCACCTGCTCAGACATAGTCAATTTTTTTTTTAAAAAGGGACGAAACAAACAAATCCATAATCAATAAGCAAGAAAAATAACTATTGAATGCCCCAAAGACAGCAAACACTATCAAAACATTTGCAAAAACAGGACAGGATGGTTCCAGTAGGTGTCCAAAATAAAATACCAGATGACTTTCCAGTGCAAGAAAATGCACTAGAAGTACCTGATAGGGAATTCAAATGTCTAATACGCAGAATTCTCCAAGAGCTGTGACAAAGAGCTGACAAACATGAGGAAAAAATAGACAAATTCATGGAAAATACAGACAAAAATTGGAAGAATTCAGGCAAATGCCAAAATAAATTCACAAATAGAAATTATCCAAAGACAACAATTAGAAATCCAAAAGATAAAAAACAAGATTTCAGAAATGGACAGTATCATAGAAGGGCTGAGAAGCAGATTTGAAACGGTGGAAGACAGGATCAGTGGAATTGAAGACAAACAGTTGGATACAACTCTGTTTCAGGAAAACCCAGAAAAAAGAACAAAGAAAAATGAAGAGACCCTGAGAGTTATGTGGGATACAATCAAAAGCAAAAATCTGACAGTGATTGGAATTCCAGAACAGGCAGAGAAAACAGAAAACAAAGAGAGGATCATTCAGGAACTGCTGACAAAAAACTTCCCCAATATCATGAAAGATGAAAAGCTGGCCATCCAAGAAGCTCAACGAACCCTATATAGGAGAGACCCCAAAAGAAAATCACCAAGGCATATCACAATCACACTCACCAAAACGAAAGACAAACAAAGAATCCTGAGAGCAGCTCATGAAAAACAAGATGTCACATACAGAGGAGAAACAGTAAGACTAAGCTCAGATTATTCGGCAGAAACCATGCAGGCAAGAAAGCAATGGGATGACATATATAAAATCTTGAAAGAAACAAATTGCCAGCCAAAAATAATATATTCTGCAGAACTCTCGTTCAAATTTGATGGTGAAATTAGGTAATTTCCAGATAAACAGAAATTAAGGAAATATGTAAAAATCAAACCAAAATTACAAGAATTATTAAAGGGAGTTCTTCAATCTGAGAACAAACAACTTCAGGTTACAGGCATACTCTAGGATGCAGGATCGTACCAGCCAGATACCAGTCTAGGAAATGAACTCTCGCGGACTATCCAAAACCAAAAGAAATACAATAGGGAATCAGAGCAGTTAATCAGTAAATGACAACAACATCAAAACAATAAAAGAGGAATAAATGGCATATGTATAGAATCTCCTAATGGAGAGGAAGGCAAGGTGATACCCAATAATGGTGGACTTAGAAACTTAGAAAGATAAGGGTAAAATTCATGGTAACCACAAAGAAAGTTAACAAATATACTCATAAAAAAAAAGAGGACAATATAAAGTATCAGCAAAAACAAAACCGACAAAAACAAAAGAAATGAAAAAAAATCCACAAACAAAAGTAACTCAGCACAAGTGAGCAAGAGGAACAAAGGAAACCTTGGCACGAGAAAAAAAGCACTACAAAATGACAGCAACAAACTCACATTTATCAATAATTACACTGAATGTAAATGGACTCAGTGCACCCATAAAGAGATGGAGAGTGGAAGAATGGGTAAGAAAACAGGATCCATAATATGCTGTCTACAAGAGACACACCTTAGAAACAAAGATGTGAATTTATTAAAAGTCAAAGGTTGGAAAAAAATATATCAAGCTAACAACGACCAAAAAAGAGCAGGAGTGGCAATTCTAATCTCAGATAAAATAGACTTTAAAATGAAATCTACCATAAAAGACAAAGAAGGACACTATATAATGATTAAGGGGATGATCCATCAAGAAGGCATAACCATAATAAACATCTATGCACTCAATGACAGGGCTCCAAAATACATAAAACAAAACTCTAACAACACTGAAAAGAGAAATTGACAATTCCACAATAATAGCAGGAGACTTCAACACAGCACTCTCAGTAAAGGACAGAACAACTAAGAAGAAACTCAGAAAAGATACAGAAGACCTAAAGGGCACAATGAGCCAACTTGACCTCATAGACATATACAGAACACTCCATCCAACTTCTGCAAAGTACACATTCTTTTCCAAGGCACATGGAACATTCTCCAGAATAGACAACATTTTAAGCCACAGAGCAATGCTCAACAAGATCGAAAACGCTGAGATAATTGAAAATATCTTCTCTGACCACAATGCCATTAAGGTAGAAATTAACACTAAAAAGAGCAAGGAAAAAAAATCACTTACATGGAAACTGAATAATACCCTGCTTACACATTACTGGGTAATAGAAAAAATCAGAGAGGAATCAAAAAATTCCTAGATTCAAATGAGAATGAAAACACATCATACCAAAACCTTTGGGACACAGCAAAGGCAGTCCTCAGAGGACAATTTATAGCAATAGATGCACATATCAAAAAACAAGAAAGGGACAAAATCAAAACATTAACTACAGACTCAAACAAATAGAAAGAGAACAGCAAAACAAGCCCACAACCACTGGAAAAAAGAAATAGTAAAGATAAGAGCAGAAAAAATTGAAATAGAGAACAGTAAAACAATAGAAAGAATCAACAAAACCAAAAGTTGGTTCTTTGAAAGAATCAACAAAATCGACCAACCACTGGCCAGACTGACAAAAGAAAAACAGGAGAGGACACGAATAACCCAAATAAGAAATGAAATGGGGGACATTACAACAGACCCAGTGAAAATAAAAAGGATTATAACAGAATATTATGAAAAACTATACTCCAACAAATTTGAAAACCTAGAGGAAATGGATAAGTTTCCAGAAACACATTGCCTACCCAAACTACAGCAAAGCGATGTTGAAAATCTGAACAGAGCCATAACAAGAGAAGAGATTGAAAATGTAATAAAAAAACTCCCAACCAAAAAAAGCCCTGGCCCAGATGGCTTCACTGGAGAATTCTACAAAACTTTTACAGAAGAGCTTGAACGAGTACTACTCAAGCTATTTCATAGTATAGAAGAGGAAGCAACACTTCCAAATTCATTCTATGAAGCAAGCATAACGCTGATACCAACACCAGGCAAAGACGTCACAAAAAAAAAAAATTACAGACCGATATCTCTCATGAATATAGATGCAAAAATTCTGAACAAAATTCTAGCCAATAGACTTCAGCATCATTTCAAAAAAATAATACACCACGACCAAGTAGGATTCATACCAGGTATGCAAGGATGGTTTAACATTAGAAAATAAATCAACGTAATCCACCACATAAATAAAAGGAAAGAAAAGAATCATATGATTATCTCAAATGATGAATAAAAAGCATTTGACAAAGTCCAACACCCATTCCTGATAAAAACTCTCAATCAAATAGGTATAGAACAGAAATTTCTCAACATAATAAAGGGCATCTATGCAAAACCTACAGTCAGCATCATTCTTCATGGAGAGAGGCTGAAAACATCCTCCTTGAAAACAGGAACAAGACAAGGATGCCCTTTATCACCACTCCTATTAAACATTGTGCTGGAAGTTCTAGCTAGAGCAATAAGGCAAGAAAAAGAAATATAGGGCATCCAAACTGGTAATGAAGAAGTTAAACTGTCCCTGTTTGCAAATGATATGATACTATACATAGAAAACCCTAAAGAAACGAGAAATCTACTGGAACTAATTGAAAGATTCAGCAGAGTAACAGGATACAAGATAAACATTCAAAAATCAGTTGGATTCCTATACACAAGTAAGGAGAACGATGAAAAGGAAATCAGGAAAACAATACCATTTTTAATAGCCCCTAAAAAGACAAAATACTTAGGAATAAATCTGACCAGGGATGTAAAAGACCTATACAAAGAAAACTACAAAACACTATTGCATGAAACCAAAGGGATCTACATAAATGGAAAAACATACCATGCTCATGGATAGGCAGACTCAACATGTGAAAATGGCAATTCTACCCAAAGCAATTTACAAATACAACACAATCCCGATCCAAATACCAACAACATTCTTCAAAGAGATGGAAAAACTAATCATTAACTTTGTATGGAAAGGGAAGAATCCCCAAATAAGTAAAGCACTTCTGAAGAAGAAGAATAAAGTTGGAGGACTCACACTACCTGACTTCAGAACCTACTATACAGCTACAGTAGTCAAAACAGCCTGGTACTGGTACAATGACAGATCCATTGACCAATGGAACAGAATTGAGAACCCAGATGTAAATCCATCCACCTACGGTCACCTGATCTTCGACAAGGGCCCAAAGTCCATCAAATGGGGAAAAGACAGTCTTTTTAACAAATGGTTCTGGAAAAGCTGGATATCCATCTGCAAGAAAATGAAACAGGACCCATATCTCACATCTTATACAAAAACTACTTCAAAATGGATCAAAGACCTGAATATAAAGCCTAAAACTACAAAGTTCAAAGAAGAAAAATAGGACCAACACTTCAGGCCTTAATATATGGCATTAACAGGATACAAACCATAACCATCAAGGCACAAACCCCAATAGATAAGCTGGATAACTGGGATCTTCCAAAAATCACACACCTATGCTCTTCAAAAGACTTCACCAAAAGAGTAAAAAGAGAACTTACAGACTGGGAAAAAAATTTTGGACAGTAAAAGTCAGACAAAGTTCTAATCTCCATAATCTACAAGAAAATCCACATCTCTACAACAAAAAGACAAATAATCCTACTAAAAAATGGGCAAAGGAAATGAACAGACACTTCACCAAAGAATGCACTCAAATGGCCAACATTCACATGAGGAAATGCTCGTGATCACTAGCCATTAAAGAAATGCAAATTAAAACCACAATGAGATACCATCTCACCCCGGCATTACTGGCACGAATTAAAAAAACACTGGAAATTACAAATGTTGGAGGGGCTGCAGGGAGATGGGGACTCTTAGGCACTGCTGGTGGGAATGCAAAATGATACAACCATTTTTGAAAATGATATGGAGTTTCCTCAGAAAGCTAGAAATAGACATACCTTTCGATCCAGCAATTCCACTCCTAGGAATATATCCTAGAGAAATAAGAGTCATCACTCGAGTACACATATGCACACCTGTGTTCATGGCAGCATTGTTCACAATAGCAAAATGATGGAAACAACCTAGATGCCCATCAACAGCTGAATGGATAAACAAACTATGGTACATACACACAATGGAGTACTATGCAATGAGAAAGAACAATGATGAATCTGTGAAGCATCTCATAACATGGTTGAAACTGGAGGACATTATGCTGAGTGAAATCAGTCAATCACAAAAGGACAAATATTGTATGAGACCTCTATTGTGAAAACCCATGAAAAAGTTCACACACAAAATGTAACAGTCTTTGTTGGTTACCAGGGATTGGGGGGGGGGGGTACTAAATAGGCAATAGATAAGTGGTATCTTGGGTGAAGGGTGAGACAGTACACAGTACAGAGGAAACTAGCACAACTTGTACAAGGAAAGGTCATGGAAGCCCCATAGACACATCCAAACTCCCTGAGGGACTGATTGCTGGGCGGAGGGCTGTGGGGACCATGGTCTCAGGGAACATCTAGCTCAATTGGCATGACACAGCTTATAAAGGCAATGCTCTGCCTTGTACCTTGGTGAGTAGTGTCTGGGCTCTTAAAAGCCTGAGAGCAGCATCTAAGATACTCCACTAGTCTCATCCCTTCGGGAGCAAGGGAGAATGAAGAGAACAGGATACAAGGAAAAGATTAGTCTGAAAGACTAATTGTCCACAGCTACCAAGGCCTCCACCGGCCTGAGTCCAGTACAGCTAGATGGTGACCGGCTACCACCAGTGACCGCTCTGACCAGGATCACAACAGAGGGTTCTGGACAGAGCTGGAGAAGGATGTAGAGCATAATTCTAACTCACAAAAAAAAAAGACCAGATTTACTGGCCTAAAGGAGACTGGAGAAACCCCGAGAGTATGGCCCCCAGACACCCTTTTAGCTCAGTGGTGAAGTTATCTCCGAGGTTCACCATTCAGCCTGGGAGTGGACAGCCCTGTAAAACCAAATGAGACTAACGAGGTACGGTAGTCCAGTGACAAGGGCCAGAAGGCAGAAGGGTACAAGGAAGCTGGTGATAGAGAACCCAAGGTTGAGTAAGGATATTGTTGATGTGTTGTGAGATTGTTAACCATTGTCATAGGGCAAGACGTGTAGTAACTGTTAAATGAGAAACTATTTTGTTATGTAAGCCTTCATCTTATGTGAGAATAACAGCACAATTGGAATAGCATAGTCAATGTCACTGAACTGTGCATGCAGAATTTTTTGAAATGGTGTATCTTTGGCTATGTGTAATTTCACCAAAAAAAAAAAAAAAACACATTTTTGGAAAGTTAGAGTGTTGACATGTTGTGGGGTTGTTAACCAACGTCGTAAAACAATATGTGTACTACTGTTTCATGAGAAACTATTAGTTCTGTAAGCCTTCACCTGAAGTACAATAAAAAAAAAAAAAAGTGGAAAAAAAAAGGCCTCTTTGAAGTGTTAGAAAGCAAAGATGTCACTTTGAGGACTAAGGTGCACTTGACATAAGCCATGGGATTTTCAATAGCCTCTTTTGTGTGCAAAAGCTGAGCAATGAATAAGGAAGACCAAATAATTGATGCCTTTGAATTATGATGTTGGTGAAGAATATTGAATATACCACGGACTGCCGCAAGAATGAATAAATTCTTTCTTGGAAGAAGGACAGTCAGAATGCTCCTCTGAAGCAAAGATGGGAAGACTACATCTCACATACTTTGGACATGTAATCAGGAGAGATTAGTCCCTGGAGAAGGATATCATGCTTGGAAGACGGTCAGTGAAAAAAAAAAGGGAAGGCCCTCAAGGAGATGGATTGACACAGTGGATGCAACAATGGGCTCAAACATAGCAACAATTGTTGAGGATGGCACAGGACCAGGCCGTGTTTCATTTCGTTGTACACAGGGTCACTATGAGTCAGAATCACCTCGAAGTCACCTAATAACAATAACAGTAGCAATTATATGATTTGAGTTTTTGGTTCGGTAAGTCTTTGAGTAATATTATGTTCGTAGTGCTTGTTAGAGGTTGCCCTGTGGCACAATGGTTAATCAATTGACTGTTAACTGAAAAGTCAGTAGTTCTAATCCACCAGTGGCTCAGCAGGAGAAAAGACCTGGGATCTGCTCCCATAAAGATTTCAGCCTAGGAAACCCTATGGGGCATAGGTCTACTCTGTCATGTTGTATCACTGTGAGTTGGAATTTACTTGATGACACACAACAAGAATAACAACGTTTGTTTGACTATAATTTCTAAATCAGTTTGTAAAACAGATCTGTTCTTTTGTAGTTTGCTTTTACACCATCTCTGGCCTGGTCTCCACTGAGTTATGAATAGCCCTAACCTTGTTTTAACCACACATGAGGTTTGTACTCAGGAGCAGCCAGTGGCCTTCACCCAACCTCCTGATTTCTATCAGCACCTACACCTGTACTGGACAATTTTTTCACTCTATGAACTCTGTGGTAGCACTACACTTCATGGACCACTGAGAAACCCTTTATATTCTGAAACGAATTAATTGGTCTCAAGGTACCTCATGTGAAGTCTTTGTTTTCATTTATTCCAACTAGCCTCTTGTACATGATTTAGAATGGTATAAAATAGTGCAGTGTTTAGGGGTAAATAATTGAGTAACTTTACTTCCTTGGAGGCAGGGGCCATTTGCTCCTTTTATCTAATATCTTTAGTGACTTACACAGGGGCCAAAATACAGCAGTTGTAATGAATTTGGGGAATGAATGCATGCATAAAAATCAGTTATTGAGGTATCATGAATAACTTTTCTATTTACGAATTTATTTGTTATATAAAGCAAATGTATTACATTACCAAGTTAATTAAATTAAATGCCATGTTATCTTTATTATTTGAAAGATGTGGTGTTTAAGAGAATGAATTCTACAGCCAGAACGTTTGGGTTTGAATCCACCACTTACAAATTATGTTACCTTTGGCAAGTTAATGGACTCTCTGTGCCTCAGTTAATTAATATATCATTATTATAAATGTAAATGCCAGAGAAAGTATTTGGCACATATTAATCATTACAAGAGGAACCCTGGTGGTACACTGGTTAAGCCCTCTGTTACTAACCAAAAGGTGAGTGGTTCCAACCCACCAGCCACTCCACGGGAGAAAGATGTGCTAGTTTGCTTCTGCAAAGATTACAGCCTTGGAAACCCTATGGGGTAGTTCTACCCTGTCCTACAGGGTCACTATAAGTTAGAATCGACAGAAACTGGTTTAATCATTGCATATATGTTACCAATAAAAACATCCAACTGTGTGGATCATAACAAATTATGGATAACATTGCAAAGAATGAGAATTCCTGAACACTTAATTGTGCTCATGAGGAACCTGTACGTAGACCAAGAGGCAATCGTTCCAAAAGAACAAGGGGTCCTGCATAATTTAAAATCAGGAAAAGTGTGTGTCAGAGTTGTATCATTTCACTGTACTTATTCAGTCTGTATGCTGAGTAAATAATCAGAGAAGCTGGATTATATGAAGAAGAATGTGACATCAGGATTGGAGAAAGACTCATTAACAATCTATGGTATGCAGATCACATAACCTTGCTTGCTGAAAGCAAAGAAGACTTAAAGCACATACTGATGAAGATAAAAGAACATGGCCTTCCGTATGGATTACACCTCAACATAAAGAAAACAAGAATTCTCACAACTGGACAAATAGGCAACATCACGATAAATGGAGAAAAGATTGAAATTATAAAGGATTTCATTTTACTTGGATCTACGATCAACACCCAAGGAAGCAGCAGTCAAAAAATCAAAGGATGCATTACATTGGACAAATCTGCTGCAAAAGACCTCTTTAAAGTGTTGAAAATCAAAGACGTCACTGTGACAACTAAGGGGCACCTGACCCAAGCCACGGTGTTTTCAATCGTCTCATATGCATGTGAAAGCTGGACAATGAATAAGGAAGACCAAAAAGGAGTTGATGCCTTTGAATTAAGGGGTTGGCAAATCATATCGAATATACCATAGACTGCCAGAAAAACGAACAAATCTGTCTTGGAAGAAGGGCAGCCAGAATGCTCTTTAGAAGCACGGATGGCGAGACTTTGACTCACGTGCTTTGGAACTGTTATCAGGAGGGACCAATCCCTGGAGAAGGACATCATGCTTGGTAAAGTAGAGGGTCAGCAAAAAAGAGGAAGATCCTCAATGAGATGGATTGACACATTGGTTGCAACAATTGGTTCAAGCATGGCAAAGATTGTGAGGATGGTACAAGACTGGGCAGTATTTCGTTCTGTTGTCCATAGGATCGCTATGAGTCAGAATGGACTCTATGGCACCTAACATCAACAACAGTCAGAGCAGAATGACTGAAGCTTCAGTCATTCTGCTGTAGATCTACCTTGAAAATGTTACTTGGGGACCAGATATTTAGACACGGTAAAGCTCCCAGGATGCAAGTAAAACTATTAATTCATGATAGCTTCATCAAACATATTTGTGGATTAACTGACTCCAGTGAAAAGAAACTTTTAATCCAATAAAAGTGAATAATAGTGATACTAATATTGTAATAATGGGTGCAAAATCTAGACAATGAATAAGGAATATTAAAGAAGAATTGATGTTCTTGAATTACTGTTTTGGTGAGGAGTACTGAGTACACCACGGACTGCCAGAAAAACAAACAAATGTCTTGGAAGAAGTACATCTATTCGCAGATATGTGTGCCCACTAGATACTGGGTTAAGACATGTGCAAGACTTACAATTTTAAATAATTTTTAAGAATGCTCCTTAGAAGAGAGGATGGAGAGACTTCGCCTTATGTACTTTGGACATGTTGTCAGGGGGGATCAGGGCCTGGAGAAGGACATCATGCTTGGTAAAGTAGATAGTTAGCAAAAAAGGAGGAAGACTCTCAAGGAGATAGATTTACACAGAGACAGCAACTATGGATTCAGACACAGCAATGATTGTGAGGATGGCACATGACCAGGCAGTGTTTAGTTCTGTTGGACATAGGGTCTCTATGAGATGAAACCAACTTGAAGTTACCTAACAACAACAACCAATCAAAAAAAAAAAAAAAAAAAAAAAAACACCCCATTGCTGTCAAGTAGATTCCGACTCATAGCGATCCTACAGGACAGAGTAGAAATGCCCCATAGGGTTTGCAAGGAGTGCCTGGTGGATTCAAACTGCCGACCTTTTGGTTAGCAGCCGTAGCTCTTAACCACTATGTCACCAGGGTTTCCACAACAGCAACAGTAATGGAAATAATAATATCTCTATACTCTGTGACAAATCCAAATTTTCATACAGTTATGGATAATGCATTTGTAACAACTTGTGCTTTAAGTTGCATAGAACTAACTTTCAGATTATTTTTAGTTTTGAGCTGGATGTTTTTCATCTGGGGAAAGAAAAGGTGGGTAAGCCACAGAGAAACTACACAGGACACTTTGAAGAATCCCTTGGAAGAACAAGCGTCTTGCAGATTTTAT
Organism: Dugong dugon; assembly: GCA_030035585.1. Taxonomy (NCBI): domain Eukaryota; kingdom Metazoa; phylum Chordata; class Mammalia; order Sirenia; family Dugongidae; genus Dugong; species Dugong dugon. The sequence goes on from CM057467.1 coordinate 110,613,869, forward strand.
TCAAATGTGCCACCAGTTAGGGAGGGCATCTATTGCAATTACAACTATACACAGCATCTATTGACTTCAGTTCTCTGGCTCTGTTTCCCTGTAGAGCAGATCCAAGCACAAAGTTCCTACTGTCTTCAAAAAGAAGCTTTGTGCTTGGATGGGCTCAGCAGGAAACGATGAGAAGCTGACCTCTGGTTTCTATTCTATTCCTAGATGCATTTGCTCAGGAGATACTGGGCTAAGATGTGTGCAAGTTGTAAAATTTTAAATATGTTCATATGCAGGCTACTCAAGAGCTGGCCTTTGTGATGTGAATTTTAGATTATACTGTGTTGAACTATATTGTGACAGACATACTCATAGTCCTGAAATTGAACCTCGCGCTTAGTTACTGTCATAAAAATTATTATTATACCAAGTAAAATATCTTCAGAATTTTTGCAAACTGTTGTATAAAGTCTATTTTCAACTGTATAAAGAAGTCACCTGAATACTCCTAAGGTAGCCAAGAATCCCCGTCTATTCTTAATTTGACTTCGGAATACATTAAATCCAGAATTTGGATATTATTCACATTCTTGCTCAATTTCTCCTCGGTTTCAACTCCAAGGGGTAGAAATTGGTCACAGCTTTTAGGTAAATCCCTGTCCTGAGTTTACAGTTTAGCCCACTTCCTCTCTAAGTGCAAGCACCATCATAAAGATTTTCAAGTACTTAAGTAACTTTGTCACAACCTGCTTGTCAGTTGCTTGTACGGTGGTGGTTTATATGTTGTCATGATGCTGGAAGCTATGCCGTTGGTATTTCAAATACCAGTAGGGTCTCCCATGGTGGACAGTTTCAGCAGAACTTCCAGACTAAGATAGACTAGGAAGAAAGGACTGATGATCTATTTCCAAAAATTAGTCAATGAAAATCCCGTGAATCACAACAGAATATCATATGATATAGTGCTAGAAGATAAGCACCTTACGTTGGAAGGCACTTAAAATACACAGTGACCACAGCAATGGACTTGAGCATACCTAGTATCATGAACATGGCACAGGAACAAAGTTCTGTTATGTTATACCTGGGATTGTCATGAGTGGGAGTTGATTCTTCAGCAACTAACAACAAACAACCTTAGGAAATTTTCATTCTCCAAACGTTTGTGTGTGCATGCTACAAAGGAGCTCTTTTATTCTATATTCTAGAATAATTAAATATTGTTAGTTAGTTACCAAAGCAGATAAACCAGCTGCAGTTTAATTGGAAAATTATAGATTGATTCAGCAGTTTATTAGATCCATATTGTCTTAAGCTGGGTTCTCTAGAGAAGCAAAACCAGTGAAACATACATATGTATATAGATTCTGTGACCCCAGTCAGAATGGTCACTGGTGGCAGCTGGTAGAACAATCTAGTTCTACTGGTCTCAGGGTAGATGAGGTTGGGGCCTGTGTAGACTTGTTTCTTCTCTGAGCTTTTGGTTACCTTCTTAGTGTCTTGCTCCTAGAGAATAGAGACAGACCTGTAGTTGTGTCTTAGATCGCGACTTGCAAGCATTTATGACCCCAGACGCTACTTACTTCACTAGGATGCAAATCATGATTTTTTGTGAACTATGTTTTGCCAATGGACTGAGTTAGCCCTTAAGACTATGGTCCTAAGCTTTCAAACCCAGAAAAACCAATCTTGGAAAGTTTTCTAGGTTTGAAAGGAACCCAAAAATGGATACTGTGGAGTATCCATATTTGTGAAGCCCTGATGGCACAGTGGTGTCTTCAATGTGCCTGCACACACGTATTTTATTTACACATACCTACAGATACTCCTGGAGCCCTGGTGGCACAGTAGTTAAGTGCTCGGCTGATAACCGAAAGATCAGCAGTTCAAATACACCAGCTGCTCCTTGGAAACCCTATGGGGCAGTTCTAACTTGTCCTACAGGGTCTCTATGAGTTGGAATCGACTTGATGGCAACAGGTCTTTTTTTTTTTTTTTTTTAATAGATGCTTCTATCTATTCACACCTTTGTACACAACAGTACCTACCCATATACGAATATGCTTATACCCATTCTTATGTGCTCAAACACTCATTTTTACTTTGGTTGTGCTGTGCTCACTACATCCACATTCAGTGCCACTTTCCCATCACCAAAAAAATAATAAGTCTCTGTGATCTAAATTGTACTTTACCCTCCCATCCTTCCCTGGTAATCACCAATGAACATGGGTCTCTCTATTCTTGTCTTTTTATAAAAGACAGATCATACGATATTTGCCTTTATATGCTTAATTTATTTCACCTTGCATTACCAGGCATCTATTTAAATACATATATAAAATCTTTTCAAAAACTATTTATGTGACAGAAGAATAGATGAATTAGTAATATGTTAGCCAATCCCTTAGCATATGTTTGTATTTAAATCAAGGAAAAACTGTATACAAATATACTTGTTTTGAAAAGCAGTTCAGCATGTAATGTTCAACTTAAGAATATCTAATAATTTTTTTTAAGCATAGTTCATTTTAGCAACTATTGTAAATGCTGGTTAAGAAATATCCTTTTATGAGATTCAGCCTCGTTTTTCATGTCATGGTAATGACATTATTAAAGAAACTTACAATGTTTTCTCTGCCCTACTACAAGACTCCCACCACTGAATCACCACCTGTGCAAACCCCAAAGACAGTACTCTGTCAAACGACATTTGATTAAGTGGAATGACCATCTATCATCAGAGCACAGTGATTAAAATGTCCTCTGTTATCAACACCATCATCCATTAGTTAAAGGCAGAATTCATTTTAGCAGACAAAAAAAAAAAAAAAAACCCTGCAAAATGAAGGACCACAAATTTGATTAATCAGTTTTTAATTACCCGAGACTCATAGAGATTTTCAAAAAGACAAAAACATCTAAACAGCCATGAAAGAATGAGTAACATTTGATGTCATTGCATGTTGATAGTAAAATTTGCAGTCTTCTTGGAATGTGTGTGAGATACAGACAACCTTTTCTTAGTATTCTACACTTGGCTTGGACATGTGTGTTACAACTAAGTTAAAACAAGTCCCATTTTCCTTGGCTATACAACACTTAGGATAGCAAAAAGAAGACTAATTTTAGCATTAGCTGAACATTAAACTAAACACTAACCTTAGCTGTTATAAATCTCCAGGAATTTAATAACTTGTGACTACATATTAGAGGAGTTCTGAAAAGATAGGTGAGGCTATTATTCCATACCTTGGAGAGAACCATGAATTGAACAAGAGGTGTTGACATACTTTAATTAAGTATTCCTTAGTGTAGTATAATTGATCAAACATGCAATCAAAATGCATTGATAATTACTGGTGGTTGGAATGAAAAAGTTGGAGACAAAGAAGAAGGGTTATTAGTTACAAAATAGGGTCTTGCTAAAAAATGAAGCCAGATATTGCGTGATAGAATTTTGCAAAACCAATGACTTATTCATTGCATATAATTTGATTCAACAAGATACATGGCTACTATACAGGTGGAATTCACCAGATAGATTACACAGGAGTCAAATTGACTACATCTTTGGAAAGAGACAATGGAGAAGCTCAATAACATCAGTCAGAACAAGCCCAGGGACCGACTGCGGAACAGACCATCAATTGCTCATATGCAAGTTCAAGTTAAAGTCAAAGAAAATCAGAACAAGCCCACAAAAGCCAAAGTAAGACCTTAAGTGTATCCCACCTGAATATAGACGGCATCTCAGGAATAGATTTGACACAATGAACACTAAAGACCAAAGAACAGATGAATTATAGGATGACATAAAGGACATCATACATGAAACAAAAGTAAAAGTAATTAAAAGGAAAGGAAAAAAAAAGACCAAAATTATGTCAAAGAAGCTCTGAAATTTTCTCTTGAAGGTAGAGTAGCTAAAGAAAATAAAATATGAAGTAAAGCACTCAACGGAAGATTTCAAACAGCAGCTCAAGAAGACAAAGTAAATTATCATAATGAAATGTGCAAAGACCTGGATTTAGAAAACGTACAAGGAAGAACATGTTAGAAATTTCTCAAGCTGAAAGGACTGAAGAAAAAAATCCAAATCTCGAGTTGCAATTTGTAGGGATACCTTGGGCTAAATTTTGAATGACAGAGGAACCATCAAAATCAGGTGAAAGGAATACACAGAGTCACTGTACCAAGAATAATTGGTCGACTTTCTACCATTTCAGTAGGTAGCATATGATGAAGAACCAATGGTATTGAAGAGAGAAGTCCAATCTACACTGAAGGCATTGGTGAAAAACCAGGTTCCAGGAATTGACAGAATGACAATTGAGATATTTCAACAAATGGATGCAACGTTGGAGGCACTCACTTATCTATCTCAAGAAATTTGGAAGACAGAGGGCGGGGCCAAGATGTCAAAGTACTCAGACTCTTCCAGTGGACCCTCTTAGAACAGAGACTGGAAAAAACAAGTGAATCAATTATGTATGACAATCTAGGAGCCCTGAACATCTAAGGCAAAGTTGAGGAACCTGACTGAGTGTCAGGGGGAGGGAGAGAGGGTTCAGAAGCAGCGAGGAGTTGCAGACCTGACTTAGCGAGAGCCGGAGCCCTTCAGGCCTGATCAGCACATGGGTGAGAGGTGAGGCAGGCAAGCAGTGGTGAGATGTGTTTTCCACACTGGGAGATACCAAGCACCAGAGAGTCTACTTGGACACCCAGAACCAGTAAGAAGCAGCCCTAGATCAGCAAAAGATAAGTACTTGCTTATGGCCTACTGCGCAGATCAAAAATGCCCCCCTTAGGGAAAAACCTCTCTCCCATTTACCTCCCCACTCCCTGCTCTGCATTGGGTCTCAGACCAGCTTCAGCAATGCTGAGTCCCCTGGGCCAGAAGTAGGATCTGTCACACACCCTGAGCCATTCTCCTGGCCTTGGTGAGTGAACAAATTAACAAACAGGGGGAAAAATAAACTGCCAGCTCCCCTAAGCTAGGAACCCTGGGTAGGCACAGCTCCTTTGCCTAAGCACAAGCATAAGGGATACACAGACTTTGAGTGTTTTTTCCCCTGCATAGATTTGTGTGGGCCCATTTCAACAACATAGATCCTCATTACCACAGCACAACAGGGTATATACCTGAAGTCTAACTTCAACTATTTTAGCTGTGAAGTGACATTTGACACTGCTCTGCCCATTAAGCAGGGTTTTCACCTACCCACATCAGGAGCCTGAGGACTAGTGGCTCCACCCACACCACTTAGCCACCTGCGATAGGGGCCCAAGAATAACAGGTGGCCCCCAGTCCTTACAGCCAACAGCACTGGGTGTTCATAGTCCAGCCACAAAACCCACTCACCTACGCACTCTAGGGAACAGGGACATGTCATCCTTCCGGACACTTGGGGCCATCAGCCCCCTGCCTTGCTCAAAGTGCGTCCCCCCTGCTACAGCCAGATGTCTGTGCCTACACCAATCACCTATGCCTGTCTAGAACTATAGGTGAGAGCCTATACCATACAACTGGTGGCTATCTACCTGAGTACCTGTGCTGAATCCATACAGGAGGAGTGGGTGGACTCCTGAGCTCACATACCTAGTAACTGATCTAACCACCTAGTGACAAGACATTAGAGCTTCAAAGGTGCCAATAATCAAACTAGCTCATACGAGCAGCCTATTTGGGCATATCAAAACAAAACAAGAATCTAAGATACTGTAAGCAAGCATAAAATCAATAAACACAATGAGTTATTGATGGCTTGGAGACAACAGTCAATATTAAATCACATAAACAGGCAATCCATGTTGGCTTCAGCAAGCTCCCAAAATAAAGAATCTAGAAATTTTCCAGAGGAGGAAAATGTCTTGGAATTACCAGAGGCAGAATACAAAAGATTAATATCAGAACTCTTCAAGAAATTAAGAAGGAAATTAAGGAAAATTAAGAACATGCAATAGAGGAAATTAAAAAGACTAGAGAAGAGCACAATGACAAATTTAACAAGCTGTATGAATCCATAGAGACACAGCAATCAGAATTCCAGAAGATTAAGAATAAAACTTCAGAATTAGACAACTCAATAGAAAGTCATAGGAGCAGAATTGGGGCAATGGAAGTCAGAATTAGTGAGACTGAAGATAAAGCACTTGACACCAAATTATTTGAGGAAAAATCTGATAAAAGGATTAAAAAAAAAATGAAGAAACCCTAAGAATTATGTGGGACTCTATCAAGAGGAATAACCTACCACTGATTAGAGTACCAGAACACGGGTGATAACAGAAACTACAGAGAGAATTGTTGAAGATTTGTTGGCAGAAAACTTCCCTGATATTGTGAAAGATGACAAGATATCTATCCAAGATGCTCATTGAACCCAAAATAAGGTAGATCCCAAAAGAAAGTCACCAAGACATATTATAATCAAACTTGCCAAAACCAAAGATAAAGAGAGAATTTAACAGTGGCTAGGGATAAACAAAAATCATCTACAAAGTAGAGTCAATATGAACAAGCTTGGACTACTCAGCAGAAACCATGCAGGCAAGTAGGCAATGGGATGACATATATAAAGCCTTGAAGGAAAAAACTGCCAGTCAACAACTATATATCCAGCAAAACTGTCATTCAAATATGATGGTGAAATTAGGGTATTTCCAGATAAACAGAAGTTTAGGGAATTTGCAAAAACAAAACCAAAATTACAAGAAATACTAAAAGGAGTCCTCTGGTTAGAAAATCAGTAACATCAGATAACAACCCAAGAGTAGAACACAGGAGAGAGCAACCAGATATCAACCCAGATACAGAAGTCACAAAAATAAAACAAAGCTAAAACATCAAAAATAGGGAAACAGATAACAATGTGTAAAAGACGACAACATTAAAACAAAAAAAAAAGGGACTTAAAAAATTTAGACATAGATTTTACATATGGAGAGGAAGTCAAGGCGATATAAAGAAATAAAAGACTAGTATAAACTTAGAAAAATAGGGGTAAATATTAAGACAACCACAAAGGAAACTAACAATCTTACAAGGCAAAATAAAATACTAGAAAAATATAAAGACTCAGCAAACACAAAATCAACAACGGTGAAAAAGATGAAAAGAAAATAGATAAAGAAAAACTACTCAGCACAGAAAATTAGGTGGAACAAAGAAATTGTGAACAACACACAAAAAAAAGACATCAAAATGACTGCACTAAACTCATATCTATCAATAATTACGCTGAATGAAAATGGACTAAATGCACCAATAAAAAAACAGAGCGTGGCAGATTGGATAAAAAGACATGATCCATCTATATGGTGCCTACAAGAGACACATCTTAAACTTAAAGACACAAACAAACTAAAACTCAAAGGATGGAAAAAAAATACATCAATCAAACAATACTCAAAAAAGAGCAGGAGTGGCAATACTAATCTCAGACAAAATAGACTTTAAAGTAAAATCCACCACAAAGGATAAGGAAGGATACTATATAACGATTAAAGGGTCAATACACCAGGAGGACATAACTATAATAAATATTTATGCACCAAACCACAGGGCTCCAAAATAGATAAAACAAACTCTAACAGCACTGAAAAAAGAGACAGACAGCTCCACAATAGTAGTAGGAGACTTCAACACACCACTTTCAGTGAAGGACAGAATATCCAGAAGGAGGCTTAACAAAGACACAGAAGAGCTAAATGTTACAATCAACCAACCTGATCTCATAGACATTTACTGAACACTCCACCCAACAGCATCCAAGTATACTTTCTTTTCTAATGCACCTGGAACATTCTCCAGAATAGACCATATATTAGGCCATAAGGCAAGACTTAACAAAATCCAAAGCATCGAAATATTACAAAGCATCTTTTCTGACCATAAAGCCATGAAAGTACAAATCAACAACAGAAAAAGCAAGGAAAAAATGTCAAACAAATGGAAACTGAATAACACCTTGCTGAAAAACTACTGTTATAGAGGAAATTAAGATGGAATAAAGAAATTCACAGAATCAAACAAGAACGAAAAGACATCCTACCAGAACCTTTGAGACACAGCAAAAGCAGTGCTCAGAGGTCAATTTTTAGCAATAAATGCACACATCCAAAAAGAAGAAAGGGTCATAATCAAAACATTAACCCTACAACTGGAACAAGTAGAAAGAGAGCAGCGAAAGAAGCCCTCAGGCACCAGAAGAAAGGAAATAATAAGAATTAGAGGAGAATTAAACGAAATAGAGAATAGAAAAACAATTGAAAGAGTTAACAAGTCAAAAGCTGGTTCTTTGAAAAGATCAACAAAATTGATAAGCCATTGGCCAAACTGACAAAAGAAAAAAGGAAAGGAAGCAGATAACCCATATAAGAAATGAGATGCGTGATATCACAACAGACCCAACTGAAATGAAAAGAATCATAACAGAATATTATGAAAAATTCTAGTCTGACAAATTTGAAAACCTAGAGGAAATGGACAAATTTCTAGAAACTCACTACCTACCTAAACTAACACAAGCAGAGGTAGAACAACTAAAAAAAACCCAAAACAAAAGAAGATATTGAAAAAACTCCCAACAAAAGAAGCCCTGGCCCAGATGGCTTCATTGGAGAATTCTACCAAACTTTCAGAGAAGATTTAACATCACTACTTCTAAAGGTATTTCAGATCATAGAAAAGGATGGAATACTCCCAAACTCATTCTATGAAGCTAGCATAATCCTGATATCAAAACCAGGTAAAGACACCAAAAAAAAAATAAAATAAATAAATAAATAAAAAAAAGAAAGAAAATTACAGACCAATATCCCTCATGAACATTGACACAAAAATCCTCAACAAAATTCTAGCCAATAAAATTCAGCAGCACATCAAAAAAATAATTCACCATGATCAAGTGGGATTTATACCAGGTATGCAGAGATGGTTCCACATTAGAAAAACAAGGTAATTCATTACATAAATAAAACAAAAGACAAAAACCACATGACCTTATCAATTGATGCAGAAAAGGCATTTGACAAAGTCCAACACCCATTCATGATAAAAACTCTCGACAAAATAGGAATAGAAGGGAAATTCCTCAATATAATTAAGGGCATTTATACAAAGCAAGCAGCCAACATCATCCTAGAAGGAGAGACTTTGAAAGCGTTTGTCTTGAGAACGGGAACCAGAGAAGGATGCCCTTTATCACCACTCTTATTCAACACTGTGCTGGAGGTCCTAGCCAGAACAGTTAGGCTAGAAAAAGAAATAAAGGGCATCCAAATGGGTAGGAAGCAGTCAAAGCATCTCTATTTGCAGATGATATGGTCTTATATGCAGAAAACCCTGAAGAATACACAAGAAAACTACTGGAACTGACAGAAGATTTCAGCAAAGTTTCAGGATACAAGCTAAACATACAAAAATCTGTTGGATTCCTCTACACCAGCAATGAGAACCTCAGAGAGGAGATCACCAAATCAATACAATTTACAATAGTCCCCATGAAGATAAAATACTTAGGAATAAAGCTAACCAGAGACTTAAAAGACCTATACAATGAAAACTACAAGACACTACTGCAAGAAACCAAAAGAGACCTGCATGAGTGCAAAAAGATCCCTTGCTCATGGATAGGAAGACTCAACATTGTGAAAATGTCAATTCTACCCAAAGCAATCGACAGATACAATGCAATCCCAATCCAAATTCTAATGGCATTTTTTAATGGGATGGAGAAACAAATTACCAACTTCATATGGAAAGGGAAAAGGCCCCAAATGAGTAAAGCATTACTTAAGAAGAATAACAAAATGGGAGACCTCACACTATCTGATTTTAGAACCTATTATATTGCCACAGTAATCAATACAGCCTAGTATTGGTACAACAACAAATACATAGACCCATGGAACAGAGTTGAGAATCTAGACATAAATTCATCCACCTATGAGCAGCTGATATTTGACAAAGGCACGAACTCCGTTGATTGGGGAAAAGACAGTCTCTTTAACAAACTGTGCTGGCATAACTGGATATCCATCTGCCAAAAACTGAAACAAGACCCATACCTCACACCATGCACAAAAACTAACTCAAAACGGATCAAAGAAATATAAAATCAAAAACGATAAAGATCGTGGAAGAAAGAATAGGAACAATGCTAGGAGTCCTCATATATGGCATAAACACAATACAAATCATAATGAACAATGCACAAGCACCAGAAGAGAGACTAGATAACTGAGAGCTCCTAAAAATCAAACACTTATGCTCATCAAAAGGCTTTACCAAAAGAGTAAAAAGATAACCTACAAACTGGGAAAAATTTTTGGCTATGACAATTCCGATCAGCATCTAATCTCTAAAATCTACAAGATACTGCAAAACCTTGACAACAAGAAGACATGTAACCCAATTAAAAAGTGGGCAAAGGATATGAACATGCACTTTGCCAAAGAAGATATTTAGGCAGCTAATAGACACATGAAGAAATGCTCATGATCATTAGCCATTAGAGAAATGCAGATCAAAACTACAAAGAGATATCATCTGACACCATCAAGGATAGCATTAACCCAAAAAACACAAAATAATAAATGCTGGAGAGGTTGTGGAGAGACTGGAACACTTATATATTGCTGGTGGCAATGTAAAATGGTGCAACCACCTTGGAAGTCAATTTGCCACTTCCTTAAAAAGCTAGAAATAAAAGCACCATATGATCCAGCTATCCCGCTCCTTGGAATATATCCTAGAGAAATAAGAGGCATCACATGAATAGACATATGAACACACATGTTCATTGCAGCACTGTTCACAATAGCAAAAAGAGGGAAACAGCCTAGGTGCCCATCAACAGATGAATGGATAAACAAACTATGGTATATCCACACGATGGAATACTATGCAATGATAAAGAACAATGATGAAGCTGTGAAACATCTTATAACATGGAGGAATCTGGAAGTCATTATGCTGAGTGAATGTAGTCAGCCACAGAAGGACAAATATTGTATAAAACCACTATTATAATAACTCTAGTAAAGGTTTAAACACAGCACAGAAGACAACATTCTTTGATGGTTATGAAGGTGGGAAGAGAGGCTGTAGGTTATTCACTAACTAGATAGTAAACAAGTATATCTTAGGTGAAGGGAAGGACAGCACACACTACAGGGGAAGTCAGCACAACTGGACTAAACCATAGCTAAGAAAGTTTCCTGAATACAGACACTGAGGGACAGAGTAGTTGGGGTAGGGATCTGCAGACCATGCTTTCAGGGGGCATCTAGGTCAATTGGCATAACAAACTCTTTTAAGAAAATGTCCTGCATCCTAGCATCCTACTTCAGTGAGTGGTGTCTGGGGTCTAAAAAGCTTGCAAGTGGCCATCTAAGATGTATCAATTGTTCCCACCCACCTGGAGTAAAGGAGAATGAAGAACACCAAAGACACAAGGAAATTATTAACCCAAGAGACAGAAAGGGCCACATAAACCAGAGACTTCATCAGCCTGAGACCAGAAGAAACATACGGGGCCCGGCTACCACCAGTGACTGCCATGGCAGGGATCACAACAGAGAATCCCTGATGGAGCAGGAGAAAGGTGGGTGCAGACTCAAATTCTAGAAGAAGACCAGACTTAATGGTCTGACTGAGACTGGAGGAACCCCTGAAAGCATGGCCCCTGGATTCTCTATCAGCCCAGAACTAAAACAATTTCCAAGGCCAACTCTTCAGACAGGTATTGGACTGGACTGTGGGACATAAAGTGATACTCGTGAGGAGTGTGCTTCTTAGCTCAAGTAGCTACAAGAGACTAAATGGGCAGTTTCTGTCCAGAGTTGAGATTGGAAGGCAGAGAAGGTTAGGAGCTGGTTGAACAGACATGGGGAATCAGGGGTGGAAAGGAGGAGTGTGCTGTCACAGTAAGGGGAGAGCAATTAGGGTCACATAATTATATATGTATAAATTTTTGCATGGGAGACTAACTTGAAATGTAAACTTCATTTAAACTACAACAATAAAAAAAAAGATTAAAACAAAGAGTTTGGAAGACAGCTACCTGGCCAACCAACTGGAAATCCATATTTGTGCCCATCCAAATAAAGGTGATCCAAAGAATGGGAAAATTATTGAACACTGTCATTAAATCAGTAAAATTTTGCTAAGGATAACTCAAAAATGGTTGCAGCAGTACATCAACAGGGAACTGCCAGAAATTCAAGCAGCATTCAGAAGAGGACAAGGAACAATGGATATCATTGCTGATGACAGATGGATCTTGACTGAAAGCAGAGACTATCAGAAAGATATTTACCTGTGTTTTATCGGCTATGCAAATGCATTCGACTGTGTGGATCATGTCAAATTATGGATGACATTGCAAAGAATGAGAATTCCAGAACACTTAATTGTGCTCATGACGAACCTGTACATACATCAAGAAGCAGTTGTTTAAACAGAATAAAGGGATACTGCATGGTTTAAAGTTAGGAAAGATGTGTATCAGGGTTGTATCCTTTCACCATACTTGTTCAATCTGTATGATGAGCAAACGATCCGAGAAGCTGGACTATATGAAGAAGAATGGGGCATGAGGATTAGAATAAGACTCATTAACAATCTGTGATATATAGATGACACAACCTGGCTTTCTGAAAGTGAAGAGGACTTGAAGCACTTACAGATGAAGATCAAAGACTATAGGCTTCAGTATGGATTACATCTCAACATAAAGAAAACAGATATCTTCACAACTGGACTGATAAGCAACATCGTGTTAAAGAGAGAAAATATTGAAGTTGTCAAAGATTTCATTTTACTTGGATCCATAATCACTGCCCGTGGAAGCAGCAGTCAAGAAATCAACTGAGGTATTGCACTGAGTAAATCTGCTGCAAAAGATCTCTTTAGAGTGTTAAAAAGCACCGATGTCACTTTGACGACTAAGGTACACCTGACCCCAGCCATGGTGTTTTCACTCACCTCATATGCATGTGAAAGCTGGACAATGAATAAGAAAGACCGAAGAGGAATTGAAGCCTTCGAATTTTGGTTTTGACGAAGAATATTTAATATAGCATGGACTGCCAAAAGAACAAATAAGTCTGTCTTGAAAGAGATACAGCTAGAGTGCTCCTTGGAAGCAAGGATGGTGATACTTCATCTCAGAGACTTTGGACATGTTATAAGGAGAGACTAGTTCTTGGAGAAGGACATTATGTTTGCTAGAAGGTCAGCGAAAAAGAGGAAAACCCTCAGTGAGATGGATTGACACAGTGACTGCAACAATTGTCTCAGACATTGCAACGATTGTAAGGATGGTGCGAATCTGGGCAGTGTTTTGTTCTATTGTACAGGTTACTATGAGTAGGTACCTAACAACAACAATAACAAGTGTAATGTCTCCCTCCAGTCATTTCCTAAGAGTAAGGTAGAAACCAAGATATATTCAGTCTAAATATGACATCAAATTGATTTCTTATGAAGATTAGCTTAGGATTTATAAAATCTTTTCAGAAAACTTAGTGTAAAAAATACCTAACTATATATTATTAAATTTCTTGGATTTTAATGCTAGCCAATAGATTCATGTAGAAAAATTTTTATGTAAATTTGGATTGAATCACATATGCATTATAAGGCTATGGATTTTCAATGCAAAGCTCTGAAAATATTGCCTGCAAAACAAAATGTGACTCTTTGTAAATGGTATAATCTGGCAATAACTTATATTTACAGCACTGCATCTTATTCCACATGGCCATGAATCAAATATTCTGAACTCACTAATTTGAGAATAATATTATTTTCCAGATATACCTGACATGTTTACAGTTTAGTGCTTTGTTCAAGCTATTCCTCTTTCATGCAACACTTTATTTCAGCCATGTTTGTGTTCCACAGTTCAACTTATCTTTAATACTCCTATACTATCTGTCATGCAGTGAATTTTGTCCCTCAAAATATGTGTTGACTTGGTTAGGCCATGATTCCCAGTATTGTGTGGTTGTCCTCCATTTTGTGATTGATGTAGTTTTCCTGTGTTGTAAATCCTAATCTCTGCCAGTGGTTAATGAGGCAAGATTAGGTTATGTTAAAGAGGATTAGGGTGAGATGTAACACCCTTATCCAGGTCACACCCCTGACCCAATGTAAAGGGAGTTTCCCTGGGGTATGACCTGCATGTTTTATCTTACAAGAGATAAAAGGAAAGGGAAGTTAGCAGAAAAAAAGGACCTCATACCACTAAGAAAGCAGCACTGGGATCAAAACTTGTCCTTTTGACCTGGGATCCGTGTGCCTGAGAAGCTCCTAGACCAGGGAAAGGTTGATGACAAGGACCTTCCTCCAGAGCCTACAGAGAAAGAAAGCCTTCCCCTGGAGCTGACACCCTGAATTTAGACTTCTAGCCTACTAGACTGTTAGAGAATCAACTTCTATTTGTTGAAGCCATCCACTTGTGGTATTTCTGTTACAGCAGCACTAGATAACTAAGACACTATCTATTCCAGAAGCCTTTTCTTAGCCACTTGAAATCACACCATTAGGCGCTTCATGCTCTCCTTCAGTTTCTGCTGTAGTTCTCCTCTATCTTTGTCCCCGTCTTTTGGTTAATATTTGTGATAAAACTTAGTTTGGCAGAAAGACTTCTTAAATGTGCTTCACAAGGCACCTAGCATTCATTTTTTATTTATTTATTTATTTTAGTACAAGCATGAATTTAAAATATGACATTGACTAAAATGAAGTGGATACATTTTATTTCTATGATACTCTTGCAATTTACTCTTTAAGGGGCAATGGGGGAAGTGACTAGGGTATAGGTTTCATGATAGTCATTTAGTGAAAGAATACATTCTACAAGGCCAGAGACATCTTTGGCCTGAAGAGACAGGTCAACAGATTGACTGTGAAAACTCACACAACAGCAGGCTTCAAGCAGAGTATTTAACTTCTCTAGGAACTTGCGTTGACAGTTACAGGGTGGGATATCACTCTGTGACTTTCTTTCCAGAACAGTTTCTGTGATGTTTTAATTAAGTTAAAGCTTGATTCACTGAGACAGAGTTTTTTTGTTTTTGTTTTTAATGGTTTGTCTTTGTATAATGGCAATAGCTTAGTAGCGTTAGCAAATTGCTAAGATGGCAGATGTTGTGTGATTAGCCTGAGAATCCCAAACCTGCCAGGAAAAACATTGCTCTTGAGCTTACAGAAGACTTTTAAGCCATATTAAGACACTTCTACATTTTGCCTTATATTGTAATTAGCTGTGTCCCTATTTATCTTCCTAAATAGGCTTTAATCATCAGCAATATAATTTGGTCTTTTATGTGGCTCAACACATAGCATAGTGTTTTACACAAGCGAGGTTCTTAAGTGTTTAACTCAAAGTCTTTATATGATTACATTGCTGCTTTGAATTAATTGATTAATTAGTTTAACACATCAGAAGACACTGTGAAACTTGCTCTTGAGCTCAGAGTAGCTAAAGTGAACAGGACAAATGAAGAAATAAAAGAAATAAAGAGAAGATTTCAAATGGCAGCTCGAGAAGACAAGGTAAAGTATTATAATGAAATGTGCAAAGACCTGGACTTAGAAAACCTAAGGGGTAGAACATGCTTGGCATTCTCAAGCTGAAAGAATTGAAGAAAAAATTCAAGACTTGGTTTGCAATATTGAAGGATTCTAAGGGCAAAAATTAAATGACACAAGAAGCATCAAAAGAGAGAAGGAATACACAGAATCACTGTACCAGGAAAAAAAAAAAAAAAAAGAAGGTAGCAAATGATCAAGAACCAGTGGTACTGAAGGAAGAAGTCCAAGCTACGCTGAAGGTATTGGCAAAAAAGAAGGCTCCAGGAATTGATGCAATACTGATTGAGATGCTTCAACAAGTGGATGTAACACGGGAAGCACTCACTCATTTATCTCAAGAGATTTGGAAGTCAGTTACCTGGCCAACTTACTGAAAGAGATTCATATTAGTGCTTATTCCAAAGGAAAGTGAACTAACAGAATGAGGAATTTATCAAATAATATTAATGTCACATGCAAGGATGATTTTGCCGAAAATAATTCAAAAACAGCTGCGGCCATACATCTACAGGGAATTGTCAGAAATTCAAGCTAGATTGAGAAGAAGATGTGGAATGAGGGATATCTTTGCTGAAATCAGATGGATCTTGGCTAAAAGCAGAGAATACCAGAAAGATGTTTACCAGTGTTTTATTGACCACACAAAGGCATTCAACTGTGTGGAACCATAACAAACTGTAGATAACATTGTGAAGAATGGGAATTTCAGAACACTTAATTTTGCCCATGCAGAACCTATGCATAGATCAAGAGGCAGCCGTTCAAACAGACCAAGAAGGTACTATGTGGTTTAAACATCAGAAAAGTTGTGCATCAGGGTTGTATCCTATCATTATCTTTACTCAATCTGTATGCTGAGCAAATAATTCAAGAAGTTGAACTATATGAAGAAGAATATGGCATCATAATTGGAGGAAGACTCATTAACAACCTGTGATACGTAAATGACTCAACTTGCTTGCCGAAAGTGAAGATGTCATGAAGCACTTACTGATGAAGACCAAAGACTACACCCTTCAGTACATATTACACCTTAAAATAAAGATAAAAATCCTCACAACTGGACCAATAAGCAACATCATGATAAGTGGAGAAAAGATTGAAGTTGTCAAGGGTTTCATTTTACTTGGAACAACAATTTTCACCCACGGAAGCAGCAGTCAAGAAATCAAAAGCCATATTGCATTGGGTAAATCTGTGGCAAACGACCTCTTTAAAATCTTAAAAGAAAAGGATTTCACTTTGACGACTAAGGTGCGCCTGGCCCAAGCCATGGTATTTGCAATCACCACATATGCATGCAGAAGCTGGACAATGAAAAAGGAAGACTGAAGAGGAATTGATGTCTTTGAATTTTAGTATTGGCGAAGAATATTTAATATACCATGGACTGCCAAAAGAATGAACAATCTGTCTGGAGGAAGTACAGTCAGAATGTTCCTTAGAAGGAAGGATGGCGAGACTTTATCTTACTTTCTTTGGACATGTTACTGAGAAGGGACCAACCCCTAAAGAAAGACATTGTACTTGGTAAATACAGGGTCTGTAAAAAAGAAGAAAACCCTCAACAAGATGGATTGACACAGTGGCTGCAACAATGGACTCAAATATCCCTACTATCTTGAGTATGACACTGGATCAGGCGATGTTTCTTTCTGTTTTATACAGGGTTACTGTGAGTACGAGCCAACTCGACAGAACCTTACCACATAACAATGTCAAATATTTATATAGTTATGGGGATTGATTTTAACATTCATTGTCAGGCTTTTATTTTTCTTTAGTCAATAATAGTTACCAAATAAGTCAAATCAGCCAGAAATATCAGTGTAATATTGTACAAAAGTACTCAAAGAACAAAAAAAGTTCAATTAGCTACATGGAGTTTTTATAATTTTATGACTAGAATACAAGAGAAATGTACCAGTTTCTTTCACTCATAAGGCAATTTCCCTGAGCCTTGAAACATTTGAATGAGTTTTTTATCTAAGCCTAATTCTTCTATGGTTATGTGGACCATTTCACAATCAAGCGAACATCATAATTCTTTCCGTCTCTTTTTTTTTTTTTTTTTGTATTAATTACAGTAACATTCAAGGAATTCTACTTGATAAGTATTTGTGGATGTACTGATATTCAGCTTTATCATAATGAGAAAACTAGCTTACAATATTCTCATTTTCCTATTCTTGGCTTTAGCTTAGAAGAAGTTTATGAAGATAGTGTACATAAAAGGCAGTAAACACTAATGCAGCTAAACAAGTAAAGTATATACTGGAAAAACATAAAAATGAAAGTAAACTTGTAATCTAATAAGAAATATATGAAAGGGAGGTACATAAGCTATGGCGGTATATTATAGAAAGATTTAGCCTATTCAGAGACTTCAAAAACTTTACCTTGAGAAAGTAAGATATGAAAAATTATATAATGTTATTTAACTAAAAAAAAGAAGGAAAGAATAAGTTATTCCCTTAGAAGGACAGCTGAATCCCCATAAGGGGAAGAAGAATAGTATACCAAAGGAACTGAATGCTTTATATGTCTTACACACAGAGAGAAAAAGGGAGCATCATATGATCTGTAGCTGGAAAAGTAGGTAGAAGCCAAACCATGAAGGGCTTTGGAAGTAATATTAAAAAATATTAGGTCATTTAGCCTAGGATAAATAAGAAACTAGAGATATATTTTAAGTCAAAGTATGGCACAGTCAAATTTGTGTTTTGAAAAGATTAACTGCAATTCAAAGAACTGACTGGAAAATGAAAATATATGCAAGTAGACCAGTTAGCAGTAGGGTTTATAAAATGTATACTAAAAATATATTAAAGAGGCAAAATCATAGGGCTAAGTGATGGATTGAATATAGAAGAATAAAAGGGAAGAAGGTTTCATAGATGACTTCTACAGCCTCGGCTTGCCTAAGAGTTATCACGGAAAATATGGAAGAGAAGCTTCTGAAGTGTTGTAGCAAGGTTTCAGGATGGTCCCCAAACACACTTACCTTCTGGTATTCACATCTTTGACACACTCTCTCACACTGAACTGTGACTGATTGAGGTTACCAATAGAATACTGTGGAAATGACACCGCAGGATCTATCTTGGTCTCTTGGATTGCTCACTCTGGAGAAGCCATCCATCATGTTGTGAGGACATTCTCAAGCAGCCATCAGGAAAAGACTGTGTGAAGAGAAACGGAGGCCACCTGCTCAATGAAGATTTTCCAACCCTGTAAGTAAGCTACTTAGGAAGTGTATCCTCCAGCCCTAGTCCATCCTTCAAATGACTGTAGTTTTAGAAAACATCTGACTGAGTCTCATGAGAGCCCTCAAGCCAGAATATCCTAGTCAAGCCAGTCCCAAACTCTTAACTCTTAGAGTAACTGTAATATATAATATATATTTGTTTTTTATTAAGCCACCAAGTTTTGAGGTAATTTGTTACACTGCAATAAATAACTAATAAGTGCAGGAAATCTCTAAATTTGGTTTCGGTCATACTGAGTTAGGGCTGTTGTCAAGCATCCAAGATAATATTACAGGTAGAAAATTAGATATGCCCACTTGGAGTTTAGAGTAGAGGTCTGAGTTGAATATGCAAAAACATGCAAGTGGAGGCCACCTTCATATAAGTGGTAGTTGAGATCACCTTAGGGGAGAATATAGAATGCTAAGAATTTAGATCTGTGACAGAACTTTAGGGATTCAACATTTAATGGCTGGGGAGAAGAGGATGAGATTCAAAGAAACAGAGAAGAATTGATGAGTGTAGTAGGAAGACCAGAAGTTAAAATGTTCAGAGGAAAGGGTGATTCAAAAACGAGAGTATCTTCAATAGTACCAAGTGCTGAAAGATCACATAAGGAAGGGATTTAAAAAAAAAAAAAGAGGTATTCTGAATTTAACATAGTTTTGTGACCTTTTTGAGAATTGCTTACATGTCATGTTATGGGAAAAAGACAAAATGGAATCCTTTGAGAAGAACTGAAAAAGTGGTATACAGCTTGTTAGCTCTGAATAGATGCACCAACTATGTAGTAATTCAAAGCAATCTTTTTGTTTGTTTTATTTGGCCTTCTGGAAGTCATACAAATCATTTTCATGTTTCATGTGTATAGTTCAGTACAGATCAAGACACATGTATTACTCTTAAATTGTCATTTACAGTGATCACTTAGTATTAAAACCATCAAAAATAAACAACCATAACAGAAAAAAACAAAGTTAATTTTAATAATATTTTATGTTCACCAAAGTGATAATATAGAACAAAAATTTGTATCTCACAAGTTCATAAAACTTTACAATAATGGTAGAAAAAAATTAGGGAAAATAAAATGATAAGGTAAGAAATGCAAAGAATTATTATGATTTCCCACCACACATTTGGGAAATAATGGACATGTTTGCCTATAAATTGCATAGCAATAATCATAGGAGAGAGACAAAAAATACAGGAAACACAATGTGGCCATAGAGATGCCATTGTGGTATTATGAGGACACTGTACTAAAATATAGAAAATTTCACATTAACTTTATTTACAATAAATAGATAATATTCTTTTATAATAGACTGACCCCCCCATTCATGCTTCAACTGGTGTGTCAGAGCACAACACCACTTCATAATGCTCCATGCTGCCATCTGTCGTAGCACAACTGACATTACATTCCCCTAAAATGGAGATAACTGTTTATTATCTCTTATAATTGTTTTTTGTAAAAATGAACTAGGGGTGACATCTGACCACCTTGTCTAACTTCACAAGGGTCAATGAGAATTAACATCAACAGTCTAAGGCTGATTTCTATGAGGTGGAGGTCAAACTTACCACCTCTTTCGGCCATCTTTACCAACTCTGACACCGTGTGTCCCTCCCACAGCACTCACTACTTCTCTGCTGGGATTGATTACTCATTGCAGTGACTACACAGAACTCACAGACAATACACACAATTATGTAGTTTATTAGGGAAGTAACAGTTACAAATCAGGTTCAGGAACACTCAGGATACAGTTCTTCCATCAGGGCGGCCTTTTCTCAGCCCTGCCCACAGCCTCTCTCAGGCCTCTGCCCTGCCAGGATAAGAGTTAAAAAGCTCTTTTCGCTCTGCTAATAAGTACCCTTAGGCCTCCGAGTCAGCCAGTAAGCCTCGGCCTGAAGGCACTCAGTTCTAGCTCCATGGGTCAGCAAACCTAGCTCCACCACGTGCCTGGAGCCACCCTATTCTGTCAGCAAGACTCCTGACCAAAGTCACCCAGCTTTTTCTGCTCTGTGGGCTGGGAAGACCACTGAGCCATTTCCTGCCAGTCTCCTGATTCTGCTGCCTCTGCTGCCGCCATTTCTCTGATGCTACTTTTTGCCATCTTTGGTGTTACAGATCTCTTGCTCTGTCTCTCTTTCTTAGTCTCCTGGTTCCAGCAGCTTAGCAGCACAGGGATTCCAGGTCCAAAAGATCCACTCCACTCCTGGCTCTTCTTTCATGTTGGTGGTGACATTCTCTCCTCCCACCTGCAGGATGGCTCATTTTAAGCCTAGTAGGATGGCAAAACTGACCAATCCCTTCACTAGGGTTCCATATAACTTATTTGCATAGTCCCATCCAATTACTTGGGTAGAAGTTAAAAGACTAGGGCTAGAAGGGTCATATTAAGTAATTCATTGCACCACACTTTTGCAATCAAAACTCCTTTATTAAAAGGAAACTCTACATGAGACAACTACAGGTCAAAAGTACAATTCAGTTTACCTCACACACATACAAATAAATCAGGTATTTAGTAAGTAACATGATGTAGGTGTTTAAAGAAAAGGTAGGTGAAAATTTATATTTAGCCACATATTGTAGTCCATTATTCATTGATAAGCCTGCTTATATAAGTCAAAGATTTATTATCATGAACTACTCTGTTTCTCAATTTAACATCAAGCATTCAAAATGAAGATGTATGTGAGTATTTTGTACTCTTCCTGACCATCTCCCCTTTAAACTAAACTTGAATGATGGCACATCTTCATTTTGTTAATTCATGGCTATTCATATGAATATATTTAAAATGTGATTTTTTTAAATCCATAATACAGACATTAGACATGTGGGAAAGTATGATCTCCCACCTCTAATAAAATCACAGATTTGTCCTTAAAAATTTACTTTTTCTCAGCCCAAAGGAAAACTGCACCTTTTGTTTCCTCTTCAGTTCCTGAATATGCTTTCACCCATTCTTCTTATTGGAATGATTATTTGTTGATTTCCTTACGGACTACTGACCTATTTCCCTCTTATTATTGGCATGTACAAAAATGTTAAATAGGATATTTGTTTTCCATTACTGTGTAAAAAAATTACCACAAACTTAGTAGCTTGTGCTGACTAACTGCATTCTCGTCTAGAGATTGGAATCCTCTTTCAAACTCATTTTTGTTACTGACAGAATTCAGTTCCTTGCAGCTAACAAAACAAGATCCTCCTTTATGTGCTGACTTTCAGCCAGGGGCCTCTCTTAGCTCCTTAAAGCTGCCCACATTCTTTCCCATGTGGCCCATTCTACCATCAAAACAGCAATAGCCTATGGAGTCCTTCTCACACTTTCAGTCTGTCTGACTTCCTCTTCTGCCTTCAGATGGAGATATTTCTCTGTTTTTAAGGGCCATGTGATTAGATAAGGCCCAGCACGACACCATGCTTGATAAAGTAGAAGGTCAGCGAAAAAGGAGGAGACTCTCAATGAGATGGATTGACACAGTGGTTGCCACAATGGTTTAAACATAGTAATAATTGTGAGGATGGTGCAGGACAGCACAACATTTCATTCTGTTATGATGTATAAGGTCTCTGAGTTGCAGCTGAATTGACTGCACCTAACAACTATAGCAGGATAATCCCCCTATCTTAAGGTCAACTGTGGCATATAATGTAATATAATTATGGGAGTGATATATAATTCATAGCAAGCTAGGGTGAAACATGTTTAGGAGCCATTTTAGAAACTCAGCCTACCAAACCAGGAAATATATATATATATGTGTGTGTGTGTGTGTGTGTGTGTGTATACATATATACATGTATATGTGTATATATGTATATATATGTATATATATATGATTCCTTCAAAAGTGAGAAGCAAACATAGTATTATAATTTCACAAATCTGCAAAGGTTCTTCAACTAAGGGAGCTCAACATATCTGTTATTATTCCTACTCCTGTTGTTCAAAAGGCAAGGCCAAGTTATATGGCTGTCCTCTATGTCATTCTCCCCACAAATATCTGTCTTTGGGTAGCATTTAATGTTGATCACATTCCCTTGCTTTCCATTAGAGTAATTGTTTGTCTTTCTCCCTCCTGTGGCTGATTATTATGTCTACAGTCTATCTACATAAGTGTTATGGGTTGTAAATGTATATCTTCTCCCCGGGTGACTATTATATACATAATTTGTTACCTTTTTCCATTAAGCTAATGAATGGTTGACACTTGTGATTAGAACAATCTGGCACTTTAAATGTTGTCTTAAAAGTAAAAAATTGAAATAGTCCACGGTCAAATTCACTGAACAACATCTGTTTTACATTCAGCATACGGTAAGATGTGCCTCTTGTTTACTACTGAGAACAGAAGACATTAAATGGATTATGCTTTTCATTCCTCTCCTTTTTCAGTCAAAGCAAACTCGCTGACTCCATAAATTATATTGTGTGCTTGGCTCTTTCAAGAATTATGAAAAATTTACAGAAGGTAAGTTTTGGATAACCCAAAATTGTATTTACTCCTGCTTAGTATAAAACAATGAACTTAATTACAAATAATGGCAACATGGTAATGTATAAATAATAAGTTTGATTCTAATTATTGGAATCACTTGTGAAAAGGCAGTTTGTTTCTGTTCACCAGATGATTCAAAGGATTCAATAAAGAAGACATAACAAAAGGAGACATTTTAAATAAGTTTTTCCTTGGTTTGAAATTGCAAATTATAGTATAATCTCTGGGTCTGGCTTTGAAATGTGTGTAGATATAAGTGACTTCTCAGATGTTCTAGATGTGACTTCTAACATGAAACTCACACCTATAAATCCAGATGCCGCTGAGACTTCTCTACTCGAAATTCCTATATTCAAGAAGTAACAAACCCGGAAATTAAAATTCATATTAGTTCCTTAGTAGCAACTTTTTCTCCATGTCCCCTTTAATATCAGTACTACAATAATTTTTCTACTTACTAAACTAAAAGCCCAGATTAAAACTGATCTAGGCATTCTTCCTTCAACTCATCAATTCAATTTTTCACTAAAGCCCATCCTTGATTATTTTCTGCTTGTCCTACTGCTGCTGCTTTAGTCCATTGCTCTATCACCTCAATCCTAAATTACTACAATACTCTGCTAACTGGTTCCTTTACCTTCAGTGGTCTCTGTCCACTTCAGCCAGACTAGTCCTTCTGAAACACTGGTTTCTTCATGTCAGTAAGTTCTCAAGAACTTATTATGGCTCCCTACTTGGGATCAAGTCTAGTTATCTTCTCTTGACTATAAAACTTATCTTTTCTTCAACTTTATTTTCTACTACTTTTAACACATACATCTATTGCACTCTCATTTATGTTCTCACCATCCTTATATAAACCCATTTTTTTCTTTTTTCAGTTTGCTGCACCATTGCTATCATATTCCCAATTTCAATTTTTCCAAATTTCTAGCTGCTCAAAGCCTGTTCAATTTTTTGACCTCACCTATTATATAAAAGCTTCAAAAAACGATTCTGTCTCCCTTCTAAATTGCACACATTTGGGCTGTACATGCATATACTCAAACATACACACATACATTATTATCTAATAGGTCAATAAATATTAGAGTGTCTAGTGGACTATAATGCTGCATTTAGCACAATATGAGTGTATATAGTAAGCCCTCAGGTACTGATTTAGATATTGGAAAATTTTAAAGAATAAATAAAGAATATTTGAAATTTAAGATGAATATATTTTGGTTTAGGTTGGAATGACACTGCTCCCAATTCTAGGAATAGGCCTTGATAAGATTAAGCCTGTGAATCAAATAGACTATGTTACTAGCTATACCCTACATGGGAGATCATCATATGGATGATGAACTTACAGATGAAAATTATAATGTAAAAGTCATAGGAAAACATGGAGAGAGAATAATTTGTTTTTTCATTATTTAATTTCCTGGATCAAGCTTTCCCTGAATATCTACACATTTTAGTTATAGGATTAAAAAATATCTTATTATTTATAGTTTTTGTTGTTTGGCTAGTAACTTTTATCTATTCTAGCCTGTTTGTTTATGTGCTAAATGATGTGGAACAAATCATCTGAATTTAATCACAATGTATTCACTGAGAACATGGAAGGTATTCACCATAATGACCAAAAGTTATGGGTTTTGGAGGCTCATTTCAAAATGGCACTCTAAATCCATAACTATGACTTAAAGTAAATGCAGTTTTTATGTATGATGATCATTCTCATTTTCCTGTTTTGTTCAAATATTCAAAGAAGTGGTTAATTGCTTGTGATTTTATAAAGCAAAACTCACCACATGATAAAGTAAATCTATTTTATTTATCTTGTTTGTTCATACAGTACAGAATAATATAATTAGTACACAAACATAGCTAGACAAATCATTTAAATACTATTTGATTCACTACATCATTAGTGATTCAACACAGCACAATTTATTTTCCTTAATTAAACATATCAATCCCAGGGGATTAGATGGCTTGGAAGAGTTCTATTGGCAGTTGATTTATTTGTCTGTTGTATGGTTTGTTGAATTACTCATTAATTACCTCTGGGTCACTGAGCCTGATCCAATTGTGGTGGGAAGTGGTTATTATAAAATGGGAGTCTCCTGATTTGCATGAGTGATCTGGTTACACCAATATGATTCCTTCCCATCAGATGTGGACACTGGTATCATTAATGTGAATACTTGCACTGAGATATTGCTTTAGTCTAGTGCATTAAATGAAATCTTGACACATTTTCTAACAAACTTCCCCTATCAAATTGATGAGAGTATATTGGCTTTAGATGAAATTGCTCTACTACACTTCTGAGGTTGGTTGAGGAAGAAATTATAAAGCATGAGTGATGTTCCTTTTTAAACCTTCCCTTCCCCAGTCATTTTCTCTTCTTGGGATCGCTTGAGCAATTCGATTCTAATTTATTCTGATTTAAGAAAATAGCATACACATTTTAACTCTATGTCTTTATTCACACTCCTCTCAGTTGACTTTCTAAGGTTATATATTATTGTCCATGTACAAGTAATTCTTGATCATTTAAAAAAAAAAAAGTCTAGAAAGATGGCAGAGTAGTCAGACAGCTTCCTATGTCCCTCTTACAACAAACACTTGAAAAAACAAGTGATTTGATTGTATACAAATATCTAGGAGCCCTGAACAAGGCAAAGTTGAGGAATCAGACTGAGCGGCAGCGGGGAGAGAGAGACGGTTCGGAAGCAGCAAGGAATTGCCTGACCTGACCTGGCGGGAACTGCAGCCCTTCAGTTTAGGCCATCTAAGATGCATTAATTGGTCCCAACCACCTGGAGTACAGGAGAATGAAGAACTCCAAGGACACAAGGAAAGTAGTAGCCCAAGAGACAGAAAGGGCCACATAAACCAGAGACTTCATTAGCCTGAGACCAGAAGAACTAGATGGTGCCCGGCTACCACCAATGACTGCCCTCACAGGGAACACAACAGAGAGTCCCTGATGGAGCAGGAGAAAGATGGGGTGCAGAACTCAAATTCTAGTAAGAAGATCAGACTTAATGGTCTGACTGAGACTGGAGGAACCCCAGAAAGCATGGCCCCTGCATTCTCTATCAGCCCAGAAATAAAACAATTTCTGAGACCAACTCTTCAGACAGGGATTGGACTGGACTGTGGGACATAAAGAAATACTCGTCAGGAGTGTGTCTCTTAGCTCAAGTAGATACAAGAGACTAAATGGGCAGCTTCTGTTCGGAGTTGAGATGGGAAGGCAGAGAAGGTTAGGAGCTGGTTGAATGGACATGGGGAATCAGGGCTGGAAAGGAGGAGTGTGCTGTCACAGTAAGGGGAGAGCAATTAGGGTCACATAACAATGTATGTATAAATTTTTATATGGGAGACTAACTTGAAATGTAAACTTCATTTAAACTACAACTATAAAAAAATTAAAAAATATATGTTTATAAAGAAGAGGCAGCTAAAATGATATAAAGAAAGTCACTAAAATGCAACGACATTCAGTTGGATTCTGTTAAAGTTTTGAACAGGTATGAAGTATTTACCTAACTATATATTTAGTAATATTGATTATATTCAGTAAAATATGATACCTAGTGCTTAGAATAGGGCTTGTCTTGTAGTAGAAAGTGAACAAATATTTGTTTTAATTATTTATTATATGTGGACACACATTTGTATATGCATTACTACAAAATCTAAATAACTTGTGATTATACTTTTCTTTTTCTATAATCTCTTTTACTTTTTTTTAACAAAAATAACATATTAAGATAGTCTGAAATTTGTTTCATATATTAACTGCAAAACACACCTATTGTCCTCATCTCTGACAGTGGTCAATCTCTCTTAATTCAGAGTTAAAGGAGCATCCAGCTGGATTAATCTGATGGAGGCATGTCCATTTTTGTTTTCTTTTAAGTTTGGGATGGAACAATAGAGTAGTCCCCCCCACCCCAGTTTGTGAAATAATTTCATAGGTATGACCTTCTTCTTTGCTTGACATAAGCTTGGATACCTAATATTTCAGTGGTGTATGGTGCATACCACACTATCCCAAAATTTAGTCCTGAGACAATGTTTTTATTATATCTCAATCTAGTGGTCAGGAATTCAGAAAGGGCTTGTCTGGATGATTTATTTGTACCACATGGAATCAATTGAAGTGACTTTGGGGAGTTCAGCTATCGGCTGGTCTGGTCTGGAGTATGTAAAAGATAGATTTACTCACAAATGTGGCATCTTGGAAAGGACAACTGAAGAACAGGGCTAGGCTGGGTCATTTATCCTCTCCTTGTAATCTCAGGGTCCCTGCACGTGATCTCTTCAGCAGGGTAGTCAAAGTTCTTATGTGTTGGCTTAGGGCTCCACAAAACCAAGGTGGAAGCTGAAAGTCCTCTTAAGGTTTAGGCCCAAAACTGACATGGAATCAATTCTGCCACGCTATAGTGGTCAAAGCGATCACAGTTCAGTATAGATTTAAGGGAAGGAAACATAGAGCACACTTTTGATGTCATAATTTGCAGCTATCTTTAATTTGCTACACTTAAAATAATTAAAACCAATTTTTTCTTTCTTCCTGATAAAGGATTAAAGAATAGGAAAGTTACTTGAAAATGAGGAAGATACAAAATTAACTTCTCAATTTTTAATACTTGGTTTTACACAAACCATATGGAAATAGATTGCATTTAAAAAATAATAAGGCAAAAGGAGAAGAAGAAAATCCTAGAATTGTTTTCCCTCCATGTACAAACTATTTGGGGCAGAAGGGCAGAGAAAACCTACAGGAGTTGAATTGATACATGCCATATAATAAAAGAGGGTGAAAAAGCAGAATATATTATTCCAAATTAGATTATAGGCTGTTCTCTCTTCCTCTCTTCTTTTCTTTTTTTGCATTAACTAGTATCCAAAATGTACTTTTGAGGAACCAGCGTAAGAGAACCTTATTTTTCCAGCCATCTTACTTTCTACCTATTTTATTTTATACGTTTGAGAGTACAAATAAAATGAGTAATCATCTATTGATAAAGAGATCTTGTGTAAGTTTTAGCTTGACTGTAATTTAATTTCCTCTGCTCTTGAATATCTGCAATGTTTTGCAACCTTCATTTTATGTTTGGAGTGTCTTTTTTTGGAGCCAGTTTAAAGGAGTCTGTTCTCTAGCAGCTTCTGAGAATATTTGAAAAGCTATCTTCTTAACCTTATTGGATTTTGAGTTTTGATTGTGATGGTGAAGATTGTATGTCAGCTTGGCTAGGCCATTCTTCTCAGTGTTTTAGCAGTTGTATAATATTGTGATCACGCCATGATGGAATCTGCTGAGTGGTACTGGCAGAGGCGGGGCCTGTGGCAGCTCACCACCCCCTCAGTTTCATCTCTCTGCCTTCTGCCAGTTACTTTCTGCCTGCTCACCTTGCCAAGGTTTTTGGCTTGTTCCAGACTCAGCAGCTGCCTCTTGTCTCACCTCTGGTTTGTGGGACTTGAGCTAGCAGCTTACATGTTGATCTTGGAATTTGTCAAACTTCTCAGTCTGCAAGCAAGAGTCTGGTTCCCTGACCTGCTGACCTTGGGTTCGCCTGCCCCTGCAGCTACATGAATCAGGAGAACACTTGCGGTCTTGTCAGTTGATCTTGGAATTCATTGACCTCCGGAAGCCTGTGAGGAGGAGCCCCTCTCCAACCTGCCGACTGCGGCTACGTGAACTGGGAGAGGCCTCTACCCTGATCTGTGGACTTGGGACGTTTTAGCCTCTACAATTGCGTGAGCTATTTCCTTGATATAAATCTCTCTCTATATATATTTATACGCGTTACTGGTTTTGCTTCTCTAGAGAACCCAGCCTAAGACAGATTGTGTATATCTGAAAAATGGGTGACAAAGCTTGAGCTGGCAATAAATGATATCTTGTTATTATGTTAGTGAAGATGCTTCACTGTTGGGGAGTCCCTTGGAAATATAGTGATAGTTCTTTAAAAAAAACAAAACAAAACAAAAGAACAAATCTTTTAAAGATTCCTCCTTCTGATTTTAATGAGAGGCTTAAAAAATTTGGAGTAGGTAGTACATATTTTTCATTTTCATTTTGTTCCTACTTGTTATGGGGAAGCTACATGAATTTTTCCTCAGTCTTTTTCAACTCCTTTCTGGCACACTATTCATTTGAGATTCCAATCTTTAATCCAACTACATTCATTTTTAAGCCCATTGGCTGTCATGTCTCTTCTATTTGCTACCTAAGGATTCTTTCTTTTTTATTTAATCATAACATATTGGGAGAAATTTTCCTACAAAAGGTAAGGTCTGAAGAGAAATCTTATCAAAGTTTCCCAGAAAGAAAAGCTGTGTTTTAGTAAGATGGGGGTGACAAGTAGAGATGTGATAGTGTAAACAGGGGGTGGGAAGGTGGGGGGGTGGGGAAGGGGGAGAGCCAGAAAAAAATTGAAAAGTAACATTTCAAAACGTTCCCTTCCACTTAAGCATCATAAAAGGGAATAAGATTAGAAAATCTGTAATAAAATAACAGCAAAACAACAACACTAATAACAGTGGTAATAAAAGGCTGATTAAAAATTTGACATTTTAAGGGAGTTTAAGGTAAAGGAGATATCATTTTATTTTCTTTTTTGTCAGCTTACCAATTTATATAAACAAGTTAGTAGGAATATTTATAAGATTTCGTATTACCTTCATTTTGATTCACTTGTTTGATGTTGTAAACCAAGCCAAGAAATAATTATAAGCATTATTTTGTTATAATCTTTTAATAATTTTTCTTTAACTTTAAAGGTCTTTTTAAATGAGAAATCTATATTTATACTTAGAACTCAAGCATAAAGGAAAAAAAAGAATATTGAGACACAAAAGAGATCTATATGGCTAAGGTAATACTTGATTTGTGTCAGTGATGACGATTTATTTTGACTCAGTTATCAATGCAATTATACATTATGGATTTTCTGTCAAAACTACTTCTTTGGGGGCTATAATTTTATAGCACAGGTTCTCATAGAAAGATAGATTAATTTTCACAGAAAGGATCTGATCTTAACAAGTCTATACACACACACACACAGTTTAAGTAAAAAAAATCTAGAAAAGAGATCTATACAACATAATCATAAGCATCATCAACAACATCATAATCATCTGTAATACATGATAAATAGTAGCCAGATATAACAGAAATAAAGTTTTTATGTAAATATAAAGGGTATTGTAGCACATAGGTATAAAAAATAAAACTAAATATTCAACAATCATTTAACGGCCATAGTAAAAACTGCATTAAAGATAGATCTCATTTATTCAGGTCAGTGGACACTCGTGCCTCCTCAGTTACGGGGAATTGAGAAAAGAGAGAGAGGACACTCAATTTTGAGTATAACAAGAATTAGCTTCAAGGGGTCTATCCTAATTATACAGCACCCTACTGAAATCCTATATGCAAACCTCAATTAAATTGCCAAACTCACTGGTAAAGGCTGGAGTAGTTATTCCAAGCAAGGGGCACACGGATTCGTTCAACTGGTCAGTAATTTAGGGGAGAATTTGGCCTTGGGAAATCTGGATTTACCACTTACTAGATATAAATTGAACTTGTTAATGAAGCCCTGTAGGCCTTCATTTCCTGTGGAGTTAATTACAACTGTGAGACATAAATGTGATAACTCTTGTTAATATATTAAGCAATGTGCCTGGTATATATTGATTGACTAAGGTCTTTTGTTGCCATTGCTGCTAATCCTGGGTTGCTCTCAGAGTCCCAAGTTGACTCCCGCTGGCTAAGTCGAGTGTTGAGAATACAAAGGCAACCACCAGTCTTCTAAAATTCTAAAAGAATTCATGGAATTACCATGTGTAGCTCCAATATTCCTTCATTTGCCTTAAAGTGACATGCATCTCAAAATAAACAGCTCTAAGTTAAGGTTTAGGAAATATTACCCAATTTTGGTTATTTTTTTTGTTCAGTGGGGGTAAACTTAAGGTGACCACTGATGACCATAAAAACTAACAACAACAAAAATAGAGACAAAAGAAAAGCTATAGTAAAAAAGAAGATAGGGCAAGAAATTGATCTTCATATGCAAAGCGACTGTGTGGTTCATGAATAAATTTCAGGCTTTTATACAAGAAAGTAATCTTAAACAGTGTTTTCCCAAGCCAGATAAATAGCATGCATTTTTTCTACTCAATATTGTGGTCTAAGTTATTGACATTTTAAAATCAGTAGTTTCATCGGAGAAAACATCACTAGAATCAAGAAAAGTTTTCATTGCACAGTGAAAAAAACATAGTTTAAAATTACGAGATTTTAGACACATAATTTATAGGAAGTGTCCTTCCTTCTAACATAATAGCTATGCACATTTCCTATCCTTTACTTCATTTAGATAAAAGTCTCATCTCCTATAGAGTGCACATGGGTAAGAAATTACATAATTCAATTTATTTCCCTCAATTCAAAAACTTTTCAAAAAGAGGAGTTTATGAAAGGACCAAGACCATTGCCATCAGTCACCAAATCATTTTAAAAATTTAAGGCTATTGAGACACACTGACCACAGTCTTGAAGTCACTCAGAAGTGGTTGTCTATATAAAACATCTGGCCACACAAGGACTTTCAAATTTTCCTACCAGAATTGAGCATTTAAAAAAAAAAATGAATATTTAAGATTCTGTGGAAACTATCTTTTATATTCCTGCCCCATCAAAGTTTTTGGATTCTCTTTCTACTCTGACTAGCCAACAAAAATCCACTACAACAGAAAGTGTGGGGTTCAAACATTTGAGCAGAGTAAGGTGTTGGTTAGTATGTTTGCTGT
Organism: Dugong dugon; assembly: GCA_030035585.1. Taxonomy (NCBI): domain Eukaryota; kingdom Metazoa; phylum Chordata; class Mammalia; order Sirenia; family Dugongidae; genus Dugong; species Dugong dugon. The sequence goes on from CM057467.1 coordinate 110,646,059, forward strand.
TATCAAACAAAGAATAGAATTAATGAAGAAGCTTGATACAAGTCAAAGTCCACAACTATTTAATAGTCTTTGCGTGTGAAATTAGTCATTTCATCATTAATCACATTTAGTTGCACCTAATTTTTTTTTTAACCTATAGACTTTAATATGCCAATTTTATTACAGTAACTGTTCTCAGGAGGTTTATAAATGTGATTACAGCTCTTTAATTATGCCACATATTTTGGAATTGTTTCAAAGTCAATATAATTAAAGAAAAAGCAAGATTATCAGGGGAGAAAAGACTAGCTGACTTGTTTACATGGTTTCCATTATGTTAAGAAAGTTTTAGTATTAGATTTGGTTATTTTAATAATCATAATATGATATTGCTTATGGTTATTTATAATTTTCCAAGAAGAGAATGTTTTTTATATAGCAATATTTTCTATTACTTCATCCTCATTTGAACAAGAGAAACAAAATCCTAAATTAATACATTTCTCCATCTTCAGCTTTTCAAAGAAAAAACTCCTTCACAGAACATAAGGCATAAATCAACAGTCAGAAAAACCCATTTCAAAATTCTAAGATCATGGAGACACAATTTTGAAGGCACTAGATGGTTGTTTAAAAAGTAACTTATGACACAATAATGATTTTCAGATATCTATATGAGGATGAGAAATGAAAAGATCAAATATCACAAATTTAGTCAAAAGCACATCTCAAAATCTCAGCAAACAGCCAAAATTCCCTGGATCTTCTCACTATCCATCAAAGTTAAAATATGATAGTTTTAACAAAAGGATTTTATTCTTGGGTATCCAGAGGTACTGTTTATGGACTGGACAGAGTGTTTGATGAGGAGTTGAGTCAAGCAGTAGACAAGAATTGAATCAAGATTTTGAGCCACAATAACATGAGAGTGAGAGTGAGTGGCCGGTAGAAAGTGGTAAGAATCAGTTATGCTGCATTAGACTGAAAAGAAACAGAAGTCTAGGCCAATTATTAAGGAGGTGGAATGTTTCATGGAGCAAGAACAAGGAGTTCCGGAGAGTATAGACATGCACATAGAACCTGAAAATAGCTTTTTGAAATGTCACCATCTGATTTATACCTGGCCAGCTTCTTCATTGTGTAGTTCATTTTAGGCTTAATGATTCTGTGTACTTCAGCGCAACAGTGTTTACCTTGAGGGTCTAACCTTGAGGTACCTTGAGGTATAATTTTTAATAAAAGGAAAACACTAAGGCTTAGAGAAATTAAATTCCAAAAAACCCAGCAGATTGCTATAGATCTGAGACCAGAACCATGGCTCTTGCTTCAATTTCCTTCTCATTACATTGGTCTCTGATTTTCTTTTGTATTACTATTCTGTTTTGATGGAATTTTTATGTTTCCTAATGTTTTCAAAATAATTTGTTTTATTTATGTTGTTGCTGTTGAGAATATACCCAACAGAACATAAACAATTTAACGATTTCTACATGTAAAATTCAGCAATGTTGATTACATTGTATGAGTCATGCAAGCATTCTCATCCTCTTTGTCCGAGTTGTTCCTTCTCCATTAACATAAACTCACTGCCCATTAGGGTTCCTACCTAATCTTTCAAGTTGCTGTTGTCAGTTTGATCCCATACAGATACACCCTAAAGAGTATAACACTCAAGGCAGACATTCCTTTTTTCTCTCTCTCTCTTTTTGAATATTTTATTGTATTTTAGGTAAAAATTGACACAGCAAGTTAGATTATCATTCAACAATTCATACACAAATTGTTCTGTGACATTGCTTACAATCCCTATAGTACGTCAGCACTCTCACCATTTCTGCCCCTCCTGTCTTGTTGTTTCCTAATGTTTGTATCTCTATGATAAATGATGGGGATAAAACAAGCTCTAGAAATATGCTTTCCTCCATTTCCTAACAAACCGTGAGGTAGATATGCAAAGCCCAGGAGATATATGGCATGATTTTAACAAAACTGAAAGATGGCTGTCTGTGTCTATATTCCCACTTACATCATAGATAAATTTTAATGTTCCCAATGGTGCCTAACAACAACAATTCTATAAAATAGGCTAATTGTTGCTTTCTCAGTTTGATAGATGAAAAATGGGGCATGAAGCCCTTAAGTAACTTATCTACCACTCTCAAATCTTAAAAAAAAAAAAAAAAAAGGTCCCTCAAGAGTTTTTACATTTAAGTATTTGTATTCACCGAGATGATTTATGTACTCAACTTATTAAAGTATTTTAAAAGAATTCTCAGCAAGGTGAGTATTAGACAAGGAAATTAATTCAGTGCTGAGAATATAAATAGATTTCTGTTATCATAAAAAAAAAAAAAAACTCTTTCTTATTCAACATGAACTCCTTCAAAAAAAAAAAAAAACCACTAGCTTTTATAATTGCATTTTTTATTGTGTTTTTCATTTATACTATATTCCTCTGGTAGGTAAGCTTGTAATTGCAGAGAGCTCTATCTTATGTATTTAAATTAAAATCACATGGACCCATACTCTCAGGATTTTTTCTTATGTTCAGTATTTAAACAAACAAATAAATACATATATATATGTATACATACATATATATAAAATAGTTCTTGAAAGAAAATTAAAACTCTGATAGACTAGGCATATTGCCATATTTCAGCATAGTTTAAAAAATATGATTATTTATTTGCCAGACACTGTGCTAAATGTTTTTTGAGACTTATCAAATTTGATTCTCAAAATAACCTTATGAAATGCTTTTTATTAGGACTGTTAATTTTGATGCTGCTGTTGTTGTTGTTGGATGTCATTAAGTTGACTCCAACTTATAGCAACCCCAAACAACAAGAGTAAAACTGCCCCTTAGGGTTTCCTAGGCTGTAATCTTTACAGAAGCAGATAGCCAGGTCTTTCTCCTGCAGAGCAGCTGGTCTATGTCCAGGTTCCTCATGAGCACAATTAAGTGTTCTGGAATTCTATTTTTCTAAATGTTAGCCATAATTTGTTATGATCCACACAGTCGAACGCCTTTGCATAGTCAATAAAACACAGGTAAACATCTTTCTGGTATTTTCTGCTTTCAGCCAGGATCCATCTGACATCAGCAATGATAGTCCTGGTTCCATGTCCTCTTCTGAATCCTGCTTGAATTTCTGGAAGTTCCCTGTCAATGTACTCCTGCAATCACTTTTGAATTATCTTCAGCAAAATTTTACTTGTATGTGATATTAATGATACTGTTCGATACTTTCCATAGTCTGTTGAATCATCTTTTTTTGGAATGGGCACAAATAGGTATCTCTTCCAGTCAGTTAGCCAGGTAGCTGTCTTCCAAATTTCTTGGCATAGACAAGTGAGTGCTTCCAGCATTGCATCTGTTTGTTGAAATATCTGAATTGATATTCTGTCAATTTCTGGAGCTTTGTTTCTCACCAATGCCTTCAGTGCAGCTTGAATTTCTTCCTTCAATACCACCAGGTCTTGATCATATGCTACCCCCTGAAATGGTTGAACGTGGACCAATTCTTTTTGGTACAGTGATTCTGTGTATTCCTCCCATCTTATTTTGATGCTTCTTGCATCATTCAATATTTTGCCCATAGAGTTCTTTGGAATTGTAACTTGAATCTTGAATTTTTTCTTCAGTTCCTTCAGTTGGAGAAATGCTGAGTGTGTTTTTCACTTTTGGTTTTCTAACTCTAGGCCTTTGCACATTCATTGTAATACTTCGTCTTCTCAAGCTGCCTTTGAAATCTCTGCTCATCTCTTTTACTTCATCTTTTCTTCCATTTGCTTTAACTGCTCTATGTTCAAGAGCAAGTTTCAGATTCTCTTCTGACATCCACTTTGATCTTTTCTTTATTTTCTGTCTTTTTTAATCTATGTATGTATGTATGTTGTGTGCTCTCGAGTTGATTCCGACTCATTGAGACTCTACAGGACAGAGTAGAACTGACCCCTAGGGTTTCCGAGGGGCAACTGGTAGATTTGAACTTCTGACCTTTTGGTTAGCAGCCTAAACTGTGAACCATTTCACCACCAGAGCTCCTGTTTTAATCTAGTGCACCATAATAATGTAATTTTCAAATTACATATTCATGATAAGTTTTCTATTCTAGTTACTTAGACAAAGATAAATTTTGATATATTTACCATGGTCAAGTTAGATTAGAATCAGTAAATATTTTTTCTTGCGCAGACTAATTTTTTCAGTTGATTAATGTAACAGTATTAGCCTATTAATACTAACTCCTAATCTAGGCAGAACATCGTGACCTCCCATTAATTAAGAATCTCCAATTTGATTTAGAGAAAATTCGTTGGTCAGTAAATTAAGCAAATTTTCATCATAATGCATATAGAAATTACCTTGAGGACTCAAACCTATATAAAGCATCTTAATGTCATTGAATTTTGCCTTAAAAATGAAATCTGATGAAGAAATTCAGGCATAGATTGCTCAGACCTTGGTGCTCTGAATTGTTTCATTCATTCTGTGGACTATTTAAATTTCCCTGCACTTAGCCTTTAGAATGCCTGATGTTCTAATATTGCTGATATTAGCTACACATATGAAGAGTTATGTATATTTTATTCTAGCAGATAATGAAGGCTAAAACCCAATACCTGCTGTAGGAAGCAATTTTTTTTTTTAATATGTTATGTTTGGAAGTGAATATCGTAGAAAAGATGTTACAGTATACTAATCTGTTAGGTAATTTGACAATCTGGTGGCGCAGTAGTTAAGAGCTTGGCTGCTAACCAAAAGGTCAACAGTTCAAATCCACCAGCCACTCTTTAGAAACCCCATTGGGGCAGTTCTACTCTGTCCTATGGGGTCTCTATGAGTTGAATAGACTTGACTGCATTGAGTTTGGTTTGGGTATCAGTTACTATTTCATGAAATCACTTTTAGGTTCTCCTTTTGGCACTTTGAGTTATATTTGAAAGGACTGAATAAAGACTGTCTTATACAGAATCGGTGTTATCAGAAGTCTCTTAACCATCAATTAACTGTGAGCTTTGTACCAGGCACTAGGGACATACATAAGACTAACAGCAAAGACTAAGATTGCTAATGTTGTTGTTAGGTGTTATCATATCAATTTCAACTCATAGGGGCCCTATTTGACAAAGTAGAACTGTCCCATAGGGTTTTCTAGGCTTTAATCTTTATGGGAACAGATTGCTAGGTCTTTCCCCTGTGGAGCTGCTGGGTGGGTTAGAACTGTCAACCTTTTGGTTAGCAGCTGGGTTCATTACCACTGCACCACCAGGGCTCCTTGTAAAGACTAGGAATAGGGTGAGGCAAATGAGTCCAACAGTTAAGGAGTGTGGCATTTAAGGAGGCACCATAAAACTCAGCAAACATTATGCTTTACATAATACTTCATATAAAGCAATTAAAATTAATGCAAAAAATCCATGATGAACCAACTATCAAATAGTAAATAAAGAAAGGATTAGTATTACTGATTTTTTTTTCTTTTGCCACAGGCTGTACTATGGCTCAGTCAGACAGTTCACAGCTCCTGCTTTCAAATATCTCAGCTTGAGGGGTAGACAAAGAAGTAAAGTACAGGTAAACATGAAGTGTTGGGGCACATAGGAAGTACATATCTATCAATAGTGAGGACAATGGTAGATTACTTGAAGTCTTTCCAGGTGCGCTGTAATGGATTGCCTTTGTGTGGCCTTTCTTGCCATGGTCTTGTAACTCCCACCCAGGTGATTGGGCAGGACTGTGTGATAGAACAACTGTGGTCCACCAAAGAGATTGATCAGTTTTGCTATCCCCCTGGGCTTGAAATGAGCCGCCCTAGAGGCAGGAAAGAGAAGAGCCCACTACCACCAAGGAAGGAGCAACTGGCAGGAGAGACCAGCAAGAGACAGTGTGTTGGGCTTCTCAGCCCACGGAGCAAGAAATCTGGGAGCCTTTGGGCAGAGTGAGGGCCAGGGAGAAGCCTATGCTTGACCCACTAATTCGGGACTTGCCAGCCTCCACAACCACGTGAGCCCTTTCCTTTATACAGTTTGTGAGTTCTGTGAGACATTGCAGTGAATTTGGGAACCCAAAGATGGGAGGGAGAGTACTAAGGAGAGAGGGAGTAGCTGATGTTAGAAATGATGGAGTGGTAGCTTGGAAAAGTTGGACATTTGGGACATCTTTAACCTCTTCCTCATAGGAACCAGCTTTGCGCTGATTCTCATAAAAAAAAATTATTCATTTACGAGTGTAAGCAATACTGCCGTTACTGTTGCTGATACTGCTGTTGTTGTTAAATTACTTTTATGGAAAGAAATACCTGATACTCAAGTCTACCCGAAAGAGTGTTCCTAAATAGCATTATTCTTTCAAGAATATTCTCTCTTCTTTTTAATTGGTCAGGAGAAAAAGCTAATTGTTTCTAATTTGAATTAAATGCACTCCTACCTAATTAGCAGTTAAAGGGTTTTTGTAAACTCAATGAATCTTCTTCCCTGTCTTCTGATGGTCTCTGTTAACATTTTTCGCAAATCACCATACACAAAAAATGGTACATTTTCACTGAGTTAGTTCTCTGACCTAACTAGCACAAAACATTTTTTGTTTCGTTACTCTATTTGAAAGCTACAGTGTTTTGGTCCTGACATACTGCTAATGTGAAGAAATATGACTTTATTCTGCAGACTACTAATTAATCTTTATAACTATATCGTCTCCCAAGTATAATCAAAATCAGATGTGAGAAATGGAGGCTAAGAAGTAAGAAACATCTTTATCCGCATGAAAGCTTTACTATCAAGGAGAAATATCAACTAAAACCTCACTCTGAGGTAAGTGATTGACTTGGTAATTATTGTCCTTAAATCAAAAAGAGTTTAAAGAAAAAGAATATCAAATCATCGTATGAATTTTACCCACTCTGTTTTAGTGGGACATTGAAAAGTTCTGAGAAAATATCTTTTTAACAATAAGAAGAAATAAGTATTGAAAAATTTTACTTGTGGAGGGACAAGATGGCGCTCTAGGCAGAAACACCACGCCGTCCCTCCACAGCAAAGATCCGAAAAACTAAGCCTAACAGAGAATCAACAATCCTGAAACCCTAGAACACCAAATGAAGAGATAAAGAACTCAGCCAAACACCAAACGGAGTGAGAATACTAAAAGAGAACGGAGAGCGAGGAGAGACTCAGGCAGAGATTCCTTACCAGCTAACGCAGCGCGGATCCACCATCTTGGATTCCTATCGGAGACCAGCAAACGCGAGAGCAGCCTTGCAGAGCATCTGGTCGGAGACAGAACGACCGGTAAACTGCGGTGCGCGCTCTCCCACCACCCACCCCTCTCCGCCTCAGCTGGGGATCCCCTGCTTTCCGTGGCCAGGGTCTCTGGGCTGGGGGGTGCTGGTGCTTGGATTCCGCGCGCCTGGGCTGGCGGCTTTCTGGGAGCCGTTTGCTGGCAGCTAGCGAACCTTTCTCTGCCGCCTCCCCCTCCTTTTGCCTGGGTGCCTGGTTCCGAGTGCCGTCTCTGCTCTCTCCTGCGGGGCTGTAGGGCTGCGTGCGGGCGTGTGGCTGTTTCTGGGTCTGGGCTCCCGCGTGGGTGGGATCCCGGGGCCTTTGTTCGTTCGCCCCTCTGCTTTCCGTGGCCGGGGTCCCTGGGCGGGGGGGCGCCGGTGCTTGGGTTCCGCGCGCCCGGGCTGGGGGCTTTCTGGGAGCCGTTTGCTGGCACCTAGCGGACCTTTTTCTGCCGCCTCCCCCTCCTTTTGCCTGGGTGCCTGGGTCCGGGTGCTGTCTCTGCTCTCTCCTGCGGGGCTGTGGAGCTGCGTGCGGGCGTGTGGCTGTTTCTGGGTCTGGGCTCCCGCGTGGGTGGGATCCCGGGGCCTTTGTTCGTTCACCCCTCTGCTTTCCGTGGCCGGGGTCCCTGGGTGGGGGGGCGCCGGTGCTTGGGTTCCGCGCGCCCGGGCTGGGGGCTTTCTGGGAGCCGTTTGCTGGCACCTAGCGGACCTTTTTCTGCCGCCTCCCCCTCCTTTTGCCTGGGTGCCTGGTTCCGAGGGCCGTCTCTGCTCTCTCCTGCGGGGCTGTAGGGCTGCGTTCGGGCGTGTGGCTGTTTCCAGGTCTGGACTCCCGCGCGGGTGGGATCCTGGGGCCTTTGTTCGTTGGCCCCTCTGCTTCCCGTGGCCACGGTCACTTAACCCCGAGACTATCGGCTTCTTGGAATTCGCGCCCCTGAGTGGGGGCTCTCTGGGTCCCATTTGTAGGCACTGACTGCTGGTGTTGCCCTTTTTTTTTTTTTTTTTCTCAATTTTATTTTTCTTCCTTTTTTGATTAGTTTTGTCATATTTTACCTCTTTTTCTCTTTTGTCTTTCTTCATTGCTTAATTTCTTGTCCCTCTATCTCTTCCTTCTCTTTCTGATCCCTGAATACCAGGCGATGTATGCCTCTGTACCTTCTGGCCAGGCTGAGCTGTGAAAATTGAGACCGACTCCCCCAGACCTCATAGCTGCATCGGTGCGATCCCTGGGAACTTTGCAGTTTTTTAACTTTTCTGATTTTCATTTGGTCATTCTTTCCTTTTCTTTCTCTTCCCCCTTCTGGTTTCCTCCATCCCATAGTCTCTCATCTGTACATTCCAACGACAAACTCCCCTAGCATTCTTTTATGTTTGTACGCTTTTTGCTCCTCCTCCTCTCTCCTCTCTCCCATATCCAGCTTAGCTTCACACATAACCATCTTCCCGCTGCACCCTACCTACCTGCACCGTGCACTAGACATCACATCACCAAGCGGTGCAGGCACGCCCTATTGGAACCTGCCCAGCACTGACTACTGACCGTCCTGGTGGCTGCGGTGAGTGCCACAAGCAACCCATCCCAGTGGCTCCTCCTCAACTAGATCTGCCCAGCTGTACCACAAGAACAAAAAAAAAAAAAAAAATCTACAATCAATAAACGAGAGAAATATCTACTGAATGCCCCGAAAACAGCAAACAATATCAAAACATTTACAAAAACAAGACAAGATGGCTCCAATAGGCGTCCAAATTAAAACACCAGATAACTCTCCTGTGGAAGAAAATGCACTAGAAGTACCTGATACGGAACTCAAATCACTAATACTCGGAATTTTCCAAGAACTGAGGCAAAAAGCTGACAAACATGAGGAAAAAATAGACAAATTTATGGAAAATACAGACAAAATATTGGAAGAATTCAGGAAGATGATGCAAGAACAAAATGCCAAAATAAATTCACAACTCGAAATTATACAAAAACAACAATTAGAAATCCAAAAGATAAACAACAAGATTTCAGAAATGGACGGTGTCATAGAAGGGCTGAGAAGCAGATTTGAAACCATGGAAGACAGGATCAGTGGAACTGAAGACAAACACTTGGATACAACTCTGTTTCAGGAAAACTCAGAAAAAAGAACAAAGAAAAATGAAGAGACCCTGAGAGTTATGTGGGACACAATTAAAAGCAAAAACTTACGAGTGATTGGCATACCAGAACAGGGGAAGAAAACAGAAAACACAGAGAGGATCATTGAGGAACTGCTGACAGAAAACTTTCCCAATATCATGAAAGATGAAAAGCTGGTCATCCAAGAAGCTCAACGAACCCCATATAGAATAGACCCCAAAAGAAAATCACCAAGACATATCATATTCACACTCGCTAAAACTAAAGACAAACAAAGAATCCTGAGAGCAGCTCGGGAAAAACAAGAAGTCACATACAGAGGAGAAACAATAAGACTAAGCTCAGATTATTCAGCAGAAACCATGCAGGCAAGAAGGCAATGGGATGACATATATAAAATCTTGAAAGAAAAAAATTGTCAGCCAAGAATAATATATCCTGCAAAACTCTCATTCAGATTTGATGGTGAAATTAGGTCATTTCCAGATAAACAGAAACTAAAGGAATATGCAAAAGTCAAACCAAACTTACAAGAATTATTAAAGGGAGTTCTTCGATCTGAGGACAAACAGCGTAAGCCCTCAGGCAGGACCTAGGACCTAGGTCACATGAACCAGATACCATTCTAGGAACTGAACTACAGAGGACTTTCCAAAAACAAAAGATATACAACAGGGAATCAGAGAAATCAATCAAAGGATGACAACAACATCAAAACAATGAAAGAGGGAACAAACGGCATAGGTATAGAACCTTCTAAAGGAGAAGAAGGCAAGGCGATACCAAGTAAGGGTAGACTGCTTCAAAATTATAAAGATAAGGGTAAAATTCATGGTAACCACAAAAAAAGTTAACAAACCAACTCATAAAAATAAAGACGAAAAACATAAAGTCTCCACAAAAACAAAACCTACAAAAACAAAAGAAATGAACACAAAATACACAAACAAAAGGAACTCAGCACAAGAGAGTAAGAAGAACAAAGAAAACTTCAGCATCACAAAAAAAAGCACTACAAAATGACAGCAACAAACTCACATCTATCAATAATTACACTGAACGTAAATGGACTCAATGCACCCATAAAGCGACGGAGAGTGGCAGAATGGATAAGAAAACAGGATCCATCTATTTGCTGTCTACAAGAGACACATCTTAGAAACAAAGATGTCAATTTATTAAAAATCAAAGGTTGGAAAAAAATATATCAAGCTAACAACTATCAAAAAAGAGCAGGAGTGGCAATTCTAATCTCAGATAAAATAGACTTTAAAACAAAATCTACCATAAAAGACAAAGAAGGACACTATATAATGATTAAGGGGATGATCCATCATGAAGACATAACCATAATAAATATCTATGCACCCAATGACAGGGCTCCAAAATACATAAAACAAACTCTAACAGCACTGAAAAGAGAAATTGACAGTTCCACAATAATAGTAGGAGACTTCAACACACCACTCTCAGTAAAGGACAGAACAACTAAAAAGAAACTTAGCAAAGATACAGAAGACCTAAAGGACACAATCAGCCAACTGGACCTCATAGACATATATAGAACACTCCATCCAACCGCTGCAAAGTACACATTCTTTTCCAATGCACATGGAACGTTCTCCAGAATAGACCACATCTTAGGCCACAGAGCAATCCTCAACAAGATCCAAAATGCTGAGATAATTCACAGTATCTTCTCTGACCACAATGCCATCAAGGTAGAAATTAACACTAGAAAGAGCAAGGAAAAAAAATCAAACACATGGAAACTGAATAATAATCTGCTTACACATCAATGGGTAATAGAAGAAATCAGAGATGGAATTAAAAAATTCCTAGAATCAAATGAAAATGAAAACACATCATACCAAAACCTTTGGGACACAGCAAAGGCAGTCCTCAGAGGACAATTTATAGCAATAGATGCACATATCAAAAAAGAAGAAAGGGACAAAATCAAAACATTAACTACAGAACTCAAACAAATAGAAAGAGAACAACAAAAAAAGCCTACAACCACCGGAAGAAAGGAAATAGTAAAGATCAGAGCAGAAATCAATGAAATAGAGAACAGAAAAACAATAGAAAGAATCAACAAAACCAAAAGTTGGTTCTTTGAAAGAATCAACAAAATCGACAAACCACTGGCCAGACTGACAAAAGAAAAACAGCACAGGGCACAAATAACCCAAATAAGAAATGAAATGGGGGACATTACAACAGACCCAACTGAAATAAAAAGGATTATAACAGAATATTATGAAAAACTATATTCCAACAAATTTGAAAACCTAGAGGAAATGGATAAATTTCTAGAAACATACGGCCTACCCAAACTACAACAAAGTGATATTGAAAATCTGAACAGACCCATAACAAGAGAAGAGATTGAAAAGGTAATAAAAAAACTCCCAACCAAAAAAAGCCCTGGCCCAGATGGCTTCACTGGAGAATTCTACAAAACATTTACAGAAGAGCTCGTACCAGTTCTACTCAAGTTATTTCAGAGCATAGAAGAGGAAGCAACACTTCCAAATTCATTCTATGAAGCCAGCATAACGCTGATACCAAAACCAGGCAAAGACATCACAAAAAAAGAAAATTACAGACCAATATCTCTCATGAATATAGATGCAAAAATTCTGAACAAAATTTTAGCCAATAGAATTCAGTATCATATCAAAAAAATAATACACCACGACCAAGTAGGATTCATACCAGGTATGCAAGGATGGTTTAACATTAGAAAATCCATCAACGTAATCCACCACATAAATAAAAGGAAAGAAAAAAATCACATGATTATCTCAATTGATGCAGAAAAGGCATTTGACAAAGTCCAACACCCATTCCTGATAAAAGCTCTCAATAAAATAGGTATAGAAGGGAAATTTCTCAACATAATAAAGGGCATCTATGCAAAACCAACAGCCAACATCATTCTTAATGGAGAAAGGCTGAAAACATTCCCACTGAAAACAGGAACAAGACAAGGATGCCCTTTATCACCACTCCTATTTAACATTGTGCTGGAAGTTCTCGCTAGAGCAGTAAGGCAAGAGAAAGAAATAAAGGGCATCCAAATTGGTAATGAAGAAGTTAAACTCTCCCTGTTTGCAGATGATATGATACTATACATAGAAAACCCTAAAGACTCCACGAGAAATTTACTGGAACTAATAGAAAGATTCAGCAGAGTAGCAGGATACAAGATAAACATTCAAAAATCAGTTGGATTCCTATACACCAGTAAAGAGAACGATGAAAAGGAGATCAGGAAATCAATACCATTTTCAATAGCCCCTAAAAAGATAAAATACTTAGGAATAAATCTGACCAGGAATATAAAAGACCTATACAAAGAAAACTACAAAACACTGCTGCATGAAACCCAAAGGGATCTACATAAATGGAAAAACATACCATGCTCATGGATAGGCAGACTCAACATTGTGAAAATGGCAATTCTACCTAAAGCAATTTACAAATACAATGCAATTCCGATACAAATACCAACAACATTCTTCAAAGAGATGGAAAAACTAATTATTAACTTTATATGGAAAGGGAAGAAACCCCGAATAAGTAAAGCACTACTGAAGAAGAAGAATAAATTTGGAGGACTCACACTACCTGACTTGAGAACCTACTATACAGCTACAGTACTCAAAACAGCCTGGTACTGGTACAACAACAGAGACATTGACCAATGGAACAGAATTGAGAACTCAGATGTAAATCCATCCACCTACGGTCACCTGATTTTTGACAAGGACCCAAAATACATCAAATGGGGAAAAGACAGTCTTTTTAACAAATGGTGCTGGCAAAACTGGATATCCATTTGTAGAAAAATGAAACAGGACCCATACCTCACACCATATACAAAAACTACTTCAAAATGGATCAAAGACCTGAATATAAAGCCTCAAACTATAAAATTCATAGAAGAAAAAATAGGACCAACACTTCAGACCTTAATACATGGCATTAACAGGATACAAACCATAAACATCAACACAAAAAACCCAACAGATAAACTAGATAATTGGGATCTTCTAAAAATCAAACATCTATGCTCTTCAAAAGATTTCACCAAAAGAGTTAAAAGAGAACCTACAGACTGGGAAAAAATTTTTGGACAGTACAAGTCAGACAAAGGTCTAATCTCCATAATCTACAAGAAAATCCAACACCTCTACAACAAAAAGACAACCAATCCTATCAAAAAATGGGCAAAGGAAATGAACAGACACTTCACCAAGGAAGACATTCAAATGGCCAACAGACACATGAGGAAATGCTCGCGATCACTAGCCATTAGAGAAATGCAAATTAAAACCACAATGAGATACCATCTCACCCCGGCATTATTGGCACGAATCAAAAACACTGGAAATAACAAATGTTGGAGGGGCTGCGGGGAGACGGGAACTCTTATACACTGCTGGTGGGAATGCAAAATGATACAGCCATTTTGGAAAATGATATGGCGTTTCCTCAGAAAGCTAGAAATAGACGTACCATTCGATCCAGCAATCCCACTCCTAGGAATATATCCTAGAGAAATAAGAGTCATCACTCGAATAGACATATGCACACCTATGTTCATGGCAGCATTATTCACAATAGCAAAACGATGGAAACAACCTCGATGTCCATCAACAGACGAATGGATACACAAACTATGGTACATACACACAATGGAGTACTATGCAACGAGAAAGAACAATGAATCGGTGAACCATCTCATAACATGGATGAAACTGGAGGACATCATGCTGAGTGAAATAAGTCAATCACAAAAGGACAAATATTGTATGAGACCTCTATTGTAAAAACCCATGAAAAAATTCACATGCAAAATGTAACAATCCTTGTTGGTTACCAGGGATGGGAGGGGGGGGGAATACTAAATAGGTAATAGGTAAGTGGTAACTTGGGTGAGAGATGAGATAGTACATAGTACAGGGGAAACTAACACAACCTGCACAAGGAAAGGTCATGGAGGCCCTATAGACACATCCAAACCCCCCAAGGGACTGAGTTGTTGGACGGAGGGCTCTGGGGACCATGATCTCGGGGAACATCTAGCTCAATTGGCATGACACTACTTATAAAGATAATGCTCTACATTCTACCTTGGTGAGTAGTGTCTGGGGTCTTAAAAGCCTATGAGCGGCCATCTAAGATACTCCACTGATCTCATCCCTTCGGGAACAAGGGAGAACGAAGAGAACAGGATACAAGGAAAAGATTAGTCCGAAGGACTAATGGTCCACAGCTACCAAGGCCTCCACGGGACTGAGCCCAGTACAGCTGGATGGTGCCCGGCTACCACCAATGACTCCTCTGACCAGGATCACAACAGAGGGTTCTGGGCAGAGCTGGAGTAGGATGTAGAGTATAATTTTAACTCCCAAAAAAAAAAAAAAAAAAAGAAGACCAGATATACTGGCCTAAAGAATACTAGAGAAACCTCGAGAGTGTGGCCCCCAGACACCCTTTCAGCTCAGAGGGGAAGTTACCTTCAAGGTTCGATGTTAAGCCTGGGAATAGACACCCCAGTAAAACTAAATGGGACTAACGATGTACAGGAGTCCGGTGACAAGGGCCAGAAGGCAGAGGGAGAGTAGGAAACTGATGATAAGGAACACAAATTGAATAAGGACACTGTCGATGTATTGTGAGATAGTTGACCACTGCTATAGGGCAACATTTGTAGTAACTATTAAATGGGAGGCTGTTTTGTCCTGTAAGCCTTCATCTTGGGCGAGAATGGCAGCACAATTGGAAGAGCATAGTCAATATCACTTAAATGTGTAAGTAAAAAGTTTTGAAATGGTGTTTAAATAAAATAAAAATAAATAAATAAATAAATAAATAAATAAATAAACAAATGAGACTAAAGAGGTACAATAGTCCACTGACAAGGTCCAGAAGACAGAAGGGGACAAGGAAGCCCCCTGGTGATAGGGAATACAAGGTGGAGTAAGGATATTCTTGATGTGCTGTGAGATTGTTAACCATTGTCATAGGGCAACATGTGTAGTAATTGTTAAATGAAAAACTATTTTTTCTGTAAGCCTTCATCTTAAGTGAGAATAACAGCACAGTTGGAAGAGCGTAGTCAATGTCACTGAACTGTGAATGTAGAAATTTTTGAAACGGTGTATCTTTGGCCATCTGTAATTTTCATCAAAAAAAAAGGTTGAGAATTTAGAGGCTTAATACGTTGTGGGGTTGTTAACCAATGTCAAAAAACAACATGTGTACTACTATTTCATGAGAAACTATTTGCTCTGTAAGCTTTCACCTGAAGTACAATAAAATATATATTAAAAAAAAAAAAAAAAAAGAAGAAATAAGTATTTTATTTTGAAAAGCACGTACAAACTTCTAGAAATTATGTAAGTAAGTTTGTTTTATCCCTACAATACTTTCATGAGAACGGTATTATTCTCATTCCAATTTTATAATTAAAAGGAAGTTTGCATGACTTAAGTAATTTATCCCTGGTACTAAGCCAAGTTATCCAAGATAGAATTCAAAGCGCAGATCTTTCTTGTTACAAGTTCTCTTGCCCACTGTATTTAACAAATATTGCACCTCATATATGTTTTATACTTTGCGTTGATAATGATTCAAAAGAGTACAAATAGATCATCAGTTATAAACAGAAAGATAAAAATCAAGTTATCTCTATGGAGTGTTAGTATTACAAGCCATAAAACAAATGTTACTGTACAAGAGTTCGAAAATGCCAAAGAAACAAATATTCAAAAGGAGTGAGTCAAGGAGGAAAACAAGATCTTGATCTGGTTTATTATGTGTTTTGCTTCAATGACCTATCACAGGTAAGAGTGAGATCATTGTTAAATGTCAAGAAGCAGACAGTAATAAACCATACTGGGCGCTAAGCAGACTTAGTTCCTTGTCGGCATCACCTACAAAATGCAAAGAGATTCATGCAGGGCAGTAGGACTTGCAATTAATGATCAAAAAGCATGGATTCTACTGGGTGGAATGGTTTACTAACAAGCAAACGGGTGATTTTGCTGCCTTAATTTTGAAGCACAACTCATAACTTTTCAGACTGTTCTTTCCAATATTGTCACCCCATCTGTCTCCAATCAATTTTTACATTTGGGTTCCGCCATGCAGAACCAACAGTTATTAAGGGGAGAAGTGTGTGCCAGTCATGCATCCAGTTAACGAGGGACATTGCTAGTATACCTGAAAAATAAAATGACGGCCCGAAAAGAGAAATATATTGAATGTTCAAAAATACTTAAAGTCCATTCCCATGGTGACTTCAAAGTTTTACTAGAACATATTTATTTTGATATAGCTTGTGGCTTAGACAATCATTCAGTTTATTGGCTTCTGACCAGTTGCTGTCAGAGTCCAGTTGCAGTTTGAGCCACTCAACAGCTTAAGTTATGAAGCATCTGATGTCCAAGATGAGGGAACGTGCCTTGTATTTACAGACAGCACATATGATTAAAGGATTTGAAAAGTGGATTCGTATGAGAAAATTATGAAAGGGCTGTTAATTTATTTGAAGATGTGAAGAAGAGACTCTTAAGACATTTTCAAGTAGGAGGATTACTATAGAAAGAACTGTGAATCACCAGCAATTTTGATGAAAGAAAATATCCAATAATAACAACTTTTAATAGTTGAGTTACAAAAAAGGTAAAAAATGATGGAGCAGTTTATGAGGAGATTGATTCAGTGTTGATAGTTTCTTGAGTAAGACACAGGGTCAATGATCAGAGATTGAAGGGTCATTACAGAGATAATTACCCTTCAAATTTATTTCAAAGCAAATTAGTCAGTTTTACACAAGACAGTGAAATTTCCTAGTGTGTAAGTGGTTTGCAGTCGTTACTAACTAGAAGGTTGGTAGTTCAAACCCACCCAGAGGCACTGTAGAAGAAAGGCCTGGTGATCTGCTTCCATAATGATTATAACCAAGAAAACCCTGTGGAGCAAATCTACTCTGTAACATATGGGGTCATCATGAACTGGTTTTGACTTTATGGCAATGGGTTTGGTTTGGTTGGCTTACAGAAGATAGTCACTATGTCCTAGGGTAATAACTGAGTAATCTAGGCATTGATAAGCTACCTTTAAATTCAACTCAAGTGAATCCACAAGTCATTGAAAAAGTGCTAATTATGCATAGAAGTCTGGTTACTATTCAGTATAAATCCCTTTCCTTACTCCTCAGTCAATCACTTCTGTTACCTCAGTTCCCTAGTCTTGCCTTTCAAAGTCTATTAATTAATATAGCAACTATTCAGTAAGTATCCACCATATGTGTTTAAACTCTACGGTGCTATGGGGCTGCAAAGATGAGGAAGATATAAATCCATTAGGGTAAGCGTTTATAATTTGGCTGGAGAATTAGAGATCCGCAAAAAATAATTTTAACAAACACAGAGAATGTCAAGTATCATAAGAAAGCCACAGAAAAAAATAGCAGTGAGTTTTGAAAAGTAAAAGATTATTTTCTTTTCTTAGGATGTAGGATGAAGGAAGTTTTCATGACAGCCTTGGCTTTTCAGCGGGGTTTAGAATGATAAAATAGGCTGTAGTTGAAAATGTGAAAAGAAGAGTGGGAAAGGGTATTCCAGGCAGAAGGAACAGACAGGGTGAGCAAATGCACAGAGGAAGAAAATGAAAAAAATATCTAGGAGAAACAATAAATAGATTGGTCAGAACCTATTAATTAACCTATTATTAACCTATTTGGGAGAATAAAACCCAAAAAAACCCAAAAACCTGTTGCCGTTGTTGAGTCAATTCCAACTCAGCGACACTATAGGAACAAGGAGAACTACTCCATAGGGTTTCCAAGGAGAGTTGGTGGATTCAAACTGCTGACCTTTTGGTTAACAGCTCAATGCTTAACCACTGGCACCACCAGGGTTCCTCACAGATAATAAATTTGCCAGAGCAGATTTGTAGGACCTTGAACACAAGCTTAAGAAATTTGCACTTCGTTCAATAAATACTAAGAATCCAGTGATGGGTTCAGACATATGTGATAACATGATCAGAAACTGATTTTATGAAGTACAGTGTTTCTGTGATACCTTTCACTTAATATGTACTGAGTATTCCTTTCCGCATTTTGTGATATTTTATTTTCACCAGCACCACTGGGCACTGAATACTTATATTTGTTTATGTGTATCTGGCTTTTTGTAAATAGGGTCACTGCTGACATTGGGGAGGAACGGTAATGTGTGGAACTGCGGAACATTTACTATCTGAGGAATGATATGCCAGCACTCACCCCCCTTCCCCGGTTATTGTGACAACCAAAACATGACATCTCAAATTTCCAGAAGATCTCACGTGGGTGGAGGTGGTGGGGGCAGGACATCCCTGATTGAGAACCACAGACTCTAGTGTATACTATTTGTTGTTATTGTTGCTATTGTGTGCCCTCGAGTAGATTCTGACTCAAAGCAATGCTGTAGGATAGAGGAGAACTGCCTCATATGTTTTTCTAGGCTGTAATATTCTTGGAAGAAGTACAGCCAGAATGCTCATTAGAAGCAAGGATGGCGAGACTTTACTTCACATACTTCAGACATGTTATCAGGAGGGACCAGTGTCTGGAGAAGGACATCATGCTTGATAAAGAAGAGGATCAGCGAAAAAGAGGAAGACCCTCAACAAGATGGATTGACGCAGTGGTTGCAACAATAGGCTTAAACATAGCAACAATTGTGAGGATGGCACAGGACCAGGCTTTGTTTCCTTCTGTTGTACATAGAGCGGCTATGATTTAGAATCGACTCAACAGCACCTAGCAATAACAACAACAACCTTTACAGGAGCAGATCGCCAGATCTTTTCTCCTGCGGAGTGGTTGGTGGTTCAAACTACCAACCTTACAGTTAGCTGCAGAGCACTTAACCAGTGTGCCACCAGGGCTCTTATACTATATGTAGTTACATTTAATGTTTGTAAATAAAGGGCTTAACAGAAATGTCCCAGAGTGTGTTAATTAGTGTTTCAATCATAAGGAATATTCTAATAAAGCAATTCTGTTTTGAATCAATTTAAAAACACATATCCCATATCTCTAATTTGGATTTTAATGATGCGTATCAGTATACTCAAGACTGAGTAGTCATGCTATAAAGAAATCCTTTTAACTTCATGTAGTTCCTCATTTCCCACATGTCCCTTTTTGTTCAATATTTGAATAGGTTGTTTTCAATATTCAAAGGGCTGAGTATATGGATTAAGGGTTCTACTCATGGGCGTCTCAAGCTTGGAATAAAAGGAGATCTGTTTTCTTGTCATTTGGATCTCACCCAGTGTGTGCTCATCTAATACATTCAACTTCATTCTTCTACCTTTTTTCCCTCTTACTCTCTCCATGTTTAATGATTTCTTCCCATATATTCCGTTTCCCTTGCCAGCATTTCCATCAATAGAATGAAGAACACCAGCAATAATATGAAATAAATGATGTCCATACCTCATTTCAAACATGTCTATTTTTACTTAGTCTATGTGTAACAAATTGAATTGTGTCCACCCAAAATATGTGTTGAATTCCTCGCCCTTGTATCTGTGGATATGATTCTTTCTGGAAATAGGGATTTTTTCTTTTGTTGTATCAATGTGGTCATGTAAGTGTCAGGTGGATCCTAAACCCAATCACTTCTGAGTTATAAAAAGACCAGAATAAACACAGAGACACACACAAGGGAAGAGAAACAGCTGTGAGAATCATCTACAAGCAAAGAAATGCCAAGGAAACAAGGAATGCTTGGGACTACCGACACACAAAAAATCAACCCAACTGAGACCCCGAGTTAGACGTCTAGCCTCTAGAACTGTGAGAAAATAAGTGTCTGTTCTTCAAAGCCATTCACTTTTGGTCTTTGTGTTACAGCAACACTAGCTAACTAGGACTATAGAATTGTGTTTTGTTTTTTTTTTTCTTCTACCAATAGAATTTTGAAAATTCTAAGCACTCATGATAATTTATTTTCATACCTTAACTTTGGCCCTTATCTTGTTTGCAGAATGGTAGTGCAACAGCTGCAAAGCATTTACTTCTAGTGACGTTTTCCTCCTTGCATATCTCAGTTGCTGCAAATATATAGATAGATGTATAGATATAATTCTTGCCCTCCTACACATTGAACATATGTAGACAACACCTGGGAAGAAAAAGTATTTATAAAATACGTGAATGTATTATTCCAAATGGCTGGTATGTTGCTAATCATACCCCTCTAGTACGCACTGTAATTGGGAGCAAATGGGTATTTGGGCGATACATAAGTATATCAGTCAGTTTAAGTTGTGATTACTGATATTAGCCTGTCAAAAGAATCATATTTAAAAGTAAAATTGTGGTTATTCCACAGAATCCAAAAGAAAGAAACAACTTTACAGGACATTAATGGGGATAGAGACAGTGAAATAAATGAATATATTTTAAATACCTACATCGTGTCATGAATTGTGGAAGGTACTGAAAATACTGTCTGTCATTTTTCCTCAAACACCTCACTGACAGACACTTAATTCTCATTGACATTGGCCCTTCATTTTACATGTTAGGAAATAGAGGCTGAATGAAGAATACTTTCTTGCCTGTCTTAGTCATCTAGTGCTGCTATAACAGAAATACCACAAGTGGGTGGATGGCTTTAACAAAGAGAAGTTTATTCTCTCTGTCGGCTTTGGAGAAGGTCCTTGTGATGCATCAGTCTCCCTTGGGTCTGGGAACATCTCTGCACAGGAGCCTCAGGTCTAAAGGCCGCACTTTGCTCCCGCACTGCTTTCTCGGTGGTATGAGGTTCCCATGTGTCTCTGCTCACTTCTCTCTTTTATATTTCAAAAAAGATCAGCTTAAGCCACTATCTAATCTTGTATACCTCATCAGTATAACTGCCACTAATTTATCTTATTAGATCATAGTACTAGAGTTTACAACATGTAAGGAAATCACATCAGATTACAAAATGGTACACAATCGTACAATACTGGGAATCATGACCCAGCAAAGTTGACAAACATTTCTGGGGGCACAATTCAATCCATGGCAATGTCCAGGAACACACAATGCATTAGCAGCATACATTCACATTTATCTAACTGAAAACCCATGCTCTTTCCACTACTTCACACTTCTTCTCTATGAGAGACCAGAGCAAATCTTTGGCACATTTCAATCTCAGTCAGCTAGTGTGCACACTCCAAGTCTACTTCATCTAATCTTTGCAACAAATTACCCAGTAGTGTAGTTATATAGGGAGTCCCTGGCTAGTGCAAAAATGCTTCACTGCTAAGCTGAAGGTTGGAAGTTCAAGTCCACCTAGTGGTACCTCAGAAGAAATGCCTGGTGATCTACTTCTGAAAAATCAGCCATTGAAAACCCTGTGGATCACAGTTCTACTCTGACATGCATGGGATTTCCATGAGTCAGAATCAACTTAAGAACAACTAGTACTGCTGGTATGTTGTTAGTTGTCATCAAGTCAATTCTAACTTTTAGTGACACACAGACAGTACTATATACATATAGTTGTATATAGTGCAACAGTGTTTATACATCTAATCCTCACTATCAACTATCTCGTTACCGACACCTCACATTTATGACAATAGTAAAAAAATCTGCTATCTGATTATTTTGTGATTAACGAGGTAGTGGACCCGGCAGCAATGGCTGTGGAGTGTCCTCTCCCTTGAGGAAGGTCTTGAGGCAGCATTCAGGGAAGCCAGGCCTCGCTGCTCTGCCTTGTCTGCTCCCTCCTGCTGGCAGGGATGCTGCATCCAGCTGCTGTGCAAGCTGGTTTTCTGCATGGTCATGGCCTCTGGGCAGACATGCAAGCAGCAATGAGCCACCAGGCATCTGCTCTGGGTTCCCAGTTCCTATGCAGCCGGAGGCCCTGCATCCCAAAATTACTGCAGGGTGGGAAGGGCAGAAAGAAAGAGGGACTGGAGACAGTGTTTAGAAGAAATGTGGGTGAGTGTAATGACATCCCAAAGTGAGCTGAACCGGACCTGAAGCCTCCACCTTTGTGGGGACAGGTGTGCAGCCAAGTTCCCATCATCCTTACAGGAATCCCTGGGCTTCAGTGACTCTCCAGGCCTGGAGGGCAAAGCAGCCTCCTGGATTGTGAACTCAGGTCTTGCAGGGGTGGAATTGGAGCCCTGGAGGTGGCTCTGCAAGGGACACTCTAACCCATCACAGGAGGAAGGTGAAGTGGTTAAGCCATGGGCTCTCCATTCACACAGCCTAGATTTATCCAGCTTTGTCTCCTCCAAACCCTCCCTTCTGCAGAGGAATAATCCATAACTGGACTTGTCACCATGATGAGCACCTCAGTAAATCTTACCTGTTATTATTTCTATGATCATACTTTCTAAATCAACAAACAAACAAAAATGAACAAATGGGTGGTCTGAAAATAGAAAAAAACCCCAAAACTGCCATTTTCACATAAGGACCTGGTCTTTGGAACCTAACCATGTCAGTAAGTGAGGAGTGGGTGTATACATTTTTAGTTTCTTTCTGTATGGGAATCTGTCTACCACAATCCATATGTTCTACTTATTTCTATTTTCCTTAAGATAAAGGCCAGATAAACAGCTTATATTAGAAGTCATATGGAAATCACACATTTAAATTAAGTTTCTACCTATGTACCATATGCTCTAGCCATATGACCTTAGGCCATTTATTTATTGTCTCTGAACTCAACTTCCCTTTTTTATTTTAATCATTTGATGATACCTATATATTATGAGAGTGTTTTCAGAAGATAAGAAGTAACAATATGCAGATGTTCCCTAATTAATCCTATCTCCCAGTTGGCATGCAATTTATTTTACTTTCTTTTCCGATCTGTTTAAGTTCATTACTGTATCTCTGGGCAAGCATAAATTCCAAGGTGATAGTATAAAGAATCTACAGAATTGGGGGGAAATTGACAAATTACTTTAATGGCATAAATAAAGCAATCAGTGAATAGTGCTATTCCTTCCAGAAAAACATGGGCCATTTTTCAGGAGACTCCATGAAAACCAAAACACTCAGTTCAACTGTCAAGATGGAAATTCTCAACATTAACACTAACAACGCTTATTTTTAGCCTCTCCAAACTCAAAAGTAGTAAGCCTAGGTCAGAGAGTTTCCATATTCATAATGGAATGTTGTGTATTTGTGTGTACAGTTATTTTAAGATACTAGATATTATTTTCAAGTTTACTTACTATTCCAGAGGGACAGCATAAATATGTAATGCCACTATTCATGAACTCAACCAACTGGGCAATCATTTAATACTGATATGCTTCAGTACAAATAAATATAATTCAAAGAAAATCTTCCATGAATATTATCCAAGGAACTGAAAAAAAAAAATGTTATCCTAAGCAGGATAATACTACAGAAGGATTATATTATGTGCAAAGTGCTCTGGCAAGGCTTAAGAATACAGTCATTAAGTAGGCTGACTGTAAATTTGTTTTACTAGTTAATTAAATCCAAAAGTTTGCAAGACGGGCCATCATATTATGTTATATTTCATATCTTAAAATACCGTGATTTTATGGAATTTGTTAACAAGTCTGAAAGTGTAGTTGGGAACATTGACAAATATTACATGATCTCTTCTTAATCCAAGACTGGTATTCTATACTCATTTTAATTTTCATGTTTGAAAAGAAGCGGTTTCCTTTTTGTGGTTGTTTACTATTTTGTTTTGCAAAAAAAGAATAAACTAAAATATCCCTTTCTACTAATTTAGCAAGGAGCCCTGGTTATGCAGTGGTTAACCACTATCCTGCTAAACAAAAGGGTCAGCAATTTGAACCCAACAGTCACTCAGGGGAAGAAAGACATGGCATACTGTGTCCATGAAAATGTATAGCCTTGGAAATCCTATGGGAAAGTTACACTCTGTTCTATTGAGTCACTGTGAGTTGGAATGTACTTGATGACACACAACAACAATAACTCATTTATCATAAAATCATGAGGGAAGTATGGCTTTTCAAAAATGCCTTAAAGACTGTGGAACAAAATGGTGAAGTGAGTGGACGCTCCCATTTACTGCCCCAAAAACTAACCCACAGAAAAACAACAACAAAACAAAAACAGAAACAAAAAACACACAGATTGAGATCTCAGAACTACGGAAGGCAGCTGAGGTGTTAGAGAGTTGGAGTGAGTCCAGAGTGGGGAGATGAGGATAGCACAGAAGCTGGGAGAACCTACCCACTAACATCAGGAGGGCTCACTTATCGCAGCTAACTTGGGTTGGGGCTGTGCAACACCCCAAACAGGAAACACAGAAAGTGAGCTAATCTGAGGAAGCTGTAGCCTGATTTTTTTAAGGTGGCACATATTGGCCATAGGAATTCAAGGGCCATGCAATTGGGAGGAGGAGAAGGGAGAATTTGGTGCTGGAGAGAGTGCTCCTGAATCTCACTGAAGCCCAAGACAGACGGGCACTAGGACCAGGAGGAAAGCAAGGGCAACAGGGTGAGGAGAGTGCTTCAGACTGACAGGCTACACAGAGGGAAATTGCTGGCTCTCTGACTACAGTGGACACCATGGGAGATCCTATGCCAGTGTGCCCATGAAGGAAAAACATAGACAGCCCCCAGCCTTCACCACAGGAAAGTCAAGCCTTACGTTGTGACTACAACTAGATAACCCCCATCCCATGCATGCAGATTGAATTCCAGATATCAAGCATCAACAATTCTTGAATCAATACTGGAAAAAAAAAAAAAAAAAAAAAACCTAGAGATAAATTACCCTCTAGTGATTCTCAGAAGATGCAAAACCTACTGTTAATGGATCGATTCTGACTCATAGTGATTCTGTAGTGTGGAGTGGAGCTGGCTGTGGGGTTCTCAGGGCTGTGAATCTTTGCAAAGGTGGGTTGCTGGGCTGTTACATCTTTCTGCCATGGAGATGCTGATGGATGTGGGCCCAGCCTTTCATTTGGCAGGTGGATACTTGAAGGCTGTACTACCAAGGCTCCCAATCAGAAAAATTTTCCACAAAAACCAGAATACAAAATTGAAAGCCAAAAAAACAAACAACAACAAAAAAAAGTTAACAAAATGGCCCCCAAGTTCAACAAAAAATAGTAAAACACAAAAAAGTCAAGGGACGGAGAATCAATTAAAATAAACACATGAAGAAGAGGAAATGTCTCCTTTGGAGGCTAGAGTAACACAAAGAGTTGATAATTTTCAGATGATGGTGTTAAGTATGTTTAAAGAAAGCAAACAGCACACAGAAAAGAAACTAGTAGAGATCAGGAAACAAATGGAGGAACAAAATGTGACACTCAGTAAGGAAACTGAAAATATCAAAAAGAAAAAAAAATTAAAAAGAACTACTGGAACTAAACAATAAAGCAACTAAATTAGAAAAGGCAAGAGAAACACTCAACAATAAATTCTGAAAGAAAATAGAATAAATGAACTAGAAGACAAAATAACTGAACTCATCAAGTCTCAACAGAAACATGAGAAAAGAATAAAGATAAATGAACAAACCCAAAAAGAAATATGTGATACAATTAAAAAAACTAACATTAGAATTATTGGAATCCCAGAGCACCATGACAACAATAAAAGCACAGAAATATTTTGCAAAAGATAATCAAAATTTCCCAGGCTTGAAAAAAGACCCAAGCCTGCAAATACAGAAAGCTACACAAACCCCAATCAGAAAAGACCAAAAAAAGAAAAGAATCAACTCTACACCATATCCTAATAAAATTCTTGAAAACCAAAGACAAGGAGAGAATTCTGAAAGCAGCATAAGAAAAATGCAATATGACATACCAAAGATCTTTCATGAGAATCAGTTAGGATTCTTTGCAGAAACGCTTGAGGCCAGAAGGCAATGGAGCAATGTATGTAAAATACTGAAAGAAAACAATTGTGAACCAAGAATTCTTTGTCCTGTAAAGTTGTCATTAAAAAATGAGGGGGAATCAAAACACTCCCAAACAAACAGAAGCTCTGGGAATTTGCCACTACCAGACCAGTTTTACAAGGATTAATCAAGGGAGTTCTCCAAATGGAAAGGCAAAAGCGTTGAATACTCATATCTATACACAAGGAAAAAATAATAATGAGAGAGATCTCAAAAAAAAAACACAACACAGGAAATCATAAGGACAAAGTACGTGATATTTTTAAAGAATAAACACAGTAATTAAATCCCACAAAAATTCCAACTTCAAATTTTAAGAAACAAACACAAAGTGAACTTATTGATCACCACACACCTGTCAGTTTGTTGTACTGTGGTGGCTTGTGTGTTGCTGTGATGCTAGAAGTTATGCCATTAGCATTTCAAATACCAACAGGGTCACCCATGGTGGACACGTTTCAGTGGAGCTTCCAGACTAAGACAGACCATGAAGGACCTTGAGATCTGAAACAACTGGCTAGAGAAAATCTTATGAATACCCATGGAACATCATCTGATATAGTGCTAAAAAATGAGCCTCTCAGGTTGGAAGTCACTCAAAATACATCTGGGGAAGAGCTGCCTCATCAAAGTAGTAGTAGTTGTTGTTGTTAGGTGGCATTGAGTCCGTTCCAACTCACAGAGACCATATGGACAACAGAACGAAACAGTGCCCTCAAAGTAGAGTCGACCTTAATGATATGGATGAAGTCTAGTTTTCAGTACCTTCATTTGCTGATGTGCCACGACTCAATAAGAAGAAACAACTGAAAACATCCATTAATAATAGGAATGTGGAAAGTATGAAGTATGAATCTAGGAAAATTGGAAATCATCAAAAATGAAATGGAAAGCATAAACATCTATATCCTAGACATTAAAGAGCTGAAATGGCCTGGTATTGGCCATTTGAATCAGACAAGTATATGGTCTACTATGCCAGGAATGACAAAGAGGAAGGGCACTGAATTCGTCATCAAAAAGAACATTTCATGATTTATCCTGAAGTACAACGCTGTCAGTGATACGATAATATCCAAAAACCTACAAGGAAGACCAGTTAATTATTCAA
Organism: Dugong dugon; assembly: GCA_030035585.1. Lineage (NCBI taxonomy): Eukaryota > Metazoa > Chordata > Mammalia > Sirenia > Dugongidae > Dugong > Dugong dugon. The sequence goes on from CM057467.1 coordinate 110,673,517, forward strand.
ATTCAGTTATTATTTAAATTTAGGCACCAATTACTAACGCCAAAGATGATGAAATTGAAGATTTTTATCAATTTCTGCAGTCTAAAATTGATCAAACATTCAGTCAAGATGCATTGCTAATTACTGGTGATTGGAATACGTAAGTCAGAAAAAAAGAAGTAAGATATGTAGTCAGAAAATATGGCCTTGGCGATAGAAACGATGCTGGACATCACATAAGGGAATTTTGCAAGACTAATGACATTCATTGCAAATTCATTTTTTCAACACCATAAACGGTGACTATACACATGGACCTCACTGGATAGAAAACACAGGAATCAAGTCGATTACATTTGTGGAAAGAGATCATGGAAAAACTCAATATCATCAGTCAGAACAAGGCCAGGTGCCAACTGTAGAACAGATCATCAATTTCTCACATGCAAGTTTAAGTTGAAGCTGAAAAAAATTAAAACAAATCCATGAAAAACAAAATATGACCTTCACTACATCCCCCCTGAGTTTGGAGATCGCCTCAAGAATAGATTTGATACTCTGAACACTAATGACTGAAAACCAGGTGAGTAGTGGGATGACATCAAGGACATCACATATGAAGAAAGCAAAAGGTCATTGTCTTAGGCTGGTGTTATTGATTGAATTGTGTTCCCCAAAAATGTGTCTCAACTTGGCTACACCATGATTCCCAGTATTGTGTGGTTGTCCACCATTTGGACATCTGATGTGATTTTCCTATGTGTTGTAAGTGCTACCTCTATGATGTTGATAAAGCAGGATTACAGGCAGTTATATTAATGAAGCAGGACTCAATCTACAAGATTATGTTGTATCTTAAATCAATCTCTTTTGAGATAGAAAAGAGAGAAGTGAGCAGAGAGAGATACCACTAAGAAACAAGAACCAGGAGAATAGCACTTCCTTTGGACCTGGGGTCCCTGCACTGAGAAACTCCTAGATCAGGGGCAAGGACCTTTCCCCAAAGCTGACAGAGAGAGAAAGCCATCCCCTGGAGCTGGCACCCTGAATTTGGACTTCTAGCCTCCTAGACTGTGAGAGAATAAATTTTTCTTTGTTAAAGCCATCCTCTTGTGATATTTATGTTATAGCAGCACTAGATAACTAAGAAAATTGGGTTATCTAGAGAAGCAAAACCAGTGAAGGGTGTATGTATATGTATATATATATACATATACATATATATATATAGAGAGAGAGAGAGAGAGAGAGAGAGAGATTTAAGAAAATGGCTTATGTGGTTTTATACGCTGGCAAGTCCCAAGTCCGTGGGTCTGGTGTCAAGTCTCAGGTTGGAGGCTTCTCCTGACTCACATACTTGCAAGGGCTGACAAATCCAAGATCTAGGCTACTGGCTTACAGATATGAAAGCTGGTGAATCCAAGATTGGCAATTAAGACTGCAGGCTGCTGGCCCAAGTCGCAACTGATGAGCTGAATGCAGGATCCAGAGCAGAGCAAAATCCAGCGCACTTTGCCAGAAAGTCCACATATATTGGATGCAGGTCACACCCCCAAGGTGTGATTGGCTACTCATAGTGGATCTCATCATAAGTTGATTATATTTCTCATCCTAGAAGTGACTACATCATTATATGACTGCCACACTACATTATAACTGCCAAACTATCGAGAATCATGGTCCCGTCAAGTTGACACACAGCCTTAATGATCCCAGTCATTAAAGACAGGAAAGAAAGAAAAGACCAAAACTGATTTCAGGAGAGACTCTGAAACTGGTTCTTGAACATCAGGTACCTAAAGCAAACAGAAGAACTGATGAATAAAAGAGATGAACAGAAGATTTCAAAGGGCAGCTTAAGAAGACAGAGTAAAGTATTATAATGAAATGTGCAAACACCTGGAGTTAGAAAATCAAAAGGGAAGAACACATTTGGCATTTCTCATGTTGAAAGCATTGAAGAAAAAATTCAAGCCTTGAGTTGCAATTTAGAAGGATTCTATGGGAAAATATTGAATGACACAGGAAACATCAAAAGATGAAAGGAATACACAGAGTCACTGTACCAAGAAGAATTGGTCGACATTCAATCATTTCAGGAGGTAGCATATGATCAGGAACCAATGTTATGGAAGGAAGAGGTCCAAGCTGCATTAGAGGAATCTGTGAATAAAAAGGGTCCAGGAATTGACAGAATACCAATTGAGATTTTTCAACAAATGAAAGCAATGCAGGAAGTGCTCACTTGTCTATGCCAAGAAATTTGGAAGACAGCTACCTGGCCAACCAACTGGAAGAGATCCATACTTGTGCTCATTCCAAAGAAAGATGACACAACAGAATGCGGAAATTATCGAACAATATTATTAATATTGCATGCAGGTAAAATTTTGCTGAAGATATTTCAAAAAGTTTTGCAACAGTGCATCAAAAGGGAACTTCCGGAAATTCAAGCTGGATTCAGAAGAGGATGTGGAACAAGGTGTATCATTGCTGATGTCAGATGGATTTTGGCTGAAAGCAGAGAATACCAGAAAGATGTTTACCTTTGTTTTATTGACCTTGCAAGTCATTCGACTGTGTGGATCATAGCAAATTATGGATAACATTGCAAGGAATGAGAAATCCAGAACACTTAGTTGTGCTATGCAGAACCTGTACATAGACCAAAAGACTGTTGTTCTAACAAAACAAGATGATACTTCATGGTTTAAAAACAGGAAATGTGTGCATCTGGATTGTGTCCTTTCACCATACTTACTCAATCAATATGGTGAGCAAATAATCCAAGAAGCTGGACTACATGCAGAAGAGGGTGACATCAGAATTGGGGGAAGACTCATTAACAATCTGAGGTATACCTATGACATAACCTTGCTTGCTGAAGGCAAAGAGAACTTGAAGCACTTACTGATGGAGATCAAAGATTATAGCTTTCAGTATGGATTACACTTCAACATAACAAAAACAAAAATCCTAACAACTGCACCGATAAGCAACATCATGATAAACGGAGAAAACATTAAAGTTGTCAAGGATTTCATTTTACTACTATCCACTATCAACTCCCATGGAAGCAGCAGTCAAGTAATCAAATGATATTTTGCATTGTGCACATCTGCTGCCAAAGATCTCTTTCAAGTGTCTTTTGAGGTCTAAAGTGTACCTGACACAAACCATGATATTTATAATTGTCTCATATGTGTGTGAAAGCTGGACAATGAATAAGGAAGATTGAAGAATTGGTGCCTTTGAATTATGGTATTGACAAAGAATATTGAATATACCATGGACTGCCATAATAATGAACAAGTCTGTCTTGGAAGAAATACAGCCAGGGTGCTCCTTAGAAATGAGGATGGCGAGACTATATCTTACATTCTTAGGACATATTATCAGGAGGGACCAGTCCTTGGAGAAGGACATCATGCTTGTAAGTAGAGGACCAGTGGAAGAGAGAAGACCCTCAATGACATGGCTTGACACAGTGGCTGCAACAACAGGCTCAAGCATAGCAACAATTCTGAGGATGGCACAGGACAGGGCAATGTTTCATTCTGTTGTGCATAGGGTCGCTGTGAATTGGAACCAAGTCAAAGTCACCTAACAACAACATCTATGGACAACTGATTTTCAACAAGGGATCAATGCCCATTCAGTGGGTCAGAAACAGTCCCTTTAACAAATGTGGCTGGCAAAACTGGATATCCACCTGCAGAAAAATGAAACAGGACCCATACCTCACACCATACACAAAAACTAACTCAAAATAGATCAAAGATCTAAATGTTAAACCTAAAACCATTAAATTCCTGGAAGAAAACATAGGGAGAAAACTATGGAATCTAATCTTTTGGAAAAATAGGATAACAAACATTACAGCAAATGCATGAATAGAAGAATACAAAGTACATAAATGGAATCCCATAAAAATTAAAAACTTATGCTCATCAAAAGATGTTATTAAATGAACAATCTGCAGACTGGGAAAAATCTTTGGAAACTACTTGTCTGCTGAGGGTCTAATCTCTAAAATCTATAAAAATTGCAACAACTCAACAACAAAAAGACAACCCAATGACATTATGGGCAATGGATAAGAAAAGAACCTTTGCCAAAGAGGACATCCAAGCAGCCAGCAAACATATTAATATATGGTGTCTCAGTTATCTAGTGCTGCTCCTAACAGAAATACCACAAGTGGATGGCCCCACAAAGAGAAATTTATTCTCTCACAGTCCAGTAGGCTACAAGTCCAAATTCAGGGAGTCAGCTCTAGGGGAACGCTTTCTCCATCAGCTCTGGAGGAAGATCCGTGTCATCAATCTTCCTTTGGTTTGGGAGCTTCTCTGCGCAGGAACCTCAGGTCCAAAGGATGTTCTCTGCTCCTGGCACTGCTTTCTTGATGGTATGAGGTTCCTATGTGTCTCTGCTCACTTCTCTCTTTTATATCTCAAAAGAGATTGCATTAAGACACTGATATTGTAAACCTCATCAGTATAACCTCGTCACAGTGATAGAATTTATAACACATGAGGAGATCACATATAATCTCATCATAGTGGTAGAGTTTACAACACATAAGGAAATCACTTCAGATAACACAATCATACAATACTAGGAATCATGACCTAGCCAAGTTGCTACACACATTTTTTGGGGGACACTATTCAATCCATGACAGATGGTCACAATCATTAGCCTTTAAAACTAAAAAATCAAACATTTGTGGTTGAGTCCATTCCAACTAATAGCGACCCTTATAGAACAGAGTAGAACTGCCCCATAGGATTTCCTGGGAGTGGCTGATGGATTTGAACTGCCGACCCCTTGGTTAGCAGCCGAGCTCATAACCACTGCACCACCAGGACTTCAACATTAGCTATTAGAGAGAAGCAAATCAAAACTACAATGAGATATCATCTTACCCCAGCTAAAATGGCACCGTTAAAACAAAAGCAAACAAACAAAAAGATAACAAATGTTGGGGAGGATGTGGGGAGATTGGAACATTTATCCATTGGTGGTGGGACTGTAAAATAGGACAACAACTATGGAAAACAGCATGACACTTTCTCATAAAACTAGAAGTAGAACTACCCTAAGATCCAACAATCCCACTCCTAGAGACCTAAAAATAACGACACAAACAGACACACACAAACCTATATTCATTCTTACTTTATTCACAACAGCAAATTCATGGAAACAGTTGAAGGGCCCATCAATGGATGAATGGATAAGCAATAGTGGTACATACATACAATGAAATACTGTGCAACCATTAAGAAAAATAATGAGTCTGCAAAGCATATTACGAATGGATGGACCTGGAGGGCATAATGCTAAGAGAAATAAAGCAAGAATATAAAAACAAATATTGTTTAATCCCTCTTTTATAAGAAGAAAAAATAGATATATATATAGAAAGAGACCAAAGTTCATTGGTGGTTACCAGGAAGAGGCGAGGGAGGGGAAAGGCGCTTTAGATCATAGAGACTTGTTATTTTTTTTGATGATGGAAAAAGTAGCAGCAAATGTGGATGTAGTGAGCACAGCATAACCAAAGTAAAAAAGAGTGTTTGAACACATATAGATGGGTATAGGCCTACTGTTATATGAGTAGGTACAAGTGTGGACATAGGTGAGGACAGATAGAAGCATCTATGTTGTTGTGTTGTTAGATGCTGTGGAGTCAGTTCCGAATCATAGTGACCCTATGCACAACAGAATGAAATGCTACCTGGTCCTGAACCTCACAATCATTAGTGTTTCAGCTCACTGTTTCTGGTATGCTCTGCTTTTAGCCAAGATCCATCTGACATCAACAATTATGTTCCTCATTCCGCATCCTCTTCTAAATCTGGCTTGAATTTCTGGCAGTTCCCTGTCGATGTATTGTAATTACTATTAATGATATTGTTTGATAATTTTTGCATTCTGTTATATCGCTTTCTTTGGAATGGGACCAAATATGAATCTCTTCCAGTTGGTTTGCCAGGTAGCTGTCTTCCAAATTTCTTGGCATAGACAAGTGAGCAATTCCAGCATTGCATTCATTTGTTGAAACATCTCAATTGGTATTCTGTCAGTTCCTGGAGCCTTATTTTTTCACCAGTGCCTTCATTGCAGCTTGGACTTCTCCCTTCATTCCATTGGTTCTTGATAATATGCTATCTCCTGAAATGGATGAACATCAACCATTTCTTTCTGGTACAGTAACTGTGTATTCCTTCCATTTTCTTTGGATGCTCCCTGCAGTGTTCATTTTTTTGCCCGTAGAATCCTTCAATACTGCAACTCAAGGTTTGAAGTTTTTCTTTGAAGCTTTTACCTTGAGAAATGCTGAACATGTTCTTCCCTCTTGGTTTTCTAACTCCATGTCTTTGCAAATCTCATTATAATATTTTATTTTGTCAAAGCTGCTCTTTGAGAACTTCTGTTCATCTCTTTTACTTCATCATTTCTTCCTTTTACTCAAGGTTATGCACTTTGATGTTTTAAAATTTGATGTTACAGTTGTTGCTGTTAAAATTTGAATCCAAGTTCCTTAGAGCCCAAAGTAAGTTTTCTATTTCTCTGTTACCTTCCCACAAAATTCTTTGCTTTTAAAATGGTATCAATTTGCCTTTAGGAAAAGAGAGATAGTTGATAAAGTGGAATATACAACACTGAAGAGACAAATGTGTGTACATGCACCACATTCCTTTTTAGCCAGCAATTTACAAAACTTGATCATTGTGTGATTTCTAAGAATTATGAATTTAAGTAACTGGAATATCTTCCTAGGTTAAATATCTGTCAAAGTGTGGAACCAAACAGATACGTTTTACAACATCATTGATATTATTTTTCTTTCACAGCTAAATATGAGAGTTACCTCACAAAAAAAAGACCAGACTTACTGGCCTGACAGAGACTGGAGAAACCCTGAGAGTATGGCCCGCAGACACTCTTTTAGCTCAGTAATGAAGTCACTCCCGAGGTTCACCATACAACCAAAGATTAGATAGCCTCATAAAACAAAACGAGACTAATGGGGCACGACAGTCCAAGGACAAGGACTAGAAGGCAGGAGGGGACAGGAAAGCTGGTAATAGGAAACCCAAGGTTGAGAAGGGATGGTGTTGACATGTCATGAGGTTGTTAACCATTGTCATAAAATAATATGTGTACTAACTGTTTAATGAGGAGATATTTGTTCTATAAATCTTCATCTAAAGTACAATAATTAAAAAAAAAGAGTTACCTTTGGAAAAACAACCCACTGAAATGTGGAATAAAAACACAATTTTGAACTGTCTTTTATTTGTTTTATCTAAAAAGATAGTACTTTATCACAATCATATTCTTTAGGTACCTTGTATACAAGTATATTTCAAAGAATGTTCATACAGGCCACTTATATAGAAAAAAATAGAAAGAAAAAAAAAAAACCTGAGCTATGAAAAGAAAACTGTAAATACCATATTGATACCATTATAAAAACCGAAAGACAAATGGTGCTGCTCTTTGTGTCACACAAGTTTTTTGTTATCTTCCCAGTCCTGGAAATTGCAATTTAGTCCTAGTGCTTAATCTTTCACATGTCTGAGAAAATTGCACTAGATATATGTGAAAGGAACGGAAATGTCTTATCTTCACTTTCTCAATATACATCAGGCAAATGTGATGTCGCAGGATGTCATTTCTGAGGCAAATACACACTTTTCATCCTACAGTAGGCCTGACACTGTAGAATTTCAAAATTTCCAAGGTAAATAGAGAGAGGGTACATATAGTATGTCTTAGAAATCTATTCTTACATTAATTACATTGTGAATACTCCACTAACTATCCTTAGCATAAGTTTCTGATTGTTTCCCAGCAGATGCAAACTACAAGTAGATAGACTACAAAATCCAAGACTTCCAGCAGTGAAATCCTCCTTGGAAATTTTATATTTGTTCCATATTTGCAAAATGACATCCTATGTCGTTTTATAACAACAAAATAAACACTGACTGAAATTTTTAAAGAAAAAAATTCCCAGTTTTACAAGCTGGTCTGGCCAATTATGGAGAGCTAAAAGCCAAAATATATGGAATGCTTACTTTATTCCAAGAATCACATGAGAAATTTTATATTAATTCATTCATTTAATCCTCTGGAAGGTCCTATAGCAGAGTGTAGGTGGCTTTATTTTACATATGAGTAAAATACATCACCAAGAGGTAACAATGATATAATAAACAACAACTTTAGGTTACAGATTACATAGCCAGCAATCATACAGGTGAAATACTGAGCTGCCCAGGTGGAAGAGGACAGAGCCGATATTAAAAATCAGTTCTGCTTTGACTTCAAGATCATGTTCTCAGCACGTTTCTTCATACTTATCAGTATTTTTCAAAATTTATCAAATCATTGAGATTGATGTGTTCTGACATTGATAGCTAAAAATGGAGTACATATATACCTTAGAAAAATGATGTTGGCTTAAGTGAGCCCAAAATAAATAGTGGAGCCCTGGTGGCGCAGTGGAAGTTCAAATCTACCAGCTGCTCCTTGGAAACCCTGTGGGGAAGTTCTACTCTGTCCTATAGTGTCGCTATGAGTCAGAATCTACTCAACGGGTTTCGGTTTGTTTGTTTGCCTGTTTTTTAATACATAGTTGCCAAAATAATCCTGGGATGATCTTCGGGCTTCGGTAGCATGTATAATAAGATGGAAAATACAAAAAAGGAAAGAGGAATATCATCCAATGTTCCAAAACTGCATACAATGCTTACTCTTTTAAGGGCAGTATTGATGAGAGATAATTATCAAACTTACTCCTTTGTGAAGGTAAAATTTAGCAAAGGTGCTAAAAATAATAGTCCTTTATATTTATATTTCATATTTACTAAGTGAATCAAGAGTTGTGTGGACAAAAAGAGGGCTGTTACATCTCAAGGAAAGAGCTATTTATTAATGGACCTACCATCCCTACGTGAGAGCGCTCAGACCAAATGCCTGGAAAAGTTGTCTTCCAGACATTTCTGGTCAAATTACTCAGTTAGGGCTATATGACATTAGCATATGTATTCTGTATTCTTTCCTGCTAGACTGACCTGAATTGCACACATTTTCAATCATACATATACATATGTGTGTGTGTGTGTGTGTATATATATTATATTATATATATATATATATATATATATATATTTATGGAGCCCTGGTGGTGCAGTGGTTAACATGTTTAGCTGTTAAAAGAAAGGTCAGGGGTTTGAACCCACCAGACTCTACAAGGTAGCAATATGTAGCTGTTTGCTACTTTTACAGCTCTGGGTAAGACAGTACACAATACTGGGAAGCCAGCACAAATTGTACAAGGAAAGGTCATGGAAGCTCCACAGACACATCGAAACTCCCTGAGGGACTGAATTGCTGGGCGGAGGGCTGTGGGGACCATGGTCTCGGGGAACAGCTAGCTCAATTGGCATAACACAGTTTATAAAGAAAATGTTCTACATTCTACCTTGGTGAGTAGCATCTGGGGTCTTAAAAGTCTGTGAGCTGCCTTCTAAGACACTCCACTGGTCTCACCCCTTCAGGAGCAGGGGAGAATGAAGAAAACAGGATACAAAAAAAAAGATTAGTGCAAAGGACTAATGGACCACAGCTACCACGGCCTCCACCAGACTGAGTCCAGTACAGCGAGATGGTGCCAGACTACCACCACTGACTGCTCTGACCGCGATCACAATAGAGAGTCCTGGACAGAGCTGGAAAAGGATGTAGGACAAAATTCTAACTCACAAAAAAAAGACCAGATTTACTGGCCTGACAGACTGGAGAAACCCTGAGACTATGGCCCCCGGACACCCTTTTAGCTCAGAGGTGAAGTCACTCCTGAGGTTCACTGTTTGGTGGGGGATTGGACAGCCCCATAAAACAAAACAGGACTAATGAGGCATAGCAGTCCAGGGAGAAAGACTAGAAGGCAGGAGGGGATAGGAAAGTTGGTGATATGGAACCCAATGTTGAGAAGGGACTGTGTTGACATGTTGTGGGGTTGTTAACCATTGTCATAGGGCAATATACTAATAGTACTAACTGTTTAATGAGAAACTATTAGTTCTGTAAACCTTCTTCTAAGGTCCCCAAAAAAAAAAAAAATTATCTATGTGAGATCAAATTGACAACAACAACTCAAAAGATTTGATGAGAAGCCCAGGGGACAGTGAGTTAAAAATAATGGTATTGGAATAATTTGAAAAAGGACAGTTAGAATAATAGCACAACTGGAATAATGTAATAGATGTCACTGAATTGTACATGTAGAAATTTCTGAAATGCTGTATCTTTGGCTGTGTATATTTTCACCAAAAAAAAAAAAAGGTCCTCCAAGGTCATGAAGGGAGAGTGTTGACATGTCGTGGGGTTGTTAACCAATGTCATAAAACAATATGTGTACTGACTGTTTAATGAGAAACTATCTGTTCTGTAAACCTTCACCTAAAGTACAATAAAAAAAAATTAAACAAACAAAAAAAAAGACTTACAGCTTTGGAAACCCTATGGGGCAGTTCTACTATGTCCTACAGGGTTGCTATGAGTTGAAGTCAACTGGACAGCAGTGGGTTTAGTTTTATTGTTGTTATTATTAGGTGCCGTTGAGTCACTTCTGACTCATAGCAACCCTATGTGCAATGGAAGGAAACACTGCCAGATCCCAAGCCATCCTCACAATCTTTCCTGTGTTTGAGCCCATTGTGGCACCCACTATGTCAATACTGTCATAGCTAAATTTAAGAGTTACAACTCATATAAATATAAGCGTTACATTGCCATGGTGGGGGGACAAATTGTACCCAGCAGAACCAAGAAACAAATTATTAGATTTCACCAATCCACAGGGTGGTTGTTTTTATTGGAAAATAAAATCAAAATGGGAAACATTGTCTTTTTTAAACAGCTCTATTCAAACTCTTTTTATTCATTTGTTGTTTTTGGTTTTAACAAACACTTCTGGTACTGCTTATTGACATACTTCTGTAAATATTTTACATAAATGACTAAAAAATCCTTTTCAAATAACAAATTTCCATATAATATGAATAAAAAATGAAGCTGGATGAAGTGCAATGGGGATTTTAATGAAAGAATAAAGTTTCGATTATAAATTGGTTAAGATGCTAATGCTAATGTAACATTCTGTGAGGAAGTAAACAAAGCAGATGCTGGAGAATTTGAAATGCCCTCAAGAGTCAATTTCTTGATTACAAGCACTCATAATACAACTTTTTTATGCTCAGGAGTGCAGTTAAGGAAAAGAACTAGAGCTTACTATATATGCTGATTTCCTAAACTTTCCGATAACCTAAGACCCATGTTATCGACACACAGAAGAGGAAAGAAAAAAAAAAATCAATCCATCTAAGAAATTAGCAGAAGTTACCTTTCAATGGAATGATTGACCTTTTGCAACACTTCTTGATTACACCTTGATCCTACTCACAAGACACTGTTAGAGTAGTGACTCTATTTTTGAGGACCTGCATTAAAATAACAAGAACCTAGTATTCAGACTTGACTGGGCAAGGTATTTTGCTTGTGTGGGTAAAAGCCATATAGCCAGATTGAGTTGCCAATAAACCAAAGTTGCATAAATCATGTCAAGAATATAAGGCAAGTATATGGGCAAAGAGATAACTAAGAAAACCTATTTCCTCTTCCATAAGCCAGGAAATCAAGAATAAACAAAGAAGCCGTAATAGATTCCCATGACAGCCATAAGAAATTACTATAAATTGAATGTCTTGAAATAACAGGAATTTATTCTCTCATGGTTCTGGAGGTTAGGTCTAAAACCGAGGTGTTGGCAGGGTCATGCTCCCTCTGAAGGCTCTAGAGAAGACTCTTACTTTGTTTCTCCCTAGCTTCTGGTGGCTACCAGCACTCTGTGGCATTTCTGGTCCTGTAGCTGTGTCACTCCGATCTCTACCTCTTTCTTCACATGGCCATTTTCTATCTGTATATGTTCTTCTGTTTCTCTTCTCTTCTTATAAGGACTCCAGAGATTGGATTTAGGGCATACCCTAATCCAGAATGACCTCATCTTTATTTACATATTAATTAAATCTGTAAAGACTCTATTTCCAAATAAGCTCACATTCACAAGTATTGGGGGTTAGAAATCGAACTTATCTTTTTTGGGAGTACAATTCAAACCATTACCAAAGCAGAATGTATGGCAGATCAAAATGGAGGACACAAAATTGAGACCATTTTAAGGAAGTAAAATACTGAATTTTATTAGAACACGTTAGTGATAGGAAAGATGACATTCAAGGCATAGTTAACAAGATCACATATTTTTTCACTAGGCAGTATTGAGTCAATGAGCTTTTCAAACATAGGAATGACAAAATCGTAGCTATATTTTAGACAGAATAATTAAATATTAGTAAAGATAGACTGGAAGAAATAATACTAGCCACCATTTATTAGGATTCCCTGGGTAGTGCAAATGATTAACACCCTTGACTGCTAACCAAAATATTAGAGGTTCAAGTGCCTCAGAGGCACTTTGGAAGAAAGACCTGGTGATTGACTTCTGAAAAATCAGTCACTGAGAACCCTTTGAAGCCCATTTTTAATCTGGCATACTTGGGGTTGCCATGAGTCAGAATCGACTCCATGGCAACTACAAAAGAAAAACCAAAAATATTAAACATTTTCTATATGGTACACATTGTGCTAATCATTTTATCTATATTACCACTTTTAATCCTCTCAATCAAGCTGTCTACATAAAAGTACTCAATTCAAGCAAGACTTGTTTAGTTGCAAGGAAGACAAACTCAGTCATAGTAGCTTAAGTAAAAAAGGAGCATTTACTGTAACTGTGCAAATGACATCTCTTAGGAACACAACACTGGGTCTTTTGGTTTCAGGAACTGGAGACATGGAATGTAAACCTACAATCCCATCTTTCAAGGGTTACATGTTCTATCTCATGTCCATTTCTTTCTCTCTCTTTTTAAAATTTTTTATTGTGTTTTAAGTGGAAGTTTACAGTTCAAGTCAGTTTCTCTTACAAAAATTTATACACACATTGCTATGCGACCCTAGCTGCTCTCCCTATAATGTGAGCACACACACCTCCTTTCCACCCTGGATTTTCTGTGTTCATTCAACCAGCTCCTGTCCCTTTTTACCTTCTCATCTTGCCTCTGGACAGGAGCTGTCCACTTAGTCTCATGTATCTACTTGAACTAAGAAGTTTTCCCTCTTCATGGGTATCACTTCATGTCCCATAGTCCAGTCTAACCTTTGTCTGAAGAGCTGGCTTCGGGAATGGTTTCAATTCTGGGCTAATGGAGAGTACGGGGGCCATGTCTTCGGGGGTTCCTTCAGTCTCAGTCAGACCATCAAGTCTGGTCTTTTTACTAGAATTTGAGTTTTGCACCCCACTTTACTCTTGCTCCATCAGGGACTCTCTGCTGTGTTTCCTGTCAGGGCGGTCATTGATGGCAACCAGGCTCCGTCTAGTTCTTTTGGTCTCAGGTTGATGGAGTCTCTGGTTTATGTAGCCCTCATTTCTCTCTTTTTCTTTTTTTTGATATCCTCTTCTTTTTCATGTCTTCCTTATTTATTGTTCAGCTTTCACATGCCTATGAGACAACTGAAAATATCACTTCTTGGGTCAGGCATACCTTAGTCTTCAAGGTGACATCTCTGCTTTTTAACACTTTAAAGAATCTTTCGCAGCAGATTTCTCCAATGCAATACTTTGTTTGATTTCCTGAGTGCTGCTTCCATGGACATTGATTGTGGATTCAATTAAAATGAAATCCTTGACAATGTAGATATTTTCTCTGATTATCATGATGTTGCTTATTGGTCCAGTTGTGAGGATTTTTGTTTTCTTTATGTTGAGGTGTAATCCATACCGAAGGCTGTGGTCTTTGATCTTCATCAGTAAGGGCTTCAAGTCCTCTTCACTTTTAGCAAGCAAGATTATGTCATCTGTATAATGCAGGTTGTTAACAAGTCTTCCTCCAATCCTGATGCTGCATTTTTCTTACAGTCCAGCTTCTTAGATTATTTGCTCAGTATACAGATCAAATAAGTATGATGAAAAGATGCGAATAAGGAAGACCAAAGAAGAATTGAGGTGTTGGCGAAGAATATTGAATATACCACAGACTTCCAGACAAACCTGTCTTGGAAGAAGTACAGCCAGAATGCTCCTTAGAAGAGAGGAGGGTGAGACGTCGTCTTGCTTACTTTGGACATATTATTAGGAGGGACCAGTTCCTGGAGCAGACATCATGCTTGGTAAGGTAGAGGGTCAGCAAAAAGAGGAAGACCCTCAATGAGAAGGATGCAACAGGGGCTGCAGCAGTAGACTCAAATGTAACAATGATAGTGTGGATGGTGCAGGACTGGGCATGTTTCATTCTGTTGTACATAGGGTTGCTATGAGTTGGAATCATCTTGACAGCACCTAACAACAACAACAACTTTTTCATGATGTACATTTTTATATATTTATTTTACGAAACATCTAAGCGGTACTTAATAGCAGTCATTTTTTATATCCTGTGTTTCTCATGCTGGCTGCCTCAAAATTCTAAGCAGCAATCAGACTGCTAGAAATGAGTACTTCCTTCAGTGGCACCAACCACTCCTACGTGCTATGTCCGTCCAGTCCGATCAAAGTGTACACATGAGACATGTACACACTGTTGTCCAAGTGAAAGTCATTATTATTATTTATAGAAACAAATGGAACAGATTTATGGTGAACTAGTCTTGCCTCCTACAGTGACTCACTTAGTAGAAGAGGTACCTGCTTACATCTCAAAGAGGAATCCTCTTCATCCTTCCCCACAAATCCATGTCCATTCTTGTTACTGGGAAGTCACAAAATGGCTCAAGTCTCAGCAGGCACTAGGGGTTCAGGTCAGATTCAGTGTTCATGTCATTGCTGCCCAGGGCTTGCATGACTCCAACCACTCTGCTCAGGGTACCACCAACTACCACCATGCTGTCAGGGAAAGGGGGTATACAATCCCTTAATGCGGAACACTCAGCCCTCTGATCTGCTTGGCACATTTTCAGCTTTCAGCAGCAGCCATGGTATCTTCCCTGCTTGACAAGCCACCTGTGTGAGTCTGGACTACAGCTGCTTTCCCTTTAGAGGGTGCTGAGCTTCACTGGGCCCCCTTCTGCCTGGGGGTGTCCAGCTCTGCTCTGTGGGCCAACCTGCCCATCACAGCTGTCTCCCTTGATCTTCAATGTTGCATTCCATGACCTGTATTGCAGCTCTTTTGTTTAGGTTAAGGAGGCTCTCAGTGCAAGGACACCAGGTCCAAAGTATGTGCTCGACCCCATGCTCTTGTTGACAAAGAGGCTCCCCAAAAACCTCTGAGACTGGTCTCTTCTGTAGGAAAACTGTCAATTTTAAGGCTTGGCTTTTGTAAATTGACCAATCATTTAGGCAGATTGTAAACCAACCAATCTTATTGGGTGAATCTATAAGCCACTTATGTGGATCGTGAACCGACCAATCCTTCCTTATTCATTGTCAGGCTTTCGCATGAGTATACCTGTATACCTGTTGCCTTCAAGTCAATTCTGACTCATAGTGACCCTAGAGAAAAAAGTAGAAATGCCCCATAGGATTTCCAAGCAGTGCCTGGTGGATTCAAACGGCTGACCTTTTGGTTAGCAGCCTTAGCTCTTAACCACTACGCCACCAGTGTTTCCACAGGTGAGCCAGAAGCCTTTAATTTATAATTGTAATATGCCTTATCCAGGTGTGGGAAACACCAGACTGATACCTTTCACAATAACCAAGCCCAGGTTATGCTCATAGTTAAACTCTCTTAAAATTCCAGTTAATGGTAGATATCAAAATAGATAGCATCAATAAATAGCATAAATGATGCTGGTGGTGGAACTCGTTGTAAAATCATATTTACCCATTACTGGCAGACACCAAGAATCTGAAATAGCCAGTGTCGTGGATTGAATTGTGTCCCCCAAAAATGTCTGTCAGCTTGGCTGGGTCATGATTCCCAGTATTGTATGATTGCATAATCTGAAGTGATTTCCTTATGTGTTATAAACTCTCATCACTATGATGAGGTTATATGTGATCTCCTTATGTGTTGTAAATTCTATCACTATGGTGAGGTTATACTGATTAGGTTTACAAGATTAGATAGTGTCTTAATCCAATCTCTTTTGAGATATAGAAGAGAGAAGCAAGCAGAGACACATGGAAACCTCACACCACCAAGAAGGCAGTGTCAGGAGCAGAGCGCATCCTGTGGACCTGAGGTTCCTGTGCTGAGATGCTCCCAGACCAAGGGAAGACTGATGCATCAAAAATATCTTTCTCCAGAGCTGACAGAGAGAGAAAGCCTTCTCCTGGAGCTGACACCTTGAATTTGGACTTGTAGCCTACTGGACTATGAGAGAATAAACTTCTCTTTGTTAAAGCCATCCACTTGTGGTATTTCTGTTAGAGCAGCCCTAGATGACTAAGACAGCCAGGAAAAACTGGTAAAATAAGAAATGCTTTCAAAGTTTGCAAATAGCAGGAGGGCAGCGGGTAAAGACGGAGAGAATGAGAGACAGAGAAATGTAGGTAAAATATCAGTGTTAATGTGTAGATACTTGACAGTATGACATAAAGCTTAGGTTCAAGGACTTTTAAATCAGACTGCCTGTCTGAATTTATCCTTTGCTTTTGGACTTTGGCAAGCCATTCATACTTTATATGCCTGGGTTTCTCATAAATTAGAATCAATGATAATGCTTATTTTGGAGGGTTATTGAGAGGTTTGTGTGGATAATCTACATAAAAATGCACTGCTGTTAAATAGTCATAATGATAATTAACATATTTAAAGCTATGTGGAATTCTGAAATAAAGAAAGCCTTCTTTCTGAAGCTTTTGTAAAGAAGTCTCTTGAAGCAAGTTAGATTGCTAAACCAAAAAACCCAAACCTGTTGCCGTGGCATCAATTCCAACTCATAGTGACCCTACAGGACAAAGTAGAACTGCCCCGTGTGGGTTCCAAGGAATGGCTGGTGGATTCAAACTGCCGACCTTTTAGTTAGCAGCCATAGCTCTTAACCACTGCACCACAATTGCTAAAGGAAACTGAAAAAAAAATACTGTTTGGGGTACAGAATTGAATTAGATAAACCCATAACATAAAAAACCTCATTATTTTACAACAGCTTATATAATTTCTGATGATAGGTTTTAGAAGATGATCTGTTGGAAAAAAATAAAAGAGGTAAAATTTTCATATAATTAAATATTTAACTTACCTCAATTTTTCTTTGACAAAGCAAATGTCTTTTGTTATGCACTTCCTCAATTATGCACTAACACAATAAAATTTAACTTAGTTGTCTATTGTTTAAAAGTAATTTTTCAATTAACTCTACAAAAAGAATGTGTTCTAAAATTAGTAATGGAAGTTGACTTGAAATTTTCTTTCATAATGCACTCAAATTATGATTTCTGGTGAAATTATACTGGAAAGAACCCCAAGTATTGAAGTTAGTGTTTCCATGGCTACAGGCTATAACGCAAGACATTGTTTCCTTGAAGTCATGCTTTGAGATTCTATTCTAGTTTTCAGTCTTCCTCTTTTTCAGAGGGTTTGTGTGGTTTCTTCAGGTTAGGCTGCAAAATGAAGATGACAGAAAAGAAGCGTCGTGTTTCTCAGATTCACGTAGAAGATTGTATGAAGTGGTTTGCAATAGCTGCTGTATCCACAACAGGTTTTAGGGAAGGTAGAAATTGGACCTGCTACATAATCAATCTGGAGAAAGACAATTAATTCTAGGGTGGCTGATATATAATTCCATTATTTGTAAATTCCTTGTATGAATTATCTATTGCTGTATAACAAATTATCCCTAAATTTAGTGGCTTAAAACAACACACACTTATTATCTCCTAATTTCTGGTGGTCAGGAATCTGTACCTGGTTTATGTGGGTTTTCTGATTCATAGTCTCTCATAACACTGAAATCAGTGAGTCAGACCAGGAGCTGTGGTTCCATCTGAAGGCAAGCCTAGACTAGAAAAAAATAGATTTCCAAGCTCACTCATGTGGTTATTGGCAGTATTGAATTCCTCAAGAGCTATTGGACAAAAGGTCTCAGCTCCTGACTTGCTGTTGATTGAAGACCATCCTCAGTTTCTCGCCACGAAGACCTCTGCCTTATGGCAACTTTCTCCATCAAAGCACACAATCCAAATGGCAATAAACAGACAGTCAGCAAGCAACAGAGAAGTTAAAATCTTTTGTAAACTAACTACAGAAGTTAAAGTTCATTCCTTTGCTATATTCTGTTGGTTAGAAACAAGTCACTAGGTCTAGCCTACCCAATGGGAGTGGAGTACACAAAGGTGTTAATACCATGAGGAAGGTATCATTGGACACAGTCTTAGATGTCTGCCTACCACAACCTCCATCACATTATATTATCATTGATGTGTCTTTCATAAAGACAAAAAACTTATCACTGAACACTAGCTTACCTACCCTGTTAAGGACTGAATTGTGTCCCCCTAAAATTTGTGGAATTCATGGCCCTTGTATCTGTGGATGTGATCCTGTGTGGAAATAGGATTTTCTTTTGTTATATTAATGAGGTCATACCAGTGTATGGGGATGTTAAACCTAATCACTTTTAAGTTATTAAAGAAAAAAAGAATAGGCACAAAAATACACACACACGAACCCAGGGTTGAGTAAGGACAGTGTTGATGTGTTGTGAGGTTGGTAACCATTGTCATAGGGCAACATGTGTACTAACTGTTTAATGAGAAACTATTTTGTTCTGTAAACCTTCATCTAAATTGAGAATAGCAGCACAATTGGAAGAGAGTAGTTGATGTCGCTGAACTGTGCATGTAGAAATTTTTGAAATGGTATATCTTTGGCTATGTATATTTTCACCAAAAAAAAAAAAAAAAAGGCTCGACAAGGGAGAGGATTGACATGTTGTGGGATTGTTAACCAATGTCATAAAACAATATGTGTACTACTGTTTCATGAGAAACTATTTGTTCTGTAAACCTTCACCTGAAGTACAACTAAAAAAAAAGAAAAAAAGAGGAAAAAAAAATACACACACATGCAGGGGAAGACAAACATCATGTGAAGATAGTCTATAAGCCACAGAATGCCAAGAAACCAAGGAAGGTCTGGGGCTATACTCAAGGAAAAAATTAGCCCCATCAAGACCCTGATTTGGACTATATGCTCGAGAATTTTGAGAAAATAAATTTCTGTTTTTTTAAAGCCACCCACTTGTGGTATTTCCGTTATAATAGCACTAGGTAACCAAGTCATACCACAAACACTCGCCCTTCAAAAGCAAAATATGAGAAGGAAATATATGCCATTACAATGTCTATTTATATAGTGACTTCACAAAGCCTACTCTAGTTCTGTGTTTAATCAATCTGTAACCTATTGATGTCCTCAGCCATGTTGAACTTTATCCCCTACCATTCTCTGCATTGCTTGAATGGGAACTTACCTAGTGAAAATGAGATACTATTATGCTTTTGAGTTGTAACATATCCAGCTTGCTGCCTCGGTAGCTAATGAGGAACTGACTTCTTCTGGAACAGAGCAGTTTGATAACACATTGTTTGTAAACTATACAGACCAAACATTAAGCAGCAGGAAACACAATGTTTCCCAGTGACAGCCAAAGTCCACACGTGCCAAATGGCACTCCCCAAGGTTTGTGGAAACCGTAGTCCTCCTTTCCAAGATCAGTAACTCTGACCTTGAATTCTGAAGTCAGACAAATCAGGATCAGTACCTTTGTACTTAGTACCACATTGTAGCTTTGTGACCATGGGCAAGTAACCCAACCTGGAAAGCCTCAATATCCTAGAGTGACAATAAAAATATCACCTTCACCTGTCATAAAATTTTGTATAATTAAATGATATAATACATATAATGTGCTTAGTGCCTTGCTAACAATTTAGTTATCATCACCATCTTCCTGTCTTGATAGTGCCATATACATTATTCCTGTCTTTTAATTGCTGATTTTTGTTTTGTTTTGTTTTCATAATTATATGGTGGTAATTATTATTCAGAGATGTAACTGAGACTTTTTATTTTTTTTTCCTGATGGCTCAGGGTCAACATAATTAAAATCAGTGATTATGTTTGTCAGAACTTACTTAGTATTATGATTTTATTGCTTATTTACAATGACCAAGGCTGCCCTGGCTTCTTGGACACACAGATAAACAAGATATAATTCCTGCCATAGCCACCACTTGCAGATGTCAGTGCTCACCAATCTCTGGGTCTAATCCTAGCTTTAGTGTGAATATGTGAAGCTCATTTTTACTACTCATAAGATCAGTATCATATTGGCTCTCCCTGTGTGCTAAGTTTATCTAATATTTGTTGATCAGACCATGCTTTTGATCTGTATGTGTCTCAGGCTAGTAACTTGATTTTTTTCCTTTCTGTGCCTAACACACAGGTTCCTTGTTGGTTAATTGCTTTCTCACACCACAAGTTTTGCTATGGTTCTCTGCTACCATCTAACAGATTTCACTCAAAGCCATAATTTGTTTGAAACTATAAATATGGCCTATATACTCTTCACACTCCAGGGTACGCTTTAAATAGTGTCATAGATAATTCAGCCAAGTTGCTTAATAGGTCCATGATTTTATCCAGATACTTGATCCTAATGTCAGAGTATAGTTCTGGTCTTGAATACCATCTGAACCATCAGAATCACAAAAGAACCTGGACCTTTCTTCCCAGATTCAAAATCTTGTTCAGTCTACAATCTTGAGCTCACAAAGAATCAGTAATGTGAGATTTTTAGCTGAGCTGCTTCTGATTTTTCAACGGTATAATAAGCAATGTTACTTAACAGTTCCTTAGATTTTCCTCCTAAGCACCCACTTGCTCCTCAATCATGGGATGTTTAGTATTTTAAATACTTCCATGTATGTAAGTCCAAATAGGCAGCAGAAAGCAAAAAGAATGAGATGAACTAATGACAAAAAATATATAAAATCTGTTGGCTTGGGACTCTAGGATTCCTGTTCCTGTTCGTTTCTGGGCTATATGTTGTGGACATGCTAGTCAACTCACAGATGGTGCCTGGTTACCACCAAGGACTTCCCTGACAGGGAACATAACAGAGAGTCCCTGATGGAGCAGGAGAAAAGTGCGGTGCAGAAACTCAAATTCAAGTAAAAAGATCAGACTTAATGGTCTGACTGAGACTGGAGGAACCCCAGAAAGCATGGCCCCCAGACTTTCTGTCAACCAAGAACTAAAATCATTCCCGAGGCCAACTCTTCATAGACAGATTAGACTGGAGTATGGGACATAAAATGATACTTGTGAAGAGTGTAATTCTTAGCCCAAGTAGATACATGAGACTAAATGGGCAGCTCCTATCTGGAGGTGAGATGAGAAGGCAGAGAGGGTCAGGAGCTTGTTGAATGGACATGGGAAATCAAGGATGCACAGGAGGAGTGTGCTGTCATAGTATAGGGAGAGCAATTAGGGTCACATAACAATGTATGTATAAATTTTTGTATGAGAGACTAACTTGAATTGTAAACTTTCACTTAAAGTACAATAAAATAAAATTAAAAAACATAAAAAAGAAGAAATTATAATATGTGATTTAGACATTTATATCACTCATGGAGTGGACAGCAAGACAAGATTTTTGAGTATAAAACTCTACGAAGTTCAGTGGTAGATTGACATCCATATTTAGAGAAGTAGTTCCATTAATTACTAAATGACTCAAAAGATGTACCTGAAGTGCATATTCATCTGAACTCTAGAGGCAGCAAAAAATTTTTTATGAAATATTTCCTATTTGATAAGATTAGCCACTCAATTATACTAATTTTCCATCTAATCTGGACTCCAGTCTCCTCAGTTTTCTCACTGTCTGCTAATGTGGCACATACTGGGATGCCTCTGAGTCTTTTTTGTATCTAGTCCATCTGCCTAGCATGGCCTTCTCCTCATTTTGTATCTAAAAATTTCTTATTCATTCTAATATCTAGCTCAAATATTAGCTCAAATATTAGCACCTCTGAAAAAAGTATGGCGTTTAAAAATTGAAAATTTCTTTTATGTTATCTAAAGGGAACTGACAAGTAGCATTTGTGAGTTAGAGTTCCATGTCTCATGACTACTGATGAATGACTTTAATCCTAAAGTTTAATGTAAATGAAGATTTTTATAAACTGTTTTAATTAGAACATTAAAATGGGATAAAAACAGATGAAGTAAATTACAATTAGAATAAAATTATTTGCAGCTAGGACTTCCAGCAAAATGGCACTCTAGGCAGAAGCACCACGCTGTCCCTCCACGGCCAATACCCAAAAAACTAAGCCGAACAGAGAAAACAACAATCCTAAAACCCTAAATCATCAAATGAAGAGATAAAGAACTCAGCCAAGCACCAAATAGAGTGAGAAAATGGACAGAGAACGGAGAGCGAGGAGAGATTCATGCAGAGGTCCCCTGTCAGCTAACACAGCATGGATCCGCCATCTTGGACTCCTATTGGAGACCAGCAAACAGGGGGTATGAGAAAGCAGCTTCACAGAGCCTCCAGCGGGAGACAAAACAACCGGTAATTAGCGATATACGCTTTCACACCCCCTACACTTCTTCACCCACACTCAACCTCCTCTGCTACCTGCAGACACAGTCTTTTGTCTGGAAAGCACTGGCTGCTTGGATTCCACCAGCCCACACGAGCTGGCTCTCTGAGCATCATTTGTTGGCTGCTGGTGTTGCTTTTTTTCTGCTTCTTTTGATTTCTTCTTTACCTGTCACCACCTCCCCCTCTTTTGCTCAAATACCTGACTCCATGCACTATCTTTGCTTCTTCCTGAGGGGCTGCAGAGCTTCGTTTGAGTGTGGAACTGCTTCCTCGTCTGGGCTGCCACGCTGGTGGGATCCCAGGGCTTTTATTCCTTTGTTTGTTTTGAATTGTTTGTTTGTTTTCTTTTCATTTTCTTGAGTTGAGAGCCCATTCTGGCCAGGCAGTGCTACATGGCTTGGAAACCACCTGCTTAGCTTGCACAGATGTGCAGAGGGATCCCTGAGGACAGTTCTTTTTTCATTGGTTTTTTTTTTTCTTTTTTTTTTTATGTTTTTTGGGGGGCTTTTCTTGTTCTTTTTTTTCTTTAATTTGTTTTGTTTTCTTTTACCTCTTTTTCCCTTTTTGTCTTTCTTCATTACTCAGCTTCTCTTCTCTCTATATGTTCCTTCTCTTTCTGTTCCCTGAATACCTGGCATTGTATAACTCTGCACCTTCTAGCCAGGCTGTACTGCAGCACTTAAGAACAACTTCCCCAGACCTCATAGCTGCACCAGTGGAATCCCTGGGAACTTTGCTTTTTTTTAACCTTTCTGATTTTTATTTATTCATTCATTACTTTTTTTCTTCCTCTTCCCCTTTTTGTTTTTCTCCATTTCATAGTCTCTCATATCTCTATTCCAAAGGCAAGCTCCCCTAGCATTGTTTTTTGTTTGTTTGTATGTTTTTGGCTCCTGTTCCTCTCTCCCCTCTCCCATATCCATTTTAGCTCCACACATAACAATCTCCCCACTACATCCTGCCTACCTGCACCATGTGATTAACAGCAAACCACCAAGCAGGACAGGCAAGGCCTACTGGAACCTGCCATGCACTGATTAGCGACCCGCCCTGGCGGCTGTGGTAAGTGCTACAAACAACCCATCCCAGTGATCCTCTTCAGCTAAACCTTCCCTGCCATACCATATCTGAGTGAATAACCCTGCCAATTGGAGAAGGAGGTGAAAAGTATTGTGCCCACAGATGAGCGAAGAACAAAGAACACACAGCCTGCCTGCTCAGACATAGCCAAATTATAAAAAAAAAGGGACAAAACAAACAAATCTAAAATCAATAAATTAGCAAAATAACTACTGAATGCCCGAAGACAGCAGACGATATAAAAACATTTACAAAAACAGGACAGGATGGTTCCAGTAGGTGTCCAAAATAAAACATCAGATGACTTTCCAGTGGAAGAAAATGCACTACAACTACCTGAAAGGGAATTCAAATCTCTAATACTCAGAATTCTCCAAGAGCTGAAGCAAAAAGCAGACAAAAATGAGGAAAAAATAGACAATTTCATGGAAAATACAGACAAAACGTTGGAAGAATTCAGGAAAATAATGCAGGAACAAAATGCCAAAACAAATTCACAACTAGAAATTATACAAAGACAACAATTAGAAATCCAAAGGATAAACAACAAGATTTCAGAAATGGATGGTGTCATAGAAGGTCTGAGAAGCAGATTTGAAACGGTGGAAGACAGATCAGTGGAATTGAAGACAAAAACTTGGATACAAGTCTGTTTGAGGAAAGCTCAGAAAAAAGAACAAAGAAAAATGAAGAGACCCTGAGAGTTATGTGGGATACAATCAAAAGCAAAAATCTAGGAGTGATTGGAATTCCAGAACAGGGGGAGAAAACAGAAAACACAGAGAGGATCACTGAAGAACTGCTGACAGAAAACTTCCCCAATATCATGAAAGATGAAAAGCTGGCCATCCAAGAAGCTCAACTAACCCCATATAGGAGACACCCCAAAAGAAAATCAATAAGGCATATCATAATCAAACTCACCAAAACCAAAGACAAACAAAGAATCCTGAGAGCAGCTCATGAAAAACAAGAAGTCACATACAGAGGAGAAATAATAAGACTAAGCTCAGATTATTTGGCAGAAACCATGCAGGCAAGAAGGCAATTGGATGACATATATAAAATCTTGAAAGAAAAAAATTATCAGCCAAGAATACTATATCCTGCAAAACTCTCATTCAAATATGATGGTGAAATTAGGTAATTTCCAGATAAACAGAAATTAAGGGAATATGTAAAAGCCAAATCGAACTGAAAAGAAATATTAAAGGGAGTACTTCGATCTGAGAACAAACAACTTCAGCTCACAGGCAGAATCTAGGATTCAGGATCGTACCAGCCAGATACCAATCTAGGAAATGAATTCTCAAGGACTATCCAAAACAAAAAAAAAATACAAAAGGGAATCAGAACAATTAATCAGTAAACGACAACAACATCAAAACAATAAAAGAGGGACTAAACGGCATAGGTATAGAACCTTCTAATGTAGAGGAAGGCAAGGCGATACAAAGTAAGGGTAGACTGCCTCAAACTTAGAAAGATAAGGGTAAAATTCATGGTAACCACAAAGAAAGTTAACAAACCAACTCATAAAAATAAAGACAAAAAACATAAAGTCTCAGCAAAAACAAAACCTACAAAAACAAAAGAAATGAAAAAAAAAAAATCCACAAACAAAAGTAACTCAGCACAAGAGAGTAAGAAGAACAAAGAAAACGTCAGCACCACAAAAAAAAGCACCACAATATGACAGCAACAAACTAACATCTATCAATAATTACACTGAATGTAAATGGATTCAATGCACACATAAAGAGACGGAGTGTGACAGAATGGATAAGAAAACAGGATCCATCAATATACTGATTACCAGAGACACACCTTAGAAACAAAGATGTGAATTTATTAAAAGTCAAAGGTTGGGAAAAAATATATCTAGCTAAGAACTACCAAAAAAGAGCAGGAGTAGCAATACTTATCTCAGATAAAATAGACTTTAAACAAAATCCACCATAAAAGACAATGAAGAACACTATATAATGATTGAGGGGATGATCCATCATGAAGACATAACCATAATAAACATCTAGGCACCAAGGACAGGGCTCCAAAATACAAAAAACAAACTCTAACAACACTGAAAAGAGAAACTGACAGTTCCACAATAATAGTAGGAGACTTCAACACACCACTCTCAGTAAAGGACAGAACAACTAAGAAGAAACTCAGCAAAGATACAGAAGACCTAAAGGGCACAATCAGCCAACTTGACCTCATAGACATATATAGAACACTCCATCCAACCTCTGCAAAATACACATTCTTTTCCAATGCACAGGAAACGTTCTCCAGAACAGACCACATCTTAGGCAACAGAGAAATCCTCAACAGGATCCAAAAGGTTGAGATAATTCAAAGTATCTTCTCTGACCACAACACCATCAAGGTAGAAATTAACAATAGAAAGAGCAAGGAAAAAAAATCAACTACATGGAAACTGAATAATACCCTGCTTACACATCAGTGGGTAATAGAAGAAATCAGAGATGCAATCAAAAAATTCCTAGAATCAAATGAGAATGAAAACACATCATATGAAAACCTTTGGGACACAGCAAAGGCAGTCCTCAGAGGACAATTTATAGCAATAGACGCACACATCAAAAAGAACAAAGGGACAAAATCAAAACATTAACTGCAGAACTCAAACAAATAGAAAGAACAGTAGAAAAAGCCCACAGCCACCGGAAGAAAGGAAATAGTAAAGATCAGAGCAGAAATCAATGAAATAGAGAACAGAAAACAATAGAAAGTATCAATGAAACCAGAAGTTGGTTCTTTGAAAGAATCGACAAACCGCTGGCCAGACTGACAAAAGAAAAACATAGGACACAAATAATAAGAAATGAAATGAATGACATTACAACAGACCCAACTGAAATAGAAAGGATTATAACAGAAGATTATGAAAAATTATACTCCAACAAATTTGAAAACCTAGAAGAAATGGATAAATTTCTAGAAACACACTACCTACCCAAACTACAACAGAGTGACATTGAAAACCTGAACAGATGCATAAGAAGAGAAGAGATTGAAAAGTTGATTAAAAAAACTCTCAACCAAAAAAATGCCGTGGCCCAGATGGCTTCAGTGGAGAATTCTGTAAAACATTTACAGAAGAGCTTGTACCAGTACTACTCAAGCTGTTTTAGAGCATAGAAAGGAAACAACACATCCAAACTCATTCTATGAAGCCAGCATAATGTTGATACCAAAATATGGCAAAGACATCACAAAAAAAGAAAATTACAGACGAATAACTCTCATGAACATAGATGCAAAAATTCTTAACAAAATTCTAGCCAATAGAATTCAGCATCGTATCAAAAAAATAATACACCGCAACCAAGTAGGATTCATACCAGGTATGCAAGGATGGTTAAACATTAGAAAATCAATCAACATAATCCACCACATAAATAAAAGGAAAGAAAAGAATCACATGATCATCTCAATTGACGCAGAAAAGGCATTTGAAAAAATCCAACACCCATTCCTGATAAAAACTCTCACTAAAATAGGTATAGAAGGGAAATTTCTCAACATAATGAAGGGCATCTATGCAAAACCAATGGCCAATATCATTCTTAATAGAGAGAGGCTGAAAACATTCACCCTGAAAACAGGAGCAAGACAAGGATGCCCTTTATCACCACTCCTATTTAACATTGTGCTGGAAGTTCTAGCTAGAGCAATAAGGTAAGAAAAAGAAGTAAAGGACATCCTAATTGGAAATGAAGAAGTTATATTGTCCCTACTTGCAGGTGATATGATACTGTACATAGAAAACCCTAAAGACTCCACAAGAAAACTACTGGAACTAATGGAAAGATTCAGCACAGTAACAGGACACAAGATAAACATAAAAAAAAAATAAGTTGGATTCCTATACACCAATAAGGAGAATGATGAAAAGGAAATCAGGAAAACAATACCATTTATAATAGCCCCTAAAAACATAAAATACTTAGGAATAAATCTGACAGGGATGTAAAAGACCTATACAAAGAAAACTACGAAACACTACTGCAAGAAACCCAAAGGGATCTACATAAACGGAAAAATATACGATGCTCATGGATAGGTAGACTCAACATTGGAAAACTACAATTCTACCCAAAGGAATTTACAAATACAATGCAATCCCCATCCAAATACTAACAATATTCTTCAAAGAGATGGAAAAATTAATCATCAGCTTTGGATGGAGGGGGAAGAAGCCCCGAAAGTAAAGCACTACTGAAGAAGAAGAATAAAGTTGGAGGACTCACACTACCTGACTTCAGAACCTACTATACAGCTACAGTAGTCAAAACAGCCCTGTACTGGTACGACGACAGATACATTGACCAATGGAACAGGATTGAGAACCTAGATGTGAATCCATCCACCTACGGTCACTTGATCTTCAACAAGGTCCAAAGTCCATCAAATGGGGAAAAGACAGTCTTTTTAAAATGTTGCTGGCAAAACTGGATATCCATCTGCAAAAAAATGAAACAGGACCCATACCTCACGCCGTACACAAAAACGACTTCAAAATGGATCTAAGACCTGAATATAAAGCCTAAAACTATAAAGTTCATCAAAGAAAAAATAGGACCAACACTTCAGGCCTTAATACACGGCATTAACAGGTTACAGACCATAACCATCAACACACAAACCCCAATAGATAAGCTAGATAACTGGGATATCCTAAAAATCAAACACCTATGCTCTTTAAAAGACTTCACCAAAAGAGTAAAAAGAGAACCTACAGACTGGGAAAAAATTTTGCACAGTACAAGTCAGACAAAGGTCTAATCTCCATAATCTACAAGAAAATCTGACACCTCTACAACAAAAAGACAAATAATCCTATTAAAAAATGGGCTAAGGAAATGAACAGACACTTCACCAAAGAAGACATTCAAATGGCCAACAGACACATGAGGAAATGCTCACGATCACTGACCATTATAGAAATGCAGATTAAAACCACAATGAGATACCATCTCACCCTGGCATTACTGGCACAAATCAAAAACACTGGAAATAACAAATGTTGGAGGGGCTGCGGGGAGATCGGAACTCTTATGCATTGCTAGCGGGAATGCAGAATGATACAACCATTTTGGAAAATGATATGGTGCTTCCTCAGAAAGCTAGAAATATACATACCATTCGATCCAGCAATCCCAGTCCTAGGAATATATCCTAGAGAAATAAGAGTCGTCACTCGAATAGACATATGCAGCATTGTTCACAACAGCAAAAAGATGGAAACAACCTAGATGCCCATCGACAGCTGAATGGATAAACAAACTATGGTACATAAACACAATGGAGTACTATGCAATGGGAAAGAACAATGATGAGTCTGTGAAGCATCTCATAACATGGTTGAAACTGGAGGACATTATGCTGAGTGAAATAAGTCAATCACAAAAGGACAAATATTGTATGAGACCTCTATTGTAAAATCCCATGAAAAAGTTTACACAGAAAATGTAACAATCTTTATTGGTTACCAGGGATGGGAGGGGTGGGGAAGAAATACTAAATAGGCAATAGATAAGTGGTATCTTGGGTGAAGGGTGAGACAGTACACAATACATGGGAAACCAGCACACCTTGTACAAGGAAAGGTCATGGAAGCTCCATAGACACATCCAAAGTCTCTGAGGGACTGAAATACTGGTTTGAGGGCTGTGGGGACCATGGTCTCAGAGAACATCTAGCTCAATTGGCATAACACGGTTTATAAAGACAATGTTCTACATTCTACCTCAGTGAATAGTATCTGGGGTCTTAAAAGCCTGTAAGCAGCCATCTAAGATACTCCACTGGTTTCATCCCTTCAGTAGCAAGGGAGAATAAAGAGAACAGGATACAAGGAAAAGATTAGTCCAGAGGACTAATGGACCACAGCTACCAAGGCCTCCACCAGACTGGGTCCAGTACAGCTAGATGGTGTCCAGCTACCACCACTGACTGCTCTGACCAGGATCACAGCAGAGGGTTCTGGACAGAGCTGGAGAAGGAGGTAGAACAAAATTCTAACTCACACAAAAAAAAAGACCAGATTTACTGGCCTAAAAGAGACTGGAGAAACCCCGAGAGTATGGCCCCCAGACACCCTTTTAGCTCAGTGGTGAAGTCATCTCTGAGGTTCACCGTTCAGCCCAGGAGTGACAGCCCCATAAAACCAAATGTGACTATTTAGGTACAGCAGTCCAGGGACAGGGGCCAGAATGCAGAAGGGGATAGGGAAGCTGGTGATAGGGAACCCAAGGTTGAGTAAGATAGTGTTGATGTGTTGTGAGGTTGTTAACCATTGTCATAGGGCAACATGTGTACTAACTGTTAAATGAGAAACTATTTTGTTTTGTAAGCCTTCATCTAAAGTGAGAATAGCAGTACAATTGGAAGAGAGTAGTCGATGTCACTGAACTGTGCATGTAGAAATGTTTGAAATGGTATATCTTTGGCTGTATATATTTTCACCAAAAAAAAAAAAAAAAACTTGAGAAGGGAGTGGGTTGACATGTTGTGGGGTTGTTAACCAATGTCATAGAACAATATGTGTACTACTGTTTCGTGAGAAACTATTTGTTCTGTAAGCCTTCACCTGAAGTAGAATTTTAAAAAAAATTATTTGCAGCTAGATTTTTCATTTTTTCTACATTTTAATTAATTTGCATTAACTTATTATTTAAATTAAATAAATGATGGGTAATTAGTGTAATGTCACCTCATTGTAATAGTAACCATAATTAATATTCTGTCAATTAAGTTTGAGGTAGTAGCTTAAGACTGGCTCTACATAGAAACACAAATTTTAGGCAAGAATTTTATGTCAAATTTAGCCAGCAATATTTATTAAGGAACAAAGTAAGAAGAAAGAATGAACAAAGGAAAGACAAAAACTAAGGATCTTTTCCAGATTAAAAGAAATGACAGCTAAAACAATGATGATCTTAGATTGGATTCTGGACTGTAAATTTCAATAAAAAAGTAAATAACAAACAAATATGTACTTTCAAAATAGCACACTTCTGAAGACATTAATGTGTTGTTGTTGTTAGGTGCCATCCCTTAGGTTCAGACTCATAGTGACCCTATGTAAAAAGGTATGAAACAATGCCGGGTCCTTCGCTATCCTCACAATCTTTGTTATGCTTGAGACCATTGTTGCACCCACTGTGTCAAAAGATCTCATTAAGGGTCTTCCTTGTTTTTGCTGACCCTCTGCTTTACCAAGCATGATGTCATTCTCCAGGGACTGGCCCCACCTGATAACATGTCCAAGGAATATGAGACTAAATCTTGCCATCCTTGCTTCTAAGGAGCATTCTGGTTGTACTTCTTCCAAGATAGATTCTTCTGTTCTGGCAGTCCATGGTATATTCAACATTCTTCAACCCCATAATTCAAAGGTATCAATTCTTCTTCAGTCTTCCTTATTCATTGTCCAGCCTTCACAGGCATATGATGCAATTGAAGACACATCTTGAGTCAAGCCCACTTTAGTCCTTAAAGTGATATCTTTGCTTTTTTTTTTTTTTTTAACACTTTAAAGAGGTCTTTTTCAGCAGATTTGCCCAATACCATGTGTCGTTTGATTTCTTTACTGCTGCTTCCATGGTTGTTGACTGTGAATCCAAGTAAAATGAAATTCTTGACAACTTCATTTTTTTCTCCGTTACTCCTGGTGTTGCTCATTGGCCCAGTTGTGAGGATTTTTGTTTTATGTTAAGGAGTAATCCATACTGAAGTCTGTAGTCTTTGATTTCATCAGTAAGTGTTTCGAGGCCTCTTCACTTTTAGCAAGCAAGGTTGTTTCATCTGAATACGGCAGATTGTTCATGAGTCTTCTTCCAATCCTGATGCAGTGCTCTCTTCATATAGTCCAGCTTCTTGGATTATTGGCTCATCAGACAGATTGAATGGGTATGGTGACAGGATACAACTCTGATGTTTTACACCTTCCCTGACTTTAAACCACACAGTATCCTCTCCTTCTGTTTGAATTACTGTCTCTTGCTCTATGTACAGGTTCCTCATGAGCACAAATAAGTGTTTTGGAATTCCCATTCTTCACAATGTTATCCATAATTTTTATGATCCACACAGTCAAATGCCTTTGAATAGTCAATAAAACACAGGACATCTTTCTGGTATTCTCTGCTTTCATCCAAGATCCATCTGACATCAGCAATGATAGCTTTCATTCTACGTCCTATTCTGAATTCAGCTTAAATTTCTGGCTGTTCCCTGTAGATATGCTGCTTAATGGGAGCATTGGCGAAATTTAATTTCATCAATCAATGGAACTAATTAAATTAATTGCAGCACTGGTGAAATTTGAATACATAATACAGATTAGATAATAGTACGTATCTTACATACTATTAGCTAATGTGTATTATATAGTCAAAAAATATATAACTCCCTACCTGTCTGTCAGTTTGTAACACTATAGGGGCTTGTGTGTTGCTGTGATGCTGGGAACTATGCCACCAGTATTCAAATACCAGCAGTGTCACCCATGGTGGACAGGTTTCATCTGAGCTTCCAGTTAAGACAGACTAGGAAGAAGGACCTGGTTATCTACTTCTGAAAAGAAATAGCCAATGAAATCTTTATGAATAGCAGTGGGACATTGCCTGATTTAGTGCCAGAAGATGAGCCCTTCAGGTTGGAAGTCACTGAAAAGACAACTGGGGAAGGGCTGCCTCCTCAAAGTAGAGTTGACCCTAATGACATGAGTGGAGTAAAGCTTTTGGGACCCTAATTTGCTGATGTGGCATGACTCAAAATGAGAAGAAACAGCTGCAAACATATACTAATAATCAGAACATGAAATGTAAGAAACATGAAATGAGGAAAATTGGAAATTGCCAAAAATGAAATAGAACGCATAAACTTTAATATTTTAGGCATTAGTGAGCTGAAATGGACTGGTACTAGCCATTTTGAATCCAACAATCATATGATCTACCATACCAAGAATGACAAATTGAAGCGGAATGGTGTCTCATTCATCGTCAAAAAGAACATTTCAAGATCTATCCTGAAGTACAACACTGTCAGTGATAGAATAATATCCATATGCCTACAAGGAAGACCAGTTAATGAAATTTATGCACCAATCACTAAGGTCAAAGATGAAGAAATTGAAGATTTTTACCTTCTTCTGCAGTCTGCAATTGATCAAATGTCAGTCAAGATACACTGATAATTACTGGCGATTGGAATGCAAAAGTTGGAAACAAAGAAGAAGGACTGGTAGTTGGAAAATACAGACTTGGTGATGGAAATGATGCTGGAGATTGCATGACACAATTTTGCAAGACCAACGACTTCTTCATTGCAAATACCGTTTTTCAACAGCAAAAATGGCAAGTATACACGTGGACCTTTCCAGACAGAAAACACAAGAATCAAATCAACTACAGCTACGGAAAGAGACCATGGAAAAGCTCAATATTATCAGTCAGAATATGGCTTGGGCTGATTGTGGAACAGACTATCAATTGCTCATTAGCAAGTTCAAACTGAAGCTGAAGAAAATTAGAATAAGTCCACGAGAGCCAAAGTATGACCTTGAGTATATCCCACCTGAATTTAGAGAATTTTGGGAATAGATTTGACATGTGGAGCACTAATGACTGAAGACCAGACGAGTTGCGGAATGACATCAAGGACATCATACATGAAGAAAGCAAGAGGTCATTAAAAATACAGGAAAGAAAGAAAAGACCTAAATGAATGTCAGAAGAGACTCTGAAACTTGATTTTGAGTGTCAAGTACCTAAAGCAAATGGAAAAAATGATGAAGTAAAAGAACTGAACAGAAGATTTCAAAGGGCTGCTCAAGAAGACAAAGTAAAGTATTATAATGACATGTGCAAAGACCTGGAGATAGAAAACCAAAAAGGAAGAACATGCTTGGCATTTCTCAAGCTGAAAGAACTGAAGAAAAAATTCAAGCCTCGAGTTGCAATAGTGAAGGATTCTATGAGGAAAATATTAAACGAAGCAGGAAGCATCAAAAGAAGATGGAAGAAATACACAGAGTCACTATACCAAAAAGAACTGGTTGATGTTCAGCCATTTCAGGAGGTAGCCATATGATCAGGAACCAATGGTACTGAAGGAAGAAGTCTAAGCTGCACTGAAGGCACTGGGACAAAAAAAAAAAAAAGCTCCTGGAATTGGCAGAATACCAACTGAGTTGTTTCAATGAATGGATGCAGCACTGGAAGTTATCACTCATCCCTGCCAAGAAATTTGGAAGACAGCTACCTGGCTAAGTGAGTGGAAGAGATCCATAGTTATGTCTATTCCAAAGAAAGGTGATCCAGCTAAATGCAGAAATTATCAAACAATATCATTAATATCAAATGCAAGAAAAACTTTGCTGAGGATCACTCCAAAGTGACTGCAGCAGTACATCAACAGAGAAATACCAGAAATTCAAGCCAGATTCAGAAGAGGATGTGGAACCAGGGATATCATAGCTGATGTCAGATGGATCCTTTCGAAGAACAGGAATTCCAGAACACTTAATTGTGCACGTGAGGAACCTGTACATAGATCAAGAGGCAGTCATTCAAATAGAACAAGGGGAGACTGAGTGTTTTAAAGTCAGGAAAAGTATGCTTCAGGATACTATCCTTTCACCATACTTATTCAATCTGTATGCTGTGCAAATAATCTGAGAAGCTGGACTTTATGAAGAAGAAAGGGGCATCAGGATTGGATGAAGACAAATTAATAACCTGCGTTATGCAGATGACACAACCTTGCTTGCTGAAAGTGAAGAGGACTTGAAGCACTTACTGATGAAGATCAAAGATCACAGCCCTCAGTATGGATTACACCTCTCTATAAAGAAAACAAAAATCCTCACACTGGACCAATAAGCAACATCATGATAAATGGAGAAAAGATTGAAGTTGTCAGGGATTTCATTTTACTTGTATCCACATTCAACACCCATGGAAGCAGCAGTCAAGAAATCAAACGATCCATCGTATTGGGCAAATCTGCTGCAAAAGACCTCTTTAGAGTGTTAAAAAGCAAAAATGTCACTCTAAGGACTAAGGCGCACCTGATCCAAGCCTTGGTATTTTCAATTGCCTTATATGCATGCAAAAGCTGGACAATGAATAAGGAAAACTGAAGAAGAATTGATGCCTTTTAATCATGGTGTTGGCGAAGAATGTTGAATATACCAGGGACTGCGGAAAGAACAAACAAATCTGTCTTGGAAGAACAGCCCAGAATGCTCCTTAAAAGCAAGGATTGTGAGACCATGCCTCACATACATTGGACATGTAATCAGAAGGGATCAGTCCCTGGAGTAGGACATCATGCTTGGTAAAGTAGAGGGTCAGAAAAAAAAGAGGAAGACCCTCAACAAGATGGATTGACACAGTGGCTGTAATAATAGGCTTAATCATAACAACGATCATGAGGATGACAGAGGCCCAGGCAGTGTTTTCTTCCATTGTACATAGGGTCCCTATGAGTTGGAAAGTGACTCAAGGACACCTGACAACAACAACAATGTATTGAACAATGTCTAATTTATTGACTTTGATACCTGTATTGTAGTTATGTAAAAGAAAGTCCTTTTTCTCAGGAAATACACCCTGAAGAATTTGAGAATTAAAAGTTTAATGGTTTTAATCTGCCTTGGAAGAAGTAAACCATAATGTTCCTTAGAAATGAGGATGGTAAGACTTCCTCTCACATACATATTATAAGCAGGGACCAGTCCCTGGAAAGGATATCATGCTCATTAAAGCAGAGGATCAGTCAAAAAGAAAGACCCTCAACTAGACGGATTAACACAGTGGCTGCAATGGTGAGCTCAGGCATAGTAATGATTGTGAGGATGGCACAGTGTTGGGCAGTGTTTCATTCTATTGTACATAGAATTGCTATGAGTCTGAACTGTCTTGACAACACCTAACAACAGCAACAAGTGGAGAGGAGAAGAAAGGAGACGTAGCAAAGAGCGTATCCTAGGGATAAAAAGTACCAACAGCATTGCAGTTTAGAGTTTCAGTTCCTTCTGGTGGATTATTGATATACTTGCCCATGTGTTCTGTGAGTATGTACATATTTTCTTGAAATAATTTGCCCTTTTTTATCTCTACTTTAGTTCTGCTATTTGAAACACAAAGAGAACATATTTATACGTTCATAAATGGCCAATATATCTTAACCATAGATATACACTAGAGCGATCTATAAATACTTGACATGAAGAATTGTAACTACCATACATAAGGTCAGAATACACAGATTTTCGCTGCCTAGGAAACTAGATAAAAGTTACCTCTCCACTTGCCTGTGGTAACCATAGTTGAGCTTTCACCCACCAGGCATTGTGAAGTATGCCTAGCATTTAGATGTCTTTGCCCTCAGCCACTGTTACCTTTGTGCTAGTACTAGTTGAATTTCAGCATGATGGTTAAGCACATTGCCTCTGGAGCCAGGTATTTGCCTCCTGGAGTCTCATTTGCTAGCTGTGTGAAGTTGGATGAATTATTTAGCTCTAAAGTACCTTGGTTTCTGATTTCTCTATATGTAAAAGAAGAATGATAGTAGCCCCTACTTCATGTAGTTTTTTAGAGGATTCAATGAGTTAAAAATACAAATCACTGAGAAGAGTGCATGGGCCTGAGTAAATGC
This sequence comes from Dugong dugon, assembly GCA_030035585.1. Taxonomy (NCBI): domain Eukaryota; kingdom Metazoa; phylum Chordata; class Mammalia; order Sirenia; family Dugongidae; genus Dugong; species Dugong dugon. The sequence goes on from CM057467.1 coordinate 110,709,982, forward strand.
TCAAGTGTCCTCTGAAGTTCTCCGTGTGGCTTCAAACAATTCTATCTGCACAACTGAAAGGAAAGACTCCCTCTTCCCAACTTGGGTATTGCATTTCATCACATGGATTTTAAGGCATGATTTAAGAGTTTTAGAGAAATAGCTTTTGACCTATTCCTAAATATCTATCAGATATTCATTTCATGTAGGGCTTGATGAGATCGGCTTAGTCTCGTCACCCTGACTACACCAAGTGTTTGCATAGGAAATGGTTAAGATTACCAGCTCTTGAGCCAGATGGTCTTTGTTCAAATCTTGGCTCGATCCTGTACTGCGACATTCATCAAGTTGTTTGTTTTTTTTTTTTTTTAATACCTTTTTACCTAGTTTCCACATCTGTGAAATGGCGTGAATAATATACCTAACTCACGAAGTTGATACAGAAATTAAATGTATCAATATATCTAAATGTCATAGAATGATACCAAAAACACTGTAAGCTCTCAATAACAGTAAACCAGTTGCTGTCAAGTAGATTATGACTCACGGTGACTCAATGTGTGTTAAAGTAGAACCGTGCTCCATAGGGTTTTCAATTTCTGATTTTTTTGGCAATAGATCACCAGAACTTTCTTCTGAGGCACCTCTCAGTAGACTCAAACCTTCAACCTCTCAGTTAGCAGTTGGCTGCGTTAACCATTTGCACCACCCAAGCTTTCAATACATACTGTCTACTGCCCTGTTGAAAACATTTTTCCTTTATGAGAAGGCTGACGTCCTATAATTTCTACTATTTTTCAGTCCTCTGAGGTTATATAAATAATATACTCTCCATTCTACATAGCTGCCCTAGACTTTTTTAAAAAATTATATTTTTAAATATATTTTTAACATGTTTTCAAAAGTACTTTTTAAATTTATCATTCTTCAATCTAATTTCTACCAGATTTTCCTCACATAATATGAATTTGAGTCACATCACTTTTTTCTGGTTATTGTTCTCTAAAGCATAATCTAGGTTAATATTCCTCATTAAGTGTGGCACAGAATTTTCTGAATAGGGACATTCTATTACAGCAGAGAATAAGACTTTCATTACATCTCATTTTTTGGCACTGTGCTTCTATTTCAAAAGTCACCAGTAACACGCCATTTTGGCAGTTGGTTAACACTGTTTTCTTACACGTAACAACAGCCTTTCTTGTCTTTGCTCTCTTAGCATGTATGTTTCCCATTCCAAACACATGAAACTGATTTTTGGCATTATATCTTGAATTGTGCTTTACTTTCCCACCCAATTTTTCTTACCTCTAGAATAAGAAAGTCCTACCAAATGGTCTTATAGGTCTATTCCTGCTCTGAAATTCCTTGATTTAGCATTATTATATTATTCCTATTATTTATGTTGTTTGGTCTGGCCCTAATTTCCAGCAGGTGAAGATATAGAACACCAATTGTGCCAAGCAAACTATTACAGTGATTCTCCTTTTAAGCCTTATCTTATATACACATTTTTAAAATAAACCATTTATTTTCTCAAACAGCACAATGATTAGAAAAGAAACATCTGTAATCCCAATACAGAAACCCAAAGTGCTCCAATTACTGTATCTGACCATTATATATCACTAACAACCATCTAATAACTTTTGAGTACCTACTATGTGTCCAGGGTAATAAAAAATACTGGGTTGGGTTTGGTTGTTTGTTTTCTGATTCAATGTGTAGATGAACTCCAGTGCTGTTCTTTCTTAGCTGTCTGAGTCTCTTTTTTTTTCTTAAATCTGTTTTCCAGAACGAATAGGAAACATTTATTGTTTTCATAAGGAAATTTTATCTCATAAATGTGGTGTCAAATAGAAAAGCATACAAAATTTAAGTGGGGCATACTTAGTTTTAATCAGCCTTAGATGGGTTTTTCCTTACTTTTTAAATCTGTTTTGGAAGTAACATGAAAAATGTCTTCTCACAAATTGGCAAAAGAACACAGCTTTCATGAAAAAGAAAAATTTTCTCAATTCTACCCACTGCTTTGGGAGAAAGTACTTGAGAAGCATAGGTGTTCTCTTTCCTTTCTAGTAAGTATTCTGCTCAATGCCTTGTGGCATAACGGAATCAAATCTTCTCAGGTGGCTCGCCACTTTGGCAAAGCGTGATGATGTATCACATAGGCTCCCACAACACTATTATTTGACCTTATCTTCATTTCTTGCATATAGTGGCCTGCATTTTCTGTTGATTCTTTATGTCTGCAAATAAACTGACTTAATTAAAAGAGGTGGCGCAAGACCTACATCTGGCATGGAATTTTATTGCCAGGTAGCCTGGCATTCTATTGCCAAGCTAACTTACTTTTCTTGTGTTATCCTTTATTTTCTTTAATTCTTTTTCTTTTCTGGTTTATAATATGCAGCAAAGCATTAAATATTCTGTTAATTCTGAAGTAATACTGAAATGATATACAAGCTATCATACAAGGTTTAACAGGGTTAGGAGGGAATGGAGAAAGATGTTGCTTGGGGGAAAAGACAGCATTTCTTTAGTCCTTATTATGCACCAGACAATGCTCTTGGTGTATTATACACATTGTCTGACATAACTGTCAGAGCTACTCTGCATCATGATAGGTATTACTGGTGGAGAAACTGATTCTCAGAGAAGATAAGTTCTTAGCCCGAAATTGTTAACTCATAACTACAAGGAGATGGAATTTAAGAATGTTTTCCAGGCTCTATAATCCATACAAAGGAAATGAAGGACACCTTCAGTGTGATGGATTGACACTACAGCAGCAAGAATGAACTCAAATATACCAATCATCATGAAGATGGTATATGACCGGGCAACATTTTATTCATGAGGTCACCATGAGTTGAAGTTGACTCCATGGCAACTAACAACAACATAGCCCGTAATCTTTGACTTGTTTTATATTAGATTCTAACTTTAAAATAATTCAAACATGTAAAACAAAACTATACTAGTAGCCATCAAGTTGATCCTGATTCACGGTGACCCCATGTGTGTCAGAGCTGGACTGTACTCCATACGGTTTTTGATGGCTGATATTTTGGAATTTGATCACCAGTCCTTTCTTCCGAAGTATCTCTGGGTAGACTGGAATCTCCAACCTTTCAGTTCGTAGCTAAGTATGTTAAACATTTGTACCACCCAAAGACTCAAACCTATAAAATGCATTTAATTTCCAGACAACTCATTATTGAAAATCAGTTGATACTTTCTGAAAAAGAATAGTAACATGCAATGCTACATTTTTTTCTACCAACTTATCATTAGATTTTGGGTATTTTACATCCCCTATTTAAAATTCTGGAACCTAATGGCTCAGTGGTTAAGAGCTATGGCTGCTAACCAAAAGGTCAGTAATTTGAATTCACCAGCCCCTCCTTGGAAACCCTATGGGGGAGTTCTACTCTGTCCTACAGGGCCACTATGAGACGGAATCAACACAATGGCAACAGGTCTTTATTTATTGTTTTTAATTTAAAATTCTAACACTTTTAATATTACTCTCTAAACACGTAGATCTAAGTATGTAGATTCTTCTTTTTCTATCCTTCTTGCACATAGGAGAGGGAATTGCTATTGTGGTTGCCATTAGTGCTGTTTATCAAATATCTCTGGCTCTCCAAGTACACAGTGAATTCAAAACCTTTTGGGGATAGATTATTCTTTGGCCAGTGAAATATGAGATAAAGTGGCATGTGCCCATCTCCTCCCCCACCCCAAGTACAATCTTTAAAAGCTAGTATCCAATTTACTCCATCCCCTTCTTGCTGCTGTGTGATTAAAAATGGTCAAGTTGAGATGAAGCTTTCCTAAGTAACTCTAATGAACAGAGCTCTCTTCTTATTCAGGATGCTTTAGAGCTTTCTGTAATAATGAAATACCTCCAAACTCTCATTGGCTAAAACCAATAAAGGGATTTTTCTCACTCATGTGAAATAATCATGCGCTGGCTAAAAACACTCTTCATGTTTTAATCATCCTTCTATTGGCACCCAGGCTGATAGAGCAGCTACTGCTTGTTACACTACTTGTAATCATGAAAGAGGCCAAAGAGAGCACAGAAATGTGCTGACAGGCTCCGAAAATCTCTACTCACCTTACCTTGGCCAAAGAAAGTTATAGGACCATGCCTAGGGTGGAAAAGTACTATTTTACCATCTTTCTGGAAAATGAGGTAGCACCAAATATTTATGAACAGCCCCCATGACAGCCACAGTCTTCAGATCATCTCCTTGTGATAAACATGTAGCATGAACAAGAAAGAATCTTACATAGTATCTTAGTCACTTAGTCCTGGCATGACAGAAATACAACTGGGTGTCTTTAAAGAACAGAAATTTATTTTCTCACAATTCCAGAGGATAGTCCAAATTAGGATGTGGTTACAGGAGGAGGTTCTTGTCTATTTCAGCTGCTACAGGATCGTTATGAGTTGGAATCGACTTGATGGCAATGGGTAAGTAGCTGCCAGCAATCCTTGGCCTTCCTGGGCTTGTAGGCGCACCTGTCTCCATCCTCTGTCTTCCTCTTCCTCCTGGGTGTTTTGTCGTGTCTTCTCCACTCTTTTTATAACTCAGAAATGATTAGGTTTAGGGCCCACCTTACTCTGGTATGGCCAAGTTGACGCAACAAAAGAAACCCTATTTCCAAACAGGATCACAAGTACAGGGGCCAGGACTTCACTACAGATTTTTGGGAGCCACAATCCAATCCATAACACATAAATTAAACCAGTAAATTGTTGGGTTGTTCATTGCTGCAACCATATCTAGCCAACTGATCTCAAACAGTCAGCAATAGAGAACTGGTTAAGAAATCATGGTTCACATATAACAGCAGTTGCAGAACCTAGCCACAAATTAAAATAATCTAGAACAATTTTTAAAAATACCAGTGCCCATGGCTCACCACCCACCGATATTGTTAGAAGCTTAGAAAGGGGGCTGCATGAAGTCTAGGACTCTGTATTTTTTAAAAGCTTCCCAGAAGATTCTGATATGCAACCAGAGTTGACAGCCACCATATATACATTTGAATATTAGCATATAACTATAGGTAGTACTACTGAATTGTTTATTATCTACAAAAGTCTGTTTCAAGTTTAAAAGCAAGTTGCTTTTAAAGTTCTACAGCTATGTACACATATTCACTTAAACATACAAAAAAGTTTAGAAGGTTTTTGGTAAGTATATACATATATACATGTATGTATATCTATATAAGCTCTTGTGATACAATGGTTTAGAGCTTGGCTGCTAACCAGAAGGTTGGCTGTTGGAATCCACTTGTTGTTCCTTGCAAACCCTATGGGGCAGTTATATTTTGTCCTGTAGGGTCACTCTAAGTTAGGAATTAACTCAAAGGCAACAGATTTGGTTTGGTATACATATATATACCAAAGGGAGAGTGTTGACATGTCATGGGGTTGTTAACCAATGTCATAAAACAACATGTGTACTGACTGTTTAATGAGAAACTGTTTGTTCTGTAAACCTTCATCTAAAGTCCAATAAAAAAAATTTAAATGTGAAATAAAATCTTACAAAACAAAAATAAGAATAGAGAGAAATCGTGATACCATCTTGGGTTCATAGTGCATGTGTGTGTATGTAAATATGTGTGTGTGCATATATATATGTATGTATATATATATATATATATATATATATATATATATACACATATATAAGTATATAATTAAAAACTTATATTTATATATAAACAAAGATATAATTTTCAAATAAAATATTTACAAGTAAAAGTAAGATATAGCATTATGGATTAATTATATTTTTGAAGTTAATTCTAATGTTTTTAACCATACGTATATATATATACATATAAGAGCCCTGGTGGCGTAGTGGTTAAGCACTCAACTGCCAACCAAAAGGTCAGTGATTTGAACCCACCAGCCACTCCATGGGCGAAAGATGTGGCAGCCTGCTTCCATAAAGATTTAAACCCAAAAAACCCGTTGCTTTTGAGTCGATTCCAACTCAGCGACCCTACAATCTTGGAAACCCTATGGGGCAGTTCTACTCTGTCCCATAGGGTCACAATGAGTCAGAATTGACTTGACGGCAGTGGGTTTGGTTTTTTATATATATTATATAAGTATATGCTATATTATAAATATGTATTATAATTATATATTTATATATACACATAGATACATACATATATATATATACACATACATCAGGATTGAAGGAAGACTCAGTAACAGCATGTGTTATGCAGATGACACAAACTTGCTTGCTGAAAGTGAAGAGAACTTGAAGAACTTAGTGATGAAGATCAAGGACTGCAGCCTTCAGTATAGATTACACCTCAACATAAAGAAAACAAAAATCTTCACAACTGGACCAATAAGCAACATTATGATTGATGTTGTCAAGGATTTCATTTTGCTTGGATCCACAATCAACGCCTATGAAAGCAGCAGTCAAGAAATCAAGCAACACATTGCATTAGGCAAATCTGCTGCAAAAGACCCCTTTAAAGTGTTAAAAAATAAAGAACTTCTGCTCTTCTGTGGGATTAAAACCCAACCCTTCAATTCACCCCCATGTGCCATTGCCAGCTAGGCTACTGGGGCTACCATCATCACCACTGCCACCTCTCAGCCTTCCAGTGTGGTCACTATCTTCCCAATTCTGGTAAGTGGAACTTCACTGTACATACATTATTTCTACTTTATATAGGCTGTCTCTTTAGAACATCATTCCTACTTTTACTATACGATAGTGTTATTTTGGGTTTTATGTGTTATTTGCTATGATTTGATAAGTTATTTTTTGGTTCTGAGAATGCTAAAATTTTTTTTCCATATAAATTAATAGTAATTGTTTCTTTGCTTTACGCCATTTTAGCTTATGAAAGTTTTCATAGGAACGTTCTACTTTTGGATAGCAGGGAAACCTGTATTATAGTGAGACTTAAAATTAGGTAGGTTTGGACTTATATGAACAAGAATGCAGCATCAGGATTGAAGGCAGATTCACTAGTAACATGAGATACGCAAATGACACAACCTTACTTGCTGAAAGTGAAGAGAACTTGAAGCACTTACTAATGAACATCAAAGACTACAGCCTGCATTATGGATTATATCTCAACATAAAGCAAACAAAAATTTTCTCAGTCTGACCAGCAAAGGAAGATCATGATAAAGGGAGAAAATATTGAAGTTATCAAGGATTTCAGTTTACTTGGATCAACAATCAATGCCCATGGATGCAACAGTCAAGAAATCAAATGACCTAATGCACTGGGCAAATAATCTATAAAAGATCTCTTTAACATCTTAAAAACAAAGATGTCAGTTTGATGACAAAGTTGCCCCAGACCTAGCCATGGTCTTTTCAATTGCCTCATATGCATGCAAAAGCTGGACAATGAATTCAGAAGACCAAAGAAGAATTGACAACTTTAAATGATAATGTTGGCAAAGAATACTGAATATACAATGGACCGCCAGAAGAACAAACAAATCTGTCTTGGAGGAAATACAGCCAGAATGCTTAGAAGCTAGGATGTCAAGACTCTGTCTTGCTTACTTTGGACATATTATCAGGAGGGACCAGTCCCTGGAGAAGGGCATCACGTTTGGTAAAGTAGAAGGTCAGTGAAAGAGAGGAAGACCGTGACAGACATAGTAGCTGCAACAATGGGCTCAAGCATAGTGATGATTTGAGGATGGCAAAGGACTGGACAACATTTAGTTCTGTTACACATAGAGTAGGAGCTCTGGTGGTGCAGTGGTTAAAGCGCTCAGCTGCTAACTAAAAAGTCGGTGGTTCGAATCTACTAACTCCTCCATGGGAGAAAGATGTGGCAGTCTGCTTTCATAAAGATTTTACATCCTAGGAAATCCTATGCACTCTGTATTATAGGGTCATTATAAGTAGGAATCGACTCGATGGCAGTGGGATATATAGAGTCACTATGAGTTAGAACCAACTCAACGGCCCCTAACAACAGGCTTTGAAATGTTATTATGGATCAGCACGTACCATTTTCTCATGTCATGAGACATCTTCCGAAAAACCCAAACTCATTGATGTCAGTTTGATTCTGTCTCATAACAACCCCATGTTTTGCGGAGTAGAATTGCTCCATAAGTTTTCCTCGGCAATCTGCTCGCATGAAGATGACAGACCAGAAAAGCCTGTGGGTCAGTTCTAATCTGTAACATGTGGTCATTATGAGTTGAAATTGACTCAGCTGCGCCTAAGAAGAGCAATTTCTACAGGAGCAGATCACCGGGCCTTTCTTTCATGGTGCCTCTTTGTGGTTTGGAACCACTAACATTTTCATCACCCAGGGACCTATGAGACACATATTAAATGATAATTTTTGTACAATACACTACAGTGTATGGTCAAAGTTATTTCAGACAGAGGCAACAAGGCTGCCTTTAGCTAAAAGCTACCTCAGAGTTCACCTGCCCTCTCTGAGGCCTGTGAAGAGCAGTATTTTGGCATATATTTATCCCTTCAAAAAGCCCTCATGGCATAGTGGTTAAGTGCATGGCTGCTAATTCAAAGATCAGCAATTCGAACACACCAGCTGCTCAATGGGAGAACGATGTGGTAACCTGTTTCCATAAAAATTACAGCCTTGCAAACTCTATGGCACAGTTCTACACTGTCCTATAAGGTTGCTATGAGTCTGGATTGACTAGATGGCAATGGGATTTTTTATCTTTTCACAACAGTGCTTTGTCGTACTCCCTTCCAAAAAGTTGTAGAGGTATTTGCAGAGAGTAAAATGTCAAAAGTCATGGTAAGGGTTTTGAATTGTGCTTAAAATTTGCTATGAAGATAATTCAGGGTTAGAAATTCTTGGAAGTACGTAGAGACCAATGTCTAAGTGGAAATCTACAAAAGTCATCCACTTCTATGGAGGACTCACTTCCTAGAAAACATATTTGTGTGGGTGGAATTTTTGTACCATTTGATGTTGAATTTATAAATATTCTGAAAAATAAGAAAATGTTCTTTTTGCCCAGTTCAGACTGGAAGACCTTTCATAACGATCCTTTTTATAGGGTGAGATAAAACAAAGTTTGATGAATGAGAACTGGTTAGTTTATGTAAAAAATATCCATAGCAAGATTTGCTATACACTCTTACTCTGATTTAAAATAAGGGCCAAAGAAAATTGGAGGTACACAAGAATTACAGTTGTTTGTAAATTTTATCAGAGGAAAGAAAAATAAATAAGGAAACCAAGGTCACGAATGGTTATTCTCACATCTAAATCTTTGGGGCTGATTTGGGGAGCTATACATAAAATAAATAAATCTCAAATGCTTTTGATGTTCGATCTTTCAAAGTGAGTTCCTAGCAAGGAAGCACAAATGGTTCTCCAACTTTGTGGATGGAAATTTGCTCAGAGCATACATTTATATAATTTGATTTCAGTATGGACAATGGGCGAACTGACTTTTCAGCTGCTTATTTTCTGGCCATTAAAAGTAGGAGAAATTTGATGACCAACCTTCAGCTGCCCATAGCGTTGGGGATGCTAGATAACTTTATGCCTATTTCAAATGTGAAAGTGATTAATGATTAAGAGGTGGTTGGCCTTATGTACCATCTGTCTTCTTTTGCCTTAGTCACTAGCTGTAAAGGGAGCAGGAATTGAACTTTCGCTGACACGTTTCCTTTTCCCCTTTTCCAAGTTTATCAGATAGATACAGTCAACCTAATGTTGATTATGCTCCAAGAAGTTCTCAAGGGAAATTATGCTTATCTCAGTAGTAAAAAGAGAAGAACAGGAAGGAGATTGGTCATTCAGCAGAGGAATCCATGAGTGAGACAAATAGAGACTGTGTCCCCTTTTTTGGAGTGGATTACAGATTTATCAAAAGTTATTTGTCAAATGGAAATGTATGTTGTTCACATACTCTCCGCAAGAATTTCTCAAGAGGAAAATAAACGAGAAGAGTGTCTTTTTCTTTTTTTCCTCTAGAGTTCCTGTGCCTGCTTTCTATGAGAAACAAGGGGATGGGGAACCAGGAGGCAGAGAGCCAGCCTGGAGTTGCCAATTACCATCATTAAGCAGTAGGTGAGGGCAGTGGTGATTCACTGGTAAAATTCTCGCCTCTCATGTGGGAGACCCAGCTTCATTTTCTGGCCAATGTACCTCAAGCACAGCCACCACTCATCTGTCAGTGGAGGCTTGCCATGTTACTGTGATATTGAACAGGTTTCAGTGGCGCTTCCAGAATAAGAAAGAAGATCTGATAAGCTGCTTCTGAAAATCAGCCAATGAAACCCTATCGATCTCAATGGTCCAATCCTGTCGTGGATGGTGTCACCATAAGTCGGAGGGCAGATTCTAAGGCAGCTAACAAGAATAGGGGTAGTGGTAGCCAGAACTATCAGGGAGATAGTGCAGCTGCAGCATGACATGGGGAGTAAAGAAAAAGAAAATCCAAGCAAGCTGCACTAGAGATGCTTTGTTACGGGAGAAGTGCTAGAGCAACAGTGGATTATGGTAGATCTGGGATTGAGTGAGAAAGGGGATTTTAAGAACTGTTATTCTGGTTGGTCTTTCATTCTTTAATGCACTTAAAGGTAAGAGTTTCATTAATTATTTTTGATTACTTAAATGTGCTTTTTAAAAATGACTCTGTATAGGAAGCAAGACTAGTGAAGTCCTAGGATATGCTCAAATTATACAAACACCCCTCCCAAAGATATATAAAAACTGACCACTACTCAGTTAGCAAGGATGGACCATTTAGACGTTTGGTGATAATTGCCTCAAGATCACACCATGGCCTGAAATGTTATCCAGGTAATCTCAGAACCAGATTGAACTGAATTAATATTAAACCAAAAAAACCAAACCAAACCCATTGTCTTCTAGTCAATTCTGACTCATAAAGACCCTAAAGGACAGAATAGAACTGCCCCATATAGTTTCCAAGAAGCAGCTGGTGGATTCAAACTGCCAATCTTTTGGTTAGCCTCTGAGCTTTTAACCACTGAGCCACCAGGGCTCCGAATTAATATTAGTGCTCAATAAATAGTAGACTTAGAAAAGAAAACATATGTCTTTGTAAATACCTATGTTAGAAAGGGCTTGTCCCCACATATTTCTTGCATAAATGTAAAACCCCAGACCCAAAGAAGCAAATGATTTGTAAATATCTGATAGTCATTGTCTTGATTTAGACATCAAACAAAAAAGAGTTCCGAAAGTCTTTTTACAGTTAATAAAATTTTTACATGCACTTCCTCTACTTCACGCCAAAATTTCTTTCCCCTAGTAACTTCTTCCATTTTTCTATAAAGCTAAACACTCTGAACCTTCTTTTGTGGAGTGGTGGACATTTATAATGGTCATTTTTGGTGAGTAAATTTCAATCCCTTAACAGAATTTGAAGCAAGTTCAAAATTTAATCAAATATGTCCTTTCGTTCTCAGCAGTTATCTCTGAAGTTTTCCTTTGTTTACATTTTTAAAATGAATTGTGATCTTGGTTCATGTGCCTAACTGACAGCAATGAAAATTACAGTTGTTCAGCCAATGAAATGATGAAGCCAATCAAATGATAAAACTTTCCCAGAGTCTTACATGGGTCCCAGAACCAGGCTGCCAACACCCTCTGAAGTCATCTTGCTGTTACCAGTGCATGACGTCTGGGTATTTCTTCAGACTCTGAATTGGATGGTAACATGTCAGAGTTACCCATTTTGACTATTGCTAAAGTTTCTACTAGTTGTCAGTAGAGGAAGTATCAAGGAAGAACAAGACATGAGAAACCTTTCAGGTAACTTTTAATCTTGTGAGGCTAGTGCTTTAACAGACAAACAGAATGAAAAGAACAAAGTGCTATTACGTAGTTAATGCACCACTAAAATTCAATGAAAGTCAGGAAAGACTTCAAGAAGTGAGCACCATTTGCTCTGTATATTGTTATATGACCAAGTTCATGCTCAGCTCTAAAGCCTCATCTCCTACATTCCTTGTCTGTGTTGGACATTCCAAAAACGCTGGAATCCATGTCGTTCCCAGAACTCCTTATATTGTTGCACATCTCCATGCTCCTGATCTTGCTTTTCACTGGCCTAGATGCCCCTACCATGCTGTAGAGGGTTGAAATGATCACTCGTATGCAGTTTTTCTTTCTTTCTGGTATAGGAAAATAATTCACTTCTCTACATTCTGTTTTGGCTGGATGAGGCCATGCAACTAGTTCTGATGAATGGGTTGTGGACACAAGTGACACTTTGTGATTCTGGACACTCAACTGTCTTGGGAGAACTGTACAACTCTGTGTGACATGTGTCTAGCTCTGTTCAGTGCATTGTGGCCAGAGTGATGTATTGATTTGGGGCATATAATTGGCATTTCCACATCATCCAGCTCTCTCCTGAAAGCATATCTTGATATGGAAGTTTGACATGGTCAAAGTAGCTTGGGATCTGAGCAACCATACGATATTCCACCGTTCCGGAGAATTTCCAGACCCACAGCAAGATGTCGTGTGAACAAGAAATACATTTTTTTTTTTTTTTGGTTGTTATTGTTAAGCCATTGAGATTTTGTGATCGTGTGTTCTTGAAGCATAGTCTATTCGTTACTGCCTGTTACTGTTTCCCTTCTGCACCTTTGAATATGCTTCAGAAATCATCTCTCTGTCCCCCTCCTATGAGACCTCATTGGCTGAGTTGGAGGCCTGTGTTATGATATCTTTAGCATTTGCTTCCCTTTTTATGTCAATAACCATACTTTTTATTTGGGGATACGTGACAGCACTTTTACAGTCTACAAGATCTATCTGTAAACCCATCCACAGCTAGAGGATTGGAGAGTGTGATGCACCAAAGTCAGTAAATGCACCACATTCCCTATCCCAGTGGTTGATTCAGATGTGGGCAGTTGACTGAATAATACTAAACAAAAGGAATCCCCGGACTCTTTCTTGGAATGCTGGGATAAAAACATTTCTTACCACATTGATCAATAGCTCTAGAGCTACTAGAAGCCATTTTGCTACCATGAGAGATGATCCACTTTCAAATCAGAGTTAGCACAGGTTAAGACACACAAATTACAAAGAGAATTCCATGCCTTAGTACATTACTTGACTTTCTTACTCGAGTCATGCCTAAAGCCAGCCCTATCCCTGGACATTTCTATAATGTTATCCAATAAAATTCCTTTTTCTTAAGCCAATTTGGCTTGATTTTTCTATCATTTATTATAAAAAGTCTTATAGGTACAGATTCTTCATATAACTGTAACATAATGTACTTCTTGCTGTTAGAAGACAGAAGATATAATTTATTATGTTTGGGTGTCTGTCTCCCCCTCTAAACAATAAGCTCCTTGAAGTCAGAAATTCAGTTTTATTTGTTTTGTATAACTGACGCCTGGCTTACAGTCAATGTTTAATGAACAATTATTTAGATGAGATGAATTGAGCAGGGGATACAGAATGCATGGGAAATAGCAGGAGACATTAGGCTTTAGTCATGAAAGGGAGGGATGCTCAAAGCAAATGTCACAAATTTTCCAGCATTTCTTGGGGCCAACCTGATTTTTTTTTTTTAGCAGAAAGTGGAGATGCTTCACACTTTTCAAATGGTTTAAAAATATCAGTATGGCCTTGCCAAAATTCTGCCACTTCATGTTTGAAGAGACCCCCTCAGGTCTTGAAGAATCGTGGCTTGCTAGGAAAACATGAGAAGAAAGAAGAGGTATGAGTAACATTCCATGAAAAGAATAGAGACAATAATATGGGAATTGTTTTCTCTGAAAGGCCAAGGCAAAATTAAGACATATCCTCCGTTTAAGAAAACTTCATCTTAAAATACTCTTCTGCAGGAAACACGTCAATATCTTCCCTCTCCTTGGATCTTTTTCATACATGATGCTTAATTCCCATGGAGGGCTTGGTGAAACACTGAATGATGCCCTCTCATTACCTGTCACTTCAAGGATAAGGCTCTTTGGAGCATAACAGAACACATTCTTCCATTTTCAACATGAGTCAATGTCACTTTTCTCTTTTTGATCTTTTTTTGGGAACTGTGGGGGTATCACTTTTGACTGACAGTAATGTTGTCTAACGCCTTGCTCCAAGGGTAGCACCAACTGGCTCTTTGGCTGTGACTAATACTGAGACTTTCTTCCAGCAACAACAGCAAAAAAATGCTATAAGGGAAAACTTTGATAATTACTGTATTTGAATAAATAGTAATGGTATAATGGAAAGTATATATTGCTGCTGAATGGCAACTGTAACATTTTCTGTGAGTGCTTTCTCCTTTTTCCTTGAAATAATCTTTGCCTTTTAATTATTAAATTTTCTCATTAGGGCATGTGGCTTTTGTGTCTTGCTCAAAACATTAAGAGTTACTTATCAAATTTTCATTGACCAATTATTAAACAATATTACAACCAGGAACTCCCTCATTTTTTACACCATTTTTCCAAGTGTGGTCTGTGGAACTCTAGCATCAAAATTAAGTATATTGCATGTGAAACAGTGCAAACATGAAGGTCCTACCAAAAAAAATTACTGAATTTCTGGAAACCGGCCTTTTTAACCAGCAATTCTAGTAATTGTTTTAAGGACCTCAAAGTTTGAGAGCTACTGATTTATTGTTGCTTCTGTATGAGGTACTGTGCTGAGTATCAGGGATATCAAAGCAAAGTGAGCACTATCTTGAATAGAAACTTTTTCTATAATAAAACAGACAGAAAACAACTGAAAATCAGCAGTATCCTCCTTCAAAATTGCTAGAATTAGAGAAGTTAGGATTAGGCATATTAAGTCTCCATTTCAGTATCTCTAAGAGACAGCACAGATACTCAACAAATTATTATTGTTATTATTATTTATTATCTGAGTCCATATTTTAGAGGATATTAACCAACTGATCACATAGAAATGCCCTCTTTAGATTTATGTTGTATCAAAATTATTTGGTAACCTTAATACTAAAAATTTCAGGTAACTTCAATTAGTTAGAATTTCTTCAAAAAGAAACCAAGGAACTTATTTCCCTTACATTTTCACGCCATCTTTCCACCTTTTTTGAAACAAGTGTCTGAAATGGTTAATCAACATACGAGGAGCTGGAATCAGTGATTCCAACTGGCATTTAGACATGGTTCTTGTTACCACTCAAGTTTTAAAGACATGTTAAAACTACACGAGATAATTAAAGAACAGACTTATATAAGAATAATATTTATACAGAAAACTATAACAGTTTGAAAATTAATTTAATCCTTAGAAGTATGGACTCCAACTCACAATGGAATCATGGAGTATTCAAGGAAGATTGTGGGGAGAAAGAAAGGCATTCTGAATGGATGGATTGAGAGGGCCAAATAATTTACCAAAAAGGACATGGCAGAAAACAAAAACAAAAACAAAAAAAACCCTGTGGTTAATGGGCCTTATTCTAGTTTGGAAAGTCAGATTCTGTAAAGACCTATGAAATGGCAAGCTGTGCAACTGTGTTGATATTTGCAAGAAATAGTGAACTTCTCCAGGAGACATTAAAAACAAAACCAAGTCAAATATAAGTTATAAAATGATAGAGGTTTGTCATGGTAGCTAGTTTGAAGATGAATTGGACAGAAAAAGAATGAAATTTCCAAATTCATAACAGCAACAATTTTTGTAATACCATCAGTTCACGCAGGCCAAACAAACCAAGTTTTAAAATTCTCAAAATGATAAATTAGAAGAGCAGATATTTAGATAGTAACTTAAAAGTGGAACTATTTCCTAATAGCTCTAAATATTTACCACAATTCTGAGAATAATACTCTTAAAAATCACAATATGGTACACAGGGAAAGTTCTGAACTGTGTCATATCATACTGAAAAACAAATATTGTCACTCTTTTTATTATTGGAATTTAACAATTATAAAAATATCCAATATGTTCTCAAACTCGAAGACACTCAGTGATCCATGTATTTTTGCCTTTTCTCATATTATTATGTATTTTTTGTACATGACCATAATGTAGACTTTTAATCAAATTTTTATATCATCATTCCTTAAAATAAATGCTAATTTTTTTTCTAAGATAGATTTTAAAAATCTATCAAGTACTTTGGCAGTCCTGGTTTAAGTCCTGTATTTTACTACCTACTGCCTGTGTGACTTCAAGTCATCTGACTTTTCTAAACATTAGTTCATTTGTAAAATGCAGGAAATCATCCTCATAAGTATTGTGACAATTAATTTAGATTATCAGTTTGAAAGACTACTCTTCACATGGGAAGGCCTCAGTAAGTGTTATAAATTATTAGAAGCACATATAATTAACCTGACAGTTTTCAGAAAAAAAGTATATATTTGTATTTATATTCATGGAATATATTTAATTTTTATTATTGAAATATATATAGTATATATAGTATTTTTATGCAAAAACGTGTGCTTTCTACGTTTGTTTGCCAACCACACCCTCCCCCCCAAGGTATTTTCATAAGTGCACTATGCTATTTTATTTTTACAGCAATATTAAAAAAAAAAATTGGCTTAGCAGCACTTATTTGCATCAAAATACAGTATATATATCTGAAACCTCTGTTAAGTGAGTTTTATTGTTAGATGCATTAGACATCCATAATCAAACATTGACCTACAGTATTTGAATACTGATTGATTTCATGATTCTTCATGGTTTGATATCTACTAACCCCAAAAGACTGGTTGAGGAGCTACAATTATTATTTTTTAGTGTTTCTCCTTTTATAAAAACTGAAACACTGCTGTAAGGTGATTCCAACTCATAATGAAGCTATAAGACAGAGCAGAATCGCCCCATCAGATTTCCGAGATTGTAATCTTTATGGACTGACTCATGTTTGTGTCATGGAGCGACTGGGTGAGTTTGAACCTCTGAACTTTGAGTTAGCAGCTGCGTGCTTTACCACTGTGCCACCAGGGCTCCCACTCCTTTTATAGTGTAGCTTAACTAGCTATTGACTGGATTCCTTTGAGCACTGATTTAACAGCTAGTAAAAGTCTCCCTCACAGCTTTCAGTTCGTTCACCCTCTCCATGTACTATTTCAGGTACTAGGGAAAGATGGAGATTTTGCTTTTCATAAGGAGATGTTCAAGAGAGAACTTGACAAAGAAATATTGTGGAAAAGGCCCTGCACTAGAAGTTAAAACAGCGAGATCTCCAAACCAACACTTGTAGCTCTGTAATCTGAAGAAATCATTTATGCCCTCAGAGCCTTAGTTTTCTTATCTGGATATGGAGAACATAATGCTTGCTCTACCTATTTCGTAGAGTCTCTTGTGCGAAAAAAATAAGGCAATGCATATTTAAAACTGAATAGTTCAAATCAATACACAAGGGTCCTATTGCATTTAACATGTTTATCATTCATCCTAGCATCTTTTATTTCCTTGGTTTATGTCATACCATCCCTATAAAATGACTTTTATTATTTTGACTTATAGATGGAAAAAAAAAAAAGGCTGAAGACATTAAGTCACCTGGTAATAAATGATGGAGGAGGACTTCAAACCTAAGTTTCTCCATCTTTAAGATTTGATCTCTTTTTCTCAAGTTTATCTCTCAACACAAATTATAAAGAAAAAGAGGAAGACACTCAGTGAGATAGACTGACACAGTGACTGCAACAATGGGCTCAAGCATAACAACGATTGTGAGGATGGCACAGGACCAGGCATTGTTTTGTTCTGTGGTACGTAGGGTCGTTATGAGTCAGAACCAACTCAAAGGCGCCTAACAACATGTTTCCTTTTCCATTAACTTATAAGGCAAAATGTGGGGTTTCATTGGAAATTTTGATTAGATTATTTGATATTATTTGTAAAGGTTAGGTTTAAAAAATTTAATCCTTTTAATAGGAAATATTGAAACACTTTGCTGTAATATAGTGTTGTTGTTTGTTGTTAGGTGCCATCAAGTCGGTTCCCACTCATAGTAACCCTATGCACGACAGAAAGAAATACTGCCTGGCCCTGTGCCATGCTCAGAATCTTTGTTGGTCTTGAGCCCGTTGCTGCAGCCACTGTGTCAATCCATCTTGTTGAGGGTCTTCCTCTTTTTCGCTGACCATGTGTTTACCAAGCATGATGTCCTTCTCCAGGGACTGATCCTTCCAAACAACATGTCCGAAGGATATAAGAGTAGTCTTGCTATACTTGCTTCTAAGAAGTATTCTGGTTGTAATATAGTAGCACTGTTCTACTCCGTCCTCTAGCGTCATGATATGAGTCGGAATCAACTTGATGGCAGCAGGTTTGGTTTTTTGCTTTAGTAGTAGCATAGTTGTGAAGAAGACAAGAAGACACATCTTGGAATCAGACTGCATGATTTTGTATCCTAGTTTAATCCCTAACTAGGACAAGCATTTTAATTCATTGCCTTCATCTGTAAAATAGACAGTGTGGAATTAAATGAGCTAAATCATATCAAAATTTTTGAAAAATAAAAAAAATTATCATTTAGCACTTAGCAGAATGCTGGACCTAGAGTAAAGATGTAGTATAAGTTAATTCACATTTTAATATTTGTAGTGATATTGAGAAATCTACCTGGCCAATTGACTGGACAAGATCCATGTTTGTGCCCATAGCAAAGAATGGTGATCCGACAGAATGTAGAAAATATCAAACAATATCACTAATATCACACACAAGTAAAATTTTGCTTAAGATAATTCAGAAGCAGTTGCAGCAGTACATCTACTGACAACTGCCAGAAATTCAAACCAGATTCAGAAGAGAACGTGGAATGAGGGATATTGTTGTTGATGTCAGATGGATCTTGGCTGAAAGCAGAGCATACCAGAGATACGTTTACCTGGGTTTTATTGACTATGCAAAGCCATTCGACTGTGTAGATGATAATGAATTACGGATAACATCACAAAGAATGGGAATTCCAGAACACTTACTTGTACTCATGAGGAAGTCTGCAGCGTTGCCTAGAAACTGCACATTTAAGTAACACACTAGGTGACTTTGCTTTAGGTAGTTTATGGCCACACGTGATAGATCAGTTGTCAATATGATATCAGATAATAGATTGAACATTTATTTGAATGTTTCTTCAATTTTTTTTTTTTTTTTTGATGTTGGCACTCAGGAAAAAAGTATTTAAATTCCAGTTTTAATCACTACTGTATTCAATCAAATGATCATTTTCCCAAAACTTTCACAGTTCCAATTCTCTGGATCTTCGTTTTTCTTCAGTAACCCATGGCCAGAGATCTTGACACTTTTCAACCTCTGAAGTCCTAATTTCCAAAATATCACCTGATAAAAACTTCCTGCCCTAAAAGTTTTCTCATGTTTTTATTGCTACTGTACCTCTTCTCTGGAGTCCTGGTGGCACAGTGGTTAAGAGCTTGACTGCCAACCAAATGGTCGGCCGTTCGAATCCACCAGCCACTCCTTAAAAACCCTATGGGGCAGTTCTACTCTGTCCTATAAGGTCACGATGAGTCAGATCACTCAATGGCAATGAGTTTGGGTTTTTTTTGGCTATACTTCTTCTCTGACTATTCTCACTGAAGCTTTTAATACACAATCATTTTTTTTACATCCCAAACATTAGCTATTTTAACACCTTATAAAATCTAGATTTCAACTTACATCACTTCACCTCTAGCTGCTAATCTCAACCACCTTGTTTTGCAGACATTTTTTTTTGCTGTTGTGTGTCACAGAGTGGATTCTAACTCACAGGAACCCATGTGACAGAGTAGAACTGCCCCATATGGTTTTTTTGGCTGTAATCTACACGTACTAACTTAACCATCCTCTTAGACTTAAATTAGTTAATATTTATAGAATATCAATATTTCCTATTACATTATAAGTGCATATTAAATAATATAATTACTCTTATGTTTCTCATGACCTTTTGTAAGTCTCTTCACCACATGATTATTTTAAACCTATGTAAATCCCATCTGTCTCCAGATGTTATGTCTCATTTTTCTAGTTTTAGTAACAGGTGTTTATTTCCCAGAGATGACACCTAAATGTAAAATCTTTCATGAATGACCATAGTAATAAGTTTAAAGTTGAAATAATTATTTCCAGGAAAACCAATCATAAAATGATGTGTATGAGGCCTGGGTAAGATCAACATGTGGTTGTAATAAGAGAACAATATTTTACAATTCTCATGCATTCATCAAACTACTGATTTTTGTAGCATATGTTGTTAGAATCATTTCTGAATGGTTGAATGCTTCCATACCCAGTGATTTTTGTGTTCTTCTAACAAAAAAACACGGATTAAGAAAAGAAAATAACGCTTTCTTTGATCATACAAGTCTAGAGAAATTAGAATACATTCAACAATGACATTTATTATTAGCAGAGTCCAACGTATATCACAGATGAATCTGACAAATTTCATGGATTGCTCACAGTGGGAATATTAAGTGTAACCATGTGTGATGGATTAAATGGGGGCAGGGAGGAAATCAAAGTTGTGCAAATTATTCTATGCAGGGATTCAAATATCAGACACAAGAAAATGATTAGACATTTCTGGTGAAGAATATCAATGAGGCTAACACTGATCTATGGATTGGCCCTATTTAGTTTGGGTGGCTGATAGGCTTTAACCTTTAAACCAGTCAGTGTTTATTCAGAAAGCAAGAAGTTGAATTGGTAATTCTAGTCTCCAGTGGGGTTTTGATAAGGATTTCATTTCTATTAATGGTACCTCATGAATCTAAATCTGTAACACAAAGATAATTAGTGTTCATTATGGGAGGCAGATAATGGTAAGTTGAATGAATTCAGGGTCTCAAATCCAGCTTGGCCTCCTATTAGATGGGTGATACTTGTAAGACACCTTTTGGCTTGAGTCTTAATTTTCTCATCAGCAAAACATGAATAATAATATATACACTATCAACCTTAAAAATTATTAAGTAAGGCTCAAAATAAAAATTACAGAGTAAGTTAAAGGGCCATTAATTAAGAATTAAACTATTGTACTCTGTTTGTAAAAAATGTATTAGATGTATTAAACATTGTGCAGTATGATGGATCGCTTTTGTGTGGCCTTTCTCACCGTGGTCTTATAACTCTCACAAAAGTGACTGGGTGGGACTGTGCCAATAGGGTAATTGTGGCCCACCAAGGGGCTTGGTCAGTTTTCCCATCCCACTAGGCTTGAAAGAGAGCCAGTTCCAGATCAGAAGGAGGATCTCACCACCACTAGGGAAGAACAGCCAGGGATGGATGGTGCATCGTTTCAACCCGAGATCCCTGCACTGAGAAGCTCCCGGAACCAGGAAACAGAGAGAGAGAGAGAGAGAGAGAGCTTGAGAAGTGGTGGCAGAGAAACAACAGCAGGAGACTTCATGGTGGGTTGCCCAGCCTATGGAGGGAGAAAGCTGAGTGCCTTTGGGAAGAAGTCTTGTTGGCAGAGTAGGGTGCCTCTGGGCACTTAGTGACAGAGCTAAAAGAGCTGTTGAACACTTGTCTGAGCAGGGCAGAGGCCGAGGGCCAGAAAGGAGTGACTGTGAGCATGGCTGAGAAGAGGCTGTCCTGATGGAAAAACTGTATCCTGAGCATTCCTGAACCTGAATTATAACCTGTCACTTCCCTAATAAACCTATAATCATGGGTATCATCTGTGTGGCCATTGCAATGAATTATCAGCAGAATTGCAATGAATTATCAGCAGAGAAGTAGAGAGTGCCATGGGAGGGATGGTTGGTGTCAGAATTGGTAAAGATGGCAGAGAGAGGAGGCATATCTGAATTCTGCCTCAGAGGAATCAGCCTTGGGGTGTTGATTTTGATTCACTGTGGTTAAGAACTCAGTTGCTAATCAAAAGGTCGGTGGTTCAAACCCACCAGCCATTCCTTGGAAACCCTATGGGGCAGTTCTTCTCTGTCCTGTAGGATGGCTATGAGTCAGAATCAACTCGACAGCAATGAGTTTCCTCTTGTGAAGACAGAGGAGACCAGACATTGCCTCCACAGCATTTTTACACATGGTAATTTAAGAAAGAAAAAATCTTTAATGGCAATAGAAAAATACAATTACTGTAAATTGAAAACAATAGAATAAAATTATGTAAAGTATGATCCCATCTTATTTTTTATAACAGAAAAAAAATTATGGATACCTACATAGTAGTAAAGAGATTAATACAAAATTAATAGAAATTAGTAGTAGTTATTGGTGAATTTATTCCATCCATTGTGTTTTTTCTATACTTTTCCAATTTTTGTAAGGAGTAATTGCTTTGAAATCAGGAAAAAATACTGAAAAATAGAGAAATTGCCCAATGGAACAGCATATATACAAAGAAAATTGATTTTTAACTTGTAACATGGAAGAGCCATTTGGCAAACCACACTTTCAAAAAAAAAAATGGATACAAATGGTATCCATACTTCTCCACAAAAAAAATAAAATAAAATAGGACGCAGACCTTGCACCACACATAATAATCAATTCCAGGAGGATCATAGACCAACACAACAATAACAACAACAGCAAAATGTAAAACTACAAAACTTCTAGAAAATAATACAGAAGATTATTTTTATGACATCAGGTCAAGGAAAATTTTAAAGAATTATTGTTAATTTTGACTTCAAAGGATGTTACATGGGAAGCAACAAAGGAAGCCATAGACTGGGGAAATAACATCTGAAGTTACAAAGAGTTTTGAATCAGCTCATATAGCAAGTTCTCATAAATCATTAACCATATACAGAAAACACAATTAAAAAAGTAGGTAGAGATCAATGAAAAGTCATTTCATAAAAGAGAAATCAAATAATGCTCAGTCAGTGGTCATCTAAGATACTCCACTGGTGTCACCCCTTCGGGAGCAAGGGGGAATGAACAAAAATAAAGATACAAAGAAAAGATTAGTCCAAAGGACTAGTCGACCACAACTACCACGGTCTCTACAAGACTGATTCCAGTACAACTAGATGGTGCCTGGCTACCACCACTGACTACTCTGACAGGGATCACAACAGAGGGGCCCAGACAGGGCTGGAGAAAAATGTAGAACAAAATTCTAATTCACAAAAAAAGGCCAGACTTACTGGCCTGACAAAGACTGGAGAAATCCCGAGAGAATGGCCGCCGGACACCCTTCTAGCTCAGTAACGAAGTCACTCCCGAGGTTTACCTTTCAGCTAAAGATTAGATAGGCCCATAGGACAAAATGAGACTAAAGGGGCACACCAGCCCAGGGGCAAGTGCTAGAAGGCAGGAGGGGACAGGAAAGCTGGTAATAGGGAACCCAAGGTTGAGAAGGGAGAGTGTTGACATGTTGTGGGGTTATTAACCAATGTCATAAAACAATATGTGCACTAACTGTTTAATGAGAAATTAGTTTGTTCTGTAAACCTTTAGCTAAAGCACAATAAAAAAATAATAAAACAAGAACAAAAACAAAACAAAACAAAAACAAATAACGTTCAATCACATAAGTCATCAGAAAAAATAAATTTAAAATTAATATTGAATTATAGGTAATTAATTTTGGCCAGCCAACAAATTGATTCAGTGCTGAAAGTGTTCACTCGTTCATGCCAAGAAATTTAGAGGAAAGCTACGTGGCCAACTGAATGGAAGAGATACGTATTTGTGCTCATTTCAAACAAAGATGATGCAACATAATGTAGAAATTATCAAACAATATCATTACTATAACACACAAGTAAAATTCTGCCGAAGATAATTAAAAAACGGTTTCAGCAGTAGATCAACAGGGAACTGCCAGAAATTCACACCAGATTCAGAAGAGGACGTGGAATGAGGGATATCATTGCTGATGTCAGATGGATCCTGGCTGAAAGCAGAGAATACCAGAAAGAGGTTTACCTGTGTTTTACTGACTATGCAAAGGCATTTGACTGTGTGGATCATAACAAACTATGGATAACGTTGTGAAGAATGGGAATTCTAGAACACTTAATTGTGTTCATGAGGAGCCTGTACACAAGATATTGTGTAAATAAAAATCAGGAAAGGTGTGTTTCAGGATTGTATCCTTTCACCATACTTATTCAATCTGTATGCTAAGCAAATAATCTGAGAAGCTGGACTATGTGAAGAAGAATGTGGCATCAGGATTGGAGGAAGAGTCATTAACAATCTGTGATATGCAGATGACACAACATCCTTGCCGAAAGTGAAGAGGCCTTGAAGTATTTACTGATGAAAATCAAAGAATATAGCCTTCAATATGGATTACACCTCAACATAAAGAAAACAAAAATCTTTACAACTGGACCAATAAATAACATCTTGATAAATGGAGAAAGACTGACGTTGTCAGGGATTTCATTTTACTTGGATCCACAATCAACACCTATAGAAGCAACAGCCAAGAAATCAAGCGATGCATTGTGTTGGGCAAATCTGCTGCAAAAGATTTCTTTAAAGTGTTAAAAAGCAGAGGTGTCACATTGAAGACTCAGGTGCACTTCACCCAAACCATGGTATTTTCAAACTCCTCATATGCATGTGAAAGCTGGACAATGACTAAGGAAGACCGAAGAAGAGTTGATACATTTGAATTATGGAGTGGGCAAAGAATATCAAATATAACATGGACTGCAAAGAACAAACAAATCTGTTTTGGAACAAGTACAGCCAGAGTGCTCATTAGAAGCTAAGATGGAGAAACTTTGTCTCACATTCTTTGGACGTGTTATCAGAAGGGACCAGTTCCTGGAGAAGGACATCATGCTTGGAAAAGTAGAGGGTCAGTAAAAAAGAGGAAGACCCTAAATTGAATTGACACAGTGGCTGCAACAATGGGCTCAAACATAGCAACGATTATGAGGATGACACACGACAGGGTGTGTTTCGTTCTAATGTGCATAGGGTTGCTATGAGATGAAACGGATTTGATGGCACCTAACAACTACAACAGCAGCATTACAAAGAAAAGCCCTGGTGGCACAGTGGTTAAGTGCTTGGCTTCTTATCAAAAGGTCAGCTGTTCCACAGAAGAACAATGTGGCAGTCCATTTTTGTAAAGATTATGGCCTTGGAAACCCGATGAGACAGTTGTACTCTGTCCTACAAGGTTGCTATGAGTTGGAATCAATTCTATGGCAAGAGGTATAGCATGACAGACTCTGACTATACCAAGTGTTAATAAGGATGAGAACGGTGGAAACTCTAACACTCTACAAGAAGACATATAACTACACCTGCTCTTCACGTATTGACTATCTTCTTATCCAATATTTTGCATTTATGACAATAATAAAAATCTAGTATCTGACTAGTTTGCTCATTAACCTTGTATGTTTGGCAATACCGAATGCTGAGGTGTGAGGTGAGAGCAACACTGACTATGATGATTAAAGTTATGTGTCAGCTTGGCTAGGCCATGATTCTCAGTGGTTTGGCAGTTATGTGATGATGCCGTCATCCTCCCTCTTGGGCTCTGATGTGGTCATCCTCCATTTTCGTGTAACACTGATTTTCACATAACAACCTGGTCTTTGGAACCTAACCATGTCGATAAGTGAGGAGTGGGTGTTTTTACTATTAATTAATGAAAGTGAAGATACAAACATTTCAAAACTCAAAAACTACACTCTTAGGTGTACAACCTCAAGAAATTCGCACACATGTACCCCAGGATATATACACTAAACTATTCATAGAAGGATTTTTTCTAATTGCCATTAACTGGACACAACCCATTGCCAATTAACTGTAGAAAGGATAAGTGTATCATAGATATCTTTGTTTATAGATAGTTGGAAACGGAAAATAGTAGATCTTTTCTTGGTAGAAACTTGAGTTAAAGGTTTTCCTGGTATGAGTGCACACTATCTAAAATAGATTTTTGTTTTGGTTTTTGAGTTTGATTTTTTTTTTTTTTTGCAACATTCTTAATGCCTAGGTGAATGCCTTGTTTTTAATAGCACTTCAAGATACATTTGTTAAATTAAATATACATATATGTCCTTCCAAGAGAAATAATAATCTGGAGTCTGGTTACAAAAACTAAAATGTCAATAAAAATACATAATAAGAATACAAAGCCTGTTGGTAGGGGTCCAATAATAGCCGATGCATGTAGAGTAGATTAAGGATAGAAAGGAAGAAATTCCTTCAGTCACAGTTCAGATGTTCACTGTTTGTTTTTTTAAATTTTTTTTCAGGGTAATGACTGAATTTCTGGTAGTGTCAAAGAGAAAAGCAATTAAAAGATCTCTTATCCTTTAGAATTTGATGCCATTTAATCGACCTAGTTTTGAGAAAACGATGATGTGCAATGAACGGATCACAGTCTATGCTAATACATAGTTTGTTCCATTTATGAAATCTTTTGGGACATTAAATACATTAATCAATGGATTCTCCCTGACTGGAATCATTCTAACAGTCTCTCAGTATAGAGATATAGATACATAGATAGAGATAAACATAGATTTCACTCTCTCTCACTATATATATGTGTATATATATGTACATATATATACATATACATCCATACATATATATATATACACATACACAAATATGCATATACACGCATATAGTGAAACTCGTGAGAGGAAAACCAGAACTCTATGGACTGTCTTGTTCTTCTGGTTCTCACAGCAAATTTGCCACCTTTGACAGGGTGCATTCTTAGCACTTTTCTATTGCTTCTTTTAGTGGAAAATCTTTGAGTTTCCCTTCTCTGACAAGTTTCCACCTTATACAGGTTCTGGCTTTCACAGGTTTTACTGATACACAGGTAGTCCCCAACTTGTTTTCTAGTTACGACAAACCACACTTACGACCATCTTTTTTTTTTTTTTAACACTGCATACAGTATTGCAGCGTATAATTTGCTGATGTTATCATTCTCAGATGTTCACTCACAGATGTTTATATGTAATGTTCCCAACTCCAAAAAACAAATAAATATCAGATTTACAAAGACACTGACAATAAAAGGCATAATGAAAACTTAAAAAAAAAAAAAAAGGAAGAGGTACTCGATTTACGTCAGAACCGCTTTACTACAGAGTCATCAGAAAGGAACCCTGTCAAAAGTCAGGGACTTCTATATATAAAAATAAAAAGCAACAGACTCTTTTTAAAATGATAAAATCAGTTTCCATGTGGTACCACTCATAAAGGCTTTCATACAGATTCAGGCAGATTGACTAAAATCACAGCTTAACATTGTACAGAGTCACCCTACCATTTAATGGAGTTTCACCAGGAAATCCCTCTATTTCATAAACCTGGACTTTCTGAAATCCATGCATTTATAAAAGGTAAAAACATTCCAGCAAGCAAATGCTGTATACTCTTCGTCACTTAAGAGTATCAAGTGTACTAATGCAGATGTGGGTATTTTTCTGTAGCTTTCACTAGCATGTTTTCAAATTAAGAATGTTCCTGAATGGACTCACACATCCCCACAACTTCCATGCATTACCCTGGAACTTCTTGTTGACACCGAGAGTACATCAAGGTAAACACCTCATACGTAGTAGTAGTTGTTCTTATTTCTATTCCTACTACGTAACAGGTCATGATTCTTTGGAAAGACTTGTTTTTCAAAATTGGTATCTGTCATTTACTAGAGTTCACCTTGGTCTGGCTCAGGATTTCTGTTTTACAGTCATGACTTCACTTCTACCAAAGCTTTACAAAAAAACAGTGTAAACCGTCAAATCTTATGACTTGTGCTTAAATAAATCAGACGCAGCACGCTATTCATAAATTATTATTTTTCTTTTGTTATCTCTGGCTGTTTAGTAGTCTCAGTTTTCATAGTAACTCTCCTGTTAATGTGTTTCAAAATGGATGAAAATCTCACATTTTTCAAAAGATATGGGTTTAAGTCAGTGATTAATTTGCAGCCAGTTTTGTTGTTCTTAAGAATATAATGTAACTTAAAAGAAAATTTGAAATTTAAAGTAATATCCCTGCTTTAACAAAATTTACCTTTCTAAATTAAAGCGATTTTCCTTCCATGCTACTACCTTTTACACTGTCACTTGTATATGGGGTCCATAACTTGCACTATCATTTTATCTTCTATATTTTTTTCCAAAAATGATATCATAAAGATTTCTCCATTTTTGGTAGTCCTCATGGTTATACATTTAATGAATAAGTAGGTTATACATTTAATGACTAAATAAACTGTTGTCCATTTGAGTTGTCATAATTCAAACAAACATTTAACTCCTGCTAGACGATTGGATTGTTCTTTTTTCCTGCAATTGTATATGTACTGCAATGATTATCTATCTGCATATAAAATTTTACTCCTTTTCAATTACTTCCTTGTTGCTGTTGAGTCGATTCTAACTTATAGCGACCCTATAGGACAGAGAAGAACTGCCCCATAGTGTTCCCAGGGAGTGCCTGGTGGATTCCAACTGCTGACCTTTTGGTTAGCAGCAGTAGCTCTTAACCAGTAGGCTACAAGAGTTTGGCAGTATTTTCTGTAAAGGGCCAGAGAGTAAATATTTTAGGCTTTGCGAGACAAGATGTAAAGTTGGATATACTTTATAGGTAATTACATCATGAAAGAATACAAATTTCCACAACTTTTTAATGACAGAATTCAAAATACAGTAGTAAAAATTCAACATAATATTTGTTTGTTTTATAAAAAGGTTCACTCATAAGAAGTAAATTGTTTTGTGTTTGTTTCAAAAGAACATTTTCTTAACTGGTGTTCAAAGTTAGTGTTGCCTATGATCAAATTGACTGCAAACTTTCATCTGCAAAAACCAGTCCAGGCTCAGGGGTCATGCAAAAACAGGCAGCAAGCTGAACTTGACCATAGTTTGCAAATCCTTGCTCTAGTCCTTCAAAGAAATAGGCTCTGTTCCCTTGTTTTGAGTTCATCTGTTCTTTAATTAGAGTGTCGTCGCCCTAGGAGAAAGTAACCAAAGTTAGGTTTTAATTTTGTCTTCAAGCCTTTCTTCATAGACCAAAGGATGCATTCCCTCTCTCATGTAGATTAGCTTGTTTTGCCAGCCAACTATTTTGGGATTTGAGGCCAAATTTCCTTCAAAAAATAAGATGTTCCTTTGCTTGGTTGGCTCTGCTGTGCTTGTGTTTCCCTAAGAACCTCAAGGGTGTGACTGCATCTATAATATGTGTCTGACAGAAGATAACACAGATCAATTATCATGCCATTCTTGAAGGCTAACACCATATTGCTTTATAATGCCCCAGTGTCATTACTACTTCTCAGGTGAAAAATAAATACAAAGCTAAATAAATACATAAACCATTTTCTTTTTCTGGTTGAAAGAAATTTCTCCTTTTGATTTAACTGTTTAAGTTCTGAAACTCAAGTTTATAGAAATACCTGAACAAAGATAAATTTGAAAAATGACTAAATAACACTTAAGAAGGGAAAATTAAAAAAAAAAATAATGGTGCATCAATACAATGAACATTAGGAATCCCATTTACTGAATCAGGTAGACCTATATGTACAAGCATGGAAAGCTTTCAAAGAGGAGTAAAACATGTTGCAAGTTGATATACGTATAGGTATGTGCACAATTTCAATGTTATATATAAATGAAATGTGAAATCTAGATATAGTCTATATATGTACATAAATGTTTTATATATTATCTAGATATGTTAAAATTTCACATAGATATATACATTTGGGAAAGCATAGAAAGAGGACTGGAGGATATATACCAAATGGATAGCATTGCTTACATTGGGGGAAGGGTGGGTGTTCAAGGAGCAAGACTGGTGTTACTGTAGTCCCTACGGTAATCCAGGGATGGATAAAGTAACATTTTCACTTTTTGCTCTGTAAACAGCTGGATTAATTGTTTTTTGTTCAGTAACTATATTTCCTTTGCAATTAAAAAAGAAAATTTAATTATTTTTACACCTGATTGATTTAAGTTTCCAAATTTGGTCATGTGTTCTATCTATCATTTTATTTTAGAGACAATACATTTAGGGCACATTTCTCTATGATATATAGTATTATATTAAGTATTAAACCATACATAGCCCATACAAAACTTTTACAAAATGTGAAATGTTTAATTAACTGAAGATGTGTGTGTGTAGTTCCTTATCAAACATTGTCTCTCTTTTTTCTTTTTCCATCATTCATCTTGAAATAGTTTCATTTTTCTCATATTTATTATTGACCTCATTTTTCATCTTTTAAAATATCTTGTATATTTACCTTTGTAAATTTTGACATTTCTCAGATAATTTTTACCATAGCTTTACTGTACATGCTCATGATTTTCACCCTGGATTCCAGTAATCTGTTACTGTCTGAAATTTGAATAGAAGCAGACAGAATCCCTCAGCTCCCTCTTTCTCCTCCATCACCTCCTTAACTCTGAAGAGAAATTGCAAAGTTGATTCTAATGATGACTGAGACTGCCTAGATGTGTTGGAAATCAGGATGAGTTTTCCGTTTTAAAGCACTTAAGGTAAAAAAAAGAAAAAGTGGTATTAAACCAAAATTGAAACTCTTTAGAAAATACTCCTTAGAAAGAAAGTTGTAGGTGCGTCATACTGATGGATGTTTGATGTAAGAGAATGTTGCTTTTAATTTTACTTACATTCATCCATATTTAGGTTTCAGTGAAGTGGGGCTAGAAGCTAACTAAAAAAATTCCATAACAACAATTAGTCACCATCAATTACCTGCGAGTTGACCCATCATCTAAAAAAAAAAAAAAAGAAGAAAAAAAGGAGTACAATTGAGTTTTTGATTGTTTAAAATTAAAACTATTATTTATATTACATGGTTTTGACTATTTAATACCAGTGCTTTTTATTATTATTATTATTTTTAGCACTTTATTAAATTTTCTCACATATCCTAGCTTTTTAACTTATCAACTTTGTAAACTATGTAAATAATTTCAATGTACTTTTCAGAGATGAAAATTAGTCTTAGAGTAATGTAATGACTTTCAGATAACACAGTTAAAAATGGTAAAAGCTAGACCTCAAATTCAGTCTCCAGTCTCTTACATCCTTTATTATAAACAATTTACTGCATTTCCTCAATTTGTGTTAATAATTGAAATTATTTTGAATTATTTTAATTATATTGATTATTTTGTTTCAACTACGAGTAGGTGGAATTCAAAAAGCATTCTTAGAAATATTTAAATAAACTGGTATTGTTTTGTTAAAGATTCTGTACTCGATATTATATCCAAAACTACATAAAATTTTGAACAATGTTTTAACTGAAAAGTCAAATTAACTGGTTACTTCTAAGTAACATTGATGGGAGAAGTAGACAGCTAGGAGAAGAGGCATTTGGAACCCCACAGACCTGAATTTACACACTTGAAAAGTTATTTATTTTTTCTAGTACTCAAATTTTATATCATACAATTAGGATAATACTAGTGCTATATCATGACATTTTGGGGAGAAATAAATAAAATAATGCAAGTACATCTAAGTGGAAGATTGAATACATATTAATGATTAACATGATTGTTCCTCTTTTTTCTCTTCTTGTTATTATTAGCCAAGGCAATCAGATTAAACATTATATGAAATGTTGTATATGGGAAGGCTGGAATGTAGATAGAGATATTTCTGAGAGAAGTAATAGATATTTGTGTCTTTTCCCAAAATGTCCTTAAAAAGAAAAGTATGTACAAACGGGGACAAAAAAACAAGTAGAAGTTATCAATCATGAAAAAATTTGGTCTACCCTAAAAGCTATGAGACAAACTCATAGTATCATTTATAACTTTAAATAATTACTGGCATGCAGGTTCTTCTAATGAGGCTTTCTTTTCAAGTAGAAAGCAGTTTCAATGTGAAAATAAATGTTATTTCAAGGACTAAGTTAGCATCATACATTTCATGGAACTGAGAACCTCTCCAAGATTATTTCCATTAACATTTGGCTGGTTTTCAAAATAAAGATCTAAAACATGGTTTAAAATGATGCAGCACTTTCCCCAAATATGAGAACACTGTTCAGATATCTAGAATTCTTCTCTTTATTTTCTTTATATTTTTGTTGAGATATTTTAACTAATAATCATGTTCATTTTGAGGTATTTTCTATAATTAACACTCAGGATTCCAATTATATCTCTATTTCTATCTATTTATCTGTCTGTCTATCTTCTATGCATCTCTATTTACTTTTCTGTTTCTTTTACAGCAACTTACACTATTATGTATATAATTATATAACGTTTGTGTTCAAACATTATGTCCTAACTTAAATATGTGCTGGAAATTTTGCAAACCAAGCATGGGTAGGTGAAAGAATAATTTGTAATTTGTCTGTGCCATAAAGAAATTCATAGACTACTACAAAACCCCGCCATCAAAACAAATTACTATAATATAACAATAAATTGCAATTATAACAATGTTGAATTTTTACTGAGAATCTCTATAAAGATTCAGTGTAAGTTGCTTTATATCTGTTATTTTAATTAGTGATTAAAACCATTAATTAATAGGTAGTTTTATTATATATATTGAGATGCATGTTCTTCTAATGATGCTTTCATATTCAAAAAAGTTAAATAATTTGCTCAAAGTAACACAGACAGGAAATATCAAAACCAGAAACTTTCAAACTAGGCATGAGTGTGAATACAGATTCCTTACACTTAATCACATTGTCTCTTTAGATAATGCAATGATAACAGTAATAGAAAAAAGAAGTAAACAAATTCAATCTAATTTAGAGGTATAAAAGCAAAGTGCTATTTTGTAGTGGTAGAAGAGTAATTAAATGTTTATTGGAATTGAGGAAGACTTTAAAAGTGGTGACGTTGAGCCTATACCTTGAGGATGATGAATTTAACAATGAGATTTTTTTTTTTTTGGTCGGGGAAGGGATTGTCTACCAGCCTAGGAGTGAGAAGTTGAAATGTTCTTTGACATTAGGCACATAGAGTAATATTCTCAACATGTAAGGATAATAGGGTTGTGGAGCAGTAGAGAGAGAATTAACAGAAATGAAAAAGTGATATAAGTAGAAAATTGTCAGTGTATGTGTTTAAAAAAAACCAAACCCATTGCCATCAAGTCAATTCCCACTCATAGCAACTCTATGGACAGAGCAGAACTGCCCCCATAAGGTTTCCAAGGAGCACCTGGTGGATTCAAACTGTTGACCTTTTAGTTAGCAGCCATAGCTTCTAACCACTACACCAACAGGGTTTCTGGAGCACGTGTAGATGTAGAAAATCACTTTACTCTTCCATTTTACTTATTTTTTTTTTCCTGGTTTGAATTAGGACACATCAACATTATTCACTTCTTCGCATGCAATTAATGAGAGGACATTAACCGCAAACTGAGTAAAAATTTTCCAAATTTTAAATAATTTAAAATTTTAGCTTTATTTTTAATTTCTTTCAAAGATGTATTTGCAAACTTTTCACGGTCAAGAAAAAGTAATTGATGTCATCAGAAACAATGTAGTTAAAATCATTGATAAAATACTTAAGTTGTTCACATTTAAATATTTATGTTATATAGTACTTAAATTTCCTTTGCCTATGAAACAATAAATATATACACTAAATATCAAATGGCTTCTTTTTACAGTGTATTATTGAGTTAAAAGTTCTTATACAAAACCTTTTTATTTATATCTGGTTTCCGTAAGAAAATAATTTATCTAGGTGCACTCCTGGATTCTTCCCACCTGTTGATCATTCCTCTCCAGTGTATGTGAAATAATATATCTGCATTATGGATTTGGGGAAACTGGATACATTCAGCTCAAATCCTCCGTTCTCTTGGCAGTATACCTTTCAACATAGAAGAGGGGTTTATTTTTGCTCTTTCATTCTATAAGTTCTATCTGGACAGTCCACCTCCTCAGTAGTAAGTTTGTCAAATTCTGGAGCTTAATACTGGCAAGTCCATTTAGTTAACAAACCGAAAATTATGCCTGCCAAAGTGGACTCTATCAGCAGTCACCATGATGTGGTGGCTTCTGTGTTTACTTTCTGTTCTTTCCCTAATTCTTCAGACCACTTGGATAAAAAGTGAAATATTTATTGACGGGAATCTTAGAAAGATCTAACACAAGAATTAACTCTAAAGAAGATCTTATGATTGAGTTGGGCAGATGATGCATGAACACATGAGAAGATAAAAGTTATATCCAAGAATTTTGCAAAAAAAAAAAAAAAAAAAGTGCATGCTTACCACATAATAAACCCAAAAAACCCAACCCACTGCCGTCAAGTTGATTCTGACTCATTGCGACCTCACAGGGTTTCCAAGGCTGTAAATATCTGCGGAAGCAGACTGCCATAGCGGAGCTGCTGGTGGTTTCAAACCACTGACTTTCTGGCTAGCAGTCAACGGATTTAGCCACTGAGCCACCAGGGCTTCTTAACCACATAAAAAGTACTGAAAAAGTTTCACGGAGGAAAAGACCACAATTGACTAGGTTAACCTCACCAGGAAAGAAGATTAGATCCAGGCTTGAAATAATGGCCAATGTGTGCTTTGGCAAAATAGAACAGAGTGAGAGAAATTATACAAGGTATGTCAGGTAAATACAAAGTCAACACCTTGGTTGCTGTGATTTTGATCTTAGTTTTTGCTTCATCCAGTTGTTCATCTCACCACTGAAGGTAACAAAATATGTTAATCATATTCTGATACTTTTCCAAATATCTAGACACACTGACAGAATGATAAAGCAAGGCATATTCGATTCATAAGAATCTGGTCTCTACCTACCTTTTATTCAATAGTTATTGAACATCATCACTCTTATGGTAACACTGTAGGAAGAATACAGATGTGGATCATGCTCTTGTGAAGTTACAGTTAGAGAAGATAGACATGAAACAAATTACTTCAAATAATTGATTATGGCAGTGCAATCTTGGTGCAAAGAGTAAGTGAAGGGATAAGTTTGGAAAATAAAGGATCACTCAGTTCAGCTGAACACAGGGTTACTTCATAGTTACTTTATTATTTATTGATAATATATTATTCTAATTCATAAAATGCACCAGACACTGTGCAAATCTTTCGGAATAATGTGGCATAACTTCAGAGAAAGCAGGAATTCTTAAAAGATAACAGTTATAAGGAGAATGGAATGCCAACCTTCTGGATGTCAAGTTTATGCACAAAGAAAACCTCAGCTCTAGACACTGGCTTGTGAATTTTTTACTATTGATAATGGGATTTCTAGATAGAAGGGAATATAAATGTATAATCTGTTTGGATTTATGCTTTCATTTTAACTAACCAAGATCATGTCCTATCATTTTGTATCTTAAGGGAAAAAAAAGGGAGGGACATAGTGGTCATTTAAAAATGCCAAATAACAGGGAAAGCATATTATCCTTTTGTCTTTTCAACCATTTCCTAAATAAGATTGTAAAGAGTCATGTTGTGACTATGAAATATGCAATGTTGAGATAGAGGAAACACTTGTCTTCTAACACAGATTCCTGGGGAGTCTCACTTTTTAAGCCTTAGTTGAGTTTGCTAATAAGAACAGAAACTTGAACTCCAGTGAAGAATAAAGGCCCCCAACTATGAATTATTGTGGAAGTGCTGTCCAATTAGTGAATATCTTACTCTGATCTCTTTAAAAAGTATGTTCCTCCATCAAAAAGTTATTTGATATAGGAAACTTTATATTTTGAGAGGAAGAGGTGAGAGAACCTGACTAGAATAACTAAATCTATATATATAGTTTCTTTCTTTTCTTTCTTGGGTTTCTCCTCAAAACACTTTTTTATTTTATTGTTATTTTTAATTGTACTTTAGATGAAGATTTTCAGAAAAAATAGCTTCTCATTATACAATCAGTATACATATTGTTTTATGACAATAGTTAACAACCCCACAATATGTCAGCATTCTCCCTTCTCAACCATGGGTTCCCTATTACCAGCTTTCCTGCCCCCTCCTGCCTTCTAGTCCTTGTCCCTGGACTGTTGTGGCCTATTAGTCTTGTTTTGTTTTATGGGGCTGTCTAATCTTTGGCTGAACAGTGAGCCTCAGGAGTGACTTCATTACTGAGCTAAAAGGGTGGCAGGGGGGCCATACTCTTGGGGTTTCTCCAGTCTCTGTCAGGCCAGTAAGTATGGTCTTTGTTCTCCTCAAAATACTTTTTGTTCTCAATATTAACTTTGGAAAATTCAATTCCTCAATTAGGGCAAAATCTTGTTCGTTTCACAGTATCTCTCGCAAAGCTGGCTTCAGCTTTTGCACCTATTGTGAATGCTGGAAATTCCAAAGCAGAGGTGAATATAGCGCACCATGGGACACTACACCGGGGTTCTCAGAGTGTGTGCTCAGACTACCAGCATCAACATCACCTGTTACCTTGTTACAAATGCAGATTTTGGAGCCCCACCGCAGATCTAGTAAATCAGAAATCCAGGGGTGAGGCTTTGATATCTGTCTTTTAACTAGAGTGTTCTGACCTCACATTCAAATTTGATAACCTCTGTTGTATTTGCTTTAGCAAACCAGCACCCTTCCTCATCATTGACAGGTGGGCTTCTTGCATTCCATGGTGTTTTCCTCACTTTGTCTAACTTCTTCCGTAAAGTATCCTAGACTGTACCTCATACACCTTTATTTTCCGCCTCAGGATTGGAGAAAATAAAGAAGGACTTTTTTCACAAAAACATCTTCAACTTCACTTTCATCAGCGTTCTGTAGACAAGGTGGATACAACAGAAATACGCACATAACAATTTCAAGGATGCAAAACTTATCTAGAGACAATTTTATTTTGCTTAGTTTATACCCAAGAATCAGCATCTTGTGAGTGTTACATGCCAAAAGACCTGGCAATGCAACAAATTCATTTCCCTAGGTGTTTCTATTTGACACATTTGGAAAGCAACACAGGTAAAGAATAGAAGTGCTTATGTGAGCACATTTCCTCAGCAGCTGATATGTTAATGTTTAATTCACTTCTGTGGCAGAATGATGACAAATATGAGTCTCTAATTGAGTAGACACACAGCTGCTTTTGATATTGTACAATTAAGATCCTGTCAACAAAATATGATTAGAATATTAATTTTTTGAGGAAAAAAAAGTAGAAAACAATAACTGTGTCTGACATAGTGACACTGTGTGTGTTGAAAAACCTCAACTACATCAGTTTTATTTTATACTTTTATAGTTAATTATATATTTATAATATACTTGAATATCTTTAACTATAGATATTTACTTTATTAGACATTTCTTTGTATGAAAAGAAAGTCAGTTACATGATGGGAGGGATGTTGTTGATCGGCCAAGACCTGTACTTAGCATTTGGAAATTGATAAAACTTTCTTAAATGCACAAATAATACAAAAACAAAGAGACTTGGAATCAGAGATCTGAGTAAATCTTGAACAATATTTTTTGAGGGTCTCAGTTTTATCATCTGTAAGGAAAGGTAAAGACAAGCAAGGCTATAGCACTTAAAATACTCTCAGTATTATACTTCTATGAAATTCTAGAAATTATGATAATTCATGGATCAAATTGGAAATAAGAAGTATTTTGAAAACAATTAAAATAAAGCTATGGTCTTAGCTCAAGTAGATTCATGAGATTAAATGAGCAGCTCTCATCTGGAGGAGAGATGAGAAGGCAGAGAGGGTCAGGAGCTGATTGAATGGACAAAGGAAGTCTGGGGTGGAAAGGAAGAGTGTGCTGCCAAAGTACAGGGAGAGCAAGTAGAGTCACAAAACAATGTATGTATCAATTTTTGTATTAGAGACTAACTTGAATTGTAAACTTTCACTTAAAGGACAACAATAAAAAGAAAAAAATGAAGCTATAGCATATCAATCTATTGGGAAATAAAAGATAATAATAACTATCAAATTAAAAAATAAAAAAAGCAAACCCATTGCCTTCAAGTGGATTCCAACTCATAGTAGAACTGACCCACAGGGTTTCCAAGGAACGGCTGGTGGATTCAAACTGCCGACCTTTTGATTAGCAGCCTTAGTTCTTAACCACTGCACCACCAGGGATCTGATGATAACTACAGTAGGAATTAATTGAAATGCCATGAATGATGTTAAATTATTTTTATTCATTATTTCATGTAATTCCTACAGTATCCCTGTAAGAGTAATTCAGATTTTGTTAATAAGGAAACTATGATTTAAAGTTAAAATTTTATTTACCAAAAGTATCAAAATACTACAAGGCAGGGCTAGGTTGTATTATTATGTTGGTCTAATTCCAGGGGCCAAGATCTTAATCACCTCACATCTGTCTGCCTACTACCACCCCATACTGTTCTGATTCAACCACTTAATCCTGTGAATAAGAAAACTGAAGATTTCCACATGGAACTTTCTCCCCACAACATTTTACCTGACTAAATCTTAGCAACCCTCAAATCTCAGTTTGCAGGTAGTGTCGCCAGTATGACCAACTTGACTATTCAATCTCAGGTATGTGTCTCCCCATCACTTGTCTTTGTTATTTTCTCTTCACGAGTGCATGTGTTTTCTGAAAACTTGATTTTGAATGGACGTCCAAGGGTCCTATATACACTCTCCACTTTTTTCTCGTCTCAGATCTTTCTGTGTCTATCATTTGCTTGTTCAATTGGCCCTTAAATGATGAACACTTGTTTAACAGTTAAACAAGTATTTCAAATATAACTAGAAAATATCCAGCTGCCTAGTTGGGTTCCTTCAATCAAGTCTACAGACTAATGTCTACCTGCTTTTAGTTTTTCTCCAGGGCCTGAGATGCTACTTACATATTTTTTTCCAGGGTTTCTATTTCTCTAAAGTGTAGCTCAATATCAGGCACATTGCTCTTTCTAGAACTGAAACTGTCTCATTCATGTTTGAAGCTAATCTTCGTTGAATACAGAATTTATACATTGACAGTTTTTTCTTTCAAATTTTAAAGATGTCATTCTGTTGGTTTCTTGTTTCTGTTGTATGTTGAGAGTTCAGTTGTGGATTGTCATTATTTTTTGTTTTGTTTTTCATTAGTTTATGATCTATTTAGGTGTGATTTTCTTTGTATTTATTTTGCTTATAGTTCTCTGAGCTTCTCAAATCTGTGGATTAATTATCGCATAAGATAAACAACAACAAAAGCTGTTGACCATCCTCTCTTAAAATATTGCTTTAACACCATCCTTTCTCATCCTTCTGCAATTGCAATTGACATACGTTAGATTCTCTGAGATGTAATATGTGTATCTTATAATCTTAGCTGCTTTCTTACATTCTTATTTTTCTCTCTGTGCTTTATTTTGGGTCTTTTCTACTCACCTCATGTCCAGTTCACCAATTTTCTTCTGATATGTCCAAACTTTTGTTAAACTTGCACTGCTGTTGTTGTTAGGTGCCTTCTAGTCACTTGTAACTCATAGCAACCCTACGTGCAATGGAAAGAAACACTGCCTGGTCCTGTACCATCCTCAACAATCATTGCTACGTTTAAGCCCATTGTTGCAGCCACTGTGTCAATCCATCTCTTGAAGATCTTCCTCTTTTTCACTGACCCTCTACCTTACCAAGCATGACATCTTTCTCCAGGGGCTGGTCCCTCTTGATATCTTGCACTAAGTTCATAATTTGCCCTAAGCTCATAATTTGAGATAGTTATTTTTCAGATATAAAGTAATTTTTTTCTCTACTTTTTTTCCCTATCTGATTGAACACATAGATCCCAGTTATTTCATATTCTTTACCTGCTACTTGTATCATCTTTGATTCTATTTCTCTCTCTCTCCTTTTTTTTTTAATTTCTGTATTTCATGTTTAGTAAAATTTGTTGTACGCAGTAGATTGTTTATTTAAAAAAAAGTGTAGAGGGTAGAGATGACATAGTCCTTATCCAGAAAGCAAGTACTCTAGTACTCTTTTCTTCATTAAGTGAGTAGAGAATTAATCACCTCAAGTCAATCAGGATAGAGTAGGGACAGAACTAGGCTGCAGTTTTAGTGAGAAGACGTGTGATTGAGGAACATGAGAGACATTAGAGAGTCACATTCCCTCAACTGTATATTTGATTCTGTATATTTTTAGCCCCACACTCATTTTATTTGCTAGTTTGTTAGTCAATCAAAGGGAAAATAACCTCAACCATGTTTAAGCCAGTATTGTCTTAATCAAAGTGAAAATAGCCTTATCTATGTTTAAGCCAATATTGTCATAAATATTGAGACCAGCATTTTGTGATTTTGCATAGTTCTTATGTATATAAAAATAATCGATTCAAATGTCCCTATTGATAGATATTTATCTTTTTTCCATTTTTTCTACTATAAATAATAGTCTGATGGACTTTCTTGTGCATGCATATGTGTTTTCTTTGTATAATTCTGCCTTTATGGTAAATTTCAAGAAGTGTAATTTCTGAGACAAGTGATACGTATCTAAAATTTTGATGGAAATGGAGTTCATTGTTTTTATATTTTTACCAGTAACAGGGTATTGTCAGTTTTTAGTCTTTGGCAACATCAAAGTAAATAAACATATGACAGTAAAGATTCTCAAAACCTATATTTAAGCTACTTTCTAGGAAAAAATATATTTGTTGGCATTTAATATTACCTATCTTAGACACTCTGGTGATGTAGTGGTTGCTATGGCTGCTAACCACAATGTCGGCAGTTGGAATCCACCAGGCACTCCTTGGAAGCCCTATGGGACAGTTTTACTCTGTCCTGTAGGGTCACTAAGC
This sequence comes from Dugong dugon, assembly GCA_030035585.1. Classification (NCBI taxonomy): domain Eukaryota; kingdom Metazoa; phylum Chordata; class Mammalia; order Sirenia; family Dugongidae; genus Dugong; species Dugong dugon. Next base: position 110,750,665 of record CM057467.1, read on the forward strand.
GTTGGAACCAACTGACTCAATGGCAATGGATTTTTTTTTTTTTTACTTTTTTTTATTTTAGACACTCACAGTGATTCTCTTTATCTCTCTCCTTTCTCTCTCTCTTTTTTAAATTGTGCTTTAGGTGAAAGTTTACAGCTCAATTTAATTTTTCATTCAAAAATTTATACCTTAGAGAAATAAGGGCCATCACACAAGTAGACATAGTCATACCTTTTCTCTTTTCCTGTTCCTTTTTTTCCCTCTGACAGTCAATACTTTCTTGTATATGAGTTGGATTCAAATTAGGGATGATAGAATTGAATATCTTTAAAGAAGGTACTCAGAATTATTCAGAGCTATTACGTGTATTATTCTCCAATAAAAGCAAGGTATTGCTAGTGGCAATTCATAAATGTCACAAATGTAGCAAATGCAGTGTGTGATGAGTGATTCTTATTAGTTTGCTCTTCTCCAAAATTTGCAAGACAAATGTCGAGGGAGGAACAGTGATTGCTTTGCTTTTGACCTTTTCTCCCATGTACTCTTTAAAAAACTCATTTGTATTAAGGTCACTTGGTATTCATGTCCATATCAAGCAATGGCATCCTTGTTTCGAAAAAAATCTTGTGACATAGCCTTTTGGGATTTAGAAGGCATTTGTTAGAAAATTGCCTGGAAAGCCAAACTGAAGTAGACTCCAAGTGTGTGAGAGACATGTGTATTCTGGCCCTGCATTCTGCCTACAGTAAAAATGAAAGGATTGGTTTAAAAATGTCTAAAAACCATAAAGTGTGTATGTATGTTCTCTATCTACTTAAGTCCTTCATATTAAATAATATGATCAGATATTTATAAATACGTTTACCATTTTTGACTTTTTATTAAAGTAGCATATACCTGCAGAAAAGTACATAATTGGACACTGTTTAAATTTTCAAAAATGTGAACATATTTTTATGTAACTAGTACACACATAAACATTTCTAGTACTCTAAAGCCCCCTTTGTGTTCTCTTGCAATCACTATGCCCACAGCCCCATTAAGGGTGACCAATATCCTTATTTATAACAATATAAAATAATTTAACCTGTTTTTGTAGCTGATATTACTGGCATCGTAGAATATATGCTCATTTCAGTCTGCCTTCATTCATTTCTTCTGAGTTTCGCTGATATTATTGTGTGTTGCAAATCATTCATTCATTTTACTCAATAGCATTCTAACATGTAAATAGCTGTTCAACCAATGAAAGGTGTTAAGGGCCTTTCCAGGTTTAGGCTATTAGGAATAGTGCTAAAACCATCAGCCTAGAACATCTCTTCTGGTGAAAATGTATACAGTGAAATTTCTATGCCTTGGAGAATACACAGATTTAAAAGATGCTGCTAAACACTTTTCTAGAGTAGTTGTACCAAATTATACTCCCTCAAGCAGAGTATGAGGATTCCAGTTGTTCCACATAATAATAATTTCTCATACCTATCATTTTTGAGCACTTAGAAAAGTTACTGTTCAGTGAGTAGGCAATTTACATAGGTTACCACTAATCCTCAAAAAAATCCTCACAAAGTCAATATTCAATTTTTACTTGGCGGATGAAAAAATTCATCATTCATCAAAAATCTAGTGCAGGTATTTTTGTGTGTGTGTGTGTGCCAGACATTGTGCTAAACATTGAGGATACTAAGGTTTTATGGCACTGTCCATGCCTCTAAGACTACAAATACTGTGCCCGTTGGTAGTGTCACAAAAAGATACATGTGTACTTTTATTGATGAGTTCTGAAAGACCTTCTTATCTCAATCTTGAGTTTCTTTACTTCCAAAAGGCAGTTATGAGAACACTCTCTTTCTGAAGGCAAATGTTTTTAGGTCTGTTCTCTGTCCTTTAACTGATTTGCTATCCATCTTTAAATTATTTCACATGGTATTATTTTCATTCAAGAGCCTCTACTTGGTCTAGATTCTTGACTTTGCTATTATTTCTCTTAATCTTTACTTCTTTCCTGGTGGTATGGTGGTTAAGTGTTCAGATGCTAACCTAAAGATTGGTGGTTCAAACCCACCTGCCACTCTGATTGAAAGATGTGGCAGTCTGCTTCTGTAAAGATTAAAAACAAACAAACAAAAAAACCATTGCCATTGAATTGATTCCCACTCATAGCCTTGAACCCCTATGGGGCAATTCTACTCTGTACTATAAGGTTGCTATGAGTCAGAATGGATTCCACTGCAGTAGGTTTGGTTTTAATATGTAGTGCTGACGAGATCACAATAAAATTACTAAATGATTGCTAATTAAGTTTTATTTTATTTTTCCTGACACCTTTCCATGTGACTTTATCATTGCTATGGTCATGATTGTAGGAAAATAATTTAACTATGAATGCTGCTCCAATGGGTGTTGTTTTCTTTCTTTCTTTTTCCTATTTATATTGAATACTTACCAATATTTCTTTTTGAATAACACATACTATTTGTATAAAACATATGTTCTTAATTCAACTTTTTTTAAATGCACATATTGCCAAACCATTCAATGTTTAATACCAATACACAATAATAAAATACAATGGATATTTGGCTATTTATCATTTGCGATGCATTTTTAAAAATATTACTTCATTTAAATCTTCTAACATGACCATAATGTAATAGTTTACACATAAGGAGACTGAAACTTAGAAAATGTAAATACCTTTTCTGAGTTAACATAGCTATAAGCAGTCTTGAAACCAGGTTTTCTAACTCTACATTAAGTATAATTTTCAATAGATTACAAAATGTATGAAGGTAAGGGCAATATATGTTTTTTCATTAATATTTGCTTAGCTTCTAGCTCAACATCCTATATACATAAATGTGGTTCAGTACTGTTTACCTTACATTTTGTCCCAATGTCTGTGAAAGAGAGTTCCTTTTGCTACTTATTAACATTCAAGAATGTTCTGAACACGTATTTTATCATTCACATAGGAAGATAATATTTTGAGAAGAAATATGATATAAAATTCCAGAGATCTAAAGGAACAACTCAGAGTTTTATTAACAGTTTTAGAACAGATAATAAGAAAAATATTTTCCTCATATGACATTTGGACAATTAGCAACTTAGATGTGGCTTATGAAATATCAATGCTTTAAGGAATGCATTTTGATACTTTTAATGATAATAGATGTTGAATTTTGTAGAACTTTACATGTAAAATAAGCATTAAGTCCAAAAAACTCAAAAAGATTTAATCAATCATCCAAATTCATATGACCTGGAGTTCAACCGAAGTGTTCTGACCGGTTGCAAGGCCAGTATTATTTTCACACAATGCTTCCCTTAGAAAACAATTAAAACATAATTTGGAAAAATAAGGAATGTAAATACTAAAAAAAAAAAACAAACCTATTTCTCCTCCAGTAGCAGAGAAGTTAATTTCCATGGAAATTATTGAACAATATCATTACTATCACACCCAATAAAATTTTGCTGAAGATAATTAAAAAACAGTTGCAGCAGTACATCAACAAGAAACTGTTAGAAATTCAAGCCAGATTCAGAAGAGGACATGGAATGCTGATGTCAGATGGATCTAGGCTGAAAGCAGAGAATACCAGAAAGATGTTTACCTGTGTTTTATTGACTATGGAAAGACATTTGACTACGTGGATGATAACAAATTACGGATGACATTGTGAAGAATGGGAATTCCAGAACACTTATTTGTGCTCATGAAGAACTTGTACATAGATCAAGGGGCAGTTTCATTCAAACAAGGGGCAGTTGCATTCATAATTTAAAATCAGGAAAGGTGAGTGTCAGGGTTGTATCCTTTCACCATACTTATTCAATCTGTATGCTGAGCAAATAATCCGATCAGCTAGACTATATAAAGATGACCACAGTATCAGTTTTGGAGGAAGACTCATCAACAACCTACAATATGCAGATGACACCACCTTGCTTGCTGAAAAGTGAAGAGGACTTAAAGCACCTTCTGATGAAGATCAAAAACTATATTCTTCATTATGTATTACACTTCAACATAAAGAAAACAAAATTCCTCACAACTGAACCAATAAGCAACATCATGATAAACAGAGAATATATTGAAGTGGTCAAGGATTTCATTTTACTTGAATCCACAATCAATGACCATGGAAGCAGAAATCAAAGAAGCAAATGACATATTGCATTGGGCAAATCTGCTGCAAAAGACCTTTTTGAAGTGTTGAAAAGCAAAGATGTCGCTCTGAGGACTAAGGTGCGCCTGACACAAGTCATGATAGTTTCAATCACGGGCTATGCATGCAAAAGCTGGACAATGAATAAGGAAGACTGAAGAAGAATCAACACATTTGAATCATGGTGTTGGTGAAGAATATTGAATTATGGTGTTGGTAAATGTAATGGACTGCCAGGAGAGCAAACAGGTCTGTCTTGGAGGAAATACAGCTAGAATGCTCCTTAGAAGCGAGGATGGTGAGACTTACTCTCATGCGATTTGGATATGTTATCAGAAAGAATCTGTCCCTGGAGCTTGGCAAGGCAAAGCGTCAACAAAACAGAGGAAGAACCTCGAGGAGATGGATTTATATGCAACAATGGGCTCAAACATAGCAACAATTGCAGGGATGGCACAGGACCAGGCAGTACTTCATTCTGTCATACATAGGCTTTCTATGAGTGAGAACCGACCTGACAGCACCTAACAACAGCAAAGAGCAGATAAACGGTTACCGTACATCGTTGAGGTCTTTTGGAACTTTTTGTACTGTTCTATATCTTGTGCATTAGTGTCACATGTTATACGTAGCATGAATCTAGCAAATAAATACAACTCCCTGTTAGTAGTCAGAGTTCAGCAGCACGAAATCCATATTAAATCTCCTGGAATGTACTCTGTGTATGGGATCACTTGATCTGACAAGCTGATAGCTCAAGTAGCTGAACAGCAAAAATATTGCTTGCGATTTATCAAAATCATATTTGAATATTCATACAGTTTAGCAGTCTAGTATATTCAATGTTGTTGCATAATGAATAGGTAGGCTTTCCTAACTTAACACCTAAAAAGGCTTGAGTGTATGATTTTAATCATAATTAATGTGCATGGGGCTAACTTTGCAATGCCAAGAAATGTAATCCAGGCTTATTTCCATGTTAATGATAGGAAAGTGAATGAAATCACTTTGAGTGATTGTTTTCATCTGCAGTAATTAAAATTTGAAAGATAATTTGAAAAATTGGCTCTAAAAAGTTGTAAATTACAGTTACATAGAAATGCATTTTTTGGAATGCATGAGAAAGGAAGAGTTCTGATACATATGTGTTAATTGTGTTTTGTTTGTTTGAGTGTGGAGTTTTCACTCATTGTTAATGGAATAACCCACTTTGCTAAATATCTTAACAATTCTGATGACAGAAAATTAGCAAGAGACTAAACTGAAATTAATCTGAAGAACTAAGATTATCTCATGAACTCCATTTAGCTCTTTACAATAAAAGTCATTATCTTAGTCATCTAGTGCTGCTATAACAGAAATACCACAAGTGGATGGTTTTAACAAAGAGAAGTTTATTCTCTCATAGTCCACTAGGCTACAAGTCCAAATTCAGGGTGCGAGCTCCAGGGGAAGGCTTTCTCTCTCTGTCAGCTGTGGAGGAAGGTCTTTGTCATCAATCGTCCCTTGATCTAGGAGCTTCTCTGTGCAGGAACCTCAGGTCCAAGGGACTCATTCTCCTCCTGGTGCTGCTTTCTTGGTAGTATGAGGTCCTCAACTCTGCTTGCTTCCCTTTCCTTTTATCTCTTGTAAGATAAAAGGTGGTGCAGGCCATAACCCAGGGAAACTCCCTTTTCATTGGATTAAGGATGTGATTTTAGTGAGGGTATTACAATCCCTCCCTAATCCTCTTTAACATAATCTAATTTTGCCTCATTAACCACAGACAGAAATTAGGGTTTACAACATGTAGGAAAATTACAATCACAAAATGGAGGACAACCACACAATACTAGGAATAATGGCCTAACTTAGTTGACACATATTTTGGGGGGACACAATTCAATCCATGACAGTCATTGAAAACAAAATATAGGATGAGTATATAATCAAAGAAAATAATTCAGATTTATTTTTAACATCAGTAATATAATTTTGATTAGCAGTCTCAAGGTAGTCAGAAGCAATGACTTTAGTATAACCATAGGAAAAAAATTAACCTTGCCTACTTACCTTTTTGTTTTGGCCAGAATGTCTAAAATCTTAGCCAAGAAGTCTTCCAGTGAACTTGGGATCAATCTGACTTACAGCTAAACTAGCTCATGATTGAAATTGGAATGCTTGAGAAAATTCAAGAGGTCTGGCTGTGATTTCCATTGAATTTAGGAAATCATTTGGAACATAGCCTGAAGCTAGAAGAAAGTTTTGCCCGCCAATTTGTGCACTGGGCTTAATTTTGTGGTTATGTGTGAGATTCTATCTTAAAGTTCCAGAAATAACATTTGGATTTTGTTTCTGAAATTTTTGTCATTTGTGTTGACCAGAACATCTCCATGCAGGAAACCAGCTAACATAAGGGTCACACATTGTGCTTGCAGACATAGAGGTCCCTAGAGTGCACTAATAATAGTTAATTTGGTTCTAGGCCTTTTGCCAGGAAGATGACATGAAGGCATATGCTACAGTGGGAGAAGTTGCTACTTCTGCCATTTTCACTCTCTCTTCCAAAAATTTCCTGGCAACAGAAACATTACAAGCAAGGAGGAAGAGAAAGAATCCATTACATAGAAATCTTCTTTCTGTGTCATCTCACAAGGTACAGCATATATGTGTGTATAATCTCCTAGTATGCTTGTAGAAAGAATGGGGCATTAGGTGAGAAATAGACTGCATATTCTGGGAAATGTTGTTACAACTCTGAAGCAGGTGAGATAAAAGGAGTACAGATCCAAAAAGTAGAAAATTTAACAACGTAGCAAGCGCAGCTACATAAAATCAACATATAAACCAAATCTGTGAAAACTTAGCTTTCCCTCTCAATCATCAGAACGGCTTTATGACAGAGGCTTGTAGGGATCTTCAGACAAAATCATTAATCGTAAAACCCTAGTGAGATCAAAGAGAAACTATTCTCAAACTAATGCTATTATGTAGGCCCAGAGGCCTTAATGAAATTAGACCAAAAAAAAAAAAAACAAAACAAAAAGAATTTGTCATGTTACATGATTTAGATCACATCCAAAAATACTAGAACAATGCTAATATCAGGGCCATGATTGTTGGAGAATGAGTCCTGCCAACAATTATACCCATGAAGAAACTTCATAGTGTCAAGAGGGTCATCCTAGTTATTCCTTTTGTTGTTGTTGTTCTTAGTTTCTAGGTCTCTCTCTCTCTCAGGGACCAGGACATCCTTTTGCTCACCTCTGCTTATTCACTGTTAGGTACTCTGAGGTGGTATGTATAATTGCACCAACTTCCCAGCTTTCTTACCCGCTCACAAATTTTGATCTCTTGTATTTTCATTTTCATTTAGTTCAAAATATTTTCTAATTTTCCTTGGGACTTTCTTTTTGACTCATATGTTATTTAGAAGTGTTATTTTTTAATTTCCTACCTGGGAATTTTCCAGGCATCTTTTCATATTTTATGTGCATGTTTTTAGTTTAATTTCATTATGGCAAAAGAACACAATTGATTTCAATATTTTTTTAACTTGTTAAGATTTGTTTTATACCTCATAATATAAACTATCCTGGTGAACGTTTCATGGGCCCTTAAAAGAGTATGTATTCAACTGTTGCTTAAATGAATATTCTATAATATCAACTAGGTAAAAGTTGGTTGATGGTATTAATCAGGTTTTCTATATCTGTGATGATTTTTTGTCTTCTTGGTCTATCAATTGCAGTAAGAGAAGTGCTGAAGTTTCCACGTATAATTTTAAATTTGTCTATTTTTGTCCTCTTAGATGTATCAGGAATTGATGTTTAGACTACTTCTATTTTACATAATTGTGCTGATAGAGTTTTGATTTGGCTCTATCATTTTATTATTTGTGTTTTATGTGTCCCTGTCCTCTCCTCTGTTCTTCTTTTCCTGCCTTTTTTTGGATTATTTGAATTTTTTTTTTTTTTTTTAGTGTGTCTATTGTAACACATCTATTGATGCTTTCCTGCATGTCTTTGAATTTTCCATTTTAGCGACTACTCTAAGGATTACAATATACATAGCTAATTTATAGCTCTAGTGGCATAATGGTTAAGAGCTCCGCTGCTAATCAAAAGGTCGGCAGTTCAAATCCCCCAGCCAATCCTTGGAAACCCGATGGGGTAGTTCTACTCTGTCCTACAGGGTTGCTATGAGTTGGAATCAACTCGATGGCACCTAACTACAACGATTTATAGTCTATTTGGAGTTATCATGTTACCACTTCAAAGAAAATGTAGAAGCCTTACTTCCATATCATCCACTTTACCCTTTACATTTTATAGGATAGTTTTCATGTGTATTACATTTATATACTTTGAAGCACAATAGAAAATGGTAAACTTTTTAGCTTTCAATTCATATTTTAAGGAACTAAAAAAGAGATACATACTCTTTTCTAGTTACCCAGTCTTTTACCTTTATGGTGAAATTGTTATCATTTCTGATGCTTTTCATTCATTCATAATATCCCATGTCTCCCTCTACTATCATTTGCCTACAGCCTGAAGACTTTCCTTAACATTTATTTCAAAGCAGGTCCACCAGTAGCACATTTTCTTAGTTTTCTTTCATTTGTAAACACCTCTACTTTTTTCTTTATTCCTGAAAGATATTTTCACTTGGTCTACATTCTGGGTTAACAGTTTCTTTGTCTCAGCACTTTTAAAAATATTACTCTATTGCCTTTCTGATGTGAAATCTATATTTATTCAAATCATTATTCCTGTCTATATATACAATATTCATACACACACACACATGTAGAAAAACGAAAACCCATTGCTGTTGATTCTGACTCATAGTGATATACGTATGTATATAAATATACATATTATATATATATATATATACATATATACACACACACGTAGGTTTTTCCTCTAGATACTTAAATATGTTTGTCTTTACCTTTTGTTTACTAAAGTTTCATTTTGATATATCTTGGTGTACTTTTCTTTGAATTTATCATTTTGGAGTTTACTGAGCTTCTTGAATCTGTAATTTATATCTTTTACCATTTTGAGGATAGTTCTAGTCACTATTTCTTCAAATATTTTTTTCTTAACCAATTACTTTCTCTTCTACTTTTGGGAGTAAAGTGACATGAATGTTAGGCCTTTGGATATTTTAAAATGTTTCTTACTCTGTTTTTCAGATTGGGTAATATTGATCTTTCTTCTTCTGTAATCTCCATTCTGCTACTGATTCCTCTAGTTGTATTTTGTTTCATGTATTATATTATTTAGCTCTAAAATTTTCATTTTTTCTCCTGTATGACATCTAGTCTACCACTTGTGTGTCAGTTTGTCATACTGTGATGTCTTGTGTGTTGCTGTGATACTGGAAGCTATGTCACTAGTATTTCAAATAATAGCAGGGTCACTCATGGTGGACAGGTTTCAGGGGAGCTCCAGATTAAGAAGAACTAGAAAGGAGGACTTGGTGATCCACTTCTTAAAAAACTGGCCTTATGAATATTAGTGAAACATTGTTTGATATAGTGCCAAGGATGAGTTCCTCAGGTTGGAAGGCACTCAAAATATGACGGGGAAGAGTTGCCTCTTCAAATTAGAGTTGACCCTAAGGACATGGATGAAGTAAAGCTTTCAGGATCTTTATTTGCTGATGTGACATGACTCAAAATGAGATGAAACAGCTGCAAACATCCATTAATAGTAGTAACTTGGAATGTACAGATTATGAATGTAGGAAAATTTGAAGTTGTCAAAATTGAGATGACATGCTTGAAGATAGATATCCTAGGCATGAAGTGAGCTAAAATGGACTGGCATTGGCCATTCTGAGTCAGAAAATCAAATTGTCTCCTACGCCAGGAATGAACAATTGAAGAGGAATGGTGTCACATTAATCATCAAAAACAACATCTCAATATGTATGCTGAAGTACAATGCTGTCAGTGATAGGATAATATCCATACACCTACAAAGGAATACCAGTTAATACAACTATTATTCAAATTTACTCATCAACCACTAATGGCAAAAATAAATTGAAGATGTTTACCAGTTTCTGTAGTCTCAAATTGATTAAAAATGCAATCAAGATGCAATAGATAATTACTGAAGTACGATCAGTAGTTGGAAAATATGACCTTGGTGATAGAAACGATGCCAGAGATCACGTGAAAGAATTTTGCAAGACCAACGACATATTTATTAGAAATAACTTTCTTCAACAACATAAACGGCCTTCACCAGGTGAATTCACAGGAATCAAATTGAGTACATCTATGGAACGAAACAATAAAGAAGCTCAATATCGTCAGTCAGAACAAGGCCAGGGACCGACTGTGGAGATGATCATCAATTGCTCATTTGCAAGTTCACGTTGAAGCTGAAAAAAATTAAAACAAGCCCATGAGAGCCAAAGTACAACCTTGAGCATATCACACTTGAATATAAAGACCTTCTAAGAATAGATTTGATACATGGAACATTAATGATGAAAGACCAGACAAGTTGTAGGATGACATCAAGGACATCATAGATGAAGAAAGCAAAAGGTCATTAAGAAGGCAGAAAAGAAAGAAAATACCAAAATGAATGTCAAAAGAGACTCTGAAACTTACTCTTGATCATAGAGTAGCTAACACAAATAGAAGAAATGATGAAATAAAAGAGCTGAACAGAAGATTTCAAAGGGTAGCTTGGGAAGACAAAAATATCATAATGAAATATGCAAAGACCTGGAGTTAGAAAACCAAAAGGGAAAAACACAGTAGGTATTTCTCAAGCTGAAAGAAGTGAAGAAAAAAAATTCAAGCCTTCAGTTAGGATACTGAAGGATTCTATGGGTAAACTCCCCCACGAGTCTGTCAGTTTGTCATACTGTGGGGTATTGTGTGTTGCTGTGATGCTGGAAGCTGCACCACCGGTACTCAAATACCAGCAGGGTCACCCATGGCAGACAGGTTTCAGCTGAGCTTCCAGACTAAGACAGACTAGGAAGAAGGACCCGGTGGTCTATTTCTGAAAAGAATTAGCCGGTGAAAACCTTATGAATAGCAGTGGAACATTGTCTGTTATAGTGCTGGAAGATGAGCCCCTCAGGTTGGAAGATGCTCAAAAGATAACTGAGGAACACTGCCTCCTCAAAGTAAAGTCAACCTTAATGAAGTGGATGGAGTCAAGCTTTCGGGATCTTCATTTGCTGATGTGGTACAACTCAAAATATGAAGAAACAGTTATAAACATCCATTAATAATCAGAATGTGGAATGTACGAAGTATGAATCTAGGAAAATTGGAAATCATCAAAAATGAAATGCAACACATAAAGATCAATATCCTAGGCATCAGGGAGCTGAAATGGACTAGTATTGGTCATTTTGAATCAGACAATCATATAGTCTACTACGCCGAGAATGACAACTTGAATAGGAATGGCATTGCATTCATTGTCAAAAAGAACATTTCAAGATCTATCCTGAAGTACAACACTGTCAGTGGTAGGATAATATCCATACACCTACAAGTAAGACCAGTTAATACGACTCTTATTCAAATTTATGCACCACCACTAAGGCCAAAGATGAAGAAATTGAAGATTTTTTTACCAACTTCTACAGTCTGAAATTGATTGAACATGCAATCAGGATGCCCTGATAATTACTGGTGATTGGAATGGAAACCAAAGAAAAAGTTTCTGTAGTTGAAAAATATGGCCTTGGTGAAATGATGACAGAGATTGTGTGACTGAAGTTTGCAAGACCAATGACTTCTTCATTGCACATACCTCTTTTCAACAACACAAACAGCGACTATACACATGGACATCACCACACGGGATACACAGGAATCAAATGGAGTACATCTGTGGAAAGAGATGATGGAAAAGCTCAATATCATCAGGCAGAACAAGGCCAGGGGCCGACTGTGGATCAGAACATCAACTGCTCACAGGCAAGTTCAAGATGAAACTGAAGAAAATTAGAACAAGTCTATGAGAGCCAAAGTACTACCTTGAGTATATCCCACCTGAATTTAGAGACCATCTCAAACATAGATTTAGCACAGTTAACACTATGACAGAAGACCAGACGAATTGTGGAATGACATCAAGGATATCATACATGAAGAAAGCAAGAGGTCATTAAAAAGACAGGAAAGAAAGAAAAGACCTAAATGAATGTCAGAAGAGACTCTGAAACTTGCTTTTGAGTGTCAAGTACCTAAAGCAAATGGAAAAAATGATGAAGTAAAAGAACTGAACAGAAGATTTCAAAGGGTGGCTTGAGAAGACAAAGTAAATTATTAGGATGACATGTGCAAAGACTTGGAGATAGAAAACCAAAAGGGAAGAATACACTCAGCACTTCTCAAGCTGGAAGAACTGAAGAAAAAAATTCCAGCCTTGAGTTTCAATATTGAAGGATTCCATGTGGAAAATATTAAACAACACAGGAAGAATCAAAAGAAGAGGGATGGAATACACAGTCACTATACCAAAAAGAACTGATTGGCGTTCAAACATTTCAGGAGATAACATATGATCAGAAACCGACAGTACTGAAGGAAGAAGTCCAAGCTGCACTGAAGGCATTGGCGAAAAATAATGTGCCGGGAATTGACAGAACACCAATTGAGATGTTTCAACAAATGGATAAAGTGCTGGAAGTGCTCACTCATCTATGCCAAGAAATTTGGAAGACACCTACCTGACCAAATGACTGGAAGAGAACTATATTTATGCCTATTTCCAAGAAAGGTGATCCTACTGAATGTGGAAATTATCAAACAATATCATTAATATCACATGCAAGCAAAATTTTGCTGAAGTTATTCAAAAGCCACTGCAAGAGTATATCTACTGGGAACTGCCAGAAATTCAAGCCAGATTTAGAGGAGGACTTAGAACCAGGGATATCATTGCTAATGTCCAGTGGATCCTGGCTGAAAGTAGAGAATACCAGAAAGATGTTTACCTGTGTTTTATTGAGTATACAAAGGCATTTGACTGTGTGGATCATAACAAATTATGAATAACATTGCAGAGAATGAGAATTCTGGAACACTTAATTGTGTTCATGAGGAATCTGTACATGGATCAAGAGGCAGTTGTTTGAATAGAACAAGGGGGTACTGCATGGTTTAAAGTCAGGAAAGGTGTGTGTAAGGGTTGTATTCTTTCAACATACCTATTCAATCTGTATGCTGAGCAGATAATCCAAGAAGCTGGACTATATGAAGAAGAATGGCGCATTGGGATTGGAGGAAGACTCATTAACAACCTGCATTATGCAGATGACATAACCTTGCTTGCTGAAAGTGAAGAGGACTTGAAGCACTTACTGATGAAGATCAAAGACCACAACCTTCAGTATGGATTACACCTCAACATAAAGAAAACAAAAATCCTTACAACAGTACCAATAAGCAACATCATGATAAACGGAGACAAGTTTGAAGTTGTCAAGGTTTTCATTTTACTTGGATCCACTATCAACACCCATGGAAGCAGCAGTCAAGAAATCAAAAGATGCATTGCATTGGGCAAAATGGCTACAAAAGACCTCTTTAAAATGCGGAAAAGCAAAGATGTCACCTTGAGGACTAAGGTGTGCCTGACCCAAGCCATGGTATTTTCAATTGCCTCGTTTGCATGCAAAAGTTGGACAATGAATAAGGAAGACCGAAGAAGAACTGACACCTTTGAATTGTGGTGTTGGTGAAGAATATCGAATATACCATGGAATGCCAAAAGAACAAACAAATCTGTCTTGGAAGAAGTACAACCAGAATGCTCCTTAGATGTAAGGATGGTGAGACTATGTCTCACATACTTTGGACATGTTATCAGGAGAGATCAGTCCTGGAGAAGGACATCATGCTTGGTAAAGTAGAGGGTCAGCAAAAAAGAGGAAGGCCCTCAATGAGATGGACTGACACAGTGGCTGCAACAATGGGCTCAAGCATAGAAACAATTGTAAGGATGATGCAGAACTGTGCATTGTTTTGTTCTGTTGTGCACAGGGTTGCTATGAGTTGGAACTGACTCGATGGCATCTAACAACAACATGGGCAAAATATGGAACTATGCTGGAAGCATCAATAGAAGAAGGAAGGAATACACAGATTCACTGTCCTGAAAAGATTTGGTTGATGTTCAACCATTTCAGGAGGTAGCATATGATCAAGAACCAATGGTATGGAAGTAAGGAATCCAAGCTGCACTGCAGACATTGACAAAAAACAAGGCTCCAGGATATGACAGAATACCAATTGAGATATTTCTACAAATGGATGCAACCCTGGAAAAGTTCATTCCTCTATACCAAGAAATTTGGTAGACAGCTACCTGGCCAACTGACTGGAAGATATCTGTATTTGTGCCCACTACAAAGAAAGGTGATCCAACTGAATGCAGAAATTATTGAACAATATCATTAATATCACATGCAAGTAACATTTTGCTGAAGATAATTCAAAAATGGTTGCAACAGTGTATCTACAAGGCACTACCAGAAATTCAAGCTGGCTTCAAAAGAGGACGTGGAATGAGGGGTATTATTGCTGATGTCAGATGGAGCTTGGCTGAAAGTAGAGAATACTAGAAAGATGTTTACCTGTGTTTCATTGACTATGCAAAGGCATTTGACTTCATGGATCATAGTGAATTATGGATAACATTGTGAAGAATGGGAATTCCAGGACACTTCACCGTGCTCATGAGGAAGCTGTACGTAGACCAAGAGGCAGTCATTTGAACATAACAAGGGGATACTGTGTGGTTTAAAATCAGAGTAGGTGTATATCATGGTTGTATTTTTTCACTATACTTATTCAATCTGTATACTGAGAAAATAATACAAGAAGCTGGACTACATGAAGAAGAATGTGGCATCAGAATTGGAGGAAAATTCATTAACATCCTGCTAAACGCAGATGACACAACCTTGCTTGCTGAAAGTGAAGAGGATTTGAAGCACTTACTGACAAAGATCAAAGATAACAACCTTCAGTATGGATCACACTTCAACATAAAGAAAACAAAAATCCTCACAACTGGCCAAATAGGCAACATCGTGATAAACAGAGAAAAGACTGAAGTTTTCAAGGATTTCATTTTACTTGGATCCACAATCAACATTAATTGAAGCAGTAGTTAAGAAAGTAAATGACATATTGCATTGGGCTAATCTGCTGCAAACAATCTCTTTAAAGTGATAAAAAGTATAGATATTAGCATGAGGACTAAGGTGTGCCTGACCTAAGCCATGATATTTTCAGTCACCTCATGTGCTTGCAAAAGCTGGAGAATGAATAGGGAAGACCAAAGAAGAACTGATGCATTTGAATTATGGTGTAGGCCAAGAATATTGAACAAACCATGACCTTCCTGAAGAACAAACAAATCTGTCTTGGAAGGACAGCCAGAATGCTTCTTCGAAGCAAGTATGGTGCGACACTAACATGTACTTTGGACATGTTATCAGGAGGAACCAGTCCCTGGAGAAGGACATCATGCTTGGGAAAGTAGAAGGTCATTGAAAATAAAGTCTCTTAACGAGATGGGCTGACACAGTGGCTGCAACAATGGGCTCAATAGGCTGTGTTTGGTTCTGTTGTACATAGGGTTACTATGTGACAGAACAGACTCTATGGCATCTAACAACAATATGACATCTAGTCAGTTCAGAAGATTTTTTTCTGTGCCTGTCTTTTCATTTATTTCAAGAGTGTTCAACTTTACATCATGTGACATGTTATAATAGCTACTGTAAAGTTTTGTTTGATAATGGAAGCATCTGGGGTTGAAATCTATTCATTAAGTTTTCCTTTAATCATATTGGATGTAATTAGCTAATCAGATTTTTCTACTTCTTTTTATGTGAAGTAGTTTTGGATTGTATCCTCAAAATGTTGAATATTATTTAGTAAGACATGGAATCTGCTAATATATTTTGGTGCATATTGATTGTTCATTCCAGCACTTTGCAATTTGTATTGGCAGTGAATCTAATGTTAGTTATATTTTCAAAGCCTTTGATAAGCTATTTGTGTTTGTCCTGAACACGTACCACTCAAGGGTTAGTCTCAGACATGGGTGATGTTTTATATCATAGCTCTCTTCTCAAAGCCTTTGACATGCTTCTGTGGGTCTCTTTCATGTATACACAGCTCATACCTGAGCCTAGGACTTGTGTTATATCTACGTAGTTTCACAGGATTCTCTTCTTCATAGCTCTTCTCTCAGGGATTTCCCCCATTCTCCAGATCCCATGGAACTATTATTTATGTTTCTTTAGGGTTTAGAAAAATGGAGGGTTTCTTTTGGATTTTTATAAGCTATAACAGAAAAACAGAGAAGAGTAGAAAAATAAAAATAAAACAAGGATTCCTTTTGGACTTTCAGCTTGCAAGGACTCTTTTCACAGTCCTCCATCCATAACGAGAAGGTTTCTCTCAATGTTTTTATTGTTTGTGCCTAATTTACATTTTATTACTTGGATCAGTCTTGAGATAATGCTTAAAAATGAATTAAAAAACAAATAAACATACAAGACACTCCCAAAATACAGTTTGTTATTCAAAATTTAATTTCTCATACAAATCCACCACTATTGTTTATACTTTAATATCCTCAGGTAGTTGTTTTTAAATATTGTTGAAATTTTTTAGTTGAAATCAGTGAGAGATCTAATGCCATCTTATCTGGCACTAGAACACCTTCCCTGAATTTTTAATTCCAGTCACTGTATTTTTTTTTACTTCTGAAAGTTCTCTTTGGCTATTTTTCAAACTTGGCATGTTACATTTTATACTTTCATGATCCCATGAGATATGCTACATCTTGTCATTTATTACTTTAAAAAGTAGGGACTGAGCCAATTTTCTAGAAGACCTAATGCTGTAAAGCCTATGTGGGTCAAATGCTAGTTACTATGTTGTTATATGTTCTAGTTCATACTCAAATTCTTTTTTCTAGTGTAACTATTTATATTTATCTGCATGCTAGTCTTTGCCTATAAAAATAATATTTCATTAGTTGGAACTAACTCAAACCAGGTTTAAGTCTTGACAGTTTCTGACCCACCTGCTTTATCTGTAGTATCAACCAATAGCAACTTTTTGGGTATTCTTCTTAAAAGTAGGAAAGTTCTCACAGAAGAATATCTACCTTGGTCGGACACTGGGCTCTGATCTTTGCTCCCTAGATTCTAAATGTTTACTCTATAGACGGATGTATTCAGAACAAAAATGGCTTTAATCCTTTCTTACTTCAACTACCTCTCTGGTTATAGACGTTGATCCAAAAATCGGCCTGTAGCTTTTCTGCTCTCATTTTGAATATTCAATGTATATTTGTTAATCTAATATTTTAATTATATTCAGAAGGATGTTTGGTTTAAAACTAGTTGTCGACTAAAGTAAACTAGGACTCTGTCAGCCAAGACTCTTTAGGGACAAAGTTAATTTTAAAGATGACTCAGTGCTCATCAATATTCATCAACTCTATGAAGTATCCCTCCCGTAGGGCATATAGGATCATTTATACCCAAGAAAACATTCCTCTTCATAATATATTTTAAACTTAGCAAAAATACAATTTAAGAAACAGTTATACTGCAGAGTTTTCTATCTCCTAAACAACTCTGAGTTTAATAGCTCATCTGCCAACCAAAAGGTCAGCAGTTGAATCCACCAGCTGCTCCTTGGAAACCCTATAGGGCAGTTCTACTCTGTCGTATGAGTTGGAATCAACTTGACGGCAATGGGTATTTTCGCTGATGCCTTTGAAAGTATGTACCAAAATTTTTTTTTTTCTTTTTCAAGCTTTGAAATTCTCTCTTTTTATTCACATGCCTAGCTGATAATTGAATATTTCATTTAAAGTATAATTTGCTAATAAGTACTAAAGTCAAGACTACAATTGTTAGTGAGCTGTATTACTGAGGATGTATTAAATCAAGTGAGAAGGGAAACAAATTAATGAATCTAATTGTTCTCCACTCAAGGCAGTAATGTTCAGAGGTTAATAAATCAAGCAGGATTTTCAAAAAGACTGAAAAAAAAAGTGGCTTTTAAAGCAGTTCCAAGTATGCTGCTGTGTGACATCTGAAGAACTCAGAGGCCACATTCAATTACTAGAAGACCCTCTCATATCTGGTCATTGATAGAGTCCTAGTTCTCATTTGCGTCAAGAGACTCTGATGCCATGCTTATAATTTTATAGCTTAAATTCTTTGCTGATGCCCACACTCATTCATTATAAACTCTACTAAGATTAAGACACATATCTCCGAATGGTCTCCAATTTAGTTATCATTAATTAACAACAAGATTAACTAAAGGGCGTATTCGGCAACAAACAGTATGCTAAATTCCATAACCAGAGAGAACCAGAGAGTTTACTGATTTCAAAATTGTCATGACTTTCAAAGTGCCAAGAGGCCCATGGTCATTCTATAATGAATTAGATACTAAATGGAAAATGCAAATTGTTAAAATTCATTTTAGAATAAATACAATACTTTAATAATCTACTTTTACAAGTTTTTAAAGATGACTCTGGCTGGATCTAATATATATCGGTATTTATGTAATTTATGAATGAGTAAATACTTCTAATATCTTTAAGAGGGAAATCTAACTTCTCACTGAGTATTTTATTATGTGTGCAATAAAGTGCACGAGGGTAATATAAATTGCATGGATGGAAAGGAAGCCATATGGAAAGTAGTAAGAGAGTTATGGGCAAGATGTACCTACTATTAGACTAATTAAATATTACTTTATAGATCATAGAGATTTCAGTATGCAAAAGATGACTTTATTTTTTTCAATTAAAATTTTATTTATCATATGTTTTTCAATTATTCAAGTATTGGCAATATCATTTCAAATAAAAGTGTTTAATTATCATTAAATATATTATTATTAAACAATACAAATCCTTTATAAAACCTTGTCTAGAAGCATGGATAGAACTGTTTTTCCTGAAATCTAAGGTCATTGAATTATTGTTTTTAATCACTCTTTGTAATTTGTTAATATTTAAGTAAATCCACATCCATTTTATGGACAATATTAGACATGGGAAAATGGGGGTGTTACAGATCTGTCATTATGTAAAAAATAGCTCCTCTTTATGTACGTTCAAAGTTGTAGCACAAACCTGAACTTTTCATTGATTCATTTATTGTTTTATAATTTAGAAGCCATTTATTGATATTCTTAATATGTGAATCATTAAATGAGGAGCTGGAAATTAAGGGAACCCTGATGGCGCAAAGAGTTAAGCACTTACCTGCTAACTGAAAGACTGGAGATTTGAACCCACCCAGCAGCTCTGCAGAAGAAAGACCTGGCAATCTGCTTCAATAAAGATTGCAGCCAAGAAAACCCTATGGAGCAATTCTACTCTGTCACATGGAGTAGCTATGAGTTGAAATCAATTTGACAGTCCCTAATAACAAGAAGAAGAAGACACAGCCCTAGCCTACAATTCAGAGGTAAAAGAGATACAACAAGGACAACTGGAAGGAAAAAAAGCTGGAGATGCTGGAATACAGCAGGGCCAGGTGTCTTAATTCAAAGGGTAGAAAATGAGGATTTTTAATTCAGGGATGAAGTAAAGAGAATTTATTCCTCCAACAGAACCAAAATATGAGAATGTTCAAACTGAAAGTGGATTTGGGGGCTTTCAGAGAATAAGTAGTATATTCCACCTTATGTAGCAATACTGGTGGTTGATGTGAATAAAATCTGAGTCTCTATGTTGCTACATCTCTCTGGTGCTACATCTTCTAATCCTTGGAATTGACTAGAATGTGGCTGTGCTCCATACCAAGAAGGGGAAAACAGCATCTTATTAATTCTTACTATGCCAATTAGGGTCTAGCCAAGAAAACAGAAACCACTCTAGGTATTTCAAACACAACAGAATTAATACAGAGAAGTGACCATAAAGCTATTGGACAAAGTGGAGGAGGAAAAGGGAGAATGGAGTGTACTTGAGAAAAAAAAAGGAAGAATGGTCACTACCTGAGATCTTAAACTGCTACTTCTGAGCTGGAGCCCCTGAGCCTGCATCTGCAATTGAAATAGAAGAACTACTTCTGTTGCAAGAACTGGAACCAACAAGCAGACCTTGTCACAGTCTTGGTTGGAAATGCCGAAAAGGAGCTGCCCCTCAGGAGTCCCTGGACTTAGCAACCACCCACTCCCTGTAGCTATAGCAACTGCCAGTGTGACCCAGAAACAGATAGTATCTATATGTATTGGAGTCTCCCTGCTCTTAAGATTTATTCAGTTCAAGGATCACCTCCTTCAACTAATTTGCCCCTTTCTTCTTTCACCCAACTGGACTGTAAATCTCACCTCTAACTTTGTTTTCCAAATTATTTAAAAGTTGTTATTGTGGGTTTGTTTCCTACTTTTGATCTGTGTTTACCTAGATTTTACTTCAATGAGTTCTATAAACATTTATTGAAAGAATAATCAATCAATGTTTTCATATGTTCACTAACATTCTGTGGCTAATGAAATTTGTTCAATTTCAGAGAAATTAAGTAAAGAAAAATAACATCAGGTAGTTCATTATATCACATGTAAACTACATCTCTAATTTTACTGTGCATTGTTACTATGCATATTCTATTAATTGATTGCACAGCACTAAGATGCATTAGTATCTTAACTTCTTACTCTTCATTTTTTATTCTGTAAGTTTTTTGGATGATTTAACTTTAAGGCCTTAAGCTTGAAAAATGATAATCCATGATTTCAGAGAAATAGTTCAGGAAATGTTTTCAATAGTTACTTTTTGAAGATCTGCTCAGCTACAGTCCTCAACTCTGAGAACTGCTGTTACCCTGGAAGTCGTGTTTATGCTACTTGGACAGTCAATTTGGATTGGACCTGGAGTAGATATTTAACTTCACCTGAATTTGAAATCTGGATTCCAGGTGCTAGTAAGTTTAGGCTTATGGATGAACCGATCAGTTACGGAAACAAAACCCATGAAGTAATTATTTGGTATGGGAAAGGAGAGAAAACCGTTCTTCAGAAAGAGACAAATGAAAGAGCAGAGACAAAAGACAAGCAAAGGTAAGTGGTCATGAGAGAAAGAAAAAAAGATAAAGAAAGAGAAAAATAAATTGCCTCAATTTTTGGTGGCTTCCTAGTACCTGACTCCAGACTCTAAGAAGAGCTTATCAACCTTGAAATCTAGAAGCTATTCCTGTATTTTTTATGTTGTTACATTACACTTAAATGGGATTTTGTTGTTTGTAACTAAAATAATCTTGACTAAAAAATGTGGTGTATTTAATAGGGAAATATATCAATTCAGATTGTTGACTACATGTTAACATTTTTTGGCTCACATGCAAAATTGAGGACTAAAGTTATGTGGGGATATGAATGGCATACTGTCAAGGATTTTCTCTAACACACCTATTTAGGTTTTGAGAGAAAAGATGTTTTGTAGAACACTCTGTCATCACCTCTAACTGTTATTCCTATGATGCAGTAGTGATATGAAGCATAATGTGATTATGGGAGTTGACAATGCTTCTGTGGAATTATCTCACTTTACAGGAAGTGACAATGACTCAAAGTAAAGATAATTAAAATAAAGAAGGATGGAAAACATCAGGGATGAAGTAGAAACACTAGAAGCCCATGTAAAATTAAAGGGAGTGGTAAAACAGCAGTTAGTCTCTACCCACTGGATATTACAAGCCTCATATATTGACACCAGACAAGATAAAGATTTGTGATAAAGTTTGAAGGCCACGTGTGTTAAAAATAGAGGCTGTAACTAGAAATGTGATCTATCATAAATGATAGATACATGATAGATAGCTGCTATCAAGTCAACTCCAACTCATGGTGACCCCAGGTGCAACAGAACAAAACCTTGCACCATCCTGTGTCATTCTCTTGATCACTGGCATGCTGGAGTCCATCGTTGTGACTGTTGTGCTATTCATCTCACCAAGGGACTCCCTCATCCTTGCTGGCCCTCTGCTTCACCACACTTGATATCTGACCCCCCTCCTCCCTGAGATTGATCCCTCCTGACCATGTGTCCAAAACAAGTGAGTTGGATAATGTTCCATTGTGAACCATAGGATCCTCTTTGGCTAATTTTCTGAAGTAGATTGCCAGCCCCTTCTTTCTAGTCAGTCTGAGTCTGGAAGCTGCACTGAAACCTGTCCATCATGGTTAACCTGGATGGGTAACCTGGTGGCATAGCTTCACAAGCATCACAGCAACACACAAGAAACCACAGCACGATAAACTGACAGATGGGTGGTAGGGAAATGTGATAGAAAAGGTAAATTAAAATAGCCAACAAATATAGTAAAATAAAGCAGAAAAGCTGAAAATCAATGATCTAGGAATACATCTCAAGAAGTTAAGAAAAAGAAAAGCATAATACATCTAAAGTAAATAGAAGAAAATTAGTGGTAAAATAAGGATAAAAGTTAATGAAATAAACATATAATGGAAGGATTCCATAAAATATTTTAAAACTAGAATCAAGAAAATACAATTTTAAACAAGATACGTACTTTTACTCATCAGATTGACAATATCAAAAAGTTTATAATATATTTGATAATATACAATGTTGGTGTGATATGCTGATAGGAGTAAAAATTTGTCTAGGCTATTTTTTGAGGGAAGTTTTGTACTACTTATTAAAATTTAAAATGTACAAACCATTTGACCCAATAATTTACATTTCTGAGTTTCTTTTCTACAAAATCTGTGAACAAATAAGTATGTACAAATAAATTCATATTAAACCAAAAAACCAAACTTGTTGCTGTCAAGTCAATTCTGACCCATAGCAACCTTATAAGAGAGAACAGAACTGCCCTATAGGGTTTCCAAGGAGTGACTGGTGGATTTGAACTGCAGACCTTTTCGTTAACAGCCGAACTCTTAACCGCTACGCCACCAGGGCTCCAAATTCATATTAATGTTGTTTTTTACTGAAAAAATATGGACCTTAACCATCTCTCCATAATATAATAGTTGGATAAGCTATAAAACTATTTTATGTAAACAATGCACCATTAAACATGAAGGTGATCCACATTAATTGATGTGGGAAGGTTTTTCAGAGATTATAAATTAAAACTATAAAGTTGTAGAATAATATCTTTAGTATGATCCCCTCATGTAAAATCAAATGCACATACACATGTAAACGTCCATAAGGAGGAAATCATAGATAGATGAGCATCTGACCTAAGCATACCTTTCCTGTATGTTCGTCAGTGAAGGCTCAGTTGCCAGTCCCTTTGCCTCTTCAAATTCAAGGGACAAATATTACATTTTCCAATGACAGACTCTTTAAAAATACTATCAACTAAACCTTAATTTCAGAGAAAGAAATTCTCTCTCCATGGTGGAGATTAAAATTCCACAAAAATCTAAGATCTTTCTCCAAACAAGTTGTCATTCTTTAGCCCTTCAAGAATCATGAGATGATCAATAGGCTAGACCAGGGTTTATCAATCTTGGTACCACGGACATTTTGAGCTGAATAATTCTTTGTTGTGGAGGGTTGTCCTGTGGCCCTGTAGGATATTTAGCACATACCCGGCCTCTACCCACTAGATGTCAGTAGCAGTGACCCTACCACCACCACCAACCCCCACACTCCCAACAAATTGTTACAACCAAAAATATCTCCAGATATTGCCAATGTTCCCTGAGGGGCAAAATTGCCTTTGGTTGAAAACCACTGGGATAATGAATATGTAAGTCACCTCATTTACAAATGCTATATGGGAGGTTTTAGACCTTAATTTAGTATACGTGGTATATATGATGTACTGTTTTATTCTCTACTTTTGTGCCTCAGTAGAGATAAACTGTAGGAGTCCCATTCAACATCCAGTTACAAGTAATAGCGACATTTTCTCCATCAGCTTATATATCCAGTGATGTTTTAGTGGCTCAGAAATATTTTAGTGTCCCTAAAGATTGTTGCCATAGGCAACTGCCCTATTGGACCGCACCTTAATGTTGTGCAGCCAGCAATCACTGAGCATATAGATTTGACTTTGGAGGCTAGAGTTGTCATGCACTAAGACTCATGAATTGTTCAATTTGAAAGGAATAGCATTTCTTTAAAGCTGCAATTTTTACATGATTCTGAAAGATGGGCCGTGATCAGGAAGAAAAAAGCCCGTTTCCACTCACATACACCCATTGCCATACAGTCGATTTTGACTCACATCTTCCCTATACAGCAGAGTAGAACTGCTCCACAGGGTGTCCAAGGCTGTAATCTTTACAGAAGCAGACTGTCACATCTCTCTCTCGTGAAGTAGCTGGTGGGATAGAATCTCCGACCTTTCGGTTAGCAGCCGAGTGCTTTCAACACAGTGCCACCGGGGCTCTTTGCACTCACATATAACACCCTCAAACCAACAATCCATTCTTAGATATGCATTTACAGTTTGCTCAGGCATACACTGGAAAAGAACATTGGCATCAAAAAATCAAATTTGCAAATATCAAGAAATGACACTACCATTACTTTTCTGTACCATGTGCCTTATTTAGACTTGTTGCTACATGATTCAAGAGGGAGTGAGTTGGCGGGCAGGGTAGAGGAAAATGTTATTGTATTATAATACTAATATATATCTCTAATCTCTTATCACTTAAGTAGATTTCAGATATCTAAACTCATATGCATTTTGTTCCAAACGATTGAAAAGTATGATGTATGTGACACTGACATGAATCCTGAGGTTTATTAATGTTTGTATATGAAGCTGAGCTTTTAAATCCGTGGCTGAGTAAGGATAATGTTCATTACAAAGCTTATCTAGGTGAAAATAATGTTGTATTTTGTGATACTCAAAAAAAAGTAGGTCTTAGTAGCCAATTTTTAATGAACATTTTCTTTAATTGTAATGGTTTTTGTTTTAATGCAATCTAGCCTGCATTTGCCCATCTTAATTCTCATTTATTATAATAGGTTATAAACTTCTGTTAAAAGATTATTGTCAAAAAATGGCATCATCACGACACACAAATATGAGTGTCGAAGATGTTATTTAGCTACTAAATCAGGAAATCACCATCAGTTCAAATGAGAATTACAAGCACCCACATATATAAGAAATCAGAAATTCTGTAAAGAATTTGCAAATAGATAAAAAACAAGTCCATCCACAGGGATATAATCAATTGCTTTCCACTAGACACAATTAATTTGCATGATTATCATTTTGCTACATTTTATAGAGATGTGAGATAGCTCAGAGTTAAAGACGTTAATAACCTGGATGGGTAATCTAGACAATACACCCACCATTTTTTTCCTCCCCCATTTCAAAGTATTTCAAAAATTTTCCTAACACTTTCTTAGGCTAATGGCTATATTTGTACAGTTTTATATTTATCATTTATTAAAGGTTCTAAATTTTTCTGTTGATTGTTACTCACATGGAGCCCTGGTGGCGCGGTGGTTAAGAGCTTGAGTGCTAACCAAAAGGTCAGCAGTTTGAATCTACCAGTCACTTCTTGGAAACACCATGGGGCAGTTCTACTTTGTCCTATAGGGTCACTATGAGTCGGAATTGACTCGACGGCAACAGGTATTACCCAAATATAAGAAACATGATTCATTTAATCGCATTGACATCTGAGGGAAAATAATAATTAGTTTCTTTATATAGATGTTATTACATTATTATGACATTATCTTATTAAGGAAAGCAATACTAGAACATCATAGTAAACTGCTTGTTGCTGGTATACATAATACGATGTTTAGAATGCAAGTGTGGAACTAGAAATGTTTCAGATGACATAATAGATTAAACAAATACAATAATCTTTATAGTAGTGATAACATAATAAATACCTAATACTTTTAAATTAGATAGACTAACAAATTTTATTTACACATGAAATTTTGAACATATTCAGTATTGTAATAGATGTTATCATCAGCTTATCTATATTTGGGGTACTTTTTTTTGAACTGATAGAATATAAGTATAAGCAACTATATGAAACTGAAACAATCTGATGCCAAATATCCACGAGGATTTAACGTTTCTAGAAAAGAACAGAAGTCTGAGTTTAAATAACTGCTTATATATTTGCATCATTTCTCCCATGGTATCTGAATATTAAGAACACTGGGAAAAAAAAAATGGCTTTACATCTCCCAGTGAAGAATGCAGTCACGGTAAATCCTCAAGTCAGAGGTTAAAAGAAATAGCAATAATAAAACTAGTTTAAATTGAAATAAACCAAAAGTAAATTTTATCTCACTGCATTTCTTGTTAGTCTGGTTGTACAGCAATATGTGCAATAAGGGTGCCCCCTAGTGGTCAGATGCTAAAGCAACTTTTTAGATGCCTTAATAGTGGCATACATGTATACGAACACAAAAAGAGGAATTAAAAAAAGAATCAAAATAGTAGCAACATAAGCAGTGATACATTTTAAACAGTAACAGAGGTAAAAAAAAAAAGAAACAAGAGAGAGCGAGCAAGGGTTAAAGTTGTCTCATCTTCCTCACTGCTCCTTCTCCCCAAGTCGTTCCCACTGGCTGGGTGCACCTAGGCACCACTATTTGGAAGCTGTTGTTTGTTTTTGTTCTCCGTTGACTGTCATAATCCTATGCTGGTACTTACTTTATCTTTTGTTTCCTCAACTTTAGACACCATTCACTTCTTCGTGTGAAATCTTTGGGTAAATATATCTATGCCTATACCCACACCCATACCAATACCCATACACATACCTATACCTGGTGGCGTAGTGGTTAAGAGTTTGGCTGATAACCAAAGGGTCAGCAGTTCAAATTCTCCAGCTGCTCCTTGGAAACCCTATGGGGCACTACTACTCTGTACTATAGGGTTGCTATGAGTTGGAATCAACTTGATGGCAACGGGTTTATACCTATACCTACACCTACCCCTACCCCATACCTGTATTCATACCTAAATCTATACCTATACCTACACCTACACCTATATCTATCTGTCTATCTGCTTTGTGTATGGAGTACTTTCAGCTATTTCATTTATTGCTAGAGCTACTGTTTGGTTGTTGCTATTGTTATTTCCTACTCTAAATTTGTTGTAGAATCTTATGAAGTTTATTTCTGTTTCTCACTTAAGTTTTATTACCACATTAAGAATCTTCTTTCAGCATATGATTAATTTTCTTAGCTGCTGTCTGAATAGAGAAGGGAAACAACTTTACTGTTCCAGTGCTGTTCTTAAATGTTAAGTGAAGACAAATTGCCCTGTGTATTTATTGTCTCCAAACATGTGATAGCTCAACATTTTCCCCGGAAAGACTTAAAATTGCTTTTGATATCTTGTTGTAATTACCTACACACGTATGTATATGCATGTAATGTATATATGCCTATGTATATATGTGTGTAAGAAGTCTCTGGGTAGCATAAATGGTTAAGCATTCTGCTAAGTGTTTGGCTACTTACTCAAAGGTTGGCAGTTAAAATCCACCCAGAGGTGCCTCAGAAGAAAGGTATGGGGATCTTCTTCTGAAAGAGCAGAACCATTGAAAACCAAATGGAGTATAGTGTTATTCTAAAATACATGAGGTCGCCATGAGATGCAATCAACTAGAGGGCAACGGTTTGGGTTTTTTTGGTTGTGTATGTATATATATGAATATACGGATATATGTGTGTGTCTGTGCGTGTACGTATATATATACACACATACATATGTATGTATGTGTATGTGGGAGTTCCAGCGTGGTGCAAATTTTGAACACACTTAGCTGCTAACAGAAAGGTTCCAGTGGACCCAGAGGTGCTTCAAATGAAATCCTGGTGTTTTACTTTTGAAAATTTAGCCTTAGAAAAACCTACGAAGCACAGTTCTACTCTGATATATATGGGGTTGCCATGAGTGGAAATCCACTCAGTGGCAGCTGGTTTGCTTTTTTGGTGTATGTATGTGTGTTTGTATCAATATAAAATCACCTTTCTATCATCCAGAAATTCCTCAGAATTAAAGGTCTGCCAGTATTGCACCTTTACTTCATCTCTGGTGTTCAGTTTCGTTTCCCTAATTCCAACTGGAACTGAAGAAATATCAAACAAACAAACAATAACAACATACCTCTTTTAATAGGTTTAGTATTTTCTTTCCTTTAATCTGAGCCCTGGTAGCACAATGGTTAAGGGTCTGGCTGCTAATCAACAGGTCCACAGCTCAAATCCACCAGTCGCTTCTTGGAAACCCTAAAGGGCAGTTCTACTCTGTCCTATAGGGTCACTATGAGTCGGAATCACTCGACAGCAGCAAGTTTGGATTTCTGGTTTGGGGAAATATACATTCTATTGAAGTCAAAAGTTTATAAACAACACATTTAAAATAATCTAGTGTGTGTTTCCATTTTTGATTAGTAAATTAAACATAAATTAGCTTTATTCTGACAATTGTTTCCTATAAAATAATTGCAAGACTTTACGATTGATAGGATTTTAATGGAGGATAAGTGAGATAGTCTCTAAAAAGCCTACAAGAGTAGCAAACACTTGATAAATACTTAGTACATATTACTTTTTTTTCCTTCCATTTTGGGTATATTTTCTTTAATCATCTGTTCTTATCTTCACAATTTTATAATATAGATAACCCAACCGCAAAGTAAGTGTAAGAGATGGGATGTTGGGATTGGAAAGAGAAAGAGTTTTTTTTAAAAAAATTGTGATTAAAATATCCTACTTTTGTACATTTTAAAAAGAAACTTGACCACTGAGAATGCATTCTTAGGTCACCTCATAGGGCCTGTGTTAGTGAGGAGGTGAATGTAAACATAAATACGAATATTATATATATAGTTACATCAGTATCCTATTTCTCACCAACATTTGAAAGTGTCTGAAGTCAGCTATAAATGATCTTACTTTAATAAATCTCTCACTTCTAGCTTTAAGACTCAGGATAAATACTAATGTACATAATATTCAAAAGAGAAGATATAACATGTTTGGAGAGTTAAAAGGTTGGTGGTTGGAACCCACCAGCCACTCCATGGGAAAAAGTAGGATTTTCTTGGTATAGATTTAGTATTATTATTTATAGGGTAATACAAATAATATCCGGAATGCCAAGCTGCCTTTTAAAATTATACAGTCACCCAAAATCATGAAGAAAACATGATAATATCCATGATATGATAAAGAAAGAGTAGTTTAACTTCCAGTTACATACCCAAAAGTTACACTTTAAATAACATTTATATAAACAAATGTATCACACAAAATATAGATGCTAAATACTTCCTTTTCAATTCTCCATCAGCCCAAAATATTTTGTAGAGATTTACTGTGTGTGTGTGTGTGTGTGTGTGTGCGTGTGACTGTGCACATATGTATGTGTAAATGTGTTTGTGTTTTGAGGGAAGTGGGGGTGTTATTGCTGTTATTTTGTTATGTTTTGTGTTCTTAATGTAAATTTATATTATGTTACTGAATATAAATTTCAAATTATAACTCCCACACAATTTTGAAAGGATCCCATGGAACCATATTCCTTAATTATATATATGATGTTTTTCTTCCACCGAATTGTTAGAAGTATTATCCAGTTCTTTCATCTTTAGCTTATTGTTTTCTTTATTCAACTTAAGCAATTTTTTTTTTTAGGTTCCCCTCAAACTTTTAGAAAACACTGCTTTGATCAACAACTTTTGAAATATTTTATTAGCTGAAGTATGATTTCTGGTTATAGAGCCACTGAACAAGCCTATCTGGAAACATCAGCAGATTCATTTATATTGGAATAAAGAATATGAACCTTTGTGTTAGAAATATTGTTTTGTGAGATATGACTCTTTGGTCCTTATCCTACCTGTGTTGTTAATGCAGCTTCTTAAAATTAAGAGTTTTCTAATATTTTGCTTTTGATAGTCTTTTATTTTATGTTTCCCCCTAGTGTCTGGAAGCATGGGTCTATCAACATGCTGCTATAACCCCTTCCATCCTGTTCCTTAATAACTGCAAACCAAAAAACCAAACCCATCGCCATTGAGTCAATTCCAACTCATAGTGACCCTATAAGACAGAGTCGAACTACTCCCATTGAGTTTCCAAGGAACGCCTGGTGGATTTGAACTGCCAACCTTTTGGTTACCAGCCATAGCTCTTAACCACTCCACCATCAGGGTTTTCATTCCTTAATAAGGCATCACTAATTGACTTCTGAAATTCTCTCTGCTGAACTTTTTAACATAACTTATCCAACCGCTAGCTATTCCTTAAAGTCTCAACTGGTAAGAGAGCTAAATCTAGTTGTTATCTTTTTTTTCCAAACGCTGTACCTTTATTAAATTCATTTTCCCTGAGGTAGATGGTTTTGTTTTCTAGATAACTGGACTCCCAATAATAATAATGTGTAAAGTTTGAACACACATTTCCATATGTGTGTTTTCCTAAAGTAAAGTAGGTTTATTATTTAAAATCTAAAACCATGAAAATACCTAATTAAAATTTTGGGTAAAATGTAAAGGTATAAATAAGTATTGTTAGAAATGGTGATCATCATGCCCCTTCCCTTCTTAGAGTCTCCCCTCTGACAATAACTCATGTGTATCTCTGAACCCTTTGCTACAGCCTTCCTCAGCTTCCAGGATCTCTTCTTTCTCTAATCTTGTTTCTTACGTCAAATAATTTAGTTCTGTCAAAATGTCTCCAGTTGCATAGTTATACATCACCCCACTTAGAGAAATTAGAACACTTAAGAAGATCTAAACTTCTTCAGGTGCAAGATGAATTCTAACAATGTGTGGGTGTTTGCACATATACGATCATCATCAGTTATAAAGAATTGTCATTTCCTGGAGAAGAACACTCTCTTCCTATTATTTACCAATCTATAAGGGAGAGAACCCTTCTCACAAAGGCAGATATTCCACCTTCAGTCCTGAAGGCAATTATCATTCCTCAGTGAAACTATGATTTGAATCCATCTATGTGACATTTTACCCTGATGGCAAAGTGGTTAAGAGCTATGGCTGCTAACCAAAATGTCGGCAGTTCAAATCCACCAGCAGCTCTTTGGAAACCCTATGGGGCAGTTCTACTCTGTCCTATAGGGTCACTATGAGTTGGAATTGACTCGATGGCAATGGGTTTGGTTTGGTTTGATGTGTGACATTTTGAGGTTGTGTGTTTGATCTTCCTACTTGTACTCTAATCCTTTCTTTTTCTATTATGTATGGTTTAACCCAGAAGGTGATTCACATTCTAGGTTTATCTTTTGTTTGGATTGCAGAACATCAATCTTTTCCAGATGCTCTTGGATACATTTTAGCCTTTCCCTCTTGAAAAATCTGGACTGATGGACGAAGACTTCAGTTTGCTGGCTCAAACTGTTCATTTCATCAGTTTGGCATGACAGCTTGGCTAGAAAGGACAGCTATGTAGTCTACTCTCCAATGTCAAGAGTAATTATCTAAAGATTACAAATTTCAACATATGCTTAACTTTCCAAAATGATCAATGCCTAAGTCATATATGCTGCCACAGTTTTCCACTGATAAGACACATTAACTCACTTCTATATCCTGGGCCATAGTTCCCTCATCTTTAATGTATGGTACCAAAGCAAACTTGTTCCCATTGATTCAATTCCAAATTATAGCAACCCTACAGGGCAGTAGAATTGCCCCATAGGGTTACCAAGGAGCAGCTGGTAGATTTGAACTGTTAACCTTTTGGTTAGCAGCTGAACTCTTAACCACTGCACCATCATGGCTCCCAATTTATGGTAGTGAACTAGAAAGTCTTTGATGTATCTTCCAGCTAGAAAACGTAGTATTTTTATTTTGCTGGTCTGTATTTAAATCTGTATATCTAAGTATCCAATTTTTTTCCTCTTTTTGACATATAAGACTGACATTTTGCTCTATGGAGCTTCATGTTCAAGGAAAAAGAGAGTGGAATGAGAAAGAAGGAAAGAGATTGATTTTGAGTCTCTCTGTGATAAATTTTCCTACCCAGAATGAAGTCGTTTCATGTTATCTACATGTCTACACCTGTCCAATGAGCCCTGGTGGCACAGTGGTTAAGCTCTCAGCTGCTAACAGAAATTTCAGTAGTTTTAACCCACCAGCTGCTTTGCAGAAGAAAAGACCTGGCTATCTGCTCCTATAAAGATTACTGCCTTGGAAACTCTATGGGGCAATTCTACTCTGTCCTATAGGCTTGCTATGAGTCACAAGCGACTGGACAGCACACAAATACATACCTGTCCAGTTCCATGCCCTTTAAAACCAGTATTTTAATTTCCTAGTAGAGTCAATTCCGTTTCTAGGAACTAGGAATCAGATTCCCATTGTTTCAAACTGGTCTACAAAGACCAAATTTCTTAAAGGACCAAAACTTATATTTTTGTAGAACATTCAAAATACAATAGAAGAAAATGCACACTTTTCTTTTTGAAATAAGCTGTGCTATATTTTTCCCATATACCAAATATTAGCGTTCAGTTGCTTTTATTATTGTTTTTAAGTTTATATAAATAAAGAGCTCAGGCAAATGACATATTTGCATTTTTTACTTTGTGATGGGAAGACTGACTCATTCCGCCTCTCGGGCAATTCTCTATGCATTTTCACTCTTCTTAAACTGTAAACCCTAGAGTCCCTTCTTTTATTCCACCCGTCTATCTTTTGCCAAAACCTGTCACTTTTAACTTCATCTCATCTCCAAAATTCTGCCCCTTCCTTATAAGCCTTCCTGTGGCAGTCTTTGGTGTGCCTGTCTCAGTATTCATATTTCACTGTCCTTCATATTTCATGTTCATGACACTGACAGTTATTGTTTCCTGTATATAAATGTAAAAGAGAAAAACTTCAGACAAAAAAAATACTTCTCCATAGGCTGCAGCCAATAATGGAAATCCAGTTGCATTTGCAGCTTGATAATTCTAGGCTTTCAAAAGGACGCCTCTATGTTGATAGCTTCATGCCAGGCCCACCTGTCTGACACCACTATTCCCCAGAAGTTTACCTGTCTGACATGTTGTGCAAAGCTATCCTTTGGCAAATGTACTACTCTGTACTTGGACCAGGATAGGTGAAATCAAACTTGCTGGAAATAAACATGCATTTATGTATTTGGCAGCTGTTACAAAGAGAATGTCATGCCTGTATAGCTGGGCTTCTGTTAATGAAGTCTGACTATACAGATTCTACACGCAGATTAGGAAATGACCTTTTGTATTATGGAAGGAATATTTGTATCACAAAAGAGAGGTTCCATTAAAAATGACTAGTGCTTTTAAAAGATCCCTGGTGGTACGGTGGTTAAAGAACTCGGCTGCTAACCAAAAGGTCTGCTGTTCGACCCCAACTGCCACTCCTCAGGAGAAAGATGTGGCAGTCTGCTTCCATAAAGATTTACAGCATTGGAAACCCTATGGGACAATTCTACTCCGTTCTGTAGGGTTGCTATCAGTCGGAATCAACTTGACGGCAGTGGGTTTTTGGTTTTTTTTTTTAAGTGCTTTTGAAATGATTATTTTTGTTCAAATCAATTAGTAGAAAGACTCAGGCATTCCAAGATCATATAGATTGAGACTCCTCTGAAATAATTTTGTTCCAACTATATTTTATTATCTAACCACACAGAGTATGTATGTATATCCCATTGCAGTTGAGTCAATTCCAACTCATAGAGACCCTGCAGGACAGAGTAGAACTGCCCCACAGGGTTTCCAAGGAGCGGCAGGTGGATTGAAATGGCTGACCTTTTCAGTTAGCAGCTGAGCTCTTAACCTCTGCACCACCAGGCCTCCAGGTACACACATATGCTTTCATCAGGAAACATTATATAGAGGCGAAAGATAAGTATAACAAATTGTATGTTGAAGGAACCCAGCTCTCACTTTGATTTTGAAATATAATTTTGCTAGAGTATTAAAGTTTGTAAGAATTAACTTTTACATTTGTATTAGCTTTGCTGCTCCTGGATAATATGAGAATATTTTCAATCAGGGGCAAAGTGACAGTATGGGAAAGAACCAGATCTCTGAAATCTTTTTATTAATAAGAACAGCATTCGTATACAGCTTAATTAAATTTTCCACCCAGGAAAGAAATTTTCAGGAGATCTTATAACTAAAAGGGCAGAAGAGAAAAATTACAAAGAGGTTCAAGCTTCTTTGAATGAAAGCTTTCAAACTTGAACACAGGTATATAGTGATCTTTAAAGTAATTTTTATTTTACCAGGTTCCTTTAATATTTTCTCAGCTGGGTATGGATTTCAAATAAGCTCTTTAAAAACGATTTCAGTTTCATGAAATTTACTATACTATATTTTGGATCTCACATCCATGTTCAATGCTGCCTTAAACGAGAGACAGCTTTATTTTAAGGTTGTTTTGTCATTTTAGAAGATGCACTCTCCAGAATGTTTCCAACAAAGACCTGACTTTTAACAAATGTGTTTATCTTACAAGTAGCAGTAAGGGGGGAGTGATGCTTCACTGCATGACCTTGATGTCTTTTGGGCAAAACAAAAATACCATAAAACTTGGAGTAAGAATAGCTGGTTTAATGTCACAGCTCTACTATTAGCCCATGAAAAAGTTACCTTAAAATCTCTGTTTGTTTTGCACAATTGCTAAATGAGAATTATACCAGCCTTACACACCTCACAGAGTATTTTCATGACATATCATAAAACTGATTTGAAACCATTTGAAAATACAAAGAGCATTTTTAAGATGTAGTCTGAAGCAAGGAAAATGATTTTAACACCTACTTAAAGACAAAGACCTAGTATTTTTAGATCCTCTATGGAAGATGTATAATGATTTTGGCTTTAAGAAGAATATAGTACTTCATCACTGTAGGTTTTTTTAGACATGCACGGTTATCATTAGCCGCTAAATAGCCTTCCTACAACTTGGAATTGCAAAAACAGAAGCCCCGTGTATTTCGCTAACCCCCCAAAAGGCATTGCAAATATGTGGGAAAATATTTTTTTTCCAGAGCAAACTAGGATATACAGAATATTCTTGGAATCTCAGAATTTAATCACAATCCATTGAAAACACAGGCTCCGAGTATTATAAACAAACTAAAGGGGCCTACCTGGACAGAGAAGGCAAAACAAAACAAAACCATATTCCAGAAACACCAGATGGGGTAGATGATTAATTCATCCTCCTTTGATTTTCTTCCATTGTTTCTTGTTAACTTATAAATTAAATGTCCTGATTGATGGAGCATTTTGTCCTTGAGATCAAGCTCAATTGATTAGACCATGTTGCCTTAGACACCAGAGACAAGAGGTTAAAGGACTGGAAGAGCCAGATGGCTTCTCAGCATTCCATAGCTTGGGGAGATCATCACAATACCATTAGCTCTCAGGAAGCAAGTCAAATCAATGGCCTGCCAATGGCTGGTCAATGACATCTATAGAGTATAAGGCAGGAATTGCAAAGTATGGAACCTGTCATTGTTCTCCACTACTAATCATCTATTTTCGTACATATCCATAGGCTTTCCTTTAGGTTTATATTCTTCTAGTATGCATTCTGAATAATTCCCCTCAAAACATGTAAGCCTCTTATATTTTTCATGCTTCAACCAGTTTATTCAGAGTTTGTTGCTTTTTCTTCCTATTGACTGCTGAAATTATTTTAACTTACATAATTTTATGAAAATATATGTGTAATATATGTGTGTATATATAATATATATTCACATATATAAAGTTTATATGTTTTTGTGTGTATATCTTAATCTTTTAGCTGGCTCTCTCTCTTTATATATATATACCAAAACATCTGTGACCCTTGAATCGATTCCAACTCATAGAGACCCTATCGGACAGAGTAGAACTGACCCATAGGGTTTCCAAGGAGCTGCTGATGGATTTGAGCTGCCAACCTTTTGGATAATAGCTGAGTTGTAAACCACTGTGACACCAGGGCTCCATACATAATGCATGTGTATTTAATTTATATCTGAATGTATGCATATTTTTTCTGTGTGTGTATACATACACACATACATTTATTATTCAAGGTAAATATATATGTAAAGATGGATAAATCACACATTTTTATTTATGAGTAAAATAAGTTTTGTGAATGGCAATATGGGTTCAGCAATTGCATCTTTCAATTTTTCCCCACTACATATATTAGGAAGCTTTATTTTTGAATAGAACACTCTTGATCCCTTCATCTTTTGTGAGGAAAAGTATTTATTTAATCTCCTTAGCTTATACTTTGGTGTGTGTGTGTGTGTGTTTTAATATATAGAAAATGTATTTACTGACCCTGCTATACACAGACATTCACATGTATAAGAAAACATTTTTTTATGTGTTTATAAAGAAACTGGTGATTTCCTTTTATCTTTTTTCATATTGAACCAAATAATTCTTCTCTTTGGTTCATTTGTTCATTAAAAAAATACAGTCCATTACGACTGATTATCATGCCAGATAAAATGCTAGGGTGTAGAGATTATAATTTAGGGTGTAGAGATTATAACTATGTAAATAAGTTACAGGTACTGGCTTCTGCCCTATTTCCATATGAACTTTAAGGCAATTAGAGGTGATTTTCTTCTCTCATCTCTGATCATCTGAGCATGTATTTGTCCTAAAATCCTTCCTCAAACTTAGATTTTCACTTTCTGTCTAAGCTCTTTGGCAGGTTATTTTCTTTTCTTATACTTTCCTCCATTTTTTTTTACGAATGAAGTAGCATTATCTAATTAACTAAGTTAACTGACACATATTATATTTGCCTTGATTCTTTAATTTTATTTTTCTCTTTTAAATGTAGTGTCTGCTCAGTACTACAGTGAACATGGGTGTACATATGTCTACTCATGTGATGGCTATTATTTCTCTAGGATATATTCTTAGGAGTGAGATTGCTGGATCATATAGTATTTCTATTTCTAGCTTTCTAAGGATGTGCCATATCGTTTTCCAAAATGGTATACAATATTGCATTCCCACCAGCAGTGCATAAGAGTTCCAATCTCCCCGCAGCCTCTGCAACGTTTGTTATTTTCTATTTTTTTGATTTTTGCCAGTAATGCCAGGGAGAGATGGTATCTCATTGTGGTTTTGATTTGCACTTCTCTAATGGCTAGTGATCAAGAGCATTTCCTCTTGTGTCTGTTAGCCACTTGAATGTATTCTTTGGTGAAGCGTCTGTTCATTTCCTTTGCCCTTTTTTTAATTGGATTGTCTTTTTGTTGTAGAGGTGCTGGATTTTCCTGTAGATTTTAGAGCTTAGACATTTGTTGGATTTGTAATAGCCAAATTTTTTTTCCCAGTCTGTAGGTTCTCTTTTTACTCTTTTGGTGAAGCCTTTTCTTTTTTTTTTAAATAGTTAACAACCCCGTGACATGTTAACACTGTTCCTTCTCAACCTTGGGTTCCCTATCACCAGCTTTCCTGTCCCCTCCTGCCTTCTAGTCCTTGTCCCTGGACTGCTGTGCCTCATTAGTCCCATTTTGTTTTGTGGGGCTGTCCCATCCCCAGCTGAACTGTGAAACTCGAGAGTGTGGTGAGGTCTTTTGATAAGTGTGTTTAATTTTTAGAAGATCCC
The DNA here is from genome assembly GCA_030035585.1 of Dugong dugon. Taxonomy (NCBI): domain Eukaryota; kingdom Metazoa; phylum Chordata; class Mammalia; order Sirenia; family Dugongidae; genus Dugong; species Dugong dugon. Next base: position 110,788,438 of record CM057467.1, read on the forward strand.
AGTTATCTCGCTTATCTTCTGGAGTTTATATGTTGTTAGTTATGGTTTGTATCCTGTTAACGCCATGTATTAGGCTCTCTAGCACTGATCTTATTTTTTCTTCTATGATCTTTATAGTTTTTGGTTTTATATTTAGGCTTGTGATCCATTTTGAGTTAGTTTTTGTGTATGATGTGAGGTATAGGTCCTGTTCCATTTTTTAGCAAATGGACATTCAATTTTGCCAGCACCATTTGTTAAAAAGACTGTCTTTTCCCCATTTGATGGACTTTGGTCCCTTGGCAAAGTTTAGGTGACCGTAGGTGGATGGATTTACATCTAGGTTCTCGATTCTGCTCCATTGGTCAATGTATCTGTCCTTGTAGTACCAGGCTGTTTTGACTACTGTAGCTATATAGTAGGTTCTGAGGTCAGATAGTGCGAGTCCTCTTACTTTATTCTTCTTCTTCAATAATTCTTTACTTATCCAAGGCCTCTTCCTTTTCCATATAAAGTTAATGATTGTTTTTTTTTTCCATCTCTTTAAAGAATGTTGTTGGTATATGGAAACAACCGATATGCCCATCAACAGATGAATGGATAAATGAACTATAGTGCATACACACAATGGAGTCCTACGTAACCATAAAGAACAATGATGAATCTGCAAAGCATCTCACAACATGGATGAATCTGGAGGGCATTATGCTGAGTGAAATAAGTCAATCACAGAAGAACAAATGTTGTATAAGACCACTACTATAAAAATTCATGAAAAGGTTTATACACAAAAAGAAACAATCTTTGACGGTCATGAGGGAGGGGAAGGGTAGAGATGGAAAAACACTAAATAGACAATAGATAAGTGGTAACTTTGGTGAAGGATAAGACAGTACACAATACTGGGGAAGCCAGCACAACTTGTTCAGGGTAAGGTCACGGAAGCTCCATGGACAAATCCAAACTCCCATAGGGACCGAATTACTGGGCTGAGGGCTGTGGTGAACATGGTCTCAGGGAACATCTAGCTCAATTGGCATGACATAGTTTATAAGGAAAATGTTCTACATTCTATTTTGGTGGGTAGCATCTGTGGTTTTAAAAACCTGTGAGCAGCCATCTAAGATACTCCACTGGTCTCACCCCTTCAAGAGCAAGGGGAAATGAAGAAAACTAAAGACACAAGGGAGAGATTATTCCAAAGGACTAATAGACCACAACTACAACGGCCTCCTCAAGACTGAGTCCAATACAACTAGATGGTGCCCAGCTACCACCACTGACTGCTCTGACAGGGATCACAATAGAGGGTCCCGGACAGAGCTGGACAAAAACGTAGAACAAAATTCTGACTCAAAAAAAGACCAGACTTACTAGCCTGACAGAGACTGGAGAAACCCTGAGAGTATGGCCCCAAGACAACCTTTTAGCTCAGTAATGAAGTCACTCTGGAGGTTCACCTTTTAGCCAAAAGTTAGACAGACCTATAGGAAAAAATGAAACTAAACGGGCACTCCAGCCCAGGGACAAGGACTAGAAGGCAGTAGCGGACATGAAAGCTGTTAATAGGGAACCCAAGGTTGAGAAGGGAGAGCACCAATATGTCATGGTGTTGTTAAGCAATGTCATAAAACAATACATGTACTAACTGATTAATAAGAAGCTAGTTCTGTAAACCTTCATCTGAAGTTCAATAAAAAAAGAAAAAAAAAGTAATGTCTGCTCATTGTAAAAAAGTTGGAAATATAAAGAAAGAAAATAAAAACTCCCATTGAATCAAGACCAAATAATAACAACTGTTAATCGTTTTGCATATTTCCTTATCAATGTCAATAGACACAATGCACTAGCCCAAAGATTTTACAGGTGGAAGATGGCTATTGCCCTGAGGAAGCAGGCTCCAAAAAGAGAAGTGTTACTGATGGAGAACTAATTGCACCCTTTCAGTAGTGTGTCCAATGACATGAACCTAATCAAATATGGAACCAAACCAAGAAAACCAAACCCACTGTTGTTGAGTCGATTCCGACTCAAAGCGACCCTATGGGATGGAGTAGAACAGCCTTATAGTGCTTCCAAGGCTGTAAATCTTTACGGGAGCAGACTTCCACATCTTCCTCCCTCAGAGCAGCTGGTGTGTTTGAACTGTGGACATTTTGGTTAGCAGCCGAGTGTTTTAACTACTGAGCACCAGGGCTCGCTTCAGATGGAACCAGGGTAGGCGTATTGCATGATGTTGTTTTAAAGAGAACCTGCTTAGTAGGGCATCTGCTGGAAAATATGAGCCCTTGGAACAGAGAGAATTCACAAGGAATATAGCAACAGAAGCCACAGTCTGAGGGAGAATAGGAGCAGCTTGTTAAAGTAGAGTCAGTTTAGGAGTCAAAATTGGAGGAACTCACTGAAATTCTCCAGAGAAACCAAGAATGCTCCCATACAAGAAAGTTGCTGCTTTAGCTATCAGCAAAGCCAAAAGAATGCAAAGACAAGGCAGTCAAAGAAGACTGTTACTGTTATTACCTGGCTTTTCCTACTTTCCTCCTCCTACTCCAAAACCAGAGAAACCTGGAACAAAACAGATTAGGAACTAAGGGCCAGACCTCAGTTGGAAAGTCTGGCTGCAAGGTCATAACTTTGAATGAAAATTGAAGTGATAATATGCTCTCATTTTCTTAATCAAGACTATGATTGGTTAGTTAAGTTGACCCTTTGCTTTCTATTACTTGAGTAACAAGAAAATTTATGGGGTCTTCCAGTGTTTTCAACCCATGACAGAGGGGAAATTTCTTCCCTTGAATACATTTTAAAGTGACAGAAATGAGTGACATTTAGGATTGCATTCAAGTTTCTTCAACATTCTGCTTGCAAATAAAGTGAAACCTGTGAAAGCCAGAACTTGCCTGGACTGCTTGTTTTTCTGGATCTCACAAGCTTTCCACCTTTGACAAGGTGTGGTCTTACCAGCTTTCTATTACTCGCTTTAGTGGAAAATTTTTGACTTTTCTTTCTCTGACAGATTTCTGCCTTACACAGGTTCCAGCTTTCACAGGTTTTACTATACATATTGCAGTCGAGTGGATTCTGCCACATGCAATTGCACCTGTTACAGAGTAGGAATGCACCATAAGGTTTTCTTTGCTGGGATCTTTACGAAAGAAGATTGTCAGGCCTTCATTTGGCAGAGCCACTAGGTGTGTTTGAACCATCAACCTTTAAGCTAGTAGTTGAAAGCAAACCATTTGTGCCACGCAGCAGCAAATACATGTGCTGTTGTTGTTAGATGCCATGGAGACGGTTCTTACTGGTAGCAGCCCTGTGTACAACAGAACAAAACACTGCACTATCCTGCGCCATCCTCACAATCATTGCTATCTTTGAGCCCATTGTTGTAAACACTGTGTCAATTCATCTCATCAAGGGTCTTCCTCTTTTTCACTGACCCTCTACCATACCAAGCATTATGTCCTTCTCCAGGGACTGGTCCCTCCTGATAACATGTCCAAAGTACGTGAGATGAAGTCTCATCATCCTTACATCCAAGTAGCATTCTGGTTGTACTTCTTCCAAGACAGATTTGTTTGTTCTTTTTGGCAGTCCATGGTATATTCAGTGTTCTTCACCTACACCATAGTTCAAAGGCATCAATTCTTCTTTAGTCTTTCTTATTCATAGTCCACCTTTTGGATGAAGATGAGATTATTGAAAATACCATGGCTTGGGTCAGGTGCACTTTAGTCTTCAAAGTGATATCTTTGCTTTTCAACCCTTTAAAGAGATCTTTTGCAGCAGATTTGCAAAACGCAATATGTCATTTGATTTCTTGACTGCTGCTTCCATGCATTGATTGTGGATACAAGCACAATGAAATCCTTGACAACTTCAATATAGTCTCCATTTATCATGATGTTTCTCATTGGTCCAGTTGTGATATACATTGAGGTGCAATCCATACTGAAGGCTAAAGTCTTTAATCTTCATCAATAAGTGCTTCAAGTTCTTTGAAGCAAGCAAGGCTGTGTCATCTGCATATAGTAGGTTGTTAATGAGTCTTCCTCCAGTCTTGATGTTGCATTCTTCTTCACATAGTTTAGTGTCATGGATTGAATTGTGTCGCCCAAAAATATCCATCAACTTGGCTGGGTCATGATTCCCAGTATTGTTTAATTGTGTACCATTTTGTAATCTGACGTGATTTCCTTATGTGTTGTAAATTCAGTCACTGTGATCTAATAGAATGGATTAGTGGCAGTTATACTGAGGAGGTATATAAGATTGGAGAGTGTCTTAATCCAATCTCTTTTGTGATATAAAATAGAGAAGTGAACAGAGACACATGGGAATCTCATACCAAGAAAGCAGTGCCAGGGGAAGAGCTCATCCTTTGGACCTGAGGTTCCTGTGCTTAGATGTTCCCAGACAAAAGTAAGACTGATGCAGCACAATGACCTTCCTCTAGAGCTGACAGAGAGAGAAAGCCTTCTCATGGAGCTGATGCCCTGAATTTGGACTTGTAGCCTACTGGACTATGAGAGAATAAATTTCTCTTTGTTAAAACCATCCACTTGTGGTATTTCTGTTAGAGCAGCACTAGATGACTAAGACTTTCAGCTTCTCAGATTATTTGCTTGGCATACAGATTGAATAAGTATAGTGAAAGGACACAACTTTGACACACACCTTTCCTGATTTTAAACCAGGCAGTATTGCCTTGTTCTGTTCAGAAGACTGCCTCCTGGTCTATGTACAGGTTCCTCACAAGCACAATTAAGGGTTCTGGAATTCCCATTCTTTGCAATATTATCCATAATTTGTTATGATGCACACAGTCGAATGCCTTTGCATAGTCAAAAAAACACAGGTAAATATCTTTCTGGTATTCTCTTCTTTCAGCCGTGATCCATCTGACATCAGCAATGATATTCCTCGTTCCAAGTCCTCTTCTGAATCTGGTGTCAATTTTTGGCAGTTCACTATCAATGTGCTGCTGCAACCGTTTTTGATCTTCAGCAAAATTTTCTTGTGTGTGGTATTAATGATACTGTTGGATAATTTACGCATTCTGTTGGATCACCTTTCTTTGGAATGGGCTTAAATATGGATCTCTTCTAGTCAGTAGGCTGGGTAGCCATCTTCTAAATTTCTTGGCATAGATGAGTGAACACTTCCAATGCTGCATCTGTTTATTGAAACATCTCAATTGGAGGTCCATCAATTCCTAGTGAGTTGTTTTTCACCAATTCCTTCAGTGCAACTTGGACTTCTTCTTTCAGTATAATCATATGCTACCTCCTGATATGGTTTAAAGTCGACCAATTCTTTTTGATACAGTGACTCTGTGTATTCCTTCCTTCTCCTTTTGTTGTTTCCTGAGTCGTTTAATATTTTGCCCATAGAATCCTTCAATATTGCAACTCAGGGCTTGAATTTTTATTTCAGTTCTTTCAGCTTGAGAAATGCTGAGTGTGTTCTTCACTTTTCATTTTCTAACTCTAGGTTTTTGCACATTTCACTACAATACTTTACTTTGTCTTCTCGAGCCATCCTTGGAAATCTTCTGTTCAGCTCTTTTACTTCATCATTTCTTCCATTTGGTTTAGCTACTCTGTGTTCAAGAGCAAGTTTAAGAGTCACTTATGACATCCATTTTGGCCTTTTCTTTCTTTATGATGTATGTATATCAATAATTATATAACTAGAAAGCTAGCTCTAACTATAGACATATCTAGTAGAATTAAAAGTTGCCATGTGTCCATCCAACTTCCTATCTCCTCTTTTATATCCAAACCTCCTTAAATACTCTGCGGTTGTTTATTCTAAATAAGATCTTTTCTTCTTTCAGATAATTTTGAACAACATTATATTGGCTTGATAGTGGATATAACTTATATGTTGAACTTTCAAATTTAAATTGCAAGCCTCCTTGCAGTAGTCTCTTTTTCAAGTACTAATAAAAATCAGTCGAGTCACCTCATGAAAGAAAAGAAAAAATAAAACCAGAATATGATTTGCTTTACTTTCACAAACCCCAACTGTGAGGTAAAGACTAACAATCATAATTTCTTCGCTCTGGGTTAGCTAGGTTCTTTTAGTTGCATGGAATTTTGCACATTCAGATTCCTCCCAGAATTGGTGTGGGTCTCTGGTACAACTTGTTTCCATTTACCTGTGTCCTGCAAACAAACAATAGAGCGTAGCAAGAGTTTCTCCTTTCATCAGCAAGTTTTCACTTCAGTGAAAACTTTAAATAGTAGATAGAGGTATTTTGATGCAGTTGTTGGGAACCAAGTACAAAGTCTGTTTTTCAGTTGCGTATCTGACTGATATTTAGCTATATCTTTTAAAATATGTTACCTGTATCTACGTAGCTGAATTATCCTTAAATACCTGAATACCCTCATTAGGAGGCAGGAATAATAATAATTTATGTAAGAAACATAAATGCCTTATGGCCATATATTTGGAACAGTCTGGGGCAATGCACCATGTCTGCAGTCTGTGACTTTTTGTTGCACCTAGTGAGACTAGTTATCTTCTTCTGTATCAGTTAAGAACTCAGTGAGGAAGGTAGAAGCAGAGCCCTGAAAACACTCGCTTAAGAGTAAATTGGCTATATAAGAGAGTAATCTTCATTAAAGGGTCTATTCTCTTCATGCAGGCAGAAATCTGGAGGTGAATGTCTTTTGTCTGTGGCTCAACATCTTAAGCATGTTAGAGCTGTGGTTTCTACAACAGTTTTTTCCTTTCTTTCTGGGTGCAAATGGCTCCTGGCACTTATGCCACCCCACTCACATTCTAGGCAACAGATAGAAGAAAGATTTAAAAAAAAAGAAAAAAAAAACATTGCCTTCGAGTCAATTCTGACTCATAACAACCCTGTACAGCAGACTAGAACTGCCCTATAAATTTCCAAGGAGTGACTAGTGGAGACGAACTGCCAACCTCTTGGTTAACAGCTGAGCTCTTAACCACTGCACCACCAGGGCTCTAGAAGAAAGATTGGAAGGGCAAAAATGGCTTTTTATACACATCATCCTTCTACTTGTGTTAATATTTCACACGTCTGTGAAGAAAACTAGGAAATAGGGCTTTTTAACTGGACACATTGCCATCTCCAATAATGTGTGATGGTGGTGGTAGTGGTGATGGGGCTTCTCTTAAAAGGAAGAAGAAAAGAATGATAATGGTTAAACAATTAGTATTATCTGCCACAGAGGATAAACCTAATAGAAGTCTACAAATACTGTAAGAAGGCTGTCTATTCTTCACTTTCTTATTTTACCATGAGTAGGAAAGCCCTAACCCTCAATGTTTCCCATTCTTCACCAATGTTTCTAGGGATGGCAGGATACAATAATAAAGCTTGTGTTTGTCTTAACTATACACTGTGCATTCATTTAAATGTCTCCTTCAGATGTATACTCCATTAGAGCAAAAGAGGTCTGTTTGAAATGGAAACTTAGAAACAAATAATTTGTCCTAAATTGATATAACATACTAAATTAATGAGTATTTTTATAAGGAAAAATAAAAGGAGTTTCAAAATTTCAGAAGTTTTTACAAAATGGAAACACAGTTCCGTGAGTTTCAGCAAAATGGTGCTCTAGGCAGAAGCACCGCGCTGTCCCTCCACAGCAAAGATCGAAAAACTAAGCCAAACAGAGAATACAACAATCCTGAAACCCTAAAACATCAAATGAAGAGATAAAGAACTCAGTCAAGCACCAAATGGAGTGAGAAAACTGACAGAGAAATGAGATCGAGGAGAGATTCATGCACAGGTCCCCTACCAGCTAACACAGGGCGGATCCACCATCTTGGACTCCTATTGGAGACCAGCAAACGGGTATCAGAAAGCAGCCTCATGGAGCTTGCAACAGGAGACAAAACAACCGGTAATTTGCGGTGTGTGCTTTCCCACCCCCCACCCCTCTTCACCCCCGCTTGACCTCCTCTGCTTCCCGCGGCCACGGTCTCCTGACCAGGAAGTGCAGGCTGCTTGGATTCCACACACCCAAGTGGGCGGATCTCTGGGTGCCATTTGTTGGCTGCTAGTATTGCTTTTTTTTTCTGCTTCTTTTGATTTCTCACTTGCCTCTCACCACCTCCCCCTCCTTTCCTTTGAGTGCCTGGTTCCATGCGCCATCTTTGCTTCTTCCTGAGAGACTCCAGAGCACCGGCAATTTGTGATATACGCTTTCCCACTCTCTACCCTTCTTCACCCACACTCGGCCTCCTCTGCTTCCCGCGGACACAGTCTCTTGTCCAGAAATACCAGCCCGCACTGGCTGGCTCTCTGAGTGCCATTTGTTGGCTGATGGTATTGCATTTTTTTTTTCCCTGCTTCTTTGGATTTCTTGCATGCCTCTTGCCACCTCCCCCTCCTTTCGCTCGAGTGCCTGGCTCTGTGCGCCATCTTTGCTTCTTCCTGAGTGGCTGCGGAGCTCCATTCGAGCGTGGCACTGCTTCCTGGTCTAGGCTGCTGTGCTGGTGTGATCCCGGGGCTTTGTTCATTTGTTCCTTTTGAATTGTTTGTTTGTTTTCTTTTCCTTTTCTTGAGTTGGGAGCCCTTTCTAGCCAGGCAGAGCTATGTGGCAAGGAACTCCCTTTCAGCTTCCACAGACATGCAGAGGGATCACTGAGGGCATATCTTTTTTTCTTCTGTTTTTTGGGGGGCCTTTCTTGTTCTTTTTAATTTGTTTTGTTTTGTTTTCCCTCTTTTTCCTTTTTTGTCTTTCTTCTTTGCTCAGTTTCTCGTCTCTCTCTATATTCCTTCTCTTTCTCATCCCTGAATACCAGGCATTGTATACCTCTATGCCTTCTAGCCAGGGTGTCCTGCAACACCTGAGAGTGACTTCCCCAGACCTCATAGCTGCATCGGTGGGGTCCCTGGGAACTTTGCGGTTCTTTAACCTTTCTGATTTTTATTTATTCATTTTTTTTTTCCTCCTCTTCCTCTTTATGTTTTTCTCCATTTCACAGTCTCTCATCTCTCCACTCTAACGGAAACCTCCTCTAGCATTCTTTTTTGTTTGTTTGCAAGTTTTTGGCTCCTGTTCCTCTCTCCTCTCCCCCATATCCATCTTAACTCCACACATAACAATCTCCCTGCTGCATCCTGCCTACCTGCACCATGCGCTTGACATCACACCACCAAGCAACACAGGCACGGCCTACTGGAACCTGCCCTGCACTGATTACCGACCTGCCCTGGGGGCTGTAGTAAATGCCACAAATAACCCGTCCCAGTAACTCCTCCTCAGCTAGACCTGCCCTGCTGTACCGTATCTGAGTGACTGACCCTGACAGTTGGAGAAGGAGGCGAAAAGTATTGAGTGCACAGACGAGCAAACAACAAAGAACACACAGTCTGCATGCTCAGACATAGTCAATTTTTTTTTTAAAAAAAGGACGAAACAAACAAATCTACAATCAATAAATGAGAAAAATAACTACTGAATGCCCTGAAAACAGCAGACAATATCAAAACATTTACAAAAACAGGACAAGATGGTTGCAATAGGCGTCCAAAATAAAACAACAGATGACTCTCCTGTGGAAGAAAATGCGCTAGAACTACCTGATAGATAATTCAAATCTCAAATACTCAGAATTCTCCAAGAACTGAGGCAAAAATCTGACAAACATGAGGAAAAAAAAGACAAATTCATGGAAAATACAGACAAAAAATTGGAAGAATTCAGGAAGATGATGCAGGAACAAAATGCCAAAATAAATTCACAACTAGAAATTACACAAAAACAACAATTAGAAATACAAAAGATAAAGATTTCAGAAATCGATGATGTCATAGACGGGCTAAGAAGCAGATTTGAAACTGTGGAAGACAGGATCAGTGGAACTGAAGACAACCAATTGGACACAACTCTACTTCAGGAAGACTCAGAAAAAAGAACAAAGAAAAATGAAGAGACCCTGAGAGTTATGTGGGACACAATTAAAAACAAAAATTTTTGAGTGATTGGCATTCCAGAACAAGGGGAGAAAAGAGGAAACACAGAGAGGATCATTGAGAACTGCTGACAGAAAACTTCCCCAATATCATGAAAGATGAAAAGCTGGCCATCCAAGAAGCTCAAAGAACCCCATATAGAAGAGATCACAAAAGAAAATCACCAAGGCACATCATATTTACACTCGCCAAAACCAAAGACAAACAGAATCCTGAGAGCAGCTCATGTAAAACAAGAAGTCACATACAGAGGAGAGACAATAAGACTAAGCTCAGGTTATTCGGCAGAAACCATGCAGGCAAGAAAGCAATGGGATGACATATATAAAATCTTGAAAGAAAAAATTGTCAGCCAAGAATAATATATCCTGCAAAACTCTCATTCAAATTTGATGGTGAAATTAGGTCATTTCCAGATAAACAGAAATTAAGGGAATATGTAAAAGTCAAACCAAACTTACAAAAACTATTAAAGGGAGTTCTTTGATCTGAGAACAAACAGCTTCACCTCATAGGCAGAATCTAGGATGCAGGATCGTACGAGCCAGATACCAATCTAGGAAATGAACTCTCAAGGACTATCCAAAACCAAAAGAAATACACCAGGGAATCAGAGCAGTTAATCAGTAAATGATAAAAACATCAAAACAATAAAAGAGGGAAAAAACAGCATAGGTACAGAACCTTCTAATGGAGAGGAAGGCAAGGCGATACCAAGTAATGGTAGACTGCTTCAAACTTAGAAAGATAAGGGTAAAATGCATGGTAACCACAAAGAAAGTTAACAAACATACTGATAAAAATAAAGAGGAAAAACATAAAGTCGTGACAAAAACAAAACCTACAAAAACAAAAGAAATGAAAAAAAAAAAATCCACAAAAAAAAGTAACTCAGCACAAGAGAGTAAGAAGAACAAAGAAAACTTCAGCACCACAAAAAAAAAGCACTACAAAATGACAGCAACAAACTCACATCTATCAATAATTACACTGAATGTAAATGGACTCAATGCACCGATAAAGAGACGGAGAGTGACAGAATGGTTAAGAAAACAGGATCCATCAATATGCTGTCTACAAGAGACACACCTTAGAAACAAAGATGTGAATTTCTTACAAGTCAAAGGTTGGAAAAAAATATATCAAGCTAACAATACCAAAAAAGAGCAGGAGTGGCAATTCTAATCTCAGATAAAATAGACTTTAAAACAAAATCTACCATAAAAGACAAAGAAGGACACTATATAATGATTAAGAGAATGATCCATCATGAAGACATAACCATAATAAACATTTACGCACCCAATGACAGGGCTCCAAAATACAGAAAACAAACTCTAACAACACTGAAAAGAGAAATTGACAGTTCCACAATAATAGTAGGACATTTCAACACAGCACTCTCAGTAAAGTACAGAACAACTAAGAAACTCAGCAAAGATACAGAAGACCTAAAGGTCACAATCAGCCAACTTGACCTCATTGACATATACAGAACAATCCATCCAACCACTGCAAATTACACATTCTTTTCCAATGCACATGGAATGTTCTCCAGAATAGACCACATTTTAGGCAACAGAGCAATTCTCAATGAGATCCAAAACGTTGAGATAATTCAAAGTATCTTCTCTGACGACAATGCCATCAAGGTAGAAATTCACAAGAGAAAGAGCATGGAAAAAAAAAGCAACTACATGGAAACTGAATAATACCCTGCTTACACATCAGTGGGTAAGAGAAGAAATCAGAGATGGAATCAAAAAATTCTTAGAATCAAATGAGAATGAAAACACAACATACCAAAACCTTTGGGACACAGCATAGGCAGTCCTCAGAGGACAATTTATAGCAATAGATGCACATATCAAAAAAGAAGAAAGGGACAAAATCAAAACATTAACTACAGAACTCAAACAAATAGAAAGAGAACAGCAAAACAAGCCCACAACCACCGGAAGAAAGGAAATAGTAAAGATAAGAGCAGAAATAATTGAAATAGAGAACAGTAAAACAATAGAAAGGATCAACAAAACCAAAAGTTGGTTCTTTGAAAGAATCAACAAAATCGACCAACCACTGGCCAGACTGACAAAAGAAAAACAGGAGAGGACAAGAATAACCCAAATAAGAAATAAAATGGGTGACATTACAGCAGACCCAAATGAAATAAAAAGGATTATAATAGAATATTTTGAAAAACTATACTCCAACTAATTTGAATACCCAGAGGAAATGGATAAATTTCTAGAAACACACGGCCTACCAAAACTACACCAAAGTGATGTTGAAAATCTGAACAGACCCATAACAAGAGAAGAGATTAAAAAGGTAATAAAAAGACTCACAACCAAAAAAAGCCCTGGCCCAGATAGCTTCATTGGAGAATTCTACAATACATTTACAGAAGAGCTTGTACCAATACTACTCAAGCTATTTCAGAGCATAGAAGAGGAAGCAACATTTCCAAATTCATTCTATGAAGCCAGCATAACACTGATACCAAAACCAGGCAAAGATGTCACAAAAAAAGAAAACTACAGGCCAATATCTCTCATGAATATAGATGCAAAAATTCTCAACAACATTCTAGCCAATAGAATTCAGCATCATATCAAAAAAATAATACACCAAGACCAAGTAGGATTCATACTAGGTATGCAAGGATGGTTCAAGATTAGAAAATCAATCAACATAATCCACCACGTAAATAAAAGGAAAGAAAAGAATCACATGATCATCTCAATTGACGCAGAAAAGGCATTTGACAAAGTCCAACACCCATTCCTGATAAAAACTCTCAATCTAATAGGTATAGAAGGGAAATTTCTCAACATAATAAAGTGCATCTATGCAAAACCAATGGCCAACATCATTCTTCATGGAGAGAGGCTGAAAACATTCCCCTTGAAAACAGGAACAAGACAAGGATTCCCTTTATCACCACTCCTATTTAACATTGTGCTGGAAGTTCTAGCTAGAGCAATAAGGCAAGAAAAAGAAATAAAGGGCATCCAGACTGGTAATGAAGAAGTTAAACTGTCTCTGTTTGCAGATGATATGATACTATACATAGAAAACCGTAAAGACTCCACAAGAAAACTACTGGAACTAATAGAAAGATTCAGCAGAGTAGGAGGATACAAGATAAACATTCAAAAATCAGTTGGATTTCTATACCCCAGTAAGGAGAACGATGAAAAGGAAATTAGGAAAACAATACCATTTTCTATAGCCCGTAAAAAGATAAAATGCTTAGGAATAAACCTGACCAGGGATATAAAAGACCTATACAAAGAAAACCACAAAACACTACTGCATGAAACCCAAAGGGATCTACATAAATGGAAAAACATACCACGCTCATGGATAGGCAGACTCAACATTGTGAAAATGTCAATTCTACCCAAAGCAAGTTACAAATACAGTGCAATCCTGATCCAAATCCCAACAACATTCTTCAAAGAGATGGAAAAACTAATCATTCGCTTTATATGGAAAGGGAAGAAGCCCTGAATAAGTAAAGCACTACTGAAGAAGACGAATAAAGTTGCAGGACTCATACTACCTGACTTCAGAACCTACTATACAGCTACAGTAGTCAAAACAGCCTGGTACTGGTACAATGACAGATACATTGACCAATGGAACAGAATTGAGAACCCAGATGTAAATCCATCTACCTACGGTCACCTGATCTTTGACAAGTTCCCAAAGTCCATCAAATGGGGAAAAGACAGTCTTTTTAACAAATGATGCTGGCAAAACTGGATATCCATCTGCAAAAAAATGAAACAGGAACCATACCTCACACCGTATACAAAAACTACTTCAAAATGATCGACGACCTGAATATAAAGCCTAAAACTGTAAAGTTCAAGGAAGAAAAAATAGGACCAACACTTGAGGCCTTAATACACAGCATTAACAGGATACAAACCAAAACCATCAATGCACAAAACCCAACAGATAAACTATATAACTGGGATCTTCTAAAAATCAAACACCTATGCTCTTCAAAAGATTTCACCAAAAGAGTCAAAAGAGAACCTACAGACGGGGAACAAATTTTTGGAGAGTACAAGTCAGACAAAGGTCTAATCTCCATAATCTACAAGAAAATCCAACACCTCTACAACAAAAAGACAAATAATCCTATTAAAAAATGGGCAAAGGAAATGAACAGACACTTCACCAAAAAAGACATTCAAATAGCCAACAGACACATGAGGAAATGCTCGCGATCACTAGCCATTAGAGAAATGCAAATTAAAACCACTATGAGATACCATCTCACCCTGGCATTACTGGCACGAATCAAAAACACTGGAAATAACAAATGTTGGAGGGGCTGTAGAGAGATTGGAACTCTTTTGCACCACTGGTGGGAATGCAAAGTGATACAACATTTTGGAAAATGTTATGGCACTTCCTCAGAAAGCTAGAAATAGACATACCATTAGATCCAGCAATCCCACTCCTGAGAATATATCCTAGAGAAATAGTAGTCGTCACTCGAGTAGACATATGCACACCTATGTTCATGGCAGCATTGTTCACAATAGCAAAATGATGGAAACAACCTAGATGCCCATCAACAGATGAATGGATAAACAAACTATGGTACATACACACAATGGAGTACTATGCAGTGAGAAAGAACAACAATGAATCTGTGAAGCGTCTCATAACATGGATGAAACTGGAGGACATTATGCTGAGTGAAATAAGTCAATCACAAAAGGACAAATATTGTATGACACCTCTATTGTAAAAACCCATGAAAAAATTCACACACAAAATGTAACAATCTTTGTTGTTTACCAGGGATGGGAGGGGTGGGGGGGGCAATAGATAAGTGGTATCTAGGGTGAAGGCTGAGACAGTACACAATACAGGGGAAACTAGCACAACTTGTACAAGGAAAGGTCATGGAAGCCCCACAGACACATCCAAACTCCCTGAAGGACTGAATTGCGGGGTGGAGGGCTGTGGGGACCATGGTCTCGGGGAACATCTAGCTCAATTGGCATGACACAGCTTATAAAGACAATGCTCTACATTCTACCTTGGTGAGTAGTGTCTGGGGTCTTAAAAGCCTGTGAGTGGCCATCTAAGATACTCCACTGGTCTCATCCCTTCGGGAGCAAGGGAGAATGAAGAGAACAGGATACAAGGAAAAGATTAGTCCAAAGGACTAATTGTCCACAGCTACCAAGGCCTCCACCGGCCTGAGTCCAGTACAGCTAGATGGTGCCCAGCTACCACCACTGACTGCTCTGACCAGGATCACAACAGTGGGTTCTGGACAGAGCTGGAGAAGGATGTAGAGCATAATTCTAACTCACAAAAAAAAGACCAGATTTACTGGCCTAAAGGAGACTGGAGAAATCTCAAGACTATCGCCCCCAGACACCCTTTTAGCTCAGTGGTGAAGTTACCTCCGAGGTTCACTGTTCAGCCTGGGAGTGGACAGCCCCGTAAAACCAAATGAGACTAACGAGGTACAGGAGTCCAGTAACAAGGGCCAGAAGGCAGAAGGGGAGAAGGAAGCTGGTGATAGGGAACCCAAGGTTGAGGAAGGATAGTGTTGATGTGTTGTGAGATTGTTAACCATTGTCATAGGGCAACATTTGTAGTAACTGTTAAATGAGAAACTATTTTGTTCTGTAAGCCTTCATCTTAAGTGAGAATAACAGCACAATTGGAAGAGCGTAGTCAATGTCACTGAACTGTGTATGTAGAAATTTTGAAACGGTGTATCTTTGGCTATGTGTATTTTCACCAAAAAAAAAAAAAAAGGTTGAGAATTTAGAGGGTTAATATGTTGTGGGGTTGTTAACCAATGTCATAAAACAACATGTGTACTACTGTTTCATGAGAAACTATTGGTTCTGTAAGCCTTCACCTGAAATACAATAAAATATTAAAAATAAAATAGAAACACATTTCAGTAGCAATTTAGATCTTCCAAGCAGACCAAAAGTGTAGTGATAAATTATCTTGTTATCCCCTGAGAAATCTGTGATCATCGCTCACTATTTTAGCCAATTTTACTCTTTCACCAATGTAGGGGATTCTGAACTCTGAATTTAAAAAAAGAAAAAAAAAAAAAAGTCTATTTGCAAAGCTCTCCAGATTTTTCTATTTTATCCTTTTTCAAACTGCATTCATGTAAATCTAGTTTCTGTGATATGTTGTACATCAAGTATGGTCCTTAGAAATGAGGACAGTGAGACTTTGGCTCCCTAACTTTGGAAATATCTTCAGGAAAGGCCGATCTCTAGGAAAGGATAGCATGTTTGGTAAAGTAGAGGATCAGCAAAAATGAGGGAAACCCACAATAAGATGGATTGACCCAATAGTCACAACAATGGACTCAAATACACCAGTGATCACAAAGATGTCACAGAATCTGGCAAGGTTTCATTTTGTTATATATAAAGTAGCCATGAGTTGAAGCCGACTTGCCGGCAACTAACAAAACATGATAGGTTAAGATGCTCATTAAAACAAAAACATACAATAAAAACAAAACAAAACAAAAAAAGAAAAACAACCTGAAATACATGGCCAAAATTTTGGATATTACTCTCCATGGAAATTCACAATTCATATTTTTATTTTACACTTCTGAGAAGCTGTTTAAAAGAAACACATTCAACTTAATTTAACCCAGCATTTTCCATATTTCTGTTATATTGGAAGTAATTTGTTTGTCTATGAATATCGGAGACAGTTAATAAAAATTTTATTCTACTTTAAGGCTTATATTTAATCATACCTCCATTTCCGTATGACATATGTGCATATTTAGTGTAATATAGGGTCTCTATGAATTGCAATTGACTCGATGGCATATAACAACAACATTCTTTCACTATTAGAGTTTATTTCTTTGTATTTTAAAATATAACCCAATAATACAGCTCCTCAGCCTATCAATGAGCTCTTTTTAATCAGACACTTAAACCTAGTCCATCACTTATGGCTTTATTGATGAAGCCACCCACTATAAAGCAACCTAACCCACGGATAAGACACTGTTTAAGGGCGGGAGCTTCCCAAGGGAGCTGTGGGGTGTTGCACTCACTGGAGTGATCATTCACTCTCTTCATTACAGACACTCTGATGTTTTCCATAAATCTGAGGCTGCGGTCCCTCATGATGGACTCCTATAAACAGCAAGTCAGGTTCTGGGAGAATAAATTGAATGATCTGTCACAAACAGTTCTCAATAAAATAAGCAAAAAAAGTGTAACTGTAGCCTGCATAAAAATTACATGTAGATTTGCCAAGCTCTGGGGTCCTCTTGGTTGAAATGCATTTCGAAGGAAAAAAAAAATCAATATTAAACTACATTTGATATATTTCTTTGCTAAAAGCCACAACTTCCAGAATTCTAGAGAGGAATGATTTATAACTATTACCTCCAACAAAATGTTCTTTTTGGCCCTGAAATCTGATAATTTGGTTTTACATGGTGACTGTGCTTCCAGAAATAAAACTCCCGTCCATCACCATTATTATTACCAAGGATAGCCTGAGAAGTGCTGTAGAAACCATAGCACATTTTCACTGCTTTACTCATGTGTGATAATTGCTGAGTTTTTGAAATATATTAGCTATACAGAAAGAAGAATGAAGACCTTAAAGCTGTTTTAAGTAAAAATGAGTAAGGACCTTGGTTTTCTATCCTGGGAACACTTTTCTAAGTGTACACTGTGTAATGTATTTTCGCTTGGTCTTTCAGATGTATTTTTGAATCTATCAGCCTGAAAACATTTTCACTGCCTTGCAAATGTTTTATCAGCCTGCCTCTCCCATCATACCAGAACTTGATGTAGATTGAAAGTGAAGGACAGAGAATGAGAATATAGTGCTCATTTTCAATCTTTAATTCATTTCCTTTTCCTTTTTTTTTTTTTTTGTCTTCTGGGTAGGTCATGGTCATATGGTTGCATATGGATGTCTTAAGGCAAAAGATATTCTCTTAGACAGATGTCCTTCTATGAACAAGTCCCTAATACAAGAATTATCAAGAAACTATAAGAGACTACAGAATGAAAAAAAAAAAGGGCGAGGGGGTGGTAATTCTAGTTATTGATTGACACTGGCTGCAACGATGGGCTCATGCATAACAACAATTGTGAGGATGGCACAGACTGGGCAGTGGTTCGTTCTGTTTTACATAGAGTCGCTATGAGTTGGAACAGACTCTATTACACCTAACAACAATGACAATAATAATTCTACTTATTACTATTTAACAGCCTTGGCAGCCCACCTGACGGTGATCTGTAGCCACCAGGAAAGATATGGTATTACATCAGAGGTGGCATTTGCTCATGTGATTAAGAAGGTATTCTTCTCTGATAAAGCATATTAAATAGTTCACCCTCTTCCTGCTCAGCCACAGAAATGGCCATAACTTGTCACAGAAAAACAGAAAATTAGCCCAACAAAACATGTAGAGCTCAGTTAAACAAAGAACAAAAGCACTAAATAAACATAGGGAAATACCATTTCCTAAGTAATTAAGTGGAGTCCCTGGGTGGTACAAATGATTAAAGCACTGGGCCGCTAATCAAAATGTTAGAGATCTGAGTTGACCCAGAAGTGTCTCAGAAGGTCTGACAATCTACTTTAAAAAAATCAGCCACTGAAAACCCTACAGAGCACAGTCCTACTCTGATACACATGGAGTTGCCATGAGTCGAAATCAACTCAATGGCAATTTTTTTTTCTCTTTTAAGCAATTGATGATGGGGTTTTAACACAACATATTGAAGGGAACTAACATTTTAGAAAATATTTTGATAAAAGGTCCATGTTTGAATGACCATTAAAAACTTCATATAAATAAAGTTTGAAAACTCTCTTCAAGAAGTAAAAAAGTGATTCAATTTTAGGAAGTGATGTTCCAGCATAGACTGATGTGAAATAAGAGAAATCTAATACATAAATTTATATTGAGAATACTCGGAAAATACAAATGGGTAGATAATTTAGACTAGACCAAAGGCAATGCAAGTTTCTTAAGCATATGGTCTTAAGGGTATGCATCAATTCCAAATGAAAAAGAATTGAGCACTTACGTCATCAGATTAATTCATCCATCTTATATTTAAGGTATGGGGTTTTAATTTCACAGTAGACATTCAGTAAGTTTGGGTTATTTACCCATTTATTTATTTAATTATTTATATTTTAATCTCAATTTATACAACCCCTCCACATTTCATTACAAACAGATAAACTTATATAATAGTAGACCAATAATTATAACAATCAATATTCTGAGGTCAAACGGGCAAAATAAAGATAGATATGTTACAAAAATAACTACTGTTGTATTTTTATCTGGATCTACACAGCATATGGTTTGATAATAGCATGTGTTGAGATGTTATCTTCCAACCCTTAATATTACGCCCTCTAACATGTCACTTCAAAGTCCTTTTGTACTGACAGAGAATGTAACACAGGGTTAGCAAAAAGCAACCTGTTTTAGTAAATAAAGTTTTATTAGAAAACAACCACACCCATTTGTTTATATATAGTCTATGGCTGTTTTCAAACTATAACAACAGATTTGAGTAGTAACAACTGAGACCATCTGGCCTGAAAAGGTTAAAGTATTTACTATTTGACACTTAAAAAAAAAATTGCCAACTCTTGGGATAGTACAATGAAAATAATCTTGGAGTCAGAGAGACCCATGAGGAGCTTTGTGTTCCAGATTAGGCTTTATATTTTATGATAAATCTTATGATTCTCAACATATTTTCCATGTCAAGCAACACAAATGTATCTTATCCTAAGGACCTGTCTGTTTATCCTAGTCATCAGGACTTTATCTCGGTATTGAACATCGAGAATTTCCCATCTCTTCTGAAACTAGACCACCAAAACATTTGTGGAGTTCAAGATAAGAGAAAATATAGGCTCATATGTGACATATTCAAAAGTCATAAATCAAGGCAACCAGCCATTAAATTAATGTCTTTTATCCTTTTTTTTTGACAAGTATAGCTTTATAATGACCTGGAAAGTTAACTTTGGTATTAAAATGTTCAGACTTTCTGTACCAAAACATGGCAGTATTTGGGGTGTGGAGAGAGCAGGAAATTCCAAGATCCTAGTTACCTAGGGTTCCTGGGTGGCATTAACAGTTTGTGCTTGACTACTAACCTAAGGTTGGAGGTTCAAATCCATCCAGAATCTCTGCAGAAGAAAGGCCTGGCAATCTGCTTCCATAAAGATTACAGTCAAGAAAATCCTGTGGAACAGTTTTACTCTGTAATACTTGAGGTAGCCATGAGTCAGAGTCAACTTGATGGCAACAGGTTTGGTTTTGGTTACCTAGAGCTTGGTCAAGAAAGTGACCATAAGCTCACAATGTAGCTTTCTCCCCTTCCCGCCCCCAATGTCTCCTCACATTTCAGGGACATGTACAATTAATGGGAAGCCTGAGCTGAGCCCTCTGAAATCTTCATTCTCAGAACCAGCATCATCATATTACTTAGGACAGTGATTCTCGACTAGGGGCAAGTTTGTACTCCAGGGGACATTTGGCAATATCTGGGGATATTTTTTTTTTTTAAATTTATTGTGGTGAAATATATACTATTTACTGATAATATATATCTTATATATAATATATATAACAATAGCTGATTCAACCCTTTTCCGTCTACAATAAAATTCTCTTCACTGTGTTGTGCAACTATCACCGTTTCCAAATTTTTTCATCACACTTCACAGAAACTCAGTACCCCTTAAGCAATACCTCCCATATCCCCTTCCCACACACTCCTGGTAAACACCGATAAACTTCATGACATTTTTGATTGTCACCACTGGTGGGGCAACTGCTACTGGCATCTAGTGGGTAAGGACCTGAGATACTGCTAAATATCCTACAATGCGCAGGACAGCCCCCTAAACCAAAGACTAATCAGGCCCAAAATGACAATTGTGCTGCAGTTGAGAAAACCTGATCTAAGATTTTATTAGAAATTCACAACTTCAGGAGCATCCCATATCTAGGGAATCAGAAAGTGAATTTTAAGCAGATCTCTGAGTATGCACATTAAATTTGAGAAGTGCTGCTTTAAAATATGAGGCTGAGGCAGGGGTTCTTCTTGCCCTAGTTAAGATGGTGCAGTTAGGAATGAATAGCTTGTTTATGAAATTTTATGATGCTGTTGTTTGCTGTTATCATTTTTCCTCACTCTAATACTAGTTTTTCCCCTCACTTGTTCATTGATTTTATAAAAGAATCAGGAAATCGGGCTTATCTTTAACTTTGATTCTTTCATATAGAGCACAGCATACCAAGCTTAATCTATAGGAAGAATTTTGAAGGATATTTGAAAGGTTACATCAATAAAGCTCGTAATTCCTAATCAGTCATCGCAGGCTTTATAACATTAAGATTATGCTAAAGTCAACCCTCCTTACTACCTTGAATCATATCCTGAATTTTACAAAATGGAGAAGAACATCTCCTAGACAAAATACATGAGAGCATTTAAGAGGATTTCATTATCTGAGCAAGGCACAAGAAGGCTTCAGGTAACTAGAAGCTGAAAGTCTGGTCTCTCCTAGCATGACTCATTTACTGATGATTCGAATGGCATTGCTCTGACTAGGAAGTGCAAGCCAATGAATGAAATGAAATTCGTTTCAAAATTTAGTCTGAATACCTCATATATTGGTAGAAAAATGTTTGGGTTTAGGATGATTCTTGTTTTATCCTTGCATAGACAGCCTAAGGAAGTATCACAGTCTGAAGGGCAAAAGGAAGAGGTGTGTGTCACACACGTAATGAGAATATTTCTGGAGGCAGTAAGATAATAAGAGAGCTCTGTGAAATGTTTCAAAGGGGACTACTATTTAAAATGTTGTCTGGTTCCAATCAGAATTATAAAGTAGGTCGGTCTCATATTTAGCACACTTAGCTTCTACTCTCATGTGCAGTCCTGACCCAATGAACCTCACCCAACCTTACAAGGATCTAGTCACTTAATGCTTTTGACCCTACCTGATTTCTGGTCTTATATTAATCCAATGCTCACTGAGTTTCTGTAGTGCTTCAAGCACTGTTCTCTATGCTGATCAATACAAAAGAAAACAAAGAGACAAAAAAACACATGTATGACTAAGAAGAGTTTCAAGTCTCTTTCATTTTTTACATCTATAAAATATAATTCCCATATCCAGTCTAAATACCTAAAATTAGAAAGGAAAAAATATTAACATAATGTTTTGTTGAATGAATATATGAATTAAAGCTTGAGGGATAATCTGAGGCTTTTATGACCCTTGAAATTACCCACTGTAGGCAGTCACTTATTCTACTTGCTTATTAAGTGACTCTTTTTCAACTGTTCTTGTCTCAATTAACTTAAACAGATGTTTATAAGGATATTTTCCTTTAACCTTTTGGAAACAACATTTATGGATTTCTTGTTTTTCAGTCACTCCACAACCATGGAGCTATTTGTTTCAACCCCGTCTCTAGCACAAATCTTGACTTGCGTTGAGAAGGTTGGGTGAGTAATCATTGGTTCTGCTCTGACATCCAGACCAGCATCTGAGATTCACC
The DNA here is from genome assembly GCA_030035585.1 of Dugong dugon. Lineage (NCBI taxonomy): Eukaryota > Metazoa > Chordata > Mammalia > Sirenia > Dugongidae > Dugong > Dugong dugon. The sequence continues at coordinate 110,811,000 of CM057467.1, forward strand.
ATCAAGTGAGTCTTGATGATATGGCAGCCTTGATCTTTGCCCAAGCTGTGACCAGCAATGGTTTTCCTCGTTCCAAGGATTTTTATTTTGTCTAGATTTTTCTGTCACCTTTCCATGAGAAGTGCCTAGTTCACAATGGTTGTGGCAGAAAGCCCTTTGCTGAGAGATTCTGCTCATGTTAAGCGAGTTCACAGAAGACTGAACCTTGGCTCTGTCTGCTGAATTCCCCATCAATTTGCCCCAAGTCTGTCTCCTCCTACTAATTTTAGCAAGGTAGGTCATAGTCCAAGAATATCACTGCCTTTTTTGTATATATGTTTCAACATGCTGCACTCTCCTCCGCCAATCTCATCCCTATACTTCTAGTTTATGGACAGGAATTTGCTTTATGAAGTGAAGGATTTTTAGCTCTGTAAAAGTACATGTACTTATAGAGATCTTAGGTCAGAGGCTCTTTAAGTTACAATTTTTCAATTAAGTCATTGTTATATTTTTTCATAGGGTTTGGGTATCCCATATGTGACCCTTAAGGGAACTTGACAACTAGCATGAGTTGACAAAAAGGCAATATTCACATAGTAATTTCAAAATGATTTTAAACTTTTGTAAAGTGACTTTTGTCCTTTTTCTACATAAACAGGAACTGACATAAAGCAGTCCCTCTGAATTGTGTTCATATTAAGAATCCCAAGTTTCCAAGATGACTCATACACAACTATGTGCAGATTGCTATTTTTCAAGCTGGCTTTGTTGATGTTTTCTGTGTTATTTTCTCTATTTACAAGTCTCAAGGGGTGTCAGGTTGGGGTGGGGAGTGTGTGGTTATCTTAAGGACCTATTGAAACCTAAAAAAAAACCCCAAAAAACCAAAGATGTAGTAATTACTTCAGTGTAGAACATTGGGATAAGTTATATTGAGAATCTCTTTGCAGCACATTTCAGACTTAAAATTTAAAGCTAGGGCTAAAGAAACTGAAAATACAGAACTATGTTTAGGAGAGTGTTGCTAGATTCTAAAACATATACCCTATCTTCAGGTAGTTTCTTTTTGAACAAAACCAAGGGAACAAAGGATTTGTCAAAGAAACAAATAAAAGTTATCTGTTTGGAAGGAATCTGAAATTAAGTTTTACTGAATTCCTTTACCCATATAATTCTGAGTTCTGGGTCAGCTAATGATGGACAATTGCATTAGATTTGTAAAGCAGAGGATAAGAGAAGCAGTGGCAGCTGTAAGCAAGTATGTGAGCAGACTACTTGAATAAGGTCAGCAACAGCCTCAAATTCATACTTCAGAGGAAAAACCTGAGAAATAACACTATCACATTGAGAAACGGTTGAAGAAACTGTCCTAGACACTGAGGGAAAGTGACATGTAGTTGAACATTATTTTAAAAGATGTATAATATTTTTGGAGAACTCGTATTAGGATTTCAACATATACATACTAGGTCTGACCAAAGAAGAAAAGAGAAGAAACAGAGCAGTAGTATTAACAGAAGATACAATTTCCTATATTAAAAAAAAAAAAAAAAAAAGGAGGAGGAGAGGGAGAAGAAGACGAGGATAAAGCCGAAGAAGAAGGAGAAGAAGCAAGAAAGAGAGGAGGAGAGGGAGAGGAACATGAAGACAAGAGGAAGGAGAAAGTTTCAAAAATAAAGACTAATAATAATGTAGACTTAAATAAGAAATATTTTTACATTTCAATGACTGAGGAAAAAACCTGAAAATTTCCAAAGAAAACAAAGTTTCCCAGAAACAACAAAAATCAGTTTGACTTTTGTTCATTTTTTTATAAAGCACATTATGAAAACAAGTGGAAAAGTTGTGTGGGCCTGCTGTGGACCAAGATCTTCACATCCAACCAAGTTCAATCATCTTAGAAAGTTATATCTAAAAAAAAAAAAATCAGATATGGAGACTCAGAAAACATTTCTTCGTGGTATGCTTCATGAATTAATTATTTAAAGAAACTTCCAGAATATTAAAAAATTAATTTAAGAACAGGTTTCAAGAAAACAACAACAAAAGAAATACATTATTAAAGATGAGGGTAAGCTCTTTTTTAAACTATGGTTACAGAATTGACAATAACAAAAAAATTCTTTGAGAAAAAAAATCTCTATTGTCAGCAATAAAAAGGCCAGAATCTTTGACTCTGAATAAAAGTGAGGAAAAGGAGAGAACTGGGGATTCAGGGGTGAGCCAAATGCCTGGTTCCTGATCCATAGTAATCTCTAAACAAATCCAACCAGTCTGCTTGATGTTTTTTATCACAGTCATTGTTGCTATTATACCAAAACACAATAAAATAAAATACTATGCATAGCCAATGTTGTAAGTGCCCACACTCATCACCAGTTAATTCCCAACTGCTACTTTCTGTTTTCCTTTGCCTGGTGGCTTTTCCAGGCATACTTCCCTGAATGTGTGGCTTGCCAGAAATGCCAATTGATTAAAGGCCCTGGAATAGCCTTGACCAATTGCTAATAGGAGTGTGTGTATAGATATACCAGTTCCCTTACCTCTTGGGTGGGAAAATTTTGAGGCGAGTCATTTACACTGGCTCCCAGACTTTTTCACGGGCCTATACCCCAGGCAATTGGTATTTTCAATCACCTCATATGCATGCAAAAGCTGGACCATGAATAAGGAAGACCAAAGAAGAATTGACACCTTTAAATTGTGGCGTTGGTGAAGAATATTGAATATACCATAGACTGTCAAAAGAACAAACAAATCTGTCTTGGAGGAAGTACAACCAGAATGCTCCTTAGAAGCAAGGATGGCGAGACTACGTCTTACATACTTTGGACATGCTATCAGAAGGGATCAGTCCCTGGATAAGGACATCATGCTTGATAAAGTAGATAGTCACAGAAAAAGAGGAAGACCTTCAACAAGATGGATTGACACACTGACTACACAATGGGCTCAAGCGTAACAACGATTGTGAGGATGGCACAGGACCGGGCAGTGTTTCGTTCTGTAGTACATAGGGTCACTAAGAGTCGAAACCAACTCTATGGCACCTAACAACAACAACAGCATACTCCAGTCACCCACAGAGTTAACTGCTTTGGTAAGTTGCCTTTAGTGGCTGCCATTTCTTCCATGTCTCAAATTTCCATTCCCCTAATGATGTTTCCGGGGATCACCTCCCAAATAAACTACTTGCACTAAAATCCTGGCCTCAGATTCTCTTCTGAGGAAATCCAAACTAAGCATCACATGTAATTTAACAAATTGTCTAACAATACGCTATTAACCAAATCTGGCAAGGATGAAGTAAAATGAATAATCTTATGCATTGATAGTGGCAGTAGAAATTGGTGTAAACCATTTAGAACTCAGCTTGGAAAGATATATCAACAGCTGTAAAATTCCCATACTCTTTGATTCAATTAGTACCACTGTGAGAAACACAAAATAAAAGAATACTATGAAACACAGAAAAACTCTCATACATAAAAACATTCAAGAAGTACAACTATTCTAATAGAAAAATAATTGTAAAAATATTATCAAATTTAGATGAATAATAGGTAAATATCAGAACAGTTATCCATAAAAATTTTATGTTTTTTATAAATTAAAACTGTGAATTGTGTATAAAAACAAGAAAGTTGTAGGTTATTTAACACTGATTGAAAATCAAGATATAAAATCTTTTGTAAAGTTCAATTTAATGCATTATCCACAATCCTAGTATAGTTCCTATAGAGAACCTACGTTATTACCCAGAGGCAACAGGATGGTAAGATGGTTAATGCACTTGACTGCTAACTGGAAGGTTGGAGGTTCTTTCTAGTCTACCCAGAGGTGAATTGGAAGAAAGCCTGGTGATATGCTTCCAAGATATCAGCCATTAAATGGAACACAGTTCTACTCTGACACATGGGGTCGTCAAGTGGGAATTGATTTGATGGCAACTGGGTCTAGTGGTGGACATATAATATCCATTACTTATGTCTTCAATTCATATTCCATTGAATTATGAAATCATATGAATAAAAATTTTACTTAGAACTAACTGTACTATACACCTCTTCCTCCCGTTAAAGTTTAAAGTGATTTGAGGCAAAACTCCATGGAAAATCTTTCCAGTTAGTTCTACTCAAAAATTCCGGAGTGGAGAATTTTCCTCAAGAGTTGTCACGCCCTGAGGCCAGGGACCTAAACTTTCACATCCCCAACCTGTCAGCCAGGACTGCACCAAAACAATGTAAACTCTATGCTTGTAGGGCGAAGTGGCTCTGGTAGCCTGAGTGAAACCCTTAGGAAAGAGTTAAACAGGTGCAGACCATTAGAAGCAATACTCTGTGAAGTTCTGGCAAGGGCTTACAGAAAGAAAAAAGAGACCCCAGGGGACCTGGACAAAGAGCTTCTGTTGTTGGTTATATCAGGCATATACTCAAAGAATGATGTAATGCATAGATTAACCAAATCTGGAATTGTCCTAAAAGATTTGTTTTAAAATAAACACTACCAATGTGTTGATTCTTAGATTACTAAATACCTCATAGCTATATAGATTCTACTTTGAGAATCTATTGATAAAAAAAGAGCAGACTAAATGATTCCTCCTTTAACACAGGGGTGAAGGGCATATCCATTTGGGTGATGAATAATAACCAGAATGTTGTTAATACTGGATTCCTTTAAAATTGTATCTTTATCTTCCAGGGTATAGCTGGAGAGTTGTAGTTGAGGAGCAATTAACAAGATAAATGGATTTGGGACTATGTTTATGATGTACAGTTGCTTTATTTTGTGTCATATAGAATTGGCTGGGTTACTGGAAACTGATAATGAGAACTCAGGTAGCCCTCTGAATTCATGGTTTTGCTTTCAAATCATATTTTGGAAGTAATGTCTCATGGTGTACTGTTACAAACATCAGCTGGTATACAAGGATTAATGCCACACATTTACTTGGAGTTGTTTAGCAATGTACTAACTTCAAATTGAAAAGGAAAACCACATAAAATTCCTTAATAAATGCAGTGTGAGTTTGATTGAAACATATTGCTAATATTATTAAGTGCCCCAGAGAGTAACTGAAATATCACACTGCTGGTATTCACACTTCCCATTTTTGTTGAATAGGCTTATAAAACACTTACAAACACATTACTGTATGTAAAACATAATGCTCTTTCTGGAACTCTGGTTTTCATGGACTTCTGTGACTGAACAATTGATATTTACCTATTGAGATTAGCTTAGAAGACCCTAAAGCAGCACAGCAGGAGATAAACTATGACTGTTTGCCTATAATATGAGAACAGCAAAATAGCTAAAGGCCTCCTTAAATATTCCAGGTATTAAAGTAACACGACTGCTCAAAAGTTCAACATTTTACTTTCATACTAAGCAGTCTAGGTTCTTTCCTAACACTCTTTGGTAAAAAGGATCCTGAGAGAGTCTTTGAGGAGTTGATGTCTTCTTCTTCTTTTTTTTTTTTAATTGTGTATTAAGTGAAAGTTTACAGAGCAAATTAGTTCCCCCCATTTGATCGTACATAAAGGATTTCATGGCCTTGGTTTCATTCCCCACAAAGTGTCAGCACTCTCCCCATTTCTGCCCTGGATTCCCCATTTTCTTTCATCCCGATTTTCTACCCCTTCTTGCCTTATCTTTGGTTTTTGGGAAGATAACGCCCTTTTGATCTCGGATAATTGATGGTTCTAAAAGTTACTCTCGAGTGTTATTGTTTTTCTTATGTGCTTGTCTATTGTTTGGCTGGGAGGTGGTCTCCAGGAATGGCCTCAGTTTCAGGTTATAAGGGTATCTTAGGGCCATAGTCTCAGGGGTTTCTCCAGTCTCTGTCAGACCAGTCAGTGTAGTCTTTTTTGTGAATTTCAGTTTTTGTTCCACAATTTGCTCTCTCTCTGTCCAGGACCCTCTGTTGTGATCCTGTTTAGAGCAGTTGGTAACAGTAGCTGGGTACCATCTAGTACTTCTGGTCTCAGGATCATGTAGACTGTGGTTCATGTGGTCCGTTGGTCTCTAGGACTAATTGCTCCCTTGAGCCTTTGGTTTTCTTCACCCTCCTTTGCTTCCGGAGAAGAGACCTATAGTTGTATCTCAGATTTTTAGGACTCCAGACACTACTCATCAAAGTAGGATGCAGACAGAACATTGTCTTTATGTGCTATGTTTTCTGTTTTTACCAAACACATTGAACTTACTCTCCCTATACGTCTGAGAAAGACTGTCTATAGGAGGGCTATAGATACTACCTGCATTCACAGGTGCTGATTGGTGTTTGTAATCTTACGTGGGCTGTGACAGGATTAATATTAAAAAAGATTTTTAAACTTCGATGGGACTAAAGATGACTCTCTCTGTGAAAAAGTAAGAATAAGACTTTCTCATTCATTGTAATATCAAAGACTTCTCTCAGGAAGGGTTAAGCTCGCTGCTGTAAGAAAATTAATCAATCACTATAGCTTAGTAGATCGCTGGGCCTTTTTTTCCAAGTACCTCTAGGTGGACTAGAAATTCCAACCCTTTGGTTAGCAGACAAGAGCATCATGGAGCACAGTTTTATTCTGACACACATGAGGTCACCATGTGTTGGAATTGACTTAACGGCAACTAGTTTTTTGGGTTTTATTTCTGAATACCTAGAATAATATATTATTTCAAGAATTTAGGCAGCTGGAGACAGAGAAGAGGATTTTTTTTTCCCATCCCTCTTTGCTGTCAAGTCGATTATGACTCACAGCGACCCTATCAGAGGGTGCAGAACTGCTCCATAAGTTTTCCAAGGAGCGACTGGTGGATTCGAACTCCTGACCTTTTGGTGAGCAACTGTAGCTCTTAACCACTGTGCCAGCAAGGCTCCATTTCTTTTTTAACTGATAGAAAAAATAACATGTGCTGAGAAAAAAAAAAAATTAACCATAGAAAGATGCATTTATCAGCAAATACTACAAATACAGAAAAGAGACATGAACAAAGTTCCAGGTGGTTTGGAAGACTTTAGGGAGCAGGTGGTACATTAACTTGACTGTGTAGAAGGGCTAAATTCATACAGGCAGATTTGGTGGTATGAAGGCATTTATGGAATAGGTAGAGATATTAATAAAGGTGAGGTGGGAGAATTTGCTTTGGGAACACTGAAGAGACAGGCTTGGCATAAGTGAATAAAACGTTCACAGAAGAGCGATGGTGTAAACAAGGCTAGAAAGGCAAGCAGGCCTATCTCATTGAGGGTCTCTGGCCGTGTTGAAGATTTTATCCCTTAGGCAATGGGAATCCATTAAATGTGTCTGAGTAGAGAAGTGACAATTGCAGGCTTTTGCTCCACTCTATGCCAGAACAGAGACTATCAATTACCAAAGATTCTATTCACTCTGCTAGCAGAATAGAGGCTTGATGAGAGAATTCCTATTGTGGGCTGAGAGTGGGAGGAGAGAGAAATGGAAGGCTTTCTGAGTAGTCAGTAATCCCAAAGGTTGCACAGCTTGTGCTCTTCTGTACATAAAAGAGAATAATTAGGCCCAGTGGGTGTTACATCATAACATGCACTTTATGACTGTGTGTACACAATGCCAGATGACTGGTATGCATTGTTTTATTGTTCTAACTACTCATTTTAGTTCTGTGCAAGCTAAGCCTAGGGCTAACACTTCTACTAATGCAGCTGGGGGCATTTTTATGGTGGACTTTTCCACGTTAACTTTCAAAATTATGTAAAACAAGGGGTATTTATTTAATGCCTTCACATTCTAAGCGCAGAGAGCTTCAAGTATATTGGTAGGGATATTTTTTAAGGATCCCTGGTGGCACAGTGGTTAAAGCACTCTTCTGCTAACCATAAAGTCAGCTGGTTCGAATCCACCAACTGCTCTGTGGGAGAAAGATGTGGCAGTCTGCTTCCATAAAGATTTATAGCCTTGGAAACCCTATGGAGCAGTTCTACTCTGTCCTATAGGGTCACTATGAGTCGGAACCAACTCAAAGGCAGTGGGTTTGGTTTTTTTTCTTTTAAGTGAGTGAAAAGGCAAAACTGATTACACTATTTAACCCACAACATTTACCTTGTTTTTAGAATCTGTTGTGAGTTGTTTGGGTCAATGATATGTATTCAAATAATTGGAAATGCTATGTAAAGAAAGCAAAGCATGTTTTGTAGTGGGAGCAGCATGGGATTTGAAGACAGAAAGACCTTGGTTTACTTTTCTCTTTCAACATTCATGAGCTGCATGACCAAAAGCAATGTTTCTTTTCTGATTTTCTTTTTGCAGATGTCTTTAAGTAGAGAATGGATTGAATATTTACAAGTGAATTCATATAAAAGAAAACAATACAGCCATTAAAAAATAACAGCATGGATGGGTATTTCCTGGTGTGAAATTTTGTCTATAACATAGAGTAAATCATGTTCACAATGCTATATGTATAATATGATAATCATTATGGGGTGTGTATGTGTCCTAGTTTCCTAGGGGTGCTATAACAAAATACCACAAAGTAGGTGGCTTTAAAGAACTTAAATTTATCATCTCAGTTTCTAGAAGCTAGAAATTGTAATTCAGAGCTTTGACAAAGCCATGCTCCCTCTGTCAGCTCTAGGCAAAGATCTTTCCTGTCTCTTTCACCTTCCGGTAGTTCCAGGTGTTATTCGACTTTCCTTGGCTTTTAGATGTATCTTCACATAGCTTCTCCTAAAGGACTCTTCCTTGGCATCTGTTCTACCCATTTGTAAGACACCAGTCAGAAGGGATTAGGACCCTCCCTAATTCAGTATAGCCTTGTTAACTGATAACACCTTCAAAGAAAGAACCTATTTCCAAACAAGGTCAAGTTTACAGGTACAATGGTTAGAACTTCAGTTTCTTTGGGGAACACAATTCAATCTATAACAATATGTGAAACATGTATACAGACTATGCAGCCATAGGGACCTTGTTTTAAGAAAGAAGATCACTTTAATGTTATTTCTATTTTCTTATAGAGAGATTTCAGATAAATTTGTTTTCTCCTTTGTAACTCTTGATGTGATTTTTTTTTTTTTTTTCCTTTTCATGTAAGAGACCTGTATCTCCTTTAAAAATACATTTCGGCTTTTAAACAGAAAAGACAAAAAAATAGGACCTGGACCAGAATTAATCCCTCGAGCTTTTTGCACCTCACTTACAGGAGTACTAATCACACAATATTGTCATTGAAGATGCACACAATTTTTACATATCTTATCTAGCACTTTCAAATTCACGGCCTGCCGGGGTAAGAGACAGAAATCTGGAAAGCTTGAATTCCCAAAAGAGAAAGAAGACATGGAAAATGTTCCTTGTACAGGTATATTATCATCAGAAAAATCGATTAGGTAGATACTATTAACCTTATTTTATGATGAGAGAATTTGACTCAGAAACAATAGGACACATCAGCAAAATCATACAGTTGTTGAATGGTGGAGACAAGATGGCCTCAGGCCAGTTCGATTTCAAAGTCTGTGCTCTTTCAACAGTACCATATTGCTTTACTGCTTCCAGGTTAGAATAAAATAAGAAAAGATGCATTCATGACTTTAGAATATGCTTCCCGTAGGTAATCACACAAGTAGAATCTGAGGAGTATGTTTTGTTTTGTTATCTCGAAATAACATTGTGTCTACGAATGTCGACAGTATACTTTTTTTTCAATTATTTAGGCAAGAAAAGGTACTAGACCTGACAAGATGTTTCTTTGCAGGTGAAGTTAAAAACTTCCAAAATGAAGCAGATAGCCACTAAATTCTGTGTCTTTCCCTATCACATAAATGTTTGAAAACAGTTTTGCAACAAGATTATTTTAAGGATACTAGAATCTATTAAGAATTTAAACAAATAAACAAAAACTTAAGTAAAAATGTTGAGACAGTAAGGAAGAAATTCAGAAAGAAGAAAAATAAAATACTTACACCCAGTTGGTGGCCTCGTCCGTTTAGGATTACATAGACTGTGTGGGCAAGATCTTCAAATGGCCTCGTATGTGCCCCAATGACATTAACTGAACAAACTTTATGATTTGAGATGTCTTAAGTGTTCTGTATTTAATTCGCAGAGTCAACCAGGAAAGTAATTTTAGTGATTCTAATTTTGGAGATGAAGTAATAGAAGCTTCTGGAAGTTAAATAATTAGTTCGGTGTTTTCACACAATGTCTATTTCTAAAGTTAATATTCTTTCCATTGAACTATGGTTTCTTACTGAGTCAGAGCTGAGCTTTTCCCTATATCTGCTTATTAATGGGTAGAGGAAGTGTGAGGACTAATTCTCTTTAATTGGTTCTGTAATAGCACATCATTTTCAGATCCTAGCAGTGGATGTTTCTTGAAATGTTGCTGATTAAGAACCAGTCAATCCACCAGCCTAAGACTAGAAAACTAGATGGTGCCTGGCTACCACCAATGACCACCCTGACAGGGAACACAACAGAGAGTTCTGGACGGAGTGGAAGAAAAGTGCAGAGCATAACTAAAATTCATGTTAAAAAAACAGACTTAATAGTCTGACAGAGACTGGAGAAACCCTGAAAACTATGGCCCCCAGATGCTCTGTCAACCCAGATCTAAAACCATTCCTCTAGCCCACTTTTCAGACAAAGATTAGACAGGACTATAGAACAAAGACTAATACTCATGAGGAGTGTGTGTCTTAGTTCAAACAGATACACGAGACCAAATGGGCAGCTCCTGCCAGGAGGCAGGATGAGAAGGCAGGAAGGGAACAGGAACTGGTTGAACAGACACAAGGAACCAGGGGTGGAAAGGGGGAGTGTGCTGTCACATTGTGGGGATTGCAACTAATGTCACAAAACAATATATGTATAATTTTTTGCATGAGAAATGAACTTGAGATGTAAACTTTCACCTAAAGCATAGTTAAAAAAAAAAAAATAACTAGTCAAACACTGGGGTTCACTTGGTTTGCCGTTTACTATGAAATATATCATTTTTCTAATAATGTTGCTTTTCACAGGTAAATGGCTCTTCTTTTAAAGAGCACATTTGCATACGTTTCCAATTTCATCACCCTAAAGTAATCATCACTTGATCATAAAATACTTTTCCAAGTACTGAATGACATTGAGTAGTTTGTCATACAAAATGCTTGGAAAATAAGCAAGATGTCTGCTTTGGAGTCTGAAAGACTTCTTTTGAAGATAATATTTTGGCTTCCATAGACTTCTCTGCAATCTGTTCTTTAAAGAAGTATTTGTGGCTTCTGGCTGATGTAATTTAAATATTATATAGCTCTCAAATTAACAACTCAACTTGACAACTCTAGAAGCTGGAAAGAGAAGAGCAAGCTAAGCCTAAAACTACCATAAGAAAGGAAATAACAAAGATCAGAGCAGAAATAAAATAAAAAACAGAAAAATGATAGACAGAATCAATGAAACAGAAGTTGATTTTTTGAAAAGCGGTAAAATTGACAAACCTTTAGCTAGACTGACAAAAAAGATCAGAAAAGATGCAAATAACCAAAATGAAAGAGGGAACAGTACAGCTAACCAGATAGAAATAAAGAGAATTATGACAGAATATTATGCACAACTGTATGACGACATACTGGATAACTTAGATTTTCACATGCTGCTAGTCAAGTTTTGTGTAGTCTGCTCTCAAATTGAATCAGTGCTAAACTGTGTGACCTACAGAATACTGTGGAAGTGATGTGTGAATTTCAAGGCTAGCTCATAAAAAGCATTGCAACTCCCACTTCTGTTTCTTGCGTTCCATCCTTTTGCATGAAGACACCTATCAGTTCTATGAAGAGGACCATGTGGAGAGAAAAGGAACTATCTGTCAACAGGCAGCACCGATTTTCCAGTTACGTCAGTGAGTCCCTTGGAAGCTACTGAAAGATTCCAATCCTAATCAAGCTTTTAGATGACTACATCTCTGGCCAAAATCTGACTCCTCCTAAGAAACTCTTAATCAGAACTGGCTAGTCAGGCTGCCCTCAAATTACAGATCCTTGCAAACTATAATATACAATGAAATTTTTGTTTATGTTGTTGTTGATTAAGTCACTTAGTGTTGAAGTAACTTGTTACACATAAGTAAATAAATAATATACCTGAGATCATGAATCCTAGCTTGAAGGAGAGGCTCCCAACTAGAAAAACTTGCATTGGATATCAATTAAGTGAGGCTAAATTTTCATTATGCATGAAACTAATTTGTTTTAGAACTTTGCATTAGCTTAGCTAACAAAATTAGAGTCTAGAATTTCTCAACCTGTGAACTTTGGGCCTATTGACATTTTGTGCAGGATAAGTGTTTGTTGTGTGGGTATATCCTGTACATTGTAGGATATTTAGCAACATCCTTGGTCTCTACATAATAGATGCCAATAGCAACCCCTCCCTTCCTAACTTGTAGCAATCAAAAATGTCTCCCGACATTGCCAAATATCCCCAGGGAAGCAAAAATAACCCCAGACTGAGGACCACTGAGCTAGGGTAAGGCTAGTGTCAAGAAGTATTTACTGAGAGAACCAAGAACTTGTGTGATCTTGGTTGTTATGGATTGAATTGTGACCCTGAAAGATACCTTGCAATATTAACCCCTGTACCTATGAACGTGATCCTGTTTGGAACTAGAGTTTTCTTTTGTTATGTTAATGAGGTCATACTGGAATAAGGTAGGTCCTTAACCTAATTCCTTCTGAGTGGTGTTTTATAAGAAGGGCAGAATGGACACAGAGGCACACCTAGGGGAAGACTTCATGTGAAGATCTGTCTACAAGTCAATGAACACCAAAAAATGTCAGGTCTGCTAGAGCTGAAAGAGATAAAAAATGATCTTCTCCTAGAGTGGACAGAGCATAGTCCTGCCAACACCCCGAAATCAGACACCTAGCCTCCAAAACTCTGAGACAATATATTTCTGTTTTTTAAAGCCACTCTTTTGTACTTTTGTTATGGCAACACTAGGATATTAAGACATTGATAAAGTCACTTAATCTCAGCTTCCTTATTTATAAAATTAAAGTGGTTCAGACAAATGAGTTTTATTTCTCACACCAGACAAATCTTGTTTAAAATTCTCCTCCCCTTTTATTGTCTCAGTCACTATACTGAGATTACCTAGTAATGCTACAGTCTGTAATTTTTAAAAAGGAGCAAAGGTGCAGTAGTTAAGCATTCGGCTGCTAACCAAAAGTTTGGCAGTTTGAATCCACCAGCCACTTGTTGGAAACCCTATGAGGCAGTTCTACTCTGTCCTATAGGGTCACTAAGTGTTGGAATCAATGAATGGCAACAAGCTTTTTTTTGTTTGTTTGTTTGTTTTGTTTTGTTCTAAAATAGTAAAAGGAAAGGAAAATATCCCAAACTCTTTGCCATTGAGAGAATAACTAGGGAAAGTGCATTTACTTGATGTATCCAGAATATTATTTGAAAAAGAAGTCATAAAATGTTTTTGGAAATTCTGATATAACCTGTAGCATGATTTAATAACTGCATTTGCAATTTTTATTTCTGGATCGCATCCTTCAATGGGTATAACAAAGATAGATCAAACTTCTATTGTTGCATCAAAGAAGTTTTCCCTTGGTATGCTCTCCTCAGCTTTTGAAATCCCAAGGCTATGAAGAATCAACAAAATTCATCTTCTGTATACACCGAAGAGAGTTTCTCTTTTACACAGAAATATTTCAACAAGTAGATGAATATAATCCTCTTTTTAAGGGTAATTCAATCTGGTTAAAAAGGAGTGTTGGGGACACAAATACTTCATTAACTCAGTAATTTCTAGTGATTTCACTGAAGCAATAGGGCATAGTGGTCAAGATCATTGACTCTGGAGCCAGAATTTTTTACCAAATTAAGGTTCTAGCACTTGCCGTTGGGAAAGTTGTGAAACTTCTGCATACCTCAATTGTCAACTGTAAAATAAAGATAAGCATAGGTTCCACGTTAACCAATAGAGAAGAGGAGTCCCATCAACACTTTTAGCTTCTCAGAAACTCTAGGAAGCCCCCCTCTTACCTAAGAGGAAGGGAGCTAATATGTTAGCCAATGCTATGAGGGTTGAAAATAAGAACTTTCACTATGCTATTTTAGCTAAGTAATTTATTCTGGATTATATAAATCCCAAATTCTATATACCAAAGGGAGGTGGCAGGCATATTTAATTCTCTAATTCATTTTTTCTGATTTATAAAAACCTGATAATATAGCATATCTCCCTTCTTGAGTTTTTGTCATAATTAAGTAGAACTTGAAGAGGCCCATAGTTTTCCTTAATCATTTTTGAGCTCACTGGCTCTACACCCAATGGCTTTCACTCCTCACAGCAAGTATATGGTTTCTCTTTCAAAAGACTGTCCTTGCTGGTGTTAGGTGCCAACCAGGCAGTTCTGACTCACAGCGACACTACGTACAGTGGAACGAAACACTGACCAGTCCTATGCCATCCTCACAATCGTTGCTATGCTTGAGCCCATCCTTGCAGCCACTGTGTGAATCCATCTCATTGAGGGTCTTCTTCTCTTTCACTGACTCTGTACTTTACCAAGCATGATGTCCTTCTCCAGGGATTGGTCCCTCCTGATAACATGTCCAAAGTACATGAGATGAAATTTTGCCATCCTTGCTTCTAAGGAGCATTTTGGCTGTAATTCTTCCATGACAGACTTGTTCGTTCTTCTTGCAGTCAATGGTATATTCAATATTCTTTGCCAAAACTATAATTCAAAGGCATCAGTCTTCTTCAGTCTTCCTTATTCATTGTCCAGCTTTCACATGAATATGAGGTTATTGGAAATGACATGGCTTGGGTCAGGCCCACCGTTCTCCTCAAAGTGACATCGTTGCTTTTTAACACTTTAAAGAGCTCTTTTGCAGCAGATTTGCCCAATGAAATGTGTCATTTGATTTCTTGACTATTGCTTCCATGGGTATTAATTGTGAATCCAAGTAAAATGAGACCCACATGATAAATATTTTCTCCATTTATCATGATGTTGCTTATTGGTCCAGTTGTGAAGATTTTTGTTTTCTTTATGTTGAGGTGTAGTCCATACTGAAGGCAGTCTTTGCACATTTTATTATAATACTTTTCTTTGTCTTCTTCAGCCATCCTTTGAAATCTTCTGTTTAGCTCTTTAATTTCATCATGTATTCCATTTACTTTAGTTACTCCATGTTCAAGAGCAACTTTCATAGTCTCTTCTGACATCCATTCTGGTCTTTTCTTTCTTTCCTGTCTTTTTAATGGCTTTTTGCTTTCTTCACATGTGATATCCTTGATGTCATCCCATAACTTGTCTGATCTTCAGTCGTTAGTGTTCAGTGCATCAAATCTATTCTTGAGATGGTCTCTAAATTTAGGTGGGATATACTCAAGGTCATATTTTGGCTCTAGTGGGCTTGCTCTAATTTTCTTCAGCTTCAACTTGAACTTGTATATGTGCAATTGATGATCTGATCTGAAGTTGGCCCCTGGCCTTGTTCTGAATGATGATATTGAGCTTCTCCATCTTCTCATTCCACAGATGTAGTTGATTTGATTTCTATGTTTTCCTTTCAGTAAGATCCACATGTATAGTTGTCATTTATGCTGTTGAAAAAAATATTCACAATGAATAAGTCAATGATCTTGCAAAATTCTATCAGGCAATCTCTGGTATTATTTCTGTCACCAAGATCATATTTTCCAACTGCCAATCCTTCTTTGTTTGCAGCTTTCACATTCCAATCACTAATAATTGTCAATGCAGCTTGATTGCATATTTGATCTATTTTAGACTGCAGAAGTTGGTAAAAATCTTCAATTTCTTCATTTTTCACATTAGCAGTTGGTGCATAAACTTGAATAATAATAGTATTAACTTGTCTTCCTTGTATGCATGTGGATATTATCCTATAACTGACAGTGTTGTACTTCAGAATAGATCTTGAAATGTTCTTTTTGAAGATGAGTGTGATGTCTTTCCTCTTCAATTTGTCATTTCTGGCATAGTATACTATATGATTGTCCAATTCAAAATGGCCAATACCAGTTCCTTTTAGCTCACTAATGCCTAAGATATCAATCTTTATGCATTCCGTTTTATTTTTGATGACTTCCAATTTTCCTAGATTCATACTTCGGACATTCCATGTTCTGATTATTAATGGATGTTTGCAGATGTTTCTTCTCATTTTGAATTGTGCCACATCAGCAGATTAAAGCTTGACTCCATCCATGTCATTAAGATGGACTCTACTTCAAGGAGCAGCTCTTCCCCAGTTCTATTTTGGGTGCCTTCCAAACTGACAGGCTCATCTTTCAGCAATATATCAGACGATGTTCAGATGCTATCCATAAAGTTTTCATTGGCCAGTTTGTTTCAGACTTAGACCACCACGTCCTTTTCTCTAGTCTGTCTCAGTCTGGAAGATCCACTGAAGCCTGTCCATCATGGGTGAACCTGCTGGTATTTGAAATACCAGTGACATAGCTTCCAGCATCACAGCAACACATAAGCCACTACAGTAGGACAAACACATGAGTGGTGGAGACTGTCCTTATGCTATCTCAAACCACTTTACCTTCATTTACTGTGAGATGAAGTGTCTAGAAATACACATCTGCTGGAATTAACTGTTAACCAGTGAGTTACCTGCTGTTAGGTGCTATCAAGTTGGTTCTGACTCGTAGCCACCCTATGTACAACAGAAGGAAACATTGTCCAATTCTGCGCCATCCTCACAATCTTTGCTGTGTTTGAGCCCGTTGTGGCAGCCAATGTATTCATCAATCTTATTGAGAGTCTTCCTCTTTTTCACTAACCCTCTACTTTACCAACCATTGTGTCCTTCTCCAGGGACTGGTGCCTCATGATAATATGTCCAAAGTATATGAGATGAAGTGTCGCCATCCTCTCTTCTAAGAAGCATTCTGGCTGTACTTCTTCCAAGACAGAATTGTTTGTTCTTCTGGTAATCCATGCTATCTTAAATACCTGTTAGGAGATATAAAACTCCAGTTCCCTTGTCTCCTGGTCTCACTCTCTCCATTCCTATTATTAAGTGGAATTGAGCCAACGTTACTTTCTGTGGAACTTTGATAGATTGAAATTTTGGTTGGTCTCCTCACTTTCCTGATCCCATTTCTCTATCCCTCTACTCATTTCTTCTTCACCTTTTTTTCTGTAAACAGCTTTATATAATCACTTTCACACAAATTCTAATCTCAGGATCTATTTCTGAGGAACCCAACCTCAGACAAGTGGCAAAGAGAAATTTTCTACTGAGTCTGTGTGAACATTATTGCCAGTCTTAAAACGGAACCAATCTTTTGTGTTTTGGCATAGCACAGAGATTATTCCATAGTTCCTCAAGATAAATACTTTTATATATATGCAAAGAACCAAAGAGCTTGACCATCTCTTTGTAAAAGGACTAAAACATACCTGATAGAGTGTTCCAGATCCTCCCTTGTTTTCTTTGTGGCCCTCCCTTCTTTTTTGTTTTTTTTTTTTCTTGCTATCTACCTATACTATGATTATTAGCTATAAGTGCAAAGCTTGAAGAAACATTTCTCAGGAAATACTATTCTGCTGATAATTGGAACTCTAACCAAGGAGCATGAAAGTAAGAATGGCCCACCAACATGCATTTTGGTTAAAGTAAGAAACTGGCCTAAGCCCCAACCACTAGGACAGATACAAAACTTTCCTCTATCCTATAAAAACCTTGTCTGTTTCATTTGAGAGCTACCTGGTTTTTAGCTGTTTCTTGATCCACATCAATTGAATAAAACCTTTCATCTCTATTTCTGTCACTTGAATTAATTTCTTTTTATACCTTATCTTTTCCACTAAATAAATTAATTCTGGAAAGCATTAGAATGCGACCATAATGTTACCATAGTACAATAACCACACTCTATGTTTCTTAATAAAATATTACAATGAAAAAACATTTATGACCACCCCCCCTTAAATTGGGATTAGTGAATTATTTCAATCTAATCTCCCATAATGCTATAAATGAAAAAATTCATAGCACTAGTTAAAATGTGTTAAAAATTGTTTAGATTTTACTTTGATAGTTTCTTCTCTTTTATTATCTTAGCAACTTGAAAGTTTCTGTTTTATAACAATAAGGCTTATAGCAATCATATTTCTCCTACTGACTCACAAAGAAACATCAGCCTCCCACATTTTTCAATCAGCGTAAAGCATTCCAGTGTCCTCAACCCCATGTCATTTCATAACCCTAACTAGTTCTTGGCTCATACTTTACTCAGGAAACAAACAAAAATATTTACTGGATCCAATGTTCTTTGTGCATAGAGAAACTGATTTACTGTTGGAAGTAGATATCTATCCAAGTTCTATCTCAGAAAGTGTAGGAGAAAGGAGTATAAACTCCAAGGATTCAGCAAAAAGTACATCAAGGTCCAAAATCTTGGCAAGAGAGGCTGGAGATAGGTGTGAGAATAAATTTTCACATAGAACAAATTTGAGAAACTTTCATTTTCTTCTGCTTTCTCTAATTTTTATTTCTAAAAGGATGAAACCAGAAGTGAAGTAAAGCATTGACATTGAGAATACTGTGTTGGTGCCTCAGGGTACTTTAGAAAAATTTACATTACAGCTATATTTGAGGCAAAAAAAAAAAAAATTAAGAAATGAGTCACCTTGTGTGATTATAGTGCCTTCTGACAAATTTTCTCTCTTTAGGTCTCTTCTGAATCACTGCTTATTTGGATATCCTATATCATATTTTCACTGTAAGATGTCCCACAAAAAAGCAAGGTGATTCAGCAACGAGAAATAAGATAACAAAAGTATACTTTTGAAGAATTTTAGATTTGAGTAGTTTAAGAAAGACTAACTGGATTAGAGTAATTAACTATAGTCAAACTTAGGTTTGATACGAATAGTTAAAGCAAGTACTGCCTTCTTGAATAAGTGTAATGTTCCAAAATACAGAACACAGCTAGCAATAAAATAGCATACTTCCATATTCTCAGAGTGAATTAAGAATAGACTGTGTTTTGCTTTAGAGCCATGCACCCAAATATTATCCCAGTCTAACTGCACCAATCTGTTTGACTTACATTTGCAAAGAGCCTCCTCCTCCTCCTCCTCCTCCTCCTCCTCCTCCTCCTCCTTCTTTTTTTTTTTTTTCTTCCAAAGAGACCATGAAATTCATTAAGGACTGAAAGCATAGGAAGTATTAGAAAATAATTGTCACAATGATGATTTCAAGTCTAAAGAAATGATAAACATTCTGAAAAAATATACTACTTACATTGGCACTTATTTGAAGATGATTAAATAGAAAAAGCACATGGTTTGGCTTGGATTATCTGACTAACTGGCATAGCTCAGTGCATTTCACACAGGACGTGTGAAATAAATGGCCTTTAGAAACAAATGAATAGTAGCTCATATTATATTTTCTCTTACACATTCTGTTAGAAAGATTTTAAAGAGATTACTACCAAAAAATCTAACTAAGGATTTTCTTTCCTTTTGTGGGGAATAAAATGTCCATTCTGAGACTTCTAAATGAAAAGGTATTTTTATTCAAATTTCAGATAAAAACATCTTGGGTTTTTTGTTTTGTTTTGCTTACCTAAAGTCTGACTTTACTTAGCATCCAATCACTAGGTTGTTGTTTTATAAACAGCATTATCATTTTGCAATATACTAAAAAATGTAATTTTTGAAAATTAATGTTTTAAAATTAGGAGCCCTGGTGGTGCAGTAGTTAAAACATTTGGCTGCTAACCAAAAAGCTGGTGGTTAGAATCCACCAGCCACTCCAAGGGAGAAGGATGTGGCAGTCTGCTTCCATAAAAATTATAGTCTAGGAAACCCTATGGGGCAGTTCTACTCTGTGCTATACGGTTGCTATGAGTTAGAATGGATTTGATGGTAATGGGCTTGGGTTTGGTTTTAGTGATTGAAACTGGTGTGAGGGAAGAATCTCACTTACTTTCCCTTATTTTTTATAATTTTTTAAAGTAATCTAATGATTATCTAATTTTTATGTTTGCATATTAATATAGTTTTAGATTTAAAAAGATTGGCTAAATCATTTCAGAACATCATTTCCAAATTTTATTTTATTTATTAATTATTTATTATTTACATCTTTTTAGCATTTGCTTTTTGAACAGAACATTTTACTAACTTTTGAGACATCAAACACTTGTTGAGATCATGGATTTGTATTATACCTGATCATAAACAGTGCTACACTGCTAGATAAAATATAATGTCTGTTTTCAACCTTATTATCATTTGAACTTTAAGAAAATCTCTAATTAGCTGAGAACCTTTTCCTTTCTTCTGAAATAAAGAAGCAATGCCTCATGTAACCTTTAGAGTCCTTAAAGAATAAGAACATTAATAATCAATGTCCCTATTTTAAAGTCATCACTTACAAACTAGGGAAAGTAAAAGGTAAGAGCAAGAACAGTGGAGATATTTATGAGAATATAGAACAGGAAAAGTTGATTAATCACTTAAATGTGTAGCTTACATCTGTTTTATACGTACAAAGACCCATATCAAGTACATATTTGTATAAAAGAGTTATATTAGTTAAATTACTTGGAAAATCTTTCTGATGGAAAAACTGTATTTAGTGAGGAGAGGATAGTAAAAACTGCTATTACAAGGAGAAAGGGAAAATACTGGATTCTCTCCAATCACCATCTGCTGTCAGTTTCAGCTTCATCTATAAAACATATTTAAACAGCTAAGTGATGTGAAGGTTATATGTAACTTTTTTCTGTTTGCAAACAGCCTTCAGGGAAGATTGAGTTGAGGGTGACTCAAAATTTAGTGATATAAAAATATTTACAAAAAGTAATGAAGAAATTGTAAAGAAATTCAAGCTTGGTAACATCTGTGTGGCTCAGTTCTTTCTCCATAAAATGGAGTTATAAAATTTCCTATCTCCTAGTATTGTTCTGTGGCTTAAATAAGATTAACATTTGTAAAAGTCTCAGAAGATCGCTAGTCACACAATCCTAAAAGCCAAACTCATTGCCATCCAGTCAATTCCAACTCGTAGTGACCTTACAGGACAGAGTAGAAATGACCCATAGGGTTACTAAGGCTGCCACATCCTTCTCACCCAGAACAGCTGATGGGTTCTCACCTTTCGGTTAGCAACCAAGTACCTAACCACTGCACTACCAGGACTCTTCTCAGTCACATACCAAAAAAACCCAACCCATTGCCATCGAGTCGATTCTGACTTATAGCAACCCTATAGGACAGACTACAACTGCCCCATAGGGTTTCCAAAGAGCAGCTGGTGAATTCCAACAGCCAATCTTTTGGTTAGCAGCCTAGTGCCCAACCACAGTGCCACCAGGGCTGCCTTAGTCACATAGGAAGGGGTATATTACTACGTGCTGTCCTATTCAGTTCTCTCCTTGGAATTAGTCCTTCTCTGCAGCATAATTTCACTCTCAAAGGAACACAAACATGAAGACTACTCTTGAGAAAAAGGATGAAATAATTACCATTTTTCAGTAGTCCAGAGTACACTTTTTGCTTCATTAGTGAACTTCAAAACCTTAATACTACATCTCCAATATCTGGAATACTATATATGTCTACATAGACAATAAATGCTACCTTTCATTCATGTGAATAATTTTGTAGCCTTAATACATCTATCACAAAAGTAGGCTTATTCTTCAACAAATTTGAATCTTTATGTTGCTAAATATCTGTATGTTTATATATCTATAAACCATTCTACAAACATCATCTTTCCTTTTCAAATACACAAAACTTAATAGGAACTCTTTCTCTAAGTCTACATAATCATATCCACCACCCATCTGTCAGTTTGGCATACTGTAGTGACTTGAATGTTGCTGTGATGCTAGAAGCTATGCCACCAATGTTTCAAATACTAGCAGGGTCACCCTTGGTGGACAGGTTTCAGTGGAGCTTCTAGACGAAGACAGAGTAGGAAGAAAGACCCGGTGGTCTACTTATGAAAAAAAACTGATCAGTAAAAACCTTACAAATACCACAGGAAGATCCTCTGATACAGCGCCAGAAGATGAGCCCCTCAGGTTGGAAGGCACTCAAAGTACGACTGGGAGAGAGTTGCCTCCTCAAAGTTGTGTGGACCTTAATGAAATGGATGGAGTAAAGCCTTTGGGACCTTCATTGGCTGACGTGACAAAACTCGACATAAGAAGAAACAGCTGCAACCATCCATTAACAATCAGAATGTGGGATGTGCGAAGTATGAATCTAGGAAAACTGGAAGTCATCAAAAATGAAATGGAACAAATAAAGATCAAAATCCTAGGCATTGCTGAGCAGAAATGGACTGATATTGGCCATTTTGAATCAGGAATCATATGGTCTATGTCATGGATTGAATTGTGTCCCTCAAAAATGTGTGTCAATTTGGTTAGACAGTGATTCCCAGTATTGTGTGATTGTCCACCTTTTTGTCATCTGATGTGGTTTTCCAACATGTTGTAAATCCTATCTCTATGATGTTAATGAGGTGAGATTAGAGGAGTTATGTTAATGAGGCAGGACTTAATCTACAAGATTAGGCTTTGTCTTTAATTAATCTCTTTTGAGATATAAAGGCGAGAAGGGAGCAGAGAGACAGGGAACCTCATACCACCAAGAAACAAGAGCCAGGAGAATAGCACATCCTTTGGACCCGTGGTCCCTACTCTGAGAAGCTCCTATACTATAGGAAGATTGATGACAAGGACATTCCCCCAGAACTGAGAGAAAGAGAAAGCCTTCCCCTGGAGCTATCACCCTGAATTTGGACTTCTAGCCTCCTAGACAGTGAGAGAATAAATTTTTATTTGTTAAAGCCATCCACTTGTGGTATTCCTGTTATAGCAGCACTAGATGACTAAGAAAGCTTATGCCAGGAAAGACAAATTTAAGAGGAACAGCATCACATTCATCATTAAAAAGAACATTTCAAGATCTATCCTGAAGTAAAGTGCTGTCAATGATAGGATAATATCTATACATCTACAAGGAAGTCCAGTTAATATGATATTATTCAAATTTACACACCAATGACTAACGTCAAAGATGAAGAAATTGAAGATTTTTACCAACTTCTGCAGCCTGAAATTGATCAAACTTGCATACAAGATGCATTGATAATTACTGG
This sequence comes from Dugong dugon, assembly GCA_030035585.1. NCBI lineage: Eukaryota > Metazoa > Chordata > Mammalia > Sirenia > Dugongidae > Dugong > Dugong dugon. The sequence continues at coordinate 110,834,135 of CM057467.1, forward strand.
TGATTGGAATGTAAAAACTGGAAACAAAGAAGAATGAGTAGTTGGAAAATATGGCCTAGCTGATAGAAAAGACACCAGAAATCGCATAAGAGAATTTAGCAAGACCAAGGACTTATTCACTGCAAATATCTTTTTTCAACAATATAAACAGTGACTATACAAGTGGACCTTGCTGGATGGAATAAATAAAAATCAAATCAACTACATCTGTGGAAACAGAAGATGGTGACGCTCAATACCATTAGCCAACTGTAGAAAAGACCAACAATTGCTCATTTGCAAGTTCAAGTTAAAGCTGAAGAAAATTAGAGCAAGTCCATGTGAGCCAAATTATAACCTTCAGTATATCCCACCTGAATTTAAGACCATCTCAAAAATAGATTTGACATATTGAACGCTAATGAATGAAGACTAGACACGTTGTGAAATGACATCAAGGACATCATATATGAAAAAAACAAAAGGTCATTAAAAGGACAGGAAAAAAAGAAAATACCTAAATGGATGTCAGAAGATACTCTGAAACTTTATCTGGAATGTAGAGTATCTAAAGCGAAAGGAAGAAATGTTGAAATAAAAGAACTGAACAGAAGAATTCAAAGGGTGGCTCGAGAAGACAAAGTAAAGTATTACAATGAAATGTGCAAAGACTTTGAGTTTGCAAACCAAAAAGAAGAACATGCTCAGCATTTTCCAAGCTGGAAGAGCTGAAGAAAAAGTTCAAGCCTCAAACTGCAATAGTGAAGGATTCTGTGGGCAAAATATTGAATGATGTAGGGTGCATCAAGATAAGATGGAAGGAATACACAGAGTCACTGAACCAAAAAGAACTGGTCGACTTTCAACCATTTCAGGAGGTAGCATATGATGAAGAACCAATGGTATTAAAGGAAGAAGTCTAAGCTGAACTGAAGGCATTGGAGAAAAACAAAGCTCCAGGAATTGACAAAATATCAATTGAGATGATTCAACAAACAGATGCAAAGCTGGTAGTACTCACTTGTCTATGCCAAGAAATTTGAAAGAGGGGTAGTTGGCCAACTGACTGGAAGAGATCTATATTGTGCCCATTGCAAAGAAAGGTCATCCAAAAGAATGCAGAAATTATCAAACAATATCATTAATATCACACCAACAAAAGTGTTGCTGAAGATAATTCAAAAGTGGTTGCAGCAATACATCGACAGGGAACTGACTAAAATTCAAGCCAGATTCCGAAGAGGATATGGACCTAGGGATATCATTGCTAATGTCAGATGGAACTTGGCTAAAATCAAAGACTACCAGAAAGATGTTTACCTGTGTTTTATTGACTATGCAAAGACATTTTGACTGTGTGAATCATAAAAAAATTATGGATAACATTGCAAAGAACTGGAGTTCCAGAACACTTAATTGTGCTTGTGATGAACCTGTACACAAACCAAGAGGCAGTTGTTCTAAGAGAACAAGAGGATACGGTGGATTAAAATCAGGACAGGTGTGTCTCAGGGTTGTATCCGTTCACCATATTTATTCAATCTGTATGCTGAACAAATAACTGGAGAAGCTGGACAATATCAAGAACTGGGCATCAAGATTAGAGGAAGACTCATTACCAACCTGGGTTATGCAGATAACACAACCTTGCTTGCTGAAAGTGAAGAGGACTTGAAGAATTTACTGATGAAGATTAAAGACTACAGCCTTCAGTATGGATTACACCTCAACATAAAGAAAACAATTCCCAATTGGACCTCTGGAAACATTATGATAAACAGAGAAAAGACTGAAGTAGTCAAGGATTTCATTTTACTTGCATCCACAATCAACACCCATAGAAGCAACAGTCAAGAAATCAACGACCATTGCATTTGGCAAATCTGCTGCAAAAGACATCTTTAAAGTGTTAAAAAGCAAAGATGTCACTTTGACAACTAAGGTACACCTGACACAAGCCATGTTATTTTCTTTTTTTTTTAAATATTTTTATTTTTTTTTAATTATTATTTTTTAATATTTTTATTTTTTTTATTATTATTATTATTATTTTAATATTTTATTGTACTTCAGGTGAAGGCTTACAGAACAAACAGTTTCTCATGTAACAGTAGTACACATGCTGTTTTATGACTTTGGTTAACAACGCCACAACATTTTAACCCTCTGAATTCCCAGCTTTTTTTTTTTTTTTTTTGGTGAAAATACACATAGCCGAAGATACACCATTTCAAAACTTTTTACATACACATTTAAGTGACATTGACTATGCTCTTCCTATTGTGCTGCCATTCTCACCCATGATGAAGGCTTACAGGACAAAATAGCCTCCCATTTAACAGTTACTACAAATGTTGCCCTATAACAATGGTTAACAATCTCACAACACATCAACAGTATCCTTACTCAACTTGTGTTCCTTATCATCAGCTTCCTACTCCCCCTCTGCCTTCTGGCCCTTGTCACTGGACTCCTGTACCTCGTTAGTCTCATTTAGTTTTACTGGGCTGTCCACTCCCAGGCTGAACAGTGAACCTCGAAGGTAACTTCGCCTCTGAGCTGAAAGGGTGTCTGGGGGCCATACTCTTGAGGTTCCTCCAGTCTCCTTTAGGCCAGTAAATCTGGTCTTTTTATTTTTTGTTTTTTTGGGAGTTAGAATGATGCTCTACATCCTTCTCCAGCTCTGTCCAGAACCCTCTGTTGTGATCCTGGTCAGAGCAGTCAGCGGTGGTAGCCGGGCACCATCTAGCTGTACTGGACTCAGTCCGGTGGAGGTCTTGGTAGCTGTGGTCAACTAGTCCTTTGGACTAATCTTTTCCTTGTATCCTGTTCTCTTCATTCTCCCTTGCTCCCGAAAGGATGAGACCAGTGGAGTATCTTAGATGGACGCTCACAGGCTTTTAAGACCCCAGACACTACTCACCAAGGTAGAATGTAGAGCATTATCTTTATAAGTAGTGTCATGCCAATTGAGCTGGATGTTCCCCGACACCATGGTCCCCAGAGCCCTCTGTCCAACAACTCAGTCCCTCGGGGAGTTTGGATGTGTCCATGGGGCCTCCATGACATTTCCTTGTGCAACTTGTGTTAGTTTCCCTTCTACTGTGTACTGTCTCACCTCTCACCCAAGATACCACTTATCTATTGCCTATTTAGTATTTCCCCCCCCCCCCCATCTCGGGTAACCAACAGGAATTGTTACATTTTGCATGTGAATTTTTTCATGGGTTTTTACAATAGAGGTCTCATACAATATTTGTCCTTTTGTGATTGACTTATTTCACTCAGCATAATCTCCTCCAGTTTCATCCATGTTATGAGATGGTTCACAGATTCATTGTTGTTCTTTCTCGTTGCATAGTACTCCATTGTGTGTATGTACCATAGTTTCTTTCTCCATTCATCTGTTGATGGTCACCTACGTTGTTTCCATCGTTTTGCTATTGTGAACAGTGCTGCCATGAACATAGGTGTGCATATGTCTATTCGAGTGCTGACTCTTATATCTCTAGGATATATTCCTAGGAGTGGGATTGCTGGATCGAATGGTATGTATATTTCTAGCTTTCTGAGGAAACGCCATATCATTTTCCAAAGTGGTTGTATCATTTTGCATTCCCACCAGCAGTGTATAAGACTTCCCATCTCCCCGCAGCCCCTCCAACATTTGTTATTTCCAGTATTTTTGATTCCTGCCAGTAATGCCGGGGTGAGATGGTATCTCATTGTGATTTTAATTTGTATTTCTCTAATGGCTAGTGATCGCGAGCATTTCCTCATGTGTCTGTTGGCCATTTGAATGTCTTCTTTGGTGAAGTGTCTGTTCATTTCCTTTGACCATTTTTTGATAGGATTGTTTGTCTTTTTGTTGTAGAGGTGTTGGATTTTCTTGTAGATTATGGAGATTAGACCTTTGTCTGACTTGTACTCTCCAAAAATTTTTTCCCCGTCTGTAGGTTCTCTTTTGACTCTTTTGGTGAAGTCTTTTGAAGAGCATAGGTGTTTGATATTTAGAAGATCCAAGTTATCTAGTTTATCTGTTGGGTTTTGTGTGTTGATGGTTATGGTTTGTATCCTGTTAATGTCATGTATTAAGGCCTGAAGTGTTGGTCCTAATTTTTCTTCTATGAACTTTATAGTTTTAGGCTTCATATTCAGGTCTTTGATCCATTTTGAAGTAGTTTTTATGTACGGTGTGAGGTATGGGTCCCGTTTCATTTTTCTGCAAATGGATATCCAGTTTTGCCAGCACCATTTGTTAAAAAGACTGTCTTTTCCCCATTTGATGGACTTTGGGCCCTTGTCGAGAATCAGGTGACCGTAGGTGGATGGATTTACATCTGGGTTCTCAATTCTGTTCCATTGGTCAATGTCTCTATTGTTGTACCAGTACCAGGCTGTTTTGACTACTATAGCTGTATAGTAGGTTCTGAAGTCAGGTATTGTGAGTCCTCCAACTTTATTCTTCTTCTTCAGTAGTGCTTTACTTATTCGGGGCTTCTTCCCTTTCCATACAAAGTTAATAATTAGTTTTTCCATCTCCTTGAAGAATGTTGTTGGTATTTGGATCGGGACTGCACTGTATTTGTAAATTGCTTTAGGTAGAATTGCCATTTTCACAATGTTGAGTCTGACTATCCATGAGCATGGTATGTTTTTCCATTTATGTAGATCCCTTTGGGTTTCATGCAGCAGTGTTTTGTAGTTTTCTTTGTATAGGTCTTTTACATTCCAGGTCAGATTTATTCCTAAGTATTTTATCTTTTTAGGGGCTATTGAAAATGGTATTGATTTCCTGATCTCCTTTTCATCGTTCTCTTTACTGGTGTATAGGAATCCAACTGATTTTTGAATGTTTATCTTGTATCCTGCTACTCTGCTGAATCTTTCTATTAGTTCCAGTAGATTTCTCGTGGAGTCTTTAGGGTTTTCTGTGTATAGTATCATATCATTTGCAAACAGGGAGAGTTTAACTTCTTCATTACCAATTTGGATGCCCTTTATTTCATTCTCTTGCCTTATAGCTCTAGCTAGAACTTCCAGCACAATGTTAAATAGGAGTGGTGATAAAGGGCATCCTTGTCTTGTTCCTGTTTTTAAGGGGAATCTTTTCAGCCTCACTCCATTAAGAATGATGTTGGCTGTTAGTTTTGCATAGATGACCTTTATTATGTTGAGAAATTTCATTTCTATACCTATTTTATTGAGAGCTTTTATCAGGAATGGGTGTTGGACTTTGTCAAATGCCTTTTCTGCGTCAATTGAGATGATCATGTGATTTTTTTCTTTCCTTTTATTTATGTGGTGGATTACGTTGATGGATTTTCTAATGTTAAACCATCCTTGCATACCTGGTATGAATCCTACTTGGTCGTGGTGTATTATTTTTTTGATATGATACTGAATTCTATTGGCTATAATTTTGTTCAGAATTTTTGCATCTAAATTCATGAGAGATATTGGTCTGTAATTTTCTTTTTTTGTGATGTCTTTGCCTGGTTTTGGTATCAGCATTATGCCTGCTTCATAGAATGAATTTGGAAGTGTTGCTTCCTCTTCTATGCTCTGAAATAGCTTGAGTAAAACTGGTACAAGCTCTTCTGTAAATGTTTTGTAGAATTCTCCAGTGAAGCCATCTGGGCCAGGGCTTTTTTTGGTTGGGAGTTTTTTATTACCTTTTCAGTCTCTTCTCCTGTTATGGGTCTGTTCAGATTTTCAATATCACTTTGTTGTAGTTTGGGTAGGCCGTGTGTTTCTAGAAATTTATCCATTTCCTCTAGGTTTTCAAATTTGTGGGAATATAGTTTTTCATAATATTCTGTTATAATCATTTTTATTTCGGTTGGGTCTGTTGTAATGTCCCCCATTTCATTTCTTATTTGGGTTATTTGTGCCCTCTGCTGTTTTTCTTTTGTCAGTCTGGCCAGTGGTTTGTCGATTTTGTTGATTCTTTCAAAGAACCAACTTTTGGTTTTGTTGATTCTTTCTATTGTTTTTCTCTTCTCTATTTCATTTATTTCTGCTCTGATCTTTACTATCTCCTTTCTTCTGGTGGTTGTAGGCTTTTTTTGCTGTTCTCTTTCTATATGTTTGAGTTCTGTGGCTAATGTTTTGATTTTGTCCCTTTCTTCTTTTTTGATATGTGCATCTATTGCTATAAATTGTCCTCTGAGGACTGCCTTTGCTGTGTCCCAAAGGTTTTGGTATGATGTGTTTTCATTTTCATTTGATTCTAGGAATTTTTTAATTCCATCTCTGATTTCTTCTATGACCCATTGATGTGTAAGCAGAGTATTATTCAGTTTCCATGTGTTTGATTTTTTTTCCTTACTCTTTCTAGTGTTAATTTCTACCTTGATGGCATTGTGGTCAGAGAAGATACTGTGAATTATCTCAGCATTTTGGATCTTGTTGAGGATTGCTCTGTGGCCTAAGATGTGGTCTATTCTGGAGAACGTTCCATATGCATTGGAAAAGAATGTGTACTTTGCAGCGGTTGGATGGAGTGTTCTATATATGTCTATGAGGTCCAGTTGGCTGATTGTGTCCTTTAGGTCTTCTGTATCTTTGCTGAGTTTCTTTTTAGTTGTTCTGTCCTTTACTGAGAGTGGTGTGTTAAAGTCTCCTACTATTATTGTGGAACTGTCAATTTCTCTTTTCAGTGTTGTTAGAGTTTTTTTTATGTATTTTGGAGTCCTGTCATTGAGTGTGTATATGTTTATTATGGTTATGTCTTCATGACGGATCATCCCCTTAATCATTATATAGTGTCCTTCTTTGTCTTTTATGGCAGATTTTGTTTTAAAGTCTATTTTATCTGAGATTAGAATTGCCACTCCTGCTCTTTTTTGGTAGTTGTTAGCTTGATATATTTTTTTCCAACCTTTGATTTTTGATAAATTCACATCTTTGTTTCTAAGGTGTGTTTCTTGTAGACAGTATATTGATGGATCCTGTTTTCTTATCCATTCTGCCACTCTCCGTCTCTTTATGGGTGCATTGAGTCCATTTATATTCAGTGTAATTATTGATAGATGTGAGTTTGTTGCTGTCATTTTGTAGTGCTTTTTTTTTTTGTGGTGCTGAAGTTTTCTTTGTTCTTCTTACTCTCTTGTGCTGAGTTACTTTAGTTTGTGGATTTTGTGTTCATTTCTTTTGTTTTTGTAGGTTTTGTTTTTGCTGAGACTTTATGTTTTTCGTCTTTATTTTTATGAGTTGGTTTGTTAACTTTCTTTGTGGTTACCATGAATTTTACCCTTATCTTTATAATTTTGAAGCAGTCTACCATTACTTCTTATCGCCTTGCCTTCCTCTCCTTTAGAAGGTTCTATACCAATGCCGTTTGTTCCCTCTTTCATTGTTTTGATGTTGTTGTCATCCTTTGATTGATTTCTCTGATTCCCTGTTGTATATCTTTTGTTTTTGGAAAGTCCTCTGTAGTTCAGTTCCTAGAATGGTATCTGGTTCATGTGAACCTGCGTCCTAGGTCCTAGGTCCTGCCTGAGGGCTGAAGCTGTTTGTCCTCAGATCGAAGAACTCCCTTTAATAATTTTTGTAATTTTGGTTTGACTTTTGCATATTCCCTTAGTTTCTGTTCATCTGGAAATGACCTAATTTCACCATCAAATTTGAATGAGAGTTTTGCAGGATATATTATTCTTGGCTGACAATTTTTTTCTTTCAAGATTTTGTATATGTCATCCCACTGCCTTCTTGCCTGCATGGTTTCTGCCGAATAATCTGAGCTTAGTCTTATTGTTTCTCCTCTGTATGGGACTTCTTGTTTTTCACGAGCTGCTCTCAGGATTCCTTGTTTGCCCTTGATTTTGGCGAGTGTGAATATGATATGCCTTGGTGATTTTCTTTTGGGGTCTCTTCTATATGGGGTTCGTTGAGCTTCTTGGATGGCCAGCTTTTCATCTTTCATGATATTGGGAAAGTTTTCTGTCAGCAGTTCCTCAATGATCCTCTCTATGTTTTCTGTTTTCTCCCCCTGTTTTCGGATGCCAATCACTGATAGGTTTTGCTTTTAATTGTGTCCCACATAACTCTCAGGGTCTCTTCATTTTTCTTTGTTCTTTTTTCTGAGTTTTCCTGAAACAGAGTTGTATCCAAGTTTTTGTCTTCAGTTCCACTGATCCTGTCTTCCACGGTTTCAAATCTACTTCTAAGCCCTTCTGTGACACTGTCCATTTCTGAAATCCTGTTGTTTATCTTTTTGATTTCTAATTGTTGTTTTTGTATAATTTTGAGTTGTGAATTTATTTTGGCATTTTGTTCCTGCATCATCTTCCTGAATTCTTCCAATTTTTTGTCTGTATTTTCCATAAATTTGTCTATTTTTTCCCCATGTTTGTCAGCTTTTTGCCTCAGTTCTTGGAAAATTCTGAGTATTAGTGATTTGAGTTGCCTATCAGGTACTTCTAGTGCATTTTCTTCCACAGGAGAGTTATCTGGTGTTTTAATTTGGACACCTATTGGAGCCATCTTGTCTTGTTTTTGTAAATGTTTTGATATTGTTTGCTGTTTTGGGGGCATTCAGTAGATATTTCTCTCGTTTATTGATTGTAGATTTTTTTTTTTGTTTCATCCTTGTGGTACAGCTGGGCAGGTCTAGCTGGACAGATGAGAGACTATGGGATGGAGAAAACCAGAAGGGGGAAGAAAAAGAATAGGAAAGAATGAACAAATAAAAATCAGAAAAGTTAAAGAACTGCAAAATTCCCAGGGATCCCACTGATGCAGCTATGAGGACTGGGGGAGTCAGTCTCAGGTTTCACAGCACAGCCTGGTGAGAAGGTGCAGAGGCATACATTGCCTGGTATTCAGGGATCAGAAAGAGAAGGAAGAGATAGAGATATGAGAAATTGAGCAATGAAGAAAGACAAAAGGGAAAAAGAGGGAAAAGAAAACAAAACTAATCAAAAAAGAAGAAAAATAAAATTAAAAAAAAAGAAAAAAGCAACACCAGCAGTCAATGAATGGCACTCAGAGAGCCAGCCAGTGCGGCTGGTGTTTCTGGACAAGAGACTGTGTCCGAGGGAAACAGAGGAGGCCGAGTGTGAGTAAAGAAGGGTGGAGAGTGGAAAGTGTATATCACAAATTGCCTGTGCTCTGGGGACCCTCAGAAAGGAGGTAAGAGGGTGCAAGGAGCCAGGCCCCTGAGTGAAAGGAGGGGTAGGTGGCGAGAGGCAAGCAAGAAACCAAAAGAAGCAGGAGGAAAAAAAAGAAAAGAAAAGAAAAAAATAGGTAGCACCAGTAGCCAAGAAACGGCACCCAGAGAGCAGCCCGACTGGGCGCATGGAATCCAAGCAGCCGGCGGACCCCAGTGAAGAGACTGCGGCCACGGGAAGCAGAGGAGCAAACAAACAAAAGCCCTGGGATCTCACCAGTGAGGCAGGCCAGACCTGGAAGCAGCCACACGCCCAAATGCAGCCCCACAGCCCTGCAGGAAAGAGCAAAGACGGCGCTCAGAACCAGGTACCTGAGCAAAAGGAGGGGGAGGCAGCGAGAGGCAAGTGAGAAACCAAAAGAAGCAGAATAAGCAACACCAGCAGCCAACAAATGGCACCCAGAGAACCTCCCGCACAGGTGCACGGATTCCAAGCAGCCGGTGGTCTTGGGTCAAGAGACCGTGGCCACGGGAAGCAGAGGGGCGAACGAACAAAGGCCCCGGGTTCTCACCAGCGTGGCAGCCCAGACCTGGAAGCAGCCACACGCCCGAATGCAGCCCCACAGCCCTGCAGGAGAGAGCAAAGATGGCGCTCGGTACCAGGCACCCAAGCAAAAGGAGGGGGAGGCGGCAGAAAAAGCTACGCCAGCAGCCAACAAACGGCTCCCAGAGAGCCGCCGGCCCAGGCGCGCGGAATCCAAGCACCGGTGCCCCCCGGCCCAGGGACCCTGGCCACGGGAAGCAGGGGAGCCCCAGTCGAGACGGAGAGGGGTGGGGGGTGGGAAAGCGCACACCGCAAATTACCGGTCGTTCCGTCTCCCACTGGATGCTCTGTGAGGCTGCTCTCCCATTCTCCTGTTTGCTGGTCTCGGATAGGAGTCCAAGATGGTGGATCCGCACTGCGTTAGCTGGTAGGGGATCTCTGCATGAGTCTCTCCTCGCTCTCCATTCTCTTTCAGTATTCTCACGCCGTTTGGTGTTTGGCTGAGTTCTTTATCTCTTCATTTGATGTTCTAGGGTTTCAGGATTGTTGATTCTCTGTTTGGCTTAGTTTTTCGGATCTTTGCTGTGGAGGGATGGCGTGGTGCTTCTGCCTAGAGCGCCATCTTGCCGCCGCTAAGCCATGTTATTTTCAATTGCCTCATATGCATTTGAAAGCTGGACAATGAATAATTAAAACCAAAGAAGAATTGGTGCATTTGAATTATGGTGTTAACAAAGAATATTGCATATACCATGGACTGCTGGACGAATAAACAAATCTGTGTTGGAAGGATTACAGCCATAATGCTCTTTAGAAGCCAGGACGGCAAGACTTCATCTCATAGACTTTGGACATGTTATTGAGGAGGCACCAGTCCCTGGAGAACGACATCCTGCTTGGTAAGGTAGAGTGTCAGCAAATAAGAGTAAAACCCTCAACGAGATGGATTGACTTCAGTGGCCACAACAAAGGGCTCAAAGATAGCAACGATTGCGAGGGTGGGGCAGGATCAGGTAGTGTTTTGTTCTGTTGTGCATAGGGTCTCTGTAAGTCAGAAATGACTAGATGGCACCTAACAACCATATAAAATTATCTTATATTGTATATTATAGTTACCAGTTAGGTTTATAGTGCAAGGATAGAGGAACAAAACGACTAAACTAATGAACAGAAAAGTAATGGGCAGCTCAGCAATTCAAATTTGAGCTGAAAAACTTACAAAAGACACAATTTATTGGAGGCATAGCTCTTATAAGAAAAGTGTCGTTGTGAGTTTACCAATGTTCTCTTACCCCAATATCAATTCCCTACCATAACAAATTAACTTAGTATTTTTTGTTGCTTAATAAAGTTTATATATACCTTATTAAAATGCAAATTATAAAAGTATTTTATAGTTTTCCTCTTATCCTTGTCAAATCTTGGGTGAGTGATTGTACTTCCTCAAGCATGAGTTTCCATATTTAGAAAATGAAAGTTTTGTACAAATTCAAGTCTTTCAAGCTTTGGATTTGAATTTTAAAATAATAATAACTTAAGCTCACTATTTTAGAGGCCCAAAGTGAGCAATAAGAACAAAAATGAACATTCCCTTATATTAATAATCTTGGCAAATCTACAGCTGTACATAGCAACCTCGTGTACAATAGAACAAAACTTTTCCAGGTCCTGCAACATCCTCACAAATGTTCCTGTGTTTAAGCCCATTGTTGCAATCACTGTGTCAATCCATCTCTTTGATGGTCTCACTCTTTTTTGTTGGCCCTCTATTTACAAAGAATGATATCCTTCTCTAGTGACTGGTCCCTCCTAATTAGGTATCCAAAGTAAGCAAGACAAATTCTCTCTATCCTCATTCTGAGGTGCATTCTGGCTGTACTTTCTCCAAGACTGATTTGTTTGTTCTTGCGGCAGTCCATGGTATATTCAATGTTTGTTCACCAACACCACAATTCAAATGCGTTTTTTTTTTATGTCCCCCTTTTCATGGTCCAGCTTACACATGCATATGAGGATATTGAAAAGATCATAGTTTGAGTCAGGTGCACCTTAGTCATCATAGTGACATCTCTGCTTTTTAATACTTTAAACAGATCTTTTGCTGCAGATTTGTCCAATGCAACATTTCATTTGCTTTCTTGACTGCTGCTTTCATGGGTGTTGATTATTCATCCAAGTAGAATAAAATCATTGATAACTTCAATTTCTTTACCGTTTATCATGATGTTGTTTGTTAGGCCAGTTGAGAGCATTTTCATTTTCTTCATGTTCAGGCATAATCCATAGTGAAAGCTATAGTGTTTTACCTTCATCAGTAAGTGTTTCAAATCATCTTCATTCTGGCAAGCAAAATTGTGTCATCTGCATATCACAGGTTGTTAATAAGTCTTCCTCCAATTCTGATGCAGTGTTCTTCTTCATTTAATCCAGCAACTCAGATTATTTGCTCAGCACACAGTTTGAATAAATAAGGTGAAAGTATAGAGCCCTGACACACACCTTTTCTACTACTTATTGCTTAATTTAATTTCAAGTAAAGTATAAGGCATAATTATTTTCATTTTGTAGCATTATAGCTAGGATAAAACATTCAATAATCCCTTTTATTAAAAATAAATAAATTCATGCAGAGAGAAATATGATAACAAGATTCTGTACCTACTCGATTGTACTAATATTAGAAGTACATTTTGTATTCAGCCTACTGCATAACTCAGTAGATGGAGGTATGTGATATAGCAAAATATGCCTAGGTTTTGATATTTTTTTGATATCTGTTTGAATCTTGATTCTGCCAGATTCTAGATGTCAGTCATATTGGATAGTATTTCATAACTCTGATGTTAACTCTCCCTGAAGCGAAAATGAAAATAATAGCAATCTTATTGGTTTGAAATTAAAAGCAATAAAATTTTAATTTCAGGCACATGGTAGCTATTGAAAATATACGGTCCTAAAACCACATCGAATTATTACACAACTCGGTGGTTAAGCGCTTGGTTGATAACTAAAAGTCAGCAGTTTGAACCTAACAGTGATTTTCAGGAGAAAGATGTGGTAGTCTGCTGCTGTAAACATTTACAACCTTGGAAACCCTATGGGGCAGTTCTACTTTGTCGTACAGGGTCACTATGAGTTAGAATCAACTCAATGGTGATGAGTATCTTAGTTACCTAGTACTGCTGTAACAGAAATGCCACAAGTGGATGCCTTCAACAAACAGAAGTTTATTCTGTCACAGTCTAGTAGGCTCCAAGTCCGAATTCAGGACACCAGCTCTGAGAGAAGGTTTTCTCTCTCTATTGGTTCTGGAGGAAGGTTCTTGTTATCAATCTTCCCTTGGTCTAAGAGCTTCTCCATACAGGAACCCTGGGTCCAAAGGATACACTCTGTTCCTGGTGCTGCTTTCTTGGTGGTATGAGGTCCCTATGTCTCTCTGCTCCCTTCTCTCTTTTATATCTCAAAAGAGATTGACTTAAGACACAAAGTAATCTTGTGGATTGAGTCCTGCCTCATTATCATAACTGCCTATAATCCCACCTCATTAACATCATAGAGGTAAGATTTACAACAAGTAGGAAAATCATATCAGATGACAAAATGGCAGACAATCACATAATACTGAGAATCATGGCCTAGACAGGTTGACAGATATTTTTGGGGGACATAATTAAATCCATGACAATGAGTATGATTTGTATAATTAGAGTTATTATACATTAGCTTTTATTTCTCTAGTGATTTTCTCAGCAGGTCACGTAAACATATAAAAGTAAACATATAAAACTTGTCATCAAGTCTAAGCTACTTCTTCAATTAAAGGTATTATTTACAGACTAAAATCTTATGTAGGGTTAAAATTCTTTTACCAGAAGTCTGCATCATAGAATTCATCTGCCTTTCTCTGGGGAAGAGCATTAATTTACACATTCATTTAACTTTGTATTATTACACAAAAATATGAGAGTATTAGTTGTTAAAGCATTTGTTTGGTGATATAGATGATTGCATACTATATCGTTGTAATAAATTGAAAGCAAATAAGTATTAGAACAGATATCTGTTATTTGTTCTGAGCAAAGAAATATTTTTTTTCCTCCACTGCTATCTAGACAGTCATGTGAATTTCTGTTTTAAATTGATTGAGCCACAAATGAGCACTTCCCTAGGCCTTCAAAATAGCAGATTATTAGATCTGTGGTTCAGAAGTAATTGCTTTCAGAGAGAGAATTTAGTTTGTCATCTATTCATTTCCATATTTTTATGACAGTCTGTTTACTTTGGTTTAGAATCAAGATATCCTTATTACCTGGACCTTCCATGTTTGTCACTTAATGTGTCTGGCTGGGGATAAGAACTACTAAGAATTCAATAAAAAAGAAGAAAGCTTAAACCTTTGTTTATTGACCTACTCAGTTTTCATAGGTAAATGGGACAAGAATGAGTTCTCCGAGTATGAACAACAAATGGAAAGCTGAAAAAAGGGAAAAATAATATTTTTTTAGAATTTCAGAGGTCATAGTCAGTGGGTAAAGAGCTAGAGAAAAATAATGTTTCACTAATGGAGTTTTGCACAATCATGGTGACAAGTACCAACAACAGATTCAAGCATAAGGTATAATTTTCTCAGCTAATACTCCATGAGGATGAAGACATTGTTTAGTACTCTGGCTGATACGATGGGAATCATCCCTTAAAAAAATTGAGATCTCAGATGATGTCTAAATTGAACTTCATGGCCTCTGTTCCAGCACTATTGCTCTACTCATTAATCTTTGAATATGCCAATGTCTCTGGCTTCATATATTCATTATCAGGAACAAAGTTGCATCAGCTCTTCTGAAGCAGTTAAGAACTTGATCTATGCTATCTCAAATCTGAGGAGTCCCTGAGTGATTCAAATGTGACTACTAGCCTAAAGGTGGGTGGTTAGAACCCACCAAAAACACCTTGAAAGATAGGCCTGGTTATCTGCTTCTGCAAGGTCAGATGGACCAGTTCTACTCTGCACACATGGAGTCGCCGTGAGTCAGAATAGACTTGACGGCAACCAACAACAATAACCTCGAATCCTAAAAGGATTAATTTTATATCAAAAGAGCAAATGACTCATTTACACTGAGAAATGAAATTAAGTGAGAGTTGGAAGGCAGAGTCACCTGGATAAGTACACTTTCTGTTTGTGACAGGAAAGCCAACTTGAAAACCAAACAGTAGCAGAAACTTGCTTTATGAATAAGAAGGCAGAATGTATAAAGAGTTAAAGCCAATGCTTGTTATTCGTAAAAAGTAAAATCAAATTGTGACTCCTTGATATACCCTTCACTCATGATATGCATCTTACAAAGTGCCTTAGAGGTAGGTGACCACCTGTCCCAGTTGGCTCAGGGATGTCTAACATGTCTTTCACTCGCAAATATTTCACAGTTTGGATGTTTAAAAATTGTTCAGGCTTGTAGAGTTATGACAGCAGGGTGCACATTATGACTGTTTATAACTCTTTTTTGAGGAGGAAACCTGAAGCCTGAGATATAATATTCTCCTCCCTCCTTCCTCCCTCCCTCCCTCCCTGACATCCTCAGGTTTTAAGAGTTTGAGTCCAGCCTTCTTTGTCTCCCAAAACTCTGTTGTGAAAATCAATGACACCAGTATTTTTACAAACAAAAGTAAAGCATTATAAGGGAAACAACAGTTGTATGTTCAAAAAAATAAATATTAAAAAAAAACAGTGATAAAAGCAGATACATTTAAGCTCATCCATTTTGAAACATTTCTTGACTCTTTCATTTCCTATAGAAAGAAAGAAACCATATTTCTTTAAATGGCATACAGCACCCTGCACAGCTTGACTTCATCTATATTTCTAAAATGATCCTTGTTTCTTTCCTCCTACTTATAAACAGAACCCCACTGTGACTTCATGAACACTCATGCTTTTTATATTTTTTTCCTTTTTCCTGGAATATTCTATTTCATTGCTTTCCATCTGGCAAAAGTGTAGTTACACTTCAAGATCCAGTTAAAAACTACCCGAGCATCAACCACGCCTCCAAAAAAACTCACAATACAATTAAACATCGCTTTTTTTCAAAGTCACATAGTAATGTGTACATGGCTATATAAAAACAATTACCTCAAAGAATTAATTCCTTGCAATGATGGATGTCTTCGTATATAGATGGAGAGGTAATATTATAACTAAAAGCATAAAGATTCTGTGTTTAAGGTAAATCTCTTCCAAGTATTTATTCATCCATTTGCTTGTTCAGTATCTTAGATAAGTTAATCAGCATTTTTGATCCTCTGTGTCCCTTTACACATCTATACAATGATAATATTACAAATTCATGAAGTTAATGTAAAGATCATAAAATAATACACGTCAACTGGCCAGGTCAGTGTCTGTTTTTTCAACAAATGCTAGCTGATGGATTATTAACTTCTCAAGAATAGGAAACATATTTTATCAATTTCTGTGGCCTTGGCACAGTCCCTGGCATATAGCAGGTAAACAATAAATATTGAATAAATAATAGAACTATGATCTTATTCTGTCCCAACATCGTGTCGTTATTAGATACTGGACACCATGGATGTCAGCCTTTTGAACTCCTTTAGCCTATTTGATTTTATGTTATGCTGAGCTGAGTTTCGTGACATCTCATACTGTGAATGAGGCAAGATTTATGCCAAGATATACAGTGTCAACACATTGTTGTTCTTCTCAATCCCAATATTACACTAGCTTTCTGACTTGAATTTAAAGCAAGCCTCAGAAAAGAAAAAACCTAAGGTGCACAGATACTCTCAATCCCTCTGCAAATAGCTTTTGAATTTTTCAATACCTGGAGTAAGCAAAGTGTGAATCTTTAAAAAAATTGTATGCGCTCTTCTAACACCATGGGAATATATTTCTGGTGGTACCCATATCATATAACGTAAAAGTAGATGCATAAGCTGGCCACTCCATTTTACTCTTGAGTGGCTTGGAAAGCAAACTTGGCATTACTAGTTTTGTAAATTGAAGTCATAAGCAAGGAACAAATACAGAAGGTGTGATGAATCCAGTCAGTTGCTATTCTTGGCAGTGAGGCATGACAAGACATCATTTACCTGTTGTTGTTTTTGTTAGATGCCATTAAGTCAGTTCCAACTCACAGTGACCCTGTGTACAACTGAACGAAACATTGCCCTGTCCTGTGCCATCCTCATGATCGTTGTTATGCTTGAGCCCATTTTTGCAGCCACTGTGTTAATCCATCTCGTTGCAGGTCTTCCTCTTTTTACTGACCCTCTCCTTTACCAAGCATGATATCCTTCTCCAGGGACTTAGCCATCTGGATAATGTGTCCAAAGTATGTGAGATGAAGTCTCACCATCCTTGCTTCGAAGGAGTATTCTGGCTGTACTTCTTCCAAGACAGATTTTTTCGTTCTTTTGGCAGTCTGTGGTATATTCAATACTCTTCGCCAACACCATATTTCAAAGGCATCAATTCTTCTTTGGTCTTCGTTATTCATTGCTCAGCTTTCTCATGTATAAGAGGCGATTGAAAACACCATGGCTTGAGTAAGGCACACCTTAGTCCTTAATGGGACATCATTGCTTTTTAACACTTTAAAGAGGTCTTTTGCAGCAGATTTGTCCAATGCAATGCACTGTTTGATTTCTTGACTGCTGCTTCATCATTTATCTATCTTCCTAAAAACCATATTTTTCTTCCTATCTTGAAAACTCTCTTGTTGTTGGACACACACTTTCTTCTCTATCTTCTATTTGGAATTGCTCTACCATAAGGGACTTGCTTCTCTTTGGGAATTTTTTTTTTTTTTTTCAGTTATCTAAAGGCAAAGAAAACAAAAACAAAAACTTTACCAGTAGTTTGTTAACAGTATTTTAAATTCTGAGTTATTATATCTGTCTATCTATCCCAATAAACAGTATGTGCTTGTGCTGTATATATATATTATATATGTATACACACACACATAATATACATAGTGTACCTATAATATAGGAAAACCTGGTGGCATAGTGCTTAAGAGCTATGACTGGTATCCAAAAGGCTGGCAGTTTGAATCCACCAAGCACTCCTTGAAAACCGTATGGGGCAGTTCTACTCTGTCCTATAGGGTCGCTATGAGTCGGAATTGACTTGACAGCAATGGGTTGGGTTTGGTTTTTTATACATAATATATGTCTTGATCTAATAATTTTACATTAACTAGACTTTTCTTTCTGTGTCACATAGATTACCTAATTTGAGTAAATACACAGTAATATGGTATATGTGTATTATTGTGTTAAAGTATAAACATGTTTGAGAAACACTGGTGTTGATATTCTATAGTCAGCAACCCTCTCATCACTGTCTATCTGGTATGATACATTGAAATATTCAGGGGACACAAAAACAGTTCACTATATTGAAATATATAGTGTGAACTTCTGTAAGAAATAATATAACATCACCGCAAATATTATATATTGAAGCACTATTGGGAAATAAGATCACTAATACCTTTTATTTCGTGCCTATTATGGACAACCACCACTTGTCTGCCAGTTTGGCATACTGTGATGGCTTGTGTGTTGCTCTGATGCTGGAAGCTATGCCACTGGTATTTCAAATAACAGCAGGATCACCCATAGTGGACAGGTTTCAATAGAGCTTCCAGACTAACACAGAATAGCATCAGAGCATTGTCTGATTTACTGCTAGAAGATGAGCCCCTCAGTTTGGAAGCTAGTCAAAATAAGAATGGGGAAGAGCTGCCTCCTCAAAGTAGAGTAGACCTTAATGACATGGATGAAGTCAAGCTTTCAAGACCTTCATTTACTGATGTGGCATGACTCAAAATGAGAAGAAAGAGCAGCAAACATCCATTAATAATCATAACATGGAATGCATGAAATATGAACCCAGGAAAATTGAAAGTTCTCAAAAAGTTAAATGGAATGCATAAAGATCTATATCCTAGGCATTAGTCAGCTGAAATGAATTGGTATTGGCCATTTTGAATCATACAATCATATGGTCTACTATGCTGGGAATGACAAATTGAAGAGGAATGGGGTCCCATTCATAGTCAAAAATAACTTTTCAAGATCTATCCTGAAGTACAACACTGTCAGTAATAGGATAATATCCATATGCCTACAAGGAAGACCAGTTAATATGACTATTATTCAAATGTACTCACCAACTACTAAGGCCAAAGATGAAGAAATTGAATATTTTTACCAACTTCTGCAGTCTGAAATTGATCAAACTTGCAATTAAGATGCATTGATAATTACTGGTGATTTGAACTCAAAAGCTGGAAACAAAGAAAAAGGATTGGTAGTTGGAATATATGGTGTTGGTGATAGAAACAATGCCTGAGATTGCATGGTAGAATTTTGCAAGACTAATGACTTATTCGTTGCAAATACCTTTTTTCAATAACATAGATGGTGATTATACACATGGACCTCACCGAAAGGAAAACACAGAAATCAAATTCACTACATCAGTGGAAAGAGACAATAGAGAAGCTTACTATCATTAGTCAGAACAAGGCCAGGGGCCAACTGTGGAAAAGACCATCAACTACTCATATGCAAGTTCAAGTTGAAGTTGAAGAAAATTAGAAGAAGTCCATGAGAGCCAAAGTACAGATTTGAATATATCTTACCTGAATTTAGAGGTCATCTCAAGAATAAATTTGCTGCATTAAACACTAATGAATGAAGACCAGATATAAATGACATCATACATGAAGAGAGCAGAAGGTCATTAAAAAGATACGAAAGAAAGAAACTACCAAAAATGGGTGTCAGAAAACACTCTGAAACTTGATTTTGAATGCAGAGTAGCTAAAGTTATTGGAAGAAATGATGAGAGTAGCTAAAGTTATTGGAAGAAATGATGAAATAAAGGAACTGAACAGAAGATTTTAAAGGGCGGCTTGAGAAGACAAATTAAAATATTATAATGAAATGTACAAAGACCTGGAGTTAGAAAACCAAAAGGGAAAAACACACTAGGCATTTTTCAGGCTGAAAGAACTGAAGGTCAAGCCTCAAACTGCAATAATGAAGGATTCTATAGGGAAAATATTAAATGTTACAGAAATCATCAAAAGAAGATGAAAGGAATACAGAGTCTCAACTATTTCAGAAGGTAGCATATGATCAAAAACCAATGGTACTGAAGGAAGAATTCCAAGCTGCTCTGAAAGCGTTGGCGAAAAACAAGGCTCCAGGAATTAACAAAATGGATGCACCAATGGATGTGCTCACTTGGTTATGCCAAGAAATCAGGAGGACAGTTGCCTGGCCAACCGACTAGAAGATATCCATGTTTGTGCCAATACCAAAGAAAGGTGATCCAACAGAATGTGGAAATTATCAAACAATGTCATTCATATCACAAGCAATAGAATTTTGCTGAAGATCATTCAAAAGCATTCCATCGACAGGAAAATGCCAAAAATTTAAACCGGATTCAGAAGAAGACATGCAAGGAAGGATATCATTGCTGATGTCAGATGGATCTCAGCTGAAAGCAGAGAATATAAGAAAGATGTTTACTTATGTTTTTGTTGACTATGTAAAGACATTTGATTGTGTGGATCATAACAAATTATGGATAACATCTCAAAGAACAGGAATTCCAAAACACTTAACTTTGCTCATGAGGAACCTGTACATAGACCAAGAGGCAGTCATTTGAACTGAACAAGGGGATACCGCATGGTTTAAATCAGGAAATGTGTATGTCAGTGTTGTATCCTTTCATCATACTTATTCAATTTGTATGCTTAGCAAATAATCCAAGAAGCTGGACTATATGAAGAATGAGACATCAGGATCGATTACCAACTTGTAACATGCAGGTGACACAACCTTACTTGCTGAAAAATGAAGAGGACTTGAAGCACTTACTGATGAAGATCAAAGACCACAATCTTCAGTATGGATTACACCTCAGTTTAAAGAAACAAAAATCCTCACCACTGGACCAATAAGCAACATCATGAGAAATGGAAAAAAGATTGAAGTTGTCAAAGATTTCATTTTACTTAGATCCACAATCAACGCCCTTTGAAGCAGTAGTCAAGAATTCAAATGACACATTTAATTGGGCAAATATGTTGCAAAAGAGCTCTTTAAAGTGTTAAAAAGCAAAGGTGACACTTTGAGGACTAAGGTTCACCTGACCTAAGCCATGGTATTTTTGATCACCTCATGTGCAAAAGCTGGATAATGAATAAGAAAGACTGAAGAAGAATTGATGCCTTTGGATTATGTTGTTGGGGAAGAATATTGAGTATACAATGGACTGCCATAAAAAGGAACAAATCTGTCTTGTAAGAAGTACAGCCGGAATGCTCCTTAGAAGGGAGGATGGTGAGACTTTGTCTCTTATACTTTGGACATGTTATCCAGAGGGACCAGTCCCTGGAGAAGGACATCATGCTTGGTAAAGTAGAGGGTCAGCAAAAAAAGAGGAAAACCCTCAACAATATGAATTGACACAGTGGCTGCAGCAGTGGGCTCAAACATGGCAACAGTTGTGAGGATGGCACAGGACTGGACAGTGTTTCGTTCTGTTGTACGTAGGGCTGCTATGAGTCGAAACTGACTCAATGGCACCTAACAACAACTTCTCTTCCCCTTCTTCTTCCTTCTATTCCTACCCATCTTTCTCCTCTTCTTCTCCCCTGCCCTTATCCCTCTCCTCAAACTCATCTCTCCTTCTTTATTTATGGAAAAATATAATTTAATGATTAAGAGCATAGATACTAGAGTCATTCTGCCTGTGTTTGAATCTTACTTCAACCATTGTCTGTCTGTGTGACCTTCTATCTCATTATTATTATTTATTTTTAATCTACAAAGCAGGATAGTACTGTAATTTACCTCATAAGGTTATTTCGGGACCTGAAATTACATACTTACTGAGTTTAGAACTGACTTGTCTCATGGTACACGCACAGCATGTGTTACATTTTATCAGACAATTAACATTAGCCTTCTCTCTCTCTCTCTCTCTCATAACCGAGATTGATTCTCTCATTTCAGAAAGGTGTAGAACTATTACTACATGATAGTGTATAAGACAAAAGGTTATAAACATACTCTGATTATAAGGCTTACTAACATAAAATGAATTAGTAAAAAAAAAGATAAATAAAATGTTATGTGAGTGTTCAACCAACCTAGAATTTTGGAAATATTACCTAACAACATGAGAGAGAAATAGCAAAAATCCTATAATGACAAAACAAATCTTTGTTAAATATTTAAATTTAAAATTACAAACATAAATGAACTAGAAAAAATATAGAAAGATCTATCAATACAAATTGTGGTGAAGTCTTTTCCAAACATAAATGAGAAATGCACAGTACTTATAAATTTTCCAATGTTAAACATAAATTATCTGATTAAAAGTTTAATTACAAAGATAAAAAGCCAAAACTGGAGGCAGTAGAAACTATACTGCCAAACAAAAGCTTTTCATGTATGGAAATTCTTTTAATAAAATAAACAAACAAAAATAAAAGCTGAAAACCCCGACAGAAAAGCAGGCAGATGATAACTTAATCTATTTTAAACGAAGATACATATACACACACACAAAATAAAGAGAATGAAAATATTTCTAATATCACCAATAATAAGAGAAATGCTAATTAATCCTTAAGGTTTTATTTTTTATTTTTATTTTTTAATTTAAGACTGGCAATATTTTTCTTTTTCTTAAAGCTCTTATTGAGTTTCAACAATAATATGAATGAATAAATGAGTGCTGCCATAACGTACTGGTGAGAGTCTAAATGAGTAAAACATTTTGGGAAAGCAATTTAGCAATATCAGTAGTTTGAGAAATGTATGTATTTTTTGACCCAACAAGTCTATTTCTCTGAATTTATTACAAGAAACTAATTATAGATATGCACAAAGTTGTTGGTGAAAGCATGTTTTATGTTGTTAATAATAAAAGTTTAAGAATGACAAATATTCAACAATATATAGTTAAACAAATTATTTTTATGAATCCATTAAAATAATGATGTAAGAGAATGTTATTGGCATATGAAAATGTTCACAATAATGAGAGAGTACTTTATAAACTAGTATATATAGAATGATTCCAAGTTAGTATAATTAAATAAATATATGCAATGAAACTGGAAATATTATAACAGATAGTAGATATACTGGTAATTTTTGTTTAATTTCTATTGAAGTTCTTTATTTTCCATTTTTTTCTTAGAATGTACATGTCTTAGTTACCTAGTACTGCTGTCGAAAAAATACTACAAGTAGATGGCTTTAAATAACGTGAATTTATGGCCTCACAGTGTTGGGGATAGAAGTCTGGACAAGGGCAAGCACTGTACGGCAAGGTCCTTCCTTGCTAGTAGCCCTGAGAGCTCATTGCTGTTCCGTGGCATCTGTCTTCTGCTTGTGTGTGTCTATTCTGCTCTTTTTATAACTCAAAAGTGATTAGGTTTAGGACCCTCCTCTCCACTCTTGTATGACCTCATTAACATAACAAAAAATCCTATTTCCAAACAGGATCACAACCATGGGTATGGGGGTCAGGACTTCAGGACATATTTTTTTGGGGGGGAGGGGGCACAACTCATCTGTAACAGTGCATTTATTATTTTACCAGAATTTAAAAAATATGTGTTTATGTCACATTATGCCTAAAAGTGGGGGGTAATTTAATAAATGAAAAGAAAAAAGATATTAGTGCCAGGCAGACCAGAGGATTAGTAATGATTCTGCCACTTATTTGTTGGGAGACTTTGAACATTTACTTTATATATCTGAGCCTCAGTTTCCTCAACTATAAAATGAGCACTGATTTTTCAAATGCTTGTATAAAATGCTTCCTCCTTTCTTTTGTTTACAGGATAAATCAATTGCCTCTTATTTGTAATATTCATTTATGGGCAAATGATATTTAAAAACTGACTGATATTCAGCGATCCCAATGAGCACAGTGTACAATTTGCTGTACAGTTTGTTTAAGGGAAAGTCACTCATGTACTGAGTTTCATAAACTTCATATAAGATGATTTGTAAGAGTACTTTTGTTTTTTATTCACTTTGTTATGTTTGTCTGTATCGTTCTTTTTTTACATAATTTCACCTGCAGAAGCATGCCATTTTTCAATCAACTCTCTCACTTTTTAAAATATATCATCTCAGTATATATATTGTTGTAGGGGGAAAAAAAAAACACACCAAGTTTAGTAAAGCAAAAAGAAAGTTTTATTCGGCTTATATTCAAAAAGGCAAAAGAAGGAAACAGACAAGTATACTGCCAGAGCCATGTCTGCCCCGGTCCAAGGAAATATTACAGAATAGGCAAGAAGACCCCCACGTGTCTGTCAGTTTGTTGTACTGTGGGGGCTTGCATGTTGCTGTGATGCTGAAAGCTATGCCATCAGTACTCAGATACCAGAAGTGTCGCCCATGGTGGACAGATTTCAGCTGAGCTTCCATACTAAGACACACTAGGAAGAACCCTGCAGTCTACTTCTGAAAAGAATTATCCAGTGAAAACCTTATGAACTATAGTGGAACATTGTCTGATATAGTGCCAGAAGATGAGCATCCCAGGTTTTAAGGCATTCAAAATACGACTGGGGAAGAGCTGCCTCAAAGTAGAGTTGACATTAAAGACATGGACAGAATAAAGCTTCCTGGGCCTTCATTTGCTGATGTGGCACAATTCAAAATGAGAAGAACAGCTGCAAATATCGTTAATAATGGGAATGTGGAACGTAGGAAGTATGAATCTGGGAAAATTGCAGATTGTCAAAAACAAAATGGAATGCATAAACGTCGATATCTTAGGCATTAGTGAGCTGAAATAGACGTATTGGCCATTTTGAATTGCACAGCCACATGGTCTACTATGCCAAATGACAACTTGAAGAGGAATAGCTTTGCATTCATTGTCAAAAAGAACATTTTAAGACCTATCCGGAAGTACAACGCTGTCAGTGATAGAATAATATCCATATGCCTACAAGGAAGGCCAGTTAATATGACTATTATTCAAATTTATGCACCAACTACTAAGGCCAAAGAAGAAGAAACTGAAGATTTTTACCAGCTTCTGCACTCTGAAATTGATTGAACATGCAGTCAGGATGCATTGATAATTACCGGTGATTGCAATGCAAAAGTTGGAAAAAAAAAAGAATCAGTAGTTGGAAAATATGGCGCTGGTGATAGAAACGATACCAGAGATCACATGCTAGAATTTTGCAAGACCCATGATTTCTTCATTGCAAATACCTTTTTTCACCAACGTAAGCAATGATTATACACATGGACCTTGCCAGATAGAATACACAGGAATCAAATTGACTTCATCTGTGGAAAGAGAGATGGAAAAGCTCAATATCATTATTCAGAACAAGGCCAGGGGCCGACTGTGGAACAGACCATTGATTGCTCGTATGCAAGTTCAAGTTGAAACTGAAGAAAATTAGAACAAGTCCATGAGAGCCAAAGTACGAGCTTGAGTATAATCCACCTGAATTTAGAGATCATCTCAAGAATAGATTTGACACGTTGAACACTAATGACCAAAGACCAGACGAGTTGTGGAATGACATCAAGGACATCATACATGAAGAAAGCAAAAGGTCTTTAAAAAGACAGGAAAGAAAGAAAAGACCAAAATGTATGTCAGAAGAGACTCTGAAACATGCTCTTGAATGTCAAGTAGGTAAAGCAAGAGGAAGAAATGATGAAGTAAAAGAACTAAACAGAAAGTTTCAAAGGGCAGCTCTAGAAGACAAAGTAAAATATTATAATGACGTGTAAAACAGCTGGAGATAGAAAACCAAAAGGGAAGAACACACTCGGTATTCCTCAAGCTGAAAGAACTGAAGAAAAATTCAAGTCTTGAGTTGCAATAGTGAAGGATTCTATGGGGAAAATATTAAACAATGCAGGAAGCATCAAAGAAGATGGAAGGAATACACAGAGTCATTATACCAAAAAGAATTGGTCAAGGTTCACTCATCTATGCCAAGAAATTGGAAGACAGCTACCTGGCCAACCAACTGGAAGAGATCCATATTTATGCCTATATCCAAGAAAGGTGATCCTATCGAATGTGGAAATTATCAAACAATATCATTAATATCACAAGCAAGTAAAATTTTGCTAAAGATCATTCAGAAGCGGCTGCTGCAGTATGTCGACAGGGAACTGCCAGAAATTCTGGCTTGATTCAGAATAGGACGTGGAACCAGGGATATCGTTGCTGATGTCAGATTGATCCTGGCTGAAAGCAGAGAATACCAGAAAGATGTTTACCTGTGTTTTATTGACTATGCAAAGACATTCGCTTGTGTGGATCATATCAAATTATGGATAACATTGTGAAGAATGGGAATTCCAGAACAGTTAATTGTGCTCATGAGGAGCCTGTACACAGATCAAGAGGCAGTTGTTAGGACAGAACAAGGGGATACTGCCTGGTTTAAAGTCAGGAAAGGTGTGCATAAGGGTTGCATATTTTCACCATACCCATTCAATTGGTATGTTGAGCAAATAATTTGAGAAGCTGGACTATATGAAGAAGAAAGGGACATCAGGATTGGAGGAAGACTCATTAACATCCTGCCTTATACAGATGACACAACCTTCCTTGCTGAAAGTGAAGAGGACTTGAAGCACTTACTGGTGAGGATCAAAGACCACAGCCTTCAGTATGGATTACACCTCAACATAAAAAAAACAAAAATCCTCACAACTGGACCAATAAGCAACATCATGATAAACAGAAAAAAGATTGAAGTTGTCAAGGATTTCATTTTACTTGAATCCACAGTCAACACCCATGGAAGCAGCAGTCAAAAATCAAAAGACATATTGCTTTGGCCAAATCTACTGCAAAAGACCTCTTTAAAGTATTGAAAAGCAAAGATGTCACCTTGAAGACTAAGGTGTGCCTGGCCCAAGCCATGGTATTTTAAATGCATCATATGCATGAGAAAGCTGGACAATGAATAAGGAAGATGGAAGAATTGACACCTTTGAATTGCAGTGTTGGCGAAGAATATTGAATATACCATGGACTGCCAAAAGAACAAACAAATCTGTCTTGGAAGAAGTACAACCAGAATGCTCCTTAGAAAGAAGGATGGTGAGACTATGTCTTACATACTTTGGACATGTTGTCAGGAGAGATCAGTCCCTGGAGAAGGACATCATGCTTGGTAAAGTACAAAGTCAGCAAAAAAAAGGAAGACCCTCAACTAAATGGATTGACACAGTGTCTGCAACAATGGGCTCAAGCATAACAACGATTGTGAGAATGGTGCAGGACCAGGCAGTGTTTCATTCTGTGGTGCATAGGTTATCTATGAGTTGGAACCTACCTGACGGCACCTAACAACAACAATAGGCAGGAATGGGAAAATGGACAAGCATGCTGCTACAGCCATGTCTGCCCGAGTCCGAGGAAAGTTACAGAGTCATCAGTATATATCAACAAAACCATTGAAAGCTTCATTTTTTTCACAGATTGGCTAGAAACTGTGATCCTACATTTTGAATTGTCTTTCTTAACAATCATTAGTACAGATTTCAGTAAGGACATTCAGGAGATTCCTCACCGGTCCAACAAATTTTCCATTCACTAAATGCTAATATAAAAAGATAAGAGTGGAAAGACTTTTTTGTTCTGTTTGATTGGTTTCTGTGAAAGGCTCCCTAAGAGCTATTTTCCAAGATTGTCCTAGCTATTGTCTTTATACCTCAGGGCCCAGTGGATGTGTCTTTATGACTCCTTGTGTGTCCAGCTCCAGCTGGGTCACATTTTGTATGCTCATGGACAAAGAATAATGATTCCAATACTATTTCCTAAATCATTCCCTCCTGCTGATCTGAGATTGGAGGTAAAACATCAATGATCAATACCTGGACTTTGTTGCGCTCTTAGATGGTGGCCACAGCAGCCTCTTTAAACTCACAGTGCTGGTTTTCCAGCAGATACCATCTGGTTCTTTACCAGGATCTTAAGTAAGAGTGATGTTCTCATCAATTGCATTGCTGAAGTGAGCATCCTCAATGTACATCAACATTTTAGCTTGAGGCCTTCTTTTGCCTTTTGAGTGTGTAAGACAATAGAAGATAAATTTTATCATGCTTAATACTAGCAGGATGCAGACTAAGAACACTACTATCCCTTGCAGTAGTAATTTAACCCATGTACTTATTTCTGATGGTAACCAACCAAACCAATCTGGTGTTTGTAAGTGTCACAGTATGTAACCAAGTAGCTTGCTGTCCAACTCTATGTATACCTTGTTCTACTTCTCCTGTGCTAATTTATCCAAATGCAACAAGAGGTATTTGCTACAGCAATGATTACACTTTCTTGGACTAATAAAAAATGTAAGACTATTCTGTTATCTCATGTCACCTTGGCTTGATGAGGTCAGAGATCACTGTTGTACTTCCATCCCACTAGCAGCTTTGTCTGGCTATTTGTCTCAAGTGACTGACAAATTTCTTAGAGATTTCTCCAATTCAGCTATACCATAAGTAGTAATTAAAACTACCAATGCTACCTGGAGTGTTGGATCAATGGGTTTTCTTCTGCCTCTCATTCTACAATCTGTTACAATTTTAATATCACCTTTCCAATATTTACTGGCATCATTACTATGAATATCTAAAGGTAATCCTAAATTTCCCAAAGTGCATTGCCCAGGTAAATTCACAATCAGTTGGAAAGGATCATCTAAATTAGTATAGTTGGATCTACCACACAGAAACATATATCCAAAAGGAGCACACAAATTTGTCTAGAGGAAACAGAAAGTATAGAAAAATTTACCTGCAACAACCAAGTTTCCATTAGAAAAGTAATGATTAGCAAGATAATACAGATGGACTGTTCCTGTAAGAGGTCTTCAGTTAATCTCTTTAAAACATACTAAGTGTTCTTCGCAAGGGTAAGCTGCCTTGGTTTACCTATTAACAGTCATGGGTCACTTTCTCAGAAACAGAAGTGGAGTCTAAGACAAAATAGAGTCTGAGCCATGAGGTCGATCTTCTCTGAGAACCTGGTTCCTTTAAGATACATAATTTTCTGCATAGTAAGATGGTGACAGTTTGATTACAAACATTAGACAGGTATTTCATACTACACTGTCTTGAAGACTAATTAAACTAATTACTGATTTACCATAAACATAGCTCTCAGTCTGAAGTTTGGAGTCAGTTTCACAATACAGACTGAACTTTTCAAAAAAAGCACAATGCTTAGAAAAAAAGGGTCTTACTAGTTTATCTGTACCATTGTTTGACGCAAAAGTGGCTTCAGGAATCAGGTTTTTTTTTCCAAAACTTGAGATTTAAAAGGACACTCAAAGACAATGGCCTGTGTGGGTTACTCTAACCTCAATGAAAGCTAGAAATCTGGATTCCAGGAGAATTGCAACTCTCTCGTCATTCCTTCCTTTGGATCGTGATCTTGCTATAGAGTCTTTGATCGAAAAAGTTCAAAAAAATGGTAGCTGGGCACCATCTGGTTTTTAAGATCCCAGGCACCATACAGTGAACTAGGAAGTAGAATAGAAACACTAACAATAATATTAGGCCAATTTTCTGAAATAACCAATGAAACCATGACTCTAAGGTCTTTGAATGGAGGAAACAAATCTTATGAGGTGTTTATACATAAGAAGTATCAGTAACTATTTTTCATGTACCTCAGCAGCAACTACATTCTGTAGAACCTCAGATTGCATATTAATATAAACACTGCAACATTTGTCTGTTAAGGCATAAACTGTTCCTTGAGAGACTAATAGGAAACATACTGCTGTTTTATTTTGTAAAATTGTAGCTCAAACTTCAGACACTTCTCTGGTTATGATATTTACAACTTTGCTAAGTTTACCAATAGGAACTTCTAATTCTAGAGTTACAATATCTAAACTCATTAAATAGATAATTTTAGGAGAAAAGAAAATGGTTTCTTATATCCAGAAATTAAGACCTTAAAACATCAGCAATATTCCCACAAAAAAACCTATAGTATCCTTAAGTTTACTCAGTCTTACATAGTTAATTTCTGTTCCATGTGATTCTGGATCAGCTGCAGTCTGTGAACACATCAGCTTCTATATACAAGCGCTGGAAATATTGACTCAGTATAGTCACTCTCTTTTGCAAATCCAATACAGTCCATCTTTTTTGTTGAGATATTTTGGTCAAACGTTTTCAACAAATCAGCAAAGTAAAAACTTATCTGCAGATGACAAAACTTAATATGGCCATGATTAACTTATAAAAACAATATTTTTAATGAAAGATCTGATAGCGATTAATTACAAGCACAACATAAAGGCTAAATAAAATCAGTTAAAAAAAACTTTAGATCAAAAATATTTCCAAATACAATGATTAATCTTATTTTCAAAGACCTTCAGATATAATACATAATAATCTTCAGACATAATACCATATAGTCAGGATATACCAAGAATATACCAAGATTATCAAGTCTCTAAATACGTGAATAGTAATAAAAAAACTTCATAGGTAAATGATGTGAATTCTCCAATCAAACTATTGACTTTGATGATGCTAGGAAAAAAAAAAAAATAATAAAGTTGCCACCAAATTAGCAATAAAGAAATAATAATAAAATTATGACAATAATAATGTGTTTGTTGTCTAATATTAGGCAAAAACATAAGAGCAAATAAATTTTAACCCAAAGAGAATCAGGTGCTTCTCTAGATTTCGATAACACATTCCATGTAATTTATAACATGTTAAAAAACCTTTTTAGCGCTTTTACTTTATAAAAATTTTTGTGGCTTTCCATGAAATATCAGAGTTGTCAGGAGTTTATTATAGGTTACCGTGAAACAATACTTAAGTTATTTAACGCAAGATCTTAAAGGTAAAAATGTTAGCCTTTTTTTTTTCCTAAAGCCACGCAGCTTGGTTTTCGACTCAGGAATCTTATTCTAATGAGAGACTGAACCTTTGTCTTCAAGGCAGAATGCACAATTAAATTAACCTTTCAACTCAGAAATAAAAGAAAATTTTGTTACTTTAACAGTGAGAAACCCAATTCTTTGTTTTATATGCTATTTAAATTTCAAGCTCTTAAAAATCTCATAAATTAAGCCATTAAGCTTCAGTCAGACAGATAAAACTTTGACCATAATCAAATAAATTTATTTTTAATACACCTCTTAAATGTTGTTTTTGTTCTGTATCTCTTATAGTACATCTTTTCAAAATAGCAAAAATGAACATACTCATTAGAAGACCCAAATATATATATATATATTCTTTCTCCTGTGGTATAAAAAGCAAAAGTATATAAACTTAAATTATGACAAATATCTATTTATTCAATTTAATTAGTAAGTTACCTAAAAGGTCTTGGAAATTATTTTAAGCCTATATACCATAAAACATAACTGTAACTGAGATAGAGTTTGTTTAAACATTCCAAGTTTTCATTCAACTTTTACTATTTCCCATACTTTTCCCAGTGTAATTTTAGCCTTTAAAGATTTTCTCAACTGGCTTTGGAAATCACAAAGTCTCTGCTCAATTGACGAATTCATTGAGAGGGATATAACTTTAATTCTCTGGCTAGGATTGGAAACATTCTTACAGGCTATTTCAGATGTTTCATTGTGATTTCTATTTTTTGGCTTCTTAAAGTTCCCCTACAATAGAGAAAATTTGTTTGCATTCTTTTATAATTGGAATCCACCCAATTTTCGATAACTATAGCAAAGCAGCAATTCTCAATTTATTGCCTTATAAAAGGTCTCCACGTAGTTGGAAAGGGTCTTTCAAAAGCTTCCCTGGAGCTATATGGCTTCAGAGACTAGGGGCAGCAGAGGCCTGATCCTGCCCAACCTTTCCTATTTTTTTTAACTCTTGGTAGAAGACAAGATTAGGTCATTTCAAATCATTTACGTATGTTTCAATTGGCCTAGATAGTTTGAAAGGCAAAAGATAGCTAATTTCCCTTTTACTGTTTTCTTGGTAAGCAGTTATGCTTTCTTTTCATCTACCCAGTAAATACCAAAGGTCCTTAAAATTTTTTTTCTAGGCTTGTCCTATGTCTCCTTTTTCATACTCTGAAACTGCTAGTTTTACTTTAAAACAAAACTTTTTTTTTTTTTCCTTAAATGAAACACATTTCATAACATCTAGCTTAAGTTACTTAGAAAGGTTTTGCTTTTAAGATTGACATAGTATATGTTGCAGGTGAAAAACATCATAAAGTTTAGTGAAGCAAAAAGTAGGTTTTATTCGGCCTATATACAAAAGGCAAAAGTGGGAAACGGACAACCATACTGCCAGAGCCACGTCTGCCTGCGTCCAAGGAACTATCACAGAACAGATAAAAATGGGAAAAAGGACAAGCATGCTACTACAGTCATGTCTGCCTGAGTCCAAAGACCAGTTACAGTTTGAATTGTCTTTCTTAACAATCATTGGTACAGGTTTCAGTAACGAGGGTCAGGAGGATCTTCATTGGTCCAACAAATTTCTATTCACTAAATGCTAACAGAAAAAGAGCAGAAAGTCTTTTGTGTTCTGTTTGACTGGCTTTATGTGAGTTTCCCTAAAAGATATTTTCCAAGATTATCTTAGCTATTGTCTTTATACCTCAGGGCCCAGTTGATGCATCCTTGTGAGCCCAGCTCCAGCTGGGTCACATTCTCTATGCTCAAGGACAGGGAATAATAACTCCAATATTATTTATCAATCATATACAGCATAAAGATCTTAGTGTACTTTCCAAATAGACCAATTTATATCAAAGTTTCTCCAAGTAGCTACTAAAAGGCTAAATTGTAAAACAGACACAAGACACAGTTTTCCTGGATGAAGAAAGAACTGAGGTTTTAAGACAGCCTTATCGAAAAACAATTGGCAGCCATAGCCTCCAATCTAATACAAGACAGAAACTCAGACACAATGCTTTAGACAAGAAGCAAGCTGTCAGTACAAAAGGAGACAGAAAGACCACATAAACTCATGGAACAATACCACACAAAACAAGGATATGAGGATTCTAGCTTCTTAGACTGCATATGGCAATTTTTAGTAAGATCAACCCAATTCAATAGAGAAAACAGGTGCTAGACAAAACTTATTAACTTGTCAGAGCTTCAGATGGAGGAATATTAGAACTTTTGACATAACCTGAGCATCAAGAGAAGGTTTCCTAAAGAGGAAAAGACAACAAAAATGAAAGCCCATTTTCCTAAAGTAGTCACTGAAATTCCAAATTACTTCTAGTCTATTCAGTATAGCATTTTTAAATATGAATCTCAAACTAGTGTCTCGGTAAACCAAAAAACCAAACCCACTGCCACTGAGTCGATTCCAACTCATAGCAACACTATAGGGCAGAGTAGAACTGCCCCATAGAGTTTCCAAGGAGTGCCTAGCAGAATTGAATTGCCAACCTTCTGGTTAGCTGCCAAAATCTTTGCCACTACACCACCAGGGTTTCCAGTGTCTTAGTAGCGGGGTGAGGGGGTGGGTCGGGGCGGGTGATATCCAGGCTCATTAATCAAAGATGTTAAGCTCTAATGTTCAAGTATTTGGTTTCCTTCTTTTGAACTTAATTCACTGTACTGGCTAGAGACCTAGTCTCTTATTTCAGACCGTAAATATACTAGTTCTTCCAATTGGAAAGTACTTTAAAGTAGCTACTGATGATTTTAACATTGTGATTCTTTATTGAGAAACTATATCATAAAACAGCAACGGGGCTACCACTTCTCCCTGCAAATTTCATGAACAGGTTAGGAGCTGCCACCTCCCCCTGCGAATCTGGCAAAACAGAGAACTATTTTCCAGGTTTCCTCTGAGCCACAAAAAGAAACCTAATGAGGAATGCTGTGGGATTTAGATGGTATTTCTCTTAGGCCAATATGTACCTTTGTTGTGCTTTCATTGCCTGAGAGTTTGTTTGTAGGTGGCAAGCAGCCTAGTGATCTCGCCTGTCTTGTGACTACCTTATCCTGTCACAAGAGTCTTTAATGCTCATGATGAGCGCTGGCGACCACCCTAATAGCTTTTGCTCGTCGACCTATGCCTGAATTTTTGTGGCTTATAGTGGCTCAGAGCTCTTTGAAAATAGAATTACTTCTTTAATGTTTCAATGCTCGAATCTGGACCTAAATTGCAATTCAACAAAAGTTACTAAATATCACTCTTAACCAACGATCAAGCAAAAATCTTAAGGTTCTCCTTAATCAAACGATTAGTTTTTCAAACAAATATGCCAAACAAAACTTAAGAAAACATGAGAAAGAGAACAAAAAGAACAAGCGAAGGCTTGTTTTCCAAGAGTGTTTAATCCGTGGGTGTGGAAGGGACATGGAATGAGAACACATGAATCCAGAAGATAGGATCTCTCTTTGCCCGCTTGCTCCTCAATCCAGGTCTCCTCTGGTTTGACTGGATTCATGTCTTAAGAAATCCTTGACAACTACGCCATTAACTGTTGCAGGCAAAAAAAAAAAAAAATCACAAAGTTTAGAAGAGCAAAAGGAAAATTTTATTCTGCATATATTCAAAAAGACAAAAGAAGGAAATGGACAAGCATGTTGCCAGAGCCATATCTTCTCAAGTCCAAGGAAATATTGCAGAACAGGCAAGAATGGAAAAATGGACAAGCGTGTTGCTAGAGTCTCAGTCCGTGTATATTAATATAGATTAATACAGAGTCATCAGTATATATTAACGTTACAAATGGGCAAAACCAATGAAAGCTTCACCTTTTCACAGATTGGCTAAAAACTGTGATCCTACATTTTGAATTGTCTTTCTAAGCACTCATTGGTAGAGGTTTCAGTAAGGACAATCAGGAGAGTCCTCATGGTCCAACAAATTTTCCATTCACTAAATGTTAATATAAAAAAATAAGAGCGGAAAGTCTTTTTTGTTCCGTTTCATTGGTTTATGTGAAAGACTCCCTAAAAGATATTTTCTAAGACTGTGCTAGCTATTGTCTTTATACCTCAAGGCCCGGTTGATGTGTCCTTGTGTGTCCAGCTCCAGCTGGGTCACATTCTTTATGCTCAAGGACAGGGAATAATGACTCTAATATTATTCCCTAAATCAATATATATTCTAAATATACATATTATATTTAAATATATATTCTATTTGTATATATAAATATGTATTTATATATATTTATAATAATTATATAAATATGTAAGAAAGTATATAAATATATTTTTATAATGCATAAATATATATTTAAATTATATAAATAAATTACATTTATATATGTTTAAGTATATATTCATATATGAGTATGTGTGCATTTACATGTATACGTATAAATACATATATTTATATATAACAGATTTAAGAGATTTAGTTTGCTAATGCCTTATGCATTTCTGAATAGTTCAGAGTATTTCAACTAAAATGTTCATACGAGAAAAACATTCTTTATGATTTCTTGTTAGGCAACAGAATTCTATCCAAGATTTTTTTTTTTTTTTTAATAAGCGAATTTATTTAAATCAAGACTTTTACATTTGACTGAATATAACGACTATAATGAGCCACAAAGTTTATGCATTCATTATTACAGAAGCAAACTTTTCCAAACACGTGTAAGCTCTGTCTGGGTCTTTGAGTCAATTTTCAATGTAATAATTGTTGTGCGTAGCCTCTTCAAGCAGAAAATTGTGAAAATTAGATCCAATTTTTGTCCAAACTTTAACCCTTCTGCTAGAGTTTTAATGTTTGACTTTTATATATCATCAATGTCTTAGTGATTTTCTGATATTGATCTAAGTTCTTGGGCCTTCTTCACCTAAATACTATTGACGATAATGTTTTGTAGTCTACACCAGAGTTTGCTAATTCAAACACTTACATTGCTCAGGAAGAAAAATAAGTGGATGAGTCAGGACATATGTAAGATAATGAGGGAGGGGTCAAAGGTTTTTAGTTGAGGCATTTTGTAACAAATCTTGCAAAGCACACCCACACACACTTGAGGTTAGAAGTTTCAGCCTATGCACAGGTGTTTTCAGTCTCTGATTATGCCATCTGTGGGGTTACCAAGAAAGGAATCTATCTACATCTCTGCCACCGTGAACTCCAGGAAAACAATTGCTCACTATTACAGTGCAGGAACTAAGGAAAGGTCACGTATTCATTTGCTCTGTTTCAACGTGATATTACGCCCATTGCTGTGTTTTTCTCTGGTTGTATTTTTTAAATAGATGAATAGAAACTGAGACGTGAATTAACTCCAATAAAAATCCTCAAAAACTATTATTTTGTCAACTTCCCTCTCCTGGATTTGTCCAGTCAGAAAACTTGGGGCTCTCCCCCTTTTTAGCTGTCCCCTCCCATTAATCCCAACCTTATGTCATTAATTCTCTGACTCCAGTGATGGATGTCTGCCCTACTTCACATGGTATTTCTATAACAAGTAACAGAGTTGCTAAGCTGATGTTAATCTTCCCTTTCATTCATAGCCATTGTTGGCTCTTTAGAACAGCGTCTGAGTACTCTGTGATTCAGGGAAGAATGCCGTCTGCTCAGTCTCTCAGCTTCTTAAATATGTATCCAGAATGAACCATTCAGGTTTTGATACTCTTTACCTTTGCACAAAATTACGGTAGTATGTGTTTTCTAAATTACTGATTTTCAATGTATAGGGTCACTATGAGCTAGAATCGACTTGATGGCAACGGGTTTGGTTTTTTTGGTTTTGGTCTCCCTCTTATGTCATGCATCTATACATGATTACTTCCCCTGTGTAGATTATAGACTCTTTGGTGGCAGGAAACTTATCTTACACTTCCTACCATGGAAGTTCTCAAACTCTTTTAATACTGGATAAATATATATACACATACACACTTACACATATGTCCATAATGGCTCAAGCTCATCTCTCCTATTCACTAGTTTTGATATAGAAAGATGCAAGAAGAAAGGAGAGAAAGCTAATGATTTTAATACATGGTGCAGTAAAAAAAAAAAAAGGGCAAGATTTGGAGTATAAGACAGACTTAGCTTTCCACTCTTACATCATCTGCAAGCTTGGTAACTGTGCAAGTAACTGAATTCTTGTAAATATGATTCCAACAGGAAGAGAGTGGTCTCTACTAGAAAGGTTGTTATTAAGATTAATAATAGTGTATGTTAAGTGAACTAGCAAATCTATTTCAAATATCTCTTGCTTCATCATGCAGAATTTCAGTTTTCAAATCTATAAAATAGGCATAATATGTACTACTTAGATGTGCTAGAAAGAAAAGAAAAGAACGCTCTTGGAAGGGTTGCTGAAACACTGCAGATGTTTACTAAGAATTAGCTCATTCTTCCCATATAGCAGAAATATAAGTCACTTTTGTATTACATGGGTATATGGGAATTGTCAATGTTTAGTGGTTTTTACATTCCAGAAGTCCAAACTGTTGATTGAAACTTCCTGATAAAGATGTTATCTTTTGCTGGAAAATGGATACCTAACAGAATAAAATTAAGTCTTGGTTGCCACACACATACCCATATATAGAATAGTGTATAAAAGAGTAATACTCGTGGGATGTCTCTTTAAATTACACTCACAAGGTATTTCCTAGGCATAATTATTAGGAAAAAAATATTGGGGGAATGACGGTTATAAAATGTCAGTTCTGGGTTGTCAAATCATCCTTTAATAAATTTCACGCTCTTAAATTTATGACTTTTCAGTTCTTCTCAAACGCTATTCTCAAATCTCAGAAATGGGAACTGTCGTTGGTTGTATAATGCCAGGAAATTTTTCTTTCGGTACAATCCTGGCAAAAAAAAAAAAAAAAAATCAATCTGCATTCATGGAATCAAAATCTTAATTTGGAAGGAACATTTGAGTTCCTTTTGTCTACACCATTCATTTTACAGTTGACAAAACTGCATCTCAGATTTACTATCTTACTCATGGTCATGTAGGTAGGAGATTTTGAGTTAGTTTTTCCATTTTTTTATTTCCTCCCTTTATCATATCTGAAAAGAAAAAAAAAGACATTAAAATAATAAAAAAAAACCAAGGTATTACAAAAGCATAAAGGTGCTTTCAATCACTGTAAGTTTAATAGAAACTTAGTATAAGGAGAGTCATCTTAATTGAGTGAAATATTTTCTGGAATGTATCTAGATGTGAAGCATGCAGTTTCAATTATTTAGGCAAATATATGCAGCTCTTTATTTTAAAGTCAACCTAGAGTCAGGTAGGGTCTTAATCAAATAGAGATGACAATCTGACTCATTGAGAGCCAATTAAGAAAACACACACACACACACACACACACACAGATGCACATCCACAGCTCTCCCCACTCCCTCACCTTTGCCCCACATCAAAATACTCTCCAGAATGTGACATGAGGAAATAACGGGCACATGTGGAAATATCTGTGTGAATATCATCCAGATGTTTTTGTTTTGTTTTATCGTTGTGCTATCTACAAATAAGAGTTACTGTCTTCATAGTCATTTCTTCATGGGTTAGAATTATTCTTTGATGATGAATAATGAATTGACCCAGCACAATTATTAAAAAGGCCATTCTTTGCCTTGGCTTGGCAGTGCCTCTGTAGTTATAAATCAGTGTGTGTGTGTGTGTGTTTGTGTGTGTGTGTATGTGTGTGTGTGTTAGGACTAATTCTTCTATTAGCTTATTTTTCTATCTTTATGACAAAACATGCTGTCTCAATTACTGCTGTTTTATTATAAATCTTGATATTCAAGATTATGAATTTTCAACTATACTTTACACTTTTGTCTTGACTATTCTTTACCTTTGCATTTTGATATCAATTCTGTAATCACCTTGTCAATTTACTTAAGGAAAAACATTTTTCGACAAGATTCCTTTGGTGCTACAGTTCAATTTGTAGGAGAATCAACATTTTTAAACTTTGGAATCTTGCCACCTATGATCATCCTATATCCCTCAATTTATTTAGATATTATTTACTTTGTCTCGATGATGTCTCATAACTATTTGTGATTTATATTTACAGCTAAAACTATTCAAACAACAAAATAAATAACAATAGTATTGGATAAAATCTGTCTTGGAAAAAGTACAGCCGGAATGTTCCTTAGAAGGGATGTTGGAGAGACTTCCCCTCATGTACTTTGGACATTATCAGGAGGTACCAGTCCCTGGCAAAGGACCTCATACTTGGTAAAGTAGACAGTCAGTGAAAAAGAGAAGGATCCTCAATGAGATGGATTGACACAGTTGCTATAACAATGGACTCAAACATAGCAATGATTGTGAGAATGGTGTAGGACCAGGCAGTGTTTCCTTGTGTTGCACTTAGAGTTACCATGAGTCAGAAGTGACTCAACGGCACCTAACAACAACAGTGGATAAAATGAATGTCCATGGGTCCATAATAATATAAATATACTATTGAAAACATAAATCAATGAATAAGGTAGACAAATCTTCCTTACAGAAAAATGTCCCATATAACAAATGAAGAAGGAATGAGGAAAACAATAAATCATCATTAGAACACCTTATTAATAATTATAGCAGGCAAGATTCATGATGATTACTCACATTAGTAGGAAAATCTTTAAACGGAAACAGGATAGTTACAGATCCTCAAATAATCTACCTCCTCCCAAATAATTATTCATTACTGTGGTGATCTTAATATATACCCACAGTTTTGTTTTCTTTTTTTCCTCAAAGGTAGTAATTTAATTCTTCTCCCCTTGACTGAAAACAGGACATAA
Organism: Dugong dugon; assembly: GCA_030035585.1. Lineage (NCBI taxonomy): Eukaryota > Metazoa > Chordata > Mammalia > Sirenia > Dugongidae > Dugong > Dugong dugon. The sequence continues at coordinate 110,873,584 of CM057467.1, forward strand.
GTTACTTGCCTTTTACAAATATAATATGGGAAACAAAAATTTGAAACCACTGACAGACACCGTCTTAACCAAGTAATCAAGGATAACATCATCAGTAATAAATAATACTGTATCTCCCAATATGATGCAATGAGAAAGGCATTTAACCTCTGTGGTATTTTTCCCCAAAACCTATAACCCGATTTTAATAATGAGAAAATATCAGACCAATTCAAATCAAGGGACATTCTACAACATACCAGTTATATGTATTCCTTCCTTGTAGATATGCATCAAATATTTTTGTTTTCTTCATTTATAAAATATAAGATGTAAATGGAGCCAGCGCATTTTCAGGTGTATGCACATTAGTTGTATCATGCGAGGTACAAATATAACTTCGTAATTGTCTTTAGAGATTGTGGGTGGTTTAAGGTGATGTGTACAGGTACCAAGTTGACAAGGGGTGGACTGTGATGGTTAAGGTTGTATATCAACTTGGCTGGTCCATGATTCTCAGTAGGTTGGCAGTTATGTAATGATGTAATTTGGCACTTATATTACGATGTAGTTATTCTCCATTTTGTAATATAATGTGATCACCTGCATGTGATCTGATGTAATCAGCCAATCAGTTGTGAGGGGAGTGTCTTTAGGGGTGTGGCCTACATCCAGTATATACGGATGTTGTGGCAAAGTTTGCTGGCTTTTGTTTGGTCTGGATCCTGCATCTGGCTGGTCCTCATCTGACTTCCGGTTCTTGGGACTTGAGCCAGCAGTCTGCCGTACTGCCTGCCTATTTTGGTATTCATTGACCTCCGCAGCCTGTGAGTCAGCAGCCTGCCACATCTTACCTGCCAATCTTGGATTCATCAGCCTCTGCAGCCCCTGAGCCAGCAGCCTGATATCTGACCTGCCAATATTCGGATTGTCAGCCCAGCCCCTGCAGCCGTGGTAGTGTAGTGGTTAAGAGCTTGGCTGCTAACCAAAATGTTGGCATTTTGAATCCGCCAGCCACTCCTCGGAAACCCTACTGTCTCCTATGGGGTCATAATGAGTCAGAATTGACTCTACAGCAACGGGTTTGATTTTTTTTTTAGTTTGGGCAGCTACATGAGTTAGGAGAAGCCTCCAATCTGATGTGTGACCCACAGACTTGGGACTTGACAACCTCTACAACTGCATAAGCCATTGCCTTGAGATAAATCCCTCTTTGTCTCTCTTTCTCTCTCTCTCTATATATATATGTATACGTATGTTTCACTGGTTTTGCCAGAGAACCTAGCCTAAGATAATGCCTGATCCATACTTTTCAAAGTGTGAAGGTTATGAGAAACAAGAAAAAACTGAGAAACTGTTACAAACAGAAGAGACTAAAGAGATATGACTGAAAAATGAAGATTGCTTGTGGGCAGAGAAACCATCGTCTAAAGAAACTTGGTGAGCAGAACTGACAGTTATTGTGCTGTGACCTGGAAGTCAAAGAGTCACTTAAGCAAAGTTACAGAATTTATTTGGTTATAAAAATGATCGTTGGAACATCCTACACAATATATCTAAATTGAATAACGGTACCAGATAAAATTATGGATGGTTTTGAAACTTATGTATCATCCATTATCACGTGTAATTAATAAAAGATTTAATATCTTGAAAAAAAAAGCAACATGATTTTTGTGATTGGACCATTATAACCCACAAAAGACCTTAGTAGAAAGACTCATGAAATCTCAGTAAAATTGGTAGTTTACTTAATAATATTATACTGTTTCTTTCATAGTTTTGATAAATATATCTTGAATATACAAGCTGTTAACATTAGGAGAAGGTGTATGGGAACATTCTATATCACCTTACAAATCTTCTACAAATATAAAATTGTTTCAAAATAAAAACATTTTAAAATGATAATGATTTAATAACAATTTAAATGTACTCAATACTGCTATTGTCCTCCTAAACAAGACAATAACATTGGTTTTATTTTTTCCTTTACAACATTGTAAAATTCATCATTTTCATTCATTAATTTATTAGATGTAGATTTACTGATATGTGTTATTAATTTTTGTGCTCCTTATTGCTTCTTGCTTTTTATGCCTTCTTTCCATGGTTAATTTCCCTTGATATACCCAAACTAATTTCTTGCAACAACTCTTTGCCATCTTTAGTTTATGAAAATTTTCAGTAATGTCTTAATGCATACACCTCAGTAGGTGAAAATAATACCCATAAAAATGAGGTTTTCTTAAGTAAGATCCATTTTTGTGTGCGTGTCAACACAAAACATTAGGAACTTAAATTCTTGAAAAGGGTAGGGAGGGGTTGCGGAATCATTCAGTGTTATCTGAATGTTAGACTATTTTTGCATACAAAAGGTAGTTGGAGGAGGTGAGAGCTAAGGAAACTTCAGTCATGCAAAGACAAAAATTGTGGGTAAGATGTCTATCATGACTAACATTTAATATACAGCAGCTAAGAAAGAATTGACATTTTGTTGTTGAATCAGAAGTCAAGACTGATATTAATCTAACCAAATAATTTGTTGTTGTTGTTGTTAGCTGCCTTTGAGTCGTTTCTGACTCATAACGACCCTATGCACAAAACGAAACAATGCCCATTGCTGTGCCATTCTCACAGTCGTTGCTATGTTTGAGCCCATCATGGCAGCCACTGTGTCAATCCATTTCATTGAGGTCTTCCTGTCTTTTGGTGACCCTATTTTACCAAGCATGATATCCTTCTCCAGGGACTGGACCCTCCTGATAGCATGTTCATAGTACCTGAGATGAAGTCTTGCCATCTTTGCGTCTAAGGAACATTCTGGCTATACTTCTTCCAAAGACAGATTTACTTGTTCTTCTGGAAGGCCATTGTATATTTAATATTCTTCACCAATACCATAATTCAAAGGAATCAATTCTTCTTCAGTCTTCCTTATTCATTGTCCAGTTTTCACATGCATATAAGAAAGGATTTTAGAGGGGCAAAGATTTAATACTCAACATGAGGAAGGATTTCTTGCAATTGGAGCTGACCAACCATGGAACAGGCTTACTCAGAATGTGGTGAGATTTTTTTTTTTTCTTTTTAACTGAAGGTTTTCAAGAAGAAATTTTATTTGTTGTTAGAGAGGAGATTTATGCATTTTGTCTGTGATTGCATTGGCCACCAAGGTATTTTCAAAACCTAAGGCAAATATTTCTATATAAACCCAAATATATGGCTAGACATTGTTTACTCTATTAAAATGTATATGTCGTAAAGACTTATGAAAAAGTAGAAATACTTGAAATCTTGGCCTTCCTGTTTCATATGACTGAATGGCTTCCATTTATATATTTGAAGTTAATCACTTTGGATAATCCTATGTATGCATGTATGTATGCATATAGCTTCCAAAATTATAAAGATATAAAAAGAAAAAAGAATTGTGAACAGTTTTGGCGATGAGTTAAAAATTATTCTTAGAATTATGTATATATTTCTTCTTGCAATCTAGAATTATTTATTGATGCTTTGGAATCATCTGGACAGCAATGGGGTTTTTGGTTCATTAGTCAAGACTTCCATGCAAACTCTCAAATGCAACAGACTTACTAATCCTAACTTTAGAATGATTTTATAAATCATCTGTCATTGTTAGCTTGATTGTTCTAGCAGAAGATTAAAGATAACAAGACATTTAATATACATCTGACATATTCATGCTGACTACCACATGAATTTTATTAAAATTTAATTTAATAAAAATCTAATTTAATTTATTATTTAATTTACAATTTAATTTAATTTATTATTTTTTTCCCAAGAAATCTTGACATTTATTTTAAAGAGTCAAAAAGTAAAAATTACGGGGGTTTCGGCAAAATGGCGCTCTAGGCAGAAGCACCACGCTGTCCCTCCACAGCAAAGATCTGAAAAACTAAGCCAAACAGAGAATACAATAATCCTGAAACCATAAAACATCAAATGAAGAGATAAAGAGCTCAGCCAAGCACCAAATGGAGTGAGAAAACTGACAGAGAATGGAGAGCGAGGAGAGATTCATGCAGAGGTCCCCTACCAGCTAACGCAGCGTGGATCCACCATCTTGGACTCCTATTGGAGACCAGCAAACAGGGGGTATGAGAAAGCAGCCTCACGGAGCGTCCAGCAGGAGATAAAACAACTGTGGTAATTTACGATACATGATTTCCCACCCCCCCACCCTTCTTCACCCTGACTCGGCCTCCTCTGTTTCCCATGGCCACAGTCTCTTGACCAGGAAACACCGGCTGCTTGGACTGCACACACCCAAATGGCTCAGCTCTGTGAGTCCCATTTGTTGGCTGCTGGTGTTGCTGTTTTCCACTTCTTTTGATTTCTTCCTTGCCTCTCGCCACCTCCCCCTCCTTTGGCTCGAGTACCTTGCTCTGTGCGCCGTCTTTGCTTCTTCCTGAGAGGCTGCAGAGCTCCGGTAATTTGTGATATATTCTTTCCCACTCTGTACCCTTCTTCACCCACACTCGGCCCCCTCTGCTTCCCGCGGACACAGTCTCTTGTCTAGAAACACCAGCCCGCACTAGCTGGTTCTCTGAGTGCCATTTGTTCGCTGCTAGTGTTGCTTTTTATTCTGCTTCTTTTGATTTCTTACTTGCCTCTCACCACATCCCCCTCCTTTTGCTCGAGTACCTGGCTCTGTGCACCATCTTTGCTTTTTCCTGAGGGGCTGCAGAGCTCCATACGAGTGTGGATCTGCTTCCCAGTCTGGGATACTGTGCTGGTGGGATCCCGGGGCTTTTGTTCCTTTGTCTGTTTTGAATTGTTTGTTTGTTTTCTTTTCCTTTTCTTGAGTTGGGAGCCCTTTCTGGCCAGGTGGAACTGCGTAGCAAGGAGACTCCCCCTCAGATTGCACAGACGTGCAGAGGGATCCCCTGAGGACATTTCTTTTTTCATTGGGGTTTTTTTTTTTTCTTTTTTTTCCTGTTTTTTTGGGGGCCTTTCTTGTTCTTTTTTTTTTTTTTTTTTTAATTTGTTTTGTTTTCTTTTCCCTCTTTTTCCCTGTTTGTCTTTCTTCATTGCTCAGTCTCTCATCTCTCTATGTCTTCCTTCTCTTTCTGTTCCCTGAATACCTGGCATTGTATACCTCTACGCTTTCTAGCCAGGCTGTACTGCAACACCTGAAAGCAACTTCCCCAGATCTCACAGCTGCACCAGTGGGATCCCTGGGAACGTTGTGGTTCTTTAACCTTTCTGATTTTTATTTATTGATTCTTTTCTTTTCTTCCTCTTCCCCTTTCCATGTTCCTCCATTTTGTAGTCTCTCATCTCTCCACTCCAACGGCAAGCACCCCTTCCATTCTTTTTTGTTTGTTTGTATGTTTTTGGCTCCTGTTCCTCTCTCATCTCTCTCATATCCATCTTAGCTCCACACATAACAATTGACCCACTGCATCCTGCCTATCTGCACTGTGCGCTTGACATCACACCACCAAGCAGCACAGGCGTGGCCTACTGGAACCTGCCCTGCACTGATTATCGACCTGCTCTGATGGCTGTAGTAAATGCCACAAACAACCCAACCCAGTAACTCCTCTTCAGCTAGACCAGCCGTGCCGTACCATATCTGAGTGACTGACCCTGACAGTTGGAGAAAGAGGTGAAAATTATTGTGCCCACAGAAAAGCAAACAACAAAGAACATACAGTCCGCCTGCTCAGACATAGTCAAATTTTCTTTAAAAAAAGGCATGAAACAAACAAATCAACAATCAATAAATGAGAGAAATAACTACTGAATGCCGGAAGACAGCAGACAACATCAAAACATTTACAAAAACAAGACAGGAAGGTTCAAGTAGGCGTCCAAAATAAAAAACCAGATGACTCTCCTGTGGAAGAAAATGCACTAGAACTACCTGATAGGGAATTCAAATCTCTACTACTCAGAATTCTCCAAGAACTGAGGCAAAAAGCTGACAAACATGAGGAAAAAAATAGACAAATTCATGGAAAGTACAGACAAAAAATTGGAAGAATTCAGGAAAATAATGCAGGAAGAAAATGCCAAAATAAATTCACAACTAGAAATCATACAAAGGCAATGATTAGAAATCCAAAAGATAAACAACAAGATTTCAAAAATGGACAGTGTCACAGAAGGGCTGAGAAGCAGATTTGAAACGGTGGAAGACAGGATCAGTGAAATTGAAAACAAACACTTGGATACAATTCTGTTTCAGAAAAACTCATAAAAAAGAACCAAGAAAAATGAAGATACCCTGAGACTTATGTGGGACACAATCAAAAGCAAAAATCTAGGAGTGATGGGAATTCCAGAACAGGGGGAGAAAACAGAAAACACAGAGAGGATCAGTGAGGAACTGCTGACAGAAAACTTCCCCCATAACATGAAAGATGAAAAGCTGGCCATCCAAGAAGCTCAAGGAACCCCATATAGAAGAGACCCCAAAAGAAAATCACCAAGGCATATCATATTCACACTCGCCAAAACCAAAGACAAACAAAGAATCCTGAGAGCAGCTTGTGAAAAAAAGAAGAAGTCACATACAGAGGAGAAACAATAAGACTAAGCTCAGATTATTCGGCAGAAACCATGTAAGCAAGAAGGCAATGGGATGACATACATAAAATCTTGAAAGAAAAAAATAGCCAGCCAAGAATAATACATCCTGCAAACCTCTTGTTCAGATTTAATGTTGAAATTAGGTCATTTCCAGAAAAACAGAAATTAAGGGAATATGTAAAAGTCAAACTGAACGTACAAGAAATATTAAAGGGAGTTCTTCGATCTGAGAACAAACAGCTTCAGCTCACAGGCCAAAGCTAGGATGTAGGATCGTACCAGCCAGATACCAATCTCGGAAATGACTTCTCAAGGACTACTCAAAACCAACAGAAATACACCAGGGAATCAGAACAGTTAATCAGTAAATGACAACAACATCAAAACAATAAAAGAGGGACTTAACTGCATAGGTATACAACCTTCTAATGGAGAGGAAGGCAAGGCGATACCAAGTAATGGTAGACTGCTTCAAACTTAGAAAGATAAAGGTAAATTCATGGTAACTACAAAGAAAGTTAACAAACCAACTCATAAAAAAAAGAGGAAAAACATAAAGTCTCAGCAAAAACAAAACCTACAAAAACAAAAGAAATGAAATAAAATCCACAAACAAAAGCAACTCAGCACAAGAGAGTAAGAAGAACAAAGAAAACTTCAGCACCACAAAAAAGCACTACAAAATGACAGCAACAAACTCACATCTATCAATAATTACACTAAATGTAAATGGACTCAATGCACCCATAAAGAGACGGAGAGTGACAGAATGGATAAGAAAACAGGATCAATCATTATGCTGTCTACAAGAGACACACCTTACTATCAAAGATGTGAATTTATAAAAAGTAAAAGGTTGTAAAAAAATATATCAAGCTAACAATACCAAAAAAGAGCAGGAGTGGCAATTCTAATCTCAGATAAAATAGACTTTAAAATGAAATCTACCATAAAAGACAAAGAAGGACACTATATAATGATTAAGGGGAAGAGCCTTCATGAAAACATAACCATTATAAACATCTACACACCCAATGACAGGGCTCCAAAATACATAAAACAAACTCTAACAACACTGAAAAGAGAAACTGACAATTCTACGATAATAGTAGGAGACTTCAACCAGCACTCTCAGTAAAGGACAGAACAACTATGAAGAAGCTCAGCAAAGATACAAAAGGCCTAAAGGGCACAATCAGCCAACGTGACCTCATTGACATATACAGAACACTCCTCCAACCACTGCAAAATACACATTCTTTTCCAATGCACATGGAACGTTCTCCAGAATAGACCACATCTTAGGCAACAGAGCAATCCTCTACAAGACCCAAGACATTGAGTTAATTCAAAGTATCTTCTCTGACCACAATGCCAGCAAGGTAGAAATTAACAACAGAAAGAGCAAGGAAAAAAAATCAACTACATGGAAACTGAATAATACCCTGCTTACACATCACCGGGTAATAGAAGAAATCAGAGATGGAATGAAAAAATTCCTAGAATCCAATGAGAATGAAAACACATCATACCAAAACTTTGGGACACAGCAAAGGCAGTCCTCAGAGGACAATTTATAGCAATAGATGCACATATCAAAAAAGAAGAAAGGGACAAAATCAAAACATTAACTACAGAACTCAAACAAATAGAAAGAGAACAACAACAAAAAAAAGCCCACAACCACTGGAAGAAAGGAAATAGTAAAGATCAGAGCAGAAATCAATGAAATAGAGAACAGAAAAACAATAGAAAGAATCAACAAAACCAAAAGTTGGTTCTTTGAAAGAATCAACAAAATCGACCAACCACTGGCCAGACTGACAAAAGATAAACAGGAGAGGAGACAAATAACCCAAATAAGAAATGAAATGGGGGACATTACAACAGACCCAACTGAATTAAAAAGGATTATAACAGAATATTATGAAAAACTATACTCCAACAAATTTGAAAACCTAGAGGAAATGGATAAATTTCTAGAAACACACGGCCCACCCAAAGTACAACAAAGTGATGTTGAAAATCTGAACAGACCCATAACAAGAGAAGAGATTGAAAAGGTAATAATAAAAAAAAAATTCCCAACCAAAAAAAGCCCTGTCTTCACTGGAGAATTCTACAATACATTTACAGAAGAGCTTATACCAGTACTACTCAAGCTATTTCAGAGCTTAGAAGAGGAAGCAACACTTCCAAATTCATTCTATGATGCTAGCATAATGCTGATACCAAAACCAGGCAAAGACATCACAAAAAAAGAAAATTACAGACCAATATCTCTCATAAATATAGATACAAAAATTCTGAACAAAATTCTAGCCAATAGAATTCAGCATCATATCAAAAAAAATAATGCACCATGACCAAGTAGGATTCATACCAGGTATGCAAGGATGTTTCAACATTAGAAAATCAATCAATGTAATCCACCACATAAATAAAAGGAAAGAAAACAACCAGCTGATCATCTCAATTGATGCAGAAAAGGCATTTGACAAAGTCCAACACCCGTTCCTGATAAAAACACTCAATAAAATAGGTATAGCAGGGAAATTTCGCAACATAATAAAGGGCATCTATGCAAAACCAATGGCCAACATCATTCTTAATGGAGAGAGGATGAAAACATTCCCCTTGAAAACAGGAACAAGACAAAGATGCCCTTTATCACCACTCCTATTTAACATTGTACTGGAAGTTCTAGCTAGAGCAATAATGCAAGAAAAAGAAATAAAGAGCATCCAAATTGTTAATGAAGAAGTTAAACTGTCCCTGTTCTCAGATGATATGATACTATACATAGAAAACCCTAAAGACTCCATGAGAAATCTACTGGAACTAATAGAAAGATTCAGCAGAGTAGCAGGATACAAGATAAACATTCAAAAATCAGTTGGATTCCTACACACCAGTAAAGAGAACGATGAAAAGGAGATCAGGAAATCAATACCATTTTCAGTAGCCCCTAAAAAGATAAAATACTTAGGAATAAATCTGACCAGGGATGTAAAAGGCTTATACAAAGAAAACTACAAAACACTGCTGCATGAAACCCAAAGGTATCTGCATAAATGGAAAGACATACCATGCTCATGGATAGGCAGACTCTACATTGTGAAAATGACAATTCTACCCAAAGCACTTTACAAATACAATGCAATCCCGATCCAAATACCAACAACATTCTTCAAAGAGATGGAAAAACTAATCATTCACTTTATATGGAAAGGGAAGAAGCCCCGAATAAGTAAAGCACTACGGAAGAAGAAGAATAAAGTTGGAGGACTCACACTACCTGACTTGAGAACCTACTATACAGCTACAGTACTCAAAACAGCCTGGTACTGGTACAACGACAGATCCATTGACCAATGGAACAGAATTGAGAACCCAGATGTAAATCCATCCACCTATGGTCACCTGATCTTCGAGAAGCACCCAAAGTCCATCAAATGGGGAAAAGACAGTCTTTTTAACAAATGGTGCTGGCAAAACCGGATATCCATCTGCAAAAAAATGAAATATTATCCATACCTCACACCGTATAGAAAAACTACTTCAAAATGGATCAAAGACCTGGATATAAAGCCTAAAACTATAAAGTTCATAGAAGAAAAAATAGGACCAACACTTCAGGCCTTAATATATGGCATTAACAGGGTACAAACCATAAACATCAACGCACAAACCCCAATAGATAAGCTAGATAACTGGGATCTTCTAAAAATCAAACCCCTATGCTCTTCAAAAGACTTCACCAAAAGAGTCAAAAGAGAACCTACAGACTGGGGAAAAATTTCTGGACAGTACAAGTCAGACAAAGGTCTAATCTCCATAATCTACAAGAAAATCCAACACCTGTACAACAAAAAGACAAATAATCCTATTAAAAAATGGGCAAAGGAAATGAACAGACACTTCACCAAAGAAGACATTCAAATGGCCAACAGACATATGAGGAAATGCACCTGATCCCTAAGCCATTAGGGAAATGCAAATTAAAACCACAATGAGATACCATCTCAACCCGGTATTACTGGCACAAATCAAAAACACTGGAAATAACAAATGTTGGAGGGGCTGTAGAGAGATGGGAACTCTTATGCACTGCTGGTGGGATATCAAAATGATACAACCATTTTGGAAAATGATATGGTGCTTCCTCAGAAAGCTCAAAATAGACATACCATTCGATCCAGCAATCCCACTCCGAGGAATATATCCTAGAGAAATAAGAGTCGTCACTTGAATAGACATATGTACACCTACGTTCATGGCAGCATTGTTCACAATATCAAAACGATGGAAACAACCTAGATGAATGGATAAACAAACTATGGTACATACACACAATGGAGTACTATGCAACAAGAAAGAACAACGATGAATCTGTGAAGCATCTCATATCATGGATGAAACTGGAGGACATTATGCTGAGTGAAATAAGTTAATCACAAAGGGAGAAATACTGTATGAGACCTCTATTGAAAACACCCATGAAAAAGTTCGTACACAAAATATAACAATCTTTGTTGGTTACCAGGGATGGGGAGGTGTGTGGGGGGAATACTAAATAGCCAATAGATAAGTGGTGTCTTGGGTGAAGGGTGAGACAGTACACAATACCGGGGAAACTAGCACAACTTGTACGAGGAAAGGTCATGGAAGTCCCGTAGACACAAGCAAACTCCCTGAGGGACTGAATTGCTTGGCAGAGGGCTGTGGGGACCATGGTCTCAGGGAACATCTAGCTCAATTGGCATAACACAGCTTATAAAGACAATGCTCTACATTCTGCCTTGGTGACTAGTGTCTGGGATCTTAAGAGCCTGTGAGCGTCCATCTAAGATACTCCACTAGTCTCATTCCTTCGGGAGCAAGGGAGAATGAAGAGAACAGGATACAAGGAAAAGATTAGTCTGAAGGACTAATGCACCACAGTTACCAAGGCCTCCACTGGACTGAGTTCAGTACAGCTAGATGGTGCCCAGCTACCACCACTGACTGATCTGACCAGGATCACAATAGAGGGTTCTGGACAGAGCTGGAGAAGGATGTAGAGCATAATTCTAACTCACAAAAAAAAAAGTCCAGATTTCTGGCCTAAAGGAGACCTGAGAAACCCCGAGAGTATGGCTCGCAGATACCCTTTTAGCTCAGTGGTGAAGTTACCTCCGAGGTTCACTGATCAGCCTGGGAGTGGACAGCCCCATAAAACCAAATGAGACTAACGAGGTACAGGAGTCCAGTGAGAAGGTCCAGAAGGCAGAAGGGGACAAGGAAGCTGGTGATAGGGAACCCAAGGTTGAGTAAGGATACTGTTGATGTGTTGTGATATTGTTAACCATTGTCATAGGGCAACATTTGTAGTAACTGTTAAATGAGAAACTATTTTGTTCTGTAAGCCTTCATCTAAAGTGAGAATAATGGCACAATTGGAAGAGCGTAGTCAATGTCACTGAACTGTGCATGTAGAAATTTTTGAAATGGTGTATCTCTGGCTATGTGTATTTTCACTAAAAAAAAAAGGTTGAGAAGTTAGAGGCTTGATATGTTGTGGGGTTGTTAACGAATGTCATAAAACAACATGTGTACTACTGGTTCACGAGAAACTATTTGTTCTGTAAGCTTTCACCTGAAGTACAATAAAAAAAAATTATAAGATTTTTAATGAAACAAGCACAATCTCCTGTTCCACCGTTCTCCACTCCCAATCCTATTTTCCCATTGACAATCATTTTCTGACTGATTCTTTGCACATATATACATGTGTATATACTTGAAAAATATATATTTCATACATATATTTCAAATAATGTCTTATATTATTATTTCTTAGTTTCTCAGATTTAGATATTATTTACTGACTCCCAAATTTGGAAGATGGGGCTATAGCTTTCTCAAGTCCTTCCCTTTCACAAACATCTCTTTATCCTCTTCCTCATGGTATAGTTACGTTACATTTTTACTTAAATTTATATTTCCAGTGTATTCATTTTTAGTATTAAATAATTACTGTTCACAGCTCTACTACATAATGAAGAATAATTCCCATGCATTATTTTGCTGCTCCTGGTGTTAATCATTGCCTTGGTATTTGGCTTGTTTGATTACTTGATTTTCTAAATTTTCTATCAATGTTATAAAACACCTCTCAGTAAGGTCACACATCACTGACTTTGAAAACTGAAGTCTGTTGCTACTGAGTCTCTCATCTTTGCTGGAATGTTATCCACACTGTTCTTGCTTCTTTGAATCCCTGATGTACAATCCCATGTTTGAATTGAGTGCATTGCACTGGATGAGTCTAAGTCATGTGTACATGTTCGAAGTGCAAGGGGGCTGGCAAGACAGCTTCTATTTTGAGAGGGAGATTCTGTGTCACATGGCTGAGGATTACCAAAATATCAGAAGGGGTTTTGATTTCTGAGTGGAAAAAAAGAAATGCCCAGGATATCCTGACCCTGGTTTATGTTTAGGAAACAACTTGGCCTTGATAATTGAGTGCGTTCATTCATAAAGATTCACACGCAACAACAGCATGAGTAACAAAATTGAGAAATGAGATTTTAATCTTATTTCTAACACAGAGTAAGAACTCATCTAGGCCATTGTGTATAAACGAGATTGTCATTTGTAGTGAAGGACAAGGATCTGGTTTCAATTTTCCCTGGTAGGTTACTAGCTAACAGATAAATTTTTGAATTATCAGTATTTTACACATATTTGTTGTTGTTGCTAGGTGCTGCTGAATCGGTTCTGACTCATATAGCAACCCTATGTACAAGAGAACAAAACACTGCCAGGTCCTGTGCCATTCTCAGAATTGTTGTTATGTATGAGCCCATTGGTTGCAGCCACTGTGTCAATCCATCTTATTGAGGGTCTTCCACTTTTTAGCTGACTCTCTACTTTACCAAGCATGATGTCCTTCTCTAGGGACTGATACCTCTTGATAACATGTCCAAAGTATATGAGACAAAGTCTCACCATCCTCCCTTCTAAGGAGTGTTCTGGCTATACTTCTTCCAACACAGATTTGTTCATTCTTTTGGCAGTCCATAGTATGTTCAATATTCTCCACCAATATCACGATTCAAAGGCGTCAATTCTTCTTCGATCTTCCTTATTCACTGTCCAGTTTTCGCATGCATATGAGGTGATTGAAAACACCACGGCTTGCCTCAGGTGCATCTTAGTCTTCAAGGTGACACCTTTGCTTTTTAACACTTTAAAGAGGTCTTTTGCAGCAGATTTGCCTGATACAATACATCCTTTGTTTTCTTGACTGCTGATCCCATGGGCTTTGATTATAGATCCAAGTAAAATGAAATCCTTGACAACTTCAGTCTTGTCTCCATTTATCATGATGTTGCCTATTGATCCAGTTGTGAGAATTTTTATTTTCTTTATGTTGAGGTGTAATCCACACTTCAGGCTGTAGTCTTTGATCTTCATCAGTAAGTGCTTCAAGTCATCTTTACTTTCTGCAAGCAAGGTTGTGTTATCGGCATAATGCAGGTTACTATTGAGTCTTCCTCCAATCCTGATGCTGTTCTTCTTCATATAGTCCAGCTTCTTGGATTATTTGCTCAACATACAGATTTAATAAGTATGGTGAAAGAATACAACCCTGACACACACCTTTCCTGAGTTTAAACTAAGCGGTATCCCCTTGTTCTGTTTGAAAGACTGCGTCTTGATCTATGTACAAGTTACTCATGAGCACGATTAAGTGTTCTGGAATTGCCATTCTTCTCAATGTTATCCATAATTTGTTATTATTCACACAGCTGAATGCTTTTGCATAGTCATTACACATATTTGGTAATGGATTATACCTCATAAAAGCGAGTCAGAAATTTCATAAGAATATCTTGAGATAGTGAATTTTCAGTGCTTCATCTTCAATACCAGCCAGATTTCAAAAGGGCAAATATATGGACAACGTGAAGGGCATAATTAGGAGATAGTATTAAAAGCTTTTTCTAATATGCAAAACTGACTGAACTGTAAAAGTTCTGAGTGCAGTTATATTAGGTCTCAAAAATACACCCATCCATAATGTACCCACCCACAATATCTTTTAATACATCATTCAGTATTAGATTTCTCAGAAAATCCCATATGTAAGTAAATGGATAAGACCATTAAATTGTAACCACCTTAATTTAGGAACTGAAACTTCCAGAAGTAGAAAAAATGTTTTGTTCTCTGAGGAACTAGCCTTTATTTATAATGTGCACTTCCTAAATTTCAATCCTTTCAAACTTAGCTATTTTCGTGGGTGAAAATGTTTTATTTTCTCATGATGTTAGTCAGAAGAATTACCTGCAACACTGAAAGGAACTTTTGGTTCCATGTTTATCTCTTCACTAAGTAGTAATATATGTAATTATAATAAAATTAATATTGGTATAAAAACCACAAAAAATTAGAGGGATGTTGATTTACTTGAAGTTATGTATTAATTTAATTGAGTTAGATGTCAGATTAGAATTTTTCATTCATATTTTGAATACTAGATTGAAACAATTGACTACTGGATGAAAACATTTTTAGGAAATTGTGATGGGAGTAATTGCACACATACCATTCTTTTCCTTTCAAAAAATGTGACATATTTGTCATGCTCAAACAAGATTGAATTTTGTGACTCTACCTCAAACCCAATTATCTTTAGGACAAATAACATCTTAATGGTTAGCAAAAGCTGCTGAAATACATTGTTGACTTTTGGTGTACCTTTATTCATTCAGCCAACGAGTATTTTTGAACATCACTTATATGCTGTGGATAATACCTGCTTGTTACTCTGGTTAATCAAGTGTAATTTAATATTATATATACTTAATAAATTGTATGATACAAGAATGAGTATTTTAGGCAACAGTTTGAACACATCATCTTTTTTTTTTTTACATGACAAAAAGTCCTATAATATTTTTTTTCTGCAATTGAAAAAAATAATTTTAGAATAATCCATGATAGATTTGGTGTGAATTTACATTCAATTTAGGAAGATGTGTTCTCTGAGCTGATAATACTTTATATACCTACGACACAAGTTCAGATGGGAAAATAAAACCGCATATTTCGTGATAATATGCTAAATTGTAAGGTGATGGGAGCCATGTAATGTAGATGAAGGACAAATTCTAAAAAGTCATTGCCCTTCTAAGGGAAAAATCCTTGAGAAAGATACTTCTATTTGCTCAAGTATGTCACAACAAGTGACATAAGTGTTGTAACTTGTATTGACAGCATCTGTCTCTTGTCCTGGCCCAGAGGGTGTCAAACTAGGTATAAATTTGAAAATGCAAATTTTATTGCTTCCTTTCAAAGCTAAATTTTCACATTACACCTCAGACCATGAATAAAGTCTACAGATTTCCTCTTTCTTCGCCTTCGTCTGATCATTAATCCTCTTTATTCATGAAAAATACACTTGATTCTATGTGGGTATATGGTTTTAATTTTCATAAAGCTAAAGTACTGTTTTTAATTCTGATGGTGATGTGGATGCTGATGACGATGATAACGATGAAGAAAACTTGTTTTGATGGTAACGATTATGATGATTATGGTAATTATAGTTCTGACAGTAGTTCCAACTTTATACTTGCATCTGACTTGCTTATTGAAGGTAAGTTAATGAAAACTACTAGTATCATCAGATAAGTAGGGAATAATATATGAAAAGAATGTGCTTCAAATACATTTTAGTAACCAGTCTTTTCATTCTCACCGACATCCTTCATCCTTTACTCATTGATTCAATATCTATTTATCAGGCGCAACTAAGGTGCAGCAATACCATACGGTACAAACATATGCATAGCTGTTACCTCCATGGAGCCTCAATTAAGTGGAATGCACACACATGCGTTTGATAAAACTAATTGAATATTTACAACTGTGATATGTGCTATGAATGAAAGTGACACTGTTTTTAAGCTTAAAAAATGAAAATTGTGTTATAACTATGCAGAACGGATTAAATGGCCTGCAGGAATTAAGAAGTAGAGAGGGGAGAAATATGTCCCAGGCACCACAAGCCTTGGGAGCATTATATGAATATGAGGCGTTGAAAGCCATTTTGCCTGAATTAGAGAAACCCAGGAAAAACTGATTCAAGATCAGGCTGAGAAAGTAGGTAGGGGAACTATTTTCTCTTTATGTTGAGGGGAAATGGTCAGAAATGATGTTAAGTTGGGGGATGCACTGGGAAGGTAGGCATTTTGAAAAGATCACACTGGCTTTTCTCCTGTCTGAAGAATTAGTTGCAATGGGGTATACTCATTCTTAGGAAATCTATAAAATTAAAAAAAAAAAAATTGGGATTGGAGTGAAAAACTATTCTGTTTTAACGGGATGAAATCAAAGTCGGAGAGATACAGTGACTTTCATGATTAGTTGCAGAACCTGATTTAAAACAAAGAAATGAAACTTAAAGTATTAATTTTGATTATCATATTCTGATCATCATTTTCTCTGCATGATACTATGTTCACCATATTTGTTAGCCAACTAGCTAGACTATTCATGCTCTTAGATCATTTGTGTCTTGTTTTTCTTTTGGTTATTCTTTTGTGTTGCTCCATTTATTTCCATCACCTCCTGCCTCCTCTCTCCCCTGTCAAACAAAAATAT
This sequence comes from Dugong dugon, assembly GCA_030035585.1. Classification (NCBI taxonomy): domain Eukaryota; kingdom Metazoa; phylum Chordata; class Mammalia; order Sirenia; family Dugongidae; genus Dugong; species Dugong dugon. Next base: position 110,890,786 of record CM057467.1, read on the forward strand.
TATCCTGCCCCCCTGAAGCTCAGAGAAAATTGTATCACCCTTAAGGCTCTTCTTGCATGTTTCCATGATGTAATAACTATTTTTGTAAACAGATTACATTTTGTAAGACATTTCAAATTTTCTGAAGGTAGAGGGGATAACTAGAAGATATGATTTCCTTCTAGTGATTGTGATATGATATCTTGCATGTAATAGGTGTGTAAACAGGGATAATACTTTGAAAATTATTAACATGCTTTTGAACACATTACCTTATATTTCCATACGGTTCTGAAAACATTACTTTCTAAATAAAACATCTGCCATTTGGTGAGTGGGAGAAGTGACCACAGTTTTGCTAGTGGAAGTTGTACCTACTACTAAGTTTTTTTTTTTTTTGCCTACATAGTAGGCAAACTTAGAAATCGTGGAGGCAAACTTAGAAATCATGGAAGGAAAAGAGAAAATGGATTGAAGACATATATTCCACTTACCTGGAAGAGATTGAATCTCCAGATTTAATCAAGTCCTTTGTGGGGTGTGATGGTTAAGATCGTGTGTCAGCTTGGCTGGGCCACGATTCTGTGTTTATACGTGATCACTCCCATGATAGAATCTGCTGTGAGTAGTCAATCAGTTGAAAGGGAGTTTCCTTGGGTGTGTGGCCCGCATCTGAACATAAGTGGACATCCTGGCTTTTGCCCACTCTCTATCCTGCAGCTGCCTCCTGTTTATCTGACTTCTGGTTCTTGGAACTTGAGCTAGTAGCTTATCTGCTGATTTTGGGTTCGCCAGCTCCTGCAGCTACCAGAATCAGGAGAAGCTTCTATCCTGATCCCCAGACTTGGAACATTCCAGCCCCTACAATTGCATGAACCGTTTAGTTGATATCTCTCTATGTTATTTATACACTTTACTGGTTTTGCTCCTCTAGAGAACCCAGCCTAAGACAAGGGGGGACAGAAAGGATTGTCAATATGGCAATATGTATATTTATAAATATAATATATATGTACATATATATTTACATTTTTTATTTCAAATACCAGCAGGGTCACTCATGTCGGACAGGTTTCAGAGGAGTTTCCAGGCTGAGACAGACTAAGAAGAAGGACCTGACAGTCTAGTTCTTAAAAAATTGGCCAGTGAAAATCTTATCAACAGCAGCAGAACATTGTCTGATATAGTACCAGAAGATGAGCCTCTCAATAACAACAATTATGCAGATGGCGCAGGACCTGGCAGTGTTTCATTCTGTTGTTCATAGGGTCACTCGATGACACCTAACAAAAACGACGTAGCATACTTCTGCTGCTTTGGTCTGCTCCTTATTACTTTCTCTGGGGAATTTTTTATATTCTATTATTTTTGATGCTGGTGGTTCTTGTACTCATGAGACCCCAATGTCTTACAAATTACAGCCCTTACTAGGCCAATCAGATTCATTCTCTCTCTTTCTCTCTGTCTCGTTCTGTTTCTCTTTCTCTACACACCACACACACACACACATACACCCTGTCCTGGGAATTTTAATCTTTAGGAATATACCCAGGAAAAAAAAGCAACTGGGAATGAGTAATTTGTAGCAGTTTAGTATAAGGTGTGCCAGTCCTGTTATTAAGATTCTTGAAGCTTTCCTATCTTCTATCTTTCCCAAGGATTGGTAGATACCTCAGACACTGTGATTTATACTGTATCCTTATTTAAAAAACAAAACAAAACTGTAGTTATGCTTAAGTCAGTTACAGTTACATCCTGTTACTTTTCATCAAAGACTTTAAATGATATTTGGGAAATAATTTCTACCCTAATAATCTGAATTGTTAATGAGGGCCACGTGAATTAATTGTTGTGGAAGTGTTTTGTTAACTACAAAACACTGAATAAATAGTATTAACAGGACCATCTACATAACAAATAAAACCTTTACAATAGTACTTCCATAACCTCACTTCATGGTGGCCCCTTTCCCAAGGGAATGGATTCATTTATGTTCATATATCTATTGATTGCCTCTGATACATTATTTTAATGATCAAAGTACTTACCTAGGAACTTTGAGTTCCAGTCACAGTGCATGCTTCCTATTGATACATTTTGATTTGCCGTATTTTTGCTATTTCCCTCTGTTTCTTTATTCTTGAAACCAACTTTCAAGCCTCTTAATTTTTCTAAGTATAGGTAGTTTTAAAAGACCATCACAGGTTCAGATTTTTCATATGTTCACACCATTAGGTGCTGTCATGAAAGCAAGTGAGCCAGCATTAATCATACAGTCATACAACTAGAAGGAAGCTCCAAAGGTCATATACTTGATTCTCCTGGTTCCACGTAGACTGCGTTGAAATTAACCTAGACAAATAGGTGTCTATCCAAAGACTTAAAGGTCAAATGGCATCATGAATGTACGAACACCCATAGCCAAGTAGTGTATGAGGTGACAATGTAAGTAACTCAAGTACAATATCTTCACGTTGGTTCAGTCATCGGAATATGTATTTCCGTTCAATAACAGTATACTCCTGATTAACAGAAGAAAGTGATTTGGAGTTAGAAATAGTTCATTAGAAGATATTGTTGAGAATTGGAAGAAAGATTACAGATTAAATGTTTTGTATAAATTATCTAACATTATATAACAAACCACCAGAAAGCTGATTGCCTTTAAATAGTCACAACAATTTGTTTGCTCATGATTGCACAACTTGTACAGGCTCCAGTGGGAATGGATTATCTCTACTTCATATAATTTGACTTGGACCTTAAGTGGGATTGTAGGATACAAATGACCTCACTTCCACATCTGGCACCACAGCTGGGATGGCTGGAATTAGTGGAAGCAGGCTGAGCCTCTCTCTCTCTGTCTCACTCTGTCTCTTTGTCTCTCTCTCTCTTCATTGCATCTACAGAATGAGAGTTTTAACATTTTTACATGGAGGCTGAATATCAAGAAGACAAGGGCTGGAACTGGCATAATATCCTTTCCATCATATTATATTGGTCAATCAAGAGAGGAAATAGAATATTTCTTTACATGAGGAATGAAAGCATGTACAGGGATATTTGAATTTCTGGGGTCAACTCTCAAGACAATCTACCACAATAACTCATGGCTCTCTCATGTGAGAAATCTACCCACCCCTTTCCAAGAGGCCTCAGATCTCATTTCATTATAGCATTAGACTTGGATTCTAGTACCTTGTGATCTGCATCAGGTTTGAGTTTGGATAAGGCTTCCTGGGTTCAAGTCATGTTCCTCTGACAAACTGACAATAAAAAAGACTAGTTATGTACATTCAGCTAGATTCATTAGACAGGGACAGGCCAAATAACACTCTCTTTCAAAAAGAGGAAGAACAGCAGTAAACAGCAGCCTCTGGTCCATAACAATTCTGAAATCCAACTGTGCACTTGCTATCAGAGACTTCTACCCCCAGTTCTTTGAATATAACTCAGTTCTGACCTGTGAGAATAGTTCACTAATCCATGGTTCATATCCACCTTTGCCTCTGCTCTCTGAGCTATTGGCTTTTCTCTATGAAATGTCATTCCTTTACCACAAGAAATAACTCCTGTTTGCAGCTGAGCAGCTTTTTCTTTCTAACACTCTTTTTATTTTTATCTATCTTAATCCCTTCTAGTCTAGGCGGTAAAAACCCTCTAATAACTGTTTTAATTTATTACATTAAATTAAGTGCATTTTAGACAAGAGACACACCCACAGACATCTTCAAGACAGACCATTTACAACTTCGGGCTTCAAATTTTGGTTCTGCTGGACACTGCCTTTAAAATTTTTAGAAGCCCTTTTATCATGCTGAGAGAAACTAGGATAAAAGTCTTTAACTCTGTCTGAGGTCCTAACCTAGGAAGTCCTCCGATGGAAGTATTTTCTCAAAATTCTAACTCAAAATTAGACATATTATTCTTTAGCTCATCAGTCTCTTTCCATATTCCATCTTACACAGTAAATAAAGGTACTTGGCACTTTGACATTCTGCCTGAAAATCTCCTTATTCAGTATATTTTCTTTATTTTATACTAATTCAGGCAAGAGTCTTGACAATTTCCCCACCAATATTTAACACTGAATTTTTCTATTGATCTCCTAATGTAACCATCACATTGACCCTCTAGCCTCCACCAACAATCTCTTCACTGCCCGTCCAGTCTCCTTTTGACCACCTGGTTCCAAGACAATATCACATATTAAAAGTTTCTCTTATACAGCACCTCACTTCCAAGTACAATTTCTGTCTAATTTCCCTATTGCTGAATAAATAACAACCATAAACTTAGTTACTTAAAATAACTAAAATTTATTATTACTCATAATTCTGTAGGAAGTCAAGACTATTTTGAGTAGTTTTTCTACACAATTTTGTGTTGGCTGTTGTCAGCACTGCTGCTGCCTTTAACTGGTAGGTCAGTTTGATGCTGGAACATCCAAAATGTCTTTAATTACAGACTAATATTTCAGTTGGGTAGCAGGAATGACTAGTGTCTTGTTGAGCTTCTCTCTATATCCATCCAATCAACCAATCAACCAGTTGCCATCAAGTGGATTTCCATGTGTGTCAGAATAGAACTCTGCTCAGTTAGGTTTTCAAGGACCTTTTTTTTTTTTTTTTTTTTTTCAGAATTAGATGGTCCAGTCTTTCTTCCAAACCACCTCTGTGTGGACTTGAACCTCCAACATTTTGTTAGCAACTGAACATGTTAACTATTTGAACCATGCAGGAACTCCTCTCCATATAGTCTCTTGCTGTTTACTAGTCTAATCTGAGTTTCTTTACATGACAGCTGAAAATGGAAACTGCTAGATCTCTTGAGGAGTAAGCTCAGAATTGGTAGAGTGCCATCTTCACTTCATTCTATTGATAAAAGACGGTCACAAGACTAGCTCACATTCTAAAGGAAGGTAGCTCATCCACCTATTAACGGAAGTGTTACAAGTGCATACAAAAATTAAAGGAATTCTTAGAAGTCATCTTTAGAGGCTATCTATCACATGCCAATATAATTCTGCATATATAATGGGTGATCGATAAACTTCATTTGCCTTCAACTTTCCCCAGATGATGGATAAGTTACTCTTCTTTTAAAATGAATACATTTATTACACAGAAATTTAAAAAAAAAAATTCTACCTTCTCAACTCACTTGTTATAGTGATCTGATTTGCAGTTTTAATTTTCTTTTTAAATAAAGAGGTAGTATCTTCACTGACAAATGATTTCAAGAGATCAATTAGTAGGAAGACTGAAAAAGAGGATCTAAGATTTTGCAATTAAGGTGATCTGTGCATTCTTCCCTTTATATGTGCTGGAGCCTTTTTCATCAAAAATAGAGGAGAAAGGAGAATGACAGACAGTAGAATCTGTGAATAAGAACTTTTCAAACTTTAGTGCCTGAAAATATAATAGGGAGTGGGGGAGAGAGATTTTTGTGAAAGAGGTCTCTTCCTACTGCCTTAACTTTATCTGCTTGTAGGTAAGAATTTTAAGTTTAACAATTTATAACTTCATGTGAGCTTCCCACTCTCTCTTTGTGCAGGCTTTGATTATATTACTTGTTCTAGCCAATAATAAAAAAAAAAAAAAAGGCGCTGTGTAGGTGAGGCGGAGTTATCTAACTAATGATGTAGGTGAGATGAAATCATCGTCTATACTTTGTATAGATACAGGTAACAACTGCAGATAAAATGGAATTTTAAATTAATACCATATGCTTGATGTTTTATACTTCTGTTTTAAGCAGGGATAATTTTTTTTTTTTTTCCTAACAGTTCTCGTGGAGTGTAGGGCAAGAAATTTCTGGATAAGTATATTCAGGAGTATTGACATTTTATTCTTTTAGTGTTAGGCATCAGGGGGTGAATTTAAAAGACCCTGGAAGCATCAAGGGTTAGGAAACTCAGGCAGAAACATATTAGCAGTGGCAAAAGAAGCTCTATGCCAAGTGGCAGCGACAGCGGGTATAACTGGTTCTGGCAGGTGGTCTCTACCAAGAGAACTGAGTGGTGAGAAGAGGCACTTTTACATTTATGAGTTTCAGAGGCATTTCAGAAAGTATTTTCAAAGCTCTTTGTGTTGGCAGTACTGAGAAAGAGGACATTAAAATATGTTTTCAGGAATGAGAGCAGAGAGCCCCCTCTGCTCACCAAAGCCTTCAAGAGAACAGTGAGGAGAGTTTTGTATTTTTGTCATCTTCCTCACTTGTTTCACTTAGTCTGCACAATGAGGTTCACGGAGTGAAGAGGGAAAGGAGGAAGGGACAGAGGATCTACGGGTAAGGACAAGGATAGCGAAAGGTGCCAACTAGAATCTTCACTGAAACCGATTCATGTGTATAATTCAGAAGAGGATCAGAAAGATGAGAACGCATAGTGAGTTTTAGGAGACTGAGGAAGAAAGACTGGAAGAACATTCTTACAGGGTTGGGGGAGCCAGAGAATATGACTTTAGGTAAAGGGAAATGAAAGTTTCACATACTGGCCTCTGTGTTTATACAAGAAAATATGTTAACCCCTGACATTTCGTGGGGTTGTTAACCAATGTCATAAAACAATATGTGTACTACTTTCATGAGAAACTATTAGTTCTGTAAGCCTTCACCTGAAGTACAATTAAAAAAAAAAAAAAAGAAAATACCTTAACCCCAAAAGGAAGGATCAATATGGTGATGTAGAGGGAAAGGTAAGTGGACTCTGGAAAACTACTGGAAATCAAAATGCACAGGTATCAGTAATTAAGCAAAATGTAAAGATAAATTTGGGGAGTTCTGAAAATTAGAATCATTTGAAGACTGTGAAGTATTTTTCAGGCAAAAAAAAAAAAATTAAGTTCTTACTTTAGGTCAGACATGGTACTAAATATAAAAATATTAATGAAGGCCCTGAATCTTGAGGTTATCCTATTTCATATCGTAAAAATGGGCATGTAAACAAATATCATGATCCAGTGCTCAGAATACTAACACATAAAATTATAAATTATCCTCATCCTTATTTCACAACTTATTCATAGCATTTTTTTAAAGAGTGACTTCACTGGAAGACATTACATTTGAATATATAAAAAAGTCAGGAAGAAAACAAAAAAGACTGTATGTAGTACTAGTGAATTTTTATCTGTTAATATGAACAACATCCAAACTTTGTTTCTTTTTCACATTTGAGGGATAAAGCAGTTGCCACTGAGGTGATTCTGACTCATTGAGGCAACCCTGTGTGACAAAGTAGAACTGCACTCCATAGAGTTTTCAGTGGCTGATTTTCTTTAAGAAGATGGCCAGGCCTTTCTTCTAAGGTACCTCTGGATGAAGTCGAACTTCCAAACTTTCAGTCAGCAGTTGATTGTGTTAACAGTTTGCACCATTCATAGGATAAAATTGTTGATATTCCATCTTATTCATGGAACCTTTGCACACTGAGACAGATTTCTTTGATTATTTTCCTTAATTTTTTTTTCATTTATATTATTTCCTGTTCAGATTATTATTAGGTCTCTGGGTGGTACAAATGGTTTATGCTCAACTACTAACCTAATGATTGCTGGTTCAAATCAACCCAGTGGTTCCACAGAAGAAAAGCCTGGTGATCTGCTTCTGTAGAGATTATAGCCGAGAAAATCCTGTGGAGCAGTTCTATTCTGTAGCATGTGGGGTTACAGTGAGTTGAAATCTCCTCAATGGCAATAAGCTTTTGTTTGTTTGTTTGGTTCATATTATTATTTATTTCTACCTTTATAAATAGTTTATCTCCATGGAGTCAGTGTTTTATAGTTCATCACGTATAAATTTAATTCTGTTGTCCCTATTGAATATGTGCGCTTCCTTAAAACTTTTATTTCTACTTCCAGTTCAAATTGCCAATTCAAAAACATATATAGTTAGAGACACAAAGGAAAGAACAAATGAAGTTATATAATTATATATATATATATTTATACGTGTATATTTGTATAATTACGTATGTGTCTATTAATGTACATATTTGTATATATACATATGTATGCATATAAATATATAAATATACACACATACATAAAATTTAAGGAGCCCTAATGGCGCCAATGGTTATGTACTCAAGTGCTAACCGAAAGGGTGGTGGTTCAAACCCACCCAGCGGCTTTGCAGGAGAAAGACCAGATGATCTGCCCCTGTAAAGATTACAGCCTAGTTAACTCTATGAGGCAGTTCTACTTTGTCACATGGGGTTGCTATGAGACAGAATCAACTGGACGGCACACAACCACACAACAACATATATAATGTGATATGTTAATAAATCCAGATACATTATCCTTTTTTAATATACCAATAACATGTGAGTTCATTTTGTTTTTGTTTGTTTATTTTTGGTTTTATGGATAAGGAAACACAAGTGTGATAAAAAACAGCAACTTGACCAATATCAAAGATTCAGCAAGCAGAAGATGGAATTTAAGATCTTGCGAATTGTGTCATAAAAGTTTACCTATTTTTGCCAAGCTTAAAATTTTGTCATATAAAATTGAGTGTATAAGAATGGATTTTTGATGCATTGAAGAACAACATCTGACATATGTAAGAAAAAATAAACTGTGTAATATTTTGAATCTTCAGCTGCAGCACAATTTAGGTCATGAAGGGAGATATTTTGTCCTCTCAAACCAAAATTTTCAGTTAAAGGTAATAAGAACTAGCCATTTAAAAATAAAAATATGTTAGACTTCTGCTTTTAGGGAGATTAAATAGATGTACCTTTCCCTATTTCCTTCCACTAAGTACAACTAAAAGCCCTGAACTTCAAATATAAAACAAAACATAAGGAGAATCTGAAAGATGGCAAGAAGGCAGAACGAGTGACCTCAGGCCCCAAGAAATGACACGTTGGTGCTGAGTTCTCCGGGTTTTCTTTTTGCCTCATATATCCCAGACTTGAAGTTAAAGAAGCTGCACTCTGGAAATTCCAAGGGGCACACATACATGCCCCAACAAAAATAGCCCCAACAAAAACCTGCTCTGTCTAGCCAAAGGAACAGGAAAGGGAAAGGTACAGTCTAGAAGGAAACCTGGACTTGCTAGGTAATAACAAAACCCCCCAACACAGTGCCAGCAGAGTCCATGTGAAGACCCTAAACTTCCACACCATCCAGCAATAACAAATTGCCTCTCCATCTCTCTACTGGATGTCAGAGAAGACCAGAGAAGAGTTATGGCTTTTACTACCACCAGTCAGGACTGAGGTGTCCCCAACTGCTGTGTCAGTGGAGACTGTCTGGGGGAAAAAGAGGGGAAAAAAAAAAAAAAACCTCTCATCCCTGCACAGCAGCAATGAGGAGCCATCTCCCCTAGAGTGTCAACAGAAGCTGAGTTGGGAAACTGGACTTCCATTTGTACCTGGCAATAATGCTGTAGTACCCTACCCTCCTTTCTGTGCTGGAGCATTGTCAGGAAAATCTAGTAAAACAGATGCTTTCAATAATATTCTGCATCATAACATACTAAGAAAATGACCCAGTTTTGATAAAAACTCACTTGTTATACCAAGAACCAGGAAGACCTGAAAGTGAATGAAACAAGACAATGAACAGATTTAAAAAACAAAAACAAAAAAATTGCCATCAAGTCGATTCTGACTCACAGCCACGATATAGGACAGACTAGAGCTGCTCCATAGGGTTTCCAAGGACCGGTTGGTGGATTTGAACTGCCAGCCTTTTGGTTTGCAGCTGAACTCTTAACCACTACACCACCAGGGCTGCCAACACCAAAATGAAAGAAATGTTAAAATTATCTGACAAACAGGTGTAGGGGAGGGGGAAAGATGGAAGCATTGTTTAGGAAGCATTGAGTTTCTGTTTATGGTGATGGAAAACTTGGCAATGGATATTGGTGGTGTTTGCACAACATGATGGACGTAATCAGTGTCACTTATCGTTTGCTCTCAGATATGGATTTTGAGCATCTTTCAAGAAAATACAGAGGAACTTTGAAGGACTGGAATGCCATACAGTGTTTACATCAGAGGAGTAGAAATAAGAGAGGCAAAAACTGGTGAAAGTTCCCTTAGAAATAAACATTGGCAGTAGGTTGAAATATCTGACCAAGACAAAAACATGATAAAAGCAAAGGAAAAAAATTACATGTACAGATAAAAATGTTTCAGTTCTATGTGTTAACATTAAGAAGAGTTTAGTAAATTGTGTGATGGGGAAGCTCTACAAGCAACTGTTAAGTGGCTTGTGAGAAAGCAGTTATCAAAGACACTAGAGCCAGAGATTTTGGAGACATGGTGAGAATTAATGGGGAGGAAAGATATCTTAGGAGTGGGTCTTAGAAAGTTTTCTTAAAGGCTTAGAAGATTTAGTGCTTGAGGTAAAGCCCTTGGAAATACAAGAAGTTGAATAGAAAATGAAGGTTGGCTACATGCTACCTTGGTGAGTAGTGTCTGGGGTCTTAAAAGCCTGTGAGCAGCAATCTAAGATACTCCACTGGTCTCTCCCCTTTGGAAGCAAGGGAGAATGAAGGAAACAAGATACAAGGGAAAGATTAGTCCAAAGGACTAATGAACCACAACTACCATGGCCTTGACCAGAATAAGTCCAGTACAACTAGATGGTGCCCAGCTACCACCATTGACTGCCCTGGCAGAGATCACAACAGGGTCCTGGACAGAGCTGGAGAGAAATGTAGAACAAAATTCTAACTCACAAAAAAAGACCAGACTTACTGGCCTGACAGGGACTGGAGAAACCCCGAGTATGGCTCCCAGACACCCTTTTAGCTCAGTAATGAAGTCACTCCTGAGCTCCACCCTTCAGCCAAAGATTAGACAGGCTTATAAAATAAAATGAGACTAACAGGGCACAACAGCCAAGGAACAAGGACTAGAAGGCAGGAGGGGACAGGAAAGCTGGTAATAGGGAACCCAAAGTTGAGAAGAGAGAGTGGTGATGTGTCAAGGGGTTGTTAATCAGTGTCATAAAACAATATGTGTACTAACTGTTTAATGAGAAACTATTTGTTCTGTAAACCTTCATCTAAAGTACAACAAAAAAACAAAAAATTCGAAAAAAAAAGAAATGAAAGTTGGGAAAGAATGATAAGACCACTAGTTCACGTGCATTATGTGATGTGTTTTGCCAGTTGAAGTTGTCCCCAAGTCTTAGTACTTCTACATATTTTACAAAATTTATCATTAATATGAGCTACATATTATCTTCTGACAAATTCCTTCAAATAAACTTTGTGCTACTGGTACTTATTTTATTTTAATAGAGAGGCTTTAAAAGAGAAATACTATAACTGGCACAAGAGTCTAATTGGAGAACTTTGTTAAAATAAAAATTGATTATTTTAAAAACAGGTCCCAGCTTTATGATTTTGCTCTGTTTAACTGCACGGTTGAAGATTCTTAAAAGTATTATCCTGACTTTGCATTACAGTTATCATAATGCATTGGATAATGATAACCAAAATAATATTTAGAACAAAGTTAAAACAAATAGCTGCCAATCACAGAACATTTACTTTTTGGTAGGTACTTTGTTAAAGGTTTTATGTTCATTATCTTAATGTTTCACAAAGTAGGGGACATATAAAATTGTTACAGGAGATGATTAGGTTCTTAGCATTAAGTAACACTGAATCACAGAGAGAGGAAGTCAGTCCTTTTCATTATTTTTCTGGCCTTCTCACCACATCAAAGAGAAAATCTCTGTTTAATGCCAGAATTTCTTTATAACCTCTCTCTCTTTTAACAAAAAATAGACCATCAGGCTCAAAACCTTCCTTTGGCACAGTATCTAGTCAAGGTTTAGTAGCATCGCCTTGCTTTCAATGTGTTTTTTTTTTTATTATCTGCTGTTTATAACTAGACAACCGTTGTTTTCCCTTACAATGGTGACATAAAGTTTCCTTTTAGAAAATGCATTTAATTTTTAAAAGATTCACTTTAAAGGAAAATATTAAGCAAATAATAATAAAAATGGAATGTAAACATAGCAAAACTCATGATGGAATGATGCCAATGAGGGATTTCAATTATTGTGCATTAACCTATGGATTCTCCAAATAACCACTAGATTAATATCTCAGTTGCACAAGTGGGGAAACTGAGGCTGAGGGACTATCCGAGGTTCTACAGATAGCTATAGATAGCTCCTAGGTTTTGTAGATTCAACTTCTCTGCTAGTGTTCTTTCCTTTAGAATAATGCCTCCATAATTTAAGAAGTTATACTTCTCCTTCATAGGGATTCTAGCCTAAGTTACTTCACCAACATTGACAAAATGATTGTGGGATTATTAAATTGTTACCTCTAGTAAAAACATGACATTGTTAGTAGTAATCACTGAATTGGGATTAGAACAAAATGAAATGGTGATAAGGTCATTTTTTAATCCCTTTGAAGGATGCCTCAAACGAACTTCCTTTGTTGATTTTGACAATGCAGATCCTTTAATAAAACGCCTGACAAATAACTGAAGGGACTCTCGTGTTCTTTCTTTTGATAAGTCATCTATTTGTAAAGATCATAACTCAGAAAATAAAGATGGTATTAAATTAAAAGCAAAGCTCTAAATAAATCTAAGACTTTGCATTTAATAAATGACTCAATGAAATGTACAAGATTGAAAAGCTTGGACTTGATGAGTTAGGAGAGAAAGCACAGGAATATATTTGCATAAGTTTTGCTCTAGAATTGAATTAAATGCCACATCTTCTCAAAGTTCAGGGAAAAAATCACAGATATATCTACGATCAGGGAATTGAAATGGCTGGCTTTTATTAACCAAAGAAGCAGGCTGTGATACTAATATAAAAAATTTTAGAAAAAAGAATATATTTCAAGTATTTGATAAGTATATTTGAAAAATATTTAACGTACAAAATAGAGACCACTACAATATAAAATTTCAGTTCCCTCTATCATAATTTTATTGATGTATAAATCATTTTTGCTTGGGAAACTCACTTAAGGAATTAAAGTCTATTAGATTTTTCTTATATAATTATGGAATAATGTTTTAAAAGGACATTTTTAATGGGTTGGCCTCTGCCACAATCCCAAATCCCATCTTTTGGGACTAGCAATTTCACCCTTTTTCAGAAAATCATACCATCCAAGAAATAGGTAACTTTTTTGTCACTGAAATTTGTTTAGATAAACTGCTTTAAAAATGACTAAAATCTCTGATTGTATGAGAAAACTAATTTTTCCACTGTTCAATTAAGGGCAAAGAAAGAAAACAAATTTGTTACTAGATTTCAGTAACTATAGTAAAATGTTTCACTACAATTTTAATATTTTCACGTATAATGGTATATAGGATGCGTGTTATATTATCACCTCTGAATATACAGACTAAAAACAGTTGTGGGGTATAGCTTTGTGTAAGTTTACTAAACTCATAATTGTAAAATCTGTTTGTAAGATGGAGTATGCCTATTGGGCTGCAGAGTGGATCTACTTTATTTAAATGTATGTAGTCGATAACTGCATTGTCACTTAATACAGTTGAATTCCATTTATATAATGGATGTGAGCCTTTAAGATTTAAATTAAGCAAAAGCTGTCTACTGATAATCTATAAATCTTAAGACAATCCTTGTAGGAATGCATGCAAACTTAATGTTTTTTAGCCAACTAGCATGGATGAGAGAACATTTGAAGGCTGATATGCTTTCAAGACATACACTGTGAGACAGTTAGTAATCCATGAAATTTGCAAAAGTGTTTGTAGTTTAAGCAATGAAAAGGATGAGAAATATCATGAAGATGTGATTTTTTTTCAAAGAGATCACTCCTAATATAATCTTGCAACTAAGTTATAGCTTCCCTGGATGGCGCAAACGGTAAGACTCTCGACTACTAAGCAAAAGGCTAGAGGTTCAAACCCACCCATTGGTGCCTTGAACAAAAGCCGGTAAAGTTTACAGCCAAGAAAACCGAATGGAGCAGTTAGTTATACTTGGTAATACGTGGGATTGCCGTGAGTCAGAATTTACACAAGTACCATGGGTTTGGTTTTACCTAAGTTACAGTGAGCCTTTCTGATGGGTTCTGATCTGCTCTGATAATGTATACTATGCACAAGCTTAAAAATTTTATAAGGTGAAGCAGTATTTCAGACCCAAGCGAGGCTAGAATCAGAATGAAGATTTTAAGCACACAAGGAAAATGTTCTTGCTAGCAACCAAATTTGAGGCAAATTATCCATTGTTGGCCCAAGACATAAAAGGCAGAAAACTTACACACCGTATGAAAACAATTAGTGTTTAATCAGTTTCAATCAACAGGTCAGACAACAGGATTGAGCTGTCTCACCCCTGTCTTTGATTCAAAACTCCTCTTGTTATTTTAACACATGATAAGCAATTTTTATAATATATATATATAATTTTATATATATATATATATATATATATATATATATATATATATATATATATATAATAGTACCTATATCTTGGAACACCAGAAGAGTCATTTTCTATTGAAATGGCATGGGGAATCTCTGATTAGATCTGTAATTGATTACAGGAGCCAGGGTTATGATTTAGCAAGACAGACGGTGAGAGGCAAACTGCATAAAATTTAGCCCCAGGCATGGAAATACGCCACAGAAGTTTACAGTTTTAGATTTTAAGAGATTTCTAGGGAAATCTCACCTGGAGTTAAGAAAAATGATCAGATAACCATAAAAAATGTAATATTTTTCAACTTTCATAAAAGCCTTTGAAAGTTTTGGGAGCTATGAAATAAAAGATCAATGGAAACAGAGTTAGCTTGGTTACAGGAAAAAAAAAACAATTGTTGAAAGACAGATATGATGTCATATATTGTAAGACAGTTGTCTTACCTAAGCTGTAGGACAATCAACAGACAATTCATTACAGTGTTTGTTAAAAGTTCTTAAACATAGATGCAAAAAAGTTACAGTGTGGGATAGCTTTGCAGTAAGAACATTATGATACAACATTTTATATTTTACTTTGTTATAGAAATAGTACCAAGTATCAGTATCACGGCTGCATTTTATACTGACCAGTCCTAACTAAAAAGAAGAAGATTTTTAAAAGAGAAAGCTAATTTTCGTACATTACATAAAAGTACCACAAAATCACCAACGAAAAAGAGGGAAAGTCATTTTGCAGAAAACCACGAAAGATTCATGTGCTAAGGAAATGAGACACCAGTATTAATTTCTGACATATTTACAGAGATTACCAAACATTGCTATCTTTTACTTTCAATTGGTTATGTTTAAAGTAATTTCTTTGAATGAAAGTTTTTCCAGTATTTGTTGTATGTGTATTATAAACGTGTATGTTGACCAAACTATGTTAAACTACTTAAGTTTGTAGCTGTCTCCACATTCTCTACAATCTACTTCCCAGAAAGAAGCAGGGTCCAAGATTTTTCCACTAAGAATATAAACCTACTTTTAAAGTAATCAAGCAATTGACATAGCCGTAAGTATTCAAAAGATTAAAACAAGACAATGGCAAATAAAATATTAATAGCTTTCAACAAACAAGAAATTATATATCTAACTGATACTATACTTAAATATTCAGAGACAGAGAGCATCAATGAAAGGAGAATTAAAGTTTAGTTTCAATTTTATTTTTTTAAATATTCTATTATTTTGGCAACGTGTATTTCTTCGGTTCTGGGAAGAATCTCATTGTTTATAGGGCTATCTTGCAATGTTTGAAGAGGCCTAAGTAAACCCTTTAAAAATATGTAGTCCTGTTTACAGTATGTCAAATTTACTTTATGCAAAGTCATAAAGAAGAAAAACAAGAAAATGAAATAATAGAAAAATAGTACATATTTCCATTCTTACCCTTTATATAGAGTAATATAAACTAGAATTATTTAATGTAACTTATAAAGCGTAATACTCCTAGGCTGTTAATTAGATCTAGTTCTTGCTAGAACGTAGTCAACACCGTTTCAACTATCCATGGGTATGTCTCCTCTTCTATCACCTTGTCCCCCATAGAATTTTTTGAATTTCTGTCCTGAGTTTTATAGTTACCATTTTCTTCTTTTTTAATATTTATATTTATGAATCCCAAAGAAGGTATTATTTGACTCTGCTTGGTACTAAGATTTTTAAAACAGCGTCTTTCTAAGATTCTTAGTTTCTAGTTGTAGTTCGTGTGTTGTGTAATATTCCATTGAACAATCTGCCATGATTTGCTTCTCAGCTTTCCTATAGGATATTTGGGTCTGTTTCAGTTATTTTCTTTAATGAACAATGCTGCTAAGAACTCTCTGGTAACATACACATTGTTGTATGCCGTTGAGTTGATTTCGATTCATAGCAACCCTGTGTGACGGAGTAGAACTGCCCCATAGAGTTTTCTAGGCTGTAATATTCGTAAGAGTAGATCAACAGTTCTTTTCTCCCGTGGAGGGGCTGATGGGGTCGAATTGCTGAACTTTCAGACAGCAGCAGGGTGCTTAACCATTGTGCCACCAGGGCAACTTCAACTTACATACATACATACATACATACATATGCATACACATACATACATACACACATGCATACGTACATACATCCATACATATCCATTGCATTATAAAAATATAAGTATGGAGTATTCCTGTTTTCATATATGAAGTAATAAATTTACATATATTATAGATGGTGAACTTAAAAATTAAACTAGAACATTCTGTCTCCTGCTTCCTGGATTATACATAACAAAATAACATTTTTCTTCCTCAACTACTTTAGTATACATGTTAATATTCTTCATGAAATTAAGTGTTTCATTATATAGGCAAGATAAAGATTCTACCCAGAAACACTAGACGTCTCATCAGCATATTTGCGTGCTCATCATAGAGGATATCCCAATTTGCCTAAGTGTTTAAAAATAATAATGCATACTGTTTAGCTAATAGAGAGAGAGTCTGAAAGCCTTATGATTCTATATAATGTTTCAATTTAATAGCACCCAGTTTATTTAATGAAGTACTTTTCTGTAACTTTCCTCTGAGTACGTTGCTGTTGTTAGGTGCTTTGGAGTTGTTAGGGACCCCATGCACGACAGAATGAAATGTTGCCCTGTCCTGCGCCATCCTCAGAATCATTCTATGTTTGAGCCCACTGCTGCAGCCACTGTGTCAGTTTGTTTCATTGAGGGTCTCATTGAGTTGACTGGATAACAACTAACAACAACACAATTTTATATACTTAGGTGTAAAGATAAAAAATGAGAAGAATGAGTAGAGAAGACATATGTTTCTTTACATATAAATATGTAATAACACCTATTTATTAAGTAATAATATCTGCTGCACTATTTCTCCTTTATCTAATAACTTTTGATTAACATAAAACAGGTTGTTCCATGTAAACGGTATTTCCTATTCAATGATAGAGATAGACAATTGTGATAGGAAGACTAGCCCTATCTTTGGTCACTAATGTTGACTGGTTGATAACTGCTTGTGAAATTAAATTAATTAGGAAGACTAGATTAAATGGAAGCTGGCAAATATGAACAGGTTTTAGAGTAAAAGCATACACAATCTTTATTTTGTCTTCTGTGTTAGTCCGACTAAAATTTTTAAAATTGTATTAACTTAAGTTTATTGCTTTAATTTGTATGCTTGATAATTTCAATATCTGAAGCCTTTCAGGTTGAGCCTTTACAAGCTGGTGGGTAAGAAATGATGAACTTACCTGAAGTTAGGAGGACAACACTTTCTTGCCAGTTCAGTAATTCATTTAAAAATATATATATGTATCAACTATTTAAACAAATATATCTATCAGGAAGGTTTTAAGTGTTTCATCCTTCACAGTATAGACAATGAGATTATAGTGATTATATTTAATTTTTGAATATCTTTATTTAAGAAGATATTTAATTTAATATATTTAATTTAATTGAAAATATCTCTCAGTTTAAAAACTTATCATGTTTGGAAAATAATTAGGTATAAAAAAGGAACTTCTATTGGAAGGTTCTAGGTTTATGTTTTAATTGGTTTATGGCTAAATATTTGTCATAAATGTTACACTTAGATTCCATAAGCACATTAAAATAAATTAATTTTGTCCTATGTTTTAGCTGTATTTTAAAAGTTCCATATTTGTTAACTAATATCTGATAAGTCCTTTCTTTTTTTATCTCACTTTATTTCTAATAAGTTACTCTGTTAACAGTATTACTAAAATTGACTAAATTCCAGATAAAAAAAATTCAAGTATTTGGGCATAACAACTATATGATATTTGTCTTATATGGAGTAATAAAAAAAATATTAGGCCTAACAATAATTACAGTTTGTGGAAAAGACAATAGAGCTGTTAATTATTGAAGATGTTACTACTTGTTGTCATTTCCTTGTTTATGGGCATTAATACAAGTTCTGTGTCTAATAGAGTAGTGGATAGAAATAAGTAGGAACAAAAGTTAAAATGTAAGGTTTGCATATGTAGAAACTAATAAAATGCTAGAATATCCAATGATGGGATTGGTAGATTTTTTTGTTGTTTTTACTCTCAATTTATGTTACTAAAATTAGTTGGGAAAAATAGTTATTTTAGGTTGTGTTTATGAATGAATATGATTTCTTAGCATTCTTATACATATGTAGGAAACAAAAAAAAATTGATACATGTAATTGATCCTCTAGCTTATTCCATACATAAAGAAGGATGCAACTGACCCACTGTGAATTTGAATTAAGTTTCTAATCATTAACTTTTAACTATCATAGTAAAATAAAAAATATGAATAAAAATACAACTAATAAGTATCAGAATTTGCACAGATGCCTAATATATTATTAAAATTAAAAAGTAGTGTAACTTAAATGCCACTGTAAGAATTTTTCATCAAATCATTATATATTACATGATAGATTTAGTGTATGCCTCTGGTTCATTCTCAAGATAATTTGTAGACCACTTAAAAATCAAACAATTTTGAAAAAAAAAATGAAATAACTAAACACAATCTTTTATTTCACTAATATGCACCATCCCTGATTTGGTTTACATATTCTTTCTGAAAAGAGAGCAGTAGAGGCAGATAGTAAGATTGTTATTCATCGTATCCATTTTGAGCCAGTGTTTTACAGGTGATTCCTGTATTCTGTCAGCCAATAGTGACTAAAGTGGATGCACACTGGAACCCAACAGCAACCAAGAATTCCTCTGTAGATAGTTATTCACCAAGGAAGAAAAAAGAGGAGGAAAAAATGTAAATTAGAGTAAATAAATAAATGTACTATACTAAAGAACAAAGAAGAATCGATGCCTTTGGATTGTGGTGTTGGCGAATAATATTGAATATACCATGGACTGCCAAAAGAACTAATAAATCTGTCTTGGAAGAAGTACTACCAGAATGCTCCTAGAAGCAAGGATGGCGAGACTCCGCTCATACACTTTGGACATATTATCAGGAGGGATCAGTCCCTGGAGAATGACTGCATGCTTGGTAAAGTGGAGGGTCAGCGAGAAAAGAGAAAGATCTTCAACAAGGTGCATTGACACAGAGTCTGCAACAATGGGCTCAAGGATAACAATGATTGTGAGGATGGCACAGGACGAGGCAGTGTTATCCATACGGTGGCCATGAGTCCGAACAAACTCTACGGCGCCTAACAACAACAACAACGAAACTAATAACAACAAACAACAGAAAACTGCCTCAAATATTTATTAAATTAAAATGCTGCTCAAAACATCAAATGGCAGGGAGAATAGTAATACTCATGTTATCGATAATTGTGTATATTATACTGAGGAAAGTTCACATATATTGACTACGACTCTGGTAACTATTTACTTGTCAGAATGAAACTATAATCGTGTTAAAATCTTTAGCCCCAAACAGTACTTGAGATAATAGTTCAGTAGTTAAAGCTCTTGGTTGCTAACCTAAAGATTGGCGATTTGTGGTTCGAATCCACCAATCGCTCTGCAGGAGAAAGATGTGGTAGTTTGCTTCTGTAGATTTACAGCCTGGGAAACCACATGGGGCAGTTCTACTCTGTCACACTGGGTCACCATGTGTATGAATTGACTCGATGGCAGTGGGTTTGGGTTTTATCAATAAATATATGCTGAATGAAGGAATTAAAAAATGTAAAATCTCATATTAATGCCAAAACTTTTAAAGAAATTTACAAGTATTTAAAGCTCTAAAGTTAATGTATAAGATGGATGTGGCTTTCATATATTATATATCTTGTAATTTTTATATTCCTGTGAGTAAGATTTTTAATTCTTTATTTGTAGTTAAAGAAACTGAGACTCTGAAAAATGAGGGAGATTTCACAGGAGGGTGTCTAATACCTCCCCCCCTTTTGAAAATGGGTTGGTCAGAAAAGTACAAATGTCACACTAGGGAAGTAACTTGTACAGGAATACTACTTATTATAACAAGTCATAAGGTAAATTTTAAGGACACATGGATCTTTCTGTAATGAAGTTCAGTCTTGCTAAATTCCTGAACATACTAAATTCCAAAAAAAAAAAAATTAATCCTTCTACTCCTTCTGATACCATCTTTTTCTCTCAAACTCAGAGGAATAAAATATCAACCAATTGTGTATCTTGGACATTTTTCACAAATCCTAGACATTTCCTTACAACTCTTGAGTCAATCACTGACCTGGCCTAACCTTCTTAGTTGATGAACTCCAAGAGATTATGACTCAAGGCAGCCTTGCTCCATGCAGACATCAAAAAGGAAGCCACTGAAGAAAACTGGAATTTAGCTACTTGATCTTTATGAGTTTGAGGTCTAATCCTTTCCTTTGCCAGAGTCAATGGGTAGTTGTCTAAATTTCAACTTATGTTTAGAGAGATATATAGCAAAGATGTGAAACCCCGTGAAAATATCTCTCCAAATAAGCCACAGTTACAACTGAGACTTCAGGTCCAAAAAGACAATGCTGTTGTCATTTTATCGCTTCCTAAACTAAACTCATAAAGAGAATACCATAAAACAACAATAGCATCAGACATTGGAAACTATTTTTCTCTAATGGTACCAATAAAACCAAACCAAAAACATATGTAAGATAAATATTTTTGAACTAAGCAAATAATAATTTAGCTTAAAAATAACTGACTTTATAATATAATACATGTCTAAGACTTTTATAATATATTTAAAGAACACCAGATATAATATAGTAAGTAACTCTTCTAAGGAGATGGATTCCCTTTTGAAGATCTGATGATTTGTGATAGTAATAAGAAATATTAGTAATTTTGAGTCTTTATATATTAGACTTTATGGAACATTATTTCATATAAACCTCAAACATATCCTATATGACAGATACAAGCTCATATGATAGGTATTATTGTCATGTCCTATTTAAGTGAGTAAAATGAGTCAGAGAGAGATTTTTTTAATTTGCTGAAGTTCACAAAGTATACGGAGGAGAAAGGATTGAAGCTAGGTTTCAGTCAAGAACCTAAACTCTTGACTATGTTACTACGGTCTAATGCTTCACATGTAATGGGCTTATTCTTTATCATATCTTTCAACTTTTTTAACTAGAAAAGTTGAAATATGTAACTTTTTTTCCCTAGAAATCATCAATTTCAAAGATAAACACTTAAGAATTTATAAAAAATTAATATAGAAATTGTCAGTGTTCAAGGGAAATAATGACAAAAAAATAGAATCTTAGGACAATTAATTATACAAAGTATTTAAACATTTAATTTTACACAAATATAAAGTTTACCCACAGGAATATGTTGCTTAATTTGGAATCTGAAACTTAATAAACATTCCTTATGATACATTTGGAGCCCTGATGGCACAGTGATTAAGAGCTCAGCTGCTAACCAAAAGGTTGGCTGTTCAAATTCACCAGCACTCCTTGGAAGCCTTAAGGGGCAGTTTACTCTCTCCTATAAAGTCATTATGAGTAGTAACTGACTTGAAAGCAAAGAAGGATGGGAAAAATGAAAAAATTCTTTTCTCTTTCTCTAGCGGCCTAAATTCTTGAAATAATATCTTCTTCTAGGTACTCAGAAATAAAAACCAAAAAACTATTTTCAGTTTGAATCCAACAGTAGCCCCTTGAAAACCCTGTGGGGCAGTTCTACCCCATCCTATAGGGCCACTAAGAGTCGGAATTGACTCTAGGGCAATGAGTTTTTTATGTTACATTCTGTTATATTGTTTTCATGCGTTTCATTAGTCAGCAATTTATGATGTACTTTTAAAAGTTCCAAACCTCATAAAATTTTAATAATAAAAATGTAAATAAGTAGAAGTTAAAAGTATAAACAAAGTTGGAAGTACATTCTCCCTGAAAAAAAAAAACAGTTCCTGTGGAATCCCTTCTAAATCATGGAACACTAATGTGTCAGAGTAGAACTGTGATCTATAGAGTTTTCAATTGCTGTTTTTTTCAGAAGTAGATTGCCAGGCCTTTCTCCAGAGACGTCTGTAGGTGGACTTGAACCTCCAAACTTTTTGTTAGCTGCTGTGAATGTTAACCATTTGCACCACCCAGCTAGTTGGAAAAATAAAATGTAACTGCATTTCCATGTTTCCTCATAGGGACTTGTGTGCAAGTTGATTTATTTTCGTTTCACCTTATCAAACATGTTATTCAAGACAATTAAAAAATTTAATAAGAACAGGAATTTAGAGAAAACAGAGTGAGGTGAGTAGAGCATAATGAAAAAATATAGAACCAAAACTCCAATATTATAAAACTAATGATTATTCTGAAAACCACCCAGGACAAAATAAACTTTACAAATATCAGATTGGTAGAGACAAAAAAAAATCTGATTTGATCACAGGGAATCAGAATAAAGAAGAAAGAGAATTTAAAAAAAAATAGAGATAAGCTAATAGATATGAAGAAGAAAGAGGACTAAACATCAGCATCTTTGAAACAGAAAATAATTTAAAAAAGAGAACAGAAAAAAAAAAACATATTTGGGGGCTAAAGACATTAGGGATTCTTATAATGGTGAAAGAAGTGAATCAAGAGTACATCTTGTTCCAGGAGGTTGTAGACACAATGTGCCAAAATGAAATATATGTGGAACCATATTCTTGTATTTATTGAACTTCTACAAGCATCTAAGCAAAAACGAAACATCATCACTCGCTTAAATTAACTTAGCAAATATATATGTGACCCTGTCCTGCAGAGAAGTAAGCATTTGGTGAGAAAAGGTGAAATCCAGGCAACTAAGTCAATGAGACATCATAGTAATTGTAATGGCAACGAGGACTGAAACATTTAAAAACAAAGTGTAGAATAAACAACTCTGGAATTTATATCTCAAAATTGATAGTAAATAGTGAGATATTGACAATGTAAGATTAGTAATTAAGAAAAAAAAAACTGTAAATGTAAGTAAATAATCAGAACTTTTGATCATATCCAAAGGTGACTGATGTTCTTTCAACAACATAAATAGTGAGTATACATGTGAACTCCACCAGACAGAACATGCATGAGCCAAATCAACTACATCTGTGGAAAGAGATGGTGGAAAAATTCAATATCATTAGTCAGAAAAAGCCCAGGGATGGCTGATGAACAAATCATCAGTTGCTCATATTCAAGTTCAAGTTGAAGCTGAAGATATTTAAACAAGCTCGCCAGAGCCAAAGTGCAAACATGAGTTTATGCCGCTTGAATTCAGAGACCTCCTCAAAAATAGATTTGATGCATTGAACACGAATGAAGACTAGATGAGTGGTGGGATGGCATGAAGAACATCTTACATGAAGTAAACAAAATGTTAAAAAGACAGGAAAGAAAGAAAAGATCAAAATGGATGCTGGATGAGAATATGAAAATATTGAACCTTCCAGGAAGTATCAAAAGATGATGGAAAGAATACATAAAGTCACTGTAGCAAATATAACTGGCCGAAGTTCAACCATTTCAGGAGGTAGCATATGATCAAGAACCAATGATATTGAAGGACGAAATCCAAGTTTCACTGAAGTCACTGGCAAAAGCAAGCCTCTGTGAATTGACAGAACACCAGTTAAGAGGTTTAAAAAAAAAGGATGCAACACTGGAAGCAATGACTATGCCAAGAAATTTGGAAGACAGCTACCTGCCCAGCAAACTGGAAGAGAGCCATATTCCTGCCCATTCCAAAGGAAGGTGCTCCAGTGGAATGTGGAAATTATGGACAATATCATTAATATCACACATAAGAAAAAATTTGTTGAAGATAATTAAAAAGCACTTGCAGCAGTACATCGAAAGGGAACTGCCAGAAATTCAGGCCAGATTCAGAAGACGACTCCGAACAAGGGATATCATTGCTGATGTCTGATGGATCTTGACTGAAAGCGGAGAATAAAAGAAAGATGGTTACCTGTGTTTTATTGACTATGCAAAGGCATTCGACCGTGTGGATCATAACAACTATGGATAAGGTTGCAAAGAATAAGAATTCCAGAACAACTAGATGTGTTCATGCAGAACCTGTACATAGACCCAGAGGCAGTTACTCGAACAGAACAAGTGTATAGTGCACGGTTTAAAGTCAGGAAAGGTGTGCATCAGGGTTGTATCCTTTCGGCATACATATTCAATCTGTATGCTGAGCAAATAATCTGAGAAGCCGGGCTATATGAAGGATTGAAGGAAGACTCATTAATAACCTGCAATATGCAAGTGACAGAACTTACTTGCTGAAAGTGAAGAAGACTTGAACACTTACTTTTGAAGATCAAAGACTACAACCTTCAGTGTGTATTGTGCTTCAACTTAAAGAAAACACAAATACACCAAGACACCAAGAAGCAACATCATGATAAATGGAGAAAATATTGACGTTGTCTCTGGTTTCGTTTTATTGGATCCGCAATCAACATCCATGGAAGCAACAGTCAAGAAATCAAACACCCTATTGCATTGGGCAAATCTGCTGCAAAAGACCCCTTCAAAGTGTTAAAAAGCAGAGATGATGTCTTGATGACTAAGGTAATCCTGACCCAAGCCTTGATACTTGCAATCGTCTAATATGGATAAGAAAGCTGGACAATGAATAAAGAAGACTGAAGAAGAATTGATGCATTTGAATTATGGTGTTGGTGAAGAATATTGAATATACCACGGACTGACAAAGAATAAAGTAGTCTGTTTTGGAAGAAGTACAGCCAGAATGCTCCCTAGAAGCAAGGATGGCGAGACTTCCTCTAATGTACTTTGGACATATTATCAGGAGGGACCAAACCCTGGAGAAGGACATCATTCTTGGTAAAGTAGAGAATCAGTGAAAATAAGGGCAACGCTCAACAAGATTGATTGACACAGTAGCTGCAACAATGGGCTCAAATGTAACAAACGTTTAAGGATGGGACAGGACCAGGAAATGTTTCCTTCTGTTATACATAGTGTTGCTATGAGTCGGAGCTGATTCAATGGCACCGAATAGCAATAACAAAATTAAATAAAAAATAAAGACTAATATTTATTCAGTTAGGGAAAATATATTATCAGACTACAAACACTTTGAACAATGGAAACCTATTTTTTTTTTCTTAAATTGTGCTTTAATTGAAAGTTTACAGTTTGAGTCAGTTTCTCATACAAAAATTTATACACACATTGTTATGAAACCCTGGTTGCTCTCCCTATAATGTGACAGCACACTTCTCCATTCCACTTTGGATTTCCCATGTCCATTTAACCACTCCTGTCCCTTTTTGCCTTTTCATCTTTCCTCCTGACAGGAGCTTCCCGTTTAGTCTCATGTATCTACTCAAGCTAAGAAGCACTCTCTTCATGAGTATCATTTTGTGTCTTATAGTCCAGTCTAATCTATGTTGGAAGAGTTGGCTTTGGGAATGTTTTCAGTTCTGGGCTAACAAAGAATCGGGGGCCATGTCTTCTGAGGTCCCTCCAGTCTCAGTCAGACCATTAAGTCTGGTCTTTTTACTAGAGTTTGAGTTCTGCACCCCATTTTCTCCTGCTCCGTCAGGGACTCTCTGTTGTTTTCCCTGTCAGGGCAGTCACTGGTGGTAGCTGGGCATCATCTAGTTCTTCTGGTCTCAGGCTGATAGAGTGTCTGGTTTATGTGGACTTTTCTGTCTTCTGGGCTAATATTTTCCTTGTGTCTTTGGTGTTCTTCATTCTCTTTTGCTCCAGGTGGGTTGAGACTAATTGATGCGTCTTAGATGGCCATTCACTAGCTTTTAAGGCCCCAGACACCACTCCCAAGTGGGATGTAGAGCACTTTCTTAATAAACTTTGTTTTGTCAATTGACCTAGATGTCCCCTGAAAGCATAGTCCCCAGAGCCCCCACCCCTTCTACTTTGTCACTCAAAGTGTTTGGTTGTGTTCAGGAAACTATTGAGCTTTTGGTTTAGTCCAGTTGTGATGATTTCCCATGTATTGTGTGTTGTCCTTCCCTTCGCCTAAGATAATTCTTATCTACTATCTAGTTAGTGAATAGCCCTCTCCCTCTCTCCCCACCCCCATAATTATCAAAGAATGTTTTCTTCTGTGTTTAAACCTTTTCTTGAGTTCTTATAATGTGGTCTCATACAATATTTGTCCTTTTGCGACTGACTAATTTCACTCAGCATAACACCTTCCAGATTCATGCATATTATGAGATGTTTTGCAGATTCATTGCTGTTCTTTATCATTGCCTAGTATTATATGTGAATATAATATAATTTGTTTATCCATTTGTCCGTTGATGGGCACCTAGGATTTTTCTATCTTTTTGCAATTGTGAACAGTGCTGCAACGAACATGGGTGTGCATATATCTATTTGTGTGGTGGCTCTTATTTATCTAGGATATATTCCAAGGAGTGGGATTGCTGGATCATATGGTATTTCTATTTCTAGCTTTTTAAGGAAGCGCCAAATCAATTTCCAAAGTATTCGTATCATTTTTCATTGCCACAAGCACTGTATAAGTGTTCCCATCTTGCCATAACTTTCCAACATTTATTATTTTGTGTTTTTTGGATTAATGCTAACCTTATGGGGGCGAGATGGTATCTCACTGTAGTTTTGATTTGCATTTCTCTAATGGCTAATGATTGTGAGCATTTCCTCATGTATCTGTTAGCCACCTGAATGTCTTCTTCGGTGAAATACCTGTTCATATCTTTTGATCAATTTTTAATTGGGTTATTTGTCTTTTTGTTGTTGAGGTTTTGCAGTGTCTTGTAGATTTTAGAGATTAGACACTGATAGGATTTGTCATAGACAAAAATTTTTTCCTAGTCTGTAGATTGTCTTTTTACTCTTTTGGTGAAGTCTTTTGATGAGCATAAGTGTTTGATTTTTAGGAGCTCCCATTTATCTAGTTTCTTTTCTGGTGTTTATGCACTGTTAGTGATGTTTTGTATTCTGTTTATGCCATGTATCAGGGCTCCTAGAGTTTTCTCTATTTTTTCATTCATAATCTTTATTGTTTTAGTTTTTATATTTAGGTTTTTGATCCATTCAGAGTTAGTTTTTGTGCATGGTGTGAGGTATGGGTCTTGCTTCAGTTTTTTGCAGCTGGATATTCAGTTATGCCAGCACCATTTGTTAAAAAGACTGTCATTTCCCCAATTAAAGTACTTCGGGCCTTTGTCAAATATCAGCTGCTAATAGGTGGATGAATTTATGTCTGGATTTTCAATTCTGTTCCATTGGTGTATGTATGTGTTGTTGTACCAGTACCAGGCTGTTTTGACTACTGTGGCAGTATAATAGATTCTAAAATCAGGTAGTATGAGGCCTCCCACTTTGTTCTTCTTCTTGAGTAATGCTTTACTTATCTGGGGCCTCTTCCCTTTCCAAGTGAAATTGGTGATTTGTTTCTTCATCTCATTAAAAAATGCCACTGAAATTTGGATTGGGATTGCATTGTATCTGTAGATCGCTTTGGGCAGAATAGGCACTTCCACAATTTTGAGTCTTCCTATCCATGAGCAAGGTATGTTTTTCCACTTATGCAGGTCTCTTTGGGTTTCTTCTGTAGGGTCTTGTAGTTTTCTTTGTATAGGTCTTTTATGTCACTGGTTAGATTTATTCCTAAGTATTTTATCTTCTTGGGGGCTAATGTAAATAGCATTGATTTGGTGATTTCCTCTTCTAAATTCTCTTTGTTGGTGTAAAGGAATCCAACTGATTTTTGTATGTTTATCTTGTATCCTGATACTTTGCTTAAATCTTCTATCATTTCCAGAAGTTTTCTTGTGGCTTCTTTGGAGTTTTCTGTGTATAAGATCATATCATCTGCAAATAGAGATACTTTTACTTCTTTCTTACCAATCTGGATGCCCTTTATTTCTTTTTCTAGCCTAATTGCTCTGACTAGGACCTCTAGCACAATGTTGAATAGGAGTGGTGATAAAGGGCATTCTTGTCTGATTCCTGTTCTCAGGGGCAATACTTTCAAACTCTCTCCATTTAGGATGATGTTGGCTGTTGGCTTTGTATAACTGCCCTTTATTATGTTGAGGAATTTCCCTTCTATGCCTGTTTTGCACAGAGTTTTTATCATGAATGGGTGTTGGACTTTGTCAAATGCCTTTTCTGCATCAATTGATAAGATCATGTGGTTC
Organism: Dugong dugon; assembly: GCA_030035585.1. Taxonomy (NCBI): domain Eukaryota; kingdom Metazoa; phylum Chordata; class Mammalia; order Sirenia; family Dugongidae; genus Dugong; species Dugong dugon. Next base: position 110,919,327 of record CM057467.1, read on the forward strand.
TTGTCTTTTGTTTTATTAAAGTGATGGATTACATTGATTGTGTTTCTAATGTTGAACCATCCTTGCATACCGTATAAATCCCACTTGGTCATGATGACTCATTTTTTTGATATGTTGCTGAATTCTATTGGCTAGAATTTTGTTGAGGATTTTTGCATCTATGTTCATGAGAGATATTGGTCTGTGATTTTCTTTTTTTGTGGTGTCTTTACCTGGTTTTGGTATCAGGGTTATGCTGTCTTCATAGAATGAATTTGGGAGTATTCCATCCCTTTTTATGCCCTGAAATACTGTTAGTAATAGTGGTGTTAGCTCTTCTCTGAATGTTTGGTAGAATTCTCCAGTGAAACTGTCTGGGCCAGGGCTTTTTTTATTGGGAGTTTTTAAATTACCTTCTCAACCTCTTCTTTTGTTTTAGGTTTATTTAGCAGTTCTACTTCTGTTTGTGTTAGTTTAGGTAGATAGTGTGTTTCTAGAAATTTGTCCATTTCCTCTATGTTTTCAAATTTGTTAGAGTACAATTTCTCATAGAATTCTGTTATGATTCTTTTAATTTCAGTTGGGTCTATTGTGATATCGCCCATCTCATTTCTTATATGGGTTATTTGTTTCCTGTCCTGTTTTTCTTTTGTCAGTTTGGCCAATGGTTTATCGAATTTGTTGATCTTTTCAAAGAACCAGCTTTTTGTTTTGCTAACTCTTTCAATTATTTTTCTATTTTCTTTTTTAATTCTGCTCTAATTTTTATTAATTACTTTCTTCTGGTGCCTGAGGGCTTATTTTGTTGCTTTCTTTCTATTTGTTCAAGTTGTAGGTCAATGTTTTGATTTTGGCTGTTTCATCTTTTAGGATGTGTACATTTATTGGTATAAATTGACATTTGAGCACTGCTCTTTTTGTGTCCCAAAGGTTCTGATAAGATGTGTTTTCATTCTCATTTGATTTTGTGAATTTCTTTTTTCCGTCCTTAATTTCTTCTATAACCCAATAGTTTTTATGAAAGATGTTGTTCAGTAGAAAACTAATTCTTAACTATTAGGTAAATAAAGTCATCTTGGGAGTAAAAATACAAAGGCAGACCAAAACAAAACAAAAAATACTGAAATAGAAATTGAAATTTATCATGACTTTCTAAGAATTCTGCAAATTTTTACAAATATAGTTAAAGAAGAAATTTACTGAATTCAACATCTTTATGTTTATGGTAATTATTCTTTATACCCTCAAATAAATTCTTCAGAAATTAGCTGTGGTGTTGAAGAAATCCACCACATCTGGTTGCCATAAAATTGATTCAAATTCATGGTGACCTCATATGTGTCAGAGTAGAACTTTGATTCATAGAATCTTTGGTAGCTAGTTTTCTGAAGTGGATTACCAGGCCATTCTTCCAAGGTACCTCTGGGTATGCTTGAACCTACAAACTTTCAGTTAGCAGCCTAACTTGTTAATTGTACTGCCCGGGGACTATTGTCTGAAAAATAAGTGGCATTTTAGTTTTATATATATATTTTTTTTATTTCAAGTAAAAGTAAATTCATCAATCTGTTTAAAAATTGAATATACAGTAGTATCTGTTATAAAAACATACATATATCCTTATCCATCTCTCTGTTTCTATTTGTAACCCAAAACCCAACCCCATTGCCTTCGAGTCAATTCCCAGAACATGGATGGAAAAATGATTTGAGAAATATTTACCTAAAATTATTGATGCTATTATCTCATCAGTTGAGAGTTAGGGTTATTTTATTTTTACTTTTCTGTACATCTTGAATTATTCAGGAGGAATATGTATTATATCTACAAAGTATTCTGCCATTTTCCAATATAAAATAGATAAAATGACATTGTTTGAAATTTCATAAAATAAGCCCATTATGATGGAATTGTCTAAAAATAAAATGTAAGGTTTATCTGTTCCCAAAATATTTAATCGAATTCTCAAATATTTAATGAAGATGCCCCTCAAGAAAAGAAATATAGTAGGGAAAAGCTTAGCCACAGCCAGAATAATATATATTGACTATCTTCATCAATCACAAACTTGATCCTCCACATACAGCAGGAGTTACAGACTATAAAAGTCTCAATGTAGGTAATATATGCAGCTCATCCATGTTTGTCATGCTTGACCATGCAGCAAATCTGCATATATGTTTTTCTTTAAAACTGTAGACAGCCATCAAGTGTGTTCAAACATAATACTTTTGCTGAAATGCAAAGTAGCATCTTTATGTAAGCATCAATCTAATGACTAGTTATTCACTCTAGACTCTAAATTTAGAGAGAGGATGCAAGGATTTTTATCACCCCTGGTTATAACCATTGTTCCACCATTGGTATCTGTTGTGCAGTCATTTATTCTATTAATGATCCCACACGTTTCCATCAGAGTCAATTAGATGAATAACTGACTACTGTTTAAACAAGGTCATTCTCCAATTACTGAGTGCTTTAGGCTTATTAATGATAATGGGAAGGAGGGCTGCTGGCCTGCATCAGAGTAAAATAGGCTTGGTGGGAAACATCCAAAGATCAACACGAAAATTATAGCTTTTAAAAAGTTGTTATTAAAAAATCCATTCTCTTCTATGAAGCAAAAGTCAAAGCAATTAGATGGCCTATTTTTATTATATATCAAAATATACATGTTCATTGATGGTACTGCATTTAAAAGTTCAAAATAAATAGCATAGCTTTTTTATTTTCATGGCTGTCTGTGTGTTAAAAGAAAAAGAGAAAAATGTTTCATTCACCTCCATCTTCCAATTCTATTTATGTTTCTGCTTTTTAATTTAATACCATATATTTTGAGCCCTAAGATGCTGTTAAACTTGGGTGAGCTTTGTTTCTGGCCTGAGGCTCTTCAATGTAAGTGTTGTTTTTATTTTTAAGTTGAGATATGAATAGAGCAGACACAGATGAGGGTTAATGGATTGTGAGTCCTTATTGTGAGAAACAGAAAGCTTCTTTTAATAAGCTGCCTACTAAACATTTGCCAGTTGCTACACTTTAATGATAAATCAGTCTAGCTTAATGTTAATTTTACCTTAGAAGTTTAAAACGTAGGTCTCAAACAAATGCCTAAGAATCACCGGGAGTGCTTGCTAGCAATGCACGTGTCTGAGTCTCAAGCTCAGCGATTATGATTTAGTAGGGCCTGAGAGCAGATACTAAAAGTACCATAGAAAAGAACTCCATTTTGAGGAATATTACTTTTAGTAGATGATAATCTCTAATAAATATTTACTGGAAAAAAAAAAAAAAACAATGATTGATAATCTTATTTTTTTTAAGATTCTATTTTTAGTGCTACAGTCCTCCTCCTTCCTCCCTCCATATTCCTTCTTTGATAATCTTTGCCAGCTGAAGACAACTATCACTAAATATAGCTCACTTTTACTAAAAAGAAATCATAGCGCTGTAAAAATCAGCAATCAATAAAGTCGTGTATAATAATATTTGAAAGAAACAATCTAATGTTTAACAGGTTTTGTCTCTTGCATAAAGATAAGTTCAGCCTCTAACAATCATCTTCTGGCAACAAATTTGGGCTTGTGATCATCCAGATGTTCATTTCCTTTTCTGTTGTATCACACAAACGTAGATTGCTCTTTCCTGTACATATTAATAATAACTAGTAATTTCTGAAAGTTTTCAGGCAAGGTCATAACCCCAGCCCTGTCACTTAGTAGTTGTGTGATAGTCTGCATATAAGTTAACATTTTTTCTTTTTCAATCTTTATTTTTTTAGAGAAGTTTTAGGTTTACAGAAAAAATCGTGCAGAAAATGCATAGAGTTCCCATACACAGTCTCTCCCCCTTGCACATAATTTCCCTTATTCTTAGCCTCTTGTACTATTGTGGTCCATTTGTTAAACTGATGAGATAATATTAATACAGTATTGTTAACTAACTTCCATAGTTTAAATTAGGGTTCACTGTTGGGGTTGTACTGTTCTGTGGGCTTTGACAAACACATAATATTATGTAGCCATCATTACATTACCCTGCAGAATAGTTTCACTGCCCTTAAAATGCTCTGTGTTCCACCTATTTATCTTTCCTCCTTTGCTTGAATCTCTGGCCACCATTGATTTTTTGTTGTTGTTAGGTGTTATAGACCTGATTTCGACTCATAGCGACCCCATGTGACAGAGTAGAACTGCCCCATAGAGATTTTGTCTGTGATCTTTACAGAAGGAGAAGATCTTAAAGCATTTCTCCAGTGGATCCACTGAGTGGGTTCCAAGAACCAACGTTTAGATTAGCAGCCAACTGATTGCACTACCAGGGTTCTTTATTGATCTTTTTAATTCCTCTATTAGTTTTGCCTTTCCCAGAATTTTATATAGTTGGAATCATACAGCTGGTAGCTTTTCCAGACTGGCTGATTTCACTTAGCAATATGTATTTATGTTCCCTTCGTGTTTGTTTGTTTGTTTGGTTTGATTTGGGTTTTTTTGTGGCTTGGTAGCTCATTTCCTTTTATCATTGAATAATAACTCCATCGTGTGGATGAACCACAGTCTGTTTATCCATTTACAATAAGCACAAGAAATACATCTTAGTTGCTTCCCGTTTTTAGCAATAAAGAACAGAACTGGTGTAAACATTTGTGTGTAGGAGTTTGTGTGGACATCAGTTTTCAGCTGTTGTAGGTTAAAAACCTAGGATCGTGAATGCTGGATCATATGGTAAGCCACTGTTTAGCTTTGTAAGAAATTGCCAGACTGTCATTCAAAGTGGCTGTACCATTTAGCGTTCTTACCCGCAATGAATAAGAGTTCTCGATGTTCCACATCTTCATCATCATTTCATATAGTTTTGGATTTTAGCCATCCTAATAGACGTGTAGTGGTATCTCATTGTTCTTTTAATTTGCAATTCCTTGAAAGTGTTTGATGTTGAGGATCTTTTCACTGGCTTATTTGTATATCTTATCTGGTGAGGGGGTTTGTTCAGATCTTTTGCCCATATTATAATTGAGTGGTTTGTTTTTTCTTGCTGAGTTTTAAGACTTTGTTGTATATTTGTAAATCTGTTCTTCAGGTCTGTGGCTTATCCCTTCATTCTTTTAACAGTGTCTTTCACAGAGCAGAAATTTTTAATTTCAATGAATTCCAACTTATCATATTTTTATTTTATGGATTATGCTTTTGATGTTGCACCTAAAAACTCATAGTCATGCCCAGGGTCACCTAGATTTTCTCCTTTGTTATTTTCTAGAAGTAATATAGACTTGCATCTTGCATTTAAGTCTATGATCCATTTTGAGTTAATTTTTGTGAAGGGTGTAAAATCTGAGTCTAGATTCCCTTTTTGCAAGTGGATGCCCAGTTGTCTCAGTGCCAATTGTTCAAAAATACTGTCTTGCTCCATACTATCTTTGCTTCCTTGTCAAAGATCAAGTTGACTGTTTTTGCTGTTAGGTGAAATTGAGTCAGTTCCAACTCATAGCGACTCTATGTACAACCGAACAAGCACTGACCAGTCCTACACCATCCTCACAATCGTTGCTATGTTTCAGCCCACTGTTGCAACCACTGTGTTGACAAGGTATTTGTGTAGGTGGATATCTGGGCTCTTTGTTCGGTTGCACTGATCTATTCGTCTATTCTTTTGCCATTACCAGACTGTCATGTTCACCGTAGCTTTATGGAAAGTAATGAGGTTGTGGAGTGTCAGTTTTACAACTCTGTTCTTCAATACCATGTTGGCTTTTCTTTGACTCTCGTCACTTTGCTGATTATTCACAAAATAACTTGGTGGGATTTTGATTGAGATTTCATTGAATACAGATAAAATTATGAATAATTGACATATTGATAAAATTAGCTCTTCCTTTCTATGAACATGGAATATTTCTCTATTTGATTTCTTTCATCAGAATTTTATAATTTTCCTCATATAGATCTTGTACATATTTTATCAGATTTATACACAAGTTTTTTAGCACTAATGTAAATAATATTATGTTTTTAATTTCCAATTCCAATTTTTCATTTAATGAAATTTTCTGGCCATCAGTTATTTTAAAATAATAGAATTGATAATAATCCATATCATAGAATTGTTTAGCAGTTATGATAACTGTGATGTTGTATGTAAAGCATCTAACATAAAAATACTCAGTAACCATTATCAAGAATGAATATTACTGTTGTTATCTTTATAATTATTGTTTTAAAATATAATTTTATCATTATTATGAACATTTTTGATAATATATAAATTATTTAACATAATACAGTTCTTAAGTAAAATTTTCCCCTTTAATATGATAGACTGATAGTAACCTCTATTTTAATGAATGATTCATCTTTTGCAGAAATGATATATATCCTGCTTTTAAGACTACAAGAGGACAAATTAGGGAATGGCACATTGATGCATAAGTAAGTGGCATTCAGCCATAACAGGTAAATAAGTTTAAGATGAAAACTATTTTAAAGTTGCCTTATGTGAATTTTAAAATGACTGTGAAAAGGATGAGTTCTTTGAGCTACTTAAGAATGAGCATGATAGAGGCAAAGTAAGAATGTAAGCAAATGTGATGTAAGGGAGTAATGAAATGAGATAGAATAGTACCTGGCATATTTTACATCATGAAATCTATTGGACTATGTAGCCAAAAATCAGAGCTTTTTGATTGATATGTGCTGCACTTTGAAAAGAAAATGAAAAGTGAGTTAGAAATAACAGAAAACAAGAGGATTCAACCTACTCATTTTGGAAAACATTAAAAACAAGTAGAACAATACCAAAAAACTCTTTAAGTAGAAGTGAAATGTCTTATTAGTTGACACAAATTAAACTAGAAACAATCCAATTAAGGGAATGTTCATGTTGCAACATGCTATTTCAGTTTTCCTCCTTGATCTTCTAGCTGATACAAATACTCAGACAGATTCATGCATGACTTTTGTGGATTTCTCTTTTGTTTTTGAGTATCATTCGGAACACATGGACTTTTATATATCCTGTGTTTTTCACTCACTTGTTGTTTTGCTTGTTGAATGTGGTTTAGCCAGTGGGAAACACTGGACAAAGTATTATAAGCTCATCTTAAATGTTCATACCCCAGATATGTAATTCAATCATTTCTCCAGGGAGGCTCAGTGTTTTGACAGTGAAATAAAGCAGGCTTAAGCGGATGAAAAAAATTGAAGTTAGAGAGAGGTGGTGGTTGTACAATACTGCGGATGAACTAAATGCCACTCAATTAAGTGCTTAAAAGTGGTTAATTGTAAATTATGTGAATTCACCTCAGTTAACAACAGCGATATTAGGCTTGAGGACCATGGGAAGGAAAAAGGAGAGAGGAATACAGTTAAATAAGGAGGGAGAGAAGAATCACTAAAATGTATTTCTAGGTACTGCATTAAGACTTTTTCATAATTTAATCTAATAGCAAATCCTTTGAAGTCTTTCCTCATAGGATTTGAACACACCAAGAGGTGCCAAAGAAGAAAGGCCTTGTGGCCTGCTTTCAGAAAAATTATAGCCAAGACGACCCAATGAAGCAGTTTTACTGTAACACTTGGGGTTGTCATGCATCAGAATCAACTCGATGGCAGTGGGTTTTATTTTGGTTTTACATAGACATGTATACCAAAATCCTTGCCATCAAGGCAATTCTGACTCATAGAGACCCTGTAGGACAGTGTAGAACCGTCCCATAGGATTTCCAAGGAGCCTCTGGTGGATTTGAACTGCCAACTTTTAAGTTAGCAGCCGAGCTCTTAACCACTGAACCACCAGGACTTCTATACATATATACATACATATACATCTATATATATATGAAATTTGTACATAAGTTTATATGTAGGCATATATTATATTAAAATAAAGAATTTGGGGTTTTGATTGGTAAACTAACTTTTATAGGTTACTCAGCTAAAATAAAGGAAAACGGATTTCAAACTAGGTTAGTTTGATACAGAACAATTTCATGAAAACGATAAGAATCTAAACAGTATACACGCAATTTAAGAAATTCTATCAATTTGTGTGTGTGTGTATGTGTGCTTTAGGTGAAAGTTTACAGCTCAAGTTAATTTCTTATTCAAAAATTTGTATACTTTGTTTTGTGACATTGGTTGCAATCCCCACAATGTGACAGCACACTCCCTCTTTCCACTCTGTGTTCCCTCTGTCCATTTAACCAGTTCCTGTCCCTTCCCACCTTCTCATCCTGCTTTTGGACAGGAGATGCCCATTTGTTCTCCTATATGTGATTGAAATAAGAAAAACATTCCTCACATGTATTATTTTTTGTTTTACAGTCCTGTCTAATCTTTGTCTGAAGAGTGGGCTTCGGGAATGATTTCAGCTCTGGGTTAATGGAGCATCAGTGAACCATAGTTTCAGGGGTTTCTTCAGTCTCTGTCAGACCATTAAGTCTGATCTTTTTATGTGAATTTGAATTCTGTTCTACATTTTTCTCCTGCTCTGTCCTGGACTCTCTGTTGTGTTCCCTGTTAGGGAGGTCATTGGTGATAACCCGGCACCATCTAGTTTCTTCTGGTATCATGCTGGTGGAGTCTCTGGTTCATTGGGTCCTTTAGTCCTCTGGGCTAGTATTTTCCTTGTGTCTTGGTTTTCTTTATTCTCCTTTGCTCTGAGTGGAATGGGGCCAATAGATGTATCTTAGACGGCTGCTTACAAGCTTTTAAGACCCCAGGTGCTAATCACCAAAGTGGTATGTAGAACATTTTCTTTATCAACTATATTATGCCAATTGACCTACATGCACAATCAGATTTTAAGGGGATAAAATGTACCATATTTTTACACACATAATGTGCATCTTCTACCTTTGTCAACCATGCCCTCTCCTGAGAGGTATTTTCATAAGTGTGCTATGCTAATTATTTCTATAGTGCACTTATGAAAATATCACCTGGGGGAGGGCGTGATTGGCAGACAAACATAGAAGGCACAAGTTATACGTTATACGTGTAAAAATACAGTAGTCCCCCTAACAGAGAAATTGGTTTAACTACAGCATAGAAGATAAAATTGAAATGTATTATAATAAAATATATTTGATTTTAACATGAAAACAATAATAACACTATTTCTGAGCCTTTTACCTATGAACATGGTGATGGAAATGTAAAATAATCATTCCCTTTTGATATTTTAGCTACAGTCAACTTGTAAATTTTGGAATAATGCAACTCTACCGAAACCTTTCCAGCCAAGTGTTTTTCAGGCTGCATTCTGGAGTTTTACTCTCATGGAGGAAAAAGAAAAACCAGTGAATCACACTATTCAACTGTTTCTGATATCCTTGCATGGAGCCTGAGAAAGCAAGGTAGTTCCAAAGCAACAGTGGAATTGCTCCACAGTCCAGCTCAGGAGTATAAAAAATACTTACTTTCAGAATCTTCTTGTCAATATCCTTGACAGATTCAGGACTCAGGCAGTCCAACCCTAACAAGAGTTCCTTTATATCTTGTTTTTCTTTTTCAAAGTCAGCTGTTTTTGCACTCATTAAAACCCTAGCCAAAAGATGAATATATACAGCATGCAATGTTTGCTAATTGCATCTTTTGTTTTCTGACTTGATTGAAGAGTGATTTTACATGAAATGAATCATTAAAAAATCCAGTAATAATTCAATCACATTTTTTAAAACATAATTTACTTGGCTCTCTAGCAACCAACATTAAATGCTAATAAAAAGTTTCTTCTATCCTACATGTATTACATTATACTATTTAATTGTACAATTCTAGTGTTATTCAAAACTGAGGCCCACTTATAGATAGTGATAGTGAATTGAACTGAAATTCCTTTGTCAAGTGGTGATTCATTATCATTTAGGTAAAGCAAGGATGCTTTGTGTCTGATAATAGGCATAATTATAATGTAAACAAGACCAAAAACATGGCAGAGAGTTTGAACAATTTAAATGATATCGTTAAAATGACAATAATTACATTGATATCAGAAACATAAAATGCTTTACATTTGCAGATTGCCAATGAAATAAGTCTAAGTAAAAATACTATTAATATCAACATGATAACACATAGATGAAATAGATAATAATAGAATAGTACAAATTTACCTTCATTTACAATAAATAACAATGAACTGATCATAGTAGGTTCCCATTCCTCGTCATTTTTATAAAACAGCTTGCAGGTCCCATGTTTTAGAAGACATATTTGCTCTACTATCCCCTTTGTCAAATCATTCTGTCACAACTTCAAATCCTTTCCAGCTTTTTAGAAGATACATTCGTTCCATTCTCTTTTTTGACTAGTTATTTTTCTGTCACAACTTTATGTTGTTATATCATGTGCGTATCTAATTTTTTTCTTCACCAATAACTCACCACATTCCATTTTGTTCTGACTCAAGCATCTAAATCCCTCTTCCATTTTATGAATAAAAATATTTAATTTTGCCTCATAAGTAGAAATTCCTATGACTTACTTCATATAAACTAAAGTTATTTAGGAAACTAAAGTAGGCTTGTAGATGTTAGTGAATAATTTAGTTTCATTAGAAGTTTTCTCAGGCAAACTGAACTCCAGTTAAGACTGTACAGTAAGTCATCTGGTTAGGAATGTCCAACTTACGGACAACTCATACTCACTCTTTAATGTTACGTGAATTTGCCCTAACTTTGAAACAGTTGAACCAACCTCTACTGACAACGAATTCTTCATCACAATCACTTTCACTTGCTGCACCTTTACTTGGGCTAAATGTAAGGGTAAATAAGAACTGTATGCACCTATTCTGACTTACCTACAAATTCTTAAAGACACACAGAGGAATGGATCTTGTTGGTAACCCAGGGACTCTACATACATACCTTCAGGCTTTCCCAGTTCTACGCCTCTCTCCTGCTGGGCTGTATCTTTTCCTATAAGGCCCTCATTTTCAGGATCCCAGATATATCTGACCTTTAAGGCAACCCTCCAAGAAAGTTTCCACAGAGGAAGTAACTTTTGTTTTCCTTGCTAGTATCTTATCTCCTGTTTTAATGGCCTGTCTTATTCCATTCTGCATTCACTCCCATTAGCTCTTGGAATATCAGGAACAGAGTCATCACCATTTACCCTCTGGGTCCAATGATCCTTTTTAATTTGTAACACATTTATGTCATTCTACAAATAATTTACAGAAGACTAAAAGGGAGTTTGAAAAACAATGCTACCTGAAATATTAATAAGATTATAAAATTTTATAGAAATTTTTTCTATAGAAAACTTTTATTTTTTTCATAGAAAATTTTTATTCCATATTTTTGTGGTTTTGATGGTATGTAAGCTCTAAATGAGAAATATTTTCAACTGCAAGTAACTGCTATCAGATGTAATAAGGAACTTGAAACATATTATATGCACCTTGAAAATACTAATTTCAAAATACAAATACATCTTCAAGCTTATCATTACTACTGGGTCTTTTTGCATTTACATTGTCAAAATGCAACACTTTTGCAAGCCTTAACACTTCACACTTTTACTGAAGGGAGGACAGCAGTCTTCTTTGCTCCATAATTGCAAAACATTTTTATTTTTTATTTCTATATCATTTGTTTCCATCCAATCACATTTATATATACATCTGTTTTAAACATACGTTCATGTATGAACATATCAGGAACATTTTGGTGGAAAAATATCAGACATCTTTTTGGCAAAACAGGATGTTGGAATTTCTTATGACAAAATGTTGCATGATGAAATACTTCTTGTTGAAAGACTAACTGGATAAGAATTTCATATTTCCTTTTTGTCCTTAGAAGTTGTCACGGTTTGAATAATGTCCCCCCAAAAAATGTGTGTCTCGAAAGCTCCTAGTCTGGGGGAAGACTGATGATGACAAGGACATTCCTCCAGAACCGACAGAGAGAGAAAGCCTTCCCCTGGAGCTGATGCCCTGAATTCGGACTTGTAGCCTACCGGACTGTGAGAGAATAAATTTCTCTTTGTTAAAGCCATCCACTTGTGGTATTTCTGTTATAGCAGCACTAGATAACTAAGACAGAAGTATTGTTCATTCCTTGATTCTCAAGTCTGAGAAAATTAATCTAGAATGTCATCATCTGAAGACCTATAGTCTGAAAATCCACTTATATGATCAATTTTACCATCATCTTTAGAGTCTAGCTTGCTGTCTTTTTGTATTCATCTTCTAATTGGTCCCATAATTCTGAAATGTTTACCTATACCAATTTTATTGTTTGCTATTATGGATTGACAATGAAAAATTCTGAATTATAAACTATATACAATAAAAGGTAAGAATTAAAAAAAATTACATTTTTCCTCCATTTTTATGTCTTTTGAAAAATAATGCAATACTTTAAAAAACACGATAAGAAAATTAAAAGATGATGTAATCATGATAATTTATTTTAGTATTTCATCATTATAGGCAATTCCATTATTCTACCTTATTTTATTTTTAATCTTTTTAAACTTAATTGGAAATAATTACTGAAAAATAATAAAACAATACTTAAAATGATGAATTAAAAAATGTTTCCTGACAGAAAAAATAAATACAATATGATCACATAATTTTTTGTAAATTCATAAAAGATTCCAGTGGATCCACATGGTGATATAAAGATAAAATGAATTTTATTCATTTTTAAAGAAAATAAGTACATATTCTCTTTGGTTTTTGATACAAACACAAACACAAAATCATAAATTATTAAGTCCTTACAAATAATAAAAACTACTCGAGAAAAAAATGTAAAAATTCAAAAACTAAAATTAAATCTAATGGACCCTATTGTATATAGGTGGTTAATGAGTGCTTTATTTAATAATTTAATGTATGTGTATTTAAAATACATTTAGTTAATTACTTAGACTATATCTGCTTATTTTTATTTAAGAGGGATTTGAGAAGGATGGGTAGAGACTACACTCTGATAACTTTTTTAACCTAACATATATGCACATAGATGATAAGAATTGAGAGAGAAAGGAAGAGGGGAAAATTATCACATTGATTAGAGAATGAAGGAGCAATACTAATTTCCTCATTTTTTAACTTGAATTCCTGACAGGTAATTCATTGTGAGAACTTTTGTTTTATGTTACCAGCAGGCAGAACACAAATTTATGTAATTGCGTTACAAAGTATTTTGGTTATGCCAAGTCAGAACGGAGTCTGATACTTCCTGTTGATAACCCTAAGTTTCTCAACAATGGTAATCTTTCATGCCTAAAACAAATGTATCTGACATGGGTTTATGGCTCACAATGGTTCCAAGAACCAGTCTAGCAATAAGTTTGAAATATTTGATGAATATATAACAGTGTTTACAGTTGTGTCTGAAATAATATTCCTTTATTGGGATTGGCTGAGGTATTAGATGAAATAATAGTGATAATAATAGAAATAATAAACTTATTCCTAGAACAACAGTGTCTTCATTGATAGTGGGCATTGTTTTTACCATAAGACTTCAGGGGTTTGATGAATCAGTTACCTAGAGATTCAAGGCTTTCTCTGTCTATGACTCCCAGGGGTGCTTTACAAATCTTCAAAATAATTTATAAGAGAAAAATATTCAAGTCACATTAATAAGTTTTGTTTCGTTTTGTATTGTATTTGTCTTCAGGGAAATTAGGAGGTCCTTCCTCACACAGCTTAACCATAGTTGAAATATCCAGATATCAAGAAGTGTTTGCCCTGAGCTATTTATATTTTGTTATTTGAGATCTATTCTAAAGTAAATGGCTACTGGAGGGGCAACCTATTTAGCAATTGTCAGTCATCCCTGCTTTCTGGTATGGATTAAATCAGGCAGCAAACATTTATAGAAAGTTTACAATGGCATTGCTCTAAATATATAAATAAAACTAACAAATACTTTATGAAGGAGTATGAGGGGATGACACTCAAATTTATGTAATTACCATAAAAAAGGGATGTTTGAACTACTAATGGAATGCACAGACAGAGTATATTGATTTTGCTGGAAAATGGGAGGAAAGAAAAGCTTAGTATAGTGTAAATTCAATGGACCTGTGGTCTAATGCTTACTAGGCTGAAATACCCATTGCCGTCAAGTCCTCATAACGACCCTATAGGACAGAGTAGAGCTGCCCCACAGGGTTTCCAAGGAGCACTTGGTGGGTTTGAACTGCCGACCATTTGGTAAGCAACTGAACACTTAACCACTACACCACCAGGGTTTCCAGGCTGAAAATAGGATAGTGGAAATAAAAGTTTGGATAGGAGATAGGACAGTAGAGTTTTAGCTCCCTGGCGTTAGTCTGCTGAGGGTTGTACTTGGTAAGGTGCTAGCTATGTCTGGTTATATTTTTTGTTTTTCTTTCTCATGGTTAGATGGAGCCCGTGAAGCTAATAAGATCATCTTATTCATATTTAAATCCCTGTTACCTAGCATGGAACAGGCTCAAATTGACTGTGAACTTTCTTTTTGAATTATCTTTATCAAACACAAGTCTTTACGATGAAAGTCCTATTTCTGAAGTTAATCTCTGAGTATCAAGCTTATTAAAAAAAAAGAGAAAAAAGAAAAACAACTTTTCTTTTCAACAACAGGAAAGTATAATTTCTGGCCTTACATATTCTGGAGTGGTTTAGTAGCTTCAGGATCATTTCTCCTTGAAAATCTTGAAGTTAGAAAACTTTCGTATTCTAAATGCAGGAGTTAGAACTGTACAACAAATTGTCCTGTAGTGGTTGGTTGCAGCAACTAGTTTTACCAGATTTATAGAGGATCAAGCTTAGTTGATACTGAAATGGGAAGCTCTTGAGGATGGCAGCAGGCAGGACAGGTACAAAATATGTATACCTAGGTTCCCTACATCTCAGCAGCTGATAAGAACAAGTCAAGGTACATTAAGAGTAATGACACAAATTTTGTTTGTACCCTGTCTTAGGCTGGGTTCTCTAGAGAAGCAAAACCAGTAAAGTGTATAAATATGTATATATAGAGAGAGATTATATCAAGGAAACAGCTCAAGCAGTTGTAGAGGCTAAAACATCCCAAGTCCATGGATCAGGGTAGGGGCCTCTCCCAAGTCACACAGCTGCAGAAGCTGGCAAGCCCAAGATTGGCAGGTCGGAGAGCAGGGCTCTGGCTCACAGGCTGTGCAGATTGACAAATCCCAGGTTCAGCAGATAAGCTGACAGCTCAAGTCCCAAGAATGGGAGATGAGACAACAGGAAGCAGCCGCAGGATCCAGAGAGAGCAAAAAAACCAGAATGTCTGCTTATATTCAGATGCAGGCCACACTCCCAAGGAGACTCCCTTTCATCTGATTGGCTACTCACAGTATATTCAATCATGGGAGTGATTACATTAAAACACTGAGAATCATGGCCCAGCCAAGTTGACATACAATCTTAACCATCACACACCCTTTCTGTATAATGATAAGTTTATAAGCTCCTAGATGGCAGAGGTCATGTATGTTCCAACAATATCTCTGGCCTCTGGAATAACCATTTCTAGACCCAGCTATTTTCTTCTTTGAATTTGTTGTTGATACTCTTTGTGTTTTCACTATGAAGGCATGCTGTTTAAAGGACTGATTCAGAATTTTTGTAATGAGTGATGAATTTTGGTACCCATTATCTGGGATCCAGTGTAACCCCAGCAGACCCTGGACA
This sequence comes from Dugong dugon, assembly GCA_030035585.1. Lineage (NCBI taxonomy): Eukaryota > Metazoa > Chordata > Mammalia > Sirenia > Dugongidae > Dugong > Dugong dugon. The sequence continues at coordinate 110,934,969 of CM057467.1, forward strand.
TTGTAATTCTGCTGATACGAGTCAATGATAAAATCTTGTTTTTTCTTTCTTGAAAATTTGCAAAACATGAAGGCACCTGTCAATGACTGCACATACATTTTATTCTAGTCTACTTCTTCTTGGCCTTTTTATTATTTTTCATGAAACTTTTCAAAACATGGTGCAATGCATTCTTCCTTACTGCAAAAGTAGTACTTACCGCTCAAAGAAATAAAGCCAAGGGAATTTTTTTCCTCAAGAAAATTATCACTACAGTGCATTCTTCATTATTGAAAAAGCAGTTCTTACAGGCAAAATTAATAAAACTAAAGGAATTTGAATCACAGGAAAATTACCACTAGTATGTATTTGTCATTATAACAAAAGCAGTACTAACAGCTACGAAGCAGAAACAGCTGCCCTGAAATACTGCAAAACTACTAACAGTGTGCATTCAACCTGCTACACATGGAAGCAATCATGGAGCTATGAGATTGAATGCAGGGAAAGAATAACTTACAGGAGTTCCAATCTCTTGAAAAGTACCATTGCAATGCATTATTCATTATTGGAAAGGCATTATTTACTGTTCAGAAGCTAGAAACGAAGGGAACCAGTAACACCTGGAAACAAGAATGGCATAAAGGAAAAAATGGCCATTATGACTGAGTGAAGACTGACAATAGCATATTCTCTTCATAAGTACATTCTCAAGAGAACATAGTAACTGGGAAACATTGTGAAGAGACTTATCTAACAGAAATAAAGGCAAACCTGTCAAAAGTTTAGCAAATTCACACATCTGAGAGGCTTCACCTAAGACAATGCTCAATCTACACAAAAATGAGGATTCCATTCAGGATTTTTTGAGTTTCACACATTTCAAAAGGTTCCCACTTTGAGGCTAAATGTGTTAAAATCAGGCTACCCCCTTTGCAAAGAACAACAGAGACATAAAAAGTGGGTGGAATAGTGTATCGTGTCAGCAAACTGTCAGTAAAGGGCCAGGTAGTAAACGTTTTAAGCACTGCAGACTATATGGTCTCCATTGCAACTACTCTACTTTGTCACTGTGATGTCAAAGTGGCTGTTGACTATACATAAAAGAACGAGCACTTTTGTTTCCAATACAACTTTATTTACAAAAATAGACAGCAGGCTGGATTTGATTTGGCCCTTGGACAGTAGCTTGTTGACACCTCGTCTACAGTTGCTACTGGTAGATGGCTGCAAAAGTCAGGTCAAGATGGGATTACGTACTGGTGATTACCAATGGAAGAAGCCCTGGTTGCTCGGTGGTTAAGCACTCGGCTGCTAACTGAAAAGTCGGCGGTTCAAATTCACCAGTTGCTCCACAGGAGAAAGATGTGACAGTCTGCTTCCATAAAGATTACAGCCTTGAAAACCCTAAGGGGCAGTTCTACTCTGTAGTATAGGGTCGCTATGAGTTCAAATTGACTCAACAGCAATTAGTTTTTGTTACTGACCATGGAAGATAAGCAAAAGTGATGTCTGCCACTCCCAAGTTAACAAGTTAAGAAATGGTACTGTCCCTACTATTTCTTCTCCCATTTGCCAAATGGGAGGATACAGAGTATTCTAACCCTTATGGGAAGGCAGATTATACAAATGGGAATCTGAACCCTTGAGTCATGCAGTGGCTGTTTCTATTCATAAGAAGTAAACTTTAAAGTGTTAAGCCTGTGGAATTTGGTCATATGTTCATTACAATAGCTAACAACTCCCTAAATAATAATAAAGATTAAAAAAACCAAACCTGTTGCCACCGTCGAGTGGATTCCGACTCCCTAAATAATACGATATTCCAATAACAAAATAAAACCCATTGCCATCGAGTCAATTCTGACCCATAACAACCCTATATGGTATTTGTTAAACAAATAAATGTTAAACAAATACATAAATGTGTTTATAAATAAATAAATCAAAATTTAATCCAGTTTTACCTGGGAATCTCCACAGGTGTTTCTTGGTTGCTTCCAAACAGTCTCATCACGTTTACCCTATCTAGACTCTATTATTGACTTGTGCTGCTTTAAAATTTATCAGATACTGGTATCTCAGCAAGTGTCGGTGTCTGCTATGGATGCAGTGCCCAGGTATCCCAGTGCTGTGAGTGCCAGTGGCCACTTTGACTCTATGCTTTTCAGTGATGAAGACGGATTTCTCAATGCCCTGTAAGTTGCAGCCCTACTGATGCCAAAGTAATATAGCAGTCTTTAACCACTAAAAGGGAATGGGTCTTGGGGGATAGGAGCAAAGCTATGCTCTCTTCTCCATGTGGAAGTAGCAACAATGCCTCTCCCCATTTTTTAACATTTTGTCACTACTTGACTATATTGCAAAGATGCAAGAATTACTTTATGAAGCCATTTCCTTCAGCTTGTTCCTCACTTCTTAAATCATGAAGTGCACATAAAATTCCATAAGGTTGTTGGAGACAGGAGTGGACCAGGTCACACCTCTTCCCCCATAGCTTTCTCCAGGTATCAGCACAAAACTGCTCACAGGTCCCTTAGGTAATGCACACCAACCTAAGTGAATAAATCCTGATGGGCATGGGCATGTATACAGACATCCCAGGCTACCATTTTAGGGCCAGCTATGAATCTCTCCTATTTGGATTTGAAAGCTCAGAAAGAGGACATTAAAAAATAAGCATTAAAGCATTGCCCTGTCCCTTCCTGGATATCTTTATTCAAATGTTTTAGTAAAACAGTTAGCATATTGCCTTAAACATAATAATTACTAAATATATATTTTTGAATGAGTCATATATGTTGACTCATACAATGACGCATTTACAAAAACACATATTCACTTGCTACTTACATTTATTTTGGTCAAGACTGTTTTAAAAACATTTTGTAAGTTTGGATACTTTGTGTCAAAACAAAGTGTACATAAATGTATTTTTATGATGTGCATAAATTTCCCGCAGCCTATTCATAGACTGTGGACTCCAAGCTAAGACCACTTGATATAGTTAAATTCCAGTATACCACAAAGGAACAAACTAAGACCTTTTAAATTTACTTGGATAAAATGGTAGGAGTGGGTTAGAAGACCAAATCCAAGAGGGTCAGTTCATTGCCTTTATATTAAATCATTCAGTCTCCCTTCCTTTTACAAATGAAAAGTAACCTAAAAAAATAATTCTTAGAATGCCCTAAGAACAGAAGCATCACCCAGGGCTACTCTTTCCTAAAAGAAATACAATCATTTTTATTGATGGCCTAGGATAATTCAGACGTCACGCATCATTCTCCTTTAAACTGAGCAATAACAGAGCTGATCAGAATTTTCTAAACATCAGACATTTACTTAATTGTGTCCATCACTGCCTCATGCATTTAAGGAAGATTCCTCTTTTGTCACTTTTGGAGGTGATAGGACCTTTACGAGGTTTTTGTAGATCTTGTTTGCTCATTTTTGTAGGCTCATTCCATATCATATTAAACATATCAAAGTTCATGCATATTCCGCATGAAAGATTATTTATGTATAATTTTATGAGTTGGTTTTTGGTGCAGGTATCTGGTGTTATGTTTGGTAGGCATACAATTATACATTTATAAAGTTTAGTTTTGTAACGGTTTGCTGTTCTGAAACCAATACCTTTTCTTTCCCTTTAATATCAAACATTTTTGTACATCTTGAAAAGCAGCTGGTCTCAGGCATGTGTGCAAATGACTAATGTATAAAACCATCTTGGAAGGATATGGTTAGCTTAGATTGACATACATTACTGATAATGGATATATGGGACTGAATATTTTCTTCTGTTCAAACATAGATCCAAACAAAGTAATGATTTCAAAGATTAGTGTAGAAAAGCTAGGTGATAAAGCTAAAAATAAGTTAGTATCCTGAGTTAAGGGAGCAAATACAAAGAATAAGGAATTAGTTATAGCACTAATCTATTTGTTAAACACACTTTGTAAAGAAGACTGGTCTATACATATTCATCACTGTATTCATTGTTTATAGCAGTTACTAAATGAATAAGTATGATTCATTTGATATCATGCTGACGTGAATTTTAAGGCACTCAGCGCCAACCTCCCTTTCATAATATGGATGTGTGATTGACATCCAAGTTAGCCAACTACCTTGGGCTTGTTTCATTTAACATTATTCTTACTTCGCAACAAGACTATCAGTGCCATTCACCACCAAATCTGTAAGTAGAGGCAAGTTACTTTAACCTAACTGAATTTCAGGCAGTGAAAATAGAAATGATATGTCCCTTGCATGTTATTGTGAGGCCTGGAGATAGCACACACGAAACAACCTGAACCAGAACAGGGTCAGCTGAGTAGAGGTATAATAAAGGACAGCTATTATTACTACAGGACCCTGGTAGTGCGGTGGTTAAGTGTTCAGCTACTAACAAAAATGTCGGCAGTTCAAACCCACCAGCCGCTCCTTGGGAACCCTATGGGGCAGTTCTACTCTATCCTATAGGGTCACTATGAGGCAAAATTGACTCAGTGGCAATGGGTTTTGGTTTTTGTTGTTGTTGTGTATTATTATTACATTTTTCAAATGAGGAAATTTAGTCAATTGGAAATGATCGCCTTCCCCTCAACTTGATTCTTCTATTCTTCCCTGACCTCTGGCCACCCAGATGAAGACCATATTTCCGAACATTCCTTGCATGTGGATGTAGCCTTTCGATTGGGTTCTTATCAATGAAAAATGAACAGAACAAATACGAGCAACATTCAATTTATTTGATCAAAATGAAATTTCTTGCCTATAGAACTCTCTCTTTCTTCTTCATGTAGGCTAGAACACGAATGAGGTGAGAACTTAGCTCTGACCGTACAGACGGCAACTGTTTTCTGAGGGAGGATAGAGCGACTTTCAAGAAGGAAAATTAGGGTCTTGAATGATGTTACAGAGCATAAATTCTCCATCTGTCCAAATGAAGAAGTTAAAAGTATTTAATTATCTAATCTACCTGTTCCTTTTTTTTTTCCGTGAAGATATAATTATTTGCTCATCAAAACTTACAAAAACAATGTATTTCTTGGCTGTTTATAAGCAGATTGGGATATGCTTTTTCTCCACTTCATCCCTTTTTGTTACTTTTATTTGAATAATAAAAATACGGTAATGACTAGAATAATACTTAAAATTTGTAACTATAATATGCTAGAGAGCATACTAAGGACTATATGTGTTAACTCATTCTGTCTTCATAAGAACTCTATGTGGAGATGCTATATATTATCATCTTCATTTTATATATGAGGAAATTAAGTCACAGAAAATTTGAGTACATTGCCAATCGTCATTTAATTAAAAATAATGGAGCTAGAAAGCAGATTGCCTAGGTTCAATATCTTAGCTCTTCTATTTTTAAGGTCCTCTATTTTTAAACTGAATGACCACTGGAAGAATATATGGCAAAAAAAAAAAAAAAAAATTAGCATGTTTACTTCTGGCAGATAGGCTATAGTTTATTTTTTATTTCTTTTTTTAAATAATATATATATTCTATCATAAACATTTATTTATTATACATCACGTACGTTTATTACAATTACATAATATATACCAAAACCGAACCAAATCCGTTGCTGTCGAGTCCATTCCGACCCATAACAACCCTAGAGGACAGAGTAGAACTGCCCCATAGGGTTTCCAAGGAGTGGCTGGTGGATTTGAACTGCTGACCTTTTGGTTAGCAGCTGTATCACTTAACCACTGTACCACCAGGGCTCCATAAAATATATATATATATACACACATATATATATATATATATATATATATATACACACACACACACATATATACATATACATATGTATATATATATATATAAATGTACATGTATAACTATTATGTATATGTTGTTGTTATTAGGCACTGTCCAGTTGATTCCCACTCATAGTGACCCTTTGTACAACAGAAGGAACCATTGCCCAGTCATGTGCCACTCTTACAATAGTCATTATGCTTGAGCCCATTGTTGCAGCCACTGTGTCAATTCATCTTGAGTCTTCCTCTTTTTCACTGACCCTCTATTTTACTAAGCATGATGTCTTTCTCCAGGGACTGCTACTTTCTGATAACATGTCCAAAGTACATAAGACAATGTCCTGTTATGCTCCCTTCAAAGGCACATTCTAGCTGTGCTTTCTTCCCAGACAGATTTGTGCCTTCTGCTGGCAATATTCTTCACCAACACTATAATTCGATGGCATCAATTCTTCTTCCATCTTCTTTATTTACTGTCCAACTTTCCCATGCATGTGAAGAAATTGAAAAATACTGTGGCTTGGCCAGGCTCACCTTAGTACTCAAAGTAACATCTTTGCTTTTTAACACTTTGGAGAGGTCTTTTGAAGCAGAGTTGCCCAATGCAACACATCATTTGATTTATTGGCTGCTGATTCTATAGGTGTTGATTGTGGATTCAAGTAAAATGAAATTCTTTACAACTTCAGTCTTTTCTCCATTTATCATGATGTTGCATATTGGTCCAGTTGTGAGGATTTTTGTTTTCTTTATGTTGAGGTGTAATTCATACTGCAGGCTGTAGTCTTTGATCTTCATCAGTAAGTGCTTAAAGTCCTCTTCACTTTCAGCAAACAAGGTTATGTCATCTGTGTGTGGCAGGTTGTTAATGAGTCATCCTCCAATCCTTATGCCATGTTCTTCTTAGAGTCCAGCTTCTGGAATTATTTGTTCAGCATACAGATTGACTAAGTATAGTGAAAAAGACAGCCCTGATGCATACCTTTTCTGATTTTAGACCACCCAGTATCCCCTACTTCTGTTTGAATAACTGCCTATTGATCTATGTAGAGGTTCTTCATGAGCACAATTAAGTGTTCTGGAATTCCCATTCTTCACAATGTTATCCATAATTTGTTATGATCCAGGTAGTCGAATGCCTTTGCATAGGCAATAAAACACAGATAAACGTTTTTCAGGAGGTAGCATATGATTAGTGTTCTCTGCTTTCAGCCAAGATCCATCTGACATCAGCAATATCCCTCATTCCACATACTCCTCTAAATCTGCCTTGAATTTCTGGTGATCCCCTGTTGATATACTGCTGCAGCCATTTTTGAATTATCTTCAAGAAAATTTTACTCGAATGTGATATTAATTAATGACATTGTTCGATAATTCCTGCATTTTGTTGGATCACCTTTCTTTGTAGTGGGCACAAATATAGATGTCTTCCAGTTGCTTGGCCAGGTAGCTATCTTCCAAATCTCTTGGCATAGATGAGTGCGCACTCCCAGGGTTGCTTTTGTTTGTTGAAACATCTCAATTGGTGGTCTGTCAATTCCTGGAGCCATGTTTTTCACCAATGCCTTCAGTGTAGCTTGGATTTCTTCCCTCAATACCATTAGTTCCTCATCATATGCTACCTCCTGAAATGACTGAAAGTGGATCCGTTCTTTTTTGGTACTGTGACTCTGTTTATTTCTCCCAACTTCTTTTGATGTTTCCTGAGTCATTCAATACTTTGCCCACAGAATTCTTCACTATCACAACTTGATGATTAAATTTTTTTTTTCCATTTCTTTTAGCTTGAGAAATACCCAATGTGTTTTTCCCTTTTGGTTCTCTAACTCCAGATTTTTGCACATTTCATTATATTACTTTACTTTGTCTTCTTTTGCTGCCCTTTGAAATCTTCTGTTCTGCTTTTTAACTTCATCATTTCCTCTATTCATTTAGTTACTCTATGTTCAAGATCAAATTTCAGAGTCTCTTCTGACATCAATTTCAGTCTTTTTCTTTTCCTTTCCTGATGTCTTCCCACAATTCTTCTGATCTTTGGTCATTAGTGTTTAATCTGTCAAATCTGTTCTTGAAATGGTCTCCAAATTCAGATAGCGTATGCACAAGGTAATATGGTATCAATGACAGTTTTGTACTTCATCATAGTTCTTAAAATGTTCTTTTTGAAAATGTACATGATACAGTTCTTCTTCAACTTGTCATTTCCAACACAGTAAACCATAAGATTGTCTGATTCAGAATGGCTAATACCAGTCCATTGCAGCTCACTAATGCCTACAATATCAGTCTTCAAGCATTCTGTTTCATTTTTGACAATTTCTAATTTTCCTTCGTTCATGCTTTGTACATTCCATGTTCCAATTACTAATGTATGTTTGCAGCTGTTTCTTCTTATTTTGAGTTGTGTCACATCAGCAAACGAATGTCCTGAAATCTTTAACCATCCATGTTATTAAGATCTACTCTTCTCTGAGGAAGCACCTCTCCCCAGTCATATTTTGAGTTCCTTCCAACCTGAGGGGCTCATCTTCTGACACTATATCAGACAATGTTCCACTGTTTTTCATAAGGTTTTCACTGGTCAGTTAAACAACTGGGTCCTTCTTCCTAGTCTTGGTCTGGAAGCTCCCCTGAAACCTGTCCACCATGGGTGAACCTGCTGATATTTGAAATACCACTGGTATAGTTTACAGCATCACAGCAACACACAAGCCACCACAGTACAACAAACTGACAGACGAATGGTGGATATATATATATACATATATATATATATATATATATATATATTTATATTTATACATATATATATATATATTTATACATATATATATGTATATATATACACATATATATATATATATATATTTATATATGCACTGTACCAAAAAGAATTGATTGATGTGTGACCATTTCAGGAGGCAGCATATGATCAGAAACCAATGGTACTGAAGGAAAAAGCCCAAGCCACACTGAAGGCATTGGCAAGAAACAAGGCTCTAGGAATTGACAGAATACCAACTGAGATGTTTCAACAAACAGATGCAACACTGGACGTGGTCACTCTATTATGCCAAGAAATTTGGAAGACAGCTACCTGGCCAATGGACTGGAAGAGATCCATACTTATGCCTATTCCCAAGAAAGGTGATGCAACCAAATGCAGAAATTATCGAACAATATCATTAATATCCTAGGCAAGTACAATTTTGCTGAAGATCATTCAAAAGCAGCTGCAGAAGTACGTTGACAGAGATCTGCCAGAAATTCAAGCTGGATTCAGAAGAGGATGTGGAACAAGGGATATCATTGTTGATGTCTGCTGGATCCTAGCTGAAAGCAGAGAATACAACAAAGACATTTACCTGTGCTTTACTGACTATGCAAAGGCATTCAACTGTGTGGATCATAACAAATTATGGATAACGTTGTGAAGAATGAGAATTCCAGAACACTTAATTATGCTCATGTGGAACCTGTACATAGATCAAGATGCAGTCGTTCAAACAGAACAAGGGGATACTGTGTTGTTTAAAGTCAAGAAAAGTGTGCAACATCATGATAAATGGAGAAAAGATTGAAGTTGTAAAGGATTTCATTTTACTTGGATCCACAATTAACACCCACAGAATCGGCAGTCAAGAAATCAAAAAAGATGAGTTGAATTTGGCAAATCTGCTGTGAAAGACCTCTTTAAAGTGTTGAAAAGCAAAGCCTTCACCTTGAAGACTAAGGTTCGCCTGACCCAAGCCATAGTGTTTTTAATCGCCTCATATGCGTGTGAAAGCTGGAAGATGAATAAGGAAGACTGAAGAAGAATTGATGCCTTTGAACGGTGCTGGTGAAGACTATTGAATATACTATGGACTGCCAGAAGAAGGAACAAATCTGTCTTGGAAGAAGTGCAACCAGAATGTTCCTTAGAAACAAGGATGAGGAGACTACATCTCACATACTTTGGACATGTTATCAGGACGGGTTAGTCCCTGGAGAAGGACATCATGCTTGGTAAAGTAGAGAGTCAGCAAAAAAGAGGAAGACTTTCAACAATATAGATTGACACAGTGGCTGCAACGATGGGCTCAAGCATGACAAGGATTGTGAGGATGGTGCAAGACTAGGCAGTGTTTCGTTCTGTTGTACATAGGGTCACTGTATGTTGTACATAGAATTGACTTGATGGCACCTAACAACAACGTGTATATATATGATTCATTTAGATAATTCAGAATTTTTTTATTAAAGCAATAATAGGTTAGATTTCTTCCTATCCTTGAATTTAACATGTATTTGAAAGAAGTCATATTTGTTTACTCTATTGCCAAGTATAGCACATTACATATTAATTCTGAGATATATTTTCAAATATATAATTTTCCTTAAATATCATAGAGATCAGAATATCTTAAACTTATTATTGTTGTGCTCACACACTCAAAAGTCAGCAGCCTAAGCCTGTAACATGAGGTTTATTTTGCTTGATCCTTTGACTGATAAACATATAGTTGCAGGTAGCATATTTGTGGTCCTATATCATATATTTCTCAGCTGTATATAAACTGTAGTCTAAGAATAAATTTAAATACATGCATACCGATTATTATTATCATCTTGTAATATATGGTAATTGTTTTCTGCTCCTTTTTTGAATAGGTAATCTCAAGGCACACCAAAAGACATTTAGAGCTTTAATAATACTCTCAGGGCCATAGAAAGTCAGTTAAACAAGAATAGATGTTTTTCATTATTTTATCAAAGTTTAATATATGCTGCAATGAATTTTATAGATTTATTTATTTCTAAATTTTTATTTCTATTGTAGTCAAAATATAAATTACAGGCAATTACAAATTCACACATTCTTCTTTCAAAGTATCTCCCAGTTTCAAAGTAAATTTATTAACTTCCCATGAGAAATGTCATTAAATTATAACCATAGAGTATAAAGAAAGCACAGTGAATCAGTAAGGTCATTTGCACTTTGCCCTGATGTCCACATATATCAATGATCATTCAAACCACAGAAGTCTATTTTTCAATCAAAGTCTAAAGCCGGATGAGAAAAAATAAAGTACAGATCAAAGATTACTGAAAATGCATTCCTTTTTTTTTTTCCCCCATATCCTTGGAAATGTGGATGATGGTCAAAATTTGAAAGTTGCAGAGATGGGAACAGTTGCTGCAACATCAGCAACAGCAGCAGCAGCAACAGCACATCACTGAGGTGGCTTTTCTGCAGCATGTGAATTGTCTCTCCCACTCCTCACCTGCCCTTTCCCCAGCCATACAGAATGGAGCTTCAATGACTTCAGCAAGGTGAATATGTTTTATCCCCTTATTTGTTGTGGATTGAGTTGTGTCCCCACAAAATATCTGTCAGCTTGGCTGGGTCATGATTCCCAGTATCGTATGATAGTGTTATCTGATGTGATTTCCTTATGTGTTGTAAACCCTATAAATATGATGAGATTATATGTGATGTTATGTGATCTCCTTATGTGTTGTAAATTCTAACACTGTGATGAGGTTATGCTGATGAGGTTAACAAGATCAGTGTCTTAATGCAATCTCTTTTGAGATATAAAAGAGAGAAATGAGCAGAGACACAAGGGAACCTCATACCACCAAAAAAGCAGTGCTGGGAGCAGAGCACGTCCTTTGGACCTGAGGTTCCTGCACAGAGAAGCTCCCAGACCAAAGGAAGACTGATGACATGGACTTTCCTCTAGAGTCAAATGAGAAAGAGTTCCCCTGGAGCTGAAGCCCCGAATTTGGACTTGTAGCCAACTGGACTGTGAGAGAATAAACTTCTCTTTGCTAAATCCGGCCACTTGTGGTATTTCTGTTAGAGCAGCACTAAATGACTAAGACATTATTCAAAAAGATATAGAATATCTATTTATGTTCTCATATATTTAGAATAGTCATACTTCTCTAAAATACTTTTTTACAATGGAACAGAAAGTCAGGTTTCTTCCATTCTGATATCTTTTGTCAAATTTAATCCGATTGATTAAAAAGTTAATAGCAAAAAAAATAAAAATAAAAAATCAATCTTCTGTTAGGACTTTAAAATAGAAAGGCACATGAATCAGTGATTACACAGCTTCACTTCCTGGCTTTAAAAAGTAAGTTACATCTCTTCACTAATGTGATACAATTTTTATGTGCTGACATTATTATGTCAATAAAAATAAATGATTTATATAGTTGAATTCTCAGTTATGGTCTCAGTAAAGAGCGAGTTGATGACTTTCAGAGTACAAAGTTTTTTCTTTAAAATGTTTAAAACATACTTTTAGATTTTTAATAAACGTCTCTGACTGTTCAACTTTTCTGCCTATGCATTTATCAAGATCCTTTCAGTAGAATTTAATAAATTTGTGGTAAGCTTTATGGAGTGTTTGAGATTTTTAGCTCTGTTCATCATGCTAAAATCAGAGTCAAGTCTAAGGTAAAAAATGGGTGTTACTGGTCAACTTTCATTTTAAAAAAGATAGCCCAGAGACTGATTTAAAAGTATTTGCCTTTATACATAAAATATTCCTATTAGTTGTAGTTGTTAGTTGCCATCTAGTTGACTCCATGGTATGGAATATATGCATCTTCCTTACATTTTTATTTAATATTCTGTATTCCCTGGTGGTGCAGTGGTTAAGCACTTGGCTGCTAACTGAAAGGTTGAACCCACCAGCTCCTCCTTGGGAGAAAAAAGTGGCAGTCTGCTTTCATAAAGATTTACAGCCTCAGAAACCTTATAGGGCAGTTCTACTCTGTCCTAAATGGTCACTGAGTCAGAATCGACTTGAAGACAATGGTTGTGGGATTTTTGGTTTATTCTCAGTTCAAAGGAACAGGTACCTCATATAGATTTTCTCTTTGAAATACATTCTTAAAATACAAATTAATCTAAAGGATACTAAGGAGGTTTTAAGAACGTTAAGATTTCAGGACACTTCCAAAGTCTGGCCACTGTAGTCTCACAAAAGCCAGTATGAAAAAGTAGGTTGGAAAAAGGGTAACATCCTCAATACTACTTAGTGGCCATGGAGATTCTCCCACAGGGTTAACCACAAAATCAGAGTAGGGAATCTCTGCTGTTTCATCCTGCAGGATATAATATATGCTATTAAAATCATTCTATTGGGGTGGAGCCAAGTTGGCAGTGTAGACAGACACTTCCTATATCCCTCTTATAACAAAGACCTGGAAAAACAAGTTTACATATGAATATATATATGAATATATAGCAGCCCTGAACAAGGCAAAGTTGAGGAATAGGACTGAGTGGTGGGGGGAAATGGAGATGGTTCGGAAGAAGCCAGCAGCACCAGAGTGGCAGCGGCGGGTCTTCAAATCTTCAGCCACGCCGGCAACTCCTCAGCTATGCAGAGTCCACAGTGAAGTAGGCAAACAGCTGTGCACGCACTTGGAAAGCAGTTTCCACATTGAGAGACCTGGCAGCAGAGATTCTGCTTGGACACTCCAAACCAGTGAAAAGCATCTCCTAAGTGGCTAACATATGTACATGCACGCGGTCTTTCACGAGGATTAAAAAAAAAACCCGTTTGGGAGAAACATCTCTCCCTTTTGCCTCCTCCCTCCACGCTCTGCACCAGGAGTCCGCTGGGCCAGAAGTAGATCCCAAAAGATGTCCTGACCCATTCTCCTGGCCTTGGAGAGGGAACAAATAAGCTACTGGCTCCCCTAAGCCAGGACCTCAGGGTCAGCACAGCTCCTTTGCTAGACAGAGGCATAAGGGGTCTACAGACTCTGAGTGCCTTACACCCCTGTATAGACTCGTGGGGACCCATCTAGACAGCGTTAACCCTCACTACCACAGTAAAACAGGGCAAACATCTGAAGTTTAACTTCAACTGTTTCAGCTGTGAAGTGGTAGATTTGTGACCCTCAAAACAGCCCTTCCTCTTAAGTAGGCATTTTTATTCATCCACCACAGAGGCTTGAGGACTGGTGGCATCACCTATACCTCTTAGTCACCTGCTACTGGAGTCCAAAAAAAAGGGGTGCCCTAAAGTCTTTACAGCCAACAGAATGAGGTGCTCATAGTCCGGCTGCAAAACTCAGCTACCTACTCACCCTAGAGAACAGGGACACACTTTCCTTTCAGACTCTCAGGGGCAGCCATCAGCCCCCTGCCTGGCTCAGCGTGTGATCCCCTACCACAACCAGAGTCCAGTGCTTGCACCAATTACCCATGACTCTCTAGTACTGTAGGTGAGAGCCTGCACCACACCTTTGATGACTGACTGCCTGGTCACCTAAGCTGAACTGATATAAGAGAATTTAATGGACTCCTATGGGCACGTACTTAGTTACAGAACTAACTGGTGACAGGACGTTAGAGCTTCAAAGGTGTCAATAATCAAACTAGCACACATGAGCAGCCTATTGGGGAATATCAAAACAAGAAGCTAAGACTCACTAAACAAATATAAAATAAAATTATAATAACTTAGTGATGACTCGGAGACAACAGTCAATATCAAATCACTTAAACAGGCAGTCCATGATGGCTTCAACAAGCTCCCAAAATAAAGAATCAATAATTTTTCTGGAGGAAGATAATTTCTTGGAATTACCAGAGGCAGAATACAAAAGATTAATATACAGAACTCTCCTAGAAATTAGAAAGGAAATTGAACAAATTGGCCAGGGAACATACAGACAAAGTAGTAGCAGAACTTAAAAAAGTTATTCAAGCACATAATGACAAAATTAATAGGCTGCAAGAATCCACAGAGAGAGATCAATCAGAAATTCAGAAGATTAACAATAAAATTTCAGAATTAGACAACTCAGTAGAAAGTCATAGGAGCAGAACTGAGGCAGTAGAAGTTAGAATTAGTGACATTGAAGATAAAGTTCTTGATGCCAACTTATTTGAGGAAAAATCATAAAAGAATTTAAAAAAATGAAGAAACTCTAAGAGTCATGTGGCACTCTATCGAGAGAAATAACCTACGAGTGATTGGAGTACCAAAACGAGAAGGATAACAGAAAAAAACACAGAAAATTGTTGAAGATTTGTTGACAGAAAACTTTTCTGATATCGTGAAAGATGAGAAGATTTCTATCCAAGATGCTCATTGAACCCCACGTAAGGTGGATCCCAAAAGAAAGTCACAAGACATATTATAATCAAACTTACCAAAACCAAAGATAAAGAGAGAATTTTAAGAGTGGCTAGGGATAAAAGAAAAGTCATCTACAAAGGAGAGACAATGAGAATAAGCTCAGACTACTCAGCAGAAACCACGCAAGCAAGAAGGCAATGGGATGACATATATAAAGCCTTGAAGGAAAACAACTGCCAGCCAAGAGTTATATATCCAGCAAACCTGTCTCTCAAATATGATGGAAAAATTAGGGTGTTTCTGGATAAACAGAAGTTCAGGAAATTTGCAAAAACCAAACCAAAATTACAAGAAATACTAAAGGCAGTCCTACGGTTAGATAAGCAATAACACCAGCTAACAACGCAAGACTAGAACACAGGACAGAGCAACCAGATATTGACTCTGATAGGGAAACCGAAATACATCAAAGCCAAAACATTGAAAATAGGGAAACAGATATCAGTATGTAAAAAAGGACAACATAAAACAAAAAAGAGGGACTTAAAAATGCAGACATTGATTTTTCATATGGAGGGGAAGTTAAGGCAACATAAAGTAATGAAATACTGGTATAAACTTAGAAAAATAGGGGTAAATATTAAGGTAACCACAAAGGAATCTAACAATCCTACAAATCAAAATAAAAAAGTAGAAAAACATTAAGACCAGCAAACACAAAATCTACAACAATGAAAAAGATGAAAAAAAAATACATAAAGAAAAATGACTCATCACAGAAAATTAAGAGAAACAAACTGTGAACAACACACAAAAAGAGATATCAGAATGACAGCACTAACTCATACCTATCAATAATTATGCTGAATATAAACGGACTTAATGCACCAATAAGGAGACGGAGAGTGGCAGACTGGATATAAAAGCATGATCCATCTATATGCTGCCTACAAGAGATGCACCTTAGACTCAAAGACACAAACAGGCTAAAACTCAAAGGATGGAAAAAAATATATCAAGCAAACAACACTCAAAAAAGAGCAGGAATGGCAATATTAATCTCTGACAAAATAGACTTTAAAGTAAAATCCACCACAAAGGACAAGGAAGGGCACTACATAACGATTAAAGGGTCATTACACCAGGAGGACATAACTATAATAAATATTTCTGCACCCAACAACAGCGCTCCAAAATATATAAAACAAACTCTAACGGCTCTGAAGAAAGAGATAGACAGATCCACAATAGTAGTAGGAGACTTCAACACACCACTTTTGGTGAAGGACAGAACATCCAGAAAGAAGCTCAACAAAGACACAGAAGAGCTAAATGCTACAATCAACTAACTTGATCTCATAGACATATACCGAACACTGCACCCAACAGCAGGCAAGTATACTTCCTTTTCCAACGCACATGGAACATTCTCCAGAATAGACAACATATTAGGCCATATAACAAGCCTTAACACAATCCAAAACAACAAAACATTACAAAGCACCTTTTCTGACCATAAAGCCATAAAAGTACAAATCAACAACGCAAAAAGCAAGGAAAAAAAACAAACACATGGAAAGTGAACAACACCTTGCTCAAAAACTACTGGCTTATAGAAGAAATTAAGGAGGGAATAAAGAAATTCCTAGAATCAAACAAGAATGAAAACACATCTTACCAGAACCTTTAGGACACAGCAAAAGCAGTGCTCAGAGTTCAGTTTATAGTGATAAATGCACACATCCAAAAACAAGAAAGGCTCATAATCAAAGCATTAACCCTACAACTGGAACAAGTAGAAAGAGAGCAGGAAAAGAAACCCACAGGTGCCAGAAGGAAGGAAATGATAAGAATTAGAGCGGAATTAAATGAAATAGAGAATATAAAAACAATTGAAAGAGTTAACAATTCCAAAAGCTGGTTCTTTGAAAAGATCAAGAAAATTGATAAACCATTGGCCAAACTGATGAAAGAAAAACGAGAGGAAGCAGGTAACCCGTATAAGAAATGAGATGTGTGATATCACAACAGATCCAACTGAAATTAAAAGAATCATAATAGATTACTATGAAAAATTGTACTCCAACATATTTGAAAACCTAGAGGAAATGGACAAATTTCCAGAAACTCACTACCTACCTAAATTAACACAAACAGAGGTAGAACAACTAAATAAACCCATAACAAAAGAAGAGATTGGAAAGGTAATTAAAAAACTGCCAACAAAGAAAAAAAAGCCCTGCCCCAGATGGCTTCACTGGAGAATTCTATCAAACTTTCACAGAAGAGATAACACCAGTTCTACTAAAGGTATTTCAGAGCATAGAAAAGGATGGAATACTCCCAAACTGATTCTATGAAGCCAGCATAACCCTGATACCAAAACCAGCTAAAGACAGCACAAAAAAAGAAAATTACAGACCGATATCCCTCATGAACATTGATGCAAAAATCCTTAACAAAATTCTAGTTAATAGAATTCAGGAACATACCAAAAAAATAATTCGCCATGACCAAGTGTGATTTAAACCTGGTATGCAGGGTTGGTATAACATTAGAAAAACAGACAATGTAATCCATCACATAAATAAAACAAAAGTTAAGAACCACATGATCTTATCAATCGATGCAGAAAAGGCATTCGACAAAGACCAACACCCATTCATGATAAAAACTCTCAATAAAATAGGAATAGAAGGGAAACTCCTCAATATAATTAAGGGCATTTATAGAAAACCAACAGCCAACATCATTCTAAATGGAAAGACTTTGAAAGCATTCCCCTTGAGAACAGGAAGCAGACACGGTTGCCCTCTATCACCACTATTATTCAACATTGTGCTGGAGGTCCTAGCCAGAGCAATTATGCTAGAAAAAGAAATAAAGGGCATCCAGATAGGTAGGGAAGAAGTCAAAGTATCTCTATTTGCATATGGTATGATCATATACACAGAAAACCCCAAAGAGGCCACAAGAAAATTACTGGAACTAATACAAGATTTCAGCAAAGTATCAGGATAGAAGATAAACATACAAAAATCAATTGGATTCCTTTACACCAACAAAGAGAACCTTGAAGAGGTAATCACCAAATCAATCCATTTACAATAGCCCCCAAAAAGATAAAACACTTAGGAATAAATCTAACCAGAGACGTAAAAGATCTTTACAGAGAAAACTACAAGACACTACTGCAAGAAACTAAAAGAGACCCGCATAAGTGGAAAAATATACCTTGCTCATGGATAGGTAGACTCAACATAGTGAAAATGTCAATTCTACCCTAAAGCAATCTACAGATACAATGCAATCCCGATCCAAATTCCAGCAATGTTTTTTAATGAGATGGAGAAACAAATCACCAACTTCATATGGAAAGGGAAGAGGCCCCGAATAAATAAAGTATTACTCAAGAAGAAGAACAAAGTGGGAGGCCTTACACTACCTGATTTTAGGACCTATTATACTGCCACAGTAGTCAAAACAGCCTGGTACTGGTACAACAACCGATACATAGACCCATGGAACAGAGTTGAGAATACAGATATAAGCTCATCCACCTGTGAGCAGCTAATATTTGACAAAGGCCCAAAGTCCATTAATTGGGGAAAAGACAGTCTCTTTAACAAATGTTGCTGGCATAATTGGATATCTGTCTGCAAAAAACTGAAAAAAGATGCATACCTCACACCATGTACAAAAACTAACTCAAAATGGATCAAAGATTTAATTATAAAATCAAAAACGATAAAGATCATGGAAGAAAAATTAGAGACAATGCTAGGAGCCCTAATACATGGCATAAACACAATATGAACTATAAGTAACAATGCACAAGCACCAGAAGAGAGACTAGATAAATGGGAGCTCCTAAAAATCAAACACTTAAGCTCATCAAAGACTTCACCAACAGAGTAAAAAGACAACCTACAGACTGGGAAAAAAATTTTGACTACAACAAATCCGATCAGCATCTAATCTCTAAAATCTACAGGATGCTGCAAAACCTCCAAAACATAAAGAAAAATAACCCAATTAAAGAATGGGCAAAGGATATGAACAGGCACTTCACCAAAGAAGATATTCAGGCGGCTAACAGACACATGAAGAAATGCTCACGATCATTAGCCATTAGAGAAATGCAGATCAAAACTACAATGAGATATCATCTGACCCCTACAAGGCTAGCGTTAATCCAAAAAACACAAAATAATAAATGCTGGAGAGGTTGTGGAGAGACCGGAACACTTATGCACAGTTGGTGGGAGTGTAAAATGGTACAGCCACTTTGGAAATCGATTTGGCACTTCCTTAAAAAACTAGAAATAGAAGTACCATACGATTCAGCTATCCTCCTCCTTGGAATATATCCTAGAGAAACAAGAGCTGTCACACGAATAGATATATTCACACCCGTGTTCATCTCAGCACTGTTCACAACAGCAAAAAGATGGAAGCAACCTAGGTGACCATCAATGGACGAATGGATAAACAAATTATGGTATATCCACACAACGAAATATTAGGTAACGATAAAGAACAAAGATAAAGCTGTGAAACATTGTATAACATGGTGGAAGCTAGAATTTATTATGCTGAGTGAATTTAATCAGTCACAGAAGGACAAATACTATATAAGACTGCTATTTTAAGAACTCAAGAAAAGATTTAAACACAAAAGAAAACATTCTTTGATGGTTATGGTGATGGGGAGGGACGGTGAGGGTTATTCACTAAGTAGATAGTAGATAAGAATCATCTTAGGTGAAGGGAAGGACAGCACACGCTATAGGGGAAGTTAACACAACTGGACTAAACCAAAGCTAAGAAGTTTCCTCGATACAATCAAATACTTTGAGAGACAGAGTAACAGGGATGGGGGGTCTGGGGACCATGCTTTCAGGGGACATCTAGGTCAATTGGCATAACAAAGCTTATTAAGAATATGTTCTGCATCCTACTTTGTTGAGTTGTTCTGGGGTCTTAAAAGCGTGCAAATGGCCATCTAAGATGCATCATTTGGTCCCAACCACTTGGAGTAAAGGAGAATAAAGAACACCAAAGATATAAGGATAGTATTAGCCCAAGAGACATAATGGGCCACATAAACCAGAGACTTCATCAGCCTGAGACCAGAAGAACTAGATGGTGCCTGGCTACCACCAATGACTGCTCTGACAGGGAACACAACAGAGAGTCCCTGATGGAGAAGTAGAAGGATTCGTGCAGAACTCAAATTCTAGTAAGAAGACCAGACTTAATGGTCTGACTGAGACTGGAGGCGCCCTGGATAGCATGGCCCCTGGACTCTATCAGTCCAGAACTAAAACAATTTCTGAGGCCAACTCTTCAGACAGGGATTGGACTGGACTGTGGGACATAAAGTGATACTCATGAAAGATGTGCCTCTTAGTCAAGTAGCTACAAGAGACCAAAGGGGAAGCTTCTGTCCAGAGGTGGGATGGGAAGGCAGAGAGAGTTAGGAGCTGGATGAATGGTCATGGGGACTCAGGGGCAGAAAGGAGGAGTGTGCTGTCACAGAATGAGGTGAGCAATTAGGGTCTCATAACAATGTATGTAAAAAAAAATCTTGTATGGGAGACTAACTTGACATGTAAATTTCATTTAATTACTACAATAAAAAGAACTCATTCTATTAAACAAGTCAAACTCCTGGTTGTACTTAAGTGTCTTTATTATTATCTGCCATTTTCTTTATCATCCATTTTTTTTAAGCTGGCTCTTCCCTTCATCCTGGATGTGAAATTTGATCGACCCACTCATTTTGTTGCCCATGTTTGTGTAATAATACCTTAAACCAATGACTACCAAATCCACTTCCATGTAGAAATCAAATATCTGAACTTTTCTTTACACTCTCCCTCAACTCAGGTATAGCATAGATGGAAAGCCTTCAGAAGGGGATATGAACATGGATTCTACCCCTCCTCTCCAGCTTACTCACTGTAGTTTATGACTCAACCCAGAGTTGGAGGTGTGGCTCAGGGTAGGTAATGGAGAAGAACTCATTGATACCATAATTCTGTCTGGAAAGTTATCATTGCCACTGTTCGCTGGATATTTAAAGCTGGTTTTCCTTTGTGGGCACTTTTATGATTTCTTTGGAAACTCCATCATTGTTTAGATCTCTACCCTTCCAACTGATCAAGAAAATGAATCTCTACCAGCTTGTCCAAAGCTCTTTCTTTAGCCCCGAGGATTCCTTTGATACCTCAGGGTTCTCCCTGCTTAGATTTGTCCATGTGGGTTCTTCATGGAGAAAACCTAAGATAATTCTATATCAATTCTGTCCCTTATGAGGGCACAATTGTTGGCTATGTAAGACACTGCCACATCCTTTCTCCAGCATGTTGCTTAGTGAAGGAATAACCACTCTTTGCTCCATCAGCAGAGTAGCTAGCCAGCCAGTCCCTTGTCCTTTGATTTCTTAGATGTTTATATATCAGTCAGCTGTGCTGCATAGCTCTTTGAGTATTCTCTTTGAAGACCACCTTACAAATCTTGAGGTTAGCAGGAAGGATGGGAACTCCATGTGTTGATAGAACTCAGTACTTTAACAACTTTCTCAAAAGATATTACTGTTCAAAATCCTCTAAATCCAGACTGTAACTTTTACATCTTTGATGTGAGTGAAAGGTTTATGAGTCTTATAATACTTTTTTAAAAATTTTAAACTGCCTTTTCCATTTCTGTGTATAATGCAGCACCTACGTTTAAGAGAAGTGTCTATTGTTTTCAACATTTAGTAGATGTTCCCTTTTATAATCATGAAACTTTATGCATTAATGGGTAGAATGAAGTGTTTCACTTTTTCCTTTGACTAAGTATTTAATATATGTTGTTATATTACTTTTAGATTTAGGTGCTGTAGGTGCTGAACTTTTTTTATTTAGCCATAGACTGGCCAAACATGAGGAGCCAGATATGAAAAAATATGTCCATCACCCTGATATCTAGCTACAAAGTTGACTGTGATAATTGGTTGAGAATTTGGAGAATCCATTGAGAGTGCATTATTTTCCCTTTTTTGTGAGATGATTACATGCTATAATGCAAAAGTATATACATATGTATGTATTTATATGTAGGACCCTGGTGGTGCAGCGGTTAAATGCTCAGCTGCTAATCAAAAGGTTGGCAGTTCACATCCATCAGCCACTCCTTGGAAATCCTATAGGGGCAGTTCTACTCTATCCTGTAGGGTCGCAATGAGTTGGAATTGACTCAATGGCAACAGGTTTATATGTGTGTGTGTGTGTGTGTGTGTGTGTGTGTGTGTGTGTGTGTGTATAATATACATATGTATATATATATACTTTATATAAAGTAAATATATGGAAACATGAACTTGTGTAAATGTCTCTTAATCAGGGGATAGAATGAGAGGACATCTTTTATTTTTTGCCTGCTCAAGACTTCTCCTTTCTTTTGGGTAAAGACATTCTAATTTTTCTTTAGAGAACCTTTCTGTCCTCATTCACTGCATACGTATTTTGTGTCCAGCTCACCATATCTTGAATTTTGAGGGTAGGAACATGACCCCAGACATAGACAATCAGAGAATCATAGCTCTGTGCCATAGAATCAGGTTCCAGAATGAAGATATGGCTAAAATTGGGCAGATGATATGTCCTCAGATGATATTGGTAGTGTTAGCTGGAAGTGGTATTCTCTCAATGTTGGAGTTGCTTAGCTGGTAGGATGTAAATATAAACTTGTTAGTGACAAGCTTTACATGCCTGCAAATGAATCAAACATAGAAAAAAGCATAGCTAAGAAATAGTAAAAATAATTTTCTGATAATAATGTTCAAACACAAGATTCCATAATGTCTAAAAACCTCTAATTCTGAGTTATAGAGCTAAAACCTCATATATTTTACCGTTCCTTCTGAACTTATAGAAGAAATATTTATCACCTTATTTAGGGAAAAAAAAAACAAACTACATGTTCATCCAGCATGTGAGGGGAAACAGTGGCTTGGTTGTGCCTATATAGCTTTCTCAATATTAGTCTAATATCTGCATGACAAGGAATCAATGTCTTGCCTGTGTTTTGAGCTCTCACTTGCAAGTCACCTGGTTGCTTTTTGAGGATGCCTTCTAAACTCTGAAGCAATGGTTCTTAGTCTTCATGTGCCTACCTCCAGAATTTCAGATTCATTTATTATAGGGGTTGAACTCAAATATCAGTACTGTTTTTTAAAGCTGTGTGGACACAAAGTAGGGTCCTGTACTTTTACTTTGGAGCTGGAGAATGAGTGACTTGGATTCCACTTATCTTAGAGAATCAGTTAATCAATCAATTAGTGCATTTGTGTACAGTTAGTCCCTGACTTATGACATATTCTTGTTATGATAAACTGTACTTATGACTGTTTTGTTTTTGTACATCTGATTGTTAGTAATATGTACTACGTACAATGTTTCACTGCATAATT
Organism: Dugong dugon; assembly: GCA_030035585.1. NCBI lineage: Eukaryota > Metazoa > Chordata > Mammalia > Sirenia > Dugongidae > Dugong > Dugong dugon. The sequence continues at coordinate 110,958,303 of CM057467.1, forward strand.
TGCTAATGTTATCACTCCCAGATGTTCACTAGCTGATGTATGTCAAAAAATTTTACAGTGAAAGGATTAACTGAAGTTGCTTGAAAACATGGACCTAAACGCTGATAGCCTTGTTAAAGTTGATAGGAAGATTTGGGAAGCAATGAGATGATAACACAAAATATATAAAGAAAAAAAGAAAAAGACCATATAGGCAAGTCTCACTAATTTTCTGACTAAAAAATGCTATCCCCATCCCCTTGGATAATCCAGATGATCCAGAACTTTACACAAGTGGAGTTATTACTGCGACTGACAAAATGTCAACGTGATCCAAATTTGGAGTAAATTTTTATGTTACGTGTATTTTTAATGTATGTACGCATGAAAATATATCTGTAAGTTTATATGTAATGTTTCCACCCCAAAGACAAATAAATATCAAATTTATAAAGATACTGATAATAAAAGACAATAACAATGAAAAACTAAAAAAAAAAAAAAAAAAGACATTCCACTTATGTCAGAACTGACTTATGACAGAGTCATCAGAATGGAACTCTGTTGTAAGCTGGAGACTACTTGTACTTATTTATCTAGCTTAACAGTGCATTATGGATACACTTTCCTGTATGCAAAACATCTTTCATTTCAATGGGTACATAGTCTCATAATCTATTCTGGAATAAACCTAGACCCGTTGCTGTCCAGCCTATTCCAATTCATAGTGACCCTATAGGACAGAGTAGTTCTGTCCGATAGAGTTGATCTAACAGAATGTGGAAATTATTAAACAATATCATTAATGTCACAAACAAGTAAAATTTTGCTGAAGGTCATTCAAAACAGTTTACAGCAGTACATGGACAGGGAACTGCCAGAAATTCAAGCTGGATCCAGAAGAGGACATGGAAAGAAGGATATCATTGCTGATGTCAGATGGATCCTGGCTGAAAGCAGAGAATGCCAGAAAGATGTTTACGTGTATTTTAGTGACTATGCAAAGGCATTTGATTGTGTGCATCATAACAAATTATAGATAAAATTGCTAAGAATGGGAATTCCAGAACACTTAATCATGCTCATGAGGAACCTGTACATAGACCAAGATGCAGTCGTTCAAACAGAACTAGGGAATACTGCATGGTTTAAAGTCAGGAAAGGTGTGCATCAGGGCTGTATCTTTTCACTATACTTATTTAATCTGTATGCTGAGCAAATAATCCATATATGAAGAAGAATGGGCATCAGGATTGGAGGAAGACTCATTAACAACCTATGATACGCAGATGACACAACCTTGCTTGCTGAAAGTTAAGAAGACTTGAAGCACTTACTGATGAAGATGAAAGACTACAGCCTTCAGTATGGATTACATTTCAACATAAAGAAAAAGAAATATCCTCACAACTGTACCAATAAACAACATCATGATAAATGGAAAAGAGGTTGAAGTTGTGAAGGATTTCATTTTACTTGGGCCCACAATCAACGCCCATGCAAGCAGCAGTCAAGAAATCATACAACGCATTGCTTGGGTAAATCTGCTGCAAAAGAGCTCTTTAAAGTGTTAAAAAGCAAAGCTGTCACTTTGAGGAATAAGGAGCACCTGACCCAAACCATGGTGTTTTCAATCTCCTCATATGCATGAGAAAGCTGAACCAGGAATAAGGAAGACCAAAGAAGAATTGACCCCTTTGAACTGTTGTTGACTAGGAATATTGAACATACCATGAACTGCCAGAAGAATGGACAAATCTATCTTGAAAGAAGTACAGCCACAATGCTCCTTAGAAGCAAGGATGGAGAGGTTTCATCTCACCTACTTTGGACATGTTATCAGGAGGGACCAGTCCCTGGAGAAGGACATCATGCTTGATGAAGTAGAGGGTCAGTCCAAAAGAGGAAGACCCTCAATGAGATAGATTGACACAGTGGCTGAAACAATGGGCTCAAGCATAGAAATGATTGTGAGGATGGTGCAGGACCGGGCAGCATTTTGTTCTATTGTACATAGGGTCACTATGAGTTGGAAGCAACTTGAAGGCACCTAAGAACAACAACATAGGGTTTTCAAGGCTATAATCTTCATGGAAGCTGACTACTACATATTCCTGCTGCGAAGCAGCTGGTGGGTTTGAATGGACAACATTTCGCTTAACAGCCATCAGGATGCCATTATTCATCTTCTTTTTCTTTCCTGTTCTGGAATAGATGCCCATAACATGTTTAACCAGTCTTTTATTGACCTACATTTAAATTCAGATAAAGGTTATATTATTAAATGCAATGCTGTAGGCACATCTTTGTGACATTCATTACTACTATTTTTATTGAAGGATGATGTTGTAAAAAGTAAATATATTGTACTTAATTTTTCTCTTAGTAATGAGAATTTTGACTCCCAGGTTTGTGGTATCTTCATTCCATGAAGTTTTCACAGAAAGGGTGACTTTAGTTATTTTGGCTACTGAATTGTTTCTTTGTCATCCCTATGGAAAATTGATTTATGTAGAGGGTAACATTACTTGGTAGAAAATTTGAGTTAACTCTAGAAATGGATTGGCTTTAAGACTTAGCATACTTGCAGTAATAATTTGTTATCAAGCATTTCTCTGAGATTAACAGGAAATCATCTATAAATTTTACCTACGTTAGAATTCAGGATTTTTTATACATTACATTTGGCAATAGAACCGTTTTGTAAATGAATGGAATAGATGTCATGACTATTATGTTCATGTACATATTCTTTATTGATTTTGTAAATTTGAAACCCCTAAAATTTTACCTTCCCATTTTTAAGTATAATTCATGTAATCTAATTATAGACTTTGCATTATGTAATGTAATAATTTTATATTTTTCATTTTCTGAAATATAATAATATTGCCACCTTATCCCCAAACCCCAATTATTCTAACAAATCAAAGGAATTATTTAATTATTTTAATGAAAAATGACCAAAACAGCTTTAGCATTTTATTTTATGCTTACATAGATTTTAACTTTATTTTAGTGTATATGACACTGTTTAAAAAAAGAATAATAATTATTTAAACAATAAATTTAAAATACACTTTCAACCAGAAAACAATAGACTTATATATGAATCAACTAAATGTCAGAAAAATAATTCTATCCCTCAAAGCACACAGTCACATACACATGGACCATCATGCACTTAAAGAACAGGCTATTTCTGCTATCTTCACCACTTAGAATTAAAATTTTTAGACAGATTAATCTTTCTATTTTAGAAGAATTTAGAAGACACAGTTGTCACTTAAAATATGCACACTAGTTAAAAAATTAAAAAATACTATTATCAAAGAGTATACAACTTTGTGTATTAAACTTGCAGATATTTTATATAGTTTACTTGATTTTTAAAAAGTTACTTTTTTTAGAGTGAAGACATGCCAGTGATAGAAACACAGTGACTACGTTTTGATATTTAAATAGTCATGAGTTTTAAATATTATCCTTTTAATTTTTCTCACACTTACAGAAAACATTATGCTGTAGTTACCTGCACATAGCTCTATCTCTTTTTGTTTTTAAGGCACATCTGTGCCTGTTTAATTGTACCCACATGCCCAGAGTCCAGTTTATATTTGGCATTAGATATCTGTTAGCAAGAAAGTCAATAAAAGTTTTACAGTTAAATTATAATGGCTACAGTTTAGAATAAAAAATCAGACCAAAGTAAAAATTATGCCATTTCTTTAAGATACTGATTTTTCTAATGCTTAGAAGATATTTGGAGAATATTGTTTTAAAATTAAATAAGCCACAACAAATCAATATTTAAGGTAAATAGCTTTAAATCATTTGGTGCAATTACATTTTAAGAACAGTAAAAATAATTAGGTTTAGATTGCTTAGGTACTTGGCTGTTTTAAAGCCTGGCCCTAGTTCAACCAAGCATTTTACTTTAAAATCCAATAAACAGGAACAATTTTAATCTGTTGCTTTTCTCTAGCTTATACACTTACTTCAAATAATTTATATGCGTGTATAGAAAGAAACTGGCTCATTTCATCAGCAAAATTAGGACTAGTTTTAGACATTTGAACCAAGAGTATAAGAAACAAAAAAGTTGACTGTAGTTTTGAAAGAAAAAAATAAAATGCTTGACTTTGCGAACCAAAAGCAGCCAAACCAGTTCTCATCAACTCAATTTGATTCCCACTCATAGCAACCCCATAGGAGAGAGTTGAACTGTCCTATAGGGTTTCCAAGGAGCAGCTGGTGGATTCGAACTGCCACCTTTTTGTTAATAGCCGTAGCTCTTAACCCCTGCACCACCAGGGCTCTAAACACTGTAGTGATTTTCTTTGTATGACACTAAGCATTAAGAGATAAAATTAACAAAATATTTATTGAGTAAATTTCATTAGTCCAAAAGTTTTATTGTGTTTTTCCCCCAAATACATTGACTACTCAAATTTTTTTCTAGGCATTTTGCTTTCCACGTCTTCTCACTTAACCCTCACAACACTGCTTTTGACATTATTTCAACATTATAACCTCCCTTCTGAGGCACTGTTCAGTAATGAAACCTGATCAAATTTAGAAGAAAATAACTGGCAGAGCCAAGATTTGAAATCAGGAAAACTGTGTCCAGACCCTGTTTTCTTAATCACTATTCTATAATACCTTTTGCCTTTTGCATTAAATGTAATATTTTAAACAGTATAGAAATTTCTTTCTGCCCTCAAGAAGTATATAATATACTTAAAGAACACACAAGACAGTCGTCTTAGTCATCTAGTGCTGCTATAACAGAAATATCACAAATAGATGGTTTTAATGAAGAGAAGTTTATTTCCTCACAGTCAAAGTAGGCTAAAGTCCAAATTCAGGGTGTCAGCTACAGGGAAAGGCTTTTTCTCTCTGTTGGCCTTCTTCTCTTCGGAGTTCGCCTGGGCTAGGAGCTTCTCTGTGTGGGGACCCTGGGCACTCTGCTCCCAGCACTGCTTTTTTGATGGTATGAGGTCCCCCTGTCTCTCTGCTCACTTCTCTTTTATATCTCAAGAGATTACCTCAGGACACAATCAAGTCTTGTAAATTGAGTCCTGCCTTACTAACACAACTGCCGCCCATCCTTCCTCATTAACATCATAGAGGCAGGATTTACCACACATGGGAAAATCACACAATACCAGGAATCATGGCCCAGCCAAACTGACACACACATTTTTGGGGGCACATAATTCAAAGCATGACATTCCACACTTTGGCCCCCAAAAAATCACATCCCTGCAACATGGAAAACATATTCACCCCATCATATCATAGCAAAAGTCTTAACTCCAAGTCCAAAATCCAAAAATTCCTCTTCATCTATGAAATCTAGAATACAAGTTATCTGCTTCCAAAGGTACAATGGCAGAACAGGCACAAGCTAGACACTTCCATTACAAATGGGAGAAACTAGAGGAAAAGAAGTGATAAGAGGAACCAAGCAAGTCAGCAGAACAGATTACATTAGCCCTCAAGGCTTTGAAAATAATCTTCTGTTCCTGAGACAGTTTACACAATAGCTCTGCCCTCCAGACTGTAGGTACTGCCCACACTCTCCAGATTCTGAGTGGAGGCCCATCGGCCCTGGGTCTCAGCTCTGCCTTCCAGGACCCCTGGGACAGCAACTCTGCTCCCTCGGCTTTAGGCATACCATTCTCTTAGTCCGTTGGAGTGACAACTCCACCCTTAGAAACACCAAAGGCCATGGCTCCACCCTTTGAAACCACTGAGGTCATGGCCATACCTTTTGAGACTCAGGTGGCTCCACTTCTTGTGTTCCTTGTCTCTTCAGCTTCTGCTTCCTGTGACCTCTCGGCCCTCGGGCCTCACGCCCGCCTCTGCCCTGCCGGAGCAAGTGTTCCAAAGCTCGGTAGCGCCACCAATAAGTGCCCAGAGGCACCCCACTTCCGGTACCAAATGTCTTAGGCTGGGTTCTCTAGAGAAGCAAAACCAGTAAAGTGTATAAATACATAGAGAGATTTATATCAAGGAAATAGCTCATGCAATTATAGAGGCGAAAATGTCCCAAGTCCACAGATCAGGGTAGAGGCCTCTCCCAGTAGCTGCAGAAGCTGGTGAACCCCAGGTTGGCAGGTCGGAGAGAGGCTCCTGCTCACAGGCTGTGAAGGTCAGTGAATTCCAAGATCAGCAGACAAGACAATCAGGTTTCTCCTGATTCACGTTGCTGCAGGGCTGGCAAACCCAAGGTCAGCAGGTCAGGGAACCGGACTCTTGCTTGCAGGCTGAGAAGTTCAACAAACTCCGAGATCAACAGGTAAGCTGCTAGCTCAAGTCCCATGGACCGGAGGTGAGACAACAAGAGGCAGCTGCTGAGTCTGGAACAAGCCAAAAAACTTGGCAAGGCGAGCAGGCCGAAGGTAACCAGTGGAAGGCAGAGAGATGAAACTGAGAGGGCAGTGAGTTGCCACAGGCCCCGCCTCCACCAGTACCACTCAGCAGATTCCATCATGGGGGTGATCACAACATTATACAACTGCTAAAACACTGAGAATAATGGCCTAGCCAAGTTGACATACAATCTTAACCATCACAACAGTCGAGATGAAGGTGTTTGGCAAGATCTACTGCTTCATGATCTGGAAGGGGAGCAAATCTGGAGCATAGTGGCTACCCTTTCACACAAAGGACAAAGTGCCCCACAAGGCCCAAACAAAGAAGCATCCTGAATGAATCACACATAGTGCATTAGTACTTATTCTTCTGCTCCAGCATGATGCCAAACTCACCTCTGGAAAGGGGCCAAGGGAAAGTAGCCAAACATTTTATCGCAGTTCTTCAACTTTGTAGTACACACCTCTGCTTCTTCCTAACTATCTTCTGCTTTATCATAGCAAATATTCCAAGTCCAGGTGTCATGGGATAAATGGGGAAAAAGTCATGGTAAATCTGAGAAAGGAAGTACAGTAGATGAAAAGCCAGAATGTTGGAAGCCGCTGTAGCAAAGACACATTAGTAATCAAAAAGAATTTATGGTGAAAGTATGAAGCATACTGTTTTTGTCATGGTACAGATTATGCTAAGAAATCACTCAAGGGATTGGGATGCTAGTTTCTCAGCTGAATACCCCTGTAGACTCCACGTTGATAATTTTTTAAGTACAACTTTCTCATTATCAAAGTGATAAGGTTTAATTATGTAGTCATCTTATGTACATGGAGAATAAGTTACTAATTCCATGCTCAGTTACTCAGTTTCATGGGCAAGTGCTCAAACATGCAAGAAATAGCCTCTAACAGATTAAGAGAATGTCTTTACAAGATATTAGAGAGAAAAAGATTTACTAAAAGTGTAAATACATACATGATGACTATTCTGAATAGGAGCTAGATATTTAATGCTAAGTTGTTGTCATCAAATAACTTCCATCCATCACCAGATAACTCAAGAGCTGACATTCTATATTATCAAGTAGAAAGATCCTAGAAAGCCTAGCATGTTTTAGAAGGCAAGTTTGAAGGCCTCAGTTTCAGCTATTATATGAAGGAGAGTGTCTTCAGCCTATGGTTTTCAACTGCTAAACCCAAAACCTCTAAAAGCGCTTGGATTTAATGAATAGTGTTTACAAATCCATATGGCCTACAAGATTTATCAAGTTTTAAATTAAAGATATAATTGTAGAATTGCTACATAGTCTTGTATTAAAAAAAAAAAAAGGCATATGTTACTAAGTAAAAAGTACAAATGCTCTGATTCCTATTCTGTCCTCATGCCCCACGTTGCATTTCCCATATGCAGGCACACTTAATTGGATATGTATTTTTCTAGACAATATGCACACACAAATATCATTAAAGTAAAAGGTTAATATTGTGTATAATGTACAAATCATGGTTTGTCTCATAATTATATGACATTCACAATGTCTTGAATCTACTTAGACACATTCTTTATTATTTCTCTGAATAGAACTTTTTCCAGAGCAAGCCAACTCAATGTTTTCCAGAAATAAAATATACCCGTTTGATTTCCTGCTTAAGCAAGCCCTTTGACTTAAAACAAAATCCACATAGTAGAGCTTCTTATCTGACTTTTGAAAGTGAAAACTAATATATTTCAAGTTGAAGCTGAAGAAAATTAGAACAAGTCCATGAAAGTCTAAGTACCACCTTAATTATATACCATCTGAATTTAGAGACCATCTCAGAATTAGATTTGACACATTGAACACTAATGACTGAAGACTAGATGAGTTGTGGGATGACATCAAGGACATCAAACATGAAGAAAGCAAAAGGTAATTAAAAAGATAGGAAAGAAAGAAAAGACCAAAACTGATATCATAAGAGACTCTGAAACTTGCTCTTGAACTTGGAGAAGCTAAAGCAAAAGGAAGAAATGATGAAGTAAAAAGCTTAACAGAAGATTTCAAATGGCAGCTCGAGAAAACCAAAGTAAAGTATTATAATGAAATGTGCAAAGACCTGGAGATAGAAAAGCAAAAAGGAAGAACGCTCTCGGCATTTCTCAAGCTGACAGAACTGAAGAGAAAATTCAAGCCTTGAGTTGCAATATTGAAAGATTCTATGCAGAAAATATTAAATGACGAAGGAAGCATCAAAAGAAGATGGAAAGAATACACGGTGTCACTATACCAAAAATAATTGATCAACATTCAACCGTTTCAGTAAGTAGCATATAATCAAGAACCAATGGTATTGAAGGACTAAGTCAAAGCTGCACTGAAGACATTAGCAAAAAACAAGGCTTCAGGAATTGAAAGAATACTAACTGTTTCAACAAATGGATGCACCACTGAAAGCGCTCACCCATTTATGCCAAGAAATTTGGAAGACAGTTTCTTGGCCAACCAATTGGAAGAGATCTGTATTTGTACCTATCCCAAAGAAAGGTGATCCAACAGAATGTGGAAATTATTGAACAATATCAGTAATATCACACACAAGTAAAATTTTACTGAAGATCATTCAAAAGCAGTTGCAGCGGTACATCAACAGGGAACTGCCAGAAACTCAAGCTGATTTAGAAGAGGGCATGGAACCAAGGATATCACTGCTGATGTTAGATGGATCCTGGCAGAAAGCAGAGAATACCAGAAAGACTTTTACCTGTATTTTACTGACTAGGCGAAGACATTCGACTGTGTGGATCATAACAAGTTATGGATAACATTGTGAAGAATGGGAATTCCAGAACCCTTAATTGTGCTCATGAAGAACCTGCACTTAGACCAAGAAGTAGTCATTTGAACAGAACAAGGGGATCCTGCGTGGTTTAAAGTCAAGAAAGGTGTGCCTCAGGCTGTATCTTTTCACCATACTTATTCAATCTATATGCTAAGCAAATAATCCGAGAACCTGGACTATATGAAGAAGGACGGGGCATCAGGATTTGAGGAAGACACATTAACAACCTGTGATATGCAGATGACACAACCTTGCTTGCTGAGAGTGAAGAAGACTTGAAGTACTTACTGATGAATACCAAAGACCACAGCCTTCAGTATGGATTGCACCTGAACATAAAGAAAACAAAAATTCTGACAACCAGACCAATAGGCAATACCATGATAAATGCAGAAAATATTGAAGTTGTAAAGGATTTCACTTTACTTGGATCCACAACCAATGCCCATGGAAGCAGCAGTCAAGAAATCAAAAGATGCATTTCATTGGGCAAATTTGCTGCAAAATATCTTTTTAAAGTGCTAAAAAGCAAAGATGTCACCTTGAAGACTAAGGTGTGCCTGACCCAAGCCATGGTATTCTCAATTGCCTCATACGTGTATGAAAGCTGGAAAATGAATAAGAAAGTACAAAGAAGAATTGATGCCTTTGAATAATGGTGTTGGTGAAGAATATTGAATATACCTTGGGCTGCCAGAAGAAAGAACAAATCTGTCTTGGACGAATTACAGCCAGAAAGCTCATTAGAAGCAAGGATGGCAAAATTTCACCTCACATATTTGCACATGTTATCAGGAGGGACCAGTCCCTGGAGGAGGACACCATGCTTGGTAAAGTAGAGGGTCAGTGAAAAAGAGGAAGACCTCAATGAGATGGATTGATACAGTGGCTGTAAATGTGGGCTCAAATGTAACAATGATTGTAAGGATGGTGCAGGACCAGGCAGTGTTCTGTTCAGTTGTACATAGGGTCATTATTGGTAGAAATGACTGGAGGACACCTAACAACAACAACAACATTATATTTTTTTGTCGCTTAATCAGTAAATGAATCAGAAATTTTGCTTTAAAAATGGCAGGGATCATATTATATATATATATATATATACACACACACACACACACACATATATATATATATATTTATGATCATTATACCCATGATCATTATACTTTTAAAAGACCTTTTTAAATAATTCAATCATGTATTTTTTATTGTGGGCTTACTGGGGCATATTAGGGGAATGGGAAAGGGGAAATTTGAAATAATTATATTGCGCTCTACTACTCTAAGGTGGTTTCAACCTACTTTCTCTTGTTTCTCCTTCATAACAAACCTATGAACTAAACAATATTATATACATTAATGGATTGAAAAATGATACAAAAAGGGAAACTAAATCAGTGACTTAGGGCTGCAAGTAGCAGAGGTAGAATTCAAACCCAGATCAAATTGGTGACCTTTCCACTCTAGCAGAATACTGGACTAAACACATAAGCAAAGGGCTCCTGACACAGTAGAGGAAAACAAAATTCTATGTGGAAGATGAGAAACTAGTCTTTGAAAGAATCCATACCTCATCTGATAGACAGAAACAGTCCATGAGAACAGCTTTGTGGGTTTTGGCAATGGCATGAGAATAGATAAGGAGACACAAAATAGTGTGTTAAAGAAAATGCCATGTGGTAGAATACAATTTTAGCTGACATATTGGAAACAAGACCAAGAGAAGTAGGTGGGACATTACATGGAATGCTCTGCTAGAGAAAGGGTTTGAGCATAGGGGTTGGGGGACAGAGTTCTCAATTTTTTTTTTTTGAGGAATCAGTGAAGGATTTTTAAGTAGACTTGACATAAACCCTTTCACTGAGATATCCTTTCACCTAAATGTTTTCTGTGATGAAAACAGATGCCTGGAATATTTCAACATGGGTAAAAAGGTTTGCTTCTCAAAGGTCAACATGTTTGTAATTTTATAGCTAGCCTATTAACTCTGTAGATTTACTCTATCCCACCCAGCACCCCCTATATGCCTTAAGAGTCAGCAGTTCTGGCAATTGTGTTTGCTCTGTAAATTCAAACTTTCTATTAAGTGAGTTATTCCCAGGACTAACTTGGGGAACAGGTGTAAACAAACAAATTTGGCTACATAGCTAAAGCTATATGCTTTGATAAATTGAATGAGTATTAAAGTTGGTTTTTCTCCTTTCACTAGTCTGTCTCCTGTCTTAATTTTCAGTTAGTTTCAAGGTCTAGAAGGATGAATTTTGCTTTCCATTTCCCTTCAAAACTCCTTATTTTAGGAAGTTGATCTTAGGAGAAGAATAGAGCATAGTTTGAAAGAGAAATAAATTAGGGATAGTGAGACAATACGGAAGGTGACTGCACAAGCAGAGTGGCTGTAAGGGCAGAAAGAAATTAAAAGTTATGAAACCCTTTAAGAGATTGAACTGACAAGCATTCATTTAAGCAAGCGCATCGGAAAGGGGAAGAACCAACCACCATGGATTAGACAAGGTGGTTGTACAATTTATGAAGGTATCCAAAGCCTTAACCAATTCTCACTTGAATCCAGAGTTTTCTGAATCTTCGCATGGATCCTATTAAAAATATGTAAAGAAGGGTTTTTTTGTTTCCTTGTATGTCTGTTTTGCTTTGTTTTTCTTGGAGATAAAAAGAATTAGAGAGAGGGGCAAGATGGTGCTCTAGGCAGAAACACCACGCCGTCCCTCCACAGCAAAGATCCGAAAAACTAAGCCTAACAGAGAATCAACAATCCTGAAACCCTAGAACACCAAATGAAGAGATAAAGAACTCAGCCAAACACCAAACGGAGTGAGAATACTAAAAGAGAACGGAGAGCGAGGAGAGACTCAGGCAGAGATTCCTTACCAGCTAACGCAGCGCGGATCCACCATCTTGGATTCCTATCGGAGACCAGCAAACGGGAGAACAGCCTTGCAGAGCATCTGGTCGGAGACAGAACGACCGGTAAACTGCGGTGCGCGCTCTCCCACCACCCACCCCTCTCCGCCTCAGCTGGGGATCCCCTGCTTTCCGTGGCCAGGGTCTCTGGGCTGGGGGGTGCTGGTGCTTGGATTCCGCGCGCCTGGGCTGGCGGCTTTCTGGGAGCCATTTGCTGGCAGCTAGCGAACCTTTCTCTGCCGCCTCCCCCTCCTTTTGCCTGGGTGCCTGGTTCCGAGTGCCGTCTCTGCTCTCTCCTGCGGGGCTGTAGGGCTGCGTGCGGGCGTGTGGCCGTTTCTGGGTCTGGGCTCCCACGTGGGTGGGATCCCGGGGCCTTTGTTCGTTCGCCCCTCTGCTTTCCACGGCCGGGGTCCCTGGGCGGGGGGGCGCCGGTGCTTGGGTTCCGCGCGCCCGGGCTGGGGGCTTTCTGGGAGCCGTTTGCTGGCACCTAGCGGACCTTTTTCTGCCACCTCCCCCTCCTTTTGCCTGGGTGCCTGGGTCCGGGTGCTGTCTCTGCTCTCTCCTGCGGGGCTGTGGAGCTGCGTGCGGGCGTGTGGCTGTTTCTGGGTCTGGGCTCCCACGTGGGTGGGATCCCGGGGCCTTTGTTCGTTCACCCCTCTGCTTTCCGTGGCCAGGGTCCCTGGGCGGGGGGGCGCCGGTGCTTGGGTTCCGCGCGCCCGGGCTGGGGGCTTTCTGGGAGCCGTTTGCTGGCACCTAGCGGAACTTTTCCTGCCGCCTCCCCCTCCTTTTGCCTGGGTGCCTGGTTCCGAGGGCCGTCTCTGCTCTCTCCTGCGGGGCTGTAGGGCTGCGTTCGGGCGTGTGGCTGTTTCCAGGTCTGGGCTCCCGCGCGGGTGGGATCCTGGGGCCTTTGTTCGTTGGCCCCTCTGCTTCCTGTGGCCACGGTCACTTAACCCCGAGACTATCGGCTTCTTGGAATTCGCGCCCCTGAGTGGGGGCTCTCTGGGTCCCATTTGTAGGCACTGACTGCTGGTGTTGCCCTTTTTTTTTTTCTCAATTTTATTTTTCTTCCTTTTTTGATTAGTTTTGTCATCTTTTACCTCTTTTTCTCTTTTGTCTTTCTTCATTGCTTAATTTCTTGTCCCTCTATCTCTTCCTTCTCTTTCTGATCCCTGAATACCAGGCGATGTATGCCTCTGTACCTTCTGGCCAGGCTGAGCTGTGAAAATTGAGACCGACTCCCCCAGACCTCATAGCTGCATCGGTGCGATCCCTGGGAACTTTGCAGTTTTTTAACTTTTCTGATTTTCATTTGGTCATTCTTTCCTTTTCTTTCTCTTCCCCCTTCTGGTTTCCTCCATCCCATAGTCTCTCATCTGTACATTCCAACGACAAACTCCTCTAGCATTCTTTTATGTTTGTACGCTTTTTGCTACTCCTCCTCTCTCCTCTCTCCCATATCCAGCTTAGCTTCACACATAACCATCTTCCCGCTCACCCTACCTACCTGCACCGTGCACTAGACATCACATCACCAAGCGGTGCAGGCACGCCCTATTGGAACCTGCCCAGCACTGACTACCGACCGTCCTGGTGGCTGCGGTGAGTGCCACAAGCAACCCATCCCAGTGGCTCCTCCTCAACTAGATCTGCCCAGCTGTACCACAAGAACGAAAAAAAAAAAAAAAAATCTACAATCAATAAACGAGAGAAATATTTACTGAATGCCCCGAAAACAGCAAACAATATCAAAACATTTACAAAAACAAGACAAGATGGCTCCAATAGGCATCCAAATTAAAACACCAGATAACTCTCCTGTGGAAGAAAATGCACTAGAAGTACCTGATACGGAACTCAAATCACTAATACTCGGAATTTTCCAAGAACTGAGGCAAAAAGCTGACAAACATGAGGAAAAAATAGACAAATTTATGGAAAATACAGACAAAAAATTGGAAGAATTCAGGAAGATGATGCAAGAACAAAATGCCAAAATAAATTCACAACTCGAAATTATACAAAAACAACAATTAGAAATCCAAAAGATAAACAACAAGATTTCAGAAATGGACGGTGTCATAGAAGGGCTGAGAAGTAGATTTGAAACCATGGAAGACAGGATCAGTGGAACTGAAGACAAACACTTGGATACAACTCTGTTTCAGGAAAACTCAGAAAAAAGAACAAAGAAAAATGAAGAGACCCTGAGAGTTATGTGGGACACAATTAAAAGCAAAAACTTACGAGTGATTGGCATACCAGAACAGGGGAAGAAAACAGAAAACACAGAGAGGATCATTGAGGAACTGCTGACAGAAAACTTTCCCAATATCATGAAAGATGAAAAGCTGGTCATCCAAGAAGCTCAACGAACCCCATATAGAATAGACCCCAAAAGAAAATCACCAAGACATATCATATTCACACTCGCTAAAACTAAAGACAAACAAAGAATCCTGAGAGCAGCTCGGGAAAAACAAGAAGTCACATACAGAGGAGAAACAATAAGACTAAGCTCAGATTATTCAGCAGAAACCATGCAGGCAAGAAGGCAATGGGATGACATATATAAAATCTTGAAAGAAAAAAATTGTCAGCCAAGAATAATATATCCTGCAAAACTCTCATTCAGATTTGATGGTGAAATTAGGTCATTTCCAGATAAACAGAAACTAAAGGAATATGCAAAAGTCAAACCAAACTTACAAGAATTATTAAAGGGAGTTCTTCGATCTGAGGACAAACAGCTTAAGCCCTCAGGCAGGACCTAGGACCTAGGATGCAGGTTAACATGAACCAGATACCATTCTAGGAACTGAACTACAGACGACTTTCCAAAAACAAAAGATATACAACAGGGAATCAGAGAAATCAATCAAAGGATGACAACAACATCAAAACAATGAAAGAGGGAACAAACGGCATAGGTATAGAACCTTCTAAAGGAGAAGAAGGCAAGGCGATACCAAGTAACGGTAGACTGCTTCAAAATTATAAAGATAAGGGTAAAATTCATGGTAACCACAAAAAAAGTTAACAAACCAACTCATAAAAATAAAGACGAAAAACATAAAGTCTCAACAAAAACAAAACCTACAAAAACAAAAGAAATGAACACAAAATCCACAAACAAAAGGAACTCAGCACAAGAGAGTAAGAAGAACAAAGAAAACTTCAGCATCACAAAAAAAAGCACTACAAAATGACAGCAACAAACTCACATCTATCAATAATTACACTGAACGTAAATGGACTCAATGCACCCATAAAGCGACGGAGAGTGGCAGAATGGATAAGAAAACAGGATCCATCTATTTGCTGTCTACAAGAGACACATCTTAGAAACAAAGATGTGAATTTATTAAAAATCAAAGGTTGGAAAAAAATATATCAAGCTAACAACTATCAAAAAAGAGCAGGAGTGGCAATTCTAATCTCAGATAAAATAGACTTTAAAACAAAATCTACCATAAAAGACAAAGAAGGACACTATATAATGATTAAGGGGATGATCCATCATGAAGACATAACCATAATAAATATCTATGCACCCAATGACAGGGCTCCAAAATACATAAAAAAAAACTCTAACAGCACTGAAAAGAGAAATTGACAGTTCCACAATAATAGTAGGAGACTTCAACACACCACTCTCAGTAAAGGACAGAACAACTAAAAAGAAACTTAGCAAAGATACAGAAGACCTAAAGGACACAATGAGCCAACTGGACCTCATAGACATATATAGAACACTCCATCCAACCGCTGCAAAGTACACATTCTTTTCCAATGCACATGGAACGTTCTCCAGAATAGACCACATCTTAGGCCACAGAGCAATCCTCAACAAGATCGAAAATGCTGAGATAATTCACAGTATCTTCTCTGACCACAATGCCATCAAGGTAGAAATTAACACTAGAAAGAGCAAGGAAAAAAAATCAAACACATGGAAACTGAATAATAATCTGCTTACACATCAATGGGTAATAGAAGAAATCAGAGATGGAATTAAAAAATTCCTAGAATCAAATGAAAATGAAAACACATCATACCAAAACCTTTGGGACACAGCAAAGGCAGTCCTCAGAGGACAATTTATAGCAATAGATGCACATATCAAAAAAGAAGAAAGGGACAAAATCAAAACATTAACTACAGAACTCAAACAAATAGAAAGAGAACAACAAAAAAAGCCTACAACCACCGGAAGAAAGGAAATAGTAAAGATCAGAGCAGAAATCAATGAAATAGAGAACAGAAAAACAATAGAAAGAATCAACAAAACCAAAAGTTGGTTCTTTGAAAGAATCAACAAAATCGACAAACCACTGGCCAGACTGACAAAAGAAAAACAGCAGAGGGCACAAATAACCCAAATAAGAAATGAAATGGGGGACATTACAACAGACCCAACTGAAATAAAAAGGATTATAACAGAATATTATGAAAAACTATATTCCAACAAATTTGAAAACCTAGAGGAAATGGATAAATTTCTAGAAACATACGGCCTACCCAAACTACAACAAAGTGATATTGAAAATCTGAACAGACCCATAACAAGAGAAGAGATTGAAAAGGTAATAAAAAAACTCCCAACCAAAAAAAGCCCTGGCCCAGATGGCTTCACTGGAGAATTCTACAAAACATTTACAGAAGAGCTCGTACCAGTTCTACTCAAGTTATTTCAGAGCATAGAAGAGGAAGCAACACTTCCAAATTCATTCTATGAAGCCAGCATAACGCTGATACCAAAACCAGGCAAAGACATCACAAAAAAAGAAAATTACAGACCAATATCTCTCATGAATATAGATGCAAAAATTCTGAACAAAATTTTAGCCAATAGAATTCAGTATCATATCAAAAAAATAATACACCATGACCAAGTAGGATTCATACCAGGTATGCAAGGATGGTTTAACATTAGAAAATCCATCAACGTAATCCACCACATAAATAAAAGGAAAGAAAAAAATCACATGATTATCTCAATTGATGCAGAAAAGGCATTTGACAAAGTCCAACACCCATTCCTGATAAAAGCTCTCAATAAAATAGGTATAGAAGGGAAATTTCTCAACATCATAAAGGGCATCTATGCAAAACCAACAGCCAACATCATTCTTAATGGAGAAAGGCTGAAAACATTCCCCCTGAAAACAGGAACAAGACAAGGATGCCCTTTATCACCACTCCTATTTAACATTGTGCTGGAAGTTCTCGCTAGAGCAGTAAGGCAAGAGAAAGAAATAAAGGGCATCCAAATTGGTAATGAAGAAGTTAAACTCTCCCTGTTTGCAGATGATATGATACTATACATAGAAAACCCTAAAGACTCCACGAGAAATTTACTGGAACTAATAGAAAGATTCAGCAGAGTAGCAGGATACAAGATAAACATTCAAAAATCAGTTGGATTCCTATACACCAGTAAAGAGAACGATGAAAAGGAGATCAGGAAATCAATACCATTTTCAATAGCCCCTAAAAAGATAAAATACTTGGGAATAAATCTGACCAGGAATATAAAAGACCTATACAAAGAAAACTACAAAACACTGCTGCATGAAACCCAAAGGGATCTACATAAATGGAAAAACATACCATGCTCATGGATAGGCAGACTCAACATTGTGAAAATGGCAATTCTACCTAAAGCAATTTACAAATACAATGCAATTCCGATACAAATACCAACAACATTCTTCAAAGAGATGGAAAAACTAATTATTAACTTTATATGGAAAGGGAAGAAACCCCGAATAAGTAAAGCACTACTGAAGAAGAAGAATAAAGTTGGAGAACTCACACTACCTGACTTGAGAACCTACTATACAGCTACAGTACTCAAAACAGCCTGGTACTGGTACAACAACAGAGACATTGACCAATGGAACAGAATTGAGAACTCAGATGTAAATCCATCCACCTATGGTCACCTGATTTTTGACAAGGGCCCAAAATACATCAAATGGGGAAAAGACAGTCTTTTTAACAAATGGTGCTGGCAAAACTGATATCCATTTGTAGAAAAATGAAACAGGACCCATACCTCACACCATATACAAAAACTACTTCAAAATGGATCAAAGACCTGAATATAAAGCCTCAAACTATAAAATTCATAGAAGAAAAAATAGGACCAACACTTCAGACCTTAATACATGGCATTAACAGGATACAAACCATAAACATCAACACAAAAAACCCAACAGATAAACTAGATAATTGGGATCTTCTAAAAATCAAACATCTATGCTCTTCAAAAGATTTCACCAAAAGAGTTAAAAGAGAACCTACAGACTGGGAAAAAATTTTTGGACAGTACAAGTCAGACAAAGGTCTAATCTCCATAATCTACAAGAAAATCCAACACCTCTACAACAAAAAGACAACCAATCCTATCAAAAAATGGGCAAAGGAAATGAACAAACACTTCACCAAGGAAGACATTCAAATGGCCAACAGACACATGAGGAAATGCTCGCGATCACTAGCCATTAGAGAAATGCAAATTAAAACCACAATGAGATACCATCTCACCCCGGCATTACTGGCACGAATCAAAAACACTGGAAATAACAAATGTTGGAGGGGCTGCGGGGAGACGGGAACTCTTATACACTGCTGGTGGGAATGCAAAATGATACAGCCATTTTGGAAAATGATATGGCGTTTCCTCAGAAAGCTAGAAATAGACGTACCATTCGATCCAGCAATCCCACTCCTAGGAATATATCCTAGAGAAATAAGAGTCATCACTCGAATAGACATATGCACACCTATGTTCATGGCAGCATTATTCACAATAGCAAAACGATGGAAACAACCTCGATGTCCATCAACAGACGAATGGATACACAAACTATGGTACATACACACAATGGAGTACTATGCAACGAGAAAGAACAATGAATCGGTGAACCATCTCATAACATGGATGAAACTGGAGGACATCATGCTGAGTGAAATAAGTCAATCACAAAAGGACAAATATTGTATGAGACCTCTATTGTAAAAACCCATGAAAAAATTCACATGCAAAATGTAACAATCCTTGTTGGTTACCAGGGATGGGGGGGGGGGGGAATACTAAATAGGTAATAGGTAAGTGGTAACTTGGGTGAGAGATGAGATAGTACATAGTACAGGGGAAACTAACACAACCTGCACAAGGAAAGGTCATGGAGGCCCTATAGACACATCCAAACCCCCCGAGGGACTGAGTTGTTGGACGGAGGGCTCTGGGGACCATGATCTCGGGGAACATCTAGCTCAATTGGCATGACACTACTTATAAAGATAATGCTCTACATTCTACCTTGGTGAGTAGTGTCTGGGGTCTTAAAAGCCTATGAGCGGCCATCTAAGATACTCCACTGATCTCATCCCTTCGGGAACAAGGGAGAACGAAGAGAACAGGATACAAGGAAAAGATTAGTCCGAAGGACTAATGGTCCACAGCTACCAAGGCCTCCACGGGACTGAGCCCAGTACAGCTGGATGGTGCCCGGCTACCACCAATGACTCCTCTGACCAGGATCACAACAGAGGGTTCTGGGCAGAGCTGGAGTAGGATGTAGAGTATAATTTTAACTCCCAAAAAAAAAAAAAAAAAAAAAAGAAGACCAGATATACTGGCCTAAAGAATACTAGAGAAACCTCGAGAGTGTGGCCCCCAGACACCCTTTCAGCTCAGAGGGGAAGTTACCTTCAAGGTTCGATGTTAAGCCTGGGAATGGACACCCCAGTAAAACTAAATGGGACTAACGATGTCCAGGAGTCCGGTGACAAGGGCCAGAAGGCAGAGGGAGAGTAGGAAACTGATGATAAGGAACACAAATTGAATAAGGACACTGTCGATGTATTGTGAGATTGTTGACCACTGCTATAGGGCAACATTTGTAGTAACTATTAAATGGGAGGCTGTTTTGTCCTGTAAGCCTTCATCTTGGGCGAGAATGGCAGCACAATTGGAAGAGCATAGTCAATATCACTTAAATGTGTAAGTAAAAAGTTTTGAAATGGTGTTTAAATAAAATAAGAATAAATAAATAAATAAATAAATAAATAAACAAATGAGACTAAAGAGGTACAATAGTCCACTGACAAGGTCCAGAAGACAGAAGGGGACAAGGAAGCCCCCTGGTGATAGGGAACACAAGGTGGAGTAAGGATATTCTTGATGTGCTGTGAGATTGTTAACCATTGTCATAGGGCAACATGTGTAGTAACTGTTAAATGAATAACTATTTTTTCTGTAAGCCTTCATCTTAAGTGAGAATAACAGCACAGTTGGAAGAGCGTAGTCAATGTCACTGAACTGTGAATGTAGAAATTTTTGAAACGGTGTATCTTTGGCCATCTGTAATTTTCATCAAAAAAAATGGTTGAGAATTTAGAGGCTTAATACGTTGTGGGGTTGTTAACCAATGTCAAAAAACAACATGTGTACTACTATTTCATGAGAAACTATTTGCTCTGTAAGCTTTCACCTGAAGTACAATAAAATATATATTAAAAAAAAAAAAAAAAAAGAATTAGAGGTGAAAGTGAAGGGCAGCCATTATATAAATGAATGAAAAATGGCCTCTCTATATTAGCCGCAAGTTGTTTACTTCTTCATAGCAAGCTGAGGCCACTAGCTCAAAAAACCGTGCTGGCACCGTGCTCAAATTTCTACATATCCAGTTGTTTTAAACATAGCCCAAATAAGCAGATTTTTAGCCACTTAGCTCCTACTTGTTTTAAAAACCCTGAGAAACTGCACTCAACCTCTGCTAGACATAGATAAGACAAAACCCTGCAGTTATTAGGACCCCCAACCTGTGCTTATCCTTCATAGAGCTCTGACCTAGAGACTCCCCACCTTGCTGCAGAAGATATTGCTCAGATATATGTAAGCCCTTCCTTCCTTCTTCTCTTCCCTAGGGTTTTTTCATGCCCTCCTTCCTAGTAGCTCCCTGTGCTACTTTTCTTTGGCAGACCTCCTGCTCTAGGGGGTCACCTCTTACATTCGGCTGTCAGTGATTTGGCACTAATAAATAGCTCATGCAATGCTGCTATCTCGTAGTCATATTTTTAGTTGAACTCTCTGAATTCCCTCAAACTCACCATAGCACCTACCTGGAATATCGTTGTCATTTCAGTTTGAACAATATATCAAGTAATGAAATACAGGCACTATGTATAACAATATATCTGTATAAATATTTGTCTAAATAATTGGCCTTACCTGCTTTTTGTCTGAGAATTAAAAACATAGTCCTTATGCACACTATAGCTGGTTCTGGACACCAGGGAAAGTGCAAAGGAGAATCATATTCATTAATAAGTGACTTACACTTTCATAGACAACACTACCCTAAACTGGTACTATAACTATCCTATCTTTACAGAGAAGTTCAAAGGGGTTCATTGCTTTTGTCATGTGGACAGTGCAATATAAAGCTGTGATTAAATTGAGAGATTCCAAACAGAAATGGGATTAAATTTCATTTGGCATGCAGTACAGGGGACTTTATATATGTTATTGCATTTGATTACATAATGAGATATTATTATCACCGTATTAAAGGTAATGAAACAGGCTCAGAGTTATTAAATAAATTGCCCAAGTTCACAAGCTACTCACAGGGACCCAAAGTACTGACTCTTTGAAAATATTAGTAAGATGAGTGACTGGGTCAAATCATGGATTTCTTTTTTGAATTTCTTTCTTTATTTCCCTCATTTGTTAACATTGTATAACACTCACTTCCATCTGAAACTTCCAGCAAATTCTGTCAGAGAGACAAGTCTAAGGATCTCAATCAAGTTGCCTCAATTAGAATTATAGAACTACCAGAATATGCATAGATTTTGAAGGCAAATTCTAGTGATATTTCACAATCATGGAAAGTCCTTTAGAAGTCATTTATTGTTCTTATGCCAGCAATGGCTCTTCTGCACCGACTGAAATGATAGACTTCAGAGATAAAAAAGACATTGCAGATTCTCTAACTCAGTTTTTAATCAAATATTCAACTTCCCTAATTAACCTTTCTGCCCTCTCTACCTTTGCTGACAATTTGTAAAAACTTGAAGCAGTACTTTCCATTTTTGTCTGTCAACTTTTTAATATAATTCCTACCATATCTGCACTTGCACTCAATAAAGCCTGTGCTGAGTTTAGGAAGAAGAAGGAAGAGAAGATTCCCCAGGCACAGAGTCATCCCGAGAGAGTGCTCTTGAGCATGGGAATATGCAGTGGGAAATGCAAACCCTCAAAGCCACCAGGATGTGCAAGCTGGGATTGGAGGCACCTGAAAGGTGCTTCCCAGAGCCTGACAGTCACCAGTTTCCCCCTCGCACTAGCCTCCAGACTGATGCACAGAGTTCTGGCTGGGGGTGGTTTCTGGGAAATTAGAACTGGACATCTCCCCTTCCCACAGGCTGCTTCTCCAACCATGGCAGATATTTGAGAGATCTCAAGCATCTTTAAAACAACTGGATCTGGGGCAGGCTAGAGGCTTATCCCACCCCCAACTCTGACCCCAAGGCATGAACTCCGGCTGCCATCTGCAAATGCCAGGCTGTTGTCATCCTGGGGCGGAGGTGACCATGCCCCACCGTGGAGCACACTTGCCTGACCCGACCCTCCCTGCACTTGCACCCAGGCCCCCACACTGGAGGACAATAGCAGAATGTGGACTTTCTCCCCACATCTGTCCCCACCCCTCAACCCACTGACTGGACTCGTTGCTGCTCCAAGTGGAGAAGAACATTGGTATTGGGGAGGGTCTGGGGTGTCAAGGGCAGAGAAGCAGGTGGCTGAGAATCCATCTAAGTGGGGAGGTAAGAAGGTGGCAGGAGACCGGACTGTACATGAACAGAGGCTTCAAGCCTGCCCTGTCCCTCAAGTTCAATTGTGCCATTAGAATTCACTTACAAAACACAAGTTCAAAGAGAATACTACTAAGAATTTCAAGACAGAGACAACAGATCATTAAATCAAGCACTGCCATCTTCTGAGCACATGGCCTTGTGCAAACTACAGAGGTCACAGTGCCTTGAAGCCAGCTCTGAGTATGGGCCAGGTAATGGTGTTGATATAGGTCAGGCACATGTATATGAAAAAGTCATCATGTTAAGTTGGTGGCAAATGTGAGGGACCCAGGGTTGAGAGACCAGAAACCAGAAACTATGGACCCACAAAGAGATCTGCTTCCTTTCTTTCTATCTCCAAAAGAGTCATCAATTACTCAGCAAGATCATCAGCCATATTTCTACTTCTCTTATCTTGTCTAGTACGGGTCTTGGTACAACAGTAGAGTTGCCAGGGTTGGGCCCATGTCTACATGTGTATGCGATTACCTTTGGTGGTTTAAACACTGTGCAGATAAGATACCAGGGAAATCATAAAACAATGAGGACAGTAAGGTTTTTTCTGCGTGACTACATAATCCAAGAAGAATTTCAGAGATTAAAATGAACGTGAGACCCAAGTTAGCTATGTTTCTCCAATTTGTTTTGTGTCATAGAGCACATGAGCCAGAGCGTAACATAATAAAACTATGATGAGAGACCCTATGGATATATTTAAGTAGGTACATGAGTTTATGCTTTTACAACTGTTAATAGCTCATTACAATGATAATTTATCAAAACAAAATAGTTTTATCAATGTTTAATTAGTTAACAAATATTTGTTGAATACAATCAACTGGACAAGGGGAAATAGAAAGGCAAAGTAAATATAATCCACTTCCTCCATAAGTTTAGAATATTTTTTTGATTCTGCCTGTATTTGGTAGAACCTAGAAAAAGTTGGTGAATATTCTCTTTCAAAAAATGCAAAAAGATGAATTGGTGGAGAAACCAGATAAACTTGAATGCCATTCTCCTTTAAATTTCTGATTTTCTTTATCCTTACTGGCGTATCTGCTTTAGATGTCTGCCAGGCATTGATTTTCAATAAGTGGATACAGGACCTTGGGAAAACTACATGGTATAATTTGACTCAGCTGAATATATTTGTATCCTTTTGACATCACTTCTCAATCAAATTTGAGTACAATTCTAAAGGAAAAAAAGACACTTCTGAAAGATAACAAGCACCTTGTGCATCATGGTTGGAATAAGAGCTGGAGATTCCTCATTGTACTTCCTCAGGGTACCACTTGGGGTACATTATGAACATTACCAGCGCTTTTCCCATTTCTTTCATGCCCACCTAGATCCTTCTTTTCACACTGACTCATTCCCTGGGTCACTGAAAGTCCCCTTCAGTTTATACTTGAAATAATAGTCCCAATTATCTGGAAACTAATCAGAGTTCTGCCTGTTTAGAGAGTGGTTATTAATCAGAATAGTTTGCTAGGCAAATTGATTTTTTAAAAAGTTTTCAGAAGGAATATTGAACCACTTTAAAACACAGACGATCTGTAAGTCTGTGAATAAAAAAAATAGTACAATGAGCAAGTTAATTAAAAATATTTTCCATTATTTATCACAGTAGTGGCCCTAAATGGGATATTTAATTTCTTTTTATATATTTTTAAATCTGAAATTTATAAAATGTATGAAAATGCAAGTAAATTTAGTGTATTTTATTATGATTACGTGTATTATCTTGTATGTTATATGTAAATTCATAAAAGGAAGTCTCAAACTTAATCATTTATCCCAAGAAAATGAGTTATCAAACATCAAATGAAGCTAATAATTACAGGCCTCTGAGATTACAAAGCCATATACAAATTTGAATTGCATTTTCATACAAAAAGTTGATTATTTTTTTGCTGACATTGATAAGATACTCCCCCAGCTACTTCAAAATATTTTTTAAAAAATCAGATGCTGTCAGAACTTTGCATCTGTAAAACAAAGGAAGTTGAGTGAATGAATAATCAAGAGAAAAGAATCAACTACAGTGTGGTAGACAAATATGACAGATGTCTTTTGCCTTTGCCTTTGTCTGGACATAAAGCTTTGAGGAAGTTAGCTCCCCCTACCTAATTGAACAATAAACGTTACTGCCACACTCAAACAACCTGAAACTTTGCCCCTCTTCTGTCCACATTGATTTCAATCTATAAATGACTGCAGTGACTTTCCTATAGGCAAGTTACACCTTTCAGTATGTTGAATGTTATTTTAGATTTCTCAAAGACTTGGACTAAATTATCTTTTTCTATTTATCACTGTAATTTTTTTTTTTTGATACAATGTCATTCACTTTATCTTTTAATTCCTTAGTGCCATGGGGGACAAGCTACACATCATTGTGTCTGTCATGCATGCCGCGGACAGAAAAGATCGCAGCTCAGAACGAGTGCCCCAAAGAAGCTTTGACTCTGCCATCACTCCACTTAACCGAGATGAGGGCAAGTGCTTATAACTTTGGCTTGCCATTTGAATTGAAAAATGTAAATGACCATTTTCAGCATCTTATCAATGAAAAGAAATATAAAATATCTAAAGGAGTTTATATGCTAATGGTTAGTTTTACAGAAGTATACTATGAAGTAAAAGTACTATTCTAAATGAGCACTAAGCCCTTGTGCAAATTGATTTGCTATCCAACATAACTACTTTGAAAACTAGGCCACCCCTTACTCTGTAATTCTGTAATATAAAGCAATAGGGACCTCAAGCTGTTTTATTTTTTTCAATGTCCAGTAGGTATTGATTTGCCTTTTAAAGCTTATGGAAAAAAAAAAAAAAAGTCTTATCATCTATTAGAAAATTCTTTAGCAGCTTTTCAGAACTATAATGATTTATTTTTCTCCAAATATATATAAAATCATCAGTGTCTTAATCTTACTACATGTATATCTAAGCCATAGTTTTTTATAAACCATTATAACAAAATATATAGATGTCTATAGGTTACATTTTTCTACTCGGAATGGGAACATTCTGTACTAATACCAAGTCACAGATTTTACACCGCCAACTTGAAGGTAAATATTTGGGTTTTCAAAATGGTTATTCCAAAATTTATAAAAATTTTAAAAAGTAAGAGATTGCTAATTAGACAAGACTTAGTGTAAATTTTAAGAACCAAAATGATATAAAACATAACTTTCTACTTAACAGTGTTATAATTTAATCGGGAAATAGGACATATACCCCCACTCCTCACTTATCAATATGGTTAGGTTCCAAAGATCAGGTTGTTCCCCAAAAATTTGCATTATGCAAAATGTAAGTGGGACTTGCATTTCCTAGCCATTAGATAGCAGCATATACTATAAGTGGGTCAACAGTAGCCCAAGAAACTCGAGAAATTAAAAAGTTAAGTGAGCCTCATAAGTCCCATCACAGCCGGTGTTACAGTCTGCTCACCCCTTGGGACCATTACTGCCAGGCATACATCATTAATGAACAAAATAATTGGAGAACATATTTTTTACTATCATCGTAAATGCAAAATGTTGGGGGGAAAAATAGTCGACAAGTGAGGAATAGGTGTATTTGAGTTAAAAAATCAATGAGCAATTGATATTTTACATAGTAATTGATAATCAAATTAAATATAATTATATTGGTATACAAATATTTAGAATTTTGAGGGATGAAATGGTTAAGGAGGCATTCAAGGATAAACTTATGATCGGAAATTTTAAGAAAGGGCAGAATTCAATGGACAGACAGCATTCTAGGAAGATATCACTTCATAATCGAAAGTTTAGCAATAAAAATGCAAGTTGTAATTTAAGGAAGAATGAGCAGAACCAATTCAATGAAAAAAATATTAACTGACTAAATGTAAAAACCAAGAGGCAGTTGTTATAACAGAAAAAGGGAATATTAGTAGTTTCAAGTAAGGAAAGGTGTGCATCAGGGTTGTATCCTTTCACCATACTTGGTCAATTTGTATGCTGAGCAAATAATCTGAGAAGCAGGACCGTATGAAGAAGAACAGGATATCAGGATTGGAGGAAGACTCGTTAACAACCTGAGAAATGCAGATGGCACAACTTTGCTAGCTGAAAATGAAGAGGACCTGAAGCACATACCGATGAAGATCAAAGGTTACAGTCTTCAATATGGATTGCGTCTCAACATAAAGAAAACAAAAATCCTCACAACTGGACTAATAAGCAACACCATGATAAACTGAGAGAATATTGAAGTTGTCAAGGATTTCATTTTACTCGGATCCACAATCAACGCCCATGGAAGCAGCAGTCAAGAAATCAAAGGACACATTGCATTGGGCAAATCTACTGCAAATGACCTCTTCAAAACTTTAAAAAGCAAAGATGTCACTTTTATTTTATTTTATTTTTATTGTACTTAAGGTGAAGGATTACAGAACAAATAGTTTCTCATTAAACAGTCAGTACACATATTGTTTTATGACATTGGTTAACAACCCCACGACATGTCAACACTCTCCCTTCACAACCTTGGAGGACCATTTTTTTTTTTTTTGGTGAAACTATACATAGCCAAAGATACACCATTTCAAAAATTTCTACATGTACAGCTCAGTGACATAGATTATGTTCTTCCAGTTGTGCTGCTATTCTCACTATCATTTTCCAAATTATTCCATCACCATTGTCTTCAACTCACTGTCCCCTAGGCTTCCCATCAAAACTTTTGAATTGCTGTTGTCTATTTGATCTCACATAGATAATTCTTTTTATTTATTTTTTTGTACTTTAAATGAAGGTTTACAGAACAAAATAGTTTCTCATTAAACAGTACACAAGTTGCCCTATGACAGTGGTTAACAACCACACAACACATCAACACTGTCCTTGCTCAACCTTGGGTTCCCTATCACCAGCTTTCTTGTCCCCTTCTGCCTTCTAGCCTTTGTCCCTGGACTGCTGTGCCTCATTAGTCCCATTTTGTTTTATGCGGCTGTCCAAAACCCAGCTGAACGGTGAACCTTGGAAGTGACTTCACCACTGAGCTAAAAGGGTGTCTGGAGGCCATACTCTCAGGGTTTCTCCAGTCTCTGTCAGGCCAGTAAATCTGCTCTTTTTTTATATGTTAGAATTTTGTTCTACATTCTTCTCCAGCTCTGTCCAGGACCCTCTGTTGTGATCCCAGTCAGAGCAGTCAGTGGTGGTAGCCGGGCACCATCTAGCTGTACTGGACTCAGTCTGGTGGAGGCCTTGGTAGATGTGGTCCATTAGTCCTTTGGACTAATCTTTCCTTGTATCCTGTTTCCTTCATTCTCACTTGCTCCCGAAGGGGTGAGACCAGTGGTGTATCTTAGATGGCTGCTCACAGACTTTTAAGACCCCAGACACTACTCACCAAGGTAGAATGTAGAGCATTGTTCTTATAAACGGAGTTATGCCAATTGAGCTAGGTGTTCCCCGAGACCATGGTCCCCACAGCCCTCTACCCAGCAATTCAGTCCCTCAGAGAGTTTGGATATGTCTATGGAGTTTCCATGACCTTCCTTGTACAAGTTGTGCTGGCTTCCCCAGTATTGTGTACTGTCCTACCCTTCACCAAAGTTACCACTTACCTATTGTCTATTTAGTATTCCTCCCCACCCCTCCCATCCCTCATAACCAACAAAGATTTTTACTTTTTGTATGTAAACTTTTTCATGAGTTTTTACAGTAGCGGTCTCATACAATATTTGTCCTTTTGTGATTTCACTCAGCATGATGTCCTCTAGTTTCATCCATGTTATGAGATGCTTCACAGATCCATCATTGTTCTTTATCGTTGCATAATACTACATTGTATGTAGGTACCATAGTTTGTTTATCCATTCATCTACTGATGGGCATCTAGGTGTTTCCATCTTTTTGCTATTGTGAACAATGCTGCAATGAACATGGATGTGCATATGTCTATTCCTGTGATGGCTCTTATTTCTCTAGGCTATATTCCTAGGAGCGGGATTTCTGGATCGTATGGTATTTCTATTTCTATCTTTCTAAGGAAGCAGCTTATCATTTTCCAAAATGGTTGTATCATCATGCATTCCCACCAGCAGTCCATAAGAGTTCCAACCTCCCTGCAGCCTCTCCAACATTTGTTTTTTCCAGTGTTTTTGATTCTTGCCAATAATGCTGGGATGAGATGGTATCTCATTGTGGTTTTAATTTGCATTTCTCTAATGGCTAGTGATCACAAGCATTTCCTCATGTGTTGGCCCCTCAAATGTCTTCTTTGGTGAAGTATCTGCTCATTTCCTTTGCCCATTTTTTAATTAGATTATTTGTCTTTTTGTTGTAGAGGTGTTGGATTTTCTTGTAGATTATAAAGATTAGACCTTTGACTTGTAGTGTCCAAAAAATTTTTTCCAGTCTGTAGGTTCTCTTTTTACTCTTTTGGTGAAGTCTTTTGAAGAGCATAGGTGTTTGATTTTTAGAAGATACCAGTTATCTAGCTTATCTTCTGGAGTTTGTGTGTTGTTGGTTACAATTTATATCCTGTTAATGCCGTGTATGGGGGCCTCTAGCATTGATCCTATTTTTTCTTCTATGAACTTTATAGTTTTTGCCTTTATATTTAGGTCTTTGATCCATTTTGAATTAGTTTCTGTATTTGGTGTGAGGTATGAGTCCTGTTTGAGGATGCACATCCAGTTTTACCAGCAGCGTTTCTTAAAAAAGACTGTTTTTTCCCCATTTGATGGACTTTGGTAGCTTGTCGAAATTAGGTGACTATAGGTGGATGGATTTACATCTGGGTTCTCTACTCTGTTCCATTGGTCAATGTATCTGTCAATGTACCAGCACCAGACTGTTTTGACTACCATAGCTGTATAGTAGGTTCTGAGGTCAGGTAGTGTGAGTCCTCACTTTATTCTTCTTCTTCAATAGTGCTTTACTTATTCGGGGCTTATTCCCTTTCCATATAAAGTTATTGATTAGTTTTTCCATCTCTCTAAAGAATACTGTTGGTATTTGGATCGGGATTGCATTGTATTTGTAAATTGCCTTAGGTAGAATTGTCATTTTCACAGTGTTGAGTCTCCCTATCCATGACCACGGTATGTTTTTCCATTTATGTAGATTCCTTTGGTTTCTTGCAGTAGTGTTTTGTAGTATTTTTTTGTAGGTCTTTTACATCCCTGGTTAGATTTATTCATAAGTATTTCATTTTTTTAAGAGCTATTATAAATGGTATTGTTTTCCTGATTTCCTATTCATAGTTCTCTTTATTGGTGTATAGAAATCCAACTGATTTTTGAATGTTTATCTTGTATCCTGTTACTCTGCTGAATCTTTCTATTAGTTCCAGTAGTTTTCTCCTGGAGTCTTTAGGGTCTTTTATGTATAGTATCATATCATGTGCAAACAGGGACAGTTTAACTTCTTCATTACCAATTTGGATGCCCTTTATTTCTTTTTCTTGCCTTATTGCTCTAGCTAGAACTTCCAGCACAGTGTTAAATAGGAGAGGTGATAAAGGGTATCCTTGTCTTGTTCCTGTTCTCAAGGGAAATGTTTCAGCCTCTCTCCATTAAGAATGTTGGCTGTTGGTTTTGCATAGATTCCCTTTATTAGGTTAAGAAATTTCCCTTCTATACCTATTTTATTGTGAATTTTTATCAGGAATGGGTGTTGGACTTTGTCGAATGCCTTTTCTGCATCAATTGAGATGATCATGTGATTCTTTTCTTTCCTTTTATTTATGTGGTGGATTATGTTGATTGATTTTCTAATGTTGAACCGTCCTTGCATACCTGGTATGAATCCTACTTGGTCTTGGTGTGTTATTTTTTTGATATGATGCTGAATTCTATTGGCTAGAATTCTGTTGAGAATTTTTGTGTCTATATTCATGAGAGATACTGGTCTGTAATTTTCTTTTTTGTGGTGTCTTAGCCTGGTTTTGGTATCAGGGTTATGCTGGCTTCATAGAATGAATTCAGAAGTGTCACTTCCTTTTCTAAGTTCTGAAATATTTTGAGTAGTACTTGTACATGCTCTTCTGTGAATATTTGGTAGAATTCTCCAGTGAAGCCATCTGGGTCAGGGCTTTATTTTTTGTCAAGAGTTTTTTTTTTTTTAATTACCTTTTTAATCTTTTCTCTTGTTATGGGTCTGTTCAGATTTTCAACATCACTTTGTGATAGTTTGGGTAGGTAGTGTGTTTATATAAATTTATCCATTTTCTCTAGGTTTTCAAATATGTTAGAGTATAGTTTTTCATAATACTGTGCTATGATCTTGTTTATTTCTGTTGGGTCTGTTGTAATGTCTCCCATTTCATTTCTTTTTTGGGTTATTTGCATCCTCTCCTGTTTTTCTTTTGTCATTCTGGCCAGTGGTTTGTCAATTTTGTTGATTCTTTCAAAGCATCAACTTTTGGTTTTGTTGATTCTTTCTATTGTTTTTTCTATTCTCTATTTCATTTATTTCTGCTCTTATCTTTATTAATAATTTCCTTTCTTATGGTGGCTGTGGCTTTTTTTGCTGTTCTCTTTCTATTTGTTTGAGTTGTGTAGTTAATCTTTCGATTTTGTCCCTTTCTTCTTTTTTGATGTGTGCATCTATCACTATAAATTGTCCTCTGAGGACTGCCTTTTCTGTGTCCTAAAGGTTTTGGTATGATGTGTTTTCATTCTTGTTTAATTCTAGGAATTTTTTTTACTCCAACTCTGATTTCTTCTATTACCTAGTGGTTTATAAGCAGGGTGTTATTGAGTTTCCTTGTAATTTTTTTTTTTCCCTTGGTCTTTCGGTTGTTAATTTCTACCTTGTTGTCATTGTGGTCAGAGAAGATACTTTGTATTATCTCAATGTTTCGGATCTTGTTGAGGATTGCTCTGTGACCTAAGATGTGGTCTAGTCTGGAGAACGTTCCATGTGCATTGGAAAAGAATGTGTACTTGCACCTGTTGGGTGGAGTGTTCTATATATGTCTATAAGGTCAAATTGGCTGACTGTGCCCTTTAGGTCTTCCATATCTTTGTTTAATTTCTTCTTAGTTGTTCTGTCCTTTACTGAGAGTGGTGTGTTGGAGTCTCCTACTATTATTGTGGAACTGTCACTTTCTCTTTTCAGTGCTGTTAGAGTTTTATGTATTTTGGAGCCTTGTCATTGGGTGTGTAGATGTTTATTATGGTTATGTCTTCATGATGGATAGTCTGTTAATCATTATGTAGTGTTCTTCTTAACTTTTATGGTGGATTTTGTTTTAAAGTCGATTTTATCTGAGATTAGTATTGCCCCTCCTGCTCTTTTTTGGTAGCTGTTTGCTTGATATTTTTTTTCTAGCCTTTGATTTTTAATAAGTTTATGTCTTTGTTTCTGAGATGTGTCATTTGTAGACAGCATATTGATGGATCCTGTTTTTTTATCCATTCTGTCACTCTCTGTCTCTTTATGGGTGTATATAGGAGTTTCTGGGAGGGGTTGTTTGTGGCAGGGCAGGCCAGTAATCAGTGCAGGGCAGGTTCTGGTAGGCAATGCCCTGGCTGCTTGGTGGTGTTATGTTCAGTGCACGGTGCAGATAGGCAGGATGGAGTGGGGAGATTGTGATGTGTGGAGCTTAGACGGATATGGGAGAGTGGAGAGAGAAGAGAGAGTAACGGGAGCCAAAAACATACAAATGAAAAAGAGTGCTCAGGGAGAGAGGAAGGACTATGAAATGGAGAAAAACAAAAAGGAGAAGAAGAAGAAGAAGAAAGAAAACAGTAAATAAATAAAAATTAGGAAGAAGAAAGAAAAGCTAAATTCCCAGGGATCCCAGGCCATGAAGTACAGCCTGGCTAGAAAGGGTAGAGGTGTCACTCAGTTCAAGGTATTCAGGGGACAAGAAGAGAAGGAAAGCATAGAGAAATGATAAACTGAGTAACAAAGAAAGAGAAAAAGGGAAAAAGAGGGAAAAGTAAACAAAACAAACAAATAAAATAAAAAAATAACAATAAAATTCTCCACCAAAAACCAGAAAAACAAGAAAAAAGAAATGCCATCAGGGATCCCTCTGGGTGTCTTTGCAAACTGAGGGGGTAGGACCCAAGCCACGCAGTACTGCCTGGCTAGAATGGGATCCCAATTAGAGAAAAGAAAAAGAAAACAAACAAACAAACAATTCAAAACAAATGAACAAAAAAGCCCCAGGATCCCACCACTGTGGCAGCACCAGCCAGGAAACAGTTTCATGTCTGAGCGGCATTTCACAGCCTTTCAGAGAGAAGCAAAAATGGCACATGGAGCCAGGTATTTGAGCCAAAGGAGGAGGAGGTGGTGAGAGGTAAGGAAGAAATCTAAAGAAGCAGAAAAAAGCAACACAAGCAGCCAAAAAATGGCACTTAGGGAGCCGGCCAGTGTGGGTGAGTGGAATCCAAGTGACACCAGGGTGAAGCTGGTGCTTCCCGGCCAAGAAACTGTGGCCGCAGGAAGCAGATGAGACCGAGTGGGGGGTGAAGAAATGTGGGAAGTTGGAAAGCATATATCACTGATTACCGGTTGTTCTGTCTCCTGCTGGAAGCTCTGTGAAGCTGCTTTCTCATACCCGCTGTCCCTGATCCCTGATGGGCATCCAAGATGGTGGATCCATGCTGCGTTAGCTGATAGGGGACCTCTGCATGTATCTCTTCTCGATCTCTGTTCTCTGTTCTCTGTCAGTTTCTTATTCCATTCGGTGCTTTGCTGAGTTCATTATCTCTTCATTTGATGTTTAACATTTCAAGATTGCCATTTTCTCTGTTTGGCTTAGTTTTTCAGGTCTTTGCTGTGGAAGGATGGTATGGTACTTCTGCCTATAGCACCATGTTGCCCAGAAGTGGAAAAGATGTCACTTTAAAGACTAAAGTGCACCAAACCATGGTGATTTCAATTGCCTCATATGTACGCAAAAGATGAACAGTGAATAAGTATCACTGAAGAAGAATTGACTCCTTTGAATTGTGGTGTTGGCAAAGAATATTGAATATACCATGGACTGCCGAAAGAATGAACAAATCTGTCTTGGAAGAAGTACAGCTAGAATGCTAGTTAGAAACAAGGATGACGAGACTTTGTCTCATATACTTTGGACATGTTATCATGAGGGACCAGTCCCTGGAGAAGGACATCATGCTTGGTAAAGTAGAGAGTCAGTTAAAAAGAGGAAGACCTTCAATGAGATGGATTGACACAGTGGTTGCAACACTATATTTAAGCATAACAACCCTTGAGAAAATGGCCCAGGATCAAGCAGTGTTTTGTTTTATTCTATGTAGGGTTGCTATGAGTCGGAACTGACATGATGGTATCTAACAACAACAAATGTAAAAAACAAGCAAACAAAACTCAAGTTCCTGTATTCACTAGGCAGTGCAAGAGAATAAATGAAGTAGTTAGGGGAGTGCAGACTATAGTGATACAGTGAATCACGGGGAATGTGAGATGGTGAGTCCCATAATATTGAAATCATTCATACTCAGCCTCAACAGATTATTGCTTTATGGGAATGTGGGCCCAAGTTTTCAGAAGTTCTGATATTTTAATAGAAGTTAAAACACCTATGGTTGTGGGAATTTGGGCAGCCAATCAAAGCTAAATTCAGGCAACTAATTAAAAAAAAAAAAAGAAAGTAAAAGCAAATGTAAATACGTCACTGGGAAAGATCCTGCTTTTGACCCATAACTTTGTAATTCTCTAGATGTCACCTTGAGGACTAAGGTGTACCTGACTCAAGTTATGGTATTTTTAACTGCCTTATCTCCGTGAAAAACCTGGACAATGAATAAGGAAGGCCAAAGAAGAATTGATGCATTCAATTACGGTGTTGGCAAAGAATATTGAATATACCACGGACTGCCAGAAGATTCAACAAATCTGTCTTGGAAAAAGTACAATCAGAATGCTCCTTAGAAGCGAGGATGGTGAGACTTCATCTCACTTACTTTGGATATGTTATCAGGAGGGACTAGTCCCTGGAGAAAGACATCATACTTGGTAAAGTAAAGGGTCAGTGAAAAAAGAGGAAGAACCTCAGTGAGATGATTGATACAGTGGCTACAGCAATGGGCTCCAACATAGCAACGATTGTGAGGATTCCGCAGGACTGGGCAGTGTTTTCTTCTGTTCTACATAGGGTTACTATGTGTTGGAACCAACTTGACAGCGCCTAACAACAATCTAGTAAGAGCAAGAAATATTTGGATATACAGCCAAGTACCTCCACCGGTCAAGAAATACATCCTTTCCATCATGCTAGAAGATTCTCTTGTGAATTCTCTAAATCAGCATAGTTTTGCTCTCCCCACCCCTGTCCTCAAGGACATACTATTCTAACTGATATCACTGCAATTAGCTTTGATTTACTGCAGTTTTTATCTGTATATTGTTGCACAGTATTCCATTATATGACTGTACCATAATGTACTCATCCATTCTATTGTTCCAGAATATCAAGATTTTTTTTTAACGTACGAAGGGTGGTAACTAGAAGAGTAATGCCAAAATTCATATAGAAAAATAAAGAAGCAAAAATTTTCATTGAAAAATTTCATAGAATACCTGAAGATGTAAAATAATGAATAGAGACTCAGTCTACCAAGATATAAGCAAATAATAACACTGTAATGATTACAAAGGTAATTAATATGAATCAACATACAGATCAGCAAAACAGAATCAAAAGTTCAGAAGTATCCAAGAACATAGGGAATTTAGTGTACAGTTTCGTTTAGTACGTTTATCAATGGGAAAATTTGGATTATTCCTTAAATGCCTTTGGAAGAAGCAAATAGTCATTAATATAGCAATAAATAAAGTTTATTTTATACTTCATTTTTTATAAAGGGATATATTGAAAATACAAGTTTGAAATTATTTGTTTTATATGTTTTTGAACAAAAAGGAAAAAAATAAATAAATAAGCCAGAAAAAGGGAATAGGCATTTCATACAAAAGATAATGCAAATAGCATATACATACATATATGTGTGTGTGTAGTGTGTGTACAGAAGTATACATATATATGTATATCATATCCCACTATCTATACCACTATAGCAAGAGAAGAGTCCTGGTTTCTCAGTGGTTAAGGGTTCTGCTGCTACCAAAAAGTTGGCAGTTTGAATCCATCAGCCACTCCTTGGAAATCTTATGGGGCTGTTCTACCAGGTTCACTTTGCCTTGGACTCTACACGATAACAACGTTGGCTTGTTTGTTTTTTTAATAGCAAGAGAAATGCAAAGATTTCGTATTTCACCTATAAGATTTGAAAAATAATAATTAAAAAAACATACCACATTGAACTGTTGTGAATGTTAAAAACAGGAGAGTATATTTGGTAATAGCTATCAAAATCCAAAATATGCATGATCTTTGACCCAGTAATTTTCCTTCTTATATCCTACAGATTTACACTGAAATGACAAATATAAAATATATTTCTCTGCAGTGTTTATTTATTTTTTTGTAACAGCAAAACTGTTCATGAAATAAATATTTATTATTAGGGTACTAGCAAAATAAATTTAGAACGTCTATAACATAGAATACTATGCTGCCAGAGAAAATCATGGTAAAATCCCTATGTACTAATTTCCAGTGCTTTCTAAGATACATAATTAAATGAAAATGCAAGAGACAGCATAGTGTTCCTAGTATTCTCCCATTTGTATAAAAGGAGGAAATTATACACATTATTTGATTTTCTGTGCATAAATTCTCTGAAAGATTACAATAAATTTCCAGTAATATCGATTGACTCCAGTGATAAGGACTAAGTTATTCAGGGACAAGGAGAAAATTTTTTTACTGAGTAGTTTTACATTTACATTTAGAATCATGAGTCGTCTTCAAAAATTTAGTAAGCATTTTTTTTGTACAAGTAAAATGTCATGATAAAGCTTTGTAAACTATGAAAGGCTGTGCAAATGCAGGAGTTTATGTCATATTTTATTGACAGTAGGCACTATACTACCTAACTTGCTTTAATGATTAGGCAATGAGAATTTTAAATTACATTTATTTTATTATAAAATCTATATATTGTCCTTGCAAGAAATGCTGGAAGGTATGATGTTAAAACTTTAATACACAAAGAACTCACTATAGATTGCAAAACATATGAACAACCAAAATATATAAAAAGATAATTTATAAAGACTAAATGTAAATGACTAATAAACATATGAAAAGCTGTTCAATCTCACTAGTGGAGAAGAAAATGAAAAATACAGCAATAATATAATCCTTTTCACCTTATTAGATGATAAAAGTTATAAAGATTAATAGTGCTAATTGTCCAGTGAAACAGGTAGTCTCATGAGTTACTGGTAGAAGTGTGAATTGGTACTACATATCAGAAATGGAATCTGGCAATATCAGTTAAAATTAAATGTGCTTGTACTCTTTGACCCAGAAATCCCACGCTTCAGAATCTGTCATGCAGAAACAAAAAGCATTAAAGGTAGATGTACAGAAATATTTACTGTTGTTTCTGTTACCATTTTTTTTTTAAACGTAAATAGTATGTATGTTCACAGATAGAAAAGAGTGAAAGAAATTATGACATATGCATTAAAAAATAAGGTAAATTTCTATTAATCGACCTAAATAGATACACACTATATACTAATGAGTGAATAAAAACAAGATGTGGCAAAAAGTAAACACTATGATTCCATTTACATAAGTCGCAGTCCCAGCAAGAAACAGATGGCACACTCTAACAGGATAATTGAGAAGAGTAAAAGGTGTATTTATGGAGGTATGGCAAGTAATGAGGGAAATCTATAAGTGCTGGTGAACACCTAGTGGTTAGTCTAATAAGTCCTGTAATTTTCCATTTATATATATCAAGCCATAGTTCAGTAGGCTTCTCTTCTGTATTATATTTAGGGATTCTATGATCATTTGGTCCACCTGGGGATTTTGTTAAAATATAGATTAGGATTCATTAGATCTGGGGTGGGGCCTGAGATTCTGCATTTTTAACTATTATCCAAGTAATGCTGATGTTGGCTGTCTGAGGAGCATACTTTTAGTTACAAACATATATGCATATCCAGGCCTAGACCAAAATATTAGATCTCACATCCTGGGCAAGCACTGCCATATCAATAAAATCAGTGTGATCAGACCCCTGCTGTTGTATATTGTAAATGTTCTGAAATCCCTGTTCTATCTAGGCTGTCTTCTTTGAGAACAGGTCTTGCATTTCTCTGTCTAGTTATGCTGTGGTCGGATTCTCATTGTAAGCCTAAACATAATGATGGGTGTTACGCATGATCCAAGGTGAATAGATTTCTCCTTAGAGACAACTTCCAAAGAAAAGTTACTGAAAGGTTTTCATGTAGGAGGGGGCTAATACATGAGGGATATAGAGAGGAAGAGGTGTGTTTACTAGAACAGAAGATTCAGGAAGATTGAGGGTTCAGAATTTCACCTGTGTCTGTCCAATGGACCCATTCTATGTCTCACAATCCCATTCACTGTTTCAAGCGCCACTACCTTCATATAACAAGGTTGCATGTTAACTGGCCCTCTGTAAAATGCAACGTTAGAACTCGTATAACTTCAAGGAGAGGAGAGAGAATCAGCGTCAGCCCAAAGCTGACTTCTATGAGGTGGAGCTCAGACATACTTCCACTCTTTGACTTTTTTTTTAACCAATTCTGACACCAACTATCCCTCTGAAGTCACTCTACTTCTATGCTGGGTTTGATAATTCATTGCAATGGCCACACAGAACTCACAGACCATACTCGCAATTATGGGGTTTATTAGGAAAGTAAAGGGTTACAACCTAGAATTAGGATCAAGTTGGAAGTAACAGGAACAACTCAGTATAGAGTTCTTCAATCAGGACAGCTTCTGCTGGGGCCTTCCTGCCACTTCGTGCTGCTGCCAACTTGTGCTGCTGCCATGGCCGGTGTTAAAACTCTCCAGTGTTACAGCTCTTCAACTCTTGGGTCTAGGAGATTCTCAGTACAGGGACCATGAGTCCAAAGGACACACTCTGCTCCCAGATCTTCTTGATGGTAGTGAGGTTCCCCCTCAACCTCTGGGATTGGCTCTTTTTAAGCCTAGTGAGATGGCAAAACTGACCAATTCCCTTGGTGGGCCATAGGCTCTTATTTACATATCTCAGCCAATCCCAGCAAGAGTTTTACAAAGCTTATTGGCAGAGTCCCATCCAATTATTATGTGAAAGTTATAAGCCCATGGCCAGAAAGGCCATATAAAA
This sequence comes from Dugong dugon, assembly GCA_030035585.1. NCBI lineage: Eukaryota > Metazoa > Chordata > Mammalia > Sirenia > Dugongidae > Dugong > Dugong dugon. The sequence goes on from CM057467.1 coordinate 110,997,516, forward strand.
AGAGTAACCCATTGCTCTGCACCTCTAATCATGTAACAGTTAAAATATGATCCAGATATTGATCCTCAGCAATATGTTTTGTGATGCTTGAGGAAACAAGTAAAAATCATTTAAAGTTGTATATGTTTTCTGGCATTCTATCCATATACTAAGTTAGGCATTTGTGAACTTAATTATGGTACCACCAATAATAGTTTAATTATGCCACAGTAAACTACAGATCCACCACTCATCCATCAGCTTGTCATGTTGTGGTGGCTTGTGTGTTGCTGTAATGCTGGAAGCTATGCCACCAGTATTTCAGATACCAGCAGAATTACCCATAGAGGACAGGTATCAGCCAATCTTCCAGAATAAGATAAAAAAGGAAGAAGGACCTGGCAGTCTATTTCTAAAAAAAGTTTGCCAGTGAAAACTTGATGAATAGAAGCAGAATACTATCGGACATAGTGCTGGAAGACGAGCCCCTCGGGTTGAAAGACACTCAAATACCATTAGGGAAGAGCTGCTGCCTCTACACAGAGCTGACATTAATGACTTGGATGGAGTAAAACTTTCAGGACCTTCATTTGCTGATGTGGCATGACAAAATGGAAAGAAATAGCTGCAAATATCCATTTATAATTGGAATGTGGAATGTATGAAGTATGAATCTAGGAAAATTAGAAATCGTCAAAAGTGAAATGGAACACATAAAGATTGATATCCAAGCATTAGTGAGCTGAAATGGACTGGCATTAGCTATTTTGAATCAGAAAATGATATGGTCTACTATACCGTGAATGATAAATTGAAGAGGAATGGTTTTGCATTCATTATCAAAAACATTTCAAGATCTATCCTGAACTACAAAGCTGTTAGTGCAGTGATAGAATAATCTCCACATGCCTACTAGGAAGACCAGTTAATACAATAACTATTATTCAAGTTTATGCAATAGCCATTAATGCCAAAAATGAAGAAATAGAAGATTTTTACCAACTTCTGCAGTCTGAGAAATTGTTCAAACATGCAATCAAGATGCATTGATAGTTGTTGGTGATTGGAATACAAAAGTTGGAAACAAAGAAAAAGGATCAGAAGTTGAAATACATGGCCTTGGTGATAAAAACAATGCCGGAGATTGCATGATAGAATTTTGCAAGACCAAAAAGACTCATTCATGGGAAATATCTTTTTCAACAACATAAAAGATGAGTATACACATGGACCTCACCAGAAGGAATACACAGGAATCAAATCAACTGCATCTGTGGAAAGAGACGATGGAAAAGCTCAATATCATAAGTCAGAACAAGGCCAGTGGTCAACTTTGAAACAGACCATCAGTTGCTCATATGAAGCTGAAGAAAATTAAAACAAGCTCACAAGAGCCAACATACTACCTTGAGTATATCCTACCTGAATTTGGAGAGCATCTCAAGAATAAATTTGACACCTTGAACACTAATGACCAAAGACCAGACAAGTTGTGTGATGACATCAAGGATATCATTCATGAAGAAAGCAAAAGTTCATTAAAAAGATAGGAAAGAAAGAAAAGACCAAAATGGATGTCTGAAAAGACTCTGAAAGTTGGTCTTGAACATAGAGCACCTACAGCAAATGGAAGAAATGATGAAGTAAAAGAGCTGAACAGAAGATTTCAAAGGGTGCCTCGAGAAGACAAAGTATTACAATGAAATGTGCAAAGATCTGGAGTTAGAAAACCAAAAAAGAAGAACACACTCAGCATTCCTCAAGCTGAAAGAACTGAAGAAAAAATTGAAGACTCAAGTTGCAATATTGAAGGATTCTATGGACAAAATATTGATGCCTTTGAATTATGGCGTTGACGAAGAATATTGAATATTCCAGGACTGCCAGAAGAAAGAACAAGTTTGTGTTAGAAGCAAGAGTGGGGAGAGTTCATGTCATGTACTTTGGAGCTATTATGAGGAGAAAATAGTCCCTGGAGAAGGATGTCATACTTGGTACGATGGAGGGTCGGAGAAAAAGAGGAAGACCCTGAATGAGAAGGATTGATATAGTGGCTGCAAAGATAGGCTCAAGTATAGCAATGATTATGAGGATGGCACAGGTCTGGGCAGATTTTCATCCTATTGTATATAGGGTCACTTGGGGCCCTGGTGGCACAGTAGTTAAGCATTTGGCTGCTAATCAAAAAGTGGGCAGTTTGAATCCACCAACTGCTCCTTGGAAACCTTATGGGGCAGTTCTACTCATCCTATAGGGTCGCTCTGAGTTGGAATCGACTGGAAGACATTGGGTTTGGGTTTTTTGTTTTTTTTTTTTTAATGAGTAGGAACTAACTCAATGACACTTAACAACAACAACAAAAAAGCTACAGATTTTCAGTGTCCCATTTCCCTGGTTAAGAAATATTCTATACACTCTCTAAAAATGTGACCATCAATCACAGACTCTTGTTATGAGAGTAGGTTTCCTGGCAATCATTTCCGATTCTAATGGCTAGTACACTTAGTTGCTGCGGGGAGAGAGGAGAAGAGGATGAATGGTACGGAGAGAATGTTGAAGAAAAGTTTCTTGGGGGGATTAGTTACAAAAGTATGAGAACTATTTAGACAAATCAGCAAGGGAAGTTGTAGAATACTCATCAGAAGATTTATAATGTAAAAGGATTAATTAAAAAAACATTAAAAAAGCTCAAAATAATTAAATATGAGTTCAAAGAATTAAATAAAGCAAGGCTTCTATGAAATAAGGGACAAAAGAAGTTATAAAATTACAAAAGAAGAGATGACAAGATAGCAAAAGTTTTCTTAAAAAGTGAGCTGGTGGCGCTCAGTTGAAAAATAGAGGGGAAGTGTAAAAAAAAAACACACATAGGTCTCATCCAAGTGACACACTTAACATAACAAATTTAGAAAGGTTGAAAGCAAAAAAGAAACAATATTCTTGGCAATTAAAAAAAGACAGTAAGCATTTTGATTTTGATTTTATATCAAGATCAATTGTCAATTAAAAGGAAAAATGAGTGTATAAGGAACTATAATTAAATGTAAATAAGTTGAATCAAATACTTGTGAGTGTGCCCATGTGTGTATAAAATGAGAAAATTAATATATATATTTTTCAACTACTCATGAAACATACACCAAATTAGACCAAAAATAAATGAATAAACAACAAATAAGAAAAAAAAAAAAGTTTCAACCAAATGGATGCTCATTTTTTTCTTAAAAAACAAAAGCAAGCAAACAAAAAATAAAACAACACTCATCTGGGTCAGAAAAAAAAAGGAAATGCAACACTTAGCAAACACAGAATAATATAAATAATAATAGTGAAAACATTAGCGTCTATGGATGACAGGTGAAGTTAATCACAGAAGCAAAACTCTCATGACAAGTGCTGACCTTATAAAATAAAACCTTATAGCCACCATTTAAAGGCAGGTTATGTTAGATTTTAAAAACCTAGATTCTGAAGCCTTACTACTATTTCCAATCCCAGCCTCACCACTAATCACCTTTGTGACCCTGGGAAATTTATACAACTCTCTACCATTGTTTCCTTTTCTACAAAATGGGTTGGCCGTTCTTTGCCCTCTTTTGCCCTCCTTGGCTCTCCTATGCCGTCCAGTGGATTCTGACTCATCGCAACCCCGTGTAGCAGAGTAGAACTGCCCCATAGGGTTTTCTTGGCTGTAATCTTTACGGAAGCAGATTGCCAGGTCTTTTTCCTGAGGAGCCAATGGGTTGATTCAAATCACCAATCTTACAGTTAGCAGCTGAGCACTTAACAATTGTGCCACCAGGGCTCCTTCTACAAAATGGGATTAAAATAGATTAATATGTATAAAATTAGAACAATGTAAATAAATCAATTTCAGACCTCAATAAATTTTAAAAGTAACAAAATTCAAGATGTTTTGAAAAGGAACAGCATATATTAAGGAAAGTGAAAGGAATAAACACAAAGCATTCACTTATATATTACAAAACGCATGCATTAACTTAAAAGGAGACACAAAAACTGATTTCTTAAAAGGGTAATAAAATAGACGAATCACTGGTTAATTAAACAACAAAAAAATGGTATGTTTGATAATGGAGGACAGAGTAGTGGCTGTGACTAGAATGGCACAAGGGAGATTTTTGTAATGATGAAAGAGTTCTGTCTCTTGATATTGGTGGTGGTTATGCAAATTACAGATGAGATGATAAATAACATAGAGTTATTAAAAAGGAAAGCAACAGATCACATTTGCTGCTGCTATGAATATTAAGAAGTAAATAAGACAGTGTGAATTTGTCAGCATTTGAGTGTGGGCAAATCGTTCAATTTCCCAGAGACATAGTATCTATCAGTCAGCTCTAGGGAAAACTAGGGATCCGTCTCCACAGATGGAACTATATTAGCAAAATAAAGTTTTTATTTTATTTTATTTAATGCATAAATAATATATTTACATATTTTAAAATTCAGAAGATATAGAAGGATAGATAGTGAAAACTTTTTCTCCCACTGCTGACTCTTGCAGCTCTACTCCCTGCAGGCAACTTACGTCATCATTGCCTTCAGAACTTTTCTAGAAATGGTTTTACACATACACACACACACACACACACACACACACACACAGATATTCACAGAGTTCTATGTGTTCACACACACACAAACATGCATGCATACATTATGTGTTTATGTATATCTCGTTCTCCTTTTCTTAGCTTACTTTAGCACACTGCATATGATATTCTACATTTGTATACACTTATAATGCTTACATCGTTCCTTCGTGTGTGTATTTGTTTCCATATCCCATTGTGTGGAAGTGCCATCATTTATTTTTCATTCCCTTTTGTGGATTTTTGGGCTCTTTTCAATCAGTTCCTATTTTGAACAATGCTGCACTGAATAAAGATGCACATATATAATTTCTAAATACAAAAATAACAAATAAGGGAAAGCAAAATTTCCTAGTATTAGAAAACGTATTAAGGACATAAACTCGGATAAATATAAGGAACAAATTATAGGATGATGCTTTGATCAGTTTATATTATTTATCTTTAAAACCTGATAAAATGATATATCAGGATATGTACATCACTGAAACTGACCCAATAGAATCTAGAAAAATTTATACAAACAGTTACCATAGGAATAATTGAGAATGTTATTTTTAAAATTCCTCATTGCCTTCACTCACAATCTAATCTTTCCCCTCTTCCTTCTGTCAAAATAGAAGAAACACACCTGAAAACTTTCTTAAGTAAATGTTTACAAATTCTTCAGAGAAGAGATAACTCTGGAGCTACTTAATCTATGCTAAGAAATAGAGAGAAAAGGAATGTTTCTAAACCATTTTCATGAAATCGAATCAGTGACTGCAAAACCTACATAACATGATTAAATATGGTACTAGAGCAAAATTGTAATATCGTTCATCTAGATACTAATCGCATTAAGCAATATTACATCTCCTTCTCTCGCTCTCTCCATAGGCTATACACGTTATGTATATATACATATACAAATAAAGATAATAAACATATGCAGGACAAAATTCCACCAACTTTATGATAATACTTACCTTTATGAAAGGAGCTTAGAGAAAGATGAGCCTAATATGTGATATGTGCCAGGAATTTTATATACTTCATTTCACTTTCCACCACCATAATTCTTTATGGTCTATACTACTATTACTATTACTACCCCATTATACAGTCAGAACACTGAGACTCAGAGAAGTTAACTCTCCTGTCTAATAATATATACTTAATAGATTTAATAAATGAAATTCGAGCCTATATATACTCTATTATACTCTTTTTAGCTCCTGATCCAGTTGACATGGTTGTCAAGAGTAGAACTTGAAAGGGCCATTCATTTGTTTGTTAAATTTATTCATTTAATAAGAATTAAAACAGAACTGGCTATCATATCTCAGAATGGGATTTTTTACTTTAAAACAAACACTGTTCAGTAAAAACAAGTCATTTTTTTTCAAAGACATAAACATTGCCACTTTAAGAGCTTTTGCGTGTTGCTAAAGGAATAAACCATTCAATTTCTAAGCAATCCATTAGTATTTGTGATTAATTAGCGTGAAGAATAATGAGGTAACTGAGACCAGAGTACCCTTGCCTTAACCGATTGCCCGAGTTCCTGGACTAATAAAATCCAATTATTTTCTTATGTAATTGGCACAAAGTTTATTTGTATCTTCTTTTTAATAAGTTTGTTAATGATATAAGAAAATAAACAAAGCAAACTAATTATAAACGACTACCAAGTTCAGTTAAATCCCCAGGACTGACCAAATATCCTTGTGTACAAATTAGTTTAAAATCCTTATTTGTCTGTAAAACAAACACCAAGCTAATGGCCCTTGCTACCATGAATTGTGTGTTGAAGTGGGAACAGGAAAACATTAGAGCTTTTTAAATAGATGTGAGAGATCATAGCATTCTGGAATTAGAGAAAGGCCAATAAAAAGGAAATCCCTAGTGTTTCAAAGACCAAACTTTGACTAAGAGAGTCAAATGGGGTAGTTTTCTTGAGACTGATTTTAAATTGTCTCTCAAGTGACTTAAATGATGCCTTTTGGAATTCTGTGTAAAATGACCCCTTGTCTCTTGATGTGCCTTGCTTGCCCTTGTTGTCAGATTTGCATACCCCTAGTCCTACCCAGTTAAAGCCTGTTGTATACAAACTTCAGGCTCATCAAAATCTATTTCCAGACGATTTAGGGTTGTAGACTCTGGACTACCAAGAATAAACTTGGAATTATTTGAGTTGGGGCAAGCCTTGGGCATCTCCATGCTCAGTGAGATCCTTGACCAGCTGTCATTATCTTTTTTCAGTTCATCACATTTGGCTTCTGAAGTATTATTTGACTTACACTCCATTCCCACTGTTGTAACAGAAATGTTTCCTTAACCTCAAGCTATTTGTTTGAGGTTTCATAAACTCCTGAGTACTTTACAAGATGTCTAAAAGCTGCAAGATATTCTAGGCACTCTGAGCGTAACACTCTTAAAATCCATGGGTGTGTCCTACATAGTTATTGACTTAAATTTAGTGGATTAATATACTATACTGGTAAAATTGCTACTGAGAACCATTGCCTACCTGACTATGGCATTAAACGTAATACTTGCTGATGACTTACCAGTTTATATCTCTAGCCCAGGCCCCCCCTACAAAAGTTTATGCTTTTATATATTACTGTCTACTTCACATCTTCACTTTAATAAATGTCCACTATCAAGCTTGTAATCATCAGCAATATTCTAATTATTTCCACATATTTTCTGTCTCTGCTAATGATCATTTCTACATCCTACTTGCTCAGATCAAAAACCTTGAAGGCAGGTCTTTTTTGATGCCTATTCCACATCCAATTCATCAGGCAATTCTGTCAAATCTCCCTTCAAAATAAATTCAAAATTTGACAATTTCTCACTATCACCACCAAGATGGCCCTGGTCCAAGATCCAAGCCACCATCCTATTTTGTATAAATTATTGCAATAGTCTCACTCCTTTCTTCCTTTCCTACCTAAACTCTATTCTCAATAGAACAGGCAGAGTGTTACATCCAATCATGCCACAAAATAACCCGGTGCCTTTGGTGTCACTCAGAGGAAAAGCCAAAGTCTTTAGCATGATTTATAAAGCCTATATACGCTATTCTCATTCACTTTTACTTCTCTGATCTCATCTCCTAGTTATTCCCTTATTTTGTATAACTTGACAGGCTTCAGTTTTGGAATTTGCATTTGTTGTTCTTTCAATGGGGAATATTAACTGAAATCTTAATGGTTTTGATAGTGTCCTCATCTCCTTTCCATCGTTACGTATATGAGATCTCCTCGGTGTGTCTTTCTCTCACCACCCTATTTAAAATTCCAGACACAAAGCACCCAATTTATCTTCCCAGTCATATATTGTTTTCTATAGTATTTTCATCATCTATTAAGTGTTTTATGTATTTTACTTATATATTTTAGTTTCTGGCTCCTTCTATTAAAATGTAGCTCTATAAGGCCAAGGATTTTTTGCATTTTAGTTCTGGTGGTATCCCATGTACTTACATAGTAGTTTCTGCCATGTATTAGTTGCTCAACAATTATTTTTTGAGTAACGACTGAATGTGACTGTGTTAGAATTTTCCACTCCCTCTCAGTAACAGAACTAGACATTCATATCTTTGTCCATATAGCTGTGTAGCATTTCCCCCCACTGGAGAGGCAGGGTGAATGGGCTTCCTTACTCCTTAGTTAAGTGCTATATCTTGTAATTTGTCTTGGTTAATGGAATCTTGGCAGATATAATACAAAGAGAGACTTGAAAAGAACTCGAGTTGTCAGGCTGGCATCTCTTGCACCTCTTCTATCACCTCAGAAAAACATCCCAGGCTAATCAGCCAAATCTAGCTAATATCAGCAGAGCTTAGATCAAACTATCCCCAGGAAAACTCCAGAAGCATGAGCTTAAAAATTGGTTATTGTTTTAAGGCAGTGAGTTTTGGGGTATTTGTTATGCAGTCTTTGTATTTGTTATGCAATTATATAACTTATATAATGGTCCAAAGAAATAACTTCCTCAGCGGTCAGAGGTGTGTCAAAGAATATGACATGAAGGTTTGAAAACAGTCCAGACCAGGAAAGCATCTGCTCTCACAAAGTGAAACAAATGCTTCCAAGAAGGGGAGGGGCAAAGAGCACCTTCCTATGACAGAATCCGGAAATAACAGTGCAAAATCTATGATTGGCGCTGGTGAGGTAAGGTCGTCGGAGGCAGAGATCTCAAAGCATGAACCCAAAGACAATTGGCTTGGAATACAAATGTGGGTTATTGGGATTGGTTATACAGGATAATTTCAGAAGTAGTGATAATAGGGGTGTACAGGTGGCCACAAGATAATTACAAAGTATTTCTTCCCAAGGACATTTGATTTAAAAAATAACTAGAGGAACACTATATTTCTTGAGGGCAGTTGGCTCTGGACATATCTGATAAGCTTACCGGTGTCAGGACCCTCTCAGGAACATTCTTCCCTTACCGGTGGCTTAACCACAAAGACAAACTGCTTCCTAGTTACAGGCTTTTAAGTCTGCTCAAAAGTCACTGAATGTTAGAGAAGTTAGCAAGAATTAAGATGGAGTCTGGACTCAGACCCAGACTAGCCATTTTATTAGGGTCAGATGCCTCATTTTGGGGGCTTCTACACAGATGGTACAATCAATTAGCATGCTATAGTGAATCAGACAACAAAAACTAAGTAATAATCTCTTCCATTTTTACTTGTTACTGGTAAGCTCAAACTATGTTATGTAGTAATTTATTTTAGCCTAGATTTCAGAATATAATTATTCTTTTCTCCCACAAGCTGTTCACGTATTATTTAGGTTTTTAAAAAAAATTTGTTTTATAGTTTTTTCTTCCATTTAGCATGAATCTGTTATAAGTCTCTTTTTAGAAGTATAAGTTATATGAATTAACAATAATAGTGATTATTATAATAGCACACTTAGTAGAATTTAATGTTGATTCTATAAAAATAGTAATTATTTATAGAATTCTATTTATAATTAATTGGTTGATGTTAGTATTGCAATGGTTTAAAATATTTGCACAGTTAAATTTAGAATTAAATTACATGTTGATTAATTCATATAAAATAATTATTTTTAATTAATGATAACTCATTAATTTGAAGGAGTCCACATTATAGCTTATATAATGTTAAGACTAAATTGTTTCTGAATAGCTTAGATTTGAGCTAAGCAGAAAAAGCCATAGGATCACAGAAATACAATATTTTACTAATCCTTCAATTGTTGATTTTCTAGGTGGTTTCTATATCAAGGAAGTCAAATTACTCACTGTGATGATTAATATAATAAGAAACAATGTCACTACCTCAAATAATATATTCTGAAATTAATAATAAATTGTAAAACAAAGATTTCAAGTCACCTTATGCCCTATTCTTTTATCTAAAGTCAGTTGCTATTTTTTTCTGAAACACTAGTTAAAAATAATAGGCAGCCAAATGTTTCTAAAATGTTATATTAACCTTTAGTTTCCACAATTAATTCACACCATGGACTTCTATTTCAAGTATACACATCACATGCACACATATATAAGTTCACTTACCTGAAAATTAAGTTTTAAAATTTCCCTTTATCTTTCCAAGCTATTATTCCTAACTATCCTAGATAAATATTAAGAACATACACAGAATCATCCGTAGCTGAAAGTAGATTCATCATTACATCCATTACATTAGCAGGCTTGATAGGTAAAAAACTAATATAAAATTCATTTTAGAGGTGAAGAAATGAAGCTAATTAAGCCAAAGGATTGAATTAAAAATAGTGCACTTAGTAATGAATTATTGTGTTGACTCTTCAATTTAGTAACAGAATTTATTTACTCATTACATGCCTTTTAAAACTAAATTTACTATTTATGCACTCACTCCATTAAATCCAGTTAAAGAGTTTTGAAGTACAATAAAGTGTAAAATCCACTTTGTTTCTAAATTTAAATTGTTTGGACAGATCCTGTCAGTTTACACTGGTCTACTTTCAGCACCTACCACTCATGTCAGTTAGTCATAATGTGGTGCCTTGTGTGTTGCTGTGATACTGGCAGCTATGCCACCAGTATTTCAAATACCATCAGGATCACCCATGGTGGACAGGTTTCAGCAGAGCTTCCAGACTAAAACTGATTAGGAAGAAGAACTTAGCAGTCTACTTCTGAAAAAAAAATTGTCCATTGAAAACTTGATGAATAGCAGCAGAACTTTATCTGATATAGTGCTGGAAGATGAGCTCTTCTGGATAGAAGGCATTCAAAATCTGACTGGGAAAGAGCAACTTCCTTCAAGCAAAGTTGACCTTAATGATGTGAATGGAGTAAAGCTTTCGGGACCTTCATTTGCTGATGTGGTACAACACAAAACGAGAACAGCTGCAAACATACATTAATGATCAGAATGCGGAATGTATAAAGTATGACTCTAGGAAAATGAGAAGTCATCAAAAATGAAATGGAACACATAAACGTTGATATCCTAGGCATTAGTGAGCTGAAATGGACGGGTATTGGCCATTTTGATTCGCACAAACATATGGTCTACTAAGCCAAGAAAGACAGACTGAAGAGAAATGGTGCCAGATTCATCTTCAAAAAGAACATTTCAAGATCTATCCTGAAGTACAATTCTGTCAGTGGTGATATCCATACACCTAAAAGGAAACCAGTTAATAAGACTATTATTCAAATTTACCCACCAACCACCAAGGCCAAACGTGAAGAAATTGAAGCTTTTCACCAATTTCTGCAGACTGAAATTGTTAAAACAGACAATCAAGTTGCATTGATAATTATTGGTGATTGGAATACAAAGGTTGGAAATGAAGAAGCATCAGTAATTGGAAAATGTGGCTTTGGCAATAGGAACAACTCAGATCACATGACAGAATTTTCCAATACCAATGACTTATTCATGTCAAATACCTTTCTTCAACAACATAAACAGTAATAATACACAAGGACTTTTCAGGATGGGTTCCACAGGAATCACACTGACTACATCTGTGAAAAAGAGACGTAGGAAAAAATCAATATCATCAGTCAGAACAAGGCCAGCGGCAAATGAAAAACAGACCATCAAGTTGAAGCTGAAGAAAATTAAAACAAGTCCATGAGAGCCACAATACAATCGTGAGTATATACCACCTGAGTCTGGAGATCACCTTAAGAATAGATTTGACACATTGAACAGTTATGACCTAACACTAGACGAGCTGTGGAATAATATCAAAGATATCATCCATCAAGAAAGCAAAAGGTCTTTAAAAAGAGAGGAAAGAAAAAAAAACTAAAATGGATGTCAGAAGAGACTCTGAAACTTGCTCTTGAAAGTAGTGTAGCTAAAATAAATAGAAGAAATGATGATGCAAAAGAGCTGAACAGAAGATTTCAAAGGGCAGCTCCAGAAGACAAAGTATTATATAGAAAGGTGCAAAGAACTGGAGTTAGAAAACCAAACGGGAAGAACATGCTTGGCATTTCTCAAGCTGAAAGAACTGAGGAAAAAATTTAAACCTCAAGTGGCAATTTTGAAGGGTTCTATGGGCAAAATATTGAACAACACAGGAAGCATCAAAAGAAGATGGAAGGAATACACAGAGTCACTGTACCAAAAAGAATTGGTCACGGTTCAACTATTTCAGGAGGTAGAATATGATCAAGAATCGATGAAACTGAAGGAAGAAGTCCAAGTTGCACTGAAGACATTGGTGGAAAAACAAGGCTACTGTAACTGACGGAATAGCAATTGAGATGTTTCAACAAATGGATGCAGCACTGGGAGTGCTCACTTGTGTATGCCAAGAAATTTGCAAGACAGCTGCCTGGCCAACAGAGTGGAAGAGATCCAGATTTGTGCCCATTCCAAGGAAAGATCATCCAACAGAATGTAGAAACTATCAAACAATATCATTAATGTCATACTCAAGTAAAATTTTGCTGAAGATAATTCAAAAACAGTTGCAGACGTACATAAACAGGGAACTGCCAGAAATTCAAGCCAGATTCAGAAGAGGACATGGAACAAGGATATCATTGCTGATATCAGATGGATCTTGGCTGAAAGCAGAGAGTACTAGAAAGGTGTTTACCTGTGTGTTATTGACTATGCAAAGGTATTCAACTGTGTGAATCATAACAAATTATGGATGACTTTGCAAAAAATGGGAATTCTAGAATATTTAATTGTGCCCGTATGAAATCTGTACATAGACCAAAAGGTGTTCCCTTGAACAGAACAAGGGGATACTGAGTGGTTTAAAATAATGAAAAGTGTGAGTCAGGGATGTATCTTTTCACTATACTTATTCAATCCGCATGATGAGCAAATAATCAGAGAACTGAACTCTGTAAAGAAGAACACAGGATCAGAATTGGAGGAAAACTCGTTAACAACCTGAGATACGCAGATGACACAACCTTTCTGGTTGAAAGCAAAGAGGACTGGAAGCTCTTACTAATGAAGATCATAGACTACAGTCTTCATTATGGATTAAACCTTGACATAAAGCAAACAAAAATCCTCACAACTGGATCAATAACCACATAACAATAAATGGAAAAAATCTTGAAGTTGTCAGTGATTTCCTTTACTTGGATCTACAATCAATGCTCATTGAAGCAGCAGTCAATAAATCAAATGATGTATTTTAGACAGATCTGTTGTAAAGACCTCTTTAAAGTGTCCAAAAGCCATATTATAATCTAACTTGCCAAAACAAAAGATAAAGAGAGAATTTTAAGAGCAGCTAGGAATAAATGAAAAGTCATCCACAAAGGAGAGTCAATAAGAATAAGCTCAGACTATTCAGCAGAAACCATGCAGGCAAGAAGGCAATGGGATGGCATATATAAAGCCTTGAAGGAAAAAAAAAAAAAGAAATTGCCAGCCAAGAATTATGTATCCAACAAACTGTTTCTCATATATGATGACAAAATTAGGGCATTTCCAGATAAATAGAAGTTTAGAGAATTTGCCAAAAACAAACCAAAATTACAAGAAATACTAAAGGAAGTTCTCTGGTTAGAAAATCAATAACGTCAGATAACAACCCAAGACTAGAATACAGACAGGACAGAGCAACCAGATATCAATGCAGATAGGGAAGTCTCAAAAATAAGTCAAAGCTAAAACACTGAAAATAGGGAAACAGAGACATCAATATGTAAAAGATGACAATATTAAAACAAAAAAGAGGGACTAAAAATGTAGACATAGATTTTTCATATGGAGAGGAAGTCAAGGCTATATAAAGAAATAAAACACTGGTATAAACTTAGAAAAAGAGCGGTAAATATTAAGGTAACCACAAAGGAAACTAGCAATTCTATAAGTCAGAATAAAAAAAGAAAGAAAGATATAAAGATGCAGCAAATACAAAATCAACAACAATGAAAAAGATGAAAAGAAAATTCATAAAGAAAAATGATTCAGCACAGAAAATTAAGGGGAACAAAGAAACTGTGAACGACCCACAAAAAGAGACACCAGGATGACAGCACTAAACTCATACCTATCAATAATTACACTGAATGTAAATGGACAAAACACACCAATAGACAAAGAGTGGCAGATTGGATTTAAAAAAAAAAAGAAAACACGATCCATCTATATGCTGCCAACAAGAGACATAGACTGAAAGACATAAACAAACTAAAACTCAAAGGATGGAAAAAATACATCAAGCAAACAACACTCAAAAATGAGCAGGAGTAGAATATTAATCTCTGACAAAAAAGACTTTAAAGTAAAATCCACAACAAAGGATAAGTAAGAACAGTACATAATGATGAAAGGGTAATACACCAGGAGGACATAAAGATAATAAATATTTACACACCCAACGACAGGGCTCCAAAATACATAAAACATACTCTAACAGCACTGAAAAGAGAGATAGACAGCTGAACAGTAGTAGTAGGAGACTTCAACACACCATTTTCGGTGACACAAAACATCCAGAAAGAAGCTCAACAAAGACACAGAAGAGTTAAATGCTATAGTTAACCAACTTGATCTCATAGATATAGACTGAACACTCCACCCAACTGCAGCCAAGTATACTTTCCTTTCCAAAGCACATGGAACATTCTCCAAAATAAGCCACATATTAGGCCATAAAGCAAACCTTAACAAAATCCAAAGCATCGAAATATTACAAACCATCTTTTCTGACCATAAAGCCATAAAAGTAGAAATCAATAACAGAAAAAGCAAGGGAAAAAAATCAAACACATGGAAACAGAACAACACCTTGCTCAAAAACTACTGGGTTATAAAAGAAATTAAGAATGGAATAAAGAAATTCATAGAGTCAAATGAGAACGAAAACACATCCTACCAGAATCCTTGGGACACAGCAAAAGTAGTGCTCAGAGGTCAGTTTACAGCAATAAATGCAAACATCCAAAAAGCAGAAAGGGCAAAAATCAAAACATTAACCCTACAACTGGAACAAGTAGAAAGAGGGCACTAAAAGAAGCCCTCGGGCACAAGAAGAAAGGAAATAATAAGAGTTAGATCAGAATTAAATGAAATAGAGAACAGAAAAACAATTGAAAGAGTTAACAAGACCAAAAGCTGGTTCTTTGAAAAGATCAAAAAATTGATAAACCATTGGCTAAACTGACAAAAGAAAAACAGGAGAGGAAGCAAATAACCTGTATAAGAAATGAGATGGGTGATGTCACAACAGACCCAACTGAAATTAAAAGAATCATAACAGAATACTATGAAGAATTGTATTCCAACAAGTTTGAAAACCTAGAGGAAATGGACAAATTTCTAGAAACTCATTACCTACCTAAACTAACACAAAGAGAGGTAGAACAACCAAATAAACCCGTAATAAAAGAAGAGACTGAAAAGGTGATTAAAAAACTGCCAACAGATAAAAGCCACTGGAGAATTCTACAAAACTTTCAGAGAAGAGTTAACACAACTACTACTAAAGGTATTTCAGAGCATAGAAAAGGATGGAATACTCCTAAACTCATTCTATGAAGCAGCATAACCCTGATACCAAAACCAGGTAAAGACATCACAAAAATAAAAGAAAATTACAGACCAATATCCCTCATGAACATTGATGTAAAAATCCTCAACAAAATTCTAGCCAATAGAATTCAGCAACATATCAAAAAAATAATTCACCATGATCAAGTGGGATTTATTCCAGGTATGCAGGGATGGTTCAACATTAGAAAAAGAATCAATGTAATCCATCTCATAAATAAAACAAAAAACAAGAACCACATGATCTTATCGGTGCAGAAAAGGCATGTGACAAAGTCCAACACACGTTCATGATAAAAACTCTCAGCAAAATAGGAATAGAAGGGAAATTCCTCAATATAATTAAGGACATTTATACAAAGCCAACAGCCAACATCATCCTAAATGGAGAGACGTTGAAAGCATTCACCTTGAGAACAGGAACCAGAAAAGGATGCCCTTTATCACCACTCTTATTCAACATTTTGCTGGAGGTCCTAGCCAGAGCAATTAGGCTAGAAAAAGAAATATAAAAGGCATCCAAATTGGTAGGGAAGAAGTCAAAGTATCTCTATTTGCAGATGATATGATCTTATACACAGAAAACCCCAAAGAATCCACAAGAAAACTACTGGAACTAATAGAAGATTTCAGCAAAATATCAGGATACAAGATAAACATACAAAAATCAGTTGGATTCCTTTAAACCAGTAAAGAGAAACTCGAAGAGGAAATCACCAAATCAATACCAATTATAATAGCTCCCAAGAAGATAAAATACTTAGGAATAAATCTAACCAGAGACTTAAAAGACATACATAATGAAAACTATAAGACACTACTGCAAGAAACCAAAAGAGACCTGCATAAGTGGAAAAACATACCTTGCTCATGGATAGGAAGACTCAACATTCTGAAAATGTCAATTCTACACAAAGCAATCTATAGATACAATGCAATCCCGATCCAAATTCCAACAGTATTTTTTAATGAGATGGAGAAACAACTCACCAATTTCATATGGAAAGGGAAGAGGCCCTGGATAAGTAAAGTAGTACACAAGAATAAGAACAAAGTGAGAGGTCTCACACTAACTGCTTTTAAAACCTATTATACTGCCATGGTAGTCATAACAGCCTGGTACTGGTACAACAACAGATACATAGATGAATGGAACAGAATTGAGAATCCAGACATAAATTCATCCACCTATGAGCAGTTGATTTTTGACAAAGGCCCCAAGTTCGTTAATTGGAAAAAAGACAGTCTCTTTAGCAAATGGTGCTGGTACAACTGGATATCCATCTGCAAAAAACTGAAACAAGACCCATACCTCACACCAGGTACAAAAACTAACTCTGAATGGATCCAAGACCTAAAAATAAAATCTAAAACAATAAAGATCAAGGAAGAAAAAATAGGGACAACGCTAGGAGCCCTAATACATGGCATAAACAGAATATGAACCATAAGTGACAATGCGCAAGCACCAGAAGAGAGACTAGATAACCAGGAGCTCCTAAAAATCAAACACTTATGCTCATCAAAGACTTCACCAAAAGAGTCAAAAGACAGCCTAGAAACTGGGAAATCATTTTTGGCCACGTCAAATCCGATCAGCGTCTAATCTCTAAAGTATACAAGATACTGCAAAACCTCAACAACAAAAAGACAAATAACCCAATTCAAAAATGGGCAACGGATATTAATAGGCACTTCGCCAAAGAAGACATTCAGGTGGCTAACAGACATGAAGAAATGCTCACGATCATTAGCCATTAGAGAAATGCAAATCAAAACTACAATGAGATAGCATCTCACCCCAACAAGGCTAGCATTAATCCAAAAAACACAAAATAATAAATGTTGGAGAGGTTGTGGAGAGACTGGAACACTTATACCCTGTTGGTGGGAATGTAAAATGGTACAACCACTTTGGAAATCAATTTGGCACTTCCTTAAAAAGTTAGAAATAGAAGTACCATACGATCCAGCAATCCCACTCCTTGGAATATATCCTAGAGAAATAAGAGCCGTCACATGAATAGATACATGTACACCTATGTTCACTGTAGAACAGCTCATGATAGCAAAAAGATGGAAACAACCTAGGTGCCCATCAATGGATGAATGGATAAACAAAATATGGTATATTCACACAACGGAATACTAAGCAACGATAAAGAACAATGATGAATCCGAGAAACATAATGTGAAGGAACCTAGAGGGCATCATGCTGAGTGAATTTAGTCAGTCAAAGAAGGACAAATATTGTTTGAGACCACTATTATAAGAACTCAAGAAATGGTTTAAACACAGAAGAAAACATTCTTTGATTGTTACGATGGTGGGGGAGGAGGGTAAGCATTATTCACTAACTAGATGGTAGACAAGAATTATCTTAGGTGAAGGGAAGGACAGCACACACTACAGGGGAAGTCAGCACAACTGGAGTAAACCAAAGCTAAGAAGTTTCCTGAATACAATCAAACACTTTGAGGGACAGAGTAGCATGGGCGGGGTTCTGGGGACCATGCTTTCAAGGAACTTCTAGGTCAGTTGGCATAATAAAGTTTATTAAGAAAATGTTCTGCATTCTACTTTGGTGAGTGAAGTCTGGGGTCTTAACATCTTGCAAGCAACCACCTAAGATACATCAATTGGTCCCAACCACCTGCAGTAAAGAAGAATGAAGAACACCAAAGACACAAGGAAAGTAGTAGCCCAAGAGACAGAAAGGTCCACATAAACAAGAGACTGCATAATCCTGAGACCAGAAAAACTAGATGGTGCCTGGCTACCACCAATGACAGCCCTGACAGGGAACACAACAGAGAGTCCCTGATAGAGCAGGAGAAAGGTGGGCTGCACAACTCAAATTCTAGTAAAAAGACAAGACTTAATGGTCTGACTGAGACTGTAGGAACCCCAGCAAGCATGACCCCCAGAATCTCTGTCAACCCAGAACTAAAATAACTTCCGAAGTCAACTCTTCAGACAAAGATTGCACTGCACTGTGGGACATAAAATGATACTTGTGAAGAATGTGCTTCTTAGCTCAAGTAGATACATGACACTAAATGGGAAGCTTATGTCCGGAGGTGAGATGAGAGGGCAGAGAGGGTTAGGAGCTGGTTGAATGGACACGGGAACTCAGGGGTGGAAAGGACAAGAGTGCTGTCACAGTTTAGGGAGAGCAATTAGAGTCACATAGCAATGTATGTATAAATTTTTGTATGAGAGACTAACTGAACTGTAAACTTTGACTTAAAATACAAGAATAAAAAAAAAAAAGAAAATAAGAACAAGAGATTGACTCAAGATACAACCTAAAAAATAAAGCGTCCAAAAGCAAAAATGTCACTTTGAGGACTAAGGTGCAACTGACACAAGCCATGATATTTCCAATTACCTCATATGCATATGATAGCTCAACAATGAATAAGAAAGACTGAAGAAGAATGAATGCCTTTGAATTATGGTGTTGGCGGAGAATATTGAATATACCATGGACTGACAGACTGAACAAGTATCTCTTAGAAGCAGTACAGCCACAGTGCTCTTTGAAGCAAGAATGGCTAGACCTCATCTGAAGTACTTTGGATGCGTTGTTAGGAAGGACCAGTCCTTGGAGAAAGACATCATGCTTTGCCGGGTAGATCGCCAGTGAAAAAGAGAAAGACCATCAATGCAGTGGATTGACACAGTGGCTTAAACAATGGGCTCAAACATAGCAATGATTGTGAGGATGACACATTAGCAGGCAATGTTTCACTCTGTTATACATAGTGTTGCTATGAGTTAGAAAGGACTTCAATGGCACCTTACAATAACAACAAATTTCATCATAAAGACTAAATGTACTTGAAAGTTTCCATCATTCTTACCTCCATATGAGTGCTGAGACAATATTTGTGATCTTGGGTAGAAATGAGGCTGGATAGCATCAGAGCTGAAGAATGGAACTGGAGTACAATTGACCACCAAAGAGCTGTTGCCAGAAATATAATTTAGATACCTGGCAGAATCAAGTGAACTTGATCTTGGTTCACAGTGGTGGAAATGATTATAGAAGATTCAAAACAGCAGTGATACTCCAACACTGAAGGACTCTTTTTGTGATTCCAAGTGATTTGTCTTTGAAGCAGTTTGGGCTTAAATGGGCTATAATCTAAAATGTGCTCCACTGAATAATGTCACTTTCCTAACCTAGCCTCCAGAGTTTATCGAACAACTACAGTCTTAATGAAAAACTGAGGCACTAAAAGATACAGAAGCTTGGTCAGATGAACAGGAACAATATGGCAGAGGGAAGGACAGGTAATCACAAAGTGGACATAATGTTGCTTAGTTCTACATCAGAGTTTCTTTCAACTTGTTTTATTATTACATATTTAATTGGTGTCATTATTGTGCTCAATTTTAGGAGACAGTGATGAATATCATCCCTACCCTTCCTAAGTGTGATGTCCATTGAAAGAAAATAGTCAAATAATTAGACATTTATAATATAATTAAACATGCAAAACAGCTTGTGATAAATAATACATATTGAAAATGACAGTACTATTAGTATCAGATCTCTTCTTTTGAAGAGTACAGAATCCTAATGGACTGTCCGTATCCAAGAACAGAATATGTTCAGGAACTGGATAGCATACAGCCAACCTGGAATTGGTCTTTTTTACTAACACCGGTAAGTTGCTAGCTGCTCTGATATTGGGTGATCCCATTTGTTAAATGGTTAACTACATTACCCACATCACTGAGCTGCTGGTCATAGTACCTGATTCTGTGCATTGAGAGAAACCAGGACATTGCCTGGCACATTTTATTTGTGCAGTAGGTCTTAGTATCATTACTTTATATTTCTATTGTAAGTAGTCAGAATTGAGCAAGATTAAGAAAGAAGGGGATAATAGAAGAAAACACAGATAAAGCACACACATAATCTGAAAGATAAGCGTTAAAAACTCAAGTGGCATTTACCATAATTCACATGAATCCCTTTAATGCTAAAAGGTAAAGCTGATATTCTTCATAACCTGATCACAAAAACATCAATAGGCATTATCCACAGATTTGCATTCTTTCTGTCTTTATTTAACTCTAGATTCCATAAGCTATGCAAGTTACCTCAACCTCTTTTCCCTCAGGAATAAATTCAATCTCTATTTAATTTTGCTTTGCAAGATACAACATATTACATTTTGGAAATATGAGGTTCCAGAAGTATCATACATATATAAAGCTCTAATGCTTTCTGATCACTTAAAACCCATGGTTAAAAAAAAATAATAATCCCAAACAGAAATGGACTGATAATTTGCTAGGAGATATTGCTGCTGCTAAGTTTAATAAAATATGATTGACATGCTTAGATCTATCATGGGAAGGATCATATTTTTATAACAATCTAAAGTGACATAGGGAAAAATTTGCTGCCAGTGTGTGGAATGAGAAACACATTGCTCTGTGCTCTGTGGCAGAGCATTAACAGCCCAGTCTTGGAATAGGTAATGTTTTTTTGTCACAGAGACCTAACACCTTTCTTCAAGAATGTGGCTTCCAGAACCTATTCCTATTATCTAAGCATCTTTGCACACTATTTTTGCACTCTGCTCTTTCCCACCCACTCAGGCCATTTTAGCATTTACTGGTAGTGCCTTTGTTCTTATTCCTAAAGTTTTCAACTCAAGTTGATTTTCAGAAAGATTACAGAGGGTTGAAATGAAGAACATTTTGATGTTTGTTCTGAATGGAAAGTTGAGGATTTCTCATTCGCTTTTCTAATGTTTATACTTACTTATGTGTATAGTCTCTGTATAAGTCCTCATTGACTAAAATAATTGGGAATTTGAAGAAAAACAACTGAAGCTTCCTTTCTAACAGTATACACATATTTGCATTTGGAACTTTTCACTGATACAAGAGGATCATTATCCCGCTTTTCTCTTGTGATACTGGAAATGTGAAAAGACCTTTGTATTAATTTTTCAAATTTTTTTTGAAGAATTAGAGTTAAGGAACATTTTTTCATAGTGATAAATATTTCAATAATTCCTTCTGTTATAAACACAAAAAAAAGTTCTGGAACAGGAAAATTCTGCAGAAATATAAGCTTATTCTGCTCAATTATAGTAAATCATTGTGAGATGATTAATAGAATAAATTTGGTCCTTAAGAGCTCTGGCTCTGGAGACAAAATGAGTTTTAGGTGAGTCACATTTGACTTATTACCTGTATGAACTTGGGCAAGAGATTTAATGTTTCTAATCCTTACTGCATTTTCTTCAAAGGACATTGATAATGGGCAAAAGATCTAAATAAACAATTTTCTAAATAAGATATACAAATGACCAATACGCACATGAAATGATGCTCAACATCATTAGTCATTAAAGAAGTGCAAATAAAAACAACAATGAGATACCATTTCACAAACACTAGGATGATTATAATAAAAAACGCAAATACTAACTAATGTTAGTAAGGATGTGGAGAAATTGAAACTCATGCATCGCTGGTGGGATTGTAAATTGATGCAGACACTTGAAAAGAAATGTGGACATTCTTCAAAAAATCAAACATAGAGTTACCGTATTACCTAGCAATTCCCCACTTAGGTATATACTCAAGAGAAATGAAAACGTTTGTCTACACTAAAATTTGTACATCAATGTCCATAGCTACATTATTCATAACAGTCAAAAGTGGAAACAATTTAAATATTCATCAGCTGATGAATGGATTAATAAAATGTAGTATATCCATATGGCATATTATTCACTAGTAAAAATAAGAGAAATATTGATACATGCTACAACATGGAATGAACCTTGAAATCATTATGCCAAGTGAAATAAACTAAACTCAGAAGATGAAATATTGTATAATTCCCTTTACAGCAAATGTTCTGTTTAGGTTCTCACCACTTGTCTGTCAGTTTTTCGTACTCTGGTGGCTTGCTTGTTGCAGTGATGCTGAAAGCTATTCCACCAGTATTTAAAATACCAGCAGGGTCACCCATATGTGGAGAGCTTTCAGGGGAGCTTCCAGAATAAAACAGACTAAGAAGAAGGGCCTGGCTGTTTACTGCTGAAAAATTAGCCAGTGAAAACCTTATGAATAGCAGCAGAACATTTTATGGTATAGTGCCAGAAGATGAGCCTCTCAGATTAGAAGGCACTCAAAACAAGAATAAGGAAGAGCTGTCTTCTCAAACTAGAGTCGACCTTAATGACAGACGGAGTCAAGCTTTCAGGACCTTCATTTGTTGATGTGGCACAAGTCAAAATAGGAAGAAACAGCTACAAACATCCATTAAAAATAGAAACATGGAATGTATGAAGTATAAATCTAGGAAAATTGGAAGTTGTCAAAAATGAAATGGAATGCATAAAGATCACTATCATAGGCATTAGTGAGCTGAAATGGACTGGTATTGGCCATTTTGAATTAGACAATCATATGGTCTACTATATCAGGAATGACAAATTGAAGAGAACTGGCATCACATTCATTGTCAAACAGACCATTTCAAGATCTATCCTAAAGTACAACATTGCCAGTGACAGAATAATATCATACACCTACAAGGAAGACCAGTTAATATGGCTATTATTCAAATATACACACCAACCACTAATGCCAAAGATGAGGAAATTGATGATTTTTTCAACTTCTGCAGTCTGAAATTGATCAAACATGCAATCAAGATTCATTGATAATGATGGTGATTGGAATGCAAAAGTTGGAAACAAAGAAGAAGGATCTGTAGTTGGAAAATATGGCCTTGGTGATAGAAATGACACCAGAGATCGCAAGATAGAATTTTGTAAGACCAATAAATTTTTCATTGCAAAAAACTTTTTCAACAACATAAATGGCAACTATACAGGTGAACTTCACCAAATGGAAAACATAGGAATAAAATAGACTACATCCTTGGGGAAAAAAAAAAAAAATGGGAAAGCTCAATATCATCAGAATAAGGCCAGTGGCTGAATGTGGAACAGAGCATCAGTTGTGCCTAAGCAAGTTCAGGTTGAAGCTGAAGAAAATTAAAACAAGTACAAGAAAGTCAAAGTATGACCTTGAGTATATTCCACGTGAAATTTAGAGACCATTTCAAGAATACATTTGACACAATGAACACTAATGACCAAACACCAGACAAGTTGTGGAATGACATCATGGACATCACCTAAGAAGAAAGCAAAAAAATCATTAAAAAGACAGGAAAGAAAGAAAAGACCAAGATGGTTGTCAGAAGAGACTCTGAAAGTTGGCCTTGAACATAGAGTAGCTAAAGCAAATGGAAGAATGATGAAGTAAAAGAACAAAACAGATTAAAAGGCTGGCTCAAGAAGACAAAGTAAAGTATTATAATGAAATGTGCAAAAACCTGGAGTTAGAAAACCAAAAGGGAAGAAAATGCTCAGCATTTCTCAAGTTAAAAGAACTGAAGAAAAAAACTCAAACCTCAAGTGGCAATTTTCAATGATTCTATGGGCAAAATATTGAAACACCCAGGAAGCAACAAAGATGGAAGAAATACACTGAATCACTTCATTTGAAAGAGTTGGTCAATATTCAACCATTTCAGGAGGTAGCAGGTAGCATATGATCAAGAACTGATGTAAATGAAGGAAGAAGTCCAAGCTGCACTGTATGTACTGGTGAAAAACAAGGCTCCAGGAATTAACAAAAAAAAAAAAAATTGAGGTGTTTCAACAAATGGATACAGCACTGGAGGTGCTCAGTCACCTATGCAAGGAAATTTGGAAGACAGTTACCTGGCCAACCAACTAGAAGAGATCCATATTTGTGCCCATTCAAAAGAAAGGTGATTCAACAGCATTAAGTAATCACTTAACAATATAATTCACGTCACACACAAGTGGAATTTTGCTGAAGATCATTCACAAATGATTGCAGCAGTACATCGACAGGGAGCTGGATTCAGAAGAGGACGTGGAATGAAGGATTACATTGCTAATGTCAGATGGATCTTTGCTGAAAGCATAGAATACCAGAAAGATGTATTCCTGTGTTTTATTGACTATGCAAAAGCATTTGATTATGTGGATCATAATAAATTATGAATTACATCATGAACAATGGGAATTACAGAACATTTATTTGTGCTCATGAGGAACCTCTACATAGATCATGAGGCAGTCATTCAAACAGAACAAGGTGATACTGAGTGGTTTAAATTCAGGAAAGCTATGGGTCAGAGTTGTATCTCTTTTCACCATACTTATTCAATCTGTATACTGAGCAAATAATCCAAGAACCTGGACTATATGAAGAAGAATGCAGCATCAGGATTGGAGGAGGAATTATTAACAACCTGCAATATGCGGCTGACACAACCTTGTTTGCTGAAAACAAAGAGGATTTGCAGCACTTACTGATGAAGTTCAAAGACTTTACTATAGATTATACCTAAATGTAAAGAAAACAAAAATTCTCACAACTGGACAAGTAATCAATATCATGATAAATGGATATAATATTGAATTTAACAAGGATTTCATTTTACTTGGATCCACAATCAACTCCCATGGAAGCAGCAGTCAAGAAATCAATTGACGTATTGCATTGGACAAATTTGCTGCAAAAGACCTCTTTATTTTTTTATATATATAGATATATATATTTTTTATTCTACTTCAGATGAAGGTTTACAGAACAAATAGTTTCTCATGAAACGTAAGTACACATGTTGTTTTACAACATTGGTTAACAACCCCACAACGTATCAACTCTCTAACTTCTCAACCTTTTTCTTTTTTTTTTTTTTTGGTGAAAATACACATAGCCAAAGATACACCATTTCAAAAATTTCTACATGCACAGTTCAGTGACATTGACTGTGCTCTTCCAATTGTGTTGTTATTCTCACTTAAGATGAAGGCTTACAGAACAAAATAGTTTCTCATTTAACAGTTACTACAAATGTTGCCCTACGACACTGGTTAAGAATCTCACAACACATCAACAATAACCTTACTCAACCTTGGGTTCCCTATCACCAGCTTCCTTGTCCCTTCTGCTTTCTGGCCCTTGTCTCTGGACTCCTGTACCTCGTTAGTCTCATTTGGTTTTATGGGGTTGTCCACTCCCAGGCTGACAGTGAACCTCGGAGGTAAGTTCACCACTGAGCTAAAAGGGTGTCTGGGGGCCACATTCTTGGGGCTTCTCAAATCTCCTTTAGGCCAGTAAATCTGGTCTTTTTTTGTGGATTAGAATTATGCTCTATATCCTTCTCCAGCTCTGTCCAGAACCCTCTGGTGTGATCCCGGTCAGAGCAGTCAGTGGTGGTAGCCAGGCACCATCTAGCTGTACTGGACTCAGTCCGGTGGAGGCCTTTGTAGATGTGGACAATTAGTCCTTCGGACTAACCTTTTCCTTGTATCCTGTTCTCTTCATTCTCCCTTGCTCCCGAAGGGATGAGACCAGTGGAGTATCTTGGATAGCCGCTCACAGGCTTTTAAGACACCAGACACTACTCACCAAGGTAGAATGTAGAGCATTGTCTTTATAAGCTGTGTCATGCCAATTGAGCTAGATGTTCCCCGAGACCATGGTCCCCAGAGCCCTCCACCCAGCAATGCAATCCCTCAGGGAGTTTGGATGTGTCTATGGGGCTTCCATGACCTTTCCTTATACAAGTTGTGCTAGTTTCTCCTGTATTGTGTACTGTCTCACCCTTCACCCAAGATACCACTTATCTATTGTCTATTTAATATTTCAACCCCCCACCCCTCCCATCCCTGGTAAACAACAAAGATTCTTACATTTTGTGTGTGAATTTTTTCATGGGTTTTTACAATAGACGTCCCATACAAAATTTGTTCTTTTGTGATATACTTATTTCACTCAGCATAATGTCCTCCAGTTTCATCCATGTTATGAGATGATTCACAGATTCATTATTGTTCTTTCTCGTTGCATAGTACTCCATTGTGTGTATGTATCATAGTTTGTTTATCCATCCATCTGTTGATGGGCATCTAGGTTGCTTCCATCATTTTGCTATTGTGAACAATGCTGGCATGAACATAGGTGTGATTATGTCTATTCGAGTGACGGCTCTTATTTCTCTAGGATATATTCCTAGAAGTGGGATGCTTGATCAAACGGTACGTCTAATTCTAGCTTTCTTAGGAAGTGCCACATCATTTTCCAAAATGGCTGTATCATTTTGCATTCCCAACAGCAGTGCCTAAGAGTTCCGATCTCCCCGCAGCCCATCCAACATTTGTTATTTCCAGTGTTTTTGATTCGTGCCAGTAATGCTGGGGTGAGATGGTATCTCATTGTGGTTTTAATTTGCATCTCTCAAACGGCTAGTGATCGTGAGCATTTCCTCATGTGCCTGTTGGCCATTTGAATGTCTTCTTTGGTGAAGTGTCTGTTCATGTTCTTTGCCCATTTTTTAATAGGATTATTTGTCTTTTCGTTGTAGAGGTGTTGGATTTTCTTGTAGATTATGGAGATTAGACCCTTGTCTGACTTGTACTGTCCAAAATTTTTTTCCCAGTCTGTAGGTTCTCTTTTGACTCTTTTGGTGAAGTCTTTTGAAGAGCATAGGTGTTTGATTTTTAGAAGATCCCAGTTATCTAGCTTATCTATTGGGGTTTGTCCATGGATGGTTATGGTTTGTATCCTGTTAATGCCATGTATTAAGGCCTGAAGTGTTGGTCCTATTTTTTCTTCGATGAACTTTATAGTTATAAGCTTTATATTCAGGTCTTTGATCATTTTGAAGTAGTTTTTGTATACGGTGTGAGGTTTGGGTCCTGTTTCATTTTTTTGCAGATGGATATCCAGTTTTGCCAGCACCATTTGTTAAAAAGACTGTCTTTTCCCCATTTGATGGACTTTGGGCCCTTGTCGAAGATCAGGTGACAACAGGTGGATGGATTTACATCTGGGTTCTCAATTCTGTTCCATTGGTCAATGTATCTGTTGTTGTACCAGTACCAGGCTGTTTTGACTACTGTAACTGTATAGTAGGTTCTCAATTCAGGTAGTGTGAGTCCTCCAACTTTATTCTTCTTCAGTAGTACTTTACTTATTCAGGGCTTCTTCCCTTTCCATATAAAGTTAATGATTAGTTTTTCCATCTCTTTGAAGAATGTTGTTGGTATTTGGATAGGGCTTGCATTGTATTTGTAAACTGCTTTGGGTAGAATTGTCATTTTCACAATGTTGAGTCTGCCTATCCATGAGCATGGTATGTTTTTCCATTTATGTAGATCCCTTTGGGTTTCTTTTTTTTTTTTTTTTTTTAAATTATACCAATTTTATTTTATTTATTTTTTTTTTTTTAATATATATTTTATTGTACTTCAGGTGAAAGCTTACAGAGCAAATAGTTTCTCATGAAATAGTAGTACACATGTTGTTTTTTTTGACATTGGTTAACAACCCCACAACGTATTAAGCCTCTAAATTCTCAACCTTTTTTTTTGATGAAAATTACAGATGGCCAAAGATACACCGTTTCAAAATTTTCTACATTCACAGTTCAGTGACATTGACTACGCTCTTCCAACTGTGCTGTTATTCTCACTTAAGATGAAGGCTTACAGAACAAAATAGTTTTTCA
The DNA here is from genome assembly GCA_030035585.1 of Dugong dugon. Taxonomy (NCBI): domain Eukaryota; kingdom Metazoa; phylum Chordata; class Mammalia; order Sirenia; family Dugongidae; genus Dugong; species Dugong dugon. The sequence continues at coordinate 111,025,724 of CM057467.1, forward strand.
TTTAACAGTTACTACACATGTTGCCCTATGACAATGGTTAACAATCTCACAGCACATCAAGAATATCCTTACTCCACCTTGTGTTCCCTATCACCAGGGGGCTTCCTTGTCCCCTTCTGTCTTCTGGACCTTGTCAGTGGACTATTGTACCTCTTTAGTTTCCTTTGTTTGTTTATTTATTTATTTATTTTTATTTTATTTAAACACCATTTCAAAACTTTTTACTTACACATTTAAGTGATATTGACTATGCTCTTCCAATTGTGCTGCCATTCTCGCCCAAGATGAAGGCTTACAGGACAAAACAGCCTCCCATTTAATAGTTACTACAAATGTTGCCCCATAGCAGTGGTCAACAATCTCACAATACATCGACAGTGTCCTTATTCAATTTGTGTTCCTTATCATCAGTTTCCTACTCTCCCTCTGCCTTCTGGCCCTTGTCACCGGACTCCTGTACATCGTTAGTCCCATTTAGTTTTACTGGGGTGTCCATTCCCAGGCTTAACATCGAACCTTGAAGGTAACTTCCCCTCTAAGCTGAAAGGGTGTCTGGGGGCCACACTCTCAAGGTTTCTCTAGTATTCTTTAGGCCAGTATATCTGGTCTTCTTTTTTTTTTTTTTTTTTGGGAGTTAAAATTATGCTCTACATCCTACTCCAGCTCTGCCCAGAACCCTCTGTTGTGATCCTGGTCAAAGGAGTCATTGGTGGTAGCCGGGCACCATCCAGCTATACTGGGCTCAGTCCCGTGGAGGCCTTGGTAGCTGTGGACCATTAGTCCTTCGGACTAATCTTTTCCTTGTATCCTGTTCTCTTCATTCTCCCTTGTTCCCGAAGGGATGAGATCAGTGGAGTATCTTAGATGGCCGCTCATAGGCTTTTAAGACCCCAGACACTACTCACCAAGGTAGAATGTAGAGCATTATCTTTATAAGTAGTGTCATGCCAATTGAGCTAGATGTTCCCCGAGATCATGGTCCCCAGAGCCCTCCGTCCAACAACTCAGTCCCTCGGGGGGTTTGGATGTGTCTATAGGGCCTTCATGACCTTTCCTTGTGCAGGTTGTGTTAGTTTCCGCTGTACTATGTACTATCTCATCTCTCACCCAAGTTACCACTTACCTATTACCTATTTAGTATCCAACCCCCCTCCCATCCCTGGTAACCAACAAGGATTGTTACATTTTGCATGTGAATTTTTTCATGGGTTTTTACAATAGAGGTCTCATACAATATTTGTCCTTTTGTGATTGACTTATTTCACTCAGCATGATGTCCTCCAGTTTCATCCATGTTATGAGATGGTTCACCGATTCATTGTTCTTTCTCATTGCATAGTACTCCATTGTGTGTATGTACCATAGTTTGTGTATCCATTCGTCTGTTGATGGGCATCGAGGTTGTTTCCATCGTTTTGCTATTGTGAATAATGCTGCCATGAACATAGGTGTGCATATGTCTATTCGAGTGATGACTCTTATTTCTCTAGGATATATTCCTAGGAGTGGGATTGCTGGATCGAATGGTACGTCTATTTCTAGCTTTCTGAGGAAACGCCATATCATTTTCCAAAATGGCTGTATCATTTTGCATTCCCACCAGCAGTGTATAAGAGTTCCCGTCTCCCCGCAGCCCCTCCAACATTTGTTATTTCCAGTGTTTTTGATTCGTGCCAGTAATGCTGGGGTGAGATGGTATCTCATTGTAGTTTTAATTTGCATTTCTCTAATGGCTAGTGATCGCGAGCATTTCCTCATGTGTCTGTTGGCCATTTGAATGTCTTCCTTGGTGAAGTGTCTGTTCATTTCCTTTGCCCATTTTTTGATAGGATTGGTTGTCTTTTTGTTGTAGAGGTGTTGGATTTTCTTGTAGATTATGGAGATTAGACCTTTGTCTGACTTGTACTGTCCAAAAATTTTTTCCCAGTCTGCAGGTTCTCTTTTAACTCTTTTGGTGAAATCTTTTGAAGAGCATAGATGTTTGATTTTTAGAAGATCCCAATTATCTAGTTTATCTGTTGGGTTTTTTGTGTTGATGTTTATGGTTTGTATCCTGTTAATGCCATGTATTAAGGCCTGAAGTGTTGGTCCTATTTTTTCTTCTATGAATTTTATAGTTTGAGGCTTTATATTCAGGTCTTTGATCCATTTTGAAGTAGTTTTTGTATATGGTGTGAGGTATGGGTCCTGTTTCATTTTTCTACAAATGGATATCCAGTTTTGCCAGCACCATTTGTTAAAAAGACTGTCTTTTCCCCATTGGATGTATTTTGGGCCCTTGTCAAAAATCAGGTGACCGTAGGTGGATGGATTTACATCTGAGTTCTCAATTCTGTTCCATTGGTCAATGTCTCTGTTGTTGTACCAGTACCAGGCTGTTTTGAGTACTGTAGCTGTATAGTAGGTTCTCAAGTCAGGTAGTGTGAGTCCTCCAACTTTATTCTTCTTCTTCAGTAGTGCTTTACTTATTCGAGGTTTCTTCCCTTTCCATATAAAGTTAATAATTAGTTTTTCCATCTCTTTGAAGAATGTTGTTGGTATTTGTATCGGAATTGCATTGTATTTGTAGATTGCTTTAGGTAGAATTGCCATTTTCACAATGTTGAGTCTGCCTATCCATGAGCATGGTATGTTTTTCCATTTATGTAGATCCCTTTGGGTTTCATGCAGCAGTGTTTTGTAGTTTTCTTTGTATAGGTCTTTTATATTCCTGGTCAGATTTATTCCTAAGTATTTTATCGTTTTAGGGGCTATTGAAAATGGTATTGATTTCCTGATCTCCTTTTCATCGTTCTCTTTACCGGTGTATAGGAATCCAACTGATTTTTGAATGTTTATCTTGTATCCTGCTACTCTGCTGAATCTTTCTATTACTTCCAGTAAATTTCTCGTGGAGTCTTTAGGATTTTCTATGTATAGTATCATATCATCTGCAAACAGGGAGAGTTTAACTTCTTCATTACCAATTTGGATGCCATTTATTTCTTTCTCTTGCCTTACTGCTCTAGCTAGAACTTCCAGCACAATGTTAAATAGGAGTGGTGATAAAGGGCATCCTTGTCTTGTTCCTGTTTTCAGGGGGAATGTTTTCAGCCTTTCTCCATTAAGAATGATGTTGGCTGTTGGTTTTGCATAGATGCCCTTTATTATGTTGAGAAATTTCCCTTCTATACCTATTTTATTGAGAGCTTTTATCAGGAATGGGTGTTGGACTTTGTCAAATGCCTTTTCTGCATCAATTGAGATAATCATGTGATTTTTTTCTTTCCTTTTATTTATGTGGTGGATTACGTTGATGGATTTTCTAATGTTAAACCATCCTTGCATACCTGGTATGAATCCTACTTTGTCGTGGTGTATTATTTTTTTGATATGATACTGAATTCTATTGGCTAGAATTTTGTTCAGAATTTTTGCATCTATATTCATGAGAGATATTGGTCTGTAATTTTCTTTTTTTGTGATGTCTTTGCCTGGTTTTGGTATCAGCGTTATGCTGGCTTCATAGAATGAATTTGGAAGTGTTGCTTCCTCTTCTATGCTCTGAAATAACTTGAGTAGAACTGGTACAAGCTCTTCTGTAAATGTTTTGTAGAATTCTCCAGTGAAGCCATCTGGGCCAGGGCTTTTTTTGGTTGGGAGTTTTTTTATTACCTTTTCAATCTCTTCTCTTGTTATGGGTCTGTTCAGATTTTCAATATCACTTTGTTGTAGTTTGGGTAGGCCGTATGTTTCTAGAAATTTATCCATTTCCTCTAGGTTTTCAAATTTGTTGGAATATAGTTTTTCATAATATTCTGTTATAATCCTTTTTATTTCAGTTGGGTCTGTTGTAATGTCCCCCATTTCATTTCTTATTTGGGTTATTTGTGCCCTCTGCTGTTTTTCTTTTGTCAGTCTGGCCAGTGGTTTGTCGATTTTGTTGATTCTTTCAAAGAACCAACTTTTGGTTTTGTTGATTCTTTCTATTGTTTTTCTGTTCTCTATTTCATTGATTTCTGCTCTGATCTTTACTATTTCCTTTCTTCCGGTGGTTGTAGGCTTTTTTTGTTGTTCTCTTTCTATTTGTTTGAGTTCTGTAGTTAATGTTTTGATTTTGTCCCTTTCTTCTTTTTTGATATGTGCATCTATTGCTATAAATTGTCCTCTGAGGACTGCCTTTGCTGTTTCCCAAAGGTTTTGGTATGATGTGTTTTCATTTTCATTTGATTCTAGGAAATTTTAATTCCATCTCTGATTTCTTCTATTACCCATTGATGTGTAAGCAGATTATTATTCAGTTTCCATGTGTTTGATTTTTTTTCCTTGCTCTTTCTAGTGTTAATTTCTACCTTGATGGCATTGTGGTCAGAGAAGATACTGTGAATTATCTCAGCATTTTGGATCTTGTTGAGGATTGCTCTGTGGCCTAAGATGTGGTCTATTCTGGAGAACGTTCCATGTGCATTGGAAAAGAATGTGTACTTTGCAGCGGTTGGATGGATTGTTCTATATATGTCTATGAGGTCCAGTTGGCTGATTGTGTCCTTTAGGTCTTCTGTATCTTTGCTGAGTTTCTTTTTAGTTGTTCTGTCCTTTACTGAGAGTGGTGTGTTGAAGTCTCCTACTATTATTGTGGAACTGTCAATTTCTCTTTTCAGTGCTGTTAGAGTTTTTTTTATGTATTTTGGAGCCCTGTCATTGGGTGCATAGATATTTATTATGGTTATGTCTTCATGATGGATCATCCCCTTAATCATTATATAGTGTCCTTCTTTGTCTTTTATGGTAGATTTTGTTTTAAAGTCTATTTTATCTGAGATTAGAATTGCCACTCCTGCTCTTTTTTGGTAGTTGTTAGCTTGATATATTTTTTTCCAACCTTTGATTTTTAATAAATTCACATCTTTGTTTCTAAGATGTGTCTCTTGTAGACAGCAAATAGATGGATCCTGTTTTCTTATCCATTCTGCCACTCTCTGTCGCTTTATGGGTGCATTGAGTCCATTTACGTTCAGTGTAATTATTGATAGATGTGAATTTGTTGCTGTCATTTTGTAGTGCTTTTTTTTGTGATGCTGAAGTTTTCTTTGTTCTTCTTACTCTCTTGTGCTGAGTTCCTTTTGTTTGTGGATTTTGTGTTCATTTCTTTTGTTTTTGTAGGTTTTGGTTTTGTTGAGACTTTATGTTTTTCGTCTTTATTTTTATGAGTTGGTTTGTTAACTTTTTTTGTGGTTACCATGAATTTTACCCTTATCTTTATAATTTTGAAGCAGTCTACCGTTACTTGGTATCGCCTTGCCTTCTTCTCCTTTAGAAGGTTCTATACCTATGCCGTTTGTTCCCTCTTTCATTGTTTTGATGTTGTTGTCATCCTTTGATTGATTTCTCTGATTCCCTGTTGTATATCTTTTGTTTTTGGAAAGTCGTCTGTAGTTCAGTTCCTAGAATGGTATCTGGTTCATGTTAACCTGCGTCCTAGGTCCTAGGTCCTGTCTGAGGGCTTAAGCTGTTTGTCCTCAGATCGAAGAACTCCCTTTAATAATTCTTGTAAGTTTGGTTTGACTTTTGCATATTCCTTTAGTTTCTGTTTATCTGGAAATGACCTAATTTCACCATCAAATCTGAATGAGAGTTTTGCAGGATATATTATTCTTGGCTGACAATTTTTTTCTTTCAAGATTTTATATATGTCATCCCATTGCCTTCTTGCCTGCATGGTTTCTGCTGAATAATCTGAGCTTAGTCTTATTGTTTCTCCTCTGTATGTGACTTCTTGTTTTTCACGAGCTGCTCTCAGGATTCTTTGTTTGTCTTTAGCTTTAGTGAGTGTGAATATGATATGTCTTGGTGATTTTCTTTTGGGGTCTCTTCTATATGGGGTTCGTTGAGCTTCTTCGATGACCAGCTTTTCATCTTTCATGATATTGGGAAAGTTTTCTGTCAGCAGTTCCTCAATGATCCTCTCTGTGTTTTCTGTTTTCTTCCCCTGTTCTGGTATGCCAATCACTCGTAAGTTTTTGCTTTTAATTGTGTCCCACATAACTCTCAGGGTCTCTTCATTTTTCTTTGTTCTTTTTTCTGAGTTTTCCTGAAACAGAGTTGTATCCAAGTGTTTGTCTTCAGTTCCACTGATCCTGTCTTCCATGGTTTCAAATCTACTTCTCAGCCCTTCTATGACACCGTCCATTTCTGAAATCTTGTTGTTTATCTTTTGGATTTCTAATTGTTGTTTTTGTATAATTTCGAGTTGTGAATTTATTTTGGCATTTTGTTCTTGCATCATCTTCCTGAATTCTTCCAATTTTTTGTCTGTATTTTCCATAAATTTGTCTATTTTTTCCTCATGTTTGTCAGCTTTTTGCCTCAGTTCTTGGAAAATTCCGAGTATTAGTGATTTGAGTTCCGTATCAGGTACTTCTAGTGCATTTTCTTCCACAGGAGAGTTATCTGGTGTTTTAATTTGGACGCCTATTGGAGCCATCTTGTCTTGTTTTTGTAAATGTTTTGATATTGTTTGCTGTTTTCGGGGCATTCAGTAGATATTTCTCTCGTTTATTGATTGTAGATTTTTTTTTTTTTTTCGTTCTTGTGGTACAGCTGGGCAGATCTAGTTGAGGAGGAGCCACTGGGATGGGTTGCTTGTGGCCCTCACCGCAGCCACCAGGACGGTCGGTAGTCAGTGCTGGGCAGGTTCCAATAGGGCGTGCCTGCACCGCTTGGTGATGTGATGTCTAGTGCACGGTGCAGGTAGGTAGGGTGCAGCGGGAAGATGGTTATGTGTGAAGCTAAGCTGGATATGGGAGAGAGGAGAGAGGAGGAGGAGCAAAAAGTGCACAAACATAAAAGAATGCTAGGGGAGCTTGTCGTTGGAATGTACAGAAGAGAGACTATGGGATGGAGGAAACCAGAAGGGGGAAGAGAAAGAAAAGGAAAGAATGACCAAATAAAAATCAGAAAAGTTAAAGAACTGCAAAGTTCCCAGGGATCCCACCGATGCAGCTATGAGGTCTGGGGGAGTCGGTCTCAATTTTCACAGCTCAGCCTGGCCAGAAGGTACAGAGGCATACATCGCCTGGAATTCAGGGATCAGAAAGAGAAGGAAGAGATAGAGAGACAAGAAATTAAGCAATGAAGAAAGACAAAAGAGAAAAAGAAGTAAAAGATGACAAAACTAATCAAAAAAGGAAGAAAAATAAAATTGAGAGGAAAAAAAAAAAAGGGGCAACACCAGCAGTCAGTGCCTACAAATGGGACCCAGAGAGCCCCCACTCAGGGGCGCGAATCCCAAGAAGCCGGTAGTCTCGGGGTTAAGTGACCATGGCCACGGGAAGCAGAGGGGCCAACGAACAAAGGCCCCAGGATCCCACCCGCGCGGGAGCCCAGACCTGGAAACAGCCACATGCCCGAACGCAGCCCTACAGCCCCGCAGGAGAGAGCAGAGACGGCACTCGGAACCAGGCACCCAGGCAAAAGGAGGGGGAGGCAGCAGAAAAAGGCTCGCTAGCGGCCGGCAAATGGCTCCCAGAAAGCCCCCCGCCCGGGCGCGCGGAATCCAAGCACCGGCGCCCCCCAGCTCAGGGACTCCGGCCACGGAAAGCAGAGGGGCCAACGAACAAAGGCCCCAGGATCCCACCCGCGCGGGAGCCCAGACCTGGAAACAGCCACACGCCCGCACGCAGCCCTACAGCCCCGCAGGAGAGAGCAGAGACGGCACTCGGAACCAGGCACCCAGGCAAAAGGAGGGGGAGGCGGCAGAAAAAGGTTCGCTAGCTGCCAGCAAACGGCTCCCAGAAAGCCGCCAGCCCAGGCGCGCGGAATCCAAGCACCAGCACCCCCCAGCCCAGAGACCCTGGCCACGGAAAGCAGGGGATCCCCAGCTGAGGCGGAGAGGGGTGGGTGGTGGGAGAGCGCGCACCGCAGTTTACCGGTCGTTCTGTCTCCGACCAGATGCTCTGCAAGGCTGCTCTCCCGTTTGCTGGTCTCCGATAGGAATCCAAGATGGTGGATCCACGCTGCATTAGCTGGTAAGGAATCTCTGCCTGAGTCTCTCCTCGCTCTCCGTTCTCTTTTAGTATTCTCACTCCGTTTGGTGTTTGGCTGAGTTCTTTATCTCTTCATTTGGTGTTCTAGGGTTTCAGGATTGTTGATTCTCTGTTAGGCTTAGTTTTTCGGATCTTTGCTGTGGAGGGACGGCGTGGTGTTTCTGCCTAGAGCGCCATCTTGCCCCCGACCCCCCCTTTGGGTTTCTTGCAGTAGTGTTTTGTAGCTTTCTTTGTTTAGGTCTTTTGCATCCCTGGTCATATTTATTCCTAAGTATTTTATCTTTTTAGGGGCTATTGAAAATGGTATTGCTTTCCTGATTTCCTTTTCATTGTTCTCCTTACTGGTGTATAGGAATCCAACTGATTTTTGAATGTTTATCTTGTATCCTGCTACTCTGCTGAATCTTTCTATTAGTTCCAGTAGATTTCTCGTGGAGTCTTACGGTTTTCTGTGTATAGTATCATATCATCTGCAAACATGGACAGTTTAACTTCTTCATTACCAATTTGGATGCCCTTTATTTCTTTTTCTTGCCTTATTGCTGTAGCTAGAACTTCCAGCACAATGTTAAATAGGAGTGGTGTTAAAGGGCCTCCTTGTCTTTTTCCTGTTTTCAGCTTCTCTCCATTAAGAATGATGTTGGCCACTGGTTTTGCATAGATACCCTTTACTATGTTCAGAAATTTCCCTTCTATACCTATTTGATTGAGAGTTTTTATCAGGAATGGGTGTTGGACTTTATCAAATGCCTTTTCTGTGTCAGTTGAGATGACCATGTGATTCTTTTCTTTCCTTTTGTTTATGTGGTGGATTACGTTGATTGATTTTCTAATGTTGAAACATCCTTGCATAACTGGTATGAATCCTACTTGTTTGTGCTGTATTATTTTTTTGATATGATGCTGAATTCTATTGAATAGAATTTTACTGAGAATTTTTGCATCTACATTCATGAGAGATATTGGTGTGCAATTTTCCTTTTTTGTGACATCTTTGCCTGGTTTTGGTATCAGCATTATGCCTGCTTCATAGAATGAACTTGGAAGTGTTGCTTCCTCTTCTATGCTCTGAAATAGCTTGAGTAGTACTGGTACAAGCTCTTCTGTAAATGTATTGTAGAATTCTCCAGTGAAGACAGGGCTTTTTTTGGTTGGGAATTTTTTTTTTTTATTACCTTTTCAATCTCTTCTCTTGTTACGGGTCTGTTCAGATTTTCAACATCACTTTGTTGTAGTTTGGGTGGGCCGTGTGTTTCTAGAAATTTATCCATTTCCTCTAGGTTTTCAAATTTGTTGGAGTATGGTTGTTCATAATATTCTGTTATAATCCTTTGTATTTCAGTTGGGTCTGTTGTAATGTCCCCCATTTCATTTCTTATTTGGGTTATTTGTACCGTCTCATGTTTTTCTTTTCTCAGTCTGGCCAGTGGTTTGTCGCTTTGGTTGATTCTTTCAAAGAACAAACTTTTGGTTTTGTTGATTCTTTCCATTGTTTTTCTGTTTTCTATTTCTTTTATTTCTGCTCTGATCTTTACTATTTCCTTTCTTCCTGTGGTTGTGGGCTTTTTTTGCTGTTCTCTTTCTATTTGTTTGAGTTATGTAGTTAATGTTTTGATTTTTTCCCTTTCTTCTTTTTTGATATGTGCATCTATTGCTATAAATTGTCCTCTGAGGACTGCCTTTGCTGTGTCCCAAAGGTTTTGGTATGATGTGTTTTCATTCTCATTTGATTCTAGGAATTTTTGGATTCCGTCTCTGATTTCTTCTATTACCCACTGATGTGTAAGCAGGGTATTATTCAGTTTCCATGTAGTTGATTTTTTTCCTTTCTCTTTCTATTGCTAATTTGTACCTTGATGGCATTGTGGTCAGAAAAGATGCTTTGAATTATCTCAACGTTTTGGATCTTGTTGAGGATTGCTCTGTGGCCTAAGATGTGGTCTATTCTGGAGAACGTTCCATATGCATTGGAAAAGAACGTGTACTTTGCAGTGGTTGGATGGAGTATTCTATATATGTCAATGAGGTCAAACTGGCTGATTGTGCCCTTTAGGTCTTCTGTATCTTTGCTGAGTTTCTTTTTAGATGTTCTGTCCTTTAATGAGAGTGGTATGTTGAAGTCTCCTACTATTTTTGTGGAACTGTCAATTTCTCTTTTCAGTGTTGTTAGAGTTTTTTTTTTATGTATTTTGGATCCCTGTCATTGGGTGCATAGATGTTTATTATGGTTATGACTTCTTGATGGATCGTCCCTTAATCATTATATAGTGTCCTTCTTTGTCTTCTATGGTAGATTTCATTTTAAAATCTTTTTCAAATCTATTTTATCTGAAATTATAATTGCCACTCCTGCTCTTTTTTGGTAGTTGTTAGCTTGATATATTTTTTTCCAACCTTTGACTTTTAATAAATTCACATCTTTGTTTCTAAGGTGTGTGTCCTGTAGACAGCATATTGATGGATCCTGTTTTCTTATCCATTCTGTCACTCTCCGTCTCTTTATGGGTGCACTGAGTCCACTTACATTCAGTGTAATTATTGATAGATATGGGTTTGTTGCTGTCATTTTGTAGTGCTTTTTTTTGTGGTGCTGACGTTTTCTTTGTTCTTCTTACTCTCTTGTGCTGAGTTACTTTTGTTTGTGGATTTTTTTTTTTTCATTTCTTTTCTTTTTGTAGATTTTGTTTTTGTTGAGACTTTATGTTTTTCCTCTTTATTTTTATGAGTATGTTTGTTAACCCTCTTTGTGATTACCATAAGTTTTACCCTTATGTTTCTAAGTTTGAAACAGTCTACCATTACTTGGCATTGCCTTGCCTTCCTCTCCATTAGAAGGTTCTATACCTATGCCCTTTATTCCCTCTTTTATTATTTTAATGTTGTAATTTACTGATTAAGTGCTCTTATTCCCTGTTGTATTTCTTTCAGTTTTGGATAGTCCTTGAGAGTTCATTTCCTTGATTGGTATATGGCTGGTACAATCTTGCATCCTATATTCTGCCTGTGAGCTGAAGCTGTTTGTCCTCAGATCGAAGAACTCACTTTAATAATTTTTGTAAGTTTGCTTTGACTTTTACATATTCCCTTAATTTCTGCTTATCTGGAATTGACCTATTTCACCATCAAATTTGAACGAGAGTTTTGCACGATATATTATTCTTGGCTGACAATTTTTTTCTTTCAAGATTTTATATATGTCATCCCATTGCCTTCTTGCCTGCATGGTTTCTGCCGAATAACCTGAGCTTGGTCTTATTGTTTCTCCTCTGTATGTGACTTCTTGTTTTTCACGAGCTGCTCTCAGGATTCTTTGTTTGTCTTTGGTTTTGGCGAGTGTGAGTACGATATGTCTTGGTGATTTTCTTTTGGGGTCTCTTCTATATGGGGTTCGTTGAGCTTCTTGGATGGCCAGCTTTTCATCTTTCAGATATTGGGGAAGTTTTCTGTCGGAGTTCATCAATGATCCTCTCTGTGCTTTCCATATTCTCCCCCTGTTCTAGAATTCCAATCACTCGAAGATTTTTGCTTTTGATTGTGTCCCACATAACTCTCAGGGTTTCTTCATTTTTCTTTTTTCTTTTTTCTGAGTTTTCCTCAGAGTTGTATCCACGTGTTTGTCTTCAATTCCACTGATCCTGTCTTCCTCCGTTTCAAATCTGCTTCTCAGCCCTTCTATGACATCATCCATTTCTGAAAGCTTGTTGTTTATCTTTTGGATTTCTAATTGTTGTCTTTGTATAATTTCAAGTTGTGAATTTATTTTTGAATTTTGTTCCTGCATTATTTTCCTGAATTCTTCTGATTTTTTGTCCATATTTTCCATGAATTTGTCTTTTTTTCCTCATGTTTGTCAGCTTTTTGCCTCAGTTCTTGGAGAATTCTGAGTATCAGAGATTTGAATTCCCTATCAGGCAGTTCCAGTGCATTTTCTTCCAGAGGAGAGTCATCTGATGTTTTATTTTGTATGCCTACTCAAACATCCTGTCCTGTTTTTGTAAATGTTTTGTTTTTGTCTGCTGTCTTTGGGGAATTCAGTAGTTATTTTTCTTGTTTATTGATTGTAGATTTGTTTGTTTCGTCCATTTTTTAACAAAACAATTTGACTGTTTCTGAACAGGCAGACAGTGTGTTCTTTGTTGTTTGTTCTTCTTTGGGCACAATACTTTTCACCTCCTTATTCAACTGGCAGGGTCAGTGACTCAGATATAGTTTGGCAGGGCAGGTCTAGCTGAAGAGGAGTTACTGGGATGGGTTGTTTGTGGCACTTACTACAGCCACCAGAGCGGGTCAGTAATCAGTGCAAGGCAGGTTCCAATAGGCCGTGCCAGTGGTGCTTGGTGGTGTGATGTCAAGCGCACAGTGCAGGTAGGCAGGATGCAGGGGGGAGATTGTTATGTGTGGACCTAAGATGGATGTGGGAGAGAGGAGAGAGGAACAGGAGCCAAAAAAATGTGAACAAACAAAAAAGAATGCTGGGGAGACTGCCGTTGGAATGGAGAGATGATAGACTATGAAATGGAGAAAAACAGAAAGGGGAGGAGGAAGAAAAGTATAAAATGAATAAATAAGAATCAGAAAGATTAAAAAACTGCAAAGTTCCTGGGGATCCCACCAGTGAAGCTATGAGGTCTGGGGAAGTTGCTCTCAGGTGTTGCAGTACATCCTGGCTAGAAGGCATAGAGGTATACAATGCCAGGTATTTAGGGAGCAGAAAGAGAAGGAAGATATAGAGAAATGAGAAACTGAGAAATGAAGAAAGACAAAAAGGGAAAAAGAGGAAAAAGAAAACAAAACAAATTAAAAAAAAAAACAACAAGAAAGGCCCCCAAAGGAACGGAAAAAAAAAAAAGTAAAAACAAATGTACTCAGGGATCCCTCTGCACGTCTGTGTAAGCTGAAGGGGAGTCTCCCTGCCACGCTGCTCAGCCTGGCCAGAAAGGGCTCCCAACTCAAGAAAAGGGAAAGAAAACAAACAATTTAAAACAAACAAATGAGTAAAAGACCTGGGATCCCACCAGCGTGGCAGCCCAAACTGGGAAGCAGCTCCACACTCGAACGGAAGTTCTGCAGCCCCTTAGGAAGTAGCAAAGATGGTGCACAGAGCCAGGTACTTCAGCAAAGGGACGGGGAGGTGGCGAGATGCAAGTAAGAAATCAAAAGAAGCAGGGGAAAAAAAAAAAAGCAACACTAGCAGCCAACAAACGACACTCAGAGAGCCAGCTAGTGCGGACTGGTGTTTCTGGACAAGAGACTGTGTCCGTGGGAAGCAGAGGGGGCTGAATGTGGGTGAAGAAGGGTAGAGAGTGAGAAAGCATATATCACGAATTACCAGAGCTCTGGAGCCCCTCAGGAAGAAGCAAAGATGGTGCACAGAGCAAGGTACTCGAGCAAAAGGAGAGGCAAGGAAGAAATAAAAAGACGTGTAAAAAAAGTAACACCAGCAGCCAACAAATGGCACTCAGAGAGCCACCTGTTCGGGTGTGTGGAATCCAAGCAGCCGCAGTTTCCCGGTCAAGAGACTGTGGCTGTGGGAAGCAGAGGAGGCCGAGTCAGAGTGAAGAAGGGTGGGGTGTGGGAAAGTGTATATCGCCAATTACCGGTTGTTTTGTCTCCCGCTGGAAGCTCCGTGAGGCTGCTTTCTCGTACCCCCTGTTTGCTGGTCTCTGATAGGAGTCCAAGATGGCGGATTCGTGCTGAATTAGCTGGTACGGAACCTCTGCATGTATCTCTCCTCGCTCTCCATTCTCTGTCAGTTTTCTCACTCCATTTGGTGCTTCGCTCAGTTCTTTATCTCTTCAGTTGATGTTTTAGGGTTTCAGGATTGTTGTATTCTCTGTCCGGCTTAGTTTTTTGGATCTTTGCTGTGGAGGGACGGTGTGGTGCTTCTGCCTAGAGCGCCATTTTGCAGGAACAAAAAATAAGACCTCTTTAAAATGTTGAAAACAAAAATGTCACTTTGAGGGCTAAGGTGCACCTGACCCAAGCCATGATATTTTCAATCATCTCATATGCATGCAATAGCTGGATGAGTAAGGAAGACCGTAGAAGAGTGAATGCCTTTGAATTATGGTGTTGGTGAAGAATATCGAATATACCATGAACTGCCAGAATAACAAACAAGTCTGTCTTGGAAGAAGTATAGCCAGAGTGCTCCTTGGGAGCAAGGATGGTGAGACTTTGTCCCATGTACTTTGGGTAAGTTATCAGAAGGGCCCAATCCCTGGAGAAGGACATGATTCTTGGTAAGGTAGAGGGTCAGCAACAAAGAGGAAGACCCTGAAAGAGATGAACTGACACAGTGGCTGCAACAATGGGCTCAAACTTAACAATGATTGTCATGATGGTACAGGACCAGGCAGTGTTTTGTTCTGTTGTACATGTAGTCACTATGAGTCGGAAAGGATTCAATGGCAACTAACAGCAAAAACAACCAATGCTGATTCATCTTTAGAGACAGACAGTAGATTAGTGGTCACCTAAGGCTGAAGGTGGAGGTTTGGTGAAAAGGGGAGTGACTTCTAATTTTCTTTTCTTTTTTTTTTTTTTTTGAGGGGGCAGTGATCAAAATGGTTTAAAATTGATTGTGGTGTTAGTTGCAAAACTGTAAATATATGAAAAACCATTCAATTGTAAACATTAAATAGGTGAATTGTATGATATATAAATTATATCTCTATAAAGATGTTATTTATAAAAATATATTGATAATGATAACTACCTATAAGGATTTTTGTGAGGATTAAACAAGTACATGTAAAATGTAGCACTGTGTCTAACAGATAATTAATAAATGATGTCATATTTTTCACTTCTTTTCTAAATTCCTATGGTGTTTCCATATGCAACCGTAAGATTAGAGAGAAGTGGCTGTATAATTCTCTTAAGGACCTCTAGCTCAAATTCAGATATTTTGTTGAATTATGTAAAGTCATGCAATTAGCGTGTAATGAAAATTGAAGTTCAACTACTTTTTCCTATTGTACATTCCATGCTCTTTCTACTTCATCTCAGTGAATCAACTGCAACAAAACCCATTCATTTTATCTTTCTTATGCTTCTCTTAAAATCTTAAAGGCTGGCCCTTAAACTGATCATAATAATAGTATTTTACTTTTCATATGTAGCATAAAACATATCTGAAAGCATGTGCACTATTTACATTGTATCCCATTTTGCCCTAATGATATTTGACTTTAATGAATCAATTATAACTTTTATAATTTTACTACTCGATATTCACATAAGTCTTAAAACTCAGTTTGTTTAGCAAAGGGACATTGAAGATTACCCTAGTATTAAATTGAAACAATCATTTTCTCCATGTTGCTTCTTTTATGACATGTGCTAAATTTGATAAACTTTAATGGGAGGTGAAAAGCCTTATGATAGATTTCTTGGGGGTTTCATTAGTTTGATTGCATCAAGTAGTTCTTCCTTTGCTTTAAATTCTTCAATTTATTGCTCCTCATAAATTATATGTAATGTTCAAATATTTTGTACTTAAAATAACTATATCAGAAATTATCAATGTTTGGTATCAATTACTGCCAAAATTTTATTATTCATTTTCTGATTTCTGTCATTAGGAGAACCTTATTTTTGAGACTGTAAGGATTTGGCAAGAGGGAAACTTTAATTTAATTCATGATAGTGGTCATAAGTTAAAATAAACGTGCTGCTCAGGAAAAGATATTAATTCCTGATGGTGTGCCCAGGGAGAAATCTCTTCTTCGGGCTGTCACATGAGCAGCCTCATGAAAATTACATAATAAAGTCTTATTTGGTGTTATTTTTCAAATGAGGTCTTTGGAATCATGCAAAAGCACAATTCACTCAAATAGATTCCTCAGGTGGCAATAGGATATGTTGGCAGGGCTTGGTTCATTTAATGTTTGACTTGATTTGGGGATAAATTCTTGATATGCACCATCCAATACAGTAGCCACAAGCCATAACTAGAAATTTAAAATTAGATGAAAATTAATTAAAACTAAAAATTCATTTTGTCAGTATCACTAGCCATATTTCAAGTGCTATTGGCTATTGTATTAGACAGTGTAGATATGAACAATTTCCATCATTGCAGATTTCTACTGGGGAACATGTCTAGATGAATTAAGGAAGTCATTTTTAATTTTTTTCTGGACTGTGAGTTCTTTTGAAAATATGATGAAACTTAATTCAAAAGGGTAAATAGAGGAAGACCCTGCCCTCTTGGGGCCATCATACGTAACACAGTTTGCTAGGTTGGGCTTCGAAAAAGTGTGGAAATTGTAGCATAAAAATTATTATTCTTGAAGATTACTGCAAGTTCACCTACTTAGTATTGCCATCTAAAGGCAGAGCCGTACCTACAATAGTAAGCTCAATTTCAAATTGTGACTGGCATGTCTCCCTGAAAATTGAATAATAACCTAATTAGAAACTGTATAAAGGCCACCTAACCTCTACTGAAGAGGTGATGACAATGACAGTAACAAAATTGAGAATTTAAGTACTAATTTCTATACTAAATTATTTCCATATATTATCTCATTTTGTCCTGAAAAATCCTGTGTAACTGGTACTACTATTGTAACAATTTCAGAGATGAAAAACAAAACAAAACAAAACAAATTTAAAAGAAGTAAAGCATACTTCCCAAGATAATCACAAACAGTAAGAGGATAATCAAGGATTATACCTGCTTTTGTTTTATTTACTTCATATTTAAAGTCTGTCTAAAATTGATTGTGAATGATTGAAGAACCCTGTAAGTCACAATTGTGAAAATTCTATTATGGAAAATGTTAAGATAGATACAATCATATACCTAATTTGCCCATTAAAGAAAAAAAGATATATTTTTTAATCACCCTTGCACATGTAACTTAAAATTCTATACCTTTCTAGAATACACTAAAAAAAGTAAATTATTACAAAAGATAAGGCCACGCTATTAAGTGAATATCTAGGTCGATATGATTTTTTTTTTTTTTTTTTGGATTAAAACTAACAAATACAAACTAACAGCTTCTATGCAACTTTGCTTTTAATATAGTTCACCCAATAACTTCTTTCTTACAAAAGTTGATATACAACCTTTAGCAGAAAATTGCATTCAGTAATGTTGATGGATCTTCTGTGGTGATCTTTCTTCAATCGCAATCTCCTTCTACATTCTTGTTTTCTCAAGAAAAGAAAACATGATAATTACTGGTCTTTGCTGCTTATGATATTATTATCATAGTGCTTACTGTGTACTCTTATTCTGCATAATTTTAATCTTATGATTTTAAGACAAGGGATAGTTGAAGTTAGTTGTTGTTATTGTGTTCCATCAAGCTGATTTCCACTCATAGTGACCCCATGTGACAGAGCACAACTGCCCCATAGGGTTTACCAAGCTGTAATTTTTATGGGAGCAGATCGCCAGGCCTTTTCTCCTGCAGAACCACTGCTGGGTTTGAACTACCAACCTTTTGATTAGCAGCTGAGCACTTAACCATTGTGCCACTCTGGCTCCTTAGATGAAGTTGGAGGAGGTGAAATTACCATCAGTCTTTAAGACATTGCAAAGGCATCTCTGAGTCTTTAAGATAAAAGAAACAGATTCATTTTAATCCATCGATGATAATAGCTTTTCTTCAGTTTAAGTATACTGAAATAGTTGGGAATATTCAAGTATTATCCTTAAGGAGAAAACTGTACTGTTTGAAATGCCAGATTTTAAATATATAATTTTAGAAATTATGCCAGCTCCTATGTCTCTGTAAAGAATGGTGCAGAGAAAAATCAATAGTGCTTAACAGGGTGCTATGTCACCTGAGAAAGGTTATCTTTATGGTGAAAAATGTATTCACTAATTTCCTTATTATCGCTGTACCAAAACAGTAATTAAGCTCATAGACTGGTGGCAGTTGATATGGTTTAAATTTACTTATCCGCAGGTGGAAGGACTATATATTGACTTGCTTTTGGCAAGATACATAAAATATTGGCATCTCCATTTATCCATGTATCACCCCTATACCTCTCTTCATTTTGATTTCTTCATCATAAACAAAAACCAACCCACCATCGTTGAGTCAGTTCCGACTCATAGCAACCCTACAGGACAGAATAGTACTGCTGCAGAGGGTTTCCAAGGAGCAGCTGGTCGACGTGAACAGCTGACCTCTCGGTTAGCAGCTGAGCCCTTAACCGCTGTACCACCAAGGCTCCTTCTTCATCATAGTAAATATTAATTATATGTACATATTTGCTCAAACTAAAATCCTAAAAGTAATCTTCAATTTTTCTACTTTCCCTCACATACCACATTTAATCCATTAGTAAGCAGTTGGCTCTACTTCCAGATACATGTTCATAGTATTTTTCTATGTTCAGTGCTATGATTTTAGCCATCATCTCCCACCCTGACTCTTGCAACAGATTTTCAATTGCTCTCTTTAAGTTTTTTTTTTTTTTCTAGTTATCTTAAAAGTATACGATTAGATTCAAGGGAGGAATGGTCAACATGGCGGAGTAGTTAGATGCTTCCTTTATCCTTCTTACAACAAAAACCTGGTAAAACAAGTGATTTGATTCTATGTGAACATCTGGCAGCCCTGAACAAGGCAAGGTTAAGAAATCCATCTGAGTCATACCAGAGAGGAAGACCATCTGGAAGAGATGAGGAGCACTAGAGCCACGGCGGTGAAACTGCAGAGAGACAGCCACACCGGTCCACGGTAAAGCAGGCAAACAGTTGTGCTGTGCGCGCTTGAGAAGCAGTTTCCACATCCAGAGAGACCCAGCAGCAGAGATTCTGCTTGGACACTCTGAACCAGTGAAAAGCAGCTCCCAATAGGCTAGGATTAGTACATGCTTGCACCCTTTCATGGTGATTAAAAAAAAAAAAAGCCCATTTGGGAAAAACCTCTCTCCCTTTTACCTCCTCCCTCTGCGCTCTGCGCCAGATCTTGGAAAAACTTATCTTCCTTTTACCTCCTTCCTCCCTGCTCTGCACTGGGAGTCCACTGGGCAGGAAGTAGATCCAAAACGGCACCCTGACCCATTCTCCTGGAATTGGAGAGGGAACAAATAAGCTGCCAGGAACACAGGGTCAGCACAACTCCTTTGCTGGCCACAGAAATCAGGGTTCCGCAGACTCTGAGTGCCATACAGCCCTATATAGACTTGTGAGGACCCATTTCAAAAGCGTTAGCCCTCACTGCCACAGTACAACAGGGCAAACATCTGAAGTTTAACTTCAACTGCTTCAGCTGTGAATGGGCAGATTTGTGACCCTCAAAACAGCCCTGACCCTCAAGTAGGCACTTTTATTGATCTGCAGCAGGGTCTTGAGGACTGGTGGTAACTCCTAAAGTCCCTAGTCACCTGCTACAGGAGTTCAAGAAAAAGTGGTGCCCTCAGGTCTTTTCAGCCAACACAATGGGGTGCTCTTAGCCCGGCTGCAAAACAAACCTACATATTCACCGTAGAGAATAGGGACATGCTTTTCTTTCAGACTCTCAGGGGCAGCCATCAGTCCCTTGCCTGGCTCAGCATGTGATCCACTACCACAGCCAGAGTCCAGTGCCTGCACCAATCACCCATGCCTCTCTAGGACTGGGGGTAAGAACCTGCATCACACCCTTTGTGACCAACTGCCTGCACACCCGAGCTCATCCCATATAGGAAATTTTAACGGACTCTGGAGTGCATATACTTAGTTACAGAACTAACTACCTGGTTACAGGACATTAGAGATCAAAAGGTGTCAAAAATCGAACTAGTGCACGGGAGCAGCCTATTTGGGCATATCAAAACAAAACAAAATAAGAAGCTAGGTCTCACTAAGCAAACACAAAATAAAACTATAATAAATTATTGATGGCTCAGAGACAACAGTCAATATCAAGTCACATAAAGAGGCAGTCCATGATGGCTTCAGCCCAGAATAAAGAATCATAAATTCTCTGAAGGAAGAGAACTTCTTGGTATTACCAGAGACAGAATACAAAAGATTAATATACAGGACTCTTCTAGAAATAAGAAAGGAAATTCAACAGAATGCAGAAACAGCCAGGCAACATACAGACACAGTAGTAGAGGAACTTAAAAAGGTTATTCAAGAACATAATGCCAAATTTAAAAGGCTGCAAGAATCCATAGAGAGATAGCAATCAGAAATCCAGAAGATTAACAATAAAATTTCAGAATTAGACAAATCAATAGAAAGTCATAAGAGCAGAATTCAGGCAGTAGAAGTTACAGTTGGTGACATTGAAGGTAAAGCTCTTGATGCCAACTTATTTGAGGAAAAATCAGATAAAAGAATTAAAAAGAATGAAGAAACTCTAAGAGTCATGTGGGACTCTATCAAGAGAAATAACCTACAAGTGATTGGAGTACCAGAACAGGGGGTGATAACAGAAAATACAGAGAAAATTGTTGAAGATTTGTTGACAGAAAACTTTCCTGACATCATGAAAGATGAGAAGATATCTATCCAAGATGCTCATCGAACTCCACATCAGGTAGATCCCAAAAGAAAGTCACCAAGACATATTATAAGCAAACTTACCAAAACCAAAGATAAAGAGAATTTTAAGAGCAGCTAGGGATAAAAGAAAAGTCTTCTACAAAGGAAGGTCAATTAGAATAAGCTAAGACTGCTCAGCAGAAACCATGCAGGCTAGAAGGCAATGGGATGACATATTTAAAGCCTTGAAGGAAAATAACCGTCAGCCAAGAGTTATATATCCAGCAAAACTGTCTCTCAAATAAGATGGTGAAATTAGGGCATTTCTGGATAAACAGAAGTTCAGGGAATTTGCAAAAACTGAACCAAAGTTACAAGAAATACTAAAGGGAGTCCTACGGTTAGACGATCAATAACACCAGCTAACAACACAAGACTAGAACACAGGACAGAGTAACCAGATGTTGACTCAGATACGGAAATTGAAATTACATTAAAGCTAAAACATTGAAAATAGGGAAACAGCTATCAATACGTAAAAAAAAAAAAAAAAAGGATAATATTAAAACAAAAAAAGAGGGACTTGAAAAATAGAGACACTGATCTTCTATATGGAGGGGAAGTTAAGGCAATATAAAGTAACAAAAGACTGGTAGAAACTTAGAAAATTGAGGGTAAATATTAAGGTAACCACAAAGGAATATAACAATCCTACAAATCAAGCTAAAAAAATAGAAAAACATAAAGACCCAGCAAACACAAAATCTACAACAAAGAAAAAGATGAAACAAAATACATAAGGAAAAACTACTCAGCACAGAAAATTGAGGAGAACAAAGAAACTGTGAACAACACACAGAAAGAGATATCAGGATGACTGCACTAAACTCATACCTATCAATAATTACACTGAATGTAAACAGACTTAATGCACCAATAAAGAGACGGAGAGTGGCAGATTGGATACAAAAGCATGATCCAGCTATAGGCTGCATACAAGAGACGCACCTTAGACTTAAAGACACAAGCAGGCTAAAACTCAAAGGACAGAAAAATATATATCAAACAAACAACACTCAAAAAAGAGCAGGAGAGGCAATATTAATCTCTGACAAAACAGACTTTAAAGTAAAATCCACCACAAAAGATAAGGAAGGGCACTATATAATGATTAAAGGGTCAATACATCAGCAGGACATAACTATGACAAATATTTATGCACCCAGCAACAGGGCTCCAAAATGTATAAAACAAACTCCAACAGTTCTGAAAAGAGGGATAGACAGCTCCACAATAGTAGTAGGAGACTTCAACACGCCACTTTCATTGAAGGACAGAACATCCAGAAAGAAGCTCAATGAAGACACAGAAGAGCTAAATGCTACAATCAACCAATTTGATCTCATAGATATATAATGAACTCTGCACCCAACAGCATCCAAGTATACATTCTTTTCCAACACACATGGAACATTCTCCAGAATAGACCACATATTAGGCCATAAAGCAAGCCTTAACAAATCTAAAACATCGAAATACTGCAAAGCATCTTTTCTGACCATAAAACCATAAAAATGGAAATCAACAACACAAAAAGCAGGGAAAAAAATCAAACACATGGAAACTGAACAACACCTTGCTCAAAAACTACTGAGTTGTAGAAAAAATTAAGGATGGAATAAAGAAATTCATAGAATCAAACGAGAATGAAAACACATCCTACCAGAACCATTGGGGCACAGCAAAAGCAGTGCTCAGAGGTCAGTTTATAGCAATAAATGCACACATCCAAAAAGAAGAAAGGGTCATAATCAAAGCATTAACCCTACAACTGGAAAAAGTAGAAAGAGAGCAGCAAAAGAAGCCTACAGGTGCCAGAAGGACGGATAAGAATTAGAGCAGAATTAAATGAAATAGAGAATAGAAAAACAATTGAAAGAGTTAACAAGTCCAAAACTGGTTCTTTGAAAAGATCAACAAAATTGATAAACCACCGGCCAAACTGACAAAAGAAAAACTGGAGAGGAAGCAGATAACCCATATAAGAAATGAGATGGGTGATATCACAACAGACCCAACTGAAATTAAAAGAATCATAACAGAATACTATGAAAAATTGTACTCTGACAAATTTGAAAACCTAGAGGAAATGGACAAATTTCTAGAAACTCACTACCTACCTAAATTAACAGAAACAGAGGTAGAACAACTAAATACACCCATAACAAAAGAAGAGACTGAAAAGTTTTTTAAAAAACTGCCAACAAAAAAAAAAGCCCTGGCCTGGATGGCTTCACTGGAGAATTCTACCAAACTTTCAGAAAAGAGATAACACCACTTCTACTAAACGTATTTCAGAGCACAGAAATGGATGGAATACTCCCAAACTCATTCTATGGAGCCAGCATAACACTGATACCAAAACCAGGTAAAGACACCACAAAAATATAAAATTACAGACCAATATCCCTCATGAACATTGTCACAAAAATCCTCAACAAAATTTTAGCCAATAGAATTCAGCAACATATCAAAAAAATAATTCACCATGACCAAGTGGGATTTATACCAGGTATGCAGGGATGGTTCAACTTTAGAAAAACAATGAACATAATCCATCACATAAATAAAACAAAAGACAAGAACCACATGATCTTATCAATCAATGCAGAAAAGGTATTCAACAAAGTCCAACACTTGTTCATGATAAAAACTTTCAAAAAAATAGGAATAGAAGGGAAATTCCTCAGTATAATTAAGGGCATTTATACAAAACCAATAGCCAACATCAGCCTGAATGGAGATACTTTGAAAGCATTCCCCTTGAGAACGGGAGCCAGACAAGGAGGCCCTTTATCACCACTCTTATTCAACATTGTGCTGGAGGTCCTAGCCAGAGCAGTTACGCTAGAAAAAGAAATAAAGGGCATCCAAATAGGTAGGGAAGAAGTCAAAGTATCTCTATTTGCAGATGATATGATCTTATACACGGAAAACCCCAAGGAATCCACAAGAAAACTACTGGAACTAACAGAAGATTTCAGCAAATTTCAGGATACAAGATAAACATACAAAAATAAATTGGATTCCTTTACACCAACAAAGAGAACCTTGAAGAGGAAATCACCAAATCAATACCATTTACAATAGCCCACAAAAAGATAAAATACTTAGGAATAAATCTAACCAGAGAAGTAAAAGATCTTTACAGAGAAAACTACAAGACATTACTGCAAGAAACTAAAAGAGACCTGCGTAAGTGGAAAAATATACCTTGCTCATGGATAGGTAGACTCGACATAGTGAAAATGTCAATTCCACCCAAAGCAATCTACAGATACAATGCAATCCCGATCCAAATTCCAGCAGTGTTTTTTAATGAGATGGAGAAACAAATCACCAACTTCATATGGAAAGGGAAGAGGCCCTGAATAAATAAAGTATTACTCAAGAAGAAGAAAAAAGTGGGAGGCCTTACACTATCTGATTTTAGGACCTATTATACCGCCACGGTAGTCAAGACAGCCTGCTACTGGTACAGTAATAGACCAATGGAACAGAGTTGAGAATCCAGATATAAGCTCATCCACCTATGAGCAGCTAATATTTGACAAAGGCCCAAAGTCCATTAATTGCAGAAAAGACAGTCTTTAAAAAATGGTGCTGGCATAATTGGATATCTATATGCAAAAAACTGAAACAAGACCCATATCTCACACGATGTACAAAAACAAACTCAAAATGGATCAGACTTAAATATAAAATCAAAAATGATAAAGATCATGGGAGAAAAAATAGGGACAATGCTAGGGGCCCAAATACATGGCATAAACACAATACAAACCATAAGTAACAATGCACAAGCACCAGAAGAGAGACTAGATAAATGGGAGCTCCTAAAAATCACACTTATGCTCATCCAAAGACTTCACCAAAAGTAAAAAGACAACCTACAGACTGGGAAAAAAATTTTGGCTACGACAAATCCAATCAGCGTTTAATCTCTAAAATCTACAAGTTACTCCAAAACCTCAACAGCATAAATACAAATAATCCAATTAAAAAATGGGCAAAGGTTATGAACAGGCACTTCACCAAAGAAGATATTCAGGCAGCTAACAGACACATGAAGAAATGCTCACAATCATTAGCCATCAGAGAAATGCAGATCAAAACTACAATGAGATATCATCTCACCCAACAAGGCTAGCATAAAACAAACAAAATAACTAATGCTGGAAAGGTTGTGGAGAGACTGGAACACTTACACACTGTTGGTGGGAATGTAAATGGTACAACCACTTTGGAAATTGATTTGGCACCTTTTTAAAATCTAGAAATAGAAGTACCATGTAATCCAGCTATCCTGTTCCTTGGAATATATCCTAGAGAAACAAGAGCTGTCACACAAATAGATGATATGCACACCCATATTCATCGCAGCACTGTTCACAATAGGCAAAGGATGGAAGCAACCTAAGTGCCCATCGATGGATGAATGGATAAACAAACTACGGTATATCCACACAATGGAATGTTATGCAATGATAAAGAACAATGATGAAGCTGTGAAACATCGTATAACTTGGTGGAAGCTAGAATTTATTATGCTGAGTGAATTTAGTCAGGCACAGAAAGACAAATACTGTATAAGACCACTATTATAAGAACTCAAGTAAAGGTTTAAACACAGAAGAAAACATTCTTTGATGGTTACGGGGGTGGGGAGGGAGGGTGAGGGTTATTCACTAACTACATAGTAGATAAGAATCATCTTAGGTGAACGGAAGGACAGCACACACTACAGGGGAAGCCAGCACAACTGGACTAATCCAAAGCTAAGAAGTTTCCTCAATACAATCAAATACTTTGAGAGACAGAGTAACAGGGATGGGGGGTCTGGGGACCATGCTTTCAGGGGACATCTATGTCAATTGGCATAAAAAACCTTATTAAGAAAATGTTTTGCATCCTACTTTTGTGAGTAGCGTCTGGGGTCTTAAAAGCTTGCAAGCGGCCATCTAAGATGCACCAATTGGTCCCAACCACTTGGAGTAAAGGAGAACGAAGAACACCAAAGACACAAGGAAAGTATTGGCCCAAGAGATAGAATGGGCCACATAAACCAGAGACTTCATCAGGCTGAGACCAGAAGAACTAGATGGTGCCCTGCTACCCCCAATGACTGCCCTGACAGGGATCACAACAGAGGGTCCCTGATGGAGCAGTAGAACGACGGGATGCAGAACTCAAACTCTGGTAAGAAGACCAGACTTAATGGTCTGACTAAGACTGGAGGCACCCCAGAAAGTGTGGCCCCTGGTCTCTCCATCACCCCAGAACTAAAACAATTTCCAAGGCCAACTTCAGCCGGGTATTGGACTGGACTGTGGGACATAAAGTGATACTTGTGAAGAATGTGTCTCTTAGACAAGTAGATACAAGAGACCAAAGGGGAGGCTTCTGTCCAGAGGTGAGAGGGAAAGGCAGGGAGAGTTAGGAGCTGTTTGAATGTTCATGAGGAATTAGGGGCAGAGGGGAGGAGTGTGCTGTCACAGAATGGGGTGAGTGGTTGGGGTCTCATAACAATGTACGTTAAAAAAATATTCTGTATGGGAGACTAACTTGAAATGTAAACTTCATTTAATTACAACAATAAAAAAATATATAAAAGTAAATTATTAAGTCACCTAATGCTTCAGTTTAATATCCTCTAGTGGCTTCTTATTGCACTTAAGAAATAATCAAAACTCCTTATCAAAGCCAGCAAAGTATTCATGACATAGGTCTTGCTTAAATTAAGAGAACTAGAAATATCCCTGGTGTTCTTTGTGTTTCTTGAACACATAAAACTCATTGATGCAGTAGGTAACAACTTGGCTGTTACCCAAAAGGTCAGTAGTTCAAATCCACCAGCTGCTCCTTGGAAACCCTATGGGGCAGTTCGTCTCTGTGCTATAGGGTTGCTATGAGTTGGAATCAACTTGACAGCAATGGGTTTTTGGGTTTCTCTTTAGCACATCTTTTTCTTCTAATGGGAATACTTGGTCCCTTCTGAAATGTTAACATTTCTGAGGATCTTTTTCTGACTTCATCTAAGTAGTCCCCACCCCCACAGATGGAGCAGTTAGTCTATTGCCTCACTTCTTTTCATTTCACACATAACATATACGACTATCTGAAATTATTGGCTTCTGTGTTCATTAATGCTATCTCCTCCACTAGCAATCGTATCTGTCCCATCCACTGCTTTATCCATTAGCTTAGAATAGTGTCTAACATATGGTAGAAGATCAAAGATTTTTTAATGAATGAAGTTCAATATTTCTGAGAGTATCTACAGTTTAAATTGATCTTTCAATAAGAAGTATACATATTACATGACTAACCAACCATGATTCATAAAAATGTGAAACCTCAGTTTGTTCATACTCCATATATATACATATATAAAACCAATATATACATATATGTATTACATATATAAAACCAAAACCAAACCTGTTACCGTCGAGTCGATTCCAACTCATAGCGACCCTATAGGAGAGACTAGAACTGCCCCATAGGGTTTCCAAGGAGTGACTGGTGGATTTGAACTGCTGGCCTTTTGGCTAGCAGCCCAACATTTGACTACTATGCCACCAGTATTTAAGCATATGTACATATGTACATTTTTTATTTGGGAAATGAAAAAATGTAAATATATATATATTTTTTTCTTTTTTCACATTTTCAGCTTAGGAGTAATAGACTCTGGGATACTACTTATTTACTGCCGCCTTAAATCTTTGATAAAATTTCTGCCACATGGTGAAGAGAAAGACCACACAATGTAGACATTACAGACTTTTCTAGATTTGAAAGTTGTTAATAAACCTAAAACCTCTGAAAAGTGGCAGAAAGCCTAATTATGTAGAACAAGATGAAAACAAATGCTCCCTAGTATACAATGGATTACATAAACTGTCACGATTCATTGCAGCTGAGAGCATCTGAATGACAAAGTTTGGCTCTTTTGGAGGCCTGGTGTATGATGACAAACAGGATTGCAGAATCCCACATGGATGAGCACAGTCCAAGAGTGTTGATTCCCAGTTGTTCCACTACTCTACTGCATTTGTATGATAATATAATTGCTCAGTATTGCAAAGGAGCAGCCAAAATTACCAAAAGTAATATTTACCAGCAAACACAGTGAAGATAAAGTAGCTGAAAGAGACCATGTAAAACAAAAGTTCACTTTACATGATCAACTGAACTCCAAATAAACTCAAGCCAGTTTTGAATCAAGCCAGAACTAGACTCAGTTATCGCCCCCTACTTTTTAAGATGTTCTTCCGATTATGCCACACTGATTTCTTTGAATAAAACCTGAATTCTAAAATTTAATAAAAAGCTGAAAAAAAAATGTCATAATCCATAAATTTTGTGGCTCATGAGCTATTTATTACACCAGTACTATATTTCAGGTATTCTAAGATACCATTACACGTTTGATTTTGTATATAGTAAAATAAGTTAACCATAAGGTAAACCCACTAGAATGTAAGTTCCATGAGTGTTGAGATGCTATGTTTCTTGTTCACCACAGTACCTGAAATTTCTGGAAAAATATCTGTGATAGAGTAGGTTTTCAAAGAATATGTATTGAACAAGTGACTGGATAATTGAAAGCTGCATTGTTTTAAGGACGTCTCAACAATTTTATTCCTCCTATCTCACCATCAGATCAAAAGAAAGTTAATTTTTTCAGGGAAAGCTAGACCAGCATGTTCCATAATCCAACAGAATAAGAGCATCTTTGCAGAAGGAATTGAAGACCTGGAGACCATATGTGAGTAACAAATTCTCCCTTTCCATCATAAGGATAGATAGCTTTCTCACTGAACTTGGAAAAAATAATAGTTTAGGAAAACATTTGAAGGAGAAAAAAATGCTGAAAAACAGTATAAAATTTGAATTAACAATTTTTTTTCTGAGAAAATTTTATAGCAAAAAAAAAAGAAAAGAAAAAACTGTATCCTTAATTTACAAGATCAAACCATCTTTGTTCTTGTTTCTTCTTCACCTACTCCTCCAACTGAAGAAATCAGTGTTGGAGAGCAAGATTAAAATAAACAAAGCTATGTTTTTCAAAAAGTAATGGATGTCCAGAAAAGGAATTAGATAATGGTGATGGTGTTGGTGATGAGGAATCAGGGATTAAACAATTTTCAGTATTGATTAGTACAGGAACCACTGGAGGCAGGTGTCATAGTTTCAATACTGTTAAATAGTTCATGGAGAATAATGATAAGCCCAACACTGTGAAGAACCATTCTACTATGTGGGAGTTGAAGGAATGGAGGAGGAAAAGCTCATACACCTATGGAATCATTTGCCTATTTCTCTGAAGCATGTATAATAGTGAGGAAGAGAATTGACAGTACTACTAAATGGATCTCTATTACAGAAGGATCTTTGAACTGGCTTTTTTTTTTAATTTTCAAATGACGGAAAACAACTCAAACTACCTTATGATGTACATAACAAATATACATAACAGAAAACAATGACTGACAAATGTTACAAGAAAGAATAGCTTCTTGACAATTTATTGGGTCATCACTTACAAAGTATACACCAACAGTGTCTATACACAAATAACAATTTTAGATATTTTAGACAATTAAACAAATCGATGCTGACTGCTCTTGATTTTATTTTCTGGGAAATGCTAAACTCATATTTTGCCTAAATGAGGCCAAGTGATAAGTAGCAGAGACAGAGTATTATTTTTATAAGAACAACGAGCTTTTGTAAAGCAGGAAGTTGAACTGGATTCATTCAAAAAGTCTGTTTCTAGTAGAAATGTATTAGTCTATTGAAAAATTATCCAAATAGACAAGTAAAGTAAGCATAAAGCAGCAAGCCATGTAATGGTTTGCCAGTTTCTGTTTTCTTCAGTAAATTTCTATTGTCAGGTAATATAAATCCCATTTAAAAATGAGAAAAACTCAAATGAACATCATTTTAAAAATAAACAAATGCAAAATATATAATATGTGAGTGTTTATCTCAGTAGATTTATTGAGTTTTTATATTCAGTTACACAATCAGGAAAATAAGTTAAAGTTGTTAAGAGAATGCTATATAACCCATTTTCTCATTTGTCATATTATTTTTTCATATAAAACTTTGTCCATTTGATTGAACATTGTCCATTTCCTTTGGTTTCTCTTATTTACTGGGAGGTTATTATTCTAGGAAACAATGAAGAGTTCTATGCTTGCTTTACAGTTATGAATTCTCTAGAAAATGCCTTCTGAAATAGGCTGAAACAAATAGATGAAAACAAAATGAAACTCATTTTGCCCATGAAACTCATTTTGTCCACGATTGTTTTGATCACAATCCCTCTGCTCCTAGGAAAAAGGGTTCTCCTATGCTCCATCTGGGAATCGCTTTCATGAATCCTTTTCTTTATCATTTTGAGTGTATGTCTATATTATTCACAATGTGGCAATTACCATGCTATTTTGGCTAATTTTGAATTTTGCAAAATTGAAAATATTTGTCTATTAAATGACCACATATATGGCTACTTTTCATATCTCATATACAATCAGC
Organism: Dugong dugon; assembly: GCA_030035585.1. Classification (NCBI taxonomy): domain Eukaryota; kingdom Metazoa; phylum Chordata; class Mammalia; order Sirenia; family Dugongidae; genus Dugong; species Dugong dugon. The sequence goes on from CM057467.1 coordinate 111,055,805, forward strand.
TAAGAAAATGCCTGCAAACATATAGAACAATCCATATTTTAGACATAGTCACAGTGAATGATATTTTGAAAGAGCTAATACATCTATCCAAATAAAAAATGTTACCAAGCAGGAGAGAGAAGGATTGTGTTTGCCAACATTAATATTATTGTAGGACTTACCATTGGTTGAAAACACCAAAAATAAGCAAAACAATACAACATGAAATAGAATAAATGAAAATAGTGAAGAAAACATACATTAAATTTATCAAATATGGAAAATATGTACATCTAGCTACATATTTATGAACTTTTTAAAAATTAAATGTGAAATATTATTATTTAAACTCAGCTTAATTATATTTTCCTGCTAATTCTATTATCTTCTTTAATTCATTAAAATGTTATCATTATCACCATATTATTAGTAAAGAAACAAGAAGCAGTCACTGAAAATACAGCTCTGTTTTACTCATATGGAAAGCCCTGTAATATTTAATGCCCAATTATAATGTTAAAGACAAAATGAAAATTTAAATTTGATATGTTTTTATTTTGAAAAACTCCTTAACTTTTCTGTTATTTTTCTTGGATTAAAAATATTTATTATGCTTTGTATGCCTTAAATTCTAAAGCATAGAAATTGATTGATTAATTAATGTGGGTATTGAGCTGATACTATATAAAAATTAAAATTTAGACCCAGTCTTCAGTTTAGAGAGGATAGAAGAACAAGTCAAACAACACCTTTAACAAACAACCAGAGGAATCCAAAATGCAGGACGTTCTACTAGACATTTGGGTGGTCTCTGAAAGAAGTCAATGTCATTTTAAAAAGTGGAGCCTGTTCTAGGTTAATGGAGTCCTAGTGGTGCAGTGGTTAAGCGCCTTGGCTGCTAACCAGGAGGTCAGTGGTTCAAACCCACCAGGTGCTCTGTGGCAGAAAGGTGTGGCAGTCTGCTTCCATAGATTTACAGGTTTAGAAACCCTGTGAAACAGTTTTACCCGGGCTCATAGGGTCGCTATGAGTCAGAGTTGACTCGACAACAACAGCTGTGGTTCTAGATCAAAAGAGACCAACAAATGAATGAATAAATGAATGACCGAATAAGTGAGTATTTTGATTGAATAGTGGTGAAAAAGCTTTACAAAGCATACTGGAAGAATAATTGGAAATATTTAATGTCAATTGTGCAGTAGAGGTTATTTGGGAATTATTACTAATATCCACCATTATAATAATATTATTTATTTATGTAAATTAATATCCTTATTTTTCAGAGACACTTGCAGAAGTATTTGGCAGTGAAGTGTCATGTTCCCAGTGTTGAAGCACGGACACACTCACACACACACACACACACACGTACATGCACACACACATAATGGAAGAAATAATAGCAAGATATTTAAAACTACTGAGTCTACATGGTGGATATAGGAGTGCTTTATTCTACTATTCTTTTCCTTTCCATACTTTTTAATGTTTTCATAATAAAAGCTTGAAAATGTATAAATCCACTGCTTTAAAGTTGAAACTAGAGAGTTGAAGTAGGAAAAACTCTAAATCAAGTAATACATATTGCACATAGAAAATTTATACTATAACTATTTACAAAGGCCAATCTTAAACAGTGAAGATCATTTCACAAAAATACAGGAGAAATATGACACTAGTATAAGTACACCTGAACCTTTCAGGATGCCTACCTGCATATTATCCAGTGAGGAACTAATCCATGTGACTGCTATGTTTCTTCAGATTTCTAAAAGTCAGGGGCTCCTCAGTCCCTTAAATTTTTAACGATCTTATTTATACTTTTATTTTTAGTTCTAGATAAAATTATCGGAGGACATAGCTTTATGAATTTTTAGAACATGAACACAGTAACTCTTAGTTCTGCTTTGATTTGGGACGTCTTATTTACATTCTCTTTGGTTTCATCTGGGTCATTTGATCCCTAGATGCATTCTACCACAGGTATATTCCTGCTATATTTTAATGTACAAGCATAAACTCAAATAAAAGTGGTTTTCTTTTTTTGCCTTATAAAGTGATTATTTATATATTCTCTTAAAAGAGTCAGATTCCTAGTGTCATTTAAAAAACCAAAACCCTCTGCCAATGAGTTGATTCCGACTCATAGCAACCCTATAGGACAGAGTAGAACTGCACCATAGGTTTTCCAAGGAGTAGCTGGTGGATTCGAATTGCTGACCTTCTGGTTAACAGACAAAAGCTTAACCAGTGCACCACCAGGGTGACTTTATATAGAAAGCGAGTGTTTTGTGATTGGAGAATAGAAGAAAGATTGAATATCAGGCAAACTGTTGAAAATCAATCAGCCATGAAGATGCAGAATCTAAAATGATAATGAATCTAAGAGAAAAGCATTATGTAATCTACCATGATTGTACTTAAATGTAAATATAATTAAAGCTACTGTTTAATTAGTAATTGATCAGGGTTGATATCATTAAAAGTTCTATATGTTTATGATGAAAAATAGAGAGAAATGAATACAAAATTATGTAATGTTTGGAGTAAAAAATGGAAGACTTAATAAATGCACCCGAAATAACTGTTACTCCCAAAACTATCATGCCACTTATAGTAATGAAAATATTCCAGCATTTGATTTGTTTTTCTTTGTGTATTTCAAGGCTTGCCTGCAATCAAATAGCTAATTGATTTGAAGACTTTTTTCTTTTGTCTTTGGTTTTCACATTAATTCAATTCCAAATTATCCAAATTAATATTTAAAATACTTAGCTTATGTAAAACACATAGGAAAGAAAACTTTAGCTTAACCCATTTTCTATTAGAAAAGTTTGTTGGAAGAGCGTCACTTGCTTTCAGTCCCATTTTCATAATGGAGATTGGTTCCTGTCCCTAATCTGACTTTATGGAAAGGAAGATCAAGTTCTTGACATATCTGATAAGATATCAGCACAATTTACTAGAACACTTGCCACTTGATGATGAAACTGTCAGAACTGTACTAATGAGAAAGGGATGCTTTGATGGGATACCTTGTTGAATGTTAATTATGAAGTTAGGAAAATAGAGAGTTCATATTCTGATATCAAATTCCCAGTAGGTTAAAATGGATTCATAAAGGGTCAGGAAGCCAAGCTGAAACAGTTTCTTTTATCTGATACATTGGCCAAATAGATACCTTCAGTATAACCTTAAAAATTCCACAATTTGCTAGTATCGAGAGATAGTCTCCATCCAGATTCCAGAGTGTAATGTTAGGGAAGATGAATTTTATTAATGCTGGTTCAGCAATCTAAGAGCAGTGGGAGTAAATTAGTGTGTGGTCAGAGATGGACCATGAAAACGAAACACCCAGCAAAAATGTTATGTAAGGAGTTCATAAAGTATGTGATATGTTTTGCTTGGCTGTGCAAATATACTTTGGCCATCTTCAAATATTTGAAACTCTTATCATGTAGAAGAGTGACCAAGCTTACTCTGTATTGGATTGAATTTGCAAATACAACTAGTGCAACCAATGCAGCTGGTGAACAATAGAAAGAATTGTGATCTGCTGAAGAAAGAGTTGTCTATTAAGACAGACTCCACTAAATTATGGCTACAGTTTCTTTAAATTCAATTTTCTATGATTTGCTGAATTAATAATTTTTATCTATGTAAATTGTAACAAGGTTGACAAACTATTGAAGTACTTGGGAAGTAGGTCAATTGACTGTTAGCTCAAGGGACTATCATACATTTACCAGAAATTTTGTGTCTTTTTTTTAATTCATTAATTTCTTCTTGACCAATTACAACCATTTTACCCTTTAAAAAGAAATCTAATTTCTTACTGGTTGCAGTCTGATAAAGTAGGATATAATAATGACTATTTTTATCTCATAGACATTCAAGGAAGACAATAAGACTGTAACTATTGGAAAACTGAGGCAATATTTTAGTTAATTTGCAAACCACTTTCCTCGACAATTTCAGATAAATTATGAAAAGGTTATCTTAGTTTTTTCAATTTGGAGAAACATCACATCTCATGAGTAGTGCACACTTACTTTGCAATTAAAGTTTTAACCAACTTGGATAATTTGATAATATTTTGACTACATAAAGACATTTTTGCATGCATGCCTGTGAATTTTTTAATCTTGCTACTCTTGGTAATCTCTAAAATCTGAAAGACTCTGAAATAATCCCTGTATAATGTTTTCATGAATGTCTACTGCAGAAGTTCCTTTTACATATTCCACAGACACTAATGTTTTCATAGAATGCACTTAACTGCATGCCACCACAGAAATCTCATACAGAGAAGATGATGAAATTCAGTTAATTGCAATCTGGGAGAGTATGCCCTTTAAACAGGTGCAACCTCCTGCGTCTATTTTGTGACTCTGTTTATGAATAAACATAAATTTTGGGAAATCATGTTTAATCTTGTTCTATCTTGTTCTATGCACAAATGATGATTTATGGGTGTTTTTATCCAAGCTTTTGGTTACTGGTATCAGGTTATTATTAGCACAATAAGTAAAACTAAATAAAGTTACTTAATCTGGAAGGGATATTTCTAGGTCTTTTAATTTAAGCAAATTCGCTGTGTCTGCTTTTAGATTAGAATGAAAAATAATCAAATCAGTCTACTAAACTCATAGTTCAGATCTTACATTTCATTGATAGAGAAGGGGGAAGAGGAAAGTTAAAGAATAATCAAGTAAAGAAATAAGTGAGATAATACTGTACAATTAACAGTTACTGTGCTTTAGTATGGGCAGACATTATTCCAAGGACTTACATGATAATCACAGTTACTTCTCAAAAGATATTTGTAAGAAAGTTATAATTATTTTTATCCAAAATTTACAGATGAAAAATCTTATGCAAAACAAAACAAACAAACAACTTAGCCTCCTCTGACAGAAGAAACTTACGTAGAGAAACAATAGATAAGTTTTCCTGCTTGACAAAATTAGTACTAGGAGAGTAATAATTTGATTCAGGCAGCATGACTCCATATCCTCACTGTTGTTGTGTGCCATCAGCTTTATTCCAACACGTAGTATCCTATATGGCAGAATAGAACTGCCCTATGGGGTTTCCAAGCCTATAATCTTTATGGAAGCAGAATGCCATGTCTTTCTCCTGCCGAGCAGCTGGTGAGTTCAAACCACTTATCATTCAGTTAGCAGCTGAGTGCCTAACCACTGCACCACCAAAAACCAGAAAAGCAAACCCATTGCCATCAAGTCAATTCTGACTCACAGCGACCCTATAGGACAGAGTAGATCTTCCCCATAGGGTTTCCAAGGTGCGCCTGCTGGATTGGAACTATTACCTTTTGGTTAGCAGTCCAGCTCTTAACCACTGTGCAACTATATCCTCACTATTTATCTGGTATTCTGTACAGCTTCCTCAAACGACCAGATAATAAATACTATGAAGAAAATACTCCCACATATCTGTTAGTTTGTCATACTGTGGGGGCTTGGGTGTTGCTGTGATACAGGAAGCTATGCTACCAGTATTCAAATACCAGCAGAGTCACTCATGCTGGACAGGTTTCATCCCAGCTTCCAGACTAGGACAGACTAGGAAGAAAGACCTGGTGGTCTACTCCTGAAAAGAATTAGCCAATGAAAATCTTACGAATGGCTGCGGAGCATTGTCTGACATAGTGCCAGAAGATGAGCCCCTCAGGTTGGAAGTCACCCAAAATATGACTGGGGAAGAGCTGCCTCCTCAAAGTAGAGTTGACCCTAATGACGTGGATGGAGTCAAGTTTTCAGGACTTTCATTTGCTGATATGGCATGACTCAAAATGAGAAGAAACAGCTGCAAACATCCATTAATAATCAGAATGTGAAATGTATGAAGTATGAATCTAAGAATGTTGGAAACCATCAAAAATTAAATCGAACCCATAAACATCAATATCCTAGGCATTAGTGAAGTGACATGGACAGGTATTGGCCATTTTGAATCAGATAATCATATGGACTACTATGCTGGGAATGACAACTTGAAGCGGAATGGCGTTGCATTCATTGTCAAAAAGAGCACTGCAAGATCTATCCTGTAGTACAAAGCCATCAGTGATAGCATAATATCCATATGCCTACAAGGAAGAACAGTTAATATGATTATTATTCAAATTTACAAACCAACTATTAAGGACAAAGATGAAGAAATTGAATATTTTTACCAACTCCTGTAGTCTGAAATTGACCGAACATGCAATCAGGATGCATTGATAATTACTGGAGATTGGAATGCGAAAGTTGGAAACAAAGAAGAAGGATCGGTGGTTAGAAAATATGACCTTCGTGAGAGAAACAATGCCAGAGATCACGTGACAGAATTTTACAAGAACAACTTCTTCATTGTAAATACCTTTTTTCCAACAACATAAACGGTGACTATACACGTGGACCTTGCCAAACGGAATACACAGGAATCAAATAGACTACATCTGTTAAAAGAGACAATGGAAAGACTCAATATTATCAGTCAGAACAAGGCCAGGGGCCTACGGCTCAACAGACAATCAATTGCTCATATGCAAGTTCAAGTTGAAACTGAAGAAAATTAGAACAAGTCCACGAGAGCCAAAGTACAGCTTTGAGTATATACCACCTGTGTTTAGAGATCATCTCAAGAACAGATTTGACATATTGAACACTAATGACCAAAGACCAGACAAGCTGTGGAATGACATCAAGGACATCATACATGAAGAAAGCAAGAGGTCATTAAAAACACAGGAAAGAAAGAAAAGAACTAAATGGATGTCAGAAGAGACTCTGAAACTTACTCTTGAACATTGAGTAGCTAAAGCAAAAGGAAGAAATGAAGTAAAAGAGATGAACAGAAAATTTCAAAGGGTGGCTCGAGAAGACAAAGTAAAGTATTATAATGACATGTGCAAACACCTGGAGATACAAGACCAAAAGGGAAGAACATGAACGGCATTTCTGAAGCTGAAAGAACTGAAGAAAAAATTCAAGCCTCAAATTGCAATATTGAAGAATTCTTCAGGGAAAATATGAAATGACACGGGAAACATCAAAAGAAGATGGATGGAATACACAGAGTTGCTGTACCTAAAAGCATTGGTTGATTTTCAATTATTTCAGGAGGTAACATATGATCAAGAACCAGTGGTTTGATGGAAGAAGTTCAAACTGCACTGAAGGCATTGGCCAAAAACAAGGCTCCAGGAATTAACGGAATACCAGTTGAGATGTTTCAACAAAGAGATGCAGCTGTGGAAAGGCTCACTCATCTATTCCAAGAAATTTGGGAGACAGGTACCTGGTCAACTGAATGGAAGAGATTCATACTTATGCATATTCCCAAGAAAGGTGATCCAACTGAATGTGGAAATTATGGAACAAATATCATTAATATCACACACAAGTAAAATTTTGCTGAAGATCATTCAAAAGTGGCTGCTGCAGTATATTATCAGGGAACTGCCAGAAATTCAAGCCAGATTCAGAAGAGGACGTGGAACCAGGGATATCATTGCTGATGTCAGATGGATCCTGGCTGAAAACAGAGAATACCAGAAAGATATTTATCTGTGTTTTATTAACTATGCAAAGCATTTGACTATGTGCATCATAACAAATTATGGATAACATTGTAAAGAACAAGAATTCCAGAAAACTTAATTGTGCTCATGAGGAAACTGTACATAGATTAAGAGGCAGTCGTTTGAATAAAACAAGGGGATACTGCATGGTTTAAATCAGGAAAGGTGTGCATTATGGTTGTATCTTTTTATCATACCTATTCGGTCTGTATGGTAAGGAAATAATCTGAGAAGCTGGACGATAAGAAGAAGAACGGGGCATCAGGTTTGGAGGAAGACTCATTAACCTGTGTTAGGCAGATGACACAACCTTTCTCGCTGAAAGTGAAGAGGACTTGAAGCACTTACTGATAAAGATCAAAGAGCACAGCCTTCAGTATGGGTTACATCTCAACATAAAAAAAAAAAAAAAAAAAAATCCTCACCACTGGACCAGTAAGCAACCTCATGATCAATGGAGAGAAGATTGAAGTTGTCAAGGATTTCATTTTACTTGGATCCATAGTCAACACCCATGGGAGCAGCAGTCAAAAAATCAAAAGACGCATTACATTAGGCAAATCTGCTGCAAAAGACCTCTTTAAAGTGGTGACAATCAAAGATGTCACCTTGAAGTCTAAGGTGCACCTGAGCAGAGCCATAGTGTCTTCAATCTCCTTATATGCATGTGAAAACCGGATGATGAATAAGGAAGATCAGAGAATTGACCCCTTTGAATTGAGGTGTTGGCAAAAACTATTGAATATACCACAGACTACCAAAAGAATGAACAAATCTATCTTGGTAGAAGTACAACCAGAATGCTCCTTAGAAGCAAAGATGTTGGGACTCTGTCTCTCATACTTTGGACTTATTATCAGGAGGAATCAGTCCCTGGAGAAGGACATCATGCGTGGTAAAGCAGAGGGTCAGAGAAAAGAGGAAGATCCTCAATGGGATGGATTGACACAGTGGCTTCAACCATGGGTTCAAGCATAACAACAACTGTGAGGATGGCGCAAGACAGGGAAGTGTTTTGTCCTGTTGTACATAGGATTGCTATGAGTCGGAACCGACTTGATGGCACCTAACAACAACAACAACATAAAAAAAAATAATGCAAAAGGATAACTAGCATAGAGGAGCCATTCTGGATGGGGTGGTTAAGGAAGCTATGGATGAGAAGGTACTGCTTAAGCTGAAACATAAATGTCAGAATGAAGCCTGCCAGGAAATCTGGTGACAGAACATTCCAGGTAATCTTCCATGTCTCACCAGGAGATTGCGAATAAAAAATTCTTGTTCCTTAAAATATGTTTGAAAATCACTGCAGTCAGATAAGAACTAATCACAGGTAAGAATTGTAAGCTATGTGCATTCACCTAGGACCAACATAATTAAGTGCACATAGCAGTACATCACGGAGTATTCAATTAACTTCATGAGCCTGTATACAGTCACGTTCTTAATACCCTCACTGGTTCAGCTAAACAAGTGTAGTAGACAGTTTAAAGCTGGAAGCATGGTTACTCTCAAATTTTAATTTTCCAGAGCTCAGTTTGGACAAGCAAGGCTACCTTGAGTTTGGGTAGAATATGGGAAATGCCAGAGATAGGGGCAACCTCAGTCAGAAAGAGAAATTACATCTTGCTTCACTCTGGACACTGTAAGTCTTTCCTTTCCTATGCCTCCTATTCCATTTGAGATAAAGTAGATCATTGTTATCACTGTGAACCTTAGTGTGCCTTTTAAATTCTGTGAAATGTCCAAGGGCTGCGTTCCTGTCCTACTCATTCTTAGCCCCTTTAATCTAGATGGGAACCACCTGGTAGTATAGGGGAAAACAATTTGCCTGTAACAAATCCCATAATATATTATACTGTTGTGGAGGGAAAGAGCATCTTATAGACGTTCCTCTTTGACTCTCCTTGGCAGAGTCGTTTACTTTCCATGTCTCTTTGTACAAATGTCTATCATAGAACTTGTATTATAATTATTAACTTATATAACTGCCCCCCTCCACACATATGATTATGCATGCTTCCAAGACAAAGACAATATCTGGCTGGGTTTGTTCCAGGATCTGGGCTAGCAATTTAGCAATACTTGTTTGTAAAATGAATAAATCTAATTTGTGCTAGGATATTATTAGCTGATGAGAGTTCCCTATGTTAATGCTTTCAGAGTAGCAGGGATTGACATAAAGTTGGCCCTTAATACAACTGTGTAGACTGAATATATGAGGATACGCAGAGCAATATGCATACCTCTTTCTATCAAGTGTATCTAGTAAAGATAGATAAACATTCCTTTCTATATGTATAAGTAAAAAAGAATGACATGAGGAATTGTGAGTAAACTAGAAATACAGTAGAAACCATATCAAGAATACCAGGCACTAATCATTTGTTATTTTATATATTTATACACATATATGGAAGCCCTGGTAGCATAGTGGTTAAGAGCTATGGCTGCTAATCAAAAGGTCAGCAGCTCAAATCCACCAAGGGTTCCTTGGAAACTCTATGAGGCAGTTCTACTCTGTCCTATTGGGCCCCTATGAGTTGGAATTGACTTGATGGCAACAGGTTTGGTTTTTTGGTTTTTTGTTTTGGTATGCACATATACATACACACACAATTATTTATACATATGGTGGCACAGTGGTTAAGAGCTCAGCTGCTAACCAAAACATCAGCAATTCATATCCACCAGCCGCTTCTTGGAAACCCTGTGGGGCAGTTCTGCTCTGTCCTATGGGGTCACTATGAGTCGGAACTGACTTGATGGCAACGGGTTTTCTTTTTTTTTTTTTTTTTAATACATAAATAAATATATATTTGTGCATACTGGTAGCAAGAGATAGAATATCTTATTCCTAATCCCAAAGTTTGCCTACTGAACTCCATTGAATCCTAGTTCAAAAAAACCAAACAAACCTGTTGACATTCAATGAGTTCCCACTCATGGAATATGTTACAGTGTAGAACTGAGCTCCGTAGGGTTTTCTTGGCTGTAGTCTCTAGGGAAACAGATCATCAGGACTTTATTCTGTGGTGCGGCTGTTGGTGGTGGGTGGGTAGTTGAACTGCCAACATTTCAGTCAGTAGCCAAGAGCAAACTGTTTGCCTCACCCAGGAACTTTTATAGTTCATGATGCTGTTGTTATGCTATCGAGCAACCCTATATGACAGAGTAGAACTGCTCCAGAGGGTTTTCTAGGCCGAAATCTTTAAGGGAGCAGATTGCCAGATCTCTTTTACCACAGAACTGCTAATGGGTTTGAATCACGAACCTTTTGGTTTAGTAGGCGAGAGCAAACCATTTCCACCACGCAAGGGCCGTTCTGGTTCATCGTGGAGCTTATTTTAATTAATCCCTGATTGGAGTGGAGTGCAGGAGGCAGAACAATTAAGGAATAGAGAACTATTTCAAACCCACTTAGTACAACTTGGATGTGGAAATACTGGGAGTTTGTCATGGATACTTTATTTATTTTTTGGGCCAATGCAGGGCAGATCTTGGATGCCATCCTTGGGAAAAAGAAAAGAGGAAAGAGGAAGCTGAATGCTTTCTAAAGATCAGATGCAAATCAAGAGCTCTGAAATATTTATTATCAAAGCTCTTATTCTCTGTATAAATGAGGTATTGTACCTTTCTTACTTGTTTTTCATTTTCATGTGAAATGTCTCAGATTTCTCCTGTTTGCCAAATGTTAACCTCTCAAAAATGTAGTACTTCATATTCCATCAAAGGGAATTTCTTTGCAGAATAATCCACTAATACTAATACTGAGGGAAAAGAAATGCCCATGTCAAAACTGTAGAGCAGAATACAATTGACTGAGACAGTTTTTGTATCATAAAATGAGAAATAGATTTCTTCATTATTTTAAACCTTCTCTATTCAAAAGCAGAATTTATTAGCTACTGTTTTCTGTGAGGCCTAAAAATTGCCATAGATCAGTGAAAAAATAGACATTGGCTTCTGTAACATAAATTTTGCCTACCTGTTGATGTTCCAAATTTCCCATAGTAAACAGATTGCATAATCAAGAATAAACGAATCAGAGCATCGCATGTTATTTGCTTATTTGTATTTTGTTAATACAACTACTTTTAGATCCTCAAAGTCATATATGCACATGATCAAAAATGTAGAACATATAGAAAAGTGTGAAGAGTCAGGGAGTAGGTGAATGAATATCAATACACCAGCTCAAGCAAGAAACATCCCATCTTTGTACTCTATAAAACAACATCTATCTCCACAACCAAGCAAACTGACTGAAAACAACCTCAGGCATTCCTGGGTTTCCTGTAGAGTTGTGCTACTGTTTAGAGATTGCTTATAAAATGGAGGCTGGTTACTTTTCAGCTGTCTGCCCAAGTTACCACTGAGCCATTCATTGTCCCTATGAGGAGGGTCAGTTTAGGCCTAGCACTTTCTTAGTACTTCTGTGAAATTATTAAAAAGAAAAGACAATATTGTATACAGCTGTTCCTGGCCCTGTCTTATTGAGACCAGCCTTTCCTCTTGGGGGACTCACCCCTCACTGAGATGCAGCCAGCTAACCATTTCTGCTCCTGGGCCATTTCCATCTTTTTCACTACTTCCAAAGATGCAAATATTTGGACTTCTGCTTCAAATTGGGAAAGGCTTTCTTCCTCCACAAACACTACCCTTCAGACAAGGATGCTTCCTGGCAGAGTAGGTTGTCTTTGGGCATTTATCAGTAGAGCTAAAGGAGCTTTGTAACGCTTGCCCGAGCAGGGCAGAGAGGTGTGTCTGGGAGTACCGCTGAGAAGAGGCTGTTCTGAGGGAAGACCGGTATCCTGAGCATTCCTTAACCTGAACTGTAATCTGCTACTTCGCTAGTAAACCCTATAATCATGAGTATTGCCTGTGAGTTCTGAGTGGCCATTGCAATGAATTATTGAACCCAACAGAGAAGTAGAGAGTGTCGTGGGAGGGATGGTTGGTTCCAGAATTGGTAAAGATGGTGGAGAGAGCACGCATGTCTGACCTCCATCTCATAGGAATCAGCCTTCGGTTGTTTATCTTGATTCTCCTTCCCCCTTGTGAAGTTAGAGGAGGTCAGACGCAACCCTCACAACGTTTTCACAATAACATACTGCTAAAAGACATCATTCTGAGTAATAAGGTGCACCTGGCCCAAGCTATGGTATTTTCTATTGCCTCAAGTGCATGCAAAAGCTGGACAATGAATAGGTAGCCTGATGAAGGATTGATGCCTTTGAATTATGATGTTGGTGAAGAATATTGAATATACCATGGACGGCCAGAAAAATGAACAAATCTGTCTTGGAAGAAGTACAACAGAATGATCTTTAGAAGTGAGGATGGTGAGACTTCGTCTCATATACTTTGGACATATTATCAGGAAGGACCAGTCCCTGGAGAAGGACATCATGCTTAGTAAAGTAGAGGGTCAGAGAAAAAGAGGAAGACCCTCAACAAGATAGATTGACACAGTGGCTGCAACAATGGGCTCAAATATAGCAACGATTGTGGGCATAGTGCAGGACTCGTCAGTGTTTCATTCTGTTGTACATAGGGTCACTATGAGTCAGAACCAACTCAATGGCACCTAACGACAACAACAGCAGTATAAAATAGAGGGCACAAACCAAGAAGATGAATTTTTTAAATTAGTTAGCACAATACTTAAAAAATAAATTAGTTCCCAATATTTAAAAAATTGGGAGGTTTTCATGTGTGTGTGTTTAATTGAAAAATTGTAGAATCTGGCAGCATTGGATCAATATGCAAATCTTGCATCGCTTAATAATAACTAGGTGGAGACAGCAGCTCCCTTTAGTTGGAGCACAGGCCATGAGCTACCCACTTTACTGTAGTCCTTATCAAGTGATTTTCATTCACTTCCTCGACCTGTCTATCTCATAGAGTTATTTGCATTTGTGAATTCTGTTATATTTTCAAGTTTCTATAATATGAAACACCCTTCATGAAAAATCATAATGTTCTAAAACATTCTTAATTTCTGTTCATGTAGAGCAATACTCTCAACAGGAACTGAGGGGATTTTGCCTCCCCAGGGGACATCTAGCAATGTCTGTAGATATTTTTACCTATCACAACTAGAAGAGGGTGCTACTAGAATCTAGTTGATTGAAGCCATGAATGCTGCTCAACATCCCACAATGCACAGGACAGTCCCCCACAGCAAGGAATTTGCAGCCCAAATGTCTATGATGATGAAAAACCCTGAAAAAGAGAACGAACTACTTTAAGTAATAGAGTAGATTTCTAGCAAAAAGATGAAAGGTAGATTTTATGTAATGGTAGCCACTGTCAAATTTCTCTGAAGAAAGTTTATTCCTATTGACACTATTTTTAATTTATATGTGTATTTACTTATTAGAAAATTCATAAATAAATGCAAGACAGAGTGTAATAGAATTAGAGGAAAAAAATAAAATAACCGGGAGCCAAGTACGTAATCATGCCTTGATGCATTTCTGAGCACAAGAATGTCTTTGAAGTGGCAACTTTTCCTGTACCTTCTTTGCAGTGTTGAGGACACACTTCAAGTTCAATAAATATTTAATCACGATAATGGGACATTTTGAGACTGCCTGCTAGAAAAACATTGTAGTAAGCAGTTCAGTGTTAATTAGCATTCATAGACATTAACAGTGCCTGGGGAGCTACACATAAGCTGATAATATATGGCATATTTTAAAAAGTAACTTCAAAATAATATTCAAAGGATCCTCTTTCCTCTTTTTTTTTCAAAAAATTATTTTAAATTTTCCTCGAATTATGAAGTCTTGATATTCTGAAACCAGATTCAGGAATAAACCAGAGATAAAATTTCAAGGAAGCCTACTTTATACAGATAAACTGAGGACCAAAGAGGAGCCATTTCAACTCAATACTACTACAACCTAAACCTGTTGTGGAGCCCAAATGGAGTGAGGTGTATGTTGGCATGGAGGACACTGGAGACAATGAGAGCCTGGCGTAGAAAGTCATAGCCCAAGCATGATAAGAAGGATATAGGGAGTAGGGAGGGCAGTGGTATTACATGTCACCTTGAAGCCCAGAACAATAAGGGAGAATGGTTCACATGGAGGCAGAGGGAGGAGCAAAAGCAGTGTGAGTAACAAAGTAGGTTTAAGAAGGTATCCATGCAAGTAGGGAGTGGGTAGTGGTGGTGATGGTGGCTTGGTAAGGGATGTGAGGCTAAAGTGGGGTGGAGACGGTATTGAGCATGGGGGCTGTGCCAGTGACAACCTGGTGCAGGGTCTAAGTCTAATAAGATGCCTAATAAGGGGGCATCCATGTTTGGATGAGTGGTGGTCACAGCTGCAGTCCAGCAAAGTGTGTAGCCATAGTGTATAGTCAGAGTAATAGGGTGTGGAGGACTGGGGCTTGAGTAGTGCATATAGGGCTCCTTTATAGTGCAATGAGTTGTTGCAGGGATGGGAGATTGTTTACCTAGAGTGAGATACATCGAGGGAGATTAGTTAAATAAGTAAACAAGCTACGGATAATGAAAGCCAATTTTCTGTCAGAGAATGACGTTGCAAATATGCAAAGGGAAAAACTAAAATGAACCCTCTATGGTGGATTAAAATAGGAAGTATTGGTGCAAACTCTAGGTTTTCAGTATGTTAAGATAGATATTAAAATGTATATAAACGCACATGTGTGAGTGTGTGTTCACTTAGACAACTCACAGTAGCAACATCTCAATAGTTGTGAGCACACCTAGCACCCAGAACATAGGGGCTAAATTGTATTCTCCACAGAAAGGAAAAAAGAAAAAAAAAAAAAAACCTATCTGAAGATATGACAAACTCCAGGGCTAGGGTACAAAATGTATAAGATGAACTTTGAATAGTATGCTGTGCTTGAGAGTAAGAACGTGCACAATGAATGACGGGTATAGGGGAAAAAATCACCAACAAATATAAGGAATTTCCCCTGATCAAACTAGGGTTGATTTAAGCTACTATTAAGTAAAAGTAACAGCTGACTATAAAGCATTGAACAAAATAGCAATCCATTAGTCCATACTGGTAAAAATAAATAAATAAGCAGATGAACAAAGTTTTTCTTCATGTAAAGTGCCATCTAACAAAAGTAGAAAGAATGATTTAAATCAGCTCCATTTTTGACAGCTATCAAAGTAATAATTAAATCAGTCAAGTAATGTCAACAGATACTAAAATAAGTGGTTGTTGTTGTGGTTAGGTGCTCCCGAGATGGTTCCAACTCAGAATGAAACAATGCCCACTCTGCACCATCCTCACATTCACTGCCATACTTGAGCCCATCGTTGCAGCGACTGTGTCAATCCATCTCATGGCGGGTCTTTGCCTTTTTCCCTGACCCTCTACTTTACCAAGCATGATGTCCTTCTCCAGGGACTGATCCCTCCTAACAACATGCCCAAAGTATGTAAGATGTACTCTCACCATTCTTGCTTCTAAGGACAATTCTGGTTATACTTCTTCCAAGACAAACTTGTTCATTCTTTTGGCAGTCCATGGTATATGCAATATTCTTTGCCAAAACCATAATTCAAAGGCATCAATTCTTCTTTGGTCTTCCTTATTAATTGTCCAGCTTTCACATACATATGAGGAGACTGAAAATGCCATCGCTTGGGTCAGGCACTTTTTAACACTTTAAAGAAATCTTTTGCAGCAGATTTGCCCAATGCAATGTGTCACTTGATTTCTTGACTACTGCTTCTGTGGGCGTTGATTGTGGATCCAAGGAAAATGAAATTCTTGACAACTTCAATATCTTCTCCATTTATCATGATGTTTCTTATTGGTCTAGTTGTGAGGATTTTTGTTTTCTTTATCTTGCGTGCCATCCATACTGAAGGCTGTGGTCTTTGATCTTCATCAGTAAGTGCTTCAAGTCTTATTCGCTTTTAGCAAGCAAGGTTGTGTCATCTGTATATCATATGTTGTTAATAAATCTTCCTCCAATCCTAATGCCACATTCTTCTTCATACAGTCCAGCTTCTCAGGTGATTTGCTCAGCATACAGATTGAATAAGTATGGTGAAAGTATACAACCCTGACACACACCTTCCCTGGCTTTAAACCATGCATGATCCCCTTGTTCTGTTTGAATGTCCTCCTCTTGGTCTAAGTACAGATTCCTTATGAGCATAATTAAGTGTTCTGGAATTTCCATTCTTCTCAATGTTATCCATAATTTATTATGGTCCAAACAGTCAAATGCATTCAGGTAGTCAATAAAACACAGGTAAACATTTTTCTGGTATTCTCTGCTTTCAGCCAAGATCCATCTGACATCAGCAGTGATATCCCTTGTTCAGTGACCTCTTCTGAATCTGGCTTGTATTTCTGGCACTTCTTGTCAATGTACTGCTACAACCACTTTTGAATGATCTTCAGCAAAATTTTACTTGTGTGTGATATTAATTGTATTGTTTGATAATATCCTCATTCTGGTGGATCATCTTTCTTTGGAATGAGTACAAGTATGGATCTCTTTCAGTCAGTTGGGCAAGCATCTGTCTTCCAAATTTCTTGGCATAGACCAGTGAGCACTTCCAGTGTTGCATCAATTTATTGAAACATCTCAGTTGGTATTCCCTCAATTTCTGGAGCCTTGTTTTTGCCAATGCCTTCAGTGTAGCCTGGACCTTTTCCCTCAGTATCATAAGCTCTTGATCATATGCTACCTTCTGAAGTGGCTGAATGTCCGCCAATTCTTTTTCGTACGGTGACTATGTGTATTCCTTGCATCTTCTGATTCTTCCTGTGCCATTTCATATTTTCCCCGTAGAATCCTTCAGTATTGCAACTTGAGACTTGAATTTTTTCTTCAGTTCTTTCAGCTTGAGAAATGTTGAACATGTTCTTTATTTTTGGTTTTCTATCTCCAGGTCTTTGCACATGTCTTTATAATACTTTACTTTTGTCTTCTCAAGCCACCCTCTGAAATTTTCTGTTCATCTCTTCACTTCATCCTTTCTTCCTTTTGCTTTAGCTACTCAACATTCAACAGTAAGTTTCAGAGTCTTTTCTGACATCTGTTTTGGTCTTTTCTTTCCTTTTAATGATCTCTTGCTTTTTTTTTTTTTTTTTTTTTTTGGTATGATGTCCTTGATGTCATCCCACAACTCATCTGGTCTTTGGTCATTAGTTTTCAATGTATCAAATCTGTTCTTGAGACGGTCGCTAAATTCAGGTGGGATATACTCAAGGTCATACTTTGGCTCTCTTGGACTTGTTCTAAGTTTCTTCAACTTGAACTTGCATATTGGTAATTGATGGTCTGTCCCACAATTGGACTCTGGCCTTGTTCTGACTGATGATATTGAGCTTTTCCATTATTTCTTTTTACAGATGTAGTCAGTTTGATTCCTGAGTGTTCCATCTGGCAAGGTCCACATGTATAAGTGCCATTTATATTTTTGAAATAAATATTTGCAATGAATAAGTCGTTGGTCTTGAAAAATTCTATCTTGCAATCTCTGGTGTCATTTCTATCACCAAGGTCATATTTTCCAACTACCAATCTTTCTTCTTTGTTTCCAACTTTTGCATTCCAATCCCAGTAATTGTGAATGTGTAAAATAAGTGGTAGAAAGTTTTATAAGAAATAAGATATTTACATAATCTACATGGTCATTGTACCTTCCCACAAAATACTTATTAATTATAATGATGAAAAGAGCAACTTTTCAGAGAAGAAACCCTGTTATGGTTTCTTAATCAAGTAACAAAAGCTAATGTCAGACAAATCAAATGAGATTTGGAACAAAAGAAAATCATGTGTCACATCACTGAACACAATCAAAAGAATAGAGCAATGGTATATAGAAATGTCCTTTTGTTGGAGAGAACCCTTTAAAGTGGGCTGAGTTGCAAGTAACTCCATAAACTAAACGGGCTTAAGTAGCGTTTTTAAATGAGGAACCCAAAAGAGTCTAAAAGAAGTCTTGTTTGCTAAAAAGTTAATAGCTGTTTCTTGACAGTTTCCAGGATGGAATGCCCCTTAGTTTACTAAACAAATTTCAGGAATTAACAGAGGTGCTTAGGTGTTTCATTATGTGTTCATTATTCATTCATCCACTTTTTGTGACCTCTTTTGTCAGTATTTGAATGTCCTGAATAGATATGTCAAACAAATGTCTTCAGGAGAGAATTTCATCAATGTAATGTCATACCAGTGCTCCAGGAGAAAGTTGTATACAGTTAAGATCTTGTCTGCAAAGATTGTGTGCAGTGACAAAACTGTTGAGATATTCCATGAGTAAGCAGGTAAAAGTCTACTGAGTCACATGGAAGCTGAAAGCAGACTGCAGCTGAGAACCTATTGGAATTAGCCAAATATAACCAAACCCACTGCCATCCAGTCAATTCCATCTCATAGCAACCCAATAGGGTTTCCAAGGCTGTAAATCTCTGCAGAAGCAGACTGCCACATCTTTCTCCCATAGAGCTGCTGGTGGTTTGGAACCACTGACTTTTCAATTAGCAATCACTTTAACCAATGTGTCACCGGGGCTCCCATAGGCAAATATACAATAGCAGGATATTTACTGCTCTGACATATACAGTATCTAATAAATATGAATAAAGAGGCAAAACAATGTATTGGTTATTCATTAGATAGAAATTTAAAATTTCATAATATTTAGTGTGGAGGCTTTAATGAGTAGGACCACGGCATTAAAGTTGCTAAAATGTACCAATTGGCAAATCTTTACAGAACTAGGGCCTAATCAACAATAGAGCTTAAATTATAGTATATCTGGGGATCTCAATATATTTTTCTGTGGCTGGAAATTTTATTACCAGTTTCATATTTTAAGTATAAAACTAAAATTCTTAAAATCCTAAGCTGAGTCAGAATACTAAAGTACTAATTTAAGTCTCCTTTAGTTTATAGCAGGATGAACCCCCACCCAAAATTTGGTCTGGATCAAGACTGTTAATGTCACATGGACACAGAGTGTGAAAAGGTTCATTACGTGCACAATTGAGGCTTTCTACAGAGAACAGGATGTAATAAGATGAAGTGTAAAAATATCAGCAGTCCATGCTCTGACCAGGATCACAACAGAGGGCTCTGGACAGAGCTGGAGAAGGATGTAGAGCATAATTCTAACTCACAAAAAAAAAAGCAAAGACCAGATTTACTGGTCTAAAGGAGACTGGAGAAACCCCAAGAGTATGGCCCCCAGATACCCTTTTAGCTCAGTGGTGAAGTTACCTCCGAGGTTCACCATTCAGCCTGGGAGTGGACAGCCCTGTAAAACCAAATGAGACTAACAAGGTACAGGAGTCCAGTGACAAGGGCCAGAAGGCAGAATGGGACAAGGAAGCTGGTGATAGGGAACCCAAGGTTGAGTAAGGATATTGTCGATGTGTTGTGAGATTGTTAACCATTGTCATAGGGCAACATTTGTAATAACTGTCAAATGAGAAACTATTTTGTTCTGTAAGCCTTCATCTTAAGTGAGAATAACAGCACAATTGGAAGAGCGTAGTCAACGTCATTGAACTGTGCATGTAGAAATTTTTGAAATGGTGTATCTTTGGCTATGTGTATTTTCACCAAAAAAAAGGTTGAGAAGTTAGAGGGTTGATATGTTGTGTGGTTGTTAACCAATGTCATAAAACCATGTGTGTACTACTGTTTCATGACAAACTATTTGTTCTGTAAGCCTTCACCTGAAGTACAATAATAAATAAATAAATAAATAAATAAATAAAAAAAAATCAGCAGTCCAAAATAAAAAGTAATTTAAAAAAATGGAGTCTGGCTCTTCATACAGTATATAATTAATCTTATATTTAATATATATTTTTAAAAAGTGATCCACAGGGGGCAAGATGGCACTCTAGGCAGAAGCACCACGCCGTCCCTCCACAGCAAAGATCCGAAAAACTAAGCCTAACAGAATCAACAATCCTGAAACCCTAGAACACCAAATGAAGAGATAAAGAACTCAGCCAAACACCAAATGGAGTGAGAATACTAAAAGAGAACGAGAGTGAGGAGAGACTCATGCAAGATTCCTTACCAGCTAACGCAGCGCGGATCCACCATCTTGGATTCCTATCGGAGACCAGCGAACGGGAGAGCAGCCTTGCAGAGCATCCGGTGGGAGACAGAACGGCCAGTAAACTGCGGTGCACGCTTTCCCACCCCCCACCCCTCTCCCCCTCGGCTGGGGCTCCCCTGCTTTCCGTGGCCAGGGTCCCTGGGCTGGGGGGCGCCGGTGCTCGGATTCCATGCGCCCGGGCTGGCGGCTTTCTGAGAGCCGTTTGCTGGCTGCTGGCGAAACTTTTTCTGCCGCCTCCCCCTCCTTTTGCCTGGGAGCCTGGTTCCGAGTGCTGTCTTTGCTCTCTTCTGCAGGGCTGTGGGGCTGCGTTCGGGCGTATAGCTGCTTCCGGGTCTGGGCTGCCATGCTGGTGAGATCCCGGGGCCTTTGTGCATTCGCCCCTCTGCTTTCCGTGGCCGGGGTCCCTGGGCTGGGGGGCGCCGGTGCTTGGGTTCCACACGCCCGGGCTGGCGGCTTTCTGGGGGCCGCTTGCTGGCCGCTGGCAAGGCTTTTTCTGCCGCCTCCCCCTCCTTTTGCCTGGGTGCCTGGTTCCGAGTGCCGTCTTTGCTCTCTTCTGCGGGGCTGTGGGGCTGCGTTCCGGCGTGTGGCTGCTTCCAGGTCTGGGCTGCCGCGCTGGTGAGATCCCGGGGCCTTTGTTCGTTCGCCCCTCTGCTTCCCGTGGCCACGGTCTCTTAACCCCGAGACTGCTGGCTTCTTGGAATTCACGCCCCTGAGTGGGGGCTCTCTGGGTCCCATTTGTTGGCACTGACTGCTGGTGTTGCTTTTTTTTTTTTTTTTTAATTTTATTTTTCTTCTTTTTTTGATTAGTTTTGTCATCTTTTCCCTCTTTTTCCCTTTTGTCTTTATTCATTGCTTAATTTCTCGTCTCTCTATCTCTTCCTTCTCTTTCTGATCCCTGAATACCAGGTGATGTATGCCTCTGTACCTTCTGGCCAGGCTGTGCTGTGAAAACTGAGACTGATTCCCCCACACCTCGTAGCTGCATCGGTGGGATCCCTGGGAACTTTGCAGTTCTTTAACGTTTCTGATTTTTGTTTGTTCATTCTTTCCTTTTCTTTCTCTTCCCCCTTCTGGTTTCCTCCATCCCATAGTCTCTCATCTGTACATTCCAACGACAAGCTCCCCTAGCATTCTTTTATGTTTGTATGCTTTTTGCTCCTGCTCCTCTCTCCTCTCTCCCATATCCAGCTTAGCTTCACACATAACCATCTTCCCGCTGTACCCTACCTACCTGCACCATGCACTAGACATCACACCACCAAGCTTTGCAGGCACGCCCTATTGGAACCTGCCCAGCACTGACTACTGACCGTCCTGGTGGCTGCGGTGAGTGCCACAAGCAACCCGTCCCAGTGGCTCCTCTTCAGCTAGATCTGCCCAGCTGTACCACAAGGACGAAACAACAACAACAAAAAAATCTACAATCAATAAACGAGAGAAATATCTACTGAATGCCCCCAAAACAGCAAACAATATCAAAACATTTACAAAAACAAGACAAGATGGCTCCAATAGGCGTCCAAATTAAAACACCAGATAACTCCCCTGTGGAAGAAAATGCACTAGAAGTACCTGATACGGAACTCAAATCACTAATACTCGGAATTTTCCAAGAACTGAAGCAAAAAGCTGACAAACATGAGGAAAAAATAGACAAATTTATGGAAAATACAGACAAAAAATTGGAAGAATTCGGGAAGATGATGCAGGAACAAAATGCCAAGATAAATTCACAACTTGAAATTATACAAAAACAACAATTAGAAATCCAAAAGATAAACAACAAGATTTCAGAAATGGACTGTGTCATAGAAGGGCTGAGAAGTAGATTTGAAACCATGGAAGACAGGATCAGTGGAACTGAAGACAAACACTTGGATACAACTTTGTTTCAGGAAAACTTAGAAAAAAGAACAAAGAAAAATGAAGAGACCCTGAGAGTTATGTGGGACACAATTAAAAGCAAAACTTATGAGTGATTGGCATCCCAGAACAGGGGGAGAAAACAGAAAACACAGAGAGGATCATTGAGGAACTGCTGACAGAAAACTTTCCCAATATCATGAAAAATGAAAAGCTGGCCATCCAAGAACTCAACGAACCCCATATGGAAGAGACCCCAAAAGAAAATCACCAAGACATATCATATTCACACTCGCCAAAACCAAAGACAAACAAAGACTCCTGAGAGCAGCTTGTGAAAAACAAGAAGTCACATACAGAGGAGAAACAGTAAGACTAAGCTCAGATTATACAGCATGCAGCCAAGAAAGCAATGGGATGACATATATAAAATCCTGAAAGAAAAAAATTGTCAGCCAAGAATAATATAAAGGGCATCCAAACTGGTAATGAAGAAGTTAAACTCTCCTTGTTTGCAGATGATATGATACTATACATAGAAAACCCTAAAGACTCCACGAGAAATCTACTGGAACTAATAGAAAGATTCAGCAGAGTAGCAGGATACAAGATAAACATTCAAAAATCAGTTGGATTCCTATACACCAGTAAAGAGAACGATGAAAAGGAGATCAGGAAATCAATACCATTTTCAATAGCCCCTAAAAAGATAAAATACTTAGGAATAAATCTGACCAGGGCTGTAAAAGACCTATACAAAGAAAACTACAAAACACTGCTGCATGAAACCCAAAGGGATCTACATAAATGGAAAAAAATACCATGCTCATGGATAGGCAGACTCAACATTGTGAAAATGGCAATTCTACCTAAAGCAATCTACAAATACAATGCAATCCCGATCCAAATACCAACAACATTCTTCAAAGAGCTGGAAAAACTAATTATTAACTTTATATGGAAAGGGAAGAAACCGAAAATAAGTAAAGCACTACTGAAGAAGAAGAATAAAGTTGGAGGACTCACACTACCTGACTTGAGAACCTACTATACAGCTACAGTACTCAAAACAGCCTGGTACTGGTACAACAACAGAGACATTGACCAATGGAACAGAATTGAGTAGGTTTTGAGTAGGTAAATGCTAACATGAAAATTTCATTAAAGGAAGGTTCTTCTACTAGTTTTGAGTAAAATAAATATGATTAAGAGAAAGGGCAAGAGAAAAATGGAAAGTTGAATTATCAATAATTGAAAAAAGGAACAGCTATAACAGACTCCCTAGTGCTTAACTCAGTGAGTGATTCATAAGCCTATTCATATCATGCTCATTACAATTGACTGAAAGAATAATTCATATAAATCAGGTATCTAAATCAGTAAGAACCATGTTTGTATGTCTTATTTTAATAGGTGTATATCATTTTGTGACACTCTACATTGTTTTTTTTTTTTGTTGAAAATTAAATTATGGTATATAAATGGCTTATTCAGGGAACTCTTTGACATTACTCTTTTATCTGAGAAATCCTGATAATTAACTAGATAATTCACATAATCCATGCTATGTGTCAATCGAATGAGATGGACTGACACAGTGGCTGCAATAATGGGTTTAAGCACAACAACGATTGTGAAGATGGCACAGGACTATGCAGTATTTTGTTCTGTTGTACACAGGGTTGCTATGAATTGGAACTGACTCGATGACACCTAACAACAACAACAACATGCTCTGTAACAGTTTTTCAATGTGCAAACTGAATCATTATTTCCATAGATTTTTCTGAGAGAGACTGTTGGCCCAAACAGTCAGCAATATAAAAGCCCATTCACACATTAATAGATTGTCCTACTGTAATAGTCTAACAGCTTAAACTGTTGGACAGACCAATGGAAAATACACAATGGAAGTAGAAGAGATTATAGATGATCATGCTACTTGGAAAACATATAAGGAATTTTATAAGGCGTCCTTTATAGAGGTTATAGTAATCTATTTCTGGAACCACATGGACTTAACATATTTGGGTTTAAACTCTGCTTGAAGTGCATTCTTTAGATTCATTATGACTCTGTTGGAAATATTATTTAATGCCAACAAAATGCCTTGGAAGTAATCTTTTTGCCCTTCCTTTGAATATTTACATCTCTGTTATTCATCACCTTTTGTGGACAATCACAACATTCTCTTCTAATTCCTTTTGGAGTATTTCCAACAGCTCTTCCAAAGTCTTTTCTTTTCACTTGGTCTTGGCTCAACTCAATAAGCTTTGGAGTCCCTACTGGCTTTAGTTTTCACAGAAGTTTTTATTTTCTTTGCCTCTCTTTACAGCAATTTATACTTGTACCCTAATCTTTCTCAAATTTCTCAGAGTTATTTTCAACTGAACTTTTTCTCCTATACCATTTAGTCTTTCTTCATTAATGCAATTTATAAAACTAAGCCCCACCCACATAAGCCAATAGACTATAAGAAGTTTACATGTTTCCACAGTTCTGTATCTTGTGAAACATGAAATCAGGTCTTTGGAAGAGTAGTGTCCCCCACCTGTTTTAATTTAAGAGACTCAAATGTGCATCACAATCTTAATTAAGAAATTAATATTTTGATTAAGTCATATGGTAACAATAATGGAAGCATTTTTCTCTTTGTGTTACTGCCTTCAGTAATGCTTCTGTCAATGGAAGTTAGTCTGCAAGACCCCAGTGAAGTATGTAGAAATTTTGATTTATTTGTTTTAATCTGAGATCTCCCTTACTACAACTGAAGCTTTGGGGAATATGAGTTTTTAAATATGGTAATGAGTAATTACCATAACTTTAGACCAGAAAAGAACTTCATAAGCAAATAGTTTGACTGATAGGCTTATTTTACAAAGGAGGGAGTGTAGCCCAGTGAGATTACAAGAATGGTTAAAGACCACACTACTTTTTTTTTTTTGAGTTTTGATTATTTTATTTATTTTATTTTTATTTTTATATTTTATTGTACTTCAGGTGAAGGCTTACAGAACAAATAGTTTCTCATGAAACAGTAGTACACATGTTGTTTTATGGCATCAGTTAACAACCACACAACATATTAACCCTCTAACTTCTCAACCTTTTTTTTTTTTGGTGAAAATACACATAGCCAAAGATACACCGTTTCAAAAATTTCTACATGCACAGTTCAGTGACATTAACTATGCTCTTCCAATTGTGCTGTTATTCTCACTTAAGATGAAGGTTTACAGAACAAATAGTTTCTCACTTAACAGTTACTACACAGGTTGCCCTATGACAATGGTTAACAATCTCATAACACATCAACAGTATCTTTACTCAACCTTGGGTTCCCTATCACCAGCTTCCTTGTCCAATTCTGCCTTCTGGCCTTTGTCACTGGAGTCCTGTACCCTGTTAGTCTCATTTGATTTTATGGGGCTGTCCACTCCCAGGCTGAACAGTGAATCTCGGAGGTGGCTTCAACACTGAGCTAAAAGGGTGTCTGGGGGCAATACTCTTGAGGTTTCTCCAGTCTCCTTTAGGCCAGTAAATCTGGTCTTTTTTTTGTGAGTTAGAATTATGCTCTACATCCTTCTCCAGCTCTGTCGAGAACCCTCTGTTGTGATCCTGGTCAGAGCAGTCAGTGGTGGTAGCCAGGCACCATCTAGCTGTACTGGACTCAGTCCGGTGGAGGCTTTGGTAGCTGTGGATAATTAGTCCTTTGGAATAATCTTTTCCTTGTATCCTGTTCTCTTCATTCTCCCTTGCTCCCGAAGGGATGAGACCACTGGAGTATTTTAGATGGCCACTCACAGGCCTTTAAGACCCCGGAGACTACTCACCAAGGTAGAATGTAGAGCATTGTCTTTATAAGCTGTGTCATGCCAATTGAGCTAGATGTTCCCCGAGACCATGGTCCCCACATCCCTCCATCAAGCAATTCAGTCCCTCAGGGAGTTTGGTTGTGTCTATGGGGCTTCCATGACCTTTCCTTGTACAAGTTGTGCTAGTTTCCCCTGTATTGTGTACTGTCTCACCCTTCACCCAAGATACCACTTATCTATTGCCTATTTAGTATTCCCCTCCCCACCCCTCCTATCCCTGGTAACCAACAAAGATTCTTACATTGAGTGTGTGAACTTTTTCATGGGTTTTTACAATAGAGGTCTCATACAATATTTGTCCTTTTGTAATTGACTTATTTCACTCAGCATAATGTCCTCCAGTTTCATCCATGTTATGAGATGGTTCACAGATTCATTGTTGTTCTTTCTCGTTGCATAGTACTCCATTGTGTGTATGTACCATAGTGGGTTTACCCATTCATCTGTTGATGGGCATCTAGGTTGTTTCCATCGTTTTGCTATTGTGAACAATGCTGCCATGAACATAGGTGTACATATGTCTATTCGAGTGACGACTCTTATTTCTCTAGGATATATTCCTAGAAGTGGGATTGCTGGATTGAATGGTATGCCTGTTTCTAGCTTTCTGAGGAAGCACCATATCATTTTCCAAAATGTTTGTATCATTTTGCATTCCAACCAGCAGTGCATAAGAGTTTTGATCTCCCTGCAGCCCCTCCAACATTTGTTATTTCCAGAGTTTTTGATTCATGCCAGTAATGCCGGGGTGAGATGGTATCTCACTATGGTTTTAGTTTGCATTTCTCTAATGGCTAGTGATCACAAGCATTTCCTCATGAGTCTGTTGGCCATTTGAATGTCTTCTTTGGTGAAGTGTCTGTTCATTTCCTTTGCCCATTTTTAATAGGAATATTTGTCTTTTTGTTGAGGAGATGTTGGATTTTCTTGTAGATTATGGAGATTAGATCTTTGTCTGACTTGTACTGTCCAAAAATTTTTTCCCAGTCTGCAGGTTCTCTTTTGACTCTTTTGGTGAAGTCTTTTGAAGAGCATAGGTGTTTGATTTTTACATCATCCCAGTTATCTAGTTTATCTGTTGGGGTTTGTGCGTTGATGGTTATGGTTTGTATCCTGTTAATGCCATGTATTAAGGCCTGAAGTGTTGGTCCTATTTTTTCTTCTATGAACTTTATAGTTTTAGGCTTTATATTCAGTTCTTTGATCCATTTTGAAGTAGTTTTTGTATACGGTGTGAGGTATGGGTCTTGTTTCATTTTTTTGCAGATGGATATCCAGTTTTGCCAGCCCATTTGTTAAAAAGACTGTCTTTTCCCCATTTGATGGGCTTTGGGACTTTGTTGAAGATCAGGTGACCGTAGGTGGATGGATTTACATCTGGGTTCTCAATTTGGTTCCTTTGGTCAATGTATCTGTCGTTGTACCAGTACAAGGCTGGTTTGACTACTGTAGCTGTATAGTAGGTTCTGAAGTCAGGTACTGTGAGTCCTCCAACTTTATTCTTCTTCCTCAGAAGTGCTTTACTTATTTGGGGATTCTTCCCTTTCCATATAAAGTTAATGATTAGTTTTTCCGTCATTTTGAAGAATGTTGTTGGTATTTGGATTGGGCTTGCATTGTATTTGTAAATTGCTTTGGGTAGAATTGACATTTTCACAATGTTGAGTCTGCCTATCCATGAGCATGGTATGTTTTTCCATTTATGTAGATCCCTTTGGGTTTCTTGCGGTAGTGTTTTGTAGTTTTCTTTGTATAGGTCTTTTACATCCCTGGTCAGATTTATTCCTAAGTATTTTATCTTTTTAGGGGCTATAGAAAATGGTATTGTTTTCCTGATTTCCTTTTCATTATTCTCCTTACTGGTGTATAGGAATCCAACTGATTTTTGAATGTTTATCTTGTATCCTGCTACTCTGCTGAATCTTTCTATTAGTTCCAGTAGATTTCTCGTGGAGTCTTTAGGGTTTTCTATGTGTACTATCATATCATCTGCAAACAGGGACAGTTTAACTTCTTCATTACCAATTTGGATGCCCTTTATTTCTTTTTCTTGCCTTATTGCTCTAGCTAGAACTTCCAGCACAATGTTAAATAGGAGTGGTGATATAGGGCATCCTTGCGTTGTTCCTGTTTTCAAGGGGAATGTTTTCAGCCTCTCTCCATTAAGAATCATGTTGGCCGTTGCTTTTGTATAGATGCCCTTTATTATGTTGAGAAATTTCCCTTCTATACCTATTTGTTTGAGAGTTTTTATCAGGAATGGGTGTTGGACTTTGTCAAATGCCTTTTATGCATCTATTGAGATGATCATGTGATTCTTTTCTTTCCTTTTATTTGTGTGGTGGATTACGTTGATTGATTTTCTAATGTTGAAACATCCTTGCATACCTGGTATGAATCCTACTTGGTCATGGTGTATTATTTTTTTGATATGATGCTGAATTCTATTGGCTAGAATTTTGTTCAGAATTTTTGCATCTATATTCATGAGAGATATTGGTCTGTAATTTTCTTTTTTTGTGATGTCTTTGCCTGGTTTTGGTATCAGCGTTATGCTGGCTTCATAGAACGAATTTGGAAGTATTGCTTCCTCTTCTGTGCTCTGAAATAGCTTGAGTAGTACTGATTCAAGCTCTTTTGTAAATGTTTTGTAGAATTCTCCAGTGAAGCCATCTGGGCCAGAGCTTTATTTGGTTGGGAGTTTTTTTGTTACCTTTTCGATCTCTTCTCTTGTTATGGGTCTGTTCAGATTTTCAACATCAATTTGTTGTAGTTTTGGTAGGCTGTGTGTTTCTAGAAATTTATCCATTTCCTCTAGGTTTTCAAATTTGTTGGAGTATAGTTTTTCATAATATTCTGTTATAATCCTTTTTATTTCGGTTGGGTCTGTTGTAATGTCCCCCATTTCATTTCTTATTTGGGTTATTTGTGTCCTCTCCTGTTTTTCTTTTGTCAGTCTGGCCATTGGTTTGTCGATTTTGTAAAGACCACACTATTATTGAGTAATGCAGGAGAGATTACAACCCTTTGTTGATTTTCCCTCTATGACTCCTTGTCATGATTTTTTTTTTTTTCCCTGAGATGCCTTTCAGGATTACAAACTAGGAAGCTAGGATAATTTTTCTGTGTTTCAGCATGAAAAACTTAACTCTTTCTCTTTGTACAAAGCAAAAACAGAATCCTGGAAAATGGCTACAACATGCGGCTTTGTGTATCTATCCCAACACCAAAGAGACTTCATTATTAACCAGCTATGCACTAATACTTATCCCAACAGAAAAGAGACTGCTTTTCAGTGTTCTCAAGAAATATTTGTAATAGCTCATCTTTGTAGCATTGCTACTTAAAGTATGGTCCTTAGCATGGTGCCTCTCTGTGAACTATGTGTTGATGGTACATTTAAGACAAATACATAACAATTTGACAGTGCGGCGACTTCCAAGTATGTGATAAGAAGAATCTTCTTAGAAAAGAAGATATAGAATAATTCGGTAGTTGTAAAAGTTATCTGGATAGGTAATGTGTTATAAGGTATGTGTTGGATGACCACAGTTTGGTCCATGATAGACAGGATATTAAAAAAAAAAAATACATTGTTTACTACATTGTTTGATAAGCACAGTTCTAGAGAGATGAAAGCCTAGGATTTGGCAGCTTTCAGATCCACTAACTGCTTAAATATTTAGTTGGTTTCATTTCTTCCAGTCTTATCTTCTCATGGTAGTACACAGTGCATTTATCTTTATAATTACAGAAATCATTACCTAAATGACATTAAGTGCCAGTAACTATGGTCTTAATTCACTTGTGAGTTCAAAGTTACTTATTATTAATGGATATATTGTGTGAGAAGCTAGAAAACTATAACATAATCTAAGAGACTTATTCTGATTTTTTTTCCTGACTGAAGAAAACAAAAACAATGGGGGAAATACTGTA
Organism: Dugong dugon; assembly: GCA_030035585.1. Classification (NCBI taxonomy): domain Eukaryota; kingdom Metazoa; phylum Chordata; class Mammalia; order Sirenia; family Dugongidae; genus Dugong; species Dugong dugon. The sequence goes on from CM057467.1 coordinate 111,086,145, forward strand.
TTTATTTCCAAATTCCTAAAGGACTGCAGATGCTTCACTTGGGATTCGGGACATACTGAAGTGTCTGCAGCTCCTTAGCAATGTGATTTTTTTCAGGATAGGTAGGAATGAAGGGACGGAAGCAGAAAGGATTCCCATCAGTGACAACACAAAACACATTTGGAGGCAAATCTGGAAATCCAGGTACTCAAAATACACAGGAGACCTCTCATCCATCTCTGAAAATGTATTGAGATAAAAGGATCTAGTAAGGTTTGAAAACATAATCTTGAAAATTAGAAAAATAAACAAAATATCTTACCAGAATTAAAGAAACATTCCACAATTACTGGAAAATTCAGTGGATTCAGACATGAAGGAACATCTGTGTTGAAACTGAGAGAGCCAACAACAACAACAACAACAAAAAAAACTTCTTGTGTAGCAAACACTTTGAGTGAGGTTGTTATAGCTGTTCAAGCTCATTATGTAAACTTTAGGAATGAGACCTCCGAGTGGAAAATTTAGGGTAAGAATGTAAGAAAGTTTCATGAAAGAGCCACTTGATGTTTTCCTAGTTTCTGGAAGAAGAAATGTAAAATGAAAAATAATAATTTTCATTTGCATAGTTCATTACATTTTGGAATATTGTTCATATTATTGTTCCTCATTTATTATATACGATGTGTAAATGAGATAACTGGTATTCCAATTTCAAAGATGAGGACGTTGGAGTATCAATATCAATCAAAGACGCAGGACTCCACACCTAGTTTTGTTTTGTTTTTTCCTATCATAATCTCTAAAATGACACTGAATACATGTTATACTTTTCTCTCATCTCCGTTTTTCAAAGTTTAGGACACATGGCAAGTGCCCATGAGTAATCAGTTCCACTATTCGATAATATGTAGGCTGACTTTGTGTGTTATTTGTTTTGTTTTCCTTGTGTGTGTGTGTCAAGGTGTGTTTTAAGGTTCAGAGAGTTCTATCTAAAGATATTCAAAAGATATTCAGTCAGTCTAACTGCATCCTGTCAGCGAAAGAACTGTGACAAAATTACATTTCAAGTTTCACTTTTCAGACTATTGCTATAATGTCTTTGTTTTACAACTTCAAAAACGGTAATCTGAAGAGGTTCACGGAGTTTTCAAGAGTATTTCAAAACTAAGGATATTTTGGAATCATCTGTGAATTTATCAGAACATATGTAGATAAATAAAACCAAGCACTCCTATCTAATTAAATAACAATAATAGAATATAATAATAGTTAGAAAGTCATAAACATTGAATAATAAAACTTAGAAATAGTTAATTAAACATAAATTTATAAAAACCTTCCTATATCTGGCTTGTTTTCTGCTTTCACTTGTATCATTTTTGAATGCATCTTGAAATAAGTAATAAATGTGTCTGAAAAGTAACCAGAAACATAAATAATTTGATTCAAGTCAATAAAATCTAAACGCTGTTTTTGAAATTCTGTGTGAGAATTTTTGGTCTAGTTTAACTATGTCATGATTTTTTTATAGTCATTGATCGTGCTATATTTTCTTAATTTTCTTATTAGCTCTAATTATGTCCCTTGACCACTAAATGCATTACTTCAATGTTGTTCTTTCTCTCCTAACTATAGTGATTTTTCAAGCTACTTTGCAAGCAACATCTCCAATATAACTATCCACAGCTATAAAAACATATTGAATATTTTATAATTACTATATCAACCCTCAAAATATATTTCAACAGAAGACATATATAGTATGAGAATTTCATATATTACAGTCCATGAATATCTTTCCCTAGTGAGTCAGAGAAAATTAGATCAGAACTTCTGCCTTATCTCTTCCACGTGGAAAGTCTAGCTTAAGCATTTTTTATAATTCCCAAGGAATGTTTCTGAAGCCTCTTTCTTTACAGCTTTCTTTGTGTTTGTGACCCACATGCTCTACATCAATAGTCAGGAGAAAGCCCAGATGTGAAGAGAGGTGAAAAAAGATAAAAGAATGGAAGATTCATAGGACGTAAAAGCTAAAGAAGGGTAGACAAAAATCTTGTGTATTTAGGATGGCAGGAGAAGGGAGGTGGGAAAATGAGAGAAAATGGCTAGACAATTTCTGTCTTTGGAAATTCTGATTCATTCTTCCTACAACATATATTGGCAGCCTCCCATGTGCTAAGCATGGTGTTAGATGATTGAAGTCCATGTTCAACCTGTCCTTCTTTCTCAGTTCTCACGTCTAGTCAGGAATGCTTTGATATCCATCCTGCTTTCATCCGTCCCTGTCATTTCTGTCATTTTTCAATCCCTCATTATCTCTGGCCTAAACCATTATAGTTGCCTTTATTTTTTTTTGAATTCTCCAATGTGATCCTCATTTTAATCTCTCATCCATGGTAATTTCTTTCTCTAAAGCACAAATATAATCAGATTTAGAAATATGACCAAAACATTTAAATTTACCTTTTCTCTCTCTCTCTCTCTCTCTTTTTTTAAGATCAAAATCACACTCCTCAGTATTGTTTCTGACAACTTTTACAATCCCACAATTTTTTCTATGCCTCCTCAGCTTCACTTCCAGACATCTGTCTACTGCTGTTCTCACATGATGGCCATAGGTAAATTAGCATCAGTGTTTCAGGTCACAAATACATCATCCTTTTTGCAGTCTTCATGACTTTGAAAATATTCCTCCCTTTGCCTAAAACACACCACCCATTTGTCAGTTTGTAGTGGTGTCTTTCGTGTTGTTGTGATGTTGGAAGCTATGCCACTGGTATTTCAAATGCCAGCAGGGTCACTCATGGTGGATAGGTTTCAGCGGGACTTCCTGAATAAGACAGACAAGAAGGAAAGACCTAGAAATACATTTCTGAAATTTAATCAATTAAGCCCTTATGGATCACTACATAACATGATTTAGCCCCTCCACTCACCCACCCACATACATGCAGAATATCGCTTGCTTTGTGTAGGTCATCAGGAAGGATCGATCACTGAAAGAGAACATCATATTTTGTGAAGTAGTGGGCCAGCAAGGGCAAAGGAGACCTTTGGTGGGATGGACTGGCTCAAAGCTGCAATGGTGGATCCAAACATGCCACTGATTTTGAGGATGATGGAGGACCAGGCAATGTTTTGTTCTGTTGTATATAAGGTGACCATGAATCGGAGTTGACTGAACAGTATCTATTTATCTATCTATCTATCCATCTGTCTAGCTGTCTATCTGTCTAGCTGTCTATCTTTCTGTCTGTCTGTCCACCTATCTACCTACCTATTTACCTATCTATCTACCCACCTATCTATCTCGCCTAAAACAATTTTATCCTATCTGATCTTCAACTTGCAAAATTTCCACTTACTTTTCATGTCAAATAATATGTCCTCTTTTCTGGGAATCTTTCCTGGCTTCCTGGAACAGAGTTAATTACTTTATTTTATGGGATCTATAGTAATTTAAAATATCTCCGCTATAGCACTTAACATATTGTATTGTAATTATATTGCCTGATACTGTGAAAACTTCTGTTTGAAATTCCATATATTCTGTTTTATTGCTTTTATCCAACACAGTGACTGGTTGCATATATCAGATATCTAATAAATACAAAATAATTGAATAAGTATTTCTTAAGACGGTAACTTTAGCTCTCATGTCTCTGTAAATCAGCATCCCAGAATCAAGAAAATATATTATTCCTTATTGTTCTTATAAAGCAAGTAATTGAGTCTAAGATGCAACTCTCATTCTGTGTAGAGAGGAAAAACCAAAGCCAGGTAAATCTTTCCTCATGGTTTAGCTCCTTCTCCCCGCCACCCCCTCCCACCTCTCTGCAATACACACACACACACACACACACACACTCATAAAGAGAAGCAATATTTAAAGGAGATAATCTTCCCAGATTAAAAGTCTATATATCTGGGGGTTGGGGAGGGGAGTGTAAGAAAGCAACAGGATGGAGGAGTGGAGAATTATGTGTCTTGAAAAGGCCAGTCAGCCCAAAACAGTCTCCATCAACTCCGTCCCCAACAAGCCTTTTTAATAGTACCATGATATCATTCTGGAATGGCCAGAGGAGCAGTTGAGCTGTTGCTAATTATTTCTGTGGTAAAGAAGCAGGTAGTGATTGTCTCAAGGTAACAGATTCAAGAGGCAAGACCAGAATATAAAAATTGTTTTCAAATCCATCACCTCTCTGCTTCTGCCAGTTACCTTCTACACCAAATAGCAGGCACTACCCACCACTGCCCCTTCCCAAACCCCTCAAACACACACATCAGATTCAAGACAGACTTCAGTCTTCCCAGTGGGTTCTCCTAATATCATTTTGATAAGTCCTAGAATCCATAATTCCTTTCCACATCTCTAATATCTGTAGCAGTGTCTTTGATGGAGGGAGACATCAACCCATGCTAGATTGCTAATCTTGAAATAAACAAAACAAAATGTTAATAGAGATGATGTCTGGTTAGACAGATAATAAGGAAAGCAAATATTTGGTTTTAAAAATTTGAGATATTATTGTTGTTAGCTGCTGTCAAATCCATTCTGACTCATGTTGACCCCTTTGTTAGAGTAGAACTGCTCCATAGGGTTTTCTTGGCTGTGCTCTTAAATGAAGCAGATTGCCAGGACTTTTCTACCACAGTACTGCTGGGTGAGTTGGAATTGCCAACCTTTAGGTTAGCAGTCTAATGAGAACAGTTTGCATCACCTAGAGACTATATTTGGGAATTAGGACAAATAGTTAATTTGCATTCTCATATTTTTTTAGCTAGAAGCTTCTTTAGATATTATGGAGTCTGACATTTCACTATGCCCATAACTAAGCTGGGGCCAAAAAGGATAATAGGACTTGACAAAGATTATAGAGCTAGCTAATGATAGAACTTAGTCTTGATTCCAGATGCTCTTTCTATCTGGCCAAGAACAATTTCCACGACACCATGTTACTTTGAATAAAAGAGTATTTTTTTATTGGAAAATTCATCTAACTTAGGTAAATAGGTGAAGTGAACTAAGCAAAGTGAAGCTTTGTTCTTAGACAAACAGGCCTCATGTGATTGAGATCAGGAAGATTTTAACTGTTTTGTTTAATGGATTTTTTAAATTTCTTAGGCTGAATGGAATCACTTGATTCTCCCTGTTTTTTTTTTCTATTTGTTTGTTTGTTTGTTTTTATTAAGATGAGTACAGAAGAAAATTAAAGCCACTCAAAAAAATCAAAATAGCTTTGTTCTTACAAACGTTTTTTTAAAGCAACTATAGCTGCTAACCAAAATGTTGGCAATTCAAATCCACCAGTCACTCCTTGGAAACCCTATAGGGTAGTTCTACTCTGTCCTATCGGGTCCTATGAGTCAGAATTGACTCAACAGCAATGGGTGTGGGGTGTGTGTGTGTATCATAAGATAAACGTTGGCTCAGCATTTCTCAAGATGAAAGAACCAAAGAAAAAATTAAAGTTTCAATATTGATTCTACGGGAAAAATATCGAATGACACAGGAAGCATCAAAAGAATATAGAAGAAATACACAGAGCCACTGTACCAAAAAGAATTGGTTGACTTTCAACCATTTCAGGAGGCAGCATATTAAAAAAAGAACGGATGGTATTGATGGAATAACTCCATGCTTCACAGAAGGCATTAGTGAAAAACAAGAATCCAGGAACCAAAGGAATACCAGTTGAGATGTTTCAACAAATGAATACAGCACTGGAAGCACTCTCTTGTCCATGCCAAGAAATTTGGCAGACAGCTACCTGGCCAACTGACAGGAAGAGATCCATATTTGTGCCCATTCAAAAGAAAGGTGATCCAACAGAATGTGTAAATGATTGAATATCATTAATATCACACACAAATAAAATTTTGTTGAAGATAATTCAAAAGCTGTTGCAGCAGTACATAGACAGGGTACTGCTGGAAATTCAAGCCAGATTCAGAGAGAAGACATGGAATGAGGGATATCTTTGCTGATGACAGAGCTTGGCTGAAAGCAGAGAATTCAAGAAAGATGTTTACCTGCATTTTATTAACTATCCAAAGGCATTTGACTGTGTGGATCATAACAAATTATGGATACCATTGTGGAGAATGGGAATTCCAGAACACTTAATTGTACTCATGCAGAACCTGTACATAGACCAAGAGGCAGTCCTTCAGATATAACAAGGGGATACTGTATGGCTTAAAATCAGGAAAGGTATACACCAGAGTTATATCTTTTCACCACACTTAGTCTGTACACTGAGAAAATAATCAGAGAAGTTATACTATATGAAGAAGAATGTGGCATCAGGATTGGAGGAAGACTCATTAACAACCTGTAATATGCAGATGACACAACTTTGCTTGCTAAAAGTGCAGAGGACTTGAAGCACTTACTGATGAAGATCAAAGACCACAACCTTTAGTATGGATTACACCTCAACATAAAGAAAACAAAAATCCTCACAACTGGACCAATAAGCAACATCGTGATAAACGGAGAAAAGATTGAAGTTGTCAAAGATTTCATTTTGCTTGGATTCACAATCAATGCCCATGGAAACAGCAGTCAGGAAACCAAAAGACATATCGCATTGGACAAATCTGCTGCAGAAGACCTCTTCAAAGTGTTAAAAAGCAAAGACCCCACTTTGAGGAATTATGAGCACTTGACCCAAGCCATGGTATTTTCAATTGCCTCGTATCCTTTTGAAAGCTGGACAATGAACAAGGAGGACTGAAGAAGAATTGAGGCCTTTGAATTACAGTGTTGGCAAAGAACACTGAATATACCATGGACTGCCAGAAGAATGAACAAATCTGTCTTGGAAGAAGTACAACCAGAATGCTCCTTAGACGTAAGGATGGCGAGACTTTGTCTCACATACTTAGGACATGTTGTCAGGAAGGACCAGTCCCTAGAACAGGACATCATACTTGGTAAAGTAGAGGGTCATGGAAAAAGAGGACTGGGCTGTGTTTCGTTCTGTTGAACATAGGGTTGCTATAAGTTGGAATTAAACTGACAGCACCTAACAACAACATCAATTGAAAAGTGGGCATAAGGTGTTCAATGTAATTACCATATATTTGGTTTGATAAAGTGTTTATCTGGATTCCATTGTGGAGTGAAGCAAAACTTAGAACTCTTGAATTGCAGCTTATTCCAATCTACCCTACCTCCCTCCATCATGAAATTATCAACTAGCTTTTTTTGTTTTTTTTGGTGCACAGAACTCCAGCTTTTGCTTCATTGGCACTGATTATGTTTTACACAAATTACTGTGGAAAATGATTCTTTGATATGATTGCAATCAGGATGATAATATATAATTTTGATTAACAAGGAAGTTTGATTAATTTCAATGTTGATCGTAGCATGATCCCACACTAGGATAAAATGCTGTTTACTGTCATTTGGGATGAACAATATCCCACAGTGAATTGAGCACCTGTTGAAGTTCTCCTAACTTTGAGCTGAATTATCTAACACTTCTAGTTATTTCTATTGATGTGTACAAATAATATTGTAGTACATTCTGAAGTCTAAATTCATTAAAATGTACAGACACACTAAGAATGACACCTCCTAAAGATACTATTGAATACCATTTGGTTTCCTGTCTTCTCTGTTTTAGCCAGAACCTTCCATCTCTAAAGTATTATTTATTTGCCATTGTAAGACCAGGTTTACAATATACTATGTTTAATTAATTCCTTACATTTTTGTTGTTGTTGTTGATTTTTTCAGCATTGTGTTGTTGGTTTATGACTTTGGAGAGATTCCATCTGTTCCAGAATAGAACTGCAGCATAGAGTTTTCTTGGCTGTAAACTTTATGGAAGCAGATCACCGGGCCTGTTCCGTGGTGCTGCTGGACAGGTTTGAATCGCCAACATTTTGGTTACTAGCTGAGTGCAAACCATTTGAGCCATCCAGAGACCTTAATTCCTTACTTTTTCTAAATCTAAAGTTACATTATAGTCTTTATTTCACTGGCATTCATATGTGTCCTTCATGTATTGAGGTTTATGAATCACTTATGTTACCCTAACAATTTATAATTGAAAAAAAAAATCTTTTGAATGATCCTCATCTTTGCTAGACAATCCTTATATTTACTTTGAAGTAAAATTATGATGTCCTTTTCTAACGATCAGTTTTTCCTGATGATGTGTTCAAAGTAAGCAGTACAAAGTCTCACCATACTTGCTTCTAAGGAGAAGTCTGGATATATTTCTTATAAGATGGATTTTTCTGCTCTCCTGGCAGTACATGGAATATTCAATATTCTTCACCAGTTCAAATGCATCAGTTCTTTAGTCTCCTTTTTTCATTGTCCAGCTTTCCCATGCATATGAGGTGATTGAAAAGAGCACATCTTGGGTCAAGCAGGTATGAATGATAGACTCCAAGAAACAGACGTAATAAAATAAGAGTTAAGTGAAAGAGTGGTGTTGTCTCTGTATAATATTAATGTAACGATCAATTAAACAAAAGGAAAAATAAATAAATAAATAAAAGCCTGGAGGGCAGAACAACACTGCTAAGAGACCGAGTTAAAGTAGAATACAGATGTAAGTGAGACTTTCCCAAACTATCTTGGTGATTTTGGAACAGGATTTGAGAGCAGCTACCTCATAGTAAAAATCTGCAAAGAATATTATATAAGAAACATGGCAGCTTAGGCTATAACCAACTCTACTGTCGTTAAGAGGCAGGACAGCATCAGTGTTTGCTGTCAGAAATCTATGCCTTGGGTTTGGAGCGCCAGGGGTGGCGAGCATAATGAGGAGAAAGATTATTGACAATATCCAAACAAAACTGAGGCATTGAAAACAACCTTATGGTCAGACAGAGATGATTGGGATCAGAGTGTCCTGTGAGTTTTGCTGATGGAGTCTGAGCTAAAAATAATATTTTGTTGTTTTAACTGTAACTCTTCTCATTCATCACCAGTTACCTCTCCAGTTTTGCGCAGCCTAATAATCAGGTTGCTATTCTTCTCTCTCCCATTGTGCCTAATAATGCTTTCTGGAATCTTTCTTTGGCTTCCTTTTTGTCCCCTGCCATTAAAATGGGTGATTTCTGAGTTTCAGACCATAATCTTTTATTCTTCTCTCTCAAGAAAATTATCGCCTCTTGCTTCAATCATTACCCCTTAAAAATGGCTACTACATTCAAAGGTCTAACTTAAATATCTATACTGTAACTCTTCTCATTTCTCCCCAAAGTTATCCTTTTTTAACAACTTTTTTTTGGGGGGGAAGTATATTGTCATGTATCAATTCCTTGTACTACAAGGAAATATTTCTAATTATTTCCTCTCACAAATTCATTCACCGATTTTCTATTTCTGTTTATGACTATACTATTCCCTTTCTTCCAGATCATAACCCATTAACCCTATATCTGTGTTCCCACTATTTCTCCATCATTTACTTCTCATAGTTAATTTCATCAAACCACCTTCTATGCAATTCTCAGATTTCTCTCTTCCTCTCTATTTTTCCTATTACATAAATGGTCCTCAAATCTGATTTGTCCTCACCTCTTCCATATCCAATAAATCTTCAAATTTTAGTCCATACTCCATCTCTGTTAAATGTCCTTCTAACCTACTATCTCACCTGACTGCTCTTTCTTTAACTCCTTTTCACATACTGATCTTATTTTTAATTGTTATCCATGTGTAGGAACTTTCTTACTGTACAAAGTCTTGTGTGTCAAAAATAATAACATTTCTTTGGGTTGAAACTTTTTTTGTTGTTGTTAACTCATCATATTGATTAACAGAAACTAAGAAATTTATAGCAGTTTAATGATTTAAAAAGGAGATAACAGGCAAAGATTTACATCATAACAGTAGTCTCAGTATGAAGCTATTTATTCAATCCATTCTTCAATCAATCACTTATTAATGTAAATCCATCCATTTAAGAATTCATTCCCTTATTTTTTAAAAGCACACTTATCTTGAATACCTCCTATGTGCTATGCACTGATGCTAGCATTAGGGTATTAAAAAAAAAAAGAAAGAAAGAAACAAGAGTATAGTTCCTGACCAGTTGGTCTTCAAAATCTGTTTAGGAAAACAGTAATAATTTTAAAAAATGATTTTGTATCCTCATCCTAATTGGTATGATGCAGTTAATAGCAGGATGTTCCGTGAAGAGAACATAGGATGAATATCGAAACTTCCGATATAAGCTTGTGATATTCTCTAACGGAACACTGATGAAGAAACCAACATTATTTTTGCCATAAAAATATATTTACAACTCTAAATACAGCTTCTGACAATAATTGATGCCATACATTTTTGTTTTAATAGTGTATATTTATAATATTATCATGAGTGTAATGATGAAAATTGTAAATTATCTAAAGAATTAAAAAAATTACCATGTAATTTATTGATATTACTATTTGGAAGATTTGCTTTCTGTTTAGATAACTTTCCAAAATCGAATACTCACAAATCATAGATCTTTATATTTACTATAACTATATTTATATATAAATATTATTTTACTGTAAATATTTAGGAAGAAATTCACTGCCACTAATTTTTCCCTTCACAGCACAATGTTGTCCTTACTGCTGTTATTGCTACTTTTCAAAGATTTTATTAAAATGTATTTAATAAATTTAAGTGATCACTTGAATTAATTTTTTTTCCAGTCTGCCCATACATTTTAGAAAAAAATATGTAATGGAAAATAATAGGAGTTGAATTTTAAGGTATTTTAGTTTCTTTCTAAATAGCAACCACTAAAATCATGTTTTACATCTCTAAATATTTCTATTTTTAAACTTATCTATCTGTATGTTGACTTTTACCAAAGGAGCTAAAGGGAAATGAGGCATGTATTATGTTTTGACTCCAGTAATAATGCAATTCCGAGGGTCTCTAAATAGACTTGTATCCATTTTTCTTTTTTAACAGAACCAATTTGCAGAACACTTTATCATTTATCTTATTAAAACCTTAATCTTGTTTTCAAATAGTTTTATCTTATGGTTTCTAGTATCCCCATCATATTACTTCCTGAAGATTTATTATCTCAAAAAATAACACTAAAAAAAAAACTGATTTACTCGTTTAGACTCATCATATGTGGTTCTGTATCAAATGAAGACCAATGCTAAGTAAAACATATGGTATCTTTTGATCTTCATCCCTTTTTATTATTATTACTTTCTTGCCAAAGAAATTCTTATAGACAGTGAAATGCATCCTACGGAAAAGTTGTTAAACCAACTCTCTAAACCTCAAGTCCAGGCGTATCATTACTCAATGCACTCTGAAGATGTTGGATTCTGTTGTATTTGTTGACATGCCTACTATATGCACCCTTTGTTTGTCCCAATAAAAATTCATCCAGCTACATACAACCTTATATCTAAGACTGGATTTTTTGAAAACACACCACAAAGACACTCTTTGACAAAAATTTTATGGTTATCAAATATACTTTGAACTCATGAGAGACATGGAAATTGTTTTGTAAGATGTTAAATGAACTTATTATCGGCCAGTTTTATTCACGGCATGATCAAAACAAGGGCCTCAGAACAAGAGTATAGTAAACTTCCCCTTAATTCTTAAAAGTGAGAATCCAGCAGAGTGAAAGTGTTTGGCTGAATGTCATTTAATTATATTTTCAAGGAAATGAAGTGCTATATTTGAAATAAATACTATTATCTGAAAGATGCGTTACTTTCGGTTGAGAAATTCAGCTTTTGTTAAATGAAAAAAGGAAGACAATCATTCTTTTTTACCAAAACTAAAGCAAAACCATTCAAGTTTCACATACAAATAGATATATTATTTATCCACATGTTCTATTTTAGTTCTGAGCTATTTCCTTGAACAGGTGTTTGTCAAGCACAAAAAAATGATTTAAATGAATATTTTACAGTTTATAAAACAAATTTAATTGCATTCCCAGTATAATAGCTTTATGAATGTTGTATATATTACCTTAAAAGATAAAATACAATTGAACACAGAAAAAAGTCTTTATCACTAAATTATAACTAGAAAAATTGGCAGACAATTATGTTAAAACAAAATTAAAATACAGAATATTTTTCACCCTCCACACTGTGAAATTAATATTTTTAGCTGAAAGTACAATATCGTTACTTCAGATAATTTTCCACCACTTTATTTGCAGACAAATGCACCAGCAAGACTTAAAGCATCAGTGGCTAGAACGAAAAGTTGAAGACAGTATCTCTATTCACAGGATGTGTCAAATAGGACCGTTTTCAGCATTAAATCCTCATTTGGGGGAAAGGTATTTAATGATAGCTCTAGAAAAAAATTATATTAAATTGTTTGTGGTTAATGTATTAGTTTACTATTGCTACTGTAACAAATTACCCCAAAATTATTATTGTTGTAATTTGTTGTCCAATCTGTTTTGACTCTTGATGACCCCATGTGTACAGGGTAGAACTGCTCCATGCAGTTTTCAAGGCTGTGACCTTTCAGGAGCAGATCAACATGCCTGTCTTCCAAGGCGCCTCTGGGTGGGTTCCAATAGCCAACATTTTGGTTAGCAATTAAGTGTTTAATTGTTTGCACCAGCCAAGGACTCCACAAACTTAGTTGTTCAAAAAAAAAAAATTATTATCCTATAATTCTGTTGTTTAGTAGTCCGTAACAGGTTTCAGTGGGCTGAAAGCAAGATGTCAGAGGGGCTGTGTTCTTTCTGGAGGCTCTCAAGGAGAATCCATTCCCTTGCCTTATCCAGTTTCTAGGGGCTGCTCATATGTGTTGGCTCATGTCACTCTCTTCCATCTTCAAAGCCAGCAGCATAGCACCTTCAAATATCTCTCTAACTCCCCTTTCATCACATTTCCTTCTCTGACTCTGACTCTCTTGCCTCCCTCTTTCACTTATAAGGACCCTTGCAATTACACTGGGCCCACCTGAGTAATGCAGGATAATCTCCACTTCAAGATCCTTATCTAAATCACATCTGTAAAGCCCCTTTTGGTAAAATATTCGCAGCTTTTGTGTGTTAGGATGTGGACATTTCGGAGCGCTGGTGGTGCAGTGGTTAAGAGCTCAGCTGCTAACCAAAACGTTTGCAGTTCAAATCTCCCATCCACATCCACTCCTTGGAAACTATATGAAGCAGTTCCACTCTGTCCTATAGGGTTGCTATGATTCAGAATCGAGTAGATGGCAATAGGTTTTTTTTGGTTTATTTTTCTGTCTACCACAGTTACACAGATGGAAAGATGATTTAAGAAGTTGAGCCTTTTCATTTACTTAATTCTCTATTATGGTAATACAGTGACGCTAATATGATGAATAGTGATATTGTTACTTAGATTGCTATCTTTATATTCCTCAGTTTGGGATCTCAATAGAATTATGAATTTTAGTGACTATTTTAATATCCTGTACATTTCAGACAAACTAAGACAAGGGAGACTTTTTGAAGTAAGAGTATGTAATACTGTTAACGGTCAACAATTACTGTGTGCTGATATATGCCAAGACCTATTTTAAATATTTTACCATTATTACCTCCATTTTATAGATGACAAAACTGAGGCTTTGAACAATTAAGGGATTTACTCAAAAATATCACGACTAATAAATAGTAAAGCTAGAACTTGGGACCAGATATCTGACTCCTGAGCCTGTGCTTTGAATACTTGCAGCATACTCTTTGCTCTGAGTTCATTACATGAGTGATAAATCTTAATCAATTTGTAATTTTGCAATCTATAGTCAGTATGTTTGCTGATACTTTACATTTTGTAACGTTAATCGGGCAAATGCCCTTAAGCCCTATTATATTTGAACGCTTGTATTTCTCCAAAATTGATCTTGAGTTGAATATGGATGAGTTATACTTTTTAATTTTAAGCTTATAAATATATTTCTTCCAAATTTTCTACTGTCTGTTGAGATATCAGAGTACAGATTTTAGAGCAAAAGATGTGCTTTCAAATCTTACCATGTCCTGTTGGTTTGATTTTAAGCAAATTATAATCTTTTTAGGCCTTATTTCCTTTTTGACACATTAATGATAGATAATACTTGTTTTAGATATTTATTGCTCTTTATAAACCACCTAGCAGCAAAATGGTGAGGTGGACCCTTAATTTTATCCAAACTCCATCTCTAAAGGCCTGTTAATAAAAAAGATAATTAAATATGATCGAAAACATACTGTAGCAGTGCTAGAAAATAGGAAAGGTAAGATGCATGGGATAAAGCCTGTGAAGAATTTAGGGGTGACAGAAAGAAAAGATTAGTACCAATCAGCTAGAAAAATAATAATGACTAATACTGATTAAGCACTGATCCCACAGTATATTAGGCAGTGTTCTAAGGTCTTTTTTTATACCAACTCATTTCACCCTGTACCAACCCCATTAATTATATAATCATCACCATTTTATAGATGAAGATATTGAGGAAAAAAGAAATTAAGTAATACACATTAGAATACATTGCTATTAGGATTTTAACCCAGGGAGTTTGGCTTCAGAGACCAGGATTTTAACCACTGTGCTCTTGCTTCTTCACACCAGCTTATGAGCAGTCCCCTGAATGGTAAGTAAACAGCTTTATCCAACATAAATGCAGAAAATCTTCATTCTCAGAAAAGCATGGACTGGGAACAACGGTGTGACCTTGACAGTGTTAAGGACTGCTACTGGTCAGATATATTGTAGAATACCCCTAAACTGAGATTTTTCTGGTGTTTTTTTTTATGAACAGACTGGAGTTATGGGTTTTGGGGAGGAAAGTCACAGAGGTAAAGTGCCCTTCTAATCACACATATCAGTAATACATACTATCAGCATGACTAATCAGTGCTGACTTTGACCTTGACCATCTATTAGGTTTCTCTACTGTGAGGTTGCTCTCCCCCAACCTTTTCTTACCATACTCTTTGGAAGGAATTCACTATGCACAGACCACACTTAAGAAGTGGAGAGTTACGCTTCACATCCTTAAGAGGATGCAATCTCATAAATTATTTGGAATTCCTGTACATGGGAGATTAGCCTCATCTCTGACAAGTTTATATGTATTGAATCAATCATTTTATATCAATAAGTGTCCGTGGATATTTATTTTATACCTTGTGTGATGATATAATGCTACTTTATTCAATTGTTTCAGTTTTGGCCATTGGGAGCCCTTTCAATCGACTCTTGTGTTCCTTCCACGTATCCCCATCATTGCGTGTGTATATGTGTGTGTATGTGTGTGTGTGTGTGTTTCTTTAGTCTTTAGTTCTGTGTTTTTGTTTTTGGTTTGAGCATACCTTACTTTCTGGTCTACAGCATGCCTCAGACTCATCTTGTGTTCAACCATTCCTTCCCCCTGCCCCTTTTTTTTCCTTCTGTTAAGGAGGGTACTGTCATAACCTTAATCTGGAATTTCAAGATTGTAATTACAGATATCACAGGATGTGTACTGCCAGGTGAAGGACAGATGTGGAATATATCCTTGAGGATTTCTATTGGATTCCTGTCTAATTCCATACATTTCATTTACCCTGTGGTTGCTCTTGAGTGTGCCAAATCATAACTTTGCCTAGTCTGATATCAGTTAATATCCTACTCTTAAATAAGTCAATCTACACATCTCAGGAATGGCTCAGGTCATCTTAGTACATTAGAGGACAAAAGAATAAAGATGTGGCCAGAGGACCCAGAAAAGATTTTCCTTAACTCTTAAGTCAGTTAAGCAGAGCTGCTCAGATGCTTCTGCTCTGAAGAAAGTTCTGGTGCTTTTGAAGTTAGCACTAGAATATTCTGGAATTTTTTTTTTTAATGAAGCAGATACCCACATATACACACATACAGACATACATACATATATATATACACGTACTTAGGCTAACATTTCTTTTTTGAAATTAGTTTTTTAATTATTAATAATTACATATAATAATAACAATCAATAGTTAATAAATGTTTAATGTAACAGGATTTTTGCTAAGTACTTTTACATGTGAATACTATTTAACAGTCACACTGTCAACTAAGGAAGAAGCTATTATTCTCATTTTTCACCTGATAAAATTGAGACTTAAGGCATTTTTAAGTAATTTTGAAAAACCATCAAGTGAAGATTAAAGATTCATATTCCAGCCTCAATTACTCCATGATTCAGATTCCCAGTAGTAACACTACCTTGAAGTAAGGTTTTCAATATGCAGTTAAATATCCATTTTACTGCAGTGTGTTTAAATATATTGCTGCACTTTATTTTTAGCAGAATTTTTGGCACATTTATGCATTTTATAAATACTTATTGAATGAATGAACACATGCAGCAAGGCAGCATTTTTATATTATAATATTTCTAAAAAGTTTTTGGCTGCAATGTATAGAAGTACATTTTTAAGGTGGGAAGAAAAACTGATTTTATGTCTTAGTATCTGTTACCCTAAAACCAAATTCCTTTTCTAACATAAGCAGCTGCCTCAGAAAAGTACAAAAATCAACACAAACATTTACAGGGACCTCTAAGAACCATAAACTACTCACCAAGCTCAAAGAGCTTTTCTTCTAAGAATGTTTAAATGGATTATAAAACAATGCATTACTTGTATATTTTTATGGCCTGTTAAATCTTTTTTAATGCTGTATTCTTTTAAATCAGTAAGTTTTGAGTATACCAAAGCAACGCCACTTGCTCTGGTTTTCACTGCAGTAATGCGCTCTTATTCATTTGCTTCTATTTTTACCTCTATAAACTGTATTAATTCCTTGGTTTAAAGACATTGAAATAAGTTTATCTATTCCTTATTAAAGCAATGTTTTTAGTCTGGTTCCTCCGGAAAGAATGTAGTTCTGAGTGTAGATCTAAGTCCTCGTGCTCAGTAGCAACAAGCAGTGGATCAGATGTTTACTTCCTGAGTTTGATAGATTAAAAACTGAACACATCTTCCCACTGTTGAAAATGACCTATAAAGGGAAATATCTAATAATTTGTACAGTATTTCCAAATTCAGGTGATTTCATGTATCAAGAATTTATAAAGTGCATTTGCTTCCCATTATATTAAAAAACCTGGGATCTTAAAGCCAACACTGAATTTTTTCTAGATATTGAACAACTCTCAGACTTCGACCAATGAGTGAATATTTATTACATGCATATTGAAAAACTTGAATTGCCTTAGAAGGTTATTTTCCTCAGAAACTGTATGTGAAGCACGCATGAAACTTTTGTAACATTCCAATTTTTCCTTTTTAATCAATTATCTTAGTTAGTTGGTTTTGTGACATATTGCATGTGGCATATGCCCTCTTTCTTCAATCTGGCATTGCCTGATGTGATAAACATACAGTATTGCTTTCAACCCAATTGGAAGAAGATATCTCATTGCAGATCTATCAGTTATAGTATTTGAGTGTTGCAATAGATCCCTAAAGAAAATTTCAAGGTGAATGTGGCTTGGTAATTCAAGCTATTTCTCTACTTTCTAAGGGAGATTGGGTATACATATTGCAGTCTCTGATTGTCTGCACTGGACATATTTTTCAGAAAATGTATTCACTACTTCTTGTGCTAATGTGGTCTCTTGGAAGTGGGTAGAAAATACCCTTAGATCTCCCTATTTTTTATGCAAATACTGCCAAATTTTTTTTAGATTTTTGACAATAGTCTGTTCTATTTGTTACATCAACCAAACAATCATCCTGGATTGCTTAGCCAGAACTCAAGTTATAGCACCATATCATGAAACCTTGATGATCGTAATAAACTTGTTTGAATACTAAGCTTTTAAAGACACTCTCTGGGAAATAATGATTCATTTTGTTACAGTAGCCATCTCTTTAGCACTCACATAACGTGGCCCTTATCCTGAGACCATTTGACAGTCCACAGAAGAGCACTGGGCTTAGGATGCCTCACCCCGTTTACTCGTGCATTTGGATCTGGAAAAACCAAATTATTTTTTTCCCTGTCATATTGATTGTGAGGCATAGAAAGCAGATCTGCTTGAAAAATAAGAATGAAGACAATATGCATGGAAAAGTAGAAAGAAGAGGATAAGATACTTCTTGAGGCCCAACCATATCCCTGCTTGATCCTTATAATCAATACTGGAATGAGTGTGAGCTGGATCAGCTGAGCTTCAATAAATTGCAACCAAATTAATCTTAACCAGTATGTTGATTTATAATGAGATATTACATACAGATTTGGCCAGGGGAAGATTGAATTTTGATTCTTATTAAGATGCCATATTTTTCTTCTCTTTTTTTCAGACTGTATTAGGAAGAAATTCACTTTATTTATTATTATTGTGGGAGAGGACTTGGACAAAGAATGTCGGGTCCCTATTATGCTGTTTGTGGACCATCTCTTCCCATAACACTAATACTCCTTACCACCCTCTACCCCTGTATCATCCCTCATCCAGGATAAAGTATGATTTGTCTGACTGGTGAGTCTGGAAGAAGACACCGAGCATTTGTAACTAACTGAGCATTTGCCTCCTTTCCTTTTTGTGATAATGTATGCTGAAAACAGGTGCACTCCTCCTGTTACAAGTTTCAGGGTATCAGATCTTATCCCTAGGGGAGGGAATGAATATGGACTAAGGACAAAGTTGAGCTTGAAACCTCTAATATCTGATACTTTGAGCCCAGTACTTAGAAACCTCAACACAGAAGTCAGTTTTTGGAGAGCTAAAGAGATAAATAACACTGGGAGATTAATGGGTCAAGGTATTTGCTCCTGATGGTATGTAACGACCCTGTGGTGCATTTTTTTGTTGTTGTTAGTTTATACAGTTGTACAGGTGGTGCTCTGCCTTTTTATTGCCTCATAAGAAATTATTCCAAAGTTTAGACAGCTTCTTCTTGATCTGTGTGACATCACCTGGGGCAGCTGTGTCTGTAGATGTCTTCACTCACATGTCTGGCACCTCGCTGCTCCTTGGTCTTTCTCTCTACACATGGTGTCTTATCCTCAAGAACTCCTCCACACTGTGCTTCTCACAGCTTTATAGTCTCAAGTTAGTTGCATGCTTTCCACAGTGAATGGTTCCAAAAGAGAGTATTACAAGCCATCCAGGTGGAAGCTGCAAGCCTTCTCCTAATGTACCTTCAAAATCTAAAAACACCATTCCTGTCAAGTTTGATTTGCAAGTAACTCCCAAAAGCCAGCCCAAATTCAAGCAGAAGGGAATTAGACTCTACTTCTTGATGGGGAAATGGCAATATCATATTGTAGAAGAGAATGTGGAATGAAAGATATTGTTGAAGCTATCTTTGGAAAATACAGTCTGCCACGACTGGCCTATAACTATTGAAGCCTAAGTGTGTGGCTTTAGAATTTAGATGCAAGCCTAAAGAGATTTTTATTCTGGTCTGTTATTGTAACATATGGCAACTTTGTCAAAAGTTAAACAACTGTTTCTATAAAGCTGACTTATAAAAGTCAGAACGAAGTCTTACACAAATGGTGCACAGTATTTAACGAAAGTGTACGACTTACGCAAAGGCACACAAACCTCAGCAATATCAAGAACTGAGGTCTGATTAAACGTGGGGGCACAGCAAAAAGTACAGGCTTTTATGGACTTAGCCAGAGTCTGAAAGAATATGTGAACTCAAAATTTCAAAATATGATGACTACATGGGTCTAGCAAACTAAAATAGGCACTGCAGATTAGAACAAATACATATATACACCCACTCCTCACTTATTGACATGTTTCATTTCCAAAGACCAAGGCATTATGTGAAAATCAACACTGTGCAGGATGGAGGGTGACCACATCAGATCACAAAATGGAGGATGATGACATCGTTGCATAACTGCCAAATTACATCATTACATAACTGCCAAACCACTAAGAATCATGACACAGCCAAGCTGACACATAGCCTTAACTGTCACAGCCAGTGCTACTCTTGTCTTGAACCTCAGTGTTTGTTATTGCCAGATGTACATTGTTAATGTGCAAAATAGTCACATTTTTCAAATTTTTACTTGTATCCACAATCAATACCCAAAGAAGCAGCACTCAAGATGGCATTGAGCAAATTTACTGCAAAAGACCTCTTTAAAGTGTTAAAAAGCAAAGATGTCACTTCGAGGAATAAGGTGTGCCTGACCCAAGCCATGGTATTTTCAGTCACCTCATATGCATGTGAAAACTGGACAATGAATAAGGAAGACAAAAGAAGAATTGATGCCTTTGAATTATGATGTTGGTGAAGAATATTGAATATACATGGACTGCCAGAAGAATGAACAAATCCGTGTTGGAAGAAGTATAGCCAGAATGCTCCTCAGAAGCAAGGATGATGAGACATTGTCTTAGGTACTTTGGAAATGTTATCAGGAGGGTCCAGTCCCAGGAGAAGGACATCATGCTTGGTAAAGAAGAGGGTCAGAGGGCTGTGGGGACCATGGTCTTGGGGAATATCTAGCTCAATTGGCATAACACAGTTTATAAAGAAAACATTCTACATTCTACCTTGGTAAGTAGCATATGGGGTCTTAAAAGACTGTGAGCAACCATCTAAGATATCCACTGGGCCCACCCCTTTGGGAGCAAGGGGGAATGAAGAAAACAAGATACAAGGGAAGGATTAGTCCAAAGGACTAATGGACCACAACTACCACAGCCTCCTCCAGACTGAGTCCAGTACAACTAATGCCCAGCTACTACCACTGAGGATCCCAGACAGAGCTGGAGAAAAATGTAGAACAAAATTCTAACTCACAAAAAAAGATCAGACTTACTGGCCTAACAGAGACTGGAGAAGCCCCGAGTCCTCCAACTTTGTTCTTTTTCAAGATTGTTTGGCTATTCTGCATCACCCATATCAATTTTAGGATTGCAAGGTCAATTTCTGAAAAATAGCCAGCTGGGATTTTGGTAAGTATTGTATTGAATCTGTAGATCTATTTAGGGAATATTAAAATCCTAACAATATTAAGTCTTTGTATACATGAACATGGTATATCTTTCCATGTTTTGAGATCATATTTCATTTCTTTCAAAAATATTTGTGCTTTTCTGTGTACATGCCTTTCACTTCTTTTGTTAAATTTATATGTAAGTATTTTATTCTTTTTAAATCTATTGTATATAAGATTGATTTCTAAATTATATTTTCCTATTGTACACTATTAACCCTGGAAATACAATTCACTTTTGTGTATTGTTCTTGCATCATGTAACATTTTTTTAATCTACTTTTTAGTTCTAATTGTTTGAATGTGTGTTTGTGTATTCATTAGAATTTTCTATACTCAAGGTAATGTCATCTGCAAAGAGATAAAGTTTTACTTCTTTTCCAATCTGAATGCATCTTATTTATTTTTTCTTTTTATAATTACCCTGGTTAGAACTCTAGTACAATGTTGATTAAACATCCTTGTCTGCTCTCTGATCTCAGGGGAAAACACATTCAGTCTTCACCAGTAAATATGATGTTAGCTGTGGATTTGTGTACGTGTCCTTTATCAGGTTAAGAAATGTTTTAGCTGACTGTCGTGTTTGGAAGAAGCTATGCATATCAACCTAATCACCTTTCTTTCCTCTTCTTTTTGGGAACAAGGCTGCCCCCGGTAATTAAGATCTCTTCTCCTTTTCCAAGTTGCAAGTTTTTCTAGAGAGTTGCAACTTGAGAAAGTCCTTCAATAGTTACTTCTGTGAATAAGTGGGTGTCTCATTAATTATTCAATTCAGCATTAATAAATCCGATTTGCTCTAAATCCTGTCACATTTTTGAATGTAAGTGATGATAACATTGAAATGATATCTTGGCCCCAGTTTTTTCAGTTGGCTCAGAATTTTAGTGGAGAAGTGGGAAGTTATTTACTGGACATGTTAAAAGACTTCCATGTACCATTTTTAATATGTCTGTTATAGACTGTAGTTGATAGAAGTAATATATAGTACAATAAACAACCAATGTCATCAGAGTCGATAAAAATCACAATTATCAAGAGAATCTTTTATTCATAAAAACCTAATTTGAAAAACAATTCCACATCTTACAAGTTGTGGACTTTGAGACATTCACATAAAATCTCCAAGCTTTCATTTTTATCATCTTTAATATAAAAATACATTAATACTTTCTTTCCGGAATTTTTGGATTGTTAAAATGAGATAAACTGAAAAACCAAACCCAATGCTATTGAGTCAATTTCCACTCAGAATGACCTTATAGGACAGAGTAGAACTGCCCTGTAGGGTTTTCAAGGCTGCAAATCCTTGTTGAAGTAGACTGCCACATCTTTCTCCCACAGAGTGGCTGGTTGGTTCAAACTGGAAACCTTTCAGTTAGTAACCGAGAGCTTAACCACTGTGCAATCAGGGCTCCTCATAAAATTAGTTTGTTAAAACATAATTTTTATTGTTGTAAAAATATAGATAATACCACATTTGCCAACTCAATGTTTTTCACATATACAATTCAGTAGGATCAATTACATCAGTCATGTTGTGCAACCATCATCAATGTTTTTTGCCACATTTTCCATCCCCACAATGCAAAACCCAATGCTTCCTAAACAATAATTCATCCCTTCACTCCTCCTCCCTCCACCCTTGTAACCACTACTGAACTTTGATCTCAATATTCTTCCTTTTCTATACACTTTATATTAATTAAATAATGCAATGTTTGTCCTTTAGTGATTGAATTATTTCACTCAGCACTGTTCACGGTAGCCAAAAGTTGGAAACAACTCAAATATCCATCAACACATAAATGGATAAACAAAATGTGGCATATAACATACAGTAGAATATTATTTTGCCATAAAGAGAGATGAAGTCCTGATACACACCTAAATATGAAAATGTATTTTGAAATTAAAAAAATACAAAAACTATGCATATTGGCAATGATAATTAGTGGATGGAACACTTAGCCAGAGTTGTATAAAATCAAGAGTTGTCATCAAATACATTGATTATGAGCAAATAGAAGCTTTGAAATGGAAAAGGTAAAGCTAGGTAAGTTGAAAGAGAGGCATAGATCTTAAATAAAAATGGTCATATTGAACTTCAGTTATTTATTTCAATCTCTATCTTTCCCACTAGGCTCTGAACACAGAGTGCCTTATTTATCTTTGTTTTCCATTGCCTGGCATAGAGTAGGCACTCAGTAAATTTGGTTTAGTTTAATTGACTGAATGAAGGTAAATAATCAAACTAATGAATGCATGCCAGACCCTCTTTACCTGCAGATTAAGCTATGTAAAGAAGTAATTATGAAAGAGACTAAATATAAGGCTCAGCTTCAAGAAGACAGATAACAGGAGAAGAGTTTATCCTGTGCACTTATGATGTCCATATCCTTATCTTAATTTATTTCAATTATCTAGTATACTTTAGATAATGTTCCCAGGCACTAAGGATACAGAGAAGATTAAAAGACATCATTTGACCTTAAGAAGCTTAGGTTCCTGAGATTCTGAAATTGCATTGAGTGTAATAACTAAGATATGCAAGTAAATAGCAATTTACTGAGCAGATTTTGCATGCCAGATACTGTGCATGCACATTTTAAGCATTATCTTTTAAAAGTTACACACCAATCCCATGTGATAGGTCATCAGTACTCTATTTCACAGGTAAGGAAACTGAGGCTCAGAAAGGTTATTTAACTTTCCTGCATCCAAGGTAGAGGCTTTGTTCAACAAGTGGAGACTAGACAAAGAAGAGACCAACTACCTCTCCACCACACTCATCCTGGGATCTAGCCTCAGCAACAGTAGCTACGGCCAGGATAAAAAATGCTGATATTTTGTTATATTAAGGTAGAGAGCCCTACATCTGAGTGCTAGGTGGAGAGACAGTCCTGTATTCTTGGCTGCAGCAGTCTGGATGAAAGTCTCCTTGCTCAGCTACGAGAGGGAAGAGAGGGAGTGGTCTTGGTTCAAATATCATGGACTCTTGCTTTTTTTTTTTAATTAAATTTTTGTAGATGTTCTTGAAGAGGAAACTCTGGTAGTGTAGCAGTTAAGTGCTATGACTGTTAACTAAAAGGTTGGCAGTTTTAATCCACCAGGTGCTCCCTGGAAACTCTAAGGGGCAGTTCTACTCTGTCCTATAGGGTCCCTATGAGTCGGAATCGACTTGATGGCAATGGGGTTTATGGGTTCTTGAATAGATGTTTTTTCATTTACTGTTTCCTTTAAATTTCAGGGTCTTTAAATGTTTGTTGGTATGCATATAGACAGATATATATAGTTTTTACCAGTTTCACTGGCAAGTGAGTCAGCATAGCTCTTCATTCTGTCATGCCAGAAGTTGATATACTTCCAGGTTATTTTCAATTAAGAGAGTGGAACAAATTTTACTTACTATATTCTTAGCTTGACACAGAATATACACAAGCCAAAATCCAAACTTGTTGCCGTCGAGTCAGTTTTGACTCATAGCAACACTATAGGACAAGGTAGAAC
This sequence comes from Dugong dugon, assembly GCA_030035585.1. Lineage (NCBI taxonomy): Eukaryota > Metazoa > Chordata > Mammalia > Sirenia > Dugongidae > Dugong > Dugong dugon. The sequence continues at coordinate 111,110,571 of CM057467.1, forward strand.
TGCCCCATAGTGTTTCCAAGGCTGTAAATCTTTATGGAAGCAGATTGCCACGTCTTTCTCCTGTGAAGCAGCTGGTGGGTTCAAACCACCAACTTTCCAGTTAGCAGCCTAGCATTTAATCACTGCACCACCAGGGATCCACACATATATACATATATATGTATGTATATACATACATACATATATATACAGATATATATACACATGTAAATGTATATGATCACTGTACATTTGACTCTATGTCCTACAAATGTTAGGGGCAAGATTGTTGGCAAGAATTCTGTTGATTCCACTAAGGAAACCTTTCCCTAAACCCCAGAATTTGAAATGGAAAGTCCTTTGTATTGCAATTTTAAATGACTGAAGGAGGTCTTTTAATTCTTTCCTTCAACAAGGGTCTGGAAATTAAATGTACACAAGGCAGAATGTCTTGTAGATTAGGTTGTACCATTTTACTTTTATTTTACCTCTAAATTCTAAATTACCCTTTCCTCTGATTAATTTTTAATATGTTATTTACTTGAAAATTAAGTACAGTATAATGGAGTTGCCAAGAACTAGGCCAAAGGAATGAGTGTATAGCAGATTTCCTGTGAACAATTCTGCATGATATATAGCATGGAAAAATAATCCATTTTGATTGGCAATAGTGTGTCCAGAGAAGCTAGTAAAAATGAGCTTTATTTGCTTCCTGTAGCAATATTATTGAAGCTACTAAAATTGGGGTCATAAAGGGTTGATAGTTATTCTTTGGGGGCTTTTCCTCATTGCATCTCTAGCTCTATATATCTTTTTCTGAATGTGTGCCTGATACACTGTTTCGAGGATTTAAGACCATCTTAAATAAAATGTATAGGAATGTTTCCCCTTACATAACCAGAGGCAGTCCCATATCAAAATTGAACTATTTACTGTAGCATAATTTATGATCAATGGACAAGAGTTATCAGTATTGGAGGTGAAAATATTTTCTAAGTGTGAAAATCACAGTATCCAATGATAAAGCCCACCAGAAGAACAAGCTCATAAGTAATATTTGTGCCATACATTTGTCTTTTTAGTGGTTATTCATCTAAGTAGAGTCTCTATGTTTAATCTTGCACTTTTATGTAGGCTTGCTCATTACCAACTTAATCACACATTAGACAAAAAAGCTCTTTCTTGGCTTCTGCAGTATCATATATCTTCTGGTTTTATTTATTTCAATGGACCTTAGACAGAAAGCATTCTTTGAAATATTTAAAAGATCTAGCCTTAGTACTATTTATGATGATAGTGTACTCGGTGCTTTGGGGACAATTGTTTCATTTCACTAAACTCTCATTATAGAATTTTTTAAATCAAAGAGTCATATAATATGATCTTTCAAGTTCCTTAGAGCTAGAAAATATTTGATACCAAGATTTTTTTTTTTCTCTATAGATTAACTAACATATCCTGAGATGTATTTATGAATACCTTGAGGGGGCACTTTGAGAAAGCAATTGTTATATATTTTCAAACATTTAAAAACTAAATTTGAAGGATATTATTATTTTCATTTCCCAGTGAAGAAATTAAGATCAGAGAGTAAATGACTTGGAGATCACCCAGCTCCTAACAGGCACAGAAGAACAGCAGAACAGATTTTTAGATTCCAAATTAAATGCTTCTTGTTCACTTCTTTATGACTTCCCCTTTTGTCTGTGCATGTCATGTATCCTGACTTATTTTATAAAATTTCTTAGTGGTGGTAATGTTATATTGTATTTCCTTTTTTGCTGGATAAGTGTAATAAATGATCATTTATGTACTTATTTTCAATATGCTTAGAAGTATTGAATCAGAATGGCTACCCAACTATGGCCTATTCCTACCTTATTCCAAGAAACCCTAAGTGTTTACATAAGCCTAAAGACATGGTCCCAGTTTTATATAGCTGAGGGTATCTTCTTATATATGGACTAAATTTGTAAAGAAAATGTTGTCAGATGGCCATAAGTTACTAAATTTTAGAACAAACCAAGTTAAATCCCTAGTGACATTAGGTATGACAGTTAAAAATAAGTTATTATGATCATCTATGGACCACTGTACTGCCTTTATATCGAGATCAAGGTCTTCCACTTCATTATGCTCATCACCCAAACTTTTTCTTTTTATTTCTCAATACTTTCTTATACTACTCGACCCACTGTTTCTCTTATTAAAACATCTTAAATAAAGGTAGTTTTCACTTTATGACAGGTTTCCATTTCAATGACTCCATTGAAAGTCAGTTCTGATGTACATCGAATAACTTTTTTTTAATTTAGTTTTCATTGTTATTGCCTTTTATTAGCAGTAATTTTATAAATCCAATCTTCATTTGCCTTTGGGGGTTGGAAACATTACATATAAAGATATTTTAAAATACACAAATCATAAAAAATTTACTCCAAAGATGAAGAAGAGTTGGAAGAGGTTGGCATTTTGTCAGTACTAACTCCAGCTGTGGAAGGTTCTGGATCATCTGGATTATCCCTGGGAATGGGGATGGTGTTTCTAGTCAGAAAATTAGCAAGAGTTGTCTGTATGGTCCTTTTCTTTTTTTCTTCATATATTTTGCTGTAACATCTCACTGCTTCCCAAATCTGCCTATTGACTTTAGCAAAGTGATCAGCATTTGGGTCCACATGTCTTCAAGCAACTGAAGCCCCTGATTTAGTTTAAAAAATTTTTCAGCTAATTCTTTCACTGTAAAATTTTTTGACAACTTCTCTCCTTCTTCTTCCTCATTATTTCTTTCTTCTTAAGAATTTCTTCCCTCTGCTTTATGGCAGTGTTTTGAACAGTAAATCCTAAAATTGAACATCTGCAAGCAAACATCTGAGAATGATAACAACAGCAAATTCTCCACTGCAACACTGTACGTAGTAGTACATATTACTAACAATAAGATGTACCAAAAAAAAAAAAAAGGAAAGTTATAAATGCAGGTATCCTAACTAGAATATGTCTTAATTCAAGGACTACCTGTACTTGTAATTATACTAAAAAACAACAACAACAATCCAAAGCTGTTACCATGACCCCTAAAAGTCTATATGAGCCTATAATCGCATGCTTCTTCACCATGCTCCAATCACACACAATTTCTAGGTACTGTTTTTATTCCTGAGGCACATGAAATTCCTTCATGTCTTAGGGCCTATAAACTTACATTTCCACGTGCCTGGAATGCGTAAGAGCTTGGTGTAGCTGGCTTTTTACTATTGTTCGGGGTTCAGCTCAAATATCTTGTTTTCAAAGGGTTCTTCTTAGAACATCTAATACAAAGTAAAACAATTCTCTCATGCCTCCTTCCCACCATCATCCCTATTGCATAATTATATCTCCTTTAGTTATTTTCTTCCTTACGAATTATCTTTCTCCTCCAGTTCTTTGTATCAAGGATATGAGCCTCATGACAGCTGAGATTTGCCTGTTTTATTCATGGTTATATCTGTTGCATCTGGAAGAGTTTGTCAAATACTAGACCCTCAATAAATATTTGTTGAATAACTGAAGTAGGTTAAGGAGATTTCTCTCCTTTTTCTATTCTCTCTCTCTCTCTAAACACACACACACACACACACACACACACACACACACACACACACTCACACACTCGCACTCATGCTGACACCTTCCTTCAATCCTGACCCAGGGGACAACCTTCACTCCTGAGGTGAGTATAGAACAAGAGTCTTACTCCCTCTGCAGAACCATAGAAAGGGATGCTCTCCAAAGTCATCTTACTACTGTTCCCACAAGGGAAATAATTTTTCTCACAGTGACAAAAAGGAGATTTTTTTTTTTAACGTTCAGTTTGTGTGGTGTGTCTAGTGCTGGCTTTATGAATACTAACTCAATAATTCCTCCTTTAAGATAAAGTATGAATCACAAGGACAAAAGAGGTAAGAGAATCATACCAAGCGTGCTCAAAAGCATATAGCCACACCTATGTTCATGACAGCATTGTTCACAATAGCAAAACGATGGAAACAACCTAGATGTCCATCAACAGATGAATGGATAAACAAACTATGGTACATACACACAATGGAGTGCTATGCAACCAGAAAGAACAATGATGAATCTGTGAAGCATCTCATAATGGATGAAACTGGAGGACATTATGCTGAGTGAAATAAGTATATCACAAAAGGACAAATATTCTATGAGACCTCTATTGTAAAAACCCATGAAAAAGTTCACACACAAAATGTAACAATCTTTGTTGGTTACCAGGGATAGGAGGGGTGGGGGGGGGAGATACTAAATAGGCAATAGATAAGTGGTATCTTTGGTGAAGGGTGTGACAGTACACAATACAGGGGAAATTAGCACAACTTGTACAAGGAAAGGTCGTGGAAGCTCCATAGACACATCCAAAATCCCTGAGGGACTGAACTGCTGGGTGGAGGGCTGTGGGGACCATGGTCTCGGGGAACATCTAGCTCAATTGGCATAGCACAGTTTGTGAAGAAAATGTTCTGCATTCTACCTCGGTGAGTAGCGTCTGGGGTCTTAAAAGACTGTGAGCGGTCATCTAAGATACTCCACTGGTCTCATCCCTTCAGGAGCAAGGGAGAATGAAGAGAACAGTATACAAAGAAAAGATTAGTCTGGAGGACTAATGGACCACAGCTACCAAAGCCTCCACCAGACTGAGTCCAGTACAGCTAGATGGTGACCGGCTACCACCAGTGACTGCTCTGACCAGGATCACAACAGAGTGTTCTGGACAGAGCTGGAGAAGGATGTAGAACAAAATTCTAACTCACAAAAAGGAGACCAGATTTACTGGCCTAAAGGAGACTGGAGAAACCCCAAGAGTATGGCCCCCAGACACCCTTTTAGCTCAGTGGTAAAGTCATCTCCGAGGTTCACCGTTCAGCTGGGGAGTGGACAGACCCCTGGAACCAAATGGGACTAGTGAGGTACAGCAGTCCAGGGACAACGGCAGGAAGGCAGAGGGAAAAGCTGGTGATAAGAAACCCAAGGCTGAGTAAGGATAGTGTTGATGTGTTGTAAGGTTGTTAACCATTGTCATAGGGCAACATGTGTACTAACTGTTAAATGAGAAACTATTTTGTTCTGTAAGCCTTCATCTAAAGTGAGAATAACAGCACAATTGGAAGAGTGTAGTCAGTGTCACTGAACTGTGCATGTAGAAATTTTTGAAATGGTGTATCTTTGGCTACGTGTATTTTCACCAAAAAAAAAAAAAGGTCGAGAAGGGAGAGGGTTGACATGTTGTGGGGTTGTTAACCAATGTCGTAAAACAATATGTGTACTACTGTTTCATGAGAAAATATTTGTTCTGTAAGCCTTCACCTGAAGCACAATAAAAGAAAAAAAAAAAGCATATAGCCAAGGGGAATAGACAAGAAGTTATTATTAAGTGTAAATGAATTCAGAATTAATAGGAAGCATTTCTGCAAAAAGATCTTGGAAAAGGGAAATAATAGTGATTAAACAATCCCACTATTAAAATGAGAGGGGGAATATGAAATGCATAATTACATGTGAGACAGTATAAAAAAATCATCAGTAATGTATATGTCAGAAATATGCTTAAAATTAAAAAATAAACTATGCATCTAACCCAATTATGATGCATATGTACCAGGTAAGATAAAGTAGTACATTCGGACTATTAAAAGGAAGGTCTCCATCATCTATAAAACTGAGACTATGTCCTAGTATGCAAATAGGGGCTGAAATACTTAAGTGAATCATTTTAAATCTCTAAGGAATTAGTTGACACTGAAAAAAGCTAAGGTTATGTCTGTACTGGGAAAGCTGGAGAATTAGTCTCTTCTAGATGTAAATCATACATTCATTTTCCTTTTTAAAAAAAGAATGTCAATTCATGTTTAATTCAACCACGTATTGAACAAATATTTTTCAAGAACCCACTGTGTGCTATCAACTATGAAAAGTATTGGGGATATAGAAATAAAAATAAATATGACAAGAAACGTGCACCCAAGAAATTTTAGCTTTATTAAGGAAGTAAAGAAAATCATACAGATAACTATACAACAAAGCTAGAAAAAAAAAAAGAAGTGCTCCAAGAGAGGTCCTGTTACAGTACCATAGGAATTTAGATAATGAGTTAATAAGAAAGTGATTTTGTTCTAGAACTTGAAAGATGAGAAGTCAAGGGAGGAGTTCTGGCAGGAAGCTAGGGGAGTGGAAGTAAAGCCTTCCAGAGAAAGAGATCGGTTAAACATTGATGCACATCTTTTGCACTTTTAGCACACTTTAGAAACCTATATTTTTTGGGAGGTTCAGCACACATATAGTGATTACAAATCTCATGAAAGCAATGTATTAGAGAATAAGAAACACAACACAATTGCCATCCCACTATACCTATGTCTCAAATTGTCTATGAAGACATCCACAGTTACTGCATTGTTTAATTGGTGGTCTTTCAGCATTGTGTTGCTGTTGGGATTAAATTTTTTGCTGCTCTGACCAAGTTTTTTTATATACTCACAAGGTAGTGTTACTATTGGTCCTGGAAACAAGGATTTGTCTGGATGGTAGCTTGGCATGATATTTCCTATCCTTATTTTTTTTAGCAAATCACATCCTGCTCTATACCACACACCTCCTTTACTATAGTCTCTCTGATAGCATGTATTTTAATTGTACCAAAGTTCATTTTTAGAATGGATCAAAATCTGGTTGTATGTTTGTCAAACATTTGCTGCTCACTATGAAGAAACACTGTATTATGTATAATGGATGCTGGGCTTTATTCATTGTCTTTAGTTCATATGAATCCAATAAGAAGCTGAGTGATGGAAGTTTATCTGGAGTACATGTCACGCATCACTTACATCCATGATACATTCTGTGAAACATGACGTTAGGTGATTTGAACATTGTACAAACACCATATCATAGTCTGGTTCTGCTTTTTCTTTGAGTATCTCAAACAAACTTCTTGCCTTAGCAGTGATCATCAAAGTGCTGAGAGGGATTCACTTTTGTGTTTGGTCTTCAGTCCATGTCATTAACAGTTTCTCCATATCTGACATAAGTCCCTCTCACATTTTCTTTAGTCTTATAGCTTTCAGTGGAGCTGATCCTTTAACAGCTTGGAGAATTTTTTCTTTGTTTTTGAGGACTGTGACTGTCGAGTGCAACATGTTTAAATTGCAAGCAATAGCATTCACTGATTTTCCACCTTTGTGCTGTTTAATAACTTTTTGATTCACTTCCAAACCGAAACTTCTCCTTTGGCTCTTGCTGCTGCTATCACTAGTGCTGGTTTTGCTGCCCTTGGGAGCCATGATACACTTCCCGTTAATATTTTCAAAAGAAAATTAAACAGAGATGACGCTACAACACTCAAGAAATGTGCATACACAGGATTGGATGCCTCTTTCTACTAGTTGAAGCATACACTGTTATACACTAAACTTTTTAGATAGAAAGTACACTATAGAAAACACATAAGCCACTAACATATACGTTTAACTATCAAGACATGTATTATAGGTTATATATGTACTGTACCATTATACACCAGGCCATGTAATCTCTTAGTATACAAGAGACATGAGATATACATGTTGCTTGTGGGAAGCTGTTGCGTTGGCGACATCCCACTTTCCAATCGGGATTTCTGAACTCTATTATAACCTTAAGGGATCACGGATGTATATGCGGTGGGATGTTGCCCAGATGGATGTTATGTGGGGCATGAGTGTATATAAAAAGTTGAGTGATGGGAGTTTAGATAGAATAAAAAGGGATCCAAATTTAATTAATTTTAAGAAAATTAAATTAAATCATCTTACCAAATCTTTGAAAAAACATCTTCAAGGCTCATCAAAAACCAAAACATTAGGAATTGGATCATTCCAGTCAATTAAAAGACAGAAGCACCCAGACTTATTTTTCCTGTTCAAATATAATTTAAAGTGTGCACAAAAATAATAGCTAAATGAAAATATTTATTAGTATTTGAAATCTCAGCTTTGATTTGGGGACAAATTTTATTAAGAAGTTTAGTCTAAAAAAACAAATTTAAAAATAAGGCTATTATACAAACAAAAGATCTAAGTTTTGAGTTCTCACAACTTAAACTAAGAAATCTGCATGGTCATGAAATTTTTCTCTTCTAACTTCACAAGTGTTCTCTTCTAGGGTGTGGGGCCAAGATGGCAGAGTAGTCAGAAGCTTCCAGTGTACTCTTTTACAACAAAGAACTGAAAAAAAAATGAATCGATTATATATGGCAATCTGGAAGCTGTGAACATCCAAGACAGAGTTGAGGAACCAGACTGAGTGGCAGGGAGATGGAAGATGGTTCAGAAGCAGCGAGGAGTTGCCAGACCTGACCCGGTGAGAGCCTGAACCCTTCAGGCCTGATCAGCTCGGGGCTGATCAGTGAGGCAGGCAAGCAGCAGTGCTCGGGAGGCACATTTTCCACATGAGGAGACACCCAGCTCCAGATAGTCTACATGTCCACCCAGAACAAGTGAGAAGCAGCCTTGAATCAGCAAAAGATAAGCACTTGCGTACAGCCTACTGGCCTACCACACAGATCAAAAACACCCTCCTTAGGGAAAAACTTCTCTCCCATTTACCTCTCCACTCCCTGCTCTGTACTGGCTCCTGAACTGGCTTCAGCAACTGTTGAGTCCCCTGGGCCGGAAGTAGGATCTGTCACACACCCTGAGCCATTCTCCCTGCCTTGGAGAGTGAACAAATTAACAAACAGGGGAAAAAATAAATTGCTGGCTCCCCTAAGACAGGAACCCAGGGTAGGCACAGCTCCTTTGCCTAGGCACAGGCATAAGGGATCCACGGACTTTGTGTGCCTTTCCCCCTGCACAGACTTGTGTGGGCCCATCTCAGTAGGATAGGCCCTCATTACTGCAGTACAACAGGGTATATACCAGAACTCTAACTTCAATTATTTCAGCTGTGAAGTGGCAGGTTCTTGACATTTGACACTGCTCTGCCCATTTAGCAGGGTTTTCACTTACCCACATCAGGGGCCTGAGTACTGGTGGCTGCACCCATGCCACCTAGCCACCTGCGATAAGGGCCCACGAATAAGAGGTGCCCTCCAGCCCTTACAGCCAACAGCATTAGGTGCTCATAGTCTGGCTGCAAAACCCACCCACCTACGCATTCTAAGGAACAGGGACACGTCTTCCTCCTGGACATTTGGGGGCAGCCGTCAGCTCCCAGTCTTGCTCAGCGTGTGTCCTCCTGCTGCAGCCAGATGCCTTGGCCTACACCAATCACCCATGCCTGTCTAGGACTGTAAGTGAGAGCCTACACCACACACTTGGTGGCTATCTACCTGGGCACCTGAGCTGAATCCATACAGGAGGAGTGGGCAGACTCCTGAGCTCACAAACCTAGTAACAGATCTAACCACCTGTTGAAAGGACATTAGAGCTTCAAAGGTGCCAATAATCAAACAAGCTCATAGGAGCAGCCTATTTTGGCATATCAAAACAAAACAAGAAGCTAGGACACAGTAAGCAAACATAAAATAAATAAGTATAATAACTTATTGATAGCTCAGAGACAGCAGTCAACATCAAATCACATATAGAGGCAATCCATGATGGCTTCAGCAAGCTCCCAAAATAAATAATTTAGAATTTTTCCAGAGGAGGAAAATTTCATGAAATTACCTGAGGCAGAATACAAAAGATTAATATACAGAACTCTTCAAGTAATTAGGAAGGAAATTAATCAAAATGCAGAACATGCAATAGAGGAAATTAAAAAGATTAGAGAAGGGCATAATGCCAAATTTAACAGGCTGCAAGAATCCATAGAGTGACAGCAATCAGAAATACAGAAGATTAACAATAAAATTTCAGAGTTAGACAACTCAATAGAAAGTCATAGGAGCAGAATTGAGGCAATGGAAGTCAGAATTAGTGAGATTGAAGATAAAGCACTTGACACCAACTTATTTGAGGAAAAATCAGATAAAAGGATTTAAAAAAATGAAGAAACCCTAAGAATTATGTGGGAGTCTATCAAGAGTAATAACCTACGAGTGATTGGGGTACCAGAAAGGGGGGGTAACAGAAAATACAGAGAGAATTGTTGAAGATTTGTTGGCAGAAAACTTCCCTGATATCGTGAAAGATGACAAGATATCTATCCAAGATACCCATCAGACCCCACATAAGGTAGATCCCAAAAGAAAGTCACCAAGACATATTTGAATCTAACTTGCCAAAACCAAAGATAAAGAATTTTAAGAGTGGCTAGGGATAAACAAAAAGTCATTTACAAAGGCAAGTCAATAAGAATAAGCTCGGATGACTCAGCAGAAACCATGCAGGCAAGAAGGCAATGGGATGACATATATAAAGCCTTGAAGGAAAAAAAAACTGCGAGCCAGTAATTATATATCCAGCAAAACTGTCTCTCAAATATGATGGCAAAATTAGGGCCTTTCCAGATAAACAAAAGTTTACAGAATCTGTAAAAAACAAACCAAAATTACACAAAATACTAAACGGAGTGCTCTGGTTAGAAAATCAGTAACATCAGATAACAACCCAAGACTAGAACACAGGACAGAGCAACTAGATATCAACCCAGAGAAGGAGGTCACAAAAATAAATCAAAGCTAAAACACTGAAAATAGGGTAACTGATGTTAATATGTAAAAGATGACAACATTAAAACAAAAAAGAGGGACTAAAAAATGTAGACAGATTTTTCATATGGAGAGGGATTCAAGGCAAGATAAAGAAATAAAAGATTGGTATAAACTTTGAAAAATAGGGGTAAATATTAAGGTAACCACACAGGAAACTAACAATCCTGCAGAAAATAAAAAACTAGAAAAATATAAAGATTCAGCAACCACAAAATCAACAACAATGAAACAGATGAAAAGAAAATAGATAAAGAAAAATGACTCAGCATGGAAAATTAAGTGGAACAAAGAACCTGTGTACAATACACCAAAAAAAAAAAAAAATGACAACACTAAACTCATATCTATCAATAATTACGCTGAATGTAAATGGACTAAATGCACCAATAAAGAGACAGAGAGTGGCAGATTGGATTAAAAAACACAATCCATCTATATGCTGCCTACAAGAGACACATCTTAGACTTAAAGACACAAACAAACTAAAACTCAAGGCATGGAAAAAAATATATATGAAACAAACAATACTCAAAAAAGAGCAGGTGTGGCAATATTAATCTCTGACAAAATAAACTTCAAAGTAAAATCCACCACAAAACGTAAGGAAGGACACTACATAATGATTAAAGGGTCAGTAAACCAGGAGGACGTAACTATAATAAATATTTACGCACCCAACCACAGGGCTCCAAAATACATAAAACAAACTCTAACAGCACTGAAAAGAGAGATAGACAGCTCCACAATAGTAGTAGAAGACTTCAACACACCACTTTTCCGTGAAGGACAGAACATCCAGAAAGAAGCTCAAGAAAGACTCAGAAGAGCTAAGTGTTACAATCAACCAACTTGATCTCATAGACACATACAGAACACTCCACGCAACAACAGCAAAGTATACTTTCTTTTCAAAAGCACATGTAACACTCTCCAGAATAGACCACATATTAGGCCATAAACCAAGCTTTAACAAAATCCAAAGCATTGAAATATTATAAACTATCTTTTCTGACCATAAAGTCATACGAGTAGAAACCAACAACAGAAAAAGCAAGGGAAAAAAATCAAACACATGGAAACTGAACAAAACCTAGCTCAAAAACTATTGGGTTATAGAAGAAATTAAGGATGTAATAAAAAAATTCATGAAATCACATCCTACCAGAACCTTTGGGACACAGCAAAAGCAGTGCTCAGAGGTCAGTTTATAGTAATAAATGCACACATCCAAAAAGAAGAAAGGGTCAGAATCAAAACATTAACCCTACAAGTGGAGCAAGTAGAAAGAGAACAGCAAAAGAAGCCCTCAGGTGCCAGAAGAAAGGAAATAATAAGAATTAGAGCAGAATTAAAAGAAACAGAGAATAGAAAAACAATTGAAAGAGTTAACAAGGCCAAAAGCTTGTTCTTTGAAAAGATCAACAAAATTGATACACCATTGCCAAACTGACAAAAGAAAAATAGGAGAGAAAGCAAATAACCTGTATAAGACATGAGATGGGTGATATCACAACAGACCCAACTGAAATTAAAAGAATCATAACAGAATATTATGAGAAATTGTACTCTAACAAATTTGAAGACCTAGATGAAATGGACAGACCTCTAGAAACTCACTACCTACCTAAACTAACACAAACAAAGGTAGAACAACTAAATAAGCCTATAAAAAAAGAAGAGATTGAAAATGTAATTAAAAAACTCCCAACAGAAAACAGCCCTGGCCCCTAGGGCTTCACTGGAGAATTCCACTGAACTTTCAGAGGAGAGTTAACACCACTACTACTTAAGGTATTTCAGAACATAGAAAAGGATGGAATACTCCCAAACTCATTTTATGAAGCCAGCATAACCCTGACACCAAAACCAGGTAAAGACACCACAAAAAAAGAAAATTACAGACTGATATCCCTCATGAACATTGACACAAAAATCCTCAACAAAATTCTAGCCAATAGAATTCAACAACGTATCAAAAAAATAATTCACCATGATCAAGTGGGATTTATACCAAGTATGCAGGTATGGTTCAACATTAGAAAAACAATCAATGTAATCCATCACATAAACAAAACAAAGACAAGAACCACATGATCTTATCAATAGATGCAGAAAAGGCATTTGACAAAGTCCAACACCTGTTCATGATAAAAACTCTCAAAAAAATAGGAATAGAAGGGAAATTCCTAAATATAATTAAGAGCTTTTATAGAAAGCCAACAGCCAACATCTTCCTAAATGGAGATACTTTGAAAGCACTCCCCTTGAGAACGGGAACCAGACAAGGATGCCCTTTATCACCACTTTTATTCAACATTGTGCTGGAAGTCCTAGCCAGAGCAATTAGACTAGAAAAAGAAATAAAGCGTATCCAAATTGGTAGGGAAGAAGTCAAAGTATCTCTATTTGCAGATGATATGATCTTATACACATAAAACCCCAAAGAATCCACAAAAAAACTACTGGAACTAATAGAAGATTTCAGCAAAGTATCAGGATACAAGATAAATATACAAAAAGCAGTTGGATTCCTTTACACCATCAAACAGAACCTCGAAGAGGAAATCACCAAATCAATACCATTTACAATAGTCCCCAAAAAGATAAAATACTTAGAAATAAACTAACCAGAGATGTAAAAGACCTATACAATGAAAACTACAAGGCACTACTGCAAGAAACCAAAAAAGACCTGCATAAGTGGAAAAACATCCCTTGCTCATGGACAGGAAGACTCAATTGTGAAATTGTCATTTCTACCTGAAGTGATCTACAGATACAATGCAATCCCAATCCAAATTCCACCGGCGTTTTTTATTGAGATGGAGAAACAAATCACCAATTTCACATGGAAAGGGAAGAGGCCTTGGATAAGTAAAGCATGACTCAAGAAGAAGAACAAAGTGAGAGACCTCACACTACCTGATTTTAGAACCTATTATACTGCCATGGTAGTGAAAACAGCCTGGTACTGGTACAACAACAGATACATAGACCAGTGGAACAGAATTGAGAATTCGGAAATAAATTCATCCACATATGAGCTGATATTTGACAAAGCCCAAAGTCCATTAATTGGGGAAAAGACCATCTCTTTAACAAATGGTGCTGGCATAACTGGATATCCATCCGCAAAAAACTGAAAGAAGAGCCATACCTCACACCATGCACAAAAACTAACTCAAAATGGATTAAAAACTTAAATACAAAATCAAAAATGATAAAGATCATGGAAGAAAATTAGGGACTACACTAGGATCCCTAATACATGGCATGAACACAGTAGGAACCGTAAGTAACAATGCATAAGTGCCGGAAGAGAGACTAGATAAATGGGATCTCCTAAAAATCAAACACTTATGCTCATCCAAAGACTTCACCAAAAGAGTAAAAAGACAACCTACAGACTGGGAAACAATTTTTGGCTATGATAAATCCAGTCAGCATCTAATCTCTAAAATCTACGAGATACTGCAAAACCTCAACAACAAAAAGAAAAATAACCCAATTAAAGAATGGGCAAAGGATATGAACAGGTACTTCACCAAAGAAGATATTCAGGCAGCTAACAGACACATGAAGAAATGCTCACGATCATTAGCCATTAGAGAAATGCAGATCAAAATTACAATGAGATATCATCTCGCCCCAACAAGGCTAGCATTAATCCAAAAAACACAGAATAACAAATGCTGGAGAGGTTGTGGAGAGACTAAACAGGCAGCTTCTGTCTGGAGGTGAGATGGGAAGGCAGAGAGGGTTAGGAGCCGATTGGATTGACATGGGGAATTGGGGGTGGAAAGGGAGAGTGTGCTGTCACAGTATGGGGAAAGAAATTAGTGTCACATAACAATGTATTTATAAATTTTTATATGAAAGTATAAAATAAAAGTATTCTCTTCATTTTTTTAAAGGCATTTTCAGATTGTTCCTCATTAAAGTGGTGCAAGGGGACTAAAAGAATGTGATTACATAACAAGAGCATACTATAACTACCTGTTGTTGGTAAAAGCAAATATAACTGAAAAAAATTAAAATCTTGAACCAATTTTTTATTAATTCAGGCAAATTAATGTTTATGCTTTTGTGTTTTATTTATTGTTTCGCCTTCATGAACTATATTACTGTTCAACTGACTATATTTTCCTGGCAACCTGGTCTTAACTAGAGGGCATACTTGTGAGGTCTGTGGGAAGATAAAATAAATTTACTTCTTTTTTACGTTATGACTCATGAATTTTTTTCAAAAGGGAAATAATTTCTGTTTCTTTTTTTTTTTGAGACTTTTTTATTATAATTTAAGTGAAAATTTACAATTCATGTTAGTCTCTCATACAAAAATTTATACACACACTGTTATGTGACCCTAGTTGCTCCTCCTATACTGTAACAGCACACGCCTCCTTTCCACCGCGGATTTCCTGTGTTCATTCAACCAGCTCTTTACCCTCTCTGCCTTCTCATCTCACCTCCAGACAGGAGCTACCCATTTAGTCTCACGTATCTACTGGAGCTAAGAAGCACACTCCTCACGAGTATCACTTTAAGTCCCATAGTCCAGTCTAATCTTTGTCTGAAGAGTTGGCCTTGGAAATGGTTTCAGCTCTGGGCTGACAGAGTCCGGGGGCCACATCTTCCAGGATCCCTCCAGTCTCATTCATTAAGTCTGATCATTTTACTAGACAAAGGAAACAATTTTTCAAATGGCTAAAATGAAGGCACCCAAGAACTACAGAACAAAGTTGCCTAATGATTACCCAAAGATTTCTTATGGCGCCCAAGCAAAGAAAGCTCCTAGAGATGAAAACAAAAGTGATATTTATTTCCTGTACTGAATAGGTATGCATTTCTACAGCCAGTTTCAACGGAGCAAGTCTCCTTGTTTTCTTTCAAAGGCAAATTTAATTGCCAGAATGAGCGCTAAACTTTTTGTATTTTATCAAAAAGAAAAACGCAAAAAAAATGCAACAACAAAACAGTGTTTCCAAAATAGCACTGATTCAGTGTCATGGAAAAATTTCTACTTGTAAGCTTTTTCTTCTCGGTAACACATTTTTTGAAACAGGTATGTGGAAGGAACTGTTACAGCAATTTTGTTAATATAATTGTATGTTAGAACATTGTATTAAAACATTAAGTCATAATTACCCTCTTGGCAAATTCAAACATACTTTCTTCATTAAAGATTGGGAGTGGTAACTCTCAGCTCCCTCCTGGTGTATCTCAGAAAAGAGCCATTATTTTAGTACAGATTTTTTTTGAGGAGATGAAAACTTTTATTTGAATTACTAGAGCATTTTCAAATTTTCACCCTTCTATTTCACAGTATATGAGTTACCCTCGAGGAAACTCTGGATCATGGTAATCTCATGTGTATCAGAGTAGAACTGTGCTCCATAGGATTTTCAGTGGTTGATTTGGGGAAGTAGATAGTCAGGGCTTTCTTCCAAGGCATCTCTGGGTAAACTCAAACCTCCAACTTTTCATTAGTGGCTGAGTGCATTAACCATATTATACAGTATGTTGTTGTTGGGTGTCATTTAGTTGGTTCTGACTCATAAAAATTCTATGTACAACAGGACTGGAAACACTGCCTAGCCCTGCACCATCCTCACAATCGTTATGCTTGAGCCTATTGTTGCAGCCACTGTGTCAATCCACTTCTTTGAGGGCCTTCCTCTTTTCCCCTGACCCTCTACTTTACCAAGCATGATGTCCTTCTCTAGGTACTGGTCTCTCTTGATAGCATGCCCAAAGGATTATACAGAGTATAACAAAAAAAAAAAAAAAAAAAAAAAAAACCAAACCCCTTGCCATTGAGTAAATTCTGACTCATAACGACCCTACAGAAGGGAGTAGAACTGCCCCCATGGAGCCCCTGGTGACTTTGAACTGCTGACCTTTTGGTTAGCAGCCATAGCTCTTAACCACTATGCCACCAGGGTTTCCATACAGAGTATAGGGATATAAAATTCTATTCCAACAGTTTGAACTTAAATGCAGACTGCTTGATTAACTACTTAAAATGTCTTTATATATCTTTTCTGATAATTGGGACACAACAAATGACCCCCAAAAGGAAAGATATATACTTCTCTCTATTTATAGATTCGCATCCAACTAGTGTACCTACACAGCAAATTGGAGGCAGTATCTTTAAAAATCCATTCCAATTGCTGATCAACATCTCTGATTGGATTGCTAAGGTCACTAGAAATACCAAAATTCATAGACCAGTGGAACAAATAGTTTTATAATTGAAATTTTAGTTTCCAAGCATAATTGTAATTTGTTTGGTAATTGTTAATGAGTAATTAATTGTGCTCTCCAAAAGAGCAATTGAATTTTACAGTTTCTAGTTTCACAAGATAACATGCTATACGACAAGTGAGGACATACTTGTCATCTCCTGTATTTCCATTCTCTTAAATTGGATTGCACCTTTCACACCAATTAATTTGGTTATTCAACAAGTTCCCACTACTGCGTATGCCACTTTCTGTACAAATGTGGGAAATAGGACAAAGAAACAAAGACAAATTAGGTGTTACTACTTCACTTAAGATTAAACATAAAAACCAAACCTGCTGTCATTGAGTTGATTCCAACTCATAGGGACCCTATAGGACAGAGTAGAACTGCTCCATAGGGTTTCCAGGGAGTGATTGGTGGATTCAAACTGCTGAACTTTTTGTTTGTCAGCTGTAGCTCTCAACCACTGCGCCACCAGGACTCCTCACTTAAGACTGGAGCAGTGGTGGCACAGTGGTTAAGAGCTTGTCTGCAAACCAAAAGGTCAGCAGTTCCAATCCACCAGCTGCTCCACGGGAACCCTACGGGGCAGTTCTACTCAGTCCTATAGGGTCACTATGAGTTGGAATCAACGTAAGACTAGGGTTTTAGAACTGGAGTTTAACTTTGGAAGTATTTAACACACAAAAATTTAACTACCACGGACATATTTCATTATTTTTACCATCAAGCCATTACCAGAAAAATAAATTTTACTACAATATATTTATTAAGTAGCATTCAATTTTATCATTTTATTTCCTGTTCTTCAAAGCCATATATAGCTGTCAATCTCAGTGAATGGACCGCATGAGATCACTGCTTTTACCACCCCAAATTGAGTTCTACCAGCCACTGTAGTCATATTGAGAGATAAATTCTAATTGATTGTTAAGTACCATAAATGCGACATTTTAGTACACCGGTTTGTTAATGAAAAGAAGGAAAGTAAAAAAGCAAAACAAAAAGAAAATTAAAAAATAAATAAACAAAAACAACTTTTTCTGTGTGTCACACACTATTTTAATTAAGAGACACTCTCACAGAATCATCAGATCAACCAAATGAACTGAGTACTGCAACTATGTAGATTTTACAGATGAAGAAACTGAGGCTTAGAGGCCAGATCTAGTAAGTGTGGGAGACAAGCTTAAAATACATGCAATCTAACTTCAGAACCTTACAATTTTACTGAGTAGCAGACATTGATTTGCGTGGATTTATCACAGATAAATAGTCACAGACTATTACCATTAACCCTTTGAAAATTTCAATGTATTTTGAAAACTCATTGTTAGCTTTCAATTCTTAGGGGAGCTGATGTTATAAACTACTAAGTGAAAGAACTGCCATTCCTTAAACTCTCATCCCTTGCTGAAATAACTAATGGTTGGCTTTAAAGAATATCTGGATGTTTTTCATTAAGATTTGGTGTTTTTGGTTTTTGTTTTAGAGTTTTATGTGAATGAGCCAACTGTTGATGAGCACAGAAATGAACAAGTTCTAAAGGATGAATACTTTGTCTCATTAAACAACAACAAAGAGAGAAGAGGATAATAAAAAAGCAAACTTCTCCAACTTAAAAAATTAGAAATCTGTATTTCAAAACAGTGAATAGTTTGAGAAATTTATAATATTGTAACTGGGCTTTTTGTTTGGTTGTCATTGCTGTTTTTTTCAGGGGACATTTAATGTGTTGCTAAAGAGGTTTTCTATTCTCATAGAAAAACACCTGACACAAATAAAATGGTTTTATTTGAAACAATACAAATGATTGATTAGACCTGTCTAATTTTAATTTCAATTTTCTTCACTTTGAGTGAAACATTAGTGTGTATGACAATCATTCCAACCACTTTTCTACTAAGCTAACAGGGATTCTGATACCAAATTGTGTTCTGTATGACCATTTTAGTAACTATAAGCCATTTTGTTCAACTACACTTTAGCTCCAGGGTTTTGTACCTATTATTTATTTATAAATTATTGAAAAAATAATTTATTAACCATATATTAGACCTTGTGCTAGACAATGAGGATGCACTGATAAGTAAGAAATTAAAGAACAAAACTGTCATTCAAAGGCATTTTTGTTTAGTAGAAGAAACATTTAAATAAACAAAATTACCATAAAAATACATTCCATAGTAGAATTTGATACAGAGTACTCTAAAAAAAAAAAAAAAACCCTTAGTGGTTAACTACATTCTGACTCATAAAACTGCCCCATAGGATTTCCAAGGAGTGGCTGGTGGATTCAAGCTGCCGACCTTTAGATTAGCAACCAAGCTCTTAACCATTATGCCACCAGGGCTTCAGGTTATGATAAAACTAAAAACCCAAACCCATTGCCGTCAACTCAAATCCGACTCATAACGACCCTATGGGACAGAGTAGAACCGCTACATAGGGTTTCCAAGGAGCACCTGGTGGATTCTAACCGTCGACCTTTTGGTTAGCAGTCAAACTCTTAACCACTACACCACCAGGGTTTCCCTGGTTACTATAGGAGCATTCAAATGAAGAGGCTTGATTTTGCTTGGTGAGGAATGGGCAGAGAAGGCTTCACAGACGAGGAGATATTTGAACTGAATTTTGAAGGATAAAAATGTTTTCCATAGGTAGACAAGTGTAAAATATATGAGAAAAGAAACAGATGCTCAGAACCTAAAAATTTAAGTGCAGAAATATAACTTATGAAACAAAAGATGGCTTCCAGAGTTCTACAGGAGTAATGCAAATATAACAATATGTATCAGCTGTCAAAGTTATGAAATTATATGTCACCAGGAAAAATTTCTCAAGTAACCCTGTTGGGTTTTTGACTTACATACATTTTTAAAGTTTCCTGTGACAATGACTAGCACAGGTGAAACTGACTTAAAAAAAAAATTTGCAGTTTTGTTAAAGTATGGTGTTGTTGTTGCTACATGCCATCTAGTTGATTCTAAATCATAGTGACCCTATACTGTACAACAGAGTAGAATAAGTTGCATGTATTTAAATTGTAGAATTTAATGACTTGTAAAATTTGTAGACATCTGTTAAACCATCATCTCAATCAAGATATCAAACGTATCTATCATCCCTAAATGTTTTCTTACATCTTTTTGTAATCTCTTCCTACTTCTCCCTAACCCACTCTTGGGAAATCATAGGCCTATTTTGCATTACCATAGATTAATCAGCATTGTGTAGAGTTTTAGATAAAAGGAACCATACTTTATGTACTCTTTATCATTTTTCTTCTTTCACTTAGCTTGATTATTTTGCAAGTCATCCATATTGTTTATAGTTTGTTTCTTTTATTGATGTTCCTTGTACAGATGTGCGACAATTTATCCATTCACCTGTTGATGGATATTTGAGTTGTTAATAGTTTTTGCATCAATTGCTCATATGCAAGTTCTAGTTGAAGCTGAAAAAAATTAAAATAAGTCCATGAGAACCAAAATACAGCCTTAAGTATATCCCACCTGAATTTGGAGACCATCTCAAGAAGAGATTTGATGATTGAACACTAATGACTGAAGAGCAGATGAACTGTGGGATGACATCAAAGGCATTATATGTGAAGAAAGCAAAAGGCCATCAAAAAGACAGGAAAGAAAGAAAAGACCAAAATGGATGCTAGAAGAGACGGTGAAACTTGCTCTTGAATGCAGAGTAGCTAAAGTGAAAGGAAGAAATGACGAAGTAAAAGAGCTGAACAGAAGACACTGTTCAGTACTATAATGAAATGTGCAAAACCCTGGAGTTAGAAAACCAAAAGGGAAGAACATGCTCAGCACTTCTCAAGCTGAAAGAACTGAAGGAAAAATTCAAGCCTTAAGTTGCAATATTGAAGGATTTTCTGGGCAAAATATTGAAAGTCACAGGAAGAAGCAAACGAAGATAAAAAGAATACACAGGGTCAAGGTACCAAAAAGAATTTATCGATGCTCAACAATTTCAGGAGGTAGCACGTGATCAAGAACTGACAGCATGGAAGGAAAAAGTTCAAGCTGCATTGATGGCGTTGGTGAATAATAAGGCTCCAGGAATTGAAGGAATATCAACTGAGATGTTTCAACATATGTATGCAGTGCCGGAGATGCTCACTAGTCTATGCTATGAAATTTAGAAGATAGCTACTTGGCCAATCGACTGGAAAAGGTTCATATTGATGCCCATTCCAACGAAAGGTGATCAAACAGAATGGGGAAATTATCAAACGATATCATTAATATCATGCACAAGTAAAATTCTGCTGAAGATAATTCAAAAATGGTTGCAGCAGTATAACCCCAGGGAACTGCCAGAAATTCAAACCCGATTCAGAAGAGGATGTAGAATGAGAAATATCATTGCTGATGTCAAATGAATCTTAGCTGAAAGAAGAGAATACCATAAAGAGGTTTGCTTGTGTTTTATTGACTATGCAAAGGCATTCAACTGTTTGAATCATAACAAATTATGGATATCACGTCAAAGAATGGGAATTCCAGAACACTTAATTGTGCTCATGTGGAACCTGTACATAGACAAAGACACATTAATTCAAACATAACAAGGGGATACTGCGTGGTTTTTAGATAAGGAAAGGTGTGTGTCAATATTGTATTCTTTCACCATACTTATTTAATCTGTATACTGAGCAAATAATCTGACATGCTGTACTGTATAAAGAAAAACATGGCATCAGGATTGGCAGAAGACTCATTAACAACCTGTAATATGCAGATGACACAACCTTGCTTGTTGGAAGTGAAGAAGATTTGAAGCACTTACTGATAAACATCAAAAACTACAGCCTTCAGTATGGATTACACAACAACATAAAGAAAACAAAAATCCTTATCACTGGACCAATAAACAACATCATGATGAATGGAGAAAATATGGAAGTTATCAAGGATTTCATTTTACTTGGATCCACAATCAATGCCCAGAAAAGCAGCAGTCAAGAAACCAAACAACATATTGTATTGGGCAAATCTGCTGCAAAAGACCTCTTTAAAGTGTTGAAAAGCAAAGATATCACTTTGAGGATTAAGGTGCGCCTGAACCAAGCCATGGCATTTTCAATCACTTCATATGCATGGGAAAGCTGGACAATGAATAAGGAAGACCAAAGAAGAATTGATGTCTTTGAATTGTGGTGTTGGTGAAGAATACTGAAAATGCCATGGACTTCCAGAAAAACGAACAAGTCTGTCTTGAACGATGTACAGCCAGATTGCTCCTTGGAAGCAAGGATGATGGCAAGACTTCATCTCACATACTTTGGACATGTTATCAGGAGAGACCAGTCCCTGGAGAAGGACATCATGCTTGATAAAGTACAGAGTCAGTGAAAAAGAGGAAGACCCTCAACGAGATGTATTTACACAGTGGCTGCAAAAATGGGCTCAAGCGTAGTAACAATTGTGAGGATGGAGCAGAAGTAGGCAGTGGTTTGCTCTGTTGTGCATAGGGTCACAATGAGTAGGAAATGACTTGATGGCACCTAATGGCAACAAAATAACTGTTTTTGGCTATTACAAATAAAATTGCTATGGACAGTTGTGTACAAGTCATCGTATGGACATGTGCTTTCATTTTTTCTTATGAAATATCTAGTAGTGTAATATCTGGGTTGTAGTTCACCTGTATATTTGACTTTTTAAGAACTTGTCAAACTATTTTTCAAAGAAATGATCTCATTTTATACTCCCACCTACAATGATTGAGGGATGTAATTGTTCCATGTCCTTGCAACAGTGTAGTATGATCAGTTGTTTGTTTATTTTTAATTCTAGCCATGCTAGTGGGCATGTAAAGATACCTTACTGTAATTTTAATTTACATTTCCCTAAGGACTAATGATGTTGAACATCTTTATATATATATGTGTGTATATATATATATATTTGATATTGAGAACAAAATAAAGTAAGTTAAATTCAAGGGTAAGACTTTGACCTAATAGAAGTAAAGGAAGAAAAATTAACTTCTCTGTTTATCGTATCCAGCTAAATATCATTTTAAGCTAATATATATATTTTTTTCTTTTAAGACTTCCACTTTTGATCTAAATGGTCCCTTGGGTTCAGAAATAAAAATGAAAAGACAAGCAAAATATTTGTACAACAGAAGGATTGCCGCCTTTGATACCATCTAAAAGATTTTATTCTTAAATTCTGTTTGGGATCTTTTTGCTGGGATTACATCAAAAGAATTAAAAGACTATTCTGAAGTACCCGGTTGTCGTAACTATTCCAGGATTAGAACACTACAGCTTTCTGCCATTCTGTACCAGCAATATTGGGGCTATCCAGAATGCATTTGAACAGAACAATTAAGGGATATAATTTTGACTTTTTTTTTCTTCCCTGGTTCCATCTCTTGAATCCTACGTCACTTTGACTTATTAATGTTTGAGTGAACTAAGTGTTATTGTTTGTGGTTCCAAAGAGGAAAGTTAAGCAATACTCCTTGGTTTCAAACTCCAAGTCCTTGATTTGCTAGGTGTGTGACTTTGGGCAAGTTGTGTAATCCCTCCATATCACAACGCCCTCAATTATAAAATGGAGATTGTTAGTATCTCTCTCCCAGAACAATTAATATTAGTAACTGAATAATATATGCAAGTCATTTAGAAAATATAATATACACTAACTTCAGGATATTATGAAGCTCTGTTATATAAAACATGATTTATGACTCTAACTTCCAGAGATTTTTGTTGGATTTAATACAATATCATGTGAAAAATTGTCTGACACTCTTTTCTTCATCTCCCAACCCCAATGCAGTAAACCTGAAGATGTTCTCAAATTATATTTTTGTGGCTGATTACTTTAAATCTTGTTGCAAAAAAAAAAGGTTCATGTAAAAAAAGTTGATCTGGGTAGAGGCGTGGTCAACATGGCGGAGTAGTTAGATGCTTCCTATATCCCTCTTACAACAAAGACCTGGAAAAACAAGTGATTTGATTTTATGTGAACAACTAGCAACCCTGAACAAGGCAAGGTCAAGAAATCCATCTGAGTCATACCAGAGAGGAAGACCATTTGGAAGAGGTGAGGAGTGCTAGAGCTGCGATGGCTAAACTGCAGAGACACAGCCAAGCCGGTTTGCGGTGAAGCAGGCAAACAGCTGTGCCATGTGCACGCTCGAGAAGCAGTTTCCAGATCGAGAGAGACCCAGCAGCAGAGATTCTGCTTGGACACTCGGAACCAGTGAAGAGCAGCTCCCAAGAGGCTAGGATAAGTACATGCGTGCACCCTTTTCCAGCGATGAAAAAAAAAAAAAAGCCCATTTGGGAGAAACCTCTCTTCCTTTTACCTCGCCCTCCCTGCTCTGCACTCGGTAAGAAGTAGATCCCAGAAGGTGCCCTGACCCATTCTCCTGGCCTTGCAGAGGGAACAAATAAGCTGCTGGCTCCCCTAGTCCAGGAAAACAGGGTCAGCACAGCTCCTCTGCTGGCCACAGAAATCAGGGGTCTGCAGACTCTGAGTGCCATACAGCCCTGTATAGACTTGTGGGGACCCATCTCAACAGCGTTAGCCCTCACTGCCACAGTACAATAGGGAAACGATCTGAAATTTAACTTCAAATGCTTCAGCTGTGAACGGGCAGATCTGTGACCCTTGAAACAGCCCTGCCCCTCAAGTAGGCACTTTTATCGATTTGCAACAGGGTCTTGAAGACTGGTGGTAGCTCCTAAAGTGCCTAGTCACCTGTTGGAGGAGTTCAAGAAAAAGTGGTGCCCTCGAGTCTTTACAGCCAACATACTGGGGTGATCTTAGCCCGGCTGCAAAACTCACCTACCTATTCACCATAGAGAATAGGGACGCACTTTACTTTCAGACTCTCAGGGGCAGCAGTCAGCTGACTCAGCACATGATCCCCTACCACAGCCAGAGTCCAATGCCTGTACCAATCACCCATGACTCTTTAGGACTGGGGGTGAGAGCCTGCATCACACACTTGGTGACTGACTGCCTGCACACCCGAGCTGATCCCATATAAGAAATTTTAATGGACTCAGGTGTGCACATACTTAGTTACAGAACTAACTACCTGGTGACAGGACATTAGACAACAAAAGATGTCAAAAATCAAACTAGTGCGCACAGGCAGCCTATTTGGGCATATCAAAACAAAACATAATAAGAAGCTAGGTCTCACTAAGCAAAAACAAAATAAAATTATAATAAACTATTGATGGCTTGAAGACAACAGTCAATATCAAGTCACATAAAGAGGCAGTCCATGATGGCTTCAGCAAGCTCCCAAAATAAAGAATCAATACATTCTCTGGAGGAAGAGAACTTCTTGGAATTACCAGAGACAGACTACAAAAGATTAATATACAGAACTCTTCTAGAAATACGAAAGGAAATTTGACAGAATGCAGAAACATCCAGGCAACATACATATAGTAGTAGCAGAACTTAAAAAAGTTATTCAAGAACATAATGCCAAATTTAAAAGGCTGCAAGAATCCATAGAGAGACAGCAATCAGAAATCCAGAAGATTAACAATAAAATGTCAGAATTAGACAACTCAATAGAAAGTCATAGGAGCAGAATTCAGGCAGTAGAAGTTAGAATAGGTGACATTGAAGATAAAGCTCTTGATGCCAACTTATTTGAGGAAAAATCAGATAAAAGAATTAAAAAGAATGAAGAAACTCTAAGAGTCATGTGGGACTCTATCAAGAGAAATAACCTACGAGTGATTGGAGTACCAGAATGGGAGGGATAACAGAAAAAACAGAGAAAGTTGTTGAAGATTTGTTAACAGAAAACTTCCCTGATATCATGAAAGGTGAGAAGATATCTAACCAAGATGCACATTGAACCACACATAAGGTAGATCCCAAAAGAAGTCACCAAGACATATTATAAGCAAACTTACCAAAACCAAAGATAAAGAATTTTAAGAGTGGCTAGGGATAAAAGAAAAGTCATCTACAAAGGAGAGACAATGAGAATAAGCTTAGACTACTCAGCAGAAACCATGCAGGCTAAAAGGCAATGGGATGACATATTCAAAGCCTTGAAGGAAAATAACTGTCAGCCAAGAGTTATATATCCAGCAAAACTGTCTCTCAAATAAGATGGCAAAATTAGGGCATTTCCAGATAAACAGAAGTTCAGGGAATTTGCAAAAGCTAAACCAAAATTACAAGAAATACTAAAGGGAGTCCTATGGTTAGATAATCAATAACACTAGCTAACAACGCAAGACTAGAACACAGGACAGAGCAACCATATACTGACTCAGATATGGAAATCAAAATTACATCAAAGCTAAAACACTGAAAATAGGGAAACAAATATCAATATTTGTTTAAAAAAAGAAGGATAATATTAAAACAAAAAAAGAGGGACTTAAAAAATAGAGACATTTATTTTCTATATGGAGGGGAACTTAAGGCAATATAAAGTAACAAAAGACTGGTAGAAACTTAGAAAATTAGAGGTAAATATTAAGGGAACCACAAAGGATCTAACAATCCTACAAATCAAACTAAAAAAGTAGAAAAACGTAAAGACCCAGCAAACACAAAATCTACAACAAAGAAAAAGATGAAACAAAAATACATAAAGAAAAACTACTCAGCCCAGAAAATTGAGGAGAACAAAGAAACTGAACAACACACAAAACGAGATATCAGGATGATTGCACTAAACTCATACCTATCAATAATTAAAAGCTGAATATAAACGGAATTAATGCACCAATAAAGAGAAGGAGAATGGCAGATTGGATAAAAAAGCATGATCCATCTATATGCTGCCTACAAGAGACACACCTTAGACATAAACACACAAACAGGCTAAAACTCAAAGGATAGAAAAAATATATCAAGTAAAAAACACTCAAAAAAGAGCAGGAGAGGCAATATTAATCTCTGACAAAATAGACTTTAAAGTAAAATCCACCACAAAAGATAAAGAAGAGCACTAAAGAATGATTAAAGGGTCAATACACCAGAAGAACATAACTATAATAAATATTTATGCACCCAACGACAGGGCTCCAAAATACATAAAATAAATTCTAACAGCTCTGAAGAGAGAGAGAGACAGCTCCACAATAGTAGTAGGAAACTTCAACACACCACTTTCAATGAAGGACAGAACATCCAGAAAGAAGCTCAACAAAGACACAGAAGAGCTAAATGCTACAATCAACCAACTTGATCTCACAGACATATACCGAACTCTGCACACAACAGCATCCAAGTATACTTTCTTTTCCAATGCACATGGAACATTCTCCAGAATAGACCACGTATTAGACCATAAAACAAGCCTTAACAAAATCCAAAGCATCGAAATATTACAAAGCATCTCTTCTGACCATAAAGTCATACAAGTGGAAATCAACAACACAAAAATCAAGGAAAAAAAATCAAACACATGGAAACTGAACAACACATTGCTCAAAAACTACTGGCTTATAAAAGAAATTAAGGATGTAATAAAGAAATTCATAGACTCAAATGAGAATGAAAACACATCCTAGCAGAACCTTTGAGACACAGCAAAAGCAGTGGTCAGAGGTCAGTTTATAGCAATAAACACACACATCCAAAACCAAGAAAGGCTCATAATCAAAGCATTAACCCTACAACTGGAACAAGTAGAAAGAGGGCAGCAAAAGAAGCCTACAGGTGCGAGAAGGAAGGAAATAATAAGAATTAGAGCAGAATTAAATGAAATAGAGAATAGAAAAACAATTGAAAGAGTTAACAAATCCAAAAGCTGGTTCTTTGAAAAGATCAACAAAATTGATAAACCATTGGCCAAACTGACGAAAGAAAAACTGGAGAGGAAGCAGATAACCCATATAAGAAATGAGATGGTTGATATCACAACAGACCCAACTGAAATTAAAAGAATCATAACATGAAAAACTATTTTCTTCTGTAAGCCTTCATCTTAAGTGAGAATAACAGCACAGTTGGAAGAGCGTAGTCAATGTCACTGAACTGTGAATGTAGAAATTTTTGAAATGGTGTATCTTTGGCCATCTGTAATTTTCATCAAAAAAAAAAAAAAAAAGGTTGCAAATTTAGAGGCTTAATACGTTGTGGGGTTGTTAACCAATGTCATAGAACAACATGTGTACTACTATTTCATGAGAAACTATTTGTTCTGTAAGCTTTCACCTGAAGTACAATAAAATATAAAAAAAAAAAAAGAATCATAAGAGAATACTATGAAAAATTGTACTCTGACAAATTTGAAAACCTAGAGGAAATGGACAAATTTCTAGAGACTCACTACCTACCTAAATTAACACAAACAGAGGTAGAACAACTAAATAAACCCATAACAAAAGAAGAGATTGAAAAGGTTATTAAAAAACTGCCAACAAAAAAAAGCCCTGGCCTGGATGGCTTCACTGGAGAAGTTTACCAAACTTTCAGAGAAGAGATAACACCAATTCTACTAAAGGAATTTCAGAACATAGAAACGGGTGGAATACTCCCAAACTCATTCTATGAAGCCAGCATAACCCTGATACAAAAACCAGGTAAAGACACTGCAAAAATAGAAAATTAGAGACCAGTATCTCTCATGAACATTGACGCAAAAATCCTCCACAAAATTTTAGCCAATAGAATTCAGCAACATATCAAAAAAATAATTCACCACGACCAAGTGGGATTTATACCAGGTATGCAGGGAAGGTTCAACATTAGAAAAACAGTGAACATAATCCATCACATAAATAAAACAAATGACAAGAACCACATGATCTTATCAATCAATGCAGAAAAGACATCCAACAAAGCCCAATATCCATTCATGATAAAAACTCTAAAAAAAAATAAGAATAGACAGGAAATTCCTCAGTATAATTAAAGGCATTTATACAAAACCAATAGCCAACATCAGCCTGAATGGAGAGACTTTGAAAGCATTCTTCTTGAGAAGGGGAACCAGACAAGGAGGCCCTTTATCACCACGCTTATTCAACATTGTGCTCGAGGTCCTAGCCAGAGCAGTTAGGCTAGAAAAAGAAATAAAGGGCATCCAGATAGATACTGAACCAGTCAAAGTATCTCTATTTGCAGATGATATGATCTTATACACAGAAAAACCTAAGGAATCCACAAGAAAACTACTGGAACTAACACAAGATTTCAGCAAATTTCAGGACATAAGATAAACATACAAAAATAAATTGGATTCCTTTACACCAACAAAGAGAACCTTGAAGAGGAAATCACCAAATCAGTACCATTTACAATAGCCCCCAAGAAGATAAAATACTTAGGAATAAATCTAACCAGATAAGTAAAAGATCTTTACAGAGAAAACTACAAGACACTACTGCAAGAAACTAAACGAGACCGGCATAAGTGGAAAAATATACCTTGCTCATGGATAGGTAGACTCAACATAGTGAAAATGTCAATTCTACCCAAAGCAATCTACAGATACAATGCAATCTTGATCTAAATTCCAGTAGCGTTTTTTAATGAGATGGAGAAACAAATCACCAACTTCATATGGAAAGGGAAGAGGCCCTGAATAAATAAAGTATTACTCAAGAAGAAGAACAAAGTGGGAGGCCTTACACTACCTGATTTTAAGACATATTTTACTGCCATGGTAGTCAAGACAGCCTGGTACTGGTACAATAACAGATACATAGACCAATGGAACAGAGTTGAGAATCCAGGTATGAGCTCCTCCACCTATGAGCAGCTAATATTTGACAAAGGCCCAAAGTCCATTAATTGTGGAAAAGAAAGTCTCTTTAAAAAATGGTGCTGGCATAATTGGATATCTATATGCAAAAAACTGAAACAAGACCCATATCTCACACGATGTACAAAAACGAACTCAAAATGGATCAAAGACTTAAATATAAAATCAAAAATGATAAAGATCATGGGAGAAAAAATAAGGACAATGCTAGGGGCCCTAATACATGGCATAAACACAATACAAACCATAAGTAACAATGCACAAGCACCGGAAGAGAGACTAGATAAATGGGAGCTCCTAAAAATCAAACACTTATGCTCATCCAAAGACTTCACCAAAAGTAAAAAGACAACCTACAGACTGGGAAAAAATTTTTGGCTGCGACAAATCCGATCAGCGTTTAATCTCTAAAATCTACAAGATACTCCAACAGCATAAATACAAATAATCCAATTAAAAAATGAGCAAAGGATATGAACAGGCACTTCACCAAAGAAGTTATTCAGACAGCTAACAGACACATAAAGAAATGCTCACTATCATTAGCCATCAGAGAAATGCAGATCAAAACTACAATGAGGAGGCAGGGCAAGATGGCGCTCTAGGCAGAAGCACCACGCCGTCCCTCCACAGCAAAGATCCGAAAAACTAAGCCTAACAGAGAATCAACAATCCTGAAACCCTAGAACACCAAATGAAGAGATAAAGAACTCAGCCAAACTCCAAATGGAGTGAGAATACTAAAAGAGAACGGAGAGCGAGGAGAGACTCATGCAGAGATTCCTTACCAGCTAACGCAGCGTGGATCCACCATCTTGGATTCCTATCGGAGACCAGTGAACGGGAGAGCAGCCTTGCAGAGCGTCCAGTGGGAGACAGAACGACCGGTAAACTGCGGTGCGCGCTTTCCCACTACCCCACCCCTCTCCACCTCGGCTGGTGCTCCCCTGCTTTCCGTGGCCAGGGTCCCTGGGCTGGGGGGCACCGGTGCTTGGATTCCGTGCGCCCCTGGGCTGGCGGCTTTATGAGAACTGTTTGCTGGCTGCTGGCGAAGCTTTTCCTGCCGCCTCCCCCTCCTTTTGCCTGAGTGCCTGGTTCCGAGTGCCGTCTTGGCTCTCTCCTGCGGGGCTGTGGGGCTGCGTTCGGGGGTGTGGCTGCTTCCAGGTGTGGGCTGCTGCGCTGGTGAGATCCCGGGGCCTTTGTTCATTCGCCCCTCTGCTTCCCGTGGCCACAGTCTCTTAACCCCGAGACTGCCGGCTGCTTGGAATTCGCGCCCCTGAGTGGGGGCTCTCTGGGTCCCATTTGTTGGCCGTTGATGTGGCATTTTCTGCTTCTTCTGGTTTCTTGCTTACCTCTCGCTGCGTCCCCCTCCTTTTACTCGGGTGCCTGGTTCCGAGCGCCGTCTTTGGTCTCTCTTGCGGGGCTGTGGGGCTGTGTTCGGGCGTGTGGCTGCTTCCAGGTCTGGGGTGCCGTGCTGTAGATGTAGATTATGTAGATGTAGAGCATAATTTTAACTCCCCACCCCCCCAAAAAAAAAAAGACCAGATTTACTGGCCTAAAGAATACTGGAGAAACCTCAAGAGTGTGGCCCCCAGACACCCTTTCAGCTCAGAGGTGAATTTACCTTCGAGGTTCGATGTTAAGCCTGGGAGTGGTCAGCCCAGTAAAACTAAATGGGACTAACGAGGTACAGGAGTCCGGTGACAAAGGCCAGAAGGCAGAGGGGGAACAGGAAGCTGATGCTAAGGAACACAAATTGAGTAAGGACACTGTCGATGTGTTGTGAGATTGTTGACCACTGTTATAGGGCAACATTTGTAGTAACTATTAAATGGGAGGCTGTATTGTCCTGTAAGCCTTCATCTTGGGTGAGAATGGCAGCACAATTGGAAGAGCATAGTCAATATCACTTAAATGTGTAAGTAAAAAGTTTTGAAATGGGGTTAAAATAAAATAAAATAAAAACCAAATGAGACTAATGAGGTACAGTAGTCCAGTGACAAGGGCCAGAAGACAGAAGGGGACAAGGAAGTCCCCTGGTGATAGGGAACACAAGGTGGAGTAAGGATATTCTTGATGTGTTGTGAGATTGTTAACCATTGTCATAGGGAACATGCGTAGTAACTGTTAAATGAAAAACTATTTTGTTCTGTAAGCCTTCATCTTAAGTGAGAATAACAGCACAGTTGGAAGAGAGTAGTCAATGTCACTGAACTGTGTATGTAGAAATTTTTGAAATGGTGTATCTTTGGCTATCTGTATTTTCATCAAAAAAAAAAAGGTTGAGAATTTAGAGGCTTAATATGTTGTGGGGTTGTTAATCAATGTCATAGAACAACATGTGTACTACTATTTCATGAGAAACTATTTGTTCTGTAAGCTTTCACCTGAAGTACTATAAAATATAAAAAAAATAATAATAATAAGATCACAGAAGGTTCCTTTACACTTTTCTTGAAGTATAAAATAAATTTTATTTTCATACTAAAAAAAAATACTACAATGAGATATCATCTCACCCCAACAAGGCTAGCATAAAACAAACAAAAGCAAACAAAATAACAAATGCTGGAAAGGTTGTGGAGAGACTGGAACACTTATACACTGTTGGTGGGAATGTAAAATGGTACAACCACTTTGGAAATCGATTTGGCACCTCCTTAAAAAGCTAGAAATAGGAGTACCATACAATGCAGCTATCCCGCTCCTTGGAATGTAGCCTAGATCAACAAGAGCCATCACAAGAATAGATATATGCACACCCATGTTATTCGCAGCACTGTTCACAATAGGCAAAGGATGGAAGCAACCTAAGTGCCCATCGATGGACGAATGTATAAACAAACTATGGTATATCCACACAATGGAATATTATGCAATGATAAAGAACAATGATGAAGCTGTGAAACATCGTATAACATAGTGGAAGCTAGAACTTCTTATGCTGAGTGAATTTAGTCAGACACAGAAGGACAAATACTGTATAAGACCACTATTATAAGAACTCAAGTAAACGTTTAAACACAGAAGAAATCATTCTTTGATGGTTACGGGGTTGGGGAGGGAGGGTGAGGGTTATTCACTAACTAGATAGTAGATAAGAATTATCTTAGGTGAAGGGAAGGACAGTACACACTACAGGGGAAGCCAGCACAACTGGACTAAACCAAAGCTAAGAAGTTTCCTCAATACAATCAAATAGTTTGAGAGACAGAGTAGCAAGGTTGCAGGGTCTGGGGACCATGTTTTCCGGGGACATCTATGTCAATTGGCATAACAAACCTTACTAAGAAAATGTTCATCATCCTACTTTGGTGAGTGGCATCTGGGGTCTTAAAAGCTTGCAAGCGGCCATCTAAGATGTATCAGTTTGTCCCAACCACTTGGAGTAAAGGAGAATGAAGAACTCCAAAGACACAAGGAAAGTATTGGCCGAAGAGACAGAATGGGCCACATAAACCAGAGACTTCATCAGCCTGAGACCAGAAGAGCTAGATGGTGCCCGGCTACCACCAATTACTGCCCTGACAGGGAATGCAACAGAGGGCCCATGATGGAGCAGTAGAACGATGGGATACAGAACTCAAATTCTAGTAAGAAGACCAGACTTAATGGTCTGACTAAGACTGGAGGTGCCCCAGAAAGCATGGGCCCTGGTCTCTCCATCACCCCAGAACTAAAACAATTTCCGAGGCCAACTCTTCAGACAGGGATTAGACTGGACTGTGGGACATAAAGTGATACTTGTGAAGAATGCACCTCTTAGACAAGTAGGTACAAGAGACCAAAGGGGTGGCTCCTGTCCAGAGGTGAGAGGGGAAGACAGAGATAGAGAGGAGCTGGTTGAATGTTCATGGGGAGTCGGGGGTGGAGGGGAGGAGTGTGCTGTTGCAGAATTTGGTGGGCAGTTGGGGTCTCATAACAATGTATGTTAAAAAAAAATTCTGTATGGGAGACTAACTTGAAATATAAACTTCATTTAATTACAACAATAAAAAATAAAATTAAAAAAAAGTTTATCTGTATTGTTATCTATTATCAAGACAGTTCTAATTCCAACAAAGCAAATCTTGGCAGATTTTTGCTATTCTCTTTTCTTGATTTTAGTTCAGCTATGAGGGGCCAAGAGCCAATTCCAATATATTTCCTGGAATATCAAATCAATCAAAATGCCTACATCTCTCGTACATCTTTTTGATTCAATATATATAGATACCAAAAACAAAATAAAGGAAAGAAATATATCAATCGTCTTGATTGCTGAAGAGATCATATCTTTGCATTTCTTGATTTATGTTCACTTTTACATGTCAGCCATGACACTGTGTGTGAAAGAATGAGTACACCCACTAAAATGAATGATGGTTAATTAAAAATAAAAGGTATGAGAAACTCGAATTTTTATCTTTTTTTCCCTCTGCTTTGCAAATTTATCTTTTAACAACCTCAGGGACAAATGTTGACTGATGCTGGTTGATGAAGATTTTGAGAGAAGAACTTTTTTGGAGAAAATCATTTCAGGTGGAAATACCTCATATTGTTTTCCCACAGGTAATTTTACTTAAAAGGCTCTTTGTAAAAATGCATTTTGCAAATTTTAATTATCTGACCATTAAGAAAAACAGTTTTCCATTGAAAGAAAAAAAATTACCACCCAAGAATAATATATCCTGCAAAACTTTCATTAAAATATAATGGTGACATTAGGACATTTTCAGAGAAACAGAAATTAAAGGAATATGTAAAAACCAAATCAAACTTACAAGAATTATTAAAGGGAGTACTTCAGTTTGAGAATAAATGACATCAGATGACAGCCTGAATCTAGGCTGCGAGATCACACCAGCCAGATACCAACCTAAGAAATGAACTATCAAGGACTATTTAAAACCAAAAGATTTACAACAGGAAACCAGAAAGATTAATCTGCAAATGACAACAATATCAGAACAATAAAAGTGGGAATTAAAGGTATAGGTATAGAACTTTCTATTAGAGAGGAAGGAAAGAAGATATCAAGTAATAATAGACTGGTTCAAACCTAGGAAGATAAGGATAAATTTCAAGGTAACCACAAAGAAAGTTAACAAATCTACTAACCAAACTAAAGAAGAAAAGCATGCAGTCTCAGTAAAAACAAAAGAAATGGAAAAAAAAAAAATCCATGAACAAAAGGAATTCAGCACAGGAGATTAAGAGGAACAAAAAAAAAAAAAAAAAAAGCACTATAAAATGACAACAATAAACTCACACCTATCAATAATTACAATTAATGTACATGGCTTAAATGCACCCACAAAGAGACAGAGAGTGATAGAATGGATTAAAAAACAGGATCCATCATTATGCTGTCTATAAGAGACATGCCTTAGAAACAAAGACATAAGTTTATTTAAAATAAAAGGATGGAAAAAAATATATCAAGCAAACAGCCACCAAAAAAAGAACAGGAGTGGCAATACTCATCTTAGATAAAATAGACTTTAAAACAAAATTCATCATAAAAGACAAAGAAAAGTATTATATCATGATTAAAGGGATGATCCATCATGAAGACATAACCATAATAAATATCTAGGCACCCAATTACAGGGCTGCAAAATACATAAAACAAACTTTAACAGCACTGAAAAAAGAAATTGACAGTTCCACTATAATAGTAGAAGACTTCAACACACCAATCTCGATAAAGGACAGAATATCTAGAAAGAAACTCACAAAGATACTGAAGATCTAAAAGCCACTATCAGCCAACTTGAACTCGTAGACATATAAAGAACACTTCACCCAACAGCAGCAAAGAACACATTCTTTTCTAACTCAAATGGAACATTCTTCAGAATAGACCACATCTGAGGCCACAAAGCAGTCCTCAACAAAATCTAAAACATTAAGATAATACAAAGTATCTTCTCTGGTCACAACACCATCAAAGTATAAATTAACAGGAAGAGCAAGTAAAAAAAAAAAAAAAATCAATTATATGGAAACTAAATAACACCCTGCTTAAAAATCACTGGGTAGCAGAAGAAATCAGAGATAGAATAAAAAAATTCCTAGAATCAAATGAAAATGAAAACACATTATACCAAAACCTTTGGG
Source organism: Dugong dugon (assembly GCA_030035585.1). NCBI lineage: Eukaryota > Metazoa > Chordata > Mammalia > Sirenia > Dugongidae > Dugong > Dugong dugon. Next base: position 111,146,335 of record CM057467.1, read on the forward strand.
ACACAGCAAAGACAGTGCTCAGAGGTCAATTTAAAACAATAGACGCACACATCAGAAAAGAAGAAAAGGACAGAATCTAAACATTAGCTACACAACTCGAACAAATAGAAAGAGAACAGTCAAAGAAGCCTACAGCCACCAGAAGAAAGAAAATAATAAAGATAAGAGCAGAAATAAATGAAATAGGGAATAGAAAAACAATCAACAAAATCAAAAGTTGGTTCTTTGAAAGGATCAACAAAAATGACAAAGCACTAACAAAACTGACAAAAGAAAAACAGGAGAGGATGCAAATAACCCAAATAAGAAATGAAATGGGAGACATTGGAACAGACCCAGTTGAAATAAAAAGGATCATAACACAGTATTATGAAAAACTATACTTCAACAAATTTTGAAAATTTAGAGGAAATGGACAAATTTCTAGAAACACATTACCTGCCGAAACAATCACAAATTGATGTTGAAAATCTAAACAGACCCGTAACAAGAGAAGAGATTGAAAAGATAATAATAATAAAAAAAATCTTCCAATAAAAAAAGTCCTGGCCCAGATAGCTGTGCTGACAAATTTTACCAAACATTCAGAGAAGAGTTTATACCAGTACTACTCAAATTATTTCAGAATGTAGAAAAGGAAGGGATACTTCCAAATTCGTTCTACAAAGCTAGCATAACCCTGATATGAAAACCAGGCAAAAACACCACAAAAAAAATTAGAGACCAATATCTCTCATGAATATAGATGCAAAAATATTCAAAAAAATTCTCACCAATAGAATTCAGCATCGTATCAAAAAAGTAAAACACTACGATCAAGTAGGATTCATACCAGTTATGCAAGGATGGTTCCACATTAGAAAATTAATCAACATTGTCCATCACATAAATAAAAGTAAATTAAAAAATCACATGATCACCTCAATCAACGTAGAAAAGGCATTCAACAAAGTCTAACACCCATTCCTGATAAAAACTCTCAATAAAATAGGCATAGAAGGGAAATTCCTCAACAGAATAAAGGACATCTATGCAAAACTGATAGCCAACATCATTCTTAATGGAGACAGGCTGAAAACATTCCCCTTGAGAACAGAAACAACAGAAGGATGTCCTTTACCACCACGCCTATTTAACATTGTGCTGGAAGTCCTAGCTAGGGCAATAAGGCCAGAAAAAGAAATAAAGGGCATCCAAATTAGTAATCAAGAAGTTAAATTGTCCCTATTTGCAGATGATATGATCCTATATATATAGAAAACCTAAAAGTCTCCACAAGAAAACTACTGGAACTAATAGAAAGATTCAGTAGAGTAGCAGGATACAACATAAAAATACAAAAATCAGTTGAATTTCTATATACCAATAAAGAGAATGATGAAAAGGAAATCAAGAAAACAACATCATTTATAATAGCACTAAAAAAAAAAAATACTTAGGAATAAATCTAACCAGGGATGTAAAAGACCTATACAAAGAAAACTACAAAACACTACTACAGAAAACAAGAGAGATCTACATAAATGGAAAAACATACCATGCTCATGTATCTGTAGACTCAACATAGTGAAAATGATAATTCTACCCAAAGCAATCTACAAATACAATGCTATCCCAATCCAAATACCAACAACATTCTTTGAAGAGATGGAAAAGCAATCATTAACTTTATAAGGAAAGGAAAGAGGTCCTGGATAAGTAAAGCATTATTGAAGAAGAAGAAGAAAGTAGGAGGACTCACACTATCTTATCTCAGAACCTACTATACAGGTAAGGTAGTCAGAATAGACTGGTACTGGTACAATGACAGACACAATTATCAATGGAACAGAATCGAGAACCCAGATGTACATCTATCCATTTATGGTCACCTGATCTTTGACAAGGGCCCAAAGTCCATCAAATGAGGAAAAGACAGTCTTTTTAACAAATAGTGCTGACAAAATTGGATGTCCATCTGCAAAAAAAAATGAAACAGGACCCATACCACACAACATACACAAAAAATAATTCAAAATGGATCAAAAACCTAAATATAAAACCAGAAACTATAAAGATCATAGAAGAAAAAATAAGATCAATGCCAGAGACCCAAATACATGGCATTTACAGGATAGAAACCAATAGCTAACAACATACACCAGAAGATAACCTAGATAACTGGGATCTTCTAAAAATTAAACACTTATACTCATCAAAAGAATTCACCAAAAGAGTAAAAAGAAAACCTACAGACTGGGAAAAAAATTTGGCTATTACAAATCTGACAAAAGTCTAATCTATAAAATTTACAGGAAAATCCAACACCTCTACAACAAAAAGACAAATAATTCGATTTAAAAAATGGGCAAAGGAAATGAACAGACACCTCACTAAAGAAGACATTCAAGCAGCTAACAGACACAAAAGAAAATGCTCAGGGTCACTAACCATGAGAGAAACACAAATAAAAACCACAGTGAGATACCATCTCACCCCAGCATTATTGGCATGAATTACCAAAAAAAAAAAAAAACAGAAAATAACAAATGTTGGAGAGGCTACAGAGAGATTAGAAGCCTTATGACTGCTGGTGGGAATGCAAAATGGTACATCAATTTTGTAAAATGATATGGCAGTTCCTTAGAAAGCTAGAAATACAAATACCGTATGAGCCAGCTATTCCACTCCTAGAAATATATCCTAGAGAAATAAGAGCCATCACATGAATAGACATATGCACACCCATGTTCATTGCAGCATTGTTCACAATAGCAAAAAGATGGAAACAACCTAGTTACTCATCAATAGAGGAATGGATAAACAAACTATGGTACATACACTCAATGGAATACTACACAACGGTAAAGAACAATGAGAAATCTGTGAAGCATTTCACAACAAGGATAAATCTGGAGGGCATTTTGCTGAGAGAAATAAGTCAATCACAAAAGGACAAATATTGTATGAGACCGCCACTATAAAAACTCATGAAAAGGTTTACACATAAAAAGAAACAATATTTGATAGTTATGAGGGAGGGGAGTGGTGGGGGTGGAAAAACACTAAATAGACAATAGATAAGCGGTATCTTTGGTGAAGGGTAAGACAGCACACAATACTGGGGAAGCCAGCGCAACCTGTTCAGGGTGAGGTCATGGAAGCTCCATGGACAAATCCAAACACCCTTAGGGATCAAATTACTGGGCCGAAGGCTGTGAGGGCCATGGTCTCAGGGAACATCTAGCTCAATTGGCATAACATAGTTTATAAAGAAAATATTCTACATTCTACTTTGGTGAGTAGTGTCTGGGGTCTTAAAAACCTGTGAGTGGCCATCGAAGACACTCCACTGGTCTCTCCACTTCAGGAGCAAGGGAAAATGAGGAAAACTAAAGACACAAGGGAAAGATTAGTCCAAATGACTAATAGACCACAACTACCACGGCCTCCACAAGACTGAGTCCAGTACAACTAGATGGTACCACCACTGACTGCTCTGACATGGATCACAATAGAGGGTCCCAGACAGAGCTGGAGAAAAATGTAGAACAAAATTCTAACTCAAAAAAAAGACCAGACCTACTGGCCTGAAAGAGACTGGAGAAACCCTGAGAGTATGGCCTCTGGAAATCCTTTTAGCTCAGTAAAGAAGTCGCTCCAGAGGTTCACCTTTTAGCCATAGATTAGACAGACCCATAGGACAAAACAAGACTGAAGGGGCACACCAGCCCAGGGGCAAGGACTAGAAGGCAGGAGGGGGCAGGAAAACTGGTAATAGGGAACCCAAATCCCGAAGGGAGAGTACTGTCATATCAATGTCATAAAGCAATATATGTACTAACTGTTTAATGAGAAGATAGTTTGTTCTGTAAACCTCCATCTAAAGTACAATAATAAAAAAAAGAAAGAGAAAAATGATTTTCTTTTGCAAGCAGATAAGAGAATTTCCAGTGCTCTAATGTGTTTGGAGTACCCCAAATGAGTTATTTTATTTTTTAAAATTTAAGTTTGGCTTAGATTTAGTCCTCTATGAGACATACTGGAAAACATTTGGTTTGAAAAAATAATAAGAATAACAATATTAAGGGTTTATGCTATCCTCAAACTGTGGTTTGTTTGTTTGTTTGTTTGTTTGTTTTTTTCCATTCCCTAAGGACTGAAAATGCCTCTTGGTGAATTTTCCAAGTGTTTACAGGTGCTGAGTGTGCCAACTTTGCACCTGCAGATTTCCATGAATGTGCTTTCAGTAAGCTTCATGCTGAACAGTATATGGTGAATATGGTGAATGCAATTAAAGCAGATGGACCTAGGGACAGCTGGAGTCTGAGAAGAAAAAGGAAAACAACAAAAACAACAACAAAAATCTGGGAAATATATCAATGTAGTCTCATCTTTCACCGAATTAGGTAATACAGTAGGTTTTTCTAAAAATTTTTTTATTGTACTTCAGGTGAAGGTTTACAGAACAAATAGTTTCTCATTAAACAGTGTACATATGTTGTTTTATGACATTGGTTAACAACCCCACAACATGTCAACCCTCTCCCTTCTCAACCTTTTTTTTTTTGGTGAAAATATACGTAGCCAAAGATACACCATTTCAAAAATTTCTACATGCACAGTTCAGTGACATCAGCTACGCTTTTCCAATTGTGCTGCTATTCTCATTTTAGATGAAAGTTTATGGAACAAAATAATTTCTCATTAAACAGTTAGTACACATGTTGCCCTATGACAATGGTTAACAACCCCACTACACATCAACACTGTCCTTACTCAAACTTGGGTTCCCTATCACCAGCTTTCCTGTCCCATTCTGCCTCTAGCCCTTGTCCCTGGACTGCTGTGCCTCATTAGTCCTGCTTTATTTTATGGGGTTGTCCAATACCCAGCTGAATGGTGAACCACGAAGTGACTTCACCACTGAGCTAAAAGGGTGTCTGAGGGCCATACTCTCAGGGTTTCTCCAGTCTCCTTTAGGCCAGTAAATCTAGTCTTTTTTGTGTGTGTTAGAATTGTGTTCTACATCCTTCTCCAGCTCTGTCCAGAACCCTCTGTTGTGATCTCAGTCAGAGCAGTCAGTGGTGGAAGCCGGGCACCATCTAGCTGTACTGGACTCAGTCTGGCAGAGGCCTTGGTAGTTGTGGTCCGTTAGTCCTTTGGACTAATCTTCTCCCTGTATCTTGTTCTCTTTATTCTCCCTTGCTCCCGAAGGGATGAGACCGGTGGTGTATCTTAGATGGCTGCTCACAGGCTTTTAAGACCCCAGACACTACTCATTAAGGTAGAATGTAGAATATTTTCTTTATAAACTGTGTTATGCCAGTTGAGCTAGATATTCCCTGAGACCATGGTCCCCGTAGCCCTCCCCCGAGCAATTCAGTCCCTCAGGGAGTTTGGATGTGTCTATGGAACTTTCATGACCTTTCCTTGTACCGGTTGTGCTGGTTTCCCCAGTATTGTGTACTATCTCACCCTTCACCAAAGATACCACTTATCTATTGCCTATTTAGTATTCCCCCCAACCCTCCCATCCCTGGTAACCAACAAAGATTGTTACTTTTTGTGTGTAAACCTTTTCATGGGTACAGTAGGTTTTTTACAGCATCAAATCACCAGCAGTTTAATTATAACTAGGAAAGAAATTACACAGATACCTCAATTCAATAACTCAACTAGTCAACATGAAAAATGGCATGCAATCCTGGGTGTCTCCTCAATAAATTAGGCACCAGTCTCTCAGGGCCGGCCTTCAAGTTCTACCATCAGTTTTGTCCAGGGCTACAAACTGGCTCAATCCTCTGCTGAGAATTTGCATTTCCACCCCAGATAAACTGAATCAGAATCTACAGTTTAATAAGATCCCCAGGTGATTCTTATGTATAACTTCCTGGGAGCTTGTTAGAAATGCAAATTCTCAGGAGGGAACTTGTAAAAATTGAAAATTTTCAGCAGAGTTTTGAATCAGAATGAGCTGGTCCAAAGCCCTGGTTTTGTCTTCTCTAAATTCCTTACTTGTATCTTTTCACCAGTTTCTATAGATTAGTTCTTCACTTGATTCTCGAATCACAGAACTTTCCACATTCCCATTGCCAACAATTATCCTCCTCACTCATTCAAACCTGAGATATTACAAAGATTTTCTGCCTCTGGCAGGGCAATACGGTATAATGAAAACACCAGCATAATTTTTAAAACATAATTCTGAATATACTGCTACCATTTACAGGTTTAATCCTCCAAACCATAGCTACCAAATCTATAGAAATAAGACCAGGGGTTCTTAGAATTGTGGAAGATTCAAAGGGATAAAACCAATGAAGTTTAATAATACACTTAACTGTGGGTTGAAGCAAAACTGTTAATGTAAAAGAACTCAGTATAGAAGCTGGTACCATGTGAATGTTCCTTCCTTATTTCTAACTTGTCTACAGTTCATTTTAAAATAATATTTTATAATTTATTTCCTTTAAAGGTTAAGAAAAGCCAAATGTATTATATGTGGATTAGGGCTATAAAAAAATATGTTTCACGTATCTTCCACTGCCTCTCCAAATCCATTCTCTTAACCATTCTACAAATTTCTATCTGCCCTGAGATAAGAGGGATGGGAATGTGAAGACCAGTTAGAAGGATATTGCTATGATTCAAACAATAGATGATGACCATTTGAACTAAAAAATGTTAAGAAGTGATCATATTTTAGCTATTTTGAAGATTAAAATAAGAACCCATGCAGGTTGAGAAGACATTAGGAGGATGAAGGCAAGGAAGACAAAACAATTAAAGATGATTCCCAGAATTCTTGTTTAAGAAACAGAATAAAAGGAGAAGCAATTTAGGATATTGAAGTAATCTGGTAGTGGAACAATTTTAAGAGGAAGATACACTAAAAAAATGTTTAAATAAATAGAATTTATTTTATAGATTTCAATTTATTCCTCATATGTTTGAATTTTGTTTCTTTATTGGAATGCTTGTCTTTTATAATGAAAAGTTATCACTTTTTATGTTATCTACAGAAACTGATTTTTAAATACAAAGATAAAAATAGATAGAAAATAAAATAATGAAAAATATGTAATACAAACAAAAATCAAAAGAAATCTTGAGAGACTACCTTAATAACAAGCACGTTAGACTTCAGAACAATGAATATTACTTGGGGAAAGAAGGGATACTTCACGTTGATGAAGAAGTCAATTCATCAAGAGGACATAGCAATCCTAAATGTGCATAAGCCTAATAACAGTTATTCAAAATACAAGCAAAAAACTGATATAACTTGAAAAAAGAAACAGACAAATCCACAAATATAGTGGGGGATTTTGTCACTCCTCTCTCAGTAATAGAAAGAACAAATGGACTAAAAGTCAGTAATCATATAGCACTCTTGGACAATACAAGCAAACAATTTGACATAATTTACTTTTTTTAAATTTTATTTATTTTTTTATATTTTATTGTACTTCAGGTGAAGGCTTACAGAACAAATAGTTTCTCATGAGACAGTAGTACACATGCTGTTTTATGACATTGGTTAACAACCCCACAACATATTAACCCTCTAAATTCTCAACTTTTTTTTTTTTTTGGTGAAAATACACATAGCCAAAGATACACAGTTTCAAAAATTTCTACATACACAGTTCAGTGACCTTGACTACGCTCTTCCAATTGTGCTGCTATTCTCACTTAAGATGAAAGCTTACAGAACAAAATAGTTCCTCATTTAGCAGTTACTACAAATGTTGCCCTATGACAATGGTTAACAATCTCACAACACATAATTTACTTTTAAAGAACACTTCAGCCAGCTCTAATAGAATACACATTCTTCTCTAGTGCACCTGGAACATTCACCAAAATAGAACATAGTCTGAGGCATTAAAATAAATCTCAAGAAATTTAAAAGGGACTGAAGTCATAGAGAGTACATTCTCCGACCACAACGTAATCCAACTATAAATATAACGTGGATTAGAAAAATACTCACAAGAAAATTATAAAATAATTTGAACTTATTGAGAATGAAACATATCTATTAAATTCTTGGGATGCAACTAATGCAATTCTTCCAGGAGAATTTGTAGCCTTGTTCATACTTACAGAGAAGGAAGAACTAAAATTAATGATATAAGTTTTCACCTTAGGAAATTAAAAAAAAAAACAAACACGCCAATCAAATGCAAAGGAAAGATCCAATTAAATGCAAAGAAAGAAAATAACAAACATAAGACCAGTTATCAATGAAATTGAAAACAGAAAAACAATGAAGAAGATAAATAAAATCAAAATCTGATTTTCTAAAACACCAATGAAACTGTATCAGAGACAACAAGAAAAGAAAAAAAAAAAAAAAAAGGAAAGAATACACAAACTTCCAATATGAGAAATAAAATAGAAGTTATCACCAGATGCTACACTGGAATTTCCCTACAATGACAATTATGAACATCTTTAAGAGAACATATTTTACAACTTAAATGATACAAAAATATTATTCAAAATATATAAGCTACCAAAACTGATTTAAGAAGGAATAGATAACATTATTAGACCTGTATTTAAAAAATAAATTGAATTCGTTTTTAAAATGCTTTCCTCAAAGAAAACTTCATGCACAGATAGCTTTCTTGGTGAATTCTTTCCAACTTTTAGGGAAGAAATAACACCAATCCTACACAAACTCTATCAGAAAAGGAGGTCTACATCTTAACTCATTTTATAAGTCCAGCATCACCTTTATAATAAAATAAGACAAGGTAATACATTGTAGACAAATATTTCTCATCTAAGTAAGTGTAATAATCCTTAATGTTCAAGCTAATTTTATCCAGCAATATTGAGAGACAGCACATCATAACCCAATGAAGTATTATGGAAGTTCAAGGATAGATCCATGTTTACAAACCAATCAATGTACTTTACCATATTAACTGAATAAAAATTTTAAAAGAAATCTAATAATCATAAAAATGAATCCAAATAAAGTTTAAAAACTGTGAAAACTCTACACCTAATATATATTTGACTTTATTTTGAATGGCTGATTATTTTCTAAGATTGGGAATGACAAGGATGTCTGCTCTCACTAATTCCATTCAACAATGACTGAAGATCCTAGTCAATGTAATAAGGTAAACCCATTGCCATCTAGTCAATTCCAACCCATATCAACCCTAGTACAATAGCTCCACAGAGTTTCCAAGGCTGTAAGCTTTACAGAAGCAGATTGCCACATCTTTCTCCCTTGAAGCAGCCAGTGGGTTCTAACCTCGGACCTTTCGGTTAGCAGCTGAAACACTGAGCAACAAGGGCTCCTTATAATATTAGCCAGAGGAAAAAAGACGTGCAGACCTGAGAGGATGAACTAAAGGGGTTATAATACACAGATGAAATGATTGTTTATGTAGTAAATGTCAAGGAATTTCAAAGAATTCTTCTAGAACCAAGAAATGAATTTAGTAAGATTTTAGAATCAAACCAAAATACCACTGCCATTGAGTTGACTCCAACTCACAGGGACCCTATAGGACAGAGTAGAACTGCCCCATAGGATTTCCTAGGCTTTAATCTTCATGGAAGCAGACTGCTACCTCTTCCTCCCGCAGAGCAACTGGTGGGTTCCAACTGCAGACCTTACAGTTAGCAGCTGAGAGCCTAACCATTGCACCACCAGCCCTCCTCTTTTTATAATACATGATTGTGTATATATATACGGAGGGAGAGAGAGAGAATGGTGAAGCAATTGTTAAGCATTTGGCTGCTCATTCAAAGATCAGGTGTTGGAACCTACCAGCCTCTCCGTGGGAGAAAGATGTGGCTGCAATGGGTTTTACATATGTGTATGTATATATATATATATACACACACACACACACATATAGAATGTATATATGTATGTATATATATTATAGGTATATAAGTATGTGTATATATATACACATGCATGCACTATAAATGGAGAGAGACGAATATAATACATACATTAGTATATGCATTCATATGTAAGCAAGGTATGTATTTACCTCTACACACACATACATTTACTATTTCTTTCTTTCCTTCCTTCCCTTCTTCTTTCTCTCTCTCTCTTTCTTTCTTTCTATATACTAGTAACAAACTGGAAAAACTGGTGGTGTAGTGGTTAAGTGCTATGGCTGTTAACCAAAAGGTCAGGAGTTTGAATCTGCCAGGCATTCTTTGGAAACTCTACAGGGTAGTTCTACTCTGAAACAAACGAGTAACCATTGGAATAATAAAGTGTAATTTATGATACCTTCAAAAACTCTTGACAATTTAAGGATTAATGTAACAGATAAATGCAAAACATAATCAATGAAAAATATAAATTATTACTGAGAAAATTAAAGAGGCAAGTAAATGGAGTGAAATATTGTGTCCATGGATTGGAAAAATAAATAAATAACATTGCCAGGAAGTCCATTCTAACTCGCAGCGAACCTATAGGACAGAGTAGAACTGCCGCTTACAGTTTCCAAGGAGTGGCTGGTCGATTTGAACTGCCGACCTTTTATTAGCAGTCTATCTCTCAACCACTACGCCACCAGGCTCCATGGATGGGAAGATACAGTATTCTCTCGTAATTAAATTATAGATTCAGCATAACCCCAACAACATTTTAGTGAGCTTTTTACAAAAGTAAAATCTGACAAGCTGATTCAGAAATGTGTAAATACTCAAAGACCCTAGAATAACCAAAACAATTGGAAACAGAACTATGTTAAAGAATTTGTAATACCTGATTTCAGGTGTCAAATAAATTTACAGCAATGTCCTATGACATTGATTTAAAGATAGATATAGAGAAGAATGAAGCGAGAGATTCCAGAAATGTTATATGATCAATTATTTTTTCACATAAAGGAATACTACTCAGCAAAAAGGAGCCCTGGTGGCTCAACGGTTAAGAGCTCGGCTGCTAACCAAAAGGCTGGCAGTTTGAAACCCGCAGCCACTCCTTGGAAACCCTACGTGACAGTTCTACTTTGTCTTATAGCATCGCTATGAGTCGGAACCGACTCCACTTCAAAGGGATGGATGGATGGATTCAGCCGTGAAATGAATGAAAACGGATACAGGCAAAAACACAAGTGGATCTCTAAAACACCATGCTCCATTAAAGGAACCAGCCAAAAAGACTACATACTGCATTGTGAAGTTCATAAGAAATTCAACCAATGGGAAAATCTGATGATATAAATAATATTAGTGATAGCCTGGGGCTTGGACTGAGGGAGGGAATTGTCTGCAAAGAGAAATGAGAGTGAAGGGAATAGTTGATATCTTGCTTATGGTATTGTTTCACGACTGCACGCCTTAGTCAAAACTTACCAAATTATACCTCAATAATACAGATTTTAAAACGTTGTTTACATTAAATATTCTGAATACAAGGCCTTTATTGTCTATATGTATTTCAATATATCCCTCCATTCAATGGCTGGAATTTTCATTCTATGGTAAATTTTAAAATGACTTTTTTTACTTAAAAATAGGATTAGGTTTACAGAAAAGTTGTGAAGGTGTACAGAGAATTTCTATATACCCCCACATCCTGTTTTCCCTATTAACATTTTCGATCAGTATGGTACATTTGTCACAACTAGTGAATCATTATTGATACCTTATCATCGAACTAAGTTCATATTTTATACAGAGATACTCAGTGTTTGTATAATGTCATTTTTCTCTTAATGAATCGCATCTAGAATGCTAACTGTGAATACATTTACATTTAGTTGCCATGTCTCCTTAGGCTTCTTTTGGCTGTGACAGTTTCTCAGACTTTTTTTTTTTTTAGTCTTGACAGTTGTGGGTATTATGGATCAGGTTTTTGTAGAATGCCCCTCAATGCGGATTTGTCTGTATCACTGTTGATGTTGATCTTGATCACCTGTCTGAGGTAGCGTTTGTCAAGTTTCTCCACCTCTTTACTGTAAATTTACTCTATTTTCTTTTTTCATAGTGTACACACTGGAAAGAAGTCACTATGAGCAGGCCACGTTTAGAGTGGGGAATTATTTTCAACCTCCTTAAGGATAGAGTATCTACATAAATTATTTCAAATTCTTCTACATCGGAGATTTGTCTCTTTTCTCACATTTATGTGTTATTTAATCATTTTATATATACATGGACACCCTAGTGGTATAGTGGTTAAGTGGTATGGCTGCTAACCAAAACGTTGGCAGTTCGAATCCACCAGGTGCTCCTTGGAAACTCTATGGGGTAGTTCTACTCTGTCCTATAGGGTTGCTGTGAGTCAGAATCGACTCAACAGCAATGGGATTGGTTTGGTTTTGTATTAAATTTGCACACACTCAGGTAAGACTCTGTAGAAATCAGTGCACCTGTGACTAACAGTTACGTACAGAAATGGTCATAGCTGTTTTTAATAGCCCCTCATTGGAAAAAAATATATATATATATATTAAGATTTGTTGTTGTTGTTAGGTGCCATTGAGTTGATTTTGATTCACTGAAACCACATGTGACAGAGTAGAACTGCCTCATAAGGTTTTCTAGGCAGATCACCAGGATTTCCTCCCAGGGAGCCACTGGGTGGGTTCAAATCCTCAATCTTTTGGTTAGCAGCTGAGTGCTTAACTGTTGTGCCACCAGGGCTGGTGAAATGATTTGTGTTATATTTATACAATGTAACATTACACTACAATAAAAACAATTAATTAAAATGTTCAGACTGAAAAATCTATATACCTTATGTTTCTATTTATGGCAAGTTCAAAGACAAGCAAAATTGATTAATTTTGCTAGAAATAAGGAGTATTTTCCTGGGGTGGAGAAGGAGGATAGTGATTAGGAGGCGGTTTGACTGTCTTCTAGGGTGCTGATAATATTTTTTTTTCCTTGACCTTGATGGTAGTTACATGAGTGTGTTCAAGTTTGTGATAATTAATTGATCTATGGACTTACATTTGTGAACTTTTCTGTGTGGGTTATGCTTTCATTAAAAAGTTAAAAATGCCTCACATAAAAATAGATAAAAAAAGGATTAAAATATTTTCAAATAAGATGTTATGCCTTGCTGTCATCAAATTTAATAGGATCTGTCCACACTGTAAATTGAAAGACGTATCACACAGAATAAAAGTGCATTTAGGGCTTTGTGAGACAAGGATGCAGAAGGCAAACTCTTTAACAGGCTAGTAAATTGTTACGAAAAGAAAAGTGCTATGAATTAAGATAAACAACCTAATACTCTGATTTCAAGTGTACCTGTTCCAGTGACCTGGATACAGTGTTACATTCCTCCCTTGAAAATAACCCCTAATTACAGGGAGCAACAATAAAGGCAATAATTGCAAAGACATTTTCTTTGTAAATCCGTATTTCATGTGCATTAATAACAATTTAATTTATAAGGATTAATGACATTTTGATGAACACCAAAGCAGTTAATGAATAATCTAGTTATTATAGAGTACTTCTGCTTGAGATATTTTGCAATTCTGGCATTAGCACAATTCATCTGGCTCTTATATTTATGTTTATTTAGTGGGAAAAAAGCATGGAATGGAGTATGTTGAACACCATTTAGTCGGTGTATTATTGACAAACAAATTACATTGTTTTTACTTGCTTGTTACACAAGCTCTGAGTAACCATGTTCATTTTTCAATTTTTCCTGAATTTAGGTGAGTATGAATTTATTTTTACTATGAGTATAAGACGTGCAGCAGTTTTATTTCTCAAGCAACATAACAAAAGTTCAGCTATTAATCAGCATTTACGACTTAAGCCTGAAGACCATGCAGTTAACTGTTTATGATTCCTTGTCCCACATGGCAGCTAAAAATTCTGTCATTTTTTCTAATTTTTCTAAATTTTGTCATTTTGAATGTGAATAGCTCCTACAACCATCCAGCTTTGTCTAATTTCTTTTCAGCAATAGCTTCCGTAAAATGGAAGAGGACCTATATATTTAAGAATGCTAAATCAAAAACATAATGTACCTAAAATTCTGACTCTGAAAGTAAAAAAACTAATGGCAACATTTGTGAAGTGCAATTTTGATTATGTGATAGGAAATGCTTTAGCCTGCTTCCAATCATTGTCTCTAAATACATCCCTGTCCCTTCTAATGGAATAAAATACCAGTCATCGAGACTGGCATATTCTTACTATTTAGAGTTACTGTTTTAAGTCCACTCTTCTTGGCTATGTTACAGATGGTTAATAAGGCTTAATTTCATCTCTGGATAAATGTACTCATACGTATGGCTCTCTAAAACTAGGACGAGTCAGGGGGTGGTGTAAATAGCTGATGTTCTTGGTTGCTAACTGAAAGGCTGGGGATTCGAGTCCACCCAGAAGCACCTCAGAAGAAAGTCCTAGTGATCCACTTCCGAAAAATTAGCCACTGAAAACCCTATGGAGTACAGTTATACTCTGACATGCGTGGGGTAGCCATCAGTCACAATTAACTCAAAGGCAACTATTAGTTAAAACTAGGAATTCTTGGTAAATTAAAGACCAAATATCAATCAATTTCCTGTATGTTTTCCAAATGTCTCTGATTACTAAATTATTTGGATCAAAATAGCATTTTCAACCTTGTTATATCACTGACTGAGGTTCAGAGTCAACCAAACAGAAAGAATTTCAACTCTATAGCTGGCATCAGGTGATTTCACATAAACTATCACATTTATTCTGTTTCAGTTTTCTTAATGGGAATTATTATTTTTATTTATCACATGAGGTAAGAGTGTTTCAAAATTTTAACAGCTTACCTAAAATCTCAGAACTAGTGTAAGGCTGACTTGTCTGTGACTGTAGGATTGTCTTCTAAAGACAATGTCCTTTTCACTATTCCAGTCTATCCAAAAGTATATTTAAAAGGTCAGTGGTCCCACTAAATTCTCCACCCAACAAAAAGGAGTTCTTAAATGTGTTTAAGAAATGATTCATATGGTCGCATCTTCTTGGCGATGCACACAGCACATAAGCCTAAATAAGATTCTGAGGAGTTTACCATCACAAATTAAACTTAGTTTAACCAAGTGTTCACAAACTTATTTGACCAAAACTCTCTTTTCACCAATTAATATCCTTGTAGAGCAAATATATCTGAGGAAAATGTTTACCCCAATTGCCTGATTTTTTTAAAACTAGGTTTATCATATTCTTGACTGGAATACGGATACATGATACAGATACATGATAAATGCATAATACATGATATAGCTTATACAGGTAAACATTGGAAACATTATGTTCAGAGAAAGAAGCCAGGCACTAAAGAGCAATTATGTTATGATTCCATTTATACGAAATAACAAGATTTGGCAAATCCATAAAGGCAGAAAGTAGATCAGTGTTTGCCAGAGGCCTAGGGGAGGGAAAAATTGGGAGTGTCTGCTAATGAGTATGAGGGTCTCTTCCTGGGTGATCAAAATGTTCTGGAATTAGTGGTGATGGGGTGATGGTGGCACTACTCTGTGATTATATTAAAATAACAATAGATTGTACATTTTAAAAGGATGAATTTATTTTAGGCAAATTATATCTCAATAAAACCAAAACCAAAGCAAAACTTGTTGCTTTGTAGTCGATTCTGACTCAGAGTGACACTATTGGACAGAATAGAACTGCCCCATAGGGTTTCCAAGTAGCAGCTGGTGGATTCAAACTGCCTATCTTTTGGTTAGCAGCCCTAGCTCTTAATGACTGCACCACCAGGGCTCCCATATCTCAATAAAGCTGTTATTAAAAAATTAAATAGAAGCAGGAGGAAATATGAATGGTAATTAAGCGTAGTAGTAATAACCACACAAATGCAAATTCAACTTATTTGAAAACAATGTGTATTTAAATAATTATTGAGTTTGAGAAGTGATTACATTCTGCAGCTAACATGGAGGTGGCAGCCAGTGAGATCAGAGTGTGAATCTAATCTTTATTTTTACCAGCTAAGTTACCCTGGGCAAGGACTTCAGGTTTTTCTTGTTGTTGTTTGCTTTGTTGTGAAATGAGGATACTAGCATCCACTTCCTTGAGTTGTTGTGACTGTTAGAAGTGATAACACATTAAGCACCGTGCTTTGGATGTGGCAAAGAGCAGGTGTTCAATACTTATATTCCTCAGCATACCCCAACAATGAAGTAGAGCATATTGACAATTTCCTCATTCTGGCCTAGAATCCATACAAGGGAGTAGAGGAAAGAAGGGATAGAGCAGGATAGTGGCTATTACCAAATAAACTGGAGAGTGTATTTTTGGTGATGTTGACTATGGTTACCCAAGGGGACTGAGTCTGGGAGTGTAATGTTGAAGGAAGACGATTTCAATTGTATATTTCTATGTACTGTTTACTTACACTATATGCATATTTCTATTTTTACCACGTGTATATTATTTTCATAATAATAAGAAAGGGAAACTAGTTACTTTATTTAGATTATCAACATTTTATGAAAAGTGAATCCACTAAAAATTTAAAGGAATCATATGCTGCTGTGGTATTGTAATTTAGTACAAATTCATCTGGAAAACAATAAGAAAGCATGAAAACATTTATGTAATTTGTCCTCATAATTCTTCTTCCAGAAATGTATCATAAGAAAACATACCAAAGGCAAACCAATTTTTATGAATATCAATGTCATTTGTATGGATAGTCACAATGCTAACACAATTGAAATCAAACCAAATAACTAACGATAGGGATATATTAATTAAAGCACAGTTCATTCACTAGATGAAATATTAAAATATTTTTAAAATATAGTCTAGGGAGGCGGGGCAAGATGGCGCTCTAGGGAGAAGCACCACGCCGTCCCTCTACAGCAAAGATCCGAAAAACTAAGCCTAACAGAGAATCAACAATCCTGAAACCCTAGAACATCAAATGAAGAGATAAAGAACTCAGCCAAACACCAAACGGAGTGAGAATACTAAAAGAGAACGGAGAGCGAGGAGAGACTCATGCAGAGATTCCTTACCAGCTAACGCAGCGTGGATCCACCATCTTGGATTCCTATCGGAGACCAGCAAACGGGAGAGCAGCCTCGCAGAGTGTCCAGTGGGAGACAGAACGACTGGTAAATTGCGGTGCGTGCTTTCCCACCCCCACCCCTCTCCGCCTTGGCTGGCGCTCCCCTGCTTTCCATGGCCAGGGTCCCTGGGCTTAGGGGAGCCAGTGCTTGGATTCCGCGCGCCCGGGCTGGTGGCTTTCTGAGAACCGTTTGTTGGCTGCTGGCGAAGCTTTTTCTGCCACCTCCCCCTCCTTTTGCTTGGGTGCCTGGTTCTGAGCGCCGTCTTTGCTCTCTCCTGCGGGGATGTGGGGCTGCATTCGGGCGTGTGGCTGCTTCCAGGTCTGGGCTGCCACGCTGGTGAGATCCCGGGGCCATTGTTCGTTCGCCCCTCTGCTTCCCGTGGCCACGGTCTCTTAACCCCGAGACTGCCGGCTGCTTGGAATTCACGCCCCTGAGTGGGGGCTCTCTAGGTCCCATTTGTTGGCTGTTGGTGTGGCATTTTCTGCTTCTTCTGGTTTCTCGCTTGCCTCTCGCTGCCTCCCCCTCCTTTTGCTCGGGTGCCTGGTTCCGAGTGCTGTCTTTGGTCTCTCTTGTGGGGCTGTGGGACTGCGTTCGGGCATGTGGCTGCTTCCAAGTCTGGGCTGCCACGCTGGTGAGATCCCGGGGCCCTTGTTCGTTTGCTCCTCTGTTTCCCGTGGCCACAGTCTCTTAACCCCGAGACTGCCGGCTGCTTGGAATTCGCGCCCCTGAGGGGGCTCTCTGGGTCCCATTTGTTGGCACTGACTGCTGGTGTTGCTTTTTTTTTTTTAATTTTATTTTTCTTCTTTTTGATTAGTTTTGTCATCTTTTCCCTCTTTTACCCTTTTGTCTTTCTTCATTGCTTAAATTCTCGTCTCTCTATCTCTTCCTTCTCTTTCTGATCCCTGAATACCAGGTGATGTATACCTCTGTACCTTCTGGCCAGGCTGTGCTGTGAAAACTGAGACCGACTCCCCCAGACCTCATAGCTGCATCGGTGGGATCCCTGGGAACTTTGCAGTTCTTTAACTTTTCTGATTTTTATTTGGTCATTCTTTCCTTTTCTTTCTCTTCCCCCTTCTGGTTTCCTCCATCCCATAGTCTCTCATCTGTACATTCCAACGACAAGCTCCCCTAGCATTCTTTTATGTTTGTATGCTTTTTGCTCCTGCTCCTCTCTCCTCTCTCCCATATCCAGCTTAGCTTCACATAACCATCTTCCCGCTGCACCCTACCTACCTGCACCGTGCAATTGACATCACACCACCAAGCTGTGCAGGCACGCCCTATTGGAACCTGCCCAGCACTGACTACCGACCGTCCTGGTGGCTGCGGTGAATGCCACAAACAACCCGTCCAAGTGGTTCCTCTTCAGCTACATCTGCCCAGCTGTACCACAAGGACGAAACAAAACAAACAAAAAAAAAAATCTACAATCAATAAATGAGAGAAATATCTACTGAATGCCCCAAAAACAGCAAACAATATCAAAACATTTACAAAAACAAGACAAGATGGCTCCAATAGGTGTCCAAATTAAAACACCAGATAACTCTCCTGTGGAAGAAAATGCACTAGAAGTACCTGATAGGGAACTCAAATCACTAATACTCAGAATTTTCCAAGAACTGAGGCAAAAAGCTGACAAACATAAAGAAAAAATAGACAAATTTATGGAAAATACAGACAAAAAATTGGAAGAATTCAGGAAGATGATGCAGGAATAAAATGCCAAAATAAATTGACAACTCGAAATTATACAAAAACAACAATTAGAAATCCAAAAGATAAACAACAAGATTTCAGAAATGGACGGTGTCATAGAAGGGCTGAGAAGTAGATTTGAAACCATGGAAGACAGGATCAGTGGAACTGAAGACAAACACTTGGATACAACTCTGTTTCAGGAAAACTCAGAAAAAAGAACACAGAAAAATGAAGAGACCCTGAGAGTTATGTGGGACACAATTAAAAGCAAAAACTTACGAGTGATTGGCATACCAGAACAGGGGGAGAAAACAGAAAACACAGAGAGGATCATTGACGAACTGCTGACAGAAAACTTTCCCAATATCATGAAAGATGAAAAGCTGGCCATCCAAGAAGCACAAAAAACCCCATATAGAAGAGACCCCAAAAGAAAATCACCAAGACGTATCATATTCACACTCACTAAAACTAAAGACAAACAAAGAATCCTGAGAGCAGCTCGTGAAAAACAAGAAGTCACATACAGAGGAGAAACAATAAGACTAAGCTCAGATTATTCGGCAGAAACCATGCAGGCAAGAAGGCAATGGGATGACATATATAAAATCTTGAAAGAAAAAAATTGTCAGCCAAGAATAATATATCCTGCAAAACTCTCATTCAAATTTGATGGTGAAATTAGGTCATTTCCAGATAAACAGAAACTAAAGGAATATGCAAAAGTCAAACCAAACTTACAAAAAAAAAATTAGGAAGTTCTTCGATCTGAGGACAAACAGCTTCAACCCTCAAGCAGAACCTAGGACCTAGGAAGCAGGTTCATATGAACCAGATACCATTCTAGGAACTGAACTACAGAGGACTTTCCAAAAACAAAAGAAATACAACAGGGAATCAGAGAAATCAATCAAAGGATGACAACAACAGTAGTCAAAACTGCCTGGTACTGGTACAACGACAGATACATTGACCAATGGAACAGAATTGAGAACCCAGATGTAAATCCATCCACCTACGGTCACCTGATTCTTGACAAGGGCCCAAAGTCCATCAAATGGGGAAAAGACAGTCTTTTTAACAAATGGTGCTTGCAAAACTGGATATCCATTTGTAGAAAAATGAAACAGGACCCATACCTCACACCATATACAAAAACTACTTCAAAATGGATCAAAGACCTGAATATAAAGCCTCAAACTATAAAATTCATAGAAGAAAAAATAGGACCAACACTTCAGGCCTTAATACATGGCATTAACAGGATACAAACCATAAACATCAACACAAAAAACCCAACAGATAAACTAGATAACTGGGATCTTCTAAAAATCAAACATCTATGCTCTTCAAAAGACTTCACCAAAAGAGTCAAAAGAGAACCTACAGACTGGGAACAAATTTTTGGACAGTACAAGTCAGACAAAGGTCTAATCTCCATAATCTACAAGAAAATCCAACACCTCTACAACAAAAAGACAAACAATCCTATCAAAAAATGGGCAAAGGAAATGAACAGACACTTCACCAAGGAAGACATTCAAATGGCCAACAGACACATGAGGAAATGCTCGCTATCACTAGCCATTAGAGAAATGCAAATTAAAACCACAATGAGATACCATCTCACCCCGGCATTACTGGCACGAATCAAAAATACTGGAAATAACAAATGTTGGAGGGGCTGCGGGGAGATGGGAACTCTTATACACTGCTGGTGGGAATGCAAAATGATACAACCATTTTGGAAAATGATATGGCGTTTCCTTAGAAAGTTAGAAATAGACATACCATTCGATCCAGCAATCCCACTCCTAGGAATATATCCTAGAGAAATAAGAGTCATCACTCGAATAGACATATGCACACCTATGTTCATGGCAGCATTGTTCACAATAGCAAAACGATGGAAACAACCTCGATGTCCATCAACAGATGAATGGATACACAAACCATGGTACGTACACACAATGGAGTACTATGCAACGAGAAAGAACAACAATGAATCTGTGAAACATCTCATAACATGGATGAAACTGGAGGACATTATGCTGAGTGAAATAAGTCAATCACAAAAGGATAAATATTGTATGAGACCTCTATTGTAAAAACCCATGAAAAAATTCACATGCAAAATGTAACAATCCTTGTTGGTTACCAGGGATGGGAGGGGGGGCGGGGAAATACTAAATAGGCAATAGATAAGTGGTACCTTGGGTGAGAGGTGAGATAGTACACAGTACAGGGGAAACTAACACAACCTGCACAAGGAAAGTTCATGGAGGCCCTATAGACACATCCAAACCCCCCGAGGGACTGAGTTTTTGGACGGAGGGCTCTGGGGACCATGGTCTCGGGGAACATCTAGCTCAATTGGCATGACACTACTTATAAAGATAATGCTCTACATTTTACCTTAGTGAGTAGTGTCTGGGGTCTTAAAAGCCTATGAGCGGCCATCTAAGATACTCCAGTGGTCTCATCCCTTCGGGAGCAAGGGAGAATGAAGAGAACAGGATACAACGAAAAGATTAGTCCAAAGGACTAATCGTCCACAGCTACCAAAGCCTCCACCGGACTGAGTCCAGTACAGCTAGATGGTGCCCGGCTACCACCAGTGACTGCTCTGACCAGGATCACAACAGAGGGTCCTGGACAGAGCTGGAGAAGGATGTAGAGCAGAATTTTAACTCCCAAAAAAAAAAAAAAAAAAAAGACCAGATTTACTGGCCTAAAGAATACTGGAGAAACCTCAAGAGTGTGGCCCCCAGACACCCTTTCAGCTCAGAGGCGAAGTTACCTTCGAGGTTCGATGTTAAGCCTGGGAGTGGACTGCCCAGTAAAACTAAATGGGACTAATGAGGTACAGGAGTCTGGTGACAAGGGCTAGAAGGCAGAGGGGGAGTAGGAAACTGATGCTAAGGAACACAAGTTGAGTAAGAACACTGTCGATGTATTGTGAGATTGTTGACCACTGTTATAGGGCAACATTTGTAGTAACTATTAAATGGGAGGCTGTTTTGTCCTGTAAGCCTTCATCTTGAGTGAGAATGGCAGCACAATTGGAAGAGCATAGTCAATATCACTTAAATGTGTAAGTAAAAAGTTTTGAAATGGTGTTAAAAAAAAAAAAACAAATGAGACTTATGAGGTACAGTAGTCCAGTGACAAGGGCCAGAAGACAGAAGGGGACAAGGAAGTCCCCTGGTGATAGGGAACACAAGGTGGAGTAAGGATATTCTTGATGTGTTGTGAGATTGTTAACCATTGTCATAGGGCAACATGTGTAGTAACTGTTAAATGAGAAACTATTTTGTTCTGTAAGCCTTCATCTTAAGTGAGAATAACAGCACAGTTGGAAGAGCGTAGTCAATGCCACTGAACTGTGTATGTAGAAATTTTTGAAATGGTGTATCTTTGGCTATCTGTATTTTCATCCAAAAAAAAAAAAAAAGGTTGAGAATTTAGAGGCTTAATACGTTGTGGGGTTGTTAACCAATGTCATAAAACAACATGTGTACTACTGTTTCATGAGAAACTATTTGTTCTGTAAGCCTTCACCTGAAGTACAATAAAATATAAAAAAATATATATATAGTCTAATACTAAGTAGATATTTACAATATAAAACATCACATACCAAAACCAAACCAAACCAAACCCGTTGCCATCGAGTCGATTCTGACTCATAGTGACCCTACAGATTTCACATACAACGACTTAAACTATGTAAAATGTTCATGAGAAATATGACTGAAGAGAGCTTACCAAATCATGAAATAAAAATTGTGAAATATTTAGCTGATGATATTACATTATTATGTTTTTGCTTACCGATAAATTTTGGTATTTCCAACATTTGCACAATAAATATTTAATATTTTTATGAACATATAAAATATTTCAGACATTAAGTAAAAGAGTTACAATCTAACATAAGAAATAATCTAACTCTATAAAGTCAGATACATTTTAGCAATTCCTAAAAAAGAATACCAAATACCAGTAAAAACAGAACATAATTTTGGCAGCTATTACTCTTATCTATACATATTGATGTGTTATGTATATAGACAAGGCAGTGTTCTAAATATAGTAAATATAAGATGTACTTATATTAATTTTCTTAATTATGACAACTATCCTATGACACACTATTCTTAATTTCATTTACCATTTAGGGAATCTAAAGGCATTTATGAGTAAGAATATCACCCAGCTAGCAAGTGTTGGAGTCAACTTTCAAATCCAGGCATTCTGACTTCAATAAGTTAAACACTAATAGAATAAAATCAACAGCATTTTTGCAAAATATATTCCAGTACTCCTAAGAGTTTTTGTTAAAAATAAAAAAGCAAACAAAAACAAACTCACAGTATTTTAACAGAGCTTTTGTCTGTTAAAGAAATGAAGTGTTAAACACATACATGCACGCACGCAAATATAACTATGATGATTAATTTTCATGACTTTCTAAATGCCCTTTGTGAATAATTTACAATGAATGGCTTATTTGCTCTACAGAAAATATATGCATTTGCTAATTAAACCTGACTTCATTTATATGAGTGCTATTTTAAGGGTCAAAATTTGCCTTATAGCTTGCGATAATCAAGGCATTCAGAACCTAAAGCTAGTGACTTGAAAAATGCAAGGACAAAACAAAACGCAAAGTTTCAAATACATTCAAGCATCTCTTCTAGGCAAATTGAGTCTAGACACTCGTGAAACATTATGTTAAGCCTACATGTCCTTTCTCTCCTTTGTTAATTTTCCTAATGTGTTTTGCAAGGAGCTTACATCACTGAATTCCCAGACAACCCTCCTCCTCCATTGTAGACATGAATTCTTGCCAAACAGTGGTGAAACAATCTGAAATTTCCATTATTTTAAATAAAGCTTCAGTTTTAATTAAAGCTATTAATGTCACATGAAAGTGTTTTCCTTTAATAAACAATTCATTACCACTTAACCTTGAATCTTACTCAATACGGACACACACACAAATTCAGATACATTTGCCTTTTAAATGTTCTTAGAGAGAGATTGTATATATAGAATGAAAGCTGCAGTTAAGTCTCAGCTATTAAATATATTACCTCTACTTTTTTCAAAAAGCAATATGATGTTTGAATCAGGAGCTTGCATATATATTTGTGTCTGTAAACACGTATAATGAGACAGAGAAGAGGGTTGGGTAGAGATTAAGAACTTCATGTTAACTCTTTCCAACATACGTTTGCATTGTTTTGAAAAACCAAGTAGTATTACTGGAGCCCTGGTGGTGCAGTGGTTAAGAGCTGGGCTGCTAACCAAAAGGTCAGCAATATGAATCCACCAGCTGCTCCTTGCAAACCATATGGAGCAGTTCTACTCAGTCCTGTAGGGTTGCTATGAGTCAGAATCAACTTGACAGCTACACAGTTTTTTTAAGTAGTATTACTATATTCCTTGAACGAGTAATTGCCTAATGCGGGTCTACTACTACTCATTGCCGTTAAGACAATTCCAACTCATGACAGCCCTCTAGGACAGAGCAGAACTGCCCCACTGGGTTTCCTAGGTTGAAATCTTTACAGGAGAAGATTGCCAAGTCTTTTCTCCTGCAGAGCAGCTAGTGGATTGGAACCACTGACCTTTCGGTTAGCAGTTGAGTGCCTAACCACTGAGAGACCAGGGCTCCTTTAATGGGGCTCTAGGGAAGCAGCACACAATTTATTACCAGTTGGAAGCCTCTAATGGACTATGGTTTCCCAAGACAGACCTTGATAGAACAGCACTTGGTATTTTCTCTTCAGGTCAATACAGAAACTGACAGCATCCCCCTACACAAAACACCCATACCTACCCAAATAGAGATAAAATTTATTTAAACAAACCTTGCAGCAAAAATCTAATCCCAGCAAATACAAACCTTGCAGAAAGTTTCTGAAACATCTATTCCACCAAGTATTTTCTTTCTGATATCAACCAGTTAATGACTTCTGACAAGCCATCTATGCTTCCAAACTAAACTTTTAAAAAAATCTTTAGCTTCATTTTTATCAATTTTATTAAATACTAGGGATATAGAGTCATGTGAGGGAGTTCAAAAATCAAATTTTCCAATATTGTGATCTTAGCAACTAATTTAATTATTTTGAACTCTGTTTTGTCATTTCTATAATAAAGTGATTACTCCGGTTTTCCTTTCTAGCAATCATTCTAATAGCTTGTTTTTGGTTTGTTTGTTTAGATTTTTTGTTTTGGGGTTTTATTTTTAGAAGTTTTCACCACTTCATTGTCCATTAACAAAATAGTTTTAAGCAATAAACTCAAATAATTTAATACTATATGCATCATGCCACACAAGGGCAACACTGGTGATCTCATTTGCAACAGAGGGATATAGTTTATGTTTGTTTGTAAAGCATGGTACAATAGGAAGGCAGTTCCATTACTGTATATCTGCTGTAAGTGCAGCACTCCAGAAGATGGCAAAAAAACACAGTACATGCCCTTATAATTACAGTGACCACAGTTGGAACAAAGAGTCAGGAAAAATCCTGGTAAACATTTATAAAAATATAATGCATAGTAGCATGGAAGAAAGAAGTAATACAGAGCATAATGGCATTTTAATGATACAGACATTGGTTGGACTTCTGATTTCCTGTCTTAATTGTATGAACTTTGAAAATATATTAACTTCACTTACATTTGATTTTCTCTATTATAAAAAGTTGTTGTTCTCAGCTGCCGCCTAGTTGGTTCCTAAGCAGAGGGATCCTATGTACAATAGGCCAAAATACTGCAGGGTCCTCACAATCCTTGTTATGTTTGAGCCCATTGTTGCAGCCACTGTGTCAATCCGTATCATTGAAGGTCTTTCTCTTTTTCACTGACCTCTACTTTACCAAGCATGATGTCCTTCTGCAAGGACTGGTCCCTCTTGATAACATATCCAAAGTACATAAGACAAATTCTACCCATCCTCCCTTCTAAGGAGCATTCTGGCTGCACTTCTGAGACAGATTTGTTCGCTATTCTGGTAGTCCATGGTATATGCAATATTCTATGACAACAGCATAATTCACAGGCATCAGTTCTTCTTTCGTCTTCCTTATTCAGCTGTCCATCTTTGGCATACACGTGAGGCGATTCAAAATACCATAGCTTGGGTCAGGCACACCTTAGTCCTCAAAGCGACATCTTTGCTTTTCCACACTTTTAAAAGAGGTCTTTTGTAGCAGATTTGCCTAATTCAATACACAGTTTGATTTTTTGACTTCTGGTTTGTTGTGTGTAGATTATGGGTCCAAGTTAAATGAAGTCCTTGACAACTTCAATATTTTCTCTATTTATCATGATGTTGCTTATTGGTCCAGTTGTGAGAATTTGGTTTTCTTTCTGTTGCGATAGAATTAATACTAAAGGCTGTAGTCTCAGACATTCATCAGTAAGTATTTCAAGTCCTCTTTGATTTCAGCAAGCAAGGTAGTGTCATCTAAGTAACGCAGGTTGTTAAAGACTCTTCCTGCAATCTTGATGCCATGTTCTTCTGCGAATGCTTCAGCTTCTGGGATTATTTGCTCGGCGTACACACTGAATAAGTATGGTGGAAGGATACAACCTTGACATACACCATTCCTGATTTCGAACCATACAGTATTCTTTTCTTCTGTTCTAACAACTGCTTCTTGGCCTATGTACAGGTACTGCATGAGCACAATTAAGTGTTCTGGAATTCCCATTGTTTGCAATGTTATCCATAATTTGTTATAATCCACACAATCAAATGCCTTTGCATAGAAAATAAAACACAAGCAACATCTTTCTGGTATTCTGTTTTCAGCGAGGATCCATCTGACATTAGCAATGATATCCCTTGTTCCACATCCTTTTCTGAATCAGACCTGAGTTTCTGGTAGTTCCTACTGCTGCAGCCATTTTGAATGATCTTCAGCAAAATTTTACTTGCCTGTGGCATTGTCTTAGTCATCTCATGCTGCTATAACAGAAATGCCACAAGTAGATGTCTTTAACAAAGAGAAATTTATTCTCTCCCTGTCTAGTAGGCTGCAAGTCCAAAGTCAGGGCATCAGCTCCAGGGGAGGGATTTCTCTCTGTGTCGGCTCTGGAGGAAGGTCCTTTCTTGTCAATCTTCTCCTGGACTAGGAGTTTCTCTGTGCAAGAACCCTGGGTCCAAAGGATGAGCTCTGCTCCTAGTGCTTCTTTTTTGGTGGTTTGAGGTCCCCCACCTTCCCCCAACCCCCACACTTGCTTCCCTTTCCTTTTATCTCTTGTAGGATAAAAGATGGTGGAGGCCATGCTCTGGGGAAACTCCCTTTACATTGAATCAAGGATGTGACCTGAGCAAGGTGTTACATCCCACCTTAATCTTCTTTAACCATAGGCAGAGATTATGATTTATAACACATAGGAAAATCACAAAATGGAGGACAACCACACAATACTGGGAATCATGTCTTAACCAAGTTGACATAAATTTTGGGGAGACACAATTTAATCCATGACATGTATTAATGATATTGTTCAATAATTTCTGCATTCTGTTGGACCACCTTCCCTTGGAATGGGCACACATATGGATCTCTTTCTGTTGGTTGGCTAGGTAGCTGTCTGCCAAATTTCTTGGCATAGTTAAATGAGCACTTCTAGCACTGCATCCATTTGTTAAAACATTTCCATTGGTATTTCGTCAATTCCTGGAACCTTGTTTTTCACCAATGCCTTCAGTGCAGCTTGGACTTCTTCCTTCAATACCATTGGTTCTTGATCATATGCTATCTCCTGAAACAGTTGAATGTCAACCAATTCTTTTTGGTACAGTGGCTGTGTGTATTACTTCCATCTTCTTTTGCTGCTTCCTGAGTCATTTAATTTTTTCCCCGTAGAATCTTTCAATATTGCAACTCGAGGCATGAACTTTTTCTTCAGTTCTTTCAGCTTGAGAAATGCCAAGCATGTACTTCCCTTTTCTTTTTCTAATTCCAGTTCTTTGTACATTTCATTATAATACTTTCCTTTGTCTTCTCGAGCTACCCTTTGAAATCGTCTGTTCAGCTCTTTTGTCATTTCTTCCTTTTGCTTTAACTATTCTATGTTCAAGAGCAAGTTTCAAAGTTTCTTCTGACATCCATTTTGATCTTTTCTTTCTTTCCTGTCTATTTAATGATCTTTGTTTTCTTCATGTATGATGTCCTTGAAGTCATTTCACATCTCATCTGGTCTTTGGTCATTAGTTTTCAATGTGTCAAATCTATTCTTGAGATGGTCTCTAAGTTCAAGTGGGGTATACTCAATGTCATACCTTGGCTCTTATGGACTTGTTTTAATATTCTTCAGCTTCAGCTTGAACTTGCAAAGGAGTAACTGATTGTCTCTTCCTCATTTGGCCCTTAGCTTTATTCTGACTGATACTATTAAGCTTCTCCATTGTCTCTTTCCACAGATGTATTCGATTTGATTCCTGCGCATTCCAGCTGCCGAGTTCCATGTGTATAGTCGTTGTTTGTGTTGGTGAAAGAAGGTATTTGCAGTAAATAGGTTATTAGTCTTGCAACACTCCATTATGCAATCTCTGGTGTCATTTCTACCACCAGGTCCATGTTTTCCAGCTACAGATGCTGCTTCTTTGTTTCTAACTTTCACATTCCAAACACCAGTAATTATCAATGCATCTTGATTGCATGTTTGATCAGTTTCAGACTGCAGAAGTTGTTAAAAGTCTTAAATTTCTTCATCTGTGGCATTAATGATTGGTGAGCAACTTTGAATAATAGTCATATTAAATGGTCTTCTTTGTAAGCCTATAGATTTTACCCTATCACCAACAGTGTTGTACTTCAGGATAGATCTTGAAATGTTCTTTCTGGCAATAAATACAGTGCCACTTCTCTTTAGATTTGTCATTCCTAGCATAGTGGACCATATGATTGTCTAACTAAAAATGGCGAATACAATTGAATTTCGACTCACTCATGCCTAGGATACTGATCTTCAAGTGTTCCATTTCATTTTTGACAAATTTCAGTTTTCCTAGATTCTTACTTTCTACATTCCAATTATTAATGGATGTTTGCACATGTTTCTTCTTAGTTTGAGTTGTACCACATCAGCAAATGAAGGTACCAAAAGCTTGACTCAATCCACTTCATTAAGGTCTACTCTACTTTGAGGAGGCAGATCTTTCCAAGTAGAATTTGAGTGCCTTTCAAACTGAGGGACTCATCTTCTGGCACTATAATTAGACAATATTCTGCTACTATTCATAAGGTTTTGACCGGTCAATGTTTTCAGAAATAGATCACCAGGTCCTTCTTTCTAGTCTGTCTTAGTCGGGAGGCTCTGCTGAAACCTATCCGTCATGGATGACCCTGCTGACATTTGAAATACTCGTGCTAGCCTCCAGCTCACAGCAACATGCAAGCCACCACATTATAACAATCTGACTGGAGTGGTGAGTTATAGAAAGTAGAAGAAGTAGAGAGGAAATAGAACAAAAAGCATATGTAATGAAGAGAGCAGGCAATAGTGAGTTATTAGAAAATAGATCATAATAACTCATAAGAAAGATTTTATGTAAGAATTAAATGGATTTATGTATAAGAAGTGTTGAGTACAGAGTAATAGTAATGGCTTGTAATTTTCCTGATTTTTCCCATTACACCTTCTTTTCTGTCTTTGTCATCTTATTAAATGTCAACTGCATTCTTCCATCTAAAACAAAACCAAAAATACCAAAACCCAAAGCCGTCGAGTCGATTCTGACTCATAGCCACCCCGTAGAAAGGAGTAGAACTGCCCAGTGGGGTTTCCAAGGAGTGGCTGATGGATTTGAACTTTTGGTTTGCAGCCAAACATTTAACCACTGTGTCACCAGGGCTCCTCCTTCCATCTACTCAATCCAAATCTGAACTCACTATTGGGTGCTCTCTTCATCACACAGGCTTTTTGTTCTACTTTCTCTATACTTATCCCTACCCACTGATACTATACTGGCCCAGGGCTCCCATATCTCTTACCTAACTGTTCTCCTTGCTGTACAATATATTCTCAACACTCCTCCAATGTCCAACACCAAGTAGAGTGCCAGAACAGAGAAGATTCTCAATAATCATTTGTTAAATAGATGGGTAGAGAAGGATAAATGGAGGTGAACTGGCAAATGGATGATAAACAAAATAAAGGAATTAAAGTAAAATATGGTGGAGTTTGGAATAGGTGGATAAGAATATGGATGCGTGCCAAGCACATTGAGTCACATGAATAATAACATAATGATATGTACAGATACAGTAATGATACCGTTTTGCTTTCTGGAGGAAGTTTATGTTAAGAGTCAGTTTTGCATACTAGAAAGAGTATAGGCTTGAGAGCTAAGCCAATTTGACTTCATTTCACAGGTCTACAACTCTCTGCCTTTCTACCTTGTTTACTTATAGCATCAAGTAATTTTTCAACCTTTAAAAGACTCAGTGTCAATAGTAAAGATGGCGCTCTAGGCAGAAGCACCATGCCGTCCCTCCACGGCAAAGATCCGAAAAACTAAGCCAAACAGAGAATCAACAATCCTGAAACCCTAGAACATCAAATGAAGAGATAAAGAACTCGGCCGAGCACCAAATGGAGTGAGAATACCGAAAGAGAAGGGAGAGCAAGGAGAGATTCATGCAGAGGTCCCCTACCAGCTAACGCAGCGCGGATCCACCATCTTGGCCTCCTATCGGAGACCAGCAAACGGGGGTACGAGAAAGCAGCCTCACGGAGAGTCCACTGGGAGACAAAATAGCCGGTAATTTTCAGTGTGCGCTTTCCCACCCCCCACCCCTCTTTGCCCCGACTCGGGCTCCTCTGCTTCCTGTGGCCGCAGTCTCTTGACTGGGAGGCGCTGGCTGCTTGGATTCCGCATGCCTAAGCGGGCGGCTCTCTGGGTGCCATTTGTTGGCTGCTAGTGTTGCTTTTTTTCTTTTTTTTTTTCTTTTCTGCTTCTTTTGGTTTCTCGCTTGCCTCTCGCTGCCTCCCCCTCCTTTTGCTCGGGTGCCTGGCTCCGAGCGCCATCTTTGTTCTTTCCTGCGGGGCTGAGGGGCTCCATTTGAGTGTGCAGCTGCTTCCCGGTCTGGGCTGCCACGCTGGTGGGATCCCAGGGCTTTTGTTCGTTTGTTCCTCTGCTTCCCATGGCCACAGTCTCTTGACCTGGAGGCGCCGGCTGCTTGGATTCCACACACCCAAGAGGGCGTCTCTCCGGGTGCCATTTGTTGGCTGCTGGTGTTGCTTTTTTTTTCTGCTGCTTTTGATTTCTCGCTTGCCTCTCGCCGCCACCCCCTCCTTTTGCTCGAGTGCCTGGCTCCGAGCGCCATCTTTGCTCTTTCCTGTGGGGCTGAGGGGCTCCATTTGAGTGTGCAGCTGCTTCCCAGTCTGGACTACCACGCTGGTGGGATCCCGGGGCTTTTGTTCGTTTGTTCATTTTGAATTGTTTGTCTGTTTTCTTTTCCTTTTCTTGAGTTGGGAGCCCTTTCCGGCCAGGCAGAGCTGCGTGCCACGGAGACTCCCCTTCAGCTTCCACAGACGTGCAGAGAGATCCCTGAACGCATTTCTTTTTTGGTTGTTTTTTTTTTTTCTGTTATTATGGGGGGGCCTTTCTTGTTCCTTTTTTTTTTTTATTTGTATTTTTTTCTTTTCTCTCTTTTTTCCTTTTGTCTTTCTTCATTGCTCAAATTCTAATCTCTCTATCTCTTCCTTCTCTTTCTGATCCCTGAATACCAGGCGTTGTATGCCTCTGCGCCTTCTGGCCAGGCTGTGCTGTGAAACCTGAGAGCGACTTCCCCAGACCTCATAGCTGCATCGGTGGGATCCCTGGGAACTTTGTGGTTCTTTAACCTTTCTGATTTTTATTTGTTCATTCTTTTATTTTCTTCCTCTTCCCCCATCTGTTTTTCTCCATTTCATAGTCTCTCATCTCTCCATTCCAATGGCAAGCTCCCCTAGCATTCTTTTTTGTTTGTTTGTATGTTTTTTGGCTCCTGTTCCTCTCTCCTCTCTCCAATATCCAGCTTAGCTCCACACATAAGCATCTCCCCGCTGCATCCTGCCAACCTGCACCGTGCACTTGACAGCACACCACCAAGCTGTGCAGGCAAGCCCTATTGGAACCTGCCCAGCACTGATTATAGACCGCCCTGGTGGGTGTGGTAAATGCCACAAACAACCCATCCCAGTGGCTCCTCTTCATCTAGACCTGCCCTGCTGTACCATATCTGACTGACTGAACCAGCCAGTTGGAGAAAGAGGTGAAAAATATTGAGTGCAAAGACGAGCGAACAACAAGGGGCACAGAGTCTGCCTGCTCAGACATACTCAAATTTTTTTTTTTAAAAAGGGACCAAACAAACAAATCTACAATCAATAAACGAGAGAAATATCTACTGAATGCCCCGAAAACAGCAAACAATATCAAAACATTTACAAAAAAAGGACAGGATGGCTCCAGTAGGCGTCCAAATTAAAATACCAGATGACTCTCCTGTGGAAGAAAATGCACTAGAAGTACCTGATAGGGAATTCAAATCACTAATACTTGGAATTTTCCAAAAACTGAGGCAAAAATCTGACAAACATGAGAAGAAAATAGACAAATTAATGGAAAATACAGACAAAAAATTGGAAGAATTCAGGAAGATGATGCAGGACCAAAGGCCAAAATAAATTCACAACTAGAAATTATACAAAAACAACAATTAGAAATCCAAAAGATAAACAACAAGATTTCAGAAATGGATGATGTCATAGAAGGGCTGAGAAACAGATTTGAAACCGTGGAAGACAGGATCAGTGGAACTGAAGACAAACACTTGGATACAACTCTGTTTCAGGAAAACTCAGAAAAAAGAACAAAGAAAAATGTAGACCCTGAGAGTTATGTGGGACACAATTAAAAGAAAAAATTTACAAGTGATTGGCATTCCAGAACAGGGGGAGAAAACAGAAAACACAGAGAGGATCATTGAGGAACTGCTCACAGAAAACTTCCCCAATATCATGAAAGATGAAAAGCTGGCCATCCAAGAAGCTCAACGAACCCCATATAGAAGAGACCCCAAAAGAAAATCACTAAAGCATATCATATTAACACTGGCCAAAACCAAAGACAAACAAAGAATCCTGAGAGCAGCTCGTGAAAAACAAGAACTCACATACAGAGGAGAAACAATAAGACTAATCTCAGATTATTCAGCAGAAACCATGCAGGCAAGAAGGCAGTGGGATGACATATATAAAATCTTGAAAGAAAAAAATTGTCAAACAAGAATAATATATCATGCAAAACTCTCGTTCAAATTTGATTATGAAATTAGGTCATTTCCAGATAAACCGAAACTAAGGGAATATGTAAAAGTCAAACCAAACTTACAAGAATTATCAAAGGGAGTTCTTCGATTTGAGGACAAACAGCTTCAGCCCTCAGGCAGGACCTAGGACACAGGATCGTACGAGCCAGATAACCAATCTAGGAAATGAACCCTCGAGGACTATCCAAAACCAAAAGAAATACAACAGGGATTAAGAGCAGTCAATCGATGAATGACAACAACATCAAAACAATGAAAGAGGGAATAAACGGCATAGGTATAGAACCTTCTAAAGGAGAGGAAGGCAAGGCGATACCAAGTAATGGCAGACTGCTTCAAACTTAGAAGGATAAGGGTAAAATTCATGGTAACCACAAAGAAAGTTAACAAACCAACTCATAAAAATAAAGACGAAAAACATAAAGTCTAAGCAAAAACAAAACCTACAAAAACAAAAGAAATGAAAAAAAAAATCCACAAACAAACGTAACTCAGCACAAGAGAGTAAGAAGAACAAAGAAAACTTCAGCACCACAAGAAAAAGCACTACAAAATGACAGCAGCAAACTTCCATCTCTTAATAATTACACTGAATGTAAATGGACTCAATGCACCCATAAAGAGACGAACAGTGACAGAATGGATAAGAAAACAGGTTCCATCAATATGCTGTCTACAAGAAACACACCTTAGAAACAAAGATGTGAATTTATTAAAAATCAAAGGTTGGGAGAAAATATATCAAACTAACAACTACCAAAAAAGAGCAGGAGTGGCAATTCCAATCTCAGATAAAATAGACTTTAAAACAAAATCTACCATAAAAGACAAAGAAGGACACTATATAATGATTAAGGGGATGATCCATCATGAAGACATAACCATAATAAACATCTACTCACCCAATGACAGGGCTCCAAAATGCATAAACTCTAACGACACTGAAAAGAGAAATTGACAGTTCCACAATAATAGTAGGAGACTTCAACACACCACTCTCAGTAAAGGACAGAACAAATAAGAAGAAACTCAGCAAAGATACAGAAGACCTAAAGGGCACAATCAGCCAACTGGGCCGCATATACATGTATAGAACAATCCATCCAACCACTGCAAAGTACACATTCTTTTCCAATGCACGTGTAACATTCTCCAGAATAGAACACATCTTAGTCCACAGAGAAATCCTCAACAAGATCCAAAATGTTGAGATAATTCACAGTATCTTCTCTGACCACAATGCCATCAAGGTAGAAATTAACACTAGAAAGAGCAAGGGAAAAAAATCAACTACATGGAAACTGAATAATACCCTGCTTGGACATCAGTGGGTAATAGAAGAAATCAGAGATGGAATCCAAAAATTCCTAGAATCAAATGAAAATGAAAACACATCATACCAAAACCTTTGGGACACAGAAAAGGCAGTCCTCAGAGGACAATTTATAGCAATAGATGCACATATCAAAAAAAAAAATAAAGGGACAAAATCAAAACATTAACTACAGAACTCAAACAAATAGAAAGAGAACAACAAAAAAAGCCCACAACCACTGGAAGAAAGGAAATATTAAAAATCAGAGCAGAAATAAATGAAATAGAGAACAGAAAAACAATAGAAAGAATCACCAAAACCAAAAGTTGGTTCTTTGAAAGAATCAACAAAATCGACAAACCACTGGCCAGACTGACAAAAGAAAAACAGGAGAGGACACAAATAACCCAAATAAGGAATGAAATGGGGGACATTACAACAGATCGAACTGAAATAAAAAGGATTATAAAAGAATATTATGAAAAACTATACTCCAACAAATTTGAAAACCTAGGGGAAATGGATAAATTTCTAGAAACACACTGCCTACCCAAACTACAACAAAGCGATGTTGAAAATCTGAACAGATCCATAACAAGAGAAGTGATTGAAAAGGTAATCAAAAAATTCCCAACCAAAAAAAGCCCTGACCCAGATGTCTTCACTGGAGAATTCTACAAAACATTTACAGAAGAGATTGTACCAGTTCTGCTCAAGCTATTTCAGAGCATAGAAGGGGAAGCAGCACTTCCAAATTCGTTCTATGAAGCCAGCATAACGCAGATACCAAAACCAGGCAAAGACATCACAAAAAAAGAAAATTACAGACCAATATCTCTCATGAATATAGATGCAAAAATTCTGAACAAAATTCTAGCCAATATACTTCAGCATCATATCAAAAAAATAATACACCATGACGAAGTAGGATTCATACCAGGTATGCAAGGATGGTTCAACACTAGAAAATCAATCAACGTAATACACCACATAAATAAAAGGAAAGAAAAGAACCACGTGATCATCTCCATTGATGCAGAAAAGGCATTTGACAAAGTCCAACACCCATTCCTGATAAAAGCTCTTAATAAAATAGGTATAGAAGGGAAATTTCTCAACATAATAAAGGGCATCTATGCAAAACCAATGGCCAACATCATTATTAATGGAGAGAGGCTGAAAACATTCCCCGTGAAAACAGGAACAAGGCAAGGATGCCTTTTAACACCACTCCTATTTAACATTGTGCTGGAAGCTCTAGCTAGAGCAATAAGGCAAGAAAAAGAAATCAAGGGCATCCAAATTGGTAATGAAGAAGTTAAACTGTCCCTGTTTGCAGAGGATATGATACTATACATAGAAAACCATAAAGACTCCATGAGAAATCTACTGGAACTAATAGAAAGATTCAGCAGAGTAACAGGATACAAGATAAACATTCAAAAATCAGTTGGATTCCTATACACCAGTAAGGAGAACGACGAAAAGAAATCAGGAAATCAATACCATTTTCAATAGCCCCTAAAAAGATAAAATACTTAGGAATAAATCTGACCAGGGATGTAAAAGACCTATACAAAGAAAACTTTAAAACACTACTGCATGAAACCCAAAGGGATCTACATAAATGGAAAAACATACCATGCTCATGGATAGGCAGACTCAACATTGTGAAAATGTCAATTCTACCCAAAGCAATTTACAAATACAATGCAAGCCCGATCCAAATACCAGCAACATTCTTCAAAGAGATGGAAAAACTAATCATTAACTTTATATGGAAAGGGAAGAAGCCCCGAATAAGTAAAGCACTACTGAAGAAGAAGAATAAAGTTGGAGGACTCACACTACCTGACTTCAGAACCTACTATACAGCTACAGTAGTCAAAACAGCCTGCTACTGGTACAACGACAGATACATTGATCAATGGAACAGAATTGAGAACCCAGATGTAAATCCATCCACCTACGGTCACCTCATCTTTGACAAGGGCCCAAAGTCCATCAAATGGGGAAAAGACAGTCTTTTTAACAAATGGTGCTGGCAAAAATGGATATCCATTTGCAGAAAGAGGACCCATACCTCACACCGTATACAAAAACTACTTCAAAATGGATCAAAGACCTGAATATAAAGCCTCAAACTATAAAGTTCATAGAAGAAAAAAATAGTACCAACACTTCAGGCCTTAATACATGGCATTAACAGGATACAAACCATAACCATCAACGCACAAAACCCAACAGATAAGCTAGATAACTGGGATCTTCTAAAAATCAAACACCTATTATCTTCAAAAGACTTCACCAAAAGAGTCAAAAGAGAACCCACAGACTGGGAAAAAATTTTTGGACAGTACAAGTCAGACAAAGTTCTAATCTCCATAATCCACAAGAAAATACAACACCTCTACAACAAAAAAACAAATAATCCTATCAAAAAATGGGCAAAGGAAATGAACAGACACTTCACCAAAGAAGACATTCAAATGGCCAACAGACACATGAGGAAATGCTCGCTATCACTAGCCATTAGAGAAATGCAAGTTAAAACCACAATGAGATACCATCTCACCCCGGCATTACTGGCACAAATCAAAAACATTGGAAATAACAAATGTTGGAGGGGCTGCGGGGAGATGGGAACTCTTATGCACTGCTGGTGGGAATGCAAAATGATCATTTTGGAAAATGATATGGCATTTCCTCAGAAAGCTAGAAATAGGCATACCATTTGATCCAGCAATCCCACTCCTAGGAATATATCCTAGAGAAATAAGAGTTGTCACTCAAATAGACATATGCACACCTATGTTCATGGCAGCATTGTTCACAATAGCAAAACGATGGAAACAACGTCTGTGCCCATCAACAGATGAATGGATAAACAAACTATGGTACATACACACAATGGAGTACTGTGCAAGGAGAAAGAACAACAATGAATCTGTGAAGCATCTCATAACATGGATGAAACTGGAGGACATTATGCTGAGTGAAATAAGTCAATCACAAAAGGACAAATATTGTATGAGACCTCTATTGTAAAAACCCATGAAAAAGTTCACACGCAAAATGTAACAATCTTTGTTGGTTACCAGGGATGAGAGGGGTGGGGGGGAGGGAATACTAAATAGGCAATAGATAAGTGGTATCTTGGGTGAAGGGTGAGACAGTACACAATACAGGGGAAACTAGCACAACCTGTACAAGGAAAGGTCATGGAAGCTCCACAGACACATCCAAACTCCGCGAGGGACTGAGTTGCTGGGCGGAGGGCTCTCGGGAACATGGTCTCGGGGAACATCT
Source organism: Dugong dugon (assembly GCA_030035585.1). Classification (NCBI taxonomy): domain Eukaryota; kingdom Metazoa; phylum Chordata; class Mammalia; order Sirenia; family Dugongidae; genus Dugong; species Dugong dugon. Next base: position 111,184,041 of record CM057467.1, read on the forward strand.
ATTTCAATTGGCATGACACTACTTATAAAGACAATGCTCTACATTCTACCTTGGTGAGTAGTGTCTTGGGTCTTAAAAACCTGTGAACAGCCATCTAAGATAATCCACTGGTCTCATCCCTTCGGGAGCAAGGGAGAATGAAGAGAACAGGATACAAGGAAAAGATTAGTCCAAAGGACTAATTGTCCTCAGCTACCAAGGCCTCCACCGGCCTGAGTCCAGTACAGCTAGATGGTGCCCGGCTACCACCAGTGACTGCTCTGACCAAGATCACAACAGAGGGTTCTGGACAGAGCTGGAGAATGATGTAGAGCATAATTCTAACTCACAAAAAAAAAAAGACCAGATTTAGTGGCCTAAAGGAGACTGGAGAAACCTCGAGAGTATTGTCCCCAGACACCCTTTTAGCTCAGTGGTGAAGTTACCTCCGAGGTTCACTGTTCATCCTGGGAGTGGACAGCCCCGTAAAACCAAATGACACTAACGAGGTACAGGAGCCCAGTGACAAGGGCCAGAAGGCAGAAGGGGACAAGGAAGCTGGTGATAGGGAACCCAAGTTTGAGTAAGGATATTGTTGACGTGTTGTGAGATTGTTAACCATTGTCGTAGGGCAACATTTGTAGTAACTGTTAAATGCGAAACTATTTTGTTCTGAAAGCCTTCATCTTAAGTGAGAGTAACAGCACAATTCGAAGAGTGTAGTCAATGTCACTGAACTGTGTATGTAGAAATTTTTGAAACGGTGTATCTTTGGCTATGTGTTTTTTCACCAAAAAAAAAAAAGGTTGAGAAGTTAGAAGGTTGATATTTTGTGGGGTTGTTAACCAATGTCATAAAACAACATGTGTACTACTGTTTCCTGAGAAACTATTTGTTCTGTAAGCCTTCACCAGAAGTACAATAAAAAAAAAAAGACTCAGTGTTCTCATATGACAACATAGACATTTATGTTACCTTGCTATTATAAAATCTAGATATAATGTATAAAATCTGCTGAAACATAGTAGGTGCTCAATAAATGGTAAACAATATTATTTTGGCAAGACTAACTACTGTGGGTAGAGTGTTATCTTGGTAAACCACCTAGACTTAAAATGTATGTAGCCCTTAAAAATTGAACTTTCTTTTTACATCAGTGCAATACAGGTACAGAGTTTAAAAGAAAAGCAAAACTTATTTCATATAATTTCACATTCTCTCAATTGATTAATAATTCATCACTTGGGGAAATATGACATTTTACACATCAGGTAGTTCCAGGTGAAAATGCACAGTAGTAGTTAAAACGGAGGCTTTATAATCAGACTGCTGTTTCATTGACTGCTCTGCCACTCACACCTGTTTGACATTGGGCAAGTTAATTAACTTTCTGAGGCTCAATGATCTCATCTCTAAAATAAAGATTAAAACATGTACATCTTAGAGTTGTGAAGCCTGAAAGATATATTTTATACAAAGCTTTTAACCTTATGTAAATGAGTTTACACTCATTATTCTTCACAACAAACTATGAGGTCAGTAATATTATCCTCATTTGCAGAAGAAAATAGGAAGCCATTGAGCAATGAAGTAACCTGCTCAAAGTCACAAATCCAAGCAATTGGAAGGGCTGGATTTGTACCAAGGTTATCTGGCTCTAGAATACTCTTAACCACTTACACTGCCTCTGTAGGCTCCGGGTTTCGGAATAGGCAGTAACATGATATCACACAAGAAAAAGAAAAAAAGAGCAACATTTTTCAAACTCCTAGAAGCCTGCAAAGTATTATATGCACTATCTTAACTAAAGTACTATGGCTCTTACATTAAGGCTAGGCTTCTATAACAAGAGTTAGAAACTCAGAATAACGTAAATTATTTTTCCCATGGGAGACTATCTTCAATTTCATCTTAGAATTCAAAGGAATAATATGAGTTACTGTACTAAGCTGTGACTTCGTTTTAACTGTTGATTTTATCTAGTCTATAATGTGACAGATATTCATACTGATAAGTATAATATCTCAATAAAAATAGGAAGTGACATGTTTTGAAGAAAGCTGCAACAATATTGGTCTTATGATGTTTTCTATCTAGGACCACACTCTGCAGTTTATCAGCTCTGTGATTTACAACGATTGATTTGATCTCTTTGAGCCTCAGTTTCCTTGTGTGTAAAATCTGTGTATAAACTTCACAGAGCTGGACTATCAAATGTAATAAGGTATATTAAAGAGTTTGTAAAATGTAAAATAACTACTCTTTTTTTGTGAACATGATTAGTGATGATAAATCATGTCAATTCCAGTTTTGAGAAAGTAAAAAAATTAAACCATAAACATGACGTCTTCTTCATCTTTGGGAGATAAATCTTTACACGAGTCAGTTTCCTAAAGATACATTTAAGCCACAAAATTTAGAAGAAAGAATAGTCTATTTTCCTACTGAGAGATGTTAATCTAATATTTGACACTGTGCTATGCCTCTTTAAACATAATATATGGAACCTAATTTAGCTTATTATTAATGACTCCTGATTATGAGAATCATCAGTGATTGAACTAAATATCATACAGTGATCTTGTCAGAGGTGATGGAAGTATGTAAGGTGCTGCTATGGCCCTAAGTACCCTCTTTGAATAGACTACTTTTTGGCACCTTTGGTCAAGTTGTCATCTGTTTTATCCCATGTCTAGGATCTGTAATACTAAATGTAGCTTTTTGTCAGTCCATCTAATTTAGTTTCTACAATCTTCTGTGGAAGAGAAGGTTTCAATACAGGCGTATTACACAACAAAGTCAGTACGTTCAGAGCCAAATTCAAGAGACTCATGTACAAAAATGCCTAAGAGTTTGGCAGAAAAACTATTGAATGGTCAGTCTTCACAGAGATCAGGATTTAGTTAACTAGCTGAGCTTGCAGAGAATCTGAATCCAGATAACCAGGGTGTTTACATCATTCCCCGAATAGTTATAACACCAATGTTTGGTAGGGTGAAAAGAGTCCATAGTGAAAATGGCTCTCAGTGAAAAAGAGGAAGACTCTCAATGAGAAGGATTGACACAGTGGCTGCAACAATGGACTCAAGCATAGCAATGATCATGGGGATGCTGCAGATCTGAGCAGTGTTTCATTCTGTTGTACACAGTGTCACTATGAGTGGGAACTGACTCAATGGCACCTAATAACAACAACAATGGCTGTCATAACAAATCTCAACAAAGTAGGCGGCTTTAAACAACATAAAAGTATTGTCTCATATTTCCGGAAGTTTGCAGTCAAAGTTAATGTGTCCACCAGGCCATTCCCCCTCCAAAGTCTTTAGGGGAAGAAACTTTCCTGTTTCTCCTCTCTTCTGGCAGCCCCAGGTGTTCCTTGAAGGGCTTCAAACCAATCCATTCCAGTTCAAACCCTTGCTAAGAATTTGCATTTCCATCCCAGATATACTGAACCAGAATCTACATTTTAACAAGATCCTCAGGTGAATTGATCTTTTTAAAATATACATTCTGATTCAGTATATCTGGGGTGGAAAGGAAAATTCTCAGCAGGGAGTCAAACTGGAAAGAACCATTCTGAAGCCCTGGTTCCTTGGCTTGTAGATAAATCTTCACAAGGCCGTCATTTCTATGTCTGTTTCTGTCTGTTTTATCCTCTTTTATAATGTCACCAGGCATACAAGATTAGGACCCCCTACTCTAGTATGACCTCATGTTAATTTAACTGAGAACATCTTCAAAGACACTATTTCCAAACAAGAAGTAACCTTGCTTGCACAGTGGGTAAGTGCTTGGCTGCTAACCTAAAGGATGGCAATTTGAACCCATCAGCCACTCCGTGGGAGAAAGATGTGGCAGTTGGCTTCCTTAAAGATTACAGCATTGGAAACTCTATGGGCAGTTCTACTTTGTCCTATAGGGTTGCTATGAGTCAGAATTGACTCGAAGGCAAGAGGTATTTCCAAACACGGTCACATTCATAGAACAGAAGTTAAGACTTTAACATATCCTTTTGAGGGATGAAGTTTGGTACATTACAGATTACTTTTATAAAAAATTGTAAAATATTTCAGAAAATAAGCAAAAAATCCTAGACTTCTCAGCTATTCAGGTCCTCTTGGCCGGAATCCCGACATTCATGTACAAATTGCCTACTCCCTCTGAAGGCTGTTGTTTAAAGAAGAGACTAATTTAGTTTTCTTATCTGGAAATAGACATTAAAGACAGAATGAAGAACTGGTTTATTTTAAATATGTATGCTGCTTGACTTAAAAACAAATATTTTTAGATACTGCAAGCATCATTTTCAACACATTTAGACATTTGGACTTAATATATGCAAACAACTTTCTGAATTCTAAAACAAAGAAAACAGACTAACATTTCCTTTAAAAACATATTTGACAAGATTAGATTACTGGGAAGAAAATCCCTCTTCTGATCTTTTGGAATTGTCTGCAGCATATGCCTAACTATCTCCTTTACATAAAGGAGGAGGGTTTTGTTTAGCCATATTTACAGTGCATTTTTACTTTCAAATTGCATGTCTAATCACAGAAGTGGTAAGTCACAATATTTTTTTTTCATCCCAAACTGAAAAGGAAATAAAAAAGTAGGTAGTGTGCAGCCCCAGTTCTGCAATTGTAATTATTTTTCCACAAATTCTTCAAATTCTTCTGTAAAAGTTTGTGCTTATTTAATAATGGAATATTACAAAGCTAATTATTTTTTGTTTGTCAGAATTATTTTAAAGTTAGAGTGAAACTTCCTGTGACAAATTTCCATTGCAAAAATAGCTTGAACTGCAGGAATAATCTGAACAAGTTTGTGGATAATAAATGGACCAAGGATAAAAGCTTTCTCACTAATGCGAGAAAGAAATATTCAGCACTGCTGACCTACCGTTGGTTTTTTCTTCCTTCAGGAAAATTGACTTTACTTGCATTTATTTTTCAAGCTGTTATTAATTCTTAACTTTGAAAGATTTTGGAAATAATTAAAATTTTCTTTTTGAGGTCAATATGTTCTCAGAAGTTGTTTAGTTACCTAAACTATAATAAAAAAAATGTATATTTTTTGACGGCATACATTTTTGCTTATCATAGATAATGCTCTATACGCTATTTTTCAGTAGAGAATTCTCATTTCTTACCTGTTTATCATCCATTTGATGAAAAGTGGAAGTTTTAGTAAAAATCTGTAAAGATGGTGGGTGGATGTTGGTATGAGTAAAGCTGTCCTTGCATGATCAATTTTTGTTGGAAAGAGCTTTAGCTTCCCTTGGAGAACATGCTCTTTAGTCATATTATGTTTGGTTTGTTAAACAGTTATTTAAGCAAGTGTAAAGGTGAAGTGATGAATAAATCAGGTATATTGAGTTGGTCATTATTATTCTACTCGTTGCTTGCTTCCTTTCAGAATACAAGCAAAGTGAGAACCATCGCATATTTTAATCACCATGAAAGTACACACACGCATACACACTAACATACTATGAAAAAAAATGGAACTGAGGAATATATTCTAAGAACGTTGTATTTCTTTAGTTCATTAAACTTTAATGTTAGTTCAGGTTTGCTTTTTTCTCAAATTGCTGTCAAAAGTTTTAAGAATTTGAAGTATTATAATAGTAATTTTCAACCAAGGTCCTATAGTTACAAAATTAAAGCCATTAAAAGTTACTAAATTATAGAAAAGAATAAAAAGATCTTCCATACTTTTTCCTTATTTATAATGAAATTTCCAATAGCTATTTTATACCTGAGCAATTCTTGTGATATTTTATTTTATTAGTCTCTTTCAGATCAATCTTCCCAAAAAACAATTATCATATCATTCTCTGATCCAATATCTTCAGATTCCCCACTATACATTGAATAGAGAGTAAAAAAGTTAGCATCTAATCCAAGACTTCAATAATGTGGGCCAAACTTACTATCTCATTCTTATTGACCATTATTCTTTTCATAAAGCTCTACAGCTAAATCAAGCTGTTTGCCACTGTGTAAGTATCTACTCTTTTTATTCTTTTTCTTTTTTTGTGCATGCTAATACTCCTACTTGGAATCCTCCTGCTATATACTTCATGGCTCAGCCCAGCTTTCACTTATAGTTAATTCCTCTTGTTCGTTATCCTTTCTGTAAGAAGTAATCACCTCCTTTGCTGAACCGACCTAGTATTTGAGTTCTTTCAAATAGCATGAACTATATTATATCCAGTAATATATACACATTTGTGTTTATACAGCATATACGTGGAAGCAGCAAATAAAGAAGTCAAATGTCACATGGCATAGGGCAAATCTGCTGCAAAAGACCTCTTTAAAGTGTTAAAAGCAAAACTGTCATTTTAAGGACTAAGGTGCGCCTGACCCAAGCAATGGTGTTTTCGATCACCTTGTATGCATGCCAAAGCTGGACAATGAATAAAGAAGACCAAAGAAGAATTGATGCTTTCGAATTATAGTGTTGAACAAGAATATTGAATATGCCAGGAACTGCGAGAAGAACAAACAAATGTGTCTTGGAAGAAGTACAGCCAGAATACTTCATAGAGGCAAGGATGGTGAGATTTTGTCTAACGTACTTTGGACATGTTCTTAGGAGGGACCAGTCCCTGGAGAAGGTTATCATGCTTGGTAAAGTGGAGGATCAGCAGAAAAGAAGAAGATCCTTAACGAGATGAATTGACACAGTAGCTGCAACCATGTGCTCAAGCATAACAAAAACTGCCAGGATGGTGCCGGACCAGGCAGTGTTTCATTCTGTTGTACAAAGGGTCATTATATGTCAGAACCGACTCAATGACACCTAAAAACAACAATACAACCTATGATTCATACGCAAGGACATATTTTATTTGTCTTCAACCAACTCCTCTCACAGAGTTTAACAGTTTCTTTCCCCCATGTATCTACATATTGCCTTGTGCCAGTGTAAATAATCGGTTTCCCTTCATTAAATATAGTTTTCTCTAATTTAATAATTTGAGTATAAAGCTCTGTATGCTGTATATACTGGATAAGAAACAGGATAGCATAATAGTTTAGTGTCAGGGTTCATGTCTTGGCTTCTCCATATAGTCTATGTGTACTATAGTAAAATCTTTAACCTGATGTGCTTTAGTGTCCTCATCTAGAAAATGTGATTGATAATAGCCTTTACAGTGTGATTATGGGTATTAGGTGAAGTAATACATTTTACAGTCTTAGCATAGTGTCTAACATATAGCATGAGCTCAATAAATGTTAACTGTTATTGCTTATCAAAAGTTGATGTTGTTTTATTTACTGCATATAATACATTCCACACGAATTTTTTTAATCAAAGATCAGCACTTCAGTACATCTGTTTGCAATGGTGTATTTGCCATCAAAGTGTTTATACAAATGTCCTCATTGCGTATTTAAACCTAATCAAAATATATATACTTTTAAATATTTTTTAAATATAAAACAGTAGCTGTGTAAAAATTATATTCATGTAAAATTTTATTACAATTAAACACAAATTCACTAATAAGCAAATCGGGAAAAAAAAGAAACACACACATATTTGAGAAAATTGTTAGCAGCTAGATACAGAAAATGCTAGTGTGGGACAGAAAGTATCAATCCAAATATGTATTTAAAGCTGGCCTACAAAGTTCCATATGTTTTCAGGTTATGTGAAACCATTAAGTAATCCTCAATTCCCAAGATTGCCACCACACTCAGCAGCATGTAAAAGAGGCCCTCAAAACCCCATGTCCTCTAAAGTAGCATAAGCACTTTGACCACTTCTTACCACTGAAAACATTAGTCTTAAGAAAGCTATAATTAGAGTCAATAACCCACCTTTTATTAAAAAGACAATTAAGATTCCCTTGCTTTACATGCTTGTTTATCTTAATCCCGACCAAACTACCCAAGTCTTCACCTGAACCTTTTGCCCCTTCTCTGAATCTCCTAATCTCCAGCTCTACCCCAACTCCCCATATCCGTCCACTGTGTCTTCTATTACACATGGGCTGTCACTAGACATGTCTCCTATACTTTATACCTCTACTCCAAACATACTTTTTATGTAATTCCTCTAAGTGAGAGTTGAGAAGACATTGCCCCTTGTAGCTTTCTCAGGGGTAGCTACTTTTTTCTTCCACATCCCCTATGTACAATGGGCCTGAGTATCAAGGTGGACCACTGTTCTGTTCTACTTGCTCTTCATTGCTGATTCCAGATGATTTCTTCTCATTTTTCCTTAAATCACAACTTCTTGGAAACTCATGTCATCTGACAATAACATACACTATTTCTAAATTTTATAGTCAGTCTAAAACATTCACTTAACCTTTAATACCTCTATCATCATCCTTCTCTTTACTATTTATCATAATTCTTTATTAGTATCATGGTCTTCAACATCTGGTGGGGTGAAGGTTCATGCAGCTGGAAATCTCAGATCCTTGGCATCCTCATTTGTGCCAAGTTTTCATCCATTCCATTTCCCCAGCTGGTCTCACAGTCATTTCATAGAGTTTATTACTATGAATTAGTATATTACATTCAAAATCTTGACTTAAAGTAGACTTTTTGACTACTTCCTGTTATTCCACATCACTTATTTTGCACGTTTCAACAATTCTTTGATATCACTAGATCATGTAATTCATTGACTCTACCGACTTTTAAGAGTGTCCACCATTCATATCTTGAAATCTACTCTGTTCACAGATTATATTCTTCATCTATCCCCATAATCTCTCCCTTAACACAATCAAAACAAATACCCTGACCTTCTCTTTCTGTTACCCAGTTGACAAAACCCCAACTATGAGTACATCAAAAAACACCCACTATACAGAAATAAGCAAAGATGCTGACTCGCCTCACTTTAAATTTATGACTATAAATTTGACGTGCATGCTCACAAGGAAAGATATGTGCTTAAATTAGATAGGAAATGGAGTGTTAAATGAGTTAATTAGGACTCTTTAATAATTAAGATTGCACAGAAAATAACGAGACTTAAAAAATATGTTATTGAGTACAGAGGGCATGGAGATTTTAAATAGCAGAGTTGGCGCCATAGATCAGGGAATTATAAAGCCATTTCAAGTTTATATCCCATTAAGAGGAGAGTTTTTTTTTTGCCAAAACAATGCTTTGTTTTTACATCACAACTTCCTTCTAGGGAGATCAATGAGCTTTCTCATTTATTGAATAATCTTTATTTTCAGAGAGAGTGAGGCAAAAAAAAAAAAAGGTGGTTTTCCCCAAATGGATAATCTGAGGCAAAAAGAAGTTAATTGACCTAGCTAAAATCACATGCTTAGTTATAAACTTTCTTAGATACTTTATTCATCTGAATCCATACCCCCCATCTTAGATTATGAAGAAATCAGCTATAGTCCAGATGCTGTAACAATTTCATTCTTACATAAATAATTATCAGAGACTTGTACTTAAAATACAATAATTAAGCAATATAATACACAATTATATACAAATATAAACAATACAATAATTATTATTCCAATTTTCTTGTTTTTTGTAAATATAAAGTCTATTATATTTTTTAGAGATTACTGTTGGTTTTGCATATAGTGGGTAAAACTGTCTTAAACCAATGCTAACAAGAACAACAATGTAAAGGACCTCAAGAGTATCAATGCAGCCAAGATCTGAGGAGGAAAATCTGGAGAAGTTAACAATACACTTAATTACTCTTTTCCTCCTGAGGCACCTGGTGATTTAAAATGGTGACTGGGGGACTGAAAGCCGACCAGAGTTTCTAGTGGTTTCACCAGACTGTGGAGATAATTATTGAATATCACAGCCAGCAAGGTGGAGAGGCCTAAAACATCCCAGGCCTTCATTTGGGAGGCTTGAAGGGCTAAAAGTGGATTGCCTCTGAAAGAAGATAGAATTATCCAGTGACTTTAATAATCTCTACAGTGTTTCTTTAAAAACATCCAGCACTCAATCAAAATCATCCTTGCAGTTTGGAGTTATTAGATGGAAGCACTAAAATAACTGTGGCTAAAATGTTCAAGGAAACAGAGCATAAACTGGAAACTTTCAACAAAATACTGTAATCCCTACATAAAAACTTAAATAAAAATTATGGAACTGGAAAAATCGATAACTAAAACAACCAGTTGGGTGGATTTAATAGCAGAATGGGCAAAACTGAAGAGAGAATTTATGAACTAGAAGACAAGTTAGAAGAAAATAATCCAGACTGAAACAAAGATTGCCCTGTTTGATTCACCACTATAAATTCAAAAAATAATACAATTCCTGCACATAGCAGACATCATACTGCTAAGTCCTGCTCCTCCTCCTCCTCTTCCTCTACCTCTTCCTCCTCTTCCTACTGCTACTAACTCTACTAATGTTAATAATATCAGTTAGTCCTTTGTTGTTGTTGTTGTTAGGTGTCACCAAGTCAGTTCTGAATCATAGCAAGCCTATGTACAACAGAATGAAACACTGCCTGGTGCTGCACCATCCTCACAATTGTTGCTGTGTTCGACCCATTGTTGCAGCCACTATGTCAATCCATCTTGTTGAGGGTCTTCCTCTCTTTCACTGACCCTCTTCTTTATAGAGCATGATTTCCTTCTGCGGGGACTGGTCCCTTCTGATAACTATCTAAAGTATGTGAGATGAAGTCTTGCCATCCTCCCTTCTAAGGAGCATCTTGGCTGTACTTCTTCCAAAACAGATTTTTTTGTTTGTCTGGTAGTTCCTAGTATATGCTCTATGCATTATTATAAAATCTTTAATGCACCAATCCATTTAATTCTTATGAAAACTGTTTCAGAAGGATACTAATATTATCTCCATTTTATTGAAGAGAAACTGGAACCCAAAGAAATTAAGTAGCTTGCTTAATGCCATGTAGTTAGTAAACAGTCAAGTCTTATACCCTATGCTATATTAATTCCCTAAAAAAAAAAATATAAGTTTGGGAGACTGATAAAAATAAAGAAAGGAAGTAAGGGATACAGGAAGAGAAAATAGGAAAGAAGGAGAGAAGGATAAAGATCATTTATTGCAGCGTAATTATTTTTTTACTTATCTTTCAAGGTTTTTCATTTAATTCTCTCTGTATAACAAAAAATTGTTTCTATGAAAGTAAAACTTTGAACATTTTGACAGCATCTTAGTTAATGATAAGGAGAGGAAAAATGACATCTTAGCTATCTTCCTGCCTTTGACATTCATATTATGATTTATCACTTATCATAATTTTTATGGCTTTCAGTCGCAAACAATGCTAATTTGTACTGTGAATTTGTGCACTGGGAAAAAGACTAACTTTTCCGTGACTTGTTAGAAAGATTAGAAGGATAATGAGATAATGTTGAGAAAGCTTATCAAGTGCATAGTGTGCGTTTTAGGGGCAATACAGATTTCATTAAGCACAGGAACAGAGTTACATTGAAAACAACTGGAATGTAGGCTGCGGTTAATTAATGGCAGTGTCTTCATGGTGGCCAACTTCCCCAAATTCAAGAGAATTTATAGTTCTGAAAGACAAAAAGTCACTGGTAAAATGGATAATTTGCATTTATACAATTTTTGCTCTGGAAAGTTGTTGGTAGGTGCTGTTGAGTCAGTTCCTACTCATAGTGATGCTGTATACAGCAGAACAAAACACTGCCCAGTCCTGCGCCATCCTCACAATTGTTTTTATGCTTGAGCCCATTGTTGAAGCCACTGTGTCAATCCATCTTGCTCAAGGTCTTCTTTTTATCGCTGACTCTCTACTTTACCAAGCATGATGTCCTTCTCCAGGGACTGGTCCCTCCTGATAACATGTCCAAAGGTAAGCTTGAAATATTTAATCATGGAATTTGAAATCGCAAGCTAAATGAAGAATGCAGAGAGCTATAAACATCACTTAGATACCCTACTTGATAAACGTTTTGGCAAAAACAAAAAAACTAGAGGCTTATACCTTGTTCAAACCACAGCACTTGCCTTCTATTTTTGTTGACCATCCCAAAAGTATCTGCTCACTTTCTGTTTTTTAACAGATTGTCTAACATGGACTAATAATAAAAGAAAAAATACAGATGACCTCAGAAAGGTGCTTGTAAAGATGTCTTCGCCCTAAGAAGCGGGTACTAGTTCTACTCATTATATTAGGTATTTGTAATACATTTAAAAGAATTTTTCTATAACAGTTAAAATAGGAAATATAAAATAAAATGAAGAAGGGTCACTCTATCAAATATCGATATAAAATTAACAATGCAAAAAGGCAAAGTTGCATTTAATTATTAAATACACAAATAGAAGTTAGGCAAAAATGTAAGTGTGGGAGTATTTCACTCCTTTAGAGTTATCAGGATTATAGATCTACACAGATATTTAACATTTTAAAATCACTTAATTCTGATTAAAACTTTCCTAACACTGCAATTACATTTTCAAGTCATTTCATGTGTCAGTCAATTATAATCATCATTATTAATATTTTTATGCTTCTGCACATCCTAAGGTCAAAAGAAGTGGCAAAACAGTGCTAATTGTGATTTGTCTCTCCTAAACTTAAACAATGTGAATAATATTCAGAATCAATGAAGTATTTTAAACTGAAAATATACCTATTTTCTAAGATTTCCCTTCAAGGAGCTCATTCTTTCATTAAGCAAATATTTTTGAGAGTCTGCTACATGAAAGACACTTTTTAGATTCCAGAAATACAGTAGTAGATAAGTCAGTGGAGACCCTCCTCTCGTGGGGTTTCTGTTCTAGAAAGGTAAAACAGATATTAAAAAAAAAAGAAAAAAGAAAGTAACTGGGCAAGATTATTTCAGAGAACGATGCATGTTATAAGGATCATCACAAGGGTTAAGTAGGAGAATGTGAAAAGGGTTGGAGATTACTTTAAATGGAACGATTAGAAGCCTTGCAGAGGAGGTGACCTATGAACATAGGTGAGGCCGGCAAGAAGAAGCCAATCATTTGAGCATCTGATGATGGGTGCAAGGTTCAAAGGAGCTTTGTGTGTTTAAGTGATGAAAATCAGAGTGGCTAGAGCACAGAGAGACAGCTGTGTAGGGAATGGATTATAGAAAAAACAAGAAAGGCAGCAGCGAGACCACTTGGGGGTGGGGGAGCTTTTGAGGTAGCCCAGGTGAGAAGTAAGGACATATAAACCGGGTAGTAACTGCAGAGATAGAGAGGAGTAGGTAGCATTCAGAGATTCATTTGTTGATGTTGAAGTATTCAATTAAATTGAACCTCTGAAAATGCTTGTTATCAATATTACATATTTAGATTTTAGTGTATCCCTTCAATTAGTTTTGATTCCTAAACAATATAATTTATTTGTTTTTCACTTAATCACTAACAGCACTTACTAGATTGGAAAGAAAACCACATCTGGATCTTAACAAGTCAGTAAACCTGAGATTATTGACACTTTAACTTTTCAGGCACGGTGACGGAAGATGAGGAATGCAATTTTAAAAAATACAATAATTTCCTTTCATATAAATTAAATATGATGATGTTGGCAGCTCTTCAAATGTTGGAAGCCAATATGCTGAATGTGTTCTTTTGACAAACTAAATGATATTTGAAATATGGCCAAGAAAGTTATTTGTGAATTTTAGTTTTTAAAGAAAGCTTTCTAAATGCATCTTAAAAAATGCATTTTAATGAGATAGTGGAAAAAAAATGTACATGTCAGTGCTAAGCTACATAATTCTATGTCTCTTTAATGTACGTCATTGGTCCATTTCTGGCGTTTAATACTACATATAGAAGGTCACATTATATCTGAAGGAAAAAAGTCCATGCATGTAAAACACACATTTTCCTGCAAAAAAAAAAAAAAAAGGAGAAAAGAAAAAAGCATGTATTTAGAAATCTAAAGCTAGCTTCAAGTGTTTCTCAACTCTCACTCCCTTTTTTCTGGCAGAACTTTCTCTTTTCAGGCCATCCTAGTTTTCTACTTTGGCTCAAGCCCTATAATGCTTACAATCAATAGTCATATACAGAATAATAGAATACTGAATAACCTTAGCTGGCTTTGATTAAAAAAAATGTTTAATGTGATATTTGATTTAATATAAGGAGATTGGACAAAAAATAAATCCTTACATCTATGTTGTCATTTCTATGCAATTACATTACTCTCCCACTCCGCCATCTTCAATGTTCCCCAATAATTTAAAATTCATGTTGATAGTTCAATAAAATATGAACCCAATCTATATTTATTAACTCATTTCAAACTACTTTAGTTGAACTTTTTTGTCCAGTCTACTGAAACATCTTCGGGACAAAAAAAGAATATACCAATCTCTAACACTGTATATACATTGATCTTGGTCTTAACCTCAGAGAGATATAAACTGTTCCTCTATAATCTTCTAAATATTAATCCTTCCAAGCTAAACTTAAGTTCTACCTCTACGATGAAATTTCTGTTGACTATTCAGTCAGTGGTGTTTCTTCCTCCTCGTTGCACTATTTATTCTATACAATTTATGTGAGACTCATTGATAACTTTTTTTTTTGTACATTTGTCTCCCTCCTCTAGACTGTTGTTGGTATTGTTGTGTGCTTTCAAGTCAATTCCAACTCATAGTGACCCTCTAGGACAGAGTGGAATTGTCCCATAGGTTTTCCCAGGATGCAGTCTTTACAGTAGTAGATCACCAGGTAATTTCTCCTTCAGAGCCACTGGTGAGTTTGAATCATTGACTTTTCAGTTAGCAGCTGAGCAATTAACCATTGCACCACCTGGGCTCCTCCTCTAGACTGGAGGCACCATTAAAACATGGAATTGGTTTATTGTCTCTGCTTTTTTCACAGTATCATTTCAATAAATGTCAACATCATATTATATTGAAGCTTATAATTAGGATATTTGAATTATATCTCTATACTGTGTAGGAAAACCCATAACTTCATGTAATCAGTTGAGGCTTCATTGTTGTGCAATCTTAAGTAAAAACCTGTATACTAGAAGTAACATACTAGGCATACCTAGGCAAAATCACCACACAGATGTTATGTATACTACATTGTACTTAGTCCAGCTCATAGATATGTTTGTCCCACCTAGTGTTTTCTTTTTCTCTAACATTTGAATGCATTTAGATGGAACATACATTCTCCATTCAATCAGAGTACCTAATAATCCCTATTGGCTTATAACCATTCCGCTTCATTTATTTTCTTGAAGACCACTGTGGTATCTGAGTTGATGACTCCATTTTGTACCCATGCATTAGAGCACAGAATGAGAAAAGTTTCTCACTCAACTAAACTTAGAAATGGGGAGAAGTTTTGCTCTTTTTTTTTTTTTTTTCCTACTTATTATCCATTGAGACAAAGAAAAATTAGTCTCAAAGAGATGAAGTATCTTGCCCTGAGTTACACAGCAAGGTTGGGTCAGAAGAGGGACTGGCCAGGTTCAATGTGCTCATTGCTCTTAGTTTATGCAATTACTACACCATTCATCACACTAAGTATCTGCTCATGGGCCCTGTCTCAACATTAGAACAGAAGATGTTTATTCAAGTTTTTATTAGCTCAATGCATAATATATAGTTTGCATTTAATAATATGTGTTGAATTATTTTTCCACTAACCAAACCAAACCTGTTGCCATCGAGTCCAGTCCGACTCATAGCAACACCATAGGACAGAGTAGAACTGCCCCATAAGGTTTGCAAGGAGCGGCTGGTGGATTAGAACTGCTGATCTTTTGGTTACTAGCCTGAGCTCTTAACCACTGTGCATAACAGGTGCAAATTACCTGGTTGCTACACCATTCGCCTTGTTGTCTTATTTATCCCCTTTCATCATTATTTGCTACAATCTTTGAGTTTTGTTTCAATTTGTACTATATTTCTGTTGGCTATGAGGTATGAAAGAAAAAAAAAGAATGTTAATAAATAAATTGAATAAACAAACAAGGGGCCTTTCATCATCTCCGTGCATCAACTGGAAAAGGCCAAATTCAAAAGTACTTGCCAAAACAGCTTATGTATTCCTGTCAATTTCTGCCTTCTGAAAACATACTTCCTTCACAGCAGCCAGCAATGAAGAGATTGGGAGCCAAAAAGCAATGAATCTGTCTTCCTTTCCAACTTGTATCATGTTGTGCAGTTGGAACCAAGAGCTAAGATATTTTCTTTGTTTCTGGTTACCAAAAGAAGCTTAACGGTTTTATGATGTCTTTCTACACAGGTGATTGGTGGAGTGTAAAGCAAGACGGTTAAACATAGTTTGACAATGAAGTCTTGAAACACTTCATCAAGTTCCCTAAAGATGTACAGTTTTGGAAAGGAATGATTCACTTAGTGAGCAACTCCCTCAAAGACAGATTCTGGAAAACCTACTAATCAAGATGGAACAAGTAGGCAGTGTTTGTCTGTAATTTCCAAAGTAGACTATAGCTCCAGTGTACCAGTGATTCAGTCCTTGTGACCTTATCATTTATGTAACAATAAACATGTATCCATGACAAGTGTGTGGTAAATACCATTTTGTGCCTGTGAAAATGAGAGAGATAAGTTTAGCAGTGAAAAAGTATTTCATATACATATGGGTTTGAACAATTGTAAACCGTCTTCTAGGACCAATTCCAATAATTGTATCTAGCTCAAAAACAAACAGTAGGGCCACTGTGTTTGCCAGCACACTGTGTACTGCCACATGTTCAATGGTGCCCCCTGAAGTTTGGCAATTTGGGAACCCTAGGGGGCAGCTCCAAAAGCTCTGGTGGTGCAGTGGTTAAGTGCTTGGCTGCTAAAGGAAAGGCTGAAGGTTCGAACCCATCAGGCTGCTACCCGGAAGAAAGATATGGCAGTCTGCTTGTGTAAAGATTTAAAAAAAAAAGATGTGGCAGCCTGGGTATGTAAAGACTGGGAAAAAAAAAAAAAAAAGCCTTGGGAACACTATGGGACAGTTGTACAGTAGTCTCCACCTTATCCATGGTTTCATTTTCCTGCTTCAGTTACCTGCCATCAACCACAGTCTGAAAATATTAAATGAGAACTGTGATGAAATCTCGGCCTTCCTGCTCCATCCCATCCTGGGGACAACATTCATATAACTTTTATTACAGTATATTGTTATAATTGTTCTATTTTATTATTAGTTATTGTTATTAATCTCCTACTGTGCCTAATTTATAAGTTAAACTTCATCATAGGTATGTATGTATAGGTCAAAACATAGTCTATAGAAAGTTCAGTACTATCCCTGGTTTCAGGCATCCATCGGGGGTCTTGGAACATATCCCCTACGGATAAGGGGTGACTATTGTACTCTGTCCTATATGGTTGCTATGAGTCAGAAATAACTTGAGGGTACACAACAACAATTCAGATGGGTGGGGTCCCTGGGTGGTGCAAAAGGTTAAGCACTCCACTACTAGCTGAAAGGCTGGGGTTTTGAACCTATCCAGGGGTGGCTCAAAGGATAGGCCTGGTGATGTGCTTCCAAAAGATCACAGCCTTGGAAACCCTATGGAGCAGTTTTCTGCACACCACACAAGTGGTTGTCATGAGTCGGAATCTGTACCATGACAACCGTTTTTGTTCGTTTGTTTGTTTGTTTTGTGTTTTTAATGCACAGAAGACAGAATCCACTAACTTATTCTAAACATTTTGGCTTTTAAATATACAATATATGTATATAACTTCTGGAGTACTATTACTTAAGACTCAAGCATTCTTTTTATTACAACATAGGAGAAAGTACTCAGTATAGCTTGAATTTATAACCTTTAAAATATTTCCTTAAAAAGTTACTTAGATAAATTAAGTTTCTGTCAAATTTTATTCAATTTATTGCTATTTTTACACAGAATCAAGCAATAATGTGTAAAACAGTTGAGTCAGAATTTATAATAGCAGTGATAAGTTGTGTTTCTTTAATATAAAGATTCCTATTAATAATTTTGGAAACCCTGGTGGTGTAATGGTTAAGAGTTCAGCAGCTAACCAAAAGGTCGGCAGTTCAAATCCCTGGAAACCCTATGGGGCAGCTCTACTCTGTCCTATAGGGTCGCTATGAGTTGGAATTGACTTGACTTTTACCTAAATATTTTTAATTTTATACTTAATTTTTATTATACCTTACCCTTAACACCAAGGCATCCTGGTGGTGCAGTGGTTAGGTGCTTGGCTCCTAACCAAAATGTTGGAGGTCTGATCTTACTAGCAGCTCTGAGGAAGAAAAGACCTGGTGATTTGCTACCCCAAAGATTACAGCCCAGGAAACCCTATGGGGGCAGTTCTATTATGCCCTATAGGGTGTCTGTGAGTCAGAATCAACTCTATGGCAACAGTTTTTTATATATTATATATATATATAATATATCAAAAATAAGTTGGACTAGTGGTTCTCAACCTCTGGTTGTAGCCCACCAACAATAGCATCACCTGTAAAGTTATGAGAAGTGCAGGCTATAGGGCCCTAATCTATTGAGTCAGAAACTCTGGGGCTAGTCCTAGCAATTTGTCTTTTTAAAAAAGAAAAAACACTCTCATTTGTAGTATTTGCTATTGCCAAGGTGTAAATACATCCATTGTGGCCAGTTTCAAGACGGCAAATATAAGAGCAATGAATGAGGAGTAGAAAGGAGAGGCACACCACTGCCTCCAGGTGATCCTGATGCTAAAGACTGAGAATCATTAAGTTTGACTCTAGGAGAGTGGATCAAGAGCACAGTCTTGGAAGTCAGACAGCTTTGGGTTTGAATAATTCCTTTAATATTGACTGGATTACGAATTCCATTTTGGGAAAATTACATAATTTTTATATTCTTTAATTTCATTTTGGAAACAGGATCAATATAGTGTCTACTTTATGTTGTAAGACTCAAAGGAGTGGACTTGAGTAAAGCGGAGTTGCATCTTACACATGGGTTAGGTTCTCAGCTCAATATTTAAAGGCAAACTTTTTTCTAGATTGAAATTACCCAATCAAATTCCTTAAGAATGTCAATATATCCAACATACTCTCCTTTTCCTTCATTGTAGGAAGAGATTTCTGTTTCCTCAATAAAGCACCAGAGGCAGGCTTTGGCATGCATTTAAGGTCATATTATACAGAAATTGCTTATTTTTAACAGTGGACTAACAAAGAATACAGCATGATGCTCATTCTATGGGACGCCCATGAACTGAGATCAGTGAGGGTGCAGCAGATTCATACCTCACACTCTTGTCTCACTCTTGGGCATATTGGAATTTAAACTATTTTTATCATCATCATTATTATTGTTGCCTTTGTTGGTATTATGGTGTGTTATTACTATTTTCTGTCTTCATCTCTTTCTTTTAGGGAGTTTATAACACAATATGGAAATTTAATAACTTAAATCCTGATATGATTCTATACTAAATAATATACTAATATACTAAAGTATTTATTTCAGTTTAATTAAAGCCATTTCATTACCACTTAAATAACACATGGAGGGCTTCCATGTCATACTTGTTAATATTATAATTGTTTTTCTTATTGGATGTATCTTAGGTAAAATCTAGAATAAACAGAGCCTCAGAAGCTCTTTAAAGAGCATCAGTGAAACGTTGTAAAAATAGTAGAAATGAAAAGCATAACACATCATCTGTTTTTTGCCCACTTCTTGAGTAAATTTAACACATTTCTTAGAATTAAGTCAGTCCGTTTTAGTATTACTACTTTCCTACAAAGACTATATTTAATCTACCGTTCAAACTTCACCAAAATATCCCCTTTCCTATATTTCACCCCAGTACTCCCAGATGTAGAATACCATGCACCAAAATAAATAATTCCTCCTTTACTCTGACATTTACTCCATTCAGATATGTGTACCAATTAACCTATTCTCCCTTCAGTTTGGCTGTAAATATGTATTCACTTTAATCTTTCCTGATAAGACGGCCCTCTAATCAATTTTGGTGCTCTCATTTCAGAGCTAAATTCAATACATTCTGTAATTTAACTCTTATGAGACAGCCGACCAGATTGAATGTAATGCTTTTTAGTCGGAATTGGAAGGTTTAGGGGCACACTTAGAAAAACACTCACTACAGTAAATGGAGATTAACCTGAACTACATTGATTTTATCTTGACTATTCTGAAGCTCATTGGTGTTGGAACACTTTCAGCTCCTGTATACCTAAAAGCAATAATACATTGTTTTCTGGCCTCTCAAGAATTAATGAAGCTTCCCATATCCATCATATTTGAGAAAAATCAATAAACCTTAGGTTTTTAAGGCTGCTGTGATGCTTGTCAGAGATATTTGTTATATGGATGTTTCTTCCTTGATCATTAGAGTTGATGGCTGATGATTCTTAGGAAACTGAGAGGCAGATACAACAAGAAAGCTTATGTGGTGATTAGCAGAGCTTGATAAGACAGTTTGAATATATTTCAATTCATGAGTAGAGATAATTAGAAGTGTTAGGTGATTTGTAATATTCTAGCTCACTGAAAAAAATAAAAATAATTTCCAATATAAAGACTTCCTGAATTTTTTATATTTTAACTGGAATTTCAAATTCTTTTACTATTTTATGTTTTTGTTATACTAATGGACTCCGTTATCCCTTTGCTTTTAAAAATCTTTTACTATGCATCAGGAGACTTGTGTAAATTTCTTGTCTGAGTTAATGACTATGTGGTGGTGGATAGGTAATCTTCTAGCTAAAGAGCATGCCCTGGTTCAAGGGATCTCTTCTGAAAAATCACAAAAGATTCCAGTAATGGTCATCACTGGGTAGAACACTTTTATTGAATTGACCAGATACTTCAAATATATATCAGTAATATTTTCTATCAGCCATCTTTAAGTTTGAGAATGTCTAATTTGTAACTAGAGAGTAACAGGGACTTAGAGAGGTTGTAATGGAATGAATGTAGTTTTACAGTCAGGCTGAACTGGATTATAATCCTGATTTGACTTTTCCCAGTTATATCATCTGGAATATTCTACATAAGATGTCTGAATTCCAGCTCCTCCATTTAGAAAATGCTGATAATATCAGTTACCCCATATACTCTTAAAAGTGATAAAATTAGTAAAGGACTTAGGATATTGCAAAAAAAATCCTTGTTGGTTACCAGGGATGGGAGGGGAGGGGGGGGGGGAAACACTAAATAGGCAATAGATAAGTGGTACCTTGGGTGAGAGGTGAGATAGTACACAGTACAGGGGAAACTAACACAACCTGCACAAGGAAAGGTCATGGAAGCCCTATAGACACATCCAAACCCCCCGAGGGCCTGAGTTGTTGGACGGAGGGCTCTGGGGACCATGGTCTCGGGGAACATCTAGCTCAATTGGCATGAGACTACTTATAAAGATAATGCTCTACATTCTACCTTGGTGAGTAGTGTCTGGGGTCTTAAAAGCCTATGAGCGGCCATCTAAGATACTCCACTGGTCTCATCCCTTCGGGAGCAAGGGAGAATAAAGAGAACAAGATACAAGGAGAAGATTAGTCCAAAGGACTAATTGTCCACAGCTACCAAGGCCTCCACCGGACTGAGTCCAGTATAGCTAGATGGTGCCTGGCTACCACCACTGACTGCTCTGAACAGGATCACAACAGAGGATTCTGGACAGAGCTGGAGAAGGATGTAGAGCATAATTTTAACTCCCCCCCCAAAAAAAGACCAGATTTACTGGCCTAAAGAATACTGGAGAAACCTCAAGAGTGTGGCCCCCAGACACCCTTTCAGCTCAGAGGCGAAGTTACCTTCGAGGTTTGATGTTAAGCCTGGGAGTGGACAGCCCAGTAAAACTAAATGGGACTAACGAGGTACAGGAGTCCGGTGACAAGGGCCAGAAGGCAGAGGGGGAGTAGGAAACTGATGCTAAGGAACACAAGTTGAGTAAGGACACTGTCGATGTGTTGTGAGATTGTTGACCACTGTTATAGGGCAACATTTGTAGTAACTATTAAATGGGAGGCTGTTTTGTCCTGTAAGCCTTCATCTTGGGCGAGAATGGCAGCACAATTGGAAGAGCATAGTCAATATCACTTAAATGTGTAAGTAAAAAGTTTTGAAATGGTGTTAAAAAAAAAAAAAAAAAACAAATGAGACTAATGAGGTACAGTAGTCCAGTGACAAGGGCCAGAAGACAGAAGGGGACAAGGAAGTCCCCTGGTGATAGGGAACACAAGGTGGAGTAAGGATATTCTTGATGTGTTGTGAGATTGTTAACCATTGTCATAGGGCAACATGTGTAGTAACTGTTAAATGAGAAACTATTTTGTTCTGTAAGCCTTCATCTTAAGTGAGAATAACAGCACAGTTGGAAGAGCGTAGTCAATGTCACTGAACTGTGTATGTAGAAATTTTTGAAACGGTATATCTTTGGCTATCTGTATTTTCATCAAAAAAAAAAAAAAAAGGTTGAGAATTTAGTGGCTTAATATGTTGTGGGGTTGTTAACCAATGTCATAAAACAACATGTGTACTACTGTTTCATGAGAAACTATTTGTTCTGTAAGCCTTCACCTGAAGTACAATAAAATATATTAAAAAAAAAAAAAGAAATATAAAAAAAAAAAAGTTGCCTAACCCCGATAAATTAATATTAGCTGTTAATTTTATTCTTTCATGTTGTGTTTTAATTTATTTTTTTGTTAGTCTTTAATTGTATGTTGTATTGAATTCAATTATACTGAAATATTGTATGCAGAAGATCTGTGCAGTCCAATGTGGAAGGTAGGAAAGCGTGAAAATAAACAATCCTAACTGCTCACTTCACTTTTGTCTTTAAGGTGCCTCCTGAAGAACTTCACTGGAAACGCAAGGCTCCAGGGAACCACAGTTTTATGCATGTGTAATATAAAGTACTTTCCACAGCATACAATGGCCGACATTCTCTTGTCCTTGACTGATTCTGATCTCATTTCCTGACACTTTCCCTCTCACTCACTGATAAAAACTTGTCTCTACTCTTCCTGAAATGTTCCAGTTGTATTACCATCTTAAAGCTTTTGTACTAATTGTCCCTTCTGCCTCAGATGCTCTTTCTTCTGATATTTTCATAGCTAATTACATCAATCATATCTTTTCTTGAATATTTATTTTTTCAGAATGGACTTCTCAATGGACACTCCACTATTATCTATTCCCTTACTATACTCTATTTGTAATTAAATATTTATCTTACATATTTATAATTAAAGTAAAAGTTTTGAGGAGAAAACCTTATCTCATTTGAATGTCAATGTATCTTTTGTACCAAGATCGTTGCCTGGAACAAAGTAGGTGTTCAAAAATACATAATGTTTATATATTAATAAAAGGTTGTATATTATTGGAAATATTTGAAGAAGACAAGTTATTTATTTATTTACCTATTTGTGTATGTGTATGTAAATACATGCATGTAATTACTAGACACTGGAACTATAGTCTATTTGGATCCACACTCATTTTAATATTAACATTTATTCAGTATCTAGGTATAATTTATATATCATAAAATGCCTCTTTCTAAATGAACATTTTAAGGAGTCTTAAAATATGTACACACTCATGTATTCACCACCACAATTAATAGAAAGAACATTTCCATTAGTTCAAAAAGCTCCTTTGAGGCCCTCTCCAGTTAATCTTTACTCCATCCTTGGTTTCATGCAACTGCTGATCTGCTATCTCTATGGATTACATTTTTTATTTTATAGAAATTCATATAAGTGGAATCATACCATATGCATTCTTCTGGGTTTGGTTTCTTTCAATCATCATAATATTCTTGAAATATATTCGTATTGTTGAAAGTTTGTAATGCCTTTTTATTGCTTGTTAGTATTCCACTGTAGCAATGTTCTGCTTTTATTAATCCTTTCAACTATGAAGGATATTTGGGTTGTTTCTATTTGGGGTTATTATGAATGAAACTACTCTAAGGATACATGTACAAATCTTGTGTGGACACATTTTGTAGTTTGAAGATTCCAGTAAGCAGATGCTGAAAAAGAGTTAGGAATGCATAAAGCTTTGTTGGGAGATGTTTTGTTGTTAGGTGCTGTCCGGTCAGTTCCACCTAATAGCTACCCTTTGTATAACAATTAAAAACTGCTGGTCCTGCACCATCCTCACATTTGTTGTTATGCTTGAGTTCATTTTTGCAGCCACTGTGTCAGTCCATCTCTTTGAGGGTCTTCCTCTTTTTCACTGACCTCTACTTTACCAAGTATGATGTACTTCTCCAGGGACAGGTCCCTCCTGACAACATGTCCAAAGTATGTGAGATTAAGTCTTGCCATCCTTGCTTCTCAGGAGAATTCTGGCTGTGATTCTTCCAAGGCAGATCAGTTTGTTCTTCAGGCAGTCCTTGGTGTATTCAATATTCTTCTTTGCCAACACCATGATGGAAAGGCCTCAATTCTTCTTCAGTCTTCCTTACCCATTGTTCAGCATTCACGTGCATATAAGGCAATTGAAAACACCATGACTTGGGTTAAGTCAACCTTAGTCCTTAAAGTGATGGCTTTGTTTTTTAACAGTTAAAACAGGTATTTTACAACAGATTTGCCAAATGCAATATGTCATTTGATTTTTTGACTGCTGCTTCCATGGTGCCGATTGTGGATCCAAGTAAAATGAAATCCTTGACAATGTCGGTCTTTTCTGTTTATCATGATGTTGCTTATTGGTCCATTTGTGAGGACGTTTGTTTTCTTTAAGTTAAGGTGTTGTCCATACTTCAGACTGTAGTCTTTGATTTTCATCAATAAGTGCTTCAAGTCCTATTCACTTTCATCAAACAAGATTGTGTCATCTGCATATCGCAGGTTGTTAATGAGTCTACCTCCCATCCTGATGCCCCGTTCTTCTTCATATAGTCCAGCTTCTCTGAATATTGTTCAGCATACAGATTGACTAAGTATGGTGAAAAGATAAAACCTGATGCACATTTTCCTGCTTTTAAACCACTCTCAGTGTCCCCTTGTTTTGTTTGAATGACTGCCTCTTTGTCTATGTATAGGAGAGCACAATTAAGTGTTTTGGAATTCCCACGCTTCCCAATGTTATCCATAATTTATTATTATCAAGACAGTCGAAAACCTTTGCATAGTCAAAAAAACACAAGTAAACAACTTTTTGCTAATCTCTGCTTTCAGCCAAGATTCATCAGCAGTGATATCCCTAGTACCATGTTCTCTTCTGAATCTAGCTTGAATTTCTGGCAGTTCTCTGTTGATATACTGCTGCAACTCCTTTTGAATGATTTTCAGCAAAATTTTACTTGTGTATGATATTAATGATACTGTTTGATAATTTCTGCATTCTGTTGGATCACCTTTCTTTGGAATGTACACAAAATATGGATTTCTTCTAGTCAGTTGACCAGGTAGCTATCTTCCAAATTTCTTGGCATAGATGAGTGAGCACTTCCAGGTCTGCATCTGTTTGTGGAAACATTTCAATTGATATTCCGTCATTTCCTGGAACCTTGTTTTTTTACCAATGCCTTCCGTGTAGCTTGGACTTCTTCCTTCAGTATCATCTGCTTTTGATCATAGGCTACCTCCTGAAATGGTTGAACATCAACCATTTCTTTTTAGTACAGTGACTCTGCATATTCCTTCCATCTTCTTTTGATGCTTCCTGCATTGTTTAATATTTTCCCCATAGAATCCTTCAATTCATTATCATAAAGAACATTTCAAGATCTATCCTGAAGCACAACATTGTCAGTGATAGGATAATATCCATAGGCCTACAAGGAAGACCAGTTAGTAAGACTATTATTCAAATTTATTCACCAACCACTATTCCAAAGATGAGGGAATTGAAGATTTTTACCAACTTCTGCAGTCTGAAATTGATCAAGCATGCAATAAAGGTGTAATGATAACTGCCAGCAATTGTAATATGAAAGCTGGAAACAAAGAAGGAAGAGTAGCTGGTAATAGAAACGATGTCAGAGATCACATGATAGAATTTTGCAAGACCAATGACTTATTCATTGCAAATCCTTTTTTTCTCCAACATAAAGAGTGACCATACATGTGAATATTGTCAGATGGAATACACAGGAATCAAGTTGACTATATATGTGTGACGAGATGATGGAAAAGATCAATATCATCAGTCAGAACAAGGACAGGGGCTGACTGTGGTATGGGCTATCAATTGCTCACATGCAAGTTCAAGTGGAAACTGAAGAAAATTAGAACACGTCCACAAGAGCCAAAGTGTGACCTTGAGTATATCCCACCTGCATTTAGAAAGCATCTCAAGAATAGATTTGACTCATTAAACGTTAATAACCAAAGACCAGAGGAGTTGTGGAATGACATCAAGGACATTATACGTGAAGAAAGCAAGAGGTTATTAAAAAGACAGGAAAGAAAGAAAAACCAAAATGGATTTCAGAAAAGACTCTGAAATTTTCACTTGAATGTCGAGTAGCTAAAGTGAAAGGAAGAAACGATGAAGTAAAAAAGCTGAATAAAATATTTCAAAGGGTGTCTCCAGAAGGCAAAGTAAAGTAATACAGTGAAATGTGTGCAAAGACCTCAAGTTAGAAAACCAGGCAGTGAGAACTCACTTGGCATTTCTCAAGCTGAAAGAGCTGAAGAGAAAATTCAAGTCTTACTAGGAGACAATACTTTTGAAATATAAGGGGGATGCCAAAGTTATATAGGAAAAACCTTCAGACTTCAAATCATATCTGAAACTTATAAAAGGAAAGAAGTAAAAATGCAGAATTGGATAGGGAGAGCTTCAGACTAGAGATCTGATAGTATCTTAGCCAAATCAATGGGGAGTACTGGAGCAAATATTGCTTGTTAGGGGAGCCATGCTTCATGAGTTCAGGTATTCTGATTAGCAGGCACCAAGGCAGGATTAGATATACAAGGTATGTATTGGGTCTCCTGGGTCAGATAAAAAGACTCATTTCTGCCTGGGCCTGATGCAGAAAGCTTTCATGCTTCAGCCCTCACTTAAAGTTGTCATTTTTCCATGTCACTTCATATATGGGCTGGAGCAAAATGCATAGATGTGGAATATATATGCCTCTAGAACTTATGCGTGCTTCATTGCGGTAGGGGATGCAAGATTCAGAAATTTGCATTTTAATTTATCCTATCACGCTTCTGACAACTGGACTCCCAACAAAATGTCACTGATGTGGCTGGCTACTGAATCTTTATAGGGTTTATATTCCACCCCACTGAGTCCATATGTTTTACCAGGGTGTCCAGTATGTCAGCTACTTCTTGCTTATCCTGCCCATCACCGTTATGTTATTGATGCTATTTTTCAATGTGCTGTTCTGCAAAATTTCCAGATGGTCAACATCTTTTCTGAACATGATGACAGAGCAGCGCATTTACCTAAGCCTGAAGCAAAGCTCTAAATGTGTATTGCTGTCCATACCATGCCAATACCAATTAATTCTTTTTTTATTCTTTGTTTTTGGTTTTTGGCCAATTGTATTGTTATACTATACATAAATAAAATGTTTCCATTTTTAAGTGCACAATATGTTCTAACTAATATGTATACAGTCATGTAACCAACACAACAATCAATTATTATTTTATGATATGTAGTTTTTGTTCTGTGGAGGAAAACATTGTCTAAATTAAGGTTGGAAAAATTTTCTCCTATGTTTGCTTCTAGATATTTGATAGTTTTAGGTTTTACATTTAGGCTTGTGATCCATTTTCAGATAACTTTTGTTTATGGTGTGAGATAAGGGTCAATGGAATTCCTCCCCCAACCCACAAGATAAATTGCAGGCTTCTGTATTCTTTTCTCAAAATACTTCAGGTTGTATATCATTACCTAATATTCAATATGAGTTAACCATTTCTATGTAAAATGTACATACATGGAAATACACAGATATTAATGGTACACTTGCTTAATTTTAACAAATGGTTACACCACGTCACTGCTTTTCTGAGGGGGAAGGAGAAGGGTTTGGAAAGTACAGTCAGGTTCAATGATTCACTAGAACGATTCACAGTACTCAGAAAATCCATTCTACTTGTAGTTGTGGTTTACTACAATGGAAAGATGGAGATTAAAATCAGCAAAGGCAAGAGACACGTAGGACAGGGACAGTGTCCATGAAAGAGACAAGGAACAATCTTCCAGTTGTCCTATCACAGTGGAATCATGTGGACACCGCTTTTTTCTCCTAGTAACAATAGATGGGAACATGCACAGTGTAATGCCATCCATAAAGCTCACGCAAGACTTGCTGTCCGGGGTTTATATTGTGGGTCAGTCTTGTAGGCATGACTGACTACCAGTATGGATAACCTTCAATCTCCAGTCACCACAGAGGTCAAATTTATATGGTTTATAGCTCTAGGCCCCACCTTAAATCACATAGCTAATAAAGAGTAGGAGCCCCTGTGTGGCACAAACACTAAGTGCTTATCTACTAGCCAGAGGTTGGTGGTTCAAACCCACCCAGAGGCACCTTTGAAGACAGGCCTGGCAATCTGCTTCCAAAAGGTCACAGTTTTGAAAACCCTGTGGAACAGTCCCACTCTCCATATGGGGTCACTATGAGTTGAAATCCATTCGATGGTAACCAAACCAATAACAATATAGACTATCTGGCATGGCCCAAAGACACTTATTAGGTAGGATATTCAAAAAGTTTAGAGGTTATCTCCTAGAAGCTGGGCAAGGGTCAGACCTTTTTTGGACAAAGTTAACCTTTATTGCATAGTAACTCAAGCATTTATCAAGACATAGTACATTACCATCATTCAGGAAAACTCCCTTATTCTCCTTCTCAGGCAAGCCCCACCACATTTTTCTGAAGAGGTAACTATAACCCCCACTTTTTTTGTAAACATAGATTTGATTTGACTTTTCCAGAGCGTCAGTAAAGTTTTTTTTTTTTAAAAAATAGAATACACACTTTGTGTATAATGCTTCTTCATCTTAGATATACAAACGATTTTGCGATTGATTCATGTTGTCGCGTGTGATAGTAGTTTCTGCCTTCATAATAATTAATACTATTTCATTGTATGCATATAGCACATTTTATTCATTCTTTATCTTTATTGAATGACAATTGGATGACTTTGGTGCCCTATTAAAAAATCAAATGACCATTTTAGAATAGGTCTATTTATGGACTCTCTCCTTCGTTCCATTTATAGAGTTACACATTCTTATAAAGTGCCACAGTTTCTTGATTCTTGTACCTTTTGTAATAAATCTTGAAGTCAAATTCTTATCTTGTTTTTTAAGATTGCTTTGGATATACTAAGCCCTTCCCATTTTTTTTTTAAACATACAATTTAGAATTAGATTTTTGGTTTCTATTAAACAATTTCCGGGGAGTATGATTTTCTTCCACTGAATCTGCAGATCAATTTGTGGAATATTGGCACTTTTAACAATGTTGTCTCTTCCAGTCCATGCATGTGGTATGACTTTCCATTGATTTAAATTTTCTTTAATTTTCTTAGCAATGTTTTCTAGTTTTCTGTGAGTCTTGCACATCTTTTGTTAAATTTATTCTCAATAATTTTATTTGCAAATATTGTAAATGCATTTTTAAATTTAATTCTGACCTTAATTTCTTTAACTCAGAAATACCACTATATTCTATTTGGTTTTCTTTCTTTGTGTCCCCTTCTATGAGCCTTCTGACAGAAATTCATGATTATATGGTTTGTCATGTCTTTTTTCCCCCCTCTCTTAGAGATCACATCTTTGTACTGCCTATTTTCCAAGGTCTAAAAAACTTTTTTGTTTATGTATTTTACCCAGTTTTCTAGTTGTTTACAAAGGGATTCTAAGCCTTGTCCGTATATCTCCATAATGTCTTTCACAAGCCGCTTATTTTGATTTATGTTTTCACTTTGGCTGTCTCACCATCAACAAACAATTATTGAGCACCAGCTCTGCACATGTCGCTATTATAGGCCCCAAAGATATAAAAAGTTATAAAAACTCATCTCTCACTCTAACAATATTTTCTGTTTATTAAGGGATATGGGGACCTTGATAGCTATTTGCATTGTTATGGGCTGAAGAATAACAATGATTATGAGCATGGCGCACGATCCGGCAATGGTACATGGGATCACTATGAGTTGGAACTGACTTGATGGCACCTAACAACAACAACAATTAAAGGATATGGAACATATATTTTAAGAACTAACAATAATACATGGATGTATATGCTAACTGACCAATGTTGATTCCACGGTTGTCACAAAAGAATAATAATGTGATTGAACTAATGTTTTCAGTAGGAAACGGCATAAAGCATAAGATCCTTAATGGAGGGAGGTAAAGCATTCTTTCTCAGGTAGAGCAGCACTGCAGCTTTGGGGACAATTATCTCTGACTGTCAAGGCCCCATGTAAAGCATGCCACTGCCAATGACATCACCTTAACATTCTAAGGATTCTATCAATTAATATAATTTTGCCATTCCCACTGGGTTTTTTAAATTCTATTTACTCCTTCCAACTTCTCTAGGGGTTCTATCTATCTGTTTGTCTGTCTACCAGGTATAGGTATCTGATAATGTTCCTAGTATATTCCCAAGTAACTACAATGCAAATAGCTGAATTGAAGATTGATTTTCTAGGAGCACCATTTCCCTTAACAAGCCGTGCTTCTAGGCTACTCTGAATCTGTCATTCAGTGATAGTTGGAGTAAGTGTTAAGGAGTTCAGTAAAGGGAGCATGTTTTAAACCACATCACCTAAGCTGAAACAAGTAAATAAATCAAAAGATTAAGCTAGAAGTGGCTTTTAAGAAAATGTCTTCAATGAGGAAAGAGGATAGGAAAAGTTCCAGGGAGGAAATAATGACTATGAAAGTCATGGAAGGAGGGACCATATTCTTGTTCATACTTTCCATAAACTGGACAGTTAAATGAGTCTTTTAATGTTGAGACATGTAATATTCCCTCTGGTTCTGTTTTCACTATAACTTCCATTTGTGTACTATCTAAAATCCATGCTTCCAGTGAATTTCCAGATAAACAGCAGAAAATATTAAAGTCCTGGTATAAACGGTACCAGTGTTTCTTTATCTGATGCAGGTACAAGAGCTTCATCAATCTACCCAGGAAACACTTTATACATACTCTAGGAGGAGAAGCTTCTAGTATAAAAAGCAAAAACAAAAGTGTAATATTTGTAGAGTTAAAAATTAATCTGGGATGAGTGTTCCGGCAAAATGGCACTCTAGGCAGAAGTACCAAGCTGTCCCTCCACAGCAAAGATCCTGAAACCCTAAAACCTCAAATGAAGAGATAAAGAACTCAGCCAAGCACCAAATGGAGTGAGAAAAATGACAGGAAAGGAGAGCGAGGAGAGATTCATGCAGAAGTCCCCTACCAGCTAACGCAGTGCAGATCCGCCATCTTGGAGTCCTATCGGAGACCAGCAAACGGGGTATGAGAAAGCAGCCTCATGGAGCATCCAGCGGGAGACAAAACAACCGGTAATTTGCGATATACACATTCCCACACCCCAACCCTTCTTCTCCTACACTCAGCCTCCTCTGCTTCCCGTGGCCACCATCTCTTGACCAGGAAAAACCGGCTGCTTGGATTCCACACACCTGAACGGGCCGGCTCTCTGAGTGCCATTTGTTGGCTGCTGGTGTTTCTTTTTTCCGCTTCTTTTGATTTCTTCCTTACCTCTCACCAACTCCCCCTCCTTTCAATCAAACACTTGGCTCCGTGCGTCATCTTTGCTTCTTCCCGAGGGGCTGCAGAGCTCCCGTAATTTGTGATATACGCTTTCCCACGCCCTACCCTTCTTCACCCACACTCGGCCCCCTCTTCTTCCCGTGGACACAGTCTCTTGTCCGAGAAACACCAGCCTGCACTAGCAAGTTCTCTGAGTGCCATTTGTTGGCTGCAAGTGTTGCTTTTTTTCTGCTTCTTTTGATTTCTTCCTTACCTCTCACCACCTCCCCCTCCTTTCCCTCAAATACCTGGCTCCGTGCACCATCTTTGCTTCTTCCTGATGGGCTGTGGAGCTCTGTTCGAGTGTGGAGCTGCTGCCCGGTCTGGGCTGCTGTGCTGGTGGTATCCCGGGGCTTTTGTTTGTTTATTTGTTTTGAATTGTTTGTTTGTTTTCTTTTCCTTTTCTTGAGTTGGGAGCCCTTTCTGGCCAGGCGGTGCTGCGTGGCAATGACACTTCCCCCTCAGCTTGCACAGACATGCAGAGGGATCCCTGAGGGCACTTCTTTTTTTGTTGTTTTCTTTTTCTGTTTTTTGCGGGGCCTTTATTGTTCTTTTTTTTTAAATTTGTTTTGTTTTCTTTTCCCTCTTTGTCCCTTTTTGTCTTTCTTCATTGTTCACTTTCTCGTCTCTCTATATCTTCCTTCTCTTTCTGTTGCCTAAATACCTGGCATTGTATATCTCTATGCCTTCTGGCCAGACTATACTGTAACACCTGAGAGCAACTTCCCCAGACCTCATAGCTACACCGGTGGGATCCATGGGACTTTGCGGTTCTTTAACCTTTCCGATTTTTATTTATTCATTCTTTTCTTTTCATTTCTTTCCTTTCCTTTCTCTTCGCCTATCAGTTTTTCTCCATTTCATAGTCTCTCAAGCTCCCCTAGCATTCTTTTTTGTTTGTATGTTTTTGGATCCTGTTCCTCTCTCCTCTCTCCCATATCCCTCTTAGCTTCACACATAACAATCTCCCCACTGTATCCTGCTTACCTGCACCATGAGCTTGACATCACACCACCAAGCAGCACAGACACGGCCTACTGGAACCTGCCCTGCACTGATAACCGACCCACTCTGGTGGCGGTAGTAAGTACCACAAACAACCCATCCCAGTAACTCCTCTTCAGCTAGGCCTGCCCTGCCATACCATATCTGAGTGAGTGACCCTGCCAATTGCAGAAGAAGGTGAAAAGTATTGTGCCCACAGACGAGCAAACAACAAAGAACACACAGTCTGCCTGCTCAGACATACTCAAATTTTAAAAACAAAAAGGGACGAAACAAACAAATCTAAAATCAATAAATGAGGAAAATAACTACTGAATGCCCTGAAGACAGCAGACAATATCAAAACATTTACAAAAACAGGACAGGATGGTTGCAGTAGGCATCCAAAATAAAACACCAGATGACTTCCCAGTGGAAGAAAATGCACTAGAACTACCTGATAGGGAATTCAAATTACTAATACTAAGAATACTCCAAGAGCTGAGGCAAAAAGCTGACAAACATGAGGAAAAAATAGACAAATTCATGGAAAATACAAATGAAAAATTGGAAGAATTCAGGAAAATAATGCAGGAACAAAGTGCCAAAATAAATTCACAACTATAAATTATACAAAGACAGCAATTAGAAATCCAAAAGATAAACAACAAGTTTCAGAAATGAATGGTGTCATAGAAGGGCTTAGAAGCAGATTTGAAATGGTGGAAGACAGGATCAGTGGAACTGGAGACAAACACTTGGATACAGCTCTGTTTCAGGAAAACTCAGAAAAAAGAACAAAGAAAAATGAAGAGACCCAGAGAATTATGTGTGATACAATCAAAACCAAAAATTTTCGAGTGATTGGAATTCCAGAAGAGGGGGAGAAAACAGAAAACACAGAGAGGATCATTGAGGAACTGCTGACAGAAAACTTCCCCAATATCATGAAAGATGAAAAGCTGGTCATCCAAGAAGCTCAATGAATGCCATATAGGAGAGACCCCATAAGAAAATCACCAAGGCATATCATAATCACACTCAGCAAAACCAAGGACAAACAATGAATCCTGACAGCACCTCGTGATAAACAAGAAGTCACATACAGAGGAGAAACAATAAGACTAAGCTCAGATTATACGGCAGAAACCATGCAGCCAAGAAGGCAATGGGATGACATATATAAAATCTTGAAAGAAAAAAATTGCCAGCCAAGAATAATATATCCTGCAAAACTCTTGTTCAAATTTCATGGTGAAAGTAGGTCATATCCAGATAAACAGAAATTAAGGGAATATGTAAAAGTCAAACTAAACTTACAAGAATTATTAAAGGGAGTTCTTCGATCTGAGGACAAACAGCTTCAGCTCACAGACAGCATCTAGGACACAGGATCATACCAGCCAGATACCAATCTAAGAAATGAACTCTCGAGGACTATCCAAAACCAAAAGAAATACAACAGAGAATCAGAGCAGTTAATCAGTAAATGACAACAACATCAAAACAATTAAAGAGGGAATAAATGGCGTAGGTATAGAAACTTCTAACAGAGAGGATGGCAAGGCGCTACCAAGTAATGGTAGACTGCTTCAGACTTAGAAAGACAAGGGTAAAATTCATGGTACCCACAAAGAAAGTTAACAAACATACTTATTAAAAAAAAACAGGAAAAACATAAAGTCTCAGCAGAAACAAAACCTACAAAAACAAAAGAAATGAAAAAAAAAAATCCACGAACAAAAGTAACTCAGCACAAGAGAGTAAGAAGAACAAAGAAAACTTTGGCACCACAAAAAAAGCACTACAAAATGACAGCAACAAACTCACATCTATTAATAGTTACCCTGAATGTAAATGGACTCAATGCATCCATAAAGAGATGGAGAGTGACAGAATGGATAAGAAAACAGGATCCATCAATATGCTGTCTACGAGAGACACACTTTAGACACAAAGATGTGAATTTATTAAAAGTCAAAGGTTGGAAAAAAATATATCAAGCTAACAACTACCAAAAAAGAGAAGGAATGGCAATTCTAGTCTCAGATAAAATAGACTTTAAAATGAAGTCTACCATAAAAGAAAAAGAAGGACACTATATAATGATTAAGGAGACGATCCATCATAAAGATATAACCATAATAAACATCTATGCACCCAACGACATGGTCCAAAATACATAAACTCTAACAACACTGAAAAGAGAAACTGACAGTTCCACAATAATAGTAGGAGACTTCAACACACCACTCTCAGTAAAGGACAGAACAAATAAGAAGAAACTCAGCAATGATACAGAAGACCTAAAGGGCACAATCAGCCAACTGTACCTCATAGATACATATAGAACACTGCATCCAACCGCTGAAAGGTACACATTCTTTTCCAAAGCACATGGAACTTTCTCCAGAACAGATCACATCTTAGGCCACAGACCAATCCTCAACAAGATCGAAAACTCTGAGATAATTCAAAGTATCTTCTCTGAACACAGTGCCATCAAGGTAGAAATTAACAATAGAAAGAGGAAAGAAAAAAGTCAATTACATGGAAACTGAAAAATACCCTGCTTACACATCACTGGGTAATAGAAGAAATCAGAGATGGAATCCAAAAATTCCTAGAATCAAATGAGAATGAAAACACATTATACCAAAACCTTTGGGACACAGAAAAGGCAGTCCTCAGAGGACAATTTATAGCAATAGATGCACAATCAAAAAAGAAGAAAGGGACAAAATCAAAATATTAACTACAAAACTCAAACAAATAGAAAGAGAACAGCAAAAAAAGCCCACAACCACTGGAAGAAAGGCAACAGTAAAGATCAGAGCAGAAATAAATGAAATAGAGAACAGAAAAACAATGGAAAGAATCAACAAAACCAAAAGTTGCTGCTTTGAAAGAATCAACAAAATCGACAAACCACTGGCCAGACTGAAAAAAGAAAAACAGGAGAGGACACAAATAACCCAAATAAGAAATTAAATGGGGGAAATTACAACAGAACCAACTGAAATAAAAAGGATTATAACAGAATATTATGAAAAACTATAGTCCAACAAATTTGAAAACATAGAGGAAATGGATAAATTTCTAGAAACACACGGCCTACCCAAACAAAACAAAGTGATGTTGAAAATATGAACAGACGCATAACAATGGAAGAGATTGAAAAGGTAATAAAAAAAAACCCAACCAAAAAAAGCCCTGGCACAGATGGCTTCACTGAAGAATTTTACAAAACATTTACAGAAGAGCTTGTACCAGTACTACTCAAGCTATTTCAGAGCATAGAAGAGAAAGCAACAGTTCCAAATTCATTCTATGAAGCCAGCATAACCCTGATACCAAAACCAGGCAAAGACAGCACAAAAAAAGAAAATTACAGGCCAATATCACTCATGAATATAGATGCAAAAATTCTGAACAAAATTCTAGCCAATAGAATTCAGCATCATATCAAAAAATTAATACACCATGACCAAGTAGGATTCAAACCGGGTATGCAAGGATTGTTCAACATTAGAAAATCAATCAACGTAATCCACCACATAAATAAAAGGAAAGAAAAGAACCACATGATCTCAATTGATACAGAAAAGGCATTTGACAAACTCCAACACCCATTCCTGATAAAAACTCTCAATCAAATAGGTATAGAAGGGAAATTTCTCAACATAATAAAGGGCATCTATGCAAAACCAACGACCAACATCATTCTTAATGGAGAGAGGCTGAAAACATTCCCCTTGAAAACAGGAACAAGACAAGGATGCCCTTTACCACCACTCCTATTTAACATTGTGCTGGAAGCTCTAGCTAGAGCAATAAGGCAAGAAAAAGAAATCAAGGGCATCCAAATTGGTAATCAAGAAGTTAAACTGTCCCTGTTTGCACATGATATGATAGTATACATAGAAGACCCTAAAGACTCCAGGAGAAAACTACTGGAACTAATAGAAAGATTCAGCAGAGTAGCAGGATGCAAGATAAACATTCAAAAATCAGTTGTATTCCTATACACCAATAAAGAGAACGATGAAAAGGAAATCAGGAAAACAATATCATTTTCAATAGCCCCTAAAAAGATAAAATACTTCAGAATAAATCTGACCAGGGATGTAAAAGACCTATACAAAGAAAACTACAAAACACTACTGCATGAAACCCAAAGTCATCTACATAAATAGTAAAACATACCATGTTCATGGATAGGCAGACTCAAGATTGTGAAAATTACAATTCTACACAAAGCAATTTACAAATACAATGCAATCCCGATACAAATACCAACAACATTCTTCAAAGAGATGGAAAAACTAATCATTCACTTTATATGGAAAGGGAAGAAGCCCCGAATAAGTAAAGCACTACTGAAGAAGAAGAATAAAGTTGGAGGACTCACTCTACCTGACTTCAGGACCTACTATACAGCTACAGTAGTCAAAACAGCCTGGTACTGGTACAATGACAGACACATTGACCAGTGGAACAGAATTTAGAACCCAGATGTAAATCCATCCACCTATGGTCACCTGATCTTCGACTAGGGCCCAAAGTCCATCAGATAAGGAAAAGACAGTCTTTTTAACAAATGTGCTGGCAAAACTGGATATCCATCTGCAAAAAAATGAAACAGGACCCATACCTCACACCGTATACAAAAACTACTTCAAAATGGATCAAAGACTTGAATAAAAAGGCTAAAACTATAAAGTTCATAGATGAAAAAATAGGACCAACACTTCAGGCCTTAACAGGATACAAACCATAACCATCAACGTAGAAACCCCAATAGATAAGCTAGATAACTGGGATCTTCTAAAAATCAAACACCTATGCTCTTCAAAAGACTTCACCAAAAGAGTAAAAAGAGAACCTACAGACCGGGAAAAAAATTTTGGACAATACAAGTCAGACAAAGGTCTAATCTCCATATTCTACAAGAAAATCCAACACCTCTACAACAAAAAGACCAATAATCCTATTAAAAAATGGGCAAAGTAAATGAACAGACACTTCACCAAAAAAGACATCCAAATGGCCAACATATTCATGAGGAAATTCTGGTGATCACTAGCCATTACAGAAATTTAAATTAAAACCACAATGAGATACCATCTCAGCCCACATTACTGGCACGAATCAAAAACACTGGAAATAACAAATGTTGGAGGGACTTTGGGGAGATGGGAACTCCTATGCACTGCTGGTGGGAATGCAAAATGATACAACCATTTTGGAAAATGATATGGTGCTTCCTCAGAAAGCTAGAAAGAGACATACCATTTAATCTAGCAATTCCACTCCTAGGAATATGTTCTAGAGAAATAAGAGTCATCACTCGAATAGACACATGAACACCTATGTTCATGGCAGCATTGTTCACAATAGCAAAATGATGGAAACAACCTAGATGCCCATCAACAGATGAATGGATAAACAAACTATGGTACATACACACAATGGAGTACTATGCAACCAGAAAGAACAACAATGAATCTGTGAACCATCTCATAACTTGGATGAAACTGGAGGACATTATGCTGAGTGAAATAGGTCAATCACAAAAGGACAAATATTGTATGAGACCTCTATTGTAAAAACCCATGAAAAAGTTCACACACAGAATGTAAAAATCTTTGTTGGTTACCAGGGATGGGAGTGGTGGGGGGGGGGGGGGGCGATACTAAATAGGCAATAGATAAGTGGTATCTTGGGTGAAGGGTGAGACAGTACACAATATGGGGAAACTAGCACAACTTGTACAAGGAAAGTTCATGGAAGCCCCATAGACACATCCAAACTCCCTGAGGGACTGAATTGCTTGGCGGAGGGCTGTGGGGACCATGGTCTTGGGGAATATCTAGCTCAAT
This sequence comes from Dugong dugon, assembly GCA_030035585.1. NCBI lineage: Eukaryota > Metazoa > Chordata > Mammalia > Sirenia > Dugongidae > Dugong > Dugong dugon. The sequence goes on from CM057467.1 coordinate 111,222,573, forward strand.
TGGCATGACACAGCTTATAAAGACAATGCTCTACATTCTACCTTGGTGAGTAGTGTCTGGGGTCTTAAAACCCTTGAGCAGCCATCTAAGATACTCCACTGGTCTCATCCCTTCGGGAGCAAGGGAGAATGAAGAGAACAGGATACAAGGAAAAGATTACTCCGAAGGACTAATTGTCCACAACTACCAAGGCCTCCATCAGACTGAGTCTAGTACAGCTAGATGGTGCCTGGTACCACCACTGAATGCTCTGACCATGATCAAAACAGAGGGTTCTGGAGAGAGCTGGAGAAGGTTGTAGTACATAATTCTAACTCACCAAAAAAAGACCAGATTTACTGGCCTAAAGGAGACTGGAGAAACCTCAAGACTATGGCCCCTAGACACCCTTGTAGCTCGGTGGTGAAGTTATCTCCGAGGTTCACCGTTCAGCCTGGGAATGGACAGCCCCTAAAACGAAGTGAGACTAATGAGGTATAGTAGTACAGTGACAAGGGCCAGAAGGCAGAAGGGGACAAAGAAGCTGGTGATAGGGAACCCAAAGTTGAGTAAGGATATTGTTGACGTGTTGTGAGATTGTTAACCATTGTCATAGGGCAACATTTGTAGTAACTGTTAAATGAGAAACTATTTTGTTCTGTAAGGCTTCATCTTAAGTGAGAATAACAGCACAACTGGAAGAGGGTAGTCAATGTCACTGAACTGTGCATGTAGAAATTGTTGAAATGGTGTATCTTTGGCTATGTGTATTTTCATCAAAAAAAAAGGTTGAGAAGTTAGAGGGTTGCCATGTTGTGGGGTTGTTAACCAATGTCATAAAACAATATGTGTACTACTGTTTCATGAGAAACTATTTGTTCTGTAAGCTTTCACCTGAAGTACAATTAAAAAAAAAAATCTGGATGAACTGTAGTATTTTGAATCGATTGATATTAAAAATTGGTTTAGTTTAGAATTTTGATTTACAGAAAAAATCACATCACCAAGTATATGTTAGCAGTGTGCAGCCCAAGCAAACCAACAACAAAAACAAGAAAAAGCAACAAACACAAACGGTTTCATTTTATGTATAGGTATTTTGGTTTTTATTCTAATTGTTACCATAGTTAATGCTTTTAAATAATATTTCTGCCTAATGACATAAGAAGGAATCCTCTTCAGCTGTTTCTTTTACTGTTTTCCCACTAATAAAGACTATAGCTTACTAATTGCTAATGCCAACTATTTTTTTAAGCATGTGCATTATTATTTTTTATAAATAACAACAGTGCTTTACTAATAGGTTTTTAATGAGTGGTAAATAATTGCTCCATTAATACAAGCACACTACTGTTTATTTCTCATGAACTTAATCCCCAACTTGCCTTGAAATCTAGTTATAAAATTTTAAATTATGCTTATTGATTTTATTTTGTTTGGAAGCAATAATCCTATAAATACATTCGAATTTACAATCCCCATTTACAAGGTCCAGAATACCATATTTTTTCCATTCTTTGGAAATTGATCCTCTAATTATATGATAATTACTATTCAGTGATAGGGTAATTATAGAGTAATTGCTCAGTCGTTATTGAGTAATAACATTGTAACACTGTGAAATTACTGGGTAGATAAATACATGGCAATTTTTACATACTAAACCACTGTACAGAAAATTCAGTAATTATATTTCATTGCCTTTAAGGCAAGCATACAATAAACCACACTGTTTGCAGTACTCATACACATTAGAGAAATTGCTTCAGAGTAAACATTTATTATTTTTTTAATGAAGGCAACTAGCTTAGTTTGGTGAAAATAGTTAATGACGGAGACAGAACATGTGATTAACAGTTTGTCTTCTCTTTAAATATTACTGCTTATACTACATTTTCATTTTTAAATAAACTATATTATAAAACACAAATGAGCGATCTAAGGAAACATCCAGGACTATTATTTTCAATGTACCTGTCCCACTGAATCAGACACTAAACTAAAAAGTATTAACTTTTATCAGACATATTCTTATATTAAATTTAAGTTCACACTCCAATATGTATGAAAAGATCATGCTGCTGTGGGAAAAATTATATTCTATATCTTTAATTTCATGATTTTGCAAGACTTTAATGTTATTAAAGAAAAAAGAAAATTGTTGGAGGAACTGTTCTAGAGTAAAGGAGACCTAAAAATCATGGCAAGCAATGATAATGAATAATTCTCAATTATATCCTAGGTCAAAAATAAAACAGCTATAAAATTATTGTTGAAAGAATTGAGGAAATTAGAATTTGGGTTATATATTAAGTATAAATATTGCATCACTGTTAAACTTCCTGATTGTGTCAATTTTATTGTTTGTATGTTGAATATTCGCATTCATTGACAATACACGTGCTGCCACTTAGCTGCAAATTGTCAAAATATCTGCAACTCTCAAGTGGTTCAGAAAAAAATTGTGTGTCAATACACACACCATATGCAGGTGCACACATGCACACACACAGATACAGAAACAGAACAAGAGAAAGGGAGAGAGAGAGAGAGGAGAGAGGAGAGAGGGAGATCTATAGATCAATAGATGGATAGGTAGGTAGGTAGATAGTTTAGATAGATAGATGATAGACAGCTAGACAGACAGACAGATAGATAGACAGGTAGGTAGGTAGACATACAGACAGATAGATAGAAATGATCAGTAGTAAATATTCATTGTATTCTTGCAACAATTTTGGGGGACATTATTCAACCCAATATACCCTCCCTATGCCTTATACTCAGCTCATGATCTTGCTTATGATATTACTGAAGCAAAGCGAAAAAGAACTCCCACAAGTCCTTACCACTTGTCACTTCACCTAACTGCAACTCTACCTGTATACTCTGCCATCCATCCTGTTACTGCGGATGAACTATCCACTCTGCCATTTCTGGAATGTGTACTAGATTCCATCTTCTCTCACTCATAGACTTCACTTATGCAATTTTCTCTTCCCTATTTTGTCTCATCGTTTTTTCTCTCTTGATCTGAACAATAGCATATGAATATAAACCCATCATAATATCTACAATCTTAGAGAAAAGACCTGTCACCTGATTCCATCCTTCTAACTACTGCCCCATCTCTATGTAACTCTATGTAGCGAAACACTGGAAAAAGTTGCCTATTGTTACCTGTGGTCTCCATATACTTTCCTTTCATTCTCTTTTGAACTTATTACAATTAGGCCTTTATGACAGTGTCACCCGAAACTTCACTCATCGGTGTCTTTACCCACCCTAGCTAAACCAGTTGTCAATTCCACCTCCTCATTGTACTCAAGTTACTAGCAGCACTTGGCATAGTTGAGGATTTCCTCATAACCATTTCCCTGACTCTGATTTCAGTGTACCTTTTCCTTTCGCATTTTCTCCTATGTTCCCTAGCTGGTACGTCTCAGACTCATGTGCTGCCCTCTCCTCTCTACCACAGGGATTAGTTGTTGGACACTTCCTTTTCCATGAAGGGGGACTTTAAACTTATCTCTGGCTCAGTGATTTTCAAAACAGCACATGTATACTAGGGAATACAGGAAAAATGCCCAAGGAGAACACACACTTGAATAATTTTAAGAAACCAGTTGTCTAGATCTTCAACATTAATATATACTCTTCTTTAAAATAAACTTGCCTGAGGATATACACACAGAGAGGTATCCCAGGTAGATTCTCCTTCCCACCTCTCCTTAACCAATGGCCCTCCTCTCCTGTTACAAAAAAACCATCCCAAACATTTTTACTACCTTGTTGTTGTTGTTTTGGGTGCCTTCGAGTCAATTTTGACTCATAGCAACCCCATGTGACAGAGTAGAACTGTCCCATAGTGTTTTCTAGGCTGTAATCTTTATGGGAGCAAATCAGCAGGTCTTTCTCCTGTAGAGCTTCTGAATGGCTTTGAACCTCCAAGCTTTCAGTTAACATCCGAGTGCTTAACTGTTGCGCCAACAGGCCTCTATTATTATTGGCCTAAGATGTACAAATCCATAGATTGTTAAACAAAGATATTACAAATACTAGTGTTATTGAAGCCTCTCTTATTCAAAGCACCATAGATCTATAGTTGAGATATCTGTTCTCTCCTCTCATATGTATTTCTATTTAGGGAAACACAATGAGATTAGAAACTGGTTATATGACCTGTGTTGAGGTTTTATAAGTTCTGATTATATGTGCAAACACACACAAACATGCAGTAGATGTAACATCAAATTTTATTTGATGAAAAAAATTGGTAAGTTTGATAGAAGGAAATGGACAAGCATGTTTCAGGTATTTCTCTTCCCCTCTGTTTTAATATTATTCTTATAACTTTCTTTGGAGAATAAAATATCATTTCCAAATACACACACACACAATCCTGAAAGAAAGGGGGGTTAAATATTTAAGACACTCAATAAAAACCACCAGTGTTTTGAAAGGTAGCATGACAACTTTATAATACCTCTGAAAATATGAGTCTCATGATTATGAAGAAAATGAAATTTTAGTACTTTCCGGTTGAATTACCTGTAGCAAATCAAATTTTGGAGTTAAGAATATTCTTTTTTCCTAATCCTCATGGTACCCTTGAAATCACAGGCAAAGACCAGTTTCCAAATAAATCTGTATTCATTATATAACATGTGTTTACACTGGGAAAAAATAAGTATCATAAAACTGAATTTCTTTCAACAAATATATATTTTGAGAGGACAGTAAGAAATTGAAAAGACTTTTTGAAGAAACAACATCCAAAATGAAAATCATTTTTTAAAACAAAATGCTTTCAGTGTTTGATCATAGAAATCAGAAGTATTACAGGGAGATCCCCCGTTCAACTTCACATCTAGCCTGCCAGAGTGCAGAGTGTTAGATGCACCTGGTTATTATGTAAAAAATTCTTTGTGTTGTTGTTGTTAGGTGCCACTGAGCCAACTTCAATTCAGAGCGAACTTGTGACAGAGTAGAACTGTTCCAAAGGGTTTTCTAGGCTATTATCTTTACTGGAGCAGATCATAGGTCGTTTTCTCTTGGAGTGGCTGGGTGAGTTTGAATGACCAACCTTTCGGTCAGCAGCCAAGTGCTTAACCATTGTACCGCCATGGCTCCTAAAATCTTTTTAGTGAGTGCATTTATAAAATATTATTGATACTAATCTTACTGCCATCACATACGGCGATTATCTTGCTACCAGACAAAGATTTAAAAATAATTAATTGCTGTTACTTTTTTCCTACTCATAAAGACTATTTTTTTTTTTTTTTTAAGAAAATAAGGATAGTTCTTCAAACTTAAAAGTACCCATGAAAGCTGGAAATCATATGGTCCACTCTTTATCCTTAGAAGGCAATTTCTTCACAGTAAATGTAATGTTTTAAATCATTAATAATTACTATTAAAACATAACTGCTAGTTTTCTGACTAAAATGATTATAAAATCGGTATTTAATTTTATTCAAGCTTATGAGAATAATTTGATATTCTTCTGAAAATCAGATTACTAATTGAAGATCTCAGCTACCCAAGTTCTATTTCCCCTTTTATATGTGTGATATATTTCTACGTAAAAAGACTCATAAATTTACTTATTTTGCCACCTTCTATAGTTCATGCATTCTTTAGCCTCTCTTTTCCATCAACTTAATGACAGTAAACTGCTATCTTCAATCTGGTCTTAAGAAAAAAGAAAAAAATTCTTAAGGCCATTGTTTTTTAGTTTTGCAAAATATCAGAGGAATGCATTCACTTTTCTATTTATTTTTTATTTATTATTCTATTTATTATTTATATTTATTATTCTATTTATTATTTTTATTGTTATACTTTATGTGAAAGTTTACAATTCAAGTTAGTCTTTCATACAAAAATTTATACATACATTGTTATGTGACCCTAATTGCTCTCCCTATACTATGACAGGACACTCCTCCTTTCTACCCCTGGTTTCCCATGTCCATTCAGCCAGCTCCTGACCCTCTCTGCCTTCTCATCTCACCTCCAGACAGGAGCTGCCCATTTAGTCTCATGTATCTACTTGAGCTAAGAAGCACACTCTTCACGAGTATCATTTTATGCCCCATAGTCCAGTCTAATCTTTGAAAGCTTGGCCTCTGGAACTGTTTTAGTTCTGGGTTGACAGAGAATCCAGCGGCCATGCCTTCTGAGGTTCCTCTAGTCTCAGTCAGACCATTAAGTGTGGTCTTTTTACTAGAATTTGAGTTCTGCACCCTACTTTTCTCCTCCTCCATCAGGGACTCTCTGTGGTGTTCTCTGTCAGGCCGGTCATTGGTGGTAGCCAGGCACCATTTAGTTCTTCTGGTCTCAGGCTAATGCAGTCTCTGGTTTATGCGGCCCTTTCTGTCTCTTGGGCTAATACTTTCCTTGTGATTTTGGTGTTCTTCATTCTCCTTTACTCCAGGTGGTGCATTCACTTTTCTCAACAGTATTATTTTCTAGTCAATCTTATGTTAGTCATGTACATAAAATAGAAAAAAATATGAGAAGAAATTTGATGTATCCGAGCATTCTGAACATAGGTCTGTTCTGTGCTCTCACAGAGCTTTTATTCTTCCAACTATTATATTTTCTTCTTATTTATGACACATATTTATAGACTTGTTAAATTGAGATATTATCCATTAACCAGAAGTAGCCACACATATATTCTCTCTCTCTGTGTATACACACTCGCATATATATGCATATATATTGTATACAGCAATGTATTTTTTCTGTCAGTAAATATGGTATACTAGATACCTTCTAAGTAAGATATGAAAGTCAACATTCTTTCAATCAGGGAGATGTAGGTTTAAGAATGATTAGGAAACATGAACAAGTTCATTACTAGTGACACTTACAACCACTCATATATTTTTTGCAAGTTTCCAGTCAAATTTTGATTAAGTTGTTTCTGTTCAGTCAGAAAAATAGGCCAATTTCACTGAAAATACTTATTTAAATATCAGCTTTTTTTTTTTTTTTAATGAAGCTATTCATTTCAGAGAGGATTATGGCAAACATCTTTTGGTCTTTCTTTGAAGGTATAAGCAATTTCCCCATTTTAAAGAACAGGGATAAAGATTTGTCCTAGTTACATATTCTGTTTTCAGGGGTATGCTAGGCACTATGGAAATTAATAAAAAACATATAAGACACGACCTCACCCTTAAAAAGTATAATTCATTTGGAGTGATAGTATAAGGAATGCATTCTAATTAGGTAGACTTGAGATGCTGATAAATATTTGAATAACAATTTATAATATTTACTGATCATTAAGTTTTGAATTCCTAGTTACTACTTTAGGGAGTGTCATTTTATGTTCTTTGGTTTATAGATATGGAATGAGATCCAATGACTTTCCATAATCACAGCCAGTTATCACCAGAATTAAGATGACAATTGGGTCTCTTGACTCCTAGGGAGAGTGCTTTCAATTATGTTGCTCTGAAATATGATATAGTACCCAAAATTAATTCTATTGCGTATTTGCTTCTGTAACGTTATTGTTAATGTCCAGAACAGGGAAACAGTAACTGACAAATTAATGAAATTCTGTTCTATAGCATAGTTATATATTTGTTTAATAAAGCAAAGCCTTCTTCCAAGATAAAAATGATTACTTTCCTTATTAGAATTTTTAAATAATGAATTTCTCCCTAACAGAGTTAAGATTTCCTAAAGGAGGAAGACTGCATCCTCCTCTGCATTTTTTCTTTGGCACATGGCACACAGTAGGAGATAAATATTTGGTAAACAGCACTTTATTTTGCCTAAACCTGGCTGAGTTCTTTTGAAATTCAAACACATAAATGCCTATGCTTTCACCAATAAATATAATTAGTATGATGGTCTGAATTAAGATTTGATTGCTTAGTTATTTTAGGTAAAATATTTCTTCCACATATTAGCTGAATGAAACGCTAAAAATGTTTTGCCATTGGTAACCAAGAGTGATGATTTTTTCAGTAGGAAGATGAGATGTTGCTGGAGTGGTGTGATTTCATTTTCTTTGTATTGGTGTATGCCTGCAATTTTAGCAACAAAGGATCATTCTTTGAATAAATGTTATCTGCTTCTAATAAAAAGCAACAAAATAATCCATCTTCATTATATATGTCTCAGTGCCTGATCAAGAATCTAAGACGGGAAAAGACATAACATTTGGACACCTTGATTCTAATTGTTGCTCTTCTTTTATTAGTTGCTATCTTCACTAAGAGAAGTCCCTGGGTTTTGCAAACGATTGATGCACTCAGTTGCTAACCAAAATGTTGGAGGGTCCAGTACATCTAGAGACATCTTCATGGAAAGTCCTGGAGATTTATTTCTGAAAAATTGGCCACTGAAAATCATACGGAACGAGTTCTACTCTGACACCATGGGGTCACCATGAATCAGAATCTAGTTGATGGCATTTGAATTTGTTTTGTTTTGTATTGCCTTTAACAAGCAACCTTATTTCTTTACAAACAGATTCCATATAATACATAGAAAATAAACCTACCTCTTTGCTAATGTATATAAGCCTTATCCCTTCCCTTTTCCTAACAGCTGGCTCTGATGAGAAGATGAGGAAAAACTATGACCTGTGGGGCATAAAGGATAGTTGGTCAATGATTGAAAAGGGAATACAGATAGCAAAAATTGTGATAAGCTAGTTAGATAAACTAGTTTACTTTTTCTTGTTGAACAAGATTTGTGGTCTAATATTTGAGAGACACAGTGGTAGAGCTAAGAGATCAGAAATTGGCTTTGGAGTTACCTTCTTGCTTAGGTAAATTTTTAAGATCTCTAAGCTGCATTATAAAAACGAAAGTCATAAAAATGGATAAAATATCCAGTTGTGGGATTTAATTGAGATAATGCAAGCAAACAAACTTAAGACAGAAAAATGACACAGAGTTAGTAAATAAATGATTGTTATTCTCTATTTTTTAAAATTATTTATTAATTTTTTTATATCTTCAAAGTGATAGTATTGTCTACTCCAAATAAATTCAGAACTTAAATTATGACCTTGAAGAAAAAAGTTCATCTTATTTTTCTGTCTCTAGTGAACATCATATGTCATACCACTCAATGTGGCTGTGTAGTCAAATCAGTGACTGTTGCTGCTGACACATAATTATGAAATAAAATGTAAAAATAACTTACTTAGTTTCCCAGAAAATCTACCTCATTATTATTTTTGAGAAGAATATTTTCAATTAAGAGTTCCTTAAATATGTCTGTGCTGTTCTTTAAGGGAAAATAAGAAATAATTAATATTAGTAATATTTTTAGAAGAAGACAAAAACTGAGTGTTGAAATGTAGTCTTTTGAAAAAGCCACATTTAATTATTCCAATATAATACAGTTTATTTATGTGTTCTCATTTCCCCAGTCATACTATAGGGTTACTTGTTGAAATCAACTCGATGGCACACAGCAACAACATTTCCTCAATAGTAAAAATATTAAAAACATTCTATGATAACTTAATTTTATTAACTATACACCAATTCCTAATGGGATTATAGAAAGAAGAAAGGCTTTGGGGTGAGAAGCATAGCATTTTTTAAATTCTGCATTTTTCATTTAATAGTTTTTGTACACTGGACAATTAACTTTATTTAAACCTCGTTTATCCTAACCTACAAAGACAGAACTACTATATCCTAAACATCTAACTTTCAGTGATTTTATATGAGTGATAGTTAATGCATGTAAAAATACTGGCAGGTCACCTAGCACAGAAGAGTCAATGATTACAAATGATTTCATAAAATACGGTTGGGGCACTTAGGGTTTCTTTACAGTAACTCTCAGAGGTTAGCTGAGAATCCAGGTTACTTTACTGGGCTCTGTGGAATTTCCCAAGGAGTTTCATTTGCATCTCAAATTTGGTTGCCAGATTTGTTGTTTGCGCAAATCAAAATATGGTAGTGATAATGAAATATCTTTTTTTAAGCAAATGCTACAAGCTTTTTGACACCATGTAAAACATGATGAAAAAGGCAACTATAATTTTAAAACCTTCACATATTTTGTAGTCCTTAAGACTAGAAAGTCAGGTTTTTTATTGTTTATTTCAGAAAAAAACATAAACCTTCTTTCTATATACATTTATTTGAAATACACCAGTTTATGTTTAACTAAAAAGGATTTTCAATTAAATTTATGTTTGAAATATATGTTTTCATGAGAAGTAAAACCCTGAGGGCAATGTTGAAGTTAGCCTTACTGAGAAGTAAGAAAGACAGAAGTTTGGATGAAGATATTTTTGAATGATAGAGTAGAAAATTCATCAAAGGGCTACTAATTTAAACAAACGAACAAAGAAAAATCATAGAAATCATCCCGCTTCTAATTATTTCTTACTAGATAATTAAATCTATTAATAAAGCAAGGAATTAACAAGATAGTTAGGATTTGGCTTTTTTTTGTTTGTTTGTTTGAGTTTGTTTGTTTGTTTGTTTGTTTGTTTTTTTCCCCAATAAATAGGGAAAGGGAGGGAATTGCAAGTAGTGAATACAGCATTTAAGATTACTCTTGCTTTCAGTACTTGACAATCCACATGAGGTGGCTGAGGGGTAGAATTGTACTTTGACAACCCCATAGAACTAAAACAACAAAACTTGAGGGAAGGCCAGTAAAAGGAATAGACCCTGGTATATCATCTCACCCTGGGCTTTAAAAGTCTCCACTGTAGGTGTAAGGCTGAATGAAAAACAAAAAAAATCAGACTTTATACCTAATAAAACCCAGCTGGAAATAATATCATCATCACCATAATAGTAACATCTCAAGCCATGCAACTGGATTAAAGAAATGAAAGATTTCTAAAATTCACAGATGACATATAGAAGTAAATGAGAATTCTTTGCCAGCATAAAATGTTATTATAGGTAAAATCATAATAATCCTCAAATTACTTCTTCAAATGTTTTTTTCAATGACAATATATTGCACATACAATCAACTGTAATCAGGTAAACAAGATGACAGGATGACATGAGCAAGAATCTCAGAAATGAGAAATAAGAGAATATATTCATAGAAATTACAAATACTGAAAATATCAGACACAGATTGTAAGTAAAAATATTTTTTCTGAATTCAAGGAAATGAAAACTAAGCTTTGGCAAAATATCAGAAACAATAAAAAGGATGGCATATTTGACAAAAAACTGAATAGATTTTTTTGAATTGAAAAAAAATATGATCTAAAATATGAAATCAATGAACATATTTAATAGCACAGTATACCAGGTGAAAAAGGCATAATTAATTGGATTTTTCATCAGAAAAACCAAAGCAAAATACAACCTTTAGAGACAGTGTTTGAAAATTATTTGTAGAGGATATAGAAGATCTAGCATATGTTTAATTAGATTTTCAGAACTGGAGAAAAATGTTAATGATAAGAAGAAATACTTGAAGAGAGAGCATCTGAGAATTTTCCAAAATGATTGAATAACATCATTCAATCAATTTAGGAAGTCTGGTGATTCCAAGTAAGGTGAATACAAAGAAATCTATACATAAACCTTAAAATAAAACTAGAGAAAACCAAAGACAAGTGAACAAAATAGGAAAGTAGTCAAAGAAAAATGACCTGTTACTTTCAAAGCAGCAATAGCTAGACCGACAGATGACTTTCAATGGCAATGGAAGCTAGAAAATAATGGCATGATATCTTCTTTTGACTGAAAGAAAATAACTGTCAACTCAGAATTCTATGAGGAAAACTATCATTCAAGAATATTATAATAAAAATATTTTCAGAAAGAAAAAAAAGAGAGAGAGAGAGAATACAGCACCAGAAAAATTCCTAACCAGAAGGGAAACTTTAAAGAAGATTCTTCAAGCTAAAGGACAATGATATAAAATGAAATGAAAGGTTGGAAGCGAGTAAAAAATAAAGAGCAATAAAAATGAAAATACTTGAGTAAATCTAAATAAACTCTAACTTTACAAAATATTACATAAACTAATAATTCAGTTAAATGATTTAATTAATACAAATATTAAATAAATTAATAAAGATATAGAAAAATATCTTAATAGATTACTAGGGGTTAAGTCCTTGGTTTTCCTTGAAGAATGTAAACTAACAATGTTAGTCTTTAGTAATTTAAGGATTTATATTTTCATTTCTAGAATATGTACTAAAATATAAAAATATTTAAATTTAAACATTTTAGTAAGAAAAAGGATGGCATACCAAGTACTATTCAAACTAAAGAATACAGAAAAAGATAAATGAACCTACATAGGTTTGACAATAAGAGTACATTGTAAGATACGTGATTTAAATCAAATTATGTGAGTAAATTACCTTATGAATAACTTAAATGCTTGAGTTAAAATACAAAGATTGGATTAAAACATTCAAATTTATACTGTTCACAAAAATGTACTAAAAGATAAGGATACTTAAAAGCAAAAATAATGGAAAAATAGATAACATGCAATTATGAAACAAATAATTTTGGAATGGCTCATTTATTATTATTCAAAGTAAACTTTTATCTATGAGGCATTAATATAGAAAAATGACATGATTTCAGTATGATAAAAGAATCAATTTTACCAAAAAGTTATGATTTTACATTTATGTACTTAAATCAAGAGTATGCAAACTATTGCCCAAGGTCCAAATTCTGCATGTCACCTGTTTTCATCAATAAAGTCTTCTTGGAACACAGCCACACCCATTTGTTTTCTTATCTGTAGTAGTTTTCTTGCCACAATAGCACAGTAGAATAGTTGCTACAGAGACCATAAATTGCACAATGAGTAGAATATTTACTGTCTGGCCTATGAAATAAAAAAAATTAAAAAAAGCCAAACCCTGGTGTAAATCATATCCTCAAATATTTAAAAATGAAACATAGAAATAAAAGAAGAAATAGACAAATCCCGAATCATCATTGTTGATGATTTTAACATGTCTCTCTCGTAATTGATAGACCATGAAGATAAAATTTAATAAGGCAACACCTAGTTTCAGCTGTGATACGTAAAGTGCTTAAAAATCATCATTTTCATTCTTGAGTCTAGAAAAAAAGCAGAACAAAGTGAAAATCAAAAACTTTCTTGGAATCAGAATTGAGGTTGCAGAGCAAACCACATTTTAAGCAGTTGTTTTGATTTTTATTGTTTTTCCCAATCTGTCCATCTCATCGCATTTTTCCAGTTAAATCTCCATCTCTCTGTCAAGGTTGAACACTATGTGAGACCTCCTCCATGAAGCCTTCAAAGACCTCCCAGTCAATAGGAATAGTTTGCTGGCAACCAAAAGGTTGGCAGTTTAAACCCACCAGCTGTTCTGTGGGGGAAAGATGTGACAGTCTGCTTCTGTAAATATTGCTGCCCTAGAAACCCTATGGGGCAGTTCTTCTCTGTCCTATAAGGTCCCTATGAATCAAGATCAACTGGATGGCAACGGGTTTAGTTTTTGGGTGATAGTACCTCCACAGAGCATTCTTTTTCATTTGTGTTTTCATAACATATGCACATGTCACCACCTGGATGGCCTGAACATGACTTAAAACAGCTTTCATTTATATGTCCCCTGCTTATTCCTACAGCCTTCTCTTACACTCCAATCCCATTCATTTTTTTGGTTCCCACCACACTGGCTTCTTGCCAATCCTCCAAGATAGGTCCTTTACTTCTGGGTCTTACACTGGCCTTTGATTGGAATGCACTTAACCTACCCCATCATCCCACCTCCAACTTCCCCACTCCTATGGCTGAAAGCAGAGAATACCAGAAAGGTGTTTGCCTGTGTTTTATTGACTATGCAAAGGCTTTCAACTGTGTAGATCATAACAAATTATGGATAACATTTCAAAGACTGGGAATTCCAGAACACTTAATTGTGCTCATGAGGAGCCTGTACATAGATCAACAGGCAGTTGTTCGAACCAAACAGGGGTTACTGAATGGTTTAAAGTCAGAAAAGGTTTGCGTTAGGGTTGTATGCTTTACCATACTTATTCAATCTGCATGCTGAGCAAATAATCCAGGAAGCTGGACTACATATAAGAAAGGGGCACCAGGACTGAAGGAAGACTCATTAACAACCTGCGTTATGCATATGACACAACCTTGCTCGCTGAAAGTGAAGAGGACTTGAAACACTTACTGATGAAGATCAAAAACTACAGCCTTCAGTATGGATTACAACTCAATATAAATAAAACAAAAATCCTCACAACTGGACCAATAAGTGACATCATAATAAATGGAGAAAAGATTGACGTTGTTAAGGATTTCATTTTACTTGGATCCACAATCAACACCTACGGAAGCAGCAGTCAAGAAATCAAAAGAATGAACAAATATGTCTTGGAAAAAGTACAGCTAGAATGCTCCTTAAAAGCAAGGATAGTGAGACTATGTCTCACATACTGTGGATTTGTTACAGGAGGGATCAGTCCCTGAAGAAGGACATCATGCCTGGTAAAGTAGAGGGTCAGCGAAAAAGAGGAAGACCTTCAACGAGATGGACTGACACAGTGGCTTCAACAATGGACTCAAACATAACAATGATTGTGAGGATGGCACAGGACTAGGTAGTGTTTCCTTCTGTTGTACATAGTGTCGCTATGAATAGGAACTGACTAGAGGGCACCTAACAACAACAGTGAGGATTCCTACTTCTTCAGACCTTGATCCAAACTTTATTTTTCAGTGCAGCGTTCTTTCTGATTCCAAGAACTAGGACTTGTTTCCCATCTTTGCTCTATACTCTCATGGAACTTTGTGTTATTCCTTCATAGATTTTATCACCACTTGTAAAAGTACAAGGAACCCTAGTGGTGCAGTGGTTAAGACAATCAACTGCTAACTGAAGGTCAGGAGTTCAGAACCACCAGTGTCTCCATGGGGGGAAAATGTGGCAGTTTGCTTCCATAGAGATTTACAGCTTTGGAAACCCAACTTGATGGCAGTGAGCTTTTTTGGTTTTGTATAAAGTACACTAATTTATGGAATTGTTTCTTTCATTATTATTCTCTCTCACTATATGAGAGAGAGAGAATAACAATTACCTCCATAAAATTAGATACCACATTTCTTTTCCTTTTTTTAAATTTAATCCCCTTGCCTATCCCATATTGGCCCCATAGTAATGACTCAAGAAATATTTGTTGAATGATCAGTTTCATGTGGACACGGACAATCCCATACTTGTAGTACTTCCCCAAATGTAGTGTTAAAAATGATTTTCATAATGAAAGCAACATTGCTGACTAAAAATTCAGGTAATGTTTAAGCAGAACAGAACTCTCCTTTCTAGGTTTAAAACTGATTTGATCTCAATTCTTTTCTAAGTAATGGGAAATATGCAGGCCTATCTAAATGGGATAGGGCTATCTATCTAGATGCTGTTACACAGAGGACAATCGCCATGCATCAGCTTTTATTTATTCTGGTTCAGATATGCCTCTTCTAGTAGAGCAACATAAAGCTCATGCATCGCTCTATTTCTTTTCATCCAGTTTTCCTCCATTCTGTTTTTATCTTCATTTCATATATTTGCTAATATCTGCCTGCTTTCCTTTTTGCTGTCAGTTACACAGCAATGTAATCTTTATTATACTGTAATAATTTTAATGTCTTCCATACCTAACTTGCAGAACATGATCATATATTACAGGATTTGTGCTGCCGACATTCTCGTATTAATACTTTTTTACCATCCAGGTTTCTTCCTCTATCTCCATCACCTGTCTTGTCTTTTTTTGATTCTCTATCGTTTCTTCCAGCTGGTATTTTGCTAATATTTTACAGTCTTTTCTGTGTTTCAGGATAATCTATATATCTCTCCTTTGCTAGTAAATTGGCCAGCTGTGGATTTTTAACTACTTGAAATGCAGGGATGGGAATTTAAACACAGGCCCACAGAGTGAAACTTGGAAGCTGATTCATACACCCTTAAAATGTCCTTGGGTGCTCCCTAAGGTACACCCAGTATCCTTGGACAGCAATGATGTCTGCCATTGTTTCAGAATCAGTGATGTTTTTTCTATCTATTAGAGGCTCATCTGACATCTCGTTTCACAAAGCACATGTAAGCAGTATTTAACTGGAGCCTTGGCCCATTTCTCTCCACTTCTCTCTCTTTCTCTTTTTCCATAAAGAGCTAAGTTTCCTGCATAGATATAGAATAATGCATATAGCACTCTACTAATTTCAGAATAGGGTTAATTTTTACATTTTCAAGAAAAAAAATATTTATTAGAAACGTGCTAGTAAGGCCAGTTCCCTCTGAGACTAATAGTGTCTAATGCTTCAAAAATATGATAGGGAAATAAATACAATGAGCAGAGAAATTTTAATCTCTTAGGAAAAGCATCAATCATTACAGCTTATGACTAGATTCTGAGTTTGGAAGATATCACAATATGGGGAAACTGATATAAAAATAATGAAAATACAAACAGATAACGAATAGATAGGAGCCTCCGACAAAATGAATCTAATAGTCAAGGAATGGCAAAGCCCCAAAATTTATCATTCATATGAGGTCTAAGTTTAAATAAGGATTTGTGAGAAATCTTGATTACATTGTGGGGGTCAATAACACTGGAGAGTGTACATTTGAAACTGTGAACAAGTTGATCCTCATTGAGCAAACAGGAATCAGTGAGGGCTTCAGAGAACAGATAAATTCAGCAAAGAGGCATCCAAAGTCTTCCTTCTTCACCTCTTCAACTTCCTCTCCACCACCCACCCTCATGATCTCCTTCTTTGTTCCCTCCTCCTCCTCTTGTCCTCCTTCTCTACTCCTCCTTCTCTTTCTCTTTCTTTTTGTCTCTCTCTCTCTGTCTCTCCCTCCCTCCTTCTCTCTCTCTCCTGATTAGAATTTTATCAAGCTTCCTTTCCTCCAGTTTTAACTTCTAGAAAGTATACTTTTCGAAAACCTTTTACTCTAAAGTATAAACAGAGATTAAACCCAAGAAAATTTTCAAATTGATGTGGCTGGTTTCATTTGGTTAAAAGGTAATTACATTAAATTTAAAAATGACTGTCAGTCAAATGTTGTTTTTATAATTTATTGAAATGTTTTAATATTCTAGTATCACAGGTTTCTCTTGTCTATCCCTTGTTGATTACTGCATTGTCGGTTGAAAATGAAGCCAGCTGTGACAATTAGCCTCATTTTCTCTATGAGTAATATCTTAATTGATAAGCTTACATCATATTCCACTTCATATGTACTGGAATAAAATCTTTTTCAGCAATAAATATGTAACTGTTAAAATCATATTCTGTTATTATTATTAAATTGCCTGAGATAATTAATAAATACTGTTCTGAAAATTCATCTTTGTTTCTTCCAATCTTTCATCCAAGAAAGAACAGAAATAAAGATTACAGACATCTCATTTCTTAAGGTAATCTTGCATTTAAGACTTATTTCAGCTAAGATTCAGTTTAGATTATAGCGTCCTTTATAATTTAATTGCAGTTTATTTAAAAAATATTTTTTCAGAAATATACGTTTTTAAAGTGTTGTTGTTGTTAGGTGCTGTCATAATGACCCTATGTACAGAAAAATGAAACACTGTCTGGTCCTGCACCATCCCCACAATCAGGGCTATGTTTGAACCCATTGTTGCAGCTGCTGTGTCAATCCATCTCATTGAAGGTCTTTCTTTTTTTTTGCTGACCCTCTACCAAGCATGATGTTCTTTTCCAGGGATTGGTCCCTCCTGATAACATGTCCAAAGTATGTGAGACAAAGTCCCATATCCTTGCTTCTAAAGAACATTCTAGATGTACTTCTTCCAAATGTTCCACCGCTATTCATAAGGTTTTCACTGGCCAGTTTTTTCAGAAGTACATCACAGGTCCTTCTTCTAGTCTGTCTTAGTCTGGAACCTCTGCTGAAAACTCTCCACTATGGGTGACCCTGTTGGTATTTGAAATACTAGTGGCATAGCTTCCAGCATCACAGCAACTCTCAAGCAACCACAGTAGGACAAACTGACAGATGAGTGGTAGATTTTTTAAATACCCTAATACAAAAACCTGTACTGTATAGAACTGCTGGATCTACCAAACATAAACAAGTTGAATCTCATTTATTCAGTAGTTGTAGTGTATAAAATATTTACACATTTTATTTTGTCCTCACTGGGACTAATATGGTGACTTGGTGAGTAGATGGACAAGTCCAGGAATAGATAACGGAAATAAGATAAATTTGTAGCAAAAGAAAATGTCCTGTAAATAGCCAGAAAGCAGAAGTTCTAATTTGTGTGTTGGACATTGTCTGAGAGAATAAAGGAGGGAAACTTCTAACAGTAAGGCATACACAAGAATTCAGGATGCCAGGCAGGTACTTGGACATCTACTGAATATTTACTTGATCTGTAAAGTGGAAGAATTCTAGGTCAAGTAAACAGCAGTCTAAATCAAATTGCCGGAAAAAAGAGCCACGACTCTTCAATCAATTCCTGGACTGGAGCCAGTTTACAGATCAACAACTCCTTCAGTGAAGGGGAGGCTGGTTCTCCTTGAGGAAGAACTCCACTACACTGCCAGAAATTTATACCAAAAATTTCCCCAGCCTTCTCCCAAAGGGATCAGTGGTCTTTTACAAGAGTGCCTGTTCATAGGGGAAAAGGAAATAATTAGATTTTTTGGGAATTTCTGTGTACTGGCTCTGAACAGACACTAATTCCAAAAGACCCAAAACATCACTGTGACCCACCAGTCAGAGTAAAGGCATATGGAGGTCAGGTTATTAATGGAGTCTTAGCTCAATTCTGTCTTACTTAGGGTCCAATGGGTTCTCTAACCCATCCTCTAGTGATTTCTCCAGTTCCACAATGCATAATTGGAATAGACATACTCAGCAACTGGCAGAACATTATATCCTTGACATGTGGAATAAGGGCTATTATGGTAGGAAAAGCCTAGTGGAAGCCATTAGACCTACCTCTACCTAGAAAAATAGTAAACCAAAAGCAATACCATATTCCTGGAGATGTTGAAGAGATTACTGCCACCAACAAGGACTTGAAGGATGCAGAGGTGGTAATTCCCAGCACACCCTATTCAACTCACTTATTTGGCCTGTAGGAAAAAGCAAATGGATCTTGGAGAATGACAGTGGATTATCGAAAACTTAACCAGGTGATGACTCTAATTGCAGCTGCTATTCCAAAAGTGGTTTCATTGCTTGAGCATATTAATACATCTCCTGCAAACTGGTATGCAGCTATTGATCTGGTTAATGGCTTTTTCTCCATACCTGCTTCGAAGGACCACCAGAAGCAGTTAGCCTTTAGCTGGCAAGGACAGCAGTACACCTTCACTGTCCTACCTCAAAGCTATGTCAACTCTCCAACCCTATGTCATAATTTAGTCTGCAGGGACTTTGATCACCTTTCTCTTCCACAAGACCACACACTGGTCCATTGCATTAATAAAATTATGCTGATTGGACCTAGTAAGGAAGAAGTGTCAATGCCTCTAGACTGATTGGTAAGACATTTGCATGCTGAAGGATGATAAATCAACCCATCGAAAAGACAAAAGCCTTCTACCTCAGTGAAATTGCTAGGTTTTCAGTGGTGTAGAGTCTAGGGAGATATTCCTTATGAAATGGAGGATAAGTTGTTGCACCTGGCCCTTCCTACAACTAAAAAGGAGACACAATGCCTGGTGGGCCTCTTTGGATTTGGGGGGCAACATACCCTTCATTTGGGTATGGTACTCCAGCCTATTTATCAAGTGAACCAAAGGGGTGCTAGTTTTGAGTTAGGCCCAGAGAAGGCTCTGCCCTTGGGCAATATGATCCAACGGTGCTTGATGTGCCAGTGGCAGATAAAGATGCTGTTTGGAGACTTTTGTGGGCCCCTTCTGGTGAATCACAGCTCAGACTATTAGGATTTTTGAGCAAAGCTCTGCCGTCCTCCTCAGAGAACTACTCTTCTTTTGAGAAACAGCTTTTGGCTTGTCACTGGACCTTAGTAGAGACTGAACACTCATCATGGGCCACCAAGTCACCATGCAGCCTGAGCTGCCCATCATGAACTGGGTGTCGTGTGAACCACAGAGTCATAAAGTGGGACATGAACAGCACCACTCCATCATTAAATTGAAGGGGTATATATGAGATTGAGTTAGAGCAGGACCTGAAGGTACAACTAAGTTACATGAGGAAGTTGCCAAAATTCCCATGGTCTCCACTCCTGTCACATTACCTTCCCTCTCCCAGCCTCCACTTATGGCCTTGTGGAGAGTTCTTTACGATCACTTGACTGAGGAAGAGAAAACTTGTGCCCAGTTTACACGTGGTTCTGTGTGATATGCAGCACCCCTTGAAAGTGGACAGCAGCAGCACTACAGCCCCTTTATGGGATCTCCCTGAAGGACAGCTGTGAAAGAAAATCCTCCCAGCGGGCAGAACTTTGAGCAGTGCAATGGGCTGTTAATTTTGCTTGGAAGGATAAATGACCAGATGTGACACTGTATAATGATTCATGTGCTGTGGGCAATGGTTTGGCTGGATGGTTAGGGACTTGGAAGGAACATGATCAGAAAACTGGTGACAAGGAGGTATGGAGAAGAGATATGTGGATAGACCTCTCTGAATGGGCCAAAGAATTGAAGCTATTTGTGCCTCATAAGAATACTCACCAAAGGGAGGAACTGATAGAGGAAGAATTTAACAGTCAAGTAGATAGGATGACGTGTTCTGTGGCAACTAGTTATCTTCTGTCTCTAGCCACTCCTGTCACTGTCCAATGGGCTCATGAACAAAGCGACCATGCTGGCAAGGGCTCAGGCTATGTGTAGGCTCAGCAACATGAACTTCCACTCACCAAGGCTAACTTGGCTACAACCACTGCTGAGTGTCTATTCTATCAGCAACAGAGACAAACACTGAGTCCCTAATATAGAACCATTCCTAAGTGTGATCAGCCAGCAATCTGGTGGCAGGTTGATTACATCATGGAAGGGGCAGCATTTTGTTCTTACTGGGATACACATTTTCTCTAGTTATGGATTTGCCTCCCTGCATGCACACACAATGCCTCTGCCAAAACTACCATCCCTAGACTCACAGAATGCCTTATCCATTGTCATGGTATCACACACAGCATCACCTCAGATCAAGGAACTCACTTCACAGCAAATGAACTGCCATAATGGGCCCATGCTCATGGAATTAACTGGTCTTACAATGTTCCTTATCATCCTGAAACACTTGGCTTGATGAAATGAAGGAATGCCTTCTAAAGGCACAATTATGGTACCAGCTAGGTGGCAATACTTTGCAAGATTGGAGCAATGTTCTCCAGGAGAATGTTTATGCTCTAAACAAGCACCCAATATATGGTGCTGTTTCTCCCATTGCCAGGATTCATGGGTCCAGGAATCAAGGGATGGAATGGGAGTGGCACCACTCACTTTTACCCCTAGTGACCTACTTGAAAAATTTTTACTTCCTGCCTCCACAACCCTGTGCTCTGTGGATCTAGAGGTCTTAGTTGCAAAGGGAGTAATGCTATCACCAGAAGACAACATTGATTTGATTTAACTAGAAGTTAAGAATGCTACCCGACCACTTTGTATCTCATGCCTCTGGATCAACAGGCAAAGAAGGGAATTACCATATTGGCTGCTGTGATTGATTCTGATTATCAAGGGGAAATTGGATTGACATTACATAATGGAGGTAAAGAAGTATGTCTGGAATACAGGAGACCCCTTAGGACATTGCTTAGTAATACCATGTCCTGTGATTAAAGTCAATGGAAAACTACAGCAACCCAATTCCGACATAACTACCAATGGCCCAGACCCTTCAGGAATGAAGGTTTGGGTCCACTCTACCAGGCAAAGAACCATGGACAGCTGAGGTGCTTGCTGAGGGTGATCAGATGCAGAAAAGAGGACTGTAATTTTTGAGTATTTCATCCTTGTTTTGTATATGTATGTATGTATATACATATATGTACTTATACATACATATCAAATATCTTTGTTTTCTTCCTCCTCCATTATCTATTACGAAACGTAAGATGTAATTGGGGCTAGTATATTTTCAGTTGTATGCCTATTAGTTTTATCATGTTAGGCACACATGTGACTTTATAATTATCTTTATTTAGAGATTATGTAAGACTTAAGGAGATGTGTACAGGTGCCAAGCTGACACATAATCTTAACCATCACAATGGTGGAGATCTTATGGCAGTTAATGTGCCAACTTTGAGAAAGGCTAGATCTTAGTGTAAGAAGAAATGAAAGAAGATAATATGGGACCTCTTTTATCTGTTTTGTAAATGAAATAATCAGGAGCTTTGGAAATTAAGTTGACATCAAAATATTAACAGTAGTTATATATGGAATGTGGCACTATTTTTTTTTTCTTTATTTCTTCTTTACTATGTTTTCTAGAAGGTAGTATGAATGTGACTTTTATATTAGAAAATAGTTTAAAATTCTTAATTTTTAGGTACTATTTACTATCAGCATGTGTTGTATTCTACCCTTAGGTGAATCTTTTTATTTGTGAGTATAATATGTCATTGCATACTGGGGAGTTTCTGCCATAAAAGTATTACAGGGAGCTCGCCAATAATATCTTGTAATCTAAAGGCCCAATCTTCAAAACTTATCATTTTGGCAAACAGTTGTAGCTCATACCATAAGGATTGGGCACATACAATATGCTACGCCTGCTGTTGAAATTTTTTGTGTAAGCTATTATTTATATCTTTCATTAAAATCAAGGTTAAGAAATACTGGCATCCATTTTCTAAATCCCTGCCAATAGAAACTATTTCATATTTGTTTCCGAGTAATGTTCTTATCACTTGAATTTAGATAATTTCTTTAAAAAAAAAAATCTAGACCTCAGTTAGAAACCACTTAATGCATCAATGAATTAATGTACATAATACCTGTCTCAGACAGGTCAGAGTTCTCTGTTTCTTTTTTCTTTTTTTGGTCTCTGACATGTGATTCTAGCATATCATCACTGTGGAGAGGAGATATAAAAAAGGGCCCCTAGTACACCCATCAGCAATAATATGATTCTCTATGCAATGAATCTAATTGAATCTTTGAAACAGCAACTCAAAAATATCTGCTACATCTCAGGACCCGCAAAAGTTTCCTACAAACTATATTATAAGAAGCAAAATGAGAGAAAAACTTGTTTCCCAGAATTTAAGATTACGTGGGTGATGGAAAACAATGTGGAAGGACACAGAAATCAGGTTAATTAAAGACTAGAAGAAATTAATGTTTTTAAGGAGATACAAAGTTTATGCAAAAGGGGAAGTGGATGTTGAGACAGAGCCTGCACAGTGCTGTATTCTTTACTGGGCCTCCTCTCCTACAGCGTTGTATTGAAAAATTGTTTCCTATGCTTGGCTCCCCCTCCATGCTCCCCCCTGCCCCAGCTTTGCATTTGAACCCTGCTTTTACTTGGAGGTTATATGTAAACCCCATTGTGCTTGCATAGTATGATTAAGAATCTTGCTGATGTTACTTGTATGAACTCCCTACTTGTATGAACCCCTTTAAAAGTAACTTGCCTGCCTGCCGGTGGCTGTCTTGGTGGCAGCAGCTCTGACTGACTCCATTTCCTTGGACAACAAAATAAAGCTGACCTTCCTGTTTATCCCACCTCGGTCTTTCATTTATCAGCCAATACTAGTCATGCCAAGCATGAACCTGGGGTTTCCACCCGGTAATAATGTGAGGATGATTCATAGCCATGTGAGACAAAATATTTTTATCTAAATTTTATAGAAAGTTTTTTTTTTTTTCTTTCAGATTTTTAAAGTTATGATCAATTTTTTACTCTGGAAAGCAAATATCAAATTATGAAAAGTAGTCTTACTTTATATTTTTTAACACAAAAAGATATTAGTTTCATAAATAAACTAACAGGTATGCATGCCACTAGGAATGTGATGTGTGGTATGAATTTCTAATGCTGACTACTCATGTCCTCCCTTTCCTGAATAAAATGACTAAATCATGCTCTAGATTGCTCACTTTTATGTCTGTAGAAATACATTTCCAGATATAAGTGGTGTCACTATCAACAAGTTTACAGACTAGAGAAGTGAAATTGAGTTGAAGATTTAATAAATAACAATTTAACATACAATCGCAATAGCTAGTTTCTATTTGAGAAGGTGGGAAGAGAAAAACATTAAATATGTAACTACAAGACTCTTCACAGAAAACATACTACCTTCCTCATTCAGCCTGGAAAACTCATTAGAACAGGGCCCAGGTGGAGTTTATAGAGATATTTCAACAAACTAAATAAGAGCTTATCAAAGACTGAAGGAAATTAGCACTAGTAATGTCCTCTAAGAAAGTTCACAGTTCTAGAACTCAACAATTTTTACTCCCTTAAGCTGTGGAAAGATGTGAATGACAATACTAATATTAGCATAAGAAAAAAGGCTGCTGTGGTATTTGCTATAGCTAAATTTTAATTTAACTGAAGGATGTGAAAGCTGACCAAAATATATTTTAGTTAATGGAAGCTCTATTGATCTTTACAATAGCTACACTAAAAAGATATTTTAAAAAGTCATATTTTTAAAAATATTTAATTTCACATTTCTTATGAGGATAGTGATAAATGCATAATAAGTGAGTTGGACAAACCGTATATATGTGATTATTTACTTCTTTTTCAAAGGACTTCCTCTAATAGAGGATTATACACTAAGCCCTACAGAAAACTAAGTTAATGAAATGCATGCAGGCATATTCTATCATGTAGCAATGTAGAGACTGCTATAACAATATGGTTTTAAGTTATACATCAAAAGGAAAATATTATAATTCTATGGTAAGCAACCTGAAGAAAGCCTGGGGTCATGCATTGCAGAAAATACCATAGAGAAAAGAGTTTGAAGATTGCTTAGGGAAAATCATTCACCTAAGTGCAGTCAAATTTTATTTAATGTGTAATTTTTTTTATTACAAATGACGGCACATTATTATGTTTGATGGACTATTAAGATAAAATGGTCATGTCAGTGGAGAGGTAAGTCATGAAAAGACAGCTCAGAGAATAGAATATATGTTTATGAAATGTGGAAAAACCTTGACTTCTGAGGGATAAAGCCAGGGAACTAAAGAGTCCAAAATCTACACACAAAGACAGTGATAAAGAGCTACCAGAAGGCTAGTGTGATGATTCTTTATGCAATTTAATATAAGTGTGTCAAAAACATTCAAGGATGTCAAGGCACATTATGAAGTTAAAAACTTTGAGAAAATTTGTATAATGGTAGTGGTGGCTGTTGTTGTGTGCCAATGAGTTGTTTCAGACTCATAGTGACCCCATATGACAGAGTAAAACCGTTCCATAGAGCTTCCTAGGCTGTAATCTTTATGGGAGCAGATCACCAGGTCTTTTCTCCCTTGGAGCAGCTGGTAGGCTCCAACTGCTGACGTTTAAGTTAGCAGTAGAGCACTTAACCATACTAGCGTTAAAGGAGAGGAATGAAGAAATCTAGAAAGCAGCAAGCAAAACAGTTATTATTAATAAATAAAATAAAATTCTCATTCCCTGAAGAATTTCACTAAACCATAATCCAGGTTTTCAGAGGAAATAAAACATGTAATTCAATGACTTGTCTCAGAAATATAAAAACTAAAAGACTAGCAAGGGCAAAGGAAGTTGTACTGTAGCAAAAGCAGTATAAATGGGAAGAAAGAAATAATTCAACCATCGAAAGCTACACACATACACACACTCACACACACAATCAGGAATGATAGCATAGAAGTAAGGGGAACTCCCTGCATTAAATACCAGCCCTGCATTAACTTTGGCTTGTATTAATTAACTTTATCAATGTGGCTTTGTAATAGAGACCTGTCCTGAATTTCAGATATTACCTGGTGTGCTGACGGAGGATAATATGCCAACTCTGCTACATTCCATAGTACTGTTTACCTGAGGAAATAAGTGTAAAACACATAGACACGGAAATTATAACTAACAAAATTGTTCTTATGTTACCTCCACAAAAATTTAGAGTGATTTTGAGGCTGCCAAAATTTAAAGTGTATTTTGATATCATTTCATAACATGAACAATGGTAAGGTCTTCTTACGTCTGGAGTTGCCATGAATAGGAATTGACTCCACTCGAAGGCAACCAACAATAACTCTTGTCTTTGGCTATTATCTTAGTTATCTAGTGCAGTTATAACAGAAATACCACAAGTTGGTGGCTTTAACAAACAGAAATTTATTTTCTTACAGTTTAGAAAGGTAGCAGTCCGAATTCAGGGTGCCAGCTCTAGGGGAAGGCTTTCTCTCTCTTGGCTCTGGGGTAAGGTCCTTGTCTTTTTTCAGCTTCTTTGTCTCATTTCCTTGGCGCTGTTCATGTGGCGTGTATCTTCCCCTCCATTTGTGCTGGCTTCTCTGTCCTAATCTCCTCTTTTTACTTCTCAAAGATGTTTGGCTTAAGATATACCCTATACTGTTATGGCCTCATTAGCATAAAGAAAACTCCATTCCCAAATGGTATTACATCCACAAGTATAACCCCAAAAAGCAAACCTGCTGCTGTTGAGTCAATTCTGACTCATAGTCACCCTATAGGACAGAGTAAAACTGCACCATAGAGTTTCCAAGGAGGGGCTGATGAATTCAAACTGTCAAACTTTTGGATAGAAGCCGAGTTCTTAACTACTGTGCCACCAGGGCTCTGATTCACAAGTACAGGGGTTAAGATTTATAACACATATTTTTTGGCGGGAATATTCAATCCATAACAACGATGATGGCTTAGGATGAAAGGCATCAATGTGAAGTATTTTATGAAAAGAGGTTCTTGTCTGGAAATAACACTTGAGCCACATGATGCTTAAAACAAAAGAGTGGTCAGGTCAGGTAGTCACTCTTTCTTGTCTTCACTTATCCTCCTCCATTCTCATCCTCCTACTCTTCTCACTTTCTCCCCTTCCCTTCACTGCTCATTTTCGCCCCAACCTCTCTCTCTTTTTCACTCCTATTCAATTCCTATTGACAACTATTAATTTCATCATCAAACAACACTGAGATAAAGTGGGTGTTTGTCATCTGCATATACCAATTAATACACTAGAACCCAAAGTGACCCAATCAGTGGACTGGCATTTATTCACAAATTTGTTTAAAACAAAAAAGTTTCAAGAAGTCAAACTGCTCTTTGTGTCTTTTGCTAAACCAACAGGTATTAACAATGGTTTTTACTCCAGTGAATCCTTAACAATTAAAAAAAAATCTTACAGAATTTCCCAAATATTACCTGAGAATTACATGGAGCAGTTCTACTCTGTAACATAAGGTCAAATCAGAATTGATTTGATGGCACACAATTAAAACAACATTATAGAAGTATCAGAAAATATTAATCAGCTGTAGAGTGATAAGAACAATACGTATTATTTAGTCCTTAATTTCTCCTTAACCACTTAAAAAATGCTATTATTTATTACCACTTCCTCTGGACATCTGCCATTGTACCACTGGTAAGAGTACTGCTCTACCTTGTTGAGATCTGCCCACACTGCAGCTTCAGAAGCAAAGCCTAAAACCAGGCAGAATACTCTCCTCATTCGTCTATTTCTTATCCTGAATACAAACAGTCCAAACAAAATGTAGAGCTCATACCCATTGAAAATATAGTCACTGTTGCTCCATATGCAAAATTAAAATTAACTTCCCTGATGTAGCAAAAATATAGTGTCCCGAGAAAAGCTAATATTGAATACCGCATCCTTTACAGAGAAACTGAATCATAATTATCTTTGGTGGCCAACAATTTAGACATTGATCCTCCATATTTTCCTTATCTGTCTCTCTTCCACACGTGTATACACATACTCTGTTACAAATTGAAGAAATGGAAGAGTTAATTTCAAAGCTGTGCTTCTTCTTTCACAAGACTGAAGTGACCGCTGTGCTGCCAAAACACATACAAAAAAATAAAACCTAACAAAACCCCAAAACAGTTCTGCAGGCCTGCAAGCTTTACAACTGCCTGAGTATAAAAGTAATTCCTTTTAGCGGCAAAGGTTTTTGGACACTATAGTTTCATTGCTTAACATGTGCAAGTACAAAAAAAAAAATATTACAACTGTAAAAAGAAATGAGCAGAGAGATTTTATATGGCTAAAAGTGGAGCTCATTCACAAATAAAGGCACTATCACATCACCAAAGGTGGAGAAGAGAATCACTCTTTGCTCCCTCTACTGCTGGATAAATATCATCTCTGAGAAACATTTATTGATTCTACTTATATGTAACAAAAGAACGTAATAGAAATATGTCTTAATCTTTTATTTCCCTCAAAACATAGATTCATAGTTCATTCATAATTGGAGTGGCCCAAGACAATTGAAGCTTTTCCCTTCATCTCAATAATATTTTTAACTTATTTCTTGGTATTGTCATAGCATCTTTTTTCTTCTAAGACACTTAGAACCCTTTCACAATATTCAAGCCTAGATGTCTCCCTGTAATGATGCTGGACTGGTTTGGTGGAATATGCACACAAGAAATCGGTATATTACTTGCTTTCAGAGACTCTTCCACCAAGTAACTACCATCAAACACCTTGGAAAAGTACCAGTAGGTAAAGTACTTATTGTCAGAAAAGTATCAATTGTCAGAAATCTCAGACACTGAGACAGAGAGAGGGGGAAAAGGAAATGGTGCCGTTAAGCTTTACTGAGTCAGTATGAAATACCAGCACATAGAGCTGCAGAGGGAAAACATACAAAGTAAAGACTATTCATGTTCTTGCTTCCCTTTGACAGCAATAGCCAGGCTGTCAAAATTTACCTATATAGCTGATGGAAAATGATAAAGATAGGTACGGCAAGGGCCCTGATATTTATATCTTTGAGAATTCAAAAAAAAAAAGAGAGACTTCAAAGAAATTTCTTACTTGGATTTGGGGACCACAGTTCAGACCAGATATCCAGATCTCCTAATACAGGTTCTTTAGGAGGAAGTATTTGAAAAATATATGATGATTTCATGGTATAATCTAGTGTTCTAAAATCTACATGCAATTGTTAATTTAACTCAGTGTTGCAAATCTTTAGGGCATCATCAAAATCATTATATCCTCCCAGCACTTTTTTTTTTTTAATTTATGGTGATTTAAGTGAAAGTTCACAGCTCAAGTTAGTTTCTCATACAAAAATTTATACACACACTGTTATGTGACCCTAGTTGCTCTCTCTATAATGTGACAGCACACTCCTCCTTTCCATCCTGGATTTCCCGTGTCCATTTCACCAGCTCCTGTCCCTTTCTGCCTTCTCATCTTGCATCCAGACAGGAGCCGCCCATTTAGTCTCATATATCTATTTGAACTAAGAAGCACACTCTTTTCGAGTATCATCTTATGTCTTATAGTCCAGTCTAATCTTTGAAGACTTGGCTTAGGGAATGGTTTCAGTTCTGGGCTAACATGTCTTAGGGGGTTCCTCCAGTCTCAGTCAGAAGATTAAGTCTGGTCTTTTTATTAGAATTTGAGTTCTGCACCCCACCTTTCTCCTGCTCCATCAGGGACTCTCTGTTGTGTTCCCTGTTAGGGCGGTCATTGGCGGTAGCCAGACATCGTCTAGTTCTGGTCTCAGGCTGGTGGGGTCTCTTGTTTATGTGGCCCTTTCTGTCTCTTGGGCTAATATTTTCTTTGTGTCTTTGGTGTTCTTCATTCTCCTTTGCTCCAGGTGGGTTGGAACAAATTGATGTATCTTAGATGGCCGCTTGCTAGCTTTTAAGACCCCAGATGCCACTCACCAAAGTGTGATGCAGAACATTTTCTTAATAAACTTTGTTATGCCAATTGACCTAGAAGTCCCCCGAAACCATGGTCCTTAGACCTCTGCCCCTGCTACTCTGTTCCTTGAAGTGTTTGGTTGTATTCGGGAAACTTCTTAGCTTTTGGTTTAGTCCAGTCGTGCTGACTTCCCCTGTATTGTGTGTTGTCCTTCCCTTCACCTGAGATAATTTTTGTCTACTATCTAGTTAGTGAATAGCCCTCTGCCACCTCCCTCCCCACCCTCATGACCATCAAAGAATGTTTCCTTCTGCCTAACACTCTTTTTATCCTCTTGAAATACTTACTGCTAGATATTTTTTTTTTAAAAACATATCTAATTATCATATAAGTATGTTCTGACAGTATGACAAATTTTAAACTACCTTAAATGTTTTTCTTTCCAACTACTGTCTCCTTTCGACTACTTGATAAGCAACAATGATTCGAATACAGCAGCTGGAAGTAAACTTAGATATCATCTTACCCAAATGATTCCTTTCCAAATGAAGAAATTTGGGCAAAGAGATGCTAACAAACTTGCTTATCCTAAGGAAAATCATCCCAAATAAGGGAATAAATTAAGTAAAAATATATTTGACACAACAATATTAATAGAAGCAACACTTTAGAAAACACCTAAACTGTTTAAACGTTGCTATACAACATTGAATAATAAATAACTTTTTAAAGTGAATAAAATAATCATCTTTGATTATTGTTGATAATTAATTAATTATTTCATATAGTTGCTCATAAAAATTTATAAAGACTTACAAGTTTTATCAGTGACTTAGAGAGATAGATGTAAAATTTACACACTAGGAGAAAGGATGATATAGAGGAATAAATAAAATGAAAACAGTAGAAAACAAAATTGTTTAAACAGAAAATATCTATAATTATATACTTAAAAATTAAATATATATATATATATATATATATATATATGTATATATATATATATATATATATAATATACACAGAGAGAGAGAGAGAGAGAGCCTTGGTGGCACAGTGGTTAAGAGCTACAGCTGCTAACCAAATGGCTGACAGTTCGAATCCACCAGCAGCTCCTTAGGAACATTATGGGGCAGTTTTACTCTGTCCTAAAGGGTTGCTATGATTCGTAATTGACTCTATGGCAACAGGTTTAGTATATGTATATATATGTATATTTTTTATTGGTTTTGTTAGTTGCCATCAGATAATTCTGACTACTCATGGCAACCCCATGTGTGCAGAGTACAAATGCCCCATAAAGTTTTCAAGGCTATGTCCTTTCGGAAGCAGATCATCAGGCCTGTCTTCGGGGGCAACTCTGGATGGGTTTGAACTACTTTCGGCTAGTAGAAAGCTAAACTGTTTGTGTCACCTAGGAATTCCAAAATATAGAATGAATTATATGTTCATTCTGTATATTCATTCTATATATATTAGAAGGAGTTACTACAAATTACTACAAATTAAAAGGCGTTCCTACAACATTGTTTCAGTCTTGGTATTTGGGGAATGTTTCTATCTTTTCATTTTTTTATTTCCATAATTTTATTGTATAGCTGTTAAGTTTTTAAAAATTAAAATAATAGTAAACATGTTTTACTTTCAAGCATTTCCTTTACTTTCCAGATCTGAATCTAGTGGCCGACTAATAGAATTGGCCATGGAATCCAAATCCGCTTCTGTGAACTATTTGTTACAATGGGTTAACTCATATGATATGATCAAAGTTTCACAATATTACATAAAGATATTTTAGCATAATATATCACCATATATGGTAGACAATAGCTTATATGGTAGGCAACAGATAGAGGGTTGAAATACATATGCTTTCCGATTATGATAGGGAACACAATAATATCAACCCCTAACTGAAATTTACATATAAGAAAATAGATGTATCCCAAAAAAAAGAGATGTGAATATACAAAAACAACAAGAATTAGCAAAAAGAACAGGGAATTACAATACTAAAAATTCAAATAATGCCAACTAAAATAAATATATATATATTTTTTTTTTGCTTGTTTATTTGGTTTTCACTTTCAAATCCAAAGTGCGTAGTGAAAGATTTAAATACAAAATGTCAAATACAAATCTTCCCACTTTTGTAACTATACTCACACCACAGTTTTCTTCAATGACCTTCACCAGAAAAATGTTTCAAATTGTACTTAAAACAACATCCAGGTAAAAAATATCTAATTTTATTCCTTCGGTAACTCAAACATGGAAAATGGAATTTCACCAAATTTTCAGTGAAAATCCTCATTTAGGACTGAGTGGAAAAAGTATGATGAATTCCAAGCCAATGGATTTTTGAAGGCTATAAGTGGCTGCAAATAGAACTTACCAAGAAATACCTCCACAGTTCCTAAAATAGGGTGATGGTATGAAGCTGTAATAAGCACAATCAATTTTTTTTTTCATTGTACTTCAGGTGAAGGCTTACAGAACAAATGGTTTCTCATGAAACAGTAGTACACATATTGTTTCATGATCTTGGTTAACAACCCCACAACATAACAACCCTCTAACTTCTCAACCTTTTTTTTTGGTGAAAATGCACATAGCCAAGGATACACCATTTCAACAATTTCTACATGCACAGTCCAGTGACATTGACTACGTTCTTCAAATTGTGCTGTTATTCTCACTTAAGATGAAGGCTTACAGAACAAAATAGTTTCTCATTTAACAGTTACTACACATGTTGCCCTATGACAATGGTTAACAGTCTCACAAAATGTCAACAATATCCTTACTCAAACTTGGGCTCCCTATCACCAGCTTCCTTGTCCCCTTCTGCCTTCTGGCCCTTGTCACTGGACTACTGTACCTCATTAGTCCCATTTGGTTTTACACAGCTGTCCACTCCCAGGTTGAACGATAAACCTTGGAGATAACTTCACCACTGAGGGAAAAGGGTGTCTGAGGGCCATGCTCTCAGGGTTTCTCCAGTCTCCTTTAGGCCAGTAAATCTGGTCTTTTTTTTTTTTGTGAGTGAGAATTATGTTCTACATCCTTCTCCAGCTCTGTCCAGAAACCACTGTTGTGATCCTGGTCAGAGCAGTCAGTGGTGGTAGCTGGGCACCAGCTAGCTGTACTGGACTCAGTCCGGTGAAGGCCTTGGTAGCTGTGGACCATTAGTCCTTCAGACTCCTCTTTCCCGTGTATACTGTTCTCTTCATTCTCCCTTGCTCCCAAAGGGATGAGACCACTGGAGTATTTTAGATGGCTGCTCACAGGCTTTTAAGACCCCAGACACTGCTCACCAAGGTAGAATGTAGAGCATTGTCTTTATAAACTGTGATATGCCAATTGAGCTAGATGTTCCCCGAGACCATGGTCTCCACAGCCCTCTACCCAGCAATTCAGTCCCTCAGGGAGTTTGAATGTCTCTATGGGGTTTCCATGACCTTTCCTTGTACAAGTTGTGCTAGTTTCCCCAGTAGTGTGTACTGTCTCAATCTTCACCCAGGATACCACTTATCTGTTGCCTATTTAGTATTTCCCCCCCACCCCTCCCATCCCTTGTAACCAACAAAGATTGTTACATTTTGTGTGTGAAATTTTTCATGGGTTTTTCCAACAGAGGTCTCATACAATATTTGTCCTTTTGTGATTGACTTATTTCATTCAGCATAATGTCCTCCAGTTTCATCCATGTTATGAGATGCTTCGCAGATTCATTGTTGTTTTTTCTTATTGCATAGTACTCCATTGTGTGTATGTACCATAGTTTATCCATTCATCTGTTGATGGGCATCTAGGTTGTTTCCATCGTTTTGATATTGTGAACAATGCTGCCATGAAAATAAGTATGTCTATTTCTAGCTTTCTGAGGAAGAGCCATATCATTTTCCAAAATGGTTGTATCATTTTGCATTCCCACCAGCAGTGCATAAGAGTTTCGATCTCCCCACAGTCCCTCCAACATTTGTTATTTCCAGTGTTTTTGATTCGTGCCAGTAATCCTGGGGTGAGATGGTATCTCGTTGTGGTTTTAATTTGCATTTCTCTAATGGCAAGTGATCGCCAGCATTTCCTCATGTGTCTGTTGGCCATTTGAATGTCTTCTTTGGTGAAGTGTCTGATCATTTCCTTTGCCCATTTTTTAATAGGATCATTTGTCTTTTTGTTGTAGAGGTGTTGGATTTTCTTGTAAACTATGGAGATTAGACCTTTATCTGACTTGTACTGTCCAAAAATTTTTTCCCAGTCTGTAGGTTCTCTTTTGACTCTTTTGATGAAGTCTTTTGAAGAGCATAGGTGTTTGATTTTTAGAAGATCCCAGTTATCTAGCTTATCTACTGGGGTTTCTGCGTTGATGGTTATGGTTTGTATCCTGTTAATGCCATGTATTAAGGCCTGTAGTGTTGGTCCTATTTTTTCTTCTATGAACTTTATAGTTTTAGGCTTTATATTTAGGTCTTTGATCCATTTTGAAATAGTTTTTGTATACGGAGTGAGGTATGGGTCCTGTTTCATTTTTTTGCAGATGGATATCCAGTTTTGCCAACACCATTTGTTAAAGAGACTGTCTTTTCCCCATTTGATAGACTTTGGGCTCTTGTTGAAGATCAGGTGACCATAGGTGGATGGATTTACATCTGGGTTCTCAATTCTGTTTCATTGGTCAACATATCTGTCTTTGTACCAGTACCAGGCTGTTTTGACTACTGTAGCTGTATAGTAGGTTGTGAGGTCAGGTAGTGTGAATCCTACAACTTTATTCTTCTTCTTCAGTCATGCTTTACTTATTCGGGGCTTCTTCCCTTTCCGTATAAAGTTAATGATTAGTTTTTCCATCTCTTTGAAGAATGTTGTTGGTATTTGTATCGGGATTGCATTGTATTTGTAAATTGCTTTGGGTAGAATTGTCATTTTCACAATGTTGAGTCCGCTTATCTATGAGCACAGTATGTTTTACTACTTATGTAGATCCCTTTGGGTTTCATGCAGTACTGTTTTGTAGATTTCTTTGCATAGGTCTTTTACATCCCTGGTCATATTTATTCCGAAGTATTTTATCTTTTTAGGGGCTATTATAAATGATATTGTTTTCCTGATTTCCTTTTCATCATTTTCCTTATTGGTGTATAGGAATCCAACTGATTTTTGAACGTTTATCTTGTATCCTGCTACTCTGCTGAATCTTTCTATTAGTTCCAGTAGATTTCTCATGGAGTCTTTAGGTTTTTCTATGTATAGTATAATATAATGTGCAAACAGGGGCAGTTTAACTTCTTCATTACCAATTTGGATGCCCTTTATATTTTTTTCTTGCCTTATTGCTCTAGCTAGAACTTCCAGCACAATGTCAAATAGGAGTGGTGATAAAGGGCATCCTTGTCTTGTTCCTGTTTTTCAAGGGGAATGTTTTCAGCCTCTCTCCATTAAGAATGATGTTGGCCATTAGCTTTGCATAGATGCCCTTTATTATGTTGAGAAATTTCCCTTCTATACCTATTTGATTGAGAGTTTTTATCAGGAATGGGTGTTGGACTTTGTCAAACGCCTTTTCTGCGTCAATTGAGATGATCATGTGATTCTTTTCTTTCCTTTTATTTATGTGGCGGATTACATTGATTGATTTTCTAATGTTGACGTCCTTGCATACCTGGTATGAATCCTACTTGGTCGTGGTGTATTATTTTTTTGATATGATGCTGAAGTCTATTGGCTAGAATTTTGTTGAGAAATTTGCATCTATATTCATGAGAGATATTAGTCTGTAATTTTCTTTTTTTGTGATGTCTTTGCCTGATTTTTGTATCATTGTTATGCTGGCTTCATAGAATGCATCTGGCAGTGATGCTTCCTCTTCTACGCTCTGAAATAGCTTGAGTAGTACTGGTAAAAACTCTTCTGTAAATGTTCCGTAGAATTCTCCAATGAAGCTATCTGGGTCAGGGCTTTTTTTGGTTGGGAGTTTTTTTATTATGTTTCAATCTCTTCTCTTGTTATGGGTCTGTTCAGATTTTCAACATCACTTTGTTGTAGTTTGGGTAGGCTGTGTGTTTCTAGAAATTTATCCATTTCCTCTAGGTTTTCAAATTTGTTGTAGTTGTTCATAATATTCTGTTATAATCCTTTTTATTTCAGTTGGGTCTGTTGTAGTGTCCCCCATCTCATTTCTTATTTGGGTTATTTGCATCCTCTCCTGTTTTTCTTTTGTCAGTCTGGCCAGTGGGTTGTCGATTTTGTTGATTCTTTCAAAGAAGCAACTTTTGGTTGTGTTGATTCTTTCTATTGTTTTTCTCTTCTCTATTTCATTTATGTCTGCTCTGATCTTTACTATTTCCTTTCTTCTGGTAGTTGTGGGCTTTTTTTGCTGTTCTCTTTCTATTTGTTTGAGTTCTGTAGTTAATGTTTTGATTTTGCCCCTTTCTTCTTTTTTGATATGTGCATCTATTGCCATAAATTGTCCTCTGAGGACCACTTTTGCTGTGTCCCAAAAGTTTCAGTATGATGTGTTTTCATTCTCATTTGATTCTAGGAATTTTTTATTCCATCTCTGATTTTTTCTATTACCCACTGATGTGTAAGCAGGATACTATTCAGTTTCCATGTAATTGATTTTTTTTCCTTGCTCTTTCTGTTGTTGATTTCTACCTTGATGGCATTGTGGTCAGAGAAGATACTTTGAATTATCTCAACGTTTTGGATCTTGTTGAGGATTGCTCTGTAGCCTAAGATGTGGTCTATTCTAGAGAACGTTCCATGTGCATTGGAAGAGAATGTGTACTTTGCAGCGGTTGGATAGGGTGTTCTATATATGTCTATGTGGTCATGGTGGCTGATTGTGCCCTTTAGGTCTTCTGTATCTTTGCTGAGTTTCTTCTTAGTTGTTCTGTGCTTTACTGAGAGTGGTGTGTTGAAGTCTCCTACTATTATTGTGGAACTGTCAATTTCTCTTTTCAGTGTTGTTAGAGTTTGTTTTATGTATTTTGGAGCCCTGTCATTGGGTGCATAGATATTTATTATGGTTATGTCTTCATGATGGATGATCCCCTTAATCATTATACAGTGTCCTTCTTTGCCTTTTATGGTAGATTTTGTTTTAAAGTCTATTTTATCTGAGATTAGAATTGCCACTCCTGATCTTTTTTGGTAGTTGTTAGCTTGATATATTTTTTTCCAACCTTTGACTTTTAATTAATTCACATTTTTGTTTCTAAAGTATGTCTCTTGTAGACAGCATATTAATGGATCCTGTTTTCTTACCCATTCTGTCACTCTCCATCTCTTTATGGGTGCATTGAGTCCATTTACATTCAGTGTAATTATTGATAGATGTGAGTTTGTTGCTGTCATTTTGTAGTGCTTTTTTTGTGGTGCTGAAGTTTTTTTTGTTCTTCTTACTCTCTTCTGCTGAGTTACTTCTGTTTGTCGTTTTTTTTTTTTTTTCATTTCTTTTGTTTTTGTAGGTTTTGTTTTTGCTGAGACTTTATGTTTTTCTTTTTTTTTTTTATGAGTATGTTCGTTAACTTTCTTTTTGGTTACCATGAATTTTACCCTTATCTTTCTAAGTTTGAAGAAGTCTACCATTACTTGGTATCACCTTGCCTTCCTCTCCATTACAAGTTTCTATACCTATGCCGTTTATTCCCACTTTTATTGTTTTGATGTTGTTGTGATTTACTGATTAACAGCTTTGATTCCCTGTTGTATTTCTTTTGCTTTTGGATAGTCCTCAAGATTTCATTGATTGTATATGGCTGATACAGTCCTGTGTGCTAGATTCTGCCTGTGAGGTGAAGTTGTTTGTTCTCAGATTGAAGCACTCCCTTTAATAATTCTTGTAAATTTGGTTTTACTTTTACATATTCCCTTAATTTCTGTTTAACTGGAAATGACCTAATTTCACCATCAAGTCTGAACAAGAGTTTTGCGGGATATATTATTCTTGGCTGGCAATTTTTTTCTTTCAAGGTTTTATATATGTCATCCCATTGCCTTCTTTCCTGCATGGTTTCTGCCAAATAATCTGAGCTTAGTCTTATTGTTTCTCCTCTGTATGTGACTTCTTGTTTTTCATGAGCTGCTGTCAGGATTCTTTGTTTGTCTTTGGTTTTGGTGAGTGTGATTATGATATGCCTTGGTGATTTTCTTTTGGGGTCCATCCTATATAGGGTTCGATGAGCTTCTTGGATGGCCAGCTTTTCATCTTTCATGATATTAGGGAAGGTTTCTTTCAGCAGTTATTCAATGATCCTCTGTGTTTTCTGTTTTCTCCCCCTGTTCCGAAATTCCATCACTCGCAGACTTTTGCTTTCGATTGTATCCCACATGACTCTCAGGTCTCTTCATTTTTCTTTGTTCTTTTTTATGAGTTTTCCTCAAACAGTGTTGTATCCAAGTGTTTGTCTTCAAATCCTTTGATCCTGTATTCCACCATTTCAAACTGCTTCTGAGCCCTTCTATGACACCGTCCATTTCTGAAATCTTGTTGTTTATCTTTTGGATTTCTAATTTTTGTCTTTGTATAATTTCTGGCTGTGAATTTATTTTGGCATTTTGTTCCTGCATTATTTTCCTGAATTCTTCCAATTTTTTGTCGTATTTTCCATGAATCTGTCTATTTTTTCCTCATGTTTGTCAGTTTTTTGCCTCAGTTCTTGGAGAATTCTGAGTATTAGAGATTTGAATTCCCTATCAGATAGTTCTAGTGCCTTTCCTTCCACTGTAAAGTCATCTGGTGTTTTATTTTGGATGCCTACTGGAGCCATCTTGTCCTATTTTTGTAAATATTTTGATATTGTCTGCTGTCTTCGGGGCATTCGGTAGTTATTTTTCTCGTTTATTGATTGTAGATTTGTTTGTTTTGTCCCTTTTTTAAAAAAAATGTGACTATGTCTGAGCAGGTGGACTGTGTGTTCTTTGTTGTTTGCTTATCTGTGGGCACAATACTTTTTGCCTCCTTCTTCAACCAGCATGGTCAGTCACTCAGGTATGGTACGGCAGGGCAGGTCTAGCTGAAGAGGAGTTACTGGGATGGGTTGTTTGTGGCACTTACTACAGCCACCAGAGCAGATCGGTAATCAGTGCAGGGCAGGTTCCAGTAGGCCGTGCCTGTGCTGCTTGGTGGTGTGATGTGAAGCGCAAGGTGCAGGTAGGCAGTATGTAGCAGGGAGATTGTTATGTGTAGAGTGGTTGTTTTGTCTCCCGCTGGAAGCTCCGTGAAGCTGCTTTCTCGTACCCCCTGTTTGCCGGTCTCTGATAGGATTCCCGGCACAATCAATTTTTATTGAACATCAATGAAAAAACAAGTAAGCTCCTTTGTCAATCACACCTTTACTGGAGTCATATCTAAGATATATAAATTCTTTGAACATATATGTTTGTCTTCAATTTTCTTTAATGACATAACAGTTTTCACTAAGATTTTTCATAAACTATATGAAACATAAATTTTTTAATAATATACAAACTTCATGATCTTTGTATACTAACACATTGATACAGGACTGACAATCTGACATGACTTCAATTTTTATTTACAATAGACACACGTTTTTCTTGTTACCTGTCTGAAATAGTAGCACACGTAATGCAAGCTGTTGGACATTTGAGCCTTTACCATGATACATGTATGTGCTTATTTTGTGTTTTTAGCTTTAGATAAATAACCCTAATATTTTTCCTTATCTAGTGTCATTGCCATTATCATTACTATTGAGTTTTCCTTTCATATTTGCAAAGTACTTTAAAATTGTTTCCAGTTGTTATCAAAGCAGAACACTAACATCAAGCTTCCACAACTCTAACTGTGGATATCAAATGGAAACAATTTGCCAATGAAATATACATTTAATGAATAGTAACCTTATTTCAAAGGGCAGAGGTGGTTTGGTGGTAGAATTCTTGCCTTCCATGAGGGAGGCTCAGGTTTAATTTCTGGCCAGTGCACTTCATGTGCAGTCACCACTGGTCTGTCAGTGGAGGTTTGCACATTGCTGTGATGCTGACTAGGTTTCAGAAGAGCTTTGAAACCAAGATGGACTAGGAAGATAGCTCTGCAAATTTACTTCTGAAAATCAGCCAATGAGCATCCTATGGATGACAATGGTCAGATCCCATTGTGCATGGGGTTACCATGATTTGGGACTGATTTGATGACAACTAACAACAACAACACAGTTTATTTTAAGGTAAAAATTATATTTTGGTTGTTAATAAGAATGCAAAATTGCCTTCCATAATAAATGTGAAATATTTGATATAATTATTCCTATTTCCAAAGTATTTCTCTCTCTCTCTCTCTGTTAATTAGTGGCTAATTAGGGTGCCCAATAAATAATACATCTTGTTAGTGTGCCATATAAAATTTGTTGCCATCAAGTTGATTCCAACTCACAGTGACCCCATGTGTGCAGAGTAGAACTGCTCCATAGAGTTTTCAAGGCTGTGATCTTTCAGAAGCAGTTCACCAGGCCTGTCTTCTCAGGCACCTCTGGGAGGGTTTGAACTGCCTACCTTTTAGCTAGTAGTCAAGGGCTTAACCATTTGCACCTCTCAAATTACCTATATGTTAATGCATTAAGACAAATAACCTAGATACGTTCCTGTTTTTTCTCACTTTTTAGAAGATTGACTGCGGTTAATTATTCTGCCTTATCAAGGAATACAGTAAGATCTTCCAAAGATCTAATGATTATGATCAAAATAACACCTTACATTTTTTAACTTAATTGTGTTGCACATAATGTGAGGTAAATCCTTATGGAATTTATCTTCATGATTCACATGGAAAATTAAGTTGAAAAAAAAATCTAGGTTTGTGGAATACCTTTCCAACAACCATGTCTAAAGATAAGATTTCTAAAATGGGGTTTACCTTCTTAAAAAAAACAAACAAACAAAAAACTAAGTTAAGTAGCAGAGATCATTTTTCATTGTTTTTGAAAAAAGCTTTGGGTGTTAGATCTAGGTGGACTTGCTTTTCACCCCAACTCTTCCACCCACTAGTGGTGACATATTGAGCAATTAATTGAATCTGTCTGAGACACAGCTTCCCCATTGACAAAATGGTGTTGATGATTATGGTACAATTTATTTTCCAAAGATGGCTACAACAGCATCTCCTATCCTACATGCTTTTTGCAATGTAACCTTCCCATTTGTCCATCAATAAATAGAATCCTTTTTCACTCCCTTGAATCTATGCAGGCCTTGTAACTGCTTTGACAAATAAACAGCTCTGGGTGGAGCCCTCAATTGGCCTAGTAGCTTCTGCTTCTTGACTTTTGGAAGCTACCTGCTGTGTAAGAAGTGTGACCACATTGAGACCACCTTGTTCTGAGAAAATCAAGCCACATAGCTAGGATGAAATTCTGCATAGGAGGAGTGGCCAAGGACTATTGACACATCAGACATGAGAGTGAAGAAAACATCTAGAATTTCCTTTAGAAATTCTCAGCCCCAGATGTTTTCTCATTGTAGCTGTATGCGAGATCCCAAAGAGGGAACCATCCAGCTGATCTTAGGAAAACCAACAGAATGTGTGAAATAATACTAAATTTTTACTTTCAGCTACGTAGTTTTGGGTAGTTTGTTATTCAGCAAGAGATAATTAGAACAATTGTCCAAATAATTGCTCAATTATGTATATTAAAACTAATGTATGGAAATTACTTTACACAGAGTATATTTTCATTAATCTGAAATACATTTTATTTTTATTTATATAGAGGTGAACATCTTTACACAATTGAAAATAATACTAGCTTTTATATATTTTTCTTAGAACTTTACTTTTCTTGTCATATACCATAATTTTTCATCCTTCATCTATTTACAGTCTTCCTTGCTGCATGATTAAAATTAATCAAAACAAACGTTATGAAGGACTTAATAACAATGAACAATAACAAGAAAAAATGAAGTGAAGTTACATAGAGCATGAAGATAAAGGGAATTGAAGTTTACTATTGTTTGGGGTAGCTGGGAAAGGCTTGAGAGGCTTTCTACAGGGCAATCACTTATTGCTGCAAAGCCACTTAGCTGGAACTGGCTTCTTTAAATTTTCTTCAAAGTACAGGTATACAAAGAACAAAAACTTCTCAAACTGCACACTGACATTGAATCATTGTTATTTTTTGCAAAATTCGTCACTCTGCTTTACAACTCCTTTCATTAAGTAGTAAAGTTTTGTTTGTTTATTTCTTTGTTTTTGTATTTCCCATCCCTTATATCTGACTGGTCTTGTGACTTGCCTTGACCACTAAAATGTAGCGGAAGTGACACTGTGTAAACTCTGAGCCAGGATGTCAAGAAGTCTTACAGTTTCTGCTCTTGCTGTTCATGGGTATCCATATACAATGTGGACAAGCCTAAGGCTAGCCTGGTAGGTGATCCTGAAAGACCACTTGGAGTAGAGAAAAACCATCCCATTCTCAACGAATGAGCTCTTACCC
Source organism: Dugong dugon (assembly GCA_030035585.1). Lineage (NCBI taxonomy): Eukaryota > Metazoa > Chordata > Mammalia > Sirenia > Dugongidae > Dugong > Dugong dugon. Next base: position 111,264,829 of record CM057467.1, read on the forward strand.
AACCAGGCAGCTGACCCCAGACATACGAATGAGCCGAGCCAAGAAACTAGCAGAACCACCCCATTGAGGCCAGTAAGACTTGCTGCGCCACAGAGTTGCGACCTTGTAAAAATGACATGGTGGAGGCATCTGTTCTCCTCTAACTTCACAAGTGGGAAGGATAATCAAGATCCACAACCCAAAGCTGATTCTTATGAGGTGGAGGTCAGCTACGCCTCCACTATCCAACCTTTTTACCATTTCTGACACCAACAGTCCCTCCCATGGCACTCTCTACTTCTCTGCTGGGTTCAATAATTCATTGCAGTGACCACACAGAACTCACAGACAATACTCACACTTATGGGATTTATTAGGGAAGTAACAGGTTACAATTCAGGTTTGGGAATGCTCAGGATACAGTTTTTCCATCAGGACTGCCTCTTCTCAGCTTTGTGTGCAAGCATGCCTGTCTCTGTCCCCTTGGCTGCTGCCCTGCTTGGGAAAGTGTTACAGAGGCTCTTTTAGCTCTGCCAGTATGTGTCTCAAGACACCCTACTCTTTTAACAAGCCTTGGTCCAAAGGCGTTCAGCTCTAGCAACATGGGTCGGCAAACCTAGCTCCACCAAGTGCCCAGAGGCATCTTACTCTGCCCGCAAGCCTCTTGCCTGAAGGCACCCAGCTTTCTTGCTCTGTGGGGTCCCAGCCCACCATGCAATCTCCCGCTCGTCTCCTGTGGTCTCTTGATTTTGTTGCCTCTGTTTCTCTGCCACTGCTTCTCACCTTCTCCAGTGTTACAGCTCTCTCCCTCAGTATCGTGTTTCCAGGAGCTTCTCAGTGCAGGGATCCTGGGTCCGAGGGAGGCACTTCACTCCTGGCTCTTCTTTCTTGGTGATGGTGACATCCTCTCCTTCTGCCTCTGGGGTGGCTAATTTTAAGCCTAGTGGAATGGTAAAACTGACCAATCCTCCTGGTGGGCCACAACTACCTTATTTGTATAGCTCCACTCAATCACTTGGGTGGGAGTTACAAGATCATGACAAGAAAGGCATATAAAATTGATCCAGACGTTCTTTTATTCCAGTAAATGCTGGAGTATTTTGTTCTGTTTTGGGAGCAAAAGCTAACTGACACAAGTATATCACTATCTAAGTAAAAATTGGAATAAAAATAACTGGACATGTAAAAATAAACTATTTCAGAGTTGCATCAAATCTATGACATTATCTTGTTAAGCAACCTTGTTTCACAGGAAAGAAGACTGTCTAAAAGATAGGGAATGCTCAGACCTAAGATCAAAAACTAACAACTTCTGGCTCTTGCTCATCCCATTTCAAAATGGTATCTTTACTCTGTTGTTCTTGCTTTTATTTTATGTTTTCCATGCCATTATGTTGTTTCTTTAACAATATTTACTATCTTCCATATGTTTTTAAATATTTTAAAATCAGTAAGCCATGTTGTATAACATATGGAAAGATTTCAAATAAAGACATAGTGATAAATGCATTAACCCTGCAGAATTTGAAATTAAATCAAAATTAGTTTGAAGTTTAAATAGTAGAGAGAATGCAAATGCTAAATAATGAGAGTCGTTATAATGAATATCTTTAAATGGGATATTCTTGTCCTTGTATCAACATCAACAGCTCTTCTGCCTGAGTAAATGGCAAATGATATATACTTTTTTCAGTGAATAATGTGCTTTTCACAAAAGAGACACAAGTAGTATATTACAGTTCAAATAAAATAAAAAGACACATCTACTATGCGTTGCTTTCATTGTGATATACAAGTTAAGAGAGATTCATTTAAATGAAAAAAAATTAATAAATAAGGAATGAATGCAACTCTCCAGGGGTAGAAATGTTAAATGCTGTCTAAACAGCTCCAATTTTTCCCGAAGTGGAGCCAAAACAATATCGAATTCTCATCTCAAATTCTGGATGCTACAAAAATACTTTTTGTTATATTTTTATGTTTATTGTTTGGTGCTTATCTATGAGCCACATTTTTTGGACAAATGACAAAATAAAAACAAAAGTCCTATGCTCTTCAAATGACTGAGTACAGTTCCTTAAGAATGTGTTCTTCCTTACTGTGAAATGTTTTTAATGGATTTTTTTTTTTTTTATACTTTCTAAATGTCAAATCTTGGTATAAAGAATGTGACAAATCTTCCTGACAGCCACAGTGGAATAATAAAATGTGTGTTCAGATGTTCTTACTACAATTGACACTTCCTTACTACTTCACAATTTGAGTGATGTACCAGATTCTCCATTCCATATTAAAATGGTCACCTGTACTGTCTTTTATATTGTACAATCCCAGAGTATGACCTCAAGCCAGTGTGTTTAGCAAAGTCATTCTTTCCTCCACTCAAGTGGAGTGCTGGCTGAAAGACAAAATTGAAGTATTTATACAAATAAAAAATACATTAGAAAATCTCTTAGAAAACTTCAGCATTCAACATAAATATTAGCCATTATTTTTATTTAAAACTTTGTTTTTTGTACCCAGAAAGGCCTATTGCCATTTATCTCTTGTATTTGTATATTTGTATGTGGCATACAATGACATGGGCAAAGATAAGATAACATCATTACCTATATTTTTTTTTCCTAAACGTGTTTATTTGTATCTTGATACTTTATTGGATATGCCAGATAACCTTAGTATCTAAAACTTGTGGAAAAAAAATTAAACAAAATAAGCGTAGAGGAGGCAGCCAGTGGAAAAAGACAAAAGAGAAGCACCATATGTTTACAAACGAGAGAGAGAGAAATATATAAGGACAGGAGAATGCCCTCCTCCACTTCTTATCATGGCTTACTAATGATAATGGACAGTGTTTAAGCACTGGTTTTCTCCCTTGATAAATACCTAAGAGCAAAAGCCAAGTGACAGAGAGCAGTGTCAGAGTAAAGAAGCTTTCAGTTACCAAAGAAGACACGGAAGATGATTCCAGCTACCTCTGCATGAGCTAAAATAGAAATTAATAATAAGATGATTATTAGCGAAGGTGAAAAATGGAAACTGTTTTGAAAGGTGTATTTTTTGTTGTTATTGTTTTTAGATGCCTTCAAGTTGGTTCTGACTCATAATGACTCTAAGTACAACAGAACAAAACACTGCCAGGTCCTGTGCCATTCTCACAATTGTTGTTATGCTTGAGCCCATTGTTGCAGCCACTGTGACAATTCATCTCATTGAAGGTCTTCCTCTCTTTCACTGACCCTCTACTTTATCAAGCATAATATCCTTCTCCAGGGACTGTTCCCTCCTGATAACATATCCAAAGTACGGGAGACAAAGTCTTGCCATCTTCACTTCTAGGAAGCATTCTGGCTGTACTTCTTTGAAGACAGATGTGTTTGTTCTTCTGGCAGTCCATAGTGTATTCAGTATTCTTCATCAACACCATAATTCATAATGTTCCAGATGAGGATTATTTAAATAGTCCTGCCCACCCCAGCCCCAGGATTTCTAGTAACAAGAACATCTTTATATATAGGAATAGAGAACATGTGGCTACTTTCAGAAGATAAAGCAAATTAACTTGGTCTGTGAGAGCATGTATGATGGTGATAATAAGCCTAATTTTCATCAACTATAAAATGGGTTAAAGAGACACTGTTTTAGAATTTGTTGATGATTAAATCAGGCAATGTATATAAGTACATGGCACAGGGTATGGATTGCAGTTTTTATAAGTATCTCTAAACGAGGGTGAATCAACAACATTGTTTAATAAGAATAAAGAGAAAAAGAGAACAAATGGAGGATGTAAACCATCAATTGCTCTAAACTATGATTCCCTTTTTGGATAACATTTAACCTATCCTTCTACCCATTAATTTCCTATAAAATTGATGGTAAATTTAAAGTCTTACTTAGATTCATGTGCAGCCTATTTTTAAACAATAAGAATTTCACAATATAGGAAAAAAATTAATCATGGTTCAGAGTTTTTTTTTTTTTTTTAAGCTAGGAATCAACCGTTATGAAACTTCTGTTAATTGTTTTACTTTAAATCCCACTACCAATAACCACCCGTCTTCTAGCTCCTTCTTCCTGCTGCAAAAACTGCTTAGTTTTTAATGTAAGGTAATTACAACCAATTTTATAACTCCAAGAAGGGATTTTAAGTTTCTATGTAATAGAATCCTCACTAATTTTTTTTTTAAATGTTCCTTGTTCTGTGTTTAGGTAAAGTGAAACGGAAAAAGAAAATTGTCTTAAGAATTATTGCAAAGGGTTCCGTTGACATAGATATAATTCCCATAAAAATTAATGTCAGCCATTAAATGGAGCTATGGAATCTCCTTTCTAGGGAGGAATAGAAGGACTCATTAATTTTGTGCTTGCAATTATGTTTGTTTCTACCTAAGCATAAGAATGAGAAACATAATCTCTAAAATAGATTTTTAATCGTGTAATTACATATAGGCTGGGTAGATAATTATGTGATCAATTATATGACATAGTTGGTCAGTTTAGTGGGATAAGTAAGTGCATTAAAATGAAAGAATTTCAGAGTAGTTTGAAGTTCTGTGGAACAGTGTTTTTCAAAGCAATGGGAAGACCCAAAAGTGGATTTCCAATGCCTTCCTTATAATCCACCATCTGAATAATTGTACATGTATCTTTTCCATTCTAACTGACAAATTATACATAATTCCATAGACATCCATTTTTCTTATTACAAAGACCTACTTACTACTGATGGTACTGTAAGTACATACTCACTACTGATGGTACTGAAGGAAGAAACCCAAGCTGCACTGAAGGCATTGTTAAAGTACAAGTCCCCCAGAATTGACGGAATACAAATTGAGATGTTTCAACAAACGAATGCAGTGCTGGAAGTGCCCACTCATCTATGCCATGAAATTTGGAAGACAGTTACCTGGCCAACTGACTGAAAGAGATCCATGTTTATGCCTATTCCCAAGAAAGGTGATGGAACAGAATGTGGAAATTATCAAACAATATTATTAATATCGTATGCAAGTAGAATTTTGCTGAAGATCTTTCAAAAGCAGCTGTAGCAGTATATGGACAGGGAGCTGCCAGAAATTCAGCCTGGATTCAGAAGAGGACGTGAAACCAGGGATATCTTTGCTGATACCAGATGGATCCTGGCTGAAAGCAGAGAATACCAGAAAGATGTTTACCCGTGTTTTATTGACTATGCATTTGATTCTGTGGAGCGTAACAAATGATGGAAGAATGGGAATTCCAGAATGCTAAATTGTGCTCATGAGGAACCTGTACATAAATAAAGAGGCAGTCATTCAAACAGAACAAGAGGATACTGCATGCTGTAAAGTCAGGAAAGTTGTGCCCCAGGGTTGTATCATTTCACTGTACCTTTTCAGTCTGTATGCTGAGAAAATAATCCCGGAAGCTGGACTATATGAAGATGAACAGGGCATCAGGACTGAAGGAAGACTCATTAACAACCTGTGATATGCAGATGACACAACCATGCTTGCTGAAAGTGAAGAGGACTTGAAGCACTTACTGATGAAGATCAAAGACACAGCCTTCAGTATGGATTACACCTCAACATAAAGAAAACAAAAATCCTCACAACTCGACCAATAAGCAACATCATGATAAATGGAGAAAAGATTGAAGCTATCAAGGATTTCATTTTACTTGGATCCACAATCAACACCCATGGAACCAACAGTCAAGAAATCAAAAGATGCATTGCACTGGGCAAATCTGCTGCAAAAGACTTTTTTATAGTGTCAAAAAGCAAAAATGTCACCTTGAAGACTAAGGTGCATCTGACCCAAGCCACAGTGTTTTCAATGGCCTCGTATGTATGTGAAAGCTGGCTAATGCATAAGGAAGATCAAAGAAGAATTGACACCTTTGAATTGCGGTGTTGGCGAAGAATATTGAATATACCACGACTGCCAAAAGAACAAACAAATCTGTCTTGGAAGAAGTACAACCAGAATGCTCCTTAGAAGCAAGGATGGGGAGACTTCATCTCACGTACGTCGGACATATTATCAGGAGGGACCAGTCCCTGAAGGAGGACATCATGCTTGGTAAAGTAGAAGGTCAGCGAAAAAGAGGAAGACCCTCAATGAGATGGATTGACACAGTGGCTGCAAAAACAGGCTCAAGCATAACTACAATAGTGAGGATGGTGCAGGACTGGGCAGTGTTTCGTTCTGTTGTACACAGGGTCGCTATGAGTGAGAACCGAGTCGATGGTACCTAACAACAACGACAACACTTACTACTGAACTAATAAATTAATAATTGCTAAAATATAATATTCTTAAACTAAAATTGTCCATTAACTTTCTATGATTTGTGTGTGTGTGTGTGTTTTAAATAATGTGCAATCTACTATTTAGGTAGTTTTTATGCTTATATGGCATTTTTCTTCTGTAAAACAAGTTTATGAGCTTATGTTCTCTTATAATACATGTAGTAGACAATTTATATATGTTTGTCTGTAACTCAGTGTTATCTGATTTATTTTTCTACTGAGAAGAGGGAATAAGTAGGATAGGCTTTTTTGACTTGGCAAACATTAGGGACAAAAAATGAGTACATTTTAAATTTTTCATTTTTCAACACATTACGTTGAAGTAAAGAGAACTTTATTTCTTAATACCAGTTGCTTCTGTTAATAATATAATCTATATTATATGAGAATTAACAGGCTGGAATTAGTACCAAACTTATTAAACCAAATCCATTGTCTTTGAGTCAATTTCGACTTATAGTGACCCTACAGGACAGAGTAGAATTGCCCCATACAGTATCCAAGGCTGTAAATCTTTATGGAAGCAGACTGCTGCATGTTCCTCGCATGGAGGGCTGAACCACCAACCTTTTGGTTAGCAGTTGATCACTTAACCACTGCGTCATCAGGTTTGCTTCTGGAATCGGGACATCTTTTTTATTTTATTTTATTTTTATTTTTTAGACCTGGCTGTACCTCTATATTGCAGTGTCGCCTTTGGGTAAATGGCCCTAATTTTCTCACTTTAGGTGTCAACATTCTCATCTGCAGCCTGAGCAAAAAATGATCTTTGTTAATTGAAGATCTATGTTTCCAAGACACTATAGATTCACAGGAGATACATCAGGAAGAAAAAAAAAAAAAAATTACAAGCTAACTGATTAGATCAGCCTAATGAGAGAGTAAGTAACATCAGTAATGTGTTATTTTCACAGTTGTGACATTGCTGCCATAAGCTGCCTCTCTCTTTAAACAAAACTGCTTGATTTCAAGTTCCTATAAAGACAGAAATATGGTATCTGATAGCAAAAGGTGTCCCAAGTATAAATCCTGAAAGCTGGTGAAAAATAAGGGAACATGTAAGAAAGTGGAAATGAAAATATCAAACAAAAATTATTTATTACTAGCAAACAAGTGTGGCACTTTTCAATTCTCATAAAAATATTTTGAACATATTTTCTAGACATTTTGGCAATAATTTAATGCCATGCATCTCAAACTGGGGTAACAACCCCAGAAAGAACATTGGCCCTGGTGGTGCAGTGGTTAAGAGCAATGGCTGCTAACCAAAAGATCTACAATTTGAATCCACCAGCCACTCCTTGGGAACCCTATGGTGTGATTCTACTCTGTGCAGCCCTACCCTGTCCTTCTGTACTCTATGCTGTGAGTCGGAATCAACTCGACAGCAATGGGTTTCTTTATTCCCAATGATTTTGGGTGACATTTTTGGACTTCTGTACTCCTCAAATTAAATCAGGTGTAGGAATTGGCCAGTCTTTTAATTTTTATTTTTTGTTGGTGGTGGTAGATGGCAGATTGTCTGTATATGCTGTGAGTAATGTAAAATGTTGGTACTTTTATGCCTTTGGGGAACCTACTGGTGAAGCTAATGTCCCATAGAGAAGATAATGTTCCCCAACATGTTTCAGAGGCTCATCTGACTTGTCACTTTACTAACCTGTGAGTTATTAATTTTTTATTACACAAAATGTAGTGCTCCTCAGAAACCAATTTATTTTCTTGCTGAACCAATGCTTGATTGAGTTTTGGTTTACAAAGATGGGACCAACTATAATCTCATTTCCCAACACAGTGAATTCCTTGATAACACAAAAATGATGTAAATTTCAGAAGCTATTTTATTGGTTATTTTTATAGCATTCTTCATTTAACTTTACAGTGCAATTTTTTAATCTATAATTTTAGCTAGGAACATTGAATGTTATAGGAAATGGAAAAAATGGTAGTCTAAGCTTGAAAACCATGGGAAAAAAAAAAAGATAATGAGGGAAATTCAAAACAACCTAAATTCATCAAGAATTTTGACAGGCACAGCATTGTCCCTGAGGCTCCACACAGTGAAATTGACAGCGAAGATGATGTTATTCACCAGAGGTAAATCTGTAGTAAGCCCCAGCAGTCACTCCAAAAGCTTAGGATATACCTGTCTACTTGTTTTAAATATGGATTTCATATTTGGGCTGATTGAGGTGAGTGTAAACCTTGTCAACTCTTATGAGCTCTCTTACAGTAACATTTAAAAATCCAACATACATTTTGAATAAAATTTATCAAAACTCAATTTGCGACTGAAAAAGGAAAACCCTTGGCTAGGGAAGATAGCAAGGAAATAATAAAACACACACACACACACACACACACAAATAGATGATTTTCTTTTAGGTCATTTTTTGTATCATCTTTGAACATGAAACTTAAGTCATAGTGGAAAATTTGTGACTCTTGAAGCTATATAGATATGGACAAATCTGCTTTGAGTCAAAATGAGGCATATGTGGCTTTTATAAAGAGTACTTATCAAACAACACTATAACTGGTATATTTGAATGTGCATGAGAGATATTTTGGAAAATTGGCAGAAAGATTGCATTTAATTAATTTATTTTTGTTGGATGAAAAAGACATTCATTTTTGTTTGGTCAGAATGAAAAGGCGTATAAAGATATGTACACTTGCTAGAATTTCATGATAAAATAACTGCTGATGAATTTTTCAACTAGATATGTGAGTATTTTAGTGTGCACAGTAATGTACAGAAAATACATATAAACCTGTAGTATGACATGCAAAGTTATTTCAGTGATGGCCTGAATCAATGGAATCACACAAATTGAAGACATTGCCAATCATTCCATCATTCACAAGTAATTTGTCTCAACATTTTCTCTCCTCTCTTTTTATTTTCTCAATGTGCTCAATTGGATGGAAATGAGGGTGAATTTTATGAAGAAAAATGTTCAGACTTTTGTTTTTAGCTAATTTGTAGTAACATAGTAAAAAAGTTTGTCCTGTTAACCAAACGTACCGTGGTTTAGTTGGGGTGGGGGGCTGGAGTTAGACTGAGTTTTTGAGATCAAGGTTCAATTGTTAATTTTCTTAACAACAACACAAAATCACCACAGTAGGTCTACATCTGGATTAGTTAAATAAATACACATTCACAGGAATGCTAAACAGTGGCTTACACAAGTGACTTTATTTAGAACTCCCCCCGTACATATACTCTTAGTCCAAATCTACATGGCAAATTGGTGACTATTTTGTCACTTCATGGAAAGAACATAACATTTTGTTTTTACTGTTGTTGAGGGTATACACAGCAGAACATACATCAGTTCAAGTTTCTGCAAGTACAATTCAGTGACATTGATTATATTCTTCAAGTTGTGCAACCATTATCACCCTTCTTTTCTAAGTTGTTCCTTCCACATTAACATAAACTCACTGCCCCCTAAGGTTGCTATGTAATCTTTTGAGTTACTATGTCAATTTGATCCCATATAGATCTTAAAAAAAGGCATAATGCTCAAGGCAGACATTCTTTACTAGTTAAGCTGAACTATTACTTGGTTTTAAGAAGACTTCTGGAGGTATTTTTGATTTAAAGTTTAAAAATAATCTCAGGGTAATAGTTTGGGGGGTTCATCCAGCCTCTATGGATTCAGAAAGCCTGGATTCTGTGAGAATTTGAAATTCTAAAGATCTTCAATTTTCATAGTTGTATAAAGAGACTTCTTGATATACACTCTGTACATTTTGAGTCTTAGTTCATTTGAATATGATGAAAATGATAGCATTTGAGGTAAAAAAAAAAAAATAGTGGGAATCATCTTTCTTCACTATGGAAGTCCTTCGATGACTTTCCTTAGACATGAGAAGTGTTTATTCACTGTATGAATATTTATTAAATGTCTACTCCATGCCAGACACCTTATCAGGTGCTACAGTGTAAAACAGAAATGGCTGATACTCTCATTTATTAGTGGTAGAAATTACTCACAGAATCACATAGGTTAATCATAAAATGTCACTTGAGCTTAGTGTTTCAAAGAGAACATGCATGGTACAATGAAAGCATATAATGGGGGAAAGGGAATACCCTGATGTAATAATAAACTGTTGCCTTCGAGTTGATTCTGACTATTAGCGACCCTAAGGAAAGAGTAGAACTGCCCCATAGGGTTTCCAAGGAGTGACTTGTGGATTTAAATTGCCAACCTTTCTGTTAACAGCCTGAGCTCTTAACCACTGTGCCACCTATATTGATCACCTACTATGTGCAATCACTTTTCTAACTATTTTACACATATTTTATCATCAAATTCTTGCAACCACCAATGGGATAGATATTATTTTTTATTAACTCAATTCTACAGGTAAGAAAACTGTGGGACACACAATACAGGGGAAATCAGCACTACTGGACCAAAGCAAAAGTAAAGAAATTTCCTGGACACATTCAAACACTTTGAGGGACAGAGTAGCTGGGGCTGTAGCCTGGGGACCATAGTTTTGGGGGACATCTAGGTCAATTGGCATAACAGTTTATTAAGAAAATGTTCTACATCCCACTTAGGTGAGTGGCTTCTGGGGTCTCAAAAGCTTGCAAGCAGCCATCTAAGATACATCGATTGGTTCCATCCCACTCGGAGCAAAGGAGAATGAAGAAAACCAAAGACACAAGGAAAATACTAACCCGATGGACTAAAGGACCGAAGGAACCAGAGACTCCAACTCCACCAACCCGAGACCAGAAGAACTAGACGGTGCCTGGCTACCACCAATGACCTCCCTGACAGGGAACACAACAGAGAGTCCCAGACATAGCAGAAGAAAAATGTAGAACAGAACTCAAATTCACATGAAAAGCCAGACTTAACGGTCTGACAGAGACCGGAGGAACCCCCAAAACTACGGCTCCTAGACGCAGTGTAAACCAAGAACTGAAACCATTCCCGAAGCCCATTCTCCAGACAAAGATCAGATAGGACTATAAAACAAAAAATAATACACATGAGGAATGTGCTTCTTAGCTCAATCAGATATATGAGACCAAATGGGCAGCTCCTATCCAAAAGCAGAATGAGAAGGCAGGAAGAGACAGGAACTAGTCGAACGGACACCCGGAAAGGGGGAAAGCGGGAGTGTGTTGTCACATTGTGGGGATTTCAACTAATGTCACAAAATAATATGTGTACAAATTTTCGACTGAGAAATTAACTTGAGCTGTAAACTTTCACCTCAAGCACAATAAAAAGAAAAAGAAAAAAGAAAATGAAATCTGCAGGACAGAATGGTTATACAGCTTGCTTAAACTCACACAATTAGGGAGTAACAGATTATAACTCAGAACCAAAGCTTTTTTTTTTTAATCATGTTATATTGTGTTTTTGGTGAAAGTTTATAGAGCAAATTAGGTTCACATTTAATAATTACTACACGGAGTGTTCAGAGACATTGGTTACATTTTTTACAATGTGTCAACAGTCTCATTAATCTCCTTCTGGATGTTTCACTTGCAGTGATCTGGTTTTCCTGTCCCCTTACCCTTTTGTCTTTGCTTTAGAGTAATTGTTGATCATTTTGTCTCATACAGATTTTTTTTTTTAAAGATGTGCAGTACTTACTGGTAACATTCTTTATTCTATGAGCCAATCTGTTATTTAGATAAAAAGTGACCTCAGGGGTTTAATTTTGGTTCAAGGTTTATGGAGTCTCTCAGGGTGATAGTTTCAAGGAATCCTCTAGTCTCAACCAGTCCAGGAAATCTGAATGTTTTAAGAATTTGAGTTCTGTTCCACATATTTCTCCTCTTCTATCAGGATCCATCTATTGTGGGTGATCAAAACGATCATTAGTGGTATCTGAGCACCATCTAGTTCTTCTGTCTCAGGGTAGATGAATACTGAGTCTGAAAAACTAAAAAGGTAGACTGGGCTTAGCTGCCAAACTAAAGCAGCTGAATCCTGCAGGTGAGGAAAAACAATTGACTGGTTGTAATCAAGGAGTAACATAACCAGATTTGCATTTTAGAAAGATCATTCTGTTGGACATTTAGAAGGGCATGAGGTAGGAGCTTGGTCCAATTATTCTGTTAATTCCTCCTGCAATTCAACCTTAGAGAATTTGCAACAGACTTATTTATAGCCATCACCATGGCAATAGGTTGGTATCATAAAAAAATCAATCTAGGGATTCTCTCATGTAGTTACACTTTCCTCAATGGTTCATGGAAAAAGATGCATTGCTTGACTCTTTTGCATTTTACAAGCCTCTGCTAGCCCACTTAAGATATAAATCATACAACATCAGCTTGGATGGGGTTAATTCTTTTATCAAAAAAATGCTTTAAAATATTATTGGGGTCAAATACTGGGAGAGGGTATGATAAATGCAATATGTATCATGGTCTCCTCCTTCTTTTCCTGTTTTACAGTACTGCGTGGGGAGTTTAATGGATCAATATATTCTGCCACCCTGCCTCAGGCAGTCTTTTCCACCCCATCTGCCTATCCAAATGTTAAATTGTAGAAACAATCCTAGAATGGCCCTCTTGGTAGCCAAACTATAGCAGTGGTTTTTCATCAAAACACAAACTATTACCGTATAATGCAGCAGACATCTGGTATTCAGTTTGGAAAAAGCAGAGCTCCAAAAAAGAAGGACACGTGAGAACAAAAAAAGAGGTGAGCTTGAATAAACACAATAAAAGATATTAATTTTGGAATATCACATTTCAGTGTTTCTGAAAACAAAAAATCATTGCCAGCTAAGTGAGCCCTCAGTGCAGGAGACAGTTGGACAAGGCTGCCTGCAGGCACGGTCTGTACAATCTATCCCTTTCCAGGTCCTTTGATGCAAAGTCTACACTTAGTTGTAAATCTGTAACAAAAGCTAAGGCAGCCTTATGTGGGTTACTGAGGATAGGTAATGGGAGAGGCAAAAAAGACAAGCTGCCCTGGCCCAGGTCTTGGTCTTGGTCATAGCTGCTCCTTGTTCCTCCCTTTTAAAATGACATATTCCCAGAAAATGCTGATCCAGCTTTTTTCAATGATCTAAGAATTTTGGGATGGGATGGGGGAAGGCGAACTTGGATGGCTCATATCAAAGCAGGTGTGAGCCAAGAACCATATAGTGAAAAAGCAGCCAAACTACTAATTTTCAGTATTTGGGAAATTGTAAAATATAATGGAAAAACCATTAATGAAAGACCTGTATTGTAGTTCTGAATCTGGTATGCTACTTTCTAAATTCACATCCATGAGAGAGAGATACTTGTCTCTCATTCTATATGTTTTGTAACATGGAAACAATTCTGCAAAGCTTAATTGATTTAGTTGCTTTGATATGGAGAATTTATCTATGAATGTATATTTTAAAAATTAAGAACATGCCAAAAAATTGCCATTTTGTTGATTTCAACTCATAATGAGGCTATAAGACAGAGTAGAACTGCCCCATAGGGTTTCCAAGGCTGTAAATCTTTACAGAAGCAGACGGCCACATCTTTCTTCTGTGGGACAGCTGGTTGGTTCGAACTGCTGACCTTTCAGTTAGCAGCCACACACTTAACCCCTGTGCCACCAGGGCTCCTTAAGAACATGCAAGGGTATAATAATTATAATTAAATGGCAGGATTTTTGTATCTTTAATATAATGTTAAAGTTCATGTAAGAAAAATGTTCTTTATTATATAGATTTCTCATTCAACAAAGGTAGTTTTCTGATATATAATAAAGGACTCAAAAGTAAACACAAAAGGCCTGTAAAAGGCTTGATTGCAAATATCTTTCAGTGTTTCATCGAACTTTAAATTTTCCTCATATGAGTTTCACAATCTATGGAGTACAAGAAAGATCAAGTTATTCATTCATATACTTCTTCATTCATCTAGTCACTTGCCAAATATTTGAGTAATCACCATGTACTGTAGCTGATAAAAAAGTGAATAATATTATTTCTTGGATAAAAGACACATTAACAACTCTCTCAAAAGAAAGCTTATAACAAAATAGGAGGGAAAGTAAAGAACTATTAAAATTAGGAAAAAGACACAAAGAATGTAAAAACAGAGCATTTAGTGCAAGGACAAATCACGCTTTCATGTGTCAATACTCTGTGAAGGTAAACTTTCATGTAAAAAAAAAGTGTTCATATTACTGTTAGCCTTGCATTGACTTAATATAAATGCATAAGGAGAAAAAGAAGTAGCATTTAATTAGAATCTACTAAGTGGCATAGGAGATGTGTGGACGGCGCAGTTTGCAATCTGTGACTAACCTAAATGTTAGCTGTTCAAACCCTCCCAGTGGTGCCACAGAAGAAAGGCCTGACAATCTGCTTCTGTAAAGATTACAGCCAAGAAAACCCTATGGAGCAGTTCTACTCTGTAACACATGGGTTGCCATGAGTTGGAATCGACTCAATGGCAACAGGATTTTGTTTTTTTAAGGAGCACAGATATTATTATACCCAATTTACTGAGTTTCAGAAAAGGTTAAACATTTGGTCAAAATCACAGGGCTAAAGAGGAGGTCATCTATATTAAAAGTCAAGACATTCTAATTTCCAAGGCTCTCTCCATTAGGCACTCTGGCTTTCTACGGGTAAGAGGGTAAATCGTGCTTGCTGTTCACCATTATCAGAAGAAGGCACTTACCTAGAACACCTTTCCCTTTGCTGGCACTGCTGGATAGAAGAAACCTACAATATCGTTTAATAAAGGCAATAATACCAACGATTTTAAAAAGTGCCTCAAGATTTAGAAACAGAATGTTTGTGAAAGTGAATCCTCACACTTTTATGAGTCCAATTCTAGAAGGTCCATTTAATCCCCACCTGGGCTTCTCCTCTGACCTCTGCTGTTTCTTGGTCTCTCCTTCATTTTGCTTCACCTTTTTAATTTTCAAATAATTTTAGACTTAGAGAGAAGTCACAAAAATAGTAAGGAGACCTCCTTTAAATGTTCATCCAGCTTGGTCTATTGTTAAAATCTTACAGAACTGTAGTACAATTATCAAAACCAGGAAATTAACATTAGCACAATACTATATTAACTACAAATTCACAGATCTTCTTAAAAATTCACTGCGTTTTCCCCCTAATGCCATTTTTTTGTTCCACGATCCAGTCCAGAATCCCATATTGTATTTAATTGTTACATCTCCTTAGTCTACTCAAATCCTTGGCAATTCTTCAGCTTTCCTTGTCTCTTTGACCTTAACACTTTTAAAAAGTACTCATTCCTTGTTTTGTAGAATGTCCCTTAATATACACGTATCTGATGTTTTCTCATGATTTGATTGACATTACACATTTGGATAAGAACAATAAAAAAGTGATGTTGTGCCCGTCTCAGTACCTCAAATCACAGGGCACATGATGATGGCATTGCTATTGATGATATTACACTTGATCACTTGGTTACCATATTGTCTTCTGGGTTTTTCCACTAAATTATTGTTGCTTTAGTTGCCCTCAAGTCAATTACAACTCATGGCAACCTCACGTGTGCAGAAAAGAACGGCACTCCATAAAGTTTTCAAGGGTGTAATCTTTTGGAAGCGAATCACCAAACCGTACTTCAGAGGCAACTCTGAGTGGATTTGAACTGCCAACTTTTGGGTTAATGGCCCAATGCTTAGCTATTTGTGTCACTCAGGGACTCCTTTTCCAGTACAATGTCTTCATTTTTCCCATTATTATTAATAAGTATCTTCGAGGAGATACTTTAAGACTATATATATATCTAGTTTTTTCTCAAACTTTCATCTTGCCTTTTCTTGTTTACATATTTCTTTAGTGACTGTTTGCCTTCTAATTTCTTGGAGCTGAGTATCAAAGCGACTAAGAGCCCAGTTTCTGTAGATGGGCTGTCAACACACATGCATTAACTCTCACAATAACACTATGTCATAGATAGCGGTGACGGTTAATGTTATGTGTCAACTTGGCTAGGCTATGATTCTCAGTATCATATGTAAGCACCTTTCATTTTGTGATCTGATGTGGGCAGCCAATCAATTGAAAGGGGAATTTCCTTGGGGGTTTGGTCTGATCCCAGTATATAGATGGATGTTCTGGCAAACGGAGCCCTTTTTCTCCATCCTGCACTCTTCTCATTGCCTGACATCCGGTTCTTGGGACAAAAGCCTATAGAAGCCTCTGGCCTTCCACCTGACCTGCAGATTTTGGATTCACCAACCCCTACGACGACATGAGCAAGCAAAGATCTTCAGCCTGTCACCTCACCCATGGATTTGGGACTTGCCAGCCTCCATAATTGCTTGAGCCATTTCCTCACAATTGTGTGAGCCATTTCCTTAAAGAAATTTTTTTCTGTGTATATTTACATATGCTTCACTGGTTTGGTTCTTCTAGAGAACCTAAACTAAGACACTAGTGTTGTTCTCAACATTTTCCATATGAGAAACTGATGTTGTAAATGACTAAGTAAACTCATACAGCTAGTAAGTAGTTAGGCCAGAATTCAAACCTAGGTGGCCTGACTCCAGAGATCATTTGACCAATACTACTAGTAAACAATCTCACAAGCTAAATGTATAATTACAAACTCTATTAAGTGTTAGAAAAAAGGAATACAGGGAGATATGAGAATATACACCACTGTAGAATGATCCACTGGGAAGAGTAAAGAAAGTTTCCCTGAACTAATAACACATTAAAAAAAAAAATTAGAACAATGTCTAGCATATAGTTAGCATTCAATGAATGTTCTTTAAAAAAATATGAATGCTGAGGGGTCTGAAAGATAAACTAAAGTTTAAAAAAAAAAAGAAAGGATAGTCAAAATTTCAAGTAAAGAAACTATGAATCATAGGTAGTAGGAAACTTGTCATATTTTAAGGAAAAAAAATGGTGGGAGGGATTGAGACAGAGAGCAGAGCAAAAACACTGGGACATGAAGCTTTAGAGGTCAGAGAGGACTCATAGCAATACTAACAATCTGAGTCCTTATTCTAAGACCCATCTTGTCTTAGAACTTGATGGAGAATGATAGCCTCAACATGTGAGAATGATGGCCTTTTTAACTATTTTAAAAACAAGCAGTGAGTTGTTCTGATATTGAGATTAAAACTATTCTTTTGTTTGTGGTCTGGCAAACAGTTTGGCTGGTATAAGAGCTGACCTGGAGCGACCAGTTAGGAAACCAAAAGTCCAGGTGAAAAATGGTGGTAGGTTGAATGTGAATGACTGCAATAGAAATAGAAACATAAATTAGAATTAATCATCTACATTTATGATTTCTTTCTCATTCTGCATGTCTTATTTCACAAAAAAAGTGCTAGCCATTTGTCAAAACTGGACAACTAGCATAACTAGTATGAATTGGTTTCTCAATATAAAATATAAAAAGTCAAAATTGTCTCCTTTTACCTTCACAGCACACACATGGACTAAGAAATTTGGTTATATTTATTCTACACACCCATCCACCGCTGTTAAGTTGATTCTGACTCATGGCAAGCCCATAGGGTTTCTAAGTCTGTAAATCTCTACAGAAGCTGATTGCCACATCTTTCTCCTGCAGAGACGCTGGTGGTTTCAAAAGACCCGCCTTTTGGTTAGCAGTCGATCGCTTTAACCACTGCACCACCAGGACTCCTTATTCTACACACAAAGAGTCGAAATGCAAAAGGATTAAGTAACCTAACCCAATCAATCCAATCCAATCCAATCCAGTCTAATAACATCTAATACAAACAATCATTAAATTATGCAATTTCTATTTTCTAAGTATTTCTTGGAAATCCTGTGGGGCAGTCCTACTCTGTCCTATAGGGTCCATGAGTTGGAATCTTAAATGTCTCCTTCCCTTGATTCCACTTACAATAACTTGGTTCAAGCTTCCCCAATATATTTGCTAAATTCCTTCACTCTGATGGTCTTTGCCTCTATTGTTTTCTCCAGTCCATTCCACATTTGAAAACAGAGTGGTCATTCTAAAGATCAAGTGTGTGTATCTTTTTTTCCCTGCTCAAAATCCTGTATTGCTTTTTCATTGCCCAAAGGGAAAAGAGCCAACACTTTAGTGCTGATAAATTCACTCCTGCCTCATTTATCAGCAATCTCCTCCCCTCCCCACTTCCCCTTAGCCTCCTTTCTCTCACTTTCTCACTGCATGCACCAAGCAATTGCAATCATTTGCAGTTCCTTGAACACACCATACTCTTGACAGCAGGTACATGTGACCTGTGACCACTGGTAACTCTGTTTCTGCTACCTCCCATCCTATTTCTTCAATTTGGTAAATCTTTTAGTCTACTAGAGTTTAATTTAAAAAAAAAAAGAGAGAGGGGCAAGACGGCGCTCTAGGCAGGAACACCACGCCGTCCCTCCACAGCAAAGATCCGAAAAACTAAGCCTAACAGAGAATCAACAATCCTGAAACCCTAGAACACCAAATGAAGAGATAAAGAACTCAGCCAAACACCAAACGGAGTGAGAATACTAAAAGAGAACGGAGAGCGAGGAGAGACTCAGGCAGAGATTCCTTACCAGCTAACGCAGCGCGGATCCACCATCTTGGATTCCTATCGGAGACCAGCGAACGGGACAGCAGCCTTGCAGAGCATCTGGTCGGAGACAGAACGACCGGTAAACTGCGGTGCGTGCTCTCCCACCACCCACCCCTCTCCGCCTCAGCTGGGGATCCCCTGCTTTCCGTGGCCAGGGTCCCTGGGCTGGGGGCGCCGGTGCTTGGATTCTGCGCGCCTGGGCTGGCGGCTTTCTGGGAGCCGTTTGCTGGCAGCTAGCGAACCTTTTTCTGCCGCCTCCCCCTCCTTTTGCCTGGGTGCCTGGTTCCGAGTGCCATCTCTGCTCTCTCCTGCGGGGCTGTAGGTCTGCGTTCGGGCGTGTGGCTGTTTCTAGGTCTGGGCTCCCGCGCGGGTGGGATCCCGGGGCCTTTGTTCGTTCGCCCCTCTGCTTTCCGTGGCTGGAGTCCCTGAGCTGGGGGGCGCTGGTACTTGGATTCCGCGTGCCCGGGCTGGCGGCTTTCTGTGAGCCGTTTGCTGGCAGCTAGCGAATCTTTTTCTGCCGCCTCCCCCTCCTTTTGCCTGGGTGCCTGATTCCGAGTGCCCTCTCTGCTCTCTCCTGCGGGGCTGTAGGGCTGCGTTCAGGCGTGTGGCTGTTTTCAGGTCTCGGCTCCCGCGCGGGTGGGATCCCGGGGCCTTAGTTCGTTGGCCTCTCTGCTTCCCGTGGCCACGGTCTCTTAACCCCGAGACTACCGGCTTCTTGGAATTCGCGCCCCTGAGGGGGGGCTCTCTGGGTCCCATTTGTAGGCACTGACTGCTGGTGTTGCCCTTTTTTTTTTTTTTTTCTATTTTATTTTTCTTCCTTTTTTGATTAGTTTTGTCATCTTTTACTTCTTTTTCCCTTTTGTCTTTCTTCATTGCTTAATTTCTCGTCTCTCTATCTCTTCCTTCTCTTTCTGATCCCTGAATACCAGGCGATGTATGCCTCTGTACCTTCTGGCCAGGCTGAGCTGTGAAAATTGAGACCGACTCCCCCAGACCTCATAGCTGCATCGGTGGGATCCCTGGGAACTTTGCAGTTCTTTAACTTTTCTGATTTTTATTTGGTCATTCTTTCCTTTTCTTTCTCTTCCCCCTTCTGGTTTCCTCCATCCCATAGTCTCTCATCTGTACATTCCAACGACAAGCTCCCCTAGCATTCTTTTATGTTTGTATGCTTTTTGCTCCTCCTCCTCTCTCCTCTCTCCCATATCCAGCTTAGCTTCACACATAACCATCTTCCCGCTGCACCCTACCTACCTGCACCGTGCACTAGACATCACACCACCAAGCGGTGCAGGCACGCCCTATTGGAACCTGCCCAGCACTGACTACCGACCATCCTGGTGGCTGCGGTGAGTGCCACAAGCAACCCGTCCCAGTGGCTCCACCTCAGCTAGATCTGCCCAGCTGTACCACAAGAATGAAACAAACAAAAAAAAAATCTACAATCAATAAACGAGAGAAATATCTACTGAATGCCCCGAAAACAGCAAACAATATCAAAACATTTACAAAAACAAGACAAGATGGCTCCAATAGGTGTCCAAATTAAAACACCAGATAACTCTCCTGTGGAAGAAAATGCACTAGAAGTACCTGATACGGAACTCAAATCACTAATACTCGGAATTTTCCAAGAACTGAGGCAAAAAGCTGACAAACATGAGGAAAAAATAGACAAATTTATGGAAAATACAGACAAAAAACTGGAAGAATTCAGGAATATGATGCAGGAACAAAATGCCAAAATAAATTCACAACTCAAAATCATACAAAAACAACAATTAGAAATCCAAAAGATAAACAACAAGATTTCAGAAATGGACGGTGTCATAGAAAGGCTGAGAAGTAGATTTGAAACCATGGAAGACAGGATCAGTGGAACTGAAGACAAACACTTGGATACAACTCTGTTTCAGGAAAACTCAGAAAAAAGAACAAAGAAAAATGAAGAGACCCTGAGAGTTATGTGGGACAGAATTAAAAGCAAAAACTTACGAGTGATTGGCATACCAGAACAGGGGGAGAAAACAGAAAACACAGAGAGGATCATTGACGAACTGCTGACAGAAATCTTTCCCAATATCATGAAAAATGAAAAGCTGGCCATCCAAGAAGCTCAACGAACCCCATATAGAAGAGACCCCAAAAGAAAATCACCAAGACATATCATATTCACACTCGCTAAACCTAAAGACAAACAAAGAATCCTGAAAGCAGCTCGTGAAAAACAAGAAGTCACATACAGAGGAGAAACAATAAGACTAAGCTCAGATTATTCAGCAGAAACCATGCAGGCAAGAAGGCAATGGGATGACATATATAAAATCTTGAAAGAAAAAAAATGTCAGCCAAGAATAATATATCCTGCAAAACTCTCATTCAGATTTGATGGTGAAATCAGGTCATTTCCAGATAAACAGAAACTAAAGGAATATGCAAAAGTCAAAGCAAACTTACAAGAATTATTAAAGGGAGTTCTTTGATCTGAGGACAAACAGCTTCAGCCCTCAGGCAGGACCTAGGACCTACGACGCAGGTTCACATGAACCAGATACCATTCTAGGAACTGAACTACAGACGACTTTCCAAAAACAAAAGATATACAACAGGGAATCAGAGAAATCAATCAAAGGATGACAACAACATCAAAACAATGAAAGAGGGAACAAACAGCATAGGTATAGAACCTTCTAAAGGAGAGGAAGGCAAGGCGATACCAAGTAATGGTAGACTGCTTCAAAATTATAAAGATAAGGGTAAAATTCATGGTAACCACAAAAAAAGTTAACAAACCAACTCATAAAAATAAAGACCAAAAAAATAAAGTCTCAACAAAAACAAAACCTACAAAAACAAAAGAAATGAACACAAAATCCACAAACAAAAGTAACTCAGCACAAGAGAGTAAGAAGAACAAAGAAAACTTCAGCATCACAAAAAAAAGCACTACAAAATGACAGCAACAAACTCACATCTATCAATAATTACACTGAACATAAATGGACTCAATGCACCCACAAAGAGACGGAGAGTGGCAGAATGGATAAGAAAACAGGATCCATCAATTTGCTGTCTACAAGACACGCACCTTAGAAACAAAGATGTGAATTTATTAAAAATCAAAGGTTGGAAAAAAATATATCAAGCTAACAACTACCAAAAAAGAGCAGGAGTGGCAATTCCAATCTCAGATAAAATAGACTTTAAAACAAAATCTACCATAAAAGACAAAGAAGGACACTATATAATGATTAAGGGGATGATCCATCATGAATACATAACCATAATAAATATCTATGCACCCAATGACAGGGCTCCAAAATACATAAAAAAAACTCTAACAGCACTGAAAAGAGAAATTGACAGTTCCACAATAATAGTAGGAGACTTCAACACACCACTCTCAGTAAAGGACAGAACAACTAAAAAGAAACTCAGCAAAGATACAGAAGACCTAAAGGACACAATCAGCCAACTGGACCTCATAGACATATATAGAACAATCCATCCAACCACTGCAAAGTACACATACTTTTCCAATGCACATGGAACGTTCTCCAGAAGAAACCACATCTTAGGCCACACAGCAATCCTCAACAAGATCCAAAATGCTGAGATAATTCACAGTATCTTCTCTGACCACAATGCCATCAAGGTAGAAATTAACACTAGAAAGAGCAAGGAAAAAAAATCAAACACATGGAAACTGAATAATAATCTGCTTACACATCAATGGGTAACAGAAGAAATCAGAGATGGAATTAAAAAATTCCTAGACTCAAATGAAAATGAAAACACATCATACCAAAAGCTTTGGGACACAGCAAAGGCAGTCCTCAGAGGACAATTTATAGCAATAGATGTACATATCAAAAAAGAAGAAAGGGACAAAATGAAAACATTAACTACAAAACTCAAACAAATAGAAAGAGAACAACAAAAAAAGCCTACAACCACCGGAAGAAAGGAAATAGTAAAGATCAGAGCAGAAATCAATGAAATAGAGAACAGAAAAACAATAGAAAGAATCAACAAAACCAAAAGTTGGTTCTTTGAAAGAATCAACAAAATCGACAAACCACTGGCCAGACTGACAAAAGAAAAACAGTAGAGGGAGGGCACAAATAACCCAAATAAGAAATGAAATGGGGGACATTACAACAGACCCAACCGAAATAAAAAGGATTATAACAGAATATTATGAAAAACTATATTCCGACAAATTTGAAAACCTAGAGGAAATGGATAAATTTCTAGAAACATACGGCCTACCCAAACTACAACAAAGTGATATTGAAAATCTGAACAGACCCATAACAAGAGAAGAGATTGAAAAGGTAATAAAAAAACTCCCAACCAAAAAAAGCCCTGGCCCAGATGGCTTCACTGGAGAATTCTACAAAACATTTACAGAAGAGCTCGTACCAGTTCTACTCAAGTTATTTCAGAGCATAGAAGAGGAAGCAACACTTCCAAATTCACTCTATGAAGCCAGCATAACGCTGATACCAAAACCAGGCAAAGACATCACAAAAAAAGAAAATTACAGACCAATATCTCTCATGAATATAGATGCAAAAATTCTGAACAAAATTCTAGCCAATAGAATTCAGCATCATATTAAAAAAATAATACACCACGACCAAGTAGGATTCATACCAGGTATGCAAGGATGGTTTAACATTAGAAAATCCATCAACGTAATCCACCACATAAATAAAAGGAAAGAAAAAAATCACATGATCATCTCATGTGATGCAGAAAAGGCATTTGACAAAGTCCAACACCCATTCCTGATAAAAACTCTCAAAAAAATAGGTATAGAAGGGAAATTTCTAAACATAATAAAGGGCATCTATGCAAAACCAACGACCAACATCATTCTTAATGGAGAGAGGCTGAAAACATTCCCCTTGAAAACAGGAACAAGACAAGGATGCCCTTTATCACCACTCCTATTTAACATTGTGCTGGAAGTTCTAGCTAGAGCAGTAAGGCAAGAGAAAGAAATAAAGGGCATCCAAATTGGTAATGAAGAAGTTAAACTCTCCCTGTTTGCAGATGATATGATACTATACATAGAAAACCCTAAAGACTCCACGAGAAATTTACTGGAACTAATAGAAAGATTCAGCAGAGTAGCAGGATACAAGATAAACATTCAAAAATCAGTTGGATTCCTATACACCAGTAAAGAGAACGATGAAAAGGAGATCAGGAAATCAATACCATTTTCAATAGCCCCTAAAAAGATAAAATACTTAGGAATAAATCTGACCAGGAATATAAAAGACCTATACAAAGAAAACTACAAAACACTTCTGCATGAAATCCAAAGGGATCTACATAAATGGAAAAACATACCATGCTCATGGATAGGCAGACTCAACATTGTGAAAATGGCAATTCTACCTAAAGCAATCTACAAATACAATGCAATCCCGATACAAATACCAACAACATTCTTCAAAGAGATGGAAAAACTAATTATTAACTTTATATGGAAAGGGAAGAAACCCCGAATAAGTAAAGCACTACTGAAGAAGAAGAATAAAGTTGGAGGACTCACACTACCTGACTTGAGAACCTACTATACAGCTACAGTACTCAAAACAGCCTGGTACTGGTACAACAACAGAGACATTGACCAATGGAACAGAATTGAGAACTCATATGTAAATCCATCCACCTACGGTCACCTCATCTTTGACAAGGGCCCAAAGTCCATCAAATGGGGAAAAGACAGTCTTTTTAACACATGGTGCTGGCAAAACTGGATATCCATTTGTAGAAAAATGAAACAGGACCCATACCTCACACCATATACAAAAACTACTTCAAAATGGATCAAAGACCTGAATATAAAGCCTCAAACTATAAAATTCATAGAAGAAAAAATAGGACCAACACTACAGGCCTTAATACATGGCATTAACAGGATACAAACCATAAACATCAAAACAAAAAACCCAACAGATAAACTAGATAATTGGGATCTTCTAAAAATCAAACATCTATGCTCTTCAAAAGATTTCACCAAAAGAGTTAAAAGAGAACCTACAGACTGGGAAAAAATTTTTGGACAGTACAAGTCAGACAAAGGTCTAATCTCCATAATCTACAAGAAAATCCAACACCTCTACAACAAAAAGACAACCAATCCTATCAAAAAATGGGCAAAGGAAATGAACAGACACTTCACCAAGGAAGACATTCAAATGGCCAACAGACACATGAGGAAATGCTCGCGATCACTAGCCATTAGAGAAATGCAAATTAAAACCACAAGGAGATACCATCTCACCCCAGCATTACTGGCACGAATCAAAAACACTGGAAATAACAAATGTTGGAGGGGCTGCGGGGAGACGGGAACTCTTATACACTGCTGGTGGGAATGCAAAATGATACAACCATTTTGGAAAATGATATGGTGTTTCCTCAGAAAGCTAGAAATAGACATACCATTCGATCCAGCAATCCCACTCCTAGGAATATATCCTAGAGAAATAAGAGTCATCACTCGAATAGACACATGCACACCTATGTTCATGGCAGCATTATTCACAATAGCAAAACGATGGAAACAACCTCGATGTCCATCAACAGATGAATGGATACACAAACTATGGTACATACACACAATGGAGTACTATGCAACAAGAAAGAACAACAATGAATCGGTGAACCATCTCATAACATGGATGAAACTGGAGGACATCATGCTGAGTGAAATAAGTCAATCACAAAAGGACAAATATTGTATGAGACCTCTACTGTAAAAACCCATGAAAAAATTCACATGCAAAATGTAACAATCCTTGTTGGTTACCAGGGATGGGGGGGGGGGGAATACTAAATAGGTAATAGGTAAGTGGTAACTTGGGTGAGAGGTGAGATAGTACATAGTACAGGGGAAACTAACACAACCTGCACAAGGAAAGGTCATGGAGGCCCTATAGACACATCCAAACCCCCCAAGGGACTGAGTTGTTGGACGGAGGGCTCTGGGGACCATGATCTCGGGGAACATCTAGCTCAATTGGCATGACACTACTTATAAAGATAATGCTCTACATTCTACCTTGGTGAGTAGTGTCTGGGGTCTTAAAAGCCTATGAGCGGCCATCTAAGATACTCCACTGATCTCATCCCTTCGGAAACAAGGGAGAATGAAGAGAACAGGATACAAGGAAAAGATTAGTCCGAAGGACTAATGGTCCACAGCTACCAAGGCCTCCACGGGACTGAGTCCAGTACAGCTGGATTGTGCCCGGCTACCAGCAATGACTCCTCTGACCAGGATCACAACAGAGGGTTCTGGGCAGAGCTGGAGAAGGATGTAGAGCATAATTTTAACTCCCCCCCCCCCCACCTCACAAAAAAAAAAAAGAAGACCAGATTTACTGGCCTAAAGAATACTAGAGAAACCTCAAGAGTGTGGCCCCCAGACACCCTTTCAGCTCAGAGGTGAAGTTACCTTTGAGGTTCGATGTTAAGCCTGGGAATGGACAGCCCAGTAAAACTAAATGGGACTAACGAGGTACAGGAGTCCGGTGACAAGGGCCAGAAGGCAGAGGGAGAGTAGGAAACTGATGATAAGGAACACAAATTGAATAAGGACACTGTCGATGTATTGTGAGATTGTTGACCACTGCTATAGGGCAACATTTGTAGTGACTATTAAATGGGAGGCTGTTTTGTCCTGTAAGCCTTCATTTTGGGCGAGAATGGCAGCACAATTGGAAGAGCATAGTCAATATCACTTAAATGTGTAAGTAAAAAGTTTTGAAATGGTGTTTAAATAAAATAAAATAAAAATAAACAAATGAGACTAAAGAGGTACAATAGTCCACTGACAAGGTCCAGAAGACAGAAGGGGACAAGGAAGCCCCCTGGTGATAGGGAATACAAGGTGGAGTAAGGATATTCTTGATGTGCTGTGAGATTGTTAACCATTGTCATAGGACAACATGTGTAGTAACTGTTAAATGAAAAACTATTTTGTTCTGTAAGCCTTCATCTTAAGTGAGAATAACAGCACAGTTGGAAGAGCGTAGTCAATGTCACTGAACTGTGAATGTAGAAATTTTTGAAACGGTGTATCTTTGGCCATCTGTAATTTTCATCAAAAAAAGAAAAAGGTTGAGAATTTAGAGGCTTAATACGTTGTGGGGTTGTTAACCAATGTCATAGAACAACATGTGTACTACTATTTCATGAGAAACTATTTGCTCTGTAAGCTTTCACCTGAAGTACAATAAAATATATTAAAAAAATAAATAAATAAAAGTGTGAGAACTTAAAAAAAAATTTTCTCTTTTCTAGGAAAACTTCCTGATCTCCATAGACTGAGTTCTTTCTCTCTTTTGTAATCCCATAATGCCTTGTACTTACATCTATTAGTGCAATTAATACTATGTATTCCCTGTATACTTTTCTGGGAATATGTATAGTCTCCTGCCCCTAAATGGTAAATTCTTTGATGGCAGTGATGGAGACTATCTTGTTTATAATTGTATGGTGAAAGTTTTGCACAATCAAAGCCCATGAAACTATTGCTGTTGAGTCTGTTCCAACTTATAGCAACCTTATAGGACAGGGTGGAACTTCCCCATAGAGTTTCCAAGGAGCACCTAGTGGACTAGAACTGCTGACTTTTTGGTTAGCGGCCATAGCACTTAACCACTATGCCACCAGGGTTTCCAAAGTCCATGAGAGATGCTAAATATATAGCTATAAATGGCTGATTTCAATTCAACAATTAGGAATGCCTGAATGAATGAATGACGGAAAGAATATACACTTGAAGTATTTGTGATGTTTATTTTTTAAGCAACAGTATAAAATGAAAAATATGAATGAAGTTAACAGAAACTTCTAGAAATTTTTATTGATATGTGCATCTCTATCTGGGTGAATAAATGAGGTCTAAAAACCAATCAAACACACATTTGCTTGACTATCTGCACTTGAAATAGGATATACTTTTCTATATATCTTATTTTCACCTAGTCTATGAACCTTTAGTAATACGTTATTTAGGTGATCGTATTCATGACCACCAAAAAAATAATATGCTAACCCTCCCTATTACATAGATATCCTAAACTTTCTGTTTTTCATTTTGATGATTTAATGAATGTCTTCCTTTTAGCTATAGATTGATGGTTTTCTCTTTTACATGTATTCTTCTTTGTAGACTCAAGTTCTAGGATGTTATCAGTCATAGTTACTGATCTTTAGCACTAGCAGTTCATAATTTGCTTGCTAAAAATGCTTTCATTTTACCTGGAACAGTTAGATTTTGAATGTGTCCCTTGGCTCATTGGACAGGAGCATAAAGTGGCATGAATAAAAGAATCACATGGAGAGACAGCAGGTTTGGCATTAGAAGTGGCAGCATCAGGAGCCTCAGCAGGGGTGACAATATTTCCAGGCACTTCACAAGCATCATGTCATGAGTCCAACCTGTTCAGGCCTCTCCTGAGATAGGGAGGCTGGTTCTTGATTAGTATCAAGTCAAGTGTTTTGTGCTCACAAGGTTTTATTTAGTAAGCCTGAGGTTAAAGTTGAATCTTCCTTTTATCTTTGAATATATTATCTTCCATTCATAGATGGTTTTTTTCCACATAAACAAATTTCAAAATGCTAACTCTCTTTTGATTTAACAGTTTCTCATGAAAAGACAGTAGATAAACATAATGAAATTACAGATAAAGATGAAGTAATTTATAGCCAGTGTCCAAGCTTAGGGGGATAATTGACTTTCTATTGCACAGAGGGTTTTTAACATGAAATGAATTTTAATCTCTCATTGAAGTCATGTGAAGTGTGTCCCGATATTGTGTAATGGTAGTAAAAACGGTGTGACATACATGAGTAGAGACCTTGAAGTCAGGAGACTGGTTTTGTGGCTAGTACCTCTGACTGTGTGACCTTAGCTTACTCCTCCAAACTCTTTGAGTTTCAATTGCCTCATCCATAATCAACTGTGTTCCAGTTGTCAGTAGAAGACAGACACAACTTATCTTTGATGGTGACGGTTTATTATAAGAAAATTTGGAGAAATGTGGTGGTGTAGGAAACTCTTAGCAGTTTTATAATTACTCCTCATTCTGGAGTTTTTAAGCTAGAATGAACATTGTGGCTAAAGGAGAAATAGAAAAAGAATTAAACATAGTAAACAATGAAACCTGAAGTGTATTATTTTACACTCTCTGTGTGAGCTTAGCATTAGTTTGTGAAGATATATCATCTGACTAGATCTATTTATCACTGTCCAAAAGGGACCACTCAATTAGGGACAGTTGCTATCTAAGCCACCTCAAAGGCAGTTAGCTTTTATTATGATCTGTCTCAATAGGTTACTTTGGCTCACAAACCAATTTCTGTTGTCATCTGTTTTGTTCACTATAGTAGCTTAAAATACATTCAATGAACATGACATGTCATTGCAATCTGTTCCGGAAAAAAGCTCATGAGTCAATTTCTTCAAAAGACTTCTGTAGGCACCACCACAGGCCATTAGAATTTTATCGTTTCCTCTTCACCCATGGAGACAATAATACCAAACTCATAGGTTTGCCATGAATATTTATATGCATATCCCTGGTGGTGCTGGGGTTAAGAGCTAAGGCTCCTAACCAAATGGTCGGCGGTTCGAATCTGCCAACTGCTCCTTGGAAACCCTCCCTACGAGGCAGTTCTACTCTGTTGTATTAAAGTCGCTATGAGTCCAGATCATCTCAGCAGCAACAGGTTTATACATATATATATGTGTATATGTATATACACACACATATGTATACATACACACACATATGTATACATACACACACATATATATACATACACACACATATATACATACACACACATATATATACATACACACATATGTATATGTATATACATATACGTATGTGTATATATGTATATAAATACAATGGACATTCAGGCACTTATTAATTATGAAGTATTATGTAAACTAGAGGAGCCTTGGTGGCACAAGCGGTTTGTGATCTGCTGCTAACCTAAAGATTGGCAGTTCGAACCCACCCAGCAACTCTTCAAATCATGGCCTATCGATCTGTCTCCATAAAGATTTCAATCAAGTAAACTCTATGGAGAAGTTCTACTCTGCAACAAATGGACGCACCATGAGTCAGAAGCCTACTCAATGGCAGCGAACAACAACAACATTATGTAAAGCATGTGTGATTATTATAATAAGGAAGACATTTTTAAGAATTTTATGTGTTTTTCTAGTGCATTATGAGCTATGGAGCAAAGATATCTCATTCAGCAGTTTAAAATATATTCCATTTTAATTATTGTTAAAGTCCCAACTAGAGGAAGATTTTAAATAAAAAGCTTTTTTTTTTTTTTTTGAAAATCAAGTATGTGAAATAATTTGTCCAAGACTTATTTTTCCTACTCTGTTTACTGTTCCTGCATGGCCTAGAATGAAAGAGGGGGCAAATGCATGATTTCTCGAAGAAATTTGCTCTCACGAACTAAAATATAGGTTAAATTAATGCAACAGAAATACTCCATCATCAAGCATAGAAACAAATAAGGGAACTTTGGGGAGGGGCAGAGCAGAATTAACATAGAGGTTCAAGAATGAATAATTAAGGTCATAGGTTGTTATGAGGGCTGTATTAGTTTTCTAGGACTGCCTTAACAAATTACCACAAATTAGGTGGCTTAAAAGAAATTTATTTTCTCACTGCTCTGGAGGCTAGAAGTGTCTGAGCTCAGGGTGAAAGAAGAACTATACTCTCTTTAAAGACTCTAGGGGAATATTCTTTCTTGGATTTCCCAGCTTCTGATAGTCCCAGACATTCCCTGGCTTACAGTTGTAGCATAACTCCAATTTCTGCATCCGTAGTCACATGGTGTTCTTCCCTCTGTGTCTGTGTCTCTTCCTTTATAAGGACACCACTCACATTGGATTAGGACTCACCCTACTCCAGTATAACCTCGTGTCAACATCTTCAAAAACTCTGTTTCCGAACAAGGTCACATTCACAAGTGCCAGGGGTTAGGACTTCAAAATATCTTTTGGGGGGAAACAATTCAATTCATATTCAATTAAAAAAATACATCAAGCACTTACGCAGTACCTGGTACATAGCAAACTCAACATACAGCAGTGATCTTCATAATTATTCTTATTCTTAGTTTTATTTACTCATATTTCTTATTTTCATGTTTTATCTGCTTAAAGAGAGGTTAAACTATGTTTATGTAATATAATTATTTTAAATATTATACATCCAAAGAAGTTCTAAAATTGTTTGATAGTTAAGTCTTTAGTTAGTTAGGATGTTAACATATGAAACATTCAATGCCTAGTTATTTTAAAGAAATGAGTGTCTATTAACCCCTGTAGAAGCGCTGGTGGCTCAGGGGTTAAGAGCTTGGCTGCTAACCAAAAGGTCGACAGTTCAAATCCACCAGCTGATCCTTGGAAACCCTATGCGGCAGTTCTACTCTGTCCTATAGTGTCACTATGAGTAGGAATTAACTTGTTGACAATGGGTATTAACCCCTGTAATAACAGAAGAAAATACACTTATATTTTTCAGATAGAATTTGCTTTTGAAGGAGCTAGAAAAATAAATCAGATTCATCTGAGAAATCTTCATATGAGAATAATAGCAGAACTCTACAATGCCATTTGTCATGGTTATGGTGGTTAGTACAATGGCAATTTAAATGAAATAACACATTTTACAAAAATGGGTTAAAGTAGAAATAATATACTTTCTTCTGAGAATTGCACAGAACAAGAGAATATCTATTTCTCTACTGCTACTTCCATCATTTCCCTTTATAGTACAGAGGTCAGCAAAGATACAAACCTACAACAAATAGTTCAAGATACTTTTCACTGGAGCAGTAAGGCAATTGTCCCAAGATGTTCTGAATGTGTCCTGCAAAAATTAACAGTTCTTTTATGGCAGATAGTGCGTGATAATTATTCTGGCTATGGCTGTGAAAGTGTCCCATAGTTAAGTTTTGAAATATAAGTGCACATATACTTAACCAATAGACTTTTAGATAAACGGATGTCTTAATTTAAATTCTAAATTACAAATTTGAGACTTAATTCTTCAAAACTACAAGTCCATGTTAAACCTGCAATTAAAGATGTTCATTATACCTAATCACTGAGATCTCCACAATCACAATCTTTTGAAATTTCCATATAAATACACATTTTTCCTTATTACTCCATTCATACCATTAGTTGTTAGTTTAAAAAAAAATATTTTCCATCTAATACACTAAAAGTAACTCAGAAAAGGGAATTTCTTACTTTTCTAAGACCTATTCTTTTGATTCCTTGCTCGGTACATTTCAGGTTGTATAAATATCTACTGAAATGAAATCAGTAATGTCATAATTAGTTTATGCACAATACATTTATAATCATTGAGAAGAACATTGAACATTTAAAAATACTGAATATTTTGCATATTACTTTATGAGTTTTTATTGACATCTTAATTGTTACAAAAAGTACATATAATCTGGAAATTTACTCCATCCCATATCATAGTCCAGTCACAGCTAGTACTCCATATCACTCATACAATAGTTTTAATAATAAATAGTCCAAAATATATTCCAAAACATCCTTATGTTTCAAGGTATAAAGAGCCTCCCTTATGAACAGCAGGTAACCCAGGATGCATCAAAACACCAAGAAGCATATGCAGCTAATTTAAAGTAGTTTGGTAGAAATCTTGATTGAACTAAAATGAGAATATCTGTATAATTATTTATCCCACAATTACAGGGTACTGGAGTTGCATATAATGCACAGTAATAACCATATTCATTCGGTTGTGCATAGGATCGCTCTGAGTCAGAAAGGACTTAATGCCACCTAAAGACAACAATGACCATATTACTTTTACATTATCTAAGAAGTTCTGAATTCTGAATTATATCTGCCCCCAAGTATTTTAGTTACTTGAATGTAGACTTTTGGTATCTAGCCTTCAAATGAGTTCATTTATTAGAGACTTGTTTTTCCTTTAAACAATTTGAGTGGCAAATGAAGTCAATGTCTGAGTTTAATTTTGGGGTCTTTAAATCTAGAATTATGGCTGAGGCAGGAAAACATTTGTGTGTGTTTTAGATAATAAGTAACGTCATGTTAAATGGAAAAAATATTGAAGTTGTCAAGGGTTTCATTTTACATGAATCCACCATCAATGCCCATGGAAACGGAAGTCAAGAAATCAAAGAATGTATTGCACTGGGCAAATCTGCTGCCAAAGACCTCTTTAAAGTGTTGAAAAGCAAAGATGTGGCTTTGAGGACTAAGATGTTCCTGGCCTAAGCCATGGTATTTTCAATCACCTCATATGCATGCGAAAGCCGGACAATGAATAAGGAAAACCGAAGAATTGATCCCTTTGAATTATAACGTTGGCAAAGAACCATGGAATTCCAGAAGAATGAATAAATCTGTTTTGGACAAAGTACAGCCAGAATACTCCTTAGAAGCAAGAACGGTGAGACATCATCTCATGTGCTTTGGACATGTTATCAGGAGGGACCAACTCCTGGAGAAGGACATCATGCTGGGTAAAGTACAAGGTCAGTGAAAAAAAGGAGGACCCTCAACGAGATGGATTGGCACGGTGGGTGCAACGTTCTCTCAAGTATTTTAGTTAATTGAATGTAGACTTTTGGTACCCAGTCTTCAAATGATTTCATTTATTAGAGAGTTGTTTTCAAAAAAGTTTATTAGAAGCCTCATTGAAACAAAGATTTGAGTGAATCTAGAAGTTACAGTCAAGGAAGAAAATCATTTATGCATGTTTTAGATTTCAGAAATAATTTATAGAAGTTATTATGAGAAAAAAATGCCACACCAATTTATTCTGGTCATTTGCTAAGGATTATACATATAAAACCCTACAATGTTCTTTTTATGGGTCACTTTTTAGAGAATAAATGTCCTTAACACTGAATAGGCATTCTGGTGTCAAGTGGAATTGAATAAGATTCCATCTGGAGAAGATTTACTATAGAAATTAAAGAACACCCAAAGTGTCAACGCTGCTGTCCTAACCCGGCAACAATTTGTATTCACATAACTCAAGTTGTGAAGAAGGTCTTACTTTTCCTTACAACACTAAAAAAGAGTTTACCACCTGCATCTTACCGCATTATCTATAAATAACAGATTGTACCAGTTAAGTTAGTGTTCTGTTGCTGCACATTAAAATAAAATGCAGCGGTGGGAAAGATTTATAGGCAAATGCCTGCTTTAGAATTCTGAAGCTGTTAAGGAAAGAAGTATGAATTATTAAACTGCATAGAAGCTTTATAGAAAGGCTTGTAATCAAGCCTTGCTTGCACAAAACAAGAAACCTGCAACAAATTTCAAATAATGTTGTTTGCCTAACAAAATGGGACATTTAAAGGTCAATTTTATAATGAAAATCTGATGTCAAGGAAAAGAAATATTGGTTCTTGAGTTTTATATTTCATTTGGAATAGACATCATATTGAATGAAATAAAGCAGATGT
Organism: Dugong dugon; assembly: GCA_030035585.1. Lineage (NCBI taxonomy): Eukaryota > Metazoa > Chordata > Mammalia > Sirenia > Dugongidae > Dugong > Dugong dugon. The sequence continues at coordinate 111,299,212 of CM057467.1, forward strand.
CACCACTGGAAGTTCAATGTTTCTGATGATAGTTTAGAATGACTTTAAATATGTACTAGACAATAATTGAAGAAAACCTAAAGTTAGCTCTTCAGATTTTAAGTGAAATTTGGATAGTACAAAGTTAGATAAAACACCAGTTTTTTATGCTAACTTTTAGTTAAGAAAAGTAAACAAACAAACAAACAATAACTTTCTAACAACTGTGCTTTTACCGTAGTATGTACTACCCACTTTCCCCCATACCTGTCTCTTAGGAAAAATAAATTGAAACAGTTTGTTAATAATATGGATAAAACATGAAGTCATAATAGAACAATCTGAGATTTCACATAGCTTTGAGCACTACACTAGATGTATTTATTAAGAGAAAAACTTTTCTGTTTCGTATCAATGCTACAACTTCCAAGTTATTTTATTCAATATGATTTCAGAAGGAACCAGTCCCTGGAGAAGGATATCATGCTCGGTAAAGTAGAGGATCAGCAAAAGAGAGGAAGACTCTCTATGAGATGGATTGACACAGTGGTTGCAACAATGGCTCAAGCATAGCAATTATTGTGGGGATGGCTCAGGACCAAGCAATGTTTTGTTCTGTTGTGCACAGAGTCATTATGAGTTGGAACCAAATAGATGACACCTAACAACAACATCAATGCTACAACTTAACTTTCTTCTTCATCTAAATAAGTGGAGCTAAAAATATAATTTTTTTGAAAGTACTCATATTCAAAAACAAATTTGAAAACTCTACTTTAATACCGTTTTCTCTTATCCCATTCTCTACAACCTGCCTCACATCCTTCAACACTCACACAATAAAATACATTCTGCTTTTAAAGTGCATCAAGATTTAAGTCAAACTAATGTAGATTTCTAAATATCCTAAAATCTGACTGTGGCTATAGCGATAAAGTGAAGAATCTGAGCCCATTAAGTCAAGGTAGGTTATTAATTATGTAGATTTACGTGCACTTTTCATTCTCAAATCTTAGAGAGTCCATTCTAACAAGGATGCTTTTTTTGCCCCTCTTCCAGAAGAAGCATGGTTCAAATACACACTTCTACATATAAATAGTATGCATTACTTGATTTTGTTCACACTGCATTATGAGGTTAATTGTAGTAGTTCTGACATATATCTATAACATTCTAGTTGATTTCAGAATTTCATTAAGTGAAAAGAAATGAATTTGCTGAGAGTTACTACATTCATAACTGAGAATTGCATAATTATTTATATAGTAGGTTGAAAACATTACCTTAAGAATTGGCACCAGAATTATTCTTGGAATCCTTGTTCTTGAAACACAGCTTCCCTACTTCAAGAAGGTCTAGCTTTTTGGAGAGACCACATAGAGGAGAACCAAAGTCTTCTGATCTACAGCTCTAGATGAGCTCCCAGTGAACAGCCCACAAACTGGCAGCCATATTAAGTGAGTCATCTCACTAAGAGGTCCAACCCTAGACAACACTGACTCTACTCGTATAAGGGACCTCAAAAGAATACTGACTAGCAGAGCCCAGTCAATCCAGAGACTATAGAGAAATAAACATAATATTGCTGATTATGCCACTAACTATTGGTGTTGTCCATTTTACAGCAATAGGTAACTAAGCTATATGCATTAAAGAAATAAGCTATCTCATTATAACAATTGTTACATCCCTCCAAATTTAATGTGCAATTTTAGTAAATATATCTTATACAGTTAAAATAAAGGTGTATTCGGCATTTGCATGCTAATTCATATATGCTGCTAAATTTAATTTAATAAACTAGGATATTCTGATGTTTTTTATTCTTTTTAACTTTTTTATTTGTTTGTTTCCTTGTTCAGTCAGTAACTCAGAGAACTGTGATAAAGTCTCCCATTTTGATTATGGATTTGTCTACTTCTGTTAGTTCTTACTTTACAATCATGATCTTATGTTATTGTTGTTGCTGTTGTGTGCCGCTCAGTCAATTCCCATTCATAGCAACCCTATAGGACAGAGTAGAACTGACCTATATGGTTTCCTAAGCTGTTATCTTTACAAGAGCAGATCACCAGGTCTTTTCTCCCACAGAGCCACTGGGTGGGTTTGAATCACTGATCTTTTGTTTAGCAGAGGAGTCCTTAACCATTGAGCCATCAGGGCTCCTTATTATGTTACTAGTTGCATACATATTTAAGAAGGTTACATTATCCTGCTGGATTGACATCTGTATTATTATTTGTCTGATATTTGTATAGCTCCGTTGGCTCTCTGAAATTTTTCCTTTTGAAAAAAAACGTTTGAATGAAAAATATTTCCCTGTACTTTTATTTTCAATTATTCTTTTATTTAAAATGTGTCTCTTCCAAGCAGAATATATTTTTCCTTTATAAAAGCCCAGTCTGACAATCTTTGACATTACAATGGAGTATTTAATCTGTTTACATTTGATGAAATTATTGATGTATTTAGATTCATACTTTCTACCTTATTATTTATCTTATTTTTTTACATTATATGTTCTTTTTCATTTATTTTCTTTATTTTTTATCAGTCAGATGTAAGATACGATTATTATTTTATTTTCTTATCTGTTAGATTATTTACTATAAAATACTTTACAATTTGTCTAACAGTAATCCTAGAAATGTACAACATGCAATCTTGACTTACTAGTGTCTAATATAAATAAGTACTATTATCACTTCCCAGACAATGATAAGACCTTAGAATTCTTTACTTACTTTTACTTACTCCTGCCTTTGGTGTTACTGTTTCACATATTTTATCTCTATGTATATTTTAAACTCTAAACTCATTATGAGTATTGTTTTATAAAACCAATATTCATTTAGATTTGCTCATATAATTACTATTTCTGTTATTTTTCCTTCCTTTCTACATTTCCGACACTGAAACTGGTGTATTTTTTTTTCTCTTCTTCTGAAAAATTCATTTTAGTATTATGTTTAGTATGGGATTCTTGGTGATTAATATTCTTCATTCTGGTTGTCTAGAAATATTTTTGTTTGTCTCACTAGTGAGTAATGTTTTCACTGGGAGAGAACAGAATTCTTGGTTGGTAGTTTCTTTATAACTTCTTTTTAAATATGAAATTTATTCTTTTTTAAATGAGTAGTGAGCTGACCATCATCTTTTTGCCCATTAAAAGGTGTTTTATATATATATATATATATATATATATATATATATATATATATATATATATATATATATATATACATATTTATTTATATTTCACTTTTTGTAAGCCTTCCTTTTAGCCCTGGTGGCAAAATGGTTAGGTGTTTTGTTGCTAACCAAAAAGATCAGCAGTTGGAATCCACCAGCTGCTCCTTGGAAACCCTATGGAGCTGTTCTACTCTGTCCTACAGGGTCCTTATGAGTTGGAATCGACTTGAAGGCAACAGGGGTTTTTTATCTTTGGAGCCCTGGTGGCATGGTGGTTAAGTGTTCAGCTGCTAACCAAAGGGCTGGCAGTTAGAATCTACCAGCCACTCCTTGGAAATCCTATGGGGCAATTCTACTCTGTCCCATTGGGTTGCCATGAGTCAGAATCTATTTGATGGTAACAGGCTTGGTTTGTGTCTTTGCTTTTTAACAGTTTTACTACAATGTGAATAAGCTTAGTTTTCTGCGTTTTTATCCTTCTTGGAAGTTTTTATTTTTTAATTTCTTGAATATGGAATTTGATGTCTTTCATCAGGTTTGGAAAATTCTTAGCCATTATCTTTTTAAATATCAATTCTTCCCCATTCCTTCTCTCCTGGTTTTTGATAGTTCTTTTGACATGCTATATATTTTTGCCATGTTCCATATGTTTCTTGCATTTCTCTTTATATTTTTCATCATTTTTTCTCTCAGTTCTTCAATATGAATAGTTCCTACTAATCTGTTCCAGTTTAACATTCACCTCTTCATTTTGTCCAATCTGCTCTTCAATCTACCTATTATTTCTTTATTTTGCTGTATTAATCTATTTTGCTCTAGAATTATCATTTGAGTTATATATACACTGATTGGAATATATACTTTCTAGTTCTCTGGTAAAACTCTCTATCTTGTGATTCATTTTCCTCAACATATTAATCACAGTTATGTTAAAATTCATGTCTAATAACTTCAATATCTGGATCACTTCAAAACAATTCCTGTTGCCTTTATTTCTTTTCTCTTGGTTTTTCCCTTAGTATGTTTAGTAATTTTTACTTTATGAAATATTAGGAATGTTTTGGATGATGTCATTTTTCTCCAAAGAACATTTACCTAATCTTCTGTCAGGCTTCTAGAGTAGAGGAAGATCACTGTAATCCCTAATGGACTAAGTGGACAGATGGCTATTTTTCACACATTTAATGTTTGGTCTATTTCTGGTCCACCACTTTGGTAGGTCCTAAACTCCACTTTATTGTCAGAAATTGCTAAAGATCTAGCATTGTGAGACTGTCAAAAGCACCATTAAATATTTCAGCCTCTTTTTATTCTTATTTTCTTAGCATCTGCTCCAGTGTATATTAAGAATTGGAAAAGGACTTGAGACTGAGTTATGTTCACCCTTCTCTGAATGTCTTTTCTCTCCAGGAAACTGGATGAAAAAGTTCTGTCTGCTGTGATAGCCAGGCCCAGATTCCTTCCTTTTTTTCTTACTGACTCCATGAACTCCCCAAAAGCACTGCTGGTTTCTTCTCTGTATCAAATGGCGTTTCCAAAGGCTTTACTCCGTCATCGTCATTAAGGTCAACTCTACTTTGAGGAGACAACTCTTCTCCTAGTTATATTTTGAGTGTCCTACAATCTGAGGGCTCACCTTCCAGCACTATTTTGGACAATGTCCTGTTGCTATCCATAAAGTTTTCACTAGTTAATTTTCAGAAGTAGATCACCAGGTCTTTCTTTCTATTCTGTCTTATCTGGAAGCTGCACTGAGACCTGTCCACCACGGGTGACCCTTCTGGAATTTGAAATGCCAGTTGCATAGCTTTCAGCATCATAGCAACACACAAGTCACCATAGTATGACAAACTGACAGGTGATAGTCAGTGATGACAGTGTGTAGTCAATATATGATTACTGTTACTCCAGTCTGTGCAACTGAACTTCAATAATTGCAACCTAATGCTCTAACTGAGTTTTCTAACTGCAGCAGTCAGGTCTTGGGGTTTAATTACTGCAACCTTAATAATTACATAGGATACTTAGTATTTACTTAAATTTTAAGAAAAAACTATATATGCGTATAAATTAAGACTAGCCCTAAATAAATCAGAAGATTCAGAATACTTATTCCATGACCTCCAAAACCATAAGACAATATAACTGTATCTTTGTCTATTTTATTAGCGACAAGATATAGCTTGCTGACAAGCTTGTGATTGGAGGTCTGTAGTGTCATATTAAATCAGTGTTTGCTGCCTGTAGGAAGGATTTATTTGTGTCAATCTTACCAGTTTAAGATTGGATGATGACTTTCTAATGGATAAAAAATGAGTTCCCCTCACTCTTCCTCCCCCATAAACAAACACTACACAAAAGCCTTAGGAAATTGGATTAGGAAAAACTAAGCCAAATGTTCCCATTTTTGCATTTTGTTCTTGAATCCATTTGCAAAAGCGCTGCACTGAATATTATTTTACCCAAATTATTATTGTTTGAAATATAAAATAATTTTTAAAAATTATTGAGTCCTTAATATGTGCTAAGGAGTCCTGCGTGGTACAAAGAGTTAAGTGCTTAACTAATAGCCAAAAGGTTAGCAGTTCAAACCTACCTAGAGGCACCTCAGAAGACAGACTTAGGGATCTGCTTCCAGAAGTTCACAGCCTTGAAAACCCTATGGAGCAGTTCTACTCTGCACACACAGGGTCGCCGTGAATGGAAATCCACACAGATGCAACTCACAACAACAATATGTGTTATGCACTATTACTTGATTTAGCTCATTTAATCTCATTTAGATGAGATGGTTGTTTTGATTAATAAAATGCAAGTTAATTTAACTGTGCAATTTCATAGAAATTTTAGTTCTATCTCTATTTTCTCTGTCAATGAATATTAAAATAATATGAATGATAGTAAATTATATGTCTGTTATTAAAAAGGGATTCCAACATTCAAAAACGTGAAAACTAAGATTTTCCAAAGGCTACTATAATTGCTAATATCCATGTACTATGTCTTTCAAAGGGAATCATTTTTATAAAACTTAAATCACTGTGTCACCACTTTTTAGTCCAAAAATCACAGCTCAGCAGATGGCAGAAATGAAGTTAAACAATTACCAAGAAGGAAAACTTCAGTTTGCTGCTGGCACCTCCTTAGAATACACCAGGTTTGCTTTTCTTGGAATCCAAAACAAGAAACTAAATCAAACGTACATTTTGGGGTAATAGTCTCCCTCAGTAAGAATCTCTGATGAAAGTACAGACTTAAATTTGGTGCACCCTCATTTCTTAAGGTGACCATGTATCAATTAAAACTTCTTCATCTTCCAAGCAGCAACTGCTTCGAAGATCTTTTATTCTTAGGAAACGAGTGCGTGAATCACTAATTACAAAGCATTGTTCAGCTCCTTGGGCACCAGGTGCTTTCTGTTTATCAAAGAGAAGCCAGTGGCTGGCAGCTCTCCTAGAGGACTAATGGAAGACGGTACACAGACTTGACTACATTGTAGGTAACCTAAAGATGGAGGCAAACAACCACCTCTGGACTCTGATGAGTCCCTGAAGACCATGATATTTTTTCCTATTTTGGTTAATACTCCTATCATATTTTTAATCATATGTTGGTCATTTGATTTTCTACGCTTATGGTCTAAAACATCAATGCTACAGGCAGTGCTACCTCACATCACTTTCACGAGAAATCATACATTAACATTCTGCTTGTGGGGATGATGCAGGACTGGGCAGTGTTTCCTTCTGTTGTACAGAGGTTCGCTATGAGTCGGAACTGACCCAATGGCACCTAACAATAACAACAGCAATATTCTGCTAGCTGATTTTATCCTTTTTAGCAGCATCTTTCTTCTTCCCCAATACTTTATGAAAAATTAATTTATTGCCTTCAAGTTCATGCAGTCTCAAAAAATGTGAACATTAGCGGGGGAATTAATCCATGTTCTACAACGAACTTCCTGCTTGGGATTTATCTCTAATGCTTGTGCTGAAATCATTTCAAAACCCATTTGTCAAATACAAAACAGGTTTCTTCCATTCTAAAGGTTTGCCTTCTGCCTTCCTCCTCTCTTGGATAATGGAAAAACTTTTCAACTAATTGTGAAAGTCAGAGTCCTGGTCAACCTTGGTTTGAATTTTGCCACTTATTACATTGAAAACTGATTACTAACAATTTGAAATGTAATTTCTGAAATGTCTTATGGACTCAGCCACTACAGTTCTTACCACAGCTCCCTCCTATAACCTCTGCACCTTTCCTGTAAAGCTTCCCAATCTGACATACTGATGCTGTCAGTCTTTAGGACTCACGAATATAGCTGAGGCAGATTGGAGGTCTGAAGACAATCCAGTATATCTGTGTGGGCAGTAACATCAAGCCATTTTGCTTTACCTTGACACACTGCACGTCTCCACACAGATGTTCTACCAGCTGGAAATGTACTTCTGCAGAGCACATCACTGATCATTGCAGATGAATGCATAAGCAGTAGGTCTCAGAGAACAAAGTGTGACCAGGTTGTGGATTGGGGTGGTTCAGGACAGACAGTCAGGAATCCTACCAGGTGCAGTTTCAGGCAAAGACTCTTAAATATAACTTAACATGAGTCATACACTTTTGTCAATTTACATTTGATGCGCGTGTATAGTGTCATCCAACCTACCCAAGGGTGGCACGTTAAGAATGAATTCATGTTCTGAAACTTAGAGCCTCATCATTATTTTTAAATACTTTATAATGAATAATTTCAATCGGATATGAAATCCATTGGCAATTTTGCAATAAATTTCAAAATTACCCAAGGCAATGAAAGAAAATGAAAAGCTTCAGGAGTTTCCAAATATAATTTCAACTTATGTAAATCTTAAATGGTTAAAAAAATTAAATATTTTTCTCGTAAATGAGCAAATTAATTTCTCAGTAATAACTCTCCAAATTTTCAAGACATTATTGTTAAAATGTCTTGAAAGAGGATGCCTGCAACTATTCAAAGGCTAAAATCTAATCTAAAATTTATGCTGATAAAAACAATCTTTGTTTGCTCATTTAAAAAAAAATGAAACAATTTTACTTGCAGTTTTATTAAAAAGTCAACAGGTAATATCATTCCTAACACTTAACAGTCTGTAGTTTATATTTCTTATCATAATTATGAAATGCGAAGAAAACATAAGATTTCTCCCCTTTTCACATGTAGATGTCCCAAATTCCCCCCAGTTTCACACACTGTAACAACACCAAAAAAAAGAAGAAGAAGAAGAGGCAATTTCTGTGTATCATGAAGCTGAAAAAAGCTCACAAATTCTTACCCTCGACTAGATTTTCAAAATGTTTAAGATGGAGAACCCTTTGATTTAACAAAATCATATGTGCTCCCTTCCCCACCCCAATAAATAAAAGTCACGCTGTTCTAGATGAAGTGAGTGTGATACCAAAGGCCACATCCACCCAACCTGCCTTATCTGTCACTCAACATTTTACTCCCAGGGTCATCCTGAAAATCCTGGGGCTTTAGGGTCCCTGTGAGTCGGAATCGACTTGATGGCAAAGCGTTTGTTTTAAATGGGTCCTACTCTATAATGAACTAATTGCCATTGAGTCAATTCCAATTCTCGGTGACCCAATGTGTGTCAGAGAAGAATTGCATCCCATGGAGTTTTCAGTGGCTGATTTTTCAGAAGGAAATAGCCAGGCTTTTCTTCTAAAGCAGCTCTGAGTGAACTCAAACTTTAACCTTTTGTTTAGCAGTTGAGTGTCTTAATCATTTGCACCACACGGGGACTCCTACAGTATTAAAGCAATTTCCAAAATTGTTTCCTTGTTTTCTCTCCCTGCCCTCTTTGTCTCAATGTCTTCAAAGGCAACAAACTGTGATCCTACTGCACACTTGCTTGAAAACCTTGAAAAGACTCCTAAAGTACCTATAGAATAAAGCCCAAATTCCCCATTCAAATAAAAAAGATCCTAAATTTCCAGTCTTATCTCTACTTGGTTTTCCACTTCTCACCCTGTTTTTCATCCAAACCAGAATAGTTTTATTTCTCCCCAACACCAAGCAAACTGATGCACATTCTTCAAACTCAGCTCTAACAGTTCCAACATCTATTATCCAGTAGTTTTATACACACTTCCATCATAACTTTGATCGTCTTGTTTTATAATTATTTATATGCCTTTTTTTCACTTCTAGCTTGAACTGAAGAATGACAGTGATTTGGTCTCATTCAGCTATAGCTATTTATTTGTGACATTCAAGGGCACACACTGAGTAGGTGCTTGTTAAAATGAATTACTCACCTACATATGGAAGAATTTGCTAAAGGTTACTTGCACTGGTCAAGATGGCTGATCCATTATCTTGTGTGATTTTATTTGGCTTTTGTAAATCTGCAGGAAAAGAAAATGTGATTTATTTCTGAATCTTCATGCCAGGCAACGTGATATAGAAACACAACACCTAGCAGGAAGGTCTGTTAAAAACCAGCCCAGAAATACAAGTGCTCTAGTGGTTCATGGCTGTTATTATCATGTACCATTTCCTAAATTGTTACCAAAGAAATTTCTTTAATGTAGAGATAGCCAGCTAACAGCTAGGCTATCCTTTAGCTGATATGGGCATAAACACGATTCGTTTAGAATCTATGAAAGGGGAATGTGATGATGAGAGGCAAGAAGAAACATATTTCAATACTATGGAGAGCATCTCTTGGACATTGAAGGGAATAGAAAATTAAGCAGTGAGAAATACCATTTAATAAACACTCAACCAAACAAAAATCCTGTTATACATATTACCTCTTTTAGAGGCTGTATTTATGCATGTAACAGAGAGATAATCTCTTGACTGCCTAGTCCTTGAAATTTGGATAAAGTAGTCATCAACTTCTAAGGCTATTGGACAATCGGGGAAGCTCTGAAGTATCCCCAGTGATTCTGCCTTGTTCCAGGGACCTACACTCACACAGTGTCTCTGTCTGGAAATTCCTCTGTGCCCTCATGCTATCTGTATGACTGACAGGGAAGGCCTTAACCTGAAATTAAGACTTTTAAAATCGTCATTCTGCCTGGATAAAAATTAATATTATGATTAATATGATTAATAATCTTATGATTAGTGAGTTATATAGGTATAATTAACAATTTCACGAGAGACTTAGGAAATGTGTTTATTAAGTGATTTCTCCTCAGCAAAAATTTTACAAATACCATCTTGGATGTTACTATTGACTCAAAATCCACTTTACATCTCTCACTTTGGAAATTGCTTCATCTGACCCATATTTCACACATTTCTGGACTAATTTTTATTACTCCCCAAAGAAACCCGTACTCATTCACAGTCACTCCTTTTTTCCCCCAAAACTCCCAGCCCTCAGCAACCTCTAATCTACTTCCAATCTTTGTAAATTTGTTTGTTCTAGACATTTTATAGAAATATAATCATAGTATATTGTCTTTAATGTTGATGAAGTCTAGTATACCTTTTTTTTCTTTTTTCTGTTGATGCTTATACCAGGATATAAGCTTTTTGGCTGACAGTTTTTAAATTAATTAACTAAAAGTTAATTAATTAATTTTTAATTTAAGCTCTTCAAATATGCCATCTCATGGTTCCATTGTTTATGATGATAAACCAGTTGTTATAGAGTTCCCACATGCATGATGATTCATTTTTCTCTTGCTACATCTAAGAGTTTTCTCTTTGTATTGGGTTTGAACATTTTTACTCTGAGGTGGCTTAGTGTGAATCTCTTTGTGTTTATACTACTTTCAACTTCTTAAATTTCTTGGATATGTAAATTAATTTTTTTCATCACATTCAGAAAGTTTTCAGCCATTAATTTATTGAATTTTTTTTCTACACATTTCTCTATCATCTCTCCTCCTGTTATTTCAGTTATTCATATGTTAGTGTGCTTAATGGTATCCCACATTTCTCTGAAGCTCTAATCATTTTTTATTCATTTTTCCTCTATGTTCTCATATCATCAATATGAATGATTCTTTTTTCTGCTAGTTTAAATCTACTATTGAATCTCTGAGTGATTTTTTCATTTCAGTTATTGTACTTCTCAACTCCAAAATTTTACTCGGTTCTATTTCTGTATTAATCTCTGTATTAATTTGATCTCTGTATTAATTTGATCTATTTGATAACACATTATCATCATAATTTTCTTTACTATATAAAGCATGGTTTCCATTAGTTCTTGGAGCATATTTATAATGACTGCTTTGAAGTCTTTGCCTGTTAATTCCAACATCTGGGCCTTCTCACAAGTAGTTTCTGTTGCCTGTTTTTTCCCCCTTTGTATAGGTCACACTTTCCTGAATATTTGAAAGTCTTGAAATTTTTTGTTGAAAATTTAACACTTTAGATAACATACTATAGCAACCCTGGATACTGATCCCCTCCTCCTCTGGTACTTGTTGTTGTTTCATTTTTATTTACTTAGCAGTTTAGTGGGACTATTTTTACTGAAATGTATTTGCCCTGCAGTGTGAAGCCTTGATATCCTCCTTGAGAAGATTATAATAAAAAGGAAATATTGGTTCTGTGGTCTCATGTAGGAAACCACTGTCCTAAACTAATTTCAGATCCTGTTTGCTCATTGGGAATTGGTCCTGAATGTACAACCACTAGCCTTGGTTTTCATTGTTGTATGGATTCACTTGTAGTACACTGCAATATGCATTTGTAATTGTTGTTTGCTAGGGAAGGTTGGGAAAACTATGAATTACAATGACCTTCTAAGTTGTGACAGAATTATGTTCATTTTATAGATTAGTAAACTAAGGTCACAAAAAATTTAAATGACTTATTCAAATGACTGTTAGGTAATCAGTGTTAACTCTGTGAAAAAATAATTTTATTCTACATTTTATTATGCTTGCCTCTTAACTTTGGAATTACGGCCCTCAAATCATGAAAATTTTTAATTATTTTTGTTTAGTTAGGTTTTTTTTCCCTGTAAAATGCTGAATATCAGAAATGCAAATGCTTTGTAAAAACTCAATTAAAATCTCATACATTCAAATCTCTTCATTATAACAAAGGATATTTTGCTTGAAATTAATTACCCAGGGCAATTAATGTATGTTTGAAATATTTGCTAATTTTCTTCCTTTTTGCAATCAAGACATAATGTTTGGAACTAAACCCATTATTGTAGTGTACTCTTCATTAGAGAGGCATTCAAAGTGGTCAAAATTTTTCTTCCCAGTCACCATGCTAAGTGAATTCTCACTAAAAGAGTCCTAGTTTGTAAATGGAGAGAGTAATTAATAAGAAGTTAAAAAAAAGAAATTCTCAGTGAATACAAATTTCAGGTGTCTATTCACCTTAACCCTATTGAGTAAATTTTTTGAGTCAATAACTTGTCATGTTTGGGCCTTGCTGGAATTAAAGAACATTGTCTAAGATGAGTGTGTAGGAGTTTCTTCACTTCTTTGGTCTTTTTTCTCTTAAGAAAATGTTTTTAGATACAGACATGAAGTCAACTGATCTCTGTCTCTTGACTCATTTTCAGCCTTTCAGTCATAAGCAATGTCCACTGAACTGCTGATTCTCATCAGAGAACAAGGCCACCAGTGAAGAAGACAAGACATGATAAATAGTCCTTCAGTGTTACTCAGAGTATTAACCTTGCCATTTGTGGGATCCAAATTAGTATAAAATCTGTAGCTTATCTTTCATTAAATATCACCCTTCCTGGGCCAGACCTTTGTCCAGTTTATGGGGTACAAAAAACAAAAAACAAACCTATTGCCATTGAGTCAATTCCAGCTCATAGTCACCTTATAGGACAGAGTAGAACTACCCCACAGAGTTTCCAAGGAGCATCTGGTGGATTCAAATTGCTGACCTTTTGGTTAGCAGCCGTAGCTCTTACCCACTACACCACCAGGGTTTCCTGTTTAGGAGGTAGTTAAGCGAAGTTCAAAACAAACTTTTGTCTTCAGTAAATATGATGTAACTCATATAAAACTTACAAATAATAGAAATATGTTAAAAAAAAAAAAAAAGAAAAGAAGTTAATCTAATTTTATGTTTATTCCTTTTTCTCCCCCTTCTTGCAGGACTTAGTTTCTAAATAACACCACTGTAATATTAGCAATTACATGATTCATGGTACATGATTTTAACTTCCTTGGTTGTTACATAAAAAATGCTGAGAAGCTTTTTGCAAATAGATTTCATTATTACTTGAAGTGGCCCTTATTGAATAATTTTTTAAACAACAAATTCTTACTAAAAGAAACACTTACATGGTTTCTAGTAAATTGTCCTGGTTTATCTATCCTCAAGAGTACCTAATATTTATGTTTTAAATGAATATTAAAGAAGTAAACTCAGTACGATTTTATTTGACCTATGTGTGTGAATACTTTTTTTTTTCTTTATTTCTAAAATCATCTTTTGGGTATTCTGAGTTTAAGGCACAATTGGAATTATGGAATTTATCTTCACAGCATCCTTCTGTAGCTTGTAGAGTGAATCTATTTCTTCAACTCCTGAGGATAATGCATACATTTTGTCCTTGTTTCAAATTAAAAAAAAAAAAGAAAGAAAGAAAGAAAAGAAAATGTGTTATGAGTATTGGTGCAAATACTAGTACCATGAGTTAAAGAAAAGGCTAGTCTTTGAGGATATAATTTTTTAGCATATTACTTATAAACTACGGAATCCTTTCACAACTATCTTTATTTCACTCTTCGGCAATTCCTGCCTTTGTTTCCGAATCAAATAAGGCAAAAATAGTTAAAATCTTGAATAACTAAAGGAAATGTTTTACTCCATAATTAGGAAATTGAGTTTTCTTCACTAAACTTGACTGAGATGGTATGATTTTGAGATAAGAAAAATAATTTCCTGTCCCAATTTACCCTCTTGAATATTTTTCCATTACAAGTTTTATACATATCAGATCATTTCTTATTGATGAGAGGCAGCTTAGTAAAACTTCCAATAGAGGAGTATACTTTTGCTCAAAGATATAATTGTGAGTTAGAGGTTAAATTGTTTAAGGCCATTTGTATAGGTTGAACTTCAAGACAGAATTAGTCTCTTACAGAACATGAATACTATTCATGGCAAACAATAATGAAATCTATTTGCAAGAATACTTCTAAACTTTTGTTATATAGCAGTCAAGAAAGTTAAAATCATTTACCATGAATCCTATAGAGTTCTGCTGTGGAATATTAGAAATGGATACAACTACAAGGCTTGGATTCCAATCTATGACTATACCAAGGGCAGGACCCATACCCTCACAGATATTGAATGTTAAATTGGTAGAAAAAGATTGAAGACCAAAGTTATTTTTACCCTTCTGCTTATGGATTCCAGTCACTGTGTATACCAAGAAAGATGACAACCCGTCTTCAAAAATATACCACAAGGGCTGAAGTTTCTCTCACATTTTCTGATGTCTAGTCTTGATAGATAACTGTGTTCTGTCCCAGAAGGCATTGGACAATGGGAGGCTGTCTTAGTTTCCTAGGGCCTCCATAACAAAATACTACATAGTGGATGGCTTTGAAGATGAGAGAATTATTTTCTCACGGTTCTGGAGGCTAGGTCTGAATTCGAGGTGTCAGTAGGACTATGATCTGTCTGTCAGCTCTTGGGGAAAATCATTCCTTGTCTCCTTCAGCTTCTGGCAGCCCTAGGCATTTCTTGGTGTTCTTTGCCTTGTAAAGGGATTCTCATATGCTGTAATACTATTTCTGTGTCTGTCTTTTTCTTTTATAAAATGTCATTTAGAAGGTATTAAGATTAAGACCCACTTACTCCATTACGACTTCATTACTTTAACCGATAACATCTGCAAAGAAAAACCCTGTTTACCCAAACAAGGTCTCATTTCCAGGTGCAGGAGTTAGGACTTCAACACAGATTTTTTTGTCTAGAGGGATGAAGAGCACAATTCAATCAGTCTGAATGTTCTGAGAAAAAAATAAGTGAGTACAAACAAATATAAAGAAGAAAGTGTTAAATATTTAAAACAGTCAATGTACAGAAATTCAGAGGTGGGAAGAAATTACTTCATTTGAGGGAAATTGGTGCGTATTTAGATAACCTTGGTAGCATTTTTGAACCATAGAAAGGATCGTTCCTTTAGAAAATTAAGGTGAAGATGCAGAGAGATTTTAGGAAATAGATAAGATACGATAACTCACTGAAAACATCTTCAGGAAGGGGTTCTTTTCTACAAGCATCGAAAATGACAAATACACATATGGAACAAGGATCCAGGATTTGATAAACTTTTTTTTTTTAATTAATTTTTTCCACTTTAGATCTACTCTGAAATTAGTAGTAGTTAGAAATGGCTATCATTAAACCCTGGTAGTGTAGTGGTAAAGAGCTACGGCTGCTAACCAAAAGGAGGTCGGCTGTTCGAATCCACCAGGAGCTCCTTGGAAACCATATGGCACAGTTCTACTCTGTCCTATAGGGTCACTATGAGTTGGAATCAACTCGGTGGCAATGGGTTTGTTTTTCTTTTGGTTAGTAAATCCCAGATATCTTCCAAGGTACTTTGTCATTAAATTTGTAGAAAAGTACCATGAGGTAGATATGTTTATTATTCTCACTTGAGATGAGGAAAGCAAAACTCTGAGATGTTAGGAAACATAATTCTCAGTTGCATGTAGCTTGTGGGTGACTAAGCATACAATTGATCCCGGGTCATATTACTCCCAAGCTGCTGTTCTAAACCATCACTCTCTCCTATGCCTCAGCAACCTTAATGATACCTGAGTGGAGACATTTTTTTCTGTAAATATATCTGGATGTTTCATTTTCATGTTGTGTCTTCAAGGTATAAAGAAACTTTACAATACACAGGGGCTCCATCTAAAACATCTCACATTAACTAAATAATTTGTTTTTAGCTTTTTATAGGGTTTCCAAGTTTATTCAAACTAACGTAAACTTTCTGGATCTGATCCAGTGACCCACAATGCAGAACACAAGGAAGAAAAGCATGGCCTAACTTTTCTCCAGGTGGGTTTCTGGATATGAGTTTCACCTTCTTTTGGCATCAAATACTAAAACTTTCAGTAATCAAAATGCAGATGTGCAACAAGACAATTTTAACTACAGTCTCATGCATAAAATACAGCTCAGTTTTTACGAAAAAGTTTAGAAGTAATGTATTGAGATGTCCATCTATTTACATTTTAATCGGATTTGGGTCTGGGGCTGTATATTCTATTATATGGAACTAGTTTCCTAGCAAAGTATTTTTTTGAATCTTGCTGACATTTTGACTTAGTGACTCTTGATCATTTCAATGCAACATTTGAGCTTACATAATCTTCCAACATATTTAATTTTGTTTTGAAGCTCACAAAATTAGTGCTTAGAGTATAAGTGCAACATGCAACTAAGTGCTTTACAAAATGATGGGCAGACAGAATCAACGCCAATAGAATGAGAGAAAGAGTTTAAGGATTTTTATAACTATTTACAGAGCAGTTTGTAAAGAGCAGCCTGAGAGCAACCCAGCTATCTCTCTTGCATCATCATCCTTGAATCTGGGGGAGATTTAGAATCATGAGCTCTCTAATATTTTTTAATATGCTTCATTGCAGTTTGAGCCTTGGTTTAATTCTTCAAAGTGATATAAACCTATAAAATCCTCTTTCATCCAATCCTCCTTCCCTTTATCTAGCTAATATCTACGTATTTTTAAAATCAATTCTGCAATATGCATCTGTATAAATTTCCCAATACAACTAAACCCGTGCTGTGTGCTCCTTCTTCATCCCTTCCTCCTCAATCCTCCTAGAGAAATCTACAATATTGAATTTGGTGCTTACCTGAAAATATTTATGATTTTATAAATTCATAAATATATACTTTTATAAAATTCCTATCTTCCACACAATCATATTTTTCTACCTATGTGTATGTTTGCATGTTTAATATTATTTTATTTGTTATTTTCATATGTTTTATTTTTATTTATTTTAAGTATAACATTAATTTATATATATTCATTATACCCATATGTGTGTGTGTGTGATTTATATGTGTGCACATGTGTACATAAATATGCAAAATCTGTTACTTACTAGTGTTTTTTATGAATTATCAATTTCTAAGATTCAACTATATTGAAGCTTATAACTTTAATTCACTTATTTAATTGCTTTATAGTATATCATTGCAAGAATATTCTTGAAATTACTGAGCTATTCCCCTTGATAAACATTGAAGGTTTTTTTCTAACGTCTTGATATGCAAATGTGGTTGCTTTGATCATTCTTATACATGTCTCTGTTGATAAGTATGTGAAACAGTAAACAAACAAAGAGCAGGAAGTGCTGAACTGAAGAATATGTGAATATACAAGTTGGTCAAAAACAACAAAAACAAACTTATTACCGTTGAGTTACTTTTGACTCATAGTGACGCTATAGGACAGAGTAGAACTGCCCCATAGGGTTTCCAAGGAGCGCCTGATGGATTCGAACTGTCTACCTTTTGGTTAGCAATCGTAGCTGTTAGCCACTAGGCCACCAGGGTTTCCACAAGTTGGTTAAATATTGCTATATTTCTCTCCAATGTATTTACATCAGTTTACATAACCTTAATCAGTTGATGAGTATACCTGATATTCTGTAGCCTTCTAGAATAAGTCCACTGACCATTTTGTAATTGGGTTGTTGTTTTTTCCTTATATGCTGTTTTTCTTTTTGCTTATTTGTAGGAGTTTTGAGTTAAGTTGATGCTGTTATGGGTTGAGACTTGTGAAGACCTTGGAATGAGGTAAATGCATTTTGTATGTGAGACAAACATGAATCTTTGGAAACCAAAGGAAGGATAGCAGTTGACTGAATAATGGTCCCCAAAGATGTCCACATCCTAATACTGAGAACTTATGAATATTACTGCAGTGCAATGGATCACTTTTGTACGACCTTTCTAGCCATGGTTTTGTAACTCCCACCAAATAATTGGGTGGGACTATGCAAATAAGGTGCTTGTGGCCCACCAAAGGGATTGGACAGCTTGCTAATACTACAAATAAGGTTCATGGCACTCTTTTAGGGTGGGACTATGCAAATAAGATGTATGGAACACTAATGAGGGGATTAGTCAGTTTTGTCATCCTGCTAGGCTTAAAATGAGACATTCCAGAGGCAGACAAGGGGATCTCACCACCACCAAGAAGAAAAGATGGGAGTAGAGACCATCCTTTGGATCTCAGGGTCCCTGAGCTGAGAATGTCTTAGACTGAGGAGACAGAGAGAGAGATAGAGCCGTAACAACAGAGATGGTGTAAGATGGTGAGAAGCAGCAGCAGCAGAACTAGAAGACCAGCACGAGACAGCACAGTGGGCTTCCTGGCCCATGGAGTAAGGCTGTTACAGAAAACTGAGTGCCTTTGGGCTGAGGCTTACTGGTAGAGTTAAAGATCTTTGTAACACTTGCCAGACTAGGGCAGAGGCATGACTGAGAGGCTGAAGGGTCAATAGGTGGACGACCAGAGAGATGCCTACTTTTGGGCACGGCTGAGAAGAGGATGTCCTGATCGAAGAACTGTATCCTGAATCATTCCTGATTCTGAATTGTAACCTGTTACTTCCCTGATAAACCCCATAACTGTGAGTATGGTCTGTGAGTTCTGTGTGGCCATTGCAATGAGTTATTAAACCCAGCAGAGAAGTAGAAAGAGCCATGGGAGGGACAGCTGTTGTCCGAATTAGTAAAAAGTTTGAAAAGAGGAGGTATGTCTGACCTCTGCCTCACAGGAATCAGCCTTTGACTACTGATTTTGATTCTCCAGAACTTATTGATTTTGATTCTTTAGAACTTGTAAAGTTAGAGGTGATCAGACGCACATGCACTGCCATTTTATAATAGTTACCTTATATGGCAAAATTGATTTTGCGAATGTAATTAGTTCAAAGCTCTTGAGATGAGGAGATTATTCTGGATTATCCAGGTGGGCCCAGAATAACCAAGATGCTCCTTAGGATGCAGGAGGAGTCAGAATCATAGCAGTAGGAAATGGATTAATGGACACTAGAGATTGCAATGATATGGGGATGAGCCAAGGAATGTCAGCAATTCCTAGAATTGGACAACAGACTTCCCCCTGGAGTCAGCCCTGCCAACACCTTGACTTTAGTTGCATAAAATTCATTTTGGACTTCAGACCTCTAGCACTGTAAGAGAATAAATTTGTGTTGCTTTAAACCGGTAAGTTTGTGTTATTATGTTACAATAGTATTAGGAAAATAATACTGTATATATATACAGATTTCTAAATATATTTTTCAGAAAATGCAGAAAAGATTACTTTTGCTTCTCTCAAGTTACAATTTTAGGTTTTCTTTAGAGTTTTTTATGAGAAAATTAGAAGACAATTGTGAGGGCCATGAAAATAATAAAATCAATAATAATGGTGATAACAACAGAGAAGATATTTTAAGATATTATTTATTAAATGTTAAGTTATTGAGTAGATAAAAATTAGTAGCCTCGTGGTGCTTGCATTATAGAGGGGTGAGATGAAAAATAATAAAAATAAGTAAGCGATAGGTATAGTATGTCAGATTGTGATAAGTACTCTACAGAAAAAACAAATCCGACAATTGGAAAAGGCACTGCGGGAAGTTGTTTTTAACTGTATCATTAAATATGATGGTAAGTAATGCCTAACCTAATAGTTTTATTTGTTCATGGAAGAGATCTAGGCTAATATTTATTCCTCTAAACAGCGTTTTCCAAAGTACATTACAGAAGACAAGTTTTAGGAGCCTGAGAAAGGTGGGAGGGTAGTATATGTAGACATCTGGGGAAATAACATTCCAGGCAGTGAGAATGGCATATGCAAAGATTTTAAAGATGGAACATGCTCCATAGTTTTAAGGACACCAAAAAGCCACTGTGGCTGGAATAGAGCGAGCAAGGGAGATAATAGCACAAAATGGAGTTTGGGAAGGAAGAGGGCAGGTGCAGATTCTGAACAGATTGATGGGGATTAACATACACTTTGCCTCTCACTCTGGATGACTTTAAAAAAAAAAAAAAGGCTATTAGAAAATTTTGATCAGGAAAGGAGCACATGGGGCCTCTATTTTAAAAGATACCCTCCACCTACTATGTTGAGAAAACACTGTAGAAGAGCAAGAGAAGAAGTATGGAGATCAATTTGGACAAAGCCCATTTCAATAATGTAGGTGAGAGACAGTGGCTTGGACTAGAGTGATGATAGTGGTGGTAGCGAGAACTATGAAGATTTTTTGTGTATTTTCAACAAAAATCTTGATGAACTTGCTGTAAGATAGGAGACAAAGAGATGAGTCAGGAATACTCTCAATGCTTTTGGACTAAGCCAAAGCATGGATTTTTTTTTTTTTTTAATTGTATTTTAGGTGAAAGTTTACAGCTCAAGTTAATTTGTTATACAAAAATTTATCCATATCGTTATGTGACACTAGTTGCAATTCCCACGATGTGACAGCACACCCCCCCTTTCCACCCCAGGTTTCCTTTTTCCCTCAAACCCTTCTTGCCTTCTCATACTGCCTCCAGACAGGAGCTGCCCATCTGGTCTCCTGTATCTACTTGAACTAAGACACTCTTCACGAGTATTATTTTATGTTCTATAGCGGACAAAGATTAGACTGGACTATAAAACAGAGCATGGATTTTAAATTTACTGAGTTAAAAATAACTGCATAAGATGAACGTGTATGGAGAAAATGCAGAATTCAGTTTTAAACAGCTTAAGTATTTTTCAGATATCTAAGTCGACTATCAGATGTGAAACTGGAATTTAGCAAAAAGGTCCAGGTTAGATATTGCATGGAAAATCATGTCCCCATTTTTTCTCTTCTCTTCCACTTCTGTTCTGACACAAGCTACATATACAGTACTTTTTCTTCTGACTCTAACCACCTGGAGTTAGGTCAGATCTCATAAGATAAAGGGCACAGTCCTCCAGACTGCCAAGTAGCCTAAGTCCTCAGATACCAGCCTCAAGTGTGGGAATCCCTTACTTCTGACCTGCTGTCTACAAATTGAGGATTTTCCTACTACAGCCTCAGGATACCAGCCATAAGCTCAGGGGTCCCTAGACCCCTTCACTTCTGTCCTACTACTCCCTTGGGTTTAATAATTCACTGAAACAGCTAACAGAACTCATAGAAAGTTCTATACTTATGATTACAGTTTTATTATAACAAAAAGGATACAAAGGAAAATACATATAGGATAAAGTCTGACAGGGTTCCCAACATGAAACTCCATGTTCCAAAAAGGGACGTACTAACCTTCCACCTGCATCAGTGTATTTCTCCAACCAGGAAGCTCATGAAATTTCCAATGTCAAGGCCTTTATTGAGGCCTCATTAAGTAGTCATGATTGATTGAATCAGCTCGTCTTCCCTGAGGTCAGCTGACAGCCTCCACCTTTGTCACCTAATTAGCATAAACTCTCTAGTGTGTTCTGGAAGCTTATTGATAACAAAGGTACCTCAATTACCCAGGTAAGTCTAAGGGTTTAGAGTTATCACTCAGGAACCAAGGAGCCCAAGTGGTGCAGTGATTAAGAGCTCAGGCTGCAAATCAAAAAGTCAGCAGTTCAAATCCACCAGACACTCCTTGGAAACTCTATGGGGCAGTTCTACTCTGTCTTATGAACTCACTGTGAATAGGAATCAACTCAACAGCAATGTGTTTGGTTTTTGGTTTTGGTCTCAGGAACTAAAGACAATGGCCAAGGTACTTTAGGTAAAGTGAATGTTATAACCACAGATATGTATTTATTTAATTCTTAAAAGAGTTTTTTCCAAAGTACATTGCATAAAGCACTAGTTCTATAGCAGGTTAATATATGGAAAACACAGCTTACGTTGCCACATTTTCTTGGAAAAGGGTTGGTTAATACAAACATGTCTCCTTACCTTACTATGTCTCAGAATCATTAACATCATTAGTATGCTGTTGTATTTTGGTACCTAAAGATGATGATGTAATATTTAGAATTTTCTAATCTTGTTCTGTCTAGAATCAATTCTTTTCAAAGAAAATCTTTGGGACTATTCCTTTGAGACAAACACTTTGTAAAAACTATTACAACCCTAAGGGTATTATTCCTGTTTTAGAAAAGAGAAAAAAATGTGTCAAAGAATTTGAGAACTTGTTGAAGGTCACATAGTTGGGAATCAAACTCATGTCAATTCTTTCCATTGTTTAATTGAACGCATGAAAAAGAAGGGGATGGCAACATAGGTACAAGCAGTTTAAATATGCAACATTGTGATAGCCAGAAAAAGCTAAGTAAAATGCCCCAGGCTTTAGTAGTAGATCCTTGGTGGAGAGAGTGGGAATACAGAATATTGACAGAAACAAACTAGAGTGTCTTATTTAATTCTACTTAGTTCTTGCTTAAAATAATTTAATTAATAATGACTGTTTAACCATTACTGGTGAGAGCTTGGAGGATGCTTTTGAACTATTTTTAGACATTTCTTTCTAACATATATGAACTCTTTGGATTATTGAAAACTTTTATCAGGTCAGGTTACTCTATTGTTAGCCATAATAGGTCTGGGATATGAGTCAATGAAGTAAATTTTATCCAGTTAAATAAGGGTGAGATGTTGGCCAAATGGTGTGAAGTGTTGTTAAATATATTTGCAAAGGAAATAAATAATGACTCATTTGAAACAAGCTGTTGGGAAATTACTGTTCTTTCTAAAGTTTGAAGATGTGTTGTAAAAATGATTTGGGGTCAATGTCTGACCTCTTGGAACCCCACAAGGGGCAAGGAGAACCAAGATCAACAGCTCAAGGCTGATTCCTATGAGGTGGGGGTCAGACATGACTCCTTTCTCTGCCGTCTTTACCAGTTCTGACACCAACCATCCCTCCCATGGCACTCTGTACTTCTCTGCTGGGTTTGATAACTCATTACAATGGCCACACAGAACTCAAAGATCATACTCATGATTATGAGATTTATTAGGGCATTAACAATTGTAATTTAGGCTGAGGAACACTCAGAATACAGTTCTTTAGTCAGAACAGCCTTTCCCCAGATGTGCTTGAAGGCACGCCTCTCCCTGGCCCTCGGCCTCGGCCTAAAGGCACTCAACCTACCATGCCAATCTGCTGCCGGGTCTCTGCTGTCAGGTCTCTCCCGCCACCACTTCTCACCATCTTCAAGGTTACAGCTCTCTCTCTCTCTCTCTCTCTCTCTCTCTCTCTCTCTCTCTCTCTCTCTCTCTCTCTCTCTCTCTCTCTCTCTCTCTCTCTCTCTCTCTCTCTCGGTTCCCTGCTTCCAGGAGCTTCTCAGTGCAGGGATCCTGGGTCCAAAGGATGAACTCTTCGCTCCTGGCTGCTCTTCCTTGGCGGTGTTAGGAACCTTCTCTCTGCTCTGGAATTAGCTCTCTTTTAAGACAAAACTGGCCAATCCCCTTGGTGGGCCACAATTACCTTATCACACAGTCCTGTCCAGTCACCTGGGTGGGATTTACAAGACCATGGCTAGAAAGGCCATATGCAAAAG
Source organism: Dugong dugon (assembly GCA_030035585.1). NCBI lineage: Eukaryota > Metazoa > Chordata > Mammalia > Sirenia > Dugongidae > Dugong > Dugong dugon. The sequence continues at coordinate 111,322,926 of CM057467.1, forward strand.
TAATCAATCACACTGCAGTGTTTAATTATTATTCTCTCAAATAGGGCTTCCTAAAGAAATGAATCTCAAAATATGTACTGATGCCCCATTGGGGGCACAGTGGGGTACAAACTAAACTCCCCAGTGGCTCTTACTATTACTGAAAACCCATTCCTTAGATTACTAGCTATTGCTAGTAATGTACTAAGTGAGTGATTAAGGATTACCAAAATTTGCTATTCATAAATTTATCACATTATTAACATTTGCTGAGGGCTTTAATTCCATGTTCTACAAACGAGTTGGCTGGCACACAATGTTTGGCAACGTTACAAAGCTACATCTGTGCATGTACACATGCAAGCAACTGAAATTATCAGAACTTTCAGTGTGCCATTTGATATATGGGAAGCAATGTTTTAAAAACTTATATGATACTGTATTTATAACCCAGCCTTTTCAGACTTTCTAGCATATTCAGCATGATCATTACATCCCCAACCATCTCCTTCGTAATCCTAGAAGTTCACATTAGAATCTAACTGGCCCAGGCTCTATTTCCTTTTCAACAGTGACAAAATCACTTGCAAGAATCTACCCTAAAAAAAATACCAAAACTTTGGTGAAGGGTAAGACAGTACACATTACCAGGGAAGCCAGCACAACTTGTACAAGGAAAGGTCATGGAAGCTTCATAGACACATCCAAACTCCAAACTTCCTGAGGGACTGAATTGCTGGGTGGAGGGCTGTGGGGACCATGGTCTTGGGGAACATCTAGCTAAATTGGCATAACACAGTTTATAAAGACAATCTTCTACATTCTACCTTGGTGAGTAGCGTCTGGGGTCTTAAAAGCCTGTGAGGGCCATCTAAGATACTCCACTGGTCTCACCCCTTCGGGAGCAAGGGAGAATGAAGAGAACTAGATACAAGGAAAAGATTAGTCCAAAGGACTAATGGACCACAGCTACTACAGCCTCCACCAAACTGAGTCTGGTACCGCTAGATGGTGCCCGGCTGCCACCACTGACTGCTCTGATCCGGATCACAACAGAGGGTTCTGGACAGAGCTGGAAAAGGATGTAGAACATAATTCTAACTCACAAAAAAAAAAAGACCAGATTTAGTGGCCTGAAAGAGACTGGAGAAACCCCGAGAGTATGGCCCCAGTACACCCTTTTACCTCAGTGGTGAAGCTCCTCCCATAGTTCACCGTTCAGCCTGGGATTGGACAGCCTCATAAAACAAAACAGGACTAACGAGTCACAGCAGTCCAAGGACAAGGACTAGAAGTCAGGAGGGGACAGGAAAGCTGATGATAGGGAACCCAAGTTTGAGAAGGGACAGTGTTGACGTGTCACAGGGTTGTTAACCATTTGTCATAGAGCAACATGTGTACTAACTGTTTAATGAGAAACTACTTGTTCTGCAAACCTTCATCTGAGGTACAAACAAACAAACAAACAAAAACAAGAATTATCTATGTGAGATCAAATTGACAACAGCAACTCAAAAGTTTTGATGGAAAGCCTAGGGGACAGTAAGTTGAAGATAATGGTGAGGAATAATTTGGAAAAGGACAGTGACAATAGCAGCACAACTGGAAGAATGTAATTGATGTCACTGAATTGTACATGTAGAAACTTTTGAAATGGTGTAACTTTGGCTATGTATATTTTCACCAAAAAAATTTCCTCAAGGTCGAGAAGGGAGAGTGTTGACATGTTGTGGGGTTGTTAACCAATGTCATAAAACAATATGTGTACTGACTGTTTAATGAAAAACTATTTGTTCTGTAAACCTTCATCTAAAGTACAATAAAAAACATATACCCAGGAAATGCTTTTTTCAATGATTACCCCTGTAAGTGGTGACAGATACTGACTTAAGGAGGTAAAGAGTTCTTTGATAACCTGTTTTGCACTGTAGTTGAGAGTAGGGGTTTTGATGTCAGGGACACATGAGTTTAAATGCCAGCTTTATCACTTATAACCTGAGAGTTCTTGGGCTAGTTACTTAACTTCTACTGAGCATCAAGTTACTTATCTGTAAGCACAGATGATAACAATTACTGCCTTATAAAGTTTTGGATTTGAATTACAGGGAAGGAATCATGTAAAGCACTTAGCATATTACATAGGAAGCAACTAGGAGATGTCAGCTAAAGGAGAAATCTTGTTTTTCCATGATAAAATCTTCTTGAAAGACTTGTGAAGCTCTATTTTTTGGTTCTATCTAAAAGGTATATAAAGCACATAAATTTATTAAATTCATTGAAAGTTCTAGGAAAATGAGCTATTGAATAGGTGTCTTCTCTGCTTGGTTATTTTCCACCCTTGAACCAAAGATTGCACAGTTCAAATCCTGATGGAGAAAGGCTGACTTAGCTTTAAGTTTTTAACAAGGCCAACATCCTACAGCTCTACCAGTGGGCTATACCACCCGAGGGGAGAGGCTGTGCCTTGTGGCATCTATGTCCATTGCCACATCCATAAACTACTATGGCAACTTTCACTGTAACTGGATTTTGCTTTCTGAAAGATAAACAGCAAATAGATAGAGAAAAGTAGAAAAGAAAATTCCTAACCCAGTTATTTTCGTGACCCAATTATTTTTTCTTTTTAATTTTTTGTGTTGCTATGTGTTTTCGGTAATGGAGAGCATACTGAATCATTGATTGTGCCTGAATTTTTGGTGGGTAATGTGGTTTTTGTTTATGCCTTATTCCACAAATCATAGCCTCAGAGTCCAGAGGTACATGTATATACACCTTTCGAGCACAAATTCTACCCCCAGAGTCCAGAGGTACATACGTGTACAAAATAAAAAATTTTCAAAATTCATATTTTTCTTACCAAAAATTCAATGATTCAGTACCACCTCATACAATACCTTGTAAACTCAGTGATTTGTGGCAGATGATTGTTTTTTTTACTGTTTCAAACTGTTATATAGGGCCCTGCCTGCTGGCAGTATGTACTGTCAGTGGAACGGAAGCTTTCCAACGAACCCCAGAGGTACAAAAACTAAGTGGTGGCTGTATATACCACTGATCTTGAAAGAGTTAATGTAGACAATTTATACTTCATCTCCATAGAGTTTATATGATTTCTTTTAAGTCTGAATTCAATTTTGGATGACTGGTTTGATTTTAGAAGCAAGTGGATGAGGATGAGAGCAGCTGGATGATATAAAAATCACGATGAAGCAGAAACAGAAGTGGCATTGTAAGGAAAATGTGAATGAGGAAAATACTTATAATTACGGAAATTATTAAAATTTTGAAATTGATTAATAATTATGACAGATGTTTTATTTAACTTTGTATACTCAAGTAAAAACATAGCAGTCCAATTTTAAAATCTTTGAGAAGAAAACACTTCAACCTAAATCAAATATAAACATACTTTCTTTAGAGGAAAATTATGACATGTTATATCAGTAACAAGATGAGAGTTGATATTATGGCTTCTATACAAATTTAGGAAAGTCTGGTGGTGTAGTAATTAAGTGCTACGGCTGCTAACCAAAAGGTCAGCAGTTCGAATCCACCAGGCACCCCCTGGAAAATTCATGGGCAGTTCTACTCTGTCCTATAGGATCTCTATGAGTCAGAATTGACGTGACAGCAGCTGGTTTGGTTTTGGTTTTTACACAATCAGGGAAAAGGTCTTCTGTGATAAAAAATGTTCACTGAAACCTCATTAATGTTGTTTTCTAGGGACTGTGACAATTAAGTGAAATACATATAAGAATACTTTATCAAAATAAACCAATGTAAAAACTGAGAGATGGGAAAACCATTCCTGAAAATTGAAATATAATATATAATGAAATAGTTTGCCATGGAAACTTAGCTGATTTCTACCTGTGATTAACATTCTACATTGATTTAATAATAAACATTTCCATTTAAATAAATAACGAATCAGTGATATTGTTAAATTATTAGGGGTAGAATCTAGCAAGCTGCTTTATTGAATCATGTCTAACTTTAAAGATTTCTTTATAAGGTTACTATTGACTAGGTAGATGGTGTGCATACCATGCATCAAGAGACAACCAATGGCCTTCAAACAGACAAGATATCAATCTTCCTATTTTACGTTGAGGAAGGAAAATCTCAGAAAGTTTAATGAGTTATTAAACCTTCCAGACTATGGGGCTTGAATCTATGTAGTGCTCCCAGCTACACTCATCAGATTAATCAAACAGGTTTCTCAAAACCATATGGCAGTATGAGGTCAAATTACTAAACAGACACTTATGAAATAAAATAACAGTATGTAAAAGTTTTTATTCCATAATTTTTTAATCCTCCTATTTGATAAAAAGTGATACAAAGTGAAATCCTGTTGTCATAGTATTTATATGTCATAGTCAGGGGTTGCTTGAAGTAAGAAGGGAATTCAGTCTGTCAAGTTATGTGTCTTTCTTATATACCAACATTTTGCTACGGAGAAACAGAAACCAATGTCAATATTGAACATGCCAGCACATCACTATGATTGCGTATTATTTTCTTAGGACAGACACTTCCTAAACAGCATGGGATTAACGTTGTTATCACCCGTCCTTGAATTTGAAATGCTATTCCTTGAAAGAGAGGAGACATGGATTTGAGACAAAATGGTGATGTAAATATGATGTAGAAACATCAATGGATTGATCACATGCTGATAAAGAAAGATTTGGGAGAATTAAAAGCAAGATATACAAGGAGAGACTAAAAATATTTTAAGCAGAGCACACTTTCAATATATAGAAAGAGAAGGAAAACAAGGAGAAGGGAAATAAGGAAAGAAGGAGCAAGTAGTAGAGAAGATGGAGAGGGGGAAATCAGAAAAGAGGGAGAAAAATCAAGAGAGCACAATGTGATCTAAAGCTGAAATCAGAAATAGAATTTGAAGACATAAATTACGTACTGTAGGAAACTCAGGTGGAAGGATTAGTTTTAAAAAGCTATGGAACACCATGTACTCTAAGTGTAAAGACCAGGAAAGAGAATACAAAGAAGCTAAAGTTTCATCTTTTCAATTCATAGTCAACTAAAAATAATAAAGGAGATTAAACAACAACAACAAAAAAAAAAAAACTCAATTACTCATGGTATTCCTTGTCTAAACCTAAGATTAAGATTGAATAAAGTAATCCAAGCAAACTGCTCGGAAGAGTGCCTGACACCTAGTAAGTGCTCAATAAGTGTTAGTATACATTATAACCTACCCTAGTTTGGCTAGACTAGGAAGAACCAAGGTGCACTGTATTTGAGCCCAAATAAACTAATAAACTCAGGCAATAACCTACATGCCAAACAATACCTTATATACTCTAGTAATCTGTGGTATATATTTTTACTCTGAAACTTCATTTTGCAAAAGAAACCGAATAGTTCTAGAATGAAACAAGACTCTTAAATTAGGTTTGTCTATAGATAGAAAGCATTTTAGTTAATAATTATGTAATGTGAAGAATCATATTCGATCCTTAAACAATCTTAAATTTTCAGAGTAAATTTAGTTGCAATTTTGGAAAAGACACTCCCAAAATCTCTGATCAGAACCAACTGGCTCCCTAGTAAGATCTCTAGTAGATGTTCTTTCCTGGGTTATAAACATTTCTTCAATGAAATTAAATAATTTTTATTCTAAAAAAGTATTTCTTGTTAGGAGTAATGTTTTAGTTGTTTTTCCCAAGTAGTTAAAGGAATGTCTTTAGAGTTAAGAATTATGCAGGTATTCTAAGGACTTATTTTCAGCAGCCTAATTCACATTTTAAATGTATCGATTCAAAGGCACAGGTGCAAACATTTGCTTGTCGATTATTAACCATCAGTGAGAGGGTTCTTAAATCATGGTTTCCTTAAAGAATTTGAAACATAGAAAAAGAAAGAAGGAACCAAAGGGAAATATATTATGCAATAATTTTAGAATAGCAAAATATGTGCTGAAATACAATTATTAATAATAGCATTGCCAGCAAGCAAAATTTAAACCTTTTACACTAGAGATCCACACGGATTCACTGTGGATGAATGAAATGCATTACTTCTCTCTCTAGAGTTCATTGAAAAACGTAGCTCTCATGTGTAGCTTGCTCTGTTTCTTAGGATAGTTTAAAATTGAAAAGGTTGTGACTTCTGTTCAACTAAACAGAATTTCTGTTGGTGTTCTCTTAGGTGTACCTACAGAGCTACTTGGAACCGCTTATTATTCTATTGGTACTTGGCAACCCTTTTTGGTGTTCTGAATTAATGGGTGCTGTATAAGTTTAGGAGAGATCCCTGGTTTCTCAGTGGTTAAGCACTTGGCTGCTAACTGAAAGGTTGGCCATTCGAACCCACCTGCCACTCCTCAGGAGAAAGATGTGGCAGTCTGCTTTTGTAAAGATTTACAGCCTTGGAAACCCTATCAGGCAGTTCTACTCTGTCCTATAGGGTCTCTGTGAGTCAGACTTGACTCGATGGCAACAGGTTTAGTTTGGTTTTTGGTTTTAACAAACAAATGAAGAAACTGAGTCCAGGATTTAGTAATTTCTTGGGTATTAGAGTTGCAATCCAGTTTTTGTTGTTAACTCCGGAGTGCTGATTCTTTCAACAATGCTGCAATGGTTCTCAAGCAGCAGAAAAGACCATGGACTAGCAAAGAGTTTTATAATTTAGGATTCAAACCTCTTAGTCATTTATACATTGCAAATAACGACCGTATTTTTACGAAAATAACACGTGCCTTCTACTTTTGTTTGCCACTTCTCCCTCCCCACCAGGTGTTTTTGTAAGCATGCTATGCTAATTTTTTACAGCAACACGTAAAAACAATTTGGCATAGCAGTGCTTATGAAAATACCTGGGGAGGGCACAGCTGGCAAACAAACATAGAAGGTGCACCTTATTTTCATAAAAATATGGTGGTAATAAGCCCTTTGTTCATGGATCTATCACCATGAATCACATTCTTTCTGTTTAAAACTGGGGAAGTTTTGTAGTGCCTATAATTTATTTTGAAATATATTACTTACTACAGTGAAATATTATGTGTGTATAATTTAGATTAAGATATAATCCAGGTCAGCTAACATGCTATAAAGACAGCACATTCCACAGTCTGTTATCTATTTCTCAATTAAAATCCAGTGTTTTGCCAACCATACAAATGATGATCAAATATATATTTATGTTTTTAATCAGTGAGAACAGTATTCTGTTGCATTATGTGATGAATGTTTGAAATGGGCTATTTTGGGTAAAATTAAAAGTTTTCAAGTTGTTTTGTACTGGCTGAAAATATTTTGGAAACATCTGTCCATTTTACACAGATTATAAGAATCCAATGAAGCCTCCACACTTCACTCTCAGGATCAAGGTTTGATCCCTAAGCAGCCCTGGAGTCCAGCAAGGAGTTCTGAAGGCTGGATGCCAAATATAAGACATAGAACATTGCTTCTGGAAATTTGTTCTATCTACCACAATTAAATCTTTTATACAAGGTGCAGTTGGAGCTCCTGATTAGACAAAGTATAAAGGTTTTACTCAATTGCTTGCTAATGAATATCTGGTTCATAAACGGCTGTATGACAGAAAAAATGTATTCTTAAGGCTTGCTTTTTAACCCAGATATGGCGGGAGAGGAGTGGCATATCTAAACATCACTCATCTGAAAAGTTTTAGGTGGCTATCATTTATCCCTCAAAAAGAACTTCAGAGACGTGCACAGTCAAATTACCTAAGATCCGTCTGCAATGGGCTTGTACAACTGCACATACGATCCTTGAATATACGTAGAAGCAGGAATCTACACTAAAAAAGTCTCTTGGACTTGGAGAGAAATTCAAAAGTAATTTTGCTTCTAGAGTTGAAAGCATTACAAAGTTTACAATTTAACCATTAAGTTTGTATATTTCTTGTTTTTCTGCCCGAATCCTTTGTTTTTAATGACGCTCTCATTGCCATAATCCCCTTATTATACAGACACACTTATACCTCATAAAGCAATTTACTGACTAAAGGATTCCTTATCAACGCCTACTTCCTTACAGCCAGGCTGGAATTTTCTAATTATGACAACATGAAGAGGGAAAACATCTGTGCTGCCAATGCTAAGCAGCAGCAGCTCTCGGTAAGTGAAGAAAAGAGCTTTCAGATACTTTAAATATTTGAGGGATTAAATGAAAGTTTGCTTCTGATGTCTCCTTGAGTAGTCTTTTAGGAGTCTTGAGAGGCAGTCTGAGGGAGTGTAACAGAACAGATGGAAATTTAAGAAGAAAGAAGAAATGATGCCTTTATTGTACGATGATTTTCATGATTTTTTAATAGCAGTTACAGACAAAAAAAAACAAGCTAGGTTTAATCAGTGTTAGAAGTACCAGGCAATTTTGCCTTTCTATTCTCTAGGCTCAGCTTTCCTGTCCTAAACATAAGAACACTGTGAAATGCATTAGTGTTAAATCAGATCAGTGATCCCCATACCTAGTCTTGGTTTGACTGTGGCTATATAAGTCTTTTTTTTTTTTTCTAATGTGGTAAGTACATATATAGAAAAACATTTGCAATTTCAACATTTGTTACATGTCCAATTCAGTGACATTAATTGTATTCATCATGTTGTGTAACCATCACCACTATCTGTTTCCAAATTTATTTATCACCCTTAACAGAAGCTCAGCATCTCCTAATCAATGACTCCTTCTTTCTCCTGCCCTCCCACGCCTGGTAACCACTAATAAACTTTGGTCTGCATATATTTGCTTATTCTACACGTTTTTTATTAGTGGCATTGTGTCTTTGTCCTTTTGTGACTGACTTATTTCACTCAGCATAATATTTTCAAGGTTTATCCACGTTGTGGCATGTATCAGGACTTAGATTCTCTTTGTGGCTGAGTAATATCCACATTTTGTACATTCATTCATCTGTGGTTGAACATTCAGTTTGTTTTCATCTTTTGGTTATTGTGAATAGTGCTGCAGTGAACACTGGTGTACCTGTATCTGCTTGTGTTCCTGGTTTCAATTCTTTTGGGTAGACACCTAGGAGGGGAAATCCTAAGGAACCCTGGTGGCATGGTGGTTAAGAGCTTAACTGCTACCTGAAAGATCAGCAGTTCTAACCCACTAGTTGCTCCACTGGAGAAAGTTGTGGCAGTCTGCTCCTGTAAAGATTATAGCCTTGGAAACCACACAGGGCATTTCCACTCTGTCCTTTAGGGTCTCTATGAGTAAGAATTGACTCTATGGCAATGGGTTTGGTTTGTTTTTTTTTTTCATGCAAATTCTATGTTTAACCAAGGAGCCCTGGCGGCGAGTGGTTAAAGCAATTAACTGCTAACTGAAAGGTTGGTGGTTCAAAACCAACAACAACTCTGAAGGAGCAAGATGTGGCAATCTGCTTCCGTAGATATTTACAGCCTCGGAAACCCTATGGGGTTGCTGTGAGTGAGAATCAACTCGACAGTAGTGGATTTGTTTGTTCAACTAGTCTTAATAACATTCTCAAATCAAATTACTTTCCTATTTGTAAACCTCAGCTGTACCCTGTATCTCGTCAGAAAAATCCTGAACTCCTTAGTATGATATCCATTAGACTGGTCCCAGGCTCAATTTATTCACCACCCAAAATCTGTATACTTTCTTCTCTTCTTAGTCTTCCTAGATGGAGACCTAGCTCCCTAGAAACTGACTCAGTCATGGAGTCATGCTGTATAGAAGTCCATGCCTGGAGACCACCACCAGCTACCTGGCCAGACTGAATGACTATAGCCTGAACCACTATACTATGTCCACTAACGAGTGAGTGAGTTAATGAGTCAATAAACAGGTAGGTAATAATATCATAAAATCTTCCTTAAAGTTTGACATTCTTAATTACAAAAGAATGTTCCAAAAGAATATTCCAGATGTCATACATTTAGATAAAATTTCCACACAAATTACTACCTTTAACAGTGATACCAAGCATTGAATTATTTTGTCTAAAGCCCTCTGTTGGTGCTGTTTTTAACGACTCCTAGATGTTTGCCTTGACTTATAAGTGAGAGCTAAAAGCTTATCATTATGATACAGTTCAAACTATGTTTTTCAAATGTTTTTACTTTATATTTATATTCTCTCAATATCCCTTTTGCTCTTGGTGGTACATATAGCATCCATGAACTTTTTCAGTCTCTGGGGTTTATTGGGAAGCTGCTGTATCACTGACAGTGTATGCTGCCACAGGGCATGGGCCTTTACGAGTGTTCAAAATGGAAGAAATGGGCATGTGCTGCAAATTACAGTTTTTACAAGATATTGTATGAGATGTCTGAATTTTGGGCAGGGAAAACAGAAATTTTGAAAATTTTTGTTTCACATATGTACCAACAGACCTCGGTGGGGACTCTCAGGTATAATTAGTGGTACTTCATATGCCCCACTAAACACTTAGGGTAGGCTTGTGGTAAGGACCAAGAAAAAATTCAGAATATCTACCAAAAATTAGACACACTCAATGATTCAGCATGCTTCCATTAATGAAAACACATAGGATCAACAAAAAATTCAAAGCAAAAAATAATTAGGTCACCAAAGGGTTAAATGTATCACTTCCTGCCACCAAATTCATATAGCTCCAAAACACAGCTCTATGGTTTATTCTTAGTGTTTTGACACTTCCTCACCACAAAATGCAGAAAGTCTCCTGCGAATCTGGAAATTCATTAGTGAAATACTTTTATTTATATCATTTACAAGAATGTGTTATGTATGTGTTCATATTGCTGAACTATACTTTTTATGTTTTTCCATTTGGATACTTACTCTGAGCAAACTAGGGAGAAAGCCTCCAAAAAATGAGAAAACACATATGAAAGGGACATGAAAAGCTAAAACTCTTCCTTAATGAAAAATATGATCATTGTAATTATTATTTTGTTTAATTTCTATATGTATTTTAATCCAGTTCTATGCATAGGCTAACAGCAACACAATTCTTTTTAGCACCAAATCTTCAGTATCCTTTGTCAAAGACTTTATTTGCCAATAGTGTCCTCCCCACAGGAGGTATTTTCGAAAGCAGAATTGGCATAGTGACACTTAGGAAAATAATTCAGAGGGAGAGGATGCTGTTGGCAAACTAATGTAGAAGATGTGTTATTTGCGTAAAAATACAGTACATTATATTCTTTGGACAAGTTTGTATAAATCCATATGGGTTAATACACATTAGATGGATTTGTCAGGCTTGGGTCTCCCACTAACTTCCAGGCTGTGCAATGATTCTTTTCTTCACCATTATCAATACCAGCTTGGTTAGTATGAATGTGATCCTGACCAGATATTTTCTTGATGCTTTCAGAAAAGAGTCACGATGTCTAAATGAAGTGCAGTCACACTAGAAAGAAAACAGGCTGGTGGAAGAGCCTAGATTTCAGTCTTGACTCTTCCACTTTCTGTATGTGTGACTGATAGCAATCACTTCACTACCTGAGCCTCGATTTCCTCATCTGTAAGTATAGGGTCGCTATGAGTTGAAATTGACTAGACGGCAACAGGTTTGGTTTTTTTAGTTTTTAAGTTGGGAATAACAATTTTAAACTCATTTATATGCAGAATGAATAAATATAACGTGTGTCAAAGATTTTATAATCTGTAACATATGTATTATAAACATTATGTTTATTTTTCTTCTCTAGTCTCAGCAGATCTGTGAAAATTTGAGGAAAGACCAGGGTCCATTCAAGTCATATATAAAATTCATTTCATACAACTGGAAACAATTACCAAGTACTTATTACGTGCTAAGAACTGTGCTAAGCATTTTACATGCATGATCTTATTCAAAACTCATAAAAAATCATATTATTATGATTCCCATTTCTGTCGAGGAAGCTGAGTCACAGTAAACCTAAGTAATCTTCTTTTGGAACTAGCCTAACAAAATGAATTGAACTTTTTTTTTTTTTTTTAATAGGGGAAGATATTGAATTACTTTGTCAGGCCAGAGAAAGGGGAAATGAATCATTTAATGCATCAAGGACTATCTTCAGAAATAAAAACAGTACATTTTGTTGATGTAGCAAAACAAAGTAAGAGGTAAAATAATTTAAATCCTTTGATGTAAGAACATGCAAATGAACAAACCAAAAAAGGGATTCCGATTTCTGGGATTTATTATCGCCAATGCAGGTATCATAGAATCACAAATATCAAAATCTTTAGAGGCTGCTAGTCCGATGTCTCCTGATTTCAGCCTGTGGTTTTATCCCCTGGGAAACATTCTCCAGAAATAGGCTTGTAGATCAGTCATTTTTAGCAGTTATGTTTCTCTCTGGAATACATGAGAAATGATGTTCACAAGCACAATAAACATATGTAGACTCAAGAGCTGAGAAGTGAAAAACCAAGTTACCGGTTATGTGCAAAACTTAGCATGACAATTATTAAAACAATCCATTCACCCCAATTTAAGAACACATATCAGAATATAATATGTGATGTCATTATAAAAATAATCTAAATTATTCTTTATTTTAAAAAGGGAATCCTTTCCAAATTTCATTCCTTCAAACTACATAATTAGCAAATTACTTGCAGCACAACAGACTGTCATGAGGCTGAGGTTAAGAATCTCTGCTCCCCCGTACATTTCTATAAGTCAAATAACAGCTCATATCAGTTTGCTTTGGTTCAAAGTGGCATAAAACTTAAAGTAACATAAATAAAAATTGGAAATTTACTTCTTCTAAGCATCTTACTAGCCCTGGTGACGCAATGGTTAAAGTGATTGACTGCTAAATAAAAAGTTGGTGATTTGAAACCACCAGTGGCTCCAAGGGAAAAAGATGTGGCAATCTGCTTCCTTAGAGATTTACAGCCTTGGAAACCCTATAGAGTCTCTATGAGTGGGAGCCAACTTGACAGCAGTAGGTTGGAAGCATCTTACTATACGTTACTACATCCAGATACCTGTGTTACTTCAGGCATAGTTTAAGTCAAAGGTTTAACATGACACCAAGGTCCCAGCTTCTTTTCTAGGCTATTCTTTACCATCCTTCCTCTTTCCTGTCTGCACTGCATCCTCATATTGCCTCTTCCTTCCACTGTGACAGGAAAAATGTTTCCACTAGTTTCAGACTCCACATTGTCAAATACATTGATCATGGAGGAGAGCACATTTGTCCCAAAATGCCCAGCAAAAGTACTGAGATTCACTCTGGTTGGGTCAGGTTCACATGCCTAAACCTGAGCCCGTCACTATGGTCTAGAATGGACTGCACTGACTGGTTTAATCTTGATGACATGTTTTGCACCTGGAGGCAGGAGGCAAATTGGCTTCCCTGATATCATAGATTCTCTTTCAGTAACTCCCTCAAAAAATCAGAAGTTGTTAGGAAGAGGGAACAACAAGGGTTTTGCTAGGAATTAACCCCAAAAAGTTCACTCTTGAGAACTCACTCTCTCTGCAAAGAGCACCTTCCACTTTTACACAGCTTGATAGAGGTTCCTTCCCTTTCTTATGCTTAAACATTTGCCCACAGATCCCATACATTAATCCAAGTTTTTCCCATGGCGAGCCACAGAATAGGTTCTATCCTTGCTGTATACTCTCTGTGGCTGATATTTATCAATAGAATAGCTTACTGTCATAATTTACTCCGTGAATAGACATTCCTTGAATAGTAAAATTTAATGTCTGTTATTTTTGATGGACTTAAATAAGGATATCTCAGGAAACTAAAATACAGGTATATTAATACTCAATTTATCTGCTGATTTTCAAAGGAACCTAGTGATTTCTGAGGTCCTATCTTGACATTTCATAGAGAAATCCCCTATATAAGTATTAATCAAAATGCATTCAATATTCTGTAGCTTATAAAATAAATTATAATCAATGTGACTAGCCTCTTTATTTCTGGATGGGGAAAATAGATGTTATTTAACTTACTTAATGCCAGGTTGACAGTGAACAATGGAATAGCTGAAGTTCTGGGACCTTGAGTGGCATCATTTTAAGCCCTTAGTTCTTTGCATCAGGAAGACTGAGGAAACATTGTTAATTCCCTTTTTGGTTTACTGAAGGGCTTTTCCTCACTGCAGGACCTTAGAGATGGAACTAGATCCTTGCCTCTCTCTAGGACTATGAAATGGTATTCCTTTCAGGTCAGTTAACCTTCTTCTAAAATTCCCTTATTACACACCAATATTTTCTTAAAGGGGCACTGCCTTTTTCACACTAGCTCTTTTCTCATTTTCCCTGGAAAGGAACGATATCTTCATTCTCTGTGGTAGGAGGGACATTGACCTTAGAAGAGGTAAGGAACAGGGCTGAACCTAGAAGTCTTCTTAGACTGTTGCTGTGAAGTACACCAAATGTTAACCATGGAAGAGTATTTAAAATTATGCTAGTAATTTTTCCTCATCCCAAATCTGACAGATGAATTGATAGATGTGTCACAAATCATTTCTTTTTAGTTAACAGATGGTGTGTTCCAATTAGCTGTTGTTACATTTTGTATTGTGATAGGTCTACTGGAAGGGACTTTGTGGTACCCCAACTATGAAAACAGAACTACTCACATTCTCTTCTGGAATGAAATGCTCTTTTTCAGTCTTACTTTGGGTGAAATCAGAAATAAAAAATGGCCTCGTGCATGTGCACACACAGACACACACACATTTACACACATGCACACACATACTACATATTGTCAATTAAATTGCCAACAAATAATAGAAAAGATTCATATATTTCATTATATCAGCCATGGCACCAAGTATATCTTTGAAAAGTTAAATCCATTAATAATTTCTTGGGGAAGGTAGAAAGAAGAAATAGATTACAAACATGAGTTCTCAGCATACTGTTACATGTCACCATTGGGGATGGAAATGGACACAAACTAGTCAACTTAACCTTTGAAAACAGTTGGCTTAACCCCAAAACTACTAATAACTGTATTAAGTTAGCAGATTATTGTTATCAGGTCAGAATCTGATTAGTTAAGAGAAAAATTTATAGCTGTCATACTATCGTTTGCATTATCTATTTTAAAAGCCCAGATTTTACAAGAATAGATAAGATGATAGGATTGTTTTTTATTAATGATAAATAATTCACTCAAATATAAAAAGTTGATTCCTAGAAATAGTCTCCAGTGTATCTTCCTAATAGCAACAGTGAAACTTATAATAAGGAAGTGTGTCAGTCTCCCTTATGAAAAGATTTTTGATGTTTATGAATGCTTATCTAAGACTCAAAAAATACTATTTAGACACTATGTAACCAAAAATTAGCATTGTGTTCTAATAACATGGACTAAAATGTGCGTGCAAGAAACCATGTTATCAATATTATGGAACTAAAGATGGGTTTCTGAGATTTTTAGGTAACCAATGGGAAAAATAATTTTCTTATAAGGTTAAAACAGAACTGAAAATGTTAGGTTCAAACTATACATCGAATTCAAGTGCATACTCTACAACACCCCCTTTAAATGTTAACATAGTCTGGAATGTAATCATAATTCATAGACTATAAGACACGATTGTTAGACACACATTAGTTAAGGTATTATTTGAAATAATAAAAAAAAATCACTGCCAATTAAACTATGACACATTGCTTTCTTGGTATTTATATTTTATACTTATTAAAGCCTTCTTTTAGACTTAATTAGACATGGATTTTTTTTTTTTTTTATATATATCACTCATGGGCATACATCAAAAAAAAGCAGAATGATTTGCTTCAAGTATTCTACACTTCTAGCTTCTCCACTTCTAGCACCTTACTCCTTTGAATCAACGTGAGAGTCATGAATGCTTGTTCTTTCTATACTTTATCCTCCGTGTTATCAATAGCATTGGCAAGATGTTGTTGTTATTAGGCGCCATAGAGTCAGTTCAGACTCATAGTGACCCTACATACAACAGAACGAAACACTGCCTGGTCCCGTGCCTTCCTCACAATCGTTGTTGTGCTTGAGCCCATTGTTGCAGCCACTGTGTCAATCCATCTCATTGAGGGTCTTCCTCTCTTTCGCTGACCCTCTACTTTACCAAGCATGATGTCCTTCTCCAGGGACTGATCCCTCCTGATAACATGTCCAAGGTATGTGAGACGTAGTCTCGCCATGCTTGCTTCTAAGGAGCATTCTGGTTGTACTTCTTCTAAGACAGATTTGTTCGTTCTTTTGGCAATCCGTGGTATATTCAATATTCTTCACCAACACCACAGTTCAAAGGCATCAATTCTTCTTCGTTTTTGTTTTTTGTTTTTTTTTGGCAAGATGGCATTACTTAAAAAAAACAAAATCATAAAAAAAAAACAAAGTTCTTAAATCTGCTGTGCAATAGAGCATCACTAGCCTACTTCAGGAATATTGCTACACAGCTGATCACCACCTTTCCTCTTCCCACAGTCATTTAATTCCCGGGGGTTAAAACCTCAGGACTTTCTCCCAAGCCAGGGATTACCATTCTGTAAATTTAATGCTGACATTTCCTGATGCTTGGGAATATATTGAAAATCATAACTATGATAGTAATATTAAGACACCATCGCATTAAAGAGACATTCCAATTCAAAGATGATATAATGGGTAAGGAAAATGTTCCTAAGAAATTCAAAAATAACACTTCTGAACATTTTTAGTGACAGAAATTTCAGTAATTCAAAACATAGCCTATTCTTTAGATAATTATTCCTGTTAGAAAGTTTTCTCAGGTGTTGAATTAAACTCTGACCCAGTAGCTTTAAACTGTGTCTTTTAATTCTGCCACTTGCAATCTCACAAAAACAACTCAATCAATCTACTAAATTAAAGCCCTCCAAATATTTTAAGACAATTTTTCAGTTTCTACCTTGTTCTCCCAAGAGTCTTCTCTCAGGTTAAGTATGTTCATTTCTTCAAAATCATTCGTCATATCAATTCTTGAACAAATACATGCTGGATGAGTGATATGTGATAGGCATCATTTTAGACACTGGTGAAACAAGTTTTGACGTGTGTGTGTGTGTGTGTGCAGTGTAAGGGATTGCTTTTGTGTGTGTGGCCTTTCTTGCCACGGTCTTGTAACTCTCACTCAGGCGATTGGGTGGGATTGCAAATAAAGCAGTTGGGGCCCATCAAGGGAATTGGTCAGTTTTGCCTTAAAATAGAGACAATCCCAGAACAGAGAGAGGATCCTACCACCACCAAGGAAGAACAGCCAGGAGTGCAGAGGGTTTCTTTTGGATCTCGGATCCCTGTACTGAGAAGCTCCTGGACCCAGGAGACAGAGAGAGAGCTGCAGCCCTGAAGATGGTGAGAAATCGTAGCAGATAAGCAGTGGGAGGAAAGATCATTCAGTCGGTTTCCCAGCCCACAGACAGACAAAGTTGAGTGCCTTTGGGCAGAGGCAGAGGGCCAGGGAGAGGTGTGCCTGCAAGCGTGGCTGGGAAGAGGCTGTCCTGACGGAAGAACTGTATCCTGAGCGTTCCTGAACCTGAATTGTAACCTGTTACTTCCCTAGTAAACCCCATAAAAGTGAGTAGTGTCTGTGAGTTCTGTGTGGCCATTGCAATTAATTATCGAAACCAGCAGAGAAGTAGACAGTGCCGTGGGAAGGACGGTTGGCGTCAGAATTGGTAAAGATGGCAGAGAGAGGAGACATGTCTGACCTCTGCCTCATAGGAATCAGCCTTGGGCTGTTGATGTTGATTATCCTTCCCCCTTCCCCCTCATGCCATTTTTACAGTATGTTTAGGGAGGTGATATGTGTGTGCGTGTGTGTGCGCATATGATGGAGAGTCCTGAAGCAAAGATTGTCCATTAGATAACTCCCATAATGGGCAGAAATAGTGCAGTTCTAGACCCTATTATGCTCAGCTAATGGCTGGGGAACAGACCTCAGTCTGTGGCAGATGTGAAGGAGTCTCACCCTCCAGCTACACTCCTTCCAGAAGCATCTCTTGAAGAAATCTGATCAACACCCCTTCATGACTGTCACAGGTAAACATTTAGTACTAGTGCTATAAGAGGGAATACTTTTTTTTTTTTTTAGTTTTAGGGAAGATTCTGTTGAAAATGTTCCCTAAGACAACAAATTTTCCCGCTAGAATGAGTCATATCTTAAAGCTTTTTTATATGTCTATTAAAGTCACATTTTAATGCAAAAGTCAAACCGAAAAAGTATGCACAAACAGATAATATAATTACACAATATGGCAAGTTCTATGACGTTTCCTTATGATGCCTTTGGGGAAAAAAATGAAGAGAAAGGACTTTTTTGTAGTTTAAATAGATCAATTTACAATTTTTAATGGGCTTGCCCCAAAATACTGAGTTATTGTTCATTGTTAGTGCACAAAAAATTTTAAGTGACTTTTTGCAAGACTTTGTCCTTACCTATACCCCATTCAAATTTTTTGTTTTCTTTTAACCATTTACTTAAATATGTGAAAGACATCAGTAGGTAGTTAGAAGATGATGGAGCAAAATGACTATCTTGGGTGCAATAGATTTAAAAAAAAAACAATCAGCTTCCAAAATAATCTCAAGTGGCTATTATAGCAAAAATTTTAAATAGGAAAAGATTTATGTCTCATAGTTCCAACACCATAAGTGCAAGATGGTGAGAATCACATTCTGTTCTGCTGTGTCCAGAAATACTGCATTCAGATTTGGATGTCACGTTTTGAAAAGATCATTGACAAATGGAAGTGCTTTTATAGGATAAAAATAGGCCAGGCAGGTGACTTAAAGCTGTGTCATATATTTAAAGTCAGTCAGTAGAGGCAAGTGTTCCATTGGTCTTAGAATTCAATCCTAAACTCCTGGGCATGGGCAGCAAATCCTTCTTTTTGTTTTTTCAAACACATCAAATATCTTCCTGCCTCAGGAACATTAAATTTGTCTTCTCTCCACCTCCTCTATCTCTAACTTCAGTACAACCAGTCATCTCACTGTGCCTGAGGAGGTGCAAAGGTACATGTAGACACTCACTGGGGAATCACTGTCATCATAGCTTTCGAGAGAGATAGACACAACATGTATCTGGAGTTTGAATATAACATTGGAGCCTGCTTCTCTCTGGGCTATTATGAGAAAAAATACTTGAAAGAAAGAGGTGGGCCATAGAGACGGTGTACACCAGTTGGCAAACCGCCCAGCTCTTCTTTGGAGGAATACCAATGAGTGAGTTTCTCATGAGTTAAATGGATGTTGCAAAGTTAAGCCATATTTGTAGTAACTTACACAAGAGAGTGGCTTGAAGAGGAGAAAAGACTTTCTTTGTAAAAAGACTGTAGGATGAATTACTAGTGGCAGCAATTGCAGAGTATAGCTCTCTCATCAAGAAAATAGGCAGTACATAGAGTCCTAGGCCAGCTTCTTAACAAACAACCAAATCACAAACGTTACTATGAGAGACGCAGCATTTGAGTATCTGCTACACAACGGATATTGATGACGAGATTATCACAGCACAGACCAATGTGAAAATTTGGCTCCTGTTTTTGCCAATCATCTCTCCCGTTATCCTGATTCTAGAGGATCCCACAAAAATAGGATGGGGAGATAAAGGAAGAGACAAAGGAAATACCACATTCCCTTTCCCACTTTGGGTGATACTTGGAAAGAGGAGACAAGCTTTGAATGGAAGAGGTAAAACTTTGCTTTAGCCTGGGCTTATTTTTGTACTATCTAGGAAATGTGACTTCACTATAAAATTATACTATTTTTATACTGAAAATGGACGGAATAGTATAGGATTTATCAAGATGTTATGATTTCATGGGAAGAGAATATTGATCTTAAAAGACTTTATTACTTTATTGGCAGAAGTTGGAGGTAAAATAAAGTTATTTTCTGATACTTCTTGTTGTTGTGTGCCATTGAGTTGAACACAACTCATAGTGACCCCAAAGAACAGAGTAGAACTTCCCTATAGCGTTTCCAAGTCTGTAATCTTTATGGAAGCATATTGCCACATCTTTCCACATTTTTCTCCCACTGAGCGTCTAGTAGGTTTGAACTTCTGAACTTTTGGTTAGCAGCCGAGCACTTAAACACTGTACTACCAGGGCTCCTCTTTCCTGGTACTATAGGGCCACATTCAGCCCACTCTATTCACTGATTGCATTGATATATCCTAATACCCATTAGTTATTTACGCTTGGATTTCTCATAGATACCTGAAACGTGTCCACAACCGAACTCTGAATTTTTCCCCTAAATTTTTCCTTCTCAGTCTCTTTTTCTTTTCATGCTAGAAGATGGTATCCATTCAATAGCTCAAACTAGATATCTCTTTCTTTCAACCTCCTGTCATGAATAAAAGAGTTAATCGTATCATTTCTGATTTAATATGTATGCCATGTGTGTCTGCTTCTCTCCACATACATTGATTCTACTCTAACACTGTAGTTATCAACCACCAATTTTGCCACCCAGGGGGCATTTGACATTGTCCGAAGATATTTTTGGTTGTCATGACTGAAGGGATTGCTGACACTAGGGATACTATTAATCATTCACAAAGCAGAGGGCACATCTAAATACGAGGAATTACCTGTTTCAAAATATCATTAATGCCGAGGTTGAGAAATCCTGTCTAACACAAGCTACCATCGTCACTAGATGGTCTGCCTTGTTTCATTCCTGTCCTTTTCAAATCTATTCGCTACACAGAAGCCAACAGTCTGTTAAAAACATGGATTGTGTTGTATTATTTTCCTGTATAGGGTTTCTAGTTGATTAAAAATAAAATCAACCTTCTTACTGTGACCTATAACATTTTCTCTAAAAGACCTGACCCTTGTCTATCTTTCCCATTTCAACTAGATTTTTCTCCTTCTTACACATATGTTTCTATCCTGGTGCCTTGTTTCTATCCTAGAACTATAGAAGTGCTTCTTGTCCCTCTAAGACAGTTTATTCATATTCTTCCCTCAGTAGGTAACTATTCTATTCACTTTTCCACTAACTAGTCCTTGTTCAACCTTAACAGCTCAATTTTAGTGTTATCACCTCAGACAAAAGCCATTGCTGAGGTTTTATCTTCTTTATTCAATATCTTCCTACTGCTCTTTTCTCTTAACATTTTACTATTAGATACTTGTTTACATACTTATTTATTCCATATGTCCCTCAGTAGTTTTTAATCTCTACAAAGATATTCACTAGAACATACCCAAAAGTCCAATCCAGTAGCTAATACATAGTTAATATTAATATTAAATAAATTATATTTATTAAATTATGAATGAATTAGAAGCAATGGAATCTATTAGTAGTATTTTTTTTTGTAATTGTCTCCTAGTAATCCATTTAGTAAGGTAGCATATGCTTTTGCAAGAGATATATATCAATCAGGAGTTACTGGGTGGTGCAAAAAGATAGCTCACCTGGCTGCTGACTGAAAGATTGGTTCAAGTCCATCCAGTGGTGCTTCTGAAGAAATGTATGGCAATCTACTTCCAAAAATTCAGCCTCTGAAAATCCTATGGAGCAAATTTCTACTCCAATGCACTTGTGGTTGCCATGAGTTGGAATCGAATCAACGGCAACTGGCTGGTTATGTACAATCTACCAATAATTTGTTTAATGAATTCCAAACTCTGGTCCTTACCTCACTCAATCTAATTTTTAAATATCAGGTTCTACAATTTCTTGATATGGTTAAAGATTTGGTAATTATTCCATGTTCTAATGGTACTCTTGCAAGTATGCTAACAACTACATTATTTCTGGTCTGTAAAGGCTGAGAGACTTTGCTAGCAAGAATATCCAAGCAAAAATTTCTGTTAAGAACTGTCTTGAGTTATATAGTATAACTGCAGAACATTTTGAAAGAGCTGATTATGAACATTAGATAGTTTGGTGCAGTCTTCTCTGAAGAGTGACAATTGGAAGAGAAGGTCTCCACTATGTTTTAACTACAAGAGAGGTCAAGCCTAATTCTCTACCCCTTGAATTTACAAAATCTCTGTGTCTGTTTTGACAAACAGATTAGGTTGGAAGTGATGGCTAAATCACCAGAGATGTGGTGAAGAAGCCACCCTTGAAGTAGATCCTCCAGTACCAATCACCCTAGCTGACATCATGTAAGTCAGAGACAAACTACCTAGATAGCCTTTCTAAAATTCTTGATTCTCAAAATTATGATGAAAATAATTGTTTTAAGTTACTAAGAATCAGGGTAGTTTCTTACATCATAATAACTAACAAAATAATTAGGGAAAAAATTAGAAGTAATTTTAGAGAGTGAAAACTTTCTCACCCCCAGATTTTTTTTTTAACCTTACAGCTATTTTATTAAATACTCTCATTGTGAATAGTTGGCCTGCAGATATTTTCATTGTAAATGCTTCCATTCCCATAAAATGGGGATTGTTTAGATTGCTAATGCAAATTAAGCACTTGCTTGTAAAACTGAAGGTAAAGAAAATGACTGTTTTAGAGTGTTTTATGATTTTTAGATGTGGAAAAGGACGATAATGTGATACATAGACTCACGTTGTATTTGGATGTGAATTTTAAACAAAGCTAATTTTACACATAACAATTGTTCCAGAAAGATTCTATTGACAGAGTTTCTGTGGTTAGCAAGCAACTGATAACTCTCCTGTATAAGCTTACCCAATGAAAATATGCAGTTACAGTCCTGCTTAGCCAACTGATAGTATCAGTAATATGTATTATGTTATATTTGTCAAATAAAGGAGAATTGTTCCCTTTGAATTTTAATTTTGAGAGTGGCTAAGTGGGTGTCAATCCTAAACAGGGACTGCTGAAAAATCAATAATTTGAATTTCTAAATGTGTATAAGAATTAAAACCTTAGTAAGAACTGAAAACAACTTTGAACTGACTGAGAGTTTTCAGTAAAATTGTTTTGCACAGTGTTCTACTGTGTCCTATTTACTTGAGATAAGCCTTCTAGCATTCAAGTTAAGAATAGAGATGGGTTGCCTGGATGCAAAGAAGAATAAGACTAACAGCAACAACAGACCAGTATAAGACTGCTGATATCACAGTAAAGGTTGTGTATAGCAGCGGCTTGGAAGGAGGGAGAGAAGCAGTAAGCTGGGCTTTTCTCTGAGTGTTCAGAAAACTCTTCAGAGTTTATATCATCTTTAGGATGAACACTGCGTAGCATAAATGCTAGCTGTATTATCCAAATCTATTCCTTTGGGGAAAAAAATAAAGTTTTGCAATTATCACAGAAATGTGAATACAGGGAGAAAAAACTTTAATGGATGAAAGCAGATTATTTTTAGATTTTTGATCTGTCCATGAGGAACTCTAATAAGGACATTGGGGCTGCACAGTGAGTCTCTCACATAAGTCACTTCAATACTAGCCTTGGTTAAACTGGAAATGGCTGTAACATTCCTGAATAAATCATTTTTTCCTAAGAAGCAAAACATTTCAAGTGCTATTATGGTAGGTTCAGATACTCAATGGCAAAAAAAGACATCAGCAAGACTATGTAAACTGTATTTAAAAATGTGATTTATACACCAAGTCCAGAGAAAATTCTAAACTTCACACTTTATGAAATACAGTTAGATTTTTTTTTTTTTTTTTTCCCTGCTAATAGTGGTAGAGCTATTCACTAGGAGGTACTGGGTCTGGAATTCTGAAAACTCACCAAAGGTAGGACACAGCATTTTTAATGTCAGTGGGGGGGATTTACTGGGAGATTTTTTGATGAGAGAGGAGTCACTCTAGTCAAGGTCTCTTTGTGGGAGACGGCCTTGGTAAATAGCAATCAAAAAGTACCACCTCTCAACGGACATTAGGTCACTGATCTGGCATGAATTATTCAGCCAAGGTCTCCAAAGTCCCTGCTACCCTGGTGTTGCAGGACTTCATGGTGAATAGGAAATGAAATAAGGTTCATGTCTGAATTCTTCTTTTAATGCCCTGTAGAGCTTTTCCTGCGCAAGTTTAAGCAATATTGGCTGGGAGCTGTAGAAAAAAAAGCAGAAACTTTTGCTGCCCATACAATCATTTTCTCTGTGAATAAAAAGAATGTTTCTTTTCTGAAGTTGTCAGTTTTACATCTTTCAAAAGCACAGCAATGATGTGGAAAAATAATTTTTTTTTCTGCCACAGAAAGGGAAAAGATAATAACTACAACTAATTTTTTAAAAAGTACAGGGAAACAGCAGGTTTTAGATACATTTCTTACCATGTTTTTTTTCATTTTTTAATGAGCCTTTATTTTTCCAACATGCAGCATCACTTCATTCAATTAAATGGTTTGGCCAAGCTGATATACAAGCTCTAACTTCTCACCTTTTACCCACCAATCAGATTCAGAGTGTTAACAGTAGCCCTGGATTATTGATCACTGCTCTTGGAAAACTGGAGATATTATCTCGGTTATCTAGTGCTGTTATAACAGACATACCGTAAGTGGATGGCTCCAACAAACAGAATTTTATTCTCTCATAGTCTAGTAGGCTGAAGTCCAAATTCTGGGTGTCAGCTCCAAGGGGAAAGCTTTCTGTCTCTGTCATCTCTGGACGAAGGTCCTTGTCATCAATGTTCCCCTGGGCTAGGAGCTTCTCAGTGCAGGAACCTTGGGTCCAAAGGATGCACTCTGCTCCTGGCATTGCTTTCTTGGTGGTATGAGGTCCCCCTATCTCCCTGCTCACTTCTCTCTTTTATATCTCAAAAGAGATTGGCACAAAACACAATCCAGTCTTGTAGATTGAGTCCTGCTCCATTAACATAACTGCCACTAATCTCATCTTATCAACATCATAGAGATAGCATTTACAATACATACGAAAATCATATCAGATAATAAAATGGTAGACAATCACACAATACTGGGAATCATGGCCTAGCCAAATTGATACACACAGTATCAAGGGACACAATTTAATCCATGACATTGGTCATCTTTAAATAAGTACCAATCCCATGGAGTCACCAGCACAGTGTAGAAACCTAGGAGAGTTAAAGGTATATTAGGTCAGATTTATTCATCATCTAGTTTAGTACAGCCTAGAAATTCAGGTGAGGTACGTAAGAAATGCTGCTCAGCCTCTCAAAAGACTTGTCTTTCTTTCAATTTATCCTTGATTTGGGGAACATGAGTCATGCAACATGAGCCTTATTCCTGAAACCTTAACACCAACTACACTGTATAATAAATATGTATCTATCACATCTGAGCAAATGTGCCCTTAATAATTGGGAAAGACAAAGTTCACCAAGGAAAACAGAAGTTAGATTGGATAATTTGTAACAGATTATTTTTTATTTATTCTTAAATCAGTAATTTCTAATTGAATGTTGTTGTCTCTTTCATTAACTGTCCCTCCTCCAATATTCCATTACTAATGACTCACCAGTCTAGCCCCTCCTCTATATCTCAAACATTTGCATAAAACACAACAGTCTTCATAAAATGACTATCTTTCCAATCCACCAAGATGAAGCCAATTTTAGAGAAATGAGGCAAAACACTAAATCCTATTGAATCTATGAGGGATTATATTAGTTCTTATATTTAAAAACAAGATTGGGGAAGTAGAGGTCTAAATTCAACTACTATCTTGGATTACATGACTGTGGATCTTCCAATTCACTTCAATGTTGTTTAAAAAGCTTTTTAACTCAGCCAAACTCCATGCAGTGTTACAGTGTTAAGCCGTTTGTTAAAAACAAAGATGTGTTTTACTGTGTATAACACATAACCTGACTATAAGTATATATATTTTAATTGTCAAGTGATTTTAGATCTTTTTCAGAAGACATGAGAATATTGTCATGATCATGATTATTAGATTTTGTAGAACAGCGAAATTATGGGAAAATAAGAGTTTTGGCATTTTTCCCAAAGTACTCCAAAACAGGAAGAAAAAGCTGTGGGTGATTTCACTCCTTTAACAACCAGAGGAATTCCCTTTAAAGAATTCTCACCTTCAAAATTAGAACTAAATGCCTAATCTCTAGATATAAATATGGTACTCAGCTTGATATCACAAGTCTATTCTGATGTCATACACAGATATAGTGGTATAAATGATAAAACAGATGATGTTGGAACTGAAGTCTTGATATCACTGTATTAATACAATATTCAGATAATAATATTAAAAGAATTGATTATATACATATACTAACCTAGATAACTTCCCAGGATATTGACCATAATTGAGGTACTCCCTGGCCTTGCAAGAATGTGGTACTTGAGGGACCTCATACCACCAAGAAAGCAGTGCCTGGAGTACAGTGCGTCCTTTGGACCTAGGGTCCCTGCGTGAAGAAGCTCCTAGTCCAGGGGAACACTGATGAGAAGGCCAACAGAGAGAGAAAGAGTTCCCCTGGAGCTGATGCCCTGAATTTGGACTTTCAGCCTACCTTACTGTGAAGAAATAAATTTCTCTTTGTTAAAGCCATCCACTTGCAGTATTTCTATTGTAGCAGCACTAGATGACTAAGACAGAATTTGGTACCAAGAGAGTCAGGTGCTGCTCTAACAGATACCTAAAATGTGGACGTGGTTTTGAAACTGTAAATGGATACAGCAGTGGCAGCAGCAAAGGACCAGCAGCAGCAGAGAACCTGCAACAGCAGAGAAGCGGCAGTGGCAGAGAACCTACAGTGGCAGAGGAGCAGCAGTGGCAGAGAACCAACAGCAGCAGAACCAGGAGACCAATGAGAAAAGGCGCTGGAGCCGACCCATGGAGCGAGAGAGCTGAGTGCCTGTGCGCACGAGGCTTTCTGGTGGAGTGGGGTGCCTCTAGGCACTTATTGGTGGAGCTACTGAACTTTGGAACACTTGCCCCAGCAGGGCAGATGCAGGCGTGAGGCCCGAGTGCCAAGAGGCGACAGGAAACAAAAGCAGAAGCTGAAGGACAAGGGACACAAGAAGCTGAGCTGCCTCAGTCTCAAAAGGTATGGTCATGACCTCAGGGGTTTCTCAGGGTGGAGCCTTGGCCTCTGGTGTTTCTAAGGGTGGAGTTGCCACTCAGATGGACTGGGAGAATGGTGCGCCTAAAGCCAAGGGAGCAGAGTTGCTGTCCCAGCAGGCCTGGAAGGCAGAGCTGAAGCTCAGGGCTGAAGTGGCCTCCACTCAAAATCCAGAGACTGTGGCCAATACCTAGAGTCTAGAGGTGGAGGGCAGGGCTATTGTGTAAATTGTCTCGGAGGACAGAAGATTATTTTCAAAGCCTTGAGGGCTAACATAATGTGTTCTGCTGACTTGTTTTGTGCCTGTAATCCCTTCTTCTCCTCCAGTTTCTCCAATTTGTAATGGAAAGGTCTAGCTTGTGCCTGTTCTGCCATTGTACCTTTAGAAGCAGATTAACTTGTATTCTAGATTTCACAGATGAAGAGGAATTCTTTTATTTTGGACTTGGAATTAAGACTTTTGCTATGATATGATGAGATGAATATGTTTTCTACCTTGCAAGGATGTGATTTTTTTGGGGGCCAAAGGGTGGAATGTCATGGGTTGAATTATGTCCCCCAAAAAATGTGTCTATCAGTTTGGCTAGGCCATGATTCCCAGTGTTGTGTGGTTGTCCTCCATTTTGTAATTGTAATTTTACATTAAAGAGGATTAGGGTGGGATTGTAACACCACCCTAAGGGAGATCACATCCCTGGTCCAACGTAAAGGGAGTTTCCCTGGGGTGTGGCCTGCACCACCTTTTATCTCTTGTAAGAGATAAAAGGAAAGGGAAGCAAGTGGAGAATTGGGGACCTCATACCACCAAGAAAGTAGTGCCAGGAGTACAGCACATCCTTTGGACCTAGGGTCCCTGCACAGAGAAGCTCCTAGTACAGGGGAACATTGATGAGAAGGCAAACAGAGAGACAAAGACTTCCCCTGGAGCTGACGCCCTGAATTTGGACTTTCAGCCTACCTTACTGTGAAGAAATAAATTTCTCTTTGTTAAAGCCAAAAAAAAAGAAAAAAAAAAAAAAGAATGTGGTACTTGGACAGAAGTTAATAATCACATCATCTACCCAAGTATTATCTGCATTGATGCCTCCCAAGGTTTCTATTGTTCTCTGGCCCATAGTTAGTTGCATCTTCCAGAAGATAGCAGAAAGTAAGCTGTTTCATACGAATAATCAGGGTCAAGTAACCTGACTCCCCTGAAGATGAAAGGTAGGATCCCATCATCCTACAATAAATACCTTAGGGTAAGTCCTACCATGCCTAAGTTTGACCAAGAGAAGCCAACTTTCTAGTTTGCCCCTTTGGGTGTCTTTTGTATAAGGTTTGCTGGAATTCCACCCCTTTCTACCTCCTTATTTAGAAAGAGTTTCCCACTATTTTCTTTCTTCCTAATGCAGTCTCTGGATGCACTGGGATGCTAGAGAAAAGAAGTCTTGGATAGTTTAAGACCTCACTCTGTAGTTCCAAGACAGTAGAGTAACTTCAGGAGAAGTCATAATTTAGATCCATTAGATCCAGAACCCTACTGAGGAGACAACCAGTCAAGATTGACCCTGGAGTTCTCTCTGGATTGTTTGATAAAAAGTAGGGTAGGAAAGATATGCCCACTCCCCCTTCCATCAAGAGAGCCTAAAATTTGACATAACCTGGGGCTTTCCTTCCAATCAATAGGAGGAATCAAATCTAAACTCAATGTCCCATTGGTTCAGGGTCCCTCAAGCTCTCTAAGTGCTAGATAGCTAACTTATATATACAGTTCTCTAAACCTCTGGAATCAAATATAAGACTGTATGGCTATTGAATCTGAATCTTTTCTGTCTTCCTCATTCCATTTAAAGCTTCTATCAAGAATGGAGAAAAGTAGGAGTCAGATCTGCACTCTTCTAGTAAGGTTCATCCCCATAGAACATTCTGCTATATCCTTGTTGACCCTTTCACCTCTAAGTCCAACCTGAACCTAGTAATACCCCAGGTTGAAAAGATTCTCACTAGTTTCTATTCTGGGTGTACATATTGGTCTCTTTGAAAGGAATTAATGGAATAAAAGAATTAAGGGAGCACAGTGCAAATCCTGTATCACACAAAACTACTCTGTGTTAATATCAGGAGGCCCCTTTGACTCAATGCTTTTAATTCTGTTAAATAAAAACAAACTGAAAATAACCAGTTTATTTAGCTCCAGTCAAATACCAAATACTATTCAAAAGTAGAGGACTGGATAATTATAATTATGGAATCCTGTGTAGCTATTATATGTTTTAAATAATATTTTGTTTTAAAGAATATTTGCTGTAGTAAAACATATATACATATATACATATATATGAATATATATAGAGAGAGAGAGCCCTGGTGGTGCAATGGTTAAGCACTCAGATGCTAACTGAATGGTCAGAGGTTCAAACCCAGTAGCCTCTCCATGGGAGAAAATACCTGCCAATCTGCTCCTGTAAAGATTAAATCAAAACCAAACTCACTGCCGTTGAGTCAATTTGGACTCATAGTAACCCTATAGGACAGAGGAGAACTGCCCCTTAGAGTTTCCAAGGCTATAAATCTTTACAGAAGCAGACTGCCACATTTTTCTCCTGCAGAGAGACTGGTGGGTTCAAACTGCTGACCTTTTGGTTAGCACCAGAGTGCTTTAACCACTGTACCACCAGGGATTCTTTCTGTAAAGATTACAGCCTAGGAAACCCTATGATGCAGTTTACTCTGTCATATTAGGTCACTATGAGTCAGAATCAACTTTCTGGCAAACAACAACAAATATATATATATATATTTCATGAAAGTATTTTGTAGTAAGTATATAAATATGAATATTTTCAAATTTATATATCTACTACAAAATATTTTTATGAAATATATATTTTAAAAGGCATAAAAAATGGAAAATAAATAAACTCAAATATTAACAATTAAAATAAATAAATAAAACCCTTTGCTTTCAAGTTGATTCTGACTCATAGTGACCCTATAGGACAGAACAGAACTGTCCTATAGGGTTTCCAAAGAGCGTCTAGTGGATTCAATCTGCCAACCTTTTGGTTAGTAGCTGAACTGTTAACCACTACACCACCAGGGTTTCCATTAACAGTAGTGTCTCTAGAATTAATATGTGTAACTCCTAATTCTATCTGCTAATTCATGCTTTTCAAGTATCTAGATAAGCATGCATTTATTTTTAATTCAAAATATAGAGAATTTTAAATAAATACAATTATACATATGCATGTATTTTTATATTCATCTCTATGGGAGGTTTGAGATTGACATTGACAGGGTAGTCTAATGGCTAAGTACAGGTAGTCCTCAATGTACTCCAGTTAAGACAAACTGCACTTATGATGGTCTTTTTTTGTGTGTGTACATCTTATCATTAGTAATATGTACTATATACATTATGGCAGCAATATTATTTTTTTATTCCTTATAGTAAAGGAAAATTTTTATTACAAAATGTAATGATAAATAAGAGGCCTCCACTGGCATACAAAAATAAAGCTTGAACATACAGGACTATAACCAATATCCCTAGAATGAATGAAAACAAAGTTTTCTCATTTGCTCTTCACATCAACATTGC
This sequence comes from Dugong dugon, assembly GCA_030035585.1. Classification (NCBI taxonomy): domain Eukaryota; kingdom Metazoa; phylum Chordata; class Mammalia; order Sirenia; family Dugongidae; genus Dugong; species Dugong dugon. Next base: position 111,353,383 of record CM057467.1, read on the forward strand.
AAGTTAAATACGTTTTCATTATTTTCTTAGGAAAGAAAACTTTGATCCAGAAATGCACATTTATTTATCAAAATTTATATACTCAATATGTGTCAGGGTCTAAATTTGAACGTTGGTTTCTAGAGTTCCAAACCACCCAAGATTTCCATGATTAACAGCCCACCCTTACACTACACAAGGAGACCTGGTGGCACAGAGGTTAAGTGCTTAGCTGCTAACCAAAAGGTCGGCAACTGGAACCCACCAGCCACTCTGCAGGAGAAAGATGTGTCAGTCTGCCACTACAAAGATTATAGCCTTGGAAACCCTATGGGGCAGTTCTACTCTGTCCTGTATATTTGCTATAGTCAGAATTGACTTGACAGCAACAGGTTTACTCTGCACTGAGGTACCCTGATTTCCTAGTATATTTATTATTCTTTGGTAGCCCAGAATCTATTTCTCCATCTTCTTGAAAGGCACTGTGCTTTCCTTTTGGAAATTACAGCTCTACCTCTGTGGACAACTTGAGTGAAATTTCCTGCCCTGCTTTGTTCTAGCCATATGGTATATACATGACCTAGAGAAGCCAATCAAACCTTCCTCCTGGAATTTTAATCTTAAGCAAAATTTATGTCCTGGAAGAGACATATGGAATACAATAATAATAGTCACCCCTCAACTACTACCAGTATGGAGAGTAGCTGCTGTTATCTATGTAAATCTGGAGAAAAATCAGGGAGAGATGGACATAGGTAGCCTTGATCACTGTGGTGGAAATTATCTAGGCTATTCTTTTCTCTCCATATAAGCATTTTCATAGAGAAAGTTTCTGTAGTAGAATTTTAGTGCTAGGGGTAGGGTGTGGGGGTTTTTGGTAATCATGAATCTTGCTAGAGACTCAGTGATTGAAATAGTCAATAAACCAAACCATCCCGAGGTTCACCCTTCAGCCAAAAATTAGACAGGCCCATAAAACAAAACACGAGACTAAAGGGGCACAACAGCTCAGGGACAAGAACTAGAAGGTAGGAGGGGACAGGAAAGCTGGTAATAGGGAACTCAAGGTCGAAAAGGGAGAGTGTTGACCTGTTGTGGAGTTACTAACCAGTGCCATAAAACAATATGTGTGTACTAACTTTTTAATGAGAAACGAGTTTGTTCTGTACACATTCATCTAAAGTACAATTAAAAAATAAACAAATAAACCAAGCCAAACCCAAACCTGTTGTCATCCAGTCAATTCTTACTTATACCAACCCTGTATGACAGAGTAGGTTTTCCATAGGGTTTCCAAGGAGCAGCAGTTGGATTTGAACTGATGATCTTTTGGTTAGCAGCCAAGCTCTTAACCACTGTGCCATCAGGGGACTAATAGTGCCTGCACATCGCATTAAATTCTAAGATAAGTTACCTGTCATGGATTGAATTATGTCCCCCCAAAATATGTGTATTAATTTGTCTGAGCCATGGTTCCCAGTATTGTGTGATTGTCCAACATTTTGTCATCTGATATGATTTCTCTATGGGTGTTGTAAATCCTACCACTGTGATGTTAATGAGATGGATTACCAGCAGTTATGTTAATGAAGCAGGACTCAATCTGCAAGACTGGATTGTGTCTTGAGCCAATCTCTTTTTTTTTTTCTTATATTTTATTGTACTTCAGGTGAAGGCTTGCAGAACAAATAGTTTCTCATGAAACCATACTACACATGTTGTTTTAAGATATTGGTTAACAACCCCACAACATATTAACCGTCTAAATTCTCAACTTTTTTTTTTTTTTTTTTTTTTGGTGAAACTACACATAGCCAAAGATACACCGTTTCAAAAATTTCTACATGCACATTTCAGTGACATTGACTATGCTCTTCCAATTGTGCTGTTATTCTCACTTAAAATGAAGGCTTACAGAACAAAACAGTTTCTCATTTAACCGTTACTAAAAATGTTCCCTTTGACAATGGTTAACAATCTCACAACACAACAAGAATATCCTTACTCAACCTTGGGTTCTCTATCACCAGCGTCCTAGTCCTCTTCTGCCTTCTGGTCCTTGTCACTGGACTCCTGTACCTCATTAGACTCATTTGGTTTTATGGGGCTGTCCAATCCCAGGATGAACAGTGAACCTCGGAGGTAGTTTCGCCACTGAGCTGAAAGGGTTTCTGGGGGCCATACTCTCGAGGTTTCTCCAGTCTCCTTTAGGCCAGTGAATCTGGTCTTTTTTTTGTGAGTTAGAATTATGCTCTACATCCTTCTCCAGCTCTGTCCAGAACCCTCTGTTGTGATCCTGGTCAGACCAGTCACTGGTGGTAGACGGGCACTGTCTAGCTGTACTGGACTAAGTCTGGTGGAGGCCTTGGTAGCTGTGGACAATTAGTCCTTCGGACTGATCTTTTCCTTGTATCCTGTTCTCTTCATTCTCCCTTGCTCTCAAAGGGATGAGACCAGTGGAATATCTTAGATGGCCACTCACAGGCTTTTAAGACTCCAGACACTACTCTCCAAGGTAGAATATAGAGCATTGTCTTTATAAGCTGTGCCATGCCAATTGAGCTAGATGTTCCCCGAGACCATGGTCCCCACAGCCCTCCACAAAACAATTCGGTCCCTCGGGGAGTTTGGATGTGTCTATGGGGCTTCCATGACCTTTCCTTGTACAGGTTGTGCTACTTTCCCCTGTGTTGTGTACTGCCTCACCCTTCACCCAAGATACCACTTATCTATTGCCTATTTAGTATTTCCCCCCCCAACCCTCACATCCATGGTAACCAACAAAGATTGTTACATTCTGTGTGTGAGCTTTTTCATGGGTTTTTACAATAGAGGTCTCATACAATATTTGTTCTTTTGTGATTGACCTATTTCACTCAGCATAATGTCCTCCAGTTTCATCCAAGTTATGAGATGGTTCAGAGATTCATTGTTGTTCTTTTTCGTTGCATAGTACTCCATTGTGTGTATGTACCATAGTTTGTTTATCCATTCATCTGTTGATGGGCATCTAGGTTGTTTCCATCATTTTGCTATTGTGAACAATGCTGCCATGAACATAGGTGTGCATATGTCTATTCGAGTGACGATTCTTATTTCTCTAGGATATATTTCTAGGAGTGGGATTGCTGGATCGAATGGTATGTCTATTTCTAGCTTTCTGAATAAGCGCCATATCATTTTCCAAAATGGTTGTATCATTTTGCATTCCCACCAGCAGTGCATAGGAGTTCCGATCTTCCCACAGCCCCTCCAACATTTGTTATTTCCAGTGTATTTGATTCGTGCCAGTAATGCGGGCTGAGATGGTATCTCATTGTGGTTTTAATTTGCATTTCTCTAATGGCTAGTGATCATGAGCATTTCCTCATGTGTCTGTTGGCCATTTGAATGTCTTCTTTGGTGAAGTGTCTGTTCATTTCATTTGCCCATTTTTTAATAGGATCATTTGTCTTTTTGTTGTAGAGGTGTTGGATTTTGTAGTAGATTATGGAGATTAGACCTTTGTCTGACTTGTACTGTCCAAAAATTTTTTCCCAGTCTATAGGTTCTCTTTTTACTCTTTTGGTGAAGTCTTTTGAAGAGCGTAGGTGTTTGATTTTTAGAAGATCCCAGTTATCTAGCTTATCTATTGGGGTTTGTGCATTGATGGTTATGGTTTGTATCCTGTTAATGCCATGTATTAAGGCCTGAAGTGTTGGTCCTATTTTTTCTTCTATGAACTTTATAGTTTTAGGCTTTATATTCAGGTCTTTAATCCATTTTGAAGTAGTTTTTGTCTAAGGTGTGAGGTATGGGTCCTGTTTCATTTTTCTGCAGATGGATATCCAGTTTTGCCAGCACCATTTGTTAAAAAGACTCTTTTCCCCATTGGATGGACTTTGGGCCCTTGTTGAAGATCAGGTGACCGTAGGTGGATGGATTTACATCTGAGTTCTCAATTCTGTTCCATTGGTCAATGTATCTGTAGTTGTACCAGTACCAGGCTGTTTTGACTACTGTAGCTGTATAGTAGGTTCTCAGGTAAGGTAGTGTGAGTCCTCCAACTTTATTCTTCTTCTTCAGTAGTGCTTTACTTATTCGGGGCTTCTTCCCTTTCCATATAAAGTGAATGATTAGTTTTTCCATCTCTTTGAAGAATGTTGTTGGTATTTGTATTGGGATTGCATTGTATTTTTAAATTGCTTTGGGAAGAATTGACATTTTCACAATGTTGAGTCTACCTACCCATGAGCATTGTATGGTTTTCCATTTATGTAGATCCCTTTGGGTTTCATGCAGTAGTGTTTTGTAGTTTTCTTTGTATACGTCTTTTACAACCCTGGTCAGATTTATTCCTAAGTATTTTATCTTTTTAGGGGCTATTGAAAATGGTATTGTTTTCCTGATTTCCTTTTTATCGTTCTCCTTACTGGTGTATAGGACTCCAACTGATTTTTGAATGTTTATCTTGTATCCTACTGCTCTGCTGAATCTTTCTATTAGTTCCAGTAGATTTCTCATGGAGTCTTTTGGGTTTTCTGTGTATACTATCATATCATCTGCAAACAGGGACAGTTTAACTTCTTCATTACCAATTTGGATGCCCTTGATTTCTTTTTCGTGCCTTATTGCTCTAGCTAGAACTTCCAGCACAATGTTAAATAGGAGTGGTGATATAGGGCATCCTTGCGTTGTTCCTGTTTTCAATGGGAATGTTTTCAGCCTCTCTCCATTAAGAATCATGTTGGCCGTTGCTTTTGTATAGATGCCCTTTATTATGTTGAGAAATTTCCCTTCTATACCTATTTGTTTGAGAGTTTTTATCAGGAATGGGTGTTGGACTTTGTCAAATGCCTTTTCTGTGTCAATTGAGATGATCATGTGATTCTTTTCCTTCCTTCTATTTATGGGGTGGATTACGTTGATTGATTTTCTAATGTTGAACCATCCTTGCATACCTGGTATGAATCCTACTTGGTCGTGGTGTATTATTTTTTGACATGATGCTGAATTCTATTGGCTAGAATTTTGTTCAGAATTTTTGTATCTATATTCATGAGAGATATTGGTCTGTAATTTTCTTTTTTTCTGATGTCTTTGCCTGGTTTTGGTATCAGCATTATGGTGGCTTCATAGAATGAAATTGGAAGTGTTGCTTCCTCTTCTATGCTCTGAAATAGCTTGAGTAGTACTGGTACAAGCTCTTCTGTAAAAGTTTTGTAGAATTCTCCAGTGAAGCCATCTGGGCCAGGGCTTTTTTTGTTTGGGAGTTTTTTTATTACCTTTTCAATCTCCTCTCTTGTTATGGGTCTGTTCAGAGTTTCAACATCACTTTGTTGTAGTTTTTGTAGGCCGTGTGTTTCTAGAAATTTATCCATTTCCTCTAGGTTTTCAAATTTGCTGGAGTATAGTTTTTCATAATATTCTATTATAATCCTTTTTGTTTCAGTTGGGTCTGTTGTAATGTCCCCCATTTCATTTCTTATTTGGGTTATTTGTGTCCTCTCCTGTTTTTCTTTTGTCAATCTGGCCAGTGGTTTGTTGATTTTGTTGATTCTTTCAAAGAACCAACTTTTGGTTTTGTTAATTCTTTCTATTGTTTTTCTGTTCTTTATTTCATTTATTTTTGCTCAGATCTTTACTATTTCCTTTCTTCTGGTAGTTGTGGGCTTTTTTTGCTGTTCTCTTTCTATTTGTTTGTGTGCTGTAGTTAATGATTTGATTTTGTCCCTTTCTTCTTGTTTGATATGTGCATCTATTGCTATATGTTGTCCTCTGAGGTCTGCCTTTGCTGTGTCCTAAAGGTTTTGGTATGATGTGTTTTCATTCTCATTTGATTCTAGGAATTTTTTTATTCCATCTCTGATTTCTTCTATTACCCAGTGATGTCCAAGCAGGGTATTATTCAGTTTCCATGTAGTTGATTTTTTTCCTTGCTCTTTCTGTTGTTAATTTCTACCTTGATGGCATTGTGGTCAGAGAAGATACTTTGAATTATCTCAACGTTTTCGATCTTGTTTAGGATGGTTCTGTGGCCTAAGATGTGGTCTATTCTGGAGAACGTTCCTTGTGCATTGGAAGAGAATGTGTAATTTGCAGCGGCTGGATGGAGTGTTCTATATATGTCTATGAGGTGAAGTTGGCTGATTGTGCCCTTTAGGTCTTCTGTATCTTTGCTGAGTTTCTTCTTAGTTGTTCTGTCCTTTACTGAGAGTGGTGTGTTGAAGTCTCCTACTATTATTGTGGAACTGTCAATTTCTCTTTGCAGTGTTGTCAGAGTTTGTTTTATGGTTTTTGGAGCCCTGTTATTGGGAATGTAGATGTTTATTACGGTTATGTCTTCATTTTGGATCATCCCCTTAATGATTATATAGTGTCCTTCTTTGTCTTTTATGGTAGATTTTCTTTTAAAGTCTATTTTATCTGAGATTAGAATTGCCACTCTTGCTCTTTTTTGATAGTTGTTAGCTTGATATATTTTTTTCCAACCTTTGACTTTTAATAAATTCACATCTTTGTTACTAAGGTGTGTCTGTTGTAGACAGCATATTTATGGATCCTGTTTTCTTATCCATTCTGTCACTGTACGTCTCTTTTTGGGTGCATTGAGTCCATTTACATTCAGTGTAATTATTGATAGATGTGAGTTTGTTGCTGTCATTTTGTAGTTTTTTTTTTTTTGTTGTGCTGAAGTTTTCTTTGTTCTTCTTACTCTCTTGTGCTGAGTTACTTTTGTTTGTGGATTTTTTTTTTTCATTTCTTTTGTTTTTGTAGGTTTTGTTTTTGCCTAGACTTTATGTTTTTCATCTTGATTTTTATGAGTTGGTTTGTTAACTTTCTTTGTGTTACCATGAATTTTACCCTTATCTTTCTAAGTTTGAAGCAGTCTACCATTACTTGGTTTCGTCTTGCCTTCTTTTTCATTAGAAGGTTCTATACCTATGCCGTTTGTTCCCTCTTCTATTGTTTTGATGTTGTTGTCATTTATTGATTAACTGCTCTGATTCCCTGTTGTATTTCTTTTGGTTTTGGATAGTCCTCGAGAATTCATTTCCTAGTTTGGTATCTGGCTCGTCCGATCCTGCATCCTATGTTCTGCCTGTAAGCTGAAGCTGTTTGTCCTCAGATTGAAGAACTCGTTTTAATAATTCTTGTAAGTTTGGTTTGACTTTTACGTATTCCCTTCATTTCTGTTTATCTCTAAATGACCTAATTTCACCATCAAATTTGAACAAGAGTTTTGCAGGATATATTATTCTTGGCTGACAATTTTTTTCTTTCAGGATTTTATATATGTCATCCCATTGCCTTCTTGGCTGCATGGTTTCTGCTGTGTAATCTGAGCTTAGTCTTACTGTTTCTCCTCTGTATATGACTTCTTGTTTTTCATGAGCTGCTCTCAAGAGTCTTTGTTTGTCTTTGGTTTTGGCGAGTGTGAATATGATATGTCTTGGTGATTTTCTTTTGGGGTCTCTTCTATATGGGGTTCGTTGAGCTTCTTGGATGGCCAGCTTTTCATCTTTCATGATATTGGGGAAGTTTTCTGTCAGCAGTTCCTCAATGATCCTCTCTGTGTTTTCTGTTTTCTCCCCCGTTCTGGAATTCCAATCACTCGTAAATTTTTTCTTTTAATTGTGTCCCACATAACTCTCAGGGTCTCCTCGTTTTTCTTTGTTCTTTTTTCTGAGTTTTCCTGAAACAGAGTTGTATCCAAGTGTTTATCTTCAATTCCACTGATCCTGTCTTCCACTGTTTCAGATCTGCTTCTCAGCCCTTCTGTGGCATCATCCATTTCTGAAAGCTTGTTTTATATCTTTCGGATTTCTAATTGTTGTCTTTGTATAATTTCTAGTTGTGAATTTATTTTGGCATTTTGTTCCTGCATCATCTTCCTGAGTTTTCCAATTTTTTGTCTGTATTTTCTATGAATTTGTCTATTTTTTCCTCATGTTTGTCAGCTTTTTGCTTCAGTTCTTGGAGAATTCTGAGTATTAGAGATTTGAATTCCCTATCAGGTAGTTCTAGTCCATTTTCTTCCAGAGGAGCGTCATCTGGTGTTTTATTTTGGATGCCTACTGGAACCATCCTGTCCTGTTTTTGTAACTGTTTAGATATTGTCTGCTGTTTTGGGGGCATTCAGTAGTTATTTTTCTCATTTATTGATTGTAGGTTTGTTTGTTTTGTCCCTTTTTAAAAAAAAAAAATTTGACTATGTCTGAGCAGGCAGACTGTGTGTTCTTTGTTGTTTGCTCGTTTGTGCACTCAATACTTTTTGCCTCCTTCTCCAACTGGGAGGGTCAGTCACTCAGATATGGTACGGCAGGGCAGGTCTAGCCAAAGAGGAGTTACTGGGACGGGTTGTTTGTGGCACTTACTACAGCCACCAGAGCGGGTCGGTAATCAGTGCAGGGCAGGTTCCAGTAGGCCATGCCTGTGCTGCTTAATAGTGTGATTCAAGTGCACAGTGCAGGTAGGCAGGATGCAGCGGGGAGATTGTTATGTGTGGAGTTAAGATGGATATGGGAGAGAGTAGAGAGGAACAGGAGCCCAAAACATACAAAGAAAGAAAAAGGAATGCTAGGGGAGGTTGCCATTGGAATGGAGAGATGAGAGACGGTTGTTTTGTCTCCCGCTGGATGCTCAGCGAGGCTGCCTCCTTGTACCCCCATTTGCTGGTCTCCGATAGGAGTCCAAGATGGTGGATCCACGCTGCATCAGCTGTTAGGGGACCTCTGCATGAATCTGTCCTTGCTCTCTATTCTCTGTCAGTTTTCTCACTCCATTTGGTGCTTGGCTGAGTTCTTTACCTCTTCATTTGATGTTTTAGGGTTTCAGGATTGTTGTTTTCTCTGTTCGGCTTAGTTTTTCGGATCTTTGCTGTGGAGGTACGGAGTGGTGCTTCTGCCTATAGCGCCATTTTGCCGGAACTTGTCGAGCCAATCTCTTTTGAGATATAAAAGAGAGAAGTGAGCAAAGAGACAGGGGGACCTCATACCACCAAGAAAGCAGCACCGGGAGCAGAGCGCATCATTTGGAACCAGGATCCCTGCGCCTGAGAAGCTCCTTAACCAGCGGAAGATTGATGACAGGGACCTTCCTCCAGAGCCAACAGAGAGAGAGGGCCTTGCCCTGGAGCTGATGCCCTGAATTTGGACATCTAGCTTACTAGACTGTGAGATAATAAACTTCCGTTTGTTGAAGCCATCCACTTGTGGTATTTTTGTTACAGCAGCACTAGGTAACTTAGACAGTACCATTGCAGAATCCCTTTAAACTCTTAATAAACTATTTTTATGAGAGCAGACACTCCCTCTGCTTTGACAAATTCTAGGTTAAGCCAAGGTTCTTGATTCAGAATATAATCAAAGATTCTTACTTCTTCCTTTAAAATAAATTTTAGAAAAGTATGTTGTCCTTGCTGTGAATATCTGAAATGAAAAAGGACTTATTAAGGTATTTCAAAAGTGTGTTTTCATCACATTGTGATAAATGCATTTATCAGAATATTAATGCTAAAGAATTTCTCTTTCTGAAAAATAATAAATCCTTTAAAAAAAATTAAAAGAAAATGGCTCCAGAGTTCATTTGCCTGTCTGGACTCAAAGGTTCTACTTCAATCACCCTATTTTCCTTTCTCTTTACTTCTCATCTGATTCCTTTTCTCCACATCCCCACCTCACTTCTTTATGAAGCATGAGTATATTGTTCTCTCTTTTCTTTTTTTTTTTTCTTTCTTAACTGTCTTTGCTCTTCCTCTCTTGTGTGATTACCAGGCTCCACAGACAGGACAGAAATATGAGTGAAAATGACTTAATAAGAATTTCCTATTCAGAAAAATTTGTCTTCAGTTTTGTTTGTTGATTTCTTCTGAGAAAAAGGCATTCAATTGTGTACCCTAATCATCTCTGAGCAAAACATTTCAAATTGGCCAAGCAGCTGAACAAATGAACACTAGAAACAGACGTGAACAAAAAGATTTCCTGCAGCGGTAAATACAATGATGCTTTTATACTGATAACACTCTAGGGGCAATTCCTGCATTTCTAGCAAAGGCCACTTAAAGTGCAGGTTAACAATGAGAAATCTAGCCCTTTTAAAACAGCATGCATGAATAACATGTTGGTTTGCATTCATCAGTTGGCTTTATGAGTTTTCTATTTTCAGAAACTTGAACAATATAGCTTGGGCTGTTTGAAATCCCTATGCATTAAAATATATTGTTTTAAAAAATAGATCATTGGTTTTCCAAGAGAAGAACCGATTTCTTCCAAGAAGTTCTAACTGATGTATCAGAAAGAATAAAATGCCCTAAAATACTTTCAAAAATGTTTTACCTATTACTACTCAGGTGAAGAGAAAGAGAATATATAATTATCCTGGGATTGGGCCAGGTAACTCTAAATGGTTCACTACTCGATACAAGAAATACCTTTGAAGTTTATATTTATCTTAGGCATTCATATGGATTTGTAGTCTATTCCTCAGTGGTATTCACATTTAATATAAAAAATGTTTTAAATTACTTAGCTTATTTTTTTCTTCTAATCTTTGGAAGACAAATGCCTGTTCAAAAACGTATCATTGTTTATGCTTTGCTTGCATAAATCCTCCTGGGTTGCAACATCATATTCCAGTTAAAGAAGCATAGGACCAAGAAGATGCATTTTCAAACAACTGAAGAGAAGGCCGTATTATTATTTCGGACAGGATACAAATAGTCTATGCAACTTCACTGATTGGATTACTGAGTGTGTCTTAAAAGATACATGCAACCAGGATATTCATGTACTCATTCCTTCAATCAAACAGCAATTATTTACTGAGTTTTTAAATAAAAAAAGAAGACAGATGAAGAACTGATGCATTTGAATTGTGGTATTAATGAAGAATATTGACTATACCATGGACTTCCAGAAGAACGAACAAATCAGTCCTGGAAGAAATACAACCAAAGTGTTCCTTAGAAGCTAGAATGAGAGACTTTGGCTCGCTCACTTTGGACACATCATCAGGAAAGACCAATAGTTTAAAAGGACATCATGTTTCCTAAAGTAAGCAGAGTTTCAGCAAAAATGAGGGAAATCTACCATGAGATAGCTTGACCCAACAGCCACTACGAGGAACTCAAACATACTAACGATCATAAGATAACACAGGACCAGGTAACATTATGCTCTTTTATACAAAACGTTGCCATGAACCACAGCCAAATTGAAGAAACTAACAACAACAACTATGTGCTCTCTGTTGCTACCATCCTGGGATTAGGTGTGGTAAAACAATCAATTAAGTTGTCCCAATGGTGCTTGCATTTTATGGAGACTGCAGGCAATTAACAAATTAGTAAAATAAATATATAAATAAACCAGATAGTTACAGATTGCAACAAGTGCAGTGAGGGAAATAAACAGAGTGATAAAATAAAACCCCTAGAAGAAGCCAATTTGGATGAAGTAATCTGGCAAAGCCTCTTTGTGAAGGCAATGATTGTGATCTGAAAAAAGGGAAAGGGCCAGCCCAGCAAATGAATGAATCCTGATCACGTCTTATGTGTAAAAAAGGCAGATGTAAAACCAGAGGTATTTTTAAAATAGCAATTTATTAAATTAGAGATTTAGAGATTAGAGATCAAAGTTTAGAATACCAGGAAAAGAAAATCATCTTCTTCAAACGTTAAATGTTAAATTATTTTGAATCATTTCCCTTTCAAGGCTAAATTACTCCAATCTTCATAATTTACCATTTGATTTTGACCAAATATCCACAAATGCATGTCATCATATTGTCAATTAGCAGTAATGTATAAAAAGTAAATTTCAACTATCTGCCAAAATTTACAGTGCCCTCAAGAGAAAAGTTACTCTTGAAAATGTTTTTCAAGTAGTTTTCATTTCATGGATAAATATTTGGTTTAAAGAAGAAAAACTATCTCTGTTATTGCTTCATTATTTTATATTATCTGATACTGACTTCACTGGGTGAACGACATAACCACCTCCTAGCATAGTGTTCAGTTAGATGACTCAAGTGGATACTTGGAGTCCTGGGTGACATAAACTGTTAAGCGCTTGTCTCCTAGCTGAAAGGTTGGTAGTTCAAATCCACGAAGATGCATCTCATTATAAAGGTCTGGCAATCTACTTCTGAAAGATCACAGCGATTGAAAACCCTATGGATCTCAGTTCTACTCTGAAACACATGGGGTCTGATGAGTCAGAATTGACTTGAAGACATATTGGTGGACATTTGCTATTATCAAGGCAACACACTGCATTTTATCAAACATCTACAGGTGCTTCTAAAGCACACTTAGACTGCAGAGCCACTGATTGAAACTTGTGATAGCTTATTGGGTTGCTTTAAGGATAGTGAAATTAATCTTACAGAGGAAAAATTATCCACATAAACTACTTTCAAGAAAAGGATTTACTCATGCATTTTCTTGTTGTCTAGATATGAAAGGTTACCAGCTTAATTTCCACCTTGAAGCAGTTTTAAGAGATGTGAACTACAATTAACTTTGGGAGTCAGAATTGATTTACCAAAACAGAAAATTGTTTTTAGGAAAGTTATACATTATATATCGAGGTCTCTTGATCATAAATTTATAGACAACTGAAAAATTTTCAATCTGTTATTTATGGCTAATGACTGAGCTTTAAGGATGAGTACTACTTTTTTCCCTTGAGCACATACTTACTTTTTTTCCTCCCAGTAAAAATGTATAGATGTCTCCTGTTGTAGGACAAAAAACTCTGTATATCCTTAGAAGTAAGTGTAAAAGAATATAGAAGACGCAGAAAAAATTAAAGGATAAATTATTTATTATTTTGAAAATAGCTTTTCTTTATTTCTGCAAGATTTATGTTTGATTATTCCATATGATTTAGCATTTTTGGTACACACCAAACACAAGTAAGAAAACTTATGTAATTTAATTTTTTTTCTCTGAAGAATTTTTATTCAGTATTTCCCGAGTAGAATTAAGGGAAATATATAAACTCCAGTTGCTAGAATGAATGGAAAGGAGCAGAATTCAATGGATGAGAAAAAAAAAAAAACAATGCAATTTATATTATTACTCTTTACCTATCCACTGATATACCAGGATTTTTTTTTTTAACAGAAACTTAGGATTCATGGATTAGGTAAAGTCATTTGTTCAATACAACTAGAGTATCTTCAAATGTTTAATAATCTACTTTTGGAACAAAGATCATAGCTTGAATAGGTAACATGAATTGATTTTCAAATTTGCCATCAAACTGATGAGACATTTTTAAAATTAAACGCAGAAATGATTAAACAGTTTGTTCTTGATATTTTGCAAAGTTCCTTATTCATTATTATAGCAGCTAGAAAGAGAAAGAGACCAGTGTATGCCTTATGGGACTCTGAAAGATTCTCTAGGATAGATTTGTTACAAGAAAACCCTCTATAGATACAGTCATCTTCAAATATAACTGCATTCTAAAGGCATAGATCTTGCTCTTTCTATGGTAATTTCAAATATGCTTTTGTATTTTAAATAGAACAACATCTGCTTTCCTGCATTAGTAAAAATGGAGGGTGTGGGCAAGGAAGTGGGGAAGAAGGGAGGGAGAAAAGGGGAGGGAAGGAAGGAAAGAAAGAAAGAGGGAAGGAAGGAAGGAAGAGAAAAAGAAGAAATGTGAATGTACCAAGGAGAGATGGGAGTCCATAGTCAGGATCTCTCTCACCTTTTTGAAAAAATTATTGTGACTTGTACTAGAAATATGTTAGAAACAAATTCCCATCACATCTATTTTCCTAGCCCCATTCTTGGTTCTCTATCAATATTTAACTCTAGAATGTTGGTTTTATTTTTCTTTTGAAAGCATTATGCCAATTGCTCAGAAAACCATAAACCTGAATTACCTCCTGCCAGCTTTCCCTGATTCATTCTTCGGAATAAATATCTGGAATGGTGAAACTGGGGAAAAGACAAAAGACACCTAGACAAGAAGAGATTCAAGAAATAGTCCTAGAAAATATTTGCATATTCCAAGTCTATTTTTCTCTAGAATTTATCATGCTGGCTAAGTAAAAAGGAGTCTGAGGACATGAGCATCTTCTAAAATAGCAACGTTTCCTTTTGGCTCTCCAAGATGCATTAACAAAGAGATGAAATGTGACTATGTAAGTGAAAAGGAATACAAATGTAAATGAAGAAGATCTTGTTTGAATACAATTCTGTACTAAAGTCTAGGGATAAAGCATTATCAATCACTCAGACATGTGGTCAGATTAATGCTGTAAATATTTCCCAACATATATTCTTCTAAATATTTCAGTGTGAAATTTTAGCTCTTAACTGTCTTGAGAAAAAAAAAAAAGTGTACTTCTGGCCTGACCTATTAGGAAAATGGTGTGTCCTTCATGAAATTGGCTGTTCTGAACATTTTGTAGCTCTTTTCTTTCTTTTTTTTAATTGTAAAAGATTCACAGAATTCATATAAGGGTTGTATAAAGCCAGAAATATTTAGGATACTTACTCAGGTTGTACTGTACCTTCAGCCCTCTTGAGATAATGTACATAGAACAGCTAGGTGCACATCTCAGATCGAAAGAACCAGTTGCTCTCACAACAAAATTAATATAATTATAATAAGTGGTCTATTAGCTGAGTTTACTGACTTAAAACTGGGTTTTTAAGGCAAGACTTACAATAGTGTTAGAGCTCTCAAGTACTGAAATGAAATGGCTTCAAGGATTTAAAATACTTCATAAGTTTTCATTAATACGATTATTCACGTACTTTCCAAGTCTTTACCATAGCCTATGTGAAAGAGCACTCTAAAACTGAGGTACTTAACATAACAAAAATGACTGACAGGTCTGAATCAGACTCCATTCTTTCTATTTTTTAGAGTACATGACCCCTGACTACACTGTTGACCCAAATAACTCGTTCTGCAACATTCTGAGGTGGCCCACCCAGATTTTTGCAGGAACCAACACTGGAATGCAGAAAATTGTGGCTATGGTTGAGTACCCCAAACCAAAAAAACAAACAAACAAATCTGTTGCCATGGATTCTGAGTCTAGCAACCATATACATCTGAGTAGAACTGCCCAATAGGGTTTCCAAAGAGCTGCTGGGGCTGGTGGATTCCAACTGCTGACCTTTTGGTTAGCAGGCGAGCTCTTAACCACCTTGCCACTAGGGTTCCTTGAGTACCCCAGACAATAGAAATTCTTGATAAATTAGTCTTACAGAGCATGTTGAATGTCGAACAATCGAGTATACCCCTCATCCTCTTTCCCCACCGCATACAAAGTTCTGATAAAAGACAGGAGCTTATACACCCTCTTCAGAACGCCATTTTAACTTTCATTTTGGCAGTTACCAATTTGCAAATCTTTGAATAAAACTCTTATTTTATAGAAACTCTGTTTTGTTTGTAACATCTACATGGTTCTTTATGATAATGGCCTTTGCCTAATCCTCTAACCTCATCCACTGTTTTTTTCTTTTTTACTCAATATGCTGTAACTACTGTTTCCGTCTTTAGTTTCTCATGCATCCTTAACTTGGGATATTCTTCCTTAATTCTCAGTCTGTCTGTGTCTCTGTCTGTCTTGCTCTAGCTCTTGCTCTTGCTCACTCTCTTTGACACACACACACACACATACACACCTGCTTGCTCTTTAAAGGGCCAGTTCCTACCTCTCATCTTTCCAGTTTATTATATGCACTCCTGGACCTACCTTCTCACCTCTCTGATTTCAGTAAAAGTGGCATGTGTAACCTAGTCTCCACTGTCTGCTATTCTCCACGTATCCATTGGACATTTTATTTTGTAACTGGAAATAGAGAAGTGGTGCCAAAGGAAAAAAGAAAGCCAAGAACTGGTTGTGGCAGTGTCTTGTCCCACGCTAGGTACCTTAGGCAACTTTCGAGAATCACAATAAAAGATGATTAAGGACATAATTGTGGAACAATTCCAGGTGGACTTTGTGGGACCCTAGGTACAAGTAGGGGTGCTTTGGGAACCTTGGTGACTGGGACACAAATTGGGAGAGTTAGTTACACTCCCTCCCAACACATAGACACAGGCACATAACACATACATCTCCATATAAGCCAGCTGTCTTCTAGCAGGCCCGGAGTAGAGAATTCTGAACCTCTAGGGACAACCTCGGACAAGCACTTTGGCACTTGAAGGGCATGAAGCTTCTCCAAATAACTTTCCAGAAAACAGGTGGAAATGTGTGAGCTGGACAGGACATTCACCACAGGATAACTGGATCTGACAGACAGGTATGTGAACACAATATGGCATTCATTTTGGAAATTAAAAAAATAAATTTATGTTTATTTTTTGGATAGGGGGTGAAAGACAGTGACTATCTGGTCATAATGTTGATGTGGGCTCATAATCCAGATGTTTGCACTTCACTACATATTATACATCGTCACTGGGTATCAGTTTTTTCTTGTCATTTATTAAATTTCAAGTAAATTAATGCTTAATTCTCAAACAAATATGGATAATATGCTCAAAATGCATGTATTTTTCAAGTTAAAATTCTTCCTAAAATGTTTGTTATTTACAAAACATATTTCTAAAAACAAACAAACAAAACAGAAAAAAACAACAACACTCAAATGAACAGGATCTAACGTAGCCTCCAAATTTGTGCCCATGAAAGAGACAGCTTCCTGAACAGCCTTCATGTCTTATGTCTGTCAGCTTCAGGAACTGGTAGCAAGCAAGGGGATCATCCCTCACAGCGGATAACAAGGAAATCAAATTGTTGATCTCATTAGACCATGCAAATGTAATATGTTCCTTTGATTCCAATTTTATTATGGCCCATATTTTAACCACAGGGAACCTAAGGGCTGCATTCTTTTGACAAGATCTGCCTAAGGGTCACACATATAACCACAAAGCTGTACAATCTAACATGTACTGAGAAACTACAGGCCACCTGAAAACACCTTGCTTCAGAGAAGACAGGTTTCACATTACTTTTGCACAACCGAATTGAGAAAAGCTAAACCAGAGAGTTCATATTTCTTATTTTACAATATATTAATATTATCTTACAATGCACACTGATACAATTTCTAAATTTTCTTTATATACCATGGATCACATTTTGTTATTAGAATATAAACATAATTTTGAAGACAAGCTCTTGAAATGATGTATTTTATCTTCTAAAGGTCACATTACAGATATGTTGTTCATTAATACATTCAACCAAAAATTCCCCTTAATGTGTTCTTATTGACAGATATGCAAGGAAAAAAACAAAACAAAAGATATCATAGTTTTAAAAAATTATAAATGCTGTGCTAGATTAAATGAAACTGAAAAATTATTATTGTCACTACAGGCTTTCTTTGGTCTTTAATATAGCAAAAACCTTCATCAACAAAAAAAATGAATATACTTTTTAATATTCTTAAACTATCTAACTGCTGAAAAGATGAGTTGAAACTATTATACCATTGAACAGATTTTTGCAAAGACTTACCTAAATCCGTTGTGATTTATCTATATTGTCATTTAGTCCTAACTATAGTGGTTATGAGCCCTGGTGGCACAGTGGTTAAGCGATCGGCTGCTAACCAAAAGGTCAGCAGTTCAAATCCACCAGCCGCTCTTTAGAAACTCTATGGGGCAATTCTTCTCTGTCTTGTAGGGTTGCTATGAGTCGAAATCAACTCAACGGCAATGGGTTTTTTGGTGTAAAGGTATAGTTCTTTAAAAAGTATTTCTTGTGTGTGAAGTTATACAGTTATTTTTAAATTATAATAAATCAATCTTACAAGTTTCAAGCAATGGAATCTATTCCTAGCATTTAATTATGCACTTTTCGTTCTTCCTGTCTATATTTTTTAGTCATTATTTCTCTATCTTGCATACGTTTATGAAATATTCATTAGAATAACAAACATGGATTTTTAGTATACTGTGAAAGCACTGTTTTAAGACTTTCCCTGGAAATTCCAGGAAACCTGCTAATAAAGAAAATAAATTGTGAAGGTTAATACTCTGGGACGAGCAGAGTGACTCAAAGATAAAAACTATTGAATATGAGAGAACACAGCATTGCAACCGGTGGCCAGAAGTCCCAGTAGAAAACTAGAGAGGGCTACAGAAATGTGCCCCCTAGGGAGGGACACAACACAGGTGAAGAGCAGGTGAAGGGTGAAGAGATCGGGGGAATGGGAAACATGGAAGCAATGAGGAGTGGAAGTGCTCTTCTAAAGATGGAAGATTTATCGTTTTTTAGACTAGACAAAAGGGTAAATAGCTGCTGATGGGCTGCTCAAGTAAGAGGGTGATCAACGTCCCTGGGATACCACAGTAATGCTCCACTATGGAGTCAAGTTATTATCTCAACTCAGCCATGAAGTATCAGAGTGGCCATGAAAAGTTATTTAGAGAAAATGATCACCACCCTGGATTTCTCACATATAATATTAGGAGGCTGGATTACTTTATGATAAGAATTCTTTTGGTTCTAAGTTACAGAATCTATCACCTAGAAGCCCCATCACTCTCTTAATCTTTAGTTAACCATATCTTTCCTCTATTTTCCTTATTTCTATTCTCAAATTAAAATACCATATCTAACCTCATAATTGCAAATACAGAAACACGAGGTTTTAGACAAAGCTGGGATGTTTACCTATCATTTTTTGAGCCTCTCAAGATTTTGCTCTGCACCTTACCTGTCTTTTTGGCTATCATGGAAAATTGGGCCAATGTCCCCAAGAAAAATTCCATAATGACTCTTAGGTATAATTCCTGAGTTGTAACTGACAATTCACAGCTTCTCAATTCAAGGAAGAAAGCTGAAATACAGAAGTCCTTGTGGTGGGTAACTATCAGAGGGTGTCCCCAAAACTTCTTGAACCTGGCAAAAACCTTCCCAACAACTGCAAATTAGACATTGTCTATCACTGTCTTCTAAGATTAACTTTGGTTTATACATTTGTACTGATTTAAATTGAAAGAAAAAAAAAGCAGCAAAGGAAGAAATCTGCACCTTAGTCTCCACTTTTCTTCTTCCTATAAATTCTTACACCCAGTGGTAGGCAGGACAATGGCCCCCAAAGATGCCAGTGTCCTACTTCTCAAATTCTGTGAAAGTATTACCTTATAAGGCAAGTAAGGTAACACATTTGCAGATGAAGACATTAATATGAGGAGCTTATTCTGTATTATTCAGGTGGCCCAATCTAATCACATGAATTCTTAAAAGCAGAGAATCTCTCTTGGGTGCTGACAACCAGAGAGGTAGCAGTGTGAGAATGACTCAGCCTGCCCTTGCTGCCTTTGGGGGACATAAGCCAAAGAATGCGGGTGATCTCAGAAGCTGGAAAAGGGAAATGAATGAATTCTTCTCTAGCATCTCCAAAAAGGAACACAGTCCTGTTGACACCTTAGTTTTAGCCAAGTGGGACCTGTGTCAGACTTCTGACCGCTTTAAATGTGAAATAACAAATTTGTATTGTTTAAGCCACCAAATTTGTAGCAATTTGTTAGGGCAGCAATAGGAAACTAATATAACCCCAACCCTCGTGGACACAACACAAACCAACACACAATCACACATACCTCTGCACTCTCTCATACTGTAATATATCTAGAAATGGTTAGAACTTAAGTGTCTAAGAATAATAATGGTATTATTTGGCTTTAGACAAATAGCTTATTTTTGAACATGAAGCAAGAGTGAATTCCTAAAGAAATAGACTTGAATTTGTTTTCATTACTTCTTTTTCTTTGGAAGAACTGATTTCTAAAGAAAAAGATCATAAATTTAAAAAAAAAAAAAAAAAAAGAACACCATAGCATATGGTCCTAGTTATTTCTCTTTGAGCAAGTATAGTTAGGTAATAAGTGAACATTTTCCAAAACATTCTAATTGCTTTTGTGATCCTTTCATTTGGGGAGCCACAATGTGTTAAGAACATGTAAACATTATTAAAATTATTGATTCTTTTGTGATAGAGATAATGGTCAAGTATTAACAGTTTAGCTAGTTGACTTTTGAATCAAAGATTATTTAGATAAAGATGGTTAAAACTTTGACCTGAGATTCGTGGCGATAAAGAATGTTTCTAGTATTTACAGGCAGTGGAAACCTCAGGAACAATGGTGTAAATAATTGTGCTTAGCAAAACACATCAAATATTCATACAAACATTTGCACACATCACACATTTATCTGCCCCACATATAAGTATGCTTGGCTTGCCTGCTTCTTTAGTATGTAATCTAGTTTTAAGTCATTTTCTCATTTTTTCTGTTTCTTGAACCCTCCATTAGATGGTAAACGAATCCTTTACAGAATGGACTGTTTTATTTCTGATTTGTTCCACACAATAAATACTTAATATGTTGTTGGCTAAATTCTCAAGGTAAAAAAGGACAAACCACCTGTTCAGAAACCAAAATTTTCCTTGAAACATCAAATACAGTACTAGTGCAGCAACACTGTATTATATACCTTTATCCCCAGGGGATAAAGCCAACTTGCATTGACAAAGAGTCACCTTCACACCTGCCTGATATGCAAGCAGAATGTGTGGTACACAGTAAGAACATGCTTGCCTCTCTCAATAACCCAGATAAAACATTCTTCTGTGAATACAAATATTTTTATAAGCAGCGGTAGGTAGTGAAATGTCAAGCTGAATGTATGTAATAATCACGTGGAATATTTTCTCAAAAGCAGATTCCTGGTTCAGGGGATCACATCTTGATGTAAAAGAGAGAAAGAAAGAAAAAAAAAAAAAATGGAAGCAAAAAAAAAAAAGTGTACTACCTAGAGAGTGGGCCCCATGAAGATAAAACTGTTGATTGAGTTGGAGAAAGTGTATTTCCTAGAATTAAAAGGCAGTATCAAAGAAATCATATCCTGGGTAACAGTTCACTCTCTGAGGTCTGTTTTGTTTGCCTATCATGCTTAAAACACCATTAAACACCCTAAGAGGCCTTCAATTTTCCTCAAGAGAAGTGATGTGCCAGTTGGTTTAGCATGATGCCTCTTGATTTAGTTTAGATTAAGCTCAGCCATGAAGTTATAAACCATAACCATGACTGAAAAACGAAAGAACTCTATCTAATTAGGCAGATATGAGCACATTAGAGCACCGGGGTTGGGGACTAAGAGACTGCAGAAACAGACCTGGAAAAGGAGAGACAAGTGCTCCAAAGGCAAGGTGCCTATTTTTCAAGGAAGAAAAAACCCAAAAAACTCATTGCCTACTCAAAGCGACCCTATAGGACAGAGTAGAACTGCTCCGTAGGGTTTCCAAGGAGCTGCTGGCAGATTTGAACTTCCAATCTTTTAGATTAGCAGCCAAACTCTTAACCACTGCACCACAAAGGAAGAAAGGAGGGATTGAAATCCCCAATTTTTTTTTTCTATGTTGGCATAGATGTGTTTGTGGATGTCTTAGTTATCTAGTGCGGCTACAACAGAAATACCACAAGTGGATGGTTTTAACAAAGAAAAATCTATTCTCTCACAGTCTAGGAGGCTAGAAGTCCAAATTCAAGGTGCAAGCTCCAGGGGAAGGCTTTCTCTCTTGGTTGGCTCTGGGGGAAGGTCCTTGTCATCAATCTTCCCTGGTCAAGCAGTTTCTCAGCTTAGGGACCCTGGGTCTAGACTTTCTTGTTCCTTGGCAGTATGAGGTCCCCAATGTCTCTGCTCTCTTCTCTCTTTTATATCTCAAAAGAGATTGACTTAAGACAAACCTAATCTTGTAGATTGAGTCCTGCCTCATTAACATAACTTCACCTAATCCCATCTCATTAGTATCATAGAGATGGTATATTCGACACATAGGAAAATCATATCAGATGACAAAATGATGGACAATCACACAGTGCTCGAATCAAAGCCTAGCTAAGTTGACACACATTTTTGGGGGACACAATTCAATCCATAACAGTGAATTTCTTAAAATGTCACGACAGATATGAGTGCACCAGTTGAATGTGCCATAACACCAAAACCTCCACTACTCTTTCCTGAAGTATACGTGTTTCCTGGGTAAGATTAATTTATAGACATCAGTGATCATTTTATCTTGGTTTCACTACTTTCCAGAAGTGAGGGATGTGGTCGTTTGCAAACTGTAAGCATAATTTTTCTTATTGAAAAAAGGAAAATAACAGACCATTAATCTGGATTCCTAAACATATGAAGCATTGCTAAAATGGAACGGTCCTAAAAAGCTTTATGCAAAAATAAAATTGTACGAAAAAGCTTAAGGGTAGCAGAGAAAGTGAAGCTGTGCTTTTTCCTTCAGTTTGCTTCAGGAGGTTTATTAATATAAGAATAATTTTAAATACACGGGCATATGCATAATGTATTAAATTAGAGCAAGACTTCTCCTTTAGCTGTGCTGATTTCATTTGAGTTTGTAGTTACTGCTCATTATGTGCAGCATCTGCTTTATTGAATAAATCAATAAATCAATTAGGAGCATACAGCATGAGCTAGTAAAAGAGCACCAATACCAAAGCTTAGAGAAGTGTATATGAATCCTGCTAGTTAATTCTAATGCAGTGCAGTAGAAAAGAGTACTAAATTAAAAGTCAAGGGACTTGGGTTCTTCAGGCTAACACCTGCCATGGGTTTTATCTTAGTTTGACAGTGCTGTTACAACACAAATACCACAAGCAGGTGGCTTTAAAGAACAGAAATTTATTTTCTTATGTTCTGGAGGCTAAAGTCCAAATCAGAGTCTTGCTTGTATCAGTTCCTTCCTTGTCAGCAGTCCTGGGTATTCCTTTGTTCCTTGTTGTACCTTGACTTGTAGAGGATCCTCATACGACATCTGTCTTCCCCACTTGTGTATCTTTGTGTCTATTCTGCTATTTTTATAACTCTGGTGTGGTGAGGTTTAGGAACAATCCTATACTGGTATGGCCTCATTAACATAACAAAAGGAAAATCCTATTTCCAAACAGAATCGCATTCACAGGTACAAGGGTAAAGCATTCAACACATATTTTTAGGGGACACACTTCAATCCTTACCATTCTGTCCTTTGCCCCCCCCCAAATTCATGTCCTTCCTACATGCTAAAACATATTCACACTATCATAAGATTCTTAGGCAACCCACTTGACCTCAGAGGTGAACACAAAAACAAAAATTGTAATATATTAATGGTTTCCAGCAGAGGCGTATCTATGGAAAACACTGCCTACAGCAATTAGTTTTAAATTGCTGAATGATCTCTCACAGCTGGCGAAGGAAACTGCAAAGGCCAATAGAAACTGCTCATTGGTTCCTCCCCTTCCTCCCCACGTCGCGCCCAGGGCATGTGCCGTACCTGCCATACCTTAGCTATGACTCTGGTTTCCATTTGCTTTTATGCAACAGTATCCTTCCTTTTTTTTTCTTTTTCCCCAGAAGAAATCAAACTCAGCTCTGCTATATAAAGCTGAAAATGCAGGCCTACTACTTTATTTCAACTAGGGTCTGGGGAGATGCTGCTGCTTTTTTCCCTTTTACCCTACTTCCTACTCCTCAATCCCCCACCTCTCACCCTCAAGAAACACCTTAGGAAATCCATGGGTCCCTAGCTATTCAAAATTATTTTTGAAAACCACTGTCGATGTCTAAAATACTTTCCAGGTTGAACTTTAATGATTCTTTGAACATTTAACCTAAGATATGTTTCTATTTGATATTCTATCTGGAGTAGTTTATTTATAGATCAACATATTTTGAGTTTATAAATTATTTTAAGTCAGGGCAAGTTAATTTGAAAAAAAAAAAAAACTATCATCTATCTCTCTATCTACCTTTTTATCTGTCTACCTACCTACCTACTACCTACCTACCTACTGATCAATCTATCACTGCATTGGCAGCAGGGAGGCACTTGAAATAAGTTCACCTCAAATCTACATTCACTTCACACCCTTCTAGATACAGATACCAATTAAATGTAAATAGAGGACAGGCCAGCCGACCCTTGTAAAGTTTTTAAAGAGCCATCACTGAATGCAGGGTCTTGCCCCTGCTACCAAGAAATGAAAGCAATGGCCAGAGCTTCAGTGGCCATCTAGAAAACATGAAGAAGCCTTGAGGGTGGAATCCATAACTAAGAAAGGCAGAGAAGTTAGGAGTAGGTCAGGGTCTGTGAATGATGGAGCAGACAAACCTCATATTAGCCACAGACTGCCTACCTCTAGGCTTCTTTTACTTGAGAAATAAATAAAACTTTATCTTGGTTAAGCTACTGATATTAACAGAAGTTCAATTTAATCAAGATACTAACATTTTCTAGCCCAAATACAGATAAATGTAGAATTGCAAATGACTACTTTTGCTGTTGAAATACTCTACTCTGCTGCCAAATGAAGTTCTATGATGTTAAAAAAAAAAAAAAATGTCTCTTGGAATATCTACAGGGTCAGAAAAAGTCTAAGCACACTGACAAAGTAGAAGCAGAAACCTAGGTCACGGTTGAGACTGAGTCTCCTTTTTTTAGAGGAAAAAAGAAGAAAGACACCGAAGACTGAAAGTTCTCTGGGCCACTTAGCTACTCTATCTCTCCCTTAGGCATGCACATAACTTTCTGATTCTTGACTGTCCCATCTATAAAACAAAGATTAGATTATTACTTATCTCACATAACTGTGTGGTAATTCAGACATAATTTTGCATCAAATACTTTTATGCACTCCCATAGTAAGTACTCAATAAATTGAAAGCATTTTTATTCTTATTATCATTAGCACACTCTCTTCCATTAGTTAACCACACTCTGTGCCTCAATTTTCTGATTTACAAAATAAAAGTTAGAAACAAATAATTTCTCACATTTCCTCACAACTCCAACATTCTTTGATCAGGGACAGAGGTAAATGGCCTCTATGTTAACACTCTATACTAAATAATTTCCCCTCTAACTGTCTATATACTTCCTACTTAAATTCTACCAATTTGAGATTTGTTGAATTCTTGACTTAACATAAGGTAATATAAGAGATCGCTATGAGTCATAATCAACTCGACAGCAATAAATGACAACTAACAAGAGTAGTAAAAGGTAATGTATTTGACACTGTAGTGGGGATCAGACTGCTTTATTCTGACCTCTACTTGCTCTGGGAGATTTGACTGCTAGAAGATAGAAAGAGGTAATTGCTATGTGAAGTGAGGAATTTCAGTGCATAGAGTCACTTGCACAAGAAGGGCTAGAATGAGGAGGTCTGCACTTGAATAAAGCTCACTAAGGAGAAAGTTCCACGATGAAGTATTTAGGAGAAAAATAAGAAATGACCTCAAAGTGTAATGATCTGTGTAAGATTCAAAGAGGTGAAAGAGTTCCCTGGACCACAATCTCCATGAAGACTGAGACTATCTCTGAATTCTTCATTAATGTATCCTCAGCAATTTACCCAGGGCCTAGCAGGTGGTAGATTTTGAAAGGATATTTGATGAATGTTCAATGACTTGCCAATTTTCACAAAACTAGTAAGTAAAAGTGCCAGCTAGAACCAAGGTCTTCTGATTATAACTCTAGTGTTTTCTTTCTTGTTCTTTTATTTTTTTAAACACTTGCACATGGTTTTAGCTCTAATGCTTGTCACAATAAATACCTATTGAATGAATGAACAAACAAGGAAAATTAATGAACTTAGGTTTTATAAATCTGAGTATAGTACAGACAGAAGAAGAAAGACAGGAAGATAAAAAAGAAAATGAAAAGAGCTATCTTTCCTTTTCCTCCCTCCTCATCTTCTCTTTCTCTGCCTCCACCCACCCAAAACCCACACACAGTTCAAGCCCATTCCGAAAAAATTCTAAATCAGAGTATGCTGTACAGGAATAAGAATGAGACATTTGGCCTTGGTGTTTTTATTTTAATATGTGTACTTGTAAAGGGCAGAAGAAAGATCAGAAAGCAAACAATGCAGGGAGATGTTAAAAAAAAAAAATGGTAGGGAAAACAAGGTTCTCTCTGACAGTTATGACTAAGGATGAACAAATGCTGAGCAGCTGTTGTCAAGTGGATTCATTTGAGCCACAATTCAAAGGAGAGGATCAACGCTTTTCTGTTGCTTAACTCATTAAACATGCATAGAAAGCAATGGGAGCAAATTATACCTCATTGCAGGAGTCCTAGAACTTGCTAGCAGGTGCTACCTGACTCAAATATACTATGAAAACAATCCAGAAAAAGCTGCAGGAAGTTTATGAAGTTGGATGATTCCTGTGCCTGATTGGGTGGGAACCATTCTCTAGGAGAACAGGTTTTCTAGCTGAAACACATCTATGTGGGAGTTCTGTGTAAAATGATCTTGCACAGGAGGAAAAAAATGGAAGAGAAAAGGGCAGGCTTTGGAGAGGAGCAAGCCAATTCAGAACAAAGAGGAGGCTGTTTCAACCTCAAGCACTGAGCTGGTAGGCAAGTGTGGAAATTCTCCCAGAATAGCCCGCCTCTCTCAGCGTCTGTGGTGTGTTCAGTCTCCAGCAGGTACACAGTCCACGGCAGTGGTTCTCCAACTGTTTGAAGCTCTACTATAAAAGACTTAAAAAAAAAAAAAAAGAAAAGAAAAAACTGTAGGATGGAGAGAGATTCAGGAAGCTCAAAGTTTTCTCTATTTTAATAAGCTCCATTTGCCCTTGTTTTATTATAGCTTTTCCCTTTATTTAGGTAATATAACTTATTTTATTATTAAAACAATGCATATTCATAGAAAAGCAGAACAGGGGAGTGCCTATGTCAACCAAAAAACCAAACCCATTGCTATTGAGTGGATTCTGACTCATCAAGACCCTGTAGGACAGAGTAGAACTGCCCCACAGAGTTTCCAACAATCACCTGGTGGATTCGAACTCCCGACATTTTGGTTAGCATCCATAGCACTTAACCACTACACCACCAGGGTTTCTGATGGTAGTGGGTTTGGTTTTAATATATATAAGCAGGAAATAAAAAATACCTATGATTTCACTCCACCTAGAGATGGCCATTGTAAAAACATGGTATGTTGCTTTACATATAATTAATAGTGCTGATAGTATCAGTAGTGGGAAAACTCCATTGCTGTCGAGTCAATTCCGACTCACAGTGACCCTATAGGAGAGAGTAGAACTGCCCCATAGGGCTTCCAAGGAGTGACTGGTGGATTCGAACTGCCAACCTTTCGGTTACCAGCCATAGTTCCCAACCACTGCACCACCAGGCCTCCAGTATTTAAACACAGATAATATTTTTTTTTTTTAAATAATCGAGTTTGTTGAGTTATATTTCACTTCTTGAGTACATGCTTTTATAATGAACCTATAGCCTTGATGGCACAGTGGTTAAGAGCTCAACTGCTAACCAAGAGGTAAGAAGTTCGAATTCACCAGCCACTCCTTGGAAACCCTACGAGACAGTTCCACTCTGTCCTAAAGGGTCACTATGAGTCGGAATCAACTCCACGGCAGCAGGTAGTAGTAGTAGTATAGTCTAGAGGGTCAGCAAAAAAGAGGAAAGCCCTCAACAAGATGGATTGACACAGTGTGAGGCTAGCACAGGACTGGGCAGCGTTTCATTCTGTTGTATATAGGGTCGCTATGAGTCAAAACTGACTTGATGATACGTAACAACAACAACATAGTCTAATATTGGCCATTTTTAGCTTCTTTGCTATTTAGAAACAGTGCTACTACAAACATACTTCAAACTAAATCTTTTCTTACTTATTCTTTTTTTTTTTTTATATATATATATATTTTATTGTACTTCAGGTGAAAACTTACAGAGCAAATAGTTTCTCATGAAATAGTAGTACACATGTTGTTTTTTGACATTGGTTAACAACCCCACAACGTATTAAGCCTCTAAATTCTCAACCTTTTTTTTTGATGAAAATTACAGATGGCCAAAGATACACCGTTTCAAAAATTTCTACATTCACAGTTCAGTGACAGTGACTACGCTCTTCCAACTGTGCTGTTATTCTCACTTAAGATGAAGGCTTACAGAACAAAATAGTTTTTCATTTAACAGTTACTACACATGTTGCCCTATGACAATGGTTAACAATCTCACAGCACATCAAGAATATCCTTACTCCACCTTGTGTTCCCTATCACCAGGGGGCTTCCTTGTCCCCTTCTGTCTTCTGGACCTTGTCAGTGGACTATTGTACCTCTTTAGTCTCATTGGTTTATTTATTTATTTATTTATTTTTATTTTATTTAAACACCATTTCAAAACTTTTTACTTACACATTTAAGTGATATTGACTATGCTCTTCCAATTGTGCTGCCATTCTTGCCCAAGATGAAGGCTTACAGGACAAAACAGCCTCCCATTTAATAGTTACTACAAATGTTGCCCTATAGCAGTGGTCAACAATCTCACAATACATCGACACTGTCCTTATTCAATTTGTGTTCCTTATCATCAGTTTCCTACTCTCCCTCTGCCTTCTGGCCCTTGTCACCAGACTCCTGTACATCGTTAGTCCCATTTAGTTTTACTGGGGTGTCCGTTCCCAGGCTTAACATCGAACCTTGAAGGTAACTTCACCTCTGAGCTGAAAGGGTGTCTGGGGGCCACACTCTCGAGGTTTCTCTAGTATTCTTTAGGCCAGTATATCTGGTCTTCTTTTTTTTTTTTTTTTTTTTTTTGGGAGTTAAAATTATGCTCTACATCCTACTCCAGCTCTGCCCAGAACCCTCTGTTGTGATCCTGGTCAGAGGAGTCATTGGTGGTAGCCGGGCACCATCCAGCTGTACTGGGCTCAGTCCCGTGGAGGCCTTGGTAGCTGTGGACCATTAGTCCTTCGGACTAATCTTTTCCTTGTATCCTGTTCTCTTCGTGATCCCTTGTTCCCGAAGGGATGAGATCAGTGGAGTATCTTAGATGGCCGCTCATAGGCTTTTAAGACCCCAGACACTACTCACCAAGGTAGAATGTAGAGCATTATCTTTATAAGTAGTGTCATGCCAATTGAGCTAGATGTTCCCCGAGATCATGGTCCCCAGAGCCCTCCGTCCAACAACTCAGTCCCTCGGGGGGTTTGGATGTGTCTATAGGGCCTCCATGACCTTTCCTTGTGCAGGTTGTGTTAGTTTCCCCTGTACTATGTACTATCTCATCTCTCACCCAAGTTACCACTTACCTATTACCTATTTAGTATTCCCCCCCCCCCCATCCCTGGTAACCAACAAGGATTGTTACATTTTGCATGTGAATTTTTTCATGGGTTTTTACAATAGAGGTCTCATACAATATTTGTCCTTTTGTGATTGACTTATTTCACTCACCATGATGTCCTCCAGTTTCATCCATGTTATGAGATGGTTCACCGATTCATTGTTCTTTCTCGTTGCATAGTACTCCATTGTGTGTATGTACCATAGTTTGTGTATCCATTCGTCTGTTGATGGACATCGAGGTTGTTTCCATCGTTTTGCTATTGTGAATAATGCTGCCATGAACATAGGTGTGCATATGTCTATTCGAGTGATGACTCTTATTTCTCTAGGATATATTCCTAGGAGTGGGATTGCTGGATCGAATGGTACGTCTATTTCTAGCTTTCTGAGGAAACGCCATATCATTTTCCAAAATGGCTGTATCATTTTGCATTCCCACCAGCAGTGTATAAGAGTTCCCGTCTCCCCGCAGCCCCTCCAACATTTGTTATTTCCAGTGTTTTTGATTCGTGCCAGTAATGCCGGGGTGAGATGGTATCTCATTGTGGTTTTAATTTGCATTTCTCTAATGGCTAGTGATTGCGAGCATTTCCTCATATGTCTGTTGGCCATTTGAAAGTCTTCCTTGGTGAAGTGTCTGTTCATTTCCTTTGCCCATTTTTTGATAGGATTGGTTGTCTTTTTGTTGTAGAGGTGTTGGATTTTCTTGTAGATTATGGAGATTAGACCTTTGTCTGACTTGTACTGTCCAAAAATTTTTTCCCAGTCTGTAGGTTCTCTTTTAACTCTTTTGGTAAAATCTTTTGAAGAGCATAGATGTTTGATTTTTAGAAGATCCCAATTATCTAGTTTATCTGTTGGGTTTTTTGTGTTGATGTTTATGGTTTGTATCCTGTTAATGCCATGTATTAAGGTCTGAAGTGTTGGTCCTATTTTTTCTTCTATGAATTTTATAGTTTGAGGCTTTATATTCAGGTCTTTGACCCATTTTGAAGTAGTTTTTGTATATGGTGTGAGGTATGGGTCCTGTTTCATTTTTCTACAAATGGATATCCAGTTTTGCCAGCACCATTTGTTAAAAAGACTGTCTTTTCCCCATTTGATGTATTTTGGGCCCTTGTCAAAAATCAGGTGACCGTAGGTGGATGGATTTACATCTGAGTTCTCAATTCTGTTCCATTGGTCAATGTCTCTGTTGTTGTACCAGTACCAGGCTGTTTTGAGTACTGTAGCTGTAGAGTAGGTTCTCAAGTCAGGTAGTGTGAGTCCTCCAACTTTATTCTTCTTCTTCAGTAGTGCTTTACTTATTCGGGGTTTCTTCCCTTTCCATATAAAGTTAATAATTAGTTTTTCCATCTCTTTGAAGAATGTTGTTGGTATTTGTATCGGAATTGCATTGTATTTGTAGATTGCTTTAGGTAGAATTGCCATTTTCACAATGTTGAGTCTGCCTATCCATGAGCATGGTATGTTTTTCCATTTATGTAGATCCCTTTGGGTTTCATGCAGCAGTGTTTTGTAGTTTTCTTTGTATAGGTCTTTTATATTCCTGGTCAGATTTATTCCTAAGTATTTTATCTTTTTAGGGGCTATTGAAAATGGTATTGATTTCCTGATCTCCTTTTCATCGTTCTCTTTACCGGTGTATAGGAATCCAACTGATTTTTGAATGTTTATCTTGTATCCTGCTACTCTGCGGAATCTTTCTATTACTTCCAGTAAATTTCTCGTGGAGTCTTTAGGGTTTTCTATGTATAGTATCATATCATCTGCAAACAGGGAGAGTTTAACTTCTTCATTACCAATTTGGATGCCCTTTATTTCTTTCTCTTGCCTTACTGCTCTAGCTAGAACTTCCAGCACAATGTTAAATAGGAGTGGTGATAAAGGGCATCCTTGTCTTGTTCCTGTTTTCAGGGGGAATGTTTTCAGCCTTTCTCCATTAAGAATGATGTTGGCTGTTGGTTTTGCATAGATGCCCTTTATGATGTTGAGAAATTTCCCTTCTATACCTATTTTATTGAGAGCTTTTATCAGGAATGGGTGTTGGACTTTGTCAAATGCCTTTTCTGCATCAATTGAGATAATCATGTGATTTTTTTCTTTCCTTTTATTTATGTGGTGGATTACGTTGATGGATTTTCTAATGTTAAACCATCCTTGCATACCTGGTATGAATCCTACTTGGTCGTGGTGTATTATTTTTTTGATATGATACTGAATTCTATTGGCTAGAATTTTGTTCAGAATTTTTGCATCTATATTCATGAGAGATATTGGTCTGTAATTTTCTTTTTTTGTGATGTCTTTGCCTGGTTTTGGTATCAGCGTTATGCTGGCTTCATAGAATGAATTTGGAAGTGTTGCTTCCTCTTCTATGCTCTGAAATAACTTGAGTAGAACTGGTACGAGCTCTTCTGTAAATGTTTTGTAGAATTCTCCAGTGAAGCCATCTGGGCCAGGGCTTTTTTTGGTTGGGAGTTTTTTTATTACCTTTTCAATCTCTTCTCTTGTTATGGGTCTGTTCAGATTTTCAATATCACTTTGTTGTAGTTTGGGTAGGCCGTATGTTTCTAGAAATTT
Source organism: Dugong dugon (assembly GCA_030035585.1). NCBI lineage: Eukaryota > Metazoa > Chordata > Mammalia > Sirenia > Dugongidae > Dugong > Dugong dugon. The sequence goes on from CM057467.1 coordinate 111,385,105, forward strand.
ATCCATTTCCTCTAGGTTTTCAAATTTGTTGGAATATAGTTTTTCATAATATTCTGTTATAATCCTTTTTATTTCAGTTGGGTTTGTTGTAATGTCCCCCATTTCATTTCTTATTTCGGTTATTTGTGCCCTCTGCTGTTTTTCTTTTGTCAGTCTGGCCAGTGGTTTGTCGATTTTGTTGATTCTTTCAAAGAACCAACTTTTGGTTTTGTTGATTCTTTCTATTGTTTTTCTGTTCTCTATTTCATTTATTTCTGCTCTGATCTTTACTATTTCCTTTCTTCCGGTGGTTGTAGGCTTTTTTTTGTTGTTCTCTTTCTATTTGTTTGAGTTCTGTAGTTAATGTTTTGATTTTGTCCCTTTCTTCTTTTTTGATATGTGCATCTATTGCTATAAATTGTCCTCTGAGGACTGCCTTTGCTGTGTCCCAAAGGTTTTGGTATGATTTGTTTTCATTTTCATTTGATTCTAGGAATTTTTTAATTCCATCTCTGATTTCTTCTATTACCCATTGATGTGTAAGCAGATTATTATTCAGTTTCCATGTGTTTGATTTTTTTTTTCCTTGCTCTTTCTAGTGTTAATTTCTACCTTGATGGCATTGTGGTCAGAGAAGATACTGTGAATTATCTCAGCATTTTGGATCTTGTTGAGGATTGCTCTGTGGCGTAAGATGTGGTCTATTCTGGAGAACGTTCCATGTGCATTGGAAAAGAATGTGTACTTTGCAGCGGTTGGATGGATTGTTCTATATATGTCTATGAGGTCCAGTTGGCTGATTGTGTCCTTTAGGCCTTCTGTATCTTTGCTGAGTTTCTTTTTAGTTGTTCTGTCCTTTACTGAGAGTGGTGTGTTGAAGTCTCCTACTATTATTGTGGAACTGTCAATTTCTCTTTTCAGTGCTGTTAGAGTTTTTTTTATGTATTTTGGAGCCCTGTCATTGGGTGCATAGATATTTATTATGGTTATGTCTTCATGATGGATCATCCCCTTAATCATTATATAGTGTCCTTCTTTGTCTTTTATGGTAGATTTTGTTTTAAAGTCTATTTTATCTGAGATTAGAATTGCCACTCCTGCTCTTTTTTGATAGTTGTTAGCTTGATATATTTTTTTCCAACCTTTGATTTTTAATAAATTCACATCTTTGTTTCTAAGATGTGTCTCTTGAAGACAGCAAATAGATGGATCCTGTTTTCTTATCCATTCTGCCACTCTCCGTCACTTTATGGGTGCATTGAGTCCATTTACGTTCAGTGTAATTATTGATAGATGTGAGTTTGTTGCTGTCATTTTGTAGTGCTTTTTTTTGTGATGCTGAAGTTTTCTTTGTTCTTCTTACTCTCTTGTGCTGAGTTCCTTTTGTTTGTGGATTTTGTGTTCATTTCTTTTGTTTTTGTAGGTTTTGTTTTTGTTGAGACTTTATGTTTTTCGTCTTTATTTTTATGAGTTGGTTTGTTAACTTTCTTTGTGGTTACCATGAATTTTACCCTTATCTTTATAATTTTGAAGCAGTCTACCGTTACTTGGTCTCGCCTTGCCTTCTTCTCCTTTAGAAGGTTCTATACCTATGCCGTTTGTTCCCTCTTTCATTGTTTTGATGTTGTTGTCATCCTTTGATTGATTTCTCTGATTCCCTGTTGTATATCTTTTGTTTTTGGAAAGTCGTCTGTAGTTCAGTTCCTAGAATGGTATCTGGTTCATGTTAACCTGCGTCCTAGGTCCTAGGTCCTGCCTGAGGGCTTAAGCTGTTTGTCCTCAGATCGAAGAACTCCCTTTAATAATTCTTGTAAGTTTGGTTTGACTTTTGCATATTCCTTTAGTTTCTGTTTATCTGGAAATGACCTAATTTCACCATCAAATCTGAATGAGAGTTTTGCAGGATATATTATTCTTGGCTGACAATTTTTTTCTTTCAAGATTTTATATATGTCATCCCATTGCCTTCTTGCCTGCATGGTTTCTGTTGAATAATCTGAGCTTAGTCTTATTGTTTCTCCTCTGTATGTGACTTCTTGTTTTTCACGAGCTGCTCTCAGTATTCTTTGTTTGTCTTTAGTTTTAGCAAGTGTGAATATGATATGTCTTGGTGATTTTCTTTTGGGGTCTCTTCTATATGGGGTTCGTTGAGCTTCTTGGATGACCAGCTTTTCATCTTTCATGATATTGGGAAAGTTTTCTGTCAGGAGTTCCTCAATGATCCTCTCTGTGTTTTCTGTTTTCTTCCCCTGTTCTGGTATGCCAATCACTCGTAAGTTTTTGCTTTTAATTGTGTCCCACATAACTCTCAGGGTCTCTTCATTTTTCTTTGTTCTTTTTTCTGAGTTTTCCTGAAACAGAGTTGTATCCAAGTGTTTGTCTTCCTTTCCACTGATCCTGTCTTCCATGGTTTCAAATCTACTTCTCAGCCCTTCTATGACACCGTCCATTTCTGAAATCTTGTTGTTTATCTTTTGGATTTCTAATTGTTGTTTTTGTATAATTTCGAGTTGTGAATTTATTTTGGCATTTTGTTCTTGCATCATCTTCCTGAATTCTTCCAATTTTTTGTCTGTATTTTCCATAAATTTGTCTATTTTTTCCTCATGTTTGTCAGCTTTTTGCCTCAGTTCTTGGAAAATTCCGAGTATTAGTGATTTGAGTTCCGTATCAGGTACTTCTAGTGCATTTTCTTCCACAGGAGAGTTATCTGGTGTTTTAATTTGGACGCCTATTGGAGCCATCTTGTCTTGTTTTTGTAAATGTTTTGATATTGTTTGCTGTTTTCGGGGCATTCAGTAGATATTTCTCTCGTTTATTGATTGTAGATTTTTTTTTTTTTTTTCGTTCTTGTGGTACAGCTGGGCAGATCTAGTTGAGGAGGAGCCACTGGGATGGGTTGCTTGTGGCACTCACCGCAGCCACCAGGACGGTCGGTAGTCAGTGCTGGGCAGGTTCCAATAGGGCGTGCCTGCACCGCTTGGTGATGTGATGTCTAGTGCACGGTGCAGGTAGGTAGGGTGCAGCGGGAAGATGGTTATGTGTGAAGCTAAGCTGGATATGGGAGAGAGGAGAGAGGAGGAGGAGCAAAAAGCGTACAAACATAAAAGAATGCTAGGGGAGCTTGTCGTTGGAATGTACAGATGAGAGACTATGGGATGGAGGAAACCAGAAGGGGGAAGAGAAAGAAAAGGAAAGAATGACCAAATAAAAATCAGAAAAGTTAAAGAACTGCAAAGTTCCCAGGGATCCCACCGATGCAGCTATGAGGTCTGGGGGAGTCGGTCTCAATTTTCACAGCTCAGCCTGGCCAGAAGGTACAGAGGCATACATCGCCTGGTATTCAGGGATCAGAAAGAGAAGGAAGAGATAGAGAGACAAGAAATTAAGCAATGAAGAAAGACAAAAGAGAAAAAGAGGTAAAAGATGACAAAACTAATCAAAAAAGGAAGAAAAATAAAATTGAGAAAAAAAAAAGGGCAACACCAGCAGTCAGTGCCTACAAATGGGACCCAGAGAGCCCCCACTCAGGGGCGCGAATTCCAAGAAGCCGGTAGTCTCGGGGTTAAGTGACCGTGGCCACGGGAAGCAGAGGGGCCAACGAACAAAGGCCCCAGGATCCCACCCGCGCGGGAGCCCAGACCTGGAAACAGCCACACGCCCGAACGCAGCCCTACAGCCCCGCAGGAGAGAGCAGAGACGGCACTCGGAACCAGGCACCCAGGCAAAAGGAGGGGGAGGCGGCAGAAAAAGGTTCGTTAGGTGCCAGCAAACGGCTCCCAGAAAGCCTCCAGCCCGGGCGCGCGGAATCCAAGCACCAGCACCCCCCTGCTCAGGGACTCCGGCCATGGAAAGCAGAGGGGCGAACGAACAAAGGCCCCGGGATCCCACCCACGCGGGAGCCCAGACCTAGAAACAGCCACACGCCCGCACGCAGCCCTACAGCCCCGCAGGAGAGAGCAGAGACAGCACTCGGAACCAGGCACCCAGGCAAAAGGAGGGGGAGGCGGCAGAAAAAGGTTCGCTAGGTGCCAGCAAATGGCTCCCAGAAAGCCTCCAGCCTGGGCGCGCGGAATCCAAGCACCGGCGCCCCCCAGCTCAGGGACTCGGGCCACAGAAAGCAGAGGGGCGAACGAACAAAGGCCCCGGGATCCCACCCACGCGGGAGCCCAGACCTAGAAACAGTCACACGCCCGCACGCAGCCCTACAGCCCCGCAGGAGAAAGCAGAGACGGCACTCGGAACCAGGCACCCAGGCAAAAGGAGGGGGAGGCGGCAGAGAAAGGTTCGCTAGCTGCCAGCAAACGGCTCCCAGAAAGCCGCCAGCCCAGGCGCGCGGAATCCAAGCACCAGCACCCCCCAGCCCAGGGACCCTGGCCACAGAAAGCAGGGGATCCCCAGCTGAGGCGGAGAGGGGTGGGTGGTGGGAGAGCGCGCACTGCAGTTTACCGGTCGTTCTGTCTCCGACCAGATGCTCTGCAAGGCTGCTCTCCCGTTTGCTGGTCTCCGATAGGAATCCAAGATGGTGGATCCGTGCTGCGTTAGCTGGTAAGGAATCTCTGCCTGAGTCTCTCCTCGCTCTCCGTTCTCTTTTAGTATTCTCACTCCGTTTGGTGTTTGGCTGAGTTCTTTATCTCTTCATTTGGTGTTCTAGGGTTTCAGGATTGTTGATTCTCTGTTAGGCTTAGTTTTTCGGATCTTTGCTGTGGAGGGACGGCGTGGTGTTTCTGTCTAGAGCGCCATCTTGCCTCTTACTTATTCTTAGAAAATTAGATATGATCCAAGTAGAATGGCTGAATCAAAAAAAGCATGTGCATTTTTAAAATGTTTACCTTACTCCTAATATTGATATAACCCACAATCTAACTGATATCCAAATAAGTATTTAGTTCATTCCCTCTCTAGAATATATCAGGCACTGAGATGGATGTCTCATCTTGCAATTCCTAAAAAATGTAATTGTAAGAAAACAGAGTTCTTTGAGAGTCAGGAAAATATAATTATGATGGAGCTTGCACATACATAAAAATGTTTTTAATACCTTTCTATTGCAAGTGGTAAAAAAACAAAAACATATTACTCTATTTCCTAAGGCACATATATCAGTACCAGAACAAAGTGTGGCAGCCAATTAATTACCTTGCTAATACTTGGGATGTTACCACAGGCAGAAAGAAAACGTGTAGACAATCTGAAAAGCCTATTAGAACAAAATTCTAACCTCTGTACTCATAAGAAATTTGAAGAGTTGCTAACAGGTTTTCCTAACACTTATTTTCTTCTTGTTTTTGGCTGATTTTTACTGAGGGAATGCAATTAAAGAGAGAGTAGGTTAGAGGGAGAATAGCTAGATTAAATTAAAGGAAAGAAAAAATAATAAAGAAGCTTCACTCTGAAGTGAGATTATTAACACACATAGTCCAAAAATGGATCTACTATGTTTTAATGAGAAATAAAGTACATGAGGAGTCCCTAGCGATGCAAAAGGTTAACACCTCATCTGCTAACCAAAAGGTTGGAGGTTCAAATCCACCCAGAGTAGCACCTCAGAAGAAAGACCTGGCAATCTATTATTAAAAAAGGAAGAATAATCCCATTCTTTGACACATGAATACTCTGGTCAGAGAAAAATTCCTAGTTGTCTTTCAATGACAATTATTTTCTTTTTCTTTTTTTTTTTTAAATAATTCTTCAATGAACCAACAAGTATGGCAGGAATAGAACAGGACCATGACATGTAAATGACTTCCTTTGCCACAACTAGTCTACACAGAAAAATCTGGAACATCAGTTATGCTACAGTGGAATAACACTAGCAAACTGAACCTCACAGTCTATTAAGGCTGAAAACTCATGGCTTTGATATTTGTTCCTGAAGAATAAACATAGGCAAGATAAATGAGATGATGTTCTTTGAAGGTCTGTGGAAACAGTAAAATTCGATATATATGTATGTATTTAGTTTCTGCAAGGTACAAGATGAAGAGCATGCTTAGAGTGAGAGTGATACATACACCAGCTGTGCAGTATAGGCACTTTAATATTTGAAAAATTCTTAAACTCCTTTGAGACTCAGTTTCCTGATTTAAAGAAGAGGAACATACTATCTACCTTCTGCATTTGTGAGAATTAGTGAATGTGTGAAGGTGTGGCACAGGGTCTGCACTCAGTGAATGGTAGTTATAGGCAGTTAATGCTATGGTCATTGAAATCTGAAGAGAATCTCATTTTAAATCTTCTCGTCCTGAATAACCTATTAAGGAGCTACCCATGGGCTGATTTTGTCACCTTTTCTCTCTTCGCTTGCCCTCTAGTTGAGTGCTAATTACCCACATGCTTGTAACAAGTCTAACTCTGAGACTTAAATTTCTCTCTCTACTGCTCAAGGGTAAGAACTGACAAAATTTCTGATCTCCCCTGGCCATCATAATTTCCTGATGCCATTTTCAGCTTTTCTGAATTTAACATATATCAGCTTTGGAAAGCACTGGTGTTCCAGTTTCAAAGAGACTTTGCCCTGCTTACCACAAAATGCCAACTCCCAAAGACAGCATGAATCTTCTCCTTCATGCCACAGCTATTCACCTGTTAACAATTTTCTTGTTAAAAACAAGAAAGAAACACTGACATATCTTTCGACATATCACTTGACTGCACGAATTGGCGTTTTGAAATTACTCATTTGTAATAATGAATCCATCTGCTTTATCAAAAAGTTGAAAAAATGGGGTGCTTTTAAGTTTGTTTCCTTTATACAGTTATCTCTTTACGTGATTTGAAAATATTCTTTCAACAGATAATAGAAGTGGGAAGAACAGTTGTGTACCTGATTCATTTATTCATTCATTTAATAAATATTAATTGAGAATCAGCATTTATTCAGAAATTGTGCTTTATGTAAGAGATATAATACTGAACAAACAAAAACAACAACAACAACAAAGGAAAAAAAAAAACAAAATCTCTGGCTTCTTAAAGTGTGTATTACTTATTTATTGTTATGGAGCAGTATTACCACAAACTTACTGGCTTAAAACAACACACCTTTATTATGTCATAGTTTCTATGGACCAGGGGTATATGTATGGTCCTCTGCTCAGTAATTTTACTCCTAAGTATTTTCATTAATATATATATATATCTCCACACTGAGAAAGAAATAATAAATCTTGTACAAAAATGTTCACACTGACTTGATGTATACATGCCAAAATATGGGAGAAAAACATAAAACAAAACAAAATTCAAAAACAAATGCCCTTTAAGAGGAGAACTGATAAAAAAATTGTGGTATTTATAAGTATAATACAATTTAGCCATAAAAATTAATTACAAATACATTAAATAAGATGGGCGATTTTGTTTAAAGGTTAAGCAAAACAAACCAGACACAAAAGAGTTAATATTCTTATTCCATTCACATGACGTTCAAGAACAGACAAAATAGTTTATGATGATAGAAAGCAAAATAGGGGTTGGACTAAACCATTATTGGTTGGATGTGGTTTGATCAAAGGAAACTTTTTATTGATACTGAAAATATTCTATGTCTTGAGTAAGTAGTTATGTAGGTGTATATGTTTATCAAATATCTGATTGTACACTTAAGATCTCCACATTTCACTGTAATGTAAGCTTTACCTCAATTTAAAAAAAAAGAGAATTTTATGTTGAGTGAAAAAATACAGATATAAAAATGTATTAGTGTGTGCTTCCATTTATATGAAGTTCAAAACAGGCGAAGTAATCTATGACAATATAAATCACAACCGTAGTTAACTATGGGGCTTGGGAAATGACTGAAAGGGATATCAGGACATTTGGGTGCATTAAATTTTCATTACATTTGTCAAAATTCATCAAATTGTACAGCCGAGATCTGAGTAGTTCACACTAAATGTTCCTAAATTAAAAAGATAAACAATAACCATAAACAGTGTTCATTGGATTTATTGGAAAGATACTTGGTTTACTCAAAGAAGACAAATTACAGTAGCCACAGCACTTCTTGAGACCTCAGGGACTGAAACTGAAATTTTCATTACTATCAGGATGCCTTCTCTTTCCCTCTACCCTTTCATTATCATTGTGTCCTATGTGTATTAGCTTCATTCTCATTTATAGTAGATGTGTTTTAGACTCATCTCATTTCAACTTTGTAACTTGAGAAGCAGCAGCGTCTCATCTCTATCTCATGATCAATATTAGAATCTTGAATAATTACTCTGAATCAAGTTGGGACATGTCACTCTCTTAACCTATTATCATTGGTCCAAGAATGTACATGTATCTTGTGGCAAACATGGTGGGGTTTATTTTTAGCAGCTAACCACTGCAACTGGAGGAGCTATTCTTTGGAAGAATTGGCAGATTTTTTTGAGAAGGTAAAACAATGAATTTCTACTATAATACTATATTAGATAAATAATTATGGCATCTGCTGTACACAACTTCCTTTCCAGCCAATATCCCCCAAACAGCTGTCTATTTAGGGAAAGTGCATGTCACGTTTCTTTTTATTTGTTTTCTTTTAAATGAGTGGTCACTTCTTGGAGCAATGATGTGCTTCTGGCTCAAGAATTGTTCATACAAACCTAAAAGGTGACCAACGAAAAGGCCTGATGCAAAACGCCTTACACAATAAAGTTATAGTAAATAACTAAGCCAATCATATTTTTTTTGAATTTGAAATGAGGAAATAGAGATGTTAATAATCAGAAGTAAGAAAAAAATGAACAAAAGCTGAGACGCTGTAAGAGAGGAAATCTAGCCTAGGACTTCCCTAATAATATTATCGCTGTCGTTAGGTGCCGTCAAATTGGTTCGCACTCAAAGCATCTCAGCTTGAAATTAAATTGTTAACAACTTCAGTCTTTTCTCCATTTATCATGATGTTGCTTATTGGTCCAGTTCTGAGGATTTTTGTTTTCTTTATGTTGAGGTGTAATCCATACTAAAGGCTGTAGTCTTTGATCTTCATCAGTAAGTGCTTCAAATCCTCTTCACTTTCAGCAAGCAAGGTTGTGTCATCTGCATAACGCAGGCTATTAATGAGTCTTCCTCCAATCCTAATACCTTATTCTTCTTTATATAGTCCAGATTCTTGGATTATTTGCTCACCATACAGATTGAATAAGTATCGTGAAAGGATACAACCCTGACACACAACTTTCCTGACTTTAAACCATGCAGTATCCCCTAGTTCTGTTCAAATGACTGCCTCTTGATCTATGTACAGGTTCCTCATGAGCACAATTAAGTGTTCTGGAATTCCTCTTCTTTGCAATGTTATCCATAATTTGTTATGATTTACACAGTCGAATGCCTTTGCATAGTTAATAAAACACAGGTAAACATCTTTCTGGTATTCTCTGCTTTCAGCTAAGATCCATCTGACATTAGCAATGACATCCCTCATTCCACATAGTCTTCTGAATCTAGCCTGAATTTTTGGTAGTTCCCTGTTGATGTATTGCTGCAGCCACTTTCTATAGCAGTAGTTGGAGACCTAATCAGAGATGTCAGGATTTCCTAATCTGTCTAAGCTCCCATACTGTCTTCCAAGGTACCCCTTTTTAAACTACTTAATTGTTATGAACTTCATTTGCAACACTGAGAAACTGTAGATTAATATATTAATGTAATAAGGATGCTTGAAAAAAAATTAAAGATTGTGTAGGCAATAATTTTCACTATTACTACAATTTCTGCTGGTACCTAAAGAGTCAGAAAAGAAGAGATATCTTAATCCTGGGCTTTGTACTAAAGTTATTATCATTCAAATATCCAACCAGTCTAATAGTCATTCTACATCTGGCCATTTAAGAAGCTTAACTCGCCTTGGGATCAAGCATTCATAACATCAAATAAATAAGTAAATATCTGGATGATAGATAGATAGATAAATAGATGATAGGTAGGTAAGTAAAAGGTAAGTAGGTAGGTAGATAGATAGATAGATGTAAAAATTAAAATAAGGAAATCTAGGACTTCTCTATATCTATTCCCTTCCTGTCCTCATCCTGATCTACATCTATACTCAACCCTAATTCATTGATCTACAACTCTGAATTTGAACTCACTCTTTACCTTTGAACTTCATGTTTTGGAAATTAATCTACTTGGCATTTGGACTTTCCCTTTATCCCTGTATTATGACTTATGCCCCCAAGCTCTCAGGAACTCTTGGTGCCAATCTTAAGAAAAAACATGAAGCCAGGAATAAGTGTATCCCAAATATTGCCTGGTACATGTTTATAGCAATATCTGAAATTCAAATTTAACTGATAGTGTGCTCTAATTTTATTTGCTAAACCTGGCATATCTATCCTGTAGGAACTGGAGTAATGGGGAACAAACACAAACAAATATGAAGTTCAACCTGGGTTTAACCTCCAAGTAGTAGCTTTTCTTCTTCTGTGCTTTCACAGCCCCCAAGTGGGGACCACAGGTTCAGTAATATGTGCCAGTTCAAATTCCATATTCTTGGTACTCAAACCAAAACAAGTGATCAGAAACTCAGCAAGGCACAAACCACATAGATATATAAATCCAAAGGAGACAGTAGAGTATGTCCATTAGACAGAATTGAGTTCATTTTAGCTATGCACCCTCGTCAAGTGTCTCAGAGCAATGGTCCCTAAGCAGTGCCAGTGAGAGTGACAGAATTGTTTTGAGAAGGCTGAATTCATGTGTGCACTAAACATGTCTTTAAATAAGCTAGTTCAAATGTATTGGGTTGCTATGGGTCAGAATTGACTTGATGGCAAATGGTATATGGAATGATTGCAATACAAAATCATTAAAACTTATTGAATCCATAGTAGATTTTCTTTTTTTAGTCTTAGAGGTAAATTCTGAATTATTATGCCATGCATCCACTTAATTTGTTGATGTTCTCAAGAGCCCCTGATAATCTAAGTCATTAAGAAACACTTGCCTGTAGTTATTCAGAGAGGCAGATATGCGTCTTTGACTGTGTAAATATCTCCTGTTAGGTGTTTATGTCCAGCCAAGACATTAACTGTCCAGGAAAATGAGAAAAAAGTAAGGATTCATCTGTACTACTGAGAAATGATGCATAAAATGATATTTGTTTTCAAAGGAATATAAAACAGCCATTTAAGCTTGAGAGGCACAGAATGGCACTGCATCTGCTTCCCGTTGCTTTTTCCTTTTATAAGACGGCTCACTGCAGCAAACACAGAATGGGAACAGGAAAGAAAGAAACAAGAGAGCTTTTGGCTCTAAAGCTTTGGCCAGCCATAATTTTACTTTAAAAAAGGAATAGGGGCAAACAGCAATCATAACAAAGATAGAGCAAAATAAAAGGCAAGCTTATTTTTAAAAAGAACTATACTGAAAAGATATAGATGAACTCAGTTCTGAGTAGCAGTTGAATTCACTTTGCACAATACCCTGTTCAAAGCCATATTTCCAATCACATTAGGCAACTAAAAGCAAAAAAGTATGATTATTTTTTTAAAAAAACTGCCTACATCTCACCCCAATTTCACCAAAATCATCTAAATAATAAGCTAGGGGTAAAGAGTGGATTCCTGGCTGTTTGCAGCAAGGTAATTATTCTAGATGAATCTCCAGATCCTCTAATGAAGGTCTGCTTAATAATGGTCAACTGTCCAGTGACTGGGGGGGAACATAGGGAGCATGTGTGCCTGAATTTATGTGTGCTCCTCTGGAATAAACAATCTAGACTTGGCACCTTATCCTTCCCTGAAGAAAGAACAAGAGATTACTGACAAATCCAGTATTCACATGGACAGAGACATGTGTGCTTCAGATCTATCGACAATGATCACTATAAATCATCCTGATCAAATTGTAAACCTCAAAAAAGGTGAAAGTGAAGAAAATAATGACTATTTAATCTTGACCTCTACTATAAAGAATTCTCTAGGATTGAATTTATCAACAAAGGCCATCCAGGCACTACTTGGAAGCTTTGTCTACCAGAAGATGTCAGGAGATCCAAAGCAAGTGAAGCCTTGTGAATTTCTCTCTGTTGAATATTTTCATTCTAAAACTGCAAAAATCCAGCAGTAAATTCAACTTGGAGAGTTTTCAAGGACACAAAAACTATCCAGGGGTTAAAAATGCATGTGTAATGATGTAATTTTGTACACCATTGTTCACAATCAGCATTAGAATTCTACTTTCAGAAGGCATTAATAATCAAGATTTTGCAGGCAAAACAATCTTAAAGTCACCACGTAGGGTGACTTGACAGTCCCAAATCCGTGGGTCAAGCATCAGACTGGAGGCTTCTTCTTACTCAAGTGGTTACAGGGGCTGTCAAACCCAAAATAGGCAGGTCAGGTGGACGACTGCTAGCTCACAGGGATGCAGAACTGGTGAATCCCGAAATCTGCAGGTCATGTGGCAGGCTGCTGGTTCACGTTCCAAGAACTAGAGGTCAGAGGATGATGAGTTGAATGCAGGAAGGAACAGGGACAAGCTTTGCCAGAATGTCCATATATACTGGACATGGAAAATCCCCTTACATCAGATCACAAAAAGGAAGATAATTACGTAATACTGAGAATCAGGGCCTAGGAAGTTGACACATCACATTAACCATCACAGTCTACCCCTTGTCAGATTGACACCTGTACACATCTCCTTAAACCATACATAATCAAAAACATAAAAACACACTAGCCTCATTTACACCTTGTGTTTTATAAGTAATGGGATAAGGGAGGGAAGAAAACAAAAATATGTACTTTCTCTGTCTCTCTCTCTCTCTGTGTATATATTATATATGTATGTATATACGCACACATACACATATAATAAAACAAGGAGGAAATACTCATAACAATCATGGTCCTCGTTTCTGCAACTGGTCATGTGCTAGTAGCTGGTATTTAGAACCACTTTCTTCCACCGCCCATCCCATATTCCCTTTGCCCTTAGCAAGCACCTCAGCTGGTAGTGGTTCTTTTCCTCATGGGGTGACACAAACCTTCATTCTTGAAGGATCTGGGCCATTAGCAGTCATGTCGGAATTTGGTTATTGTAGTTTTCCATTGACATTAATCACAGGGCATGGTAGTACTAACAGACGACCTAAGTGATCTCCTGCATTTCAGACATACTGTTCTTCATCTCCATTAGGTAATATCAATCCAATTTCCCCTTGGTAATCAGGATCAATCATACCAGTCAATAAGGTAACATCCTTCTTTGCTTATTCATCCAGAGGCATGAGGAGCCCAAAGAGACTGGGTGGTATTTTTAGCTTTCAGTTCAATGGAATCTGCGTTGTGTCTCCAGGTGAGAGCATTCCTTCCTTTGCAACTAAGACCTTTAGACCTGCAGACCATAGCATCATGGAGACATGAAGCATAGATTTTCAAGTTTGTCCTTAAGGGTAATAGTGAGTGGTGCCACAATTTCTAGCCCTTGATTCCTGGACCCATGAATCTTGGCTATGGAGAAATAGCACCATACATTGGATGCTGGTTTAGAGCATATACAGCTTCCTGGAGAACACTGCCTCACAGCTGCAAAGTATTGCCACCTAGCTGGTGCTATAATTGTGTCTTTAGAAGGCCATTCCATCATTCTATCAAGCCTGCTGCTTCAGGATGATGGGAAAGATGGTAAGATCAGTGAATTCCATGAGCATGGGCCCAGTGCTGCACATCATTTGATGTGAAATGAGTCCCTTGATTTGAAACAGTGGTGTGTGGGATACCATAATGGTGAGTAAGGTGAGCCCACGGATGGCAGTTTTGGCAGAAGCACTGAGTGCAAGGAAGGTAAATCTGTATCCAGAGTAAGTGTCTATCTCAGTAAAAACAAAATTCTGCCCTATGATGTAGTACAATGCAGTCAACCTGCAAACTAATTTCTGGCTGATTGCTCCTAGTTGCTGAGCCTGTGTATAACAGCCACCCCTGCCACCATGGCCACTTTGTTCATGAGCCCATTGGGAAACTACAGGAGTGTTCGGGGAAAGAAGATGAATGGTTTCCACAGAACACATCATCCTATCCACTTGATTGTTAAAATCTTCCTCTACCAACATCACCTTTTGGTGAGCATTCACATGAGAAACAAAACCATCCTTCTTTTGTTCATTCAGAGAAGTCTATCCACATGCATCTTCCCCATATGTACTTGTTGCCAATTGTCCAGTCATGTTCCTGTGAAGTCCGTGACCATCCAGCCAAACCATTGGCCATAACCTATGAATCAGTATGCAATCACACATCTGGCCATCTCTCCTTCCAAGTGAAGTGAACAGCAAAGTGAACTGTTCAATGTTCTGCCTACTGGGAGTATTTCATTTCACCACTATCCTTCAGGGAGGTCACAGAAAGAGGCTGCAATGCTGCAGCTGTCTACCTTTGAGTGTTGCCTGCATATAGCACAGAACCATCTGTGAAACAGGCATGAGTTTTTTCTTCCTCCGTCAAATGATCATAAGGAATTCACCATGAGGCCACAGGTGCAGACTGGGAGAGGGAAGGTAAAGTGGCATGAGTGGAGACCATAGACATTTGGGCCACTTCCTCATGAAACTTACTCGTGCCTTCAGGTCCTGTTTGAAACCAATCTCGTATATGCCACTTCTATTTAATTATGGAGTGCTGCTGTGCATGTCTGACTTTATGACTCTGTGGGTCAGACAACATCCAGTTTATGATAGACAGCTCAGGCCGCATGGTGACTTGGTGGCCCATGGTTAAACATTCAGTCTCTCAAAGGCCCAGTAACAAGCCAAAAGCCGTTTCTCAAAAGGAGAGTAGTTGTCTGCAAAGGATGTCAGGGCTTTGCTCCAAAATTCTAAAGGTCTGTGCTGTGATTCACCAATAGACGGATACCAAAGACTCCAAATATCATCTCTATCTGCCACTGACACTTCAAGCACCATTGCATCATATGGCCCAAGTGGCAGAGTGGCTTTCACTGCAGCCTGAACCTGTTACAGAGCCTTCTTTTATTCTGGGCCCCTGTCAAAACTAGCACTTTTTGAGCCACTTGATAAAAAGGCCAAAGCAGTACACACAAATGGCAGATATGTTGCCTGCAAAATCCAAAGAGATCTACCAGGTGTTGTATGTCCTTTTTAGTTGTAGAAGGGGCCAGATGCAACAACTTATCCTTCACTTTAGAAGGAATATCTCAACATGCCCCACACCACTGGAGTCCTAGAAATTTCACTGAGTGGAAGGCATCTGAAATTTTGTTGAGTTAGTTTCCTACCCTCTAGCATGCAAATGCTTTACCAGTAAGTCCAGAGTCATTGACACTTCTTCTCTACTAGGTCCATTCAGCATAATGTCATCAATGTAATGGACCAGTGTGATGACTTACAGAAGGAAAAGGTGATCAAGATCCCTGAAGACTAAGTTATAACATAGAGCTGGAGAGTTGATATACTCTTGAGGTAGGACAGTGAAGGTGTAATACTGGCTTTGTCAGCTGAAGACAAACTGCTTCTGGTGGTCCTTCAAAACAGGTATGGAGAAAAAGGCATTAGCCTGATCAATAGCTGCATACCAGGTACCAGGAGATGTATTCATTTGCTCAAGCAATGAAACCACATCTGGAATAGCAACTGTATTTGGAGTAACCACCTGGTTAAGTTTACAATAATCCACCATCTTTCTCCAAGATCCATCTGTTTTTTGCACAGATCAAATAGGCAAGTTGAATGAGATGTAGTGGGAATCAACACTTCTGCATCCTTTAAGCCTTTCATGGTAGCAGTAATCTCTGCAATCCCTCCAGGAATGCAGTATTACTTTTGGTTTACTATTTTCCTAGGTTAGAGCAGTTCTAAAGGCTTTCACTTGGCCTTTCCTGCTATAATAGCCCTTACGCCACATGTCAGAGATCCAGTGTGGGAGTTCTGCCAGTTGCTGAGTATATCTATTCCGATTATGCATTCTGGAACCGGGGAAATCACTACAGGATGGGTTCAGGGAACCACTGATCCACTAATAAGTTATTAAGAATCCATTAATAACCTGACCTGCATACACCCTCCACTCTGACTCATTGGCCAAAATGACATTTTGAGTCTCCTGGCATTAGTGTCAGTTCAGAGCCAGTATCCAGTAATCTCTGAAATGTCTGATTATTTCCTTTTCCCCAATGAGTAGTAACTCTCATAAAAGGCTGCAGATCACTTTGGGGAAGGTTGGGAGAAAGACTAACCGTATAAATTTTTGACTGTGTAGTGCAGTCCTTCTTCAAAAAGAACTGACCTTCCATTCATTCAATGGGTTGTTGGTCTGCAAACTGGCTCAACTCTGGGAATTGATTGAGAAGCCGTGACTCTCTTTTCTGGTGATTCAAGGTAGACTACCATTCACCTGACCTAGAATTCTTCTTCTTCTATAGATAAAGTAAATATTTAGTAGATTTCCCATCTATCTCACTCCTAGGGACACCATGACTAAGTAGTCAATGCCATAAGTCCATACGGGTCAGACTATTCTAATACTGCTTTGACTCTACTCTCCATTATGGTAACCACATTTACCTTATCTTTGGCAATTACTTGCCACATCTTGGCCCCTACCACCCCAGGATCCAATCAGCCCCTCTGTAGTTAGCTGTTTTTATTCAATAAGGGTAGTTTCCACGGTCAAATCTTACTTATATAAAACAGCAATCACAACAGTATTCAAAGATAATGGGGCTTCCTTCAGTAATTTGTTTCTCATCCAAGTGATGAAGGTATGTCACGTGGAATCTGTACATAGACCAAGAAGCTGTCATTCAAAAAGAACAAGGGGATACTGCTTGGTTTAAAATCAGGAAAGGTGTGCATCAGGGTTGTATCCTTTCACCATACTTATTCAATCTGTATTGTGAGCAAATAATCCAAGAAGTTGGACAATATAAAGAAGAACACAGCATCAGGATTGGATGAAGACTTATTAACAATCTGCCATATATAGATGACATAACCTTATTTGCTGAAAGTGAAGAGGACTTGAATCACTTACTGAGGAAGATCAAAGACTACAGCCTTCAGTATGGTCTACACCTCAACATAAAGAAAACAAAAATCCTCACAACTGGACCAATAAGCAACATCATGATAAACGGAGAAAATATTGAAGTTGTCAAGGATTTCATTTTGCTTGGATCCACAATCAACACCCATGGAAGCAGTAGTCAAGAAATCAAATGACATAGTGCATTGGACAAATCTGCTGCAAAATATCTCTTTAAAGTGTTAAAAAAACAAAGATGTTAAACTTTGAAAACTAAGGTGTGTCTGACCCAAGCCGTGGTATTTTCAATCACCCCATATGCATGTGAAAGCTGGACAATGAATAAGGAAAATTCAAGAAGAACTGATGCATTTGAATTATACTGTTGTTGAAGAATATTGAAAATACCATGGAATGCCAGAAGAATGAGCAAATCTGTCTTGGAAGAAGGACAGCCAGAATGCTCCCTAGAAGCGATAATAGCGACTTAGTCTTATGTACTTGGGCAAGCTATCTGGAAGGCCTGTTCCCTGGAGAAGGACATCATGCTTGGTAAAGTAGAGGATCATCAAAAAATAGGAACTCTCAATGAGATAGATTGACACAGTAACTGCAACAATGGGCTCAAACATAGCAACAATTGTAAGGATGGAGCAGGACCGGGCAGTGTTTCATTCTGTTTTACGTATGGTAGCTATCAGTAGGAACCAACTTTATAGCACCTAATAATAACAATATTTAATTTTTTGTTGTAATGTAAAAATATTGATTCAAAGCATCACTGAAGAATCAATTCAGCAAAATACAGCAGGATATCCTGCTATTTTTTATTATCTAAATGAATTCAGTCAAAGAAACTTACTTTCATTAAACAGCTAGAGTTTCCTAGTATTTTGCTGGGAGATTTCATGTACATCATTTTATTTTCCCAGCATATTGACCCCATTCTTATAGATGAGGAAAGAGACACCAGGAATTGTGAGGTTAAGGAACATATTCTTCAAGACTGACTTAGCCATAAGGGCAGGACCTGAGTTTGTCTTGTTCTGAGCTTCACCTTCCTCAATTAGCAAAGCTCATAATAACACTTATACATTGAACTGAATTGAACTGAGCATTCTCAAGTCACGTAACAAGGGGCTAGGTGGAGCCAGAATTCAAACTTTGGTGTCTGATTTTAAAAATTAATCTCTATAGCCTATAAACTTAAAAGTGTTCTTAAATATTTATTATCTTTTCTGTTTCATCTTTAACAGTAAGATTAATCTAACAAATAGTTGAACAACCAATTCCTAACAAAATATATTATCAGACTCATAGATAATTCCAAATGTAAAATGGCAGCCAAAATAGTAAACAAATAAAACTAAAAAAATAAGGGGAAAATAAAAACAGATCTTATACATAACAAACAAACATGCACTGGGCATGAGAGTTAAGGTAAAATGTAGATAAACCATCGAAAGCTGTTTTCTCATATCATGATTAATCTATGAAAAGAGGTTAACAAAGACATAATGTTTAGGTTCATGCTTTCATTTTACTCATTTTGTAAATATTTAGAAAGAATTTGGGGCAGTGGCAGTTCAGTGGTAGAATCCTCACTTTCCATGAAGAAGAACTGGCTGGGTTTGATTCCTGGCCAATTCACCTCACGCACATCCCCCTCCTGCCTGTCAGTCAAAGCTTGCATGTTGCTATGATGAGGAACAGGTGTCAGCAGATTCCAGACTAAGATGGACTATGAAGAAAGGCCTGCAATCTACCTCCAAAAATCAGCCAGTGAAAACCCTATGGGTCACAACAGTCAGATCCTCAACCAATCATGGAGAGATAACAGGACTGGGTGGTAATTTAGTTTCCTTATGCATGGAGTTGCCATGAGTTAGGGGCCAACTTGATGGCAGCTAACAACAACATAAAGGGTTTATTATGTGGCAGATATTAAGCATACCATGTTCCCTCTCTTACAGAGCTCATAGTCCCATGGAGGAGAAAGACATTAAAAAAATTGCATGTATAATATTCACAGGTGAAAACTCTGGCAGATTAAAGATATTGTGGGAGCAGGAGAAAATGCATAGGCAGGACAAATGATGATATTTGGGAGGTACAAAGGAAGGGTCAGCAGTAGAGATGTTCTTCAAGTTGATGAGAAAACAAAGAGACAGATGAGGGAAAAGATTTCCCAGTCTGAAAGAGCACATTTTACTATGGAGTAGGGATTTCAGAAGGAATGGAATATTAAGTGGCTTACTGTGCTAAAACATGAAGCTAAATATAGGTGAGTGACAGGAGATAAAAGCTGAGAATAGGTAGAAAGGAGGGCCCAGAATACCAGTCTTTAGATCTGGAAATCTCAACCACCTTGAGATATGAGCTCAAAGCAGAGGGAAGAGTGCCATCTATTGAATCTCCCCTACCATTAGCTATTGCCTGTCTGAATCTTTCACTTTGGATGAAGCCTGACCTTCCCAAACCTCTTCAAGACTAACAGCCTAGAATTCTGTTAACTGAAGGTGAGTGCTTTACTTATGCCATTCTTAATGGGCCATATTTATGTGGCTGTTTTCCAAACTCTCACTTAGGAATAATAAGTATACCACAGTTGAAAAACTCCTGCAAGTTTCCATGTTGCACATCAATAAAAACTGTTATATATCTTTTTAAGCTACTAATCCTGCCTACTTTTCTTTTCTTTTTTTTTTTTTTCTTTTTTGATGGCAGCACAAACTCCCTGTCCTCATAAAATTTTTAGTATTCTTTTAAAGTGCCTGTACAGTTTGTAAGTGGACTCAGGGTTGAACTTTTAAACTTGCCAGAGACATCACACTTCTGTACAGTTCACTTGTGCTTGATATCATTATAAAGACATTTGAGCTTGTTCTCATAGCTCAGTTTGAAAGTAAAAATATTTTTAGTAGTGCCTTAAATACTTGTTATAAGAAGATATGGGAAGAGAGAATTTTTGTCACTATAATCAGAAATTCCAGGCATTGTTATTTCCTCTTTTTCAGAGGTATAGAATCTCTACCACATAAGATATACACCATGCATAAAATAATTGGACAATGAATAAGGAAAGCCAAAGAAGAATTGATGTCTATGAATTATGGTGGTGGCAAAGAATATGAAATACACATGGACTGCCAAAAGGACTAACAAATCTCTCTTGGAAGAAGTACAATCAGAATGTTTCTTAGAAGCATGGATGGCAAGACTTAATCTCACATACTATGTTATCAGGAGGAATCAATCCCTGGAGAAAGACATCATGTTTGGAAAAGTAGAGGGTCATCAAAAAACAGGAAGATCTTCAACAAGATGGATTGACATAGTGACTGCAACAATGTGCTCAAACTAACAACAATTGGGAGGATGGCACAAGATCCAGCAGTGTTTCATTCTGTTGTATATAGGGTTGCTATGAGTAGGTACAACTCCACAGCACCTAACAACAACATACGTGAACTGCCAGAATTCAAGCCGGATTCAGAAGAGGACACAGAACAAGAGATATCATTGCTGGTGTCAGATGGATCTTGGCTGAAAGCAGAGAACAACAGAAAGATGTTTATGTGTGTTTTATTGACTATGCAAAGGAATTCGACTATCTGAATTATAACAAATTATGGATAACATTGTGGAGAATGGGAATTCCAGAACATTTAATTGCACTCATGTCAAACTTGTACATAGACCAAAGGTAGTCACTCAAACAGAACAAGGGGATACTGCATGGTTTAAAATGAGGAAAGGTGTGCATTAGGGTTGTATCCTTTCCCCATACTTATTCAATCTGTATACCTAGCAAATAATCAGAGAAGCTGGGCTATATGAAGAAGAACTTGACATCAGGACTGAAAAAACACTCATTAACAACCTGCAATATGCAGATTACACAACTGTGACTGCTGAAAGGGAAGAGGACTTGAATCACTTACTGATGAAGATCGAAGATTACAGCCTTCAGTATGGATTACACCTCAACATACAGAAGACAAAAATCCTCAGAACTGGGCCAACAAGTAACATCGTGGTAAATGGAGAAAAGATTAAAATTTTCAAGGATTTCATTTACTTGGCTACACTATCTACGCCCATGGAAGCAGCAGTCGAGAAATCAGACGATATGCTGCAATGGGCAAATCTGCTGCCAAAGACCTCTTTTAAGGACTAAGGTGTGCCTGACCCAAGCCATGGTATTTTCAATAGCCTCATGTCATAGTCATCTAGTGATGCTATAACATAAGTATCACAAGTGTATGGCTTTGACAAAGAGAAATTTATTCTTTCACAGTCTAGTAGGGTATAAGTCCAAATTCAGGCATCAGCTCCAGGAGAAGTCCTCCTCTTCTCTGTTGGTCCTGGAGGAAGTTCCTTGTCATCAATCTTCCCCTGGTCTAGGAGCTTTTCAGAGCAGGGACCCCGGGTCCAAAGGATGCACAGTCCTGGCTCTGCTTTCTTCATGGTATGAGGTTCCCCAACTCTCTGCTCACTTTCCTTTCATCTCTTGTAAGATAAAAGGTGGTGCAGGTCACACCACAGGGAAACTCCCTTTGCATTGGATCAGGGATGTGACCTGAGTAAGGGTGTTACATCCCACCTTAATCCTCTTCAACATAATCCAGTCTTGCCTCATTAATCACAGGTGGAGATTAGGATTTGTAACATATAGAAAAATTATATCAATCACAAAATGGAGGACAACCACACAACACTGGGAATCATGGCCTAACCAAATTGACACATATTTTTGGGTGACACAATTCAATCCATGACACCTCACATGCATGCAAAAGTTGGACAATGAATAAAGAAGATCAAAGAAGAATTGAAACATTTGAATTATTGTGTTGGTGAAGAATGCTGAATATACCAAGGACTGACAGAAGAATGAACAAATGTCTTAGAAGAAGTACAGCCAGAATGCTCCTTAGAAGCAAGGATGGTGAGACTTTATCTCATGTACTTTGGACTTGTTATCAGGAGGAACCAGGCCCTGGAAAAGGACTTCATGCTTGGTAAAGTAGAGGGTCAACAAAAAAGAGAAAAACCCTCCATGACATGGATTGACACAGAAGTCGCAACAATGGGTTCAAGCATAACAACGATTGTGAGGATGGTGCAGGACCGGGCAGTGTTTCACTCTGTTTTGCATAGGGTGGCTATGAGTCGGAGCTGACTCAACAGCACCTAACAACAACAACAACAACAGAAGAAAGACCACAGAATGAAGTGTTACAGTGCTTTCAAAAAGAAGTGGAATAGGGTCTTGTTTCCAAACTCTTAGAAGCAGACTTCACTGACTGTTTCTTTTTGTGCTTCTGAAAGAGTGAAAAACATTTTTACTGTCTTTTCAAGGAGATTTTGAGAAAACCATTATGTTTGTTTTAATCTGCCAGATGTATTCTTTTGTTTAGGTGACTGCTTCTGACTGCACTTCTCCTCTCCAGCAGAAATCTGGTCACAACAGTGACAAACTGATAATAGGTTGGCCGTGACTTTCCACCTGCTCGTGTTCAACCTGTGTGCATTCATCCATCTGAATGCCTAATTGCTATCAACACCACTACTCCATAATAATAGCCAAGATCACTATTCCATAATAATAATAATAACATAATTAATAATAACAACAGCAGCTTAATTTGATTTCCTATCCAGATTGGATAGGAGACCTTGTGTGGTAAAAACAGTTGAAACGCTTGGCCACTAGCAGTAAAATTCAAGGTTCAAGTTCACCCAGAGGCAACTTAGAAGAAAAGTCTGACAATCTACTTCAGAAAAATAAGCCATTGAAAAACCTATGGAAAATAGTTCTACTGTGATGCACATGGAGTCACCAACTGGAGCAAGGGAGAATGAAGAAAATCAAAGACACAAGAGAAAGATTACTCCAAAGGCCTATTGGGCTACAAGAACCACAGCCTCCACCAGACTGAGTCCAGTATAACTAGATGGTGCGTGGCTACCACCACCAACTACTCTGACAGGGATCACAATAAAGGGTCCTGGATAGAGCTGGAGAAAAATGTAGAACAAAATTCTAACTCACAAAAAAAGACAAGAATTATTGGTCTGACAGAAACTGGAGAAACCCCTATAGTATGGCCCCTGAACATCCTTTTAACTCAGTACTGAAGTCACTCCTGAGGTTCACCCTTCAGCCAAAGATTAAATAGGCCCATAAAACAAAACAAGGCTAACTGGAAACATCAGCTGGGGGCAAGGATTAGAAGGCAGGAGGGGACAGGAAAGCTGGTAAGAGAGAACCAAAGTGTTGACATGTCATGGGGTTGGCAACCAATGTCACAAAACAATATGTGTATTAATTGTTTAATGAGAAACTAATCTGTTCTGTAAACCTTCATCTAAAATACAATTTATAAAAATAAAAATAAAATAAAAAATATTATTTTGTAATGGTACGCTTCAACTTGAATCCAGAAAAAAAAAAAAAAAAAGAAATGTATGAAAGATAGATAGCAATACTGACGGCATGCCAATTGAAACCACGTTAAATTCATGCATGTTGTTGTTGTTATTAGGTGTTGTCAAGTTGGTTCTGACTCATAGCGACCCTATGTACAACAGATCAAAACACTGCCTGGTCCTGCACCATCATCACAGGCATTGCTATTTTTGAGCCCATTGTTGGAGACACTGTGGCAGTCTGTCCTGGGAAGGGTCTTCCTCTTTTTTGCTGACCCTCTATTTTACCAAGCATGATATTCCTGTCCAGGAACTGGTCCCTCCTGATAACATGTCTAAAGTATGTGAGAGGAAATCTTGCCATCCTTGCTTCTAAGGATCATTCTGCTGTACTTCATTCCAGACAGATTTGTTCATTCTTCTGGCAGTCCATGGTATAGTCAATATTCTTTGCCAACATCATAATTCAAAGGCGTCAATTCTTCTTTGGTCGTCCTTATTCATTGTCCAGCTTTCACATGCATATGAGGTGGTTAAAAATACCAAGGGTTGGGTCAGGTGCACCTTAGTGCTCAAAGTGATACCTTTGCTTTTTAACATTTTAAAGAGGTCTTTGGCAATGTTTTCTCCGTTTATTGTGATGTTGCTTACTGGCCCTGTTGTGAGGATTTTTGTTTTCTTTATGTTGAGGTACAATTCATACTTTTATTCTACGAATTTCAAAGCTTGTTTATGGAATACTCTTGGATGGAGATTTCCCAAGATTAAATAGTTACTGGCAATTTAAATGACTCAAGGAAGAACATCTCTTTTTTTCTAAATTTTGGATCAAAATAAGCACTTTCAGATAATTACCTAAAAACTTAATATATTTTGTTATATTAATTGTTGATAGAATAACAACTAAAATCCTTAGCAAACTGCATATGCAACTTCACTCTGCCTAGAACTAGGCATCAGTTCATACCAGTATCCTGTGGCTCATCTATGTGAGTCCACAATTCTGATCAGGATGATGCCTTCCACTGCTTTCAGTCAGCAAAAAAGAGGAAGACCCTCGATGAGATGGATTGATTCAGTAGGCTGCAATAATGGGCTCAAACATAGCAATGATTGTGAGAATGGCACAGGATCAGGCAGTGTTTCGTTTTGTTGTACACAGGGTCGCTGTGAGTCAGAACACACTCAACAGCACCTAACACAATGACACTGCCTTCTATGTTCACTGTTATTTCTGTTTCTAGTCTACTACCCTATGATAATCTAATGAGAATAATGAATGCAAGAATCTTGCTTTAGGTAGGGCTAAAACACTTTTAAAGTAGTTTTTAACTCTAATATTCTAAGATTTGATGGTCCTACTATCTGGCCTTTTGCATTTTTATACATCTTGCCAGAGAGGCATATATTACACTTTGTTCCAGACTCTCTTTCTAAGAATGTCTGTATAACAGTCTTAGAACACAGAGACAGTGTCTCCTTCCAGAGCAAAGGGCAGGCATACCTGCTTTCCAGTATATTGAAGATAATATTTTCATCCAGAAAAAATGTAGGCATGCTTACTTCCCATTATAAAATATTTGGGTTCTCTAAACTCAAGGTCCTCTTTTGTAATGCAGGCCTCTGGGAAATGGGGTCCAGGGAAATGATGCAAAAATGAATACTCTCTGATACTACAAATGCTGTGAGTAGTAGATTGCTGTTCGTCTATGACCCGGGAGTTAGTTGGGCATCTTCTACCCATATCCATGTAACTAGGGAAGGCTAATCTGTTAGTTTGCAACATTAAAATAAAAAAAAAAAAAAACAGTTGCAATTGAGTTGATTCTGACTCTTGGCAACACCACTGAATCAGAGTAGAACTGTGCTCCGCAGTTTTGAAGATTACCAGGCCTTTCCTCCAAGACACCTCTGGGTGGACCAAAACCTCCAGCCTTCCGGTTAGCAGAAGAGCGTGTTAACCATTTGCATCACCCAGGGACTTCTAGCTTGCACCTTAGTTTCACAGTTATTGGCAGCTTCCTCAGCCAAAATCACATAGCAGTGTTGTAAATCACTGTTTCCAAACCAATCCCTACTGGGATGTAAAGCCCAGTTATTGAGACATAAATTTAAAGTCCAAAGTCAATTCTTTATAAACATTTACCAGATCCAATGGAGTTAGTCTTCTATAAACAATTCTTTGTAGCACAATGTTTGATCTACCTCAAAACAGAAGTAAACAATTTAAGTAGTCTAAACAGTTTCCAAAGATAGATTAACATAAATGTAACAACACTGAGGTAGACTGGTAACTAGCAGAGATGTTGTTGCTGTTATGTGTACCATTCACTCGATTCTGACTCATAGGGACAAGGAAGGAAACAGTGGGATATGTTATAACAGAGGGCATACAGGTAGGTGTCTTCAACGAATCATAAAGGAAATCTAAATCAATCCATGACAAACTCAAACCCAGTTTCTGAGCTATTCCCTGGACAGGTGGTGTGTGTGTTTAAGAAGTAAGACCGTGTGCCCACAATATGTTTGGCTGGCTGTGGTCCTATTTTTTCCTAGAAATTGGCAGGACATGCAACGTGTGCTTGGATTAATTACCCAGGAATATTATTGCAATATCCATGCAATAAGCAGACTAAAAGATACTGTTTCATTCAATTTGCTAACCAAGTGCCTATTCTAGTGCCTGGAACAGAACAAGCACTCAATATTTTCCCACTGAATGACTGAGTTAATTTATATTTGCTTTGAAGAAGTGAGTTTTGTATGCCAATGAAAGGAAATTGCTCCAGTTACATTAACCCTGCTTGGGGCTAGACATAGTCATAACAGAGATGCACACTTTACTATTGTAATGGAAAACATTGTCTCCTATGCATCGCAACTCAAAACTGCTGGGTGATATTGTCAGCTGAACTCACATATAACCTTATTTCCTAAAAGAAATAGCTTTTCATATCCAGAGTGAGATATTAACGACATATATAAGAACTCTAGTGAGGCAGGCTCTTTGAATATGTGCAATATTTATCTATTGATGACATTTTATACCTATTTTTCTTGCAAAACCCATCAGCCTGCCACGTTATCAGGTAAAAAATAGTCTGTAGACATTAAAAAAAAAATCACAATTTACAATATTAAGATAGATATTATTGTAGTAAGGAATAAAAAATGAAGAAAGTGACAGCAGAGAAGACTGCACACAGTCAGCCTCTTTGAAAACTTTATACTCTGGTGCATAAATATTTGAGTAGGTCCCCAGTAATGTGAAGATATATATGTATATATAATATTCTTATGGTCATATTCATATATATATGTCATCTTCTTATGGTTATATTCTGCAGACACCCATCACTATTTACCTTTAAACCAAACCAAACTCTTGGCCGTCCAGTCGATTATAACTCATAGTGACCCTATAGGACAGAGTAAAACTGCTCCACAGTGTTTCCAAGGAGCACCTGGTATATTCAAACTGCAGACTTTTTGATTAGCAGACAACTCTTAACCACTGTGCTACCAGGGCTCCAATCTACCTTTAATGGAGTTAAATCACATGAGGAAAAGGTAATCAGCATCAATGCCTCTTGTTTCTTAGCAGAAATAACAAAGAGTAGATTTTTCCCCAATTCTCAGGCCTTCTCATCTTGAAGGACTACATTTTCCTCAGATAGACTACATGTAACCTTTTCATTTTAGACATTTGTACATAAATTTAAAGAAATCATCAGTGCCACCTATTAGTGGAAATACATACTGTGAGCTTTGTTGATTCATACTCGGTTTTGCCCTACAGGAAACTAGGAGAGGATGCACTATGGAGACACTTAAACCACAGATCAGGATTGTGCATCACAATGACTAAGGATTGGCCATGTTAAGTCAGTTACTTCATTTTGTATTCAACGTTGACTTTGTACTATGTGCATTTTAATTACCATTTTATAGAATACTCAATTGAGGCTTAAAAAAAGATTAGGTAATTTGCCCAAGATTATACGTAATAATTGGAAGAGCTGCAGTTTTAAAACCATGACTCATGTTCTACTGGATCAGGATGCTTCCAAACTGTCAATGGACACTAATTATACGTCTAAGGAGAGAATATGGGCTCATAGTCTTCAATCAGATTTTATATTTGGCTTATCTACATCTAAGTCGTTGATTTTGTTTGTTATTTGTTAATAATATTTTGAAGAATGCTATTGAACAAGCTTCATGCAGTGCTAAGCATTTTAGTGAATCTGCACAAATATTCACTTACATAATTTTGAAATTTGCTCAAGGACACACATGTCCACAAAGTTTTCCTGGGCCCATCTGGTCACTTTCACTCATATGGAATTAAGTATTCTAGTACAGAACAGTGTCAATTATTTTGACTTAAATATATATATATATGCTTATTTATTCAATTTATTTGTATTTGTGTTAATATTTGAACAGTCTTGAGAAGGGGATGCTTCAATATACTTAAGATAAAAAAATGGCAGCAGCAATAAACACATACACACACCATACACACACGCACACATGGACACACACACTGTATCAACATATGAATAGCAGATGTTACTATTTAGATTCCAGTATCAATAATACTAAGTAGGAAAAAAAAAGATGTGAGAGTGTCATGCAGGCAAAAATAAAGGCCAGCCTGGAACTAATTGTTACAAAAGTCTCTCAGCCACATCCACCATCTCCTCTGGCCACCTCTATCCAAATAACTCCTATGTAACAGGAATAATATAACTCTTATATTATTTTTCCCCTCAAAACTCCTCCACGAATTTGCAATGAGGCTTAATTAGGAAATGTTATCAGCTAAATGTTATGGTACAAAAGACATAAAATACAATATGATTGTTTATGTATTAATCTCTTTCATCTTTATTCAATGTTATGCAAAGAGATAGAAAGTTGTACCTGTTAGGGCTTCAGCTTAATGACAACCTAAGTGAACTCTGGAATTAGTTCTGTTACTAATTTAAGGAATATTTGCTACTAAGAAAAAGTGGATTCTGACTGCCTCAAGATATAACTCATAATATACTGTATCCTAGTGTCTAATGTTCAGTGGACAGGTGGCTTGGCAATCCCTGGAAAATTTTCGTTAGAAACTTCTTTCTGTGCATAAGAGCTTATTCCCCAAAAGTGGTCTAACCTCTTTTCAACAAAAATTTCTGACTCCCTGCTAGAAAATGCAATGTGGTTGTTATTAGGTGTCATCCAGTTGATTCCTACTCATAGCAACCCTATGTACGACAGAACAAAACACTTGCCAGTCCCGTGCCATCCTCATGATAGTTTTTATGCTTGAGCCTGTTGTTGCAGCCACTGTGTCGGTCCATCTCCTTGAGGATCTTCCTCTTTTTAGCTGACCCTCTACTTTACCAAGCATGATGTCCTTCTCCAGAGACTGATCCCTCCTGATAACATGTCCAAACTATGTGAGATGTAGTCTTGCCATCTTTGTTTCTAAGGAGCATTCTGGTTGTACTTCTTCCAATCGCCTCATATGCATGCGAAAGCTGGACGATGAGTAAGGAAGACTGAAGAAGAATTGATGCCTTTGAATTGTGGTGGTGGTGAAGAATATTGAATATACCATGAAAGAAAATATAACAGAGAACTATTAAAAGGAAAAAGTTGTTTTGAAATTTATAGAGAAATAAATGTCTATTACATGTGTAATAAGCTGGTATAAAAGTGCTCTTTATTTAGAAAACCCTTGTGCTAGTATTATTTCCCACTTTAGATATGAGGATAATATGATATTGTGATGAAGGGCATAGACTCTGAAGATTTGACAGTTTAAGTTCAAATCTTGGCTCTAGTGCTTATAAGCTTTATAGTCTTGGGTTTTAATTCTCTCATGTTTATCAAGAATCTACCTAAAGAATTATTGTAAGGAAATAGTTAAAATAAAATGCACAATGATAGTCTTAATAACTGAAGATATTACTGTTAGAATATCTAAACTCTAAGTTACCAAAAGAATAGCATAATTTCATTTTAGAAATGAGTTAATCGACTTTCCTAAGTCACCGTCTTAGTTAGAAGCACAGCTCTAAACCAGCCTTCCTGACTGTTATTTCTGCTAATAGCTCTATAGATCTTGTAAAATTAGCATCCTCTTAGAATCTCTTTTCAATCTCTTATTCAACTAGAAGCGAAATTTCACACAAGCTATGTTCTCAAATATGTATTAACTCTCTCCTTTGTTTGCAATCTCTGCTACCACCTATTTCAATCTTCAATGCCTTGATGATTTGTATTTAGCAAATCGAACCTTCCGAACTCCATTTTCTGTTTTCCCAGCAATTTCATATATTACTGATAGATTATTTCTGCTAAAGTGCAGGTATGATTCTACCTTTTCTTGCTAAAAACAAGCAAAAAATAAAAAATAAATAATACTTAAATATTGCCAGTTATATCATGTGCCAAATATCTTTCTTGGAGTGTTAGTTCCTCTACATTTTTTTTTCCTCAATCTGTCCCATAAAGAACCATATCCCACTTCTCCCCCTACACACATAGACTTCTCCCTGTATGCCACATATACTCCATGCCTATCTCTTACAGTGACTGTGCTCACACTACTTCTCTATTTGTGATACATATACCCAGTATTTCCATTGATAAAAATACTATCTATTTTTCAAGGCTCAAAATGAATACCAAGCTCTTACTCATTATCTTAGTTTTTTTAGCATAAAGTATGGATACAACATAATGTAGTAAATGTATTTACTATGTCATTGTTGTTGGGTGCTGTCATATCGATTCCCACTCATAGCACCCTATAGAGACCATGTTATTTAAATCTTCTCAATTTTAATCCCAGCTTTGCCATTTACTAACCTGTTATGAGAATCAAGTAGAGAATAATTATGTGATATCACTTTGAAGCTACCTTGCTTGTTGAAATCCAAGACTTGAAGCACTTACTGGTTTAGATAATAGACTACAGCCTTCAGTATGGATTACACTTCAACATGAAAGAAAAAAAATCCTCACAAATGGATCAATAAGCAACATCATGATAAATGGAGAAAATATTGAAGTTGTCAAGGATTTCATTTTACTTGGATCCATAATCAACATCCATGGAAGCAGCAGTCAAGAAATCAGACAACATATTGAATTGAGTAAATATGATGCCAAAGGCCTCTTTAAAGTATTAAAAAGCAAAAATGTCACTTTGAGGACTTAGGTGCACCTGACCCAATCCATGGTCTTTTTAGTTGCCTCCTATGCATGCGAAAGCTGTACAATGAATAAGAAAGACCAAAGAAGAATTGATGCCTTTGAATCATGGCATTGGTGAAGAATATTGAACATGCATACCATGGGCTGCCAGAAGAATGAACAAATCTGTCTGGGAAGAAGTACAGCCAGAACTCTTCTTAGCAGCAAGGATAGAAAGAGTTCATCTCACTTACTTTGGATATGCTATCAGGAAGGAACAGTCCCTGGAGAAGAACATCATGCTTGGTAAAGTAGAGGGTCAGCAAAAAAGAGGAAGACACTCAGCAAGATGCATTGACGCAGTGGCTGCAGCAAAGGGCTCATGCGAAACAACAATTGTGAGGATGGAGTAGGACCAGGCAGTGTCTCATTCTGTTGCACATGGGGTAGCTATGAGTTGGAACCAAACTGATGGCACCTAACACACATAACATACACACACTTTGAAGCTACATTAATACTATCATCTTGCCAATATAGTAAAGGGCATGGAATTGAAGAACAGATAGAGCCCTAGTCTGTCAGGAATGTTCTAAGCAAGGGGATATGACCGCAAATGAGGCTCGGTGCAGACTGAGTTTGAATCCAGATTGTCGCTCTCTAGAATAATTACTACTCACATCTAGAAACAACATGATTTATTGTTCCATCTCATTTAGAGTTTTGATCAAGGTAGCTATTTAAACAGATATTACACAGACAAAAGTTCTGTACTTCCCAGGATCTTATAAATCACAAAGACTATTCACACTCAAGATAAACGCTTTGCAATGTGGTGAGCATATAAATAGCAGAAGCTTTTAGGTAAAAATCAAATTAATTAACTTGTCAGCTCCTTTTCACAGACAGATGAATATAATAGATTATTTGAAAGGAAGGATCATACCCCAACATGGCTAAGCATCAACTTTGTTGCTTCTATATGGGTTTTAATTTGTAGTTTTTGACATAATCAAGAATTAGTACCATATTCATACATTGTGACAAATATTTTGCAATATTAAATATTTAATTTTATTCTTAAAACTGTGTATGTATGTATGTCTAGACATAACATATGTGAAACATACCATTTTTTTTTATATTGGCAAGTAGATGGCCATTGAACACTAGGATTGTGAGTAGTTTTTTTTTATTTTTATAAAAATATTTAATACATTTTATAATGTTTTCAAAAATTAAATAAACATGTCTCATTTTTATTTAAGTAATTTAAAAGATTATCGGGGGAAAACCTGTTATTGGTGGTAACATGCTTAACAAGGAAAAAAGGAAACAAGACAGAATTTTGACCAAAATCCAGAGGTAATTTTTACCACAAATGGCACACAGTTTGAATTTGTTACAGGGACACAGAGTCTCAACTGTGCCAGTAATGATGACATCATTGGGAATAATTCAAAGATTATGTATGAGGGTTTCTGAATACCCCTAACGATGGAAGATATTGGTGAAACACATTTCAGATCTGACAGGATGGGAATGCTGACTAAACATTTTTTTAAAGCAATTACATTAAATTTAGAGAAGTTAGAAAATGTACTAGAAGAGTTCAGCAAAATAATTGAAGATGTCCAAATAAAAAGCAAATCATGTTTATTGGGAAAAACAAAATTATTGTTAAATTTCCCCTATTCACAGAACCGTTTTTTTTTTAACTAAAAAATACTGGCAAAAGTTTAACAAAAACTCAAGTATAAATTTCAAGAGACATGAGAATATTTAGAGAAAAATAGTTTTCTAAGTGAAAAGAACCAATATGCAAAAAAGAAAAATTGCAATTAACTACATGGAAATCAGAGCACAGGAAAAAAAAAAAACAAAAAACGTAACTTTGAAGATGATTCACCAAGTAGCTACTGAGTTAACTTCTTTCAGGGTCATTTTGTGGTCATTATCAACCATAGTATGGTTTCAATCAAAGAGAGATTTAAATATATTAAATAGCTTTCTTCTGGTTTTAGTTTTCAATGTAACATACCAGCATCACAATTTTGAAAATCAGGCAAGTCCAAAAATACTACAGGGCTTTAGAAGTTGGTGAAGATTGCAATATACAGTGATAGCACTTTAGATGATAAATTTAAATATTTTATAATATTTTCCATATTAATTATAATTGTAAGCCCATAAAAACATTTAAGCATGAGAAATAAAATGCAGTATTTATTTATTAATCCAACCATTGCTTTATGACAATTCCAGTTGCAAAGCTGAAGCTCTACATCGAAGGTATTCAAGAAAAAAAAACTACATTAAAATATTTTTTCAAAAACAAGGATTACAAAATCAGGAAAAGTTGTCTAATTTGTCATTACTGTCAGTATGACAGAAATTATGTGAAAAATCTTAACTGTAGCAACAAAGTTAAGGATTGTGCTGAAAGGAAGCTAAGAGAAATAAATGGTATGGAAAAAAATATATAATAATTTATTTATTGGATGTTTTGATTTTATTATTCAAACAAATATTGCTAGTTCATGCTTAGGGAAGTGGAATAATAATTCAGTCATATTTTGCCTACTTTCAGTCATATAAAAACCAGACCACTCTATAGACATTTTTTTTTATTATTGTAATTAAATGAAGTTTACATTTCAAGTTAGTCTCCCATACAAAATTTTTATACATACCTTGTTATGAGACCCTAATTGCTCACCCCATTCTGCGACAGCACACTCTTCCTTTCTGCCCCTGATTCCCCATGACCATTCAACCAACTCCTAACCCTCCCTGCCTTCCCATCTCACCTCTGGTCAGAAGCTGCCCCTTTGGTCTCTTGTATCTACTTGACTAAGAGGCGTACTCTTCATGAGTATCACTTTATGTCCCACAGTACAATCCAATCCTTGTCTGAAGAGTTTGCCTTGGAAATTGTTTTAGTTCTGGGCTGATAGAGAGTCCAGGGGCCATGCTTTCTGGGGAGCCTCCAGTCTCAGTCAGACCATTAAGTCTGGTCCTCTTACTAG
Source organism: Dugong dugon (assembly GCA_030035585.1). Taxonomy (NCBI): domain Eukaryota; kingdom Metazoa; phylum Chordata; class Mammalia; order Sirenia; family Dugongidae; genus Dugong; species Dugong dugon. The sequence goes on from CM057467.1 coordinate 111,418,724, forward strand.
AATTTGAGTTCTGCACCCCATCCTTCTACTGCTTCATCAGGTACTCTCTGTTGTGTTTCCCATCAGGACTTTCATTGGTGATAGCGGGGCACCATCTAGTTCTTCTGGTCTCAGGCTGATGAAGTCTCTGGTTTATGTGGCCCATTCTGTCTCTTGGGCTAAGACTTTCCTTGGGTCTTTGGTGTTCTTCGTTCTCCTTTATTCCAAGTGGTTGGGACAAATTGATGCATCTTATATGGCCACTTGCAAGCTTTTCAGACCCCAGACACCACTCACCAAAGCAGGATGCAGAACATTTTCTAAGTAAGCTTTGTTATGCCAATTGACCTAGATGTCCCCTGAAAGCATGGTCCCCAGACCCCTGTCCCTGCTACTCTGTCCCTCAAAGTGTTTTATTGTATTCAGGAAACTTCTTAGCTTTGGTTTAATCCAGTTGTGCTGACTTCCCCTGTAGTGTGTGCTGTCCTTCTCTTCACCTAAGACGATTCCTATCTGCTATCTAGTTAGTGAATAACCCTCACCCTCCCTCCCTACCCACGTAACCATCAAAGAATGTTTTCTTCTCTGTTTAAACCTTTTCTTGAGTTCTTATGATAGTGGTCTTATTCAGTATTTGTCCTTCTGTCACTGACTAAATTCACTCAGCATAATAAGTTCCAGCTTCCACAGTGTTATATGATGTTGCACAGCTTCATTGTTGTTCTTTATCATTGCCTAATATTCCATTGTGTGGATATACCATAGTTTGTTTATCCATTCGTCTGTTGATGGGCACCTAGGTTGCTTCCATCTTTTTGCTGTTGTGAACAGTGCTGCAATGAACATGGGTAGCATATATCTATTCGTGTGATGGCTCTTATTTTTCTAGGATATATTCCAAGGAGGGGGATAGCTGGATCGTATGGTACTTCTATTTCTAGCTTTTTAAGGAGGTGCCAAATCGATCTCCCAAGTGGTTGTACCATTTTACATTCCACTAACATGTATAAGTATTCCAGTCTCTCCACAACCTCTCCAGCATTTATTAGTTTGTGCTATTTGGATTAATGCTAGCCTCGTTGGGGTGAGATGCTATCTCGTAGTTTTGATCTGCATTTCTCTAATGGCTAATGATGGTGAGCATTTCTTCATGTGTCTGTTAGCTGCCTGAATATCTTCTTTGGTGAAGTGCCTGTTCATATCCTTTGCCCATTTTTTAGTTGGGTTATTTGTCTTTTTGTTGTTGAGGTTTTGCACTATCTTGTAGATTTTAGAGATTAGATGCTGATTGGATTTGTCATAGCCAAAAATTGTTTCTCAGTCTGTAGTTTGTCTTTTTACTCTTTTGATGAAGTCTTTTGATGAGAATAAGTGTTTGATTTTTAAGAGCTCCCATTTATCTAGTCTCTCTTCTGGTGCTTGTGCATTGTTACTTATGGTTTGTATTGTGTTTATGCCATGTATTAGGGCTCCTAGTGTTGTCCCTATTTTTTCTCCCATGGTCTTTATTGTTTTTTGATTTTATATGTAGGTTTTTGATCCATTTGAGTTAGTTTTTGTCTTAGGCTGGGTTCTCTGGAGAAGCGAAACCAGTAAAGTTTATAAATACATATATACAGAGAGATTATATCAAGAAAACAGCTCACGAGATTGTAGAGGCTAGAACGTCCCAAGTCCGTGGATCAGTGTAAAGGCCTCGCCCAAGTCACACAGCTGCAGAAGCTGGAAAGCCCAGGATTGGCAGATCAGAGAGCAGGGTTCCCACTCATAGGCTGTGCAGATCAACAAATCCCAGGTTCGGCAGATAAGCTGACAGCTCAAGTCCCCAGAACGGGAGATGAGACAACAGGAAGCAGCCGCAGGATCCAGAGAGAGCAAAAAGTCAGAACATCTGCTTATATACAAATGCGGGCAGCACCCTCAAGGAGACTCCCTTTCATCAGATTGGCTACTCAACAGTATATTCAATCATGGGAGTGATTACATTAAAATACTGAGAATCATGGCCCAGCCAAGCTGACACACAGTCTTAACCATCACAGTTTTGTACCTGGTGTGAGGTATGGGTCTTGTTTCACTTTTTTTGCAGATGGATATCCAGTTATGCCAGCACCATTTGTTAAAGAGACTGTCTTTTCCTCAAATTAATGGACTTTGGGCCTTTGTCAAATATTAGCTGCTCATAGATGGATGAACTTATATCTGGATTCTCAATTCTGTTCCATTGGTCTATGTATCTGTTGTTGTACCAGTACCAGGCTGTTTTGACTACCGAGGCAGTATAATAGGTCCTAAAATCAGGTAGTGTAAGGCCTCCCACTTTGTTCTTTTTCTTGAATAATACTTTATTTGTTCAGGGCCTCTTCCCTTTCCATATGAAGTTGGTGATTTGTTTCTCCATCTCATTAAAAAATGCTGGTGGAATTTGGATCGGGATTGCATTGTATCTGTAGATTGCTTTGGGTAGAATTGACACATTTTCACTATGTTGAGTCTACCTATCCATGAGCAAGGTATATTTTTCCACTTATGCAGGTCTCTTTTAGATTCTTGCAGTAGTGTCTTGTAATTTTCTCTGTATAGAACTTTTACGTCTCTGGTTAGATTTATTCCTAAGTATTTTATCTTCTTAGGAGCTATTGTAAATGGTATTGATTTGGTGATTTCCTCTTCAAGGTCCTTTTTGTTGGTGTAAAGGAATCCAGCTGATTTTTGTATGTTTATCTTGTATCCTGAAACTCTGCTGAAATCTTCCAGTAGTTTTACTATGGATTCTTTGGGGTTTTCTGTGTATAAGATCATATCATCTGCAAATAGAGATACTTTGACTTTTTCCCTACCGATCTGGATGCCCTATATTTCTTTTTCAAGCCTGGCTAGGACCTCCAAGACAATGTTGAACAATAGTGGTGATAGAAGGCATCCTCGTCGGGTTCCTGTTCTCAGGGGGAATGCTTTCAAAGTCTCTCCATTTAGGATGATGTTGGCTGTTGGTTTTGTATGAATACCCTTAATTATATTGAGGAATTTCCCTTCTATTCCTATTTTATTGAAAGTTTTTCTCATGAATGGGTGTTGGCCTTTGTCGAATGCTTTCTCTGCATCAATTGATAAGATCATGTGGTTCTTGTCTTTTGTTTTATTTATGTGATGGATTACATTGATTGTTTTTCTAATGTTGAACCATCCCTGCTAACCTGGTTTAAAGCCCACTTGGTCATGGTGAATTATTTTTTTGATATGTTGTTGAATTCTATTGGCTAGAATTTTGTTGAGGATTTTTGCATCAATGTTCATGAGGGATATTGGTCTGTAATTTTCTTTTTTTGTGGTGTCTTTACCTGGTTTTGGTATCAGGGTTATGCTGGCTTCATAGAATGAGTTTGGGAGTATTCCATCCTTTTCTATGCTCTAAATACCTTTAGTAGAAATGGTGTTATCTCTTCTCTGAAAGTTTGGTAGAATTCTCCAGTGAAGCCATCTGGGCCAGGACTTTTTTTTGTTGGCAGCTTTTTAATAATCTTTTCAATCTCTTCTTTTGTTATGGGTTATTTTAGTTGTTCTACCTCTGTTTGTGCTAATTTAGGTAGTTAGTGAGTTTCTAAAATTTGTCCATTTCCTCTAGGTTTTCAAATTTGTCAGAGTACAATTTTTCATAGTAATCTGTTATGATTCTTTTAATTTCAGTTGGGTCTGTTGTGATATCACCCATCTCATTTCTTATACGGGTTATCTGCTTTCTCTCCTATTTTTTTTTTTTTTTTTTGTCAGATTGGCCAATGGTTTATCAATTTTGTTGATCTTTTCAAAGAACCAGCATTTGGTCTTGTTAACTCTTTCAATTGTTTTTCTATTCTCTATTTCATTTAATTTTGCTCTAATTCTTACTATTTCCTTCCTTCTGGAGCCTGTGGGCTTCTTTTGCTGATCTCTTTCTACTTGTTCCTGTTGTAGGGCTAATGTTTTGATTATGGCCCTTTCTTCTTTTTACATGTGTGCATTTATTGGTATAAACTTACCTCTGAGCACTGCATTTGCTGTGTCTCAAAGGTTCTGGTAGGATGTGTTTTCATTCTCGTTTGATTCTATGAATTTCTTTATTCCATCCTTAATTTCTTCTATAACCCAGTACTTTTTGAGCAAGGTGTTGTTCAGTTTCCATGTGTTTGATCTTTTTTCCTTGCTTTTTTTGTTGTTGATTTCCACTTTTATGACTTTATGGTCAGAAAAGATGCTTCGTAATATTTCGATGTTTTGGATTTTGTTAAGGCTTGCTTTATGGTCTAATACGTGGTCTATTCTGGAGAATGTTTCAAGTGCTTTGGAAAAGAAAGTATGCTTGGCTGCTGTTGGGTGCAGTGTTTGGTATGTCTATGAGATCAAGTTAGTTGATTGTAGCATTTACCTCTTCTGTGTCTTTTTTGAGCTTCTTTCTGGATGTTCTGTCCTTCACCGAAAGTGGCATGTTGAAGTCTCCTGCTACTATTGTGGAGCTGTCTATCTCTCTCTTCAGAGCTGTTAGAGTTTGTTTTACGTATTTTGGAGACTTGTTGTTGGGTGCATATATATTTATGATAGTTATGTCCTCCTGGTGTATTGACCCTTTAAATATTATATAGTGCCCTTCCTTATCCTTTGTGGTGGATTTTACTTTAAAGTCTATTTTGTCAGATAGCAATATTGCCATTCCTGCTCTTTTTTGAGTGTGGTTTGCTTGATATATTTTTTTCCATCCTTTGAGTTTTAGCCCATTTATATCTTTAAGGTGTGTCTATTGTAGGCAGCATATAGATGGATCATGCTTTTTTATCCAATCTGCCACTCTCCATGTCTTTATTGGTGCATTAAGTCTGTTTACATTCAGCTTAATCATTGATAGGTATGAGTTTAGTGCTGTCATCCTGATGTCTCTTTTTGTGTGTTGTTCACTTCTTTGTTCCCCTTAATTTTCTGTGCTGAATTTTTCATTATGTGTTTTTTTTTTTTTAATCTACCTCATTGTTGTAGATTTTGTGTTTGCTGGGTCTTTATGTTTTTCTACTTTTTTATTTTGATTTGTAGGATTGTTATATTCCTTTGTGGTTACCTTAGTATTTACCCTTATTTTCTTAAGTTTATACCAGTCTTTTATTACTTTATATCGCCTTGACTTCCCCTCCATATGAAAAATCAATTTCTGCATTTTTAAGTCCCTCTTTTTTGTTTTAATGTTGTCTTTTTTAACATATTGATATCTCTGATTCCCTATTTTCAATGTTTTAGCTCTGATGTATTTTCGACTTTCTTATCTAAGTCAATATCTTGTTGCTCTGTCCTGTGTTCTCGTCTTGCATTGTTAGCTGGTGCTATTGATTATTTAACCATAGGACTCCCTTTAGTATTTCTTGTAATTTTGGTTCAGTTTTTGCAAATTCCCTGAACTTCTATTTATCTGGAAATGCCCTAATTTCACCATCATATTTAAGAGACAGTTTTGCTGGATATATAATTCTTGGCTGGCAGTTGTTTTCCTTCAAGGCTTTATATATGTCATCCCATTGCCTTCTTGCCTGCATGGTTTCTGCTGAGTAGTCCAAGCTTATTCTAATTGACTCTCCTTTGTAGATGACTTTTCTTTTATCCCTCGCCACTCTTAAAATTCTCTCTCTATCTTTAGTTTTGGTAAGTTTGATTATAATATGTCTTGGTGACTTTCTTTTGGGATCTACCTTATGTGGGGTTCGATGTGCATCTTGGATAGATATCTTCTCACCTTTCATGATATCAGGGAAGTTTTCTGTCAACAAATCTTCAACAACTTTCTCTGTTTTTTCTGTTATCCCTCCCATTCTGGTACTCCAATCACTTGTAGGTTATTTCTCTTGATAGAGTCCCACATGACTCTTAGAGTTTTCTTCATTCTTTTTAATTCTTTTATCTGATTTTTCCTCAAATAAGTTGGCATCAAGAGCTTTATCTTCAATGTCACTAATTCTAATGTCTACTGCCTCAATTCTGCTCCTATGACTTTCTATTGAGTTGTCTAATTCTGAAATTTTATTGTTAATCTTCTGGATTTCTGATTGCTGTCTCTATGGATTCTTGCAGCCTATTAAATTTGTCATTATGTTCTTGAATAACTTTTTTAAGTTCCACTACTACTTTGCCTTTATATTCCTTGGATGTTTATTTATTTTGTTGAATTTCCTTTCTAATTTCTAGAAGAGTTCTGTATATTAATCTTTTGTATTGAGTCTGGTAAGTCCAAGAAATTCTGTTCCTCTGGAGAATTTATTGATTCTTTATTTTGGGAGCTTGCTGAAGCCATCATGGACTGCCTCTTTATGTGATTTGATATTGACTGTTGTCTCCGAGTCATCAGTAAGTTACTATAATTTTATTTTATATTTGTTTAGTGAGTCCTAGCTTCTTGTTTTGTTTTGATATGCCTCAGTAGACTGCTCGTGTGTTCTAGTTTGATTATTGGCACCTTTGAAGCTCTAACCTCCTGTCACCAGGTAGTTAGTTCTGTAACAAAGTATGTGCACACAGGCGTGAGTTAAATTTTCCTATATGGGTTCAGCTCAGGTGTCCAGGCAGTCAGTCACCAAGTGCAAGTGTGTGGTGCAGGCTCTTACCTACAGTCCTAGAGAGGCATGGGTGATTGGTGGAGGCATTGGTATCTGGCTGTGGTAGGGGATCACATGCTGAGCCAGGCAGGGGCTAACAGCTGCCCCTGAGAGTCTGAAAGGAAAGCATGTCCCTATTCCCTAGGGCAAGTAGGTAGGTGAGTTTTAACAGCGGGACTATGAGCACTCCACTCTGTTGGCCATAAACACTCGAGGACATCACTTTTTCTTGGACTCCTGTAGCAGGTGACAAGATGGCTTAGTTGATGCCACCAGTCCTCATGTCCCTGTTGCAGATTGGTAAAAGTGTCTACTTAAGGGGCAGGGCTGTTTCGAGGGTCGCAAATCTGCCACTTCACAGCTGAAACAGTTGAAGTTAAACTTCAGATGTTTACCCTGTTGTACTGTGGTAGTGAGAGCTAATGCTGTTGAGATGGGTCCCCATAAGTCTATACAGGGGTGTAAGGCATTCATAGTCTGCGGACGTCTTATGCCTGTGCCCAGCAAAGGAGCTGTGCCGACCCTTAGTTCCTGGCTTAGGGGAGCCAGTAGCTTATTTGTTCCCTCTCCAAGGCCAGGAGAATGGGTCATGGCACCTTTTGGGATCTACTTCCAGCCCAGTGGACTCCCAGTGCAGAGCAGGGAGGGAAGAGGTAAAAGGGAGAGAGTTTTTTCCCAACTGGGCTTTTCATTTTTTTAAAATCCCTGCAAAAGGCTGCACGCATGTACTTATCTTGAGCCACTTGGGAGCTGCTTTTCACTGGTTTGGAGTGTCCAAGTGGAATCCCTGCCGTTGGATCTCTCTTGATGTGGAAACTGCTTCCCGAACGGGTGCACAGCTATTTGCCTGCTTCACTGCTAACCCAGAGCCGCTGAAGCGCTGCTGTCCCGCTGCCTCCGCTCTAGCGCTGCTCACTTCTTCTGAACTATCTCCCTCTCCCCCTGCCACTCAGTCTGATTCCTCAACTTTGCCTTGTTCAGGGCTCCTAGATATTCATATACAATCAAATCACTTGTTTTTCCAGGTCTTTGTTGTAACAGGGATACAGGAAGCTGTCTGACTATGCTGCCATCTTAGCCCCGCCCTACAGACATAGTTTTAAGATTATTTTTATGTGAAAGAATTTTGTCAAGGTAGGAGAATAAAGTGTATTTTACTTAACATTTTGTTAGCTTGGGTCATAATTTTAAATGTGTATATGTATAGCATGAAATTCTCTGTTTTGAGTCTTGCCACTGTCCCCAAACTTTAACATACAGGCCTCTACTGAATCACATACAGTTTGGGGACTCACTTCATAATAATAGACTACCACAATAAGTACATACATTTCAAGATATGTTTCTTCCAAGCCTTATAACTCAGCTCTTTTACTTGATTTCTTCCATTCACTTTAGCTACTCTATGTTCAAGAGCAACTTTCAGTGTCTCTTTACATTCATTTTGTTTTTTTCTTTCTTTCCTGTCTTTTTAATGACGTTTTGCTTTCTTCATGTATGATGTCCTTGCTGACATCCCACAACTCATCTGGTCTTCACTCATTAGCACTCAGTGTGTCAAATCTATTCTTGAGATGACCTCCAAATTCAGGTGGGATATAGTCAACGTCATATTTTGGTTCTTGTGGACTTGTTTTAATTTTCTTCAACAACTTAAACTTGCGTATAAGCAATTGATTGTCTGTTCTGCAGTTGGCCCCTGGCCTAATTCTGGCTGTTGATATTGAGCTTTTCCATAGATGCAGTCAATTTAATTCCTGTGTTTTTCATCCGGCAAGGTCCGTGTGTATAGTTGCCATTTATGTTGTTGAAAAAAGGTATTTGCAATGAAGTGATTGGTCTTGCAAAATTCTTTCATGAGATCTCTGGCATCATTTTTATCACCAAGGCAATATTTTCCAACTAGTGTTCCTTCTTCGTTTCCAACTTTCACATTCCCGTCACCAGTAATTATCATTGCTTCTTGATTGTATGTTTGACCAATTTCAGACTGCAGAAGTTGGTAAAAATCTTCATTATCTTCATCTTTGGCATTAGTGGTTGATGCGTAAATTTGAATGATAGTTGTATTCACTGGTCTTCCTTGTAGGCTTATGTATAGTATCCTGTAACTGATAGTGTTGTACTTCAGGATTGATCTTGAAATGTTCTTTTTGAAGATGAATGTGATGCTGTTCCTCATCTGTTTGTCATGCCTGGCATAGTAGACCATATGATTGTCCAATTCAAAATGGCCAATACTAGTCCATTTCAGCTCACTACTGCCTAGCATATCGATTTTAAGCATTTCATTTTGATGACCTCCAGTTCTCCCTGTTTTTGTTTTATATTTCATACATTCCACGTTCTGATTCCTAAGGGATGTTTGCAGCTGTTTCTTCTCATTTCAGTTGTGCCACTTCAGCAAATAATGATCCCAAGAGCTTTGCTCCATCTATGTCATTAAGATCTTCTCTACTTTGAGGAGGAAGCTCTTATCCAGCCATATTTTCAGTGCCTTCTAACCTGAGGGTCTCATCTTCCTGTACTAGATCAGGCAATTTTCCTCTGCTATTCATTGGGTTTCGCTGGCCAGTTTTTTTTTTTTTTTTTTTAAGTAGATTGTTGACTCCTTCTTCCTAGTATATCTTAGTCTGGAAGATTCTCTGAAACCTGTCCACCATGGTTTACCCTGCTAGTATTTGAAATACGGTGCATAGCTGCCGGCTTCAAAGCAACATTCAAACCAACATAGTACAACTGTTAGAGGAGTGGTGGTTCCATTAGATTTACATTTTTCTCTCTCTAAACAGATGATTTATAATTGAGCCACCTATGTATAATGTTCATTTTTTTAACTCCTAAGTAATTTCTGGTGTATAAATTATACTGAATTTACTTTTAGCTAGATCATAGGATAATGAAGAAAGGAGCTGCAATCCTTCATACACTTTAAAAAATAGAAATATATAGTCAAGCAAATTGTGAGGAAGATGAGATGAGATAGATTCAGAATAAATAATTTTTCTGGAAGCACAAAGACACGTATTAAGTATAGACCTTTTGTAGACCAATGGAGAGACTAAATTACTTTCTCTGTAATGTTCTTCTATAACAGAAAAATAGAAAAGGAAATCAATGCATTTATAAAGTCTGGAATTACGAAGGTTGAAAATGGACAAGTTAATTCAGAATTAGCTGTTTTGAATTTAAGGAGATAGTAATAAGAATAGTCTTGGTATTATTGTTTTGCTATGTGCCAGACAGTTTTCTAAGTGCTGAGTTTTATGAGTTAGTTCATTTAATTGTTACATAAATCATATGAGAGACATTCTATTAATACTTCCATTATATAAAAGTAGAAAACTAAGAATTTGACCAATTTGCTTGTAACAAAAAAGCCACAAGAGAACATCAGAATCAGGAATTGATACAGATATGTCTGAGTCTACAACCTATACTTGTAAATACTGTGCAATATTTTTCTTTGATAAATCAAAATACACAGAGTAGTAAATGTATCCAATACTACCAGTAAGTGAGTGCTTTCCTATATCAAAGCTCAGGGAGCTGCCTTTTTATGACCTATCATCTTGGTATATCCCATAAACCCATTGCTGCCAAGTCAATTCCGACTCGTAGCAACACTATAGGATAGAGTAGAACTGCCACATAGGGTTTTCAAGGTTGTAATCTTTACAGAAGCAGACTGCCACATCTTTCTCCTGTGGAGTGGCTGGTAGATTCTAACTGCTGACTTTTTGGTTAGCAACCAAGTACTTATATACTGTTCCATAAAACATAGTGCCACTAAGGAAAGTTTATTGAACCACAACAGATCTTGTGGCTCACCTTCCACATAGAGATCCTCTGGACTAATCCCATTATCACTCAAATTCCTGTTTATCTCATTCATTTCCAGAAGTCAAATATGCCTCATCACCCAACAAAACTCAGTCTCTCCTCTCCAAACTGTATCTCTTCCACTCAGATCCAGTTTCCTACCATCTTAAATCCTTCCACTGGGACTTTGTGGTCATTCAGTCTATGGCTAGCAAATTTGTTCATTCTTTTTCTGAGAATGTACCCTTTTCCCCATTGCCTCAAATGAAATCTGGCTGGCCCTCAGAGACACTAATTTTCCTGTTGCCCTCTCAAGATGAGGCTAGTTTTTATTTCCGCAAACTCTGTGTATCTCAGAGCTACAAGACTGGGTTTGTGTCACTTTCAAAGCGTTATTCTCTCCACTTAATATAAATATATATGCCATCCACATCTTTCTGTTTGTTGCTGTCATTTACTGATGTTTTGGTTGCTCCCTAAATTTATGAAAAATATTATATTTTTGCTCATATATTTCTTTTGTATGCAAAATTCCTACTATAATTCTTCAAGTTTCTACATTTCAAGTAAATAAATCATCCAACATTCTCGTTCATTGAACTCATCTCCAAATACCCTTTCTCTGAATCCATTTCAATAATTCGCTCTATTCAAGCTGATTAGATTTGATAGACCTCCTACTAAACCTCAATTTCAAACAGTCTACCAACTACATTTGATTGATGTTTCCTCAAATGTCCTAGATTCTCTGACTTCAAGTCATTAAAAGCATAAGCTACATCAGTTCCTCATTTTTCCTTACCCTTCTCTTAAGTTCCCTTATCCTCTTGTAGGTTAGACCCAAGGAACTTCCTTAACAAATACTCATTTCCACATAAAACTTAACTATTTGCTCCTCTCTCCTCTTCCCCCTCCACCCTCATTCATTAAAAAAAAAATCCTGCCCAGACTAAATGGTAACGTCTGCTTTTCCTGGACCTATCTCTGAACTAGTAAAATTAGGCTAGAGGAAGTCCAGCCTATTAAGACTCATTTTGCTTTTGATTCATGATTTAATACTTCTAACTGGCAATTAACACTCCCTGATAATGTTAGTGTGCTTGTTTAGTAGGCTTACTTTTTAAGCTAATTATTTCACTAGTTTTCCACTTTTTTAAACCTTGCACATTCACTCTTCCACCATGCCTGATGATTTCATCACTTTTACCATATTGAGGACATGAAAGTAATTGGATGGATATCCTCACTTCCTTCTACCACCAAACCTTTACACACACTTATGTATCTGTACTTCTTTCCCTCTTCTTAACAGTACAAAGTAACACTTTTACTCCTAATATAAATCTCTTGTGTTAGGTTTAGCTCTAGTATTCAATCCAACCTCTGAATGTTAAATTCTTTGGCATTTATTTTCTGAAATTTTCTCTTTCCACAACTTCTTTCTAGTTATTCTCAATCAAAAGATGTGAAATCGACATTTTGGACTTTGTTGTGCATCCCTATTCAGTACATTGAAGGGCTTTAATATCTTTGTTACCAACACTTACAAGGAGCACTTCATCCCCTTAAGCTGCTTACTCATTTCCAAACACTCTCTAGGGGATGCAACAATACCCTTGGTGAGCACCTCAATTGAGATTCCCAGTATATTTAAATTTCAGTTATTTAAAAAGCATTTTTATGATGATTGCCTCCACATTTAAATTGCCATTACAAAACTCTATTATGAATTCTGGAGCCCTGGTGGCCCAGTGGATAAGATCTCAGGCTGTTAACCAAAAGGTCAGCAGTTTGAATCCACCAGCTGCTCCTTGGAAACTCTATGGGTCAGTTCTACTCTGTCCTATCAGGTCACTATGAGTCACAATCAAATGGATGGCAATGGGTCTGGTTTTTGGTATTATGAATTCCAGACACACATTCTTATGGGAATATCAGGTAATCTATTAGAATATGAGCCTGGAATTCATAGTAAAGCTATGTACCAGTGTTTCAAATTCTCTACATCCTCAACAACACTTTGTATTTTCTATTTGTTTGTTTATTTTGTTTTGTTTTTTATAATAGCCATCCTAGTGGGTTTGAAGTGGTATCTCAATGTGGTTGTGATTTGCATTTCTTTAATGAATGATGAAGCTGCCTGGGTAGCATAGACAGTTAAGTGCTAACAACTAACTGGAATATTGCAGAATGAAATCCACCAAGAGATGCCTTGGAAGAAAGGCATGAAGCTCTACTTCTAAAGGGTCACAGTCATTGAAAATCCCATGGAGCACCATTTTACTCAGACACAAATGGGGTTGTCTGAGTCAGAATCAACTCAAAGGCAATTGGTTTTGGTTTGGTTTAGAATGACTAATGACACTGAGTATCTTTTCACGTGTTTATTGGTTATTTTTATATCTTCTTTGGAGAAAATCCTTTGCCCATTTTTTTTTTTAAATTTTTTATGGTACTTTAGATGAAGGTTTACAGAACAAATAGTTTCTCATTAAACAGTCAGTACACATATTGTTTTATGACATTGGTTAGCAACCTCACGACATGTCAACGCTCTCCCTTCTCGACCCTGAGGACCTTTTTTTTGGTGAAAATATACATAGCCAAAGTTACACCGTTTCGAAAGTTTCTACATGTACAATTCAGTGACATCAATTACATTCTTCCAGTTGTGCTGTTATTCTCATTGTCCTTTTCCAAATTATTCCATCACCATTATCTTCAGCTTACTGTCCCCCAGGCTTCCCATCAAACCTTTTGAGTTACTGTTGTCAATTTGATTTCACATAGATAATTCTTTTTCTTTTTTTTTTGTACCTTAAATGAAGGTTTGCAGAACAAATAGTTTCTCAGTAAACAGTTAGTACACATATTGCCCTATGACCTTGGGTTCCCTATTACCAGCTTTCCTGTTCCCGCCTGCCTTCTAGTCCTTGTCCCTGGACTGCTGTGCCTCATTAGTCCTGTTTTGTTTTATGAGGCTGTCCAATCCCAGGCTGAGTGGTGAATTTCAGGAGGGGTTTCACCACTGGGCTAAAACGGTGTCCGGGGGCCATACTCTCGGGGTTTCTCCAGTCTATCAGGCCAGTAAATCTGGTCTTTTTTTGTGAGTTAGAATTCTGTTCTACATCTTTTTCCAGCTCTGTCCACAACCCTCTGTTGTGATCCCGGTCAGAGCAGTCAGTGATGGTAGCCGGGCACCATCAAGCAATACTGGACTCAGTCTGGTGGAGGCCGTGGTAGCTGTGGTCCATTAGTCCTTTGGACTAATATTTTCCTTGTATCTTGTTCTCTTCATTCTCCCTTGCTCCCGGAGGGGTGAGACCAGTGGAGTACCTTAGATGGCTGCTCACAGGCTTTTAAGAACCCAGATGCTACTTACCAAGGTAGAATGTAGAATATTGTCTTTATAAACTGTGTTATGCCAACTGAGCTAGATGTCCCCCGACACCATGGTCCCCACAGCCCCCCACCCAGCAATTCAGTCCCTCAGGGAGTCTGGAATTGTCTATGGAGCTTCCATGACCTTTCCTTGTACAAGTTGTGCTGGCTTCCCCAGTAATGTGTACTGTCTTACCCATCACCAAAGTTACCACTTATTTATTTAGTCCCTCCCCCACTCCTCCCATCCCTAGTAACTAACAAAGATTGTTTCTTTTTGTGTGTAAACATTTACATGAGTTATACAGTAGAAGTATCAAACAATATTTGTCCTTTTGTGATTGACTTATTTCACTCAGCATAATGTCCTCCACTTTTGTACCTCTTACTCTCCTGTGCTGAGTTACTTTTGTTTGTGGATTCTTTTTTCATTTATTTTGTTTTTGTAGGTATTGTTTCTACTGAGACTTTGTTTTTCTTCTTTATTTTGATGAGTAAGCTTGTTAACTTTCTTTGTGGTTACCATGAAATTTACCTTTATCTTCCTAGATTTGAACCAGTCTATTATTATTTGGTATCACTTGACTTCCTTTCCATTAGAAGGTTCTATATCTACACCATTCATTCCCTCTTTTATTGTTCTGATGCTGTTGTCATTTACAGATTAACCTCTCTGGTTCCCTTTTGTAATTCTTTTGGTTTTGCATATTCCTTAAGAGTTAATTTCGTAGGTTGGTATCTGGCTAGTATAATCCTGTGTCCTATATTCAGCCTGTGGTCTGATATTGTTTGTTCTCAGATTGAAGGACTTCCTTTAATAAGTCTCGTAAGTTTGGTTTGGTTTTTACATAGTCCCTTAATTTCTGTTTATCTGGAAATGACCTAATTTCACCATCACATTGGAACAAGAGTTTTGCAAGATATATTATTCTTGGCCGGCAATTTTTTTTCTTTCAAGGTTTTATATATGTCATCCCATTGCCTTCTTGCCTGCATGGTTTCTGCTGAATAATCCGAGCTTAGTCTTATTGTTTCTCCTCTGTATGTGATGTTTTGTTTTTCTCGAGCTGCTCTCAGGATTCTTTGTTTGTCTTTAGTTTTAGCAAGTGTGATTATGATATGACTTGGTGATTTTCTTTTGGGGGTCTATCTTATATGGGGTTCATTGAGCTTCTTGGATGGTCAGCTTTTCATCTTTCATGATATTGGAGAAGTTTTCTGTCAGCAATTCTTCAATGATCCTCTCAGTTTTCTGTTTTCTCCCCCTGTTCTGGAACTCCTACCACTCGAAAAGTTTTTGCTTTTGATTGTATCTCACATAATTCTCAGGGTCTCTTCATTTTTCTTCGTTCTTTTTTTCTGATTTTTCCTCAAACCAAGATGTATCTAAGTGTTTGTCTTCAATTCTGCTGATCCTGTCTTCCACCATTTCAAATCTGTTCCTTAGCCCTTCTATGACACTGTCCATTTCTGAAATCCTGTTGTTTATTTTTTGGATTTCTAATTGTTGTTTTTGGATAATTTCTAGTTGTGAATTTATTTTGTCATTTTGTTCCTGCATTATTTTCCTGAATTCTTCCATTTTTTTGTCTGTATTTTCCATGAATTTGTTTGACTTTTCCAAGAATTTGTCTATTTTTTCCTCATTTTTGTCTGCTTTTTGCTTCAACTCTTGAATAATTCTGAGTATTAGAGATTTGAATTCCCTGTCAGGTAGTTCTAGTGCCTTTTCGTCTACTGGAAAGTCATCTGGTGTTCTATTTTGGATGCCTATTGGAAACATCCTGTCCTGTTTTTGTAATTGTTTTGATATTGTCTTCTGTCTTCGGGGCATTCAGTAGTTATTTTTTCTCATTTATTGATTGTAGATTTGTTTGTTTCATCCTTTTCTTTTTTTTAAATTGCACTAGGGCCGAGCAGGTGGGCTGTGTGTTCTTTGTTGTTTGCTCATCTGTGGGCACGATACTTTTCACCTCCTTCTCTAATTGGCAGAGTTAGTCGCTCAGATATGGTACAGCAGGGCAGGTCTACCTGAAGAGGAGTTGCTGGGATGGGTTGTTTATGGTACTTACTGCAGCCACCAGGGCGGGTCGGTAATCCGTGCAGGGCAGTTTCAGGTAGGCCATGCCTGTGCTGCTTGGTGGTGTGATGTTAAGCGCACAATGCAGGTAGGCAGGATGGAGGGGGGAGATTGTGATGTGTAGAGCTAAGATGGGTATGGGAGTGAGGAGAGAGGAACAGGAGCCAAAAACATACAAAGAAAAAAGAGTGCTAGGGGAGCTTGCCGTTGGAATGGAGAGATGAGAGACTATGAAATGGAGAAAAGCAAAAAGGGGAAGAAGAAGAAAGGAAAGAAAAGAATGAATAAATAAAAATTAGAAAGAAAAGAGAACAGCAAAGCTCCCAGGGATCCCACTGGTGCGGTACCAGCTCTGGGGAAGTTGTTCCCAGGTGCTGCAGTACAGACTGGCTAGAAGGCAAGGAGGAATTCAGCGCCGGTTATTCAGGGGACAGGAAGAGAAGGAAGGTATAGAGAGATGAGAAACTCAGTAATGAAGAAAGACAAAAAGGGAAAAAGATTGAAAAGAAAACAAAACAAATTAAAAAAAAAAAAGAACAAGTAAAGCTCCCCAAAAAACAGAAAGAAAAAAAAAAAAACCCACAAAAAAAAGAAATGTTCTCAGGGATCCCTCTGTCCATCTGCACAAGCTGAGGGGGCAGATCCCAAGCTGCATAGCACTTCCCAGTCAGAACGGGCTCCCAACTTGAGAAAAGGAAAAGAAAACAAACAAACAATTCAAAACAAACAAACAAAAGCCCCAGGATCCCACCAGCGTGGCAGCCCAGACCGGGAAGCAGTTCCACACTCGAAAGGAGCTCCGCAGCCCCCCAGGAAGAAGTAAAGACGGCGCACGGAGCCAGGTATTTGAGCAAAAGGAGGGAGAGGTGGTGAGAGGTAAGGAAGAAATCAATAGAAGTGGAAAAAAGCAACACCAGCAGCCAACAAATGGCACTCAGGGAGTCGGTCAGTGCAGGTGGGTGGAATCCAAGCAGCCGGTGCTTCCCAGCCAAGTGACTGTGGCCATGTGATGCAGACGAGGCCGAGTGGGGGTGAAGAAGGGTAGGAGGTGGGAAAGCGTATATCGCCAGATACCGATTGTTCTGTCTCCTGCTGGAAGCTCCGTGAAGCTGCTTTCTCATACCCCCTATTTGCTGGTCTGTGATAGGAGTCCAAAATGGTGGATCTGTGCTGTGTCAGCTGATAGGGGACCTCTGCATGAACCTCTCCTCGCTCTCTGTTCTCTGACAGTTTTCTCAATCCATTTGGTGCTTGGCTGAGTTCTTTATCTCTTCATTTCATGTTTTAGGGTTTCAGGATTGCTGTTTTCTCTGTTTGGCTTTGTTTTTCAGATCTTTTCTGTGGTGGGACAGTGTGGTGCTTCTGCCTAGAGCGCCATGTTGCCAGAAGTCCCCCCTTTGCCCATTTTTTAATCGGGCTGTTAGTCTTCTTGTTTTTGTGTTTTAAGAGTTTTTATATATTCTGGATGTTAAACCCTTATCTGATTTGTGGTTCCCAAATATTTCCTGCCATTCTTTAGGTTAACTTTTCACTTTATTGATAATTTCCATTGATGCATAGTCAACTGATCTTTGGTAAAAGAGTAAAGGTAATTCAGTGGAGAAAGGATTGCCTTTTCAACAAATGGTGCTGAAATTATCAGACACCCATATGCAGAAAATAAAGAATCTAGGCACAGATCTTACATCTTTCACAAAAATTAATTCAAAATGAATTATAGATCTAACTGTACCAAAACTATAAAATTTGTAGAAGAAAACATAAGTGAAAATCTACGTGACTTTCAATTTGGCAATAAGTTTTTAGTCATAACTCCAAAAGCATAATCCATTAAAGGGGAAAAAAACTAATAAATTAAAATTAAACATGTCTGCTCTACAAAAGACACTGTTAAGAAAATGAAAAGACAAGGCACAGACTGGGAGAAAATGTTTGCAAACTCTTTATCTCATAAAGGACTTGTATCCAAAATATACAAAGATGATTAAAACTCAACATTAAGAAAACAAAACACCTAATTAAAAATGGGCAGAAGTTCTGTGCAAACAACTCAGAAGATATGCAGATGGCAAATAAACTAGACATTTTTATCCCTATGACTTGGACTCCTCCAATTTAACCATCTCCCAAAAATCAGAGTTCGAAACAGATTTATTTAGATCAACACCAGTGGAATGGAGGTAAAGAAAGCAGGATTGGGTAGAGAAAGAAGTTGAGTTGCAATGCAGTTCAACAAAGGCTTCATCCAACCCCATGGAAACCTCTGGAGCTCAGATGGTGCTCCAGATGTGTCCCATTTTGGGGTGAATGGCTGAACCTTTATGCTCTGAAATTGATTAGTCATTGGTTTTGACCTTTGCTCAGAATTAATCCCCCAAAAACAAAATGAGAGCTGAAGTCTGACTTTTGGTAACCCATCCAGAAACTTGGAAATGAAGTTCTTCATTCTTTAAGGGGAATATGGGCAGGGCATCATAACATCCACTACACTCAAATTCATCTGCATACATCAGCTTTTTTAAGCCAAAGTACCTAAACTCCACACATCCTAGTTAGTTTATCATGTATACTAAATGCATTATGATTTTTTTTCTATCTTAAAACAAAAAAAAAAAAAAAAAGAAATGTAGCTAATTATCTCTTCCTCAGTAAGCTGCAAGTTTGTTTGATTCACCACTCCATACTTAAAATTAGTAAGTGGCCTGGCATGGTGTGGGGGCTAAATTCATGTCTGATTAATTCACGATGAATGATTTAATCCATGTTCTTGGCCTTTTCTCTCATTTACCTAAATCGGTATTCATAGAATGTAAAAATCAACTATTCAGACTTTCCGTTTCTAAGAGAAATTGAGAAAGGCTACATATTTGAAAAAGACAATTGAATTCACCCAGGTATTACCACATTAAAACTGCATTAATATTTAAGAACCCTA
Source organism: Dugong dugon (assembly GCA_030035585.1). Lineage (NCBI taxonomy): Eukaryota > Metazoa > Chordata > Mammalia > Sirenia > Dugongidae > Dugong > Dugong dugon. The sequence goes on from CM057467.1 coordinate 111,437,529, forward strand.
TATCTAAGATCCAAGACAGCTTTAAAGGAAAAGTGATATTAGGAATAGGATCTTCAGCTATTCACAAAAAGAGAGCCAGAACATTCATCTTATGTCTATCTAGAGGCTACTGGTATTGCCTTGTATTTTGTGATTTATATAAAATTGTCTTACTCTATCTCAACTATGGTGGAAAATGAAAATTCCCTGGCAAGATTTCTAAAGTTGCAAAAATCTTACATACTCATTTTCACTCTGTTGCCTAGAATTCCTAAAGTCTCAGCCACTTATGTATTTCTTATCCCATGGCTGTTGTTTTCTTTCCCTTCTTCTCTCTGCAGACACAGACGTGAAACCCGTCTCCTTTCCTACAATCTCTCCCAGAAGGCATTTATGTGTAACACACTTTACCAATATTTGGGACAATGGGAGTTACATCGCAGAATTGAAAAAAATAAAATAAAATAAATAAAAAACAGTTTCAGATACATTGTCCAAGTCTCAATGGCAGGACAGAAGTGTGTTGACATCTGGTATTCATTGGTCTTCTTGTCTAACAATTTAGCAGCAAGGACAGAGAAAAGCACCTCTCATGCACCTGCTCTCTCTCTCTTTCTCTCTCCCCCCTGCTTGTAGTGAACTCTGCAGTGGCAACTCTGCCTTTAGCAACTTAATTCTGTAGTTAAGCTCTGGAGATACATCTGAAGTCAAGCCTAGGTCCAGTTTCATTGATTCAGATATCAGTAACAAACCCTGATCCATTTTTCTCATTCAAGGCTGAAACTGAAAATTTCTTTTTCCTTCAAATAGCCTATGAAATAAAATTCTGTTTTATCAGGGATTATAGAATATACTGTGTACTGGACAGGGAATCCAGTGGTTTTCACACACTGTTATTTCATTAATTCTAATGTTTTTCCCACATTTTATCACCTATGAAATCAGGATGAATCAACTTGTTCTTATTTCTTGCTGCCTCTAAAATAAGAACTAACATATTTCTGTTCTGACTGATTGATTGATTGATTGATTGATTTTCAAGGGTTTTGCTGCTAATCAATCTCTTGGGAGGAAATAATGGAAGATATAAATAGACAGTTTGGAAAGTTAAAAGTTCTTAGAAAACTTATGCTCAAGATTCTATTGCTGAGATGCCCTTGAAAAATTAGATTTGTCCAGTTTTTTAGCTTTTGGTCCAGAATGTGAAGTTCTTTTAAACATCCTCTTATAAAAGTGTAGGTAGGGTAAGAATCTCCACTCACGATGGAACATGATAATTAATATCCTTTCAGCAGGCAATGAATTTGGTGTGATAATTTGCATTTTGAAGACCTCAGACAGGATGATACTGATTTCATAGGGCTCCTGCCCCAGTATATTCTCCACCTTCACAATTGCCTTCTTTGATCTTTAAATTCGAAGCAATTCTGTTTGAGCAGATTTGCTCCTTTAACATTTTGGGTTTTCTGCAGATTTTATTTTTTTTCCTTTTATGTTTTTTTCTGACAATAGGATAGGAATTATCACTGCAAGCTGCCATTACACAAGGAACTCAGCAGACAATGTTTTCTTGTGGGGGGAAACACTCTTCTAACTAGTTAAATCATTTACCCTTTTTTATGTACACAGCCAGCTAAGAAGAACAGTGCTCTAAGAAGAACAGGGCATCTGGCCTAGCCAGGAAATCTTACTTCTATACCCAGATAAACAAACGGCTAGACACTTAACTTCTGAATCTGATGTCCAAAGCCACTATGATTTCTCAAGAGCATTCTTAATAAGCTATGTTTCCTTCGTTTCTGTGGGCAAGGGCAGGATAAGCTGAGTAACATACATTGAATGCCTCTTGTGTACTAGGTATTGTACTAGGCATTTTTACATACATTTCATTAAGTCCTCAAAAATAAAAAAAACTAAATTAAGTATATACTTTGATTATTCTTATTTTACAGATATGGTAACTGAGGTTCAGAGAGTTACATAACTTGTATTGGTTATCTAGTTCTGCTCTAACAGAAATACCACAAGTGAGTGGCTTTAACAAACAAATTTATTCTCTCACAGTTAGGAGGCTAGAAGTCTAAATTCAGGGTGCTGGCTCTAGGGGAAGTCTTTCTCTCTCTGTCAGCTCTGGAGGAAAGTCCTTGTCTCTTGAGCTTCTGCTCCTGGGTGATCGTCACGTGGCTTTGCATCTCTCTTAGCCTGTTTCTGTGTTGCTAGCTTGTTTAATGTTTTTTATATATCAAGAGATTGACTCAAGATACACCCTACGCTAATCCTTCCTCATTAACATAATAAAGACAACTCATTCCCAAATGGGATTATAACCACATAGAGGTTAGGATTTACAACACTTATTTTTTGGGGACACAATTCAATCCATAACACTTGCCAAGAGACAAATAGCTAATATATATGATTTCCAAACAGGCATATGGCTACTCTAAGACAACCTAAGGAGCCTTTATGGCTCAACGGCTAAGTACTCGGCTGCTAACCAAAAGGTCGGCAGTTTCCATAAAACAAAAAGGGACTAATGAGGCACAGCAGTCCAGGGGCAAGGACTAGAAGGCAGGAGGGGACAGGAAAGCTGGTGATAGGGAACCCAAGGTTAAGAAAGGACAGTGTTGACATGTCGTGGGGTTGTTAACCATTGTCATAGGGCAATATGCATAGTAACTGTTTAATGAGAAACTCTTCTGTTCTATAAACCTTCATCTAAAGTACAAAAAAAAAAAAAAATTATCTATGTGAGATCAGATTGACAACAGCAACTCAGAAGGTTTGATGGGAAGCCTAGGGGGCATTGAGTTGAAGATAATTGTGATGGAATAATTTGGAAAAGGACAGTGAGAATAGCAGCACAACTGTAAGAATGTAATCGATGTCACTGAATTGTACATGTAGAAATTTTTGAAATGGTGTATCTCTGGCTATGAATATTTTCACCAAAAAAGAAAAAAGGTTCTCCAAGGTCGAGAAGGGAGAGTATTGACATGTAGTGGGGTTGTTAACCAATGTCATAAAACAATATGCGTACTGACTGTAATGAGAAACTATTTGTTCTGCAAACCTTCATCTAAAGTACAATAAAAATAAGTAAATAAATAGATAAATAAATAAACCAAAGGTCGGTGGCTTCAACTTACCAGCCTCTCTGAGGGAAAAAGATGTGACAGTCTGCTTCTATAAGGATTAGAGCCTTGAAAACCTTATGGGGCAGTTTTACTCTGTTCTATATGGTCACTATGAGTTGGAATCAACTTGGCTGCAGTGGGTGTTGTTTGCTGGGCATGCATCTTTTCATAACATAACAGTAAACGAGAATGAAAACCCTTTCAGTTGGATCCTTTTAACATGTTTTCTTTTATGAAATGGATCTTGTAATTTAATCTTACAATCAGTGAGTTAAAGTTGGGAAGTATCTAAATAGCATCATACTCTTTTGGTTCCCTTTTGACTCCATCTACTCTACAACAAGTTTTTTTTTTTTTTTTTTAAGTAGCCTTATTTTTGAAGATCTCAAAGGACAATCTTTTAAAAAATGTATTGCAGAAGAGTTTTTTGTGCCTTGAGTGCCTGTCATGCTCACAGTCTCTTCTCAGCACAGGTGATCATATGCCCCCTCAACTTGGTTTGGCTTATTAGAACAACGGTGGATATTTGTCCTGAGGATTATTGATCGATAGGTTGGCCAGTGGCCAAAGAGGATAACTAAGCTTGATCAGAATGATGTCACTGACCAACTAATTCAATGAAATCTTTTCCCTTTCTCAAAAGTTTTTACTTAAAGTGTGTATAGTGGAATTGCTGTAATGCCTCAGGAGAGAATTAAGGGTCTATGGAGGCTTGTTTCTGAGGTGGAAGCTACTAGGTACACTCCTGCTATTAGACTGTTTGAACATAAACCATGCCTGGATCTTTGCGGTACCTTTTCTTCTGGAATATCTGACTTTGCAGCAGCCTTATTTTCCTTACTGTCTCCACGAATCTTCACAATAAAATCCTCTCACCTGAGGTAACTGTAGCAAGTTTCATTCTTTACTACCTGAAGAAGTATGACTAACATACATAGCCTTCTTGGCACAACCTGTTTCTCCATTGAAGGACTCTGATGCTTAAGTAGTTCACTCTTTCATTCTAGATTAAATCTTTCTAGCTATCTTCAACTTACTCCATTTATTTTTACACTTCATGTATAGGTATAAAATGTGTCCCAGTCCTTCTTAAAACAATTATTCATGTACTTTAATAGAGTTATAAATGTTCATTGCCTTGAATCTCAACCAGAAAATGTTCTTTAAGTGTTCCAAACTCATTCCTCAATCCTTTAGATATTTTACCTTAATTTCTCTAAGTCACCTTTAATTTTTCTCTGTTGCTCTCAGCTTGTTCCATACCCTCTAGATTCTCAAACACAAGAGAGAACTTAAGTTTAAGATATCTATTTATAACTAACAAGAATGCAGAATCTTCTGCAGGCATCAACCTTGTAACTCGTACCCAGTCTGGAACTATTTATATAAAAGTCTTGAGTCAGGAAGCCTCTGAGTAACAGGTCACTAAATGTAAGTTCTCCTCTAACTAAAGCCCAGTGAAAAACACCCAAAGGAATGAAACAAAGACATTTTTTGTGAATAATCAATATATATCTGTAAAAATGGTGTGGGGGTGGTGTCTGACCTCCTCTAACTTCAGAAGGAGGAAGGGGAATCAAGATCAAAAGGCCAAGGCTGACTCCTATGAGGCAGAGGTCAGACATGCCTTCTCTCTCTGCCATCTTTACCAATTCTGACACCAACCATCCATCCCATGGCACATTCTACTTCTCTGTTGGGTAAGATAATTCATTTCAATGGCCACACAGAACTCACAGACCATACTCGAAATTATGAAGTTTATTAGGGAAGGAATAGGTTACAATTCAGGCTCAAGAACACTCAAGGATACAGTTCTGCCATCACAACAGCCTCTTTCCAGCTGTGCTTGCAGGAATGCCTCTCCCTGGTGCTAGGCCTCTACCCAAAGGCAGTCAACTTTCTCTCTCCTTGGGCCAGGAAGCCCACTGCACCGTTTCCTACTACTGGGTCTTTGTTGCTGTGTTTCTGCTGTCAGGTCTCTCCTGCCACCCCTTCTCACTGTCTTCAGGGTTATAGCTCACTCCCTCTCAATCTCCTGGTTCCAGGAGCTTCTCAGTGCAGGGATCTTGGGTCCAAAGGATGCACTCTCAGCTCCTGGCTGTTCTTCCTTGGTGGTAGTGGGCTCTTCTCTTTCCTGTCTCTGGGGTGGCTCATTTCAAGCCCGGTAGGATGGCAAAACTGACCAATCCCTTTGGTGGGCCACAACTACCCTATCACACAGTCCAGTCCAATCATTTGGGTGGGAGTTGCAAGACCATGGCTAGAAAGGCCACACACAAAAGTGATCTATCACACTGCAATATCAATAAATACAACACATGCCACTTAGCAACAATGAAAGTTAACAGTTTAACTTGTGTTATTTTCCAAACAGTTTCGTATTTATTCTGTTTTAAATTACCAATTTCAGTTCTCTGGGTGGTTAAAAATAGTATTTCAGTAATGTTCCTGATCCAGTTGCATGCTTTTGGCATATAAATTGATAAAGCACAGATATGTATGCATATGCGTGTGAAAGAGAAAGCTGTGTGTGTGTGAGACAGATTTTCAGCAATGAATATTTTCTTTTTATTTGTTAATCGTCCTATAATTGTATTACAGTGTTTTTTCTGACAACTCAACCCTTGATATTCAAGGTGTGGTCCTTGGGCCACCAACACTGGGTTCACATGGAACTTGTTAGAAGTGGAGGATTTGGGGGCCCACCTCAAATAAACTGAATGAGAACCAGCATTACAATAAGATCCCCTTGGTGATCTGTATGCATGTTCCATTTTGAGAAATACTGCCATAGACCATCGCTGCTCCTACTGTATCCTGGTCTAAAGTCATTACTTCTATCCTTATCTTTTTCTTATATTGCCTTACATTTTGAACTACATCATAATACATTGTCCTGTCTAGGCTTCGTTTAGATTGTGATAAAGTAGTTCTCAGAGTTCCCCTGTATTACTTGTTTATCTTCTTTTGATTATCACTATTAAAAACAGTATATTTACCTTTGGCCCCTTATCCCTTAAAGTGAGGTTTCAGGTTTCTAAGACACCAAACACTGAGGCAATTTCATTACTAATCATATGCTTCATCTTGATCATATTGATCCAGATAAGTAAATTCTTCAAATTCCTTTGATTATGGCTACATTTGAACAGGCTATATATATATATATATTTTGTTTTTAGTTAATTCCTCCAGAGAAATTCTCTTCTCCTAATAAGAAATAAATTACTATTCTTCTTATGTAGTTTACTATTTGTATTTTTAACATTCTAGCTCCTGGAACATGGTAGAAGAGGAGGTCTTGGGATTAAATCCTTCCTCTACTGCTTTCTAGCTAGTCTTTGGCAAATTACTTAATTTATCTTAGTGCCATATCTTCAAGATTGGCATAATAATATATTTTCTTGTGAGGAGGAAATGAACTCTGTAAAGCACCTAGAGAAACACTTCCCACAAGTTGGCTATCAAGTACAGCAGTGCCTTTTCCCTTTTCCCATGCAGTTACCAAAAAATAAATAAGTTTCCCACATTGTTGAACCACTTCCCCTTGGCAAAAAAGTATTTCAAAGCTTCAGCTTTTTTCTGGATGCCATGTATGAGTTGTGCTTTGCTGTTCATGAACTAATGACTCATTCATTCACCGAATTATTTTTCTAGGTTTCCCAAATTCTGATCAGCAACAGTAATATGAGGTATGAAAAGAAACCTTTGCTCAGTGACTTAATGAAAATCAAGGAATATGACAAATAGCAATCTGCTTAAGATGTAATGAGAAACTTTTACATATTTGCATTTCCTTTCTTACTATATTTTAACTGTTGCACTAAGACTCTAGAATATGGGTCTTTTTTTGTTTTTGTCTCTTCAAGCAGGGTTGAGTATCCCATAACTTACTGACCAAAGATCAATAGACATTGAGAAGGATTAAAGTGTGTAGGTCTGAGGAGTTCATTCCTCTGTTCTAGCATTATAAATTTTTATTAAGCACCTCATAGGTAATGCTTTAGGCCTTGTGGATACTGGGATGATAAAAAGTTAAAGAAGGTGCAACTCCTCATGGAGCTTATTAAATTCGTGTGAAAGAAAATAGATAATTAACAAATTAAAACACAAAAGCTACAACTTCAGGCAGTGATAAAGGCTAAGAAGAAAATAAGTTGATGTGATAGATTTTATGCAAAAAATTGCCCCAATTCTCCAGCCCTCTCTGTATTAATGCTCTTTATAATATGCTTTTTCACTTCCTCTCATCAATAGGTAGAGTATATTTGGCTAGCCTTTGAATCTGAGTTGACTCTGTGACTTGTTTTGATACCAGAATATGGCAGAAGTGATGATATGCCAGTTCCGTGGCTAGGCCATGTGTATCTGGAAGCTCTTGTGTGCTTCCACTAGGTCTTTTGGACAAGCCTGGGCTAACCTGCTGGATAATGAGAAACATATGGCTCAGATTTCAGAATTACCCCATCCAATGGCCAGCTAACCACCAGACATATGAATGAAGCATCCTAGACTAGCCAACCCTCAGCCAAATCACCAGCTGTTGCAGGAAAGAGCCTAGCCAAGACTAACTGAGCCTACTTGGCCTAGATGAGCAGAATTACTCAGGTGGCTCATAGACCTGTGGGAAATAATGTATAATGCTTCTAAATTTTAGGATTGTCTATTGCATATCAATAGATAACTGATACAGATGATATATTGGAAATGACTAGAAGATAGTATGGATGATAGAGAGATAAGTCAGAGAAAGGATACATTTGAACTGAGAAAGGAATGACAAGAAGGCATCAGCCATGCAGGGATTTAAGAACTCTCCAAGTAGAAGGTATGGCAAGCAAAAAGGCATGAGGAACTACAGGTAGTATGTTACAGGAAAGATAAGGCCAGTGTGAGTACAGCAGCCTAATCAAGTAGGAGATTAGTAAATGATGCAGCTGGAAAGATAAGCAGATGTCTATCTTAGTTACCTAAAAAACAGAACCAGTTGCCATTGAGTAGATTCTGACTCATGGCAACCCCATGTGTGTCAGAATAGAACTGTGCTCCATAAGGTTTTCAATGGCTGATTTTTCAGAAGTAGATTAGGGTCTTTCTTCCCAGGCTGCTCTCGGTAGACTCAAACCTCCAGCCTTTCAGTTAACAGCTGAGTACATTAACCGTTTGTACCACCCACCTAGTAATGCTGTAACATAAATACCATGAGTGGGTGCTTTTATAAAAATAGAGATTTATTTTCTCACAGTTCTGGAGGCTAAAAGTCCATATCAGCATCTCAACTTTGCCTATCCCTTCCTTGTAGTAGGCCTGAGCATAACTTGGGCTTATAGATGATCCTCGCATGGCCTCTATGTCTAACCTACCTTTGTTTATTTCTAATGTGATGTTATTTATATAAGTTCAAAAATGTAAAACTAAACAAAATATTCATTAGATGTATAATTTTATATGGTCCAAGGTAGTTATTACCTCTAAGTGGAATGGGGAGGTGATATGAGCAGCACCAGACAGAAAGATAATGATGATGTTATTTTTTGTCAATTGAGTGGTAGGTAAAAGTGTGTTAGTTGTGTTGCTTTTTTTAATCTGCTGTTTTTATACCTCAGGAGTGATTAGGATTAGGACACACTCTACACTGATACGGTAGCACTAACTTAACAAAGAAAACCCTATTTCTGAACCGGATGACATCCACAGGTATGGGGTTAGGATTCCAACAGAAACTTTGGGGGAACACGATTCACTCCATAATAATGTCTATGTCTTATTTTGTTTTTCTAATGAGGAGTTTGGCAAGTTAAGGGTTAAAGAACATGACTAAAATGGGATATACATATATTTGAGGCTAAATTATTTTCTATGAGCTAGGAGCCTGTGGTGCTAGGAGCCCTGCGGCACAGTGGTTAAAAGTGCTCAGCTGCTAACCAAAAGGTCAGTGGTTCAAACCCACCAGCCACTCCACAGGAGAAAAAAGTGGCAGTCTGCTTCCAGAAAGATTTACTGTCTTGGAAACCCTATGGGGCAGTTCTACTCTGTCCTATAGGGTCGCTATGAGTCAGAATCAACTCGATGGCAGTAGGTTTGGTTTTGGGGTTAATGACAGTTACTTGTAAATCTGACTTAGCTATTGCAAGCCTATCAATAAAATGGAGAGAATATTCCTTCTCAATATTACAGAGGAATAAAACTTCAGCAGCACCTTTAATTCCAAAGATAAAATTCTCTATGGAGTTATAATTTCTTTTGATTAAAAATACAGCAATTTCCAGAAGCATGCTGTGCGAGACTTCTTTTCCCTGATTTAAAGTTTGGCATCATTAAAATGATCTGGGTGATGTGATTATGGCTGATGATGTGGTTGTTGTGAGACGTGCCAGGCGGTTTCCACTGCAAACTGCAGAGTCTTATTTCAGGAGGTTCTCTCTCATTCAGCATCCTGTGTCTAAACTCAGCTACCTACACATTAATCCTTGGCAAATAGAAAAGAATAATTAATGCCTTCCAAATGAGTCATATGACCTGAAATCATACAGCCTGCAAGATGAAAGACTACTTTTAACCAGTGTATATCCATGAGAAAGCTGTGTGCAAAATCACAGCTGGGAAGTCTGTCTGAGAAATCAGCGTGGAGTGGCTGCAAAGTAACTTGAGTGCATTATGGTAATGGATTGTTTTGTTTTATGTTCTCAGCACATACTCAGGGAGGAATAAACTGATAACTACGAAAATTAAAAATTGCATCTTATTCATTTGTAAAGCTTGAGTGAAGCTTTCTGGTCAGCAGTTTAACAAATACTTACTGGGTCTGTTTTAAAAGTTAGGCATCAGGGGAAATAAAATGAAAAAATAGAGGATCCTTCAGGTGAGGACCTAGTTGGGGAGAAACATGTAAAGAGGTAATTTTAAAAAGTGTGCTAAGTACAGACGTAGAATTACATGCACAGGTTGCTGCTAGTCTAGGGAAAATGATTTTTATTCATTTTCTTCATTCTTAAAGGACAACAGGATACAGGCAAATTTTTATAATAATCACATAATATTTCTGAATTTTGTTAGTATAAACAAAATACTTTATTCACTTCTTAGGTTTGGCAAGAGACTAGCAACCTTACCACCAATTTTTAAGAAAAGAGTTGGTCACTTTTACTCATTAATACAGAAAATAATTTCTTCAAATCCTTGATGGAATTTAATCTCCGATTTTGTACTCCTTAGTTCTTATCTAATGCCCAGCTGAGAAAAATGATAATTAGGTAAGAGAGTTTAAGCGACATGAAATCTATGCCCTAATACAAATGACTAACATTCTTTAACTTATTATATAATTGGCTTCTACAGGACATTATTCATTACCATGATGCCTTTGAATAATAATCACCATTTCTCTTTGGAAAAGCATGGTTCTCGTGAATATTTTAAGGATTGATTTATTAGGGGCTGGCAAATAAGTTGTCAACAGCTGATCCATGAAACACTGGGAAAATGTAGTTTTTCATTTGTTAAAGCTTAATCTTTTATCATATATTTCCAACTGACTAGCTAGAAGACTCCTTCTAGTAAAGCTGGAGTCAGTAAAAAAAAAAAAAAAAACAGAAATTTTCCACTTGCCTTGCATGCTTCAGTACTCAAATCCATATAAAGAATAGAACCACCATTACTTTTACATTGAAGTACTGTTTCACATAACATAAATGCAACAGTCTTAAACCTGGTGTCTTAGAGCAATGAATCTTGAAGTGCAGTCCTCAGATCAGTGGTATAAGTGAAACTTAGGAACTTGTTAAAAAGGCAAGTTTTAGGGCTCCACCTACTAAATCAGAAACATTTGGGGTGGGGACTAGCCGTACCTGTTTTTACCAATGCTTCCAGTGATTCGGATGCACAATAAAGTTTGAAAACCCTCTGTTGATTCAGCTGAAGGGCATGATTGCATGACGGCATTTTATGAGATAAACAGGAATAGACATAAAAGAATGAGTGATGTAATCTACCTCAATTTCAAGAAGGCCTTTGATACCTTTCCAAATTACAGTTACATCTGCAACCTAGGACAATAAGATCATCATTCCCTGAAAGTTAGATGAACAAAGAGCTGGCTTCAAGTTAGGATATACTCGTTACCACACTCTCGCTTTCTAGGGCTAACATGGTTCTGCTTTCACTCGGAGGCTGGGGCTACTTAATTAAATGATGAAAATAAATACATACCACCTACTCTAGGGAACCCTGGTGGTGCAGTGGTTGCGCTATGGTGAGTTCCAGCTGCTAACCAAAAGTCCACAGTTCGAATCTACCAGCCACTCCTTGGAAACCCTATGGGGGCAGTTCTACTCTGTTCTCTAGGGCTGCTATGAGTTGGAATCGACTTGACGGCATGGGGTTTGGTTTTTTTTGGTTTACTCTATGCCGAAACAGGTAGTAGTCCAAGTTCTGGAATTGGATCTGCCCTAAACATGCAAGTTTGTCGGATAATTTTTCACCTAGTGCAAGTATGTCATCAACCTTCACTTTCTGCTTTGCCTCATGATTCAAAATCTTACCTTGTCCTGAGGGGATTACTATACCTCTTTTTGATGATCTGCCTTCACTCACTCTCTGGGACAGGTAGGTTTTCTCCAGATTCCTATGTATGTGCTGACCTTTGGCATACTTCCTTACTCTGACATTCCCACATATAATGCCTGATTCTGCAATGGACATTTTTTAAACCCTTTGAACAATGGTTCTCTTATCTGTGGGAAGTAACACTAAGACTTTTCCTCTCGACTGTCCTGAGTTTTTAAAATTCAATGAATGAGCATCATAAAGTGATCTATACACATTAAAATAATAAATATAATGAATACAATAATAACAATGGCAATAATAATAATAACAATAATAATGGATTTTGTCATGTTAAAGCTCTGTCCATAAATCCAAAGTACATTTTTGGTTTGCACTACTAGGGTAAATGTCTATCCTTGTCTCCTAGTTCTTCTTTGTGCTTTTGATAGTCACTTTTCAACCTATTATGACACACAACCCAACACTGGACAGTCATGACAAATTTGAAAACGAAACTGACTGAGATTTAAACAAGAAAATGAAAAGTAGTACTCTTCTGAATCAAAAAAAAATTAAAGAAAAAATTTTAAAAATGGTAAGAAAGGACTTGCCAGAAATGAGAACTGGGATAAACTATGGGAGAGAGAGAAGTGAGACTGGCTACAAGATAAATGAATTGGCCGTTTAGAGCTACTAATGTAGTATAAAAGCAAATACTGGAACAAAACTAATACTGTTTGAAAGGAGAAGCCACCTTATTGTATCTTGTATCAAGTATTATTCAGCAGAATATTAAATCTGTGTACTTCCATAAATTAATCTTGAAAGATTTAAAAGATTCTCTTTTCCCAGTAGTCTTTTTCTTTCACTTAGTTTACAGCTTCTAGAAAGAGACTTTTGGAAAAGAGGTAAAGGAAGAGGAAAAAAGAACTTACCAATCAGACCTACTGATTCAACTTTAGTCATTAGTGGGAAAATGGAAATTTCTCACTTCATAATGATTAAAACTAAAATAGAGAAGCTGTCTCTATTCAGCCCCATTGCTTTTTCATTAACTATTTTCTTCTTGATCAGAAGAAAGTAAATGTTTGATTTTCATCTTTCAGAAGGAACCCTCCTCTGTATGGTAAGTGATTGGATTAGATGAACTCTTAAATTCACTTGTAAGATACTAAGATCTCTCCTAACTCAACTGTTGCCTCTATTGTTTGATTCCTTCCGACCCTTTCCTGGGCATAATTAAAATTTAATCACATTCAATTACTACTACTAGTAATAATAACTGTGAGAGAATCAGTGTGAAAGATCTATGTGATCTCATTTGAATGAAAATCCATTTTATACTGTAAGGCACTATAAGAAACTGATTTATTCTGTCTTTATAATAGTAATTATACTAAGTTCTATAGACAGACACCCAAATTTCAATCACACCTATTTTCTGCTAACACTTCTGTGTTAAAATCTCTATAAAACCAGTATAACAAGTTTGTAAGCATTAAACAATATGGTTTTACCCCAGAAGGATGAAAAAGAAAGAAATGTTGATCACCTAACCTAAAGTTGAAAATTTTGAAATATGACTTTTTGAAGTAAATGCTTTTTTGTTTGTTTTTGGTTTTTGTTTTGTTTGTTTGTTAACTTCCAGACTGGTAGGGAAAGAAAAAGTCATGGAAGAGGTTTGGAGGGATACACGGAAGAACCTCTTCTCGATCACCTCTACTGAAAAATACTTAAATCACATACTAGGGACATTTTTGAGGTCTATGCTTTTAAAATACTTAAAAGGAGAACATAATCTTTTCTGGGTGGCTTAGAATTTTACTTGCCTAAAAGCAGGAGGAGACAAATTAACCTGTATAATATCTTCTAGCTCTACTTTTCAAACATGTTAGTTGACATTATCCATATATTCAAAAGAATCACTGCCTCAAAAGGTAGAATTCAGACATATACATAAAATTATGGTTTAGTGAAATCCAACTGGTCGCAGATCTCTATCTGTGACAGCCATGGCTATGGCAATGAACTGTGATGTTTTAAACAAAGAATCACTGGCAGACTGGTAGAATTCAGTATAAAAAAGAAACTATGCCTAGAAGAAAAGCATCGTTTCAAATAAGAGCATCTGCCCCCAAATGGGAAGTGCTGAGCCCTATAGGCAAAATAAATTGATTTTATCTAAATGTTCAAATCTTCTGTTTGCTATAGATGTAAAAGACAGATATATCTTACTTTATGTTCAAAAGAAAAAAAAAGAATTTATAGAAAATAAACTGAGTTATTTGATACACTATCCAACAATGATTTACTACATTACATAGAATTAATATGTCACCATTCGCATCTAGAACTTATAAACGCTCCATTTCATTCTTTTTCAGGCATAGAAGAATATATACCACTCTACAATATACTGCTTGGTGTTTTTCTCTGATTGATTTAAGCTTTCTCAGTGATTGAGCATCTAAAATGGCCCCTGGAAACCTCCTTTAGAATCAATACAGATGTACGTTAAATCATAGTATGGCTCTGAGCATTTCAATAAGTAGGTACTAATGTATCTTTACTGTTCCACTATACAACCATCTATTAGATACACCTGGTACTCTACAAGCAGGCAACAGAGAAAGTAGTGGGAGGATTAAATGGCAAACGTGGGCAGTATATAAGCACACACTGGCTAATTTTTCCGTCAAACCCAGCTTCCTGCAAAGAATTATTTATCACCTTCATCTTTATGGAAACGATAAGATTTCAAAATGCGTATATAAAAAATGAGTCTAGGTCCCTCAGTTGCCTGTGCAAGTTAAGTTATTTAAATACATTGTTCAGTCAATTTTTGGCCAGATACAAACACAGCCTGCGAATTTAAGTGAAAGGTAGCACTGGATGTATATATATATATATATATATATATATATATATATATATATATATATATACACACCCATACATGCATGTATAAAACCCAACCCATTGCCATTGAGTCAATTCTGACTCATAGTGATCATATAGGACAGAGTAGAACTACCCTATAGGGTTTCTAAGGAGCTGCTGGAGGATTTGAACTGCCAACCTTTTGGTTGGCAGCTGAGCTTTTAACCACTGTACCACCAGGGCTCTCTCTCTATATAAATGTATTTAAGGTGACATTCTTCATGCCTTGAAATGGATTCCCAGAAAATTAACAGGTATATCAAATTACCTGTGATCCCATTAAAATAGCCACCAGGACTAATACGGTGACATTTCACTTGATATACAAAATGTTTTTCTACTAACTAAGTAGCATTTTATTCATCAATTTGAGCACGCTAAACAAGCAAAAAAGCAAAATAAAATTCACAAGCACACACAAAATGTAACCTCCTTCTGTATCACGAAGCGTGTATGAATCATTAGGTCTTACTTTCTGTCTTACACTGAAAACTAAAAGTGACTGACAGAGTTTGTAAAACATTCTGAAATCTATATAGAAGGAAAACAACCCCTTAATGCTATTACTTTATTTTTCTTCTATATGTAATTCTTCTCAACTGTTTATTCCATACAAATTCAGTAGAGTCTCAAGAGCATGCATGATGTATATTAGACATGGTTTCTTAAGGGCGTTTATGATCTACCAGAAAAGAGATGTAATCAATGTGACATGTAACTGTGATGACAGTAATACTTAGCATAAGGGTGGTTTGTGATTATGTGATTTAAATTTAGTTAGTACTACTTAAAAACAAATTTCAGAGATATTTGTGTATCAATAAAAATATTGTGTATGATAGGAAACTAAATGCAAATGATCTTGAAAATAAAAGACAAATTTTTGGATTATGTAACCAACGTTTTAGATATAGGTGTGGCCTGGTCCATCAGCTCACACTATGCCACCTGGAATCTAAGTTCTTCCTTTCTCTCTGCATTCCTTGGTATTGAGAATATCTTCATTCTTTAAATTGTTGTACTGCATCAATCTACCTTTTCTATTCTACTTAGGTCAGCAGTAAGCCTCTCGTACTCATAAGAGAAGAAAAGCTTCTGACCACAGAAATGAAATGAAAACATGGATCTGGCTCTCATTACACTGAAACTTAATAATAACATTAGTCTAAGGATGTGTTAGTGATAACACAAAACTGTCACCGTAGACAAGAGAAATGCAGTTAATTGTCACAAGATCATAAGTCTAAGATGACTGATTTACTAGGATCCAAATAAAGTCACATGCCATTTTATGTTAGTTTTCTATCATAACCATAACACGTTTTCAGAAACTTAGCAGCTCAAAACAACACACGTTTATCTTTTCATAGTTCTGTATGTCCAAAGTCCAGGTGGGCTTGCCTGGGAACACTGACTAGAGTCTCACAAGGCCTAAATCAAAGTGTGAACAGGTCTGAGTTCCTATCTGGAGGCTATACAGGTTTAGAATTTACCTCCTTGTGGCCATAGAATTGAGGCCCTGTTTCCTTGCTCGCTGTCAGCTCCTTGGGCAGCCTATACTCCTCATCATGTTACTTCCATTTTCAAACCATCAGTGCTGCATGGAGTACGTGGCATGCTTTGACTTTCCCTTATTTCCCTTTCTGCTGCATCTCTCCAACTCCAGGGAAAGCTTTTAAGGTGTTCTGTGATTAGATACAGCCTGCTTGAAAACTGCAAGATAATTTCAAGATTTTAAAGTCTGTAAAAAAGGATCCCTGATGGCTCAGTGGTTAAGCACTGGGCTGCTAACCAAAAGGTTGGTAGTTTGAACTCACCAGCTGCTCCATGGGAGAAAGATGTGACAGTTCACTTCTGTAAAGATTAGAGCCTCAGAAACACTATGGGACAGTTCTACTCTGTCCTATAGGGTCACTGCTTGTCAGAATCAACTCCACAGCAAAGGATTTTTTTTTTTTTTTTTTTAAGGTTTGTAACATAAACTACATCTGCAAAGTTTCTTTTCCCATATAACATAAAACATTCCCAGGTATAATCCCCATGGGCAAAACCCCCATGGTCAAAATCCTGCCTATCACATTCTCACTAAGTATTAAATGCCATTTATAGCAGGTAATCAGACATGGTGCAATGGAAACACAAAGGAGACAGAGAGAGAGGCAATGTCATATTGAAAAAGAGAGCAGACTATGACAATGGGGAAAAAACTGCCGAAGTAATATGAAGACAATTCATGCATTCAGTAGAAAGACAGAAAGGAGCCATCTTCTGTAAAATGTCATGGATGAAATATTAGATATTGCTATGAACTTCGAATTGAAGGAGCAAGATATTGTGAATTCTCAAGAGACAATGTGGGAAACCAGTAAAGAAAAAAAATAGTATACATATATGTATATATACTTTGTTGTTAGGCACCGTCGAATCGGTTCTGACTCCTAGCAACCCTATGTACAACAGAACGAAACATTGCCTGGTCCTGAGCCATCCTCACAATAGTTGTTGTGCTTGAGCCCATGTGTCAGTCTATCACATTGAAGGTCTTCTTGTCTTTCACTGATCCTCTACTTTACCAAGCATGATGTCCTTCTCCAGGATTGGTCCGTCCTGGTAGTATGTTCAGAATACGTGAGATAAAGTCTTGCCATCCTTGCTTCTAAGGAGCATTCTGGTTATGCTTCTTCCAAGACACATTTGTTCATTCTTCTGAAAGTCCATGGTATTTTCAATGTTCTTTGCCGACACTTGTAATTCAAAAGGATCAATTCGTCTTCTGTCTTCCTTATTCATTGTCCAGAATTCGCATGCATATGAGGCAGTTTAAAATACCGTGACTTGGGTCAGGAGCACCTTAGTCCTCAAGGTGACATCTTTGCTTTTTAACTCTTTAAAGAGGTCTTTTTCAGCAGATTTTCCCCATGCAATACATCCTTTGATTTCTTTACTGCCTGGGCGTTGATTGTGAATCCAAGTAAAATGAAATCCTTGACAATGTCAATCTTTTCTCCTTTTAT
The DNA here is from genome assembly GCA_030035585.1 of Dugong dugon. NCBI lineage: Eukaryota > Metazoa > Chordata > Mammalia > Sirenia > Dugongidae > Dugong > Dugong dugon. The sequence goes on from CM057467.1 coordinate 111,455,149, forward strand.
CATGATGTTGCTTATTGGCCCAGTTGCGAGGATTTTTATTTTCCTTGTGTTGAGGTGTAATCAACACTGAAGGCTGTAGTCTTTGATTTTTATCAATAAGTGCTTCAAGTCCTCTTCATTTTCAGCAAGCAAGGTTGTGTCTTCTGCATATGGTAGGTTGTTAATGAGTCTTCCTCCAATCTTGATGCTTCATTCTTCTTCATAAAGTCCAGCTTCTTGGATTATCTGCTTAGCATACAGATTGAATAAGTCTGGTAAAAGGTTATAACCCTGACACACACCTTTCCTGGTTTTAAACCATACAGTATCCCCTTGTTTTGTTGGAACAATTGCCTCTTGGCCTATATACAGACTTCTCATGAGCACAGTTAAGAGTTCTGGAATTCCCATTTTTTGTTATGTTGTCAATAATTTGTTATAAATATGTACGTTTTTTATACATATATATATATGGGCTGTCTCTCCACCTGCCATGTAACTTTGGTACTTCTTTGTCTTATCAAGTCCACATATTAAAGCTTCTCAAACAGACATAGCGATGGTAAGAGTGAGGGATTTCCTATTCAGTTTGCAAAAGTCTCTGAAGAAAGAAATCACAACACATCCTTATTAATTTCCTTAGTAGATTTGTCAGTAAAATAACTGTCTGTATCTATAATTGGATTACTTTCTGGTTCGGTTTAATCCTCCATTTGATACTTAGGTCAGTCTCTAATACAGCACAAGCCAACTTAAGTTCAGCATAACTGTAGAAATTGAGAAGCTGAATTTCATTTTTATTAACAAGATCCACTGAAAGTAAGAGCCCATGCATATTGTTTCATTTCTATGTTTTGGATAACAAATATTTGAAAAGAAGGTGTCTACAGCTTTAGTTTGCAGGTATGTGGGAGAGAGTTCACAGATATTCCTAGGGAATGGATTCTGTGCACACAGCTGTTGAACATCAGTTTCTTGATAACAATTAAATATTTATGCTGTTTAATAGATCTTTCAGCAGAAGATCTTTAAATTCAACTAAAGGGGATAAAAAATAGCTTTCAGACTTTAAAGAGTAAAATCAAAAAAATTTTTCTCAATTAACTTTCCAGGTAATGAAGCTGTATGAATTAAAAAGCATCAAAAAATCCAGGAGCAATTGTTGAGACAATTGATGTCAGCTAGAGGTTCAGTATTACAGTTGGCTTTGGTCTGAAAAATAATCAGGCAAACAAATAGATACAGCTCTAGGAACTCTTCCTTGAGTGTGAAGATCTATTTCAGTTTCTTTGATGCCATTAATTGTGAGTGGGGTGTTGTCATGGTTTGAATTATGTCCCCCAAAAAATGTGTGTATCAATTTGGTTAGGCCATGATTCCTGGTACAGTGTGATTTTCCTGTATGTTGTAAACCTGCCTCTATGATGTTAATGAGGGAGGATGGGTGGCAGTTGTGTTAGTAAGGCAGGACCTGATCTACAAGACTGGATTGTGTCCTAAGGCAATCTCTTGAGATATAAAAGACAGAAGTGAGCAGTGAGACAGGGGGACCTCATACCATCAAGAAAGCAGTGCCAGGAGCAGAGCGAGTCCTTTGGACTGGGGTCCCTGCGTGGAGAAGCTCCTAGTCTGCGGGAACACCGAAGAGAAGGCTGACAGAGAGGAAAAGCCTTCCCCTGGAGCTGACACCCTGAAATTGGACTTTTAGCCTACTTTGACTGTGAGGAAATAAACTTCTCTTCATTAAAACCATCCACTTGTGGTATTTCTGTCATAGCAGTACTAGATGACTAAGACAGGTGTCAAGTTCTTGTGATGAAGAGAAGTGACCCACTTTCCCATGTGAGCAAGAATGTAGCATTTAGTGGTAGATGTAGAGGGTGGTCATTAATTAAACATTTTATAGAAGAGAGACCATTATTATATAAATAGCTGCTTTCTCTGCTGCCTACTGTAATCTAAATACCCAAGGGTATTCAAATTAGGTAATGAATTTTTAAAAACATGTGGGTGAATTTTTACTAAGAGTGAAACACACATCTGGGGCGTCTTAGTTATCTAGTGATGCTATAACAGAAATACCACAAATGGATGGCTTTAACAAAGAGAAGTTTATTCTCTCACAGTCCAGTAGGCTAGGAGTCTGAATTCAGGGCACCTGCTCCAAGGGAAAGGCTTTCTCTCTCTGTCAGCTCTGGAGGAAGGTCCTTGTCATCAGCCTTTCCTTGGTCTGGGAGCATCTCAGCACAGGAACATCAGGTCCAAAGAACGTGCTCTGCTCCTGGTGCTGCTTTCTTGGTGGTATGAGGTCTCCAGTCTCTCTGCTCACTTCTTTCTTTTATATCTCAAAAGAGATTGGCTTAAGACACTACCTGATCTTATAGATCTCATCAATATACTGCCACAAATCCATCTCATTAACATCACAGTGATAGGATTTACTACACATAGTGCTATCACATCAGATGACAAAATGGTAGACAATAAGACAATACTGAGAATCATGGCCTAACCAAGTTGACACATATTTTTGGGGGACACAATTCAATCCATGACATGGGGATCTTGTTAAAATAATAAGATTCACCAGGGGATTTTGTTAAAATGTAGATTCTGATTCAGTATATCTGGGGTGGGAGTGCAGATTCTCAGCAGGAGGTAAAACATGACGGAACTGGTTTGAAGCCCTGAAAGTAATAGCATTCTGGGAATCCCATATTCTGGCAGGTATTTGTATGGGTAAGTCGCTTTGGGGAAGTAATCTTAACATTTTGGACATCTAGGAGGGGAAAACTAAAAATAGCCTATTATAGCTTCTTTATTTCACAAGGAAAGTGGGGCTCATCATAGTGAATGATCTTGCCTAAGGTCATTTCTGGATCCCTGGTGGTGTAGTGGTTAAGAGCTCTGCTGCTAACCGAAAGTTTGGCAGTTCAAATCCACCAGCCGCTCCTTGGAAACCCTATGGGGCAGTTCTGCTCTGTCCTATAAGGTCACTATGAGTTGGAACCGACTTGACGGTCCCTTACAACAACAAGAAGGTCATTTCTATGGTACTTAGAATGCATACTTTGGATATATAGGAAAAGACAATTCTAACAGTTAGGACAATGGACTAAGACCAGCCTAGGGTAAAATAGTTTGATAATTTTACAGATATTCAGTCAGTCTTTGCTGCATATCAAAGTACTCCAAAATTAAGTGGGTTAAAATAACCACCCTTTGTGTAACACATAATTCTATGGTTTGGCTAGGAATATATATATGTATATATACATATACACATGATCAATATATAAATACATAAGCAAGCTCAATATAGATTAGCTGAATCATTCCGTATTTTATATAGATATAGATATATATTTTGTTATTGTTTTTGTTAAGTACCGTTGAGTTGATTCCAATTCACAGCCACCCTATGCAGAACAGAATGAAACCCTGCTGAGTCTTGCACCATTCTCACAATTGTTGCTATATTTGAGCACATAGTTGCACCCACTGTGACAATCCATCTTGTTGAGAGTCTTCTTTTTTGATGACACTCTTATTCACCAAGCACAATATCCTTCTCCAGGGTGTGGTCACTCCTAACATGTCCAAAGTACATGAGACGAAGTCTTGCCATCCTTACTTCCAAGCATCATTCTGGCTGTACTTGCTCCGAGACAGATACGTTCGTTCTTCTGGCAGTCCATGATATACTGAATATTATTCGATAACACCATAATTCAAAGGGATCAATTTTTCTTTGTTTTCCTTATTCATTGTTCAGCTTTTTCATGCATATGAGGCGGTTGAATATACAATAGCTTAGGTCCGGTTCACCTTAGTCCTCGAAGTGACATCTTCGCTTTTTAACACTTTAAAAAGGACTTTTGCAGCAGATTTATCCAATGCAATATGTCCTTTGATTTCTTGACTGCTGCTTCCATGAGCTTTGATCGTGGATCCAACTGAGATGAAATCCTTGATAACTTCAATCTTTTCTCCATTTATCATGATGTTCCTTATTGGTCTAGTTGTGAGCATTTTTGTTTTCTTTATGTTGAGGTGTAATCCAAAATGAAGGCTGTAGTCTTTGATCTACATCAGTAAGTGCTTCAAGTCTTCTTCACTATCAGCAAGCAAGATTGTGTCATCAGCATATTGCAGGTTGTTATTGAATCTTTCTCCAGTCCTGATGCCACGTTCTTCTTCATATAGTCCACCTTCTTGGATTATTTGCTCAGCATACGAATTAAATAAGTATGGTGAAAGGATACAACCCTCACACACATCTTTCCTTATTTTAAACTATGACATATCTCCTTCCTCTGTTCAAACAACTGCCTGTTGTTCTATGTACAGGTTCTGCATGAGCACAAGTAAGTGCTCTGAAATTTTCATTCTTTGCAATGTCGACCATAATTTGTTATGATTCAGGCAGTTGAATGCCTTTGCATAGTCAATAAAACACAGGTAAACATCTTTCTGGTATTCTCTGCTTTCAGCCAAGGCATTGCTTCCAGCATCACAGCAACATGCAAGCCACTACAGGAGGACAAACTGACACATGAGTGGTGGTTTATATATAAATATAAATACATATACATATATATAAATGTGTGTATATATATATATTTATATATATAGTTATAATCTGGGATGATTCAGATAATCTACATTGAGCTTGCTCATGTGTTTGCAGGTAGCTCGTAGGCCCACTGCTGGGGGTATGACCTAGGGTGACCTCAGTAACTTGTCTGGTAGTTGGAAAGCTATTGGTCAGGGTGAAAGGGGACTGAGCCATGTTTTTTTCTTCATATAGCAGGCTAGACCAGACTTGTTCACATGGTAGCTGCTGTTTCCAAGGGATCCTGAATGGAAGTTGTAAGGTACCTTGAAGTCTACACCAAACCTGGAATACTCTCACTTCGTCTGCGTTTTATTGGTTGAAACAATTAGAAGGTCAGCACAAATTCAAGGGATGGATGAATGACTCTACCCTTTATTAGAAAAGCTACAAAATTACATTGCAGACAGGCATGCACAGAGGAATAGAAAAATGTCATCACCGTTTTTTGCAATATATCACAGTAGGAAAGATATTTTTATTCATGTCCATGGATTTATTTTCTAACATCCCATTTTTTTCCATCTTTAGACACAATCATAACTATCCCCACCCTAATGTTACCATAACTCTACTTTCATTTTGCTTTCCAGTTGGAAGTTCACTGAGATAATTGCTCTTACTAATTTGAAAGCCCTGCCCTAAATCTCAGTATAACCAGAGTTTATAATATATATAAGATGCATTAAATGAGCCATTTTCAATATTTCTTAATACGTATTAAATTGGCAATACTTCATTCATCCAATCTGATTCAATTACTTTAATATGATACTTCATTAAAATTGTGTTTGTAAATGCTAAATTTCCAAGAGTTACTGCTTCCACCTCTTTATTTATTTATTTATTTATTTATTTATTTATTTATTTATTTATTTATTCCCGTCTCTTTTCCTGCCTTCTTCCCACAAAGGGAGGAGTTGAGGAACTGAATCTCTATTTTGAATCTCAGTAGATAAAAGGGAACCACATCTACTTGCAAGAAGAATCACTGTGTTAAAAGACATATATACAAGTATTCTCTGTTTTTTTTTTTCCCCTTTTTTCAATGTATTCCTTCCCCCATGGATCTAGATCAGTTTCATCCAAGGACTAACACTGATCTTTCTCTCCATATTTCTGAATAAATATGCTAATTATTGCCTTGATTTCTTATAACTTATGGCCAGCCAAAATATGTTTCACCTGAAGATTCAGATTTATGGAGAATAAGAGGTATGATTAAGGCCAAGAGTAAGCTTTGTGTTCCAACACAGTTATTTTAGGCAGTCTTGGACGTGGCCCCAATGATTCCTGGCACTCATGCTCTTCTGTAATTTTCTCCTCTTTAGCATTGGAGCCCTGGTGGCACAGTGATTAAAAGCTTGGCTACTAACCAAAAGGTCAGCAGTTTGATTTAACCAGCCTATCCTTGGAAACCCTAGGAGGCAGTGTTTTTGTTTTTTTTTTTTTGTTTGTTTGTTTGTTTTTAGCATGGACTGAATCTTGTTATTATCTTCTAAGAAACAGAATGCAACAAAAGTGATGGGCTCTCACTTCTAAAACTAAGTTACTAGAAGACTATGAATTCCATCTTGGATGCCCTCTCTCACTGTTTTGCTTGCTCTGGGGAAACCACTTGCAATGTTGTGAATTGCCCCGTGGAGAGGACCATGTGGTGAAGAACTGGGGGAAGCCTTCATCCAAAAGACAGTGCAGAACTGAATCTCTTAGTACACAACTGCAGAAGAACTAAACTCTGCCAACAACTAAATGAGTGAGTTTGAAAGTAGATCCTCTCCCATTTGAGCCTTCAGATGAAACTGCAACCACAGCTGACAGTTTAACAGCAACCTCAAGAGAGACATTTAGTCAGAGGTACCCAGCTTAGCTTTACCAGATTCTAGACCCAAAGAAACTGGAGATAATGAATGTTTGTTGTTTCAAGCTCCTAAATATTATGGTAATATTTTATGAAGCAGCAGATAACAAATATGCTAAATACACCATAGTTCTATATCTAGGATAATTAAACACAACAGAGCAAGTAATACAGTTATTTATTATTTCATTGCTCTTCACATTTAACTTCCTTTCAGAATACCACTGAGAGGGGGCAGGATAGAATTCAGGTACTTCTGAATTTGACCCATGTTTTCATACATCCTTATGTTACACAGGAGCCCTGGTGGTACAGTGGTTAAAGCACTTGGCTGCTAACCAAAGGTTAGCGGTTGAAACCTACCAGCCGCTCTGTGGGAGAAAGATGTAGCAGTCTGCTTATGTAAGGATTTATAGCCTTGGAAACTTATGGAGAATTTCTACTGTCCTGTAGGGTCTCTATAAGTCAGAATCAATCTCATGGCAGTGGATTAGGTTTGGTTTTTTTATGTTATATGGTTTATTTACATATAGATGAATACCTATTCATAAAAATTAGACATATTTTATGAAAAAAAAAATATTAGTTTAAATATATATTGACATTTATGAAAATATATACCTACATGTGTATATATGTATGTATTTATTTGTTTATTTATTTATAATCTACCATTGCCTGACCTTGATGTATTTTTAGGAGAAAAAAATCAGCAGCAGAAAACACGTTTCCTGACTACTCCCCTCTACCCTGGAAGTAACCTGCTCCTTTGATCTGATAAAGATTAGTATGTAATATTGTAATTATGCTAATCATTTGGCATTAATCATAGAGAGAAAACTATTGTTATTTTTTTCAAGAAGACTTATTTTGTAATTTAAGTCGTGAAAATGATAGTAGATTCCCTATGTTTTACTGTTTAGATCTGTGGATCTAAAACTAAGAAGACTGAGAAAGAAGTCTTTGTGTGAGATTCTCAGCCCACTAATTAGCCTCAATAAGTCTCAGCTCCCTCAACTGTAAAGTGGATACAATGTTAAAGGTACATATCCCACAAATACTGTTGAGGGCAATAAACAACATGTAAAATAGAATATAAGCATATCAGGCACTCTGCCGATGTAATGCTTGGTGTATTTGAAGGGGAGAAGTTGTTGATGTTGATTAGGAAAGTCTTTACAAAGATAAGCACAAGAATGATGGGAAGAAGAAATCATTTAAAGTTGGGATTTTTAACCAGGTGAGAAAGTCTCTGCCTGAACTTCAGGCTGTATATAAAGTTCCTAAAATTCTGTGCAGAATTATATCCTTATGTATTTGTGGGGGACAAAGTATATGTGGGTGGATAAGTGTGCATTTTTCAAAGAAGAAAGTACATCATTTTTATTAGATTCTCAAAGTGTTCATGGCCAAAAAATACTAAGAAATTTGTTTTTAAAGACTTCCTGGACAACTTCCATTTCTGGTAGTATTATGTACTACATAATACTCTCTTCATCTAAATAATCTAGATAAATAATATTCAATATTTATATGAAATATTAAAATCATATTTTAAATGCAACTATGAGTTGACAAAAATAGTTTCAAAGGTCAGAAACTGAAGGTAGGAACTAAAAAATATAAATAGAACAATGAAATGTGAGTTTATTCACCAAAAAACATATTCAAGAATATTCTAAACAGTATTAATTGAAATAGCCAAACACTACAAATAAACCAAATGTTTGTCAACAGTAGAGTGAGTAAATTTTTGGTGTATATTTATAAAATGAAATATAATTGTAAACAAAAGAAGAAAACAGACACTAAAGAACATTAATAGTATGATTTAATTTATATAAAATTAAGAAATAGGCAAAGCTAATCTATGGTGTTAAAGGTTAATATAGTTATTACCTTCAGTGAGGAAACCCCAGTAGAGGAGAGTCTAGGGTGCCGGGGTGCCGACAAGTCTGTGTTTGATCTGGGTGGTACTTAGTTTTGAAAACTCATCAAGTTGAACACATATGCTTTCTACAATTTTCTGTATCTATGTCACACTTCAGAAAATGATTTTATTTAAAAACATATGGATGGTCTTAAGCCAGTAAGACACAACTGAAAAGAAAATTAATGAACTGAAAGATAGCTCTAATGAAATTATCCATAATAAAGTGAAGAGAGAAAAAAAGATTGAGAAAAAAAAAGAGAAAGATTGGATAGAATAAGAAATTCTAACTAAATATAATTAAGAGAGAAAAAGGCATAGTTTTAATATTTGAGGAGATAATGGCTGAGAATTTTCCAGGACAGATAAAGGACAGTAATACTAGACTTTCAGAAACTCAACAAATCTTAAACAGAATATATAAAATGCGACTTCAAGTCTAGACACTTTCACAGAATCACCCTGTTGTGGGAATACATAGTTTAATCAGGGCTTACAGAAATGTTGGAAGAGAAAGACCAGTGAAATTTGTGGAGCATGTCAGGGAAAGTTAGGTAAGAAACGGTCAGGAAGACAGACCCTGAAGACCTCAGACTGAAGCATCGAAGTCTGGGGTTTTCAGAAATTCATCTGGAAATTCCTGCAACTCTCAAGAATATCTAAGGAAGTTCTGAAAAATTGCCAAAGCAAGTTGTTCTCAAGCACTTACTTAGAGGCCTCTGAGAAGCTCACATCTGGCCATTATTCTCATTACAATGACCTGCCTTCCGAAGTACACAGCAAGTTTCTCTCACTGGCAAGTTTTTACCTAAATCAATATTGAAAAGCAGATACTTTGAAATTGAAGGGAAATTTTAGAATAACAAAGCAGTAATAACAAGTTAATAACAAATAATCCAGCATGCTAGGAAAAACTAATCTTTTTAGAAGATAATTGAGAGGATTATCTTTATGATCTTAAGTTGCTTTTGTTAGACAAAACACAAACAGCATAGACTGTAAAATTTGACAAATTCTACTACTAAATATTTTAAAATTTCTCAGCATCCACACGCACCAAAAAAAAAAAAAAATTGCGAAAAGATAATCTATGATTTGGAAGAAGATATTCAGAACCCATATGACTGACAAAGAATTAGAATTCAAAATATATTTTAAAGTACTAAGAAAAATTCAAACACTACTCAATAACTCTTAAACTAAACCAATGGACCAAATACTTGAGAAAATTCACAGAAGAGAAAACCTAAATACCGATGTGTGTGTATATACATAGCACACTAATGGCCGAAGACCAGACAAGTTGTGGGATGCCAACAGGACATCATACGTGAAGAAAGCAAAAAATCATTAAAAAGACAGGAAAGAAAGAAAAGAACAAAATGGATGTCAGAGGAGACTCTGAAACTTGCTCTTGTACATAGAGTAGCTAAAGCAAGTGGAAGAAATAATGAAGTAAAAGAGCTGAACACAAGCTTTCAAAGCGCAGTTCCAGAAGACAAAATAAAGTATTATAAAGGAATATACAAAGTCCTAGTGTTAGAAAACCAAAAGGGAAGAACATGCTCAGCATTTCTCAGGCTGAAAAAAGATGAAGAAAAAATTCAAACCTTGAGTTGCAATATTGAAGGATTCTCTGGGCAAAATATTGAACAACACAGGAAGCCTCCAAAGAAGATGGAAGGAATACACAGAGTCACTGCACCAAAAAGAATGGTTGATGTTCAACCATTTCAGGAGGTAGCATATGATCAGGAACCAAGCTGCACTGAAGGCACTGGCAAAAAACAAGTCTCCAGGAATTGACAGAATACCAATTGAGATGTTTCAACAAAAGAATGCAGCACTAGAGGCAGTCAGGAGTCTATGCCGAGAAATTTGGAAGATAGCTAACCTGGCCAACCAACTGGAAGAGATCCATATTTGTGTCCATTCCAAAGACAGGTCATCCAACAGAATGCAGAAATTATTGAACAACATCATTAATATCACACAGAAGTAAAATTTTGCTGAAGATCATTCAAAAGCAATTGCAGCAGTGCATTGACAGGGAACTGCCAGAAATTCAAGCTGAATCCAATAGAGAACATGGAACCAGGGATGGGATTACTTATGTCAGATGAATCTTGGCTGAAAACAGAGAATTCCAGAAAAATGTTTACCTTTGTTTTATTGCCTCTGCAAAGGCATTCAACTGTGTGGATCATAACAAATTATGGATAACATTGCGAAGAATTGGAATTCCAGAACAATTAATTGTGCTCACAAAGATCCTGTACATAGACCAAGAGACAATCATTGAAACAGAACAAGGAGATACTGCAGGGTTTAAAATTAGGAAAGGTGTGCATCAGGGCTGTATCCTTTCACCATACTTATTCAGTCTGTATGCTGAGCAAATAATCCAAAAGGTTGGCCTATATGAAGAAGAATGTGGTATTGGGATTGGAGGAAGGCTCAGTAATAAACTGCAATGTGCAGATGGCACAACCTTGCTTGCTGAAAGCAAAGAGGACTTGAAGCACTTACCGATGAAGATCAAAAACCAAGGCCTTCAGTATGGATTACACCTCAACATAAAGAAAACAAAAATCCTCACAACTGGTCCAATACGCAACACCATGATAAACAGAGAAAAGTCTGATGTTGCCAACGATTTCATTTTACTTGGATGCACAATCAACGCCCATGGAAGCAACAGTCAAGAACTCAAACCATGTATTGCATTGGGCAAACCTGCTACAAAAAACCGCTTTGAAGTGTTAAAAAGTGAAGACATCACTTTGAGGACTAAGGTGAGCCTGAACCAAGCCAAGGTATTTTCAGTCGTCTGATATGCATGCAAAAGATGAACAATGAATAAGGAAGACCGAAGATGAATTGATGCCTTTGAAACTGATGTTGGCAAAGAATATTGAATATACCATGGACTGCCAGTAGAAGGAACAAATCTCTCTTGGAAGAAGTACAGCCAGAATGATTTTTAGAAGTGAGGATGGTGAGACTTTGTCTCAGGTACTTTGGACATGTTATCAGAAGGGAACAGTCCCTGGAGAAGGACATCATGCTTGGTAAAGTAGAAGGTCAGCAAAAGAGAAGAAGATTCTAAATGAGATGGATTGACACAGTGACTGCAATGAATGGGCTCAAGACAGCAAGAATTGTGAGAATGGTACAGGACAGGACAGTGTTTTCTTCTCAATTTCATTTATACCCAGAAATTGCAACTTACAACTACAATGAGATATTATTTTATACTCACCAGATTCACAGTGTATGTCCAATGATACAAGTGCTTATTAGAGGAATAGAAATATCTATTTATTGTTTTGGGGAATGGAAATGGAAAAGAAAATAAGTGACACTATCTAGTGAAATTGAAGATGCATAAATATTGACCCCACAATTTTATTTTCAAAGGTATACCCAAGGAAAAACCTTGCATGTATGCAACAAGACAGATGTTTAAGATTGTTTAGAGTAGCATTGTTCAGAATAAAATCAAAGATTCTTCAATACTGGAATGAACAAATACCCTTTTGTATATCCATGGGATAGCATACTACTTAGCAATGAAAATTAGTTAAATACAGCTATTTGAAACAATATTTCAAAGACATTATTATGGTTAATTTATTCTGATTTTTCCTTCTTCAAAATTTTCTTTAAAGTTACTACATCATATTAATAATTAAAAAAAAAAAAAGACACATCTTGAAGTATGTTATTCAGTTTGGTATATATTTCTCTAGTGACTACTTACACCAGAATGTGTAATGAATGACCTGTTCAGAATTTAAGAAGGACTTGGAAAGGAGGGCCAATGGTTAAGGAGAGGTATGAGACAATTCCCACCTTAAATCTGCATCATTTTTTCAAGATACAAAACAAATATATATAAAACAATAAGAGTGAAATTGAAACATTATAGCACAGGCTATGGATGCAGAAACATTTTGAAAAGGAACAACTTAAACAGTCTAATCACAAATATTTATAGAAAATCTAAGATGTAACTATGTGACAAACAAGGTAGTAACGACAGAAGTAAATATGGAGGAGGCTGGAAATGTTGGGAATTTGACAGTTTGGTTGACTAGAGCTTTGGAATACAGTCCAGAGATCCAGTAAGCAAAAGGCAGCTAAGGGTCAGTTTCAGGGCCTTTGTATTCTATCTTGAACCAAATATGGCAATGCTTCAAAGCTCATTTCCTATTCTGTAGACACTTCATCCCTAATCATATTCATATATTGTTAATATTTTATTTTTCATGCACATCTATTTTGTGTCACTCTTCTATTGACGGCCTCCATAAATAACCAGGTCCAACTAATTGTTCTGGAATTTTACAACCTCCAAATTGAGTCTAGTGATTTTTCTTCAGGCCACTTCCCTTTCTCATGTCCAGAGGTCCAAGCTCCATTTCTGTACTACTCAGCTCAGTCTAACACGCAGAACTTTGTTTTAACTAATTACTTGCCAGTAATGAGCTGTCTCCCATATTTGACTTTGTCAGCATTACCGTTTTCAAAGTTGAGTTTAAATCCCGCTAATTGTAAGAGGGCTTTCCAAACTCTGATGCACAAGAATTAATCCCACACTCCTAGTCCTAGTGGCATTTCATTGAAGCTCTTGGAAAGTCAAGATTTTTTCTTTTTTAAATTCTTCTATGACATTTCTATAGAAATTCCTGGGTGGTGCAAATGGTTAAGTGCTGAAATACTGACCAAAAGATTAGCAGTTCAAAGCCCCCAGAGCCACTTTGGAAGTAAGGCCTGGCGACCTGCTTCCAACAGGTCATGGCCTTGAAAACACTACAGAGTGCGGTTCTGTTCTGCACACATGGGGTCACCATCACCTCGAATCAACTCAACAGCAACTAATAACAAGAACAATAACACTTATATAGAAACATTTGTTTAATAAAGTCAATTTTAATAGAATACAATTGAATCAAATTGAATTGAACTGAATTGAAACGAATGGTTTTTTTTTTTTTTTTCTTGCTGCAGCACCAGATAGGCCATAGGGAAAAGTTTCTTTCTTTGTTTTTGTTTTTGTTTTTTTTCAGAGTCTTTCAATATATGTACCTGTAATATAAGAGCTGCTCAGAATATTCTACACACAATCATTAGAAAGGTTTGAGGTGATTCAGACTTAATAGCCACATTCATGTACTGATAATAACACTGTCAAGAAAGTGTCATCTTTGACTAGGAAATAGTAGAATTCTTTAATTCTATACTAAACAATAGGATATATTTAAAGCTAGACTAAATATGCTCTGTTTTTAATAGGCCAACTTGTATTCAGAGTTAATTGGATATTGAAAATCCCAGCTTATGGTTAATATGTATCATTCTTTAGAAATCCCCAGATAAAGCCGCTATATTAAAAAAAAAAAAAAAAAGAAAAAAAGCACACACACAAATTATACATCTCCTGAGCCATGGATTTTAGCAATCCTCTTTCCAGCAATAATGCCTTCTTTTGAAAAATTTCTTCCTCCATTTAACTTATAGACAATGCTGTTCTTTCTTACATAATCTACATTTAGAATACTCATCATGGTCTGCCAGAAGAATGAACAAACCTGTCTTGGAAAAAGTACAGCCAGAATGTTCCTTAGAAGAGAGGATGGCAAGACTTCGTCTCAGGTACTTTGGACATGTTATCAGGAGCAATCAGTCCCTAGAGAAGGACATCATGCTTGGTAAAGTAGAGGATCAGCAAAAGAGAGGAAGGCCCTCAACGAGATGTATTGACGCAGTGGCTTCAACAATGGTGTTAAAGATAGGAAGAGTTGTGAGGATGGTGCAAGACCGGGCAGTGTTTCCTTCTGTTGTACATAGGGTCCCTATGAGTCAGAATGGACTCGTTAGCAGCTAACAACAACAACAACAACATCACTTCTTAATATCTGGCCATTACAGGGGAAGGAATATTTGCAAAGGTACTTTAAATTGAAAATTACAGAATAAACAGAATGAAGAAAAGGTAAGATCTTTTTTAGACTCAAAGATTTCATACTATATCATTTTGCTTTATTTGTAAACAAAAGCAAAATAAATCTTCATGCCACAGACATAATTAACACATTCTGTTTTCCTGGCCCAACTTTAATATATAAAATTTAACTTGCAACAGCAGGGTGAAAATAAGCCCTATCAAAATTGCAAACAGTAATATGTGTGAATCAGTAGAGTAAAGCAATATTTGATCAGCATTTTCCATGTGGATTTCTTTCCAAACCCTAGAGTCCCTTTCTCACCTTCCTTCGCTTATTTGAAAGACACACACCTAACCATTTATACAGAAACACTCATAGGCCTTTTGTCTAACAAATAAATAAAAAACAGTATTTTAATAGGTCGGAGAAACCGCAGTTAGTTTTCTAGGAGCTTTAGTTTGATCTCTTGGTTTTATAGAATTTAGGTGATAATTAGAGTGTAAAAGGCAGGGAAACTGCCATAACCCATTGCTTTCATTGGTTTCATTATCTATATTTCGTTGAGTGTTTCTTATGCTTTTACACCTTTGTCTAAGGGTCGTCTGAACACTACCTGATTCAATTAAAAAAAAAAAAAATCCTGAAGTAATCATCCCCATTGTTTTCATAAAGAAACTGAAGTTCAGGAGGTTAATTAATTTGCCCAAGAGCCCACATTTAGCAATCGTACACGCACTAGAACTCCAAAGGCAAGACTCTTTCTACCAGAAATTAGCAGAATTGGAATGATGCCCTCTGTCTCCTGACTCCATATCCTACAAAGTTCATGAGCTTCTTTTTAATGTTTTTGCTTCTGTGCTTTGTATTTAGAAAGACTCATATAGTTAAATCTTGGTTAAGTTTATCACTTCTAGTGTATCTGATTTTTATAACAATTTTAAAGTAATGGCAATCAATGATCACACGTTGTTTTTGTAGTTGTTAATTGCCATCAAGTACATTCCAACTCATGGCAACCCCATGTGTGCAGAGTAGAACTGCTCAGTAGCGATTTCAAGGCTGTGACCTTTCAGAAGCAGATCCCCAGGCCTGTCTTTCAACGTGCTTCTGGGTGGGTTTAAGCCACCAATCTTTCAGCTAGTCGTTGAGTGCTTAACCGTTTGCACCACCCAGAGATTCTTAACTAATTATTAGTTAAATTTATCATTTTTGTTGTCTTAGTCATCTAGTGCTGCTATAACAGAAACACCACAAGTGGATGATTTTAACAAGAGAAGTTTATTTCCTCATGGTTCAAGTAGGCTAAAAGTCCAAATTCAGGGCGTCAGCTCCAGGGGAAGGCATTTTCTCTCTGTCGGCCTTCTTCTCTTCAGTGTTCCCCCGGACTAGGAGCTTCTCTGTGCAGGGACCCCGGTCCAAAGGACGTGCTCTGCTCCGGGCACTGCTTTCTTGGTGGTATGGGGCCCTCACTCTCTGCTTGCCTCCCTTTCCTTTTATCTCTTGAGAGACAAAAGGTGGTGCAGGCCACACCCCAGGGAAACTCCCTTTACATTGGATCAGGGACATGACCTGGGTAAAGGTGGTGTTACAATCCCACCCTAATCCTCTTTACATAAAATTACAATCACAAAATAGTGGCTAACCACACAATTCTGGGAATCACGGCCCAGCCAAACTGATAGACACATGACACTAGTATATCTGATTATCATGACATTTTTAGCAATGACAATCAATGACTGCATACCTTTATTAATTACCTTTCTCTATCAATAGATACTTTTCTCCCTATCATCTATCTACTTACCTACTTACCTGTTTATCTATTTTATTCAGAAATTGCCATTCTCAGTATATTCTACCTCATTGTTAGATCTTTTCAAACCATTGAATTAGTAACTTTTGAAGTTAAACTCCTTCATATTAACCAGGTGAAGCATCAGGAAGAATTTTCACTTTTTAAAACCTAAACTTGACTGTGTTATTTACGTTCCTTCTCTACAATTGTGATCATGCAACTATGCCTAAGGGAAATCTGTACTCATTCCAATCAATCTTTAAATTCCTCCCTTACTATGAGTATTTTCTTCTAAATATCATTAATAACAGAGGAACTGCAGTTTTTTGGTGTAACTCTAATGGGATAGTTTGCACTATCTTTTCAATTCTAAAACCAAAACCAAAACCAAACCCGTTGCTGTCGAGTCAATTCCGACTCATAGCAACATAAGACTTTGAAATTCTTTAAAATTCTGCGTGGATGCACATGTGTGCATGCATGCACATGTATAACATTTATCCTATATTTTAAAGGCAATTTCAAACGTTCTAAGTGTAAATCATTGTAAGTAAATCAATGTAAATTTCAGAGTTCTTTAAATCAAATGTATCCCTTTCTGGTCCGTTTTTGATAGGATAGGGATCCAAGCCAAGCTCCAGACTTTCAACCTACAACCTGCTTTTTTGAGAACACGGAAGCACAACCTGCAACCTGCTTTTTTGAGGACACGTTTGTGACTATATCTCCTCCTGCAT
The DNA here is from genome assembly GCA_030035585.1 of Dugong dugon. Lineage (NCBI taxonomy): Eukaryota > Metazoa > Chordata > Mammalia > Sirenia > Dugongidae > Dugong > Dugong dugon. The sequence goes on from CM057467.1 coordinate 111,472,020, forward strand.
TTTCAAAAATTTAAGGGAGTCTTTATGGTCTCTCTCACCTTTCCATGCAAACTTATTATTTTTATTTCACTATTATTTCCTTATTTGTTCATATCATTTATGCTCATGAGGTCTTCCTTGGCTGCCAAAGTAAGACATGATTGAGGTACTAATGATAGTTAGCAAAGGCACTGCCATCCACAATGCAACAGTCAGTGTCTGAAGCTACATATAGTAAGGCCTTTCCTGAGGGCACATGCTTACAATGAGCTCACTGATGACACGGGGTCAGTGCTGGCATTAGTGTTTGACACAGCCACCACCTCTTCCACTCCCTTTTGTAGTATGTTACCACTACTACCAGCAGGATCACCTCAAATACATACCACGGACACTACTGTATTCCATCGATACTGTTCATACACTGCAGTCAGAAAAACGCAGGGAACTAAAAACAAAATTAGAAAAAACTTTTTTGTGTAATTTTTTTTTTTAACCTTCTAAATATAAATGATTTTAGACCACAGGGATTGTTCTAGAGGGATAACCTAACAGGTATAAACTTCAATTAAACTTGTGGGCCTCAATTTTTCTTAGAAATTCTTCTCCAAAACTTCCCTACTGTCTACACTAATGCATCCCTTGCAAGTTTGCAACATTGGACGCATAAATAACCCTGGTCGTCAGTTACATGTAATTTAGGTACGTATAAAACACAAAACAGTGAATTAATTATAAATGAAGGCAGTCCGTGAGAAGGATAGAATCTTAAGGTTCTGGCCAACAGGTTAAATAAAAAAGAAAGAAATAAAAAAAAAATCTAAGGTCAAAAGGAAATAAAATATTTTCTGCTGTTGTATTACTTTGAATTCCTTTTGAGTTCGTTTCTAGTTTTTAAGAAAAAAACTCAACATCTAATTTCATACTCAGTGTAAAAATGAAAATAGTCTTAAATAATAAGTGTACAGAACCCAGACAGATATGAAAAGAAAACACAAACAATTAACATTGTTCAAAAAATGCCAGAATGTCTTAGTACTAGGAAATTAGCACTGAGCCCAATGTCTGGCTCATATTAAGCATTCAACAAATGTTAAGCTTTCTATCATTACTATCTTTGAATATAACATACCATATAAATAAAGGAAGAAAATCAAGGCATTATCTCAATATATAATAATAGGAATTTTACTAAAATCCAACATGGTTTGCAAAAGCTTTAACATGGTAAAAATATCTATTTTAAATCAATGATAAATGTAATTCTTAATATTAAAACACTAAGTGTATTCATTTTAAAACCAGTATAAGAAAAGGATGGTAACCATCACCATCATTACTCAATATTGTCTTAGAAGTTATATCATCAAAATTAAAATGGGAGAAATTAAGTCTCTTGGAAAGGAGATAAGATTTTTCTTACGTGAATAGTTATAAATCCCAAATAAAAATATTCAAATAATTACATCAATGTGGTAGCCTATTAAGTTTTTTCTGTATCTCAGAAATGTTTTTGAATAAATATTTACAAAAGTAGTCAAAATATAAATGTGTATAAATTAATTTAATGGCAAATATTAAGACTTCTATACAGAAATAAGGTAAAATAATTGAAGGATGTAAGTAAATCTGGGGAAAATGACAATTTATACCTTTTTTTCTGTCTGCAAAGCCTAAATAATACCATCTGCTAGTTTTGTCCAAATAAGTGTCAACTCCTACCAAATGATCTTATTTTTAATTTTGAAAAAATAAATGTGTATTTATAGATCATCAAGATAGATAAATGCTCTTTAATTCACAAGATACTTTGAAATGAGTATTAAGAAGGAAAGCCTTGCAGTGTCAAAAGTTTGAAGGCATAATAGAGCTAAAATATATAAAATAATAAAGCCCTTGTACAGGGTAGAACACAACAAACAGCAAAACACAAGCCACCACAGTGCGACGAATTGACAGACATGTGTAGTTCACATTGTTGTGATGTTGGAAGCTATGCCACCGGTATTTCAAGTACCAGCAGGGTCATTCATGATTGACAGGTTTCAGTGGAGCTTCCAGACTAAGAGAGACTAGGAAGAAGGACCTGGCAGTCTACTTCTAAAAAATTTGCCAGTGAAAACATGAATAGCAGTGGAACATTGTCTGGTATAGTGCCAGAATATGAGCCCATCAAGTTAGAAGGCTCTCAAAATACTACCGGGGAAGAGCTGCCTCCTCATAGTAGAGTCCACCTTAATGATGTAGGTGGGCTCAAGCTTTCGAGACCTTCATTTCCTGAAGTGGCACAACCAAAAAGAGAAGAGCTGCAAACAACCATTAATAATCAGAATATGAAATATACAAAATATGACTCTAGGAAACTTGGAAGTCATGAAAAATGAAATGGAACACATGATGATCGAAACCCTAGGCATTAGTGAGCTGAAATGGACAGGTATTGGTCATTTGGAATCAGACAATCATATAGTCTACTATGCCAGGAATGACAAATTGAAGAGGAATGGTGTCATGTTCATCCTCAGAAAGAACATGTCAAGATTTATCCTGAAGTAAAACGCTGTCAGTGAGAGGATAATATCCATCCGCCTAAAAGCAAGACCAATTAATACAGCTATTATTTGAATTTATGCACCAATCACTAATGCCAAAGATGAGGAAATTGAAGATTATTACCAACTTCTGCAGACTGAAATTGATCAATATGCAATCAAGACGCATTAATAATTACTGGCGTTTAGAATGCAAAAGTTGGAAACAAAGACGGATCAGTAGTTGGAAAATATGGCCTTGATAACAGAAATGGCGTCGGAGACCTCATGATACAATTTAGCGAGACCAATGACTTCTTCATTGCAAATGCCTTTTTTCAAAAACATAAATGGCAACTATACAAGTGGACTTCCCCAGATGGAATACACAGGAATCAAATTGACTACATCCGGGGAAAGAGATGTTAGAGAAGCTGAATATCATCAGTCAGAACAAGGCCAGGGACCAACTGTGGAACAGACCATCAATTGCTCATATGCAAATTCAAGTTGAAGCTGAAGAAAGTTAGAGCAAGTCTGTGAGAGCCTAAGTACAACTTTGAGTATATCCCACCTGAATTTGGAGACCATTTAAGAACAGATTTGATGTATTGAACACTAATGACCAAAGACCAGATGAGCTGTGGAATGACATGAAGGACACTACACCCACAGAAAACAAAAAGGTCATTAAAAAGACAAGAAGTAAAGAAAAGACCAAAATGGATGTCAGAAAGAGACTCTGAAACTTTCTATTGATCATAGAGTAGCTAAAGCGAACAGAAGAAATGATACAGTGAAACAGCTGAATAAAAGACTTCAAAGGGAGGCTTGAGAAGACAAGTAAAGTATTATAATGAAACATGCAAAGGCCTGGAGTTAGAAAACCAAAAAGGAAGAACATGCTTAGCACTTCTCGTGCTGAAAGAAATGAAGAAAAATTCAAACTTCGAGTTGCAATACTGAAGGATTCTACGGGGAAACAATTAACGACCCAGGAAGCATCAAAAGAAGATGGAAGGAATACACAGACTCACTGTACCAAAATAATTGATCGGCGTTCAACCATTTCAAGAGGTAGCATATGATCAAGATTCAATGGTACTGAAGGAAGAAGTCCAAGCTGCATTGAAGGCATTGGCAAAAAACAAGGCTCCAGAAATTGACAGAATAGAAATTGAGATGTTTCAACAAACGGATTCAGAGCTTGGAGGTGCTCATTCATGTCCAGAAATATGGAAGACAGCTTCCTTGCCAACTGTCTTGGTCATCTAGTGCTGCTATAACAGAAATACCACGAGTGGATGGTTTTAACAAAGAGAAGTTTATTTCCTTACAGTAAACTAGGCTAAAAGTCCCAATTCAGGGTGTCAGCTCCAGGGGAAGGCTTTCTCTCTCTCGGCCTTCTCATCAGTGTTCCCCCAGACTAGGAGCTTCTCAGTGCAGGGACCCCGGTCCCGGCACTACTTTCTTGATGGTGTGAGGTCCCCCTGTCTCTCTGCTCACTTCTGTCTTTTATATCTCAAGACGTTGCCTCAGGATAGAATCCAATCTTGTAGACTGAGTCCTGCCTTACTAACACAAATGCCCCCCATCCTCCCTCATTAACATCACAGAGGCAGGATTTACAACATATAGGAAAACCACACAATACCAGGAATCTTGGCCCAGCCAAATTGATACACACATTTTTGGGGGGGCATAATTCAAACCATGACATTCCACCCTTTGGCCCCCCAAAAATCACATTCTTGCAACATGGAAAACATATTCACCTCATCATATCATAGCAAAAGTCTTAACTCCAAGTCCAAAATCCAAAAATTCCTCTTCATCTGTGAAATTGAGAACACAAGTTATTTGCTTCCAAAGGTACAATGGCAGAACGGGCACAAGCTAGACATTTGCATTACAAATGGTAGAAATTGCAGGCAAAGAAGGCATAACAGGTACCAAGCAAGTTAGCAGAACACATTACATTAGCCCTCAAGGCTTTGAAAATAATCTTCTGTTCTCTGAGACAATTTACCCAGTAGCCCTGCCCTACAGACTCTAGGTATGGGCCACAGTCTCCGGATTCTGAGTGGAGGCCCCTCGGCCCTGGGCTTCAGCTCCGCCTTACAGGCCCCCTGGGACAGCAACTCTGCTCCCTTGGCTTTAGGGGCACCATTCCCCCAGTCCATCTGAGTGGCAACTCTACCCTTAGAAGCACCAGAGGCCATTGCTCCACCCTTTGAAGCCACTGAGGTCATGGCCATACCTTTTGAGACTGAAGCAACTCTGCCTCTTGTGTCCCTTGTATCTTCAGCTTCTGCTTCTGTTTCGTGTGACCTCTTGGCCCTCAGGCCTCATGCCCGCATCTGCCTTGCTGGGGCAAGTGTTTCAAAGCTGTGTAGCTCCACCGGTAAGTGCCCCTATGCACCCCACTCCACCAGGAAGCCTCCTGCACACAGGCACTCAGCTCCCTTACTCCATGGGTTGGCAAGCCTAGTTCCACTGATAAGTGCCCGGAGGCACCCCACTCTGCCAAGAAGCCTCCCGCACACAGGCACTCAGCTCTCTAGCTCCGTGGGTCGGCTCCAGTGCCGTCTCGCACTGGTCTCCTGGTTCTGCTGCTATTGGTTCTCTGCTGCTGCTGGTCCTCTGTCACTGCCACACGTCTATCCATTCACAGTTTTAAAACTGCTTCCACATTTTAGGTATCTGTTAGAGCAGCACTCCACCCTCTTGGTACCAAATTCTGTCTTGGTCATCCAGTGCTGCTCTAACAGAAATACCACAAGTGGATGGTTTTAACAAAGAAAAGTTTATTTCCTTACAGGAAAGTACGCTAAAAGTCCAAATCCAGGGTGTCAGCTCCAGGGGAAGGCTTTCTCTCTCTCGGCCTTCTCGTCAATATTTCCCCAGACTAGGAGCTTCTCAGGGCAGGGACTCTGGTCCAAAGGACGCACTCTGCTCCCAGCACTGCTCTCTTGATGATATGAGGTCCCCCTGTCTCTCTGCTCACTTCTGTCTTTTATATCTCAAGACATTGCCTCAGGATCTTGTAGACTGAGTCCTGCCTCACTAACACAACTGCTGCCCATCCTCCCTCATTAACATCATAGAGGCAGGATTTACAACATATAGGAAAACCACACAATACCAGGAATCATGGCCCAGCCAAACTGTTACATACATTTTGGGGGGGACATAATTCAAACCATGACACCAACTGACTGGAGGAGATGCATATTTGTGCCCATTCCAAAGAAAGGTGATCCAACAGAATGTGGAAATTATCAAACAATATCATTAATGTAACACATAAGCAAAATTTTGCTGAAGATCATTCAAAAGCAGTTGTAGCAGTACATCGACAGGGAACTGCCAGAAATTCAAGCCTGATTCAGATGAGGATATGGAATAAGAGATATCATTGCTGATGTCAGATGGATCCTGGCCGAAAGCAGAGAATACCAGAAAGATATTTACCTGTGTTTTATTGACTATGCAAAGGCATTCGACTGATGGATCATAACAAATTATAGACATTGAGAAGAATGGGAATTCCAGAACACTTAATTGTGCTCGTGAGAACTTGTATTTACACCAAGAGGCAGTCATTTGAACAGAACAAGGGGAGATTGCATGGTTTAAAGTCAGAAAGGTATGCATCATGGTTGTGTCCTTACACCATACTTATTCAATCTGTATGCTAAGCAAATAATCTGGGAAACTGGACTATATGAAGAAGAATGGGGCGTCAGCATTGGAGGAAGACTCATTAACAACATGTGCTATTCAGCTGACACAACCTTGCTTGCTGAAAGTGAAGAAGACTTGAAGTACTTACTGAGGAAGATCAAAGACCACAGCCTTCAGTATGGATTACACCTCAACATAAAAAAAAACAAAATTTTTCCCAACTGGACCAATAAGAAACATCATGATAAATGGAGAAAATATGAAGATGTCAGGAATTTCACTTTATTTGAATCCACAATCAATACCAATGGAAGTAGCAGTCAAGAAATCAGACCACGCATTGCATTGGGCAAACCTGCTTCAAGAGACCTCTTTAAAGTGTTAAAAAGCAAAGATGTCACTTTGACGACTAAGGTGCACCTGACCCAAGCCATTGTATTTTCAATCACCTTGTATGCATGTGAAAGCTGGACAATGAATAAAGAAGACAAAAAAAGAATTGACACATTTAAATTATGGTGTTGGTGAAAACATTGAATATACCATGGACTGCCAGAAGAATGAACAAATCTGCCTTGGAAGAAGTACAGCCAGAATGCTCCTTAGAAGCAAGGATGGTGAGACTCCGTCTCATGTACTTTGGACATGTTATCAGGAGGGATCAGTCCCTGGAGAAGGATATCATGCTTGGTAAAGTAGAGGGTCAGCCAAAAAGAGGAAGACCCTTAAGGAGACGGATTGACACCGTGGCTACAACAGTGGACTCAAACACAGCAACAATTGTTAGGATTGCACAGGACCAGGCAGTGTTTTGGTCTGTTGTACATAGGGTCACATCTAAAAACAACAATAATGCAGGGTAGAAAGTTTTCCCAGAGTGTTCAATTAAGATATATGTTTATATAGATGTACATTTACTTACCTATCTGTCTGTCAATCTATCTATCTACCTATTTATCTATCTGTCTGGGTCCATATATCTCGAATATGACACTCTGAGAAGAAATGAATTTTTTGTTTGTTTTTAACATGCTAGAACAAAACCCTTAACTTCTGAAAAAGTAAAATGTATAACATGCCTATTATGCATAACACACCTTCATCAATTCCTAATTACATATGTTAAATTAAAAAAGAAAGACTGAAAGATGTTATTTATTAAGATCCAGTGAAAAAGGAAGGGCTCTACAGCTTAGGATAATGTGAAGAGGTTATAATAGAGGCTCTTTTTACTAACTTTGGGCTGAGTATAGAGAAATTCCAAAGCTTAATAACATAATCCCAGGTCTTATAAATGACAAAGGAAGGGAGGAATTACAGAAAGCCTGCAAAGTTTAGAGGGCGCATAGTACACAGTTCTGTCCTCACTTCAGGCACAACTGCAAAGTTATAGGGTCCCTGAGACAACAGTTAAGTTTAATAATTCACTAGAAGGAATTACAGAACTCACTGAAAGCTTTTATATTCATGGTTACAGTTTATTAGAGCTAAAAGATACAAGTTAAAATCACCTAAGACACAAAGCACATAGGACAGAGTCCAGGATTCAGGTTCATCATTCCAACCCCCTCATCCTTCTTCTTCCCAAACCGCATGTTTCCATCAGTCAGGGTCATTCTAGCAAATCCCACTTTTGATGTCAACTGGGAAAGTAGCCAACTGTGAAGTTAGGAAACATTTCACAAGACCACTCTCACTTTTAACACCAATTACATATTCATGATATTCCCCAAAACACCTTCTGTTTCAATAATTTGCTGAGAGGATTCATAGACTTCACTGAAAGTTGTTGTGCTTATGGTTACAATTTATTGCAGGGAAAAGATACAGATTATAATCAGCCAAGGAAGACATGCATCAGGCACAGTCCAGGAGGATTCCCAACACAGAGCTTCCAGTTAGTTGTCTTCTCCTTGTGAAGTCATGGACAGTGTAAACTGCTCCTGGAGACAATGTGCCAATATGCACGGAGTATTTTCAACCAAGGTAGCTCACCCAAGCCTTGGTGTGCATAGTCTTTATTAAGGCTCCATCATGTTGGCACAGTTAACTGCCCACATGGCTGATCTTAAAATCTAGGCTTTCAGGAGTTTGAGCTGATACTGTGTGATTCAAAGCCCCAACCCTAAATCACACTGCAGATGTGTCTCAAAGACCTGACCCTGAGTCACACTGTTGCTATCTGGCTGGTTCAAAGCACCAGGCAAATGAAGACACTCTTATCAGGAATGACATTCAAATGGCTTGGAGACTACTTTCCAGAAGCCAAGAACAAACACCAGACTTCTCTTCAGGAGAGATTAAATTCTTTACTACACAATCCTCAATGGAAAAGAAAAAAAATCTTGTAGAAAGATCTGCCTTCAGAGGAACAGTCACTTTAGGTTGAAGGAACAACAAGTAACCATGTGAAAAAGGAATCAAGGAAATAAATACCTTGATCTCATTTTTTTTTTTTTTCTCCCTCATTCCGATTAGTTGGACCCAAATAAAAGGAAAACGGTGAGGGAATATGTTGATATATCCTAACTGGTCAGCCTCCCAGGGAAGACAGTATTGTGGAGAAGCCTGCAGAGCTGATCTGGCAGGACAAAAGCAAGGTATTAATTACATGCTATTTATCCTGACCTACTCAGGTGACCTCAGGCTTCTTTGTGACAGCAGGAAGCAGAGAGGACCATTAAAGCAACAAATTTCACAATTGCTAATAATCCTAGCAAATGCATTGAAGCCCTGCCCCCAATCCTACAATTATGAGTTCTACTCTTCTCCACTCTTTTTTTTTTTTGTTTGTTAAATGAAGGAGTTTAATTAAATGATTAGCAAAATATACTTAAAAGGTCAAGTGTTTCTTGTTGTGATTATTGAAATGGAAACAAGTTTTTATTTACTTCATTCTGAAAATCTCTGGATCACAAATATTTCCAAGTATTTCATAAGCCCCAATTTTTTTTTTTTAATTGTACTTCAGGTGAAGGCTTACAGAACAAATAGTTTCTCATTAAACAGAAGTACACATGGTGTTTCATGACACTGGTTAACAACCCCACAACATATCAACCCTCTAACTTCTCAACCTTTTTTTTTTTGGTGAAAATACACATAGCCAAAGATACACCATTTCAAAAATTTCTACGTACACAGTTCAGTGACATTTACTACGCTCTTCCAATTGTGCTGTTATTCTCACTTAAGGTGAAGGCTTACAGAACAAAATAGTTTCTCATTTAACAGTTACTACAAATGTTGCCCTATGACAATGGTTAACAATCGCACAACACATCAACAGTATCCTTACTCAACCTTGGGTTCCCTATCACCAGCGTCCTAGTCCCCTTCTGCCTTCTGGCCCTTGTCACTGGACTCCTGTACCTCATTAGTCTCATTTGGTTTTACGGGGCTGTCCACTCCCAGGCTGAACAGTGAACCTCAGAGGTAACTTCACCACTGAGCTAAAAGGGTGTCTGGGGGCCATACTCTTGGGGTTTCTCCAGTCTCCTTTAGGCCACTAAATCTGGTGTTTTTTGTGTGGGTTAGAATTATGCTCTACATCCTTCTCCAGCTCTGTCCAGAGCCCTCTGTTGTGATCCTGGTCAGAGCAGTCAGTGGTGGTAGCTGGTCACCATCTAGCTGTACTGGACTCAGTACGGTGGAGGCCTTGGTAGCTGTGGTCCATTAGTCCTTCGGACTAATCTTTTCCTTGTGTCCTATTCTCTTCATTCTCCATGGCTTGCGAAGGGATGAGACCAGTGGAGTATCTTAGATGGCTGCTCACAGGTTTTTAAGACCCCAGACGCTACTCACCAAGGTAGAATGTAGAATATTGTCTTTATAAACTGTGTTATGCCAATTGAGCTAGATGTTCGCTGAGACCATGGTCCCCACAGCCCTCCGCCCAGCAATTCAGTCCCTCAGGGAATTTGGATGTGTCTATGGAGCTTCCATGACCTTTCCTTGTACAAGTTGTGCTGGTTTCCCCTGGATTGTGTGCTGTCTTACCCTTCATCCAAGATACCACTTATCTATTGCCTATGTAGTATTTCCCCCCCGACCCCTCCCATTCCTGGTAACCAACAAAGATGGTTACTTTTTGTATGTGAACTTTTTCATGGGTTTTTACAATAGAGGCCTCATACAATATTTGTCCTTTTGTGACTGACTTATTTCACTCAGCATAATGTCCTCCAGTTTCATCCATGTTATGAGACGGTTCACAGATTCATTGTTGTTCTTTCTCATTGCATACTACTCCATTGTGTGTTTGTACCATAGTTTGTTTACCCATTCATCTGTTGATGGGCATCTAGGTTGTTTCCATCGTTTTGCTATTGTGAACAATGCTGCCATGAACATAGGTGTACATATGTCTATTCGAGTGGCCACTCTTATTTCTCTAGGATACATTGCTAGGAGTGGGATTGCTGGATCCAATGGTATGTCTATTTCTAGCTTTCTGAGGAAGCGCCTTATCATTTTCCAAAATGGTTGTATCATTTTGCATTCCCACCAGCAATGCATAAGTGTTCCCATCTCCCCGCATCCCCTCCAACATTTGTTATTTCCAGTGTTTTTGATTCATGCCAGTAATGCCGGGGTGAGACGGTATCTCATTGTGGTTTTAATTTGCATTTCTCTAATGGCTAGTGATCGCGAGCATTTCCTCATGTGTCTTTTGGCCATTTGTATGTCTTCTTTGGTGAAGTGTCTGTTCATTTCCTTTGCCCATTTTTTAATAGGATTATTGGTCTTTTTGTTGTAGAGGTGTTGGATTTTCTTGTAGATTATGGAGATTAGACCTTTGTCTGACTTGTACTGTCCAAAAATTTTTTCCCAGTCTGTAGGTTCTCTTTTTACTCTTTTGGTGAAGTCTTTTGAAGAGCATAGGTGTTTGATTTTTAGAAGATCCCAGTTATCTAGCTTGTCTATTGGGTTTTGTGCATTGATGGTTATGGTTTGTATCCTGTTAATGCCATGTATTAAGGCCTGAAGTGTTGGTCCTACTTTTTCTTCTATGAACTTTATAGTTTTAGGCTTTATATTCAGGTCTTTGATCCATTTTGAGGTAGTTTTTGGATACAGTGTGAGGTATGGGTCCTGTTTCATTTTTTTGCAGATGGATATCCAGTTTTGCCGGTACCATTTGTTAAAAAGACTGTCTTTTCCCCATCTGATGGACTTTGGGCCCTTGTCGAAGATCAGGTGACTGTAGGTGGATGGATTTACATCTGGGTTCTCAATTGTGTTCCATTGGTCAATGTATCTGTCGTTGTACCAGTACCAGACTGTTTTGACTACTGTAGCTGTATAATAAGTTCTGAAGTCAGGTAGTGTGAGTCCTCCAACTTTATTCTTCTTGTTCAGTAGTGCTTTACTTATTTGGGGCTTCTTCCCTTACCATATAAAGTTAATGATTAGTTTTTCCATCTCTTTGAAGAATGTTGTTGGTATTTGGATTGGGATTGTGTTGTATCTGTAAATTCCTTTGGGTAGAATTGTCATTTTCACAATGTAGAGTCTACTTATCCATGAGCATGGTATGTTTTTCCATTTATGTAGATTCCTTTGGGTTTCTTGCAGTAATGTTTTGTAGTTTTCTTTGTATAAGTCTTTTACATCCCTGGTCAGATTTATTCCTAAGTATTTTATCTTTTTAGGGGCTATTGAAAATGGTATTGTTTTCCTGATTTCCTTTTCATCATTATCCTTATTGGTGTATGGGAATCCAACTGATTTTTGAATGTTTATCTTGTATCCTGCTACTCCGTGGAATCTTTCTATTAGTTCCAGTAGATTTCTCATGGAGTCTTTAGGTTTTTCTATGTATAGTATCATATCATCTGCAAATAGGGACAGTTTAACTTCTTCATTACCAATTTGGATTCCCTTTATATTTTTTTTTCCTTGCCTTATTGCTCTCACTAGAAATTCCACACAATGTTAAATAGGAGTGGTGGTAAAGGGCATCCTTGTCTTGTTCCTGTTTTCAAGGGGAATGTTTTCAGCCTCTCTCCATTAAGAATGATGTTGGCCGTTGGTTTTGCATAGATGCCCTTTATTATGTTGAGAAATTTCCCTTCTATACCTATTTTATTGAGAGCTTTTAACAGGAATGGGTGTTGGACTTTGTCAAATGCCTTTTCTGTGTCAATTGAGATTTTCATTTGATTCTTTTCTTTCCTTCTATTTATGTGGTGGATTACTTTGATTGATTTTCTAATGTTGAACCATCCTTGCATATCTGGTATGAATCCTACCTGGTCGTGGTGTATTATTTTTTTGATATGATGCTGAAGTCTATTGGCTAGAATTTTGTTCAGAATTTTTGCATCTATATTCATGAGAGATACCGGTCTGTAATTTTCTTTTTTTTGACGTCTTTGGCTGGTTTTGGTATCAGCATTATGCTGGTTTCATAGAATGAATTTGGAAGTATTGCTTCCTCTTCAATGCTCTGAAATAGCTTGAGTAGAACTCGTACAAGCTCTTCTGTAAATGTTTTGTAGAATTCTCCAGGGAAGCCATCTGGGCCAGGGCTTTTTTTGGTTGGGAGTTTTTTTTTATTAACTTTTCAATCTCTTCTCTTGTTATGGGTCTGTTCAGATTTTCAATATCACTTTGTTGTAGTTTGGGTAGACCGTGTGTTTCTAGAAATTCATCCAATTCCTCTAGGTTTTCAAATTTGTTGGAGTATAGCTTTTCATAATATTCTGTTACAATCCTTTTTATTTCAGTTGGGTCTGTTGTAATGTCCCCCATTTAATTTCTTATTTGGGTTATTTGTGTCCTCTCCCGTTTTTCTTTTGTCAGTCTGGCTAGTGGTTTGTCGATTTTGTTGATTCTTCCAAAGAACCCACTTTTGGTTTTGTTGATTTTTTCTGTTGTTTTTCTGTTCTCTATTTCATTTATTTCTGCTCTAATCTTTACTATTTCCTTTCTTCTGGTGGTTGTGGGCTTTTTTTGCTGTTCTCTTTCTATTTGTTTGCGCTCTGTAGTTAATGTTTTGACTGTTTCCTTTCTTCTTTTTTGATATGTGCATCTGTTGCTATAAATTGTCCTCTGAGGACTGCCTTTGCTGTATTCCAAAGGTTTTGGTATGATGTGTTTTCATTCTCATTTGATTCTAGGAATTTTTTGATTCCCTCTCTGATTTCTTCTATTACCCACTGATGTGTAAGTAGGGTATTATTCAGTTTCCATGTAATTGATTTTTTTTTCCTTCCTCTTTCTATTGTTAATTTGTACCTTGATGGCATTGTGGTCAGAGAAGATACTTTGAATTATCTCAACATTTTGGATCTTGTTGAGGATTGCTCTGTCGCCTAAGATGTGGTCTAATCTAGAGAAACTTCTATGTGCATTGGAAAAGAATGTGTACTTTGCAGCAGTTGGATGGAGTGTTGTATATATGTTTATGAGGTCAAGTTGGCTGATTGTGCCCTTTAGGTCTTCTGTATCTTTGCTGAGTTTCTTCTTAGTTGTTCTGTCCTTTACTGACAGTGGTGTGTTGAAGTCTCCTACTATTATTGCGGAACTGTCAATTTCTCTTTTCAGTGTTGTTAGAGTTTGCTTTATGTATTTTGGAGCCTTGTCATTGGGTGTGTAGATGTTTATTATGGTTATGTCTTCATGATAGATCATCCCCTTAATGATTAATAGTGTCCTTCTTTGTCTTTTATGGTAGATTTCGTTTTAAAATCTATTTTATCTGAGATTAGAATTGCCATTCCTGCTCTTTTTTGGTAGTTGTTAGCTTGATATATTTTTTTCCAACCTTTGACTTTTAATAAATTCACATCTTTGTTTCTAAGGTGTGTCTCCTGTAGACAGCATATTGATGGATCCTGTTTTCTTATCCATTCTGTGACTCTCCATCTCTTTATGGGTGCATTGAGTCCATTTACATTCAGTGTAATTATTGATTGATGTGGGTTTGTTGCTGTCATTTTTTAGTGCTTTCTTTTGTGGTGCCTTAGTTTTCTTTGTTCTTCTTACTGTCTTGTGCTGAGTTACTTCTGTTTGTGGATTTTTTTTTCATTTCTTTTGTTTTTGTAGGTTTTGTTTTTGCTGAGACTTTGTTTTTCCTCTTTTTTTATGAGTATGTTTGTTAACTTTCTTTGTTGTTACCAAGAATTTTACCCTTATCTTTCTAAGTTTGAAGCAGTCTACCATTACTTGGTATCGCCTTGCCTTCCTCTCCGTTAGAAGGTTCTATACCTATGCCATTTATTCCCTCTTTTATTGTTTTGAGGTTGTTGTCGTTTACTGATTAACTGCTCTGACTCCCTGTTGTATTTCTTATGGTTTTGGATAGTCCTCAAGAGTTCATTTCCTAGATTGGTATCTGGCTCGTACAATCCTGTGTCCTAGGTTCTGCCTCTGAGCTGAATCTGTTTGTCATCAGATCGAAGAACTCGCTTTAATAATTCTTGTAAGTTTGGTTTGAGTTTTATATATTGCCTTAATTTCTGTTTATCTGGAAATGACCTAATTTCACCATCAAATTTGAATGAGAGTTTTGCAGGATATAGTATTCTTGGCTGGCAATTTTTTTCTTTCAAGATTTTATCCCATTGCCTTCCTGCCTGCATGGTTTCTGCCAGATAATCTGAGCTTAGTCTTATTGTTTCTCCTCTGTATGTGACTTCTTGTTTTTCACAAGCTGCTCTCAGGATTCTTTGTTCGTCTTTGGTTTTGGCAAGTGTGAATATGATATGTCTTGGTGATTTTTTTTTGGGATCTCCGCTATATGGGGTTCATTGAGCTTCTTGGATTGCCAGCTTTTCATCTTTTATGATATTGGAGAAGGTTTCTGTCAGCAATTCTTCAATGATCTTCTCTGTGTTTTCTGTTTTCTCCCCCTGTTCTGGAATTCCCATCACTCGCAGATTTTTGCTTTTGATTGTGTCCCACATAACTCTCAGGGTCTCTTCATTTTTCTTTGTTCTTTTTTCTGAGTTTTCCTCAAACAGAGTTGTATCTAAGTGTTTGTCTTCAATTCCACTTATCCTGTCTTCCACCGTTTCAGATCTGCTTCTCAGCCCTTCTATGACATCATCCATTTCTGAAATCTTGTTGTTTATCTTTTGGATTTCTAATTGTTGTCTTTGTATAATTTCTAGTTGTGAATTTATGTTGGCATTTTGTTCCTGCATTATTTTCCTTAATTCTTTCAATTTTTTGTCCGTATTTTCCATGAATTTGTCTATTTTTTCCTCAGGTTTGTCAGCTTTTTGCTTCAGTTCTTGGAGAATTCTGAGTATTAGAGATTTGAATTCCCATAAGGTAGTTCTAGTGCCTTTTCTTCCACTGGAAATTCATCAGGTGTTTTATTCTGGATGCCTACTGGAACCATCCTGTCCTGTTTTTGTAAATGTTTTGTTATTGTCTGCTGTCTTCAGGGCATTCAGTAGTTATTTTTCTTGTTTATTGATTGTAGATTTGTTTGTTTCATCCATTTTTTAACAAAAAATTTGACTGTGTCTGAGCAGGCAGACTGTGTGTTCTTTGTTGTTTGCTCTGTGGGCACAATACTTTTCACCTCCTTCTTCAACTGGCAGGGTCAGTCACTCAGATATGGTACGGCAGGGCAGGTCTAGCTGAAGAGGAGTTACTGGAACGGGTTCTTTGTGGCACTTACTACAGCCACCAAAGCGGGCCCGGTAATCAGTACAGGGCAGTTTCCAGCTGGCCATGCCTGTGCTGCTTGGTGGTGTGATGTCAAGCGCACGGTGCAGGTAGGCAGGATGCATCGGGGAGATTGTTATGTGTGGAGCTAAGATGGATATGGGAGAGAGGAGAGAGGAACAGGAGCTAAAAACATACAAACAAAAATGAAAGCTAGGGGAGCTTACTGTTGGACTGGAGAGATGATAGACTATGCAATGGAGAAAAAGAGAAAGGGGAGGAGGAAGTAAAGAAAAGAATGAATAAATAAGAATCAGAAAGGTTAAAGAATCACAAAGTTCCCAGGGATCCCACCAGTGCAGCTATGAGGTCTGGGGAAGTAGCTCTCAGGTGTTGCAATACAGCCTGGCTAGAAGGCGTGGAGGTATACAACGCCAAGTATTTAGGGAACAGAAAGAGAAGTGAAGATATAAAGAGATGAGAAACTGAGCAATGAAGAAAGACAAAAAGTGAAAAAGAGGAAGAAGAAAACAAAACAAATTAAAAAAAAAATAAAGGCCCCCAAAGAAACAGAAAAAAATAAAAAATAATAAACAACTTATAAAGAAATGTCCTCAGGGATCCCTCTGCACATCTGTGGAAGCCGAAGGGGAGTCTCCCTGCCACGCAGCTTGGCCTGGCCAGAACGGGCTCCCAACTCAAGAAAAGGAAAAGAAAACAAACAAACAGTTCAAAACAAACAAACGAACAAAAGCCACAGGATCCCACCAGCACAGCAGCCCAAACCGGCAAGCAGCTCCACACTTGAACGGAGCTCCGCAGCCCCTCAGGAAGAAGCAAAGATGGCACACGGAGCCACGTACTTGAGCGAAGGGAGGCGGAGGTGTCGAGAGGCAAGTAAGAAATCAAAAGAAGCAGAAAAAAAAAAAAAAAGCAACACTAGCTGCCCACAAATGGCACTCAGAGAGCCAGCTAGTGTGGGCTGGTGTTTCTGGACAAGAGACTGTGTCCGTGGGAAGCAGAGGGGGCCGAGTGTGGGTGAAGAAGGGTAGAGAGTGGAACAGCATATATCACAAATTACCAGAGCTCTGCAGCCCCTCAGGAAGAAGCAAAGATGGTACACAGAGCGAGGTACTCAAGCGAAAGGAGAGGGTGGTGGGGAGAGGCAGGAAGAAATAAAAAGAAGCGGCAAAAAATCAACACCAGCAGCCAACAAATGGCACTCAGAGAGCCACCCATTTGGGTGTGTGGAATCCAAGCAGCTGCTGCTTCCTGATCAAGAGACTGTGGCCACAGGAAACAGAGGAGGCCGAGTCGGTGTGAAGAAGAGTGGGGGGGTGGGAAAGCGTATATCACCAATTACCGGTTGTTTTGTCTCCCATTGGAAGCTCCGTGAGGCTGCTTTCTCGTACCCCCTGTTTGCTGGTCTCCGATAGGAGTCCAACATGGTGGATCCGTGCTGCTTTAGCTGGTAGGGGACCTCTGCATGAATCTCTCCTCGCTCTCCGTTCTCTTTCAGTTTTCTCACTCCATTTGGTGCTTGGCTGAGTTCTTTATCTCTTCATTTGATGTTTTAGTGTTTCAGGATTGTTGTAGTCTCTGTTCAGCTTAGTTTTTCAGATCTTTGCTGCGGAGGGACAGCATGGTGCTTCTGCCTAGAATGCCATTTTGCTGGAACTCCTCTTTTCCACTCTTGAGATCTCCTTCTGTGTAACAATGGCATCCCATATGTGAAGTTATTCATGAAAACCCTTTTCCTTTTTCACATTACCTAAGACCATGTCCACTGGAAATAAAATGTTCTTCAGTACTCAGGAATGTTCATGTTGCACAGTCTCAGTACAATTTATTTCAAACCACTGCACTACCAGAGTTCCTTCCGTTTTATTTCAAACTCAAATTCAATTCCTTATATTCTTCCTCTTGGTCTACTGAACAAATACCTTCTAATCCTTTCCTCAGATATCTCTGCCAAGTAGAACTTATTAAGGCATGTGTTTCACTGCAGCTAATCAAAGTTCTAAATACCTTTTATTGTGATAATATTTTTGATAGAATTAATTAGTCCCAATTCCTTAGCTCTCCCCTATTCATGCCCTTTGCCATGTGGCTTTGCAGTCTTTCCATCAAAAGAGATGGAGTGTATTTCCTTGCCCCTTTCTATGTATTGAACAATGGAATATTAGAGAGAATGGTATGACCAATTGTTTGGAAAGGGCATGTATAACTGGCTTCTTCTCTTAGCTTTCAGCCATTACCATGAGCAAAACATGCCAGAGCTAGCATACTAGTCCCAGGAGGCAGATGGGAGATATAAGGAGCAGAGCCAAATTGAGCCCAGAGTAAATCAGCTGACTCTCATTTGACCCTGACTTGCATGACTCAGTACAGCTGATATTAACAAAGCCTCCTAGCTGAATCCAGACTTGATCAATTGACTCTGAGCTGATCTACAGATCCATTAGAGTAAGTGTGGTTTGTTACATATCTTGCACTCAGACTCATGCATTCATGCATGTGGTGTGTGTGTGTGTGTTTGTGTGCGTGTGAGATCAAGCTAAGGCCAGCAAAGGAGGCTACTGTGCAGTTCATTCTCTCAGGTTAACCTGCAAATAAATGAACACTGAACTATCTTCTTGGCATACCTTACTTACTGTTACAGTCAGAAGAATGTAAATAGTTGATAACTTTCTTCTGATTATCTTATTTATATCTGCCAATGTTTCCGCTGAATTTAGTGAATTAAATTATTGCATTTCCATCAACTAAACTGAATTCATTTCTTGCCTCAAATATATTTTAGATTTCCCAGCTGATCCATTTTTCTCCATAGAAGGGAAACATAAATTTAAAAAAGAACTAGAAGAAAATATATGTCCATATTTAATAATAGAATAGGAAAAAAATCTTTCTAAGCATTTCAATGAAAACATGAATCTACAAGAAAATGAGAGATTTGGCAAAATAAACATTTTAAATATTTATATACAAAAAACACATAAAAATAGAAAGACAGATGAAAAGCAAGGAATGGTGAAAACCACAGCAGATTAACAATTTTATTCTTAATACATAGAGAAAACTTAAAAAAAAATTAGATTTCAGTAATCAAGGAGTACTCATTGGAGAAATTGTTGATTAAAGGTAAGAAATAAAAAAAATATGCAAGGTGAACTTGAATGTCTTGTTGTATATGAAAGCAAAGAAGATATCAAAGACTTCAGGAATCCTGTTAAGAGGACAAGGAGCAAACTTGATGAATTCTGACTGACCAAAGATGGGTCAATTTGAACATCAAAATAAATAATGGATTGAAATGCATGAAATATATAAATTCATAAGTTCATTATGATACTCCATGGGTCAATTTGAACATCAAAATAAATAATGGATTGAAATGCATGAAATATATAAATTCATAAGTTCATTATGATACTCCAAAAACAAAATCAAATAAATCTCCTTTGGAAATTTCTAGGGCACCATGAATGAAAATTGAACATACACTAGATATGACATGATATTACCAAACTGAACCAAACCTGTTTCTGTTGAGTCAGTTACAACTCATAGTGACCCTATAGGACAGAGTAGAACTGCCCCATAAGGTTCCCAAGGCTGTAATCTTTACGGGAGCAGACTGCCACATCTTTCCTCCACAACAGGATATTAGGGCATTATTATTAGTAGGATATTAGGCCATTATTATTAGTTTATTAAGTTTGATGAACATGCCTCATTTATATTTTAATATTATGCCTTTTATAGATGGTACACATTAAAAATATTGACATGTAAAATTCATGTCAGATTTGCTTTAATGCATTTCAGTTGTATTCATGTTACTTTTGCAATTAAAAATAAAAATAAATTAATTAAAGTGAGTTAAAAAAGAGTGAGCATCCTGTTATAGATTACACTGTGTTCCCCAAAAAGATATGTTGAAATTCTAACCTCTGTATCTGTGAATGTGACCCTGTTTGGGAATACATTTTTTTCTTTTTTTATATTTTTTATATTAATGAGGTCATACTAGAATGTAGGTTGGGTCATAAACCTAATCCCTCCTGAATGGTGTCTTATAAAGTGCGGTACAGACAAGGAGAGACAAACACATAGGGGGAACAGACCATGTGAAGAACTATCTAGAGGCCAAGGAATGCCAAGGACAGGCTGCGGCTACCTACAGGACTGACCCTCCCATAGAGCCAATACCCTCATTTGGACTTCCAGCCTCAAAACTGTGAGACAATAAATTTGTTTTCTTTAAAGTCACCCACTTGTGGTATTTTTTTTATGTCAGCACTAGAAAACTGAGACACATTCCAACAGAGGGGAAAAATAATATAAATAGAAATATGTATATCACCTGAGAGAGGTTCTCAACCTCACAAATAATCAAAGGAAAATACTGTATTTTAATAAGGTGCTTTTTTGTTAAGATCCTATTCACAAAGTTGAGATAGAGTAGTAATATTCCATACCAGTGAGTACCAAAGAAAATTGGAACCAGTATTTTGCTAGTTTGCATAAAAACTAACACAATCTTTTTGGAGAGCAAACGTTCAATATGAATAAAATAACTATTATAAATATGCATATGCTTTAACTCATCGATTCCACCTCAAGTTATTTATCCTAAAAATTTCACCAGATATGTATAGTAAGATTCATTCATTCATTTATTCATTCCTCTATTCATTTAGTCGTTTATTTATTATTTTAAGAAGGGTTATTAAGCATCTATTACACCAGTACCAGACACTGAGAATGCAGCAACAGACAAGAGAATAAGGCACCCACCATCAAGGGGCTTAAATTCTAGATGTTCTTTCCATAAAAACAATTATATTAATACCATGCAAAATTGCCAATATACTCTATTTACTAAATTACTACATATCTTCAGGGTGGACTTAAATACCTCAGAAAATTATCTAAAATGAATTTTGTATTGCTAAGTGAAAAATATAGCAATACATTATAGCTTTTTTGTTGCACTAAAACTAAGAAAAATACTGAAATTACACATATTATAAGAGTTTACAGTAATTCTGTGTGAAAATTACTAGAAAACATTGTTTATTTTTGTCTTGTCATGACTTTAATTTTTCGTTTTACAATGAGCAAAATTAGACCAACTTTTATAATTAGAAACAAAATTTATTTTAAAAAAATGGTTTCCTAAATGAATGTGCTTCATTTAAAAAGTCTTTAATAATATAAAATATACTTGCATTATTAACACAGTCTCTCCCCATAAATATAACTTAAACTGTGAGAATTGCCTAGGTAGTTATTTGAGAAAATCAAATAGCTCCTGTAATTACATTTAAAAAGTATAACTATACTTTTATATACTGACAACGGTATGTACTTAGAAAGAACAAAATTTAGTGTAAAATTTTACTCATTTCTGTATGACCTTTGGCAAACTAATTCACTTACCTTAGCTTAATTTCTGCATCTATAATATAGGACTAAGTCTAACTGCTCAATAGCTTTTCTCTGAAGATTAAATAGAGTAATGATGTCTGACACACAGGTGTTCAATTATTTGTTCTTTACTTTAAAGAGGATTACCACAGAAATATTTATTTTTATTACCTGGCTTTGGAGTTAGAAATCTTAGATATTTAATTACTCCGCTGAATCTCTGCAAATCAATCAACCTGTATTTCAGAACACTAAAAGGATTCTCTGTAAGCCATTGATTTGCTTCTATGCTCAGTTCTATTATTGAATAATAGTCATCTGTTCAACATTATCTGATTTGAATATTGCATCTAAATTAATATCAATTTATTGGACCTACTATTCACATAGCTATTCTATTCACATTTAGGCTTCCTAAGGCCTGCCCTTAGGTGTTCCCTAAACATGAACAAAATTTCTAATTTTTGAGCAAAATTGTTATAGGACACAGCCTCATAGGTGTTCTCATACAAAAAAGAGGAGAACAACAGCAATCTACCCAACCGTTCAAAACCAGTCTTCCCAAGTTTCTGTGGGTCAAGGTAGCACCAACACAACTCTATTATGTTCCCCCAGAACAATGTATCTGACAATGATTCATATTCTCTTGAATGAATCATCTCACTTATAACTCAATTGGGCTCCAAACAGTTGAGATTGGTCCCGTTTATCTTCACAGCAAGAATTTAACCAAGGAAATTAAGTGACTGTCTAGCGGGAGATATTTATCATGAAACCAATGAAAAAAAAGTTAAAGAAAAAAAAAAAACAACTTTCTCTTCTCCCTTGTTGGAATAAAAGTTTATCTGACATGCTTCCTTGTGATACTTATGATTAGATCAATGGTTATGGAGGAAGTATAATAGAGATATTATGTTGTTAGGTGTCCTCCAGTCGGTTCCACCCACAGTGACCCCATGTACAACAGAAGGAAAAGCTGCCTGGTCCTGTGCCATCTGCACAATCGTTGTTAAGTTTGAGCCTACTGTTGCAGCCACTGTGTCAGTCCATCTTTTTACTGACTCTCTGTTTTACCAAGCATGATGTCCTTCTCCAAGGACTGGACCCTCCTGCTAACATGTCCAAAGTAGTTTAGAAGAAGTCTTGCCATCCTCGCTTCTAAGGAGCATGACTGTGCTTCTTCAAGACAGCTTTGTTTGTTCTTCTGGCAGTCCATGGTTTATTTGATATTCTTTGCCAACACCAAATTCAAAGGCTTCAATTCTTCTTCAGACTTCTTTATTCTTTGTCAGGTTTGCACGCATATGGGCAATTGAAAATACCATGATTTGAGTCAAGCACACGTTAGTGCTCATTGAAGAGATCTTTTGCAGCAGATTTGCCCAATGCAGCAGGTTGTTTGATTTCTTGACTGTTGCTTTCATGGGCATTGATTGTGGATCCAAGTAAAACGAAATCCTTGACAACTTCAATATTTTCTCCATTTATCATGATGCTGCTTATTGGTCCAGTTGTGAGGTTTTTACTGTCCTTATGGTGAGGTATAATCCATACTGAAGGCTGTGGTCTTTGATCTTCACCAGTAAGTGCTTCAAGTCCTCTTCACTTTCAGCAAGCAGGGTTGTGGCGTCTGCATAATGCAGGTTGTTAATTAGTCTTCCTCCAATCCTGATGCCACATTCCTCTTCATATAATCCAGCTTCTCAGATTATATGCTCATCATACAGACTGAATATGTATGGTGAAAGGATACAACCCTGACGCACATCTTTTCTGATTTTAAACCATGCAGTATCCCCTTTTTGTTTTCAAATGACTGCCTCTTGGTCTATGTACACGTTCCACATGAGCACAATTAAATGTTCTAGAATTCCCATTCTTTGCAATGTTATCCATAAGTTGTTACATAATTTGATCCACACACTCTAATGCCTTTGCATAGTCAATAACACACAGGTAAGCATCTTTTTGGTATTCTCGGCTTTCAGCCAAGATCCTTCTGACATCAGCAATGATATTCCTTGTTCCACAACCTCTTCTGAATCTGGTTTGTATTACTGGCAGTTCCCTGTCAATGTATTGCCACAACTGTTTTTAAACAATCTTTAGCAAAATTTTACTTGCATGTGATATTAATGATACTGTTCAACAATTTCTGTATTTTGGTGGATCACCTTTTTTGGAATGGGCACATATATGAATCACTTGCAGTTGGTTGGCCAGGTAGCTGTCTCCCAAATTTCTTGGCATAGATCAGTGAGTGCTTCCAGCATTGTATCTGTTTGTTGAAACATTTCGATTGATATTCCGTCAGTTCCTGGAGCCTTGTTTTTTGCCAGTGCCTTCAGTGTAGCTTGGATTTCTTCCTGTAATACCATCAGTTCTTAATCATATGCTACCTTCTGAAATGATTGAATGTTGACTAATTCTTTTTGGTACAGTGACTGTGTATTCCTTGGAGTTGTTAAATAGGAGTTATTAACTAAGAGTTATTAATAAAGTATGAGTGTTCACAGTGAGGTCACTGAGAAACTACAGGAGCAAAGGATTAATTATTATCATCATGTCTGCACCAATAGAATCTTGAAATTAGAAGATCTTTTGTTATTTATGATAATACTCCTCTCTATATATTCTGTCCAATATTTTAGTTTCTTTAGTTGCTTGATTTTGTGCTCCAAAATAGAAGACAGGAAAACACCAAGGTTTATTTTAGTATGAGGTATTTTTCCTTTGTTTTTTCCTAATATAATACGCTTCTTAGGAAAATATAATACTTCATCTATGTGAAGCAAGGCTTTCTAGCCCGTTACATTGCTTGACTCTCAGTAAGCTTCTTACCCCCATATCAATTTTATATGCAGTCAGAGACAGTATTAAAAGATAAAGTAAACCAAGAATTACCATGCTTTGCTCACCAACAGTCAAAAGTGACCATTATTTAGTCTTAGAAAATTTCCCTTAGCTACACTTGGCTTACATGGACAGCAAAGACTTGTTCTCTTGAAATCACTCAAGGTCTGGTGAGATTGAGTGGTGAAGCAGCTCAGTTTGTCTCATCCTGTTTTTACTGTGTTTTTCTTCCTTTCTCAAGAACCTGAGCAAAGTACTGGGCTTGATAGCTCTACTTGAACCCTCTGGCTTCACCTGCTTATCTCCTTAAGAATCTCTTCACTAAATATTCATCTTCCTCTTCTCATTTGTCACAAGGCACATGAAAACAGTGCAGATAAATTTAATGTTGTTGTGCTGCTGTTGCTTATGTTTGTTAACACACTAATTAATAAGAATATATATGCATATATACATATAAATACACATACACTGTGTATATATATATATACACATATATAAATATATGTATATATGTATAAATGTATATATATGTATATATATTTACACATATATACATATATGTATATATATGTTTATACATATGTATGTATATATTTATACATATATACATATATGTATATATATATACATATATGTATATATATTTTTGGATTAGGTGCAATACAGTTGACTCTGACTCATAGCAACTTTATGTATAACAGAAAAAAAAACAAAAAACATCTCACAGTTCATGATCTTTGGAATGTTTGAGTCTGTTATTTTGGTTATTGTTATCAATCCATCTTCTTGAGGATTTCCCTCATTTTTGCTGACCATCTTCTTTACCAACCATGATATCCTTCTCTAGTGATTGACCATTTGTGATGATGTGTCACAAGTAAGAGAGCTGAAGTTTTACCATCCACACATCTAAGGAGCATTCTGATTGTATTTCTTTTAAGGCTTATTCATTCTTCTGGTAGTCCACAGTGTGTGTGTGGATGTGTGTGTGCATGTATTCTTAATTAATCCTTTTCTTTCCGTTCTATTTTATTTAATATCCTTACTCTATTTCTGTTTAAGCCTCAAGTTGCAATATTGAAGGATTCTATGGGCAAAATATTGAACGATGCAGGAAGCATCAAAAGAAGATGGAAAAAATAAAGAGTCACTGTACCAAAAAGAATTGGTCTGTACTGAAACATTTCAGGAGACAGGCTATGATCAAGAACCAATGGTACAGTAGGAAGAGGTCTAAGCTGCACTGAAGGAATTGACGATAAACAAGGTTCCAAGAATTCATAGAATACCAACTGAGACATTTCAACACACAATGAATGCAACTCTGGGAATTCTCACTTGTCTATGCCAAGAGATTTGGACGACAGCTACCTGGCCAACTAACTGGAAGAGATCCATATCTTTGCCCATTCCAAATAAAGGTGACCAAATGAAATGCCGAAATTATTGAACAATATCATTAATATCACCTGCAAGTAAAATTTTGCTGAAGATAATTCAAAAGTGATTGCAGCAGTACATTGATAGGGAACTGCCAGTAATACATACCAGATTCAGAAAAGCACTTGAAACAAAGGATATCATTGCTGATATCAGACGGATCCTGGCTGAAAGCAGAGAGAAGGATGTTTACCTGTGTTTTCTTGACTATGCAAAGGCATTTGATTGTGTGGATCATAACAAATTATGGATAACATTGCAAAAAACAGGGATTCAAGAACATTTAATTGTGCTCATGCAAAACCTGTACATAGGCCAAGAGGCACTCATTCGAACAGAAGAAGGGGATACTGTGTGGTTTAAAATAAGAAAAGATGTGTGTCAGGGTTATGTCTTTTCACCATGCTTACTCAATCTGTATACTGAGCACATAATCAGAGAAGCTGGACTATATGAAGAAGAACGCTGCATCAGGCTTAGAGTAAGACTCATTAACAACCTGCATTATGCAGATGACACAACTTTGCTTGCTGAAAGTGAAGAGGACTTGGAGCACTTACTGATGAAGATCAAAGACCGCAACTTTCAGTAGGGATTACACCTCAACGTAACTAAAACAAAAATCCTCACAACGAATCAATAAGCAGCATCATGATGAATGGAGAAAATATTGAAGTTGTCAAGGATTTCATTTAACTTGGATCCACAATAAATGCCCATGGAAGCTATGGTTAAGAAATCAAATGACATATTGCATTGGGAAAATCTCCTGCCAAAGACCTCTTTAAAGTGTTAAAAAGCAAAGATGTCACTTTAAGGACTAAGGTGTGCTTGAGCCAAGCTTTGGTATTTTCAATCTCCTCATATGCATGCATGTGAAATCTAAACAATAAATAAGGAAGATGGAAGAAGAATTGATGACTTTGAATTATGGTGTTGCAAAGATATTAAATATCATAGTTTTACACAAATAATGGGAACCTTCTACATTTGTTTGTCAACTGCGCCCTCCTCCCACAAGGTGTTTTCATAAGATATTTTACATGTTGCTGTAAAAAAATTAGCATGGCACTTTTATGAAAATACTTCGTGTTGGGAAGGTGCAATTGACAAACCAATGTAGAAGGTGCTCGTTTTTTGTGTAAATATACTGTATACCATAGACTACTAGAGAACAAACAAATCTGTCTTGGAAGAAGTAGAGCCAGGATGCTCCTTAGAAGCAAGGATGGTGAGTCTTCATCTCCATACCCTGGACATGTTATCAAGAGGGACCAGTCCATGGACATCATGCTTGATAAATTAAGGGTCACAAAAAAGAGGAAGACCCTCTAAGAGGTGAACTGACACAGTGGTTGCTACAATAGGCTCAGACATAACAATTATTTTGAGGGTGACTCAGGTTCGGGAAGTCTTTTGATCAGTTGTACATGGGGTCTCTGTGAATCAGAACCAACTAGATGGCCCCTAACAACAATAACAGCAGTGTCTATATACTGTGTCTCACCCACAGGTGTCTGTAATTACCATCCCAGATTAACATATGAGAAAGGTAAGTAGCAAGACATCTCATTTTCCTAACAGAGAATCTGAAACCCAAAAAAGTTAAACTTGTTGAATATGAATCAGAAATGTGCAGTGGATCAATGTTGCCTTTGATCTATCTTTAAGAGAATAAGTTCACAGGTCAATAATGGGTTAAGGACCACTGAAGGAAGGAAACCACCACTAGCCAAGTTTACCATCTCATATTGTTTAAAATTATTCCCCAACTCATGAGGATATAGAAGCAGAGTAAATTACAACTCACTGAAACAAAACCACTTTATATTTGGAAATAAATTTTTACAATATGTTAATATTTAATTTGTATCTTTTAACAGCTCCATATACTTTTCTATAAGTGACTCATGGAAAGTTTGGCTAATTTGTGAATCCCTTTATGTTATTCTCCCACAATGCTGTGTTCATTTCATTCATGACACTTATTTGTCCACTTAATGTGTGCTATTGTTATTGTTAATATTATCGTGGCTTGATTATTGTAGTCTTTCATCGGTCTCCCTTCTAATTGACTGAAAGTTCATACTTTGCACATAGTAAAAGTTTAATAAATAACTTTTGAATATTGTTGAATGAATGAACATAGAGAGTAAGGAACAGAGCCAACCTAAGAATGGAGGCCTTCCAATATGCAGTCCAGAGCTGTTCTCTCATGACATGGAATAGGCTCATAACAGACACAAATAAGTAAGCAAATGTAGGAAGAAAGAGAGGAAAGGAGGAGGGAGGAAAGGTGGAGGGAAGAGAATGGAAGGGAAGGGAAGGGAAGAAAAGGAAGGAAGGAAGAAAGGATGGAAATTAGTTCTTCACATAGTGTCATATTAATGAGATACTACAATGAAGAAATAACTGGTCGGAAGTGACTAAAATATGGATCTTCATTAATGATATAGAGACAACTCCTGAAGGTTCAACAGAAAGGTTAGGAAAAAATAGTGTTTTCATCTATAAAATAAAATGTAACTGAATCAAGATAGAAAGACAGTGTATAAATAAGAGTAGAAATAAAGGTATAGAGAAAATGGTGATAAGAAATACATATTAATTTTCATAAGCAGAGGAAACTTGAACATTCACAAAGATGGCTTCTCAGTTTTTTATCTGCTTATTAATGATGATTTTTCATCCTCAGGAATCTACTTATGTGGTTATATATTTCACAACAAAAACCTCAACTGAAAATTTAGCACTCTAGGATTATAATCTCTTTTCTTTCAGTTCACTTACTCTTATACCAGAAATTCTCTATTTCATCAAGACTTCCAGTTCATGGACTACCCACGCTTCACCATCAATCATCCCCCATTTTCTAGGAAGTCAATACATTACTCAGCCTAGAATCCATGGTCCAGGACTATGACCACACCTGAAGAGACACATTCAACTCAGCCCTTTCTAGGTCATGTTCACAATATGAAATCCCAATAAACACAATTATCCACTTAAATAGCACTTGCTGGATAAAATGACACAACTGTTGGTGCCTTGACTTACTCCAAATTTACGATAATCCATTGCAAATACGACATCACTACTTACAGGCAGGACTACCACACTCAGAAATTTTATTTTTCCACACTGTGAAATGAACAGTGTCCTCTCCTTTCTTTCTCCTCAAATCTCTAGAACCCTCTGTCCGGTTCTGCACCATCCTCACAATCATTGCTATGTATGAGCCCATTGTTGCAGCCACTGTGTAGATCCTTCTTATTGAGGGTCTTCCTCTCTTTCACTGGCCCTCTACTTTAACAAGCATGATGTTCTTCTCCAGGGACTGGTGCCTCCTGATAACATGTTCAAAGCACATGAGATGAAATCTTGCCATCCTTGCTTCTAAGGAGCATTCTGGCTGTACTTCTTCCAAGACAGATTTGTTCATTCTTCTGGCAGTCCATGGTATAAAGACATTAATTTTTCCTTGGTCTTCCTTATTCATTGTCCTGCTTTTGCAAGCATATGAGGAGATTGAAAATAGCATGGCTTGGGTCAGGTGCATCTTAGTCCTCAAGGTGATATCTTTTCTTTTTAACAGTTTAAAGAAGTCTTTTGCAGCAGACTTACCCAATGCAATACGACGTTTAATTTCTTGACTGCCACTTCACTGGACGTTGAGTGTGGAGACAAGTAAAATGAAACCCTTGACAATTTCAATATTTTCTCTGTTTATCATGATGTTGCTTATTGATTCAGTTGTGAGGATTTTTGCTTTATTTCTGTTGAAATATTTCTCATCAAATCACACATAACATATATCCTGTCTAAGAAAATAGTCAATTTTCTTTGCCATTTTTGTTTGATCTTCAGAAGAATTTGATTGAAATCCTACTTCATTAACCTTTTCTATTTGGCTACCTGGCCTAGACCTCATACTTGCCTCTTTCTCTTTTTTCTCACTGGTCACTCTTTTGTGGTCTTTTGCTTTGATAGTTATTTCAGTGACTTTATCCACTGTCATGATTTCAAAAACCATCCATACAATAATGAGATGAAATGTATATCTCCAGATTTGACTGCTTCGTCAGTCTCTTGTGTCTCACTGCCTTCTCGGTTAGAAGCCTCACAGATATGCCCAATTCATTTCAGACAGAAAAGAACCCTTGATTTCCCCACCAAATTTTCTACTCTACAATTTTTTTTTCATCTCAGTAAATGCCAGTATCATTTCCTCATGCCCCAAATCTGATGATCATTCTTGATTCTTCTCTTTTACAAGCAATCCTCAAGAACATCATTAATAAATATCCCTGATATTACCTTCAAAATATAAGCCAGATCTTCCACCTCTCATCATTTCCACAGCTACATTAATAGACCAAGCACTAGTTTTCTCTTGCCTCCTGTACTATAACCTCCTCCTAGCATATCTTCTTGCCTACTTTTTATCTCTTCTGTGCCATTCCCAGTTAGCACTCACTGAATATCAATTCCTTCCTTATATTTCCCCGTATATATTGTAGTTAGGTTGAACACGTGACTGAGTTCTGCAAATAGGACTGTGATCAGAATCAATATATCATGTCACATCTGAGTCACTTCTGAGCTCTTTCTCCCTGCCAGGACAAACTGATAGCCATGTGATGGGATGACAGTAAGCCCATATCTTTGACTCACCGAATTTAGAAGTCTCGCCACTTTCCCTCTTTGCCTGAATGAGAAATCAACTTTTGCGGTGTTAATCTACTGAAATTATATAATTTATTTGTTTCTGCCAGTTTGTCATACTGTGGTGATTTGTGTGTTACTGTGATGCTGGAAGCTATGCCGCTGGTATTTCAAATACCAGCAGGGTTGCCCATGGTGGTCCTGTTTCAGCAGAGCTTCCAGACTAAGACAGACTAGGAAGTAGGACCTGGTGATTTACTTCTAAAAAAAATTGGTCGGTGAAAACTTCACAAATGGCCACAGAATATTGTCCGATATGGTGCTGATTGTGAGGATGGCACAGAACTGGGCAGTGTTTCGTTCTGTTGTCCATACGGTTGCTATGAGTTGGAACTAACTCAACAGCACCTAACAACAATAACAAATCTAGGATTAATTATCATAATGTAACACCCTGCCATCCATCTTCCACAGAGGCAGCCAGAGGGATCATTTAAAAATATAAATAGCATCCTGTGGCTCCTCTTCTTAAAAGATATTCCCTTGATTCCCATTAACTTTGGATAAAATTCACATCCTACTATGTCCTATAAGACATACACTATGTGACCTCTCTCAAATACTCAGAACTTCCTGATTCTACTCATTCACTGGCTTTTTTTTTTTTTTTTTCTCTTCCTCAATAATGTCAACGCTTTGTACTTCCTGTGTTTTCTACATGCAACATTCATTTCCCAGATGATCACAAATTTAGGTCCCAGTTTTAACACAACCTTCTCAAGAGGTTGTTTCCTATGTGATGAGCATTCTCAATTACTTTACACTGTATGGTCAGGGTTTGAAACAGGATTAATGTTTTTCATAGCACTTAGTTCTTACAATTATTTGTTTGTTTATGTGTTTTATGGTGTATTTAGATTTTGAATTCCTTGATGGCAGGAGCATAATTTTTTCTTTAATCACTATATTCTGGAATTATAGAATAATGCTTGACACATAGAACTCACTCAGTATATATTTGTTGAGTGATAAATAAATCATTATGATAATTTTGTATAGAGATTATGCATGAAGACAACAAAACATTTGAAATGATAATTGAATGGCAAAATGTTTCCAACTTTAATGTTCTGGAGGCAGAACCTTCCAGGAAGTGGCACAACAATTGCAAAATCCTGAAGGCAGGAATCAGCACATTGTGTTCCTGGAAGAAAAAATGATTAGTGAGACTAGGGTGTAATAAGAAAGAGCTTTGGATTCTTTAGCCAACATTTTGCCTTTGCCTGGGAGAGAAAATCTGGGCCTTCTCAGGTAGCAGTTACTCCATTAACATCCACACATCTAGCCTGGGAAGACAGTACAAAGGTTCCTTGCTCATGGATGTCTTACTAGTAATATTCAACATGGCCTTAGGCACAGAACCCAGCAACTTTTACACAATCCCTGAGCAAGAGAGATTTCTCAAATATATTATTACAAAAAAGAGAGAGAGAGAGACTTCACAAATTACAAAAAAATAAAAACTTTCCTCAGTATTTAAAGAAGACTTTTGAACATTGATTTTTTAAAATCTTGTTCCAAGACAGTTCTACTGATGTGATTAGCATAAGGAAGAAAATAGAAACTCCACTTATTCCGTGCCCTACTTTTCTAATCACTGTGATAGCAATACCAATTACGAACACCTGAGTCACTGAGTGTCAGAAGAACCAAGTATTCTACAGAAATCACGTATATTTTTGGATGTGGATACACAAGTTAAAAACAAAAAAATGACACTTTAGTTTGAGATTGCATTTTTGTTGACTTATTTGGGTAAGACAGCAAATGGGGAATAACACCTTTTGAACTTACAATGTAAAGACCAGCTAGGCACAAAAAGCAAGTCTGTACAAACAAATTTTTCTTTACTAACTTGCCAAGGGCCCAATTGCACTGCAGAGGTGGCTATTTCCAGGATGTTAATTCTGCACTTTTTTCAGGCTACTAGAACACTATTTAGATCAACCTCAATTATGCAATGCCTAATAATCTCATTTGTTTTCCTTTGGCTCTTTACTTTTGTTGTGCACAAGGTGAGTGAGGCCACAATTAGTTTTTGGCTAAAGGTCTAATACTGTATGCTTTGATATGTCTTAAATGATCTAGGATCTAGTTTTTTATCTTGACAAGTTCAGAATCTTTGATTTATTTGTGCAGGGTTAAACTCTGGTGAAATTATTTGCACCAACTAATCTCTCAGAAGACTGTTTTCAACTAGAATGGCGATTGAGCTTTTTTCACTTGGAAATCAGCCAGTTGGACCAAAATGTTTTATCAGGTGTTGACCAATACTGCCTTTCTTGAGGATGGAAGGAAGTTAAAGCTATAAAATGAAATCTAAAAGATAGATAAAATGTCTGGGAAAAGGGAGCTGGAATATCAGAAGAGATTTTTGTCATCAATCTCAATCTAATGCATCTGTATCTACTAGAGGCATAAATTTGCCAAGTTGACTAAAATATCTTTTTTTCTTCTTATGGTCAGAAAGCCCCAGTCAGAATAAAAGTTAGACTGACAAAATTTGTATTTTCTAATGTATTCTCCAACTTTTCTTTTTCTAACACCCACAAGGATCATTTCCATTGCTTCCTTACTTATCAGTCTGAGAATCCTTCTTAATTTGACCAAACTATCAAACTTGGTATAGCTTTTGAATTTGCAGAGTTCTCATTGAATTGATTTGAGGAATATTTTCTACTGATTATGGAGGCTCCCTAATTTAAAAGCAAATTACATTCAAGTACATACAGAATGTGTTATTCAGGGAACTATGCCCTGTAGATGATTATCACTAGTCCAACAGTGTGGGTTCTTTCTAATTTCAAAAATTAAAAATACTATTTAAGGATAATCAACATAGAACAGGGTCTTTACTAAGATGCATCTATTAATTCATTTAATAGTCATTTATTTGTCCACCCACTATTTACCAGGCTCTGGGAGGGAGACCATATAATTTATTTTCTAAGAGGCAACACTGTTGAGTGACGCTGTAGAGAATTAACCCAGGAAAGCAAATATAAACCAGTGAAGTCTTTGCCACATTAGGAGGAATGACCACCCTATATTCTATGAACCCAAGCATAATTCAAACTGAAGAAAAGCAAGAGCATGCAAGGTTGTATCTGGCTTTATCCTTTACCCAAACCCGTTGCCATAGAGTTGATTCCGACTCATAGCAACCCTATAGGACAGAGTAGAATTGCCCCATAGGGTTTCCAAGGAGCAGCTGATGGATTTGAAGTGCTGATCTTTTGGTTAGCAGCTGAGCTGTCAACCACGGCACCTCCAAGGTTCCAGCTTGATCCTTTAGGACCCAGCAAATTGATGTTGGAGGCATATTTGAAGATACCATGCATCCTTGCCTTATTTTGGCTTATTCAATACTTTAAAAATAAAATATTCTCAAACTTTTTTGTTTGTTTGTTTGTTTGTAAGCATTAAGGCCTTAGTAAGAACTGTGTACACCGATCTATTTCTTATTCTATTGTTTATTAAACAGATACTATAAATTAAACAATGGAGATATTCCTATTCACAAACTATAGCTAGAGTGGTAAACAAGAAAATGGTTCCTGTGCGTCCCCAAAATTGTTTGAGAATTTATTCATAGAGGGGGGAAGAAAAGTAAATAAAGGAATAAAACAGTTGGTTTTCAGGATCTCAGGGTAGTGATGGTTAATATTATGCTTATTTTAATTAGAAAGTTTGAGGTCCAAATTATATTGTCACGCTCCTCAAAATTATCGTATTGACTCAGGTTTCTTGAGAATCAGAGCTTTAGTACGTCTGCAGTTCATCCTTTCATTCTCATCTGTTTATAGTTTTTCTTTGCTGAAGTGATTTCATTATCTAGTTCATGGTTCATAGTTTGCCCTGAGGAAAGATCATGGTTAAGCCCACTTGGTTTTATTGGAATTTAATATATATTATTGAAATAGTACCTAAGTCAGTCTTGTTCAGAATACTTACTAAAAAATTATTGATTCTATCTCCTTTTTTGAACATTATTGTCCCTGTGTCTGATCCAAACAGCAGCCTCTTCCCTTCTGTTTTGAACCACAAATTATAATGTCACCTAATAAAGGAAATTTATGGAAAACACACAACTAAAATCATACTCAGTGAGAAACATTGAGAGCTTTCTCCTTTGAGATCAGGAATAAGACAAGAATATACACTCTCACCACTGCTATGAAATATTGTAGTGAAAATCCTGCTAGATAAATTAGGCAAGAAATAGATATAAAAGTTATCCAAATAAGGAAGGAGTAAGTAGTCAAACTATCCTTATTTACAGATGAAATTATCCTATATATATTAAAAAAAAACTCAAAGAATCCGTAAGAAAGATACTAATCAATGAATTCAGCAGAGTTGCAGGGTAGAAGGTCAACATGTAAAAATCACATGGGTTTTATATATGTACTAGCAATGAGCAATCTGAAAAGGAAGTTGAGAAAATAATTCCATTTACAAAAGCATCTAAAAGAATAAAATACCTAGGAATAAATTTAACTAAGGAGAGGAAAGGCTTGTACATTGAAGCCTATACAATATTGCTGAAAGAACTATAGAATACTTAAATAAATGGAAAGATATTCCATGATCATGCTTTGAAAGACTTAATACTGTTAAGATGTCGATACTACCCAAAGCAATCTATAGATTCAATGCAACCGTTATCAAAATTCCAGCAGCCTTCTTTGCAGAAATTGAAAAGCTAATCCTCAAATTTACATGGAACTTCAAGGGATCCCGGATAGCAAAACAATCTTCAAAAAGAACAAAGTATGAGGACTCACATTTTCCAATCTCAAAGCATACCAATCTGGTACTGCTATAATAAATAGGCACATAGACCAATGAAGTAAGATTAAGAATTCAGAAGTAAATTCATACATCTATGACCAATTAATTTTTGATAAGGGTGCTAAGTCCATCTAATGGGAAAAGAATAATTTCTTCAATAAAATTTGCCTGGACAACTAGATCTCCACAGAGCAAAAGAATAAAGGTGGATCCAAAATTCCCATTACACACAAAAATTAACTCAAAATGGATCAAAGACCTAGATATAAGGACTAAAACATTTGAACTCTTAGAAGAAAACAGGAGCAATCTTTTGGGGCCTAGTTTTCAACAATGGATTCTTTGATATGACATCAAAAGCACAACAAAAAAACCCAAAATAGATAAATTGGACTTTAATAAAATTAAAAACTTGTGTGTAACAAAGGACTTTATCAACAAAGTGAAGATACTACCTACAGAATTTGAGAAAATATTTGGGAACCCTATATGGCCCTGGTGGCACAGTGGTTAAGAGCTTGGCTGCTAACCAAAAGGTTGGCAGTTCGAATCCACCAGCCTCTCCTTGGAAACCCTATGAGACAGTTCTACTCTGTTCAATAGAGTTGGTATAAGTCGGAATCGGCTTGATGGCATTTTTTTTTTAATATTGGATAAAGGAGCCCAGGTGACACAGTAGTTAAGTACTTGGCTGCTAACCAAAAGGTTGGCAGTTCAAATCCACCAGCCACTGCATTGTAGAAAGATGTGGCAGTCTGCTTCCGAAAGGATTACAGTCTTAGAAACCCCATGGTTCAGTTTTACTTTGTCCTATAGGGTCGCTACGAGTTAGAATAGACTTGATAGCAGTAGATTTGTAGGTTGGGTTATACTGGGTAAGTATGTAATCTCCAGAATATATAAAGAAGTTTTATAATTCAACAACAAATAGACAAACAATCCAATTAAAAAGTAGAGAAAGGGCTTAAATAAACATCTCACCAAAGAAGATATATAAATGGTCAATAAGCACTTAAAAAGATACTTAACATCCTCCGTCATTAGGGAAACACAAATGAAAACCACAACAAGATGCCACTTTCTCCTCCAATAGGGTGTTTGTTATCGGAAAAATGGAAAATAACAGACCTCTGTTGGCAAGGATCTGGAAAAATTGGAACCCTCATCTATTGGTGGCTGGATTGTAAATGCTGTAGACCTGTGGAAAAAAAGTACAGTGGTTCTTCAAAAAAATTTAAGCATAGAAGTACCATATGGATCAGCAATTCCACACCTTAGGTATATGCCCCAAACACCAGAAGCAAGAACTCAGACAGATATTTGTACAGCAATGTTCATTGCAGATTAATTCACAATAGCCATAAGGTGGTAGCAACCAAAGCTCCATCAACAGATGAATGAATAAATAAAATATATTATATACATACAATGTAATATTATTCAGCCATAAAAGAAGTTCTGATACTTGCTACAATATGAGTGAACCTTGAAAACATTATGATGAGTTAAACAAATCAGATAGAAAAGGACAAATATTGTATGATCCCACTTGTATGAAATATTCAGAATAGGCCTAGCATGGAGACCAAAATTTATTAGTGTTTACCAGAGTCAGGTGGGAGGGAAAAATGGGGAGATATTGTTTAAGATTTACTGAGTTATGGATGATGAAACGATTTGAAATCAGAAAGTGGTGATGGTTACACAACATTGCCATTGTAATTAATGTCACTGAATTATACACGTAAAAATGATCGGAATAAAATATTTTGTTACATGTATTTCACCACAGTAAAAATTAAAAAAAAAAAAACCTAAAGACACATTGAAAAAAAATGTATATGTAAGATCGCCCAATCTAAGACTTCCACATTTACATAACTAATGCTTTCTTCCTCTGATATGCTCTGGACCTTTTGGTTCAATATAGCTTAAAGGTGGAAATGTCCTCAGTTCCTCTCATCCATTAATACTAAGTTGATAATAATTTATTTATTCATTCAAGTATTTATATCTCTTAAGCGCTGACCTCTATTGTTAAATCCTGGGGATGTAAAGGTCAGCAAGGTATCCCTGATCCTGTCCTCGTAAAACACGTGAATGTCTAGTGGAGAAGGCTAAGAAAGTTTAAGACTAAGGGAAGTCTAAGAGAGTCATACCAATAGCTTCAGGAAAGCAATTTGCAGCCACAGTCAAGTTCATAGTCAAACAAGGGAAGGAAACATTGACTCTCCTGGGCCTCAACAGAGAAGCTAAACATTTCATCTTCTAATGGGATCAAAGGAGCGCGTCTCCTGTATCTTCCACAGCAGTATCTCATTATACCCACTCACAGACCATTATGGAAGTCTGTACTTCCAGTACTATAATATGGCTTCTATGGTCAAGGTAAGAAAGCATTTCATTTTTCAATGAAGATAGAGTAGAAGTTGAAAATTAGTTTAGTGGTTTACTTTTCGCTCTTTCATTTCTTTCCTGAACAATTACCACATAGTTGGGCATAAGCAACATATTGTGCTGCTAAACCACCTGGTTCTGTGAGACCCTCTTAGCTCTTAAACAATTTATGAAACAATTATGACCTTGGGTGAGTCATAGTAGGATGACACATGAAACAGCACAGGGCACTGGGATGTAGTAGTCAAAATGCTAGAAGGACTCTAACTGCCCTGAAAAAAGTGCCTTTGTAGTCAAGGATAAAAATGTTGAGTTTCATTTTTCTGTTTGTTCAACAAGGTAAAATATGTTAATTATATGTTTCTATCCCTGACTCCTTCAGGTTTGTAGGATCTGTCTAGATACACAGACTCACATAAATCTAAATGAATCTTACTTTCCTTCTTTCTTTGATTTTTATTGGATCCACAGTGGATTCATCCAATTATTATAAAGCATTCCATCTGGGTATATATTAGGTTTTAGAAATAAATGTTTCCTCTGAATTTGCCTATTAAACGGCAAATGAATAGTAGTAATAGTGCTGTTATTAGTTAATGAGGTTTGTTCACTGGAAAAATTCAAGTAGAGGTCAGAATAAAATTTGTTAAAAAACTGCCTGGCACATAGTAAGTGATCAATAAATATTGTTTATAAATGTTTGATTTTCCTGCATGGTAGAAAGCTAGACTAGAAGAACTCTTAAGTCTTTCCAAATCTAATGGCCTTTGAATAAATTAATGGTACACTTAACACTCTCATTTTAAAGTACACAAACACACACACATATATAAACATATACATTCATGTATCTAGAGAAAATATTGGAGTTTAGTAGACCAAACCACCATCTGTGTATCAGTTGGTCATACTGTGGTGGCTTGTGTGTCGCTATGATGCTGGAAGCTATGCCACCTGTATTTTAAATATCAGCAGTCACCTCTGGTGGACAAATATCAGTGGAGCGTCCAGCCTAAGACAGACTAGGAAGAAAGGCCTGGCAATCTACTTCTGAAAATTAGCCAATGAAAACCCTATAAATCACAACTGAACATCGTCTGATGTAGTGCTGGAAGATGGTCCCCCTAGGTTGAAAGGCACTCAGAATACACATTGGCCACAACAATGGACTCAGGACAATTTGTGAGGGCAGGATCAGATGACATTTTGTTCTGTTGTACATGTGGTCACCTGAGTCAGAGCCAACTCAATGGCAGCCAACAACGATAAACCAAACAAGGCAGTCTAGCAATACATTTTAAACAACTTTCTCCTATGAAAAACTGAGTTACCCAATCCATATTCAGACAGATCTTGTAATCTAAAGAGGATAAAAGCATATGAATGCTGATGTAAATAATATTATCAGACTTAGTCATTGTAATCTACACATTTTAATGCTGGTATCAACATTCCCTTGTTTAAAAGATAATTGTATTTCCATTTACAAGAGTTTGTGGTAGTCAGAGACTCACATTCACAACACTACCAACATTTGCATTATTCTTCAGAGTTTATATTTTATGTATTTATATTTTTTTCAGGTATAGTATGTCACTTGGTGCTCACAAATTCAGTGATTTAGACGGGAGGGTTTTTTTTTTTTTTTTTGATGGTTTGTTTTGTTTCATTTTTTTATCTCCGTTTTACAGATGAGCAAACTGAGGCTTATAGATACTGGATGAATAACCAAAGTTATGACTTGGTAAGTATAAGCTTCAGAACTTGGTCTTATTCCCCTTGTAGACAAGAGGACATTAATCATATTTTTCAGAATTAAATCTATGTGTTCTGTCTTTTTTTAGAATTGTTATTCAGGGTAGTGGAAATAGAACCATAGATTGAAAATGACAATCATAATAATAATGATTAATCATGACTGACATTTTGAGTGCTGTAGTCTTAAAATATAACTGCATCAACAAGATTTCCTGCAGTTTAATTTCTGCTGCTGAAGGGAAATACCCTCGTTTGTATTTTCTGCAGGCAAAAGCTTGCAGAGGCCTGCCCGTAATTCCCAGTCTCCAGGCACAGCAGTGTCGTATCTGGGGCTTTCATGCAAATGTAACATTGTACTAAAAAAAAAAAAAAAAAAAAAAAAAGACTACAAGTCACATAAACAGGGATCATCTTAGTCATCACAGAAGTTTAGATGCCTCTGGGCTGAAACACAGCAGCTGTTAAATCTCAAGACACTGTACCCTTCGATAGTGCAGGACAGTGTGAAAAACTGATTCACCAACACTCCATTCATTTGTAGCTGCATAAATGTAAAACAATGTGAATATACTGAAGGCAACCCAAAAGAAGATTTAAAAAAGTAGTAAGGGAATGAATTAACAAGTTGATGTACAAAGGGAGATTAAAATTAAAATTAAAATGTAGTGCACTCAGAGGCAAAATCAAAATATGTAATCAAGTGTTCTGGAATTCCCGTTCTTCGCAATGTTACCCATAATTTAGTCTGAAATTATGGGTAACATTGCGAAGAACGGGAATTCCAGAACACTTAATTGTGTTGATAAGAAACCTGTACATAGACCAAGAGGCAGTCATTACAACAGAACAAGAGGATACTGTGTGATTTAAAAACAGGAAAGGTGTGTGTCAGGGTTGTATCTTTTCACCATGCTTATTCATCCTGTATGCTGAGCAAATAATCCAAGAAACTGGACTATATTAAAAAGAATGGTCATCAGGATTGGAGAAAGACTCAGTAACAACCTGCAATATGCAGATGACACAACCTTGCTTGCTGAAAGTGAAGAGGACCTGAAGCACTTACTGATGAAGATCAAAGACAACAGCCTTCAGCATGGATTACACCACAACATAAAGAAAACAAAAATTCTCACAACTGGACCAATAAACAATGTCATGATAAACCGAGAAAAAAATTGAAGTTGTCATAGATTTCAGATTTCATTTTACTTAGGTCCACAATCAACGCCCAAGGAGACAGCAGTCAAGAAATCAAATGACATGTTATTGCATTGAGCAAGTCTGCTGCAAAAGACCTCTTTAAAGTATTGAAAAGCAAAGATGTCACATTGAGGATTAAGGTGCATCCCTCACTTCATATATATTCAAAGGCTGGACAATGAATAAGGAAGACCAAAGAAGAATTAATGCCTTTAAATTATTGTATTGACGAAAAATACTGAATATACCATGGACTGACAGAAGGACAAACAAATCTGTCTTGGAAGAAGTACAGCCAGAGTGCTCCTTGGAAGCGAGAATGTTGAGACTTCATCTCACATACTTTGGACATGTTATCAGGAGGAACCAGTCCCTGGAGAAGGACATCATACTTGGTTAGAGGGTCAGCTAAAAATTGAAAGACACTCAAGGAGATGGACTGACACAGTGGCTGCAACAATATGCTCAAACACAGCTACGATTATGAGGATGGTGCAGGACTGGGAACTGTTTCGTGCTCTTGTACATAGGGTCACTAGGAGTCAGAATCGACACCAGGGCACCTAACAACAACAGTCTGAAGTCTCAAAGACTCCATTAGCTATGTGACCCTAGGCGAGTTACCTGAACATGATGAAGTTCCGTTTTCTCATCCAGGAAAGCATTACTACATTATCTCTAAACAACCTTTCCACAAGCAGGGTTTCCTTATTCCATACTTTTTTAAACAAAATAGAGCATGCACCTTTTTTTTTTTTTTTTTTTTTTTTTTTAAGAATGAAGCTAAAACAGGTCGTCTTTGGATACTAACAGTGCCTCCCTCAAGCCACATGATCCTTGTAAGGATTAAACGATTTAATTCATGTAAAGCATACAACATGTCACATACTGCCTAGCACATGTTAAACCTCAATGAGAGTTAGCTATCATCGTTGTCATTAGCAATGTCATTTCTACTATATTGGTATTAAAGAAATTTTTCTGCATCTCTTGAAAGGTATCATTGTTGAGACTCTGTATATTTATTTAGGTACTTTATTTTGTTGTTGTTGAGAATACATACAGCAAAACACACCAATTCAACTGCTTCTACATGTACAATTCAGTGACATTGATTACATTCTTTGAGTTGTGTAACCATTCTCACCCTCTTTTTCTTAGTCATTCCTCCCCCATTAACATAGACTCCCTGATCCCTAAGTTTTCTATCTAATCTTTTGAGTTGCTACTGTGAGAGACCTTAGATTTAAATTAGATTTCAGGAAAACTAATATATATGTTTTTAATACAAATAAGATACTTTGGTGACATAGCAGTTGAGTGTGCTAACCAAAAGTCTGGCTATTCAAAACTCCACCCACTGCATGGCAGAAAGATGTGGCAGTCTGCTTTCATAAAGATTATTGCCTTGGAAACCCTATGTGGTAGTTCTTTTCTGTTCTATATGGTTGCTATGAGTGGAAATGGACTTGAGGGCAATGGATATTTCTAACGAAAAAATATGGCTAATATATTTGTAATTTATATGTATATATTGACTATTTTATAATAAGTAAAGGAGAGGAATGCTGAGTAGAAACTCAATATAGTTAATAAAACTATTTTAATAACTAAGTAAATTTATACTTATAATAGTGACCAACTGTGTCTGAGAGAATGAAGGTGGTTGCTGAAACTGCTGGCAACAATGTTCTTCTCAACAAGACAATCTTTGCATGTAAAACAGATCGTGGTATAAGCACACATCACTCTTCAAGATGTGGTAACAATTCAAGAAAAGCAGATGACAGAAAATCTAAGACATATACCAAGATGCATCAATAAGGATGAGTATTTTGAAGAACACTCTTCATCAAAATAAGCCAACTGATATGCTCTAAAGTTCCATCATGAATTTATCTAAGGATTTGACCAGTGATCATCAATTAATCTCTGATAAGATAAAGGACTACCTGTAAGATGAAAAAATGGTTGTCCCAGAATGAATGAGCATGTTTATGTGTTATTAGTTCTTACAACGTTGGAATCAATGCATCCATTGGTGTTTGCTCAAAGCCCTCCTATAAACATTTGTTTTTATAAGTATAATTTGTGGTTGTGTATAAAAAAATCTGTCATTTAAGCTGGAAATAATGTCTTTAATTGAGAACTTAATAAATTAAAGGAAAGGCAATTATTTAAGAAGCTTCCCATTGGTTCTGGTTTTGATGATAAGTGTGTGGATCATGACTATGCTTTTTAAGATCTGGAGAGGGTGATACAGATCAGAATCTAATTTCCAAGATATGTGTAAAAAAAAAAAAAACAATGATTCTTCTTAAAGAATTGAGAGATGACAGCATAATGTAGAAAAGACAAAAATTCAAAGATGAAGATGACTCTGTTGAACCTGAGTCAATATGATGCCATTGATGAAAAGTGAATGCTAGGAGGAAGAACCAGGGAAGATAAAAGCAGTTTAATTTTTAACATGGTGGATTTTAGGCAGCAGTAGTTATTTCATAAACAATTGGGAAAAATGGAATTAGAGTTCAAGTCAAAATTGAGATAAATTTAAACTTTGAGATAGTACTAGAGTATCAGAAGAAAAAATATTCAACCAAGTGAGATGGAGAACATATAGTGAACCTCTGAGAGAAGTCGGGATAGAATCATAAAGACATCATAATAGCTATTGAAGGAGGACCTCAAAAATGCCGTATAATACATGACTGTTAGTACTTTTGTTAATGTTGGAATAAATTTCTTAACAATGAATCAAAATCTATCTTCCTTTCCATTCTGTTCACTAGTTGTAATTCTACCACATGCACTATGCAGAATAATTCTAACCTCCCCTCCTTTCTTCATTCCTTCCAATGTGCAACAACTAATTCTATGTTTGTGTGTTTGTTTTTCTCTTCAGGAATTTATATTCTTTGCACTTAGACTAGTGTCTGGTATATAACAAATATTTTATCAATATTTATTAAATGAGTGCATACTTGAAAGCAAACATCATATTATTCCAAATCTTTTGCTTTCCTGGCATATATCTACATGTGCTTTATAATTCCTATCTCTTCATCATAAACGCCTACCTATATAAATACTGCTTTATTCAGAGTACAGATTTCAAGAGTCCTTCAGACTATGGAAGCTCTGGTTTTATTTAACCATCAGGTTTCTCTCATCTTCTTGGGCTTTGGGGAGATAACTGCTTTAGAAATTTGCCATGTCACTGTCAATCACGCAGGCTCAAACTTCCCCCAAAAAAGAATCTCTATTCTCTGTCTACAGTGATCATCCAAGCAAGGCCAGTCACTTTTCCCTGGGAGAATTACATCCACTTTGAGATGGAGAAATCTATTTTCTGTAGGAATTACTAAGCTGGAAAGATGTGAATATATATATATTTGTATACATGTGAATATATGTGAGATCGTCCATTGTCCCTGTGACAGGAATACAAACTGTGT
The DNA here is from genome assembly GCA_030035585.1 of Dugong dugon. Taxonomy (NCBI): domain Eukaryota; kingdom Metazoa; phylum Chordata; class Mammalia; order Sirenia; family Dugongidae; genus Dugong; species Dugong dugon. The sequence continues at coordinate 111,515,908 of CM057467.1, forward strand.
GGAAAAAAGAAGTTCAGAAGAAAATTAGTGCAGTTGACACCTGGAGAGAAAGATACCCTGTGACCTTCTTGACATTCTAGATAGAGCTGCACCTAAGTCAAATTGTGCCCTGGGGCTTACCATTTATGAATGATAACGAATTCTTCTGTTTTCCTAAGCGATTTTTAGTAGATTTTTTATCAATTGCAATTAGAAGTTGGCTCACTAAAATTGGCACTCAAAATGATCTGATCTCTACAGAGAAGTTTTAATTAGATGAAAAACTAAATAAATAAACCACTGCTTATTTTCCCATTGTAGTTTTCCCTGATTTATGTATTAAACTGTGTTTTTACTCTAATGATTGACAGTTATCTCTTTCTTTCCATTTTTTTTTTGGTCACCATCATTCTACCTACATTCATAGGAGTGTTTTGAGAGAGGATAAACCAATTGGTCTATCAAATCAATTAAATGTTCATATTTTTTGAGAAGACACTTATTAGTCCATGGGAATGTTGAAGAAAACTGCTCTAAATTCAATTATTCATGGACAAAATGGCGTTAAATAAGATCCTTGCCAATGCCAACTTAATTTTATAAACCAAGAAAAGACAATGAGGCTCAGATATACTACTAATTTTATCAGATAGCAGTGAATTAGGCTGGTAAAATAGCTAAATCCAAGTAAAAGTAATTTTGGGAAAACCAATAAGGTAGAGTTATTGGTAGGGTGATATTTTGTGAATGAGTATGTACTGAGTGAGGGGAAAAATATTTATTCCTGGGAAATGTGCTAGAGATTGTCTCTTTTGTGGAGTGGTTGCAGGAAAAATAGAAGCCCTCCCCCCTCCCCTGCCAAAAAACAAAACAAAACAAACAAACAAAAAAAAACCTGGCAATCTTAGACAAGAAAATAAATGAAGATATCAGAAAGTAGAATAAAAAAAAAAATTAGTTTTTCCCAAAATTAGATTACATTTCCTTTTTTGCTATGCTTCAAACTGCTTCTTGAGCTTCTCATTTTATTCTAATTGTCGTCTTAAAAAACAACTCTAATGAAATTGCTGAAACTGTTAGAAAAATATAAAGAGAGATTCAAGGTGCAAAATCATCCATTATTACAAGACAGTGAACAGTAAACATCACACAGGGTACCCATCACTGCAGAGACAAATTGAAAACTGAAAGAGGTTTGCTTTATTGTCTCTCTGATTTCAAATTGACTGAAATGCATATACAAATGGAAAAGCTGTCAAAAGCTGCCTGCGGTAAGCTGATAGCTTATCTTTTCCTTCTGACCCAAAGCTTTAATGCAATTCCTTTCAGGTGGGGATAGAAGAAGGTACATTACGTTTTGAACCCATCATGTAGCAGTATGAACTGAGATCTGAACACTGGAGACAACCATTTCCAGGTGTCTTTATTGATCACACAGATCATGAGCACAGTATATTTGCCCATGTTGATGAAATCAGTGCATATGCCAGATTGCCTGTATTGTGTTTTTTTGTTTTTTCCTGTAAATTTTGACTCACAAAAGAAAATGCCCTCAAGTCTGAAGGACATCCAAATGTCAGGTGAAGATAGGCTGAAATAAAATAAGGACAAATCTAGAAGATCTTTCACCATTTTGTTTCTTTACTTTTTCCTGTGCCATCACCCTATCCAAGGCATTGTCATCTCATCTCTGGCCTCATACCTCTCCCTCAATCGACCTTGCTACCTAAAATTTGTTACATTCCCTACAACTAGGCTAATATTTTGAAGTGATTAATTTATGTTTATCCATTCTGTACCACAAATCTTTTAAGCGCTCTCAACTGCCAATATCCTAAATAAAAATTAAAATTTAAACTCTTTCAAGCAGACATTCAGTTTTCAGCAATCTAGGTCCACTTTTTCTATTTATTAGTAGCAGTTACTAGTCCCCTGTAGGAGCCCTGGTGGTGCAGTGGTTACACACTTGGCTGCTAACCAAACGGTTGCAGGTTCAAACCCACCAGTATCTCTGCAGGAGAAAGATGTGGCAGTCTCCTTCTGTAAAGATTACAGCCTTGGAAACCCTATGGGACAGTTCTGTGCTGTCCTATGTGGTCACTAGGAACTGGAACCAACACGATCGCAATAGGTTAGTCCCCTAAAGATTCTATTATAAACAGGCTGGCCTCATCTTCCACCAAGCCCTTGCCTCCAGACACCTCCAACCCAACGCTATATATTCAATTCTACCTCTAAACACGTGTGTGGATTTTTTCCCATACCTGAAGGACCTGTCTTGACTTTCTCCGTATTTACAAATCATGCTTCTTCTTCAGATTTTCATATAAATCCCCAGGTCTTTAGGACTAAGAAGTACCAGGAAATATTCAGTTGCTTCTGCTGGGACAAGTTCTCACCATGGAAATGTAGTCAATTTTATAATAACAAGTACAGGTTATAAAGATATAGGTTGTTTGCGCAAACAACAATTCCAAAAAAAAAAAAAAAAATCTACATTTCATAATCTTGGAATATTTCTTTCTTTTTTTCATACATGTATATATATCCACACTCATACAAAACATATGATTATTTCTGATGACATAAACTAATTATCCTTAAAATTTAAATTAGAAATTGTAGTTGAATAATTGAAAACAGAAAACAAGCAAACAGGCAAAACATCATGTATACAACGAGATTCCATCAGACACAGAATGAATAATATCAAGTACTAGTACCAGTCAATGCCTTAACTAATGTCAACCACATGGATAGTAGTAAATGAAATAAAACAATACACTAAAAACTCACACATACATCACTTGAAATTCTGAATATTTGAAGCTATTTTTTCACTGGGCTTTACCTTTTATCATGATAAAAATTACTCACTCTTGAAATGCAAATTAAAACCACAATGAGATACCATCTCACCTCCTCATTACCTGCACAAATCAAAAACACTGGAAATAACAAAGGTTGGAAGGGCTGCGGGAAGATCCGAACTCTTATGCACTGCTGGTGGGAATGCAAAATGGTACAACCATTTTGGAAAATGATATGGCGCTTCCTTAGAAAATTAGAAATAGAAATACCATACTATCCAGCAATCCCACTCCTAGGAATATATCCTAGAGAAATAAGAGTCGTCACTCGAATAGACATATGCACACCTATGTTCATGGCAGCATTGTTCACAATAGCAAAACGATGGAAACAACCTAGATGCCCATCAACAGATGAATGGATAAACAAACTATGGTACATACACACAATGGAGTACTATGCAATGAGAAAGAACAACGATGAATCTGTGAAGCATCTCATAACATGGATGAAACTGGAGGACATTATGGTGAGTGAAATAAGTCAATCACAAAAGGACAAATATTGTATGAGACCTCTATTGTAAAAACCCATGAAAAAGTTCACATACAAAAAGTAACCATCTTTGTTGGTTACCAGGAATGGGAGGGGTCGGGGGGGAAATACTACATAGGCAATAGATAAGTGGTATCTTGGATGAAGGGTAAGACAGCACACAATCCAGGGGAAACCAGCACAACTTGTACAAGGAAAGGTCATGGAAGCTCCATAGACACATCCGAATTCCCTGAGGGACTGAATTGCTGGGTGGAGGGCTGTGGGGACCATGGTCTCAGGGAACATCTAGCTCAATTGGCATAACACAGTTTAAAAAGACAATATTCTACATTCTACCTTGGTGAGTAGCGTCTGGGGTCTTAAAAACCTGTGAGCAGCCATCTAAGATACTCCACTGGTCTCATCCCTTCGCAAGCCATGGAGAATGAAGAGAATAGGACACAAGGAAAAGATTAGTCCGAAGGACTAATGGACCACAGCTACCAAGGCCTCCACCGTACTGAGTCCAGTACAGCTAGATGGTGACCAGCTACCACCACTGACTGCTCTGACCAGGATCACAACAGAGGGCTCTGGACAGAGCTGGAGAAGGATGTAGAGCATAATTCTAACCCACACAAAGAACACCAGATTTAGTGGCCTAAAGGAGACTGGAGAAACCCCAAGAGTATGGCCCCCAGATACCCTTTTAGCTCAGTGGTGAAGTCACTTCTGAGGTTCACCATTCAGCCGGGGAGTGGACAGCCCCATAAAACAAAATGGGACTAATGAGGCACAGCAGTCCAAGGACAAGGACTAGAAGGCAGAAGGGGACAGGAAAGCTGGTGATAGGGAACCCAAGTTTGAGTAAGGATAGTGTTAATGTGTTGTGAGGTTGCTAACCATTGTCATAGGGCAACACGTGTACTAACTCTTTAATGAGAAACTATTTTGTTCTGTAAACCTTCATCTAAAGTGAGAATAGCAGCACAATTGGAAGAGTGTAGTCGATGTCACTGAACTGTGCATGTAGAAATTTTTGAAATGGTGTATCTTTGGCTATGTATATTTTCACCAAAAAAAACAAAAAAAGATCAAGAATGAAGAGGCTTGACATGTCACGGGGTTGTTAACCAATGTCATAAAACAATATGTGTATTACTGTTTCTTGAGAAACTATTTGTTTTGTAAACCGTCACGTGAAGTAAAATTTTAAAAAAAAAGACCAGACTTACTGGCCTAACAGATACTGGACAAACCCCAAGATTATGGCCCCCGAACACCTTTTCAGCTCAGTAATTAAGTCACTCCCGAAGTTCACCCTTCAGCCAAAGGTTAGACAGGCCCATAAAACAAAATGAGACTAATGGGGCACAACAGCCCAGGAACAAGGACTAGAAGGCAGGAGGGGACAGGAAAGCTGGTAATAGGGAACCCAAGGTCGAGAAGGGAGAGTGTTCACATGTTGTGGTGTTATTAACAATGTCATAAAACAATATGTGCACTAACTGTTTAATGAGAAGCTAATTTGTTCTGTAAACCTTCATCTAAAGTATAATAAAAAATAAAATAAAAAAAAATTACTCAGCTCTTTAATGTGGTTTAGGCAATAAAAATTTCCAAGATGTCTACAATTCCTCGGAAGTTAATATGTAATTTTGCAACAGAACCACGTGTACTTTAAGAGAAGCCCCTCAGCTTCTTTCAGCATAAAGTCAACGTTATCAAATATTTTAGGAAAACAAATTTAAATCTGACTGTAAAAATGCGCTTACAATATTGCTAAAAGCAAGCTGCCAGCTCATACTTACGGAGAAGCACATACTCTCAGAAAATACTTTATTAAGCCCAATGCTGTTGACATTGAAATAGATATGTTTTAAGAGCAAAAAATCTGTGAAAATACAATTAGCAGAATTTCCTAAATATATGGAAAAGAACCAAGGATATGAATCCAATGCACTTGACACATTAATTTGAAGTCTGAGAATATATGAAATCTTAACACTTCAGGTGAAAGAGATTTCAGATGTTGCTGTTCTCTTTATTTTGCTGTAAGGTGTCAAAATGTGGTGATATCTGTATTGATAATTTGAAAATGATAAAAAAAAAAGAGACTTCTATGTCATTCTATGTTTCATAGAAAAATATTACTGGTTAAAGAAACTCGCTCAGCTAATATTATTACTAATTATATTTTTATTTATGATTAAGGCAGAGAATTTTAACTGAATTTTGTTCAGAGTTATTTGTAAGGTTAACTGAACTGAGTTTATTTATTTTTTTAATACTACAATCTATTGTGTCCCCTATGAACGTTTAAGGTATGAGAATTTCAAATAATATTTTAAAATGTTACTACTTAAACTCAAAATGTTGAAATAGCTTGCATATTTTGCTGCTGATAGTAATAATCTAAATGAGCTGTAGTCACATTCACAATGTCAACTACTTATAAGTGTAGATGAACTGTCAGCATTAAAATTGAACCTTAAAGTTTGATTTCAACAAGCAAGGAAGAATAAATTTGACTATTTCAAATACTGAATACTTATCTTATAGATGTAATGGAGGCATCTAATTTTATGGTATTGTTGAAAGACTATTAATTTACAAGACATCTTTAAAGGAAAAAAATACACACATTTTTCTCAAACAATGAACATTTCAGTTGACAAAGGAATAGATTCAATTTCAACATTAACCAGTTTAGGAAAGCAAAAAAAAAAACTCGTTGCTCTGGAGTCAATTCCGATTCATAGAGAACCTACAGGACAGAGTAGAACTGCCCCATAGGATTTCCAAGGAGGGGCAGGTGGATTCAAACTGCCATCCTTTTAATTAGCAGCCATAGCTCATAACCACTGCACCACCAGGGGTCCAAGGAAAGCAGGTACAATTTAAATACTGGTAATGTAATTATTTAGTTTTGAAAGCAAAACAAAAACCTACTTCTTTGTCAAGTTTCCAGAAGAATTTAATTGGAGTCTGTAGCAAGGTAGCACATAGAACTATGTAAAAAACATTTGCAAGTATTTATCTGTGTAAATCAAGGATTTCCCAATACTGTGCCATTAAAAAAAAAAAAACAAAAAACAAAACTGAGAAATACTTTGGAAACTTAAACTGAATTAAACATGAAAAAATTTATAACAACTAAACACTCGTTTGTTCAGCTTTGTAGATTAACATTCCATCTTAAGATTTCATTTGATAAAAAGTAATTCACTGCTAAAAGTGGAAAACCGCTAAACTAAAAAACTGCCAAGGATACAGAACAGACTGAGAGACATAACAGAAGTGGGATGGTTTTTCTTTTGTTTTGTTTTGCTTTGTAAAAGAAGCTATAGAGGGTGATTCCAAGTATTCCGATTAGATTGAGTATAGTGCTAAACATGCCCTGGTGCTAGGTGTATCTAGCCGTTTACATAAATAAATGAGTAGATTAGTAGCATAATAGTGACCAGCTAAGTATCTGTTCCAATTAAAGCATACTACTAGATGCTTTACATAATCTATTTCATTTAACTTGATGGGTGAGTGTATGTTTCTCTGTTTATCCAATATCTTGTGGTACAATAATTCTAGACTACTATTAAAGAAAAGTGTTGTAAATGCTCTGAATTGGGTATTTAAGGTATTTTACTTCAACTCTAAGACTAGGTCTTAATATGAGTCTAAGAGAATCAATGAACTTTTGAGAAATAAACTCTCTATTGTACTGTAAAACTTGTGAAAAAACTTTTATTCAGTTATGTTCATTTACTTGCATAAGATATTCTCTAATCTGGTTTCTTGCTTTTTAGATGTATGAGAAATAATCTTATTTTAATTGTCTCCCTTCCCAAAGGTGTCAATGATATTTCCCATTCTCAACAGATATTCTGTGGATGGATATGGCAACACACAGGTACTGATACACAACTCTCTAAATTCGTTCTATCAACAAACAGCCACCACACGCCTGTGATCTGTACTTAGATTTATGAGGTTGCTCAGTTCTTTTTTTCTACCAGCAAATTGTCTGTATCATCGTGATTGAGAGGAAAACATGTCCCTAACAGTGTTCCAAGGAACTGGCTAATGTCTTCTACTGAAGAACCAAGTATTTAAAGCATATCAGGGTTGAATGTGTGGGTTGAGATGGGAAGCACAATACTGTAGTTCACTCTGTTCTTCAATAGATGAGAAATGGTTTGGTCCTAAAATTTTAAGAACCCTTTCCCTTTATGTTTCACAGCAACTAGATGTAATTTCTTTTCTGAAAAGAATCACATCAAGACTGGGTTGACATGAAAGCCAACAGCCAACATCATCCAAAATACAGAGACTTTGAAAGCATTCCCCTTGAGAACAGGAACCAAGCAAGGATGCCCTTTATCACCACTCTTATTCAATATTGTGCTGGAGGTCCTAGCCAGAGCAATTAGACTAGAAAAAGAAATAAAGGGCATCCAAATTGGTAGGGAAGAAGTCAAAGTATCTCTACTTGCAGATGATATGATCTTACACACAGAAAACCCCAAAGAATCCACAAGAAAACTACTGGAACTTATAGAAGAGTTCAGCAAAGTTTCAGGATACAAGATAAACATACAAAAATCAATTAGATTCCTTTACATCAACAAAGAGAACCTCGAAGAGGAAATCGCCAAATCAATACCATTTCAATAGCCCCCAAGAAGATAAAATACTTAGGAATAAATCTAACCAGAGATGTAAAATACCTATACAATGAAAACTACATGACACTACTGCAAGAAACCAAAAGAGACCTGCATAAGTGGAATAACATACCTTGCTCATGGATAGGTAGGCTCAACATAGTGAAAATGTCAATTCTACCCAAAGCCACCTACAGGCACAATGCAATCTGATCCAAATTCCACCGGCATTTTTTAATGAGATGGAGAAACAAATCACCAACTTTGTATGGAAAGGGAAGAGGCCCCAAATAAGTAAAGCATTACTGAAGAAGAATAACAAAGTGGGAGGCCTCACACTACCTGATTTTAGAACCTATTATACCGCCACGGTAGTCAAATCAGTCTGATATTGGTAGAACAACAGGTACATAGACCAGTGGAACAGAATTGAGAATCCAGATATAAATTCATCCACCTATGAGTAGCTGATATTTGGCAAAGGTCCAAAGTTCATTAATTGAGGAAAAGACAGTCTCTTTAACAAATGATGCTGGCATAACTGGATATCCATCTGCAAAAAACTGAAACAAAAACCATACCCCACACCACGCACAAAAACTAACTCAAAATGGATCAAAGACTTAAATATAAAATCAAAAAATGATAAAGATCATGGAAGAAAAAATAGGGACAACACTAGGAGCCGTAATACATGGCATAAACACAATACGAACCATAGGTAACAATGCATAAGCACCAGAAGAGAGACTAGATAAATGGGAACTCCTAAAAATCAAACACTTATGCTCATCGAAAGACTTCACCAAAAGAATCAAAAGACAACCTACAGACTGGGAAAAAATTTTGGGGTATGACAAATCTGATCAACATCTAATCTCTAAAATCTACAAGATACTGCAAAACCTCAACAAAAAGACAAATAACCCAATTAAAAAATGGGCAAAGGACATGAACAGGCACTGTGCCAAAAAAGATATATTCAGGTGGCTAACAGACTCATGAAGAAATGCTCACAATCATTAGCCATTAGAGAAATGCAGGTCAAAACTACAATGAGATATCATCTCAGCCCAACTAGGGTAGCAATAATCCAAAAACCACAAAGTAATAAATGCTGGAGAGGTAGTGGAGAGTCTGGAACACTTATACACTGTTGGTGGTAATGTACAATGGTACAACCTCTTTGGAAATCAATTTGGCCCTTCCTTAAAAAGCTAAAAATAGAAGTACCATATGATCCAGCTATCCTGCTCGTTGGAATATATCCTAAAGAAATAAGAGCCATCACACGAATAGATATATGCACACCCATGTTCATTGCAGCACTGTCCACAATAGCAAAAAGATGGAAACAACCTAGGTGCCCATCAACGGAAGAATGGATAAACAAATTACGGTATATCCACATAATGGAATACTACGCAATGATAAAGAACAAAGATGAAGCCGTGAAACATCTTATAACATGGAGGAAGATGGAACTCATTATGCTGAGTGAATTTAGTTAGTCACAGAACGACAAATATTGTATAAGACCACTATTATAAGAAACCAAGAAAAGGTTTAAACACAGAAGAAAACATTCTTTGATGGTTACAAGCATGGGGAGGGAGGGTGAGGGTTATTTACTAACTAGATAATAAGAATTATCTTAGATGAAGGGAAGGACAGCACACACTACAGGGGAAGTCAGCACAACTGAACTAAACCAAAGCTAAGAAGTTTCCTGAATACAGTCAAACACTTTGAGGGACAGAGTAGCAGGGGTAGAAGTCTGGGGACCATGCTTTCAGGGGGCATCTAGGTCAATTGGCATAATAAGGCTTATTAAGAAAATGTTCTGCATCCTACTTTGGTGAGTGGTGTCTGGGGTCTTAAAAGCTAGCAAGCGACCATCTTAGATGCATCAATTGGTCCCAAACACCTGAAGTAAAGGAGCATGAAGAAAATCAAAGACACAAGGAAAGTATTAGCCCAAGACACAGAAAGGGCCACATAAACCAGAGACTTCATTAGCCTGAGGTTAGAAGAACTAGATGGTGCCTGGCTACCACCAATGACTGCCCTGACAGGGAACACAACAGAGAGTCCCTGACAGAGCAGGAGAAAGGTGGGGTGCACAACTCAAATTCTAGTAAAAAGACCAGACTTAATAGTCTGACTGTGACTAGAGGAACTGCGGAAAGCATGGCCCAAAGATGCTCTATCAGCCCAGAAGTAAAACAATTTCCGAGGTAAACTCTTCAGACAAAAATTGGACTGGACTGTGGGACATAAAATGATACTCATGAAGAGTGTGCTTCTTAGCTCAAGTAGATACATGATACTAAATGGGCAGCTTATGTCCAGAGGTCAGATGAGAAGACAGACAGGGTTAGGAGCTCATTGAATGGACATGGGGAATCAGGGATGGAAAGGAAGAGTGTGCTGTCACAGTATGGGGAGAGCAATTAGAGTCACATAATAGTGTGTGTATAAATTTTTGTATGGTAAAAAATAAAAGAAAAAAAAGAAGTTTGATGGGAAGCTTGGGTCAGTGAGTTGAAGATAATGGTGATAGAAGAATTTGGAGAAGTATAGTGAGAATAGCAGCACAAATGGAAGAAACATTTATAAACATTGATGTCACTGAATTGTACATGTACAAATTTTTGAAATGGTGTTTAACTTTAGCTATGTATATTTTTTCACCAAAAAAAAAAAAAAAAGTCCTCCGAGGTCTAGAAGGGAGAGTGTTGACATGTCGTGGGGTTGTTAACCAATGTCATAAAACAATACATGTACTGACGGTTTAATGAGGAACTATTTGTTTTGTAAACCTTCATCTAAAGGACAATAAAAAAAAATTAAAAAAAAAGAAGATTGGGTTGACATGAGACAAAGGCCTCATCTGTCTGTGGTTCCTGGAAAACCTCTCAGGGTTGATAGCTCACTAATTTCTTTTTGAAATGAAACCATTGTTAGTAATAACTGCTGCAGATAAACGTTTGAGAATATGCTATAGTCATTTAGACTAACGAGTAGAAGTGACTGAAGGAAGTTTTCCCTATTCATGAGAAAGGCTGTAATCTGCTGCCAATACATTTTCAGAATCTGATATTCTGTGTGTGTGTGTGTGTCTATCTCTGTTTCTCATTCATTGGTTTTAGGAAATTAGTTTCGATGATAATGGTAGGTAGAATTGTAAGGAAGAAAATTTTGTTGAGAACATCTAAAGAATCCCAATTTGGATATTGTTCTGCAATTCAAGCACTTTGTAGAAATGCCAAGTTAGTTAAAGAAATAACTGACCAGGCAGCTGCACATTTTCAGAAAACAAACATGTGAACAATGGCTGCCTCTAAGTCAACAGAATACATTAAGAGCATATCCAAACTATTTTTATAAACATATTTAAAAATTATTGAACTGCTAAAATCTATGAAATAATTTCTTAAAGTCCTACATGTGCATATTCGTAATGCTGATTTTTGATGGGTAAATTGCCAAGATGTTGATCAAACAAAAACAAAAATCATTTAAAATGAGTTTCCTTGTTATGTAACAACAAAATCAAAATGATGATAATTACTTCCATCATACGTATAGTCTGAGTTGACTGAAAGCCATCAAATACTTTATTTAGTGATTGATCACAATAAGCCTTTTCTGGGGAAAAATACATATATGGCTAGAGCCCAGAAGAGTTTTTATAGCTTAATGTAATACAGTTAATGGTGGCACTCAGTCTGCTGCCAAGCAGCCTGGGTATATTGGAATCAACTGAGGAGCTAATTAACAATACAGGATTCTGGGCATCTCACTATGAGACTCTAATTCAGTAGGTCTAGGGTGAAGCTTGTTGTTTTTGTTAGGTGCCATCAAGATGGTTCCAATTCATAGCAACTCTTTGTACAACAGAACAAAACACTGCCCTGTCCTAAGCCATCCTCACAAGCGTTGCTATGTTTGAGCCCACTGTTTGCAGCCACTGTGTCAATCTACCTGTAGAACACCCATGGAAGCAGCAGTCAAGAAATCAAAGGATGTATTGCATTGGGCAAATCTGCTGCAAAAGACCTGTTTAAAGTGTTAAAAAGCAAAAATGCCAGTTGAGGACGAAAGCGCACCTGACCCAAACCATGTTTTTTTCAATTGCCTCATATGAATGTGAAAGTTGGACAATGAGTAAGGAAGATCCAAGAAGAATTTATGCCTTTGAATTATGGCTTTGGCAAAGAATATTGAATATACCATGGATGGCCAGAAGAACAAACAAATCTGTCTGGTAAGAAATACAGCCAGAATGTTAATTGGAAGTGAGGATGACATACTTTGGGCATGCTATCAGGAGGGATCAGTCCCTGGAGAAGGACATCATGCTTAGTAAAGCAGAAGGTCAGTGAAAAACAGTAAGACCCTCTACAGATGGATTGAGCCAGTGGCTGCAACATTGGGCTCAAGCATAGTAATGATTTTGAGGATGGCACAGGACCAGGCAGTGTTTCATTCCGTTGTAATAGGGTGGCTATGAGTCAGAACTGACTACAGCACACCTAACAACAACACAAGTACTTTGATACTCCTCTCATTGAGAGGAGAAATCTCTGGATAAGTTTGTCATTGCATAATTGTTCTGGCTGTTATTAAGTGCTATGGAGTCAGCTCTTGACAACCCTATATATAACTGAAAAAAACATTGCCCCATCCTACACCATTCTCACAATTATTGGAATGTTTGAGCCCATTGTTGCAGCCAATGGGTCAATCCAACTCATTAACAGACTTTCTCTTTTTCACTGACCCTTTACTTTGCCATGTATGATGATCTTCAGCGATTGGTCACTCATGATGACATGTCCAGAATATACAAGACGAAGTTTAGCCATCCTTTCTTCTAAGGAGCATCCTGGCTATACTTCCTATAATACCAATTTTTTTTCATTCTTCTGGCAGTCTATGATATATTCAATAATCTTCGCCAACACCACAGTTCAAATGTATCAATTCTTCTTTGGTCTTCGTTTTTCATTTACCAGCTTTCACATGCATATTAGGTGATTGAAAATATTATGACTTGATCATCAGGTGCACCTTAGTCATCAAAGTGACATTTTTGTTCTTTAACACTTTAAAGAGATCTACTGCAGCAGATTTGCCCAAATCAATATGTCCTTTGATTTCTTGACTGCTGCTTCCATGGACATTGATTGTTGTTCCAAGAAGAATGACATCCTTGACAACTTCAGTTTCATTGCCATTTATTATGACATTGTTTATTTTTTCAGTTGTAAGGATTTTTGTTTTCTTTTTTTAAAATATAATTCTTTTTTACTGAACTTTAGATGAAGGTTTACAGAACAAACTAGCTTCTCATTAAACAGTTAGTACATATATTGTTTTATGACATTGGTTAACAACTCCATGACATGTCAGTACCCTCCCTTCTTGACCTTGGGTTATCTATTGCCAGCTTTCCTGTCCCATCCTACCTTCTAGTCCTTGTCCCTGGGCTTGTGTGCCCCGTTAGTCTCATTTTGTTCTATGGGTCTGTCTAATCTTTGGCTAAAAGGTGAACCTCCAGAGTGACTTCATTACTGGGCTAAAAGGGTTCCCGGGGGCCATACTCTCGGGATTTCTCCAGTCCCTGTCAGGCAAGTAGGTCTGTTTTATTTATTTATTTATTTTTAATTGTACTTTAGATAAAGATTTACAGAACAAATAGTTTCTCATTAAACAGTCAGTACACATATTGTTTTATGACATTGGTTAACAATTCCATGACATGTCAACACTTTCCCTTCTCGACCTTGGAGGAACTTTTTTTTGGTGAAAATATACATAGCCAAAGTTACACCATGTGAAAAATTTCTGCTTGTACAATTCAGTGACATCGATTACATGCTTCCAGTGTTGCTGCTATTCTCCCTATGCTTTTCCAAATTATTCCATCACAATTATCTTCAACTCACTGCCCCCTAGGATTCCCATCAAAGTTTTTGAGTTGCTGTTGTCAATTTGATCTCAGATAGATAATTGTTTTTTTGGGTTTTTTTTGTACCTTAGATGAAGGTTTACAGAACAAATAGTTTCTCATTAAACAGTTGGTACACATATTGCCTTATTGCAACGGTTAACAACCCCACGACATGTCAACACTGTCCCTTCTCAGCCTTGGGTTCCCTATCACCAGCTTTCTTGTCCCCTCCTGACTACTAGTCCTTGTCCCTGGACTCCTGTGTCTCATTAGTCCCATTTTATTTTATGAGGCTGTCCAATCCCTGGCTGAAAGGTGAACCTCAGAAGTGACTTCACCACTGAGCTAAAAGGGTGTCCGGGGGCCATACTTTCGGGGTTTCTCCAGTCTGTCAGGCCAGTAAATCTGGTCTTTTTTTGTGAGTTAGAATTTTGTTCTACATCTTTTTCCAGCTCTGTCCAGGACCCTCTGTTGTGATCCTGGTCAGAGCAGTCAGTGGTGGTAGCCGGGCACCATCTAGCTGTACTGGGCTCAGTCTAGTGGAGGCTGTGGTAGCTGTGGTTGATTAGTCTGTCAGACTAATCTTTTCCTTGTATCCTGTTCTCTTCATTCTCCCTTGCTCCTAAATGGGTGAAACCAGTGGAGTATTTTAGATGGCTGCTCACAGGCTTTTAAGACCCCAGACTCTACTCACCAAGTTAGAATGTAGAATATTGTCTTTATGAACTGTGTTATGCCATTTGAGCTAGATATTCCTCGAGACCATGGTCCCCACCGCCCTCTGTCCAGCAATTCAGTCCCTCAGGGAATTTGGATGTGTCTGTGGAGCTTCCATGACCTTTCCTTGTGCAAGCTGTGCTGGCTTCCCTAATATTGTGTACTGTCTTACCCTTCACCAAAGTTACCACTTACCTACTGTCTTTTTAGTTCCCCCTCACCCTTACCATCCCTGTAACCAACAAAGATGATTTTTTTTGTGTGTAAGCATTTACATGAGTTTTTATAGTAAAGGTCTCATACAATATTTGTCCTTTTGTGATTGACTTATTTCACTCAGAATTATGTCCTCCAGTTTCATCCATGTTATGAGATGCCTCACAGACATCATTTTTCTTTATCATTGCAATACTGCATTGTGTGTATGTACCATAGTCTGTTTATCCATTCATCTGTTGATGGGCATCTAGGTTGTTTCCATCTTTTTGCTATTATGAACAGTGCTGCAATAAATATGGGTATGCATATGTCTATTCGTGTGACGGCTCCTATTTCTCTAGGAGATATTCCTAGTAGTGGGATTGCTGGATCATATAGTATTTCTATTTCCAGCTTTCTAAGGAAGTTCCATATCATTTTCCAAAATGGTTGTATCATTTTGCATTTCCACCAGGAGTGCATAAGAGTTTCAGTCTCTCGGAGGCCTCTCCAACCTTGGTTATTTCCAGTGTTTTTGATTCATGCCAGTAATGCCGGAGTGAGATGGTATCTCACTGTGGTTTTAATTTACATTTCTCTAATGGCTAGTGATCACGAGCATTTCCTCATGTGTCTGTTGGCTGCTTGAATGTCTTCTTTGGTGAAGTGTCTGGTCATTTCCTTTGCCCATTTTTTAAATGGATTATTTGTCTTTTTGTTGTAGAGGTGTTGGATTTTCTTATAGATTTTAGAGATTAGATCTTTGTCTGACTTGTAATGTCCAAAAATTTTTTCCCACTCTGTAGGTTCCCTTGCTACTCTTTTGGTAAGTCTTTTGATGAGAATAAATGTTTCATTTTTAGAAGATCCCAGTAATCTAGCTTATCTTCTGGGGTTTTTGTGTTGTTGGTTATGTTTTGTATCCTGTTATTGCCGTGCATTAGGGCCTCTAGTGTTGATCCTGTTTTTCCTTCTATGCACTTTATAGTTTTTGACTTTATGTTTAGGTCTTTGATCCAAATTGACTTAGTTCTTGTGTATGGTGTGAGGTATGGGTCCTGTTTCATGTTTTTTTGCAGATAGACATCCAGTTTTGCCAACAGCATTTGTTAAAAAGAATATCTTTTCCCCATTTGGACTTTGGGTCCTTGTTGAAGATCAGGTGACCATAGGTGGATGGATTTACGTTTGAGTTCTCAATTCTGTTGCATTGGTCAATGTATGTGTCATTATGCCAGTACCAGGCTGTTTTGACGACCATAGCTGTATAGTAGGTTTTGAAGTCAGGTAGCGTGAGTCTCCCTACTTTATTCTTCTTCTTCAATAGAGCTTTACTTATCCAAGGCTTCTTCCCTTTCCATATAAAGTTAATGATTAGTTTTTCCATCTCTTTGAAGAATGTTGGTATTTGGATCGAGATTGCATTGTATTTGTAAATTGCTTTGGGTAGAATTGTCATTGTCACTATGTTGAGTCTACTTAACCATGCTCATGGGATGTTTTTCCATTTATGTAGATCCCTTTGGGTTTCTTGCAGTAGTGTTTTGTAGTTTTTTTGTATAGGCCTTTTACATCCCTGGTTAGATTTGTTCCTAAGTATTTTATTTTTTTAGGGGCTATCATAAATGATATTGCTTTCCTGATGTCCTTTTCATTGTTCTCTTTATTGGTGTATAGGAATCCAACCAATTTTTGTATGTTTATCTTGTATCCTGCTACTCTTCTGAATCTTTCTATTAGCTTCAGTAGTTTTCTCGTGGACTGTTTAGGGTTTTCTATGTATAGCATCATATCATCTGCAAACTGGGACAGTTTAACTTCTTCATTACCAGTTTGGATGCTCTTTATTTCTTTTTCTTCTTTTATTGTGCCAGCTAGGACTTCCAGCACTATGTCAAATAGGAGTGCTGATAAAGGGCATCCTTGTCTTGTTTCTGTTCTCAAGGGGAATGTTTCAGCCTTTCTCCATTAAGAATGATGTTGGCTGTTGGTTTTGCATAGACGTCCTTTATTATGTTGAGAAATTTCCCTTCCTACCTATTTTATTGAGAGTTTTTATCAGGAATGGGTGTTGGACTTTGTCAAATGCCTTTTCTGTGTCAATTGAGATGATCATGTGATTCTTTTCTTTCCTTTTATTTATGTGGTGGATTACTTTGATTGATTTTCTAATGTTGAACCATTCTTGCATACCTGGTATGAATCCTACTTGGTCGTGGTATATTACTTTTTTGATAAGATGCTGCATTCTATTTTCGAGAATTCTGTTGAGAATTTTTGCATCTATATTCATGAGAGATATTGGTCTGTAATTTTCTTTTTTTGTGGCATCTTTGCCTGGTTTTGGTATCAGGGTTATGCTGTCTTCATCAAATGAATTCGGAAGTATGCTTTTCTTTTCTATATTCTGAAATAGTTTGAGTAGTACTGGTATAAGCTCTTCTCTGAATGTTTGGTAGAGTTCTCCAGTGAAGCTGTCTGGGCCAGGGATTTTTTTTTTGTTGTTGAGATTTTTTTTATCACCTTTACAGTCTCTTCTCTTGTTATGAGTCTGTTCAGATTTTCAACTTCACTTTGAGGGATTGAGTAGGTAGTGTATTTCTAGAAATTTATCCATTTCCTCTAGGTTTTCAAATTTGTTGGAGTAAAGTTTTTCATAATACTCTGTTATAATCTTTTTTATTTCAGTTGGGTCTGTTGAAATGTCCCCATTTCATTTCTTATTTGGGTTATATGCGTCCTCTCCTATTTTTCTTTTGTCTGTCTGGCCAGTGGTTTGTCGATTTTGTTGATTCTTTCAAATAACCAACCTTTGGTTTTTTTGATTCTATTGTTTTTCTATTCTCTATTTCATTTATTTCTGCTCTTATCTTTATTATTTCCTTTCTTCTGGTGGTGGTGGACTTTTTTTGATGTTCTCTTTCTATTTGTTGGAGTTGCATAGTTAATGTTTTGATTTTGTCCCTTTCTTCTTTTTTGATGTGTACGTCTATTGCTATAAGTTGTTCTCTGAGGACTGCCTTTGCTGTGTCCAAAAGGTTTTGGTATGATGTGTTTTCATTCTCATTGGATTCTAGGAGTTTTTTATTCTATCTCTGATTTCTTCTGTTACCTAGTGATTGGTAAGCAGGGTGTTATTCAGTTTCCATGTAATTGATTTTTTTTTCCTTGCTCTTTCTGTTGTTAATTTCTACCTTGATGGCATTGTGGTCAGAGAAGATACTTTGTATTATCTCAACGTTTTTGACCTTGTTGATGATTGCTCTGTGGCCTAAGATGTGGTCTAGTCTGGAGAACATTCAATGTGCATTGGAAAAGAATGTGTACTTTGCAGCTGTTGGGTGTAGTGTTCTATATATGTCTGTGAGGTCAAGTTGGCTGATTGTGCCCTTTAGGTCTTCTCTGTCTTTGTTGAGTTTCTTTCTAGATGTTCTGTCCTTTACCAAGAGTGGCGTGTTGAAGTCTCCTACTATCTTTGTGGAACTGTCAATTTCTCTTTGCAGTGCTGTTAGAGTTTGTTTTATGTATTTTGGAGCCCTGTCATTGGGTGCGCAGATATTCATTATGGTTATGTCTTCACAATGGATCATCTCCTTAATCATTATATAGTGTCTGTCTTTGTCTTTAAAGGTGGATTTTGTTTTAAAGTCTATTTTATCTGAGACTAGTATTGCCATTCTTGCCATTCCTACTTTTTTTTTTGGTAGATGTTTGCTTGATATATTTTTTCCCTCCTTTGATTTTTAATAAATTGATGTCTTTGTTTCTAAGGTGTGTCTCTTGTAGACAGCATATGGATGGATCCTGTTTTTTTATCCGTTCTGTCACTCTCCATATCATTACTGGTGCATTTAGGCCGTTTACATTCAGTGTAGTTATTGATAGATGTGAGCTTATTGCCGTCATTTTGTAGCCCGTTTTTTTTGTGGTGCTGATGTTTTCTTTGTTCCTCTTACTCTCCTGTGCTGAATTCCTTTTGTTTTGTGGATTGTTTTCTTCATTTCTTTTGTTTTCATAGGTTTTGTTTTCATTGAGACTTTATGTTTTTCTTCTTTATATTGATGAGTAGGTTTGTTAACTTTCTTTGTGGTTACCTTGAACTTTTTGCTTATCTTCCTAGATGTTAACCACTCTATTATTGCTTGGTATCACCTTGCCTTCATCTCCATTAGAAGGTTCTATACCTACACTGTTTATTCCCTCTTTATTGTTCTGATGCTGTTGTCATTTACAGATTAACCTCTCTGGTTCCCTGTTGTAATTCTTTTGGTTTTGGGTAGTCTTTAAGAGTTCATTTCTAGGTTGGTATCTGGCTAGTACAATCCTATGTTCTGTATTCAGCCTGTGGTCTGATGTTCTTTGTTCTCAGATCAAAGGACTCCCTTTAATAAGTCTTGTAAATTTGGTTTAGTTTTTACATAGTTCCTTAATTTCTGTTTATCTGGAAAAGACCTAATTTCACCATCATATTTGAACCAGAGTTTTGCAGGATATATTATTCTTGGCTGGCAATTTTTTCTTTCAAGGTTTTATGTATGTCATCCCATTGCCTTCTTGCCTGCATGGTTTGTGCCAAATAATCAGAGCTTAGTCTTATTGTTTCTCCACTATATGTGACATTTTGTTTTTCTTGAGCTGCTCTCAGGATTCTTTGTCTTTGGTTTTACCAAGTGTGATTATGATATGCCTTGGTGATTTTCTTTTGGGGTCTATCCTATATGGGGTTTTTTGAGCTTCTTGGATGGTCAGCTTTTCATCTTTCATGATATTAGGGAAGTCTTCTGTCAGCAATTCTTCAATGATCCTCTCTGTGTTTTCTGCTTTCTCCCCTTGTTCTGGAACTCTGATTGCTTGCAGATTTTTGCTTTTGATTATATCCCACATAATTCTCAAGGTTTCTTCATTTTTCTCCCTTCTTTTTTCTAATTGTTCCTCAGAGTTTTATCCAAGGGTTTGTCTTCAAGTTCACTGATCCTGTTCCATCGTTTCAAACCTGCTCCTCAGCCCCTTCTATAAAACTGTCCATTTCTGAAATCTTGTTGTTTATCTTTTGGATTTCTAATTCTTGTTTTTGTATGATTTCTAGTTGTGAATTTATTTTAGCATTTTGTTCCTGTATTATTTTCTTGAGTTCTTCCATTTTTTGGTCTGTATTTTCCATGAATTTGTTTGCCTTTTCCATTAATTTGTCTATTTTTTCCCCATTTTTGTCTGCTTTTTGCTTCAACTCTTGAATAATTCTGAATATTAGAGATTTATATTCTGTAACAGGTAGTTCTAATGCCTTTTCTTCTACTGGAAAGTCATCTGGTGTTTTATTTTGGATGCCTACTGGAAACTTCCTGTCCTGTTTTTGTATGTTTTGATATTGTCTGCTGTCTTTGGGACACTCAGTAGTTATCTTCGTCATTTATTGATTGTAGATTTGTTTGTTTCATCCTGCTTTTTTGTTTTATTTGGTTATGTCTGAGCAGGCGAGCTGTGCATTCTTTGTTGTTTTCCCATCTGTGGGCATGATACTTTTTACGTCCTTCTCCAATGGGCATGGTCAGTCACTCACGTGTTACAGCAGGGTAGGTCCAGCTGGAGGGGAGTTACTGGGATGGGTTGTTTGTGGCACGTACTAGGGCTGACAGTGCAGAACAGGAATCAGTGCAGGGATGGTTCCAGTAGGCCATGCATGTGCTCCTTGGGAGTGTGATGTTCAGTGCATGGTGCAGGTAGTCAGGAAGGAGGGCGTAAATTGTTATGGGTGGAGCTAAGATGGGTATGGGAGAGAGGAGAGAGGAACAGGAGCCAAAAAACATACACACAAACAAAAAAGAGTGCTGAGGGAGCTTGCTGTTGGAGTGGAGAGATGAGAGACTGATAAATGTAAAAAAACAAAAATAAAAAAATAGAAGAAGGGTAAAGGGAAAAAAATGAATAAATAAATAAACTGTAAATGAAGAAAGACAAAAAGGGAATAAGAGAGAGAAGAAAACAAGAAAAAGAAATAAATTAAAAAACAAGAAAAAAGAAATGCCCCCAGGGATGTCCCTGTGCATCTGCACAGAGTAAGGGAGTAGCTTCCGAGTCACGAGGTACTGCCTGGCTAGAAGAGTCTCCCAAGCCAAGAAAAGAAAAAGAAAGCAAACAAACAAATAAATCAAAACAGCATAAATTAAAGCAAACAAACAAACAAAACCCTGGGGTTCCACCGGTGTGGCAGCATGGGCCGGGAAGTATTTTCACTGTTGAACAGTGTTTTGCAGCCTTTCAGGAAGAAGCAAAGATGGCACACAAAGCCAGGTACTTGAGTGAAAGGAGGGGGAGGTGCTGAGATGTAAGGAAGAACTCTAAAGAAGTGGAAAAAAGCAACACCAGCAGCCAACAGATGGCACTCAGGGAGCTGGCCAGTGCAGGTGGGCAGAATCCAAGCGACACTGGGGTGAAGCTTGTCCTTCCCAGCCAAGAGACTGTGGACCCAGGAAGAAGAGGAGGCCAAGCAGGAGTGAAGAAGGGTGAGGTGTGGGAAAGTGTATATCGCTGGTTACTGGTTGTTCTGTCTCCTTATGGAAGCTCCATGAAGCTGCTTTCTCGTACCGCCTGTTTGCTTATCTCTGATAGGAGTCCAAGGTGGTGGATCCGTGCTGTGGTAGCTGATAGGGGACCTCTGTGTGTATCTCTCCTCTCTCTCTGTTCAAGATCAGTTTCTTATTCCCTTCGGTGCTTGGCTGAGTTCTTTATCTCTTCATTTGATGCTTAAGGTTTGAGGATTGCTGTTTTTCTGTTTGGCTTAGTTTTTCGGATCTTTGCTGTGGAGGGACAGTGTGGTGCTTCTGACTGTAGTGCCATGTTGCTCATGGATTTTTGTTTTCTTTATGTTCAGATGAAATTCATTCTGAGTTACATTGCATCAACCAACAGAAAACAATGGAAATGACATTATGCATGACTTCCAAGGCTAGTTCATAAAAGAACATTAAGCTTCCACCTTGTTCACTAGTACATAGAGCTGCTATGTTAAAAGTTCAACTATTCTGAGGCTGCTACACTGAAGAGGCAACATTTAGGTGTTCTGGCTGACAGATCCAGCTGACACAAGCTTTCTAGGCATTCCATCAAAGTACAGACATCAAGTGAAGAAGGCCTCTTGGAAGTGGATTCTTCATCCCTAGCAGGCTTCAGAGATCAAGGAACAGAGGCAAACTATTCCTGCTGTGCTGTGTGAATTCTTGACGCACTGAATACATGGGCAAAATTAAATGTCTTAGTTTCGTTTTTTCTACTAAATTTTTGGTAGTTGTAATTTTGCTATAGGTAATTGAATCAGGAATGACTATCAGGTTGGTTTGACTTTATATCTTGATTCATTGTCCTGTTTTGCAGTCCACTAGGCCCTTTTCCATATCAACTGACATCGTAGGCATTACCTACTGCTTTATTTCTCTAACATCTTTCTTAGGAAAGCATTTCTTAAACAGCTTGCTCCTACTCAGTTTCTCTTTATTGCTCATTCATGGCATCATCGTGCTACAAAATCCTGGAGTTGAGCTGTATACAAATGGCAGCATATTGTTTGGAACAATAAGGCTTGTTTTTGGTCTCTGGTTCTGCATCTTTTCTACTGCAAATTAAGAACTATATAAATTTTTTAGCATAGTGATTAAGAAGTGGATCTCTGGTTTCAGAGGCAACAGCATCAAAGTTCCATTTTTTGCTGTTGTTGTTGTTGTCAGTTGTCAGGTGGCTCCATGGGCACAGTAGAACTGCTCCATAGAGTTTTCAAATTTGTGACCTTTCAGAAGCTAATCACAAGAACTGTCTTCCAAAGAGCCTCTGGGTGGATTCAAACCTCCAACCTTTCAGCTAGTAGTTGAGCCCTTAATCATTTACACCAGACAGGGGAACCTAATAGTCCACAATTTTGTGACGTTTCACTAATTGCCTAATGTCTGTAAAGCAACTGTTGTATGATAGAAGGAAAAGAGACTTCATCCTAAAATCAAATCCCTTATCTGCATTTACTAGTTGTATGAAATTAGAGAAGTTGTTTAAACTCCTTTTGATCTCAGTTTTCACATCTTTAAATTGGGGGCAATAATAGCTATTTCATGTTGTTGTTGTTATTAGGTGCCATCAAGTCTTTTTTGACTCATAGTGACTCCGTGAACTACAGAATGAAACACTGCCAGGTCCTGCACCATCTTCACAATCATTGTTATGCTTGAGCTCATTGTTGCAGACACTGTGTCAATCCATCTTTTAGAGGGTCTTCCTCTTTTTCACTGGCCTTCTACTTTATCAAACATGATGTTCTTCTCCAGGGACTGATCTCCCCTGACAACATGTCCAATGTAAAACATAATCTCGCCATCCTTGCTTCTAGGGAGCATTCTGGTTGTACTTCTTCCAAGACAGATTTGTTCCTTCTTTTGGCAGTCCGTGGTATATTCAATATTCTTCATCAACATCATTATTCAAAAGCGTCAGTCCTTCTTCGGTCTTCCTAATTCATTGTGCAGCTTTCGCATTCACATGAGGTTGTTGAAAACACCATGGCTTGGGTCAGGCTCCCCTTAGTCCTCAAAGTGACATCTTTGCTTTTCAACACTTTAAAGAGGTCGTTTGCAGAAGATTTGCCCAATGCAATGTGTCTTTTGATTTCTTTTTTTTAAATTTTTTACTGTACTTTAGATGGTTTACAGAATAGTTTCTCATTAAACAGTCAGTACACATATTGTTTTATGACATTGGTTAACAACCTCACGACATGTCAACACTCTCCCTTCTCGACCTTGAGGACTTTTTTTGGTGAAAATATATATAGCCAAAGTTAAATCATTTTGAAAGTTTCTACGTGTGCAATTCAGTGACATCAATTACATTCTACCAGTTGTGCTGCTCTTCTCACTATCCTTTTCCAAATTATTCCATCACCATTATTTTAAACTCACTGCCCCCCAGACTTCCCATCAAACCTTTTGCATTGCTGCTGTCATTTGATCTCACATAGATAATTCCTTTTTTTTTTGTTGTTGTTGTTTTTTTTTTTTTTTTTTTTTTTATTTCTTGACTGCTGCTTCCATGGGTGTTGATTGTGGATCCAAGGAAAATGAAATCCTTGACAACATCAATCTTTTCTCCGTTTTTCATGATGTTGCTTATTGGTCCAGCTGTGAAGATTTTTGTTTTCTTTATGTTGAGGTGTAATCCATATTGAAGGCTATGGTCTTTGATCTTCATCAGTAAGTGCTTGGAGTCCTCTTCACTTTCAGCAAGGAAGACTGTGTCATCTGCATATTGCAGGTTGTTAATGAGTCTTCCTCCAATCCTGCTGCCCTGTTCTTCTTCATATAGTCTGGCTTCTCGGATTATTTGCTTAGTATACAGATTGAATAGGTATGGTGAAAGGATACAACCCTGATGCACACCTTTCCTGACTTTAAACCATGAAGTATCCCCTTGTTCTGTCTGAACAATTGCTTTTTGATCTATGTACAGGTTCTGCATGAGCACAATTAAGTGTTCTGGTATTTCCATTCTTTACAGTGTTATCCATAATTTCCTATGATCCACACAGTCAAATACCTTTACATAGTCAATAAAACACAGGTAAACATCTTTCTGATATTCTCTGCTTTCAGCCAGGAGCCATCTGACTTCAGCAATGATATCTCTGGTTCCACATCCTCTTCAGAATCCTGCCTGAATTTCTGGCAGTTCCCTGTTGATGTACTGCTACAGCTGCTTTTGGATGATCTTCAGCAAAATTTTTTTTGCATGTGATATTAATGATATTGTTCAGTAATTTCTGCATTCAGTTGGATCATCTTTCTTGAGAATAGGCATAAATATGGATGTCTTCCAGTCAGTTGGCCAGGAAGTTATCTTTCAGATTTATTTGCATAGATGAGTGAGCACTTCCAGTGCTGCATTCATTTGTTCAAACATCTTGATTGATATTCCATCAATTCCTGGAGACTTGTTTTCCCCCAATGGCTTCAGTGCAGCTTGGACTTCTTCCTTCAGTACCATCAGTTCCTGATCATATGATACCTATTGAAATGGCTGAACATCGACCAATTCTTTTTGGTAGAATGACTCTGTTATTTCTTCCATCTTCTTTTGATGCTTCCTGCATTGTTTAGTATTTTCCCCATAGAATCATTCACTATTGCAACTCGAGGCCTGAATTTTTTGTTCATTTCTTTCAGTTTGAGAAATGCCAAGTGTGTTCTTCCCTTTTTGTTTTCTATGTCCAGCTCTTTGCACATGTCATTATAATACTTTACTTGGTCTTCTCTAGCCACTCTTTGAAATCTTCTGTTCAGTTCTTTTACTTCATCATTTTTTTCCTTTTGCTTTAGCTATTCAACGTTCAAGAGCAAGTTTCAGAGTCTCTTCTGACATCCATTTATTCTTTTCTTTCTTTCCTGTCTTTTTAATGACCTCTTGCTTTCTTCATGTATGATGTCCTTGATGTCATTTCACAACTAGTCTGATCTTTGGTCATTAGTCTTCAGCACGTCAAATCTATTATTGAGATGGTCTCTAAATTCAGGTGGGATATACTTAAGGTTGTACTTTGGCTCTGGTGGACCTGTTCTAATTTTCTTCAGTTTCAACTTGAACTTGCGTATGAGCGATTGATAGTCTGTTCCTCAGTGGGCCCCTGGCTTTGTTCTGACTGATGATATTGAGTTTTTCCATCATCTGTTTCCACAGATGTAGTCGATTTGATTCCTGTATATTCATTCCATCTAGCGAGGTCTACGTGTATAGTCCCAGTTTATGTTGGTGAAAAAAGGTATTTGCAATGAAGAACTCATTCGTCTTGTAAAATTTAATCGTGCTATCTCTGGCACCGTTTCTATCACCAAGGTCATATTTTCCAACTACCAATTCTTCTTTGTTTCCAACTTTCACGTTGCAATCACCAGTAATTATCAATGCATCCTGATTGCATGTTCAATCAATTTCAGAGTGCAGAAGCTGGTAAAAGTCTTCAGCTTCTTCATCTTTGGCCTTAGTAGTTGGTGCATAAATTTGAATAATAATCGTATTAACTTGCCTTCATTGTAGGCATATGGATATTATCCTATCACTGATAGCGCTGTACTTTAGGATAGATCTTGAAATGTTCTTTTTTGACTATAAATGCAACGCCATTCCTCTTCAACTTGTCATTCCTGGTAGAGTAGACCACATGATTGTCTGATTCAAAATGATTAATACCAGTCCATTTCAACTCAGTAATGCCTAAGATATCGATATTTATGCGTTCCATTTCATTTTTGATGATTTCCAATTTTCCTAGATTCATACTTCGTACATTCCACCTTCCAGTTATTAACAGATGTTTGTAGCTATTTCTTCTCATTTTCAGCCATGCCATATCAGCGAATGAAGATCCCAAAAGCTTAACTCCATCCACTTCATTAAGGTCGACTCTACTTTGAGGAGGCAGCTCTTCCCCAGTCATCTTCTGAGTGCCCTCCAACTTGGGGGAATAATCTTCCAGCACTATATCAGATAATGTTCCACCGCTATTCATAAGATTTCACTGGCTAATTCTTTTCAGAAGTAGACTGTGGGTTTCTGCTTCCTAGTTTGTCTTAGTCTGGAAGCTCAGCTGAAACCTGTCCACAGTGGGTGACCCTGCTAGCATCTGAATACTGATGGCATAGCTTCCAGCATCACAGCAACATGCAAGCCGCCAGGGTACAACAAACTGACAGACATATCGGGGAGCTATTTAATAGGCTGGTTAATATAATAGCTTGTGTAAAATATTAAACATAATTTGGTGTGTAAGTAAGGACTTAATAGGTATTAAAACCTTTGTCTTTAGTTCATGTTAAACTCATGAATGATTTGGGGAACTCTTAAGTAGGGACTTTTGCCATCTTAGATCAGAGAATAGAACATATAAAGTGTCAGAGGAAAAACATCAAGATTTTTCTTTAGGGAGAAATAGAAAAAAAAAAATCTTTACTGGTGATAATTTACTAGTGTTCAGAAAGGTAGAATAATCACAAAGTTAATATCTCTTGTCTTCTCTCTTAATATTTTACCCAGGCAATCCATCTAGGTTTATAAGAATGACCACAGGATCCAACAGAATCTACAATTTTATGACAATATAATATTTACATTTGTTACCCAAAAAGAAAATATATAACTCACTGAAAGCAACAGTTCAAAATGGCTTATTAAATTATTGAGTAATTTAATTTTTATTTTCCTTGGAAATATAGGTTACTCAAGTTGAAAGTACATTGTAAAAATGCTGTAAAAAGAGGAAAATAATGGAAACAGCACAATTGAACCATCATTTTGAGTTATATAAATGAGCTATAGGATTGTTGAAGTCAGAAAAGGAAGGGGGGGAAAGTATTTATTAAATTTGTGCTGCATGTTAGGCTGCAGACCAGATATTTTGCATATGCTAATTCAATGAAAACTCTATGGATCACAATGGTCCAATCTGCAACCAATCATGTCAATAGTGCAGAATCAGACAGCATTTCATTCTTTTGTGTATGGGGTCAGCATGAATCAAGGCGACTTGATGGCAGCAAACAACAATAAAATTCACTTCAAACTCATAACAAATTTATGGAGTAAATTCTGGTACTCCCATATTAAGGTAAGAAAACAGGCTCTGAGAGGTAAAAGATAATTGTCCTTGGTCACATAGCTAATGTTGGAGAGACCTATCAGCTTCTCCTCTCATTTCAGTCACACAAAGGTATTACAATTTTCCACCCCCTTTCCAGGTAGACAAGATTATGTTAGTAATTCTGAGCTGTGAGAAGAATGACTGATGTGGACTACCTCCTGGCTGATGCATTTAAAAGTAGGAATGAGCTCTTCCAGTGTTCCCTTCCCTTGCTACTTTGACCTAGGAGACATTTCAGATGGTGCAGCTACAAGACTCTGCCAGCAACCTGAAGCAATGAGTCTCTATAATGGCGGATAGTTGTCCTGGAGAGTTACCCTATCC
The DNA here is from genome assembly GCA_030035585.1 of Dugong dugon. Lineage (NCBI taxonomy): Eukaryota > Metazoa > Chordata > Mammalia > Sirenia > Dugongidae > Dugong > Dugong dugon. The sequence continues at coordinate 111,543,764 of CM057467.1, forward strand.
TACAGTAGATTTTGTGTGAACAAGAAATAAACCTCTGATATGTGTGACAAGATCCGAGGCCAGGTCATCTCGAGGACAAACTTTGCCCCTTTCCTCCCCTTTTCTCTCTTACAAAACCCTAGTCCCAGCCCTTAACTTACATTGAGTTTTTGCATGTGGATCCCATGAATTCTCCTTTTTGTGGATGTTTAGACAAGATCATACAGATGTTGTTTGGTCTCATAAGCTTTTTACCATCATTCTATTCAGACAGAGTAGTATGAAGTTCCTAAGGTGAGAGCCTTGCCATTTACCTAAGTTAGCTTGTAGGAAACTACTCAAGGAACACGTATGTGTTTTCAAACGTTTGCTCAACACTTGATGTTCACCTAAATGAAAGTATGGTTAAGTTCAAAACTGTATAATACCTTTGGTCTGTCAGTCAGAAGTGGTTAATCTGAAAGGTTTGTTGTAGTTCTGAGTACTCCCACAAGTAACTGAGAACAAGAGTGATTTTGAAAAATTCCTGGTTCCAAACAGCAAAACTATAATAAATAGTTCAGTCTTCTTAAATAGAGAGTGAGTCCCTTAAAGGCAAAGAATGAATATACTCAGCATATTAATGCTTGTCAGATTTTGCTTTGTGAGATGTTGAGCAATTTCAGACAAATTCATAAGTGCTTTTATTTGAAAACTTTGGAAAGCATTATATTTTTAAGCATATTATATTTTAAGACCAAGCGTCTATAAACCTGAGTTAAATTTCTCTTATTGACTTTCTGTACAAACTCGTAAAAGTCACACATTAACCAGGAATTCAGATTCCTAGTTTATAAAAAGAGTGAGGTACAATAGAATATGGTGAACTTGGTAAGTAATATAGAAAAAAATGGCAATCGTGCTAAATGTTTGGTGTGAATTTTATAGTCAGGAGAAATAAAGATCATTTCTTGTTTTCTGTCTATAGTACAACTATCACTGTGTTAATAGCTCCTAGTACTTTAATTGTACTTCTTAAGCAAAATAACACATTTGAGCCTATAACAATCAAATGTTCTCCCAAGTTCTTTGATTGTGTAATAGGATTGTACCCATACAGTATATATGATTTCTTCTTGGATACTAATCTTGGGAAAATGAAACAGCGAGGAATAAGCTCTGCTTTTGATACAGAGAAATAGAAGCAAGGATGGTGAGACTACTTTTTACATTCTTTGGACTTGTTATCAGGAGGGATCAGTCCCTGGCGAAGGACATCATGCTTGCTAAAGTAGAGTGTCCGTGCAAAAGAGGAAGACCCTCACTGAGATGGATTGACACAGTGGCTACAACAATGCACTCAAATTTAGCCATAATTCTTAGCATGGAGCAAGACTGGGCAGAGTTTTGTTCCATTGTACATTGGGTCGCTATGAGTCAGAACCAACTCAATGACACCTAACAACAACAACAACATACACTTTAAGAGAACTGAGCACTGAACAAGTAGTGGGCTACCTCTTTGGCATAATCCATCCTATATGGATGGTGACCTGATATCTGATCATCTTTCGGTTCCTTTGCAGTCCTGGAAAAAAGTCTTGGTAGAGGACCAAGGCAGTCAAGACATGGTCCAGGCAGAGTCATTTCTAATCCATCATCAGTCTTGTTAATTTTCGTGTGTAGAAAGCCTGAATGAAGAGTTCATCACTTTCAGAAACTAATAACAGAGAAGGAGGAAAAGCCCTTTCCCCCCAAATAACTGTACTACATGAGCTCAATTATATAGTTTACATGAGTGTGTGATGTTCCATTCCTTTTTCGAGCTAAAGGCAATCCAAAATATGCAGGTAGACTAGAGATAAGAATTGAGTCTCTGAGGCTAAGTTGTTGGTTGGGGGGGGGGGTGGCTAACATATTCTGTATAGAGAAAGCTGGCAGGCCAAAATCAAGCTTGAGCTAATACGCACAAAGACAGAAATTAGGAAGTAGGTAACCAAGATACAAGCAAAGGTACACGAAGATAGAAATTAGAAAAATCTCATATTTATTCACAGCTCAGTCTAAACCCCATCTCTTTCATAATTTTCCAAAATATCTCCTTTGGAAGAAGTGACCTCTTACACTATTCTTCACATGTATCTTGTTTCCTGATCATAATTGAAAGATGTAGCCTGAATTAGACAAATAAGAGTTAAAGGGAGTGTATACAAGTGAGTTTATATTGCGAATAATGGTGCATTTTGATGACTCTTTTCTAATGTCAGGTGTTTGATATGTGGGTAAATCATCCTGATTTAAAGATACAGGATTCATGGACATAACCTTTGAATGGTACTTTGCTTCTGAAGACAAATGCAATCTGGATATGTGATGATGCTTTTGACTGTATAATGAGCAAGTGAACCAATGAACCATTAAACCAGATAATGAATCAGTGTTGGGTCTGATTACACTTTAAATGCATATTAACTATTTAACCTCAAGTGGAAGTAGTATTGGGAAAGATTCTAAAATGGTTTACAAGTTTGATATAAATAGGCAGAAATCTTTAAAATCTAAGCAAAAGGAGATAGCATGTGCAGTGTACCAAGCCAACTGACAAACAGTAGGCTTCTAATAAATGTTGTTTTCCTTTTTATTAATCTGTGACCATATTTGAGCTTATGCCAGATAATAATGGTTGTGGATACAAAATTGTTGATCAAATTTGGTTTACAAATTATCCAAATTTATGGGCCTAAAAGCCATAAAAATGTTTAATCACCTAAATTTTTAACATATGTTATGAATTGAATTAGGGCCCCCAAAAAGATATGTTGATATCCTAAACCCTGGCACCTGTGAATGTGACCTTGTTTGGAAATAGGGTTTTGAAGATGTTAACACAAGGTTGTACTGGATTATGATCAGTCCTAAACCAATATGAGTGATGTCCTTATAAAAGCGGAGAAGAAACACAAAGAGACACATAGAGAGAAGACTGCCATGTTATGACAGAAGCAGAGATTGAAGTTATGATGCAATTGCAAGTTAAAGAATGCCTGGGGCCACCAGAAGTTGGGAGATATAAGAAAGGATCTTTCTCTAAAGTCTTTAGAGAGTGCATGGCCCTGTTGACACCCTGAATTTGGACTTCTAGCCTCCAGAAATGTGAGACAATGCATTTTTGTTGTTTTAATCCACCCAGTTTGTGGTATTTTGTTATGGCATCTCTGGGAAACCAGTATAATGTGCTATATTATGTGGTTATTGTTAGGTGCCATCACTCATAGCTACCCTACATACAGCAGAAAAAAACACTGCCCGGTCCTGCACCTATACTATAAAATAGCTGAAATCTTACTCAACCTACATTTTTATGCAACCAAAGTGACAGACTCAGTTTACTTAAATTAAAATAATATTTATTTCATCATTGAATGCTGGCTCCCCAAATATCATCCCAACAGCCTGTTTATAAGATAAAGTCGAGTCCATTGCTTACTGTCATCACAAGAGAAACCACCACCTACAGAGCTTTGGCAGTGTCTCAGAGGAGCAAAGGAAAGGTCAGAATTTTTTGATAATTGGGAGTTTAGTTTAAGGAGAGTATTTCTATATGGTGACACAATCAAGATTGAAAACGGATCATGATGAATTGTGGTGTTGGCGAAGAATACCGAATATACCGTGGACTGTCAGAAAAGTGAACAAATCTGTCTAGGAAGAAGTACAACAAGAATGCTCCTTAGAAGCAAGGATGGCAAGACTACATTTTACATACTTTGGACATGTCAGAAGGGATCCATCCCTAGAAAAGGACATCATGCTTGGTAAAGCACAGGGTCAGTGAAAAGGAGGAAGGCAATGGGCTCAAGCATAACAACGATTGTGAGCATGGCACAGGACCGGGCAGTGTTTCGTTCCGTAGTACATAGGGTCGCTATGAGTCGGAACTGACTTGATGGCACCTAACAACAACAACAACTCGTCCTTGGTGGAAACAGCAGGGTTATGATTTTGAGACAATTTTTTTTTTTTAATTTTGAGATTGCAAATTGTCTGTTTATGTTTCCTGTTGAAGAGTTTAGAGTTTGAGTCTTTCAGGATGTTCCTGTAATGAACAATCAAGTCATTTGCCTAACGTAAGACTTTCAGAAAAATCAAATCATGCTAATAATGACAGTGCAACAGCAAAGTCAAGCTGATATAGATAGGAAGGTTAGTTTGGGTTTTCAGTGTCTGGGCTGAGAGTGTAGGTTGATGTTTTCATTTCTCAGTAGGATTCCTACCTGCTGTATGCAAGGAATAACATAATTAATAGAATTGTGTTTGTCCCCCAGGGTCTCACAGATTTGTGAAGAAACAGAAAACACTAATGATTATAGCACTGTGACATTGTAGAACAAGTTGCCAAGGGAGTTCAGAAAAAGACATTCAACTCTAGTAGGAAAGAGTAGTAAAGTTTTGTCTGAAGATTTAGTATCCCAGCTAAGTTTTGAAGGGCAAGTAGGAGTAACTAAGTTAATGCAGAAGAGCTGAGATGTAATAGTCCAGGGAGGAAAAACAGCAGGTGCAAACTCAGACAGATATGGAAGAACACAGGGAGCTCAGAGAATCAGTTTGGTTTGACTGATAAGTTAGATTCAAATGGAGGAGTGGTTGGAGCATGAGAAACCTTGAAAGCTGTACTAGTATTTTGGCTTTATCCTATAGGTAAAGGGGAATAATTGTATTTTAAAATGAATAATACAGTTAATTGCTGAAAAACTGACATCTAGATTCTATTCTTTAGTCCTGGAAGCTGAACATTCTGAATTAAGAAGGTCTGGCTTCCCACTAGGGCATATGAACCCTAACAAGAATAGGACTTTTTGTATGCTTTTCATAGCACTGTTATAATGCTGATTGAGAATCTGCCTGCAGTAAAGCCAGAAATATCACAATTACATTTGAGTAAGATGGATATGATAAGTCTCCCACAGCGTTCACAGGGAGAAAAGAGAATAATAGACTATCATCCAAACTATGTCAAATTACACAGGACTTTAAGTGACATTTTACTTGTCTTGGACTACTTCAGGATTAAGCTCAAAGGAAGATATATAACAATGGACAAAGAAAGAGAATTTAAAAGGAAATAAAACAGTACACATAAAAGTAATGGGGAAAGAATGGCCATGAGAAGATTGCATTGCTTGAATACATATTTATTAATCAGATATTAATTGACTAAACAATGTTTATTAAGTACCTCCTATGTTCCAAACACTCTTACAAATGTTGAGGAGATAAACATGAATAAGTCCGAGTTGTTGCCTTGGGATACTTCACAAGCTCTAAAGAGGGGTGATTCAACTTTATCTCTCTTGTAGAGTATATTTATTAAACATATAGGGATAGAAAGTGTAGCTATAAAAGGGAAGGAGAGAATTAAGGCATTAACTGGAAGTAAGAGGGTTTTGGTAAATAAGATTCCTTTTAATGTGTGAGATATCTAAGTCTATTTAAATGTAGTGACACTGGAGAAAATGGGATCTAGAGAAGAGGAAGAAGGTGAGAGATGAACAGATCTAGGGTTGAAGCTTTGTGGGTAGGTGTGTCAGAAAGAAAACAAGAAAAAGAGGTAAGAATATTGACAAGAAATTAGTTGAAGAGATTTATGATGAATTCTCAAGTGGAAAAGGAATGACGTAAACTCCAAATAGGATTAATATATAAAAGCAAATAGAAGAATGAAAAGATTTCAAGTTATGATAATAGAGTAACAAATGAAAGATATGTTCAGTTTTGGACATTTTAAAATGGCAATATCCTGCCCAACTTGACTTTTAGTAGATCTAAGTCTTGATGACTGGAAGGATATGAGGCTGCATCAAATGTAAAAGTGATTTATTTATTTATTTATTTATTAATACTGGATCATAATAAATTCTAGGGCTTGGTCTTGGAAGTATGTGACTAAACGAGAGTTAAGGTAATTATTATGCAGTAAGTGACCGTATATTCTGTTGTTGTTGCTGTTTTTCCTAAAAAAATTATGGTTTGCTGCTGTCTTGGTTCAGTTATTAATAGCATGCCTGTTCACTGTGAGAACTGCCCCCATTAGGACAATTAATTATGAATAGTTCTACTTACTGGAATTGAAGTCATCAGAACACTAGAGACTGGTGTTTGGAATGGGTCATCCAGATGAACACTGATGTCACCAAACATAATTGCAGTACCTGGACTAGAAAGAGAATTTGGAGACAGATTAGAAAGTTTTCTGTACTTAGTTAGGACCATTTGTTAAACGATCAAGGTAACAGTAGATGAAGAGCATTAATTATTGTCTAAATATATGGCAAGATACTCTTGTAAGTGGAAACTTTTCTCTTTTTTTTTTTTTTAACATATAGAGGGATTAATATACCCTGAGTTATACCTGGCTACTCACTGATCTTCCTTCATGCCCATAAATTGTAGGAGAATGAATAGCATAGACTCGAAAATATATAAAAACCAACAGTTGCCTCCAGGTTGATTCTGACCCATGGCAACTTCTTGTGTGTCAGAGTAGAACTGTGCTCCATAGGGTTTTCAATGACTGATTTTTCAGAAGTAGATTGCCAGGCCTTTCTTCTGAGGCACCTCTGTATGGCCTTAAACCTCCAATCTTTTGGTTAGCAGTCAAGAACATTAATCATTTGTACCACTCAGGTGCAGGGGAAATAGCATCCTTCAGAGACCTGTGTTTTAGCTAGTCCGAGAAGCTTAAAGGAGCATAGGAAGAGATTTCAGAAATTCTAGGAGGCAGAGAGGTAGAAGAAAGGCCCAAGGGAAGGTTAGAGTGGGTAATAGAAAGCACTGAACAGTAGAACAATATGATTAAGAGATAGCTTTTAAAAGATCATTGATTATATTTACTAATATTTTAGGTAGTGACCAAGCATAATAAGCCTGTGAAGCATTATAGGCTTAAGTGAACATAAGCTTTTCCAAAGAATTGATTCTAGCAGTCACCTGTAGGTGGAAAATATGTAAAGGATCTTGCTCAGACCTCTCAAAATAGGTCTGCTGTAGCTTAAACTGACTTCACCTATTTGGGAGACTAGTTTAGGTGGTCCAGTAGGCAATGGGACAAATCAATTTCCAAGACTGTCATTTCAAATTGGAAATAGCTGTAATTTAAAGAGGATAAGAAGAAGATGACCTTTGAAAAGAGTTAGTAGGACTCCAAGGACAGGTTCAAAACAAAAGTGATTTTAGAAGAGATGATTTCCTTTGGATATGTGTTCAATTGTGGGTAGGATATTCAAGTAGAAAAATCTGCAAAATTTAAAAATGCCAGATTCCACATTCTGTAAAAAGTCTCCCTAATTTATGGGAAACATTTGAAAACCATTTGCTTTGAGTAAAGAATTGAAATTATGGTAATAAAAAGGAGGGAAGGAGTGTAAGGGAGAGATGAGAGAACGGAAGGAAGCAGGAGAAGGGAAGAGGGGCCATGTATCTGACTGTCTGTAGTTAAGTGTCAGTGTTAAGTAAAAAATAAAATAAAACAGAGAAGTTGAAGAAATAGAGAAAACAAACAAACAAAATAATAGAATAGTGCCCTTGAAAGCAAACATCTAACATCAATAAAACAGAATATTGGCACTGTGAAATCCAAGAGCAATCACAGTGAATGAGAACTATGTCTTGAGAGGAATAGGGTCTTTCATAAAAATCTTTTACAAAACAAGAGCCGGTAAAAGTTTTTTTTTGTTTTTTTTTCCCCCCAGTAGGCTTTATATACCATTGGGCTTCCTATAATGAGATGGTGTTGCTGATGATGATTAGAACTCCACATGCACTTAACACTGACAAGATTAATAGGCTGTCCCATACTGAGTGAGTACAAAGACAGCCCTGTTGTTTGTGGATTCTGTAGCAGCACAGGCTGCATTAAATTTGAGCTTCACAGTCTGTCTCGTTCTTCCTTTCATTCTCTAAACAAATATTTATTGAACTTGTATGAACAAGATATAGACTGATCACTTTCTTTCAGAAAACTCTTCTATTTCTGATGATTAAATAGTACATGTCTTTTTTGGAGGACAATCGAGGTGTGGTATTTTTGGTTGTTTTTCCCTATATGCTATTGGCAGAAGTTGACTACCCAATGTGTATTTTAACTGTTTTTAATTCCCATTCACATTATTTCACGCAACTCCCTTTATTTGTCGGTGTGCATCATTATGCATGAAAATATCCTCATTTTGCTTGTATTGGATCATGTATGTTTGCATATCTGATGGGACACAATCATCAGCAAATAACAATTTATGGGTGATTATCTCAAGGACCTCTGATTATTATTGCAACTATTGATTTGAAAATGGGTTGCAAAGTGGGAACAGAAAATGCTTCTGAGTCTTTGAGTCCTTAAAATATTGAAACAGAGCACAAAACTTGTGTCAAAGAGTACAAATCCCCCTGTCAAGATGGTCCACTTAGATTAGCATTTCCCGACATGCAGAAGACTAAGATACAGGATGGCAAATCGTTAAAGGCTTTCTAGTCAACCAGAAAATGTTGGATTAGGACAAGTTAAACAGATCTCTATCCTGCAAGACTTCTTAAAGTCTTTAATTTGGTAATTTGAAATATCATCTCCAAACAAGAGGCAGAATTGTTAAAAGTTATTTGACCTGAAAACTCTAATCAGATATTTTAGTGGTATTTGTGTTTCATGGAATAGATTTTGTGAAATCTCTACTTTGACAGAAATGATGTATTATCTCATAAAGTTGTTCCTACAGGCTTTTAAAGAACGGAACCAGTAAAAGGACCTATGATAATGCAACTCAATTATAAGTGTTTAATTGATGTGTCTCTCATTTCAAATAGAACACACACATAGGCAAAGTAAAATCAATGAAAATTGTGATACCAGTACTAAATTATACAAGTTTTAACCTTCTAAACTTATTATTTTCTAAAATTCAGTAAAAAAAAAAAAAATGTAGATAATAGAGCATGCTAGTTGTGTACTGGTTAAAAGCTATGGCTGCTAACCAAAATGTTGGCAGTTCGAATCCACCAGGCGCTCCTTGGAAACTCTGTGGGGTAGTTCTCCTCTGTCTTGTGGGGTCAGTATGAGCCGGAATCGACTCGATGGCAATGGCTTTAGTTTTCTGGTTTTAGCTAAGGACATGTGCTAAGGAAATAGCCCACCTTTGAACAATTTTGAGTTCAACATCTACTGTGTAGATGTGGGTAACTCTCATAAACTTTTCCATCTTTAGTTCTTCTCTGGAAAATAGAAATAGTAATGGCATCGAACCTTACAAAATGATTTAATAAATATGAAACGGAAGTGTCTGCTTCTAAAATTGCACAAGCAATGTTACAAATTATATTATTCTTATAATATACAAAGGCATTGTGTTAAGCTCTATAAATGAAGCACATTAGCATTACAGGTTGCAAAATTAAATTCAGAAAGGCTATATGTTGGGTAGACTAGTTTTCTAATTTGAGTGTTTTTTTCAATATTGTGCAACTGAAGAATTTGATGTATTATGCAATTAAAATCATAGTCATATTATGTACTATGCAAATAAATTAAGCCTCAGAAGAAACTTAATGTTATTTAATAAACATGGATAAATTACTTCAGACAAATTGTTACTTGTTTTGAGCCATGATTCCAAACTAAGAAGATTATTATTTATATGTAATATGGAAAGAAGTTACTTTTCTTTATTTTCCTTCAGCTTATTTCACAGGCCCAAGCACAATTTGTTTAAATAGGGAAAGTGAGGCACAGAGAGGTAGGATAACTTGTCCAAGGCTACATAACTAATAATTAACAGAGCTTAAATTTGAACCTGGCTCCATATGATTTCAAAGTAACTACAACCTTACACTACTTTCTGTGATATCAAAGGATTTTTAGCACATGTAAAAGAGACATGTCAAGTAGATAACAGAGCTCTTGTATAGTTGTATAACCTGAGTCACTAGGAGGAGAAGAAAAACATTCTTTTTGGGGTGCCATATTCTGAAATTTTAGTAACTTGACCTATAAACAAGAAATTACTTCAGATAGTCTTTCACATTCATCAAACTTTCAACACTTGGGCATAGAGCTTTAGCTCGTTTACATAAGAAATAAGATTCAAAACAATGCACTGCTTGAAAAATGTAGAGGCTAATTGGCTAAGTCTCCAGGTGCTACCTTGAAAAATTTAGGAGTTAATATCCCCTAGGAAAAATTTCATCCAGCTGACTTTGATTAGGGAATAGCGCAGTCAACTTGTAAACCTTCTGAAAAGCCTGCATGTCTCCTGACTTGTGAATAATTAGTCAATTTTGTTTTTGGTGGCTTCTGTCCAGTAGCTATGGAGTACAAAGGAAGGACAAAGAACATAGATATACCAGAAAGAAAAATATGCACTTTCTCTATCAAATATAGGGTGTTAAATAGGTCTCTGGTTATACTAATCTTGAATATAATAATAAAAAGAGTCACCAAACTATATTTAATTGATATGCTTTTCAAATGTTTTTATATTTTATTTCCAAGTTTACAACGACATGAAAGGAACACGTGTATCCATAAACAAGAGAGAGTGATAGACTAACTACTCATGTTAAAATATAAAACAAAAATACTTGTATTTTCGTTCAATTCTTCCAGAATAGTTTTTCACTTCTGCTGCATGTCAAACACGCCTTATTTCAATATTAGTTATTTGCAAGTGTAGATTTGTTAAGTATATTTATTTATTTAGGAGCTGAGATTAGCCAGGTTCAGTTTAAATCACCTATTTGTCACTATTTAATTCCTAATAGAAATTATATCAATACTCCAGGTATGAGAGAACTATTTAATTTCTACAATTTCCCCATTTGTGTGCCTTATAATTATTCTAAACTTTTGCTTAGAGCTCACCCATTTGCCCCTCTAGTACATACCCAACATACCTACACTCAAATGATGATGCCTTAATTCATCCTAGAGAATTCAATAGATACTACCATAACTGAACATGTGTCCTTAGGGAAAGTCAGTATTCAGGAAAGGCTAATCATAATTAAGAAAATAAAAAGTTTCTATGAAAAAACCGGATGAGAACTATGATATGCATTACAAAACATTATGTTCCCTCTTTTAAACCACTTGTGCCTTACACCTTCTCCTCTTCTTTTTTTCTTAATTAGTTAAATAAAACTACCAGCTGAATAAACACACAAATCATACTCAACCTTCAAAATAATTAAGTATGTACATATCTTTCGGCAGAAATTTCCACTTCTAGCCATTTATTCAACAGAAATCACTACATACGTACGTAAGGATGTTACATACAATGATTGCCAATGAAGAATTGTAACAGTAAAAAGTTGGAAAGTACCTAAATTTCCATTTATGGGTTTTTATTGAAAATTCTTAGGATCATCTATAAAGTGAAGCGTTATAAAACCATTAAAAAGAAGGAGAACTAAATCAACTGACATAGAATGACGATTAAGAAATAGTTACAGGTGGACAAAAGGAAAAGTAGAGTATGTAACACATAGGAATATACATATTCAAAAAGTTTGGAAATCACTATTTCATATCTGCTTAGTAAAACATATTAATTGTGGTTAACTCTGTGAAAAGATAGAATTTTAGAGGCTTTCAATTTCTACTCCCTATATTTCTGCAGATATTTTTAAAGAAAAATATATCATTTCTCTAATAAAAATAATAAAGACAGAGAGACTGATGGAGAAAATAGATTTTAAATAGTATGCTGATAATGACAGTGACTTTAAACAAGTATATTTAGAGGACTCTTAGTTGTTTATGATGACTAACCACTTTTTATTCTTCTTTATAGAGTAACAATCCATTGAGACACACTGACACATGTTAATTTTTTGGTGATGCCATGTTTTTTCACTAATGGAATGGATGCTGAAACATCATTTGTTGGTAGTTTTTTATTAATTGAAAAAATTGGGTACCAACTGCAAGGGGGCCGTATTCATCCTATGTTCCATGAAGTTCATCAACACGGTACATATAGGTCCCATGGACCAGGAAGGATACCACAAACTGTTTTCAGGGAAGTGAGTAATTTATAAAAGATGTCATCAGGGAGGTGACTAATGCAAGTGGACCATATCGGTCCCATGTACGTATAGGTCCCATGGCCCAGGAAGTACATCAGGAACAGTTTTCACTCCACAAGTAACTCATTTTCTTGAAATATTGCTGAATGTTGGTAACTGTACCTTTCCGATAACACAAAGAAAATAGTAAACATACTTGCAAGCCTTACCTCCCTGTAAAGAAGCCAAAAGACATGAAAGTTTCACACAATCGCTCCTTTGGGAAGAATCCCTTCATACAAATGACTCTCACCACTCAAATGTGGTGCAGACCAAATTCCTTGTTTTGTAGGTAGTTAAGCCAGTATCTGCCACAACACCAGAACGTACTTGTTTTTGTTGTTGTTAGGAACTGTCAAAATGCTTCCAACTCACAGAGACCACATATACAACAGAATGAAACACTACCTGGTCCTGCCCCATCAGCACAATTCTTGTTAGGCTTGAGCCCATTGTTGCAGCCATTGTGTCAATCTATCTCGTTGAGGATCTTCCTTGTTTTCTCTAACCTTCTACTCTACCAAGCATGATGTCCTTCACCAGGGACTAGTCCCTTTTTAACATGTCCAGAGGACGATGAAACAAAGAAGTCTCATCATCCTCGCTGCTAATGAGCATTCTGGCTGTACTTCTTCCAAGACAGATTTCTTTGTTCTTCTGGCAGTTCATGGTATATTCAATACTCTTCACCAACACCATGCTTCAAACGCATCAATTCTTCCATCTCCCTTATTCACTGCCCAGATTTCACATACATATGAGGTGATTGAAAACACCACGGCTTGGGTCAGACATATCTTAGTCCTTGAAATGACGTCTTTGATTTTTAACATATTAAAGGGATCTTTTGTAGCAGATTTGCCCATGCAATGCATCATTTGATTTCATGACTGCTGCTTCTATGGGCATTGATTGTGGATACAAGTGAAATGAAATCCTTGACAACTTCAGTTTTTTCTCTGTTTATCATGATATTGATTATTGGTCCAGTTGTGAGGATTTTTGTTTTGTTTATGTTGAGGTGTAATCCTTAATGAAGGCTGTGGTCTTTGATCTTCATTAGTAACTGCTTCAAGTCCTCTTCACTTTCAGCAAGCAAACTTGTTTCATCTGCATATTGCAGGTTGTTAATGAGTCTTCCTCCAATCCTGATGCCTCATTCTTCTTCATATAGTCCAGCTTCTCGGATTATTTGCTCAGCATACAGACTGAATAAGTATGATGTAAGGATACAACCCTGATGCACACCTTTCCTGACTATAAACCATGCAGTATCCCTTTGTTCTATTCAAACGACTACCTCTTGTTCTAAGTACAGATTCCTCATGAGCATAATTAAGTATTCTAGAATTCCCATTCTTCGCAATGTTATCCATAATTTTTTAATGATCTACACAGCTGAATGCCTTTGCATAGTTAATATAACACAGGTAAACATCTTTCTGGTACTGTCTGCTTTCAGTCAGAATCCATCTGATATCAGCAATGATATCCCTCATTCCACATCTTCTTCTGAATCCAGCTTGAATTTCTGGTAGTTCCCTGTCAATGTACTGCTGCAATTGCTTTTGTATGATCTTCAGCAAAATTTTACTTGCATGTGATATTAATGATATTGTTCGATAATTTGCACATTCTGTTGGATCACCTTTCTTTGGAATGGGTACAAATATGGATCTCTTCCAGTCAGTTGGCCAGTTAGCTGTCTTCCAAATTTCTTGGCATAGATGAGTGAGCACTTCCAGCACTGCATCTGTTTGTTGAAACATCTCAGTTGGTGTTCTGTTCCTGGAGCCTTGTTTTCCACCAATGCTTTCAGTGCAGCTCGGACCTCTTTCTTCATTACCATTGGTTCTTGACCGTATGCTACCGTCTAATATGGTTGAATGTCAACCAATTCTTTTTGGTACTGTGACTCTGTGTATTCCTTCAATCTTCTTTTGATGCTTCCTGCATCCTTTAGTATTCTCCCTGCAGAATCCTTCAGTATTGCAACTCAAGACTTGAATTTCTTCTTCAGTTCTTTTAGCTTGAGAAATGCTGAGTGTGGTCTTCCCTTTTGGTTTTCTATCTCAAAGTCTTTGCACATTTCATTATAATAATTTACTTTGTCTTCTTGAGCTGCCCTTTGAAATCTTCTGTTCAGCTCTTTTCCTTCATCATTTTTTCCATTTGCTTTAGCTACTCTATGTTCAAGAGCAACTTTCAGAGTCTCTTCTGACATCCATTTTGGTCTTTTCTTTCTTTCCTGCCTTTTTAATGACCTCTCACTTTCTTCATGTATGATGTCCCTGATGTCATTCCATAACTCATCTGACAGAACGTCCTAAAGTGACTCGAATGCCTGCCCATAAACCTCCAGGTGTGGAAAATATGAGTGGTAGTTTCATCTACCAGTGTACATGAAAGAGTTAAGGAAATTTTCTCATTTTAAAAAATAAAAACAACTATGTGTGTATGTATATGTGTACACACATACACATATGTTTGCATGTGTATCTATGTCTAGACATCAGAAGGAATTTTTCTGAAGTAGATAAGATGAACACATTATCTGTATTCTCCTTCTACTCCTGCTATTTAGATGACTTCTTTTCTCCACTTAAGCCAGAGGCATATACTTAGCCAGTTAAAACAATGGCAGCAAATCCATGCAGGTCTGTTGATTAGTTGATGGCATTTCAGACGTTCTACAGTCCATCCAATGGAACCTGTGAAGACTTGCTGTTTGATTACTCTTCTGATTCCAAAAACCACTACTAAAATATTTCTAGGCAGTTAAAGTATATCTTGAGTCATTTGCTATCTATGCTGCTATTGTGTTTTGAAAAGTTCCACCAACAAGTAAGCCCAAATACAATTTATTTATGTGGGAAAAAAAAAAAAATACTCTCAATGCTGAAGTATCACTCTGCTGTAACAACCATAGCCAGGGCTGAGGATTTCTCCAACTCAAATAAATTAATTAGTGGAACCATCAATTAATTTGCAGTCATTTATCAGAAAGGCTTAATGACTCTGACATAGGCCCATATCTCATTTCACAACCTGCAGTATTATCTCTGATCCCTGCAGCTGCTCCTTGTTGTTCTGCAGAACACCAGCATGCCCACAAAATGTTTGTCAGAATCAGTGTCCCTGGGCTTTCCACATCTCTGGGGCAGGGACCTGGCAGAGAACTAGGCCAGCTGATGTGGCCACAATGCCAGCCTTTCTCTTTTCTGTCCAGTCCTTTTGGCCTATTTACATGACAGTAGCAGATGGTCCCCTACTCTCAGATGTTTTGCAAATTTCAAAAAAGGAAAAAAAGAAATGTCTCACTGCTCTCGTTCCATTTTTCATGTTGAAGAAAGGCGAGATCCAGAATGAGAGTTGTCCACGGAAACGTGTACCTCAGCGAAAATGCTAAAACATCAATCCTTGCCTCCTCTAAAGGAAAAAGGAATTATGTACTAGGTAGTTTTCACATGTCATTTGTATAGTCTTATTTAATAGCTTACTGTGTTCTGTATTCCGATTCTCTTAAAAACATACAGATAGATGAAAGAACATGAAAGAGTTCTGTCTCCTTTGTAAAGTTTGGGTTTACACTCAAATAGTTTATTTTCTCTGGAAAAAAAATAATTCCAAAAGAAAACTAAAAGGTAGATCCACACTCTCACTCTTTTTCTGTAAAGTGTTATTGAAAATGTCCACTTTCTGTACTTTTGCACTCCTACCACAATGACCCCAATTCCTCACTGCCACTATCTTCAGTACAAACTTGGATTTTACTTGTAAATTCCCTACTTGTAATCTCCAAATTTAAAATCAGCAATTGTTTTCACATTGCGTTACCACCTTTAAAGTTTTTGGAAAGCTGTACAATGTAAGGCAAAAGAATAACGAAGCTGTTGCTTGTTGATTACAACTGAAGTGATCTTCCACATAAGGTGTCTGGAAACAAAACTTATATTGTATGTCAAGAAGTTCTCTCTGATTTTGGCCTTCACAAGTTTACCTGAACCAAGAGAAAGAGGCCAAATTTCACTTGTTATCTATTACATATATAGAAAATGGACAAGGCAATATAAAGATACAAATTCTAAGAATTCGGATAATCTAGGAGGAAGGAGTCTGTGAGTGTGAGAGAGAGAAAAAAAGAGATTGATTGGTGGGCTAAAGGAACATCCAGGTAGCTAAAATGTCAAATAGGGGAAAAGTGTCTGGGAGTTTAGGAAACGGGAATCACAAAATGAGATGAATCGTATCATGGAACCTAACAAAAGAATCTGGAGAAACCTGGGTAGAGACTTATGGAGGATGGCTCATACGATTTACATGTTCATCTACCCCCTTTGCAAAACCCATAGAAAACCAAAACTAAACCTATTGCCTTCAAGTCAGTTGTGACCCTATAAGATAGAGTAGAACTGCCCCATGGGATTTCCAAGGCTGTAAACTTTACAGAAACAAACTTCCACATCTTTCTCCCATGGAGAAGCTGGTGGGTTCTAACTGCTGACCTTTTGGTTAGCAGCCTAGCAATTAACCACTGTGCCACCAGAGCTCTTTCCATAGAAAACACCAGGTAACACTGGGTATTATTTCTTCCCAAGAATGCATTCAGTGTCAGAACCCTTCTCAATACGGCGGTCCCAACAGTCATCACAATCTGATAGAGTCAATAATAACATCTCTTAATTCATAACACTTAATGTACTTCAAAGTACTTACACAGACATCATTTCATTTGATCATCACCACAACCCTATTGGGTAGGTAAGACAGGTTTGACTATATACGACTTAACAATATTAGAAAAGAAAACTGGTAGGAGGAATAATATTCTCAAATTCTTATGGACATTTGGAGGCAAAAGCTAGACTGTGACCTAGGTCAGTGTTTCCCAACTTTAAATTTTTTTTTCTAATCACTCCTGCTAGGGAGTATTTTTGGATATTTTTTTCATAATCATCCCTCCTCCTGAAATCTTAATTCCACAGAGATGCTGTATACTTATTTATATAGTATATGTTTATTTGTGCTTTATACATAGACAGAATAAGATTTTTTTTCTACCCAAGAATAATTTTTACTCTGTTGGGAGTTATATCACCTTTTTAAGAATGCATGGCCTAGATGAGCAATTACCACTACTGCATGATATCTCACATACCACAATTGCCTATTTTGACATTTCTGTGGAATATACTTGCTTATATAATCTGCATGACCAATCATATTACCATTTTAGAGATGAGAAAATCAAAGCCTATAAAGTATAAATGCCTTATCAAATGATACATATCTACTACATGGTAGAGAAAGGATGCAAGCCAAATACGCCTGCAAGACGGTCTGTGTTCTATCAGTACAACATATTACAAAAGACCTTTCAGTATTTTATACGTACAGAGAATCTTGCTATTGTAAGTAGAAAAATACTTTCACAGCTACTGAGTATAATATACTCTCCCAGTGTCCTAAAGAAAATCTCTGATCAAAGAGAAAATTCTCTGATCAAACAGAAAAAAAAAAAAATCTCTAATCAAAGTCGATAAACTGCTCTCCTAAACACATTGAGGGCAGAGATATATAGTTTATCTGTTTCTTAGCACCTCACAAAGGATCTGACACTACAGTAGTTGTCCAGAAAACATTTGTTGGATCTCTCAAAGAATGAATGACTAAACCAATGACCTATTTTTCTTACACACAAAATATGAAATAAGGATACACTTTTCTTCTTTTTCTTATTGATTAGGGAGTATGTGATTCACAATGGAGGAAAAGAATGTATCAAAACACAGAACTAAATGCTATTGTCTGTAGGTCTATAATAAACTGATAACAAGGGCCCCTTCTAAAATTTTGCTGAAGATAATTCAAAAGCGATTGCAGCAGTACATCAACACGGAACTGCCAGAAATTCAAGCAGGATTCAGAAGAGGATGTGGAATGAGGGATACCACTGCTGATGTCAGATGTACCTTGGCTTAAAGCAGAGAATATTAGAAAGATATTCACCTGTGTTTTCTTGACTATGCAGATGCATTTGACTGTGTGGATAATAAGAAATTATAGATAACATTGTGAAGAACGGCAATTCCAGGACACTTAATTGTGCTCATATGGAACCTTACATAGAACAATAAGCAGTCATCCAAACAGAACAAAAAGATACCACATGGTTAAAAATCAGGAAAGGCGTGCATCAGGATTGTATCCTTTCACCAAACTTATTCAATCTGTATGCTGATCCAACCGAATGTGGAAATTATCAAATAATATCATTAATACCAGATGCAGGTAAAATTTTGGTGATGATCATTCAAAAGCGGTTGCAGCAGTACATCGACAGGGAACTGCCAGAAATCCAAGCCGCATTCAGAACAGGACATCAGGAAAGGTGTGACAGGGTTGTGTCCTTTCACCATACTTATTCAATCTGTATGCTGAATAAAATAATCCGAGAAGGTGGACTATATGAAGAAGATCACAGCATCAGGATTGGAGGAAGACTCATTAACAACCTGTGATATGCAGATGAAAAGATCTTGCTTGCTGAAAATGAAGAGAACTTGAAGCACCTACTGATACTGACCAAAGACTACAGCCTCCAATATGGATTACACCTCAGCATAAAGAAAACAAAAGTCCTTACAACTGGACCAGCAAGCAACACCATGATAAACAGAGAAATTATTGCAGTTGTCAAGAACTTCATTTTACATGGATCCACAATCAATACCCGTGCAAACTGCAGTCGACAAAGCAAATGACGCATTGCTTTGGGCAAATCTGCTGCAGAAGACCTCTTTAAAGTGTTAAAAAGCAAAAATGGCACTTTGAGGACTAAGGTGCGCCTGACCCAAGCTATGGTATTTTCAGTAGTCTCATATGCATGCAAAAGTTGGACATTGAATAAGAAAGACCAAAGAAAAATTGTTGCCTTTGAATTACGTTCTTGGCAAAGAATATCAAATATACCATGGACTGCCAGAAGAACTAATAAATCCACCTTGAAAGAAGTACAGCCAGAATGCTCCTCAGAAGTGAGGATGGCAAGACTTCATCTTATGTATTTTGGACATGTTATCAGGGGTGACCAGGCCATGGAGAAGGACATCATGCCTGGTAAAGTAGAGAGTCAGCGAAAAAGAAGGCGGCCCTCAATGAGGTGGACTGACACAGTGGCTGCAATGACAGACTCAAACATAGCAATGATTTTGAGGATGATGCAGGATTCGTCAGTATTTCATTCTGTTGTACATGGGGTCACTATGAGTTGGAACCAACTAATGGCACCTAGCAACAACAATATTTTTGGAGGACAGAAATGTTAATTTATCACTCCTCTGTCCATCTTGCTTTAAGCTTTAGCCTTTAGAGATGAAAAACAAGGAAGCAAATGGGGGAATAAAATGTAAGCTTTATAACTGGAGGCTTAATGCCTTCAAAAGTAAAAGCTTCCTTATAAAGTTAGATTAGAGAACATAGCTCAACCAACAACAATCTGGGAATTTGCTGCTAACCATACTGAATTTTCACCTTCAACCTACCTGTGAGAGGAGTGAATTTTTCAAGGTAAACTCCATGAACCCCAATCTAGCCAACCTCATAAACTCCATCACTGGGAAAAGAGAAGCTAGAAAAAATAGGCCTCTAGGCCTGACATTTGATGACTACATGAGAAGAATGGAGAGAATCTTTGATTCTTTTGTAGATTCAAGACAGTGGTAGAAAAAGGGAGAGAGAGAAGTCTACCCCCTCAGGATATATCAAGTAAAGTAGAAGAAAGAGACTTAAAGAGTTCACTCTAATACATGCCGTCTCCCTGGGGAGTGGAGCTGAAGGACATATACCAAAAAGAAAAAGGAGAATGGAGAAGTAAGATCTTTCACCTAAAGACCATCAACAAAGCAGATGCTTTGAGTTGCTGTTCAATGTTAGTAATAGTGATAGCAATTTGATTTTCACGTGATAGAAAACCAGTAGAATTTGCTTCAACAAGAAGGGTGATTTATTGAAAGAATACTAGGGTATCACTAATAATTGAAGACATGGTTAAAAATCTCAACAGTAAGAAGAGGAACAAATAGATTAGGATGTCCTCAAGACTTACTCTATCTCATCTCTGCCTTCCACTGGAGTACTTAATTTCATGCATGCATATATTCTCTTTCATTTCAGACCACTTGACAGGATCTGTCATCACTAAGGGTGCCTGAGCCTCCCTCCCAATGAAGAACATTCTATCCTTCACTTCCATTAGAAAACAAATTCTGTGGATTCTCATTGGTCCAGATTTGGTCAGTTAATGTTTCAATCCACTGGGAACAGGACAGCAGGATCATATGAACCAGACTAGATCCATCACTGGAATCATGTGGTTGAGTGGAGACAGGAATTGTGGGATAGTCAATATAATATGTGTATAAATTATCTGGACAACTTGCAAAATAGACTAAGAATCAGAACAGAGCTGCCTTTCCCATACTTAATATATAAGAGTGTGGGTATGTCTATCACTAAATGAATGAAAAATAGAGAAAAAAAGTATTAATGGATTAAAAGAGAGATTGTTGTTGTTGTTATTCTTAGGTGCTGTGGAGTCAGTTCCAACTCATAGCAACCCTGTGAACAACAGAACAAAACACTGCCCATTCCTGCACCATCCTCACAATCATTGCTATTTTTGAGCCCATTGTTGAAGCCACTGTGTCATTCCATCTCATTGAGGGTCTTCCTCTTTTTTGCTGACCCTCTACTTTACAAAGTAGTCCTTCTCCAGGGACTAGTAACTCCTGATAACATGTCCAAAGTACATAAGATGAAGTCTTGCCATCCTGGCTTCTAAGGAGCATTCTGACTGTACTTCTTCCAAGATGGATTTGCCCATTCTTCTGGCAGTCAATATTCTTTGCCAATACAATAATTCATAAGCATCAATTCTTCCTCTGTCTCCCTTATTCATTGTCCAGCTTTCACATGCATATGAGGGATTGAAAATACCATGGCTTAGGTTCAGGTGCAGCTTCATCCTCAGTCACATCTTTGCTGTTAACACTTCAAGGAGGTCATTGGCAGCAAATTTGCCCAATGCAATGCGTCCTTTGATTTCTTGACTGTTGTTTCCATGGGCATTGATTAGAATCCAAGTAAAATTAAATCCTTGACAACTTCAATATTTTCTCAATTTCTCATGATGTTGCTTATTGGTCCAGTTGTGACAATTTCTCTTATCTTTATGTTGAGGTGTAATCAATACTGAAGGCTGTGGTCTTTGATCTTCATCAGTAAGTGCTTCAAGTCCTCTTCAATTTCAGCAAGCAAGGTTATCTGCATAACACAGGTTGTTAAGGAGTCTTCCTCCAATCCTGATGTGGTGTTCTTCTTCATAAAGTCCAGCTTCTCAGATTATTTACTCAGCGTACAGACTAAGTATATTGAAAGAATACAACTGTGACACACCCCTTTCCTGATTTTAAACTACGCAGTATGCCCTTGTTCTATTCAAACAACTGCCTCTTGACCTTTGTAGAGGTTCCACATAAGCACAGTTAAATGTACTGGATACTCATTTTTTTTGCAATGTTATCCAAAAATTGTGATGATCCAGACAGTTGAATGCCTTTGCATAATCAATAATACACAGATTATTCACAGAATAATAAGTTTTCAAGTAATAATAATTACAGGTTTCTTTTCATTATGCACCCTTGTGGCCTATGTTAACATATAAACCATTAATTACTAATCTCCAATGTGGGAACAAAGATAATATGAACATTTGCCTTCCTTTTGTTGCCAAACCCCCTTAGTATATTTGGGGACTCTGCTAGCAAAGCTTTTGGGTGGGAGGCAGAACAGTCTTACATTATAAAAGCCCTAACTAAATGTCACATATTCTTTTTTTCCCAGGTTTTGTTGTTCCTAAGAAGTATATGTTTGATTAATTCTTGATCTAACCAAAATGGCATTACAAATTATTCAACCAAGGAAGCACAAGCAGCTAGCAAGAGCAACAACAGTAACTTGTACCCATTGCTGTTAAGTCGATTCTGACTCATAGCGACCCTATAGGACAGACTAGAACTACCTTATAGGATTCCAAGGAGCAGCTGGTGGATTCAAACTGCTGACTTTTTGGTTAGCAGCCTAAGCTCCTAATCACTGCACCACCATGGCTACAACAACAGCAACAGAAGCAGTAAAATCCAGTTTGTAGGGGCATCATGAGCAGTTGTGGCAATGACGTCCTCAGTGGGTGGGCTCTGGGTCGTAATACTCGGCTTTGAGCCAGGCTGCTCCCTAGTTTTTCTCGTTCCTGCTCATTTTTTTGATCTGGCTTTCCAACCTTCCGCATATCTGGGTATGAGTCCATATCCTTTGAACAAACTCCTTTTCTACTTAAGTAAGTCAAAATTGATTTTTGATGTTTGCATGTTAGACTGCTGCCCAGTATACAAGAGAAACTAAAAGCTAAGTCTTAAAAGCTACCACCCTCTAAGAATAAATTGCATTTGATGATAAAGTCTCTTGGAATTTATTTCTGTAGTTCAGTGAGAAAACAGGGTGTGATTTATATATAGCTTGTCACATATACAGTTGTGCACAAAGTAAGGTGTGCCTGCACTTAATGTTTGTGAATGCTATTAAAGTGGCTCTTAGGATGTAAGAAGATTTTTATTGGTGAAAATTTCTAGTCATTGAGTATTTTGTTTATGGTGATTTTTTTAGGTATAACTTGTAAATTGATAATGATCTCAGGGACTAAGTGAAGTTCTAGAGATATGTTCTCCCTGTTTCTTTGTGAATGTATAAAACAACCTCTAATTACACATTTAAGTATAATAGAGGAGAAGCCTCAGAGGAATACCATTACTAAGAAAGTCATGGTATCATGAGAATTTTTACTGGGAAATGAAAAGTTGGAACACTAATAGTTGCAAAAGCGAAGTAGGTCACGTTCATTTTGTAGTCTGAAATGTAATCAGATTAACAGAGTTTAAAACCAACCTTCCTCCACAAGCCTTCTAGGGTTTATTTAATGAATGCAAAGTTTTATGACCTTGGTTTTAATCTCCTCTCAAAATATTGTCCCGAGTCATATTGTTCAATGTCAGAATGTAATTTGTCAATTAACATTTATGATGGCACTATACTGGCTATCTCTGCACAATAGAAATTTTCTGCATTTTATTTAAGTCATACATATGATAAAATCCCCATCAATTACAGTTTTCTAAATTTGTGTGCAGTTACATTTTATATAAAGCATATGTTCCAAAAAAGATTGCATAAAAAGGTATTTTTATTAAATAAAATTTTAAGATGTTCAAAGAAAATTTATTACTTATTATGTTTTTTAATCAGTCCATGTCTCAGTACTGACAATAGTTCGTTTAAGACAGCAGTTTTCATCAATACTAGCAGTCTTAACGTTTATAGTTAAAAGTGGTCAAAACACATTAAATCCACTTTAAGTGGGATTATTTGGGTGTATGTGACAAAAAAATGACATGGGAGTAGTAAGAAAGAAAAGGCCTGCTTTAATAAGACCTAAATATGTTCCTACGGGGTGCTTTATAAATCCAAGTGGAATTAAAAAAAAAAGATTGACAAATTATACATAGTATAAGACATGGGAAGGAAAAAAGGAACTAATATTTATTGAGTGGCTACTATTCCAGTAATGTACAAGTCATTTATTTTAATCTTCATGATAGTTCAAGAAAGGAAATTATTACCCTCACCCCATTTTGTAAATTAAAAAAACAAGAGTCTCAGGAAGTTTAAGGAACTAACCCCAATCATACAACTAATAACTAGAAGAATTTTGATTCAGAAAATATATTTTAAATATTTTTTAAATGAGAATAGAATACAGCTTGAGTTCTCTGAAAACTACTCCTATTATAATGCATATTATAATGTTCCACAGGCATTCAGTAAATATTTAAAGGATACATAAAAGAGTAAAATAATTAACACACTAGTGATTTTGATTCCAATACATGTATCACTGATTTGTCTCTAAAATCTTCCCGAATTTTTAAAATCTTCTTTCAATACATTCAAATCTGTCAGAGCTTTCTGATTTGCCCTTTTCTGTGCTCACTATAGGGTTGCTATGATTAGGAACTGACTTGATGGCAAAGTTTTTTTGCTTTTTTTTTTTTTTAGTTTTCATTAATCTCTATGCTCTACATGCAGTCATTCTGGAATTCTTATTCAACATAAACTAGTTGCCTTCAAGTTGCTTTCAACTCATGGCAACTCATTGTGTTTCCGAGTAGAACTGTGCTGCGTAGGGTTTTCAATGGCTGATTTTTTGGAAATAGATTGCCAGGCCTTTCCTCAAAAGTAACTCCGGGTGGACTTGAACCTCCAACCTTTAGGTTAACAGCTGAATGTTTTAACTGCTTGCATCAATATCTTCAATATAACCTTACACATTTTCTTAGCCTATGTCTTATGTAGGATCCCTGTTTCCTAGCTCTCACTTTTTTTTTTTCTCCCTCAATATTAGTGGCACACATTTTAGCAGTGTTCTGAGGAAGAAGTTAATATGTTGAGACCTGGATGCCTGAAAAATGTCCATTCTAACCATAGAGTTAATGGATAATTTGGCTGAGAACAGAATTCTAGGTTGGGAAAAATTTTGAGTTTTTATGGCTTCATTGCATTGTACTATAGCTTCTAGTAGCTTTTGAAAAATATACAGTTAAACGTATGACAGCAGGAACTCAACGAGGTTTCCTTGTTTTTCCAGGTCTTGCAAGGTTTCCACCTTTGACAGGGTGCAGTCTTACCACTTTTCTGTCTCCCTTCTTTGATAAGTTTCCACCTTACACAGGCTTTTGCAGACTTTACTGTAATACCACTAGAAATCCTAATCTTTTAAATGAAACATTTTTTCATCTCCAGAGAGTTTTAGATTCATCTTTTTGGCCTTATTGTTCTGAAATTTATAATAATGTGCCTTTACATATGGTTGTATTCATACATTGTGCAGCTCTTTCACTCTAGAAACTCATGTTCTTTAGTTTTGGAAATCCTTCTTGACTTACTTTTTTGATTATTTCTTCCTTTCCATGTTTCCATTGTCTCTGTTCTCTCTAAAACTTATTTTACTTGGATGTTTTATTTTCTGAGTTTTTCTTCTAAGGTATTTTTGTTTTGTTTTGTTTTTTAATATTTGTCCTATTTCCATTCTTTATTCTCAAGCTTTAGTTTCTAGGTATTTTCTTTAATATTAATTTCCAAATCTTCTCTTGATGTTTTAAGTATTGCTATCATATTTTAGATTAACAATCACAATTATTATTTCATTCCTTGAATGTTCTTTTTGGTTTAATCATATATTTTTATACTTTTAAATATGTCCTTTTTTTTTGTCATTGAGGATGTAAATTATATTTTGGAAGATTTATTATCCCTGCATAAACTCTGTTTCCTCCAAGTTGTCCTTTCTGTGTTTTCATTTTATTCCTATATTTCATATTAAGTGGTTTCTCAAGTGCCTAGTGATCCTCAGCTTTCCATTCACGTTTATGATCCTGGCATTGAAACCTGGTTAGAAGTTCTGATCCTGTGGATGGAACATTTCAATTGTGTGATTACCTGTAAGGCATCTGGCTGTGCCAATTTGTTGGGCAGCCCCTGATGTCTATGTAATAAGGTCTTTTCTCTTGATCACATTTCACAGAAAAGACTCTTGCAGGCTCTTTCTAGACATTCTAGAACCTGATCAGAGTTCTGGAAACTGAAAAAGGGAAGAAATCTAAATGTGTCAGAATTCGTCCTTCCACATTTAACTGGACTACATGTCCCTTAGTTCAGAGACCTTCTTTTTTTTAACCTTATCTCTTGAATAAATCTCTCATATTCTGCCAAGATGAGAAAAGGGCATATTATTAGCTCTTCAAAGTAGGTGAGAGAATCTAGTCGGTCTACTTAAGTATTTTTAAACCAATTCTCTTATTTTTGGCCCAACATTCATTCCCCTTCCCAGAATAATATGGGAGAGTTTTTTCTGATGCTTAGGTGAATCTATGATGTAATTAGAGTTGTTTCTTTGCTTTCCCCACAGCCAGGATAAGACTGGTTTTCTCAGGTTTGTTAGTTAATTGACCCCTGTCCTACTGCTTCATATTTTAAAACATAAAATTGGTGTTCTTTTCACTTCTCATTTGTCATTTGCCTCTACAGGTTTTGCTTCTAAAATTACTTTTGTTGTGATGTGGTGATTTCAAAAAAGAGAGTAGAGCTAAATGCAGGTGTTCAATCTAACATCTCTAACAAGAACTTTCCCATTTCATTGCTTTTTAGTATGAAATTAAATTTTGGGCATAGGTAGTTCATTGATAGAATCCTCATCTTCCATGAGGAAGACCCATATTTGATTCCCAGCCAATCCACCACCCATCTGTCAATGAAAGCTTTCTTGTTTCTATAAGGTTGAACAGGTTTCAGTGGAGCTTCAAGACTAAGACAGATGAGGAAGAAAGTCCTGGCAATCTACTCTGAAAATCAACCAATGAAAATTTTATGGATGACAACACTCTGATCTGCAACCAATCATGGGGATAGCACAAGACTGGCCAGCATTTTGTTCTGTTGTGCATGAGGTTGTTATGAGTCAGGAGCCAAATTGGTGGCAGCTGACAAAAACTTGACTCTGGCCTCATTTTAAAATAAAGAACACCATACCATACCTGTTGCCACTGAGTTGATTCCAACTCATGGTGACCCCATGTTACAGAGTAGAACTGAACTCCATAGGTTTTCTTTGGCATAATCTTTAAGGAAGCATATCATCAGGTGTTGTGGATTGAATTGTGTCCCACAAAAACGTGTGCCAACTTGGCTAGGCCATGATTCTCAGTATTGTGTGATTGTCCCTCATTTTGTCACCTGATGTTATTTTCCTATGTGTTATAAATCCTACCTCTATGATGTTAATGAGTGGGATTATCAGCAGTTATGTTAATGAGACAGGACACACTCTGCAAGATTAGGTTATGTCTGAAGTCATCTTTTTTGAGATATAGATGAGAAAAGCCAACAGAGAGATATGGGACCTCATACCAACAAGAAAGTAGTGCCTGGAGCAGAGTATGTCCTCTGAATCCAGGGTTGAGAAGCTCCTAATCCAGGGAAAGATTGAAGACATGGACCTTTCTCCAGAACTGACAGAGAAAGAAAGATTTCCCCTACAGCTGATGCCCTGAATTTGGACTTCTAGCCTACTAGACTGTGAGAGAATAAAATTCTGTTTGTTGAAGCCATCCACTTGTGGTATTTCTGTTATAGCAGCACTAGATAACTAAGACACCAGGCATTCCTCTGGTGGTGCCACTGGGTGAGTTCAAACTTCCAACCTTTCAGTTAGAAGTAATGTGAGTCTATTTTCTTATGATCTAAACAAAATTTAGGCTTACATAATCCAGGCACTTGGAAAAATGCTCTGATCTGGTTAAAGACCATATCGGCTGCTCCCAGGATTCCCTGCCAGAGCTCACAAGGTCCTCAAAAGCAGATGAGTCCTCAGTTGGCACTCATCCATTCTGTATGACATTTGTGCATGGAGTTCCCAAACATCTAAACACATTTTCATGTTCAGGAAGGATGTTACACTTATACCTCCAGTCAATAT
Source organism: Dugong dugon (assembly GCA_030035585.1). Taxonomy (NCBI): domain Eukaryota; kingdom Metazoa; phylum Chordata; class Mammalia; order Sirenia; family Dugongidae; genus Dugong; species Dugong dugon. The sequence continues at coordinate 111,571,482 of CM057467.1, forward strand.
TCTACCACCTATGCGTGGCCTATATAAGCTGGCACTAGATTCCTACTACTCACGGGAACAAAATCTTCCCTATCCTTTTCCACTGATACCATATATGCTAGATCATCTCTCTTTCTTATTTCTGAGAAGCCATTCTATCAGACCAGGATAATCTGGCCTAATTACTTTCAAGGGTCTGAGCCAGTGGCTCTTAATGCAGAGGATACACCTAAGAGATGTTGTTAGATTTGTTACCTATTGTCACATTGATGGGGGGAGACATTGACATTTACTGGGAGAGGACCACACTGTTGTTGTTAGGTGCCACCGAGTCTGTTCCAACTCATAGTGATCCCATGTACAACAGAAGGAAGCACTGCTTGGTCCTGCTCCATCCTCATAATGATTGTCCTGCTTGAGCTCATTGTTGCAGCCACTGTGTCAATCCATCTCGTCGAAAGTCTTCCTCTTTTTGCTGATCCTCTACTTTACCAAGCATGATGTCCTTCTCCAGAGACTGATCTCTCCTGATCACCTGTCCGAAGTATGTGAGACATAGTCCCCTCATCCTTGCTTCTAGAGAGTATCCTGGTTGTACTTCTTCCAAGACAGATTTCTTTGTTCTTTGAGCATTCCATGGTATATTCAGTATTCTTCACCAACACCACAATTCAAATGCATCTATTCTTCTTTGGTCTTCCTTATTCACTGTCCAGCTTTCGTATGCATATGAGAGGACTGAAAACATCATATCTTGGTTCAGGGGCACCTTAGTCTTCAAGGTGACATCTTTCCTCTTCAACATTTTAAATAGTCTTTTGAAGCAGATTTGCCCAGTGCAATTGTCCTTTGATTTCTTGACTGCTTCTTCCATGGGTGCTGATTGTGAATCTAAGTCAAATGAAATCCTTGGCAACTTCAGTCTTTTCTTCATTTATCATGTTGTTGCTTATTAGTACCATTTGTGAGGATTTTTATTTTCTTTATGTTGAGAACTAATCCATACTGAAGGTTGTGGTCTTTGATCTTCATCAGTAAGTGCTTCAAGTCCTCTTCACTTTCAGCAAGCAAGGTTGTGTCATCTGCATATAGCAGGTAATGAGTCTTCCTCCAATCCTGATGCCCCGTTCTTCTTCATATAGCCCAGCTCTTTAGATTATTTGCTCAGCATACAGATTTAATAGGTATGGTGAAAGGATACAACCCTGTTGAACACCTTTCCTGACTTTAAGACACGCAAGATCCCTTCGTTCTGTTCGAAAGACTGCCTCTTGATCTATGTACAGGTTTCTCATGAGCACAATTAAGTGTTCTGGAATTCCCATTCTTTGCAACATTATCCATAATTTGTTATAATCCACACAGTGGAATGCCTTTACATAGTCAATAAAACACAGGTAAACATCTTTCTGGTATTCTCCATTTTCAGCCAGGATCCATCTGACATCAAATGTGATAGTCCTCATTCCACTTCCTCTTCTGAATCCAGCTTGAATTTCTGGCAGATTCCTGTAGATATACCGTTGCAACTGCTTTTGAATGATCTTCAGCAAAATTTTACTTACATATGATATTAATGGTATTGTTCAGTAATTTCAGCATTCAAGTGGATCCCCTTTATTGGGAATAGGCATAAATATGTATCTCTCCCAGTCAGTTAGCCAGGAAGCTGTCTTCCAAATTTCTTGGCATAGTCGAGTGAGCACTTCCAGCACTCCAATAGTTTGTTGAAGCATCTCAATTGGTATTCCATTAATTCCTGGAGCCTTGTTTTTTGCCGATGCCTTCAGTGTAACTTGGATTTCTTCTTTCAATACCATTGGTTCCTGATCATATGCTACCTCCTAAAATGGTTGAACGTTGACCAATTCTTTTTAGGATAGTGACTCGGTGTATTCCTTCCATCTTCTTTTGATGCTTCCCGCGTAGTTTAATATTTTGCCCATAGAATCATTCAATATTGCAACCTGAGGCTTGAATTTTTTCTTCAGTTCTAACAGCTTGAGAAATGCTGAGAGGATGTTTCTCCCTTTTGTTTTTCTATTTCCAGGTCTTTGCACAAGTCATTATCATACCTTACTTGTCTTCCAGAACCATCCTTTGAATTCTTCTGTTTAGTTCTTTTACTTCATCATTTCTTCCTTTTGCTTTAGCTACTCTACGTTCAAGAGCAAGTTTCAGAGTCTCTTCCGACATCCATTTTGGTCTTCTCTTTCTTTCCTGTCTTTTTAATGACCTCTTGCTTTCTTCATGTATGATGTCCTTGATGTCATTCCACAATTCATCTGGTCTTGGGTCGTTAGTGTTCAATCCATCAAATCTACTCTTGAGATGGTCTCTAAATTCAGGTAGGATATACTCAAGATCGTACTTTGGCTCTCATGGACTTGTTCTAATCTTCTTCAGCTTCAAGTTCAACTTGCATAGGAGCAATTGATGGTCTGTTCTGCAGTTGGCCCCTGGCCTTGTTTTGACCGATGGTATTGAGGTTTTCCATTGTCTCTTTCCAAAGATGTAGTCGATTTGATTCCTGTGTATTCCAGCTGGCAAGATCCACATGTATAGTCTCCGTTTTTGTTGGTGAAGGAAGGTATTTGCAATGAAGAAGTTGTTGGTCTTGCAAAATTCTATCATGCAATCTCTGGCATCATTTCTATCACCAAGGTCATAATTTCCAACTGCTGATCCTTCTTCTTTGTTTCCAACTTTCACATTCCAATCATCGGTAATTATCAATGCATTCTGATTGCATGTTTGATCAATTTCAGACTGCTGAAGCTGGTGAAAAACTTCAATTTCTTCATCTTTGGCCTTAGTGGTTGGTGCATAAATTTGAATAATGGTTGTACTAACTGGTATTGTAGGCGTATGGATATTATCCTATCACTGACAGCATTGTATTTCAGGATAGATCTTGAAATGTTCTTTTTGACGATGCACGCATCATCATCCCTCTTCAAGTTGTCATTCCCAGCATAGTAGACTATATGATTGTCCTATTCAAAATGGCCAAATCCAGTCCATTTCAGCTCACTAATGTGTAGGATATCAATCTTTATGCGTTCCGTTTCATTTTTGACAACTTTCAATTTTTTAGATTCATACTTCGTACATTCCACATTCCAATTATTAATGGATGTTGGCAGCTGTTTCTTCTCATTTGGGGTTGTGCCACATCAGCAAATGAAGGCCCAGGAAGCTTTATTCTGTCCATGTCTTTAAGGTCAACTCTACTTTGAAGCAGCTCTTTCCCAGTCGTATTTTGAATGCCTTACAACCTGAGGGGTTCATCTTCTGGCGCTATATCAGACAATGTCCCACTGCCGTTCATAAGGTTTTCACTGGCTAATTCCTTTCAGAAGTATACTGCCGGGTACTTCTTTCTAGTCTGTCTTAGTCTGGAAGCTCAGCTGAAACTTGTCCGCCATGGGTGTCCCTGCAGGTATTTGAGTACTGGTGGCGTAGCTTCCAGCATCACAGCAACACGCAAGCCCCCACAGTAGGACAAACTGACAGATGCATGGGGGACCATAGTAGGCATCCTGTGATGCTCTGAAAATTTCCACATAATGAAAAATTCTTTGCATAACTTATGACTTTCAAATGTCTTCTGACAAATATTCACATAGTTGAAAATGCTGTTTGTAATGATCTGATCATACAACTTAATCCTCTTTTACATATTAATGCAAAATAATTTTGCAAAGTTTAATATAAAATGAATTGTTTTATGCATTAACTGTCATATATGTATACTGATGGAAGACTGCATTTTATTCTGTTCAGAACTTTTCTAAGAATTATCATGTATCCAAGGGCAGCATTTTTTGAGCTATTAAGATGGCCAATGCAACACACGTTTTAATCTGCATATGTATGGTTTTAATCACTGACTGATTCATAACATTTTTAATAAAATGATGCAAGGATACACATATTAAAATACATATTATTTTATCATAAATAAATTTATTTTTCCATTTCTTTTAATTGCATTATATATTAACTTTCTAATTATATGTTTAGGTAGTTAATATTATCTGTGAATTTTAATTCAGGATACTACAGGGCATGTTAAAATATTTTACAGGGGATTATGGCTCTAGTAGGTTTGAGAATCAAAATGTTTGTAGTCACACAGGGACCTCAAGGAGTCAAAGTCTTATATATTCTCTTTGAACGCAGATGTAACTTGCATTTAACTATTCATGAGAAGCTTACAGCAGAGACACGAGGCACAGTTAATTTCTTAATGAGATCATTCTGTCTCATTAATTTGCTAATAATCACACTGCCATAAGACTTAAGGATATGTCTGTCTTTTAAAACTTTCATGTATTTATCAATTTGCATACATTTATTGAAAATCTACTACATACCAACTAGCTGCATAATAGCTTTTTAAATAGTTTGAATGGATCCATCAAGACCCCATCCTCTCCTTCCTTCCATCCATTTCTCACTTTCTTTTTTCTAATTCTTTTATAAAGTATAAGTAAGACATGAATGTACTCTTCTTGTAAAAAATAAATAATACATACTTTGCAGAGAGAACCGAATTGTCCTTTCACCATCCTTCGCTAATACTGATCTTGCTATCACCATCAGCTATTCATTGCTCTTTTTCTAGTATTTACATAAATATACCTATCAAAAGAAAATGTATGTTTTTATGAGGGAATGTTAACATGTTATTTCATATTGTAACTATTTTACTGTGTTTTTTCTGTAATTTTTATTGAAAGTTATACATTAGGGTTCCATCCATGTTAAACCAAACCAAACCCATTGCCGGGTCGATTCCAACTCATAGCAACCCTATAGGACAGAGTAGAACTGCCCCATAGGGTTTCCAAGGAGCACCTGGTGAATTAGAACTGCCCACCTTTTGATTAACAGCAGTAGCTCTTAACCACTATGCCACCAAGGTTTCCATTTGTGAGTCAGTGCACATAGTTCTCCCTTACTCTTTTCATCTATTGCTTGTATTTCTCATTATTAGCATATTACTTGTCTTGAATTCTCCATTAAAATGCAAGTAACATAAACTTAATATTATAAGCCACTCAAACCTAACTAGAAAAGTGCAAAGAAGGGGCACCTGAAGGACGATGGATGAAGGAATTGAGAGAGGATATGTGGGGTTTTGAAATTAATGTGGAAAGACACCAAGGAAAACACTCCTCTCCTTCAGTTCCTGAATTTTCTTTGTTTAACCTGGAAGGAGGGAGTAACCAGATGATTAGATAAAAAGGAGAACTAAGGCATGGGAGGAAACCCTAGTTGGCATAGTGGTTAAGAGTCTGGCTGCTAACCAAAAGTTTAGCAGTTCTAATTCACCAGCCACTCCTTGGAAACCATATGGGGCAGTTCTACTCTGTCCTATAGGCTCACTATGCAACAGAATCGACTGGAAGACAACGGGGGGATGTCATAGAAATTATAGATTCTCAGGTTTTATGTCTCCATAATTTAAAGCCCATTCTTCCTCCATCACCTCAATTAGGATACATTTGTCTCTGGAAATATTTCTTCTGACATCCTCAAGAAGTAGATTTAGGGAACTGGTCAGCTCCCTTGAGTAGAAAGCATGATATAAGAGTTTATGTGTTTCTTATTAAAAGAAAGTAGAATAATCCCACATAGAAATGGGAAGCCCAAAGTAGCCTCATCCCAAATTGGAAAGGGAGCCACTATGAGACCATAAACCAAACCAAAACCAAACCGATTACCATTGAGTTGATTCCAACTCATAGCGACCATATAGGACAGAGTAGGACTGGCCCAGAGGGTTTCCCAGAAGCGGCTGGTGGATTCAAACTGCCAACCTTTTGGTTAGCAGCGAAGCTCTTAACCACTATGCCATCAGGGCTCCATAGCATAATTTATTATTTCATTTCATTGGAAATTCACTTTACTCTCACTTAATGCAAATCAGGAGTGTTATGAATTCTGAAGAAAAAAGAAACAATAATAGAATTGGATTTTTTTCAAGTCTGGAAAATTTTTCAGTTACCTATCTTAAATTTTTATTACTTCAATTCTGAAGAATATTAGATAAAAAATATAGATGTGAGAAAAAGAGTTTTATGAAGAAAATCAGCAACATTTGTATTGTTTTCACCTTTGTTACCTATGTAGGAAAATGAAGAAACTCTTATAGACATTTAAATAAGAATTTTGTTTGAAGAAACCCAAAGATTCAACAGGATCAGTTTGGTGTTTCCCAAATCATTATTTTAAGTCTCAGCAAGATGGAACTTCTTTAATTTATTCAGCCCTTCTGACATGGCAATCTAATAGTATTATCCATAATAATGGGATTTTACTTTCTTAATTTATCTTCCAAGACTTAGTTTATCCCATTCTGTCTCAAAAGCTTTTACCATGGTGATTATCTACCACAGCAGTAAAGCCACAAGGATTCATGAGGAGAAAGATTTTTCGTGATTTTAGTTGCTTATGCTTTATCGGTGTTTTTTGTTTTTTTTTTGGTAATTTGTATTATAATAAACCTAATACATTTCCCAAAGCCCTACCCACCCCCATTCTGATTGTCAAAATGTGAATTGTGATCCACGCATACAACTTTTTCCAACATAGAAAGATCGTTCAAAATAGGACAGGTAGAGTAGGAAAGAAATGATTTGGTAGGAATTTAGCCATCAGGATTTTTCAATAGTAAATTTAAATTTTATAAAGAAAGTAACATGTCATTGTTTATCAAAAGCCTTAGCGAACACCCAAAATCTAACATGCTTTCGCTTAATAACAATATTACATATTTCTGGGTGAAAAAATGCTAACATGTAGTAACTGATTTGCTAGTGTCATATACCAAACTCCTTCATAAAATACATTTTTATTAACACCAAAAATTAAATTAAAATTTAAATAAAAATAAGTTGTTTTATCTTTATATCCTCAACATTTTTAAAAAAAATTAGAACTTCATAGAGTATATCTCATAAATATATATAATATGGAAATTATACATTTCCTCAATATTACCTAAAGACAGTAAACTGATTTAACTTTTGTTTTAACTGCAATTCAGTGAATACATGTTTATCAAAAAAATAAAACAAAACAAACCCCTTGCCATCGATTCAATTCTGACTCATAGTGACCCTATAGGACAGAGAAGAACTGCCCCATAGAGTTTCCAAGGAGCACCTGGTAGATTTGAATTGCGGACTGGTTAGCAGCCGTAGCTCTTAACCACTACATTACCAGGGTTTCCCACATACATTTATACATATATATAATTAGATATTTTATAATTAAAATACTTATGTAGATATGCATAAGTACATAAAACTTGAAAAAATAATTTTGCTCTGAAAAGATTTAGCTTATGTTATTTTAAATTCACAGGTTACTTTTCCTTCACTATAAATTGTTACCTAGTTCTATATTTTGAAACAAAGATATTTATTCATTTATCAACTTCATTCAACTAATACATTATTAAGCTCCAATTATATGCCAGAAATTAAGCCAATCACTAGACAATATAAACATGATGCTCACCACTCACCCTTCTAAAATCTCTTATTGAATAGCAGGAAAGATAAACACTAAATATATTTTATAAAACTGACTGGACCTAGAAAAATTTCTATTTATATCTCATTTATTATATATATACCTAAAATAATACTACATAAATTTTGAATGTAAATAAATGGAAAAATATATACCAGGCAGAAACCAATTTAAAAATATACAAAAAATGATGTAATATTAATGCCAGTACAAATAGAATTTGAGAAAAACATTAACTAATTAATGAGTTAGTAAATATTCCGTGAGTAATTATTATGGGCCAACAAATTATACGAAACAAACAGAAAAAGAGAGACGACAAAATATATCATTTAAACATAAAGCACGGTACCTGACAGTAAGTACTGGGTAGAAACATAAAGCAGGGAAGGGAGATAAGAAAGTCTATGGTTCTGGTGGATTTACTATTTTAATGTTTTCTTTATGTTGAGATGTAATCCATACTGAAGTTTATAGTCTTTAATCTTCATCAGTAAGCGCTTCAAGTCCTCTTCACTTTCAACAAGCAAGGTTGCATCATCTGCATAAGGCAGAGTTTTAATGAATCTTCCTCCAATCCTGATGCCCCATTCTTCTTCATGTAGTCTAGCTTCTGGAATTATTTGCTCAGCATACAGACTGAATAAGTATGGTGAAAGCATACAATCCTGACTCATACCTTTAGTGACTTTAAACCACACAGTTTACCTTTGTTCTTTTTGAACGACTGCCTCTTGATCTATATACAGGTTCCTCAGGAGCACAATTAAGTGTTCTGGAATTCCCATTCTTCTCAATGTTATCCATAATTGCCTTTTCATAGTCAATAAAACACAGGTAAACATCTTTCTGGTATTCTCTGCTTTCAGCCAAGATCCATCTGACATCATCTATGATATCCCTGGTTCCATATCCTCTTCTGAATCTGGCTTGAATTTCTGTCAGTTCTTTGTGGATGTACTGCAGCTGTCGCTTTTGAATGACCTTCAGCAAAATTTTACTTGTATGTGATATTATTGATATTGTTTGATAATTTCCACATTTGGTTGGATCACCTTTCTATGGAATGCATAACAATATGGATCTCTTCCAGTCATTTGGCCAGGTAGCTGTCTTCCAAATTTCTTGGCATACGAGTGAGCACTTCCAGTGCTGCATCCGTTTGTTGAAACATCTCAGTTGGTATTCCATCAATTCATGGAGCCCTGTTTTTCCCCAATGCCTTCAGTGCAGCTTGAACTTTTTTTAGTACCATCAGTTCCTGATCATATGCTATCTCCTGAAATGGCTGAACATCTACCAATTCTTTTTGGTATAGTGACTCTTTGTATTCCTTCCATCTTCTTTTGATGCTTCCTGCATCGTTTACTATTTTCCCCATAGAATCCTTCGCTATTGCAACTCAAGGCTTGAATTTTTTCGGTTCTTTCAGCTTGAGAAATGCCAAGTGAGTTCTTTCCTTTCGGTTTTCTATCTCCAGGTGTTTGTACATTTCATTATAATACTTTATCTTCTCGAGCCGCTCTTTGAAATCTTCTGTTCAGTTCTTTTACTTCATCATTTCTTCCTTTTGCTTTAGCTACTCGACATTCAAGAGCAAGTTTCAAAGTCTCTTCTGACATCCATTTTGGTCTTTTCTTTCTTTCTTGTCTTTTTAATGACCTCTTGCTTTCTTCAGGTATGATGTCCTTGATGTCATTCCACAACTCGTCTGGTCTTTGGTCATTAGTGTTTCACGTGTCAAATCTATTATTGAGATGGTCTCTAAATTCAAGTGGGATATACTTGAGATAGTACTTTGGTTCTCATGGACTTGTTTTAATTTTCTTCAGTTTCACTTTGAACTTGAATAGGAGCAATTGATGGTCTGTTCTGCAATCGGCCCCAGGCCTTGTTCTGACTGATGATATTGAGCTTTTCCATCATCTCTTTCCACAGATGTAGTCGATTTGAGATCTGAGATCTATGTGTACAGTCGCCGTTTATGTTGTTGAGAAAAGGTATTTACAATGAAGAAGTTGTTGTCTTGCGAAATTCTATTATGCAATCTCAGGCATCATTTCTATCACTAAGGCCATATTTTCTAACTACCAATTCTTCTTGTTTCCAACTTTCACATTCCAATCACCAGTAATTATCTTCATCTTTTGCCTTAATGGTTGGTGTGCAAATTTGAATAATGGTTGTATTAACTGGTCTTCTTTGTAGGCATATGTATTTTATTCTATCACTGACAGTGTTGTACTTCAGGATAGATCTTGAAAGGTTCTTTTTGATGATTAATACATCATCATTCCTCTTCAAGTTGTCATTTGTGGCATAATAGACCATATGATTGTCGATTCAAAATGGCCAATACCAGTCCATTTCAGCTCACTAATGCCTAGGATATTGATTTTATGTGTTTCATTTCATTTTTGATGATTTCCAATTTTCCTAGATTCGTACTTCATACATTCCACCTTCCTATTATTAATGGATGTTTGCAGCTGTTTCTTCTCATTTTGAGTCTTTCCACATCAGCAAATGAAGGTCCCGAAAGCTTGCAGCATCCAGGTCATTAAGGTTGACTACTTTGAGGAGGCAGCTCTTCCCCAGACATATTTTAAGTGCCTTTCAATCGGATGTGCTCATCTTCCTGCACTGTATCAAACAGTGTTCTGCTGCTATTCATTAGGCTTTCACTGGCTAGTTCTTTTCAGAAGTAGACCACTGGGTCCTTTTTCCTAGTCTGTCTTAGTCTTGAAGCTCAGCTGAAACCTCTCCCTGATGGATGACCCTGCTGGTATTTGAATACCAGTGGCATAGCTTCCAGCATCACAGCAACATGCAAGTCCCACAGTACGACAAGCTGACAGACATGTGAGAGTGAACCACTTTAAGTTACCACTTTAGGCAACTTTGTCATTCAAGGATTTCATTGATTTTTTTATGACTTTTGTTCATCCTTCTACTCTGGAAAGAACTTTAATCTCAGGTCTGTTGAGGTGAGTTTGTGATGAGAAATAAAGCATTTCCTAGTGAGTAATAGGTGATCAAACTGGCAAACTACAGTGAAATTCACTTACAACAGCCAGAATTATTATCTATCTTTGCTTCAAACATTTATATTTTAGCTAATGGCCATAAATGCAATGTTTCTAATGTAAAAATACATCATTTATATTTTCAAATCTTAAAAAAAAAGTTATAGAGATTCTCACTGGCCGTAAATGCCAATAAAAAGGAAAAAAAAAGCTACGTTGACATATAACTGCTTTGTACTTCGTGTTTTTTTTTTTACTTGGATAGTGATTCTCAACATGTACTATTCTATCCATGTCTTATTCAGTCCATAACTATAACAACTCATTAGCTTCTCCAGTATTGGCATATGTCTCATTCATTCATCTAACCAGTATTTATTGAACACCTACCATGTGCCAGGCTCTATTATAGGCATTTGGGATGCCTCAGTGGACTAAACTAAAAACGAATTTTGAGAGCTCAATGTACATCTTGGTTAAACATTTTAAGTTGAGGGAAGTTTCTCTCCTCAAATCTCAAATAAGCAATAGATTACTTCTGCTTTTCGAGAAGATGGGAAGGTTAACTGCTGTTCTTGTTATTAAAGAGGAATCTCTACCCACTTGCACATATTAGCATGCAGTATCTTAACAGAGTAACTCTAAGAGAAGATATATATTGTTATAGTATAAGCGGTAGGGAAGTTGGTAATATATCATAATCTGTTATTTCAATCTTTGCACAATACCCCAGACAACTGTGATCAAGAGGAATTCATGTTGAGTGGCACAAATATTTAGACTACCAACAATCAACACTTCAAAATATGGACAATAGAGTGTGTGTAAATGATATGGGGTTAGAGCCAATTTAAATAACTTTATGAATAATGTATATGAGTCCAAGTTTTCTGATATGGCAAACTCTTGTTGTAGAAAATCACACTATTCTAAAAAGTATAGACTAAAAGAAGTGATTTTGTTTATACAAGCATGTTACACCATACCATTGGTTGATTGGGTATTTATACTTCACATAGGGCCTTATGTGTAGGTAATAGGCATCTGTAACATTGTAGATGTTAGCTTTCTCTTAATCTATATTGTAGTTGGCTTTTCTAATGTGATGTTCAACTTTAAATTTCCCAGTGAAAAGTCAACTGAGATTACCAGTCAAGCTAAGAATTCTCCTGCCCTCCAGACCATGGGCAATTTTGTATTAATGGTGGCAGCAGAAGCAACTGGAGCCAACAAAAGCCTAAAACCACAAATAAGGAAACCTTCCTCTTGATAAAAGGAGATGTGATTGCAAGGAGGTGGCAAACACCGTATTTTTTTCCTCCATAGCTGTCCTACCACTGCTTAACCCCATAGGCAGTTTCAGTCACAGAAAGGATGCAGCAGAATGGGGTACATAAAGAAAAGGGAAACCCCAGGAAATAAGAAAGTACTGGGGAGATTACGGAAAGGAAGGAGATTGGGAAAATAACCCCTTAAAATTATTTCTAAATTCCTAGGCTCATTCCCAAACTATGCATGCAGGGATCTGTCACTAAACAGCGTACACAGAATTTGAAAATAGAACTTTGGGTTAGACCACTGCCCAAGTTCCAGCCTGGCCACTGTATCACATACTTAAAGGACAGATCAAAATAATTTTTCTTAGTCATCTGGTGCTGCTACAACATAAATACCACAAGTGGATGGCTTTAACAAAGAGAAATTTATTTTCTCATAGTCTAGTAGGCTAGAAGTCCAAGTTCAGGGAGTTAGCGTCAAGGGAAGGCTTTCTCCTTCTCTGTCAGCTCTGGAGGAAGATCCTTGTTATCAATCTTCCCCTAGACTAGTAGCTTCTCCACACAGGAATCCTGGGTCCAAAGGATGTGCTCTGCTCCCAGCACTGCTTTCTTGGTGGTATGAGGTCCCCAATTCTCTGCTTACATCTCTTTCCTTTTATCTCTTGTACGATAAAGGGTGGTACAGGCCACACCCCAGGGAAATTCCCTTTACATTGGATCAGGGATGTGACCTGAACATGAGTGTTACATCCCACCCTAAACCTCTTTAACCACAAGCAGAAATTATGATTTATAACACATAGGAAAATCACAAGATGGAGGACAACCACACAATACTGGGAATAATTGCCTAACCAAGTTAACAAATATTTTGGGGGGACACAATTCAATCCATAGCATAGTTCTACAAAGACATTAAAAACTAAACTGACATTTGTCCAGAGCCAAGAGAAGACTGGTAGAAAATTGTGTCTTCAAATCTACTGAAATAATAGCTTGCTAAAACAAAATATATAAACACTCTCTGTAGAATTAAAACAAGAGCCAGTGTCTCATAGTATTCAAAGTGTCCAGGATACATTCAAAGTTGCTCGGCATACAAAGAACTAGGCAAATCTGAACTGACATAGGAAAAGACAATCAACAGGCACCATCACCAAAATGACACAGATGTTGGAATTATTTGACAAAGATCTTGTCATAGACTGAATTGTGTACCCCAAAAATATGTGGCAACTTGGATGGCCATAATTCCCTGAATTGTGTGGTTGTCCTCCATTTTGTGATCTGATGTAATTATCCTCCATTTAGTGATGTGTTTTAAATCCTAATCTCTAGATGTTTATGGAACAGGATCAGTGTATCTTGAGTCACAGTCTTACAAGAGGGTTCAGTTCAAGTCACTCCCTACTCAAATCAGACCCTTGCATGAGTCCCACTTTTTATCTTACAAGCAATAAAAGGAGAGAGAAGCAAGCAGAGAGGGGAGGGACATGACTACCACCAAGAAAGCAGAGCCGGGAGTACAGCATGCCCTTTGAACCCGGGGTCCCTGTGCTGAGAACCGCCTAGACCCAGGAGAAGATTGATGCCAAGGCACATGGAGATCTCCAAGGAAGGCTGGGCTCAAAGATGTTGGAAGGACACAAGTACCTCTCTCAGAGCCAACAGAGAAAGGAAGCCTTTCCGTAGAGCTGTTGCCCTGAATTCAGACTTCTATCCTCTTAAGCTGTGAGAGAATACATTTCTGTTTGTTAAAGCCATCCAGTTGTGGTATTTCTGTTACAGCAGCACCAGATAACTGAGACAGACCTTCAGACGTTAAGCAGGTGTTATAAAAGTGCTTCCACATTAAGGGTAAACACTCTTAAAACTAATGGAAATACAGAAAATCTAAGCAAAAAAACAAAGACATAATGAAAAAAATGGAAATTATAGAAATAAATAATACAATAATCAAAATTAAAATATTAAAACAATAGGCTCAATGGCAGAATGATTTTGAGCAAAGTAAGAGTTAAATAACTTTAAGAAGTTTCAATAGAAATTATACAATCTGAACTACAAGAAAAATAAAATGAACAGAGACTCATAAATCTGCAGAACAATACAAGAACAACTAAAACTATGTCACTGGAATTCCAGAAGGAGAAGAGAAAGGATGTTATGCAGGGGAAAAAAAAACAAACAAAAAAAAAAATGAGAAGAAATAATGGCTGAATACTTCCAAAATTTGCTGATATATTTAAACCTAAAATTCAAGAAGCTCAGCACACTCCAAGAAAGACAAACTCAAAGAAATCCACGCCCATTCACATTATAATCAAACTTCTGAAAACTAAAGTCAAGGAAAAATATGTATAGAAACAACCAGAAAGACATAAATAAGCATGGATTTCTCATTAGAAAATATAGATGCCATAAAAAAGTAGAACCATATTTTTAGACTGGTAAAATAAAATAACTGTCAACCCAGAATTTTTTATGTTGGGAAAATATTGTTCAGGTGACATGGAGACACTCTCAGATGAAGGAATACTAAGAGAAATAGTTGCCAGATGACTTGCTCTAAAATAATTTTTACAGAAATTTCTTCAGACAGAAAGGAAATGATACCAGAAGTCTTCAAACATGCAGAATAAAGGAAAAGTAAAAGAAATAGTAAATATCTGGGTAAACAAATCATAATATTGAATTCTTTACTATATGTTTGATAGGTGAAAGCCAAAAAAAATTATAATTGTCTAAGGATTTTTCAGTGTATGAAAATGTTATACATATAGCAGCTATGGCATAAAGGGGTGAGGGTAAAGAACCTGTATTGTGATAAATTTTCTACATTCTACCAGATGTGGTAAAATATTGATTCTAAGTAGTAAACTGTGGAAAGTTAAATATATCACATATATACATTCTAGAGCAACTACTGAAACTAGATGATAGATAGATCTTTTTTTTTTTTTTTTTAAATGCCAGGCAAGTGGAGATACTAACAGGAGTCACTTCAAATTATATTCTTGTTTTGTTCTCTTTCATACCTTCCATGTACCGTGAATTTGTTCTGCAAATACATAGAAGGGCTTATTTGTGATTGAAAGTTCTCAGGGGTATTTGTCTCCCCTTCTCAACACCAAAGTATGAGACTATAATTTTTCTAGCATTGTCTAAAGCAGGGTGGGTTGAGGCTGTGAATTAGTTCTACTTCACACTTAAAATGAGGATGTTAACTCCTTTGGAGTCACACCTTTATGAGAAATGTGACTTTTATTAAATGTCTTACTTCGGACAGGATTTGGCTATGTCTTTGATTCCATGCATTCTGAAAACCCATAAAATTCAAAACATCAAAGGTTTTAATAGGACATTTATTTCACTGAATCTCAGTTAATTGAGGAAATAAGCAGGAGTTGAACCATAGTTGTAAGTTGTAGATTTAGGATGCCACTGAAAGTCGTTTTTCTTTTTTTTTTCCCAAATGGCTGTCATGAAAATAAATAAACAAGGACTAGAAATGATAAACAGAGTTTAGTAACAAAGAAATAAAGAAAGAATGATAAATTACTTGCATCTATGATAACAGAAAACCTAACCTAAAACTACAACTTTCTGCAATTTGTCTAGTAAGATTTAAGTAGAAGTCAGACCAAAAATTAATCAAAAGAAGGTGAATCACAGAGGACAAGAAAGAAGAGAAGCATGAATTTCACTCCAGAAGGAAAACAGCTACTCATGAAATTATCTTCCCATCTATAACCCTGATAATATTTTTATCATTTATTTTACTTTTCAGCCTTTTTTATTGTCTCCCTTCACATTCTTATTAATTTGGTCAATAAATACTTATATCTCTCATGAATTAATATTCTTAACATGCTTGTTGCAAGGAGATGCTGTTAAATGTACCTTTATAGCTAATAATTTTTCTTCCCTATTGTATTTTGTTTATAAATCCATTGGGCAGAGTAAAATTGTCTCATAGGGTGTCCAAGGATGGGCTGGTGGATTCGAACTGCTGACATTTTGGTTAGCCACCAAGTTCTTGATCACTCTGCCACCAGGGCTTCATAAACCCATCAGAAACCTGAAAAAAATATAAATTTTGTTTTTATACATTCAACCATTCCACTATGAAGTTTTGCCCTTTGTTATATCCAAAATCCATTTTACTCACTTGGCAACACTCTCACCGTGTATATACATCACCATTGTGTACATTCTAAAAATTATTGGTTTGAACAAAATACTGAAAGGCTATCCACAATTTCTTCCTTCAGAATTTATTCATATATTTTGGATTGATTGATTGATTGACAGTATTAAAATTGACCGATTGTCTCTCAAGAGCAATGAACTACCAGAAATATTAATATTTATATAGGCTTTTTTATCATTTTCTTTTTCTATTTCTTTCTGCCTCTTCAAATGAAATCAATTGTGTGATCTAAAATTACCAAACTTCTTTATTAGTATTTTGAAATGTGTCTTGTTATTACATTTTGTAAATCTATTTCGTTTTCACCATTTCTGGGTATCATTCTTGATTATTCTTTTTATAAGATTTTTAAAATACATCATGAGTGGTGTTTCAAAATTATGCAAACTGTGTTATCTACTAGCAATACTCTTAAAAATTATAAGAGGGTGGTCTCTTTGGTAGGATAATTTGAAGGACACTTATAAAGTGAACATTTCACAAAGTAACTATTCCACTGCACTCAAAGCTCTATTAATACCCGAAATAAAATTAGAAATTGATTTATCTGGATAAGCATTAGAGGTTAATTTACCTGGGTCATCTTCAATAAGAATAAACTAATCTGATGACATGATGTCACTGAAAACCAGAAGACTATAGAGAGTGTCCAATGTTGAGGTGCAAGGGATGCGTGCTCAAGTTAAAGCTCTTCTAACTATTCTGTGTTTCTCATGTCACCTCTTAATTTCAGATACATCATCTCCAAAATGAGAAGACTGGAGTGGACAATTTCCATAATCTTCACTTATTCGGAAGTTTGATGCTTGTAAGATGCTGCTACCAGTGTCTAATGAAAATAACCCAAGCAACTTAAGAGTTCTTTGGATTTTGATGAATGGCAACCACAAAATATGAACACACAATAGCTAGTAAAGTAAAAGATAAGGTAAGCATACCTAAGCACTACTACTCTGAATTAGCTCAGTGTAGATCTCCCAGGTAAGCAAAATGGTGGACTCTGCTTCAATTTTCTTTATCTTTCAGTCTGGAGCTTATGCATTTATTTTACCTTAATTTCTATATCCTCATAAAATTTATATGTGTAAAAGTTAGAGGAAACTGAGCTTATTTGAAACTATTTTTCTCCTTATTCTAAAGGAAATCCATGGTCCATTGTTGCAATTTTACACTAGTCAGTAGCATAATTTAGCACACCTGTTTCTCTTTCTATTTTCCTTATCTAGAACAATCCCCAAGCTCGATAAATTCACCTAATATATTCCCCATCTATTACATTCAGAACCAAACTAACTGTGCTCTATTAGAGAATGTCACACAAAAGTGCAGATAGGTTCCACTTTAGATTTATGATTACCAAGCACAAATGCAATCGCAACAAACCCCAGCAATTCTGCTATATTTTTCTGGTTTATTTGCTCTATCACAGTTCACAACTATTTCAGACTTTTACAACTCATTTCAAAACCTGACTTCTCCAATTCCCTAGTTTATTTCAGTAGATCCTCTTCTACCTAAGATCCATACCTGTGGCTTGGATTTCATTCTCTCTCTTCTTCTCAGGACCTTTACAGTACTTATGTACACATTCAGACTCCTTACATATTCAACCTTTTTTTCAATTTGATCCTTTTCTCTTAAACTATTCCTTTACCTCACGTTCCCCTCAATGACTGCCCTACTTCTCCCTCTATTTACAGCTTGTGGCGGTGGTGGTTGTTTTTGTTGTTAGTTGCTGTTGTGTCAGCCTCGACTCATGGTGACACCGTGCACAATGGGATTGGAACATTTTGATCCTTAGGATTTTCACTGGTTAATTTTTTTTGAAAATAGATCTCCAGCCATTTCTTCCTAGTCTGTCTTAGTCTAGAAGCTTGTGGAAACCTGTTCAGCAACATAGCAAAACATATACCTCCACTGACAAATGGGTGGTTGTGCACATGAGCTGCATTGGCTGGGAACAGAACCCAGGTCTCCCTTGTAGAAGGTGAGGATTTTACCACTGAACCACCACTGCCAACCCCCTTCCTCATTCATAGCTAAACTTATTGAAACATTATCTAAACTGTCTCCATTATCATCTTACTTCCCTCTCAGGCTGCAGACCAGTCTCCCTCTGCTTTCTTCATCTGTAGAATGATCTAAATTCAATATTTTACAGTTTAAATTCAATAAATACTTTTTTTTTTTTTAATTTTAAACTTGTGAAATTTTTAGTAGCAGTTGGTATTACTGCTCACTTGTTGCTTCTGGAAATAGTCATATTTAGTATTCCATGACCAATACTGTTTTTTTTTCTCCTGATATTTCTCTGGCTGTAATTCTTTAAGGCTCAGTCCTAAGCCCTCTCCTCTTCTTACTCTTCATTCTTTAAGCAATTTCATTAACTACTGGCTTCCAGTACCACTTATGTTATGGTACACAAAACCTGTCTTCTATTCTACTTATTTCTCACTTTCACTTGGATGTCTCAAAAGCCCCTTGGCATCATTATACACGAAAGTGAACTTATGGACTTTTACATCAAAGAAGACTGAAGAAGAATTGATGTCTTTGAATTACGGTGTTAGTGAAGAATATTGAATATACCCATGGACTGCCAAAAGAACGAACAAATCTGTCTTGGAAGAAGTGCAGTCAAAATTCTCCTTAGAAGGGAGGGTGGCGAGACTTTGTTTCAAGTACTTTGGACATGTTATAAGGAGGGACCAATTCCTGGAGAAGGACATCATGTTTGGTAAAGTAGAGGGTCAGCAAAAATAGAAGAAGACCATCAATGAGCTGGATTTACAAAGTTGCTGCAACAACGGGTTCAAACATAGCAACAGTTGTGAGGATAGCACAGGACTGGGCAGTGTTTTGTTCTCTTGTGCATAGGGTCACTATAAATTAGAACTGACTCGATGGCACCTAACAACACATCAAATCTGATATTATTCCATTGTCCCCATCTTTTGGATTGCTCCAGCATATGGTCAAACACATAACCAGAAAGCTGGAAGTTGTCCAGTCTCTGTCTCACTTACTTTACTTGATATATGGGGACCTAAAAGTGGGGTACTTGACATGACTAAAATGCCTGGCCAAGATCTAAAATTAAACTCCAATCTGAATTAAACTGCAGCTTGACCAAAGCCTCTGCTCCTGCTCTCCTGAAAAAACAATCCAACTTCTTACAAAAGTTTAACTGCTTGTAACACAATGATAGTAAGTGTCAGGGCTTTAGCTTGTGTGAGGAATTGTTTCTTAACAGATGTTTGTCAGGAATATTTGGGCAGCTTGGTTGAAGAAGAATGCCTTCTTTAAACATGTTCCAGAAGGATACAAAATAGAACTGATGAGGTTAAGAAAGATCGTACCTTAATGAACTCCTCTTGTAAGTTTTTGCCACATGTCTTAGTCGTCTAGTGCTGCTCTAACAAAAATAGCACAAGTGGATGGCTCTAACAAAGAGAAGTTTATTTCCTCGTAGTAAAGTAGGCTAAAAGTCCAAATTCAGGGCTTCAGCTCCAGGGGAAGGCTTTCTGTCTTTGTTGGCCATCTCATCAATCTTCCCCCTTGAACTAGGAGCTTCTCCGCTCAGGGACCCTGGGTTCAAAGGATGCGCTTTGCTCTTGGCACCACTTTCTTGGTGGTACGAGGTCCCCAATTCTCTGCTTGCTTCTCTTTCCTTTTAGCTGTTGTAGAATAAAAGGTGGTGCAGGCCACACCTGAGGGAAACTCCTTTTACACTGGATCAGGGATGTGACCTGGGTAAGAGTAATGTTACAATCCCACCCTAATCCTCTTTAACATAAAAGTACAATCACCAAATAGAGGACAACCACATAATACTGGGAATCATGGCCTAGCCAAACTGATACACAAATTTTTGGGGGGACATAATTCGATCCATGACACCACATATCCCCTTCTTGCCTGTGAGCATGTAGTCTTTGTTTACTGCACCTGATAAAAACCTCACTGTTCTTCTGCAATTTGGAATATTATTGTACCCTACTTGGTGCTATGATGTGTCCTGTTTCAGGAAAATCTTTCCACAATAAAATTTTTTGCTTTTACTTCTAACAGAGTGTAAGGCTGATGCTTCGCTGTGACAGTAATATAGCATCGGGATTTTAATTTCCATATATCTCTAGAATGTGTTTATTTTTTCCATCAAACTGCCTTCACCCAGATCAAACTGTCATCATCTTGCATCTGTACTGCTTAAAGAGTGTCATATGAGTCACCTCCCAACTGATTTTTCTAGATGGAGGCCAGTGAAATTTTTAAAGCACAAATACCATATCATCTTCTATTTAAATATTTCAGTGGTTTTCCACTGCCTTTAGAATGAAGAAAATAAAAAAATGTAAGACTCAGTTTATTATTCTCTGATTTTATCTCATATAATGTTGCCATTTGCTTTCTGCCTTCCAGCAACACAGGACTTCCTTCAGGTCCTTAAATGTAACATGCTCTATTTAACATAAAGTCATTGCATATGCTTTTGTCTCTGCATGGAGTACTCTTCATTCACCCTTCTCCCATATACACTCTCAGTTTTTCTAGGTAACACATTATTCTTCAACAGTCTGCTCACCAATGACTTTCTCCATGGTGTCCTCCACACTTCCCAGACTAGCTAAAAATCCTTTGTTATTTGCCCCACATATCTATTTTGTTCACCATCATCATGAGTTGAGACACATAATTTATTCTATTATTGAATAAAGAACTGAATTATTAAATATTAAGCTTGGAAGTGATTATTTTCATATATTATATAAAAACAATTTGCATATTCTATGATAAAAACCATGTGTGCGAGAGTAGAACTTGGCTTTGTACTATGTATTACCAGATAAAACTAACAATCCTTGAATAAGAGGGCGACCTGAGTGTGCCCAGAGAGTCCTGAAATTTTTAAACCTTTGTCTCTGGTGCTAACTCCTTTATTGTTTTATCTTTTAAGAATACAAGGACTGATATGGACCCAAACTATCTTTGAAGAAATAAGATCCAAAGTTACTGGAGCACAATTTAAGTCCATATGTTGTTCTGTTTGTCACCCACCACCCACCCATGAACGAAGGAAGGCATCCTTATTTTATCTACGTCCTTGCCATTCCCCACATACAGATCCTCCAGTGCTTATTAGTATCTTAACCTATTCATGGATGTGCTTGAGTACACTTATTTTAATGGGAGTTTATTTGTGTTCTTCCATTTCTTACATTTCACTTTCATCAACAGCTTTACTTATTCTCCCTCATTTCCCACATTGGACATTTCCGCTTGTCAAGGTATCTGACAGGTAACTTAAGATTTCCGGTGCAATCTTTAAATTATCCTTCCTAATCCTTGAAGAACCTCACTACATCTTCGAAGTTTTCTGGGCCTAGAATCCCTGGAGTTCTTGGAACTCCTGTTTAAAATTTATGCTCTCAGTATGTGGGCAATAAGAAGATACATACTTCATAATATAACCTGTGTTATTAGGTAAGTGGCCACATTTTTACATACACAGAAACATGTGGGAAATGTAAATACAAGTTTATACCAATATGAATAGAGGTTCTTATTCCCAGTGCAAAAATTTTCCACTTCGTTTTATCTAAACCTTTTATTCGTTTTAGTACAAAAGAAACTGGTTTTATATAACATCGCTCAATGCCTAGAAAATAGAGGAGATCATTTGTTATTTGAAAATTTGTACAGAAAGAGATGCAAAATGTTTCTTCTTTGCTTACCTAATTTAAATTTGTTTTGAAATATACTCTTAAAAGTTTAAACTATTAAGTTTTAAAATTTATTCAGAACTTTTAAATGAAGATATAGAAATGTATATATTCATGGTGCAGAGTTTGATTCATTTATTGTAACCGATCCAAATCAATAATGTACATCTAACAAGCCAAAAAAAATGCAGTAGTTGAATTAGATAAGATGTAAAATATTTTTCTTAAAAAAGATTTAAAAATCTCAAAAATATGAGATAAAATGGAGTTATGACATTCCCCAATGCTATCTCGTTTCTTAATTGATGCTCCTTTTCCTTGAGTGTATAAATTTTAATCACTTGGACATTTTATTTATTCATCATATTTCTAAGTGAATTTTTTTTTTAACCATACATATAACATATGTTCAGAAAAGTGCATGAATTACAAGTATACAGCTTGGTGTATTTTTTATAAAATGAGCATACATTTGTAGTCAGTACCCAGATAAAAAGTAATCCACAGAAGCCCCATTTCATATTCCATTTCATTGATTGGAATATTACATTATTGTCTGTCTTAGTCTTTGCTTCTGCCTCCTCCCTAATATTTTTTTTTTCTATTTCATAGATTTTTTTCAATTTTTACCTGTCTTACCTTCAGTCTAGAAATGTATAATTACTCTTTGTTATGGGTCCAATTGTGTCCCCACAAAAGACATATCAAGGTTCTAATGTTTGGCATCTGTGAATGTGACCCTATTTGGTAGTAGGGTCTTTGCAGACGTCATTAGTTAATATGAGGTCTTATTGGAGTAAGGTGGACCTTAATCTACTATAGTTGATATCCCTTAAAAAGAGGAAAAGAGACGCAGAGAGAGAGATACAGAGAAGACAGCCATAGGAAGACAGAGGTAGAGATTGGAATTATAGTTCCACAAGCCAAGGAATGCCTTGGACCACCAGAAGCTGGGAGAGACAAGAAAGGATCTGCTTCAGAGAGAGCATGACCCTGTTGACAGCCTGAATTCAGATTTCTAGCCTCCAGAACTGTGAGATAATAAATTTCTGTTGTTTTAAAGCCATGTAGTTTGTGATAATTTGTTATGGCAGCCCTAGAAAATTAATACATTCCTTCTTTCTACTAACTAATTAAACACTCACACACACATATTCATGGGAAAATAGTAAATATATAAAGAATGGAGGCAAAGACTAAAAGTGGCTGCAGTGATAAGGATTACAAATGTATCAGCATGTTAAAGATCTTATATAGATATGCCAGCTAAAGCTGTAAATTCCCCTGATTTTCACTTAACTGATAAATTCCCCCCTGTTAGCTGTTTTGGCAATTTGACATGCATTATATTTAACAGTATCATCAAAGAACCTTTTTGGAGTTTTTGTCAACCTAAAACAAATGTAACTAGACAAAAAATCTGAGTATTCGTACACAGTGCATGATATAGATCAAGATCATAAGAAAATATTCTCTTTTTTATGCATTGTAGGAAATTAGAAGATATCTTACCATGTTAGTTGAGACATAAGTAAAGATATTCCTCAATCACTGATGATCTCTATGGAACCGTTCTTTAATTCAATGTCTACTAATTCCACAAATTGACTGGATGTCAAGTAACAAAAACAATTAGTTCTACCTATCATCTTTGTGAAATTATTAATCACAAATAAACTAGGTAAATCCATGGTAAGAATTGTTTGTGGACAGTTAATTATAAAGAGTGGCAAAAACAGCCACATATTTGCGTATAGAGAAAACAACATTCTCTTAGACAACAGATGTAGAAAGTTTTAGGAATGTGAATAAAATTATTTTCTCTTAACCTGATTCTTTTTAAACATAATCAAGAATATACTTCATAATTTTTTTAAGAAGTCTGTTTTTTTTAAATCTTATAACGTCAAGAGTCCTCTAATTTGAAGATCATTTTGTTCTGTTTACTTTCCCTTAAGAATGTTGCTGTTGTTGTGTGCCGCTGAGTTCATTCCAATGCATAGTGACCCTACAGGACAGAGTAGAATTACCCCATAGATTTCCAAGGGTGTAATCTTTATGAAAGCAGATTGCCACATCTTCATCCCACAAAACTGCTGGTGGGTTTCAACCACCAACGTTTTGGTTAGCAGCCAAGTGCTTAACCACTGTACCACCAGGGTTCCTTCCGATAAGGATGTTGTTGTTGTTAGGTGCCATCGAGTCAGTTCTGATTCATAGCGACCCTACGTACAACAGAAAAAAACAATACTGTCTGGTCCTGTGCCATCCTCATAAAAGTTCTCATGCTAGAGCCCATTGTTGCATCCATTGTGTCAATTCATCTCATTGAGGGTGTTCTCTTTTTCACTGACCCTTCATTTTACCAACCATGATGTCCTTCTTCAGGGACTGATCCCTCCTGATAATATGTCCAAAGAATATGAGACATAGTCTCACCATCCTTGCTTCTAAGGATCATCTGGCTGTACATCTTCCAGGACAGATTTGTCTGTTCCTCTGGGAGTCCAAGCTATATTCAGTATCCTTTGCCAACACCATATTTCAAATGCATCAATAATTCTTCGGTCTTCCTTATTCATTGTCAAGCTTTCACAAGCATATGAGGTGATTGAAAATATGACTTGTGTCAGGAACACCTTAGTCCTCAAAGTGACATCTTCGCTTTTGCAGGACATTTGCCCAATGCAATGCATCTTTTGATTTCTTGACTGCTGCTTCCATGGGCATTAATCATGGATCCAAGTAAGATGAAATCCTTGACAACTTCAATTTTTTCTCCATTTATCATGATATTGCTTATTGGTCCAGTTGTGAGGACTTTTGTTTTCTTCATGCTGAGATGTAATCCATTCTGAAGGCTGTGGTCTTTGATCTTCATCAGTAAGTGCTTCAAGTCCTCTTCACTTTCAGCAAGCGAAGTTGTGTCATCTGCATATTGCAGGTTGTTAATCAGTCTTCCTCCAATACTGATGCCCCGTTCTTCTTCATATAGTCCAGCTTATGGGATTATTTGCTCAGCATACAGATTGAATAATTATGGTGAAGTGATACAGCCTTGATGCACACCTTTTCTCACTTTAAACCCTAAAGTTTAAAGCCACTTGGTCTATGTAAAGGTTTAAACTATGAAATTTAAAGCCTTTTGGTCTATGTACAGGTTCAACATGAGCACAGTTAAGTGCTGTGGAATTTCCATTCTTCACCACGCAATCCATAATTTGTTATGATCCACACAGTCGATTGCCTTTGAATAGTTAATAAAACACAGATAAACATCTTTCTGGTATTCTCTACTTTCAGCCAGAATTAATCTGACATCAGCAGTGATATCCTTCATTCCATGTCCTCTGATGAATCCGGCTACAATTTCTAGCAGTTCCCTGTTGATGTACTGCTGCAATCACTTTTGAATGATCTTCAGCAAAATTTTACTTGTGGTGATATTAATATTTTTTGATAATTTCTGCATTCTGTTGGATCACCTTTCTTTGGAATAGAAATAAATATGAATCTCTTCCAGTTGGTTGGCCAGGTAGCTGTCTTCCAAATTTCTTGGAATAGATAAGTGAGCACTTCCAGAGCTGCATCCATTTGTTGAAACTTCTCAATTGGTATTCTGTCAATTACTGGAGCCTTGTTTTTCACCAGTGTTTTTAGTGCAGCTTGAACTTCTTCCTTCAGTACCATCAATTCTCAGTCATATGGTACCTCACGACATGGTTGAATGTTGAACCTTGACCAACTCTTTTTGGTACAGTGACACTGTGTATTACTTCCATCTTCATTTGATGCTTCTTGTATCATTCAATATTTTGCTATAGAATCCTTCAATATTGCAACTTGAGGCTTGAAATTTTTCATCAGTTCTTTCAGCTTTAGAAATGCTGAGCAGGTTCTTCCCTTTCGGTTTCTAACTCCAGTCTTTGCACATGTCATTATAATACTTTACTTACCCTCTTGAGCTGCCTTTGAAATCTTCTGTTCAGTTTTTTTACTTCATCATCCCTTCCAATTGCTTTAGCTACTCAATGTTCAAGAGAGAGTTTCAGAGTCTTTTCTGACATCCATTTTGGGCTTCTCTTTCTTTCTTGTCTTTTTAATTATCTCTTGCTTTCTTCAAGTATGATGTCCTCGATGTCATTCCACAACTCATCTGGTCTTCAGTCAATAATGTTCAATGCATCATATCTATTCTTGAGATGGCCTCTAAATTCAGGTGCAATATACTCAAGGTCTTACTTTGGCTCTCATGGACTTGTTCTAATTTTCTTCAGTTTCAACTTGAACTTCCATATGAGCAATTGATGGTCTGTTCCACAGTCATCCCCGGTCTTGTTCTGACTGACGATGTTGAGCCTTTCCATCATCTCTTTCCACAGAAGTAGTCAATTTGATTCCTGTGTATTCAATCAGACAAGATCCACATGTATAGTCACCGTTTTTGTTGTTGAAAAAAAGTATTTGCAATGAAGAATTCATTTGTCTTGCAAAATTCTATCATGTAATCTCTGGCATCATTCCTATCAGCAAGGCCATATTTTCCGACTACTGATCCTTCTTCTTTGTTTCCAACTTTCTCATTCCATTTACTAATAATTATTAATGCATCTTGATTGTATGTTTGATCAGTTTCAGAGTGCAGAAGCTGGTAGACATCTTCAATTTCTTCATCTTTGGCCTTAGTGGTTGGTGCATTAATTTGAATAACTGGTCGTCCTTGTAGGCTTATGGATATTATCCTATCACTGACAGGGTTGTACTTCAGAATAGATCTTAAAATGTTCTTTCTGACAATGAATGTGACACCATTCCTCTTCAATTTCTCATTCCCTGCATAGTAGACCATAAGAATGTCCAATTCAAAATGGTCAATATCAGTCCATTTCAGCTTTACTAATGTCTAATATATATCGATCATTATGTGTTCCATTTCATTTTTGATGATTTCCAGTTTTCCTAGATTCAGGCTTCATACATTCCACATTTCTATTATTAATGGATGTTTGCTGCTGTTTCTTCTCATTTGAAGTCATGTAACATGAGCAAATGAAGGTCCCGAAAGCTTGACTCTATCCATGTCATTAAGGTTGAGGAGGCAGCTCTTCCCTAGTCATATTTTGAGTGCCTTCCAACCTGAGGGGTTCGGCTTCTGGCACTATATCAGACAATGTTCCACTGCTATTCATAAGGCTTTCACTGGCTAATTTATTTCAGAAATAGACAGCCAGGTCTTCTTCCTACTCTGCCTTCATCTGAAAGCTCAGCTGAAACCTGTCCGCCATGGGTGACCCTGCAGATATTTGAATACTGGTCACATAACTTCCAGCTTCACAGCAACACACAAGCCACCACAGTACAACAATCTCACAGATGCATGGGGCAAATAGCGATAGGAACACTAAATCACAAATGGGGGAAAAAATAAAACAACAAAATGGATTAAAAGGAGAGTAGAGGAAAATACTAGGAGATATATTCCTTGGCATTTAATTCATTTTTTAAGGGACTCCACTAAGATACATAGTGTACAACAACTAACCACAGAAAAGCAAATGGAAAAATCTCGCACTAAGCAAGGGACATACTGAGCAAATCCCACCTCCACTGATAACTCTATGGTGAGGATCAGCATGAGTCTAATCCCCAAGGTGTGGAAATGGTTCCAGTCCTCATCTTCCCACTTTTCTGTCCTTGTCACCAGCTCCTCACGCAGCACTCTGTCTACAACCTCAACCATAGAGATCTGGGGTCAGAGCTCACAAGTTAGATAGACAACATTTTTCAGTCCTAGCCTCCGGAAGCTAGGTCAGAACTCAAACACTGGAATCACACCTTCTTTCAGATGGCCAAATAGGCAGACACCAACCTCTGGTAACTATCACTCCCCTTGTGGGTTCAATAATTCACTGCAACAACTCATACACTTTACAGAAAGTATATCATACTTATAGCAACAGATTTATTACAATCAAAAAGGATACAGAGTTTTGGCAAAATGGCGCTCTAGGCAGAAGCACCTTGCCGTACCTCTACAGCAAAGATCCGAAAAACTAAGCTGAACAGAGAATACAAAAATCCTGAAACCCTAAAACATCAAATGAAGAGATAAAGAACTCAGCCAAGTACCAAATGGAGTGAGAAAACTGACAGAGAGCGGAGAGAGAGGAGAGATTCATGCAGAGGTCCCCTACAAGCTAACACAGTGTGGATCCACCATTTTGGACTCCTATCAGAAACCAGCAAACAGTGGGTATGAGAAAGCAGCCTCACGGAGCTTCCAGCAGGAGACAAAACAACCGCTCCGCATATAACAATCTCCCCGCTGCATCCTGCCTGACTGCACCCTGTGCTTGACATCACACCACCAAGCAGCACAGGCACGGTCTACTGGAACCTGCCCTGCACTGATTACTGACCAGCTCTGGTGGCTGTAGTAAGTGCCACGAACAACCCATCCCAGTAACTCCTCTTCAGCTAGACCTGCCCTGCTGTACCATATCTGAGTGACTGACCCTGCCAACTGAAGAAGGAGGTGAAAAGTATTGTACCCACAGACGAGCAACCAACAAAGAACACACAGTCTATTTAATCAGACATAATCAAATTTTTTTTTAAAAAAGGGATGAAACAAATAAATCTACGGTTAATAAATGAGAAAAATAACTACCGAATGCTGCAAAGACAGCAGACAATAACAAAACATTTACAAAAACACGACAGGATGGTTCCAGTAGGCATCCAAAATAAAACACCAGATGACTCTCCTCTGGAAGAAAATGCACTAGAACTAGCTGATAGGGAATTCAAATCTCTAATACTCAGAATTCTCCAAGAACTGAGGCAAAAAGATGACAAACATGAGGAAAAAATAGACAAATTCACGGAAAATACAGACAAAAAATTGGAAGAATTCAGGAAAATAATGCAGGAACACAATGCCAAAATAAATTCACCACTAGAAATTATACAAAGACAACAATTAGAAATCGAAAAGATAAACAACAAGATTTCAGAAATGGACGATGTCACAGAAGGGCTGAGAAGCAGACTTCAAATGGTGGAAGAAGCATCAGTGGAATTGAAGACAAACACTTGGATACAACTCTGTTTCAGGAAACCTCAGAAAAAAGAACAAAGAAAAATGAAGAGACCCCGAGACTTATGTGGGACACAATCAAAAGCAAAAATCTGCAAGTGATGGGAATTCCAGAACAGGAGAAGAAAACAGAAAACACAGAGAGGATCATTGAGGAACTGCTGACAGAAAACTTCCACAATATCATGAAAGATGAAAAGCTGGCCATCCAAGAAGCTCAATGAACCCCATATAGAAGAGATCCCAAAAGAAAATCACCAAGGCATATCATATTCACACTTGCCAAAACCAAAGACAAACAAAGAATCCTGAGAGCAGCTCATGAAAAACAAGAAGTCACATACAGAGGAGAAACAGCAAGACTAAGCTCAGATTATTCCACAGAAACCATGCAGGCAAGAAGGTAATGGGATGACATATATAAACTCTTGAAAGAAAAAATTGCCAGCCAAGAATACTATATCCTACAAAACTCTCATTCAAATTTCACGGTGAAATTAGGTCATTTCCATATAAACAGAAATTAAGGGAATATCTAAAAGTCAAACCAAACTTACAAGAATTATTAAAATGAGTTCTTCGATCTGAGGACAAACAGCTTCAGCTCACAGGCAGAATCTAGGACGCAGGATCATACCAGCCAGATACCAATCTAGGAAATGAACTCTCGAGGACTATCCAAAACCAAAAGAAATACAACAGGGAATCAGAACAGTTAATCAGTAAATGACAACAACAACAAAACAATAAAAGAGGGAATAAATGGCATAGGTATAGAACCATCTAATGGAGAGGAAGGCAAGGTGATACCAAGTAATGATAGACTGCTTTAAACTTAGAAAGTTAAGGGTAAAATTCATGGTAACCACAAAGAAAGTTAACAAACATACTCATAAAAAAAAAAGAGGAAAAACATAAAGTCTCAGAAAAAAAAAAACCTACAAAAACAAAAGAAATGAAAAAAAATCCACACACAAAAGTAACTCAGCACAAGAGAGTAAGAAGAACAAAGAAAATTTCAGCACCACAAAAAAAAGCACTACAAAATGACAACAACAAACTCACATCTATCAATAATCACACTGAATGTAAATGGACTCAATGCACCCATAAAGAGATGGAGAATGACAGAATGGATAAGAAAACAGGGTCCATCAATATGCTGTCTACAAGAGACACACCTTAGAAACAAAGATGTGAATTTATTAAAAGTCAAAGGTTGGAAAAAAAATATATCAAGATAACAACTACCAAAAAAGAGCAGGAGTGGCACTTCTAATCTCAGATAAAATAGACTTTAAAACAAAACCTACCATAAAAGACAAAGAAGGACACTATATAATGATTAAGGTGATGATCAGTCATGAAGACATAACTGTAATAAACATCTACACACCCAATGACAGGGCTCCAAAATACATAAAACAAACTCTAACAACACTGAAAAGAGAAAATGACAGTTCCACAATAATAGCAGGAGACTTCAACACACCACTCTCAGTAAAGGACAGAACAACTCAGAAGAAACTCAGCAAAGATACAGAAGACCTAAAGGGCACAATCAGCCAACTTGACCTCATAGACATATATAGAACACTCCCTCCAACCGCTGCAAAGTACACATTCTTTTCCAACGCACATGGAACGTTCTCCAGAACAGACATCTTAGGCCACAGAGCAATCCTCAACAAGATCCAAAATGTTGAGATAATTCAAAGTATCTTCTCTGACCACAATGCCAGCAAGGTGGAAATTAACAATAGAAAGAGCAAGGAAAAACACTCAACTACATGGAAACTGAATAATACCCTGTCTACACATTACTGGGTAATAGAAGAAATCAGAGATGGAATCAAAAAACTTCCTAGAATCAAACGAGAATGAAAACACATCATACCAAAACCACTGGGACACAGAAAAGGCAGTCCTCAGAGGACAATTTATAGCAATAGATGCACATATCCAAAAAGAAGAAAGGGACAAAATCAAAACATTAACTACAGAACTCAAACAAATAGAAAGACAACAGCAAAAACAACCCACAACTACTGGAAGAAAGGAAATAGTAAAGATCAGAGCAGAAATAAATGAAATAGAGAACAGAGAAACAATAGAAAGAATCAACAAAACCAAAAGTTGGTTCTTTGAAAGAATCAACAAAATCGACAAACCACTGGCCAGACTGAAAGAAAAACAGGAGAGGACACAAATAACCCAAACAAGAAATGAAATAGAGGACATTACCACAGACCCGACCAAAATAAAAAGGATTATAACAGAATATTATGAAAAACTATACTCCAACAAATTTGAAAACCTAGAAGAAATGGATAAATTTCTAGAAACACACGGCCTACAAAAACTACAACAAAGTGATGTTGAAAATCTGAACAGACCCATAACAAGAGAAGAGATTGAAAAGGTAATAAAAAAAAACCCAACCAAAAAAAACCCTGGCCCAGATGGCTTCCCTGGAGAATTCTATAAAACATTTACAGAAGAGCTTGTACCAGTACTACTCAAGCTATTTCAGAGCATAGAAGGGGAAGCAACCCTTCCAAATTCATTCTATGAAGCCAGCATAACACTGATATCAAAACCAGGCAAAGACGTCACAAGAAAAGAAAATTACAGACCAATATCTCTCATGAATATGGATGTAAAAATTCTCAACAAAATTCTAGCCAATAGAATTCAGCATCATATCAAAAAAATAATACACCAGGACCAAGTAGGATTCATACCAGGTATGCAAGGATGGTTCAACATTAGAAAATCAATCAACGTAATCCACCACATTAATAAAAGGAAAGAAAAGAACCACATGATCATCTCAATTGATGCAGAAAAGGCATTTGACAAAGTCCAACACCCATTCCTGATAAAAACTCTCAATCAAATAGGTATAGAAGGGAAATTTCTCAACATAATAAAGGGCATCTATGCAAAACCAATGGCCAACATCATTCTTAATGGAGAGAGGCTGAAAACATTCCCCTTGAAAACAGGAACAAGACAAGGATGCCCTTTATCACCACTCCTATTTAACACTGTGCTGGAAGTTCTAGCTAGAGCAATAAGGCAAGAAAAAGAAACAAAGGGCATCCAAATTGGTAATGAAGAAGTTAAACAGTCCCTGTTTGCAGATGATATGATACTATACACAGAAAACCCTAAAGACTCCACGAGAAATCTACTGAAACTAATAGAAAGATTCAGCAGAGTAGCAGGATACAAGATAAACATTCAAAAATCAGTTGGATTCCTATACACCAGTAAGGAGAATGATGAAAAGGAAATCAGGAAAACAATACCGTTTTCAATAGCCCGTATAAAGACAAAATACTTAGGAATAAATCTGACCAGGGATCTAAAAGACCTACACAAAGAAAACTACAAAACACTACTGCAAGAAACCCAAAGGGATCTACATAAATGGAAAACATACCATGCTCATGGATAGGCAGACTCAACATTGTGAAAATGTCAATTCTACCCAAAGCAATTTACAAATACAATCCAATCCCGATCCAACTGCCAACAACATTCTTCAAAGAGATTGAGAAACTAATCATTCACTTTATATAGAAAGGGAAGAAGCTCTGAATAAGTAAAGCACTACTGAAGGAGACGAATAAAGTTGGAGGACGCACACTACTTGACTTCAGAACCTACTATACATCTACAGTAGTCAAAACAGCCTGGTACTGGTACAACGACAGATACATTGACCAAAGGAAGAGAATTGAGAACCCGGATGTAAATCCATCCACCTATAGTCACCTGAACTTCGACAAGGGCCCAAAGTCCATCAAATGGGGAAAAGACAGTCTTTTTAACAAATGGTGCTCACAAAACCAGATAGCCATCTGCAAAAAAATGAAACAGGACCCATAGCTCACACCGTATACAAAAACTATTTTAAAATGGATCAAAGACCTTAATATAATGCCTAAAACTATAAAGTTCATAGAATAAAAAATAGGAGCAACACTTCAGGCCTTAATACATGGCTTTAACAGGATACAAACCATAACGATCAACGCACAAAACCCAATAGCTAAGCTAGATAACTGGGATCTTCTAAAAATCAAACACCTATGCTCTTCAAAAGACTTCACCAAAAGAGTCAAAAGAGAACCTACAGACTGGGAAAAAAATTTTTGGACAGTACAAGTCAGACAAAGGTCTAATCTCCATAATCTACTAGAAAATCAAACACCTCTACAACAAAAAGACAAACAATCCTATTAAAAAGTGGGCAAAGGAAATGAACAGACACTTCACCAAAGAAGACATTCAAGCCAACAGACACATGAGGAAATGCTCGCGATCACTAGCCATGAGAGAAATGCAAATTAAAACCACAATGAGATACCATCTCACCCCAGCATTACTGGCACGAATCAAAAACACTGGAAATAACAAATGTTGGAGGGGCTGCGGGGAGATCAGAACTTATGCACTGCTGGTGGGAATGCAAAATGATACAACCATTTTGGAAAATGATAAGGCACTTCCTCAGAAAGCTAGAAATAGACATACCATTTGATCCAGCAATCCCATTGCTAGGAATACATCCTAGAGAAATAAGAGTCATCACTCGAATAGACATATGCACATCTATGTTCATGGCAGCATTTTTCACAATAGCAAAAAGATGGAAATAACCTCGATGCCCATCAACAGATGAATGGATAAACCAACTATGGTACATACACACAATGGAGTACTATGCAATGAGAAAGAACAACAATGAATCTGTGAAGCATCTCATAACATGGATGAAACTGGAGGACATTATGCTGAGTGAAATAAGTCAATCACAAAAGGACAAATATTGTATGAGACTTCTATTGTAAAAACCCATGAAAAAGTTCACACACAAAATGTAACAATCTGTTGGTTACCAGGGATGGGAGGGGTGGAGGGGGGAAATACTAAATATATAATAGATAAGTGGTATCTTGGATGAAGGGTGAGACAGTACACAATACAGGAGAAACTAGCACAACTTGTACTAGGAGAAGTTGTGGAATACCCATAGACACACCCAAACTCCCCGAGGGACTGAAATGCTCAGCGGAGGGTTGTGAGGACCATGGTCTCAGGGAACATCTAGCTCAACTGGCATGACACAGCTTATAAAGACAATGCTCTACATTCTACCTTGGTGAGTAGTGTCTGGGGTCTTAAAAGCCTGTGAGCGGACATCTAAGATACTCCACTGGTCTCATCCCTTCAGGAGCAAAGGAGAATGAAGAGAACAGGATACAAGGAAAAGACTAGTCCGAAGGACTAATTTTCCACAGCTACCAAGGCCTCCACCAGACTGAGTCCAGTACAGCTAGATGGTGCCCAGCCACCACCACTGATGGCTCTGAGGAGGATCACAACAGAGTGTTCTGCATAGATCTGGAGAAGGATGTAGAGCATAATTCTAACTCACCAGAAAAAGACCAGATTTACTGGCCTAAAGGAGACTGGAAAAACCCTTAGAGTATGGCCCCCAGACACCCTTTTAGCTCAGTGGTGGAATTACCTCTGAGGTTCACTGTTCAGCCTGGGAGTGGACAGCCCGATAAAACCAAATGAGACTAACGAGGTACAGGAGTCCAGTGAAAAGGGCCAGAAAGCAGAAGGGGACAAGGAAGCTGGTGATAGGGAACACAAGGTTGAGTAAGGATATTGTTGATGTGTTGTGAGAGTGTGAACCATTGTCCATAGGGCAACATTTGTAGTAACTGTTAAATAAGAAACTATTTTGTTCTGTAAGCCTTCATCTTAAATGAGAATAACAGCACAATTGAAAGAGCATAGTCAATGTCACTGAACTGTGCATGTAGACATTTTTGAAATGGTGTATCTTTGGCTATGTGCATTTTCACCAAAAAAAGAAAGAGGTTGAGAAGTTAGAGGGTTAATATGTTGTGGGGTTTTTAACCAATGTTATAAAACATGTGTACTTCTGTTTCATGAGAAACTATTTGTTCTGTAAGCCTTCACCTGAAGTACAATAAAATAAATAAATAAATAAATAAAAATACAAACAGAGACACATAGGATGAGATCTGGGAGGAGATATAGCTTGGAGCTTCCACATCACAAAAAGGGAATCACTATCCTCTCCCATGCATGGCCACCAACCAGGAAGTCTCCCTGAGTCTCTGGGTTCAGCGCTCTTACTGGCCTCACTACAAGGCCATGATAGATTGCATCATGTCTCAGAATAATTAGCATCAGGGAGGCCCCAGGTTGTCCCTCTTGGACTAGTTTGCCCGTGCTAATTATCCTCAAGTGTTGGTCTGGCTAAAAAGAACCAAGAACAAAGTCCAAATTGTTTTCTGCAAGGTGATTCTACATCTCACAGTCTCAATTAGAGATACAGATCTATCCTCACACCATCAAACAGAAATTTGTGAAAATCATTCCACTTGAGAAATTTCACTTCATGTTTTACATCCCATTTAACTCCAACAATTTCCACCAGGTAAAATATTTTTCTTTTCTATCATAATTAGCCCAGATGCAAGGGAGCATTAATTATAGAAGGCAAAGCATCACACAATTTCTTTTGTTAAAAAAGAATTTTTGAATTTTTTAAAGTCTTAAGATGACTGACTTCCCAAAAGCTCAAAGTGGGCTTTGAAGTAATTTTCCAGAGTCACTCAGATTTTCAGCTAGAATTTTCTCTGGTGTAAGAAGAGGCTTGAGGTATTTGTTTCCCATGGCTGCTGTAACAAATTACCACAATACACATTTATTTTCTTACATTTCTGTAGGAGTCCTGGTCTCATAGTGGTTATGAGCTACCTCTGCTAACCAAAAGGTCAGCAGTTCAAATCCACCTGTCACTCTTGGGAATGCTATGGGGCAGTTCTACTCTGTCCTATAGAGTTGCTATGACTCTGAATCAAAGAAGTGAGAAATCATTTTCAATGCATTGAGATCAAGTTTTCAGCAGAGCCATGCTCCCTCCACCGGCTCTAAAGGAAAATCTGTTCTTTGCCTCTTCCAGCTACTGCTTGCTGCTGGCGTTCCTTCACTTGTGGTGACGTAGCTCCAATCTCTGCCTCCTAGTCATATTGTCTTTTCTCCTTCTGTCTATGTGTCAAATCTCCCTCTGCATCTCTTTTTTAAAAACACTTGTCATTAGATTTGGAACATAACCAGATAATCCAGAATGATTTTCTCACCTCAAGATGCTTAACTTAATCACATCTTAAAAAATTATTTTTCTATACAAGATAACCTTTTCAGATTCTAGAATTGGCACTTGATATATTTTGGGGGCCATTATTAAACTACCACAGATGGGGATTAGGCAAGAGGCTGAAGAGTTAAAGAAGGTTTCAAGGTCAAGAGCTATATATGAGTGAACCCTGAGATAAGGATTTACAAACATTTAAAAAATGTGCAAAAATCCATTTGCAGAGAATTTGAGAATAAGAAGACATAGAATGCCATCTTTTCTTCAGGTTTGCTACATAAATCAAAATTTTGCTACTCAAGTGTGGCAGGTAACAATAATCATATTTCACAAGCTTACAATTACCATGTTTAGCATACTTTTTTTTAATCCCAGTTTATCTCTTTAGAAATTCTGTGAGGTAGGCAAGAAAAATAATATTCCCATTTTGCAAATGGAACAACTGAGGCTCTTAGAGCTTAAGTGATGTGTTCAAGGCCAAACAGCCAGTAAAGCCTGAGACTTCTGACTCCAAGTTCAATGTTCTTCTTACTCCCCAGCATAATCTACTCTTTCTGTCTTCTTAAATTTCAGTGACTCTAAGGAACAAAGTATCAAAAACGATTCGTCCATGGTTTAGAGATATAAAGCCAGAGTGGAGTTTTCAAAAGTTTCAGTATTATGACATGGACTCTACTCTCTTGTACTTCAGAGAATAAAGCTCTTCTGAGAGTTGACAAAGCAAATCAGGAACTGTGGGGAAGGAAAGAGCGTGATAGTGGAGCTGCTCATCCCTTCTCAAGTTTCCAGGGCACATGGCTCTTGCCTTACATGTTACTGACTCTCTTATGAAAGCAGAAGCATGGATCTTATACAAAAATCATGCTTTCTGAAAAGTAAAGATGATTTCAGAGGTGAGAATTGAATACTGTATTTCCTATCTCATGTAAGTTTACAACTATAGATATATTTTAGAGTTTTTTCAGAATAATATGAAAGTCATTGGAAGTAGGTTCCTCTATATGTGCAAAATCCTATCTTTCCTTAACACATTCTGACTTTAGTCTTTGAGCATTTTGCTCCTATCTAATAACTAAGAAATTAAAAGCACAATAATACCATAGACACAGTTGCTAATGTGTTACTTTTTATCATTTTCTATAACTTCTTAACAGGGAAAAATTAAAAAGTTAATTTTCTAATTAAATACTCCCATGAAGTAAATTATGCACATGAACATGTTCATCGACACTCTGTAGTGGGCATTTTATGGAAAAGTGATTTTTTTTTTTGAAGCTATGCATAATCAACAGTTTATATTTAGGAAGCATGTAGGCAGCAGGCAAACCAGTAAAAAGACCTGCCTCTACCAAAAATGTGTTTATAAGCTTTTGCCTTCAAGAGAAGCTATGCATTTTCCAAATTACTTCATTCCAAACATGCTGTGTTTCAAGTACAGGCTTTGGAGTAAGACCGACTTTTGACTCCTGGCTCCTTCATTTACTAGCTCCATGAGCTAAGCATATCCTTAAATTATCTGAACATTGATTTCTTCATTGGTAAGTGGAAATGAGAGGCTGTCATTCAAACAGAACAAGGGGATACTTCTTGGTTTAAAATCAGGAAAGGTGTGCATCAGGATTCTATCCTTTCATGATACTTAATCTGTATGCTGAGCAAATAATCCAAGAAGCTGGATGATATGAAGAAGAATTCAACATCAGGATTGGAGGAAGAGTCATTAACAACCTGCGATATGCAGATGACACAACCTTGCTTGCTGAAAGCGAAGAGGACTTGAAGCGCTTACTGATGAAGATCAAAGACTATGGATCCACAATCAATGCCCATGGAAGCAGCATTGGGAAAATCTGCTACAAAAGACCTCTTTAAAGTGTTAAAAAGCAAAGATGTTACTTTGAAGACTAAGGAGTGCCTTACCCAAGCTATGGAGCCCTGGTGGTACAGTGGTTAAGCATTCAGCAGCTAAGCAAAAAGTCCGCAGTTTGAATCCACCAGCAGCTCCTTGAAAATCCTATGGGGGAAGCTCTACTCTGTCCTATAGGGTTGCTATGAGTCAGAATCGACTCTACGGCAATGGGTTTGGGGTTTTGTTTTTTTTTTTTTGCTACCCAAGCTATGGTGTTTTCAATCGCCTCTTATGCATGAAAAAGCTGGACAATGAATAAGGAAGACTGAAGAAGAGTTGATGCCTTTCAATCATGGTGTTGGCAAAGAATATTGAATATACAATAGACTGACAGAAGAATGAACAAGTCTTTTGGAAGAAGTACAGCCAGAGTGTTCCTTGGAAGTGAGGATGGTGACTTCGTCTCACATACTTTGGACGTGTTATCAGGAGGGACCAGACCCTGGAGAAGGACATCATGCTTGGTAAAATAGAGGGTCAGTGAAAACAAGGAAGACCCTCAATGAGATGGACTGACACAGTGGCTGCAACAATGGGCTCAAACATCCAAAGATTGTGAGGATGGTGCAGGAATGCAGTGGTGTATGTATGACAACATACGTCACATAGCAGACTCTCAATAAATTATAACTATGATAATGAGTCATGGGAAAAGTTAAAAGTAGAAAGTGGATTATATGTATTAAGAATATACTTAGTAGTGTTTCTGAATAGAATCTTCCCAGATCATGACTCCATTTTTTTTACCCTTTGTGAGAAAAGAAGCACAGGTTTTGGCAATAGAGTAAATAGTTAGAGATATTTTTATTTCTGAGCTCACAGTGTTTCTATGGAAAGCAGAAGGAACCGGGAAGAAAAAGCACTTGTACATTTAGCCCAGTCAGTATATAAAGCTCAGGGAGTCTCCTAAATCTTTTTAGGATTTATCCTCTGGAGTATTTTCTCAAATTTACTGAAGATCAGCTCTGCTTGCAAGAATATAAATGGGAATGACTTGGAGAAGGCTATTGTAGAGCTGCTCAAGAAGATCTGTGAAAGAAAAAAAGTCAGAGGCCAAAGGAGTCCCAGTGTCAGTCTGTTTTTGTATTTCCTCATGTAGCACACAAAGCTCAGGCTAAGAGATGTCATACATTTTAAATACTGTAGCAGCTTCATTCTAGTATTATTATTACTATTATTATTAGATATGACTTAGTGTCTTTTTTAAATACAGCATTATCAATGAAAAGTGAAATAATAAGATAAGAGATGTTTGTCCATTTAAACGACAATTTTTTCCCCCTAACTGTTTCGTGGAAAACTTGGTATAACATAATTCTACATTTTTTAGACCCGGTAAACTTAACTTTCTTTAGAGACAATATAATGTGGTGAAAATAGTATGGGAATAAGCACAATACTGTATTCAGTTCTTACATTCTCTGTAACTGGCAAATTAGTTATCCTCTCTGAATCACAGTTTCATTTCAAATGAAATGGAAATAACACCAATATCGAAGGGCTGTTAGGAGGATTAAGAATTAGCACAGGCAAAATATCCACCATAATGCCAAACCAATAGGAGTCACTAAATGAATAGCTTTTTGAGTAGATGAACGAAGTAATAAAGCTTAATCTTCCTGGATCATCATTATCTCACTTTGTACTTAAAAGGAAATAAACAAGAAAAGAATGCCAAGATATTTATTTATCTATTTATTTATTTTCAGAATGACTGAAAGTGTTATGGATAGTATTGTAATCTGATGATAATTTCATGTTAAGAAAAAAGAAAAGAAAATTCAAGCAAGAAACTTCTTGGAATCAATGTGAAAAAGTTACATCAAGTGATGATGCTGGCTCTATTGATCTGGTCTTTGAATTAATATTACAGGTTTAGGTTAGAAAACTGGGAAAAAACAAATATTAAGTATTGGATGTTTAAATTAAAATGAGAGAAGTGGAAAAAAAATGACAATCTTTTTAACCCTAATATTCCCCATCATTGGTCAAGCAGAAGCATTT
The DNA here is from genome assembly GCA_030035585.1 of Dugong dugon. Classification (NCBI taxonomy): domain Eukaryota; kingdom Metazoa; phylum Chordata; class Mammalia; order Sirenia; family Dugongidae; genus Dugong; species Dugong dugon. The sequence continues at coordinate 111,611,470 of CM057467.1, forward strand.
TCTTTCTGCCCTGGTTTCTGGGTAGGAATCAAAGAACAATGGCATCATAGCACTATTCACAATAGCCAAAATGTGGAAACATCCAAAAAGATTAATGGAGAACAAAATATGGTATATACTTACAATGGAATATTACTCTGCCATAAAGAGAAACCAAGTCCTGATATATGCCATACATGTATGAACCATGAAAATAGAATGCTGAGTGAAATAAGTCAATCATAAAAGGGCAGTCAATGTAACATTTTATTAATATAAAACACTTAAAATAGGCAAATGTATAGGGATTAGAGTTTACCAGTGATTACCAGGGTCAAAGGGAAAGAGGAAAAAGAGGAATTTCTTTTTTAGCTGGCACTGAGTTTCTGTTTATGGTGATGGAAAATATGGCAATAGATATTGGTAATGGTTGCACAGCATAATTTATATAACTTGTTTCATTGAATTATACAAGTGAAAAATGTGAAATTGTCAAATATGTTATCTATTTTTTTACAACAATGAAAAGAAAGGAAAAAAAAGAAAAGAGGAATGACAAGAGTCCAATTCCAGAGTTTTAGGCTCTAAGGTAGATTTTCCAAAATCTATCGGAAGGAAAGAGAATATTAAAATTTCTATCTTTTTTTTCCCCTGTATTCTAATTGGCTTAGCTTAGGAAGATCAAGAGTCAAGACCTAAAGGAATGCAAAATGAAGTGTCTCAAAGACCAAAAAAAAAAAAAAAAAAAAAAAGAGAGAGAGAGAGATTAAGAAGGCAAGGTAAAACATTATGAAGCTAATTCCAAACCAAAGGGATTTAAAGTTCTATCTGCTAGAGTGAGAAGTAGTAGGATTCAAATTGGTACGATTAGATTAAGAACTCTCTGGGTTCCTCAGAATGAGCCCTATATTCCACCTTTATCTCTATACTGCCTTCGATCCCCACCTAGGGGCTATGTTTGAAAATAGTTCATATTTGGTATGAAGGATATGTGCATCTTAAGACCAGAGGGATGCTGAGACCACAGACAATAGAGGACAAGAGTGCACGATGTTAAGGGCCTCCTGAGTTATATCTCAGCAGAGGCTCCAGTGCACAGATGATGGCACATATGCAGGATGTCTCCTCCCTTGTCCGATGCCGGGACAACACGTGCATCCTCTCCCCTTACCTCTATTCTATGCAGAAGGATAAGAGAAGAGAGAGTAGGGGAATATTGAATGACTCAGTTCAAATCTATAATCAATCTTTTAAACTAAAAAATGGCATACTGCACCTTAAATTTACAGGACTGCATTTCTTGTTACTGAGTGAAAGAAGTCTAATTTTATTTCTGTTTTTTAGGTTTGGTCATTTTGTATTACTATGAAGTAGAAGGTATGCCCCATAGACTTCTGTTTTGTTCATTTTTGCATCCTCAGTGTCAGATTTGAGTTAATATAATCCGTTTTGGAATTAATATAATCCGTTTTGGAATTAATATAATTTGGAGTTAATATAATCTGTTTTGGAACAGGCTTGGAATATGGTAGAACCAGTTAGTACGATAGGTTTTTATCAGGCAACTCATTCTCTTTAGACATGCTGTAATGACACGTGGTGAATAAATACTTGCTTAATAAATAAAGACATAAAGATAAAAGACATTAGCATGCAATATAGAAAGAATGCTAATATTGTATCAGAGTAAAATAAGAGAAGAAATAACACGTGAAATAAACCTATTCTAGAATCATCTCCAGGGCGTGATGTAGTGCGGCAATTCCCCTTGACCCTCGGTCCATAATCCCCTCTCATCAAAGCATAGGTGGTAGAACTGCTTCCACTTCATCTCTCTCCATGGAAACATTATTTACTAATTTCTTCATTTAGAACGCATAATGAGTCTTGATGCTGTCTAAAAAAATATATTCTAGATTTTTAGAATTACAAGAGTCTTCAGAAGCCATCTAATCCAGTCTTTCAAAAAAATGCAGGGATGTCAACAGCGTAACTGTTGACAAATAGGTAGCCTCTTCTTGAAACCTTCCAGTGATGGAAAATGTATTAGTTTGTGAGTCAGCTCATAACCATGCAGGCTACTAGTTCTTCAGAGTGTTGTAATAAATGCAAGTAAGTCCTAGCAAACATCCAGATTGCCTCTTAAATTAAAACAACATATAATAGCACTATGTTATGGGACCTTCCAATGTGCCAGGCATATCTGAAGTACTTTACCAATATCCTCTTTTGTAATGTTCCCAGTAAGCCTACAAAGTAGTATTATTTTGTCCTTTTACACATGAGAAAGGTGAGATACTAAAATATCAAGTAACTTACGCGAGATCATCAAACTAGTAAGTGGTAAAGGTAGGATTTGAATCTACTCCCAGTTTGACTCCAAGAATAGTTTGTTAATCCTTAAACCATATTATCTCCCCAATGTAACTTAAATGTCTGACTTGCTGTTAATTAAAAACACTTGATTATATATTAGCAGATTCCAACAAATGGTCACAAAAAGGGATAAAGTATATAATTTAATCCATCAAATTGAGACCAACTTTCCCATTTTTATGTTAGAATTTGAGATTTAGGAAATAAATTACATTTATTTCTATGCCCACACAATTTAGTAGTAACCACATTGAGATCCAGACCCTAACCTCCTGATTTTCACTGCAGTGTGTTTTCTGCCAGCAGATATCATTATCAGCTAAGGTATCAACATTTAGTAAGATGTTATATCTGCCTTCATGGAATTAAAATCAATCCATCTGAGTGAAGAATTTGTACACAAAGAATTTCAGTAAAGTACTATGTGTGATAAATTCCTTTAGTATGACATATATAAGTTATGGGAACTGTTGTCAGATTTGAGTTAATATAATCCAAAACAACAGCCTGAACTATGGCAGAACTAGTTAGTATATGATGAGTTGTTATCAGTCCACTCATTTTCTCTGGATGTGCCCTAGCCAAATCAGTTGCAGAATAACTGGAATATTTAAGATGGCCATCTGTAGATTGTACTGAACTGTTCTCCCATTCCTCCTGTTGCCTTAGTTACTATTTTCACCCGCATGTTATATTTTAAGACTGTCTCCATCCTCACATATTTTTGTTTTCTTAAATTCACTTGCAGGCGGTGCCCACTTGAGATGCAATGTGTTCCTGGAGGCTGGTTCTTAAAGTGGATCACAGTCAGGCGAAATCCAGATTACACAGGCTTTGACTGGGAATGTGCTATTGGCCTCATCTGTTCAAAAACTGGTGAAAGTTACTGGATGATACAGTAGAGGGAACAAGAAGTGATGTGCAGACTGTTATTAGGAATTTTGAATCAGCAAAGCAGGGTGAATGAAGAGCTGCCTGAAGTTTTATTTAAAAGCACATGTAGTTCTACCTTGTTATAACAGAATTTTGCTGTTTTAGTTTTCATTGTGATAATTCAATGTAAATGAACAAACAAAAAAACTACCATGGTACAGGACCTAGCCCTCTCTGTACAAGAATATTGCAAGTTTACCTTTCTTTCTTCTAGAAGACAAGACATTTTGGCTGCAAATCACAAACCTGATTTATGTGAATCAGTGCAGCTGATATCACATGGAGGCATACCGAATTGCCAAATTCTCAGAATTACGAGCAAATAAATGTCTGTTGTTTTAAGCCACAAGCTTTGAGGGGCTTGTTCTACAGAAAAAATGTTGTTACATCCTTCTATCTAGTTTTATCTTTTCTTTTTATAGCTAATTTTTTTTAGGGGAACAGAAAGGGGGTGGTTTCTGGCTTACTGTTTTAATTTCCTCATCTTCCATTCATGTCTGAATGCACTAAAATTTGACTTCTGCTTCCACCATGTCTTTAAAATGTTCTAAAATCACTAATGACTCCTTAAATAGAAGAGTTGGTATTCTTGACTGAGCCTTTTCTGTTTTTGTTTGTTTGTTTAACTTTGAATCCTTCTTTTCCATGATACTAATTCACTTCTGGTTTTTCTTCTACTCTTGGGTCACTTGTCGTCAATTACTTTCTAGAATCTTTTCGTTCTACTTGTCCCATAAATTTGTAGTTTTCTAACCTCTGTTCTTTGTTTACCCCCCAACCCCTACTCAAAATTTAAGACCTATTAATTAATAGGGTATTGACCAGTTTATTAGAAAAACTGAAGCACTATGTGTGCACAGAGACAGCCTTGAAATAAAATGATAAAGAAAGGAAATCTTATTTCCTGTGGTACTTGAGCTGGGACAACTTTAGAGCAAATAACATTTAGCTTAATTTAATTACTGCAGTAGTTATGATAGTGTTCAGCAGTATTTCCTGTTCTTTTCTCTATCCAGACCCATAGAGGATTAGACTTTTCTGCTCTTTGAAGTTATATATGGATATCTGACTTACTTTAGTCAGTTTAATATGAGCAGTAGTAATGTTTACCACTTCTAGAGAGGAGCATTTAAAATCAAGTGTGTGCTTCTCCATGTTGTTTTTGATACTAAAGTAAAACTAAATCTTTCTGTTGAAATGGTAGTGGCATGAATTGGTGAAGCCTCTTTCTCTTTGAGTCTTTACTACAATAAAGCAGAGCCAGACCATGTGTGCAAGTATAATTGCATTACTTTTAGCTATAAAGATTCTGGTGTGCTTGGTACCAAAGTGTAACCCAACCTTCTATCATGATGCATACAATAATATTAGTCTCTCCAAACCAGTTCCCACTTCTCACTGAATGTTCCTTAGGCTGAGACTTTTTTCATCCATGAAAAATATTCTTGAATCTCCTTCAAATTCAGCCTACTACAGTCACCATTATAACCAAGGCCTTACTCACTAAACAGTGAGAACCTTCCAGGGGCATATTTAATTTCCTAAAGGGGTCTTTTGACATACTCTAGCCTCAAGACTGCCTTGTAAGTTCTCAGATAGATTCTAGGGCTGTCACTATCTTTCCAATTGTGATATATAAACCCTACATGACTGTGAATGGAAAAGTAAACAGTGCATTTCCACTATCCTTTACTAATCACAAAGGGGGACAGAAGGCAAAAAAGAACATAATAATAGCTCCATATTGCATTTTTCTTAAGTAATTTTTTTATTTTTCCAATCACCAGCAATTATCAGTGCATCTTGATTGCATGTCTGATCAATTTCAGACTGCAGAAAAATCTTCAATTTCTTCATCTTTGACATTAGTGATTGTTGTATAAATTTGAATAATAGTCATAGTAACTGGTCTTCCTTGTAAGTGTATAGATATTATCCTATCACTGACAGCATTGTACTTCAGGATAGATCTTGAAATGTTCTACTTAACGATGAATGTGATGCCATTCCTCTTCAATCTGTCCTGGAAGAAGTACATCCAGAATGCTCCTTAGAAGGGAGGATGGTGAGACTTCTTCTTACATATTGTGGGCATATTATCAGGAAAGACCAGTCCCTGGAGAAGGACATCATGCTTGGTAAAGTAGAGGATCAGCGAAAAAGAGGAAAACTCTCAACGTGATGGACTGACACAGTGGCTGCAACAATGGGTTCAAATATAGCAGTGATTGTTAGGATGGCACAGGACTGGGAAGTGTTTTGTTCTGTTGTATGTAAGGGTCATTATGAGTCAGAACCAGTTTGAGCCCTGGTGTCACAGTGATTAAGAGCTCAGACTGCTAACGAAAAGGTCAGCAGTTCAAATCCACCAGGTGCTCCTTGGAAACTCTATGGGGCAGTTCTACTCTGTCCTATAGTGTTGCTGTGATTCAGAATCTAATCGACGGCAAACAACAACAACAATCAACAACAACATTTTCTTAAAAAAAGACGTATTGTTCTCATAATAGCTTCTGATTACTAAAATGAAGGGCAACAAGAGAAAGAATGCCAAAAACTGATATGAAGGTCTCTGAGTCTTTAACGTGAATAAATACAGTTTATTCCAATTCTGTTTAACTATTCTGCATAGGTAACTAGACAGACAGATACACAGATCTGTCCTAAAATAGATTTTTAACAACGTAGACCCTGGACTCTGGCAAAATGTCATTCTAGGCAGAAGCACCACGCCGTCCCTCCACATCAAAGATCTGAAAAACTAAGCTGAACAGAGAAAACAACAATCCAGAAACCCTAAAACATCAAATGAAGAGATAAAGAACTCAGCCAAGCACCCAATGAAGGGAGAAAACTGACAGAGAACGGAGAGCGAGGGAAGATTCATGCAGAGGTCCCCTACCAGCTAACGCAGTGCGGATCCACCATCTTGGACTCCTATCGGAGACCAGCAAACAGGAGGTACAAGAAAGCAGCTTCAAGGAGCTTCCAGCGGGAGACAAAACAACCGGTAATTTGCGATATACACTTTCCCACCCCCCACACTTCTTCACCCCCACTTGGTCTCCTCTGCTTCCCGCGGCCACAATCTCTTGTCCGAGAAACACCGGCTGCTTGGATTCCACACACCCGAAAGGGCCGGCTCTCTGAGTACCATTTGTTGGCTGCTGCTGTTGCTTTTTCCACTTCTTTTGATTTCTTCCTTACCTCTCACCACCTACCCCTCCTTTCGCTCAAATACCTGGCTCCGTGCACCACCTTTGCTTCTTCCTGAGGGGCTGCGGATCTCTGGTAATTTGTGATATACACTTTCCCACTCCCCACACTTCTTAACCCACACTCGGCCCCCTCTCCTTCCCACGGACACAGTCTCTTGTCCAAGAAACACCAGCTGCTTGGATTCCACCAGCCCGCACTAGCTGGCTCTCTTAGTGCCATTTGTTGGCTGCTGGTATTGCTTTTTTTTCTGCTTCTTTTGATTTCTTCCTTACCTCTCACCACCTCCCCCTCCTTTCACTCAAATACCTGGCTCCATGCGCCATCTTCGCTTCTTCCTGAGGATCTGTGGAGCTCCGTTCAACTGTGGAGATGCTTCCCGGTCTGGGCTGCCGTGCTTGATCCCGGGACTTTTGTTCATTTGTTTGTTCTGAATTGTTTGTTTGTTTTCTTTTCCTTTTCTTGAGTTGGGAGCTCTTTCTGGCCAGGCAGTGCTGCATGGCAAGGAGACTACCCTATTGGCTTGCACAGATATGCAGAGGGATCCCTGAGGGCAGTTTTTTTTTAGTTGTTTTTTTTTTTTTTGGGGGGGGGGTTCTTCTTCTTCTTTTTTTAATTTGTTTTGTTTTCTTTTCCCTCTTTTTCCCTTTTTGTCTTTCTTCATTGCTCAGTTTCTCGTCTCTATGTATCTTACTTCTCTTTCTGTTCCCTGAATACCTGGCATTGTATACCTCTACGCCTTCTAGCCAGGCTGTACTGCAACACCTAAGAGTGACTTCGCCAGACCACATAGCTGCACCGGTGGGATCCCTAGGAACTTTGTGGTTCTTTAACCTGTCTGATTTTTATTTATTAATTCTTTTCTTTTCTTTCTTCCTCTTCCCCTTTCTGTTTTTCTCCATTTCATAGTCTCTCATCTCTCCACTCCAAAAGCAAGCTCCCCTAGCATTCTTTTTTGTTTGTTTGCATGTTTTTGGCTCGTCTTCCTCTCTCCTCTCTCCTCTCTCCCATATCCATCTTAGCTCCACATAACAATCTCCCTGCTACATCCTGCCTATCTGCACCATGCGCTTAACATCACACCACAAAGCAGCACAGTCACACCATACTGGAACCTGCCCTGCACTGATTACTGACCTACCCTAGTGGCTGTGGTAAGTGCCACAAACAACCAGTCCCAGTAACTCCTCTTCAGCTAGACCTGCCCTGCCACACCATATCTGACCCTGACAATTGGAGAAAAAGGCGAAAAGTATTGTGCCCACAGACGAGCAAACAACCAAGAACACACCGTCTGCCTGCTCAGACATAGTCAAATTTTAAAATAAAAATGGACAAAACAAAAAAATCTAAAATCAATAAACAAGAAAAATAACTACTGAATGCCCCGAAGACAGCAGACAATGTCAAACATTTACAAAAACAGGACAGGATGATTCCAGTAGTCATCCAAAATAAAACACCAGATGACTTTCCAGTGGAAGAAAATACACTAGAACTATCTGATAGGGAATTCAAATCTCTGAGACTCAGAATTCTCCAAGAGCTGAGGCAAAAAGCTGACAAACATGAGGAAAAAATACAAATTCATAGAAAATACAGACAAATAATTGGAAGAATTCAGGAAAATAATGCAGGAATAAAATGCCAGAATAAATTCACAACTAGAAATTATACAAAGACAACAATTAGAAATCCAAAAGATAAACAACAAGATTTCACAAATACACAGTGTCACAGAAGGGCTGAGAAGCAGATTTGAAACAGTGGAAGACAGGATCAGTGGAACTGAAAACAAACATTTGGATACAACTCTGTTTGAGGAAAATTCAGAAAAAAGGACAAAGAAAAATGAAGAGACCATGAGAGTTATGTGGGATACAATCAAAAGCAAAAATTTGCAAGTAATTGGATACCAGATCAGGAGGAGAAAACAGAAAACACAGAGGAACATTGAAGAACTGCTGACAGAAAACTTCCTCAATATCATGAAAGATGAAAAGCTGGCCATCCAAGAAGCTCAACAAACCCCATATAGAAGAGACCCCAAAAGAAAATCTCCAAGGCATATCATAATCACACTCACCAAAACCAAAGACAAAGAATCCTAAGAGCAGCTCGTGAAAAAAACAAGTCACATACAGAGGAGAAACAATAAGACTAAGCTCAGATTATCCAGCAGAAATCATGCAGGCAAGAAGGCAATGGGATGACATATATAAAATCCTGCAAGAAAAAATTGCCAACCAAGAATTCCTGCAAAACTCTCGTTCAAATTTGATGGTGAAATTAGGTCATATCCAGATAAACAGAAATTAAGGGAACATGTAAAAGTCAAACCAAACTTACAAGAATTATTAAAGGGAGTTCATAGATCTGACGACAAACAGCTTCAGCTCACAGGCAGAACCTAGGACGCAGGATCATACCAGCCAGATACAAATCTAGGAAATGAACTCTCAAGAACTATCCAAAACCAAAATAAATACAACAGGGAATCAGAGCAGTTTATCAATAAATGACAACAACGTCAAAACAATAAAAAAGGGAATAAACAGCATAGGTATAGAACCTTCTAATGGAGAGGAAGGCAAGGCGATACCAAATAATCATAGACTGCTTCAAACTTAGAAAGATAAGGGTAAAATTCATGGTAACCACAAAGAAAGTTAACAAAAATACTCATAAAAAAAAAGAGGAAAAACAGAAAATCTCAGCAAAAACAAAACCTACAAAAACAAAAGAAATGAAAAAACACCACAAACAAAAGTAACTCAGCACAAGAGTATAAGAAGAACAAAGAAAACTTCAGCACCACAAAAAAAAGCACTACAAAATGCCAGCAAAAAACTCACATCTATCAAAAATTACACTGAATGTAAATGGACTCAATGCACCCATAAAGAGACGGAGAGTGACAGAATGGATAAGAATACAGGATCCTCAATATGCTGTCTACAGGAGACACACCTTAGAAACAAAGATGTGAATTTATTAAAAGTCAAAGGTTGGAAAAAAATATATCAAGATAACAACTACCAAAAAAGAGCAGGAGTTGCAATTCTAATCTCAGATAAAATAGACTTAAAACAAAATCTACCATAAAAGACAAAGAAGGACACTATATAATGATTAAGGGGATGATCCATCATGAAGACAGAACCATAATAAACATCTACAAACCCAATGACAGGGCTCCAAAATACTTAAAACAAATTCTAACAACACTGAAAAGAGAAATTGACAATTCCACAATAATAGTAGGAGACTTCAACACACCACTCTCAGTAACGGACAGAACAACTCAGAAGAAACTCAGCAAAGATACAGAAGACCTAAAGGGCACAATCAGCCAACTTGACCTCATAGACATATATAGAACACTCCATCCAACCACTGCAAAGTACACATTCTTTTCCAACGCACATGGAACGTTCTCCAGAACAGACCACATCTTAGGCCACAGAGCAATCCTCAACAAGATCCAAAACGTTGAGATAATTCAAAGTATCTTCTCTGACCACAATGCCAGCAAGGTGGAAATTAACAATAGAAAGAGCAAGGAAAAACACTCAACTACTTGGAAACTGAATAATACCCTGTCTACACATTACTGGGTAATAGAAGAAATCAGAGATGGAATCAAAAAACTTCCTAGAATCAAACGAGAATGAAAACACATCATACCAAAACCACTGGGACACAGAAAAGGCAGTCCTCAGAGGACAATTTATAGCAATAGATGCACATATCCAAAAAGAAGAAAGGGACAAAATCAAAACATTAACTACAGAACTCAAACAAATAGAAAGACAACAGCAAAAACAACCCACAACTACTGGAAGAAAGGAAATAGTAAAGATCAGAGCAGAAATAAATGAAATAGAGAACAGAGAAACAATAGAAAGAATCAACAAAACCAAAAGTTGGTTCTTTGAAAGAATCAACAAAATCGACAAATCACTGGCCAGACTGACAAAAGAAAAACAGGAGAGGACACAAATAGCCCAAATAAGAAATGAAATGGGGGACATTACCACAGACCCGACCAAAACAAAAAGGATTATAACAGAATATTATGAAAAACTATACTCCAACAAATTTGAAAACCTAGAAGAAATGGATAAATTTCTAGAAACACACAGCCTACTCAAACTACAACAAAGTGATGTCGAAAATCTGAACATACCCATAACAAGAGAAGAGATTGAAAAGGTAATGAAAAAAACTCCAACCAAAAAAAACCCTGGCCCAGGTGGCTTCCCTGGAGAATTCTATAAAACATTTACAGAAGAGCTTGTACCAGTACTACTCAAGCTATTTCAGAGCATAGAAGAGGAAGCAACCCTTCCAAATTCATTCATTGAAGCCAGCATAACGCTGATACCAAAACCAGGCAAAGACGTCACAAAAAAAGAAAATTACAGACCAATATCTCTCATGAATATAGATGTAAAAATTCTCAACAAAATTCTAGCCAATAGAATTCAGCATCATATCAAAAAAATAATACTCCACGATCAAGTAGGATTCATACCAGATATACAAGGACAGTTCAACATAAGAAAATCAACCAACGTAATCCACCACATAAATAAAAGGAAAGATAAGAATCACATGATCATCTCAATTGACACCTAACAGACATTTGACAAAGTCCAACTCCCATTCCTGATAAAAACTCTCAATCAAATAGGTATAGAAGGGAACTTTCTCAACATAATAAAGGGCATCTATGCAAAACCAATGGCCAACATCATTCTTAATGGAGAGAGGCGGAAAACATTTGCCTTGATACAGGAACTAGACAAGGATGCCCTTTATCACGACTCCTATTTAACACTGTGCTGGAAGTTCTAGCTAGAGCAATAAGGCAAAAAAAATAAAGGCATCCAAATTGGTAATGAAGAAGTTAAACTGTCCCTGTTTACAGATGATATGATACTATACATAGAAAACCCTAAAGACTCCACGAGAAATCTACTGGAACTAATAGAAAGATTCAGCAGAGTAGCAGGATACAAGATAAACTTTCAAAAATCAGTTGGATTTCTATACGCCAATAAGGAGAATGATGAAAAGGAAATCAGGAAAACAATACCATTTTCAATAGCCCATAAAAAGATAAAATACTTAGGAATAAATCTGACCTGGGATGTAAAAGACCTATACAAAGAAAACTACAAAACACTACTGCATGAAACCCAAGGGGACCTACATAAATGTAAAAATATACCATGCTCATGGATAGGCAGACTCTACATTGTGAAAATGACAATTCTACCTAAAGCAATTTACAAATACAATGCAATCTCGATCCAAATACCAACAATATTCTTCAAAGAGATGGAAAAACTAATCATTCACTTTATATGGAAAGGGAAGAAGCCCCGAATAAGTAAAGCACTACTGAAGAAGAAGAATAAAGTTGGAGAACTCACACTACCTGACTTCAGAACCTACCATACAGCTATAGTAGTCAAAACAGTCTGCTACTGGTACAACGACACATACATTGACCAATGGAACAGACTTGAGAACCCAGATGTAAATCCATCCACCTATGGTCACCTGATCTTCGACAAGGGCCCAAAGTCCATCAAATGGGGAAAAGACAGTCTTTTTAACAAATGGTGCTCGCAAAACTGGATAGCCATCTGCAAAAAAATGTAACAGGACCCACACCTCACACTGTATACAAAAACGACTTCAAAATGGATCAAAGACCTGAATATAAAGCCTAAAACTATAAAGTTCATGGAAGAAAAAATAGGACCAACACTTCAGGCCTTAATACATGGCATTAACAGGATAGAAGCCATAACCATCAATGCACAAAACCCAGTAGATAAGTTAGATAACTGGGATCTTCTAAAAACCAAACACCTATGCTCTTCAAAAGACTTCACCAAAAGAGTAAAAAGAGAACCTACAGACTGCAATAAAAATTTTGGACAGTACAAGTCAGACAAAGGTCTAATCTCCATAATCTACAAGAAAATCCAACAACTCTACAGCAAAAATACAAATAATCCTATTAAAAAATGGCCAAAGGAAATGAACAGACACTTCACCAAAGAAGACATTCAAATGGCCAACAGACACGTGAGGAAATGCTCACGATCACTAGCCATTTAATGCAAATTCAAACCACAATGAGATACCATCTCACCCCGGCATTACTGGCACGAATCAAAAACACTGGAAATAACAAATGTTGGAGGGGCTGCAGGGAGATGGGAACTCTTATGCACTGCTGGTGGGAATGCAAAATGATACAACCATTTTGGAAAATGATATGGCACTTCCTCAGAAAGCTAGAAATAGACACACCATTTGATCCAGCAATCCCACTCCTAGGAATATATCCTAGAGAAATAAGAGTCGTCACTCGAATAGACATATGCACACCTATGTTCATGGCAGCATTGTTCACAAAAGCAAAATGATGGAAACAACCTAGATGCCCATCAGCAGATGAATGGATAAACAAACTATGGTACATACACACAATGGAGTACTATGCAACGAGAAAGAACAACAATGAATCTGTGAAGCATCTCATAACATGGATGAAACTGGAGGACATTATGCTGAGTGAAAGAAGTCAATCACAAAAGGACAAATATTGTATGAGACCTCTATTGTAAAAACCCATGAAAAAGTTCATACACAAAATGTAACAATCTTTGTTGGTTACCAGGGATGGGAGGGGTGGGGGGGAAATACTAAATAGGCAATAGATAAGTGGTATCTTGGGTGAAGGGTAAGACAGTACACAGTACAGGGAAAACTAGTACAACTCATACAAGGAAAGGTCATGGAAGCTCCACAGACACATCCAAACTCCCTGAGGGACTGAATTGCTGGGCGGAGGGCTCTGGGGACCATGGTCTCGGGGAACATCTAGCTTAACTGGCATAACACACTTTATAAAGACAATGTTCTACATTCTACCTTGGTGAGTAGTGTCTGGGGTCTTAAAAGCCTGTGAGCGGCCATTTAAGATACTCCACTGGTCTTATCCCTTCGGGAGCAAGGGAGTATGAAGAGAACAGGACACAAGGAAAAGATTAGTCCGAAGGATTAATGGTCCACAGCTACCAAGGCCTCCACCGGACTGAGTCCAGTACAGCTAGATGGTGACCAGCTACCACCATTGACTGCTCTAACCAGGATCACAACAGAGGGTTCTGGACAGAGCTGCAGAAGGATGTAGAGCATAATTCTAACTCACAAAAAAAAAGACCAGATTTACTGGCCTAAAAGAGACTGGAGATACCCCAAGAGTATGGCCCCCATACACCCTTTTAGCTCAGTGGGAAGTTATCTCCGAGGTTCACCATTCAGCCTGGGTGTGGACAGCCCCGTAAAACCAAATAGGACTAATGAGGTACAGGAGTCCAGTGACAAGGGCCAGAAGGCAGAAGGGGACAAGGAAGATGGTGATAGGGAACCCAAGGTTGAGTAAGGATATTGTTGATGTGTTGTGAGAGTGTTAACCATTGTCATACGGCAACATGTGTAGTAACTGTTAAATGAGAAAGTATTTTGTTCTGTATGCCTTCATCTTAAGTAAGAATAGCAGCACAATTGGAAGAGCGTAGTCAATGTCACTGAACTGTGTGTGTAGAAATTTTTGCAATGGTGTATCTTTGGCTATGTGTATTTTCACCAAAACAAAAAGGTTGAGAAGTTAGATGGTTGACATGTTGTGGGGTTGTTAACCAATGTCATAAAATATGTGCACTACTGTTTCATGAGAAACTGTTTGTTCTGTAAGTCTTCACCTGAAGTACAATAAAAAAACAAACAAACAGAATCAACACTTTGAGTCAGTTATGTAATCAATCCAAACATATTAGTCAGTCAATGAATTTAATTAGCTTATTAATTCAGCCATTATGTGACACTGTAATAATACTGAAAATACTAAAATGAACTAGGCACAGACTCTATCTTCAAGTTACTACTCTGATGCTAAGGAATACAGAAGAGGATGCCTACTTCTGGTGGGGAGAACAAAAAAAAGGCCTCAGAAAGGAGGTAATTTTTGAGCTGGAAGTTGAAGCACTGGTAAACAGCTTGATAGTTGCTTATAATAACCTGTAGTTTCTAAAAACCTTTTTTTTTTCAGTTAGCAGATAGTTATTGTGCTCATAGAGTGCAAGGTAAAGAGGAGGTGTATCGGCTGACCTCATAATTTTATATGTTCATGGTGCACATACTGAAATGATATCTATTATCAGGTACCTTTATACTGATATACTGACCTGTGAATTAGTACATTTGAAAAGGTAAATAAGTACACCAATGCAGCACTATTCACAATATCCAAAAGGTGGAAACAACCTAAGTGCTCATCAACAGATGAATGGATAAACAAAGTGTGGTGCATGTATACAATGGACTACTATTCCACCATAAAAAGGAATGACGTTCTAACACATGCTGTGACATGGGTGAACCTTGAACACACTATGTTAAGTGAAAAGAAGTCAGACACAAAAGGACAAATATTGTTTGATCCAATTTATATAGAATATCTAGAATAGGCAAAGTAGAAAGTAGATTAGTAGTTACCATGGACTGGGGAATTGGGATGGGAAATCATTCTTTAAAGCGGCACATTGTTTGAGGATGAAAACATTTTGCAAACAAATAGTGGTGATGGTTGTGTAACACTGAGTGTGATTAAAGCTACTGAATTGTACAGTTAACAATTGTTAAAATGGCAAATTTTATGTTGTGTCTATTTTACCACAATAAAAAAATCAGTCTGGGGGGAAAAAAAATGTAAACCCTGACTACAATGTTTTGTAATTTAGTTTTTTAGAATAATATATAATGCAAATCCCATATACCATAAACCACCATTTAATTTTATGTATTAAGAGTAACAGATTTTATATGTCAACTGTGTAGACCAAAAAGGGTCTGATCCTGGATGGGGACTGCAGTTGATGCTACCCTAAATATTATACCTGGATGGTGAAGAAGTGTAATGGATTTTGGGATGAGAACCAAAACTGCTACCAAAACTTTATGGTTAATTTTCACTATATTATGGATTCTATCTATTTTCCCCTATACATTGTTTCTCTTTATTCATATACGATATGTCACTGAGAAACACATGATGAGGAAATCTGTTTCCTTCACAAGTCATCATTTTATCTACTAGGTCATGTTGAACCTAGGACAATAATGGACAGTGGACGATGGTATCACTGTGAAGGAGAACCACAGGAGATTAGAAATATTTTTTCCTTGATTTTCATTCTTTTCATCTATTCTTTCATCTGAATAATTTTCAAGTTATATTAGACAAAACATATAGTTTATTTTACAATTTATTAATTTCTGCCATATCATATTAAACTATCATATTTATATTTCAAAAATCAATAACTTGAAATACCACTACCAACAGCTACCTCTGACTATTAATAAAAATCTCTTGTCTGATTTCATGTAATTCAAAAAAATATAAAATCTTTTTTTGGGGGAGGGTCTTAGATAAACACCATCTTCTACTTTGTAAACTTTTGCTAACATCCATCATCTCTATTGAATGAAAATGCTATTATCACTTCAACTATTCTAACAGGATATTTCAAGACTAAGGAAGCTGAAATTATCATACCTAGATACCAAAGAGTTTCCTGGAAATGAAATTTTTAATTAAAATTAGTGCTCAAAAGATAAAATATATTAAATTGATTTTTTAAGTGAATCTTATTTCATTTCTACCCTAGTACATAGAAATGGGTAAGTGTATATTAAGATCATATTAGCTCTTATAAATTTTGAAGTATAGCAACAAATATGTACAATTCTAATCTACTCTTGCTTTTAATCATTGTTCCTTATTTTTGTGCTTATAATTTATTGATTATCCACTGTGTGCTAGACATAGAGCTAGAAAGGAGGAGTGTCATGGATTGAATTGTGTCCCCCCAAAATATGTGTATCAATTTGGCTAGGCCATGATTTCCAGTATTGTGTGATTGTCCACCATTTTGTCATCTGATGTGATTTTCCTATGTGTTGTAAATTCTATCTCTATGATGTTGATGAGATGGGATTAGCGACAGTTATGTTAATGAGGCAGGACTCAATCTACAAGATTGGATTGTGTCTTCAGCCAAGTTCTTTTGAGATATAAGAGAGAGAAGTGAGCAGAGAGACATGGGGACCTCATACCACCAATAAAGTAGTGCCGGGGAGGAGTACATCCTTTGAACCCTTATGCTGAGAAGCATCTAGACCAAGGGAAGATTGATAACAAGGACCTTTCTCAAGAGCTGACAGAGAGAGAAAGCCTTCCGCTGGAGCTGACACCCTGAATTCAGACTTCCAGCCTCCTAGACTGTGAGAGAATAAATATAAATTTCTCTTTGTTAAAGCCATACACTTGTGGTATTTCTGTTACAGCAGGACTAGATAATTAAGACAAGGAGATAAAGAACATTTTCATTATTCAAGGATCTTTAGCAAGATGACATTAAAGACAAAGGTATATATTTTATAGGTGATTATTACTTTTCTTATTATAGATTGTTGTTGTTGCTGAGTGCCATCGAGTCAGTTCCAACTCATGTGACAGAACAGAACTTCCCCATAGGGTTATCTTGGCTACAATCTTTAAGGAAGCAGATTGCCAGCTCTTTCTCCTATGGGGTCACTGGGTGTGTTTGAACCTCCAACCTTTCAGTTAGTAGCAAAGCAGGTAACTGAGATGGGAAGATGTTATGGATTGAATTATGGCCCCCCATAGTATGTGCTGTAAATCCTACTATACCTGTAGCTATAATCCCATTTGGGAATAGGGTATTCTTTGTTATGTTAACAAGGCAGTATTGAGATAGGGTGTGTCTTAAGTCAATCTTTCTTGAGATATAAAAGAGCAGATTAAGAAAGTAGCAGAAATAACACAGATGGGGGAAGATAGTTGCCACACCACATGAGATAACCAAGGAATCAAGAAACAGAAGCTAAAAAGGGACAAAGACCTTCCCCCAGAGTTAACAGAGAGAGAAAGCCCTCTCCAAAAGCCAACACCCTGAATTTGGACTTCTAGTCTCTTAAACTGTGAGAAAATAAATTTCAGTTCATTAAAACCACTCACTTGTGGTATTTCTGTTATAGCAGTACTAGACGTCTAAAAGGTTCCCTGGTGGCACAGTGGTTAAAGCGCTTGGCTGCTAGCCACAAGGTTGGCGGTTTAAACCCACCAGCAGCTCCACAGGAGAAAAAATGTGACATTCTACTTCTGTAAAGATTTACAGCCTTGGAAACCCTCTGGGTCAGTTCCACTCTGTCCTATAGGGCCGCTACAAGTTGGAATCATCTTGACAGCAGTGGGTTTTAGTGGATAACTGATATTAAATGAGCAGAACATAGGCCAAAGAGTTGGAAGAAATATGTTTGCCTCATCCAATAGCACGGCAAAGTATTGTAAGATCTTCATTGGACAATGTACAATAACATGGAATAATGAGCTCTCTCCTTCACATAAATTAGACTGCAAGTTATGCAAGTTAATATAGACTATGCATACTATGTATAACATTAAGAATACTAAAAAGATGTTTACCTATGTTTTACTGACTATGCAAAGGCATTCAACTGTGTAGATCATAGCAAATTATGGATAACATAGCGATGAAAGAAAATTCTAGAACACTTATTTGTGCTCATGAAGAACCTGTACTTAGACCAAGAGGCAGTCATTTGAATTGAATGCGGTATCAGGATTGGAGGACAACTCTTTAACTATGATGTTAATGAGGCAAAATTAGAGGCAATTATGTTAATTAAGCAGAACTCAATCTACAAGATTAGGTTGTTTCTGAAGTCAATCTCTTTTGAAATATAAACAAGAGAAGTCAGCAGAGAGATATAGGGACCTCATACTACCAAGAAAGTAGTGTCAGGAGCTGAGTGTGTCCTTTGAACCCAAGGTCCCTGCACTGAGAAGCTCCTAGTCCAGGGCAAGATTGAAGACTAGACTTTTCTCCAGAGATGACAGAGAGAGAAAGCTTTCTCCTGGAGCCAATGCCCTGAATTTGGACTTCTAGCCTACTAAATTGTGAAAGAATAAACTTCTGTTTGTTGAAGCCATCCACTTGTGATATTTCTGTTATAGCGGCATGAGATAAGTAAGACACACTACAAGAGGATTTTCACCTTACTTTCCTTTTTTTTTTCCCTCACCAAAACTCTTAGCTGCATTTTATAATTATTCCATTTTATAGATAGGGGAAAAATGAGAAAATACTGTGATATCAGTTTAGGTTACCCATAGTCATAAACTATTAACTTGTGGTCCTAAAATTTAATCTCAAGTGTTCAAACTACCTTAGCAATATAAAGTGAAAAAACCACCTCAAAAAATGGACTATTTGGGTACAGCTCTTAATAGGTACCCGATGTCTTTTTTTTGTTTGTTTGTTCATTGCTGTAGTTTAAGTGAAAGTTTACATTTCAAGTTATTCTCTTATACAAAAATTTATACATACATTCTTATGTGACCCTAATTTCTCTCCCTATACTGTGACAGTACACTCCTCCTTTCCACTCCTGGTTTCCCATGTCCATTCAACCAGCTTTTCAGGTCTTATTTGAGCTTGTATTCTAGACTGTTTTTCAAGGTTGTTTGCATAACAAAACATTAGCAGATAGAGATGCTATCTCCCTTCTGGGCAGAGAGATTTGTTTTCTGACTATCACATAATGTCTTTCTCCAAAGTAAAAATTAACCATTTTGCTAGCAGTCACCTTTAAAAATTGATGCTTCCTAAGTTTGGTGTTCCTTAGATGTGACAAAATCCCAGTGTGTGTACATCACCGTGGGTGTCTCCACATCATTTCCATAGCCAAGAGAACTGATGTGAACATGAAGCTTATGTGTCCTGCTAAGCTTTGAATAATATGATTCTTTGTCTCTGACCCAGAAGTTTTATATCTTCTGTAAACATTAACGATATTGTGGCAAGCTAACTTCTTAGTTTGCAAGTAGGGTAAAATGCGAGACCGTTGACAGTTCTTGACCTGCACTCTGAAAAGGTAGAAAAAAATTACCTCAAATTTAGTATTTTTATTGGATTATAACTGAGGATATATGGCTCTTACTAGTTAATGCCATTTAACAGTATTGTAGTCACATTTAAATGACAATTTATTTCAAGTATATTTATCATTCTCAGAAAATATGTGATCAATATTAAAGTAATTATTAACATTTTTTTTACTGATTTACTTATGGTGATTATTTAATTATTCCACAAACCCTATATCATTTTATATATGATAAGGAAGGTTCATAGCAGATTAACTGCTTACTGGAAGATACACAGTGATAGAGCTAGGTTTTTTCATTAAGAGATCAATTAGTATTTATGCTCCTAATTACTATACTCTGCTGCTTCAAGCAATTTCTGACTATAGGGATATAAACTGGGATTCAGGAAGGATTTTGTAAGGAAAGACTACGGACTCTGTAGCCATACAGATTAGTTCCAAATTCTAATTTCATTATGTACTAAGTGGGTTGCTATGAGCAAATTTGCACATTTATCTATTATTTCATTATTTGTTTAATCCTTTACTCATTTTATATCCACTCCTTCCTTCATATATTTCATATATCAAATGATAATTATTGAGCACCTATTTGCTTAGACCCCCATGTGCCTGTCAGTTTGTCATACTGGGGGAGGGGAGAGGACTGCATGTTGCTATGATGCTGGAAGCTATGCCACTGGTATTTAGATACCAACAGGGTCACCTATGGTGGAGAGGTTTCAGCTGAGCCTCCAGACTAAGACAGACTAGGAAGAAGGATCTGGCAGTCTACTTCTGAAAAGAATTAGCCAGTGAAAACCTTATGAATAGCAGTGGAACATTGTCTGATATAGTGCTGGAAGATGATTCCCCCAAGTTGGAAGGCACTCAGAAGATGACTGGGGAAGAGCAGCCTTCTCAAAGTAGAGTTGACCTTAATGAAGTGGATGGAGTCAAGCTTTCGGGACCTTCATTTGCTGATGTGGCACAACTCAAAATGAGAAGAAACAGCTGCAAACATCCATTAGTAATCAGAACATGAAATGTACGAAGTATGAATCTAGGAAAATTGGGAATCATCAAAAATGAAATGGAATGCATAAACATCGATATCCTAGGCATTAGTGAGCTGAAATGGACTCGTATTGGTCATTTTGAATCAGACAATCATCTGGTCTACCATGCTGGGAATGACAACTTGAAGAGGAATGGTGTTGCATTAATCATCAAAAAGAACATTTCAAGATCTATCCTGAAGTACAGTGCTGTCAGTGATGGGATATTATTCATATGCCTACAAGGAAGACCAGTTAAAACGACCAATATTCAAATCTATGCACCAACTACTAAGGCCAAAGATGAATAAACTGAAGGTTTTTACCAGCTTCTGCAGTCTGAAATTGATCAAACAGGTAATCAGGATGCATTGATAATTACTGGTGATTGGAATGCGAAAGTTGGAAACAAAGAAAAAGGATCGGTAGTTGGAAAATATGACCTTGGTGACAGAAATGATGCCAGAAATTGCCTGATAGAATTTCATAAGACCAACGACTTCTTCATTGCAAATACCTTTTTTTCATCAACATAAACGGCTACTATACACATGGACCTCTCCAGATGGAATACACAGGAATCAAATCAACTACATCTGTGGAAAGACACGATGGAAAAGTTCAATATAATCAGTTAGAACAAGACTGCAGAACAGACCATCAATTGTTCATATGCAAGTTCAAGTTGAAACTGAAGAAAATTAGAACAAGTCCACAAGAGCCAAAGTAGGACCTTGAGTATATCCCACCTGAATTTAGAGATCATCTCAAGAATAGATTTGGTGGGTTGAACACTAATGACTGAAGACTAGATGAATTGTGCAAGGACATCATACATGAAGAAAGTAAGAGGTCATTAAAAAGAAAGGAAAGAAAGAAAAGACAAAAATGGATGTCAGAAGAGACTCTGAAACTTATAGGGTTTGTGGAATAATTAAATGATCAACATAAGTAAATCAGTAAAAGAAATATGATAAAGTAATTGGAAAAGTACAGGGTCAGTGAAAAAGAGGAAGACCCTCAATGAGATGGATTGACATAGTGGCTGCAACAACGGGCTCAAGTTTGATAATGATTGTGAGCATGGCACAGGACCGAGCAGTGTTTTGTTCTATAGTACGTAGGATCGCTGTGAGTCAGAACCTACTTGACGGAATCTAACAATAACAGCAACTATTTGCTTAGACACTATGCTTAAACTCTTTGAACATCAGTTGATTATCCCAATCAACCAAATGGGGATACTAATACCTACTTCACAGTTTTTTGTAAGGATTGAACAATCAAACATAAAAACGTATCTAGTAATATGTCTGAACCATAGTGTACACTCAAAAAATCGTAAATATAACTATTGTTATTATATTGTGGACTCCTTTTTATTATGAGCTAAATCTGATGAAGTGGCTAGAGGTACAGTTTTAGGTCAGCTTGGTATGTTTCTCTATTCTGATAAACTGAAAAGAGTCTAGGAATCTACATATAACAATTGCTAGAGGAAATACCAAGTGGAGGAGAAGAATGTCAAACTTAGCCTACTTAAAAGAAAGATAAGGTAAATATCAGGCAAATATGAAAAAAATATTTTTCTCAGATTCATAGGTATATGAAATTATAAAATTCTATCCAAAACCAAGAGATTAAAGTTCCTGAAAATTCTCTGTGGAAGAAGAATAGTTTAGAAATTAATTCTCTGTGAAAAAAAAAAAATTACTGTTAGGAGCTGAGCTCATCATAGAACATTTGAAAACCTTTGCAAATACATATTTGGCAGAAATATGGAAATAACATATCAATAAGTATTGTGCAAATAAGAATTTATATATCTTAAATTAGAAATGAATATGTTAAAACCTATTTCTATTTAGTGTTTCATGTTAAAATTTGTAGAAGTAAGTTCCAGGACTATTTTTTTATATAAAAATTTGTATATTATTTATTTCTTCTTGATTATGTACATGTCTTATTTACATGATTAGTATTTTTTTTAATTCAGAATCATTTAATTACTCTTTCTATGCCATGACACAAAGTGATTTTTATTAGAAAATATCTAAGTATTTTCAGTTATAAAAAGATAAATATCATGTAAATACCTTTATATAAGACTATTGTGAATGAGAAGTATGTGGCTGGGGACAGATTAATGTTTTTGATCTAAATTTACCAGTAAAATTTTATATTAGTTTGATCAAATTAGATACTCAATTTCATGATTGTAGAGAACAGTAAAGAACAAATAATATTAATTACCATTTGGATGTGTGTAAATATCAGCAACAATCGTTTTTAACTTTGTCACACATTAGATAACCCAGGCATTCTGGAATTTCTGTCAATAAGCCTAGATTGAAGAGCTATAGATCTAGTAAAGAAATAAAACACTTGTCTTCAGCATCCTTTGATCCTTCAATTCTTTCCAATGCCTTGGTGTTGAATTTAACTTGTTCTATTTACTTATTAAAGAACTCATCTTATTTGGTTGGTTTTTCACCAGCAACCACTAATACCACCACCCTTCAGTCTTCACCTACCTCTAATGGAGAGTACTTTTGATTGAATGCTAGAAAGTTGTTATAAACATCTATGAGTCTATGTTTTATTTGTTTTTGATAAGAACTATCAAGGATGTACATAAAAATAAGGTTTATTGATTCTCAAAGAGCAGAAAGTGGCATTTTGGAGATTTTTGTTTGTATTTTGCTTTGTTTTTTGTTTATATTTTTACGTTCTAAACAAGAGGTTTTCTATGACCAAAGTATTATTGCTTATGCACTTCCCTGAATACTGTGTCTTCTATGTATTCTTTATATGCTTACTACACCTTTTCTTAAATTAAGAACTTCTCATCTAATATTCTAAATAACAATGCACTTAAAATCACCACCAGTATTCTATTTCTATTTTTTAAGAGTGCTCAGTATTCAATTCTCTGATGATAACTGATTCTAAGAATAATGGCACATAAACCTCTTAGACCATGATGTATATTTTTCCATCCCAACTTCTTAGAAATTGAATGCTGCAAATAATGGTTCAAACAATAAAAACTAAACTCTCCACAGCAATTATTGAAACCCCCTGCACATGGATAACCTTGACAAATGTTAGCATTTGTCATGCTATCAATCTCTCTCTGCTACTGGACAAATATTTGCTCAGAATTCATAAGCATAGTAAAAACAGAATTTTGGATTCCTATTAGACATCTGTTTGTTCAGATAACAATATAGGAATGCCATCAGAAATATATCTGTAAAGTTATGTCTGACTATAATATTGGTGCTGGATAACATATAGTTAGCTTTATATATTTCAGTGAGAGGAGCACTTAGATAGAGTGAGCTTGATTGGAAATGCTATGCTACCAACCATGATCCAATGAAGTGTTTTACAAGAGTAATTTTTATTGTAGCAAGACTCTAGAGTGTTGAACTTGAACAGTGAAACTGAATCACTCATGAAACTATGCCAGATGTTATTCATATCAGATGCTGATTAATGCATATGCTTCATTTAGAGGAACTTAATATTGAGTTATTTAAATGGGAGACTGTCAGTTTCAGAAATGATTGACAGATAAAATTGGAAAGATTTATGAGTTAAGCTTGAAGCAGTATCTAAACCATTTTTTACTGTGGATTTTTCAGGTTGGAAAATGATCAAATACTTTATTTGTTAATTACTCCACCAAACTTGTAGAGGGTTCTGTTATGGCCAAGATTCTGAGATAAATACTGTGATCTGTCCTAGGATAGGTATGGATTCATATTGGATGAATTATGAATCATGCTATCAAGGGACCTTGATAAAAAAATACATGTACATCCATAGAAATATATCAAGGATGAATAATAAATACTATAAAAAAAACTAGACTCCTGGGATAGATCACTTCTTGGAGCTAGCTAACCAATAATTCTTGGATAAATTGGCCAAGTCTCCTAAGATTTGCTATTCTAGGATTTAGTCATGTAGTGTCGATGCAAGAAAGATATTACTGGATAAATGATATACTAAATTAGGGAAACATTTGGCCTGAAACAGGATCCCAGCTGGTTGTTTAAGGTTGTTAATAAGTGAGATATGTAAAGGTTAAACTTAGAGAATAAATTTGTATAAAATGATACAGCCAAATCATAGAGGACTTGGAGGACAAGCTCAGGAGATCAGAATTTAGTTAATTGACAGTGGAGAGAACCTAGACACTTCTGAACTGAATGGAGACATCTAAGGATCCAAGTCTTCCGTTAAGAGCCCTAATAAAGCAGTGTAGAAAATGGGTACGATAACATTGTTGTTTGGAAGGTAGCCTTGATTTTTTGAGAGCCATCAAGAGTATACATTCCAATTTATTTCCAAGCTACCAACCCTGGCTACATTAATACTATGATTCAATAATATGTAAAGTAAAATTCCAGAGTATCCAGATTTTCAACAGAATTATAAGGACTTGATTAATATTCATATTACAATTGAGTTGACTTGAACTGTAGAACAGTTCTGTGAGTTTTTTTAAAGAAGAATTTAATAAAAATTGACATGCGATAGATGTAGTAGGACTTATTTTTATTTGCATTAAAATTAGAAATTGACACTATATATGCAACTTTTAAAGGGATGGCCTTAAAAAATTTCAGGGGAAGAAGACAAAAAACAGACCCTAATTCTGCTTGTATTTCAGTCTCTGAGTTCTAAGTGGTGTAAACATCTCAACTGAGAAGTCAAAGTGGATAAAAAAAGATAAAACATTTCCTTATTTTCCCAGTCTGAGTTCTGAAGCTAAACTGTATGATTTATGGCTTCAAACTGGGAAGGAAATGTCCAGTTTGCCTTTAAATATAACTAAAATGCTCTTGGCTTGAGCCCTGCCAAGTGCCTGTATCCTCACATTGGAAATAAGGGCCAGATGGCCACCCAGCATTATCAGCACCCCATGGTGATGAACAAGCGACAATTTGCTGGGTGATCAAACATAATTTAAAGTCTTTTAACCTGAGAAGTCTAAGATAGTACAGAAACAGAGTCAACTATAATTTTAAAAGAGTAAACAATTACTTGCTCTATCCCCAACCTTCTCCTCACTGCAACTAAATAAATATCAAACTTACATTGTTGTTGTTTGTTGTCATCCAGTAGATTCCTACTCATGGCAACCACACACATGCAGAGTAGAACTGTTCCATTGAGTTTAAGGCTGAGACCTTTCAGAAGCAGGTCACTAGGCATGTTTTTGGAGGCACCTTGTGGGAGGAATTCAAACAACCAACCTTAACCATTTGTACCACCCAGGGTCTCCCAGTTTAAATTGCTTTAGTATAAAGACTCTACATTTCTCAGATATAAAATCTCTTATCACATACTTCAAATGGCTCAGTGTAAAAAAATTAGATATCTCTATACATGCAAGTATTTAAAAATAAATAAATACTTGACATTTACCTTACACTATATACAAATATTACTTTGAAATAGATCATATACCTAAATTTAAAAGCTGAATCCATGTAACATTTAGAAGAAAACATGGGAAAAAATTCTTTTGACTTTGGATTAAACAAACATTTCTTGGATAGACACAAAAAGCACAGACTATTAAAAAGAAAAGAAAATACTATGAGTCCAGGTACCAATAGGTTTCCTTATTTTTCTGGGGCACTTCCTTCAGAGATCATCATAGCCCATTTCATTCTATATTATAGTTTTGATGAAACTGTCTCCTTTGTTAAACTATGAGATCCCTCAGGGCAGAAATCATTTCTTACACATCTTAGTATTCTGGCATCTGATGCAGTGTTCCTTACTTAAAAAATACTTAGTATATGCTTACTAAAAAAAAATGCAGCCGACTAAACTTTTCTCCAATTATTTTATTGCTGTTACTACAGGACACTGAATCATACTAAAGTGTGTGTGTGTATGCATATGCATTTTATACACACACACACACACACACACAGACGTCTGTTTGTTTTGAGTCTATCTCAGGCTGAGTTCTCTAGAGAAGCAAAACCAGCCAAGCTGATACACAACTTGAACCATCATAGAGTCATATGGCTAGCCATGGGAGCCCCATGGAACCAAGCCAGGGCTTGAGTTTCCCTTTATGAGAAATACTGAGATCGCTGCTCAGCCAGATTTGGGCATTCATGTTTTCATTTTGGTAAAACAAAATTACTGGTACACACTTTTTATTGATACGATGCTAAATCTCTTTAAACAGAAGAACATGATAATAAATATTCTTACTTCCACTCTCCCCACCTTCCATGAACAAGTGCCCAGAAGACTTGTTTTACTCTATTGCCTCAGATAGTTAGATGATAGACAGATAGATAATAGACAGATAGATAGATTGATAGATAGATAGATAGATTAGGTAGATAGACAGACAGATGATAGATTGATTGACTGATAGATAGACAGACAAACCAACAGACAGACATACAGATAGATAGACTGATAGACACGCAGATATCTAGATTGATTGATTGACAGACATACAGATAGACAGATAGATAGACTACTATGACTATAAAAGCATGCCCTTCAACACAGAAATAATTAGGATTCACAATTCCTAGAATAGTTGAGGTTGTAAGATTGTGATGTAATCAGCTATCCTGTGGGAGGCTTTTGTTTTTTCCTCTTATAAGAGTAAAGTTACAAGGTTTCCCCCCCTCCACTTATAAAAGTGAGGTTACAATACTTGCTGATGTTTGCCCTTATTTTTTGTTCTGTTATCCAGAGCAGCTGGAGATGAACATATTCCTGGCTGAAGAAAGGCCACCATGAACTTTATTCTTTTACTCCTTCCTCAGGAAGTCACTTCACTGCAGAGAATCACAACAAACAAGCATACTACTCGCTGCGTAGAATCATCTGTGGAACACATTTGAAGTATAAATTTTCTAAAAATACCTCCTGGATGTCAGGAAGAGAGAAAGATAGAATTCTAAAGATAGGCAAATTCTTGCTTTTACAAAGTTATTAAATTATTAAAGTTTCATGATGTGCTGTTGCAAGAACAAACTTGTCCCGGTAAACTAGAAAGACGTCACCTTCAAGCCTCTTCTCGTTATTATTTGATGTGTGATGAACACCAACAGGGAGCTCTGATAGCTTTTAAAATAGTTTTGAATCAAACATTAAAGACGAAGAGGGGGAAAAAAACAACAGAAACAGCAGGTTCTCTTGTGCCTAATAGATCTGGATTGGTTGCTAAGTGAAACTTGAAGGAACTTTGTCCAGACTGTAGAAAATACATAAGAATCCCTTGTGGACTCCTGAACTAACATATGATGCTTACAATGCAAGTATCCATTCAGAATTGATACACCTGGCTTTAGACAGTTAGGTACCCCATAATACTTTCCCTTTTTAGTTCAAGTTTGTATCACACTTCTCCTGAAGCTCATCCTAGCAGTGTGCACCTACTACTTAAAGACAAAAAAAAAAAAACACCTCTCTTCTTCTCTGTGAAGTCAACCTGATGTTTTACTAGACTATTGACCCATTCCTATAACCATGCTTTCTACTTTGCACATTCTGTCTGTGAGACTGAAATCCCAGTAGCATCTCTCCCTTTCCACTATATATATATGTATATGTATATACATATATATATGTATATATATATGATTTCATTTTTTCTGTAGAGATGAAAGATAGACATTACTTCCAAGTACACTGGCTTTTTTTCTTTTCTCCAAATACATCAAGCTTATTTTCATCTGTTTCATCTTCCTAGAATCCTCATTTTGCAAAACTTTTAATATCTCATTTCTCCTTATTTTATACATCTTAGGCCAGCTGTAATGTCCTTACAGAGGCCTTCTAAAATCACCCAGTCTCAAGGTAGATGCTTCCCTCACCCACTCGCTATAACAAAGCTATATATATATGTACATACATATATATATATATATTCATAGCACGTATCACTGTCTGATGTTACATAGGTATGCATGCATTTTCTATCTTCCACCAACCGCTTGTCACCAGAAGGTCAAAGCAGGGACCTCATCACTCTGTTAGTGTCTGTTAAGTCTGGTGCCTAAAAGAGTGCCTAGCATCCAATGGGCATTTCATAAATATTTGTCATTAAATGAAGAAAGACTCTACACTGTAGAGCTTTCACCTTGGTAATCACATCACTGGTGAAAAAAGAACCCACACTGCTGACACCATTTCTCTAAGAAAAACCGTATTTGTATCCACTCATACAATAAATATTTATGAAATCCTTATTCTAGCCCAAGCACTGTGGTGTTTATAAAAATAAATTATCTGCAAACCCTGCCCTTCCTTGGGGTTATGCAGTCTAATTGGGGAGTTGAGATATGTAAATAAGTAACTATTGCACAATGCTTTATAAGATAAATATAGATAAAAGCCTTAAGATTTCAGATGTGTTTAAATATACCTCTGGCTGGAGGAATCAGAGAGGAATTGGGCAAATCTAAGTTCTACCTTAAAGATGTAGAAAGGTGAATATAGTTGTGATCCAAAAACAGAAAAAAGGATACATGCATGCTAGGTTTGAAAGGGAAGTGTTTAGATTTTGCTTGTAAGAAGAGCACAAAGGCTTTTGAAGGGCAGGATAAAAAGTCAATTGCAAGCCAATCTTTCTTAAGATTGCCTGTATCCCTGGATTTGCTGGGCATAGGAGGACACAAATGTTAGATAGTCCACATATGCCTCTATCATTAATTTTACTCTATAGTAATTATATTAAAATCTATGATGAGAAAGAATGCAATGTGTGCATGAAATATGAAGATATAAGATAAAATTTCAAAAATTGTCTAGATCATGGCAAGTTAATTTGGGATAGTTTGTTGGGAAAAATTGTGGTTGCTGGCCAAACCTGGCTTGTCTATTTTTGTAAATAAATTTTTATTGGAATAGAACCTTACCCATTCATTTAGGTATTGTCTTTAGCTGCATTCAGCCTAAAATGGTAGATATGAGCAGTTATAACAAAGATCACATGGACCACAAAATCTAAAATATTTACGATCTGGCATTTTACAGAAAAAGTCTGCCACCTCTGCTAAAAACAATGGGAAACCACATAATATTTTTCAGAAAGAATGAAACATAATTAGAATTGTGCTTTGGAGAATGTAATTTTATAGAAAAATGTAAGATAAAACAAAATAGACACATTCTAAAAACAAGACAACAGGTTAGGAAGAAATAAAAGAGTACAAGAAAATGTTATAAATATCTGCAAGAAACAGTGGCAACAAAGTGGAAGGAGGAAATAGATATGCAAATGTTATAAAAATAGAAATACAAACCCAGTAGGTAACAGCATGGAAAAAAATAAAGTTCATTGAGCTCTAGAGCCTGGGTTACTGAGAAGTCAGTTGATGGTAACCACACAGGGAATCCAGAATTAGAAAGATATTTGGAAAGAAAAGCATGTGTTCAGTATTGAACATATGTGATTGGGAGATTCAGCAGGCCATTCCCATGGACACGTCTAATGTGCTTTCACTTGAAAGAAAAAATAGAAATCAGAAGCAGAAATGGACAAACAAGAATATCCTACACTGATGTACTACCTGTAACAGTGGGAATTGCTAAGAAATATTTTGTAGGGAAATAGAAGGACTGAAGAAAAATTAAATGTATAGGTGGGGGAAAGAAGAGAATGCTAAGATAGACACCTACGCTTATCTTTGACTCTCTAACTTGCTGTCCAAAAAGTCTGTCTCTTCATTCCTCAGCATGCTGCTAGGAGTTAATATAGCTCACACCATCATGGGCATAAGTGGCTAAACTGCAAATCAATCCAAGATGGATTGCTATCAAAGGCAATACTTTGGTACTGAAAAGTGAAAGGGACTATTTGTTCATCTTAAACTCAGATCAATAAGTGACTTTCCTGGCCACAAGGAGCAGAATATATTGTATCCTGAATATACTGTATCCCACATAGCACAGAAACTGCATGAAGATTCAGCACAGAGCACAAACGAAGGGAAATATCTCTTTCCAGATTTAACAAATAACCAAAAGACATTTTATAGAGCATATTGAAGAGAGCCAGACTTCATAGAAATTCACAATAAATTAATGAGTGTGAGCCTTCTTCAAATAGAATAAGGACCCTGAGAGAAGGGAACAATCTATTCCAGTGTGAACTGAACTGTACAAGAACAATCTGAAAACACACAAACAAAAAATAAAAAATTTCCCTTTAACAACTCTGGTTATATTCTTAACAGTTTCTTAAGGAAAAGGGACTAGAATATTATATTAGAAATCATTGTATAGTATTTATGATAGGTTTCATATTTTTAGAATAAATTCTAGAATTATATTTCTGTGAATCTCATTCCTTAGTATGGATTTAGTTATTGTCAATTAATCTTTTAGTTACCTTTACAGAGTGGTAAATTAAAGAACACTACCAGTCAGTGAAATATAGCTAACTGGAATGGATGAATCCAAACTGACAATTTTCATCTAGACTGTAATACTCAGTTGGGAACCAGATAAGTATCGCCTTCTCAGAACAGTCTTAATGAGGATAACTTCCTTCTGTGTATGCTATAGTTACATTGGCACACTCCTTCTTTCCTCCTTATTCCACTAAACAAAGAATTGTCCCACAAACCTTGCTTAGGGACTTGAGTGTTAGGAACTGCAAAAATATAAAGTATGCAACACAGCAGTCATCTACAATTACAGGAAAATGCTTTCCTGAGTTTCTTACCTTTACAGACATACTTGAGTTGATCCTTGCAACAATAAGGCAGGTGTGAAACTATCACTTCTTTGTTTTTATTTTTATAAAATAAGAATACGTGTCTAAAGGTGAAAGACCTTGCAAAGGTCACACACAGATAATAACATAAATATTTAATTCAATGTCCTTTGTGGTGTGTTTGGATAGTTCTTGGATTTTCTCATGTTTTTGTACATACCATAATGATTTATGGCACATTTTAAAAATATATATCACAGTACCTTGCTTTTGGAGAATATGAAGCAGTAACATATGGATGTCTATCTGTCTGTGAAAGTTCCATAGGATATGCTGATTCTCTGAAAAAAAAAATTGTAAGTATTCACTCTAAGTTCTGGTGTCAATTTTGTTAGGCTAAACACTGACGGTTTTGAGAAGATCAGGTAAGCATTTTAATTCTGAAGTGAAATACAGGCTTGTATAGTATAAGTGAGCATAATTAGCTCAAAGTAGAAAGATGTTGTCTACTAAGTAGATGTGGTCCATGAATGACCAGTGTCCAAGAAGTTAACCCTGTTGGTAGATTATCCTGACCTACTGTTAATCTTAATGTGATGGACTTTAAATAGATTTATCTATAAAACCGTTATACTAGTTGAGAAAGAGTAGCCTTGGGATAAAGGAAGACTATGAGGGGAGGATAAACAGAAAAAGTGAAATAGGTACACTTCTAATTGTGGATATTTTGAAAGCAAGTAAAATCATCAGTCCAGTTCTTCCATTTCATTACTCAGCCCAAATGTCATCAAGCTAAGCTGAGTGGGAATTGCATACAGGAATGGAATTACCATGGCAACCAGCTTAAAAAATTGTTCCCCTGCTGAGAATTTAGCTCACTGGATAATACTTTGTTTTTACCTTTCTGGAAAATTAGATGAAAGGTAATTCTGCAATCACGCATAAGCCATCTCTAAGTTCAAGCTATTACATTGGTCAGTTTTCCTAGGTGTAAAGAATATTTGTAATTGCTTGTGCCCAGCAAAATAAAATATAGAAATTAGAGCTGGAAATTCAATCTATTTTGATCCAATGTCCAAACAATATCCTAGTTGCTGTTTGGTCATCTATAGAAAGTTCATTCTTCAAGGATCAGAGCACGAGGAGGTGAAAAAGAACAGAAATAATCCTGACACTAGAGACAGTGAGATGGACTTCTGTTTGCAGGGATATAGTTAGACACCCTGATGTTCCTCCTCACTGCAATCATTTAAAACATTGGGAAAATATTAAAAATGAACCTTCTAAAATATATTGATGAGGAGTTCTACTTTTGCTTAGACTATTAGTTCCACTGTAATAACTAAAAAACAAACAAACCCTCTAAATAAATAAAAAGTTCATCATTATGTTAAAGATTTCAGAAAGCTATTAGCAAGTTGGCATCTAAAGAAAACGAGGCGATCTCGGGAAAGATGGCACTCTAGGCAGAAGCACCACGCCGTCCCTCCACAGCAAAGATCCGAAAAACGAAGCCGAACAGAGAATCAACAACCCTGAAACCCTAGAACATCAAATGAAGAGATAAAGAACTCAGCCAAACACCAAACGGAGTGAGAATACTGAAAGAGAACAGAGAGCGAGGAGAGACTCATGCAGAGATTCCCTACCAGCTAACGCAGCGCAGATCCACCATCTTGGACTCCTATCGGAGACCAGCAAACGGGAGAACGGGAGAGCAGCCTCGTGGAGCATCCAGTGGGAGACGGAACAACCAGTAAATTGCGGTGTGCGCTTTCCCACCCCCCACCCCTCTCCGCCTCGGCTGGGGCTCCCCTGCTTCCCGTGGCCAGGGTCCCTGGGCCGGGGGGCGCTGGTGCTTGGATTCCGCGCTCCCGGGCCGGCGGCTCTCTGAGAGCCGTTTGTTGGCTGCTGAGATAGCTTTTTCTGCCGCCTCCCCCTCCTTTTGCTTGGGTGCCTGGTTCTGAGCGCCGTCTTTGCTCTCTCCTGCGGGGCTGTGGGGCTGCGTTCGGGCGTGTGGCTGCTTCCAGGTCTGGGCTGCCACGCTGGTGAGATCCCCGGACCTTTGTTCGTTCACCCCTCTGCTTCCTGTGGCCACGGTCTCTTGACCTGGGAGTGCTGGCTGCTTGGATTCCGCGCACCTGAGCGGGAGGTTCTCTGGGTGCCATTTCTTGGCTGCTGTTGTTGCTTTTTCTGCTTCTTTTGGGTTCTCACTTGCCTCTCGCTGCCTCCCCCTCCTTTTGCTCAGGTGCCTGGCTCCGAGCGCCATCTTTGCTCTATCCTGCGGGGCTGTGGGGCTGCGTTCGGGCATGTGGCTGCTTCCAGGTCTGGGCTGCCGTGCTGGTGAGATCCTGGGGCCTTTGTACGTTCACTCCTCTGCTTCCCGTGGCCGCAGTCTCTTCACCGGGGTCCGCCGGCTGCTTGAATTCTGTGTTCCCGGGGTGGGCGGCTCTCTAGGTGCCGTTTGTTGGCTGATGGTGCTGCTTTTTTTTTTTTTTTTCCTCCTGCTTCTTTTGGTTTCTCGCTTGCCTCTCGCCACCTCCCCCTCCTTTCACTCAGGTGCCTGGCTCCTTGCACCCTCTTAGCTCCTTTCTGAGGGTCCCCAGAGCACAGGCAATTTGTGATATACACTTTCCACTATCCACCCTTCTTCACTCACACTCGGCCTCCTCTATTTCCCACGGACACAGTCTCTTGTCCAGAAACACCAGCCCGCACTGGCTGGCTCTCTGAGTGCCATTCATTGACTGCTGGTGTTGCTTTTTTTTTTTTTTTTTTAATTTTATTTTTTTTTTCATTTTTGATTAGTTTTGTTTTCTTTTCCCTCTTTTTCCCTTTTGTCTTTCTTAATTGCTCAATTTCTCGTCTCTCTATCTCTTCCTTCTCTTTCTGATCCCTGAATACCAGGCGATGTATGCCTCTGCACCTTCTGGCCAGGCTGTGCTGTGAAACCTGAGACTGACTCCCAAAGACCTCATAGCTGCATCGGTGGGATCCCTGGGAACTTTTCAGTTCTTTAACTATTCTGATTTTTATTTGTTCATTCTATCCTTTTCTTTCTCTTCCCCCTTCTGGTTTCCTCCATCCCATAGTCTCTCACCTGTCCATTCCAACGACAAGCTCCCCTAGCATTCTTTTACGTTTGTATGCTTTTCGCTCCTGCTCCTCTCTCCTCTCTCCCGTATCCAGCTTAGCTTCACACATAACCATCTCCCTGCTGCATCCTGCCTACCTAAACCATGCAGTTGACATCACACCACCAAGCTGTGCAGGCATGCCCTATTGGAACCTGCCCGGCACTGACTACTGACCGTCCTGGGGGCTGCGGTGAGTGCCACAAACAACCCGTCCCAGTGGCTCCTCTTCAGCTAGACCTGCCCAGATGTACCACAAGGACGAAACAAAAAAAAATCTACAATCAATAAATGAGAGAAATATCTACTGAATGCCCTGAAAACAGCAAACAATATCAAAACATTTACAAAAACAAGACAAGATGGCTCCAATAGGCGTCCAAATTAAAACACCAGATAACTCTCCTGTGGAAGAAAATACACTAGAAGTACCTGATAGGGAACTCAAATCTCTAATACTCAGAGAATTTTTCAAGAACTGAGGCAAAAAGCTGACAAACATGAGGAAAATATAGACAAATTTATGGAAAATACAGATAAAAAATTGGAAGAATTCAGGAAGATGATGCAGGAACAAAATGCCAAAATAAATTCACAACTAGAAATTATACAAAGACAACAATTAGAAATCCAAAAGATAAACAACAAGATTTCAGAAATGGACGGTGTCATAGAAGGGCTGTGAAGTAGATTTGAAACCATGGAAGACAGGATCAGTGGAACTGAAGACAAACACTTGGATACAACTCTGTTTCAGGAAAACTCAGAAAAAAGAACAAAGAAAAATGAAGAGACCCTGAGAGTTATGTGGGACACAATTAAAAGCAAAAACTTACGAGTGATTGGCATCCCAGAACAGGGGGAGAAAACAGAAAACACAGAGAGGATCATTGAGGAACTGCTGACAGAAAACTTTCCCAATATCATGAAAGATGAAAAGATGGCCATTCAAGAAGCTCAATGAACCCCATATAGAAGAGACCCCAAAAGAAAATCACCAAGACATATCATATTCACACTCGCCAAAACTAAAGATAAAGAATCCTGAAAGCAGCTCGTGAAAAAAAAGAAGTCACATACGGAGGAGAAACAATAAGACTAAGCTCAGATTATTCGGCAGAAACCATGCAGGCAAGAAGGCAGTGGGATGACATACATACAATCTTGAAAGAAAAAAATTGTAAGCCAAGAATAGTATATCCTGCAAAACTCTCATTCAAATTTGATGGTGAAATTAGGTCATTTCCAGATAAACAGAAACTAAAGGAATATGCAAAAGTCAAAACAAACTTACAAGAATTATTAAAGGGAGTTCTTCGATCTGAGCACAAACAGCTTCAGCCCTCAAGCAGGACCTAGGACCTAGGACGCAGGTTCATATGAACCAGATACCATTCTAGGAAATGAACTATTGAGGACTATCCAAAACCAAAAGAAATACAAAAGGGAATCAGAGCAATCAATCAAAGGATGACAACAACATCAAAACAATGAAAGAGGGAACAAACAGCATAGGTATAGAAACTTCTAATGGAGAGGAAGGCAAGGCGATACCAAGTAAGGGTAGACTGCTTCAAACTTAGAAAGATAAGGGTATAATTCATGGTAACCACAAAGAAAGTTAACAGACCAACTCATAAAAATAAAGATGAAAAACATAAAGTCTCAGCAAAAACAAAACCTACAAAAAAAAAGAAATGAACACAAAATCCACAAACAAAAGTAACTTAGCACAAGAGACTAAGAAGAACAAAGAAAACTTCAGCACCACAAAAAAAGCACTACAAAATGACAGCAGCAAACTTCCATCTATCAATAATTACACTGAACGTAAATGGACTCAATGCACCCATAAAGAGACGGAGAGTGGCAGAATGGATAAGAAAACAGGTTCCATCAATATGCTGTCTACAAGAGACACACCTTAGAAAGAAAGATGTGTATATATTAAAAATCAAAGGTTAGAAAAAAATATATCAAGCTAACAACTACCAAAAAAGAGCAGGAGTGGCAATTCTAATCTCAGATAAAATAGACTTTAAAACAAAATCTACCATAAAAGACAAAGAAGGACACTATATAATGATTAAGGGGACGAACAAACATGAAGACATAACCATAATAAACATCTACACACCCAATGACAGGGCTCCAAAATACATTAAAAAAAAACTCTAACAGCACTGAAAAGAGAAATTGACAGTTCCACAATAATAGTAGGAGACTTCAACACACCACTCTCAGTAAAGGACAGAACAACTAAAAAGAAACTCAGCAAAGATACAGAAGACCTAAAGGACACAATCAGCCAACTGGACCTCATAGACATATATAGAACAATCCATCCAACCGCTGCAAAGTACACATTCTTTTCTAATGCACATGGAACGTTCTCCAGAATAGACCACATCTTAGGCCACAGAGCAATCCTCAACAAGATCCAAAACGCTGAGATAATTCACAGTATCTTCTCTGACCACTGCGCCATCAAAGTAGAAATTAACACTAGAAAGAGCAAGGAGAAAAATCAAACACATGTAAACTGAATAATACTCTGCTTACACATCAATGGGTAATAGAAGAAATCAGAGATGGAATTAAAAAATTCCTAGAATCAAATGAAAATGAAAACACATCATACCAAAACCTTTGGGACACAGCAAAGGCAGTCATCAGAGGACAATTTATAGCAATAGATGCACATATCTAAAAAGAAGAAAGGGACAAAATCAAAACATGAGCTACAGAACTCAAACAAATAGAAAGAGAACAGCAAAAAAAGCCTACAACCACCAGAAGAAAGGAGATAGTAAAGATCAGATCAGAAATAAATGAAATAGAGAACAGAAAAACAATAGAAAGAATCACCAAAACCAAAAGTTGGTTCTTTGAAAGAATCAACAAAATCGACAAATCACTGGCCAGACTGACAAAAGAAAAACAGCAAGGGCACAAATAACCCAAATAAGAAATGAAATGGGGGACATTACAACAGACCCAACCGAAATAAAAAGGATTATAACAGAATATTATCAAAAACTATATTCCAACAAATTTGAAAACCTAGAGGAAATGGATAAATTTCTCGAAACACACGGCCTACCCAAACTACAACAAAGTGATATTGAAAATCTGAACAGACCCATAACAGGAGAAGAGATTGAAAAGGTAATAAAAAAACTCCCAACCAAAAAAAGCCCTGGCCCAGATGGCTTCACTGGAGAATTCTACAAAACATTTACAGAAGAGCTTGCACCAGTTCTACTCAAGCTATTTCAGAGCATAGAAGAGGAAGCAACACTTCCAAATTCATTCTATGAAGCCAGCATAACGCTGATACCAAAACCAGGCAAAGACATCACAAAAAAAGAAAATTACAGACCAATATCTCTCATGAATATAGATGCAAAAATTCTGAACAAAATTCTAGCCAATAGAATTCAGTATAATATCAAAAAAAATAATACACCACGACCAAGTAGGATTCATACCAGGTATGCAAGGATGGTTTAACATTAGAAAATCCATCAACGTAATCCACCACATAAATAAAAGGAAAGAAAAAAATCACATGATTTTCTCAATTGATGCAGAAAAGGCATTTGACAAAGTCCAACACCCACTCCTGATAAAAGCTCTCAATAAAATAGGTATAGAAGGGAAATTTCTCAACATAATAAAGGGCATCTATGCAAAACCAATGGCCAACATCATTCTTAATGGAGAGAGGCTGAAAACATCCCCCTTGAAAACAGGAACAAGACAAGGATGCCCTTTATCACCACTCCTATTTAACATTGTGCTGGAAGTTCTAGCTAGAGCAGTAAGGCAAGAGAAAGAAATAAAGGGCATCCAAATTGGTAATGAAGAAGTTAAACTCTCCCTGTTTGCAGATGATATGATACTATACATAGAAAACCCTAAAGACTCCACGAGAAATTTACTGGAACTAATAGAAAGATTCAGCAGAGTAGAAGGATACAAGATAAAGATTCAAAAGTTAGTTGGATTCCTATACACCAGTAAAGAGAACGATGAAAAGGAGATCAGGAAATCAATACCATTTTCAATAGCCCCTAAAAAGATAAAATACTTAGGAATAAATCTAACCAGGAATATAAAAGACCTATACAAAGAAAACTACAAAACACTGCTGCATGAAATCCAAAGAGATCTACATAAACGGAAAAACATACCATGCTCATGGATAGGCAGACTCAACATTGTGAAAATGGCAATTCTACCTAAAGCAATTTACAAATACAATGCAATCCCGATCCAAATACCAACAACATTCTTCAAAGATATGGAAAAACTAATTATTAACTTTATATGGAAAGGGAAGAAGCCCCGAATAAGTAAAGCACTACTGAAGAAGACGAATAAAGTTGGAGGACTCACACTACCTGACTTGAGAACCTACTATACAGGTACAGTACTCAAAACAGCCTGGTACTGGTACAACAACAGAGACAT
Organism: Dugong dugon; assembly: GCA_030035585.1. Taxonomy (NCBI): domain Eukaryota; kingdom Metazoa; phylum Chordata; class Mammalia; order Sirenia; family Dugongidae; genus Dugong; species Dugong dugon. The sequence goes on from CM057467.1 coordinate 111,650,427, forward strand.
TGACCAATGGAACACAATTGAGAACTCAGAGGTAAATCCATCCACGTACGGTCACCTGATTTTTGACAAGGGCCCAAAATACATCAAATGGGGAAAAGACAGTCTTTTTAACAAACAGTGCTGGCAAAACTGGATATCCATTTGTAGAAAAATGAAACAGGACCCATACCTCACACCATATACAAAAACTACTTCAAAATGGATCAAAGACCTGAATATAAAGCCTCAAACTATAAAATTCATAGAAGAAAAAATATGACCAACACTTCAGACCTTAATACATGGCATTAACAGGATACAAACCATAAACATCAACACAAAAACCCAACAGATAAACTAGATAATTGAGATCTTCTAAAAATCAAACATCTATGCTCTTCAAAAGATATCACCAAAAGAGTTAAAAGAGAACCTAGAGACTGGGAAAAAATTTTTGGACAGTACAAGTCAGACAAAGGTCTAATCTCCATAATCTACAAGAAAATCCAACACCTCTACAACAAAAAGACAACCAATCCTATCAAAAAATGGGCAAAGGAAATGAACCTTCACCAAGGAAGACATTCAAATGGCCAACAGACACATGAGGAAATGCTCGCGATCACTAGCCATTAGAGAAATGCAAATTAAAACCACAATGAGATACCATCTCACCCCGGCATTACTGGCACGAATCAAAAACACTGGAAATAACAAATGTTGGAGGGGCTGCGGGGAGACGGGAACTCTTATACACTGCTGGTGGGAATGCAAAATGATACAACCATTTTGGAAAATGATATGGTGTTTCCTCAGAAAACTAGAAATAGACGTACCATTCGATCCAGCAATCCCTCTCCTAGGAATATATCCTAGAGAAATAAGAGTCATCACTCGAATAGACATATGCACACCTATGTTCATGGCAGCATTATTCACAATAGCAAAACGATGGAAACAACCTCGATGTCCATCAACAGATGAATGGATACACAAACTATGGTACATACACACAATGGAGTACTATGCAACGAGAAAGAACAACAATGAATCTGTGAAGCATCTCATAACATGGATGAAACTGGAGGACATCATGCTGAGTGAAATAAGTCAATCACAAAAGGACAAATATTGTATGAGACCTCTACTGTAAAAACCCACGAAAAAATTCACATGCAAAATGTAACAATCCTTGTTGGTTACCAGGGATGGGAGCGGGGGGGAAATTCTAAATAGGTAATAGTTAAGTGGTAACTTGGGTGAGAGGTGAGATAGTACAGAGTACAGGGGAAACTAACACAACCTGCACAAGGAAAGGTCATGGAGGCCCTATAGACACATCCAAACCCCCCGAGGGATTGAGTTGTTGGACAGAGGGCTCTGGGGACCATGATCTCGGGGAACATCTAGCTCAATTGGCATGACACTACTTATAAAGATAATGCTCTACATTCTACCTTGGTGAGTAGTGTCTGGGGTCTTAAAAGCCTATGAGCGGCCATCTAAGATACTCCACTGATCTCATCCCTTCGGGAACAAGGGAGAACGAAGAGAACAGGATATAAGGAAAAGATTAGTCCGAAGGACTAATGGTCCACAGCTACCAAGGCCTCCACGGGACTGAGCCCAGTACAGCTGGATGGTGCCCGGCTACCACCAATCACTCCTCTGACCAGGATCACAACAGAGGGTTCTGGGCAGAGCTGGAGTAGGATGTAGAGCATAATTTTAACTCCCCCCCCCAAAAAAAAAGAAGACCAGATTTACTGGCCTATAGAATACTAGAGAAACCTCAAGAGTGTGGCCCCCAGACACCCTTTCAGCTCAGAGGTGAAGTTACCTTCGAGGTTCGATGTTAAGCCTGGGAATGGACAGCCCAGTAAAAGTAAATGGGACTAACGAGGTACAGGAGTCCGGTGACAAGGGCCAGAAGGCAGAGGGAGAGTAGGAAACTGATGATAAGGAACACAAATTGAATAAGGACACTGTCGATGTATTGTGAGATTGTTGACCACTGCTATAGGGCAACATTTGTAGTAACTATTAAATGGGAGGCTGTTTTGTCCTGTAAGCCTTCATCTTGGGTGAGAATGGCAGCACAATTGGAAGAGCATAGTCAATATCACTTAAATGTGTAAGTAAAAAGTTTTGAAATGGTGTTTAAATAAAATAAAATTAAAAAAATAAATAAATAAACAAATGAGACTAAAGAGGTACAATAGTCCACTGACAAGGTCCAGAAGACAGAAGGGGACAAGGAAGCCCCCTGGTGATAGGGAACACAAGGTGGAGTAAGGATATTCTTGATGTGCTGTGAGATTGTTAACCATTGTCATAGGGCAACATGTGTAGTAACTGTTAAATGAAAAACTATTTTGTTCTGTAAGCCTTCATCTTAAGTGAGAATAACAGCACAGTTGGAAGAGTGTAGTCAATGTCACTGACCTGTGAATGTAGAAATTTTTGAAACGGTGTATCTTTGGCCATCTGTAATTTTCATCAAAAAAAAAGGTTGAAAATATAGAGGCTTAATACGTTGTGGGGTTGTTAACCGATGTCATAGAACAACATGTGTACTACTATTTCATGAGAAACTATTTGCTCTGTAAGCTTTCACCTGAAGTACAATAAAATATATATATAAAAAAAAAATTCTGAACAAAATTCTAGCCAATAGAATTCAGTATCATATCCAAAAAATAATACACCACGACCAAGTAGGATTCATACCAGGTATGCAAGGATGGTTAAACATTAGAAAATCCATCAACGTAATTCACCACGTAAATAAAAGGAAAGAAAAAAATCACATGATCATCTCAACTGACACAGAAAAGGCATCTGACAAAGTCCAATACCCATTCCTGATAAAAGCTCTCAATAAAATAGGTATAGAAGGGAAATTCCTCAACATAATAAAGGGCATCTATGCAAAACCAACAGCCAACATCATTCTTAATGGAGAGAGGCTGAAAACATTCCCCTTGAAAACAGGAACAAGACAAGGATGCCCTTTATCACCACTCCTATTTAACATTGTGCTGGAAGTTCTAGCTAGAGCAATAAGGCAAGAGAAAGAAATAAAGCGCATCCAAATTGGTAATGAAGAATTTAAACTCTCCCTGTTTGCAGATGATATCATACTATACAAAGAAAACCCTAAAGACTCCACGAGAAATCTACTGAAACTAATAGAAAGATTCAGCAGAGTAGAAGGATACAAGATAAAGATTCAAAAGTTATTTGGATTCCTATACACCAGTAAAGAGAACGATGAAAAGGAGATCAGGAAATCAGTACCATTTTCAATAGCCCCTAAAAAGATAAAATACTTAGGAATAAATCTGACCAGGGATGTAAAAGACCTATACAAAGAAAACTACAAAACACTGCTGCATGAAACCCAAAGGGATCTACATAAATGGAAAAACATACCATGCTCATAGATAGGCAGACTCAACATTGTGAAAATGGCAATTCTACCTAAAGCAATTTACAAATACAATGCAATCCCAATCCAAATACCAACAACATTCTTCAAAGATATGGAAAAACTAATTATTAACTTTATATGGAAAGGGAAGAAGCCCCGAATAAGTAAAGCACTACTGAAGAAGAAGAATAAAGTTGGAGGACTCACACTACCTGACTTGAGAACCTACTATACAGCTACAGTAGTCAAAACAGCCTGGTACTGGTACAACAACAGAGACATTGACCAATGGAACACAATTGAGAACCCAGATGTAAATCCGTCCACCTATAGTCACCTGATTTTCGACAAGGGCCCAAAGTCCATCAAATGGGGAAAAGACAGTCCTTTTAACAAATGGTGCTAGCAAAACTGGATATCCATTTGCAGAAAAATGAAACAGGACCCATACCTCACACCGTACCCAAAAACTACTTCAAAATGGATCAAAGACCTGAATATAAAGCCTAAAACTATAAAGTTCATAGAAGAAAAAATAGGACCAACACTTCAGGCCTTAATACATGGCATTAACAGGATACAAACCATAAACATCAATGCACAAAACCCAACAGATAAACTAGATAACTGGGATCTTTTAAAAATCAAACAGCTATGTTCTTCAAAAGACTTCACCAAAAGAGTCAAAAGAGAACCTACAGACTGGGAAAAAATTTTTGGACAGTACAAGTCAGACAAAGGTCTAATCTCCATAATCTACAAGAAAATCCAACACCTCTACAACAAAAAGACAAACAATCCTATCAAAAAATGGGCAAAGGAAATGAACAGACACTTCACCAAAGAAGACATTCAAATGGCCAACAGACACATGAGGAAATCCTCGCGTTCACTAGCCATTAGAGAAATGCAAATTAAAACCACAATGAGATACCATCTCACCCTGGCATTACCGTCAGAATCAAAAATACTGGAAATAACAAATGTTGGAGGGGCTTCGGGGAGACGAGAACTCTTATACACTGCTGGTTGGAATGCAAAATGATACAACCATTTTGGAAAATGATATGGCGTTTCCTCAGAAAGCTAGAAATAGACATACCATTTGATCCAGCAATCCCACTCCTAGGAATGTATCTTAGAGAAATAAGAGTCGTCACTCGAATAGACATACGCACACCTATGTTCATGGCGGCATTGTTCACAATAGCAAAACGATGGAAACAACGTAGGTGCCCATCAACAGATGAACGGATAAACAAACTATGGTACATACACACAATGGAGTACTATGCAACGAGAAAGAACAACAATGAATCTGTGAAGCATCTCATAACATGGATGAAACTGGAGGACATTATGCTGAGTGAAAGAAGTCAATCAGAAAAGGACAAATATTGTATGAGACCTCTATTGTAAAAACCCATGAAAAAATTCACACGCAAAATGTAACAATCCTTGTTGGTTACCAGGGATGGGAGGGGAGGGGGGGAAAATACTAAATAGGCAATAGATAAGTGGTATCTTGGGTGAGAGGTGAGACAGTACACAGTACAAGGGAAACTAACACAACCTGCACAAGGAAAGGTCATGGAGGCCCCGTGGTCACATCCAAACTCCCCGAGGGACTGAGTTGTTGGACGGAGGGCTCTGGGGACCATGGTCTCGGGGAACATCTATCTCAATTGGCATGACACTACTTATGAAGATAATGCTCTACATTCTACCTTGGTGAGTAGTGTCTGGGGTCTTAAAAGCCAGTGAGTGGCCGTCTAACATACTACACTGGTCTCATCCCTTTGGGAGCAAGGGAGAATGAAGAGAACAGGATACAACGAAAAGATTAGTCCAAAGGACTAATTGACCACAGCTACCAAGACCTCCACCGGACTGAGTCCAGTACAGCTAGATGGTGCCTGGCTACCACCGCTGACTACTCTGACCAGGATCACAACAGAGGGTTCTGGACAGAGCTGGAGAAGGATGTAGAGCATAATTTTAACTCCCCCCCCCCCAAAAAAAAAAGACCAGATTTACTGGTCTAAAGGAGACTGGAGAAACCTCAAGAGTATGGCCCCCAGACACCCTTTCAGCTCAGAGGTGAAGTTACCTTCGAGGTTCACTGTTCAGCCTGGGAGTGGACAGCCCAGTAAAACTAAATGAGACTTACGAGGAACAGGAGTCCAGTGACAAGGGCCAGAAGGCAGAGGGGGAGTAGGAAGCGGATGATAAGGAACACAAGTTGAGTAAGGATACTGTTGATGTGTTGTGAGATTGTTAACCACTGTTATAGGGCAACATTTGTAGTAACTGTTAAATGGGAGGCTATTTTGTCCTGTAAGCCTTCATCTTGGGTGAGAATGGCAGCACAATTGGAAGAGCATAGTCAATGTCACTTAAATGTGTACATAAAAAGTTTTGAAATGGTTTATCTTTGGCTATGTATATTTTCACCAAAAAAAAAAAAAAAAAAAGCTGAGAATTCAGAGGGTTAAAATGTTGTGGGGTTGTTAACCAAAGTCATAAAACAGCATGTGTACTACTGTTACATGAGAAACTGTTTGTTCTGTAAACCTTCACCTGAAGTACAATAAAATATTTAAAAAAGAAAACAAAATTGCTGAAAGCAAGGAATCCTTCCTAGGGGAACGGAGATCAGTTGCCACTGGAGGCATTTGTTGAGTCTGCACATTAACAGATGCAGGAGAGAGCCTGCCATAGGCAGAAGGATTCTGTTGCACTAAAGTAAACACAGTGGGCTTTTAATGGTGTCTGAAGGACTCAGCAGAGGTGTAACTAGAGTATGGCAGGTATTGCACCGGCTGGGTGCGTGGCACCACTGAGCAGTTTCTATTAACCCAGTACAGCCAGTGGCATAGCTCCAGAAAATGGTGCCTATGGCAAGCACTGAAATTGCACCCCTGACCAAATATTTGACATCCCTTTTTTAGATAACTTTACCATAATATCCGATCAAAAATACAAGTCAAGCCTTTTAATCTTTTAGTTAACACATTATAGTGCTTGAGGAAGGATGTTGGGCAGTACTGGGTTAATAAAAACTGCTCGGTGGTGCCACACGCCCAGGGCCAGTGCAATACCGCAGATACGTCACTGCAACTAGGCATAAGTATATGGAAAAAATAAAATAACCCTGACCACTTCTTCATACCATAAACAAATCTATATGAGATGAATCACAGACTTAAATGTAAAAGGTAAATATATAAAGCTTTTAAAAGAAAGCATTCAAGTCTAACTTTATGACCCATCAGTAGGCAGACTTCTGAGGACACAAAGGGACAAATCATAAAAGAAAAAACAATTAGATTCGAAAAACATTAAAAGCGTCTTTGCATCAAAGGACATATCTTAAAAGAAAAGTAAAGACTGGGAGAAAAATATTTGTACTACATATATCTGACACAAAAAAGAAAAAGAAAACCTCATATCCAGTATATATATAAAAAACCAAACCTAACCTGTTACCATCGAGTCAATTCCAACTCACAGTGACCCTACAGAATAGAGTAGAACTGCCCCATAGGGTTTCCAAGAAGCAGATGGTGTATTTGAACTGTAGATCTTTTAGTTAGCAGCTGAGCTCTTAACCATTATGCCTCTAGGATTCCAGTATATATATATATATACATATACAATAAAAATATAAACAAATCAATAAAAATGAGTGCAAATGACTTGAGCAGACAGACACTTAACAAAAGAAAACATATGAACAGCCAGTAACAATATGAGAACCTGCTCAGTACCATTATTCTTCAGGGACAGTTAAGGATTAATTCTGTTGATCAAAATGTCCCACTTGTCTTGAGCCAAATAATTTAAGGATTAAGGTAGGAATTATAAGTATGACCGATCTCATGGGAGTATTTTTTTTTAAATGGCAAGCTATTAAGAACTTTCCTTAAATCACAGCATATAAGAAGCAACATATTTTTGTCTTTTTATACTACTATACTGAGTCTGTCTCCCTCTTCACCTTATATATGGAGAAATACCCAACCAGCCATAGACTATGGCCTATCTGATAGTTTATATTAACACTTTACAGGTTGCTATTGATTTTATGTACTCTGTCTCATCTAATGCTACCTTTGTATACTTTCAGTATTATTTCTGTAATGTAAATGTCGAAATCCTAACTTCAGAATACTGAGAAAACTGTCCAAACCCATACTGTTAGTAAGCGGTGGTAAATGAATAATTTATTTTACAAGAATCAGCACAAAGCTGGCTCCTACGAAGCAGAGGTTAAAGACGCCCCAAATGCGCAACTTTTCCAAGCTGCTGTACCACTCCATCATCTCTAACATCAGCTACTCCCTCTCCTCTCAGCACTCTTCCTCCCATCTTTGGGTTCCCTAATTTGCTGCAATGTCTCACAGAAATCACGAACCATATAAAGGAAATGGCTCACACGGTTGTGGAGGCTGGCATGTCTCAAATTTGTGAGTCAGACGTAGGCTTCTCCTGACTCACAGGGCTGCAGGGGCGGAGGAACCCAAACCAGCAGACCACAGGCTGCTGGCTCACAAGGCTGTGGAAGGTGGTGAATCAGGTCACACTATAGGCTGCCGGCTCAAGGGGCTGTGGAGGCTGGTGAATCCCAGAATTATCTGGTCAGACAGCAGACCTCTGGGGAGGTCGATTGATCACAAACCGGATGTGTGATCCAGATGCAGAGAGAGAGAGCCTGGCAGGGACACACACATATATCTTATATGCAGGCCACACCCGAGGGAAGGACATAACTTCAGTAAGTATGGGGCTTCAGTCACCCTCCTGCAAGGCTGCAACCCAAGACACAACTTATTCCAATCCTGCCTCATCAACATGTAGAGGTCAGGATCCACAACACATAAAATGGAGGACAACCACACAATACTGGGAATCATGGGTTAGCCCAGTTGACACATAACCCCAACCATCACAGGTTCCATATACCTTATTTTCATAGTCCCATTCAATCACTGTGTGTGAGTCACAAAGACCATGGTTAAAAGGGCCATATTAAGTAATTCATTGTGCTTCAGTTGGAAACACAAACGCTCGGCTTCTGATTTTAAGCTATTGTGTAGTTTTCACAAAATGTGTATGTATAAAGCGATGGTTCAAATTAAGATAATTTATCAAGACTGAACCTTACCCTGCAATCTGGGAGTCCTCCTTCTTACACTAGGTTAAGTGACTGTCACTAAACCTGAGAGGGAGAACGTGCATTCTCTTTGTGAAAGGAGGGACCCATTGAGTCGATTCTGTCTCATAGTGACCCTATAGGACAAAGTAGAACTGCCCCATACAGTTGCCAAGGCTGTAATCTTTACTGAAGCAGACTGCCAAATCTTTCTCATGCAGAGCAGCTGGTGAGTTCAAATTGCTTACATTTTGACTGTCCCACCAGGGTTCCTTGGAGGGAGCATAGCAGAGTGTTTAACCCTTTCAAGACCCAATTATTTTCTTCTTTGGAACTTTGGGCAAGTTACTGAACCTGTCTATATTTCAATTTCCTCACCTGTAAAACAAGTATAATAATAGTATACATAACATTCCGTTATTAAATTGATTAAATAAGATGTTTGTTACACAAAAGTACTAGCACTCTGCCTACTATAGATAAAAATGCTCATTATTATGTGCATTATTAATAAGAATTTGCATGAGGAGCCACAGGGGCCTAGGAACAGAAGCTTTTAGGGCTATCTTCTCATGGAAAGCCTGCACTCACATAAAATATATCTCTGAAAAGAATCCTCAGCAGAGACCTGAGAAACTTGTTATTTAGTACTTGAGGGAACCTCTACCCTACTTACTGTTATCATCTTGATTCATGCTGTTGTGTTTGTTTGTTTTCTTTTCCTGCCATTTTGGCATTTCTCATGTTTGATGCATCTCACTGCCAATGCACTTGACTGCTCTACCTTATACATTAGGAAAGGATTATTTATTATAACTGCTCATTTTTGCTTTGATACATCTGAAATCAAAAGTCCACACTTGTGTCAGCATACTAACAGGTATATATTGAACAAAGAGGGAATCTCAGCAAATCTAGGATTATTCCATGCTGCATAATTTAGGCAAATTGAAAATGGAGGGAGTTTCCCATATATGTTCTCCAGATACTAGATTCAACAGACTGTAGTATTTTGGCTTTCCATATGTAGTCTAGGTCTGTAATTATATTTATTTTTCTCCAAAAAGAAATTTCAGAATTTTCTTTTAGTTATTCTCTGATGAAACCTAACCCACAAATGTTGTTGTTGTTGTTAGGTGCCATTGAGTCAGTTCCGATTCATAGTGACCCTATGCACAACAGAATGAAACACTGCCCTAACCCTAACCCTAACCCTAACCCTAACCCTAACCCCATCCCCACGATCTTTGCTATGCTTGAGCCCATTACCACAGCAACTGTGTCAATTCATCTTGTTGAGGGTCTTCCTCTTTTTAACTGATGCTCTTCTTTACCAAGCATGATATCCTTCTCCAGGGACGGATCCTTCCTGACAACATGTCCAAACAATGTGAGACATAGTCTCACCATCCTTGCTTCTAAAAAGCATCCTGGCTGTACTTCTTCCAAGATAGACTCATTCATTCTTTTCGTAGTCCATTATATATTCAATATTCTCCGCCAACATCGTATTTCAAAGGTGTCAGTCGTGCTTTGGTTTTCCTTATTCATTGTACAGCTTTTGCATGCATACAAGGCAATTGAAAACACCATGGCTTGGGGTCAGGCGCACCTTATTCTTCAAGATGACATCTTTGCTTTTTAACACTTTAAAGAGGTCTTCTGAAGCAGATTTGCCCAGTGAGATGCATTTTTTTTTTTTTTCCAATTTCTTGACTGTTGCTTCCATGGGTGTTGATTGTGGATCCAAGTAAAACGAAATCCTTTACAACTTCAATCTTTTCTCCATTTATCATAATGTTTATTGGTCCAGTTGTGAGGATTTGTCTTTGCTTTAGGTTGAGGTGTAATCCATACTAAAAGCTGTGGTCTTTGATCTTCATCAGTAAGTCCTCTTCACTTTCAGCAAGCAAGGTTGTGTCATCTGCATATCACAGGTTATTAATGAGTCTTCCTCCAGTCCTGCTGCCCCGTTCTTCTTCATGTAGTCCAGCTTCTCAGATTATTTGCTCAGCATACAGATTGAATAAGTATGGTGAAAGGATACTACCCTGACGAGCACCTTTCCTGACTTTAATCCATGAGGTATCCCCTTGTTCTGTTCGAACAAGTGCCTCTTGATCTATGTACAGGTTCCTCATGAGCACAATTAAGTGTTCTGGAATTCCCATTCTTCACAATGTTATCCATAATTTGCTATGATCCACACAGTCGATGCCTTTGCATAGTCAATAAAACCCACAAATAGTAACCCTGAAATTACTATATTTCAATCATAATATGAATCTTTTTTTTGTTATAAGTAGCATTATTGAGTCTTTAATTTTTCCCATCTTCAAATCATAGAACTCTATAGAAAAGCAATTGGCTAGCTGCATTTTTTTCTTTTACATATGCAGTGTTTATATTAATGCTGAAAGAATGACTGGTTTATGAAAAAGCTGAGAAACTGATTAGACTGATGATTTTTCCCTGATCTAAGAATACTAATTTAAGTGACTTTAAATGAAATCTCAATATCACTGAAAATCAATATGAACTAGAAAAATGAATAAAATATAACACAATTTTAGACTATCTGGTTTTTATTAAGTCTTGGCAAATTACTTTTAGACCCTTTATATATACATATATATAAATATATATACATAAATAAATATATATATGTATATATATATATATATATATATTTCAGAGCATAAGGAGAATACTAGCACAAGGTAATGTTTGCAGCAGGTGAGAATGACTGGTAACTTCGTTAAGGCAACAGGTTTGCTAGCTGCTGCTATCAATAGTAGATTATATCATAATTACAGTAATTAAAAATAAAACTTGTATAACCTAACAATTAAATTTGAAATTTTGTACTTCAGATGTGACTTTATATAAATATTTTCTTATGTGAATACAACTCTTCAAAGAAGAAAGAATTATTAATTGAATAATATTGAAATTCACAATTCTATTAGAAGGATAATAAGGATTTTTTTTAAGTTGGCATTTAGTATTTTACTAGCAACATGAATGGCAAAAGTTCTTCAATTTAGCCTTTAAATGTAATTATAGTCAATCAAATATGCAACCAAACTGATTGTTATGAATTAGAAACCATGTAACAGAATGGAGAGGAGCTTTGGTGGCACAATGGTTAAGTACTTGGCTGCTAACCGTAAGTCAGAAGTTGGAACCCACCAGCAGCTCTGAGGGAGACGAGACCTGGTGATCTGCTCCCATAAAGATTACAGCCTAGAAAACCTTATGGGGCAGTTCTGTTCTGTCATATAAGGTAACTGTGAGTCAGAAACTACTCTACAGCACAAAACAATAACATAGCAGAATGCTCCAAAATGAAATGTATATAGTATATGAGGTATATACATATACATGAGATATACAGTTCTTTATTTTTTCTTCTATTCACAAAATATCTCTCAAAGTATTGGGCACAAATTAGGTTATCAATATTAAATGTTGATTAGTCCAAAGAGGTGATAGTCTTCTATGAAAATTTATTATAATTGGCAATAAGCCCCTTCAAACAATTGCATTATTTTTCCTTACTCTTTTTGTTTTTCACCCAAAAGTCAAAATTAAATTTGAACAGAGCAAGATTTGTAGATTTATGTCAAAATAGAATACTAAATATCAAGTTAGATGTACCATTTGAGAAAACAATTAGAACCTTCAAGAATCTATTTTTCACCTACATCTCAAGCTAATTATTTGTTTAGCTGATTCGTTGTGCCTTGATTATACATCATTTGTGGTTATTAATAAATGAAATTAGGTTTACATTTTGCAGATATGAATGCATTTATATGTCGTTTGAGTCAGAACTAATCAACCTCAGGTTTTTTTACCTTCTTTTAACCTGTGGTTTAAAATTACCTTTGGCTAATTTGGAATTCAATCTGAAAGATACTTTATGATTTATCTTATTCATAAATTAATCAATATTGTAACATCTGGTTATATCAAAAAATATATTCCTTAAGGTTTTTATTCCTCCTTTTTTTTGTTCTTTTCTCTTTTTTCTCAACAAATCCAAATATTTTGCTTTTCTATAACTTATTAAGGACATTTTAATATAAATATCATCCTAGATACTTATTCCTAATTAAATTATTTGCAAGGTTCATATTTTCACAACTCTCCTTAATTGACAAATCACTATTATTTGGTTTTATCTCTACTGAAACTACAAAGCAAAAGTATAACACGAGAATAAGAAATCCTAAACTAAATGTCCTCTCCACACTTATCAATACTCATGTCTCTTACATACCCTAAACTCAGACATTCTTCAGCATTTTCAACGGATTTCTATTATGCTGTAGTCTGGGAAATGAGTTTGAAAATCACTAATGAAATATCTTGGAATACTGAGAGACATTTGAATAATGAAATAAGCACATAAGAGAGTAATCTCTGAAAAGAGCATATTCACCAACTTCCGATTTTCATATTAGAATAAAATCAAGATTTCTAATGCATTTTTGAGATTTAGCATGATGATTTTCAATTAAATTATCCTTAAAAACTCATACCTTGCACATCTTACTAGATGATACCCCTAGTACCACAGCAATATAAATAATTGGGAATACATTCTGATTGAAATGACTACATCTTTGACAATTATTTAGAGAATATATGCACGTTTCCTGCCTGTCATGTTTATAAATAAACATAGAATTACTTTTACAATATTTCAGCACTGAGTGACATTTATTTCTACTTGGGATCTCAAATAAGCTCAAGGAACAAATTCAGAGTCAAGCCGTAACCATATAAATATAAGCTCTGAGACAAACAAGCCGATTTCCTTTCTCTGTCATGGGATCATATATTTTGCCATTGCCAAGGATAAAGACTTTGCATGTGCCAGTAGAATCTCTTTTTCTAATTGTGACCTTACGTGCTTTTGGCATTCTCTTTCCATTTGATGAAGGGAGGTACTCAAGTCTGCTTTGGGAGCAAAAAAAAGCTTCATGAATAATAGCTTAACACAATATCTTCAGGTCTAGCATATCATGCTGTGATAATCAAATCTCCCTGGATTTGAGTCTCCTTTTGATTTAAAGGAAAGCCTACAAACTAGAGAGAAGACCAAACTCTAGCACATGCTATTAATCAAGATTTTGCCTCCCATATATTACTGGCATAAAGTAACATTTTTTTTTTTTATTTTATCAAATTTAAACAGTTTCCTTATTTCTTCCAGTAACTTACACAGATTCAACCAAATGCTAAAGGAAATGCCATATTCTGTACTAGTTGTGCTCATTTTTACCATCATCTGTAACATTCTTAAGTAAGTATCACAAAATCACAAACATCATTTTATAGATGAGGAAACTCCAACTGCAATCCACATTCTTCATTCTAGGGGCTCTCTGATCTTCCTTTTGGGAAATTCCCCATTTTATATAGTCCTGGTGGGAAGTGGTATGGAGATTCTTTAACATACTCCAGACTTGGAAAATCATATGCACTCTCCAGTAACTCTGAGTCTTGTTAAATTGGTGCAAGAACGTGGAGAGACTTGATTATTAATTGCAGCAGTGGCAGTATGCAGACTAGATTGTCCCTGACTTTGGCTGGGTTCTGGCTGCCCAAGTCTTCAGATCTCCCTGTGCCTCTGTCCCCTGACTCCCCCTTTAGATAGTGAGTTCCTGGGCTCTTGTCTGCTCAGAACAAACCAGAGTCAATCTCTGTAACTTCCAACCAACATACCCTGGATGAGACTGAAGATCTGAGTGATCTGTAATTTTTCCCAAAGTACATCACAGTTTATGGCAGAGCCAAATTACACATTTAGGTCAATTCTAATTCTGAGGCCAGTTCTCTTTCCCTAACATCACAGCTTCATTCCTCAGATTAACTAGGTTCTGCATAAATATTTCCTCTTTATTTTATTTTTTTAACTCACTAACTCCTTAACAGAGGAGAATCTGTCTCCTCGTAATAATAGTGAATCCATTTCTTTTAATTATCAGATTTTCAGAAAGAAAACAAATGGAATTAACTCATATGATATGCTTTATGTGTAAACTATTATTATGTGCAAGCTGTTATTATTACTATTACTATCATTACTACTTGTTATGGATTGAATGGTATCCCCAAAAAGATATGTTGAAGTCCTAAGGCCTGGTACTAGTGAAGGTGACCTTGTGAATGTGACTGTCTTTTGAAGATGTTATCAGTTAACATGAGGTTATACTGGAGTAGGATGGGTCCTGATCTAATCTGATTAGTGTCTTTATAAAAGAATAGACACAGAGAGAAGAAGGTAATATGACAATAGAGTTATCCTGCAGCTGCAAGCCAAGGAGGGCATGGGGCCACCAGATCCTGGGAGAGACAAGAAAGGATGTTTCGCTAGTCTTGGGAGACAACATGACCGTGCTAACACCCTAAATTTGGACTACTAGCTTCCAGAACTGTGAGAAAATGAATTTATGTTCTTATAAGCCACTTAATTCGTACTATTTTGTTATGGCAGCCCTATGAAACTACAACATTTTTATTTTCACCCCTGCAGTCATTTAGGATGTAGGATTTCAGCTATTTTTTTTTGTTTGTTTGTTTTTGGCTATTCAAGGAAAGGAGTACCACAGAAAACTGGACAATGTAAAGATATTTAGGTTACACATACTGGATAGGATAGCAATTTTCTCCTACTAAACAACCAAGTTCTACTTTTAAACAAATTACAACTAGGTATCTCAATCGGGAATAAAATAATGAAGTGGATAAAAATATAATCCAGGTTAGGCTTATAGCCACAGTTTTACCACTTAAGAGTACCGTGCCTCTGGAGACAAATAAGAAAACATCAACAGATAAATACATTCTCAGAACCTCAGTTTCTATCTCATAGGCCTATTGTGAAAATTAATTAGATTAACTTTATAAAATCCTATTCATCCAAGTATTAATTTATTCATTAAAAAGTAATTATTTTTATGGTGAGTATATTATTCAAGGTACAGGAGACAAAATTGTGAAAATGATAGGCAATGCCTACTCTATGGAGCTTTCAGTTTGGTATGGAGGAGATAGAGAATAAATAAGTATAAATAAATAAACAATATAATTACGAAGTGTGGCATTGCTAATGAGAAAGTTAAACAGGTTTATCTGATAAAGAGTAATTACAATGCTAGGGAAGGTGTCTCTGAGGAAGTAGCATTCCAGCTGGGACATGAAAGATGAATGGATGCCATCCAAAGGGAAAAACAGAAAATGCAAAGACTCTGAATGTGGAAAGAATTTGATGAATTTGAAGATCAACAAAGAAATAAGAATGACTGGGCTGAAATGAAATGAATAGCAGAAGAGACAGGAGACATAAACACAAGGCAGATCATGTGAGACTTGTATAGAGTTTGGCATTTATTCTAAGTGGTGGGTGACATACTTGATTTTCTTTTTTAAAACATCACTGGCTGCCATGAGATATTGTCAAAAAACAAGAACAGGGAGACTGGCTAAAAGTCTGGTACTAATGAGTCATGTCGTATAACTAGAGATAGAAGTAAAGGGATTCAAGTCGTATTTTGGAGGTAGAATGAGCAGGACTTGCTAAATTGCATGTGAAAGGAAAAAATAAAAAATGACTTCAAGTTATGTAGCTTAAGGATCTTGATGGATGATGACGTCATTTACTAAGGTGGAAAAACTTGTGGGAGGAAAATGTTTTGCTTTATCTATTTGACTTAGAACATGTTTGGTACATAGTAATCTCAGAATAAGAGTTTTCCCTTAAGGAAAGTATGAAAAACTATTTTATTACTTTTGAAATATTAAGAGGACGATCTGATTATTAAATTTATTATTCATATTGACTATATGAAGAAAAACGTGGCATCAGGATTGGAGGAAGACTCATTAATAACCTGAGAGATACAGGTGACACAACTTAACTTGCTGAAAGTGAAGAGGACTTGAAGCACTTACTGACGAAGATCAAAAACCACAGCCTTCAGTATGGATTTCACCTCAACAAAGAGAAAAGAAAAATCCTCACAACTGGACCAATAAGCAACATCATGACAAACATAGAAAATACTGAAGTTGTCAAGGACTTAATTTTATTTGGATCCACAATCAACATCCACGGAAGCAGGAGTCAAGAAATTAAACGATGTATTGAATTGAGCAAATCTGATGCAAAAGACCTCTTTAGAGTGTTAAAAAGCAAAGATGTCACTTTGAAGACTAAGATGTGCCTGACCCACCTCATACGCACGTGAAAGCTGGACAATGAACAAGAAAGACCAAAGAAGAATTGATGCATTTGAATTATAGTGTTTGAGAAGAATATTGAATATACCATGGACTTCCAGAAAAACAGATAAATCTGTTGCAGAAGAATTACAGCCAGAATGCTCCTTAGAAGGGAGAACGGTGACACTTCGTCTCACTTACTTCAGACACATCATCAGGAGAGATCAGTTCTTGGAAAAAGACACCATGCTTGGTAAAATAGAGGGTCAGCGAAAAAGAGGAAGATGCTCAAAGAGATGAAATGACACAGCTGCTACAGCAATGAGCTCAAACATAGCAATGACTGTGAGGATGGTGCAGGACCAGGCAGTGTTTCGTTCTCTTGTACGTAGGGTGCCTGTGAATTAGAACCAACACAACGGCACCTAACAACAATTGGGTTTTTTCAACATGGTGGTTTCTGTTGCCATTAATGAGGCAGTTTTAGCGGAATAATAAGGATGTAAGTAAAATTAGAGTACGTTAAAAAGTTAATAAGAGGTGATCGATCGATACAGTATGTGTAGAGAATTCTGTTGAGGTGTGTGTGTGTGTGTGTGTGCGTGTGTGTAAAGAAAAAACAAGAGAGTGGCTGGAAATGGGTCCACAGGAGGGTTTAAGAACTTTTGTTAGTTCATATGTATTAATACAGAAAGAATAAATTCTGGAATTAAGTCCTAAAGAAGAAACCAAAATATCCAGCACATAGTAGGTGTTTGGTAAAGGATACCTAGTTTTCTCATAAATATATTTTATTACCATTAATCACTAAGAAATTATTTAAATCAGTACCTTTTCAAGTGCGAATACAAGAAACTACAGTGAAATCTGTGAGAACCAGAACTCAATGGGACTGCCTTGCTTTTCCAGTCTCACAAGTTTTTCACCTTTGACAGGGTACGGTCTTACCACTTTTCTATCCTCTCTATTTTTGGAAAATATTTGAATTACCCTTTGTAATTCATACTATCTCAAGATTAATGAGAAATAATCCATCGGCTCATACACTAAATTTCAGGTGTATAACTGGTTTTAGGTATGAATATACTGTGTGTTATAGATTTAATTAACCTACTACTGGCGAGTCGATTCTGATGCATAGTGACACTATAAGGACAGAGTAGAACTGCACCATAGGGTTTCCAAGGCTGTAAATCTTTATGGAAGCAGACTGCCACACGTTTCTTCCATGGAGCAGCTGATGGTTTTGAACCACCCATCTTTTAGTTAGCAGCCAAGCACTTTAACCACAGCACCACCAGGATTCCTGTTGATTTAATTATGTCCCCCCAAAAGAAATTTTTATGTGCTAATTCCCAACTCATAAATGTGATCTTGTTTGAAAACTTAGGTCTTTGAAGAAGTCATAGTGGAGTTGGGGGGATCCTAATCCAATATAACTGGTGTCCTTATAAAAGTAGGAAAAGAGACACAGATACAGGTAAGTGGCAAGACAGCCACATGAAGATAGAAGCAGAGACTGAGATGATGCAGCTACAAGCCAGGGAGCACCAAGTGTTGTTGGGAACCACCAGAAGCTAGGAAGAGGCAAGGAATTTGCCCCCCTGGAGTCTTCAGAGAGAACATGGTCCTACAGACACCTTGACTTTAGACTTCTAGCCTCCAGAACTATGAGACAATATATTTCTGCTGTTTTAAATCACCCAGTTTGTGGTACTTTGTCAGAGCAGCCCTGGGAAACTAATACAGCAGGGTCAAACCGAATGTCATCAGATCCCTGTCTTTTCTGCCATTGCTAACACCCATGTTCTCCAAGTGGTTAGTGCAATGGTAATCAAGAGTCCAATGTGTTCCTACATTAGAAAACTTGAAAAAAAAATTTTTTAAGATGTCCTTTTTAATTGTTTCCCTGGTGGCACATTGGTTAAGCACTCAGCTGCTAACCAAAATGTTGATGGTTTAGCACACCAGCTGCTCTGCAGGAGAAAGATATGGCAATCTGCTTACATAATGATTACAGCTTTGAAAACCCTATGGGGCAGTTCTTTATACTGTGTAAGTCTGGTTTCAGTGCCATCCTAAGACTGTGGGAGTTTATTTAGAATTATTCAAATAATGGTATACTATATATCCAAAAGCTCATTAAATATTTTTTGAGAAGAAAATAAAATATTACTTTAAAGTACTTTTATGGAAGAGAGGTGAGAGAGAAAGATGAAAAATAGCCTAGTGTTCACATCTCTTTTACTGTTCCTTTCAAGAGTATCTATCTTTCCCCGTAGTCTGAATATTTCCTTAGAAATCTCTCCTACTTATTATCATGCTATAAGGTAATAATTAATAGAAGAAATTCATTCATGTACATATATTCATTATTGCTTCTGCCAACTTTTTCCTGTTTCTTGACCTTTAAAGGGAGTGTGATAGGTTAGAACACAACATAAATTTACCCCAGCTTCCAGGGGAAAACAGACTAGGGGGAGCATATTAAGGAATGCAAGGTTTGCAATCCTGAGTACTCAAGAAGTCCATTTTTCTGTGAAAGACTTTAGAGAGAGTTCTTTCACCAGGAATTCTTTGGAAAAGACCACCCTGTCCCAGATTCAGAGCTCTCTCACTGTGAATGAATCTCTTCAGCTGAAAGAAAGCAAGATCTCTTTGAGGGTCTTCAAGGAGATTAACTGGTGACAGATTTGCGACTGGAAGCTTTAGAGAGAGTTCTCCTCAAATCTAAGAAGCACATTATACATTTTAACATGTCATATCTAGATATTTCAATGTAAACAGACTTATGAATACACTAACCAATTTACTTCATCTACTCTTTCTTTTTTATGTACATGCAAGAGTGAGAGATGATAAATCTATATTAAGTAAATCTAAAACAGCTGTTTTAATAAGAATACAAATTCTAAGTAAAGTTTCTTTCATAGTTACACTATTAGCAATTTCTTTTCATTATTCCTGGTACTTAAAATTATAATGTAGGGTGTCTTTGAATTGCTGAATGCTGACTCTCTGGAACTATTACAAAAATAACCTGTTGAGAATGCAAAGCTGAGAATCTCTGTGTTTGCAGAATCTTCACAGTGTCTTGGACAGGAAAAAGCAATGGTAGGATATTTATAAGGGTTTTGACGTCTGATTTAAGGAGCATGGGCTTGAGTAGGATTGGACAAATTAGTGAATAAGAGTTAAGGATCAGTGCATAGAACAAAGCAGCATTTAGAGTGAGTCTTGGAGCCCTGCTGGCACAGTGGATAAGGGCTGGGATGCTAACTAAAAGGTCAGAAGTTTGAACCCACCAGCCTCTCCTTGGAAACCCCATGAGGCAGTTCTGCTCTGTCCTGTAGGATGGCTATGAGTCGGAATTGACTTCACAGCAATGGGTTTGGTTTTTTTGCTTTCTTGAAGGGTAAACAGATGTTTGATGCCAACTACTGTCCTGGAAAGGGAATATTTACTCCAATGAGGGTAACTTGTCTAGTGTTCAGATAAATAAATTTTTGAAAATTTCTTGAAACAATAAACTTGGATGGTAGAATTGCATCTTAATTTTATGGGAATTAGAAATATAACAAGCTCACGTTCTTCGTTTATACGATCTAAAAACCAAAAAATAAGCCAAAAACATCATGAACAACAAAAATATGCCTGTTATCTTTTTTGGCCTAACTAGACAATGTTGCCAAATCATAACCAAACGGAAAAAAATGTGCAGTTTTTATGATACTTTAGGTTGAGCTTACAACCCAGTGAAAGAATATAGAAACTACATTATATCTTTCCCTATGCCTCTACCAACTCAAAATTTACATCAGAGAAAAATAGAAGTATATCTTCTAGTCATACTCATTTAGTGATGCTTTGATGTTAATAGAACTGAAAGACAGTAAGCAAGACTCTAAAGATTCAAGCCAACATTTTCATGGCTTTGGAAGTTTTATAATTTCTTCTTATTGTTGGACTAACTGTGCTGTCAAATAATTATCTACTCTTGGCAAAATTTATGTTATTAAAACTCTGAATATAGAGCTAATGATTTAAAAGTCACTTTAATTTTCCCCTCAAAGATATAATTGAAGTTTTGGCCCTCATGGAAGTCAGAGCATGCAAATAATTTTTTATGTGAGATTAAGAACAAACATGTCAAATGGTTAATATCTCTGTAATTATGAAATCTTGAAACTATTAAACATTAAGAATAGTACTATCTAATCCTCAAGGCCTAAAGGCAAGCCTAAATATTGGCTTCATAGTAGAATTTCAAACTCCTTGGAGTTGGGGTAGGGGAGGTGAGAAGCAGGAGATGGGCAGATGATTGTCTTTTTTCATCATCAGACACAAACTTATAAAGAAAAAAAAATGATTAGTTCACTCATATAACAGATACATTGAAACACTGGTGGCATAGTGGTTAAGAGTTTGGCTGCTAACCAAAAGGTCGGCAGTTTGAATCCACCAGGTGCTCCTTGGAAACTCTATGGGGCAGTTCTAACCTGTCCTATAGGGTCGTTATGAGTCAGAATCGACTTGACAGCAACAGGTGTGGTTTGGTTTTTTGGTTTATTATGTATGAGACATAGTTCTAGCTTATAGTTATCTGTTACGAAGACGTGTAGAATAAGTTCCTGTGCATGGAGTTTATATTTTTATGAAGTCACAGAAAATCAAAAAAAAAAAAAAATGTAATCACCTTATCATACAAAAATGACAAATGGCGGTTCGTGCTCTAGAGGAAAGAAAAGCAACAAAAGAAATACAAGGCAGGGGAGTGGGGGAAGGGAGTCCAGGTAAAATTTCTTCTATTATTCTATATTTCTTCCCCTAAAAGTTCTTTGTTCTCTACTTTTTGTTTCTCAAAATCTGATTTAACAGAATGTTCTTCCTGAATTAGCCTACCAGGATTCTTAGTGTTGAGTTTATATTTTCCATATCCATGTTATTTCACTTTATTTTGGGGGAAATGTTCTCAACATTTTCATCCAGACTATAAAACCTCAATTCTTTTGAGGATGTTATTTTTTTAATTGTACTTTTTGAATTATTACTTTTTCCTCTAGCATCAGCTGTTTCATTTGTTGCTTTTGATGCTAATACTTTTTTTTAATCTTATTCCCAAAATAATCTTGTCTATTTATGTTTATGGAGAAAGTACTAGGTTGATTTACAGAGTAAACTCTTGTGGTAGACGGAATACTGCCCCCCAAAGATGTATGTATCCTAATCTTTGGAACCCATGAATATGTTACCATACATGAAAAGGAGGTGTTAAAGTAGGAGATGGAATTACATTTTCCAATTAGCTGATCTTAAAATAGGGAGATTATCCTGGACTAACAAATGTAATCACAAGGGTCCTTAAATGTGGAAGAGGGAGGCAGAAGAGTATGTCAGAATAATGCAAAGTAAGAAAGGTTTGACCAGGTATTTCTGCCTTTAGGGTTGGAAGGGCCATGAGCAGAGGAATGTAGATTATCATTGTCTCCAGAAGCTGTAAAAAGAAAGGAAATGAATTTTCCTCTAGAGACTCCAGAAGGAATACAGCCCTGCCAACACCTTGATTTAAGCCCAGCAAGACCCATTTAAGATTTCTGGCCCCCAGAACTGTAAGATAATACACTTTTGTTGTTTTAAGCTACCAAGTTTGTGGTAATTTGCTAGAGAATAAAAATAAATCTAATACAGTATCATACTGAACTTTGCCTTTGGTTTTCTCTACTAGTCTGTAGAACTATTGTTGAAGTGTATTGATTGACAGTTTTAACTTCAGGATGGACAGGGTACAGGTGCACCAAAACTTGAGTGCTTTTTTTCTCAGAGATCAAAATCTATGCTAGAAACTTCTAGACTTGGCCAAGTTGATTATTGCATTTTCAGAGTATATTGCTAATTTTAAACCAATGGTAACTGATGCTGCTGAAATGACAGCCATGACAATGGGGCACTTGAAGGATATTTGGCATAAATATTTTGTAGATTCTGGCTAGCAACAGTGTCCTTTAACTCTTGATACATTCCATTCGCTTTGTGTTTTCAGGAGTCACCAAAATCTCTGCTATTTTGATGTTTATCCTTCAATTATATCCATAATGTTTTATACCTGTGTGTACCTTGTTACTGTCATTAAATGGGATTTAGACTTACAGCAGAGAAAGAAGTTAGAATGTTCTCTTCTAAATTAAGGATGGAATAAAAAATTCATAGACTCAAAAGAGAATGAAAACACATCCTACCAGAACCTTTGGGACACAGCAAAAGCAGTGTTCAGAGGTCAGTTTATACCAATAAATGCACACATCCAAAAAGAAGAAACAGCCATAATCAAAACATTAACCCGACAACTGGAACAAGTAGAAAGAGAGCAGCAAAAGAAACCCTCAGGAGCCAGAGGGAAGGAAAAAAGAATTAGAGCAGAATTAAATGAAACAGAGAATAGAAAAACAGTTGAAAGAGTTAACAAGTCCAAAAGCTGTTCTTTGAAAAGATCAACAAAATTGATAAAGCATTGGCCAAACTGACAAAAGAAAAACAGGAGAGGAAGCAGATAACCCGTATAAGAAATGAGATGGGTGATAACACAACAGACCCAACTGAAATTAAAAGAATCATAACAGATTACTATGAAAAATTATACTCTAACAAATTTGAAAACCCAGAGGAAATGGACAAATTTCTAGGAACTCACTACCTACCTCAATTAACACAAACAAAGGTAGAACAACTAAATGAACCCATAACAAAAGAAGAGATTGAAAAGCTTATTAAAAAACTCCCAACAAAAAAAAGCCTTGGCCCAGATGGCTTCACTGGAGACTTCTACCAAACTTTCAGAGAAGAGATAACACCACTTCTACTAAAGGTATTTCAGAGCATAGAAAAGGATGGAATACTCCCAAACTCATTCTATGAAGCCAGCATAACCCTGATACCAAAACAAGGTAAAGACATCACAGAAAAAGAAAATTACAGACCAATATCCCTCATGAACATCAACTCAAAAATCCTCAACAAAATTCAAGCCAATAAAATTCACAACATATCAAAAAAATAATTCACCACGATCAAGTGGAATTTATACCAGGTATGCAGGGATGGTTCAACATTAGAAAAACAATCAATGTAATCCATCACATAAATAAAACAAAAGACAAGAACCACATGAGCTTATCAATTGATGCAGAAAAGGCATTCAACAAAGTCCAATACCCATTCATGATAAAAACTCTCAACAAAATAGGAATAGAAAGGAAATTCCTCAATATAATTAAGGGAATTTATACAAAGCCAACAGCCAACATCATCCTAAATGGAGAGACTTTGAAAGCATTCCACTTGAGAACGGGAACCAGATAAGGTTGCCCTCTATCACCACTCTTATTCAGCATCATGCTGGAGGTCCTAGCCAGAGCAATTAGGCTAGAAAAAGAAATAAAGCACACCCAAATAGGTAGGGAAGAAGTCAAAGTATCTCTATTTGCAGATGATATGATCTTATACACAGAAAACTCCCAAAGAATCCACAAGAAAACTACTGGAACTAATAGAAGATTTCAGCAAAGTTTCAGGATACAAGATAAACATACAAAAATCAGTTGGATTCCTTTACACTAACAAAGAGAACCTTGAAGAGGAAATTACCAAATCAATACCATTGACAATAGCCCCAAGAAGATAAAATACTTAGGAATAAATCTAACCAGAGATGTAAAAGATTTATACAGAGAAAACTACAAGACACTACTACAAGAAACTAAAAGAGACCTGCATAAGTGGAAAAACATACCTTGCTTATGAATAGATAGACGAAATATAGTGAAAATGTCAATTCTACCCAAAGCAATCTACAAATACAATGCAATCCCGATCCAAATTCCACTGGCATTTTTTTAATGAGATGGAGAAACAAATCACCAACTTCATATGGAAAGAGAAGGGGCCCTGGAGAAATACAGCATTACTCAGGAAGAACAACAAAGTGGGGGGCCTTACACTACCTGATTTTAGAATCTATTATACCGCCATGGTAGTCAAAACAGCCTGGTATTGGTACAACAACAGATAGATAGACCAATGGAACAGAGTTGAGAATCCAGATATAAGCTCATCCATCTATGAGCAGCTGATATTTGACAAAGGCCAAAAGACCATTAATTGGGGAAAAGACAGCCTCTTTAACAAATGGTGCTGGCATAACTGGATAGCCATCTGCAAAAAACTGAAACAAGACCCATACCTCACACCATGCACAAAAACTAACTCAAAATGGATCAAAGACTTAAATATAAAATCGAAAATGATAAAGATCATAGAAAAAAAAATAGGGACAACGCTAGGAGCCCTAATACATGGCATAAACACAATACAAACCATAAGTAACAATGCACAAGCACCAGAAGAGAGACTAGATAAATGGGAGCTCCTAAAAATCAAACACTTTTGCTCATCCAAAGACTTCACCAAAAGAATGAAAAGACAACCTACAGATCGGGAAAAAAGTTTTGGCTACGACAAATCTGATCAGCGTTAAATTTCTAAAATCTACAAGATACTCCAAAACCTCAACAACAAAAAGACAAATAACCCAACTAAAAAATGGGCAAAGGATATGAACAGGCACTTCACCAAAGAAGATATTCAGGCAGCTAACAGACACATGAAGAAATGCTCACGATCATTAGCCATCAGAGAAATGCAGATCAAAACTACAATGAGATATCATCTCACCCCAACAAGGCTAGCATTAATCCAAAAAACGCAAAATAACAAATGCTGGAGAGGTTGTGGAGATCCTGGAACACTTATACACTGTTGGTGGGAATGTAAAATGGTACAACCACTTTGGAAATCGATTTGGCGCTTCCTTAAAAAGCTAGAAATAGAAGTACCATATGATCCAGCTATCCCGCTCCTTGGAATATATCCTAGAGAAACAAGAGCTGTCACACGAATAGATATATGCACACCCATGTTCATCGCAGCATTGTTCACAATAGCCAAAGGATGAAAGCAACTGAAGTGCCCATCGATGGATGAATGGATAAACCAACTATGGTATATCCACACAATGGAATATTATGCAACAATAAAGAACAATGAAGAAGCTGTGAAACATCGTATAACTTCGTGGAAGATAGAACTTATGCTGAGTGAATTTAGTCAGGCACAGAAGGGCAAATACTGTATAAGACCACTATTATAAGAACTCAAGAAAAGGTTTAAACACAGAAGAAAACATTCTTTGATGGTTACTGGGGTGGGGAGGGAGGGTGAGGGTTATTCACTAGCTAGATAGTATATAAAAATCATGTTAGGTGAAGGGAAGGAAAGCACACACTACAGGGGAAGCCAGCACAACAGGACTAAACCAAAGCTAAGAAGTTTTCTGAATACAATCAAATACTTTGAGAGACAGAGTAGCAGGGGTAGGGGTCTGGGGGCCACGCTTTCAGGAGACATTTAGGTCAGCTGGCATAATAAGCCTTATTAAGAAAAACTTCTGCATCCTACTTTGGTGAGTGGCATCTGGGGTCTTAAAAGCTTGCAAGCGGCCATATAAGATGCATCATTTAGTCCCAACCACCTGGAGTAAAGGAGAATGAAGAACACCAAAGACACATGGCAAGTATTAGACCAAGAGACAGAAAGGGCCACATAAACCAGAGACTTCATCAGCCTGAGACCGGAAGACTAGATGGTGCTCGGCTACCACCAATGACCAGCCTGACAGGGAACACAACAGAGAGTCCCTGATGGAGCAGCAGAAAGATGGGGTGCAGAACTCATATTATAGTAAGAATACCAGACTTAATGGTTTGACTGAGACTGGAGATATACCGGAAAGCATGGCCCCTGGATTCTCTATCAGCCCAGAACTAAAAATTTCTGACGCCAACTCTTCAGACAGGGATTGGACTGGACTATGGGACATAAAGTGATACTCGTGAGGAGTGTGCCTCTTAGCTCAAGTAGATACAAGAGACCAAAGGGACAGCTTCTGTCCAGAGGTGAGATGGGAAGGTAGAGAGGGTTAGGAGCTGGTTGAATGGACGTGGGGAACCAGGGGCAGAAAGGAGGAGTGTGCTGTCACAGAATGGGGTGAGCAATTATGGTCACATAACAATGTACATATAAAATTTTGTTTGGGAGACTAACTTGATATGTAAACTTCATTTAAACTACAACAATAAATAAATAAAGGAGTAAAAATCATAAGCAAAAAAAAAAAAAGAATGGCCTCTTCTACCCAGAGTTCCTCCATAAGAAGAGAAAAAAGTCTTCTGATAAGAGAGTTCAAAGTGATTTTCAAAAGTAATTCTAAAAGGTCCTTTGTAGTCAGGTGGATGGACATAGATGAACATAATGTATACCAAGGATCTTTGCAATATAGTGAAGAGCTACAATTAAATTGCCTTTTAATATATTAGGAAGTAATATTGTTGAAACCATTTTTACTAACTTGGACTAGATAATTCTAAGAAGTTTAAGATAGGAAACAAAAAGGGGTATGTGATATATGAAGATGGGGGAATTAGGGA
This sequence comes from Dugong dugon, assembly GCA_030035585.1. Taxonomy (NCBI): domain Eukaryota; kingdom Metazoa; phylum Chordata; class Mammalia; order Sirenia; family Dugongidae; genus Dugong; species Dugong dugon. The sequence goes on from CM057467.1 coordinate 111,677,767, forward strand.
GAACAGAGAGAAAGAGATATAAGATAGCTAGAAGCTAAAAAAGAACTTCGATACATATATAGTGAAACCTTGAGAGCTGGAACTTGACGAGACTTCCTTGTTTTTCCAGGTCTGGAAAGTTTTCCTCCTTTGACAGGGTGCAGTCTTAGCACTTTTCTGTTGCTCATTTTAGTGGAAAATACTTTAGTCTTCTTTCTTTGCCAAGTTTCTGCCTTACACAGGTTCAGGATTTTTCAGGTTTTACTATATAAGCACTTAAAGAAGATTACTAAGAAGTACCATTTATGGGAGATACACCAGTCAGTTCTGAGATTTGAAACTTGGGTCTTATCAAATATCTATAGAAAAAAAAAAAAAACTATCATGAGAAAGAAATGTGGGAAGCTTGCAATGGCTGAAGAGATTACCCTCTTGAAGACCAAGATGCATTTTCTATTAAACACAGAAAGCAAAAATAGCAGTCCTCTGCAGTAGAAAGCCGACTACAGAAGAAGATTAAGATTTGGCATCTGCAGAATACATGTATGCAAACACTGATTAGCAATGCATGAGAAAGTGTGTGACATTTGTGTAGCTGTACATCTGACTGAGCACATATAGTTACGCGAAGTCAATAAATTGTTTAATTGGTATATACTGTGTCAACCACAATTTAAACCAACTCTCCCTCTTCAATCCTGTTGTGTTTTATTTAGACTAACAGCGTTCTTTCTTGTGGAACTGATTCCCAGAAGAAAACTCTGGATCATAGTGGTATCTTTAAGTGAATACTCATAACAACAATGGTAATTCTGGAAATATGGTAAACGGAAAACTCCATGAATTATTTTACACTGTCAGTAACAGTTAGGGAGTAATGATTGGGTATCTTTTTTTGAGGCAACTTTGGCTGCACGTAAAACTGACAAGAACCCTCCATAAGGTAGTTCTGTTACTGGATCACTTTAACAACTTTTTTTCCTCCTTTTTCTACTTGTCTAAGAGAATGAATTCTTTCTTTACCAATGAAGACTTGTTCTTATCCATAATATTACCTCTGCCTCCAGCGTAGTTTGTGACTTTTATAGCATGGCATCTTCATCAAAGTTTCTAAATTATATATATATATATATATATATATATATATGTATGTATTTGTCACTTTCAAGAGCAGGAGAGTCTTACTTATATCTAATTGGAAGTGAAGCTCTGAACTACCTAAGTGTATCTGACAAAGTGGACACGGCAGCCATAACAAAATACCACAAAATGTGTGGCTTTAAAGAACAAATATTTATTTCCTCACCGTTCTAGAGGCTAGAAGTCCAAATTCAGGACATCAGCAGGGTGGTTCTAGGGGAAGAGCCTGTCTTGCCTCCTTTAGATTCTGGCAGTCCCAGACATTTCTTGGCAACTCTTAGCTTGTAGATGAATCTTCACTTGCTGTCGTCCCCATGTGTACTTTCCAAAAATCCGAACCCATTGCCGTCGAGTCAATTCCAACTCATCGTGACCCTATAGGACAGAGTAGAGCTGTCTCATAGAGTTTCTAGGGGTATAATCTTTACAGAAGGAGATTGCCACATCTTTCTCCCCCAGAGTAACTAAACTGCAGACTTTTCGGTTAGCAGCTGAGCCCTTATCACTGTGCCACCAGGGATCTGAATAAGTACTTTCCACATCAAAAACCCATTGCTGTCAAGTCAATTCCGACTCATAGTGATCCTATAGGATAGAGTAGAACTGCCCCATAGGTTTTCTAACACTAAATTTTTCCGGAAGCAAACTGCCACATCTTTCTCCCGTGAAGCGGCTAGTGGGTTGGAACTGTTGACATTTCAGTTAGCAGTAGAGTGCTTAAACACTGTGCTACCAGAGCTCCTTATAAGCACTTTAGGGGAGGAGAAATATAAATGGATTTAAATAAGAATACTTCCTTCTTTCTTATGACTTTCTTGTATTGTAACCTACTTTTTGGCTGATCTCATTCACTCTATTTAAAGTTTCATTTTGAGATTCCGTGTTGAATTTAGTCAAACTTCCCAGCAACAGGCTTTTGATTGTTGTTTCATTTGGGCAATGTCTTTCAGACTATGAAAAGCAGCTCATTTAAGTGACTGGCTGTTAAGATTTGCACTCACTAAAAGGGATATTTTTGCAGAGTGGCTGCTTTTATCAGAAAGTTGAAGTCGTCTGTTTTCAGCCAGCTCAAGGAAATGGTCATTACATGTAGGAACATTCTTATCACTTCTCCACTGCACTCATTTTACTCTCAAGCTACTTAACCAAAAATCTCCATTCTAGCCATGAGCAGTAAGTAAACAAGTACCAAAATACTCAGGATAAGTGATCTCTGCTGTGACTCAGAGAAGACAGCCTTCAGAGATAAATTAGCACTCTGGAAAAACACTGACTACATTCCTGATTTGAGGGCATTGGATCATTTCTCTCAAACTGGGCAAGATCATATATTTATTTTTAAAAAGAGACCATCACGGTATGTTTTCAAAATGGATTTTAAAGTGGCTATGTGGGTAACTATCTTGACAGTATGTGACTGATACGGCATTGTCAGTTTGAGGTTTTATTTCAATACAGGCAGGCTCTTATTTCTTTGCACTTACAGTTTAGGGAATCGTTTACCATCTACAGGATTTATTTATTTTTATTATTCATTGCTTTAGAATAAATGTACTGCATGAGTATATGCTTATTGTGAAATAATTCAAACATTATGCAACTGAATAGATTTAAGAGTTAAAGCCCATTTTCTTTCCCCGTGGGAACCACTCTCCTCTCCAGTGCTAGCCATTGCCTACAGTTTGATGTATGATTCTAGACCTTTAGTTTATACACTCATGCATGCATACATTTACACCCAGACACACACACATGCCTACTGTTTTATGTCATTATTTTAAATATGAATTGGAAAAGCAACCTGCTTTACTTTGCTATCTTTTTAAAGCATTTGTGGAGGTCAATCTATGAAAGTAAATATAACCCCAATTCATTCTTTTTAAACTTTGCTTGGAATTTCAGGCGTAGATGTCCCATAATTTAATTTACTAACTAACTAATCTTTTATTGGTAGCATATATATTATTTTAATTTTTGGCCTTTTGTAAGATTTCTTAAAGCATGCTTTTATGTAATTTATTTTCCTACAAAAAGTTTAAAATATTGGATCCAAAATTCCTTCCATAATCACAGCTAAAATTTTACTCAGTTACTAATTCAATGCAAGTAAAATTATTTAATAACTCATATAAAATTTCATATAAAAAATAAGCAAATAAACATCACCCATTATTAATATATGCTAAAATATAATAATCATATTGTAAAAGCTCATCATTTAGAGTATTTTTTCATAAATACATTTACTATAAATATATTTTACTAATCGCTCATAGATATAATGAGGGGCTGAAAACAATATGTACTAAACTTCTACATGAGAATTAGATTGTGTCTGCTAGTATAATGTACAGATGATGGGAGATACTGTGTGTTATGCATTGAATTGTGTCCCCCAAAAATATGTGTTGTAAATCCTAACCCCTGTATCTATGTTAATAATTCCATTTGAGATTGGGTTTTCTTTGTTATGTTAATGAGACAGTATTAGTGTAGGGTGTGTCTTAAATCAATCTCTTTTAAGATATGAAAGAGCAGATTAAATAAGGAAGCAAGTAAGCAGAGATGGGGTAAGATATACGCCAAGCCACATGAAGATCACAGAGGAAAAGAAGCTGAAAAAAGACAAGACCTTCCTCCAGAGCCAACAGAGACAGAAAGCTTTCCCCTAAAGCCAGCACCCCAAATTTGGACTTCTAGCCTCCTAAACTGTGAGAAAACAAATTTCTGTTCATTAAAGCCACCCACTGTGGTATTTCTGTTACAGCAGTGCTAAATAACTAAGACACAGGGTTAATTCAATAAAATGAGAGCACATTAGGCTTAATTTGGCAGTCAATGGAGAAGTTACATTCTTCAAACATCTGTTGGATAGATACTGCTCAATGTAATAAAAAGTAAATAAAGCTAGTTAATTATAAAAGTAATAAGGGTAAACAATTAATATTCCAAAATGAAGAAAGAAAAGCCACATAATGCATTCTCCCACCTATCAGAATGCTAATATTATGAGTTTTCTTTGCAAATACCTGGTAGATGGGAATATATACAGGTGCAAAGCAAGAGTATCAGTGAATCCCCCTCTGATTTTAATAGCATCAATGATAATAAATTTGAAGAGAAAAAAATAATAAAATTTTTATTAGATTTTTAAAATATTGAGAAGTAAAACAAGATGAAAATGTTCTATATCTGTACTTTCTATATTTCTCAGCTGTAATTTTTTCAAAATTAAATACTAGAAATAATTCAGGTTATTAAAACACATATATTACAGAAACATATGAAATAAAAGCACATACATGCTTCCCTATAAACAGACCCTATCAATGTGCCCAAAAAAAACCAATAAAACAAATTTTTTTGTTTATTCTTCAAGAAAAATGATATAATAGTATATAAATTTATTCACTTATACACATACACACATGTGCACACAAATACATATAGTACATAATTAAATATATATGTATATATGTATATAGTATCCTTTTGTTGATGTAACAAACACTATATTTTTACACAGAAACCTTTATTTAATTCTGCAATGTATTATTCTAAACCTTCTTCCAAAAAGAGTAAGTACAAATATATATCACTCCTTTTATTTTTTAAAAGATATCTCTTCTTATTGAGGTATAATTAAATAAATTTAACAGATATTCAGAGTACAGCTCAATTAACTTTTACATAAATGTTATATATCCATGTGACCATAAGACAGATAAAGAGATAAAACATTTCCCAAACCCAGAAGATTCTTGTCTAGACCCTCTGCATTCAAAAATCCCCTCAAAATTAATTACATATTTGACCTCTATCAAGATGGGTCAGGGAGCCAACATGATGCCCTAGACAGACATATCATGCCATCCCTTTGCAGCAAAGACCCAAATAAGTAAGTAAAACAGATACATACATCAAGCTTGGAACCCTAAACATCAAATGAAAGGATAAATAAATAGATCAAACACTGAATGGAAGAAGAAACTGAAGGAAAACAGAGAATGAGGAGAGATACAGAATGGAGGTCCCCTGCCAACTAACACAGCACAGCATTACTATCTTGGAGACAGCTATCAATGACCCTGGACCGGGAGTACAGGAAGGCAAATTCACAAAGCTCCCAAGAGGAGACAGTAACCAGAGAAACACACTTTCCCACCCCTCACTGTTCAGCCCCATACACCACTTCCAACCCTCTGACGGGCCACACAGGGGTGCCTTGGCTAGAGAGCCTCTGGTCTGCCACCAGCCCAGACCCACCCACCTCCACCTGCTGGCTGAGTCCTGTCATGAAATTTTAAAATATTCTCTCCTACCTTCCTTTTCTTCCTCCCTCCCACCTAACCCATACCTCACCTCTATCCCTTCACACCAGGCCATGCCACACCACCTTGGCTAGACAAAGCTAGAGAGACATTGGCTCACCATCAGCCTGGGTCAACCCTGCACCCACCTGCCAGCTCCTGACATGTCATTTTTTCCCTGTCTTCCTTTTCTTTTGCCCTCTCATCTAGCCATATACCACACCTGTACCCCTTCCCATCAAGCTACACCATGCTGCCTTGGTTATAAAGACACTAGCCCACCACCAGCCTGGGTCTGCCATATCCCCAACTATTGGCTATCCCCTCTTTTTTTCTTTCTATCTTGTTTATTTTCTTCCTTCCCGTCACCTAGCCCCATATGCAGCATTGCCTTCCCACTGGCCCACATGGTGCCACAGTTGCTAGAGCATCCCCAGCAAAGGATTGCTGCAACACCAGGCCCACACTGCCCCTCCCCACCCACCACAGGACCAGCAGCTGAATGGAGGGGAACAAGGCCGTATCACTCCCTGTCCAACACATCTGCCTATCTGGCAAGGAGCTGTGACCACTCCCATATGGCTGGACCAACACAAGGGGGCAGACAGTGCCTGCACAGTCTACCCTTAGCCAACACACCAAACTAGGGTACAGCAAATCAAGCTCACCCTGCCTGCTGCTGCCCTGTCCTCTCAAACAAGGTAGTGAGAGCTAATGTGCTCACAGACCAGCCAGCAGCAAAGCATGCAGAGCTGGGCCAAACTGACATGTCAAAACAAAACAAAGAAGCAGGACAAAACAAAAAAACATACAATCAATAAATAAAGAAAATAATACCTTAATGTATTGGTGACAGCAGACAATATCAATATATATTAAAAAAAAAAAAAAAAAAAAAAAGACTAGATGGCTCAAACAAGTGACCAAAATAATCAGATGACCTTCCAGAAGAAGAAAGGCAGTGGAACTACCTGATATGAGATTTAAAAGACTAATATTTAGCACTCTCCAAGAAATTAGAAAAGAAATCAAGGAAAACAAAGACAAAACCAAGGAAAAATAGACAAAATCATGGAAAAAACACACAAAACCAAAAAGTGCATAGCCAAAATTGAGGAAAACACAGACAGAGTGATACAAGAATTCAGGAAAATAATACAAGAACAAAACCTAAAAATAAATAATTAGACATCATACAAAAACAGCAACTAGAAATCCAAAAGATAAACAACAAAATTTTAGAAATGTACAACTTAATAGAAGGATTTAGGAGAAATTTTGAAATCATGAAAGACAGAATCAGTGAGATTGAAGACAAATCTATGGACACCACCTTGAGGAAAAATCAGAGAAAATAATGAAGAAAAATGAAAGAACCCTAAGAATTATGTGGGACACAATTAAGAGCAAAAATTTGTGCATTATTTGAGTTCCTCAACAGGGGAAGAAAATGGAAAACAGAAAGAAGATTATTGAAAATTAGCTGGAAGAAAACTTAACAAATATCATGAAAAATGAAAAACTGTCCATCCAAGAAGCTCAACAAACCTCATATAGGATAGGCCCCAAAAGAAAATCACCAAGACATATTATAATCACACTTGACAAAACCAAAGACAAAGAAAGAATCCCAAGAGCAGCTTGGAAAAAAATGAAAAATCACTTACAAGGGAAAACAATAAGACTAAGCTCTGATTACTCTGCAGAAACTATGTGGGCAAGAAGACAATGGGATGACATATATAAAACTTTAAAAGAAAAAAAAAAAAAAACTTGCCAACCAAGAATAATATATTCTGCAAAACTCTCTCTCAAATATAACAGAGAAATTAGGACATTTCCAGATAAACAGCAATTAAGGAAATTTGTAAAAACCAAATAAAACTTACAAAAAATATTTAATGGAGTCCTTCTATTAGAGGACAAACAACATCAGACAATGACCGGAGTCTGGGACACAGGACAGCACCATCCAGATACCAACCTAGGTAAAGAACTCTGAAAACTAAAGCTAAAAGACATAAAACAGGGAAACAGATGTCAATTTGTAAAGACGACAACATCAAAACAATAAAAAGGGGAATAAATGGTGTTGGTATAGAACTTTCAAATGGAGAGGAAGTAAAGGCATTATCAAATAATAAAAGACTGGTCCAAACTTAGCAAGATAAGGGTAAATTTCAAGGTAACCACAAAGAAAGTTAACAAACCTATACATCTGAATACAAAAGAAGAAAACATGTCTCAGTAAACACAAAATCTATGATAACTAAAGAAAATCTACAAACAAAAGGAACTAAGCACAGGAAAGTAAGAGAAGCAAGAAAAACATCAGCACTACAAAAGAAAAGCACAACAATATGACAGCAATAAACTCATGCCTTTCAATAATCATACTGAAAGCAAATGGTTTAAATACAACAGTAAAGAGACAGAGAGTGGCAGAATGGATAAAAAAGCATGACTCATCAATATTCTGTCTACAAGAGATACACCTTAGAAACAAAGACATAAATATATTAAAAATCAAAGGATGGAAAATAATATATCAAGCAAACAGTAATGAAAAATGGCTAGGAGTGGCAATACTAATCTCAGATAAAATAGACTTTAAGGCAAAGTCAACCATAAAAGACAAGGTGGACATTATATAATGATTAAAGGGATAATACACCAAGAAGACATAACCTTAATAAATATCTATGCACACAACAGGGCTCCAAAATACATAAAGCAAACTCTAACTGCACTAAAAAGAGAAACAGTTACACAATAATACTAGGATACTTCAAAACACCACTTTTGGTAATGGACAGAACATCTAGAAAGAAACTCAACAAAGATGCAGAAGATGTAAAGGTCTAAATCAACTAACTTGACCTCATAAACATATACATAACACTCCACCCAACAGCAGCAAAGTATACATTCTTTTTCAATGCACATGGAACATTCTCAGGAATAGACCACATTTTTTCCTCAAAGCAACACTCAGTAAAATCCAAAACATCAAAATAATACAAGCATTCTTTCTGATTAAAACACCATAAAAGTAGAAAATAATAACAAACAGCAAGGGAAAAAAAAATACACATTAACTAAATAACACCTTGATTAAAAACACCAGAGTAATAGAATGAATCAAAGAGGGAATAAAAAAATCATAGAATTAAATGCAAATGAAAACACATTATACTAAAACCTTTGAAACACAGCAAAGGTAGTGCTCAGAGGTCAACTTATAGCAATAAGCGCACATGTCAAAAAGAAGAATGGATCAACATCAAAACGTTAGCCCTACACCTCGAACAGATAGAAAGAGAACAGTAAAAGAATCCCACTGCTACAGAAGAAAGAAAATAATAAAGATTAAAAACAGAAATTAAAAAAAAAAAAAAAACAGAAAAACAATAGAATCAACAGGACTAAAAGTTCGTTCTTTGAAAAGATCAACTGTTGGCCAAACTGACAAAAGAAAAGTATGAGAGGAAGCAAATAACCCAAATAAGAAATAAGATAGGGGACATTACAACAGATTCAACTGAAATAAAAGGATCATAACTGAATACTAAGAAAATATGAAAAATTATACTCCCACAAATTTGAAAACCTAGAAGAAATGGAAGAATTTCTAGAAACACACTACCTACCTAAACTAACACAAACTGAGATAGAAAATCTGAACGGATCCATAACAAGAGAAGAGATTGAAGAGATAATAAAAAAAAAAACTCCCAACGGAAAAAAAGCCCTGGCCCAAACTGCTTCACTGGAAAATTCTACCAAACACTCAGAGAAGAGCTCACACAAGTACTAGTAAAACTATTTCAGAGCATAGAAAAGGAAGGACTATGCCCAAATTCATTCGATGAAGCCAGCATAATTCTGATACCAAAGCCAGCCAAAGACATCACAGAAAAAGAAAAGAAAATTACACACCAATATCTCTCATGAATATAGATGCAAAAATTCTCAACAAAATTCTAGCCAATACAATTCAACATCATATAAAAACTAAAAAAAAAAAAAAAAAAAAAAAAACAAGTGGGATTCATACCAGGTATGCAAGGATAGTTTAGCATTAGAAAATCAGTCAACTTAATTTACCACATAAATAGAACAAAAAAAAAAGAATCACATGATCATCTCAATAGATGTAGAAAAGGCATGTGATAAAGTTCAACATCCATTCCTGATAATAACTCTCAATAAAATATGAATATAAGGGTAATTCTTCAATATAAGAAAGGGCATCTATACGAAACAAACAGCCCACATCATTCTCTAGGGAGAGAGACTGAAAGCATTTCCCCTGAGAACAAGAACAAGACAAGGATTCACTTTATCACCACTCCTTTTTAACATTGTACTGGAATCCTAGCTAGAGCAATAAGGTAAGAAAAAAGAAATAAAGGGCATCCAAATTGGAAAGGAAGAAGTAAAACTATCCCTATTTGCATATGATATGATCCTATAAATAGAGAACCCCAAAGATTTCACAAGAAAACTACCAGAACTAATAGAAAGATTTAGTAGTGTAGCAGGATATGATTAACATACATAAATCAGTTGTATTCCTATACACTAACAAAGAGAACTTCGAAAAGGAAATCAGGAAAACAATACCATTTATAATAGCCCCTAAAAAGATAAAATACTTAGGAATAAATCTAACCAGAGATGTAAAAAAACTATACAAAGAAACTATAAAACACTAATGCAATAAACCAAAAGATAACTACATTCAGGAAAAATATACCATGCTCATGGATAGAAAGACTCAACATTGTGAAAATGTCAATCCTACCCAAATAGATCTACAGATATAACACAATCCTGATCCAAATACCAACAACATCCTTTAACAAGATGGAAAAATTTATCACCAATGTTATATGGAAAGGAAAGAGGCCCAGATAAGCAAAGCATCACTGAAGAAAAAGAACAAAGCAGGAGGCCTCACACTACCTGATCTCAGAATCTGCTTTTTCATATGATTATTGGTTCTTGGGTGGCACAAGCAGTTTGTGCTTGTCTGCTAACCTAAAAGCTGATGGTTTGAACAGCCAAGAAACACAATACAGCAGTTATACTCTGTAACATATGGGATCACCATGAGTCAGAATCGGCTCAAGGGCAATGAGTTGGCTTTTTGTTTGTTTTTTTCTTGTGATGTATCTTTTCAAGTTTTTGGCTTTTTTATATTGTATTTGTCATTTTCTTACTAATTCTAGGAGTTTTTTATATATGGACACAAGTCCTTTGCTGGATAAATGTAATGCAAATGTCTCTTTCCTTCTGTTACTTAATTTTTGATCTTCACATGTTGTCTTTTTAAAGACATAAACTCTTAATTGTAATGAAGACTAATTTATTATCTTATATTTTATGATTAGTGTTTTTTCAGCAGTTTGTAAAAAATTTTGTTTACGTTAATCTCATAAAGATATTTTCTATGTTTTCTTATAGAATTTTATTATTTTATATTTTTTATTTAGGTCTGTGATGTTTTTTAAAATGATGTTTGTGTAAGTTGCAAGGTGGAGGGCCAAGGATTTTATTTTGTCTTTTATATGAGTATCCATTTGACTCTGCAATTATCTTTTTTCCATTGAATCTTAGAGTTATATTTATACGTATGTACTTCTGGATGCCTTTTCAATTGGTCTTTTTGTTTATAACGGCACCAATACTACAATATCCTAATTAACTGTCTTTGTATTAATTCTTAACTGTGCCACCAGGGCTCCTTTGACTTATGGTAGTTTAAGCCATCCTTTTTTTTTTTTTTTCTTCTTTAACTCTGTCTTTGCTATTCTAAGAACTTTGTAATTTCATGTTAATTTTAGAATCAGCTTATTAATAGCCAAAAACATACTGAGTTTTTAATTCAGATTCCATTCAAATTAGAGATTAATCTAAAGATAATTTGCATCTTAAAAATAGTGAATCTTCTAGTCATGAACATGGTATATCCCTTCATTTGTTTGACTTTGTAAATTTCTCTTTACAATATTTTGTAGCTTTTAGTGTAGAAATTTGTGTGTCTTTTGATAGATTAATTCCCAGGTAATTGTTGGTTCTGATGCTACTGTGTGTTTTAATTTCATTATATAATAATCTAGCTAAAGATTTATCCACGTCTAATATATAGTAAAGAAGCCCTGGTGGCACAGTGGTTAAAGAACTGGGCTGCTAACCAAAAGGTCAGGGATCAGAATCCACCAGCCACTCAGCAGGAGAAAGATGTGGCAGTCTGCTTCCATAAAGATTATAGCTTTGCAAACCCTATGGGGCAGTTCTGCTCTGTCCTATTGGGTTGCTATCAGTCAGAATCAACTCCATGGAGTGGGTTTGGTCTTTGGTTTGGGTATATAGTATTTATTTCCTTCTAAGTGTTTTTTATTTTATTTATCTTATTTTTCTTTTTTATTTTTTTCCTTCTAGATGTTTTGAGTTTGAATTGCTCTTCTTTTATTGAGCTTCTCAAGGTGAAGTTTCAATTATTAATTTTAGATTTGCCTTTCTCATATGTGTTAAAAATTGTAAATATTCTACCAACAATTGCTTTAAAACCAAAACTTGTTGCTGTCAACTTGATTCCAACTCATAGCTACCCTATAGGACAGAATAGAACTGCCCCATAGGGCTTTCTAGGTGTGGCTTGGATTTGAACTGCCTCCTTTTGGTTAGCAGCCTGAGGTCTTAAACACTGTGCCACCAAGGCTAGCACCCATAAGTTCACTTATATTTTATTTTCATTTTCAGGGAGTTGAACATATCTTGTAGTCTTCCCCACGATTTTATTTGACTCATGGATTTTAAGGAAGTATATTGTTTAATTTGTTCATATTTGGAAATTTTTTTAATACTTCTGTCTGTTTTTGATTTCTAATTCAATCCCACTGTTGTTAGAAATCCTTATGTGATTTCAATACTTTTAAATTAATAAATATTTGCTTTATAGCCAGTTATACGGTTTCTCGGGTGGAATATTCCACGCAAACATTATTGAAATGAACATGTATTCTGTTGTTTTTGTATAGAACTTTCTATGTATGTTAGGTCAATCTCATTAGTAGCATTATGCAAGTTTTCTATAACCTTACTGATAGTATATCTAGTTTTTCTATCAATCACTGGTAAGGGAGTATTGAGACCTCTAGCTCTAAGTATTAAATTATTTATCTCTTCCCTCAGTTCCATCAAATTATTGTGGAACTCTGTTTATAGGTATATACACTTAAAATTGTTATATCTTCCTAAAGTATTGGTCCTTTTTTATTGTTATGTAATGACCCTCTTTGTCTCTAATATTACTTGTTGTCTTAAAGTCTATGTTTTACATTAATATCGCTACTCCAGCTTTCTTATGACTACAATTTACAGATATATCATTTTTCACCCTGTTATTTGCAACTCCATCAGTCTGTCAGTTTGTCGTACTGTGGGGGCTTGAGGGTTACTGTGATGCTGGAAGCTGTGCCACCAATATTCAACTACCAACAAGGTGACCCATGGCGGACAGGTTTCAGCTGAGCTTCCAGACCAAGACAGACAAGGAAGACAGACCCAGTGGTCTACTTCTGAAAAGAATTAGCCAGTGAAAACCTTATGAATAGCAGCGGAACACTGTCTGATATAGTGCTGGAAGATGAGCCCCTCAGCTTAGAAGGCACTCAAAAGACGACTGGGGAAGAGCTACCTTCTCGAAGTAGAGTCGACGTTAATGATGTAAATGGAGTCAAGCTTTCAGGACCTTCATTTGCTGATGTGGCACATCTCAGAAAGAGAAGAAACGGCTGCAAGCATCCATTAATAATCTGAACATAGAATGTACTAAGCATGAATCCAGGAAAACTGGAAATCATCAAAAATGAAAATGGAATGCATTAACATTGATATCCTAGGAATTAGTAAGCTTAAATGGACTGGTATTAGCCATTTTGAATCAGTCATATGGTTTGCTATGTGGGGAATGACAACTTGAAGAGAAATGGTGTTGCATTCATTGTCAAAAAGAACATTTCAAGATCTATCCTAAAGCATGATGCTGTCAGTAAGAGGATAATATCCATACGCCTACAAGGAAGACCCATTAATACTGTTATTCAAATTTACACACTAACCACTGAGGCCAATGATGAAGAAATTGAAGATTTTTACCAACTTCTGCAGTTGGAAACTGATAGAACATGCAATCAGGATGCATTGGTAATTACTGGTGATTGGAATGTGAAAATTGGAAATAAAGAAGAGGGACTGGTAGTTGGAAAATAAGGCTTTGGTGACAGAAACCATACCAGAGATCACATGATAGACTTTTGCCAACAAATTACTTCTTCATTGCCAATATCTTTTTCCACCAACATAAACAGGGACAATGAATGTGGACCTGGCCAGAAGGAATACACAGGAATCAAATCCACCTTATCTGTGGAAAGAGACAATAGAAAAGCTCAATATCATCAGTCAGAACAAGGTCAGGGGCCGACTGCAGAACAGATCATCAATTGTTTATATGTAAGTTCAAGTTGAAGCTGAAGAAAATTAGAACTAGTCCACGAGAACCAAAGCATGACCTTGAGTATATCCCATCTGAATTTAGAGACCATCTCAAGAAAAGATTTGATGCGTTGAACACTAATAACAGAAGACCAGACAAGTTGTAGAATGACATCAAGGACATCATAATAAAGAAAGCAAAATGTTATTAAAAAGAAAAGGAAAGAAAAGACTAAAATAGATGTCAGAAGAGACTCTGAAACTTGCTTTTGGACGTAGAGTAGCTAAAGCAAATGGAAGAGAAGCTGAAGTCAAAGAGCTGAACAGAAGATTACAATGGACAGCTTGAGAAGACAAAGTAAAGTACTATAATGGAATGTGCAAAGACCTGGAGATAGAAAACTAAAAGGGAAGAACATGTTAGGCATTTCTCAAGCTGAAAGAACTGAAGAAAAAATTGAAGCCTCAAGTTGCAATTCTGAAAGATTGTACAGGGAAAATATGAAACAACACAGGAAGAATCAAAAGAAGAGCCACTATACCAAAAAGAATTGGTCGACTTTCAACCATTTCATGAGGTAGCATATGATCTGGAACCAATGGTACTGAAGGAAGAAGTCCAAGCTACACTGAAGGCATTGGCCACAAACAATCTCCAGGAATTGACAGAATACCAATTGAGATGTTTCAACAAATGTCTGCAGCGCTGGAAGTGCTCACTTGTCTATGCCAAGAAATTTGGAAGACAACTACCTGGCTAGCTCACTAGAAGAAATTCATATTTATTCATATTTATGCCCATTCCCAAGAAAGGTGATCCAATCGAATTCAGAAATTATTGAGCAATATCATTAATATCACATGCAAGTAAAATTTTCCTTAAGATCATTCAAAAACAGCTGCAGCAGTACATTGACAAAGAATTGCCAGAAATTCAAGCCAGCTTCAGAAGAGGATGTGGAACTAGGGATATCATTGCTGATGCCAGAGGGATTCTGGCTGAAAGCAGAGAATACCAGAAAGATGTTTACCTGTGTTTTATTGACTATGTAAAGGCATTCAACTGTGTGGATCATAACAAATTATGGATAACATTACGAAGAATGGGAATTCCAGGACACTTAAGTTTGCTCATGAGGAACCTGTACATAGATCAAGAGGCAGTCATTCCAACAGAACAAGGGGATACTGTGTGGTTTAAAGTCAAGAAAGATGTGTCTCAGGGTTGTATCCTTTCATCATACCTATTCAATCTGTATGCTGTGCAAATAATCTGAAAAGCTGAACTATATGAAGAAGAATGGGGCATCAGGATTGGAGGAGGACTCATTAACAACCTGCTATATGCAGATGACACAACCTTGCTTGCTGAAAGTGAAGAGGACTTGAAGCACTTACTGATAAAGATCAAAGACTATAGCCTTTAGTATGAATTACACCTCAAGATAAAGAAAACCAACTGGACCAATAAGCAACATCATGATAAATGGAGAAAAGATTGAAGTTGTCAAGGATTTCATTTTCCCTGGATCCACAATCAACAGCCATGGAAGTAGCAGTCAAGAAATCAAAAGATGCATTGCATCGGGCAAATCTGCTTCAAAAGTCCTCTTTAAAGTGTTGAAAAATAAAGATGTCACCTGGAAGACTAAGGTGTGCCTGACCCTAAACCATGGTGTTTTCAATCACCTCATATTCATGCAAAAGCTGGATGATGAATAAGGGAGACCAAAGAAGAACTGATGCCTTTCAACTGTGGTGTTGGCGAAGAATATTGAATATACCATGGACTGCTAAAAGAACGAACAAATCTGTCTTGCAAGAAGTACAACCAGAATGCTCCTTGGAAGCAAAGATGGCAAGACTATGTCTCACATATTTTGGCCATGTTATCAGGAGAGATCAGTTCCTGGAGAAGGACATCATGCTTGGTAAAGTAGAGGGTCAGTGAAAAAGAGGAAGACCCTCCAGAAGATAGATTGACACAGTGGCTACAACAATGGGCTCAAGCATAGAAACAATTTTGAGGACGGTGAAGGACCAGGCAGTGTTTTGTTCTGTTGTACATGGGGTCGCTATGTGTCATAACTGACTGTACGGCACCTAACAACAACAATTTGTAACCTATTTGCATCTTTAAATCTAAAGTATATCTCTGGTAAAGAGCAAATAATTGCATATTGCTTTTCTTTAAATGCAGATTGACAATCTTGACTTTTGACTGGAGTGCTTAATTCATTTGCATTTAATGTAATTGACATATTTGCATTTTTTGTCTGCTAATACAGTATTAAAATAATTTTTAAATCTTTAAAATTCTCTGAAACCTGGATACTAACATGGACAGAGTTGAAGAGATAGTAAGTGGATCTTTTGGAATAGGGGTTGGCAAAAAATGGCCTAAGGGGTTGACAAATATGCCCCATCTCTTGTATTTGTAAATAAAGTTTTATTGGAACACAGTCATGTGTCCATTCATGTATGTATTGTTTAAGCCTATTTTTGCACTACAACAGCATAGTTGAGTAGTTGCTACAGAGACCATATGGCCCTTTACAATAAAGTTTGCCAACCCCTGTTCTATCATTTCTATCACCAAAGCCATACTTTCCAACTACCGATCCTTCTTCTTTGTTTCCAATTTTCGCATTCTAATCAGCAGTAATTATCGATGCATCCTGATTGCATATTTGATCAATTTCAGACCGCAGAAGTTGGTAAAAATCTTCAATTTCTTCATTTTTGGCCTTAGTGGTTGGTGCGTAAATTTGAATAATAGTTGTATTAACTGGTCTTCTTTGTAGGCATTGTAGATATTATCCTATCACTGACAGCGCTGTACTTCAGGATGGATTTTGAAATGTTCCTTTTGACAATGAACGCATCATCATTCCTCCTCAAGTTGTTATTCCTGGCATAGTAGACCACATGATTGTCCCATTCAAAATGGCCAATACCACTTCATTTTAGCTCACTAATGCCTAGGATATTGATGTTTATGCATTCCATTTCACTTTTGATGTTTTCCAATTTTCCTGGATTCATACTTCCTACATTCTGCTTTCTGATTATTAATGAATGTTTGCAGCTGTTTCTTCTCATTTTGAGTCATGCCATATCAGCAAATGAAGGTTCTAAAACCTTGACTTTATCCATATCATTAAGATCGACTCTACTTTGAGGTGGCAGCACTTCCTCAGTTACCTTTTGAGTGTCTTCCAACCTGAGGGCCCATCTTCCGGCACTATATCAGACCATGTTCCACTGCTATTCATAAGATTTTCAATGGCTAATTCTTTTCTGAAGTAAACTTCCAGGTCGTTCTTCCTAGTCTGTCTTAGTCTGGAAATTCAGCTGAAACCTGTCCACCATGGGTGACCCTGCTGGTATTTGAATACTGGTGGCACAGCTTCCAGCATCACAGCAACATGCAAGCCCCCACACTACAGCAAACCGACAGATGCGTGGGGGTGAATAATTCTATTCTGTTGTAATTCAAATTTAAGTCTGAGTGCTTATTTCCAAAACATTGATATTCTGAAACAATGATTCTATGTCTTTGTTTAAAAATCTTTGATTAAGAACTTTGGTTTAATTGACAGAAAAATACATGAACTGACAAAAAGAAAGAAAGAATGAAAAAGAACAGGGAAAGAAACCCAGGGTTTATAGTGGTCAGGACATTAAAGTTTGTCATGTGCTGAGTACATAAAATGTAACTGGCAAAATCAAAAGCAAGAAATGTAATTTTAGGTATGTTATCAACATATCAATAAATGGATGATGGGTATGAAAATATCACACTGTGTAATAAAAAAAGGAAGGATTCTGCTTTTTAGTTTTTAACCTGATCTTCCTCTCAACCCTTCAGGGTATACAAAAGCTTCCCAAAGATGAAAGAAATGCTTGCCCCATTCCATCCTTTCCCTAAGATTTATTTATATTATATATAATATGCCAGCTACACATCTCATGCCACATACCAGGTGTACAAATAATATTATTTTCCTATATTAAAAATTAACTTATATTCTCAGTCCCAATTCCAGCTGTGGTCGAAAATTTAGGTTGGCTGACTCAGGAACTTGGTGACTTGAGAATCTGCCTTCTCTTTATCCTGAGTTTTAGTCTGAATTTCTTAGGGTAGGGAAGTGGCTATCTGGTCCTGAGTCATTGCCACCTATCCATGCTGAAAATTACTAAGATAAGCATTGTCTCTTTAATACCCATTTTGTCCATCCACATAAAAAAAAAAAAAAAAATTGGGACAACCAAACCACATACAGTGTTTAATCATTGGCCTACAACTACATTCTTGACCACAGACCCCAGCTCTGGTTCTCTCTGGTACTCTGGTGCTTTTCTTAAGTATTCAGGTAACACATTCACTCTTATCACACTCTGCTGGAGTTCGGGAAGTTTGGGGAATGTCCCAGAGTATGAAACAGATTCATTGCCTAGATATTTTCACAGCTGTCTCACTTTTTTTTTTTTTTTTTTTTTAGGTGAGTAATTCATTTTATTTTATTTTTTTTTATATATATTTTATTGTACTTCAGGTGAAAGCTTACAGAGCAAATAGTTTCTCATGAAATAGTAGTACACATGTTGTTTTTTGACATTGGTTAACAACCCCACAACGTATTAAGCCTCTAAATTCTCAACCTTTTTTTTTGATGAAAATTACAGATGGCCAAAGATACACCGTTTCAAAAATTTCTACATTCACAGTTCAGTGACATTGACTACGCTCTTCCAACTGTGCTGTTATTCTCACTTAAGATGAAGGCTTACAGAACAAAATAGTTTTTCATTTAACAGTTACTACACATGTTGCCCTATGACAATGGTTAACAATCTCACAGCACATCAAGAATATCCTTACTCCACCTTGTATTCCCTATCACCAGGGGGCTTCCTTGTCCCCTTCTGTCTTCTGGACCTTGTCAGTGGACTATTGTACCTCTTTAGTCTCATTTGTTTATTTATTTATTTATTTATTTTTATTTTATTTAAACACCATTTCAAAACTTTTTACTTACACATTTAAGTGATATTGACTATGCTCTTCCAATTGTGCTGCCATTCTCGCCCAAGATGAAGGCTTACAGGACAAAACAGCCTCCCATTTAATAGTTACTACAAATGTTGCCCTATAGCAGTGGTCAACAATCTCACAATACATCGACAGTGACCTTATTCAATTTGTGTTCCTTGTCATCAGTTTCCTACTCTCCCTCTGCCTTCTGGCCCTTGTCACCGGACTCCTGTACATCGTTAGTCCCATTTAGTTTTACTGGGGTGTCCATTCCCAGGCTTAACATCGAACCTTGAAGGTAACTTCACCTCTGAGCTGAAAGGGTGTCTGGGGGCCACACTCTCGAGGTTTCTCTAGTATTCTTTAGGCCAGTATATCTGGTCTTCTTTTTTTTTTTTTTTTTTTTTGGGAGTTAAAATTATGCTCTACATCCTACTCCAGCTCTGCCCAGAACCCTCTGTTGTGATCCTGGTCAGAGGAGTCATTGGTGGTAGCCGGGCACCATCCAACAGCTGTCTCACTTTTTCTGTACCTAAGTCATGCTGTGAAGTGAGAACTCTGTGAAACTGGCCACCTTCCTGGGTTCTCTCAGGATGCCCCCCTGCTCTCATAGCCTCCAAATCTCTTTGGAGTTTCTGTCATCCCTCGTCATCTCTCACTGCCCCCAAACCCTCAGTTGGAAGGCAGGACACAGGGCTCTTTCTCTCTGATTCTTTCTTCCTGTACATCTAATCTGGGGAATATTTATCTCTCATGAGTAAGATAGTCTTTGATATCTGTTAAGGACATAAATGTAATGTTCTGAATCTTGCAGGATTTAGGAAGTTGAAGCCCAATGATTCCAATTCTTGCATTTCAATTTCTTTATCCCTTCAAACCCACTGTCAAAGGTTGATTTAAAATCCTAAAAGCCAAGGGTGATAATTCTAAGGATAAATACATTTTTCAAAACTCATTGCACTACACACTTAAAAAAAAGTGTATTTATATTTCATGTAAATTAAACCTCAATGAAGTTGATTTTAAAAAGACAATAAAAAAACTAAAAAATTAATAAATATCTCTCTTTATTCCTTTGGTGTTTTTCCTCAAGCAATTAACAGATAATATCCTGAGAACTACCTTCTCTGTGGAAGATAATTATAAGAAATGTAGGGGGCTGAACTCAAAATATTATCCTATGCAATAATATTAATAATGATAATAATAGTAGTGATGAAAACTAATGCTTTTAGATTGCTACTGCATATCAGAAAACATACATCAGTTGATTAGTACTATAATTGCATAAACTGCGTATATGATTAGCTCCATTTCGCAAATAAAGAGCTGAGGTTTGGGAGGCTGAGAAAACTATGTACGATCACACAGCTTATGTGTGGCAGAGGAGTAATTTATAAGCGGACAGTCTAACTTCAAGTGCTCACTGTACCATCAATTAAAGGTCATTTTCTGGTTAAAAGTTATAATCATAATACAAATAGAAATGATAATGATGGTGATGAGGAGAAGGATGACAATGGTATGATGAAGATAGATGATGTTAGCAATTTTTAACATTTATGTAGGTATTCTTAGAACCCTAAGTGCATTTACTCATTTAATGCCCACAGAAAATCCACACGGATGTTATTATCTCCTTATAACAAATGAGAAAACTGGAGGCTCAGAAGAGCTAAATAACTTGTCTAAAATCACACAGCTAAAAAGCATTGCAAGTTGGGCGGGGATGATTGATTGACTTCAAAGAGCTCACTCTCATAATCTTAATAGCTTGCTTTTCTCTGTCTTTTTAAAATGAGTATGTTATTTCCATTGTTACTGTGTTTGGATCCCCATACTGAGTAATTTAATAATATTCCATTATTGTTATTCATTTGGAATCATTAAATAAATAATAAATGTCACTTCTTTTTCAAGAAAAGTACACGCTGTCATCTTGTACAAAGCTTGGGGATGACAAAAGGAAAAAAAATAGAACCCACCCTTTTCTGAACTTTGGTTTGTAGCAATATACTCAAACCTATGTGCACATCTATCTCTCCATCTATCTTACATATATATATGTACACATATATATGTACATATATGTAGATATAGATTCATTCAGCTTATTTATTACTGATTGATCAAAGATGAGATGAGAAGCAAGCAGAGAAGTGCAATAACTTTTAGGGCTCCCTTTTGTTCCTGTTGTCTCTAGTTAAACTGTAAAATATTGCAAGTACTTGCAGAATCCACGAATGCATATAAACTCACAACAGATTATTTACTAGTCTCCCACGGGTTCATAGTACTTAGTGTGAGAATATATTGCTCTACAATCTCAAGAGGCTCAAGAGAAAGAGAGATGTAAGGCTTGAGAATTAACTCCAGTCATGATGTTCAGAGCCTGGCATGGAGCAGTCATTCTTGTAGAAAAGGAAGGCTGGTTAGAGTTTAAAGGTCAAAGCGATGTGAAGTAAACAGGAATCAGTAATTGGACATTTATGTTGGAAACGTAAAGGAGCCCTGGTGGTGCAGTGGTTGAGAGCTCAGCTCTTAACTAAAAGGTTGGCATTTCAAATCCACCACCTGCTCCTTGGAAACCCTATGGGGCAGTTCTACTCTGTCCTAAAGGGTTGCTATGAGTTGGAATCAACTCGATGGCAATAGGTTGGAAACATATATATATATATATGACTAAAGAATTAGGAATTCCTTGGAGGAAGGACAAGAAATGCTTAGGTGAGCTTTGATGATCTCCAATCAGGCATGAAGCTAGTGACAGCGGTAAGACTCTGTTTAAAAGTTGTGTTTTCAGTTATTTTCCACAATATTGCTTAACATTGTAATTTTATTAGCCATTGGACTGAGACAAAGATGACTTCAGCAGCTCAGTATAAACAGAACATGTTTTAGCAACTCTCATGAAAAGTCACTGCACTCTAAATGACATGCTGTCACATACTGCATCTGAGAGAAAAATAGTTTTGTTTTAGGGGGAAAATCATGCTCACACAAGAATATTTAGTATTTACATGTTATTGGAAATATCTCTATAGCCTCAATGGTAAATGCTCTTTTATTCCCCCAGTACCTTTACAATAACTTATAATCCTAAAGATATGTATGCAATTTAATTTTTTATTCAAAATGTGAACACCTACAGATATAAATTGTTTACCTGTGTACTGCTAATAGTATAAAATGCATCAAACATGTAATGAAGATGTTTAAACCAAAATCCACTGCTGCGGAGTCGATTCTGACTCATAGCAACTCCACAGGGTTTCCAAGGCTATAAATCTCTACAGAAGGAGACTGCCACATCTTTCTCCCTCAGAGCCCCTGGTAGTTCTGAACTGCCAACCTTTAGATCAGCAGTTGATTGCTTTAACCACTACGCCACCAAGGCTCATGATAATGAAGATGTTTACATGTCTACATTAATACTATTGATTTTAAATTAGTCTCTCATTTGAAAACTAATTCTATTCAAAAACCCAAGTGAGGCGGCAATTTGGAAAAATGAATTTATTTAAATATTAGTTAAAGTGACTGGACAAGAAAGAGTTGAATGTTTTATTCTAGGATATAGAAATTTGACAATTCCCAGAAATTCCTATATTAGATTACACTAGTGCTTTTGAAGTTAAAAACAACATCCAGAGTAAATTAGAATTATGTGTTTATCAAAAATGATATACTTTCCTACTTCATTAGGCTATAGCATTATATAATGAAGCTATTAAACCAAAAATACCAAACTCTTCGCCATGGAGTCAATTCCGACTCATAGCGACCCTATAGGTGACAGAGTCACCTATAGTCATTACAGTCATTGTAAGAGTAACAGAGAGGTGGCTCAGAGAGCCTGAGACATAGTGAGAATGTGTTATGTCCCTGTTTCCATTTACAAAGTCAACCTTTGAATGCCCAGTAGGTACATGTAACAAACGGGATATATGGATTGAACATTTAAGGTGAAACTGCATCATGTTCAGCATTTTGCAACCACCACTTGGACAATTTAATGCAACGAATGCATCAAATCTGCCACTGGACAGGTGTAGTTCAGTGATATTAAAAAAAAAAAGATGAGATTACTCACCTAAGTTATGGAACATTAAACTTGTGAGGCCCTACAGGCCATGGAAACAAAACTGAATTGTATTGCTCTCTTCTGCAAGCTTTTCTTTATTTATATCTTTTTTTCTCCTTACTACAGTGGGTGAAAACAAGTGAAAATAGACCACAGTGGTCTCAGGTCTTTGAATTCCAAACATCTCCCCTAAATCTCTATAAATCTCAAAAGATGATTGCTATTTCTCAAATAAAAATAACACTTCATAAATTCTCAAGGAGGCAACAGAAATACGTATCTCCATCAAATTATTGTCTTAAATCAAAGGGACATTTTCTTCTCCATGTAATCACCTTCAGTAGTCTAATGAGGAAAATATAACAAATAGCACTTGGTTGCCACAGCAACCTTTTTTTTCTCTTACATACTGCTAGACAATATTTTTGTTTTCTTTTTCCATTTCCTTCGCTTTGTTTTATAGGATAAAAGCTTCTCTAATAAATACAATTTTCCAACTTCACTAGTCTGGTTCTAGTTTTGCTTCATTACAATGAATAAATTTGAAAAAAGATATATGTCCTAATAAGGGGATATGTTCATACTTAATTACTTGGTGCCATTATTTTGAAGACATAATGCTGCTTACAAATATAGTGGTTTCCTGCTTCATGAGGTAATTAATAGTGTTGTTTATTGTTCTATAAGTTTTCTCTTTTGTCAGACATAATTTGTTAAGTAAATTAGACACTAAAATGCATATGGGCTTATCCGATACCAAATAATAAAGTATTATCAAGGATTTAATGACACAGAAATAGCTCTGGGGAAAAATAGTATTCTGATGCAAATAGTTGCTATGGTGATGGCTTAAAACCACTGTGTGATTTTTTTAACCATATTTTAAGAATGTGAATTTTACTAACCTTAAAAAAAATCTATACTACCCAAGATTTATCAAAAATCAGGCTTAGCTTTTATTTTTCCAAGTTATCATGTGTTTATATTTGATTTCAACCATTTGAATATTGAATTGTACCACCAATGGAGATATTTACTTATAAACTGGAAAACCATTTGGAAAGGTAAAAGAGATTTCATGAGCATGGGTGGGAAATTTGAATAAATTATCTTTATGTCATTATCAGAGCCAAGACATGTATGTAAAATACGTATTTAATATAGTCATGTGCTTCATAATGCCTGTTTGGGCAATGTCCCATGGCATGTATATGTCTATAGTCCCATAAGGTTAGGACAGAGTCCAGAAATTCCAACAGAAGAACAGAGTAGCAGATTTAGGCATGTCACACTTGACAATCACGAAGATCCTCAAAAATAAAGAAAAAATTATCCAAGCTGTTAAAGGATCAGCTCCACTAAAAGCTAGAAGTCTAACGCAAATGCTAGAGGAATCTATATCAGATATGGAGAAATTGCTAATGACCGTGGACTGAGGACCAAACACAAAAGCGAATCCCTCTCAGCACCTTGGTGATCACTGCTAAGTCATGAAGCTTGTTTGAGATGCTTAAAAAAAAGCAGGACCAGACTATGATATCTAGTTTAGTGCTAGCTCTAGGTGGTTTAAGCTCTTCAAATGTTTTTCGCTACATAATGTGAACGTGAGTGGTGAGTCTAGAAGTGCTGATGCGAACGCAGCAGAAAAATTTGCTGAAATCTTAGATAAACTAATTGTTGTTAGGTGCCACTGAGTCTCTTTCAACTCATAGCAACCCTGTGTACAACGGAACGGAACATTGTCCAGTCCTGTGCCATCCTCATAATTGTTATGTTTGAGCCCATTTTGCAGCCACAGTGTCAATTGTAGAGGGAGGTTATTTGCCTCAGCAAATTTTTAATATGGACAAAATCTCCTTATTCTAGAAGCAAATGCCTGAAAGGAACTTCATCCATATTATGATGTTCACACAAGTCCAAATCACATAACTTCATACTTCACAGAACGTATTGTGGGCACTAAGAGATAGTCATACTACTAATAAGTGATAGAGCCAAGAAGAATCTTCTTCTCAACGTTTGATTTCTGATGAAATCTGAAAGAGTTACCCATAAAAAATACTTGAAGTTTCAAAAACCACGAAAAGCATAGGCAGAGCAAGCCTGGGAACAGGAAGGAATTTATAAAGTTTCCATCTGAATATTGAAGGATTTTTAGTAAAGTATGTCTTTTTTTATGTAATTACACCTTTATAGTCTTCAGATATTTGATGTAAGATAAGTACGAACAAAAAAAGCTGAGATATTGTTCTTGTTATTTCTTTCTCTTTGTAAGACGAAGAAACACTTTAGACTGATTCTTAATATATATCTGCATATTCTTTCATTTAGTCATCCAAAAATATTTATTGAGCACCCACCAGGTATGATTTTGTTCAAGATATTAGTTATACATCAGTGAATAGATAAAATCTGTCTTCCTAGAATATATATTCTATAGAGAAAGAGACAATAACCAATTATGTGAAAAGCAGAGAAGATGTATGATATGCACCAGAAGGGGAAAGGGCTGCAAAATTACATGCAAAATCAAGTGACCAGGCCAGGCTTAACAGGAAGGTGACCTGAAGAAGTTGGTAGAGAAGTCCTGCCACTATCTGAGCATAATTTTCCCAAGTAGAGAGAACAGCAAACACAAAAGCCCTGACAAATAAAAAAGAGAGCGGAACAGTTAGAAATGGACTGTATAATGTGGGGAACAGTAAGAGATGAAGTTCAAGAAGTAATTGGGGAGAAGTAGATTTTGTAAAACTACTCAGACCACCATCTACTCAATTTTGCTCTGAATGAGATGAAAAGACATTAGAGTGTTTTGAACAGAAGAATGTCATCTGATATATTGTAGAGGATCCACTCAGACTGCTGTTTTAAATAGACTGAAAAAATAATTCATATAAGAATTGATGGAGACTCAGACTATGATGAGAATGGTGGAGGTTGTGAGAAATTATTCAATGTAAATATATACTAAAGGCAGAGATGACATGATTTGTCAGTTTATAGAATGTAGGATATGTGAGGAAAAGAAGAATTAATAATAATTCCAAGATACTTGGCCTGAACAACTGGAAATATGGGTTTCAGTTTACTGGGATTGAAAAGATTATAGGACAACCAGATTGTAATAGGGTTGGAGAAAGATTAGGAGCTCAGTTTTACACTGAGGGTCTTCCTCTTCTTGGTGACCCTCTACTTTACCAAGCATGATGTCCTTCTCCAGGGAATAGTCCCTCCTGATAACGTGTCCAAAATACTCAAGAGGAAGTTTCATCATCCTCCCTTCTAAGGAGCATTCTGGCTGTACTTTTTTCAAGATAGATTTGTTTATTTTTCTCGCAATCCATGCTACATTCAATACTCTTCACCAATGCCATAATTCAAAGGAATCAATTCTTCTTTGGTTTTCCTTATTCACTGTCCAGCTTTCACTCGTATTTGAGGCAATTCAAAATACCATGGCTGGGGTCAGGCTCTCCTTATTCCTCAAATTGACATCTTTGCTTTTTAACACTATAAAGAGGTCTTTTGCATGTCATTTGATTTCCTGACTGCTGCTTCCATGAGTGTTGATTGTGGATCCAAATAAAATGAAATCCTTGAAAACTTCAATATTTTCTCCATTATCATGATGTTGCTTATTGGTCTAGATGTGAAGCTTTTTGTTTTCTTTATGATTATGTATAATCCATACTGAAGGTTGTGATCTTTGATTTTCATCAGTAAGGGCTTCGAAGTCCTCTTCACTTTTGGCAAGCAAGGTGGTGTCATCACAGGTTGTTTATGAGTCTTCCTCCAATCCTGATGCTGCGTTCGTCTTCATATAGTCCAGCTTCTAGGATTATTTGCTCACCATACATATTGAATAAGTATGGAGAAAAGATACAACCCTGACACACGTTTCCTGACTTTAAACCATGCAGTGTCCCCTTCTTCTGTTCAAACGACCGCCTCTTGATCTATGTACAGGTTCTTTAGGAGAACAATCCCCATTCTTTGAAATATTATACATAATTTGTTATGACCACACAGTCAAATGTCTTTTCATAGTCGATAAAACACAGGTAAACATCTTTCTGGTATTCTCTGCTTTCAGCCAAGATCCATCTGACATCAGCAAAGATAGCCCTCATTTCATATCCTCTTCTGAATCTGGCTCAAACTTCTGGCAGTTCCCTGTCGATGTATTGCTGCAGTCATTTTTTAATTATCTTCAGCAAAATTTTACTTGCCTGTGATATTAATTATATTGCTTGATAATCCCAAATTCTGTTAGATCACCTTTCTTTGGAAGGGGAATGAATATGGATCTCTTCCTGTAGATTGGTCAGGTAGTTGCCTTCCAAATTTCTTGGCATAGACTAGTGAGTGCTGCCAGCATTGCACCCATTTGTTGAAACATCTCAATTGGTATTGCATCCATTCAAGGGGTCCAGTTTTTCCCTAATGCCTCCAGTGAAGGTTGGGCTTCATCCTTCAGTGCCATTGGTTCTTGATCATATGCTACCTCCTGATATGTCTGAAAGTTGACTGATTCTTTTTGATACAGTGGCTCTGTGTATTCCCTCCACCTTCTTTTGAGGCTTCCTGCATCATTCAATATTTTGTCATAAAATCCTTTAAAATTGCTACTCGAGGCTTGAATATTTTTTTTCAGTTTTTTCAACTTGAGAAATGCTGAACATGTCTTCCCTTTTGGTTTTCTAATTCCAAGTCTTTGCACATTTCATTGTTATACTTTATTTTGTCTTCTCGAGTTGCCCTTAGAAATCTTCTGTTCAGCTCTTTTATGCCATCATTGCTTCTATTCACTTTAGCTACTCTACATTCAAGAGCAAGTTGCGGAGTCTCTTCTGACATCCATTTTCATCTTTCTTTCTTTCCTATCCATGTTGTGAGATTTCCCAGATTCATCACTGTGCTTTATCATTGCTTAGTATTCAATTGTGTGTATGTACTGTAATTTGTTTACCCATTCATCTGTTGATGGGCACTTATGTTGTTTCCATCTTTTTGTGAATCTTTGCGAATAATGCTGCAATGAACATAGGTGTGTGCATTTGTCTGTTCCTGTGACAGCTCTTAATTCTCTAGGATAAGTTCCTAGGAGTGGTATGGCTGAATTGCATAGTACTTCTATTTCCAGTTTTTTAAGGAAGCACCATATCATGTTCCATAGCGGTTGTACCATTTTACATTCCCACTAGCAGTACATAAGGGTTCCAAACTCCCCTCAACCTCTCCAACATTTGTTATTTTCTGTTTATTTTGATTTGTACCAGTAATATCAGGGTGAGATGGTATCTTGTTGTAGTTTTGATTTACATTTCTATAATGGCTAATGATCAAGGGCATTTCCTCATGTGTTTTTTAGCTGCTTGAATGTCTTCATTGGTGAAGTGTCTCTTCATAGCTTTTTCCCATTTTTTAATTGGATTATTTGTCTTTTTGTTGTTGCCTTGTTAAAGTATTCTATAGATTTTAAAGATTAGAACTTTGTTGGATAGAACTTAGCCAAAAAATTTTTCCTGATCTGTATGTTATCTTTTTACTTTTTTGATAAAGTTTTTGATGACATAAGAGTTTAATTTTCAGGACCTCTCAGTTGTCTAGTTTATCTTCTGGTTTTGTGCACTGTTACTTATGGTTTGTATTCTATTTATGCCATGTATTACGGATCCTGTCTTTATCCTTATTTTGCCTCCCATGATCTTTAATATTTTAGGTTTTATATTTAAGTCTTTGATCCATTTTGAATTAGTTTTTGTGTATGGTTTGTGGTATGGGTCTTATTTCATTATTTTTCAGATAGACATACGATTTTGCCAGCATCATTGTTAAAAAGACTATCTTTTCCCCATTTAATGGACTTTGGCCCTTTGCCAAAGATCAGTTCACTATAGGTGATGGATTTACATCTGGGTTCTCGATTCTGTTCCATTAGTCTAAGAGTCTGTTGTTTTACCAGTACCAAGCTGTTTTGATCACTATGGCTGTATAGTAGGTTCTGAGATCAGGTAGCATTAGGCCTCCTACTTTGTTCTTTTTCTTCAATAATGCTTTGCTTATCCAGGGTCTCTTTTCTTTCTGTATAAGTTGGAGATTATTTTTTCATCTCAAGAATGCTGCTAGTGAGAGTTCCGGCAAAATGGCGCTCTAGGCAGAAGCACCACGCCGTCCGTCCACAACAAAGATCCGAAAAACTAAGCCAAACAGAGAATACAACAATCCTGAAACCCTAAAACATCAAATGAAGAGATAAAGAACTCAGCCAAACACCAAATGGAGTGAGAAAACTGACAGAGAACAGAGAGCGAGGAGAGATTCATGCAGAGGTCCACTACCAGCTAACGCAGTGTGGATCCACCATCTTGGACTCCTATCAGAGACCAGCAAACGGGGGTACGAGAAAGCAGCCTCATGGAGCTTCAAGCAGGAGACAAAACAACCGGTAATTTGTGGTGTGTGCTTTCACACCCCCCACCCCTCTTTGCCCCGGCTTGGCCTCCTCTGCATCCCGTGGCCATAGTCTCTTGACCGGGAAGCACTGGCTGCTTGGATTCCACACACCCAAGCAGGCAGCTCTCTGGGTGCCATTTGATGGCTGCTAGTGTTGCTTTTTTTTTTCTGCTTCTTCTGATTTCTCACTTGCCTCTCACCACCTCCCCCTCCTTTCACTCGAGTGCCTGGCTCCATGCGCCATCTTTGCTTCTTCCTGAGGGGCTTCAGAGCACCGGCAATTTGTGATATACGATTTCCCACTCTCTACCCTTCTTCACCCACACTCAGCCTCCTCTGCTTCCTGCGGACAGTCTCTTGTCCAGAAACACCAGCCCTCACTATCTGGCTCTCTGAGTGCCATTTGTTGGCTGCTGGTGTTGCTTTTTTTTTTTTTTTTTTTCCTGCTTCTTTTGATTTCTTCCTTGCCTCTCACCGCCTCCCCCTCCTTTCGCTCCAATGCCTGGCTCTGTGCGCCATCTTTGTTTCTTCCTGAGGGGCTCCAGAGTGCCGCAATTTGAGATATATGCTTTCCCACTCTCTACCCTTCTTCACCCACACTCAGCCTCCTCTGCTTCCCGCAGACACAGTCTCCTGTCCAGAAACACCAGCCCTCACTAGCTGGCTCTCTGAGTGCCATTTGTTGGCTGCTGGAGTTGCTTTTTTTTTTTTCCCTGCTTCTTTTGATATCTTGCTTGCCTCTCACCGCCTCCCCCACCTTTCGCTTGAGTACCTGGCTCCGTGCGCCATCTTTGCTTCTTTCTGAGGGGCTGTGGAGCTCCATTCGAGTGTGAAGCTGCTTCCCGGTCTGAACTACCGCGCTGGTGGGATCCGGGGGCTTTTCTTCGTTTTGAATTGTTTGTTTGTTTTCTTTTCCTTTTCTTGAGTTGGGAGCCCTTTGTGGTCAGGCAGGCCTGTGTGGTAAGGAGATTCCTCTCAGCTTCCACAGAAGTGCAGACAGATCCCTGAGGACATTTTTTTGTTGTTGTTGTTGTTTTTGTTGTTATTTTTTTTAATTTCTTTTGTTTTCTTTTCAGTCTTTTTCCCTTTTTGTCTTTCTTCCTTGCTCAGTTTCTTGTCCCTCTATATCTTCCTTCTCTTTCTGATACCTGAATACCAGGTGTTGTATACCTCTACACCTTCCAGCCAGGCTGTATTTCAACAAATGAGAGCAACCTCCCCAGACCTCATAGCTGCATCGGTGGGATCCCTGGGAACTTGGCGGTTCTTTAACCTTTCTGATTTTTACTTATTCATTCTTTTCTTTTCTTCCTCTTCTCCTTTCTGTTTTTCTCCATTTCATAGTCTCTCATCTCTCCATTCAAACGCCAAGCTCCCCTAGCATTATTATTATTATTATTTTTTGTATGTTTTTGGCTCCTGTTCCTCTCTCCTCTCTCCCATATCCATCTTAGATCCACACATAACAATCTCCCCGCTGCATCCTGCCTACCTGCACCATGCGCTTGACGTCATATCACCAAGCAGCACAGGCATGGCCTACTGGAACCTGCCCTGCACTGATTACCAACCCGCTCTGGTGGCTGTAGTAAGTGCCACAAACAACACGTCCCAGTAAATCCTCTTCAGCTAGACCTGCCCTGCTGTACCATATCTGAGTGACTGACCCATCCAGTTGGAGAAGGAGGCGAAAAGTATTGAGCGCACAGACAAGCAAACAACAAAGAACACACAACCTGCCTGATCAGATATAGTCAAATTTTCTTTTTTAAAAAAGGGAAGAAACAAACAAATCTACAATCAATAAATGAGAAAAATAACTACTGAATGCCCCCAAAACAGCAGAGAACATCAAAACATTTACAAAACAGAAGAGGATGGTTCCAGTAGGAATCCAAAATAAAACACCAGATGACTCTCTTGTGGAAGGCAATGCACTAGAACTACCTGATAGGGAATTCAAACCTCTAATACTCAGAATTATCCAAGAACTGAGGCAAAAAACTGACAAACATGGGAAAAAATAGACTAATTCATGGAAAATACAGACAAAAAATTGGAAGAATTCAGGAAGATGATGCAGGAACAAAATGCCAAAATAAATTCACAACTAGAAATTATACAAGGACAACAATTAGAAATCCAAGAGATAAACAACAAGATTACAGAAATTGATGACATCTTCGAAGGGCAGAGAAGCAGATTTGAAACAGTGGAAGACAGGATCAGTGGACTTGAAGACAAACACTTGGATAAAACTCTGTTTCAGGAAAACTCAGAAAAAAGAACAAAGAAAAATGAAGAGACCCTGAGAGTAATGTGGGACACAAGTAAAAGCAAAAATTTACGAGTGATTGGAATTCCAGCACAGGGAGAGAAAACAGAAAACACAGAGAGGATCACTGAGGAACTGCCGACAGAAAACTTCCCCAATATCATGAAAGATGAAAAGCTGGGAATCCAAGAATCTCAACGAACCCCATATAGAAGAGACACCAAAAGAAAATCAGCAAGGCATATCATATTCACACTAGCCAAAACCAAAGACAAACAAAGAATCTGGAGAGCAGGTTATGAAAAACAAGAAGTCACATACAGAGGAGAAACAATAAGACTAAGCTCAGATTATTTGGCAGATACCATGCAGGCAATAAGGCAAAGGGATAACATAGATAAAATCTTGAAAGAAAAAAAACTGTCAGCCAAGAATAATATATCCTGCAAAACTCTTGTTCAAATTTAATGGTGAAATTAGGTCATTTCCAGATAAACAGAAATTAAGGGAATAAGTAAAAGTCAAACCAAACTTACAAGAATTATTAAAGGGAGTTCTTCGATCTTAGAACAAACAGCTTCAGCTCACAGGCAGAACCTAGGACGCAGAATTGTACGAGCCAGATACCAATCTAGGAAATGAACTCTCAAGGACTATTAAAAACCAAAAGAAATACAACAGGGAATCAGAGAAGTTAATCACTAAATGACAACAACATCAAAAAAATAAAATAGGGAATAAATGGCATAGGTAAAGAACTTTCTAATGGAGAGGAAGGCAAGGCGATACCAAGTAATGTAAGACTACTTAAAATGTACAAACATAAGGGTAAAATACATGGTAACCAAAAAAAAAGTTAACAAACCACCTAATAAAAATAAAGACAAAAAAAATAAAGTCTCAGCAAAAACGAAACCTACAAAAACAAAAGAAATGAAAAAAAAAATCCACAAACAAAAGTAACTCAGCACAAGAGAGTAAGAAGAACAAAGAAAACTTCAGCACCACAATAAAAAGCACTACAAAATGACAGCAACAAACTCAGATCTATCAATAATAACACTGAATGTAAATGGACTCAATGCACCCATAAAGAGATGGAGAGTCACAGAAAAGATAAGAAAACAGGATCCATCAATATGCTGTCTACAAGAGACACACCTTGGAAACAAAGATGTGAATTTATTAAAAGTCAAAGGTTGGAAAAAAATATATCAAGCTAACAACTACCAAAAAAGAGCAGGAGTGGCAATTCTAATCTCAGATAAAATAGATTTTAAAGCAAAATCTACCATAAAAGACAAAGAAGGACACTATATAATGATTAAGGGGATGATCCATCATGAAGACATAACCATAATAAACATCTACGCTCCCAATGACAGGGCTGGAAAATACATAAAAAAAACTCTAACAACACTGAAAAGAGAAATTGAGAGTTCCACAATAATAGTAGGAGGCTTCAGCACACCACTCTCTGTAAGGACAGAACAACTAACAAGAAACTCAGCAAAGATACAGAAGACCTAAAGAACACAATCAGCCAACTGGACCTCATAGACATATACAGAACACCCATCCAACCGCTGCAAAGTACACATTCTTTTCCAATGCACATGGAACGTTCTCCAGAATAGACCACATCTTAGGCCACAGAGCAATCCTCAGCAAGATCCAAAACATTGAGATAATTCAAAGTATCTTATCTGACCACAATGCCATCACGGTAGAAATTAACAATAGAAAGAGCAAGGAAAAAATATCAACTACATGGAAACTGAATAATACCCTGCTTACACATCAGTGAGTAATAGAAGAAATCAAGATGGAATCCAAAAATTCCTAGAATCAAATGAGAATGAAAACACATCCTACCAAAACCTTCGGGACACAGCAAAGGCAGTCCTCAGAGGACAACTGATAGCAATAGACGCACATATCAAAAAAGAAGAAAGGGACAAAATCAAAACATTAACTACAGAACTCAAACAAATAGAAAGAGAACAGCAAAAAAAGCCCACAACCACCAGAAGAAAGGAAATAGTAAAGATCAGAGCAGAAATAAATGAAATAGAGAACAGAAAAACAATAGAAAGAATCAACAAAACCAAAAGTTGGTTCTTTGAAAGAATCAACAAAATCGACAAACCACTGGCCAGACTGACAAAAGAAAAACAGGAGAGGAGACAAATAACCCAAGTAAGAAATGAAATGGGGGCCATTACAGCAGACCCAACTGAAATAAAAGGATTATAACAGAATATTATGAAAAACTATACTCCAACAAATTTGAAAACCTAGAGGAAATGGATAGATTTCTAGAAACATATGGCCTACCCAAACTACAACAAAGTGATGTTGAAAATCTGAACAGACCCATAACAAGAGAATAGATTGAAAAGGTAATAAAAAAACTTCCAACCAAAAAAGCCGTGGCCCAGATGGCTTCACTGGATAATTCTACAAAACATTCTCAGAAGAGCTTGTACCAGTACTACTCAAGGTATTTCAGAGCATAGAAGAGGCAGCAACCCTTCCAAATTCATTCTATGAAGCCACAATAACACTGATACCAAAACCAAAGACGTCACAAAAAAAGAAAATTACAGACCACTATCTCTCATGAATATAGATGTAAAAATTCTCAACAAAATTCTAGCCAATAGAATTCGGCATCATATCAAAAAATAATACACCACGTCTAAGTAGGATTCATACCAGGTATGCAAGGATGGTTCAACATTAGAAAATCAATCAACGTAAAACACCACATAAATAAAAGGAAAGAAAAGAATCACATGATCATCTCAATTGATGCAGAAAAGGCATTTGACAAAGTCCAGCACCCATTCCTGATAAAAACTCTCAGTAAAATAGGTATAGAAGGGTAATTTCTCAACATAATAAAGGTCATCTATGCAAAACCAACGGCCGACATCATTTTCATGGAGAGAGCCGGGAAACTTTCCCCTTGAAAACAGGAACAAGACAGGGATGCCTGTTATCACCACTCCTATTTAAAATTGTGCTGGAAGTTCTAGCTAGAGCAATAAGGCAAGAGAAAGAAATAAAGGGCATCCAAATTGGTAATGAAGAAGTTAAAATGTCCCTGTTTGCAGATGATATGATACTATACATAGAAAACCCTAAAGGCTCCACTAGAAATCTACTGGAACTAATAGAAAGATTCAGCAGAGTAGCAGGATTCAAGATAAACATTCAAAAATCAATTGGATTCCTATACACCAGTAAAGAGAATGATGAAAAGGAGATCAGGAAATCAATACCATTCTCAATAGCCCATAAAAAGATAAAATACTTAGGAATAAATCTGAGCAGGGATGTAAAAGTCCCATACAAAAAAAAACTACAAAACACTACTGCATGAAACCCAAAGGGATCTACATAAATGGAAAAACATACCATACTCATGGATAGGCAGACCCAACATTGTGAAAATATCAATTCTACCCAAAGTAATTTACAAGTATAATGCAATCCCGATCCAAATACCAAAAACATTCTTCAAAGAGATGGAAAAACTAATCATTCACTTTATATGGAAAGGGAAGAAGCCCCGAATAAGTGAAGCACTACTGAAGAAGAATAAAGTTGGAGGACTCACAGTACCTGACCTCAGAACCTACTATACAGCTACAGTAGTCAAAACAACCTGGTACTGGTACAACGACAGATACATTGACCAACGAAACACAATTGAGAACCCAGACGTAAATCCATCCACCTACGGTCACTTGATCTTCGACAAGGGCCCAAAGTCCATCAAATGGGGAAAATACAGTCTTTTTAACAAATGGTGCTGGCAAAACTGGATATCCATCTGCAAAAAAATGAAACAGACCGATACCTCACACTGTATACAAAAACGACTTCAAAATGGATCAAAGACCTGAATATAAAGCCTAAAACTATAAAGTTCATAGAAGAAACAACAGGACCAACACTTCAGGCCTTAATACATGGCATTAACAGGATACAAACCATTAACCATCAATACACAAACCCCAAAAGATAAGCTAGATAACTGGGATCTTCTAAAAATCAAACACCTATGCTCTTCAAAAGACTTCACTGAAAGAGTAAAAAGAGAACCTACAGACTGGGAAAAAAATTTTTGGACAGTACAAGTCAGACAAAGGTCTGATCTCCATAATCTACAAGAAAATCCAACACCTCTACAACAGAAAGACAAATAATCCTATTAAAAATTGGGAATGGAAATGAACAGACACTTCACCAAAGAAGACATTCAAATGGCCAACAGACACATGAGGAAATGCTCACGATCACTAGCCATTTAATGCAAATTCAAACCACAATGAGATACCATCTCACCCCGGCATTACTGGCACGAATCAAAAACACTGGAAATAACAAATGTTGGAGGGGCTGCAGGGAGATGGGAACTCTTATGCACTGCTGGTGGGAATGCAAAATGATACAACCATTTTGTAAAATGATATGGCGTTTCCTCAGAAAGCTAGAAATAGACATACCATTCGACCCAGCAATCCCACTCCTAGGAATATATCCTAGAGAAATACAAGTCTTCACTCGAATAGGCATATCCACACCTATGTTCATGGCAGCATTGATCACAATAGCAAAACGATGGAAACAACCTAGATGCCCATCAACAGAGGAATGGATAAACCAACTATGGTACACACACACAATGGAGTACTATGCAATGAGAAAGAACAACAATGAATCTGTGAACCATCTCATAACATGGATGAAACTGGAGGACATTATGCTGAGTGAAAGAAGTCAATCACAAAAGGACAAATATTGTATGAGACCTCTATTGTAAAAACCCATGAAGAAGTTCACACCCAAAATGTAACAATCTTTGCTGGTTAACAGGAATGGGAGGGGTAGGGGAGAAATACTAAACAGGCAATAGATAAGTGGTATCTTGGGTGAAGGCTGAGACAGTACACAATACAGGGGAAACTAGCACAACTTGTACAAGGAAAGGTCATGGAAGCCCCATAGACACATCCAAACTCCCTGAGGGACTGAATTGCTGGGCAGAGGGCTCTGGGGACCATGGTCTCGGGGAACATCTAGCTCTATTGGCATGACACAGCTTATAAAGACAATGGTCTACATTCTACCTTGGTGATTAGCGTCTGCGGTCTTAAAAGCCTGTGAGCGGCCATCTAAGATACTCCACTGGTCTCATCCCTTTGGGAGCAAGGGAGAATGAAGAGAACAGGATACAAGGAAAAGAATAGTCCGAAGGACTAATTGTCCACAGCTACCAAGGCCTCCACCAGACTGAGTCCAGTACAGCTAGATGTTGCCTGGCTACCACCACTGACTGCTCTGAACAGGATCACAATAGAGGGTTCTGGACAGAGCTGGAGAAAGATATAGAGCATAATTCTCACTCACCAAAAAAAAAAAAAAAAAAAGATCAGATTTACTGGCCTAGAGGAGACTGGAGAAACCTTGAGAGTATGGCCCCCAGACACCCTTTTAGCTCAGTGGTGAAGCTACCTCCGAGGTTCACTGTTCAGCCTGGGAGTGGACAGCCCCGTAAAACCAAATGAGACTAACGATGTACAGGAGTCCAATGACAAGGGCCCGATGGCAGAAGGGGACAAGGAAGCTGGTGATAGGGAACCCAAGGTTGATTAAGGATATTATTGATGTGTTTTGAGACTGTTAACCATTGTCATAGGGCAACATTTGTCGTAATGGTTAAATGAGAAACTATTTTGTTCTGTAAGCCTTCATCTTAAGTGAGAATAACAGCACAATTGGAAGAGCGTAGTCAATGTCACTGAACTGTGCATGTACAAATTTTTGAAATGGTGTATCTTTGGCTATGTGTATTTTCACCAAAAAAAAAAAAGGTTGAGAAGTTAGAGGGTTAATATGTTGTGGGGTTGTTAACCAATGTCATAAAACAACATGTGTACTACTGTTTCATGAGAAACTCTTTGTTCTGTAAGCATTCAACTGAAGTACAATAAAAAAAAAAAAAGTATGCTGCTAGTATTTTAACCTAAATTTCATTATATCTATACATCACTTTGGGTAGAATTGACATTTTCAGAATGTTGAGTCTTCCTATCAAAGAGCATGGTGTGTTCTTCAGTTTGTGTAGGTCTCTTGGTTTCTTGCAATAGTGTTTTGTAGTTTTCTTTGTGTAGGTCTTTTACATTCCTGGTTAGATATATTCCTAAGTATTTAATCTTTTTCTTGATTTCTTTTTCAAAGTTCTCTTTGTTGGTATTTAGGAATTCAACTGATTTTTGTATGTTAATCTTCTATCCTACTATTGTGCTGAATCTTTCTATTAGTTCCACTAGTTTTCTTGTGTAATATTTGTGGTTTTCTACGATTAGGAACATTTCATCTGGGAATAGGGGTAGTTTTGCTTCTTACTTTCTAATTTAGACACCCTTTATTTCTTTTTCTTGTCTTATTGCTCTCGCTAGAACTTCCAGCACAGTTTTAAATAGGAGTGATGATAAAGGGCATCCTTGTCTTGTCCCTTCTCAGGCAGAATGCTTTCAATCTTTCTCTGTTCAGAATTATGTTTCCTGTTCATTTTGTATGGATACACTTTATTATTCTGAGAAATATCCCTTCTATTCCTATTTTACTAAGAGTTTTTATCAGGAATCGTTGGACTTTATCAAATGTCTTTTCTGCATTGATTGATATGATCATGTGATTCTTTGCTTTTGTTCTATTTATGTGGTGGATTAAGTTAATTGATTTTCTAATGTTGCACGATCCTTGCATATCTGGTATGAATTCCGCGGATCTTGGTGTCTTATTTTTTTGATATGATGCTGAATTCTATTGGCTAGAGTTTTGTCGAGAATTTCTGCATCTATGTTCATGAGAGATATTGGTCTATAATTTTCTTTTCTTTGTGGTGTCTTTGCCTGGCATTGGTATCAGAGCTATGCTGTCTTCATAGAATGAATTTGGGAGTATTCCTTCCTTTATATGCTCTGAAATAGTTTGAGTAGCACTGGTGTGAGTTCTTCTCTGGATGTCTGGTAAAATTTCCAGTGAAGCCACCCGGGCCAGGGCTTTTCTTGTTGGGAGTTTTTTTTATTACCTCTTCAGGTCTTTTTCTTGTTATGGGTCTGTTCTGATTTTCTATGTCAGTTTGTGTTAGTTTAGGTAGCTAGGTGTTTCTAGAAATTCACACATTTCCTCTATTTCTCAAATTTTTTGGAGTACAATTTTTCATAGTATTTCTGTTATCATCCTTTTTATTTCAGTTGAGTCTGTTGTAATGTCCCCTATCTCATTTCTTTTTCAGGTTTTTTTTTTTTCCCCTTTCTCTACTGTTTTCCTTTTCTCAGTTTGGCCAAAGGTTTGTAGGTTTTACTTATATTTTCAAAGAACAACTTTTTGTCTTGTTGATACTTTCTATTGTTTTTCTGTTCTCTATTTCATTTATTTCTGCTCTAACTTTTATTATTTCCTTTTTCCTACTGGCTGTGGGCTTCTTTTGCTGTTCCCTTTCTATTTGTTCAAGTTATGGCTACTATTTTTATTTTGGCCCTTTCTCCTTTTTTGATGTGTTCACTTATTGCTATAAATTGACTTTGGAAAACAGCCCTTGCTGTGTTTCAAAGGTTTTGGTATGACATGTTTTCATTCTCATTTAATTCTATGACTTTTTTTTTATTCCCTCTTGGATTTCTTCTATTACCCAGTTGTTTTTTAGCAAGATGTTATTCAGTTTTCATGTATTTGATTTTTTTTCCTTAGTCTTCCTGTTATTGATTGTTACTTTTATGACATTAGGATAAGAGAGATTATTTTCTATTATTTTAATGTTTTGGATTTTATTGAGGGTTGCTTTGTGGCCTAAAATGTGCTCTATTCTGGTGAATGTTCCATGTACACTGGAAAAGAATGTATACCTTGCTGATGTTGGGAAGAGTGTTCTATATATACGTCTATGAGGTCAAGTTGGTTGATTTTGGCCTTTAGATCTTCTGTATCTTTGCTGAGTTTCTTTCTAGATGTTATGCGCATTACTGAGAGTGGTATGTTGAAATCTCCTACTATTATTTTGGAACTGTCTATTTCTTTTTTCAGTGGTGTTGGAGTTTCTTTTATGTGTTTTGGAGCCCTGTCGTTAGGTGTGTAGATATTTATTAAAGTTATGTCTTCTTGGTGGATTGTCCTTTTCATCAATATATAATGTCTTCCTTATCTTTTATGGTTGATTTTGCCTTAATGTCTATTTTACCTGAGATTAGTATTGCCACTACTGCCCTTTTTTGGTTAGTATTTGCATGATATAACTTTTCTATCCTTTGATTTTTAATATATCTATATCTTTGTGTTAAAAGCATGTCTCTTATGGACAACATATTGATGAGTCATGCTCTCGTATCCATTCTGCCATTCTCTGTCTCTTTACTGGTAAATTTAAGCCGTTTACATTCAGTGTGATTATTGTCGGGTATGAGTTAATTGATGTCATATTGTGTTTTTTTCTGTGCGCTGCTGCTGTTTTCCTTGTTCCTCTTACTGTCCTGTGCTGGCTTCCTTTTGTTTGTCGATTTTCTTTTCTTTCATTTTTACAGATTTGATGTTACTGAGACTTTATGTTTTTCTTCTTTTTTATTCTGATAAGTAGGTTTGTTAAGGTTTTTTTGTGGTTACCTTGAAATGTACCCTTATCTTGCTATGTTTGAACTAGTCATTTATTATTTGCTATCAGCTTGACTTTCTCTCCATTTTAAAGCTGTACAGCTACACCGCTTATTCCCTCTTTTATTCCTTTGACATTGCCATCATTTACAAACTGATGTCTGTTTCCTTGTTTTGAATCTTTTAGCTTTGATTTATCACTGAGAGTTCTTTACCTAGGTTGGTATCTGACTGATATTGTCCTGTGTCCTATACTCGGGTTGTTGTCTGATATTGTTGATTCTCTAACCAAAATGTTCCCTTTAATATTTCTTACAATTTGATTTGGTTTTCATAAATTCTCTTAATTTCTGCTTAATGGGAAATGTCCTAATATTGTCATCCTATTTGAGATAGAGTTTTGCAGGATATATTATTCTTGGTTGGCTTTTTTTTTTTCTTTCAAGGATTTATATATGTCATCACATTCCCTTCTTGCCTTCATAGTTACTGCCAAGTAATCAGAGTTCAGTCTTATCTTCTCCCCTTCGTAAGTGACTTTTCCTTTTTCTCAAGCTACTGTAAGGATTCTTTCTTTGTCTTTTGTTTTGGCAACGATGATTATAATATGTTCTGGTGACTTTCTTTTGGTGTCTATCCCATATGGGGTTCATTGAGCTTCTTGGATGGTAAGCTTTTTGTCCTTCATTATATTTGGTAAGTTTTCTGTCAGCAAATCTCCAACAATCTTCTCTGTGTTTTCCATTTTCTCCCTCTGTTCTGGAATCTCAGTCATGCACAAATTTTTGCTCTTTATTGTGTCCTATATAATTCTTAGGTTTTCTTCATTTTTCGTCATTATTTTCTCTATTGTTTTCCTCAAATGAAGTGGCATCCATGGATTTGTTTTCAATTTTGCTGATTCTGCCTTCCACGGTTTCCAATTTTCTCCTAAAACCTTCGATTGAGTTGTTCATTTCTGAAATTTTGTTGTTGATCTTTTGGATTTCTAGTTGCTGTTTTCGTATGATTTCAAACTGTTTATGTATGTTGATGTTTTGTTCTTGTATTATTTTTTTAAATTCTATTTATTTGTTTTTGTTTTCCTTGATTTGGGCTGTTTTTGTTGGTTTTGTGTTTTCCATGATTTTATTAAATTTTTTTCCTTGATTTTTTCTATATTTTCCTTGATCTCTTTCCTAATATTTTGGAGAACCCTAAATATTAGTTTTTTGAATTTCATATCAGACAGTTCCACTGCCTCGTCTTCTACTGGCAGGTCATCAGATTTTTATTTTGATCACTTGCTGGAGCCATCTTGTCCTGCTTTTTTATATGTTTTGATATTGTCTGTCTCTGAGACATTATTATTTTCTTTCTTTATTGATTGTGTGTTTGTTTTGCCCTGCTTCTTTGTTTTTATCTGTCAGGGCAGGTGAGCCATGGGTGCTTGCTGCACCATCTCTCTCACTACCTTGTTGGGATGTGCAGGGCAACAGCAGGCAGGGCAAGCCTGCTTTGCTGTACACTGTTTTGGTGAGGGGGCTGAAGGCGGGCTAGACTGGCACTGTCTACTTCCTGATATTGTTCCTGTAGTGTGGGAGCATACACAACCTTTCACCAGATAGGTGAGGTGTCAGACAAAGAGTGGTACAGGCTTGCTTCTCACTGTTCAGCAGCTGGTCAGTGTCCGGAGGGGAGGGGCAGTGCTGGCTCAGTGCAGTGGTGGGCCTGAGCCAGGGACACTCTTGCTGGTGGCATGGCAAGGGCTGGTGGGGGTGGCATATGTGGGTAAGTGGGGCAACTAATGAAAAGAGGGAAAAAAATGTGTAACCAGTGGGTGGTGGTGGGTTAGAACTCAGGGCTGGTGGGAAGGGGACTAGGTGGCATACAGGACTATGTGGAAAGGAAAATGTAAATGAAGAAAGGGAAAAAAAGAAAAAATGGTGTGGCAGGAACCAGCGAGTGAGCGCAGGGATGTCCCAGGATGGCCACAGGCCAATGGCTCTCTGCCTGCAGTGATGCAGCTTGGTCTGCCACAAAAAGATAGAGGTGGCATATGGAGCTAGGTGGGATGTAGAAATAAAAGGAAGAAAGGGAAAAAGAGAAGAAAAAAATGACGTGGTATGAG
The DNA here is from genome assembly GCA_030035585.1 of Dugong dugon. Lineage (NCBI taxonomy): Eukaryota > Metazoa > Chordata > Mammalia > Sirenia > Dugongidae > Dugong > Dugong dugon. The sequence continues at coordinate 111,720,328 of CM057467.1, forward strand.
GTGTCAGGTGGGGGCGTGGCGTACCCAGGCTGGCAGCATGTTGGTGGATCTCTACCCACAGTGGTGTGGCATTGCCCATCAGGAAGGGGTGGAAGTGGCGTATGGGGCTAGGTGGAGATGAGGAAAAAAAAGAATGGGAAAAAAATTGCCACCACTGGAGCTGGCAGGTGGGGGTGAAGGTGGATACTTGGGGTTGTGGTGGGCCAGTAGCTCTCTAACTGCAGCAGTGTGTTGTGGCCCAGAAGGAAGGGGTAGAGGTGACATATGGAGCTAGGTGGGAGGGAGAAAGAAAAGGAAGAAAGGGGAAAAAATGGCATGGCAGGAACTGGCAGGTAGGGCAGCGGGGCAGACCAGAAATGAAGGCAGGCCAGTAGCTCTCTAGCCAAGCGGCATGGCATGGCCCATTGGGAAGGGGTGGGGATGGCATATAGGGCAGAAAAGTGAGGGAGTGGGAAAGCACATTTTTCTGGTTATCAGGTGCTCTGTCTCCTGTCGGGAGCTCTGTAAATTTGCCTTCCTGTACTCCCTGTCTAGGATCATTGCTGGCTGTGCTCCAAGAAGGCAATGCTGTGCCGTGTTAGTTGGTAGGGGACTTCCACTCTGTATCTCTCCTTGTTCTCTATTTTCTTTCAGTTTCTTCTTTCACTCGATGTTTGATCTATTCTTTATCCCTTCACTTGATGTTTAGGGTTTGAGGATTGATGTTTGTATCTGTTTTACCTAGTTTTTCAGGTCTTTGATGCAGAGGGGCAGCATGATGCATCTGTCTAGGGTGTCCTGTTGGCTCTGCCTCCCTTATTGGCATCTTTAATTTAGTATTAAAAACTCTATATCTGAACATTTTAATTATGTCTTCTATTTTCGGTTCAGGGACCTTATAACTGAGACTCTAGTGTCCAAATAACTTTGTATAAGAAGGAAAGAACTTAGCTGCTCAATTCTTAGACTATATGTTTATGGTTTTTAATAGTAGCAGTAATAGTAATATTTTAAATATCTAAAGTAATATATCTTCTACAGGGGGTTTTAGGTATTTTAATAATCTGCGATTGTTGATAAAATCTGTTGAGCATAGCAGAATGCCTTGGGAAACATTACACTTTTTTGATTGACTCAATTATGATGGTGCAGAAAATAAATCTTTCACAATAAGGAATATTTACTGTTCCTTCTACAGAGAGCAGAATCAGCAGGATTAACAGCATGAGAATCCTTTGTGGACATCACAGAAAAGAGGGTAATATATTATGTAAGTCCTAAAAAAAGCTCTCTAAACTTCATTTCTATTTTATAAATATATATTTTTAATCTATGTAAAAAACCCTATCCAATAAAACATGGTATCAGCATGAGATTGATTTATTGATAACAAATCAGAATTTTGCAAGATCCATTTGGAAAATAAGGTATACTTTATCAAATAATTTTAAATGGCATAATTCACTTTGTCAGAAGGCACACAGATGCCTATGAATGTCTAAATAATAAAGTAAACTCCCTTTCTGATTAAAATATGTAGATGAACAAATAATACACATAGATACAAAAAAAAATCCCTATATATATATATATATATATTTTTTTCTATTAGTGGAATTGCACTGGCCAAATATTCCCAGAGAAGATGAAATATTATTAAGAAAATAAAATATATTTCTCTCTTATGTACAGCCATAGTGTATCCATACAACGAATGCTGCAAATATCTTTAGAATTGTAATTTTTTAAAAAATCATGATGGTATATACATGGATTTGATGCAGACAAGAAAAAAAATGATGAAAAGGATATAAAAGATGCTCTGTGACTCCAACAAGAGTAAACATCAAGAAACAGCAACAAGAAAAAAAAAGTCAAAAAGTGATAATACAATGGAGGTATGAAAGGACAGAAACTTAGGAAGGCAGGCAGAAAGGAATGAAAAGAGCAAAACAAACAAACAAACTGCTTTTGCCTAGAAGGACAATGGTAGTTAGGTGACAATAAAAATTTCAGATATCATGAAAGTCATAACAAGGATGAAAACGATATTGTACCTAATACTAGAATAAAAATAGTGCACATAACATGTTTTAAGACCAATAAAATATTTCTTGACAGTATTAATAAAATACTTTATTAAAAAAAAAAGACATAAAAAATATACATAGGCCTATCAAAATATAAGGAAAATTCAGAATACAACTATCCAATGATTTATTATGGGAAATTAAGATGTTTAGGTTATGGATTGAATTGTGTTCAGTTTGTGCTTATCTACTAATCTAAAAGGTTGGTGGTTTGAACCCATCCAGTGGCTCTTGGAAGAAAGGCCTGATGATGTGCTTCCATAAAGATTATAGCCAAGAAGACCCTATGGAGCAGTTCACTCTGTAACACACAGAGTTGTTATGAAACCTTCCAATTGACTGGAAGGTTTGGTACCTGTAAGTGTGATCCCCTTTGGAAGTAAGGGTTTTCTTTCGTTATGTTAATGAAGTCATGACGAGTAGGTTGTTTCCTAAACCTAAGCACTTCTGAATTATAAAATGAACAGAACTGACACAGAACCACCCACAGGGGAAAGACAACACCAAAGAACACCAAGAAATGCCAAAGATCTCTGGCCAAAACAAACAAATCAAACCAAAACCACTACCATGGAGTCGATTCTGACTCATAGCAACCCTATAGGACAGAGTAGAACTGCGTCATAGGGTTTCCAAGGAGTGGGTGGTGGATTTGAACTGCGACATTTTGGTTAGCAGCCGAGCTCTTAAGCACTGGCCACCAGGGCTCCAAGGAGCTCCAGTAGACACCAGAAACTAACAGAAAGACTCACAGAAGGAATCAACACAGCCAAGTTGAGGGCTCCAGTTATTTATAGATATCTGTTTTTCTACTTGTCAGTTAGTATCTCTGTGGAAAAAAAAAGTACAGAAGTGAAGACAATTTTGTGGCAGAACCAGAAAACTTATACACAAGTAAACAATTTTCATGTTTTGCTTTTTTGACTAATAAGCACTAAAATAATACCTGGTTGGGAATGGATTATAAACTACATGGGTAAGAGAGCAGTTTTTCTTCTGTGCAAATTAAATTACCACTTTATAAATATTGCACAAAGAAATAAGGTTTGATTTGACCCTGCTGGAAAAGATTGACTCAGTAGATTCAAAATGTGTATGTATGTTTGTGTGTTTGTGTGTGTCTATGTGAAATAGAAAGAGAAAATAAGGGAGGGAGGGAGAAAATATTAGGGTTATATAATAAGGAAAATTGTACTTTTGTTCTTGGAACTTTTATGCATTCCAGAATTTTTAGTTGTAAAAATAAGCCTGTATCAATCAGAGTACAACCAAGGAAAGAGAACCACTATAAATACGATAGAATAGAAGATTTATTGCAGAACTAAAACATTACACAATTGTAAAAAAAAAAAAAAAAAAGGCTGCAGGAATAGTAGGCTGAAAGGAGAAGCTGGAGGATCAGAAAAAAGTCATTAAGTAGCCTTCCCGGAACACTGGTGTAAGGACAAGGGGACTTGGGAAGCCACCTACGACCAGCTACCATAGTGGCTCTCAAAGCAGAGCTGGTGGAAGCATCTGTGGATGGTCATTCTTCTCTACCTGGTGGTTGGGCTGGGCTTAGTGAGGAAGAGCTTGATGCAGAGGGATGATCATAAAGACAAGCTGGAATTCACCAGCATCTCTCCATCTGTCTCCCAACATTTGTAATACATCTTACTCAACTAATGGCCCTACTTCTCTTCCAGTTTGCACATATCTCCTTAAAATATTTCTTTTCAGCAACTCTATTAAGGGAAGGAGATTCTGAGACACTTATTTCCAGTGTAACAAAGTTGATACAATAAAAAACCACCACAAAACATCACATCCAAATTGCTCATCTGCTCCTTGGTTTTCTCCTTGCATTTTTTTTTCACCTTTTCTTTGTTTTAACTCATTTATTAATCACTTTCTTAATATTAGTCACTCTGCAGGGTGCTATGATACAATAATAAGCTTTATGTAGATGGCCTTTGACATAATGTACCTTATAGTCTAGTTTCATACTCTGCTTATTGAAGTAAAATCTCCAGGTTGGGTTGCACTGCATGGAACATACCTACCAAGGGAATTGAGCCAAGGGTCACAAGCTCAAACACCTTCGGTGCACAGGCATCTAACTAAAATATGCCAAGAGTCACAGTATAATATACTAGGGAATGGAGGAGCTTATAGAAACTCAAGTATCTCCTGAGGCTTCCAAATATAAAATGTATCTTCTCAAAAAGATAACTGTACACCAATGTTCACTGCAGCACTATTCACAGTAGCCAAAATGAGGAAACAACCCAAGTGTCCATCAACATATCAATGGATAAATAAAATGTGGTCTATACATACAAAAAGATGTTACTCATCCATAAAAAAATGAAGTTCAGATACATGCTACAACATAGATGAACCTTGAAAATATTATGCCAACTGAAATAAATCAGATAAAAAAAGGAAAAATATCGAATGACTCCACCTACATGAAATATCCAGAATAGGTAAATGCATGGATCAAAGTTTATTAGTGGTTACCAGAGGCAGGTTAGAGGGAAAGATGGGGAAGTATTGCTTAAGGGGTACATTTTTTTTTGTTAAGGCTAAAAAGAAAATTGGAAATGGATAGTGGTGATGGTTGCACAACATGGTGGAAGTAATTAATATACTGAATTTAGACATAAAAATATTTTGTCATATATATTTCACCACAATAAAAATTTAAAAATAAAAGATATTTAAAACACCAAATTGCATTTCGCGTTGGAGGTTGATGGGGGAGATAGCTTCTCAAATCTGCAAGAGCGTAGGTCAAAATGCTTTGTTTTCTGGATACTAAACAAAAAGATAGAAGCAAAAATTGGCAAATACAATATGATTCTTTGAATACCATGATTAAAATTATCCATGAAGAGAGTTAAAAAGTGTTGCAAGTTGTAAGTTTGTAGAACTGATCCAGTTCCACTTTGGTCCAGTTACTAGAAGCCCATTATGAGATTATTTCTACAAATCTCTGACAGTAGAAGAATAAAAGCTTTCTTTGCGTACTTAAAAAAAAAGAAATTTGATCATAAGCTGAATCAGTTTAGCAAATTAAGGGTGAGAAGACACAACACACTTTTATTATCCTCATTTAACTTAAAAAATCATTAAGGGTCCCCATTACCAAAAGTGGTGTTTCCTCTGCCATATGTTGAAGCATGAAATCGGGATACAAATCTTTGTCTTCGCTTTCTCTTGTACATTTCCTCTCTACTGCATAGTGATCATAATTTTCCAAGTCTAAACAAGGGACAATGTCATACTTTTTTAAACCACAGGCCAGATGATAGAAACAAAAATAATTTCAAAAAGTATGGTTCATGGCTTTGCACTTTGCTATTAAATCCTTGACAGTTATCCAAGGTCCGCAGCATAAAAACCAAAGCGAAAAAAAAGAAATATCCTGGCTTTTTGTTTACAGTGAGAAGTTACTGAGGTGGAAAAAGCTATTAGGATCCAAATAAGGGGGTCTGATGCCTCTTACTTATTCCACAGGGCCTTGACTAGATCTGATTCATATTCTAGTGGGTTGGCCTTTTGCAGTCTGCTGAAAAGCCATAAATGCTCTGACAGCAAGAATGAGCCTTTCTCTCATTTCCATCTCTGTTCTCCCCTGGGACTGACTTTATTATGAGAATATCAAATGCATTAGCTGCAGGGTTTGTGTCCTCTTGATTCCATGAGGCATGCTTTGACCAATGCATTCCTTCTACCTCAAGTCTCAAAGGGTGGTATCCAGGTAACTGTTCTTGGTCATCACCCTGTGTTCCTTTTCTCACACTGATAGGCTTGTGAAATCATTGGCTTTATCAAGTGTTTGGGAAAGAATTCTTGGTACTGATGTATTTTATCTTTCAGAATCCTGAACAATTCTCCAGTATATTAAACATACACACATACGCACACACACACACATTATGAAGAGGGTCCCCCGAAACAGTTCAGGTTAAATTGCTTTTATTTTTTTTTTTTTTAGAATCTTAGATTTATCCACTGGCTTGTATCCTGTTTTTTGAGAAGATATTCTTAAAACTCAATTTGACTTGAGCTTGACATTTTTCTTTACATAATTTCTAGGGAGTAATAAATTTTGTTGCTGTTAAGAAACGATGCATACCCATTTTTTAAAAATCAAGTCATGCATACAAATACAAAACTGAAAATTTACAAAATTCCACCATTAACAACCATTGAGAACACTTGGTGAGCAATATCCTAGACACCTCTGCCTACGCACGCACACACACCCCACAAAAGATATAGATATATATTTCTTTAAATTAAAAAAAAAAATGGCTTACCTCTGCTTTCCGTGGCCGGAGTCCCTGAGCTGGGGGGCGCTGGTGCTTGGAGTCCGTGCGCCCGGGCTAGGGGCTTTCTGGGAGCCGTTTGCTGGCCGCTAGCGAGCCTTTTTCTGCCGCCTCCCCCTCCTTTTGCCTGAGTGCCTGGTTCCAAGTGCCGTCTCTGCTCTCTCCTGCGGGGCTGTAGGGCTGCGTTCGGGCGTGTGGCTGTTTCCAGGTCTGGGCTCCTGCGCGGGTGGGATCCTGGGGCCTTTGTTCGTTGGCCCCTCTGCTCCCCGTGGCCACGGTCACTTAACCCCGAGACTACCGGCTTCTTGGAAGTTGCGCCCCTGAGTGGGGGCTCTCTGGGTCCCATTTGTAGGCACTGACTGCTGGTGTTGCCCTTTTTTTTTTTCTCAATTTTATTTTTCTTCCTTTTTTGATTAGTTTTGTCATCTTTTACCTCTTTTTCCCTTTTGTCTTTCTTCATTGCTTAATTTCTCGTCTCTCTATCTCTTCCTTCGCTTTCTGATCCCTGAATACCAGGCGATGTATGCCTCTGTACCTTCTGGCCAGGCTGAGCTGTGAAAATTGAGACCGACTCCCCCAGACCTCATAGCTGCATCGGTGGGATCCCTGGGAACTTTGCAGTTCTTTAACTTTTCTGATTTTTATCTGGTCATTCTTTCCTTTTCTTTCTCTTCCCCCTTCTGGTTTCCTCCATCCCATAGTCTCTCATCCGTACATTCCAACGACAAGCTCCCCTAGCATTCTTTTATGTTTGTACGCTTTTTGCTCCTCCTCCTCTCTCCTCTCTCCCATATCCAGCTTAGCTTCACACATAACCATCTTCCCGCTGCACCCTACCTACCTGCACCGTGCACTAGACATCACATCACCAAGCGGTGCAGGCACGCCCTATTGGAACCTGCCCAGCACTGACTACCGACCGTCCTGGTGGCTGCGGTGAGTGCCACAAGCAACCCATCCCAGTGGCTCCTCCTCAACTAGATCTGCCCAGCTGTACCACAAGAACGAAAAAAAAAAAAAAATCTACAATCAATAAACGAGAGAAATATCTACTGAATGCCCCGAAAACAGCAAACAATATCAAAACATTTACAAAAACAAGACAAGATGGCTCCAATAGGCGTCCAAATTAAAACACCAGATAACTCTCCTGTGGAAGAAAATGCACTAGAAGTACCTGATACGGAACTCAAATCACTAATACTCAGAATTTTCCAAGAACTGAGGCAAAAAGCTGACAAACATGAGGAAAAAATAGACAAATTTATGGAAAATACAGACAAAAAATTGGAAGAATTCAGGAAGATGATGCAAGAACAAAATGCCAAAATAAATTCACAACTCGAAATTATACAAAAACAACAATTAGAAATCCAAAAGATAAACAACAAGATTTCAGAAATGGACGGTGTCATAGAAGGGCTGAGAAGTAGATTTGAAACCATGGAAGACAGGATCAGTGGAACTGAAGACAAACACTTGGATACAACTCTGTTTCAGGAAAACTCAGAAAAAAGAACAAAGAAAAATGAAGAGACCCTGAGAGTTATGTGGGACACAATTAAAAGCAAAAACTTACGAGTGATTGGCATACCAGAACAGGGGGAGAAAACAGAAAACACAGAGAGGATCATTGAGGAACTGCTGACAGAAAACTTTCCCAATATCATGAAAGATGAAAAGCTGGTCATCGAAGAAGCTCAACGAACCCCATATAGAAGAGACCCCCAAAAGAAAATCACCAAGACATATCATATTCACACTCGCTAAAACTAAAGACAAACAAAGAATCCTGAGAGCAGCTCGTGAAAAACTAGAAGTCACATACTGAGGAGAAACAATAAGACTAAGCTCAGATTATTCAGCAGAAACCATGCAGGCAAGAAGGCAATGGGATGACATATATAAAATCTTGAAAGAAAAAAATTGTCAGCCAAGAATAATATATCCTGCAAAACTCTCATTCAGATTTGATGGTGAAATTAGGTCATTTCCAGATAAACAGAAACTAAAGGAATATGCAAAAGTCAAACCAAACTTACAAGAATTATTAAAGGGAGTTCTTCGATCTGAGGACAAACAGCTTCAGCCCTCAGGCAGGACCTAGGACCTAGGACGCAGGTTAACATGAACCAGATACCATTCTAGGAACTGAACTACAGACGACTTTCCAAAAACAAAAGACATACAACAGGGAATCAGAGAAATCAATCAAAGGATGACAACAACATCAAAACAATGAAAGAGGGAACAAACGGCATAGGTATAGAACCTTCTAAAGGAGAAGAAGGCAAGGCGATACCAAGTAACGGTAGACTGCTTCAAAATTATAAAGATAAGGGTAAAATTCATGGTAACCACAAAGAAAGTTAACAAACCAACTCATAAAAATAAAGACGAAAAACATAAAGTCTCAACAAAAACAAAACCTACAAAAAAAAAGAAATGAACACAAAATCCACAAACAAAAGGAACTCATCACAAGAGAGTAAGAAGAACAAAGAAAACTTCAGCATCACAAAAAAAAGCACTACAAAATGATAGCAACAAACTCACATCTATCAATAATTACACTGAACGTAAATGGACTCAATGCACCCATAAAGCGACGGAGAGTGGCAGAATGGATAAGAAAACAGGATCCATCTATTTGCTGTCTACAAGAGACACATCTTAGAAACAAAGATGTGAATTTATTAAAAATCAAAGGTTGGAAAAAAATATATCAAGCTAACAACTATCAAAAAAGAGCAGGAGTGGCAATTCTAATCTCAGATAAACTAGACTTTAAAACAAAATCTACCATAAAAGACAAAGAAGGACACTATATAATGATTAAGGGGATGATCCATCATGAAGACATAACCATAATAAATATCTATGCACCCAATGACAGGGCTCCAAAATACATAAAAAAAACTCTAACAGCACTGAAAAGAGAAATTGACAGTTCCACAATAATAGTAGGAGACTTCAACACACCACTCTCAGTAAAGGACAGAACAACTAAAAAGAAACTCAGCAAAGATACAGAAGACCTAAAGAACACAATCAGCCAACTGGACCTCATAGACATATATAGAACAATCCATCCAACCGCTGCAAAGTACACATTCTTTTCCAATGCACATGGAACGTTCTCCAGAATAGACCACATCTTAGGCCACAGAGCAATCCTCAACAAGATCCAAAATGCTGAGATAATTCACAGTATCTTCTCTGACCACAATGCCATCAAGGTAGAAATTAACACTAGAAAGAGCAAGGAAAAAAAATCAAACACATGGAAACTGAATAATAATCTGCTTACACATCAATGGGTAATAGAAGAAATCAGAGATGGAATTAAAAAATTCCTAGAATCAAATGAAAATGAAAACACATCATACCAAAACCTTTGGGACACAGCAAAGGCAGTCCTCAGAGGACAATTTATAGCAATAGATGCACATATCAAAAAAGAAGAAAGGGACAAAATCAAAACATTAACTACAGAACTCAAACAAATAGAAAGAGAACAACAAAAAAAGCCTACAACCACCGGAAGAAAGGAAATAGTAACGATCAGAGCAGAAATCAATGAAATAGAGAACAGAAAAACAATAGAAAGAATCAACAAAACCAAAAGTTGGTTCTTTGAAAGAATCAACAAAATCGACAAACCACTGGCCAGACTGACAAAAGAAAAACAGCAGAGGGCACAAATAACCCAAATAAGAAATGAAATGGGGGACATTACAACAGACCCAACTGAAATAAAAAGGATTATAACAGAATATTATGAAAAACTATATTCCAACAAATTTGAAAACCTAGAGGAAATGGATAAATTTCTAGAAACATACGGCCTACCCAAACTACAACAAAGTGATATTGAAAATCTGAACAGACCCATAACAAGAGAAGAGATTGAAAAGGTAATAAAAAAACTCCCAACCAAAAAAAGCCCTGGCCCAGATGGCTTCACTGGAGAATTCTACAAAACATTTACAGAAGAGCTCGTACCAGTTCTACTCAAGTTATTTCAGAGCATAGAAGAGGAAGCAACACTTCCAAATTCATTCTATGAAGCCAGCATAACGCTGATACCAAAACCAGGCAAAGACATCACAAAAAAAGAAAATTACAGACCAATATCTCTCATGAATATAGATGCAAAAATTCTGAACAAAATTCTAGCCAATAGAATTCAGTATCATATCAAAAAAATAATACACCACGACCAAGTAGGATTCATACCAGGTATGCAAGGATGGTTTAACATTAGAAAATCCATCAACGTAATCCACCACATAAATAAAAGGAAAGAAAAAAATCACATGATTATCTCAATTTATGCAGAAAAGGCATTTGACAAAGTCCAACACCCATTCCTGATAAAAGCTCTCAATAAAATAGGTATAGAAGGGAAATTTCTCAACATCATAAAGGGCATCTATGCAAAACCAACAGCCAACATCATTCTTAATGGAGAAAGGCTGAAAACATTCCCCCTGAAAACAGGAACAAGACAAGGATGCCCTTTATCACCACTCCTATTTAACATTGTGCTGGAAGTTCTAGCTAGAGCAGTAAGGCAAGAGAAAGAAATAAAGGGCATCCAAATTGGTAATGAAGAAGTTAAACTCTCCCTGTTTGCAGATGATATGATACTATACATAGAAAACCCTAAAGACTCCACGAGAAATTTACTGGAAGTAATAGAAAGATTCAGCAGAGTAGCAGGATACAAGATAAACATTCAAAAATCAGTTGGATTCCTATACACCAGTAAAGAGAACGATGAAAAGGAGATCAGGAAATCAATACCATTTTCAATAGCCCCTAAAAAGATAAAATACTTAGGAATAAATCTGACCAGGAATATAAAAGACCTATACAAAGAAAACTACAAAACACTGCTGCATGAAACCCAAAGGGATCTACATAAATGGAAAAACATACCATGCTCATGGATAGGCAGACTCAACATTGTGAAAATGGCAATTCTACCTAAAGCAATCTACAAATACAATGCAATTCCGATACAAATACCAACAACATTCTTCAAAGAGATGGAAAAACTAATTATTAACTTTATATGGAAAGGGAAGAAACCCCGAATAAGTAAAGCACTACTGAAGAAGAAGAATAAAGTTGGAGGACTCACACTACCTGACTTGAGAACCTACTCTACAGCTACAGTACTCAAAACAGCCTGGTACTGGTACAACAACAGAGACATTGACCAATGGAACAGAATTGAGAACTCAGATGTAAATCCATCCACCTACGGTCACCTGATTTTTGACAAGGGCCCAAAATACATCAAATGGGGAAAAGACAGTCTTTTTAACAAATGGTGCTGGCAAAACTGGATATCCATTTGTAGAAAAATGAAACAGGACCCATACCTCACACCATATACAAAAACTACTTCAAAATGGATCAAAGACCTGAATATAAAGCCTCAAACTATAAAATTCATAGAAGAAAAAATAGGACCAACACTTCAGACCTTAATACATGGCATTAACAGGATACAAACCATAAACATCAACACAAAAAACCCAACAGATAAACTAGATAATTGGGATCTTCTAAAAATCAAATATCTATGCTCTTCAAAAGATTTCACCAAAAGAGTTAAAAGAGAACCTAGAGACTGGGAAAAAATTTTTGGACAGTACAAGTCAGACAAAGGTCTAATCTCTGTAATCTACAAGAAAATCCAACACCTCTACAACAAAAAGACAACCAATCCTATCAAAAAATGGGCAAAGGAAATGAACAGACACTTCACCAAGGAAGACATTCAAATGGCCAACAGACACATGAGGAAATGCTCGCGATCACTAGCCATTAGAGAAATGCAAATTAAAACCACAATGAGATACCATCTCACCCCGGCATTACTGGCACGAATCAAAAACACTGGAAATAACAAATGTTGGAGGGGCTGCGGGGAGACGGGAACTCTTATACACTGCTGGTGGGAATGCAAAATGATACAACCATTTTGGAAAATGATATGGCGTTTCCTCAGAAAGCTAGAAATAGACGTACCATTCGATCCAGCAATCCCACTCCTAGGAATATATCCTAGAGAAATAAGAGTCATCACTCGAATAGACATATGCACACCTATGTTCATGGCAGCATTATTCACAATAGCAAAACGATGGAAACAACCTCGATGTCCATCAACAGACGAATGGATACACAAACTATGGTACATACACACAATGGAGTACTATGCAACGAGAAAGAACAATGAATCGGTGAACCATCTCATAACATGGATGAAACTGGAGGACATCATGGTGAGTGAAATAAGTCAATCACAAAAGGACAAATATTGTATGAGACCTCTATTGTAAAAACCCATGAAAAAATTCACATGCAAAATGTAACAATCCTTGTTGGTTACCAGGGATGGGAGGGGGGGGGGGAATACTAAATAGGTAATAGGTAAGTAGTAACTTGGGTGAGAGATGAGATAGTACATAGTACAGGGGAAACTAACACAACCTGCACAAGGAAAGGTCATGGAGGCCCTATAGACACATCCAAACCCCCCAAGGGACTGAGTTGTTGGACGGAGGGCTCTGGGGACCATGATCTCGGGGAACATCTAGCTCAATTGGCATGACACTACTTATAAAGATAATGCTCTACATTCTACCTTGGTGAGTAGTGTCTGGGGTCTTAAAAGCCTATGAGCGGCCATCTAAGATACTCCACTGATCTCATCCCTTCAGGAACAAGGGAGAACGAAGAGAACAGGATACAAGGAAAAGATTAGTCCGAAGGACTAATGGTCCACAGCTACCAAGGCCTCCACGGGACTGAGCCCAGTACAGCTGGATGGTGCCCGGCTACCACCAATGACTCCTCTGACCAGGATCACAACAGAGGGTTCTGGGCAGAGCTGGAGTAGGATGTAGAGCATAATTTTAACTCCCAAAAAAAAAAAAAAAAAAAAAAGAAGACCAGATATACTGGCCTAAAGAATACTAGAGAAACCTCGAGAGTGTGGCCCCCAGACACCCTTTCAGCTCAGAGGTGAAGTTACCTTCAAGGTTCGATGTTAAGCCTGGGAATGGACACCCCAGTAAAACTAAATGGGACTAACGATGTACAGGAGTCCGGTGACAAGGGCCAGAAGGCAGAGGGAGAGTAGGAAACTGATGATAAGGAACACAAATTGAATAAGGACACTGTCAATGTATTGTGAGATTGTTGACCACTGCTATAGGGCAACATTTGTAGTAACTATTAAATGGGAGGCTGTTTTGTCCTGTAAGCCTTCATCTTGGGCGAGAATGGCAGCACAATTGGAAGAGCATAGTCAATATCACTTAAATGTGTAAGTAAAAAGTTTTGAAATGGTGTTTAAATAAAATAAAAATAAATAAATAAATAAATAAACAAATGAGACTAAAGAGGTACAATAGTCCACTGACAAGGTCCAGAAGACAGAAGGGGACAAGGAAGCCCCCTGGTGATAGGGAATACAAGGTGGAGTAAGGATATTCTTGATGTGCTGTGAGATTGTTAACCATGGTCATAGGGCAACATGTGTAGTAACCGTTAAATGAAAAACTATTTTGTTCTGTAAGCCTTCATCTTAAGTGAGAATAACAGCACAGTTGGAAGAGCGTAGTCACTGTCACTGAACTGTGAATGTAGAAATTTTTGAAACGGTGTATCTTTGGCCATCTGTAATTTTCATCAAAAAAAAAGGTTGAGAATTTAGAGGCTTAATACGTTGTGGGGTTGTTAACCAATGTCAAAAAACAACATGTGTACTACTATTTCATGAGAAACTATTTGCTCTGTAAGCTTTCACCTGAAGTACAATAAAATATATATTAAAAAAAAAAATGGCTTAATGTTATTTAAATTTAACTAAACAAAATAAAACTGAAGTGGAACAGAAGATAAAGGCATTACTGAACTCCAGAAAAAAACATATATTTCTTCACAAGAAGGTATGTTATATTTTAGAAAATTTCTCTAAAGTTAAAGAACAATACCTTGGAGTCTTTACAAGATTGGATACCTGATATTATAACTTCATATAACATCACTGATGCTGTATTATTGAAAGATGATACTGATATTCCTTCTACAGATGCCTGTTATTTTGTAAAATACCATTTTTGCATTGACTATATTATTATTTTGGAGCCCTGGTGGTGCACCGGTTAAGAGCTTGCCTGCTAACCAAAAGGTCAGCAGTTGAATCAGCCAGCTGCCTTTTTGGAAACCTTATGAGGTAGTTCTACTCTGTCCTATAGAATCACTATGAGTCGGACTCTACTCGATGGCAGTGGTTTTTATATTATTATTACTTTTGTTATGGGAGTATTTTTTAAAAATGTGTTTAAGTATGCGCTTAAATCACCTTAGTGTTTTTCTCTAGCTCTTTGTGAGTTTTCGCTTTCTAAACTCTTTATTTTTAATTCATCATTGGCTAAATTTCATCATCAAGTAGTTTTTTTAAGATAAACACATGGGTGCTGTAATCCCTGAGGCCATACAGACTTGAGAGTATTTTTTGATGATTCGTAGAGTTTAAGGATGATTTGCCTGTATATGTAACCCTGAGGTTATACTCTGTCTCTCATAATTTAATCCATTCTTCTGTCTTTGGCTTTCAGAGAAGTATGAGGACCATCTGTCTCTACACTGTCCACACCAATTTATGACACCTGATTTTTCCTGCTAGTATATTCTAGTGATATTTTTTCCTCAATGCAACAATGGGCTCAAGCATAGCAATAATCATGAGGATGGCACAGGACCAGGCAGTGTCTCGTTCTGCAGTGCATAGGGTAGCTATGGGTCAGAACTGACTAGATGGTACCTAATGACAACAACAACTTATCTTGTGATTGTATCTATCAATTACTACTAGGGAACAATTATCAATTTTAATTTAAGATATAGGCCTTGAAGTTATAAAAATTTTATGTATAATTCTTTTTTTTCTTTTTTTGTCTCTCTGTGAAACCATGTTTATGTGGATGGTGAATCTCATTTATCCTCATCTACCAATTATCTTCCTTACCTATCATATCACTGTCCATTTCAATTTCATTTGATGTGTTGTCTAGGTCTATGAATCACATTCAAGAGAAAATAGATTTCATTCTCTTCTTTCTTTCTATTTTTCTTACTTTTACTGTGCTTTCACACTTACAGATGTTTTATGTCTTTCAATTGTTACCTGAGTTTTGCTACTTCACTTTTCATCTCCTTTCATTGTCTTCTTAAATGTTTATACTTTTAGAACTCTTTTTTTAAGATAGCTCAAATTGTCATTTCTAAGACTATAGATAAGATTTCCTGATGTGTGCTTTGCATTTGTTTTTTTGGCTATGCTCCTTTTGTCATTTAAAAATATTTAATTTTTGTAGATTGTATTCATGGAACTCATGTGAGTTCCTTTAAGTTTGTTCTTAATACCCTTGAAAAGGACCAGCTGCCTGATGAGGAATAACACTGGGAGTGGCAATACTGAATGAGAAATCTTTGCTTGTATTTGTTGTCTTCAACATCCTCTCTTCCACTATGTTATTTTCTTCACTCCAGGGAAGAGAGTCATATTTCCCTTAGGGTTTTGCTGTTCAAGAGGTCAGTGTCATTCATAGTAAATCCCTTCATGTTTCAGATTCTTTGGATATCAATGTGGAACTCATGGCCTCTTCTTCCTTCTTAATTCCACTTTATCTCCTATAGTCACATTCAGATAGCACACTCAGTAGTCATAGTCAATAGAAATATCTTGTTGGTGTGTTTTTACATTCAACTAACCCCTCTCCTGACATTCTGTAGTATCAAACTGTGTCCCTATAGGGACACTTCCCACCTTCATAGTGGCTTTTCCACAGCCTTAGATTGACTGTTTTAAATCAAAGCATCATTGAATATGCCTTTCAGGAGAGTGACACTTACTTTGCAGGAAATCTGTATGCTGCCGGTCATCCAAGGCACCATGTGTAAGCTCTCAGCATGTCCCCTTGTCACAGACATTACAGTATTTGGCAGATGTACTTCAAGGTTACTGGCTTAGGACTATGGCATTTTCCTTGCTTTGTCATTTTCTCCCTTCCATCTTTCAACTTTTTATTTATTTATTATCATAGCATTCAAATAAATCACTCCATGATTGTTAACTGAAAATTATCCTACATATATTCAAATGGAAGAATGTAAACTAAATATATACAAACTTATGAAAAAGAGACTTCTGTTTCAATTTAATTCAATCAGTAATTACTAGAAGCAAGTGGTGTTTCAGCCATAGAGATAGATATACACAGAAGATGACAGAATTTTAGAGTTAAAAGAGAACTCTGGATATCATTTTGTTTAAACTCGCTTTCTAGGTAAGAAAACTGAGTCCCAGGAGACATGGCTTGACCAAAAGCACAATATTAGTCAGTCACAAAACCTGGATAAAAACACAGGCATCTCAGTTCCTGACCCAAGGTTCTTACCACAGATGTTTTCTATACTTGAGAAGAATAATCTAAATGTGTTGGCCAAACTATAATGTATTCACTTGTTAAAACTGTGTTCATAACTTACAAAAAACATGACACACTTTGGGCATCATAATCATTTGTAATAACCCACATAAAATTTTAAAGAAGATGAAGAAATTATATAAACCTCTGACCATTAATAGGAAGCCTGGTAGCACAGTGGTTAAAAGCTTGGCTCCTAACCAAAATGTCGGCAGTTTGAATCCACCAGCTGCTCCTTGGAAACCCTATAGGGCAGTTCTACTCTGTCCAACAGGGTCTCTATGAGTCACAATCGACTCAATGGCAATTTTTTTTTTATCATTAATAACCAAATGCTATTCTATATATGCTTTTTCATTTCCAAAGAAAAATTATCTGAGAGAACTAGAGATATGGACAGCTCTGTCATATGCTAACTTCTCAGGTAAAAGCAGCTTTCAAAACACACTTCAACAGAATCACAGTGATGCTGTTACCGTGGAGACAGCAAGTATTGGGTGAAGATTGTAAGAGGAGGGCACACGGAGAGGCACTCAGAGCCCTGTTTTACATGCACAGCCGTCATTTGACTCTGTTTTATGCAGCACTGCTGTAATTTCTGATCATACAAGTGCAAAATGGCAACAGTTTTGACAACAGCTCTGCATAAAAGGTCAGGGAGCTTTTGACTATGTTTTTTGTCTGTTCTCTTTTCTTAATCAGAGGCTGTAAAAGAGTTGGAGAGGTTTCCCATTGGGTAGCCACAGAAAATATTTCAGGCACAAAGTATGTGTTGACTTTAATCAAATCTGATATTGGTACCTTCTAGCTTTAACCCCTCAACCCTATTACAGCAGTGAATGGCATTATAAAACCATGGATCTGCTTTTGTCTTTGTTGGCTTCCTTAAATTAAAGACATTGAGAAAGAAGGAGGTTAGATAATGAAGCTTTTTGTATTTGTAATGAAGTTTATCTGTAAACATCAACTCATTCAAGAAATATTTATTAAGCATTTTTTTTAAGTGCAGGTTCCATTAGAGGAATAATGGAGGGCAAAAAATAAAAGTATTTCACTTTGCTCTGAATGTTTTTGAAAATACAAATTTATGCATCTAACTACTCTAGACTTCATGTCCCCACTGAATGATATGACACTGACATATTCATCCTTGTATACCCAGGGCCTGGCACAACAGCCAGCACAGAGTAAGCACTCTGTAAATGTTTCTCAAATAGTGGATCACTGAGATTCAGAAACAGTTCCTACCTTCAGGACATTTACTATCTCAATAGGGAATATCTAAATATATTTTCCCCACTTGACTTTTAAATGTGTGACCTCTATGATTTATTCAAAATGAAGTGAATGAATGAACTAGAGAATCACCATTCTATTTATTCATGGGCTCATTCATTCATTTAATGCCTAAACTCCAAAGGTATATGTTCACCAAATTCCTGTTGGTTTCACTGATGTTCGGCCAAAGTTAGCCATGTGAAACCTCCCTTGTAGACACAATGCAAATAAATGGTAGCTCTAAGAGAAGAAATGAGACAAAGCCTGGGCTTTGAAATGCATAGCACCAAGAAAATGGCACTCGATTCATTTTTATTTCTTGCCCCAAGAAAGAATAGGCAGTTTAAATTTAGGTCTCCCAGGGCAACCAGGATATGAATTAACTCAGTACCACCTACTCACGCTAATCTCTGCCATCAGAATCACGATGGCTTCTATGTAAGGATAACACAATAAAAAGGAGATGGCTCTGGGGCATGGTTATAATCTACTTTATAATTTGAAAACCTCATTTTAAAAAGTAAATTTAACCCCAAGATAAATGTTGCAGCAACTGCCATCTTCTGGGGACAGATAAGAAGCCTCGTGTTCCCATAACAATATATCTTACTCTTGACCTTGAAAGAACCACATCCCAAGGAGAAACTATTTTGGTTGCAAAAGATCTTCAAACTTCTAATCTCATTTGTTGACACATGCCATAATTTTTTTTGAAATGACAGAGACTATGGTACCATCAGCATTTTTAGACCATGTAAATTAGTTCCTTTCAAAAGTTTCAAAAAAACAGGTAGAAATATATATGCCAATGTTCATTACCGCACTATTCACAATAGTCAAAAGCTGGAAAAAAATCCATCAACAGACGAATAGATAAACAAAATGTGATACATACACACAATGGAATATTTCTCAGCCATAAAGAGATATGAAGTTCTGATACATGCCACAACATGGGTGAATTCTGAAAACATCATGTTGAGTAAAATAAGATAGTCACTAAAGAGCAAACATTGAATGATACCACTTATATGAAATATCTAGAATTAACAAATGTATACAGACCTAAAATTATTAGTGGGTACCAGGGATAGGGAGAGGGAGGGGAAAAGGGAACTCAATGCTTAGGAGATGTTGAGTTTCTGTTAAGGTTGATGGAAACATTTAGTGACAATAGCATAACATGAATAAAATTAATGTCACTGAATTACAAATGTGAAGAATATTGAAATGGCAAATGTTTTATTACAAACATATTTACCACAATTAAAAAAAATCTCAATAGCTGTCAGATAGTGTGAACTTTGATTATGGAAGACATCACCTTTAATAAAAGAATATGTACTGCCAGGTATTTGTATCTCATCATAGAACCCCAAGTAAAACACCTAGAGAGAGAGATTGTTCATTATTTATTTATTATTTTTTTAAGATCTTCATAGACACTGATGGTCAAATACATTTTTAACTAATAGACACACAAGAATACATTTTCCTTCAAGTAATACATTAAAGATGAAGCTAAAGTTCCAATTGACCATTACTCAATTTCCTTTTCCACTCTGCCTCCCTCCGTCCCCCTGCATTTGAAAGAATATAGATACATGGATATTTATGCGAAAATGAAAGGTATATAGAATTATGTTTGTGTTTTTAAAGGATGAGTTTTATATAAAACTGCATTTTTGAAAATAAAAATTTTGTTGTATGACTATACCACATTTAATTATTCCTTTCCTTACTCATGGAAATACACGTTTTTGTCCTTATTTTTCACTATTACACAGCATAAATATGGTCAGAATGTCTTAAGTTATGTGTTTAGTATATTATGCTATTGCTAGGTTATAGGGTGTCTTCCTTCCTTCCTTCCTTCCTTCCTTTCTCTCTTCCTTCCTTCCTTCCTTTTTTTCTTTCTCTCTTCCTTCCTTCCCTCCTTCTCTCCCTCCCTCCCTCTCTTTCTTTCACATGCAATTTCTGTCACTGAGGGTTCTTGATTGAATATAACAGAAACAGACTCTGGCTGGCTGAGCAGAAAGGAATGTTTTTAAAAGAACATTGGGAGGCTCACAGAGTTGTTGGAAGGCCTAGAGACTCTTACTCCTGGCTCAGGTTTATGCTTCCAGGAATAAGGTCCTAAAGTGTGCTGTAGAACTGACCTCACAGAGGACCTACAACTGCAGCTTCCCCACTGAGTGTTAGACAGAATTCTACCAATAACATTTCTGCACATGAAACTTGACAGTAAATTTGCTGTGTAGCTTTCCAGGCTGCCACTATTTCCATTGAAAGGTAGAAATCTTTGTTGTCAACTGAGCCTGGAAAAAGAGAGAGAGTTCTTACTAAACCAAGAAAGGAGATGGACACAACACACAAAACCTACCTCAAAATGGATTAAAGACCTAAGTATTTAACCCAAAAAAAAAAAAAAAAAAAAAGGAATAAAAAATAGGGACAATGCTAGGGGCCCTAATAAATGACATAAATAAAATAGAAACCATTACTAACAACACACAAATACCAGAAGATAAACTAAATAACTGGGAGTGCCTAAAAATTAAACATTTATGGCCATCGAAAGACTTCATCGAAAGAGTAAAAAGAGAACCTATAGACTGGGAAAAAAAAAATTGACTGACATATTCAACAAAGGTCTAATCTCTAAAATCTATGGAATATTTCAACAACAAAAAGACAAAGAATCCAATTAAAAAATGGACAGAGGATATGAACAGACACTTCACCAAGAAGAGATTCAGGCGGCTAACAGATACATGAGGAAATGCTTGAAACCATTAGCTGTTAGAGAAAAGCAAATCAAAACTACATTACAGGAACTAATAATAAAAACAGAACATAACAAATATTAGAGAGGTTACAGGTAGACTGGAACTCTTATGCAGTGCTGGTGGGAATGTAAAATGGTACAACCACTATGAAAAATGATACGGCACCTCCTTAGAAAGCTAGAAATAGAAATACCATATGATCCTGCAATTCCACTCTTAGGAATATATCCTAAAGATGTAGGAGCCATCACACTAATGGACATATGCACACTCATGCTCACTGCAGCATTATTCACAACAGCAAAAAAAAGAAAAAAAAAAGATACAACTTAAGTGCTCATCAACAGATGAAAGGATAAACAAATTATGGTACATTCACACAATGAAATACCATACAATATATAAAACAATGAATCTATGAAACATCTCACAACATGAATGAATCTGGAGGGCATTATGCTGAGCGAAATAAGTCAATCACAACAGGAAAAAATTGTATGAGGTAACTATTATAAAAACTCAAAAAAATGTTTATATGCAGGAAAAAACCAAAAAGAATCTTTGATGGTTTCCAGGGAGAGGAATGGTGGGGAGGGGAAATCTCTGACTAGGTAGTAGACAAGTTTTAAATTTGTTGAAGGGAAAGACAACACACAATATAGGAGAAATCAGCACAACCTGACCAAGGCAAAGCCATAGAAGCTTCCTAGACACATCCAAGGACAGAGTTACTGCAGTTGAGGGTTGGGGACATGGTTTCAGGGGACATCTAGGTCAACTGGCATAACGTAGGTCATAAAGAAAATGTTATACATCCTACTTTGGTGAGTACATCTGGGGTCTTAAAAGCTTGCAAGTGGCCATCTGAAACACATCTATTAGTCCCATCACGTTCAGAGGAAAGGACGATGAAGAAAACCAAAAACACAAGGAATATATTAGACCAAAGGACTAATGCACCACATGAACTACAGCCTCCACCAGCATGAGCCCAGAAGCACTAGATGGTGCCTGCCTATCACCATTGACTGCTCTGACAGGGATCACGAAAGAAGGTCCCAGACAAAGTAGGTGAAAAAGATAGAACAAAATTCAAATTCACGAAAAAAGACCAGACTTACTGGTCTGACATAGACGGGAGGAACCCCCGAGACTATGGCCCCCAGACACCCTGCTAACTCAGAACTGAAGCCACTTCTGAAGTCCAACTTTCAACTAAGGATTAGACAGGTTTATAAGACAAACAATAACTTACATAAAGAACGTGTTTTTTTAGTATACGATAAAGATAAGAAGGCAAGAAGGGACAGGAAAACTACACAAACGGACATGGAGTACCCGGGGTGGAAAGGAAAAGGGGGAGAGTGCTGACAAATTGCAGGGATTGTAACCAATGTCACAGAACAATTTGTGTATAAATTTTTGAATGAGAAACTAATTTATGCTGTAATTTTCACCTAAAACACAATAAAAATTTTTAAAAAATATATTTTTACAACAGAATTTTTAAGGGATGCATAATATTTTGTCAAAATTACCATAACTCACTCATCCACTCTTCAGTTGTTGGATACTTAGATTGTTTCCAGGTTTTTTATATTATAAACTAGGCTGAAACAAGAAAAAAAAAGAAAAAGAAAAGACATGGAAAAATAGAAGTTCCACCTAAAGCCTGTTTGCTTGCATTGCTCACTTCTGGATGCAAGTCTAGGACTAGTGATTTTGACTGATGCCATCACAGTCTCAAGACTGTGCTCTAGCTGCAAGGGAAGCTCAAAGTTTGAGTTTTCGCTTTTGTTAGGCCAGCAGGATGCATAATGTTAAAATATCTCCGAATGTGGAAAAGCTATTCACAACATGATTGGCAACCATGACTATGAAAGGTATTTCATCTACTGACTGACTGTCCTCCAAAGAGCTGAACCTATTCATACAACACAACAGTGTATGATAGTACAAATTTTCCCATCAAACTTCAATAGTATAAAACATTTTCACTTTGCCTATTCTAATGAAAAAATGTTATTATTTTTCTAACTTTGATTAAAAAGAGGCTGGACATCATTTTATATATTTACAAGGCAACTATATATCCTCCTCTGTAAATAATTTGCCTCTAGCTTTTCACATTTTTCTGTTTTGGTTCTTACTGAGTGGTAGTTGTTCTTTATATATTCTGGATCTTTAGACACTCTTTATATACCCTTTTGTCTGTTTTATACATTGTGATAAATTTTTCCAGGCTATTTTCTGACTTAACCTTGTTTATTCTGCCTTTGGTTATTTGATATGTTTAAAATTTTGATGTCAATTTATCAGTCTTTAATAATTTTATTTTTTGTGATTTTAAGAAGGTGTTTGTTAAATCAAGGTTAAAAAATTATTCTCCTATATATTTTTTCTAATAATACCAAAAATATTTTTCTTTAGTTTTTGTTTTGCTTTACATTTTGGTCTTTATTTCAACTTGAATTAATTTTGTTATTAGTGTGAAGTAAAGATAAAATTTAAATGTAATTTCCAAGTAGTTATCCAATTGTCCTAAGATCATATAATTGATTACTTCATCCTTTCCCAACTGATTGGAAATCCTCACATCCACTCCTTTTTATTATTTATTTTTATTAGATTTCACTGAAAATCACTAGATGGTCCTCCCATTACCTTTCTTCGAAGACAAACTTGGCAGTCCCTCGGGTTTCAGATTAAACCGCACATCCTCCATGAAAACTTTTTCAACATCCAACTCAAATTGCCTCCTTAAGTTTATTATAGTGTTTGATATAGCATTGATTGGCTTGATTGTCTCTTTCCATCTTATGAGATTATATAAGAAAAGCATCTAACCCAGAGTGGAAATGTCTAGGAAGTCTTCTTACAAGAGGTGGCATTGAACTGAGAATTCCAAGACAGGATGATGTTAATCAGATAAATAAGATAGGGTGGGAGAGAGGAAAATGCTTTTCAGGCAGAAGGAGCAGCATCCTAGGGCACTCATTATAGTATGTTTGTATGTGTATTTCCTTAATTTTATTTAAAGTTCTTGAGCCAAAGATGGAAAAAATGTTTAAAATTTCATATATCTACATGTCTTCACACGTACCAACTATTTAATGAATATTTGTTAATTGATTTTCTAATTACAGCAGTTATTCCATTTATAATTTTTAAGGTCACAATTCATTGTAGGAAGATATTCAAAGAGTAATATACTGAAACCTCTTTATTTCCATTAGGCAATGGGAATTCAGCCAAAAATAAACCAAAACTTTCCTTATTATTAACATCTAACTTTGTTTTACATGTTTGTTAATTTGAAGAGCATCTTGATGGCTATATCCTCAAATTAAAAAAAAAAAAAGTACAGGAAAGAAATGTCTCTAAGACATTTTATCTGTACTTGCCCTGTAATTATTATACACACTTATTTTCACCTATTATTTTGTAAGAATTTTTAAAATTTACAAAGCTTTCTACTTAAATTCATGAAAGTTCTAGTTAAAATCATCTTCCCAAGGAACATCATAATACAGTAGCTGTAGAAATAAAATAGTTTAAATCATTTAAATGCTATTCCCACATTCTTGTCCCAGCATAGCAGTCTTGACAGGAGATGCCAAATGGACATTTCACTAAAACCTATCTGCCTCAGTTGTAGAATGCATCTATATGAACATACACCAGCAAGTCGATGGGAAAAAGCGGAGCAGTGACTAGAGAAACATGGAAAATTTATAAAGCAATTTACACATAGAACTATTTAACTTTATTTTTCCAACTGAAGACAAAATTGTTACGAAAATCTGAAAGATTGACAACGTTCTTATCTAAGTTTCTGCGGAACAATGCTTAATTTTTTATTATTTAATGTTGCAAGATTACATTTAACTTAGAAAACAGCATGAGTAAAGCAAGTAAGGATAAAAACGTTATCCCATGACCAAGAGGAAAGGAAAATACAATCACAGTCAATATAAATCATTCACTAACCAGAGGAATGAGAATAAAAGTAATTCCAAGTTTATCTTAAACTTACATTTCCCAAACAGGAATAAGGGAACATTCCTGTTTGGGAAATGTAAGTGATAAGGTCACATCAATTATAGATGTTTTCTTCCAATAGTGTCAACTTTAGGTGTGTTATCAAGATGTATCATTTTAGAATCCAAGAATATGAAATCCACTGCAAAAATACATCTCTGTTAGTTGTTTTAAAGATACATATATATGTCTATGAGTATGGGTGTTAATATGGTGGTCGTTATTGTGGTTGTAATGATTTAAGAATTGTCCTTCAGAAACATCCTCTGAAAAATGAAGCATCTCATTTTCATAAGGGAGCAAAGGGACAGAGAGTAAACAACTACCTTTACAGCAAGTCATGACTGCTAGAACAAAGAAACACAGACTAACAATATAAATCAAACAACAGTAATGGAACAAGAATGTGTAAGTCAGAAGGGTAAAAGCAATTAGTGAATAACAAAGGTGACTTTGAGACTATAGAGCTCACTTTTTGGCTCAGCTGGGTAATATCAGCTGTGTAGTCTTAGTCAAGCTTTTAGCTAGAGTTATTTATAGGCTGTAACACTAGTTGTAATGCTGAGTATCTCTTTTGTGATGTTCTTGTACTTTCTCTGATTAAGGAGGGGAAAATATCTAAAAAAAATAAACCATGTGTCTTGTTATAGTTTGGTAATCTTATGGAAAAAACCCTATCTTATACATTAGTGTATTTCTGGCATCTGTTATGTCTCTGGACAAAGTGGATTCTCAAGATACATTTGCTAAATAAATACATAAATGAATAACAAATACACAGATGAAAAATGACTATGTAGGACAGAAAATCTGTCTGGTAATACCATTCAGAAATTTGATAATAGACATTCAGTATATTTAGATTTGCCCACTGGCTTATCTCATCAACCTTCTATTTAGTTCAATTCAATATCATTTCTTGAGTGCCCAGTCTTTGTCAGATACTGCACTATGCACCAGAGATATAAAAATAAACAAAATGGTCCTTAAGTAGTTTCTAAAGAATTCACAAACAAATTAGAATATAATAAGACTGTAATAGAGCTCATTAGAAATTTCTGTGGTGGTCCAGAGGGAGGACAGAACAACTAAATCAATTACATGAGGAAGATTTGGCAGAGAAAGTGGCTTTGAGTGCCACTTCAAAGTGGCAACCTAGGTATTTTTGCCAGGCTGTTATGTGCATGCTAAATAGTAGAATTTTCTGCTCACTTAGCATGTGCAGTACCATAAATTCTCAGAGGTAGGATGGTTTGGGAGAACAAAACAAAAGGAACAAAGTTATTTAGAGAGCACTGGAAAAATTTAACACTTGTAAAGTTTCCATTCCCTTCTTAACTATCCCCACCCCTAAAAAAACACACACATGAAGAGTTAGTGCAGAACCAGTGAAAAACATCATCGGAATAAATAGCAGTGACGGAAAAGGGCCAAGCTGAAGGAGTTTATTAGATTGCTAGAAGTTTTAAAACTCACAGAGACCTGTGCCCCTGTTTATGCAGTACCTAATCTTATCCGAGTCTGATCAAAAAAGTAACTCACTGAGTTCCTCAATGGATCGTTCTGTTTCTAGTGTGGTGTCTTCATCTGTCAACACTTGGGTTGAAACATTCTTCCCCCCTTTTATGAGAAGGGGTTTCATGGTTTCTTTAAACCACAGAGAATCATTCATGTTGTGCCACAAGGAAGACTCTGTACTCCATTACTCTTTGTGGTGATAAAAACCTTATGTGATAGCCTGTTTGACCTAGATGCCAACGTCACAAATTCTACATAATCCTATGTCCTATCGTGACTTTTTCTGAGAAAAATTTGAATGTAAAACTTCAATTCCTACACTTTTTCTATTGCTTACTGGATATAATCCTCATAGAAATCAAGAATTGACAGGACTGAATCAACCAACTCAAAAGCTCAAGGTACTGACTTAAAAAAAAAGTGCAGGCTTGGATCAGACCTACTGCCCATTATGAATGAGAAAGGAGTGCAGCAGGGAGAAGGGATGATGATCACTGTGCACATCTTGCAGGTCCTGGCCTAGGGTATCTCTTTTTGGTGTACACTCAACTAATACCACTTTAATGCACATGGTTCCCACACCTTTGTAGTCCTCAGAGAATCAGCTCACTCATCATAGCTGTTTCAGGACACCGGCTTAAAAAAGGCAGTAAATGGGCTCTCCTACCACCTCTTACCACCAATGTTCTTATCTGATCAGCAGGGTGTTCCCTTAAACTCTTGGAATTGATTTCTCAATTGTAAAAATAACAAGGCTGCACTCACCAGTAGAGCTCCTGGGTGGTGCATACGGTTAACGTGATCAGCTGTTAACTGAAGGGTTGGAGGTTCAATTCCACCCTGAAGCACCACTTGGAAAACAGACCTGGCAATCTACTTCTGAAAAATCAGACATTGAAAATCCTGTGGAGCACAGTTCTACTCTGACACACATGGGGTTGCCACGAATCTGAATCAACTCAATGGCAACTGGAGTGCTCACCAGTAGGGTATGGGTGTTCTCTACTCAATTGTCTTCTTTCTTAATTTGATTTTATCTTTATTTTATTAAAAATACAAAATTCATTAAAAAACCCTATTAGGCCAACACTCAGAGGGCTATATGTGTTTATTCTTTTCTGCATAATCTGTAGTACTCAGTCCATCCTATTTTTACATGCTTCAATGAAAAAAACAGGATGTGATTTATGGGAGTTGGCCCATAAACATGGCAATTTTTTAACCTGATTCATTTACATTTGGTGAAAAGATGCATCCACACTGACAAAAGTCATCAGAAGAATTGTTTGTTTTTGTTTTTTATAAGATAAAATTTCATTTCATTAATGTATGGTCTTTAAATTATTTTTATTAATCCATTTGGGGCTTTAAAAACAACGGAATTTTTGGAAAGCATTCTTATGAGAAACAGTCATATTAAGAGTATATTTCAATTGTCCAGCTGATCAATCCTAATCCTTCTGTGAAATGCATTATTATTTACTTAGCTTCTAGACATGCAACTTTTAGGAAATATATATGAGAACCAGGGCAAAACCAAACCAACAAAAAAAAAAAAAAACAAATAGACAAAGAGTAAAACTAGCCTGCCAATGCAATTTAGGAAGTAAATTAATGCTAAATGGAAATCCATTAGCAGTCATTTAGCATAATAATTTGGGGCTTTCAATGGAGGAAGGCTAAATTGTTTTCCCTCCAAACTCAATCTTAATTTAACATAGGGAGTGTATGTTCTTTTGCATGGTTTCATGGTCATGATTTCAAAATTCAACAGAAAATATAAAGTTATCATATTCTTTGCATATAGTTATTCTCAGGGTACATTTGTGTCCTAGTCAGATGTTGTGAAGAATTGCTCCACTCCTAGCCATGATTCTTTCTCTATTTGTCAAAATCTGTTTAGGTTGCTTATAGATGAAGACAAGTAGAGGAACCATGAAAAACAAATGAAGGTTCTTCTTCTTTCTACATTAAAAAGCTGGGAAATGTATCCCAAGTCACATCTACTTACTTGTCAACTATCTGTAAAAACAAAAACGAAAGTATACAGAGTTGTGATTTTCAAGCATCTTAAAGCAGTACAATAGTTTATCAAAAAACCAACAAAAATAGCTCCTCAACACATAAAACAGATCTGAAAATTGGTCTAACCAGTTTGAAGTAGGGGAGGAACCTCACACCATGTAGTTCATCCCCCTTTTATCACCATTTGCTACACTGCCAAAAACCAAACCAAAATTGTTGCCATCAAGGCAATTCCGACTCATAGCGACCCTATAGGACAGAGAAGAAATGCCTTATAGGATTTCCAAGGAGTGGCTGGTGGATTCAAACTGCTGACTTTTTGGTTAGCAGCCAAGTTCTTAGTTACTATCCCATTAAGGTAACACTCATTGGATCTACTGTATTAGAGTAATGATTTTAATAATTTATCAGTTAATAGTTAAGCGCATGTCAAGGAACTTGTGTTTGCAGTTAGCTGACGTCAAGTTAGCCCCCAGTCATGGTGACCGCATGTGTTACAGAGTAGAACTGCTCCATACTGTTTTCTTGGCTATAATCTTTATGGAAGCAGATAGTCAGGACTTTTCTTCCCCAGAGCTGCGTAGGTTCAAATTGCCAACCTTTAGGTGAGCAGCTGATTACAAACTGCTTATGTCAACGAGAAAAATAGAACTGTGGTTATTGCTATTCAGTGAACATACCTGGAGACTAGCACTTTAAATAGTGCATGGTTATTCCAATTAATGTAACATGATAAGGGGATTAAAAAAAAAAAGATTTTTTATTTTTCTTTCAAGTATTTGGCCATTTTGTTTAATAGCTAATATTTCTTCTGAGGAAACAGGCAGGGTCCAAGCCACGGATTTAATACTAAACACAAGGACTAATATTTGTTGAATACTGAAAGGATCAATTTATTATGAATTCTCACTCAATCTCTCCAAGGTAGAAATCATCCCCCTCATTTTATAAAAGAAGTCACCAAGGCTCTGATTCAGATTCTGTAATGTACCCACAATCACATAGGAAGGCTCAGAGCCAGGATTCAAAGCCAGGTCTGAGGGGCATGCATTGTTGTGCATTGCCCTCTCACAATGTGTGGAAATTAGAGTCTGTTTTAGTCTTGTTCGTTTCTGTGCCTCTTTTAATCGGTATTTTGTCAGAGTCAATTCTCTCATACCTGTGCTGGCTGAAACGGGCCCAGGCAGCTGACTAATTATGGCTCCTCCGAGATCTCTGTAGGAAACACCAGTCACGGGTAAAAGATGGAAAGGCCACAACAGGTGGTGCATGCGACTATCTGCATGGGCAGGTGAAGCTGCAGAAACAATCGTTGTATTTTCTCCCCATGCAGAGACAAAGAGTTTTGTTTTTACCTCTCATCTCTGAGGACAGGCATTAAATTCAGAGCGTATCACCGCTGCAGAGAAAAAGCAACAAGTATTTCCTTCCCTCGTCCTACACTTTCACATTCTATATAAAGTTATGCTTGCAAGGCACTGAAATACACATTTTTATGTTCTACAAAAATACCACTGCGAAATGGCAAAAATGCCATAACTTGAAATAGATTACTCTTCTAAGATTAACTTTGCTAAAGAAAAGACTTTTTCCCTCCACATTCATTCTGAGATCTTTGAGTCCTAGAAAAACCACCAGTAATCCCCTATTCCTATGGGGGTAACTTTACCCTGACTATTATCTTTAAGATATATGTACCCATTGCCATTGAATTGATTCCCACTCAGACTGACCCTATAGGACAGAGTAGAACTGCCCCATAGGGTTTTTAAGACTATAATCTTTACAGAAGCAGACTGCCACATCTTTCTCCCTTTGGTTGGTGAGTTCAAACCGCTGACCTTTTGGTTAGCAGCCAAGTGCTTAACCACTGTACCACCAGGGGTCCTTCAGGATAGATGTAGATGATGTGAATTCAGAGAGGACCTGGCTCCACCACTTCCTAGCCATGTGAATCTGGACTGTTTACTTAAACCTTCTAAACTTGATTCCATGACTCTAAAATAGGAATAATAATTCTTAAGTGGTTAGGGACATTGAAAAAGTGTTAAGTGCTTAGTGAGGTGCTTAGATCTAATATTAGATCTAATTAATATTTCTATCTCTCACTGCTGCCTCAATTTAACATTTATTGAACATCTACTATATATTGGCACTGCACTAGACATAGGAACAATATCATTAAGTTATCCCCAAGCCTCAGAGAACAAACATTTTAGTGGGAAGGAAAATCAGATAAACAACAAACCAATGCATCATAATAACTCTATGGGGGAAAAAAAATCTCTGCTTTGGGAGCTCAAACTAACAAAGCAAGGGCAGGGCATGGGGCAGGAGGTTGGGTGGGAAGGGTTCAGAGATGGCTTTACAGAGAGAGGGACAGTTGTGGAGGGTCTTGGAGATCTCCAAAAGTATATGTTTTCTAGAAGGAGAAGAGGAGAAAGGGCACAGAAGTTGAAACCTCACAGAGTGGAAAGGGGGTAAATGAACCTGCAAAGTAGTTTGAAATAATCATAAAAGGTCTTTAATGACATTCTCCAGACTTTGGCCTTGATTCATTCATTTAGGTTTTTCAGCAAGAACATAATAAGGCATAGGTGGCACAAGGAGTAAACTTGTTTAAAAGGCAAAATAAGTGACAAGTTTAATGCTCAAGATTAGTATTTTCAAGAGTTTAGCATCACTAGAAATACTGAGGAACTTTGGAGGCCAGTACATAAATCAAGTGCTCAGTTTTGATTGAGCATGGTATAATTTTAAGTTGTAGGTAATTAAGTCATGTCCTCAGCCGATGGAGGTGGGTAGCACTGAACATTTCAAGGGGATTTTTGCCATTTTAGAAACCAAAGATACACCAATGATGATTATGAAGTAAGTTGTCACATTTCAAAATCACTCATGGAAATGTTCCTAACTACCTGTCTTAGTCTGCAGCAAATAACAGCCTTACTAAATTAGTAAGGCTCAGCATGATTTAACAAATAGCCTTGACATCTAATTCCCTTATAACACGTAGGTGGAACAGGAAAAAGAGATTTTCCATCTTAAAACCAACAGCAAACTATCACCAAATCATGTTGTTGATTAAGAACATATGCTTCTACCTCAGCCTCTTTAGTGATTAAATTGCAACTCTTATATGAAAGTCTATTCAGAGAGGTGTTTGGAAACAAGCAGCATTTTTCAAATCTCCCTAGAATCTAAATTTGAAGTTTTGGCTATTGGAAAAGAGATTTACCCTGACAGTCAATTAAGAATTGTATCCGGAGGGTCACCCTTCAGCCAAAGGTTAGACAGTCCCATAAAACAAAACGAGACTAATGGGCCACAACAGACCAGGGACAAGGACTAGAAGGCAGGAGGGGACAGTAATAGGGAACCCAAGGTTGAGAAGGGAGAGTGTTGATGTGTTGTGGGGTTGTTAACCAATGTCATAAAACAATACGTGTACTGTTTAATGAGAAACTACTTGTTCTGTAAACTTTCATCTAAAGTACAACTAAAAAAAAAAAAAAAAACAAAGTAGGAGGCCTCACACTTCCTGATCTCAAAACTTAAAAAAAAAAAAAAAAAAGTTGTAATTAGTGTCTTCTTTATTAGCTGACAAATCAGCATCTCAAATGCTCAATTTTGAGATAGGCAAAAAATTAAATAAGATGTAAAAAATTATGTCTTATTTAGTAGGAGGTGAAAGCTAGTGGTCTTCAGAGAGAGATTTCTAATTTAGCTTAGTGTTCTAGACAAACTACGACATAGTGGAAAAAGACTGACATCCTGTTCTTCTGGGCAGGGACAGTCTTACCTTCAGCATTTACTCTGTTGTCTCAGCCCTGTCATGTGCCAGTCACCTGCCTTGGCATGTTTTAGTGTCCTCATCTCTTAAATATAGTACAATATTATCTAGCTAACCATTTTGTTGACAGAATTAAATAACATTATATGAAAGAGCTGTAAATTTTCAAGTGCTGTGTAGTGGGTCATACTGTGTTCCCCAAAAACATATCTTCAAGTCCTAACCCCTCATAACTACGAATGTGACCAGATTTGGAAATAGGTTTATTGCAGATGTAATCACATTAGGAAGAGACCATACTACATTAAGGTGAGCCCTACATCCAGTCACTGATGTTCCTATAAGAAGCAGAGAGGGCACAAAGACACACACAGGGAAGAAGGCCGTGTGAAAATGGAGGAAATGAATAGAGCGTTAGCTACTAGCCAAGGAATGCCAAGGACTGCAGGGATCCACTAAAACCCAAGACAAGAAAGGATTCTTCCTTAGAGCTGTCAGAGGAAGTATGTCCTTGCTGACACCTTTATTTCAGACTTCTACCCTCTAGAAGTGCAAAATAATAAATTTCTATTGTTTTAAGCTACTAAGTTTGTGGTAGTTTGCTACAACAGCCCTAAGAAACTAATGCAAGCTTTGATTTTAATATTCAATGATTAGGTCAAAAAATCAAAGACATCAAATAGTCTAGCTAATGATTTTTTACAGATTCACTGTCTATTGCATATTTTTGAGTAAAAGCCATATTGGTACGGTGAGGTTGAACCCTACAAATGGAAAACAAAATACAAGATAGTGATATAGTGTAAAACAGATTATTCTGAGTTTATATTTGTCTCATATATCTTCCTCAATTCCTTCAATTAGACTAAAAAAAATAGGCATAATCTACTTAAAAGACCTTCAAACTGAGAATTTATCTCCAGCCCTGGTTCTTTTATTATTTGTCTCACATCAGGAAGAAACACATACATACACATGCACACACACATCTTTGTGTCCTCTCCTCTTATAGGACCATAAAACGTATAACAAAATGCTTTTTCTGTAGGCCTCATTTTTTAATTTACAAAACAGGAGATTTTGATTAAATGCTTTCCAAGGCCTTTTACTGCATTAACTTTATTTGATTTTAATTTTACTACCATCTCCAAACCTGCTTCTGTCCAAATGCTTAAATATGTATTTAACTTGCAATCAGGAAAGGCTAGGGGAAAAAAAAAAAAGTAGAAAGAAAGAAAGAGAGAAAGGAGGAAAGGAAGGAAGGCAAGCAGGCAGGCAGGCAGAAAAGCAAGCAAACAGGCAAGCAAGCAAGCAAGGGAGGAGCTTGGGAAGAAATGGCTAGAGAAAGAGAAGTAGAATTAAAGTTGTAAAAGAAGAACTGAAGCTGTAAAAGACAAATTACTCTTGGTCTGTCCTGCATCAAATATTTCATAAAACTGCCTAGTAATTACATCAAGTAGACTATGTTTGCTTACAACACAGTCAAACTATTCACAAATAAACAGAAACTTAGAGGATGTTACTTAAAATATGAACTTAGCATCTACAGTAAAACCAAAACAAAAACAAAATTCCTTTGAGAATTTGGATTGTACAGTTGGAATATTTGCAAATTGTATTTATTTACCTTATTTTTCATTTTTAAAAGTTTCCAAGTATTTAAATTCTCTGGACTTAAATATCCCCACGTGTCTGTCAGTTTGTCATACTGTGGTGGTTTGTGAATTGCTGTGATGCTGGAAGCTATGCCACCAATATACAATTACCAGCAGGGTAACCCGTGGTGGACAGGTTTTGGCTGGGCTTCCAGACTAAGACAGACTAGGAAAAAGGATCTAGAAGTCTCTTTCCAAAAAAAAAAAAAAAAAAATGCCAGTGAAAACCTTATGAATAGCAGTAGAACATTGCCTGAAATAGTGCCAGAAGATGAGCCTCTCAGTTGGAAGGCACTAAAATTATTACTGCGGAAGAGGTGCCTTCTCATAGTAGAGTCAACCTTAATGCCATGGATAAAATCAAACTTTTGGGACTTTCATTTGCTGATGTGGCACAACTCCAAATGAGAAGAAACAGTGGCAAACATCCAATAATAATAGGAATGTGAAATATACTAAGTATGAATCTAGGAAAATTGGAAGTCATCAAAAATGAAATGGAATGCATAATGATCAAAATCCTAGGCATTAGTGAGCTAAAATGGACTAACTGGCCATTTTGAATTGGACAATCATATTGTCTACTACGAAGGGAATGACAACTTGAAGAGGAATGGCGTGGCATTAATCATCAAAAAGAACATTTCAAGATCTATCCTGAAATACAACGCTGTCAGTGATAGGATAATATCCATACGCCTACAAGGACAACCAGTTAATACGACTGTTTTTCAAATTTACACAGCAACCACTAAGGCCAAAGATGAAGAAATTGAAGATTTTTATAAACATCTGCAGTCTAAAATTGATCAAACATGCAATCAAGACACACTGATAATTACTGGTGATTGGAATGCAAAAATTGGAAACAAAGAAGGTTCAGTAGTTGAAAAATATGGGCTAGGTGATAGAAAAGATGCCAAAGATCTCACAGTAGAATTTCGGAAGACCAACACCTTCTTCATTGCAAATACCTTTTTTCACCAACATAAATGGCAACTATACACGTGGATCTTGCCAGATGGAATACACAGGAATCAAATCAACTATATCTGTGGAAAGAAAGGATGGAAAAGCTCAATATCATCAGTCAGAACAAGGCCAGGGGCTTACTGCAGAACAGACCATCAATTGTTCATATGCAAGTTCAAGTTGAAACTGAAGAAACTTAGAACAAGTCCATGAGAGCCAAAGTACAACCTTGAGTATATCCCACCTGAATTTAGAGACCACCTCAAGAATACATATGATGCATTGAACACTAATGACCAAAGACCAGATCAGTTGTGGAATGACATCAAGGATATCATACATGAAGAAAGTAAGAGATGATTAAAAAGACAGGAAAGAAAGAAGACCAAAATGGATGTCAGAAGAGACTCTGAAAGTTGCTCTTGAATGGCAAGTACCTAAAGAAAATGGAATAAATGAAGTAAAAGAGTTGAACAAAGGATTTCAAAGGGTGGCTCAAGAAGGCAAAGTAAAGTATTATAATGACATGTGTAAAGACCTGGAGGTAGAAAACCAAAAGGGAAGAACATGTTTGGCATTTCTCAAGCTGAAAGAACTGAAGAAAAAATTCAAAACTCAAGTTGCAATACTGAAGGATTCTATGAGCAAAACAACATGGGCAAAATACTGAATGACACAGGAAGCATAAAAAGAAGATGGAAGAAATACAGGGTCACTGTACCAAAAAGAATTTGTTGACATTCAATCATTTCAGGAGGTAGCATATAAACAAGATCTGATGGTACTGAAGGAAGAAGTCTAAGCTGCACTGAAGACATTGGTGAAAAACAAGGCTCCAGGAATTGATGAAATACCGATTGAGATCATTTAACAAATGGATGTAGCACTGGGAATCTGGAAGACAGCTACCTGGCTAACAGACTGGAAGAAATCCATATTTATGCCTATTCCAAAGAATGGTGATCCAACAGAATGAGGAGATTATAGAACAATATCATTAATATCCCATGCAAGTAAAATTTTGCAGAAGATAATTCAAAAACAGGTGCAGTAGTACATTGACAGGGAACTGCCAGAAATTGAAGCCGGATTCAGAAGAGGACGTGGAACCAGGCTTATCATTGCTGATGTCAGATGGATCCTGGCTGAAAACAGAGAATACCAGAAAGATGTTTATCTGTGTTTTATTGACTATTCAAAGGCATTCAACTGTGTGGATCATAATAAATTATGGATAACATTGCAAAGAATGGGAATTCCAGAATACTTAATTGTGCTCATGAGGAACTTGTCCATAGATCAAGAGGCAGTCCTTTGAAAAGAACAAGAGGATACTGCATGATTTAAAGTCAGGAAAGGTGTGTGTCAGGGTTGTATCTTTTCATCATACTTATTCAATTTGTATGCTGGGCAAATAGTACGAGAACTTGGACTATATGAAGAAGAACGGGGCATTAGGATGACACAACCTTGCTTGCTGAAAGTGAAGAGGACTTGAAGCATTTACTGATGAAGATCAAAGACCACAGCCTACAGTATGAATTACACCTCAACATAAAGAAAACAAAAATCCTCACAACTGGACCAACAAGCAATATCACGACAGATAAAAGATTGAAGTTTCAAGGATTTCATTTTACTTGGGTCCACATTCAACACCCATGGAAGCAGCAGTCAAGAAATCAAACGATGTATTGCACTGGGCAATTTTGCTGCAAAAGATCTCTTTAAAGTGTTAAAAAGCAATGATGTCACTTTAAGGACTAAGGTGTGCCTGACCCAAGCCATGGTGTTTTCAATCGCCTTGTATGCATGTGATAGCTGGATACTGAATAAGGTAGCCCAAAGAAGTGATACTTTTGAATTATGGTATTGGCAAAGAATATTGAATATACCATGGACTGCCAAAAGAACAAACAAATCTGTCTTGAAAGAAGTACAGCTAGCACGCTCCTTAGAAGCAAGGATCCCGACACTTTATCTCACATAATTTTGGACATGTTATCAGGAGAGATCTGTCCCTGAAGAAGGACATCATGCTTGGTAAAGCAGAGGGTCGGCAAAATAAAAGGAAGACCCTCAATGAGAAAGATTGAGGCAGTGGCTGCAACAATGGGCTCAAGCATAACAACCATTGTGAGGATGGCGCAGGATGGGGCAGTGTTTTGTTCTGTTGTACACAAGATCACTATGAGTCAGAACTGACTCAACAGCACCTAACAACAACAAAATTAAATATAGTGGCTCTATCCAAAATGAAACAGTACAATGAGCAAAGCTAAAAACTTAAAAATGTAAAACTCCCTTGAAGACATTGTTTTGTGGAAGGATACAATATTTTGCCTATGATTGTTCATTCCAGAGTTTATTGTAGTATTTGTCAGTGTGGCTCCATAAGAGTCTCTATCAGTAGAGATATAGTACTTTGAAGCTCAGAGTTTTATCAACCCTCCAAAATTAAACAAGGCTGAGTGTAATGTCATAGTGTGATAATCAAGAGATCCCAAACTAGTATCAATTCACTAATGATTGCAAGCTCTAAAACTGCATGACAATTATGATCAACTTTTGTCAGTATTTATTACAAAATGACTTGGATCTCATAGGTAATTTGTGAGTGGACCAAACCAAACCTACTGCTGTCGAGTGGATCCCAACTCATAGTGGCCCTATACGACACAGTAGAACTGCCCCATAGGGTTTCCAAGGCTGTAAATCTTTACAGAAGCTGACTGCCACATATTTCTCTGGAGGAGCAGCTGGTTGGTTCCAACTGCCAACCTTTTGGTTAGTAACCAAGTGCTTTAACTAGTGGGTCACCAGAGGTCCTTTGTGTGTGGACAGCTGCCATGTATTTTATCTTCAGAATTAGTGACTTTGTTTTTGAATACAAAGCTATTGCTGAATTTACAAACCTAGAATCCCTTATAACATGAGGAAAAGAAAAATACGAGTTTGAATAATTTCTTCCGTCTCCTTCTCCAAGACAATATTACCAGGAACAGAGAGGACCACTAGAGCAGCAATCTCCAGCAGAACATAAGAAAGTTCATTAGATATTTAAGATCTATTGTCGTTTGAGTCAGAAATACTGAGAATACTATTTATGTATGCTTCAAATGTCAAGGTTTTAATTTCTAATTTGAATATGTTTTAAAATATAGTTATTATAATAGTACAACAATGCATTTATATAATTTATGGGTTAATATACATAAAATTGAGGTATATGAAAGTTTTTTTGAAATTGAAAGAAAAAATGAGAGTAGACTGAGAGAAATAAATGTTTCTAATATTTATTTGCCACATTGTTCAATTTGTAATTGTGATTTCCCTACACCAAAGATCTAGGTAACATTAGTTGAAACATTACTTTCCATTCCTTTTGCAATTTCCTGTTGATTTGTGGGGAATTTACATTTACCTCGTCCTCAAACAAACCTTCCTTCGCCACCAAATTTAAAGTAATCCCCAACACAAGTCACTATTATTTGCTTTATTTATTTTCCTAAAGCCTTATCACAACTGGGAACAATCCTATTAATTTGTTTTCTGTTTGCTCTCAAACTCCCTCCCCACTAGAATATCAGCCTCCTGAGAGTTAGGATCGTATCTGCCTATTTCCCATCATACCCTCAGTGCCAAACAATCCTAGTGCTAACAAAGACTGAACATATTTCTTTGTTGAAGGAATGAATGGTCCTCTTCTACTATGACTTCCTGTCTTAATGAATTGTTGTTAAACAAGATTCATATTCAAGTTTTTTCTTCTCTCATATAGTGGACATAAATAAGAAGCTGAACACACCCTTATTTCATTTTAAAAATTAACAGATCAATGACAAACAAATACCACTTACTCAAAACCTGTGTTCAATAATAATAACAGATGTTTATAAAGATTTGATTTAGGTTCCCCCAAGCAGGTGACCTCTCATGAGATATGGAAAACAGCAGTGATTTGGAGGGCATTCAGCAGCTCCTTCCATTTCCTGCTGGGAAGCACAGTGTGGAAGCATTGGGTGTTCCTAGGAATGATCACTGGCCTGATGGGTTTTAGGAGGGAAGTCACAGGACATCCCCTTTTGCCAGTGCAAATCTTATACAGTAGATAAACTCTGGTTCCATGGTTCCTATGCCAGCAGCTTCTGAATACCTAAATTGAGCTCTGCACTATGCTCCAGGGACCAACAGGTGAGGACACAACAGCAACTTCCCAGATTTTTGAGATGAGAGCTAAGGCATTCTATTCCTTGGGCCATAATCTTTTTGTGGTGGTTGTTCCCACATCTATGGACCACAACTAAGGCACTATATTTTTGGAGTTAAGAGTTCCAAGGACTGCTGCCTGATGGCTAGCCTTCCATGCTGGGGGAAGATAGATATTTTCCTTGTAGGCCCATTCCATGGTAATTGCTCTGGAAATGACTTCTGCAGGCATAGTCTAGAACTCTCTCTTCCAGCCATACTAGCAATTCTGATAATAATCTACCCATTGCTGTCTAGTCGATTCCAACTCATAGGGACCCTAAAGGACAGAGTAGAATTGTCCCATAGGGTTTTCAAGGAGTGGCTGGTGGATTCGAACTGCTGACCTCTTGGTTAACAGCTATAGTTCTTAACCACTGTGCAATCTAGAGCTTCTTTATTTTTGCAAATAAACAGACTATATGTCTATCCTAAGACAGTTGCTAACTTTGATTATCATACTTAAAAATTGAAAACAATTTAAATTATAAAAGGAGAATTGGATATATAGATATAAAAATGATACATCTGTGCAATGGATATAATACAGTAATTAAAATTGTAATCTATATTTACTTATTGACATGGAAATATATTTACAATATAGTATTAAGAGAAAACACAGGCTATAAAAAAGTATGTTGTGTGCGTGTTAATGTTTAGAAGAATGTGGCAGGGGTATGTAATAGAATATGAACAGTCACATTTTGGTATTGCTATCTTGGGTAATTCTCACTGTCTTCTTCAGAGCATTTTCTGTTGTGTTGAATTTTTAATGAGTACCATTGCTTTAATAATAATAACAAAAATAAAAGCTATTTTCATTTTGGGAATAAAAATGATAACAGGCACCACTATTATCTAGGATGCATGGAATAGCTGCCTTTCACTACTCTCCTTTGATTATCTCTAATCTTTTCTATCTATAATTTTATATTAATTTAATTGTGCATGCTATATTCCATTATTTGAAAAGAATACGAGGTTTAAATACTAGGATTAAAAATGAATACACACTAAATACTTACTTTAAAAAATACTTATTAATCTGTGGTTTCTACTTGACTGAATATATTCACTCCCCATGGCAATCTTGCCAAGACATTTCACATACATTAAATGTTGAATGCCTTTTTACTTAATTGCACACTTATGTGTTCTTGGGATCATATTTAGAGTTAGTAAAAGTTCAGGAACCTCCAACATTCTTTCCTTCAATTCTCCCATGTACCTACTGTAATCAATTTTTCTCCATCTGTTTACACACATGGTAAGCTATGTGAAAGAAATGCCAAAAGACCCAAGCCCTGCAGTGTGAACAGAGATAAGAGAAGGCTGCCTATGTGCTGACACATGAAAATTTCAAGGTTTAGATGACATGGCTTCCTGAAGGCAAGAATGATTGCTTTCAGGGAAGGTATTTGTTGTCTCTGGATACTGGAGTAGCTGAGAGTATAAAAATGACAATGGTGTTCACTTTTTTTCAAACATTCCATTCCATATGCACTGCTA
This sequence comes from Dugong dugon, assembly GCA_030035585.1. NCBI lineage: Eukaryota > Metazoa > Chordata > Mammalia > Sirenia > Dugongidae > Dugong > Dugong dugon. The sequence goes on from CM057467.1 coordinate 111,761,061, forward strand.
AGACCACTAAAATGTGTGCGTTTCTCTGTGAGTTAATAGTAGCAGGTTAAGGGAAGTTATATACACCCAACTTTAGCCTCCCCCATTTATATACTTTACACTGCTCATTGATATTCAGGAATACAACAAAGTAAAAGATACCTTAAACCAGTCTCATCAATCCTAAAATTTCTGATTTGGTCTAGTTCACTTAGATTGTATTCATTACTCCCAATTACGCCCCTTTCCACTATGATAAAAATTGCAAAACCTTCAGTGTTTTCAGCTCAGTCATGTAGAATGGCAAAAATATCTGCTACGAGATATCACCCTAGGTAGTTATAATCATTAACGTCTTGAGGTATTTCTTCTTCCAGGGATAATTTTCTCAAGTTTTTGATCTACCAATCTATCTCAGACATTCTCCTTCTACGCTCTTGAAGCTTTTTAAATTATAGCACTTATCACACTGTTTACTCTATTTTTCTGTAAACCTATTCATATCCATCACTGGCCTACGTACTCCTTGAGTTCAAGGATCAAGTTTTATGCATCTTTAGATTCCTCATTTTTAACCCAGTGCCTGGACAATAGAAATAGTTCCTGAAGGTGCATCTGCATTTTCAGAAATCATTTTTACTCAAAAGAATGGATATCTCATAGCAAGTATCACCTGTGTTCTGATGGTGGTGAATGGTGAAATATTAGAAGAAGAGGTGATAGGTGAAGATAGAGATTATTAGGATCAAGACCTTCTTATTCATCTCAAATCACATTACAATGTAAAACTGAGAACAAGACTGACTCTTCTTAGGGATAAATGGAATCTTTTAGCTAATACATTTGTTAGGAAAACCATACAAGCCATCCCAGAATGATGAGGATTTAGAGGATATTCAGAAAAGGCAAAATTAAAGGAGCTCCAATTTTCCCTTCCCCACTTTTCCTATTCTCCCACACCTTGGAGCTATTCTTTCATATAGTCTCAAGCTATCTAGGAGATTCCTCATGGACTTTAACCCACACCACTTATGTGTTAGTATGGCAGACACTAACGGTCCTCTACCTAATACCTACTTTTCCTTCTTTCTAATCAACACAACCCAGTATTTTTAGGAAAAGCAAATAATCTAGTTTAAAAAGCAAAAACAAACAATCAAACAAAAACTATTGCCAAGATTTCTTAGCAAAACAGGAATCAGGTCAAATCAAACCCGTTGCTGTCGAGTCGATTCCAACTCATAGCGACCTTACAGGACAGAGTAGAACTGCCTCAGAAGGTTTCCAAGGACAGCTGGCTTTTTTTTTTTTTTTAATTAATTGTACTTTAGGTGAAGGTTTACAGAACAAATAGTTTCTCATTAAACAGTCAGTACACATATTGTTTTATGACATTGGTTAACAGCCCCACGACATGTTAACCCTCTCCCTTCTCAACCTTTTTTTTTTTTTTCTGGTGAAAATATACATAGCCAAAGATACATCATTTCAAAAGTTTCTACATGCACAATTCAGTGACATTGATTACATTCTTCCAGTTGTGCTGCTATTCTCACCTTAGATGAAGGTTTACAGAACAAAATAGTTTCTCATTAAACAGTTAGTACACGTTGCCCTATGACAATGGTTAACAACCCCACTACATGTGAACACTGTCCTTACTCAACCTTGGGTTCCGTATCATTGGCTTTCCTGTCCCCTTCTGCCTTCTAGTCCTTGCCCCTGGACTGCTGTGCTCATTAGTCCCGTTTTGTTTAATGGTGCTGTCCAATCCCCGTAACAGTCAACCTTTTTGGTTAGCAGCCTGAGCTCTTAACCACTGCGCTACCAGGGAGTCAGGTAAGTATAAACAAAAGTAATTGGGCAGGATTTCCAGAAATATACTGTTTTTTGCCTTTTCTCACTTCTTACTTTTGACCTGAAATACAGTCTTGACAGCTACAGGCTCAGCAGCTAGTTTGCACTATCCAGTGACGTTGAATATTAAAAATACTCACAAAGGATTCTAGAAAAGAAAGATAAGAGGAACTTATGTCCCTATCGAGTCATCATAGAAAAACACTGGACTTATTCTGGGGTGAGAAAAAAACAAAATTCCTAATTTTTTTAATTCACTTTTTTTTTTTTTTGTCCTGTGTTTTGGTCTCAATTACAGCCAAATGTTGAGCCTAACTGATAAGAGTATTGAGTTTTCTTCTCTTTGTCTATCCTGATTGGAGGCTGGAATTTGCCAGTTCCCATCATCTGGATTTGAAAAACTTCATCTATTTGAATACTGTTACACTTTCCTCTATTTTTCTCATTTTATTCTTATTCTTCATCTATTTGATGTTTTCTATCATTATCCAACTTTATGATTCTTTTTGAATCATCTCTGAGTTTTCAAAATTCATCCAAAGCAATTGTAGCATTAATGATAATATGCCAAACTATTCTGATGAAATAAAAAGTGTGCTTACTACCCAGTGCCATTCACTTCAACTTTAAGTCTTAGTGAAGATGATAAACTGTACGTTAGGACAGTCATTTCTATCGAACTCAACTTGCTCCTTTTTTTCCTCCACATGAAATAAATTTTTGGTTCCCATACAGATGCTCTCCAAAGGCCCCAAAATATAGTACAAATATTCATTAACTAAGACAACATCGTAAACCCCAGCTCACCAACCCATTAGTCCATGCATGGAACGGTGAACGGATTTGCCCAAAGTTATAAAACACAGCCTCAACTCCCTGATTCTATGCTAATACACAGGCGGCAGCAGCTTGGTTCACAATTCCACATTCTGCCTGAACGCTAAAAGCTTTGTTTCCACCAGTCACACCCCTGCTAGTATTTAACTCATCACTTTGAAAACCACTTTGATAAGCAGATACCTTGAGCACTGAGGGAGCTATTAAAAAAAGGTCCAAATTTCTGTTTCAGCTTTTTTAATATTCCATTAGAGAACTGTTACCAAAATAGAAAACGTACCAACTGCTTATATAGGAATTTTCTTAGAGAAATAGAAGAATGAAATTGTGTTTTTCATTTAGATTACTCAGAGAAACATGTTTCTCTGTGTTCCTCTTCAGGAAAGGCAGTAAGAAAAGTAGTCTTGTGACTATCTTAGGATTTATTGCTCCCTAATCCTTTATTAAGTGTCCACTATAAATCTTAGTAAAATATTATATACATGCCAAACTCATTTATATGGTGGTTAAGTAGATTTGAAGACATTAAGCTGAGATAAGAATGTCTTAGGAAGTTGTCTATACACAAGAAATACAGGTTTTTGCACATCTTCTATGTGATCACACCAGAAGGTCACATACCTACACATTTTAAGGGTTCATCAAAGAGATGTGGGTGGTTTTTTTTTCTATTTAAACCCATTTTCCTTGAAATTCCTCAATCTGATTTTTTTTCAGTCACTCTGCTATGTTTATAAACTTGAAATAAAAGAACCACTACTATCTTTTTCCACATATGGCAAGTTAGAAAGTGTACCTCATTGCTGTACTGATGAGGCAATCAAAAGGAAAACTTGCATGCTTTTATCTAAATTCCCGCAGCAATGTGACAGAAGAACCTGGGTTAGGGTATACTGCCTGTAAGTCGTATGTCTTTGACTTCAGTTTGACATAAGTGCCACTTTTCTCCTTTCCAAATGGTTTAAACACACTCATGGACACCAAGGAAGGATTCTTTTGTAGTGAGCATAGAAGGAAAAGGCTAAGCCTGTTATTTATCTGATGTCATAAGTTGCTTATATTGTCCCATGGATTTAGATAGTGTTCTAAGATTGTACCTCCTCAAACTACTTATTCAGGTGTGGGAAAAATAAGTTTTCTATCTATCAGTAACTGATACTGTACATCCTAGACATTTATCCTAACAGTATCCATCCATCCATCCATCCATCCATCTGTCCATCTGTCCGTCCATCCATCCATCCATCCATCCATCCATCCATCCATCCATCAATCCCTTCTTTCTTTCAAGCAGAATACTGAACAGCTTTTATTTACCAGGCACCGTTCAAGACACTGAGGACACAAACACAAAAGATGCTGTCCCTAAGTTCAACATCTTAGGAAGCTCCATTCAACTAAAAAAATAAACATTATTAAAATTATTCTACCTCAAATATTAGTCACATTGCCTTTCTGAGGAGAAACTTTCTTCTTTTGAAAAGAAGCAAAGACAATATACAGAAAAATTGCAAGAACAGTAAAAAGACATGTTCTTTATTCATATATACTAATTATTAATATTTGTCCCATTGCCTTGATACTTTATATTCATATTAGGCTTATTTTTTTTCTGAACCTTTTAGAGTAAGATACATTATACATCATGTTCCTGTACTCCTAAATACTTCAGTCTACATTTCCTTAGAATAAGATATCCTATTAAAAATCCTACATAAATAATGCTCAGTTGTCAACTTCAGTAAATTTAAACATCATACATTTCCTTAGTTTATCATCCATATTCTGATTTTTTTTTTTTAATTGAGACAGTAGTGTCCTTTATAAAAATACTTGTTTTGTTTCCTTCCAGTACAGGATCCTGTTTAAGATCTTAAATTGCATTTCATTGTCATGTTTCCTTAAACTCCTTTAATCTGAAATACTCCTTCAGCATTTCTTTGTCTTTTATGACACTGACAGTTTTGAATCTTTTAGACAGTTTGGAATAACGTAGTCTTTTTTGTTTTAATAAAATGCTCTTAATTTCTGGTTTGCCTAATGTTTCCTCATGCATTCCCAGCTGGAATATGTATAAGTCAGATTGTGTCCTTCTCAGAGTGTCACAGATGAAGACATATGATATCTATCTGCCTTTCTCTTTTTTAAACAAATTTTTATTTTGGAATATTTTTAGATTTACAGAAAAGTGTCAAAGATAGTACAGAAATTCCTGTATACTCTTCTCCTAGACCTAAGAAATTAATGTTTGTACATGGCTCCTAAATAAACTACAGATTTACTCAGATTTCACCAGTCTTTCCACACATGTCTTTTTCTGTTCCAGGAACCAATCCAAGATACCACATTGTTTTTAGTTTTCGAGTCTCCTCAGTCTCCACTGATCTGTGACAGTTTCTTAGACTTTCCTTGTTTTTCATGACTTTGACAGTTTTGAGGCGTGCCAGTCAGGTACGCTGTAGAACATCCCTCCATTTGTGTTGTTTTCATGGGGGCTGCCTTTCATTTTTATGTTAATTTTAATCACCAAGTCAAAATGTCTAATTATTCTACAGTATAAAACCAAAACGAAACCTGTTACTGTAGAGTTATTCCGACTCATAGCAACCCTATAGGACAAAGTAGAACTGCCCTGTAGGGTTTCCAAGGAGCGGCTGGTGGATTCAAACTATCGACCTTTTGGTTAGTAGCTGAGCTCTTAACCACTGCACCACCAGCACTCCATTCTACTGTATAGTATTCCATCCTACTGTATAATACTATCTTATCTCCCTTGCTACTAACAGTCTATGGAAAGATACTACTATACCATGTAAATATTCCATTTCTTATCAAAAAATCCCTCTCCTAAACTTAGCATCCATTCATGATTCTAGCCTGAACCAATCTTTAAAATTATGGTTGCAAAATGAGTTTTCCAATTCTAAAATCCCTCCAAATTTACCAGTAGGCACTTGGCATTCTACTGTAAGCAAGAGTCCTCTCTCCTCCCCCATATCTGTATTTATTTATTTGTGATGGTATGTACTCATGAATTCCTACTTTGTCAATGGTTTATAATGCATTATTGTCCTTAATTATTTTGATGATCAAAGTGTCCAATATTTGATCACCAAAATAATTGATGCTGGCTGCAGGGTCGTTGTGGCATTCCCCTATCAGTTTTAGGGATACTGCCTGAGTTTCTAGCATAATAAGACAGTTCAGACTTATCATATTCTCTCCCTAAGCCAGCCCTGAAATCAGCAGCCAGGCGAGTAAACCTTTTGCCTTTTGGTTAGCACCAAGGGACTCTCCTAGCTAGCCTAATGCTTACTTAATCAACAAGTCAAGATATCACCTACTAATTACCAACACAAAGAGACTTTGCTTCTCTAGAATGGAAGAGAGAAAGTTTAGCTCATGGCCCCATGAACCATCATTCAATGCCTGGACACTTTGCTGGATTCGGTTTACAGCTTAACAATAATACTTTTCTATTCTCCACTTACATATACTACTATAATAAGACAATTCTTATATATACTAATATTTATTTTATTAGTATATACATGTATATATTTTCTCTTTAAGAAAATTAAAGATAAAAACTCTGTAGCTAGACTTTTAAGATTTAGTCTATGTTTCTCCTCAGCTTTATGTTTCAGAACACCTTTTTATCACACCGCTTCTGTATCTTTTGCTCCCTTAAGACTGTGGTACTAATATTTCTTCCAAACTGTTTCCCACATTGACCATGCACTTAGCCTTTTATTTCTGGTTCCTACCTATTTAAGGAACTATGGTGGTGCAGTGGTTATGTGCTTGGCTGCTAACTGAAAGGTCAGAGGTTCGAAACCACCAGCTGCTCCATGGGAGAAAGATGTGGCAGTCTGCTTCAATAAAGATTACAGCCTTGGAAAGCATATGGGGCAGTTCTACTCTGTCCTACGGAGCCGTTATGAGTCAGAATCACATAGGTGAAGAATTCTATGAGAAAAATATTAAATGATGCAGAAAGCATAAAAAGAAGATGGAAGGAATATACACAGTCACTATACCAAAAAGAATTGATCAACATTTAACCATTTCAGGAGGTACCATATAATCAGGAACTGATGGTATTGAAGGAAGAGGTCCAAGATGCACTGAAAGCACTGGTGAAAAACAAAGCTCTAGGAACTGATGGAATACCAATTGCAATGTTTCAACAAATGGATGCAGCACTGGAAGTGCTCACTCGTCTATGCCAAGAAATTTAGAAGACAGCTACCTGGCCAACTGCCTGGAAGAGATCCATATTTATGCCTGTTCCAAAGAAAGGTGATCCAATCAAATGTGGAAATTATTGAATAATATCGTTAATATCACATGCAAGTAAAATTTTGCTGAAGATCATTCAAAAGCGGTTACAGCAGTATATCAACAGGGAACTTCCAGAAATTCAGGCCAGATTCAGAAGAGGATGCGGAACCAGGGATAGCATTGTTGATGGCAGATGGATCCTGGCTGAAAACAAAGAATACCAGAAAGATGTTTACCTGTGTTTTATTGACTATGCAAAGGCGTTCGACTGTGTGGATCATAACAAATTATGAATAACATTGCAAAGGATGGAAATTCCAGAACACTTAATTGTGCTCACGAGGAAACTGTATATAGATCAAGAGGTAATCATTCTAACAGAACAAGGGGATACTGTGTGTTTTAAAGTCAGGAAAGAAGTGCATCAAGGTTGTATCCTTTCACCATACCTATTCAATCTGTATGCTGAACAAATAATCCAAGAAACTGGACTATATGAAGAAGAATGAGGCATCAGGATTGGAGGAAGATTCATTAACAACCTGCGTTACGCAGATGACACAACCTTGCTTGCCAAAAGTGAAGAGGACTTAAAGCACTTACTGGTGAAAATCAAGGACCACAGCTTTCAGTATGGATTATACCTAAACGTAAAGAAAACAAAAATCCTCACAACTGGACCGATAAGCAACATCATGATAAATGGAGAAAAGATTGAAGTTGTCAAGGATTTCATTTTACTTGGATCCACATTCAACACCCACGGAAGCAGCAGTCAAGAAATCAAAGGACACGTTGCACTGGGCAAATCTGCTGCAAAAGACCTCTTTAAAATGTTAAAAAAACAAAGATATCACCTTAAAGACTAAGATGCGCCTGACCCAAGCTATGGTGTTTTCAATTACCTCATGTGTATGTGAAAGCTGGACAATGAATAAGGAAGACCAAAGAATTGATGTTTTCGAATCATGGTGTTGGTGAAGAATATTGAATATATCATGGACTGCCAAAAGAATGTACAAATCTGTTGTGGAAGAAGTACGGCCAGAATGCTCCTTAGAAGCAAGGATGAAAGACTAGGACTCACATACTTTGGACATGTTATCAGGAGGGACCAGTCCCTGGAGACGGACATCATGTTTGGTAAAGTAGAGAGGGTCAGCAAAAAAGAGGAAGACCCTTAACAAGATGGACTGACACACTGGCTGCAACAATGGGCTCAAGCATAACAATTGTGAGGATGGCACAGGACAAGGCAGTGTTTTGTTCTGTTGTACATAGGGTGGCTATGAGTCGGAACTGACTCGAGGGCACCTAACAACAATGACATCATTTACATCCTAACATAAGCATTCTCTCTTCTCTGTAGCCTCTATGTTGCTCCTATTATTTGTGAACCACTCAGTACTCTATTCTAACACTCTCTCTGTTACAAACGTTTATTACTTGGCTTCTTGCTTTGTTCTAATTTATTTATAAATTAGTAAAATTACTAATCTATGAATTGCATTTTCTGAAGAACATGAATTATTTCAAAGCATGGAATATTTCTTATACTTCTGTGAATTTCCATCCTTGGAACATGGTACCTGTTCAATAAATAATTTGTTTAATAGTTTTGAGTAATACAATACAACGAATCAAAACATTTTTTTGGGAAGAACATTTTTGACTATAGTAGAACATACAGTCGCTTGGAAAAAACATGGTGTAACTGACACTCATATCAGAATTTAGTACAATGTATTATATAACCATGGGTAGGTTTATAGTTCTATTTTATTAAACCCTTAATTTAATACAGCTGGACAATTTGTGTTTAAATTAAACTGATGGAGAACCTTTCTGAACATAAAGGTACCCAAATTACACTTTAGTGGTTGTAATTTTTAAGCCTAAAAGGAATTTCAGAATGCCTTATTCCCCCTACCCATTTTCTCATTATACTTCTTTTAATCTCCTCTTATCTTCATATGTCGTTTTAGTATTTCTGAATCCTCTCTTATAGTCCATATCATTCTTCCTAATAGTAGCTTATCACGGGATTTCTTCAAAGATTACACAGTAATTTTCATCAACCTAGTAAGTTTTTAACCTCCCCTAATTTCTTTCTTTCTGTTTTCAAGTTTCTTATTCGATTCTTGACACTAAATCATTGTCATCACTCACTTTCACGTAGCCCTCATTTCCCAAATATCTCTAATGATTTCACTTCTCTTAAAAAGCTGCTCTGGAATCATGTTATAATGAGATAATTCCTTTGTTAATGGTTTATGGAACTTTACTAGGCAAATAAAAAAATGAAAATGCTAATTATTTATAACTGCAAATACAATAAATATTCAGTCTTCTATAGTCTAGGATAGTTTCTGAGATTATCAGATTGGAAAAAATAAGCCAAATGCCCCCCACATTTCCCCTGTTGCCCCTTAATACTTCGGTTTATTAGCTAGATAAAATGGTTTTATTTTTTAACATCAGACTCTAAATCTATCTTCTTTCTAATTCTCAGATTAATTAATTAAAGCTATTTCTTGTTTAACCCATTCAAAGGCTCCTCATTACCGACTTGAAATTACAAACTTCTTAGCATCCACTACTTTCCCCGGTTTTCATTCCTATGTAATTTTTCAACCTCATTTTCTTCAGCTCTCTTGCACATATGTAATGTTCCAGGCAATTTTTATTTGGTTTGACACATAGATTCCTTAGAACACACTATTGCCTCTCTCTAAAATATCTTCCTGGTAAATCACTTTCCTCTCGTTTGTCTTAGAAATTAGACAACATAGTGTAGTGGGATGGATATTGAGACATTTTAAAATTAGTGATCTTTAAATTAAAACTGTTTTTTTTTAATTCATTGGTTGGGTGGGCTTCAACAAATTTCTTAACTTCCTTGAGTCTTAGATTTCTTATCAAGAAAATTATGATAATATTTAACCACGAAGTATCATGAGGATTAGAGATAACTTGTGTAAAGCATCTTTCACTTAAAAGTGACCAATAGTTCCCTAATAGCATAACTTTGCTTCAGTTCTCCTTGCATTTTGAAGTCATAGCCTACTCATGTGGATTTTTTCCTTATTTTAGTCCCTACTGCCATTTTTCCAGTTATCCCAAAATAATTACAGCAAGTTTTCATTTGCATATTAATGGAAGATGCACGTCTTATTCATCATCCTCAGAGAATCTGTAATATACTAGTGGCTCAATAAATAAGCTAATGAAGAAAATTTGCTCTATTAAAATATTCGATACAAAACCACAGAGAATTGCAGTGAGACGTAAATAACAAAACATACACTCTCTGAAATGTACCAAAAGCGTAAATGTAATTTATCATTATTTAATTTATCAATATTTCATCATTTAAATGGCAAGTGCATATTTAAAATATCTGAAAAGCTCTTAGAACTATAGCGTTGGTGATAGTAGTTGAAATTGATTCAGGTCAAAATCATTCTCATATTCAAAAAAAAATTTCTCCTGAATTAAGTGAAATTGCTAATGGAAAACACATTATTTCAAGATCATTTTCTTAGCCCAAGCCTGAAATCAGATGTTCAGCTGGATCAATTATGTTCTAATTGCTCATTGCCCTTTGAATACATGAACAATAATTTGTTTTCAATGAAAATCACACAGGGTCAGTTAAATACAGTGGGTCCAACACACAGAGACACACACTCCGTTGTTGTTAGGTCCCAATGAGTCAGTTCCTACTGATAACCACCCCATGTACAAAAAACAAACACTGCCTGGTCTTGCGCCATCTTCACAATCATTGCTGTTCAAACCTATTATTGCAGCCATTGTGTTAATCCATCTCATTGAGGGTTTTCCTCTTTTTTTCCTGATGCTCTGTGTTACCAAGCATAATGTCCTACTCCAGGGACTAGTCCATCATAATAACATGCCCAAAGTACATAAGACAAAGTCTCCCCATCCTCCTTTCCAAGGAGCATTCTAACCGTATTTCTTTCAAGACAGATTTGTTAATTCTTCTTTCAGTCCCTGCGATATTCAATATTCTTGCCAACACCATAATTTAAAGGTACCAGTTCTTCTTTGGTTTTCCATATTCGCTATTCAGCTTTTGCATGCATATGAAGCAACTGAAAACACCATGGCTTGGGTCAGGTGCACCTTAGTTTTCTAAGTGACATCTTTGCTTTTTAACACTTTAAGGAGGTCTTCTGCAGCAGATTTGTCCAACACAATACATCCTTTGATTTCTTGACTGCTGCTTCCACGGGCATTGATTGTGGATCCAAGTAAAATGAAATCCTTGACAACTTCAATATTTTCTCCGTTTCTCATGATATTGCTTATTGGTCCAGTTGTGAGGATTTTTGTTTTCTTTATGTTGACGCTGCAGTCTTTGACATTCATCAGCAAGTGCTTCAAGTCCTCTTCACTTTCAGCAAGCAAGGTTGTGTCACTGCATACAGCAGGTTGTTAATGAATCTTGCTTCAATCCTGATGCTGCTTTCTTCTTCATATTGTCCTGCTTCTTGGATTATTTGCACAGCATATAGATTGAATAAGTATTGTGAAAGGATACAACACTGATGCAAGCCTTTCCTGCTTTTAAACCACTCAATATTCCCTTGTTCTGTTAGAATGACCACCTCTATTCTATGTACAGGTTCCTTATGAGCACAATTAAGTGTTCTGAAATTGTCATTCTTTGCAATGTGATCCATAATTTGTTATGATCCACATAGTCGAATGCCTTTGCAGAGTCAATAAAACACAGGTAAAAATTCTTCTGGTATTCTTTGCTTTCAGCCAAATCCATCTAACATTAGCAAAGAATCCCTCATTCCACATCCTCTTCTGAATCGGGCTTGAATTTCTGGAAGCTCCCTGTTGATGTACTGCTACAACCGCTTTTTAATTATCTTCAGCAAAATTTCACTTGCGTGTGTGATATTAATGACATTGTTCAATAACTTCCTCATTCTGTTGGATCATGTTTCTTTGGAATGGGCACAAATGTGGATATCTTTCAGTCAGTTGGCCAGGTAGCTGTCTTCCAAATTTCTTGGCATGGACAGTGAGTGCTTGCTGAGTGTCATCCTTTGTTGAAACATCTCAATTGGTATTCTATCAATCCTTAGAGCCTTGTTTTCTGCCAATGCCTTCAGAGCAGCTTGGACTTCATCCTTCAATACCAGCATTTCTTGATCATATGCTACTTCCTAAAATGGTTGAACATTGACCAATTCTTTGCAGTACAGTGACTCTGTGTATTCCTTCCATCTTCTTCTGATGCTTCTACCTTCTTTTAATATTTTCCCCCACAGAATCCTTCAACATTGTAACTCGAGGCTTGGATTTTTTTCTTCAGTTCTTTCAGGTTGAGAAACGCCAAGCGTGTTCTTCCCTTATGGTTTTCTAACTCGAGGTCTTTGCACATTTCATTATAATACTTTACTTTGTCTTCTCAAGCTGCTCTTTGAAATCTTCTGTTCAGCTCTTTTACTTCATCATTTCTTTCATTTGCTTTCACTACTGTACTTTCAAGAGCAAGTTTAAGAGTCTCTTCTGACATCCATTTTACTATTTACTTTCTTTCCTTTCTTCTTAGTGACCTTTTGCTATCTTCATGATGTCATCAAACATCTCTTCTGGTCTTCGGTCATTAGTGTTCAATGCGTCAAATCTATTCTTGAGATGGTCTCTACATCCGGGTAGAGATATATTCAAGGTCCTATTTTGGCTCTCGTGGACTTGTTTTAATTTTCTTCAGCTCCATCCTGAAGTTGCATATGAGCAATTGATGGCCTGTTCTGCGGTGGGACCCTGGCCTTGTTCTATTGATGATATTGAACCTCTCCTTTATCTCTTCCCATGGATGTAGTTAATTTGTTTCCTGTGAATTCCATCCAGTGAGGTCCACATGTATAGTCACCTTTATATTTTTGCAAAACGGTATTTGCAATCAATAGGTCATTGGTCTTGCATGATTCTATCATGCAAACTCTGGCATTGTTTATATCACCAAGGCCAAATTTTCCAACTACTGATCCTTCTTCTTTGTTTCCAACTTTACCATTCCAATCACCAGTAATTATCAATGCATCTTGACTGCATTTTTGATCAATTTCAGACTGCAGAAGTTGGTAAAAATCATCAATTTCTTCATCTTTGACCTTAGTGGTTGGTGTGTAAATTTGAATAATAGTTGTTTTTACTGATCTTCCTTTTAAGCTTATGGATATCATCCTGTCAATGTCAGCATTGTACTTCAGGATAGATCCTGAAACATTCTTTTTGACCATGAATATGACACTATTTCTCTTCAGTTTTTCATTCCCAGCATAGTTGATCATATGATTGTCTGATTCAAAATGACCAATACCAGTCCACTTCAGCTCACTAAAGCCTAGGCTACTGATCTTCAAGCATTCCATTTCATTTTTGACAACTTACAACTTTCCTAGATTCATACTTCATACATTCCATGTTTCAGTTATTAATGGATGTCTGCAGCTGTTTCTTCTCATTTTGAGTCATGCCACATCAGCAAATGAAAGTCCCAAAAGCTTTACTTCATCCATGTCATGAAGGTTGACTTTACTTTGAGGAGGCAGCTCTTTCCCAGTCCTATTTTGAGTGTCTTCCAACCTGAGGGACTCATCTTCTAGCAGTATACCAGCCAATGCTCTGCTGTTATTCATAAGATTTTCACCGCAAAAGATGTCTATTTTGCTGTTTTTCAATTTTAAATTATTTTCAAAAATCTACAGTCTTTAAGTTCTGAAATAAACAAAGATGATTCTGCCAAAATAGTACTATTGCTATGTTTTAGACTTATATTAATGAAGGCTATAATTATCAGAAATTTTTCAATTAAAAATTAACAAAATTCAACTCAAATTGGCTTTAGCCAGAAAGATAATTTTTTGACTCATATAAATGAAAATACCCAGGTACTCAAAAATATGTTGCAGGAATCAATCTTCATCTCTCCCTATGCTTTACTCTGTGTTGGCATCATTCTCAGTTAAGCTCAGGTTATGGCGGCAAAATTAGCTACCACAATTCCAACCTTACATTCTGCCTAATCAGCAATCCCTATAGCAAGACATAGTGTCTTTCCACAAGTGCCTTGTCTGGCCCTCATGGACCCAGCTTGGTTGATGTTCAAATCCAGAACCAGCCACTGAGACCAAGGTGACTGAACATTTTGATTACCTAAGCTTTCCTCATGAGACCTCTTATGTCATGGTTTGGTCCCAGAAATTGGGAGAAAAGTCATTCCCAAAGGAAAACTGGGATCCTAGAAGAAGGAAAAAGAAAAAAGAAAAAAAAAAAAAAAAAAAAAACGAGCTAAGGGATTCTGGCAGGTAAAAACACCTTCCTACCACAGAGACTCAATAGAGTTTAAGTCACCAACCCAAACTCAAAAAAAAAAATTTTTTTTAATAGTAGAGCAAAGGCAAACACATCCTCTGACCTAAGCAGCTCTTTCCTTTTAAGGACACACTGATAAAACAACACTGTATTTCTGTATTTAAGTCCTTATTATGATTATTGCTGTTGTTATATCTTTTAACTCTTTTTTATTTGTTATGCTTTGTCATAAACTGAGATTAGAGAGAGATATGGATAGAAACACACACACACACACACACACACACACACACTTCTTTGCAGAAAGTGGTTTCTATATAATCTAATGAACTAAGCACTAAGCTTTCTGCTGTGGTTATAATTGAAAACAAAACCCATTTAAAACAGTAACCCAGCTAAATAATTGGTAAGAAGCATGATGAATAGCTTGATATAAGTTGGTAATGAAACTTTGATTGGGTTAAGATAAAAGGTAATAACTTTTCATGGGGGAGAGAAGTATTAGGCTATTGTATAAGTAAATGTCCTTTTCTGGCCTCTATCAGTTGGGTAGCACAAAGACAAAGCAGTGAACCAAAGAGAAGATATTACTTTTTCACACTACTTAAACTAAGAACACAAGTTATATAATGCAAAATGACACCTGTGACTTGATTAATTTTTAAAGTCCTCACTGTATTCAAGAGCAAAAACATGCCTTAGAGTCTCAAAGCATTAAAGTCATGTTTGTATCTTAGGAAGCAAATTAAAGATTCTAGGTGAGTTAAAAAGACGTGCTATACTAAAGTCTCTGATAAAACTGGAGTTGGAAAAAGTAGTGATTTTTAGCAGTTAAAGTTTAATGAAAAAGGAATTAAACTAAAAATGAAATTTCTGGATCATATGCCAGACTTTTTTGCACAGTGGCTGTACCATTTTACATTCCCATCAGCAATGGATGACAGTTCCAGTTCCTCTACAACCTTGCCAACACCCGTTGTTTTCATTTTTTTGGCCATTGCCATTCTAATGAGGGTGAGGTGGTATCTCATTGTGATTTTGATTTGTATTTCCCTAATGGTTAATGAGGTTGAAGAGGTTTTGTTTTTACAGCTGTTATCACCTCCATCAGTGTCCCTGTGTTTTGTTTTAACCTCTTTAGCATCCCTACACTCAATTCTGTAGCTTATTTAACTTTACTGTCCCTTGAGTAATGCAAAGAAAATGAAAAGATTTTAATGGAGGGACCATTGTCTCTTTTATATTTTATGATAAGCTTCCCACAATCAATGCTGTCAGTATCTGTGAAGAGAGGAGAGCATTAGGACTTATGCTTGGAGTTCATCAATCTGCATATTTTTTGTCTATCTAAATAGTGGAAAGAATTTTTCCAAGCTAATCTACAGCCATTTGGGAATCAAGATACCTTGGTTCTAGTCCTTACTGTGTGATCTTGATAATCATACTTCCTTTTCTGGTCTTGGTTTCCTCAATTTTAAATTAAAAAATATAAAAGATGAATTCTAATATTTTTTTCAGCATTTGAGTTCATTCGTTTATTAAACTTTTTTTTTTTTTTTTAAATCACCCGTTAAGTGTTGTGAGCACTGTTCCAGGTTCTGGGGATACAAATGAGCAAGAAAGTCTGAATGGCCACATGCGAGTCATCTATACTCTTATGTGAGGAGACCAAGAAGAAATGAATAAACCAACGTGATATTTAGTGCTATGAGGAGAAGAAATGTTATAATTAGTCCATAAATTGGGTGGCTGCTACTTTATCTATCGTGTTCAGAGATGGCCTCTCTAAGGAGGTAGCATTTGAGTTGAAATCTGAATAGAAATAAAACAGCCAGCTGCACATTAGATGATTATGTGAGCAGCCTCATGTTTCAACTGCAAGCACTCAAATTTATTTCCCAAGTCCCTGACCCCTTCATTCAGAAGAAGCCACTCAACTTACCAGTGAGAACAGATACATCCTCCCTTTGCAGTTATTCCATTATTCTTCTTCACACACAGGGTTATGATTATGACTCATCATCTATTGGACAGACATCATACTGTAGAAGGAACAATAAAATTATGACTTGGTGACAGATTCACTTTACTGCCAAGGTATGTTGTAGTTCTCCACTAATTTCATTGTTTTTCCTCTTTCTGTCTGTCATTTTGCAGTAAGTAAACAAAACTGATGCTTTCAATGACAAGCAGTCACAATGAAAAGAAACAAACAAAAAGGCTTCTCTAGACCCTTTAAGTCCTGGCAGCTCAAATCTCAAGAAGTGTTTAAGGCCTTACTGTTCATTATCAAATGAAGGATGTGGAATATTAATAATAGTTTCTCTTGTTTTTCTACATCTTCTAAAATATGTCCCTCTGGTCAGCTTCCTTGTAACACACAACTAAGAGAAGCACAGAATGTATCCATAAACTACGTCTCTGAAACTTTCATTAGCAGCCCTGGTGGTGCAACAATTAAGCATTCAGCTACTACCCAAAGGCTGGAGGTTCAAACCCACCCAGCAGTTCGCAGGAGAAAAGACCTGGTGATTTGTTCCCTTAAAGATTACAGCCATGAAAACCCTATGAGGCAGTTCTACTCTGTTACACTGGGTGGCTAGAAGTCGAAAATTGACTCAACAACACCTAACAAAAAACAACTGAAAGAAGAAATCAGAAAACTGAGAATGAAGGAAAACAAGCATAGTTTATTTATGTGTGTTTTATGAATGGAAAGTATGCAGAACATGAGAACAAATAATTACATTGTGGTGGTTACTAAATAGGTCTAACAAGACATATTTTGTTGGGTCCTCAGCAATGTGTATTATACCTTATAATGAGCATCATGATTTGTTCTTGGGATGTCCTAAATCAGAAGGACAACAACAAAGAAGCTCAAACCAAATAAAGCAGGAATAATGAGGAAAAGAAAAACGAGAAAGGGAGAATAAGGTACACACTGGGAAAGGTGAAAGAAACATTTTTTTAAAAATCTATGCCCTGAAGCTTCTAAAAGAACAATAAAATCATCAAATCCAAGTATAACAGAAAGATGGAATGTTTGAAGTCCTCACAATCAAATGGGAATTAAGATTCATGGACCATATATGCACAACGCTGAGTAAAGCTCGTATTTATTAAATACTATCGACTCAACAGCAATGGGTTTGGTTTTGGTATGTGCTACATAGTAAGTACATAGGAGCCCTGTTGGCCTAGTGGTTAAGAGCTCAACTGCTAACCAAACAGTCAGCCGTTGGAATCCACCAGCTGCTCCTTGGAAACTCTATGGCGCAGATCTATCCTCTCCTGTAGGGTCTCTATGAGTCAGAATCGACTTGAAGACAAAGGGTTTGGTTTTTGGTTTATGTGCTACATAAAGAGTCCTTTTGCTGTGCAAATAGTTAAGTGCTTGAGTACTTGCTGAAAGGTTGGTGGTTCAAAGCCACTCAGAGGCACCTTGGAAGACAGCCTTGGTGATCTGCTTCTGAAAGGTCACAGCCTTGAAAACCCTATGAAGCAGTTCCACGCTGCACATGAGTCGGAATCAACTCCAGGGCAATTGCAACAACAAAAACACTGTGCTACATAATATGCTAAGAACATTCAAATGCATTCTTATTTAACACTTACAGCTCTTTGAAATATGCATTATAATTGTGTCTCTGAGAATGTGGGTGATTTTCTTAAGTGCTTATAGTTGGCAAGTGATAAAAGCAAGACATGAGAGCAGATTTCTTTCTCTCTAGAGTTTGTTTTTCTTGATATACTCTGCTGTCTCTCAGTGAAAGATCTCTCATCTCTAGGACAACCCAAGCCTATCTGAACCTGAAGCCATTTTGAGAGTCAGTTACTCAGCTTCAACTTCAACTTGTAACAGAGTCAGTGGCCTCCAGGGAGACAATGTTGAATTTGACAGCACAATCAGTACCCTTCCAGAACTTACATCTAACAGATTCACCTAGAGGTCATAGTATTTGGATAAGAGAACTTCAAAGGGGTGGTAGCAGTGTGGTGGTAAGGGGAATCATTTAAGCAAATGTGATATAATATCTAAGCATATCATTAATGAGAAATGGGTCAAAATGTAGAGTTAAATATGATCTGATTGTGAAAATGATTTTGAAAGACTTATACTAGACATATAAGTGGTAAAGAAACATATTGGCTTAAATAATAACATGAGTTTCAGTCCTCTTAAATCCTTAAATTTGTTCTAGGATAAGAATAAGTTATTTGGAGAGAAATGTCTTTAAACTTCAAAAAAATCTCAGCACGTGACCTTGCATATTCGCAACGGGGAAAATATATGGAAAACATAGTATTGACTTTTTAAAATACGCAACAATCTGGATTTCTGATTAAATATAGAAAAAGCACATCTAAATAAATGATTATTTAGATCAAGACAATATCTGTAGTATGGAAGTAGAAAATAATATTTCCATAATAATAATAATAATATTTCTAATTAGGCTTATGAATTAGCACCAAAACCTTGTGTACTTATTACTTACTTAAAAAGAGTCATATGTTTTTTCTCTGACTATACACCCTTTAAATTCAACTCTCATTTCAAAACTCCACATAATTCTGTTGTCATTTACTCTTCACCTTTCAGTGTGTTCCACCTAAAGATTTTCCCAAGCAATAACAAGAAATTTAAGAAGGTAAATGTAGTGGTATCTAAAGATGTGTTATAGACCAGATTGGGTTGTTGCTGATAATAAAGGAGAGATAATAATATATCTAATAATTACAATATCTAGAAAAAGTACATTAAAAAATAATTTTGAGGCATGATAGGAGTAAAAATAAACTATTCACAACATAATAGTATTTTCTGGTATTAGGAATAATTAGGCCAAATGCTTCACAGGAAGTATAAAATGGATTAAGCAAGACGCAAAGGATCATGCGTCATGTGTTATATAGTTCTTCCATATAGTTATATAGGCTTATTATATAATCAAATGCAGTAGTGAAGTGATTCAATTTACCAAAGAATTTTAATTTTATTAATTTATAAATTTATTGGTTTACTTATAGTGATTCTAATCAAAGAACAAGAGCTCTGGTGGTGCAGCTACTCAAGAGCTTTGCTGCTAACC
The DNA here is from genome assembly GCA_030035585.1 of Dugong dugon. NCBI lineage: Eukaryota > Metazoa > Chordata > Mammalia > Sirenia > Dugongidae > Dugong > Dugong dugon. Next base: position 111,780,479 of record CM057467.1, read on the forward strand.
AACAGGCTGGTGGTTCAAATCCACCAGCTTCTCTGTGAGAGTAAGATGTGACTGTCTGCTTCCCTAAAGATTACAGCCTTGGAAACCCTATGCAGTAGTTCTACTCTGACCTATAGGGTCACTATGTGTCGGAATTAACTCGATGGCAATGAGTTTTTTTTTAATGGGTTAATCAAAGACTGGTTAGTTTTATTTAAATGATTCCCTATGCATAAATACATTGGGCTTTAGATATTTTAGAATTAAAATATTCCATACATTCTCACTTACTCTGACCAAATTGGGTTTCTTACCCAAACGTGAAAGGTCTCTAGGTGGTATAAACCGTTTCTGCACCACTGCTAACCTAAAGGTTGGTGATTCGAACCCACCTAGTTTTATTGCAGAAGATAGGCCTGTTGATCTGCTTTCATTAAGATTATAGCCAAGAAAGCCCTATGGAGCAGTTCTACTCTGTAATACACGGGGTCATCATGAGTTGGCATTGATTCAATAGCAACCAACAACAACCCAAACATGAACTCAACTGCAAGGATAACTACTGTCTTAGACTGGGCTCTCTAAAGAAGCAAAACCAGTAAAGCGTGTAAATATATAGAGAGAGATTTATATCAAGGAAATGGCTCACAGGGTTGAAGAGGCTGGAATGTTCCAAGTCTGTGGGTCAGGATAGAGGCTTCAGCTGATTCACATAGCAGCAGAGGCTGGCGAACCCAAGATCAGCAGGTCAGAGAACAAGGCGATTGCTCACAGACTATAAAGATCAATAAATCCCAAGATCAGCAGGCAGGCAAGACTGCAGGTAAGCTGCTAGGTCAAGTCCCAACAACCAGAGATCAGATGAACAGGAGGTAGCTACAGGATCCAGCATGAGTAAAAAACCCTGGAGCCTTGCCAGAACATCTGACTATATTCAATGCAGGCCACACGTCCAAGGAAATTCCCTTTCAGCTAATCAGCAACTCATAGCAGATCCCATCATGGGGGTGATCACATATCAAATCTCAACAGGAAAGTGATCACAACATTATATGACTGACAAAACACGAAGAATCATGGCCCAGCCAAGCTGACGCACAATTTTAACCATCACAACCACTATGAAGGTTCTTGGAAACTATAATTGACAAAATAACAAAAAAACAAACTTGTTGCTTGCAAGTGGATTCTAACTCACAGTAACCCTATAGGACAGAATAGAACTGCCCAATAGGAATTCCAAGGCTGCAATCTTTATGGAAGCAGACTGCCACATCTTTTTCCTGTAGAGTGGCTGGTGGGTTTGAACCACTGACCTTTCAGTTAGCAGCCAAGCCCTTAACTTCTGTGCCACCAGGGCTTCAACTGCAAAATATTGAGGCTTATTGAGAATTATTAAGGAAGACCAAAGAAGAATTGATGCCTTTGAATTATGGCATTGGTGAATAATATTTAACATACCATACACTGGTATGAACAAATCTGTCTGGGAAGAAGTACATCCAGAATGCTCCTTAGAAGCAAGGATGGTGAGACTACATCCCACATACTTTGGACATGTTATCAGGAGAGACTAGTCTCTGGAGGAAGACATCATGCTTGGTGAAGTAGAGGGTCATAGAAAAAGAGGAAGATCCTCAACAAGTTGGATTTACACAATGGCTGCAACAATGGGCTCAAACATAGCAAGGATTGTGAGGATGGCACAGGACGGGCAGTGTTTCATTCTACTGTACGGAGGATTCCTCTGAGTCGAAAAAGACTCAACGGCACAAAACAACAGCATAGAGAATCCTGGCCATGAACTAAAAGCTCTATACCAGATTTGCATTGAGCTTGCTTTTTAGTTGAAGTTAAGTTTCTTCCTCACAGAGCTACCAAGAAATTACAATACAAACTGTAAATGGGTGCCAAATAGTCTGCTAAAAAAAAAAAAAAAATGTTACTGAAAACTCCATGATGTCTTTGGGATGCAATCCACTTTAGTTTTATAGCAAAAGTCTGAATTATATTTGTTTATTTTTCTTAGAGCTGGGTGGTTAAATCTAGCTATAAATGTGATTGGCTAATTACCTTTGCAAACATTCCCTGTTGCAAAGAGAATAATAAGTTATGCTGTATAAAAGCAGAGAATGTTGATTTTAATTTACCCTTTCTAGATTTCTTGAGAAAGCCGGTAGATGGAATTTTAAAACATTTTTTAAGGTGGTATATTATTTTGTGTGTGTGTGTGTGTGAAATTCCTGTATGTTTTATCTGATCTTTATATGATCCTCATATTCAGGAGAGAGGCAGATACTTCCGGCAATACTCTTCCTGCTTTCTCTCAGATCCTGAAGAGGATGATGACATTGTCCTAGAGAACTCAGGTGTGGAAGATAAGTCACAAATCCTTGTTGAGAAATTCATACAAAGATAAAACTTTGAAGAATTATTCAACTTTTAGCTTCAGAGAAATCATATGTCAAGTAATTATCACAGTCCATGTGTTAGTTTGCCTTCCTCTCCAACTAGACATTAAACCCCTTCCATACAGAAACATTTCTTTAACTTCATAAAAAGTGGCATTTAATTCATTATTTTAATACCTAATATTACTAGTAGGGAGCCCTGGTGGCACGGTGGTTAAAAACTCAGCTCCTAACCCAAAGGTAGGGGACTTGAACCCACCAGCTGCTCCGCAGGAGAAAGGTGTGGCACTCTGCTTCATTAAAAATTTACAGCCTTGGAAACCCTATGGAGGAGCTCTACTCTGCCCTAAAGGGTCACTACAAGTTGGAATAGACTCGAAAGCAATGGTTTTTTATTACTAGAGGAGTCACTGGGTGGCGCAAATGGTTAAGTGCTAAATCACTAGACGAATGGTTGACGATTCGAACCCACCGAGAGACACCTTGGAAGAAAGGACTGACAATCTGCTTCCCAAAGGTCACAGCCTCGAAAACTCTATCGAGTGTAGTTCTAATCTGCACACATGGGGTGGCCATGAGTCAGAGCAGACTTGATGGCAACTAACAGCAACAATTATTACTAGAATATAAATTCTATGAGGGAAGGACTGTTTTTTTTTTCATTTCTGTTTATTGTTTAATCCCACTACCTAGAACAAAGATATATATTAAGTATTCAATAAATATATTTGTCTCAATGAATAATAAGAATTACTACTATGTATTAAACAAAATTTCCCAAAAAGAGTCTAACCATTTGACCAATATTGTTTTATTTCTTTCTCACAGCTCTCTGTGAGGTAGGTATGACTCATTACCATGTGAAGTAACCAGTGCTTGGAGCAGATAAATAACTTGTCCAAAATCAGATGGTTTGGGCATTCTGAAGCCAGGTTTAAAGCTATGTCTGTTTAACTATGAATCCTGTGATTCTAAACAGTATGATATTGCCTCGAATACGAACACTCTACTTGCTTAATAAAATGTGTTCCCCCATTACTTATTTCCTTCCCACTCACATAATTAGCAGTGTGTGTAATAGATGCTCAGTAATTTCTTACTGGATTCAGTGTATCGTACATATTTTGTGTGCTTTTATAAAAGGATGTGAAATTTGGCAAATTGTCTTAGAACAGTGTTTTGCAGTAGAGCAGGTGTTTTAAAAATATTTACTGAATAAATGAATAAAAAGAAAAAAAGTGTAAATGTTTAAAAAGTTTTTGTTGCTTTCATGGCAGCCTTGTTCTTCTCTGGCATAAGCTGTCAGCTTCCCTTATTTAGCACTTAGTTTACCAATTAGGGTGCATTTAGCTGCAAGTAACAGAGTGCCCAAATAACAATGGCTTAAGAGCTGATGACATAATTTTCATTTAAGCACTCAGAAAATATATACAAATACTTATAATCTTTCTTTATTCTCTGCCATTATAAGCATGTTAAAATATTTTCTGCTGTTCATTAGCTTGTCATGGCATGATTAGAATATGGTTGAAGAAGCTCCATGTTTCATTAACCTTATTGAGTCATGTTCAGTATAGGAAGATGAGGGTAGAACATTTTTTATTTTCTTTATATCAGGGTTCAAAATCCGTGCGAGGAATTTCCACTTCTCCAACCAAACACCAAAGATTCCCCATTACATTAATTGACCAAAGCTGGACTACATATCCACCTTAAACCACACTTGCTTGCCAATTGGAATCACAACGCAATTATAAGCTCAAACATTGTTTATCCTATGTAACTGGTGGAGGAAATTATTTTCCCTAACCTTTTCTTTGCCAGAAAAAAATTGGGGAGGTAGGGAAAAATGGCTTTTGGTAGTCAGTCATCATGACACATTTTATTCAAAGTCAAGATGCCAATCTCATTTCCACACATTCTTTAAGGAATGAATACGTCATTATTTAGTTAAGTTTACTCAGGTATTCCCAACTTTCAGTGCATTTTTTTTTTATTTTTTTCATATTTTATTGTACTTCAGGTGAAGGCTTACAGAACAAATAGTTTCTCATGAAACAGTAGTACACATGTTATTTTATGACACTGGTTAACAACCCCACAACATATTAACCCTCTAATTTCTTAACCTTTTTTTTTTTTTTTTGGTGAAAATACACATAGCCAAAGAGACACCGTTCAAAAATTTCTGCATACACAGTTCAGTGACATTGACTACGCTCTTCCAATTGTGCTGTTATTTTCACTTAAGATGAAGGCTTGCAGAACAAAATAGTTTCTCATTTAACAGTTACTACAAATGTTGCCCTATGACAATGGTTAACAACCTCACAAAAAAACAACAATATCCTTACTCAACCTCGGGTTCCCTATCACCAGCTTCCTTGTCCCCTTCTGCCTTCGGGCCCTTGTCAGTGGACTCCTGTACCTCGTTAGTCTCATTTGGTTTTACCGGGCTGTCCACTCCCAGGCTGAACAGTGAATCTCGGAGGTAACTTCACCACTGAACTAAAAGGGTGTCTGGGGGCCTTACTCTCGAGGTTTCTCCAGTCTCCTTTAGGCCAGTAAATCTGTTTTTTGTTTTGTTTTGTTTTGTTTTAATTAGAATTATGTTCTACATTCTTCTCCAGCTCTGTCCAGACCCCTCTGTTGTGATCCTGGTCAGAGCAGTCAGTGGTGGTAGCCGGGCACCATCTACCTGTACTGGACTCAGTCCGGTGGAGTCCTTGGTAGCTGTGGACAATTAGTCCTTCAGACTAATCTTTTCCTTGTATCCTCTTCTCTTCATTCTCGCCTTGCTCCCGAAGGGATGAGACCAGTGGAGTATTTTAGATGGATGCTCACAGGCTTTTAAGACCCCAGACACTACTCACCAAGGTAGAATGTAGAGCATTGTCTTTATAAGCTGTGTCATGCCAACTGAGCTAGATGTTCCCCGAAACCATGGTCCCCACAGCCCTCCACCCAGCAATTCAGTCCCTCAGGGAGTTTGGATGTGTCTATGGGGCTTCCACGACCTTTCTTTGTACAGGTTGTGCTAGTTTCCCCTGTATTGTGTACTGTCTCACCCTTCACGCAAGATACCACTTATCTGTTATATATTTAGTATTTCCCCCCGACCCCTCCCATCCCTGGTAACCAACAGATTGTTACATTTTGGGTGTGAACTTTTTCATGGGTTTTTGCAATAGAGGTCTCATACCATATTTGTCCTTTTGTGATTGACTTATTTCACTAAGCATAATGTCCTCCAGTTTCATCCATGTTATGAGATGCTTCACAGATTCATTGTTGATCTCTCTCGTTGCATACTACTCCATTGTGTGTATGTACCATAGTTTGTTTATCCATTCATCTGTTGATGGGCGCCTACGTTGTTTCCAACATTTTGGTATTGTGAACAATGCTGCCATGAACATAGGTGTGCATATGTCTGTTCGAGTGACGACTCTTATTTCTCTAGGATATATTCCTAGGAGTGGGATTGCTGGATTGAATGGTATGTCTATTTCTAGTTTTCTGAGGAAGCTCCATATCATTTTCCAAAATGGTTGTATCATTTTGCATTCCCACCAGCAGTGCATAAGAGTTCCCATCTTCCCGCAGCCCCTCCAACATTCGTTACTTCCAGTGTTTTTGATTTGTGCCAGTAATACCGGAGTGAGATGGTATCTCATTGTAGTTTTAAATTGCATTTCCCTAATGGCTAGTGATCACGAGCATTTCCTCATGTGTCTCTTGGCCTTTTGAATGTCTTCTTTGGTGAGGTAACTGTTCATTTCTTTTGCCCATTTTTTAATAGGATTATTTGTCTTTTTGTTGTAGAGGTGTTGGATTTTCCTGTAGATTATGGAGATTAGACCTTTGTCTGACTTGAACTGTCCAAAAATTTTTTCCCAGTCTGTAGGTTCTCTTTTGACTCTTTTGGTGAAGTCTTTTGAAGAGCATAGGTGTTTTATCTTTACAAGATCCCAGTTATCTAGCTTATCTTGGGTTTTGTGCATTGATGGTTATGGTTTGTATCCTGTTAATGCCATGTATTAAGGCCTGAAGTGTTGGTCCTATTTTTTTTTCCATGAACTTTATAGTTTTAGGCTTTATATTCAGGTCTTTGATCCACTTTGAAGTAGTTTTTGTATATACGGTGTGAGGTATGGGTCCTGTTTCATTTTTTTGCAAATGGAGACCCAGTTTTCCCAGCACCGTTTGTTAAAAAGACTGTCTTTTCCCTATTTGATGGACTTTGGGCCCTTGTCGAAGCTCAGGTGACTGTAGGTGGATGGATTTACATCTGGGTTCTCAATTCTATTCCATTGGTCAATGTATCTGTTGTTGTATCAGTACCAGGCTGTTTTGACTACTGCAGCTGTATAGTAGGTTCTGAAGTCAGGTACTGTGAGTCCTCCAACTTTATTCTTCTTCTTCAGTAGTGCTTTACGTATTCGGGGCTTCTTCCCTTTCCATATAAAGTGAATGATTAGTTTTTCCATCTCTTTGAAGAATGTTGTTGGTATCTGGATCGGGATTGCGTTGTATTTGTCAATTGCTTTGGGTAGAGTTGACATTTTCACAATGTTGAGTCTGCCTATCCATGAGCATGGTATGTTTTTCCATTTATGTAGATCACCTTGGGTTTCATGCAGTAGTGTTTTATAGTTTTCTTTGTATAGGTCTTTTACATCCCTGGTCAGATTTATTCCTAAGTATTTTATGTTTTTAGGGGCTATTGAAAATGGTATTGATTTCCTGATCTCCTTTTCATCGTTCTCCTTACTGGTGTATAGGAATCCAACTGATTTTTGAATGTTTATCTTTTATCCTGCTACTCTGCTGAATCTTTCTATTAGTTCCAGTAGATTTCTCATGGAGTCTTTTGGGTTTTCTGTGTATAGTATCATATCATCTGCAAACAGGGACAGTTTAACTTCTTCATTACCAATTTGGATGCCCTTGATTTCTTTTTATTGCCTTATTGCTCTAGCTAGAACTTCCAGCACAATGTCAAATAGGAGTGGTGATAAAGGGCATCCTTGTCTTGTTCCTGTTTTCAAGGGGAATGTTTTCGCCCTCTCTCCATTAAGAATGATGTTGGCCATTGGTTTTGCATAGATGCCCTTTATTATGTTGAGAAATTTCCCTTCTATACCTATTTGATTGAGAGTTTTTATCAGGAATGGGTGTTGGACTTTGTCAAATGCCTTTTCTGCGTCAATTGATGTGATCATGTGATTCTTTTCTTTCCTTTTATTTATGTGGTGGATTACGTTGATGGATTTTCTAATGTTGAACCACCCTTGCATACCTGGTATGAATGCTACTTAGTCGTGGTGTATTATTTTTTGATAGGATGCTGAATTCTATTGGCTAGAATTTGGTTCAGAATTTTTGCATCTATATTCATGAGAGATATTGGTCTATAATTTTCTTTTTTTGTGACATCTTTGCATGGTTTTGGTATCAGCGTTATGCTGGCTTCATAGAATGAATTTGGAAGTGTTGCTTCCTCTTCTATGCTCTGAAATAGTTTGAGTAGAACTGGTAGAAGCTCTTCTGTAAATGTTTTGTAGAATTCTCCAGTGAAGACATCTGGGCCAGGGCTTTTTTTGGTTGGGAGTTTTTTTATTACCTTTTCAATCTCTTCTCTTGTTATGGGTCTGTTCAGATTTTCAACATCACTTTGTTGTAGTTTGGGTAGGCCGTGTGTTTCTAGAAATTTAACCATTTCCTCTAGGTTTTCAAAATTTGTTGGAGTATAGTTTTTCATAATATTCTGTTATAATCCTTTGTATTTCAGTTGTATCTGTTGTAATGTCCCCCATTTCATTTCTTATTTGGGTTTTTTGCGTCCTCTCCTGCTTTTCTTTTGTCATTCTGGCCAGTGGTTTGTCAATTTTGTTGATTCTTTCGAACAACCAACTTTTGGTTTTGTTGATTCTTTCTATCATTTTTCTATTCTCTATTTCATTGATTTCTGCTCTGATCTTTACTATTTCCTTTCTTCCTGTGGTTGTAGGCTTTTTTTGCTGTTCTCTTTCTATTTGTTTGAGTGCTGTAGTTAATGTTTTAATTTTGTCCCTTTCTTCTTTTTTGATATGTGCATCTATTGCTATAAATTTTCCTCTGAGGACTGCTTTTGCTGTGTCCGAATGGTTTTGGTAGGATGTGTTTTCATTCTCATTTGATTCTTGGAATTTTTTGATTCCATCTCTCATTTCTTCTATTACCCACTGATGTGTAAGCAGGGTATTATTCAGTTTCCATGTAGTTGATTTTTTTTCCTTGCTCTTTGTATTGTTAATTTCTACCTTGATGGCATTGTGGTTAGAGAAGATACTTTGAATTATCTCAACGTTTTCGATCTTGTTGAGGATTGCTCTGTGGCAGAAGATGTGGTTTATTCTGGAGAATGTTCCATGTGCATTGGAAAAGAATGTGTACTTTGCAGCGGTTGGATGGAGGGCTCTATATATGTCTATGAGGTCAAGTTGGCTGATTGTGCCCTTTAGGTCTTCTGTATCTTTGCTGAGTTTCTTCTTACTTGTTCTGTCCTTTACAGAGAGTGGTGTGTTGAAGCCTCCTACTATTATTGTGGAACTCCCAATTTCTCTTTTCAGTGTTGTTAGAGTTTGTTTTATGTATTTTCCAGCCCTGTCATTGGGAGCGTAGATGTTTATTATGGTTATGTCTTCATGATGGATCATCCCCTTAATCATTATATAGTGTCCTTCTTTGTCTTTTATGGTAGATTTTGTTTTAAAATCTATTTTATCTGAGATTAGAATTGCCACTCCTGCTCTTTTTTGGTAGTTGTTAGCTTGATATATTTTTTTCCAACCTTTGACATTTAATAAATTCACATCTTTGTTTCCAAGGTGTGTCTCTTGTAGACAGCATATTGATGGATCCTGTTTTCTTATCTATTCTGTGACTCTCCATCTCTTTATGGGTGCATTGAGTCTATTTACATTCAGTGTAATTATTGATAGATCTGAGTTTGTTGCTGTCATTTTGTAGTGCTTTTTGTTGTGGTGCTGAAGTTTTCTTTGTTCTTCTTACTCTCTTGTGCTGAGTTACTTTTGTGTGTGGATTTTGTGTTCATTTCTTTTCTTTTGTAGGTTTTGTTTTTGCTGAGACTTTATGTTTTTCGTCTTTATTTTTATGAGTTGGTTTGTTAACTTTCTTTGTGGTTACCATGAATTTTACCCTTATCTTTCTAAGTTTGAAGCAGTCTACCCTTACTTGGTATCGCCTTGCCTTCCTCTCCATTAGAAGGTTCTATACCTATGCCGTTTATTCCCTCTTTCATTGTTTTGATGTTGTTGTCATCCATCGATTCACTGCTCTGATTCCCTGTTGTATTTCTTTTGGTTTTGGATAGTCCTCGAGAGTTCATTTCCTAGATTGGTATCTGGCTCATACGATCCTGCGTCCTAGGTTCTGCCTGTGGGCTGAAGCTGTTTGTCCTCAGATCAAAGAACTCCCTTTAATAATTCTTGTAAGTCTGGTTTGACTTTCACATATTCCCTTAATTTCTGTTTATCTGGAAATGACCTAATTTCACCATCAAATCTGAATGAGAGTTTTGGAGGATATATTATTCTTGGCTGACAAGTTTTTTCCTTCAGGATCTTATATATGTCATCCCATTGCCTTCTTGCCTGCGTGGTTTCTGCCGAATAATCTGAGCTTAGTCTTATTGTTTCTCCTCTGTATGTGACTTCTTGTTTTTCACGAGCTGCTCTCAGGATTCTTTGTTTGTCTTTGGTTTTGGCGAGTGTGAATATGATATGCCTTGGTGATTTTCTTTTGGGTCTCTTCTATATGGGGTTCATTGAGCTTCTTGGATGGCCAGCTTTTCATCTTTCATGATATTGTGGAAGTTTTCTGTCAGCAGATGCTCAATGATCCTCTCTTTGTTTTCAGTTTTCTCCCCCTGTTCTGGAATGCCAATCACTCGTACATTTTTGCTTTTAATTGTGTCCCACATAATTCTCAGGGTCTTTTCATTTTTCTTTGTTCTTTTTTCTGAGTTTTCCTGAAACAGAGTTGTATCCAAGTGTTTGTCTTCAATTCCACTGATCCTCTCTTCCACGGTTTCAAATCTGCTTCTCAGCCCTTCTATGACATCATCCATTTCTGAAATCTTGTTGTTTATCTTTGGATTTCTAATTGTTGTTTTTGTATAATCTAGTTGTGAATTTATTTTGGCCTTTTTTTCCTGCATCATCTTCTTGAATTCTTCCAATTTTTTGTCTGTATTTTTCATGAATTTGTCTATTTTTTTCTCTTGTTTGTCAGCTTTTTGCCTCAGTTCTTGGAAAATTCCGAGTATTAGAGATTTGAATTCCCTATCAGGTACTTCTAGTGCATTTTCTTCCACAGAAGAGTCATCTGGTGTTTTAATTTGGATGCCTACTGGAACCATCCTGTCCTGTTTTTGTAAATGTTTTGATATTGTTTCCTGTTTTCCCAGCATTCAGTAGTTATTTCTCTCGTTTATTGATTGTAGATTTGTTTGTTTCATCCCTTTTTTTAAAAAGAAAAAAATTTGAGCATTTCCGAGCAGGCAGACTGCGTGCTCTTTGTTGTTTGCTCATCTGTGTGCTCAATACTTTTCTCCTCCTTCTCCAACTGGCAGGTTCAGTCACTCAGATATGGTACAGCAGGGCAGGTCTAGCTGAAGAGGAGCCACTGGGATGGGTTGTTTGTGGCACTCACTACAGCCTCCAGGGCAGGTCGGTAATCCGTTCTGGGCAGGTTCCAGTAGGCCATGCCTGCACTGCTTGGTGGTGTGATGTTAAGCACACGGTGCAGGTAGGCAGGATGCAGTGGGGAGATGGTTATGTGTAGAGCTAAGTGGCTGTTTTGTCTCCCGCTGGACGCTCTGTGAGGCTGCTTTCTCACACCCCCTTTTTCTGGTCTCTGATAGGCGTCCAAGATGGTGGATCCGCGCTGCATTAGCTGGTAGGGGACCTCTGCATGAATCTCTCCTTGCTCTCCATTCTCTGTCAGTATTCTCACTCCATTTGGTGCTCAGCTGAGTTCTTTATCTCTTCATTTGATGTTCTAGGGTTTCAGGATTGTTGCATTCTCTGTTTGGCTTAGTTTTTCGGATCTTTGCTGTGGAGGGACAGTGTGGTGCTTCTGCCTAGAGCGCCATCTTGCTGGAACTTCAGTGCATTTTAATTAAGAAATTACATCATATACGAGTTGCAGGCAGAGCCTGTGTTTTCACAGACTACATTTAACTCATTATATGCCCTCAACATAATGTGTAGAAACAATTTAAAAAGAAGATTAGTTAGATTGTAAAAGTTAGATTTTAAACCAGGGATCTTGACTAAATAAAACAGAACAACATACAACTTGGAAAGGCAAATACACACCTACTAATGTCCATGGGGAAACCCTGGTGGCGTAGTGGTTAACTGCTGCAGCTGCTAACCAAGAGGTCAGCAGTTTGAACCCACTAGGTGCCCCTTGGAAACTCTATGGGGCAGTTCTACTCTGCCCTATAGGGTTGCTATGAGTCGGAATCAACTCAACAGCAATGGGTTTGTTTTTTTTTTGGTTTAATGTCCATGGACGAGATGCTTTTTCCAAAACAGTAAAAAAAAAAGGAAAACCCACTTCCATCCAGTCGATTCCAACTCATAGTGACCCCACATGGTTTCCAAGGCTATAAATCTCTACAGAAACAGACTGCCATATATTTCTTCTGCAGAACTACTGGTGGTTTTGAACCTCCAATCTTTTGGTTAGCAGTCCATTGCTTTGACCACTGCGACACCAGGGCTCCTTTATAAAAGGGTAGTGACCCTTAATCCTGAGTCCTTGGGTGGTGCAAACGGTTAACCTACTTGGCTGCTAACCAGAAGGTTGGAGGTTCAAGCCCACCTAGTGGTGCCTTGGAAGAAAGACTTGGTGATCTACCACCAAAATATCAGCCATTAAAAACCTAATGAAGCACAGTTCTACTCTAACATACATGAGTCAGAGACTCCACAGTGACTGTTTTTTTGTTTTTTAACCTTAATCCACAAGAAACTTGGTAAGAAAAGTATTATTATTCAAAATTTGCACTTGAGAAATCTTGGAGAGACTGACTAAGTAAAGATCATTCTACTGTTTACTATTCGTTCAGTTATTCCACTTCCCATTCAACTGAATCTGAATCTGAAGTGCATTTTTTATCCACTCTACCAACCTACCTGTATGGGGAACAAAACTTAGTCACACTACTAGCCACCATGGACAACTGCTCTGGGATTTCTTATTTGCAAACAACAGGTCAACAACAACCTCAAACTTCCTAATTTTATTTGCTTCTGAAATAGTTATGACAGAAACTGGCTCAGCTATGACGAAGCTGAGAATTCCAAAGTACTCCCAACTTGTGCCAGGGATAGGGATGGACTAAGGTGGAGGGGTGGGGAGTAGTAATCATTTTCATCAACATATCAATGCGGTAACTGTTGGCTACACAAAACCAATTTTATTTCCTCAGCCCAGTTCCTTGGCAACATCTTCCCAACACAGTTTCTTGTCACGGTGGTTTCCCACAGTGTTAACATGTGTTTATATTGGCCTTGGACTGGTATGCGATCTTTCTGCTAGTTTGTTCTCCACTCACCTTTTCTTTCTCCAAGGGAGAAAAGGAAGGATTATTCAAGAGGCTAGACTCAAGCTAAGTAGGGCAAAACAGTTCCACTCAGATATGCGGTAAAGAAATGATTCAAGTCATTTCCTTCAATCAAAAAGATCAGATCATGCTTATGTCCTAATTTTGCTGTTCTTATTTTGAAATCTTTGGGATTTTCTCTGACTTAGGTGGCAAATTTGATTATTCACTATTACAAACTTTCTCAACTGAAAATATAGAGAAGGCAAGAAGGGACAATAGATGCACATATAAACCAGATGAAATTAATCACTCCCCAAACAAGAAAGCTTTTGTAATCTTTCTTATCTGACTTGCTCTTCTGAATTCCCCTCGTCTCAGAGGGAGGAGAAAATGGGTCAATGGACAAAACAAATCTTTGAAACTGACCCAAAGTGTTACTTTTTTTTTTTTTTTTTTTTGTGCAGAGGTCACTGGAGGATTTCAACTTTCTGATGACTAAAAGAAAAGTGATGTTAAAAGTGTTATCATGTTTTCTCTGCCACAAAGGTTGCTGTATTAACGAATGTGTGCAGCTTCAAAATAAAGTACAAATTCCTTGAAAAAGACACGGAGGTCCTTGGTGACCTGACTCCAGCCTCATGACCTGCCAACATAGTCATCCTATGTTTTAACCATTCCAAACAGCTAGCCATTGCCCTGGGGTACATACCCTTCCCCATCAGCCCCTTTGCCTGGTTAATTCTATTTTACGTTAAGACTCTGCTCAAAGGTAACCAGAAAATCTTCATCAGTAATCCTCAGTGAGGGGGAAGCACAACACATTTGTATTTCTGTAGCACCCTGACATGGCCCTGTCTTCTGTTACTGTGCTGGTAGTTTTTTGTTTTTTTTTTTTTTTCCCCGTTTTTATGTTTATCATCCTCATCAGACTCTAATTATCTTGAAAGCAGAAACTATTTATTGATTTTATGTGACCCATAGTCTAAGGCAGTCTAAAAGATTGCATGCACAAAATTTTGACTGAATGAATAAAACATCAAGTATGCTTTTGCATTTTCTTGTGTGAGAGAAGCAGATGGATGTAAGTACAAGTGGATTATGCCTACCAATATTTATGTTTCTCTTCTTCTTCCTGGTATTAAAGACCCTCTGTACTTAATCTGGACACCACAAATTATCCATCCTCAGTCGTCAGTATATGTCCCTTTAGAAGGAACTCTTCCCTCCAGCCCTATCACTTACTCACCACCTGCCTCCCCCAATGGGTTACAATCACTTGGAGAAATGCTACTGATAAGATTGTGTTGTCTAAACAAACAACAGGAAGGTAGTAAACATTGAGAATCATTGTACTAGCCAGGAACAATTCAACATTACATATGAGCGGGAAGGGACTGGGAAGAGTCATCCAATCATTCTAAACCAGTTGCATTGACTCAATTTCGACTCATAGTTACACCATGTGAGTCAGAGTAGAACTTTGCTCCATAAGATTTTCAACTGCTGATTTTTCAGAAGTAAGCTGCCAGGCGTTTTTTCCAAAGCACTTCTAGATAGACTCCAATTTCCAACCTTTCGGTTAGCAGCCAAGTGGGTTTGCACCACCAAGAGATTTCATCCAATAATTGTAGTGTCCTCCAAATAGCATCATGGATGCTTGCTTACTCAGCCTAAATCACAGCACTTTTCTTGGCAAAACTCTCTGACTCCCCATGTTAGTTTCCTATTGCTGCTGTAACAATTTACCAAAACTTAATGCCTCCAAATAACACAAATTTATTATGTTACTCTCTGGATGTCAGAAGTCTAAATGATTCTTACAGAGCTAAAATCATAGTGTCAGCAGGAATGCATTCCTTCTGGAGACTCACAGGAGAATCAATGTCCTTGCCTTGGGGTTGTGCAAACGAGTAAGTGCTGGACGACTAGCCAAAAGGTTGGCAGTTCAAACCCACCCCAAGGCACCTCAGAAGAAAAGATTTGTGATCTGCTTCCGAACGATCACAGCCTTGAAAACCCTGTAGAGTGCAGCTCTACTCTGCACACATGGGGTCATCATGAGTCGGAAGTCAACTTGATAGCAGCTGACAAAAGGCTGATTGCCTTCTATGACTCATGAACCCTTCCTCCATCTTGAAGTTCATTAATTTAATACTTGCTTCCTTTATCAAATCTCCTTTTCCTCTTGCCTTCCTTTTTTATGACCTCTGTCACTATACTGGGCCCATCTGGATATTCCAGAATAATTTCCTCATATTTCACTTATTCATATCTTCAAAGTCCCTTTTGCCATGTAAAGCAACACATTCAGAGATTTCATGGATTAGGATGTAGACAACTTTGTTGTTGTTGTTGTTAGGTGGCGTCAAGTCCAGTTCTGACTCATAGCTATCTTATGTACAACAGAACGAAACACTGCCCAGTCCTGCGCCATCCTCACAATCATTATGCTTGAGCCTGTTGTTGCAGCCACTGTGTCAATCCATCTCCTTGAAGGTCTTCCTCTTTTTCACTGACCCTCTACTTTGCCAAGCACGATGTCCTTCTCCAGGGACTGGTCCCTCCTGATAACATGTCCAATGTATGTAAGACAAAGTCTTGCCATCCTTGCTTCTAATGAGCATTCTGGCTGTACTTCTTCCAAGACAGATTTGTTCATTCTTCTTGCAGTACATGGTATATGCAATATTCTTTACCAACACCATAATGGCTCCTTAGACAACTTTAAGGAGTTATTATCCTCTCTACTACAGCCCCCTCTCAGTCATATTAAAAAATAATAAAATCCATACAAGTCTACAATCATCTTGGCTAATATAAGATTTGACATATGGTGGAGTTGGCTTTGCAAAAGTAAAACAAATAAGCTATCTAATAAATGATGGCAGAAAAATATAGAATTGGACTCCTATCTCAAGTCACACAAAAACATCAATCTTAGATGATATAAAAGTTCCTGTAGTAATCTTTGAACAGGGAACAATTTTTTAAATGAGAAACAATGACTAATAACTGTAATTTGAAAGATGGGGAAACACAATCATTTTAAATTTAGAAGTTTTTTTCTTCACAAGGCACAAAAAAGAAAATAAATATAAGCCACAAACTAGGGGAATATATTTGCAACACATATAACTGACTATGAATTAGACAAACATCCCTACAAATCCATAAGAAAAATGGCAAAAGACATGAACAAGCATCTAAGAGGACAAAAAAAAAATTAAAAAGGAGAGAAAGAGAACAATAACCAGTACAGTACAAAACTGAAAATATGTGAGATTTTAGTTTATCAGGAGCTTTCGAAGTTAAGTCACAAACAGATATTATCCCTCCAGTAAAAATTAATAATTCTGACAATATGAGGTATTGAAGAGAAGGGGGAACATTCAGAACTGTTGTGTTCTGTTAGTGATAGTTTAGCCTGGTAGAATAACTTTGAAAAAAAATATAGCAATATTATAAAGTTGGTTATGCACATGCCAAACAACCAAAAATTCTATTCTTATAAGTAAAAAAAAAAAACTCTTGCACATGCATTCAAAGTGTCATAGGCAAGAGTGTTTCTAGTAGCATTGTTTGTAATAGGAAAAAAATTCTGCAAACAATAGGTAAATATATAAATAAACATTCAATAGTTACACAATGGAATGCTATACAACAATAAAACAAAAGAACACAATTATATTAAACAATGTGAATGAATCTCATGAACATAACTTCATTGAAATAAACAAGTAAGAGAAGACCGCATATAATATTGATACTAATTTTAAAATGCCCAATCAAAACTAAATTAATCAATATGCTATCTAGGGATATATAGACATAGTTGATGAAGCAATGGAATTTTGAACACTAAATTTAGAATAGTGGTTACTTCTGGGGATAGGCAGAGGGGAGTAAACTTTTGTACTCAACATTATTGGGACATTTTAGTTCTTAAGTTGGGTGTTTGGTACACAAATATTCATTTCATATATGTGTGTGTGTATGTATATATATATATATATATATATATGTATGTATGTCCCTGGAAGGCACAAATATTTGTGTTCAATTACTAGCCTAAAGGTTGTCAGTTCAAAACCATCTAGTGGCACCATGGAAGAAAGGCCTGGTGATCTGCTTCCATAAAAATTAAGGCCAAGAAAATTCTGTGGAGCAGTTCTGCTCTGCAATACATGGGGTCGCCATAAGTAGGAACTAACTCAACAGCAACAGATTTGGTTCTTGGTTTTGGTCATGAATATATATCAAATATTACATGTTGTTACTGTTAGGTGCCTTCTAGTTAGTTCCAACTCATAGCGACCCTATGTACAACAGAACAAAACACTGCCCAATCCGACACCATCCTCACAACCATTGCTATGTTCGAGCCCATTGTGGCAGCCACTGTGTCTTTCAGTTTGTTGTGGCTTGTGTGTTGCTGTGATGCTGGAAGCTATGCCACTGGTATTCAAATACTAGCAGGATCACCCATGGTGGACAGGTTTCACCAGAACTTCTAAGACAGACGAGGAAGAAGGACCTCAAGGTCTGCTTCTGAAAAACCTGGCCAGTGAAAACCTTATCAATATCAAATATTACATAATTAATATTAAATAATTTAACTGTATTCAAGATCATTCCTGTAGTCATGAGAATAGATTGAAGAAGATAAAATTGGAAATGACAAAGAACATCTAGGGGAAGGCGGTGGTGGATTAGCGTAGCAGAGGAATTAATAAATTTGAGAAATATTTTGGAAATAATATTGACTGGGTGTGAATTAACTGCAGATGTTGAGGGCAGAAATAAACTAATACGGTGTCCAGATTTTTTTTTTTTTTTCTTGAATGACTGATTTAACTGAGATTCAGTCGCAGTTAAAATGTTTCTGCTACAGAGATTCATTTCTTTGGTCCCTATCTAAAGGGAGTCTGACTACTCTTAGAGTCACTTTGTTATTTACCTCATCCTGTTTCACTTTAAATATAACACTTATCACTGTTTGAAATAATCTTATTTACTTACTTGTATGCATGTTTATGGATTTTTCACTTCCTGCTTGAATGCAAGCTTCCTGACTAAAGGGCCTTGTTTGTCTTGTTCAATACTACATCACAAATACCTGGCAGAGAGAACAGTATACTACAGGAGATGCCCAATAAATATTTCCGTGAAAGCAAGAAGGAAAACAAGATGTCTAGCAAGGAGCAAAGAAGGACAAAAGCTGGAAAAAAGGAAGGAAGGGAGGGAGGGAGGGAGAAAGGAAGAATATTAGAAGGATAATAGATTAGGGAAAGTTCAAGAACTTTCTATGTAATGCAAACACAGAAGATAAATATTAACAGACACAGAGCAAATGCACCATTCCTTCCTAATAGATTTAAAGTAAATTCCATGATATGTGTTACCTGTGCATGTGTTATGTGTGGGTGTGGGTATGTAGGAAGTGTATATATTTGAAAGTATGATTAATAACATTATCATAACTTCCTTGTATTTAAATTGTCGAACCAATTTTTTTAACTCATTTTCATGGTTTGAATTATGTCCCCCAAAAAATGTGTGCATCCATTTGGCTGGGCCATGATTCCCAGAATTGTGTGGTTGGCCTCCATTTTGTGATTGTAATTTTATGTTAAAGAGGATTAGGGTGGGATTATAACATCACCTTTACCCAGTCACATCCCTGATCCAGTATAAAGGGAGTTTCCCTGGGGTGTGGCCTGCACCACCTTTTCTCTCCCGAGATAAAAGGAAAGGGAAGCAAGCAGACAGTTGGGGACCTCATACCATCCAGAAAGCAGTGCGGGGAGCAGAGCACATCCTGTGGACTGGGGTCCCTGCACTGAGAAGCTCCTAGTCTGGGGGAACGCTGATGAGAAGGCCAAGAGAGAGAAAGCCTTCCCCTGGAGCTGACATCCTGAATTTGGACTTTAGCCTACTTTACTGTAAGGAAATAAACTTCTCTTTGTCAAAACCATCCACTTGTGGTATTTCTGTTATAGCAGCACTAGATAACTAAGACTCTCATATTTATCTGTAATGTAAGAATATACACTGAAATTCTGATACAATTTGGCCACAATGGTCAAAGCTGTATCTAATAATGAAATGAAGGAGGATCAAATTGTCAAATCAGATTCACACAAATCATGGATCCTGACCAGGCTTTACTAATAATTACTAATAATTGAAGGGTATGGGTAAAATCATAGGGCATAGTTAAAACAGGGAGAATTCTGGGACTACCAAAGCAACATCAGGATACTTTCTGGCACATTTTAACAGAAGTGATCACATCACTTTATTCACAGAAGGAAGTCATTTTAGTCATGAAACATCTCCATTTTATAGCTGAGAGATGCTTGCACATTTTGCATGGAGGCATGTTCAATAAATTCATAGATGCCAGGTTTTTGTTTTCTTTTTTCAAAAAAAAAAAAAAACTATAAACAATCCTACAAAGATAAAGATTCTCCTATCAAATACTGCTGGGGTGTTTACCATGAGATCTGTGATTAATATGTTTACTAATGATATCTTAATTTTTTCCAAAAGATCATTTGCAAAAGAAGTATGGACTGCAGAACTGCTTCTTACCCATTTCCTTCCTAGACCACCCTCTGACTTTGGTCAATTTCTATTTGCAACGTATTTGTTAGATGTATTTTTATTATTTGTTTTACCATATTTTTGCAATGTTTTATTCAAAATGCACAACTCCCTAATACTCTGACAACCACCAATGTTTGAAACATTCAATTGGGAGGAGGAATTTCTTCTACAAATATGTTAAGTGTAAGAACATTCTTTCAAAATTCATTTAATATTCTCTTACTAGATCAATTACTTTTTTTTTCCTTTATCAGCCACATTCACTTTTTATTTGCATTGATGTAAGCATTTGTCTGTGTAATTTTTACAAGGCCAAATCATCTTCTGTTTGTTTGTTTCTTTCTTTCATTTTCTAATTATTTTCCATAGGTATTATATTATTTGGGGAGTGAAGATGAGCCTCCCAAAATATTTCTAACCCTGAAGGTTATCATCTATACAAATCTGGTTTTTATTTATTTCTATCAGTAAATTCCACACATCCAACAGTTTTTCATACTGTGGTGGCTTGTGTGTTGCTGTGATCCTAGAACTTTGACATTGGCATTTCAAATACCAGCAGGGTCACCCTTGGTGAGCAGGTTTCAGCAGAGCTTCCAGACTAAGACAGACTAGGAAGAAGGACCTGGTAGTGTACTTCTGAAAAAACTGGCCACTAAAAACTTTAATAATCACAGTGCAACATTGTCTGATGCAGTGCTGGAAAATGAGCCCCTCAGGTTGGAGGACACTCACAATACGACTGGGAAAGAGATGCCTCCTCAAAATAGAGTCGACCTGAATGATGAGGATGGAGTCAAGCTATCGGGATCTTCATTTTCTAATGCAGCACGACTCAAAATCAGAAGAAACGGCTACAAATATCCATTAAAAATCGGAAAGGTGGAACTTACGTAGTATGAATCTAGGAAAATTGGAAGTCATCAAAAATGAAATGGCATGTGTAAACATTGATATTCTAGGCATTAGTGAGCCAAAAAGGACAGGTATTTGCCATTTGGAATCAGACAACTGTATGGTCTACTCTGCCGGGAATGACAAATTGAAGAGGGATGGCATTGCGCTCATCTTCCAAAAGAACATTTCAAGTTCTATCCTGAAATGCAATGCTGTTGGTGATAGACAATATCCATAAGCCTACAAGGAAGACCAGTTAATACAACTATTATTCAAATTTACACACCAACCACTAAGGCTAACAACAAAGAAACTGAAGATTTTTACCAAATTCTGCAGTTTGAAAGTGATCAAACATGCAATCAAGAAACATTGATAATTACTAGTGATTGGAATGCAAAAGTTGGAAACAAAGAAGAAAGACCAGCAGTTGCAAAATATGACCTTGGTGATAGAAACCACACTGGAGATAGCACGACAGAATTTTTCAAGTCCAACAACTTCATTGCAAATACCTTTTTTCAACAACATAATTGATGATGGTACATGTGGACTTCGTCAGATGGAATACACAAAAATCAAATCAACTACACCTGTGAAAGAGACAATGGAAAAGCTCAATATCATCAGTCAGAAGAAGACCAGGGGCCAACCTTGGAAAAGACCATTAATTGCTCATATGCAAGTACAAGGTTAGTTGAAGAAACTTAGAACAAGGCCATGAGAGCCAGAGTACAACCTTGAGTATATCTCACATAAATTTAGAGACCGTCTCAAGAACAGAATTGACACACTGAATACTAAAGACCAAAGACCAGAAGAGTTTTTGAATGACATCACAGACATCATACAGGAAGAAAACAAGAGGTCATTAAAAAAACAGGAAGGAAAAGAAACAATCTTTGATGGTTATGAGGGATGGGAGGAGTGGGGGGAAAATACCAAATAGACAATAGATAAGTGGTAACTTTGGTGAAGGGTAAGACAGTACACAGTACTGTGGAAACCAGCACAACTTGTACAAGGCAAGGTCATATAAGCTCCATAGACACATCCAAACTCCCTGAGGACTGAATTGCTTGGCAGAAGGCTGTGGGGACTATGATCTTGGGGAACATCTAGCTCAATTGGCATAACACAGTTTATAAAGAAAATGTTCTATATTCTACCTTGGTAAGTATTGTCTGGGGTCTTAAAAGCCTGTTAGTGGCCATTTAAGATACTCCACTGGTCTCACCCCTTTGGGAGCAAGGGAGAATGAAGAAAACAAGATACAAGGGAAATATTAGTCCACAGGACTAACTGACCACAACTACCGTGGCCTCCACCAGACTGAATCCAGTACAACTAGAAGGTGCCCAGCTACCACCATTGACTGCTCTGACAGGGATCACAACAGAGGGTCCCAGACAAAACTGGAGAAAAATGCAGAACAAAATTCTAACTCAAAAAAATACCAGGCATACCAGCCTGACAAAGACTGGAGAAACCCCAAGAGTATGGCCCCCGGACACCCTTTTACCTCAGTAATGAAATCACTCCCAAGGATCACCCTTCAGCCAAAGATTAGACAGCCCCATAAAACCAAAAGAGACTAATGGGGCACAACAGCTCAATGACAAGGACTAGAAGGTAGGAGGGGACAGAAAGCTGGTAATAGGGAACTCAAGGTTGATCAGGGAGAGTGTTGACATGTCATGGAGTTGTTAACCAATGTCATAAAACAATATGTGTACTAATCGTTTAATGAGAAACCCTTTGTTCTGTAAACCTTCATCTAAAGTACACGAAAAAGAATTAATTAATTATTTTTTTAAAAATACAGAAAAGGAAAAAAAAAGACCAAAACAGATGTCAGAAGAGACTTTGAAAGTTGCTTTTGAATGTAGAGTAGCTAAAGCAAAAAGGAAGAAATGATGAAGTAAAAGAGCTGAACAGAAGATTTCAAAGGGCAGCTAGAGAAGACAAAGTATTATAATGAAATGTGCAAAGACCTAGAGTTAGAAAACCAAAAGGGAAGAACAAGCTCAGCATTTCCCAAGCCGAAAGAACTGAAGAAAAAATTCAAGCCTGGAGTTGCAATACAGAAGGATTTAACAGGGAAAATATTAAACGAAGCAGAAAGCCTCAAAAGAAGATAGAAGGAATAAGCAGAGTCACTGTACCAAAAAGAACTGGTTGACATTCAACCTTTTAAGGAGGTAGCATATGATCAATACCTGATGGTACTGAAAGAAGAGCTCCAAGCTGCAATGAAGGCACTGACAAAAAACAAGGCTCCAGGAATTGACATGAATACCAACTCAGATGTTTCAACAAATGGATGCAGTGCTGGAAGTGCTCACTCACTTGTCTATGCCAAGAAATTTGTAAGACAGCTACCTGGCCAATCAACTGGAACAGATCTGTATTTGTTCCCATTCCAAAGAAATGTGATCCAACAGAATGTGGAAATTATGAAACAATTAATATCACATACAAGTAAAATTTTGCTGAAGATCATTCAAAAGTGGTTGCAGCAGTACAAGGACAGAAATTCAAGCTGGATTCAGAAGAGGATGTGGAAGAAGGTATATCATCGCTGATGTCAGATGGACAATGTTTGAAATCAGAGAATACCAGAAAGATGTTTACCTGTGCTTTATTGACTATGCAAAGGCATTCGACTGTGTGGATCATGACAAGTTACGGATAACATTGAGAAGAATGGGAATTGCAGAACACTTAATTGTGCTCATGAGGAACCTGTACATAGATCAAGAGCCAGTCATTGGAACAGAATAAGGGGATACTGCGTGGTTTAAACTCAAGAAAAGTGTGTGTCAGTGTTGTATCTTTCCCCATACTTAATCTATATGGTGAACAAATAATCTGAGAAGCTGGACTATATGAAGAAGAATGCTGCATCAGGATTGGAGTAAGACTCATTAACAATTTGCAATATGCAGATGACACAACCTTGCTTGCTGAAAGTGAAGAGGACTTGAAGCACTTACTGATTAAAATCAAAGACTACAGCCTTCAGTATGGATTACACGTCAACATAGAGAAAACAAAAATCCTCACAACTGGACCAATAAGCAACATCCTGATAAATGGAGAAAAGACAGACATTGTCAAGGATTTCATTTTACTTGGATCCACAATCAACACCTGTGGAAGCAGCAGTCAAGTAATAAAATGATGCATTGCATTGGCAAATCTGCTGCAAAAGACCTCTTTACAGTGTTAAAAAGCGAATATGTCACTTTGAGGACTAAGGTGCACCTGACCCAAGCCATGGTGTTTTCATTCGCCTTATATACATGTGAAAGCTGGAGAACGAATAAGGAAGACGAAAGAAGAATTTATACCTTTGAATTATGGTGTTGGCAAAGAATATTGAATATACCATGGACTGCAAAAAGAACGAACAAATCTGTCATGGAAGAAGTACAGCCAGAATGCTCCTTAGAAGCAAGGATGGCGAAACTTCATCCCACATACTCTGGGCACGTTATCAGAAGGGATCAGTCCCTGAAAAGGACATCATTCTTGGTAAAGTAGAGGGTCAACACAAAAGAGGAAGACCTTCAACGAAATGGATTGATACACTGGCTGCAACAATGGGCTCAAGCATTAACATCAATTGTGAGGATGGTATGGGACAGGGCAGTGTTTCATTCGTTGTATATAGGGTCTCAGTGAGTCAGAACAGACTGAAAAGCACTTAACGACAACAATTAGTAAATTTACAAGTGCTTTGTTGCATCACATAATTGTGGTAG
Source organism: Dugong dugon (assembly GCA_030035585.1). NCBI lineage: Eukaryota > Metazoa > Chordata > Mammalia > Sirenia > Dugongidae > Dugong > Dugong dugon. The sequence continues at coordinate 111,804,766 of CM057467.1, forward strand.
ACAAATTATAATACTATTTTAACACTATACATCAGTTAAATTTGCTGTAAAATTCTTCTTCCCAACAGAAAATACTTTCCACAAGTAATACACATTCTGAGAGACTTGAATGGTATTTAAAGAACATTATGTATGAAATTCTGGATTAATAAAATATATTTTGTTTACACTGACATCTAGATGTTATGTAACTGCACCCCTTTACTCCCTATAGCAATGACAAGATATTGTTCCATTTTCTGTAGAATGCCAACCAGCTGAACCACAAAGAAAACAATTTCCCTTTTTATCTGTAGCACCTGGGTCATTAAAGAACAATGACAAAGCCACACTGACCAGTGAATCCTGCCACAACTTAGTCTTCTCACAGTGTTCCTATCAATGCACCCCCTAGCCTGGCCCTTTAGCACTCTCAGCTACTGACCTTTACAACATCAGAACCCATTGTGATAAGAATATTCAATAGACCTTCCTGGATGAGGTTACAAGCCCTCTCCCAGCATCACTGATGGGTATGGTTTTGTTAGAGTCATTATTTGATTACCCAATCCACTCATAGTCTGTAAATTACAAACAGAACGAAAGCTAAATTTAACTACCGATAAATTGAGCAATCCTTTTCTTCCCCCTCCAAAATATCCAGGTAAAGTCTTTATTTTATCTTAGAAGTCAGCAATACCTTATTCGTCCTTCTCCAGAGACAACAGGTCTAAAGGTTTCTTCCAGCATTATTTAGTGCTAGATCTGAGAGGTACAATTAAGAATATTATTTTCTTGCTCCGTGGTGATGTCATGGAAATAGCATGACTGCGTTTCTCAGTGGGATGTTGACCCACTTATGAACACTATCTTGTTTTCAATCATCTCCCCGTCTTCATGTATTTCAGGTTCAGATCCAAACCTTTCCCCTATGATTCCTCTCTCAGATATGCAGATGTACTCTTTACCCTCAGGGCCAGTAATAACAGTAGGCTTGCTAAAACTTCTCCTCAGCCCCACCTTAAAAAGATGTTCTAGAATTTTACAAGAATCACAAATCTGAGTGAACCGCATTTCCTATGGCCTTTGGTAAATCTTGTAATGACTGTTTTTTATTTTATCTTATTTTTTTACAGGCTCTGTTTGAAATTAGGTTTCTTTTTTGTGACTTTATGAATAGGAGCCAAAAGATTCCTAGATGAGAAATGTGATTTTACCAAAATTCAAACAGCCCTGTCCATCTCTAATGTTCTTGCTTATTAGCAGGATATGTGGAGATTTTAAACTATTTTTCATAGTTTCAAGAATGTTTTTGGTTGTTATGGCTCATGTACGCACAAGGAATTTCATAAACTGGACTAACTCTTGTATTAGCCTACCAGTACTTTTTGGTCTATTTTGTTGTTGTTGTTAGGTGCCACTGAGTCTGTTTGGACTCATAGCAAAACTGTGTATAACAGAACAAAACACTGCCTGGTCCTGTGCCATCCTCACAACTGTTGTTATGCTTCAGCCCACTGTTGCAACCACTATATCAGTCCATCTCGTTTAAGGGCTTCCCCTTTTTCGCTGACCTTCTACCTTACCAAGCATGATGTTCTTCTCCAGGAACTGGTCCCTCCTGATAACATGTCCAAAGTACGTGAGACAAAGTTTTGCCATCCTTGCATCTAAGGGGCATTCTGGCTGTACATCTTTCATGACAAATTTGTTCATTCTTCTGGAAGTCCATGGTGTAGTCAATATTCTTCACCAAAACCATACTTGAAAGGAGTCAATTCTTCTTAAAAAAAAAAAAAAAATTACTCTCAAGTCAATTCTGACTCATAGCAACCCTAGGGGACAGAGGAGAACTACCCCATAAGGTTTCCAAGGAGTGCCTGGTGGATATGAACTGCCAACCTTTTGGTTAGCAGCTGAACTCTTAACCATTACTCTACCAAGAAAAAAAACCAAACCTGTTGCTGTCAAGTTGATTCCTACTCAGAGCAACCCTACTATGCCACCAGGGTTTCCCAATTCTTCTTAGGTCTTCCTTATTCATTGTCCAGTTTCCCATGCGTATGAGGTGATTGACTATACCATGGCTTGAATCAGCCACACCTTTGTCTTCAAAGTGACATCTTTGCTTTTTAACATTTTAAAGAGGTCTTTTGCAGCCGATTTGCCCAATACAACACATCTTCTGATTTCCTGACTGCTGCTTCTGTGGGCATTGATTGTGGATCCAAGTAAAATGAAATCTTTGATGTCAATCTTTTCTCCATTTATCATGATGTTGATTATTGGTCCAGTTGTGAGGACTTTTGTTTTCTTTATATTAAGGTGTAATCCATACTGAAGGCTGCAGTCTTTGATCTTCCTCAGTAAATGCTTCAAGTCTTCACTTTCAGCATGTAAGATTGTGTCACCTGCATATCGAAGATTGTTAATGAGTCTTCCTCCAATCCTGATGCCCATTTCTTCTTCATATTGTCCAGCTTCTCAAATTATTTACTCAACACACAGATTTAATAAGTATGGTGAAAGGATACAACCCTGATGCACACCTTTCCTGACTTTAAACCGCACAGTATTCCCTTGTTCTGTTAGAAAGACTGCCTCTTGATCTATGTACAGATTCCTCATGAGCACAATTAAGTGTTCTGGAATTCCCATTCTTCACAATGTTATACATAATTATGATCTGCACAGTCAAATGTCTTTGCAGTTAATAAAGCACAGGTAAATATCTTTCTGGTATTCTCTGCTTTCAGCCAAGAATGATTTGACATCAGCAGTGATATCCTTCATTACACGTCCTCTTTGAATCTGTCTTGAACTTCTGGCAGTTCTCTGTCGATGTACAACTGTAACTGCTTTTGAATGATCTTCAGCAAAATTTACTTGTGTGTGACAATGATATTGTTCAATAATTTCTGCATTCTCTTGGATCACCTTTCTTTGGAATGGGTGTAAATATGGATCTCTTTCAGTTGGCTGGCCAGGTAGCAGTCTTCCAAATTTCTTGACATAGATGAGTGAGCACTTCCAGAGCTGCATCTGTTTGTTGAAAACATCTCAACTGATATTCTGTTAATTCCTAGAGCCTTGTTTTTCACCATTGCCTTCAGTGCAGCTTGGACTTCTTCCTTCATTACCATTTGCTCTTGATCATATACTGTCTCCTGAGATGATTGAACATGACCAGTTCTTTTTGGTACAGTGATTCTGTGTATTCCTTCCATCTTCTTTTGATGCTTCCTGAGTCGCTCAGTATTTTCAATATTGCAACTCAAGGTTTCAATTTTTCTTCATTTCTTTCAGTTTAAGAAATGTCAAACATGTTCTTCCCTTTTGGTTTTTTAACTCCTGGTCTTTGCACATTCCATTATAATACTCTACTTTGTCTTCTTGTGCTGCCCTTTGAAAATTTCTGTTCAGTTCTTTTATTTCATCATTTCTTCCATTTGCTTTAGCTACTCTATGTTCAAGAGCAAGTTACAGACTCTCTTCTGACATTCATTTTTTTTCTTTCCTGTCTTTTTAATGATATCTTGCTTTCGTCATGTATGATGTCTGTCATAGATTGAATTGTGTCCCCCAAAAATGTGTGTATCAATTTGGCTGGACCATGATTCCCAGTATGGTGTGATCGTCCACAATTTTGTCATCTGATGTGATTTTCCTATGTGTTGTAAATCCTGCCTTTATGATGTTAATGAGGGGGGATGGGTGGCAGTTGTGTTGATGAGGCAGGACTCAATGTACCAGATTGGATTATGTCTTGAGTCAGTTTCTTTTGGGATATAAAAGAGAAAAGCGACAGAGAAACAGGGGGAACTCATACCACCAAGAAAGCAGTGCCTGGAGCAGAGTGCATCCTTTGGACCATATAAAAGAGAGAAGCAAGCGGAGAGACAGGGGAACCTCATACCACCAAGAAAGCAATCCCAGGAGCAGAATGCATCCTTTGGATCTGGGGTTCCTGTGCGGAGAAGCTCCTAGTACAGGGTAAGATTGATGAGAAGGACCTTCCTCCAGAGCCAAGAGAGGGAGAAAGCCTTTCCCTGGAGCTGACGCCCTGAATTTTCACTTTTAGCCTACTTTACTGTAAGGTAATAAATTTCTCTTTGTTAAAGTCTTCCACTTTATTTCTGTTATAGCAGCACGAGATAACTAAGACAATGTCCTTGATGTCATTCCACAACTCGTCATATCAGGTACAGCTAAAGCATCTGGAAGTAGCATCATGTTTAATCCTTGATTATCTCCAATTAAATCCAGAACCATCTGCTTTATTTGTTGGTCAGGCATGAAAATTAAAATGGGAGTTACGTGGGTTCTAAACTGCTGCCTCAATCATTTTCTTAATCATAGCAGTGATTTCTCATTGTGTTCCTGGAATTCTCTATTGCTTAATGTTTAAAATGAGGATGATTTGGGCAGTTTCAAAGGTTCACATTTAGCATGGCCAGTATAACTGTGCTAAGACTAGAGATGGTCTATATACTTCATGAAAAGATTAAGGGCAGCATACACTATTGGCCGCAATATTCATCCCAATTGTACATTAAGGTAAAGGCAAGACAACCACTGAATAAACTCTCCAATCTCACTTTCTTATTCTTAACCTCTGCCTTGGTTCCCTTCACCTTGGCATCTCCACATCTATACAGTTTACCTTCTGCTCTACCTCCCCTATGCATTAAAGTTCGCTGAATACCTGTATCTAAGAATACAAAGATTTATATGTCTTCTTCTGGCCGCTTCACAGAAATCATTGCATATAATCTAAGATTCCATGACAAGGGTTTGTCAAGCAGACTGCTTAACTGGAAGGCTAAAATCATCCTTCTGCTCATATATCATCTGTTCTAATTTACAACCCTCAAAAATGGGTTTTAATAGAAGAGAGCGAGCAAAACTGCTGTGGTAATTTCAGAGTCAGAGATGAAGCTGGTGCAGCTCCTTCATACTCCAAATGTTATTATTTGCTGTCAACTCCTTAGGACAAATTCCACTGATTTTCTCCTTTTATGTATATTTCTTCAAAAAACATCTAAAAACTTTACCCAGTTGAGCTAGTTGTTTCTTCATCCCATTGTATTTTTACTTCTTCCCCTTCGTGCCCTTTCTTTTGGATTGCATGAATATGTTTTTCATCATCAGTCACCCAAGATCAAGAAATCCCCTTGATAATAACTGTGTGTATTATGTACCATGACATTTATGATAGTCTGCATCAGTAACATTAAATGAGGTATATTCCTCTTGTTATCATATAGCCAGTCGAGGGTTGAGACATTCCTACTTTGGAATCCTTTGGAAGGTCCATTTGTGGATTATGAAATTGATGGATCCAGTATTTATCTCAGGATAAGTTTACTGAATCCTTGCCTTTACCAACTGAAAGAGGTTAGTTGTCATATTATCAGGAAAAGTCTCCTCACAAAAGTTTGAAAGTACTTGGGGTCAGTCACTTAGTCAAACAAACTTTTGACACATAATGTCTCAGATAGGTAGGCAGTCATCCTGGCATCAAGTCCTTGTAATATTTTTCCCATCCTTCCATTTTTTCAGCCAAAATTTGCCTTAGCCATCATGATCCATGGATTTGAAAGTCCATCCTGCACAAATCCATTTGTGATAACATAATGAATCAAATTTTTAAATCAGACTCACAAGATTTAGAGATTTTACCCCGAATCAAATTTTACTAATAATTTCAAGGATACAAGGAATCGTGAAGCACAGGCAAAACAGGAAGAGGTCCAGAACAAACAACGCCGCTACAGGGTTCTTTTTCATTATATCAAAATGTTTTTTGGGCCAGATTAACACGTCAGGTCTCCAAGAAACGTTTGCAGTCACATGACTTACACACAAAAAAAGCCATTTAGGTCATGAAACTTCTCATTTTTATTCTCAGATAGTTACATTGTTTAGGCAACATTTTCCAAGGAATCAACTCCCATAAATCCATATTCCCTATTTGTTTCCATAAGAAAAGCTAGCCGGCAAGTACGTCCTATTAGAGCTTCCCATATGAAGAATTCACTATCTAGTACATGTATTACGTTTGTTTACCAGTGGATTTGTCATTTGTCTATTTCCAATATATTTGAATGGGCTAACAGCATTACCATTTCCTTCCAAGGGAGTCAGCAGCATCATTCATCTTATTAAAGTCAGTGCCCAAAAGTATTACTTCTGTCTCACCCTAAGCACCATGCAAATAACCTAACATATGATGTCTAAAATATTAAAATTAGATGTGACTAAAGAGGGCTAATTTCAAACCACTTGGTGACCAACAGGTGCCTCTGCCCTTTATTGCTCCTTGTAATGGCCATGCAGCTGGTGGCCATAGAGAAATTTGTACTATTATCCTCAAAGGAAGGTTGTTTTGTGGAGAGCAAGCCAGGATCATCTGAGAGTACATGAATGACAGAGCTGTACATGTGGGCCACATGTGGACAGCCAACAAAAGCTGGTGATAGTGAAGTCAAAACAGACTCAGCTTCACCTGCTCTTTAAAGGCACCTGTTGAATAAGTCACTAGGGATTCATAGGAGCTCCAAGAGCAGTGCCCTCTTGATGGCAATTCCCATGTGTCTCTAGAGATTGGATGTGGTTTGCAGGCATAAATGTGATAGAAGTTGAGCTTAGAGAAAGAAACTCTAGGTAAAGTAAAAAGCATTCAGGTATTGAACCATCTGAAGAACTCTCATTTTAGACTCAGTAGTTTAAAATGTGTTATTGTTGTTGCCTGCCATTGAGTCAATTCTGACTCATGGCAACCCTATATGTTACAGAATAGAACTACTTCATAGGGTTATTTATTTATTTATGTATTTATTGCTGTAATCTTAATGAAAGCAGATAGCCAGGCCTTTTCTTCTGCATTATCGCTGGATGGGTTTGAACTGCTAACATTTAGGTTAGTAGTTGAGTGCAAACTATTTGCACCACCTAGGGACCTTTTGAAGTGTCTAAAACCAAAACCAAACCCATTACCACTGAGTCAATTCTGACTCATAGCGACCCTACAGGACAGAGTAGAACAGCTCCATAGGGTTTCCAAGGAGCAGCTGGTGGATTCGATCTACCTATCTTTTGGTTAGTAGCCAAACTCTTAACAGCTGAATCACCAGGTCTCCTTAAAATGTCTAGGCAGTGATTATTTAACTATATGTTATTTGATTATTTAATCTTACCTTATTTATTACTTAGAACATATGATATTTACATATAGAGTCAGCATATGAAGCAAGGAGATCAGATTATATTTATTCTTCTAGTAGAATTTTAGACAAATGTTTTCACATCATTTTATTATTCTCTTTCATCATATTATAAATGGCTTAAAAATGTTTGTGTGTTTGTCTTGTCAGGACACAAAATTAATGTTGACCGAAAAGGGAGAATTTTAGTTAGGAAATGTCATTCATATGCTTTGTAATGGCACAATAAAATAAATAAACACAAATAAAACCAGTCTCTGTGATTATATCCCAGTTTTTATCTAGTATCCAAGTTTCATGTTCCACTCTATCATGCTGCTTTTCTGAGGATTAAATGACTTTTTGACAATTGAATGTCTAAAATATTTGAAAGTATTAATGGCTACTATAGAGCACTTATCTTTTCATATAAAGGTATATTTTTTATCAGATTCCACTTACATTCTTAAGAATATGAGCTCCTCACTATGTCTGCAGCTACTCATTATTTTATCCTCTAAACAGTGCATGGCATATAACAGGTGCATAAAAATATGTGTTAAATGAATGAATGACTTGAAAAAATTATGTGAACATGTTCATAAGACATTGGATATGCTCATAAGAAATATGTTTCTTAATCAATAAAAAGTTTGCCAGGATACATTGGATAGAGCGAGATAGAAAATTGAATGGTGTTGATTCAGTGCTATTACTCACTGCTCTCTATATGAATTACATTAGCAGGCAAAGAAACATGGAGTTCCAGGGTGATAGATTGATTTTTTTTTTTTAATATTCGATATATAAGTGTCAGAGTTGGGCTGTTTCAAGCAAACACATTTGACCTTAGATACTAACACGCCATTTCAGTCAGATTTACCTACACCTACAAAGATGGTGCAGGACTGGACAACATTTTGTGCTGTTTTACATAAGGTTAATATGAGTTGGAGCTGACTTGATGGCAACTAACAACAACAACAAAGATAGAAATAAATGGCTGTTTTCCTCATAAAATTCAGTGAAGAGGAGCTTATTGGCCCTGATTAACATAGTATGTTCTTTGAAGCTTCCATAGAGATGTGAGACCAAAAAGATTTCAGAGACCATTTAACCCAATGTCTTTGTTGTTCAGATGATGAAATGGATGCTCAAAGGTGGATGATCATTTTTGAAAATGCCAAAAACTCTGTAAGAGAGGACTGAGAGAAAAATAAGCTAAACTGTTAAAAAAAAAAAAAAAGTCTAAGAATTCAAGGTTTTTTTAATCATCATCAATTTCTATTAATACTAAGTAAATTTGAAAAAGTTAACCTTTAAATGAAATTCTATCCTAGGGAATATTTACAAAAGTCAGTGCAATTTCAACTTGTTGGATTCTTTGGTTTAATAACGTAAAGTAAAATTGTTCCCAGATACTGCCACATCCAAATGCATCCAAGGGTATTTTTATTGCCATTTAGAAAAAAGTGACTTATTTATTTATATTTTTATTTATGTAAGTGTTTCTTCATGAACAATCTCTGAGTGAGAATTTAAAACTACAAGTTCTTGGACATACCAACTTCTTTTAGTTTTGAATTTTGAATTTTTCCACTTTGTTTTTGCTCCACTTTGGTTATCGTTAGGTGGCAATGAGTTGGCTCTGACCCATAGCCACCTTTTGAAAAAGCTGCCTGATCCTATGCTATCCTCACAATTGTTCCTATGTTTTAGCCATTGTTGCTGTCAGTGTGTCAGTCCATCACATTAAAAGTCTTCCTCTTTTTTGCTGACCCTCTACAAAGCATGATGTCCTTCTCCAGTGATTGGTCCCTCCTGATGACACGTCCAGTGCTCCTTCAATTCTAAGGAACAACCTGGCTCTACTTCCTCCAAGACTAATTTGTTCATTCTTCTGTTAGTTCATGGTATATTCAATAGTCTTCACCAACAGCATAATTCAAAGGCATCAATTCTTCTTCGGTCTTCCTTTTTCATTGTTCAGCTCCCTCATGCATATGAGGTAATTGAAAGCAGCCTTGGTAGCACAAACAGTTACACTCTTGGCTACTAACCAAAAGGTTGGTGGTTGAAACTCACCCAACAGTGCACAGAAGAAAGGCCTGGTGATCTGCTTCCATAAAGATTACATCCAAAAAAAAACCCTGTAGAGTAGTTCTGCTCTGTGATACATGCTGTTGCCATGAGTTGGAACTGACTCGACAGTAATGAGTTATCTCCACTGTTGTTCTGTGACTTTGAGTCAATTCAGAATCATAGTGACCCTATAAGACAGAGTAGAACTGCCCCATAGGGTTTCCAAGACTGTAATCTTTATGGAAGCAGACTGCTGCCTCTTTCTCACGAAGCGCGGCCAGGTAAGTTCAAATCACCAACCTTTCAGTTAGTAGCCAAGAGCTTAACCACTGAGCCACCAGGGCTCCTTTATCTCCATTACTATCACTCAAATCCAAGCTACCAATACCTTTTACTACTGTATTTCTATAGCTCCTAATTGGCTCTTAATTCCATCACTGCACCCTGTAATTCTTTCTCTACATAGTAGCAAGAATTGTTGTTAGGTGGCTTAGAGTCAATTCCAACTCATTGTAACCCTATATGACAGAGTAGCACCACCCCATAGGGATTTCTAGGCTGTAATCTTTATGGGATCAGATTGCCAGGTCTTTTCTCCCAGGGAGTGGCTAGTAGGTTGCAATCACGACCTTTCAGTTAGCATCCGACTGCTTAATTAAAGTCGTGCGCCACCAGCCTCCTTAGCAAGAGCAAGCTACTAAAACAAAACGTGAGTTTCTGTTAAACCCCTAATTACAACATTGAAATGACTTTCTTTTGCTTTTTTTATAAAAATTATAATAATAATAAATTACAACCATTACATATAAGGCTGTATTAATTTAGCTCCTACTTACCTCTGCAGCTTTATCCCACGCCGTTCTCACTCACACTCACCACGCTCCGATGACACTGACCTTCTTTCAGTTGCCTGAAAAGGCCACACTCCTTCCGGGCTCTGGGTATTTTTTGCATATACTATTTTTTCTTTTTGTAACTATTTCTCTTTGCATCCTTGCAAATGAGCGCCTCTATTTTATCATTCTAGTCTCATTTTTGTGTCACCTCCACCAAGAAGCCCTCATCTCCATATGAAATGTGTAAACAAGCTTCTCTCTACCACCCCCCATATATTTTAGCTCAACTCCATGTTTGTTTCCTTCAAAATACTTGTCATACATTGTGAATATTGAAGCTTTTCCATTCTCAGATATTAATTGTTTGTATTTTTTGCCAGAGTTTAGCTCCTTGAGGACAAGGTCCATGTCTGTTCATTAATTGTTGTGTCACACATATATAGTACACAGCCTGGGACATGTAACTATTTGATGAATGAATGATTAAATATTCCATAATTATGACGTAATTACTTAAGGATAAAAATCAATGAGTTCCATATGTAGATTATTTATCACTCTGTAGTTCAAGAATCTGATGGTTTCAAGTTGAAGTTTCCCTTAAGTATACTAGCTAGCCTTTCATGCATAGCCTCTAGAGCCGTAAAGTCCAATATGGTAGCTACTAACCACATGTGGTTATTTAAATTTAAATTAATTAAGATTAAATAAAGTTAAAAGTTCAGTTCCTCAGTTAAACTAGATACATTTCAGGTGTTCAATAGCCACACCACACATGGCTAGTAGGTACCATACTGGACAGCACAGAACATCTCTGTCATCACAGAAAGGTCTATGGGAAAGCACTGTTTAGAAACTTATCTTCATACTAGTGCTTTAATGTTTTAATTTACAATGAGAAATAGGACTGCCAAGAATCCTAGGCACTGGAGTATAAGGAGATTTCTATGAAAACAACAGAGAAACTCAATATTTAATTGAGAAAACTAAAAAATATGCTTTTGTGTTCCTACTCTGTATCAGGCTTTACAATAGATGCCGAATATAAGGGGTGGATAAAATAGTCACTTCTCTTATCATCTAGAAGAAAAAAATAATACATATTCACTGTGCCTCATTTTTCTCATTAAAGTAGTATGTCATGGTTTATTCCAAAAATTAAATGACTTAGTTCTTATAAAGCACTTAGAACAGTAAGTATTCAATATCTACTGGATATTATTATTTATAGTAATGACAATATTTAAAATTGTGATGAAGGTGATGAGAGAAATATAAGCAACGATAGCGAATAATAAAGGCGGGCATATGGGAAACTCTACTGAGGTACAGGGTTCTGAGCCGGCTTCTCTGAAGAGGCAACATTCGAACTGTGATTAGAATGATGAGAGCGAGCCAGCATTGAGACAATGATGGAAAATCTTTCTTTCCAGGTGAAAGAAACTGAATATTTAAAGAAAAGGAAGTATTCATCATATATGAGGAACAAAAAAGAGGCTAATGCAGTTGGACTATATTAGCAATAGTATAAAAAGGCATGCAACGAAGGTGTAGAGGTGAAGAATGTATGATTGTGCAGTGTCTTCTAGGTTAAGTTTAGAGGGTTTTTTTTTTTTCTTTTTTTTTTTTTTTAATGTTACTATTTTATTCTAAGCACCATGAGGAGCCATTGGAGGATTTTACATAGGGTCAAAATATAATCTGATGTATTCTTTAAAATCTAAATATGGCCAGGTGTGGACAAATGGAGTGTTTAGGGTAGAAACAGAAACCATATTAATATATAAATTTTTAATGAGCATAGTCAGTACACTTAATTTTTCTGCAGTTATAGTTGTTCGCTTTACTACAGTAATAACTCCAAAACTTTTAGTGGTATAAAAAAATAAAGGATCATGTCTTGCTTACATTACATGCACACTGTCCATCTACTGTGGCTTTACTAAATTCTAACCATAGCTCTGTACTAGGCTGTAGGTAGGTAGGTTGTAGCTTTGTTCCACATGTCTTTGCATTCTGCGACCTACACTGAAGGAGCAACCCCAAATTGGACACGTCTGTTCTTAAAGCAAAGAGCAAAGTAAAAATGGCTCATGAAAACACACAATGACTGTAAAAGTTTCTGGGGAAGTCTACCTACTTTTCATTGGTGAAAGGAAATCATATGAATAAAGCCAACATTCATGAGTTGAGGAGGAACACTTCCTATAACAAGTTACTGCATGCAAGTGGGAACCACAGAGTATTGCAAGGAACGAATACTTGCCAGGAGAAGATCACTGTTCTGTATGAATCCTCTGTCCTCCTCTGCATGATGCTTTCTTCTATTAAATACTAAAACTGTTGTTAATTTTTTGCCTGCTGTAGTGTTAAGCTGGGAGTACACGTCTCATAAAAAAAAAAAAAAAGGCTTAGAAAACCCCCTCATCCCTATTTACAAACTATTGTTCAGATGATATGCTTTAAAAAATAATTTAAAATTTTCACCCTCGGAGTTGATGGATGCCTCAGTGACACTCCTATAAACTACCAACAAATAACAATAACAATAGTAGATATGACTAATTCTGGGCGATTACTATATCAAAGCACTTTTTTATACATTTTCTCAAATCTTGATCAAAATCCTGCAAGGGAGGTATTTTTATGTATATGCATTTGTGTAAACTGGGGTTCACAGAGCTCAAGTGACTTGCCCAAGATCAAAGGTGGTAAGGAATACACTTGGACACAGTTCTAAGTCTAAAGCCTCTCACCCATAGTGCTACTAACATTTTTTAATCTGTACCTTGGTATGAACAGATATTCTGGACGAGATACAGAGGCGTCACAATGAGTTTACATATTCAGTCAGTGCTCTTTACTTGGGTTTAATGACTATGAAAGATTTATTTCATTAGTATTTTTTTAAATTATTTTATGGTATAGTATAAGTATGCCATATGCGTAAGTATACCTTTTAATAATGAAGATGTCCACTATGCATTCATTCCTGACAAGTCACCAGAAAGAAATTTTGAAACCATTTAGTATGTGGTGAAAGAGAATAATATGATTTTGATATGAAAGAATGTGCCCGAAATTTGTGGAGTAGAATAACATACTCTGATCCCATTGAAGTTATGCTCCTAAATTACTCTACAGTTGATGATCTCTAAATGTCATATATTTTAAGGTATAAATAGGATATAATTAATGACTCAAAGTAAATATATTAAATAACCAGTATCTAGAAATTGCAAACCACTGAGTTTTAAATAAAAACTTTTCAAATGGTTTAGCAGAGTTTTGTAATGAATGCTGTTTGCTGTAACTGGAGCTTCAGTCTCTAACCTGGCCTTCTGTTCGATTTATGCCCACAAGCTACTTTCAATTGTCTAAAGACGTAGTAAGTTTGCCAACACAAGGGCACTGATCTTGGAACTGCAATAAATCCCTGGTGACATTAGACAGGTGTCTTTAAGAGCAGGTGAAACTGAGTTTGCTTTGACTTCAGCAGTATCACCTGCTTTTGTTGGCTGCCCACGTGTGGCCCATTATCCATGGTATTCATATGCTCACAAATGATCTCAGCTTGTTCTCCACAGAAGAGCTAAACGTTGAGGCCAATAGTCCAAATGTCTTTATGGCCACTAGCTGCATAGTGATCACAAGGAGCAGTAATGGGCAGAGGCAACTGTTGGTCAGCAAGAGATCTGTTATCTCATTATATTCCTTTGAAGAGCCCACTGAGGTGTGATTGCCCTCATTTTTCAGATGAGAGTACTGAAGCTCAGAGTTTACATTTCATGCCCAACGTCATCGGGCAATAACAACTACCCTGGTAAGTTGTTCTAAGAATTATAATGTGTTAACAAACCTGTAACGATAAACTGCAGTACTTTGTGTATTTGATCCTTCTTTTCTGAAAAACTGGAAAGATTGCCAGCGGTGTATTGTTACCTTACCACGCTTCAATGCAAACCTAAATACCTTCCACTCGATATCTTTTAAATTTAGCTATCAACCTAAAAATATGATGGCTCACCCACACATAAAATATAGCAATGATAAATATGAAAAACCAGTACAGTTACAAATACAGTCATTTACCTTGGAAGAAAAAAATGGTGACTATCTTTTTGGATTCTGCATTTCTAAGGAGGTTCTGCATATTGATGATATCAATTTTAAAGAACTGCATAGAAATATATTACCAAGTCAAAAAAACTTGATAGATTTATGTCTATCTATTTCAACCTATTTTAACCAGCTACAAGACAAAAATCCTTTAGCCAATATGGTGGCACAGAAAACAATTTACCTCATGTTTAAAATGAACTGTGCTAATACTTTTGGGTTCTGAGAAAAAATTGTATATTTCAATTTTCTCTTTATATCCATTACTTACTTCTTCACAGAAGCACTTATAATAGTTTCACAGTTACACTGTGAAGGAAAAATTAACAGAATGTACCTTCACTTTAATTAGAACTATTAAATTGAGGGCTGAAGCCAGTCTTGAGAATCGCAGATTATACCTTGGAGAGCACCTATTCTGTGTTCTTATCGACCCCACAGGGTTCACATGTGGAGGGCCCATGAAAAGGCTTCAAAGAGTTTGTGTAACTTTATAAAAATAGGTTTGCATTTTTCTCATTGTGGTTTGTAGCTTTCATTAGATTCCAGCATGGCTGGAAAATAACCAGGCACTTGCTTTCCCCAGCACTGGTGCTAATTTACAACCTCAATTAGCATTCTCGAGATGCTATATCCAAGATGCAATATCTAAATGTTGGTGCCATAAATGGAAATAGCAGTGATAATGGTTGGAAGAAATTCCCCGTAGAGCAAAGAAACTCAAAGTTTAAAGACACCTAAAGAATAATCTACCCACCCCATGTAATTTCAACACACATCCCTTTTACTCATTACCAACTGATATTGATTTACTTGATCTTTATTTATAGACAGCTTAAAACTGTAAATACTGTGTTGCTCTGAGTAATTGTTTGTAAAAAGTTAACATAAGTAATTAACTCCATTTGGAATGACAGCCTGTCAAAAAACAGCCTCAAGAAATGACTGCCCTAAAAAGAATTAAGTGGTCCTTTCCTAACTGCTCTGGTTCTTCAAAAATGGATCATTTTGGCAGACAAGAAAATTATTGACCAACTTCACCATCCTCTCCTTTCATAAGAAATTAAGTGTCATCCTATCTAAGCCTTCACTTTAAAAATGAAGACAATGAGTATTATAACATTTGAATATCTTAATTATTTTTCTCAAGGCACAATTTTCAAACTGAAATCCCAAATTCCCAGTCACTTGGTATTTTTACACACCAACTAACCTGAATTTCTATACAGTAACTTTTGTCTCAGCAAATTACACAGAGTAAGCAGAATATCTGCACTGTGTCTAGGTAACTACTATCAAGAGAAGTTCTATGATGAGTAAAGAATTTGTCTGGAGCTCCTTAGAAGCAAGGATGGCAAGACTATGTCTTACATATTTTAGATGTGTTGTCAGGAGAGATCAGTCCCTGGAGAAGGACATCACACTTGGTAAAGTACGGGGTCAGCGAAAAAGAGGAAGACCTCAATGAGATGAATTGACAGTGGCTGCAACAATGGGCTCAGGCATAACAACGATTGTGAGGATGATGCAGGACTGTGCAGTGTTTCGTTCTGTTGTTCATAGGGTCGCTATTGAGTCAGAACCGACTCGACGGCACCTAACAACAACAACGGAGTTTCTCCACAATAAATGCTTAAACTCTGTTTAAATAGGAGATAAGAAGTAGTTACAAATCACTTAGCACAAATTCTCCTTAATGTCAGAAGTTGAAAGTTAATTAAAAATGAGGTTGAATATAGATCGATAGAGAAGTCTGCTCAGATGTCTCCAAATTAAAATACTCAGTTGTTGTTGTTAGGTGCCGTCGAGTCAGCTCCAACTCATGGCGACCCTATGTACAACAGAACGAAACACTGCCTGGTCCTGCGTCATCCTCGCAATTGTTATTGTTTGAGCCCATTGTTGCAGCCACTGTATAAATCCATCTCTTTGAAGGTCTTCCTCTTTTTCACTGACTCTCTACTTCACCAAACATGATGTATTTCTCCAGAAACTGGTCCCTTCTAATGACATGTCCAAAATACATGAGACAAAGTTTCACTATCCTCACTTCTAAGGAGCATTCAATATAAAATCCTCAAAGCTTTAATATTTCATATTTCCAGTTACATCATCAGGAGCCAGCATAATGTTCAGCATGAAGTGATCATACCATAATACCTTAAGCTACCATACTGATAAAGAATGTTTAATAATATAACCCTAATAATATCCAGGGCTCCTGTGGTCCACTGTCTGTAAGGCACATTTAAAACTTCAGTTCACAGCCAAGAGTAAAATAATAGTCCCTTATTTACCTGCATTTTAAATGATTAAGTAGGATATGATTTATACCCTTCAACAAATATTTACAAAGCCTTGTTCCTTTCCTCCCCAATTTTCCTCTAAGCATTTCACAAATTCCTAAAATTCTCTCATATTTCCAAATTTTTCCATTACTCTTAACAGAATCTCTGTGCCCCCTAGGCAATGACTCTGTCTTCCCCTTTCATACTATCACTGGCATAGAACCGGGCAGTGTTTCGTTCTGTTGTACATAGGATCACTATGAGTCAGAACCAACTCAATGGCACCTAACAACAACAACTATTTATTCCTTTTAATTTGTATTTCAGATTAACAACAAATGGGACACAAATCTGTTGTTTATCTGAAATTCAAATATAGCTTAGTGTCCTGTATTTCATCTGGCAAATCTGATTATGAATCACTACTAAATAAGCATACTTCTTTACTAAGGTAAGTCTACTTATCCGGTCATTATATTCTTTTTCATATACATGTGCCTTCAGTTCCTCAAAAAACACATGAAAATAAACTAATAAAACAAATCCTGTTGCAATTTGAGAGGGATTCCATGTCTAAATGAATTGGGTAAGAATGGTTTGAGATCAATATGTCATCTTTATTACAGATACAACTAATACTGAAGAAAGTGGCTTAGTTGGACAGCAATAATGATGTTTCTAGTAGTTAACCTCAGACTTAAAACAAAACAATAACAAGCTGTCTGGGTCAGTCACAGGATTTCCCACACAGAAATCTTACCGCAAATTTCTTAAGGATGCACACTTTTTCCAGTACTAAATCTATGAGGCTAAAATTATTTTATTTTATTACTGTTTTGGGTGGTGCAAGCAGCTCAGGAAACAGAGATGATGAACCTTAGTCCCAGCTACTTATTCCAATCAGAATTCCTCCACCAAGAAGGATACTCTTTCTTTATCGATGGAAATAAGTGAGAATTAATTCAAGAGGCTTGGGGTACTTAGGATTAATGCCACTTTGGGGAAACAATCAGAATAGGAAGGAAGCATCCTCCTCAACCAATGCTCAAAGTGTTTTTTCACAGCATTACTGTGTATACTAGAGTATCTGGTGGCACAAGTGGTTAAGCACTTGACAATCAGCTGAAAGGCTGGTGGTTAGAACACATCCAGAGGCATCTCAGGAGAAAGGCCCGGTGATCTGCTTTAGAAAGGTCACAGCCTGGAAAATGCTATGGAGCAATTCTACTCTGCATACATGGAGCTGACCATGAGTTGGAATCAAATGGATGGCAACTTCAACAACAACTGTGCATACTGCAGTCTCTTTATATGTAAAACAAGTGAGCCAGTCCACGTGTTTTCTATATTCCTTCCTAGATCTAAAACTTGATAACTCTAACATTCTTCCTCTCTACCAAGTAGCCTGTCATCATCAATGTCAGCTTGTACAGGTTTTAGTGGGATGAAAAATTAAATATGCAAAACCTATTTATATGTGTGAATGGTATTTGAAAGTTATCTCTATAAAAATATATAAAGTATAAAAATAATTAATTCTAAGTCCTTGAAGAGTATGCTCTAGTATAATTCATTTTTCTTCTTTGTATCCTCTGCTGGAACTAAGTAGAAGTCCAAACGATTTCTATTGAATGAAAAAAAAGATACTATGAAGCATCCGGTTTTTGGCTTTCACGTGACATTTGGTTGAAAGAAATATTCCAGGGTAAATGCATCAAACTTAGGAATACATAAAAGTGAATCGCCAAAAGGCTAGCATGACCATTTTATTTCAGCTTCCTTTCTCATTTCCCTGTAAACCACCATGGTTTGGGCTATATCTTTGTTGATACATGAATTACTTTAAGTGGTAAGCAGATACAATGGGGAAAGGCAAAGTGAAATTAAAACAGGACACCTACTAGCACACCATAAGCAGGTGTTATTTCTCACATTTTCATTGCTCCTATTTGGGTGACTGAAAAATCATTGTGCATTTTTCAGCTTTGCTGTAATAGACTGAGTTGGCAATAAACAACTATATTGATTTCTGAGCATGAAGATCAAAATGGAGTTGTTTTTCTTTTTTTTGAATTGCCTATGAGTGTATAAGTGATAAGTATTTTTTACCT
The DNA here is from genome assembly GCA_030035585.1 of Dugong dugon. Lineage (NCBI taxonomy): Eukaryota > Metazoa > Chordata > Mammalia > Sirenia > Dugongidae > Dugong > Dugong dugon. The sequence goes on from CM057467.1 coordinate 111,823,386, forward strand.
AATGCTAAATCCATGTGGTAAAGTGATTTTGTTATTGTTTTGGGTGATTGGCTAGTATTGAAAAAAAATTACTCATAAACCACATGAAGCTATAAATTAAGCATGCCATATTAATTATGATATAAAGTGTGAATGAGGAAGCTGTTTTACATGTAAATTTTAGTATACATTAATACGTATATAGTAATACAAATGTCAAATTTACACAAATGTTAAATTCATATCAATTAATCTCTCAGTACTCAAAAGACATTAACGGTTATACAATTGAAAAATCAAAACAGTCCTTGCCAATAAAAGCTTATGTTTAATTAAAAAATAGGCAAAACTTGGATATATAGATTTTATCAAAATTGTTTTTTCCCTTTGAAACTACATGCAAAGAATCCTTTCCTTCTCTTTTTTCCATTGAGAGTTGTAAGTTTTGCCTTATGCTATTTTTATCTGCTCATAGCTTAGCCTCTTGTCTCTCTCTCTCTTTTTCCATTTTCTTTTTTTAATCCCAGCTTTGCCCCCTCTCAAAAGGTCCCTTTGACTAGAAGGCTCTTTCCTAAAAAGTCAACCCATTGCCTTCTTTCAAAATAAATCCAATTTCTTTCATGGAGCTCTATCTGATCAAATTGAAGAAAAGGACAATTTTTTTTCTTCCTGTTCAGAAGACCCCACAAGCAGTTCGCTTTATCTCTGTTCCTGATACAAGCAAAGCTTATTTAGTTCTATTGACACAATGAGAAGAAAACCAAGGTACTATTACTTTTTACAAAAACTGCATTGTTTTTTAATCTACAGTTATCAGAACTTTCACACTGCTTTGGAAAAAAGTCATATTTTTATCCATTTATTCACAAATTATTTAAGAGAAGACCATTCTCATTTTACAGCTGGGGGTGGGAAGAGTGTGGAGAGTAGAATAAAGTTAATTTTTGTCTTATATTAAGTACAACTATTTAAAATTTTAAATTGGATTACTGAGTTTCACTTTTAGACTATTGCCTTCCTATGTGATATTTCTCTTGTCCTTTATATATGCATTTTAGACAATAGAATTTGCATTACATGCTTTATTTGCGTTGTCAGGTAATTAAAAACAAAGAACTTCTCAGGAAGAAAACAGCGTCTTTTATTGGTTCAACCTCCTGAGAAATATAAGCCATTACAGAGGAATTATACAACAAAAACAAAGCCAATAAAAATCTGAAGTGGCTAGAAAAAACAGCTTTGTTCTCTCCACCCACAGATAATATGAAAAAATATATATAATAAAACCTGATTTTAGAAGGCATGTTTGTTACTTTTAATTTCTAATTATCTCTATTCTTTTGTATTATTCATTGGAAAACTTTAATTGTATTGGATCGTGCTTTACTTCTGTGGTAAACCCATCTTCTAACCCCAAATATATAATCCCCTGCTATAAGTCACAGTCTTTTGTCACTCCTTTTTGTAATCCTAAGAACACCTGTCCAAATATTATATGCATTCAATAAATATTTGTTAAATGAAATTAAGGAGGGCCAGTAAGGCGACAAATACTTATTGAGTATATCTAATGTAAAATACAAGTCAGCACTATAGTTTAAAACCTGGAGTAATTTACTGAGTTTATGGTTTAGACTGTGAACAGGAGTAAGTATTTCCAGTTTTTTTGTTTGTTTGTTTTTGATTTTCTTTTTTTCCAGTTGTCATGGAGTCAGTTCTGACTGATGGCCACCCCACGTGTGTCAGAGTAGAAATATCCTACACAGAGTTTTCAGAGTAGAAATATTCTCCACAGGGTTTTCAATGGTTGATTTTTTTTCTTTTTTTTTTGGAAGTAGATCACCAGACCTTTCTTCCAAGGCACCTCTGGGTGGAACTGAACTTCTAACCCTTTCATTAGTAGCTAAGCATGTTAACTGTTTTTACCATCCAGAGAATGTAATTATCATATGAAATTTTACAAAATTGTCTGATTGTATATCAAAAAAAAAAATGTAGCTAAGGTATACTTGCAAAGAAGTAGCAGGCAGCAAAAAAAAAAAAAAAAAAGTGAAAAACTCTTGTCAGACTCAAAAAGAATAAAAATCAACGGCAGGTGAACTCAAATAGTTATAGGCCAACAATGAATGCAATTCATATTCATACAGTAACTCTCCCAAGTTTATGTGAACGTGTTAGTGTTCTACAGTAAGTGGTCATCTATTAATAATTACTCTTGTTCATTGAAACACTGTTAGCCCTTTCCCTTAGGCTGCTCTAAATGTCATTTACAATTTCACAGGAAATAAAATAATAGATGGCCCTGCAGTAGAAAGACAATGCTGTGATATTCACCTTAGATGTATATACCCATATTATTAATGAAGCCTGAGAAGAATTTTGGCTCTAGAAACTTCTCAAAGATTTGGAACATGGATCATCAATGAGCAATCACTGATCAAAACTTTCGAACTTTGTATAGTTTATCAGAGATATTCGTCAAGACTTATTCATATGTTTCTGTGGCTTCCTTGAGTAATATTATAACTTCACAGAGAAAAGTTATCAGAAATACATACCTTAGGGGACACAAAATGGTATCCTCCAGTTTAAGTAAACTTCTGGGGTATATCTTAATTTTGGAAAACTTTTTAGAGTTTCCAATTATGCAGTTTTTTTTAATCGAGTTATAATATTTTTTAAACTAAAAATATTTAGTATACCATTGCCTAACCATTAGTTGAAAAGCAGAAAGTTTTAAATAAGAAATTTTTAGTATTTTTTGTTAGTCTGAGATGCAATCAACTCATAATGCTATAACACTCCTGGTAATGTCCTCCAAGAAAGTAATTCAAGAGAGGAAGAAAAATAATTTCTTCTCTAAGTCCTCTAAGAAATATTCCCTGCCATCAACAGTACACCAAACTAAAACCAAACTCATTTCCATCAAGGTGACTCATGGAGACCCCATGTGTTACAGCGTAGAACTGCTGCATAGGGTTTTCTTGGCTGTAATCTTAAAAGAAGCAGATCACCAGGCCTTTCAATGGGTAGGTTTGAACTGCCAACACTTATGCTAGTAGCCAAGTGCAAACTATTTGCTCCATCAAGAGTATATAAAGTAAAATACACAAATATTTGTTGAAATAGTTAATAAATCATAAAATAGAGGCAGGTTTAAGGTATTATTGTAACAAATTATAGAAACTTAACTCATTTTAAGAAATAGTGAGGCTTGGTGTGTATCTTAAAGAATCAGCAAGAGTTATCTTTGTAGATAATAGCTGGAAAGACATGCCAAGAAAAGACAACACATATGAAAACACAAGGACATGGCTTCTAGAATTGACCTAAATGGAGACATACAAAAAGATGAGGGACACACATAAAGGACCCTTTCATAGAAATATTGAAGATGTTTAAGCAAGACAGTGACTTGATCAAATTTAATTTAATTTGCATTTTAATAAGATTAAGTTGTTATCAATGAGTTATATTTTTTGAATAGCAGATGAAGGAAGGGTGAGTATAAGCTTAGGAAAAGAGTTTAGGTAAGATATGATTAGGGTTTGAACTAAGGAATTTAAGTGTGAAAATAGAGAACAGAATGTATTTTGAAGATAAATAGAAGGTAGTATTAAGAAGAATTAATAAAAATTAGAAGTTGAGGGTTAATAAAAGAGAAGAATAAAACAAAACCATGTTTCAGATCTGGACAATTGCACAGATTTTTGTTTTATTTACCATGTCACTCAGGAGAAAATTTCAGATTTACAAAGTGGAGGACAGTGTCAAAAGAGTGGATACGTTCAGCTTTACAAAAGATGAATTCAAGATGCTATGAATTGCCTGTGAGATATTCCTAGAATGTTCTGATTGTTGTTAGGTGTCATCGAGTTGGTTCTGACTCATAGTGACCCTATGTACAACATAACAAAACACTGCCCGGTCCTGCACAATGCTCACAATTGTTGTTATACTTGAGCCATTATTCCCACAATACTATTATAAATAAAAATCTTCTTTATGTTACGTGCTATCAAGTAGGCTCCTACTCATGATGACCTTATGTATAACAGAACGAAACGCTGCCTGGCCCTGCACCATCATCACAATTGTAGCTAAGTCTGAGCCCACTGATGCAGCTATTGTGTCAATCTATCTGGTTGAAGAGATCCCTCTTTTTCACTGATGTTAGGCTAAATTCAATATCATTTTTTTTTCTCATAAGATACTGGGTGGCTGCAGGGTTCTGCTGATCTGAACTAGGAATGACTGGTCTCAGCAGGGCTTGCTCATGAATCTGTGGACAGCTGAGGACTTGGCTTGGGGATGGTTAAATGTAAAGATGATTTAAAACTGCAAATTGCTTCACCACTTCCAACAGACGGTGTAAGGTAAAGATTAAAGTAATAGTTGTTGAGTAGATGAAGAAATTGCAAATATGTTATATTCAGTGGCACATCTACTAGATGAAAAAATCTTTAGAATGATGGCAGAACATGGACATGAAGGGTGATTGGGAAATATGCTGAAGTCCTCAATAATTATGAATTTGTTACATACTAAGTTACATAATTTGGTATGATATAACATGTCATACTATGTAACAAATAAATGAGAATTTTAAATAACACTAGAATAACACAATCAACATCCATGGAAGCAGTAGTCAAGAAATCAAAAGACACACTGCATTGTGCAAATCTGCAGCAAAAGTCCTCTTTAAAGTGCTGACAAGCAAAGATGTCACCTTGGAGGCTAAGGTGTACCTGACCCAAGTCATGGTGTTTTCAATCAGCTCATATGCATGCGGAAGTTGGATGGTTAAATAAGGAAGACCAAAGAAGAACTGACACCTTTGATTGTGGTGTTGGAGAAGAATATTGACTATACCATTGACTGCCAAAAGAACGAAAAAAATCTGTCTTGGAATAAATACCAGAATGCTCCTTAGAAGCAAGGATGGCCAGACTACGTCTCATATACTTTGGACATGTTATCAGGAAGGATCAGTCCCTGGAGAAGGACATCATGCTTGGTAAAGTAGAGGGTCAGCAAAAAAAGAGGAAGACCCTCAACAGGATGGATTAACACGGTGGCTGCAACAATGGGCTTAAGCATAGCAACAATTGTGGGGATGGCACAGGACCAGGCAGTGTTTTGTTCTGTTGTACACAGGATCACTGTGAGCCAGAACCAGCTTGATGGCACCTAACAATTGTTATTGTCATTAGGCACCATCAAGTTGATTCCAACTCACAGCGACCTTATGTACAATAGAACTAAACACTGTCTGGTCCTGTGCCATCCTCACAATCATTGCCCATTGTTGCAGCCACTATGTCAATCCATTGCATTGAGGGTCTTCCTCTTTTTCTCTGACTCTCTACTTTACCAAGCATGATGCCCTTCCAAGGGACTGGGCCCTCCTGATAACATTTTCGAAGTACTTGAGATAAAGTCTCCCCATCTTTGCATGTAAGGAACATTCTGGCTGTTCTTCTTCCAAGACAGATTTGTTCGTTCTTCTGGCCGTCCATGGTATAGTTAATATTCTTTGCCAACACCACAATTCAAGTGCATCAATTCTTCTTCAGTCTTTCTTATTCATTGTCCAGCTTTTGTATGCATATGAGGTGATTAAAAACACCATGGCTTGGGTCAGACACACCTTAGTCCTCAAAGTGGCATCTTTGCTTTTTAACACTTTGAAGAGGTCTTTTGCAGGAGATTTGCCCAATGTGATATGTTGTTGATTTCCATTTAACTCAGTCTAAGTATAGATAACACTGGACAAAAACTTTGAAAAATTAAAATATATTTTTAAAATAAAAGTATTAGAATTATGAATCAAAATGTTTAGTTATTTTAATGTTATTACATCAGTGAAGATAGTTTTTAAATAAATATATTTTTAAAAAATGAAAATTAACATTGTTAAAAGTAAATATTTTAAGTTGGCAAGTTAATACTACAGAAAATTCACATTTTACAGGATATACATTTAGTTATTTAAATATAAATAGGAAATAGCTAATGAGAATGTCTGGGATATTTCCAATTCTTTAATTTGAGAAAGTAAACTTTTATTAATGAAGTTAGTCACTATCACAAAACTCCTAAAAGAAAGGACTAGAGAGCATTGGATTTTATCTCCAATCACAATTCAGAATGAACCTTAACACACTCCTATCAAAATTCTCAGTCTAGTTTTATGTCTTTTTAGGAGCCAAAATGACTTCCTCGAAACTAAACTCTCTTAGACTTTTTCCATGCTTTTTTACTATCAGGCCAACATCTTCTACTTAGGATGCTTCTCTGCTTGTCATTGTGTTTTGGAGGGGAAAAACAAGTGAAACTTGCAACATGTACCAAGATCATGAATCTATATTGAAACGTTTCAACTAGGAGAGAGAACTTTTAAAAAATGTTTGCAACTATGTTTCCAACTGTGTACCAAGACCATGAGTCCATATTGAAATCTTTGAAGGCAGAAGAGACATCTTTTAAAAAATGTCTCAATAGACACATTCAAACAGGACACTTTAAAATATGAAATTTGGAATGAGTTCTCACGGGAGAATAACTACCAGAAATATAGTATTTGCCCAAGCCCCATCTGCAGAATTGTCTGTGTTGATGTCTTACAAAATCTACCTTTAATATTATGTACATCAACAAAAGAACTTAGATGACTGAGTATCCGCTACAGTTCTAGGTAAGCAATAGAGAGAGTAATAGAAAACACTTGGAAGGAAAAAGCCCACAGTGGCCACACAGACCTATTCTAACCGACTTTCGAAAATATGTTATGGGGAATCAAACTAAACTGACTTGAAAACTTTACTAATAGTCTGATCACTGACATATTCCTTAGTCTAACCGAACTAGTTAGTCTGTGAAACAGGAACGTTAAAATCTACCTTCACAGTATTTTTATGAAAATTAAATAAGTAATAGTCTGCATGGTCAGATAGTTTTTGGCATACAAAAGACATTCATTCAATGGAGGTTTCACCATCACAGGAATTCAACACTGACTGGAACCTGTCTGATAACAGTGATACTAGTGCCTCCCTGGAGTTCACAGTAAAATGTAAATTCGGTTTTTCAAATCCTCATTTAGCAACCCTAAAGGCATTTTAGAAATTCCTTTAGCATGATATCCCACCCAGAGGTTAAAATATGTGTCTTTAAGCCCACTGAAGAGAAATGTACTTGCCAGTACAGTAACGGTCTCATAGAAATGTGCCAAGAACATCTTGCTTCAAGACTTCAATAAAAATCAACTCAATTTATACAATATTGTTATTGAGCTTAAATTCAGTAATTAAGAAAACACAATTAAGTTATTAAAGTATTCTTTCAGTTTAATTCAGTAAATTGACTGAAATTAATTCCATTTCTTTTTAGCCTACTCATTCTTAACAATGTGATGGGGATATTCTAATGAACTTAAATAGGAAATCACAAGTTAGTAATTTATGAGTATAATGTAATAAAACCTTTTTAAAACTAATTTCATCATCTTAAGGCAAAAAAAAAGGTCAAACTTTGTTCTGTAATTATGCATATTGAACAACCTAAACATGACAGTGTCTGGTCATTTCAGATTTACAGTACCTTCATTTTAAGAGGAACTGGTATTAATAGTCTCAGCTTCAATTTCAGAAAAGTGCATGTTAAGAAAGAAGCCAGTGCAGAGAAAATGTTAGTTTGAGGATGGGAAACAATCTTCATAGGTATAGCCATGGAAATGAACCTTCTACACACTTAAGCCAAATATTATTCATCATTTTTAGCACTTTTTGCTTGCTGGTCCAAACATCAGCTAAGACCACAGACAGCTCAGCTCAAGCAGTCTTTTTGGTATATGAGTTGAGGCCTATTTGCCATTTGCTTCCACAGTTTATAGGAAACCTATGATGTTATATATTTCCTTTTGACCACTCAATTTGTCTTGGAAGAATTATAACCAGAATACTCGCTAGAAGCAAGGATGGCAAGACTACATCTCACATTCTTTGGACATGTTTTCAGGAGGGATCAGTTCCTGGAGAAGGACATCATGCTTGGTAAAGTAGAGGGTCAGTGAAAAAGAGGAAGGCCCTCAATGAGATGGATTGACACAGTGGCTGCAACAACGGGGTCAAGCACAGCAACGATTATGAAGATGACACAGGATTGGCAGCATTTTGTTCTGCTGTGCATAGGGTCACTATGAGTCGGAATTGACTCCACAGCACCTAACAACAACACCAGGGGCCCATTATGTGGTAGGCACTATCCTAGACAAATAATTGCTCCTACAATCATGAGATTAACCATCTCCACACTTTTTATTAGTAAGTATAACATTGATCAAATCATTTAAGAGCTCAAAACCCATCCTCTTCCATAAAATAAAACATAAATGAATAAATAAATATAAAATATTATCTGAGTTGTCTAAGATTCAAAAAATGGTAAAGAGTAATTAGGTCATATTCATCTATGTAATTCACTTGTCTGTTACATTCTAGGGAGTTCTGGTGGTGCAGTGGTTAAAGTGCTTGACTGCTAACCAAAAGGTCAGCGGTTCGAAACCACCAGTGACTCTGCAGGAGAAAGATGTGGCAATGAGCTTCTGTAATGATTTGCAGCCTTTGGAAAGCTTATAGGGTCACTATGAGCTGGAATTGACTGGACAGCAGTGGGTTCTTGGTTTGGTTACATTCTAGAAATTCACCTAGTGTTTGCTATTTAAATTGTATATAAATGTTCAGTATCATTACATCCATTGTTATACACAGTAGGTGAATAAAGGGCAAAGGAAAGAACACGTGATTCAATCATATGGTTAAATGAAAGACTGACCAGTATACAAATTACAGTAAAAATAACTTAGATGAAGCTGAATCTACATTGAGAAAAAGATTTTGAATAATGTGTAATATCCCAAAGCTATCTCAGATGCTAACAGAATTGTGCTTGTTTAGTTTTGCTTTTGGTTTGTTTTCTTTAAACAATAATCTGTTGAAGCTATTTTTAAACTTGCAAATACTAAGCACAGTCTTTGATTCTTGAAGTGTGTTTTGATCATATTTTTTAATAATTTTTGCTGATTATTCTTCATGTTATACAGTTTATGCTTTCAGGTTTTGAAAGACTTTCAGTCTTACCAAGAGTGAAAGGAGCTCCAGAAGAAAAGACCTGACAGTCAGCTTAAAGATTACAGTCTAGGAAAACCTACGGGGCAGTTCTACTCTGTCCTCTATGGTTGCTGAGTTGGAATCGACTCAGCAGCACACACCACCACCAAGGGTAAAATATTGAGGTTCTTTCTTGTATTTCTGTCAATAAAATGCTTGCTTAAAGGAAAGTGCAAGACCAATGAAATAAGCTATTTATTGACATTTTCTATCATCCTTATAATCAATTATGAGTATTACAGGAACATAGTGAACAAGAGTGAACATATAAACCTTGAATCAGGTCATCATCAGAGTGAGAAACTTGTTTTTGTTTGCTTGTTTGTTTTAACATCCATCTCTAGAAGATTCTGAAGGAAAGCAATATTTTAAATGATTGTACTTTCCTTGGTTAGCAATCAGATAAACTCTTTTACACTTTATAAATTTATATATGCATGCCCCTGCTTTTTAAACTGATTGCAATAGTTTAATTTTACATTTAAATTAATTTGATTCACCTTTGTGAATATTAGCTGTTGTGATACGATGCAGATTTAGCTATAACTGCAGATGTAGATGGCGTAAACAGCATGACCAGAATGTTTTCCCTTGAATAGGTTATTGAGAATAGGTTATGTTGCTTTTTTGATTGATTTTATAAATGATATGAGTATGGAGGGGGTGTTATATTGCATAATCTCCAGGATATTTTGTAATTGAATAAATAGAAGAGCTCAAACTATTTCCTTGATGCATTATCCTCACTCTTCTTCTTTTTTTTTTTTTTTTTTTATTGTGCTTTAGGTGAACCTTTACAAAGCAAATTAGTTTCTCATTCAACAATTTATACACAAATTGTTTTGGACATTGGTTGCAATCCCCACTATGTGGCAACACTCTCCCTTCCACACCCCAATTCCCCATTTCCATCATTCATTTTTTCCTGTCCCTTCCTGCCTTCTCATCATTAATTTCTGGGTAGGCATTGCCCTTCTGGTCTCATTTACATGACTGAACTAAGAAGCACTTTCCTCACCTGTGTTATTGCTTGTTTTGTAGATCTGTCTAACCTGGGGCTGAAGAGTGAACTTTTGCAGTGGCTTCAGTTCTACAATAAAAGAGTGTGCAGGGGCCATAGTTTCAGGGGTTCTTCCAGTCTCTGTCAGACCAGTAAATCTGTTCTTTTTTGGTTGAATTTGAATTTTGTTCTACATTTTCCTCCTGCTGTGTCCAGGACCTTCTATTTTGATCCCTGTCAGAGTAGTGTTACCCACGCCCCATCTAGTTGTTCTGGGCTCGGGCTGGTGGAGGCTGTAGTACTTGTGGTCCATGAGTCTTTTGGACTAATCTTTCCCTCATGTTTTTAGTTTTCTTCATTCTCCTTTGCTCCAGATGGAATGGGACCAGTGGATGTATCTTAGACAGCTGCGAGAAAGCTTTTAAATTCCATATGCTACTCACCAAAGTTGGTTGCAGAACATTTCTTTATGAACTTTGTTATACCAAAGTTAACCTAGATGACACCCATGACCGTGGTCCCCTGCCCTCAGCTCAGTAACTCAGTCCCTTAGAGTGTTTATATGTATCTATGAAGCTTCTAAGACTTTACCTTGGTCAAGTTGTGCTGACTGCCCTATATTTTGTACTGTCTTTCCCTTCACCAAAATTAACACTTATCTACCATCTAGTTAATGGTTTCCCCTTGACAACCCTCCCTTCCCTCGTAACCGTCAAAGATTGTTTCTTTCCGTGTGTAAACTTTTTCTTGAGTTCCTATAATGGTGGTCTCATACAGTATTTGTCCTTTTGTGATTGACTTATTTCACTCAGCAAAATGACCTCCAGATTCATCCATGTTGTGAGATATTTCATGGATTCATCATTGTTCTTTATCATTGTATAGTATTCCATCGTGTACATGTACCATAATTTGTTTTTTCACTCATCTGTTGACAGGCACTTAGGTTGTTTCCATTATTTTGCTATTGTGAATAATGCTGCAATGAATACGTGTGTGCATATGTCTATTTGTGTGATGGCTCTCATTTCTCTAGGATATATTTCTAGGAGTGGGATTGCTGGATCTTATGGTATTTCTATCTCCAGCTTTTTAAGGAAGTGCCATATTGTTTTCCATAGTGGTTGTATCATTTTACATTCCTACCAGCATTGCATAAGTGTTCCAATCTCCCCTCAACCTCTCTAACATTTATTATTTTCTGTTTTTTTGATTAGTTCCAGTAATGTCAGGGTGAGATGGTGTCTCAACGTAGTTTTGATTTGCATTTCTCTAATGGCTAATGATTACAAGCATTTCCTCATGTGTCCATTAGCCTCCTGAAGGTCTTCTTTGTGAAGTGTTGTTCATATCCTTTGCCCATTTTTTAATTGGATTATTTGTCTTTTTGTTGTTGAGGTGTTGAAATATTCTATAGATTTTAGAGATTGGACCATTGTTGGATATATCGTAGAGAAAAATTTTCTCCTGATCTGTAGGTTCTCTTTGTACTCTTTTGGTGATCTTTTGATAAGCCTAAGTGTTTAATTTTAGAAGCTCCCAGTTATCTAGTTTATCTTCTGGCATTTGTGCATTGTTAGTTATGTTTTGTATCCTATTTATGCCGTGTATCAGGGCCCTTGGAATTGTCCATAGTTTTTCTTCCATGACCTTTATACTTTTAGGTTTTATACTTAGGTCTCCGAACCATTTCATATTAGTTTTTGTGTATGGTGTAAGGTATGGGTTCTGTTTCATTTTTTTGCAGATGGACATTCAATTTTGCCAGCACCATTTGTTAAAGAGAGTGTCTTTTCCCCCATTTAAAGGAATTTGGGCCTTTGTCAAAGATCAGCTGACCTTAGGTGGATGGATTTATGCCTGGGTTCTTGATTCTGTTCCTTTGGTCTCTGTGTCTGTCCTTGTACCAGTACCAGGTTGTTTTGACTCCGTGTTCACTCTTCTTTTTGATTTCTATAATGGATACATCATAAAGTAGGAATCTTTCTAACCATTTTGACTTATCTTGAGCCAAAGTGGGAGAAACTTATAACAAATTTACTTATAACACTTCTATTGATATTTGATTTTCATGCATTGTTTTATGTATCTATAATGCACCTACTTATTGATAAAATACATGCTCCAAGCATTGGACTATAAATTTCTTCAAGTCTCTCCTTAATATTTCACTTTGAACAAAATGCCAGTCATGCTAGATATTAAAAGCTGATTTTAAGTACCATTTTTTTTAAATTTATGAATAAAAATCATCACGTTTATTTCATTCAAATTATATTTTGCTATAGTCACACACATATTTTATTTTCATAAAATTGATATCATAACCTATATAGTTAGTAGTCAGCATGTCATAAGGAGAAGCTTTAGAGAAAGGTAGTAACAAGTTCATATAGGGTCTTTAGGCCAGGTTTATGATAATAGTCTTGATCTCAGAAGCAACAGGAAACCTTAGAAATGCTGTAAGCTGAGGAAGAGATGCGCTGTGGTTGTGTCTGCATTTTGAAAAACGTCCTTCTATCTACATGGGGCAAACTGATTAAAGGGTGGGATGGGACAGAGCGAACATGGGTACACCAGTAAGAAAGCTACAACAATCTGTGTGAGAAAACATATGTGTTTAGTCTAAAATGGTGTTGGGGAAGATAAAGTAATGTAGCCAAAACTGAAGGATATTTAGTAGTTAAGATCAACAAAAGTACAAAGACATAAAGTGAAAGTCAACAGAACTAATATATTTGATTTAAAGCTTGAAATCACTAACAATAGAGATATAGACATGAAAATAATGAAAAACCATTTTTTTATGTAAAATTAGAAAAATAAATAAATTATTAATAATATCAGGAGTAGGTTGGTGAGTGACACTGAGTGAGAATATAGTTGGTGCAGCTACCTTGAGGATGATTTGGTAGTTTCAACTGAAATTTAAAATGTGTATACACTTTCATCCAGCAATTCTACATCATAGTCTACCCAAAGAATGTATGCATGCATCTGGCAAGGAGTCATGTATAAGGATGTTCAATGAAGAATTATTTGATAATAATAAAAAAATTTAAATAGCTTAAAGGTTAATTAAAGAACATTCCTTGAGTAAGAGATGATAAACCAAAAAACAAAACTGCCATTGAGTTGATTCTGACTCACGGCGACCCTAGAGGACAAGTAGAACTACCCCCATAGAGTTTCTAAGCAGTGGCTGGTGGATTTGAACTGCCAACCAAGAGCAGCCATAGTTCTTAACCATTGTGCCACCAGGACTCTGTAAGAGGTGATAGACACACATAAATATGATTAGGATAAGGAAATATTTTTAGTAGATAAGGACTAAGTTTAAAACTAAAAAAATGAGTCCCAAAACCTGTGATTGTAGAATACATGCTGGAATAATGAGACCAGCTAGGGACAGAAAAGACTTAAACAACACGTTATGTCAGTTACAAATTTTTCTAGAAGAATGGTGTCAACCACAAAACACCGTTTACCTCACTTGAGGTTAAAGTTCACGCTGCTTCTTCCTAATCTTCCCGCCTACAACTGTCTTTCAGATCAGCCAATTAGAACTAGAATCCTGGGCAGGTGCGGTAAGAGACCAGGCTGACCACCAGATGGCCCCATCCCATATTAAGTATTGCCTAGGAACCAAAAGACCCATGCCAATGAACCAAAAATCACTGGACATAAGTTATGGAGCGGTGATCAAGCCCATTTAAGAAGCAAGAACTCCGTCAGCCATTTCCGTGCCAAATCCTGGCCCTACCCCTTTTTAAATATGTATGAAGTTAATTAATATGTATGACTTCTTCTTTCTCCCTTGGTACAAAACTTCCTGCAGCCCTTCACTCAGAGAGAGAGTGCTTTGGGACTGAACCCCGTGTCTCCTTACTCACTGCCAGTAATAAACTATGCCTGGCTTTAAATCCACTTGACTCTTTGTTATTCTTAACGAGAGTACAAACGGAGAACCCATTGCGTTTGGTAACAAATTTCCTGGCACCCCCGGTGGGACCCTACTTGCCGTCCCAGGTCAACTATCGGAGTGGACCAAACCTTTCCTGGACAGGTATAGTGGCCACCAGAATCCTTTTTGTTCAGCACCCCTCGGGCTTGGTAAGTTTAAACTCCAAGAGATTACTTTCAATCTGACTCGAAAGAAAGGCATAGAATTCGTGTGTGTGTGTGTGTGTGTGTGTGTGTGTGTGTGTGTGTGTGTGTGTGTGTGTGCGCGCGTGTGTGCGTGCGTGTGTGTTTTTCCCGGGTTGTCTGTTTCTGGCTGGTGCACCCTGAATCTGGGAGGTTGGCAGAGACATCCCTATCTATTCAGATTGAGAGACTGAAACCCCTCCAGTGTGACCTGGCTCTGAGGAGGAGACATGATATTCTCCATGGGCACGTTATTGAGATATTGAGGTTAGAAGTCCCTCCATCTGGTTTTGGGGATAGATGGTATCCAGAAGATTGAAGTGGGGGCTGGACCTCACTAAGACAATTTTTATTCCCCTGTCCCTCTCTGGTATTGGAGACAGAGGGTATATGGAAGATTGAAGTGGGGGCTGGACCTCACTAAGATCATCTTCTGTTCCCCTTTCCCTCTCTGGCTTGTCTGGTGAGTGCTGTCCGTTTGTCCCTCCGTCTTGTGTATAGTATATGGAAATTGATTGATGGAAAGAAATTGACGTTGAATTAGAACACACCTATAGAGACTCTTGGGAGTTTATTGATTGGGCTGAAAAAAGAGATACACAGGGAGAACAGATTTCCAGTCTAGACTGGGATTTGTATCAGGATATAGGAATGCTCTGGACAGAGTGTTAAGATTTCAAAAAGAGGTTCTCTCCAGAAGCTGGGAAACTCTTAGCTACAGCGTGAGAGACAAATAAATTCCTACTGGACTAGGAAAAAAAAGCTGGTGCTATCAACTACCCATAAAAATAAAAAGCTATGTTCTTGGGCACAGTTAATTGGACAGAATGGGAAATCAGGAAAACATACCACGAGATTCACCCCCAGGCTGCATTCTTAAACATTAGCAATTTGTTTCATATAATCAATTAAAGAAAAAGAAACTTAGATTTTTCTGCAACACTGCCTGGCCTCAGTATACCCTTGCTGACCAAGAGAAAGAGCCTTTGTACGAGTCTCTGAATTTTAATACTATTTTACAGCTGGGATTATTTTGCAAAAGGGGGAAGAAAAATGAGATAAAATTCCCTATATTCAAGACTTTATGGCCCTCTACCAGAATTAGGGGCTACAAACAGCATGCAAACTAACCCATGTGGCCCTAGCCACCAGGGAACAATCAAAGAAGCCTCCAAGGGGATCTGAGGAACCAGACTTTTTGGAAGACCCCCTTCTTAGCTGAGGCCCTGTGATGGCCCCATAATACCCCCACCTAATCCTCCAGTTCCATCCTTACAATCTCTGTCCTTCTCTCCAAAAACCTAGTAAACCTACAGGGGGAGTTCTCCCGCTGCGAGAGGTGGTAGATGGACAGGGTGGGGTGGTCCAGGTACAGGTCCCTTTTTCAGTTTCAGATTTAAGAATATGTAAAGAAAAGTTGGGCAAGTTTTCAGAAGACCCAAAGAAATTTAGAAAGGAGTTTGTTAAACTTAGTCTTACCCTTGTCCTCAGTTGGCAGGATGTAATAGTAATTCTGGCTACCTGTTGTTCTACTGATGAAAAGAATAGGCAAGAGAGGATGCTGACAACTTTGTCCCCACCAACCCCAAGCACAATGTTTTGAAGCCAGCGGATGAGACAGTTCCTGGAACCAATCCTCAGTGGCACTACCAGGACCAACTAGATTGGGCAAAAATAAAACATTTTATAACCTGTGTGGGTGAGTGAATGAAAAAGTGTGTCCATAAGCCAGTTAACTATTTAAAGGTCAAAGAAATAACCCAAGGAAAAGATGAGAACACCATGGCTTTCTTGGATAGGACGACAGAGAACTTTAAGAAATTTACCAGCACAGATCCAGAGGCACCAGAGGCTACCCTTCTGCTGGGTCTGCATTTTGTAACCCAGAGTGCATCAGATATTAGAAAGAAGCTTCAAAACTGGAGGCTGGTTCCCAGACCCTGTTATCTGAATTGGGAGAGAAAGCCTTTAAGGTTTTCAGTAACAGAGATAAGGCAGAAGAAGAGAAAAGGGATGAAAGGATGGAAAAAAAGGCCCAGGTGTTGGCTGCAGTTATTCAGAGACTACCTGGAGGTAACCCACAGGGACCAAGACTGTCACAAGTAAGTACCCAATCTAACAGGCCTTAGAGTTGCCCTTTAGGGCCACCAGCAAAGTTGGGGCCCAACAGTGTGCATACTGCAAAAAGGAAAGACACTGGAAAAGGGAGTGTCCGGACCGTCCTCAGCCAGGATAACCTGATCGCTACCCCAACTGTGACCTCAAACTGAAAATGCCACAACTCTTGAGTGACGAGGTTCAGGGGACCACCCAGCTCCTGTGGAACAGTGACAGCCGATTTCCATCACTCCCGTGAAACCTCAGGTTACCTTCAATGTGGCAGGTAAAAAAACTGAATTTTTACTTGATACGGGAGTCGCCTACTCTGTCTTAAACAAACCCGTTGGCAAACTCTCCAATCAGGATTGTGCAATAATGGTAGTCTCAGGACAGCCCCAGACTAAGAGGTTTACATTCCCTTTAACATGTGCGATGGGAACACATACCCTATCTCAGTTTCTCATATATATATAATGTCCAGTCCCTTTGCTTGGCAGGGACCTATTAACTAGAACCTACTGTTTTCCCCTCTAGAGATCAGGTCACTGTACAAATAGATAAAAGTCAAAGGACAAGACTCCTAGTGTTCCTTGAGACAGGAGGTTGTACACAAAAGACACCTAATATCCCTCGGTATATTTTAACCAAAGTGAACCCTTAGTTTGAAATGTAAACTAACCAAGAAAGACCAATAATTTCAATCCTGTCCGGGTTAAACTAAAACCTGGAGTTGCTCTCCCTTGGCGCAAGCAACATCCACTTAAGCCACAGGTGAAAAGCTGGGATTAAACCAGTGTTAGAAAAACTCCACAGACAAGGGCTTATTGAACCCTTGCCAGTTCCCTTATAACACTCCCATTTTACCTGTCAGGAAGCCTAAGGGAGAGTATCACTTTATATAAGATCTAAGAACAGTAAATGAGGCTGTAGTAACTATTTGCATTCTGGTCCCTAACCCATATCCCTGCTTACTCAGGTACCCACGATTACTACTTACTTTACAGTGCCAGCTTTAAAAGATGCTTTCTTCTGTGTACCCTTCACCCTGACTCCCAAAAGTTATTTTCTTTTGAGCAGAAAAATCCAGAAAACAACTCCTTCTGCTCTCAGGCTACAGGGAGTTACTCCGTGGGTCCATCATTCTTGAGTCTAACCTTTCTCTCTCCAGAAAACCCTGATGAACCTCCTAAGAATCAAGATTCCTACACCTGTGAACAAGTTAAAAGACTTAAGTGATTGTTCAAAAGACAGAACAAGGACTGGTTAGTAAGTATCATAAAAATAGGTGTTATAGAAATTTTAAGAATTCTTTGTGTCCTGATTCTGTGGTTGATTCTCACCTTAGCTACTGCCTGTGTGACTCCTCTTCTTGGACTCTCCTACGCCCCATGGTGTTAAAAGACTACAAGACTACTTCTAAATGTTGGTTCTAAGTGTGATAAGGGGGTTATTACACTTTTGCTACTAATAGACATATTTGTGTCAGACTATTTCACTCTCCAACTACTTAATATAAGCCAGATAATAGTATTGATATTGCTTCTGATAGGTTGACTAAGTTTTCTTGTATTCACAGCTGCTAGTTATACTAAAATTTAATAGTAAAAGAAAAATGACATTAGCTTCACTATTCCTCCTCTCTATATTGTGGGGAGTCTACCATGAGACCAGCAAAAAGAAGAGTAAGAGACAATGGGTGGAGAGTCAATTATGTTGTCTCCACCTCAAGGGCAATAGCTAATGGATTGAAACTTACCACCTGTTGGATGTGTCATTCAAAAATTAAAAACCCAGGAAAACAAACCCTAATATTAGGACAACCACCAAAAAAAGAAACCAAACCCATTGCCGTCAAGTCGATTCCGACTCATAGTGACTCTAAAGGAAAGAGAACTGCCCCATAGAATTTTCAAGGAGTGCCTGGTGGATTTGAACTGCAGACCTTTTTTGGTTAGCAGCCATGGCACTTACATCACCAGGGTTTCCATTAGGACAAATATGGGTACATTAACAATAACAACCAGACACAACCCTATTTGACACCTAAAGACGCCAAAGTAATTATCTTTCAAGTGAAACCCATCCCGGCTAACACCAGGCATGACAGTAATAAAAGTGCATGTTTCAAGCTGTGAAGAACTTTCTCCCTTCAATTACTTGGTTTCTGCCATTACTTGATCCGCTAATTGCCATCCTGCTGTTGCTTCTTTTTGGTCCACATCTGTTTAACTTACTTGTCAAATTTGTATCCTCCAGATTACAAAAGTTCCATTCAGATAATGGTTGCTCGAGGATTCCAGCCCATTCCCCTTCAAGAAAAAGCACAGCCCGCTTATGAAGGACCTTTAGGGACTAGGGAAGATATGACCGTTTAGCTCAGGCAGCACGAGAGTTCCACTCCTCTAACCTTTCGGCCCCTGTGCCCCATGTCAGCAAGAAGTAGCTTTAAAAAAAGAGACCTCCGTCCCTAAACCCCTCAGGAATGAGGAGTGTGAATTTCTCAGGGGGAAGCTGAGACCTGGTAGGGGCAGAAAAGGCCTTAAACAACAAGTTATGTCAGTTAAAAACTTTTCTAGAAGAATGGTGTCAACCGCAAAACATTGTTTACCTCACTCGCGGTTAAAGTTTAAGGCTGCTTCCTGATAATCTTTCCGCCTGCGACTGTCTTTCAGATGAGCCAATTAAAACTAGAATCCTGGGCATGCGCTGTAAGAGACCAGGTTGACCGCCGGATGGCCCCATCCCATAATGAGTGCTGCGTAGGGACCAAAAGACGCACACCAAGGAACCAAAATCACTGGACATACGTTATGGAGCGGTGACGGAGCCCATTTCGGAAGCGAGAAGTCCATCAGACACTTCCGTGCCAAATCCTAGCCCTACGCCTTTTTGAATATGTAGGAAGTTAATTAACATGTATGACTTCCTCTTTCCCAAGTGGTACAAAAATTTCTCCAGCCCTTTGTTTGGAGAGAGTGCTTTGATACTGATCCCCCTGTCTCCTTACTCGCTGTGAGTAATAAACTATGCGTTGCTTTAAATCCACTTGATTCTTACTTATTCCTAACGAGAGTACAAGTGGAGAACTTACTGCGTTAGGTAACAATAAGAGTAATCATTGTGGGGTTTTAACCCATTATCTTATTTTTCCATTATATTCTTTATTTCTCCTTTTCCTCACTTACCAATTACTAATTTAATTTTCAACATTTGTTTTCCTGAATAAATTTAACCTGCAATATGCCAGAGATTCTGTATCATTTTCACTGTTACATCCCTAGCATTTAGCTCAGTGCCAGACATGTAATAGTCAATATGTGAATTATTGCATGAATCAAGGAACAAGTTTATTAATGAATAAATAATCTCACTTTTGCCACTAATTTTGTTTAACAAATCACCTATTTTCTCTCAAGATCCCATCTCTAAAATAAAGACATCAATCTCAGACTCCTGAGTGCCTTTTCTACTTTAAAATTTTATGATTCTGTTTTTGCTTGGGTTGCCTCAAAAATATTTTGTCAGTTCTTCATATCATAAAATGATTTTTAACTCTTTAGTATTTCTAAAGGTAACATAAAACCTAGGCAGGATTAGCTGTGTTGAAACTTAAGTGTACTGATTGCATATAAGTTTAAACATTACAGATTTAGATGCTGCTATGTCACTTGCTTTGGACAATATTTTAAATTGTCCAATAAATTCATAGGCAAACAAAGTCTCATAAGATTTTCAACAAAAATGGATGGTAGAATATATGGTAAAGAATCTCAGAAAATAAAAGATGATCTGATTCTGAACATATTATGAAATCGGCAAGTATGGTAAACACGAACTGAGTAATTGTTTAGGCTATTTTAGTTTCTCAGGTATTTTGGGCTAATTGGATCATAAGATAAAATTAGAGAGATTCTTAAAAAATGATTTCATGTCACAGAAATGGTAAAGCTCAGGCTTTGTTATCCAGATTACAATTCTATAACCTTGTAGTCCTGCAACATCACTTCCATCCTTCTTACGTGGCATGAGTGAGCAGAAGAACATCAAAGCAATTATGAAGCGTCTTTCAGCTAAATGGCTTGTTGGGACAGTCAAACTTCTCATTCTTCACTTCGTTACACAGAGGCAAACTGGAGTCTGAGGGGAACACTAATTAATGCAAACATCTTCTCTGAGTCACAAGACTGACAGCTTATTTGTTTATTTCTCTGTATCTACAAGCAGAAAATAAAGCAGTCATTCTATCAGTACAGTTTTGATATCACATTAC
Source organism: Dugong dugon (assembly GCA_030035585.1). Classification (NCBI taxonomy): domain Eukaryota; kingdom Metazoa; phylum Chordata; class Mammalia; order Sirenia; family Dugongidae; genus Dugong; species Dugong dugon. The sequence continues at coordinate 111,844,054 of CM057467.1, forward strand.
ACCACAGCAGCATCTCAAATCTCCTTAACCTTTTCATTGAAACATCTAAAAGTTTGTTATCCCACTCCTATTACTCTTTACTAATATAGGCCATCCTCGAATTACCAACGAGTTCTGTTCCTAAATCTGTCTTTAAGTCGAATTTGTACATAGATCAAAACAAGCTTTGTATCTAACAGTCAAATGTTTGTCTTAGTATATAGTATATAGTGTACCTTTCTATACATAAAAAATATTAAAGAAACACTTCCAGATACACTAAAACATCTTTAACATAATAATACAGTAATAATAATGTTTTGATGCTCAAAGCAAAGCAGCTCCCCTATGTTATTATGACCATTGTATGTACCTTCTCCGCAGCTGCAAGGATACCTACAGGGCAAACATCAGCCAAAATACCCAAAAGATTCTGTTCTGTAAAATCTTGGAGACCAATTAGATACTTTATTGTAGACTCTGAACTAAAAAGTCTACATTGTACCACAGGCTAGGTTTTGAAGCCTCCTCAGCAGAGGCAGGGAAGATTAGGGGCATGATTAGGATGGTGCTTAGGCCTGACATACCATTCCATCGCCTCCTCACCAGACCTGACAACACCACCACCAACTTTGAGGCCACTGCCTTGGGGTGCAAGAGAGAAAGCAATGCTCAGGATGTGCTAAGAGCAAGCTCGGAGCCCAAGTGTTGGGAAGAGGACACTTAGGGAAACCCAAGCCTGAAGTTCTCCACGGGTCCCTAGAAATCATATGGACATAGAGAGGTCAGAAATCTAAGACTGCTGCCCTCCTTCCGGCCACCAAAAGGCCAAGAATCACTGCAATGGTGAAATACCACATGTGTGAGGTAGGGAAACAGAGGCCCAGAGAGGTGCTGCCATTCCCGGGCTGCACAGCACAGAGGGCCCGTCAGGATGGGGTTGGGCGGAGCTGGGTAAGGGGGCACCGTGGAGGCCCGGCCATGTGCCCAGAGTGATGCACTGACTGGCTGTACTCAGAGAACACATAGAGCGAGGCGCCCGTGTGGCCACCACCTGAAGGCCTGCCACGAGGAGCAGAGAGCAGCAGTGCTTGGGGCACGCAGATGGTGGGATGGCCCTTTCTGAGCAATGAGAAAGGAGGATACATGTGGGCTCTCCTCTCACTGATGTGGGCCGCGATTGGGCGCACCACCTCACATGGGCCGCCCGCTGCCGGCCGCTGCACAACGACCCGCTGCACCTGCGCATGTGGGAGAAGCTGGGCCAGTCGTGGCAGCCCGGCCCAACACCAAGTCAGTTATTTATTAATCGGCTTCACAGGGTTTGGTTCATAACTACAGGTTGTATGTAAGTTGGATGTTTGTAACGGGGACTGCCTGTACATATACATCTGTTGTTAGCTGCCATCAAGTCAGTTCCACTCATGGTGACCCCATATGTGTGGAGGAGAACTGCTCCATATGGTTTTCGAGACCTTTCAGAAGCAGATTGCCAGGCCTGTCTTCTGAAGTGCCTCTGGGTGGGTTCAAACTACCAAACTTTTGGCTAGTAGTCGAATGCTTAACTGCACTCTCCAGGGACTCTTACACATAAATATACACTCAAAGAATTATATGCAACAAATAATAAAAAGGCACAGTCACGAGGAATTAAAAACATATGAGTGAAAATGTTTATCTTCCAACAACTATGTTTGTCATAAATTGTATTATTGATGAATACATCCACTGACTCTCTTTCGTGTCTCCATCAACTCCATTACGGTAATTTTACACTGCTACACCCCCTTTAGTTCCAGGTCAGCCATATGACTTCCTTGCCTAAGAGAACGTGAGTGGATGTGATCTGTGCCATTTATGAACAGAATCCTTAATGACCATTGAGTGGTCAGCCACATTCTGTTTTCTTTCTGCTGCTCCTTCATCCTCAAATCTAGAGTAAAGAAGTAGAGTATGGCCTGCAGTGAAAAACGTAAGCTTGTCAAAGAAAAAAGTTGTGGTTATAAGCAACTGAGATTTTGGTGTTGTTATGCAGCATCTCACAGAGAGTAACTAACACCATGTTTATATGGGATATATTATAATTCTTATCAGGAAATTAGTGAATGCTTTAAGAAAATAAAACTTGTAATTAAAGTCTTGTAATTTAAGGTCTTCAAACTAGCATACGATGTTCCTAGGTGGCTCAAATAGTTTGTGCTAAAGATAGGCAGTTTGAACCCACCCAGCAGTACCTCGGAAGAAAGGGCCTAGTGATCTGCTTCTGTTAAGATTACAGACAAGAAAATCCTGTAAAGTAGTTCTACTCTGTTAACACATGGGATCACCATGAGTCAGAACCTACACAGTGGCAACTAACAATAATAATCTAGCATACATTAGTGTCATGGATTGAATTGTGTCCCCCCAAAATATGTGTCAACTTGGCTAGGCCATGATTGCCAGTATTGTGTGATTGTCCTCCATTTTGTGATCTGATATAATTATCCTCCATTTTGTGCTGTGTTGTAAATCCTAGCCTCTATGCCTGTGTTTACTGTCCCATTTGGGAGGGAGCTGCCCTTATGGTAATTAGGCAGGATTAGGTTATGTTAATGAGGATTAGGGTAGCCTGTAACACCCTTACTCTGGTCATGGCCGTGATCTGATGTAAGGGGAGTTTTACTGCGTGCAGTCTGCATCATCTTTTATCTTACAAGAGATAAAAGGAGAGAGAATTAAGTAGAGAGAGAGGGACCTACTACCACCAAGAAAGAAGAGCCTGGAGCAAAGTATATCCTTTGGACCCAGGGTCCCTGTGCTGAGAACCTCCTAGACCCGGGGTAAGATTGATGCCAAGACACATGGAGATTTCGAAGGAAAGTTGGGCCCATAGAGGTTGAAAGGAGACAAGGACCTCCCCCCAGATCTGACAGAGAGAGAAAGCCTTCCTCTAGAAATGGCACCCTGAATTCAGACTTCTAGCCTCCTAAACCATGAAAGAATAAATTTCTGTTAAATCCATACATTTTCAGTATTTCTGATACAGCAGCACTAGATAACTAAGACAATTAGTTTCTAATTGAGAAAAAATTATTGCAGACTAGATTTGATAAGTTTTCTTCTTTAATGTTGAGGAGGCTAATGTTAGGTTTTTAATCAAATTTCTAGTTATATTTGTAAATATAGTTATTGATCATTTCTTCCTTTTTCAGAAAAAAAAGACCCTTTTTGGAGAGGATTTTTTGCTATAGATACTGGCCACAGTTTTTCCATAGTTGAACAAATCCACCACTGAAAGAAATTTCTGTGAGATCACAAAACCGTACTTAGGTTAAATGTCTTATGTAAGTGAAAAATATAAGTTTTGATTTTTGAACTGCAGTATTTAAAAAGTTTGAAATTCAATTGAAAAGAAATGAACCTGAGATTTTTTTAAGCATTAATTAATGTTAAAATAAGAATACTGACATATATCTTAATTTCACTAGAAACAAGGACCTTGATGTAAAATATTCTTTTCCAAATTTTGTTTCAGTTTGATTTTGTATGTCCTAGCCATTTGAGAATCACATCAATTCAATGAGATATTTCAAGTGAATTTAAGAATAAGGGGAGAAATTTTATAGTCTTCAAATTAATCACCAGATGTTCATGCAGTGCCTGTGCTGTTGTTGTTGGGTGCCATCCAGTCAGTTCTGTCTCATAGTGACACCATGTACTAAGAACAAACCACTGCCAGGTCCTGCACCATCCTCACAGTTGTTGCTATGTTTCAGCCTATTGTTGCAGCTACTGTGTCAATCCATCTTGTTAAGGGTCTTCCTTTTTTTTGATGACCCTCTATTTTACTAAGCATGATGTCCTTCTCCAGGGACTGGTCCCTCCTGATAACATGTCCAAAGTATGTGTGATGAACTTTCACCATCATTGCTTGTAAGGAGCATTCTGGCTGTACTTATTCCAGGACAGATTTGTTCATTCTTCTGATAGTCCATGGTATATTCAACATTCTTGGCCAAAATCATAAATCAAATGTGTCAGTTCTTCCTCAGTCCTCTTTATTCATTGTCCAGCTTTCACATGCATATGAGGTGATTGAAAATACCATGACTTGGGTCAGCTGCATCTTAGTCCATAAAGTGACAGCATTGCCTTTTAATACTTTAAAGAAGTCTTTTGCAGCAGATGTGCCCAATGCAATACATCATTTGATTTCTTGACTACTGCTTCCATGGGCATTGATTATGGATCCAGGTAATATGAAATCCTTAACAATTTCAATATTTTCTTGATTTATCATGATGTTTCTTTTTGGTCCAGTTGTGAGGATTTTTGTTTTCTTTATGCTGAGGTGTAATCCATACTGAAGGCTGTAGTCTTTGATCTTCATCAGTAAGTACTTCAAGTCTTTACTTTCAGCAAGCAAGGTTGTGTTATTTGCATATTGTAAATTGTCAATGAGTCTTCTTCAATCCTGATGCCTCATTTTTCTTCATATAGTCAAGCTTTTTCAATTATTTGCTCAGTATACAGATTGAATAGGTATGGTGAAATGATACAACCCTGACACACACCTTTCCTGATTTTACTTCGGAGAGTATCCCCTTGTTCTGTTGGAACAAATGCCTCTTGATCTTTCTACAGGTTCCAGGGGAAGATATTTAGGTGTTCTGGAATTCTGGATCTCAATGTTATCCATAATTTGTTATGATCCACCCATTCAAATGCCTCTGCATAGTCAATAAAACATAGGTAAACATCTTTCTCATGTTCTTTGCTTTCAGCCAGGATCCATCTGACATCAGCAATGATATTCCTAGTTTCATGTCCTCTTCTGAATCTGGCTTGAATTTCTGGCATTTCCCTGTCAATGTACTGTGGCAACCATTTTTGAATTATCTTCAGAAAAAATTTTAATGATATTGTTCCATAATTTCCACATTCTGTTGGATTACCTTTCTTTGGAATGGGCACAAATATGGGGTTCTTCCAGTTGGTTGGCCAGATAGTTGTCTTCCAAATTTCTTGGCATAGACAAGTGAGTGCTTCCAGCGTTTCATCTGTTCATTGAAATATCTCAACTGGTATTCCTTCAGTTCCTGGAGCCTTGTTTTTTGCAACTGCCTTCAGTGCAGCTGGGACTTGTTCCTTCAATACCATCGGCTCTGGAACATATGCTGCCTCCTGAAATGGTTGAACATTGACCAATTCTTTTTGTACAGTAACTCTGTGTATTCCTCCATCTTCTTTTGATGCTTCCTGTGTTGTTCAGTATTTGGCCCATAGTATCCTTTGGTGTTGCAATTTGTGACTTCAGTTTTTTCTTCTGATCCTTCAGTTTGAGAAATGCTGAATGTGTTCTTCCCTTTTGATTTTCTAATTCCAGGTCTTTGCACGTCATTAGAATACTTTTGTCTACTTGAGCTACCCTTTGAAATCTTCTGTTCAGCTCTTTTATGTGATTATTTCTTCCTATCACTTTAGCTACTCTGTGTTCAAGAGCAAGTTTCAGAGTCTCTTCTGACGTCCATTTTTGTCTTTTCTTTCTTTCTTTGCTTTTCAGTGACTTTTTCTTTCTTCATGTATGATGTCCTGATGTCATTCCACAACTTGTCTGGTCTTCATTCATTAGTGTTCAGTGCATCAAATCTATTCTTGTGAAGATCTCTAAATTCAGATATGATATACTCAATGTTGTACTTTGGCTCTTTCATGGACTTGTTTTGATTTTCTTCAGCTCCAACTTGAATTTTCATATGAGCAATTGATGGCATGTTCTGCAGTTGGCCCTGGCCTTGTTCTGACTGATGATATTGAGCTTGTCCACTGTCTCTTTCTACAAATGTAGTTGATTTGATTCCTGTGTATTCCATCTGGAGAAGTCCACTTGTATAGTCGCTGTTTATGTTGTTGAAAAAAAAGGTATATGCAATGAATAAGTCGTGTCACTTGCAAAATTCTATCACATGATCTCTGGCATCATTTCTATCACTAAGCCTATATTTTCCAACTACTGATCCTTCTTTTTTTCCACCTTTGAAATCCAGTCACCAGTAATTATCAATGCATCTTGATTGATAACACTATACATTCTATAGTTACATAAATTGTTTCCTTCAAGGTACTGCCTCTATCATTAATTTCAATAAAAAATGTAAGCATACGATATGTTAGCTGAGAGTCAATTTTCAAAAACAGTAAGTTCTGTTTGCAACTTGTAGATTTATTGTGCCATACAAACAAAACTTCAGGTAAATTATTAAACCTTTTCTTGCTGTTAAATTAGCTATGAATGGCAGTACGATAAATACGTCCTATTCAAAGTTTCTACTCCTAAAAAGTAATAAGACAATGAGTACTATGTTACAGGTATTGAGTATCTGCTATGTGTACATTATGCATTGTATTTATCTTAACTACATTTTTTTTTCACCAAAAATCCAATAAAGTAGAAATTATTGTCCCTGCCTTGCAAATAAGACTTAGAAGTGCTACAGCATTGTCTCAAGATCTCACACCTGGTAGAGAGCAGAAGCAATATTTGAAACTAGGTTCGTATGATTTTAAATCCTTTGTTTTTTTCAAATATATTGATAGTGAGAGTGGTAGCTTTTATTATATTATTTCTTTATAATTACTTGTCCCTTCCACACTGTTTCCATGCTCCCCTGCCTCATTGATTTTAGCCTTGACTATATGACATGCTTTTACCAATGGGATGTGAGCAGATGTGATACATGCATGAGCATAAACATGGATTGGATGTCTCGACTGCAACTTTCTTTCTTGTGACCCTCACCATGAGGAGAATAGCCCAGAATAGTGAACACTTGATTTACCTGTGTCTATGATGAGAATGTGTGTGCAGCCAATATGAGTCCCGCTGAGCCCAGCTGAGGTCATCAGAGCCCTGCACAGCCCAGTCAAGCATGGGAGAGCTATATCTGACCCACAACATTCACATAATGTTAGCTAGAAATAAATGTGTTTTTGCATGTAACTGAGATTCTGAGATTGGTTATTAAACAACATAACTTATCAAAAGTTAATCAGTTTGGAAATCAGTATATAGAAGTCAGGGCTGACATAATATAAAACCTAAAAAATGTGGCAATGGCATTAAGTCTGGGTGGCAGATGATGAGTTAACTCTATAGGAGGATGAACAATGCTGTCCATGTTATGCAGTGGTGAAATATTTGATAAAACTGTCAATACTGATAAACAAAAGTGTCCCAATTGCACAATGGTTAAGTACTTGGCTGCTAACCAAAAGGTTGGCAGTTTGAACCTACTCAGTGGCTCGGCGGGAGAAAGAACTGACAATCTGCTTCCGTAAAGATTACAGCCAAGAAAACTCTATGGGGCAGTTCTACTCTGTCACTTGGGTTACTATGAGTTGAAAATGACTCAACAGCACCCACCATGAACAACAACATTGATAAACAGGAAGGCAAAGAAAATATTTAATCTGTGGCTTTGAGTAAAGGAATGTCACGGCAGGATTTACGTAGATTGAATTGTATGTCATTAGGTGCACTTGATAGAATAAAATAAGTTTAGAAAATAATTGCTCTTTTCATATCTTTTACAAGCCTCTAAATTTTTTTCTGTCTTTTGGAACTTCTTTTTCCTCTGCCTTGAATGTACCACCTAGATTCTCTCCCCATATATGCTTTCCATACAGAATCTTCACATCTCAGGTCAAAGCACACTTTCACAGTCAAGGTCTTCCAAATTCTCTAATTAGGGGTTGCCCTGTTTTATGACCACCACGTGTCTGTCAGTTGGTCCCACTGTGGTGGCTTGCATGTTGCTGTGATAATGGAAGTTTACCACCAGTATTTCAAATACCAGCGGAGTTATCCTTGTTAGAAAGATTTCAGCTGAGCTCAGAGACTAAGACAAACTAGGAAGAAGGCATGGCAGTCTACTGCTGAAAAAATTGGCCAGTGAAAATCTTAAGAACAGCAGTGGAACACTGTTTGATATAGTGCCAGAAGATAAGCCCCTCAGGTTGTAAAGCACTCAAAAGATGACTGACAAAGAGCTGCCTCCTCAAAGTAGAGTCAACCTTCATGAGCTGGATGGAGTCAAGCTTTTGGGACCTTCATTTGCTGATGAGAAGAAACAGCTGCAAACATCCATTAATAATAGGAACATGGAACGTACAAAGTATGAATCTAGGAAAATTGGAAGTCATCAAAAATGAAATGGAACCCATAAATATACATATTCTAGGCATTATTGAGCTGAAATGGACTGATATTGCCCATTCTGAATCAGACAATCATATGGTCTACTATGCTGGGAAGGACAACTGAAGAGGAAAGGCATCACATTCATCACCAAAAAGAACATTTCAAGATCTGTTCTGAAGTACAACACTGTAAGTGATAGGATAATATCCATACACCTATAAGGAAGACTAGTTAATACAACTATTATTCAAGTTTACACACCAATCACTTAGACCAAATATGAAGAAATTGAAGGTTTTTACCAACTTCTGCAGTCTGAAATTGATCAAACATGAAATAAAGATGCATTGATAATTATTTGCAATTGGTATGCAAAAGTTGGAAAGAAAGACAAAGGATTGGTATTTGAAAAATATGGCCTTGGTCATAGAAACAACACTGGAGACCACATGATAGAATTTTGCAAGACCAATGACTTCTTCAATGCAAATACCTTTTTCAGCAACATAAACGATGACTGTATATGTGGACCTTGCCACATGGAATCCACAGGAACCAAATCAACTACATCTGTGGAAAGAAATGGTGGTAAAGCTCAATATTATCAGTCAGAACAAGGCCAAGGGCTGACTGTGGAACAGACCATCAATTGCTTATATGCAAGTTCAAGTTGAAGTTGAAGAAAATTAGAACAAGTCATTGAGAGCCAAAGCACAACCTTGAGTATACCCCACCTGAATTTAGAGACCATCTGAAGAATAGATTTGACACACTGAACACTAATGACTAAAGACCAAATAAGCTGTGGAATGACATCAAGGATATCATACATGAAGAAAGCAAAAGGTCTTTAAAAAGACAAGAAAGAAAGAAAAGACAAAAATGGATGTCAGAAGAGACTCTGAAAGTTGCTCTTAAACATCCAGTAGCTAAACAAAAGGAAGAAATGATGGAGTAAAAGATCTGAACAGAAGATTTCAAAGGGCGGATCGAGAAGACAAAGTAAAGTATTGTAATGAAATGTGCAAAGATCTGAAGATAGAAAACCAAAAGGAAAGAACATGCTTAGCATTTCTCAAGCTAAAAGAACTGAAGAAAAAATTCAAGCCTGGAGTTGCAATACCGAAGGATTCAACAGGGAAAATATTAAACAATGCAGGAAACATCAAAAGAAGATGGAAGGAATACACAGAATTACTGTACCAAAAAGAGTCAGTCAATGTTCAACCACTTCAGGAGGTAGCATATGATCAAGAACCAATGATAATGAAGGAAGAGATCCAAGCTGCACTGAGAGCATTGGTGAAAAACAAGGCTCCAGGAACTGATGGAATACCAACTGAGATTTTTCGACAAATAGATGCAGTACTGGAAGCCGTCATTCTTTTATGACAAGAAATTTGGAAGAAGGCTACCTGGCCAAGAAACTGGAAGAGATCCATATTTGTACCCATTCCAGAGACAAGTGATCCAACAGAATGTGGAAATTATTAAACAAAATCATTAATATCACACACAAGTAAAATTTTACTGAAGGTCATTCAAAAGCGGTTACAGCAGTACATCGACAGGAACTTCTAGAAATTCAAGGTGGATTCAGAAGAGGACATGGAGCCAGGGATATCATTGCTGATGTCAGATAGATCTTGGCTGAAAGCAGAGAATACCAGAAAGATGTTTACCTGTATTTATTGACTATAGAAAGGCATTTGATTGTGGATCATAACAAATTATGGATAACATTGCCAATAGTGGGATTTCCAGAACACTTAATTGTGCTCATGAGGAACCTGTACTTAAACCAAGAGGCAGTCATTTGAACAGAACAAGGGGATACTACATGGTTTAAAGTCAGGAAAGGTGTATATCAGGGTTGTATACTTTCACCATACTTATTCAATCTGTATGCTGTGCAAATCATCTGAGAAACTGGACTATATGAAGACAAACATGGCATCAGGATTGGAGGAAGTCTCATTAACAACTTGCAATATGCTGATGACACAACCTTGCTTGCTGAAAGTGAAGAGGACTTGAAGCTCTTATTGATGAAGATCAAAGACCACAGCCTTCAGTATGGATTGCACCTCAACATAAAACAAAAATCCTCACAACTGGACCAATAAGAAACATCATGATAAACAGAGAAAAGAATGAAGTTGTTAAGAAATTCATTTTACTTGCATCCACAATCAAAGTCCATGGAAGCAGCAATCAAGTAATCAAAGGATGTATTGCATTGTGTAAATCTGCTGCCAAAAACATCTTTAAAGTGTTAAAAAACAAAAATATCATTTTGAGGACTTAGGTGCTCCTGACCCAAGCCATGGTGTTTTCAACAGCCTCATATGCATGTGAAAGCTGAACAGTGAATAAAGAAGTCCCAAAAAGAATTGATGCCTTTGAATTATGATGTTGGCAAAGAATATTGAACATACCCTGGACTGCCAGAAGAAGGAACAAATCTGTCTTGAAAGAAGTACAGCCAGAATGCTCATTAAAAGCAAGGATGGCTAGACTACATCTCACATACTTTAGACATGTTATCAGCAGAAACCAGTCCCTGGAGAAGGGCATCATGATTGGTAAAGTAGAGGGTCAGTGAAAAAGAGGAAGACCCTCAAGTAGATGGATTGACACAGTGTCTGCAACAATGGGCTCAGACATAGCAATGACTGTAAACACGGCACATGACTGGTCAGTGTTTCATTGTGTTGTACATAGGGTCACTATGCATTGTAATGGACTTGACGACACCTAACAACAGCAGTTATATGACGTCAAAGTATCCTATATTTTTCTTAAAAATTATCACTATTTATAATAGTGTATTTTTAATTATGTGATTATTTGAAAGGAATGTTTGTCCCTCCAACTGGACTGCAAGCTCCATGAGAAAAAGAATTATGCCCATTTCTTTCTTTCCTGTATACCCAGCATCTGCTATAATGCTTAGCACCAAGAAAAAATTCAATAATTATTTGTTATCTGAATAAATAGACCTCAAAATAGCTATAATGGTGAATTCAAGCCACCAGTTTTGTAGAGCTACCGCATCTGCATATTTTTCTTGAGGATATTACTGATTTGTGTCCATTCTTTGTGGAAGCTTGTAATTATTTGCTATGCATCTGCAGGCTACCCAAAGGTTGGTTTTTTTTTTTTTTTTTTTTTGTCACTGATTAGCACAGCATCTGGGTCTTGATGCTTAAAACCCATTGCCATTAAGTTGACTCCAACTTATAGCGACCCTATAGGACAGAGCATAACTGCTCCATAGGGTTTCCAAAGCTGTCGAGAAGCAGATTGCCACATCTTTCTCCCGTGGAGAGCGTGGTGGGTTCCAACTGCTGACCTTTCAGTTAGCAGCCAAGCACTTAACCACTGTACTACCATGCCTCCTTCATGATTATTAGACCACTGTGAATAATGTTTATAGGGCATTAGAATAAATGCAGTGGTTGAGAGCTATGGCTGCTAACCAAAAGATAAGCTGTTCTAATCCACCATCTGCTCCTTGGAAACCCTGTAAGGCAGTTCTGCTCTGTCCTACAGGGTCACTATGAGTTGGAATTGACTCGAGGGGAATGGGTTTGGTTTTTTGGTTGGAATAAACAATGAGGTGCAATATATATGTGTCTTCTTTTCTAATTGTGCTGTACAGCAAATAATACTAGCATGTTTGCAGGATAATTTTTAAATTTTGTTCTTAAGCAATTACTTCCTTTTTAACAGCCTTTTCTATTATGAACACACTTGAAATAGTTAAATCTTCTTGTGATAAAGTAATGGCCTAGGGTAGCTTCTAAATAGCAGATAGGAAAGTAACATTCCAACAGTCATATTTCTCCAAAGATCATACTCCAGAAATTCACAGATTTTCCTCCTTTCCTCATTTACTGTGGTGCTTCAGAGCTAAATTGCTTATTCTTATGAGCTTCAATTTCCTCTTTGGCAAAATGGTGTTGAAGTGTTTAAGTATAAGCTTACTTATCAGAAAGCCATGGGTTTATTCAATAGTTTCATGTAAGGTGACACTCCTTGGTTTTATATTTAAGAAAATATAACAAAACTTTTGCATGCATTGTTTTGAATATTAAATTATGTACCAAAACACAGAACATGTAATATGTGCTAATATGTGGTTTTATTTCAGTTATTACTTTTGTCTGTCATTTTTCTGGAATCATTACAATGATCAGGTAAGATCACTTAAACTGTACCTAGTACAGCACAAAATCAGTAGTCAATAAGCATTTGTTTTCCTTCTATCAAACTAGTGTTATTTTGCCTATGGGAAATTTACCACTAAGTAAATTTTATACTTCAATTTATTTTAACTTTAATGATTGTTTTCATTGCTTGTTTTTAAAAATCTCAAAGACAGTGATTTAGACCATTCTGTTTGCCACACAAGTTCAGTTTAGGTATCTGATCTCTAGCTCTTCCGGAAGCGTTAAAATCAATCCCATACATCAGTTCTCCCTTTTTGCCACACTGAAACATAAGTCCTATGAAAGATCCAAAAATATGCATTTATCTTTGCAGACAATCAACATGTCAGTATGCTTAGAAGCAAAAGATGAATTTCCTTTTTGTTTGATCAATAGAGTAATAACTACAAGTGGTTCAAATGAAGATAAAGCTATCTCTTCTGCTTTCTTACCCAACCACGTTATTTGACTTGACCTCATCTGCATCAGACAATTCTATCCCTGACTACACAAAGTTCAAAGAATGTATTTCCTTTCATTTATTCTCAATTTGCCCATCATTAATTTCATTGGCTTAGTAGCAGACTTTCAAATTAGAGAAAAGCAAAGCTCAAACAAATGCAGTCCCATCAATTTAGATTTTTCTTCATTCTCTTTTTGTTTGTTTTTTGGGGAGAGGGATCTTACAGTTGGAGCATTTTCTCAAGTTACCCTAGAGAGGAGAAGACAAAGGCAAAACATATGTAATACTGAAAGTCTTAGTGCCTAGAATAGGATGTGATGAATATAAAATAAACAGTAAATATTGGTGGATTAAATGAATGAAGATTCATGGACAAAACCATCAATATCCAAATGCTTTGCTTTCACCAGATAGTCAGTAGAGAAATATTTGTTGGTGGCTTACTGGTACCAAGACTATAAAGAATGCTGCAGATATCTGAATGGAAAGTCATGATTCTGCCTTCCAGAAGCTTATAAGCAAGTAGAGGCAAAGAATAAATTATTACTGTGGAGATTTATGCTTGATAAAATAGGAAGAGAGAGGATGGAGCTGCTATAACTACCTGGAGAAAATAGAGAGCTTTTCATTCATTAACTCTCATATCATTTATTCTCTTTCATTCTCATATCGGTGTCTCATTCATTGTTATATCATTCAAAATGACACTGTTGAAGCTAATTACTTCATTGGACATAAAAATTGTTATTGTTTTTGTTAGCTGCCATGGAGTTGACCCCCCACTCACGGTGATCTCATGCGTAGTGGAATGAAATGCTGTCCAGTCCTCCACCATCCCCATGATTGGTTGCTAATAGGGCCATTGTGAGCCATAGGATTTCAACTGGCTAATTTTCAGAAGTATATTGCCAGGCCTTTCTTTATAGTTTGCCTTAGTCTGAAAGCTCCACTGAAACCTGTTCAGTATCATAGCAACATGCAAATCACCACTGGGTGGTGGCTGCACATAAAGTGCATTGGCCAGAAATCAAACCCATGTCTCCTGCATGGAAGGCAAGAATTCTACCACTGAACCACCAATGCCACCATGAGATCTAAGTTAAATGCCTTTAAATGCATCTCACCTTTGATATAGATTTATAAAAAATTGACCCTACTTCTTATATTTATCTTCGTTCAGTGCATCTCTCTTCTGATTAAACTCTATTTGAAGGTATAGCTTATGTATTTATTAAAACTTATGTGTCATGTATCTTAATATTATATTCCTCCTGCTTAGAATTATGCCAGGTTTGATAAAATATTTGGTAACAAACCAAAGTAAATGCTCTCACTTAGTTCATATTTCAGTGGGAGGGAATTATTAAAAACAAAATAAAACATAAATTTCAAAATACAGTAATAAGTGCTCTGAAGGCTATAAAACCAGGTGATGCAAGAGAAAGAGACTAAGTGACTATTTTAAATAGAGTGAACAAGGAAGGTTCAGAGGAAGTGATATTTGATCTGAGATATGAAGGAGCAAGTTGCATGAAGATCTGAAGGAAGAACAGTTCGAGTTTAGAAAGCAGCCTACTTAAATGCTCTTAAGTTTGGGATGAACTTGGCAATTTCATGAAACAGCAAGGAGGCCCGTGTGTCTGGAGTAAAGTAAGCATGGGAGCCAACTGGGTGAGATAATGTTAGAGAAGTCACACCTGGACAGATCATTTTGGGTTTTGGTAGGCTAGGATTAAGATTATAAAATTTATTCTAAATTTACTATAAAGTCTTTAGGGCAGTGGTTCTTAAAGGGGGGCAATTTTGCACCCCAGGGTGACATTTGGTAATGTGGATACATTTTTGGTTGTTACAACTGAAGAAGGGTGTTACTGGCATCCAGTGGGTAGAGGCCAAGGATGCTGCTAAACATTCTACAATGCACTGGACAGGGCCCTACAATAAAGAATTATCTGGCCCCAAATGTCAATAGTACAGAGGTGGAGAAATCCTGCTTTAGGGGCTTTTAAAGAAGTAAGTATAAAATGATACAATCTAACAGACAATTTAATTACTCAGGATGCTAGTTAGAAATTATTTTATACAGCAGCAAGCAAGGAACCTGAATGACAACAAGAGGATTTTGTAGTGGTCAAAAAATAAGATCTAATAGCCTTTAGGCTGATTAGAGATTTTCTCTATGTAGTTTTATTTCTGAAGATATGGTTTCGTCTGTGTCATATCAATCCATATAATAAGTCATATGATAACAAGGTTCTAAAACATATGTATTCTTTTCACCTCTTGCCTCAAGAAGTATTTCAGCTTTAACAACTTTGGCAATGGAGAAGACAAGGGATCAATTCATCATAAAGATAATATTTAACATTTTGGAGAATGTAATATCGATCTTACCCCCAACCCCAATACTAATGTTTTATTTATTTTGCTCTCTTCAGGATCATAACAAATAAAATATGGTTTTTCTTCCCATAAGGATTTATATTACCAGAAGAAAGATGAAATGTGAAAGCTGAGCATTATCCATTAACTCTTATTTATATACTACTTCTACTTGTTAAATGTTATTCATTGAAGAGCAAAACAATATGGGATTTTTTGATTGTTTTTGTTTTTAGTTTTGTAATTCAAGGCAATTTGATTAAGTTGTTACATATTCATACATCATTCAGTGAAAACCAGTGTTTGAACTAAAGCAAAAGAGGAGGAAATAATTTTGATAGTTCATAAAACAACTCAGGGCTTCCCCAGGAATTGGGGATTTTGAAAATAAAAAATGCAAAACTGCCTTGTTCTTTGGATCTACAGCTAGTGAAAAATAAAATGGATCTATCCTTTCAGAGATCTGTGACCACTCTGACCACTCATGATTTAAATAAAGGCTTTATAGACAGACAGCTATTAATTCAAATTTTGGCTCTGACATTTACTAGCTGTATGATTTTGGATGACATACAGTTAAACCTCTTAGTCACTTTGTTCCCTATAAACTGAGGATAACATCAGGTATTACATAACAGAATTCTTAAGATATATCATGCATGCTGTTAATATGAAACCATTAAGTTAAAAGAAATCTTGTTATTCAGATTTCTATCAAGATTGGTGGGGAGAGTGGTGTCACTGTTGGATTACCATATTTTAGAGTGGCATTGATATTTTATTTGGCTAACTCTTCACCAAAATCAGAAATAAAAACAGATTTGAGGACTTCCGGCAACATGGCGCTCTAGGCAGAAGCATCACGCCATCCCTCCATAGCAAAGATCAAAAAAACTAAGCCAAACAGAGAAAACAGCATTTCTGAAACCCTAAAACATCAAAAGAAGAGATAAAGTACTCAGCTAAGCGCCAAATAGAGTGAGAAACTGACAGAGAATGGAAAGCGAGGAGAGATTCATGCAGAGGTCCCCTATCAGACAATGCAGCACGGATCCGCCATCTTGGACTCCTATCAGAGACCAGAAAATAGGGGTACAAGAAAGTAGCTTCACGGAGCTTCCAGCAGGAGACAAAACAACTGGTAACTGGCGCTACATGCTTTCCCACCCCCCACCCTTAGTCACCCCCACTCAGCCTCCTCTGCTTCCCACGGCCACAGTCTCTTGGCTGGGAAGCACCAGCTGCTTGGATTCCACCTGCCTGCACTGGCCGAATCCCTGAGTTCTATTTGTTGGCTGCTGGTATTACTTTTTTCCGCTTCTTTTTGATTTCTTCCTTACCTCTCACCACCTCCCCCTCCTTTCCCTCAAATACCTGGCTCCGTGTGCCATCTTTGCTTCTTCCTAAAGGGCTGCAGAGCTTGATTCAAGTGTGGAACTGCTTCCCAGTCTGTGCTGCCACAGTGGTGGGATCCTGGAGCTTTTGTTTGTTTGTTTGTTTTGAATTGTTTGTTTGTTTTCTTTTTCTTTTCTCAACTTGGGAGACCATTCTGGCCTGGCAGTGCTACACAATTTGGGACCTACCCCCTCAGCTTGCACAGACGCACAGAGGGATCCCTGAGAACATTTCTTTTTCTTGTGATTTTATTTTTTCTGTTTTTTCAGGGGCTTTTCTTGTTCTTTTTTTTTTTTTTTTTTAATTTGTTTTGTTTTGTTTTCCCTCTTTTTCCCTTTTTGTCTTTCTTCATTACTCAGTTTCTCATATCTCTATACCTTCCTTCTCTTCCTGTCCCCTGAATACCTGGCACTGAATACCTCTATGCTTTCTAGCCAGGCTGTACTTCAACACCTGGGAACAACTTCCCCAGACCTCATAGCTGCACCCGTGGGATCCCTGGGAGCTTTGCTGTTCTTGTTTCTTTCTAATTTTTTATTTATTCATTCTTTTCTTCTTCTTCCCCTTCTTGTTTTTCTCCATTTTATAGTCTCTCATCTCTCCACTCCAACGTTAAGCTCCCCTAGCAATCTTTTTTGTTTTTTGGTATATTTTGGCTCCTGTTCCTCTCTCCTCTCTCCAATACACATCTTAGCTCCACACATCACAATATCCTCCCTACATCCTGCCTACCTGCACCGTGCGCTTAACATCACACCACCAAGCAGCACAGGCATGGCCTACCAGAACCTGCCCTGCACTGATTACCAACTCACCCTGGTGGCTGTAGTAAGTGCCACAAACAACCCATCCGAGCAACTCCTCTTCAACTAGACCTGCCCTGCTCTACCATATCTGAGCGATTGACCCTGCCAAAACCAAAGACAAAAAAAGAATCCTGAGAGCAGCTCGTGAAAAGCAAGAAGTCACATACAGAGGAGAAACAATAAGACTAAGCTCAGATTATTTGGTAGAAACCATGCAGGCAAGAAGGCAATGGGATGACATATATAAAACCTTGAAAGAAAAAAATTGCCAGCCAAGAATAATATATCCCGCAAAACTCTTGTTCAAATATGATGGTGAAATTAAGATATTTCTAGATAAACAGAAATTAAGGGAATATGTAAAAACCAAACCAAACTTACAAGCATTATTAAAGGGAGTCCTTCAATCTGAGAACAAACAACTTCAGCTCACAGGCTGAATCTAGGATGCAGGATCATATCAGCCAGATACCAGTCTAGGAAATGAACTCTCAAGGACTATCCAAAACCAAAAGAAATACAACAAGGAATCAGAGCAGTTAATCTGTAAATGACAACAACATAGAACAATAAAATAGAATAAAAGAGAGAATAAACAGTGTAGGTATAGAACCTTCTAATGGAGAGGAAGGTAAGGCAATACCAAGTAATAATAGACTGCTTCGAACTTAGAAAGATAAGAGTAAATTTCACGGTAACCACAAAGAAAGTTAACAGACATACTCATAAAAATAAAGGGGAAAACCATAAAGTCTCAGTAAATACAAAACCACTAAAGCAAAAGAAATGAAAAAAGATCCACAGACAAAAGGAATTTAGCACAGGAGAGTAAGAAGAACAAAGAAAATGTCAGCACCACAAAAAAAAAGCACTATAAAATGACAGCAATAAACTCACATCTATCAATAATTACACTGAATGTAAATGGCATGGCAGCATTGTTCACAAGAGCCAAAAGATGGAAACAACCTAGATGCCCATCACAGATGAATGGATAAACAAACTATGGTACATACACACAATAGAGTACTACACAACGATAAAGAACAATGATGAATACGTGAAGCATCTCATAACATGGATGAAACTGGAGGACATTATGTTGAATGAAATAAGTCAATCACAAAAGGGCAAATATTGTATGAGACCTCTACTGTAAAAAAAAAAAAAGTTTACACAAAAAGTAACAACCTTTGTTGGTTATGAGGGATGGTAGGGGTAGGAGGGAAATACTAAATAGGCAATAGATAAGTAGTATCTTTGGTGAAGGGTGAGACAGTACACAATACCGGGGAAACCAGCACAGCTTGTACAAGGAAAGGTCACGGAAGCTCCCTAGACACATCCAAACTCCCTGAAGGACTGAATTGCTGGGCGGAGGGCTGTTGGGACCATGGTCTTGGGGAACATCTAGCTTAATTGGCATAACACAGTTTATAAAGACAATGTTCTACATTCTACCTTGGTGAGTAGTGTCTGGGGTCTTAAAAGCTTGTGAGAAGCCATCTAAGATATTCCACTGGTCTCATCCCTTCGGGAGTAAGGGAGAATGAAGACAACCAGATACAAGGAAAGGATTAGCCCAAAGGACTAAAGGACCACAGCTACCAAGGCCTCCACCGGACTGAGTCCAGCACAGCTAGATGGTGCCCGGCTACCACCACTGACTGCTCTGACCAGGATCACAGCAGAGGGTTCTGGACAGAGCTGGAGAAGGATGTAGAACAAAATTCTAACACACACATGAAAGACCAGATTTACTGGCCTGAAAGAGACTGGAGAAACTCTGAGAGTATGGCCCCCATATACCCTTTTAGCTCAGTGATGAAGTCATTTTCGAGGTTCACTGTTCAGCCAGGTATTGGACAGCCCCATAAAGCAAAACAGCACTAATGAGGCACAGCAGTCCAGGGACAAGGACTAGAAGGCAGAAGGGGACAGGAAAACTGGTGATAGGGAACCCAAGGTTGATTAAGGACAGTGTTGACATGTAGTGGGTTTGTTAACCGTTGTCATAGGGCAACATGTGTACTAACTGTTTAATTAGAAACTATTTTGTTCTGTAAACGTTCATCTAAAGTGAGAATAGCAGCACAACTGGAAGAACATAATCGATGTCACTGAACTGTGCATGTAGAATTTTCGAAATGGTTATCTTTGGCTATGTATATTTTCACCAAAAAAAAAAAGGTCGAGGAGGGAGAGGGTTGACATGTCATGAAGTTATTAACCAATGTCATAAAACAATATGTGTACAAAAAAAAAAACAGATTTTAATTCTACGTACTCCTACTTCCACTGTCCAAGTGAAACATGTATTCAGACATATTTATGAACTATGACCTGACCCTCAACTCCTCTGGCTTCCATTGCAGGGATCCATCAAGTAATAAATTCCTATCTATTCAATTCGCAACTGTATACAAGAATAAAAGCCCTGTTACTTATCTGAGGATGGCAGGGACCAGAGAGAAACTGAAATTTTGGGTGTATAGCTTTCGAAAACTCTGTGGAGCAGCTCTACTCTGCACACATGGGGTCACCATGAGTTGGAATCGATTCAATGACAACTAAAAACAACAACAATATAAATCCCTTACTACAGATGTTTTATAATCCAAAATATTTCGGGCAAATGTTTTAACACATTTTTCATGGAAAATGCAACACAATCCTGAATTTATGTGAAAAACTGAAAATGAATGAAGGTAGACTATCTAGGAAGGTTTTTCAGACTGTATTAAAATTATCATATGTTGCATGGGGAAGTTGTTAGATTCACAGTCCCTATCTAGACCCTCTGGTATATAACTTTTAAAAAGCTGAACTTTTCTAAGTCTCATTTTTCTCAGTTGTAAACTATGAGTCAGAATCGACTAGACAGCAGTGGGTTTGGTTTTGGTTGTAAGCGGGGGCTAAACATGGATTGCTACTTTGGCTAAACATGGATTGCTACAGTTCTTTATAAACTAATCCCTCCATAAATATTATTATTAAACTAGATGTTACATATACAGAGTTGGTTGCATTTTTCTGAGGCAAATTTTTTAATGACTTCTGAAAATTGCTTAAGTGGAAGTTCTATGACATTTAAAATGGGCTTCTCAAACAAATGGGCAAACAAAAATATGTTTCATCCTTTATTTTTTCCCCAAATTCACTTTTATGTGTTTTGGTGAAAACTTCTCATTTCTCAGATAGAAGGGGGTTAAAAATCAAGTTTTTTTCAGGTTGCTTTTCATCTGTATACTTTTAAGGTTATATAAGGAGAAATGAAAAAGAAAAGAAAACCTGCTACCTCTAAAGTTAAATTTTCTCAAAGTGCATAGACATCTGAACATGAACCAGAAAAGATGATATTGGGAGAGGAAATATTAAAGACATACTGAAAGTCTTGTTCTTGTTGTTGTTCTTATTAGTTGCTGTTGAGTCGGTTCCTACTCATGGCAACCCCATGTAGAACAGAACAAAATATTGTCTGGCCCTGTGCTATCTTCATGATCATTGATAAGGCTCAAGTCTACTTTTGTGGCCACTATGAATTTTGAGTGCCCTCCAACCAAGGAGGTTCATCTTCCAGCACTACATCGTACAATATTCTGTTGTGATCCTCAGAGTTTTCACTGGATAATTCTTAGAAGTAGATTACCAGGGCTTTTTCCCTAGTCTGTCAGTCTGGAAGCTCCACTGAAACCTGTATACCATGGGTGACCCTGCTGGAATTTGAAATATCTGTGGCATAGCTTCCAGCCTCATAGTAGCACACAAGCCACTACCATATAAAAGATTGACAGATGAGTGTTGGTTCAAAGGCTTACATGCCTAGAAATCTCAGCAAAATTATTCTTCTTTTAATTTTTTTCTTAAATATTCTAGTTTTTTTTTTTTTTTTCTTTCTTTCTTAAAGTAGTTCTGGGTACTTTGTCCTTTGCTTATATGTAAAGGGTAGAATAGTGGTTATAGGAAATGAAGACTCCATTAGCTTGAGTGGTGCCCTTTGGCTGAGCGGCATATAATATTCTTAAACTAGAGTACTTCACGCTGCCAATCTCTACTAATGGAGAATCACTACATGCATATCCATGGGTGTCCTAAAATATTTTTTCTCTTTATGAAGAATTGGAAAGAAACAGGTAGAACATGAAAAACCACTCATTAAGTGCAGCAAGAACGCCATTAGGATCATAATTCTCAGGCATTAAGAAAGAGATAATGAGCCCTGGAGAAGGGTAATCTTAGGTATGTCCATATGTCATCAGCTTTCTTTAATGAGAAAAGAGAGACAGGCTAAAATTCCCCAGTTGATACATAAAGAATTTCTTTTGGGAGAAGCACTATCTTCATAAATATCCAAATAAGGTACTTGCCAACGTCTCTCAACCTGACTGGATAAAATAACCTAATTTAACAGAAAATGTTAAGTGACTCCCCTTTGCCTCTGATGAAAATGTATTTTTCACATTTGGATTTCTGAGATTGATGGCCCAATTTTAAAAGCCAATATAATAGAAGCTGAGAGGAGAAATGAATAGAACTGGCAAAAGAATAAATAAAAGAAAGAAAGAAAGAAAAAGCTGCATCTCTGCTTCCCTATACAAACTTTTTTCACATTTAAGAGAACAGTGAAACTTTAAGGTCCATGAATATTAATTATCGAATTAACTACCTGGGGTCACCATGAGTCAGAATTAACTCTATGGACACTAACAACAACAACCAAGGGTGCATTACCTATAAAAGCCAGTCTCAGTTTCTTAAAATAATACAGATTGGTTAAGTTCTGCAGACAGGCAATAGTGATTTCTAGTCAATGTTTATTAACCAGGAACACAGGAAGAAAATGACTTGAACTCTGAACCCATTTCATGAATCTAACTCTGCAGCTCTGGTTGCATCTCCCATGTCAGGAGTTCCATAGGTTTGAAATCTCCTTTTTTTTCTGTATCAGAAGAACAGCAGCCTTACCCTGCCTATGCCCTGCGCTCCCTGGCTTCTTCCCATTTCTGTGTCAACTGCTGTCATTGATACTAGAGATCCCTGGCCAGCTGTAACCCTAAGGCCTCTTCTTAAACTCTAATCAGCGGACATAATTAAAGCACATCATGTGGAATGACCCGCAGATATAATGCCTTTGCCATGTCCCAATGATATAATAAAAATATGATGGTTTCAGCCATATGAGTTCTAAGCCAGCATTGTATTCCGCATGAATTAGCTTCAGCACCAACACCAGCCACAGCTTCATTGAATTCCAGACTCTCTGCTTTTACCAGATGTCAATGTTGCAGTCATTGTTTACGGATACAGCCTCAAGGACTACAAAAAATATAGTTCAGTCCCTGATAGTGCTATCCTCAACGCGTGAGGATACCTAGATCTGTAGAAAAAAAAGATGCTACGATTTAGATGCTTAAAAGAATGTATGAAAAACCAAGAGCTGTAAGGTGGCTGTGTTTTTCTTACCTTAAGAAAAAGGCAAGGAAGATGACATGGCAATTTGGTGGCTTGAATCCCACTTGGCATCTAAAGCAAAGTTGTCATGGACTGTCTTGTTACTGCAATTTCTCATAATAACTATTACTTATATTTCAGCAGTCCTTTATCATTTATAACCATTCACAAACATTATTTCCTTTAAATCTCAAAATCAAGTAAGCAGAGTTTTTATATCTGTATTACAATTGGAAAAAACTAATATTCTTCTTTTTTAATTGTTGTAATTAAATGAAGTTTACATTTCAAATTAGTCTCCCATACAGAATTTTTTTTTTACATACGTTGTTATGAGACCCCAACCGCTCACCCCATTCTGCAACAGCACATTCCTCCCCACCGCCCCCGATTCCCCATGAACATTCAACCAGCTCCTAACTCTTTCCGCCCCCACATCTCACCTCCGGACAGAAGTTGCCCCTTTGGTCTCTTATATCTACTTGTCTAAGGAGCACATTCCTCACAAATATCACTTTATGTCCCACAGTCCAGCCCAATCCCTGTCCAAAGAGTTGGCCTCTGAAATTGTTTTAGTTCTGGGGTAATGGAGAGACCTGGGGCCATGCCTTCCGGGGTGCCTCCAGTCTCAGTCAGACCATCAGGTCTGGTCTTCCCACTAGAACCCGAGTTCTGCATCCCAACGTTCTACTGCTCCATCAGGGACCCTCTGTTGTGTTCCCTGCCAGGACGTTCATTGGTGGTAGCCGGGCACCATCTAGTTCTTCTGGTCCCAGGCTGATGAAGTCCCCTGCCTACGTGGTCCATTCTGTCTCCTGGGTCAACACCTCCCCTGTGTCTCTGGTGCTCCCAGCTCTCCCCTACTCCAAGTGGCTGGGACCAACTGATGCATCTTAGATGGCCGCTTGCAAGCTTCCAAGACCCCAGACGCCATTCACCAAAGGAGGATGCAGAAGATTTTCTTAATAAGCTTTGTTATGCCAATTGACTTAGACGTCCCCTGAAAGCATGGTCCCCAGACCCCGCATCCCTGCTACTCTGTCTCTCAAAGTATTTGATTGTGTTGAGGAAACTTCTTAGCTTTGGTTTAGTGCAGTTGTGCTGGCTTCCCATGTAGTGTGTGCTGTCCTCCCCTTCACCTAAGGTGATTCTTATCTACTATCTAGTTAGTGAATAACCCTCACCCTCTCTCCCTACCCCAGTAACCATCAAAGAATGTTTTCTTCTGTGGAGAAAACTAAAATTCTGAAAGGCAAAATAATTTTCCTCATTTCATACAAACGGTAAGTGATATATCTGAGGGACTCATGCTCAGGTCTTTATACTCCAAAATTTGCTCTTTACACTGCCTCAAAATGTAAAATATTAATTTTGCACTTCTAGAAGCTCAGAGAGATTTTTAGTTTACCATGTAGTGTATAATCAACTATATTTGCTCTGTGGCAGGCACAGAAAAGTAGGAAATGGCAGGACAATTTCGCTATAGTGAAACTTGTATATTTACCATATGGTCAAGGCTGAAGATTCCATTTCATAGAACAAGCTTATTCAAGTATTAGCACTACTGTGGATTCACTGAGAAACTGCATTTGCCCTTAAACATTTACCACAATTCTAAAATAAATGTATGATGGGTAATTGATTTTTGAATTTAGAAAGGAACTTAAAGATCATCTAATACTAATCTTTTATTTTATAGAAGAAGAAACAAAATTCAAAAGGGGTAAAGTGGCTTTCCTAATATATAAAGTAAACTCTTGGCAGAAAATGCAATGAGGCAGAGGACTCAGGCCAGGAAGGATAAGTGTATGATCTGTGGCATCAACATTAATATTATTTTGATTTAAAATAATCAGAGTAACTGATAGTCACTAATGGCTTTGCATGTGACAGAATCTCCGTTACGTTTTCCATATACTCAGAGCAATCTTAAAGGTAAATGACACTACAATATCCAATTTAGACATAATAAGAAAGATCTAACATGATAAATAACTTGCCCATGTTCACATAGTTAAGGATTAAACTCAGCTCTGTATAAGACTCTTACACTACGCGGCAGTGATAAGAGTCTATTCATATTCGGTATTCATCCTCAACCTCTTCCTTTAGCACCCGGCCACCCTGAATAAAGTCTATATTATCCCAGCTTCCCTGGCACCTGTGTTTGGTCATGTGGCTAATATTTGGTCAATGGAATAGTGGAAGTGATACTTGTAACTTCTAGTTAATGCCCTGAAGGAAAGGGGTATGTTCTCCCCATGTCCTTTTTCATTTTCAGCAGACAGGAAGGCAGGTAGGTGATAAGCCATGTTATATGCCTTATGAATGAGGCCCATTCTTTCAAGTCTCTAAATCTTAGCATCTGTTTTTTCTACAGATCTGTCTGGTGATGGCTCAGTCACAAGACAGGAGTCTAGATCTCTACTCCACAGAGCCACGAGTTTAGACCTGAATTGCTTACTCTAGGGCTATTATTTGAAAGAATACATCTCAGTCTTCTTTATGCCACTATTATTTTCCATCTCTGTTGGAGAGATTGATCTGTATTGTAACTAACAAAACTAGTTCCTGGTATAGAATGTAACCGAATCATGGATGTCTGTGCAATGCTTTCATGATGCTAACTGAGGTGGATCCAAGGCAGACAATGCTATATGGAAACTTCTTTATTTCCTAGAACTTCCGTAGCAAATACCACAAAGTAGATGGCTTTGAAGAACAGAAATTGATTGTCTCCCAGTTGTGGAGGCTGAAAGTCTAAGTTTAAGGCTTTATTAGGACCCTACTCTCTTTGTCTGCTCTAGAGGAAGTTTCTTCCTTGAATCTTTCAGCTTTTGGTAGCCCTAAGAGTTTCTTGGCATTCCTTGGTTTTAAACGCATCTTCGCAAAGTGTCTCCTTCTGTGTGACTCCGTTTTCATGTCTGTTTTTCCATTTTATAAGACACCGCTCAGATGGAGTCAGGACCTTTCCTACTCGGGGATGAAATTATTAACATAACTGATAACATCTCCAAAGAAGACTTTATTTACGAACAAAGTCACATTCACAGGTACAGGGGTTAGGACTTCAACATTATCTACTTTGGGGATACAATTCAATCTAAAACACACTTTATTTATCTATTCATGTGACGGCTCTCATTTCTCTAGGATATATTTCAGTGAACAGAATAGCTGGATCATATGCTACTTCTATTTCTAGCCTTTTAAGGAAGTGCCAGATAGATTTCCAAAGTGGTTGTACCATTTTACATTCCCACAAGAAGTGTGTAAGTGTTCCAGTCTCTCCATATCCTCTCCAACATTGATTATTTTGTGTATTTTGGATTAATGCTAGCCTTGTTGGGGTGAGAGGGTATCTCGTTGTAGTTTTGATATGCATTTCTCTAATGGCTAATAATCATGAGTATTTTCTAATACTGAATGTCTCTTTAGTAAAGTGACTATTCATATCCTTTGCCCATTTTTTAATTGGGATATTTGTCTTTTTGTTGTTGAGGTTTTGCAGTATCATGTAGATTTTAGAGATTAGACGCTGATTGGATTTGCCATAGCCAAAAATTTTTTCCCAGTCTGTAGGTAGTCTTTTTATTCTTTTGGTGAAGTCTGTTGATGAGTATAAGTGTTTAATTTTTAGGAGCTCCCAGTTATCTAATTTCTCTTCTGGAGTGCGTGCATTGTTAGTAATGTTTTGTATCCTGTTTATGCCATGTATTAGGGCTCCTGGAGTTGTCCCTGTTTTTTCTTCCATGATCTTTATTGTTTTACATTTTATATTTAGGTCTTTGATCCATTTTGAGTTAGTTTTTGTGCATGGTGTGAGATATGGGTCTTGTTTCACTTTTTTGCAGATGGATATCCAGTTAAGCCAACACCTTTTGTTAAAGAGACTGTCTTTTCCCCAGTTAATGGACTTTGGGCCATCGTCAAATATCAGCTGCTCATAGGTGGATGGATTTATGTCTGGATTCTCAGTTCTGTTACATTGGTCTATGTGTCTGTTGTTGTACCAGTACCAGGCTATTTTCACTACCATGGCAGTATAATAGGTTCTAAACTCAGGTAGTAGGAGGCCTCCCACTTTGTTCTTATTCTTGAGTAGTGCTTTACTTACCCAGGGCCTCTTCCCTTTCCATATGAAGTTGGTGATTTGTTTCTGTATCTCATTAAAAATTGTTGCTGGAATTTGGAGTTGGATTGCATTGAATCTGTAGATTGCTTTGGGTGGAATAGATATTTTCACAAAGTTGAGTCTTCCTATCCATGAGCAAGGTATGTTTTTTCACTAATGCAGGTAACTTTTGGTTTCTTGCAAAAATGTCTTGTAGTTTTCTTTGTATAGGTCTTTTACATCTCTGGTTAGATTTATTCCTAAGTATTTTATCTTCTTGGGGGCTATTGTAAATGGTATTTATTTGGTAATTTCCTCTTGGAAGTTCTCCTTGGTTGGTATAAAGGAATCCAACTGATTTTTGTATGTTGATATTGTATCCTGAAAGTTGGCTGAAATCTTATATTAGTTCCATTAGTTTTCTTATGGATTCTTTGGGGTTTTCTGTGTATAAGGTCATATCATCTGCAAATAGAGATACTTTGACTTCTTCCCTACTAATTTGGATGCCCTTTATTTCTTTTTCTAGTGTAATTGCTCTAGCTAGGACCTCCAGCACAATGTTGAATAAGAGTAGTGATAAAGGGCATCCTTGTCTGGTTCCCCTTCTCAAGGGGAATGCTTTCAGACTCTCTCCATTTAGGATGATGTTGGCTGCTGGCTTTGTGTAAATGTCCTTTATTATGTTGAGGTGTTTCCTTTCTATTCCTATTTTGCTGAGAGTTTTTCCCATGAATCGATGTAGGACTTTGTCAAATGCCTTTTCTGCATCAATTGATAAGGTCATGTGGTTCCTGTCTTTTGTTTTATCTATGTGATGGATTACATTGATTGTTTTTTGAATATTGAACCATCCCTGCATACCTGGTATAAATGCCACTTGGTCATGGTGAATTATTTTTTTGATATATTGTTGAATTCTATTGGCTAGAATTTTGTTGAGGATTTTTGGTCAATGTTCATGAGGGATCTTGGTCTGCAATTTTCTGTTTTTGTGGTGTCTTTACCTGGTTTTGGTATCAGGGTTATGCTGGCTTCATAGAATGAGTTTGGGAATATTCCACCCTTTCCTATATTCTGTAATACCTTTAGTAGTAGTGGTGTTAACTCTTCTCTGAAAGTTTGGTAGAATTCTCCAGTGAAGCTGTCCAGGCGGGGGTTTTTGTTGTTGTTGTTGTTGGGAGTTTTTTAATTACCTTTCAATGTCTTCTTTGTTATAGGCTTATTTAGTTCTTCTACCACTGTTTCTGTTAATTTAGGTGGGAAGTGTGTTTCTAGAAATTTGTCCATTTCCTCTAGATTTTCAAATTTGTTAGAGTACAATATTTCATAGTATTTTGTTATGATTCTTTTAATTTCAGTTGGGTCTGTTGTGATATCACCCATCTCATTTCTTATTTGAGTTATTTGCCTCCTCTCCTGTTTTTCATTTGTCAGTTTGGCCAGTGGTTTATCAATTTTGTTGATCTTTTTGAAGAACCGGCTTTTAGTCTTATTAACTCTTTCAAATGTTTTTATTTTTTTATCTCATTTAATTCTGCTCTAATTTTAATTATTTGCTTTTTCCTGGTGCCCAAGAGCATCATTTGCTGCTCTCTTTCTTTTTATTCGAGTTGTAGGGTTAATGTTTTGATTTTGGCCCTTTCTTCTTTTTGGATGTGTGCATTTATTGCTATAAATTGACCTCTGAGCATTGCTTTTACTGTGTCACAAAGATTCTAGTAGGATGTGTTTTCATTATCATTTGATTCTGTGAATTTATTTATTCTGTCCTTAATTTCTTCAGTAAACCAGTAGTTTTTGAGCAAGGTGTTCTTCAGTTTCCATGTGTTTAATTTTTTTTTCCTTGCTTTTTCTGTTATTGGTTTCTACTTTTATGGCTTCATGGTCAGAGATGAAGCTTTGTAATATTTTGATGCTTTGGATTCTGTTATGGTTTGCTTTATGGCCTAATATGTTGTCTATTCTGGAGAATGTTCCATGTGCATTGGAAAAGAAAGTCTACTTGACTGCTGTTGAATAGAGTGTTCTGTATATGTCTATGAGATTAAGTTGGTTGATTGTGGCATTTACATCTTCCATGTCTTTACTAAGCTTCTTTCTGGATGTTCTGTCCTTCACCAAAAGTGATGTGTTGAAGTCTCCTAGTATTATTGTGGAGGTGTCTATCTCTCTTTTCAATGCTGTTAGAGTTTGTTTTGTGTATTTTGAAGCCCTGTCATTGAGTGAGTAAATATTTATTATGGTTATGTCCTCCTGGTGTATTGACCCTTTAATCATTATATAGTGTCCTTCCTTATCATTTGTGGTGGATTTTACTTTAAAGTCTATTTTGTCAGAGATTAACATTGCCACTCCTGCTCTTTTTTGAGTGTTGTTTGCTTGATATATATATATATATATATATATATATATATATATATATACACACACATACATATATATATATATATACATACATATATATATATATATATATATATATATATATATATATATATATATATATATATATATTCATCCTTTGAGTTTTAGTTTGTGTCTTTAAGTCTAAGGTGTGTCTCTTGAAGGCAGCATATAGACAGATTGTGCTTTTTATCCATTCTGCCACTCTCTGTTTATTGGTACATTTAGTCCATTTATATTCAGCATAATTATTGACAGGTATGAGTTTAGTGCTGTCGTTTTGATGTCTTTTTTTGTGTGTTGTTGACAGTTTCTTTGTTCCCCTTAATTTTCTGTGCTGTTTTTCTTTATGTATTTTCTTTTCATCTTTTTCATTGTTGTTGATTGTATATTTACTGAGTCTTTATGTTTTTCTTGTTTTTTATTTTTATGTGTAGAATTGTTAGTTTCCTTTATGATTACCTTAATATTTACTCCCATTTTTCTAAATTTAAACCAATCATTTATTTCTTTATATCACCTTGACTTCCTCTCCATATGAAAAATCTATGACTACCTTTTTTAGTCCCTCTTTTTTATTTTAATGTTGTCTTTTACATAGTGACATCTCTGTTTCCTTATTTTCAGCATTTTGGCTTTGATTTATTTTTGTGACTTCATATCTGTGTTGATATCTGTTTGCTCTGTCCTGTGTTCTAGTCTTGGGTTGTTATCTGATGTTATTGATTTTCTAACTGGAAGACTCCCTTTAGTATTTCTTGTAATTTTGGTTTGGTTTTTGAAAATTCCCTAAATGTCTGATTTTATGGAAATGTCTTAATTTCACCATCATATTTGAGAGACAGTTTTTCTGGATATATAATTCTTGGCCAGCAATTTTTTTCCTTCAAGGCTTTATACACATCATCCCATTGCCTTCTTGCCTGCATTTAGTTTCTGCTGAGTAGTCCCAGTTTAGTCCTATTGACTCTCCTTTGTAGATGACTTTTCGCTTATCCCTAGCTGCACTTAAAATTCTTCTTTATCTTTGGTTTTGGCAAGTTCGATTATAATATGTCTTGGTAACATTCTTTTGGGATCTACCTTGTGTGGGGTTCGATGAGCATCTTGAATAGATATCTTCTCATCTTTCATGATATTAGGGACGTTTTCTGACAAAAAATCTTCAACAATTCTCTCTGTATTTTCTCCCTGTTCTGGTATTCCAATCACTCGTAGGTTACTCCTCTTGATAATGTCTCACATAATTCTTAGGGTTTCTTCACTCTTTTTAATCCTTTTATCTGATTTTTCCTCAAACAAGTTGATATCAAGTGCTTTATCTTCAGTCTCACTGATTCTGACTTCCATTGCCTCAATTCTGCTCCTGTGATTTTCTGTTGAGTTGTCTAATTCTGAAATTTTATTGTTAATCTTCTGGACTTCTGTTTTCTCTCTCTATGGATTCTTGCAGCCTGTTAAATTTGTCATTATTCTCTTCTATAATCTTTAAGTTCCTCTACTGCTTTGTCTGTGTGTTCCTTGACTTGTTCTGTGTCATAACACACTTTAAATCTGATTTTTCTTATCACACATTGAACTAAAGAAATAACCAAGATGTAATGTGTAGCCCATTCTGCTTGCCCCCAAAACTCTTGATTTTCTTATTTATTTGACTTAATAATTAACAGTTTTATAATCAACTTCCTTGACTGTTGTTTGGAACCCTCTGCCCATTTGAATGCTTTATAGAGTCTTTTATCACACTAATCACCTTAAGCTGATGTTTTTTTTTAATGTGTCACTTCACCCTGCTGCTTTAAGTTTTTTGAGAGAGAAATCTCATATTCAACTTTAGATTTTGAGTTCTTAGAAATGTGTCTAGCATATTGTAGACAATTACTAAATATTTCAATTTTTTTTTTTTAATATATATTTTATTGTACTTCAGGTGAAAGCTTACAGAGCAAATAGTTTCTCATGAAATAGTAGTACACATGTTGTTTTTTGACATTGGTTAACAACCCCACAACGTATTAAGCCTCTAAATTCTCAACCTTTTTTTTTGATGAAAATTACAGATGGCCAAAGATACACCGTTTCAAAAATTTCTACATTCACAGTTCAGTGACAGTGACTACGCTCTTCCAACTGTGCTGTTATTCTCACTTAAGATGAAGGCTTACAGAACAAAATAGTTTTTCATTTAACAGTTACTACACATGTTGCCCTATGACCATGGTTAACAATCTCACAGCACATCAAGAATATCCTTACTCCACCTTGTGTTCCCTATCACCAGGGGGCTTCCTTGTCCCCTTCTGTCTTCTGGACCTTGTCAGTGGACTATTGTACCTCTTTACTCTCATTTGTTTATTTATTTATTTATTTATTTTTATTTTATTTAAACACCATTTCAAAACTTTTTACTTACACATTTATGTGATATTGACTATGCTCTTCCAATTGTGCTGCCATTCTCGCCCAAGATGAAGGCTTACAGGACAAAACAGCCTCCCATTTAATAGTTACTACAAATGTTGCCCTATAGCAGTGGTCAACAATCTCACAATACATTGACACTGTCCTTATTCAATTTGTGTTCCTTATCATCAGTTTCCTACTCTCCCTCTGCCTTCTGGCCCTTGTCACTGGACTCCTGTACATCGTTAGTCCCATTTAGTTTTATTGGGGTGTCCATTCCCAGGCTTAACATCGAACCTTGAAGGTAACTTCACCTCTGAGCTGAAAGGGTGTCTGGGGGCCACACTCTCGAGGTTTCTCTAGTATTCTTTAGGCCAGTATATCTGGTCTACTTTTTTTTTTTTTTTTTTTTTTTGGGAGTTAAAATTATGCTCTACATCCTACTCCAGCTCTGCCCAGAACCCTCTGTTGTGATCCTGGTCAGAGGAGTCATTGGTGGTAGCCGGGCACCATCCAGCTGTACTGGACTCAGTCCCGTGGAGGCCTTGGTAGCTGTGGACCATTAGTCCTTCGGAATAATCTTTTCCTTGTATCCTGTTCTCTTCGTTCTCCCTTGTTCCCGAAGGGATGAGATCAGTGGAGTATCTTAGATGGCCGCTCATAGGCTTTTAAGACCCCAGACACTACTCACCAAGGTAGAATGTAGAGCATTATTTTTATAAGTAGTTTCATGCCAATTGAGCTAGATGTTCCCCGAGATCATGGTCCCCAGAGCCCTCCGTCCAACAACTCAGTCCCTCGGGGGATTTGGATGTGTCTATAGGGCCTCCATGACCTTTCCTTGTGCAGGTTGTGTTAGTTTCCCCTGTACTCTGTACTATCTCACCTCTCACCCAAGTTACCACTTAACTATTAGCTATTTGGTATTCCCCCCCCCCCCCCATCCCTGGTAACCAACAAGGATTATTACATTTTGCATGTGAATTTTTTCATGGGTTTTTACAATAGAGGTCTCATACAATATTTGTCCTTTTGTGATTGACTTATTTCACTCAGCATGATGTCCTCCAGTTTCATCCATGTTATGAGATGCTTCACCGATTCATTGTTCTTTCTCGTTGCATAGTACTCCATTGTGTGTATGTACCATAGTTTGTGTATCCATTCGTCTGTTGATGGACATCGAGGTTGTTTCCATCGTTTTGCTATTGTGAATAATGCTGCCATGAACATAGGTGTGCATATGTCTATTCGAGTGATGACTCTTATTTCTCTAGGATATATTCCTAGGAGTGGGATTGCTGGATCGAATGGTACGTCTATTTCTAGCTTTCTGAGGAAACGCCATATCATTTTCCAAAATGGCTGTATCATTTTGCATTCCCACCAGCAGTGTAAAAGAGTTCCCGTCTCCCCACAGCCCCTCCAACATTTGTTATTTCCAGTGTTTTTGATTCGTGCCAGTAATGCCGGGGTGAGATGGTATCTCATTGTGGTTTTAATTTGCATTTCTCTAATGGCTAGTGATCGCGAGCATTTCCTCATGTGTCTGTTGGCCATTTGAATGTCTTCCTTGGTGAAGTGTCTGTTCATTTCCTTTGCCCATTTTTTGATAGGATTGGTTGTCTTTTTGTTGTAGAGGTGTTGGATTTTCTTGTAGATTATGGAGATTAGACCTTTGTCTGACTTGTACTGTCCAAAAATTTTTTCCCAGTCTCTAGGTTCTCTTTTAACTCTTTTGGTGAAATCTTTTGAAGAGCATAGATGTTTGATTTTTAGAAGATCCCAATTATCTAGTTTATCTGTTGGGTTTTTTGTGTTGATGTTTATGGTTTGTATCCTGTTAATGCCATGTATTAAGGTCTGAAGTGTTAGTCCTATTTTTTCTTCTATGAATTTTATAGTTTGAGGCTTTATATTCAGGTCTTTGATCAATTTTGAAGTAGTTTTTGTATATGGTGTGAGGTATGGGTCCTGTTTCATTTTTCTACAAATGGATATCCAGTTTTGCCAGCACCATTTGTTAAAAAGACTGTCTTTTCCCCATTTGATGTATTTTGGGCCCTTGTCAAAAATCAGGTGACCGTAGGTGGATGGATTTACATCTGAGTTCTCAATTCTGTTCCATTGGTCAATGTCTCTGTTGTTGTACCAGTACCAGGCTGTTTTGAGTACTGTAGCTGTAGAGTAGGTTCTCAAGTCAGGTAGTGTGAGTCCTCCAACTTTATTCTTCTTCTTCAGTAGTGCTTTACTTATTCGGGGTTTCTTCCCTTTCCATATAAAGTTAATAATTAGTTTTTCCATCTCTTTGAAGAATGTTGTTGGTATTTGTATCGGAATTGCATTGTATTTGTAGATTGCTTTAGGTAGAATTGCCATTTTCACAATGTTGAGTCTGCCTATCCATGAGCATAGTATGTTTTTCCATTTATGTAGATCCCTTTGGGTTTCATGCAGCAGTGTTTTGTAGTTTTCTTTGTATAGGTCTTTTATATTCCTGGTCAGATTTATTCCTAAGTATTTTATCTTTTTAGGGGCTATTGAAAATGGTATTGATTTCCTGATCTCCTTTTCATCGTTCTCTTTACTGGTGTATAGGAATCCAACTGATTTTTGAATGTTTATCTTGTATCCTGCTACTCTGCTGAATCTTTCTATTACTTCCAGTAAATTTCTCGTGGAGTCTTTAGGGTTTTCTATGTATAGTACCATATCATCTGCAAACAGGGAGAGTTTAACTTCTTCATTACCAATTTGGATGCCCTTTATTTCTTTCTCTTGCCTTACTGCTCTAGCTAGAACTTCCAGCACAATGTTAAATAGGAGTGGTGATAAAGGGCATCCTTGTCTTGTTCCTGTTTTCAGGGGGAATGTTTACAGCCTTTCTCCATTAAGAATGATGTTGGCTGTTGGCTTTGCATAGATGCCCTTTATGATGTTGAGAAATTTCCCTTCTATACCTATTTTATTGAGAGCTTTTATCAGGAATGGGTGTTGGACTTTGTCAAATGCCTTTTCTGCATCAATTGAGATAATCATGTGATTTTTTTCTTTCCTTTTATTTATGTGGTGGATTACGTTGATGGATTTTCTAATGTTAAACCATCCTTGCATACCTGGTATGAATCCTACTTGGTCGTGGTGTATTATTTTTTTGATATGATACTGAATTCTATTGGCTAGAATTTTGTTCAGAATTTTTGCATCTATATTCATGAGAGATATTGGTCTGTAATTTTCTTTTTTTGTGATGTCTTTGCCTGGTTTTGGTATCAGCGTTATGCTGGCTTCATAGAATGAATTTGGAAGTGTTGCTTCCACTTCTATGCTCTGAAATAACTTGAGTAGAACTGGTACGAGCTCTTCTGTAAATGTTTTGTAGAATTCTCCAGTGAAGCCATCTGGGCCAGGACTTTTTTTGGTTGGGAGTTTTTTTATTACCTTTTCAATCTCTTCTCTTGTTATGGGTCTGTTCAGATTTTCAATATCACTTTGTTGTAGTTTGGGTAGGCCGTATGTTTCTAGAAATTTATCCATTTCCTCTAGGTTTTCAAATTTGTTGGAATATAGTTTTTCATAATATTCTGTTATAATCCTTTTTATTTCAGTTGGGTCTGTTGTAATGTCCCCCATTTCATTTCTTATTTGGGTTATTTGTGCCCTCTGCTGTTTTTCTTTTGTCAGTCTGGCCAGTGGTTTGTCGATTTTGTTGATTCTTTCAAAGAACCAACTTTTGGTTTTGTTGATTCTTTCTATTGTTTTTCTGTTCTCTATTTCATTGATTTCTGCTCTGATCTTTACTATTTCCTTTCTTCCGGTGGTTGTAGGCTTTTTTTGTTGTTCTCTTTCTATTTGTTTGAGTTCTGTAGTTAATGTTTTGATTTTGTCCCTTTCTTCTGTTTTGATATGTGCATCTATTGCTATAAATTGTCCTCTGAGGACTGCCTTTGCTGTGTCCCAAAGGTTTTGGTATGATGTGTTTTCATTTTCATTTGATTCTAGGAATTTTTTGATTCCATCTCTGATTTCTTCTATTACCCATTGATGTGTAAGCAGATTATTATTCAGTTTCCATGTGTTTGATTTTTTTTCCTTGCTCTTTCTAGTGTTAATTTCTACCTTGATGGCATTGTGGTCAGAGAAGATACTGTGAATTATCTCAGCATTTTGGATCTTGTTGAGGATTGCTCTGTGGCCTAAGATGTGGTCTATTCTGGAGAACGTTCCTTGTGCATTGGAAAAGAATGTGTACTTTGCAGCGGTTGGATGGATTGTTCTATATATGTCTATGAGGTCCAGTTGGCTGCTTGTGTCCTTTAGGTCTTCTGTATCTTTGCTGAGTTTCTTTTTAGTTGTTCTGTCCTTTACTGAGAGTGGTGTGTTGAAGTCTCCTACTATTATTGTGGAACTGTCAATTTCTCTTTTCAGTGCTGTTAGAGTTTTTTTTATGTATTTTGGAGCCCTGTCATTGGGTGCGTAGATATTTATTATGGTTATGTCTTCATGATGGATCATCCCCTTAATCATTATATAGTGTCCTTCTTTGTCTTTTATGGTAGATTTTGTTTTAAAGTCTATTTTATCTGAGATTAGAATTGCCACTCCTGCTCTTTTTTGATAGTTGTTAGCTTGATATATTTTTTTCCAACCTTTGATTTTTAATAAATTCACATCTTTGTTTCTAAGATGTGTCTCTTGTAGACAGCAAATTGATGGATCCTGTTTTCTTATCCATTCTGCCACTCTCCGTCGCTTTATGGGTGCATTGAGTCCATTTACGTTCAGTGTAATTATTGATAGATGTGAGTTTGTTGCTGTCATTTTGTAGTGCTTTTTTTTGTGATGCTGAAGTTTTCTTTGTTCTTCTTACTCTCTTGTGCTGAGTTCCTTTTGTTTGTGGATTTTGTGTTCATTTCTTTTGTTTTTGTAGGTTTTGTTTTTGTTGAGACATTATGTTTTTCGTCTTTATTTTTATGAGTTGGTTTGTTAACTTTTTTTGTGGTTACCATGAATTTTACCCTTATCTTTATAATTTTGAAGCAGTCTACCGTTACTTGGTATCGCCTTGCCTTCTTCTCCTTTAGAAGGTTCTATACCTATGCCGTTTGTTCCCTCTTTCATTGTTTTGATGTTGTTGTCATCCTTTGATTGATTTCTCTGATTCCCTGTTGTATGTCTTTTGTTTTTGGAAAGTCGTCTGTAGTTCAGTTCCTAGAATGGTATCTGGTTCATGTTAACCTGCGTCCTAGGTCCTAGGTCCTGCCTGAGGGCTTAAGCTGTTTGTCCTCAGATCGAAGAACTCCCTTTAATAATTCTTGTAAGTTTGGTTTGACTTTTGCATATTCCTTTAGTTTCTGTTTATCTGGAAATGACCTAATTTCACCATCAAATCTGAATGAGAGTTTTGCAGGATATATTATTCTTGGCTGACAATTTTTTTCTTTCAAGATTTTATATATGTCATCCCATTGCCTTCTTGCCTGCATGGTTTCTGCTGAATAATCTGAGCTTAGTCTTATTGTTTCTCCTCTGTATGTGACTTCTTGTTTTTCACGAGCTGCTCTCAGGATTCTTTGTTTGTCTTTAGTTTTAGCGAGTGTGAATATGATATGTCTTGGTGATTTTCTTTTGGGGTCTCTTCTATATGGGGTTCGTTGAGCTTCTTCGATGACCAGCTTTTCATCTTTCATGATATTGGGAAAGTTTTCTGTCAGCAGTTCCTCAGTGATCCTCTCTGTGTTTTCTGTTTTCTCCCCCTGTTCTGGTATGCCAATCACTCGTAAGTTTTTGCTTTTAATTGTGTCCCACATAACTCTCAGGGTCTCTTCATTTTTCTTTGTTCTTTTTTCTGAGTTTTCCTGAAACAGAGTTGTATCCAAGTATTTGTCTTCCGTTCCACTGATCCTGTCTTCCATGGTTTCAAATCTACTTCTCAGCCCTTCCATGACACCGTCCATTTCTGAAATCTTGTTGTTTATCTTTTGGATTTCTAATTGTTGTTTTTGTATAATTTCAAGTTGTGAATTTATTTTGGCATTTTGTTCTTGCATCATCTTCCTGAATTCTTCCAATTTTTTGTCTGTATTTTCCATAAATTTGTCTATTTTTTCCTCATGTTTGTCAGCTTTTTGCCTCAGTTCTTGGAAAATTCTGAGTATTAGTGATTTGAGTTCCATATCAGGTACTTCTAGCTCATTTTCTTCCACAGGAGAGTTATCTGGTGTTTTAATTTGGACGCCTATTGGAGCCATCTTGTCTTGTTTTTGTAAATGTTTTGATATTGTTTGCTGTTTTCGGGGCATTTAGTAGATATTTCTCTCGTTTATTGATTGTAGATTTTTTTTTTTTTCGTTCTTGTGGTACAGCTGGGCAGATCTAGCTGAGGTGGAGCCACTGGGACGGGTTGCTTGTGGCACTCACCGCAGCCACCAGGACGGTCGGTAGTCAGTGCTGGGCAGGTTCCAATAGGGCGTGCCTGCACCGCTTGGTGATGTGATGTCTAGTGCACGGTGCAGGTAGGTAGGGTGCAGCGGGAAGATGGTTATGTGTGAAGCTAAGCTGGATATGGGAGAGAGGAGAGAGGAGGAGGAGCAAAAAGCGTACAAACATAAAAGAATGCTAGGGGAGCTTGTCGTTGGAATGTACGGATGAGAGACCTTGGGATGGAGGAAACCAGAAGGGTGAAGAGAAAGAAAAGGAAAGAATGACCAGATAAAAATCAGAAAAGTTAAAGAACTGCAAAGTTCCCAGGGATCCCACCGATGCAGCTATGAGGTCTGGGGGAGTCGGTCTCAATTTTCACAGCTCAGCCTGGCCAGAAGGTACAGAGGCATACATCGCCTGGTATTCAGGGATCAGAAAGAGAAGGAAGAGATAGAGAGACGAGAAATTAAGCAATGAAGAAAGACAAAAGGGAAAAAGAGGTAAAAGATGACAAAACTAATCAAAAAAGGAAGAAAAATAAAATTGAGAAAAAAAAAAAAAAAGGGCAACACCAGCAGTCAGTGCCTACAAATGGGACCCAGAGAGCCCCCACTCAGGGGCGCGAATTCCAAGAAGCCGGTAGTCTCGGGGTTAAGTGACCGTGGCCACGGGGAGCAGAGGGGCCAACGAACAAAGGCCCCAGGATCCCACCCGTGCGGGAGCCCAGACCTGGAAACAGCCACATGCCCGATCGCAGCCCTGTAGCCCCGCAGGAGAGAGCAGAGACGGCACTCGGAACCAGGCACTCAGGCAAAAGGAGGGGGAGGCGGCAGAAAAAGGCTCGCTAGTGGCCAGCAAACGGCTCCCAGAAAGCCCCCAGCCCGGGCGCACGGACTCCAAGCACCAGCGCCCCCCAGCTCAGGGACTCCGGCCACGGAAAGCAGAGGGGCGAACGAACAAAGGCCCCGGGATCCCACCCACGCAGGAGCCCAGACCTAGAAACAGCCACACGCCCGCACGCAGCCCTACAGCCCCGCAGGAGAGAGCAGAGACAGCACTCGGAACCAGGTACCCAGGCAAAAGGAGGGGGAGGCGGCAGAAAAAGGTTCGCTAGGTGCCAGCAAACGGCTCCCAGAAAGCCTCCAGCCTGGGCGCGCGGAATCCAAGCACCGGCGCCCCCCAGCTCAGGGACTCCGGCCACGGAAAGCAGAGGGGCGAACAAACAAAGGCCCCGGGATCCCACCCACGCGGGAGCCCAGACCTAGAAACAGCCACACGCCCGCACGCAGCCCTACAGCCCCGCAGGAGAGAGCAGAGACGGCACTCGGAACCAGGCACCCAGGCAAAAGGAGGGGGAGGCGGCAGAAAAAGGTTCGCTAGGTGCCAGCAAACGGCTCCCAGAAAGCCTCCAGCCCGGGCGCGCGGAATCCAAGCACCGGCGCCTCCCAGCTCAGGGACCCTGGCCACGGAGAGCAGGGGATCCCCAGCTGAGGCGGAGAGGGGTGGGTGGTGGGAGAGCGCGCACCACAGTTTACCGGTCGTTCTGTCTCCGACCAGATGCTCTGCAAGGCTGCTCTCCCGTTTGCTGGTCTCCTATAGGAATCCAAGATGGTGGATCCGCGCTGCGTTAGCTGGTAAGGAATCTCTGCCTGAGTCTCTCCTCGTTCTCCATTCTCTTTTAGTATTCTCACTCCGTTTGGTGTTTGGCTGAGTTCTTTATCTCTTCATTTGGTGTTCTAGGGTTTCAGGATTGTTGATTCTCTGTTAGGCTTAGTTTTTCGGATCTTTGCTATGGAGGGACGGCGTGGTGTTTCTGCCTAGAGCGCCATCTTGCCCCTCCCTCCCCTAAATATTTCAATTTTTTGATTTATTTATGAAATTGATTCTGATAATTATGCAGAACTAGTACCATACAGAGAATCATGCACAATGGTGTAAGTGGCATGGAGAAGTAA
Organism: Dugong dugon; assembly: GCA_030035585.1. Lineage (NCBI taxonomy): Eukaryota > Metazoa > Chordata > Mammalia > Sirenia > Dugongidae > Dugong > Dugong dugon. The sequence goes on from CM057467.1 coordinate 111,884,227, forward strand.
TTCTCAACAATAAACCAGAAAATTTGACTGCTCACCTGTGACAATGGTATTCCCTCCTAAAACAATTATTTTGTTGAGGAAAGAGAAATAAAAAGGGTCATTAAACTCTCTCTCTCTTTCTTCTTCTTTTTTTTTTTTTTGAGAATACTCTTCAATGTTTTTCCACAAAGGAGTATGGGAATGCCATTCTAAGAAAGATATCAGTCTATGAGGATATTGAAGTAGTGTGTTAGGAACCAAAGTGTAGCAGGCTTTTGATCAGAAGCCAGACCTTTCATCAAGGTGTATAACGTCCTGCAGGATCTAATCTGGGCCTGCCTTTCTCCAGCATAACCTCCCTGATCCCTCCTCTTTGTGTGCTCTGGCCACACTGACCAGCTTTCTGTTCTTTGAACACGCCAACTTCTTTCTTGCATCAGGACCTTTGCTCTTGCTGTTCTCTCCTCCTGTGAAGTTATTTTTCCAGAATTTTGTATGGTGATTGCCTTTCAACTTTCAGGTTTTAGCTCAAAGATCACTCTTCAGCAAAACTTTCTGGGCATCTGTTTAAAGATTTATGTCCCCTCATCATAGAACACCATTTTTTTTCTTCATAATGTTTTTTGCAATTTAATGAATCCTGTTTTTAATTTATTCCCTTAGTATCTGTCTCCTCCTCAAATGAGGAAAAATCTTCTCTGTTTTATTTACTGTTGTATCCCCAGTACCTAAAACAGGACCTGGAAGATAAAATGTACTCAATACACTTTTGAAATACAGAATGATCAATTTTGTATATTTTGGATTTTATATGTACTGTTACAAGACTTGGTCCTGTAGTCTCCCTCCTATGGTGAGTAGTATTTGTGGAGTGATTGAAGCAAAATAACATGGAGCTACTCTATGATGATTCTGTGTGGTTTAAAAGCAGGTAAGATGTGCATCAGAGTTTTATCCTCTTAACATACTTATTCAATCTGTATACTGAGCAAATAATCCAAGAAACTGGGCTATATGAAGATGAATGAGACATTAGGATTGGAGGAAACTTGTTAACAACCTGTGATATACAGATAACACAATTTGCTTGGTGAAAGTAAAGAGGACTTGAAGCATTTACTGGTGAAGATCAAAGACCACAGCCTTCAGTACAGATTATACCTCAACATAAAGAAAACAAAAATCCTCACAACTGGACCAATAAGTAACATCATAATAAACAGAGAAAAGATTGAAGTTATCAAGGATTTCATTTTACTTGGATCCACAATCCCATGTAAGCAGCAGTTAAGAAATCAAAGGACATATTGCATTGGGCAAATCTTCTGCAAAAGACTTCTTTAAAGTGTTAAAAAGCAATACTGTCACTTTGAGGACTAAGGTGTGCCTCACTCAAGCCATGGTATTTCCAGTCACCACAAATGCGTGTGAAAGCTGGACAATGAACAAGAAAGACTGAAGAAGAGCTGATGCCTTTGAATTATGGTGTTGGCAAAGAATATTGAATGTACCATGGACTGCCAGAAGAAGGAACAGATCTGTCTTGGAAGAAGTACAGCCAGAATGCTCCTTAGAAGCAAGGATGACAATACTTCATCTTACATACTTTGGACATGTTATCAGAAGAGACCAGTCCCTGGAAAAGGACATAATGCTTGGTAAAGTAGAGGGTCAGTTAAAGCCAGGAAGACCCTCAAAGAGATAGATTGACACAGTGGCTGCAAAGACCAGCTCAAGCATAGCAATGATTGTGAGAATGGTGTAGGACCAGGCAGTGTTTTGTTCTGTTGTATATAGGGTCACTATGAGTCAAAGCTGACTCTAAGACACCTAAGAACAACAAGTGCATGATGAAATGAAGGAAAGGGACTGAGAGGAGGTAGTCCTATGGATGGCCCAAAAGGCTATAATTAGTCCCCATTCTTTCTCCCTGCTAGCATCTTTGGGTTTCAGGACAAACCATTGGACCTCCCCCTCTGAAGCACTAAGGATTTGTCTAAATAAGCATCAGGGCTAAAAAGATACAGTTCCAGCTAATAATTCCAGGCTGGCACCCCCCATGTCTGACTACTGCCCTCTTTGGGTGATATGATCAGGCAGGAAAACTTGCATTGCACTCTCTGCAGTGAAACATACAACCCCTGGAATATAAAATGGGGAGGGAGGAGGGAGGTCCTAAGAATCCTTCATCCACCCTGCAAAGAGAAGAGGCACCCGTGGAAATTTTCCATCCCACCCTGACAGCTCGTGATAGAACATTTCCTGTTGTACACTGTGTTGTTTGTAAGTAATTAAAAAGGTGTTCACTATTGCCGACACTATGTACATGTCTTCTCTGTAAGACTTGATCAGGATAAATGGATATAACACCTATGGAGCGGTTGGTACCACTGCGTGGAATTCTCATCCCAGTACTCTGGTAGGTACTTGGGATCTGGAGACAACCTTTAAGGCAAACTGAGTGTGTAGGGCTTCTAGTTAAAGCTGAGGATCAAGAGACTAATACTGAGATATTTGAATAGTGTTGCCTAGTTGGGGAAGAGGGGGTAAACAAAGAGTCAAGGAGCCACTGTGAACATAAAACAAAACTGTAAGCTATTTAAGAGGAAGGACCATATGTAAAGACTTGTTCTTTGTTATCTGACATTAGGGGTAGTGGCCAAGGCGAAAGAAGGTAGGAAGTGAATGAAAAAAGCACAGTGTATAAAAACAAGGAAGGCAAGGGACTACGAAAGAACTTACATAGTAAGGTGATTCATTCTGAATAAACTATTGGGTTGCAAGCAAAAAGACGACATGAATACTAAGCCTTGCAAACTCTGGATTTTCATTTCTGTACAAAAATAAATACTCATTGTTTCATATTAAATGCAAACTGAATTCTAACAATGCACAGGCATTATTTTTAAAATCTTAATAATATCATAGACACTTCAAAGCAACTGGAAACAAGAGACACTGTTTTAAGACATTTATTTTTAATCAAACACTGCTTCCAAGCTTAGGTTGCAAATTCTCCAGTGTCTAAATCACAATGAATATAACACATTGAATACTAAGAGAATTTTAACTATCTCATCTAACAATGTAAACACAATACTTACAGAGCTATATGAAAGAAGGAAGTGTTCTCTTTTTAAATCTGTAGCCAGATGTGAGATTACTGGTATTTGTTTTAACCACAATAATAATGGAGAAGAAGAAATTAATTGCAATTTTGATGAATGGAACACCTGACAAAATAATAGTTTTTAGCAGATCATTGTTTTCACTCTTTAATTTCTATCCAGCAAAGTTTTATTTCAATGGTACATAATAGTAATTGCCATTTTTATAAACATCAAATTCTGCAGGTGCGTTTGCAAACTCACCCTCTTTGGTAAATACAATGAGTTAAAGAAATGTAGAACAGATTATGAAACATCAGAATTTCTTTGAGCATATTGATATGCAGAATGTTTACCTTAAAAAAAACTCTGAAAAAATACTGGTTCTTCCAACCTGGTAGCTAGCCATGTGCAAAAGTGTCCCTAGGTTTCAATATTTGATGATTTAATAATTCACCTCCACTGCCTTTGCCCAGATTTTGGCTCCTCCCACTAGATGTGATTTATTTTAATATTAGTTTAGTGTGTTTATACATTTCAGTAAGTATTTAATTAGATATCAGCACTGAATTTTCTAGTGAATAGATGACTGAAACATGAGGTAGAAATAGGTCAGTCCATGGATTAATATTTTTAAGTGTACCCTAGGATGACATGGCACCATCAGCACAATTAGTGGGACATATTATTTCCTGAAACCCAATTCTATGAAATTTGAGATTAAACATTAAATAATTTCCTCAACTGTCAAGGATGTGCATGAGTTCATTCACTGAAGGTGCTTCCCATGTACCTGGAGATATGCTCAATGTGGGAATGTGCATTTTTCAGGTATTAGGACTCTGTTTTCTTCCATTCATTCATGTCTAAATTTCAGAACGCAAGCTCCTGTCTAACATGCTTATAGTCAGTGTGACCTATCTGAAAAAAAAAAAAGACTGATAACACATGCAAACAGTTTCCATTTTTAATAAGTACATTGGATTAGTTCATGGTTCATGAAACTCAGCATCACCCATAACAATAAGCAGAGAAAAAAGATTACTAATACAGTATTATTTTTTGGTGGCCACCAATATTTCTTCCTGAAAATACACTTCCACTTAGCTATTCAATTGCAAAAATTGTACCATATAAATCCATTCATTTGGACTAACACTGAACTACTGCTTTGTTCTAAAAGAATGCTTATACTCATCCTTCAAGTTCCTTTTCATGGCTTTATAAAATTTTAGCTTTGGAAATATACTTAGAAGAACTTGTTTAGTCAAACCAATTTTATGCATGAATATCCTCTTCAACCTCTGTCAAGCCAAACTCCACTTTCTCTTTAAAAATAATCCATGGCTTGGAAGAGTCTTTCATTGTCAGACAGCATTTTGGTTTTTTTTTTTTTGTTTGTTTGTTTGTTTGTCTTTTGATTTTACCAAAAACATTAGAAAAATACTATCTAATTTTAGGGAAAAAAATAGCTGAGTTTTGCCTTCCTAGCTAGCCTCTGAGTTACATACAAAAAAATCTGGTTTTCCTACATGATTGCTTTTTAAATATTTGAAGATATCTCTCATGTTCCTGGAGCCCTGGTGGCACAGTAGTTAACAGATCCGCTGCTAACAAAGTGTCGGCAGCTTGAGTCCACCAACCACTCCTTGGAAACACTGTGCGGCAGTTCTCCTCTGTCCTGTAGGATTGCTATGAGTCTGAATTGACTTTACAGCAAGAGGTTTGGTATCATACTTAATCTTAATCTTCTTAATCTTCTCTCTTCTAAACAAATACTTTGCATTCTTCAATAATTTCTTCTATGACCAGGTTGCTTGATCATCCACTCATTGAACTTAACAGGTAACAGTGTATGCTTCTGAGGGCATGGCAGGCATATTTCCAGGAACTAGATGTACACAGGTAAATAAACATTGCTTCTGTATTCGTGGTGTTTAGAGTCAAGAAGGAAGACAGAAAACAAGCAAATAAATAAATATAAAAGTGCAACTGTTGATAAATGCTATGAAGGAAACTGAGGATGCTTTGATAGGGAATTACAAGAACTTGATTAGATAACAAATAGCCAGGCATAAGGAAGAGGTGTGGGGTGAAAGGAAGAAGAATGTTCCAGAGACAGGGAACAAAGACAAATGACAAATTGGGAAAACATATCACAGAAAAAGAGCTAATATCTCTAATATATAAACATCTCTCAAAATAAAAATTCGTTGATAACGTATAAACACCCAACGGATTTTTGTGTGTTGACCTAATATTCTGCCAGTTTCCTGAATTCATGTATTAGCTCTAGTAGCTTTCTTATGGATTCTTTGGCTCTCCCATATATAGGATCCTATAATCTATGAAAAGGAATAGTTTTACTTCTTCTTTCCTGATTTGAACACATAGTATTTCTTTTTCTTGCCTAATTGCTCTGGCTACAACTTCCGATATGATATTGAACAGCAGTAGTGAGAGCCTGAATCTTTGTTTTTTTCTTGACCTTAAAGAGAAAGCTCTCATTCTTTCTACATTGAATATGATGTTAACTGTGAGTTTTTCATAAATGTCCTTTATCAAACTGAGGAATTCCCCTTCTATTTGTAGGTAATTGAGTGGTTTTTTTTTTTTTTTCCATGAAACATGTTGAATTCTGTTAAATGCCATGTCTGCATCAACTGAGATGATTATTTGGTTCTTTTCCTTTGTTCTATTAATGTGGTATATTGCATTGATTTCTAATACCAAACCACTTTTGAATTCCTGGGATAGAATGTCTAGTATTTGGAGACCAAAGATTATTACTGGTTACCAGGGGATGGCAAGAGGGACAGGGAGAGGGAAACTCATTTTTTAGTAGACGTTGAGCCTCTGTTAAGGATGATGAAAAAATTTGGAAACTGATAATGGTGATGGCTGAACAATATAATGGACACAATGTCACTGAATTGTAACGTTTAGAATATTGAGATGACAGATATTTTGTTACACAAGTATTTGCAACAAAAACAAACAAAGATGTCTATATAGAATCTCTGAACAGAGAGAATACGTTAAATTTTTATAAAAACTAGTTCTATTTGAATATGATGTGTAGTTTAATAAAGTGTTAAATTACTGCTTTTGATAGATGTACTATGGTTATGTAAGACATTAATATTAGGGGGAGGCTGAATGAAGGGTATACAGGGGTACTTTGATTAATTTTGCAGCTTCTCAGTAATTTTAAAATTATTTCAAAATATTAAGGTAAAAAATGTTAAGGGAAAAGAAAAGCAAACAATGTAATAGGCAAATGTGCCAAGGAAGGCATTTTGCTGAGAAAAGGTAGGCAAATACCCTTTAAACATGCAAAAAGTTACTCAAATATAGTAGAAAAAATTGAAATTTAAACCTTACTGAAATATCATTTTTCACCTTGGCAACAGTTTGAAGACATTAAAAACGTCATGTTCTAGGTTGATTTGTGTCCCCCAAAAAGATACGTTCAAGTCCTAACTCCCAGTATCTGTGAATTTGACCTTATTTGCAGATGTAATTAGTTAACACGAGGTCATACGAGTAGGGTCGCTCTAATCCAGTATAACTGGCGTCCCCATGAAAAGAGGTGAAGAGTCACAGACAGAGAAACACATAGGGAAGATGGTCAGGTGAAGACAGAAGCAGAGATTGGAGTTATGCTGCCACAAGTCATGCTGCCGCTGGGGCTACCAGGAGCTGGAAGAAACAAGGATTAATCTTCCCCCAGAGAACTTAGGGAGAGCGTGGCTCTGCCAACACCCCAGATTAAGATTTCTAGCATCCAGAATTGTGGAAGAATAAATGTTTGCTGATTTAAGCCCCGCAGTTTGTAGTACTTTGGAACATAGTAATAGAAAAATAATCTAAGGTAACAATAAACTTTCCAGGTAAATCTCTGGAAAATAGTCACTATCTTACTTTGCTAGTTAGAGTGCAAAATGGTTGCAACTACTACCGGGCAGAATTTGATGATTTTTTTTTAGCAAAACTTCAAATATATTTACCTTATGAGAACTGCACTTATGAAATTTATAAGAACAATGCATTGCACTTATGTGAATTTATCCTGAAGATACACTTCCAAAAAAAAAAGAAATAACACATACACAAAACTATTCACTGGGGAATTATTTGAAAACAATAAAATATTGAGAACCATGTAAAGGTCTTTTATAGGAGACTGAGATGACTAAGCTATTCTGTATCCACATAGTGGAGTACAATCCATTGCTACTGAGTCAGTTCTGACTCCTAGCAACCCCATAGGACAGAGTAGAACTGACCCATTGGGTTTACAAGGAGGGGCTAGGGGATTCAGACTGGCAGCCTTTTGGTTAGCAGCCATAGCTCTTAAGCACTATGCCACCAGGGCTCCCGGAGAAGTATACTAATCCTTAATCAAAATAAGGAAGATCTTTACAAAGTCACATGGAATATTTTTTAGCACATGTTGTTAATGAAAAATGAAAGTAAAAATAGTATATATACTAGGCTACTTTTTGTGTGAGATAGAAGAGTAAATAATATTATGTACTTGTATATGTTTATATATGTGTGCATGAAGTTTTTGCTTATTTTTTCAAAAAGAGACACAGAAAAGATAAACCAGAAACTAATAAAATTTCTATTAATAGAGGCTGAATGGATATAGGGGTCAGGTGATAGGAATGGGAGTGTGATTTTTCTGGGTATACCTTTTTGAAATGATTTGAATTTTGAACCGTGTCAATGTTTGGCATATTCAAAATATAACATACAGAAAATAGGAAGAAAATCCAAACTTTAAAATTGGGAACAAATACAAATTATGAAACTTAACTTTATATCAAATAGAAAACATGAAAACACAAATCAAAGAATTATCTCAAGTACTTTTCAAACACTCTACACCTTAGGGAATATATTTCAAACACAGAATGATCTAAAAAAAAATATATTGAAATTGCTTGATAGGTTTGTTGTTGGTAGTGGCATATATGGTATGATTCATAAATTATTTATAATACATTGTAAAATAAAACAAATGGGTAAATATACCAATATTTTGAAACAAGAGTTTTCACTAAGAAGGTAAGTATAAATGTGGAATGGGTGAAGTGAGGGAGAACACAGTGTTGCTGAATTAGAATTGGAGATATGAGTACAAATTTACATTTTGTAAAAATATTTTTGTAGATGTCCATGGGTGGAGCAAATGGTTAAGTGCTCTACTACTAGCCAGAAGGTTGGCAATTTGAAACCACCCAGAGATGCATGGGGTCACCATGAGTCAGAATCAAATAGACAACAAACAACCACCACCACCACCAACCATCAAAACCAACACTTGACCAACATCAACGACCACTACCAACAACCAACACTAACCACCACCACCAACACCTCTGTCACCAGTAAGCAACAACCCACCACCAACAGCAATAATCAACATTTTTTTTTTTAACTTTTTTTCTATTTTTATTGTACTTCAGGTGAAGGCTTACAGAACAAATAGTTTCTCATGAAACCGGAGTACACCTATTGTTTTATGACATTCGTTACAACTCCACAATATGGTAACCCTCTAACTTCTTGACCTTTTTTCTTTTTTGGTGAAAATACACATAGCCAAAGATACACCATTTCAAAAATTTCTACATGCACAGTTCAGTGACATTGACTACGTTTTTCCAATTGTGCTGTTATTCTCACTTAAGATGAAGGCTTACAGAACGAAATAGTTTCTCATTTAACAGTTACTACAAATGTTGCCCTATGACAATGGTTAACAATCTCACAACACATCAACAATATCCTTACTCCACCTTGGGTTCCCTATCACCAGCTTCCTTGTCCCCTTCTGTCTTCTAGCCCTTGTCACTGGACTTCTGTACCTCGTTAGTCTCAGTTGGTTTTACTGGGCTGTCCACTCCCAAGCTGAATGGTGAACCTCGGAGATAACATCATCACGGAGCTAAAAGGGTGTCTGGGGGACATACTCTCAGGGTTTCTCCAGTCTCCTTTAGGCCACTAAATCTGGTCTTTTTTTTTTTTTTTTTTTTTTTTTGAGCTAGACTTAGGCTCTACATCCTTCTCCAGCTCTGTCCAGAACCCTCTGTTGTGATCCTGGTCAGACCTGTCAGCGGTGGTCAGCCGGGCACCATCTAGCTGTACTGGACTCAGTCTGGTGGAGGCCTTGGTAGCTGTGGACACTTAGTCCTTTGGACTAATCTTTTCCTTGTATCCTCTTCTCTTCATTCTCCCTTGCTCCTGAAGGGATGAGACCAGTGGAGTATCTTAGATGGCCGCTCACAGGCTTTTAAGACCCCAGACACTACTCACCAAGGTAGAATGTAGAGCATTGTCTTTATAAGCTGAGTCATGCCAATTGAGCTAGATATTCCCCGAGACCATGGTCCCCACAGCCCTCCGCTCAGCAATTCAGTCCCTCAGGGAGTTTGGATGTGTCTATGGGGCTTCCATGACCTTTCCTTGTACAAGTTGTGCTAGTTTCTCCTGTATTGTGTACTGTCTCACCCTTCACCCAAGATACCACTTATCTATTGCCTATTTAGTATCCCCCCCCACCCCATCCCTGGTAACCAACAAAGATTGTAACATTTTGTGTGTGAACTTTTTCATGGGTTTTTACAGTAGAGGTCTCAAACAGTATTTGTCCTTTGGTGATTGACTTATTTCACTCAGCATAATGTCCTCCAGTTTCATCCATGTTATGAGATGGTTCACAGATTCATTGTTGTTCTTTCTTATTGCATAGTACTCTATTGTGTGTATGTACCATAGTTTGTTTATCCATTCATCTGTTGATGGGCATCGAGGTTGTTTCCATCATTTTGCTATTGTGAACAATGCTGCCATGAACATAGGTGTTCATAAGTCTGTTTGAGTGACGACTCTTATTTCTCTAGGATATATTCCTAGGAGTGGAATTGCTGGATCGAATGGTATGCCTATTTCTAGCTTTCTGAGGAAGCGCCATAGCATTTTCCAAAATGGTTGTCTCATTTTGCATTCCAACCAGCAGTGCATAAGAGTTTTGATCTCCCCGCAGCCCCTCCAACATTTGTTATTTCCAGTGTTTTTGATTCGTGCCAGTAATGCGGGGTGAGATGGTATCTCGTTGTGGTTTTAATTTGCATTTCTCTAATGACTAGTGATCACGAGCATTTCATGTGTCTGTTTGCCATTTGAATGTCTTCTTTGGTGAAGTGTCTGTTCATTTCCTTTGCCCATTTTTTAATAGGATTATTTGTCTTTTTGTTGTAGAGGTGTTGGATTTTCTAATAGATTATGGAGATTAGAGCTTTTGTGTGACTTCTACTCTCCAAAAATTTTTTCCCAGGCTGTAGGTTCTCTTTAGGTGAACTCTTTTGAACTCTTTTGAAGAGCATAGGTGTTTGATTTTTAGAAGATCCCAGTTATCTAGCTTATCTATTGGGGTTTGTGCGTTGATGGTTAGGGTTTGTATCCTGTTAATGCCGTGTATTAAGGCCTGAAGTGTTGGTCCTGTTTTTTCTTCTATGGACTTTATAGTTTTAGGTTTTATATTCAGGTCTTTGATCGATTTCGAAGTAGTTTTTGTATACCATGTGAGGTGTGGGTCCTGTTTCATTTTTTTACAGATAGATATCCAGTTTAGCCAGCACCATTTGTTAAAAAGACTGTCTTTTCCCCATTTAATGGACTTTGGGCCCTTGTTGAAGATCAGGTGACCGACCATAGGTGGATGGATTCACATCTGGGTTCTCATTTCTGTTCCATTGGTCAAGGTATCTGTCGTTGTACCAGTACCAGGCTGTTTTGACTACTGTAGTTGTATAGTAGGTTCTGAAGTCAGATAGTATGAATCCTCCAACTTTATTCTTCTTCTTCAGTAGTGCTTTACTTATTCAGGGCTTCTTCCCTTTCCATATAAAGTTAATGATTAGTTTTTCCATCTCTTTGAAGAATGTCGTTGGTGTTTGGATCGGGATTGTGTTGTATTTGTAAATTGCTTTGGGTAGAATTGTCATTTTCACAATGTGGAGTCTGCCTATCCATGAGCATGGCATGTTTTTCCATTTCTGTAGATCCCTTTGGGTTTCATGCAGTAGTGTTTTGTAGTTTTCTTTGTATACGTCTTTTACATCCCTGGTCAGATTTATTCCTAAGTATTTTATCTTTTTAGGGGCTATTGAAAATGGTATTGATTTCCTGATCTCCTTTTCATCGTTCTCTTTACTGGTGTATAGGAATCCAACTAACTTTTGAATCTTTATCTTGTATCCTGCTACTCTGCTGAATCTTTCTATTAGTTTCAGTAGATTTCTCGTGGAGTCTTTAGGGTTTTCTTTGTATAGTATGATATCATCTGCAAATAGGGAGAGTTTAACTTCTTCATTACCAATTTGGATGCCCTTTATTTCTTTCTCTTGCGTTATTGCTCTAGCTAGAACTTCCAGCACAATGTTAAATAGGAGTAGTGATAACGGGCATCCTTGTCTTGTTCCTGTTTTCAAGGGGAATGTTTTCAGCCTCTCTCCATGAAAATGATGCTGACTGTAGGTTTTGCATAGATGCCCTTTATTATGTTGAGAAATTTCCCTTCTATACCTATTTGATTGAGAATTTTTATCAGGAATGGGTGCTGGACTTTGTCAAATGCCTTTTCTGCGTCAATTGAGATGATCATGTGATTCTTTTCTTTCCTTTCCTTTTATTTATGTGGTGGATTACGTTGACTGATTTTCTAATGTTGAACCATCCTTGCATACCTGGTATGAATCCTACTTGATTGTCATTTATTATTTTTTTTGATATGATGCTGAATTCTATTGGCTAGAATTTTGTTCAGAAATTTTGCATCCATATTCATGAGAGATATTGGTCTGTAATTTTCTTTTTTTTGTGACGTCTTTGTCTGGTTTTGGTATCAGCGTTATGCTGGCTTCATAGAATGAATTTGGAAGTGTTGCTTCCTCTTTTATTCTCTGAAATAGCTTGAGTAGTACTGGTACAAGCTCTTCTGTAAATGTTTTGTAGAATTCTTCAGTGAAGCCATCTGGGCCAGGGCTTTTTTTTTGCGGGGGTAGTTTCTTTTTTTTTTTTATTACCTTTTCAATCTCTTCTCTTGTAATGGGTCTGTTCAGTTTTCCAACATCACTTTGTTGTAGCTTGGGTAGGCCGTGTGTTTCTAGAAATTTATCCATTTCCTCTAGGTTTTCAAATTTGTTGGAGTATAGCTGTTCATAATATTCTGTTATAATCCTTTTTATTTCAGTTGGGTCTGTTGTAGTGTCCCCCATTTCATTTCTTATTTGTGTTATTTGTGTCCTCTCCTGTTTTTCTTTTGTCAGTCTGGCCAGTGGTTTGTCGATTTTGTTGATTCTTTCAAAGAACCAACTTTTGGTTTTGTTGATTCTTTCTATTGTTTTTCTCTTCTCTATTTCGTTTATTTCTGCTCTAATCTTTACTATTTCCTTTCTTCCGGTAGTTGTGGGCTTTTTTTGCTGTTCTCTTTCTATTTGTTTGAGTTCTGTAGTTAATGTTTTGATTTTGTCCCTTTCTTCTGTTTTGATATGGGAATCTATTGCTATAAATTGTCCTCTGAGGACTGCCTTTGCTATGTCCCAAAGCTTTTGGTATGATGTATTTTCATTCTCATTGGATTCTAGGAATTTTTTGATTCCATCTCTGATATCTTCTATTGCCCAGTGATGTGTAAGCAGGGTACTATTCAGTTTCCATGTAATTGATTTTTTTCCTTGCTCTTTCTATTGTTAATTTGTACCTTGATGGCATTGTGGTCAGAGAAGAAAGATACTTTGAATTATCTCAGCATTTTGGATCTTGTTGAGGATTGCTCTATGGCCTACGATATGGTCTATTCTGGAGAACGTTCTGTGATTTGGAAAAGAATGTGCACTTTGCAGCGGTTGGATGGAGTGTTCTGTATGTGTCTATGAGGTCAAGTTGGCTGATTGTGCCCTTTAGGTCTTCTGTATCTTTGCTGAGTTTCTTGTTGGTTGTTCTGTCCTTTACTGAGAGTGGTGTGTTGAAGTCTCCTACTATTATTGTGGAACTGTCAATTTCTCTTTTCAGTGTCATTAGAGTTTGTTTTATGTATTTTGGAGCCCTGTCATTGGGTGTGTAGATGTTTATTATGGTTATGTCTTCATGATGGATCGTCCCCTTAATCATTATATAGTGTCCTTTTTTGTCTTTTATGGTAGATTTTGTTTTAAAGTCTATTTTATCTGAGATTAGAATTGCCACTCCTGCTCTTTTTTAGTAGTTGTTAGCTTGATATATTTTTTTTCCAACCTTTGACTTTTAATAAAGTCACATCTTTGTTTCTAAGGTGTGTCTCTTGTAAACAGCATATTGATGGATACTGTTATCTTATCCATTCTGTCACTCTCCATCTCTTTATGGGTGCATTGAGTCCATTTACATTCAGTGTAATTATTGATAGATGTGAGTTTGTTGCTGTCATTTTGTAGTGCTTTTTTATGTGGTGCTGAAATTTTCTTTGTTCTTCTTACTCTCTTGCGCTGAGTTACTTATGTTTGTGGATTTTTTTTTCATTCCTTTTGTTTTTGTAGATTTGTTTTTGCTGAGACTTTATGTTTTTCCTTTTTTTTTTTTTTATAAGTATGTTTGTTAACTTTCTTTGTGGTTACCATGAATGTTACCCTTATCTTTCTAAGTTTGAAGCAGTCTACCATTACTTGGTATCATCTTGCCTTCCTCTCCATTAGAAGGTTCTATACCTATGCCGTTTATTCCCTCTTTTATCGTTTTGATGTTGTTGTCATTTACTGATTAACTGCTCTTATTCCCTGGTGTATTTCTTTTGGTTTTGGGTAGTCCTTGAGAAGTCATTTCCTAAATTGGTATCTGGCTGGTACAATCCTACGTCGTAGCTTCTGCCTGTGAGCTGAAGCTGTTTGTTCTCAGATTAATATTTCTCATACATTCAGTTTGACTTTTACATGTTCCCTTAATTTCTGTTTTTCTGGAAATGATCTAATTTCACCATTAAATCTGAACAAGAGTTTTGCAGGCTATATTATTCTTGGCTGGCTATTTTTTTCTTTCAAGATTTTATATATGTTATCGCATTGCCTTCTTGCCTGCATGGTTTCTGCCGAACAGTCTGAGCTTAGTTTTATTGTTTCTTCTCTGTATGTTACTTCTTGTTTTTCACGAGCTGCTCTCAGGATTCTTTGTTTGTCTTTGGTTTTGGCGAGTGTATATATGATGTGCCTTGGTGATTTTCTTTTGGGGGTCTCTTCTATATGGGGTTCGTTGAGATTCTTGGATTGCCAGCTTTTCATCTTTCATGTTATTGGAGAAGTTTTCTGTCAGCAGTTCCTCAGTGATCCTCTCTGTGTTTTCAGTTTTCTCCCCTGTTCTGGAATTCCAATCACTCACAGATTTTTGCTTTTGATTGTGTCCCACATAACTCTCAGGGTCTCTTCATTTTTCTTTGTTCTTTTTTCTGAGTTTTCCTGAAACAGAGTTGTATCCAAGTGTTTGTCTTCAATTCCACTGATCCTGTCTTCCACCGTTTCAAATCTGCTTCTCAGCCCTTCTATGACACCGTCCATTTCTGAAATCTTATTGTTTATCTTTTGGATTTCTAATTGTTGTCTTTGCATAATTTCTAGTGGCGAATTTATTTTGGCATTTTGTTCCTGCATTATTTTCCTGAATTATTCCAGTTTTTTGTCTGTATTTTTCATGAATTTGTCTATTTTTTCCTCACGTTTGTCAGCTTTTTCCCTCAGCTCTTGGAGAATTCTGAGTATTATAGATTTGAATTCCCTATCAGGTAGTTCTAGTGCATTTTCTTCCATGGAGAGTCATCTGGTGTTTTATTTTGGAAGCCTACTGAAACCATCCTGTCCTGTTTTTGTATATATTTTGATATTGTCTGCTGTCTTTGGGGCATTTAGTAGTTATTTTTCTCTTTTAATGATTGTAGATTTGTTTGTTTCATCCCTTTTTAAAAAAAAAAAATTGACTATGTTTGAGCAGGCCGACTGTGTGTTCTTGGTTGTTTGCTCATCTGTGGGCACAATACTTTTTGCCTCCTTCTCCAACTGGCAGGGTCAGTCACACAGATATGGTACATTAGGGCAGGTCTCGCTGAAGAGGAGTTACTGGGATGGGTTGTTTGTGGCACTTACTACAGCCACCAGAGCGGGTGGGTAATCAGTGCAGGGCAGGTTCCAGTAGGCCGTGCCTGTGCTGCTTGGTGGTGTGATGTCAAGCGCATGGTGCAGGTAGGCAGGATGCAGTGGGGAGATTGTTATGTGTGGAGCTAAGATGGATATGGGAGAGAGGAGAGAGGAAAAGGAACCAAAAACATACATACAAACAAAAAAGAATGCTAGGCGAGCTTGTCATTAGAGTGGAGAGATGAGAGACTATTCAATGGAGAAAAACAGAAAGGGGAAGAGGAAGAAAAGAATGAATAAATAAAAATCGGAAAGGTTAAAGAACTGCAAAGTTCCCAGGGTTCCCACCAGTGTAGCTATGAGGTCTGGGGAAGTCGCTCTCAGGTGTTGCAGTACAGACTGGCTAAAAGACATAGAGGTATACAATGCCGGGTATTCAGGGAACAGAAAGAGAAGAAAGATATATAGAGACAAGAAACCGAGCAATGAAGAAAGACAAAAAGGGAAAAAGAGGAAAAAGAAAACAAAACAAACTAAAAACAAACAAACAAACAAAAAAGGCTCCCCAAAAAACAGAAAAAAAAAATGCAAAAAGAAATGCTCTCAGGGATCCCTTTGTACGTCTGTGCAAACCGAGGGGGAAGTCTCCTTGCTATGCAGCACCGCCTGGCCAGAAAGGGCTCCCAACTTAAGAAAAGGAAAAGAAAACAAACAAACAATTCAATACAAACAAACGAACAAAAGCCCCGGGATACCACCAGTGTGGCAGCCCAGACTGGGCAGAAGCTCCACACTCGAATGGAGCTCCACAACCCCTCAGGAAGAAGCAAAGATGGAGCACAGAGCCAGCTATTTGAGCCAAAGGAGGGGGTGGTGGTGAGAGGTAAGGAAGAAATCAAAAGAAGTGGAAAAAAACAACACCAGCAGCCAACAAATGGCACTCAGAGAGCCGGCCCATTCAGGTGTGTGGAATCCAAGAAGCCAGTGTTTCCCAGTCAAAAGATTTTGGCCTCAGGAAGCAGAGGAGGCTGAGTCAGGGTGAAGAATGGTGGGGGGTGGGAAAGCGTATATTGCAAATTACTGGTTGTTTTGTCTCCTGCTGGACACTCCGTGAGACTGCTTTCTCGAACCCCCTGTTTGCTGGTCTCTGATAGGAATCCAAGGTGGTGGATCTGCGCTGTGTTAGCTGGTAGGGGACCTCTGCATGAATCTCTCCTTGCTCTCTGTTCTCTATAAGTTTTCTCACTCCATTGGGTGCTTGGCTAAGTTCTTTATCTCCTCATTTGATGTTTTAGGGTTTCAGGATTGCTGTATTCTCTGTTCGGCTTAGTTTTTTGGATCTTTTCTGTGGAGGGACGGCGTGGTGCTTCTGCCTAAATCGCCATTTTGCCGGAACTTCTCAACAACATTTTTTATCCCTGTCCACTGAAAGTGTTTACAAACAGTGTCGCTTCAGTATCAAGAAGCATACATAGCCGTCTGATTTTGGTTTATAAATACCATTTCCTAATAAAAGAAATCAGGCCCATAGAGAAATGGATGATTTCAGGTCTATGCAGACAAAGTGTAAAGTGAACTTAGAACACCTTATACCTGAAAGCAAGGACACAGGAGCTAGTGTAATGGGACTACACTAGCCAAATACGGGACAATTTGAGCATGAGAATGAATAATGATGAAAACAGATCATAACACATGGTATAAAAAAATCCACAGACCCAAAATTATACTAAAAATAATAGCAATAACAACAACAACAATAAAAAGAAGAGAGAAAAGCTAAATAGGAAACTCTTCTTTCCCAAAAAATTCTACTTAATAAATGTAGAAGAAATAAATGTGGAATAAATGACAGAAAAATCATTATTTTGTAACCCCCAATGTAACAGTTACTTCAGATAGGAATCATCAAGGGATGCCTAAACCATTTGAGGGGAAGTCTTTGGGGAACTGAATATTCACAATACCACCTTACATATTACATGTTAATTCCAAAGAGAGAGAGGAAAAAAAAAAAAAGATTACCTTTATAATTTCCCTTGACCATAGCCCTAATGAAGTGATCAAACTCAGCATCAGCAATATTAGGAAACTGCTTTAGTTGATGCAATAAGGGATACAAACATCACCTTTGTAATATTCTTTGCAAAAGCACTTAATCCAAATTTACTAACAATGAAACTATTGAATAAATATAGAATATAGGATGTCCAGCAAGATCAAAAATAACTCATTAAGCATGCAAATCAAATGTATCAACTTTGACTGAATCCTGGATTTTAAAATAATAATGATAAAAATAGTTTTTTTGAAAATTAAATATGGGCTGCTAATTAGGTTGCACTGTGAGTTCGAATGTTAATTTTAAATAGGAGTAAAAGTGGTGCTGTGATTATGTAGGCAAATATTCTTTAGAAATTTTTGATAAAGTCTTCACGGGTAAAGTGTCCTATCTTCAATTTATTTTCAAAAGGTTCGACAGAGACAGAGAGAAAATGTTAACAGTTGTTAACAAATCCAGTTAACAACTGGTGAATTTAGGTAAAGAGTTATGTGGGTGTTGTCTAGCATTCTTTCAACTTTTCTGCTGGATAAGTTGGGGCACTTTCTCAATCCTGAATTCCATGAGGTCCTATTTAATTTCCATTCACAGTTCTCAAGTCCTCTAACAAAAGAATTTTTTTTTTTAACTCTTAGTAGTTATTAAATTCACTATCCTTGCAGTCCATTAGTGATCAGTCAAGTGACAGACATATAACCTGGACAAATCAATGTCATTCTCTAGGAATTTCAGATTTTTCCCCCTCTAGTCTTGTTTAATTGAAAGTAAGTGCACTTCAAGTTTCTTGGGCAATCACACCACTTCTAGATCCCCAAGACATAAAGACTAAACAAAGAGAGAAAGGGGTATCCAGAAACACAGGTAGAGAGAGAGGCAGAAAATGGACCTAATGATATTATTTGCCTTTCTAATGTCCTTGAGGAGCCCTGGTGGAATAGTTGTTAAGAGATCAGCTGTTAACCGAAAGGTCGGCAGTTTGAATCCACCAGCCACTCCTTGGAAACCCTGTGGGGGCAGTTCTACTCTGTCCTATAGAGTGCCTATGAGTCTGAATTGACACAATAGGAATGTCCTTGAGTTCATCAACACTTTTTGATTGCAGAATTTTGTTTTGTTTTTTTAATTTCCCTTCTTGGCTAAAGCTTATTGAGTTGAGTTTCAGTTATATGTAACTGAAAAGAATCCTAATACACAATTGAAGGCAATCAATATTGTTCATGTAGCTTCAAAACGTTACCCAACATGCTAAAAGTTCATTCAATAACTTTAAAGACTGTTCATTAAAATGGGGCAGTAATAATAAAATCTCATTAATTCAGACCCCGTTAAACTGAGAAGCTAAGCAACCTAATTAATGGAAGCTACATACATAGACAATAGAAATTCATGCATAGATACACTAATATCACATAGTACATAGACAGCCCATATTTAAATTACAGACCATTTGAGTTATATCAATTTATTTGTAGCTGATTTATTTTTTCCCTTCTTCCTGTTGTGATCTGAGATGTGGAACACCAGGAAATAAACAATTTGGTCTATGTGGCTAGAGAATATTTCACTTATACCAAATTTATCTCCGCATTCCCTAGGAGGAACAGAGATAGAGGACTGCCAAGTAAGTTAAGAATCATATAATGAATTTATAACAAAGTAATATTCATTTTGAACTCCTTAGAAATACCATTTACATTTACAATAAGAAAATAAGGTATATAGAAGTGATCAGAGTTTAGACTGCTTTTTATGTATTTATGATGAATACTTCTGATACATCCCTTCTCAATATATCCTTATGTAATCCTTCAATATTTTAGATAACCTCTAGTGAATTTAAAAGACTTGATATTTCCTTACTGAACCCAACCAACACTTATTTAGTGCCTGTTGTAGGCCATGAACAATATTGGCAACTACAAAATTAAAAATTAAAGCCTCACACTATAGTAGTGGTAAAAACGGGTAAGTATAATTAAATATAAATTGGTGAATTATAAACAAGCAATATGTCATATGGAAAATGAGGAGGAAAAAACCATTTAAATTCCTCATAATTTTGCTCTTCAGTGACATTGAATCTTTTTTTTTGTTTGTTTGTTTTAGATTGAAGATGTAGAGAAAGTGATAGGAGCACCTGGAAGCAATTTGCCGATAAATTCAATCATTAGTGATGTATTCTTGCATCGTTTGCCCTTTTATAAAGGACAAAGAAAGAACAATAAAAAAAAAAAAAACGATGCTGGAAAGGAGTTTCTGAGATATCTAGATGTTAAAATCATTACATTTTCTGGAAATACTAGACTATCCATAAAGGTACATAACTACATTTTCTCTAATGATGGCAATTTGGGAGATGGAGAGCAAATATCTAAAACTGAATACTAAAAATGAAATTTAAAAAAATATGTTTAGGGGATATAGGAAGATAAATTTTAATTCTGTGACTTCCATTATACATTTAGGGAGAAAAGTTAACTCGAAACTGTCAGTGGGATGCACTTTTCTATCATGTGAAATATATACTTAGGAGGTATGTTGAGGCCATCATCAAACGCAGATGCTATCTGCAAAAACACTTCAAAGTATTACCTCTAAACTTTCTTATGACCAACTGCTAGACTGGGAAACCAAAGTCCGTACTTCCATGGAACAAGGATTGCAAGGTCTAGCAATGGAATGGTTTTTAGATTAGATCACCTCTTAGTTCTGGAGACACAGGATAAACCTTTTCCAAGCATTTTATGAATATCCCCGGGCCTTTGTTTAGAGGTTGATAATAATCCCAGCACTCATGCTTTCCTCCATCTCTGGGTTTTCCAATTTCAGCAACCAGATGTATGGAATTAAACACAAGGGAAATCTCAAATTTATAAAACCTCATGCAGAATTCAGAAGGAGCCCTGGTAGCAGAGTGGTTAACGCTCGGCTGCTAACCAAAGATCAGCAGCTGGAACCCACTGGGGGAGAAGACGTAGAAGTCTGCTTCCGTAAAGATTTACAGCTTTGGAAACCTCCTACAAGGTCACTATGAGTTGGAGTCAACTTGATGACAAGGGGTTTGGTTTGTTTGTTTGTTTGATTGGTTGGTTGGTTGGTTGGTTTATGCAAAAATCAGGTAAACATGTGATTGAGGACTATAGCTTAAGCCTGGAAGTCTAAAAAGGATCTTTTGCTTCTCAGTTCCACCATTCCCAGGTGATCGTCCCATGACTTTAAGGAGTTACAATTTGTAGAACAGATTCAAGTCTAAATTTTCACACTCATTCACAGTTTAAGACTATGAGTAACATTTTCCTAGCTTCCATCCTTGGTGTGTTTCCTGCAGCATGTACAAAAGAAATGTTACACTTGAATACTAATCTTTATATCACAAGGATCTTAGCCAGTAGTAAGATGTTACCCAATAATAACCTGGGATATGATGAGTAAAGTATGTAGGCCAAAACCAAAAAACCAGTCACCACAGCGTCATTGCCAACTCATGGCAACTCTATGTGTGTCAGAGTGGAACTGTGCTTCACAGGGTTTTCAATGGCTGATTTTTTAGAAATAGATCACCATATATTTCCTCTAAGGTTCTTCTGGGTGGACTTGAACCTCCAACCTTTTGGTTAGTAACCAAGCACATTAACCTTTTGCACTACCCAGGGATTCCAAAATATATAGGCAGAAACAGGCCAATGTGAGAAAGGAATAATTCTCTAAGAACAACCGACTCCCATGTTCTGGACTTTTACATGAAAGTAATGAACTGCAGATGGTTCCAAGTCTGTCGATAAAATAGCATATGATAAATGTTTGCATGTTGTTTTTACATGTGCATTCTACAATGCGTCTTTCAACAATTTTAAATAGATGAATTAAAAAAAGCATTTGCAATCATTTATCGAACACTCGACTCAGATGAAAGACTGCAAAGCATTTTTTAAAACCTCATATTCTTACCTGGCTTTTCAAATTAAAATTCTTTGTCTCTATTTGAATTTTTTTCAGTTGACAAATGCAGAGAAAATAAAGGGGCTTTCTATCAATGATTGCACCATTCCCAAAGGGAACTAGTATAGATTTCAATTGACTAATCTGTTAATTATGGATCTTGACTATGAAGCTCTACGTGAAGTTTCATGGAGGAAAAAAAATTTATTGTGTTTTTAATTTAATTATTGAAGAAAATATTTTTGGAGATGCCTGCTTAACATGGAAAAACAATCAACCTTTCGAAAACCAACTTGTAGTTTTTAAATATCTTAGTGCATTTCAAGCCACTAGCCCTTACAGGTAAAACCCTCTGACTACAGTCAAGAACTTTGTCAAGTATCATTAAAATGCAAAGTTTATCTCTGACTGATGTGGTGCAGAGTCCCATAAATGTTTTTGTTTGTCCGTCAGTAATTAATTACGTGGATTATTATTCTTAAATCCCTGCCTTGTTTTCCTATTTAGTATCTTCTTCCACATCATTTTCTTTAGGAGGCTGGAAATGTGCCCTTTTACTAGTTCTCTAAGTCTCTTGCTAGAAATCCTGGTGGTGTAGTGGTTAAGAACTATGGCTGATAATCAAAAGGCTGGCAGTTTGAATCCACCAGGCGCTCCTTGGAAACTCTATAGGGGCAGTTCTACTCTGTCCTTTAGTGTTGCTATGAGTCGGAATTGACTCAAGGGCAACAGGGTTGGTTTTTTTTGTTTGTTTGTTTTTTAAGCCTCTTACTAGACTTTCTTGAAGTTAATGTTTCAAATCCCATATATTATCTCATGCCAGGTTCTTTTGAAGAAGTCATCTTGGACCTACTTGGCTCCATTTAAATAAATTAATTTGTAAACTTCTTAACTGGTAATTACTCAATCACTTCTTTGTCCCCAACAGATCTCCTTAAACTCTGAAACTGTTCCACTTATATATTGCTGCAGAACTATCCATTCCATAACCCAGTGACATAAAGCCACAACCATTTTAATGTGCACTTAGATTCTGTGGGTAAGGAACTTGTACAGGACTCCACAATGTCTGGGGACTCACCTGGGAAGACTAACATCCGTCAATATGACTGAATGGCTGGGGGCTAAACTCATCTGAAGGCTTTCAAATATCTGGCACCTCGTCTGCAATGACTTCAAGGCTGAGCTGATCTGGGACTGTCTCCTGGAGCTACAAGTCCTCTTTCCATGTAGTTTGAGCTTCCTCACATCGTGGCTGACTCAGAGCAATTAAATTTCTCACATGGTAGCTCAGGGCTTCGTGAAACAGCAACAACAGCATGGCTTTATATCAGCTAGCCTCAGAAGTCACAAACTGTCAATTCTGCTGTACTTTATTGGTTGAATCAGTAATAGGCCTTCATAAATTTAAGAGAAAATAAATCTTATCTTTCAATGAGAGGAATGTCAAAGAATTGGAAACTACATTCTAAAATCACTCAGGTTGCAACAACTCAATAGACGTAGGGCTTGTTAATAATTTCTAATATGTTCTAAAAACTCAAAGCCAGCAATCTGTGGAAAGTCCAATGTGATATGTGAAGAAATGGTGATGTACTGCTCATGTGGTAAGACTCTAGTGAGACTTTCTAGTAATATAGTGACCCAAAAAGTACATATTACTGACTATGAGAGTTCCGAGTAGATATACCTACATACCCAAAACAATACGGGAAGCTGACCTTCTAACTGTGGCTAGGAAATATGCTGAAAATAAATCCGTAGAGAGAACAAAAATCCCCAGGAGAAATTCTTCTCCAGGAGAAGGTTAGGAATAATATAAAAAATGAATAATTGATAAAATTATCATTTGGTGAAATTTCACGATTTACTAAGCACCACGTTAAGTGCTTAACCTACATTATTACTTCACTAATCTTCAGAAGCATTTTATGGGATTGGCATTATGATTCCTGTTTTACAAATAAGCAAAGTCAGCAAGGGTCAGTTATTTGCTCAAAGTTGCACAGCTACTTTTGCAACAGCAGATAACTGCACCCATGTTTTTCAGAGACTTCGGAATTTTGTTTGTAGAAACTTAGTTTTGGTAAGAACTGGTCGCGAAACCTGCCTTAGGATAGGTGTGTCTTTACTTCAGAGAAGGGCTTGTCCTGTAATGAACATAAATAGTTCTAAGATTAAAAGGTAAGTGGGTTTCAGGTGCTTGGCAAATTTTACCAGACAAGCATAGCTCGATAGGAATTCAAGTCATTTTAGGTTAAGAATTCTGTGTCTTACAAACCTGTAACCACTGTAACGTTTTACATTTAGTTTCCATTGTCTTAGAGTTTGCTAGAGAAGTTCCATTAGAAACTCCCAAGTCAGTAACTGAGGAAATGGAGAATATGAAATGACCAGACATACACCTAGATATACTCCAGGATAGCTGGGGAGCTCAGAGTGCAAACATAGGCCAAAAAGGAGAGGAGAGCAGCAGTCACAACAGCTGTAGATAAAAGTTAAGCCTGTTGGCTTCTACAGACAGAGATGGGAGAAGAATAATATGAAAGCAGGAGAGTCACAGATTGCTGTGGTTGTAATTCCTTCTGCTTGAGTATTCTTTACACTCACAGTGAGCTTCTGTTCTGACATTTATGTTTTGCTCACTCCATCCCTGTGAAACCAGGACGAACTCTACTTAATTAGAAAAGAAACCTAAGTAAGCACAAGCTTTTATTTTTCCTAAATGGGAAAGGGGATGCCATAGATAATTGTTTTGTCATCAAGGCAAGATCAAATTGCTGACCCTCTAATTATATTGGGCAAAATAACAATGGATCTTATTGATGGTCTTCCTAATTCTGGAGCTCAGAAATCAAATTAAAATGGCAGATACTATGCTTCTAGGCTAATTTGCACAGAGTTCATTATATTGGAAGCTTACAAAAGGGCTTTGTGACTAATTACTTTTCATCATCTACTTCCTCAATATTAAAGCTGGTATCATCTATCTGAATAAAATCAAATCAGATCAATGTCAAATCAATGATCTGACAGAACCAAGAGTGAAGGTAATGCATATTTGAGCCTAAACAAGTTTGAACAGGCAGATTCTTCAAAGTATCTATGTGATTTGTAGAATTAAATGAGATTTCTGGTTGTTCATGAATTACAGTTATACATGGTACACTCACATATGCAGAGAAATGTATTTCTTTATTCACTGAAAATGATATCTCATGCTCATAGGTACTTCTTACGCCCCATGCCACCACTGGGTAAAAAGAATAAAGAGAGATAAAAACTAATTTTTTAATCTGATTTGTTCATCTTGGTAACTATTTTATAATTTGAGCTATACATTTAGGAGATTAATTTCTTTGGAATAAAAACACACTCTTTACAGGAGAGAGCCTGCTTTTTCCTGTTTCCACTTAAAGTCAGTGTCTGCTGGTATGAAGGGGACTTATACCACATGCAATCAAATGTAGAAGGTCTTAAAAACAACTTACATGCTATGTCATTCTCTGGACTGCAGTGTGATTGGCCTCATCCCTGGGCTCTTTGTTGGTGTAAGTTATGCTGACACAATTTGTGGTCTTATCTCTCTAAGCTTGGCCAGTGTACGCCTCTCTGGCTGATTGGGCTGCATCGCAATTCTTACTGTTGAATCTCTTGAAACTCTCTTGGTTACAGGTCTAACAATGATGTCCATAGATTCAAACCAACCTAGTCTGTCTACACTTCAACTCATTCCTATGGGACCTCATTCCCTCCTGAGATGTCCCCTTCTGCCAACTTCTTAAGTCAAATATCCAAGTACCTTCTATACCACAATCCCTCCTAGGAGAAAACGGAAACATTCACAACATATGGGAATGGAGGGAAGCTAAACTCATTCTCTCCTTTCACTTAACAATGCTATGCCACTGAGTTGCATTAGTGGATGACCCCCATCACTAGCCCCCATGGTTGCTAGGTGCCATTGAGTTGGCTCCAACCCATAGTGACCTTACGTAAAATGGAACAAAACATTGCCAAGTTCTGTGTCATCCACACAATGGTAGGTATGTGTGAGCCCATTGTTGCAGCCACCATTGAGGATAACCATCTCATTGAGGATAACTTGTCCAAAGTAAGCAAGACAAAGGTAAATTATTATAATGAAATGTGCAAAAACCTGGAGTTAGAAAACCAAAAGAGAAGAACACGCTTTGCATTTCTCAAGCTGAAAGAACTGAAGAAAACATTTAAGCTTTGAGTTGCAATATTGAAAGATTCTATGGATAAAAACTTAAATGATGCAGGAAGCATCAAAGGAAGATGGAATGAATACACAGAGTCACTGTTCATAAAAAAAATTGGTTGATGTTCAACCATTTCAGGAGATAGTCCCCTTGGAGCAGCAATATTATTTCACATAGTTGTATATTTGGACAGGGGAGAAATCTTCTTGCTGCCAGTGTTCTCTACACTTAACAAACACACATTACTCTCTCGAGGATGAGATTCTCTTCCCTTGCTCTTTCATCCTTCTATTCTAAGGTGCTAGCCTCATGATCTAGTCATAGGTAGAAGAGGGTTCTTATTTACCTTATCTAAGATGCTATGACCTGGATCCAGCATCGATTTTTGATATGATGAAAGTATTTAGAAAATCCTCTCTCTTCTCAAATCCTGGATTGCAAGTTCTGTCTTATTGCAAAATAATTTTGTGTGTGTGTGTGTGAATTCCAGTAACTTAATAGCAACTCTTTATCACTTTTTGCATTTTCTCAGTGAAGATCTATTCACCATCCCCTACCTATCTGAGTCACCCCTAGAAGTACAAGGGTTTTGTAAACTGACTGAACAGAAGGGCATGTAGACAAATTGGAACATAGAAAGACACATGAATAACATCAAGAATATTAACCTCTTATGTTAACTAGTTCCCATTTGCCTCCTCCGCTCCAAGAAGATTCATTTTTGTCCTCTTCTGATCTGCTTTGTTATCCAGGAGGCTAACCTGTAGAGACTGCATCTTTCATATTCCCTTGCTCATCAGTATCCAATTCCTTTAAGTCAATGGGAGGTACCAAAGGATATCAAAGAGGACAGGATCAGGAAACTCCTATACCTTCCCTGCCTCCATATGGTTTTGGCAGAGACTACATTTCCTACGGCCATACCTCTAGTCATCTTCTTTGACTCTAGTAACAGCCATTCCACTCTTAGATCCTTCAGGCATAGAGAGAAAATTGTATTCCCTCTATGGCTAGATGCTTGGTGTTTCATTATCAGTTTTTGTTTCCTTTAATTCTGCCGACCTCCTTCTAAATAGTCCTGCCAATAGACTCTGCAGTTAAAACTTTGTGAATGGTCCATCTATTTCCTACTGAAATCCTTAAAGATATACCTCTTTACATTATCAACTGAAATACTTCGTTTATATTTCAACAACTATTGAGGGCTTACTCTATGCCAGGCATTAATATCAGTGCTAAGAATTAAATAGTAAGGAATAAAAATAGAAAAATTCCTTGATCTCATAAAGCTTATATTCTAATAGGGAAAGACAGAAAATAAACAACAAGTATGTCATAGTTTACATGGTAATAACTGCTGTAAGTTTAAAAAGGGATAGATTTGCAACAACAGCAATAACAACCAAAAAATATGTATGTGGTTACATAGGCAGATATGTATGCATATATGTGAACAGGAAGGCAAATGCTAGCAAATGCATGTGCAGGTATAAATGTATCTGTAGGCATATGTATATACATGTTTGTGTGTGCTGCATATCTATCCATATATATAACAAAGAACACAGGAGGCACAGTTATGGAGGCTTCCTAGACGTATCCAAACAACTCATAGGGTTGGTTTACTGGGTTGAAAAGCTTAGGACCATAGTTTCGTGGGACAACTTAGACAATTAAACCTAACATAATTCATAAGTATAGTGTTCAACATCCTAGTTCTGTGAGCAGTGTCTGGGATCTTAAAAGCTCTACTTGTCTGGAGCAAGAGAGAATGAAAAAAACCAAGGACTCAAAGAAGAAACTAGACCACAGGACAAATAGCCCACATGAACCAAGGCCTCTTCTAAACTGAGACCAGAATAACGAGATGGTTTTGGGCCACCGCTACCAACCATTCTGACTAGAGATACAATAGGTGGTCCCGGATAGAATAGGATAAAAATGTAGAACAAAATTCCTACAAAAGGCCAGATTTACTGGACCAGTAGAGACTAGAGGAACCCTCTAGACTACCGCCTTAAGATACCCTTTGAACTTGGAACTGAAGCTATTTCTGGAGGTCACCTTTCAGCCAAATAATAGATTGGCTTATAACACCTGTGAGAAATGTGCTGTCTTAAACAATCAACTATATGGGACCAAATGGTCTATATTTACCCAAAAGCAAATATGAGAAGGCAAGTAGGGGAAGGGAAGCTAGATCAATGGAAACAAGACAAACATAATGGAAACAATGAGAAAGCCAACAAATTATGAAAATGGTAACTAATGTCATGGAAGAATTTGCATACAAATTGTTAAATGGTTACCTAAAAATTAAAAAAAGAAGGATAGAGGGTTAGGAGACAATGGTGAGGGAGTGAAACTTTCAAAGGCTGGTCAGAGAAGCCCTCACTGTTAGAATGATATATGAACAGAGTTAAGGATGAAACCATGAGATATGTAAGGGACAAACATATCAGGCAGAAGGAATAACAGGTGTAACAGCCCTGAGTCAGGAGTATCCTTGCCATACTCAAGGAACAATAGGATGACAGTGTTACTATAGTAGAGTAAACAAGCGAAAGAGAGTTAAGAGATAAAGTCAGAGAGGTAATAGAGGGCCAGATCATGTATGACTGTATAAGCTTTAATACCCTGTGAGCCAGGAAGCTTGGATAACTGAGCTAGGTATAGATAATAGAGGAGGAAGATTGAGAGGAAGGAGATCAATGAGGAGTTTACCACAATAATTCAACAAGACAGTATCATAGCTTAGATCAGGGTGCTAGGTGTGGAGGTAGTAAGAAGTGGTTAAATTTTAGATCAATCATGAAGGTAAGGCTAGTGAAATTTTTCAATGGGTTGTAATGGGAAAAGAGGTGTCAAAGATGGTTGCCAAGGGTTTTGGCCTGAGCAATAAAACGATGAAATTTACATTTAATAAGATGAGAGGACTCTGGAAAGAGCATGTTTTGTTTGGTGGGAAATCAAGGGTTTGGATATAGGCTTTGTTAACTTGAGTTGCTGTAGGCATCAAAGCTCAGATGCGAAGTCGACAGCTGGAAATATGATTCTGAAATTCAGGCAAGTGTACGGGTATGAGGGTGAAGATATAAAATAATTTTGTAGAACACCATGCTAATATATACTGAGTGCAGCAAAGATAAATCATATGTTATGCTTACCTCTAATAAGTGTATAATTTTCGTAGAAAATACACATATACTGAAACATTTACAATTATATAGAAAGGTACCACAGAGAAGAGTACATCATGGACCATATGCATTTCCTTGCACGTCTGCATGTCTCTTTTACATTCAGCTTCTGAATTATTTTTCTTAAATATAGTTCATAAACATATGCAATATTTTTATTTTAATAGCCTATTTATTTTTATATTATATACCTTGCTTCTTAATCCATTATTGATTAACCAAAAAACATTCAAAATATAAAATAATCTAAAGTCTCCCATGTTGGAATTTTATTTAGTGTTTCTAAGACTTGTTATGTCCACATGTAGTGATCACACATGCTACCTGGCAGTAGCCAGTTAAACTAACCTAACATAATACTCTATGTAAACAATTGTATATACGGTGAGGAAGGACGCTGGAGAATAAGGGAGGTTAGATGTGGGAATGCAATGAGCAGAGTGAAGGAAACACAAACTCCTAAACCATGGTTAATCTAAAAGGACATTTACCTTTTAGTTACACAGGAGATTTAACTAGTTTTTCAATTAATTACACTTATGAGACTCAGAGATTTGGGATCTAATTTCATTCCCAGTGGTGATCTTTACCTAAGCATCAATTTATTAGCACTGGTTTCCATCCTCTCCACTCTCAACCTCCTCCTTCACTGGATAGGTGTGCGATTAGTAGCCAAATTAATCTACAACTGGTTGATTTAACTAAACATAATCAGGTCTTGTCTAGTTTGAATATTTCTGTGTATTTATATCATTGCGGTCATTTATACAAGTTAAATTCCTGAAATTATAATAGTAGGTGTATTAATTTGGGTTTACATAAGAGCAGAGCCTGAGGTAAGATATTGTTACAGATAGATTGTGTGAAAGGCTATCCTAGGAATCAGGAGGGAAGGACCAGGGAAGTGAGGCAGAAAAGGAGTAAAAATTCATATGAAGATGTGTTATAGAGGGCACTATTGTCAGCAATAAGGTTTTGATACTGCCAGGTCCTCGGAGAAGCTACAGTTGTTCTAAAATTTTGGGCCTAAGAACAAAGAACGGGGATATTTATCCAAAAGTTTATGCCATGGGTCAACAAAAGTCACTGCAACACTAGTTAAGTAAAAATTCTACCGTTTAGTTCAAGTTTCTACTACAAACGAGATAAAATAAAACTGTTCCCTGGGTCACAGGAATACAGTGAATTCACAGTAAACTAAAAAAATCATATATTATAAAAGTCTCCCAGCTTCTGGTCATGTCCAACTAAAATCCAGAATTTGAACACTTCCCATGTTAATACAGAAGCTAATCAAGATTCCTAGAGGTTTTTATTTTTCTGTTATGCCACCTTAGGCGTGACATTAAAGACTATCGTCATGATCACTATATGGCTGCAACATTTCCAGGTATTACAAACAGGCATTTAAAGAAGATTAGGATATTAGGGAAGAGTGGTAAGTGTTGTGTAGGCAATCAACATTGCCTGCCACACAATCTGTCTCACGTTTATCTACTGTCTGATACACATTTAGTGAAGTTAAACTAGTAACAAAAATGTACTTTCATTTACAACAGACAAAATTTTTTGCCAACGAAAGAAACATTTGCTTATTGATTTGAAGAATGAATTCATATGTCAAGCCACTATCTTTTCTTTTCCTGTGTGATTTCCGTAGGTATTTTGATATCTCTAATTCCAAATATAGATAATTCTATGTATCAGATCCCAAATGCGGTTTAAAGGTCTCAATGCTTGAAGTCTTTCTTGCCATTATGAATGAATGCATTGCCTATTCATTATCCCTTCCAAGTCCCATATTAGCTTCCACCAGACGTGTATATTTCAAGTAAAGCTAAAGCAAAGTGCTAGACAGTCATCTGCAGAGAGGATGAGCAAGCTTATTTATGATTCATTTGCCTGTTTAATCTGAGCTCTCCATTGAAAGCCTTTAATACTGACAGTGTGTAGAGATAAATAGGACAACTGTGGTCATTACACAGAGATACACTTAAGTGCATCAGAATATTCCTGTCTCCTCTTTTAATTTACATAGTTTCTAAATGTGCTAAGAATGGAAAGTATTATTCACTTGGTGGCAGTTTTTACTATAGAACAATCAGCAGCACAAAACAAATTTTAGCTCAACCAGAATTGAAACCATGGTTGCAAATTTTTTTTATATCTGCCTGATCAGAAGCTTTTGAGTTGCAACCGTTTCCACCAATCACCACAGGCACATTTAAGAGTGGTTCAAGTACACATAGGAATAGCATGGGAGCGAACTCAGGAAAGAGAAAGTTTTTAATCTCTAGAGTCAAAAACAGAGATACTTTCACTTGTCATACTGGAAAAAGACACCAGACTCAAATTCAATCAAAAGAGATTTTTATTAAGCCAAGACTAAGAAAATCATTCGAACATGGGAAACTTCTGTGTGCACTGGGCACAAAGACTAAAGAATCCACTGAATCACAATCAGGGAGCAGCTATTATTACAGAAGGAAGTAAAGTTAAGAAAAATTCTGATTGGTTATTTATTAATATATCATAGTCAAAGGCAGGATAACAAAAGCGGGATCTTTATAATGATTGGTTTAAAGAGTTTTTGTTGACCAGTTACCACTAAGTGATATGAGTTTGATGGATTTAAAGAGTTTTTGTTGACTAATTACTGCTTAGTAACTATAAGGGGTTTTATAGGAGGGGGGCAGTTTACAGGGCATATGCCAGACATTCATTTCTGGAAATATAGCTGCTCCTTGGGAACAAACTACCAACACGTTCTTGGCAGGCAGAACTGTCCTAACCAGTTCCATTTTCTGGTTCTACAAGTTTCTACACAAAATGAATTTCTAGGCCTAGACCACATCTCAGCTTCTTTTACTCTGGTCAAGAACCTCATATAGTTGGAAACCCTGGTGGCATAGTGGTTAAGAGTTTGGCTGCTAAACAAATGTCACAGTTTGAATCCACCAGGTGCTCCTTAGAAAGAGAGAGAGAGAAAGGGAAAGAGAGAAAGGGAAAGGGGAGGAGAACAAAAAAGAAGGGAAGAGATGGAAGGTTTAAGGATGTCTTAGTTTCTCAGGGCTACTATCACAAAATATCTCAAAGTGGGTGGCTTTAAGGAATAGAAATTTATTTTCTCACAGTTCTGGAGAGTAGAATTCAAATTTCAGGGCATTGATGGGGCAATACTTTCTCTCTGTCTCTATCAACCATAATGGAAGATCTTTCCTTATCTCCCTTCTGATAGCCCCAAGTGTTTCTTGACATTCCTTGGCTTGTAGACAGATCCTCACATGGTGTCTTCTCCCTGTGTATCCCTGTCTTCCTGTCTATTCTACCTTTTTATAAGACATCATTCAGAAGGAATTAGTATTAGAAGCCACCCTCTCAGGTAAGACTGCATTAACTGATAACTTCTGCAAAGAAAGAAACTAAAACCTGGTCACCGTCACAGGTGCAGATGTTAGGACTTCAACATATTTTTCGGGGGGGTGGCATACTTCAATCCATAATAAAAAAAAGGAAAGAATAACGAAAAATAAGCAAGGATGTGAAAAAAAGTGGAAGAGTTTGAATAAAAGGAAAGAGGAAAGAGAAGGGTAGGGAGGTATGTATAGGCAGCCAGGCAGACAGAAGGGAAGAAATAAAATCAGACCTGTGCCAACATTCAGATCCTTTGAGTACTGCTGATGCAGGAGACAGATAATAGGCAACAAAAGTTTTGACCACTTTATACTTTCTTCTATTATTAATATTAATGAGTATTATCCTTAGATTATCATATGCCACATACATATGTGGTCCAGGGAAAACATTGCAGTAATTGAAGTTACAATGTATTTCTTTGGAAAGTGTTTTCTGTAAAATAGCATAGAAAAAAGGATTGGCTCCAAGAAGACAAATTTCTCTAGTTTCTATATTTCCTCTCTAGGTTTCTGAAAATCACTTGAATTTTTTCTCTTGTGGATAGATCTTAAGAAAACTTTGGTATGGATGTTGTCAGAGCTTCTAAAAAAAAAACCTGGAAGACGTCTATATATGTAAATAAAAAGACTGGGTAACAACTTTGAATGCTTCAGTAGAATGTTCAGATACAAATTATCCGAGTTGTTTTTCTGGCTTGCTTTCTTTTGGAACTTGAACAAACCACAATCTTTTTTTTTGTCCTTAATTATTCCATAAATGGAATTAAGTATATACGATTGCTTTCAGAAATCTTACGAATACTTGATGATATGATGTAAGCAGAGCAAATGAGTCCAGCCTTCATCTTTCAGGAGCTGTTTAGTTCCTTCAAAGTGCATGTTGTACATTGTTCTATATTTATTTATTGCATTAACAAGATACCTATTAACAACTTTCTATGTGCAAGCCATTATGCTAGGTACTAGAAACTGGCTTTTCAGATTTAATCCGGATACATTTTTTAAAAAGCATTTTTTTTTTTTAATCTTATTTGGGGAAGGAAAGACTTCATAAAAGGTGCTTTACACCTTAGGAACATCTCTGCTCATAGATTTTATCTCTTCTGTTTACTGGGCAAATTGTCATAACCTGCATTATAGAAGAGCTGTGGTTTAATTTATACTGCTGTGTATATATTTAAACACCTGTGTTCTCCCATAGAACATAAACTTCTTTAGGGCAGGGAGTCTGTATTACAGTTCTTTGAACTTCCTACAATACCAACAATACTGTATTGCATGCGGAGTTGTTGTAAGTCCTCTTGCCATTTCTATCTAAAATGTGAAAAACAAAGTATTTATTATCACCCAGTATCTTAGTTTCTTAGTGATACTAATATAGAAATAACATACATGGGTGGATTTAGAGAACAGAAATTTATTTTCTCACAGATCAGGAGGCTAGAAGTCTGAATTTAGGGCATTGGCTCTAGGGGAAGTCTCTCTGTCTATGGGTTTTGGGGGACGATCCTTGCCTTTCTGTGCTCCTTGGCTTAGGATGATCTTCACATGGCATTTGTTTTCCCCCATTTCTGTTTGTTTACTTGCTCCTTACACCTCAGAAGTGATTAGGTTTAAGATACACCCTACATTGTTATGGACTCATTAATATAACAAAGAAAATCCTATTTCCAAGCAAGATTACATCAATAGGAATAGGGGTTATGATTCCAACATATCTTTTGGGAGGACACAATCCAATACATAAGAACCACTGCAAAATTTTGTCTGAATTTGTGAAAAGCCATAAGCTAACTCAAAAAAAGTATTATTTATGGCCTGCTTCTAAATTATTACTCAAGTTCAATTCAGTCTGTCACCTTATCATATACCAAATCAAAGAGAAAACATGTACTCCAACTTCTTTAAATCAAATTGCAATTGATAGATGCTTGTTCAGAGCATGAAGAAGCCACACACAGAGAAATAAAAGTTTCTGGAAATTCTGAGAGGCAGGTATATTCTGAACAATATTTCCCTGTTTTAGATAGTGGCAAACATTTGAGACATTAGAAAGTTAAAATATATGTCAATTAAAACAGAGATATAGATGCTTAGATTTTATGATTTATATGATAGAAGATTCAATTAGTTCTTGAAATTTTATATATTATGTTTAAATTATATTCAACAAATGCAATTACTAACTGTAATTATTTTCTTTTATTTTTATTAAAATTAGAACTTTATGGAATATTTTTGAATCACTTATTAACTATAAAAAAGAAAAAATGATATTAAAGTAAATTTATAGTATTCAGACATTTATTTTTTTACAGATGTAAAGGATTACAGTTAATAGTCATTTTATGTAGGAAATTGAAAAACAAAGAGAAAATCTTATTTTAACACATTTTTTAATACTTTAATCTATTTTTAATTTCTTGATTCTTGATTTACATTGAGGACACTTTCTGTTTCTTCTGACAGTTTACTGTCATTATTTCAAGTTCAATGGCAGCATGATGATGAAAATACCAGAAATGGAGTCAGGGATCTCGGCTTTGTGATCCAGCTATATTGTTGACAAAACCATGTGATGGGACCTGGCAAACTTCTATCCCCACTGAGCACAGTTTCCTCCTCTGTTAGCTTCACAGTATTCTCCTAAAGATTAAACAAAGTAATAGTTATAAACATCCCTAAAACTTTTCCCACCATTAGCCTGTCAGTTTGTCCTACTGCGGTGGCTTGTTTGTTGCTGTGATGCTGGAAGCTATGCCACAGGTATCTCAAATACCAGCAGGGTCATTTATGGTAGACAGGTTTCAGTGGAACTTCCAGACTAAGACAGACTAGGAAGAAGCACCTTGCAGTCATCTACTGAAAAAATCGGCCTCTGAAAACCTTAGGAATAGCAGCAGAACATTGACACCGTGCCGGAAGATGAGCCCTTCAAGTTGGAAGGCACTCAAAATACGACGGCAAAAGAGCTGCCTCCTCAGAATAGAGTTGACCTTAATGGTATGGATGGAGTCCAGCTATCGGGACTTTCATTTGCTGATGTGGCACCACTCAAAATGAGAAGAAATAGCTGAAACCTCCATTAATAATCAGAACATGGAATGTATGAAGTACAAATCTAGGAAAATGGGAAATCATCAAAAATGAAATGGAATGCATAAAGATTAATAACCTAGGCATTAGTAAACTGAAATGGACTGGTATTGGCCATTTCAAATCAGACAATTATATGATCTACTATGCAAGTAATGACAAATTGAACAGGAAAGACGTCACATGCATTGTCAAAAAGAACATTTTAAGATCTATCCTGAAGTACAATGCTATCAGTGATAGGATAAAATCCATATGCCTACAAGGAGGACTAGTTAATAGGATTATTATTCAAATTTACACACCAAACACTAATGCCAAAGATGATGATATTGAAGATTTTTACCAACTTCTGAAGTCTGAAATTGATCAAACATGCAATCAAGATGCATTAATAGTTACTGATGACTGGAATGAGAAAGTTGGAAACAAAGAAGAAGGATTAGTAGTCGAAAAAATATGGCCTTGGTAATAGAAACAATGCTGGAGATCTCATGATAGAATTTTTTAAGACCAATGACTTCTTAATTGCAAATTCCTTTTTACAACAACATAAACAGTGATGCCCCCCCATGTGTCTGTCAGTTTGTCATACAGTGGGGGATTGCATGTTGCTGTGATGCTGGAAGCTATGCCACAGGTATTCAAATATCAGCAAGATCACCCATGGTGGACAGGCTTCAGCTGAGCTTTCAGATTAAGATATACTAGGAAAAAGAACCTGGTGTGGTCTCACATGGACCTTGCCAGATGGAATACACAGGAATCAAATCAACTACATTTGTGGAAAGAGATGTTGGAAAAGCTCCATAGCATCGGTCAGAACAAGGCCAGGGGCAAGTTAAGGAATAGATGATCAATTGCTCATATGCAAGTTCAAGCTGAAGCTGAAGAAAATTAGAACAAGTACACGGGAGCCAAAAAAAGCCTTCAGTACATCCCACCTGAATATAGAGACCATCTTAAGAATAGAGTTGACGC
The DNA here is from genome assembly GCA_030035585.1 of Dugong dugon. NCBI lineage: Eukaryota > Metazoa > Chordata > Mammalia > Sirenia > Dugongidae > Dugong > Dugong dugon. Next base: position 111,920,403 of record CM057467.1, read on the forward strand.
TTTAAACACAAATGACTAAAGATCAGATGAGTTGTGGAATGACATCAAGGATATCATATATGAAGAAGGCAAAGGGTAATTAAAAAGACAGGAAAGAAAGAAAAGACCAAAATGGATTTCAGAAGAGACTCTGAAACTTACTCTTAAATGTACAGTACCTAAAGCAAAGGAAGAAATGATAAAGTAAAAGGTGAACAGAAGATTTCAAAGATTGGCCCAAGAAGACAAAGTAAAGCATTGTAATGAAATGTGCAAAGACCTAGATTTAGAAAACCAAAGGAGAAGAACACAGTCAGCATTCCTCAAGTTGAAAGAACTGAAAAGAAATTTAAGCCTCAAATTGCAATATTGAAGGATTCAATGGGGAAAATACTAAACAGTGCAGGAAGCATCAAAAGAAGATGGAAGAAATACAGAGTAACCGTACTGAAAAGAATTGGTCGATGTTCAAACACTTCAAGAGGTAGCATATGATCAAGAATCAGTGACACAGAAGGAAAAAGTCCAAGCTGCACTGAAGGCATTGGTGAAAAATAAGGTTCCAGCAATTGGTAGAATAGCAATTGTGATGTTTCAACAAATGGATGCAGTGCTGGAGGTGCTCATTTGCCTATGACAAGAAATTTGGAAGATAGCTATCTGGCCACCTGACTGGAAGAGATCCATATGTGTGCCCATTCCAAAGAAAGGTGGAAATTATTGAACAATATCATTACTATCACACAGAAGTAAAATTTTGCTGAAGATCATTCAAAAGCGGTTGCAGCAGTACATCAACAGGGCCAGAAATTCAAGCCAGATTCAGAAGAGGACATCCAATGAGGGATATCGTTGCTGATGTCAGATGGATCTCGGCTGAAAGCAGAGAATACCAGAAACATGTTTACCTGTGTTTTATTGACTGTGCAAAGGCATTTGACTGTGTTGATCATAACAAATGACGGATAACATTGCGAAGAATGGGAATTCCGGAACACTTCATTATGCTCATGAGTAACCTGTACATAGAATAAAAGGCAGTCGTTTGAACAGAATAAAGGGATACTTTGTGGTTTAAAGACAGGAAAAGTGTGAGTCAGAGTTTTATCCTTTCACCATACTTATTCAATCTTTATGCTGAGTAAATAATCCAAGAAGCTGGACTATATGAAGAAGAATGGGGCATCAGGATTAGTGGAAAACTCATTAACAACTTGCGATATGCAGATGACACAACATTGCTTGCTGAAAGTGAAGAGGACTTAAAGCACTTACTGGTGAAGATCAAAGACTACAGCCTTCAGTATGGATTACACCTCAACATAAGGAAAACAAAAATCCTTACAACTGTACCAATAAGCAAAATCATGATAGATGGAGAAAATATTGAAGTTGTCAAGGATTTCATTTTACTTAGATCCACAATCAATGCCCATGGAAGCAGCAGGCAAGAAATCAAATGATGTATTGCATTGGACAAATTTCCTATAAAAGACCTCTTTAAAATATTAAAAAACAAAGATGTCACTTTAAGAACTAAAGTCCACCTGAAGCAAGCCATGGTATTTCCAAATGCCTCATATGCATATGAAAGCTGGATAATAAATAAGGAAGACTGAAGAAGAATTGATGCCTTTGAATTATGGTGTTGGCGAAGAATATTGAATAAACCATGGTCTGCCAGAAGATGGAAAGAATATGTCCTGGAAGAAGTACAACTAGAATGCTTCTTACAAACAAAGATGAAGAGACTGTCTCAAGTACTTTGGACATGTTGTTAGGAGGGATCAGTCCCTGGAGAAGGACTTCATGCTTGGTAAAGTAGAGGGTCAGTGAAAAAGAGGAAGACCCTTGATGAGATGGATTGACACATTGGCTGCAATAGTCGGCTCAAGCATAAGAACCATTGTGAGGATGGTGCAGGACTGGACAGTGTTTTGTTCTGTTGTACATAGGTCACTATGAGTTGGAACCAACCTGAGGGCACCTAACAACAACAAAACTGCATAAACTGGGATATTTTTGTTTATAAAGGCACACTTACACTTTGGTATTATAATACACAGATTCTTACCAATGTTAACTCCTTTACTGTCTTTTCAAGTTTAAAGAGAAAACTGTAACAAATTCATAAACCTTTGGATCTTAACTTGACAAGAAATCCTCAAGCCAACACAACACTACATCTGCTTCTTCCTCTTGTAAAATTGACATCTGGAAGCATAAATCCTTCTTTTTCTTGCATTTTCATTTCTTCTGTGGTTTATGTTTGTTACTTTTACTTGCTATAGAATCTTTTTCAAGTCATAGCAGCCCCATGTGACAGAGTAAGCGGCCCCATAGAGTTTTCTAGGCTGTAATCTTAACAGCAGTAGATTACCAGTTCTTTCTCCTGTATAGCCATTGAATGGGTTCAAACCACCAATATTGCAGTTAGTAGGTGAGTGCTTAACTTTTGTGCCACCAGTGTGCCTTGGTTTGTGTTTCATAATCCCGAAATATTTTCATCAACAATGCTAGAGAATTCTAAATTAAAAAATTCCATTTGTCTAGTTAAAAAATAAAAATAAAGCAATAAATATTATTTCACTGGGCAAGAACTATTTATATTAATTTTTTCTGTAGACATATCAGTTTCTGGGTTTCTAGAGTGTGCTGTGATTGTTTTGTCTTTAAGATTTATTTATAACCACTCAAACTCTAATCCCATGCATGGTAGAAAATACAGTTGAGTACCAATATTTCTAGGGATTATTGAAGTTCTAAATATTCTCCTGTTACTTCCAGCTTCTCTTTCCTGCTACTACTGAATTATTGATATTGATTCTGCATTTGCTTTCTATGTGTATTGATCCATTTCTGTAGAGTTACTCACCTCTGGGTTAATTTGAGTTAAAAAAAAAATATAACTGTAGGTGATTGAAAAGGAAGGAAGGATGGAACAATGGAAGAAAGAAAGGAGGGAGGGAGGAAGGAAGAAAGGAGGCAGACAGACAGACAGATAGATATACATAAATGTAAGGTTAATCTCAAAACAAAAATTAACCAAAAAATGGATTAAATTATCTTAGAAATTAATTATGGCATTAACTCATTATTACTAAAATTTATAAATAATGGCTAAGAATGACGTATTTTCTTACTTTTCCAATAAAAATTTTACTTCCGGATAACCTAAGAGCTGATAAAAGAAGGGTTTTCTTTATAAAGAACTCCACAGAATTAATGGAAAAGGAATGATAGAATTTGAAAATTCATCATTATTCATATCTTAATGTAATGATGGATCTAGGCAACAATCAATGAATAAAACCATCAGGTGAAATGTTGGGGCAGGAAGCAGGATGCAAACTCCTAAACCTGTTTCAATCAGCATCGCAAATCGAGACAACCAGAAAATAATGTGCTTCATGAAGTCTTAAAGGAGATGCGCCTGACCATGTATGAATTATCCTAGCTTAAAAATGAAAACTTGAATCAACCAAGCCTCTGGATATAACTATGGAGTTACTATAATTTGAAGGGTTAGAGGGACAAGTTAAAAGAGACGAAGCAATCAGTCAAACACAGAATATGGGAGTTTCTACAGAATAAATGAATAGATTTCTCCAACAAATCAAAGACTTAAAAACTAGGGAGAGGGTGACAATTATAGTTAGTATAAACAAGCTTAAGAAACATAACAACCAAATGTAATGTTTGGATACTGATTTAAACAAAACAAGTATAAAATAAAATCTATGAGTCCATTAGGAAACTTTAAGTGTAGAATATAGACTTGGTGTTAGATTGCATTAACAGATTATCGTTAACATTTTAGGACTGATAATATTATGGTGGTTACTGAAAAAAAAGATAGTCTGTATTAGTGTATATATATCTTTACGGAAGAAATGACGTGCCATATTTTACTCAAACAACGCTTATCTTCTACATTTGTTTGCCAACCTCTCCCTCCCCCAACAAGGTATTTTCGTAAGCATGCTATGCCAATTTTTTTACAGCAACATGTAAAAAAATCAGCATAGCAGTGCTTATGGAAATACCTCACAGGGGTTGGCAAACAAATGTAGAAGGTGTGCATTATTTGTGTAAAAATACACTACTCTCTAGCATTGCTTAATAACATTACAGCATTAAAAAAAATAAATTCAGGAAAGAGGTCATACATAAAATAGATTGGCAAAATGGCTATACTTGTTGAAGATGAATGATGTGTACTGGAGTTTATTAAACTATTATTCTACTGTTTGTATATTTTATGCCATTTTTAGTTTAGTTTAGTTTTTTTTTTTTTTTTTAATGGTCCTAGGAAGTGCTCACACACAAACTGCTAATAATGCAAATTTAGGGTAACCTATGGTGAAAATTGTTATTCTGCCAATATTTTACATGAGCTGGATGTCTCAAGCTAATATTAAACTAAATCTCATGATTTACATATCAGCTGCCAGTTAGATTTAACCAAAACATTTAGAGAAACTGTCAATGTAAGTAAATATAAAATCATACATATGATTGCTTTTTGAAAAGTTGTGCCTCTTTAACCTTGGGTTTACTCCAGATTGAACAACTGCCTAATTTATTCCTTTTGTGTCAATCTTTCTTAATACTCACAGTCTTAACTAATAACTTAATGCCAACTTTTCCAAGGGTGGGATTTGTTAGGGTTTTGTCAGGTATGTCTATGTCTTCCAATTGATTTTAAAATCAATAGTTGCATTGTATCATCTTTGTTCCCTACTTCCTCTTCAGCTTCAGTGATATTGACTGCATTCAGTAGAAATGTGACAATTTTCATCTGAAAGTCTTTTTGTGATTTTATTGTTGTTATTGTTCCTTTTATCGTTTAGATGTTAGACACAGGATTTCTATCTACAATACATACTACTGCAAGCACTAAACAATGAAAGTTTATTTTGTCATCTTTATTGTAGGATAGTGGAGAGTGCATCTTATCTGTTGTTCCAAACAGAAGTTCTTACAATCTTTTCATTTCATCATGAAAAGCAAAAAAAGGATGGTATTGCTCATTGACTGTTTTCTCGATATATTCATTTTCTGTGCTAACAAATTATTACAGACTTAGCAGCTTAGAACAACACCTTTTTATTATCTCGGTTTCTGTAGGTCAGAAATTGAAGTCAACTGGACTGGGTCCTCCTCTCACAAGGTCACAATCAAGGTGTAGGCCAGGCTTTGTTCCCTTCTAGAGGATCTGGGGAAGAAGTAGCCTCCAAATCATTCAGGTTATTTGCAAAATTCAGCTCCTTGTATCTGTTGGACTTAGGTCCCCTTTTCTTTACTTACTGCCTTGGGTTGGTGGGTGAGGGCTGTTTCTCAGCTCCTTCAGGCCAACTGAATTCTCTCTCGTGTTCCTCCCTCCATTTTCAAAGCCAGCAATAGCACATCAAGGCAGTGTAATTCAATTAGGCCCACTTGGATGATGTCCCTTTTGCCATATAACATAATGTAATGAAGAGGATAACTCCAGGGGTGGAGCTCATGAGGGCTAAAATTCTGCCTACTGCATTCAACAGTCAACATAAGACATTAATCGCAAATTCAATTGTGAGCAGAGGAGAGGAAAGCAATGCAGATTAAAATACTGTTCCTTTCCTTTTCCAGAATATTTAATCCTGTAGCCAAATATTCTGACTGTGGGAAAAATTTTCAGAAGCCACTCTGCTTTTATGTATGCAGGTATCACCTCTTCTGTAGGAGAGTAAAGGATATTCCAGGGATGATAGACAAGAAAAGTATTAGGTTAAAACCCTGGTGGTGTAGTGGTTAATAACCACTGCTGCTAACTAAAGAGTCGGCAGTTTGAAGCCACCAGGCGCTCCTTGGAAACCCTATGGGTTAGTGCTACTCTGTCCCATAGGGTCGCTATGAGTCAGAATCGACTCGACGGCAACAGGTTTGGTTTCGGGTTTATGTAGCAAAATTCTTCCCACACCTTCCATCCTAGTAATACAATCTATTTTATCAGAGTATATAATGGTTAAGAACGTAGGCATTGCAGTGAACTTGACCTGGGTTGAAGTTCAAGTTCACTTGTTTATAAATTGTGTGACTTTTGAGCCTTAGTTTACTTTATAAAATTAGTGCAATCACATTTTATTTAACCTTATAAGGTTGCTGAAACGATTCAATGAGAGTAAGCATGGCAATTAATATAATAAGTAACACATAGGAAGCACTCAGTAAATAATTATCACATGATGTAGAGCCTGCCAATAATAGTCTATCCAGCAACCTCCCTCCCCAGGATATCCCACCCTACCCCTGCAATTCGTTTGTCTGTCTTGAAAACCTCTCTGTCCTCAAACATACACAAAAGGATGCCTAAAGAGTCTCTCAAGCTTGTAGGCCCCCAGGATTTGTCAAGAATGGTAAGAAGTCCAGTCCAGCCTGCATCCCTTAAAATAAACCTGCACACAGCCTGCATCCCTTGAAATAAACTACATGCCTGTCTTGCCAAACACATAAAATAAGCTCCATTTCCCACTTTTTCCTGAATTCAATTTAGAGTGTCTGTCCTTGATTAGGAGACCTGGTTGCATAGTGGTCAAGTCCTGGGCTGTTAAACAAAGGTTGGTGGTTCGAACCTACCAGCCATTCCATGGGAGAAAGATGTGGCAGTCTGCCTCTGTTAAGGTTTACAGCCTTGGAAACCCTACAGGGCAGTTCTGTTCTGTCCTATAGGGTTGCTATGAGTTGGAACTGACTCCGCGGCAATAGGTTTTTGATCCTTGGTTGTGCTACATTATTAGTGTCAGCATGGGATAGCTCATCCACCAATAGGATCAAATCAGTTGCCATTGAGTCAATTCAGACTTGTGGTGACTCCAGGTGTTACAGAGTAGAACTGCTTCATAGGATTTTCTTGGTTGTAATTTTCTTGGTTGAAGCAGATCGCCTGGATTTCTTCCACAGCACCACTAGGTGGGTTTCCCAATCTTTAGGGTCGCTGTGGTCAGAATCGACTCGACAACAATGGTTTTTTGGAGCCCTGGTGGCACAGTGGTTAAGAGAATGACTGCAAGCCTAAAGGATGACAGTTCAAATCCACCAGCCACTCCTTGGAAACCCTATGGGGGCACTTCTACTCTGTCCTGTAGGGTAGCTATGAGTCAGAATTGACTCCATGGCAATGGGAACCTAGAAAAAATTAAAAACAAAAAACAAAAAAGCCTGTTGCCATCAAGTCGATGTCAACTCATAGTGAACCTATGTGACAGAGTAGAACTGCCCTACAGGATTTCCAAGGAACAGCTGGTGGATTCGGATTGCCGACCTTTTGGTTAGCAGCCAAGCTCTTAACCACTGGGACACCAGGGCCTTTTTTATTTTTATTTTTATTGTACTTCAGGTGAAGGCTTACAGAACAAATAGTTTCTCATGAAACAGTAGTACACATATTGTTTTATGACATTGGTTAACAACCCCACAACATGTCAACCCTCTCCCTTCTCAACCTTTTTTTTTTTTTTGGTGAAAATATACATAGCCAAAGATACACCATTTCAACAATTTCTACATGCACAGTTCAGTGACATTGACTACGTTCTTCAAATTGTGCTGCTATTCTCACTTTAGACGAAGGCTTACAGAACAAAACAGTTTCTCATTTAACAGTGAGTACACATGTTGCCCTATGACAATGGTTAACAACCTCACAACACATCAACACTATCTTACTCAACCATGGGTTCCCTATCACCAGCTTCCTGTCCCCTTCTGCCTTCTGGCCCTTGTCCCTGGACTGCTGTACCTCATTAGTCCCATTTGGTTTTATGGAGCTGTCCACTCCCAGGCTGAATGGTGAACCTTGGAGGTGACTTCACCACTGAGCTACAAGGGTGTCTGGGGGCCATACTCTTGGGGTTTCTCAAGTCTCCTTTAGGCCGGTAAGTCTGGTCTTTTTTTTGTGAGTTAAAATTTTGTTCTACATCCTTCTCCAGCTCTGTCCAGAACCCTCTGTTGTGATCCTGGTCAGAGCAGCCAGTGGTGGTAACCGGGCACCCTCTAGCTGTACTGGACTCAATCTGGTGGAGGCCTTGGTAGCTGTGGTCCATTAGTCTTTCGGACTAATCTTTTCCTTGTGTCCTGTTCTCTTCATTCTCCATTGCTTGTGAAGGGATGAGACCAGTGGAGTATCTTAGATGGCTGCTTACAGGCTTTTAAGACCCCAGACGCTACTCACCAAGGTAGAATGCAGAACATTGTCTTTATAAACTGTGTTATGCCAATTGAGCTAGATGTTCCCTGAGACCATGGTCCCCACAGCCCTCTGCCCAGCAATTCAGTCCCTCAGGGAGTTTGGATGTGTCTATGGGGCTTCCGTGACCTTCCCTTGTACAAGTTGTGCTGGTTTCCCCTGTACTGTGTACTGTCTCACCCTTCACCCAAGATACCTCTTATCTATTGCCTATTTAGTATTCCCCCCCCCAACCCCTCCCATCCCTGGTAACCAACAAAGATTGTTACATTTTCTGTGGACTTTTTCATGGGTTTTTACAATAGCGGTCTCATACAATATTTGTCCTTTCGTGATTGTCTTATTTCACTCAGCATAATGTCCTCCAGTTTCATCCATGTTATGAGATGCTTCACAAATTCATCGTTGTTCTTTCTCGTTGCATAGTACTCCATTGTGTGTACGTACTATAATTTTGTTTATCCATTCATCTCTGATGGGCATCAAGGTTGTTTCCATCGTTTTGCTATTGTGAACAATGCTGCATATGTCTGTTCGAGTGACGACTCTTATTTCTCTAGAATATATTCCTAGGAGTGGGATTGCTGGATCGAACGGTATGTCTATTTCTAGCTTTCTGAGGAAGCGCCATATCATTTTCCAAAATGGCTGTATCATTTTTCATTCCCACCAGCAATGCATAAGAGTTCTGATCTCCCCGCAGCCCTGCCAACAATTGTTATTTCCAGTGTTTTTGATTCATGCCAGTAATGCCGGGGTGAGATGGTATCTCATTGTGGTTTTAATTTGCATTTCTCTAATGGCTAGTGAACGCGAGCATTTCCTCATGTGTCTGTTGGCCATTTGAATGTCTTCTTTGGTGAAGTGTCTGTTCATTTCCTTTGCCCATTTTTAATGGGATTATTTGTCTTTTTGTTGTAGAGGTGTTGGATTTTCTTATAGATTATGGAGATTAGACCATTGTCTGACTTGTACTGTCCAAAAATTTTTTCCCAGTCTGTAGGTTCTCTTTTTACTTTTTTGGTGAATTCTTTTGAAGAGCATAGGTGTTTGATTTTTAGAAGATCCCAGTTATCTGACTTATCTGTTGGGGTTTGTGCATTGATGGTTATGATTTATATCCTGTTAATGCCATGTATTAAGGCCTGTAGTGTTGGTCCTATTTTTTCTTCTATGAACGTTATAGTTTTAGGCTTTATATTCAGGTCTTGGATCCATCTTGAAGTAGTTTTTGTACATGGTTTGAGGTATGGGTCCTGTTTCATTTTTTTTGCAGATGGATATCCAGTTTTGCCCACACCATTTGTTAACAGGGCCTTTTTGAGAGGAGTTAGCACAAACTGCACTACCAAGGGACCTTTGCTGATAGGGCAGTTGTCTAAACTCTCATGCAATATACTAAAATCTAACTCCATAAGGAGATGAGTTTGTGAGATACTATGTAGAAAATGGTCTTTGCTTCCCAAAGGAATCAAAGGAAAACCACAAGCACCATTCACTCACCTATTTGTTTCATCTCTGCATCTAGAACAAAGTAAGAAAGAAGACAATATCAACGCTAATGTACTTTAAGCCTTGATTTTAGAACATTGACTCCTGATCTCAATGGGATCATTTATTCAACACCAGTATCTCTCATCCACTCCATATGTATTCTCCTTTCTTCCTGATTACTGATCACTATTCACTTTTATTCCTGAGAGTCACAATCACATTTCCTGCTACAGCCCTGATTATACTGAGTCTTTTAAGCTACCAATTTAATCCACATGTTTATTAAACTCTTTCTGGGGAAAGAAAATTAAATTATTTTCATAAAACTAGACCTTTATTAGTACATCAGTAAGCATGTAATGTTTATTACAGCTCAGAGTTTTCAGCAGATGCTTTTTAATGGAACTTGCTTCATAGCTGTCCCCTAGCAATTTTGTTAAACTCAGTGGTAATTAACAATTAGGCACCTAGATGGACTGGGGTGAGCATTAGTGAATGATAGGTGCATTAACTGTATAGAAATAATCAGAATGAGGAAATGTGTACATGAACTGACGAAAATTGTGCCTTCTTGCAGTGATCTCATTCATACCCATGGATGTAAATACCATCTATAACCCAGTGAGGAGTCCTTGGGTGGAGCAACTGGTTACAATTTTGATCACCAGCCAAAAGGTTGTCGGTTTGAACCTACCAAAAGGCACCTTGGAAGACAGGCCTGGCAATCTGCTTCCAAAAGGTTACAGCTTTGAAAACCCTATGTAGCACTCTGCACATATGGGGTCTCCATGAGTTCTGAAAGGTCACAGTTTTGAAAACCCTACGTAGCAGTTCACTCTGCACATATGGAGTCATCATGAGTTGGAATCAACTGAACAGCCACTAACAGCAACAAATAGTCTGATGACTCCCAAATTCATATCTGTTGCCAAGACATCTTCTCTAAGTTACAGGGTACTGGAAATCTCTCCTTTAATATTTAATAGTGATCTCAAGTTTTATGTTCATAGTGACCCTACAGGACAGAGTAGAACTGTCCCACAGTGTTTCCAAGAAGTGGCCGGCGGATTCAAACAGCAGACATTTTGGTTAGCAGCTGTAGCTCTTATTCACTGTGCCATCAGGGCTCCATGTACAAAGTAGTAACTTCTAAACATTTTCTTCAAATTATACTCACCTCTAGTCTTTCCCATCTCAGAAAAATGGCAAATAACCATAAATCTAATTAAGTGAAAATCTTACAAATCTTCCTTGATTCCATTCTTTACATCAATCCACATATCTAGCACACCACACATATTTCAGGACACCCTGAAGTTAGTGGAGTAATCCGACTCCTTCCTTTTACCCTTACCATACTACAAGCCAGTCTTGAAACTGTATTTAGAATGATCTTTATAAAATAGACTTTAGAGGATATGAATGAATACAGTATCTGATACAGAATGAAACCCCAATCCCTAACTCTGGCCCACAAGGCTTCATGAGATTTAGCCCCATATTATCCAATCCCCGTTTTGTTCCTTTCACTCTAACCTCACTGACCTTTGTTCTGGGCCTCAAACACACCAAGTCTATTTCTATGTTGTAGACTTTGTGCTAGTTCTTTCCTCTTCCTGGAATCTTCTGCCTCGAGATCAACTTTTGGTTGGCTCCTTTAAGTTGTTCAGATCTTAGCTTAAATATATCTCCTAGGACGGTGAGGTCTTCTCTTACTACCCAGTAAAAAACACCTCCTAAGATAAAGCCAGAAAATGTAGCCTATATGTGTGCCCAGAAAGATGAGAAAGCGATTTGGTGATCATTTAGCAATCTGTGTCACGACAGGAAGTCCAGATGAATACCTAACCTAACTATTTTGCATGAGTTCAACTGTACCTTTGAGGTAGTATAAGGAGGTGGGGCAGGGAGACAGGGGACCACAACCAGCATCAGCATGTTAATTCCTAACAAGTGCAACCCATTTACCAAAACCTCCACAATGGAAAAACCACTCTATCCTTTCACAGTCTTCCGATGAATCAATGGCCACCAAGTTGAAAGATGTTATGCAAAATTACTCAATTTATTTTATTCGACTGTGACCACAGCAGAGCAATGTACAAGTGGTCTGCAATACTCCAAAAAGGCCCGAGCTCATAGTTCAATATAATATCTTTTGTTTTAAACCAAATTCTATAACCTCAAGATTTCATCTTTTGTCTATTAAATAAAATCTTCCCAAGATCCTTCCCTTGTCTCCCAACTAGTAAAGCCAGTTAGACCATATTTTGCTGGAGCCCTAATAATTTACTGTTTATATCATTTCAAAGTAAATTTTAGTATTATAAAGTGATTAAGGAGTCCTGTTAGTACAAATGGTTAGGTGTTTGGCTGCTAACCAAGAAGTTGGTGGTTTCAAGCCACCCAGCAGCTCAGTGGGAGACAGACCTGGCAATCTCCTTCCATAGACATTACAGCCATGAAAACCCTATGATACAATTCTATTCTGTCATGTTAGGTCATTATGAGTTGGAATCAACTTGATGATACCCAACAACAGCAATATATACTCTTTCAAGATTCCTTAGATAGCACAAATAGTTAAGTGCTTGACTACTGAAACATTGGTGTTCAAACCCACCCAGAAAGGCCTTGGAAGAGAGGCCTGGTGATCTTCTTCTGAAAGGTCACGGTCTTGAAAACCCTATGGAGTAATTCTACTCTGCATACGTGTGGTAACCATGAGTCAGAATCAACTAACAAACAATATACTCTTATTTTCCAGTGTTTCTCAGAGAGCACTTTTCCCTTTGATAATTAAAAATCAAACATTAAATCATTATAAGAGAAATAAATGATCTTGTTCTTTTTAGGTTTTTTTCACTTTTGCTTTTCTTATCATGTTGGAGTGGTATTTGTATGTCTTGATGCAATGTAGTCAAGAATTAAAACATAGATTAGCACATAAAGTGTGAAGGGCAATTTTTATGTTGTTATATCAATGCAGAGCTCTGGAGGTGCAGTGGTTAAGTGATATGACTGCTAACCAAAAGGTTGGCAGTTCAAATCCACCCGCTGCTCTTTGGAAACCCTATGGGACAGATCTGCTTTTTCTTATAGGGTCACTATCCATCGGAATCAACCTGACGACAAGAGGTTTGGTTTTTGCTTATACATGCACTTTCTAGATCATATTGGAGCTATTCCTCAATGGTACTCCACAAATAACTATATATTTAAACTTCTAAAATTTAATCAAATTCACTCTTTCCAAATCTCTCTGCAAATTCCCAATAAATCAGTTTCTCAAAAGATATAGGTGATCTGCACTTTTCTTTTACAGTTACTGTTGTTAGGTGTTGTCGAGTCGGTTCTGTCAAGTAGGTTCACAGCAACCCTATGTACAACAGAACGAAACACTGCACCATCCTCACAATCATTGATATGCTTGAGCCCGTCGTTGTAGCCACTGTGTCAATCCATCTCATTGAGGGTCTTCCTCTCTTTTGCCGAGAAGCTGGACTCTATAAAGAAGAATGGGGTATCAAGACTGGAGGAAGACTCATTAACACCTTGCGTTATGTGGATGACACAACCTTGCTTGCTAGAAAGTGAGGAGAATTTGAAGCCCTTACTGATGAAGATCAAAGACCACCACCTTCAGTATGGATTATACCTCAACATAAAGAAAACAAAGATCCTCACAACTGGACCAATAAACAACATCATGATAAACGGAGAAAAGATCGAAGTTGTCAAGACTTTCCTTTTACTTGGATCCACAATTAACACCCATGGAAGCAGCAGTCAAGAAATCAAAAGATGCATTTCATTGGGCAAATCTGCTGCAAAAGACCTCTTTAAAGTGTTGAAAAGCAAAGGTGTCACCTTGAAGACTAAGGTGTGCCTGACCCAAGCCATGGTGTTTTGAATCAGCTCATATGCATGTGAAAGCTGGACAATAAATAAGGGAGACCGAAGAAGAATTGACACCTTTGAATTGTTGTGTTGGCAAAGAATATTTAATATACCATGGACTGCTAGAAGAATGAACAAATCTGCTTGGAAGAAGTACAACCAGAATACTCCTTAGAAACAAGGATGGAAAGACTAAGTCTCACAGAATTTACTTTTACAGTGGTCCTTATAAAATAATAGGCACAACTAGATTACATTTGACCATGTGAATCAGCATCTTCTCAAAAGCACTTACAGGGATTTATAAAAGGTGAGCAAATTAACTTGAAATAGTTTCCAGTAATTAAAAATGATTGATCAAAATTATGGCAGAAATTGGAACTTCTGAACAGATTTTCATCCTAAAAACTTGTTTCAAGTGGCATCTGATTACCTTTTCTTTCCTTCCTCCTAGTCAAAAATAAATAGCTTATTTTCTTGTAATATAACCAGTGATCTGAAATAAATATCACATTTTTAAATGTCAATAGCCTGGGTGCATTGCCTTTGTAAACCTCAGCAATCCACGGTCATTAACATCAGCATCAGAGAGGAATACAGGATTTCTGATCAGCTTTCTAATGCCCTTTCATTTATGGGAAATTATTTATTGAAGCCTAGCCAATCAAAACAGATAGAAATTGGACGCACACCAGGTTCGAGTATTTTGCCAATGTTTTCTTTCTGTAAATAGTACTAAAGAAAGAAACAGACAAAATACCACCAGAATCTGCTTATTCAAAGCAAGGGTCACCTGGAAGCTTTTCTCTCACACAGACAATTGCCAGAATTTTTAGACCCATTAAAGAACTTTCCAAACAATTACACTTCTTGTTGCAGATGAACTCAGAAGTCCCTGCAAGGACTTTGGTGTGATACTGAGCTGAATTCATGTTCCTGTTTTGTCATTTTTATCCTTATTATTGGGGCCTTTGTCTACAGTGTTCTCTCTGTCAAGAATGACTTCCCAAAATATAAAAAAAAAAAAAAAAAAAAAAGTCCTTCCTCCTCCTTTTTGCTTAGTGAACACCTTATTTCCAAAACACAACTTACAAGCCTTTACTACGTGCAAATATAAACATCCTTTCCTTTGAGCTACGCATTTCTTTTCTTTCCAGTTCAATTACAGTTCTTATTTCTATGACTTTCTTCCCTACTAAATTATGGGCATGTTTGACACAAGGAGAGGAGGAGTCCTGGTTGGCGCAGTGGCTAAGCGCTTGCCTGCTAATTGAAAGGTTGAACCCACCAGCTGCCCCAGGACAGAAGGATGTGGCAAAGATTACAGCCTTGACAGGAGCTGGTCTACAAGACTGGATTGTGTCCTGAGGCAGTCTCTTGAGATATAAAAGACAGAAGTGAGCAGTGAGACAGGGGGACCTCATACCATCAAGAAAGTGCCAGGAGCAGAGCATGTCCTTTGGACCGGGGTCCCCGTGCAAAGAAGCTCCTAGTCCGGGGGAACATTGATGAGAAGGCCAACAGAGAAAGACTACCCTTGGAGTTGACACCCTGAATTTGGACTTTTAGCCTACTTTGACTATGAGGAAATAAACTTCTCTTTATTAAAACCATCCACTTGTGGTATTTCTGTTGTAGCAGCACTAGATAACTAAGACAATCAATGAATCTCAAAATAATTATGCTGAATAAAAGAAGCCAGGCCAAAAAAAAAAAAAAAAGAGTACATGCTATGTGATTTGATATACATAAAATTGTAGAAAATATAATTTATAGCAACAGAAAGCATATCGGTTGTTGGTGGGTTATGTGGAGGGATGGGTGGAAGAGGCACAAGGAAGCTTTTGGAGGTGATATAATATACTCATTATTTTGATGTGATGATGACTTCATGGGTATATACATATGTCAAAACTTACCAAATTGTATGCTTTAAATATGTGCAGTTTATTGTATGTCAATTATATCTCAATAAAGGTGTTTAAAAAAAGGAAAAAGAAAAAAAAAGATTACAGCCTTGGAAACCCTACAGGGCAACTCTACTCTCTTCTATAGGGTTGCTATGAGTTGGAATTGACTCCACAGCAGTGGGTTTTTGGGAGAAGGTCCTAATCTTTGTTATAAGAAAATCTCCAGTTTAATAATTGAATCCACCATATTATTGAACTCCTTCATTCATTTCTTCATTCATTTACAAATATTTACTAAAGCCTTTCTATATGTTAGAGTTTCCATGTTATCTTGGATGTTACTATGGTGAACAAAGAAGACAAAATCTCTACTCACATAATTTACATTTTAGTGGAGGAGAATAAAGTAAGTAGATAGACAAAGTCCCAACTAGTGATAATGCTCTGCAGAGAAATACAATAGAGTGACATAGCAAAGAATAGATACTAAGTTTGTTTGATCAGAAAAGAACTCTCTGAGGAGACATTTACACTACTAGTTGAATGCTAAGAAAAACTGGCTTGAGAAGGTCCTTGAGACAAGCAGGACAGGCAGAAGAAACAACTTATGTAAAAGTACAAGGAAGATATGAGTAAGACTGTTCAAGAAATCAAAGGAAGGTTAATGTTGCTGGAGAATAGAGTGTAGATCAACCAGGAGGGTAGTTTTTTTAGTATAGGCTGGAGATAACATTGGTTTGGATTAGGGTGTAAGTGGTAGAAATAAATGCAATGGTGCAGTTGTTGCTGTTAGGTGCCCTCAAGTCAGTTCTGACTCATAATGAGTCATAGTAATGGTGCAGAGAGAGGATATATTTGGGAAGTCGAGGTAACAATATTTGTTAATTGATTAGATGTGTGGAATGAAGAGTGAAGAAGGAATGAGAATAATGTTGAGACTTTAGCTAGATGAACTGAGTGTAACATTGGATTTTAAGATAGAAAAGAGTGGAATAATACCATGCTTGTCTTTAGGGAAGGGTGAGAGTGGAAATCAAGAAGGTTCTTTTGGACAGATTAAATTTGAGAATCCTTTTGAACACTCAAGTGAAATGTCAATAAGGCAATTGGACATAACGCACCGTAGTCAGGGCTAAATATATTGAGATGAAAATTTCAGGTTTCAAGTACATGTTTACTAGCTCTGTTACCTCGCAGAAGCTTCATAATCCTCCATGGGGAGCAAATCTGCAGATCTCTATGCCACCATTCTAGAAGTGGTTCTTGTCAATGGACTTTTAATATCCTTAAAATAAAGTTCTCAAAAGAATGCTATTATATGTAGGAATCCCAAACTCAACCCATTGCTTTTAAGTCAATTCCAACTCAAAACGACCTGTAGGACAGAGTAGAACTGCCCCATAGAGCTTGCTAGACTGTAATCTTTGAACATATCATGCACTGCCAGAAGAATGAACAAATCTGTCTTGGAAGAAGTACAGCCAGAATGCTCATTAGAAATAAAGATGGTGAAACTTTGTCTCACATACTTTGGGCATGTTATCAGGAGGGACCAGTCTCTGGAGAAGGACATCACGCTTGGTAAAGTAGAGGATCATCGAAAGTGAGGAAGACTGTCGATAAGACTGACTGACACAGTGACTATAATGATGGTCTCAAGCATAGCAACAGTTGTAAGGATGGCACAGGCAGAACCGGGCAGTGTTGTGTTCTGTTGTACGTAGAGTCACTATGAGTCAGAACTGACTTCACAGCGTCTAACAACAAACAACTATCTTTACAGAAGCAGACTGCCACATCTTTTTTCCTTGGAACAGATGATGGTTTCAAACTGCTGACCTTTCAGTTAGTAGCCAAGTGCTCCTTATATGTAAGAATACTTACATAAAATGAGGAAATACATGCTCATTTTAATTAAGATAAGTAATGGTAGGCAAGTAGAGGGCATGAGAAGCGAGTTGAAGAGATGCAGGAGAGTGAAACAGAAGAGAGAATGGTTATACATTCCTTTATTGTTGAATGGATGGAGATCTTAAATTCACTCTTTTTAAAAGCTGACTTTCGATCAAAACATGTACATATGCACACTCACACAAAATTTACTTATCTTGTAGATAATCACCAAAAACTTAGAAGAAATCTCTCCACAGAGACCACACTTTAGAAACTTCAGTATTAGACTGTAACTTACTTAAGGGCAGAAAATGTGTCCTATTATCCTAACGTATATTTGTATACCCTTTGTCCCAAGTATCGTTCCTGGCACGTTGTACTGATTCAGTAACATTTTAAGGAAAAGTAAGTGGGTGAACTAATACATAAATCAGAAAGAAAGAAAAAAAGAGGATGGCAGTTTTTCAGTAATGTATGGTCTCATTTAGGGGAGAAAAATCTGTTTACACTGAAAATTAGAAATAAGTATATGCAAACAAATGGTATACTGATTTAAATGGGATGAAATTAGACAGAATTGCTTAAAATGAGTTTAATTATATAAACAAAGTTGCCACACAAACAAATGGGAAAAATATTATTTAATTTGAGTTGTGGTATTACATAAAAGGATATTCTTTTATTATTATACACAAAAATAAGATGCCTATTTTACAATAATGTGATATTAAGTATGATTATAGGTTCTGCAAATGACAGGACACAAGACAAAGACTCTAGGATAGATGAAAGGCAGACTTGTTACTTACAGCTCCAAACAAGAAAAAGCTAACTGGCAGGGCCACCCAGCGAACTCACCTGAATACAAGGTCACAGCAAGCTGGACTTGTAGGAGACAGGGTATATACTGTAAACAAGGTGGGGTTACCTAGGTTTTGAGGGCTTCTTGGGGAATGGGTATTTTGAATAATTACATGAGCTCTGGGACATAGAGGTTGCCCCTAGTTGCTTGGTACCCAGGCCTTGGGCAATCAGGGTGGGTACACAGTGGTCCTGGAGCGTGAGAACCAGATAAGGAAAGTGGTTGGGGTGTAGACTTAAACAGTTTTTCAAGAAAGGGAACAGACAGGTCCAGATAACTGGGTTAAGACAGCATTCAAAGGTGGAGAGGGATGTATATTAAAATGTCACAGAATTAAAATAAATTCCAAGATAATCAACTGCTGCCTTTTCAATATAGCTCTTCATTCAAGATGGTAAGGACCAAAAAAAAAAAAAAAAAAAATCCAGCTCTGTGTGAGTGGAAACTCAGGTAATAAGGAAAAAGGCACCAAAGAAGATACGAGAAATGACGTGAGAAGGTAAAATTCATCATGGTTTAACCAGCCTCAGAAAGACTATTTTAAAATGCAGGCTTTTACTTGACACTGGCTGGCCGTTTTTCTGAGGAGTGGCATTTAGAAACCCATTGAAGTTTAAGACATCCTCTGAAGGTGAGAAGCACCTTTTATTCTTTATTACTTATTTTACCTTCATTCCTCGTCACGCTCACACATGTATTAGCAGGACTGGGATGATACTTTGCAAGGTTTCTAGCAGCCACACATCCTTTGTGGGTAGATAGAGAAGGATTATTGAAGCTCAATCACTAAATTCACACAGCTTTCTGTATTACAGAGCCAAAACAGGGAAAATTTGGCTTAATTTTCTTGCTTACTAAAATTCATTTTCTTTCTTTTTTTTTTTTTTTTGGTGGCCACATTTAAGACAAAGATGTATTCCTAGACATGGCTTATAATTGAAAACTTGCATTATTTAAAACTGAGCCTGATATTTACTCTAAGCTTGTATTTAACATCTAAAATGGTGCTACAATGTGACAAGGGCATAAACACACTAGGCCAGTTAATTGTGCATAAAATGTGAACTGTTCTATATAGGTGGATCTTAGTTACCTAGTGCTGCCGTAACAAAAAGACCACAAATGGGTGGCTTTAAAGAAGAGAAATGTATTATCTCCTAGGTTAATCCTTCAATGCTGGTAGCCTGGGTGTTTCTTGGCATTGCTTGGCTTGTCCACAGTTCCTCACAGGCCTTTTTGCCTGTGTTTAACTCTTTCCCTGTTTTCCCTTTTTATACAACACCCTTCAGAAGGAATTAGATTTACCAACCCTACTCCGGTATGATCTCTTTAACATAACCAAAGAAAAACCCTTATTTCCAAACAGGTTCCCATTCACAGGTACAGGGGTTAGGATTTCAATATGTGCTTTAGGGGACATGATTTAATCCATAAGAAGATGCATTTCCATGTTTAAAACAATCTCATATATTTGTAAACTGGGAGGTTGTAATGCTTTGATTAAAACTTCACATCATCAAGACAGAGAATGATGATGTCTACTGGGACAAGGGCCATTTCTTATTCATCTTATTCTAAGCACCAAACACTCAATAATACAGTCATTACTTTAATCATATACTCATTTAACAAACATAGCATTTCTACTCTGTCAGATACTGTTGTAGATGTGGTAGGGGCAGGCTAGGGAGAACTATAAAGATAAACATGATTTTACCCTTGTTGTTGTTGTTGCTGTTAGGTGCTGTCCAGGCCCTAAGTATAACAGAACAAAATATTGCCTAGTCCTGTGCCATCCTCACAATCCTTACTAAGTTTGAGCCCATTATTGCAGTCACTGTGTAAATCCATCTCTTTGATAGTCTTCCTCTTTTTCACTGACCCTCTGCTTTACTAAGCATGAAGTCCTTCTCCAGGGCTTGTCCCTCCTAATAACACGTTCAAAGTACATGAGAAGAAGTCTAGTTATCCTTGCTTCTAAGGAGCACTCTAGCTCTACTTCTTCCAATAGAGATTTGTTTGCTCTTCTGGCACTCCAAGGTATATTCAATATTCTGTGCCAACACCATAATTCAAAGGCATCAATTCTTCTTCAGTCTCCCTTATTCATTGTCCAGCTTCCACATCCATACGAGGTGATTGAAAATACTGTGACTTGGGTCAGGCACACCTTAGTCCTTAAAGTGACATCTTTGCTTTCTAAGACTTTAAAGAGATCTTTTGCAAAAGATTTGCCCAATGCAATGTGTCCTTTGAGTTTTTGACTGCTGCTTCCATGGGCACTGATTGTGGATCCAAGTAAAATGAAACACTTGACAACTTCAATCTTTTTCTCCATTTGTTACAATGTTGCTTATGGGTCCAGTTGTGAGGATTTTTGTTTTATGTTGAGATGTAATCTACACTGAAGGCTGTGGTCTTTGATCTTCATCAGTAAGTGCTTCAAGTCCTCTTCACTTTCAGCAAGCAAGGTTATCATCTGCATGTTACAGGTTGTTAATGAGTCTTCCTCCAATCCTGATGCCCTGATCTTCTTCATACAGTTCAGCTTCTCGGATTATTTGCTCAGCATACTGATTGAATAAGGATGGTGGAAGGACACATACCTTTCCTGACTTTATACTGGTCAGTATTCCCTTGTAAGGTTCAAATGACTGCCTCTTGGTCTAAGTACAGGTTCCTCATGAGCACAATTAAGTGTTCTGGAATTCCCATTCTTATAAATGTTATCCATAATTTGTTATGATCCACACAGTTGAATGCTTTTGCATAGTCGATAAAAAGTAGGTAAACATCTTTCTGGTATTCTCCGCTTTCAGCCAGGATCCATCTGACATCAGCAATATCTCTTGTATGCCCTTTTATGAATCCGGCTTGCATTTCTGGCAGTTCCCTGTCAATGTACTGCTGCAACTGCTTTTGAATGATCTTCAGCAAAATTTCACTTGAATGTGGCATCAACTATATTGTTTGATAATTTCCACATTCTGTTGGATCACCTTTCTTTGAAATGTGTTCAAATATGGATCT
Source organism: Dugong dugon (assembly GCA_030035585.1). NCBI lineage: Eukaryota > Metazoa > Chordata > Mammalia > Sirenia > Dugongidae > Dugong > Dugong dugon. Next base: position 111,941,695 of record CM057467.1, read on the forward strand.
CTTCCAGTCAGTTGGCCAGGTAGCCATCTTCCAAATTTCTGACATAGACGAATGAGCGCTTGCAGCACTGCATCTGTTTATTGAAACATCTCAGTTGGTATTCTGTCAATTCCTGGAGTCTTGTTTTTTGCCAATGCTTTCAGTGCAGCTTGGACCTCTTCCTTCAGTAACATTGGTTCTTGATCATATACTACCTCCTGAAATGGTTGAACGTTGACCAACTCCTTTTGGTAGAGTGACTCTGTATTCCTTCCATCTGCTTTTGATGCTTCCTGGATTGTTTAGAATTTTCCCCCTAGAATCCTTCAATATTGCAACTAGAGGTTTGATTTTTTTCTTCAGTTCTTTCAGCTTGAGAAATGCCGAGCATGTTCTTCTCTTTTGGTTTTCTATCTCAAGGTCTTTGTACATTTCATTATAATACTTTACTTTGTCTTCTCGAGCCACCATTGGAAATCTTCTGTTCAGCTCTTTTACTTCATCATTTCTTCCTTTCACATTAGCTACTTTACATTCAAGAGCAACTTTCAGAGTTTCTTCTGACATCTATTTTGGTCTTTTCTTTCTTTTTAATGACCTCTTGCTTTCTTCATCTATGATATCCTTAATGTCATTGCAAAACTTGTCTGGTGTTCAGTCATTAGTGTTCAATAAGTCAAATCTATTCTTGAGATGGTCTCTAAATTCAGGCGGGATATACTCAAGGTCGTACTTTGGCTCTTGTGGAATTGTTCTAATTTTCGTCAGCTTCAACTTGATCTTGCGTATGAGCAATTGATGGTCTGTTCCACAATCAGCCCCTTGCCTTGTTCTGACTGATGATATTGAGCTTTTCCATTGTTTCTTTCCACAGATGTAGTCGATTTGATTCCTGTGTATCTCATCTGGCAAGGTCCGTGTGTATAGTTCCTGTTTATGTTGGTGAAAAAAGTCATTGGTCTTGCAAAATTCTATCAAGTGATCTCCAATGTCGTTTCTATCACCAAGGCTATATTTTCCAACTGCCAATCCTTCCTTTTTGTTTCCAACTTTTGCATTTCAATTGCTAGCAATTATCAATGCATCTTGATTGCATGTTTGATCAATTTCAGACTGCAGAATTTGGTAAAAACTTTCAACTAATCTTTAATTAATCTTCCATTAAGTTATTTACCTAAATTTCTGTAACTACTAGGGATGGAGCAAGGCCTTGAATCCAGGTCCTGGAAGCTTCTTTTATTCCTCTTTGTGGAAGACAGGGTACCTTCTCTGCTACTTAAAATCAAATCTACCAGGGGTACATCCTCATCAAGTTCCTCCTAGAAAAACCAGTTCAATGAAAGGAATATTGCACTTAGATTTGAAAGATCTCAAGCTTTATCTGACTCTGCCACTGACTAGCAGTGTGCCTGTAGCCACATATTTGTGAGGAAATTTTTTCAAGTTTCTACTCCACTCCTCTCAGGTATTAGTCCTCTAACATTGTTATTTTTGTTGGGTGCCATCAAGTCAGTTCCAATTGATAGTGACCCTATGTACAAGAGAAGGAAACACTGTCTGATCATGCGCCATCCTCACAATCATTGCTATGTTTAAGCCTGTTGTTGCAACCACTGTGTCAATCCATCTGATTGAGTTCTTCCTCTTTTTTGCTGACCGTCTACTTTCCTTTAGCATAGAGAGAGGAAAAAGTAAGTTTTACTTTGGTTTTTTTGGGGGTTGTTTATTTACCAGTGTATTTTGGGGTAGTCTGTTCCTAAAATCTTTAGAAGGAGTTCTCTTTGGATCAGGACCTTACCTTTAACTCCTGGCCACTATTTCCTCAATAGCATTCAGAACTCTTCCCACTGGTGCCATTGGAGAGGTTATTATAGAGCAAGACACACTTTATTGTCCTTTATCTTTATTTTCCATTACATCATTATATAAAACATACAGGTATATAAGACTTAATTAAAGGCTTGGGTGAATGCAAAGTAATTACAGTGTAGGAGGAGAAAAATTGAAGATGTGTGCCACATAATAATTTTGTCAGAGTACAAGGGAGGTTTGCTCATGAGGTTAAGCTTCAAGGAGGTAAGGGAAAAGGTCAGTTTATAGCAAAACCTTGTTTTTTTCCTAATTTCTTTTATCCAGATATTTCCCTCTCCAAAATTTGTTCTGATGTTTTCCTATTTTACTAATCCCCTCTACCCAGAAATAGTTGGTTCATGCAGCTCCATATTTCTCCCTTCTCTTTATCATAGTATTTCAAAGGGCATTAACACACTATGGGTATGGAAAGAGAGCTTCAGAAGAGTAGATTTTCCTTTGAAAGAAAAGCATATTAATTACACTCTAAGAAGTATAAAATCCCCAAAAGCCAACTCATAGCCACTGTATAGGACAGAGTACAACTGCCCCCACAGGGTTTACAAGGCTGTCAATCTTTAGGGAAGCAGACTGTCATCTACGTCTCCCAAGGAGTGGCTGGTGAGTTTGAACTGCTGACCTTTCCGTCAGCAGCCAAGAGCTTAACCACTGCTCTACCATGGCTCCTTTTTCTAAGAAGTATAGGAAATATCTATTCTGCCCTGATTGGATGTCAAGAAATGATAAAAATGATCTCGGCATCTAGTAACCTTAGATTTTACAACTTCTCTACTTCACCTTCTTAAATGCTATTATTTATAATCTGAATATACCACAGTCATCACCAGCTTGTACATCTCAGGGAAACTTGATTATTCCAGTTAATGCTTGAGTCCACTGAATCAGTTTCTTATCTTTCAAACAGCAAAACCCAAATCTCCTCTCCTTCTGATCTCCCCTTGGAGATTTCCAAGGCAGAGATTTTGCCACTCACGCCATTACTGCTTGTGTCTCTTCTTCCCTAACACTCCGTTAGGTGTTGTTGACATTATTTTTCATCTTTGTCCACAGTTATTCTATTCATGGTCATTCAAGCTGCAGAAGACCACAGCACTCCTGATCATATCCTAAACTCTTTATTTTTCCTAAAGGTCATTGCCTGCACTTCTGCTGATTGCCTATTTAACGCTCTCAAGTAGCTCAGCTGGTAGTACTGAATCTACACCCAATGTGCTTTAAGGCATCTGCTCTTCCTGCAGCAAGTATTTGTACCTGTGTCATTACCTACCTCCCGTTCTTCAGTATTCACCTTTACCTGGCCAGTATGGTAATCCCTATCTTACTTACAGTTGTGCCCACAATACATTGGTTTAACACCTGATATCAGTAAAGTATGAGCTTCCACAGACAACTTATTGATGGTAGGAATCTCTTAACAGATTTTTTTGGGTCTTGATTGATAGTTTTATTTTTTCACCTTGTATCTTCCCATCCTATCTTTGAGCTTAAGGGGTGGGGGATAAATCAAGGTGATATACGTCACAACTTTTATTTATACCTAAGACCACTATTTTTTTTTTCTTTTTGTTATATTGTTATGAAAATGAGCCCAAAACATATGAATAAATCAAAAATACAGGTTACGTGCAGTAAAGGCCACTTGAGGAATACCAAGGGAGAATATCCTGAATTTAATTCAATGTTTATTATTTATTAAAATTATCAGAACTAATCAGGTTAACTGTAGATTTTTATCTATAAGAGGTGCCAATAACTTTGACCAGTAAAACAGATCATCATAAAGATTATGGTTTACTGACTAGTAAGATATTAATCAGTTTTGTATCAAACAAGTTTTTGCTTCTATGTGTACCTTAGAACTTCCCATGGAAAGCACTGCACTTGATAGTCTTAATTATTGCTGTTTCAATGAATAGGCTATTAGAATAGGCTTCCAAAACATGATTTGTTATGATGACTAAATACTTGGTAACAGATACTGTGATGGTTGCACAACATGATTAATGTAATTAATGTCACTGATTTGTGCATGTAAAAACATGTTGAATTGGCAAATGATGTGTTGTTATATGTATTACATTGTTGTTGTTGTTGTTGTTGTTAGGTGTCTTCCGGTCAGTTCCAACTCATAGTGACCCTATGTAAAACAGAGGGAAACACTGCCTGGTCCTGGACCATCCTTATAATTGTTGCTATGTTTGAGCTCATTGTTGCCACTGTATCAGTCCATCTCATAGAAGGTCTTCCTCTTTTTTACTGACCCTCTGCCTTGCCAAGAGTGATGTCCTTCTCCAGGGACTGGTCCCTCCTGATAACATATTCAAAGTAATTGAGATGAAGTCTCACCATCCTCACTTTTAAGGAGCACTCTAGCTGTACTTCTTCCAAGACAGATTTGTTAGTTCTTCTGGCAGTCCATGGTATATTCAATATTCTTCACTAACATTGTAATTCAAAGGCATCAACTCTTCTTCAGTCTTCTTTATTCATCATCCAGCTTTCACATGCATACAAGGTGATTGAAAATACTATCGTTTACAACAGGTTCATCTTAATGCTCAAAGTGATATCTTTGCTATTCAACACTTTAAAGAGGTCTTTTGCAGCAGATTTGCCCAATGCAATATATTGTTTGATTTCTTGACTGCTGCTTCCATGAGCATTGATTGTGGCTCCAAGTAAAATGAAACACTTGACAACTTCAATCTTTTCTCCATTTGTCATTATGATGCATACTGGTCCAGTTGTGAGGATTTTTGTTTTCTTTATGTTAAGGTGTAATCCATACTGAAGGCTGTGGTCTTTGATCTTCATCAGTAAGTGCTTCAAACCCTCTTCACTTTCAGCAAGCAAGGTTGTGTCATCTGCATATCATAGGTTGTAAATGAGTTTTCCTTGAATCCTGATGCCTCGTTCTTCTTCATATAGGCCAGCTTCTCCGATTATTTGCTCAGCATATACATTGAGTAAGTATGCAGAATGGATACCACCCTGAAACACAACTTTCCTGATTTTAAACCATGCAGTATCCCCTTGTTTTGCTTGAACAACTGCCTCTTGGTCTGTGTACAGTTTTTTCATGAGTACAATGAAGTGTTCTGGAATTTTCATTCTTCACGATGTTATCCATAATTTGTTATGATTCACACAGTCAAATGCCTTTGCACAGTCAATAAAACACAAGTAAACATCTTTCTAGAATTCTCTACTTTCAGCCAAGATCCATCTGATATCAGCAATGACATTCCTTGTTCCATACCCTCTTCCAAATCCGGTTTGAATTTCTGGAAGTTGCCTGTAGATGAACTGCTGCAACTCTTTTGAATGATCTTCAACAAAATTTTACTTGTGTGTGATATTAACAATATTATTTGATGATTTCCGTATTCTGCTGAATCACCTTTCTTTGGAACGAGCACAAATATGGATCTTTTCCAGTCAATGGGCCAGGTAGTTATCTTCCAAATTTCTGGCATAGATGAGTGAGCACCTCCAGCGCTGCATCGATTTTTTGAAATATCTCAAGTGATATTCTATCAATTGCTGGAGCCTTATTTTCCCTCCAATGCCTTCAGTGCAGTTTGGACTTCTTCCTTCAGTACCCTTGGTTCTTCATCATATGCTACCTCCTGAAATGGTTGAACATCAACCAATTATTTTTGGTACTGTGATTTTGTGTATTCCTTCCATCTTATATCTTACATAGACAGATAGCTATCAAAAAAATTAACCCTCTTCATCCTCCCTCACAAAAAAAAAAAAAAGAGGCTTCTAAAATAAAAGTGCTGAGTAAACATTTATACAGTATCAGTGGACTAAGTTAAGATTCTTTTCAGTCTGGAAGCCGACCTACATCATGAAAGCAGATTGCTTACCCAATACCCATAATTATGAAAATTAATTACATATGACTTGAATGAAACAATGAAAGAAGTTTAATTAAGGTCATTTTTTGGGATTATTGTTGGCATTTTATTGTTCTAATTTTATGTATATATGAGGAAGTCATTTTTATTTAACTTTTAATATAGTAGGCTATGCTTTTGAAAACTGAAATGAACCATTTTTAATGATATTTGCTTTTCAATAACTCTTCAGAATTCAAAGAGAAATATTTTACTGAATCATCTTATATTTTCACAACAATATAGTTGTTCACATTAGTTCAATGAGAATTTATCTTCCCTTTGACCAAAATATGTAACTGGTTGACCTGATTTATAGTTTGACAAATTGATTGTACAACCAACACCATATATGGAATGTCATATTTGGGAATAAATCTCGATTAATAAGGTATGACAAGTCTTCTATTAAGAAGTGACAATATTCCAGCCAACATAAAGTAACAGGGACAGAGTTTACTCTTTGGCCTAAAACAAATGAACAAAAAACAAACACAAAGTATATGAAACAGTGGTTGTCCAGACCCTGGACATGAGGCAATTTTGATGCAAACTAATACCCAGTAATGGACTATCTCTTGCTGCAATTTTTTCATCTTCTACTTCGTCATTCATTTTGTAATTGCTTCTAAAACTAGCCTGTCTCGGTCTAGACCTGATTTCTAGAAATTCAGTTTAACATCTACTGGGCTTGTATCTTTGGTACTTTTACTTGTTGAGGGGGCAGTGGTGCAAATTTGACTATGACTGAGTAAAATATATTTGAATAAAGTCCAGTAGAGAATAAAGGAATAATAATAATCAATAAAAACATTAAAAGTGAAATAAGTATATTTTTTCAGGTAAGTGTAAATACTTAATAGATATTATTATTTCCCAGGCATCATTCCAATGTAAATAAGTAGACACAGAAAGAGAGAGATTGTGTCTTAGTTACCTAGTGATGGTATGGCAAATCACAAAATGGATGACAACCAAACAATGCTGAGAATCATCGTGTCTTAGCCGAAAGTCTTAGGCTGAGTTTTCTAGGGAAGCAAAACCAGTAAAGTGTATAAATATATATATAGAGAGAGATTTATGTCAAGGAAATGGCTCCCGCAGCTCTAGTTGCTGTAACATCCCAAGTTCGTGGGTAAGGAAAGAGGCATCCACCCACACTTGATGAAGGCCACACGCCAAAGGAAATTACCCTTCAATTGATTGGTTACTCGCAGCAGATCCCATCGTGGGGGTGATCACGTATCAAATCTCAACAGAGAAGTGATCACAACATTATGTGACTGCCAAAACACTGAAAATCATGGTCCAGCCAAGTTGACACACAATCTTAACCACCACAGTCCGCCCCTTGTCAACTTGGCACCTGTACACATCTCCTTAAACCATACATAATCTCTGAATAAAGACACTTATAAAGTCATTCTTGGGCCTAACATCATACAATGAACACATATAGAACCAAAAACACTATAGCCCTGTTTATGTCTTATATTTTATAAGTGAAGAAAACAAAAATATTTGATGCACACATACAAAGCAGAAATACTCATAAAAATTACATTGCTGCAACTGGTCACACGGCCATAACTGGAATTTAGAACTACCTTCTTCCACCACTTATTCTGTATTCCCTTTGCCATTAGTAGTCATGTCAGAATTGAGTTCTGTAATTTTCCATTGAGTTTAATCACAGGGAATGGTAGTACTAAGAGACACTCTAAGGAGCACCTACATTCCAGACATATTCTTCTTTACCTCTATTATGTAAAATCAATCTAATTTCCTCTTGGTAATCAGGATTAATCTCACCAGCCAGTATGGTAATTCCCTTCTTTGCCTCTTGATCCAGAGACATAAGGAGCCCAAATTCCCATTTCCACCCCTTGTTTCCTGGACCCATGGATCCTGGCTGTGGGGGATTCAGCACCATATATTGAATGCTGCTTTACAGCATATACAGCCTCCAGAAGAACATTGTCCCAAACCTGCAAGGTATTGCCACCCATCTGGTGCCATAATTGTGTGTTTAGGAGCCATTCCATTGTTCTATCAAGCCATCTGCTTCAGGATGATGGGGAACATGGTAAGACCAGCGAATTCCATGAGCATGGGCCTGTTGCCACACTTAATTTGCTGTGAAGTAAGTCCCTTGATCCAAGGCAGTGCTATATGGGATACCGTGATGTTGGATAAGGCATTCTGTAAGTCCATGCATGGTAGTTTTGGTGGAAGCATTGTACACAGGGAAGGAAAATCCATATCCAGAGCAAGTGTTTATTTCAAGAAGAACAAAACACTACCCTTTGCATGATGGAAGTGGTCCAGTGTAATCAACTTGCCACCAGGTTGTTGACTGATCACTTCGAGGGATGATACTATATCGGGGACTCAGTATTGGTCTCTGCTGCTGGCAGATTGGGCACTCAGCAGTGGCTGTAGCCAAGTCAGCCTTGGTAAGTGGAAGTCCATGTTGCTGGGCCCACGTATAACCTCCATTCCTGCCACCACGGCCACTTTGTTCATGAGCCCATTAAGCAATGACAGGAGCAGCTGAGGAAAGAGGATGACTAGTTTCTGCAGAACGCGTCATCCTATCCACTTGATTGTTAAAATCCTCCTCTGCTGAGGTCACTTTTTGGTGAGCGTTCACATAAGACACAAATATCTTCACTTCTTTGGCTCATTAAGAGAGGTCTATCCACATACCTCTTTTCCATAAATCTTTGTCTCCAATTTTCCAATCACGTTGCTTCCAAGTCCCTGACCATTCAGCCAAACCACTGGCCACCGCCTATGAATCAGTATACAATGACACATCTGGCTATTTCTCCTTCCAAGCAAAGTGAACAACCAGGTTCTTTGCTCAACATTCTTCCCATTGGGAGAATTTCCCTTTACCACTGCCCTTCAGGGAGGTCCCAGAAAGGGGTTGTAGTGCTGCAGTGGTCCATTTTCGAATGGTGCCTGCATATGACACAGAACCATCTGTAAACCAGGCATGAGTTTTCTCTTTCTCAGTGAACTGATCATAAGGAACTCCCCATGAGGTCATAGATTCAGACTGGAAAATAGAAGGTAATGTGACAGTAGTGGAGACCATAGGCATTTGGGTCACTTCCTCACACAACTTAATTTGTGCCTTCAGGACCTGCTCAGACCTGATCTTGTATATACTACTTCCTTTTAATGACGGAATGCTGCTGTGCACGTCCAACTTTATAGCTATGTAGGTCAGACAAAATTTAGTTTTTGATGGGCAACAAAAGCCACATGGTGACTTGGTGGCCCATGATTAAGCATTCAGGCTCTACTAAGGCCCAGTAACAAGTGAAAAGCTGTTTCTCCAAAGAAGGTTATTTATCTGCAGAGGATGGCATGGATTTGCTCCAAATTCCAAATGGTCTCAGGTGTGATTCACCAATAGGGGCCTGCCAAAGACTCCAAATAGCATCTCTATCTGCCACTAACACTTCAAGCACCATTGGATCAACTGGATCATATTACCCAAGTGGCAGAGTGGCTTTCATGACACCCTAAACCTGTTGTAGAGCCTTCTCTTATTCTATCCCCACTCAAAAATAACAGCTTTTCGAGTCACTTGATAAATAAACTGGATTACCACACCCAAATGAGGGACATGTTGCCTCCAAAATCCAAGGAGGCCCAACAGGTGTTGTGTCTCCTTTTTAGTTGTAGGAGGGGCCAGATGCAATAACTTCTTCTTCATGTTAGAAGGAGTATCTTGACATGCCCCACGACACAAGACTCCTAGAAATTTCATTGAGGAGAAAGGTGTATGAATTTTTATCAGATTAATTTCACACCCTCTAGCATGTAAACGTTTGACCAATAAGTTCAGGGTCATTGACAGTTCTTCCTTACTAGATCCAATCAGCATAATGTCATCAGCATAATAGATCAATGTGATGTCTTGTGGAAGGGAAAGGCAATCAAGGTCCCTGTAGAATAAATTTTGACATAGGGCTGGAGGGTTAATATACCCCTGAGGTAGGACACTGAAGGTGTATTGCTGGATTTCAGCAGAAGGCAAACTGCTTCTGGTGGTCTAATATAAAGGAAGCAGAAATCCTCACAACTGGACCAATAAGCAATATCATGATAAACAGAGAAAAGATTGAAGTTGTCAAGGATTTCATTTTACTTGGATCCACAATCAACTCTCATGGAAACAGGAGTCAAGAAATCAAAGGACACATTATGTTGGACATATCTGCTGCAAAAGACCTCTCTGAAGTTTTGAAAAGCAAGTATATCACTTTGAAGGCTAAGGTTCACCTGACCCAAGCCATGATGTTTTCAATTGCCTCTTATGTATGTGAAAGCTGGATAATGAATGAGGAAGATCAAAGAAGAATTGATGCCTTTGAATTATGGTCTTGGACAATAATATTGAATATACTGTGGACTGCCAGAAAAACAAACAAGTCTGTCTTGGAAGAAGAACAGCCAGAGTGCTCCTTGGAAGTGAGGATGGCAAGACTTCATCTCATGTACTTTAGACATGTTATCAGAAGGAGCAGTCCCTGAAGAAGAACATCATGCTTGGTAAGGTATAGGATCAGTGAAAAAGAGGAAGACCTTTGACAAGATGGATTGACACAGTGGCTGCAACAATGGGCTCAAACATAGCAACGATTTTGAAGATGGTGCAGGACTGAGCAGTGTTTCATTTTATTGTACATAAGGTCACTATGAGTCAGAACCAACTCGATGTCACCTAAAAACAGCATAATATATAAAGCTATACAAGAAGTTAAAATTATTCGTTGAAATCTAAGATCATTACTCAATTATCTGGAAATTATAAATAACAATGAAACAAAAGTGATGTAAAAATTCTAGAGATAAAGTAATAATGAGTCAGAGTAAGAAACTGCCACTCTTAAACAAAAATATATGTAGTAATATTTTTTATGATAACTTCAACCCTTAAGCTCCCATACAACTTACACTAAAGTTACCAAAAAAAAGCAACCACTGCGAAGAAAGATAGTAGTATACATGTGATTCAATGAATTTTAACAGAAAGGTGACAGTCTTCCATCGGTAATCACTTTTGAGGCTGTCATAATTATTGGCAGAATAAAGGAGTATAATTTAGAACTGTGATGTGGTTATTATTTTTTAATTGCTCTGATTTTACTTGTAGAACACTGGAAGCATTGCAATAATCTCCTCCTTTGTTCTTTGTGGTGTTGTCTGAAAATTAACATTGCCTCTCATATAAGCAAATGTTTTGTATTTCTAAAGAAATTTGAGCTTTGTCAAAGCTAGGTTTAGATCATGCCTTATCAATTTTCTAGCCCACTTTCTAGATCAAAGCAGCTTGGATGAAATAGGAATATAGTTTAGTCCTTTTTGAAGCAGGTTTGAGGCATGTTCCTAGTTCAAAAACTGGCACTTCTCAATTGAATATGTCCTTTTATTTAAAAAAAAAAAAACTTTTATTTACAATAAGGAAGGAAATTAAACTGAATGACATGTTTCCTCACAAATTAAATTAAAATATTGTTTACTTTATCTTTTCCTAAGAGAAAGTATTGAAGTACAAAAAAAAAAAAAAGATAATGTTCTGAAAATCTAAGATTAGTTAATAAATTATCTGATCTAAAGGAGAAAAAAAAATAGCCGTGTTTTGGCAACCACTAGGTACAAGGTAAAGTGATACTTGTTTTATCTAGTTTAATATTCACAACACTACTAAACCAATTGCCTTTGAATAAATTCCAACTCATGGTGACTCCATATGTGTCAGAGTAGAACTACTCCATAGGGTTTTCAATGACTGAATTTTCAAAAGTAGATTACCAGGCCTTTCTTCTGAGGTGCCTCTAGGTATACTAAAACCACTAACCCTTTAGTGATCAGCTGAGTGCATTAACTATTGGCATCACCCAGAGACACCATAACTATCCTAGGGGATGGTTATCAAAAAAATGAGAAAACTGAGTTAGGCTAAGTATTAAGATAAGATCACATAGATAATTAAGAAATCAACCCAAGATATTTTTGACAAATCCATACTCACTATACTCAATCCTACTGCCTTCTGTGCTGTATTAGTCAAAAGATAAAAATACTAGTCTCTATTTCAGTAATAAAATCAACCTAAAAATCTCTGTGGTTTATCGCAGTAAAATTTATTTCTCGCTTATCATATTTTTTGCAAATAATGCTCCCACCCCCCATAAAACACGTGGCATAGCACACTTATAAAAATAGCATGGGGGGTTTTGGGTTGGCAAAAAAAAAGTGTAGCATGCACATTATTTGCATAAAAATATGGTACACTGCATGCCCACCAATGCTTAGATAGCAATAGACAAGATCCTTGGACTCAAGAAGCTGAAACTCTAGTGGTAGATACATACAGTGAATGAATAAATGAATGAGATAATTTATAAAAAAAAAACTTCTTAACTCTCAGTCCAACAGTTCCTCAAGTACTTTCTCTAGACAGCTTGACTTATGCCTTTTTCAGTCTGCAGTAAATTTAAACATACAAACAAATCTTATTCTAGGACATTTCTTGCTGTCCTTCTTTAAAATACTTTAAATACCAAATTTCATGAAAACCGTAGTTTTCCCAAGTATCTGTCATTTTGTAGCACAGAGGTGTCTTGCATGTTGCTGTGATGCTGGAAGCTCTGCTACCGGTATTTCAGATACCAGCAGGGTAACCCATGGTGGACATGGTTCAGCAGCATATCCAGACTGCGACAGACTAGCAAGAAGGATACAGTGGTCTACTTCTGAAAACACTGGCCAGTGAAAGCCTTATAAATAGCAGCTGAACATTGTCTGGTATAGTCCCAGAAAATGATCCCCTCAGGTTGGAAGGCGCTCAAAATACGACTGGGAACGAGTTACCTCCTCAAAGTAGAGTCGACCTTAATGACAAGGATAAAGTCAAGCTTTCAGGCCTTCATTTGCTGAGGTGGCACGATTCCAAATTTGAAGAAAGAGCTGCAAATATCCATCAATAATTGGAACGTGGAATGCACAAAGTATGAATATATGCAATGGGAAATTGTCAAAAATGAAATGGAACACATAAACATCGATATCCTAGGCATTAGTGAGCTGAAATGGACTGGTATTGGCCATTTTGAATTGGACAACCATATGGTCTACTATGCCGGGAATGACAAATTGAAGAGGAAAGACATATTCATCGTCAAAAAGAACATTTCAAGATCTATCCTGAAGTACAATGTTGTCAGTGATAGAAAAATATTCATATGCCTACAAGGAAGAACAGTTAATACAACTATTATTCAAATTTACACAGCAACCAGTAATGCCAAAGATGAGGGAACTGAAGATTTTTACAAACTTCTGCAGTATGAAATTGATCAAACTGCAATCAAGATGCGTTGACAATTACTAGTGACTGGAATTCGAAAGTTGGATACAAAGAAGAAGGATTGGTAGTTGGAAAATATAGCCTTGGTGATAAAAATGATGCCGGAGATGGCATGATAGAATTTGGCAAGACCAACGACTTTTACATTGCAAATACTTAAAAAAAAAAAAAAATAAGCGGCACCTATATGCGTGGACCTTGTCAGATGAAATACATAGGAATCAAATCGACTACATCTATGGAAAGAGAATATGGAAAAGCTCAATATCATCAGTCAGAACAAAGCAAGGGTCTGATTGCAGAACAAAACATCAACTGCTAGTATGTAAGTTCAAGTTGAAGCTGAATAAAATTAGAACAAGTCCATGAGAGCCAAAGTACAAACTTGAGTATAACCCAGGCAAATTTAGAGACCATCTCAAGAATATATTTGATGCAGAGAACACAAATGACTGAAGACAAGGCAAGTTGTGGAATGACATAAAGGACATAATACATGAAGAAAGCAAAAGCTCATTAAAAAGACAGGAAAGAAAGAAAAGACCTAAATGGATGTCAGAAGAGACTCTAAAACCTTCACTTGAGCATAGAGTAGCTAAAGTGAACGGAGGAAAGATGAAGTAAAAGAGCTGAACAGAAGATTTCAAAGGGTGGCTAGAAAAGACAAAGCAAAGTATTATAACAAAATGTGCAAAGATGTGAAGTTAGAAAACCAAAGGGGAATAATATGCTCAGCTTTTCTCAAGCTGAAAGAACTGAAGAGAAAATTCAAGCCTCGAGTTGCAATTCTGAAGGATTCTATGGGCAAAATATTGAACAACCCAGGAAGTATCAAAAGAAGATGGAAGGAATACACAGAGTCACTCTACCAAAAAGAGTTAGTCATAATTCAACCATTTCAGGAGGTAGCATATGATCAAGAACTGATGGTACTTAAGGAAGAAAACCAAGCTTCGCTGAAGGAAATGGAGAAGGGAATTGAGGGAGTACCAACTGAGATGTTTCAACAAATGGATGCTGCTCTGGAGGCGCTCACTCATCTATGTCAAGATATTTGGAAGATAGCTTCCTGGCCAACCAACTGAAAGAGATCCTTATTTGTACCCATTCCAAAGAAAAATGATCCAAAAGAATACAGAAATTATCTAATACTATCGTTAATATCACACACAAGTAAAATTTTGCTGAAGATAATTAAAAAATGATTGCAGCAGTACAGCAACAGGGAACTGCAGGATTCAGAAGAGGATGTGGAACGAGAGTTATCATTGCTGATATTGGATAGATCTTGGCTAAAAGCAGAGAATACCAGAAAGATGTTTACCTGTGTTTTATTGACTATGCGAATACATTTGACTGTGTAGATAACAACAAATTATGGATAACATTACAAAGGATGGGAATTCCGGAACACTTCATTTTGCTCATCAGGAATTTATACATAGACCAAGAGGCAGTCATTCAAACAGAACAAGGGGATACTGTGTGGTTTAATGTCAGGAAAGTTGTGCATCAGAGTTGTATCCTTTCTCCATACTTATTCAATCTCTATACTGAGCAAATAATCTGAGAAGCTGGCTATATGGAGGAAGACTCATTAACAACCTGCCATATGCAGATGACGCAACATTGCTTGCTGAAAGTGAAGAAGACTTGAAGCACTTACTGATGAAGATCAAAGACTATAGCCTTCAGTATGGATTACACCTCAACATAAAGAAAACAAAAATTCTCACAACTGGACCAATATGCATCATCATGACAAATGGAGAAAAGATTGAAGTTGTCAAGTGTTTCATTTTACTTAGATCCACAATCAAAGTCCATGGGAGCACCAGTCAGGAAATCAAATTATGTGTTGCACTGGGCAAATCTCCTGCAAAAGAACTCTTTAAAGTGTTGAAAAACAAAGATGTCAGTTTTATGATTCAGGTGAGCCTGCCCAACACCATGGTATTTTCAATAGCCTCATATGCATGTGAAAGCTGAACAATGTATGAGGAAGACTCAAGAAGAACTGTTGCCTTTGAATTACAGTGTTTGTGAACAATGTTGACTATACCATAGACTTCCAGAAGAATGAACAAATCTGTCCTGGAAGAAGTACAGCCAGAATGCTCCTTAGAAGTGAGGATGACATGACAAAACTTCCTCTCATATAATTTGGAAAGATTATCAGGAGAGACCAGTCCCTAGAGAAGGACATCGTGCTTGATAGAGCAGAGGGTCAGCAAAAAACAGGAAGTCCCTCAAGGAGATGGATTGACACAGTGGCTGCAACAATAGGCTCAAACATAACAAGGATTGGGAGGATGGCACAGGACTGAGCAGCGATGTGTACATAGGGTCGCTATGAGTCAGAACCAACTTGATGGCACCTAACAACAATAGTTTTCTAGAATATAGATGCATTTCTCATATACGGATTACATTTTTCTGAGAGGATTGTTTTCCCTCAGAGCCTTTTTTATTTATTTCATTTTATCATATTTAGCAAGATCTACTCAGTGTGCAAGGATGGCAAGACTATGTTTCACATATTTTGGACATGTTATCAAGAGGGATCAGTCCCTGGAGAAGGACATCATGCTTGGTAAAGTAGACAGTGAAAAAGAGGAAGATCCTCAAGGCGATAGATTGAGACAGTGGCTGAAAGGATGGGCTCAAGCATAACAACAATTGTGAGGATGGTCCAGGACCAGGCAATGTTTTGTTCTGTTGTACATAGGGTCAGGAACTGACTCGATGGCACCTAACAACAACAAAACTCCATGTGTGTATAATTTTTCTGTGTTCAAACCACATGGTTGCCCCCTACCTGAAATCTTGAGATCTAGTGAAGAATGACAATCCCAGGCTATAGATGGCTGGGTGATGTAAACAATTAACTTGTTCGGCTACTAAGGGAAAGATTGGATGTTCGAGTCCACAGAGAGTCACCTCAGGAGAAAGGCGTGGCAATTTAGTTCTGAAAATTTAACAACTGAAACCCTATAGAGTACAGTTCTACTCTGACACACATCGGGTCACCATGAGTTGGAATTGACTTTATGGCAACTGGTAATAGATTGACTTGCATGATTTGCTATTTGCTCAGTTATCCAACGTCCTACAAAGAACACTATATTAGTGTTCAGTGATTTTGATACAGAGTTCAATCTTTTTTCATTCCCTTTCCCCTAAGCCTGTTGCCGTTGAGTTGATTCTGACTCATAGTGACCCTATGCACCATCCACACAATTGCTGCTATGTTTGAACCCATTGTTGCAGCCACTGTGTCAATCCATCTCCTTGAGAGTCTTCCTCTTTTTCGCTGACCCTCTACCTTACCTTACCATGATGTCCTTCTCCAGGGACATGTTCCTCCTGATAACATGTCCAAAATACGTGAGACAAAGTCTTGCCTTCTTTACTTCCAAGGATCATTCTGGCTGTACTTCTTCCAAGACAGACTTGTTTGTTTTTTTGGCAGTCCATGGTATATTCAATATTCTTTGCAAACCCCGTAATTCAAAGGCATGAATTCATTTCTGGTCTACTGAGCAGTAGTGGCTCATAAAGAGAAGAATATCTTCAGATATCTATCTATCTATCTATATATATAATCAGAAATAATTATACATTATTATCTCTAGTATAAAATTACCCATTAATAGAAAAAGAAACTCTTTCCTCACCCAAAAGATAAAAACAAAGAGGATACTGAAGTCCACTCTGATGCATAGTGAAGTGTTATTTTTTCTAAGTTCCTCATAAAAAAGAACCATGCACTTATTTTCATCATTTTCCTTTTAACCCATTCATAACATGGCTATTTATTAAATTAGCATTGATTGATTGCTTATGGGAACATCTGCTGTTTTTCCTTGCTGCATTATCTACTCCCTTTTGCTTTGTAGACAGCATATTGATTTTCCTTTGAGAAAATCACCCCTCATTTTACTTTAAAAACAGTGATTTAGGAGGTCTTGACCCCATCTCCTACCACCAGAGTGGGCCCTTGGTTTTGATTTTCCACTCGGCGTATTTTATTTCTCCTGGTCAACGTGTTTGGTGGAAAGATGGCTCTCGGTTTCAAATTGCTTATGGTTCAATAGTAGAATTTTTAATCACATGAGGCAATAAATTTCTGTTATTTCTCTTAAGTCTTTTTGAGCTTCCTGTCATCTGCAACCCAAAGATTTCTGATCAATAAAAGTGCTTATTATGTGACAGACATCATAGTAATTTTTTTCTGCATCCCTTTGTTCATATTAGTTTTCAAGGTTATGTATATGTAGTTTCACAAAGTGGGATCATCTACTACTCCTGAGTAAAACAAGCTAAAATATTGTGCAGTTTGACATATATTTTAATACACTTTTAGTTTATCTGCTCTTTGCCATAATCAAAATTATTTCATAATGACATCAGCTATTCTATAAAATGATATGAAATCATTTCTTTGGGGACACAGTCCAGTCGGAAAAGTTTTGCAAGCATAAATGTATTATCTTTGCCTTCTGCTTCCTGACTTTAGTCCCTCTCCACCATTCATCTCCCATTCCTCACCCCACTTTTTATCCTGGGTTGGTCAATGAGAATCTATTAGGGTTCTGTGGTTTGGTTCATACAGTGTTTATATTTATTGTCAAGTAATGTCAGGGATTTTATTTCACTCACAAATTAAAAAGTCCTCATTTTTAGTAAAAGTTAAGCACTACCAGAAGTATTATAATGCTTTCTAATTATCCTATGGAGAATTTCAGGGAGTAAGGAGTTGGAATTGAAGTGACAGACAGACAAGACCAAAACCCTATGTGACCAAAGGAATTTTTTATCTACTGCAACTGCTTTCAGATCCCACACTGACTGGAGATAAAATTCATGTAAATCTGCAGTAATGACAGGGGATAAAGATGAGGAAGAGGGCTTGGCATTCATATTGCTTTCAGGCCACTTCTCTGGATACAAAAAGATTATAGACACGTGCTTGCACTGTGGTGTCTCCATTTATTTCAGAGGAAGCATTATCTACTTCATTGTGCTTACTCCCATAATGACTATTTCCTATTTTTGACTGAATGGATGTCTCGAGTATTGCAAGGAGCTTAACATTTGTTATCGTCTTCAAAATCTTGAAAACTTTTCATGCTCTTCCTCTCTCCATACATGTTCTACCGTGTCCTTAAATGAGCTTTTGTATTTTCCAACACAGTTATGAGCCAGCAGGATGATGTTTTCAAAGGGGAAGGAATATAGCTGTTCATACTTCATCTAAGTATATTAACTGGAAAGCTCTTCCACTCAAGTGATGTACTGAGGCACTTCAACCATTGCTTCTCTGACCCTGTTGCTTCAAGTTGCAGTCCAGCTTATTTCCTATTAAGAGAGACACATAAAGCTGTCATTGTCACAAATGCAGCCAGTAATGAGAAAGTGGTAATTAAATTAAGATGGCTGTTGGGGAGAGAGGTTCTTCCTAACAAAATCTAACAGGACTGAAATTTACTTTCCTACTTCCCATCTCTACCAATTTATGAAGCAGCTCAGTATCTAGTTCTTTATATTCAGCCTTCCAAGTCACCTTGCTGTAGGAGTCTTCTCCAATTGCTAGAAAGTTTGTCAGAAAGAAAAATATCATATGTATATATTTTCCCTCATAAGCCTATAGCAGGAATTTAAGAAGTTTCGGAAAAATTACTTCTCAGAAAAAAAGGAATGCTTAAAGTAAGTGAGCTCTGAAAGGAAAACCAATAAGGTTGGACAGCAATGGCTAAATCATGGATCAATTATCTTCAGTTTTGCTCTATAACTGAATTAGTCTCCTACCAAAAGATCCAGCAATAGCCACAGGGAAACCAACAACTACATGTCTTTAACAAGTTTTCTGTTAGCTCTGGGTGTGCTCAAACCATGCATAAGACCAGTGATACTTGACTGCATATTGAAATCACTTGAGTAGCTTTAAAAAATACTTTTGCTTGGGTCTCACCTTTGGAGATTCAAATTTAATTGGTCTATGGACTGTCTTTGAATCTGGACTTTTAAAAGCTCCCCAGGTGATTTTCACGTGCAACGAAGGCTGAAAACCACTGCACACTACACAGTTTAAATTTCTTGATAGTTTCCTTTTGGTAGTAGCTGTTCTGCCTGGCTTTCAAACAGACTTAGTATATGTAGCCTTAAGTCTGGAGCAATTTAAAACTGGAGGAACTTTAAATAGGAAACAGAGAATCTGCCTCAATGCTCATCTTCTTAAAGCTTCTACTTCCTGCTCTTACTTCTACCTTCAACTTAGATTGAAAAGTTTCCCCACCCTGCACAATTGAAAACCCCTGACTAATATGGCAGGTTCATCATTTCTAGTCAATCTCAAGGATTAAGCCTCTGACTTACCCTGCTCTTCAACAAACTGAAATTAGAAAATTTTAGTTGATAAAAGAGAACTCCCTTTATCCAGTACATGTTTCTCAGCAAGGGAGTCCACCACCTACCCCTAAGAGGTGAGTCACATGTAATCTGCATCAAGAAAAATAGATGAAGATGGGTTATTGTTAAAGATGACATAATAAACACAATATGTCCACCCCAGTTTCTTCCTAAATTCTCACAGAAGCCAGTGTAAAGTAATTTTTTAAATAAATATCATATAAGGACAAATAACATGGCAAAGAAAAAAATGGAAATTTAAAGCAGATGGAGAGTTGTGACAAAATTAGAAGACCAGAGAAAGCTGAAACTTAAGATAGCCAGAGAGAAAGCTAAAGAACCACCTGCTTGCATTGCATTATCCTAGAAATGTGCAAGAATTTGCCAAAACACAGACCTCTGTAAGTGAGGGGAGAAGGGGCTAAATAAAACAGGATAATTTGAAAGTCTGTTTAAGAAGTTGTTTCACCCCTTGATTACTGCCCACCTATCTCAAACTGGCCATGACCCTTTTCATGTACCAGCAAAAGGCTGAAAGTGTATCATCTGGAATGATTCAACAATACCAAAAAACCATTGCCACTGAATCAATTCCAACTCATAGCAACCCTACAGGACAGAGTAGAACTGCCCCACAGGGTTTCCAAGCAGTGACTGGTAGATTCAAACTGCCGACCTTTTGTTTAGGAGCAGAGCTCTAAACCACTGCATCATCAGGGTTCTGTATAAGTATGTTCAACTGGCAGAACACTAGGCACAGCTGAGAGCAAGAATACCAAGCTGAAACAGGGTTGGGGGATTAAATACATGTCTAAGTAAGAAATCAAGTGTATCCCATTTAGAAGCATGGTCACACAAGTAGGAATAAAAGCTCTGTGACTATGGTTAAGTTAGTTATCCTCTTTGTGCCTCAATTTCTTCATCTGAAAAATAGATACAAAATAGTTATTGAATTATCTTGAAAAGTAAATTGGTGAATATATACAAAGCACATATCCAGTGCTTGGCAAAGAGTAAGCACTATTTACATGTTACTATTATCATTATTCCTCAGGTCCCCGAATATTGACATAGAAGACTTTAATCAATAGCCAGAAAATTGAAGATCCTTCCAAAAGGGAAAAATAGTTACATACATACCTATTTACATACATATACACATACTGGTACATTATTATGCATACACATATACTCCTTGACAGTTGCATGTTCCACAATGACTCCCCCAACCAGATCAATCTAAATTGAACCCAACCCCAGAACCGTTCTCACCAACTCATAAAACTTTCAATCAGCTTTTTAAGAGCTTTTCTTCTTAATTATATGCAACAGCCAAGTATCAACAGATATTTGAGGAAATTTTTTTTCAGAACATATAGAAATCAAAACACATTTCTAAAAGAAATTTGAAATAAGTGGTGAAAATGTAAGGAGAAAAAGAGCTATCAAAAAGTGCAAAAAAGACCTATAATTAATTTCTTCAAAGAAAAAAACGAACACATTGCACATACAAAAAAAAAAAAAAAGAATGATATAAAAAAGGAATATTTAGAGAACAAAACCAGACCTTGTAAATTAAAAATATACTAGAAGACATAAAAACTCATCACAAGGGTGCAAATAAAGTTGTGGACATCTCTTATTATGTAAAATAAAAGGAAAACAGACATAAAATAAAAAATTTGAGTCAGTACAAAGGACTGAACAATAGGAGTATCTGCAAAAAAAAAAAAAAATTGACTAATTGACCACTAATGACCAAAGACAAGATGAGTTGTGGGATGACATCAAGGGAATCATACATCAAGAAAGCAAAAGATTATTAAAAAGAAAGAAAAGACCAAAATGGACATCAGAAGAGCTGCTGAAACTTGCTCTTGAACGTAGAGTAGCTAAAGTAAATGGAAGAAATGATGAAGTAAAAGAGCCGAACAGAAGATTTCAAAAGGTGACACGAGGAGGCAAAGTATTATAATGAAATGTGCAAAGACCTGGAGTTAGAAAACCAAAAGGAAACACATCTATCAACCTGAAAGAACTGAAAAAAAAAAAAAATTCAAGCCTTGAGATGCAATATTGAAGGACTGTGGCATAGTGGTTAAGAGCTACGGCTGCTAGCCAAAAGGTCAGCAGTTCAAATACACCAGGTGCTTCTTGGAAACCCTATGGGGCAGTTCTACTCTGTCCTATAGGGTCGCTATGAGTCAGAATTGACTCGATGATGATGGGTTTGGTCATTTTGGTTTTATTGGTAAAATACTGAATGACTCAGGAAACATCAGAAGAAGTTGGAAGGAATACACAGAGTCACTGCACCAAAAAGAATTGGTCAACTTTCAACCAGTTCAGGAGATAGCATATGATCAAGAACTGATGGTATCAACGGAAGAAGTCCAAGCTACAATAAGGCATTGGTGAAAAACAAGGCTCCAGGAATTGGCAGAATACCAACTGAGATGTTTCAACAAATGGATGCAGCACTAGAGGTGCTCATTCATCTGCATAAAGAAATTTGGAGGACAGCTACATGGCCAATTGACTGGAAGAGATCCATATTCGTGCCCATTCCGAAGAAAGGTGATCCAATGGAATGCAGAAATTATTGAACAATATCATTAATATCACATGAAAGTAGAATTGTGCTGAAGAGAATTCAAACACAGTTTCAGCAGTACGTTGACAGGGAACTGCCAGAAATTCAAGATGGATTCAGAAAAGGATGTAGAACAAAGGATATCATTGCTGATGTCAGATGAGTCTTGGCTGAAAGCAGAGAATACCAGAAAGAAATTTATCTGTGTTTTATTGACTATGCAAAGACATTTGGCTGTGTGGATTATAACAAATTATAGATAACATTGTGAAGAATGAGAATTCCAGAACACTTCATTGTGCTCGTGCAGAACCTGTACATAGACCAAGAGGCAGCCTCTCCAACAGAACAAGGGGATACTGGTTGGTTTAAAATCAGCAAAGTGGTGTGTCGGGGTTATATCTTTTCACCATACTTATTCAGTCTATACGCTGAGAATCTGGACTACATGAAGAAGGATTGGAAGCAGACTCATTAACAACCTGTGATACGCAAATGACACAATCTTGCTTGCTGAAAGTAAAGAGGATTTGAAGCATTTACTGATGAAGATCAAAGACTACAGTCTTCAGCGTGGATTACAACTTAACAAAAAGAAAACAGAAATCCTCACAACTAGACCAACAAGCAACATCATGATAAATGGAGGTAAGTTTGAAATTGTCAAGGATTTCATATTATTTGGAGCCACAATTAACGCCCATGAAAGCAGCAGTCAAGAAATCAAATGACTCATTGCACTGGACAAATCTGCTACAAACGACCTAAAAAAAAAGTGTTGAAAAGCAAAGATGTGCTTTTGAGGACTAAGACGTGCCTGACCGAAGTCATGGTATTTTCAATTGCCTCAGATGCATTTGAAAGCTGAACCATGAATAAAGAAGACTGAAGAAAAATTGATGCCTTTGAATTATGTTGTTGACAAAGAATATTGACTATACCATGGACTTGCAGAAGAAAGAACAAATATGTCTTGAAAGAAGTACAGCCAGAATGTTCCTTAGAAGCGAGGATGGTGAGACTTCGTTTCACATAATTTGGACATGTTATCCTCAAGGAGCAGTCCCTGGAGAAGGACATCATGCTTGGTAAATCAGAGGGTCGGCGAAAAAGAAGATCCTCAATGAGATGAATCGACATGCTGATTGCAACAATGGGCTCAAACATAGCAACAATTGTGAGGATGACTCAGGACCAAGCAGTGTTTCATTTTGTTGTGCGCGGGGTCACTATGAGTTGCAACGGACTCTGCAGGACCTAACAACAGTACAACAGCAAAAATATCAGGAAAAAATGAGTGCAAGGAATTACCAAAAATTAATCCAAGTAAATTGTCTAGATTTAATAAATTGCATTATTTTTCATATTCAAAATGTTTACCAAACATCATCATAATTTCAGAGCACTGAAGGAACTGAGAATACCCTAAGGAATTCCAGTGGAATTTCAGTAGTACTAGTTTGGAGAAGATATTCATTCTCCATTGATCTCCAGTGCCAAATTTGTTTTAAACCAAATTTTCATATGTGTATAAGTCTATTTCCAAGCTTTCTGTTCTGCTCCATTTGTCTATTTGTCTATCATTGCAAAAGCAAACAAATAAAAAAAACACTTGTGTAATTACTGAAGCATTAAAATTAGCCATGCTATCTCATAAGAAAAGTCCTTTATTTGTTAATTTTTTTTTGTGAATAATTTTGCCTATCCTCAGTCCTCTGCTTTTCTATGTGAAGTTTTGAACCAACTTATCAAATTCTATTTCAAAAAATTGTGTTGATTTTTATATTTGAATCTAATAAATTGATTAATTTTAGGATGATTGACATCTTTACGTATTATACGTTTTTATTCAGGAACATAATGTATCTGTCTATCCATTTAGTTTCTAATGGGGCTTAATAAAGTTTTATCATTTCTACATAAAAATCTTACATGTTTTTTGTTATATTTATGCCTAAATGCATTATGTCTTGGTTAGTGGTATAACCTTAATTTTTTTTTTTTTTTTAATTTGATACAATTCTCAAACTTAGGGTAAGATTGCAATACTGTTCCAGGAAATTTTTCCCTGAACCTATTGATAATAATTTGCCAACATGATGTCCTCTTATCTTCAAATATATAATTGTATATTTCCTACAAACAAGGATATTCTCCTATATAAGCATAATAGAATTATCAAAATCAGGAAATTAATATTGATATATTACTACCAATTAATCCTTAGATCCCATTATAGTTTTGCCAGTTTTCTCAATGATATTATTTATAGAAAAATATCCAGTTCTGCGTCACATATTCCGTTTAGTTGTCAGATCTCTTTCATTGCATCCAATCAAGTGGAATTGCTCAGTGGTTTTGTTTGTTTCACTATAGTTGTTTTTAACTTTCATCATCTTTTGACACTTTCGAAGATTACAGAGATGTTATTTTGTAAAATATCTCTCAAATTAGATTTGTCTATTTCTTCCTAATAACTCTCAGGTTATGCATATTTGAGAAATGTCACGTAAATGATAATCTGCTCTTCTCACTGTAGTTTATCAAATGATATATAACTTTGATTTGTTCAATTATTAGCAACATTAATTTTGGTCACTTGATTGAGATGATTTCTACCAATCTTCTCTGTTCTAAAATTATTCTGTTTACATTTTTAATGAATAAGGATTTGTTTAGTAATTAATGGTTCAATTGATTCAAAGTAATATTTCATTTTTATTGTGCTACACATTTTCCAGAGAGTTATCACTTATATAATATCAGTATAGTTTAATCTTTCATGATACTTGTGAGTTTTGGAGGAAAAGTTTTACTGATTCCAAAGTAAAGTTTAAAATATAATAAACATATCTCAGGGAGTTTAAGTGAGTCACCCAAAGCATTCAACAGGCATGTAAGAAATCTAGACTTTGGGCTTCAGAGTAGTTCCCTTGCACTATTCTAGAGTGTCCCCACCCCCTAAACAAAATTTTACAATTTCAAGTGAAGTTGAACACTACAAAAATAAGAGAAGCATTACTGGTAATGGCAAAACATATACACTAACCCTAAATGGATAAATACGTAATGGTGTATGCACACAATGGAATATCATGCAGTCATTATAAAACATGTTTTCACAGACTATTTAAAGACATAATTAAATATCGTATACAATGAAGCAAAAAAGTGAAATATAATACATATACTTCTAGCTAGATATTTTTCTTGAAAATATATAGATAGACTGCATAAAAACAGAACCATAAGGTGGGAACTTTCAGTTAATTATCACCATGGATATCAGAGGAAAGAGGTTACAATATGATATCCTGCCACCATTACTATGACTTTATCCAAGAACTATTGTGCTTTTGCACCAATTTGTGCTGGATTGAGAAAATAATCATGTATCAGCACTAACATGAAAAGAAATGCATGCTAATGAAAGCAGATATGGTAGATTGGATAGCAGTTCTTAGTCACTTCTTGAAGTAACACCTTTAAATGTGACTTTGAAAGTTTTCCCTCTAGAGTAAGTTGATTATATTTCCATGCCTTATCGATACTGGGGTTGTCCATGGGACTTGCTTTGAACAAGGGTATGTCAGTGGTTCTAAAGTCACTAATCCATTTAGGTAGAATATGCCTCAGGTCACTGCTGACCCAGAAAGAAAATGGAGTTATATGGGGAGGAGCTGAAACCAAATCATGTTCTGGCCCCAAGCCTAACTGATCCCAGCTTATATCAACAGAACCACAGCGTATTTGCATTTTTTTTTCTGGTCTGTGAGTTTGCTGTTGCTCTGTTGGGCTCATCAGGACTTGGCTCCAGGCTCTGTGTGTGTTCAGGTCCACTCCAAATGTTTCCACAATCACCTTGCCAGCGGCTACTGGGGGCTTGTTCCTTTTGTGACAGACCTTAGGAGCAAATGTGAGGTAGTCAAACTACATAAGCACATTTCAAGCTTCTACTCACTCATATCCACTGACATCTCATTGATCAAAGCAAATCACAGGGCTGAGTCAACATCAATAGGGTAGAAAAATATACTCTATTTTCTCAAGGGGAAGGTATAGTGAAAGCACACACACGCACAAAAAGGAAGTAGATACAGAGAGTGAGTAGGAAATGGAAAGCAATTACTCAATATTACTACACTTAAATTTGTTGGAATACATTTGTGTCCCTTTAAATACTGACACACAGGACTACTTAATTATGTTCAAATTAGGCCAGAAACACAGCAACTCTGGGTAAAGCAAAAACATGATGGCAGACTTCACTTTGTGCCCTCTTATCTAGTAGGATTTATGATGATACTGTGTGGAAAGTCTCTACATTAAGATTATATTCTTTTGTCTACCGTGTGATATGGGGCCATTGTATACAAAGCCACTAGAAGGCCTGGGAGGGTAAAGGGAGATGTAATTCAAAAAGACCTTGACAATGGTGTTTGGAATGTGGGAAATAAATTGATGATAATTTGCCCATTCTCCTCCAAGGCAGTCCGCACATTCTTACAACACTATTCACAGACAATAACATACTTCTAAATTTTTCCATCTTTTGTTTTAATAATACCCATAGTAGAGAAACCAGTCTGACAGAGCTATGTTGACTGGAATGGAAGAAAATATTTTAAAGTAATTTTAGCAATCTCAGTATATATATACATTTTATTTCATCTAAAATGGAGCAAGTGATGCTATAGTCTCAAAATTAAACTTAAGTCACTAATATGTAGACAATTCCAACAATTTTTCCTACAGAGTTACAATTAAATAAAATTTAAATTACATTTTCAGCAGGGGCCAAGATGGCGGAATAGTCAGACACATCCAGTGGCCCCTCATATAACAAAGACCTGAAAAAACAAGTGAATTGATTATATATGACAATCTAGAGGCCCTGAACAACAAAGGCAAAGTTGAGGAAGCAGACTGAGTTGCAGGGGGAGGGAGAGACAGTTCAGAAGCAGCGAGGAGTTGCCAAACCTGACCCAGTGAGAGCCTGAGCCCTTCAGGCTGTATCAGCTCATGGGTGAGTGGCAAGGCAAGCAAGCAGTGGTGCTCTGGAGGCATTTTCCAATCCAGGAGAGACTCAGTGGCAGAGAGTCTACGCGGCCACCCAGAACCAGGGAGAAGAAGCCCTCGGTCAGCGAAAGATGAGTACTTGCGTACAGCCTAGCATGCGGATCAAAAACACCCCCCTTAGAGAAAAACCTCTCTCCCATTTACCTCCTCACTCCCTGCTCTGCACTGGGTCCTGGGCTGGCTTCAGCAATTGTCAAGTCCCCTGGACCAGAAGTAGGATCCTTCACATGCCTGGAGCCATTCTCCTGGCATTGGAAACTGAACAAATTAACAAACAGGGGAAAGAATAAACTGCCAGATCCACTAAGCCAGGAACTCAGGGTAGGCATAGCTCCTTTGCCTAGGCACAGGCATACGGGATCCACAGATTTTGAGTGCGTTTCCCTCTGCATTGACTTGTGTGGGCCCATTTCAACAGTGTAGGCCCTCATGAATGCAGTACAACAGGGCGTATACCTGAAGTCTAATTTCAACTGTTTCAGCTGCAAAGTGGCAGGTTCATAATATTTGACACGGCTTGGCCATTAAGCAGGGTCTTCACCTACCCACGTCAGGGGCCTGAGGACTGGTGACTCCACCCACGCCACCTAGATACCTGCAATAGTGGCCCAAGAATAAGAGGTGCCCCCTAGTCCTTACATCCGACAGCACTGGGTGCTCATAGTCCAGCTGCAAAACCCACCCACCTACGTTCTCTAAGGAAGAGGAACACAGTTTCCTCACAGACACTTGTGGGTGGCTATCAGCTCCCTGCCTTGCTCAGAGTGTGTCCCTCTGCTACAGCCAGATGCCTGTGCCTACACCAATCACCCATGCCTGTCTAGGACTGTAGGTGAGAGCCTGTACCACACTCTTGGAGGCTATCTACCTGGACACCTGAGATGAATCCATACAAAAGGAGTGGGCAGGCTCCTGAGCTCACATACCTAGTAACAGATCTAACCACCTGGTAACAGGACATTAGAGCTTCAAAGGTGCCAGTAAACAAACCAGCTCATGAGAGCAGCTTATTTGGGCATATAAAAACAAAACAAGAAGCTAGGACACAGTACACAAACATAAAATAAATAAATATAACTTATCAATGGCTTGGCAACAACAGTCAATATCAAATCATATAAACAGGTAATTCATGATGGCTTCAGCAATCTCCCAAAATAAAAAATCTAGAAGCAGAATACAAAAGATTAATATACAGAACTCTTCAAAAAATTAGGAAGGAAATAAATCAAAATGCAGAACACGCAATAGAGGATATTAAAAAGATTAGAGAAGAGCATAATGAATCCATAGAGAGACAGCAATCAGAAATCCAGAAGATTAACAATAAAATGTCAGAATTAGACAACTCAATAGAAAGTCATAGGAGCAGAATTGAGGCAATGTAAGTCAGAATTAGTGAGATTGAAGATGAAGCACTTGACACCAATTTATTTGATGAAAAATCAGATAAAAGGATTTAAAAAAATGAAGAAACCCTAAGAATTATGTGGGATTCTGTCAAGAGGAATAACCTATGATTGATTTGAGTACCAGACAAGGAGGGGGTAACAGAAAACACAGAGAGAATTGTTGAAGACTTGTTGGCATATAACTTCCCAGATATTGTGAAAGATGACAAGATATCTATCCAAGATGCTCATCGAAACCCACCTAAGGTAGATCCCAAAAGAAAGTCACAAAGACGTATTATAATCAAACTTACCAAAATCAAAGATAAAGAGAGAATGTTAAGAGTGGATAGGGATAAACGAAAAGTCATCTACAAAGGAATAAGCTCAAGCTACTCAGCAGAAACCATGCAGGCAAGAAGGCAATGGGATGACATATATAAAGCTTTGAAGGAAGAAAATTGCCACCCAAGAATTATATATCCAGCAAAACTATCTCTCAAATATGACGGCAAAATTAGGGCATTTCCAGATAAACAGAAGTTTAGGGAATTTGCAAGAACCAAACCAGAATTACAAGAAATACTAAAGGGAATCCTCCGGTTAGAAAAGCAATAACATCAGATAACAACCCAAGACTAGAACACAGAACAGAGCAACCAGATATCAACCCAGATAGGGAGGTCACAAGAATAAATTAAAGTTAAAACACTGAAAATAAGGAAACAGATGTCAATATGTAAAAGATGACAACGTTAAAACAAAAAAGAGGGATTAAAAATGCAGACATAAATTTTTCAGACAGGCACAAAGTCAAGGTGATATAAAGAAATAAGAGACTGGTATAAACTTAGAAAAATAGGGGTAAATATTAAGCCAACCACAAAGGAAACTAACAATCCTACAAGTCAAACTAAAAAAAAAAAACTGGAAAAATTTATAAAGACTCAGCAAATACAAAATCAACAACAATGAAAAAAATAAAAAGAAAATACATTAAAAAAAATGACTCAGCCCAGAAAATTAAGGGGAACAAAGAAACTATCAACAACACACAAAAAGGACATCAAAATGACAGCACTAAACGCATACCTATCAATAATTATGCTGAATGTAAATGGACTAGATGCACCAATAAAGAGACAGAGAGTGGCAGATTGGATTAAAAAATAAGATCGATCTATATGCTGTCTACAAGAAACACACCTTAGACTTAAAGACACAAACAAACTAAAACTCAAACCATGGAAAAAATATATCAAGCAAACAATACTCAAAAAAGAGCAGGAGTGACAATATTATCTCTGACAAAATAGAATTTAAAGTAAAATCCACCACCAATGATAAGGAAGGACACTATAAAATGATTAAAGGGTCAATACACCAGGAGGACATAACCATAATAAATATTTACACACCCAACAACAGGACTCCAAAATACATAAAACAAACTCTAACAGCATTGAAAAGA
Organism: Dugong dugon; assembly: GCA_030035585.1. Lineage (NCBI taxonomy): Eukaryota > Metazoa > Chordata > Mammalia > Sirenia > Dugongidae > Dugong > Dugong dugon. The sequence goes on from CM057467.1 coordinate 111,971,786, forward strand.
GAGATAGACAGCTCCACAATAGTACTAGAAGACTTCAATGCACCACTTTCAGTGAAGGACAGAACATCCAGAAAGAACCTCACAAAGACATGGAAGACCTAAATGCTACAATCAACCAACTTGATCTCATAGACATATACACAACACTCCTAGCAACAGCAGCCAAGTATACTTTCTTTCCCAACGCACATGGAACATTCTCCAAAATAGATCACATATTAGGCCATAAAGCAAGCCTTAACAAAATACAAAGCATCGAAATATTACAAAGCATCTTTTCTGACAATAAAGCCATAAAAGTAGAAATCACTAACAGAAAAAGCAAGGAAAAAAAATTAAACACATGGAAACTGAACACCTTGCTCAAAAACTACTGGTTTATAGAAGAAATTAAAGATGAAATAAAGAAATTCATAAAATCAAATGAGAATGAAAATACACCCTACCAGAACCTTTGGGACACAGCAAAAGCAGTGCTCAGAGGTTAGTTTATAGCAATAAATGCACAAATCCAAAAAGAAGAAAGGGCCATAATGAAAACATTAACCCTACAACTCGAATAAATAGAAACAGAGCAGCAAAAGAAGCCCTGGGCCCCAGAAGAAAGGAAATAATAAGATTTAAAGCAGAATTAAATGAAGCAGAGAAAAGAAATACAACTGTAAGAGTTAACAAAACCAAAAGCTGGTTTTTTGAAAAGAGCAACAAAATTGGTAAACCATTGGCCAAACTGACAAAAGAAAAACAGGACAGGAAGCAGATAACCCATATAAGAAATGAGATGAGTAATATGACAACAGACCCAACTGAAATGAAAAGAATCATAACAGAATACTATGAAAAATTGTTCTCTAACAAATTTGAAAACCTAGAGGAAATGGACAAATTTCTAGAAACTCACTACCTACCTAAACGAACACAAACAGAGGTAGAACAACTAAAGAAACCCATAACAAAAGAAGAAATTGAAAAGGTAATTAAAAAACTCCCAACAAAAAAAAGTCCTGGCCTGGATGGCTTCTCTGGAGAACTCGACCAAACTTTCAGAGAACAGTTATCACTACTACTACTAATACTAAAGGTGTTTCAGAATATAGAAAAGGATGGAATACTCCCAAACTCATTCAATGATACCAGCATAACCCTAATAACAAAAAGGGGTAAAAACACCAGAAAAAAAGAAAATTACAGACCAATATCCCTTCTGAACATCGACGCAAAAATCCTCAACAAAATTCTAGCCAATTGAAATCAGCAACATATAAAAAAAAAAAAAAAAAAACAACACCATGATCAAGTGGAATTTATACCAGGTATGCAGGGATGGTTCAACATTAGAAAAACAGTCAGTGTAATCCATCACATAAATAAAATAAAAGACAAGAACCACATGATCATATCAATCAATGCAGAAAAGGCATTTGGGAAGGCCAACACCCATTCATGATAAAAATTCTCAACAAAATAGGAATAGAAGGAAAATTCCTCAATATAATTAAGGGCATTTATACAAAACCAACAGCCAACATCATCCTAAATGGAGACACTTTGAAAGCATTCCCCTTGAAAATGGGAAGCAGACAAGGATGCCCTTTATCACCAATCTTATTCAACATTGTGCTGGAGGTCCTAGTGAGAGCAATCAGAGTAGAAAAAGAAATAAAGGCATCAAAATTGGTGGGGAAGAAGTCAAAGTATCTCTATTTGCAGATGATACTGATCTTATACACAGAAAACCCCAAAGAATCCATAAGAAAACTGCTGGAACTAATAGAAGATTTCAGCAGTGTTTCAGGATACAAGATAAACATACAAAATTCAGTTGGATTCCTTTACACCAACAAAGAGAACCTCAAAGAGGAAATCACCAAATCAATACCATTTACAATAGCCCCCAAGAAGATAAAATACTTATGAATAAACCTAACCAGAGATGTAAAAGACCTATACAATGAAAACTACAAGACACTACTGCAAGAAACCAAAAGAGACCTGAATAAGTGGAAAAACATACCTTGCTCATGGATAGGAAGACTCAACATTGTGAAAATGTCAATTCTACCCAAAGCAATTTACAGATACAATGCAATACCAAACCAAATTCTAACGGTATTTTTTAATGAAATGGAGAAACAAATCACCAACTTCCTATAGAAAGGGAAGAGGCACAGGATAACTAAACCATTAATCAAGAAGAAGAACAAAGTGGGAAGCCTCACACTACCTGATTTTAAAACTTATTGTACCACCACAGTAGTCAAAAGAGTCTGGTATTGGTACAAAAACAGGTACAGAGACCAATGGAACAGAATCGAGAATCCAGACATAAATTCATCCACTTGTGAGCAGCTGATATTTGACAAAGGCCCAAAGTCCATTAATTGGGGAAAAGACAGTTTCTTTAACAAGTGGTGCTGGCATAACTGGATATCCATATGCAAAAAACTGAAACAAGGCTCATACCTCACACCATGCACAAAAACTAACTGAAAACAAATCGAATACTTAAATATAAAATCAAAAATGATAAGGATTGTGGAAGAAAAAAATAGAAACAACGCTAGGAGCTCTAATACATGGCATAAACACAATATGAACCATAAGTAATAATGCACAAGCACCAGAAGAAAGACTAGATAACTGGGAGCTCCTAAAAATCAAACACTTATGCTCATCAAAAGACTTCACCAAAAGAGTAAAAAGATAACCTACAGACTGGGAAAAAATTTTTGGCTACGACAAATCCAGTCAGCATCTAATCTCTAAAATCTACAAGATACTGCAAAACATCAACAACAAAAAGACAAATATCCCAATTCAAAAATGGGCAAAAGATATGAACAGGCACTTTGCCAAAGAAGATATTCAGGCAGCTAACAGACACATGAAGAAATGCTCACAATCATTAGCCATTAGATAAATGCAGATCAAAACTACAGTGAGATATCATCTCACCCCAAGAAGTCTAGCATTAATCCAGAAAACACAAACTAATAAATGCTGGTGAGCTTGTGGAAACACTGGAACACTTACATACTGTTGGCGGGAATGTAAAATAGTACAACCACTTTGGAAATCGATCTGGCACTTCCTTAAAAAGCTAGAAATAGAAGTAGCATAGTATCCAGCTATCCCACTCCTTGGAATATATCCTAGAGAAATAAGAGCTGTCACACAAATAGAGATATGCACACCTATGTTCATTGCAGCACTGTTCACAATAGCAGAAAGATGAAAACAACCTAGGTTCCCACCAATGGACAAATGGATAAATTATAGTATATCTACACAATAGAATACTACGCAACAATAAAGAACAATGATGAAGCCATGAAAAATCTTGTAACATGGAGGAATCTGGAGGACTTTATGCTGAGTGAATTTAGTCAGTCACAGAAGGACAAATATTGTATAAGACCACTATTATAAGAACTCAAGAAAAAGTTTAAACACAGAAGAAAACATACTTTGATGATTAAGAGGGTGGGAGGGAGGGTGAGGGTTATTTACTAACTAGATAGTAGATAAGACTTAGGTGAAGGGAAGGACATGAAGGAGAAGTCAGCATAACTGGACTAAATCAAAGCTAAGAAGTTTTCTGAATACAAACACTTTGAGGGACAGAGTAGCAGGGGTAGAGGTCTGGGGACCATGCTTTCATGGGACATCTAGGTCAATTGGCATAACAAAGCTTATTAAGAAAATTTTCTGCATCCTACTTTGGTGAGTGGAGTCTGGGGTCTTAAAAGTTTGCAGGTGCCCACCTAAGTTGCATAAACTGGTCTCAACCACCCCGGAGTAAAGGAGAATGAAGAACACGAAAGACACAAGAAAAGTATTAGCCCAAGAGACAGAAAGGGTCATATAAACCAGAGACTTCATCAGCCTGAGAGCAGAAGAACTAGATGGTGCCTAGTTACCACCACTGACCCCCCTAACAAGGAACACAACATAGAGTTCCTGATGGAGCAAGAGAAAAGTGAAATGCAGAACTCAAATTCTAGTAAGAAGACCAGACTTAATGGTCTGACTGAGACTAGAGGAACCCTGGAAGGCATGGCCCCGGGATTCTCTATCAGCCCAGAACTAAAACAATTTCCTGCTCCAACTCTTCAGACAGGGATTGGACTGCACTGTGGGACATATAGTGACACTTGTGAAGAGTGTGCCTCTTAGCTCACGTAGATACAAGAGACTAAGTGGGCAGCTTCTGTCCAGATGTGAGATGGAAAGGCAGAGAGGGTTAGGAGCTGGTTGAATGGACGTGGAGAATCAGGAGTGGAAAGGAGGAGTGTGCTGTCACAATATGGGGAGAGCAATTAGGATCACATAACTATGTGTGTATAAATTTTTATATGGGAGACTAACTTGAAATGTAAACTTCCTTTAAACTACAACAATAAACAAAAAAAAATTAAATTTTCATGAAAGAAATTATTTTCAGACCCATGAATTTTGATGTTTCGATCCTCTACTGGTGAAAAACAAAATTCAAGTAATGCTATCAAATGTCTTAAGTACTCAGGGATAACTTTTCTAGATTTGTGATACATCATCATCACTTCACTGATTATTGTTTTTAAATCAAGGAACATGTCATAATGATTTGTAGATCCTCTGTTCATTCTTTCAAGCTTTAAATTTTGTCTTTTTCCTTTGATATCTTCTTCATTAAAATGTGTGTGTGTAAATAGATAGACAGATGGATAAGTGGATAGATGGATAGATACATATATGGATAGATGGATGGATAGATAGAATAGATAGATTAGATAGATAAATAGACAGGTAGGCAGCTAGGTACTAGGTAGGTAGACAGATAAATATGCTTTCCTAATTTGGAAGTTTTAAGTTAATTAAAAAACACAATACATCAGAAAAATAAGCAAGTGAGCTTCTGATTCACATTAAAATTTGGGACCAAACTGGTTTCTTGTCTTGCAGAAACACGAAGTATTTGTTGCATAGTTGGAACACGATTGGCAGAAAATTTTCTCTCTATAAGCATTATACTTAAGCATACAATTACACTTGTTAATAATCAGCATTTATATTATCACCTACTAAAAAGGACATTCTAATTTACATTAAGGGCCTGGTGACGCAGTGGTTGGCAGTCTGAATCCACCAGCCTCTCCTTGGAATCCCTATGGAGCTGTTCTACTCTGTCCTGTACGGTTGCTATGAGTCAGAAAGGCAATGGGTTTTATGGGTTAATTTACCACACTAGCCTTTATACAGTTTTATTTTATTTTATTTTTTACCACAACTCTGAGTAACGGGCTAGATCAAGTGAAATTTTTCCCCTGTGGCAAATTTTCTGGGTGAAGAAAGAAATGAGATGATTTACATTCTGGAGGAAGAGCCCTAATCTGGCTAATTACCCAGAAAGTCGTGTCATTGCTGCTGTTTTGATACAAAATTATTTGTTGACAGCGTAATCTTATGAGTTTTATACTGTTCACTGTATACTAGTTGTATTAGTAGACCAAGTATTCTTCCTTCACGTTGCTATCATGTTCAATGATAACGGCATTATTTGTAGTCTTCAAGGCGCAATAAAAAATATTTTGCTAACTTTATGTGCTCTATGACTTGGTGTTCCGTATCATTAGGTAGTTTCTGAATATGTCCAGCTATAGTATCACTGCAACATAGTATTTACTTGCCCCAGATTCACAACATTTTTAAGCACACATTTTGTATACAGATTTTACTAATGTCTCAGCCATTGCATATGTCTGGACATATACGTGTGTGTGTGTGTGTGTGTGTGTGTGTGTGTGTGTGTGTGTGTGTGTATACAGCCTGAAGTGCCTTAGAAAGTAGTCTGCAAAACACCAGTGTGAAGTATTGGATATCAGTTTCTCTCCATGTTTTAGTTCAATTTGCCTTCTTTCAAGCAATTTTTCAGGGTTTACATATGACTTTATGGTTTGTATGTAAGTGCTACTTAAGTTTTTATCGATTTATTTATTATATGGTTGCAGCACTGGAAGTGCTCATTCATCTATGCCAGGAAATTTAGAAGACAGCTACCTGGCAAACCAACTGAAAGAGATCCACATTTATGCCTATTCCCAAGAAAGATGATCCAACTGAATGCAGAAATTGTCAAGCAATATCATTAATATCACCCACAAGTAAAATTTTGCTGAAGATCATTCAGACATGACTACAGCAGTATATTGACAGAGAATTGCCAAAACCCAAGCCGGATTCAGAACAGGACGTGGAACCAGGGATACCATTGCTGATGTCAGATGAATCTTGCCTGACTGAAAGCAGAGAATACCAGAAAGATATTCACTTGTGTTCTATTGACTATGTAAAGACATTTAACTGTGTGGATCATAACAAGTTATGGATAACATTACAAAGAATGGGAATTCCAGAACACTTAATTATGCTCATGAGGAACCTGTGCATAGATCAAGACGCAGTCTCTTGAACAGAACAAGGGGATTCAGAAAAGGTGTGCATCAGGATTGTATCCTTTCACCATAGTTATTCAACCTGTATGCTGAGCAAATAGTTCAAGAAGCTGGACTATATGAAGAAGAATGAGGCATCAGGATTGGAGAAAGACTCATAAAAACCTGTGTTATGCAGATAACACAACCTTGCTTGCAGAAAGTGCAGAGGACTTGAAGCACTTACTGATGAAGATCAAAGACCACAGCCTTCAGTATGGATTACACCTCAACATAAAGAAAACTAAAATCCTCACAACTGGACCAATAAGTAACATCATGATAAATGAAGAAAAGATGGAAGTTGTCAAGGATTTCATTTTACTTGGATCCACAGTCAACACCCATGGAAGCTGCAGTCAAGAAATCAAAAGACACACTGCATTGGGTAAATCTGCTGCAAAACACCTCTTTAAAGTGTTGAAAAGCAAATGTGTCACCTTGAAGGCTAAGGTGTGCCTGACCAGAGCCATGGTATTTTCAGTCACCTCATATGCATACAAAAGCTGGATGATGAATTGTGGTGTTGGCAAAGAATACTGAATATACCATGGACTGCCAAGAAAACAACCATCAGTCTTGGAAGAAGGACAACCAGAATGGTCCTTAGAAGCAAGGACGGCAAGACTACGTCTCACATACTTTGGACATGTTATCAGGAGGGAACAGTCGCCAGTGAAGGACATCATGTTTGGTAAATTAGAGAGTCAGTGAAAAAGAGGAAGACCCTCAACAAGGTCGATTGACACAGTGGCTCCAACAATGGACTCAAGTATAACAATGATTGCGAAGATGGCACAGGACAGGGCAGTGTTTCGTTCTATTGTACATGAGGTCACTCTGAGTCGGAAACGACTCGATGGCACCTGACAATAGCAACAACAATTAGCTGGTATATATTTTCTAATAAAATACAATGGCTTTAGCATTTCACAATTAAATATAGCTACAAAATCATACACAACATATAAGTAAAACTAGTTAAGGCTCTTTTGATCTTTATTTATGTGGAATGATACCCGCTGTCATCATCTGTTTTATCATTACTGTCTTACTCAGAAAAGATGACTTTTCTTACCAAAAAAAAAAAAAAAAACAGTAAAGTTTATTACTGGTAAAGTACAAATAAAAATAAAACAATACCTTTTTAAATAAGGACCCTGACCATTCTTTTAGAAAATTTATTCAGGAAATGGCCCTGTAAAAGAAGAAGCAATCCAACCCAATGTGGTAAGAAATAAATCTATATCCTCAAAGTCACTGTATATTTATGTACTTCAAATACTCTTGGCTTCACCTCTTATTTCCAATTGCTTTTTCTCCATTGCTTCAGTAACGAATTCCACACAGACTTCAACCAGCTTCACAAAGCTGTAGCCCAGCATTGCCTTGCCTTAAGGCATTGCACACTTCTCACCTCCCACTCAACCTTAGACAGCTTGGAAATCACATGAGAGCTAGCCTCCCTGTGAAGTAACCTCTAGCTGAAGGAATATGGGATTAAGGATAAACACGTTCCACTTTTTCCCAGTACAGGAGGTCCTGAGAAATGCCTTTTATAAGACATCTCCAATGGCCCTATGGGCTAGAACAACCAGTTCTCCATAATGATAGCTACATTGATAGCGCTGTCTTGTACTAGCTCTCCCTCCTGCCTATTTCTCCATCCAGGCCCTCATTTCTGTTCCTCAAAATTATATTCCCAAGTAAACTATTTGCACATAGACCTCTGTTTCATGCTCTCTTACTGGGCAAGCCAGCTTATGAGAACCACTATCTAGGAATAAAAATATGTGAATTCTCTATCCTCTAGTTTGCTATTTTCTTAGCTGCCATCTAGTTGGTGGTCCTGCATCATTTCCACGATTGGTTGCAGTTCAGATCATTGTGATCCATAGAGTTTTCATTGGCTGATTTTCAAGTAGATAGCCAGGGCTTTCTTCCTAGTCTGTCTTAGTCTAGAAGCTCTGCTGTAAACTTGTCCAGCATCATACCAACAAGGAAGCTTCCACTGACAGAGGAATGGTGGCTTTGCCTGAGATGCATTGACCAGAGTCTGTATGAGTCTCTTTCATGGTAGGTGAGAATTCTACCACTGAACCACCCATGCCCCCAGATCATGTCCTTGTTCATCTGTTTCATTTGTTTGTTTTTTTTTAATAGAAAATTAAAATCAATTGTAAAATTTAAAGATAATTTTCATGATTTCCAAAAAATAATGTATTTTTTTCTTTCATGAAAGGGATAACTAACAAAAAATATGTTTTTCTTCTGTCTGCTCATACCAAGCCAAGGTATTCTTGTTTTACTCATCTATCGTTATTGATTTTCCACATTTCCCATATGTATATATATATATATATATATATATATATATATATATATATATATTCTGATGTGGCAGTCTACAGAGGAAACAGAAAGTCATAATTTCCTAAGTAGATTTCAAAATAGTCCAAATATGCCTCCTGCAAAATGTTTTTACATTGAAAACAAGACATAGCTTTAACTATCATACAAGTTGTAAAATTTATAATCAGTTGATATTTACCACGTATTCAACAAATATTTATTAAACACCCGCTATATTCCCTCATTGCTGGGGATCATTAGTAAATGAAAGAGGCAAAAATATTCTGGTATTCATAGAGTTTACATTCTAGCTGGGGAGATAGGTAATAAACAAGATAGTTAAACACACACACCAAAAAATAAACCAAGCCCATTGTTGTCCAGTTGATTCCAACTCACGATGATCCCATGTATTACAAAGTAGAGCTGATTGATAGGATTTTCTTGGCTGTAGTCTTTTGTGGAAACAGATCGCCACATCTTTCTTTCACTACACCATTGTGCGGATTCAAGCCACCAACACTTAGGTTAATAGTTGACCACAAAACATCAGCACTACCCTGAAATTTTTAAACACACATACGTGCACATTAAGTTGTGATGAGGGCTAAGGAGAAAAATTAAAGTAGAGAAAGAGAATAGGAAATGTTGACAGGGGAGGGAAGGGCCATGAAAGAGAGTGAAAATTTAGATTGGTCAGGAAAGACCTCAATAAAGAGGTGAGATATCTGAGGAAAAACTTGAAAAATATGAGGCATCTGATCATTCAATAGCTAGGGAAGTGTACTCCAGAGAGATGGAAAAGGACGAGCAGTAAATACATGTCAGTTGTGCCCAAAGGATGCTGGATGTGGTACAGGACTAGCAAGGAAGTGTGTATAGCTGAAGTAAGAACAGTGAGAAATAACTACTCAGTGATATGAGGCTAGATCAGGTATGGGAACCTCAGTCATAGCAACAACTTCTGCTTCTGCCCTGAAACAGGAAGCCAATGGCAGATTGTGAGCCAAGGAATAATATGATCTGCCTTCTATTTTGATAGGATTATACTAATTATTTGGATGAACAATGATGGGAGCAAGTAGACCATTTAAAAAGCTATTACAGTAATCCAGACAGCGAATGATGATGGTTTGGACAAATTATTAGCATGATATGGGGCAGGAAGTAGTTGAATTCTGAATGTATTGTGAAAGTAAAATCAAAAGGATTTGCTAAGGAATGGGAATTACAAGGTGAGAAGGAGAAGTCAAGATCTCAAGGATAACTCCAAAGTCTTTGTCCTGAGCAATGAAAAGGAAGGATAAACCATTTACTGGGAAATGTAACAGATTTGGGAGCCATGAGTTTGGGAAAACCAGAAGCATGATTTTGGACATTCTATATTTGAGAAGGAGCCCTGGTTGTGCAGTGGTTAAGAGCTCAGCTGCTAACCAAAGCGCTGGCAATTCGAATCCTCCAGCCGCTTCTTGGAAACCCCAAGAGGCAGTTCTACTCTGTCCTATAGGGTCACTATTAGTCAGAACTGACTTAATGGCACCTAACAACACAACAACAATATTTGACATATCTGTTAAACACCCAAATGACATGGCAAGTAGGCAATTGAGCATCGTTGTTAGGTGCCTTGGAGTTGGTTACAACTCATAACAACCTTACAGAAGGAAACACAACCCGGTCCTGTGCCATCCTCACAATCGTTATGCTCAAGCCCACTGCTGCAGCCACTGTGTCAATCCATCTGGCCGAGGATATGTGGATGTAATGTTGAGTATAAAATTGCGTATACATGGATGTAAGCAGTAACTTTATGAAACATTTAGATATTTTTGTTTAGTTTCTTTAGGTATTAAGACACCCAAATCTTACACCACATTAATTATATTTATCCTCTACATACTTGACCATGTACAGATTTCATTACATGTCTATCACTCTTTTTGGAAGGAACAAGACTCAAACAGAGAAAGGTTATATTCACACTGCCATCTATCCTAAGACCAAATAGAATTCACCCTTTTATTTCATGATTTTGACATGATATGACTTCCTCTGACTTATAAATTTTAAAAATAGTTGCATGATTTTTGTTAGGTTGAGAAGTTTGATTTTTATTAGCTTCAGTAAATTTTAAACCATTATAAACTATATAATTCAAAAGCATGTAAAGACTACTTAAGTTTAATCTTATTTCTCTTTAGCAAAAATACTTAAAAAAATTGATGACTCTCTTTGTTCTGCCAGGTTGGACATTAAAAAGAAATCATGAACACTAATGAAGTAGTTGAAGTTAATTAATGTCAGACAGTTTCTTCAATCTCTAAGATGAAGTTCCAAAATTCTTGGGAAATGTTTTCACAAAATAATTTGTGAACATACTCTAGTGATAAAGTAATAGTAGTGAAATCAATCCATGATTATGAATGAATGAAACTACCCAACAATTGTCAGAGAAGCCACTGTTATTAAAATATTCCTTTTATGTTTATTTATTCATAATTTTGGCAGACAATGTATTTTTGAACCTGACACAAAGTAGTCATTAAGTAATCTTAGCTAATATCTACAAATCAAGAGAAAAACTGGAGGATTCTTCTGACCCATCACAAATGGTACTAGACTCAAGAATAAATTAGATTGCTGAAAAATCATGTTGTTGTTCAGTGCTATCAGTCAGTTCTGACTCATAGGACCCTATGTACAACAGAACAAAACACTGCCTGGCCCTGCGCCATCCTCATAATCACTGCTATGTTTGACCCCATTGTTGCAGCTACTGTGTCAATCCATTTCACTGAGGGCTTTCCTCTTTTTCTCTGACCCTCTACTTTACCAAGCATGATGTCCTCCTCCAGGGACTGGTCCCTCCTAATAACACTCTCAAAGTACGTGAGACAAAGTCTTTCCATCTTCACTTCTACGGAACATTCTGGCTGTACTTCTTCTAAGATATTTGTTCATTCTTCTGGAAGCCCATGGTATATTCAATATTCTTTGCCATCACCATAATTCAGTAAGTATCAATTTTTCTTCAGTCTTCCTTATTCGTTGTTCAGCTTTCCTATGTGTATAAGGTAATTGAAAATACCATGGCTTGGGTCAGGTGCACCTTAGTCCTCAGGGTAATATCTTTGCTTTATAATACTTTAAAGAGGTCTTTTGCAGAAGATTTGCCCGATGCAATAAATTGTTTGATTTCTTGACTGCTGCTTCCATGGGCATTGATAGCATATCCAAATAAAATGAAATCTTTGACAACTTCCATCTTTTCTCCATTTATCATGATATGGCTTATTGGTGCAGTTGCAAGGATTTTTATTTACTTTACATTTAAGAGTAATCCATACCGAAGATGGTAGTCTTTGATCTTCATCAGTAAATGCTTCAAGTCCTCTTCACTTTGAGGAAGCAAGTTAGTATCATCAGCATATGGCAGATTGTTAATGAGTCATCTTCCAATCCTGATGCCATGTTCTTCTTCATAGAATCCAGCTTCTCAGACTATTTGCTCGGCATACAGAGTGAATAAGTATGGTGAAAAGATGCAATCCCGATGCACTCGTTTCTTGACTTTAAACTACGCAGTAGTCCCTTGTTCTGTTCGAAGATTACCTCTTGGTCTACCTACAGGTCCATGTACAGGTACAACACAATTAAGTGTTCTGGAATTCCCATTCTTTGTAATGTTACCCATAATTTTTTGTGATCCACACAGTCAAATGCCTTTGCATAGTCAATAAAACACAGGTAAACATCTTTCTGGTATTCTCTGTTTTCAGCCAACATCCATCTGACATCAGCAGTGATATCCCTTGTTCCACATCCTCTTCTGAATCTGGCTTGACTACCTGGCAGTTCCCTGTCTACGTACTGCTGCAACCATCTTTGAATGATACTCAGCAGAATTTTACTTATGTGTGATATTAATGATATTAGTTGATAATTTCTGCATTCTGTTGGATCACCTTTCTTTGGAATGGATACAAATATAGGTCTCTTCCAATCAGTTGCCATGTAGCTGTCTTCCAAATTTCTTGGCATAGACAAGTGAGCGCTTCTAGTGTTACATCTATAGCATGTAGTTCTACATTAATTAGTCAATGTTGAAAACTGAGAATTTTAAGCTACAGAATTAAAAGCTGGGTGAGAAGCGTCTAAGGAAACTAAATATAGCTACTTGAGCAAGCAGTCAAGGACCCACTCCCTCTTCCTGGGTAGCTACAGAGTAAATATGTGGTTTACTAATGCCAAGAAAAAGAACTATTTATTCATCCTGCTTTATTCTTAAGCAAGACTTAAGGAAAACTCAACAATGAAAGCAAGAAAGATTCCAACACTCAAAGCTTTCTATAGAAATTGTTGATGACACGTATCATTTTGAACAAATTGGTCAGCAACTGCAAGGAAAAGAAGGACTGCAAAACATCATTGGTCTTAAAAAAAGAGGCTGGAGGCAGGACCCCAAAAAACGACTTTGAAAAACATGTAATGAAGTAAAACCCCATTACTCCTGTACCTATCCCTCTCTCTCTCTCTATATATATATATATGTATATATATATATATATATATATATTTATCCCCCACACTTCTGTCAGTTTGTCATACTGTGGGGGCTTGCATTTCACTGTGATGCTAGAAGCTATGCCACCCATATTCAAATACCAACAGGGTTACCCATGGTGGACAGGTTTCAGCTGATCTTCCAGACTAAGACAAGCTAGGAAGAACGGCCATTTGTCTACTTATGAGAAGAATTAGCCAGTGAAAACCTTACGAATAGCAGCAGAACATTGTCTGATATAATGCCACAAGATGAGTCCCTCAGGTTGCAAGGCACTCAAAATACAACTGGAGAAGAGCTGCCTCCTCAAAGTAGGGTCGACCTTAAGGATGTGGATGGAATCAAGCTTTTGGGACCTTCATTTGCTGATGTGGTACAATACATACTGAGAAGAAACAGCTGCAAACATCCATTAATAATAGGGACGTAGAATGTACAAAGTATGAATCTAAGAAAATTGGAAATCATCAAAAATGAAATGGCATGCATAAACATCAATATCCTAGGCATTAGGGAGCTGAAATGGACTGGTATTAGCCATTGTGAATCGAACAATCATATGGTGTACGATGCCAGGAATGACAAATTGAAGAGGAATGACATTGCATTCATCGTCAAAAAGAACATTTGAAGATCTATTTTGTAGTACAATGTTGTCAGTGATAGGATAATATCCAAACGTCTACAAGGAAAGCCAGTTAATATGACTATTACTCAAATTACAAAACAACCACTAAGGCCAAAAATGAAGAAATTGAAGATTTTTATCAACTTCTGCTGTCTGAAATTGATCAAACATGCAATCAGGATGCATTGATAATTGCTAGCAATTGGAATGAGAAAGTTAGAGACAAAGAAAAATTGGTAGCTGGAAAATATGGCCTTGGTGATAGAATTTTGCAAGACCAACGACTTCTTCATTGTAAATACTTTTCTCACCAACATATACGGCAACTATACACGTGGACCTCACCAGATGGAATACACAGGAATCACATCAACTACATCTGTGGAAAGAGACAATGGAAAAGCTCAATATCATCAGTCAGAACAAGGCCCGGAGCCGACTGTGGAGCAGACCATCAGTTGCTCATATGCAAGTTCAAGTTGAAACTGAAGAAACTGCAGTCCACGAGAGCCAAAGTACAACCCTGAGCATATTTCACCTGAATTTAGAGACCATCTCAAGAATACATTTGATGCGTTAAACACTAATGACCGAAGACCAGATGAGTTGTAGAATGACGTTAAGGACATCATATATGAAGAAAGCAAGAGGTCATTAAAAAGACAAGAAAGAAAGAAAAGACCAAAATGGATGTTAGAAGAGACTCTGATAGTTGCTCTTGAACGTCGAGTAGCTAAAGTGAAACAAAGAAATGATGAAGTAAAAGAGTTGAGCAGAAGATTTCAAAGGGCGGCTCGAGAAGACAAAGTAAAGTATAATGACATGTGCAAAGACCTGGAGATAGAAAACCAAAAGTGAAGAACATGCTCGGCATTTCTCAAGCTGAAAGAACTGAAGAAAAAATTCAAACCTCGAGTTGCAGTATTGAAGGATTCTATGGGGAAAATATTGAAGGACTCAGGAAGCATTAAAAGAGATGGAAGGAATATACAGAGTCACTATACCAAAAAGAGTTGGTTGATGTTCAGTCATTTCAGGAGGTAGCCTATAATCAGGAACCGATGGTACTGAAGGAAGAAGTCCAAGTCTCACCGAAAGCATTGGCAAAAAACAAGGTTCCAGGAATTGAGAAAAACCAAATGAGATGTTTCAACAGATGCAGTTCTGAAAAGTGCTCACTAGTCTATGGCAAGAAATTTGGAAGAAAGCTGCCTGGCCAACTGACTGGAAGAGATCACTATTTATGCCTATTCCCAAGAAAGGTGATCCAAACGAATGCAGAAATTATCGAGCAAAATCATTAATATTACAGCCAAGTAAAATTTTGCTGAAGATCATGCAAAAGCGACTGCAGCAGTATATCAACAGGGAACTGGCAGAAATTCGAGACACATTCAGGAGAGGGCATGGAACCAGGAATATCACTGTTGATGTCTGACAGATCCTAGCTGAAAGCAGAGAACACCATAAAGATGTTTACCTGCGTTTTATTGACTATGCAAAGGCATTCGACTATGTGTATCATAACAAATCATGGATAACATTACAAAGAATGAGAATTCCAGAACACTTAACTGTGCTCATGAGGAACCTGTACATAGATCAAAAGGCAGTCCTTCAAACAGAACAAGGTGATACTGTGTGGTTTAAAGTCAGGAAAGGTGTGCATCAGAGTTGTATCCTTTCACCATACCTATTCAATCTATACGCTGAACAAATAATCCCAGAAGCTGGACTATATGAAGAACAAGACATAAAGATTGGAAGAAGGCTCATTAACAACCTGTAATATGAAGATGACACAACCTTGCTTGCTGAAAGTGAGGAGGACTTGAAGCACTTACTGATGAAGATCAAAGACTACAAGCCTTCAGTATGGATTACACCTCAAAGCAGAGAAAACAAAAATCCTCACAACTGAACCAATACGCAACATCATGATAAAGGGAGAAAAGATTGAAGTTGTCAAGGATTTCATTTTTTTTGGATCCACAATCAACACCCATGGAAGCAGCAGTCAAGAAATTAAAAGACGCATTGCACTGGGTAAATCTGCGGCAAAAGACCTCTTTAAAGTCTTGAAAAGCAAATATGACACCTTGAAAAATAAGGTGTACCTGACCCAAGCCATGGTGTTTTCAATCACCTCATATGCACGCAAAAGCAGGACAATGAATAAGGAAGACCAAAGAGGAATTGACACCTTTGAATTGTGGCATTGGAGAAAAATATCGAATATATCATGGACTGTCAAAAGAATGAATAAATCCATCTTGAAAGAAGTACTACCAGAAAGCTCCTTAGAAGCAAGAATGGTGAGACTATGTCTCACATACTTTAGATATGTTATCAGAAGGGATCAGTCCCTAGAGAAGGACATCATGCTTGTTAAACTGAGGACCAGTGCAAAAGACCTTCAACAAGATGGACTGACACAGTGGCTGCAATAATGGGCTCAAGCATAACAAAGATTGTGAGGATGGCACAAGACTAGGCAGTGTTTTGTTCTGTTGTACATGGGGTCACTATGAGTTGGAACCAACCTGATGGCACCTAATAACAACAACACATATTTATAGTAAATCACTTACATTAATCTATTTAGCAATTAATGTTTTAAATTTTTGCAAGGAATATCAACACCCATGACATGCAGTCATTTGTAATAAAAATATACTTTCTGCATTAAATCATAGTTAAGATTAAATAAGACAGTACATGAAAGACATGAATTTGAATTAAATATGCTGTCCTGCTGCCACTAAGCAGGTAGAATCCAATAACTAGGCAGTGAGTCAGGGGACCACCTAGCATTTGCATCTCAGAAAAAACTGCTCATATTCTCTCCTGAATGTCAAGGGTCTGTTGTACTTGCACTCAGGAATAGGAATATTGTCAGCAGAACAATCTTTCCACAGGAAGAACAAATACCTATATAGAGCAGAAGAATTCAAAACTGCCAGTATTCTCAATTAACAAACTATCACCTTGAAAAGATCATTCTTGGAGCATTTCTCACCAGGTTTAGAGGTACTGAGATTAAATCTTTGAAACTTGGCCACTACAAATGACAGTTTCCGTTTTCAAAGCCTGTCACATAACCCAGGGTGAAAAAAAATTTTTTTTTTTTTGGTACTTCCTCATTTTCATTTGTAGGTCATACCTTATCCACTTTCCAATCCTTTCAATTAGAAATTAAAGTGCATTGCATCTAAATATCCCCCCAAGGTATTTATTTGCATAATATTTATATGTATTTTAATTTTTATGGAACTGACAGCTAGTAGATTGGAGTGAAATAATTACTTTAAATAATGCTAACACAACATTGGTTTTATCTGCGTGGAAAGTCCTTGTGCCAATTAATAAAAGCATTTCATCAAAGGAGAAAATGCTGATGTTTCCAGTGCCAAATTTAGGCCAAGTGTAGGCAGGGAAGATCCCGAGGGTATGAAGAATCTGGGTAATTGCCTCATGCATCTTGTTTTGTGGCTATCATAGACTAAGTTTCTTAAGGAAAGGACATTGTTGGGGGAAGAAGAGGAGAAAAAGGTTTTCTGAGAATTGCCCTACTAACCATAGTGACACCACCTAATAGTGTCAGAGTGTGGCCAGGACTACCTGTTGAAAAAACCAAACCCCTTGCTGTCGAGTCGATTGCAACTCATAGTGATCCTATGGGACAGGGTAGAACTGTCCCCGTATAGTTTCCAAGGCTGTGATCTTTACAGAAGCATTGTGTTATATCTTTTTCCCACAGAGTGGCTGGTGGGTTAAGACTGTTGACTTTTAGATTAGCAGCTGAGCGCTTAACCACTGCACCAGCAGAGCTCCTTGTGGCCAGGATTAGAAAGCCTATATCCTCTTTCTGCTACAGACACCCCTAAGAAAGAGATATGTGCAAGGGAAAATTCTACTAGCCAAAGTTTTGATCCAAACTTTAGGGTGAACTTGTCAAGACTGAAATGTGTATTAGAAAGATTATTGTTTCGCCTCTGGCCAAAAGTTTAAAATCAAGTCCCGGTAACTTCCTTGGCATCACTTTCATCCATGAATCTTAGCTGTCAGAAACTGAAAAGAAATGTCAGAAGTATATATGAGTGTTGTTACATATATCTACAACTGTCAAATACTGTAAAGTTTAATCAACGTAAGAAATAAAACAAATCCTTGAGCACTGATTGAGGTTACTAGTAACCAATGTCTATAGGTTGGACTGGGACTACCTTTCACATCCAAGTTTACATTATGCTATGCTACACCTAAGCTTATATCCAAACCCCAATCTTGATCCTCAGTGCTTTACCAAAGTAAAGACAAAAAGGGTTAAATACATAAATAAATAAAAACATGCTTCATGTAAATATTGTCTATTTACTGAGGACTACACATGCAGTTTCATAAATTCAATTGCTTACTCAACCTGTACACTTGACTGCCTGATACAATGTCTACTACAAATTGTATTACTTCCCTAGGGCTGCCATACGAAAATACCACTAAGTGATTGGCTTTACTCAACAGAATTTTATCATCTCACAGTTCTGTACACTAGTAGTCCAAATTTAAGTTGGCTTCAGGGTCATGTTCTCTTTGCAGGCTTGAGGGGATGATTGTTTCCGTCTCTGTTAGCTTCTGGTAGCTCCAGGCATTTTTTGGCTTACAAATTCATATCACATGACTGTTGTACTTCTTTGTCTTTCTGTGTTGCTTCTTCTCTTTTATAAGGGCACTGTTCATATTGGGTTAGTACCTACCCTACTCCAATATGACTTTGTGGTAACTTAACTGATAACATCTTGAAAGAGTATTTCCAAACAATGTCATATTCACAAGTACCAGGGTTAGGATGCAATTCTATCCATAGTAACCTGCCTACTGGCCCACCCAACTGCATGTCCTTCCCTGTGCAAAATTCATTCACCTTATTCCAGATCCACAAGTCTTACCCTATTCCAGCATCAACTCTAAGTCAAAATTTTCATCTTCTAAATCATCTAAATCAGGTATGGGTGAGACTCAGAGTATGTATCATCCTGGGGCAAAATTCTCAATCTGTGGATCTGTGAAAACTAGAATAAAGCTGTTTGCTTCCAAAATACATGGTGGAATAATCATAGGATAGATATTCTCATTCCAAAAGGGAGAATTTGGAGGGAAAAAAGGGCTATGGGTTCAAAGCCATCTTGAAAGCCAGCAGAGAAAATTTCATTAGAATTCAAGGCCTCAGAATAATCCTCTTTGTCCAGTATTTTGTCTTGCAGGTCCACAGGGGTTGCAACCCCACCTTTGGACCCACCAGAGTGATAGCTTGCCATCCAGCTCCTGAACAGTGGACTCACCCCCTAGGAAACAGCCTCACCCCTTCAGCCCTAGGTCCGGACGACTCCTGAGCCCAATCCAGATAGGACTCCATTTATTCTGACCCATCAGAATAATGGTAGCAGCAGCTCCACCTCAAGGCTACTCCTCCCTTTTTTTTTTTTGAAGGACATTCATAGCTGGGATGCTCCATCAGCCCATTTCCTGCCTGTAGAATCCTAGTAATCACATCTTACTTTATTTTGTCCCATCTCTTTCCTCTGCCATCTAAGCTTGTAGCAACTCTTCCCAGATATTTGACTGGATCCATTAGTCACATGCGTAAGCTATTTGGCCAACTGTTGTACAACCATATCCATGACGTTCTCTTCAGAGCACATTTTCTCAATTTTTGCATTATGGATAGGCTGAGAATTTTCCAAATCTTTAAGTTCTGGTTCCTTTTTGCACGGTTCATTCTTCAATTTATCTCTCATTTTACTGTAAACAGAAAGGACAAACCAGGCTACACCTTCCACACTTTGCTTAGAAATCTCAGCTAAATATCTAAGTTCATAACTTACAAATTCTACTTTCCACAAATTCATTAAAACATAATTCTGCGAATTCTTTGCCACTTTATTACAAGAATCTCCTTTCCTCTAGTGCCCAATAATATGTTCATTATTTCCTTTTAAGGCTTCACCAGAAACGCATTTGATATACATACTTCTAGCAATAATCTGTTGATGACTACACAAGTTTTCTCTATAACTCTCCTTACTTTTTTCTGATTCCTCATCAAAATCACCGTAATGCCCACAATTCTACCAACAATCTCTTCAAGGCAATCTAGCTTTTGCTAACAAGTGCCTTAAAACACTTTCAGTCTTCAACTATTACTTAAATTCAAAACCTCTTCCACAGTTTTCTGTACAGGCATACTTCGTTTTATTATACTTCACTATATTGTACTTTGCAGATATTGTGTTTTTTTACAAATTGAAGGTTTGTGGCAACCCTGCATTGAGCCAGTCTGTTGGTGCCATCTTTCCAACAGCTCACTTCATATCTCTCTGTCATATTTTGGTAAATATTGCAATATTTAAAACTTTTTCAGTATTATTATGTCTGTTATGGTGATCTGTGATCTTTGATGTTACTATTGTAATTGTTGTAGGGTGCCACGAACCACACCCATATAAAACAACAAAATTAATCTATAAATGTTGTGTGTCTTCTGACTGCTCCACAGACCAGCCATTCCTCAATCTCTTTCCCTCTTCTCGGGCATCCCTATTTCCTGAGACATGACAGTATTGAAATTAGGCCAATTAAAAACCCTGCAATTGCCTCTAAGTGTTCAAGTGAAAGGAAGAGTCACACATTTCTCTCTTTAAATCAAAAGCTACATGTGATCAAGCTGAGTGAGGAAGGCATGTCGAAAGCTGAGATAGGTTGAAAGCTAGGCCTCTTGTGCCAAACAGTTGGCCAAGTTGTAAATGCAAAGGGAAAGTTTTTGAAAGAAATTAAAAGTGCTACTCCAGTGGACATACGAATGTTAAGAATATTGCTGATATGGAGAAAGTTTTAGTGATCTAGATAGAAGATCAAACCAGCCACATTCCCTTAAGCCAAAGTGTAATCCAGAGGAAAGCCCTAACGCTCTTCCATTCTATGAAGGCTGAGAATGGTGAGGAAGCTGAAGAAGAAAAGTTTGAAGCTAGCAGAGGTTGACTCATGAGGTTTAAGGAAAGACGTCTCCTAACATAAAAGTACAAGGTGAAGCAGCAAGTGTTGATGTAGAAGCTGCAGCAAGTTATCCAGAAGATCTAGCTAAGATAATTGATGAAGGCAACTACACTAAACAACAGACTTTCAATATACCTGAAACAGCCTTATATTGGAAAAAGATGCTTTTTAGGACTTTCATAGTTAGAGAGGAGGAGTCAATGCCTGGATTCAAAGCTTCGAAGGACAGGCTAACTCTCTTGTTAGAGGCTAATGCAGCCGGTGACTTTAAGTCAAAGCTAATGCTCATTTACTATTCCAAAATTCCTAGGGCCCTTAAGAATTATGTTAAATCTACTCTGCCTGTGCTCTATAAAAACAAAGCCTGCATGACAGCACATCTGTTTACAACAAGGTTTACTGAATATTTTAAGCCCACTGTTGAGACCTACCACTCAGAAAAAAAGATTCCTTTCAAAACATTACTGCCTGTTGACCAATGCACATCATCACCCAAGAGCTCTGATGGAGATGTACAAGGAGATTAGTGTTGTTTTCATGCCTGCTAACACAGCATCTGCAGCCCGGAGATCAAGGAGTAATTTTGACTTTTAAGTTTTATTATTTAAGAAATACATTTTGTAAGGGGTTTAGCTGTCATACATAGTGATTACTCTGATGGATCTGGGCAAAGTAAATTAAAAATCTTCTGGAAAGGATTCGCCATCCTAGATGCCATTAAGAACATTCCTGATTCATGGGAGGAGGTCAAAATATCAATATTAACAGGAGTTTGGAAGAAGCTGATTCCAGCCCTCATGGATAACTGAGAGGTTCAAGACTTCAGTGGAGGAAGTTATTGCAAATGTGGTGAAAATAGCAAGAGAACTAGAATTAGAATCTCATGGTAAAACTTTCATGGATGAGGAGTTGCTTCTTATGGATGAGCAAAGAAAGGGGTTTCTTGAGATGAAATTGACTCCTGGTAAAGATGCTGTGAATATTGTTGAAATGCCAACAAAGGATTCAGAATATTACATGAACTTAGTTGAGAAAGCAGCAGCAAGGTTTGAGAGGATTGACTCTAATTTTGAAAGAAGTTCTACTGTGGGTAAAATGCTATCAAACAGCATCACATGCTACAGAGAAATTTTTCATCAAAGGAAGGGTCGATTGATGTGGCAAACTTCACTGTTGTCTTATTTTAAGAAATTGCTACAACCACCCCAACCTTCAGCAACTACCACCTTGATCAGTGACCGGTCATCAACATCGAGGCAAGACCCTCCACCAACAAAAAGATTACAACTCACTGAAGGCTCAGATGACTGTCAGCATTTTTTAGCAATGAAGTGTTTTTTAATTAAGGTATGTACATTGTGTTTTTAGACATAGTGTGTTGCAAACTTAATAGAGTACAGTGTAGTGTAAACATAACTTCTATATGCACTGAGAAACCAAAAAATTTGTGTGACTCGCTTTATTAAAATGTTCGCTTTATTGTGGTTGTCTGGAACTGAACCCGTAGTTTCCCTGAGGTAGGTCTGTATTTGTTACAGCAGCACCCCACTTCTTGGTACCAAAATCTATATTAGTTTCCTAGGGCTTCTGTGACAAAGTACCACAAAGTAGATGTCTTTAAGCAATAAAATTTTTGCCACCAATTTCTGGAGGATAAAAGTCTGAATTAAGGGTATCAGCAGGACCATGTTCTCACTTAAAGCTCTAGAGGAAGACACTTTCTTGTCTCTCTCAGCTTCTGGTAGCTCCAGGCATTCCCTGGCTTGCAGATGCATCTTCACATGGCTGTAATGTCTCTATCTGTCTCTGAGCCTCTTATCATTTATAAGGACAACACTCAGATTGGATTAGGACCCACCCTGGTGAAGTGGATAAGAGCTGAGCAGCAAACCAAAAGGTCAGTAGTTCAAATCCATGAGCCGCTTCTTGGAAATCCTATAGGGCAGTTCCACTCTGTCCTGTAGGGTTGCTATGAGTCGGAATCAACTTGGCAGCAATACTCCAGTATGACCTCATGTTAACTGATAACGTCTTCAAAGACCCTATTTGTAAACAATGTCACATTGAAAAGTAATAAGAGTTAGAACTTCAACGTATTTTTTAGGGGGGATACAATTCAATCCATAACAGCATCTCACTCTCAAGGCATCTAAAACTGAGATTTGATATGCACAACTGAACTTTTAATTCAGCTAATTCCACAGGCTTCCTCCTTCTCAGTTAATAACATCTTCATTCTTCCCATTTCTTAGGCAAAAATTTTCAAGGAATACTTGACTCCTCTTTCTCTTTTATATCCCATATTAGATTTATCAAAAAATCTTATCAGCTCTACTTTTAAAAAATATCTAAAATTAGATCTCTTTCATTACACACATCCAAGCCACAATCATCATATTGTTATACATTGAATTGTGTCTGTCAAAAATATATACTGAAGTCCTAATACCTGTACCTGTGATAGTGACCCTGTTTGGAAGTAGTTTTCTTTTGTTATGTTAATGAGAACACACCAGAGTAGGGTGAGTCCTAAACCTGATTACCTTCTGAGTGATGTCTTATAAAAGGAGTAGAATAGACACAGTGACACACACATAGGCAGAAAGAGTATGTGAGGAACCTGCAAGCCGAGGAATACCAAGGAGCACCTGGAGGCTACTGGAAAGGAAGGATCCTTCCCTAGAGCAGATGCCCTGATTTAGACTTCTAGCCTCCAAAACTACAAGACAATGGATTGTTGTTCTTTAAAGCTACCCACTTGCGGTATTTGTGTTATGGCAGCACTAGATAACTAAGATATATATGATTTACTTCCTCCTTACTGGTCTTCCATGGCCATTTGTGGCCTATTCTGAACACAGAAACCAGACATTAAACTATGTCACTTCTCTACTGAAAAATTTCTGAAGTCTTCCATTTTACATAGGACAAATACCAACGTCTTTAATAGAACCACAAACCCCTACATGCTTTGGCTCCTGTGACCTCTCTGACCTTCCCTCCTCACCCTCATGTTCCCTGGACTCTTTCTAGCCTCTTTGTTGGTCTTCAAAGACTCCAGTCACACTCCTGACACTGGACAGATGCTCTTCTGGACAGTTGCTGTTCCTCTGGCTTGATGGGTATTTCTGCAGATATCTTCATGGATACTATCCTCTCTCCCATCACATATTTACGAATCTTTTTACTGAGGTCTTCTCTGGTCACCCTGACAAGAATGTCAACACTCTCCCACCACACAAATATATGCATATACTTCTTATCCTCTATTTTTGCCCTGATTTTCTCCCAAGTACAAGCCACTATCTTACTTACTATAGATTCACTTATCTACTTTGTTTATTTCCCTTCAAGAGAAAGTAACCCTTTTGATGGGCAGCAGTATAGAATTTGTCCAACAAATACTGCTTTCCTAATTCCAGGGATAGTAGTATATGTTTATTGAGCAAAAGAGGTGAGAAAATAAATCAATAAAGTGAAAGGCTATAGAGTGATGAAAAAGAAGAATAGAATACATAAATTTTAAAAGTATTCATCCTTTCCAAGCAATAGAACACTTCAAACCTTCATGTCTACCATCTTTACTTAATTTTTTTTGTCAAAATTCTATGCTCTACTTTACAACATGCTTATTCTATTTGTAATGACTACCTCAAATCATATACAAACAATCAAGGATGATTTTAAAATAATATACTTATTTTTTCTTATGCTATATATTTCTTATGCTAAGAAATGCAGAAAGTGAAGAATTATATTTTTTCTTCATAATGGAAATATTTAATCTATAGTATTTATCCCAAAACTTCTTGTGAACAATGCCATGTATTTTATTTATAAAACAAGAACTCTATCAAAAATTATTTGCCATTCTAATTGTGCCAACATTCTTTTCTCAGGTAGATACTGAAAATGCCACCAATTTTTTTTAGTTATTTTTAACCAAAACAGTGCCTCTGTTAATGAAATCACACAATTTAATGAGTTTTATAAGAACAAAGAAAATAGTCACACTTTTTATTTCACACATATACCAACTGAATTATAAGTTAAAAGTTCATTTCATCAGAAATGTAATTAAAATTTTGAAGCAGAGTTTTTATGTTTCTTTCTAAAATAATCATTAGGAGGTTTCCATGGAAATAGTTTTGTACTTAGGTATCCAATGTAAACAGCTATGTATTCACACATCTATGTAGAGACATTGCAAAGTTAACATGATGGCTCAGGTATATTTGGGAGGGGAATAAATATACTGAAATCCAATTATTTTATATTTTGATTTAGACAAGATTCAAACATGCCCCTGGATGATGACCAATTATTTCAATGACAATTTTCTAAACGTTAACTTTCTTCTCATTTGGAGACTATGCAGTGCAAGAAATCTCATTATTTTTAAGCCATTAAAATGTAAGAAATCATGTAGAATATGATAGAAAATGCAAAAGTGGCAAGTTTAAATGTTTAACAAGGAATATTACATAAGTTTGTTATATGTAACGCCAGCAATTCACTGAGTGGCCCAGCATCCAACTAACCTATTTGACTCCAGAAGTTTATTCTACTGGCCATAGAAGAGAATCAGACTTAACACCAGGTAAAAAAATAATATCCTCAATTTTAGCATTAAACCACCAGGTTTCGCTAACAATGGAAATGTCTGTTTGTTTACCTTTTGGTGATTGTGCAATATGGCTTATTATATGATGTCTTAGGCTGGGTTCTCTAGAGAAGCAAAACCAGTCAAGTGTATAAATATATATATAGAGAGAGATTATATCAAGGAAACAGCTCACGTGATTGTAGAGGCTAGAACGTCCCAAGTCTGTGGATCAGGGTAGAGGCCTCTCCCAAGTCACACAGCTGCAGAAGCTGGCAAGCCCAAGATCAGAAGTTTGGAGAGCAGGGCTCCCACTCACAGGCTGTGCAGATCGACAAATCCCCGGTTCAGCAGATAAGCTGACAGCTCAAGTCCCAAGAACGGGAGATGAGATGACAGGAAGAAGCTGCTGGATCCAGAGAGAGCAAAAAGCCAGAACGTCTGCTTATATACAGATGTGGGCAACACCCCCAAGGAGACTCCCTTTCATCCGATTGGCTACTCACAGTATATTCAATCATGGGAGTGATTACATTAAAACATGGAGAATCATGGTCCAGCCAAGTTGACACACCATCTTAACCATCACACATGATAAATATTTTATAAGAAGAGGCAACAGAGACTTGAGTATCATTACCATTCAAAGCATACAGTTATGTTGGATAAGTCATTTAAAATAAAATTTATTTAAAGTAGTGTGGATCATTTTTAATGGCATCCTCTTTGTCAAAGAGCTCTATACATTCTATCTCAATTTGAATGTCTTGTTGTTAGTTGCCATCTAGTTGATTCCAACACATGATGACTCCATATGCACAGAGAAGAACTGCTTCAGAAGATTTTCAAGCAGGTCACCAGTCCTGTCTTTCAAGGCACCTCTGGGTGGGTTTAAACCACCAGTTTCCTGGCTAGTTGTCAAGCGCTTAATCTTTTGCATCACCCCAAACCCAAAAACCAAACCCACTGCC
The DNA here is from genome assembly GCA_030035585.1 of Dugong dugon. Classification (NCBI taxonomy): domain Eukaryota; kingdom Metazoa; phylum Chordata; class Mammalia; order Sirenia; family Dugongidae; genus Dugong; species Dugong dugon. The sequence continues at coordinate 111,998,430 of CM057467.1, forward strand.
CTCTAGTACATTCTGACTCATAGCCACCTCATAGGATTTCCAAGGCTGGACATCTCTACAGAAGTAGACTGTCACATCTTTCTCTTGTGGAGCCACTGTTGGTTTCAAACCGATGGTCTTTCAGTTAGCAGTCAAGCACTTTAACCACTGCATATTTGCACCACTCAGATAAAAAACCAAACTGTTGCTGTTGAGTCGATTTTGGCTCATAGTGACCCTATAGGGCAGAGTAGAACTGCCTATAGGGTTTCCAAGGAGCAAGCGGATTCCAACTGTTGACCTTTTGGTTACCAGTCTGAGCTCTTAACTACTGCATCCCCAGGGCCCCAAAAATAAACTAAGCCGAGCCAATTTTAGTCAACAGTGTGGAAGGTCCCTGATTTTAAGTGCTTGTCTTGATTGTAAGTAGCAATGCTTGTAAAGAATCAAAATAACAAAAATGGGTTTTCATGCATTTCCAAACTACAGGCAAAACTTGCTTTCTTATTTTTTACAACTTTTTAATATAATGCAAACAAATAAAATTAGGCATGGAGACATCTGAAAGATGAATACCTGTATGTATAATCGGCAACCCAATGGGATGAGATATGAAAAAAATAAACAAGCAAACAAGAACGACAAAAACGTATCCACTCTTTCTCATTTGAAAAGGCTTCAGAAAACACCACCCTCAGAAGACTGTCATTAGAGACAAGTATTTGCTTTTCCAAAAACGTGAAGGGCCTGTGAAAGGCAGAAATCACTCTTTCTGTTCCTCTCATTTTATATCGTTATTGATCAGAATGCTGTAATTTTTAGTGGCAATGGCAGGAAAAGAGAAGCAAGTAAGAGCATAATTATTCAGAATGGAGGTTTCAGAGCAATTTTTGTAATCAATAACCTAACCGAAGAAGGAATAAAGATTAATATTTAAAACCATTCATAGGAGATTCAGAAATATTGATTTGTTTCTGTTGGAGCACATTTCCTAAATTACTATCCTCATTGAATCTTACATATAGAATTATTCTGTAGTTTTAAAATCATCTTTGTATTAGTTAGGGAAAAAAAAAAATCCAGAAAAAGTTGAATACTTTCCTTCATTTAAAAACAAACCAAAAAAACAAAAGTACTTCTGTCCTATATAGGAAGGATTTTTTGCTTTGTTTTGTTTTCTCATTATTTCCTTTGTGCTTAGGAAAGAGAAAATGATTAAAAGTGGGTGACTCTTGACAGTTTTCAAGTAGGCACAGCCCAGCCATTAAATTGAAAATTCAATCTTCTCTCATTTGCTTATTGACTTTCAGATGTTGTCAATACAGAAGGGACAAATAGAAATAAAGAATGATTTTTCTTTTCTTTCTAGGATGTCCTATGATGTCTGAGACACAGGTAGAAGAGCAAGGTTGTTCCCTTTCCACCAGGCCTTTTGAATGGAATTATTAATTTTCCCTTGTAAATGTATTAAAATGTGCAAAGAATATTGAATAATGCAGGAAAATACAAGAATTTTTTTTAATGATGCAACTGCCACACTTCCAAATGATAATAACAATTATCAATATTTTGTTCTATTTCTATCGAGATTTTTCCCAAATACTTGGAATTTTTAAATTTCATTTTAAGACATTTTATATAGTCGTGTTTCTCTTTTGCAAATAGACTCTTCAGAAGGATAATTTATTGGATCACCAATAACTTTGTGTTAGTTGGAGAAAGCAAGTGATGTTTTTCTTCTTCTGACAGCAAGAAAGTCCCAAACAGGTGAAAAGAAGTAATGGTGGAAAAGCAAGGACTAAAATGGGTGAATGCCTGTATAAAGGCTATTTGTGGCTCTCCTCATTTTCCCTTTATACATCCTTCTATTTTTCTCCAGTGTAAAGAATGTGCAAACATTTCTTTTATTGAACAAAAATCTCTCAGGTCTTCATGAATTTCTATACATTCTTTCCTCAATATAAATTCCCTCTAAGTAAGTTGTGGAAGTGAGAGTAAAATATGATAGTCATTCTCTCAAGGGAAAATAAAATATTATTTCAGTGAAAGAAAATTAAATTTTAATTCTGAAGTAAAATGAAATGAGGACTAGGGTTTCCAAAGATGTGAGTTTGTGCCCCACCTCCAACACCTATGGGGTGTGTGACCTTAAGAAACTTGTATAATCTCTTACTTTAAAAAGTGAGGATTAAACCAACTAATTCACAGGATGCCCTGAGGATTAAATGAAACAATCACTTTGTAAAGGATCTGAAAACTGTACAGTGAATGCACGTCATTGTCATCCTCACCCCTGTGCTAAGATTTTCTACATGTCTTATATTTGTAAATCTACGTGTATATGCATGGCCTAATTTGACAGAATTATCTATTCCAATCTTTAAACAGTCTCCAGCAATATTTCAGAGAAAAGTCCTTCAATGGAAATTAAGAATAATATTACATGTTCCCATGCAAATTTTAATCTTTGGATGTCTTGTAGTATCGGTCTTTTACCAAATTGCCTCTGAAATAGTGTTCTCAATAAATTACCTTCAGCATAGTGATTTGCTTTATTGTACGTATTTTAATTTCTGACTTTTGGTTTGGTAAGTAAGGAGAATTATAGCTGCAGCCTCTGGATCTCAGAATATGCATTTTCTGTGGACCCACTGACAATGCACCTAATCTCTGACCCATAGATTTCTGTCTTCATTGACCCAGTTTCTCCTGCATAAAAAGATGGACTGATGCCAAATAGGGCAGTACTTTTGCCTGGGAACATATGACCTCTGGGGAATGGACTGAGACTCCCCCAATTGAACACCATGTACAGCCATCTGTTGGCAGTAGGTAATGAATAATGAAGTCCATCCTGTGAGACAGGGAGCATTGATTAGATTTTGCACTAGATGAGGCTCTATCCATCCCAAATGATCTTCCAATCATCATTCATTTCCTTCAGTGTGACCAGAGTCAAGGTGAACAAAAAATGAAAAACTAACATGGTGCTGTCAAAGACTTTGGTCTAATGTTTTGGCTTGTTTAATAATGAAAAATAACAGAAGCTAAACTACTTTTACCTGAGTATTGATATTATGTTCTGAATGTGTATTTGAAGGCAAAAAGAAAGACTACTGTTTCTATAACATATCACATATGATATTTCTTAATTATTATATTTTTCCCAAATGAAGCTGATCCTTATACTATTATTGTTCTGAAGATATTAAGCAAATATAGAATGATAACTTGTAGTTCAGATTTTTTTTAACAGTCGCCACTCAGAAGGTTTTTTCACATGTTGTATATTATTACTTTTCATTTCTTAAGGGTTTAAGTAGGTATCATCAATTTACTTAAATTCAAAAAATGGTTGATGGCCATATAAATAATAGAAATGAAAGCCCATTGAAAATGGCCAAGGACCAGATATAAAAGTTTTACAAAAATAAATTATAATCAAAGGAATAATAAATTATGATGTAAATATAAGTTTCTCTCAATTAATAGCCACCACTGCTATTCTTTGGATTTAAAAATTAAAAAGATACAATAGCTCACATTTTTGGAACACTTACTATGCAAGCATTTCACATTCAATCTTCATAACATTTTCTCATCCCTAGTTTCTAGAAAAGTCTCTGGAACATTGTAAGTTATGTGTAAATATGTTTCAGAAAAACAATCTTGAGGTGAGTATTATTAATTGCTCTACTTCACAGATGAGAAAACTTAAAATGTATTAAGCAGATTAAACCAGATCACACACTAATACGACTGCAAGTCTATTTGACTCCAAATTACTTACTTAATGAACTACCCCACCACTAGTCTGTCAGTTCGTCATACTGTGGTGGCTTGTGTGTTGCTATGATGCTGGATCTTTCAGACAAAGAAAGACAAGGGAGAAAGACCTGGTAATCGAATTCTAAAAAAATTGATCAGTAAAAAACTTATGAATAGCAGTGGAACATTGTCTGATATAGTGGACAGAAGATGAATGAGCCTCTCTGGTTGAAAGACACTCAAAATACAACTGGAAAGAAGCTGCCTCCTCAAAGTAGAGTAGACCTTAACGAAATGGATGGCATAAAGCCTTCAGGATTTTCATTTGCTGATATGGAACACCTCAAAATGAGAAGAAAAAGCTGCAAACATCCATTAACAATAAGAACACGAAATGTATGATGTATGAATCCAGGAAAATTGGAAGTTCAAAAATGAAAGGGAACTCATGAAGATAGATATCCTAGACTTTAGTGAGCTGAAATGGTCTGGTATTGGCTATTTTGAATAGGATAATCATATGGTCTACTATGCTGGGAATGACAAATTGAAGAGGAATGGCGTCACATTCATTGTCAAAAAGAACACTTCAAGATCTATCCTGAAGTACATTGCTGCCATTGATAGGATAATGTCCATACATCTACAAAAAAGACAAATTAATATGAACATTATTCAAATTTACACACCAACCACTAATGTCAAAGGTGAGGAAATTAAAGATTTTACACACTTCTGCACTCTGAAATTGATCAAATATACAATCAAGATTCATTGATAGTTCTGGTAATTAGAATGTGAAAATAGGAAACAAAGAAGAGAGATCAGTAGGTGGAAAATATGGCCTTAGAGATAGAAATAATGCCAGAGATTGCATGATAGCGTTTTGCCAGACCAAAGATCTATTCATTGAAAATATATATTTTCAACAACATAAACAGCGACTATACACGTGGATTTCGCCAGATGGAATATACAGGAATCAAATCAGCTATATCGGTGGAAAAAGACTATGGAGAAGCTCAATATCATCAGTCAGAACAAGGCCAGAGGCTGACTGCAGAGCAGACCATCAATTGTTTGTTTGCAAGCTCAAGATGAAGCTGAAAAAAATTAAAGCAAGTCCACAAGAACCAAAATACAACCTTGAGTATATCCCACCTGAATTTAGAGATCATCTCAAAATGCATGTGACACATTGAACACTGATGACCAAAGACCAGAAGAGTTGTGGAATAACATCAGGGACACCATACATGAAGAAAGCAAAAGATCATTAAAAAGACAAGAAAGAAAAGACCAAAATGGATGTCAGAAGAGACTCTGAAACTTGCTCTTGAACGTAGAGTAGGTAAAGCGAACAGAAGAAAAGATAAAGTAAATGAACTGAATAAAAGACTTCAAAGGGTGACTTGAGAAAACAAAACTGAAGTATCATAATAAAATGTGCAAAGACCTGGAGATAGAAAACCAAAAGAGAAGAACACACTCTAATTTCTCAAGCTGAAAGAACTGAAGGAAAAATTCAAGCTTGACTTGCAGTATTGAGTGATTCTGTGGGCAAAATATGGAATGACTCAGGAAGCATCAAAAGAAGATGGAAAGAATACAGAGTCACTGTACCAAAAAGAATTGGTCAATGTTCAACCATTTCAAGAGGTAGCATATGATCAAGAACTGATGGTACTGAAGATGTCCAAGCTGCACTGAAGGCATTGGTGAAAAACAAGGCTCCAGGAATTGACAAAACACCAACTGAGATGTTTCCACAAGTGGATGCAAGACTGAAAGAGCGCATTTATCTATAGCAGAAAATTTGGAGGAGAGCTACCTGGCCAACTGACTGGAAGAGGTTCATATGTGTGCCCATTCCAAAGAAAGGTGATCAAATAGAATGAGGAAATTACTGAACAATATCATTAATATCACAAGTAAGTAAAATTTTGTTGATCATCATTCAAAAGCGGTTGCAGCAGTACATTGACAAGGAATTGCCAGAAACTCTAGCCAGTTTCAGAAGAGGATGTGGAACAAAGGATATCATTGCTGATGTCAGATGGATCATAGCTGAAAGCAGAAAATACCAGAAAGATGTATACCTGTGTTTTATTGACTATGTAAAGGCATTTGACTGTGTGAATCATAACAAACTACGGATAACGTTGCAAAGAATGGGAATTCCACAACACTTAATTGTGCTCTGAGGACCTGTACTTAGACCAAGAAGAAGCTGTTCAAACAGAACAAGGGGATACTCCATGGTTTAAAGTTTAAGAAATATGTGTGTCAGGGTAGTATCCTTTCAGTATACTTATTCAGTCTGTATGCTGACCAAATAATTGGAGAAACTGGACTAACGAACAAGAACATGGCATCAGGATTGGAGGAAGACTCGTTAAAAACCTGCCATATGCAGATGACACAACCTTGCTTGCTGAAAGTGAAGAGGACTTGACGTTTCATCTACTGATGAAGAGCAAAGACTACAGCCTTCAGTATAGATTACACCTCAACATAAAGAAAACAAAATTCTCACAACCAATAAGCAATATCATGATAAAGGGAGAAAAAACATAAGTAGTAAAGGATTTCATTTTATGTGGATCCACAGTCAACACCCATGGAAGCAGCAGTCAAGAAATCAAAAGATGCATTGCACTAGGCAAATCTGCTGCAAAAAACCTCTTTAAAGTGCTAAAAAGCAAAGATGTCACTTTACGGAGTAAGGTGTGCCTGACCCAATCCATGGTGTTCTCAATAGTCTCATATATACGTGAAAGCCGGACAATGAATAAAAGAGACTGAAGAATTGATGCCTGTGAATTATGGTGTTGACAAAGAATATTAAATATAACAAGGAATGTCAGAAGAACAAACAAGTCTGTTTTGGAAGAAGTACAGCCAGAATGCTCATTAGAAGCAAGGATGGCAAGACTTCATCTCATGTACTTTGGACATATTATGAGGAGGGACCAGTCCCTGAAGAAGGATATCATGCTTGGTAAGGTAGAGGATTAGAAAAAAGAGGAAGACCCTCAATAAAATGGATCGACACTGGCTGCAACAATGGTCTCTGCTTAACAACGATTGTGAGGATGGTGCAGGACTGGGCAGTGTTTCATTCTGTTGTGCATAAGGTCGCTATGAGTCAGAACCAACTCAATGGCACTGAACAACAGCAACAAAATAAACCAGATTCAAAATGATGAGGGCTTGGACAAGGATTATAGCAGAGGAGATGATGAGAAGAAGTATCTTAGATACATATTGAAAATAGAGTTAAAAGCATTTTCTAATAGGTTGCATGGGAAGTGTGGGGGAAAAAAGAAAAGCCTAGGAGAACTCCAAGGATGACCATTAAAACAGTCTGTAGAATCAAAAAATGAGCTAAGATGGGAGAGAAGCTCAGAGGATGATATATCATTAAAGAAAACAAAAACAACAAAAAGAGAGGTAGCAATTATTGTCTGAAAGTCTCCGACAAGTCAAAGATATATGACAATGTGGATACTAGAAAAAGTAATCTGGAAAACCAAGAAGTGGTGTGTTTTAGCCAAGACGTGTAAAGATGAACTTTCCATGTTATACCATGGTCTCAGTGTGAACAAGGAGTGGTTGTTAAGGTAGTATGGAAGAAAAGATCATAAAAAGTTAGAAAATTGAGATATTAATGAGCAAGAGTATAAGATAGGAAACAAATATAAAAATATTAAATACATTAAATTCACTAAAGTAAAGGATGGAATAGTCATGTAGAGTTCTGCTAGCCAAAGATAAATTCTACAACAAACGAGTGGGAGTGACTGGGAATTCTATAGACATCAGTTCCCAAATGAGGTGGCATAGGATGGCATGAACTTCAAAGGAGCTTCCTTTTAAGAAGGAAGGAAAATAAATGGTTGGGAAGCTTCAGTAGTGAGCTAGGAGGATAAGTGCCACACTTATGTTACTTAGAGAGAGGAGAGGAAAAATACCGCTTCCACTTAAAATAGCTACAGAGAAGATGGTGTCTTTGTTGGAATGCAGGTTTCAGTTAAGGCATAGAGATCAAGAAAACACAGAGAAAAGGGTCAGAGAGTTTTAATGGGCATAGTAAAGGGGTTTGGAACAATCATGTGGGGGGGGGGTCATGAATCAAACTAGATTATGGCCTGTGCAGAGAAGTATGAGAAGTATTAAATAGCCTAGAAGTATTGCACTCTCAGTGACAGAGATCCAAAGACAGAAGGCATAGCCGCCTTATAGGAGAATGTGTGAAATCAAGTTAAGCAAGAGTCCTGCACATTTAGTGCAATGGTATAGAGGGCTCACAATAGTTGATTCTTCTGAGCAGTGTCAGGGAAAAAATGGAAATATGTTCTCAGCTTGGACTTGTCAAAAAATTACTGATCAGTTAGTCATTTCCATCACCTCTTTCAATTTGTCTTATTACGGTGGCTCGTGTGTTGTTATGATTCTGGAAGCTATGCCACTGATATTTCATATACCAGCAGGGTGACTGTCACGGATTGAATTATATCCCCCCAAAAAATGTGTGCATCAATTTGGCTGGGCCACGTTTCCCAGTATTGTGTGGTTGCCCTTCATTTTGTGATTGTAATTTTATGTTAAAGAGGATTAAGCTGGGATTGTAACACCCTTACTAAGGTCTCATCCTGGATCCAATGTAAAGGGTGTGGCCTGCACCACTTTTATCTTACAAGAGATAAACGGAAAGGGAAGCAAGCAGGGAATTGAGGACCTCATATCACCAAGAAAGCAGTGCCGGGAGCAGAGCGTGTCCGTTGGACCACAGGTCCCTGCTTGGAGAAGTTCCGAGTCTGGGGGAGATGGAAGAGAAGGCTGATGGAGAGAGAAAGCCTTCCCCTGGAGCTGAAACCCTTAATTTGGACATTTAGCCTACTTTCTGTGAAGAAATAAATTTCTGTTAGTTAAAGGCATCCACTTGTGGTATTTCTGTTACAGCAGCCCTAAATGACTAAGACAGTGACCCATGGTGGGCAGGTTTCAATGGAGCTTCCAGACTAAGACAAACTAGGAAGAAAGATCTGGTAATTTACTTCCAAAAATTAGCTAATGAAAACCCTATGGATCACAACAGAATATTATCAGATATAGTGCTGGAAGATGAGCCCCCTTGATTGGATCTGTGCCATAGACAAGCCAGGTCTGCACCATGTTCTTATGAAAGTGACTCAGATTCTAATTAGGAAGTTACTTTTCTTAGCAAAAGAAGTTTGGGAGACCTCTACATTCATATTACAGCAGAGATTTGAAAACAGAAAAGCATGCAATGCAGATATGTTCCAAAAAAGAAAAAAACGGTGCAAAATTTTCTCCAATGACAATTGAAAAGTAGTTAGCATTTGAAGGTAAAGGGGACAATTCTCCTTATCCACTGAGTTTCTAAAGTGTATCCTAAAAGTAAAATTTTGGAGATGTAAATAAATGGAAACTCTAGTACTCAATAGAGTTTATTCAGTTCCTTAACGATGAAGAAATAGAAAACTGCCTTGTTTAATACTCATATTTGTATATAATACCTAGCAATATAGTACAACCTGTAGAGGTTTGATTCTTTATTATCGATCATCACTCCTAATTAATGTTACTGTTGAGTTCAAACAGTTTTGCATTTATTATAGGTTTGTCATAGGTTGAGCAATGAAGCTCAGATTATAATTCCTGAATTCAACAAAAAGTTCAGCAGTACCTGTTGAATAATTTTGTGTTAACAATACTCATTTTTATTTGGTTATGTCACACATTTTGAACACATATTAGCAGTTAGGACTCCATGATGCTTGTAAAAGAAAACTCAACTCAAAACTGCTTACTAAAGAGGATTTATTATCCCTTATAATTGCAAAGGCCAGAAGCAGGTTAGAGGTCAGGATTTGATTCACTGATTCAGCATTCAATTTTTCAACTCTTCAGTCACTCTACTCTGCCTTCCATGTTATCATCATTCTAAGAAAAACATCTCCTTGGGTCACAAGTTGACTGTCAACAACTCCCTGGCTCCCTGCTTTTCTTCTAAGTGCATAGAGAGACTGAGAGTTTGAAGAATGAGGAATTTACTTTACAGTAAGTTTCCCAGCAAACATTTTGCCTCTCACTGGCCTCCATTGGGCACCTGTTTATCTTCGAATCAATGATACACAAGATGACATTTCATTGATTAGCTTAGGCCTCAGCCACATGCTCCGCGGTAAGCCCGTAGTGGAGTCACTTTCCTCAAAGCATTGGCGCTGCTCAGGAGAGACGTAAGACATTTGTAGGAAAACCAGAGTAATAACCAACAGGAAAAAGAATTGACACTGGAAGCGAAAGCATAATGTCTACTGAACAACCAGGCATAACATGAAACACAGAATGTCAAACATTCCATTCGACAAATAGTGTACGAAACAGCAGTTGTACTTATTACACTTCCATAAAACATGTCTATAAAACATAAGCGATGGGATTGTCATAATGAACTGACTGAATATTGCACATTCTAATAAGGCCACCTTACACTGGCTGACTTATCCAACAATGATGCATATTCTCAATGCTCAACCTTCCAAATGTTGTCATTACTCTACTGCCTGGAAGGGTAAAAATAAAATCCAACGGTTTTCCTCTTTTCGGGCTGTTGCTTGCATTTAATAAAAAAAAAAAAAAAAAAATCCACCACCGTCGAGCCGATTCCGACTCATAGAGACACTCTAGGACATGACAGAACTGCCCCACAGGGTTTACAAGGCTGTAAATCTTTATGGAAGCAGACTGCCACATCTTTTTCCTGCAGAGTGGCTGGTAGATTCAAAACAGCCAACTTTTTGGTTCGCAGCCGAGAGCTTTAACCACTGTACCACCAGGCATGTAGACCAACCAAATTCAAGTTTAGTTCCTCTACTTTAACATGAAGGAGCAGGTGGTCTTGAATAATTTGAACTGTTGAGCACAAGCTCTTGATGCAGGTTCATCCTCTTACTCAGGTGACTCAGGCAGCAGTGAATCCTTTCACAGTATGAGTCTCTATAGCTCCTTATTTAGGTGCTTTATAGGTCTCAGGAAACCCTGGTGGTGTAATGGTTAAGAGCTACAGCTGCTAACCAAAAGGTTGCCAGTTTGAATCCACCAGGCACTCGCTGGAAACTCTATGGGGCAGTTCTACTTTGTCCTTTAGGGTCACTACAGGGTAGCTATGAGTCTGAATCGACTCGATGGCAATGGGTTTTTTTTTTGTTTTATAGGTCTCAAGAATCCATCTCTTTCCTATGGTGGTCATCTATGCTAGCTTACCTATGTTGTTGTTGTTGTTGTTAGGTACCATTGAGTGGTAGTGACCCCATGCGCAACAGAACGAAACACTGCCGGTCCTGTGTCATCCTCACAATCATTATGCTTGAGCCCATTGTTACAGCCACTATGTCTATCCATCTCGTCGAGAATCTTCCTCTTTTTCATTGACTCTCCACTTTACCAAGCATACTGTCCCTCTCCAGGGACTGATCACTCCTGATAACATGTTCATAGAATGTGAGACAAAATCTGACCGTCTTTGCTTCTAATGAGCATCTTGGTTGTACTTCTTCCAAGACAGATTAGTTCATTCTTCTGGCAGTCCATAGTATCTTCAGTTACCTATACACAATAGCAAAGAAACTAGTTTCATTTCTATTAGGAAACTCCCAGCAGGAACTCTAAGGTCATTCAGAAGAGAAATGCAAATGCATACTGATAGATTTCTAAAAGAGAATTTGATCTCAAAAAAAAAAAAGAAACATTGTCTTCGGGAATTGTTTTAGTTCTGAGTTGACAGAGAGTCTGGGGGCCATGCTTTCTAGGGTTCCTCCAGTCTCAGTCAGACCATTAAGTCTGGTCTTTTTACTAGAATTTGAGTTCTGCATCCCACCCTTCTCCTGCTCCATCAGGGACTCTCTGTTGTGTTTCCTGTCAGGGCAGTCATTGGTGGTAGCCAGGCACCATCCAGTTCTTCTGGTATCAGGCTGATGAAGTCTCTGGTCTACGTGGCCTTTTCTGTCTCTTGGGCTAATACTTTCCTTGTGTCTTTGGTGTTCTTCATTCTCCTTTACTCCAGGTGGTTGGGACCAATTGACGTGGCCCTTTCTGTCTCTTGGGCTAATACTTTCCTTGTGTTTTTGATGTTTTTCATTCTCCTTTACTCCAGGTGGTCGGGACAAATTGACGCAGCTTAGATGGCTGCTTGCTAGCTTTTAAGACCCCAGATGCCACTCACCCAAGTTGGATGCAGAACATTTTCTTAATAAACTTTGTTATGCCAATTGACCTAGATGTCCCCTGAAAGCATGGTCACCTGATATTCTGTCCTTCTAGGTGTTTAATTGTATTCAGGAAGCTTCTTAGCTTTGGTTTAGGCTGATTATGCTGACTTCCCTGGGATGTGTGCTGTCCTTCCTTCACCTAAGATAATTCTTGTCTACTATCTGGTCAGTGAATAACGCTCACCCTCTCTTCCCACCCTTGTAGCCATCAAATAATGTTTTCTTCTGTATTTAAACCTTTTCTTGAGTTCTTATAATAGTGGGTTTATACCATATTTGTCCTTCTGTGACTGACTAAGTTAACTCAGCTTAATGACCTCCAGACTCCTCCATGTTATAAGATGTTTCACGGCTTCATCGGTGTTCTAAAGAACAATTCCTGAGGCTAACTCTTCAGACAAAGATTGGACTGGACTGTGGGACATAAAATGATACTCCTGAAGAGTGTGCTTCTTAGCTCAAGTAGATACATGAGACTAAATGGGCTGCTTCTGTCTGGAGCTGAGATGAGAAGGCAGAGTATGTTAGGAGCTGGTTGAATGGACACAGGAAATCAGGGGTGGAAAGGAGGAGTGTGTTGTCACAGTACAGGGAGAGCAATTAGGGTCACATAACAAGGTATGTATAAATTTTTGTATGAGAGACTAACTTGAATTGTAAACTTTCACTTAAACTACAACAATTAAAAAAATAAAAGAAAGAGACAGAGACAGAGAAATAGCAAGACCATAGAAATGACTCCATTTTACTGTCCATATCTTGCTTGCTAGGGTTGTTGGAGTCGGCCTTTCTCAGCTCCTTGACAATGAGTTTTTTCTCCTGTCGAACCCACTGAGTCAGTAGTAGATGAGACAGAACAGTGCTATTAAAGGAATCTGTCTCCAGAAACAAAGTCTCCAACAAAGACCTTTATGCCGGATTCACTTCAGTGCTGATGTTTGGCTTTGCACAGACTAAAAGCGCACTTTTAGCCTGAGACTGAAAGGAGATGGTCTTGACTTTTTTTTTTTTTTTTCCATTTTATTTTCATTTTAGCAGATACTGATTAAGTTCCAACTATTGTCCAGGCACTAGGTATGCCAGCTTTATAGACATTTTATCCTAGAGATGGAACCAATAGAAAGTAGTGAGGAAAAAAAAAAAATACATTTCCTTGAGTAGTTCTCAACTTGCCAAACTAAATCTGGATTCTTGTTAAATGACTGTAATGACATGAGGCGTATAGGTTTCCCTCACTTTCAAAAGGTGACTCTAAATTAAATACTAGAATATCAAAGCCTTTTTAATGCATTGATGTTTCTTATTATTTACGAACATTTCAGAGTGAATTGATACGAAGCATAAACAATTCCTTGTAGAAAGACTGCTAATCATGCCCAGTGAATTATTATTATTTTTCTCCTGTTGATGGTGGGGGTGGGTGGGGAAGTTTTTCTGAAGCAAGGCATATTTTTGTTATCCATATTTTGCAAAGAGCTCATTTGAATCACAGGCCTCGTAGCACATGGCAGGGAGGCAAGCCATCAGGAACAGAGAGGATAAAATAGGCTGGAGAATTTCTTACCATCTTGGTACACTTTTAGAAACTTCTGCTTAAGAAGTCAGCTCTTTCTAGAGTAAAACCAGATTGCTTGGATTCAGTTCTTCCAAAAAAAAAAATCGAGAGAGATGAACAACTCAACATGTTTCCAACAGATATGGAAAAACATTGAACCTGTCAGATCAGTAAATAGCTCCTTGAAAAAAAACAGGTAGCTGTATTTTTTTTATCATGCAAATGTGAGAAAACTGAAAGACATGGTCTCCAGTGTCCTATATCTGACTACATATGAGTCTATGATTTTATAAAAGAAAAAAATGAATCTATAATATTAAAAAAAAATTTATAAAATTTGGGTTTGTATATATTTCATTAGGTATAAGATCCCATTCATTGTATCATGGGTCAATATTTTGTTAACCACTAAGAAAAATAAATACTGCCAAATAAGCCACGACACAATGCTTTATTCCTTTGAATTTTTGGTGTAAACTTATTTGAAAATCTTCTCTTATATATCACTCTTGTACACGGGGTCGCTATGAGCCGAAGTCAACTCGATGACACCTAATTACAACAACAACAAACATAAAAATAAAAATATAAGAATAAGAAATTGATCATGGTATTCCTAATCATTTTCACATTCAAGGTCCTACTCTTCTGAGTCACTTTTCAACTCAGAGGTATTGGTGTCCATATTTTTCAACACTGTACCCTCCTTTGTTCTAGGGAGAGCTTTGATGATAATGTGGCATTTCTTAGGAGAGTGCTCCAGTATTATCTATGAGATTGCCTTCCAAGCCACTAAAACTTATTTGGTAATTTTAGCATGGAAACTTTTTTCATCTTAACAATGATGTCAATGGAAAATTTTCAGACAATAACCAGGACTCATACTCCTTATTCAAATGGTCTTTCAGTGGTTTGTTGCTTGAAAAGACAAGAGGTTACAGTTGTACTGTCATACCATCTGCCAAAATAATTTTCATACAGTGCTTGCCTTGACAACTATTGTTTGAAAACCACCTGGCAGAAAATGACTGTAAGACATCATCAATTGCTAGATGCATACTGACTTTTAAAATGTTAAAACTGTGTGTGGGGAGAAAAATGTGCGTGGGAGGTTGGGAAAAATGGTATCAAGGGGTAATGACAAATGCTACATAACACTAAATATTAAGCCTATAGTCCAACAGAGTTACTTTGGTCTTTGTTAATGGTGAGCTGTGAAGAAAAAACAAAGTGCACAAAATAAGTTGAAGATGCTTGATAAATTCAGTCTCATTTTGCTGCTGTTACACCTAACTTTACAAGTTCATTTCCAGATCCTTGTCAACACAGATATCCAATGCCAAATTGCACTGCCACTGCTTGTCAATTTATTGTACTGTAGTGACTTGTGTGTTGCTATGATGCTAGCATCTATGCCACCAGTATTTCAAATACCAGCAGTATCACCCATGGTGAATAGGTTGCAGCATAGCTTCCAGACTAAGACAGACTAGCAGGAAAAAACTGGTGATCTACTCCCAAAAATTAGCCAGCGAAAAATCTATGGATCACAACAGAACACTGTCCAACAGGCTGCTGGAGGATGAGCTCCCAAGATAGGAAGGCACTCAGAATACACAGTGGCCGCAACAATGGACTCGAGCATGATAGTAGTTTAGGATTGGGCAATATCTTGTTCTGCTGCTCATGGAGTCACCATGAGTCAGAGCCGACTCAAAGGCAATGGCAACTAACAACAATAACAATCACACGAAGTCTATCATGTTTTTGTGTGTTCTCATTCATATTCAAAACCCAAACCAAACCCGTTGCTGTAGAGTCAGTTCCAACTCATAGGGACCCTATAGAGCAGAGTCGAACTGCCTCATAGGGTTTCCAAGGAGCAGCTGGTGGATTCGAGTGGCTGATCTTTTGGTTAGCAGCCTGAGCTTTTAACCACTGAGCAACCAGGGCTCCTTCACTCATATAGTTAGATATAATTATAAAGCCCACTTTACAGTGTCTATAAACCTTAATCTAATGAATTTCATATTATTTTAGGGCTCAGCTCAAATGTAATTTCCTCTGCTTAGATTTCGGACACCTCCCCCACCCCTACTAACGTTACCACCTACCCATGAGATCTAATTGCTCATTTCTATTCACTCCCAAGGCTTCTTATGCTTAGTTTCACTAATATACTTTCCCTATTCTGTAATAGATATTTTAAATGTGTTTTGCTCTCCCACTAGACAGTGAGCACCTTGAGGGCTAGTTTCATGCCTTATTGATCATTGTGTTATTTCCAGCACCTAGCACAGAGACTGGTACATAGTAAACAGTAGTCAATGACTGCTGAAATGAATTGAATTTTTAAAATGCTTGTTCCCTAAGCAGCCACTTTGCTCTACCATGTCAAAAACATTGAGTTACTTGTCCTTTGGCAATAGCATATTTCATATGCCCAAGAGATTTAAAAGAATACAGCATAGAGCTGAAATGGAACAACTCATTACAGGACTGCATTTGAGCTAGTAAGTCATATTTTGCAACCATACTGTGCTACAAATATAATTAGAAGATATTGAACTTTCATTAGTTAGGGAAGCCAGCCACCCTTTAATTGTCATTATTTAAATTTTTTGCTGACTGTAATAGCCTCATGAAATAGACATCTCATTTCTGTGACAGCGGGAGGGTCGCCAACGGTGTAATTTTATTTCTCTATACTTGAATGCAGCCCAGAATATTATTCAACATTCAGTCCATTCCTAACTTTTATTAGTAACTTTGGCCAAATACAAATTAATCCAGTTTCCCATTTTAGAATCATAATCTTTCAGTTCTGGAGAGAATATTAAGTCAGGATATTTGAATGCCTCCTGAGCAATCCCACAAATATGTTCATTCCTGTGCACAAATACAGAATGATGGGGAACCCTCTACTTCTTTTAATGTAGTTCATTCTGCATTTTTAAATCTTTCTTTTAAAGTTCCATTATAGGATGGAACAAATACATTTACTCAACCACCCTTCTTCTATCAAATGTATCATACAACATAGTCTGTGGTCTAATTCCTCTTATAATATTGGAGAACAATTTTATGCTGTCCCACAGACTCCTTATAACAGAGCTATTTATGGGACAAAGGCAAACCAGAAATTTATGCTTGTGTAGTAGGTGTTTACACTTTTTTATATGCATATTAAAACACTCTCAATTTTGTTTTTTCCCCAGTGATAGGTGATGTTACACAAATTTCTATAATTGACAACTTTGCACTTTAGTTTCCTACTTGCATATGGAGAAAAAAATGTAAAATGTATGCGCTTAAGTATTTTATTCATTCAAATCCCTTCCCTACTGCCACGGACCACCATTGCCTGCATTAACAGATACTTAAATAAAAGTGCAGTGGGAGTTTACCTTACCTCTGTAAGTTTTTTTTTTTTTAATGCTATTGTATCCATTTACTTTAAAGCAATTCATAAATTGAACACTTTAAAAGCAGCATTTAGTTCACTTGTCCAACACTTACCAAACTGCCCTCCAGCTTCTCTGTGTATGAGTCTCTCCCAAACTAGAGTGTGTATGCTTCAAGATTAGAGCTTGCATTCCATTTGTGGAATCAATGGCTATATTTGTATATAAACATTCTTGGTTTTATATAAATGAATTTATGTAATACAAAATACGAAATATTGTAGTTGATAGAGAAAATGTCAGTTCTACCCATAGCAATCTACAAATACAATGCAATCCTGACCCAAATTCCACCAGCATTTTTTAACGAAATGGAGAAACAAATCACCAACTTCATATGGAAAAGGAAGAGGATCCAATAAGTAAAGCATTACTCAAGAAGAACAAAGTGGGAGGCCTTACACTACCTAATTTTATAAACTATTATACTGCCATGGTAGTCAAAACAGCCTGATATTGTATTGGTACAACAACAGATAAATAGACCAATGGAACAGAGTTGAGAATCCAGATATAAGCTCATCCACTTATGAGCAGCTGATATTTGACAAAGTACCACAGTCCGTTCATTGCGGAAAAGACAGTCTCTTTAACAAATGGCGCTGGCATAATTGGATATCCATCTGCAAAAAACTGAAACAAGGCCTATACCTCGTGCCATGAACAAAAACTAACTCAAAATGGATCAAAGACTTAAATATAAAATCGAAAACAACAAAGATCATGGAAGACAAAATAGGGACAATGCTAGGAGCCTTAATACATGTCATAAACACAATACAAACCATAAGTAACAATGCGCAAGCACCAGAAGAGAGACTAGATAACTGGGAGCTCCTAAAAATCAAACACTTATGCTCATCAAAAGACTTCAACAAAAGAGTAAAAAGACAACCTACAGATTGGGAAAAAATTTTTGGCTACGACAAATCCGATCAGCATCTAATCTCTAAAATTTTCAACATACTGCAAAACCTCAACAACAAAAAGACAAATAACCCAATTAAAAAATGGACAAAAGATATGAACAGGCTCTTCACAAAAGAAGATATTCAAGGAGTTCCGGCAAAATGGCGCTCTAGGCAGGAGCACCACACCGTCCCTCCACAGCAAAGATCTGAAAAACTAAGCCGAACAAAGAATACAACAATCCTGAAACCCTAAAACATCAAATGAAGAAATAAAGAACTCAGCCAAGCACCAAATGGAGTGAGAAAATAGACAGAGAACAGAGAGTGAGGAGAGATTCATGCAGAGGTTCCCTACCAGCTAACGCAGCGTGGATCAGCCATCTTGGACTCCTATCAGAGACCAGCAAACGGTATGAGAAAGCAGCCTCACGGAGCATCCAGCGGGAGACAAAACAACCAGTAATTTGCATTATATGCTTTCCCACCCCCCACCCTTCTTCACCCTGACTCGCCCTCCTCTGCTTCCCATGGCCACAATCTCTTGACCGGGAAACTGCTTGGATTCCACACACTCAAACGGCCGGCTCTCTGAGTGCCACTTGTTGGCTACTGGTGTTGCTTTTTTCCTCTTCTTTTGATTTCTTCTTTACCTCTTGCCACCTCCCCCTCCTTTCGCTCGAGTACCTCGCTCTGTGCGCCATCTTTGCTTCTTCCTGAGGGGCTCCAGAGTGCCGGTAATTTGTGATATACACTTTCCCACTCTCTACCCTCCTTCACCCACACTCGGCCGCCTCTGCTTCCTGCAGACACAGTATCTTGTCCAGAAATACCAGCCCGCACTAGCTGGCTCTCTGAATGCCATTTGTTGGCTGCTAGTGTTGCTTTTCTTTCCTGCTTCTTTTGATTTCTTACTTGCCTCACACCACCTCCCCCTCATTTTGCTCGAGTACCTGGCTCCATGCGCCATCTTTGCTTCTTCCTGAGGGGCTGCGGAGCTCCGTTCAAGCAGGGAGCTGCTTCCCAGTCTGGGTTGCCACACTGATGGGATCCCGAGGATTTTGTTCATTTGTTTGTTTGTTTTCTTTTCCTTTTCTTTAGTTGGGAGCCCTTTCTGGCCAGGTGGACCTGCGTGGTAAGAGACGCCCCCTTAGCTTCCACAGAAGTGCAGAGGGATCCCTAAGGGCATTTTTTCTGTTGTTGTTTTTTTGGGGGCCTTTCCTGTTCTTTTTTTTTTTTTTTAATTTGTTTTCTTTTCGTTTCCCTCTTTTTCCCTTTTTGTCTTTCTACATTGCTTGGTTTCTCGTCTCTCCATATCTTCCTTCTCTCTCTGTTCCCTGAATACCTGGTGTTGTATACCTCTACGCCTTCTAGCCAGGCTGTACTGCAACACCTGAGAGCGACTTCCCCAGACCTCATAGCTGCACTGGTGTGATCCCTGGGAACTTTGTGGTTCTTTAAACTTTCTGATTTTTATTTATTCATTCCTTTCTTTTCTTCCACTTCCCCTCTCTGTTTTTCTCCATTTCAAAGTTTCTCATCTCTCCACTCCAACGGCAAGCTCCCCTAGCATTCTTTTTTGTTTGCTTGTATGTTTTTGGCTCCTGTTCCTCTCTCCTCTCTCCCATATCCATCTTAGCTCCACACATAACAATCTCCCACTGCATCCTGCCTACCTGCACCATGCGCTTGACATCACACCACCAAGCAGCACAGGCACGGCCTACTGGAACCTGCCCTGCACTGATTACCGACCCACTCTGGTGGCTGTAGTAAGTGCCACAAACTACCTATCCCAGTAGCTCCTCTTCAGCTAGATATGCCCTGCCATACCATATCTGAGTGACTGACCCTGCCAGTTGGAGAAGGAGATGAAAAGTATTGAGTGCATAGACGACCAAACAACAAAGAACACACAGTCTGCCTGCTCAGACATAGCCAAATTTTTTAACAAAAAGGACAAAACAAACAAATCTACAATAAATAAATGAGAAAAATAACTACTGAATGCCCCGAAAACAGCAAATAATATCAACACATTTATAAAAACAAGACAGGATGGTTCCAGTAGGCATATAAAATAAAACACCAGACGACCCTCCTGTGGAAGAAAACACACTAGAACTACCTGATAGGGAATTCAAATCTCTAATACTCAGAATTCTCTAAGAACTGAGGCAAAAAGATGATAAACATGAGGAAAAAATAGACAAATTCATGGAAAATACAGACAAAAAATTGGAAGATTCAAGAAAATAATGCAGGAACAAAAAACCAAAATAAATTCAAAACTAGAAATTATACAAAGACAACAATTAGAAATCCAAAACAACAAGATTTCAGAAATGGGTGGTGTCATAGAAGGGCTGAGAAGCAGATTTGAAACTGTGGAAGACAGGATCAGTGGAATTAAAGACAAACACTTGGATACAACTCTGTTTCAGGAAAACTCAGAAAAAAGAACAAAGAAAAATGAAGAGACCCTGAGAGTTATGTGGGACACAATCAAAAACAAAAATGTTCGAGTGATTGGAATTCCAGAACAGGGGGAGAAAACAGAAAACACAGAGGGGATCACTGAGGAACTGCTGACAGAAAACTTCCCCAATATCATGAAAGATGAAAAGCTGGCCATCCAAGAAGCTCAATGAACCCCATATAGAAGAGACCCCAAAAGAAAATCACCAAGGCATATCATATTCACACTCTGCAAAACCAAAGACAAACAAAGAATCCTGAGAGCAGCTCGTGAAAAACAAGATGTCACATACAGAGGGGAAACAATAAGACTAAGCTCAGATTATTCGGCCCGGCTACCACCACTGACTGCTCTGACCAGGATCACAACAGAGGGTCCTGGAGAGAGCTGGAGAAGGATGTAGAGCATAGTTCTAACTGACAATAATAAAGACCAGATTTACTGGTCTAAAGCAGACTGGAGAATCCCCAAGATTATGGCCCCCAGACACCCTGTAGCTCCGTGTTGAAGTTACCTCCGAGGTTCACTGTTCAGCCTGGGAGTGGACAGCCCCATAAAACCAAATGAGACTAACGAGGTACAGAAGTCCAGTGAGAAGGGCCAGAAGGCAGAAGGGGATAAGGAAGCTGGTGATAGGGAACCCAAGGTTGAATAAGGATATTGTTGATGTGTTGTGAGATTGTTACCCTTTGTCATAGAGCAACATTTGTAGTAACTGTTAAATGAGAAACTATTTTGTTCTGTAAGCCTTCATCTTAAGTGAGAATAACAGCACAATTGGAAGAGCGCAGTCAATGTCACTGAACTGTGCATGTAGAAATTTTTGAAATGGTTTATCTTTGGCTATGTGTATTGTCACCAAAAAAAAGTTTGAGAAGTTAGAGGGTTGATATGTTGTGGGATTGTTAACCAATGTCATAAAACAACATGTGTACTACTGTTTCATGAGAAACTATTTGTTCTGTAAGCCTTCACCTGGAGTACAATAAAAAATAAATTAATTAATTAATCAAAAATAAAAATTTACTCTAACCAAAAATAAAAGAAGATATTCTGGCAGCTAACAGACACATGAAGAAATGCTCATGATCATTAGCCATTAGAGAAATGCAGATCAAAACTACAATGAGGTATCATCTCACCCCAACAAGGCTAGCCTTAATCCAAAAAACACAAAATAATAAATGGTTGAGAGAGTAGAATATTTATACACTTTTGGTGGAAATGTAAAATGGTACAACCACTTTGGAAATCAATTTGGCGCTTCCTTAAAAAGCTAGAAATAAAAGTACCATACGATCCAGCTATCCCGCTCCTTGGAATATATCCTAGAGAAATAAGAGCTGTCACATGAACAGATATATGCACACCCATGTTCATGGCAGCACTGTTCACAATAGCAAAAAGATGTAAACAACCTAGGTGCCCATCAAAGGACTAATGGATAAACAAATTGTGGTATATCCTGGAATACTGCGCAATGGTAAAGAACAATGATGAAGCCGTGAAACATCATATAACACGGAGGAAGCTGTAACTTATTATGCTGAGTGAATTTAGTCAGTCACAGGACAGATACTGTATAAGACCACTATTATAAGAACTCAAGAAAAGGTTTAAACACAGAAGAAAACATTCTTTGATGGTTACGAGCATGGGGAGGGAGGGTGACGTTTATTTACTGACTAGATAGTAGATAAGAATCATCTTAGGCAAAAGGAAGGACAGCACACACTACAAGGGAAGTCAGCACAACCGGACTAAACCAAAGCTGAGAAGTTTCCTGAATACAATGAGATACTTTGAGAAACAGAGTAGCAGGTGTAGGGGTCTGGGTACCATGCTTTCAGGGGACATCTGGGTCAATTGGCATAATAAAGCTTATTAAGAAAATGTTCTGCATCCTACTTTGGTGAGTGACGTCTGGGGTCTTAAAAGCTTCCAAGTGGCAATCTAAGATGCATCAACTGATCTCAACCACCTGGAGTGAAGGAGAATGAAGAACACCAAAGACACAAGGAAAGTATTAGACCAAGAGACAGAAAGGGCCACATAAACCAGAGATTTCATCAGCCTGAGACCAGAAGAACTAGATGGTGCCCAGGTACCACCAATGACTGCCCTGACAGGGAACACAACAGAGAGACCCTGATGGAGCAGCAGAAACATGGTGTGCAGAACTCAAATTCTAGTAAGAAGACCAGATTTAATGGTCTGACTGAGACTGGAGGTACTGTGGAAGGCATGGCCCCTGGATTCTCTATCAGCCCAGAACTAAAACAATTTCCAAGCCAACTCTTCAGACAGAGATTGGACTGGACTGTGGGACATAAAGTGATACTCGTGAGGAGTGTTCCTCTTAGCTCAAGTAGATACAGGAGCCCAAAGGGGCAGCTTCTGTCTGGAGGTGAGATGGGAAGGGAGAGAGGGTTAGGAGCTGATTGAATGGACTTGGGGAATCAGGGGCGGAAAGGAGGAGTGTGCTGTAGTAGAATGGGGAGAGCAATTAGAGTCACATAACGATGTATGCATAAAATTTTGTATGGGAGACTAACTTGAAATGTAAACTTCATTTAAATTACAACAATTAAAAAAAAAATAAATGTTGTTGGTTGTTGTTGTCAGGTGCCATTGAGTTGATTCTGACTCTTAGTGATCCTATGTACAACAGAATAACAGAATGAAACACTGCCTGGTCCTGCGCTATCCTCATAATTGTTGTTATGCTTAAGCCCAGTGCTTCAGCCACTGTGTCAATCCATCTCATTGAGGTTCTTTCTCTTTTTCACCGACACTCTACTTTACCAAGCATGACGTCCTTCTCCAGGGACTGATCCCTCTTGATAACACGTCCAAAGTATGTGAGACATAGTCTCACCATCCTTGTGTCTAAGGAGCATTCTGGTAGTACTTCTTCCAAGACAGATTTGTTCATTCTTTTGGTAGTCCATGGTATATTCTATATTTTTCTCCAATACCACAATTCAAAGGTGTGAATTCTTCTTCGGTGTTCCTTATTCATTATCCAGCTTTCACCTGCATATAAAGTAATTGAAAATACCATGGCTTGGGTCAGGGGCATCTTATTCCTCAAAGTGACATGTTTGCTTTTTAATGCTTCAAAGATGTCTTTTACAGCAGATTTGCCCAATAAAATACTTAGTTTGGGTTACTCATATGTAAATCTTAGTTTCTTTCTTAAGGAAATGTTAATTCTGCAGCAAGGACAAATAAATCAGGACTAACTGATAAAGATCAAAGACTATAGCCTTCAGTATGGATTGCACTTCAACATAAAGAAAACATAAATCCTCACAACTGGACCAATAAGCAACATCATGATAAATGGAGAAAATATTGATGTTGTCAAGGATTTTATTTTACTTATATCTGCAATCAACACCCATGGAAGCAGCAGTCAAGAAATCAAATGATGTACTGCACTGGTCAAATCTACTGCAAACGATCTCTAAACTTTCAAAAAGCAAAGATGTCACTTTGAGGACTAAGGTGCCTCTGACCCAAGCCACGGTATTTTCGATTGCTTTATATGCAGGTGAAAGCTGGACAATGAATAAGGAAGAAAGAAGAATTGATATCTTTGCGTTATGGTGTTGGTGAAGAATATTGAATATACCATGGACTGCCAGAAGGACGAACAAGTCTGTCTTGGAGGAACTACAGCCAGAATGCTCCTTAAGTGTGAGGATGGTGAGACTTCATTTCATATACTTTGGACATGTTATCAAGAGGGACCAGTCCCTGAAGAAGGACATCATGCTTGGAGAAGTAGGTTAGCAAAAAAGAGGAAGACCTTCAACGAGGTGGATGGACACAGTGGCTGCAACAATGGGCTCAAGCATAACGATTGTGAGGATGGAGCAGGACCATGCACTGTTTTGTTCTGTTGTATGCAGGATCACTATTAGTCAGAACCAACTTGAAGGCACCTAACAACAACAACAACAAATATTTTTTATCTTTAATAGTATTTTTATCTTTAAGAATGATCTATAATTTTATTCTCAATAAATTTTAAAAAGAAATGTAGCTTAAAGAAAGCTCCATTAATGCAATCATCACTATCATGTATTATAAATATCTCATGTTTTTACTTATTTTACTAGTAATTATATTTTTATATCATTGTTAATGGAATTTTTTTTAGTTTAGTGAAGCTTCACAGGTTTTCACATGGCTAAGTCTGTTCTTTCTTCAAATAACTTCTTTAAGATTAGTGATATTTACCATTGTGTCATTATGTTTTATCTCACACAGCCAATATTAATATTACTGAACGCTTACTATGTGTGAGGGTCACATCTATTAATGGCTTCAAAGTCTATAAACCCCACTGTCAATGTGTTGATTCCAGCTCATAGCAAGCCTATAGGACAGGGTGGAACTGCCCCATGGGGTTTGCAAGGCTGTCATCTTTACAGAAGCAAGCTGCCTCATCTGTTTCTCACAAAGTGCGGCCAGTGGGTTCCGACCACCGACCTTTCAGCTAGCAGCTGAGAACTTAACCACTCCTTCAAAGTCTATACTCTCATTTAATACTCACAAAAACAGTATGAGGTACCATTATTTTACAGATATGAAAACTAAGCCTTAGAGATTGTAATTAGCTTCTCAAAGTCACCCAAAAAGGCAAGAATTAGATTGAGGATTTGAACTCCAGCTTCTTTGGTCTTAAGACCCAAGTTCTAATGACTATACTTTATCTGATACATATGCAAATAAGGTATTTAATGCCTTACTACTCAAAGGGTGGTCTGTGGATCTGCAGTGGCAGCAATATCTGGGAGTTTGGTGGCATAGTGGTCATGAGCACTTGGCTGCTAACCAAAAGTTTGCTGATTTGAACCCACCAGGCACTCAAAGGGAGAAAAATGTGGCAGTCTGCTCCAATAAAGATTACAGCCTTGGAAACCCTATGAGGCAGTTCTACTCTGTCCTTAGAGGGTCACTCTGAGTAGGAATTGACTCGACAGCAATGGGCTTGTTAGAAATGAAAACCCTCAGGGCCCACCCTAAGGTTGATGAATCTGAATCTATATTTTAATAAGATCCCAGGTGATTCTTAAGCATGTTAAAGTTTGAGAAACACTATCCTAGCCAATACTGGTGTGTTGTTTTCTTAACATCTACTCTACCCTTTCTCAGAATGGTTCTGATTTTAGTTCAGGAAACCAAGCTGTTCCAGCAAGTGGAACTCCATCCCTAGTTAAGGAGTAGGGCAGGCGATCCACATTAAGCTAATCAGTAGATCCCTTCAGAGTGAGTCACTGGACTACTACTTGGAAGACTGGCAAAAAAAAAAAAAAAAAAAAACTCTTTTCTTCTAGTCCATTTTGTTGACGGGTGGCTCACAGGCTGGAGAGATAAATAGAGGTCAGGTTATTAAGGAAACAGTAAATTACGGCACATATTTTAGAATTTTTCCTCAGAGGAATTGGTTTTAAGTGTGGGGAGAGGAGGCAGACAGCAGCGAGTTGGATTGACATGATAATATTTATAATTTGTTTTTGATGCTTGAGCTACAGGATTAAAAATTAATTAAAAGAAAAGCCAAGCCCTAAGGCAGAGAGGCCAATTGCAAGATGTTTCTGTGGAACAAGTGAGAGGTACTGGTAACTTAGATCTGAGTGGGCGACGGGGGTAAGAAAGGAGAAATGAACAAATTCTAAGGATATTTAGTAGGTAGAAGCAAGAGCCTAAGTAGTTAGGCTAGAAATAGTGCCGAACAGCTTAAGAAAAGCTCCAAAATAGTTGGCCTGAGCAATTGGGGGTAATAAAAGTAATAACCTTTACTTAGTGTGAAAAACTTTGGAGTAAGAACCAAGTAGGGGGCAGGATGAGGAGTTCAACTTTGCACAATTTGGGTCCCACAGCAGGATTCACAGTTCATTCAAATCCATGTTCATCTCTCACTAGGATTTATTTTTTTCCTTAAATCAAGATGTAACCATCCTGAAGTTGATTTCTTCCCATAAAAGCAAAGTGGATAATGCAAAGTCTTCTCTCTTCTGGTTTGCCCTTTCCTAAAATTGTCTTAAATTTTTTAGGTTTTACCGATATGTGATATAACTAATGTGGGAATGTAGGCACTTTTCCTATATTAAACATAATTTTAACATGGATACATTTTCTAAAGGGAAAACATGACCTGTAATCAGATTTCTGAGAGAAAAAAAAGAAATCTTGTAAGACTGACTTCTCTCCCACTCCATTAATTGTTAATTATCACTAATGAGAAGGAAGTAGGATTTGGTTTATATCTGATGAGACCATAAATCAAATCATCTAGAATGCTGGTCACATGACAACCTCCAGCACGCGCCAGTGTGTGGCCTCCTCGTTATTATTTCAGCTCCTCTAGCAGAGGATTCAAACTGTTGAAACGCTCATTTTACAGACTACTGAATTCTGGGCTCCAAATCTAGATGGATTAGAAATGGCTGCAGTAAAATTTGAAGATGCTCTTCTTTAGTTTGTGTGTGTGTGTGTGCATGTGTGTGTGTGTGTTTTCACTGTGACTGGATCTTAGAGGGGATTATTGAGTCTTTGAAAAACCCTCCACAGAAGAATTATGCTCAATGACCTTACATGTACCTTAAAATTTCCACAGAGGACTGGGACTCTCTAGATACGGCAATGAGGACCTAGCATTTAATTTTTGGTGTTCAGACACTTCGCAGGGGACATTCTATGTTGGTTTATTTTTGTTTTTAAATAGTAGCAATGTCGAGGTGACAAAAACTATGTTCTGACAAATAATTGGCCTAAATTGTGCATTAATTTAAGTTGCTTCAAATGTTTTCACTTCTCAGCAGATGCAATTTTTTGAGGGAAAAAAAGTAATTGTGTAGCTGCCATAAAAATATCAGTAAACAAAGGGAGCAAAATTTGTTTCTGTTTCTCTGTTTCTGAGGGAATAAATACGGTTTAAAATTATCTTAAATTGTGCAGCTCTCAGGCTGTCTTTTTGCTGTGGTAGCTGAAAGGCTCACTCCAAATTGTAAATGAACAGACATCATATAAAGAGGTTATATAGGGCCGCTCTGGATTGGCAAAGCAAAATCATGTATTACCCCTTCCATGTAGTTAGACCTTTCAAGAGGGTGATTTTAGTTTCTATTTTCATATATGAAAGGAATATGAGGGTGTTAGACCAATTCTGCATTTGTACTGAATGTTCTGTCTGAATTCTGATATTTTCTGAACTGGAACATGAGTACAATGGTTGATCTGTTTTCTGAACTGGTTGACTGAAACTGCTAAAATTAAAAAAAGAAGAAGAAGAAAGAAAGATATGGGACACTAAACATTTACATCCTAGAAAAATTCTAGCACCTTTGTCTTCTAAATGAAAAACGAGATGAAAAGGGAGGAAATAGGCTTGATAGTTGGCAACAATGGCTCAAACATAGCAAAGATTGTGAGGATGGTGCAGGACCAGGCTATGTTTCATTCTGTTGTACATAGGATTACTATGAGTTGGCACCAACTCGATGGCATCTAACAACAACAACAAGGTTTGGTAAAGCAGAGAGTCAGCAAAAAAAAAGGAAGACCCTCAACAAGATGGATTGACGTAGCAGCTGCAACAATGGGTTCAAACATAGCAATGATTCTGAGGGTGGAGCAGGACTAGGCAAACTTTGATTCTGTTATGTATAGGGTCAGTATGAGTCAAAGGTGACTGGGTGGCACCGAACAACAATAGGCTTTTTCTAATTATTATGGATTAAAATAATACTTTTTAAAAGTTTCTCCAATAGTATATTTTTAGCTTTCATGTGTAAGTAGTCCTCCTAACAAGTATAATCTTACAAACTAAAATAATTCAGGCAGTAAAAAAATTAAAAAATTCTGAGATCAGAAATCGTGTTCAGCAGAGTTTGAAACTTCATTTTGATATTTTTAATTCATTAAAAATAATGAAGGGAGGAAGGGGAAAGAAAGAAAATAGTATTTATTGCATTCCTCACTAGGCTAAGCACTTTATATACATTATACAATCTATCTTACAAACCTGGGTTACAATATTATTGTCTCATTTTAAAGAATGAGGAAACCAAGTCTCAGAAAAGTTAAATATCTCTATGGTCACATAAAAAGGAGCCTGGTGGCAGGCACAGTGATTAAGCATTTGGCTGCTAACCGAAAGGTTGGTGGTTCGAACATACCAGCTGCTTCGTGGGAGAAAGATGTGGCAGTCTGCTTCCAAAAGATGTGGCAGTCTGCTTCCAGAAGGATTTACAGCTTTGGAAACCCTATGGGGTAGTTCTACTCTGTCCTATAGGATTGCAAGGAGCCCTGGTGGCACAGTAGTTAAAACGCTTGGCTGCTATGGTCGCTATGAATCAGAACGAATTCCGTGGCAATGGGTTTATGGTCACATACTGTCTAAGGGACAAAATAATAAGCTTTGCTTTGAATCTGGATTATTGTGGTTTAATATTTCCACCAATGTTTTTTTGATTATTAGGCTAAGCTGGGCTCAAAAGATCTACTCAACAATAAAATTCTATAAGCTCATCAATTAAGGACATAAAGCAATGCCGAGATATTGTCATTAACCAAACAGCTATATGCAATAAAACAACCACCTCTTTTCCCAAGGCTGCCAAATACATTTTGCATTGTGATTGGACAACATGCCACGGAGGTCAAATGTCCATTATGTTTTGTCCAAAACATCCCGTTTTAAAAATTTAATTCCACTAACAATTGTGGGTAACAAAAATAATTCAAGGCACATTTCTTGAGAAGCTCACTACCTAACTAAACCACACCAAACCCATTGACACTGGTCACTTCCAACCCATAGCAGCCATATAGGACAGAGTAGAACTGTCCCACAGGGTTCCAAGGCTGCAATCATTACGGAAACAGCTGGTGAGTTCAAACTGCTGACCTTTTGGTTAGCAGCTGAGCACTTTAACTACTGCATCACTAGGGCTCCATACTACTTAACTAAAGCCAAAAAAAAAAAAGATGTGCAGTGAGCCAGAACTTGACGAGATTGCCTTGTTTTCTGGGTCTCACAAGTTTCCCACCTTTGACAGGGTACAGTTTTGCCACTTTTTTTATCACTCTGTGTTGGTGGAAAATATTTGAGTTTCTTTCTCTGACAAGTTTCTGCCTTACACAGGTTCTAGCATTCTCAGGTTTTACAAATATACAGAAAATAATCAGAGAAGTAGCCAACAAGTGAACTAGAACATTACAAGGTTTAAGAAAATTTAGTATAAGCATAAAAGATTATCTCCAATAGAAAACCACGCATTGTTCAGCACACACTCTTCCTGGTTATCTGATTCTAATCTTTTACTGCTTTTGAGCTGTTTTACAACTGTCGAAACTATAAATAACTCAGAGAAATGCAAAATAATTCCTGTTTATAAACACGAAAATAAATTTTGCCTGGTGAAAGTCCAGTTAACTCCCTCCTCCACTGTGAAAGAAGCCAGTTGATTGCCATTTACACATTCATTTCGCTATTCCTGATCTATAAATGTGCCCTTCCTTGGCATTATCTTTTGCACTGACTGTAACATCTTAGCAGTTTTCTCATTAATTATGAGCTAAATTCAATCGTTATCACGTGTTTATTTTCATCAGTAAGAGTCATGATTTTTCCTTTTTCTAAAAATTATCCTTCAAAGAAAAAGCCCAAAAATATCCCCTGAAGTCTTTAAATCAAAGAATAGTTTAGCTTGATTAGTCAAGAATGTACCTTGGACATTGCACTCTTTTAAAGAACTAACTGTATGGGATTAAATTGACAACAGCAACTCTAAAGTTAGATAGGAATCTTAGGGGACAGTGAGTTTATGTTAATGAGGGAGGAATAATTTGGGAAAGGAGGGTGAAAATGGTTGCACAACTTGAAGAATGTAAACAATGTCACTGAATTATACAGGTAGACATTGTTGAATTGGTATATGCTCTGTTGTGTGTATTTTCAACAGCAACAACAAAAATAAAATAAATTATAGAAAATATGATACGATATTCTTCCTTAGTGTCAAGAAAATGCTAAGGCACAAATTATTTTCTCCAGGTGTGTGGAAGAAAGGTGATAATATATATCTTCATTGTAGGCTGAAATTCTAAAAATGCATTATTGAGATGAAAGAGAACATTCTCTGTAAACAAATACATTAGTGATCTATCCATACAAAGGCAGGCTACACATATTCAGATGATCTCTGTACTTTTATACCAGAAAGAAGTGAATTGATACATCTCTTTCATGAATTAGATTAAAATACACACATACATGCATAAAAGGATTGTAAAAACATAACTGGATCTCCTTAACTATTAAGATTTTATCCTTTCCAAATTTTTCAGATGCAATAGAATAGGAGCAGTAAATCATTCTGTCAACCTGTTAGTATTAATAAGGTTTAATTTCCCAGAGAGACTTCTTATTAATACTTTCAAATTTAACTTTGCTTTGTGGAATAACATAAATATTTTCTCATCATTACCTTCTTCCTCTGTTCCTTAGATGTTGCAAAGATGATTATTTCTTTATGAGCTTTCGAAGAGAGTGGCCCTGGCTCTCTCTAACGTCAGTTACAAAATGACTTGCCAACACCGGAGGGCTTTGATAGACAAAATAAAATTTTCTTCTTAGTACTCATCTAGTTAATAACTGTTTCCTATACTTCTAGCATCCTTTCCTCCTACACAAATAATATCTTTTGGTGCTAGAGAAAATTACAACATACTGGTTTATTTTATTTTATTTTATTTTTCTCCTACAGATTTGTGTGTCTATCAAATCTTGAGTTATTACTTAAGGGTCCAAGGGCATTCTTCAAACTTGAATTTCACATCTTACCCCTATGCAGGAACTCAAGTAACCCACTGGTGTCAAGAAAAATCATGAAATATTTTGGCAGATACTTCTGGAAGGCCTAACTCAAGGCAAATGAACAGCAAAATGAACACCTAGCAAGAGAGGGAGAGAAAAAAAATAAGCACAGTCTATGTAAATGGGGACCTCTTGAGTTTTCAAGTAAACACGCAGTGTAGCCATGAATAAGAAAACAGTAAGATGACATCCGCTTTCTAAATTATCATGTCTTTATCCTGTTAACAAATCAAGGCCAGGATTGTAAATTGCTTATTGTTTTCTACATGTACAAATGGCTCAACTGATGCTCACAACCTGTACATTTCTTTCATTTGACCAAATGTTTGGTTTATAGATTGCAATGACTTATTTTCTGACAACTTAGTAAAGCTAAATATATGAATATAGGTATAAATATATTCATAGCATAATTTTAACTTTTTATCGCAAATATATTCGTAATATATCTTTTAACTTTACAGTAAACAAACTATGGCTTAGTACAAAGTACCAAAATATGAAGACACACAGTGAAAAATTTAGACAATTATTAATTCCTTTATTAATGATTTACCTAAGAATAAATACCATCCATATGAAAAGAAAGACTTAAATTAGCTCAGAAAAAAATCTATTGGGTGTTGCAAATTGTGTGTCCCTACAAAAAGAAAGTTTGTCTCCTAATTCCAGAACAACACTCAATTACAACTGGTTTACCATCCTCATTAGAAACTGGCTTAACAAGCCTCATTATTGTATCTCCAATACAGCTTCTACAGCCATTTACAACTGAAGAAATCTTCAAAGCTTTAAAATACCAGCCTTCATAAAATTTGAAGAAGAAACTGAAATAATTTGAAGAACCAAATCATTTGCTTCATCTCTCCCTGAAGTTTAAATAGTTTAATTAGTTATTGAAAGCCCAGATACGTGTAAAAAAAAAAAAAACAAAACCTATCACCGTCGAGTCGATTCTGACTCATAGTAACCCTGCAGGGACAGAATAGAACTGACCTATAGGGTTTGCAAGGCTGTAAATCCTTACAGAAGCAGACTGTCAAAACTTTCTCTCACAGAGCAGCTGGTAGGTTCAAACCACTGACCTTCTGGTTGGCAGCCGAGCTTTAACCACTGCACCACCAGGGGTCCAGATATGTGTAGACCTGAGGTTGATTTTCTTCTCTAATTTAGCAGGCATATCAGCTTAGGAGGAATGCTTAACTCATCTGTAAAAGATGGACTGTTGTTAGCTGCCACTGAGTTGGCAGTCGACTCCTGGTGACCCCATGCACAGCTGAACAAAATGCTGCCTAGTCCTACACCATTCCCATGATCAGTTGGGGACTGGAACGTTATGATCCATAGATTTTCTCTGGCTAATTTTTTGGAGGTAGATCACTAGGCCTTTCTTTCTAGTCGCTCTTAGTCTGTAAACTCTGCTGAAACCTGTTCAGCAACATAGTGACATGCAAGTCTCCACGGACAGATAGGTGATGGCTGTGCATGAGGTATATTGGCCATGAATCGAACACCAGTCTCTTACATGGAAGGTGGGAATTCAACCACTAAACCACCAATGCAAAAAAAGGCATAGTAATAGTGAATTTCCATTCACTTCACTCCATTCACCTTCATCCAAAATTTTGTAGTCACTTCTTAAAATATTTTTAATTTCTTTTTGTGAACAGAAACTGCTATAGGAACAACTCCAACAAAACACTTTCTCTGGCACAGCTTTAGAAGCAAAAAAGTTTTATTAAAGTTATTTCTTGTGTCTAGGGTAACAGACAGATAAATGCTCTTTAGTAATAGATGAAAACTGTCTATGAAGATGTCAATGTGCCTGACACATAGTAGTCACTAAATAAACTCTTATTCAATGAATGAATAAATGTCAGAGGGACACTTGGAATGCAGAAACGATGGGTAGAATGTCTCTGTGAAGAATGAGGAGAATCAGTCATGCCATGTGGCTATCAGTGTTCAGTGTCATAATTACCACAAGGGCTGAGAAGGTCAGAGAAGTTGGTACAAATCACCAAGTTGCTCAGAAGAGGACTCTGATCTTCTTTTCGATTAATCAGTAGTTGTTCTGTGTAAAAGTCTTAGCAGTTCCACCCTTACAGCAAGGCCTAAACACATCCTTGGCACTCTTGCTATGCCCACAGGAGATGATAAAGTCTTCCACAAAAAGCCACCTTCAAGAAGTGGCAACTCCACCAACAAGCTTCCAATCACAAAATTACCTGAGAGGTTCAGGTATTGCGATAGGCTTTTCCTGTCAGTGAAAGCCTCCACTGCATCTCTAATTTCATCTCCACTTATTCTCAGGAATCCTGCAGAAAAAATGATAGAAGGATAAAAATGACTTTGTTCAGAGATCCATCATCAGACACTTCCATTTTGTATTCAGAATGGCCTTACTAGCTTTAGGGCAAAATTTCTGCTTAAAATAAAATATAAATAAATAAATACAAACCCCAAAACTAATTAAAATCCATATCCTATTGAGAAAAATGCATGTCATGTTTTTAACAAGATGTCTGGTACCAAGTAAACTTTAGGAACAGGTAGCTGTTATCTTTCCTCCACTCTAAACCAGGTTGGTTATATACTGAGAAAACAATTGCACTATCTCTTAAGTACCAGTAGGAAAAGTATTCGAAAGGGAAGACATTACCATTGCAGTAATTTATACTTACATTCAAACAATGCAAATGGCATTAATTTGGGTTCTCCTGTTGGCCTCTTCTTGCTGAATGGCTTATTAAAATGAGGTGAGGCGTAGCAATTCTCTTTGGTTTGCAATGAAAAGCCAAGAATTATCTAAAGATAGGTCATTAAAACAGATCCTAGGGGAAAAAATACATACACGTGACATTAACATTACTCTTTTAGTGAAAACAAATAAATTTGGCTATAGGCATTGATTCTATTTATTTCCAAAAATTATTGAAAAGGTTCTTGTACTATTTAATATGACAAGGCAAAATCTAAATGGAAAAACACACACACGAGGGGGGCAGAGCAAGATGGCAAAGTGAGTGGATGCTCCCATCTGCTTCCCCAGCAACTAACACACTGAACAAGATAAGCACAGAGTGAGATCTCAGAACTCCAGATGGCAGCTGAGGAATTGGGGAATCAAGGTGAGTCCAGAAGTTGGGTTGAGGAGGAACAGTGTCAGTACAGAAACTTCGAGATCCTACCAGATGGTGTAGGGAGTGTGAGGCTCATCACAGCCATTTTGGGAAAGGCCTGGGTAACACCTCAAGCAGGCAACACAAGAAGAAAGCTTATCTCAGGAAGCTGTAGCCAGATTTTTTTTAAGGCAGGGCTAATTGTCCATGGGAGTTCATGGGCCAAACAAGTGGGAGGGAGTGAAGGAAGACCTTAACACCGTGTGAGAGTACTGCTAAACCTCATTCAGGAGGAAACTGAAAAGCACTAGGACCAGGAAGAGCTGCAGGGGCAACAGGGGAAGGGGAACAGACTAGACTGACAGGCAAGCAGGAGGCAGCCCCTAGTGGGACACTGTGGGTAGTGGGTGTGCCAGTGTAGGGGCATTGGTGAGGGAATGCCTGAAAAAAAACCTTTACCATCCTCACCACACACAACAGAGGAGGCATCCAGCGAACTCCCCCACCTCCACATGCTATTGAATCTAGAGACCAAACATACAAATCTCTTGAATTTTCCCACAATAAAAAGAATAAACAATTTAAAGAAAGATAACAGAATACTCCAGTTCAACAAAAACTACTAAAAAACACAAAAGCACAAGAAAAGAAGGAACACTGTAAAGCAAAACATAGAGAAGAGGAAATCTCTCCTGGGGAGGCCAGAATAATGCAAAGAATTGATAATTTTCAGACTATGGTACTAAATATGTTTAAAGAAAGCAAAAAAAAAAAAAAAAATCACACACACACACACAGGAAACAAACTAGCAGAGTTCAGGAAGCAAATGGAGGAACAAAATGAGAGATTCAACAAAGAATTTGTAAACATAAAGAAAAAAAGAAAACTACTGGAATTGAAGAATAAAACATCTGAATTAGAAAAAGCAAGAGCAACACTCAACAATAGAGTCAAACAAGCAGAAGATAGAATATCTGAATTAGAAGACAAATATCTGAAGTTATCAAGTCTCAAGAGAAAAGAACAAACCAAAGCGAACAAACCCAAAAAGAAATGTGAGATTCAGTTAAGCAATCTAACATTAGAATTATTGGAATCCCATAACACCATGGCAATAGTAAAGACATAGAAATAATTTTCCAAGAGATAATCAGTGAGAATCTCCCAGACCTGAGCAGAGAATCAAGCCTGCAAATACAGGAAGCTACACAAAGCCCAATCAGAAGAAACACAAAAAGATCAACTCCAAGACATAACCTGAAAAAATTCTTCAAAACCAAAGACAAGGAGAGAATTTTGAAAACAGCAAAAGAAAAATGCAACTTGACATACCAAGAGCTTTTCATAAGAATCCATACAGATTCTTCCCAGAAACTCTAGAGGCCAGAAGACAATGGAGCGCCCTATATAAAATGCTGAAGTAAAACAATTGCCAACCAAGAATACTTTACACAGCAAAGTTGTCATTCCAAAATGAGGGGTAATCAAGACATTCCCAAACAAACAGAAGCTCTGGAAATTTGCCACTACCAGACCAGCTTTGCAAGTACTACTCCAGGGAGTACCCTAAATGGAAAGACAGGAATATTAAGAAATAAGTACAAACTAAGACTATCGAGTATAGGTTGTATATTGATATTAATGGAGACACACCAACAGAAATGGTGGAGGGAGGAGATATCAGGAATAGATTAATTACCTTAAAGTTGTATGTTAACAGTTATGCTAGACACTGTAGCAATCGTAAGTCATGT
The DNA here is from genome assembly GCA_030035585.1 of Dugong dugon. Taxonomy (NCBI): domain Eukaryota; kingdom Metazoa; phylum Chordata; class Mammalia; order Sirenia; family Dugongidae; genus Dugong; species Dugong dugon. The sequence continues at coordinate 112,034,651 of CM057467.1, forward strand.
AATGTAACATATGTGGTAACCACTAAGAAGTCAAGAGACACAGGAGAAAAAGAAGTAAGTTAACAAAAAGATTTGTCACAAAAAAGCACCCCAAAAAATGAAAAATCAGTACAATAAAAAAAAAGATATGAAACACTCAACAAAGAAATAACAAAATGAGTGAGGTAGACAATTCACTTTCAGTAATAACCTTAAAAGTAAATGGTCTAAACGTCCCATGCAAAAGGCAGAGAGTGGCAGAATGGATGAAAAAACAAGATCTATCCTTTGCTGTCTATAAGAAACCAACCTTAGACACTAGGACACAAAAGAATGAAAATAAAAGGGTGGAGAAAAATATTCCCTAAAACCAATAAAGAAAAAAAAGAGCAGAGGTGGCCGTACTGATATCAGATAAAATAGACTTTAAATCAAAATCTGTTATAAGAGATAAAGAAGGATATTACATAATAATAAAAAGGTCAATTCAAAAAGAAGACATAACAATAGTAAATACGTATGCGCCTAACAGCAATGCACCAAAATACATGAAACAAATTCTAATATGAAAGGAAAAGTAGACAACTCCACAATAATAGTATATTCTATGTTCCAATCATTAATGGATGTTTGCAGCTGTTTCTTCTCATTTTAAATCATGCCACCTCAGCAAATGAAGGTCCCCAAAGCTTTCCTCTAACCATGTTATTAAGGTCAACTCTACTTTTAGAAGACAGCTCTTTCCTAGTAATATTTTGAGTGCCTTCCAATCTGAGGGACTCATCTTCCAGCACTATACCAGACATTTTTTTTACTGCTATTCTTAAGGTTTTCACTGGCCAGTTTTTTGAGAAGTAGACCACCAGGTCCTTCTTCCTAGTCAGTCTTAGTCTAGAAGCTCCACTATGAGTGACTTTACTAGTACTTGAAATACTGGTGGCATACCTTCCAGCATCACAGCAACACACAAGCCACCACAGCATGACACTGAAAGACATGTGACATATGTGAGGAAACTGAAGATTTTCACAAGTTTCTGCATTCTGAAATTGATTAACATGCAATCGAGATGCACTGATAATTACTGGTGATTGGAATGTGAAAGCCGGAAACAAAGAAGAAAGATCAGTAGTTGGCAAACATGGCCTTGTTGATAGAAATGACACTGGAGATTGCATGAGAGAATTGTGCAAGACTAATGATTTCTTCATTGCAAACACCTTTTTTCAGCAACGTAAATGATGACGATACACATGGACTTTGCCAGATAGAATACACAAGAATCAAATTGACTACATCTGTGGAAAGAGACAATGGAAAAGCTCAATATTGTCTGTCAGAACAAAGCCTGGTGCTGACAGTGGAACAGAGCATCAATTGCTCATATACAATTAAAGCTGAAGCTGAAAAAAATAAGAACAAGTCCACAAGAGCCAAAATACAGCCTTGAGTATATCCCACCTGAATTTAGAGACCATCTCAAAAACAGATTTGATGCATTGAACACTAATGACTGAAGACCAGATGAATTGTGGAATGACATCAAGAACATCATACATGAAGAAAGCAAGAGGTCATTAAAAAGACAGGAAAGAAAGAAAATACCAAAATGGATGTCAGAAGAGACTCTGAAACTTGCTTCTGAACTTAGTTTAGCTAAAGCAAAAGGAAGAAATGATGAAGTAAAATAAATGAACAGAAGATTTCAAAGAGGGGCTTGAGAATACAAAGTAAAGTATTATAATGAAATGTTCAAAGACCTGGAGTTAGAAAACTGAAAGGGAAAAACATGCTCAGCATTTCTCAAGCTGAAAGAACTCAAGAAAAAGTTCAAGCCTTGAGTTACAATATTGAAAGATTCTAGGAGGAAAATGTTGAATGACTCAGAAAGCATCAAAATAAAATGGAAAGAATACACAAAGTCACTGTACCAAAAATAATTGGTCCGTATTCAATCATTTCAAGAAGAAGCATATGATCAAGAATTGATGGTACTGAAGGAAGAGGTCTGAGTTGCACTGAAGGTAATGATGAAAAACAAGGCTCCTGGAATTGATGGAATACCAACTGAGATGTTTCAACAAACAGATGCAGTGCTGGAGGTCCTCACTCATCTACGTTAAGAAATTTGGAAGACAGCTTCCTGGTCAATGGACTGGGAGAGTTCCATATTTGTGCCCATTCCAAATAACGATGATCCAACAGAATGCAGAAGTTAGTGAACAATATCTTTAGTATCACACATAAGTAATATTTTGCTGAAGATTATTGAAAAGCATTTGTAGCAGTACATCAACAGGGAACTGCCAGAAGTTCAAGCAGTATTCAGAAGAGGACACGGAACAGGGGATATCATTGCTGATGTCAGATGGATCTTGGCTGAAAGCAGAGAATACCAGAAAAATATTTTCCTATGGTTTATTGACTGTGTGGGTCATGACAAATTATGGATAACTTTTCAAAGGATGGGAATTTCAGAACACTTCATTGTGCTCCTGAGGATATTGTACATAGACCAGGAGGCAGTCATTTGAACAAAACAAGGGGATACTGCATTGTTTAAAGTCAGGAAAGGTGTGAATTAGGACTGTATTCTTTCACTATACTTATTCAATCTGCATGCTGAGCAAATAATCCGAGAAGCTGGACAATATGAAGAAGAACGTAGCATAAGAATTGGAGGAAGACTCATTAACAACCTGTGATATGCAGATGACACAATCCTGCTAGCAGAAAGTGAAGAGGACTTGAAGCACTTACTGATGAAGATCAAAGACCACAGCCCTCAGTATGGATTGCACCTCAACATAAAGAAAACAAAATCCTCACAACTGGACCAATAAGCAACATCATGATAAATGGAGAAAATAACAAAGTTGACAAGGATTTTATCTTGCTTGTATCCACAATCAACGCTTATGGGAGCAGTGGTGAGGAAATCAAATGGCATGTTGCACTGGGTATATTTGCTGCAAAAGAACTCTTTGAAGTGTTGAAAAGCAAAGATGTCAGTTTGAGGACTAAGGTGCACCTGACTCAATCACCTCATATGCATATGGAAGCTGGACAATGAATAAGAAAGATGGAATAAAAATTGATGCCTTTGAATTATGGTGTTTGTGTTGAATATTGAATATACCATAGACTGCCAGAAGAAATAACAACTCTTTCTTAGAAGAAGTACAATCAGAATGCTCCTTAGAAGCAAAGATGGCAAAACTTCATCTCACATACTTTAGACATGTTATCAAGAGAGACCAGTCACTGAAGAATGACATCATGTCTGATAAACTGGAGTGTCAGCAAAAAAGAGGAAGACACTCAATGAGATGGATTGACACAGTAGCTACAACAATGGGCTCAGGCATAACAATGATTATGAGTATGGCACAGAACTGGGCAGCTTTTCGTTCTGTTGTACATAGGGTCTCTATGAGTCAAAACCAACTCTACGACACCTATCAACAACAACTATAACACAATAATAGTAGGGGACTGCAACATACCACTTTCAATTATAAACAGGACATTGAAAAAGAAAATCACTAAAGATCTTGAGAACTTAAATAAAATCATAAGCCATTTGACCTAATGGACATATATAGAACACTTCACCCAACATCAGAAAAATACACAATCTTCTCCAGCAAAATCATTTTCCAGAACAGACCATATGCTAGGACACAAAACAAGTCTCAACAAATTTTAAAAGATTTGAATCATACAAAGCATCTTCTTAGATCATATTGGTATGAAACTAGAAATCAGCAACAAGATAAATAAGGGAAAAAATAATTACATGCAAACTAAGAAATATGCTATTAAAAAATTATTGAGCTATACAAAAATTCAAAAGTGAAATTAAAAAATTCCTGGAACCAATGAAAATTAAAACACAATATAGCAAAACCTTTTGGACATAACAAAAGCAGTACACAGAGGGAAATTTATAGCAATAAATGCCTACATTAAAAAAGAAGCAAGATCCAAAACCACTAACTTAAACCTATGACTTGAACAAGTAGAAAAGGAAGAACAAAAGAAGACAAAGCAACCAGAAAAAAGAAATAATAAAAATCAGGGCAGCACTAAATGAATTAGAAAATGGAAAAACAATTTAAAGAATTAACAAAATCAGAAGTTGGTTCTTTGAAAAAATCAGCAAAGTAGACAAACCACTAGCTAGACTGACAAAAGAAAAAATCAAGAAGTGGCAAAAAACAAAATTAAGAAATGAAATTGGTGACATTACAACCAATCCATCAGAGATAAAGATGATCATAACTAATTACTATGAAAAAATTATTCTCAAAAAATTAAAAAACCTAAAGGAAATGGACAAATTCCTAGAAATACATTACTTACCCAAATTATCACAAACAGAGGTAGAAAATTTAAACAGATTCATCACAAAAGAAGAGATTGAAGATCTACCAAAAAAAAAAAAAAAAAAACAAGGGTGAGATGGTTACAGTGGAGAATTCTACCAAACATTCAGAGAAGAGTTGACACCAATCCTACTCAATCTCTTCAAAAACATAGAAGTAGAAGGAACACTAACCAACTCCTTCTATGAAGCCCGCATAACCCTGATACTGAAACCAGGCAAAGACATTACAAAAAAAGAAAATTACAGACTAATATCCATTATGAACATAGATGCAAAATTTTTCAACAAAATTCTAGCTAACAGATTACAGAGACATATTTTAAAAAAAAAAAAAAGTGATCAAGTGAGATTCATACCAGGATTACAAAGATCACTCCACATTAGAAAATCAGCCAATGTAATCCAATACTCAAATAAAAAAAGGGAAAAGAACCACATCATCATATCAATCGATGCAGAAAAGGTATTTGATAAAATTCAACACCTTTTCCTGATTAAAACTCTCAGCAAAACAGGAATAGAAGGGAAATTCCTCATGATAACTGAGGGCATATATGAAAAACCATCAGCCAACATCATACTCAACATAGAAAGGCTGAAAACCTTCCTTCTGAGAACTGGAATAAGAAAAGGCTGCCCATTATCACCTCTCTTATTCAACACTGTACTGGAAGTCCTAGCCAAAGCAGTAAGACACGAAAGAGAAATAAAAGGTAATCAAACTGGAAATGAAGTAAAATTATCACTATCTGCAGATGATATGATCCTATATATAGAAAGCCCAAAAGATTCCACAATACTTTCCACATTCCATTTATAATAGCCCCCAAATCAATAAAATACCCAGGGATTAAGCTAACCAGGGACACACAAGACTTATACAGTGAGAATTATAAAACACTGCTATGAGAGACTAAAGCAGACCTACAAAAATGGAAACACATCTGTGCTCATGGATTAAAAAAACCAAACCCATTGCCATCTAGTCAATTCCAACTAACAGCGACCCTCTAGGACAGAGTAGAACTGCCCCATAGGGTTCCAAGGGACTCCTGGTGGATTCAAACTACCGACCTTTTGGTGAGCAGCTGAACTCTTAACCACTATGCCACCAGGGTTTCTGTGCTCATGTATAGGAAGGCTTAATATAATGAAAATGTCAATACTACCTAATCGATCTACAGATTCAATGTGATCCGGATACAAATCCCAACAACATTCTTTACTGAAACAGAAAACTAATGATCAACTTCATATGGAAAGGAAAGAAAGCCCAAATAACCTAAGCAATATTGAAGGGGAAAAAAGAAAAAAAAAAAAAAACCCCGAAGCAGAAGGCCTCACACTCCTTGATATCAAAACATACTATACAGCCACTGTAATCAAAACAGGCTGGTATTGGTTCAACAATAGACACACAGACCAGCGGAATAGAATTGAGAACTCAGAACTAAACCCAAACATCTATGGACAACTGATCTTTGACAAGCGATCAAAGTCCATCCAGTGGGGCAGAGACAGTCTCTTTTATGAATGGTGCTGGCAAAACTGGATATCTACCTGTAGAAAATTGAAACAGGGCCTATACCTCACACCAACCACAAAAACTAACTCAAAGACCTAAATGTCAAACCTAAAACCATAAAATCCATGGGAGAAAACAATGGGACCTAAATTCTGAAAAATAGGATAATAAGCATTACAACAAACACACGAATAGAAGAAGACAAAACAGATAAATGGGATCTCATAAAACTTATAAATTTCTGTTCATCAAAAGATACTATCAAAAGAGTAAAAAGAGAACCCACATACTGGGGGAAAATTAGGGAAAGATAGATAAGGGTCTAATCTCCAAAATTTGTAGAAAACTTCAACAACTCAATAACAAAAAGGCAAACAACCCAATTATAAAATGGGCAAAGGGCATGAATAGAACCTTCACCAAAGAAGACATCCAAGCAGATGGCAAATACATGAAAGGATGCCGATCAACAGCCATTAGAGAGATGCAAATCAAAACTGCAATGATAGACATTCTCACTCCTACCAAAATGGCACTGACTGAAAAAACAGAAAACAACAAACGTTTGCAAGTATGTGGGGAGATTGGAACCCTTCTTCATTGCTGGTGAGACTGTAAAATGGTACAACCACTATGGAAAATGGTTTGGTGCTTCCTCAAAAAACTAGAAATAGCGCTACCTTATGGTCCAGCAATCCCACCCCTAGGAATATAATCTAGAGACCTAAAACTACTGACACTACCAGATATTTGCACTCCCATGTTCGTTGCAGCTTTATTCACAAAACAATGGAAACAATCGAAGTGCCCGTCAACTGATGAATGGATAAGCAAATTGTGGTACATACACACAATGGAATACTACGCAACCATAAAGAACAATGATGAATCCATGAAACCTATTATAATATAGATGGACCTGGAGGGTATAATGCTAAGTGAAATAAATCAAGTATATAAGGACGAATATTGTATAATCCCTCTTTTACAAGAAAACAAGTACGGATAAATAGAGATCAATATTCATTGGCGGTTACCAGGGAGAAGTAGGGAGAAGGGGTAAGTATGCTTTAGAACTTAGAAACTTGTTACTTTCAGTGATGGGAAATGTGGCTCCAAGTGTGGACGTAGTGAGCGCAGCACAATCACAGTAAAGATGAGTGTTTGAGCACAAATAGGAGGGTATAGACACAATTAAAGAGAACGCTGACAAGTAATAAATGTAACTAATGTCAATGAATAATTGATCTGGAAACTTGTAAAATAAATTCCTTGGGGGATACACTATTTTGCAACAACAGTAATAACAACTGAAAAAATAAGCATTTGGTGGCATAAGTATGCATATAATATGTACAGGAAGGCCTATATGAATAACTGTAAGCTTATGTATATACAAGTTTATTTGTGTTGCAAATATTTTCAAGTATAAAATAAAGCACATGGGGGCACAGTTAAAAAAAAATACCCCCACGCACATTTAAAACAAAATAAAAAATGACTTCCCTACATGAATGAGACATTCAACTTGCTAAACACAAACGACAATAATATACATTTCAAGGATAAGTAAATAGATTTCTTATGATTAATTCAACAATAAAGGTCCCATGAAGACATTATTTTAAAAAATTAAGATAGAGGATCAGAGAAGCCTGTAAAGAAACTCTTCTGTGGGAAACAAATCTGACTTTATCACCAGGTTTCATTTCTGCTTGTTGTTTTTCAAAAGATCAGTGACTTTGGCATCAGACTTGGGTCAGACACCCAGGCTGCTGTTTACTAACTGTGTGACGTCAGTCACAATCTCTGATTCTCAGTTATTTAATTTTTAATCTTTAAAATGGGGGTAATTATGCCAAGATAACTTAGCTATCGTGGGATCACGAAATAACAAAAATAAAGGACCTGCTACATGTTCAGTAAATGTTAGCTCTCTGTCCCTTCTCCTTGCTCCTGTTCTCCTCCCCTGGGGATCTCTGACAACTTCATCAAAATCTTCTTGTAAATGTATACAGAAATCCCATCCTTTGTTCTACCAACTCAATAACTGAAGTCAAAAGGTATTAAAATCCCAATTACAAAGCCACTTTACTAAAATCTACAGGAAAATAATGACAAAAATATATGAAATGTACAAGCACCCTCATCTCTAAAGAAATCCCTCTTGTCTTGAAAAATTCAAAAAAAAAAGGAAAATTAAATAGGCTAAAAATTTCCTCATCCTCATGTAATAATTGCCTTTACCTTAATGCACAATATAACTATCCTTTTCTGAACTCCTATAGTCCTGGGCTCTTGCCAAAGGAAGAAACCTCCAGTCACCAGTGGTGCTTTTGACCTTCATCTGTAGCACTTGTCTTAGACTCTAGAATTATATATATTATCCCTTCCTAAATAATGCCAACAAGCTAAACATTTTTAACCCTCAATTTATAATTCCCAGATATAATACCCTTAAACCCACTGGATTTTCATATTAGTTTCACATTTTTATAAAAATTCCATAACTTAAAAGAAAGAGCAGAAAGACATTGGTAATAATAAATGATCCAAGTTCTTTGATCAGGTAACAATGATTGTTAAATATCACACACACACACACACACATGCACCCTCCACATTGAAGATTTTTCGTCTGAAGAGAGATTATGCAGAAGTTTCTTTATTAAAATTCAATTTATACAAATCTTAAAACCTGGTTCTTACTTCAGTTTGCCAATCGCTTTTTTTTTTTTTTAACTATGAACAGAAAATTTTGACAATTTCTTTTTCATTTTTTTATATTTTATTGTACTTCAGGTGAAGGCTTACAGAACAAATAGTTTCTCATGAAACAGTAGTACACATGTTGTTTTATGACATTGGTTAACAACCCCACAACATATTAACCCTCTATCTTCTCAACCTTTTTTTTTTTGGTGAAAATACACATAGCCAAAAATACACCGTTTCAAAAATTTCTACATGCACAGTTCAGGGACATTGACTACGTTCTTCCAATTGTGCTGTTATTCTCATTTAAGATGAAGGCTTACAGAACAAAATAGTTTCTGATTTAACAGTTACTACACATGTTGCCCTATGACAATGGTTAACAATCTCACAACACATCAACAATAATCTTACTCAACCTTGGGTTCCCTATCACCAGCTTCCTTGTCCCCTTCTGCCTTCTGGCCCTTGTCAATGGACTCCTGTACCTCAGTAGTCTCATTTGGTTATACAGGGCTGTCCACTCCCAGGCTGAACAGTGAACCTCGGAGATAACTTCATCACGGAGCTAAAAGGGTGTCTGGGGGCCATACTCTCGAGGTTTCTCCAGTCTCCTTTAGGCCAGTAAATCTGGTCTTTTTTTTTTTTAGTTAGAATTATGCTCTACATCATTCTCCAGCTCTGTCCAGGACCCTCTGTTGTGATCCTGGTCAGAGCAGTCAGTGGTGGTAGCCGGGCACCATCTAGCTGTACTGGACTCAGTCCGGTAGAGGTCTTGGTAGCTGTGGACAATTAGTCCTTTGGACTAATCTTTTCGTTGTATCCTGTTCTCTTTATTCTCCCTTGCTCCCGAAGGGATGAGACCAGTGGAGTATCTTAGATGGCCGTTCACAGGCTTTTAAGACTCCAGACACTAATCACCAAGGTAGAATGTAGAGCATTGCCTTTATAAGATGTTTCATGCCAATTGAGCTAGATGTTCCCTGAGACCATGGTCCCCACAGCCCTCCGCCCAGCAATTCAGTCCCTCAGGGAGTTAGGATGTGTCTATGGGGCATCCATGACCTTTCCTTGTACAGGTTGTGCTACTTTCCCCTGTATTGTGTACTGTCTCACCGTTCATCCAAGATACCACTTATCTATTGCCTGTTTAGTATTTCCCCCCCCCACCCCTCCCATCCCTGGTAACCAACAAAGATTGTTACATTCTGGGTGTGAACTTTTTCATGGGTTTTTACAATAGAGGTCTCATACAATACATGTCCTTTTGTGATTGACTTATTTCACTCAGCATAATGTCCTCCAGTTTCATCCATGTTATGAGATGGTTCACAGATTCATTGTTGTTCTTTCTCGTTGCATGGTACTCCATTGTGTGTATGTACCATAGTTGGTTTATCCATTCATCTGTTAATGGGCATCTAGGTTGTTTCCATCTTTTTGCTATTGTGAACAACGCTGCCATGAACACAGGTGTGCATATGTCTATTCGAGTGACGATTCTTATTTCTCTAGGATATATTCCTAAGAGTGGGATTGCTGGATTGAATGGTATGTCTATTTTTAGCTTTCTGATGAAGTGCCATATCAATTTCCAAAATGGTTGTATCATTTTGCATTCCCACCAGCAGTGCATAAGAGTTCCAATCTCCCAGCAGCCCCTCCAACATTTGTTATTTCCAGTGTTTTTGATTTGTGCCAGTAATGCTGGGGTGAGATGGTATCTCATTGTGGTTTTAATTTCCATTTCTCTAATGGCTAGTGATCACAAGCATTTCCTCATGTGTCTGTTGGCCATTTGAATGTCTTCTTTGGTGAAGTGTGTGTTCATTTCCTTTGCCCATTTTTTAATAGGATTATTTGTCTTTTTGTTGTAGAGGTGTTGGATTTTCTTGTAGATTATGGAGATTAGACCTTTATCTGACTTGTACTGTCCAAAAATTTTTTCCCAGTCTGTAGGTTCTCTTTTCACTCTATTGGTGAAGTCTTTTGAAGAGCATAGGTGTTTGATTTTTAGAAAATCCCAGTTATCTAGCTTATCTGTTGGAGTTTGTGCATTGATGGTTATGGTTTTATCCTCTTAATGCCATGTATTTAGGCCTGAGGTGTTGGTCCTATTTTTTCTTCTATGAACTTTATAGTTTTAAGCTTTATATTCAGGTCTTTGATCCATTTTAAAGTAGTTTTTGTATATGGTGTGAGGTGTGGGTCCTGTTTCATTTTTTTGCAAATGGATATCCAGTTTTGCCAGCACCATCTGTTAAAAAGACTGTCTTTGCCCATTTGATGGACTTTGGGCCCTTGTCGAAGATCAGGTGACTGCAGGTGGATGGATTTACATCTGGGTTCTCAATTCTGTTCCATTGGTCAATGTCGTTGTACCAGTGCCAGGCTGTTTTGACTACCGTAGCTGTATAGTAGGTTCTGAAGTCAGGTAGTGTGTGTCTTCCAACTTTATTCTTCTTCTTCAGTAGTGCTTTACTTATTTGGGGCTTATTCCGTTTCCATATAAAGTGAATGATTAGTTTTTGATTTCTTTGAAGAATGTTGTTGGTATTTGGATCGGGATTGCATTGAATTTGTAAATTGCTTTGGGTAGAATTGACATTTTCACAATGTTGAGTCTGCCTATCCATGAGCATGATGTTTTTGCATTTATGTAGATCCCTTTGGGTTTCTTACAGGAGTGTCTTGTTGTTTTCTTTGTATAGGTCTTTTACATTCCTGGTCAGATTTATTCGTAAGTATTTTATCTTTTTAGGGGCTATTGAAAATGGTATTGTTTTCCTGATTTCCTTTTAATCGTTCTCCTTATTGGTGTCTGGGAATCCAACTGATTTTTGAATGTTTATCTTCTATCCTGCCTGCTACTCTGCTGAATCTATTAGTTCCAGTGGATTTCTCATGGAGTCTTTAGGGTTTTCTATGTACAGTATCATATTATCTGCAAACAGGGACAGTTTAACTACTTCATTACTAATTTGGATGCCCTATATTTCTTTTACTTGCCTTATAGCTCTAGCTAGAACTTCCAGCACAATGTTAAATAGGAGTGGTGATAAAGGGCATCCTTGTCTTGTTCCCATTTTCAAGGGGAATGTTTTCAGCCTCTCTCCATTAAGAATGATGTTGGTCATTGGTTTGCATAGATGCCCTTTATTATGTTGAGAAATTTCCCTTCGATACCTATTTGATTGAGAGTTTTTATCAGGAATGGGTGTTGGACTTTGTCGAAAGCCTTTTCTGCATCAGTTGAGATGATCATGTGATTCTTTTCTTTCCTGTATTTCTGTGGTAGATTACGTTGACTGATTTTCTAATGTTGAACCATCCTTGCATACCTGGTATGAATCCTACTTGGTTGTGCTGTATTATTTTTTTGATATGATGCTGAATTCTATTGGCTAGAATTTTGTTCAGAATATTTGTGTCTATATTTATGAGAGATATTGGTCTGTAATTTTCTTTTTTGTGACGTCTTTGCCTGGTTTTTGTATCAGTGTTATGCTGGCTTCATAGAATGAATTTGGAAGTGTTGCTTCCTCTTCTATGCTCTGAAATAGCTTGTGTAGAACTGGTACAACCTCTTCTGTAAATTTTTTGTAGAATTCTCCAGTGAAACCATCTGGGCCAGAGCTTTTTTTGTTGGGAGTTTTTTTATTACCTTTTCAATCTCTTCTCTTGTTATGGGTCTGTTCAGATTTTCAACATCACTTTGTTGTAATTTGGGTAGGCCGTGTGTTTCTAGAAATTCATCCATTTCCTCTAGGTTTTCAAATTTGTTGGAATATAGTTTTTCATAATATTCTGTTATAACCCTTTTTATTTCAGTTGGGTCTGTTGTAATGTCCCCCATTCATTTCTTATTTGGATTATATTTGTCCTCTCCTCTTTTTCTTTTGTCATTCTGGCCAGTGGTTTGTCGATTTTGTTGATTCTTTCAAAGAACCAGCTTTTGGTTTTGTTGATTCTTTCTATTGTTTTTCTGTTCTCTATTTCATTTATTTCTGCCCTGATTTTTACTATTTCCCTTCTTCAGGTGGTTGTGGACTTTTTTTGCTGTTCTCTTTCTATTTGTTTGAGTTCTGTAGTTAATGTTTTGATTTTTCCCTTTCTTCTTTTTTGATATGTGCTTCTATTGCCATAAATGGTCCTCTGAGGACTGCCTTTGCTGTGTCCCAAAAGTTTTGGTATGATGTGTTTTCATTCTCATTTGATTTTAGGAATTTTTTGATTCCATCTGTGATTTCTTCTACTACCCACTGATGTGTAAGCAGGGTATTATTCAGTTTCCAGGTAGTTGATTTTTTTTCCTTGCTCTTTCTAGTGTTAATTTGTACCTTGATGGCACTGTGGTCAGAGAAGATACTCGAATTATCACAACGTTTTGGATCTTGTTGAGGATTGCTCTGAGGCCTAAGATGTGGTCTATGCTGGAGAACGATCCATGTGCATTGGAAAAGAATCTGTACTTTGCAGCAGTTGGACGGATTGTTCTATATATGTCTAGGAGGTCAAGATGGCTGATTGTGTCCTTTAGGTCTTCTGTATCTTTGTTGAGTTTCTTGTTAGTTGTTCTATCCTTTACTGAGAGTGGTGTGTTGAAGTCTCCTACTATTATTGTGGAACGGTCAGTTTCTCTTTTCAGTGTTGTTAGAGTTTGTTTTCTGTATTTTGGAGCCCTGTCATTGGGTGTGTAGATGTTTATTATGGTTATGTCTTCATGACTGATCATCACCTTAATCATTATATAGTGTCCTTCTTTGTCTTTTATGGTAGATTTTCTTTTAAAGTCTATTTTATCTGAGATTAGAATTGCCACTCTTGCTCTTTTTTGGTAGTTGTTAGCTTGATATATTTTTTTTCCAACTTTTTTGACTTTTAATAAATTCACATATTTGTTTCTAAGGTGTGTCTCTTGTAGACAGCATATTGATGGATCCTGTTTTCTTATCCATTCTGTCACTCTCCATCTCTTTATGGGTGCATTGAGTCCATTTACATTCAGTGTAATTATTGATAGATGTGAGTTTGTTGTTGTCATTTTGTAGTGCTTTTTTTATGGTGCTGAAATTTTCTTTGTTCTTCTTACTCTCTTGTGCTGAGTTACATTTGTGTGTGGATTTTTTTTTCATTTCTTTTGTTTTTGTAGGTTTTGTTTTTGCTGAGACTTTATGTTTTTCCTCCTTTTTTTTATGAGTATGATCGTTAACTTTCTTTGTGGTTGCCATGAATTTTACCCTTAGCTTTCTAAGTCTGAAACAGTCTACCATTACTTGGTATCGCCTTGCCTTCCTCTCCATTAGAAGGTTCTGTACCTATGCCGTTTATTCCCTCTTTTATCGTTTTGATGTTGTTGTCATTTACTGATTAACTGCTCTGATTCCCTGTTGTATTTCTTTTGGTTTTGGATAGTCCTCGAGAGTTCATTTCCTACACTGGTATCTGGCTGGTACGATCCTGCGTCCTAGCTTCTGCCTGTGAGCAGAAGCTGTTTGTCCTCAGATAGAAGAACTCCCTTTAATAATTCTTGTAAGTTTTGTTGACTTATACATATTCCCTTAATATCTGTTTATCTGGAAATGACCTAATTTCACCATCAAATTTGAACGCGAGTTATGCAGGATATATTATCTTTGGCTGGGTGTTTTTTTCTTTCAAGATTTTATATATGTCATCCCAGTGCCTTATGTCCTGCATGGTTTCTGCTGAATAATCTGAGCTTAGTCTTATTGTTTCTCCTCTGTATGTTACTTCTTGTTTTTCACGAGCTGCTCTCAGGATTCTTTGTTTGTCTTTGGTTTGGCGAGTGTGAATATGACATGCCGTGGTGATTTTCTTTTGGGGTCTCTTCTATATGGGGTTCATTGAGCTTCTTGGATGGCCAGCTTTTCATCTTTAATGATATTGGGGAAGTTTTCTGTCAGCAGTTCCTCAATGATCCCCTCTGTGTTTTCTGTTTTCTCCCCCTGTTCTAGAATTCCAGTCACTCATAAATTTTTGCTTTTAATTGTGTCCCACATAACTCTCAGGGTGTCTTCATTTTTCTTTGTTCTTTTTTCTGAGTTTTCCTAAAACAGCGTTGTATCCAAGTGTTTGTCTTCAATTCCACTGATCCTGTCTTCCACTGTTTCAAATCTGCTTCTCAGACCTTCTATGACATTATCCATTTCTGAAATCTTGTTGTTTATCTTTTGGATTTCTAATTGCTGTTTTGTATAGTTTCTAGTTGTGAATTAATTTTGGCATTTTGTTCCTGCATTATCTTGCTGAATTCTTCCAATTTTTTGTCTGTATTTTCCATGAATTTGTCTATTTTTTCCTCATGTTTGTCAGATTTTTGCTTCAGTTCTTAGAGAATTCCGAGTATTAGAGATTTTAATTTTCTATCAGGTAGTTCTAGTGCATTTTCTTCCACAGGAAAGTCATCTGGTGTTTTATTTTGGACGCCTACTGGAACCATCCTGTCCTGTTTTTGTAAATGTTTTGATAGTGTCTGCTGTTTTGGTGGCATTCAGTAATTTTTCTTGTTTATTGATTGTAGATTTGTTTGTTTTGTCCATTTTTTAACAAAAAAATTTGACTATGTCTGAGCAGGCTGACTGTGTGTTCTTTGTTGTTTGCTCGTCTGTGCGCTTAATACTTTTCACCTCCTTCTCCAACTGGCAGGGTCAGTCACTCAGATATGGTACAGCGGGGCATGTCTAGCTGAAGAGCTGTTACTGGGATGGGTTGTTTGTGACATTTACTACAGCTAGCAGAGCAGGTCGGTAATCATTACAGGGCAGTTTCCAGTAGGCCATGCCCATGCTGCTTGGTGTTGTGATGTCAAGCGCATGGTACAGGTAGGCAGGATGCAGTGGGGAGATTTTTATGTGTGGAGCTAAGGTGGATATGGGAGAGAGGAGGGAGGAAGAGGAGCCAAAAACATACAAACAAACAAAAAAGAATGCCAGCGGAGCTTGCTGTTGGAATGGAGAGATAAGAGACTATGAAATGGAGAGAAACAGAAAGGGGAAGAAGAAGAAAAGAAAAGAATGAATAAATAAAAATCAGAAAGGTTAAAGAACCACAAAGTTCCCAGGGATCCCACCGATGCAGCTAAGACGTCTGGGGAAGTCGCTCTCAGGTGTTGCAGTATAGCCTGGCTAGAAGGCGTAGAGGTATATAATGCCTGGTATTCAGGGATCAGAAAGAGAAGGAAGATATAGAGGGACGAGAAACTGAGCAATGAAGAAAGGCAAAAAGGGGAAAAGAGGGAAAAGAAAACAATACAAATTAAAAAAAAAAAAGAACAAGAAAGCCCCCCTCAAGAAAAGAACAAAAAAACAATGAAAAAGAAATGCCTTCAGGGATCCTTCTTCACGTCTGTGTGAGCTGTAGGGGAGTTCCTTGCCACGCAGCTCTGCCTGGCCAGAAAGGGCTCCCAACTCAAGAAGAAAGAAAACAAACAAACAACTCAAAACAAACAAACGAATAAAAGCCCCAGGATCAACCCAGCATGGTAGCCCAGACCGGGAAGCAGCTCCACACTCGAATGGAGCTCTGCAGCCCCTCAGGAAGAAGCAAAGATGGTGCACGGAGCCAGGCATTTGAGTGAAAGGAGCGGGAGGCGGCAAGAGGCAAGCAAAAAATCAAAAGAAGCAGAAAAAAAAAAATAAAGCAACACCAGCAGCCAACAAATGGCACTCAGAGAGCCAGCTAGTGTGGGCTGGTGTTTCTGGACAAGAGACTGTGTACATGGGAAGCAGAGGAGGACAAGTGTGGGTGAAGAAGGGTAGAGAGTGGGAAGGCATATATCACAAATTGCCAGCACTCTGCAGCCCGTCAGGAAGAAGCAAAGATGGCGCATGGAGTGAGGCACTCGAGCGAAAGGAGGGGGGAGGTGGTGAGAGGCAAGTGAGAAATCAAAAGAAGTAGGAAAAAAAAACGCAACACTAGCAGCCATCCAATGGCACTCAGAGAGCCAGCTAGTGTGGGCTGGTGTTTCTAGACAAGAGACAGTGTCCCCGCGAGGCGGAGGGGGCGAAGTATGGGTGAAAAAGGTTAGAGAGTGGGAAAGCATATATCACAAATTGCCAGCACTCTGCAGCCCCTGAGGAAGAAGCAAAGATGGCGCATGCAGCGAGGCACTCGATCGAAAGGAGGCGTAGATGGTGAGAGGCAAGGAAGAAATTAAAAGAAGCAGAAAAAAGCAACACCAGCAGTCAACAAATGGCATCCAGAGAGCCGCCCTCTTGGGTGTGTGGAATCCAAACAGCCAGTGCTTCCCAGTCAAGAGACCGTGGCTGCGGGAAGCAGAGGAGGCCGAGACGGGGCGAAGAGGGGTTGGGGGTGGGAAAGCGCACACTGCAAATTACCGGTTGTTTTGTCTCCCACTGGATGCTCCTTGAGGCTGGTTTCTCATAGCCCCGTTTGCTGGTCTCTGATAGGAGTCCAAGATGGTGGATCCGTGCTGCGTTAGCTGGTAGGGGACCTCTGCATGAATCTCTCCTCGCTCTCTATTCTCTGTCAGTTTTCTCATCCATTTGGTGCTTGGCTGAGTTCTTTATCTCTTCATTTTATGTTTTAGAGTTTCAGGATTGTTGTATTCTCTGTTCGGCTTAGTTTTTGGATCTTTGCTGTGTAGGGACGGCATGGTGTTTCTACCTAGAGCACCATTTTGCCAGAACTCCAACAATTATTTTTAAAGGGACTTCTACTGCTTAATTAATAAACTTCCTTAAATATTTCAGATGGTTTTAATTAAGTTGATATGCTCAATTCTTTTTAATTATTTCAATTGTCTGTCAAATATTCTGAAGAATTTAAGTAAATTTTATGAATCAAAGAGAGTAAATCAATAAATATTGTGCCGTTATCTTAAATGTTCTAGGACATAATATTAAAATTTAGTAAGATTTCTATTTAAAATCACATTCTAAATCACTGAATCTATTTCGTATTTTAAATTGGAAATGAAAATGCTGAACTTCATACCAAAATATTAAATTTTATCAAGTACTGAAAATATGTAAAATATCAAGTATGCAAGTTCCTTAAACAAACATTAATATTATGGATTGAGTCTCATCAATATGTCAATTTTTGTAAATTTCCTCAGATTTAAAAGATGCTCACCCACTAAGGAAAAAAAAAAATAGTAATAATAGCATCACAAATATACTTGGGGGTCCTTTGCTAGACAGTGACATTTATAGTGGCCCACCCTATTTTTAAGGAGGCTAACTGGATACATTTTAATGCCACTTCTGGGACACAACATTATTTATATGTAGGTTCAAGTTAAATAGTATCAAAATAATTATCCTCCCCATTGAAATCTCTGACCCCCATGCAGGCTGCTATTTCACTTAACAAAATATCCCATTTCTTTACTTTTATTATATTTGACTGTCTTTAGTCCTAAAGACACTAGAGCTTAATAAAAACTTCCATTCTTTTTGTATATTGCTTGTAGGAACACAACACTTAAAATCAAAATAACATCTGATTAAATACCAAATGACTCTCACAACTGTGTTTGAATATGATCCATACATTCGATGTTCATTTTACTGTCTACAGTAAGAATAATAATTACCAGTGTCATGCCAGGAGACACTGGTCTAAGTAAGACTTCTATGACTTTCTTAATCATTTCAGCAAACTTAGGATTTGGCGATTAATATTTTTTTCTAATTGCCATCAAGTTGATCCTGACTCATGGCGACCATATTTATGTCAGAGTAGAACTGAACACCATAGGTTTTTCTTTTTTTTGTTGTTGTTGTTGTTGTTTTAACTGCTCAATTGAATAACATTTTATTCATGTTATTGATACGGCATTTCTAACATCTCTCTTTTTTTTATTTTTTCCCCATACAAAAATTTATACATACATTGTTACGTGACTCTAATTGCTCTCCGCATACTGTGACAGCACACTCCTCCTTTCTACCCAATTCCCCATGTCCATTCAACCAGCTCCTAACCCTCTCTGCCTTCCCATCTCACCTCCAGACAGAAATTGCCCATTTAGACTCTTGAATCTACTTGAGCTAAGAAGCACACTCCTCACGAGTATCACTTTATGTCCCATAGTCCAGTCCAATCCATTTCTGAAGAGTCGGCCTCAGAAATTATTTTAGTTCTGGGTTGATAGAGAATCCAGGGGCCATGATTTCTGGGGTACCTCCAGTCTCAGTCAGACCATTAAGTCTGGTCTTCTTACTAGAATTTGAGGTCTGCACCCTACCTTTCTCCTGCTCCATCAGGGACTTTCTGTTGTGTTCCCTGTCAGGGCGGTCATTGGTGGTAGCCGGTCACCATCTAGTAATTCTGGCTTCAGGCTGATGAAGTCTCTGGTTTATGTGGCCCTTTCTGTCTCTTGGGCTACCACTTTCCTTGTGTCTTTGGTGTTCTTCATTCTCCTTTACTCCAGGTGGTTGGGACCAATTAATGCATCTCAGATGGCCGCTTGAAAGCTTTTAAGATCCCAGACACCACTCACCAAAGTAGGATGCAGAACTTTTTGTTAATAAGCTTTATTACTCCAGTTGACCTACATGTCCCCTGAAAGCATGGTCCCCAGACCCCTACCCCTGCTACTCTGTCCCTCAAAGTGTTTGATTGTATTCAGGAAACTTCTTAGCTTTGGTTTAGTCCAGTTGTGCTGACTTCCCCTGTAGTGAGTGCTGTCCTTCCCTTCACCTAAGATAATTCTTATCTACTATCTAGTTAGTAAATAACACTCTCTCTCCTTCCCCAAGCTTGTAACCATAAAAGAATGTTTTCTTCTGTGCTTAAACCTTTACTTGAGTTCTTATAATAGTGGTCTTATATGATATTTTTCCTTCCGTGACTGACTAAATTCACTCAATTACCTCCAACTTCCTCCGTGTTATGTTTCACGGCTTTATGGTTGTTCTTTATCGTTGCGTAGTATTCCATTGTGTGGATATACCATAATTTGTTTATCCATTCGTCCTTTGATGGGCACCTAGGTTGTTTCCATCTTTTTGCTATTGTGGACAGTGCTGCAATGAACATGGGTATGCATATATCTATTCGTGTGACAGCTCTTGTTTCTCTAGGATATATTCCAAGGAGTGGGATAGCTGGATAGTATGGTACTTCTATTTCTAGCTTTTAAAGGAAGCATCAAATTGATTTCCAAAGCAGTTGTATCATTTTACATTGCCACCAACAGTGTATAAATGTTCCACTCTCTCCACAACCTCTCCAGCATTTATTGTTTTATGTTCTTTGGATTAATGCATGCCCTGTTGGGGTGAGATGATTGTAGTTTTGATCTGCATTTCTCTAATGGCTAATGATCCTGAGCATTTCTTCATGTGTCTGTTAGGCACCTGAATATCTTCTGTGGGGAAATGCCTGCTCATTTCCTTTGCCCATTTTTTAATTGAGTTTTTTGTCTTTTTGTTGTTAAGGTTTTGCAGTATCTTGTAGCTTTTAGAGATTAGATGTTGATCGGATTTGTCGTAGCCTAAATTTTTTCCCAGTCTGTAGGTTGTCATTTAACTCTTCGGGTGAAGTCTTTTGCTGAGCATAAGTGTTTGATTTTTATGAGCTCCCATTTTTCTGGTCTCTCTTCTGGTGCTTGTGCATTGTTACTTATGGTTTGTATTGTGTTTATGCCATGTATTAGGGCTCCTAGTGTTGTCCCTATTTTTTCTTCCATGATCTTTATGTTTTTGATTTTATATTTAAGTATTTGATCTGTTTTGAGTTAGTTTTTGTGCATGGTGTGAGGTATGGGTCTTGTTTCAGTTATTTGCAGATGGCTCTCCAGTTATGCCAGCACCATTTGTTAAAGAGACTGTCTTTTCTCCAATTAATGGACTTTGGGACTTTGTCAAATATCAGCTGCTCATAGGTGGATGAATTTATGTCTGGATTCTCAATTCTGTTCCATTGGTCTATGTATCTGTTGTTGTACCAGTACCAGGCTGTTTTGACTACTCTGCCAGTATAATAGGTTCTAAAATCAGGTAGTGTGAGGCCTCCCACTTTGTTCTTCTTCTTCAGTAATGCTTTACTTATTCAGGGCCTCTTCCCTTTCTGTATGAAGTTAGTGATTTGTTTCTCCATCTCATTAAAAAATGCTGGTGGAATTTGGATCAGGATTACACTGTATCTGTAAATCACTTTGGTGACTTGACGTTTTCACGATGTTAGTCTTCCTATCCATGAGCAAGGTATGTTTTTCCACTTATGCAGGTCTCTTTTGGTTTCTTGCAGTAGTGTCTTGTCGTTTTCATTACATAGATCTTCTACGTCTCTGGTTAGATTTATTCCTAAGTATTTTACCTTCTTCGGGACTACTATAAATGTATTGATTTGGTGATTTCCTCTTTGAGGTTCTCTTTGTTGGTGTAAAGGAATCCAGTTGATTTTTGTATGTTTATCTTGCATCCTGAAACTTTGCTGAAATCTTCTATTAGTTCCAATAGTTTTCTTGTGGATTCTTTGGGGTTTTCTTTGTATAAGATCATATCACCTGAAAACAGAGATACTTTGACTACTTCCTTACCAATCTGGGTGCCCTTTATTTCTTTTTCTAGCCTAACTGCTCTGGCTAGAACTTTCAGCACAATATTGAATAAGAGTGGTGATAAAGGGTATCCTTATCTGGTTCCCATTCTCAAGGAGAATGCTTTCAAAGTTTCTATATTTAGGATGATGTTGGCTGTTGGCTTTGTATAAATGCCCTTAATTATATTTAGGAATTTCCCTTCTATTCCTATTTTATTGAGTGTTTTTTATCATGAATGGGTGTTGGACTTTGTCAAATGTCTTTTCTGCATAGATTGGTAAGATCATGTGGTTGTTGTCTTTTGTTTTGTTTATGTGATGGATTACATTGATTGTTCTTCTAATGTTGAACCATCCCTGCATACCTGGTATAAATCCCACTTGATCATGGTGAATTATTCTTTTGATACGTTGTTGAATTCTATTGGCTAGAATTTTGTTGAGGATTTTGGCGTCAATGTTCATGAGGGATATTGGTCTGTAATTTCTTTTTTTGTGGTGTCTTTACCTGGTTTTGGTGTCAGGGTTATGCTGGCTTCAGAGAATGAGTTTGGGAGTATTTCATCCTTTTCTATGCTCTGAAATACCTTTAGTAGAAGTGGTTTTATCTCTTCTCTGAAGGTTTGGTAGAATTTTCCAGTGAAGCCATCCAGGCCAGGGCTTTTTTTTCCTGGGAGTTTTTAAGTTACCTTTTAAATCTCTTCTTTTGTTATGGGTTTGTTTAGTTGTTCTACCTCTGATTGTGTTAGTTTAGGTAAGTAGTGATTTTTTAGAAATTTGTTCATTTCCTCTAGGTTTTCAAATTTGTTAGACTACAATTTTTCATAATATTCTGTTATGATTCTTTTAATTTCATTTGGGTCTGTTGTGATAGCACCCATCTCATTTCTTATATGTGTTATTTGCTTCCTCTCTTGTTTTTCTTTTGTCAGTTTGGCCAGTGGTTTATCAATTTTATTGATCTTTTCAAAGAACCAGCATTTGGTCTTGTTAACTTTTTCAATTGTTTTTCTATTCTCTATTTCATTTAATTATGCTCTAATTCTTCTTATTTCCTTTCTTCTGGCACCTGAGTGCTTCTTTTGCTGCTCTCTTTCTACTTGTTCCAGTTATAGGGTTAATGTTTTGATTATAGCCCTTTCTTCTTTTTGAATGTGTGCATTTATTGCTATAAACTGACCTCTGAGCACTGCTTTTGATGTGTCTCAAAGGTTCTGGTAGGATGTGTTTTCATTATCATTTCATTCTATGAATTTCTTTATTCCATCCTTAATTTTATTTATAACCCAGTAGTTTTTGAGGAAGGTGTTGCTCAGTTTCCATGTGTTTGATTTTTTTTTTCCCTTGCTTTTTCTGTTGTTGATTTCTACTTTAATGGTTTTATGGTCAGAAAAGATGTTTTGTAATATTTCGATTCTTTGGATTTTGTTAAGGCTTCCTTTATGGCCTAATATGTGGTCTGTTCTGGAGAATGTTCCATGTGCATTGGAAAAGAAAGTATACTTGGCTGCTTTTGCTCAGAGTGTTCCATATACGTCAATGCGATCAAGTTGGTTGATTGTAGCATTTAGCTCTTCCATGTCTTTGCTGAGCTTCTTTCTGGATATTCTGTGGTGTGTTGAAAGTGGTGTGTTGAAGTCTCCTACTATTATTGTGGAGCTGTCTATCTCTCTTTTCAGTGGTGTTCGAGTTTTTTTTTTATGTATTTTGGAGCCCTGTCATTGAGAGTGTAAATATTTATTATGGTTATGTGCTCCTGGTGTATTGACCCTTTAATCGTTATGTAGTGTCCTTTCTTATCCTTTGTGGTGGATTTTACTTTGAAGTCTATTTTGTCAGAGATTAATATTGCCACTCCTGCTCTTTTTTGAGTGTTGTTTACTTGATATTTTTTTTTCTACCCTTTGAGGTTTTTTTGTGTGTCTTTAAGTCTTAGGTGTGTCTTTTGTAGGCAGCATATAGATGGATCGTGTTTTTTTATCCAGTCCTCCACTGTCTGTCTCTTTATTGGTGGAATTAGTCCATTTACATTCAGAGTAATTATTGATAGGTATGAGCTTAGTGCCGTCATTTTGATGTCTTTTTTTGTGTGTTGTTCACAGTTTATTTGTTCCGTTTAATTTTCTGTGCTGAGTCATTTTTCTTTCTGCATTTTCTTTTCATCTTTTTCATTGTTGTTGATTTTGTGTTTGCTGAGTCTTTATATCTTTCTAGTTTTTTATTTTGACTTGTAGAATTGGTAGTTTTCTTTGAAGTTACCTTAATATTTACCACTATCTTTCTAAGTTTATACCAGTCTCATTTCTTTATATTAGCTTGGCTTCCTCTCCATATAAAAAAATCTATGTCTACATTTTTTAAGGCCTTCTTTTTTGTTTTAATGTTGTCATCTTTTACATATTAACATCTGTTTCCCTATTTTCAGTATTTTAGCTTTGATTTACTTTTGTGACTTCCCTATCTGGGTTGAAATCTGGTTGCTCTGTCCTGTGTTCTAGTCTTGGGTTGTTATTGATGTTACTGATTTTGTGACCAGAAGACTCCCTTTATTATTTCTTGTAATTTTGGTTTGGTTTTTGAAAATTCCCTAAACTTCTGTTTATCTGGAAATGCCCTAATTTCGCCATCATATTTGAGAGACAGTTTTGCTGGATATAGAACTCTTGGCTGGCAGTTTTTTTTTCCTTCAAAGCTTTATGTTTGTCATCCCGTTGCCTTCTTGCCTGCATGGTTTCTGCTGAGTAGTCCGAGCTTATTCTTATCGACTCTCCTTTGTAGATGACTTTTCGTTTATCACTAGCCCCTGTTAAAATTCTCTCTTTATCTTTGATTTTGGCAAGTTCGATTATAACATGTCTTGGTGACTTTCTTTTGAGATCTACCTCATGCGGGGTTCGATGAGCATCTTGGATAGATATCAGGGAAGTTTTCTGCCAACAAGTCTTCAACAATTCTCTCCATGTTTTCTGTTATCCCCTCCTGTTCTGGTACTCTAATCACTCATAGGTTATTCCTTTTGATAGAAACCCACATAATTCTTAGGGTTTCTTTATTTTTTTTAATCATTGTATTTGATTTTTCCTCAAATAAGTTGGTGTCAAGTGCTTTATCTTCAATCTCACTAATTCTGACTTCCATTGCCTGAGTCTGCTCCTATGACTTTCTACTGAGTTGTCTAATTCTGAAATTTTATTGTTGATCTTCTGGATTTCTGATTGCTGTCTCTATGTGGATTCTTGCAGCCTGTTAAATTTGTCATTATGCTGTTGTCTAATCTTTTTAATTTCCTCTATTGTGTGTTCTGCATTTTGATTAATTTCCTTCCTAATTTCTTGAAGAGTTCTGTATATTAATCATTTGTATTTTGCCTCTGGTAATTCCAAGAAATTTTCCTCCTCTGGAAAATTTCTAGGTTCTTTATTTTGGGAACTTGCTGAAGCCATCATGCATTGCCTCTTTATGTGATTTGATATTGACTGTTTTAAGTTATTATATTTATTTATTTTATGTTTGCTTATTGTGTCCTAGCTACTTGTTTTTTTTTTTTTTTTTTTTGATATGCCCAAATAGGCTGCTGTATGATCTAGTTTGATTATCAGCCACTTTGAAGCTCTAATGTCTTGTCACCAGGTAGTTATATCTGTTACCAGGTATGTGAGCTCAGGAGTCCACCCACTGCTCCTGTATGGATTCAGCTCAGGTGCCCAGGTAGATAGACACCAAGTGTGTGGTGTAGGCTCTCACTTAAAGTCCTAGACAGGCATGAGTGATTGGTGTAGTCACAGGCATCTGGCTGCAACAGGGGGACACACTCTGAGCAAGGCAGGGGGCTGACGGCCCCCTCAAGTGTCCAGGAGGAAGGCTTGTCCCTGTTCCTTAGAGCATGTAAGTAGGTAGGCTTTGCAGCCAGACTATGAGCACTCAATACTATTGGATGTAAGGGCTAGGGGGCACCTCTTATTCTTGGGCCACTATTGCAGGTGGCTAGGTGGTGTGAGTGGAGCCATCAGTCCTCAGGCCCCTTATGTGGGTAGGTGAAGACCCTGATTAATGGGCAGAGCAGAGTCAAACATCATGAACCTGCCACTTTGCAGCAGAAAGAGTTGAAGTTAGACTTCAGGTATATACCCTGTTGTACTGTGGTAATGAGGGCCTATGCTGTTGAGACGGGCCCACACAAGTCTATGCTGGGCGAAAGGCACTCAAAGTCCATGGATCCCTCATGCCTGTGTCTAGGCAAAGGAGCTTCACCTACCCTGGGTTCCTGGCTTAGGGGAGCCAGCAGCTTATTTTTTCCCATGTTTGTTAATTATTTCACTCTCCAAGGCAGGAAGAATGGCTCTGGGCGTGTGTCAGATCCTACTTCTGGCTTAGGGGACTTAGCAGTTGCTGAAGCCGGTCCGAGACCCAGTGCAGAGCAGGGAGCAGGGAGGTAAATGGAGAGAGATTTTCCCCTAAGGGGGGTGTTTTTGATCTGCGCAGTAAGCCGTATGTAAGTTCTTATCTTTTGTAGAGGGCTGCTTCTCACTGGTTCAGGGTGGCCGTGTAAAGTCTCTGGTGCTGGGTCTCTCCTGGTGCGGAAAACACACCTCCCGAGCACAGCTGCTTGTTTGCCTGCCTCACCGCTCACCCCCAAGCCAATCAGGCCTGAAGGGCTCAGTCTCTTGCCAGGTCAGGTCTGGCAACTCTTCGCTGCTTCCAAACCATCTCTCCCTCCCCCTGCCACTCATTCAGGTTCCTCAACTCTGCCTCTGATGTTCAGGGCTCCCAGATTGTCGTATATAATCGAATCACTTGTTTTTTCAGGTCTTTGTTGTAAGATGGTCCACCGGAAGCGTCTTACTACTCCGCCATCTTGCCCCACCCCCTGCCATAGGGTTTCAATAGCTGATTTTTTCAGAAGTAGATTGCCAGAGCTTTAATCCGAGGTGCCTCTAAGTGGACTCTAATTGCTACAGTTTCTATTAGCAGTTGCTTGTGCTCTTCAGAGAATACATGGGCCCAGGAACCAAGGTATCAAATCAGAAGGGGTAACTACTCTCTGTCACACATATGACCCCCTCATAAAATTCTTGTTTCTCATTTCTGCGACTTTTAGCCTGATGCCTTAAAGGTCTTGGTTTGTTGAGTACTGTTTCTGTGTTTGAAATTTTGCTACATGTTTTAAATGGGTTGTACAAAATCTTAACAACAACGTTGAAAACTGCCAACTTCTCATCAACCCAGGGAAGTGGCCTTCCATATTTTTTAGGGAGGGAAAAACTTCACTCTGCATTAGTCTGGACATCACTACAAGCTGAGAGCAAAAATGGTAACTTGTAGGCCCTCAATGCACTACTGTTAACTTTCAAAGCTAGAGCAAAGTTAGAAATATGATGAAAGTATATTTGAAATTTGAAATGTGGAATTGCCATGACTTGCAGAAAGACCCAGATTAATGGTCAATATTTTAAAAGATCAAAGTTATTAAACTTGAGTTTGTGCTCCCTGGAGAATGAAAACGCTTCATTCTTCTCAAAGACAAAAGCGGTGGAAATAAAGTGTCATTTGTAATTAAAATGAGAGCTTTGGATGTTGTTTGAGGATAAAAATGCAGTATCCATCTCTTCAAAATAACTTAATTATGGATATCATATGGGAGATTAACTGAGTTTTGAGGACATTCTTTCAGAGAACAAAATGACAAGAATAAAATATTGCAGATGTGCAGATAGTAAAAATGTCCATGGAAACAAATTATCCATAGATAACCCAATTACCTGTTGCTTGCAGATCTCCAATCTGTTAATTATCTCCATTTATTTTGAATCAGCTTTCAGCCACTGAGATTTGTTATGGTCCATTCAAGTCTCTGCCACTTTAATTTTTTTAATGTAAAGAAAATGACCTATCATTTCTTCACAACTTTTCTCACTCCTGTTAAATTGTTTTAAATTAGTATTACTTCCCTCTAATATAAAAAACATGGCCAATCCCAGCTTCAAATAAGTCAGGAGTTACTGAATATATTAAACCAGTATTAAAACTGTTTATGGAACTTTACAGAACACATAAAAACATAACCCATCTCACATATTGTTAGTATCAGTTTCCTTCCTTGTTTCTATCACCCCGCTATTTTCCTACACCTGTGAGGTATGATTATGTACTCACGACATGACACTAAGTTAGTGCAGAGAAAATGGGAAGGAGTGAGTTGGGTTTTTTCTTTTTGTTTTTTAATTCACTCACACTGTTTTTCCGTGATTGTATGAGCTATCATTTTCACTATCCTCCTGGGGTGGCCAAAAAAGGCTCCATAGGAATCTTGAGAATATCTCTGCAGTAAACCTAATAGATCTTTACAGCTGGAATAAATAGTGTCATGCTACTAAGTGGAAATGATTTTGAAAGAAATATGCTGTTCTCAGTAAACAAAGATGGAACTACTACATAACCTTGTAGTTTCTTTCCCTCATGAAAGATATGTATTTTGGTATGTCACTATTTCCAACACTCATGCCACATTATAGGGTCACTATGAGTTGGAATCAACTTGACGGCAATGGGTTAATGTCCATGTTTCCTTGTCCAAATCCTCAAAAGAGAGACTGTAATGGGTTCAACTTAAAGAGCATGCTCAAACCTGCCCAATTAATAATGGATCTGCCAGCAGATGGACGGCATATAGGGTCTATCTGGAATAAATGTGTCACCTATGCTTAACCCTTCAGTATGGGACATAAGGTGCTCCTAAAGAAGAGTGTATTAAAATGGTAAGTGTGCCAAATATATCTGTTACACTATGCCTTCCATATTACCTGGTTGGTCTGTCTTTGCACATGCTGCTTTTTCTGGGATGCTACTACCATCATGCACATGTAACCTCCACTTGCTCTCCTAGGGTGAAATCAAAGGTCTTCTTCCCTGTGAAGCCTTCCCTGCCTCTCCACCTTCTGAGTTCTAACGAGTTTGTTCTAACAAAGACCACAGCTACAACAGTAACAGCATCTGTCTTCTGGGCTCCATAATTTTTTAAAGAGAATTCTAATTAAAAGACAAAGATTATCAGAATGAATTGATGAGAAAAATGCAACCGTATGTTGTCTACAAGTGACAAACTTTAAATACGAAACACACAAAGACAGAAAGTAAAGAGATGGTTAAAATATATGCCATGAAAACAGGAAGATTAAGAAGGCTGAACTAGGTGAACTTGGGCAAGTTACTTTACCTCACCGTGCCTCAGTTTTTGCATCTGCAAAATTGGGATAAAGATGATAATAATAATGAAACTAAACTCATACGTTTATTGTAAGCCTTAAAAGCGTAAACATATGTAAAATGCTTAGATCAGACACATAGTTCAACATAATGGCTAAGTATTTTTATTATTAACTATAACAAAGTGCAATAAATATTGCAAAAGAGACATATGCAAACAGCTATGGGGAGACATACACATAAAATGGTGTGATTTATTTGCCTAGTAATTTAGCAAAGGAATTGAAAGGGAATTAATATATACACAAGATTGGGAGAGAACTGGGACTTTAACTAGCAAACAAACATAGGAAGTAAATTTCAAGATATGGGTAATACTTTATGGAAAGTATATGATGTGTTTGGGAAACAATATGTGGTTTGGCATAATTAAAAAAAAAATCCCCACTGTCTTCAAGTAGATTCTGACTCCTAGTGACTGTCATTGATTGAATTGTGTCTCCGAAAAATATGTGTATTAATTTGGCTAGGCCATGATTCCCAGTATTGTGTGATGGTCTACCATTTTGTCACCTGATTTGATTTTCCTATGTGTTGTAACTCCTACCTCTATGATGTCAATGAGTTGGGATAGGCAGCAGTTAGGTTAATGAGGCGGCACTCAATCTACAAGACTGGATTGTGTCTTGAGCCAGTCTCTTTTGAGATATAAAAGAGAGAAACAAGCAGAGAGACAGGGGGACTTCATACCACCAAGAAAGCAGCTCAGGAGCAGAGCGCGTCCTTTGGACCTGAGGGTCCTGCAGGGAGAAGCTCCTAGTCCAGGGGAAAATTGATGACAAGGACCTTCCTCCAGAGCCAACAGAGAAAGTCTTCCCCTGGAGTTAAAGGCCTGAATTTCGATTTCTAGCCTACTGGACTGTGAGAGAATAAACTTCTGTTTGTTAAAGCCATCCACTTGTGGTATTTTCTGTCACAGCAATGACCCCATAGGGTTTCTAAGGCTGTAAATTTCTACAGAAGCAGACTGCCACATCTTTCTCCCAGGGAGCTGCAGGTGGTTTTGAACCACCAACCCTTCCGTTAGCAGTTGATTGCTTTAAACACTTAGCCACCAAGACTCCTTTTTGGTATAATTATGGGATAAAAAATAAGATAAAAGAGTGAATGGAG
Source organism: Dugong dugon (assembly GCA_030035585.1). NCBI lineage: Eukaryota > Metazoa > Chordata > Mammalia > Sirenia > Dugongidae > Dugong > Dugong dugon. Next base: position 112,064,173 of record CM057467.1, read on the forward strand.
ATTAGACTGGAAGTATAGAATGGTGTCTTTAACTGCATGGGGATTCAGTGCAATGTAATATAACAGAAAAGCAATCAGGCTAGTACTAGGAGTTCTGTCCCATTACACTTTAGCTGCGTGGTTCTTAGCAAGTGCGTTAACCTCTCTGTGCACATGAAAAATCACAGAATATTTGTGGAAAAGATATATGATGTCATTGCTTAATGCTACAAGCCAAAGCTTGAGAAAGTCATGTAACTTCTCAGAGTCTCAGTTTCTTTATATGTGAAAAAGGGAAAGTAAGTGTAAAAAACTTTAAGGCTTTTATAAAATTAGTGCACATGAAAGTAATATTTGTGAACTCTAATCTGCATATATGCTAACCAAATTAAGGTACTATTTCTTGAATACCTAGTAAATGCTCTCTACTGTCCTAGATTTTGCATATATATGTACATATATATTCACTTATTCTTTATACCAATGAAATGACATAGATACTATTAATTCTATTTTATCAACAAAGAAATTGAGGCCAAGAAAAATTAATATCTATTAAATTTAAACACAGGTTTGTCTAATTTCAATTTCCATGCTCTGCTCTTTCTATTTTACTGTCTTAAAATGCTTGCAATTATGGCTATTATTTATATTTTATTTACATATTTGTCATTTGATTCTGTTAGGATGTTTAACCTGAGTTTTAAAAATTACATGAAAGGAATTAATTAGTCATAGTTATTGTAAGTAAAATTCTTAATCTAGGTATAATTCCCTTCATCCATGATTCACTTCGGTTAAACAAAATTTTTGAATACAAAATCCTGTAGAAATTAAAAATATTTACCCCATAAAGACCATGTTTCCAAAATGTACTAAGAGAAATTCTAATGTAATGGCACAACCCACTTGAAAATAAGTCAGCATCTGATTACATCTAAAATGCCCATCTCAGAAGTGTCTATCAGAGTATACCACCTGAGCCTTTCATAGCCTCATGCTGAGAACTGAAACTTGTACTATGTTATTCAAAATATCCAATTCTAGAAGCCTTGTGGTAGGTAGATGTGACAGAAAGGTACTAAACTTCATCCAACAAAGAATGGGAGACCCACCATTATCTCAGGGAGCCATCAGCACTAAAGATCACACTGGAAATAATTTCTCTAATTTCCTCCATGATCATATAGCCAGACTTTCTTTATTTTCTCTAGTGTATTTTTTTAACCTTCAGAAATATCTCTAAATTCTAAAAAGAGACTATTTTTACTAGTTGGAGGCTCAGTTGAAGCTAGTTATTAGAAGCTTGACCCATCATGGTATGTAAAGATCGGTTAAAGCACGTTCAGTGTGAATTCTTGACATGGAGATAGACTTTCCCCCATCTTATGTATAATTACAAATTCCTCCAGGGGGTGGTCTGAGAGTGCTTCAGATGCACTAAAGTTCACTGAAAACGGTTAATGCACTCAGCTGGTAAACAAAAGGTTGGAGGTTCAAGTCCACCTAGAGGTGCCTCAGAAGAAAGACCTGAAAATCTACATCTGAAATGTCAGCCATTGAAAACTACATGGACCACAATTCTACTCTGAGATACATGGGGTCACCATGAGTCAGAATCAACTAGATGGCAACTGGTAGATTTCATTCAGATATCAAGAAGAAACAAGATCCTTAGGTTAAAAAAATACTAGTCTCTTTCCTATCTTGATTTACCAAACACATAAAAAGAACACCAATCATCTCCTCTCTTGATCATCAGAGGTTTTAAGACAACCTGTTTGTAATATGTTGAAAAGCCCAGACTCTAGAATCAAAGGCCTGGATTAGTCTTTTACTACCTATTTGATGTGAAATATATGTCTATGTCTATCTCTATATCTGTATCTATATTTATATCTTGGGCATTGTACTACCATGAGTATTTCCAAAACAGAAATAAAATCTTTAATCATAGTTTTTTGAAGCAAAAATGTATATTTTTAAAATTATTCTATGTAATATCTTCCAAATTGGGTAAATACTGAAAGACTAGTGAGAATTCTCTTCCCACAGAATACTCAGCTCAAACGACAGGACTCTTTAGGTCATTTTCCTTTGAATATCCTCAGATGCTCTATTGGGTTAGTTGTACTTCATGCCAAATGATCAATTATAAAGTAAAATAAAATACAGCTCAACAAAGAAGGTTTTACTTATAGTAGAAAAGTACTATTACTGGGAGCCAACATGATGCTATATACAGAAGCACCATGCCATCCCTCCACAGCAAAGACCCGAAAAACTTAGTAAAACAGAGACAAACGTCAGGTGTCAACTGAAAAGATAAAAAACTCAACCAAGCACTGAATGGAATAAGAAACTGACAGAGAACAAAGAGCTAGGAGAGATATGGAGTGGAGGTGACTTGTCAGCTAACGTGGCTTGGATTCACCATCTTAGACTCCTTAGCCACTGAGATCAGCAGACAGGGAGTACAGGAAAGCAGCTTCATGGAGCTCCCAGCAGTTGACAGAGCACCCGGTAACCAGCTATACATGCTTTCCCACACCTCACACTTCTTCCCCCTGCTTGACCTCTGCTGCTTACTGGTGGGCCGCAGTCTCTTGGCCAGGGAGGTGCTGGGTCCATGTCACTTGGATTTACCCAGCCCACACTGGCTGGCTCATTCAGTGCGATTTTTTGATGCTGTTGTTTCTTTATCTGACTTCTTTTGGTTTCTTCTCTCTCTGTCACCTTTTTCCCTTCTTTTCTGTCAAACACCTGGCTCTGTGTACCATCTCTACTTCTTCTTGACAGGCTGTGAAGTGCTGTTCAGATGGGAAACTGCTTCCCGAGTCCGTGCTGCCACACCAGTGGGATCCCTGGGACATTTTTTTCTCTTTCTTTATTCCTTTTTGCTTTTCTTCATTTCTCAGTTTCTTGTCTCTCTCTACTTTCCTTCTTTTCTTGTCTCCTGAACACCTGGCACTGTGTGCCATCTCTGCACCTTCTAGATGGGATATGCCACTTGACTTGGGAGACCCTACCCCAATCCACTCTGCCACACTAGTGGGCTCTCTTGGGGCATTTTTTAAAATTTATTTATTTATATTATTATTATTTTCTTTTCTCATTTTTGTTTTTCTTCTTTTCTCACTTTCTAGTCTCTCTCTACTTTCTCTCTTTTCCTGTCTCCTGACTACCTGGCACTGTGTGCCATCTCTGCCCCATCAGGACGGGCTGTGCAGTGCCTAGTCCCTGTCACCAAGCCAGTGGGCTACCTTCTGTATTTTTTCTTTCTTTTCTTGATTTCTTATCTCTCTCTACCATCTTTCCCTTCTTTTCTCCTGAACACCTGGTGTCGTGTGCCATCTCTGATCCTGCTAGACAGAGTTTGTGCAGTTCCATGCAGCTGGAGATACACTTCCCTGGTCCTCACCACCAGACCAGTGAGCTCCCTCAGGTCATCTTTTTCTTTTCTTTCTACCATCTTTTCTTTTCTCTATTTCTTGTCTCCCTTTACCTTCCTTCCTCACCCTTCTCCTGAACTCCTGGTGACTTGTGCCATCTCTGCTCTTTTTGAAGGGCTGAGCAGTGTCACTCAGCTGGGGTCCTTTTTTATCCCTTTCTTCTTTTTTCTTTTTCCCCCGGTTTCTTGTCTCTCTCTACCTCCCATCTTTTCCTTCCTACTAACGACCTGGCATCTTTTTTTTTTTTTCTTTTATCCTTGGTGTCTTCACTCTCTCTACATTCCTTCCATTCCTTTCTCTTGACCACAGTTGTGTGTGCCTTTCTCTCTCCTTTTTTTAAGTCTAGTTTCTTATCTCTCTCTTCCTTCCTTTCTTTTCTACTGCCCATCTAACAGCATGTGTCATATTTGTCCCTTCTTGACATATTGTGCCTCACCACCTGGCTAGAAAGCCACCAGAACACAGCTTCCCTGGGTCTGCACCACTCCAACGGCAGGCTCCTTCAGCACTTTTTATTTATTTATTTATTTCTCCTCCTGTTTCTCTCTCCTCTTTCTCTTCTTTCCCACACCCACTTAGCTCCACATAGCACAACATTCTCCCTTCCTCCTACCTATCTGCACCATGCGCTGAACATCACACCTCTGCGCAGCACAGGCATGGCCTACTGGAACCTGCCCTGCACTGACTCCTGGCCCACCCTGTTGCACCTAGTATGTGACAGAAACAACCTATCCCAACCACTCCTCTTTAGCTGGACCTTCCCTGCTGCACCATAGCTGAGTGACCGGCCCTGCCCATTGGACAAGGAAGTGAAAAATATTGTGCCCACAGATGAGCAAACAGCAAAGAAAGCACAGCCCCCCTGCTCAGACATAACCAAATAAAACAAAGAAGCAGGACAAAACAAACAAATCTACAATCAATAAATGACGAAATTAACTACTGAATGTCCCACAATATCAAAACCTATAAAAAAATAGGGCAAGATGGTTTCAGTAGGCATCCAAAATAAAACACCAGGTGACTTTCCAGTAGAAGAAAAGATACTAGAAATACCTGATAAGGAGTTCAAACTTCTAATATTCTGAGCTACCCAAGAGTTCAAGCAAAAAGCAACAAAAATGAGGAAAAAATAGACAAAATCATGGAAAAGACAGAGAAAATCATGGAAAAGACAGACAAAACAATGGAATAATTCAGGAAAATAACTCAGGGATGAAATGTCAAAATAAATTCACAACTAGAAATCATACAAAAACAGCAATTAGAAATCCAATAGATAAACAATAAGATTTCAGAAATAGACAGTGTCACAGAAGGGCTGAGGAGCAGGTTTGAAATGATGAAAGACAAGATCATCAAAATTGAAGACGAATACATGGATACCACTTTGTTTGAGGGAAAAGAACAATGAAAAAATGAAGAAACCCTGAGAATGATGTGAGATATAATCAAAAGCAAAAATTTATGGGTGATTGGAGTTCCAGAACAGGGGGAGAAAACAGAAAACCCAGAGAGGATCATTGAAGACTTGCTGACAGAAAACTTCCCTAATATCATGAAAGATAAAAAGCTGACCATTCAAGAAGCTCAATGAACCTCATAGGATAGACCTTAAAAGAAAATCACCAAAGTATATCATAATCACACTTACTAAAACCAAAGACAAAGAAAGAATCCTGAGAGCAGCTCGAGAAAAATGAAAAGTCACGTGCAGATGGGAAACAATAAGACTAAGCTCTGATTACTCAGCAGAAACCACTCAAGCAAGGAGGCAATGGGATGATATATATAAAACCTTGAAAGAAAAACTTGCCCACCAAGAATAATATATCCTGAAAAATTCTCCCTCAAATATGATGGTGAAATTAGGACATTTCTAGATAAACAGAAATTAGAGGAATATGTAAAAAATGAAACTAAATTTACAAGAATTATTAAAGGGAGTCCTTTGGTTTGAGAACAAACAACGTCAGATGACAGCGTGAATCTAGGACGCAAGACTCCATCAGCCAGATAACAACCTAGGTAATGAACTCTCAAGGATTAATCAAAACCAAAAGTTTTACACAGGGAATCAGAGAGGTTAATCTGTAAATGACAATAAAGTCAGAAAAACAAAAGAAGGAATAAACGGTGTAGGTATAGAAGTTTCAAACAGAGAGGAAGGCAAGGTGATACCAAGTAATAAAAGACTGGTTCAGACTTAGGAAGATAAGAGTAAATTTCAAGGTAACCACAAAGAATGTTAAAAAACCTACTTATCAAAATAAAGAAGAAAAACATAAAGTCTCAATAAAAACAAAGTCTACAAAAACAAAAGAAATGGAAAAAAAAATCCACAAACAAAAGCAATTCAGCACAGGAAAGTATGAGGAACAAAGAAAATTTCAGCACTACAAAAAAAAAAAAAAAAAAAGCACTACAAAATCACAGCAATAATCTCACACCTATCAATAATTACGCTGCACACCTATCAATAATTACGCTGAATGTAAATGGCCTAAATGCAGCTATAAAAAGACAGTGAGTGATAGAATAGATTAAAAAAAAAAAAAAAAAAAGAACAGGATCCGTCAACATGCTGTCTATAGGAGACACACCATTGTAACAAAGACATACATTTATTAAAATTTAAAGGGTGGAAAAACATACATCAAGCAAACATCTATCAAAAAAGAGCAGGAGTGACAATAGACTTTAAAACAAAAGTACTATTACTGATCTTCCTACTGCCTACTTCTACCATCTTGAACTAATATGTGCTTCAGCCCAAGAAATCTGGTGAATTTATTTTCCAATAATTGGTGAATAGACAACATTCACTGTGGGAGCTAACCAAGTACATTTTCCTGATTTACTTTTGTGCTATGACTAGGCTACAATGGGCAGTTTTTAATATATGAACTTAAATTGGACATCAAGCTGAATATCAGTTTATAATTTAATTTTAACTGCAGCAGAACTACAATTTAAATCCAAGTCATTATCTATAGACTGAGATAACATCAACTAATAAATATAAAAACCATTCATACTTAGGTAAACGGAGGTAAATCAGATGCTGAGAGTGTGGCCTTTTTTTTTTCCCCCCCAAGAAAATAGCTGTATCTAGTTCACTTATACTGAATATTTCTCTAATGTGTCACTGAAGTTCACATTGTCTTTTACCTCTATAATTCATAATATAAAGGTCCTTTTATAGTACAGAAATAAAGGGTACATTTTACCTTTAATTAAGATTACTCGTCAGTTCACACCCACCAAGAATTCTACTGTGCTTTTAATTCATCACTTCTTACTTTAATGTACCCAGTTTAATCACAGTAATGCCAGGAATTATGCCATCATAACCAGAGCTGCACTGAACCAATTTAATCATTCTGAAAGGAGAAATTGGGACATTTTAAATTCTAGGGAACCCTGTATGTGTGTATGTTTTAAAATACACATGTATAAAAATATTTATTCCTCATCTAATATTAAATCCTGGTTTTTACTGTCATGCAATCAGATTGGAGAGTCTTAGAAAATATGTGTGCCTTCACTCTGAAATGAAATGTGTTTCTTTTGAAGATTCTATCTGATATAGGCATAATACAGAGCATATGGGTTTTGGCACTCCAAAACACAAGAGAAAAATTCTCTATTAAAAATTTCCCCATTCTGGCACACCACCTCCAAAGTGAAGAAATAATTTTTAAGTGAATTAGCCTTCAAGTCTTAGTTCAAGAACAAGTAAAAATGAATATGGAACCTCTCAACCTCTTCAGAAGGTAATTTCTTAAAGGGACATCCTCAGAATGTGTGCTTACCAAATAAAATAGTTGTTGATTTTGACTAAAATTCTCTGGCAATGTTTGACGGAAGACCATTAGTAAGTGCTGCCCGATTAAGTCCCCAGTCTGACTTAGTCTGCAGTTGAGCTTCGTTAGCACCCTCCAAAGTTTTCTGTTTGGGAATTGATGAAAATTTCAATGAGATTTCAGCCTAAGTAATAGATCAGAGAGCCTCTGAAATTTCAGCATAAGGTTAATAGGGTTTCTTACAAGTCTAACACTATTCTAGACATTGCGGGTTCTTCCTGTCATGGTGATTGAGCTATAGTATTCTCTTATGCAAAGAGATTTAAAAAAAAAAATTCTGTCCCTTCAAAGACATTAAAATCTAAATTGGGAGACTGCACCTGTATATGCGTGTACAGGCAGTCCCTGGGTTACAAACATCTGACCGAGTATAACCTGCAGTTAGGAACCAACCCTGTAAAGCCTATTATATTGAAAACTCAAGGTACATGCAATGGTTCCTAATAACAAAGGAGCGCTACTTTGCAACTGCACATCAAAACATTATTATTATTACTGTATTATTATGTTAAAGATGTTTTAGTGTATCTGGATGTGTTTCTGTAATGTTTTTTATGCATAGAAAGGTATAGTATATATAATATACTTAGACAAACATTTGACTAACTGTTCAGACTTATGTATAAATTCGACTTAAAGACAGATTGAGGAACAGAACTCATTTGTGATCTGGAACTGCCTGTATGTGTTTGTGCTTGTGGATGGGTACTTGAGTGGGCCACACATGCACACACACACACACACATAAAAATGTATTTTATGTATACTGATAAATATTTTTAAAAAAGCTATATACAGACTGAAAGATCATAGTAAAAATAAAGAATTTGGAGAAAGCAACTAAGAGGAACTCGGGCTTGAGATGATCCCCGAAGGTTGTGCAGAAGTTAGGTAGGCAATGTGTTGGGCAGAATTCTAAAGCTGGCCTAAGATTCCTGTACCTTGGTTATTCAATCAAATATCAATCTATGTACTGCTGTGAAGGGATTTTGCATGTTATTAAAGTCTCTCCGTTGACCTTAAAATACTGGAAATTCTCCAAGAGGGCCTGACTCAACAGGGGAGCCCCTTAAAAGCAGAATTTTCTTTTGCTGCAAGCAGAAGACGTCAGAGAGAGACAGCTTCTATTGGCCTCAGGGAAAAAAGCAAAGAGCTGTATCATGAACTTCCAAGGGGTAGTCTCTAGAAGCTGAGAACCACCCCTGCACCCTAACATCTAGCAGGAAAAGAACCATATAACTACAAGAAAATGAATTATGCCAACAAACAGTGAGTTTGGAATAGGATCCAGCTTCCCAGATGAGGGTCCCAGCTCCAGCAGTCACCTTGATTCTGGCCTATGAGATCTGAGCAGAGATCCAGCTAAGTGTGCCCAAACTCCTGACCCAAGGAAACGTGAAATTATAAATGTGTGTTTCTTTAAGCCACTGAGTTTGTGGTGATTTGTTACAGCAGCAATAGAACACTAATACAAAAGGGTACATATGTAGGGTTAGCATAAAGATGAGAGTCATCTAGTAGAGATACTGGCTTGCCTGGAGTGAAGGGATCATATTAGCAAAGAGTTTGTTTTCTTTGGGTGAGATAGTAGGGAGAAGAACGTAGACTCTATCCTCTGGAGAATTCAATATAGCATGACAGTTTCAAGATGAAAGTGATCTATTTTATAACAATATGTAGTAAGATTTGTGGGTACAAGGGAGTATAGAACAGGAAGGGCTTTGGGGGCAAGCAGGAAGGAGGCAGAAGACGAAGAGAGCAGATGAGTAAGTGAGAGAAAATAACCTATTAGTACGAGGCAGTCTGATGAGTTTGGGAAACACACCATAGTCAATCATATATTATGGAGAAAAGTTTGAAACGTGGGGCTGTGGGAATAAAGAATAAACTAATCTGAAACATAGTTAAAAGAAATTTAACATAATCTAGGAAAATATTTTGTCACCTATTCTCTGTGACTGAGTGGATAAAACGTATTACAGAGAGAAGACTTCAAAGTTAGAAAGCGAGGAAAAAGAAGACAGTAACTCTCATAGAACTTACCAAAAACAGCCCTCTTTGAGAAGCTGAGTTAAAGTGCTGGGCTTTAAACCATCTGGTAAGCTTTGCAGCCCATGGTTAATATTCACTTACGAAGGCGTGTTCACGCAAAGGCAACTCCTATCAGTTAAAATTTAGCATTTGACTCTTTGAGAATTTGATATTCTCCATAAATTTTCTTGCAAATGCATCAAATACTTGATGTGTCAATGAGGAAGTTAAGAAAATTAATGTGCTCTTCTGAAGTTACTATGTACCATACTCCGTATTAGAGATCACTTTTATATAGTTGGGGGAAAAAGAATCTAGAGTTCAAGAGAATGGCCAAGGCAGTATTTGTACTGAATTTATGATATGAACTGAACTTTAAAAGTGTCATTGCAGCAGAAAAGCAGGGGCTCATTTCATGGTGGCACAAAGGCTAAGCACTCCACTGCTAACCGAAAGGTTGGTGATTTGAAACCACCCAGAGGCTCTGTGGGGAAAGACCTGGTGTTCTGCTTCTATAGAAATTATAGCCAAGAAAACACTATGGGGTAGTTCTGCTCTGTTGTGTGGGGTCACTATGAGCCATAATTGACTCGACGGTGGCAATCAACTACAACAACTTCATATTTAAAGAAAAGCCAATTAAAGAAATCCATAATTAGAGAAATTTATTATTTGAAGTTATGTGAGTCCTACAGCATTTTATAAGCTTCCTGTAAGCCAGCGAGAAAAGGAAGAAAATAGGCTAAAGATTCTTGAATTCTCATAGGCACTGTGTTTGGCACATAACAGTTCTTTCAAACTCCAAGGTAGGATGTATTATTATTCTTACTTTTTTACTGAGAAGAAGAAATTGAAGTTCAGAGAACTTAATTAACAACTTCCTAATTCTACAATGGAGCCCTTGTGGCACAGTGGTTAAGATTTATGTGTTGGCAGTTCAAATCCACCAGCCGCTCCTTGAAAACGCCACGAGACAGTTCTACTCTGTCCTTTGGGGTCGCTATGAGTCAGAATCAACTCGATGGCAATTGATTTCATGTCCACAATGCTAGAAACTGACAAATCTGAGATTGTAACCTTATCCTATCTGATTTCAAACCTGAATCTGTAGCCCATTCTGCCTCTCTCTAGCCTCTGTCCATTGGAAATCCATGAAATGAAACTTTAACAAGTACCAAATACATATTTTGATGTAAAGAAAGAAAACCTTCTCTTTAACTGGAAATGCACACACACACACACACAGACTTCAGAGCTACAAAGATCCAGGTTCATATCTTATTTCTACCACTTACTGACTGTTGACATTGGACATAATATTTAACCTCTCATAGGTCCAGATTGATAATGTAACAAAATAGAGATACATACTTTAAGAATTAAATGAGATAACTAAATTCATATCACCCATTATGTGGTAGTCCTGCAATAAATTTATTTTATGTCAATCTATAATTTGATTTGATTGGGAAGCAAGAGATTGAGATAACTTCAAGTGCATTTCTAATGCTACAGCTGTCTTTTTTTTTTAATTTATTTTACTAAGTGTGTATTCAGTGCTTATTAGTAAATATATAGAGCTGTGCAACCATCACCACACTCCAGGTTTAGAATATGTTCATCATATCAATAAGATTCCTTACGCCCATTTGCAGCCAATCTCTACTCCCACACTCAGCCCCAGGCAACCACTGAACTACTTTCGCTACAGATTTTTATTTCCTGGACATTTCACATGAATAGAATATGTAGTCTTTTGCTTCTGGTTTCTTTCACTTAGCATAGTGTTTTTGAGGCTTACTCATCTTACAGTGTGTATCGCTATTTCAATTCTTATAATTGCAAATAGTATCCCATTGTATGGATAGACTATATTTTGTTTATCCATTCACCAGTTCATGAATATTTGGATAGGTTACAGTTTGGTGCTATTGTTATTAATATTGTTACGAGTGTTCACATACAAGTATTTGGGTGGAGTAATTTCTCTTGGGTCGATTCCTAGGAGTGGAATTGCTAGATCATAGAGCTAACTTATGTTTAACTTTTTAGAAATTGCCAAAATGTTTTCTAAAGTTACTGTATCATTTTACTTTCCCATCAGCGATGTACATTCCTACTAGTATATGTACATATCCTTGCTAATATTTGTTGTTAACTATCTTTTTTACTATCACCATTCTATTGGATGTGAAGTGGTATTTAGTTGTGATTTTAATTTGTATTAATGTAATGATTAATGATTAGCATCTTTTCATGTGGTTATTGGTCATTCACGTATCTTTTTTGGTGAAATGTCTATTCAAATCTTTTGCCCATATTTTTAATTGGGTTATTAGTTTTCTTATTATCGAGTTGTAAGAGTTCTTTAAATATTCTGGATACAAGACATTTATTAAATATATGTGAAAATATTCCTCCCAATCTGCTGGCTTGACTTTTCATATTCTTAATGGTTACTTTTGAAGCACAAAAGTTTTAATTTTGATGAAGTCCATTTATTCATTTCTCTTTGTTTCAAGGGCCATTCTATATCAGAATTATTCACCTAACAAAAAGTCACAAGGATTTTTTTCTTATGTTTTTTTGTACAAGACCTATGGTATTAACACTCACACACACACGTATACATAATCCATCACTGTCAAGTAGATTTCGACTCATGGTGACCCTATAGCGGAAAGTAAAACCGCCCCATGGAGTTTCCAAAGAGCTGCTGGTGAATTCGAACTGCTGACCTTTTGGTTAGCAGCTGATGTCTTAACCACTGCGTCAATATTTGTTACTGTTGTTAAGTGCCATTGAGTCAGTTCTGATTCATAGCGACCTCATGAACAACAGAAGGAAACACTGACCAGTCCTGTGCCATCCTCACAATCGTTGCTATATTTGAGCCCACTCAACCACTGTAGCCACTGTGTCAATCCATCGCATTGAGGGCCTTCCTCTCTTTTACTGAACCTCTACTTTACTAAGCATGATGTCCTTCTCCAGGGACTGGTCCCTCCTGATAACATGTCCAAAGTACAAGAGACAGTCTCACCGCCCTCACTTCTAAGGAATATTTTGGCTGTACTTCTTTCAAGAGAGATTTATTCTTTCTTCTGGCAGTCCATAGTATATTCAACATTCTTCACCAATACCATAATTCAAAGGCATCAATTCCTCTTTGGTCTTCCCAATTCATTGTCCAGCTCTCACATACATATTAGGTGAATATATATATATATATTCCATTTTGAATAATTTTTTGTGAATAGTATCCAAATTCCCCAACATCATTTTTTGAAAAGTATGTCATTTTTCCCTTTAAACCGCCTTGGCCCTTTGTCTAAAATCTATTGACCTTAATTAAATATAAAAGTTTATTTCTGCACTCTTAATTCTGTTTCAGGGATCTAATGACTATCTTCATGTAAGTATCACACTATCTTAATTATCTTCGTATTAAGTTTTGATATGAGAAAGTATAAGTCATCTCACACAGTTCTTCATCAAAATTGTTTTGGCTATTACCAGTCTTCCATTTGGATATAAATAGTAAGTTCAGCTTGTCAATTTCCACAGGAACTGGCCCACAGGATTTTTATAGTTATAGCATTGAATCGATCAACTGATATGGGAGAACTGTCACCTTAATAATATTGAGTCTTTAAATACATTATTTTGCTGGATATAGACTTTTTGGTTGACTTTTTTTTTTTCCAGCAATTTAAGCATGTCATCCCACTGCCCTCTGGTTTCTATGTTTCATATGAGAAGTTTATTGTATTGATGCTGCCCTGTACATGGTGAGTCATTGTTCAGCTGCTTTCAAGAATTTTTGACTTTTGACTTTATATCATTTAAATATTTTATGTCTATATGTTGATCCCTTTGTGTTTTGATCTTACTCAAAATTTGTTGTGTTTCTTGAATCTGTAGATTAATGTTTTTCATCAAATTTGGGAATTTTTTTAGTCATTACTTTTGAAAAATTATCTCCACCACTTTCTTCTTAACTTCTGGAACTCTCATTGCATGTATATTGGCATGCTTCACGGTGACACACAGAACTCTGAGGTATTCTTAATTTTTATTTATTTATTTATTTTTCCTTCTGTTTTTCAGAATGGATCATTTCCATTGTTCTTTCTTCACATTCCCTGATTCTTCTGCCAGCTAAAGTCTGCGGCTAACAGAGCTTTTTCTGTGTGTGTTTGTTTTCTTGAGTATGGGTCACATCTTCCTCTTTCTTTGAAGGTCTTGTAGGTTTTATAATTGATATTTTTCTGAGATAATTGTAGATTCATATGCAATGATAAAAAAATAATGCAAAAATGTCTCTGGTATACTTTGCCTCCCCCTGCCAATGTTAACATTTTTTAAAGCTGTGGTACAATATCACAAACAATATACTGACATTGAAATAGTCCACTGATCTTATTCAGATTTGCCCAGATTTACATGCATCGTGTTTGTGTTTGTATTAAGTTATATACAATTTATCACCTGTGTAAAGTCATGTATCCACAACCAAAGTCAACATACTGAACAGCTACAACGCCACAAGGATCCTCTGTATTGCTCTTATATAATCATACCTGTTTCCCTCCTGCCCTTACTCCCCATCCCTAGTCCCTGGAAATCAGCAATATGTAATTCATTTTAAAATTTTGTCATTTCGTAAATGTTCTATAAATGGAATCATACATTATGTAACTCTTTAGAATTGGCTTTTCTATTTATTTATTCATTTATTTGATCAGCATAATTCCCCGGAGATCCACTTAAGTTGTTATAAGTATCAGTAGTTCATTCCTTTCTATTGCTGAGCAATATTCCATGATACAGAAATACCGCAGTTTGCTTAACAAATCAATTGTTGAAGTAGATCTGGGATGATTCCAGTTCTTACCTATTACAAATAAAGCTGCTATGAATATTCATGCAAAGGTTTTTATGTGGAAATAGGTTTGTATTTCTCTGGGATCAGTGCCCAGGTATGCAATTGTTGAGTTATATGGTAGTTGCATCTTTAATTTGTTTAAGAAACTGCCAAACTGTTATCTTGAGTGGCTATAACAGTTTGCATTGCCATCAGCAAAGTATGCGTGATCCAGTTTCTTTGCATTCCTGTCAGTATTTAGTATTGTCACTATATTTTGTTTTAATAATTCTCATAGGTGTGTACTGATGTCTCTTTGTGGTTTTTCTTTGCTTTTTTCTAATGGTTCATGATGTTTTTAACATGTTAAATATCAGTTGTTTTTTTTTTTTTTTCTTTTTGATTGAACTCTGATCGTTTTAGATACTATGTTATGGTGTCTCTGGATTCTGTCCCCCTCCTTGAGGCTGTTGTTTTTGTTGTTGATCTTGTTTATTTGTTTGCTTAGAGATTTGCCTGGGGATTCTGCAGAGCCTGTCTTCCCAGTAGTGTGCATCGGCTGCTGTCTATTCAGTTTCGTTTTATTTTTGTATTTTTTTTTATATTTTTTTTTAAGCCTGTCTTCCTAGAGGTCACCTTTTTGTCAGTATAGCCCAGTGGTCAGTCAAAGATTCATCATATTCTGTGGGAAAACACCTTATACTAGTAAGGTTTTCACCTAACTTTGTCCGAAAATCTGTTCAGGGGTTGGGTAACACATTGAAATTTCAGGCAGTTTACATGTCTGCCCCAGATCTTACTTTTGGCCAGGTCATCTTGTATCTTATCTGCATATATACAGACCATCACATATTTTGCACCAATTTATGGATTCCTAGGGATCTTTCAGAGGAGCCCTGGTGGCACAGTGGTTAAGCATTCAGCTCTTTAACGAAAGGTCCCTGGTCCAAACCCAACCAACGGCTCCAAGGGAGAAAGATGTGGCAGTCTGCTCTCATAAAGATTTGCAGCATTCAAAACCCTATGGGGCAGTTCCACTCTGCCCTATAGAGTTGCTATGAGTCAGAATTGACACAATGGCAATGAGTTTTGTTCTGGTTTGTTTCTGTTTTTTTGGTTTTAGGAACCTTTCATTCTTGCCTTAGGGTGGGCAGTCTTATGCATGCATGCAGCCCTTCAGATTGCCAGAGCTATGTGAGAGCTCATCAAGGCTCACTATGGCTGTCTCATTCTCCAGGTTCCCCTCTTAAATTTCTTGCTAGTTGCCAGGTTTTTGCTTTTCCCAACCAGAATCACAAGCTCGGGTTAACTGCTAGACTGGCTTTCCTCATTCCTTCACCAATGAGGTCACTGTTAGTAATAATGTCCAGGGGCATTTGGTTTTTCTGTGCTGTGCTGCAAATTAAGCCTATCTTGCCCTGTTAGAAATAGCATGTGTTGGTCCTGGAGGGAGCTGGGAGCAGCCCCAGGCAGAAGTGCCATAGACTCCCACTGTTCTTGTATCACCTTCAGAAGTTTTTCTGGAATAACACTTTTCAATTTGTTGCATTCTTTTGTCAATTGCCAGGATCCTGACTTTGTTGTTTTTGACAATTGCGTCCAAGTTGAATATTGCTTTTGGGGAAGAGAATTTGCTGAGCTTCTCATTCACCACATTAAAAGTCCTGTCTCTACAGGTGTCTTTTGAGCTTTCTTCAGGACATATCTGTGTGAACTACTACTTTTGGGGATGTTAGAGAAAATTATCATGAATGCAAAGAGAATAATACATAGTTTTCATAGCTTTTTTTTTTTTTATTGTGCTTTAAGTGAGAGTTTAGAGCTCAAGTCAGTTTCTCATACAAAAATTTGTACACACATTGTTATGTGATCCTAGTTGCTCTCCCTCTACTGTGACAGCACACTCCTTCCTTTCTACCCCGCATTTCCCATGTCCGTTCAGCCAGCTCCTGTCCCTTTTCCCCTTCTCATCTTGCCTCCAGACAGGAGCTACCCATTTACTCTCATGTACCTACTTGACCTAAGAAACATTCTCTTCACCAGTATTATTTTATGTCCCGTAGTCCAGTCTAATCTTTATCTGGAGAGTTGGCTTCGAGAATGGTTTCAGTTCTGGGCTAACAGAGAGTCTGGGGGCCATGTATTTGGGGTCCCTCCAGTCTCAGTCAGACCATTAAGCCTGGTCTTTTTACTGGATTTTTAGTTCTGCATGCCACTTTCCTCCTGCTCCAACAGGGACTCTGCTGTGTTCCCTGTCAGGGCTGTCATTGGTGGTAGCCTGGCACCATCTAGCTCTTCCGATCTCAGGCTGATGGAGTCTCTTGTTTATGTGGGCCTTTCTGTCTCTTAGGCTAATATTTTCCTTGTGTCTTTGGTGTTCTTCATTTTCCTTTGCTCTAGGTGGGTTGAGACCAATTGATGTATCTTAGATGGCTGCTTGCTAGCTTTTAAGATCCTAAATGCCACTCACCAAAGCGGGATGCAGAACATTTTCTTAATAAACTTTGTTATGCCAATTGACCTAGATGTCCCCTGAAACCATGGTCCCCAGACCCTCACCCCTGCTACTCTGTCCCTTGAAGTGTTTGGTTGTATTTAGGAAACTTCTCAGCCTTGGTTTAGTCCAGTTCTGCTGACTTGCTCTGTATTGTGTGTTATCCTTCCCTTCACCTACGATAATTCTTATCTACTATCTAGTTAGTAAATAACTCTCACCATCCCTCCCCATGCTTGTAACCATCAAAAAATGTTTTCTTCTGTGTTTACACCTTTTCTTGAGTTCTTATAATAGTGGTCTTATATAATATTTGTCCTCTTGCAACCGATTAATTTCACTCAGCGTAATGCCTTCCAGACTCATTGATGTTATGAGATGTTTCACAGATTCACTATTGTTCTTTATCATTGCATAGTATTTCATTGTGTGAATATACCATAATTTGTTAATCCATTCTTCCATTGATGGACTCCTAGGTTGTTTCCATCTTTTTACTATTGTGAACATTGCTGCAATGAACATGGATGTGCAGATACCTATTCATGTAACGACTCTTATTTCTGTAGGATATATTCCAAGGAGCGGGATAGCTGGATCGTATGCTACTTCTATTTCTAGCTTTTTAAGGAAGCACCAAATTGATTTCCAAACTGGTTGTGCAATTTTACATCCCCACCAGAAGCATATAAGTGTTCTAGTCTCTCCACAAGCTCTCCAACATTTATTATTTTGTATTTTTTGGATTAATGCTAGCCATGTTGGGATAAGATGGCATCTCATTGCAGTCTTGACTTGCATTTCTCTAATGGCTAATGATTGTGAGCATTTCTTCATGTATCTGGTAGCCACCTGAATGTCTTCTTTGGTGAAGTGCCTGTTCATGTCCTTAGCGAATTTTTCAATTGGGTTGTTTGTCTTTTTGTTGTTGAGGTTTTGGAGTATCTTGTAGATTTTAGAGTTTAGATGCTGATTGGATTTGTTGTAGCCAAAACTTTTTTCCCAGTCTGTAGGTTGTCTTTTTACTCTTTTGGTGAAGTCTTTTGATGAGCATAAGAGTTTGATTTTTAGGAGCTCCCAGTTATCTAGTTTCTCTTCTGGTGTTTGTGCATTGTTACTAATGGTTCCTGTTCTGTTTATGCCATGTATTAGGACCCTAGCGTTGTCCCTACTTTTTCTTCCATTATCTTTATTGTTTTTGATTTTATATTTAGGTCTTTGATCCATTTTTAGTTAGTTTTTGTGCATGGTGTGAGGTATGGGTCTTGTTTCGGTTTTTTGCAGATGGATAACCAATTATGCCAGCACCATTTGTTAAAGAGACTGCCTTTTCCCCAATTACAAGACTTTGGGTCTTTGTCAAACATCAGCTGCTCATAGGTGGATGAATTTATGTCTGGATTCTTGATTCTGTTCCATTGGCCTATGTATCTGTTGTTGTACAAGTACCAGGCTGTTTTGACTACCGTGGTGGTATAATAGGTTCGAAAATCAGGTGGTGTGAGGCCTCCCACTTTGTTCTTCTTCTTCGGTAATGCTATACTTACCCAGGCTTTTTCCCTTTCCATGTGAAGTTGGTGATTTTTTTCTCCATCTCATTAAAAAATGTTATTGGAATTTGGATCAGAATTACATTGTATCTGTAGAACGGGTTGGGTAGAATAGACATTTTCACAATGTTGAGTCTCCCTATCCATGAGCAAAGTGTGTTTTTCCACTTATGTAGGTCTCTTTTGGTTTCTTGCAGTAGTGTCTTGTAGTTTTCATTGTATAGGCCTTTTACATCTCTGGTTAGATTTATTCCTAAGTATTTTATCTCCTTGCTGGCTATTGAAAATGGTATTGATTTTGTGATTTCCTCTTGGAAGTTCTCTTTGTTGGTGTAGAGGAATCCAACTGATTTTTGTATGTTTACCTTGTATACTTTGCTGATATCTTCTATTAGTTCCAGTAGTTTTCTTGTGGGTTCTTTGGGGTTTTCTGTGTATAAGATAATATCTGCAAATAGAGATAGCTTTACTTCTTCCTTACCAATTTGGATGCCCTCTATTTCTTTCTCTAGCCTAATTGCTCTGGCTAGGACTTCCAGCACAATGTTGAATAAGAGTAGTGATAAAGGGCATCCTTGTCTGGTTCCTGTTCTCAAGGGGAATGCTTTCAGACTCTCGCCATTTAAGATGATGTTGTCTCTTTGCTTTGTATACATGTCCCTTATTATGTTGAGGAATTTCCCTTCTATTCCTATTTTGCTGAGAGTTGTTTTTACCACAAATGGTGTTGGACTTTGTCAAATGCCTTTTCTGTATCAACGGTTAAGATCATGTGGTTCTTGTCTTTTGTTTTATCCATGTGATGGATTACATTGATTGTTTTTCTAATGTTGAACCATTCCTGCATACCTGGTATGAATCCCACTTGATCATGGTGAATTAATTTTTTGATATGTTGTTGAATTCTGTTGGCTAGAATTTCATTGAGGATTTTTGCATCAATGTTCATGAGGGATGTTGGTCTGTAATTTTCTTTTTTTGTGGTGTCTTTACCTGGTTTTGGTGTCAGGGTTATACTGGCTTCAGAGAATGAGTTTGGGTGTATTCTATCCTTTTCTATTCTCTGAAATACCTTTAGTAATAGTGTTGTTAATTCTTCTCTGATAGTTTGGTAGAATTCTCCAGTGAAGCCATCAGGGCCAGGAATTTTTGTTGTTGTTGTTGGGACTTTTTAAATTACCTTTTCAATATCTTCTTTTGTTATAGGTTTAAGTAGTTGTTCTACCTCTGTGTTAGTTTAGGTAGGTAGTGTGTTTCTAGAAATTTGTCCATTTCCTCTAGATTTTCAAATTTGTTAGAGTACAATATTTCATAGTATTCTGTTATGATTCTTTTAATTTCATTTGGATCTGTTGTGATATCACCCATCTTATTTATTATTTGGGTTATTTGTTTCCTCTCCTGATTTCTTTTGTCAGTTTGGCCAGTGGTTTATCAATTTTGCTGATCTTTTCAAAGAACCAGCTTTTAGTCTTATTAACTCTTTCAATTGTTTTTCTATTTTCTATCTCATTTAATTCTGCTGTAATTTTTATTATTTGCTTTCTTCTGGTGCCTGAGGCTCCTTTTGCTGCTCTGTTTCTATTTATTCAATTTGTAGGGTTAATGTTTTGATTTTGGCCCTTTCTTCTTTTTGGATGTGTACATTTATTGCTATAAATTGACCTCTGAGCACTGCTTTTGTTGTGTCCCAAAAGTTCTGCTAGGATGTGTTTTCATTCTTATTTGATTCTGTGAATGTCTTTATTCCATCTTTAATTTCTTCTATAACCCAGTAGTTTCTGAGCAAGGTGTTGTTCAGTTACCATGTGTTTGATTTTTTTCCTTGCTTTTTCTGTTGTAGATTTCTACTTTTATGGCTTTATGGTCAGAAAAGATGCTTTATAATATTTCGATGCTTTGGATTTTGTTAAGGCTTCCTTTATGGTTTAATATGTGGTCTATTCTGGAGAATGTTCCATGTACATTGGAAAAGAAAGTATACTTGGTTGCTGTTGTGTGGAGTGTTCTATATATGTCTGTGAGATCAAGTTGGTTGACTGTGGCATTTAAATCTTCTCTGTCTTTACTGATCTTCGTTTTGGATGTTCTGCCCTTCACTGAAAGTGGTGTGTTGAAGTCTCCTACTGTTATTGTGGAGCTGTCTCCCTTTTCAATGCTGTTAGAGTTTGTTTTATGTATTTTGGAGCCCTGTCATTGGGTGCATCATTATTTATTATAGTTATGTCCTCCTGGTGTATTGATCCTTTAATCATTATATAGTGTCCTTCCTTACCCTTTGTGATGGATTTTACTTTAAAGTCTATTTTGTCAGAGATTAATATTGCCACTCCTGTTCTTTTTTGAGTGTTGTTTGCTCGATATATTTTTTTCTATCCTTTGAGTTTTTGTTTGTGTATTTAAGTCTAAGGTGTGTCTCTTGTAGGCAGCATATAGATGGAGCATTCTTTTTATCCATTCTGCCACTCTCTGACTCTTTATTCATGCATTTAATACATTTACATTCAGCGTAATTATTGAAAGATATGAGTTTAATGCTGTCATTTTGATGTACTTTTTTTGTGTGTATGTGTGTGTGTGTTGTTGACAGTTTCTTTGTTCCCCTTAATTTTCTATGCTGTCATTTTTCTTTATGTATTTTCCTTTCATCTTTTTAATTTTTGTTTATTTTTTATTTACTGAGTCTTTATGTTTTTTATTTTGACTTGTAGGATTGTTAGCTTCCTTTGTGGCTACCTTAATATTTACCCCTATTTTTCTAAAATAGGTTTAAACCACTGTTTTATTTCTTTATATTGCCTTGACTTCCTCTCCATGGGAAAGATCTATGACTATACTTTTTAGTTTCTCTTTTTTGTTTTAATGTTGTCTTTTGCATATTTTCCCTATTTTCAGTGTTTTAGCTTTGATTTATTTTTATGATTTCCCAATCTGGGTTTATATCTGGTTGTTCTGTCCTGTGTTCTAGTCTTGGTTTGTTATCTGATTTTACTGATTTTCTAACCAGAGGACTCACTTTAGTATTTCTTGTAAGTTTTGTTTGGTTTTAACAAATTCTTTAAACTTCTGTTTATCTGGAAGTGCCCTAATTTTGCCATCATATTTGAGAGACAATTTTGCTAGATATATAATTCTTGGCTGGCAATTTTTTTTTTTTTTTTTTTTTCCTTCAAGGCTTTATATAGGTTACCCCATTGCCTTCTTGCCTGCTTGGTTTCTGCTGAGTAGTCTGAGCTTAGTCTTATTGACTCTCCTTTGTAGAAGACTTTTCATTTATCCCTAGCCACTCTTAAAATTCTTTATCTTAGGTTTTGGCAATTTTGATTATGGTATGACTTGATGACTTTCTTTTGGAATCTACCTTATGTGGGGTTCAATGAGCATCTTGGATAGATATCTTCTTATCTTTCATGATATCAGGGACGTTTTCTGCCAGAAATCTTCAACAATTCTCTCTGTATTTTCTGTTAAATCCCCCCATTCTGGTACTCCAATCACTTGTAGGTTATTCCTCTTGATAGAGTCCCACATAATTCTTTGGGTTTCTTCACTTTTTGAAATCTTTTATCTGTTTTTTCCTCAAATAAGTTGGTGCCAAGTGCTTTATCTTCAGTCTTACTAATTCTGAATTCCATTGCCTTAGTTCTGCTCCTATGACTTTCTATTGAGTTGTATAATTCTGAAATTTTATTGTTAATCTTCTGGATTTCCTATTGCTGTCTCTCTATGGATTCTTACAGCCTGTTAAACTTGTCATTATGCTCTTCTATAATAGTCTTAAGTTTCTCTATTGTTTTGTCTGTGTGTTCCTTGGCTTATTCTGCATTTTGCATGTGCCCCTTCTTGATATCTTGAAGAGTTCTGTATATTAATTTTTTGTATTCTACACCTGGTAATTCCAAGAGTTCTCTTCCTCCAGAAAATTTCTTGATTCTTTGTTTTGGGAGCTTGCTGAAGCCTTCATGATTTGCATCTTTATGTGATTTGATATTGACTTGTCTCCCAGGCATCAATAAGCTATTGTATTGATTTATTTTATGTTTTCTTACTGTTTCCTAGCTTCTTGTTTTGTTTTGATATGCCCAAATAGGCTGTTCATGTGAGCTAGTTTGATCAGTGGTGCCTTTGAAGCTCTAAGGTCCTCTTACCAGGTGGTTAGATTTGTTACTAGGTATGTGAGCCCAGGAGTCCATTTTCTTTTCTTGTATGAATTCAGCTCAGGTGTCCAGGTAGTCAGTCACCAAGTGTATGGTGCAGGTTCTCACTTACACTCCTAGATGTGCAGGAATGATTGGAGTAGGCACAGGTGTCTGGCTGCAGTAAGACGTCATGCGCGGAGCAAAGTAGGGTGCTGAAGGCTGCCCCTGAGTGTCTGAGAGGATAGCATGTTCCTGTTCCCTAGAGTGTGTAGGTGGGTGGGTTTTACAGCCAGACTATGAATACCCAGTGCTGTTGGCTGTAGGGACTGGGAGGCACCACTTATTCTTGGAGCCCTGTCACAGGTGGCTAGGTGGCATGGGTGGAGCCACCAGTCCTCAGGCCCCTGATGCAGGTAGGTGATGACCCTGCTTAATGGGCAGAGTGATATCAAATGTCATGAAACTGCCACTCCTCCATATAGCTTATGCAGTGAAGTTAGGCTCAGGTATATACCTTGTTGTGCTGTGGTAATGAGGGCCTATGCTGTTGAAATGGGCCCATACAGGTCTATGCATGGGTGAAAGGCATTCAGAGTCTGTAGACCTTTTATGCCTGTGCCTAGGCAAAGGAGCTGGGTCTACCCTGAGTTCCTGGCTTAGGGGAGCTAGTAGATTATTTTTCCCTCTTTGTTAGTTTTTTTCCCTCTCCAAGGCCTGGAGAATGGCTCGGGGTGCTTGACGGGTCCTACTTCTGGCCCAGGGGAAGAAGCAATTGCTGAAGTCTGCCCAGGATCCAGTGCAGAGAGAGTAGGGAGCAGGTAAATGGGAGAGAGGTTCTTCCCAAATGGGGTATTTTATGATCTGTGTGGTAGGTTAAATGCACGTACTTATCTTTTGCCAATTAAGCACCGCTTTTCACTGGCTCTGGAGGCCCGAGAAGACTCTCTGCCACTTGGACTCTCCAGACATGGTAACGTCCTGAACTCCATTGCTTGCCTTACTGTGCATGCCAGCCGATCTGGCCTGCAGGGCGCCAGCTCCTGCCAGGTCAAGTATGGCAACTCCTCGCTGTTTCTGAACCATCTCTCCCTCCCCCTGCCACTCAGACCAATTCCTCAACTTTGCTTTTGATGAACAGGTCTTCTAGATTGTCATATATAATTGACTTACTTGTTTTTCCAGGTCTTTGCTGTAAGAGGGACCACCAGAAGCTTCTGACTACTCCACCATCTTGCCCCACCTCCTTCATAGCTTTTTATGCAATCCACCATGCCATGGCCTATCTTAATATGAAGATGATATTTAGTGGCACAGGAGACAAGGAGGTCATAGGTTATGGGGAGAAATAGTGAATTTTAATGATGTTAATGTCACAAAAATCAGTTCATTCATTTATCGAGCTGATGTTAAATCTTATCCATTAATCTCATTTTAATAAGTGGTATAAACAAATTTTCCTATGAGTGCATCTTTGTAGGGGCGTGAAATTAAAATCAAAAGAAGAGCAATTTCGTGATAGTTTGGTGTTTGATGTAAATACAGTCACATTTTCTTTCTTGTTCTCACTGGAAAACTATCTGTCCTTGTGATGCAATGAATTACTTAATATGGCCCTTCTAGCCATAGCCTTTGTGATTCCTACATAATGATTAGGTGGGACTATGCAGATAATGTGCTTGTGGTCTACCAAGCGGATTGGACAGCTTCCTAATAATGCAACTAATGTTCATGATACTCCTGTGGGAGTGGAACCATGCAAATAAGGTGTATGAATCCCTAACAAGAGTATTGGTCAGTTTTGTCTTCCCACTAGGCTTAAAATGAGCCATCCCAGAGGCAGAAAAGGACGGCTACCACCAAGAAGAAGAGACAGGAGCAGACGTGTCCTTTGTTCCTGAGGTCTTGGCACTGAGAACTTCCTAGACGCAGAAGACAGAGAGAGAGAGAGCTGTAACACCAGAGACCGTGCAAGACAGTGAGAAGCAGAGGCAGAGAAATGGTGGCAAGAGAATGAGGAGACCTGTGTGAGTTGGTGCAGTGAGGTTCCTGGACCATAGGACAAGGCAGTTATAGTAGGTGTGCTGACCCACAGAGTGAGACAGCTGAGCACCTTTGGGCAGGAAGCTTCCTTGAGTAATAAGGTGCCTCTGGGCACTTGTTGAGGAAGCTAGGCTTGCCGATCCATGGAGTGAAAGAGCCGAGTGCCTTCTGGCTGAGGTTTATTGGTGGAGAGGGGTGCCTCCAGGCACTTATTGGCCAAGCTAAAGAGCTTTGTAACATTTACCTGAGCAGGGCAGAGGCAGGGCCAAGGGACCAAGGGGCTGAGAGTATGAAGGCCAGAGGGAGGCCTGCCTGCCGGCACAGCTGAGGAGAGGCTGTCCTGATCAAAGAACTGTACCCTGACTTGTCCCTGATCCTGAATTGTAACCTATTACTTTCCTCATAAACTCCATAAATGTGAGTTTGGTCTGGGAGTTCTGTGCGGCCATTGCAACAAATTATCGAACCCAGCAGAGAAGTAGAGAGTGCCATGGGAGGGACGGCTGGTGTCAGAATTGGTAAAAAGTTTGGATGGAAAGTGGAGGTATGTTTGACCTCCGCGTCATAGTAACTAGCTTTGCGCTGATGCCGGTAGTGATTCTCTCTCCTCCTCGTAAAGTTAGAGGAGGTCAGATGCCCCTGCCATGCCATTTTACAGTTGGTGTATTTTTTTATGATCCTTAACCCCCAAACATATTACTAAAAGGGGAGATTGTCTTCAAATATACACAGAACTTGGCAGGTCCCATTCTCAAGGAGATGTCTTTGAAAACTGTAGAGAGTCCAATTCCTTTGGTGGCCCTGGCACTTGAATCTGCTAGCCTTTTGATATCCTGTGAATGGCCAAAACAGCTTTTAAGGCCATTCTAAATATTAGGCATTGAGATGGTAGCTATAAATATGTTATTATACCTTTGAGACAGATAAAATTGCCATCATTGTAAAATTGATATGACAGAGAATTTACTGTGATTCTGTCACAGAACTAAGAACTTCTTATTTGTAATCTCATTTAGGATGTACAATTACCTTGTATGGTAGTTATTAACAGTCCTGCAATTATAACTAGGTGAGAGGGGCTTAGAACAATCTGGGTGCCTGCTTTATAGGGCTTTACTATGACACTATTCCTATCATGTCCATCCCCTATGGGAAAAGGAATCCATAGGTCCAAAAATGGCATGCCCACCAGGACTCTGAGACACTTTCCCACTCTGGATAATGTTATGGGTACCTGAGACCATGGAATTCCTTGCCTTATGTCTTAGTTATCTAGTGCTGCTATAATAGAAATACCACAAGTGGATGGTTTTAACAAAGAGAAGTTTATTTCCTTACAGCAAAGTAGGCTAAAAGTTCAAATTCAGGGTGTCAGCTCCAGGGGAAGTCTTTCTCTCTCTGTCGGCCTTCTCATCAGTGTTCCCCCAGACTAGGAGCTTCTCGGTGCAGGGACCCCTGTCCAAAGGGTGTGCTCCACTCGCGGCACTGCTTTCTTGATGGTATGAGTCCTCACTGTCTCTCTGCTCACTTCTCTCTTTTATATCTCAAGAGATTGCCTCAGGACACAATCCAATCAGAAATACGCACTTGTATGCTCTGAAAGTGGGCTTGGAAGTAGGGTGTCATGGATGGAATTATGTCCCCCAAAAAATGTGTGTATCAATTTGGCTGGGCCATGATTCCCAGTATTGTGTGGTTGTCCTCCATTTTGTAATTGTAATTTTATGTTAAAGAGGATTAGGATGGGATTGTAACACCCTTATCCAGGTCATATCCCTGATCTAATGTAAAGGGAGTTTCCCTGGGGTGTGGCCATAAAAAGGAAGGGGAAGCAGAGAGACGGGAGACCTCATACCACCAAGAAAGCAGTGCCGGGAGCAGAGCGTGTCCTTTAGACCGGGGGTTCCTACACAGATAAACTCTTACTCCAGGGGAAGATTGATGAGGAGGACTTTCCACCAGAACCAACAGAGAAGAGAAAGCCTTCCCCTGGAGCTGACATCCTGAATTTACACTTCTAGCCTACTAGACTGTGAGAGAATAAATTTTCTCTTTGTTAAAGTCATTCACTTGTGGTGTTTCTGTTAGAGCAGCACTAGATGACTAAGACAGTGGGTCATCCTTAGGCCAAAACGGTGGTCAAGAGACAGCTGTGTTTTAGATTGTAGGTGGAGCCCTGGATGGGCTGCAGTTTTCACACATGTGCACATGTAGTAAGCAAGAGATCTGGGAGTGGGAAGAGAAGAAAGCATGAGCTATGGGCTGAGGACTGCAGAACAGGTAGAAGTTCTTCCTATTCAAAACTTTGAGGTGTTCAATATTTTAAATTTGAAACTGGTCTTTTCAGGTCATTATGAAGGTATATTTGTGAAGGCAAGAGAAATGGTTAATGGTAAAAGAAATGGTAAAGGATAAAAGAAAAATACATTTTATTTAACAATTACTTATCCTGTCTTACAGCTTTTGCATATGTAGACATGTGGTATAATGGGCTCTCTCTGTATTGTTGTTCTAGTAATACAATTGTCTGGGATGGGCTTGGATATAATGCCAACTCTGTATAAGTAAGAAAACCTGAGGCTCAAAAAAGCTAAATAATTTGACTGAGGTCATAGAATCAGAAATATAAACTAGATCTGTCTGGTTCCAAAACCATGTGAAAACCGCTATGGTATCTTCCTTTTCACTATGTGGTTAGATCACACGGTTAATATATTTGGGAAAACTTAAGTCAGGTCCATTGATTTCAAAGCCTGCATTCTTTCAGTGACAACATATTATCCAGAGAAAATCCAATGAATAAAAAATATAAACTTAAGGAAGGCATTTATTCACTGTCTATTTTCAGCATCTACAAATAGGTGTCTATAAGCACATAGTAGCTCCTCAATAAACACTTGCTGAGGGAACGAATAGATTCAATAAATCTATGCTAGAGTTTACAGCTACACTAGCATGGCCTCATATATAATTCATGACTGTAACCTACCACTGATCTAGCCCCTCAAGAATAGAGGAGAAATATAACAGTGGGAAAGAATGCTGATGAACTACCCATTCTGTGCATGAGCAAAGGACTTGCTTCTCTATAGTCATTATTCTGCTGCTTTTCCACAAGCTGGTTTAGTTTAAAAAAAAAAAAAAAAAAAGAAGAAGGAAAAAATTAAAAAAAGAAAGAAATATAAAATAATGTTACCTGATATGATATAGGCTTAACTCCGGAAAAGAATGAAACGAAAAGGGTTGTTTTCCTCAGGTCTATAAAAGAGACCTATAAAAGCAAACAGGTTAAAAAAAAAAAAAAAGAAGAACACCATCTACCAATCAAGGAATCACCCTGAAATGCAATAGAAACTTCCTATGATGTACCTCCTTGGATGATTCAGCAAAAAGCAAAATTAGTGACTCAACTGATTATGAATTATTCAGGTAAATGGGTCATAAACTGGCATTTAAGTGTTGAAAAGGAGCCAGTGGTACAAATTACCAAAGGGATGTGATCTGTGATGGGAGGTGCACTGCAGAGGCAGGCTTTCACTTCAGAGGACAAGCACCTGGAAACAGGTGCCATGAACCATGTCAGGAAAATAAATTTGAATCCTGAAAAAGAGCAGCATATCTACAGATAAAAACCTCTGCACACACAGGGGGTGAGCTTTTGGAAGGGTCAAATTGAGGGCTGGCTCTATGGTTGGTGCACCCAAAATGGCTAGTGATAAATGATGCCCGAGCTTGGCTCATTCCAGAGCTGGTGGGACTGATTTAATACGGAAAGTTACATTGGTTGTGAAATGAGACTTCACCAGCAGCACAGCATTAATAATCCTTTGTTTTTATGCAGGAGGATTGTATTGTCTTTACTATGGCTTAAAAATCTCCTCTAGGATTTCTGTTGTTTAAGTGTCTTTTTGCTAACAGGAGCTTGGTTTAATTGCTTATAAGAACAGAGGAGAGAGGTTGTAAATTGTAGACTTCCCAATTCCCAGAGCTACTCAAGAATCTTGTACACTTGAGGGACATTAATATCTCATGCAAACCTACTGCAGTCACAAAAAATAACAATAATAAAAAGCCTTCCTTCCTCTCCACCACATTTGCTGCTCTACTCTTTTATCTCAAATAAAAATATTTTCACTCCTAGTTTTCTTTATGACCTATGGTGCCTTGACTGTCTAGGCAGGATAATCTTTTATGACTGTCAGCTTTGACTCTAACCTTTGATGACTTCTAGGTTTTTCTGGGATAGTAAATACTTTTGAATGACTCCAGAGTCTCCATGTTCCTGCTTCTCCTCTGATAAGCGCTCTCAGCTCTCTGCAGGCACCCAAGTATGCTAATGGGATAACCAAGAAAACAGGTAAGACTTTAATAAACAGTCCCTGACTGTTCAGTTGGATTTGAGGAGTGTCATTGAAAGTCTAATGAAAGGCCATTGTCGGGGGAGCATGCAAACGCAAAACAGCAGGAGACATTCTTCAAATGAAATCCCCCTGCCACAGCCAGGGGATGGCTACCTGTGTCTAGACTGAACAATTACACAGAACTTGAACATGGGACTTAAACCTCAGAGAACCAGATGCTCCATATTGATGGTATTTACTGAATTAATTGTTCACTTCTGAATATCCCAGAGGGGCTAGCAGTTAATTAAAATACATACGCTGGCCAGTTACTGTGGCAAGAAATAAAGAACTCCGAATAACCCAAGAAAAATATATCCCAAGTTCATCAGCAATCTATTTACTAGTTCCTAACAACCCCTCCAGAGCAAGAGCTACGGCAGCTAACCAAGAGGTCGGCAGTTTGAATCCATCAGCCGCTCCTTGGAAACACTATGGGTCAGTTCTACTCTGGCCTGTAGGGTCACTATGAATTGAAATTGACTCAACAGCAACAAGTTTGGTTTTGGTTTTTTAAATATCCCTTCCAGGAGCCCAGGTGGTACAGTGGTTAAGCGCTAGGCTGCTAACCAAAAGTTCGGCGGTTCAAAACCATCATCTGCTCCACAGGAAAAGATATGGCAGTTCACTTCATAAAGATTAAAGCCTTGAAGACCTTATTCTACTTTGTCTCTACTCTGTCCTCTATGGTCACTGAGTCAGAATTGACTCTATGACAATGAGTTTGGTTTGTGGTTTTTACATCCCCTCCAGGGTTTTGATGTTGACATAAGCTCTTATACTTCGGACTCACAGAAGAGAGCATCTGGTCCCTGACCTCAGGCAACTCATAGTCTAGAGGGGAAAATAAACATGTCAGCAGGTAATACCAGACAATATCTCTAGGGCTGAACAGAAGTAAGGGGAGAACAAATGTTTAAGCCCCAAGAATGAGTTTAGAACTCTGCCCAGAAAACCTAATTGCATTTCAGCTAAGTCTTGAAGGATGAATAAGATAGAAGAGGCAAGAGCATTTTCTTTTTTTTTTTTTTAATCTTTATTATCTTTTTCTCTTTTGGGGGCCATACTCTCAGGGTTTCTCTAGTCTCTGTCAGGTAAGTAAGTCTGTTTTTTTTTTTGTGAGTTAGAATTTTGTTCTACATTTTTCTCCAGCTCTGTCTGGGACCCTCTATTCTGATCCCTGTCAGAGCAGTCAGTGGTGGTAGCCGGGAACCATCTGTGGTAGTTGTGGTCCATTAGTCCTTTGGACTAATTTTTACCTTGTGTCTTTTGTTTTCTTCATTCTCCCTTGCTCTCGACGGCGTGAGACCAGGAGGCAAGAGCATTTTATACAGAAAGAATAACTTGTGCAAAGGCAAAAAGTGTATTTGGAAAAGAAGCTCATGATTCAAGGAGACAGCAGACTGGAAAAAGTAAATTGGGGCAGATTATTAAAGGGACTTCTATTTTAAAATAAGAAATTTAGGTTTTATCTTATCATAATGGGGAACCATCAGATCGACTCTGCTACTTCTGGGCTCAGTCCATCATTTAGGTTTCCCATTAGGGAAATGTAGCTTCCAAGGTCACCAGAGAAGAAGAATCTCTGGTGAGACTCTCTGGTGACCTTGGAACTATATTTCCCTAATGGGAAACCTACATGATTAGACAGAATGTGTTTTAAGGACTAAACTTCATATTACTTCTAGTTACATTCCATTGGCCAGAACTGAGTCTTTTGGCCCCAGGCTAACTACTTGTGTGACCAGGAAGAGGAAACAGTGGTTAAACACATAGCATTATCTCTGCAACTGAAAATAGAGGATGACTGGGAGAGAAGTACAGAAGGTGTTAGAAGCATTTTACTCAAACAATTTGGCCTTTGTTCCAGTTCCTGGGACATAATCTTAATCTCTAAATCCTTGAAATTTCCCAAGTGATTGGAGTGTTTTTGTTATTCACAAGGGCTCTAGACCACGCCTGAGAGTTTTTGCTAATGAGGTGACTCATGTTGGGTGAGTGTTGGTCATGGCAGAAAAGTTCACCGTGTGCTATCAGCCCAATCTCCAAGAAGGAGCAGGAGACTGGAGATTGAGATCAACCACATGGACAATGGTTCAACCAATCATGCCTATGTAGTGAAACCCAATAAAAATTCTAGACACTGAAACTCCAGTGAGCTTCCTGGTGGTGATAGATATTGATGCATGGGAGGATAACACATTCCTGGGAACATGGAAACTCTGTGTAAGAATCCCAGACCTTACCCTATGCATTTTTTCTTTATGCTGGTACTGATTCATATCTTTTATACTAACACCCTGATAATAAGTATACTGCTTTATTGGATTCTGTAAGTCATTCTACTGAATTATTAAATCTGAGGGGGTAGTGGGAACCCCTAAATTTGTAGCAAAGAGGTCATAAGTGAGGGTGTCCCGGGGACCCCTGATATTGAAATTGTTGCCTTGAGGGGAGAGTGACAACTCCAGAATTTGTAACCAGTAGGTCAGAGGTGTGAATGTTCTGGGGACCTCCGGACTTGTGACTAGTGTCCTGAAGGGATAGTGGGAACACTTGAATTTGTAGCCAGTTGATCAGAAGTAGAAGTGCCCTGGAAACCCTCAGACTTGGAGCTGATATCTGATAGTCCTACAGAATTGGCAGTCTGGAGGATTATCCTCTTTAACTCTGGGTGGTTAGGGTCAGAAGGAAAACTGCACTGCAGTTGGTGTTGAAGCAAAACTGAATAAAATTGAATTGATACTTTAGAAATAATAATATAAAGGTCCTCATAGATCGTTTATTAAAATCTTTTTTGCTTTATAGATGTGAAAACTGAGACCCTGAGAGATTAAACAATTTATCTAAGAACAGCAGTAATGGCAGAGTTGGGAATAAACCTAGTCCTACTAACTTTCCTGTACAATATCCTTTCCACTACTTGGGCACAATTATTTATTTAACAATGTTGTTTTTGTTGCTAGCTGCTGTCAAGTTGGCCCCTGACTCATGATGACACCATGCACTATGGAACAAAATACTGCCCAGTGCTGTACCATCTACATGATTTGTTGAAGACTGGCCCGTTATAATCAGGTATTCATTGGTTGATTTTCAGAAATAGATCATCAAGTTTTTCTTCCTAGTCTGTCTTAATCTGAAAGCTCTGCTGAAATGTGCTCAATTTCATAAACTCACTGTGGTGTCTCATAGAGACATAGAGAGCCTATAGGACAGAGTAGAACTGCCCCATAGGGTTTCCAAAGCTGCAGTCTTTACAGAAGCAGACTGCCACATCTTTCCCAGCAGCTGGTGGATTCAAACCACCAAAAGATCAGCAGCTGAGTGCCTAACCACTGTGCAACCAGGGCTTCACCCAAGCCTCCACTGGCAAATGGTGGTGGTTGTGCATTAGATGCATTGTCTGGGAAATCAACCCAGGTCCCCCACATGGAAAGCAAGAATTGTACCACTGGACCACCACCGCTTTCATTATAACAACCATAGTAATTGGTCCCTGGAGAAGTCCTTGGAGAAAGACATTATGCTTGGTAAAGTAGAGGGTCAGCGAAAAAGAGGAAGACCTTCAATGAGATGGGTTGGTAGAATGGCTGCAACAATGGGTACAAACATAGCACCAATTGTGAAGATGGTGTAGGACCAACACCTAACAACAGCACCTAACAACAACAACTGTTTATTAATCAAAAGACATTTTGATTAGATGCAAAGCAAATGAATGCCTCTCAGATGAAATATTTTTATGATCACACAATTTAATCTCCTGACAATCACTGTTTGTTAAACCCTTAACAAATAGCAGGGTGTGGCACAGATAAGCCTACTATTCACCAAACCAATTTCCTCTTCTTCTTGGATACACAGTTGGACATTTCCTAGCCTCCCTTTGCAGTTAGATATAGCCAAGTGATTGAGTTCTGGGCAATGGAATGTAGGGGGAAGTCATATGTATCACTTTCACCTCTAGTCATTAAATACCTTCTTGGTGTGAACCTTCCAGCTCTTTCTTCTTCCCTTTCAACTTGAGAAAAATGAGAATAGTGAACTTGGAGGCTACAAGTTGAAATTTAATATCCACAAAATGGAAGATACAGGGGAACTTGAATCACCACTGGAATGAGACCAGTTAGCCTGCCAGGATCATATAGCTTGACATTACATAAGCAAGAAATAAACACATAGTGTGTTTGAACCAATTTACTAATTGATTTGGCTCAACAAATAGATTTATAAAACTAATAAAATGGTCTTACAGTGACAAAACACAACACACACACAAATGCTTAAAAACTGAATTACCTATCATCAAAATGATGTCCAGAATACACATTTTTCTCTCTTAAGGAAGAAATGAGCTTATTAACTTGATTTATATCATGTATCAGGCCTCAAATTCCCAGTAAATTCTCTCATAAAGCATCCAAGAGAGTACTCAAAATCGTTGGCAAAACATCTACAAATCCCACTATAGCTATTCCCAGAGTTGGACATGGTATTTGATGAAGTAGAAGGCCAAGAAGACTGTGAGAGACCCACCTTGAGATGGATTGGCACAGTAGCTACAGAGATGGATTCCAACATGCTGGTGATTGTGAGGATGACTTAGGACCACACAATGTTTCCATCTGTTGTACCAAAAAACCAAACCTATTGCCATCGAGTCCATTCCAACACATAGCAGCCTTATAGGACAGAGTAGAACCGCCTCATAGGGTTTCCAAGGAACAGCTCGTGGACTCAAACTGCCAGCCTTTTGGTTAGCTGCCGAATGCTTAACTATTTCAGCACCAGGGCTTCATCTGTTGTACATAAGGCCACATAAGGACACAATGAGTCAGAGTCAACTCAAGTGCAGCTAACAACAATCAAAACAGATGACTATCCAAATTTTTCAGTTGTCCTGAGTCTTAATTCTGGCTACACCTCAGCTTTCAAAATGGATTGGTAAACCCGTGTTACACGGAAATGTTGATGAAATGTTTTCAACACTATTTTACAGAATTAATATTTTCAAAGGTTAAACTCAACTGGAACCATATTCCAAATGCCTTCAAAATTTGAAAGATTTCATGTTGCTCTCTCACTAGCTGTTTAAGCAGGAGTCATGGTAGAATATTATCTAAAGTTATTAAAGTTTTTGAGTTCACCAGAAGTTAGAGGAACCCAGAAAATAGGGAGAAATATTTTAGCCAGATTTGCTGTTACTGTGAGTCACATAAGTACTTGAAATCTGAATTATAATGTAAAAATTTGGAGAAAAATTCAGGTACCATTGGTCAGTGGTGGGGTATTAGGTCTAGGCTATTCCAATTTCATTCAAAGAATTGATTTCTGAATTCTAATTATCTGGGGTTCTTTGTACTAAATTTAATAGTCAAGGGATTTGTATCTTGCACATTTTAGTAAGATTCAATAGCAGTGTGCATTTGTTGATGACTCATATTTATCCGTTGTCACGTGTGTAAGAGGAGATAAGGAACAATCTTGGAACCTAACTTGTAGGATGTTAATTCCAGAGATAAAATTATATAACTTGTACCTTAGGAGAAAAGCACAGGAAGAAGAATACATAATTGCTTGGAGAACTTTATTAATAACTCACTACTGAAATGATCAGAGCAACATTGTTATTGCAATGTTCTATGCCAAGATGCATCTGCCTATATATATACTGCCAATTTCTTTTTGCCCAACAGTTCACTGGGTTCAACCAGTGAGTTGTTTCATTATACTGGAATCTCTAGGACATTTCCAACATCACAAAAAAGTACTAATTAAGGAAGCCAAGCTGGGACCATTTGGGGACAATCAAAAAAAAGTTTTTCCCTTGATTCTTTTTTCTCACCTTTTAGAACACTTTGTTTAATAAAATTCTGTGTATATTCTTGTACAGTCATTTATTTCTCCTTCAATCATCAAATATCTATTGGGTATGTACTATTTGTTTATACTATGATATAGTTCATATACAGTTATGAGTAAACCACACAAAGTCCCTACCCTTCTATATAACTTAGATAATAGAGGAGACAGATAATTAAACTACAATAATAATGCAGGTTAACGTTACAGTACAGCTTTAAACGCAGAATTGATTTTAGATCTTTTTTAGTTTGTGATGGATTCCAGATTAAGTTCTAAACTGCTTTAGATTCTTTATCAGACAACATGGTAGTAGATCATTATATATTGCTTGGAAATACCAGAAATAAATTTGTTGCTAAGTACAAGGCATTGTTACATCACTTTGCGAGCCATAATTTAGAATAATAGGCATCAGAGAGTGTCAGGAAACCTAAATTCAAACCACAGATTTGTAAATTGCATTCCCTTGAGGGAAAAACTCTAGATCTTATCTCTCTTCCTTATTTTAAATGAGGACTGTGCTACCAGGCTCATAAAATCAGAGCAGGAAAGTACTTCTTTTGATGATAATTAAAGAAAATATTTCTCACCTAATAAGACATTAGAAAAACTCTCAACTGTTTTGACACGTCATAAATATGTTGTCATGGTTTGAATTATGCCCCCCAAAAAATGTGTGTATCAGTTGGGCTAGGCCATGCTTCCTGGTACTGTGTGATTTTCCTGTATGCTGTAAACCTGCCTCTATGATGTTAATGAGGGAGGATGCGTGGCAGTTGTGTTAGTAAGGCAGGACTGGATCTACAAGACTGGATTGTGTCCTGAGGCAATGTCTTGAGATATAAAAGACAGAAGGGAGCAGTGAGACAGGGGGACCTCATACCATCAAGAAAGCAGTACCAGGAGCAGAGTGCATCCTTTGGACAGGGGTCCCTGCACCGAGAAGCTCCTAGTCTGGGGGAATACTGATGAGAAGGCCGACGGAGAGAGAAAGACTTCCCCTGGAGCTGACACCCGGAATTTGGACTTTTAGCCTACTTCGACTGTAAGGAAATAAACTTCTCTTCATTAAAACCATCCACTTGTGGTATTTCTGTTATGGCAGCACTGGATGACTAAAACACATGTTAACTACTGTTTATACTAAATCTTCCTTTTTGCCCTAGAGTAATAATGGTGTTTACATAGCACTAACAACTCATTCCAATCTAAAAGCTTCTTTTGTTGTCCACCTATTTAGAGCAGGGAAAATAAAGAGATGAACAAATCAAGGACAAAGGGATAGTTATGTGCTTTGACTAATCAGTAACAGTGTTCAATTTTCCGTTCTCAGTCACCTTGGTGTAGAGCTGCTTATGTTATGTAATGTTCAATAGTACAGTCACAAAGCATATGAGAAATTTCACATAGCACTATTTACCCGTCATCATCTTATGGCTTTGATAGGACATCAGATATGGGCACTTAAGGAAGAAAGCAGGGTTTAACTGTTTGTCTTTATATAGCTACTTTTTTTTTTTAATGGGGTATTTGTTTAAGACAGCATTAGGAAAATTTATATCGCTACCGAAAAAATAGAACAAAAAAGCTCTTTAGAAAATATAAAGTTGTTACACGAAGCAGTCTCTATATGCCATTGTGTTTACTTCTAAATCATTCTAAAAAGATCTTTGAAAAAGACAACTGATAATCAATTGTTGCATGACACACAGGCAAAAATACAAGTACTAATCATTTGTATTACTCATTGGTCACGTCCATAGCTCTGTAAAAGAAACTGTATAAAGAAAAGCATTTTACTTCAATTGAATGATTCTAAGGCTTAGAGTGACTGAGAAATTAACACAGATTTCAGTTAATCTGAATCTAAATAGCTATGGCGTCTAAGTATGATGATGGTTGAATTTCAATTATGTTTAAAAAATTAAACTACTTAGTCACCTGGGAGAACAATGATGTTTCCTTGTTTCTTAGGGCCAAACAACCTGTGAAGATAATCATCATCAATTACGATCATTAAAACATTTATAGGTCACTTAATCAATTCAAGACTGTACTGTGGCCTTAAAACTCATTTTTTTTTTTTTTTTGAAGATGAAGCAGATTTGGCTGCAGACGTTAGCTAATAATTGTTTTATTTACAAATAAACATAACTTGAAAATATAGGCATTTCAGCATTGCCATATAGCAGTATGTGCTGAGATGTTAATGCCTCATTGTAAATATCTTTGTGCTGAAATATAAGAAACATTTGTCATTAAGCTACTATAGACATAAATCATTGACCATTTATTTATCCATTCAGTCTTCTTTTCTCGAATGAATGATAAGCCTACATTTGGACATCTTTTACAACTCTTACATTAAGTTCTTCCATGAGAGTGCAATAAATTTGTACAAAACCTATCCAAGGTATTATTGTCCTCATAAAAGCATTCCTTATGAGTTCCAAATTATAAGCACCTGTTTCTGCCCCAACTCTGAAGTTGCCTGATGGCTTAAGACATAAATGTGTTAAGAAATTCAGTGTCAAAATTAATTAGTTTACAGTCAAATAACTACAAGTAAAAGAGCAAAATAGTAAAGATAGACAAAAGTTGCTTTGCATTAGATAATTACTCCCTTCCAACATTGCATATATCATAATATAAAAATTGTATTTACTATAAAACAGTTTATTTATTTAACAAGTAAGTATTGAAAATCTACTACATTCCCAGGGCTAAGACCATAGTGGTAGAAAAGATGGAACCATACTTTGCCTTTATGTAATATTACATATGTGTGTGTGTGTGTGTGTGTGTTCTAAAAGGAGAGACAGCACCATTCAAATATCACACACACACACACACACATGCATACACACACACTAATTATAATATTGACTATAATCACACAGAGTCCCTGGATGGTGCAAGCAGTTAATGCACTCGGCTGCTAATTGAAAGGTTGGAGATTTGAGTCCACTCAGAGGAGACTCAGAAAACAGGCCTGGAGATCTACGTCCAAAAAATCAGCCATGGGAAATCTTATGAAGCACAGTTCTACCCCAGCGCACATGGGTTCACCATGAGTCAGAATTGACTGGGTGGCAACTGGTCATAGTGATAATCACAGAGAAACCTAAACTTGTTTGATCCTTCTACAATACACTATCATTTCTGCAATTTCTCCACTTAATATTTGGAAATGCAGTGGTCTTGGATATTGGAGGTGAGGGGAGAGTAACACAAAAGTAAAGCAAACAAGGTCCCAGAACTAAGAGAGTTTATGAGCATTTCAAAATGTTGGCTTAGTTGCACCGGTAACTAAAGAAATTTGCACGTAAAATCATTGTTGAGACTAAACCAATAAATAATAGAAAGTAACTCATACATAAGTCACTTACATAGCAGCAGTAAGGTAGCAGCAGCAGCCCACCAGGGCAAAGAAGTGACAGGGACAGTTCCATTTCTCGCCCCTTCCCATACCCCTACTCGCAGTCACGGATCTTGTATAATGTGCCCCAAGTGAACTTGGGAATAGCCTTTGATCACAACCTAGACTGAAGTTAAGAGGACTCACAAGAAGCTGGGTGTAATTTTTCATCCTAGACCAAACCCATTGCCATCAAGTTGATTCTGACTCATAGCGACCCTATGGGACACAATAGAACTGCCACATAGGGTTTCCAAGGAGTGGCCAGTGGATTCTAACTGCCAATCTTTTGGTTAGCAGCTGAATGCTTAACCACTGCCCCACCAGAGCTTTTTTTTTTTTTTTTTTTAAAGGTTAGCAATTTAATTTATTAAACAGGGGAAAGAAGGAGTAATGATACTCATTTGTGTCTTGAAATATATCAGTTGTCAATAGAGTCTGACTTCATGCCACACATGTTAGAAGCTCCCAGTCTGTCGAGAGTCCAATTATTTTAAAAGAAGTACTCAACCTTTGACTAAGCTTGAAGTAGTGTTCAAATATTATCTCTTGGGGACGTTGTTTTCTGCGATTATTTCTACACATGTTCAATCTCATCCTTTGATATTAACTTGTTGGTTCTGTTCTTTAAATTACATAACTATGCGCATGGGTGTCCATTATTTAGTCACTGAACTTTGAACATTAGTGAGAATTTTTTAAACCTAAATGTATTTAACCTAACCGTATTTAACAATTCTGTCGTTGTGATCTCAGTTCTTTTTTTTTTTTAATCTTTTTGTGATAGGCAAATGGAGCCCTGGTGGGGCAGTGGTTATGTTCTTGGCTGCTAACGGGAAAGTCAGTGATTTGAACCCACCAGCCACTCTGTGGGAGAAAGATGTGCCAGTCTACTTTTGTAAAGATTACAGCCTTGGAAGCCCTGTGGGGCAGTTCTATTCTGTCCTATATGGTCGCTATGAGTTAGAATCAACCTGACGTCAGTGGGTTTGTTTTTTTGGGGGGTTTGATAGGCAAATAGTGTACACCCAATAAAGACTTGCTTAAATAAATTAAATGTAAATATGAAAAAAAAATCCATGCATAAGACTGATATATGTCTCAATGGAAATTTATTTTTACAATTGATGCATTACGAATCCTGTACAAAAAGGAAAAATGGTAAGACAGATTTGAGCAAAAATAATGTATATTTATTAAGAATATATTATGTGCCATGCAAGTTACTGTAAAACTACTATAAAGCTTCATCACCTATATCACAATTGCTATGAGATAAATGCTACTCTTATCTACATTTTACAGATAAGATAATTAGAAGTCTGAAAAGTCAAATAATTTGTTCCAGGTCATGCAACCTGCAGATGGCAAAGCCAGGGCTCTAACCCAAGGCAGTCAGTATCCCTGTACTAAATCTCCACTGCCCCCCAACACTCTTGCATGATGTTTATCTCAGTGCTGATATGCATACATTTTTGTCTGTATGCAGTCCCAGCACCTATAAAGAACACAATGGAGGATTTTGTCATCATTTCTATTTTCCCACTTGTGTAATCTGCCATTTTCCTAGGTAATGCTTCTGAAATCGAGAGGCATTTTGGCTGACTGTAGCAGTCACTGCATTAGAAAGATAATGGATAATTTAGATAAGTAGTTAAAAATTTGCATTTGTCTTTAGGAAAACTATGGCAATGGTCTTCACATGGTTTCCATCACTTCATTGCTCAGAGACCCCTTGCTCAGATATAGTCATTGATGACAAAATTGCAGATCAGGAGTCACAGAAAGAGCAAGCACAAAACCAGGAGAATGAATCTCTCTCTCTTGTTGCCATTATTTCCTCCCTCATCTAAACCGGAGCCCTGGGAGTACAGTGGTTAAGCGTTTGGCTGTTAACCAAAAGGTCAGCAGTTTGTAATCCACCAGCCGCTCCTTGGAAACCCCATGGGGCAGTTCTACTCTGTCCTGCAGCGTTGCTATGTGTCGGAATCGACTCGACAGCAACAATAAAAAATATCATCTAAATGATTTGATCTCTTCTTGCTATAACTAAGTGATTCACAGAAGCAAGTGGGGATATACATGAACAATAAAATTGTTTTCAGTGTTAGACACAGGTGACAAAAACGTTCTCCAGCTGAAATCATCAGAGAGGGAATAATGTTTTTATGTTGCCAAAAGATGAAGCTATTTTCTTTAGCTACAGTACACATTTCATTTATGTCAACTGAAGAAGGGAAGAAAACTCTCTTGATCTCTATCCAATTATTATGTGATTAAGTTTTAGACATTTTTGATGGACGCATGAATATGAAAATTAGGATAAGTTCTGGAATATGGTGTTAAGAACTTGAAAACAGAATTTGGAGACATTTAATACTGAAGAGGAGAGTGAGGAAATAACAATAACAAACAATTTTGACTCGTACAAAAAAGTGAGAAATTAAATTTCTCAGCTGAAGAATGAGGAAAAGTACAGGGGCTTGAGATCCTACTGCCAATATCTGAAGTTAACGGACAGAGTATATTATTTAAATACCTGGTTGCCCAGATATCCATGAAGAGAATGACAAGAAATATCATTGACCTTTTCATCTTAGTTTAAAGGCACTAAAAAGGTTATAGTAGTATGGAACATATACTATTGGTGTAGTCATCTATTTTAAAACCCTTATTTTATAGATAAGGTAATTAAAACTCAAAGGAAGAGCTGAACTAATTTATCCAAAGTTGTATCATGAATTAGCTACAGACCTGGTAGTGGTTTGATTCAACTTTTTTATTTATGAACTTAAGTTCTGGGACTCCAAGAATGTACCCTTCTGTGCATATACCCTTCTGTATATGTACGCTTCTGTGTATGTGTTGTTGCTATTAGCTTGTCGTATAGTCAATCCTGACTTGTGGTGACTCTGTGTGTGCAGAGTGGAAGTGTGCTTCATAGGGTTTTCAAAGCTGTGACCTTTCAGAAGCAGGTGACCAGGTCTGTCTTCCAAGGCGCCTCTGGGTGGGTTCGAACTGGCTATCTTTCAGCTCTAAATGGAGTGCTTAACCAGTTGTGCCACGCAGGGACTCCTGTGTATGTACCCTTCTGAGTATGTAACTTTCTGTGTATGTATCCATCTGTGTATGTACTCTTGGAAACAGTCATATTTCTTAAATTTCACCACCTGTTATCACAATCCTCAACAGACACTCAGAGGAGACTCAAATTCTGCAAATTACTCTTGGCCAGGGAAATAGTAGTGCTGTAGTGTGTTAAGTCAGTTACATTTCAGCAGAGTCTAGCCTTTTGTTGCTGTTTTTAACTGCTGTCGGCTCAGCTCCGACTCATGCTGACCTCATGCACGACTGAGCATTGTGATCCATAGGTTTTCACTGGCTGATTTTCAGAAGTAGATCATCAGACCTTTCTTCCTAGTTTATCTTAGTCTAGAAGCTCTGCTGAAACCTGTTCAGCATCATAGCAACACACAAGCCTCCACTAACAGATGAGTGGTGGCTATACTTGAGATGCATTGGCCAGAATCAAACCCGGATCTCCCTCATGAGTAATTATCAAAGTGTAGTCCCAGGAACAACAACATTAGCACCACCTGGGAACTTGGTAAAAATGTAGACCACTGGGTCCCAGTGCAGACCTCCTAAATCACATTCTGGAAATAGGATCCATCACTTTGTGGTATATAAGGTCCTCCAGGTGATTCTGATGTGCACCAAATTTGAGGAACACTAGCTTAGGGGAGGAATCATTATCTTGAAGATAAAAGATATGGATTGACATCTCAGTTGTACAACTAAGTAGCTGTGTGACCTTGAATAATTTACTTAACTTCCTCAAGATTCATTTTCATCGTCTGTAAAATGCAATACCTATTTCATAGGGCTCATGTGAAGTTAGAATGAGATAAAGTAGAGAGAATACTTAAAAAGACTGTTAAACTCTTAAACCAATGATTCTCAACTGGGGTCCTTTGTATTCTTCGAGGATATTTGGTAAAACCTGGAGGCATTTTCAATGGTCACAAGTGGGAGTGCTACTCACATCCTGTTGGTAGAAGCCAAGTATGCTGCTAAACTCTTTACGATGCACAGGATAGCACCCAGCAACAAAGAATTATCTGGTCTAAAATGTCAGAGAGCGCTAAGGTTGAGAAACCCTGCGCTAAACCAATACAGTGTATTAAAATAATTTTTTTATTATTCAGTTTCACATTACTTCTACCACTTTTCCTTTAATTTATAAACAATTACAAGGATATTATCAATGCTAGCTTATATTTTTTTAAACATATAATGCAAATGAAAGATACAAGTAAAATGCATTCTTTTATAAATCTTTGGGAGTGATTGGTAGAAGATAATAAAAAAGTTTCTTTCACCACATGTTTAAAATGTACAGTTTCCTCATGTGAAAAGAGATTAAAGTAATTTGAAGAACTTGCTTCAGTTCAGCTCAATGAACAATTTTGTTCCTCCAACTGTCTTGTAATAAATCTCTGGCCCTAGCAAACACAGTGATAACTAAAATAGGAGGCAACCTCATTGCACTTTTTCTGTATCTTCACATTATTAGTTACCTTGCCACAACTTCAAGCATTATTCAAGTTCACCATGTACTTGGGACATACAAGGCAGATTAAAGCAGTAAAGTAGAGAAATATTTTATCAGAGTCTTCGTGTTAGATGAAAAGAGTAACTTATTTTTCCTCCCCATCTTTTCCAATCCAAAATTGGGTCACAACACCCATATGATGTCTACAGTGGAAATATATCATAGAAAGATGTCTCATCACCATCCTGCTTACAACTCGTTTAAGATTGAAAAAGAAATAAAAGTATACTGTACATGATAAGCAAAAGTAGATGACGAATGATTTCCCGAACATGAAGAAAATGAATTCTATGCTTACTTTTCTTTCTATATTTGTTACAGGGATTTCACTTGCAATTATAGCGCTTCACATTCTTACCAATGGATGAGATTATATTCAAGAGGTATCTGCTGTGTTAGATTTCATATTTCCTAGTGTGGATAGCTTGATGAGAATAGCTAGAAACATCAGGTTCTTAGATGTTCAAACCATTCGAAATGTTTGCAGCCTTTGCTTATTGCCTATTTCAAATATATTAAGTGTTAAAAAGTAATAAATGCATGCCTTCACAAAAAATGTAATTAAATAAAAATCTCCATTTTTTTATTTATCTTTCATAATGAAAGGGTTGCTTTCTCTCAACACACTGACATTTCACACTTCAGGTATTCTTGGAAATAAAAAAACATATAAAGTTGAATGAAAGTAACGAGATCACTGTTTAAGATATTCATTATTCACACTCCTTAGCAGATTTCAGTGAAGAATCAAAAGTTTGAAAATGTGAACCAAGAGCTTTAAACTATAAGAGATTGAGATCAGCTAATTTAATGGCCAATATTACCTTCCTAGACTGTGTGTGGGA
Organism: Dugong dugon; assembly: GCA_030035585.1. NCBI lineage: Eukaryota > Metazoa > Chordata > Mammalia > Sirenia > Dugongidae > Dugong > Dugong dugon. Next base: position 112,107,740 of record CM057467.1, read on the forward strand.
AACCGGAGGGACAATGACTTGGGCTTGCTACTGGCATTTAGTATATGAATGTGAGAAATGTTAAATAACCTATGATGTGAGAGGTTGTCTCATACACAAAAAAGAATTGTTCTGCCTGTGGTAGGCACAGTGTTTCACTTCCCAAAGATGTCCATGTCCTAATCCCCAGAATCTGTCAATATGTTACCATAGGTGGCAAAACGGACTTTACAAACGTGATTAAATTAAGAACTTTGAGATGGGGAGATTATCCTGCATTATCCAGGTGGGTCCAGTCTAATCACATAAGTCTTTAAAAGCAAAAAAACCTTCACTGGCTGTGATCAGTGGAGATGTGACTACAGAGAAATTGTCAAACAAATGTGATGTGGATCGTTTGGAAGATGAATAGAGAGGGTCACATCAATGTCACAAGGCAAGGAATGTGGGCTGCCTCTAGAACCTGGAAAGGCAAGCACACAGTTCCTCTCCTAGAACTTCCAGAAAGGAACATAACCATGCTGCCGTCTTGATTTCAGCACAGTGAGACACATGTTAGACTTCTGCCTACAGAACTGGACTACAATAAATTTGTGTTGTTTTAAACCACTAAGTTTGTGCTAATTTGCTACAGCAACAATAGAAAATTAATACACTGCCCCAAACGCCAATGTCCTATTGCACTAAAGCATTTTTGTAAGAGAGGAGGCTGAGAACTAATTAAGTTAAATAAATCTGAAGTCAAATTAAAGCAGTTGACACTGGCTTTCTATTCAGGTACTTTCTCACTACTGTGTGGTTACTCTAACATACTACTGTTTGTTTGTTTGTTTTAATGCAACTTCGATATGAAATTCTTAAAGACTTTCTGAATCTTTTCTAATTTGGATCCTAATGCTTTATTCTACGTGCACAGAAGGGACAATCTTACATTGCATAAGCACCCCAGTTTATAATGTAGAGCTCCTTAATTTCACATTTGATTTGTACCACAGTCTTCTAATGTAAGGATAACAAGAAAAAGTGATAGACTCAGAAAAGTTTTTTAAAGAACATAGAGTTCCAAGCCCAAAGTTCCTTTTTCTAAGACACGTTTTACCCTATTTGCAAGCTAACAAGTTAGTCTGCCTCAGTTACAGGGATGTTAGCAGAAGACTTAGGATCAGAGACAGAGGGGTTTATTATTCACAGCAATAGCAGTATCTGGAGCATTAGTATTTTATTGTCAGTACCCCAAGGTTGGTTCAATTTCCAGAGTGACACAAAGAGGTCAAGGTGACGCCAGCACATTCAGTGTGTTGCACTACAGGAAAGGACCCTGAGTTTAAGGAAGTCCAATCTTTTATAATGGGCACTGGATATGCTTTCCCTTTGCTCCTGATGGGGACATTATCCCCATCTTCCAAGGTGGTTCACTAGGTAAACATCTTAAAAATATTATTAGGATCAAGAGTAGCCATAACATCACTTGTAAGATGTGTAGAATCATGAGAGGCCCACGAAGAATTGTCTTCTAACAGCAGGCAATTTACTTCAATTTAGCTATGCAGCAAAGGGGTATCATTTTGGTCTATGCTTGAATGAAATTCTGATTGTTTGGTCATGTTTGACAAACTGGCAGAGAAGATATGTCTTAACCAGTTCATCTGCTGGAGTAAGGAACATCCAGTTTAAAAACCCATTTTAAGGGGAAAAAAGTATATGATTCTGAGCAGAGTAAGGTGTCTGTCACTCAGAAGTGCTACTGGCCTAGAGCCCAGCAATTCATGAGCTGTGAGCAAAACCTGGGGTTGAAACATTTGTCTTCAAGGCAATTCTGCTTTCACTTCCCTCTAACAAAGTGATCCATGAACATGGAAGGAGGTCTTGCTTCTGCCACCTCACCACAAATCATGGCCTAGCTTTAACACTTGAACTCTGGATGTCAACATCAGTATCCAGAAGTAAATAGATCTTCCCAAATATGTGGCAGAAAGGAATGGCAATACTCAACCAAAATACACTTCTTGAGAGATGCAGGTGCATACATCTGTCATGTCAGTATTATCCATTTGAGGAGCTGAAACACTAAGAAGTGCTTACCAGCAGCAGCGGGGGAGGTCAGCTGAGGCACCAAGGTCTAATAGACACCACAGAAGGAGGTGAAGTGGAATTTACCTAGAAAAAGTGAGTGAGCAAGAGAGAAAGAAAGAAATGATTGGAGACTTGAGACGGGGAAAACAAGTTAAATTCTACAGTACTTAAAATAATAATACAGAAAAATATTTGGAAAACGCTCATGTTCTTGGTATGTAAGAGATTCTAATTGTTAAAACAATTTGGTAATCTAGGTTACAATGGCCTGACTTACAGAGAGGACTTTTAGGGTAAATGATGTGTTATTGACTAATTTCTCCACCCTCACATTGAATCTTTTGAAAGCCTTCCTTATTTTACCATCTATTTAATACCTAATGCCTTAAAAATTTTTGTTCCTGCTTTCGACTGAAATTACTTCTTTAACGATCATCAAAACAACCTAATCTTCCAAAGCCCTATTCTCTCTGCTTAATCTTTGACTTTTCTCCAGCAGTTGATAACAGTTAAGAGCTCTTGCTTCTTTAAACTTTCCCTTGCATCTCCTTCCTTATTCTGAAGTTTCCAAGATGAGTGCTAATCTCTAGTCCTCCAACTGTCCATTAATTGTAGGAACTCCTAGGTTCCGAGCCTAACTTCCTGTGCTTCTCTTTAGATTCCTCCCTTTGATTATCTCTTTTAGTTTCCAGTAGAATTTTAAAGGCAACGCATTTACATCTAAATCTTTAGCTGCACCTTTTCCCCCAGAACTCCAGATCTGCATTTTCAAATTACTTCTGGATATTTCCACATTTACGACAGAATGATACCTCAATGTCAACACATCAAATAAACAGTTTCTTAATTTTTCTATTCCCCATCCTGCTGAGCTAGCAAATCCTTCTCCTCATCCTCCTCTCCCTCAAAATCATTTTTGATTAATGGTACTATTAAAGTGATCTTTGACCCCATTCTCTTAAAATTCAATCAGTGCTTGATCATTCTAACTTAGTTTCAACATGTGTTTTCTGATTACTAGCATTAAAGATAAAGGCCTTCCAAGTGAAGATAAAAGAAATAGAAAGAAAAAAAAAAGTAAGAAAAGAACATGGAGACGTAGGTGGAAATAGTAAGTAATCTGGTTAAGTTGGAATTGACGTGGACCCAGTGGAAAGTCAAGCCCGAATAGTGTGGTGCCGATCATATTGAGAGAGTTTTGAATGGCCAGTTGAAGAGTATGGACTCTGTTTTATATGCAAAGAGGAACCATTACACTTGGATACCAATCTGCTTGTTGCTCACCTTACAATATTTGCCATATTTGCTTGTATTATATTTGTTAGAATGCATAGCTTATCTCCGTTATTATATTTAATATTTTTTAGGTCAAGAAATGTACATTTTCTTCTTTGCTCATTGTCATGGATTGAATTGTGTCCCCCAAAAATATCTGTCAGCTTGGCTGGGTCATGATTCCCAGTACTGTATGTTTGTGTAATCTGATGTTATTTCCTTACGTGTTGTAAACTTTATCACTTTGATGAAGTTATATGTGATCTCCTTATGTGTTGTAAATTCTGTCTCTATGATGAAGTTATACTGATGAGGTTTACCAGATTGGATAGTGTCTTAATCCAATCTCTTTTGAGATATAAAAGAGAGAAGCAAGCAGAGACACATGGGAACCTCATATCACCAAGAAAGCAGTGCCGGGAGCAGAGCGTGTCCTTTGGACCTGAGGCTCCTGTGCAGAGAAGCTCCCAGACCAAAGGAAGATCGATGACATGGACCTTCCTGCAAAGCCGACACAGAAAGCATTCCCCTGGAGCTGACACCCTGAATTTGGACTTGTAGCCTACTGGACTGTGAAGAAATAAACTTCTCTTTTTTAAAGCCATCCACTTGTGGTGTTTCTGTTAGAGCAGCGCTAGATGACTAAGACCCTCATTTCCATATCGCTTACATACCCAGTATGGACTTTTGATTTATTGGTGCTAATGAAATATTTCCTTAGATGAATTGACCTGCACAACCATTTTAGAAAACAATAAAGAGAATGAAAACATTGACTTTGAAGTTGATAACCAACTGATAATTTATTGAAGATGAGTTTGGTGAGGTTACACCTACAGCGGAAAAATGAGGTCAATTATTATTGATAATGTACATTTATTTCAAGGTCCAGTTTAAACAAATCAAGACTCAAACTTTGCTTCTCTTCAATTATGCCCAATTCTTGGGTCTGAACCAATGAGGAAATGTCTCAATTCTCTAATCTCTGCTTACAGCTTCTTTCTTATTTACTTTATCAGATTAAATTTATATGTTCATAATCTTAAGGAATATAAAAATCAGTCACAATTTCAAATGCCTCTTTTGCCAAGTTTATATAAGAGCTAAAAAGAAAACATTTAAGCCTTGGTCCAAATTTAAAAAAATGGCAATATTTTGATGAGGTTTCACTGAAGAGACAAGTGGACAGACTAGCCCTGGGCCACATTCAAAAGCGCTCTAAGTAGCAATGCTTTTTAATGCTCATGATCAAACCAAACTTGATCACCATGTATTTTCTGTCATACTAAATAGGAACATTTCTATTAGTGAAGAGTGATATACCAGTGTAGGCTGTGATTCAAACAGGGCTCTAAAAACTCCACAAGCTCACAGTGCATGGAAAGAAAGATCATGTTCCTCGTGGGAAAGCATTGGCATCATGACCTCATAAGAGTTAATGGAAAAGAAGAATGACTTCAATGGGCTGTGTAGAAAAACCTGCTGTTTCCTCTCAACCCTTGCAAACCCCAGTGAAACTTTAGTGATTAATAGTGATTGGATCTAATAATGATTAGCCAAAGCATCTGCTATGGGCAGCTCCTGGGCACTCACATGATCTTCTGTGTGTTAATTAAAGACATCACTGATCCAAATAGCCTAGTCTGCAGTATATAACCCCACTGCATGCAGAAGACACTGCCCTGCTGAGGGAGCCATAAAGAAACAAATTGAAGCAGGTTTTCTCTTCAAATCAAAATGTAAATTGAATTTAAATCTAAAAGTGGATGTTAGGTTAATTTTAACTATGCCAACTTTGGGTTTATGAAGAGGCACATGTGGGTATTTAATTGGGTAAGCCACTTGACCTGTGGACAAACTACTCACTCACACGCATGCACACACATACACATATCTGCACACAGATGCACACACAAATATATATCAGGTTGCTTATTTGAGGGTTCTCATAAAGATTAGTCAACTTTCATAATACAACATTAGAGGATCTGTACAATGTCACAAATTCAGAAGAAACTGGGAGGATTTGGGACAGCCTATAAAGTATTGACATGATATAGCCAAAGATCTAATTGTTATTATTATTATTTTTTACTTTTTAACCTAGTAACATCAAAGAAATACTATCCCCCTCAGTGCCTTATGTATCTATACGTACATATATACATGAAGGCCCTTAATTATATTTTAGTATTTATTAAACTAGTGGAACCATAAGAAAAATTCTATTTTAGTAGTATGTCAGACTGTACTGAGGAAAAAAGGCAATATTTAGATATTTTTCTTAAAAGGAGTAAATAAAATGAGCAATACATATACTCGGTAATGTAGGGATAATGGAAGGAGAATAGCAAATATGAGGTGATTTGTACGTTTGTTGAGGAGATGGTGACCAAATAAATGAAATAAAGTAAGAGCAATATAGATCACAATATTACCCAAGTCTGGATTGTCCTGAACTGTAATTCAATAGGCATAAAAGTTCAGAACAAAGAGAGGAGTCAGGCAATAGATAAGGAGAAATAGATTTGGAGAAATGATTGACTTTCCCCGGATGCCATTTTATTATTTTTAACACTAGGTATTTGACCTCTATGATTTTTTTTTCCAAAGTATAACTTATAATTCATGGTTCTCAAACTCAAATGTGCATCAGAAGCACCTAGGACTTGTTAAAACACAGAATGCTGGACTCCACCCCAGAGTTTCTGATTCCGTAGACCTAGAGTAGGGCCCCAGGGTTTGTATTTCTAACATGTTGGCCTCTGCTGCTGCTGCTGATGCTGGTTCTGCCCTGGGACTATGCTTAGAGAGCCATTGTAACCAGCATGGATGAAAACACCAAAAAGTTAAAACGTCCAAAGTAATGCTATCATATTTCATAGATTTTAAAACTGTATGTAACTCTTCAAAGAACTCCCAGAAAATGTTTTCTTCTTTATGTCTCAGAAATATCATCATGTTAAAGCCACAGGACAAGATAAGTCCCCCTAGAGCGCTTGAAATTAGAGAAAGGGGCCTAAACCAGCACTTTGAGGTCAGGTACACCAATATACTGAAGTCAGGTAGAAAAGAGTCAGAGAAGGAGGCTGCCATTTGGAGTAAGGAAGATGATCAGGAGAGACTGTGGTGGCAGAGAGGCCACACTCATTCTTGCAAGAATTATCTAAACTTAAACAGTAAAATGGCAGATAAACATTGCTTGGATCTTTTCTCCTTAGGGAAGTATTCAGATTTACCAATCTATCACAGCAAGTCCAGAGCTTTTAACAACTCTGAGTGTAGGATTGTTTTTGTCCCTAGGTCTTATCTCATTGATTTTTAAATCCTGAGTTCATATGAAGTCATTTAGATTGGACTGAAGTGTGGGAGTTCTAAAGTAAAATCTTAAATAACAATTTCACTAAATATATCATGAGAAATTAGGGACAAAGATTTAGTGCCAGATAACAGACTGCTACTAAGGGCACGGAAGGAGGTACCTCCTTTGCCTAGAAGTGAGCTTGTCCTCAGCATAATAAAGACTTCTAATGACAAGGTGTCACTCTGGGATTTAGAGAATTCCAGAACCTCGTGGCAGCTGGCTTGGCACCAGAGCAGCCATGGCAAGTGGCGACTGCAGTAATGAACGGAAACTGCAGAGATGCCCTGGGAATATTCGTGCCAAATTCAACTCATGGCAACCCTATGTGTGTCAGAGTAGAACTGCGCTCCATAGAGCTTTCAATGGCTGCTTTTCTGGAGGTAGATTACCAGGGCTTTTTTTCTGAGATTCCTCTAGGTGGACTTGAACCTCCAAACTTTCAGTTAGCAGCTGAGCCCCTTAACTATTTATACCACTCAGGGATAGCACAGAGCAATTTACCTGCTCATTATCAAGGAAATAGTAGTGAAATTCACAGAAGAGATTAAGGGCAAGGGAAGTAGAAGAGGAACAAAATGGGGACAACTGCCTGAATTCATTCTTGAGCACACATGACGTCCACACATTGGCTTCCCGAAATAACTGGGAAGTCATTGGCAGGGCACATGTTTCCCATCACAGCCACTTGTGGCAAGAAATAGCAGAAGATGGACTATGTTTTTAAAAAATTGAGGGCAAGAATGAGAAAAAAAGGAAAAAAGAAATAGCATACAGGGAGATGTCTTTAATTGTATAAGAAATATAGCTCTTCAGCACCTATATTTTTAGAAAATGAAGAACCACAAATTCTCTGAACATCAGGTTCTCAGTGATTTCTCTGAGTTGAGGAATTGTATATTTATTTATCATCCAAGAATATATTAATCCCCAAGCACTAATTCATTTCTATAAACATGAATGGAGAGCTTACTATACATAGGATACTCTGACAGGGATTGAATAACAAAGATAAATAAGACCACTGGCCCTGATTTTTAACAAGCTTGTGGTCTAGTCAGGCATACACAGTGCTTTAGTAGGCCTTATCACACATGTTTAATAGCTACACTATGCTTGACAATACTTTTTTTTAAAAAAATCAGCATAAAGATAAAGAAAAATGAACATTAATGGCTATTTCAAAGCATTCTTGTAAGTACAAGTTTTGATTTTATGTCAGGAAGAAAAGCTACTTATTTCTAACTGGAAATAAGCACATCCATGAGTATATTTACAGCTTGAGATTCAGGTCTTGAATTATACTAATATCTTGCAAATTTGTAGGTTTGAAAATAGAATGTATATTTTGTTTGAATCATCCAGTTTCCTGATACTCAGTTACTCCTCTTCAAAAAGAAGTAATATTCTAAAGACTGACATAGGTAATGGCATTTTAAATAAAAAAAAATAAGTCTAGTCTTGGAAACGTTACTGTACACATGATAACATCTAGAATTATTGAGTCATTTCCAGCTTAACAATAAATTTTTTTGTTAGTTACCATTGAGTTGATTCCGACTCATGGCGACCCGTGTAGGCTGTGAACTTTCGGTAGCAGATCGCCAGGTCTGTCTTCTGAGGCACCTTCAGGTTGTTTCAAACTGCCAACATTTTGGCTAGTAGTTGAGCACTTAATTGTTTGCACCACCCAGAGACTGTTGATACAAAATTATATCAAATTAACAGAAGACCTTATTGGAAATGTGTAGTGTCTGCTGTGATTTTGTCTACCCAATATTTCTTTCCTTTTCTGCTGGGGCAGAAATCTTCACTGCTTTTCCTCCTATCCCCTCCACACTGGGAATGGGCCCTCATAACACCCTAACCCCTCTAGTCTTATCAATTATCTGTGGTAGACACATGATCCAAGCTAGATCCATCAAAGTCCTTCCCCTAGATTTTTTTTATGATAGAAAATATTTTTCTCTTCTTCCTGAAGTTATACTTTATTATAGCCAGAAACAGCATGTGGTCATGCTATTGGATGTATAGAACAGCTGGCATAAAAGAAGGAAGCCAAAGAAGAGAGACATGGAGATGAAAGACAAAGAAAGAAAACAAACAAAAACCAGAATGACACAGAGCCAATGCCAAAACAAGAGATCTGACGATTTTGGCATTCCTGGACTTAGTCATTACTGAAACCAGTTTCACCTATCTTTTTCTGAAGTTTATTGTACTTGCAGTGAATTGGCCCTTTCCACTTATAGTTAATTCAGTTAAATTTCTGTCAATTGGCTCAGAATAAGTCCTAACACATTACTCAACCTATATTCTAAAGCTACCATGAAAATGAATTTACAGAATCTACGTGCTCAACCACATTTGTTTTTAAAAACTCTGTTTCCTTAACCCATGGTAGAATACAGTTGCTGGAATTTTCCGGTAGCTCAATCCCTTCTATTTAGCTATACAAAGCAAACAAAAGCATGCGTTCTTCACAGAATGTAATAGAATAAAATACATGGCTCAAACTTGGAATACTTATTTTGAAGTTAGGATATTAAATAGCTGTGTGAGGAAATAGGGTTTTTTATTTTAAAAAGTTAAATGTATTATTTTTAACATTAGATATCAACACATTTTTTTGTACTGTGACTTCATATTTGACCTAAATCACCATGAAAGCAATTTCAAAATCCCACGGATTTCCATTGACCAAATACTAAGAAACTTTATATAACAATGTTGATTTCAAAATGTTTTAAAATACGATTTATTAAACTTCATCAAAATTCTAGGAAGCATATACATTTTTGTCATTTTTGCTATAGTGAGAACAGACATATCTAAGAGCATAAAGCTGGTGATGGCTCTGCATAGAAGAAAATCTGAGTCTGTGCTTCCAAAGTGAGTGCTCGCTACAATGATCCTGAAGCCCAGAATGCAAAGGCGCACCTTTCATTATTTATATGCATTTTACCAGAAATATGTTTACCTGTGTGTTATTGACTATGCAAAGGCAATGGATTGTGTGGATTTTAACAAATTGTGGATTACATTACAAAGAATGGAAATTCCAGAACACTTCATTGTGCTCATGAAGAACTTGTACATAGACCAAAAGGCACTCGTTAGAACAGAACAAGGGGATACTGCACCATTTAAAGTCAGGAAGGATGTGATTCTGGGTTGTATCCTTTCATCATACCTATTCAATCTGTATGCAGAGCAAATAATATGAGAAGCTGGACTATATGAAGAAGACTGTCATGCAGATGATACAACCTTGCTTGCTGAAAGTAAAGAGGACTTGAAGCACTTACTGATGAAGATCAAGGACTAAGGACTTCAGTGTGGATTACATCTCAACATAAAGAAAACAAAAATCCTTACAACCGATAGGTGACATCATAATAAATGGAGAAAAGATTGAAGTTGTCAAGGATTTCATTTTACTTGGATTCACAATCAATGCCCATGGAAGCAGCGGTCAAGAAATCAAATGATGTAGTACATTGGGCAAATCTGCTACAAAAGACCTCTTCAAACTGTTAAAAAGCAAGATGTCACTTTAAGGCCTAAAGTGCACCTGACCCAAGCCATGGTGTTTTTGATCACCTCATAGGCATGGGAAAGCCAGACAATGACTAAGGAAGATGGAAGAAGAATTGATGCCTCTGAATTGAGGCATTGGCAAAGACTTTTGAATATGCCATGGACTGCCAAAAGAATGAAAAAGTCTATCTTGGAAGAAGTACAGCCAGAATGCTCCTTAGAAGCAAGGATGGTGAGACTTCTCACATACTTTGGACATGTTATCCAAAGGGACCAGTCCCTGGAGGAGGACATCATGCTGGATAAAGTAGAGGGTCAGCAAAAGAGAAGAAGACCTTCAATGAGATGGATTGACATAGTGACTGCAACAATGGACTCAAGCATAACAACAATTGTGAGGATGGCGCAGGACCGGGCAGTGTTTTGTTGTACATAGGGTCACTATGAGTTGGAACTGACATGGCATGACCTAACAACACCAGGGTAATTGTAAAGCTTTTGAATGATTGTTCTTGTTAGTTGCCATTGAATCAGCTCAGACTCAATGTATAACTTATGTATAACATAAGTTAGAACAAAACATTACCCAGCCCTGTATCATCTTCATGACCATTGGCATGTGTGAGTCCATTGTTTTGGCTATTGTGTAGGGCCTTACAACTTAAGAGGCTCATCTTCCAGCACTATATCAGTCAATGTTCTGTTGTGATCCATAGGGTTTTGTTGGCTAAATGTCAAAAGTAGATTTCCAGGCCTTTCTTCCTAGTCTCAGTCTGGAAGCTCTGCCGAAACCTGTTCATTACAGGAGAACTTGCTGGTATTTGAGATACCAGTATCATGGTTTCCAGTATCACAGCAACATGCAACCCATCACGGTATGACACACTGACAGACAGGTGGTGGAATAATATATGTGTGTATATGTATAACCTAAACCAAACCCATTGCCTTCAAGTAGATTCCAACTCATAGCAACCCTATAGGACAGAATAGAATTGCCCCATAGGGTTTCCAAGGAGAGGCTGGTGGATTCCATCTGCTGGCCTTTTGGTTAGCAGCCACCTTCTTAAGCACTGCACCACCAGGGTTCCGTATATATGTATATGTACATATATATTGTATATGTGTGTATGTGTAGGTCATTATGACTCGGAATCGATTTGAGGGCAACGTGTTTGGTTTGGGTTTGGTATATGTATGTGTAACAATTATTGCATATTAAAACACTGGGGGAAAGATTATGTTTTTCAATAGGTTGTACTGAGACAATTGATTCTACTTTGACTAGAATGCCAGTTAGATAATTGATTCACACCATGTATCAAAATAAATATCAGGTGGATGAAGATTTAAGTATAGGTAATGAAAACATAAACATTCTACAAGTAAATATAGGTGAATATTTATATGTATAAGTATGAGACCAAAGACAGAAGTAAAAATAAAAATTTGATTAAATGACAAAAATTTTAACACCTATAACTAAAAAATTAAAAAGAAAAGATAAAGTAGGTGGATTTTTAATATAAGTAACTCTTGCATAATCTGCTAACAGATGCCTGAATAAAACAAATTCAGAAAATTAGAAATTTCTTAAAAGCAGAGAAAACATCATAAGACTCACTAACAATAAGGAAAAAAAGCAAAGTAACTTTTTCATATCATGAAAACATAACGTATTTCATATGAAACATATTTCATATCATGAGAACCAATATAAAGAGCAATTTGGCTGAATATTCCAAAGGCCTTAAAATTGTGCCTAATATTTGCCACAGAAATTCTACGCCTCAGTACTTATTGTAAGGAAATGATTAATGTCATGCAAAAATCTATCTACAGTAATGCTCAGCCCAAATTTCCTTTATAATAGGGAAACATTAAGAACATGCAAATTTCTGACATTTCAAGGACTGCTAAATACATGTAATACAACCATATTGTGAATACCATTAAAACTGGTGACGTAGAAATATAATATTTAATAAATGGAGAGTAAACTGAAAAAGCAAGCAATAAGGAAGTGTGGATAATATATTCCCATTTGTGGAATAGAAAAATAATGGCAAATAAAAATTATGGATAGATATACACCAGCACATTTAACAATAATTATATTTGGGTGGTAAGATAATTGGTGAAGTTTATTTTCTTTATTTTGTTTGCTTTCTAAGTCAACAGTGTAAGCTAGCTGTTGAATTGCAGCTGTCCTTTCCAGGAGACTAGGACCTTTTTGAAGGAAAAGTAGGAAATAATTTAAAAACCTCCTTGAAGACCTGGTTCTGACAGGTGCTCAGCAAATGTGTGTTTATGAGTTGCCACACTATTGGGAACTTTCTAGTTAACCTTCTTGTCCCTGGGTAGCGCAAATGGTTAAGCATTCCACTTACTAGCTGAAAGGTTTGTTGATCAAACCTACTCAGAGGTACCCTGGAAGATAGGCCTGGTGATCTGCCTCTGAAAGGTCACAACCCGTGAAACCCTATGGGGCAATTCTACTCTGCACACTTTGGGTAGCCATGAGCAGGAATCCAGTGAAGAACAACCAACATCAAGCAAGTTACTCTTTTGAAATGAGAAAAATTAATCATTCTTGATTCCCAGACACTCTGCTATTAATTCCCTGGTCATTTTCTGGGGAAAGAGCTCATCTCTTTAAGGGTGAAAGAGGATACTTCTAGGCTACATCAAAGTAAAAATTGAGGGTGCCCTGGTGGTGCAGTGGTTAAAACTCTTGGGTGCTAACAGGAAGGTTGGTGGTACGAAATCACCAGAGGCCTCGTGCAAGAAAGCTGCGGCAATCTGCTTCCGAAAAGATTTACAGCCTTGGAAACTCTACGGGGCAGTTCTACCCTGTCCTATAGGAGCACTATGAGCTGGAATTGACTAGACGGCAGTGGGTTTGGTTTTGGATTTTATGTTTGGAACAATCATCTTGATGGCAGTCAGTTTTTTGTTTGTTTATGTTTGGGAAGGAGTTGGAATGGGGCCATTTTTCCCCCTCAATTTTCAAGCAATACTAAATAAGTGCTTTGAAATTAACCACATTCACCTTGTTACTCATTTAGCTTACTGTGTTTGAAAACATTTACATAGTGAAAAGCCGTTAATGGCATCCCAATAACCCTTGGAGCTATGAGTAAAGAGATTGCTGCTTTGTGTTAAATGTATGTTTTACCCTTTTACTTCTTCTAAATACCTCTATTGCTAATGACTTTCTTCCTCCCGAAATTCATATTTCCTAAACAATCTGCAAACATAGGATAGTCATTGGGGACAATCTCTATTAAAATTAGCCATCTTTCCCAATCAGCAAATGCAGAGAATTTCATTCAGGGGAAAACTTAGTTCTATGAAAGGAAATTGAACTGGAAGTTTTTGAGTATTGTCTTAAAGGTGATCCAAAGGACAGTTTATTCATCAAACTCTCTTCTTTTTTCTTTTTTTAATTCTTTTACATATGATCATTAAATTAGGAACTTACAAAGAATAAGAAAAAAAGCAAAGACAGGCTAAATTTAAATGTTGCCTAAAATTCACATATGAAATTACTGAGTATACATAAATGGTTATAATATGTAGCACATTTTGGCCAAATTAACCTAAAGTTGGTCTCTTTATTTCTACTGCATCTTTACTCCAGTATACATAGCGTGGACCTAAGCAACATTCTGAACAGGAACGCTGTCTTTTTTTGTGCACCATTGCATCTCCAGCGTCTAGCAAAAGTTGTGGAGCAATGTAGGCATTAAATGAAAGAAGTTATTATTAAACAACTAATAAATGTTCTTCTTTTGATGCCATTTTGTTTCAAAGATTAATTTTTTTTTTTTTTTTCCCCACCAGAAGCCCTATATCTATCGTCACTTCCAAGATTCCAGCTGAACTGAATCTGGTTGTCATCCTTGGTTCCGCCTCTCATTTCCTCTCCCCAGTCTCCAGGACTCTTCATCCGCTCCTGGCCAACACTCCTATTCAGCCCTGCCCACACTTTCTAAGCTCTGCTATATAGTCCCTTAGCTTTTTGAAATGCCCATTGTGTCTGAGCCTTATTCTAAATCATTCTTAGCACCCATCTTCCCACCACACAGATTATTTTTAGAGAAACAAGTGGGTTATTTTTAGAGAGACAGTGAAATTATGGAACAGACAAGTTCTACCCACCCCCAAATCAACTGCTTATTTGATGACTTTGCTTCTTATTTTTTAACATCTATGGCACATTGCAAGTATGCTTCTATCGCTTCTCTTTTCCCCTTAAATTTATGAGCATTCCCTCATCATACTCTGCACGCAATCTTCCTCATTTACGGCTGCAAATCCTTTTTACTGAGATCAATGCTTTCAGCATGATTTGCACAACCCATTCTTCATTAACCAAAGGCCTTAAAAATAATAGAAGGTTACAATACACACCCAACCCTTGAACACCTACTTGAACCCTTGATCTTCTTTTAAGAAAAGTGTTCCTTTATAAGCTTTTTCAAATTCTTTTCTCTAGACTTACTTCCTTTAAACTAGTGTGGTCTCCTATGCATTGAAACAAACTCATTATCCCTACTTTTGTTTATTCCTTCTTTCAGCCACTAACCTAACTTTTATACAATTCCAAATTTTTTACTACATGTACAACTAGTCTCTCAACTTCTTTTATCAAAATACAGGCAGTTTCTCTGTTTCTCTCAAAGGACAGTCTTTTTCTGTGCATCCCTCTCAAAACGTTCCTGCTTTCTTGGAGATCCAAGCCATTGATCATCTTCTGCTCTACAGAATCTTGAACTTCTCCCACTGTAGTGGAGTCTTCCTAACTGCATTGAAATAGGTTGTTTTATATACCATCCTTAACAAAATAACCTAGAATCAAAACCAAAAAAATAATTAGTACCTTTTCAATCATACATCTATTCAACTACTGCTCTGTGTTTTAACTAGTGTTTGGAATATTGCTACAGCCAGGCTGTTTGGAAGACCCCTGCACACATGATGTCTCCATTTTCTCCTTTTCTACTTCCTCCAAAATCCTCTCAAAATTGGCTTCTGTCTCTGTTGCTCTTGCTAAAGCCAACAATGTCTTCTACGTTGAGAAATCCCATGCCAGCATTTCAGTTTTCATCTAATTTGACTCCTCAACAGAAGTGTGATGTTCTTGTTGACTTAGCTGAGTGATGCAAATAGTCTTAAGGAGAAGCCTGCACATCATTGCTTAGCCTATGTTTGACATAACTATCCAGAACTATTTAGCAGAGCCACCAAACACGTGTGGTTATTTTTGATGACTTAGCATTTTGACAATTGAATTTTTTTATTACCAAAACCAAAAACCACCACCACCACCAAAGGCCTGGATGCAAAATCTATCCTCTGCTTCAAGAAATTTATTTCTTAAGTTTTAGCTTTGTTAGATGATTGCAGATAGTATCATCTCTCTAACAGAAATGAACCAAAAAAACCAAACTCATTGCCGTCAGGTGGATTCTGACTCATAGCGACCCTATAGGACAGAGTAGAACCACTCCATAGAGTTTCCATGGACTGCCTGGTGGATTTTGAACTGCTGACATTTGGTTAGCAGCTGTAGCCACCAGGGTTTCCCACATAAATGAAACAAGTATTATGATCACTATTATCATAAATAATTACCTTTATCAAAAAAATTATGTTTTGTTATTTCAAATTTTGATGAATGTGTCTATAAAGCTTTACCTAAATTTAGTTGTCTGTATGTTTATTGAATATGCATTTTACTGTCCCTGGATACAAATTTTTGTAATATACTACTCTACACATACCACAATATTAATTACTTTCATGAATTTAAATGCTGTCTGTATATTTATGGATCCTAAATTCATATTTCCAACCCAGACATCTCAGCTGAGCTTAAGACCCACATAACCTAATACTTACCTCATTTTTTTTATTTGAGTGTCTCACAGGCTTCACTGAACATGTCCAAACCTAAGCATTTAATTGCTTTCTTCACCAACCAAACTTACCGATCAGTCCTCTCAAGCTTAATGAATTCTAAATACCCAGTTCCTCAGGGCAGAGACTTGAGATGCCTCCTATACTTCTCCTTTTCTGAATATCCACATTCAATATATCAGAAAGTCATATAAATTCTAGGTGTTGGACATAGCTCTATCACTCCTTCTCCACTAACCACCCAAGTTGTCCAAGGTAGAGTTGTCTTTTTCCTGAGGTGCCTAGCTCTTGCTCCTCTCTAATATAGTCTCAATATAGCAACTAAAGTAATCATTTTAAAACAAATTGTATCATATCAACCTCCCTGGAGGAGGACTAAATCAAACAAAAAACCTCTTATGACTCTCCAATTTTATTATATTAACAGGTTTTAGATATTAAATTTCTTTTAAAGTATTATATGACACAAACCTTGTCTGTTTCACGTCAATCTGCTACCAGTCACATTCAATAGCTCAATCTTTTTTTAATCCCTCAAGCATATCTGATTTATTCCTACACTAGTATGTATTCTGTCTACCTAGCACTTTCTTTGCCATATCATGTCAGCTTTCAAAGTACCTATCACAGATACGTTTTCAGTTCCCTGATCCACCAATCAAAGTTAGCTCACTCCATTATACTTACACATAGCTTCCTGTTCTTTTACTTTTTGGTAATCCTAATTACGAATTAGGTGGCTGGTTAGCTCAGCTGATTTGAGCATGGTGCTAATAACACCAAGGTCATGGGTTTGTCCCTGTACAGGCCAAGAAAGGAGGTTGCTTTTTGGAGTCCTGGTGGCAAAGTAGTTAAGAGCTACAGCTGCTAACCAAAAAGTCGGTGGTTCGAATCCTCCCGCCACTCCTTGGAAAGCCTATGGGGTGGTTCTACTCTATCCTATAGGGTCACTATAAGTCAGAATTGACTTGACTTGGCAATGGGTAATTATAAATTTATTTCTGCGGTTATAATTTTAAACATTTGTATCCCCACTGTATTTTTAACTCCGTAAGTGCAAGGAGCGTGTCTGTTTTACTTGGCACTTTATCTTCAGCACATAAAGAGGTGATCAATAAATATCTGTTGAATGAATAAATAACTTTGTCACACTCTACTTTCTAGTTACCGTATTTTGATAAACTGAGAAAATCATACTTGAGTTAGGGAGAGCCTATTGGGACATTCTTCATTTAAATTCTACCTCTTTCTATTTAATATCTATGTTTTTAAATTAGAGACAATCTGAGTCTTACTTTTTATCACTAATTAACCAGAATTTTTAAAATATATGTACATATTCCCCATTGCTGTTTCACAGCCTCCTCTTATGTTAGTTAAGTTTTATTCTAAAATCACTCTCATTTTCAGCCACTGCTCTAAATTCAAGAAGCCTTGGTGGCGCAGTGGTTAAAAGCTTGGCTGCTAATCCAAAGGTGGGCAATTGGAAGCCACCAGCTGCCTCACGGGAGAAAGATATGACAGTCTGCTTCCATGAAGGTTTACAGTCTTGGAAACCCTATAGGGCAGTTATACTCGGTCTTATAGCGTTGCTATAAATCAGAATTGACTAGACATCACGGATTTTGGAGCTCTAAATTTGATTTGGGAAACAGATTTAGTCTTTTTCCCCCCCTATGTTATTTTAGTTAAAATACAAACACTTAGAAAGCTCATAAAATTTTATTTTTGTTAATATATTTGTTTTAGTCAATTATGAAGATATATATAAAGTTATACTTGTGTATATACACATGTATACACACCCAGACACACACATATATATACATTAACCAATTTCATATTAAGTAACTAGTATGAGATTATCTAGAAATTACAGGGAAGAGTACAAAATAAAAAAATCAACATCCCTACTTTCAAAAAATTGAGAAACCTGTGGGGAACTGATCACGCATATTTAAGGGAACGTTGGTGAAAATAGGAGAGTTACCGTATTTTGTGTTGAGTAGACTCCTGTGGCTTCAGAGGCATATTTGGATAAGCTAAAATTCAAAGAACCTAGACCCTGAATAGGGTTCTACATTTTTTTTTTTGCATTTGTTTCTTTGTCTTTCCGTTTTCACTCTTTTGTTGTTATTGTTGGGCGTCATCAAGTCGGTTCCGACTCATAGCGACTCTATATACAGCAGAACAATATGCTGCCGAGTTCTGCGCCATCCTCACAATCCTTGCTATGTTTGAGCCCATTGTTGCAGCCATGGTGTCAATTCATCTCGTTGAGGGTCTTTCTCTTTTTTGCTAACCTTCTACTTTACCAGCTGCTAACCAAAGGGTTGGAACCCTGGTGGTGCAGTGGTTAAGGTCTGGCTGCTAACCAAAAAGTCAGCAGTTCGAATTCACCAGCCACTCCTTGGAGACCCTGTGGGGCAGTTCTAGTCTGTCCTTTAGGGTTGCCGTGAGGTAGAATTGACAAAGGCAACAGGTTTGGTTTTTGTTTTCCATTTTACCAAGCATGCTGTCCTTCTCCAGAGACTGGTCCATCCTTATAATATGTCCACAGTAAGTGAGATGAAGTCTTGCCATCCTAGCCTCCTAGCAACATTCTAACTTTATTTTTTCCAAGATAGATTTGTTCATTTTTCTGACAGTCCATGTATATTCAATATCCTTCACAAACACCATAATTCAAATGCATCAATTCTTCTTCAGTCTTCTTTATTCATTGTTCAGCTTTCCCATGCATGCAAGGTGATTGAAAATATCATGGCTTGGGTCAGGTGCACTTTTTAACACATTGAAGAGGTCTTTTGCCACAGATTTGCCCAATGCAGTTTGTCATTTGGTTTCTTGACTGCTGCTTCCATGGGCATTGATGGTGGTTTGAAGTAAAATGAAATCCTTGACAACTTCAGTCTTTTCTCTGTTTATCATGATGTTGCTTATTGGCCCATTCATAAGGATTTTTCTTTTCTTTATGTTGAAGTGTAATCTATACTGATCTTTAGGATGGTGAATATGCTTTAAAAATGAATGCATGAAAAAATTTCTAAAATATTATAGAGCAATGCTATATGCAAGAAAATGCCAAGTTTTATGATATAGATAGATACGTCTAACAGCGGAGCTGGAGAAAGTGCTACAAGGGTACATAGGATCAAAAGCACAAAGCTGAAAACAAAGAATTCAGTTGCTTAAGATTAAAAGTCTCATATATTTGTTCTTAACAAATCATCCTTGTCTTGGCAGTCTCAGTATAGATGACTTAATGGAAAAAAGAGAAAATCTGACTTATCATCCTATCTTTCAACAATTCTTTATCTGAACTGTTATTGTAGAAAAGAGTTTGCTTTTACTTTACATATCCAGCTCAGTACAGGATCAAGTTTTGGTCTCTGGGTCATCTGTCTTAGATAAAATGCGAGCCAACACAAAGATATTCCATGGGTAACATTATTAATGTTATTCTCCTGTCTCAAACTATAAACTCTCAAATTCTCTCTACTAAATAATTTCCTTTTTTTTTTCTAGAACAAGACCCAAAAACCAAATTCATTGCCATCGAGTCAATTCTGACTTGCAGTGACCCTATAAGACAGAGTAGAACTGTCCCATAGAGTTTCCAAGGAGCAGCTGGTGATTCGAACTGCCAACCTTTTGGTTAGCAGCCTAGCTCTTAACCACTGGGCCCCCAGGGCTCCAGTTTTCTAGGACAGGTAACTACTAAATATTTTAAAGAGTTATTCACATAAAACTGATATATAGGCAATCCATTTGACTACTTCTGAAATGAGGATGAGGAAACTTTATTTGCCCTAGGTGAAGGTGATAAGGGTGTTAGGAAAACATCTCATCTACACAGCCAATATACCCAGTCTGTTCCTTGGCACTAGGAGAAAAATGCCCAAGATTCCGCAATAACTCACAGCTAAGCATACTAAAACTTTATACTTTTCAGCTCTTAAATTTTCTTTAAGGAGAGAAGCATTAATTCCAAAAAAATGTGGTGTACTGAATGTCCTAAAAATATTTTAGCACAGTGGTCAAATCTCATGCTAAAATATGACATTTCCAAGATTTACCAGATTTCACCTGGTAAAATCTCTAAGGGTGAATAACAACAACAACAACAGCAAAAGAATTTTGCACATAAAGAAATTACTAGCACCTTAAGAGTCACATGCATTCATAGATAGTCGATTTTCAGTGTCATCAATAAGAAATTGGATTCAATTTTTCTTTTCTTTTATTATTATTTTTTAATACTCATCCGGGGGCTCAGGAAGAACTATTTTACTGGACACTATGTGTTTCCATAAAGAATCGAGCCATTTATCTTTTTAAAAAAAAAAAAAAACTGGAGCAGTGACAATTGTTTAAAATCCAATCTATAGACCAGTTTCACACTAGGGAAGATCTAAATCTTCTCAGTTGTAATCTCATAAAACTGCTGCACCTCTTTCAAGGTAATTAAGCTCAAATCACAAAAAGATTTGTCCACAGGGCTCAAGGGAGCTGGTAATAAGATATTCAGCCTTTTATCTCCATCCAGTTGGTGTGAAAGTGTCTTGAGCCGATAATAGATAAAACTAGCAACCATATGCCAATTGATTCAGGATTCCTGTGAGCCAAGTTCATGATGCCTACCCTTCACTTATAACTGGCTTCTAATTTGTCACTTGAAGTGTAGAATCGTGCTATTAAATACTTCTCTATTTTTCTACTTTTAACATTTGATGTCTTTTAAATTAAAATTTATGTTTCTCCTTACTATTAACCTTTAAGGTCATCAGATGTTATGATGCCCGATGACTTCATAGACCAGGACGCAAGAACACATAAACGATTGTTGACTGAACAGTTGATCTAAAAGTGAAGGAGGATGCTTTTCTTAGCCACCTGATATGGTCAGTTGGGTATGAAAGCTTTTTAGGCAAACAATACCAACACTAAACTTTTCTTTTTCCAGTTGGAAGATAGTGAAGAGAAAAAAGGAGGTGCAGGGAGAAAAGGAACTTATATTCCTTCACCTCCTACCACATACATAGCAGGCACTTTATAAGATGTCTTAATAAGATTTCACTTCATTCTCACAACTTCTAATAAAGACATTATTATTTTCATTTTAGAAATCAATGAACTAAAGTTCAGAGTGGTGGAAATTTAGTCCTCTCATTACTAGTAATAATTTTATCGTGTAGAGTTCGTTGATTCGTTTTATAATTTCTAAAACTGGAATGATTAGATATTTGAAAAATTTATTGAAAGTTTGATTACGCCAGTAGGAGAAATGTACTTTAATACCTAAAATACATAAAAGAACAAGAATGATTTCTTTCGCACAATTTTTTTTTTTTGACATTTCAATTTATGTCAAAATGGTATATCTTTACTGATTTTTTCCTTATTATTATTCAGGCTTATTATGAAAAAAACCATTCAAATAATATGGAGGTAGGTAAAGAAGAGGGCAAAATTACATCCATATTTACACAAGATATATTGTTGTTATTGTTAGGTGCCGCCGAGTCGATTCCAACTCACAGCAACCCTGTGTACAACAGAATGAAACACTGCCTGGTCCTGTGCCATCCTCACCATCATTGTTGCAACCACTGTGTCAGTCCATCTCATGGAGGGTCTTCCTCTTTTTTACTGACCCTCTACTTTACCAAGCATGCTGTCCTTGTCCAGGGACTGATCCCTCCTGATAACATGTCCAAAGTAGGAGAGATGAAGTCTCATCATCCTTGCTTCTAAGGAGCATTCTGGCTGTACTTCTTCCAATGAATGAACAGATTTGTTCATTCTTTTGGCATTCCACAGTATCGTCAATCTATAACTACTTTTAACAGTCTAGTGTTACCCTTCTAGACAATTTAATGTATATTGGCATATCGTAGATGTGTTTTTATAAGGTTTTTTTCAACAAATTTAACAATTTATTAGTGACATCTCTCCATATTAATATAAATAAATATCCTTTATCCTTTTTAATAGCTATATACTAATCCTTGGTATGTAAAGTCAATTTATTAGCTAATCTCTAATTAGTGGATGCTTAAGTTTATCTGATTGTTTTTATTATTATAAGTAAAACTGTAGTAAAATCCTTGCAAATACTCTTCCACATTTATCTGATAGTTTTCTTAGAATAACTTGCCAAAATTGGAATTACTGGGTCAAAACCTATAAATATTTACAGATTCAATACTCACTCATCCACCTATTCATTCATTCAGCAAATATTGAATATGTCCCATATAAAATTTAGGTGTTTGGAATGTAACAGTCAGCCAAGCCGATTAAAATATGCCTGCCTTCATGGAGTTTACATTTTAGTGAGAATATAAACGAGATTATAAAAAATGATAAATGAGTATATTATATAATATGCTTAATGATTTTAAGTTCTATTGGCAAAAAATAAATAAATAGACCAAAGGAAGAACAATTGGGAGTTGGAGGAGTACAATTTTAAACAGGGTGGTCAGGGTAGGACTCACTGAGAAAATGTCATTGTGGAAGGTTTT
Source organism: Dugong dugon (assembly GCA_030035585.1). Classification (NCBI taxonomy): domain Eukaryota; kingdom Metazoa; phylum Chordata; class Mammalia; order Sirenia; family Dugongidae; genus Dugong; species Dugong dugon. The sequence goes on from CM057467.1 coordinate 112,130,423, forward strand.
ATCAATTTACATCCCTACTAATAGCTTATGAGAATGCCTATATCCCCAAATCTTTGTCAACATAGGGTGTTATCAATCTTTTCAAACGTACATGACATGAATGAAACCTCACTCCTTCTAAGATGTAAATTTGTGTACTTAAGAGAATGCTGATCTTTTTTTGAATGTATTTAGAGTCATTTATATTCTGAAAATTTATAATCCTTAGAATTAATTCATTTTTATTTTGTGTTTTTTATCTTTCATGGCTGCTGATATTTAAGCTTTCTTTATATATATAGTAAGGAGCCCTGGTGGTGTGGTGGTTAAGAGCTCAGCTGTTAACCAAAAGGCCGGCAGTTCGAATCCCCACTAGCAGCTACTTAGAAATCCTCTGGGGCAGTCCTACTCTGTCCTACAGGGTTGCTATGAGTCGGAATCAACTTGATGGCAACGGGTTTGGTTATATAGTAAGGATATTATCTTTTTATTTATTTTAATATATGTTAACACTTTCCCTGTTTGTTATTTAATCTTTGATCAGACTCTACCTGTGCCTGGATCCTCAGAAATTACCTTGCCTATCTTGTCCAAATCTCTCATTCTTTCAAGAAGGAGAAAATATTATCTCCACTGGCATATCTGCCCTGATTACTCTTACCTTATCTCAGCACTACTCAAGTTCTAGATTATATAATTCATGTATTGTTTTCTAATTTGTTTATACGCATCCATATATTGTTTTCTAATTTGTTTATATGCACTTTGTCTTAGGTTTTTAACCCGATGGCCGGCTCTATGTTCCCAAATTTCCCTGAATTGATCAAACAATGGGTGCTCAAAGCAATGGCTATTAAGAGACATGGCTTAAAACAAGAATGGAAACAGCCTTAAACTGATGCAGCTCACCCTGATTCATGTCCTAGGTGTCATCTCCAGCCCAGTATGAAACAGTGCAGCCTGGTTCATAGAGATCCACAACTAGAAATGTATTCTATACCCTGATGCCCATACTCTAAGATTCTTCACACTTGCCTGTCTTAAGTTTTCAGGACAGCACAGAGTCAGGGGTGGGCAAACTCCTTTGACCTCCTGCCTCCTTTGGCCAAATTCAAATTGCACTGTCTTAGTCTGGGTTCTCTAGAGAAGCAAAACCAGTAAAACATATATATACTTAGAGAGAGAGATTTATATCAAGGAAACAGCTCACCTGATTGTAGAGGCTGGAATGTCCCACGTCCGTGGATCAGGATAGAGGCTGCTCCTGATTCACCTGGCTGCAGGGGCTGGTGAACCCAAGATCGGCAGGTCAGAGAGCAGGGCTGTTGCTCACAGGCTGTGAAGATGGAAAAATCCCAAGATTGGCAGGTAAGCTGCTACCTCAGGTCCCAAGAACCAGAGGTTAGATGAACGGGAGCCACTGCAGGATCCAGAGCAAGCCAAAAGCCTTAGCAAGGCAAGCAGAAAGGAAGTAGGTGGCAGAGGGCAGAGAGATAAAGACTGAGGGGGCGGTGAGCTGCCACAGGTCCTGCCCCTGCTGGTACCACTCAACAGATTCTATCATGGGGGTGGTTACATATAAAGTTTCAACAGGGAAGCGATTACAACATTGTACAACTGCCAAAAACACTGAGAATTATGGCCCAGCCAAATTGACACAAAATCTTAACCATCACATGCACTTACAATGGGGTCTGATGGTGAAATTAGGCTCATCTTCATAATTAAATTCCAGTGTAAAGTAGGAAGATTGGGAATGAGAAAACAAAAGTTTATTCAAAGGTGCTCAGAGCATGGAAATAAGCATCTTTGGGATTCCTGGAGTTTTATATGCAACCCATTCACATAGTTTTGCCTATGATGGAAAGAGTCCTCAGAACTGGATAGAAGGTTGTGTTTCTAATGACTCAACATCATCCTGTTGTTGCTGTTAGCTGCCATCAAGTCAGTCCCAATTCATGGAGACCCCACGCACAACAGAATGAAATTCTGCCCTACCCATGTGGTTGCAAATTGGAGTGTTGCGATCAACAGGATTTTCATTGGCTGATTTTTTGGAAGTAGATGAACAGGCCTTTCTTTCTAGTCCTTCTTAATCTGGAAGTTCTGTTGAAAATTGTTCAGCGTTATAACAACATGCAAGACTCCACTGACAGGTGGGTGGTGGCTTCACTTGTTATGCATTGGCCAGGAATCAAACCTAGGTCTCCTGCATGGAAGGTGATAATTCTGCACTGAACCACCCATACCCCAATGCCATCCTAAATGAAGTTAATAAGGCTTGTGGGCAATATGGGTTCATACTAAGCTTAAGAAGCTAAATTGGCAGGTAGCTTTACATCCTCAGTCAAGGAAATATGCAGGCAGTGACATGCTAAAATATCTTTAGCATAAAATTAATAGTCTCTATGAAATTTTTAATTGGATAGTGGGAGATTAATATACCAAAGTATCGAATTATTTGAACGTGTCTACTAACTCCCATGTCATGTGCAATCCTTTCTGAGTTCTGGACTGCTGATGCCTTGGAAGTATTTACTTCTCAAGCAGGGTTACTTATTATGTCATGACTGTGCCTCAGTATTTCCTGGATGCTGCTGTCTCATAGTTTCTGTCATTCCTAGATACCTAACCCACACTATCTCAAACTTCAGTAACCAGAGGAGCCTCAAACACTGCGTTGCCTTCCTTTCCCTCTGCGGCATTGTGTTATCCTAGAGCCTAGATACATTATGTCCGTTTGTCTACCTAGACATTCATCCATCCCTTCAGAGTCATTTACTGAGAGACTTCCTATGAACCAAGCACTATGTGGAGACTGAGGCTACAGCATTTATTCAGAGAAGATCATTTCTCTAGAGATTTCACTATCTAGTGAAGGAGACAGGCACATAAATATCAAATTACAGGTCATTATGGGAAGTCCTATAGTGAAGTCATATAAGGAGAGCTCTAGGAGCACAGAGGGCCAGGGGAATGGAATAATCTCTGGAGGTGATTCTGGAAACAAATAGAGAACTCTGATGATAGCACGGTGATAGCATGGGCTAAACCATCACTTCTCAGCTCCACTGTTCAAAAAGTCTATCTTTTCACCTATTTATACACTCTTATTTTCCTTGACAGTTATCTTATAGGACCTTTTTTGGTTGTTACCTTACTTTACATCCTCTGGTTTTTCAATCTTCTTGTCTTATTGCTTCAAATTAATGGCCAGGATATGACTTTCCAAGACTAATTTTGCTCCTTTGTTCACTAGTTTGTCAATATGTAGCCTTAACCTACATTTATACAAGCCTGACTTAATTTTCTTTCCCCAGTGCTAAAATGGCAGATATATTTAAAACGCTCATCCCGGAAAAAATGGGCTTGTGCTCTGCTACCTCCACCTCTCTCTTTAAAACACAGCTGGCATTCTATTAATAAACCTAAGCATTATTTTAGTTGCTTTCCTGAGCATAGACACTGACAAATCTCATGTTCACATTTGGTGCTGAAGCATTCTGCATTCTCATAGTGCAAAAATTCAGGAGAAAAAATTAATATTCTCCTTCATTTCCAGCTTTAATAAACAACTGTATTTTTCAACTCAAAAAGTATTTGCTAGTTTACTTTGAAAATAAAAAATAAATAAAAATAAAATGAAAAATAAATCAAAGTATCAGGATATTACCCAAATCCAGAATCATCATCCAAACCATATTAATTTGAAATTTTACAAAATGTTTGCTAATGTGTGTTTTTTTTAACGTTTACATCACGGTTTTTTATCTCAAAAGATACTGTTTTACCAAATCTAAACAAGTGGTTAATGGTGGTTTATATACCTGTCAGATTAAGGAGAGGTGAAAGTTTCTTCTTGAAATCACTGTATTTATTTGTAAGGTGATGCCTGCTATACATCCTACACAATAAAGAATTTTAAACATAAATGTGTTAAACTCCATAGTCTAATCTTTGTTCAATTGTTCCAAACAAGTAAGCACATCTCAGGACTTGAGTTACTGTAGATCTGACCTGCTAAGGACTTACAGTTATAGAGAGATGTTGTTATTAGTTGCCACTGAGTTGATTTCAACTCATGGTGACCTCCCATGTGCAGAGTAGAACTGCAATCTATAGGGTTTTCAAAACTATGACCTTTCGAAATCAGTTTGCCAGGCCTTGTTTTCAAGACACCTCTGGGTGGGCTTGAACTGCCAAACTTTAGGTTAGTAGTCTAGAACATAACCATTTGCACCACCCAGGAATGCCTTTTAGAGTACAAGGAACCCATTTGTGTCTAACAAATTAGTATATGAAATATCTGATGCTTTTGAGAATGTACTAAATTGGACACCATCTATTGCTATAATAAGTTGCTCAAGAAAACGTCTACAGAACTCCAGCAGAATGCAGCAAGGAATACTTTTTTTCTTTTTTTTTTTGCACACAGACTACCAGCTATCTGGGCTGCTTTACTGGTAATGGCTTGTCTTGTTCAGGCAGCTGTAAGTCAAATAGGCAGTTCTGATGAGTTAGCCTAGGTTCTCTACATGTTTGATGTTGGCTGGCCCTAAGCTGATCCATGATGGACTTGATGGGGGCAGCTGAGACACCACATGGTCTCTCATTTTATAGCAACCAAGCCTGAGGTTGTTATCATGGTGGAGACAAGATCCTAAGAGAGAGGTCAGAGGTGACCAAGGCCTCTTGAGATCTAGTTTCAGAACAAACACACTAACATTTCTTCTACATGCTCTTGGTCATAGCAAGTCATAAGATAGGCCTGATTTCAGACTTTTCCTCTTCATGGGAGGATGCAAAGGTCCATTGCGGGAAGCATCAAGTTTGGAGAATTGGGGTTATTTCTGAATCTACCACCAATACTACATTTCCGGTGAGATCTTACATTTAAAAAAAAAACTCTTGAGTGAGAGTAATTTTACCAAATTGTGTGAACTACCTTAAAAATTGTTTATAATTGTTGATCAATTTATATATTTTCTGTGAATATAAACTAATAAAATTATAGAACAACCGATAATATATTTTACGTGAAAAATGTGTTATCTCACAACTTCTTGTGTTATTAAAAAGATCAAATAATCAACAATGCAAAACTGGTTAATCTAATTATACCCACTCTAGAGTATCATGTAGTTTTCAGAATAATGATAAAATATATAGCTCAACGTAGAAAACATATTTATAACTGTAAACTAATAGTCACAATTGAATATGGAGTGTCATACACAATGTAGTACAATGTCTCATCCTTCCCTTTATAATTATTATTTAAATAGATTGACAGGAAATTTTTAATGTACAGATACCTCAGCCTTTTTTTCAACTTCTTCCTACAACTGTCAGTAAATTCCTATCTTATTTTCTTTCTCTTTCTAAGAATGAAAATTTATTTCTAATATAGAAAAGATATAGAGGAATTTCATAGCAGAGCATCCAATTTTTATAAATACAATTATCCAAAAAGTCCAAAACCTATACATAGAAAAACTGACTAATAACTTTGTCAGAATATGTATAATTGCTTGTGAAAAAAATTAATTTTTATCTATTCAAATGATCTATTTTGAATGATTTTTTTTCCTAATACATATGTATAATATTTGTTCCCTAATCAAGTGGTGCCTTTACATAAAGCTCTAGCATGTGCATATTTCTATGATACTCACACAGGAAAAAAAGATAATAATAATAAGGGCAAAAAGGGGAACACGTATTGCACCGTGAAAAGTTTTGAAATTAGGAAAGTTGACATGAGGGTAGGATTCGAGAAAAGCTACTGGCATTTTAACACTGGAAATTATGGAAAAGAGGAAGTAATGATGAAATGCAGCAAGAACATCACTGACAGTAGTGCCAAGGGAAAGGAGTGCTAGAATACCAGGTATAAAAATTCCCAGATGTTTGGATCAGGGTGATTTACTAGACTTCTATAACTTCTTAAGATTATCTAATTCGTATTAATTCAACCACATTCTTGAACTGAATTTAATTTATAAAGAATGTTTCCATGTGTCAAATAGAGTAAGTAGACTAGCCAGTATAAATACTTTAGTTCTGGTCTAATGATCTTTAAAATGGTGAGAGTCCCTGGTTGGGACAAAAGGTTAAGCACTTGGCTGCTAGCTAAAAGGTAGGAGGTTCGAGTCCACCCAGAGGCTCCTTGGAGAAAGGCCTGGTGATCTGCTTCTGAAAAATCAGCCATTGAAAACCCTATGGAGCACAGTTTTACCATGACACACATGAGGTTTTCATGAATCAGAATTGACTCTATGGCAACTGTATTTTTTTTTTAATAGTGTCATTGGCATTGAGTTATAAAATTGTCTCGTGAGTTTGAATATATGAAGATATTCTGATTAATGCTGCAGAATATGGCCATAGAGGCTCTGGACCTGTGGGACTGAGGACCTGTATCAGTAACATGTCAGCTCCAGGTTATATCAGAACACAACTACACTAACACCTCATAAACACAGAGGTCAGAGTTGAATGGGTATCACTAGATATAACAGTGGCACATTCCTTAAAAATTGACAAAACTGTGTTTTTGTTTCTAAATGTGTGTCTGCGTTCTATCATGTTTCAGGCTATTTAACACAGTTTTCTAACTCCCTATGGTAAGTACAGTGATGTATTTTTATTGCACCACTTCCTCTTCATGAGAATTTAGGAGGATTTCTTCTCCTAGCCTCCGTTGCAGTCACATTGGAGGTATGTGGCTGAATTCTGGCCAATGGAAAGTGAGTAGATGCAATGTAAGCCAAGTCTTTCTTAGTCCTAAACCTTAAAACATCTTGTCTAAGCCTCCAATTCTCTCTCTCTTACACAGCATCCTTGAAGTCCACGTGTTCCAGATGCCATAACAATAAGATGGAGAAGAGCTGTCTGACCCATATGAGACCTGAGTGAATAAGAAATGAGCCTTTATTACATTCAGTGACTGAGATATTGGGCAGTATTTCTACAGCAGCATAGCTAGCATTGCTTTATTAATACTCACCCTGCATCAGCTGAGTTGTCCACAGTAGCGTGTAACAGAAAACACAGAATTCAAATTGGTTTAGACAATACGGAAATGCATGCTATCACATAACCGAAAAAACCGAATCAAACCTGTAGCCATGGAGCCGATTCCAACTCACAGAGACCCTATAGGACAAAATAGAACTGTCCCATAGGGTTTCCAAGGAGTGCCTGGGGATTCAAACTACTGACCTTTTGGATAAGCAGCCATGCTCTTATCCACTGACCACCAGGACTCCTATCACGTAACAGGAGGAACACAATTGGGCAGGTTCTAGGACTAGCTGATTATGTGCCTCAGTGATATCACCAAAGACTTACATTTTTAAAACATCTCTACTCTATCTTCCTCAGTGTTTCAGCTTTTCTCTCATGCTGGTTTCCCTCATGATCATAAGATGACTACAGCAGATCCCAACTTCATAGGGAGATCAGCAACCTGCAGAGACAAAAGGGCTATCTCTTCCAGTGTCTTCTTTTTAGAAGTGAGGATGTCATTTCCCAAAAGACCTCCGCAATCCCTCCTCATGTCTCATTGGCCAGAACTGAGTTACACATGCCTAACCCTACCATCATGGGTAAGTGGATTGGGAACACAATGATTACCTTAGATCAATAAGGATTTCCACCTGGGACTAAATATAAGTCTCCTTTGCCTAATGTGGAGAAGAGGTGTATATTTGAATCAAACTGAGGCTCTGCCAACACTGTGTTCCAAACTCAAAGTCATTGGGACAGTAAATTTTGATATTATGCCACAGCCCTGGGCCTATGAAAAGGTTACTACGTAAGTTGTCTAACCTGAAGCGTTCTGAACGGTACTCCCACTATTACTCCAGGGGTGAACAGTATAGAAGTAACTGCCAGAATTGTATTGCTACATTGTATAACACAGGCGAGGTAGAACATGTGCGTCCTAAAGCTTGAGCCATACTCTAACTTTTAAAAAGTTTCTTTTTTAATTTAATTTTATTATTTATTTTTATTTTTATTATACTTTAGCTGAAGGTTTACAGAGCAAACTAGCAAACTAGCTTCTCAATTAATATACATATTGTTTTGTGACATTGGTTGCCAACCCCACAACATGTCAACACTCTCCCTTTCTCGACCTTTGGTTCCCCATTACCAGCTTTCCTGTCCCCTCCTGACTTCTCGTCCTTGCGCCGGGCTGGTGTGCCCATTTAGTCTTGTTTTGTTTTACGGGCCTGTCTGAACTTTGGCTGAAGAGTGAACCTCAGGAGTGACTTCGTTACTGAGCAGAAAGCATGTCCGGGGGCCATACTCTTAGGGTTTCTCCAGTCTCTGTCAGAACAGTAAGTCTGATCTTTTTTTATTTTTTTTTGGGTTATAATTTTGTTCTACATTTTTCTCCAGCTCTGTCTGGGACCCTCTATTATGATCCCTGTCAGATCTGTCTGTGGTGGTAGCCAAGCACCATCTAGTTGTGGTGGACTCTGTCTGTTGGAGGCTATGGTAGTTGCGGTCCATTAGTCCTCTGGATTAATCCTTCCCTTGTGTCTTTGGTTTTCTTCATTCTCCCTCACTCCAGAGAGGGTGAGACAAGTGGAGTATCTTAGATGGCTGCTCATGAGTTTTTAAGACCTCAGACACTACTCACCAAAGTAGAATGTAGAACATTTTCTTCATAAACTATATTATGTCAGTTGAGCTAGATATTTCTCTAGACCATGGTACACACAGCCCTCAGCCCAGTTACTATTTGGTCCCTCAGGGAGTTTGAATGTGTTTATGGAGCTTCCATGACCTTGCCTTGGACACCTTGTGCTGTTTTCCCCAGTATTGTGTACTGTCTTACCCTTCACCAAAATTACTACTTATCTATTTTTTTTTTTTTTTTGTTACCACAAACTGTTAGTGGTTTCTCTCTACAGTAAATAGCAGACAAGACTAGTCCTTTGATTAAATCCTCCAAAGGGAAATAAAAAGTAATAGGATGATTTGTGAAATGCCTCACTAGGAATTAAATGCAAAGAAAGGGCACCAATTTCAGTATTACACAACAGTAAGCTATGTTTCATAACACATGTCGCTTGCCTACATCCTTTTGGTGGGAAATGGAAACAGAGATGAGAAAGAGATGGGAAAAATAACCAAAAAAACACACAAAAAAACCCACTGTCATTGAGTTGATTCTGACTCGTAGCAACCCTATAGGACAGAATAAAACTGCTCCATAGGGTTTCCAAGGCTGTTATCTTTATGAAAGCAGGCTGCCACATCTTTCTTCAAGGTAGCAGCTGGTAGGTTCGAACTGCTGACCTTTCGGTTAGCTGCCAAGCAGTTTAACTGCTGTACCACCAAGGCTCCTATGAGAAAAATAAAGGAACTCCTTAATGACAAAATGCCATCTCACTTCATAAAATTAATTCTTTCATTGCATGTCAACCTAGAGCCACATTATCGCTGCTCAAAAAGATTAACCCAATTTACACTAATTAACCCAAGGCAAAGTCAGCTTTTTGTATGCTTGAAAGAAGCAGATAGGATGCCAGACATCAAGATTAGAGAGAGTCACTGTAATTTTTTTTTTTGAACTGGCTAAACATTAAAACAGCAATAAAACATAACCTATTTTGTTGTTGAGAGTATTCAAAATGCCATTTTATACACACGGAGAGTATAGAAATTAGAGTCCAGAACCTTGACTTTACCTGGATAGCATTTTATAGGATGCTTGGGGCAAAATGGGAAGCATTGACATGGTTGGAAAGTTACAATTCTGAGTTAAAAAAAAATCTGTTAATTATTACTTTTGTGACCTTGGGAAATTTCCTTAAATTTTATTAGCTTCAGTTCTTTGTCTATAAAGGAAGAACAATGAATATATTCCCATAAACTTCACAGAGTTGTGTTAGTCAAGTAAAAATCACCCCCAAGGTCAGAAAAAAAGAGGTGATACACATTATAACTGACGTAGTATACTGATAAAACGTTTATGGTCTCAAAATTACTGCTTGTTCATTCAGATATTATACATACTTATTCAGCATTTAGCAGTTTAAAAGCCATATTTTCTTGTTACCATTCAGGTCCACAGTCATGGAGGACCATTTTCTATACACAAGGTAGTCAAGAAAGGATTGAAGTCATAGAAGCTTTCATTTTATCATGATGCCTTTGGCAAAGGGCTACTATTTCCCTTTCCTTTTTAATGAACTTTGTTCCTTAACCTTCAAAATGAAGAGCATCCTCTTTTGGTTTCATAAGTGTTTGCAAACTTGCACAATTCTATGCATCCACATTGTTGTAGGTTTCTGATGAGACTGGAAGCAATACTGGAAAGTGATGAACTTGTCCTCCAGTAATACCAGGGCTCTCTGTGTCTCCTGAGCCTGGCCCTGCACATTCTGAAGTCACATTTCACTAGTCATACACTAAACTCACAGTCATACTCCTTATGGTTTGAATTGTGTCCCTCCAAAAGACGTGTTCAAATCTTAACCCCTGTACCTGTGGATGTGATCTTGTTTGCAAATAGGGCTTTTCTTTCTTTATGATGAGGTATTTCCAGGGTAGGGTGAGTCTTAGACCTAATCACTTCTGAAGTATAAAAAGATCAGAATAGACCCAGAGACATACATGGGGGAAGAAAGAAACCACATGAGGATCACCTACAATTCAAGGAACAACAAGGAACCAAGGAATACCCAGGGCTACTAACAGGGAAGAAATCAACATGGTTGAGACCTTAATTTGGACATTTTGTCTCCAGAAGTGTGAGAAAATAAATTTCTGTTCTTTCAAGCCATTCACTTGAGGTGTTTGCATTACAACAGCACTAAATAACAAAGATAATCCTCCATCAATAACACATACATAATACCATACTTGGCACATAAAGCTAGTATCTAGCTAAAGAAAAATAAGTTATGAATGATATACAATGGACTATGTTAGTTCAACTTAGAGTGTGGTCCTCTGACCAACAGCATTGTCATTACAGGAAGCTTGTTTAATACTTATGTGCATGGGTTCAATCCAGACATAACAGAACATGTAGGAGTTGGGTCTAAGCATCTGTATTTTAACAAGATATCCAGGTGATTTGTACACTGATTATTGTTTGAGAAGCACTGGTCTAGACAAAGTTTTGAGATGCAAATAACATTTAAAAATATTATTTTCAAAAACTAAATGCATAATGCCATTTATAGGGAGTATTATAATGAAATATATAAATAAACACAAGTGGATGGCCAGTATACACCATATAAAGATAATTAATACTTCAACTTATTTTTATATTTCACAAAATTAAATGGTCACTTATGACATGTTAGTGGCATTAGTGAGTGTCCATTGGGTATACAGTAATAAATTAGAAATTTAGCATATATCTGTAAGACATAGGATCCCTCTCTTAAAATATCTTAGGACAAAAGATGAGTGTGCCAAAAATATGATTATTGCCCTTAAAAAAACAAAGGTGAGTAGAGAGCAATTACGCTGATTGCTTGGATGGCTACAGTTGATATTAGGAAAATCTTCCAGAAGAAAGCATGCCCTGGACTCTTCTTAGAGTAAATGTATTGTATCACAAAGAAAGAAAATTAACTCACTGAATATAACCAACAACTTAGAAAAAGTTTAAGAGAAGAGAGAAAACCACATTTGGGAAACCATAAGGCAGAAACATTGACCAGAAGGGAAAATGTAGACTGAGATACAGAGAAAATTGAGAACAAAAAAAGAAGAAAAAACAGTGAGAGATCAAGAGTGGATGGAGACAGCCAGGTGTAGAAAAACAGAGTAAAAAGATCAATAACCAACCTGTGTGATGAGGAGAGGCATTTAGCTGAGGCTATGTGAATTCATAAGGATGAAGACTCCAGTGTGAGGGATTCAGAATTGCGTGAACAGTAACACTCAGGTGGGCTGGATGTGAACGCTTTCACGTGCCTTTATTTTTCCCTTTTGTAGCTACAGTCAAAACTAGGAAGAGAATTGAGTCTGGAACTCTATACTAATGGTATTTTTGTCCTGGTGTGTAGGAAGTGTTGGAAATAATAAAGTTATTCTGAAGATACCATTCCTTGGCTTTCTATGGAAGAAGTGTACTTCCACTGTATGATGACAAAATCTACCAAGGATAATTCAGTCAGAAAGGACACGGTCTTGGAATTGTCATAAGTAACGTGGTGTAAACAGTTAATGGCTAGGCTGCTAACCCTGCTAACCGACAGGTTGGAGGTTCAGTTCCATCCAGAGGCACTTTGGAACAAAAGCCTGATGGTCTACTTCTGAAAAATCAGTCCCTGGAAACCCTGCAGAATGAAGTTCTACTCTGACATACATGGAGACATCAATGAGTCAGAATCGACTGGATGGCAAGTAGAAAAAAAGAAAAATCCTGTTATTATGAGAACCCCCTCCCACATTTTTTTTTCAAAATCCACAAGGAATCACATTTGAAGAATTTTATTACTTTGACAAGCTTCATTATAAAGCAGGTTTCTTTCTTTCACAGAACTATATCAAAATACATGAAAGCTACACAAGGAGGAAGAAACTGTTTAGTTTTCATTTGCTGCAACCACAATCTGCTATCATCTTTACATGGACACATTTATGTGCATGTGAGTTTTAGAAACAAGCTCTCAGGCTGCACCAATTTTTAGTGACAATCCACCAAGTAGCGACAATCATTGCTATTTTAATAACTGTACTCATTTCAAAGAAACCAGAGTAATGCAACTCCCTGCAAAAGCCTTGAAACTGACTAAGCCCTCAGGGGATCAACATTTCTAAGGGAAAGAGGTTCACAGTTTACCAGGCTATTTATAAGCATACTGAAAAGAAAAGATTAAAAGCAACATTGTAAAAGTCTCCCTAAATTTTATGCCTGCCAACTCTTTACTGATACTATAAAAAATAAATAAATGAGTGTAAACCGAGAAGATATAACCTACTCATACCTCTATTGAACTAAGACAGAGCAATCCAAAAGTCTCTGTTGCTCTGGCAACCTTGGAGGCCATCTGATGGAGAAGGTCATCCTCCAGATGTGACTCGATGGCAATGGGTTTGGTGTCATTTTGGTGAAGGCTCTGTTTATTTACTCCTCTAACTGGCCATCTCTACGAAGCCTTTCCAAATCAAGCTACACTGTAGATCAATTCTACATTGATGACCACCCTGCTCATAAATGCCACCATTATATTCTTGAGTAGGAGACCACTGGCAGTACGAAGGGTTAGTCCACAGACTAGTCTGCACACATTGGGTAATCAGGAATCGGAATCAACTTGACAGCAACGGGTTTGATTTTGGTTTTTATATTCTTAAATTATTGGTGTTAAGTGCCATCAAGTCAATTTCAGCTCATAAGGACTCCATGTGACAGAGTAGAACTGCCCCCATAGGGTTTTCTTGGCTGTAATCTTCAAGGAAGCAGATTGCAGGTCTTTCTCCTGCAGAGCTGTTGGGTAGGTTTGAACCACCAACCTTTCGATTAGTAGTTGAGAGCTTAACCGTTGTGCCACCAGGGCTGCTTATATTCTTAAGTAGCATGTATAAACCCAGATGTAGGCTGACACTCCCAACTAGATCATACAGTCTTAAAGAGGCTTCCTTTGCAGCTCACCTAGGACCCAGCACAGTGTTTTGTGCACAGAAGGTGTTAAATATTTCATGTCAAGCCTGAGTCATCCTGCTTAATGAATTTACCAGGGATTCCATATTTGTCACAAAAGACATTTGACTCAGCCAGTACTGTAACCACATATAATTTGTTTAGGAGCTAAGTATTTTTATAATGGTTGTTGAGTATAATGAATCCAGGCAGAATTCAAAGCCCATATTTTGTATGCGCTATGAACCTTTTTCAAGTGAGGCCTGTGCTTTTTATATTCAACATTTCCAAAAAGATCACTGTGCAGGAAACTCTTTAGGTTTGAGGAAAAATGTGATAAAAGACACCAAATTTGTAAGACTGACATCTCTTACCCTGATCTTCAAAATCAGTGGATTTAATTTGGAAGTAGATGGGGTACGGGTACACTGATCAAGATTGCCCAGGCTTGGAATCTAGAAGGTCTGCTGAAGAAGTATTTGTAACTGGGACAATTGAAAAACCTGGAATAGTGGTCAAATGGATGAGATTTTTTTATGCCTCACTCATTAGAAGCTTAGAAGATGTAACTGTAGAAAGCTCCAAGTTTTCAACCTGATCAAAGAGAGATGAGAGGAAAAAATAATTTTCAGTCTTCTGAAGGTGAAGCCTACCTTCCACCATTAAGTTGTTAGCAAAAAGAAGAGCTACTGGGAGCATAATAGCCAGCTAAGATGAGTGTCTCAATGCCTATATTTATCACAATATCAGCTTTGCTTGGAAAATCCCAGAATTTTAATCAAAATCCCTAGCCTCCATCAGCCTTATGATTTTTAGAAAGCATGAAGTAGTCTTTTTTGGTGATTATATCTGAGGACAATCTTGGCCAATCTTAGCCAATCTTTTTCCTAACCTTCTGGAAAGTTTCTCAAAAGAGTGATTTTCTCTCTCCAACATTGCCTAGCAAGTGTCTTTCCCTAAAACTAGGATAATCAAGAAGTTTAAATTTTCAAGTAGGGGAAAGATGATTCTATGTGGCACATTGGAAAAAGATTTAGACTGCCTACTAATTATCTTGGTTTCTAATTCCATCCATGAAACAACCTTGGGTAAGTCTTTTTACCTTTTATATGGATTGAATTGTGCCCCTCCTAAAAAAGATATGTTGAAATCCTAATCTTTTTACCTGTGAATCTGACCTTGTTAGATGAAATAGTGTCTTTCTTTGAAGACATTATCAGTTAAACCATATTGGAGTAGAGTTGGTCCTAATCCTAACTCCTTCTGAGTGATGTTTTACAAAAAGGGGAGAATAGACACAGAAATAGGATCATACACAGGAGAAGACAGAAGCCATGTGAAGATACATCTACAAGCCAAGGAACATCAAGAATTACCCAGGTCTACCAGAAACTGAAAGAGACCAGAAGCATCTTCCCATAAAGCTGACAGACAGAGAGCATATCCCTGCCAAAGACCTGAATTCCCACTTCTAGCCTCCAGAACGGTAAGAAAATATTTTTTTTTTCTTTAAAGCTACACATTTTTTTGTATTTTCTCATAGTAGCCTTAGGAAAGTAAGGCACTTCTTTAGGATTGATCTAAATAATCTCCAGAGCTCTGTCTAAGTTTATCCCTTCCATTTTTATGGAACACGAGTAGCCTGGAGCTAACTGTAAGCTGTCTCCACCACCATTGTAACAAAGTAGTATCAATAAATTTATGTAATATTCTCTCTTTCTTTCATTTGTATAAAGTGATATCTGTTTACTCAGCCAGGTATATAAACTGGGCATTGACATAAGCTATATTTATTAAGATTCTTCTGGTTGGAGATAATAAAGCATGACTTGAACTACTTTAAGTAAAAAACAGAAGTTTCTATAAGTATGACATGAATAAAATCTGAACTATCTTGGCACATTCAAAGAAATATGGCCTGGCAATCAAAATTAATTATTGGCAAAATTAACTCAAATCTTTACTGAAGTCTCTCAAACAAATTCAAAGGAAAATAGATTTATAACCCACAGGATCATTTTATAAAATTCTCTGTCTTCAGTCTCCACTCTCAATAGTGCTCATACACTAAGGCTAGCTTCCTGCCCCCCTTTCCCGGTCAGCTCCTTCAGAGTCAACTCCTAACAGAACAGTATCCTGAAACTCATCCTATACAGGTCTTCTTCATTTACCCCCTCCCCGTCTTTTCAATATTCTCGTAGCCCTGTCTGTTTTTAATCCCGCTTCCAGTGTAAAGGTTTCCTCTTTCTAATGTTTCATTTTTTTTACACTTCCTCCAGATTCAGTAGCACAAAGCCAAGAAACTATGCTGAAAAATGCAAAATCAACTTTAGAAAGTAAGAAGAAGGAGAAGCATCCTCTCAAGGGGGTATTCAATATATATTTTGAAATCTGTGGAATCTTTTAAAAATATGTTTTCACTTGGTGTATGCATTCTTTGGTCCTGAAACCATAAGAACAAAATGCTGCTCTTCCCTTACTCAACCCACTAAGTTGTAAATTAGTGTGTAAAGATTCTCTCACTCTGTTTCTTCTAAATGCCTCTTTAGAATTTGGCTTTCTCTTTAAGGTAAAAATGATAAGAACGTTCTTTAAGAAAGACCTGCTGTGACACAGCTGACCCATGTACCCTCTGTGGTTTTCCTGATCTGTGTTAAGAAGGATCTATGGTTGCTTCCACATTTCCAAGTCATACTGAATGTTCATTTTCATCTTCATTTCTTCATGTTCAGCTTGTAATATTAGAAAGAAATTTATACTAACTTAAACGATTCCTTCACCACATGTCTGTCAGATTGTATAAGGTGGTGGCTTGAGTGATGCTGTGATACTGGAAGCATTGACACTGGTATTTCAAATACCAGCAGTGACACCTATGATGGACAGGTTTCAGTGGAGGTTCCAGACTAAGACAGACTAGGAAGGACCTAGCAGTCTACTTCTGAAAAAAATTGGCCAGCAAAAACTTTATGAATTGCTGCGCAACGCTGTCTGAGATAGTGCCAGAAGGTGATTCCCTCAGGTTGGAAGGCGCTCAAAGTATGACTGAGGAAGCTGCTTCCTCAAAGCAGAGTCGACCTTAATAACATGGATGAAGTGAAGCATTTGAGACCTTCATTTACTGATTTGGCATGACTCAAAATGAGAAGAAACAGCTGCAAGTGTCCATTGATAATCAGAACATGGAATGTATTGAGTATGATTCTAGGAAAATAGGAAGTCATCAAAAATGAAATAGAACACATAAACATCGGTATCCTAAGTGTTAGTAAGCTGAAATGGACTGGTATTGGCCGTTTTGAATCAGACAATCATGTGGTCTACTATGACAGGAATGATGAATTGAAGAGGAATGGCATCTCATTCATCGTCAAAAAGAGCATTTCAAGATCTATCCTGAAGTACAACATTGTCAGTGATAGGATAATATCCATACACCCACAAGGAAGACCAGTTAATGGGACTATTATTCAAATTTATGTATCAACCACTAAGACCAAAGATGAGGAAATTGAAGATTTTTACTAACTTCTGTAGTCTGAAATTGATCAAACATGCAACCAAGATGCATTGATAATTACTGGTGATTGGAATGTGAAAGTTGGAAATAAACAGGAAGGACGGATAGTTGGAAAATATACCCTTGGTGATAGAAATGACACTGGAGATCACGTGATAGAATTTTGCAAGATCAACGACTTCTTCATTGCAAATAATCTTTTTTCACCAACATAAATGGCAATTATATATCTGGACCTCACCAGATGGAATACACAGGAATCAAATCAACTACATCTGTGGAAAGAGACAATGGAAAAGCTCAATATCATCAGTCAGAGCAAAGTCAGGGGCCAACTGTGGAACAGACCGTCAACTGCTCATATGCAAGTTCAAGTTGAAGCTGAAGGAAATTAGAGGATGTCCACCAGAGCCAAAGTACGACCTTGGGTATATCTTTTCTGAATTTAGAGAGCATCTCAAGCATAGATTTGACACGTTGAACACTAATGACCGAAGAACAGATGAGTGGTGGAATGATATCAAGGACATTATACATGAAGAAAGCAAAAGGTCATTAAAAAGACAGGGAAAAAAAAAGACCAAAATGGATGTCAGAAGAGACTCTGAAACTTGCTCTTGAAGTTTGAGTAGTTAAAGCGAAAGGAAGAAATAATTAAGTAAAAGGGCTGAACAGAAGACTTCAAAGGGTAACTGGAGAAGACTAAGCAAAGTATTATAATGACACTTGGAAAGACCTAGAGATAGAAAACCAAAAGAGAAGAACACACTCAGAATTTCTCAAGCTGAAAGGACTGAAGAAAAACTTCAAGCCTTGAGTTGCAATATTGAAGAATTCTACTGGGAAAACATTAAAGAATGCAGAAAGCATCAAAAGAAGATGGAAGGAATACAGTCTCTGTATCAAAAAGTTGGTCGACGTTCAACCATTTCAGGAGGTAGCACATGACCAATGGTACTGAAGGAAGAGATCCAAGCTGCACTGAAGGTGTAGGTGAAAAACAAGGCTCCAAGAATTGACGATACCAAATGAATGTTTCAACAAATGAATGCAGCACTGGAAGCACTCACTCCTCTATGCTGGGAAATGTGGAGGACAGCTACCTGGCCAATCGACTGGAAGAGATCCATACTTGCATCCATTCCAAAGAAAGGTGATCCAATGGAATATAGAAATTATCAAACAATATCATTAATATCACACGCAAGTAAAATTTTGCTGAAGATCTTTCAAAAGCTGTTGCAGAAGTACAGGGAACTGCCAGAAATCTCAAGCTGGATTCAGAAGACGACGTGGAACAAGAGATACCACTGCTGATGTCAGAGGGATCATGGCAGCAAACAGAGAATACCAGAAATATGTTTACCTGTGTTTTATTGACTATGCAAAGGCATTTGACTGTGTGAATCATAACAAATGATTGATAACATTGTGAAGGATGGGAATTCCAGAACACTTAATTGTGCCCACGAGGAACCTGTACTTAGACTAAGAGGCAGTCATTCGAACAGAAAGAGGGAATCTGCATGGTTTAAAATCAAGAAAGGTGTGTATCAGGGTTGTATTCTTTCACCATCCTTATCAATCTTTGTGCTGAGCAAATAATCCGAGAAGCTAGACTATACGAAAAAGAATGGGGATTGGAGAAAACCTCATTAACAGCCTGCAATATGCAGATGACACAAACTTGCTTGCTGAAAGTGAAGAGGACTTGAAGCACTTACTGAAGAAGATCAAGGATCACAGCCTTCAGAATGGATTACACCTCAACATAAAGAAAACGAAAATCCTCATGACTGGACCAATAAGCAACATCCTGATAAACAGAGAAAAGATTGAAGTTGTCAAGGATTTCATTTTACTCAAATCCACAATCAACACCCATGGAAGCAGTAGTCAGGAAATCAAATGGCGCATTGCATTGGACAGATCTGCTGCAGAAGACCTTTTTAAAGTGTTAAAAAAGAAGAGATGTCACTTTAAGGACTAAGGTGAGCTTGACCTAAGCTATGATGTTTTCAATCCCCTCATATGCATGTAAAAGCTGGACAGTGACTAAGGAAGACCGAAGAAGAGTTGATGCCTTTCAATTGTGGTGGTTGGCAAAGAATATTGAATATACCACGGACTGCCAAAAGAACAAACAAATCTGTCTTGGAAGAAGCACAGCCAGAATGCTCCTTAGAAGCAAGGATTTGGAGACTTTGTCTCACATATTTTGGACATGTTATCAGGAGGGACCAGTCCCTGGAAGAGGACATCATGCTTGGTAAAGTAGAGGATCAGTGAAAAAGAAGAAGACCCTCAACAAGATGTATTGACACAGTGTCTGCAACAATGAACTCAATCATAACAACTATTGTGAGGAAGGTGCAGGACCAGGCAGATTTTCGTTCTGTTGTACACAGGGTAGCTATGAATCAGAATTGACTTAACAGCACCTAACAAGAACAACAAACGAATGATTCCTAGTAAGCAATAAACCTAAGGTTTACCAGTTACTAGGTGCTGTTGTGTTGACTGTGACTCAGTGACCCCTTGTGTGTCAGAGTAGAACTGTGCTCCATGGAGTTTTCAATGGCTGATTTTTTGGATGTAGTTCTCCAGACCTTTCTTCTGAGGTGCCTCTGGGTAGACTCAAACCTCCAACTTTCACTTAGCAGCCAAGCATGTTAACCATTCAGGGCTGTAATCCATCAAGTTTTTTTAAAGTTCAAGATTTCTACAAGTGAAGAGTATAAATTTGAGAGGAATTCTCTCAAGGAGGTACTAAAAAGGGAAAGTTTGCAAACTTTTATAACTTAGCATCTTTTCTTTTACACTTTGGAAAAGAAAAAAATAACATTCCTAAATTAGCCCAGTTCTCTTCTCTTTCTTTAGATTTTTAAGAAACGTTGTGTTGTTGTTGTGTGTATACAGTTGAGTTGATGTTAAATGACAGAGTAGAACTGCCCTATACAGTTTCCTAGACTGTAATCTTTAAGGGAGCAGATTGCCAGATATTCTCTCCCATGGAGCAAGCTGGTGGGTTCAAACCACCCACCTTTCAGGAACTGAGTGCTTTAACCATTGTGCTACCAAGGCTCCTTAAAAAATTATAGATATCAAAATATCTATGATACATATAAAAGACCTACAACTTATAAACTATATGAATGAACAAGTAAAGTTTCCAATACTATTATCTGTTAAGTGAGACTGATGTTAACTTATATCAAAGGAGGATTGTGAAGATAAAAGACATCTGTAAGTGTTGTGTAACATGTCATGAGTATTATTATTACTCCTGTGAAGTTCTCTCTGGGTTAGCATTTAAACAAGCAGCTACCAAAAGCTAGATGGAGTGAGGACTGCCTCAGTAAACTCAGCTTTTGAATTTGGAAAAATATAAAGTCAGGGGGCCTAACTCAGACCTACTAAATCAAAACTTCTAGGAATGAGGCCTGGGGATATGTATTTATTTTAGTTCTTCAAATAATTCTGAATGATGGCCAAATTTAGATTTTAGTGAGTAAACACATGTTAAAATTGTTGATGTTAACACCGTTTTCAACAAGTAACTTTTGCTCTGGGTTTGTGGCATATCTGGCATATTGCTAAGTGAAATATATGCCACGGTTCTCGTAACAACCTTGGAAAAAAAGGGCTATAGGTTAGTGCCATTTGACAGATTAGGACATGGAGACATAATGTGAAGCAACTCACCTAAGCTGACTGAGATTGCTGCAGAGTGAGGGCTGATTCCCAGGTCTCCCTGACGCCTAAATTAATCTAGTAATCATGAGCAGTACAGTACACTTTCCCTTTTAACCCGTTGCCGTTGAGTTGATTCCAACTCACAGTGACCTTATAGGGCAGAGCAGAGTTGCTCCGTAGAGTTTCCAAGGCTGTGATCTTTACGGAAGCAAACTGCCACATCTTCTCTCCTAGGGAGCGAGTGATGGGTTTGAACCACCAATCTTTTCATTCTGAGCTGAGGGCTTAACCACTGTGCCACCAGGGCTCCTTTCTGCCCCTTCAAAAACACTGTAAACATACTCTTCTCATTTCTTTCCTGCAAAGTTCAGTAGCTGCATAACAGAGGCCAGCACATCCTTTTTCTCTGCAGAGGGTAGGAGGAATGTGCTCCAAACCACAACTCCATACAAAATTATGGATAGATTTCACTTAATTTCTCTTTCCCTTCAATTTATGGTGTCAACACATTTGTAGATTTCAGAACTGCATACATATTCTGTAGCAAATTGGAAAACTTTAAACAGTTTTAAAAGTTCACCAAGCCTTTATATCCTTTT
The DNA here is from genome assembly GCA_030035585.1 of Dugong dugon. Taxonomy (NCBI): domain Eukaryota; kingdom Metazoa; phylum Chordata; class Mammalia; order Sirenia; family Dugongidae; genus Dugong; species Dugong dugon. The sequence continues at coordinate 112,151,844 of CM057467.1, forward strand.
TTCCTTGTTAAACATGGACAGCAGCAAAAGCTGCTTTCCTTCTAGAATGCAATTCACCCTAATGAATCTAATGCTTCCAAACATCATTTTTTCGTTTGTTTGTCTTTATTTTTGTTTGTTTTGTTTTTTATTCTTGATTTCCTTGCTTCTATTTTAATTGACTTGCTACTCTCTAGAAATAAACATTGGTCGGGAGATTATAGTGATTTAGAATATAATTGAGGAAACATAGTTACCAAGACGATTGATTAGCCTTGCATTAGTCAGGATACTGACCCGGCTGCTGTGATAAGAGATCTAAAAATGCAGTGGCTTATGCAAGACAAAAGTTTATTTTTATCTTACAAAGCCATTCAGGGCTGTTAAAGTGGGTTAGAGGCATTAAGCATCCTGGCTCCTTCTGTATTTTTGCCTTTGCTTTCCAAAACCCTGGTGGTATAGTGGTTAAGAGCTCCTCTGCTAACCAAAAGGTCAGCAGTTTGAATCCACCAGGCGCTCCTTGGAAACTCTACTGGGCAGTTCTAGTCTGTCCTATAGGGTCGTTGTGAGTCGGAATTGATGGCAACGAGTTTCTTTTGTTTGTTTGGTTGGTTTTTTCCTCAACATGTGGCTTGCAGATTATGGTCTCAGTTTACTGCTTGACTGCAAATGCAGGTGGGCCAGTGTAAAAAGAAGGGAGGGGAGAGAAGCACGTCTTCTTTCTAAGGCCACAACCCAGAAGATGCTCAAATCACTTATGCTCATATTCTATTGGACAGAATCTATTAATATGGTTCTGGAAGCCTGTAAACTACAGAGCTGGCTGTGCAGCCATGCATTCAGGTAGAACTTGGTATTACTATAAAACCGATTGCAATGGAGTCAATTCCGACTCATAGTGACCCTATAGGACAGAGTAGAATTGCCACATAGGGTTTCAAAGGAGCGCCTGGTGGATTCAAACTGCTGACCTTTTGGTTAGCAGCCAAACACTTAACCATTGCACCACCAGGGCCCCTGAATTACTATAGAAGAAGGGAAAATGATGAAATGTGTGGGGTGGAGGCAACTTGCAACCTCTGCTGCTGTCCTGAAGGACCCCATTGTTTGAAGGTAAAGATTTATAAGTGTTCAGAAGAGACACAGAATCATTTTTTCCACTTTGATGCTATTTCTTGACCTAATTTTGCCTAATTTCTGACCAAATTTTAGGAAAGAAAGCCTATTCAAGCCAAAGCTTATAATAGAATGGGTCCTGGTAAACTTTTCTTCTTTTTTGACTGGGCCATCTCTTCAGATGTTAGTGAGGTCTTGTTGAATAAGAGGCTTAAAGTCAATAATTAGATTGTTTTCTAGGGAAGATACTCTTCCTGTTGATGTAGTGCTGTTTCAGTGCCTCCTGTCAAATTAAGCAATGTCTTCTACTACTGAGAGAGTATAAAAAAATTAAAAGGATATTCAACAAACATCAAGGAACTCAAGTTTTAGTCTTGACTCTGGCCTTGGCAAGCCACTTAACATTGTAGGCCGTAGGGTAGTAGGCAGAATAATGCCACCCCCTCCACCCTCACAAAATGTCCAAATCCTAATCCCTGGAATCTGTGGGTATGTGAGGTTGCATGCAAAGAGGATTTAAGGTTGCAGATGAAATTAAGGTTACTAATCTGCTGGCTTTTAGATTGGAAGATTATTCTGTGTTACCCAGTGGGCACAATATAATCACAAGGGCCTTTTTAAAGGTCAGAGTCAGGATAAATTGGAAATTGCTACACTGCTGGCTTTGATGATGGAAGAAGGGCCATGAGCCAAGAAATGCAGACAGCTTCGACAGTCCCCAGTCAGCATTGACTCAACAGCAATGGTTTTTTTTTCTTTTTTTTCTTTTGACAAACAGAAAAAGGCAAGGAAACAGATTGTATCCTAGAGCTTCCAAAAGGAATGCAACCCTGCTAACACTTGGATGGCAGCCCGGAAGATCCACTTGGATTTCTGGCCTCTGGGGTTAACAAATGAATTTGTGTTGCTTTAAACCACTAAATTTATGGTAATTTGTTACAGCAGCAATAGCAAATGAATATACTTAGTTGTATTATTTTTAGATTCATGGGTTTTACTAGATGACTTACATCATCTCTTCTGACATACTTAATGTATCATCTCATTTAATCCCCGTGGCTTTATAAAGTAAGCGTTGAAGGAAAACCAGTATTAAGGAAGTTAAATAACATGCTCAAGTCCACAGATAAAGTATTCAAATATTGTTTGAAGCCTCTGACATTTTATTTAAGATACACTCCTAATAGGGATCTAAAAGTGGTTCTGATCCATTAATAATCTTTTGAATACTAAAAACAGGAGTTGGCAAAGTTTTTTTTCTCTCAAGGACCAAATAAAAAATATTCCAGGCTTTGCAGGCTATACATTCTGTGTTGCAGTACTCAGCCTTACCACTGTAACATGAAAGTAGCCACGGGTAGTATATAAAAGAGTAAATATGAGTGCATTGTCTTTGTGTGTTGGGGGTGGGGGGTACTTTATTTACAAAAACAGGTAGAGAGCCAGATTTAGCCCATGGACATAGTTTGTGGACAATTGCTATAGAATAAAAGAATTTAAATACAGGGAATTCTATTAATTTTTTTAACTGTACGGAGACTATATTCATAGGCAAAGAATATTACTAGGAGGTGTAATCAATAATTGGGGGCCATTATGGTTCAATGGTAGAATTCTCACCTTCTCTGCAGGAGACCCAGGTTTGATTCCTGACCAATGCACCTCATGCGCAGCCACCATCAGTCCGTCAAGGGAAGCTTATGTGTTGCTATGATGCTGAAAAGGTTTCAGTGGAGCTTCCAGACTAAGACAGACTAGGAAGAAAGACCTGGTGATATATTTCTGAAAATCAGCTAGTGAAAACTCTGTGGATCACAAAGGTCTGATCCACCACTGCTCTTGGGGATGGCACAGGACTGGGCTGTGTTTCGTACTGATGTGCATGGGGTATCCATGAATCACAGACCAACTGGACAGCAGCTAACAACAAGAATTAATAAACTGTGCTCTTTATACTAGCACTTCTTCACTGATTGCTCTCCTCCTGAAATATTCTGCCCACTCTCATATCTGCATAGCTAACTTCCCCATGTCCTTTCAGTCTGCCATCAAATCTTGTCTTCTCTGTAAGGACTACCCCAATCAATCCATTTAAAATTTCATTTTTTCCCCATCACTGCATGGCTGATCCCCTGTACGCTGTTCAACCTTTCTTTTCTGTAAGGCATTTATTACCTTCTAATATACCATGTGTGATGGTTAAGATTGTGTGTCAAATTGGCTGGGCCATGATTCTCCGTGTTTTAATGTAATCACTCCCAAGACTGAAAATACTGTGAGTAGCCAATCAGATGAAAGGGAGTCTCCTTGGGGGTGTGGCCCGCATCTGTATATAAGCAGACGTTCTGGCTTTTTGCTGTCTCTCTGGATCCTGTGGCTGCTTCCTGTCGTCTCATCTCCTGTTCTTGGGACTTCAGCTTATCTGCTGAACCTGGGATTCGTCGATCTGCACAGCCAGTGAGTGGGAGCCCTGCTCTGCGACCTTCTGATCTTGGGCTTGCCAGCTTCTGCAGCTGTGTGACTTGGGAGAGGCCTCTACCCTGATCCACGGACTTGGGACATTCTAGCCTCTACAATCATGTGAGCTGTTTCCTTGATATAATCTCTCTCTATATACATTTATACACTTTACTGGTTTTCCTTCTCTAGAGAACCCAGCCTAAGACACCATGTAATGTATTTATTTATTTAGTATGCAGTTTAGTGTCCATCTTCCCCTGATAAAAAGGATCTTTGCCTGTTTTGTTCACTGACTCATCACAAATGCCTAAAATAGCACCTGGTACATAGTACCTAAGGAGACCTGGTGGCACAGTGGTTAAGCATTTGGCTGCTAACCAAAAGGTTGGTGGTTTGAACCCACCAGCTGCTCCACAGGAGAAAGATGTGGCAGTCTGCTTCAGTAAAGACTACAGCCTTGGAAACCCATTGGAACAGTTCTACTCTGTCCTATGGGATCACTATGAGTTGGAATCAACTCGAAGGCAATGAGTTTTTTGGGTTTTGACATAGTACATCCTGATAAATATTTGAACAAATATTGTCTATGGTATCTTATGTGTTTTCATTAACTCAAGTTTGTAAAGCCTTAATTTTTTTACACTTAAAGTGCATAGGTGACTACAAGACTTCCTTTACTATTAAATTACATTTTTCACTGGAATATTGCATTTTTACTGCCTTGTTACACACAAACATGATTTCACATAAGCTACTGAATCTTCCCCCATTCAGATGGATATGGAGGTTTTTAGTCCTATCTCTAAATGTACCTTTCCAGGCAGTTCCAGATATTTTCTGCTGTTTTACCCAGAGACTCTCACATCACTGGTCATAAAGCACTTTGAAAATATTTCAGAAACACCTGGCTATTTAAATCTAAGCTCCAATACGATAATGAACTAAAGGAAAGGCATTGCAAGAGACAAATGAAAGATAGATCATGCTTTGGTTTATCCTAGAGCTGTATTGGGATTCCTATAATGATTAATGATGTAATAATGTAATAAGAACTCAGTGGCCATGAGGCAGTGGCATTTGCAAATAAAGAATGAGATTGGAAAGTAATCAGCAGCAACTCCGAACTTAGTTAAGGGTCCAAGTTATGCACCATTTTTTATAGCATGTTAGTTCATTTCCTTGCATATTACTACCCTAAATCATTTTGCTCTAAGGAAGAAAGAACAGCTAAGTTGAGTACGAAGATTAACGGGCAGTGTATCTATCCCTGTTTGCTAGGATGAGCACCTAAAGTTTGGAAAGCAGATCAGAACTTCTTGGATTTGCAAATTGGACTGGAAAATTGCCGAAGAACAGGTTTTCTGCTAACCATACTTTCTACCCTGGTCATACAAGAAGTAAGGTAATGCTGGTTCTTATTAAACCAAATACAAGCTGTGAAGAGACCACAAGAATATGACTAGAAATCACACAACAAATTGAGAGAAACTAAGCCTCCATAATTTTTAATTAAGTTGAAAGCCTGATTACTTGAATAGGGGGCTATTCATTTATTTAAATTATACTTCTCTGGACTTTGATATGTCTCTTTCTTGATATCAGCTCCTTTCGGGAATCTCAGACCTGTGTTTCTAAGGGTTTTCTTGAGCTCTCCATCTGGATATCTTGCCCAAAGGCCACTGACACCCTAAACCCATCATGTCCAAAATAGAATTTGTCACCTGTCTGTTAAAGTGCTTGGTGATAGCAGTCACCACACGGATTTGATTCCCCCTTCCTCATCAACCTTATCCCATCACCAAAATCCCCAAATTCTCCATTCTCAGTGTCCTTCATATTTTGTTCATTCTCGCCTACATTATCGTAAAGCATGCCTTTACGACAGTTCTACTTTGTCATTGTAATAGCTTTCTTACTGGTCTACTACCTTCTCTCTCTCCAAGGCAGCAACCTGCAGCCAGATTAATCTTCCTGAATTACAACTCTGACAATAACCTGCTCAAACACTTAACAGCTCTTCAATATCTACCAAATTAAGGAAGAATTCCATATTTTATCTTTCAAGGCTTCCAAAATACTGTTGAACTTACCTTTCCACCAGCATCTACAAGATGCTGCACAACACAGAGCCGAAACTTTAGCTTTCTAAGGTCAATGTTTTTCTCATTATACATCCTTTGTCTGGAATGTCCTCACTTAACCCTTCTACCTGTGAAAAATCTGTCCATTAATCTCACATGCGAATCTCTTGCTAACACAATCCTATTGTCCTTAAAATGTTACATCCTATTTTCATTGACTATGCATAGTCCTTTGTTAGGGTTTGTCTTATAACCCTGCTCCCAGTTAGAGTAAGATGGACTGGCTCCTACAATGATGACATCACGTGGAGTAGAGAGGTAACTGACCCCTACCAACATGTAACGTAAACGTTAAATATCCTTTGTCATTGTAAGCCTCTGAGACTTTGGGGTTGTTGCTGCAGCATGAACTAGTGAAGTCTGATTAATAGACTGTCTACATGAAGAAAAGTTTACCTCCCATTTTATAATTGCTATGTCATATTTTTGCGTTTTTAGTTTTTATAATTATTATCACGCATTGTTGTCACCTTTTGGGAAGGGAGATTAGCCTCTCCCTCTCGCACTGTCCCATGAAATTGAACCTCCATCAATACTTTTCTTTTCCCCATTATAGGGGAGAAAACTATCCCCCAATATGCTGAAGATTGACTTATCTTGCTGATAAGATGGTGAAGGTCTATGTGTTATTCAGCATAACCTAGGCCATGTTACTGTAATAACTGATTCCCCAAGCCTAAGTAGTTTAAGAGAACGAACATTTACGTTTCACTTATCCAACATGGCAGCATTTGCAGAGCAAGCTGGTGGCTGTGTTTCATGTCTCCGTACTCAGGGACCCAGGTTAACCCAGAAGCCTTTGTTTCTTTGGGAGAGGGTAAGGAATCTTCCTTCCAGAAATGGCATATGTCACTTTTTCTAACTTGCCATTGACTAAAGCAAATCATCGGGCTATGTCTAGAGGCAGAAAAGTACAGTTTACCATGTGTCTAAAAGCAAAACAAGACATATTTGGTGAATATTTCTGATGACTACCACAGTGTAATTTACACTGGCCCATGGATTTTACCAGACAAATTTAATGTATTAGAGTTTGGCCTCTCCTTCATATAGCAAGTACACCTGGGCAGTCTCTACCTTTGCAATGGGAGGTCTGTGGGGTAGTCCACCTGCTCTGCCTTTGCCCAAGGAGTAGCTCAATTCAGAAGAAAAAAAAAAAAAGCCTAAAGTCTAAGCTCTATTATCTAACTCAACTTCGAGAATGATAAGGCATGTGTTTTGATCCCTACCTAACCCCAAAGTCTCTTTCTCTATTTGTTAAAAGTCTGATGGTAAAACAAATAAAAATTAATAAATGAGATTCCTCAGAAATCCCAATATTTAAGGGTGCCACATCCTTCTGTGGTACTTTTGCCAAAAATGAATAGCATGAATTTAATCATGAAGAAACATCAGGCAGACTCATACTGAGGACATTTATGAAATCACTGGCCAGACAAAAGTAGAGAGGTCAGAAAAGACAAAGACAGACTGAGAAATTCTTCCAGATTAAAAGAGACTAAGGAGATATGAAAATTAAATGGAATGTGGAATACTGGATGGACCCCAGTCCCCCTAAAAAAGAAATTACTGGGACAATTGACAAAATTTGGAATAGTGTTGTATAAATGTTCATTTCTTATCTTGATTGTTGTGTTTATTAAAAAAAAGTTATCATTTGGGAAAGTTTGATAGAGTATATCAGAATTTGTTGTTCTATTTTCATGACTTTTTGTATAAATTATTTCAAAATGAAAAGTTAAAAAAAACGTAGAAAATATAGCACAACAATTTTGAGAAGCAAAAACCAGAGCAGAAGCACTAATTTCCTTGCCAAATTCTTTCTCTTCCCAGAGTCACTGAGTTCATTTATTCAGCGTATTATTCACTTCCAAATCAAAACTAAGCATATTTCATGGTTGCTTCTGTTGGAGTATCCCCTCCTCTTCTCTTTCTTCTTAGCATTTGCCCTAGAAATTGACTACATTTCTGAACCTTCTACTTAGGCCAAGTCATATTACTGATTTTTTTCAAAGAAAAAAAAAATTGGATCCAAGGGAAAACATATCCTACTCTATGGTAAGTGATTGTAATAGTAGTCTACAACTTAAAATGGCAATCTTGTCGATGTGAAACCAAAGGGAAAAAAATTCCTTTATTAATTATTAAAAACCAAGACCAAACCAGTTGCCGTCGAGTCAATTCCGACTCATTTGGGTGCCATTTAATCACTGCATTTGCAAATAATTGCTCTGAACCTCGTGACAGGCTCTATATTGAAAATGATTGCTCTTCTGATGAAATGGTCAGTAATCAGAGAGCTAGTGCTCCAATGAGCTTATTCAGGCATCAGTGCCATTAAAAGAGGCCACAAGAATGATCTGATCTTTTTAAAGAAAAGAATGCCTCACTGTTACACCTCTCCCAAGGTGTTACTCCCCTTATATAATCTAGCTGTTAAGTTTGATTCTTCTGTCTCCTTACTCATCACCATTCAAAACAAACATATCTGCTTAGTTAAATTAAGGAGATTCAACTACTAGGTTTTCTCATCACATCCAATAACCACTAACTTTGGAATCTTCATTGTCTCTTACCTGAAATTTGCCTTTTACTTGGCCTCTTTGCCTACAGAGATGAGTACCCGCCCCCACACACATACCACACACCCTCGCAAATTTCCTATCTACCATACAGATTTAATTATGTTGTTCCCATTCTTTAAAAACACACAAACAAAAACATACACAAAAACAATGTCTTCAATTTACATAAGGGAAAAATGTCCAGTCTCCTTTGTGTGAATTTCAAAGCTTTGTGTAACCCAGACTCTTTCCAGCCTCCTTTCTTGTCATTTCCCACAAGTCCTACTTTTACTTGACATTGTTAAAATGCTTTACACTGGCATACCTCTCAAGGAGCTCTGGCGATGCAGTGGTTAAGTGCTCGGCTGCTAACCGAAAGGTCAGTGGCTCTAACCCACCAGCTGCTCCGTAGGAGAAAGATGTGGAAGTCTGCTTTTGTTAAGATTATAGCCTTGGAAACTCTATGGGGCAGTTCTACTCTGTCCTATAGGGTTGCTGAGTCAGAATCGACTCAGCGACAATGGGTTTGGTTTGGTTTGGTTTGGCTGGCCTACCTCTGCTGATCCCTTTACTTGAAAACTCATCCACTCCTATCACATCAGTCAGCATCATCACGCTAGCGACTTGAACATCCATATCTCTAGCCGAGTCCTCCTTGTTCAGCTCCAGATCCACATTTTCAAGTGTTTCCTAGTCATCTTCAGTGAGATGTCTCACTTTAGTTTAAATCCCAGCAGACCCCAGACAAGTTTGTCACCTTTGCTACCCCCCAAATTCTTCTTTTGTTCTCTAACTCAGTGAATGGAACTGCCTTGTGTTCATTTAAACAAATCAGAAATCTAGGCTTCCATTCCCCCCCTTTTTTTTCCTCTCTCTTGACCCCTAAAACACATACAATCAACTGTTATGTCTTGCTGAATTAATAACCTAGTAATCTCTTGAATTCATCCACTTCTTTTCAATCCCACTCTAATATCACCATCTTGTCTCAGCTAGGTTATCACAGCAACCTCCAAACACAGCTTACAACTTCTGGCTTGTCCCAGACAGTACACCTCAATCTCCACACAGCGACCAAAGTAACCTTTTCTTAGATGTGTTCCCTGCTTATACTTGCTCTTACAATGAAACCCCAACTTCTCAACATGACTTTCAAAGCCGTTTGCAGTCTGGTTTACGCTTAGCTTTCAAGTCTAATTTGTTCTCACCTTCAATCTATGTTGCAAACATACAAAATTCTCAGTTGCTCAGATATGCTATGCTTTGTGTGGTAGCCTCTAAAATGGTCCCTAATAATTACTAACTCCTGGCCTTGTGTAATTTCTTCCTATTGATTGTGAGTTTGACCCAGTGACTCACTTCTAACAGAGAAAATGTGGCAAAAGTGATGGGATATCCCCTCAAAAGTTACGTTAAGAAAGACTCTGGCTTCTACCTTGTTTGCCCTATCTTCCTCTTTTGCTTATTAGCTCTGATGGAAGCCAGCTACCATATTGTGAGCTGCCTGTAGAAAGGCACATGTGGCAAGGAACTGATTTGTCTGCTCGATAGCCAGAGAAAACAGAGAGGAATTGAAAATTCATTTCCTCAGAATTCAGAGAGAAACAGCCAAGCAGTTAGCCACTGCACCACAAGGGCTTTTTCAAAAAGTCAGTTGTAAGATATAGAAAAAATACAATTATTTTACAAGAAATAAATTCCAGACCAATAGGTTACTAACGGATTTATACTGATAGAGCAATTTGGGAATATGTTGGAAAGAAGAAACTGGAACCTTGATTTGTATGTGTATGTAGTTCCCAGGGACTTAAAACTCATTTAATTTTTCATCTCCCTAAAGCCGAGATTGGACTTACTAGTTTGTTATGACTCTGTCTCATTCTGGGCATGTGGCACATCAAAAGACCAGAGGGTCACCTACCTCAAAGAACCCTGATAATAAAAAGAGATCTTCACCTAGATAAAACCTAAAAGGCTCCATGGGGTATTTATTATTGGACCCTTATTCTAAGATCAAACGTGTCCCAACTCAGTCAGATATCAATCTAAACTAGGTATCAATTGATCAAAAAGTGAGAAGCAAGCAGATGAGGTCGTCAAATGCCAGGGTTTATATAGAAGAGCCTTGGCAACCAGCGTTCTTGAAGGGCTTTCCATCCACATCATGATTAAAACTGAAGCAGCCTCCGGATGGTGGTGCAGTGGTTAAGGGCTTGGCTGCTGACCAGAAGATCAGTACTTCGAACCTATAAGCTGCTCCATGGGAGAAAGACGAGGCAGTCTGCTTCCGTAAAGATTACAGCCTTGGAAACCCGATGGGGCACTTCTATTCTGTCCTGCAGAGTTGCTATGAGTTGGATGGAATTCACTTGGTGGCAACAGATTTGGTTTGGCTTAAAGCTGCCTACCTGGAATCATGCAGGTACCTGTGAGTCAAGTTTTATAATCAATTAAATAAAAACAATGAAATATTGAAATCAATAATCAATGACGCTATTTAAAATTGCATTAAAAATTAGAATCCCACTACAGTGTCTTTGCTCTTAGCCTTTCTTCTATGGGCTTTGTATTTGTAATAGCACAATACCATCCTCACCTCATTTAAAAAATAAGTACTTGCCCCCCATAGATACAGGCAGAAAGAATGATTTCCACTTCTTCCATTTCGATTTCACATTGTTTTATTACCACCAGGGTGATAACTGTTCACAGATCTTTCTTTTAGATTCAGGATACCTGAAAAAAGTATTCTTTTTCTTTTTTATTGTCGTTTCCAAATACAGTGCCTGGCACATAGTGGGGAGTCAATCCTTGATGAATTGAATTGCTGACTGTATCTGAGCAATCGTTTATACTTTAAAACCTCTTTCTACCAAGATCTTTGCATTCTAAGGAGAAACATTTCTTCTACCGGGGCTCTCAACCTTTGCTGTACAATTCAAATCATCTGCAGAATAGTTAAAAAAAAAAAAAAAAAAAAAAGACCTCTTCCCAAACCAATTAAACCAGAAAAAAGATTCAAAGGTCGAATGTTGGTATTCATGAGAATTATCTTGGGGTGCTTGTTAAAATTCTGAGTTCTTGGATGTATAGTAAAATGACCTGACCATAGTATCTAAGGTGGAGCCTAGGAATCTGCATTTTAAGAAGAACCCACTAGGTTGTAATCATGAGAGTTCACTGTGAAATGGCAGTGTCTGATTTAGTCTCTTGAGCACACATTGTCTGTATACAGCTAAGCCCGGATTCAACACTTTACTTAAAGATTAATAGAGTTTGGAGACATCATCGCAAAAGTTGTGAACCGATTAGATTCGGGGAAAGAATCTGTTCCTGAAAAGAATGTATTTTAAGCTGAAAATAATGTCTTTTAACAGGCCTCTGTTAAGTGTCACATATATGCCAAGAATTGATAGCTGGGTTTTCCTATATTAAATTTAATAATTATTTCATGCTTTCTTGGTGATTTTCTTTTGGTCCTAGTCTACCAAACTCTTTGAGGTAACTCATGGTTCAAAAAAAAAAAAAAAAAAAAAAAACATTGCTGTTGAGTTAATTCTGACTCCTAGCAACCCTATAGGACAGAGTAGAACTGCCCCATAGAGTTTCCAAGGAGCACCTGGTGGATTTGAACTGTCAACCTTTTGGTTAGCGGCTGTAGCACTTAGCCACTATGCCACCAGGGTTTCGTATTATTTTGCAGTTACACATGAATTTTAGTCCCAGCATGGTTATTTTCTAATTTACTTAATCACCTCCCCGCACAGATTCCTCATCTATAAAATGTGGATACAAACACGCTTAACTTATAGGGCTAATTTGAGGTCATTTATATGAAATACTTAGCATAGTGCTAGCACATAGCATGAAGCACTCTATACATATTTTTCAAAAATTATTACTAGCTACTTCTTTATAATACTTTGTATGCTACCTTCCATCTAGAATATTATAGCTATTTACTACATATTTATTAAAATTTCACAGCAGTGAAAACAACTAACATTTTATAATGCCTACTGGACATCAAGCACTGTGCTACTGCTTTACATTAATTATCATATTCACTTCTCACAATAAACTAAGAGAGTAGATAAGGAAACCAAAGCTCAGAGAATCTAGGTAATGACCAGGGTCACAGTCTTAATAAGCAGCAGCAAAGCCGGGATTTGTACTGAGGGATGACTTCAGTGTCAATACATTTTCCATTACACTACATAGTAGCACCCTTAACCTCAACAAAAGGAGCCCATGCCAGAGTCCCACACACCCAGGCTTTCTTCTGCCTATGTTCTCTGCATTAACAATTTACTCTTTTCTTTTATGCTCTAACATTCTGAGGCAGACTTTTAAGGCTCAGTTCTTGCAATAAGCCCTTACCCTTTGCCCTAGTTTCAGGCCCCTTCTGGCCACTGGAAAAGCTACCATTTGGTCCCCTATCACAGTCCCTTTGGAAACTCCTACCACTTTCCCTATATGGTACCATTTGATAATATCCATGGGAATTCAGATCATCTCCTCCTCCCCAGATGTGAACTTTAAATTTGAACAAACCAACCTCAGACCAGCACAGCTAACTGCTTAGCGCCACTCTGAAACCCCAATAAAGGCAGGTGCCCACAGTTCTTGTTTGCTCTCCCTCCCTCTCTGTTGTGGTTGCCCTCAGATTGGTCGTTATTCCCATATGGTCCTGTGTGGACTGCTGTGTGCCTCCCTGGAAAAGGTGAGTGTAATATACGGAGTTACTTTCATGGCCTCCCTAACTCTTTGTCCCCGAGTTGCACCTGCCTTACCATCACACAAATTTGTTAAAACACTCTCTGTCTTAGTCATCTAGTGCTGCTATAATAGAAATGCCACAAGTGGATGGCTTTTAACAAAGTGAAATTTGTTCTCTCAGTCTAGTAGGCTACAAGTCCAAATTCAAGGCATCAGCTCCAAGGGAAGGCTTTCTCTCTCTGTCGACTCTGGAGGAAGTCCTTGTCATCAGTGTTCCATTGGTCTGGGAGCATCTCGGCACAGGAACCTCAGGTCCAAAGGACACGCTCTGCTCCCTGCGCTGCTTTCTTGGTAGTATGAAGTCCCCGTGTCTGTCTGCTCCACTCGCTTCTCTCTTTTATATCTCAAAAGAGATTGGCTTAAGACACTATCTAATCTTGTAGATCTCATCAATACAACTGCCACTAATCCATCTTATTACATCATAGTGATAGGATTTACAACACATAGGGAAATCACATCAGATGAAAAAATGGTAGACAATCATACACTACTGGGAATCATGACCTAGCCAAGTTGACAGATATTTTGGGGGGACACAATTCACTCTGTGACACCCTCCTATGCAGTAAGGAAGAAGCCCTGGTGGTGCAAACTCTTAAGTGCTCTGCTGTTAATTGAGAGGTTGGTGGTTAGAACCAACCCATAGGCTCTTCGGGAGAAAGACCTGGCAACTTGCTGCCAAAGATTACAGCCAAGAAAACCCTATGGGACACTTCCACTCTGTCACACAGAGTTGCTATGAGTTAGAATCAACTTGCCAGCACCCGATAAAACAACATGGTGTAAGCAGACCACAGAGTCAAGAGGATATGTCTACCAACCTGCACCCCCATTTCAGTCCACACTGAAGTTACCCAGGACCCAAGATTTCTCTACTCAATTAGTTCTGGGCCCATTTAAGAGTGACTATGTTACACACTGAAGCCTGAGGGATGGCCAACGAGCAGTTTGATGGATTTGGGAGATTTATTGGCTACAGATCCTTGGCAGAGCTGGATGGAACAGGGGAGGGAGAAGAGAAGCAGACGGGACTTCAACTTGACTCTTTCTGAGTCACCATGTTCTGGGAATCCAAGAAAACTAAATTCACACCTAGGGTCTCTGTCATGGATTGAATTGTGTCTCCCCAAAATATCTGTCAACTTGGCTAAGCCGTGATTCCAAGTATTGTGTGATTGTCCACCAATCAAATCAATCTGATGTGATTTTCCTATGTGTTGTAAATCCTGCTCCTATGATGTGAAAGAGGTGGAATTAGTGGCAGTTATGTTAATGAGGCAGGACTCAATCTACAAGACTAGATTTTGTCTAAAGCCAATTTCTTGTGAAAGAAATATAAGAAAGAAGTGAGCAGAGAGACATGGGGATCTCATACCACTAAGAAAGCAATGCCAGGAGCAGAGTGCATCCTTTAGACTCAAGGTTCCTGCACTGAGAAGCTCCTTGTCCTAAGAAAGATTGATGACAAGGACCTTCCTCCAGAGCTAACAGAGAGAGAAGGCCTTCCCCTGGAGCTAGTGCCCTGAATTTGGATTTCTAGCCTACTGGACTGTGAGAGAATAAATTTCTCTTTGTTAAAGCCATCCCCTTGTGGTATTTCTGTTATAGCAGCACTAGATGACTAAGGCAGTCTTATGAGTTGGAATCAACTGAACGGCAACAGTTTTTTGTTTTTGTTTTTTTCCAGGCTATAATAAAGGTATATTTGTCAATGTGTTGTTGTTGTTAGGTGCCATCGAGTTGATTCTGACTCATATCGACCCTATGTACAACAGAAAGAAACATTGTCTGGTTCTGCACCATCCTCACAATCATTGCTATGTTTGAGCCCATTGTTGCAGCTACTGTGTCAATCCGTCTTGCTGAGGGCCTTCCTATTTTCGTTGACCACCGCTTGTCTGTCGGTTTATCGTACTGTTATGCCTTATGTGTTGTTGTGATGCTGAAAGCTATGCCACCTATATTTCAAATACCAGCAGGGTCAACCACAGTGGATAGGTTTCAGTGGAACTTTCAGACTAAGACAGGCTAGGAAGAAGGACCTGGTGGTCTACTTCCAGAAAAGACTGGCAAGTGAAAACCTTATGAATTGTCACTATAAAGAGATAAAATGTTTTACTAAACAGCATGTTAGCTTAATTGATACATTTTAACTATTTGGACTTATATTACGTGGCCTTCTGTTAGCATTCATACCCAGAGCCTTGCCCAAGAATGTTGGAGGTACCTATAAATAGCACGTATTGCTCATTTGACTTAAGGAAAAAAATCATTATTTATTTCAGATATTCCTCAGGGGCAAGAATATAAACATAGTATATAGATATTTATCAATTATGCTTACCCTACTTATTTAAAAAAAGGATTTGAAGCGATTTGTATGAAAAGATGATAGGAAATCAGACAATTAAAATAGAAAAAGAAAAATTTCAGCCACAAAACAAAAGGGAAAAGAAATATAAAAACGAAGGCTGATAGACTTTACAAATAGCAGTAAAGGGCACATACAATTAAATACACTCTGTTCTATTTATACTGAGAATCTTGAAAGTGCTTAACTTTTAGTCTTGCAGTTCTTGTATTCCAGAGAACTATATTAAGGGGAAATCTTTCCACGCCATGAATACTGCATAGAGTGAAGCTGTGAAACCTCCTCTGAGGTTTCACTTGCATTATTGGAAATGAAATTCTCTTCACCTAAAATTTTTCAAGAGTAAAAGGAAGAGCTAGCCACCAGACAAATGCTCCCAGGTAAACATCACACTTGGGAAGAAGGCTTCTCTGCATCTTAAATTCAGCTCTCACACAGAATCCACATGTGGAAGCAGACAAAGCTAGAATCTCTACCACAAAATGGAGAAGCACAATCTATCCCTAGGGGCAACTAAAAATTAATTACCCTTTATTTTCTACTCTGACACACATGGAGTCACCATTAGTTGGGAATTGATTGGACAGCAGTTAACAAGAACACATACCATGGTTTTGAAATATTCTTAAATATTTTGCATTAAAAGAAATAAATTAGCAGTTATTTCAAAAGTAATTTTCCTATTTTGGTAAAATTTTAAATGTCTGTTTTTAAGAATGTTCCCTATTAAAGATTAGTGAGTAAGGAGTTGGAGTAAGGTACAGAACATGTTCTTTCATTCATTTATTTATTCATCCATTAAATATTCTTCAAATGAATATCTACCATCTGCCAGGCAGAGAGCTCGGTACTGAGTAGACAATAGGGAATTTTTCAGATTTGGCCCCACACTCTTAGAGGTTATAGTGTAGTGAGAGGTCAACAAAGTTTTCTGTAAAGAACCAGGTAATAAATATTTTAGGCTTTGTGGCCCAGTAGGTAAAATCATCACTATTGTGTAAGTACTTTTATAAACAGAGAGAAAACACATTTCCAAAATTTTATATTGATGCAAGGCATACAAAAACAGGTGAAAGGCAAGATTTGGCACACGGCTATATTTTGTTGACTTTTGGTATAGTGTATAAATAATCATCCTGCACCAGGAATTCTGGGCATTCTGTGCATTAGCAGAAGCTGAGCCCTGAATTAACTTTATCAAGAAGTTCGTATTCATCTACTTATTCACTCATTCATCCTTCCAATACTTCATGATACCTTACATTGTGCGAGGCTGATATAAAGTTCAACATTTAGTGTATCGTACCACTGTATGTCATTTTTATAATAATTTAATTCGATCTAAGTATCATATGGCAAACACTTTGCTCACAAATCCATTATCTCAAGTAATCCTCACAGCATAACACTGAGGGAGTATACGCCCCAATTTGAAGATGAGAAAGCTAGGGTATATCTTAGAGACATTTTGACTTGACATCAAAAACATGTTATTAAGCATAGCTTTCTTGGTCATTTTTAGTAGGAGGCAGGAGTGGGTGGGAGGAGCAAGTCTTTTATTTGCCCACCCAGTTATCTATCCAACCATCCATTCATCCATTCAATTATCCATACGTCCATCCGTTCTTTCGTCCATATTCACTGAGAACTTACTATATATTTAGCATTGAAAATAAGACTTGTGCCTAGTCATATGGAGCAAAGAGTTAACAATGGATGCCTCTCTCTCCTGAAGGGCAAAGTATCAGCTTTTCTCAAGAAAGTACTTGAGAAAACAAGGAGTTAGAGTACTTGGAAGTCGACTGATGATTGATATCTCACTGGGTCTACCTGTTTATTCAGAAGCTGATCACCTCACTTCACCTACTCATATCCTGCAAACAAACAAAAAGAAAAAGGGAAAAATAATCACTGTGCAGTGTCCTTGGCACTAATTTCTATCACTGGTTTAAATATCCTTCTCCACAGAATGATTTTAAAATACCTGTTCACATTCAACTTAAGTCAAGCAATTTCCTGAAATAAATCTGTGATAGCTCTGATTCCATTTGGCTCCGGTGGGCTCTTGTTGTAGGCTTTCTTTTCTCAGCACACTGGAAAACATCATTTGCACAGACTGGACAAAAACAACTCAGGAGTTCTCTCTTTTTAAAAATGCAAGTAAAGTTAATCAGTACAAAATTGATGAATAATAGAAGTCAAACTTTATTTATAATGTCTAGGCGCCAAGCCCTGTGTTAAATGTTTTATATTCATTGTTGTTGTTGTTGTTAGGTGCCATCATGTCAGTTCCAACTCATAACTACCCTATGTGTAACAGAACATACTGTTTCTATGTTTGACTCCCACGCCATCCTCACAGTCATTGCTATGTTTGAGTCAGTTGTTGCAGCCATTATGTCAATCCATCTTGTCAAGGGATTTCCTCTTTTTCGCTGACCCTCTACCTTACCAAGCATGATGTCCTTCTCCAGGGACTGATCACTCCTGATAACATGTCCAAAGTACCTGAGACAAAGTCTCACCACCCTCCCTTCCAAGGAGCATTCTGGCTGTACTTCTTCCAGTAGGGATTTGTTCGTTCTTCTGGAAGTCCACTGTGTATTCAATATTCTTCACCCACACCGTATAAAAGGCATCGATTCTTCTTCAGTCTTCCTTATTCATTGTGCAGTTTTCACATGCATATGAGACGACTGAAAACACCATGGCTTGGGTCAGGCGCACCTTAGTCCTCAAAACGACATCTTTGCTTTTCAACACTTTAAAGAGGTCTTTTGCAGCAGATTTGTCCAATGCAATACATCATTTGATTTCTTGACTGCTGCTTTCATGGTCTTGATTGTGGATCCAAAGTAAAATGAAATCCTTGACAACTTCAATATTTTCTCCGTTTATCATGATGTTGATTATTGGTCCAGTTGTGAGGATTTTTGTTTTCTTTATGTTGAGGTGTAATCCATACTGAAGGCTGTAGTGCAGCTTGAGAAGACAAAGTAAAGTATTATAATGAAATGTGAAGAGACCTGGAGTTAGAAAACTGAAAGGGAAGAACACTCTCCACATTCCTCAAGGTGAGAGCTGAAGGAAAAACTAAAGCCTCGAGTGCCGTTTTGAAGGGTTCTATGTGCAAAATATTGAACAAGGCAGGAAGCAACAAAAGAAGATGGAAAGAATACAGTGTCACTGTACCAAAAAGAATGAGTCTACTTTCAACCATTTCAGGAGGTCACATAGGATCAAGAACCAATGGTATTAAAGGAAGAATTCCAAGCTACACTGAAGGAATTGTGAAAAACGAGGCTCCAGGAGTTGACGGAATAACAATTGAGATGTTGTAACAAATGTATGCAGCACTGGAGGTGCTCACTTGTCCATGCCAAGAAATTTGGAAGACAGCTACCTAGCCAACCAACTGGGAGAGATCCATATTTGTGCCCATTCCAAAGAAAGGTGATAAAACAGAATGTGGAAAAATATCAAACAATATCATTAATATTACAAACAAGTAAAATTTTGCTGAAAATCATTCTAAAACGGTGGCAGCAGTATGTTGACAGGGAACTGATAGAAATTCAAGCTGGATTCAGAAGAGGATGTAGAATGAGGAATATCATTGCTGATGTCAGATGGATGATGGCTGAAAGCAGAGAATATCAGAAAGATGTTTACCTGTGTTTTATTGACTATGCCAAGACATTCAACTGTGTGGATCATAACAAATTATGGATATCATTTTGAAGAACTGGAATTGCAGAACACTTAATTGTTGTCCTGAGGAACCTGTATAGACTAAGAGGCAGTCTTTTGAACAGAACAAGTGGATACTGCGTGGTTTAAAATCAGGAAAGGTGGCTGTCAGGGTTGCATCCTTTCATCATACTTATTCAATCTCTATGCTGAGCAAATAATCCGAGAAGCTGAACTATGTGAAGAATGTGGCATCAGGACTGGAGGAAGACTTAACTAACAACCTGCGATACGCTGATGACACAAACTTGCTTGCTGAAAGCTAAGAGGACTTGAAGCACTTATTGATGAAGATCAAAGACTACAGCCTGCAGTATGGTTTACCCTTCAACATTATATTCATTACTTCACTTAAATCCTCACAACCACTTTATGGCATAGTTTAACTTGTTATCCCATTTTACAGATGAAGAATCTGATGCATTAGAGTTTAAGTTGTTTCCTTTCCAGAGTGTGGCAGAAGCAAGATTCAAGCAGACATTTTAAATCCTACCTCACTATTGTGGGTTTTTTTTTTTTCTTTTAATTACAGTATATATTATATATATACAATAAAACATTTGTCAATTCAATAACTATATAGCTTTTAACTCTTAAATACCTCACTATAAAGCTGTTTGCATAGGTGTTGCTACGGGAAATATTCTTTCCCTCTGAAGAAACAAGAAAAAAAATCATAGCAATAGCTTGAGCAAGCTTATCATACAGAAAGATAAGGACTAGGTTGTTAATGTTAGTTATCTAGGAGAGATGGGTAATGATACATGTCATTGTTACATGTTCGTATCATCTTGTTCCTTCTCTTGCAGCAAGTATATATTAACTTTATAGTTAAAACAATAAAGAAGAAAAGGAAGAAATAATTAAAATGAAAGACAGAAAGAAGGGAGAAAGGGTGACAGGAAAGAAGAGAGGGAGTGAGGGAGAAAAGGAAGGAAAGGGGAGATGGGAGGGAAAGAAGGAAGATAAGTAACAGGATAAAGTATGTTAGAATTTTCAACACTGATAATGAAACACCTTTGGAAGAACACACAATATTTGAAAATATAGATTGAATTGAATAAATGAATGAATTACAGCCTTTCATGTTTACAGTATTTCTAAAAATAGTAATGTGTTAGAGTTAATTTAATTAACTTTGTGACAGAATAAAGCTATTCTGGGAAGGTTTTTTTAATTTTTTTCCATTCTCTAGCCTATCTATGATCATCTTAAAATATTACTCTTGGGCTTTCCGGCAAAATGGCACTCTAGGCAGAAGCACCACACCTTAGAAACAAACATGTGAATTTATTAAAAGTCAAAGGTTGGAAAAAAATATATCAGACTAACAACTACCAAAAAAGAGCAGGAGTGGCAATGCTAATCTCAGATAAAATAGACTTTAAAACAAAATCTACCATAAGAGACAAAGAAGGACACTATATAATGATTAACAGGACCATCCATCATGAAGACATAACCATAATAAACATCTACGCACCCAATGACAGGGCTCCAAAATACATAAAACAAACTCTAACAACACTGAAAAGAGAAATTGACAGTTCCATAATAATAGTAGGTGACTTCAACACACCACTCTCAGTAAAGGACAGAACAACTAAGAAGAAACTCGGCAAAGATACAGAAGACCTAAAGGGCACAATCAGCCAACTGGACCTCATAGACATATATAGAACACTCCACCCAACCCCTGCAAAGTACACATTCTTTTCCAATGCACATGGAACGTTCTCCAGAATAGACCACATCTTAGGCCACAGAGCAATCCTCAACAATATCCAAAATGCTGAAATAATTCAAACTATCTTCTCTGACCACAATGCCATCAAGGTAGAAATTAACATTAGAAGGATCAAGGAAAACAAATCAACTACATGGAAACTGAATACTACCCTGCTTACACATCACTGGGTAATAGAAGAAATCACAGATGGAATCAAAAAATTCCTAGAATCAAATGAGAAGGAAAACACATCATACCAAAACCTTTGGGACACAGCAAAGGCAGTCCTCACAGGACAATTTATAACAATCGATGCTCATATCAAAACAGAAGAAAGGGACAAAATCAAAACATTAACTATAGAACAAAAACAAATAGAAAGAGAACAGCAAGAAAAGCCCACAACCACCTGAAGAAAGGAAATAGTAAAGATCAGAGCAGATATAAATGAATTGGAGAACAGAAAAACAATAGAAAGAATCAACAAAACCAAAAGTTGGTTCTTTGAAAGAATCAACAAAATCGACAAACCACTGGCCAGACTGACAAAAGAAAAACAGGAGAGGACACAAATAACCCAAATAAGAAATGAAATGGGGGACATTACAACAGACCCAACTGAAATAAAAAGGATTATAACAGAATATTATGAACAACTATACTCCAATAAATTTGAAAACCTAAGGAAATGGATACATTTCTAGAAACACACAGCCTAACCAAACCACAACAAAGTGATGTTGAAAATCTGAACAGACCCATAACAAGAGAAGAGATTGAAAAGGTAAAAAAAAACTCCCAACCAAAAAAAGCCCTGGCCCAGATGGCGTCACTAAAGAATTCTACAAAACATTTACAGAAGAGCTTGTACCAGTACTACTCAAGCTATTTCAGAGAATAGAAGACGAAGCAACACTTCCAAATTCATTCTATGAAGGCAGCATAATGCTGATACCAAAACGAGACAAAGACGTCACAAGAAAAGAAAATTACGGACCAATATCTCTCATGAATATAGATGCAAAAATTCTGAACAAAATTCTAGCCAATAGAATTCAGCATCATATCAAAAAAAATAATACACCACAACCAAGTAGGATTCATACCAGGTATGCAAGGATGGCTCAGCATTAGAAAATCAATCAACATAATCCATCACATAAATAAAAGGAAAGGAAAGAAAAGAATCACATGATCATCTCAATTGACGCAGAAAAGGCATTTGACAAAGTCCAACACCCATTCCTAATAAAAACTCTCAATCAAATAGGTATAGAAGGGAAACTTCTCAACATAATAAAGGACATCTATGCACAACCAACAGCCAGCATCATTCTTCATGGAAAGAGGCTGAAAACATTCCCCTTGAAAACAGGAACAAGACAAGGATGCCCTTTATCACCACTCCTATTTAACATTGCGCTGGAAGTTCTAGCTAGAGCAATAAGGCAAGAAAAAGAAATAAAGGGCATCCAAATTGGTAATGAAGAAGTTAAACGGTCCCTGTTTGCAGATGATATGATGCTATGCATAGAAAACCCTAAAGACTCCAGGAGAAATCTACAGGAACTAACAGATTCAGCAGAGTAGCAAGATACAAGATAAACATACAAAAATCAATTGGATTCCTATATACCAGTAAGGAGAACGATGAAAAAGAAATCAGGAAAACAATACCATTTTCATTAGCCCCTAAAAAGATAAAATACTTATGAATAAATCTGACCAGGGATGTTAAAAGACCTATACAAAGAAAACTACAAAACACTACTGCATGAAACCCAAAGGGATCTACGTAAATGGAAAAACATACCATGCTCATGGAGAGGCAGACTCAACATTGTGAAAATGTCAATTCTACCCAAAGCAATTTACAAATACAACACAATCCCGATCCAAATACCAACAACATTCTTCAAAGAGATCGAAAAACTAATCATGAACTTTATATGGAAAGGGAAGAAGCCCCGAATAAGTAAAGCACTACTGAAGGAGAATAAAGTTGGAGGACTCACACTACCTGACTTCAGAACCTACTATTCAGCTACAGTAGTCAAAACAGCCTGGTACTGGTACAATGACAGATACATTGACCAATGGAACATAATTGAGAACCCAGATGTAAATCCATCCACCTACGGTCACCTGATCTTCGACAAGGGCCCAAAGTCCATCAAATGGGGAAAAGACAGTCTTTTTTAACAAATGGTGCTGGAAAAACTGGATATCCATTTGCAAAAAAAATGAAACAAGACCCATACCTTACATGGTACACAAAAACTACTTCAAAATGAATCAAAGACCTGAAAATAAAGCCTAAAACTATGAAGTTCATAGAAGAAAAAATAGGACCAACACTTCAGGCCTTAATACATGGCATTAACAGGATACAAACCCTAACCATCAATGCAGAAATGCCAACAGATAAGCTAGATAACTGGGATCTTCTAAAAATCAAACACCTACACTTTTCAAAAGACTTCACCAAAAGAGTCAAAAGAGAACCTACAGACTGGGAAAAAAATTTTGGACAGTGCAAGTCAGACAAAGGTCTGATCTCCATAATCTACAAGAACATCCAACACCTATACAACAAAAAGACAAATAATCCTATCAAAAAATGGGCAAAGGAAATGAACAGACACTTCACCAAAAAAGACATTCAAATGGCCAACAGACACATGAGGAAATGCTCGCGATCACTAGCCATTAGAGAAATGCAAATTAAAACCACAATGAGATACCATCTCACCCCAGCATTACTGGCACGAATCAAAAACACTGGAAATAACAAATGTTGGAGGGGCTGCTGGGAGATGGGAACTCTTATGCACTGCTGGTGGGAATGCAAAATGATACAACCACTTTGGAAAATGATATGGCCCTTCCTCAGAAAGCTAGAAATAGACATACCATTTGATCCAGCAATCCCACTCCTAGGAATATATCCTAGAGAAATAGACATATGCACACCTATGTTCATGGCAGCATTGTTCACAATAGAAAAACGATGGAAACAACCTAGATGCCCATCAACAGATGAATGGATAAACAAACTATGGTACATACACACAATGGAGTACTATGTGATGAGAAAGAACAACAATGAATCTGTGAAGCATCTCATAACATGGATGAAACTGGAGGACATTATGCTGAGTGAAATAAGTCAATCACAAAAGGACAAATATTGTATGAGACCTCTATTGAAAAAACCCATGAAAAAGTTCACACACAGAATGTAACAATCTTTGTTGGTTACCAGGGATGGGAGGGGTGGGGGGGAAATACTAAATAGGCAATAGATAAGTGGTATCTTGGGTGAAGGGTGAGACAGTACACAATACAGGGGAAACTAGCACAACCTGTACAAGGAAAGGTCATGGAAGCCTCATAGACACATCCAAAGTCCCTGAGGGACTGAATTGCTTGGCGGAAGGCTGTGGGGACCATGATCTCGGGGAACATCTAGCTCAATTGGAATGACACAGCTTATAAAGACAATGCGCTACATTCTACCTTGGTGAGTAGTGTCTGGGGTCTTAAAACCCTGTGAGTGGCCATCTAAGATACTCCACTGGTCTCATCCTTTCAGGAGCAAGGGAGAATGAAGAGAACAGGATACAAGGAAAAGATTAGTCCAAAGGACTAAATGTCCACAGCTACCAAGGCCTCCACCGGACTGAGTCCAGTACAGCTAGATGGTGCCCGGCTACCTTCACTGACTGCTCTGAGCAGGATCACAACAGAGGGTTCTGGACAGAGCTGGAGAAAGATGTAGAGCATAATTCTAACTCAAAAAAAAAAAAAAAAAAAAAAAAAAGACCAGATTTACTGGTCTAAAGGAGACTGGAGAAACCTCGAGAGTATGGCCCCCAGACACCCTTTTAGCTCAGTGGTGAAGTTAGCTATGAGGTTCACCGTTCAGCCTGGGAGTCGACAGCCCCATAAAACCAAATGAGACTAATGAGGTACAGGAGTCCAGTGACAAGGGCCAGAAGGCAGAAGGGGACAAGGAAGTTGGTGATAGGGAACCCAAGGTTGAGTAAGGATATTGTTGATGTGTTGTGAGATTGTTAACCATCGTCATAGGGCAACATGTGTAGTAACTGTTAAGTGAGAAACTATTTTGTTCTGTAAGCCTTCATCTTAAGTGAGAATAACAGCACAATTGGAAGAATGTAGTCAATGCCACTGAACTGTGTATGTAGAAATTTTTGAAATGGTTTATCTTTGGCTATGTGTATTTTTACCAAAAAAATAAAAAAGGTTAAGAAATTAGAGGGTTAATATGTGGTGGGTTTGTTAACCAATGCCATAAAGCAACATGTGTACTACTGTCTCATGAGAAACTATTTGTTCTGTAAGCCTTCACCTGAAGTACAATAAAATATAAAAAATATATATATATATTACTCTCATCATGAGTTTTTCTAGACAAATTCAGAGCTGAGTCACAAGATTAGACAATATTGCTAAGACTAGTGGTGAAGCTCTTCATTCTGCCACAATCTGGCTAACTTCCTCTGCACCAGGAGAGATACATGCTAGGAAGAACCCTTGTCTGGTTATCTACAAAATTCAACTCCCTGTCTTCAGTGAAGCTTATAACTTTCTTATCCCAAAGAAGGCATATGACTGGCTCATTCTCAAAGATGTCTACTGATGGGAAATCACAACTCTCTTGACTTCTACATCCCAGGTCTCATCTACACTCAGAGTTTAAAATGTAATAACTACTTCTAGACTCAAGATTATGATGGTCAGTTAAACCCATTCTTGTGATAAAAATGTAGACTTTACGATTGATTTGTATACCAAATATGTGTATGGTATTACTATTAGTCTGGGAAGTAAATTAAGGATATCTGCTTGCATGCAATGTTAGAAACTTAGTTTCCATACAATGTTTTTCTGTTTCAAGCTCATTCCAACCACCATCAGAAACTTCATGCATTGCATCTACTGATAGTCTATTTGATTTGTCCTTGAATAGTATCTGCGGATAGTTACAAGGGCATTCAGGCTGGTGGTTTTCAATCTTGGTGTATATTAGAATCACAGGGAGACCTTTCAAAAGACTATTGATGCTTTGGCTCCACCCCACACCAATTCAGTCAGAAGTTCTGAGGTATGCATGGGGCTTGAACATCACTATTATAAAAAGTCCCAAGGTGCACGTAATATACAGTCAGAATGAAAAAACAACAAATTGGACATTTAAATAGAAAGCAGACTCCACAGATGGAATCTCTATGGGTGAATGGTCTGAATAAGAGGCTTTCTTATTTATCTCCTTGTATTACTAGGCAAAGAAAAATTTCCTTATTGCTCATTATTCCAAATGGAGATTTGGAAATTGTTCAAAAGTACTTGGAAGATAGATAGAAAGTTAATATATATCTCAAGCAGAATCCTCAAAATGTTAGATATTAGTCTCAGTGAATTTTGGGCACATTTCAACTGGTCTGCCAACTTTCAAATCCTCTGCAATTATTATCCAAAATGTACTTGAAACCAGCTTAATTTATTCTTTTATTTTCTCTTTGATGTAACTATAGATGGAAGTAGAACTCATTGTAATTGTGGTATTTCAGACAATAAAAGAAATCATCCACCACAGAAAAATAATCAAGCCATTTAAATTTTTCATGGTTGCCTGAACACCTGTCTTTTTTATTTTTAGGGTCTGACTATATTACCCTAATAATTGTAGTTGGAAAATATAACACAGAAAAATAAATATTTCTTAAGGAAGACAGAATTTAACTGAAGCATCTAGTCAATATATGTTGTTGTTAGGTGCCATGAAGTCAGTTATGACTCATAGTGACCTCATGCACAACAAAATGAAATACTGCCCAGTCCTGGGCCATCCTCACAATTGTTGCTATGTTTGAGCCCATTAGTGAAGCCACTGTGTCAATCTATCTCTTTCTCACTGACCCTCTACTTTACCAAGCATTATATCCTTCTCCAGGGACTGATCCCTCATAATAACAAATCCAAAGTACATGAGACAAACTCTTGTCATCCTTGCTTCAAAGGAGCATTCTGGCTGTACTTCTTCCAAGATAGATTTGTTTGTTCTTCTGGAAGTCCATGGTATATTCAGTATTGTTCACAACACTATGATTCAAATGCAACAATTCTTCTTCAGTCTTCCTTATTGATTTGTCCAGCTTTTGCATGCATGTGAGGCTATTGAAAACACATGACTTGGGTCAAGTGCACCTTAGTCCTCAAAGGAACATCTTTGCTTTTAAACACTTTAAAGAGGTCTTTTGCAGCAGATTTGCCCAATGCATTAGATGGTTTGATTTTTTTTGACTGCTGCTTCCATGGATACTGATTGTAGATCCAAGTAAAATGAAATCCTTGACAACTTCAATCTTTTCTCCGTTTATCATGATGTTGCTTATTGGTCCAGTTGTGAGGATTTTTGTTTTCTTTATGCTGAGGTGTAATTCACACTGAAAGTTGTAGTCTTTGATCTTCATCAGTAAGTGCTTCAAGTCCTCTTTGCTTTCAGTAAGCAAGGTTGTATCATCTGCAAATCACAGTTTGTTAATGTGCCTTCCTCCAATCCTGATGCCACATTCTTCATATAGTCCAGCTTCTCGGATTATTTGCTCATCACGCAGATTGAACAAATACAGTGAAAGGATACAACCCTGAAGCACACCTTTCCTGACTTTAAACCATGCAGTATTTCCTTGTTCCGTTCAAACGACTACCTCTTGGTCTATGTATAGGTCCCTCATGAGCATAATTAAGTGTTCTGGAATTTCCATTCTTAGAAATGATATCCATATTTGCTATGATCCACACAGTCAAATGCCTTTGCATAGTCAATAAAACACAGGTAAGCATCTTTCTGGCATTATCTGTTTTCAGCCAAGATCCATCTGACATCAGCAAAGACATCTCTCATTCCATGTCTTCTTCTGAATCTGACTTGAATTTCTAACAGTTCCTCACCTAGTACTGCTGCCAACATTTTTTAATTATCTTCAGCAAAATTTTACTTGTGTGTGATATTAATGACATTTTTCAGTAATTTCTGCATTCTGTTGGATCACTTTTCTTTGGAATGGGCATAAATATGGATCTCTTCCAGTTGGTTGGCCAGTAGCTGTCTTCAAATTTCTTGGCATAGACGAGTGAATGCTTCCAGCGTTGCATCCATTTGTTGAAACATCGCAGTTGGTAGTCCATCAATTCCTGTAGTCTTGTTTTTCTCCATTGCTTTCAGTGCAGCTTGGATTTCTTCCTTCAGTACCATTGGTTCTTGATCGTATTCTACCTCCTGAAATGGTTGAATGTTGACGTATAAGTTCAGTATAGTATATTGTGAACGTTTCTAAAGAATACATACTTTTAAGCAGCATTAAATTTCCTCCCTTCTTTATAACAAGAAAACTTTCTTGAACAAGAACCTTTGCTATTTTTCTGTTGATAATGAGATCCTTGTTAATTTGTTTTGATGCAATAAAATATATTGAATGTGGAAATAAGTTCTTCAACCAAGGAAGAACTGAAAAAATTCCAAAGGCAATATTTTAAGTCATGGGATAATTTCCAGTGTACAGTGTTACTTATTCATAAATAGCACATTGCTTCAACCTATAATATACAGTGGGCAGTGTAGAGTTGAGATAGTAGTGGGAAGGAAGTTTTGAAGAATGCGAATCTGGGAACTCCAAAGCCCCACTATTACAAATCACTTAATACCACATACATATTTTCTCATAATTGCAGAGGCAAATCAATTTCTATCTTCTGGACCAGTTCTCTGCACACTTTTTCTGTAAAGAGCCAGGTAGTAAATAGTTTAGGCTTTTCAAGCCACTTGATCTTAGTTACAACTACTCCGCTCTGTCGTTTAGTATGAAAGTAACCATAGACAATATATAAACAAATGGTTGTGGCTGTGTAAAATTTTGTTTACAAAAACTAGTGGTGGTCATTTGGCAGGTAGTAGTTTTCTAAACTTTGTTTAACACCAATCATGGAAAATGAAAGTTCTTCATTCAGATAAAGTTTTTTCAAAATTAACTTCTGCATCTTGGAACCACATAACTGATCTGGAGACTAATTCTAAGTAATTTGCAGGATTTCCAAAACATCTGTTGTTTCCTGGTCAAGTTGATCTGAGACGTCTAAGACTTTCTACTAGTACTTTTAGAAAAGTCATAGGCATGGAATAGTGTGAAAAAGAAACCTGACAGAAAAGAAACCAAATTTAAAATGAGTCTGGGGCTTTAAAGATCCATTTTGACCTCTTACAAAGGTGTTCTAGAGCAAAGCCGAGTAAAAGGTGGGGATAATGTTTGGGAGAAAACACCCACAAGGTAAGTTTGAGTAAGAGTTTGAATGCATTCAACAAAAGTAGCTGAATTTTGCAAAAGTGCCTCTTTAAAATCTCTGCTTTTATTCTAAGGTGTTTGGTTACTGAAGCACGCATTTTACTTTAAATTTCATTGCATCTTATATGACCCTTTAGCGTTTCTCGTGTAATGCAATCAAGATTTCCATTTCCCAAGTCCTGCACATGTTAAAAGGAAACAATCTAACTCAAAATTCAGTAAACTGCATCGTATTGGAAGTTTTTCAAAAAAAAATCTCCAAATGGAAAACATACTACTTTGCAGAAATATGATTAAGACCATGAGGTGAGGTCCTAGAGGCGGTATTAACCCAGCTCTGTTTAGTTAAACAGTCATTAGAAGTAAGGAGAACAGAGAAGTTCTTGGCATCAACTTTGCAGAAGTTATAAATCCTACTTTAGATGTTTATTCCTTTCACATCCTTAATAGATTTCTTCAGGGCCACATTTCCAAGGTCTCTGTTCAGGTCACTGAAAAGGTTCTGTAACTTGAAAACACATTTTCCAAGACACAGAACTGGTTTAGGACCGGATTTTGTGTGTGCGATAAACCTTTGTAGGGCATGTTTTATTTTTATGGACCTTAGACAGGCTTGGTAAAATTAAATTATAGATTTATTAGCTGCTTTCTTCAGCTCCTTCTTTGAGCAATTTATTTAATAAAGATGATTTAATAAAAGGGTCTTTTACATAAACACAAAGTACTGTAGAGTTTCTAGTAAGAATGGATATTTGAAGAAGAAGAAGAGCAAATAAGATTACACAATTGCAGTGATAATTTTTTTATCTAGGGTAAAATCTTCAAACTCATCTCTTATTTTTCTTAAAGGAACATGTTGTTGTTGTGTGCCGTCGAGTCAATTGTAACTCATAGTCACCCTATAGGACAGAGCAGAACTGCCCTATAAGGTTTCCAAGGAGCGGCTGGTGGATTTGAACTGGCAATCTTTTGGTTAACAGCCTGAATTCTTAACCACTTCACCACCAGGACGCCTAAAGGAACATACTACTTAATATTAATTTGAGGGCAACTGGACAAGCTGAGGAATATGGAATCAAATTTGTGGACCTAAGAGAGTTCTGAGCTGAGAACTCAATAAACGTTAACCCTTTTAATGTCATGGTTAAGAGTTTGGCTGCTAACCAAAAGACTGACAGTTCAAATCCACCAGCTTCTCCTTGGAAACACTGTGGGGCAGTTCCACCATGTCCTACAGGATCACCTATGAGTCGGAATAGACTCGATAGCAACAGGTTTGGTTTTAGGATTTATACGAATTTTATTAAAATTATACTAATAAATATTATTGATAAAAATAATGTGAATGCACTACTGACATATTGAGAAGGATCTGCTTCTTAGAAGAAAAAGAAAACTATATTGAAAAATAATGTGGTTTTAAAGTTGATGCCATTATATCTTTAACATTTTGAGTCTGCCAGAAGCAAGTGGACAAATTAATAAAGAACTCTTACGCTGAAGTTTTAAGCTATTATAGTTACCAAAACACAAAAACTTTATTCTCTAACACATCACTGATATCTGATGAAATTCTCATCAGCGTGTAGTGAATGAAAGAAGGATATAAGCGTGAAGAGAAATACGTGGATTCACACACACACATATTTACACAAACATTATAATCATGCATTTTAGGAGAAGTCAGATCATTTCCCATGGACATTTGGAATCCCAAAATAAAAGCTAAAATATTGTAATTAGTGACTGAGTAGCAACTATGGAAATAAAAATAATCGAAATTGAAAAACCAAACAATTGGAAATAGAATAGATGCAATGTTTTGGCAATCGATACATCACATCTTTCCTTTAGACTACTGTGCCTATTGCAAAATTTTTTGTGGCTGGAATTGAATGACAAATGGGCAACATAAGTTGTAACTTGACCCAATGAAAGTATGGCTATGAAAATATAGCATCTGTGACAAATCCCTAAATGAAGCACGTGAAACAAAGATTTTAAAATACATAACATTTTCCCTTTAACTTGGAAATGCTTTGCTTTACCTTGATCTACATCCCACCCAAGGTAAACCCAGCTATCATGACTCAGCAAGGAGGTTTCAGATCCCATTCCTTAAATATTACTTATTAATACCAAGCTAAGTTTATTATCGTGTTATAAATGTATATTACTATGCTTTGCTATACTGGCATAATCAGATAGCTTGTGAAAAAGTTTTATGGAAAAAATAAATTAGATGTTGTTGTCATTTACTTACCAATTTAGTTCATTTTTCTTTGGAACAAGTACCAAAACCAAAAACAATAACTTTCCAATTCTTGGATTAATAATACATGGGATGTAACCAAACAGTGAGAGGCCTTTAAGGTGAAAAAGATGTATCAGTCACATCTTGTCTATTCCTTGTTGTCCACAGCAAGATGATTACCTGCAATCTGGCCACCAGAGGGTTTATAAATTCTGTACTGGGGCTTCCACCGTGTAATACTATTCTATATTCTAATCATATATTTAAAAGCCTGTATTCTATTCATTCATCACAGTTCTTATCTGAAGCATTGGAAGACTGTAATTGCACTTTTTGCCCTGAGCTATTATGGCATCAATTAATAAGTTATTTAATAGATGATAACCTAATTTCATTTCCATAAAGAACTCTGTAGTATTTTGAATTTCACATTTCATTGTTCTACTATCAAATGCAAACTGTATTGCTTCGTTGTATATCAAGGAAGGAAATAATCTCCTAAAATGGATTAATTAGCCATTTAGGGAGCTTATCAAATGTATGCATTCCATATACTTTCAAACCATTGTAAATTCCAAACCAGTCTGAATGCAGAGATCATGAGTCCGCGATTGCTCAGGAGTTTCTCTTTATTCCCCATTAATAGTGTGCCATTCACATGATAGAGATCAGAAACTACAAAGTTGATTTAAAAAAAAAAAACAAAAAAAACTAAGGCATTTTTCTGTCATTTCTTCAGTCCTGGCTAGACTGAGATGCATAACTTCACTGATTTCTCATTTCGTTCATATAAATTAATTATTTGGAGATAAATTTTGGTTCATATGCATTTCTCCTTTCCATGGCTACTTTATTTTCTATTGCATAAAGTTTAAATTCTTTAGACTGGCTGCTTCCCCTGTCCTCTGTAGTTTCTTCTTCTGGTTATCCTCAATCACCACCACTCTCTCTACTTCCTCTGTTCTTTTTGAACTGCTGCCAAATAATCTATTTCATTGTCTCCAACTCTACCCTGCCAATTAACTCCTTTATCCACTCACTGCAGTATGGTTTCCTTTCCTTTTCTAACCAGCCCCTCCATGCACACACATTTACTAAACTCTTCTTGCTAAAGCTGTCACTAACTTCAAATTCATTGGGCATTTTTAAATTAGATTATTGGATTTATGTTTCACAAAAGTCTATTCATCTGGCTATCATAAATCTGCTTCTCTTGGTATTTCCCTTGGCTTTGTTTTCTTCTTCTCTGTCTTCTTTTTCATCTGCTTGGTGAACTTAACCCACACTGGCTTCTTTGTTTCAAAGTCTCCTTGCCCCCACCCTTCTTTATCTCTACCCTTTTTGTCTTCTTGATTCCGTTTAAAAGCAATCACTTCAAAGAAACCTCCCAGACTAGAATAAATTCCTTTGTTTTACATTCTCAACCATTTGATACTGCAATTTTACTTTATAGCACTTATCACAGCTGCAGTTAAATGATTATCTATGTCATTTGTCTTCCTTTGCTAGCCTAGGACTCGATTTGCTGTGATATCCCCGAGGTTTAGTATAAAAACCAAAATGAAACCAGTTGCTGTTGAGTCCATTCCAACACATAATGACTCTATAGGACAGAGGAGAATTGCCCCATAGAATTTCCAAGGAGTAGCTGGTGAATTTGAACTGTCGACCTGTTGGTTAGCAGACGCACTCTTAACTACTGTACCACCAGGGCTCCATGGTTTAGCATAGGGCCTGGCATATAGTAAAGACTCAACCAATATTTCTTTAATGGACTTTGAATAAATGGTCTCCTCTTCCTCTCAACACTCATCAAATGTTATTATTCCTCATGGTCCTATCCTTTAACCACTGGACTTCTTCTACTGCATATTGAGTAGTCCCACCCACTCTCTCAGCTATAATACAAATTTTATATTGATGATGGAAACATTAATATCATTAACCCAGAAAAATCTTCCTTAATGTCCCATAGGTACTTAAATTCATTATATCTAAAACTTAGTGTAGACATCAACTTCCTCCCTCAACACCTACCACCAACAATGTCTTCTACCTCGTATAGTTTAGAGTTTAGAGCTGCCAAATTTAAGCTTTATCGTCTAATCCCGCTCCTACTATATTTCTACCAGGGAACAGACATAAAATACTTTGACTTTCTCTCCTCTCCCCAGTATTCAAGGAAACACCAAATCCAGCTAAAAAAAAAAAAGAAAAAAAAAAAGCCAAACCCATTGCCATCTAGTCGATTCCGACCATCTAGGCGATTCTGACTCATAGTGACCCTATAGGACAGAGTAGAACTGCCTCATAGGTTTCCAAGGAGCAGCTGGTGGATTCGAACTGCTGACCTTTTGGATAGCAGTTTACCTCAATTTGTTTTAATTGGACCCCCTTCAACACATCCCAACTCTAATTTCTGCTAATCAACTTTCTGCCATACCACCAGAAAAAAATCTCTAAAATGAGTTTCTCTCTCTCATCTTGTTAACCTTAAGTTTTTTTTTTTTTCTTTTACCAGGCAAGTTATCTATCTAAAGCTTAAGCCTAGTGATGCTACTCAACTACTTTAAATGTTAGTACTTCACATCATCTATAAGTTAATTTCAATTGGTTCAACGTGTGATACAAGCCCTTCAATCATTGTCTTACCTTTGTCTTTAGCATTTGCCAAAATGCAAGTTTTCCTCTAGCAGAACCAAGCCACTTGCAGTTCCTTCTATCACAACATGATTTTGCTTTTTCCTTGACCTTGCTCTACATTGTGTGGGAAAGCTGCCAATGCCTTCCCTCCTACTACCTGGCTAACTCCTACTCATTCTTTAGGACTCAATCCAGCCATCAATTCATGTAAGAAGTAAATCTGATTTTCTCTCCTCCAAACACACGGTCCAGGCCGGTTGCCCTTCTCTCTGCTTGCACAATACATTGCCTATCCAATTCAATTTATCATATTGTATTTGCAATACTGTAAGCTCCTTGAAGGCAAAGACTGTCTTATTCTTTATATTCCCAATATCTTCTTACACATTGTTGGCATATAGTAAGCACTCAATGAATTAAATAATGTATTTAGGAATGAAGGAACACTGAATTAGATCAAATATTTAAAACTAATCACTCATTCCATACTAAAAGATCTACAATCAGTGTCCCATCCATTCTTGAGTCTGTCACCCATGCCTTTATGTAGAGACAGCTTTTTCTTGCATTTCCATGCTAGTTCCCATCACCTGTCTGTCAGTTTGTCATACTGTGGTGGCTCATGTGGTGCTATGATGCTGGAAGCTATTACACTAGTGTTCCAAATATCAGCAGGGCCACCTACGGTGGACATGTTTCAGTGGAGCCTCCACACTAAGACAGACTAGGAAGAAGGGCTTAGTCTATTCCTGAAAATAAGCCAACAAAAAGCCTATGGATCACAATGGAATATTGTCCTATATAGTACTGGAAGATGAGCCCCCTAGGTTGAAAGGCACTCAAAACACACAGTGGTCACAAAGCAATGTACTCGAGCATAACAACGATCATGAAGATGATGCAGGATCCAGCAGCATTTAGTTTTGTTGTACATGGGATCACTGTGAATCTAGACAACTCAGTGGCAACTAACAAAAATAACAACAAAACTAGCCCACATTAACCAATTAATTCTCTCATGTCTCTATTTATTCTTTTTTTATATAATAGCTTCACTTTGGTTGCGTTCATTAGTTATCAAAAGTAATGCTTTTAGTAAATATGAAAAATAACAAATAAATATTGAAATATAGGGACACAATTTTGTCGGTAGTACTTGGCTGGCATAATATAACTTTTTTTTTTTTTTTTTCAGTACTGTTCACCGAGTCCTCACTTTTCAAAAGTTAAGCCCCTCGCTACTGGGGCATTTCTAATGCTTTTTCTTTGTTTTAGCTACTTAGCAAGTGAATACATTTTTTGCAGCCTAAGGATTACCTATTAAGTTGTTTTGACAGCTTTAAATGTTGTTTTTATTCTAAGAAGGATGAACTGGGCAATTTTATTGACTTCATGAAACCAGTTTATATTATGAGATGTTAAAGGACTATCGAGGTTAGTAAAAGGGATTTTTTTTTTTTTAATGGAAAGGGATTGGAATATGATACTTAACTATTGTATCTGTCAGAAAGGCATTCATCAATGACATTTGATGAGAATATAAAAGTTAATCATAATGAAATTCTAAAAATAAAATATCTAGGATCAAATAGCTATCATAAAATGAACTGTGTTGATTGATTCATAATGTTTTCCTTTCGAAATTCCTCTGTGAAATTCAATAAAAGTCCATATAAAAGTGTTACCAACATTGCCACATTAATCAATCCAGTGCTTCAATGTCGTTGGTCTACAAATTTCATTAGTAAATTTGAAGGACCGAGAATAAAGCTAACACTGATTACCAAAAAACGTGTCCCCAAAGAGAAGCATGTTTTCGTGGAGAACAAGATCTAACAGAACACAAGGGATGGAATCTACTGAGAAGAGTGTTAGCAGTCTTCTGTTCTGAATGATAAATGCAATGGCTAAAACAAGGCTTGCTATAGCCGTCTGCAAGCTTCCATTCTCTTCTTTACCTTTGGTTTTCTTTTTCAGTTTTATGCAGTGGAGAGTTTATTCTCAATGCCTTTATCCCTAAAATGGAGATAATGATACCTATCCCATAGTGCTTTGTAAGCACTAGATGTAGGTGTCCTGTGAATGGAAGTTAGAAAAATATAATTGTTGTTGACATCTCCTGGCTATAATTTCTTTTTGAGAGCAAGCTGTGCTTTCTATACTTCTGCTGCATTCCATAGAGTGCCCTCTAAATGTCAAAATAGGGTGTTTGATAATAACCTTTGTCCTTGTCATGACACTATCCAAGTTAGGAGCAGATGTTCTGGCCGCTTGTGGCCTGTGCAGATCTGGTGTTGCCATTAGAAATTATATAAGCACATTAATATAAATTATGTAACCAAAGTGTTAATTCCCAGACGGTAAGATCCATGAGTAGGGTGACCAAACATGGTGATTTGCCCTAAACTGAGGGATTTCCAAGATGTAGGACTTTCAGTGCTAAAACCAGGAAAGTCCTGGACAAGCCAGAAAGAGTGGGTCATCTTATGACTTGGGGCAAGGCTTTGTTTTGTTCATGTGGTATTCCAGAGCCTGAAGCAGTGCCTGGCATCTAGTCAGTTGCTCAATTCATATTCATTAAATGAACGAATCCATTCAAAATAAAAATAATCTAACCATTTTTTGGTTTTTTTTTTTTTTCCATTTACTTCTTTTCTTCACCAATGATTTTTTTTTTTCTTCCTTTTTATTCTGAGTTTATGACTTCAAAATGTCAATAGTTCTGTATACAGACAAATATACTATTTAGGAGAAATTTAATACATTATTTTTAAATACACTCACCAACTATTCTTTCAAGACTCAGTAAACGAGAAAATAGGTGAATGCACCTCCTGAGCTAAAAAGCAGTGTTTCTCTTTTGTTTGCTTGGTTTTTTGTTTTTTGCATTATCTTATGAATGCATAATGGTATCCTACTAATTTCCAAGAGTCCACAGTTTATTTCGGCCATTAATCTAATTGTGAGTTTTTATTCCTCAACATCAGTGCTTGCTATGATTACTAAGATAGCTTTCAAATAACAATTACAGATCATTATCAGGATTTATGATAGAGTTTTAAGTGAGTTTAATGACAATGTCAATATATTGAGACCATGTTGACCAATAAATGAAACTTTAACTCATTAGCATATACTCTCTCAGGAAAAAAAAAATCTATATGTATTGGCATTTGTCTCTGATAAAAAGTAGGGTTAAAAGTTTATGCTTAGAAAAGGATATAAAAATTATAAAATGATTTCTTTAATCTTTTAAAGAATAGGAGGGCCAGTGGTTAAGTGTTTGGCTTCTAACCAAAAGGTCGGGAGTTTGAATCCACCTGTCGCTCCTTGGAAACCCTATGGGCCATTCTATTCTGTCCTATAGGGTTGCTATGAGTCAGAATTGATTTGATGGCAACAGTATATAGAGAGAGATTTTAAAAATATTTCTCAATATTGCCATGTTTCTCATTCTTCTCAAATGTAGATATTATATTAATCATAATAAAAATATTAGATCTTTTGAGTGGGGTTCAAGAAATAAGAAAGAGGATCCACCCCTACAATGCCTAGGGAATAATTTACTCACCTATGTAAGTTGCCCTTAATATTGTTTAGGGTTGAACTCCACATTGCATAACTAATTGTTGAGCAGCAATGACAAATTCTGTTTTTATAGTTCTGGAAAATCTAAAAACATTTTGAGAAGTGAAAGCCAGGGATTAAAAAATACATATCCTTACCCTAAGTGGTAAGGATATGTATTTTTTTAAAAATGTAACTGAGCACATAAAAGTTGGCATTAATTTCTTGAGAGTGATTAGTATGCAAGACTCTTGACAAAATTTCAGGTGAGAATACATAGCTTCAAGACCATTTTTATGGTCAGAACTAATGGAAGTTCATTAACAGTTCATTTATGCTGAGAAACATCTTTATAAGCATCAATTAGTCTGCTTGGGGCCTGCTAGAGAGAGAAATTTTATTCTCTCTTTCATTTTGGAAAACTTTACTTTTTAAATAAAACTAGTCACAGGACCTGGAAGTCCATTTCAACATTTGACTTTTGAAGCATTTCACAGGTTTTGTTATGGTTAATTTTGTATATGTTGGATCAGATAGGTTAATTTTTTTCCCATGAGTCCATTAGAAAAGTAACCCATGATTTTGCTAGTGCTACAAATAATTTGATTTAAAATTTCATAGTAGCTACCATAAAATGTATGTATCATAAAATATATCATAATTACTCTTATATACAGTTTAAATTAGATTGAAGCTTTATTCATTTCTCTTAAAGAGCTATACATTTCAGGAAACTAGCAACTGTGCTTAAATAGCAATTGTTCAGTTCCACATTGTTTTTGTCTCTTTTAATGGGAAACTAAGGTCTGGAGAAGTAACAAGATTTACTAACTGTCATTCAGAAGCCTTACTGATATATATAGGCAGAATAAATGCTAGGGGTTCCCTTAATGGGTTTCCATCATGTTATCCTGGAGCTGAAGTAGGTAGATGTCCTACCAAGTTCTCATGGTTAGTGAACATAGATCAGAATGGGTTCTGGTCACCACAGTAACCAGCCCCTCTCCTTCAATCGCTGAATTTGCCATTTGGATAAAAAGCTGTATATTCGTTACCTTTGCCAAGATAAAGGCAAAATTGATGCCAAATTGAACAAGTTCAAATTCAGCATTATATATTTAATAAAGTATAGGATTACTAATCTGGAAATGAACTTAAATTACTGGACCAAATTTGTAAGATAGAACTTCATGGTCTGACATTTTGTTGGAGGTCCTCACTTCCTGTATAATTTTGCACAGGGAGTGTGTGGGTAAGCCCGGTTACTGAGTGTAACAAAACATACATAACGAAGGATTTATCCAATATCACATGCTTTTATTAAAATAGCGTCATTTATTGTCTGTCTTACAGCTGCCTCCTCCCATCCCAATTCTTTTTTCCCTTTTTATTTGTCTGTTTTTCCTGAGCAAAAAAAAAAAAGGATAAGTTTAGTTTCACCTACTGCTGAACACTTTTTATATGTGATTGGAAAAATTTATATATAATTTTTATATATTCCTCAAATAATGCTAACAAAGATGGATTTCTCAGTTCTGCTTGCAGTATTTTAAGAAACAAAATGACACAAACCAGTGTGTTTCATGAGAATGCTTCATGCAGTGTCTAAATTTGGATTTTAATTGACAGTGTGCTATTATTGATTCTAGGAGATTTCTTTTTTCTCTCATAGAGCCAGATATATTTTATGCTATATCCTGATACAGCATGGAAAGACAACGGGGTCACAGCTGGTTCCTACATAATATAGGGATTTTAGGAATTTATATTTCTTCTTACAGAAGAAGAGAAAGTATAGAAGGTACCTTGATTTTTAGAAGGCAACTTTTTAGACATGGTTTCATCAGAAGCTGCTTTTGTACAGAAATCTCATTCTAATCAAATATAATGTTGTGTATATAGCTATGAGGAGATGTTTTTACAAGAGTTTTGTTTCTACATCATATTTTATAAGCACGAGTAAGTTTCTAGAAAAATATGAATCCTACCCCAGCCATTCACATGTTTTGTCTGTCATATTTAATGTTATCATTATCTTCAATATCCTTATTAAAACTGGTAAGCTGAAGCAACAAATAGTTGAATACATTGTTTAAAATCATATTGCTTCAGAGTTCCACGTACTCATAAGCATTCATCTGAGTCTTCTACTTATCTAAATACCTTGAATAATATCCCAAAAGGATAAAAGAATGAGGCTTTTTTTCCCCCCACCGTAATCAATATTTGCCTTGGAAATATTGGATACCCTGGGGCCATCCACTTTTTATTTTTCTCATGTTTCAGTAGATCAGTTCTAAAAATGCCTTCATTCTTTTCTTTCTGCAATGTAAATAACCCTTTCATTATCAAGTGTTTTCTACCATATCTATATTCAGAATTTCATATTACGAAGGTCTCGGATAATATCCTAATTTTTAACTCTTTGATTATAAGGCCTAAGTGTCATCAAGAACTAGCATCATTTTCTTCCTCAAAAACACATTAATCAATGTTTTATTTTCAAATGACTCATTTCAATCTTTGGGAAGGATGATACTTGACTCAAGAATATTCAGAAATGAAGGGAAATTTTTAAAGTTCTAGCAGGGCCCATGAGTGGCTATACCAAATCCTTTGAGAAATCAAATGCATTTGGACATGATCAGTAGAGTTGAACAGAGCAAGGTCATTGCCAGGTATGTAAGAGTAAGATTTTGTAATAGAAAAAGATGTTGGAGAATCTTCTTTCAAAAGCATCATGGATGTTTCCTAGAAGCAAATCATATACTTTTAGTAAGAAAAAAAAAATCTACTAAATTATCATTGGGTTACCTTAACTTTGTTAATTATGAATAGCATATTTTTGGTGCATGTGAATATTTCTGAATACTTCCACCTGGGTGCCTTTGGATAGAATTAGAAAAGCAGTGAACACAGAACTGTGTTTTGCAACATGGATGTACTCGTATTTAAACAGCCACATGAACTTTCTGCTGAACCAAGTAAGTCCACAGGCTGTAACCATCTCTAACACATCAGAGAACTATTGTACTGATTGGTCGGGGCCAATTACATTATGTAGGGCAAATACAGACACACTGCTAATCAGAAAACTTCTAGAATTGATGTTAGTTTTTCTTTTTCTTTTAATAATACACTTACAGCATTTCACCTATCAACCACAAAACCTGCAATGAGTACTTTTTGTCAAAAGAGTTTCTCAATTTACTATGGATGTCAAATTTGGCTTCTTCAACCTTCCATCAGTTTTTTTTTTTTTTTTTTCTTGAATGTATTCATTAGGACAACTATAATCTCCTGTTGCTGTTAGGTGCCATCAAGTTGATTTTCAACTCATAACAATCCCATGTGACAGAGTGAAACTGCCCCTGTAAGGTTTTCTAGGCTGTAATCTTTATGGGAGCAGATTGTCTGGTCTTTCTCCCATGGAGCCACTGGGGAGTTTGAACCACCAACCTTTTAGTTAGCAGCCCAGCACCGAACCATTTCATCATCAGGGTAATCTAACTTTTGTAGTTTGAACACCCTTCATTTTACTTAGTACCCAAGAGGACGGTGTGCTGGATTGAACCCTATGAGAATTATCAGCTGTATGTGAAAGAAGGTTCACAAGCAGTGAAGACAATCAGAGCTCAGTGAGCACAAGCCAAAGACAGAAGGCAAGATTCTTTTTCCTCTTGATTTATACCAATCTTCTTTATATTAACCTTGCTTGCCACTGTGGAGATACTTCTCTGTGTCTTTTTGTGTGTGTGATCTGCAGCTTGGGAATATATTAAGCAGACTCAGTACCGAATAACGTGACAAATGATAGTCAATATGTGTTTTCCCTTTTCTTGGGTCTTCTCCACATAAAAAAAGGAAATGTTTATCGTGTTCCTAACAAAGGAAGGTAGAGATGGGGGGGGGGGCAGAAACGAGTAGAGAATTAGTGATAGAAAAATAGAAGCAAGGCTCTTGTGTGGTCTCATTCATTTGCTATCTCTTTTTCCCATTTTATTTCTCTGACCTGCTTTGCTAGTAATGATTGGTTTTTCGCACATGGAGACCCCAAAGCCCCAGTGTGAGGTTCACCCCTCACAGTTAAGTGTGTGTAAAGGAGCTGACGTTTTCTCCAGCTTGGTCAATCCTTGTTTCCCTACCGTGGTGTTGGGTTTCAAGAGCCAGGAATAAGAGGCGTATATTTTCACTTTGCTTCACATAGATAAAGACAGAAGATTTTAATACAGCGGAACCTGTGAGAGCTGGTACTCTGCAGGACTGCCTTGTTTTTCTGGGTCTTCCAAATTTTCCACTTTTGACAGGATACATACAGTCTTACCATGTTTTTATCACTATTAGTGCAAAATATGTGAGTTATCCTTCTCTGACAGGTTTCTGCCTTACACAGGTTCCAGCTTTTGCAGATTTTACTGTATATACACGTGATATAGTAAAATATCAGAAGACTACTGAGGTAGTGGCAATCCTCAGGTTCCTTTTTTTACCTGAAAGCTAGTGCCTTTTCTCTTACCTATATCCCCACCCCCCACCCCAATTCCTTAAAAAAAATGCTCTGAATGAATTACAACTGTATTATCATTGCTATTTCTAGGTACGAACCCATCAGTCAGAGCACATCCTTAAGCCCCTAACCAAACCCACTGCCATGGAGTCGATTCCGACTCACAGCAACCCTACGGGACAGAGCAGAAGTGCCCATAGGGTTTCCAAGGCTGTAATCTTTAGGAAAACAGATTGCCACATCTTTTTTCTCGTGGAGTGGTTGGTGGATTCAAACCATCAATTTTACGGTTAGCAGCGGAGCGCTTAACCGCTGGCTCTACAAGTCTGCATTTGGAAGAAGAGAGTCAGTTCTGAAAGAAATCATGAGGCTCCTCTTCCTGTAATAACGGTGTGTGCTATTTTGAAACTCCGGGGTCCCAACCGAGAGCCTTCCATCTATCAGTAAAATTAGAGCTGTCCCCAGGAGTAAACTGAGATTATTTCTTTAATCATACTTCATACGGACTGTGAGTGATTCAAGGGCAGGAACCAGGTCTTGTCAAGTGTGTACCTACAATACTAAAACCAGTGTTTAGCACATCCAAAACCCAACCAAACCCGCTGCCTTTGAGATCATCCTGACTCATAGTAACACTATAGGACAGAGTAAAACTGCCTCATAGGGTTTCCAAGGAGTAGCTGGTGGATTCAAACTGCTGACTTTTTGGTTAGCAGAGTTCTTTAACCACTGTCTCACCAGGGCTGCATTTAGCACATACACATTGCCGTCGAGTCAATTCCGACTCACAGCAACCCTATAGGACAGAGTACAACTGCCCCATTGAGTTTCCAAGGAGCACCTGGTGGATTCAAACCACCGACCTTTTTGTCAGCAGCCGTAGCAATTAACCACTACGCCACCAGGGTTTCCATTTAGCATATAGTAGGTCTTTAATAATTATTGCTGAATTGAATTGAGTTTGCTGACACACAGCAGCAAAAATTATTTTACAACTATAGATGATTTAAAATACTTTCATAGTTTGCGGTGGCACGTCATCTAGACTATGGAATTTTATTTAGGAGACAGCGAATAAATTATACTGAAACTTTCTTCCAAATAGTATTGAATTTACTTTACAGAATCATTACCTTTTAATCTTAGCATTCTAAAAAGGGTACCCCTAATGAGAAGGAAAAAAATACCACAGCATCCTTGAATATAGATTGAAAACTCAACTAACGAAACAGGACCCTGCAGAGATCGATGCAGTGTATGAAGAATACTGTAGTATTTTCTTTCTTAGAAAGGAGGCAATCTAATCACCTTCAAGTTTCCCACATTTGAGTTATACTACAAATGAGTTTTGTCCAGGTACAGAAAAACCAACAATATTTTATTTATAATCTTATTTTAGCGTTTGAACTACAAATTCTGGTTCTAGAGTTGTTTAAAAGATCGGGGGTTTTATAGATGCTCATATGTAAATTAATCTGTTGTTTGCTTACTTTTTTTTTTTCTTTTCTTTTCCATAGAATGATCCTCCTCATAAATACAGAACAGGTTATTACATGAAAAATATAAGATCTTGCATTTTTTCCTCATTCTTTCTTAAAAATCTATTTCTAATATTGCATTCCCCATTGGACTACTTCATAAGGGCATGAGGGAAAAAAAAAAAAGAAAAAAAGGAGACAAAATAGACCG
This sequence comes from Dugong dugon, assembly GCA_030035585.1. NCBI lineage: Eukaryota > Metazoa > Chordata > Mammalia > Sirenia > Dugongidae > Dugong > Dugong dugon. The sequence continues at coordinate 112,195,765 of CM057467.1, forward strand.
GATCTCACCACTAGAATTCACCATAAAAATCTCAAAGTGTAACAGAATTCTTACAAAATTTCCTAGACTAGTTCTTCGGGGAATTGAGATCTTCTATGAAAAATATGGCAATCAGGGAAGGGAGGGACGAAGTGTGGGAAAATAGTAAATAAGTGCAGCAAAAACAGGTTCTGAGGAATACACATAATTTTGTCTGCTTTAGCTCACAATAGAATTTTTAATAAATAAATTTCTTTTCTTTTTTGTTTTTTTTGTAAAGACACTTTTTTTTGAAACAGTAGATTTAGCCCAGTCATTTGTATCATTTTTAATAAACTGTCTTTTTTTTTTGATTGTTTGTTTTCTGTAACTCTGTGAATGTTTTAGATTTGAGTCTCTTGTACATTGTCTTTAGAGTTCATTCGAATCAATAACGGTTCATGCACTGAACTGTGTATTGAATTTATTGTGTTAACTGTTGTTGTGTGGTTGAAGGGAGATTTGTAAGAGTTATAGTGATTTAGGTGCTCATGCTCAATAGCAGGCATGGGCAGGTGGCTTTCCATGGGTGTGTCCCCTGTAATCTCATCATCCACATTAATGATTTCAACAGTCCGTGTTGGGGCGTGATGGTTTTGTCGATGATGCTGTTTCCTCATCTTGTAGAAAATGACCAGCATCACTGCTGCCATAAGTGTGATGGCCACAAAGCAGCCAATGATGATTTTGGTAGTCTTCATGACCTCATCAATTCCTGGGATCCCACTGTTTATGTCAGTCACAGGGACGGTGAATGTTTTTTCTGTCGACCTTGTGCTCTGTGGCGTGAGAGAGATGGTCACATTGGTGGTCTCCCAGTCGATCACTGGAGTGGGGCCCACATTGTTATCTGTGGTCCGAGCCTCATCCTGAGAAGGTTCCATAGTCTCTACTGTGACGGTTGAAAAGTAAGAGAAGGGAGTAGTGGTTGCTGCAGTAACATTCAGGGTGGCCGAAGCAGTGGTATTTCCAACAGAATTACTCACCATACATGTGTACATGCCTGTATCTTGCACGGTTACATTCGTGAAATTTAACGTGCCATCGCTGAGCACAGCTATCCGCACTTTGTACGCCCCATGTGTCATGACTGTTCCGTTGGGAGTAATCCAAGATACAGAGGTCAGGGACGTGGAGGCCCGGCATTTCAGCTCAGCTGCCATGCCTTCAGTGACATTGAGGTCTGCTGGGGGCTCCACGATCACGGGAGCATAGCATGTGAAATAATTCTGGTCGAGCTCCCCGATGTACCTCCCTTTCAGACTGGGAGGAGTGTTACACCGGGCACAGCAAGCTGTGTTGGAGGGGGCCATGTCTTTTATCCACCAGCTGAGCCACAGTATGTCACAGTTACAGTTCCAAGGGTTGTGATGTAAGTGTATCCGCTCTAGATGATGCAAGGGAGTGAAGAGGTCATGAGGCAGTAATGTTAGATTGTTGTGTGCCAGGTTGATTTCCACCAGTGACTGAAGGTTATCAAAGGCATTCCGTTCAATCACTTGAATCTGGGACTGTATCATCCACAGTTTTTGAAGGTGCATCAACCCCTGGAAAGAGCCAGGCCTGATGGCAGACAAATGATTCCCAGAAAGATCCAGCTCATCCAGTTTTATAAGTGGTGTGAGGTTAGGGATTTCCCGGAGGTTGCACATGGCAAGGTTCAAATACCTCAAATTGGACAGACCTTCAAAGGCACCTTCTGAGATGTATGAAAGCCTTTTCAATTCCCCCAAGTCCAGCCGGCGCAAAGAAGGGATTCTGTTAAAAGCATAAGAAGGGATGCTTTCAATGGGGTTGTTCCGCAACCAGAGCTCCTTCAGTTTAGACAAATATACAAAAGCTCCATTCGGGATGGTAGTAAGACGATTGTCAAAGAGTTCCAGAGTGTTGAGGTTCGCCAGACCATTGAAGGCCCCAATTTCAATTGTTCTAATGTGATTCCTACTCAACTGTAGGATTTCCAGGTGCCTCAAGTGCTTGAAGCTGTTCACTTTGATGATCTGGATTTGGTTCTCATGGAGGTTCAGCAGCCGTGTGTTGGTTGAGATGCCATCTGGAACCTCACGCAGGTTCTTCCGAACACAAATCACCTTGCTGAACTGGTTGCTGCAGGAGCAGACGGATGGGCAGGTTTGAGCCCGCACCAGACCAGCCACCACAAGAAGTTGGAGAGCCAGCAGCACCACAAGCAGGGGGTCAAATAAGGCCCTGTTAAACCTAGGACCTATCATTATCTGCTGTGGATGTAAGGTCATCTTGTTCAACATTCATAATTTATCTGGTGTTGGTCCTTCTGGAGTTCAAACAATCTGCAAAAAAAAAAAAAAAAAAAGAGTATTAGCGCAGAATCTTTCTGGAAAAATGTCAGTGAGTCAATGTGTCAGCTAAAGCTATCCATTACTCAGACTAAGAAAACAAGAAATCAAATATCTCTTATTGAACAATGTTGTCTACATTAATAGGGACATGTTTCTATATTCCAAACTAGCAGACATCCACAGCCCACATTCCATCAGATGTGCAACCACAGAGAAATGACGGAGGGCTCCAATGTAGTGTTTACTGACAGAGAGTGACCCAAATGCATGAGAATATGTGTGATGTACTCCACCATTAGGATCAACATTCAGACCAGATTGAAAAAGTTCAGAAAATAGAACTTTGAGCCTGTACCCAACCAACTAAAAGCATCTTTGCAAAATTAGTAATAACAAGCAACAGTTGCTGTTAAGTTGTCCCAAACTCATGGTGATCCTGTGTGAGTGAGAGTAGCACTGTGCACCATAGGGTTTTTAATAGCTGATTTTTCAGAAGTAGATAGCCAGGCTTTTGTTCAGAGGACCCTCTGGGTGTACACAAACCTCTAACCTTTTTGGTTAGCAGCTGAGTGGGTTAATTGTACTACCCAGGGATTCTAAAAAAAATGAGTAATAGCCAACATTTATTGAAAGTTACTCTATGTGCCAGGTACAATGGGCTACAAACTTTACAAACAATCCTATCTAGGACTGGCTAGGATTCAGTGCAAAATGAAAATGTAGGGTCTATTGTTCAAACGTTATTAAGAATATCAAGACATTAACTGCAGACCCTTAAAACAAGAGTGGGTCCTTCTGAGCATGGGGCCCTTTGTGACTGCACAGGTTGCATACTCGTAAAGCTGGCCCTAATCCTATCTAATCCTCACAGCACTTCGGTGAGGTAGGAATGGCTATTGTCTCCATTTTCAAAATGAGGCAATTTAATCAGATCATTGTCTGATTGATCCCACAAAAAAAGTTGCCGTGAGAAGGAGGGAAAATGCAAACTATTTTTCACAGTTCATTGCTTTAAAATCCCTTTCCTTTCGTGGTGACCTCAGGTGTAAACACTGGTAGCTTATGGTACCTCTAGAGATGCAATGAAATAGTGGCCTGAACAAATGTACGTAACTTCTAGAGATTAATCTCAGGCACTAAAATTCATTATAATATAGTCAACAGGCATACCACAAATGAAATCATTCCCCCAAAACATGATTTTTATTTACAGAAAAAAATTAGTATAACAGGACTATTACATGCCTTGTGTTCCTATTTTACTGATTTTAAGTAAATTACAGGAAGGAAAACAAAACAAGTCCCTGTCTGCATCTCTTCCAACACAAGGAGTAATTCCAACAGAGCTTGTGTTACCCAGTGTAGGCCCCCCTCGGTTAGTTTACCGTGGACTAGGCACGTGTGTTAGTAATATTTCCCAAATCTCTGATCTTAATAAACAGTATCTCTTCTATGAATCTCTTGGAAAGAAAGAAAGAAAGAAAAAAGCCTCCTTACATTCCAATTTAAAAAGACACGTATTTAGTACTTTTTATGTGTCACCTTGGGCAAGTGACTTTTCTTCTACCTGGCTCAATCTCCTTACTTGCAAAATAGGAACAATAATATTACCCACTCTTAAGTATTGGGCAAATATGAGAGACAGAAGAGCTTTGGAAGAAAGGAGGGACAAGGAAAACAATAAGGGACAATTAGGAAGCTCTTCCAGTTGTTCCAAGGGAGCCTTGGGGGAAGCCAGTGCCAGAGATGCGTCCAGTTTCATAGCCTTCACTTCCATACTCAACAAACGGCTGGCTTCTTCTTAGGATATAACCCCTCTACTGGTTGGTAAGATTGCCAGTATAAATTAGCGTTTGTGAATATCTGCATTTACCTAAAGCATACAAGATGGAAAGGAGGCTCTTTTCAAATAACGAGATGCCCTACTCATTAAAGATAGTTGTCAGTGGGAATCCAGCTCCCTGGAAAAAGCAATGTCCTTAAACATATACCCACATTTGCAAAACCATTGAAAGGGACCTGAGTCACAGGAAGGTAAAGTGTAAAGTGATAGACTCTTGTTTTCTGGCTTCAGAGGTTTGTTTTTGTCTCCTTCCTTGTGTCAGCAAAGATAGTTGAAACAGGTGACTGATAGATTCTGAGTCACTATTTCTGTGAAGCTTTTGCTGGTGCTCCCAGGGAGACCTACTTGCTTCCTTCCTTAGGGCTGTTGTAGCTCTAGGTAGACTTTCCACAACATCTAGTATTGTGATCATTTGTTCCTGGGTCTATTTCCACCACTAGCCTGTGGACTCCGTGATGACAGGGGTCACGTCCAATGGTCTGTGCTTAGCCTATTTCCAACACAGTACCTGGCACGCTGTAGGCACTAAATAAAATGGCTGTGAATGACATGCAAAACAGTAAATATCTAATTGCAAATTTTTGCATATATGTAGCAATCTGTACTAATTGCTGAACATCAGGCTCTGGCTCATTATATTAACCCAATTGATAACGTCTATCCCATTGTCTCATTTATACTTTGACAACAATACTGTTGGCAGGCTTCATACCCTGAGTTAGATTAAGAGTTATCTTTCATGTTTATTTAAATATGGCCTTAAAAAGAAATACGGACTTTTAGATTTCCATGGCAGAACACAATTTAAATCCCAGTGATGACGACCATTGAAATGTTCTTATTTGTGTGATTTAGTATAGCTTTATATATGCCATCCCCGTACACACTCACAAACACCGGTTAAGGTAATTGTGTCTTAAAAAGCAAAACAAACAAACAAAAACCAGAATACCATATAAAATCCTCAATACACAAAATAGTCAATGTTTTTAGGGTTGGGGTCCCAGGGTCCTGTTCCTCTATTCCTTTTCCCATTCCCCACCCCATGATCTCATCAGAATTCTAGGGCCTCTGGCAACATTTAACAATAACTGGTTGGCTTGGAAATAGCATGGAAGTGAAGAAGGTAAGTCCCTACTTTGCCATTTGCTACTTTTTCTTCTTTAAAATATGGTATAGCAAAGGCAGCCATACCCAGTGGTTAAGAGTGAGATGACCTGCCTTCAAATCCTTGCTGGAATCTCCTTGCCCCAGTCATTAGAAAAGTTACTTCACATCTCCATACTTCAGATTATCCATGTGGAACAGGGGAACAATAATGTTATCCACCAGAAAGGCTCTTGTTAGGACTGTCACATAATATATGTCCGTTTGTTGTTGTTTTTGTTAGCTGTCATTGAGTTGGCCCCCAACTCATAGCAACCCCATGCACAGCAGAACAAAACACTACCAAATCCTGCACCATCCCTAGGATCGGTTGCGGATAGGACTGTTGTGATCCATAGGGTTTTCATGGGCTGGTTTCCAGAAGTAGATTGCCAGGTCTTTGTTCCTATTTCATTTTAGTCTGGAAGCTCCACAGCATTATAACAACACGCAAGCCTCCACTGACAGGTGGTGGTTGCACATACTGGCTCATAATAAGCAGCATACAATAAAAATTTAATACACGTTAAAAGTAAGGTTATAATTTGGTGAAGGGTAAGACAGTACACAGTACTGGGGAAGCCAGCACAGCTTGTACAAGGAAAGGTCATGGAAGCTCCATAGACACAACCAAACTCCCTGAGGGACTGAATTGCTGGACAGAGGGTTGAGGGGACCATGGTCTTGGGGAACATCTAGCTCAATTGGCATAACACAGTTTATAAAGACAATGTTCTACATTCTACCTTGGTGAGTAGTGTCTGGGGTCTTAAAAGCCTGTGAGCAGCCATCTAAGATACTCCACTGGTCTCAGTCCTTCGGGAGCAAGGGAGAATGAAGAAAACAAGATACAAAGAAAAGATTAGTCCGAAGGACTAATGGTCCACAGCTACCAAGGCCTCCACCAGACTGAGTCCAGTACAGCTAGATGGTGCCTGGCTACCACCACTGACTGCTCTGATCAGGATCACAACAGATGGTCCTGGACAGAGCTGGAGAAGGATGTAGAACAAAATTCTAACTCACAAAAAAAGACCAGATTTACTGGCCTGACAGACAGGAGAAACCCTGAGAGTATCGCCCCTGGACACCCTTTTAGCTCAGAGGTGAAGTCACTCCCAAGCGTCACCGTTCAGCCGGGGATTGGACAGCCCCATAAAACAAAATGGGACTAATGAGGCACAGCAGTCCAGGGACAAGGACTAGAAGGCAGGAGGGGACAAGAAAGCTAGTGATAGGGAACCCAAGGTTGAGAAGGGACAGTGTTGACATGTCGTGGGATTGTTAACCATTGTCAGAAGGCAATATGTGTACTAACTCTTTAATGAGAAACAATTTATTCTGTAAACCTTCACCTAAGGTACCAAAAAAAAAAAAAAAGAATTATCTATGTGAGATCAAACTGTCAACAGCAACTCAAAACGTTTGATGGGAAGCCTAGGAGGCAGTGAGTTGAAGATAATGGTGCTGGAATAATTTGGAAAAGGACAGTGAGAACAGCAGCACAACTGGAAGAATGTAATCGATGTCACTGAACTGTACATGTAGAAATTTCTGAAATGGTGTATCTTTGGCTATGTGTATTTTCACCAAAAAAAAGGTCCTCCAAGGTCGAGAAGGGAGAGTATTCACATGTCGTGGGGTTGTTAACCAATGTCATAAAACAATATGCATACTGACTGTTTAATGAGAAATTATTTGTTCTGTAAACCTTCACCTAAAGTACAATAAAAAAAAAAAAAATTAAGGAAAAAAAAAGTAAGGTTACAGGACACTCAGTTTCCTCCTTTTCTCTGAGATACTGTTGTTGTTAGGGGTCGGCAAGTCGGCTATGGCTCATACGGACCTGTGTACAACAAAATAAACACTGCTAAGTCCTGCACCATCCTCACAACCATTGCTATGTTTGAGCCCATTGCTGCAGCCACTGTGTCGATCCATTTCTATGAGATAAGATTAGTAATAATATCTCTAAAGTATACGCTTCTCTCCTTTCTCAATTCCCAGGACTAGTTTTATTTTCTACTTCTTGCTTACTTAAAGGTCTTTTAGCTATTGCAATTAATGAGATTTCCTGTAAATCAGTCATAAGTAACAATTTATGAGTTATAGCTAGTTCAAAGCTACAGTTTATAATGCCGGGTACATGTGCTGAATGGAATAAACTACTATCAACAAAGGATTTTCTACTTTAAAATCCAATTTTTGTTATTTTTACATCAAAAGCCATTTTTCAACATCTCTTTCATAAGATGTTTATATCAAATCAAAAGGAAATCAATTTAAAGGTATACACTATCCATTATGATGCCATCTGACAGCATTTACTTACAAATGGATTTGTGTGGGTTTTGAATTAAAGTATGATACTTTTAGCCATGTCCCAGAGGATGTTCTGACTTTGTCAATAGACCTTTCTTCCTTGCCTACCCGTGCTTCACTGCACTGATAACAGTGTAGTGAGAGACACAGAAGGGATTGTGTGCAGGACAGTAAGTAATGGTGTATGCTTTATGTAGCACAGTATCACTGCTAAGTCAGCATAGGTTGTGTCTAGACACTGGAACCGGTTTCCAAGTGAGGTGGGAGTAAGATCAACTTGGTTAACCACAACTTCCACCCCCAGCACCACACACACATCCACACTCATATGTGTTCACAACAAACCCCTCTAAACACTGAAAACCAGTCTGTCTACCCCCCACACAGCCAACACTGAGAACTAAAACCACACCTCACTGTATACATCAACATGACTTTACTATTTCACTGTTTTTATTAGCATTTTTTGTTTGTTGGTTTTGTTTTTTAATTCTCCTGGGACTCTCCCACCAAAGTAAACGGTTTCGTTGTTCCTTACAGAACCTTTCCCCAAAGATCCATCAACTCTTCAAGGAAAAGCATCAACAGATAGTTTGTGCCCTAAGATTCTTTGACTCCTTCGCTTCACTTTGTTGTTTTCACCAATACTGGACTGTTGTATTGCAATTCTCATCTAATCCTAAGCAAATTCCTACACGGAAACACTCTCCTTAAGCTTCCCATTCTCAATAAATTCTGACCTTATCTCCCCTGCTCCTCTCTAAGACACTGCCAAAGCCTGTGAAATGGTGTTCTCCTTTCCCACAGTAAGCAATAAACTCAGTATTGCCTTCTCAACAGGGTATGTTAGTGATATTTGGGGAGCCAGCTTTTGACAACACTGAGGTGGGTTATTTATTTAAATGTCTCTGAATCTTGCTCTAGTTTCCACTCTTCCTCCTCTCCTTCCCCCTCTTGCTTTCTCTCAATATGTGTTGCCTACCTAACATCCTAGTCCTTTACTCTTTCCCAAGAAAATTTTGTTCAGGAAAATTCATTCCCCTCTTTAAAAACAAAAACTATATTATCTGTGATGGAGGAGGCTGGTCTTAATTTCAGCCCTGGTAAGTGAGCAGAATTTGGTTTAAACTAGGGGTAAGCAAATACGTTCTGTAAAGGGCTAGGTATTAAATATTTTAGGATTTGAAGGTAACAGGGTCTCTGTTGCAACTGCTCAGCTCTGCAATTGCAGCTCAAAAACAGCCATAGGCAAGAGGTAATGAATGGTCATGGCTATGTTCCAACTGAATTTTATTTATGGGCACTGGAATTTGAATTTCATATAATTTCCACATTCAAAAATATTCTTCTCCTTTTGATTTTTCTTTTAATCATTTGAAAATTCAGAAAACATTCTTAGCCCATGAGTAGTACAAAATAGGTGGCAGGCCAGCTTTAGCTCATGGGCTGTACTCTGCTGACCCCTTGTGCAAGCAAATGTCATTAGTATCATTCCTGTTGCCAGGGGCTGGTTAGGTCTAGACATGTGACACAGTATGGATCCAATGAGTTATGAGGAGAAGTCAGGTGAGGAAATTCTGAGATTTTGTTTTTTTTCTTCTACTTATAAGAAGAAAAACGTTCAGAAGAAGACTTTTTTTTTTTTTTTTTTACTGTTTCTGAATATTGTTGTGAGTATAAGATGTCTAGAGCTGCTGCAGCCATCTTGTGGCCAAGAGATAGGCAGCCTGAGGACAAAGCTGATGTTCAGAGGAAGAAAAAATGGAAAGAATGTGTGTCCTTGATGGTTGTGATAAGCAGCTGAATTAATGAACTCTAGAAATCTCCTTTCTCTGGACTTTCTTATTAAGTGAAATAATCAATTCCTTATAGTAATTTTTTTCTTTTCCTGGTTACTTGCAGCCAAATCCATCCCAATACGTTCATATTCTCTCTGTCTCTTCCTCCTCCCCTCCTCCCTCCCCCTATTCCCTCCGGCAATACCAAAAAACACAAATATAGCACTGGAACAATGGGCTCAAGCATAATAATTGTGAGGATGGCGCAGGACCAGGCATCGTTTCGTTCTGTGGTACACAGCATCACTATGCATCAGAACTGACTCCATGGCACCTAACAACAACAACATACTACTATAAATTTGGGCCTTACCAAGAAAAACAAAGAAAGCTGATTCAACATGGTTTGCTTATAAAAAAAGGTGATAAGTTTCATCACCATCATCATTTTTTCTGGCTATGTCTTTGAATTTTAAAGCATGCTAGAATGCGTAAGAAAAGAGAAAATAACAAGTTAAATAATACCATTACCAAAGGTAACTTACTTTTGGACAAAAAACGTGCTTTGGTCCTTTGACACAGATTTCTGAAAACAGCCCAAGCAATCAAGATGCCTTTGTTAGCCAAGCAAAGAGGCAGGCCCTACACCTGGCGAACTAACTCCAGGAAGGGAGGGGTCCTGATGACATTATGTATAGTCATTGATTGGGTGATCATAAATACACATAAATGCTTAAGTCATGCATATTCATTGAGGTCTCAACAACTAGGCTACCTGGGACTTTAGAGCACTCTCTTTGGGGCCACCTGGATTGGTGAGAACATCCATGAAAGGAAGAGGGAGTGTTATGTCCTTGAGAACAATGGAGGACCTGTGCCTAGAATGCTCCCAGACCTTGCCCGATGCATCTCTACACTTGCATCCTTTCTGGTTATAATAAATGGGTAACTGTAGGAATAGGTAATGGTCTAGATGAATTTTGTGAACCTTTATAGAGAATTAATGAACCACCAGGGCAATGAGCCAGCAGGGGCTGGCAGTACAGAGTCGATTTGTGTAGATCCAGCTTTGGGTGGCTGGGTGATAGAGAAAGGCTGCAGGGGCAGTCCATGAAGAAGGATAGAGTCTTTCTGGCTTGTGACCTAGTCCCAGGGGAATAGAGAGAGAGAGAGAGAGAGAGAGAGAGAGAGGGAGAGAGAGAGAGAGAGAGAGAGAGGACAGTTGGTCTGAAGTGCAGGGAGTTGTGCAGACTCGAAGCTACAGCTGCTTCCTGATGACCTGGTAGCCAGGGATGTTTGGACCTGGCTCAGGATAGGAGAGGATGAGTTCTGATCTAACTCATGTTGGTTACGGTCAGAGGAAGAAATTGCTAGGGAAGTGGCTGACAATGAGGAGTGGAGATGTGGGACGGTGAGGCCTGGATCCATTTCCAGCTAGGAACTGGATTCATGCTGATCCTTGCCACACAGTTAGTGAAAAAGGTGAGGTTTGCCCATCTTGAACCTTTTATAGAGCAGTTGGTAGCTTCACAGACCTCATACTTAACCTTTTCAGATCAAATTTATTTTACAAATGATTCCTAATATAGTTCTTTTTTCTCTTATTTTGAATCGAATTATTCAAATCTGTTGAACTTTCCCCAACTGTTATGCAGGAGTATGTGGTTCTGCAGTTTTTCAGGTAAAATACTTCCTCTTTTTTTTTTTGTAAATATGCCCAGGGCTGACCCTCCAGGAAATGTAACGGAAATATTACAACATTTAAATGGCTGTAACCCAGGGACTCAATCTTTCAAGTCAAAAGGTAGCCATTTGGCTAAACACAATGACCTTGCAAAGTTTCTTAAAAAAAAGTTGGAATTAAAAAAATTTTAGATTAAAAAAAAAAAACACAAAAAAAACTTGGTTCTGCATTTTGAATTTTTTTAGAAGATTTTTAAGATTGGCACTTGGCTATACATTTTAATTTTCTTCTAGGAGACTTATCTGGCTTATACTAAATAATTTATATGCCTAATGTTTAGAGGTGACTACATTACAACAGAGGAGCCCTGGTGGTACAGTGGTCAAGCACTCAGCTGCTAACTGAAAGGTCGGTGGTTCAAACCCACCAGCCTCTCCTCCGGAGAAAGATGCAGCAGTCTCTTTCTGTAAGGATTTATAGCCTTGGAAGTCCTATGGGACAGTTCTACCTTGTCCTATAGGATCACTATGAGTTGGAAGTGACTCAGTGGCAGCAGGTTTACACTGCAATATTATCAGACAAGAAGAAACAGTATAGCAAATTGTATGTTAAAAACAAAAATCAAAAGCATGCAGCCAGCATAGCACTATGCTCTGGAGAGTACTGTTGGTGTTGTCAGTTGCCACTGAATCAATTCTGACTCATGGTGATCCTATGTAGGCAGAGTAGAATTGCTCTATAGTATTTTCAGAGCTGTGACCGTTCAGAAGCAGATTGCCAGGCCGGTCTTCTGAGGCACCTCTAGGTGGGTTAAAACCACCAATCTTTGGCCAGTAGTGGAGAACTTAATAAGCATAATAAAAGAGCTAGGTTGGCCACACTCTTTAAAACTTTTTACAATCTTGGTGGAGATATAACATAAATGTATGTTGTTGTTTTGTGCCTCAGAGTCACTTCAGACTCAGAGACTATAGGACAGAGTACAACTGTCCCATAGCATTTCCAGGGCTATAATCTTTATGGAAGCTGATTGTCAGCTCTTTTCTCCAGGGGAGCTGCTGGTGGGTTTGAATGGACAACTTTCTGGTTAGCAGCTGAGCACTTAACCACCGCACCACCTGGGCTCTTTAACACAAATGTATAGATACATATATAAAACCAAAAATGTACATATATGCATCTAAGTACAATGCAAATCCATGCATTTAACATTTAAATGCCAAAATGCATGCTATAGGAGTATTGCAAGCAATCAATGTAGAAATAGATAATTAGGAAAAGTTTTAAGAAGAGGATTTAGGATTTTACGTGGGTTTTTAAGGGTACAGACTTGCACTGAGACAGGATGGTGGTGGAGGAGGTAAGACATCTACACACTAAAAACAAGAGTAGGTGCGCAAACTAATAAAAAAGTAACTTAGTGGAAGCAGAAGGCTTAACCACAAAACTGAAAGGCACTGAATGCCTGGTAAAAAGAGTTTGTATTTGTTTCACAGTAAAGGGACTTATGAAGAAACTCAAGGCTCTTAAGCAGAGAAGGGCATGATAAAATTCTTTGAGGAAGATTGTGTCATTATGGGTAAGAGAAATTGAAGAGAGAAGACTGGTTCATGGAAAAGTCAAGTGACTTTAGTAAGCACTACATTAGAAATAAATGGAACTGATCACTAAAAAGAAAATATTCAATCTGTTTATCTGACTACTAAATCATGTATTTTGGGGATACTGGGTGGTTTAAGGAACCCTGGCGGCATAGTGGTTAAGAGCTTGGCTGTTAACCAAAAGGTCAGCAGTTCGTGCTCTGACAGGGTTCACAATAGAGGGTCCCAGACAGAGCTGGAGAAAAATGTAGAACAAAATTCTAACTCACAAAAAAAGACCAGACTTACTGGTCTGACAGAGACTGAAGAAACCCTGACAGTATGCCTCCCAGGCACCCTTTTAAATCAGTACTGATGTTACTCCTGAGGTTCACCCTGCAGCCAAAGATTAGACAGACTAATAAAACTAAATGTGCACACTAGCCCAGGGGCAAGGACAAGAGGCAGGCGGGGACAGGAGAGCTGGTAACAGGGAACCCAAGGTTGAGAAGGGGATAGTGTTGACATGTCATGGAGCTGGCAACAAATGACAACAAATATGTGTTTTATTCAAACTGTATGCTGAGAAACTAATCCGAGACGCTGGACTATATGAAGAAGAATGTGGCATCAGGATGGGAGGAAGACTCACTAACAACCTGCCATATGCAGATGGCACAACCTTGCTTGCTGAAAGTGAAGAGCACTTGAAGCACCTACTGATAAAGATCAAAGACCACAGCCTTTATGGATTACACCTCCACATAAAGAAAACAAAAATCCTTGCAATAAGCACATCATGCTAAATGGAGAAAAGATTGAAGTTGTCAAAAATTTAATTTTACTTGAATTGGCAATCAATGCCCATGGGAGCAGCAGTCAAGAAATCAAGTGACATATTGCATTGAGCAAATCTGCTGCAAAAGACCTTTTTAAAGTGTTAAAAAGTAAAGATGTCACTTTAAAGACTAAGGCGTTTTCAATCACCTCATATGCAGGTGAAAGCTGGACAATGGATAAGGAAGACCGAAGAATTGATGGTGTTGGCAAAGAATACTGAATATACCATGGACTGCCAGAAGAACGAACAAATCTGTCTTGGAAGAAATACAGCCAGAATGCTCCTTAGACGTAAAGATGGCAAGACTTCATCTCACATACTTTGGACATGTTATCAGGAGAGACCAGTCCCTGGAGAAGGACATCATGCTTGGTAAAGTAGAGGGTCGGCGTAAAAGAGGAGGCCCTTCAACAAGATGGATTGACACAGTGGTTGCAACAATGGGCTCAAGCATGACAACAATTGTGAGGATGGCGCAGGACCTGGCAGTGTTTTGTTCTGTTGTACATAGGGTCCCTATGAGTCAGAACTGACTCAATGGCACCTAACAACAAAAACAAATCATGTACTAAAACAAAACAAAACAAAACAAAACTGTGGCCGTCGAGTCCATTCCGACTCATAGAGACCCTATAGGACAGAGTAGAACTGCCCCATAGGGTTTCCAAGGAGCGCCTGGTGGATTCAAACTGCTGACTTTTTGGTTAGTAGCCATAGCTCTTAACCACTATGCCACCAGGGTTTCCAAATGTATAGGTTCAAATTAATCTACCCTGAATCCTGTAGAATATGAAATACCAATAGAGGCAAATTTGGCTTCTTCATCTGGTCTGGTGACTTAGTGGAACGAAAACCAGATTTGGGGTGAAATAACTTATGTTGGAGGGTTGACTTCGTCTTACCATCTATTCAATCTTGGGCAAATGAGCCCTCTCTGTGCCATACTTTCTTAAGTGAGAGTGATGATAACAATGCTTAATAAACAGACATTGTGAGGATTACATGAATTAAATGGTATAACTTACACTGAAAGCAAGTTCCAAATCTGCCCCTGCATCTCCACAGATGCCACTACCATATGCCTAGTTGGTCAAGGCAAACATGTAAGAATCTTCCTTGACTTGTCTTTTTCTTTATCCATATCCATTGCAACACTCTTCTTCTGGCTGCTTCTAAAATATAAACTTTCTCTGTTTTTGAAATTGCCTTGCAACAATTAATTCTTCATACAGCATTGAGAGTAAATTTTTAAAATATAAATATGTTTGTATAATGTTTTCGGTTGTAATATCCCTATTAACTCACATCGTTTTAGAACAAAATCCACACTGCTTTGGCCCCCAAGAGCCTACATGATCTGACCCCTGCCTATATGGCCTATCTTTCAACTTTTCTAATCTCCCTTGTCTCCTCAACCACATTGGCCCTTCTTCGTTGCTCAAATGCTCCAAGGTTGTTCCTCTCTCAGCGTCTTTGCACTAGGGTTCTCTCTTTCTGCAATACCTTTGATTTGATTTTTGCATTGGTTGGCTTTCCTTGTCATTCAGGACACCCTTTAAATTTCACCTTTTCAGAAAGTTCTTTGTGTCACATCACCACATTTAATTTTCAGCATAGTACTTATTATTCGATACTTTTCATGTATAGTTAGATCATTACTTTCTTATTGCCTCGCTCGTCTCCATGGAACTTCAAGCCCCATGGAGGAGAGACTTAAATGCACAAATAAATGAGTGTTCAAGCAGACAGAAGCAGTTACAGATAGTAAAGGCTGTAAACTTGTTGAGGTCCCTGATGATAACATTTTCACTGCTTGATCCCTGGTACCTAGTTGTGACGGTTAAGTTTGTACATCAGCTTGGCTAGGCCATGATTCTCAGTGTTTTGGCAGTTGTATAATGTTGTGATCACTTCCCTGTTGAAATTTAATATGGGATCATCCCCATGATGGAATCTGCTGAGTGGTACTGGTGGGGGCAGGGCCTGTGGCAGCTCGCTGTCCCCTCAGCCTTCATCTCTCTGCCCTCTGCCAGCTACTTCCTTCCTGCTCACCTTGCCAAGGTTTTGGCTTGCTCTGGACCTAGAAGCTGCCTCTTGTTGTCTCATCTTCATTTCTTGGGACTTGAGCTAGCAGCTTACCTGTCAGTCTTGGGATTTGTTGATCTTCACAGGCTGTGAGCAAGAGTCCTGCTTCCCAGCCTGCTAATCTTGGGTTCACCAGCCCCTGCAGCTATGTGAATCAGGAGAAACCTTGTGAACTTGCCTGCTGATCTTGGAATTCGTCAACCTTCACAGCCTGTGAGCAGGAGCCCTGCTCTCTGACCTGCCAGTTAGGGTTCGCCAGCTTCTGCAGCTGTGTGACCTGGGAGAGGCCTCTACCTTGATCCATGGACTTAGGACATTCTAGCCTCTACAATCACATGAGCTGTTTCCTTGATATAAATCTCTCTCTAGATATAAATATTTACTGGTTTTGCTTCTCTAGAGAACCCAGCCTAAGACATTTCGTACCAAGCGTGGGGTGCTGCTCTGACAGATACCTAAAATGTGGAAGTGTTTTTGAAACTGTGAATGAAGAGAGAAGCAGCAGCAGCAGAGGACCAGCAGCAGCAGAAAACCTGCAGCGGCAGAGAAGCAGCAGCAGCAAAACCAGGAGACTAGCGCGAGATGGCACTAGAGCTGACACATGGAGCGAGAGAGCTGAGTGCCTGTGCGTAGGAGGCTTTCTGGTGGAGTGGGGTGCCTCCAGGCACTTATCAATAGAGTTACAGAGCTTTGGAACACTTGCCCCAGCAGGGCAGATGTCGGCATGAGGCCTGAAGAGCCGAGAGGCCAAGAAACCAGGATTCAGACACTGAAGAGACAAGGAACACAGGAAGCTGAGCTGCATCAGTCTCAAAAGGAATAGCCATGACCTCTGGGCTTTCAAAGGGTGGAGCCATGGCCTCTGGTGTTTATAAGGGTGGAGTTGTCACTCAGAAGGACTGGAAGAATGGTGCACCTAAAGCCAGGGGAGCAGAGTTGCTGTCCCAGTGGGCCTGGAAGGCGGAGATGAAGCCCAAGGCCAAGGGGCCTCCACTCAGAATCTGGAGAGTGTGGCCAATACCTAGAGTCTGGAGGGCAGGGCCATTGTGTAAATCATCTCAGAGAACAGAGGATTATTTTAAAAGCCTTGAGGGCTAATGTAATGTGTTCTGCTGACTTGCTTGGTGCCTATTATCCCTTCTTTTCCTCCAGTTTCTCCCATTTGTAATGGAAATGTCTAGCTGCCATTGTACCTTTGGAAGCAGATAACATGTATTCTAGATTTCACAGATAAAGTTTTGGATTTTGGACTTGAAGTTAAGACTTTTGCTATGATATGATGGGATGAATATGTTTTGCAAGTTGCAAGGATGTGATCTTTTGGGGGCCAAAGTGTAGAATTTCATGGATTTAATTCTGTCCCCCAAAAAAGATGTGTATCAGTTTGCCTGGGCCATGATTCCCAGTATTGTGTGGTTGCCCTCCATTTTGTGATTGTAATTTTACATTAAAGAGGATTAGGATGGGATTGTAACACCCTTACTAAGGTCACATCCCTGATTCAATGTAAAGGGAATTTCCCTGGGATGTGGCCTGCACCATCTTTTACATTACAAGAGATAAAAGGAAAAGGAAGCAAGCAGAGAGTTGGGAACCTCATACCACCAAGCAAGCAGCGCTGGGAGCAGAGCACGTCCTTTGGACCTGGGGTTCCTGCGTGGAGAAGCTCCTAGTCCAGGGGAAGATTGACGACAAGGACCTTCCTTCAGAGCTGACAGAAAGCAAGCCTTCCCCTGGAGCTGATGCCCTGAATTTGGACTTGTAGCCTACTAGACTGTGAGAGAATAAATTTCTCTTTGTTAAAGCCATCCACTGTGGTATTTCTGTTAGAGGAGCACTACATGACTAAGACATTAGTTGAGCCCCATTTCCATAGTAGGAGTTTCATGAATTTCTGGAACAATGCTTGTCTGGTTTTTAGTTAATTTCAGAGAAGTTCTTTCATACAAAGGAGAGCTGAGGAGAACAAGGAATTTAAAGGTCAAGTCTTTGTCCCTTGCTATGTGTGTGTGTGCCTGTGCATGTCTGAATGCATCTATGTGTGTTTGTGGTGGTGGTGGTGGGCAGGACTTCACTATTTCTTTCTCTTATTATTTTAAGGAGCACCCCTGGTTTATGTTTGACCAAACAATGCCCTCTGCTGTGTGTACCTAAAATAACATGATTGCCTTGAAAATTTCTATGTAAAGTATGTACAAACTGTTTTCATCATTTGCTTCTTCATATGGCAGCTCCACATGTTTCTGAACTCCAGAGGTTTGACTCAGCTTCCAGGTAGCTCCATCGGATCAAATCACTCTCACAGCAGAGACCAAGAATTCTTACAGGCAGCAAGTCAAATCATCTGCAAAGCCCCTTTAAAATGAAAGGGCTTTATTGTTATATGCCTGCTCCTGGGACTCATGTCACCATTTATTAGAAAATCCATCGGTGGAAAAGATCCCCTAAGTCTACTGTCACAATCCTCAGGAAGATGATGGAACAGGCAAGGGATTGGGGGTGGTGGTGACAGTTCCAAAGTTGTCTTAGCAACAGAAAGTCAGATCTACTTCATGTTAAAAAAAAAAAAAAAAAATCTGACTCAGAAATACAGCCAGAACTTGGCAAGGCTAAAAATAAAATTAATTTGTTTTTTCCTGCTTGTTTACCATCACATGATACAGGAAGGATACCCATACTCGGAATAAGGTTTCTGTTTCTGGATGTTTATGAATCCTTTTGATCGTATTCACTTTTGGAGGTTGATTATTTATGAAGATATGAAATATAGATGACTGAATTGTTTCTCACATTAAAGGGTGGAATTGTGGGTGTTCAGAAGTATGTTTATATTTTTCTGTCAGTAGTAGAATGCATAACCAAAGAAAAAAGCCTAAAACCTCAAGCTCCAAATACTGCTTGATATTTCACTCTTCAAGTAATGAAATCAGAGTGCTCAAGTTATCAGAAATGTGACTGTTATTGCAACAACACCTGCATTCTCCTTGGCACTAATAGCTTTAAGTCTGGAGCCTACAAATGCCTCGAACAGAAAAGCATGAAAACTTTGCTTCTTTTTTTTCCTCCTTTTTCCTCAACTTTAGAAGCCATCAAATGATTAATGCATACTATTCCTAATCTCTGAAATTGGTGTTTTCTTTTTATACTTTTCCCTTGGGAGATTTTCAAAGGAACCCTTTGCAGATTTAGCTTAACAATATACAGGAACCTAGACAATCTCAGTTCAGGAAAACATAACCTACCAATGGTTCCCCAGTGCTTACAGAATAAAGCCTAAATTCCTTACTGCCTCCACCCACTAGATGCCAGTAGTGTCCCCGGTTGTGGTTCTGACAATCTACAATGTCTCCATACATTGTCAAATGTCCCCTGAGGGGCAAAATCTTTGAGAACCACTGCCTTAGTTTGATATGTAAGACCTTCCATGATGAGGCACCATACTACTTTCATAGTCTTACTTCCTACTACTCTCCATAATATGGGCTAGACTGTAGTCCGTTCCCCATTCTAAATATATACCTCTTACTTTTCCTCTTCATGGCTTTGCTCCCATTCTTTCCTCAGCCTGGGATATACTACCCTGAACTTTTCTATCAAAATTTTAACCAACTTCAGAGCCCATTCTACAATGACCATTTCTATCAGGTCTTGCTCAGTCTTGCTGACCAGTGTTATTTCATCCTTCCCCAAGAGTTTGTAATGTCAAGACTACAGTTTTACCACATCTGCGTTTGAATCTAAATGTTTGAATCTAAACGTTCAGTCTACTTAATTATAAACTTCTTGAAGACAAGGACTATGCCTAGGTATTCAGTAAATACTTGCTGAATTGAATTACTAAAGCCCAAATTCAATTCAGAGTCAAGAGCCATTTGGATAACCTACCTTTATAATAACAAATAATATACCAAAGTCCATTGATAAGACTCATTTGGGAAACACAGAGATAAGAATGGTACAGGAGGTAGCACAAATGGAAAGGAAGGTGCTCAATGATTACTCTTTACCTTGCCCACACACAAAAAATGACAAAATCTTACAAACACATTAACATTGTGAAAAATTTAGTTACCGAAAATCAGCATGACTAAAAAGTTGCTTCAAACAATGGAAACCAAAAAACCAAACCAGTTGCCGTTAAGTTGACTCTAACTAATGGCAACCCCATGTGTGCCAGAGTAGAAATGTGCTCCATAGTGTTTTCAGTGGCTGTTTTTTTTTTCTTCCCTGGAGCCTCCGGATGGACTCACAATGCCTCAACAGATTTTTTTTTTTTTAAAAAGGACCTTCCTTCTATTCCTAACTTTGCTCCAGGCCCTCGTCTACTTTGTTGCAGCTTACTCCTCAGAGAAAAATACACTAGGAGAGTATAAGAATTGTTGATGTTTGTCTATTACCTAGGGTACTTTGGGTGACTGTGACTAATACTATGCCAAAGAAGAAAATACCATGCTTATTGTTATTAAGAAAGATCAACTGTATACAAGAATAAATGAGAAAAAAAAATCATTAAGACAAATACAACCAAAACTCATATAAAGACCCCTTACCCCCTAAAACCAAATCTAATGTTGGATGCTGAGTGGAAGGTTAAATTGCAGAAACTGGACAGATATTTTAGCTTCTCAGGATGCACAATAAAATAATTCTCTCCAGACTTTCAATCTGAAAAGGAGGAGGAAAGAAAATCAAATAAAAGAGGCTGAATATTTCATATAATGTTTAATCAAAATATGGGAAATTATTTTTCTCCTTATGTCATTCTCCTGTCAGCCCGCAGAAGCTAATGATTATTCTTCTATTTTCTTTTTTTTACTTGTGAATTGATTATATGCATATATATTTTTTTCTGTCAGGTTAATGGCAGGGCGAGCAACTAAAGAAGCTTTTGAAAAATCTAACAAGCCTATCTGAAACAGAAGTCCTTGGTGAGGCAGGCAGAGAGAGGAGGGTTTGATTTCAGAAAGTTCCTAATGCAGTTAATGACCTTGCTTCCCCATGCTTCCTTTGGATTGATGACTGGCTGGGAGGAGCTGATGGCCATTAACCCCCAACTGCTCATTAATCCTTAGGAAATGCCCTGTGCCAAGGTCATCATTGCCTTGATAGGTTCAAAACAAACAAACAGTAACACCCAAAAGGCATATGGATTTTTGTAATGAGGAGTGCAATTTAAATTGCCATGCAAGGAAATCTGCAGAGAATAAATACTATGAATAAAGAACCATTCAGATTTTAAATTCACCTTCCAATGTTTTACCAAGTACTTACTTTCCTGTTCATTATTAAACAGTACAAAGCTCTAATTTCCTAGACAGTAACTGAAACATGTACATACATATATCCCTAGGCAAAGTACTAAAGTTGTCTGGGACTAATTTTTATAATAGGGTGCTGAGAAAGAATCTTAATCAGCTCTAATATTATATATGATGCTAAGTATGCTCACCAACACTGTGTGATCTTTACCTAGGAGGAAATTCCTTTAATTCAGTAACTTCCCATCTCTGATCATTTGAAACACCGTGCTGAGACAAGCCTAACACAAATGACAGTCATAAACCTATGCCCAAGTGCTACCCTGAGTGAATGAGTGTGTGTGTGTCTGTGTGTGTGTATGTGATTGTGTAGATAATTATGTGTTCTAGGTGTTCAGAGGGAACCACTGAGGTTTGAACAGTCAGTGAAGGTTATATGAATGTGGGATCTAGGAAGATACGTGTATTTGTGTAAGTAAAGGATCTAGCTTTTCAGGTGAGAGAAAAACATAAGTTTTCATTCCTTTAATACTATCTGTTGGGAGCCTAAGTGTCAAGTAGGGTGCCCAGTGCTTGACACAGAGGCAAGTGTCTTCCCATCAAGAATCTCTCAGTGTAGTGGGATTCACAGGCAAGAAAACAAGGAACTAAAATATAGCAGAAAGTGCTGGAGAGGAATGCCCAGTGTGTTGTGGGAGCACACACTCACAGAATGAAAGAGAAAGAAGAATTTGTTGGAAGATAGGCATACTCAGCAGCAACGGGCTTAGGTTTTTTAGGTTTAGGCATGTACTGGGATGGAAATGCATGAGCATAGGGTAGAGAGAGGCATAAGCTGACTTCTGGTAGGACTATATACTCAGAAAGAGTGGGAGAGAAGGTAGGAAATGTAAGACCAGACTGTGAGACATAGACAAAAGAGTTTAGATTCTATATTAAGTTAGAGGAGGGATGAAAGGGACTTGATTTTCTCTCTTTTTATTGAAAAGGAATTTGAAAATGAGACGAGTATTTAAGGAAGAGCAGGTTTGCCAAAATATGGATGATGGAAAGGAAAGCGTGAACCATTAGGCCAGAAGGTCTATTAAGAAATTATTTCAGTAACTGAGGTATGAAATAATAAGTACCTGGGGTAGGCTCTATTTTAGCTAAAATATATGTTGACATGACATCATGATTTTCGCAGTATAGTTGGTCATTGATCTGCTCGGGGAATCCTGATTCTGTAAGACCCCCTTTATACTTCACCAGCTCCCTTAATTCCTGATTCACCCACTGGCTGTTCTGACGTCTATATATTTTGGACTCCCTGAAACATGGGAACAAGTTCTCCATAGCTAGTCCTGGCTGCCATTGAACATCTTGGAGCCACTGCCTTCCAGTTTTTAGCATGGCTTATAGTTTAATAAATTCATCAGAATGACCCACAAAAACCTGATAAGGAAACTCTCTTTAATTGAGTCTGTGTTTATGAGATCTGAGCAAGGGGAGGAAACAGAGTAGACTCTTTCTGTGATTTCCAGGCAACCTCATTTAATCAGAATACAGATAGCAGGGATGGCCTCCTAACTGGAACTGGAAACTGGTTTCAAGTAACCTCAACAATGTTAACATTGCATAATGAGGAAACCTGGGTGATGACATGTCAGATAATGGAAATTACTGGAATCATTGATTTCTTTGTTTCCCCCTAATGACCACAAAAGAAGGAATTATGCAGCAAATGTAGACATTTGGCACTTGGATTCTTATTTATTTATTTAAGGCAGTTCTCATTTTGCATGGTGCCATGTTAAACCATAGTTTGTGTATATCGGAACCAGATACTCTTTTTGACACAGTTCCTTGATAACAGATTTTCTCTCAGTTACCATCGAAGCTTGCAAAATGGGGACTCCGTTCCAATATACACGAGCTTCAGTTAGCATAGTACTGTGCAAAGCAAGAACTCCTGTATTTTCCTGTATTCATTTTGCCTATAAGGGAAAAATTCAGGAGTATACATGAAAAGCAATAAGAACCTGGGTGCCCACGAGACCTTAATTGGATAAGAAAGTAGAGAAGCCTATGTATCCCCCTATTTCACTGCTGGAGTCCCTGGGTAGTACAAACGGCTAATGCGCTTGACTGCTAACCAACAGGTTGTAAGTTCGAGTTCACCCAGAGGCACCTGGGAAGAAAGGCCTATTCATCTACTTTTGAAAAGTCAGTCATTGGAAACCCCATGGAGCACAGTTCTATTCTGACACACATGATGAGGTCACCATGAGTCTCAACTGACTTGATGCCAGTTGGTACTGGTATTTAACTTCCATTAGTTAACTATTTTTGCCTGGGTTTGAAGAAAATTACTGCTTGGTTACTTCCCCTATCATCTGTTGTTATTCTCTAAAGGACGCATTTTAGAAAGAATAATCCAATGAAAAAGCACAAAACTGATAGATTCAAATATGGATATAATAGATGCTGGATGATATTAATGCAAGTCACTTAAACCTTCTGTACTCTTCCGTAAAGTGAAGACAATGTGAGTCTTACCTGAGCCAAAAGGATACTGGAAAGATAAACTTTAATCCAAAGTGTGTGTCATAAACAGTGAAATTCATGTAAATTATAGTATGGTTGTCATTCTTATCCCTCCTCATCAATCTCACCCTTTAGGATGCAACTGACATGTGACGAGAACTGGAAGTGCTATGTAGATATAGGCAGAATACGTCATCAGTAGTTGGCAAACTATGGCCTGTTACTCATTTTTGCAAATAAAGTTTTACTGAAACACAACTATGTACATTTGTGTATGTATTATTTATGTCTGCTTCCACACTCAAGGGCAGAATTGAAGAGCTGCAACAAAGACTATGTGGCTCATAAAACCTAAAATATTTGCTACCTGGCCCTTTACAGAAAAAAGTTTGCCACACCTGCTCCAGAGTATAGAGGGAGACTCCTTTTTGATCTTCTGTTACCCACTCTCCTCAAACTAGATAATCCTGTGAAATATGTAGAGATGATAGTAGACCCCTTCAAAAATAGAGACAATTAAGTTCAGAGAGGCATATAAGTCAGTAATAAAACCACAATTCAACCCTAAGTTTTGACTACCAAAATGATCCACTAGGGTATTAGAGAAAATATTAAAATTTCCATTTATAGTTAAATTTCTTCTGGGAAATAAGAAGTAGATTAAGCTTTTCTAAGTTGGCAAAAGGTGCCATGTTTCATAGAATCCTGGGCAAGAAAGAGAGTTCCATAACACAGAGGGGTTACATGTGACAACATTACTTGTTTATATGCTTTCAGCACATTGGGAGGTACTACTATTTTTGCATGCCTAGTTAAGTGGCTTTAGAGATTTTATTAAGGAGACCAACATCCACCAGCTGCTAACCAAAAGATCAGTGGTTCCAACCCACCAACCGCTCTTCAGGAGAAAAATGTGGCAGTCTCTTCTGTAAAGATTTTAGCCTTGGAAACCCTATGGGGCAGTTCTACTCTGTCCTACAGGGTCACTATGAGTTGGAATCCACTCGACAGCAATGGGTTTGGTTTGGTATTTTGGTTTAGGGATTATATTATTTAGCTTTAACAAAACTAACACTCACAAAATGGACAAGTGGCTTAAAATAATTCCTTCAAAGATACCACAGAACAGTAATAATGCAAACAAAAGCATGCAACAAGAAATTGGCAGAGCTAACATCTTGTCTCCTAGTAGGAATTCTTGCAGTAACAAAATGATTATATTTTAAAGAAATACTCATTCAGAATAATCCTATATACATGAGTGTGCGTGTGCACGTGTGTATAGTAACAATCACCCTCTCCAGAAATCATATCTCAGGAATCTCTTGTCCTGACTGTACGCCCTACCTTTCCCACAGTAATAACAACTCTTCTGAATTCTTTAGGTGTCAGCCAACAACTCTGTTACATATTGAATTATGTTCTCCCAAAATATGTGTTGGACTCCTAACCCCTATACTTATGAAAAGGAGCCTTAGTGGCAAAATGGTTAAGTGCTCGGCTGCTAATCAAAAAGTCAGTAGTTCAAACCCATCCAGTGGCTCTGCAGGAGAAAGACCTGGTGATCTGCTTCCGTAAAGATTACAGCTTGGGAAATCCTATGGGGCCGTTCTACTCTGTCATATAGGGTCTCGATGAGTCAGAATTAACTTGATGGCACACAAACTCATATCTATGGTTGTAATCCTGTCTGGGAAATAGAATTTTCTTTGTTATGTTAATTAGATCATACCCAAGTAGGATGGGCTCTAAATCTAATCACTTCTGAGTTTTGAAAAGAGCAGATAAGACATAGAGGCGTGTACACACAGGGTAAGACAAACGCCATATGAGAATTGCCAAATAACCAAGGAACGCCTAAGGCTACCTGACAAATAAGGAATCTACATATTGGAGATTCTGATTTCCACTTTCTTCAGAACTGTGAGAAAATAAATTTCTGTTATTTTAAAGCCATCCACTTGTGATATTTGTGTTACAGCAGCACTAAGTAACTAAGATAATTTCTGACTGATGTCTGGGTTCTATTTTGAGTTGTTTCTCCTCAATCTGTCTATCCCTTTTCTTTAACCAGCAACACTAAGGTATACTGCTTTGCAAAACCTGCCTCATCAATGGCTGGGTTTGAGAATTCCTGCAGTCCAGGAAGAAAGATCTGGAAACAGGCCTACAATAATAGTCTTTGCAGCTATCCTCTACTTACTTCCTTTTCTCCTCCCCTTCCAAAAGTTTCCTCCTCTAACTGTTCATTGGAAAGATGTGCTAATAACTACTGGGTTTCAGCCTTAAAACTCATAACATACGACTCAAATTAAAAATAACAGACTTGAGAATTGAACGATAAAAAGGACTTTAGACAAGTAGGTGATCCCTGGTGGCACAGTGGTTAAGAGCTCGGCTGCTATCCAAAGGTCAGCAGTTCGAATCTACTAGCTGTTCCTTAGAAACCCAATGGGCCAGTTCTACTCTGTCCTACAGGGTTGCTGTGAGTCGGAATCAACTTGATGATGGCAACAAGTTAGAGAACTAAGTAGAACCTTCGCTTCCTTATTCACCAGATCCAGTTTTTGTAACCGACAATTCTGAATCTCCTTTTTCCTAATCTGCAAAATGGGTGTGATAGTCTCTGTCTTTCGTTTCTTATTCTTGTCAGAAAAACTTGACCTAGTTTATGCATTGTGAGATAATTTTAAACTGTAAGTATTGCATAGACTTTGGACATTGATCATTTTGTCTTTGAATACCTACTAAAAACAAAACAAATCGGAAAGGGGGACGGAGAAAGGGAGGAAAGAGAGTAGAAAACACAGCGATCTTTCTATGTGGCAGGCACTCAGAACCTTACAAACACAATTTTGTTTAATCCTCGTGACAATCACAGGAAGTAAGAACAATTATCCCCATTACACAGATGAGAAGCCAGGTACTCTGTTAGTTTGTTACTTACCCCAAAATGCACAATTAATAATAGAACCAGGTCTGTCTAAATCCACCCCATTTACTGACTGAACATAGGGATGCATTTTCTACTAGCTGTAGAGTTTTAGGTAAGTGACTTACTCTTTCAGGGATTCATTCTCTTCACCTCTGAAGAGATGAAGAGAGGAACTATCACAGTGAGCTGACTACATTACCATATCTAATCCTACCAAACCCTGTTACTCAGAAATAGTCGCATTCATTTCATCTTTGAGAAACCAAGACAGAGCACAGAAGCACTACTCAAGGCTTTTTAGCAAGCCTGTGGTAGAGCCTGAAATTGAACCGTCAGCTCCACATCCAATTCCTTCCAGCACACTGCCTCACAGTGACTTCTATGGGGCTAACTAAGACAACTTAGGGGACAGTGGTGGTTCAGAGGTAGAATTCTCAGCTTCCATGCAGGAGACCCAGGTTTGCTTCCCAGACAATGTACCTCATGATCAGCCACTACTCATTTGTCAGTGGAGGCTAGTGTGTTGCTATGATACTGAACAGGTTTCAGTGGACCTTTCAGACTAAGATGGACTATGATAAAAGGCCTGGCAATATACTTCCAAAAACAAGCCAATTATTTTGGGGGGCATCTGGGTGGACTGGCATAACACAGTTCATAAAGAAAATGTTCTACATCCCACTTTGGTAAGTAGCGTCTGAGGTCTTAAAAGCTTGCAAGAGGCCATCTTTTGGCCCCATCCTATCTGGAGCAAGGGAGAATGAAGAAAACCAAAGACACTAGGAAAATATTAGCCCAAAGGACTAAAGGACCACATGAATGAGAGACTCCACCAACCTGAGACCAGAAGAACTAGAAGGCCCCTAGATACCACCACCAACCACCCTGACAGGGATCACAACAGAGAGTCCCGGACAGAGTGGAAGAAAAATGTAGAAGGGAATTCAAATTCATGTAAAAAGACCAGATTTACTACTCTGACAGAGACTGGGGGAACCCCCCAAAAACTATGGCCCCCACATATTCTACTAACCAAGAACTGAAATCATTCCCAAAGCTCACTTTTCAGACAAAGATTAGACAGGCCTATAACACAAAAAATAACAGACGTGAGGAACGTGCTTCTTTGCACAATCAAATAGATGAGACCAAATGGGCAGATCCTGTCCAAAAGCAGGAGGAGAAGGCAGGAAGGGACAGGAACTGGATGGAGGAACGGACACAGGGCACCCGGGGTGGAAAGGGGCAGCATGCTGTCACACTATGGGGATTGCAACCAATGTCACGAAACAATATGTGTATAAGTTTTTGAATGAGAAAGTAGCTGGAGCTGTCAACTTTCACAGAAACACAATCAAAAAAAAAAAAAAGAAAAGAAAAGAAATAAGCCAATGAAAACCCTATGGATCACAATGGTCCAATCCACAATCAATCATGGAGATGCTGCAAGACTGGGCAGCATTTTGTTCTGCTGTGCATTGTGCATGAGGTTGCCATGAGCCAGGGGCCAACTCCATAGCACCTAACAACAAGACAGACTTCATCAAAGTACCTAGCAAAATATCTGGCACACAGTAGGTTCTCAGTCTATCATAAGTTTTCTTCTTTCCTAAGTAAATTCTTCCTTCCTCTTGGAATATAATCAGCACAATAATTTTACGCTCCATTTGTAAGGCAGAAAATTAGGACTGAGGAGAAACGCCAGACCGGTAAGGTTCCTTCTTACCAACAGGTGCCACTTGAGTAAACTTCATTCTCAATTCCTTTATTTTGGAAGAAAAACATTTCCAGCTAATAACACAATTACACTTAAGTATCAGGACCCATTTTAGTATTATTACATTTGTTAAATCTAACTGAGTCCAAATGACTTCCTCATGGCTAATAAGAGAAAAGCGGGGAGGAGAGGGAAGCGGGGAAGATGACTGAGAGGGAGAGCGGTTTGAGAGGGTTGAAGGAAGAAAGACAGACACACACACACACACACGCAGGGTGACAGAGAGAAAAACAGAGATAGCAATACCGTACATTGCCTCAAGTCCAGTAAATGTCAGTTAAACTTGCTGCTCACGGTTTCTATGGAAACCCCTTAAGTTAAGAGTGGAACGCAGACATTTTTTGGACTGCAATTCACAAGCTGTTTATTTAATTATGATGAAACATGAGACTGTTATGGACAATACTATTATCATACTCATTTAGGATTCAGCAAACAGGTATGGAAAAATAAAGAGTTTTTTTTTTTTTGAAAATTACTAGCTTCATGTGAATCGCATGCACATAAAATACATCTTTTTGCAGGACTTCACACATTATTTCCTGCAGGCCAATCCCAAATTAGTCAAATGACAGTCGTTAAAAGGTAGTTCTTCAGAGGCCTCATGCCAATTCACCACCACCCCACACCCAGTGTACAAAACCAAGGTCACAGCATATATTCAATTAAACCCAGGCTAGCACCAAAGTGCAGCACAGCTGGAAAAGCAGCACTTTATTATTCCATAGATCATGTGTGAGCAATGAAGAGGTCTCTGGTGTTTTTCTATTTTATAAACATTTGAATATAAAAATAAAGAAAATGGCTTCAGATTAGCTCTTGCCTTCCAAAATAAACAACCACTTTTAGGGTATTATTCCTGGTAGCCCAAAGAAAAATGATTGGAAATCTTCACTTTTCTATCTCTGATGGTTGGAGATCTTTTGCTTAACCTTAAATTTGGCCCCAGGGAACTATTATTTGACTGATGGGCTCATTCATACTCTTGTTCCTTCACAAAACAAACATGTTCTTTTCCACCTACTCTGTGTCAGGCCCTGTGCTAGGGATAGGGGAGGCAAGAAGATTAAGCCGCAGTCCCTGCCTTGGTTATGGACTTTTTAGAAGGGAATGCATTAATTCTGATGAATATTTATGGAGGGTTAACTACGTCTCCTAGGCACTAGATTACATAAAAAATCTAGGATGCTGCCTTCAGGGAGATTACAATTTAATGGAGACAAAAAGATGCATAATTATAAATGATCAGAGCTAGGATCAGTGCCTCTGTCTACTGCCTCCTGATCTCTCTCTAGGTAGAAATGTTACCCATGGATACTATGCTACAGTAGAAGGCTGTTGTGTTGTTGTTGTTGTTGTTGTTGTTAGCTGCAGTAAAGTTGGCCCCTGAATCATAGCAACTCCTGAATCATGGTGACCCCTATCTCATAGTGATCCCATACACAATGAAAGGAAAGGCTCATCCCTATAATGGGTTGCAGATTGGAGCAATGTGATCCCTAGGGTTTTCATTGGCTGATTTTTGGGAGCAGATCACCAGGACTTTCTTCCTAGTTCGTCTTAGTCTGGAAGCTCTGATGAAACCTGTTCAGTATCATAGCAGCACCCAGGCCTCCACTGACAAACTGGCAGTGGCTGCACACAAGGACCACTGAACAAGAGCTGAACCCAGGTCTCCTGCATGGAAAGTGAGAATTCTACCACTGAACCACCAATGCCTCTCTGCAAAAGGGAAAGGTGTTTATGTATGTGGTTGACTCAAACAGGGCGACTTCAGGAATATTTCCACAGGACACCCACATTTCCAGCTCCGTCCATAAACCATCAATGCTCTTATAATGTCTTTAGCCCATAAAATAAGACTGAAGGAGGAGGCACTCACGAGAGAAATGAATCACAAGGAGAGTCATTTCAGGAGTCAAGCTGGGAACACGAAGGCTGTTTCTAAACTGGCAAAGGGAAGTATACAAGAAATTTGCAAATATGACTCATTGGTTATGTCTTTCAACTCTACTGCAGATTGTTTTTTGAAATTCAGTGGTTTGCATTAGCTGGGCTTTCCTCAAGTTGCTCATGCTAGCAAGGCTGGTAGTTGCTGTTATTGAATTTGACAGTGTCTAACAAGCCACTTCACATTAGCTGCTGTTGTGGTGTTCAGCATTTTGTGGGAAAAATTTAGCATGAATCATCACCCACCTAGCTCTCCAAGTGGTCACTATGCTGTAAATAGGCAACATGTTTGGCAATCTAAAAAAAAAAAAAAAAACATTAGAACAATTCAGCACATTTCTTGATCTGCTGCCACCACCACCACCACCACAGACACTATCGGTGACAGTATTTATTCAATTGCCACTGCATTTTAACAATGTCCTGGGCAGGAAGCCAAGGAAGCTATTTTAAACACTGGTCATTTTGAACAACACATTTTTTTCAATGCCAATAAAAAATACGCATGTGGAGTCAGAAGATCTGCCGTCTACACTTGGTTCTGATTTATCAGATGACCTTTAGCAAATCATGTCTTCTCTCTGATCCAGGTCCTGATCAGAATCACCTCATGATATTTTGGAAGAGATCAAAGGAGATTATGTATTTTGAAAACAGATAAAAACCAAAAAGCCAAACTCATTGACGTCGGGTCGATTCCAACTCATAGCGACCGTGGAAGACAGAGTAGAACTGTCCCATAGGCTTTCCAAGGCTGTAAGTCTTTACAGAAGCAGACTGCCACATCTTTCTCCCACAGAGTAGCTGGTGGGTTCAAACTGCCGACCTTTCAGTTAGCAGTTGAGCACTTAACCACTGTGCCACCAGGGTTCCTTTGAAGAAAGATAGGAAATAGTTAAACAGAACACACTGCATTATTAAAGTCAAATTGGATATTAAGGGTGTGGCAGAGGCATCTGCTACAAAATCCACTTGGGATTTTCCCCCACATCCAATGAGAAGAATGATATATAACCTCTTGTTCCCTCCTTCCTTCCCCACCCTTCCAAAAAAAATCAAAACCATTGCTGTTGAATTGATTATAATTCAAAGAGACCCTACAGGACAGAGTAAAACTGTCCCCTCCCCATAGGGTTTCCAAGGAGCAACTGGTGGATTTGAACTGCCAGACCTTTTTGGTTAATAGGTGTAGCTCTTAACCATTGTACCACCAGGGCTACTCCTCACCCTGATACATTAAAAACCAGGCTTTGAGATTGAGGGCCACATAGTGCTTGGAGCAAAGAGATGCTTAGACAGAACACTGGCATTTTGCAAAGCATAAATAAACTAAACACTTTAATTCCAACAAATACAGATCTTTATAGCCAAAGCTTAGAAATACAGTTGATGCAGACTACAAATTAAAGGGAACCCTGAGCAACTGCAAGTGGAAAGATCTCATGCAATTAGTAAACAAGACCAAGGACTGACATGGATATTGAAATCACTAAGAATTCTATCCGGAGTAGGATTGGAGAGAACATGGAGGCAGGTGTTAAAATCTTCAAGAAAGGAGAAAGAGTGAAGTGTGGGTCTGTGGTTGACTTCAACAAGCAGGTGTTAGCAGGTGGTACAGTCTAATGGTGTTAGCTTCGAAGCTGGGTCATTTACTATTCTAGATTGTTTTGCTTAGAACAGATAATGTAAGTAAAAGTGCTTCTCAAACTTCAAAGCAATAAACCACAAGGAAGTATTACTACATAAGTATTATTACATAAATGATATGTATTACATAATACATATTATATAAGTAACATGTATAATACAAATAATATCATTATAAATTTACTATAGAGATGATCTGTGTATTTTCATTCATTCATTTAAAAAAAAAAAATGTGTTACAACCTTATAGAAAGCTCCCTCAAATCTCATGGTTTCAAGAAGTTAAAAAAAAAAAAAAACTGCTGTTGAGTCACTTCCGACTCATAGCAACCCAATAAGACAGAGTAGAATTGCCCCATAGGGTTTCCAAGGAGCGACTGGTAGATTCGAACTGCCAACCTTTTGGTTAACAGCCAAACTCTTAACCACTATGCCATCTATGCAACATGAGTTATAAGTTAATGTGCCTGGGATTTATAACAATATGAGAGCAAGGTAGTTTGTAATAATTTGTGTGTGTGTGTGTGTGTGTGTGTGTGTGTGTGTGTGTTGGGAGATTGGTAAAAAAGAAGTGAGAGAAGTGAAAACTTGTGTTTAATCAATAGTTAATTCTCAGTTCTCATCTTAGATAAAAATTAACAGCATTTGACATTAGTGACCAGTATTCCCGTTCTGGAACACTTTCTTCCCTTGGCTCCTAGGAAACCACTATCTCCATTCTCCTATCTCAGGACCACTTAACTCAACCTCAGTGGCTGGTTCTGTATTACCCCATGGCCATTAAACCTTGGTATGCCCCAAAGCTTAGTTTGTGAACTTCTTCTGTATCTATACTCACTCTCTAGGTGACTTCATTATTGCTTTAAACACTACTGAAGACTGCCAAGCATATATCTCCAACCAGAAATCCAGAATAGTATATGTAACTGCTTATTCAACACCTCCACTTAGAGGCAACACAAATTTATCAGTCCAAAATACAACTCTGGATTCCAACTCACACTTCATCTCTGGAACTATTCCAGAAAAAGACTTCTAACAGTAATTTCATTCACTCATACATTCATTCATCCAAACCAAACTTTTACATTCCTGTCATGGCTAGGGGCCTTGGTGGTGGAGTGGATAAGCATTTGGCTGTTAACCAAAAGGTCGGCAGTTTGAATCCACCAGTCACTCCTTGGAAACTCTATAGGGCTGTTCCACTCTGTCCTATAGGGTCGTTATGAGTCAGAATCGACTCCACAGCAACAGGTTTATCCCGGCTAAACAATGTTTCTGGCGCCATTCCCCTAGTAGCTTGGACCAAAAACTATAAGTCACCTTGAGCCTTCTTTTATTGTCTTACACCCTATCACCACTACACCCTGACACCTTTGTGCCCTATTACCTTTACACCTATCACCTACGCATCCACAAACCTGTATATCAAAATTCTGATAATTTCTCCAAACCTGCACTGCTATCCTCTAGTACAATCTTTCTCTCAATAAGATTGTTCTAATAGCCCAGTTCAATATCTGGTCTCTTTGCTTCTACTTTTGCAGTCTGTCTTCACTCTTTTCTCCACACAATGGAGGGATACTATCAAAATTAAAGTCGGATCTTAGTCTTCCATCTGCTCAAACTCAATGACTTCTCATGTCAATCAGAGTGATATTAAAGCCTCCCAGTGGCCTGAGAGGCTTTTTTATTTTTTTCTTTTGCTTTGCAACCCTTCTATTTCTCTTATCTCATCCTCCTCCCACACAGGGTCTGACTCACTCCACTCTGGTTCCTTGTTATTCGTCCAAGATACCCAGCACCCTAATTCTTCAGGGATCTTGCACTCACTGTTCCCATTCTAAGTAACGCCTTTCACCCAGACAGGTCTGTAGCTATGCATGTACTCCATAAGAACGGTGCCACTTTTCATCCAAATAGCTGTATGCTTTGCTTCTTTACTTCCTCCAGGGCTCTGTTAAAATGTCACCTCCTCAGAGAGGCCTTCACTGGCTATGCT
This sequence comes from Dugong dugon, assembly GCA_030035585.1. NCBI lineage: Eukaryota > Metazoa > Chordata > Mammalia > Sirenia > Dugongidae > Dugong > Dugong dugon. The sequence continues at coordinate 112,229,475 of CM057467.1, forward strand.
CTACCCAATCACTTTCTATCCTATTCTGTTTTGCTTGCCTGCATAGCACTTCTTACCACCAGATATAATATACTTCTATTTATTATTTTCTGTCTCTTCCAATTAGTGTATTAGGTCCAAGGGCATGGGCTTTGTTTGATTGATTCATTGATGAATCCAATCAATGAATTGGATCCAATTTTACAGGTGGGGAAACTGAGGGTCAGAGAGGCTGGATGACTCTCAGGAGGACTTTTCAGGAGAGAAAGAGGATTGCCAAGTAGGAAGCAGAGCATAAAGATGGAGAGGAGAATGGTTCCTGGATTGGAGCATGCAATACGGCACAGAGGTTAAGTTGGTAAATTCTGTCATCAGTCATAGTAGCTCTCTTACTTGGGGCAAGTTTTATAATCTTTCTGGGTTTCAATGTCCTCATCTATAAAAGGAGAGTAATAATAAAGTTAATGCCAGACGGTTGTTCTGAACATCAAATGAGTTGATGTCCATAAACCACCAAGCCTAGTGTAAGCTCTCCGATAATGAGAATGATTGTTATTACCTCAGAGAGTTATTTCTTTGAATTTCCTGAATTTCTCTGGATTCTCCTTCATTAACAATGCTGAATATAACTGTCTGCTACCAGCTGACCTTTCATTCGTTGTTTTTAAGCACTGCCCTGCCCTAGTAATTGGAGGGCAGCTGAAAACTTCTCCACCGTCATGTAACGATTATTTGGGGCTGAATGTGGTTTTCATCCAAAAATGCATGATCATGCCTAGACATGGGAAAGTATAAATGAAAAAGCAATAGTCCATAGGGCTGATCCATCTTGATCTGTTACGTCTCATCATAAAATCTAGATTGGTAATGAGAAAGATGATAATGAGGGTGCTACCTTTTTTTTATATCACATTTCAAAGTTAAAATTTTTTTTTTTTTTCTCATCTACATTATTACATTTGTCCCTCACAATTATGGGATGTAGGCAGAAGAGTTTGTTTGTTTGTTTGTTTTTCCATTTTGCATATGAGACAGTTAAAAGAGAGAGAGAAGTTAAATAATGGGATCTAGGCTAAAAAACTAATATGTGATATATCAGTCAAAGTTCTCCAGAGAAACAGAACCAATAGAATATAAATAGGAAAGCTATATATCTACATATATATTTTTTTCTACCAGTTGCTATGGCATCAATTCCAATTCATGGTGACTACACACACACACACACACACACACACACAAATACTGTATATATATTGAGAGATTTCATTCAAAAAATTGGCTCACACGATTGTGGAGGCTGGCAAATTCAAAATCTGTCAGGCAGGCCAGCAGCCTGGAAACTCTCAGACAAGAGTTGATGCTGTAGTTTTGAAGCAGAATGTCTTCTTTCTCTTGGAAACCTCAGTTTTGCTTTTAAGACCTTTCAACCGATTGGATGAGACCCACCGACAATATCAAGAATAATCTCCTTAAAAATGCTTTCACAGCAATACCTAAATTAGTGTTTTATTGAATACTGAGTACTATTACTATAGCCTAGCCAACTTGACACATAAACCTGAGTATCACATGTGAGAAGAGTTAATACCAGAAGTCAAATCTTTGGCTCCCTAGGCTATTGCTCTGTCTATTACATGGTTCTCTAACATGAACATCTCCAGGAAGGGAAAATCCTTGGAAGATTCTCTAGAGCTGAAGGAACATGCTCCTGTGCACCTCTTTAACACAGTGATTATCTCCATCGTGACAAGAACGAAAACAGCATTTATTGAGCAACTATCGAGCATTCATATTATATTGCCTGTTCATGTGCCTTTCTGCCTTGTTAGACCAAATGCCCCTCTGGGACAGGCACTACTTTCCATTTTATGTAATCCTTCCAATGTCCAGTCCAGTGACTGCTGTGACATATGTGCTCAATAAATTTTTCTTGAATAAGTGAGTGAAGTAGCTTATTTGGTTATACATAGAAAAACCAGCTGAAATTACATCCTTGGAACAGATTTATGGTGGGATAGTTGTACTTATCTAGTGGATTTGAACTATGCAGACAATCAGCATGATTTATTAGAGAGAATCTTATGAAATAGCTATTTCACAGGTCAAAAGCATTTGAATATCAATAATTTCTTATGGTTCAAAAGAACAGTTTCCAAAGAAAGACAGCAATTTTTTAAACGTGCAGTTTGCCAATCAAATTTCTGAGATTTATGGAAATCCTTTTCAGCTTACTTCTGGTTATATAAATTTTCATGAACCAATCAAGGGAACAAAATAGCCACCAACCTATTAACCCAGTATTTTTATTTCAATGAATACTTTTCTAATTTCAAAGTTCAATTTAGGGAAAGGGCATTTAAAAACTAAACCAAATTAAGTATATTCAGTCACTGAATTATAACCAAAACAAAACCCATTGTCATCAAGCCGCTTCTGACTCATAGCAACCCTAGGGCAGAGTAGAACTGCCTCATAAGGTTTCCAAAGCTGTAATCTTTACAGAAGCAGACTGCCACATCTTTCTTCCGTGGAGCAGCTTGTGGGTTCTAATCACCAACCTTTTGGTTAGCAGCTGAGTGCTTAACCACTGCACCAGCAGGGCTCCCACTGAGTTATAGAAGGGTTTTATCTATTGTTTACTTATATAAGGGTCCTCAAACATAGAGCAGAGAAGTCACCCACGAGCTCTGCCATAGTCTTAAAATCCAACGATGCCAACATTTGTACATCATGGAAAGGTAAGATGTTCATGTTGTTTTCTGTAATGTTGTTGTTGGGTGCCGTCAATTTGATTCCAACTCATAGTGACCCCATGTGATCTGCTCCTTTCTCACCTGACATTTCCAAAGAAAGAATTAACCACTAGCTATAGATTTTTTCTATAGCATTCTCTTAATTGTACTGCTTATCTCACTGTATTTGTTACTTTATTTGTGATTCTTTTCCTACTATTACAAGTTCCGTGAGGACCAGGACCATATTCTATTAAGCAGTGTATTTTGCCCCTGCAGAGCACCATGAAGGGAATATACCAAAAAAATATTTTTTTAAATCAAAAGGAAGTCAGTATCTGGAATATAAACAGAGATGAAATTTATATGCTGCTTAATTATCTTTTTGTTTGCTGTTGGTAAACCAGTTTAACATAAGAAACCAAGGTCTGTTGGAGTAGGAGAAGATACATTCATTGATTTTAAAATAACTGACAGGTTGACCCCCTGCACTAACTGATCTAGTTCTCTGGTTTGAGAGGACTTTGTAAATGTGGCATTTATCTTCATGAGGGTAGTGATGAGGAATGGGTCCACACTGTACATTTATGAGTGATTTATCCTATCTCTCCTCACAAGTAAAGATAAATGAAACAAAATATCATATACATACACTCACTCCTCACTTATTGGCATGGTTAAGTTCCAAAGACCAGGTCCTTATGTGAAAATATGCATTATGTGAAAATGGAGGATGATTACATCAGATCACAAAATGGAGGATGGCTACATCATTACATAACTGCCAAGTTAGATCATTACATTACTGCCAAATTATGTCATTACCTAACTGCCAAATTACATCATTACATAACTACCAAACCACTGAGAATCACGGCCCAGCCAAGCTGACAAATTACCTTAACCATCGCAGCCAGTGTTACTCTCGTCCCTCACCTCAGCGTTCATTACTGCCAGACACAGGTCGTTAATGAGCAAAATATTTGGATAGTAGAATTGTTACTATTGCCTTAAATGCAAAATATTGGATAAAGAGATAGTTGATAAGTGTGTGTGTATATATGTGTGTGTGTGTGTATAGATATATATATTCCCCCCCCGCCCCCGGCTACATTTATGCCCTCAGACAGAAATACTCTGTAGGCCTTTTCCTCAATCTGGTTGTTTTTCATTTTCAAAACATACAGCTAACAATAAAAACAGAGAACCTGTGGGAAAGTTAGAGGGGATGAAAAATACTGAAATAACTTCTGTGAGGCAAGTTATACCTGGTAAGAGAATAACTCAACAGACTTTATCGCTTGGAACTCTAAAATGGCTAAAGCCCTGAAACAGGGTTTCCATGGGTCTCTCTCATGTCATTATGCTCATGTTATGAAAGAGCCACAAACAGCCACTAAAAGGCCTGCATGGGAGCACTCTCTAAACTGTGTAAAATTCACTAAGATAATGGTTCTAGTAGAATGGCTTCTAAGACATTCCTAGTAGTCTAATGTACAGTCCTCCTGGTTTACATTATTCTCAGATGATAGTCATTATCCTCAAATTATATCTATTCTTTAATTTCTGATTTGGAGTAGGATATCAGTCACTAAGCTTCTTAAATTGATAGTAAGGAAGACATGGTACATAAATTCTAAATAATGGCATCATTAGGGATGATCTACCTGCATATCTTTAATAGCTAGATAATGTGGATACTCTGTGTCAGCCCACTGCTGAACGTGGCCTCTTCTAGATTGCAATGCTGTAGCAACATTGATAATATGTAGGATCATTGTAAGTTATTGTATTAAAACTTAAACCTAAGTTGAAGCTGGCCCTGTTGGTGAGGATCTAGTCCAGTAGATATAGTCCACCAGAAAATGGTTATGTCTAGATAATCAGAAAGCCAAGTTATCTCTTTGCCAAAAGAATTGTGAGTTGTAGTCTTTGTCCCATGTTGCACATCCCTGACTTCTTCCCAATCGTATTAGCCTTTCTTTCCATTTAATGGTGGATACTGGATCTCCATCTGCAGGCTAGTTCTAATCTCTAGAACACATCCTGGCTATCTTTTCTAGCCTAACTCTAGGAGTCAGCTTCTGTCATCATTGCTACATTCTAATCGCTTATTGTCTATATTGTATACTACTTCTGGGAATATTGTTTCTGACTTGACTCTAAGATCACACCTCCATGTTTACTTCAGATCTGTTGTAGGATTCTTGTCCTCTTCCTTGAGTGTAAGTCTTTGTCATTATAACATCGAATATCCTGGGCCCTCTATGACAAAGAACTTGGCTTATTCCTTTGATTTCTAGACCTACAAATCTACCACCCTAATCTTCTCCAGCATTGATAGCCTTTCTGTATGAACTCATTCAACATTAATTGAATACATACCATCTACCGGGTACTGTTTTAGACACTGGGGATTCCACAGTAAATAAGACAGAGAAAATTTCTCACTTCATAGAACTTACCTTCTATGGTGTAGATAGATTTAAAAAAAAAAAAAAAAAGATCAGGCAGAGAAGAAAGATCAGGTAGAAATAAGTATCAAGATGAAAATAAAAGATTAATGAAGCAGAGAACAACTGAGGGGAAACTGCTGAAGAAGAGACATTTAGTTTCAGGTTTGAATGATAAGAAGGAACTCAGTCATAAAAAGATCTAGGAAAAAATATATTCCAGGCTGAGAAAATAGCTAATGAAAGTGTTCAGAGTTTAAAGATGTATGTTTTACTAAAAGAACTGTAAGGAAAAATATATGCAAGTGTGATAGGAATAAAGTGAGCAAGCAGAAGAGTAAGAGATGTAGTTGGAGAGTTAGGCTTGTTATGTCAGGAAAACATTTTTTTTTTTTTGTATTTCTATATGCAAGCCCTTGGAGAATTTCATGCTGGAAAATAATACAGTCTGGTGTAGATTTGAAAACTATCACCAGGCTACGTGTAAGAAGTTACTGAAGGGATCAAGAATAGATCAGTACTGGCTCAGTGGTTACGGACTCGGCTGCTAACCAAAAGTCAGCATCCACCAGTCACTCCTTGGAAACCTTTTTTGGGGCAGTTCTACTCTGTTCTATATGATCACTATGAGTCTGAATTGATCTGACGGCAATGGGTTGGGTTTGGTTTGGTTTATAGGTGAGAGATGGCTTGATGGAGGTTAATTGCAGTAGAAATAGAGTGAAGTAGAAAATGAGGATTTGTTTTGGAGGTAGAGTCAAGAAGATTTGCTTATAGATTATATATGGGGGTGGTAGTAAAAGAAATCAAGGAATTGCCAGTTGCCACATACCAGGGCAGGCATCCAAATATCTGCTACTAAATGCCCTCCTGCCATGTGCCATATGCCTAGAGGAGTACTTACGTTCAGTGATCACCTCCACCTCTCTAGCTGTTCTTAGACCTTTGAAAATATTATGCTGTCTGTTAGTGTGGCCTATGGCTGCGTTTGCCTCCTTTAACTTCACCCCAAGTGTCTGCCCTGTCCAGTGACCAATCTTACTTTAAAATGATGCTCTTCCAATTCTTTCCCATTCCAACACAGTTCCCTGGGCCATCTCAGCCAGGACCCAAGGGATGGACCTAAAGTGCTAGGTATTTCATTTTCTTCAGGTCAAAGTTATGGAAAATTCTCTGGTAATGCGGTTGACAAAGATCCAGAGCTTAATTATACAAACCACCTCAGGGGTTTTCTTTTACCACGTACTTAAACCTCTGCAGAACTAGAGTTTCTAGATTGTCTTTCTACTTCAAGGACCACTTCTGGATACCCAAAGAGATTTGCCTGATCAAAATAACACCAACTCCCATAGTTACATCTTTCAGAGAAATGGTTATTTCAAGTCAACTATAATTTCTCTCTCTTGTTAGTTTCAAATTCCAATAAAGCGGACTAGGCATTAAGGTGTTCCAATGTAGTTCACTAAGGTAGAGGCAGGAGATGATAATGTACTATAGTGCATAAAGTGACATCCCATTGATGAAGGTGAAATTTTCATACTGAGTAAGCCATTATACGGGAATGTGGCTGGCAGCCCATAATATACTCTTGGAATTTGTGGGGAGGAACAAGGTAGCATCAGCTCCTTGTCATGATTCCCTGGCATTACATAAGGATGTTCCCCTATGAGCTGTTCCCAAAAGACACTCAAGGGAGATGGCACAGTATTTCTTCTGGTTTAGTGTCTGTCAAGCTTATTTTTGAACAAGCTCGATTTTTCAGAATGACGTCAACATCAAAAATTTCATTTATCCACAACTATATTTTTTATTTTTCAATTATGGTATGTAATTTGGTTTTTTGTCCCTTAACAGAAAAGTAAATTTTAGGATTCCACATTCAAAAACCAAAAACCAAAGCCAAACCTGTTGCTGTCAAGTCGAATCTGACTCATAGTGACCCTACAGGACACGGTAGAACTGCCTCGTAGGGTTTCCAAGGAGCGTCTGGTGGATTCAAACTGTCAAGTTTTTGGTTAGCAGCTGACCTCCTACTCACTGTCCTACCAGGGCTCCACACTCCAAAAGCAACAGTATTTAAACAGACCATTATCAGAGCAAGTTTAAAACATAGTTACCAAGAATATGCATTCTCTCTGGCATGTGACAGTTTGGGTAGGGTGAAGACAGGGGCTGCTGCTCTCTGGCTTTGGATTAGAACATCTGTGGACCTAAAAGATCTTTAATGCAATTCACGAAAGTGGCAGTTTTGTAGAAATACAGGCCACCAACCTAATATCCATCAGCAAGTGGGAAAGTGTTCTAGATGTCCATGCTGAGATTTGGTTCTAATCTTTTTTTTTTTATTTTTTGAGTTTGTTTGAATAAAAGGCTGCTTTCTTCATCATGAAGTCCATATTAAGTCAATTGTGTGTTAAGAGTAAGAAAAGCGTACAAAAAAAAAAAAACCTTATCCTGGTTGATGCATATTCATCTATTCACTCTTTCATTTATTTATTAACTAAGTATTTTGTTATATTAAAATCACCTAAACCTTATTGAGGACGAAATGATTAAGTGGTAATTGGGCAGACAGTGGGGATGAGAGTGGATCTTAATTATACTACCCTACAAGCGAGTGATGAATAAGGAAAACTGAAGAATTGACACCTTTGAATTATGGTGCTGGCGAAGAGTATTGAATATACCACGGACTGCCAGAAGAATGAACAAATCTGAAAGCTTGTTAGAAGTGAGGATGGCAAGACTTCATCTCTCGTACTTGGGACATGTTATCAGGAGGGGTCAGTCTCTGGTAGACATTATGCTAGATAAAGTAGAGGGTCGGTGAAAAAGAGGAAAACCCTCAACAACATGGATTGACACAGTTCCTGCACCAACAGTGTCAAATATAGCAATGATTGTGAGGATGGCACAGGACTGGACAGTGTTTTTCTGTTGTACAGAGGGTCGCTATGAATTGGAACTGACTCGACAGCACTCAACAACAAGAGAGTGAAGCCCACATTTCTACCCAAAGGGAAAATTCCCTTGCAGTTGAAAATTTTGTCAATGATTTTCTCACACCCAATAGAATCTAAAATCCTTCTCCCATTGTTCCTGCTTGCAGAATCCTGATCAGGACGTAAGTCTCAGATGTCACACAAAAAAATTAAAATTGAAGGTGGAGAAGCCATTCTCAGGTTAATGAGCACAGAGCAGCAGGCATTTTTGAAGAGTTTATTTGGAGAAAGGAAACGTCTGCAGAAATCAAGTGATTAAGATGTGATACTCAAAGCGAACTCTGAGCGATCTCATTAGCAGAGACTAAAAATAGTCTACAAATGTAATAAGAGCCTTGATACAAGGTCACAAACATCCCTGTGCAGGCCAGCTGTGTGGGACCCACAGCAGAGGAAGATGGGGGACCTGATTGGACCAGATCAGGAAATCTTCCCTAGAAGGGGCGACAGTTTCTTTCTAATTCCTAATATTTCTCCAAATGAGTTTATGCACATTAAAAGGTATATATTTTTATTCTACAATGTAGATTCGACCATTTTCAATTAACTTGAACAGCTCTTGTACAAATATCACTTTCTTACAGATCTTTCGCCATGACCTTCCATAAAAAGAACCCCTATCCACCTGCACATAGTCACTTTTATCCCTGAAATCACACTTATTTATTTCTTCTTTCTTTCTTTTTTTTTTTTTTTTTTTTTTTATACTATATTTCTATCTTGAAAGGAATATAAACGCATGAGTGGAGGGATGATATACAGCTGGTTTGTTATTTTATTTCCAGAGCCTAGCATAATGTTTGGCATACAATTACCCATTGCTATTGCCAGCAAGTAGATTCCGACTCATAGCAACCCTGTAGGACAGAGTAGAACAGCCCCATAGGGTTTCCAAAGCTATAAATCTTCATGGAGTGGTGGGTAGGCATGAACCACCAGCCTTTCAGCAGGCAGCTGAGATCTTTAACCACTGCACCACCAGAGCTCCTCTTGGCACATAAGACACTTGAATACTTATTCAATGAATCAATGAATAACCATTTTTATGCCTTCATAAAATCACTAGCTAAACTAGACCTCTAAGTATTGTTTGTCCAAGGTACCAGGTCTTTTGTTCCAAATTATATGTCCCCATATCAATGGATTTGAAAATATTGCTCCATATTCTATGATCTGCCTAGAGCTACAGATGAAGGCAAAGTAAGCTTTTTCCCTTTCTTCACTGGTTGACTTGCAATTCTAGAAATGGTTTCTGATGATGAGGAAGAGAAACAGAAAGCAGAGCGAAAAAGTTATTAATTTTTTCTTAACTTTTTGTCCCCTCAGATTAGCAAAACTATGTGAAGATTCTGTCTTGGCCAAGAACTCAGTACTTTAAATATTCATGAATGAGTCCAAGTGGGCAATGAATGGATTGTATTCATAGTTCCGATGATTTTACTTCTTACTCATCGTTGTCATCTTTTCATTGTCTACAAAACTGGTTCAGGAGGAAAAAAAGAAAAAGAAAGAATGATCTTTATTAGATCCCAGAGGTCACTTCCAGTCCCAGTTTTGTTGTCTGCTCTCCCTGGACTCAGTCTGCTTGACCTTCATTAGCTTATAAGCATCACAGCTGCAAACTCCCTTCACTTTTGCTTCCCTTTTGGTATTTTTCTTTGGTGGAAAGGTTAAAGGAAAATGGATTGTAATCATTTTTGTTACAGAATTAGAGAAAGACACTGTTGGAACAGACAGATAAATTGCTTCCTCCAACTTCAGGGTAAGACAGGCAGCAAGTGAACACGTGTTTGATTATCTCTGACTTCTCTTGAAGGCTCAGACTTCTTACAACTATTACTAGGACTTAGCACGTTGCTCTGCAAGTATTCTTCTGCCTGTGTAACTATTTGCTGTCGAGTTGACTTCAACTCATGGTGACCTCATGTGTGTCAAAGTAGAACTGTGCTCCATAGGGTTCTCAATGGCTGATCTTTTGGAAGGAGATCATCAGTCCTCTCTTCCAAGGAGCCTCTGGGTCGACTAGAAACTCCAATCTTTCAGTTAGCAACTGAGCTAGTTAACCATTTGTACCACCCAGGGCTTCTGCCATCTTTGTAGGTGTAAGTTCTTGTGGTTGTTTCCTTGTTTTGTTGATGTGTTTATTATGGTCAAGTACTATAACATACTCTTTACTAAACATATGTCATTCACATCCACTTCAAAACAAGGAAACAGTGACTCATTAAGGTGAAGTTAAGTAACTCAGTCAAAATGAGCATAACTTCTAAGTATCAGAGCAAGTTTTCTTGTCCAGGCTGTCCAAATCCAAAGCCAAGGCACTTTACCCTGTACTTCTAGGCACCTACTCAGAAAAAAAGGCGTGGATGGCCTTTGTTGTGACCATTTTCATGAAATAGGATTTAACTCCCAATTAACTCTTAGTCTTTCTGAAGGAGATGTTCTCATTTGCCATCTCACCTCATCTACAAGCCCCATTATCCCTCTAATCACATTTACTACCTATTGCAGTGGTCTTTTGTCTTCTATTATACTTTTGTTAAAGGGCAGCTACCATATTGCACCTAGTCTTGAATAAGCAGGCATGTCATTTGTCAGGGAGCCAAGCAAAAAAAGTCCTTATAGTGGCCCCCTTAGCCGCTACTTGGCACATTTCCCAGAAAGCACAGTCCATCTTGTCCGTACTCGATTCACCATACCATGTGCAAGCATATTTATACCCATTAAAAATTTTGGAGGTATTTTGAACCCAAATTTTATAACACAGCCCAGAGAGAATGATAGTTCCACTTTATCTTGAAGGTTTGATCTTAGGAAGGATTGGCTGCTTTTCAGATGGTTGAGAACAAACTGTACTGCATTTCAAAAGGTGTCACCACCTCTTTTGATATTTTGAGTCTTTCTTTATTCATACCGGAGTTGTGAGTAAGGTAATATAAACTCTCTTTTAAAGAAATCACTGAGCTGTAAAATGTCTACACTATAAAGGCGTTTGGTGGCAAGATATCAAGCATGTAGCCTGAGCCACGGTTGATTCCAGTCCTGCAGTAGAGTGTGAGATTAAAAATAATTACATACTCATATTTAGGTATATGTATCTGTGAGTGTGTATATATTTTGAAATTCAATATGTTGTCAGATATGAAGAAAACTATAAATTGCTTCTTGACTCAATATGTACTATGAGTAGAAATTAATTATAATAGCATAGCAGCAGCTATGGGGCCTGGTTAGAAGCAACAAATAAAATTCCCAAGTCAAGTGTGGTAGGCAGAATTCTTGGATGACCCCTAATGAGTCACGCCACCGCATAATACACGCACCTCCTGAGTACGGGTGGGACCTGTAACTTACTTCTACTATCATCACCACCAGTTGCCCTCAAGTTGATTCCAAATCATGGTGACCCCACGTTGTGTCAGAGTTGAAATGTACTGGATAGGGTTTTCAATGGGCAATAGTTTTTGAGGAGTAGATCATCAGATCTTTCTTCCAAGGCTCCTCTGTATGGACTTAATCCTCCAACCTTTCAGTTAGCAGCAGAGCGCGTTAACTGTTTGCACTACTCAGTGATTTCAACTTGCTTCCAACCAGTAGAAAATATAAAGATGATGGAATAGCCACTCATTGGTTGGGTTCTGGAAACCCTGATGGCGTGATGGTTAATTGCTACAGCTGCTAACCAAAAGGTTGGCAGTTTGAATCCACCAGGCGCCCGCTGGAAACTCTATGGGGCAGTTCAACTCTGTCCTATAGGGTTGCTATGAGTAGGAATCGACTCAACTGCACTGGGATTGTTTTTTTGTTTTTTTGTTTATTTGTTTGTTTTGGTTAGGTTACATTATATATATCAAAGGTGATGAAATGCCACTCCTGATTAGATTACGTTATACAAGGCTTTGTTTGAGCAGACTGGAGGCAGAGATTCTCCTGCTGGCCTTGAAGCACTGAGGTACCATGTTGTGAGAAGGTCGGTGAGAAGGCCATCTGGCAAGGAGCTGCAAATGGCCTCTAGGAGATAATGAGTAGGCCCGACTGACAGCAATCAAAAAAGCTAGGACTTCAGTCCCAATCCTCAAAGAACTGAATTCTGTTAAAAACCATGTAAACTTAGAAGAGGACCCCAAGCTCCACCTAGAACCTGCCTGACATCTTGATTGCTACCTTGTGAAACCTGAAGCCAAAGACTCAGCAAAGTACGCCCAGACTCCTGGCCCTGAAAAACCAAATCAAACCCGTTGCCGTCGGGTTGATTTTGACTCATAGCGACCCTATACTGGCAGATAATAAATAAATGTTATTTTAAAGCACTAAATGTATGATAATTTGTTACACAGCAATAGAAAAAATAATAAAATAAAATTCTGCCTATTGATTTTCCGAAATTGTAGGACCTACAGTTCAATCTTTGGCAAAAGTGTCTCTATTCAATAATTCAGCAGAACCTTAACAGAAAAATGATCTTTCTGAGGAAGGGAGAACCATAAAATACATGTTATAGTTTTTACCGGATTAAGTGGACACAGTCCTGCTCCAGTTAGAGGCTGCATGAAGAATTTAGAGTTGATATCTGACCGGTGCTCTTCATCTAGGAATTGAGCTCTTGGCGTGTTACCAAAGTGGGGTATAAACATTTTTCTCCAGAGTTCTTAAGAATATAAAAATAAAATCACCCACAAACTAAACATATAGGCAGATATTTATTGAGAAACCATAGGTCCTAATTGAACATATTCTCTCGTTGGAGAAAGTAGGAAAGGATATGAAGAAAATACGACATATAACTAAGTGTAGAATTGTGCTTGTAAGTTTGTGTGTGTGTGTGTGCGTGTGTCTCTTTACCAATGTACGTCTGCATGTACCCATATATGTGTCTCTATACCATACCTGCATGTGTTTACGTATGTGTGTGTCTATATATGTATGGTTCTTTGTGTCTATGCATATCTTTGCATCTCTGTGTGTCTGCCTTTGTGTTTGTCTTTGTGTGTACCTGTGCATGCCATCGGGTCCGTGTGTTTATCTGTGTGTGAGGCAGAGTTTGCATATGTATCTATGTCTCTGTGTGTCTGTGTGAGAGAGTGGTAGGAGAAGATAAAGGACAAAGTAACCTCATAAAAGGTCTTTTTAAAGTATTAGTGAGAAATAAAGTGGAAAAAAGTAAAGCAAACAAACGAACAAACAAAAAAAACCCACTGACTTTGGACTCCACCCACCTAATTTTATATTCTAGCTCTGTAATATATTAGCTTTGTGATCTTGGTTATCTGCTTCAGTACTGAGCCTTTGTTTTCTCATTTCAGAAATGAACTAGATCTTAAGAACTAAAATTTTCACATAATGTTGACAGGGGTGTGAATTATTATGATTGCTTTAGAAGAGTGTCTGGCTGTATTTAATAAAGCTGAACTGACACATGCCCTATGACCCGTAAATTGACATCTTAGGCATTTAAAACAAAAAACAAAACCCAAACCTATTGCCATAGAGTTGATTCCAACTCATAGCCAACCTAGAGGACAGAGTAGAACTGACCCACAGGGTTTCCAGGGAACAGCTGGTGGATTCAAACTGCTGACCCTTTGGTAAGCAGCCATAGCTCTTAACCACTGCAACACCAGGGCTCCATAGTCATATATAATTAATACAAATGTGTACTGTATTTTTACAAAAATAATGTTTGCCAACCATGCCCTCCCCTTGCAAAGTATTTTGGTAAGCATGCTATGCTACTTTCTTTTTACAGCAATATATAAAAAACAACAACAAAAAAAATGGCATAGCAGCACCTACAAAAATACATCACAGGCAAGGGTGTGGTAGGCAAACAAACGTAGAAGGTGCGCGTTATTTGTGTAAAAATAGAGACATATATGTATCAAAAAGCACACACTGTAATGTTTGTAGCAGCACTATGTCTTCCTAATAGGCCAAAGCTTGAACTGCCCAAATGCCCATCGGCACTTGACTAGAAAAACTGTGGTATATTCACCCAACAGAACACTATACAACTATGACAATGAGCGATCTACATCTCTCTCAACCAAATGGATGAATCTAACCAACACGATGTGAACAAGGGAAGCCAAATAAAAAAGAGTACTGCATGATTTATATAAAGTACACAAACAGGCAAATGTCCCCTATACTGCCAAGCTTAACTAGTCTCTTAGAAGTCAGGATAGTGGTTACCCTTGGGGAGTAGGCAGTTAACGGAAGGAGGGGTGCTCCTAAGGATAGGGCAATTGTCAGCTTTGCGTTGTGGGCTCTGGTTACCTAAATGTATTCAGTTTGTGAATTTATTGATATGTGACTTTTCTTGAATGATTATTAAACATTAATATAGAATTTTAAAAATAAATTAAATCCCCATCATAATATCAGGCAATCGTGATGACCAAATGGCATAATACCTAAGAATATGATTTAACAAGTTTCAGTACTGCAGCTCTAAGAAGATATTTTTCAGATGGTGGATAATGACAACTAGTTGGTCATGAAATAAATTTATGGATCATGGCTTGCATTAAGTAAAATAAATGAAAAGAACAAAATATCAGTGTGCATTTAATACTATAAATTGTGTTACAAACATGAATATACCAGTGTTTATAATAGGGTCAAGATGTAAAATGTGCTTTATATTATGGGTCACAGTCAAAAGGGGTCAAAATTATTGCTGTAAGGTACCCAAGTTTGTATAGCAGCATCCCTGGCTCACTGAATAGCTCCTAAATATCCTGTCCCTACATTATGACCCCCTGGACCAAAGGCCAGGTTTGATTCTCATATATCAAGTGAGGATGCATTTCAGCAGGGAAAACCCAAAGTGCAATTAAAGCTCTTTCAGTGTATATTCATCAGTAATATCAACCATTGGCCTTATCACATGTAGTCATTTGCCAGAAGATTCCGGAATTTCCACCCAGTATATGGCCTTCTGGGGCCCTTGTGGGACAGTTGTTAAGAGCTCAGGCTGCTAACCAAAATGTTGGCAGCTCAAATCCACCAGCCACTCCTTGGAAACCCTATAGGGTAGTTCTGCTCTGTCCTATAACATCGCCATGGGTTGGAATCGACTCGACAGCAGCGGGTCTGGTCTGGTCATATGTCCTTGTTGTTATTAGGTGCCACTGAGTTGATGCCAACTCATACAGACTTCTGCAAATCATTCCCACAACAGAGAAAGCTGCTATCTTACAAACCAGAGGTTTCTTGAAAGTACTTAGAATCTGTTGTGACCATTTTCCTCAGTAAGATTGTAGCAGATGCAGCAAGTGGTAGCCACTGTGCAACAGTGAAGATGTGGAATGGAAAATATTGCTCATTTGCATATTCCCAAAATAATGGAAT
Organism: Dugong dugon; assembly: GCA_030035585.1. Classification (NCBI taxonomy): domain Eukaryota; kingdom Metazoa; phylum Chordata; class Mammalia; order Sirenia; family Dugongidae; genus Dugong; species Dugong dugon. The sequence goes on from CM057467.1 coordinate 112,244,997, forward strand.
GAATATAATAATTAATAGCTATTTTTATACCCTTGATTTAATTAATTCCAGCTAAGATGTTTGTAAACATGTGATTTAATGTTTGGATAAATGTGTCAACGTGAAAATTAGTCACTAATACAAGGCACTGGGAAAAAATGAAAAAGCCACCAGCAAAAGGCAAGTCTAAGTCATTCTCAATTTTCCAGCTGGGGACATTTTTACCTAATAGCAGTGATATTCTGTGATACAAAGGGCTCTAGGGAGGTGGGGGAAAAGAAGTATAGGCAAAATAAAGAGGCGAGTAATGGGTAGGATGAGGCTTAATTCTGGAACCTTTTTCAAATTAAGTTTAATGTTGGGGTGAAAACAGCAGTTTCTTGAGGTGGGGCTGTTGCTCTTCAACTCACTCTACCATAGTGTACTTTACCACAGAAAGGAGAATTTAAATAAGGAGACAAGCAAGGGAATATGATTTGAGAGGGAACTTGTGCTTCTGAGGGCAGAGGCTGTTCCAAGGCTCTTGGCGATACAGTAAAACCTGCAAAAGATGGAACCTGTGTGAGGCAGAAACCTGTCAGAGAAGGAAAAGCAATATTTTCAACTAAAATGAGCACAAAAATTGCTAAGACTGCACCCCACCAAAGGTGGAAAATTTTTGAGACCCAGAAAAAAAAGGCAGTCCCATCGAGTTCCAGCTCTTACAGGTTTCACTGTCATACAAATGGGGAACAAATGTGCCTGGAGAAGGATTGTTCAGAGGGACAATGACAAGATACATAGATTTAGTTAAAGACTAAAATTGTTGAGAAAGCCATTTCGTTTTGATTCATGGTGCAAAGAGTGAAAAGGAAAAGGTTTTGTATAGGTATGTTCACTGGATAAAATGGCGGACATGGTTTTGACCTGACTAAAGAGAGGCTGGCTCTTTTAGATTTGCTCTAGTTTGGGTCCAGACCTCCTGATGTATCAGGTCAATAAACCACTTCACCTTGAAGTGGCTCCATCACTGTCTTAGTTTCCTAGGGCTGCTGTAACAAAATACCACAAAGTAGGTAGCTTTAAAGATGAAATTTGTTTTCTCACAACACAGGAGGCTAGAAGTCTGAATTCAGGACATTAGATGGCTATGCTCTCTCTCTTTCTTTGTTGGCTCTAGGGTAAGATCTTCCTTGTGTCTTCTAACTTCCTTGGCTTATAGATGCATCTCGCATGGTGTCTATCCGCCTCCTGTGTGATTTTGTCCGTCTGTTCTTTCCTTTTATAAAACACCACTCAGAACAGATTAGGACTAACCTAGTCCTGCATGATCTCATTCACTTAACTGATACCATTTTCAAAGAAAGAATCTTTTTTCAAACAAGGTCACATTCACAGGAACGGGGGTTAGGACTTCAGCATGTCTTATTTTAGGGGCGAGGGGGTCACAACTCAGTCCATAAGAGTCACATTATATAGACGGGAGCTACAACAAAAAACAGTTGCCGTCGAGTTGGTTCTGACTCATGGCGACCCCATATGTGTCAGAATAGAACTGTACTCCATATGATTTTCAGTGGCTGATTTTTTGAAAGTAGATCACTAGGCCTTTATTTTGAGGCACCTATGGGTGGCCTCAAACCACCAACCTCTGGGTTAGCAGCCGAGCACTTAATCACTTGTACTATCCAGGAATCCTTACAGAAGGACCCTGGAAATCCCCACAGTTTGTAGGGGTCTTTCCTTACACTCATTAAGGGTAGGAGCACAGAAGCCTCTAACTCAGCCAAATGCTGCTGCTGTGCGAAGGATCAGATGAGAAAGAGAAGCCTCCTCTCTGAGTTAATGATCATAGCACTGCTCTGCTAATTAATGCCACCGACTCATGTGGTGTGAAGACTCAACTTAAAAGGCTCCACACCAGCTGAGAAGACGGGGCTGGGAAAGGAAGGGAGCAGGGAATCCTTTACATAACTAAGAATAAAGAGGAATCTTTAATTTTGTGCTTATTGCAGTTTTTAAATCTATAATTTCTGAGCAGAACAGGTAGGCAAGATTAAATCAGTGCTGCCATGACACAGAGGTTCCATTTTAACTAAAAGCCCCCACCTTCACATTACCTTTCCTGAGGGCATAGATGAGAGCCATCCCAACCCCCAAATCTCAGTCTTTACTTCAGTTTTTCTCTTTTAATTATGGAATAGACATTTCTAACACTTGATTTTTATAAAATATTTTTTTGTATAAAGCATTTTAATTCACAGTAACTATAAAAACTAATTTTATGCTTCCCCATGTATTTTTATACATTTATTTACATACATATGTAAAAATTGGACTCTAAGAATATGTTAACAGTGACTTTACATGAGGACCTCATTAGCTAGAATACGCAGGAATCAAATCGACTACATCTGTGGAAAGAGACAATACAAAAGCTCAATATCATCAGTCAGAACAAGGCCAGGGGCTGAATATGGAACAGATCATCAATTGCTCACATGCAAGTTCAAAGTGAAGCTGAAGAAAATTAGAACAAGCCCACAAGAACCAAAGTATGACCTTGAGTATATCCCACCTGAATTTAGAGACTATCTCAAGAATAGAATTGACACATAGAACACTAATAACTGAAAGACCAGACCAGTTTTGAATGACATCAAGGACATCATAGGTGAAGAAAGCAAGAGTTCATTAAAAAGACAGGAAAGAAAGAGAAGACCAAAATAGATGTTAGAAGAGACTCTGAAACTTGCTCTTGAATGTAGAGTAGCTACAGCAAATTGAAGAAATGATGAAGTGAAGAGCTGAACAGAAGATTTCAAAGGGTGGCTTGAGAAGACAAAGTCAAGTATTATAACAACATGTGCAAAAACCGGGAGTTAGAAAACCAAAAGGGAAGAACACGCTTGGCATTTCTCAAGCTGAAAGAACTGAAGAAAAAAATTCAAGCCTCGAGTTGCAATACTGAAGAATTCTACAGGGAAAGATTAAATGATGCAGGAAGCATCAAAAGAAGATGGAAGAAATACACAGAGTCACTATATCAAAAAGAATTGGTCGGTGTTCAGCCATTTCAGGAGATAGTATATGATCAAGAATTGATGGTACTGAAGGAAGAAGTCCAATCTGCACTGAAGGCATTGGTGAAAAACAATTGATGGAATATCAATTGAGATGTTTCAATAAAGGGATGCAGCACTGGAAGTGCCCACTCATCTATGCCAAGAAATGTGGAACACAACTACCTGGCCAGCCGACTGGAAGAGACCCATATTTATGCCTATGTCAAAGAAAGGTGATCCAACTGATTTCAGAAATTACTGAACAATCTCATTAATACCACATGCAAGTATAATTTTGTTGAAGATCATTCAAAAGTGGCTGCAGTACTGCAAGGACAGGGAACTGCCAGAAATTCAAGCTGGATGCAGAAGAGAACACGGAACCAGGGATATCATTGCTGATGTCAGATGGATCTTAGCTGAAAGCAGAGAATACCAGAATGATGTTTACCTGTGTTTTATTGACTATGCAAAGGCATTCTGACTGTGTGGATCATAACAAATTTTGGATAACATTGTGAAGGATGAGAATTCCAGAACTCTCAATTGTGCTCATGAGCAACCTGTACATAGATCAAGAGGCAGTTGTTTGACCAGAGCAAGCGGATACTGTGTGGTTTAAAGTCAGGAAAGGTGTGTGTCAGGGTTGTATCGTTTCACCAAACTTACTCAATTTGTATGCTGAGTAAATTATCCAAGAAACTGGACTATGCGAAAGGCATCAGGATCGGAGGAAGACTCATTAACAACTTGCGTTATGCAGATGACATAACTTTGCTTGCTGAAAGGGAAGAGGACTTGAAGCACTTACTGATGAAGATCAAAAACCACAGCCTTCAGTATGGATTGTCACTTGTGATTCTGTTTATCTTCCTGTTGTGAAGAGTTATGTCTATGGATCTCACCCTATGACTCTCTTAAAAAAAAAAAAAAAACATTGCCATCGAATCAACCCCAACTTATAGCCAACCCTACAGGGCAGAGTAGAACTGCCTTTATGAAAGCAAACTGCCAATCTTTTCAGTTAACAGCCACACACTTTAACCACTGTGCCACCAAGGCTCTCATAACCAAGCCTAAATCCCCACTTAAAAAAAAAAAATGAAATGCAAAAATGCTTGTAAAATTTATCCTTCACACCATTTCCTTGCAGGCAGTAATTATATAATAACACAGGTCATTTTGCTTCTAACAAACCCCTGACTAGTGTTGATTATTGCTGTATTACTAGAATGTTAATTTGGGGATTTTCTAATCGTCTTTCCCTTTTGCAGACACAAGCTAATGTTAGACTTTTAGTCATGAGACTGATTTAATTTCTTGCGTGTAAAGGATAGGATAGTAATATTAGCATGGCTTTACAATAATGTAATTCGTATAGTGATCCCAGATAAAGCACCAGTTTGAGGTATTATCAAACACAGAATCTCATTTTGGCAGTGGCTGATATTAATGTTAAAACTTTATATAAAGGGGTGGTGCATGTGAGTGGGCTTCTGCTTACGAATATTTGCGTACATCCCCTTGCAGCCCAACACATACATATTTGAATTGTTAAAAGAAAAGACAGTTTATCTAATGAGTCATCACACAATCCCTGTTTTGTTCCAGTGTAGTCCAATGCTGAACATTAATTTGGATGGTAACTAATTTGGATACTCCAGTGGCAAACACAAAGGCAGAGAACCTTGTAAACCCAAGGAGATGCTTTGAAGGGCTCTTTGGGTGAAAACATCTGCAGTGCCTATTTTAAATCAAGACCTCAAAATTAGGTCTCAGTGAAAGCAAACTACTCCTTGCACAGTGAACTAAAGGGGCGTATGCCTCAGAGGGAAGCCGCATAACAAAAGGAAAAGAAAGACAAAGGAGAAGTAACCAGAGAGGAAAGGAAAGGAAAATGAGAAAAAAAGGGAAGTGAGATTGGAGGGCATGGGTGCAAAACAACACTGATGTCTTCATCTATTGTAAAGCCTTCTTGCTGTCAAGAATACAGAATTGCAAAGCATGAGAAAAGAGGCATTCTAACCGGCTACCAAGTGGGAGTTTACCTGTGAATTTACACTTCTACCTCTGGAAATTTGAGGCTCACCGTATGTTTCTAAGGCATGAGCAAAAAATAAAGTGAGAGTATTTCTCTTCATGATGCAATGGATATAGTACAATGAGGATATCTGTGGTTACAAACTTCTGAAGCATTATGGTATTAAAAAAGAAAAGCAAACTCCTTCTCTGTAGGACTTCTCAGAGCCTTTATCATGCTAATGAAATGTACACATGGCCAAGGTGGCGAAGTATATAATATGCAGTGAGAAAGTTGACTAACCTTCCCTTTATTCAGAGTGTTTACATTGAAAGAAAATTGTGCTGTCAAAATCATATTTGGGGAAAGGTTGAATTAGACTTTTCAGTGAAGATATCTAACAATATACTAAAAACAAGAACAGGTTATTTTTAAAAGCCATTAAAAAAAAAAAAAGTTCTAGGATTATTTTAGGAATTTATTTTTATATTGGTTGGTAGAGTTAGTAACTATTTAAACAGCAATCAGACTTGATCAGGAAATAATTTCCGCGGCCTTAATGTTTGTCTTTCTTGCATACTGATGTTTTGATGCATATTGATGATTGCACTAATACTCTATATAAAAGAGTGCTATGTGTGAGTTTTAACTTAGTGCATAGGATACAATTGCTCATGTTGAGCCTTACAATTGGCTTTAAAAGAGTAAGATATTAGAACCTAGTAGTAGTTGTTGCTGTTAGCTGCCATAAACTTGGCCCTCAATTCATGGTGACCCCCTGCACAACAGAATAAAACTCTGTCCAGCCCTGTGCCATCACCATGATTGGTTGCAGATTAGTCCATTGTGATCCACGGGCTTTTTATTGACTGATTTTCAGAAGTAGATTTTCAGGCTTTTCTTCCTAGTTTGTCTTAGTCTGGAAGTTCTGTTGAAACCTGTTCAACATCTTAGCAATACACAGCCTCCACTGAGGGACAGGTAGTGGTTGTGCACGAGTGGCATTGGTCAGGAATCGAACCCAGGTCGCTCACGAGGAAGGTAAGAATTCTACCACTGAGCCACCAATGCCTCTATTAGAATCTAGAGAGGGAGGCAAACACAAATGAAACACCTTAGCAACAACTAGAACCATCAAAAGACCCATGTGGAGAAGGCAGGCTTGTCTGCTAGACTTACTAATTAAACGAGATAATGCATTAAAATTGCTCATATTGTGCTTGGCACATGATAAGTGCTCAATAATCATAATTCTTTGTGTTATTGATATTATTATTTTATCTTGTTTATCACATCAAAGTGGGACCTTTATAATCATGGAAATGACCTCCTAAAAATAATGGCAGGAGAGCAGGAGATAATCTCCTGTAGTGATCCACACACTACAGGTAGCAGAATAACCTTGTACATGGTCTAATCTGTGTATTTCTTCCTAATAAACCAAGGTAGCTCAGTATTGGTCATGATACAATTCAGCCAAGTTCACCAGCAGATATCATTATACCATGATGCACCACAAGGTTGGCCTGAACTTCTGTTTCCTCTCAGGACTCAGAGAATCCAGTATCTAGATCGTTCCTCTACTATTAACTGGCTAGTCGATTTTGAATACTTCTCACGATTGACACTGCGAACATTCGAGTCCAAATTACTAGCCTGGACTGCTTCAGTAGCATTCCAAGTAACTACACTACTCCATTCCTCTCTCCCTACTGTCCCTTCCCCAGAGCTGCCAGAATGATCTTTGAAAACTCCAACAATCATTACCATTCCCTTGCTTAAAACCCTACCATGTTTCCTACTTCACTTACTAAGTAGACTTACTAAGTGCATTCAAACTCCTTACTGCTAAGACCTTGTTTGTTATGAGCTTTTCTTACCTGCCCACTTGTATCACGCTCCATGTTCCCCAGTTCATTTCTGCTTCATCGCATTTGCTGTCATTGTTCCTTCTGCTTGAAACTCATTTCCATCCAATTTATACATGCCTGACTTTCTTCTAGTTATTCAGGCCTCAGTCCAGGGGTTACTCAGACGAAGGGCACAAGTGCCTTCTACACATGACTGTGCCATCTCATGTAACATCACAGCCACTCTCTACTCCCATTACTCTGCCTTTTCTTTGTAGCACATGTCACAACTATAATCATGTATTTGGCTTACCGTTATTGTCTATGCTCCACACTCTAATGCAAACTCCACGATGAGCAAGGGCCTGGCATATCTAGTTCTCTTCTGTATCATGCGATCTTAACAGAGTGATTGGCAGAGATTTGATATTTATACATGCACACACACATATATATATACATACACACATATATGATAAATTAATGAATGGTAGAAATGAATGGAAACATCGATCACGCTTTTTACTACTCTAAGCATCTTTTAAACTTGATCTTTTTGAGGAGTACAATTGAAATGTCTGACTCTGTCTATAAAGGTCTATAAATTATTATAGAACCAAAATCTCAGTGGGCTTTTAGGGTCACTGTGAGTTGGAATCAACTCAACCACCATGGGAATATAATCATATTTGTAAAACATCAGTGCCATTCCGTAGGAAGAAGGGAAAAGTTAAGGATCCTTTGAACACGGAACATAGTAAAAAAAAATAAATAAAAATAAAAACACAACAACTTTCTGCAACTATTTCATACATGTGTCATGTTGTGGCTCAGTTGTTGATGATAGGAAACTTGATCACAGGCATTTTTAAACTGAGGCATTCAGTGGACACATACATTGGATAAGCACACTATTTCTCTTTTGGTTGGAAGGTACTAAAGTATTATAATTAAAAGCATGGTCCTTGAGTTGGAGAAACCTACTTCAAGTTCATGCTCTCGTCCTTACAAACTGTGTCATCTTGAACAAGTTACATATATTTTCTAAACCTTAGTTTTTTCAACCCACTAAAAAGGAATAACAGTGGTACTTACCCTAAAATGTTAATGGGAAAATTAAGCGATGATACTTGCAAAGTATTTCACATATTGCCGGGCACATCACAAAAATGTAATAAATGTTAGATATTGTCATCATTATTTCATTATTATAAAAGGCTACAAAGCATGCTGATATGATTGGTGTCTTGTGGTAGCTAAGGAATATAAACCTCACATTGTTTAATTCACCCATGAATGAAATATTGCAGGAGCACAATGTAAAACTATTTTAACTTGCATTGGCCTTGACCACTGACCTTAACTGATTAAAATGAAGATGAATTTCAGGAGCCACTTTACCTTGTGTAAGAATATTCCAGAGTTGTTGTTTAATCCCCAAACAACTGATATCTCTCAAAATCCTAAAGATATATGGGAAATTCCTTCTCAGAAGGGTCATCCAAGCTTGTGAGAAGGCTGAGAACATCTACACTACATGAAGAACCTGAAAGAGGTTTAAATGGATCCAGTACCCTCTATGAACTTCCATTTGTAATGATTTAGCTACGATTCTTTTTCATGCTGAGAATAACTTAACACTAATTTTTAAACACACAGAGAAATTTTCATCTCTCTGTCTCTAACCAGTTGCCATCAAGTCAATTCCAACTCATGGCGACCCCATGTGTGTCAGAGTAGACTGTGCTCCATAGGATTTTCAATGGCTAATTTTTCAGAAGGAAATCTCCAAGGCTTTCTTCCGAAGTGACTGTGGGTGGACTCAAACCTCTAACCTTTTGATTAGCAGCCAAGTGGGTTAGCCATTTGCACCACCCAGGGCCTCCCACCACTTTCTAGATTCAACTAAATAGTGGGAGACCTCATATTGGAGGACCACAGGTTCATAGTGTCTCAAGAAGGTGTGTGTGTGTATGCATGTACATTAATTTAAAATTTTTTTTCAGCATGGAATCATATTTCTGAAGAAACCATAGGAACAGTTCAATATGCCCTCAAAAAAATTTCTTCATATACTACAACCATAACATCAGGCTAGCTTTTGCATACATCGAAATACAGTTAATAGAGACAAAGGAAAAAGTAAAAAAATAATAACAATAACCATTTTAAAAAATTGCATTATAGTTTATAAAGTATTTTCCTGCTCATTGGCTCATCTGATCCTCCCAAAGCACAGCTCAAATAATTATAAGTATTATTTCCATTTCAAAGTAGAAGGAACAGTGGTCAAATCTTTGATTAAAGTCACAGAGCTACTTAGAGATAGTACTAGATCTACAATTTTCATCTCAAATCTCCTGTCCTTTCATTATAACTTGCTGTAGTAATTCGTTACATAAAAAGCAAGATGGATGATATAGAATATAGTTAGAGATTGCATGGCTATGTCTAGTTTCTTCTAATTCCAGGTAGGATAATTTTATCAGCTTTCAAAACATTGCAACTTCCCTGCTTTGTGTACTAAATCATAAAACAGTAGTGACATAATAAGTTTGATCCTGTTTCATTTATCTGATGCTGTTTACCAACAAAACAAGGGACTGAATGTCACTGACTGGTGATTGTTGTTAGATGGCATCGAGTCAGTTCCGACTCATAGCAATCCTTATGTACAACAGAACAAAACGCTGCCTGGTCCTGCGCCATCCTCACAATTTTTGCTACCTTTGAGCCCATTGTAGCAGCCACTGTGTCAATCCATCTCATCAAGGGTCTTCCTCTTTTTCGATGACCCTCAACCTTACCAAGCATGATGTCCTTCTCCAGGGACTATGGAGAAGTCCTCCTGATAACGTGTTCAAAGTACTTGAGAAGAAGTCTCATCATCCTTGCTTCTAAGGAGCATTCTGTCTGTAATTTCTGAAACAGGTTTGTTCGTTCTTCTGGCAGTCCATGGTATATCCAATATTCTTCAACAACACTTTAATTCAAAGGCATCAATGCACCTCTGGTCTTCCTTACTCACTGTACAGCTTTGGCATGCCTATGACGTGATCAAAAATACCATGGCTTGGGTCAGGTCCACCTTAGTAATCAAAGTGACACTTTTGCTTTTTAACACTTTAAAGAGGTCTTTTGTAGATTTGCCCAATGCATTACATTGTTTGATTTCTTGACTGCTGCTTCTATAGGTGTTGATTGTTGATCTAAGTAAAATGAAATCCTTGACAACATTAATCTCTTCTCCATATATCACGATGTTGCTTATTGGTCCAGTTGTGAGGATTTTTGTTTTCTTTATGTTGATGTGTGATCCATACTGAAGGCTGTGGTCTTTGATCTTCATCAGTAAGTGCTTCAAGTCCTTTCACTTTCAGCAAGCAAGGTTGTGTCATCTGCATATCGCAGGTGGCTGTTAATGAGTCTTCCTCCGATCCTGATGCTGCGTGCTTCTTCATATAGTCCAGCTTCTCAGATTATTTACTCAGCATACAGACTGAGTACGTACGGTGAAAGTATACAACCTGACACACACATTTCTTGATTTTAAACTACGAAGTATCCCCTTGTTCTGTTCGAACGACTGCCTCTTGGTTTATGTATAGGTTCCACATGAGCACAATTATGTGTTCTGGAATTCCTATTGTTTGCAATGTTATCCATAATTTGTTACGATCCACGCAGTTGAATGTCTTTGCATACTCAATAAAACACAGATAAACATCTTTCTGGTATTTTCTGCTTTTAGCCAAGATACATCTGACATTAGCAATGATATCCCTCATTCCATGTCATCTTCTGAATCTGGCTTTCTTTCTTACCTGTCTTTTTAATGACCTTTTGCTTTCTTCATGTATGATATCCTTGATGTCATCCCACAACTTGTCTGGTCTTTGATCATTAATGTTCAGTGTGTCAAATCTGTTCTTGAGATGTCCTCTAAACTCAGGTGTCACTGACTGTATTCACTATGAAATAACAATTGAGAGAATCATCTAGATATTCTAGATACTCTCAAAATTCATAGCAAGATCAGTAAAATGGGATTAACGGTTGTTTTGCTGCCTTAACTGCTGTTTGAGGAGTTCGGAGGAGACAGTGAGATGACATAGAAATGGATATGATATTCCCTGGTGAAGAATGAGATGGGGTGAGGTGAGAGTATTCCAGGTAAGAGAAGTATGACTAAATTCATCTAGTTTTAAGTAGTAGGTTTAGCATGTTTTGAGGATGCCAAGTGGTATAGTAAGTGCAGCTACATAAAACCAGTTACCATAAAGTTGCTTCAGACTCATGGCAACCCTATATGTGTTAGCATAGAACTGTGCTCCATGAAGTTTTCAATGGCTGGTTTTTCAGAAAAAGATCACCAGGACATTCTTCAGAAGTGCCTCTGGGTAGACTCAAACCATTAACCTTTTGGTTAGCAGCTGAGCATTAACCACTTGCACCACCCAGGGAGTCCATATAAAGCGTAGGAAGTACCTATGGTTTGCCAGGCTTGCAAGGTGGTTGTTAGAAATGAATGCTATAATAAATGTGAAAATCTTGATAAGAGTGTAAGGTTTTCTATGCTTCTAAGTTATTATTTTATTACTGGCATCACAAACATTGTGAGTCGTATGTATCAACAAGCCATCTTATTGCCATCTGGAGTCTGTGCACCCTGATGGCAGGAAAAGAAAGGAGAGGATACAGGGAGCTTCCAAGAGAATTTCCAAAAAGGAAATGGCAGATTCATTCACATGATAAACATTATTTGGAAATACGGATTGGTTCTGGCAATTTTGCTCACCTAAACTGGATATTTCAAGAAGATAAATGAATGAGAAGCTGAGAAATGATGAACACAAGTGGAAAAGCAACATGCAGGTGGCTCAGAGAAAGGACTTGAAAGAAACAAGGGTGTACAGTGCCAGTTAATGTGGCATAATTGCACCTGCTGTGGACAAACAGGAGTGGACTTATCCATTGGTTGCTTAAGGTAAGGGTAAGCTAGAAAAGTTACAGAATGCTTCTGGCATTAATTATTCCATCCTTAAACTGTTATACGGTCTTGTATAATTATCATAATGTTCCATGTGTTTTCTGTTTGCCCCTTCAGATCCATTCTCTACACTTTTCTACCCAGGGAGGACAAGAGCTCATGCTGCAGAATCAATGGGTCTCTTGCTGTCATGGATTAAACTGTGTCCCCCCAAAATATCTGTCAACTTGGCTAGGTCATGATTCCTGGTATTGTATGATTATCTGCTGTTTTGTCATCTGATGTGATTTTCCTATGTGTTGTAAATCCTATCACTATGATGTAATGAGGTGGATTAGTGGCAGTTATATTGATGAAATCTACAAGATTAGATAATGTCTTAAGCCAATCTCTTCTGAGATATAAAAGAGAAAAGCAAGCAGAGAGACCTGGTGACCTCATACCACCAAGAAAGCAGTGCCAGAAGCAGAGCGTGCCCTTTGGACCTGAGGTTCCTACGCTGAGATGCTCCCAGACCAAAGAAAGACTGATGCATCATGAGGGCCTTCCTCCAGAGCTGACAGAGAGAGAAATCCTTCCCCTGGAGCCCTGAATCTGGACTTCTAGCATACTGGACTGTGAGAGAATAAATTTGTCTTTGTTAAAGCCATACACTTGTGGTATTTCTGTAAGAGCAGCACTAGATGACCAAGACACTTGCCTTCTGGCTTTGTATTGGCTCATCCGGTGGAAAGCACCAGCATGAGATGGGAGAGAAGGAGGATCATGAAGGCAGGCCATATATTCCCCTGGTTTCCTCCCTGTGGTGTCCCCTGGGTTCTATGTGCCCTTCAGACAAAATTCATTGCTGTGTAGGTGGCCTTCTCTGCATGTTTCTTTCCTTCTCGCTACTGGTAGCTTCTCACTCCCCTCTTCTCATTAGGCCTAGGAGCAGTGATAGCTCTTTTTTTAGCCACATGTTACTGCACTAACTCTTGTAGTTCACCAACCACTCACATCTTTGAAAAGATGTCCTTTTCTTAAATAATATTTAAATTATACTAATTTGAGTGTACCAGCTGTTGAGACCTGCCTGGTACACATAAATTCTCCAAACCTTCGTTTTCATATTGGTAAAGTAGAAATAACAATTTCTACCATCCACGGCCATAGGGAACCATTAAATCAAGTAGTATTTGTAAAATACCTAGCAAAGTTGCTGAGTGGGAAGAAAGTGCTGAAGTGGGGTTTCTTACCCCACTTTGCTTGTCACTTATCATATTTCACTGTAACTAACTGCTTATGCTGTCTGCCTCTCCCTGAATACTGAATCCTCCTTGAGGGCAAGGCCGCAGATATAAAGATCGGGTATGCGCATTGAGTTGGTACCCCAGAATGTCAGTAAAATGATCACTGACTGGGTGAATAGTGCGCACCAGTAGCAGAGAAATGGCAGGGCTACAAAATAAGGCATCACCAGTTAAAATTAAAGGATAAACCAAACCCAACCCATTTCTGTCAAGTCGATTCCAACTCACAGCAACCCTAGAGAACAGAGTAGAACCACCCTACCAAGATTCCAAGGAGCGGCTTGGTGGATTCAAACTGCCAGCCTTTGGGTTAGCAGCCAAGCTTTTAACCACTGTGCCACCAGGGCTCCAAAACTAAAGGATAAGGACTTATAATTTGAAGATGAAATAACTACATATAGGTGCTGCGTAGAAAAGACTGCTTTGAGCTTTTTTTAGCCACATTTGGCTAACACTGTTGAGAATCAACCAATATCTCTCGCTCTCTCTATACATACAAACTTGTGGGCGGGCGTGCGCGCGCGCACATACACACACACACACACACACACACACACACACACACACACACAGATAGATGTATCACTTCTCAGTCAGTTGTTATTTGATACATTTACCACAAGAATGACACCTTGGAAATGAACTGTAACTAATTAAAGAGATACATATACCAATCCATTGCCAATTACGTAAAATGTGAAAGAAAAAAAAAATTTAAAGGGGTAATTAGATTAAAAGCAAAGGGCATCTACTGCCTAAACCTTTATTTCTAAAACCTGACTTTTTATATGGTCTACTAATACAATTATGTAACCAACGAAAACTTTATTTCTGAAGGAATTTTTTTTTAAAAATAAAAATCATGTATTGTAACATAAATCTATTCAACTCTGCACATGGAGGGAAATATTGAAAGAAATATTTTTTATTTGAAAATAAGGAAAAATGGGGATGATTTCCTGTAGGAATATGGACAACTCCAACTTTATGTCATCTCTTTACCGGTGACTTCTTTCTTTGACTCTTGGAGCAGCTCACGTTTGATTTTTTTTTTTTTTTTTTTCATGGTATGTCTGTTTGACCAACAAGTGTATGTTCGGCAGTGGTGGTTTCCTTCAATGAATTTCATTATTGGACAAAGGTATATGTGTGAGTTTGCTGCAGCATATAAGCAGACACTAGGGTATACCTTTTAATGATGATAACATTCTGCCGTTTATGCTTTGTGTTTTTTAATAAAGTCTTCACAGTTTTTAACTTTTCAGCTGGACAGCATTTGGAAGTCATTTTGTGCTTAAGCACAAACTTGAGTCAGATGAACTTGAGTTTGAGATCTGCTTCTGCCACTACACCCCGTGTAGCCTTGGGCAAGTGACTGGGCCTCTCTCAAGCTTCTCTCCTTTTAAAAAGGTATATAATAAGAGTACTTACCTCGCAGTGTGGTTCTGAGGAATAAATGAGATGATATATTTGGTGTGTCAGAGACATAGTGAGTACGAAAGAGGAAACGGATGATGAAAGAAGATACAGAAGGAAGGAGAAAGAATAGCGACGGAATGTCAGAATAGCCAAAAGTTGGGTACAGTCATGATGGATATGTGGGGGAAAGAGGGAGGGGAGAAAGGAGAAAGGAAGGGTGGAAGGAGGGAGGGAGGGAAGGAGGCAAGGAGGGAGAGAGAGATGGGGAAAAGGAGGGAGAGAGCATAGCACTCTTACTACTCTATAGAAACACTTTCAAAAGGAATTTACTCCTGGCCTAACAGTTGCCTTACCTACAGGGGCAGGTTACCAATAGGCAAGGTAAGCACAGTGCTTACCTTGTTTATCAGATCATCTGTAGTGAACAATTTTACACGGGTTTCACCACATCTTTGATCAAAATGTGTAGGTACGCACAAGTAAGCCCATGCTTACCTCTCTTACTAGGTCATCCATCCCTGTTAGGGACTGTAAATTTGAAAAGAGGCTTTGATTCTGTAGGAAGGTGCTGTGGGGTTGGGAGACAGGTGCCAGCCATACCTAGAAGCAGAATCTTTGATGTGGTGAAAAAATGTGAAATTGTTCGATACAGATGTTCTGGTAAGCAAGGTAAGCATTGTGCTTACTTTGCCTATTCGATAATCTGCCCCTGTCAATTATACAATACTCTATTTATTCCGAACAAATAAAACGAGTCCTTCAGCAATTCCAACCTTGCCCATACCTGAAAAATATAATTATATCATTTTTCTCAGTAATTCCTTGGTAGTCACTGAGAGCAAAAAGGCAAGAGGTATACATCTCTTTTTTTCTGAATACCTGTAGTCCTTTATCTACAATTCTCAAATGAGATTTATCGTTTTCTACCTTAAATTTTTCAGAACTGTGTACAAGTCTTATCTTATCTCTTTACACCATATGATCCTGAAGGCATGTTTATGTCTGATTCATGTCTCTGTCTTCCGTGATATGTTTAACAGGGTATCTTCAGTAAGGTAATGCATATATAAGTAAGCAAATGTAAGTCAAAGAGCAAAGCAATAGGCTGTTGGGGCTAGGGAGTGACTGATAATGGGAAACAACAAGGAGGCCTAGAGCAAGGTTCCTTAATTTGCTGGTTTATACAACAGGGGAATAGGTTTGTTCTAAGAAAAGGAAGGAAAGAAAAGAGGGAGAGAGAAAGGAAAGGCGGGAAGGAAGGAAGAGGGAAAGATGGAATAGGGAAAGGTAGGAAGGAAACGGAGGGTCTGCAGCAAATAAGCCTTGCCAACTAGGTAAAGAAAGTTGAGCCGGTTTCTTTCAGAATTTCTTTCCCAGAGATTTTAATATACTTGTTTTAATATTCCCACAGGAGTTCCTGGGTGGTACAAATGGAGCATTCAGCTGTTAACTGAAAGGCCGGAGGTTTGAGTCCACACAGAGGCACCTTGGAAGAAAGACCTGGAAATATTCTTCCAAAAGATCATAGCTATTAAAAATCTTAGGGAGCACAGTTCTGCTCTGACACACATGGGGTCGCCATAAGTCAGAATTGACTCAACAGGAACTGGTTTAATAATCTCTCAAAGGCGTATGGCATACCACATTTACCAAATGTATTTGACCAAGTATTTTTATTTCTGCATGTCCTGGAAGAGTGTTAACTGGAAAATAATATCTTTTGAGTCATATTTTAAGGTTCATTTTAGTAATGGTCAGCCTGAAAAGATGTGCCTCAAAATAAGATGGTTCATTATCATCCCACCACTATCCTTTCTCTCCAGGATGGCATCAAAATAAAATCCTTCCTTCCTTCTTTCTCCTATTTGAGAGTGTAACATAAGGAACTGCATATAGTATTTGTTGAGAGAATAGGTTGGAGGAGAGAAAGAGAGGCAAGGAAGAAAAAAAGTTATTATGGATATTTCCTCCTTTCAAGTGAGTTTAAGGTTAAAATTCTACAATCTACCTACACTTCACTTGAAGATAAGGCATACTACAAAGGATTCTCTGATTTAGCTTTGCCTAGGGTTGCTATGAGTTGGAATCAACTCGACGGCAACGGTTTTTTTTTTTTTTTTAGGGAGCCCTGGTGGCTCAGTGGTTAAGAGCTACCGTGAGCTAGGGCTCCTAACCAAAAGGCTGACAGTTTGGATCCACCTGCTGCTCCTTGGGAAACCCTATGGGGTGTTTTACCTTATCTTACAGAGTCACTGTGAGTCAGAATTGACTTGACAACAACCGGTTTGGTTCCGGTTTTTTTGGTTGAGGGTCACTATGAGTCGGAATTGACTCGACGGCAACGGGTTTGGTTTTTGGGGGGCTTGCCTCTATCCTTTAGGCTTATGGGGTGATCTTCAAACACAGGGAAATAAGGTCAGAGCAGGGTTCACTTTCCATATAGGCAACGTGCTTTGGGATGAACTTTTCACGTAGATGACCATCTTGGATTTCACAGAGAGCTAAGTAAAACCAGACTCATTATCTTGTTACACACTGTCTGAGAGGTAGGAGGGCTCAGCTTCGTTTGATAGCAACAGAGCATGATAATATGGGTAATTGAATAGTTAGTAAATCCATTTATGATCCTTTCTTAGTCAACCATGAGGACAGAGTTTAATAGGAAAATGAAGCTTTACCCATCAGGGACAGAGGTATCCCTGAGCTGGTTACCCAAGCATGGCCCATACAGGACAAGGATCCTGTTCATCCCTTTGGATGTCCTTCTGTGGCCAATCCCTTCCCCTCTGGTACCTCGAAGTGGTAGATGATAAAGAAAAGTGATTGAAATATTCACGAACATGAGGAAACACAATTATTAGGAAATTGCATTCCTTGATGGGTTCTCTCTTATTAGAAGGGCTAACTGAGTCAGAACGTGATAAACTCAAATGTTTAAATGAAATTATCCTTGCCTATTAATTTGGAGGCCCTGAAAATATATCCTCTAAACCAATGAGTAAAAATGATTAGTAATAATTACACTAACTACAATCTATTAAAAACTCACTCAAGCATATTACATGCTCAGTCTTATTTAATTTAATCTTTATAACACTCTGTGATGAGATACATATTTTTATGTTCATCTTCTCAAACTCTTCTCCCTGCTATCCCCATCCATCCTGGCCCAAGTTATAGATATAAAGTCTCATACACCACCCCAAGCCGCAGCTCCAGCCCAGTCCCAGAAGAAACAAAAGAAGGAAAAGAAGAAAAAAAATCATATATATATATATATATATATAAACCTCTGGGTCCTACAGGATCCAGATAAGATTTAAAAAGAGTGACTCTATTGAATTTCTGTCCATTTTTATCCTCTTAAAGGAGCCCTGGTGGTGCAGTGATTAAAGTGCTCGGCTGATAACCGAAAGTTTAGAGGTCTGAACCCACTAGCCACTCCTCCAGCGAAAAGATGTGGCAGTCCACTTCCATAAAGTTTACAGCCTGGAAACCCTATGTGGCAGTTCTACTCTGTCACATGGGGGTGCTGTCGGTCAGAATCAATTCACGAGCACACGACAACAGCTTTATAATAAAGAAAAAACTAAGATTATTGTATTTTTAACAATGCATTCGGCAAATTTGGTAACTACCAGGGAAAAGCAAGAGCGCACACACTGGGGTGAGAGCAAGAAGAATTTAATCAAAGTGATCTCTCTCTCTCTCTCTCTTTTTTTTTTTTTTGTCTTTTAAAATTATCATTTCACTGGATTGTAATAGCCAGCAGATTTGCTTCAGGCCATTAAGAGGCAAATTGGACATTAATTTTTGCATTTGAGTGCATTTTTTGTTTGTAATTATCAATAGTGAAATTACTATGGAGTCATTGTTTAGGAAAATTAAAAAAAAGGGGGGACACTCAAATGTTTGTTTTTTTCTTATCTCAAATCCCCAGAAACACACGAACAGCTGAGCCTGCAAATTGGAATGCTCTTCCGGTAATATTCAGCCACCTCACACCACCTGTCACCAAGAAGGGGGAAGGAGAAGAGGCGACTATGGGGAGGCCCACCACTGTTCAGGTGTGTTCCTTCAAGACCTTCAGCTCCATATTGCAGTTTATGGCCTGGAAAGTGGCTTCCACAACATGATCCAGCTAGGATAATGATCTCATTATAAAACCAATCAGCAACTCGGCGCAGCTCTTTTTGTTCATTGAAAGGTTGGTAGACAGCAAGAGGAAAAAGAAACAAACTGAAGAGCTTGCATTTTGAAAACGTGAATCTCAGCAAAGGGCAGCTTTACTTTTAAATCCCTCCCTCACCCTCACCCTCTAGCTCCGGTCTCCCTTCTTGAAGACTCCAGCAGAGTTGGGTTGGATGTTAGGCCCTGTAGGTATGCTTGGGGTTGGATATCACACTTAAAGTACACTGAATTTTGGATTATCAGGAGTGCAAAACAGAGTCCTTGAGAGGGGTCAAAAGCTGAGTGCTGGAGAGTTCTAAAAAGGCATTAATATAGATCATTAACAGAAGACAGAGCTTAGAGTTAAGAGTGAAATGAGAA
The DNA here is from genome assembly GCA_030035585.1 of Dugong dugon. Classification (NCBI taxonomy): domain Eukaryota; kingdom Metazoa; phylum Chordata; class Mammalia; order Sirenia; family Dugongidae; genus Dugong; species Dugong dugon. The sequence continues at coordinate 112,264,139 of CM057467.1, forward strand.
CCGAATCGCAGCAAGCACATACCAGTAACTGGTAAGGAGAGTCAGAGGTGAAAATTAGACACTAATCTGGCATGTTTTTGCTACGTAGGGTGACCATACATTTCTGTTTGCTTGGGACAGTTGTGGTTTATGCCTGTTATCCACTGGAGCCCTGGTGGCACAGTGGTTAAGAACACGGCTGCTAACCAGAAGGTCAGCAGTTCAAATCCACCAGCTGCTCCTTGGAAACCCTATGGGGCAGTTCTACTCTGTCCCATGGGGTCACTATGAGTCAAAATCAACTCGACAGCAACCGGGTATTTTTGTTTTGTTTTGTTTTGGTATCCACTGAAAAGTGTCCTGAGTTGGAAGTTATGGTGGCAGTAGAAACTGATGATGTGTGTGTAGGGAAGTCACCTTGGTTTATAGGATCCAGAAGGATGTGGAAGCCCATATTGGTAAAAATCACTGAGGGGCTATCTTTAGGAAGAAGATACTTAATTACTGAAATTTTAAATATACCCTTTTCTTGTTGGTACTCCTTAAGAGCCAATATAATCCTCTACACAAGCTGTTTCTTCTGAGTGGGAGTAGAGGGTGGAAAAGGGAATCAAGAAGGGTTTGTGGCCAGTGTTTGGTTTGTTCCTAGAAGGAAACAAAGAAATGATAACAGAAAAATGAGAATAAGAAAATTTAGCAGCTGTTGGAAATCTGGAGCCAGGGATTTAGAGAAGAATGTGCAGTCTTGGAAAGAGCACTGGGCTTCCAACAAAAGGGTAAAGTAATGCTAATCTAATGTAGATTTTAAGACTGGGGTGAGAAGAGGGGGCGGAGTAGGGGTTGACCTCAGCTAATGTCAGAATGTGACTAGGAGACTTTATACATCACTTAGACCCATTCCTTCCCTATCTCAGAATAAGAGGAGGGAGCAAGATGGCCAGAGAACTGTATCTCTATAAATCCATTGCCGTCAAGTCAATTTAGACTTATAGCAACCCTATGGGACAGAGTAGAACTGCCCCATAGGCTTTCCAAGGAGTTACTGGTGGATTCGAACTGCCAACCTTTTGGTAAGCAGCCAAACTCTTAACTACTGTTTCACCAGGGCTGTATAGGGAGGCCAAGTTTCTCCAATCAGAATAAAGGGATTTTGCATTTTCCTTTTGAGAAGGAATAAACTAGCCCCATTGCTGAGTTGTCAGATTGTGACTAATATACAACAGCCCTCCTGTTAGGACAGCTTGTGCTCGTAGACTGCCTTCCTTTACAACGCTTTCAGTTACAAATCCCAATTCATCCCAGGAGAGAACCTTTCACACAATAAAATTTACATAAGGTGTGCAAAGTGAGTTTTAAACGGGTTTCATGACAGGTGTAAAACCTTAGTGGGGAAGCTATCAGCAAGAGTCTGTTATCAGTTAACACCCTGGTTGCAAGCCAGCTGAGGACAAGTTAGAAATGGGATACACAGTGGGCACTTTTCAGGAGGTGCAGAGTGATCTGGCAAGATGGAGACAGGGACCTGGCAAGGAAGCTGGAAACTACTAAAAGAAAAAGGTGCACTTTCAACTCTGCCGTTTTCCCAAGTAAGCATGGACCACCTTGATGTTGCCTACCTAAAGTCAAAGGAATGGCGGGACTGAAAGCTATGCTTTCCAGCTTCCAGGACTAATCATATGTTGTAGGCAACTGTCAACAAGGTGTGACTTCAAGAGCCCAAGAAAGGCTTCTGTGTCCCCCTATCCTCAACCACAACCTTCCCCAACACAGGAACAGCATTGTTCCATCTGACCCCACTTAAAATATCACTATCTCCAGGAAGAGTTGCAACTTACACTTCAGCTGGTAATTTGAATATAATGGAGGGAAGAGGGAGGGAAGAGCAAGAAAGGGAACCAAGTTTTGTTGAGCATCTACAAAGTGCCAGATACTGTGCTAGTTCTTCATTCTATATTGACATAACCCTCAACATGTAACTTATAGCTTCTATTATCCCCATTTTAAAACACAAAAAAAGATCCTGAGAGAGGTGAAGAAACTTGTCCGAGGAAACATGGTTGGAAAGCAACGGAGACAAAATTACATACCTGAGGTCCTGAATGAGAACAGAAAGAGGAACAACAGGAGAAGGAAGTCCCTAAGCTTCTGAGAATGTGCCAAGACCTAGGGGCCTGGAATGTTCTTTCTACTCCTCTTCATTTCAGTGGTAGTTCATTGTTATATTTCAGACTTTATTGTCCTCGTAGAATCTTCCCCCATCCTCCCCATGTCAAGCAGCCTCCTTCCCTCATGGCCGCTAGCTACCTGTTACTACATTAGCCTATTTACTTCCTGCTTAGCTTCCCATGATCTGTATTAACTTGCTTATATTTCTTATTTATAAGAAGCTCTAGAAAAGTAGCAACCTGATCTTTTTTTGTTTACTTCTCTAGACCCAGGATTTACCTCAGGTTCTGGCCCATAGTATATGCTCAACAATAATTTGTTGGACGAATTAATGGATATTTGAATAAATGAATGACTGAACAAATTAACAAGCAAAGGCACAAAACAGAGAGTCTAGAATGTCCTAGGACAGAGTATCTCATTTTGCAATTTATCTTAATGCTCTTTTTATTTTTCTGAGTGTCTGCAAATCTCTCCTGCCTTCCATATTTAAGTCTTGTTTTGTTATTTCAACCCCCAGGGAGGATGCTAGGGAGAAGGGTGAGACAGACACTCTGGATGGGTGCAGAACAGGACATGACGAGGATGTTCTTCATTCCTCTTTCCATCTCTTTCCCAGACCAAATCTCCCTGAACCGGATAGTGTTTAGCCTGTGAGAAACAAAGCACAGAGCTTTTTCTTCAGTATCTAGTGCAGCTGGAGGCCTCAGAAACTGGAATGCTCCTTCTGCACGGTCACACAGATGCTGTGATGCCCGAGTCTATGAGTCATCATCACCTTTATGTTTTCCTCCTCCAAAGGCACGGGCTATGCAAACTTTGCTCTGTCAATGGCACCACGGCACTGGGCTTTCGAGCTCAGCCTCCTTTCGCACAGTTCACCTCAAGCCCGCAGGATGGCTGCACATCACCACCACAGAAAGGTAGGTTTCCTGAAAGCCTTTCTCTCTCTCTGGCATTTCTGCAGTTATTGGCTCCAAAAATGCTGATGGATGGATTCAGCTTCGCCATTTAAGCAAATCCTCTCACCCCGGTGCACCCCACCACTTGATCTCTCTGCAGGGCTGGAGCCCCTCTGTCAGGAAGCATTTTGTGCAGGATGCCCTCGGTGGCTCCAGAGTGGCAGGGCTGTGCCGGGGGATGGCGGCAACTGCTGTCACTGACACACTTCAGTCAGGTCATAGCAGGCATCTGCCAAGCAGGGGACCGACAAAGGAGCCGCAGTGACTGCCTGGGGCTCAAATCAGATCATCTCTCTCCGTCTGGGGCAAAAATAAATAAATTCCAGCCACTCAGCAGTGGGGGAGATGGGGGAAGCCTCAGGAAGCCTGAACCCTGTCTTCTCTCTTGGCTCTGATGGCTGGCTTTGTGCCAAATGCAAAATTACATCTGAACTTTTAGCACCGCTCCAGAGTAGCAGAGGAACACTCAGCTGTAGATGAGAACACTTCAAGGTGAAATGCCTTTCGGAAGGACTTTTTTTAGCTACTGAATCAATGTTCTTCGCTATAAATGTTAGGCTCCTGCACTCCTGTTGGATCTGCTCTGTATGCACGTATTTTGACGGGCGGCCCCCCGAAGCCTAGTCCCAACTTCTCAGTTATCAGCCTGGAGCAACAGCAGTGCCATCTTACCGACCCTCTTCTCGCCACAGAGCTGCCTCTGATGGTTTCTTGAAAAGGAGCAGCCCCGTTTGAAGAACTGCAGAATATCGGCACTACTGAGAAGGATCCTGAGGACGAACCAGCCCAGCCGTCTTTGGGATACAGATGAGACAAGTGAGGCAAAAAGAAGTGAGGGGACTTTTGCAAATTAAGTGTTTTGAATGGTTTCTCACTCCCCTAGGAGTCCTGGCAGCCCAGGGGTTAAGCTCTCAGCTGCTAACCTAAAAGTTAGTGGTTCAGATCCACCAGCCACTCCATGGGAGAAAGATGTAACAGTATGCTTCCATAAAGATTACAGTTTTGGAAACTCTATGGGGCACTTCTACTCTATCCTATATGGTTGCTGTAAGTCAGAATCGGTTTTATTTTATTTTGGATTCTTACTCCCTTTGCCTTCCCTACATCACACTGCCACTTCCTGGAGTATAAGATCAGTTCTTCCATCACTTCATTAAGCAGAAGATTCCAAATTACTTTCACAGATGAGGGTGTTTTACAATCAATACCCTGTAGAGAACAGATGCAACATTTTAACTGTCACTCCAGAAATCAGCCCTTAGGAAAAAAAATGCACAAGTGAGGGATAGAGGTAAGAAGGGAGGGAGTAAAAAAGGGAGAGAATATTCCAGAATCTTACCTTAAGGTGCTTAGGTTAAAGATCTACTGTACAAGCCCAGTGTAATATATCTAATTAGATACTCTTTCAAAGTGAAGAATACTGAAAATAGGAAAATCTAGCCCAAAGCACTAAGAAACCAATTTTACCAGTATCAAAATAGTGAAGATGAACTACCACCAGGAGTCGGATGGCAAAGTCACAGCTTGAGAGCCCATTTTGATACAAATTAATTGCTCATAGGGTCATTATAAGCATGAACACTATGGAAATATATTTGTTAATAAAATATAATCCATGAGAATAAAATTAAGCAATATAGGTTAACTTTTGAAACAAACAAACAAAAAAAATGCTATTTAAAATGTACTATGTGGGTGATAATCACTGTCGTTTATAAGAATCAGTTATTTTTCCACACAGAGCTACCTCTTTTTGTCCAGTACAAAATATTCATGATCAGACATGGAATGATAAAAAGCAACATTTCCAAAGAGCAGAGTATGATAAATGAAAACCTGCCCCACACTGCCCACTGACCAACGCTGAAGCCCAGCCAAGGACTCACCTGCCTTTCTATTTCAGGAGAAGCAGCTGCAGTTTCTAGCAAGCTATGAAACTTCACAAGCATGAAAAAGATGTATCAGAAAGTAAGATAAAACTGGGATTTTGGAGAAAATGGGAGAATCTAAACGCAAATGACTTTAAGAACTCTGGACAAAGCCAGACCTTGTTTCTGCTTCATCAAGCTATACTTCAAGTCTAGTACTATAGCTTACAATCCTGGCTGATCATTAGCATTTTCTTTTGGAAACTAAAAAGAAAAAAAATCAAATTCTTAGGGTGCCAGTGTCCAGGATTGGGCAGAGAGAATACTGCATTGATGGTTTTTTGTTTTTTTTTTTTTGTTTTTTTTTTTTTTTTTTGTAAAAGCTTCTCCAGGAGATTCTGAGATTCTGCCAGATTTGGGAACTACTGGCCCAGAGGACAAATTATGTCCTTATGCCATCACCAATCAGCTCTACCATGCAGCTCCCCTGGTACACAGCTGCACTGCTGAATTTTAGACATGTTTTGATTAGACACAGATGCATTTAATTAGCAGTTTGTATCATCAATTAGGACATGAACCCGAAAAGTCACCTTCTTGCTTAGATATGCTTTGAACAGAAATTTTAATATAAGTAACAATTTCTCAAGACACAGGGGGAGGAGAGGTGGTGGAATTCCAATGAAGTCATTAAAACATGAAAAGCTTTTACCTGGGGAAGTAACCCGGAAAGTAAGTTTTCCTTGAGTAAGCTAATAATTCAAGATAGTTATGCATCTAGCCTCAGTCGGAGAATACGTGTACCATACGATAAGAAAAGAAAAAAAAAAAAAAAGTGATGATAATGCCAGGAAAGCTATACTGCATTTTTATAACATTTTGCCCAAAGCATTTTCAAAAGTTCCCCCAACGCTCAATTCCATGAGCAGAAGGCTTACATTGGAGGGAGTTTGCAATATTTGACCCCTTGAACCTGCAATTATTGCAAACTTCCTTTGATGGTCAACATTAGTTCATTTAGTTTGCTGATCTAGTGCCTGAACACAACAGCTACTATTGCTACTACCATTGAATATATTACTTGAGCATCTACTTAGCATTATGACGAGCTCCTTACATGTACCATCTCCATTAATATAATATTTAATTTTACAGATAAGAACAAGGGGACTCAGGGGCACAACTGGACTAAACTAAAAGCTAAGAAGTTTCCTGAATACAACCAAACACTTTCAGGGACAAAGTAGCAAGGGTGGAAGCCTGGGCACCATGGTTTCAGGGGACATCTAGGTCAACTGGCATGACAAAGTTTATTAAGAAAATGGTCTGCATCCCACTTCGGTGAGTCGCGTCTACAGTCTTAAAAGCTAGCAAGTGGCCATCTAAGATGCATCAGTTGGTCCCAACTCACCTGGAGCACAGGAGAATGAAGAACACCAAAGACAGAAAGAAAATATGAGCCCAAGAGACAGAAAGGGCCACATAAACCAGAGACTCCATCAGCCTGAGACCAGAAGAACTAGATGGTGCTCGGCTACCACTAATGACTGCCCTGACAGGGAACACAACAGAGAGTCCCTGACAGAGCAGGAGAAAAGTGGGTGCAGAACTCAAATTCTAGTAAAAAGACCAGACTTAATGGTCTGACTGAGACTGGAAGAACCCCGGAAGACATGGTCCCCTGACTCTCTGTTAAGCCAGAACTAAAACCATTCCTGAAGCCAACTCTTCAGACAAAGATTATACCAGACTATAAGACATAAAATGATACTTGTGAAGAGTGTGCTTCTTAGCTCAAGTAGACACGAGACTAAATGGGCAGCTCCTGTCCGGAGGCGAGGTGAGAAGGCAGAAAGGGACAGAAGCTGGTTGAATGGACACGGGAAATCCAGGGTGGAAAGGAGGAGCGTGCTGTCACATTATGGAGAGAGCAACTAGGGTCACATAACAATGTGTGTATAAATTTTTGTATGAGAAACTAACTTGAGCTGTAAACTTTCACTTAAAACACAATTTTAAAAAAATGAAATTAAAAAAAGGGAGCTCAGGAAAATGGTTCAAAGTCACAAAGTGGTAGGAGCCAGAATTTGCACCTAAGCTGGTGTTACTCTAGGGCCAGGTGCTAGACCACCTCCCATAAACAGCACCATTCGCCGAAGTGACAATAAGGAGAAGTTGAAATGACTTCAATAAGGGATTCGTTTCTTACTTCACTTCACCTCTCCAAATTTTATTCTGTTTTCAAAACAAACATTTCACCTCCTCTAGCTCACACTCTAAACACACATTAACCCCACACTCTAAACTTATAAGTCATATGAATTGTCTCTGCCTCAGTTTTTTCCTTTAAAAAGGAGTGGCTGCAAAATCCCTTGCATGACTTCAGACATTCCCATTCCTGTTAAGTCACAGGTATCCACGTCTCGCTAATTGATCCTGGTGTTACTTCCAGGTAAGCTGGATGCAGCCCCAAAGTCCTCTTTCTCACAGCACTGCAGATAACCACTGCTACATCTGCTAACGAAAAGGTCTGCAGTTCTAACCCACCAGGTGCTCCTTGGAAACTCTATGGGGCAGTTACTCTGACCGATAGGGTTGCTCTGAGTCGGGATCGACTCAACAGCAACAGGTTGGCAGATAACCACATCTTATAAATCAGAGATGATATTCAGAATGAAACCGGGTGCCATCAATAGTCTTTTATTTATTTAAAATAAATAAAATTTATTTATTTGTTCATTTATTTATTTAGGTCTGAAATTCCCTATGAGTTATACATACTTGTGAGGCAGCCTATATCTGAATATGAGTCTATGATAACGTTGTAGGGGCACTTAATGAAAATCTGGAAGATATTAACAATATCAATATGTGGAACATTCTAAGGATGATGATATAAAGTCTGTCATAAGCATTCCTTTGAGCTCCAGAGGAAAAGAGCATTTAATTGCAACTCCAAAAATACATATATGAGTTCTTAGAACCTGAGAGATAAAGAGCAAAGCTAGGAGATGGAGACATGAAGCATTTAAAAGGCTGGGCAATTTGACAAAAGTCACCATAAATGGAATTTCTGATATACTTCAGTAAAAATCTATATAGTGTCCTCTGTAAAAGTGAATTTATATTCTGGCTGACAAACACAATGCCACTTTGCCTGAATCAAGGGTATTATGAAGCTTAAAGAGTCCCGAGCTTCTCAGAAAGCAGTTTTTTTTTTTTTTTTTTTTTAACCTAAGAATTCTGGAATGCATTACAAACTAAATTGTGTCTAGCTAGAGCTTTTTGCTTTGTGTGGATCAGGATTTAGAAGACAAGTGAACTAAGGCTTTAACAGGAAAAGCTTAGTCAAGATTTACACCACAAGGGGAAAAAAAAAAGGGGATAAACCAAACAAAATGAAAATTTGAGACCTAAAGAAACAAAACCCTTAGAAATAGACACCACTTCTACAGTATTTGTGATCCAATTAGAGAAGTCTGTCCCAAACCAGGAGGTCAAAGAGGGAAAACTGGCCAGTGTCATTCAGGGCTAGGCAAGGAAATAAACCAGAAAACCAACATCCTATACAAATTGGTTCAACAGGTTCACCCATGGTGAATAAGTTTCAGTGGAGCTTCCAGACTAAGACTCACTAAGAAGAAAGGCCTGGAGACATATCTCCCAAAATTAGTCAATGAAAACTTTATGGATCAAAATAGATTATCTGACTTGCTTGCTTTGGACATGTCCTTGGGAAAGACCCATTGCTGTAGGGGAACATAGTGCTTAGTGAAGTAGAGGACCAAGAGTTTGAGAGAGACCCACATTGCAATGGATTAGCACAGTAGCTGCAACGATGCACTCAAATATGCCAGTGATTATGAGAAAGATACAAGACTGGGGAACGTTTTGTTCTCTTGTACACAAGGTCGCCATGAGTTGGCATCCATTCCACGGCAACTAACAGCAACAACAATCATCATGCTAAAGGACAAGACACTCTATATATACTAATCTAATTGCAATGCTTATAATGACCCTATGAGCAATTAATTGCATCAAAATAGGCTCTCAAGTTGTGACTTTGCTCAAGACCACTAGTGAAGATACTGCTGTAATTAAAATCCAGGGCTGTCTGTTTTTTTCTACTGTGGCAACTGCACTCTAATAGGATATCTAAACACTCACTAGTGGTATATTGAAGGAGTTAAAAGCATGCCCTTGCCCCACCCACACCAAAAATGTAAGCCAAAACAACAACAAAGTCAGCAGCCTAATCTAGAACCAGGAAATCTTTTATATTCCATTAGCCTCACGGAGAAAGACAAGCTATAGGGCTGAGGGAGTAGTTTATTTCTGCTTGAAAAAATTGATGTTGTATGTTGTGAAGCTTCCTGTACTAATAATTCTCTCAAGTGTAACACTTGAACTTGAGCCTCCATAAACTGTGCTAACCTCAAGATTAGCTCTCTTCATTTACCTGCTTATGTAACCCATGGGAGTTTGTAATTAATCAGACCGGCACTCACCCATCGTATCAACTCACAAGTTCACATGAAAATGTACTTTGTCCACAGATAATCCATGCTGCACTCAGCTGCCAGATATTAATCTTATTAAAAGGCTGATTCCATCATGTCTATTTCTTGCTCAGAAATGCCCCAAAATCCTTGTGGCTGCTGGGCTGCTAACCACGCAGCTTAGCTTACGTTTAAGACTTTCCATGGGCTGCATCTTCTTTGTAATCCAAACTCTGCTAGCACTAATCGGGTGTATGCACCCACTGCTCTCACAAGTCTGCACTGCACACTGACCATGGTATTCTATCACATTTTCCCTTTCTTTTCATTCAAGTTCTACTCTGTCACCTCCCACAAAATAGCCCACAAGGAATTTCAGCGATATTGATTATAGCATTTATCTTGTTTCTCATAATCTATTGAATTAGATTATGCTATCGGAGTGTGTTTTACCTCTGCAACAAGATTGCAAGCTCCAATGGAGGACAGAAATCATTTCTGACAATACGTGAATATTTTAGAGTTTGGCCCAGTGCTTCACATCTATTCAGCACTGAATCAGTCCATTTGTTCACTAAGAAAGTATTGTTAAGCACCTATTATATACCAAGTCTTCTTCACCTTCCATGTGGGAAACTCGTTTCAACTCCCAGCCAAAACACCTCATGCACAGCCACCAACTCTCTGTCAATGGAGGCTTGCATGTTGCTATGATGCTGAACAATTTCAGCAGAGTTTCCAGACTAAGACGTAGTAGGAAGAAAAGCCTGGTCATCTACTTCTGAAAATCAGCCTGTGAAAACCCTATGGATCACAATGATCTGATCCGCAACTAATCATGGGGATGGCAGCATTTTGCTCAGTTGTGCATTGGGTCACATTGGGGACTCCATGGCAGCTAACAACAACAGCATGTACCAAGTGGAGTCCCTGGGTGGTGTAAACAGTTAACACCCCAAAAGGTTAGAGGTTCGAACGTACCTGGAGGTACCTCGGAAGGAAGCCCTGGCAATCCGCTTCCAAAAAATCAGCCATTAAAAACCCTGTTAAACACAGTTCTAGTCTGACACATGTGGAGTTGCCCATGACTTGGAACTGATTCAATGGCAACTGTTTTTTTTTTTGTTTTGTTTTCTTTTTTTATGTACCTAGTACTATGTTATCACTTGAAAACACAATGGTGAATGAGACAAACAAGGTCAGAGTCCTTATCTAATTTATATTTAATATGAATGAAACATTATCAGCATGTTCAATAAAGTGGGAGGAGTGCGGAGTTGAAGGAAAGCTCATGTGCTAGGGGAGGACGTGGCAGCAGTGGAGATGGAGTGAGAGTCAGTACGGCTTCTTAGAACAGGTTTCATTTACTTATTGAATAAACAAAGGAAGGAGAGAGAGAAGAAAGGAAGAAAAGGGGAGAGACAGGTAGGCGCAACGATTTGCAATTACATGTTTCTAGGCTTTGGTCTTATACGGATAAATAGATACAGAGATTAAAAAATATATATATATATATTGCCATCCAGTCGATTCTGACTCATAGTGACCCTATAGGACAAAGCAGAACTGCCCCATCGGGTTTCCAAGGAGCATCTGGTGGATTCAAACTACCAACCTTTTGATTAGCAGCTGTAGCTCTTAACCACTGCACCACCAGGGTTTCCAGATACAGAGATAGGCACCCACATATATACCACATACTGTGTACCTACATACTTACTTTGAAAAGAGTAAGACTCTAACTCATAAATCTACAGCCATCTGTTTTCAGCAGAGATCCACCACAACAATTCCATTACACACTTGAATTAGTGGAAATCTAAACCGAACGATTCAATTGCTTTCCTTATTCTATTAACTATTGTTGTGAGATATACAGAGATCCTCCACAAATATGCTTTCTTCTAATATCAGTGCAAATGTCCCCAATCTACATGTGAAGATGCACCACAGCATGCAATCAGTTTTTATATTTGTTTATTTATTCCTTTGAGAGAGTTAAAGGAAGTCCATTTTGAAGCTCAAATGAAGTTCAGTTTTAAATTCCAATTCTAAGTTAAGATTTATGCCAGCTCTTATTTAGCATAGGTACCCATCCGTGTCCGTAGCCCCTTTCTGGTTCTGAAATATGGAATAATTCTACATGTATTTACATTCTTCCGGACTGCTTATTCAGCAGGCTTTCTAAATGGATGCTGGTTTATGCCAGGGTAATAAATGTAGTCAATCTGGATCCAAAGCAGACTTCAGCATCAGGGCACAAAGTCAAAAATGGGCATTTTCATAAAACGATAATTCTAAATATAAAAACTGTGCATAGGATTCCCTTCTGCAGAAATGCCTCCAAAAGTGACCCATTGGGAAGTGTCATGATGGGATATGAGGAACACAGGCTTTTGACATAGGTTCAGAATCCTACTCCATCGCTGACTGTCCATGTGATCTTGATCACGCTGAGCCTCAGCTCCTTTCTCATGACCTGGAGACACTAATTCTGTGGTACATCTGCCCATAACTCCTCTCTATCCCAGAACTGTCCCATCCACAACACCCACAGGACAGAAAAGTCCCATGAAGGCATGTTTGAATTATATCATACATCTTTTTACTTGCATGTAATTGAGAGCCGAGTGGGCCAGAAGTAGACTTCAGGGCAAACCAGGACTAATCAGACTTGCTTTAGTGAATCTAGGGCTAAAAAGCCAGTTCATTTTAACTTGAAGCTTAAAATAAAGTTATAGAATTCATGGGCAGCTACTATTAGATATTTGCATCATGGAACAGAGACAGCTTTGGAGGGCAATAAGAGAGACTAGTCAGACAGTCAGAGGCGCAGGGACAAGTAGAGATGAGAAATCGACTGATCCTGATCATCTCCCTTTCTTCCTCCCAGCATCCTACTTCCTGTTCTTAACCTGCAGGGTCTTCCAGCTGTCCTCCAGCTGTCGGCTATCCAGTAATACTCATTCATTCAACCAATATTTATAGAGAGCCCCCTCTTCTGTTCTAAGCACTAGGAATATAGGGGTGACAGACAGACAGATGCCTGCCCCTTGTACCTGACATTCTAGTGGGAGAGGCAGACTGTAGGCAACATAAAATATACAGTATGTTAGAAGGTGATAAGTACTACAGCAAGAAGAGAGCATGCCAATTAGATAGGGATTGTCTTATAAAAAAGAAACGACAGAAGATGATATTTGAGTACAGTCCAGAAGGAATTAAGGAAATGAACCGTGTGGATATGTGATTTTGATAAGCATGAATCAATATCCAAGGACTCTTGGGTGGCCAGGTGAAAACTACTAAATCTGTAGTCTTGAAGGTCAGAACTTTTTCTTGGGTCTTTCCACCAAGCTAGAGTCACACCTGAAAATGTATGCCCTCTGTGAAGTAAACAGCTCAGCAAACTCTTATTCAATGAGAAACAGCATACTACGCTAGGTAGAATCGTAGTGTGGGTATTTATGTGGCCCACAGGCATGTGTTTGTATGTGTGTGTGTGTGAGAGAGAGAGACAGAGGAACATCTTAATTCTAGATACACCAAAGTGTAGCTGCACTACACACACCATTGCATCCCGCCCCATTGGTACACGCGGCAGAAGGTGCACACTGGCCCGAACCTGCCGCACTCAACCTGCACCCTCACACTTGCCCATGGGAGTTGCTGACTAGGACCCATCTCATCTTCTTCAGAATTCAGTTTGCAAATCAAGATCTTTTAAAACATCAATCCGTGCAGTCCCTGCTTCTCTCCTAGACATCTCTCATTCTTTCTCACTTGCTTGCTCAAAATTTTATTAAGCCAACTTTTTTCTCTGAAAAAAAAAAAAAAAAATGAAATGCATCACTCTTGGCTACAGCAGTAAAAGTAAACCAAAATTTCTCTCTACTTGAGAGAAATGAAGTCTTTTATCTTCCCTAGCTGACTAGGATAGAGAGAGGCTTCCTTTTCTTTTTCCTCCCCCATCATCAGTGGGAGCAAACACCTTCTATTCAACAACTCTATCTGATAGCTTCCTTCGCAAAGAGTCAGTAAAGTTCAAAGAGTCCACAGGAGCACAGATGGGAGAATGACCCAAGGAACCCCCACAAACGTTCGGAGGTCCATTTTGAACAATGTCTGTTTTAAGAATCCATAACAAGCAACAGAGGCAAATTAGTTCTGGAGGGAGCAAAGATTTTAGATTAGGTGCTTGTCTCCACAGCTATATCAGGCAGGAGCAGAAACAAATTTTGGGTGAAATACTGTAGGGTGTAGGAAGGGGTAGGTGAGACATTGATGGTTCAATAGTAGAATTTCCACCTACCATGCGGGAGACCCAGGTTCGATTCCTGGCCAATGCACCTCAAGTGCAGCCACCACCTGTTTTATCAGTGGAGGATTGCACGTTGCTACGATGCTGAACAGATTTCAGTGGCACTTCCAGACTAACATTGACTCGGAAGAAAGACCTGTTGATCTACTTCCAAAAGTCAGCCACCTAAAAACCTATGGGTCACAATGGAACATTGATCGATGCCCACCCAATCATGGGGATGTCTTAGGACCAGGCAGTGTTTTGTTTCATTGTGCATGGGGTTGTCATGAGTTGGAGGCCAACTCCAGGACAGCTAACAACAAGGAAGGGTAGAAAGAGAGGAGAGAAGTTATCATGCAGCAAATGCAATCTCACATGGCCCTCACTGCAAACAGTCTGAATCAACTCTTGAGGTAATTTGGTTACCTCAGTTGTTTAGATGAAGAAGATAAAAATGCCAAATTAGCACAGAATCATGGCTAATTAAGGGCTCAAGTTTTAGAAAGATCTTTGTGCAAATCCCAGCCCCTTCAGTTAAGAATTATTTCATTTGGGGCATGGTGCATAACATCTCTGACCCTCATTTTTCTCATGTGTATAATAGGGATATGTAATCATAGAGTAAGGAGCTCTGGTGGCACAAATGGTTTAGCACTCAGCTGCTAACTAAAAGATGCGCTGTTCAAACACACCCACAGGAGGAAAACATGGCAATCTACTTCAGTAAAGCTTATAGCCAAATGAAAACCCTATGGGGCAGTTTTACTCTGTCACACAGGGTAGCTATGAGTTGAAATCGGCTTGATGGCACCTAACAACAGCAATCGTAGGATAGTGTGGTCAATTAAAGAAAATAATGTCTGGAAAATGCTTATTCAATACAGCACCTAGATAGCCAGGTAACCTGGCACCGGGTTGATTATAACAAAAATGGGACTCCACAGTAGACTGACCAGAAGGGGGCTGTCCCAACAAGGCAGTTTTTTGAAAGGAATAACTGATTAACAATCATGTTTCCACTCACAGATCAGCCCCAAATTATTCCCTAACCTTGGGGCAATCACAAAGAAATGATGTCAGTGGAGGCAAAGCCAAGCAGAGAGAGGACATGTGAGTGATAATTCTCCCTCTGCGCCCAGCAAATTATCTTACCATGAGGAGGTCTCATAAGCTTTCTGGACCATAAGCTTTTTTTCCCTTTGTGCAAAGTGAATGGGTTTAGCTAGATTAAACTCAGAAGCCCTACATTCTAAAACACTCTGCGGGCCTAATTTCCCCAATAGGGGAGGAACCAGCGTCTGACTCTGTTAGCATGATGGCATTTGACAAATGCCCCCAGTTCCTGTGTAACGGTCAGTCATCAATCCCAATTACAGGATCACAAGAGGAGCAATATGAAACCAGCCTGCAGGGGTTTGTGCCGGAAAGGAGAGGGAATATCATTAAGGGTAATGATCAAAACCTGGCCATTTAATGGGGACACCATTAGGCAAATTCAAGGCTTTCCCCTCAAAGTACTTCCCCTGGCCTGGAAGCCTGCAGAGCAAGAGACAGACGAGGGCTCAGCTGCCTCTTCTACCAAGTCAGATCGGTCTTGCTTGATTTGCACTTACAGTATTAATTATGAAATCATCTATTTACTTTTTCTTCCGTCTTTGCAAATCATTCTAAAAATAAGATCATTTAAACACTGATTCACTTGCCATGCCCACGTGAACACCCCAGGGACATCTCAGCCACTGTAGTACTTGAAAATGCCCTTCTAAATTAGCAACCCTTACACAGACTGTACTGGCAAATTCAGTCATCCCACTGCCACTAGGTACTGTTATTTGTGGCTTCCTTGAAGAACAAGTCCTCACTCGCCTTCAATTCCAGGCAGTCTGAAATGATATGAATATGCTGTGAGTTTAGCGGCAGCAATGCCATTAATATTAATGTACGATAAAGAACCACACAGTACAATAAAAACAAAAGCTCCAAACAATATCTGAAGGGCCCTTTAAGAACAGAGTAACTGCTCTAGTGATATTTTCCTCTCCTCTTATAATCAAATCTCTTTGAAACAATTGCAGGTGACAGGCTTTGTCTGCCTTTACACTTCCTTCTTCTATTCAAGTGTCAAAAAAAGGGAATGGGGGATTTAATAGGTTTAATTAGCTCCATAATTCCCGGTTTCCCTAAGTGAGGTAGTCTGTTACTAAAAGCAGAAGTTAGTCATTTTTCATTAGAGATGCCACCAAATGTTTCTACCTAATCTTGATTAATACAACTGCAAAGAGATGAAATTTTAAACCTCTGAATTCTACAAATAGAAAATGAGAAATAATTAAGGCTACTGGAGGAAAGCCATATAGAAGCCTTAATGAAGGGATAGAATTATTACAAAACAGCATCTCGCTTGGAAACCGCAACTCTACTCCTATGCTAGGTTTTAGGCCAATCAAAGCTGTATCTCTAAAAATGCAGGCAGTTCATCTGAAATATACGGAAGTACTAACTGGATGCCATTTACCTAAATGAGTAGAATTCCTGGTGAAACCCCCACTGCTGATCTTTTTAGGTAAAGTGAAGGCACAGGAAACCTCAGATTAGTAGCAATTTGCTCTAAACACCCATTCCACGCCTCCAGCTACATCTCTACTATGTGCTCATCCTTCCAATCCTTGAAGCTTTCAAATGATGATCAGCGGTCTCAGCACCTTCTTGGGCAGCCTTTCCTTTCGTGATTGGCCCCGACCTCTTGAGGAATTCTCCTGTACAAGGAATTGTAATCTATCTCACTAGGAATTCTATCCACCAACCCTGGTTCTGCTCTTAGGGTCCATACAGAATAAGCCTGATATTTTACACATGAATGTCCTTTAAATAGGAGTCCCTGGGTGGTGCAAACTTTTAAGGGCTAGACTACTAACCCAAAGATTAGTAGTTTGAACCTACCCAGAGGCACCTTGGAAGAAAGGCTTGGTGATTTGCTTCCAAAAGGTCACAGCCTTGAAAACCCTATGGAGTGCAATTTCACTCCGACACACATGGGGTTATCGTGAGTCAGAATTGACTTCACAGCAACTAGTTTGATTTTTTTTTGGGGGGGGGGGACGGGGGGAGAGGGCAGAATCTAATCCTTTAAATATCTAACGATAACTTTTCTTCTCAAGGCTGTTTTCCCAGAACCTTCACAGAGGGCTCTGGGCCTTAGCCCTTTGATTTGGACTGGTCAGAGGACTTCCTTGAAGGAATGTCTGAGGATACAGCACAGACAACTGGAGGGGCTTTATTTTACTTCCAGAAAATAAAAAGTTACTGTGAGATAATTTAGACTATGACCACATCAGTCAAAAATCATCAGAATGAATTACAAATGCATTCAGCTTTTAGTAATGTTTTCTTAATCCTAAGAACAAAAACATTCTAGTTGAGATCTGAACAGCCCAGAGTTAGGATGCCAAGACGCCTTGGTGCTTCTTTAACCATTAAGAAGAGAGACCACACATTCAACTGGGGAGAGAGTAGGGTAATAGCAGGTCAGTTCTTTCCTAGGCTACAGGCAAGACATTGACAAATCTGTAATTTTGTAAAATTTGTTTTTGTATTCCACTCCTCCCCTGAAAGCTAACAGATTTTCTCATAAATACTCATTATATTTACTTTGCCTCCTTAACACCTTGAAGTATCCTTACTTTTAGGATCTAAGTGTCTCCCTATTTTGGATGTTTGTTTACATTCACCATTCTATCACTGCTGCTCTCTCCTACAGACCCTTTCTGGTTGAAAGTATTCTTCCAGAAACAGGCAGTTTCTCAAAATGTGAACAAAAAACTATCATATGACCCAATAATCTTAATACTAGGTACCTACCCAAAAGATTTGAAAGCAGGAACACAAACAGAAACCTGTATACCGAGAGTTCATTGCAGCACTGTTCACAATAGCCAAAAAGTAGGAACAACCTAAATGCCATCAACCGACGAGTTAATTGTCGCGGTGTTGTTATGCCATTAGTTGCCATCAAGTCAATTCGGAGTCATGGCAACAGATGAATAGATAAGCAAAATGTGGCATATTCATACAATGGAATATTACTCAGCCATAAAGAGAAACGAAGTCCTGATACATGGCATAATATGGATGAACACTGAAAACATTACGCTGAGTGAAATAAGTCAGTCACAAAAGGACAAATCCTGTATGAGCTCACTTACATGAAATAGGCAAGTATACAGAAATTGAAGCTTATTAGTATGGTTTCCAGGGGAGGGAGGGAGGGTTGAAAGGGAAGTCACTGTTTAGGGGGCACTAAGTTTATGCTGATGATTGAAAAAGTCCGAAAAAGAGAGTGACAATGGCTATACAACAGGAAGATTGCCACAGAGTTATACATGTAAAAATTGCTGAATTGGCAAATGTTTTGTTATGTATATTCTTACCATAACAAAAAAAGTAATCTTCCAGAACCTATCAACTATTTTATTTGCATATTTTTATGGAATACATTTTCAAAATAATTTTATTCTACTGTGTGGTGATACGACCTTCTCTCCTGGACTTGGAGCTCTCAAAGATAAGGCTATTTATTCTTAGTCTGTAGTAACTACTGCCTGCCACATCACACATCGCAATAAATATATTTAATGATATAAAAATTACGAAACTTAATTAAGGTGATCATCCCAAAAGTCATGTAAGACAAAGAATGGGGTAATTATTTATGGCCACTTTTCAGGGAGATTAAGTGCTGTTTCAATGCCCAGTGTGGAAGTCCATCCTTCCTGAGTAGTGAATGTACATCTGGATATTGTGACTTCAGAAATGAGATTGTGCCTCCTAGAGTTCATGTCTGTTTGGAGAGTTATAATGAGGAATTATAACTATTAAAAAAAAATGGAATTAGGCTTGAAATTAAAGATAGCATTTCTTCCAGTCCCATAGCACTCTCTACCAATGGCAGTTAGACACGCTAAGCCTTCACAGGGCATTCTCAGTTCTGAGAATCAACCTTCCAGGGAGTCCACACCACTGCTGCCAGCTCTGCATTTCTCACTTTGATACTGGACACTGAGGAAACCTACCCCCACCCCTACAGTTCTACACTGGTCCTTGTTCTGCTTACTAGCTTTCTAGAACATGTCGAATCTCTTTCCTACATTGTGTTAATAGAAACTTTCAGGAAAAGTGTGTATGGAAGGGCCACACTTCCATTTCATTAGCTTTCATTCTGCAAAATACAGATATAAACACGACTCTCATACAGATATAAAAATGACCAAATGTTCAAGAACTTATTTTACTCATATGACATGAGAGGACCAAGTAGATGTTACAGACATTCATACGAAAAGTCAGAACACCACAAAATTATATGGAGTAAAGGAATACTGAGCTGAACTGTAAATGAAAACAAAACTGGCTTTCCCACTGGGAGCAGGGAAGTCAAGTGAAATTCTATCAGATAAGATAGATTATGTGTATCCATTAATTACCTACAGTTTACACAGAGGTGTAATATAGCTCAAAGGCAAAACACAGGACTAGAACCAAATAGCCTGGAAGGCTGTGCTATAGACCATGAATAGTTTTCCACTAAAGTACTATATACATTTTCCAAGTGAAATAGAAACTTAATAACTTCAATGCAATTCTGAATTAGAAAAAAAAAAAAAAAAGCTCTGCAAATTAAAAGCTTTTTTTTCATGTTTAGTGCTTATATATCCCTGTTAGTGTGAATATCCATGTCTTTTACTGTAGAAATATTAATGTATTTTATTATAAGTATTGCACCACATGCCTCTGGAGTTGTTACATAATATATACTATGTGCACATATTGTTGTTGATGTTGTTGGGTGCCCTGGAGTAGATTCCAACGCATAGTAACCACATGTGACAGAGTAGAACTGCCCCATAGGGTTTTGCTGGCTGTAATCTTTACAGAAGCAGATTACCAGGCCTTTCCCATGGAGCTGAACCACTGGGTGGGTTCAAACAGCCAACCTTTCAGTTAACAGTCAAGCGCTTTATCATTTGGGCCACCAGGGCTCGTTATGCATATATTAACTTTTTAAAATTGGAAACCTGAATTCTGAGATCTATTTAGTCCCCTAGCAATGGTGTGCCATCGAGTCGATTCCAACTCATATCGACCCTATAGGACAGGGTAGAACTGCCCAATAGGACTTCCAAGGAGCGCCTGGTGGATTCGAACTGCTGACCTTTTGGTTAGCAGCCAAGCTCTGAACTACTGAGCTACCAGTCAGTTCATACCCGAGCCAAATGTGTGCATCTCTCCCCAGCTTCACATTCTGTGACTTCACATTGGTAGCTTGACATTGGCTCTGGTGGGAGTACTTACACAGGAAAATAGGTGAAAGCTACAAATCCGGGCTTTTTAATTTTCTGTCTGAGAGCCAATTGTTAATCATTTACCAGCAAGCCACTGTCCCCTCAGGCTTCAAATAAGGGATTGTGCACCTGTATGCTAGCAATCTGAACAGGTGATGTGAAGATGAATAAGCTACATTCCCTGCCCTTAAGGAGTTCACAGTCAGTGGACAGCTTGCGGTCTAGTAAATAAATTTTTATAAATGTTAAGTTGTCCTAGTAGTTATGCTTCCCCCAAAGCATAACACACAACACACATAACACACAACAGCCTTGTGCTTACTGTCCGTAGTTAAATGAAGTAAATCTAAGTCAATTCCATTCCAAAAGGATCCAGGAGCGTGGGGCCCTGTGCTAGGTGCTTCAAGGGATATAAATAGAGGACCTTGTAGAACATTTAATTGGAAGAGGAAAACATGCACAATTCACTTAGCAGGAACTTGTGATGAAGGTTAAAAGCCTCCCTTCAAATAAAGATTTTTGGAGAGGAAAAGATTACATAATCAAAACACAGTTTGTGAATCTTCTATTTACTCCACCCTGTGAGCATCAGCCTTCTCTTTAATAGAGCATTTTTTCATGTAACGAAACATATTTTCAAACATTAACTCTGGGCTAGGCAGGTTGCTAGGTACCAGAGCTTCAACAACAAATAAGCCTTGCTTCCCAGAATGTATATTCCTGTGAGAAGATAAACATGTAAAGCCTATAAACATGATAATCCATTATGATGCCTGATATTAGAGAAGTACTGGTGTGAACATAGAAGCAACTAACTCTGTGAGAAAGAGCTGGGAAAATTCTTTCAAAGGAAATTCCTCTTAAAGACCAGCACAAAGGAAGAGAAATTTGTCAGAGAAGGGAAGAATGGCATGGCCATCAACAGGAACAGTATGTCCAAAATTATGCACAAACACACACCCTTTCTAAAGGGTCCTTTAGAAAGAGATACAGGACACGGCCAACAATGAATAGGTCTTAGGATTTTCTCTATGTTTTCAGGAGAGAAGGCAAAAAAAAATAAATAAATAGATAAACCCAAAACTTAAGGTTAAGCTATAGTTTTCAAAGCTTATTTTGTATACCAACGTTGCATTAAATAGAATAATAATTTAAAAAAAAACCTGTTGCCATCAGGTCAATTCCAACTCATAGCGACCCTATAGGACATGGTAGAACTGCCCCATAGGGTTTGCAACAAGTGGCTGGTGGATTTGAACTGCCAGTCTTTTGGTAGCTCTGAACCACTGTGCCACCAGGGCTCCATTAAATAGAACAGAACATGAAAAAATAAAATCTTTTAGATATATAGGTGCGACATTTAGGGCTTATAAGCTTTCTGAAGACTCTAAAGAGTAAACACCTTGAGGTCAGGAAAAATTCTTATCCCTCTTTTGTCTCTTGGACCAAATGAAGTGTCTCACATCTAGTAGGCACTCATTGAACAAGTGGTGGACTGAAGGAGAGGGAAATAAACATTCAAACATAGAAATGGTCATCTTCATTTTACACTTTGCTTTGGCTAGCTATATTCTTCCAAGTTCTAGAATTATCCCTCTTGGTCTATTTGGAAACCCTGGTAGTGTAGTGGCTAAGAGCTACGGTTACTAATCAAAAGGCTGGCAGTTCAAATCTACCAGGTGCTCCTTGGAAACTATGGGGAAGTTCTACTTTGTCATACAGGATCGCTATGAGTCAGAATCAACTCCATGGCAATGGGTTTGGCTTTTTTTGTAGTTGTTTACTTGGCTCTGATCTCTCTTTTTGTTCCTATCTCTCAACCCCTACAACTCCCTGCCCTCCTTGCTCTACCAAGGCTTAGCAAAGACACTTCCCTTCAAGAGCATTCCCCTGAGGGTATTTGTATTGTTCTCTCTGCCAGAATGCCTACCCTGATCCAGGAGAAAGATGTGGCAGTCTGCTCCTGCCTACCCTGATCAGCCTGTTAAAAACAGCACTCCTCACCAACCAAAACTCTCTAGCCCTTTCCATACTTCATGTTTTACTTCTCACAACCTGACATTATATTATAGGTTTGTTTTTTTATCTCCCTCATTATACATAAGCTCACTGCTTACTTTGTTAATCTCACTTTTTTTATTCCTAGCACCTAACCCAGTGCCTGGCACATAACAGACACTTGGCTGATTTTTGGTAAATAGATGAATGAAAATATAAACTATCCTCCTTGACATGTGTTTTTTTAGGAAGTTTCTTTAGATTGTTTTGAAAGCAAGTGCTACATATAAATGAATAAACTTGAACAATAACAAATAAGCAGAAAAAAATATTGTTTAACTGTAAGTAAACGTCAAAGGATATAGGGAAATACTTCATAAGAACTACATATTTCTATGAACTTTAAGCATTAAGGAAAATCAACAAAATACCAAGTTTCAAAATAAAAATAATTAATTTTAACTTAGCAAGTTCCCCGCCCAAATGTCATTTCACCTTTCTCCCTTAAAACCCTACTTTTAGTTTGAGGACTAGATGAGTCCCAGATAAAAGATTATATTCCTAAGAATCCACTGTACCTAAGTATAGTTATATGACTAATTTCTAAACCAAAGGGATATAAGCCCAAGTGTCATGTGGGAATACTAAGAATAATGCTTTAAAGAAGTAAATTCAGATTACAGATGAGCATCTATGTCCTCTCTCCTTTCTTCTTTTGAGCTTCTTGGAATGTGGACATGATGGCTGGAGCTTTAGCAGCCACCATGAACCATGTTATGACCTTGCAGCTGAAAGCTCTGTGCTGGAATGTTAGAGCAGAGACACAGGAGGCGCATAGATCCCTGATGATTTTGAATAGTCATCGTATCAACTCTGCACTATTTCCACACTTTTCCAGGGGACAAAATAACGCTTCTGTGTTGACGCCACTATTATTCTTAGTTTTCTGTCGTACGCACTGAAGTAAAGTTCATATTTCATGTGGATACCTTAAAATATCCTCAGAGTCATGTTTATTTGCCTGAGAATGTGTTTATCAAACTGGTTAGTAAACGTTAAAACCATGTTTATCAGATTCAGCAGTGAATGCGTTTATCAAACTGGTTAGTAAACGTGAAAACCATGTTTATCAGATTCAGCAGTGAATCTGAGTGAACGTAAGAAGGACTGTATGTAGTAGTATTGTTGTTTTTGTTGCAATTGTTGATATATTCACACCTGCTTCAGGTAAGGACATCTGTTAATCTTCACAACTTTACTAAGTCCTGTATAAATATTAATTAAGCACAATAACCATGAAAACAAACTAAATGCTTGTTATTGTGGAATTAGTAGCAAAGCACTCAGGGTAATTACATTCATGGTGTCTTAGTTATCTAGTAATGTTATAATAGAACTATCACAAGTGGGTGGCTTTAACAAACAGAAATTTATTTTCTCACAGTAAAGGAGGGTAGAAGTCTGAATTCAGGGTGCCAGTTCTAGGGAAAGGCTTTTTCTCTCTGTGGGCTTTGGAGGAAGGTCTTCGTCTCTTCTGGGCTTCTGCTCCTGGAAGATCTTCCTGTGGCTTGGCATCTCTCTTCCCCTGTCTCTACTTCCTAGCTTGCTTGTTTAATCTCTTTTAAATCTCAAAAGAGACTGACTCAAGATACACCCTGCAATAATCCCGCCTCACTCTCATGACAAGACAACCCATTCCCAAATGAGATTATAACCACAGGAATAAACCAAAACCAAATCCACTGCTGTTGAGGCAATTCTGACTCCTAGCCACCCTACAGGACAGGGTGGAACTGCCCCATAGGGTCTCCAAGGCTGTAATTTTTTTTTAACGGAAGCAGATTGCCACGTCTTTCTCCCGCGGAGTAGCTGGTAGGTTCGAACCACCAATCTTTCAGTTAGCAACCAAGTGCTGAACCACTGTGCCACCAGTGTTCACAACCATAGGCATAGAGGTTAGGATTTACCACATACATTTTGAGGGGACACAAGTCAATCCATAACACATGGATTGGAAACTTCTAGTAGTTTGCTAAGCATACAACTCTTACAGGGCCCAGGCAAGATAAATATAAGAAAAATAAAAGCACTCTATAGAAGCATTAAAAATCTATAAAGCTACTCTGAAGCTCAAGATTTGAGAATTATAAATGAATTGGTGTATCTCTCAGTTTATATAAACAGTTGAATAGGAGATTTGCTCACAGTGAAAAGATAATAATCGCAACCCTTCTAACAGGATTCACTATGTGGTGCTCTGTTAAGCTCTTTACGTATATTAAATCATACTTACCTGAAAGCAGTCCTATACTAATATGTGGATTCTATGAGCCAGAATCGACTCAACAGCAACAGGTATTAGATGAAGAAACAGAGGCACAGGAAGATGCTAGGTAACTTGATCAAAGTCCCATATCTGGTCAGCAAACACTGGAACCTGGATTAAAATCTAAGCAGTTGATTGTTGTCATTAGCTGCCTTTGAGTAAGCCCCTGACTCACGGTGACCCCATGCACAATGGAACAAAACTCTGCCCAGTTTTGCACTATCCCCATGATCAGTTGCAGATATGTTACCACTGTGAGATGATTACAGAAAAACAAACAGTAAGTTGAAGAGTAATAACTTAGAAGTTCTAGTGATATGGCTGAGTTTGTAAGACTGTCAACTAAAGGCAACTAGAAAATGATGCCCAGGCTACAGAAAAGGGGATTTAAATGGAGAGGTATAAGCCAGCCATCTGGAAATCAAGATGCCAGCAACACCTGGAAGTGTTTTCCTGTTCTGTCCCTTTGACAAAAGCTGAATGTACTACATTTAGAGGCAAAACTCAGCTTAGGGAAACAGTTCTCAACCTATATACACCAGTATGAAGCACTGGTGGTACAGTGGTTAAGAGCTCAGGCTGCTAACCAAAAGGGCAGCAGTCTGAATCCACCAGCCACTGCTTGGAAATCGTATGGTTTTTTTCTTTTCTTTTGTTATTGTTGGTATACACCAGTATACCACTATCAGGAGGAATGTCTCAAGCAATTTTTTTAATAATAACTATCAGGGTAGCAAAGTTTGGAAACAATGTCTTCATCTTTACAATTAGCGGATATGCAAGGCAATGCTTGTTAATAGTTTTTCTCACCCACTTACTTGCATTTTGATCTTCTTTCAGTAAGAGCAAAAGTGATGGCAGTTTGGCTAATGTGATGGGCCTGGGCATTGACAGCACCTATGGGAATACGGTATTTGAGCATTGTCTGTGGTATGTGATATTGTGCACAAAAAGTTCAGGACTACTGGTATAGTGGGAAGAACATCAAATTGGAAGTTATGAGGTCAGGAATCTTGGCACTACTATTTAGTAACCGAATGCTTTTATGTAAATTCCCTCAAATGATGGTGGCCTCCTTTTGCTAGCAGGTAACAAAGTGGCATTTGGTTCTCAGATTCCCAAGATCAGCTTCCACTCTTAAAATCATGGTTTTCTGGTAGATAATCTCCCTACACAGAGAGGCCTGAGCATAGCCAAAATCCATCTAAAGTGACAGAGATGGGGGGAAACATTAAATAGATTAAGAAGGAGTTTCCTTCCTTGCCAGTAATTGCTCTATTGATTAAGTATCCCATAAGTGCCAAGTTTTCTGTCATATGTTTTGCATACTTAGTAATTGGTATGGATTGAACTGTGTGCCCCCAAAATATGTGTTATAAATCCTAACCCCTAGACATCTGGTAAGGAGCCTTGGTGGTGTACTGGTTAAGTGCTCAGCTGCTAACCCAAAGGTTGGCAGTTCAAATCCACCAATCAATCTATGGGAGAAAGATGTGGCAGTCTGCTTCCATAAAGATTTGCAGCCTTGGAAACACTATGGAGGCAGTTCTACTCAGTCCTTTAGGGTACCTATGAGTTGGAATCAACTAGACAGCAATGGATGGATACCTGCGGTTATAATCTCATTTAGGAGTGGGCTTTCTTTGTTATATTAAGGAAATAGTATTAGTGTAGGGTGTGTCTTAAATCAATCTCTTTTGAGATATAAAAGAATAGATTAAGCCAGCAAGAGAGTAAGCAGAGATGAGGGAAGGTAGATGTCAGGCCACATGAAGATCACCAAGGAGCCAAGGAATAGAAATCGAAAAGAGACAAGGGCCTTCCCCCAGAGGGTACAGAGAGAGAAAGCCTTCCCCAGAGCTGGTACCCAGAATTAGGTCTTCTAGCCTCCTAAACTGTGAGAAAATAAATTTTTGTTTGTTAAAGCCACCTACCTGTGGTATTTCTGTTATAGCAGCACTAGATAATTAAGACAGTAATACTTACTGCAACGTACATGGTAGATAATATTATCCCAAATTGAAAACAAGAATAAAAAAGGAAAAAAAAAAAAAAAGAACTCAGAGAGTTTCAGTACTTGCTCAAGTTCACACAACTATAAAATTGAAAGAAAAGAAAGTTAATTTCACAGATAGTAAATTGGAGAAAAGGGAATTTAAAGTCAGGCCTGCCTTCTTCCTAAGGTTTTTTTTTTTTTTTTCCTCTCTTTCAACTAGCTATGTCTAGTTGATAAACGTTAAAAAAAAAAAAAAAAAAAAAAAAGCCTGAGAAATGAAATGGAAGAATAAGTGAAGCGTTAGTGAAGCTCACATTCTATATTTCAGGTTGCTACTGGTACTCCCTGGAGTTGTTCCCTGAACAGCCTGCAAGGTCATACCTGGTGACACTTGCTCCCATATGAATAATTAACATTAATTAATAAAGTAAATGAAGTCCCTGGGTGGCACAGTTAAGGTACTAACCAAAATGTTGGTGATTTGAATCCATCTAAAGGCACCTCAGAAGAAAGATCTGGTGATCTACTTCTAAAAGATTGCAGTCACTGATAAACCTTATGGAGTGCAGTTCTGCATTGACACACAAGGGATCACCATGAGTAGGAATTGACTGGACCAAACCAAAACCAAACTCATTGTCATCAAATCGATTCCAAATTATAGAGACCCTAAAGGACAGAGTAGAATCACCCCATAGGGCTTCCAAGGAGTGGCTGATGGATTTGAACTGATGACCTTTGGTTGGCAGGTGAACTCTTAACCACTATGCCACCAGGGCTCCAGACAGCAACTGGTAATAAAATAAATATGCCATTGGGTGCTAAGTGCCAATTCTCACCCTCCAGAACTACTACAATTAATGCTATCATTATTCTAGTATTTCCATGTCCACTAATAGCATCCCATCTTGTGATACAATTTAAAATACCTTTTTATAATCCCTCTCTAATTTAAATTCTTCACACTATCCTCATGACTTAAGTATTATTTCCATTTTGCAGATGAGAAAATTGGAGGTCAGAGAAACTCTGCAGGTTAAGGAGTGAACTAGCAGCAAAGTCAAAGCACAAAGTCAGGTCCCTGGATACAGTGTAGTGTGCCCTACCCTAAACTGAAAAAAAAAAAAAAAAAAAAATTTGCAAAAAACAAATTCATTGCCATCGAGTCAATTCCTACTCATAGTGACCCTACAGGACAGAGTAGAAGTGCCCCATAGGGTTTCCAAGAAGTGGCTGGTGGATTCAAACTGCCAACCTTTTGGTTAGCAGCCTGAGCTCTTAACCAACCACTTCGCCACCAGGGCCCCTCCTTATCCCTATGCCCTACCCCTATGTCCTCACAATTTGCCTGCATGTCCATTTCTCTACTAGGCACTCTTACATCCATTATTTTATCATCTTTTTTTATATTTCCCAAAAGCCTAATAAATTGCAGGATGTCAGGCATTATTTACAGTGGGTATAATCCCATCTCAAAACATGCCCAGCAAAACTAAATTCAGTCCTTGGAAGTTTCACTGATTATCTGCAATAATTGTTGTCCAGACAGCTCTTGAAGCTACAATAGTTGTTGAACAACTTCAGGAAAATTTATTAGATTGATTAGTCCAATTAACTCAGAAACTGACATAAAAAAACAGGCAGGAAACCCCTGCTGGGATCCAAGAAATAAATAAAAGAGATGCCCTCGGCCTTGATTGCATGAATAGGAGGGGACCCATGGAAATTTCCCCATGGAGTGAAAACACTAAGGCAGTCTGGGAAAGAACCAAACTCAGGATTGGCTCAAGAAAGAAACAAAGAAAAGAATTAAGAGCTGCTAGGAAGGCAGGCAAAAGCCTGAAGAGAGAGCTCAAAGAACAGGCACTCTTTGGCAAGCCCAAAGGCCAAAGAGCTGAGAGAGAAATTTGCAGAGCATTCAAAAAAACTGAGAGGGAAAAGGTCTGTGAGTTGAGAAACATGGCTTTCTTTGTTCAAAGCTGGTAATGAGATTAATCTGTTTTTCCGAATGAATGGAGCACCTAAGAAAAATAAGAAGAGAAAGTCCCCCTGTTAAAAGATCAACACTCAAACATGGACTCGTCTTATGTATTATCTTGGGGTGCCAGTCTCATCATTCACTGCTTTGGATAAAAGTTTTACTTCAGTGTGAAAACAAACATAGTTCTCGTTTCCTTCCCTGGTCTTCCTTCCTTCCTTCCTCCCTCGCTCCCTCCCTCTCTCTTTCTTTTTTAAATTTAAATTTACAAGTGCTACAACCACAGACTTCAACTATGACCACACCCCCACCTGTACTGTGACTGTCCTATTTGCTGCTAGTGCTCTCCCAGAAAGATTAACCTGACCATTTAATTTTCAGTGGGGGATGGATGATGGAATTGGGTTATTCTTCCAGTCATTTTAAGTCCTCACCTCCCCAGATCTAAAAAGCTCGTGTGCTTGTTTTTCTAAGTTAGCCTGCCCGAACAACCCAGACACCTAACAAAACACAGATTCCTCCCGTCTCTGATTACCTCAAGTTCTGTGAATCAGGCCATGGCTTAGGAGGTGCAGGGCAGCGCCATTTAAGGCTGTCAGTGGGATTTTCTTTTTGACTGAACAATTATTTCTAAGACAATGCTATTATGATACCAAATGGGTCATTTGACTAGAATAGCATAGTTATCTTCTAATACGAGACTAAAAAATGGACAACGGGAGAGAAGGGAGGAAGGATAGCCCAGAAAGAACACAGAACTGCAGCAGAAAGACCTAGGTGATTTCTGGAAACTCAAAGAACAAACAAAATCTTTTTGTGAATTTCCAGAGTTATGAAACAAAAAGTGAAAACAAACGGCATCATCAATGTGCCTGCCAATGTTCTATACCGTGAGGAAAAGTGTTTGCTGCTAAGTCGCCAGAGTAACAGGGTGAACTCGTGTTCTTCAGGGCAGTGGGGGGATTTGGGGATGGACTATACAATGCCCAAGTCAATCTTTTTGAAAACACTGATTACAGGCAGAGAAGAGCAGTCACAGAGCATCTGGGAAAAATCAGGATAATTTTCAGTTCTGGGGAAGGAAGTCATTAGGAGGTTAATCAATTTTCCTTTAAACCCATTAATAATGGTATCTGGTTGTACATAATCTGTAAATTATGGAAGATAAACATTTAAGAGTGGTGAGGTTGAAAAGATTGGAGGGGCATAAGATTTAGAAAATCTATTTTATTAAATCACATTGAATTAACACGCCAAATAATTTATTACATTTCCTGCTTAACATCTACAGAAACTTAGATAAAAGGATTAAAAATGGCTAACATTTATTGAGTGCCTACTCTGTTCTAAGCACTTCAGTGTTTTACATAGATTATGTCATTTAAAACTCACAATAATTTTATAACAATGGTAATGTTAATATCAGCGAGCTACAGCTGCTAACCAAAAGGTCAGCAGTTCAAATCCACCAGGCACTCCTTGGAAACCCTATGGGGAAGTTCCACTCTGTTCTATAGGGTTGCTATGAGTCGGAATCGACTTGATGGCAAAGGGTTTGTTTTTTCTTTTTTTTTTTTTTGGTTTTGTCTAAAAATTCAGGGACTCTCTTTATCCCCTAGGGATGCTAGCTGTAAGCTTGGGAATCTCTACGGCCCTTCTGACTTCTGATTTGCTGGCTACAAATACGGCTACCACCTTAGGATACCAGTCATAAACTCAGTGCCCCCCACCCCCGCCAACACCACCTCTAACCTGCTGGCTCTCGCTACTACCTCAGGTTGGATGTTTCATTAGAACGACTTGCAGAACTTGGGAAAGCATTATACTTATTATTACAGTTTTATTATAGCAAAAAGGATGCAAGTGATGAGATTCAGAGGCCGAGGTGTGAGGGTGGCGGGGTGGTTCTCCGAAGTGGAGCCTCCATCTCTTAAATAATGGATCCATCACCCTCCCAAGCACTGATGGCTTTCATTGATCAGGAAATTCACTGAGCTTCTCTGTCCAGAGCTTTTATGGAGGTTCCACAATGCAGGCATGATTGATTGAATCATTGCCCACACAGTTGAACTCAACCTCCAGCACTCCTTCCCTGAGGTCAGGCTTTTATCAGCTGGTGCGTCTTTCTGGCCTGGCCTGTCCCCACCCAAGTCACCTAATTAGCATAATCTGTTAGGTAGTGTTTTTTTTTTTGCTTTAGGTAGGTGTGGTTGGGTGCCCTCAAGAGGTAACAAAGATACCAATCACTGGAGAAATTCCAAGGTTTTAAGAGATTATCTCTCAGGTAAAAAGGACAAAGACCAAATTCTTTGGGTAAAATTAATTATATACCTCATGGAAGGCAATAATGATAACGGCCATTCAACATTGTTTGTCCAGTCAATAAATTTATTCAGATCACTCAATGTGACTATTTTTGCAGACCCTGGAACATACCGGGAACTCAAATGATAGTATCTTTTCTCATAAAGAGATTATATAAGGGTTTTTCACAAACAACCTAACTAGCTGGCTGAATAATTGAATAAATATATAAAATTAAAAAGTAAATTAAGAGGACAGCTATTCCAAAATATTGAAGTTCAATGGAAGAAAAATATAGTCCTGAGTATACATTTTCTTCACTGAAGATAGAAAATATAATTTGGAAAGAGAGATTATCACTAACCCAGGAAAGCAATCAGATTCCTTTTTAGAATGAAGTCATAGGTAAAGTTAAGATCTAGATAAAACTCTATTATATTATGACTGAGTGCCAATCTGTGTAGAGGAGGTTTCAAATATGATGGGCATATTTCAGTGAGATGAAATTCAAGATGAATCTGAATACTTGTAATTTCCTTAGCATTCTGTACAGTTTTAAGTGACTAATGGTCTTTATTCTAAAATGTTTTGCATTCAGATCTTCTTTTGCACCATGACCTATAATTTTTAGTAATTTTAGAGAATGATTTGCCTATACAAATTGCCACATTTTCTTCTGTAACATGTTTCTGCTGCTTTTGAATTTTAAAGATGAATTTAATCCAAAGGAAGTAACAACTTTGCTTGGGCAAGAAGAGGCCTAAGGACAGCTGTGGTCAGAAATACATCTCAGCCTTACCCAGTGAGGTGGGGACATGCAAGTCCAAGAGCTACTGGAGAATCACAGAACATCTAAAATCCTAGACTCAACTAATTGCAAATAAAAATATGGCCTGATAAACATTCCAGCTAACTTCCAGGTCAACAAAGGTCCTGTCTTAGTCATCTAGTGCTGCTATAACAGAAAGACCACAAGTGGATGGCTTTTAACAAGAGAAATTTATTCTCTCACAGTCCTGTAGGCTACAAGCCCAAATTCAAGGCATCAGCTCCAGGGGAAGGCCCGTGTCATCAATCTTCCGTTGGTCTGGGAGGGTCTCAGTGCAGGAACCTCAGCGCCAAAGGATACACTCTGCTCCCGGTGCTGCTTTCTTGGTGGTAGGAGGTCCCCATGTCTCTCTGCTCAGTTTTCTCTTTTATATCTCAGAAGAGATTGGCTTAAGACATTATCTAATCTTGTAGATCTCATCAATATAACTACCATTAATCCATCTCATTACATCATAGTGGTAGGATTTACAACACACAGGGAAATCACATCAGATGACAAAACGGTAGACAATCATACAATAGTGGGAATCATGACCTAGCCAAGTTGACAGATATTTTGGGGGGACACAATTCAATCCATGACAGGACCTAAGAGACTCTTGTGGGGTTTTTTATCTTAAACCTTGAGATTAAGAATATTTTGTTTTAAATGTCAGATATGAAGCAATATAGACTGACATACATATTTCAATGAGAAGAGATTCAAGATGAATGTGAATACTTGCAATTTCCTTAATATCCTGTAGTTTTGATACATTTATATAATACACATACATATATATGCATATATAAATATATACTATATACACACATATATATACACATATACACACTACAGATGTGTGTGTGTGTGTATATACATATATATATATAGTTGTTGTTATTTGCTGTTGAGTCAATTACAACTCATGGCAATCCCACATGTGCAGAGTAGAACTGCTCCATAGGGTTCTCAAGTCTGTGACTTTTGGAAGCAGATCTCCAGGCAAGTGACATCACTAGGGGGCGTGGGGGGTACGGATCACACTGGGTGACACTGTCAGAAGGGGTGACACCAAAATGACTGGCTATGAAATTTTTCTGTAGTGTTTCAGCAGCAATTTATTATTTTTTATAAAAATATCCCTGTACTTAGTTACAACAACAAACACGTTTTTTTGTAAGCCCAACCTACGTGTATCAATCTATCTACAAAGCTAAAAACTCTATGCTAATTTACTTTTTGAACCATCTAACGTGCCTCTGTCAGAGCTGTCGTTGTTATCCAGTTACAATGATACTTCGAATCACCTGGTTTCATCTGGGTCTGCATGCACTACAAGCAGGAACTGTTGGTTTCATTGCTGCTGGTGTTTTGTCAAATAATAGTTGCTGATTTTGTCAAATTTCCTGCCGTTTTAGTTACTATATTGTGGTAATTAGCATGGAAGGGTGATACCATGAGTTGTCGCACTGGGTGACACCAACCCTAGTGATGCCACTGCTCCAGGTCTGTCTTCGAGGCCCCTCGGGGTTTGTTCCAACTATCTTTTGGCTAGTAGTCAAGCACTTAACTGTATTTGCCACACATTACATCTTGAGGGATTTTCTAATTGCTTCCACATTATCCTCCATGCCATTCTTCTTCCAAGCCAGACTGTGCCCACCTCAAGGCACTTACTTCACTGTCACTTTAACAGGGACAATTTTTCTCTAAGTAACCACGTGCTCTGCTCTTTCACTTCTTTTTGATATTTACCCAAATGTCTCCTCAAGATGCCTTTTCTGATCACACTATTTATAATTGTAGTCACTCCTCTATGCCCTGCCTGCCTCCTCACATACATTTCATCCTCGTCTAATTTATAATTATCTAGACTCGTACTCTTCAATATGGTAGCCACTAGCCCCATATGGCTATACGTATTTAATTCTAAATTAATTAAAATGAAATAAAATTGTAAATGCAATTTCTGAATCATCTTAGTCATATTTCAAGTGTTTCATAACTACAGGGGGCCAGAGGCTAGCTACCACAGTAGACAGGGCAGACATAGAATATTTCCATCACTACAGAAAATTATTTGGGACAGGACTGCTCTAGAAATTTATATATTTCATATATTTCTTGTTTGTTATCTTTCATACTCTCCTCTATCAACCAACTCATACATCATACACTAAATTGTAAGCTATGAAAGGGACAGGACTTAAGCCTATTTTGTTCACTGCCTTACTCCTAATGCCTAATACAGTCCTTTGCCCATTACAGATATAACATAAATGTTTGTTGAATGAATGTATCTATTAAAATAAAAACATTTATAATTTATAATTTAAATTATTATTTAAATTATAATTATTATTTAAATTATAATTAAAATTTATAATTTAAAAAGTCAGAAATGCGCAACAGTTACATCGCTCCTCCCTTGAGTGAATTTCAACAGGTCAAATTACCCTCGACTTCATTTAATCAGGGCTACTCTACTATATGTTGCTTATAATTGTCCATATACTTCTGAAAAGCAAACCTCTTAAAACTATGGTTTCCTGTAATCACTTGTCTTCTGTGCCAGAGTGAGAATCATTGAAATGTGGCAAGACTCATGGCAGAAAAAAATCTGTCAACTCCTAAAGGCTCCCAAAAACTGTGAACTATCATAAAAGTTTCAGGAGTTCGGCATTTCATTTGAACAGGTGTTTTGTAACCACATTGTAGTAGATACATATAGATTACTGGTGGATGAAGGCCATCAGTCAATCTATTTCATTTTATAGCTTAGATATGCATTTGTCTTATAAAAATCATTTTTCTTTCCCAATTATGTCGTTAGAATGAAGGTCTAAATGTGAGTGACCACTACTATCCCTGGATAACCTTGCAAAGAACGCAAAGTACTCCTGAAGTTGGAATTCATCATTGCCAATATTGCCCAGAGTCACTTGATATGTATTAACCTGTTGCTCTCAAGTTGATTGTGACTAATAACGACCCTATAGGACAGAGTAGAACTGCCCCATAGGGTTTCCAAGGAGTGCTGGTGGATTCAAATCGTTGACCTTTTGGTTAGCAGCTGAGCTCTTAACCACTGCATCACCAGGGCTCCTGATATGTATTAAGGACCCACATTATTGGCTAAAATAACAGCTTTCAAATTGAATCTAAGCTGAAAACGACGAAATGCACAGAGACCTTAAAAAACCAGTAGAGGAAAAGAAGACCAGCCCTAAAGAATCCATGGGTTAAAAGAACAAGGGCTGATGCGACTGGGGATTGAAAGCAAACAAAAAATGTCATGCCAGTTGGATGGCTGCTCAATATCATGATCTTCTCTTCCACTGCAGAGTGAGAAGTCTCCGTAGGATTGAACTAAATAAAGAGACATTGTGGAGCCTTAAACTCTCACTTAACAGAGTACTGGGTAACTACTTCTGCTATTTCTCTTTAGAAGCCCTGAAGAAGGGACTGACCATAGTTGGACTCAGAATGCCTGTCCAAAGTTAAATGTCTGAAAGGTGCCTTTCTCATTTGCGTTACTGGACAATCATTGGAGCTCACACTATTTCAAAATGTCGCCCAAGAGAACAGACAAGATACCCGTAAGAAGTGTATCTGCAGAGTGAAATGTGCCAACCATAATTTTATCTGCATTGCCTTTTGGGAAATTAATTCTTTGCCTCCTTTCCAAGACCTTCCATTCACGTATTCCTTTGCAAAACTAATTATTTTTAAATGACTGCATGTTTCCCGTCCAACTGTAAGGAGACTTCAGTTTCCAAAACTTACCCTACAATGGTTTAGCCTCTACCTGCAAATAAATTTTAAAAAGATTTTCTCTTGTAAGTGTTTGACTTATTTAAAGCTATTATTTAAATAT
This sequence comes from Dugong dugon, assembly GCA_030035585.1. Lineage (NCBI taxonomy): Eukaryota > Metazoa > Chordata > Mammalia > Sirenia > Dugongidae > Dugong > Dugong dugon. The sequence continues at coordinate 112,299,550 of CM057467.1, forward strand.
ACTGAGGTACGTAGTTTATAAAAATTAAAAGTACCTTTGAATGTTATGTGTGTTTGTGCATATATTTTACACAGAGAGATCATTTTGGAGACTAGAGATATGTTTTATCCAATCTAGCTTTACATTCCTCAAGTGATTCAGCTCCCAATATTTCCCATAAGACGACTTTCAAAATTCAATAGCTTTTTATTCTACAGAGGCTGTCAAATGCTCAATAGCCTCTGCAGTCATTAAAGTCCTTATTATATAACCTTGATCCGGGTTATATACAAATCCAGTTCTATCTGGCATTTATATCTTTCAACATGCATGTTTAAATCCTCTCCCTGTAACTTGGGCTTGATTTAATAACCTTTAGTCTATTTGTATACGTCCCCAAAGCCAATTATTTTGTTATTTGCCTGGCTTTTTCAGCTTTCTCCAATTTACACCTTTCAGCGCTCGCAGTGCCCATAATAAATCCAAAATGACAAATGCAATTTAACAGAGAGGTAATGCAACCAAACCCAGAGACCATGGATTTTAAACTCAGGTAAACTAGATTCTTAGTCTCAATTCTTTAACTCACGATCTGTATGCATATGAAAAAATAACCTAATATTTCCTCTAAGTCTTTCTTTATTCATTCATCTCTAAAATGGGAATAATAACTTTGACTTCACAGGTTTGTTGTCAGAATTAAATGAAACAGTGCATGTAAAATGCTTAGCGTGCATGAAGTATTCCATGAACGACAATTATATTAATATCATTTTGATCCCCAAAACACATTCCCCTTCAACTATTGACAAGCAGTCCTTACTGGCTTAGCTTGGTTTGCTACCACTGCTCTTAACTCTAATGATATAATCTGTTTTGGTCTCTGTTAACGATCTGTGTTGTAATTTAAAGGGCTATTCCAATATAGTTCGAACACACCAGCTACTTGGCAGGAGAAAAACGTGGCAGTCTGCTTCTGTAACGGTTACAGCCTTGGAAACCCTATGGGGCAGTTCTACTCTGTCCTATAGGGTCTTTATTAGTCAGAATTGACTTAGTGGCAATGGGTTTATTATTCTAATATAATATCATTTCCCCAAATACATAATTTTTATGGCCCACCAGTACTACAGTAACAAGTGAAAACGGCATGGGACAGAGGCTAAGAATTCATACTCTTCCTCCAACCTTTCTTTCCTGGTGAACTTCTTCTCCTTTAAGCCTTAACTTAAGCATCAGCTCTTTTCTGAAACATTTGCTGACACTATTCCACCTCATGTTAAGTTAAAACATGTTTATGTATCTATGTATTTGCACTGCATCTTCCACACTGGACTACAATCGGCTCTCAGAGTTCTGTGACTGGAAACACTTGGAGCTACTCCAGACAAAGAGTATGTTTTAACCCATTTTGTATCCTTATCACCTAGGAGCCATGTGGCACAAAACAGGCACTGAATGAGTTAACACATATTTAGGAATGGAAGTCATCAATAACAGAATAAGACTCCCGAATATTCACTCATTTACTGATTTTACTCCCAGGATTTCATAAATTTAAAATATCCCCAAAGATCATAGTTTATCTGTGATCCTCCACTCTCAGGCAGAAACAAGCCCAGCCAATGTCAGATGGATGGAGGTCGACTTCATCCCCTTAAAATAAAATGGAGTTACCATAATAACCCATGAGAACGTGTTGTACAGGCCACTATTACCAACTAAGACTAAAGAGATTGGAAAATATAAAAAGGCCAATAAAAAGCATTGTGGAAATGAATCCCTATGCATTGCCTGTACAAAATCACGAATTATCCAGACAGTTGAAACTATCTGAAGCAATGGTCTAAATCCATTATTCCTGGAGAAACAGACAGCAGATTTTGTATAGATAAAACCTTTATACTCGACTTCATTGAAAAAAAAAAAGTGGAAAATGGAGATGACTATGTCTTCTTAAAAACTTTAGGATTAACTGATGAAGATGTTTCTAGTGTCCACACAAGCAGCCCTTGTGGCACAACGGTTAAGTGCTTGACTGCTTACTGAAAGGTTGGCAGTTTGAACCCACCCAGCAGCTATGTGGGAGAAAAGGCATGGCAAGCTACTCCTGCAAAGATTACAGCCTAGAAAACCCCATGGGGCAGCTCTACTCTGTACTTTGGGGTCGCTACGAATCAGAATCAATTTGATGGCACCTTATAACAACAACCCAAGCCCAACCCAAACCTGTTGCCATTGAGTCCATTCTGATTCATAGTGACCCTACAGGACAGAGAAGAACTGCCCCATAGGGTTTCCAAGGAGTGGCTGGTGGATTCAAAGTGCCGACGTTTTGGTTAGCAGCCAATCATTTAACCACTGTGCTACCAGGACTCTGACAACAACAAGAGAAGTGTCAAAACAAGACTGAACAACATCTTATCCTGTTATACATAAGGTTGCCATGAATCAGATCTGACTTGATGGCAACTAACAATAAGTAGTGCCAAAATTAAAATAAAATTAAAAAAAGAGATAACAAGCTAAGCTAGAAACATGGACTATTCCTATAAGATGAAGGTTCCAAAACAGTAATATAGTGTTGTTCTCCCTTCATCACCTTTTCAAGAGATGGTGGCCTCCCAAATGTGAGACAATGGATAGTAACATCTAGAAGAGTGATTATAATCTCTGAATGAAGTTACACAGTTAGTGGAAAACATAGATATTCTAATTGATTGTATGAATACTTCCTATTCTGTCTCAAGAGGACTGTCTTCTACATAACAAACCCCCCAAAATGCATCATTATCCTTGCTGACGCCTTTCTTCAGATTCAGATTCAAAAGACTGTAACTATAGTTGTCTACCATAGACTGTGCAATGGAATTTTATGTCAATTATCATACATAATTGTCCCCCAAACCACATGATCTAAAAAGTATTGGTTAAAGTTTACAAAAGAGCACACTGAGGCTCAGAAAGACTCAGTGGTTTGCCAGAAGTCAGACAGTTACTAAGGGAAATGCTGGCTTGGGTATTCAGTCTCAAATCACCTAATTCTAAGCCCAGTGCTCATTCCATAAGGACTCAGACCACTATCCTATCCTATCAGCAACAATTTTAGGCTAGATCACTATTAAGCCAATAAATTTACTCATGGGTCTTTCATTTGGCCTGCTGTACAGAAAAAAATCCGTGTACTTCCTATAAACAATTTTCAACAATGCCTCAACACCACCACAAAAAGACATTAAACTCCTCTTGACTGGAGAAGTGGTTGTTGCTTTGGCAAATTACGTGGATTGTTGCCAGTAATAGTTCCCTAGCATAGAGTTGGCCCCAAGACCATATCTTCTTCTACCCCAATGGGATGTAGAGTTGTTTGCGATCTTTCCCACAACAGTAATAATCCTGCTTATGCTTGAAGACAGTTTAAGGCCTGTCACAAACCATCTCTTCTTCAATTCTTGGTCAGATTCTGTAAATTCTATTTAGAACATCTATAGTGATGCAGCCTTGTGTGATGCACAGAGCACTGGGTTTAAACTATCTGGGTTCTAGTTTTGCATCTGGCCCCAAAATCTTGAGAACATCCATTTCTGAATCTGTGTTTTTTTTAAGTTGTAACATTATGGACCACTTTGAGTTCCCTTCAAGAATTAAATTGTATCTTGTTTCATGTATGTACATGGATATATATATACATGCTACACATTTCACATTTAAATAATTATTTAAATGCCTAGTACCTTAACAGGTGTTCATTTAGGACTAGGGAAATGGCAGTCCTCTGATTTTACAAACCATCTTTCATCGCAGATTGCTGAAAAATTTTACATTATTTCATTAATTAAGTCTCACACCACCTCCCTCCTACAAGGTAAGACCTGAAGGCTGTTATTCTCTGTCATCGCCCATATGGTGCCATAACATGATATTTTCATTGGAACACAGCACACTGAGAACCTAGCCACTCACACGAAGAGTGTCTTCTCTGAAAGAGAACAGGGAGAGGATACATTGTGCAAATGTATTGATTGGGAAGCTGAAATGGAGAGGTATATAATTGTTATGGTGGGAATCTTTGGCAGACGAAATTGGTTTTAAATTTAGGTATAATTTAAATAAGTGGTAAATCAACTATTTCTTCCCCTTCACCTCCTCCCAGTGGATTATCAGCAACATGTAAAACTCATCTTATATTTGTCTCTCAATCTATCTAAGTGGTGATGCTCCTTTGAAGATGATGTTTAAGATGATGACAGTTTTCAGCCCACCCGAATCTCTATTCTCTCTTTCCCAAAACACTGGCTCTTTGTGAAATTAGAATTAGGTCAACGTGTTTACCGCTGACACCATTCCCCCAAATATATTTATGTACATATCTAGTTCAAAAAGTCATAGAATTGAAACTCAGGTTTGTTTGTTTTCTGGCAGGAGAGAGGTGTAAACTCTTAGGTTGATAGAGGGTTTGCAATTTCTCATTTGGATGCAGGATCACTCCCTTGCTTTCTTGAATCGATTATCCATTGTTGAGAGCAGAGAGTTACATAAACTGTAGAAACAATGGTGCTAAAAAGAGGAGGAAAGAATACTGGGAAAATTAAAAAAAAAAAAAGTATCTACCACCAAAAAACACAGGTTTTGAAGGATGGTTAGTTGAAACATAGGAAACGTGGAATAGAACTTGAATTGTTAATTAAAAAAAAATAATAATAAGACATGCTATAATGGGAAAAGGAACTACCATTCAGGGTAGACCTGCTGCATGCCAGGTAAAGAACACAATGAGTCATATGTTACCCCATACAATCCAGGTAGCAATCTGCACCATAGGTTTCTAATTTCTGTTTTGCAGAAGAGAAAATTGAGGCTGGGAGAAATGACAGCTAGTAAGAAGAGAAGGAAAGATTCAAACCCAGGTCTCCTTGACTCCAGAATCCCCATGCCGAGTCAGAAGTTCTTTCTCTTTCCATTAAATCCTATCTGTCTCATTGCTCATCCTTTTCTTATCTCCTCAATTATCTCTTCTAAATAGAGTCCTATTAGTCACTCTCAACTAAGCATATCAGGTAGGCCATGATATTTACCAAGTAGCCTCCACGTGTGAAGCAATGAATTTTTTCAGTGGTGTATAATCTGTCTGAATTTTGATCCCCATGTTTGCCCATGTTTGTGTGGCTTCCAGAGAAACTGACCAAACAGGAAAGACTATAGTCCCTTCCAAGGAAACTACAATTTGCATTGTGACATGCGGCCTTTTTATGAGAATCTTACTTCAAAGTGAAGCAAAACCCTCCCAGGGGAAGGAAGAAACCAGGTAATAAACTTTTCCTCTATTTTCATGCTGAAAGCTATTTTGCTATACAAATAACCCTGCATTTATCTGTTTTTGAGAGAGCAGAATAAATGCAACACAATAACTAGGAGTAATATTTTCCTAAAGTGCTCCACCATGAATTATAAGCAACCCGTAACAATGTTCCTTTGCTTGTGTGATGAGGCTCACATATCATCCTTTCAAATGTGGGACTCTTGTCTATACTTCAAAGGTGTGTGTTTGTGAATCACAAGCTTTTCCTTTGGCCCAGTTTTCTCCTTCTCTTATTCAGTATTTATGATAACATATTGATAAAGGATGAAGAGAGTCCCGTTGTCAGTGATTCTCCTGGCATCCTGGGAAAAGATCTGTTCAGGATGGCTGCACAAAATCTATTTGCTCAGCAAACCTAATTTTAGCTGTGCACCAATAAATATGTATATAGCAACACCACTGTTGGCTAACAGTGCTTGGCTTTCCTGCCAGATCAGGATGTGCAGGCCGGAGAAGACACAAAATACTAAGGCTCATTAGAAGTTTTAATTCTTTCATAATGGAAAGGAAAAAAAAAGAAAGTCACTCAAGAGCTCAGAAGGAAAGAAATTCATTTATATAAAAAATATTCAAAGCAAATTCAACTTTCCTTTTTTTCTTCCTGTTCAAGGAATGATTACACACACACCTCATTGCTGTCAATTCTGACTCATAGCAACCCTATAGGACAGAGTAGAACTGCCCCATAGGATTTCCAAGGAGCGGGTGGTGGATTGGAACTATTGACCTTTTGGTCACGATAGTCGGTGAAAAAGAGGAAGACCCTCAACAAGATGAACTGACACAGTGGCTGCAACAATGGGCTCACACACAGCAACAATTGTGAGGATGGTGCAGGATAGGGCAGTTGTGCATAGGGTTGCTGTGAGTCAGAACTGACTTGATGGCACCCAACAACAACATATGCATATATGTATATATAATCTTATATCAAATTATCAACATGTATATATTTATAATGAATTATATAGTCAATTTGTGATAATAGAAACTATATTCAATAATATATGCATTTTTAAAATTTATTAAGGGCTTACTATGTGGCATATATTAAATCCAGCACTTTGTCTAAATTATCTAATTTAATCCTCACAACCGCCCTATGAGGAAGGCAATTACTATACCTATTTTAGATGTGGTTTAGATACATGCAAACATCTTAGAAATAGACATATATAAACCATTGAAGAGGTTTTATGCATGTTCAAAATATAATGTTCAATTTTCTAAGTATGTCGTTCAAGGCTCTATAAGGTCTGGCTGTGCATGTATTCACATATTATATTTAATATTTACACAGTTTATATTTTACATAGAACATATCTCGCGCACACAGATGTGAGTAACTTGTTCCTTATTTAAATATCTAAAGTTTTTTTTAATCAAACAGTATCTAAAAGTATATCTAAAAATATTTTTAATCAAAGCACTCGTGGTTAAAATGGGCACTGATGAGTCAACATTTTTATATCTTTCCTTATATAATACAAAGAACAAAATGGAGGGTCACTTCTACTCAATTTCAACTTTCTTTGTAAGACAGGACAAATGAAAAGTCGAATTATGCATCATGGCTTATTGTGGGAGAAACTTCCTACTACCAATGAATTAAGGGACATTGACTTAGATCACAGTTTTACTAGGGATTGTTGTTCGTTGCTGTTGAGTTGATTCCAACTCACGGCGACCCCATGTGTGCAGAGCAGAACTGCCCCGTAGGGTTTTCAGCACAGTAACCTTTCAGAAGCAGATCGTCAGGCCTGTCTTCCAAGGTTCTCTCTGGGTGGATTTGAACTGCCAACCTTTTAGGTAGTAGCGGAGCACTTAACAGTTTGTGTCACCCAGGGACTCCTTCCAAAACCAAATTCATTGCTTTTGAGTTGATTCTGACTACAGCGACCCTACAGGACAAAGTAGAACTGCCCCATAGAGTTTCCAAGGGGTGGCTGGTGGATTCGGACTGCTGACCTTTTGGTTAGCAGCTGTAGCTCTTAACCACTGCGCCACCAGGGACTCCTTAGTGGGCGTAAAAATCACTTGTTAGGAAAACGTGATGAACAAATTCAATAATAGATAGTTTTAAGTAGTACACAGATATAATTTCATTTTTTATTGTTTCATTTATATTTTCACTCTTTTGGAAATTTATTATTTATCAGTTGTAATCCTCTGGAACATAGCCCAGCATAAAGTAGAAGGTAATTAAAAAAAAAAAAAAAAAACTATCTCAATATGTGTCCGTGTCAGTAACATATGCTGGGACGTTTATAAAGAACAGGTGCCCAACAAAGAAACAGCCACCAGGGTGCACTATTTCATTCTGCCCTCCATGGCTCATGTTGCCTGTTGCCGTCCAGTCAACTCTGACGCCTTGTGACCCTAAAGGACAGAGTAGAAATGCCCTAAAAGTTTCCCCGGAGCAGGGGGTGGACTCGTGCCACCTACCTCTTGGTTAGCGGTGGAGCTCTTAAAGGTTGGGAAGAGAAAATGATCTCATTCAGTGAAACAACAGCTGCCACAACCACTGGTTCAAGAAAAAAAGGTATAAGGCCCAGGCTTAGATTTTAAACACGTTGACCTCTATTTAAGAAAACAAAGCAGACAGCGTGAGCACAAGAGAAGACATTTTTGAATCTCAAGTCAATTATTTCAGACGAAAAAGGAATTCTCTAAAGAGAACAACAGCTGCTGGCTTAAGGAGCTATAGGCCCTGCCAAATTGTAATATAGTGCTAAATACTCTCCTGTAATTATTGTTTTCCTCATATGACTGCACAGCTCTCATAGAAGAAGACGACTTTAAAATATTTCATCTCTGTTCTCCCCAGAACTCATGATACAACAGCAGCCCTCACCGGTATCTGTTAATGCTTTCTTTCATGGCCATAGAGAAGACTACACTTCCCAATACTCTCCATTCCCCCACCCATCCCCACAGCTAGATGGGCCAGATGACTTTTTCCGACAAATGCATTGTTAGTAGAACACAAATGTGTCACTCCTGAGCTAAAGGAGAGAAAAACCCCTGCAAGCACCTCTAGTTCTCTTTTCCCATGTGGTAGTAATCTGGAAGTCACGTGTTAAGAAGATAAAGCCGCATGTCAGAAGTAGACTGGCTACTCAAGACATCACTCGATAGAGAATTTTCCTGGAGAATAGCAAGGCCCGCAGCTGATTTTGTACACACAAGAAATAAACTTTTGCTGTGTCAATGCACCTAAATCTCAGGGTCGATTTGCTATCACAACAGTGATAGACAGTACTGACTAGTATAGCTCCTAATGCAGTTTTTGGTACATGCAGTTGTTGTTATGTCGCAGAGTGGATTCAGTCTCATAGCGACCCTGTATGACAGAGCAGAACGCCTCATAGGGCTTCCTAGGCTGCAGTCTTCAAGAGCACAGACTGCCAGGTCTTCTCCTGAGGAATGGCTGGTGGGTTTGAACCAGCAACCTTTCAGTTAGCAGCTCTTTAAAGAGCAAATATGCAGAGCCGAGAACTCCCATTACTAGTAACACCTATGTCTAGATATGGATTACCAAAGGGAAAAACAGTCATTGTGATTTTATTGAAAAAATCAATTTCTGCATAGTAAGCATGTATAGACTCTATATCAACCCAGTAAACAGCTCAGGGAGTATTTAGCACAATTCTATGTTGCTGACTAAGGAACAGACAAGCCATACTCTTGTCAAAAGATCATTGCCACCATAAAGCAGTCTTTATACGTTAAGTTCAAAGTGAATGAGGAAAATAGTCCAGCTGGAAGGGAGTAGATCTTTTTTTTTTTTTTTTTTTTTTTGCTCTTTTTTTATTTTATTATTTTTTTTTATTGTACTTCAGGTGAAGGCTTATAGAACAAATAGTTTCTCACGAAAGAGAAGTACACATGTTGTTTTACGACATTGGTTAACAACCCCACAACATATCAACCCTCTAACTTGTCAAACTCTTTTTTTTTTTTTTTGGTGAAAATACACATAGCCAAAGATACACCATTTCAAAAATGTCTACATGCACAGTTCAGTGACATTGACTACGCTCTTCAAATTGTGCTGTTATTCTCACTTAAGATGAAGGCTTACAGAACAAAATAGTTTCTCATTTAACAGTTACTACAAATGTTGCCCTATGACAATGGTTAACAATCTCACAACACATCAACAATATCCTTACTCAACCTTGGGTTCCCTATCACCAGCTTCCTTGTCCCCTTCTGTCTTCTGGCCGTTGTCACTGGAATCCTGTACCTTGTTAGTCTCATTTGGTTTTACGGGGCTGTCCGGGAGTAGATCTTTTAACCCTTCCTCAATTCCCATCCCTTTCCTGCCTTTCATATATTTGGTTACCTTGACATAGTTAAAGCTACTTTATGAAAAAGACAGGATGACACTTGCCCTCTAGCCACCATCATCCACCATTTTCAGTCTGGCACATGGGGTCGCCATGAGTCGGAATCAACTGGATGACAACTGGTTAGTAGGGAGCAGTCAGAGATTCTCACCTTAGCTCGGATGGTAAGCACCTGGATGACTTAGATCTCTAATTAAAATCTCCCTTACTCACTAGTTTTTCTCTGGTGACGTGGGTCCAATGGCAAAGCTAACACAAGGCCATTAGAAGGATTAAGGACCCAGTAAACTGTTTGGTATATGTTGGTGTCCAATAAATGTTGGTTTCATTTCCTTATTTCCTTTGTCTTATTCTCACATCCCTCTCCTACAACCTCTACAATAATTCCTTTTCACTTTTCCTTTCAATGTCTCATGTTTTGTTTTAATCTGAAAAACAAAGGGAATGTATGGTATATGATCATTACAACTCCTATCATTGTAACGTATCTGTCTTTGAAGTTTAGTTATTATCTGGCATTTGGAATTGACAGCATGCTACAAAAATCAAAATGAAAATATCACATCCTGCTAAAGTTGGAGGGTGGGAGGGGAAAGGTCAGAAGGAGGGAAGTTGAAGAAGGGTAAATAGTGGTGGAACAATGACAAAGGACTCAAAGTGACCTGTGAACAGTCACAGCTGAATGGAGTTTAAAAACAAAAATCAGAGTCTCATAGACTCACACTTGGATATAGTTTCCTGAATTTTAATTAACTCAGATCAATTTAAAGCAAATTCAGCATGAGTGGTACACAGCCCTGCTTAGAGGAATTCAAAAGGATCCGAAGTCTATACAGCAACACGAGGTTCACGTTGTTCATCTGTGCTCTTAAGAGAGTATCTTCCAGGGGCGAGCCAGAAAGGAGTTGCATTTTCAAGTCCTTTCTTGTGCCTTTAAGTCAGTCTCATCCAACACTGCCAATATCCAGTAAGAGCAAACACCATTCCTCAAATGGGTGCTATACCCACTCTTTCCTAATATGTTCCTTAGTACCTTTGAATCCTGAATTTACTCCAGCTTCTAACTTTGGCCCCAAACTCATCCTTGGATTTGATAATGGTGAATGTTCTTTGGGTATCTTCAGTTTCTGTCTACACTTGATCATCAGATTGTGTTGACTCCGTTGACACCAGATAATACTCTAGCCGCATACTACCCAGCCCTAGGTACTGGTTAGGGCAACTAGGAATCAGATGAGGATTACCAAATCAATTTTTTAAATGGCTAAGCATCAGCATATCAAAGAAAAAGAGTATAAAAGCCTTCCCCTTTATGACCAACCAACTTTCCAAAGTAACTGTCATGGCAAAAATTCATTTGAAAGGGAATTTAAATTCACACAAGTTAGAGAAGGTAAAACCTTATCATATCCGAGTGTCAGAGTTATAAAAAAGGAGCACCTAATGAGTTAAGCTATCACCCTTCTGTCAGTTTTTGTAATATGGTGGCTTGTCTGTTGCTATGAGGCTGGAAGGAATGCCACTAGTATTTCAAATACCAGCAGGGTCACCCATGGTGGACAGATTTCAGCAGAGCTTCCAGACTAACACAGATTAGGAAGAAAGGCCTGGTGATCTATTTCTAAAAAATAGCCAATGAAAACCTTATGGATCACAACAGTCATTCTTGGCACAGAAAATACAGTGCTGGAAGATGAGCCCCTTATTCTGAAAGGCACTCAAAATACACAGTGGCTGCAACAGTGGACTCAGACATAATAACAGTGATGAAGATGGCGCAGGGAAGGCTCCTTAAAGAGAGCTAACTCCACTGGAAAGTGGGCCTTACATTTCTCTGATTTATTCCAGTAGGCATCCTGGAGTACCTGTATGACAGATGTAGACCTCTAGTCAGTAAGAACCATGAAATGATCTTGAATATGGTAGAGCAGCAAGATAGCAGATGGTGTTCTGGATTATTCTGTGGACCCACTAAACAATCCTGTGCTGTCTACCTCTGAGTTTCTTCATATAAGAGAGAAATAAACTATATTTAAATTAAAAAAAGATGGTGTAGAACTATGCAACATTTTGTTCTATTGTGTATGGGCTGCCACGGTGGGACTAGACTAAGTAGCAACCAGTAACAACCACAGATGAGTTAGGAGCTAATATGGAAATACATATTTAAAATGATCTGGAATCATTTCTCTCTCCCCTCTTTGGCTCATGTGCCAACCCTAACCCTAACTCTAACCCTAATCCTAACTCTAACCCTAGACGCTAGACTACTGGTAGTCTGTAGACTCATGTGCCTTCTGGAGTGTCATTGCTCCATATGCTAAAGACAGATACTTTGATAAAAGCTGATCTTATCTCCTGGAGGGTCCAGGGAACGAGGCCCAATGGGAAAAGTTAAAATTTGAGAGAAGCACAGCTAAAACACTGACCTGACATGCTTCCCACAATCCCACACAAGCTCTAGGCTTTAGGCTAAATTCCAAAGAATGACAGTTTAATCTCAGCACTGTGTTAGTTGAATTACACAAGTCTGGTCTCTGCTTTTGTCCTCCATTTATAGATCTACAATTTTTTTTTTTTTTTTAAAGAACACAGGAACTCTATGACAAATACTTTCTCTCAAGCTGTTCTCCGTGCCATGAACGACTTTTTCTCCTTGTACAAATGACCATATTCCAAATCCCTACAGAAATCCATCCTCCATCAAAAGATCTTCCCAGTTCCTCCCCCGTAGAATTTGATTTCTATTTCTCTCAGATATTTTTTCCAGATATGTTTTTGTTTTTGTTTTTGTAATTGCTTATTTATTGGGTCTGCATTCTACTATAGACAAACTGTGGATACCTGGAATCCAGCTTCATGATCTTTAGGTCCCTCACACTGCCTAGTCTACTGCTTTCTAAACTAGTACTTAGTCAATGTTTTCTAAATTGAATTTTAAAATGTAAAAATAGAGGGGTAAATCTCACATGGCTTCTTTCTGTTCATGTCTATATTAGAAAAGTGAATACCCCAAGCCAATATAAATTTGGGATGTGACAAGGGAAAAGAGAGAGGTAAAACAACCAATCCCATATCCAAAATTCTTAAGGCAGCATTCAAAGACCTCTATTAGATAAGGCCTTGTGTCAGATCAAGAAGCAATGCTATGGCTTTCATGATGTTCTTGTTCCCTAAAAAACACACAAAAAAAACACTGCTTTCAAGTGGATTCTGACTCATGGCAACCCCATGCGTTACAGAGGGGAATTGCTTGACAGGGTTTTCCAGGCTGTAATCTTTGCAGAAGCAGATTGCCAGGCCTTTCTTCCCCAGCACCACTGGGTGGATTCAAACTGCCAACCTTTAGGTTAATACTTGAGTGCAAATAGTTTGTGCCACCCAGGGACCTTGCTAGCTCTCCTAATCATTTTGTATATAAACTTTTATCAGTCAGCCAGAAAACCCAGGAGGCATCATTGTTGATGAATCGGTCTCCAAGCAGTAGAACCTGGTATTTCTCAATACTGAAAAATAAAACTGGAAAGTCTCTACCTTGAGGGAAGGTGAGTATCAGCAAGGTTGGCTGGTACTCTCTTGATGTATGAAGCCCAGTGAATATGTGACCAAACTGATTTCATTCCTGGGAAGATACTTTATTGACTCCTGGTTACACCTGTTAATTTTATTGCTTAGGATTTTTCTACTCAAAGTGTTGGAGACCAGCAGCTTCGGCCTTAACTGGGAGCTTTTTAGAAATGTAGAGACCTCAGGCCTCACTCCAGACCTATAGAATCAGAATTTACATTTCAATAATATTCCCAAGTGACTCATATGCACGTAACATTTTACAGGTGTGGGCTTCAATATCCTACCAATAACATTGCATTTGCCTCCTGGTAGTTTCTTTGCTCTAAGACATAATTTTATCCAAATTATCAAGTATTTGGTACCCACACTCTCTCCTTCTCTACCCCTGATTGTTTTTCTATATACCTATCCATTTGCTTGAATATATAGCATAAAAAAGACAAAAATATTTCTATAGTGCTTTATACTGTGCATATTTCTTTCATACACATTATCTCATTTAGCCTTCATGATATCTCTGGGAATATTATCATCTATAACTTGTCACCTAGCTAATGAATGTCTGAGATCTCACATACTCAAGGGTGGAATGATAGAGAAGGCTTCCTCAGTAACCAGCCAAATCTCCAAACTCAGAGTTCTCTGCATTATAAACTGTGCTTTTAAAAAAAACTGAAATTCCCACCTATATCAGAGAAGGATGGATAATGAACGTACCTGGAAGACAGAATTTAAGAAGACTAGAAAGACCTGCATCTGGTGAGTTTAGGCGAAAGTAGACAAACGAGGATTTCAAGTTCCTTGCTCCTTCTAAGGCTCCGAAAAGCTCCACGGAGCCACAGACTTGAAACCCCTGGTTTATCTTTTGCCCATGCCACTACCATAACCCAGCTTATCTCAGAGTCGGACATTCAACATGCATGCTCTTGATGAAAGCTTTTATAGCTGACATTACATAATGGATTTGCTGTCAGTTTGTCTACAATGTGCCTCCTGAAGAAACGGGGAGCGAGGGAAATCCAGTCCACACTTACAAGCAATGAAGTTTTCAACTAACTAAAACCTACGTGGGCATTGCTATCCTACGTAACATGACTTAAGTGTCTTTACTCATTCATGTGACCTGAACTGTGCAGCAATGAGTAAAACAGCATTGATGTGTGCCACTGAGTCGATTCCAACTCATAGTAGCCCTACAGGACAGAGTAGAATTGCCCCATAGAGTTTCCTAGGTTAAAATATTTACAGAAGCAGATTGCCAGATCTTTCTTCCCATGGAGCGGCTGGTGGGTTTAAACCACCGATTTTTTGGTTAGCAGCCAAGCACTTAATCACTGGGCCACCAGTGCTCCTTTAAACAATATGAGGCAATAGTAATAAAGAAACATTTATTATAGTTTTATTAAGAAGTTGTTTAGTGTTAGCATGTAATAAAAGTAAATCATCAACCATCTTCAAACTAAAATTCATTTTTGGAATGTTTAGTCCAAATGTTAATGCTGTATCTTGAAGTAAATATCTGTACATAGTGCATAATTATTAACTAGAAATTTAGCCTTCCTCAAAATGCTTGCACACTGCCATGTAGGCATAAAAATGCTCATTTTTGTAAATGCCTCATCATTCCATAATGGAAATCACACTGGCCATTCCGGGTCTAAAATTAAAAATCACTGAGGTAAAATATTAGAACAAGAAGGAGTCTTAGAGAGATCATCTAGACCCATCCCCTGTTTCCATTTCACAGATTTGGAAAGAGAAGCCCTGAGAGACAACACAAACCAAAAACCAAACCCAATGACTTCGAGTCGATTCTGACTCATAGTGACCCTGTAGGACAGAGTAGAACTGCCCCATAGGGTTTTCAGGGAGCAGCTGGTGGATCTGAACTGCTAACCTTTTGAATAGCAGCCAAACGCTTAACCACTGCACCAAGAAACAACACAACTTACCACAAATTCCACTGTTGTCTGTCACTGCCTAAACTGAATAACTCTGGGTAAGTTCCTTCTTTCTAAGCCTCAGTTTCTTGATCTGCAAAATGAGGTGACTGGACTAAATGATGTAAAGTCCCATACAACCTGAAAACACCATTATTCTCAAAACCTAGAAGCCACATCCTAGGATCCCCTTCCCTTAAAAAAAAAAAAAAAAAAAAAGCCACATAAAAGAAGATAAAAATATATTTAAATGGTAATTAGTGCTACTGATGTTCTATCTCAGCTTGATACTGCAGAACCACACGTGTTGCTGGTACCCACCACAGACAGACAAACCAGGAAAGAAAGGCTGTTGGCTACTCTTAGCCCGAGAAGGGCTGCAACTGGAAAGCAGGTCAGAGTGCTGGTAAATCCCCCTACCCCTACCCTCACTCTCCAAGGATCTGGTGACTCCCTCTGTCTGGGCCCTGCCTCAGGCTTTCTCCTCAAGGTTCTCTGGAGCTCTAGTAGTCCAGCCCTTGACCTAACCCCAGACAAAGATGCATGTCCTCCTAGAAGACTCTTTGCCTGGACAAGTCATTCAAAATCAACCTTAAAAGGTACTCAAGGCTCCAGGAAGCTGCACATTTAGCATCTTTTAATCAGCTGTCTGGCCTTGTCTGATCTATTGTGAAAACTTTTTATATTGTTCCGATTTCATTATGTTAATAAACAAAGAATTGGAATGCTTAATAAAAAGACAAATTCAGCCTTTGAATGAAGGTCTTGCCATAACCATTGGTCATGCCTTAGAACTACATTTATTTATCTTGTACTTTCTCATTCTTATATAGGGTAGTATCTTCAAGATGGCTTTAATTTATTAAAAAAAGAAAGAAAGCTTCCATCCTTCCTTTTTTCATCTTTTCATTGTTATTATTTTCTAATGAGCAATCACAAAGCCAAGTAATGGTTTAGGATTTTAAAAGAACATTTACATATAACAATTCAACAAGGCAGAACTCAGATATTGTGCAGGCAAAAGTGGGCACTGCCAATGTCCCTATTAATTAGTACAATCATTAAACCCAGAGTTAATTGAGTGGACTCAGTTTTAAGATACACATACATGAACCTGAAGTATTGTGTCCTACAAGGAGCAACATATTTAAAGAAAGCTAGGATCTATATCTAAATAATCACATACAAAATGTGGCCAACCAGAAGGATAAGAATTCCAGAAATAATACCTAATGTAAGAAATAATAATTATGTTATTATTTTTATCGGTATTATTATCACCTAATATATTTATAGAGTATTTATTAGGTGGTAGTTATTGTCCCAAAGATTTTACATGGGTTATCTAATTTTAACTTCACAGAAATATGGCAATGTTAACCCTAAAAGAAGACTTGTGTAGAGAGCAGGAAGCCTAATAGTAGTTCCAGAGAGTTGAAGAGATAGCTTGTCAAAAAAGGAAAAAAATATACATACACATATATATACATATACACACAAATATAAAATATGCTATAATTGGCAGAATCATGAACAAAAGGTACAGGAAAACTGAGTTGATTCAATTCCCATCTACAGAACCAAGCCGCCCATATTCTCTACTGGTAGCGAGATGATTTTTGCTAAACATACTCAGCAACAGGGCTTTGTGACCGATTTTCAAGAGTGCTATAAGAAGGGATTCTGGCTATGAATGAAAGTATTAGAGGAACTCCACAAATGTGCCAACAATGGAACTCTGGATAAAGGAATATTGTGAACATTAACTGTATCGCTACATGAAAAAAATAAATGAAGGAATGAATAATCTTAGAGAATTTTCCTTGTATGTAGTGTCTCTCTTATCCAAAAAAACCAAACCCATTGCTCTTCAGTTGACTTCGACTCATAGCAACCATATAAAACATAGTAGGACTGCCCCATAAGCTTTCCAGAATTTTTACAGAAGCAGACTGCCACATCTTTCTACCACCAAGCATCCGGTGGGTTCAAATTGATAACCTTTCGGTTAGCAGCCAAGCGTGTAACCAGTTGTTCCACTAGGGCTCCTTGTCTCTCTTATAAAAAGATTCATTGCTGTTGAGTTGATTCCGACTCATAGCGACCCTATAGGAAAGAGTAGAACTGCCCCTTAGGGTTCCCAAGGAGCACCTGGTGTATTCAAACTGCCAACCTTTTGGTTAGCAGCCGTAGCTCTTAACCAGTATGCTACCAGGGTTTCCATAGCACTCCTTATATTCTACCTTACATGAAATCTATGTGTCCGATAGTTCCATTCCTGTTAGACTGTAACTTCATTGAATTCTGACTCACTACATAATGAGTATTAATCTGGGGAAAAGAGCTTATCTTCCTCTCCTGTAAAAATGGTACCCATCTCACGGGATTGTCATGAGGAATAAATTAGGTGGTGTATTTAAAGGCTGTAGCCCAGTATCGGGCACTGGTAAACAACAAATAAAATTAACTAGACTTCTTAGTACTTACTATTGTTACTACTATTATTAATGACTATTATTATTGTGATTACTACTAAGACACAGATGAATGTCTCAGGTCAAGCATTATTCATTTTAGAGTCTAATAAACACCAATCAACAGCCATCTTTACATTCCAATTTAACAATCAAAGCAGCAAATTGTCTGGGGAGTGGGAACCAAGCCCATACCACCCAACAGTTCATCAAAAGTGCAATTCAACACAATGTTTTCAGCAATGCTGCTTTCTTAACTAAAAGGAAAGGATGGGATAAGAAAGATATGAAATTTTTGATTCTTGTCTGTTAAAAAATATTATTTGAAGCCTGTTGTATGCATGAAACAGAAATGAGCAGACATTTCTCTTTATCGGCAGCCACAGAACTGTTGCATGCCTATTACAATTTATTAATGCTGTCTCTAATATTCCTGTGAAATGAATGTCAAATCCATTTGAATGTGGCTTCTGTACTAGCAGGGCCTCTTGTTAATTTCTTGTATGGTAACATAATTAAGAGTAAGATGGACTTATAAATAGTTACGTCTTTAAATTGGTTTGGAAAAGGCAAATTTTCACATTATTATTTATACCAATATTTTCTCTAGCAATTTTAGCAGTGGAGTTCTTTTTAAGGAACATTATAGGCCCAACATATGCAAAGGCACTTCAAATATCTATCATTGGACAAAAACAAAACAAAAACACAGCACTGCATTCTTGAGAAACTTCTAAAGCCCCTTCCTAGAGTATGAAAAGCAGTTAGAAAACCACTCTTAAAATTCAAACTCTTTATGTTATTCATAGGAAAACTGAGGCCCCTCAAAAGGAAATGATTTGACCATGTCTCACAGCTGGTTAGTGGCAAAGTTAGAATTCATGATTCATTCACTCAGGCAACTCAGTTGATTGAGGGCTCTGCCTGTGCTGGTTCTGTGTTAGGCTTCCTATAGAATGCTTTCTTTATTTTTGAAATTCATTCAATCTCAGTCGCACTGTGTTTGGCTCAGCGTGCTGAGGAGGGTAAGTATAAGACATCCTATTTGCTATAGGACTTTCAAAAGCTAGTTGGAATTGTACCAAATACATAAATAGCTATTTGGTACAATGTTGTAAGTGCTATAAGAGAGCAAGAGAATTTGACAAGAGTTAATTTAATCATTTCCAGGTGATATGTATGAATCTATTAATCTCTGCCTCTGTCTTCACATGGCCCTCTTCCCTCTGTGTCTATTAACCAATCATCAAATCTGTATTCATCATGTAGCATGTACAACGAACTAGGAATGTGATTAGAAAATTCAAGAGGACTACCCTTGAGAAGTTTACAATCTATTTAAGTAGCTGAGATGCACAAATAAGAAATTTGTTTTAGAAGCTCAGGACACTTTAGCGCTGAGTGTAATGTACACATTTATATATTAGAAAGACTCTTTAAAAACAGAAAGCTCACTGTGAACCAGCTTTAAGTATCTGGCCTTTGAATGGGCTTCAAGGAAGAGGTAGAATTTGACCTTAATGTATTTATTATTACCATTTTTTTTTGTACTATAAAGATTGTCATATTCCATTACACCTATATTTTTTAACGTTCATTGGAAAAACTGCATAAGTCGATTTTTTTCCAATTAACCATGAACTCCAACTGGCTTATGAACCAATGGGACAAAATCGCATTTTAATATCAATAGGTCCCTAAAAAGTCATTGAGTGGTTTATTCTTCAGTTTCTTTGTGTATCTTTGTTTTGACAGTTCTGATGTTTCACCTATTAACTCAATAAGCATTTCAAAATTAACCAGACTTTGCCAATCTTGGCTATATCCTGGGATCATGTAAGACTCAAATTCTGTCTCTTTCACAATTCTCTTACTTAATTCTCACCCAAGTCAAAGTTCTCCTCCAAACTCCACAACTTTTACTATATATATCGCTTAAAAACTTTTAGTTTTTTTCTTAATCTATAATTTGCATACGCCACTATATTATTTGTGAATAAATACCCTTTTTTTTTTCCTTATCTATATTGGAAGCCCAAGACAATAGAGGGCATGATTTTTGCCTAAATACAGTGTTTTGCCATAGAGGCACTTAATAAATAGTCACAGTTTTAATCTGATTGGAATGGAAAGGCCCACACATGTTACCAATGTACTAGTTAGTGAGTAGGTATTGACAGCTACAATGTGTTATTTCTGAGGCTTTACTCATATGATCCTCAACATCTAGTAGAAAAAATAAATAAACTAACAAAAAGAATGAAAAGTACAACATCTAACAGTAGCTGGATATCGAGTACTCATAGTCTGCTCCCAATATTCCACTAATTAGCCATGCCATTTTGGATTAAGGCGCCAACGTATTCAGTCTTCTATTTCTCCATATGTGCCCCAAGAGTGAGACTGCAGTGCTGCTCAAGATTCATTCTCTAAGACTTTTAAATATCAAGAGTCAACCAAGAACACAGAAAAGAGGAAATGTATATCTATTTTGTTTAGACTGTGTAATAGCACTAGGAGTGAGGAGGAGAAAGGGGCAGAGTATTCTTTAGTGTAGTTGTTCCAAACTTTTTAGTTTTTGTTTCATGTCCCCAGTAAATAGTCCATTTTACAGTACAACTTCCATTCATTCTTTCTCTTTTTTTTTTTTTTATCAACAGAAAGAAAAGTTTCACCAAACTATTCGACTTTACCAAATGTCATGCAGTCTTACAGTTTTCCATTCTGTTCTATTCCATTCCATTTAAATCTATTTCATTGAAAAATTGCAAGTTTGCTGACCAATCAAACTGGTTCTGTCACCCCCTCTGGATATAGGAATTCAATCACATTAGTAACCTATTCTAAGGATTGTTTCCTCATTTGCTGTTGTTGTTAAGTACCCTCAAGTCGGTTCCAACTCAAAGGGACACAATGTACCAAAAAATGAAACACTGCCCGGTCCTGCACCACACTTGCAATCATTGTTATGCTTGAACCCATTGTTGGAGCCACTGTGTCAGTCCATTTCGCTGAGGGTCTTCCTCTTTTTCGCCAACCCTATACTTTACTAAGCATGATGTCCTTCTCCAGGGACTGATCCCTCCTGATAACATGTCCAAAGTATGTAAGATGTAGTCTCGCCAGCCTTCCTTCTAAGGAGCATTCTGGTTATACTTCTTCCAAGACAGACCTGTTCATTCTTTTGGCAGTCCAGGGTATATTGAATATTCTTTGCCAACACCACAATTTAAAGCCATCAATTCTTTGGTCTTCCTCATTCATTGTCCAGCTTTTGCACGCATACGATGTGATTGAAAATATCATGGCTTGGGTCAGGCCCATCTTAGTCTTCAAGGTGACATCTTTGCTTTTCAATGCTTTAAAGAGGTCTTTCGCAGCAGATTTGCCCAATTCAATGCATCTTTTGGTTTCTTGACTGCTGCTTCCACGGGTGTTGATTGTGGGTTCAAGTAAAACAAATCTTTGACAACTTCAATCTTTTCTCTGTTCATCATAATGTTGCTTATTGGTCCAGTTATGAGGGTTTTTGTTTTCTTTATATTGAGGTGTAATCCACACTGAAGGGTGTGGTTTTTGATCTTCATCAGTAAGGGCTTTGAGTCCTCTTCACTTTCAGTAAGCAAGGTTGTATCATCTGCATAACGCAGGGTGTTAATGAGTTTTCCTCCAGTCCCGATGCCCCATTCTTCTTCATATAGTCCAGCTTCTCGGATTATTTGCTCAGCACACAGATTGAATAGGTATGGTGAAAGGATACAACCCTGACGCACACCTTTCCTGACTTTAAACCACAAAGTATCCCCTTGTTCTGTCTGAATAACTGCCTCTTGCTCTATGTACACTTTCCTCCTGGGCACAATTAAGTGTTCTGGAGTTCCCATTCTTCACAATGTTATCCATAGCTTGTTATGATCCACACAGTCGAATGCCTTTGCATAGTCAATAAAACACAGGTAAACATCTTTCTGGTATTCTTTGCTTTTAGTGAAGATCCATCTGACATCAGCAGTGATATCCCTAGTTCCACGTCCTCTTCTGACTCTGGCCTGAAGTTCTGGCAGTTCTCTGTTGATATACTGCTGCAATCACTTTTGACTATCTTCAACAAAATTTTACTTGCATGTGATATTAATGATACCGTTCCATAATTTCCGCATTTGGTTGGATCACCTTTCTTGGGAACAGGCATAAATATGGATCTCTTTCAGTCAGTTGACCAGGTAGCTGTCTTCTAAATTTCTTGGCATAGACGAGTGAGCACTTCCAGCGCTACATGCATTTGTTGAAACATCTCAACGGGTATTTCGTCAATTCCTGGAGCCTTGTTTTTCGCCAATGCCTTCAGTGCAGCTTGGACTTCTTCCTTCAGTACCATTGGTTCCTGATCATATGCTACCTCTTGAAATGGTTGAACAGCATCCAATTCATTTGTAAGATGTGAATAGCAATAGAATCTCCCTCACGGGGTTGGCTTTACTATTAAGTAAGATACTACCACTAGCACGATGCTTGGGACTTGGTTTTCCATATAAAGATATTATTTCCTTAGATAATATTTTGACTATTTTTATCATTATATTACTATTATAAATTCTCTTTGGTTGTTGTTTTTGAGTGTGACTGAGTCATTGAGTGACCCATGTGACAGAACAGAACTTCGCCATAGGGTTTTCTTAGATGCAGTCTTTATGGAAACAGATCTTTCTCCCATGCGGCTGGGTGAGTTCAAACTACCAATCTTTCTGTCAGCAGCCAGTCACTTAACTGTTTTCAATACCATAGCACCTTATAAATTCCCCTTTAGGTATTCAGAAAGTGCTAATTTATATATTAAAATTCTCCTATATATGTCATAGATTGTTAAGTTAGGTATACTTCTAACTTTTTTTTAATTGCTAGGGGGAGAAAAACACGTAATGAATACAAGTAGTTCATACTTTTCCTAGGCATCAAATACTCAGTATTAATTTCTTGTTGGTTAACTCTGCAGATTTTTTATTTAGTACTTAATCTCCATGGTGATTAAGGGTGGAAAAATGATAACATTGGCATTTCATTTATTTACTGTGAGATGACATATTTGACAGAGTCATTCCTCTAACTTAACCATGATGAAAGTCATCTCATCTTCTATTAGTAAGAGAAATATGAAGACAAGCATCTGGTTTCTCTCACCCCTAATATTTGTACCAGAGAGAAAGATATTAACTAATAGAAACTAAATTATATCTTCTGCTTTTTTTTTTTTTAATTGGCTCTGGTTTTTAAATCCTCACATCACTATTTACATAAACCACTTGTCATCAAGTCCATTCAGCTCATGGTGACCTCATGTATGTCATAGTAGAACGGTGCCCCCATAGGGTTTTCAATAGCCAATTTTTCAGAAGTAGTTCACTAGGCTTTTTTTTTTTTGAGGTAGCTCTGGGTGGAATAGAACCTCCAACATTTCAGTTAGCAGCTAAGTGAGCTAACAATTTGCACCAGCCAGGGACTCCACTATTTATGTAACAGGCTATAATAAAAGTATTGTATTTTTAGTTCCATCCTGTTTAGATTATGCTATTGTTGTTGTGTGCTGTTGAGTTGATTCGGACTTATAGTGACACTATGGGATAGAGTAGAATTGCCCCATAGGGTTTCTTAGGCTGTAATCTTTACAGGAGCAGACTGCGAAGTCTCTTCTCCCGCAGAACCACTGGGTGTGTTCAAATCACTGTTGTTTTGGTTAGCAGCCGAGCGTTTTAACCATTGTACCACCAGGGCCCCTTCTTTAGATTACAGAAGCAGCTAATTCCTTAATGATCAAACCCACCATTAAATGGAATTTTAAACAAAAAAGCATTAGAAAAAAAAAGTATGTGCATGATATCTATCTAAAGAGCCCTGGTGGTGAAGTGGTTAAAGAGCTTGACTAGTAACAGAAAGGTCAGTGGTTCAAACTCACCAGCGGCTCTGAGGGAGAAAACTGTGGCAGTCTGCCTCCATAAATGTACAGGCTTTGAAACTCTATGGGGGCAGTTCTACCCTGTCCTACAGGGTTGCTATGAGTCAGAATCAACTAGATGGCGATGGGATTGTGAGGATGGTGCAGAACCGGGCAGTGTTTCACTCTGTTGTACATGGGATCACTATGAGTGGGAATCAACTTGAGGGCACCTAACAACAACAACTATCTATTTATCTGCCTACCTACCCATCTACCTACCTATCTACCTATCTATGTATCTATCTCATAGGAATAAATATATTCTTATCCCTTCGAGTATCTATGCTCACAGAAAGTTGGACATAATTTGTTTACTATTGCTGCCATGACTTGTCAGGACACAACAGCAGAGAGAAATAATACCAAGTGCTCAGTAGGCGATAAAGTGATGCTGTTCCCCAGGTGGAGTGTATGGTTGTGTTTTAATCACTCAAGAGACAAAATTTTTCTTCAGGCGAAACTAATCTCCTTGCTTTTAACTTTACTCCCTCTGAGCCTCTAACTCTTTCCCTCTCTCGTTTTTTTCTTTTTACTAATTTAAATATGGACCTTCTTTAATCAACACATTTGCCATCGGCATCAACATTTCAAAAGACATCTTCAGAGCACCAAATGAGTGTACCACACTTGTATCATTTCGTTAATTGAACGGTTCTCAAACCACCTCATTATCTGCCCACAGCACTTAGCATTTTCCTACTATGACGTCTTCTCTGTCAACCAAGAAAGCTAGAGACTTCTTTATATAGTTTCCCAAAATACAGGACTGGTCTTTAAACTAAGCTCCATGTTTTCAGTCCACAATGGGAGAAGTGAAAAAAACAAAACAAAACTAATATTTATTGAGTACCTACTATATGCCAGGTTATAAATGGCAGGATATTTAATCCTCAAAACAATCCTATGAATATAGGTATCATTATACCCATCTAAAGAAGAAAGAAAGAGAAGCAAAAAGAGATTCTATCACTTATCAAAAACCACACAATTAAGTTCTTGTGGTGGGAATTCCCAGAATTCATACCATATGCCAATGCATACTACCACTGAAACTAAGGAAATGCCTGCTTGCTCTCTGTTTTTTTTTTTTTTTTTCCTGTCAGACAGCCCTTTGAAAGTCTTTATATTTTCCATTGTCTAGGTTGTTACTGTTGTTAAGTGCCATTGAGTGGATTCCGACTCATAGCGACCCTATGTGACAGAGTAGAACTGTCCCATATGCTTTTGTTGGCTGTAATCTTTACAGAAGCAGATTTCCAGGTCTTTCATCCAGGGAGCTACTGGGAAGGTTTGAACTGCCAACCTTTGGTTTAGCAGCCGAGCACATCATCAAGCCTCCTCATTGCCTAGGTAAGGCTATCATATTATCTCTCTAGAGGGTTCTAAGCCGTGTAAAACCCTTTCCCTGAATTCCATTTCTAGAAAAGATAGGAATAACAGAAGAAGTAGCAATCAGTCTGTAGCTATACTGACTATACTATGGGACAACTGAAGCCAGAAAGCCTGGAGAACGTCTTCCTACTTGTAGAAAAGTTTTATCCTCTCCTCTTGGCAGCTTTTACATATGCAGCTTAAAATCCACATACAGAATAAACTCCTCTATAGAGTTTTGTTCCAGAGAAAGAAGTGGAAATCTGCTACCATAAAGATCTACAGCCTTGGAAACCCAATGGGGCAATTCTACTCTGTCCTATAGGGTCGCTATGAATCTGAATTTACTCAGCAGCAACGGATTTGGGTTTTAGGATTTTGTTATTAACCTAATTTGTATATAACCATGAACTGAAGTCTTCTGCCCCCATGGTGACTTCACACAGTAGAAGCCTTGTCACAGGATCAGCTTCTTACGTGTTGGTCCTATTTGCACCTCTATCCAGCATGCTCCTCTGCCTTTCCATCCTTTCTGGGTTAACCTAGGCTCACTTTCTAGGCCACGCCCCGATGTCATTTCTTCCACAAAGTTTTTTTCAATGCCTCCCCAGCTCCAGTTATCCTTCTTTTGAATTCCCCTAGAAGTTCATAGATGTCTGCAGAAAAGCATTTATCACACTGCATTGTTTATTTCTCACCTATACAGGTAAACTTAACCGTATTTGAGTTTTGACGAACTGCACTTACGACCATCATTTCTTTTTTTTTTTACATCTTATTGTTAGTAATATGTACTACAAACAATGTTGCAGTGCATAAAAAGACCATACAGACGACTCTTACTAATTTTCTGACTAGAAACGCCATCCCCATTCCCAGACAATGAATCCAGATGATCCAGAACCTTCAGCAGGTGGAGTTATTACCACAACTGACAAAATGCTGACGTTGTCCATTTTTTTATGGACCTGTGTATTTTTTTGTATATGTATTTACGTATTGTAGAGGGTCAGCAAAAAAGAGGAAGACCCTCAACTAGATGGACTGACACAGTGGCTGCAACAATACGCTCAAACATAGCAACAATTGCGAGGATGGAGAAGGACCAGGCAGTGTTTCCTTCTGTTGTATGTAGGGTCGCTATGAGTCGGAAGCAACTCGATAGCAGCTAACAACAATGTGTATATATTAAAATATATCTGTAAGTTTATATGAAATGTTTCCAACCCACAAAGACAAATAAAGATCATATTTATAAAGATATTGATTACAAAAGGCAGTAATAATAAACATTTTTTTTAAAAACGAAGTATTCAACTTACTTCAGAACCAACCAATGACAAAGCCATTGGAACGGAAATCTGTCTAAGTTGAGGGATACCTGTACCAGCTTTCCCAACTTCAGCACTACTGATTTGGGGGCCAGGAATTTTTTTTTTTTTTTGGTAGGTCTGTCATGTACACTGTGGGATATTTAACAAGATCCCACTGGGTAACAGTAGCATCCCTCCCTTGTTTGTGGCAACTAAATATGACTCCAAAAATTGTCAAATATCCCCTGGTGGGGAGAGAAAATCGCCCCCAGCTGAGAACCACTGCTTCAGATCCCAGGAACCCAAAGGACTGTGACTGTGCTTTTTCTCATCCTATACAGCCTGGGAGTATCAGGCCCATAGCAAGCAGTCTCCTTCTTCAATAATAACACGCTGTATCATATAATGCACTGGATTCACTCCTTCATTCAAAAGTGAAACAAAAGTAATGCTAAATTACACTCCAGATTCATAGAAAGTGAGACCGAAAGTCTTTCAATTTCAGAGTGAAAATATTTCTCTATATTTAAGAAATGAAAAAATTTTATATATAATACCACTAAAAAAACCCACTGTTGTTGAGTCAATTCTGATTCATAGCGACCCTACAGGACAGAAAAGAACTACCCCTTAGGGTTTCCAAGATTGTGGTTTTTATGGAAGCAGACTACCACATCTTTCTCCCACAAAGTGGTTGGTGGGTTTGCACCACCGACCTTTTGGTTAGTTAGCAGCCAAGCACTTAACCACTGCACCACCAGGGCTCCTGTGTGTACAATACATATAATTATATAGGGGATATGGAGCTCTGGCGGCACAGTGGTTAAGAGCCACAGCTGCTAACCAAAAGCTTGGTGGTTCAAATCCACCAGCTGCTCCTTGGAAATCCTATGGGCCAGTTCTACTCTGTTCTATAGGGTCGCTATGAGTCGGAATTGACTCCATGGCAATAGGTTTGTTTTTTTGTTTTTTATACAGGATATATTGTACATGTATGTATTCATGTATTTAATATGCACACAATATGCTTCATATGGATACACACACACTGAACTTCACTAGGAAACTGCATTCAGAAAAAATGGATAAAAGTAATCCATTATCTCTAAATACATCATAACGAAAACATTTTGTTCACTAAAAAATGCAGTGAATCTCCAGCTTTTTTTCCTCAAAAACCCATTCATGAAAAAAAAAAGTGATGCTTATTGTGAAATGTCAAGATCAGAGACAGTTGATTAAATAAACAAGTACAGACAGTATGATAATACTTTTTTTCCTGATAAGATATTCATTTCTTCCCAATTTACCACAGAACAGTTTAAAGCCAGGTCAGGCTTATTTCTGTAGACTAGTTAACCATTCCTTTGCACTGAAAACTAGAACCGCTGGGATCTCAATACCAAATTCGGATGAAAGGCATTTTTTCACCGCAGAAGCGGATTGGCTCTGCGCATCTTCATTTACTTCCTTAGCTGAGGTTTTAATTAAAGTTCTAAAAGTGAGAGAGATTTCTCTTTTTGTGTTTAGGTAGTTTCAAATCCATGAAAATTGGTTACTCTCATTGAGATGTGCAAGTGGTACTAGTGCATGTAGCAAGTCAATGTCATTTTTGCAAAGAAGACATCAAAAAACAAGAGAAGCCCCTCCTAAGCAGTCAGAAAGTCACCCAGAACCAATAAGGCAAAATCTCTCACAAATTGCCAAATCAGTTGCCCTCCAGTATAGCGACCCATATGAGTCAGAGTAGAACTGTGTACCATAGAGTTTTCAGTGGCTGATTTTTCAGAAGTAGATCACTAGGCACCTCAGGGCGGACTGAGCCTCTAGCTTTTTGGTTAGCAGTCCAGCGCATTAAACATTTGCACCACTCAGCTCCTCTTTACAAATTGTGTTGTTCTTTTTCGGTGCTGTGGAGTTGATTCCAAGCCATAGTGATCCTGTGTGACAGAGTAGAACCCCCATAGGGTTTTCATGGCTGTATTCTTTACAGAAGCAGACAGCCAGGTCTTTCTCCCAGGGAGCCATTGGGTAGGTTCCAACCACCAACCTTTCAGTTAGCAGCCGAGTGCTTAACCACTGTACCACTGGGGCTCCCTTTACAAATTGTAGAGGAC
Source organism: Dugong dugon (assembly GCA_030035585.1). Lineage (NCBI taxonomy): Eukaryota > Metazoa > Chordata > Mammalia > Sirenia > Dugongidae > Dugong > Dugong dugon. The sequence goes on from CM057467.1 coordinate 112,328,017, forward strand.
CGTAATTTCAGTGGTCACTGTTCGTTGGGTGCCTTTTGTCTGTCTGGTTTTAGATACCTTAATTATAATTTTCATTATAATACTATGAGATAGGAGTTAGTCTTGCCCCTGTAAAGAGGAGGGAATTGAATACCAGGACAGCAAATAAATTGTGTGATGTCATATAATTTCTCAGGGGGAGAAGCAGAATTCATCTCTTGATTCTTCTCTGCTACAAGCATCTCTAGGTTCCTTTCGTACCTCCTCGGAATAGCAGACACATTTAGATTCAAACCGGCCACCGGGGATATATCCAAACCTCCTCACTCTCTGACCCTTCCCCCAGGCCCATGCCCCCAAAAAACATACAGAAAGGAAAGTTAAAGTAACTGAAAAGCAAAGTAGTATGCATTTGTAGTGCAGTTCAATTTAGATGGGCCACGGGTCTGCACACCTGAGATAAGACACAAACAGACTACAGCCCTTTGGTCTCCTAATTGGTACCAATGGGTCTCCTTTTCTTCTGATTCCAAAGTTTAAAGAAATTCCTTGGCTCCAGTCAGTTACCTTAATTTAAAAGAGCTTTGCATCATGGCTTACACAGATTTGCATGTCTACAATGCATTGACCATCAGGTTATTTTCTGCTACTCCTGCAGCATTTTGTGATGTGACACAACGAAGACTGGATACTCATCTAGGATGCTAGTTTTTAGATGCACCTTGGAATGTCCCCTTTGGAAGTCAGTGTTAGGAGGCTTGTTTGGAGCCTGAACCCTGCTTCTAACCAGTTACATGGATTTAGCTTCCCTGAGCTTCAATGAATCATTTATACTTATAGTCTACCTACTATCTCTCTATAAATGGAGCACTGGTGGCACAGTGGTTAAGCGCTCAGCTGCTAATGGAGAGGCTGGTGGGTGAACCACCAGCTACTCTGCAGGAGAAAGACATGGCAATCTGTTTCCAAAAAGATTATAGTCTAGGAAATCCTATTGAGCAGTTCCACTCTGTCCTGTGGGGTCGCTATGAGTCAGAATCAACTCAACAGCAATGGGTTTGGTCTTCGTTTACCTCTCTATATAAAGGAGCCCTGGTGGCACAATAGTTAAGTGCTCAGCTGTTAAATGAAAGGTTGGTGGTTCAAACCCACCCAGAGGCTCCATGGGAGAAAAGACTGGGCGATGTGCTCCTGGAAAGATCACAGGCTAGAAAACCTTATTGTGCAGTTCTGCTTTGTGACGTGGGGTCGCTATGAGTCAAAACGGACTCAATGACATCCAGCGACAACAATCTCTGCATATATCCACATCTACATCTGTTTTCACTACCCGTCTGTCCGGTTGTCATACTGTGGTGGTTTGTACATTGTTGTGCTGCTGGAAGCTATGTCAATGGTATTTCAAATACACGCAAGGTGACTCATGGTGGACAGGTTGCAGTGGAACTTCCAGACTTAGACTAGGGAAAGAGGCCTGAGGATCTAGTTCTGAAAATTAGTGAAAGAAGATGTTATGGATCTCTACAGAATATTGGCTGATATAGTCCTGGAAGATGAGCCCCCTAGGTTAACAGGCACTACACAATAGCCACAACAATGAACTCAAACATGGGGAAGATGGCACAGGAATGGGCAATGTTTTGTTTTCTAATATATAAGGTTGCCATGAGTCAGAGCTGCCTGGACATTAACTAATAACAACATATTTATTTACCTATGTATCTATACATATAAATCTATTTCATGGACTTAGAACACTCAAATTAGATTATATGGGTGAAAACACTGTGTGAGTCATAAAGTATGTTTCACATTTAGCAATGGTGGCCTTATTGCTGACTGAGTCCAGGCTGATCAGCTCAGATAGTGGTGTACACACAACCATACACACACACACACACACACACACACACACACACACACACACACACACACACACACACACACACACACACACACACACAGAATGTCCCAAGGAACAGAGAGTTCTCAAGACAAATGGATCTTATACACACTTGAGAGTTCCAAGTCAGCAAATACAGACTCCATTTTATCTTGATAAGAGTGTAAAAAGGTCAAGTATTGATTTAGGTTTCCAAAAGAATATATATATATAAAAAAAGAAGCCCTTTCTGAAGATATTTATGGCATTTTGCTTTCATTCAGGGTTTCTGTACAAAGCAGAGATGGTTTGAAACCCACAGAATGGCAAAGAGAAAATGGTCCAGCTTATAAATGGAGCCTAGGATCGATTTTAGTTGTCCCTACGAAGTTTAATACACAAAATGGAAACTCCCATATATTGCACTAGAAAACGTATGAGAAACGAAAGTAAAGCAAGTTAAGAACCGCAGGTAGTCCATCTATTAAAATATGTAACATGTACCTGTTTATTCACATAAATGATATATTTTACCAAAGCACTTTCATATAGATGGATAATGCCACACACAACATCAATATTTTCTTTTTTGAGAAATAGGAGGCTTTGAATTCATCTTCTCAGAGCTTAATTCCCTTCATGCTACTAAATGATGTGTTTCCAGAGACACGTCACTGATATTGGATGAACTGTTAGAGAAAAAAATTTAGATCAGTAAAAAGCTCACCTAATCTTCATAATATCACCTCACTTGGCATTTATACAGATAATTTTTGTTGCTGTGTGCCATTGAGTTGATTCCGACTCATAGTGACCCTACGTGGTAGCAGTTCCTAAATAACTTTATCATAGTTGCAGAGGCATTTTATGCTTAATTCCAAAGTTATCATCCACCAAGTTTCTCGATCTACAATTTCCCCCTATAGTCAAATATTTCAGGCTACTTCTGGATTAGGAAATTTAATAGGTGGTGTAAAAGATTTTCAGCCTATAGAACATGTTTGACTTTACAATGGAATTATTAGAGACCAGAGAGCATACCAGAACACAATCAGAAATGATCTCCTCATTTGTTTATTCGTTTATCTGTTCATTCATTCCTTTATTTTTTAATGCAGTGTTTTCTGGCAAAATGTCAGGTAACAGTTGGTATACAGAGTTGCTATAGAATTAGACAGATCTTCTTTTGAATCCCAGATATGACTCCTCTTGGCTGAGAGTCCTAAGGTTTGTCACTTAGCCTCTATACATCTCATTTATCCATGAATGAAAATAACAATAGCTACCTCAAACTGTAGGAATTGGCTCAATGGCAACCAATAACAACAATCTAAAAAAGTACCTGTGATGATTAAACAAGAAAATCAATGTAAACGACTTCCTTCTGTTGCCAGACTCTCACTTCTCTTCAATTAGGGTGAAAGTAGTTTGTTGTTGGTAGGACAGGTGATTATTAAACTTAACCCTCAAAATGCACTACAGTCCAATTGCCACACTTTGCTTAGGTTCTAAATCAGACTAGCTGAGGGACCGTGTGTGAGTCATTTAACTTTTCTGTGCCTTAGTTTTCTCAACTGTAAAATGGGGATAATAATGAAACACCTCACTGTGTTGCTTTAAGAATGTCAAGTACCTAACATTATTTGGCACGTGACAGAAAACAATAGGGAGCTACCTATTTTTGTTATTATTACTTCATTATAATGAGTTTATACAACTTTTTCTACTAATAAATCATGCCCTTTCCCCCGCACCTTAATCCTAAAAGTAGATTAGCAAACCGTGAAATGAATTCAATTTCCCTGGGTCTTATTTTTAAGGTAGATAGTGAAAACAACTGTCTGGTGAACCAGTCTAATTCTGAATCTCAGTCTTTTCTGATCTGCCTTGTCCCCTTACAGGTGACTCTTGAGTGCTAATAACCATAAAACCCTAACACCAACCAACCCCACTGCCGTTGAATTGATTCCAACTCAATCCTAAACCATCAGCTAATGCCCAGAACAAATCTTTACCTTTGGGCTTTTCATTCCAACTCCCACTAAAAAGATGACAGAGCTAATGAGATACAATGGTGCTTGTCAGACTTCAGTTAAAATGAAGATTTAAAAGCCGACTTTGATGGAAGGATGAAATGGGAGCACAAGGGCACTGAAGGCCTGAGTAAATGAAGCATGGTGGCACCATAGATTGGGGAATGAACAGAATGGAAAGGCTGAGATGGAGGGCTTGAGCCACTTGTTCATTTTATCACTTCTCTACAGGTAGCCCTGTGAGGAAGAATCAATGATCCATATGACCCAGGTTAATGTAGAATGACATCACAGATCAATATTTTATAACTTTATTGCTATGCTATTCTCTTCCATTTTAAAGTGTGAAATTTCCTAAAAGTTCCCTGATTATGTATGTGTGTATGTGTATGCATGCATAAGGATGCATCTTTTCATTCTCTATTCAACAATATTTATTGAATGCCTACTATGTGCCTTCTAGAAGAAGGATGCAACAGCAAATGCAACAAAGAAAATGGCTTGTCTCTTAGAACTTAACATTCTAGGGGGGAAGACAGACAACTAACAGGCTTGTAAATTCTATTCTATTTAAGATGATAATAAGTGCTTTGGGTAAAAGTAAGCAGGGAAGGAGGGTAGAATGCATGAGAGTGGGGATGTACTTCTACATTGGTGGTTAGGCAAGACTTCCCTGTTAAGATGACATTTGAGCAAAACCCTGAGGCAGTCTGGGTGAGACATAAGGCTGCCCAGGGGAAGAGGGAGACATTTCAAGCAGAAGCAGCAGCACGTGCAAAGGCCCTGAGTAAGGAGCAGGCCTTACACGTTTGAGAAACACTCGAAATTTCCTGAAACCTTATGATAATTCTAGATATAGCGCTGACATATCAAAATAGCAAGGGTGATAAACACTCAATACACTGGTCTATCTGTCCTCCTATTCTGGATAAATTAAATTCACCCAAACATTACTTATAATCCCCTGAAACCTTTTTTTTTTTTTTTTTAAGTATGCAGAGTAATTTATTCAGTTCAATAATGGTTTACCCAAAGAATGTTTAGGCAAAGTGAAGAAAAGCGCAAGTCATCTGCTCTTTGGCTGTGTGATTTTGTGCAGACCGCTGGGCCTCTCTGAACCTCAGTCTTCTCACTCACTGAATGGGAAGAGTGGAATCAGCTGCAGGCATAGCACCAGCCTACTCTAACCTTGGGTTGGGAAGCACTTGATGAAGAATCAAGTGCCACACAAATGCAAGGTATTTTGGTAAAATCTCATTTATACCAAGACAATTTGTCTGTCAAATTCATATATCTGGGAGACAGCTACATCTTTAGAAAGAAGCCAAGAAATGTCCTGGAGTAGACAAATTAGATACTACCTCACTATATACCAAACTCATATTTTACTTCTAGCAAAGCTGCAAAGGCTCTCACCCAGAACCCATTTATTCATACTTTAGGCACAATTCTAATATTCTTGAAATCATAGTTTTCCAGTACATAGGTGGCTGTAAGCATCAAATTAAAAACGGGTAAAATACACCTAGAGATAGGTACAGTGTGGGGGAAGACTCATTAACAACCTGCGAAATGCAGATGACACAACCCAGCTTGCTGAGAGTGAAGAGGACTTGAAGCACTTACTGACAAAGATCAAAGACAACAGCCTTCAGTATGGATTACACCTTAACATTTAAAAAAAAAAAAAAACCTCACAACTGGACCAATAAGCAACGTCATAATAAATGGAGAAAAGATTGAAGTTGTTAAGGATTTTGTTTTACTTGGATCCACAATCAACATCCATAGTAGCAGCAAGAAATCAGACAATGTATTGCATTGGGCAAATCTGCTGCAAAAGACCTCTTTAAAGTGTTAAAGAGCAAAGATGTCACTTTGAGGACTGTCATGGACTGAACTATGTCCCCTCAAAAATGCGTGTATCATTTTGGCTGGGCCATGATTCCCAGTATTGTGTGGTTGTCCTCTGTTTTGTGATTGTAATTTTACGTTAAAGAGGATTAGGGTGAGATTGTGCAACATCCTTACTAAGGTCACACCCAGGCTGTGGCCTGTACCACCTTTTATCCTACAGGAGATGAAAGGGAAGTAAGCAGAGAGCTGGGGACCTCATACCACCAAGAAAGAAGCACTGGGAGCAGAGCATGTAATTTGGACCTGAGGTTCCTGTGCAGAGAAGCTCCTAGTCTGAGGGAAGACTGATGACTGATAACTACGAGGACCTTCCTCCAGAGCTGACAGAGAGAGAAAGCCTTCTCCTGGAGCTGATGCCCTGAATTTGGACTCTTAGCTTACTAGACTGTGAGAAAATAAATTTCTCTTTGTTAAAGCCGTCCACTTGTGGTATGTCTCTCAGAGCAGCACTAGATGACTAAAGCAAGGACTAACGTATGCCTGACCCAAGCCATGGTATTTTCAATCAACTCATATGCATGCAAAAGCTGGGCAATGAATAAGGAAGGCAGAAGAACTGACGCCTTTGAATTGTGGTGTTGGTCAAGAATATTGAATATACCATGGACTGCCAGAAGTATGAACAAATCTGTCTTGGAGGAAGTACAGCCAGAATGCACCTGAGAAATAAGGATGGCAAGACTTAGTTTCACCTACTTTGGACATATTATCAGGAGGGACCAGTCCCTGGAGAAGGACATCATACTTGGTAAAGTAGAGGATCAGTGAAAAAGAAGATCCTCAACAAGATGGATTGACACAGTGGCTGCAACAATGGGCTCAAACATAGCAACAATTGTGATGATGGCGCAGGACTGAGCAGTGTTTCGTTCTGTTGGACATAGGGTCACTATGAGTTGGAACCAACTCGACAGCACCTGACAACACACCTACCACTACTGAATGACTTCAGCTTTGAGATGTCTGACTCTTTTAGCTATGTTGGATTAGTTTGGACCCACTCACACATTTTGGAGAGGCAGACCTAACAATAATAGAGATTTGTTAGCAAATCTCTTTGGTTATCTTCTGGGCATTCAGGTATAAGTCTGTGACTAGGGAAGAAACAAACCGCATTGTGGTGGAAAGATACGGTTTAAAGTAACATAATCCTGGGTTCAAAGTCAAGGTCACTACCAACAAATAGGAACACCTAGAGTAGGTTACTTAATCTCTAAATCTCTATTTTCTGTTCTTGGAACTGGAACTGTTCTTGGAACAGCCCTGGAGGGTTATGGAGAGTATTAGAAAGGAAGTATATGGAGGAATAGTTGGAAGACTGCAGGTCACAGTTTCCTTTACTTCCTTCGTTATTTTTCCTATGGCTCAAGCCTAGGATCTTGACCTCTGCAAACCTGAAGTTCCCAGAACATAACTGTGCCTAGAAAGGAGCAGATATTCATATGTAATTGTGTGAACGAATGAATCAATAAACTTAGAAATCAGCCCATCAATGAATTACTCAAATATAGCCCCAGAATCCTTAAAAATCAGGGAAGAAGATACAATGCTCTTTTATTATATCTTCTCTTATCAAATACTAAACGATGTAGTATTCAGGACTACAGATGTAGAATCTTTCTTATCTTTATAAGCGTAAATCTTAATTTAGTAGGCACAAAGGTGGTGTGAAATATGTTCTGAGGTATTCTGGCACAAGGCAGGATGTGTTTGCTTTAGATCAGTGCTTGAGCTTCAGCCATAGTTATCCATTCTCTTTTAACGGGAGGAATTCCCTTATGTCTTCAGGAGACAGATGCATCAAGGCATCGGGTGCTTCTGCCAATCATGTTCTGCCAAAGCCCTGATGTTTTATTTCATTAGTGCAGGCACTTTCCATTAATTTGGATACTGTTTAAGAGCGTTAGTTCCAAAGGACATTGTTTTTTGGCTCGTCTTTTGAAGGGCTATTTAATATATTACTGCAATAAGTTGACTTCTTGCCAAGAAAGAAGCAGTAGCCACCCAATTCTAATCAGTTTCTGACAATATGGTATGTTTATTGTGCTCTACCTGGAATGGACAGAAGCAAACCAGAAGAGAAGACTAAACAAAACATACTTAATGTGTTTTCTTTCTTTCTGTCTTTCTTTCATAAAAATAAGAGCATAAGAAGATTTAGTGACTATTTACTATACACCAAGTGTACCAGACACTGTTGATGCCTAAAAATATATAACATGTATTCTTATTCCCATCCTGAGGTTCTAAGTTAGACACCAGTATTATTTAGGTGTCTAACTTCCTCCATAAGGAGCCCTGGTGGACTAACAATTAAGGGCTCAGCTGCTAACTGCAAGGTCAGAGCTTCTAACCCACCAATGGCTCTGTGAGAGAAAAGACCTGGTGATCTGCTCCAGTAAAGATTGTTGTTGTTGTTGCCGTGTGCCATGGAGTTGGTTCCAATTCATAGTCAGCTCTCTATGACAGATAAGAAGTTCCCCATAGAGTTTCCTAGGCAATAATCTTTAAGGGAGCAGATCTCCAGGTCTTTCTCCCTCATAGCCGCTGGTGGGTTCGAAGTATGGACCAGCAGACCAGATTAGCACTTAACCACTGAGCTACCAGGGCTTCCCGTAAAGATTATAGCCTAGAAAACCCTATGCAGTAGTTTTACTCTGTCATATACAGTAGCTATGAGTCAGAATAGACTTGGCGGCACACAACAACAACCACCACCTCCTCCTCCATGAGGTCATGTGCTTCTAGGAAGGCAGATTCTAGGTGCATCTCCAAAGAATGCGTCCTGATACATGTGTGACAATCATGGTTGGCTCATTTCCTTGGAGGGTGATTGGTTTGGGCATTACAACTCTAGACAATGAAATATAAAAGGAGCCATAGTGGGGTTCCTGACGAAGTTTTCCTTACTTGTAAAAGTCATAAGGAAGAGACAGACCCTGTTGTTCTGGCCTATGTCACATCTGGATACAAAGTCTGCAATGGCCATATCTCTAGGGACCATAGGGGAAGTCTACCTAAAGACAAAGCTGATAAGCAGAGAAGGGAGAGGAAAATAATGCAAAGACGTTTGTCTTTGATGATGCTGTTGACCCAGTGAGATACACCTGAAGCACTCTCCCCCTGAAATTCTATGTGAAAATCAACTCCTTACTTTTTAAAAGCCAGTAGAGATAACTACAGCTAAAGGCTACACTAGGCCCTGGGTGGAACACCCACAGAGCGTATGGTTCTGTAATAGAATTAGCACCTCAACCATCGGGAATTACCAAGCTGCTCCCTACAGTTAACAATTACAGAAATGTGCTTATCTCTTAAGAACAGCAAAACTGAGCATTTTGGTTTGTTTGCATCATGCTTCATAGTATCTAGATGAATCTTTCATCCCCATATACAATTACAGTAGGGGAGACCCTCTATCATGATGCACCCAACTCTGTAGGCCTCAAGTTTGAATTTGGACCCAATCTAAATGATCATTTATTTGTATGAATTTCTCTCAGCAATCGCTGGGATTTTTGGAAATAAAAAACCCACTTCAAAGACATTTTCTCCTTAAAGTCCCAAATTTTTCCAACTAATGTTGGTTTCTCCATTTTCTAAATATATATTTGGAGAGTGGTAATGATTTGAACTACCAATTGCACTAATATGTATATGTATATTGCACTAATGGATATATATATAATGTATACATACATGTGTATACATAATTTATTTAACATATGCTATTCTTTTTTTTTTTTTTTTTTTTTTTTATCAATTGTAATGTAAAATCCCTAGAAGCAATTCCTGGAGCTCTAGTGGTGCAGTTGTTAAAAGTGTTTGGCTACTAACCAAAAGGTCGGCAGTTCAAAATCCACTAGCCACTCCTTGGAAACCCTATGGGGCAGTTCTAGTCAGTACAAAAGGGTTGCTATGAGTAGGAATCAACTCGACAGCAATGGGTTTGGTAGAAGCAATGTCTATATGCTCACTGTATTATTTACAAGCCCTAGCAAAAAAGCTACTTACAGAGAAAACATTCAATCACATTTGGTGACCAGTTAACTTATAGGGCAGATAGAGGATATAGCAAAAATCCTAATACTTTCTTCATGCTACAACGAGTGTTTAAACTTCTCCTTTATTAAGCCGACAATCACCTTTGACTATAACCTACATCTGTTCTGAATAGGAAGAGTGGGCAACTCTGGATACTTTACTCTTTACTTAAAACCATTCTTGCACTTCTCACACTTAAGCGGATGAAGCAGAAAGCAGGAAGAAATAGCTCACTTACTGAAGCTGAACTTCTCTATGTCAACACACCAATACATCTACAAACCACACATCATACATCACCATAAGAAATAAAGGATTTATTATTACTAAGTTACATGATGGAGACAATGGTGATGGCAAGTTGCTCTACTGTATAAGTTGTTTAGTATGTGCCAGGCACTGTTACATCCATTAACTTCTTCAATGCTCACAATGACCCTCCCAGTTTCATCCTATTATTGTCCCAATTTTGCAAATGAGGTAGCCAAGATACAGTAACAAAAGAAAATTGCCATTGAGTCGATTCTGATTCATAGCGACCTTATGGGACAGGATAGAATTGTCCCATAGGGTTTCCAAGGAGCAGCTGGTGGATATGAACTGCTGAGTCAGCAGTCTATCTCTTAACCACTGTGCCACCAGGGCTCTAACACATAGTCTAAGTGTGGTGACTTTCCCAAGGTCTCACAACTTACAAGTGATGGAGTCAGCATTGAAGGAAACAGGTCGGATCAGAGCCTACACTCTAAACATACCCATCCCCCCACAAGAACGACATCTGTTCTCCAGAGAGGTAAGAACATGAGGCCCCCACACTTGGGATAGCTGTACAAGGAACTTTCCTGAGGAAAGACAGAGACCAGAATCAGATGCTGTCATTCATGTAACAAAACATCATCTTAATATAATAAATAGGGATAGAAAGCCAACTAATAAGCAAAGTTTGACATTCATTTATCTCCTTTTTCCCCTTCTTCTTCCCACATTCCATTATTTTTAAAATTAATTCTGCGTCTTTCCAAAGATAACTAGAAGGAACTCAAAATACCAACCCACAGTGTACACAAAAGGGTTAACAAAGTATATGAAAGAAACAATTTTTTAAAAATATGTAGCAAATTTGAAAAGAAAAAAAGGAACAGTGAAGGTTATTGGCAAAGAGAATAACTCCAAGTTTACTGTTTGTTTGTTTTTTTCCTCTCCTATAATAAAGTATTCATAAATATTTAGGTTAGGGTTATGTCTTACTGGAAGGGAAGGCCATTTGTTGTGGTTGACACGTTTTCTGTCGGATGAGAAGAGGGCAGCATAGAGCATTCTTCAGTAGGGCAGCAAATATGTGAGAATTTACTGGAAGACTATAAAAACCACTTTCATCTTGCCTACTGACATGCATGACTATAAATCTGGTTGATAAAAAAATGAGTCGCACGTGTTATGAGATATGGGAAGGGCATGATACAAATAGTCAGGTTCAATCATGAGAAACATATCATGAAAATAGACCATTGCCACACAGCACTAGAAACAAAAATTGAATGCAGTGAGGAAGCTGACCAAATCGTCCTTTTTGGCCACGGCTTAAAATCTCCAGCATATACTCAATGGATTCAGCTTTCCTTCCCTGAAAAACCAAGACAAAGCAAAACAAAACAAAAATTAAGCTATGCAGTATCTTCAGCTCCCAGAATATCGACGTACTGAGATACTGATGTACTGTCTGGACCTAATTCCTAAAGTAGTAACTACAGCATTAGTATCAGACTTCGAGGAAAAATACAGTAGTGATTTGTGCAAGACTGTCAATCTTACACTGCAGTGAGGGACAGGAATTTTTAACAATTGACTGAGTTGCCTATAAAAATGAAGATAAAATAGGCTACTTTAAGGGTTAAATAAGTTAATAACTCATGGCAGAAACTGCTCATTGTCTTCCCATATTCATTCTCCTGTTATTCTGTTTAGTACCTCCTACATAGGCTGTACTGTTGCTCACCCTCAGGGGCAATGTTGCATTCTATGGGGATATAGCTGCCAGGGAGCATGCAACATAGTGGCCCCATTTTCTTGTTTTAGCTGAGTCCACGGCTGCACAGCTGGAGACTAGATGTCCCTTCTTCCACTGTGGTTAAGGCTATTTATGTGATTAAGTTCTGGTTGAGGGAATGTGAACACAAGTGATGTGTGCTACTTGCAGGTAACGTTCTTTAAAGGAAGTTGCTTACCCTCCAGAATGATATGTGGACATGGCTTTGAAGAGTCAACACAACACAGATGAAGATCAAACCAAACAGATAGGGAATAATGACGTAGAAGAAACCAGGGTTTCTGGAGGTCATTATGGAAAACTTCCACCTCCCTTCCCAGTCCAACCATCCGGGCTTTGTTATGTGAGAGAGAAATAAATTCTAAAACTTGCTTGATTCATTGTCCTTTCAAGAATCTGTATTGCAGTAGCTTGGTCTGTTTCCTATTTTATACCTGTGCAGGGGATAAGAGCTCCGCTGCTATCAAAAAGGTTTGCAGTTAGAATCCACTAGCTACTCCTTGGAAACCGTATGGGGTAATTCTACACTGTCCTGTAGGGCCGCTATGAGTCAGAATCGACTTGATAGCAACGGGTTTGGTTTGGTTTTGTAAAGAATTTAAAACTGTGGTTGGCACATGGTAAGCTCTCATTAAACGTTAGCTACCAGTTTAATCAGGCTCTCAAGGAAGTTCAAACTGCACCGAAGGCACTGCTGAAAAACAAGCCTCCAGTAATTGATGTTTCAACGAACAGATGCAACTCTGCAAGTGTGCACTTGTCTATGCCAAGAAATTTGGAAGACTTCTCCCTGGCCGGCTGATTGGAAGAGATCCATATATGTGCTTATTCCAAAGAAAGATGATTCAATGGAATGCGGAAATTATTGGACAATATTATTAATATCATATGCAGGTAAAATTTTACTGAAGATGCTTTAAAAACGGTTGCAGCAGAACATCAACAGGGAATTGCCAGAAATTCAAGCCAGATTCAGAAGAGGACATGGAATGAGGGATATCATTGCTGATGTCAGATGGATCTTGGCTGAAAGTAGAGAATACCAGAAAGATGTTTACCTGTGTTTTATTGACTATGCAAAGGCATTCGACCATGCAGATCATAACAAATTATGAATAACGTTGAGAAGAATGGGAATTCCGGAACACTTAACTTTTCATGCAGAAGCTGTACACAGATCAAGAGGCAGTCATTTGAACACAACAAGGGAATACTGTGTAGTTTAAAGTCAGGAAACGTGTGCATAAGGGTTGTAGCCTTTCACCGTACTTATTCAATCTCTATACTTATCAAATAAGCCAAGAAGCTGGACTATATGAAGAAGAGGGCTGCATCAGGATTGGAGAAAGACTCATTAACAACTTGCGAGATGCAGATGACACAACCTTGCTCACTGAAAGTGAAGAGCACTTGAAGCACTTACTGATGAAGATCAAAGACTACAGCCTTCAGTGTGGATTATAACTTAACATAAAGAAAACAAAAATCCTCACAACTGGACCAATAAGCAACATCATGATAAATGGAGAAAATACTGAAGTTGTCAAGGATTTCATTTGACTTGGATCCACAATCAACACCCATAGAAACAGCAGGAAAGAAATCAAACGACATTGCATTGGGCAAATCTACTACAAAAGGCCTTTTTAAAGTATTACGAAGCAAAGATGTCACCTTGAGTACTAAGTTGCCCCTGACCCAAGACATGGTATTTTCAATTGCCTCATATGCACGTGAAAGATGGATAATGAATAAGGAAGACCAAAGAAGAATTGATGCCTTTTAATTAGGGTATTGCCGAAAAATATGGAATACACCATGGGCTGCCAGAAGAATGTACAAATCTGTCTTGGAAGAAGTACAGTCAGAATGCTCATTAGAAGCGAGGATGGCAAGACTTTGTCTCATGTACTTTGGACATGTTATCAGGAGGGACCAGTTGCTGGAGAAGGACATCATGCTTGGTAAAGTAGAGGGTCAGTGAAAAAGAGGAAGACCCTCAATGAGATGGACTGACACAGTGGCTGCAACAATGGGCTCAAACACAGCAACGATTGTGAGGATGGCGTAGGACTGGGCAGTGTTTCGTTCTGTTTTACATGAGGTTGCTATGAATCATAACCAACTCGAAGGCACCTAACAACATCAACTTAATAAGTGAAAGAGGAAGTATTTGAAAACAGCACTGTGTGCTTCCAAAGCCCTTGTTTTTTTCCTTTCTGTGATAGAAAGTTGCCTCCAGTGTGCAGAAACTGAAAAAGCAATTATTTCAATAGTAGCTCATCACTTGCCAACACTTTAAAATCCCTTATCCTTGGAGAAGTTTTTTTTTTTCTCCACATTCTCCAATTTTTAAAGCTCTTCTCACTTCAAAATTGTTAGTTATATATATATACACATACACATACATGCATATAAATACACACACACATATATGGATATTTTTAAGTTAATTTGGAGAATAATTTTAAATTCTTTGTCACTTGTACTTTTGACTCTCTCATCTTAGTCATTCCATAAAATACAATGCAGTGAGAAAAATAAGGGCCGAAAAAAGAACTACTTGGAGATTCTTCACACTGAATTCACTGACTTTTAAATATAAGGGACTTGCATCCTCTGGACCTTTTTTTTTTTTCCTGCACTGATGAATATATCTAGGTTCTCCTTGAAAAGTCAAGTCTGCAACCATTTGGACGGGGATTCCTGAACTATCATTCTTTCTCTCTTCTCAACGCTTTCCTTGGGCAAAACTGCCAAGAAGAGGAATTTTGTCGTCAGGATAAATTGTGCTGGCTGTTTCAGAGCCGGTTCTTATTCTCCATCCACTCAAGGGGAAGGGGATGGGAGGGGGGGATACTTCTTACACCTTCTTCCAGATATCCAGTTGCCCTGGTCTGCCCACTTCTTCAGAATTTCACAGATTTGAAACATACAGAGATCATCCATTTCTTACATATGGAATGACTAATAGGCTACTTCAGGGAAATAGAGAAAGACAAAGCCCAGCATTGCTTTACAGCATGGAATTAAATGGCTGAAGGCCAGGGTCTCATGCCACACATTTAAAAGAGTAGTCCAAGTGGTTTTTTTTTTTTTTTTGGTTGTTGTACTGATGTATTTGTTGATTTGAAGGCAACTCGGATTTAAATAAAGTCTTCTTTTCTCCTCATCCTCCTCCCATTTCTACCATAATTCATGTTTCTTCCTTGCATTTTCCCATAGCAATTTGTGCAAAATTTCTCAACATTTTTTCCATTGTGCTATAAATATTTGCTTTCCTCCCTTTGCTTCTAATGAGGCTCTGTAGCTCTATCCTTCTTTACCCCGTTGGCGTGATTGATCTCATTAGTTTGCTCTTTTACTTTACCTCGTGTATTTCATGTTCATGTTTTCCAGTGTTATTTTATTATTGTAGCTGTTTAAGTAATTTAAATGTGCTCTGAGAATATACACAACGTTGGGAAACTTATTTTTCAACATCACAGATTTAGACATTAAAAGGGCTTCAAGCTTGTTCTGCTTTCTAAATCCTCCATAGCCTAAATATCCCATTATCTACTTTTGCAACCCATGTCTCAAATTAAAAACCACACTTCAACGGAAGTCACAACCAATGAAGAGCATTGTACTGTTCTCTTTTATAGAGAAAAGATGCAGTAGGTATTGAATATTTCAACAAAACTCAATTCCTAACCACACTAATGGTGTCATTTGGTACTAATGCATTGTCAGGAATTAAAATCTGAACAGTAGAGTTAGGAGCAAGAAAAAAAAAAAACATATCAATAAAATTCAGCTTAGGCAGACAAGTATGTGGTCTGCATTCGATGGAGGGATTATATGCATACATAAATAAATCATTAAAATACACCTGCTGGGAGTCTGCTCAATTCATGGTGATTTAAGTTGCTGCGGGGGCAACGGCAAATCTAAACATAATTTGTTTGTTTGCAGGATGAGAAGGAAATATTTGACAGATTTTAAACATAGACAGTTTGTTTCTGCATTTATAAAATGGCTAATAGGATATTTCAGTAAAAATATGGAGCACATTTTCCAATGTATCTTTGTAAAAAAAAATTAAACTGCTACAGTCAAGTTCTATTCCAACAGTTCTCAAGGGGCTGTCTAAATACTTTGGCAGGTGTATCATGTGTTATGCTGAATAGAGTTTTGTTTGAAATTATATGAAGGGGAAAAGAAGAAACAGATATTTATTGCGTCTTATGCACAGGTATCCCTAAAGCAGTTTTCTTAACCCCATTTAAGGTAAGAAAATGGAATAAGAAAGGGTTCCGTATCTTGCCCAATGGTGTATATATAGTTGGTAAATAGTGGAGACAAGATTCAACACAAGATTGTTTAGACTCTAATACCCATGTTCTTTGCGTTGTTTCACCCTGGATGATAGAGAAGAAAAATTTCTTCATTTTAGGAATTTTGGATCCTAAAGAGCATGAACCACTTCCCTCTGTTCTACAGACACACACACACACACACACACACACACACACACATTTGCTGTCCATTCAACTCTGACTCATGACAATCCCATGTGTGTCAGTGCAGAACTGTGTAGAACTGTAGTTCATAGGGTTTTGGTTGCAATGGCTGACTTTTTGGAAATAGATTGCCTGGCCTATCTTTCAAGGCAACTTTGGGTGGACTGGAACCTCCAGCCTTTCAGTTAGCACCCAGGGACTCCCATATACACACAACACTCTTATTCTCTTCTCCATCAGGGTCCATTTTGAGTTCTGCATTCATACTAAAACTTTCCCTTTTTTGATCTTGAATGACATGTACTGTTTCTATCACACAATTTTGTTCTTAAGATTATATTGTTGTGAGGGGACGGGCTGTCACTAATTATTTCTTGTAATTAGTTTTATGTTCTCAAATAGAATGAAAGAATTCTTAACCTAAGAAACAGTCCAACTTCATTTTTATCTTCAATGGCAAAAATTATATTGGTTCCCCATAGATGTTGAGTTAGCATCTGTTAATCTACTAAGTTATCATAACTGAATTTTTATATATTAGTGATTGGGACTGTATTTCACAAATTAGAGCTGCTTCAATTTAATTAAGTACAAACATATGTTTTAGGAAGTATATTGTGTTTAAATGAGGTGTTTAATGGGACCTTGTGGGGGTCTTTTTGTGTAAAACTAATAATCATACCTTAAATTATAATATTTCCAAGTCTGAATTTTCAAGCATTAAGTTTGCTTTAATTGGGGGTAGACCTGAAAATTGAAAAGAAAGTAGGGAGATGCAGAAATGAAGCTCAGTGAAAATCCTGTTAGGATTGTATATGAGAAAGTGCAATAGATTCCTTGCTATCTCCAGGAACATATTTAACTTTCTGTAATTATTAGCTTTCTGCTTCGTAAACTCCCTACTTCAAAGCTTCATTTCTCTGTTCCTTGTCCTTCTGGAAACGTTATTATGTATGGATAGCAAGTCAACGAGAAGCAGGCAAATTCATTCTTTTATGAGCATGTCAAGGAGCTCACTAGTTAGCAAAAGACCCTGCACCCTTGTTTCATCACCAGTTTTCTATATCATACAGGAATAAGCAAGAATACCTTTCCAGGAATGTGGCAGAGCCTTTTTCCTAAGCTGTCTCCTACCAGATGGTGAGGCTCCTGAAACACGAACTGAGCCTTCCAGTTGAGTGGTGATTGCCAAAGCCTTTAGTACATGCCTTTCTACAATGAGAAACAAATACCATTGACTACTGCAGCCAAAGACACTTCGAAGTGAGGTGCAAGAGGGTCATGGAATCTTGATTATCAGAGACCTTCAATCCAAGAAGACATTAAAAAAATGATGCTTCCTGAATTGAGTACCAAGATAATTGCTTTATGATTCTGAGTTTATATTAGGAAAATGTAACATATGATTTTATAGAGAACAGAGCTCTAAAATTCTTCATGAAATTACACTACTCTAAAGGTATTATAAATTTCAAAGAAGAGGATGTGGAGAAATATTGAAAACATAAATACGTATTCTTTAGGAAAACTCTATGATTTTCAGAGACTGGTAGAATTTGTTAACATTAAATGGTGACATAGGCAGAGACATCCAGAAAAATCATAGGTTAAAATACATAGTTTTAACACATGGCATTTTGGGACCCATCTGGAGAATCTGTTTAGACCTATAGTTGCCAAGACAGGCTGTATATTCTTCAGAATCACTCATGGAGCTTTTGAAAACATGCTCATATGCGGATCCCATCCCTGGAGAATCTATATCAGCAGGTGGGAGTTCTGTATTGATAATTTTAAATCTCCTCAGAATATCCTCATGCACAGCCGGGATTGAGAACCACTGATTGAGAGCCTCTAAGTAGAATCACTGTTGTTTTACCCACTTTTAAAACTCTTTTGAATTCTGGACTTTTCAGCTTTCACCTTCTGAAGAAAGAAGCTGATCTTGGTACGTAAAAACTCTATGTTTTAGACAGAAATCTTAGCTTACAGGCTTCAAATGGGATTATTTTGAATTTATTTAAAATCTACAGCTGATGTTGCTATGTTAGAGAGTTTTCAGTCTCAACCTAGCTGTATTCCTGTTGCTGCAAACGTGGTATTTCTCATAATGAGAGGCAACAGCAATGCTGCCCAGCAATCAAGTCAAAATAAAATGTCTGCTTAGCCTAAAAAACTGTTCCACTACAAAGAATATCTTCAAAGAAAATATCAGGAGGAATAATAACGGTTAATATTTTTTGAGGTCTTACTATGTGCTATACAGTTATACTAGGCGCTTAACATTCTTTTCCACTTAGTGACAACAGAATGAAGCGGGTATTATTGTAGTTCTCCTTATACAGTGACTGTTGTACATATTTACTATTATCCCTATTAATAGTGTGGAAACCAGTATTTAGAAAATTTAAGTAAATAGCTTAAATGACTAGATTCAAGGTCTATCTCACTTCAAAGCTTGCTCTTAAATACCCCACCTTATCACATAACACTAGACTAAAACATACCAATGATTGTGAAGATGGCCCAGGACCAATATGTCCTTTTCTTATACGTAAGTTGCCATGAGTTGGACCTGATTTGACAGCAACTAACAACTACAACCACCTATGGGGCAGTTCTACTCTGTCCTATAGGGTCACTATGAGTTGGAACGGACTCGAGGGCACCTAACAACAACAACAATACCACCTCCAAACAAAACAAAACAAAAAAATCATACCGACAAAATTCCACCTTTTATTTCTGTTACTTAACCTGTTTCATTAACTATTACCTACACGGTAAATAGTAAATGTGTACAGATTGCTGAACAGTGATACATAGTCTTTGTTTTGCAGACTCTGATGGAGGTAAAGTTTCATTCCTGCCCCTCTCTGAGAAAAAAAAACATTCACAAATAGCAAGTTTTACGAACTCAAGCAAGGATTTGAGGCCCTCTTTTTAATTAAGGCAGATCTTGGAATATCTGGCTTACAAATTCCCTTTTAGAACCTGAAATTCTGTATTGGAATCCATGTATACTACAATGAGTACAGGATGAAAGGAGGTTAGATTACCCAAAACATGAAATTGACCCATATGGGAGTCTTCTAGGTTAATCCATGGCTTCTTCAGAAAGAGCAACTCCCGTGCTCCCCTACCTCCCACTCGGGTGTCCAGCTAAGCTGATGGTCCATGACTGCTGGAGGTAATAACCTGACTACATAAATGAAACCTTTATAGAATCCTGTTTCTTTTGTTATGATAGATATAGTTCTCCAATCCAGTTAAGGAAAACACTGCACAGTCATACTCTCTTCTTCTTCTTTTTATAAAGAAGAGAAACACTCTCTTCTATTTTGTTCTTAGAATCTCTACTTTTTCAACCAACCTAAAGGCCCAAATCCTTCTTAAGGTTAGGCAGAGGTGAAGAGAGGAGAAGAAGAGGTCTATTGACTTTTATTTTATTTTCACAGAGTTGCTCCTTGCACAGTTGATTGGAAGCTGGAAACTCAATAAAAGATTTCGGCTACCACCGGGTCTACAGCTACAACTAACAAGATCACTGGCTGTTTATAGGCAGAACGATGTTGAGAGTTATCATGCGTATCACAGTAGTGTATACAAACAAGCCCGCTCTAAATGCCTTTTCTATTTTTCTTTCCTCAACACGGAGGCAAGTGAGAAAAAGCTGAGGATGCAGACATTTAATAAGCACCTACTATATGCCAGGTGCTGTTACAACAGTGCTAAAAACTTAATATATAGCCTTTTAAAAAATCATAAGAGACTTTCATACATTAAAGCATTGGATGCACTTTAGTAATGCCAGGGTAATTGTAACCAATGTTCTCACCCCCAAGCCAACCCAGATAAATACTCTAAGAAAAAGCGACCCACATGCTATTCAAAAGCAAGCCTCCAAGGGCTCCTTTCCTTCCAGAAGACTGTTAACTCTAAGCCCCTCATATATAGAAAGTCTGTTGTTTGCACTGCTTTACCATCTGTTTCCATCTTCTCAACAACCCTGGGTGGTGGGAGAGACAGCAGAGTAGCTGCATTTTACATATCAGAAAAGTGAACTTCAAAGTGATTAAATGACTTTCCCTAAATCAGTGCTAGAATTCTTTTGCCTTCCATGTGGGAGACCCTGTTCAATTCCCAGACAATGCATCTCATGAACAGCCACCACCTGTCTATCTGTGGAGGCTTTTGTGTTGCTATGATGCTGAACAGGTTTCAGTGGAGCTTCCAGACTAAGATGAACTAGTTAGAAAGGCCTGGAGATGCATTTCTGAATATCATCCAATGAAAGCCTTATGGATCGCAATAGTCCAATCTACAACCCATACTGGGTAGCATTTTGTTCCACTGTGCATCAGGATGTCATGAGTTAGGGGGTCTACTCAATGATAGCTAACAAGAACAACAAACCAGAGAACACAAAGATTGGGAATGAAAGTTAAATTTCTTCGCTTACTGTATAGTAGGGAGCCTACCACTCGTCCATCAGTTTGTTGTACTGTGGTAACTGGTGTGTTACTCTGATACTAGAAGCTATGCTACTAGTATTTCAAATACCAGCAGCGTCACCCATGGTGGACAAGTTTCAGTAGGGCTTCCAGACTAAGACATACTAGGAAGAAGGACTTGGTGATTTACTTCTAAAAAAGAATTGGCCAGTGAAAACCTTATGAATAGCAGCAGAACCAGACAATGAATAAGGAAGACTGAATAATTGATGCCTTTGAATTATGGTGTTGGTGAAGAATATTGAATATACCATGGACTGCCAGAAAAATGAACAAATCGGTCTTGGAAGAAGTACAGCCAGACTGCTCCTTAGAAGTGAGTGTGGTGAGACTCTGTCTCATATACTCTGGACATGTTATCAGGAAGGACCAGTCCCTGGAGAAGGACATCATGCTTGGTAAAGTAGAGGGTCAGCGAAAAAGAAGACCCTCAGTGAGATGGATTGACATAGTGGCTGTGACAATGGGCTCAAACACAGTGACAATTGTGGGGATGGGGCAAGACTGGGTAGTGCTTCATTCGATTGTACTTGGAGTCGCTATGAGTTGGAACCGACTCAGCGGCACCTAACAACAACAACATAGTAGGGAGCAGTGACTGCAATAATAGGCTCAAACATAGCAACGATTGTGCTGATGTCGCAGGACTGGGCATTGTTTTGCTCTGTTATACATAAGGTCACTATGAGTTGGAGCCCACTTGACTGCACTTAACAGTAACAATAGTACTCAGAATCTCTTAACCAGCATAAATCGGCAATGGCTAGCATACCACATAACAGGCATTTAATAGTTTGTGCTGAATTGAACAGTATTCAAGACGCTTAAATTCTGGCTTTGGTTGAAACTGCCACGTAATCTTGGGATTTTCTCTGCCTCCTGCAGCTACTATAGCAGTATTTCAGCTCAACTGTAAACCTCTCACTCTGGTATGACACACTCGTTCTTCACTCCCACCACCTCATATGCACATCCCCATTTGTCATGGTGGGTGAGGGAAGATGAAAATTTCACAGATGAAGGACTGTTACATGGTTGACATGTGCTCAGTGGACATCAATGGATTCATTTCATAAACACATCCCAGGCCATATAAGTCATATATCAGCATTTTACTGTATCACATGTTAGAATTTAACAAACTGAGAATGAGCTTCAGTGAGCAGGCCACATGCTTTATCTCCCGCTCATTCCAATATAACCCAATCAGGCTAGCATTTAGTCCTATTCTAAAAGTGTCTATCTGAAGTTCAGTGATATAAAACATCATTAAAAACTTTGATGTCATGGGATTGTTAACCAATGTCATAAAACAATATGTGTCCTGACAGTTTAACGAGAAACTATTTGTTCTGTAAACCTTCATCTAAAGTACAATTAAAAAAAAAAACAACTTTGATATGACACACCAATCCATGTATACAAATTTTAATGGACACTCTCCCAACTGAACAGAAACAAACCACAGATGGACTCTGGAGTTTTAGAACACTGATTGGTTTTCACTGAGTAGAAGTTGCATAAGAAAATGAAACCAACTGTGGAGACTATTTTGAGATTTCCGTGAGAAATGAGCTATTTGATAGCTATTTCATGGTCAATATTTTTCTCCAGTGGCCTTGAAGTTCTACTCAGAAATACACTGGGTTACCATGAGTCTGAATTGACTAAACAGCAACTAGTTTTAGTTTTAGCCTTAAAATAAACCAACCAAGCAACCAAACAAATAAACAAAAACTCTTCCACAAATTGAGGAATATGGTGAATTCAATCTTGTATACTCAAGGAACAAGAGAAAATGAATTATGGGAACATAAAGGACCAAAATTTTCCCTACTACACCCTTGACTGATTCAAAAATTGAAGTCTATGAAAGATAGATAATAGAGTAGCTGTGAGTTCTGACTTCCTAGCTTCTCCTAGAAAATCCGTTCCAAGAATTATCTATCCTTTAAATAAGATCCATAGAAGGCAGTCAAGAGATCTGTGAACTCTCTCAAATAGTTGAAAAATTGTGTGCACATTGGGAACAGAATAAAAGACCCACAAACCAAAATACCAGTCCCATCACTGTCAAGTCTATTCCAACTCATAGCGACCCTACAGGACAGAGTAGAACTGCCTCATAAGGTTTCCAAGGCTGTAATCTTCATGGAAGCAGACTGTCCTTTCTCCCACAGAGCAGCTGGTGGGTTGGAACCACCCATCTTTGGTTAACAGGCAAGCACTTAACCACTGTGTCACTAGGGCTCCTTAAAAGACCCATAGATTTTATCATATTTTGTAAAGAATATAAGTTCTTTACAAGGTGGAAAAAATGCCCCAGGGGCTGTTAAACAATTGTTGTCATTGTCAGGTGCCCTCCAGTTGATTCCGACTCACAGTAACCCCATATGACAGAGTAAAACTGCCCCATAGGATTTTCTAGGCCGTGATCTTTATGGGAGCAGATTATTAGGTCTTTCTCCCATGGAGCAGCTGGGTGATTTAGAACTGCCAACATTTTGGTTAGCAGCTGATTGCTACCAGGGCTCTTTGTTCAACCGTTAGGGCACCAAAAAAATTGAATAAAACAGTTGCTAGTGAGAAATCACAATTTCAATGAAACACCTTCATTTGCTTCAAAATCTCAACCAAAATTCATCTTGGAGCAAGCAAGTTTTATTTTAAAAGCATTAATTAAATTATTCAGATTCCATAAACAGTGTATAAACCTATAATTTGTTCTCTTTTTCTGTCCTACAAAGACACCAAATGCATTACTCTCTCAAAGGGAAAAAAGGATCCTTGAATGATAAAATATATTTTTAAAGGGGTTCAAGTTCAAATTTCTTGACTTGAAATTGGTTATCTTGATATAGTAGCTCCCCTACTCTTAAACATGGATATTACTTGGGGGAATGCACACATTTCCTTTGAATTCACTATTATGCAATTATATCAGAACTGACCAAAGTCTGCAACATTTCCATATGAAACTCCTATTTTATTTTTATCAGTTATTGTGGCCAAATGCAGAGAGATATCAGGAGCTAAAATTTAACAGGAGATAAATTCTCAAATGGAAAATAATGTGAACATTTCTATAACACTTTTTTTTTTTTATACTTTTTAGTTGGGCTATAGTCTTCGTGAAACAGTTAAAACAGTATCTGGATTTCAAAGGACTGTGATTTTGAAATAATATTTTCTTGTAAAAATATTGAGCAAGCAACAATCATATTACATTTAATCCCAACTGTAAGTATATCCTTTTTATAACCAAAATAAGTCATCCTTGTGCAAATGCAAAATATTCCTTCACTACATGCTTTACAACTAAAATATAAACTTGATATCATCTCTTATCTCTGTTTTTAATGACAGTATAATATTGTTATTTCTTTGAACAGAAAAACACTAGAAGTAGAATCCAGAACTTCTAAATTACTAGGCCCTTATGATTTACCCAGGAATATGTATGTATATCTGCATTATGTACACATACACATATATGCATACATACATAAATTTCAAATATTATTAAATCAGTTTTTTTAAATTGAATGAAAAGTGTCAGGAAAGACATGTTTATGTGATAAGAAGATAGAAAAGACTTGACAATTATCAATTTATTTTGATCCAAGACAAATCAATTTGAATTTAGATCTATCTTCCCCAGAAAAATTTATAAATAAAAAATGCCTGAGCTATAAAGAATAGACCTTACTGATTATTTTGAAAAAAAAGACTATTAACTTGACTGATTTTTATTAGTTCCTTCAGTTACACTGATACAATCACATTTCAAAAATGTGTAGACATGTTAAAAAAACCCAAAACAGTTCCATAAATCATAGTTCTATAGAATGAACTTAATACTACTAGTAGACCCAATAAGTCAAACATCATGATACTAAGTTTTTCAAAATAAAAGCTAACTTAATTTAAATTCCATTGTTCTTAGAGCTTTAAATGAAATCCAAACTTTAAATGTTCACTATTAATTTATTTTCTTTCAACGTCGTTTGAGCACCTATTATATGTCAAAAAGGTACACAAAGAAGAAAAAGATTGGCTCTCTACCTGGAAAAAACCTCTGAATTCATGTAGGGAAGACAGTAAACATACACATACGAAATGACGTGGTAAGTGCCACGGTAGAGGAGCTTGTGTGAAGTGCTACAGGGAAATGACAGAGGTAACTATTAACGCAGCAATGGGGAAGATAGAGTCGATTCATCCAAACTATCAGTGTATAGAATTTAATAAATGGAACAAAGAAAATGAACTATCTTGAAGCAATGCCATTTAGCTCAGAATTTTTAACAGTGGCACAAGGTATAAAAGGTATAGAAAATCAGAGAACATATACTCAGTACTACATTCTTCTTTTAATCCCATTACTAGAGACAAGTAACTGAACTGCTTGGATGGGCTCCGAGAAAAGTCCCTTTGCGATGGATGCTAGTCTATTACCCATGCTCCACACTATTTTATCATAAAACATATCTTGTCAGCTAGGTACTATTTGCAGGGGTTCGAAAGACACCACGAATCCCTACATAAATGGAAGAAATGTTAAAAAAAATAAAATAAATAAGTAAACACAATTCGGTGACAAATGGCCACCCCACCTGTCATTCACTTGTGGTTATTATAGGCTGAGGCAAAGAAGAATGGAATAACCTATGACTGTGGGAAACAAAAACAAAAATAGATTTTCAGTCAATACTTTTTCTAAAAACCAGTTGATGGCTTTGATGTGGGATGTGGAACTCTTAAACCCAAAATAAATCAAACCCATTGCTGTCGAGTCGATTCTGACCCATAGCGACCCTATAGGATAGAGTAGACCTGCCCCATAGGGCTTCCAAGGAGTGGCTGGTGGATTTGAACTGCTGACTTCTTGGTTAGCAGCAGAGCTCATAACCATTACTCCACCAGGGCTCCATAGAACTCTATTACAGCTTCTTAAGTAATTTCTTTCAGATGGAAATGAGGTGAGAATTCCAATCAGATGTGGAGGCCTATTTTCTCCATGAAGTGGAGAGCAGATTGGCAGTGGCTTTGGGGCCACTGACATGCAATACATGTCACTGAAATCTCTCTAGGCATCTAGGCCTCCAAAGGGAATTCTCTAGGTTCATAAGAAGAGGGTGTGGGCAGCGGTGGGTCGTTTAGTGGTAGAATTCTCCTTTCCTTCCATGCAAGAAACCAGAGTCCTTGGCTAATGCACCTGATGTGCAGCCACCACCTGTGGAGGTTTGCATATTGCTATGATGCTGAACAGGCTTCAGTGGAACTTCCAGACCAAGATGAACTAGGAAGAAAGACCGGGCAATCTACATCTGAAAATCAGCCAATGACAACTCTACGGATCACTAAAGTCCCATCCGAAACCAAGTATGAGGATGGCACAGGAATGGGCAGCATTTCGTTCCCTTTTGCATGGTATCATCATGAGTTGGGGGCTGACTCAAGGCAGCTAACAGCAACCATCAGGAGAGGAAGTGGAGCTGGGGCCAGTAAGCAGGAGAAGGAGAAGAAGAACAAGAAATGATTGTTTCCCTTGTCACAAAGAATGGAATTCCTGTCGGATGCAGCGTGGGTCATTTGGCTGCTCCCCAGATGCATGACTACTTCTGAGAAGTAGCAAGATAGATATCTAGTGTGGGAAGTCAAAAGAGATTTCGGGGGAGGGAAAGATTCCCGTCAAGCCTCTGGCCACACCTAGGGCTTCCCTTTTAATGAGTTAATATAAACATCAAACCAAGAGCTGAATCAATGAATTCACCTACTTAATTTCGTAGTTAATTAGTGGAAGCAAGTCTGAAATGAAGTGCTTCCCCTGCAGAATGGCCACACACACACACACACACACAAGGAAACTATAATATGGAGGACTTCCATAGACACAAGCAGTAGAGAAAAGAAATACATTTGACAAGCATGATAAAAAAGGAGACAGAGAAGGGCAAAAAAAAAAAAAAAAAGTGAAAAAAAGGAAATAAACTGTTCAGAATATCTGAGAGGGGAACAAGAAAAAAGCCATTTCCATTCTCTCTGGCAAAGATAGCCCTGTTATCTGCAAATAGTCCTATAAAATGCCTTGGATTCTTAGAACACTGGAGACCATCTAATCCAAACCCCTCATTTTACAAATAGGGAAGGCCTAGAAAGGGGAGGTAACTTGTTTAGAGTCCCTGGGCCAGAGGGTAGTAGCATCAGCTCTGGAACATCACCTTTGACAATGGTGGTGTTTTGTTGTTTTTCTTGGCTGCCCCCGAGTCAATTCTGATTCATAGCGACCTCATGTAACAGAATACAACTGCCCTATAGGGTTTTCTAGGCTGAAATCTCTTTTTTTTAATTTTTCCCCATACAAAAATTTATACATACATTGTTATGTGACTCTAATTGCTCTCCCCATACTGTGACAGCACACTCCCCCTTTCCACCCCTGATTCCCTATGTCCATTCAACCAGCTCCTAACCCTCTCTGCCTTCCCACTTCACCTCCCGACAGAAGCTGACCGTTCAGTCTCTTGTATCTACTTGAGCTAAGAGGCACATTCCTCACGAGTATCACTTTATGTTCCACAGTCCAGTTCAATCACTGTCTGAAGAGTTGGCCTCAGAAATTGTTTTAGTTCTGGGTTGATAGAGAATCCAGGGGCCATGCCTCCTGGGGTCTTCCAGTCTCAGTCAGACCATTAAGTCTGGTCTTCTTACTAGAATTTGAATTCTACACCCCACCTTTCTCCTGCTCCATCCAGGACTCTCTGTTGTACTCCCTGTCAGGGCGGTCATTGGTAGTAGCCAGGTACCATCTAGTTCTTCTGGTCTCAGGCTGATGAAGTTTCTGGTTTATGTGGCCCTTCCTGTCTCTTGGACTAATACTTCCCTTGTGTCTTTGGTGTTCTTTATTCTCATTTACTCCAGGTGGTTGGGACCAATTGATGCATCTTAGGTGGCCACCTGCATGCTTTTAACACCCCAGACGCCACTCACCAAAGTAGGATGCAGAACATTTTCTTAATAAGCTTTGTTATTCTAGGCTGAAATCTTTACAGGAGCAGATCACCAGGTC
This sequence comes from Dugong dugon, assembly GCA_030035585.1. Taxonomy (NCBI): domain Eukaryota; kingdom Metazoa; phylum Chordata; class Mammalia; order Sirenia; family Dugongidae; genus Dugong; species Dugong dugon. The sequence goes on from CM057467.1 coordinate 112,356,010, forward strand.
TTTTCTTTTGCGGAGCTGCTGGATAGGTTCTAACTGCCAACCTTTTAAACCAAAAACAGCTGAGCGCTTAACTGTTAAGCCACCAGGGCTACTTACAATGGTGTTAGGTGGTGGGAAACAGCCTTTACAAAGATGCTGCTGGGGAATCTAAGATGCTATGGGCCTGCATTTCCCATTTTACTCACAACCACCTGCTCAAGGTTTTCCCCAAAGGCCCTAAATTTTATATCTTATGAGAGTATCCTAGACTATTGAACTGACAGGCATAGACATTTGTGTTTTATATATGTATACATATAGACACATGTATGTATGTATCTATATGTATGTGTATATGTATATATGTATACGTGTATGTATAACTTTACCTTGCCACGTAATGGCATTAGGAAAAAAAAACGTTTAAGTACATCTTTTATCGTAACAATTTTCTTCGAAAAAATAAAATGATATTCTAACCCTACTGAAATGAGAATAAAACAGAGTAAGGGTCCATTTTTTTAACTGTATAAAATTTCATTTCGTGAGAAACGTACTTCATTCTGCTTATTTTTCCCATTCATCATTGCAAACCATTTTGTGGGCTGGCCTTCAGGAACTCCTGCTACATGACAGAATACTACACAAACAGGGCCAGGAAATTTAAAACATTAAGAGCTACAACTTCCTTATGCTCCTGGTGACTTAAAAAGAATGGGAAGTTGGAAAAAGAAAGGCCTTGTACGCACGAGCATGTCCCTTGGGAAGTCCTGGGAAAACCACCCATGGTGTCAGCACCACAGAACAACAAAAGCAGATGGCCCTCTGAAGAAGACAAGCCTGGAGGAGCCCACAGAAGCCTGTCGCCTTGACTAGGGGGGCTCCACAGCCCTGCTAAGCAAATAGCTGCAGGAAACCCAGAGCTCTGTAGTACTGCTCTTCAAATAGCAACTCTCTAAACAGACCTTGTAGGAAACTCAGCAAAATAGAGTTTCTTTTATTTCAAAGATGACACACTGCTAGGTGGGTGCCTCTTGTGGAGAAGGCTGTCTGCCCAAGTAGGGTCTATGAGGCCATCTATTCAGAAAAGTAATTAAAATCTATTCAGAAAAGTAATTAAAATCTAATTAAAAACAAAGTAATACTCGTTTTGCTTTGAAAGATCAGCAGGTGAAAGCTTGTGACCAGAATGTTTTCTTTCAGTCATGAAGGATATATCGAGCATATATTATATGCAAGGCATGGAGGAGAAGACACAAGGATAAGCCCATGGGTTGACCTTAGAGGACCTTCATTGTGTAGGCAAATGGAACGATGGGGAAACCGACTATAGGCAAATAAAACAATAACCAACACAAAGCAAGATATAGGAAATGTAAAACAATATGAAAACAATATATCATAGCCAAGAAATCCTAGGTTTGAGAGAAGAGGAAGAACTAGGATGGAGAAGCTTTCCTAGGAGGGATCTCATCGTCTAGATAAAGGGTTAAGGAACTGAAAAGAGCTGGGAGGGCAGTGGAGTTAGGACAAGGGCTGAAGGACCATGTGTGCTGATGAGAAAGGATCAATGAGGAGCAGAGAAACCAAGCACAGAATTGGGAGATAAACTAAAACAGAGAGTCTGGGACTGACTGTGTAGGACCTGAGTGCCAGGTTACAGGATCTGACATCTATTTTCAAGGGAGGGGAGTGTTAGCAGGGGAGCATCACAAAAGCAGTGCCTTTGCAAGATTAATAACTGTTAATAAAGATGGGCTGGAAAGAGGAGGGCAAATTAGGACATGATTATAATCATGTGGGTCTAATAAGCACTAAAAGCCTGAGTTAAGGTAGGAATGGGGCAGATTCTAGAGAATATATGAAGCAAGAACCTACCCTGTCTTGCCAGCCCCAAGGGACAGGAAGCAGTGGCTCCTGTTATAAAACAGTGAACAACACCAAGCCTCTTCCATTCTCTTTGAAAGGACTTAATCTGAGGAGTAATTGGGTCATATACATAGTAGGAAATAAGGGGACTAATTCTCAGACATCAAATCATGCCCTGAATCCATAATGCGTAGAACATCTCCCCAGCATGAAGTTCTTTCTCCTTGTATCTTGAATAGCAAAGAAAGATAAATGGCACATGTCCTAGAAGGTCCTGTAGGGAAGAAGTCACATGGGAATCCAAGGCACTGAGATAAGCTGGTGGGCATCCAGTGTGTGTGCGTGTGTGTGTGTGCGTGTGCGTGCGCACATGTGCATGTGTGTGTATATGTGAGCGTGTACATGCAACCTAGCAAGTGTGTGCATCTATGGACAGTACAAACACACTGTGTTGTGACTGTGCTCCCTGCAGTTGCAGGGTCTTTCTCACAAGTAAAATAAAGGGTGAGACATTGAAGGAATAAGGACACTGATATGGGGCATAGCCTCCTCTCCGGCCCAATGCCCAGATAAGCAGAGAACAGTAATTTTCTTTAGTAGTTTCTTGGGAAAAGGCAGAAACAACAAAGATCCCAGAGCTATATCTTCTTATGCCTTTCCCAGGTACTTTCCTGGTGGAAAAGAGGAGAGAGGCTTAGAAACAACAGAGGAAAGGACCTAACCTCCTTTTTCTATATATGGAGGAGGGTGTCTTTTGATGGTTACAACTAAGACTAGAAATATGTGCTGCATCCTTACGCAACTAAGCTTGTAGTTATTAGCGCCATCACTTCTTCAGGATGAAAGCCTGCCAACAACTAATTTCAGTACAATTATTGTCAGTTAGTTGCCTAGGGATCACTGGGATACGAAATGTTTTTTCAAATCTTCCCAACTTAAGACAAACAATAGGACCTCCTAAAATACCCTAATGGTTTATTTCTGTGGACATCTAATGCTAGATATTAGGAGCCCTGGTGGCGCAATGGTTAAGTGCTTGGCTGCTAACTGAAAGGTTGGTCGTTCGAACCCATCAGCTGCTCCGTGGGAGAAAAGACCTGGTGATTTGCTCCTGTAAAGATTACAGCCTAGGAAACCTTACAGGTTAGTGTTACCTGTCACCTGGGGTTACTATGAGTTGAAAATCGACTCGATGGCACACAACAACAACTACAATGCTAGATACATTTAAAATAAATGACCCATGAAAAGCTTTATTTTCAAATACCCAGTGTTGTGGCTGCACTGCTGCCCTAGGCTGAATCAGAGGCTGCAAAAACAGTACAACAGATTGTAAAAGCTGAGAAGACCCAGGGAAAGAGGAGGGAGAAAGGGGAAGGTTTTTTAAAAAAAAAAGCATGTGAAGTTAAAGAAAGAATTACGGGTCATTGGTGCTTTGATTTCTTTAAACTTAAAGAAACTAAATTATTATCATTATTTTAATTAAGTAGTCTCATGTGACAGTCGGTGCAGTATAGCAGAAAAAACACTGGGCTGACCAGAAGTTCAAGGTAGAGTTCTAGTATTTACTAACTCTGCACCAGGGCAAGTCACTCAACCTACCTGAGATTCCCTTTCCTCATCTTTAAAACAATGCTTACTTGCTTGTGGATTCAATGTCATGCATTTAGAACAGTGTCTACACATAGTAATGACTCAATAAATGTTAACGTATTATTAGTATGTTTCTTTGTATTGTTATTATTGCAACTGTCATCAGGGTACGTTGACATAAAATAAATGAAATAATCCACTAAAATTCCTACTATATAAGAAGTGGCCAAAAAATGGAAGTCACCTTCACTGTTTTAACTTACCAGGCAAAATCTTCCCCACCAATAGCTTACATAAGCATATACACTTGCTTTAGTTATCAATTCTCAGCATGTTACTACATAAATATGAATTACATGTCTATGTTGCTGTTGTTGTTAGGTGTTATAAAATGGATTTGGACTCATAGGGACCCCAACTGACAGAAAGAAAGTGCATCATAGGGTCTCCTAGACTGTGATCTTTATGGGAGCAGATTGCCAGGTCTTTCTTCCGTGGAGCTGCTGGGTGGGTTCGAACAACCAACCTTTTGGTTAGCAGGAGAGCACTTAGCTGCTTCGCCACCAGGGCTCCTTTTTACATGTCTAAAGTGTTCCCAAAGGAGCCCTGGTGCTGTAGTGGTTAAGAGCTAGGCTGCTAACTGAAAGGTAGGCAGTTTGAACCTACCAATGGCTTCGTGGGAGAAAAGACCTGGCAATCTGCTCCCGTAAAGATTAAAAAAAAAAAAAAAAAAAAAAAAACCTGTTGCCATTGAGTCAATTCCAACTTATAGCAACCCTATCGGACAGAGTAGAACCGCCCTTATAGAGTTTCCAAGGAGTGCCTGTTGGATTTGAACTGCCGACCTTTCATTTATCAGTCATAGCACTTAACCACTACACCACCAGAGTTTCCATCCATAAAGATTACAGCCTAGGAAACCCTCTGGAGCAGTTCTACTCTATCCTATAGGGTGACTCGCAATGAGTTGGAATCAACTTAATGGCACACAACAACAACAACATAAGTGTTCCCAATATGGTACACACAGAGTGAAGGCTAAAAAAGAGATAAATCCCAGTCCTTAAACTTGATGAGCAGTCATGTGCTTTGAACAGAGATTCTTAACAAATATTTGCATTCGAAGCCCAGATAATTTCTCCACCCACTAGCAGTACCTGTCTATGAAGAAGCAAAAGACTATATGACCCATGCCTGGAGAGGTGAAACGGAGAGCTCAGGGACGTAGACTCTGACAGCGCCGAGATCTTTGCAATAACAAATGAGATGAAACCAAAGCTGGATGGAAGCAAACCCATGGCTAGTGCAGGTGACCAGTGGTATGGGTGTTTGGGATGGTCTAAGGACCTCTACCAGTGCAATTTTATCGACTGAAGAGGAGTCTCTTATTCTTGCTTTGACTTCCTCATTTCCAGGAAAGCCTGTGAATTCTCTTTCAAAAACATAGACCTGTTCCTAGAAGATGAGAGGAACAATGTAAAAATATCATGAATGCAGATGAAGTAGCTACCTGATGATTTACAGGAAGAACAAAATTCCTTGGGTCATTATTAAAACTCCAATATTTATATACAACGTGGCATTGCAAGTAAGTACAAGCAAAATTAACCCTTGTAGTAAGTTATCTTGTGAAACATACAGCAACTCTCCCACTCTTCTCCATCAGACCTGGGATAGATATTGAGGTTATACCCCAGCACCCAAATTCTCTTGCCTTAAAAAAACACAAAAACAAGAACAAAAACCATTACCATAGGGTCGATTCCAGCTCACAGCGACCCCACAGGTGAGAGTAAAACTGCCCCATAGAGTTTCCAAGAAGCGGCTAGTGGATTTGAACTGTCGGCTTTTTGGTTAGCAGCCAATCTCTTAACCACTGCACCACCAGGGCTCACAGCCTCTTAATTCCATCTGGGGATCCATTTGACTCTTAATTCCATATTCTTTGTACCCAGTGATTGGTCCATAAGTGGGCATATGACTTAAGCTAGTCCAATCAGCTTAGATCTCCAGATGTTATGTGGGAATGCTGGGACAAAAGAGTAGATCTTTCTTTGGTGAGTAGGTGAGAGAATGCAAAGTTATGGTCCAAGGATGAAAATGGTCCATGGAAGAGGAAAGAGCCGAAAGAATTACAGAGACTATGGAGCAGGAGTCCCAGTGACATTGTGAGCCTCTGGATCAAACCATAACTGAATTCCATATACTGCAGAACTTTTCAATTACATATGCCAGTAAATTCTCTTTACTGCTTAATCTAGTTAGAATTTTTCTCTCTTATATGCAATCTAAGACATCACAACTAATACGGGTCCAGCAGGTCAGTCCTATACGAAAACCCTCATATGGATAGATGAAAATCACCTATCCAGAATGAAGGCAACAAAGTGTATTTTACTTGTTGTTGCTGTTGTTAGGTGTCATTGAGTCAGTTCCAACTCATGGCAACCCTATGTACAACAGAATGAAGGCAACAAAGTGTATTTTACTTGTTGTTGCTGTTGTTAGGTGTCATTGAGTCAGTTCCAACTCATGGCAACCCTATGTACAACAGAATGAAATACTGCCCAATCCCGCGCCATCCTCACAATCTTTGCTATGCTTGAGCCCGCTGTTGCAGCCGCTGTGCCAATTCATCTTGTTAAGGGTCTTCTACTTTTTTGCTGATGCAAATTCTAGAGTTATGCAAAAAATTTCAGGAACTTCAACTTTATTCCAAATTTAGAAACTCCTCTTCTGATGTCATTCTTTCTTTTTAATTAAACAAGCTGCCCTTACTTTTACCTCCTTTCTGACTAAGGTCCCTGTCTAGTGATTATTTCACAATCACTTATAAAATACCTCTTATATTTTTATTCCTGTCAAGTCTTCTCATTAATGTAAATAATAACAAATAATAGCTTGAGTATTGTCCACGTGCCAAGCACTCTGCTAAAAGGTTTAGCTGTATTATCTCAATTATAGCTCACCACACCGTGGTAAGCTACTACATTGATTCCCCTGTTGCTGATGAAAACGCTGAGGTTCAGAGAGGAACAGTAAATTGTCCAAAGCCACAGATCTAAGAAGTGGCAGGGCTCAGGTCAACCCAGCTCCTTTTATATCAACAGCCTTGTAGAATCACTGGGTGTCCTAAATGAGAAAAGACATATGCAACAACCGACCCAGGGTAGGTACTCAGCATAGGAGCTATGAGTGTTACTGACAGGGCTACTACGCATTGGGAGATAGGACAATTTGATTCCAAAATCTCTAGTATATGAATCTGATACAAAGATTTCCTCTGTATGTAACAACCCAAAGTTCCTCTGATGACTTATTTGGATCTCGACAACCTATCCCCTCTTTCAGGTGAGTATCTGGGCATATTTTCAGAGCAACCTCGAGACAGCTTCAATGCTAGCCCTGGGAAGAAGACAGGGAATGTCTGGGTGACAACACCCACTGGCTGCCTGAAACCTCTCAATGATGCTCAAAACTCTGAATATTCCCTCTCTGCAAACACCTAGGAGATGTGCTCTGCCTCATCCCTGGCCGGACTGAAAGGCCCAGAGGGCCCTTACAATGAACAGTAGACAGAGCCATGGGACTGAAGCTTTAATACAGACAGAGCCTCTGTCCCTTCTTGGCTGCAGTGAGCAGCAGCAGGGTTGGACCAGAAGTGATGGCGCTGTGCCGGCAAAGCACTTTGGCACATGCCGGGATATGAAAGACTCTAATGAGACCCATTTCACAATTCACTGGCCATGTGTACTAAGCAGGCAAAGATTTCTTCCTAACATCCCGGCAATATATCCTTTGGCCCAGGTCTGCAACAAAGTCCCCCACCAGCCCACTAAACCAAATCTCTCACTGTCCCTTCACACAGCTTCCCTAGGCAGTAAAATACGCTAAATGAGAGGCAGCCTAGCTTTAAAGAGACAGGAGGCAGTTCTAAGGGCAGATCTCCCTCTGGGTCTGCAGGAACCTCTCAGAGACCTGCAATGCATGCTAATCCTTCCTCCCGGTTAAGAGAGTATGTGCTCCCTCATAGTAAAGTCATTGTTCTTTCTAATTGTCAGAGACTGCTGCTCTGCACTTGCCTGGAGCGATCCAATTAACATAGCACCACAACACCAACCATTATAATATGTTCTGTGTCCTACCAACAAGGGAAAGCCCCAGCCCTGCTTCCATCCACAGCTTCCGTCTAATTAGGTCTTTAATACGTAAACAGACAGGGGAAACAGAAACCCAGATAGAAAGCTATATGTCTGACTCACTTTCTGCCTGAAAGCAACCTCCTGGAGTTGGAATATTTTTTTGTCCTTCATGGGAAAGGGGCTGGGGAAAGTGAGAACAAAAGAAAGTATCAAAGGAGGAGGGGTGGATGCTGAGGGAAGAACAGAGAGAGGCAAAAAAGAATGGGATGAGTCGGGGAGGGGTGGTGGAGGGGTGGGAAGAATGGGGCTGCTGCTCTGGGGAATTGAAAAACATGGAACTTCTGCTCCAAACTATTGCCATGGCAACATTCAAACAATACAGAGAAAGCCTTCATAGTTCCATTCTTGCCTTTCTGAACACCACTGTGTAGATGTTAACTCTTGCAGGATGGCTTTTGACTTTCTGCCTTTTCAGCTGGTAGAAATAAGGATCCCTGGATCCTTCCCCATCATGCGTTTGAATTCATTCACCCACACACATGCTCTGGTCCCTGCCAAGGGGATTCTCTCTAGAGATCAGCTGACTAAGCCCTCAGCCTTCTCTCTTCTCTGCTCTGATCAGAACACTGGGTTCAGAGAACTCTTCTCTCTCTCTCTCCCTTTCCCAAGGTTGTACAAATCAGCACATTCTGAGATCTGGCTCAGATTCAACTGTAAACCATTCAGGAGAGGCATGTCTTTACATTTTCAAATGTCAGGCACCTTTTTTAGAAAAGCCCTACCTTAGTTACTGAGGTTCTCACTACGATTATCAAGACATCAGTTCAAAGAAAACATGTTTATTGTGAGAATGAGTTCTTTAGTACCATGGTTCTTGCAAAACGTAAATAAAAACGATCAGCGCAGCTAACAATAGGATATCTTCCAAAGCATCTCAAATAAATCAATCAACTTGTAGGCAGGACTACATATTCCACAACAGATGAACTTAACAACTAAGGAACTCTATTTGGAAGCATAACAGAAAGTTCTTATCTTTTTCTAATCCATGTAACCTCCCTTCCCTCCCCATCCAGATACCCACCTTGCCAACAAATAAAGAAATATAATCGGGTGGCTAAATTTTCCCCTTGCACAGTGGTACAGTGACTTGGTCAATATTGATGAGATAAATGGGTTCCTCACAAAAGAACACTGTCTCAGCAGTTTGTAGTTTGGCAAGAACCAGGGTCCAAACGCATCACTGGCTCTTCCAAATAAATCTTCCCTGGCACAACTTCCCAGCTCCTGGTGCTTTAACACAAGGGACACAGTAGTCAGGGAGTATTGCTTTCGACCTTCTGGGGCCAAAAAGTTATTGATATGATTAAAAGATAGCTAGCTAGATTTAAAAAGCACTGCAAAACATTAATATAAATGCTTTACTATTTACTAATATTATTATATTGAGAATTCTGGGTGGTGCAAGTAGTTTGTGATGGGCTGTTAACTGAAAGGCTGGCAGTTTGAACCTACCCAGCAGTTCCACGAAAGAAAAGGCCTGGCAATCTGCTTCCACAAAGTTTACAGCCAAGAAAACCCTGTGAAGCAGTTCTACTCTGTAACATATGGGGCCCCATGAGTCGGAAGCTGACTTGCAAGCAGCTAACAACAACAAATACTATTATTAGAGATTAATATTAGTAATCTCTAAACCAGCAAGAAAACATCTAATACTTGAAGAAAAACTAAAAATAAAAAGTTAAGGACTAAAAGAAAAAAAATTCCAATGTTCAACATATTCAAGAAATTTATATTCAAAGATTTTAGAATAACAAATTAAACCATAATTAAATTGAATCTTGTCAGTTAGCACTTTTCTTCACCTAATCTAGTGTCTTCTGTTGCTCTTCGTAAGAGAAAGGAGGGAAGCATCTACTTGAAGCGTAAGGCCTGAGCATCTCCTGAGGGTGTATACTTGGCTTCTGTAAAAGTAAGTGTCTGGATGTTGTTAAAAGGGACTGCAGTTTACTACATTTGTTAATCCAGGAAGATCTTTTTCAAGTTTCCTCTTGGATGAGTCCATGTTTGGGCATTATTCAAGTTTAAAAGTCATAGTTTCTTTCCAATAGTCACTAATAGATCCAACTTCATACAACTGTACAGCTTGTGCAATGCACAACTTCAAGGGACACCTTGATCTTTGTGAATGATGGATGGTCTTTGTAAACAATGCCATTGAGGGTTGCACATTGCAAAACCTGCAGCAAGCCTATCATTGTGGGGGTTAGTTGTCGTTCAGTCAGCTCTGACTCATGGTGGACCTTATGCATAACAGAACAAAATATTGGCTGGCCCTCTGCCATCTTTATGATTAAACAAACAAAAGAAAACCCCCTGCCGTTGAGTTGATTCCAACTCATAGTGAACCTACAGGACAGAAAAGAATTGCCCCATAGGGTTTCCAAGGAGCGGCTGCTGGGTTCAAATTGCCAACCTTTTGGTTAGAAGCCAAACTCTCAACCACCGTGCCACCAGGGCTCCATCTTCATGATTAGCAGCTATTAATTGAAGTGGGAAAATTACCATTAAAATATATTTATCAAACTATTTTAAGAACTGGGATCTTCAAAGGAAGCTATTAGCAATATTTCAAAAAAAAAAAAAAATCACGCATATGTACATCATACAATTGCATAAGGTACTTAAAAACACCTTTGCTTTTGGCTCATGGTAGCAATATTCACCTAATGCATTCCAGTTAATGATGATTGACAGCTAAATATTTTTGATTAGTAAAAATGGAGAAACAAATTACAATTTATTTATTTGGGCAAAGTATTTTTGAAGCATGGATCCCCGAGAAAAAATAATTAAAAGTAACCTTAATAGTGACATGACCGAAAAAATAATGAGTATCTGAACAAAATATTGGTGTGTGGAGGATAAGGAGACTCAGTGGGCTTGGGGGAACTGGGAAAGATTTTCTCATAGGCAGTAACTTACTCTGAGACTTGAAGTATAAGGTGCATATCTCAGGTAAATGGAGCATCTCACAAATTTTGAGTCAAAACTAATCTAGCATTTCTCCAGAGGAGAAAACCATTCTGTACGGCAGGAAGATAAGACAGGGCTTGAGTAGGCTGGCCAGACACTATGGTCAAGCAACGGATTCTGGATTCTATTCTATAAGCTAAACAGAAGAGGATGTTCAGCTTTATTTCTTAGGATGATAATTCTGAAGGAGAATGGATAATGGACTACGCTGAAGAAAACGTGGCATCAGCAGAAAGCCTAGTTAGAAGGATATCTAGGAGAAAAACAGTGGAATCTAGACTGAGGCAGTAACAGGAGAGACAAAAAGTTGAGCTGGAGATAATGAGTAGATGGGATTTGATGGCTGTTGGAACAGAGGGAGGTTAAAGAGATATTGATATCATTTGCAACTGAAAAATACTTAGGTTCCTGGAGGGAAAACAATCAATTACAGTTGAAAATACTAACTCTGACAGGCCTGCAGGCGATCCAGGCAAGTAAGTGGGAACTGGGCAGGCCAAGGAGATTCACGCTGTGGTTTTCTGTACAATAAGGTGTCTGAGGCTTAGGTTCTTAGTGTCATCTCTCAAGGGGAGCATGGCTGACATCATTTAGGAATACGGGAAAGCTGGGAATTGGAAGAGACTCAAAATTGAAGCCCTCAACATTTAAGGAGCAGGGGAAAGATGAATTAAATGAATAAAGGAAGTGATCACAGGGTAGCACCTCAAAACCCTGGAAGTTTCAGGAAGCCAGAAACTATCAACGGTATCAAGTGCCACGCAAGCTCAAACGTGACGAGGACTGCAATCAAGCCTTGGGTGTCCACAATCAAAAACCCATCACATCTGTAGGATATTATAACTAAACACCACGTTTATCAATGGCATTGACCTTATTTCCCACACAATTCTGAAGTTTCAGATTATTTCATAGCATTTGTTAAGCCTTTCTCTTCATTATTTATGTCACATGAGTTAAGACATTTTTCCCTAAATCTTTCTTAGAAGTGTCCTTAATCTCTTACTTAGATTTTACTGAGGACCAACAATCATATGCAAGGTATATGTGGCCTAATCAATTGAAGAACTTTCTTTTCAGGAAACTGGGAGAAGGGAAACTGCAGATATATTAATCCCAATCAAAATATTCAAATTGAGTGCCAGGTTAGACCATAGTGAGTTATCATGCAGTATTTACTTGTAGCCACGTCAACAAGTTTAAGTTTACAAGGAAGTAGTGAGGCCAACTGATTCTGATCTTGGCTTCTAAAGCTAGACAGATGTAGCTTCTACTTTCAGCTCCACTACTTAGCTCCTCTATAACCTCAGACAAATTACTTAGCTTCTTTGTGTTTCAGTTCCCTTTGTGAGAATTAAGGAGAAAAATATACTTTATATTTTCAACATAGTGGCTGGTACATATCAAACACTCAAAAAATGGGAGTTACTATTGTTATTATTATTAGATTATACCTGTAACCTCCATAAGCATTGAAAGCTTTCTTAAGTTTAAGAAAGCTGCCGTCTGCATAAGCCAAAGTTGAAATAAAAGTATATTTTACCTTCCATACGTTTTTCATCATTTTAAGAGTTCATTACAAATCTGATTGACATTGGAAAACATTATCGAAAATAATATTACCAACTTTGACAGCAAAGTTGGTAAAAGATCTTTACTCAGTAAACATACAGTAAAACCTGATGGACCATCGGTTAAATGTTTCCATTTCTGTAGAAAATAACCAAAATTTCAATGAAATAAAGAGAACTAGCTAGCATTTATTGAGTACTGATCATGTGTCAAACAGACATCTTAAGTGTCCCAAAACAATTTAAAAAAAAAAAAAATCCTCCATTTTTACAGTTCAGGAAATTGAGGCTTATCAAGGTTAATTGGCCTACATAGGATCACCCATAACAACGGATAATGAAACAAAGTCAGAATCCAATGTTTATCTATTCCTAAACTCATATTATTTCCCCTATAAACCTTCCAGAAACTTCCTTCACCATTTTACCACACATATCTGCCATTTTAACACTGACTCCCGCTCTCTCCTGGAATAGTATACTGTTCCTCCGCATCTTAATGGTTTCCTGAAATGAGGGAATAGATCTTTTTTAATTCCTAGGAATCCTGAATTCCTAGGTAGTCAGTTATGTACTTAAAGAATCCTAAAATCTTAGTGCTTGAAGTAACCTTAGTTTTTATCTTTATTTATCAGAGGGAAATATGAGACCTAGAGAGTCGAGGTGACTTGCACAAAATGTCACAGTCCATTAATGACAACACCAAGAGTAAGAAAAACAGTGCGTCATCTAACCTTCAGATTGTTGTTGTTTCCAGTATGAGGAAGCCACTCAATGGCGCTTCCTATATACGTAGGCATTTACAAAAATGCATTTACAGAAAATAAAAAATGCATTTACAAGTACTGTTTGCTTGTATACACACATACACAAAAGCAAACAGTACTTGTAAACATATTTTCTATTTTTGTAAATGCAAGTACTGTTTGCTTGTTTGTGTGTGTATATATACGCGCATATATACGGAGCCCTGGCGGTGTAGTGGTTAGAGCTTGTCTGAGCAAGGATGGGGAGACTTCGCCTCACATACTTTGGACATGTTATCAGAAGGAATCAGTCCCTGGAGAAGGACATCATACTTGGTAAAGGAGAGGGTCAGTGAAAAAGAGGAAGACCCTCAAGGAGATGGATTGACACAGTGGCTGCAACAATGGGCTTAAGCATAACAATGACTGTGAGGATGGGGCAGGACCAGGCAGTGTTTTATTCGGTTGTACAAAGGGTCATTATGAGTTGGAATCCAGTCGATGATGGCACCTAACAATAATAACAGCAATATATATATATATACAAGCAAACAGTACTTGTAAATTTTTTTTTTTTTTAGTTTAGCCTCTAGAGATTTCTGAAAGCCAGGCTTCTGTGTGTATATGTGTGCCCACCCACGTGTGTACACACTTGTACGTATATACACAGCTACGTGCATTCACTTGAATCTCTGGAAGGGGTGTCTCTTAAATCAAGTTCCGTTAGTTATTCAACGAATATTTATTGCATGCACACTCTCTGTCAGGCACTCTTCCGTGGTGTGGGAACATGCCAGAGAATGAAATAAAGACCTTGCCCTCATACAAGTACACTGCCTCAGCCAAAGATCTGCCCAAGGAAACTTCAACTACCAAATTTACATTTCTTCAGAGAAATTACTGTGAAGAAAAGAAAGATGCAACCAACTCTTGATCCCCTTAGAGAGTCCTCTGACACAGCATTTACGAATCAGTCTACTATTTTTTCACAGCTGTCTTACAAAATACTTGACAATCTAACGAAAGTTTACATGATCACAAGTATCTCGCCACCATTCACGAAGCATACTTCAGTCTTTACTGAGGGAATGGCATTCTCTGTCTCACTTCTAAATATGTTTGAAAACGATAGGACCTTACCAAAAATGGTCACATCTATTTATATGTAACCCCAACCTTAATCCTATGTCTTCTTTATCTATACCAACATGAATTTAGATTAGCAGCTTCCCCCAAACAGGGACTATCCCTGTTTTGTTTTTTTTCTTTCTTTGCAAACTGCATTACCTAACCTGAAATCAGAGATGCTCGGTTTCATTGTGCATTTACTGAATGCCTGCTCTGCATGACATATGCAATATGATTTCTTCTACACAGCAGCCAGTTCCACGTGGTTATTGCTGCTATTTTACAGATGAACAAACAGGCTGAGAAAGGTTAAGTAACACAGGTAACACAAACGACCCACTGGAAAGCTTAGTATTTGAATTCATTTATGAGGCTCAAAGCCAAGTTTTACCTATTTTCTTGGTCATTTCCAAGAAGCATACAAAAAGTAAAATTTATGAAATCGTGAGAACTTCCAGGAACAATTTCCCTCTCTTAAACTCAGAAAAAACAATCAACATTAGGAGGCTTTTCCAAAATTAATGCAGATTTCAAATTCTTTTCCTAGCTGAAAAGAAATAGCATAAAAATCCAATGGGCAACACCTCAGCCTGTCGCTGTACTATTATCATACAGAGATATGATACAAAGAAGGGCAATAATTACTACAGTAGGTTTCCTTTTCCTTGAAAGGGAAAAGAGGTCCCTGGAAGTCTACCGACAAAACAAACAGAAGAGAGGTCGGCTGCTGCAGAGAATAAAATTAAGAACAAGGAGCGTGTTGTCTTCCTCAGAAAACCACCGGCAAGTTGATGTTGGAAGATTTGCACACGTAAACGATACGGCATATAAATCTACGTTAACTCTCCTTGGTCTCATACACTCAATTGGGAGTTTCAACTATAACAAAGTGAAGATGTTGTTTAACTAGCAGAGAATTCACTCCGACTTGGAGGACTGTGAATCAAAATTGTGAACTTTGGGGCCTTAATATTAGTACTGGAATTTTACACTAATTGAAATTATATAATTATCTGAACATTGGCCTTTATTTTGCACATTCCGGGTCTAGACTACGTAACATGTAGCTAGAATTGTGTATTTAAAATTTAAGAGCTATTCTGCGTACTTTTAGACCAAAAGTAGACACAAAACACAGTAACAGCATTATGCCCATCCTCTAAAATCTCATTAAAGTATTATTTTTGCTGGGATTTACTTTTCCATACTTTCAGGAACAAAGTCCTGATTTACAGTTTCAGGCTTGAAGCAGCACTTCATGTCTAAATAATATATTGCAGCTAATCTGTTCTAACAAGCCCCAAAAGAAAAGCCTGGCAACTACTATAATGTCATTTGCACAGTCTCTAGCTCTCAGTGTAGCCTCTAGAATCCTTAAAGTGCTTGGCCTTCCTGTATTCATTCTCAGGAAGTTAATCCAAATTAATCCAAAAATAACCATAACAAACAGCCATCCTTAGAGGGCCTATTACGCCGAGGACTTTGCATGACATTATTTCTAATTCACAAAACAGTCCAGCAAAGTATGTATTACCATTCTCATCACACAGATGAAAAAATTGAGGGCAGAGAAATGAAAGGTATTGCCCAAAGGTCATGGCTATTAAATCAGAGGAGGAAGTCATTTGAAAAGATAACTTCAAAACTTGTAAATCCCAGCAGCTTTCTGGGCCTGTGGTCCTCACAGAAGCTTAGTATGCAACTACCTACTCACTGCCTACTCACAAATGCTTGCCCTTCCTTCTATGGTTCAGCTTACAACTCACTGGACAATTGCTTTCAAAATATTCACCAACTTCAGCCCTGCAATAAGCTGAAGAGGTAAGTTTCCAGGTCTACGGCTTGCTCAAAACGTAGGTCCAACTCTGACTGTCACACCAAAGAAGTTAAACCCAAGCTGGGCCATGAGTCCCTAGCTATAGGGTTGCTGATGTGATTCACCAGCATAAAAAACGATGACATCCTTAGATGCCCCATTATCTCCAGATCTGAACACATTTAAGTGCAGATGGGTGGAAGGACACATTCCGTCCACAGTGTTAAACAGGTTCTCTCTAAGCTTGTATCTGTGTATTAAACTGGAGGGTAACGGAAAGGTGACCCTGTGAAGAAGGTGAGGATTGCACTCTGAGGTCTGATTAGAACAGCAGTGAAGAAATCTTGATGTCCAAATCAGAAAAAAGAAAGAAAACCTCTCCTGATTGGCATTGCCAAGGTGATTCCAAGTCTGGGCTTCTCACTGCAGCCCAGAGACTGTGCAGTAACAAGCCTCAAAGTTCTTTTTTTATTTTTTTTCTTCCTTTTTTGTCAGTTGTGGTAAGTTGCAGTTGAGCAGGAGCTTACTATAACTTGAGTCCACCTATTACCACAGGTGGTAACTTAACTGCTGTCATGCAAAAGAAAACACACAAACAAAAACTGCAGAGCATTATGTTAACACATGCAAAAGCCTACAGTTAGCTCAGAGGAAAAAAATAAATAAAATCCTGCACGATTCTTTTTGCAGGTTGGTAAATTTATTGCCTGATCTCTGTCCCAACAGGAAACATGTGCCCAGAAAAATAGATTAGAGAAGTGCTCAGCTGTAGGCTAGTTTAGTTAAGGAGTAATGAAAAGGATGGGGATAGATGATGTGAGCGAAAGAACAGACTCAGATGCTTTTAGCTGGGTGTTTCTGGTTTCTATTATCACCTCACTAATATAAATCCAACTCCATGGTTCCTGAATGACTCTCTGGGGACCACTCCTCACAGGATAAATGTGCTCAACACTAGGAAATGATCCAGGAGTCTATTGTCTTACATCTCCTTTGGGATGACATATATACATACATACATACATACATATATATATATACACACATGTATGTATATATATGCCATAGATATATATACACATATGTGTGTGTATATATATATATATATGCCAGAATTGTGAGTGGGTTTTATTACTTTTTATAATACTATTAAATTCAGGGTTATCTAAACTCTGCTATTAAAAATAAAAAATAAGAAAGAAGAAGAAAAAGGAATTAAAAAAAAAAGGAACTATGAAAGGAAATGAATGTTTGATCTGGGAGACCCGTGAAGTCTAGACTCCAAGAGCTTATACAAGCTCTCAGGACCTGTGTACCTTCTTCTGACCCTTCTGGACAAAAGCAACTGTGGGGACAGAAGTTGCCAGGTATGGCTGATTTCTGTCCAGTTCGGATCCAGAACCAAAGTGTGTCTGCTGTTCTGAGGCTTATGTGAGTCACCTGCCTCATTCTGTCTGGTCATTAACCAAAGAGTTATGGCTTCTCTAGGTCTCAGTTTCTTTTATTGGCATGAGATCCCAGAGGAGTCTTTTGGCTCTAAAGTTACATGAGTCTATGATTCAGATAGAAGGCCCCGAGAGGGTATAGAAAGGTGAAGAAAAAGAGTTCTATTAAAAAAAGGCCGGCTCCAGGACCCTGACTGCTATGGGGGAGAGAGGAGATGGGCAAGGGGTGATCCTATAGGCCCTCGGGCTCTCCAGGCATGTTAACTGTCTCTTATATTTTTCTTTATGAGCCTCTTTCTCTCCAAGAAACCTGGCACATGAGAAGCATCGTTGCTCTAACCCCAAACCTTTTCTTTAGCTTCTTTTTCTAACTTATGACAGGACCCTACAGATGTCTGCTTTTTCTCAGCAACCATGTCCTGGTGATGTTGGGAAGGTTTCTGGCAAAACCCAAGCCAACTACACAAGCCATCTACAATCTATGTACAACCTCTCCGTTATCTAAAGAAGTGGTTAGTTAGAAGGGGGTGGGGTTGAAGAAAAGCAGGCCCTCCTTCTCCCCTTCTTAGCAATGGTGAGAACCCAGGAAATCTGAAGTCCACATTTGAGTCTGTGTAGGTAAGCAAGACTGTGGAAAGTGCAGCCATCTCTCTACCAGCTTCGTCCCCCATCCCGGCTTCCCCTCCCACAATCCACCCACCAGCCAGAAGCCATCCTTAATCGGCTTGGTTTGATATCATATTTTTGTGTTAATACATTCTGTTGATCTGCAGTGTCAGATTGGATAATGAAATTTAATTTGGGTCCCTTCGATTTCCAATGGCTAAACATTTGTGCATCTAACTCCTGGGCTGCCCTGTAATATAAAGGCATTCTAGAGTGTCAATCACACAGCTTGGCACCCCACACCGCAGAGGCTTTCTTTGGGAGAGTTTCTTTTTTTTTTTTTTTTTCCTGGTGAACGTTTGCCAAGGAGTCTGCCTAGGATGCAGACACCCTGCATCATTATAGCAAACCAGTTTATCTGTGAGCACAGCCCAATGGAGCAAATGCGTGGGCCACCCTCTTTTTTATTACTGGGCCCCCACTGCCAGGTCTTTAAAAACTACAAAAGGGATAAAGAGACCAAGAATGCCAAATTAATGGACATTTTCAACATCAATAAATAAGAAAATAAGGATCACTCACTGTATTTCAGACTGATCACAGCAACGTCCAGATGGAAATCCAGGTGGTTAAGAACAAGAGAAAACGCATGATCTTGACGCCAAAAAGAAAACAGAAAAGAAAAGAAAAGAAAAAGGACGTTGATGAAGAAAAATCCAGTTGCAATTATCCGTCAATTTTAGTCAACATAGGCACAAATCCAACCATGCCCTGTCGGTTTCTCTCCCCCAATCAATGCCTCTTTCTGCCGCGGTCAACTTTTCTTCTCCGAAATTTCTTTGCAGATGTATTATTAATTTCCTCTCGTCTTGTGGGAAATTCAAAAAGAAAAGCAAACACCACCATATCAGGTCTTTACTTTCCTAAAAAAGCTCCAAACTTTTCATTCCAAAAAAAAAAAAAAATCTCCTTGGCTTACTTTCTCCTTTATGGAGAAAAATGAATACACTTTTTCTTTCTGGATCATCGGTTCTCCATTTCCAATCATCCTTTTAGGGGGAGGGGGCAGCTGTTTTATTATTATTTATTTATGTCAGAACGCACCAACCCCCGCGGGTCTGACACTGGTTTATTTCATTTTTCAATGCTCCCTGTGTGCACATATATTTCAATGCTCCCTGTGTGCACATATACACATTTGTGTTAAGATCCAAGTCTCACAAGAAAAAGCTTCGTTCTTCCTTCTCTCTTGCACAGTTTATCCACTGCGTTCTGTTCCAAGAGAGAGCTGCGTCCCGCATCCTTCATTTTTGCAAGGCACCCAACCGCCACTAACACCGAAAGTCTCCTTTTACATCGTCGATTCTTCCCCCCAGCCCCCAGCTTCGAAGAATTTGGGGGTCAACTCCCCCAACTCGGCACCCTTCCGGCCGGTCCCTTCTCCAAAGATTTGAGTGGATTTCTAATCATAACCCAGTGCGCAATTGGCTTTTTGATTTCAGCCACCGGCCAGCCACCTTCCCCTCTCCCTTCCAAACTCCCGGTTATATCCTGTCTCCTTCCCTCCACCGCCTCTGCAATTTCATAATCTCACGTTAAACAGAGTGCGGGGGGCGGGGGCGGAGGTAGTGGAGGAATATTTCAAGGCTTTGTCAGCTGTCAAAAAGAAGCCCATTCCTCCCCCCGCTACTTTTTTTTTTTTTTTTTTTTAATACTCGGGGTGGCTTTCTCTTCCTCTGTCCCCGCCCCCACCCCCAGCACCCGCTCCAGATCTTCCAGGTGTTGCAGAACTCCGCGATCGGGGCCGGGATCACGCGGGAGACGCGTGACGCGGTCCCTCGCCGGTGGCCCCAGCTAGCCCCTGGGTCCCCTTTTCCTCCATCTGCGGGCAGCGGATCCGGGGGCGATGCGGCGGAAGAACTTCAGACTGGGATTTTATTTAAAATGGGGAGGGGGAAGTGAGAGGTCCGAAGGGGTGTTAGGCAAATTAAAATAATGATAATAACAATGAAAGATAAAAGGAAGAAATTAAAAAAAGAAAGAAAAAGGAAGGAGGGGGTCCCCTAATCGCTGGCTCCTCTCATCCTTCTGGAATGAAACTGCAGCTTTGGTCTCATTTCCAGCTGCGTCGGGTACATTTTGGAGCCACAAGTTGGTTCCTCTTCGCGCAGCCCTTCCAGGCACCGGCGACGAGTCCTCGGCGACAAGACGCGTTCTCGGGAGCGCAGCTGCTCCGCGCGGTGTTTAGCGCCATCGCCCCGGCTCGCGGCTCCCAGCGCGGCAGAAACCCCAGTCCCCTTCCATCCACTTGGGCTTGAACTCTCGTCCTCCCCTTCCCGCTCCTCGCTCCTCTCCCTTTCCCCCAAATAAATAAACGCGCTCCTTTGCCGGCGGCCAGCCACTGCCAGTCTAGCCCTTCTCTCGGCCAATGCCACGTTCCGACGTTCAGGATCCTAGCGCCCCAAAGCTCCTCTCAGACCGCAGTCCCCTTCCCTCCTCGGCCCTCTGCCTTTCCCCTTTTCCTTTCCCTTTCTCTGCTTGTGATCAGTAAAATACAATTACCCAATTACCTCCCATCATCTTAGCACTGATTGGTCAATTGCATTAACACTTGAAGTCTGGGAAGAGGAGATTGGAGCCTCTACTGTGAGGCACAGCTGCCACCTGGAGGAGAGATCCCGAATAGCGGAGTTTCACAACAACCCCCATGCTAGGAGGTTAGTTATAGGCAAAGAAACTCAGGGTCTGTGTGGGAGAAGTTGTCAAAAATCAGTTTTTCCTAAAATTCTGCCTGCTTTCATCCTGCAAGCTAGGAGTTTGAGCTACAAAGGGGAAGACACTGGAGTCAAATCACCAGTAAGATTCAAAAACATCACCCAACACACAAAACTGCTGCTTTCAGATTACTGGGTAAGAGCCTCTCCCCTCCCTAGTCAAGCAGGCTGGTCACAAGGTAAGGATTAATACAATACTATTACCTAGGATAGGCTGATCAGAGAGAATTTAGGAGTAGCTGAAAAGCTACTGGGGAGGGAGCCTGTGGTGGAGCAGCATAATTTCACCAGGAGGAAGCGACTGGAAAGGAGAGATAAGAGTCTTCAGCCTATGCAGTGTTGCAGTAAATTGGCCTGTTCAGTTTGTACAAGACATCCAGCACAGCTTGACAACTCAATTCCAGTATCCCTCACTCCTGGATGTGGGCTTTTCCATCAACTTGTATTAGGGGATCAGGTGGCATATTTCCACATCACTGGGTCTCTTTAGAAAGAAAGAAAGACCCACAAATTAATGATATTAATAGTACAGTCATGTGTTGCTTCATGTCCACAATACATTCTGTGAAATAGGCTGTTATGTGATTTGGATGTTGTATGAAGAATTCCACACTATATAGGCAGTCCCTGGATTACAAACTAGTTCCATTCCTAAGTCTAAGTCAAATTTGTACGTAAGTTGGAACAGTTAGGTATGGTTCATATTTAACGTCAGTTACTCAAATGTTTGTCTTAGTGTATAGTATATAGTGTATCTTTCTATGCAGAAAAAATATTAAAAAACACTTTCAGATACACTAAAACATCTTTGATACAATAATACAGTAATAATAATGTTTTGATGCTTGTCACAAAGTAGCACCTATTTGTTATTCCCAACCATTATATGTACCTCAAATTTTTACTATCATAGGCTTTACAGGGATTGGTTCGTAATTATGGGTTGTACATAAGTCGGACGGTTGTAACCTGGGGACCACAGATGTATATGGGGTGTGACATTGTCCAAACCGATGTTATGTGGTGCATGACTGTAATTTTTCCATCATTTGGATGGCTTTGATGGAGTTTTGAATTGCATCAGAATGTGAATTTGTTGAGGGGTGATGACATTGTTTTTATTTTTAAATGTATACTGTATCAATTTATTTAACACTACTGGATGTTTAGCTATAACTTTAATCTGCCTTTTGAAGCTCTAACCCTGATATGCCAATTACAGTTTATCAACTAATAAACCATTAAAAAGTACATTCAGTAGCTGCTCTAGATACCTTCAAAGGAACATGCCACCTGGTTCTGAAGCAAACTAGAAACTATTTGAAATGAAAAATTTCTTTTTAGGGACTTTGACAGCAAGGGAAGGGCCAATGATTTGTTTTTCAAAGCTGATTATTAACTATCTACCAGACATCTTTAAAAACTTTCAGAATGAATTAATCTATCAAACAAAGCAGCAGGGAAGGATTGGTGCTATTTAGCCAAAAGAAAAAAAGAAAGGACTCCCCTTCCTGTTTGCCTTCCCATTCAGCAGTTACTATTTCTTTTCCTGTATCAGCTACTCATTCACAATCTATGACCTGAATTAGTCATTTGACTTTCATTTTTAGCATCAGACTCAACCAGTGATAATTGAGCAGCCATATACTAAAGTCTTTTGTTAATCTTTTCACATTTCCAGTTGACCTAGAGTCAATTCCAACTCATGGAGACCCTATGTGGTTCAGAGTAGAACTACACTCCAGAGGATTTTCAACGGCTGTGATCTTTTGAATTCAGTTAGTAGGTGTGTCTTGACTATTTGTGCCACGCAGAGACTCCAGTAGACTTTTTGTATACATCACCTAATTCAATACTCCAATCTCTCCAGAGAGGTATGATTCCTTCAACTTAAAGATAGAAAAAGTGAAGCTTAAAGTCACATGCCTGGTAAATGGCACAGCCAAGTTTTGAACCCAGATTTACTCAAGTCCTGAACTTCCAGTTTTGCTATAACTGCTAGATTTTGATAATGTAGGGGACACCTCTAAGACAATCATGAACAAGCAAGCTGTCATTATCGACACTGAATCCCAGAGATGAATTGGTAAACCTGTGGGAGAATGGAATTGCCACATTTGTTACTGAAATGACTTTGCTCAAACAAAATTGAAATAAGTAGTAAACAAGCTCAAACTGGCATGTAAATACACATGCAAACTAAATTGTTGTTAATAACAACGTAAATACAGACATCTACACAGTAGAGGTTGTCAGGTACTGTCAACAATGACAGGATATGTGTTCAAGTACAATTCTTTATAAAAGCTTTTTTAAAGGAAGTAATTGCCCAGTGAGTAATGGATTGGCACCATCATCACAGTCCCAATTAGCCCATTTATTTACCAAAAACAAGGACAGGAAAAAATGCTGTTGTAGTAGGATGACTCAAGAGAAGAGGGGCACAGCCCTCACATGGCAGGTTTGTTCTATGGACATACAGAATTCTACCTTTGTTTTCCTCTTCTGGTTTGTAGACATTTGGCTGTAAAAACGATCATGTTATTTCACTGTGTGCTGGAAACTCTCACTGGTATAAGCTTTAGCAGGCAGCAGGGGACAGCATCTTGTAATCAGAAATACAAAATAGCAAATAGAATGAATTCAGTAACTTTGCTTAAAAAAGAATACGGATGTGTCTGTAATTTGTAATGTGTCTGTAATTAATTTGATTTAATAGGTTGTAAGGCTACTCTATTGAAACATAATGAACACTTAAGGTTTGCATCTTTATGATGTTACACATTCTGGGAATAGATGTTCCCCTTTCACTTCCAATACTATTAAAAAGAAGTGGAATAACCTGTGGTGGTAATTGGATCGTTTGCCTCTAAAGTCACATAAAAGGACATGTGAATTAATTTTTAAACCAACTTAAAAAAAACTACTTTGATGATAAAATGCCATATTTAGCAGGAACCTACTATGTGTGTTGTGCTGGGCAACATTCAAAAAATATTATATCTAGAAGATTTACTAACAATTATCTTAACACTTAGAAATGTAGATGAGAATCCTAAAGCCCAAGAACCAAAAAACCCAAACCCGTTGCTGTCAAGCCAATTCCAACTCATGTTGTTGTTAGGTGCTGTCGAGTCAGTTCTGACTCATAGCGACCCTATGTGTACAACAGAACGAAACACTGCCCAGTCCTGCACCATCCTCACAATTGTTATGCTTGAGCCCATTGTTGTAGCCAGGTGTCAGTACATCTCATTGAGGGTCTTCCTCTTTTTCGCAGACCCTGTACTTTACCAAGCATGATGTCCTTCTCCAGAGACTGATCTCTCCTGACAACATGTTCAAAGTATGTAAGATGTAGTCTCATAATCCTTGCTTCTAAGAAGCATTCTGGTTGTACTTCTTCCAAGACAGACCTGTTTGTTCCTTTAGCAGTCCATGGTGTATTCACTATACTTCACCAACACCACAATTTAAAGGCATCAATTCTTCTTCTGTCTTCCTTATTCAGTGTCCAGCTTTCACATGCATATGAAGCCATTGAAAATACCATGGCTTGGGGCAGGTGCACCTTAGTTCTCAAGGTGGCATCTCTGCTTTTCAACACTTTAAAGAGGTCTCTTGTAGCGGACTTGCCCAATGCAATGTGTCTTTTGATTTCCTGACTGCTGCTTCCATGGGTGTTGATTGTGGATCCAAATAAAATGAAATCCTTGACAACTTCAATCTTTTCTCTGTGTATCATGATGTTGCTTATTGGTCCAGTTACAGGTGTTTTTGTTTTATTTATGTTGAGGTGCAATCCATCAGTCTGAAGGCTGTAGTCTTTGATCTTCATCAGTAAGTGCTTCAAGTCCTCTTCATTTTCAGCAAGCAAGGTTATGCCATCTGCATAATGCAGGTTGTTAATGAGTCTTCCTCCAATCCAGATGCCCCGTTTTTCTTCATATAGTCCAGCTTCTCAGATTATTTGCTCAGCATACAGATTTAATAGGTATGGTGAAAGGATACAACCCTGACTCACAGCTTTCCTGACTTTAAACCACAAAGTATCCCCCTTGTTATCCCAGAACAACTGCCTGCTGATCTATGTACAGGTTTCTCATGAGCACAATTAAGTGTTCTGGAACTCACATTCTTCACAATGTTATCCATAATTGGTTATGAACCACACAGTCAAATGTCTTTGCATAATCAATAAAACACAGGTAGACATCTTTCTGGTATTCTCGGCTTTCAGCCATGATCCGTCTGACATCAACAATGATATTCCTGGTTCCATGTCCTCTTCTGAATGCAGCCTGAATTTCTGGCAGTTCCCTGTCGATATATTGCTGCAACTGCTTTTGAATGATCTTCAGCAAAATTTTACTTGCATATGATATGAATGAGATGGTTTGATAATTTCTGCACTCAGTTGAATCACCTCTCTTGGGAATAGGCATAAATATGGATCTCTTCCAGTTGGTTGGCCAGGTAGCTGTCTTCCAAATTTCTTGACATAGATGAGTGAGCACTTCCAGTGCTGCATCTGTTTGTTGAAACATCTCAATTGATATTCCATCAATTCTTGGAGGCTTGTTTTTTGCCAATGCCTTCAGTGCAGCTTGGACTTCTTCCTTCAGTACCATCGGTTCCTGGTCATGTGCTACCTCCTGAAATGGCTGAATGTCAACCAGTTCTTTTTGGTATAATGACTCTGTGTACTCCTTCCATCTTCTTTTGATGTTTCCGGTGTCATTTAATAGAATCCTTCACTATTGCAACTCGAGGTTTGAATTTTTTCTTTGGTTCTTTCAGCTTGAGAAATGCTGAGCGTGTTCTTCCCTATTGGTTTTCTATCTCCAGCTCTTTGCACATGGCGTTATAATACTTTATTTATAATACTTTTCTCCTTGAGCTGCCCTTTGAAATATTCTGTTCAGTTCTTTTACTTCATCCTTTTGCTTTAGCTACTTGATGTTCAAGGGCAAGTTTCAGAGTCTCTTCTGACATCGATTTTGGTCTTTTCTTTCTTTCCTGTCTTTTTAATGACCTCTTGCTTTCTTCATGTATGATGTCCTTGATGTCATTCCACAACTCGTCTGGTCTTTGGTCATTAGTGTTCAATGCATCAAATCTGTTCTTGAGATGGTCTCTAAATTTAGGTGGGATATATTCAAGGTTGTATTTTGGCTCTTGTGGACTTGTTCTAATTTTCTTCAGTTTCAACTTGAGCTCGTGTATGAGTAATTGATGGTCTGTTCTGCAGTTGGCCCCTGATATTGAGTTTTTCCATCATCTCTTTCCACAGATGATTCCTGTGTATTCCATCTGGTGAGGTCCATGTGTATAGCTGCCATTTATGTTTGTAAAAGAAGGTATTTACAATGAAGAGGTGGTTGGTCTTGCAAAATTCTGTCATGCAATCTCCGGCATCTTTTCTGCCACCAAGGCCATATTTTCCAACTACTGATCCTTCCTCTTTGTTTCCAACTTTTGCATTCCAATAACCAGTAATTATCAATGCGTCCTGATTGCATGTTCTATTCATAAGGTGAAAACCTTATGAATAGCGGCGGAATATTCCGACTCATAGTGACCTTA
This sequence comes from Dugong dugon, assembly GCA_030035585.1. Classification (NCBI taxonomy): domain Eukaryota; kingdom Metazoa; phylum Chordata; class Mammalia; order Sirenia; family Dugongidae; genus Dugong; species Dugong dugon. The sequence goes on from CM057467.1 coordinate 112,382,301, forward strand.
TAAAGCCCAAGTAGATGCGCAAATTCCTGCTTTTCTTTTAAGGTACCCCACCTGTGATGCCTACACTACCACTCAATCCCCACCCCACATTGTCTTTTTGTGCTGTCACACTTTTTAAAATTTGTGCTAATAGCTAGCATTTAATGTGAGCTTACCATTGCAAAGAATGGTTTCAAGTATGTTACCAATAACAATCATGCAATCCTCCCAACAATCTTAAGTAGTGGGGGAAATTGTTATCTCATTGTATAGGCTAAGAAATTGGAATTGAAGTTACATAAGGGCAACCAGCTAGGAAGTGACAGAGGTAAGATTTTAACTCAGGTTATTTGGCTTCAGAGATCATGGGCTTAACAAATACCCAATATGAGGATTTCTTGCACTGAATGGAAATGATTTGCCTAAATATCTGTAAAACCAACCAAACCCACTGCTGTCAAGTCGATTCAGACTCATAACACACTATAGAATACAGTAGAACTGCCCCATAGGATTCCTAGGCCATAATCTTTACAGAAGCAGATGTGCCACATCTTTTTCCCGTGGAGAAGCTGGTGGATTCAAACCATGTACTTTTTGGTTAGCAGCCAAGCATTTAACCACTGTGTCACCAGGGATCCTTGTTCTCACAGTAGATAGTAAGAACATTCCTTTTAGGGAGAGAGTCAACTTTGCTAGGGTATTGTTTGTTACTAAGATCTGGGTGCCCTTACTCATGCCCTTACTTACTTCAACACCGATTTCTTCACCTATACAATGGGATAATAGTTGCACCCTTCTTAAACAATGCTTAATTTCACAAGAGCATTTGTTTGTAGTTCTGATACTTTACATGTGGGAAGAAAGACCTGGCCATCTGCTCCCATAAAGATTACAACCTAGAAAGCCCTATGAGGCAGTTCTACTCTGTCACATAGGGTCACTATGAGTCAAAATTGACTTAATAGCACCCAACAACAACAACAACAAAGGTGAGTGAATAAATGTCTAAGATTTGGACATTAGGAAAAGGCATGACCTATATTGTTTGTCTCTTAACTCAATATTCTTTTCACTGTGGTACACAAAATATTAGAGAAATGGTATACTTATGAGTCTGCAGTTCAGGGAGGGATTGGTTAAGTGGCTCTGATGATCTTGGCTGGTTTCACTGTCAGCTAATGTAGTGTAGCCTCATTAGGGCCACTGGAGCAACTCACCTTCACTCTATGTACCTTTCTTCTTCATATGGCCCAAGCATGTTTCATGGCAATGGCGTAAGTCAAAGAAAGCAAGCAGAATGGCACAAGTACTTTTTCAAGCTTCTCTGTGAATCAAATCTGCTAATATGCTATTGGAAAAAGCAAGTCACTTAGTTAAGCCCATTGTCAAGAGATGGGGCAGGCATCCCACCCACAGTGGGATGTCATAGCAAAGTTAAAAGACAAAAACTGAGGATACAGGGATAGGGTGAAAAATCAGGGCAATCATTGCAATCAACTACAACTGCTATGCCTGACAAACAGATTTTGGTATAAACATTCTTTAATGATTACTGGAACTGCAATTCTGCATATAAGGGATCATTCAATCAGTCACTCATTTATCATTTCAACAGATGTATATTAACCTCTCATTGTGTGCCAGGTATTATGGAAGTCGTCACTAATTCCTCTGTTACCCTACCTTTCCTGATATTACCTGTTGATTCTAATTTAAGGATGGCTCACACATCTGCCCAATTCTATCTACTGCATTAGGCTAACTTCTTATCTCTTTACAGTTTCCTCTGTGAATTCTGCCACTAGTCTTTCTTTTTACACAATCCATCTCCTTTCTGGTCCCAGTTAGCATCTTAAAAAGAAAAGCTGATCAAAAAGTTCAAAGGAAGAAACTTCAAAGTAAAAATCTGTCCCATATGGAAAATAACAAGAAACCACAACACTGGGAAAACTATTTGCAATGTATAGAACAAAGGAGTCATATTATTAATACATAATTATTCTTAGAAATAGGTATTAGAAATAAATGAGAAAAACACAAACAGCCTTACATATATGGAAAAAAAGATACATGAATAGTCAACTTGCAGAACTGCAAAAGTCTCCAGAGTATATAAAATAATAGAGATTATTTTAGGATTTATTGCTTATCACAGTGCCTGGACCTTTGAAATCCCTTAATAAGATTTTGTTTGAATGGATTAAAGAATGGTCTACTTGGTTGAGGGAGGAAAGTAGATAGATGGTAGATATGCTGAGTAGAAGCAGTGATGATATAATATGGTTGGAATTTTACCAAAAATAAGTGTAAAGAATTGGGGGAAACAGAGGCGACAGTAGCTACCTCTATATAGGCACAGGAGATTTGGTGGTGGAGTGGTTAAGAGCTATCTATGGCTGCTAAACAAAAGTTCGGCAGTTCGAATCCACCAGTTGCTCCTTGGAAATCCAAAGGGGCAGTTCTACTCTGTCCTATGAGTCAGAATCGACTTGATAGCAAGGGGTTTTTAAGCAGGGACAGTCTCAGAGGACTTCAGAAATAGAAGAACTAAGTATGTTAAAAGCTTTATGAATGTTAACACACTGTTGCTGGATGCTTGTTGTTGGTTATCCTCGAGAAGATTCCAACCCATGGTGGCTCTGTGTGTGCTGGGTAGAACTGCTCCATAGGGTTTTCAAGGCTGTGACCTTTCAGAAGCAGATCACCAGGCCTGATTTCCTAGGTGTTTCTGGGTAGGTTTAAACTGCCAATCTTTGGACTGGCAGTCTAGTACTTACACGTTTGTGCCATCTAGGGATTTAGGATTGTCCATTTTGTAGCCAGAGGACATGGAGCAGTGTACATTCTAGGAAAAATTAAAGATTTTGGCCTAAAGGTTAACAGGGCTAAAGGGTATAGCTATGGGAGAGGTGATCAGACTGTTAGATGTCAGGTAAAGACCAAGAGAGTCCAGATTTTGAAAGCAGTTTTAAAATGTTCTTTCTAGTGGGGTATCATTTGCAAAGGAGATCTGGGAAGGAAGCACACTAGTGAAGGGGAGCATCTTGACGGACAACTCTTCCTATTTCAGATCCCGCTAAACAACATGACAATCTAGGAGTGGCTTAAAGTAACAAAGCTGAATGAAACAACTGTATTACAATTTAGCGGACAAACTGTAGACCCAATTACATTTTAGAAATCTTTTTAAAATGGTGAACCAAGCACTTGTAGGACACACTGTCCTTCACCTAGGTTTCTAAGGGAGCTGGTGTTTGTTTATATAAACTATTGTTGTTGTTAGGTGCTGCTGAGTCAATTTTTTTGACTCATAGCGACCACACGTAACAGAATAGAATGGTCTCATAGAGTTTTCTTGGCAGTAATCTTTATAGAAGTATATTGCCAGGTCTTTCTCCCTTAGAGCCACTGGATAGGTTTGAAGCACCTGTAGAACTTGCAGTTAGCAGCCGAGCACCTAACCATCATGCCACCAGGGCTCCTTAGAAACTACGTGGTGGTATTTCTATATAGTCTAAATTAGGATTCTTTGCACTGGGAAGAAAATTGCCCGTAAAGGTATCTTTAAAACTCCACCAGGAATTAGTAGATGGTGTGAATCCAGTTGTGTAATTTGAGAAGACAGCTGCATTTTATCTAGCTAAATCAGCACTTGATACTAAACAATTCCTAAAGAATGTCACTTTATTTCAGCATTAGCCATGAAATGCAGATTCAGGAAACGATAGCATTGTTTTCCTCACTACACTACTATTGTGTTTTCGGGAAATAAAGTGCACAGATTTAAAAATTCAGTTTTCTTCACATTGAAGATGTATTAGCACATCTGTGATTCCAGGCCCCCAGCTGATTTAGTAGTGCATGATTCAAATAACATTAAACAATCTGCATTTTTAAATGTCCAGGTTTCTAACATGCACGGCATTTTTGAGGGATGCAAATGACTGCCTATGAGATGCTACAGATTTTGAAAAGATAATCCACTGTATTATACAGAAAACAGTAACATCTTTATCCCTTGAAAGAAAGAATTCTCCCTAAAAAAGAAAATAAGTACATATAAAGAAATATTATTCAGAGTCAACTTTCAAAATGGAAGGGGGTTAGGACTCTTTTCATCCATAAACAACTCCGTGAGTTTTATAGGGGCAATGAGATATAAAATAAATATTCCAATGACAGATGAGGGCTATGAGGTACATTCTGGAGTTCTAGTCTCTCTGCACAGAGTGAACATTTAGTGAATGCTAAATGATTGTTTGACATTTTACTGTAAACTACAATTGATAATGTTCCTGAAAAGCATTTTTATTGGAATTTTAAGAATTTTTAGGGAAATTCATACTTTCACTGGTGGTGCAGTGTTCAAAGCAATCAACTGCTAACCAGAGGTTGCCAGTCCTAAACCAACAGCAGCTCCTCGGGAGAAGGATGTGGCAGTCTGCTTCTGTAGAGATTTACAGCCTTGGAAACCCTATGGGGTTGTTAGGAGTTGTACCAACTTGACAGCACTGGGTTTGGTTTGGTTTTCACATTTTCACTTGGCTAATAATCATGCCACGTTGAGATTTATTTATTTTTTTTACTTTAGTTCTTATGAATGGTTCCTCAATTTTGTTGTTGTTGATTTGAAGGTCTAGAACGAAAAATGAAACAGGATTTTCTCACTTTTTCAATTCGTATTTCTGCTTCTCTACCTCTAGGGTTAAAATCCAAATCCAAACCGCTTGCTGTGGAGTCGATTCCGACCCATAACAACCCTATAGGGGGGAGTAGAAATTCCCCATAGGCTTTTCAAGGCTGTAATCTTAACGGAAGCATACTGCTACATCTTTCTTCCACAGAGCAGCTGGTGAGTTCCAACCATCTGCCCTTTGGTTAGCAGCAGAGCGCTTAACCACTGCACCACCAGGGCTCCCTCTAGGGTAAGAGGGTGGCAAAATTATAATACGGGAACAAAGCTTATCTTTGAAGAGGCCCACTCCCTATTTTGGTGTCGTTACCTTTTCATCCCCTTTTATGGGCATGTAAGGCTTCAACTGTTGCCACTCCCTTTCTCCAGTAAGAAAGATATGAAATAAACAAATTCACACAGGTGCTAACAATTTAGTTCAATCCAATCCAATTTGTTTATTTATTGAACAAATATATACTGAGTACCAATTTCAGTGGGGTCTGTATATAAACCAGTTGCCTCAAGTGGATTCCAGCTCATGGTGACACCATGTGTGTCAGAGTAGAACTTTACTCCATAAGGTTTTCAATGGCTGATTTTCCAGAAGTAGATCACCAGACCTTTCTTCCAATGCCTCTCTCAGTGGACTCGAACCACCAACCTTTCAGTTAACAGATAAGCATGTTAACAGTTTGTACTGCCCAGGGACTCCTCTGTATACATGAAAATGGGTAAAGTATTAATAACTTTTCATTATCACCCAGAGATGCTTACATTTTTAGAAAGGATTGGTGTATCCTCAGAAAGAGGATATACTTGTTCCTAGGAAACCATACAGTGTAGTATCAAGAGCAGCAAGTTTGGATTTGCAGAGATCTGAGTTTGAATTTGACAAACATTCCTTGTTTGCAAATACTTTAGGGCTGGCACTTAAGGGGAACGTGTGGCAGGGAAAGATATGGCATGCCAAGAAATGAGCTCGCATATAGCAGCCAGATCAGGAGCTTTTTCTTTTCTTTTCTTTTTAAGGAGTTTATCCTATTGAGGGATATTAAGTTAATGAGTGACATGATAAGTTTGGGGGTTTTCAAAGACAATCCAGGGGGCAGTAGGGAGAAGACTTGGAGAGGAACAACTGGACACAGGAGAGCAATTAGAAAACTATCAGTGGTTCTGGGGAGTCCTTGGGTGGTGCAAATGGTTAGTGCACACGCACCAAAAGGTTAGTAGTTCAAGCCCACCCAGAGGTGCCTTGGAAGAAAGACTTGGTGATCTACTTCCGAAAAATCAGTCACTGAAAACTCCATGGAGCACAATTCTACTCTGACACGCATGGGGTCACCATGAGTCAGAGCTGATGGCGGTTGATTTGGATTTTTGGTTTGGAGGTTATGAGAATTGGAAAAAGGCAGCAGCTGTGGAGTTGAAGAGAGAGACGGCGATCTAAGAGAGGCCAAGTGTTCTATTGTTGTTAGAATCTACCAAATTTTAATAACCAACGGGATGCACGCATATTTATCTTTTGCATGTGTACGTGTGTACGTGAGTGATATTGTTCGAAGGTCATGCATAACTTCCATTCAGTATAATGAAGCACTTTCAGAAAATAAGGCTCTCTGAACATGGAATGAGGTTTTGCTTAGGTCTTTAAGGCACGCTTGGTTTAGATCAGCAGTTCTCAAACATTGCTCCTGATTAAATTTCCACTGGTTGGCTATAGTAAAATGAGAAGAGTAAGGTCAAGGTAGTGCGCTTGTCTTACTGACAAACTTTATTTAAAGAAAACCTTCATTTTGTGTATAATTCCTATGTTTTTACAAGTAACTTGCCTCTCTTTTCCTAATAATCTATATTTAGTTTTATTTTTACATGTAAATATCTGGCAAAATAAAAAAGCAGGCATCACTATGTTGAGTCACTGTATATTTACTCATTTTAATGACATAAAAAATGTAAAAGTCGTGGGATCCACTAGACTGATGACCTCTGAGGGCCCTCTGGCCTCTTAAGTTCTATGATTTTACTGCAACATTTCTGCCTATAGAAGTGCTTTCGTGTAGATCAACAGAACAGTGTGATTGGCATAATTCAACCTCTCATAAGACAAATCAGTTGTCTCTAACTGTAACTGCAGAGAATGCTCCCAAAGTTTCCAAGTACAGCCTTTTCAGAAAGCCAAACTCTAAAGTGAAATTGATGACATCTTATAAACACTTACTCAAATGTTCCTTTCTCAGTGAAATACAACATTAGAAAAATGTCCAGAACCAAACTGCCAATATCATTCAACAAAGCTGAATACTTCCAAGGCCTCCACATCCAGACCTACAGAGCTGGGTCAAGTCATTTTCCTGATGCAAGTTTGGTCCCCCGGAGCCTGGCAGTCATGGCTTTTTTTCCCCTTAAGGTGCTGCTGATGAGCAATGCAATTAAACTAAGCTTCAAGTCATAGAAGGGTGCCTCTAAGTGCCTGTGCTGTCAAATGCCACCGGATTTCAAATGGAAATGACATGAATTAATTTCCTGAGAAGAACAAAAAGAAAAGGAAAATCGAGAAGAAAGGCAGCTTCTTGCAACACAATATGCAGATTAATGGCGCACACTGATCTGAAGTGTCAAAAAACGCACCTTTCAGATATAAATGGAGCTACTGAAAGAGTTTGGGGGCTTGCTCACTCTCTCTCTCTTATTCAGATGAAATATTAACTGATGAAGTCAAGGTAAAATTAGTTTTTCTTGATATTATTTGCTTCTTCTCTAGCTCCCAAAGTTAACCTTTTAGGCAGTAGTCCCTGGTTGAAAGAGGATATGATTTGTTCAAAGTCTTCTCATCTTACCTGGAATAAAATGCAAATTCTTTATGTTGGCCTATAGATTCTTACTTTACTGCATCTGAGACTTTCTTCAATCTTATCTTGTGTTAACTACCCCAGCACCTAAGCTGCTCCATTCACCTGTTCCCACATTAAAACCAAATCAGTTGCCATCAAATTGATTCTGACTCCTAGCTGACCCTATAGGACAAACTAGAACTGCCGCATAGGGTTTCCAAGGAGAAGTTGGTGGATTCGAATTGCTGACCTTTTGGTTAGCAGGTGAATGCTTAACCACTGGGCCACCAAGTCTCCATTCCCACATTAGGACCTTGGAATATCTGTTCCCTCTGCCTAGAACACTTCCCCTCTGGTCTTTGTAGGCACTGATCTTTTTTCTCTTCCAAGAGAGGCCTTCTCTTGTATTAATTGAAGTAGCTACCCAGTCACTGTCAATCACATCACTATGTTTTAATTCCCTGCAGAGAACTTATCTATTAGACTTCATTGATTTGTGGAGTTGTTTGTCTACCCCTGCTGGAATGTGTTGCCCATAAGATTATCTTGTTCATGGCTGTATCCTGCGCTCATAAAACGGTGTCTGGCACAGAACAAGTGTGAATCCACATGTTTGAAAGAATAACTAAAATAACAAATGTTATATCTGGAAGCTAACTATTGGCATTGCTGTTATGGGTTGAATTATGCCCCCCTGGGACATGTTGAAGTCCTAACCACTGGTACTTGTGCACATGATCTTGTTTGGAAATAGTTAACATCAGGCCATAGCTGAGTAGGGAGGACCCTAATCAAATCTGAGTGGCATCCTTATAAAACAGAAGAGGCATCCATCTATCTACGGGCAGCTGATCTTCAACAGAGGGTCAAAGTCCATTCAATGGACAACAGTCTCTATAACAAATAGTGCTGGCAAAACCGGATATTCATTTGCAGAAGAATTAAACAGGATCCATACCTCACAACATACACAAAAACTAACTCAAAATGGGTCAAAGACCTAAATGTTAAAGCTAAAGCTATGAAGTTCCTGGAAGATCACATAGGCACAAAGGTAACATGAAAACCACTGCAGTCGAGTCAATTTCGACTTATAGTGACCCTATATTTTTGGCATAAATAGTCTATTAAACACAATTACAAATGTACGAACAACAGAAGACAAATTAGATAACTGGGACCTCCTAAAAAAATTAAATACTTATGGTCATCAAAAGAGTAAAAAAAAGAACTTACAGACTGGGAAAAAAACTTTGGCAAAGACATATCTGAGAAAGGCCTAATCTCTAAACTATATGGAAACTTTAACAACTCAGTAACAAAAAGACAAACAATCCAATCAAAAAATAGGCAAAGGACACGAACAAACACGTCACCAAAGAGGACATTCGGGCAGCTAAGAAACACATGAAAAGATGCTCACGATCATTTGCCATCAGAGAGATGGAAATCAAAACTACCATGAGATACCATCTCACCTCTGGAAAAATGGCACTTATTAAAAAACAGAAAACAACAAATGTTGGAGACGTTGTGCAGAGACTGGAACTCTTATACACTGCTGGTGGGACTGTAAAATGTACAACCACTATGGAAAACAGTGTGGTGCTTGCTCAAAAAGCTAGAAGGAGAAATACCTTATGATCCAGCAATCCCACTCCTAGGCTTGTATCCTAGGGATATAAAAGCAGTGCCATAAATAGACTTATGCACACCTATGCTCACTGCAGCATTATTCACAATAGCAAAAAGATGAAAACAACCTAAGTGCCCATCAATAGAGGAATGAATAAACAAATTGTGGTACATACATACAATGCAATACTATGTAACAATAAAGAATAATGATGAGTCTGTGAAACATTTTATAACATAGATGAATCTGGAGGCATTATGCTGAGTGAAATGAGTCAACTACAAAAGGACAAATATTGTATGATCTCACTTTTATAAAAAGTCAAGAATAGGTATACATACTGAAAGCAGTGTTCTTTGATGTTTACCAGGGATAGGAGAGGGTGGTAGGGGGAATCATTTTCTAGATAGTAGGCATATGTTATTTTTGGTGATGGGAAAGGTAATACACAATATAGGTGAAGTCTGCACAACTAGACCAAGGTAAAAGAAGACACTAAGAAACACACAAGAATAAGGAACAATTTCAGTAAATACTATAACATACAATTTTGCAACAACAATAATAACAACCAAAAATATATGTGTGGTTATATAGATAGATATGTATGCATATATGTGTATAGGAAGAGTATATGGGTGTGCATGTATAGGTGTATCTGTAGGCATATGTATATACATGTTTGTGTGTGCTTCATATATACTCATATATATAATAAAGCATGTAGGGGGCACAGCTATGGATACTTCCTAGATATAAACAAATACCTCATAGGACTGGTTTACTAGGTTTGAATGCTTAAACCTTCAAACTAGTCTTGTGGGACAACTCGGTCAACTGGCACAACATAGTTCATAAAAATAACGTTCTACATCCTAGTTTGGTGAGTAGCGTCTGAGGTCTTAAAAGCTTGGGAGTGGCCATCTAAGATACAGGTATTGATCTCTACTTGTTTGGAACAAAAGGGAATGAAGGAAACCAAAGACTCAAAGAAGAAACTAGTTCACAGGACTAGTAGCCCACATGAAGCACAGCTTCATGTAGCTTTAGACCAGAAGAACTAGATGGTGCTCAGCTGCCATGACCAATTTCTCTCATCAGGGACACAGTAGAAGGCCCAGGAAAGAAAGGGAGAAAAATGTAGAACAAAACTCAAATTCCTAAAAATGGCCAGACTTACTGGACCGATAGAGACTAGAGGAACTACCAAGACTATCACCCTAAGATACCCTTTGAACTTGGAACTGAAGCTTCTCCCGGCGGTCACCTTTCATCCAAGTAATAGATTGGCTTATAAAATAAATAATATCACTCATCAGTATTTGTGCTCCCTTTAAATAATCAACTATATGAGACCAAATGGTCAACATTTACCCTAAACCAAAGATGAGACAGTAAGGAGGGGCAGGGAAGCTAGATTAATAGAAACATAAAAAACAGAATGGAAATAAGGAGAATGTCGATACATTGTGAAAAATGTAACCAATGTCAAGGAACAATTTGTATAAAAATTTTTAAATGGGAACCTAATTTGCTGTGTAAACTTTTACCTAAAACACAACAAAATATTATTTAAAAAGAGACAGAGAGATAGAAAGAGGGCAAATAACCATATGAACATGGAAGTATGCTGCATCTGCAAGCCTGGGGCTACCAGAAGCTGAGAGACACAAGACAAATTCTTCCTTAAAGACGTCTGAAAGAACACAGACCCAGTGAAGCCCTGAATTTAGATTTCTAGCCTCTAGAACTGTTAGACACCAAATTTCTATTGTTTAAAGCCACCCACTTTGGGGTACTTTGTCACAGCAGCCCCAGGAAATTAATAGAGTTGCTAAAGGGTAAAGGTGGGGATTTGAGACGGGAAGCATGGTGTTCCTTTAGCTAGTATTCTCTAGACATCCTTAGATGGCGCTTAATTGGTGACAACTATGGAGCCACCCTTCTTTCCATTCTGTGAAATACAAAAAGGAAAATAAAGGAAGATTGTATGTTTCTAACTTCTAGCCCTGCATATACAATATTGGGTAAAAGCTTGGACTCTGGAGTGAACCGACTAAGGTTTGAATCTTGGCTCCACTACTTCCTAGCCGTGTGACACTGGGTGAGTCACTTAACTGCTGTAAGCCTAAAAGACCTCAGCTATAACGGATCTCATCAGTCCTGCAGACTTGTTATGAGGATTAAAAAGAGATAATGCACATGGAATACTTCGCACAGTTGCTGGTATCCAATGAGCACTCAGTAATTATAAGTGGTATTTGGTGTTATCAATAAATATACCAAGTTTTCAGTTACTGTGGGTCCTCCCTTCTGTTCCACATATTGTTATGTGGTGAAGGGGGCTAAATAAACCAAAATCAAAACCAAACCTGTTGCCGTCGAGTTGATTCTGACTCATGGTGACTCTGTTTTTGACTTAATTCAGGTACCTGTGAATATCACCTTATATGACAAAAGAGTGAATATTACCGATATAGCAAAATATGTGATTAAGTTAAGAATCTTGAGAAGAAAAACTTTTCGGGATTATTCCGGTGGACCCTAAATGCCATGCATGAATCCTTAAAAGAGGAACATAGAGAGAGATTTGATACAGAAACATGCAAAAGAGAAAAAGGTGATGTGACCAGGGAGGCAGATATTGGAGTGATGAGGCCACAAGCCAAGGAATGACTGGAGTCACCAGAAGCTGGAAGAGACAAGAAATAGATTTTCCCCTGAAGCCTGTGGAGGGAGGGAAGTACTGCAGATACTTTGATTTCAGACTTCTGGCCTCTGGAACTGTGAGAAAATAAATTTTTTGTAATTCTAAACCTACAGGAGTGGCTGGGTGGTGCAAACGATTAACACGCTCAGCTCAGAACCAAAAGAATGGAGGTTCCAGTCCACCCAGAGATGCCTCAGAAGAAAAGCCTGGCAATCTACTTCTGAAAAAATCAGCAATGGAAAACCCTGTGGATCGCACTTCTATTCTGACACGCAGGGGGTCTCCATGAGTTGGAATCGATTCAATGGCAACTGGTTCCTGGTTTCTTATGGCAACCGTAGGAAACTAATACACTTGATCAAAACCATAAAACCAAACCTGTTGCCATTGAGTCAACTGCGGCTCATAGCGACCCTATAGAACAGAGTAGAACTGCCCCATAGGGTTTCCAAGAAGCACGGGAGGATTCGAACTGCTGGCCTTTTTGTTAGCAGCCGAGCTCTTAACAACTGAGCTGCCAGGTCTCCTGCACTTTACCAGCCAGGTAATATTTTTACAATCCCGTGACAAGGCAGCAAATGCACCAAAGAATACAGAACTTCACCCCCTGTTCTTGGGGAACTCTCTTTTGTTATCGCTACATTTCTCATGCAGCCAAATGGCTACACAGAGGTTAAAGTTACTTTCAGCTACGTAAATATATAGCAAAATGAATGTTAAAACTGTTTTTGGAACCATATTAAAGAAAATGTCATCTTGTCCTTATCTTCCCTATAAAGATTTAGCTATTGTATCTTTAAAAAGGTCAGGCTTTTCCTCTCCCTAAGTGTCTGAAGAAATCTCAAAATGTGGTGTGACCTTGAGATAATTACTTTACATTTCTGAGTCTCAGTTTCTTTGCTTTTAAGTAAGTATAATAATTCATTACACAGCAGCTGCTCACTTCATGCACAGTTATCAGTAAAATCAGTTGCTGTCAAGTCCATTCCAATTCACGGCGACCCCATGTGTTTCAGAGTAGAACCATGCTCCATAGGATTTTCAATGATCACGACCTTTCAGAAGTAGATAGCCAGGCTTTCATCCAAGGCACCTCTGGGTGGATTTGAACTGCCAACCTTTTGCTTAGCGGCCAAGTGTGTTAACTGTTTGCACCACCCAAAACCAAAAGCCCAAATCTGCTGCTGTCGAGTCGATTCCTACTCATAGTGACCCTATAGGACAGACTAGAACTGCCCCATAGAGTTTCCAAGGAGCACCTGGTGGATTTGAACTGCTGACCTTTGATTAGCAGCCATAGCACTTAACCACTATGCCAGCAGGGTTTCCTTGCACTACCCAGGGAGGTGAAAATTAGTTTGTTATGTTCAAAACTAGAGTCACCTACAATACTCTTCTCCAGTTTCTCCCCATTCATTTGTTTGCTAGATTCTCCAGTTCCCCTGTGGGCAATATTTTTTTTTGCTCCCTTTACACTCCACCTGGTTTCATTCCAGTTCAGATCCCGAACACTCTGTTCTAGCCCCAGCCAGTCTATCGGCCCCTGGTCTTCCTCTCCTCCAGTCCAGCCCACTTGCAGCTGATAACATTAATTTTCTAAAGCAAAGCACCAGCTATCATTCAAAGCAGCAGGGAACATTAATTTAATGCTTACTACGTGCCAAGCAGTGTGCTAAGCACTTTACATGCATTGAGTCATTTAATTATAGCTCTGATGATTGCCAGGCCCACCTTCAGTGAACGTCCATTAGCTATTTGGTTATATCCACATTCCTCATCCTCTATAATATGGCCCTGATCTTGCTATGCCATTTACTATTTAATGGTTCTAGGCAAGATGTGTAATCTCTAAGGACCTCAATTTCCTCATCTGTAAAATAAGGAAAATAATAGTACAACCTCATAAGGTTATTGCAGGGTTTTTCATCAGTGGTACAATTGCCATTTGGGGCTGGATAATTCTTTGTTTCAGGGGTGCTGTTCTGTGCATTGTAGGATGTTTAGCAGCATCCTTGGCCTCCTCCCCCAGTTATGACAATCAAAATGTCTCCATACATTGCCCAGGGTCTCCCTCCTTCCCCACTGAAAACTACTAGGTTATTGGGAAAAATAAGTTACATACTGGTTATAAACCATCCTTCTCTCTCCCTGAGTTCTTGGGAGCTCCTTGTTTGTTCCCTGTTCTCCCTGTTGTGCTTCCTAAGCTTATTCCTAGGTTTTCTTGCCTCTTTGCAACATTCCAACACTTTCCCAGTCCACTTCTGATTTGCCAATTCCTAACCATCTTCCAGAATATTTCTACTAGAGGAAACCAGAAAAGCCAAACCACTTGCCGTTGAGTCAGTTCTGATTCATAGCAACTCCATGTGTGTCAGAGTAGAATTGTGTTCCATAGGGTTTTCAATAGCTGATTTTTCAGAATCAGGTTGCCAGGCCTTTCTTTTGAGGCATCTCTGGGTGGTTTGGAACCTCCAACCTTTTGGTAAGTAGCCAAGCTCTTAACTGGCTACTAACCATTTGCCACACCTGGGAGCTTCTTCTACTAGAGGAAATTTCCTCTGATTTTTTAAAACTGTATGATATTTCTCCCTCTAAATACCATTACCATCATTTTTGTATCTCAATCATGACCTTTATGTTTTGCCATATTGTGTAGTTATTTGTGTAATAGTATTATCTCTCTCCTTGGAACTGGAAGCTCTATGATAATGGAATTCTTTGTTTTCAGTATTTTAGCTACCATAGAACCCAACACGGTTTCTGGCGTATATTAGTTGCTCATTAAATGTTCGTTAGATTTAATTTAGCACACAAAAGAAATAAATGACTTATTATAAGACCGTGCCTACAGTTGTAAAGTTAATTAAACATATTGGAGAATACAAAATTAAAATTAGTATCCAGATGCTTGTTGAAATAGTCAGACAATTGAGCCAATAGAGGTTTATTGTTTAAATTATTCATGCAACTGCCTTAGTTTTCTGCTTCTCTTTGCACATGTAGGAACAGCTGAGAAAGAATTATAGTTGTCATTTGAAAACTATGAAGTGATTTGCCTACGGATGAAATCTGTATTCTTCTGCTAGAAATAAAATCTATCAAATAAAAGCAATATAAACAAATCTACATTACTGCTTTATTAATCGAGAGAGACCAAGGAAGCAACTGCCGATATGGATGGAACGATGCAAGTGAAACCCAACTTCGTTCCCACCTCTCCCTCCAGTCTTAGAAAAAGCTTCTCCTCTCACTCCATGGGTTTGCTATAGTAGTTGGAATTTCCTGTTTTCCAAGAGTTTGAACTCTAAACAAGCTACTACACAACCACTGTTATATGAGGTAGCTATGATATGCTAGAAAAGACACTGATTCTTACTTTGGGAAACATGGATTAAAGGCCCAAATTTATCACTTAACATTTTGATGAGGGTAGGCTGTTGTCCATACCCTAATCCCTGGAACCTGTGAATATGTTACCTTACGTAGCAAAAGGGACCTAGAAGATGCAATTAGGTTAAGAATCTCAGAATGACCTAAATATAAGGCCAAAAACTATGAAGTTCATAGAAGAAAAACTAGGACCAACACTAGAGGCCCTAATACATGGCATTAACAGGATACAAATCATAACCATCAACACACAAACTCCAGAAGATAAGCTACATAACTGGGATCTTCTAAAAATCAAACACCTATGCTCTTCAAAAGACTTCACCAAAAAGGTGAAAAGAGAACCTACAGACTGGGAAAAAAATTTGGGCATTACAAGTCAGACAAATGTCCAATCTCCGTAATCTACAGGAAAATCCAACACCTCTACAACAAAAAGACAAATAATCCAATTAAAAAATGGGCAAAGGAAATGAACAGATACTTCACCAAAGAAGACATTCAAGCAGCCAACAGACACATGAGGAAATGCTCATGATCACTAGCCATTAGAGAAATGCAAATTAAAACCACAATGAGATACTATCTCATCCTGGCATTACTGGCAGGAATCAAAAACACTGGAAATTACAAATGTTGGAGGGGCTGCGGGGAGATCAGAACTCTTATGCACTGCTGGTGGGAATACACCCTTTTTGGAAAATGATATGGCGCTTCCTTAGAAAGCTAGAAATAGAAATACCACACAGTCCAGCAATCCCACTCCTAGGAATATATCCTAGAGAAATAAGAGCCATCACACGAATAGACATATGCACACCCATGTTCATGGCAGCATTGTTCACAATAGCAAAAAGATGGAAACAGCCTAGATGCCCATCAACAGATGAATGGATAAACAAACTATGGTACACACACACAATGGAGTACTATGCAACGAGAAAGAACAATAGTGAATCTGTGAAGCATCTCATAACATGGATGAAACTGGAGGACATTATGCTGAGTGAAATAAGTCAATCCCAAAAGAACAAATATTGTATGAGACCACTACTATAAAACTCATGAAAAAGTTTACACACAGAAAGAAATAATCTTTGATTATCATTACGAGGAAGGGGAGCAGTGGGGAGGGAAAAACACTAAATAGACAATAGATAAGTAGTAACTTTGGTGAAGGGTAAGATAGTACACAGTATTGGGGAAGCCAGCACAACTTGTACAAGGAAAGGTCATGGAACCTCCATAGACACATCCAAACTCCCTGAGGGACTGAATTGCTGGGCAGAGGGCTGTGGGGACCATGGTCTCAGGGAACATCCAGCTCAATTGGCATAACACAGTTTATAAAGACAATGTTCTACATTCTACCTTGGTGAGTATGTCTGGGGTCTTAAAAGCCTGTGAGCAGCCATCTAAGATACTCCACTGGTCTCACCCCTTCAGGAGCAAGGGAGAATGAAGAGAATAGGATACAAGGAAAAGATTAGTCCAAAGGACTAATGGACCACATCTACCAAGGCCTCCACCAGACTGAGTGGAGTACAGCTAGATGGTGCCTAGCTACCACCACTCACTGCTCTGATCGGGATCACAACAGAGGGTTCTGGACAGAGCTGGAGAAGGATGTAGAATAAAATTCTAACACACAAAAAAAGACCATATTTACTGGTCTAAAGGAGACTGGAGAAACCCCGAGAGTATGGCCCCTGGACACCCTTTTAGCTCTCTGGTGAAGTCACTCCCGAGGTTCACAGTTCAGCTGGGGATTGGACAGCCCCATAAAACAAAACGGGACTAATGAGGCACAGCAGTCCAGGGACAAGGACTAGAAGGCAGAAGGGGACAGGAAAGCTGGTGATAGGGAACCCAAGGTTGAGCAAGGACAGTGTTGACATGTAGTAGGGTTGTTAACCATTGTCATAGGGCAATATGTGTACTGACCGTTTAATGAGAAACTATTTTGTTCTATAAACCTTCATCTAAAGTGAGAATAATAGCATAACTGGAAGAACATGATCGATGTCACTGAATTGTACATGTAGAAATTTTTGAAATGGTGTATCTTTGGCTATGTAAATTTTCACACACACACACAAAATTCCTCCAAGGTTGAGAAGGGAGAGTGTTGACATGTCGCCGGGTTGTTAACCAATGTCATGAAACAATATGTATACTGACAGTTTAATGAGAAACTATTTGTTCTGTAAACCTTCACCTTAAGTACAATAAAAAAAATTTAAAAAAAAAAGAAAAAAGAATCTCAAGATGAGGAAATTATCCTGGATTATCCAGGGGGACCCAATGTAATCACAACTGTTCTTATAAGAGGGAGGCAAAAAGGTCAGAGTCGAAGAGAATTGCAAGTGCTGTGCTGTTGCCTTTGAAAATGGAGAAAGGGGCCACAAGCCAAGGAATGTGTGCCACCTCTGGAAGCTAGAGAGGCAAGGAAATAGATTTTCTTCTAGAGGCTCCAGAAGGAGCACAATTCTGCTGACACACTGATTTTAGCCCATTGAGGCTGGATTTGCACTTCTGATCTCCAGAACTGTGTGATAAATTTGTGTGATTTTAAGCCAGTAAATTTGTGGTAGTTTATTATAGCAGCAATAGAAAACTAACACAGTGACCTTGAAGAAGTCCACTATTTTTGTAAGCCTCAGTTTCCAAATTTCTAAAATTTGGGGACTATCTACATTACCTGATTGTACGGGTGATATAAAAATATGAATAGTGGGCATCTGATTATTTTGGACGTTGTGACACTCTTTATTTTGTATTTTAATACTATCTCTTTAGTTTTCTCTTGGGGACATAATCCTCCCACACTCAAGTAGGAGTGACCACCAGGTTTGATTACAGGGTGACAAAACTTGGCCAATCAGTCAACATGTTGGTTGTGAAAAATCAAATGACTCAAGGCAGGTTAACTACAGAATATTTTACAAGGACTACTAGGCAGGGGAGCCTTGGTGGCACAGTTAAGAGCTTGGATGCTAACCAAAAGGTTGGCAGTTCAAATCTACATGGTGCTCCTTGGAAATCCTATGGGGTAGTTTTACTCTGTCCTATAGGGTCGCAATGAGTTGGAACTGACTCGACGACAGCAATGGGTTTGATTTTTTTTTTTTTTTTCAGGCAGGAGGCACTCTCAATCCACTGAGGCCACCAGTGTGACAGAATGCAACCCTATAGTCATTTGGAGATTTCTTTATCACCACATAGGAAAGCTTCCCTGAAATGAAAGAATATATCCATACAAGGATCTGTACATGGATGTTCATAGCATCCTTTTTGCAATAGCTAAAAGCTGGAAACAACTCCAACATCCATACGCATCTGAATAAATAAGCAAACTCTGGCCCATCCATATGATGGAATACTACTCATCAATAAAAAGAAATGAACTCTTGATACACACAACAACATGGATGAATCTCAGAATAGTTATGCTGTGTGAATCTGGGCAAAAATTAGAACATACTGTAGGATTCTTTTTATGTAAAACTCTAGAAAACACAAACGTCTATAGGGACAGAAATAGATCAGGAGTTGCTTGGGATGGAGTGAGGGAAGAACGGCCAGGGTACAGAGAATATAAGGGAGCACAAAGAAACTTATCAATATCATGGACAAATTTATTATCTTGATTGGGGTGATGTTTACCAAGATGTATACATAACGTCAGAGCTTATCATATGATGTAATTTAAATTTGTGTAGTTTATTGTGTATCAATTATACCTCAATAAAGCTGTGTAAGGATATTCCACATGTTATTGCAGGATAGAATATTTTTGACTGAAGGGGAGCAGACATGTGAACTTAAAGAGGTGTCTAGGCACCCAGGAGTAGTGTGGAGTTATATTTGACTAGAGAAGGGAAAAGGTGGTCAGGAAGGAAATTGGGAATTAGATGGAAGCGTGTCAGAGACTCACCTACCTCCCTCGGCTGGCACTACCTTAAGTCAGAGGAAAAAATTGGTGATTGTTTTTCATTCTTTACAGAGGCATCCCAATGTGGAAGAAATCCCTGCCTTCTTACTCACTAGCCCTGTTAGCCTGGACTAGCCATTTAACTCTTTATAGTGTCAGCTTTCACCGATCAACTCCTTCCCCATCTCCCCCAGCCTGGCCCGTCATGCTGCTTTCCTCACAGGCTAAAATGGAACATATTTTTTAAAGCACAACAATTCTTTAAAAATACACTGGGCTGATGACAGAAAAATGCTTTCGGGATCCCTGAATTTCTTAGGAATCAATAGGTAAATAAGGAGCAAATCAGGACCCCATTGTGGTTAGTTGAAAGTGAGTCCTGACCAACTCTGATGCCCTTGCAGATAAGAGCCTGTCCAATTCATCATTGTGCCCAGTGCTTGCCACCATCTCTTATTGTTGTTGTTGTTAGGTGTCATCGAGTTGTTTCCAACTCATAGTGACCCTACGTACAACGGAAGGAAACACTGCCCGGTCCTGTGCCATCCTCACAATTGTTGTTATGCTTGAGCCCATTGTTGCAGCCACTTTGTCAATCCATTCTCATTGAAGGTCTTCCACAATCTCTAGTGTATAGTCATCTCTCCATAAACCTATGTTGTTAAAGCAAAAAGTGAAGTGCATATCATAGTACGTCAATCAGTACATGTATGACTTTCATGCTGTGCTCTTCAGCATGAGACAGTAAAGACATACTATAGATAATAAGCTAGCTTACTGTAAGCTAGCTTACTTATTTAATGAACATGTATTACGTTTTTAGAAGTGAGGATGGCAAGACTTTGGCTCGATTATTTTGGACATGTTATCAAGGAAGTTCCGTCTCCAGGAAAGGACATCATGGTGGATAAAGTAGAAGGTCAGTGAAAATGAGGGAAACCCTCAATGAGATGGATTGACACAACAGAAACAACAATGGACTCAAACATACCAACGATCATGAAGACGGCACAGGACGGGGCAACATTTCCTTCTGTTATACATAAGGTTGCCAAGAGTTGGAGCTAGTTCAACGGCGGCTAACAATAACACAATATGTCAGACAGTGTGCTAAGCCCTTGTCATTGCTGTTGTTAGGTGCTATCGAGTCAGCTCTAACTCATAGTGACCCCACGTACAACAGAATGAAACATTGCCCAACCCTGTGCCGTCTTCACAATCATTGCATCGTTGTAGCCACCTGCCAATCCATCTTGTTGAAGGTCTTCCTCGTTTCTGCTGACTCTCTACTTCACCAAGCTAAGCCCTTAATGTATATTAACTCATTTAACCTTCAGAACAACCCCCCCGCTTCTATAAAGAATCAAAGTCCAGAGAAGTAAGTGACTTTTCTAAGTTTAAACAATAATGGTCAAGTGGAGACTTTAACGCAATTTGACCTAAAGCCAATAATCCTCTTGTCTTCAAAAATATGGTATTTAAAACATAACATTATATCTTTAAAATCATTTTAGTTCACTTTTACTTATTATAGCTAAGTATAGTAATTATAGGTTATCTCCAATCCAAAGGCTTTAGGTCCTAAAAGAGGATCAGGAGGGTTTTCATTTGTTTGTTTGTTTTGTGTTGTGTTGTTTTGTTTAGATTACATTGGGGAATATTCTGAAAAACACGGGAATCAACCCTAGTATTGAAGGGTTCACCTGAGCTGGTTCTTAATTCAAATTACAGTCCTGAAAGATCTTAAGGAGTCTTTAGATTCTTTGTGTCACTATCCCGCCAAAACAGAAAATGTCTCCGTGTTCTGTGACACCAAACATTATCTTGTCATTTTTCTCCAAAAAACTTTTCAAATTCATCCATGAAATCTTCTGTGATCAAGGCGGAAGCCACCCAGACATGCTGTTAATATCTTCAGTGTGATTGATATTTCTCTCCTGCAGTGTGACGAGATAGCATATGTGTATATGTGGGCAAGCATATATATCTTTATGTTAATGTGCATCTGTTCCTTTCATCTCTACCATATACTGCTAAGGTATTAAGCTCCTGGGGTCTGTCCTTGCTTCCTCCCATAGGAGAGAAGGTTTATTCTCCTTGATGACCAAGCCTAGCTCCCTGGCATGATGTAATATTCAATAAACATTTATTGAATGAGAGAGTGAGTACCCAGTGATGACAGTGACAACCCTGAAGGAAAATCCGTGTACACAGAGAAAATAAGATCGCATACAAATATAACTGCAAATAGCTTGCCTTCTCGGGTATTTTATTTTTAAGCATTCTCAGCTGAAATGTGCTGTGGAGCAGTTGAGACTTAGCAGGTAATTTTTATTTCACCTCTATTTTCCAAATAGTTACCACTTACCAAATACACTATACTTAACACGTGCTTTTTTCCCCCTTCAGGTATGATACAATGCTATATTCTTTTGTTTGTCTTTCTCTTTTAAAGTTATGGAGTTCACTCGCATCTTGTTAGTTATTATAGATGTATCCCTATGATCAGGGAAGAAGAAGAGAACTAAAGATCAGCAATAGGTTTCTGAATCACTCAACCCCCCTCTTTTGTTATAAGGAAAATATTTGAAAAATTGAAATTCTGAGGCCTATGAGACTCTTGCAAAATTACACCTTGTCTTTTTGAATTATTACTGCTACTTGAGATAACAACAGTGACCATAAATAAACATTATAATGTGTTCTCTTCTTTACTGAATCAGAAGAGCCTCCAGTACTTGAAAGGTTGAAGTCATACTGCCTAGATTTTAATCCCATTTGCACCTCCTTTCTATTTGAATGACATGGAACAAATTATTTATATTTCTTCCTCCCTGAGTGTTTTTTTTGAAATTTTTTTATTGTACTTCAGGTGAAGGTTTACAGAACAAATAGATTCTCATGAAACAGTAGTACACATACTGTTTTATGACATTGGTTAACAATCCCACGACATTCCTTCCCTGCGTATTTTTATCGTTGAAATGGAAGTAAAGAGAGTACTGCAAAGATTCACTGAAATAACGGATATAAAGGGGCTTAGTTCCAGTAGTGCAAAGGCCTGGTGGTGCAGTGGTTAAGTGCTTGGCTGCTAAACAACAGGCCAGTGGTTCAAACCCATCAGCTGCTCTGTGGGAGAAAGATGTGGAAGTCCACTTCCATAAGGATTATAGCCTCAGAAACTATACTGTTGCATCCTATAGGTTCCTATGAGTCAGAACCACTCGACCAAAATGGGTTTAGTTCTGGGAGAATGCATAGGAAATCCTTCCTCCATTACAGTTACATGCCATTATTTTAATAATAATGGTGATGATAAGTGGACTGGGAAAAGTAAACTCCTTCATGAACAAACAATCTTAAAACCTCTTGAAAGAGAGATACCTAACCTTTCAGGGCACCAACACTGATCCATCCAAGAACGCTAAATGAAAAGCAATTTCCAGAGATCCTGGAGCTACTGAGATGCTCCTGGCTTAGTCCTTAAGTGCAAAGGACTCTTTCTGTACCTCCAAGGATACTAACTGTTCCATGAATTTACTATAGTGGTGGTTCCAATTTTCCAGGAGAAGACGGAGGGTCAACCACCTGCTTTAAAGATGAGAGGGCTTAACTTGAAGAGCATTTACTTGAGCATTTATTTGGGGTTGCTTCCAGACAGATGCTAGATAAGATAGAAAAGAGGGCTCAGGTTCTCCCAAGCAATACTGTGGCACCTTCACTCAGCAGGTTCCCTATCTTTTGCACTTTACAAGCCTCCACAATTGTGAGTCTTTCATCCTAGGTGGTCTTTGCAACCCATCTTCTCCTTTCATTGAGCTCCACATGTCTACCATTACAGAAGTTGGGCTTTATTTTGCTGCTGAGGAACACATATATTATTGTCCTTCCTTTTCAGCATCCTCACTCAATGCAATGCTTCTTTTCAACCCTTCCCCTTTGGCTTTATGTCTCATACTATTCTTGTGTGGTCCCATTTGTAATTGATAAACTGTTTTGTTTCCATTAGTTTTGACTGCCCCCTCCATGTCTTTTACCATGTTGCTAGCAGCCACAGTTCATCAGTTCTATGATTTATAACAACAGGCAAGATAGATTCTCACTGTTATAGACCAAGAAAATAGGCTCAGCCTCAGTAACAGGGAAGTCGAATAGGTCCACAGGTCCCACCCCTTCCAAGGTCCCCTTCTAGGGTGAAACAATATGGATTATAAAAAGATGGTGTGAGCATGCGCCTGTGTGTGCTGGAGTTCACAAAAATATGTGTCTTTTAGTGGTGGAAGTGATACATCTCTCACCCTTTAAAGAACTTTTCCCTTAGTTTGTAATTTATTTTATCCTTTCAGTTTATGTAGTTGTATACCTATTTATTTCTCATTTTAAAAGTTGAAAATATAGATAAAAGAATAAACCATAATCTCATTACTCAGGTATTTTTCAATACCTATAAGTGTCTAATATGTATTAATGTATGTATCATAAATGATATTAAACTTTATACAATTTCCTATAATCAGATTTTTTTTTAATTAGTAATATATTTCCATGTCTGTATTCAAGGCAGCAGAACAATTATTAATGACTGCATCATATTGTATTATATCAATAGACCATATTGTAGCAAGTCCTTTGTTGGCAGGTATTTAAGTTAAATTGCAACTGAGTACAATGCTCCAGTGATCAGGCCTGCACATACATCTTCATTCATTTGTCCCCTGATCCTGATTTCTTTACGATAAATCTTAGAAAAGGAACTGTTAAGCCAGGGGCAGGCACACTTTAAAGACTTGTAGTACATGTGCCATATTGGTTTCCAGATGAGTAGTACCAAGTTACACTCTCAACAACAGTTTATGAAAGTGCTCTTTATACTCTTGCCACTGCTGGGTGTTTTAATTCACTTTTTAATTTAAACAGCCAGGAAGACTCATCCCATAGGGCTTGAGAGCTCCCTGATTAGGACTACCTCAGATTTATGGTATAAAGGTTTGTTAACCAGGGTCTGAGTCAGGGGAATGTGGGCATGTTTGTTCTATTACTGAGAACTCTATGAATCAGATCTAATAACTATTTCAGTCACTACCAATACAGTCACATTTCAGAGACAACCCAAGCTGGAAAAAGCCATATATTTTTTATATATTAAAAAAAATTCCCATGGATGTGATAATAGCAAATATCCTTTTAGTTCTCTTTAGATTGTGGCAAAAGTATTGTTTCAGTTGAAATTACATATCTCACTTTAGACATTGGGAGATCTAATTTATAGATATGTTCCCAGGAAAAGGTGGAACTATATTTGTTCTTAAATAAAAATGTCAGTTATAAAGGAACACCCACTGCAACTTACCCATGTAGATGTCTGCTTAATGTGTATGAATCAGGAACCTGACAAGGCTATTTGGTTTTCTTGCTCCAATCTGTTGGTCTGTCCATTTAGCCACCTTACAAAAGATGGTACTTCCCAGTCCTTCTATTAGCAAGGAGAGGTGAGAAACAAACTTCAGTACTAATAGGGCCAATTTCTATTGGTATAGCAATTCTAAACGGGACAAAATTTGCATGCTAGCACTTGTACATAACTGAATTGAAAGAGCTGTAATAGTCAATCAAATGAATGGATGTATTTTCTGTTCTCCCCTGAGATTTTAATATAATTTTACAAAGCGTTGTTGGAAAATGTCCTGAATGCCCAAACATTCCTATAGAACCTGTTATGCTTTAATTTTACTGATTCTAAATATGATCAGAAACTTCCTAAATCTCAAGGCAAAATTAAAGTTACAATGCTCCCACTATGATCTGATTTTATTATGCTGCGATTTATTGGTGCCCAGAAACCAGATAGCCTTGAACTTGTGAGATAAATTCTTTGGGATAGATCTATTGAGGATGGGTATAGCTTTCTTTTAAATTACCAGGTTTTTGTTTGTTTGTTTATTTTGACTTCCTAATATGCTAAAAGGATGGTGTCTTTAAGGCTTTGGGGATATGGGGAAGGACAAAACTGGTATTGACTCATTCCAAAATAGATGGGCAAACATGTATAATTTGGAACAAAGTCTCATACATTCATAATTAATCGAGTTATTCATTCAACCATTTAATCTAACTATTCAATCATTTATTAAGCTGTTGTTGTTCATTGCTGTTGAGCCTCATAAGTCATGTGTGTCAGAGTAGAATTGCACTCCAGTAGGGTTTTCAAGGTTGTGTCCTTTCAGAAGCAGATTGCCAGGCCTGTCTTCCGAGGCCTTTCTGGGTAGATTTGAACCATCACCCTTTTGGCCAGTAGTCGAGTACTTAACCATTTGCACCACCCAGGGACTTAACGTTTATTAAATATTAACAATGAGCACATGTTTGGTTGAGCTAAATCTGGAGGAATCCTGAGGTCTTATATTAGGACCCTGTGATGGTTAATGTTATGTGTCAACTTGGCTAAGCTAACCTGCCGATTTTGGATTTGCCAGCCTCCACAACTCCACAAACCAGCAGAAGTCTCCAGTCTGCCTTTGGACCCATGAATTTGGGACTTACCATTCCCCGCATTTGCTTGAGACATTTCCTTGAAATATATCTCTCTATATGTTTATACATACGCTTCACTTGTTTTGTTTCTCTAGAGAACTCAGACTAAGACAGGCTCTACTTTACACTTTGCTTTTGTTTCTTCCTGGGGCAGAAGTCCTACTGATCTAGAACCATTTCATCCTTCTTCAAAGGTCTATGCTTCATGAAGGATTTTTAGATTTGGCTCCCCCAGGACAATTCCAGTCTTTCTATTTTCTTAAAATTCCTCATCTGTCTTTCGGCACATTTAAAAAAAAATTCTACGTCTAGGAGATTTCCTTTCCTTAATGGGTTGTACTTTTCCCAGGATCTAGTTATAACTGGGTATCTAGTCTGACATAGACAGAAGGCAGCCATGACTTCAGATTCTAGAACTAACCAAAGATTCTTTAATTGTCCTACTTCTCTCATATTCATACCTCACTGACAACAGTGAACATGCTGGCAAATTCCTCAATATGTGCATTTGTGGCCATACTTTGCAACTCTCAAAATCTGTATTTTCGATCTAGGCACCTTGAGATCACCTTCTCAAGGACTATATTATCCTTTCGACCCATTTTTCGTGGTTTCTCTGGTCCAAGAATGGTTTCAGCCACTGCAAGAACACAACACTATACTGTTTTGTAGTTAAATGTATCTAGCAGATTTTTTTTTAACGTAAAACATTCCCATTCCATACTTGAATGAACAGTCTCCTCTTTTAAATATCAGAAGTCTACAGTCCCTTCAGGAAAAGAAGCATGGTGGCAAGAAACAGTCTAGTCCTTTCAAAGTGAACACAGTGCGGTACAATGGATCACTTTTGTGTGGACTTTCTAGCCAAAGTCTTGTAACTCCCACCCCAGAGATTGGGCAGGACTGTGTGATAGGGTAATTGTGGCCTGCCAAAGGGATTTACTGAAAGTGAAGAAGACTTGAAGCACTTACTGATGAAAATCAGAGAACACAGGCTTCAGTATGGCTTACACCGCAACACAAAGAAAACAAAAATCCTCACAACTGGACCAATAAGCAACATCATGATAAATGGAAAAAAAGATTGAAGTTGTCAAGGATTTCATATCACTTGGATCCACAATCAACATCCATGAAAGCAGCAGTCAAGCAATCAAAAGACTAATTGTATTAGGCAAATCTGCTGCAAAAGACCTCTTTGAAGTGTTGCAAAGCAAAGATGTCATCTTGAGGACTAAGGTGCGCCTGACCCAAGCCATGGTGTTTTCAGTCGCCTCATATGCATACGAAAGCTGGACGATTAATAAGGAAGACCTAAGAAGAATTTACGCCTTTGAATTGTAGTGTTGGTGAAGAATATTGAATATACCATGGACTGCCAAAAGAATGAACGGGTCTATCTTGGAAGAAGTACAAGCAGAATGCTCCTTAGAAGCAAGGATGGTGAGACTACATCTTACATACTTTTGGACATGCTTGGTAAAGTATAGGGTCAGCGAAAAACAGGAAGACCCTCAATGAGATGGATTGAAACAGTAGCTGCAACAATGGGCTCTAGCATAACAACGATTGTGAGGATGGTGCAGGACCGGGCACTGTTTTGTTCTGTTGTTCATGGGGTCACTGAGTTGGAACCAACTAGATGGCACCAAACAACAACAACAAAGGAATTGATCAGTTCTGTCATCCTGCTGGGCTTGAAATGAGTCACCCTAGAGGCAGGAAAAAGAAGATCCCACCACCACCAAGCAAGAACAGTCAGAAGTCAGTATGCCCTTTGGACCTGGAACCCCGGTGCTGAGAAGCTCCTGGACCCAGGAGACAGAGGCAGAAAGCTGTAACCCTGAAGACCGTGAGAAGCTGTGGCAAGAGAGACTTGGCAGGAAAGACCCAGCAAGAGAGACCTGGCAGCAGAGAATTAGCAGCAGGAGACAGCATGGTGGGCTTCCCGGCCCATGGAGAGAGAAATCTGAGTGCCTTTGGGCAGAGACCTAGGGCCAGGGAGAAGCATGCCTCCCAGCATGGCTGGTAAGAGTCTGTCCTGATGGAAGAACTGTATTGTTGAGTGTTCCTGAGCCTGAACTGTAACCTGTTACTTCTCTAATAAACCCCATAATCGTAAGTATGGTCTGTGAGTTTTGTGTGGCCATTGCAATGAATAATTGAACCCTCCAGAGAAGCAGAGAGTGCTGTGAAAGGGTGCCAGAATTGGTAAAGATGGCAGAGAGAGCAGGCATGTCTGACCTCTACCTCATAGGAATCAGCCTTGGGTTGTTGATCTTGATTCTCCTTTCCCCTTGTAAAGTTAGAGGAGGTCAGACAGCACCCCATGCCATTTTTACACCCAAGTAGGATCAAAACATTTATAAATTTAATTAGACTTTCAAACTTACATATTACCTTGCAGAAATATAAGTTTTGAGTGTCAAACTAACTTTGTTAATACTAACTTTCCAAATATCACAATAGCCCATACCTTCTACAGATAACTCATATTAACAGGTGATATACCATTTATGCTACAAAGTAGTGAATATTAAATAATATCAAGTATAGAACCATCCTTCTTGATGGCAACCCATCTCCTTTTTGATGACTCATTCTACCTCATGACATGTATTATTAGTGGAATGTTAAACTCAGATACTTGCTCTTCCATTATGAAAACCAAAATGGTCCAATTCATTAGATTTTTCCTTTTGCTACACCAGCATAGCCAAAGGGAGGGCAATTCGCTAAAAATTTGACAAAATAAAGTGACAAAAACATATCAGACTTTTTTCTTGAATGACTTTAAACTTCAGAAGAAGAAACACAAACATAAAAGAAACAAGAAAATATCAAATGGGCCCTACTATTAACACTTAAACTACAGATTCTTGGTTCTTAGCTCTGTACCAAGTTTATTTTTAAGCCTTTCTTCAAGCTTATGAGCTCTTCTCTGTCCTTTCAATAAATTCCATTTAGGGTTCTGTTTTTACCATCAACTAAACTCAAGTACCATAGATGATTTATTAAATAAGAATTACAAATTCCATGGAGACAAGTACATTGAAAAATTAACTAAGCTTTCTTATTGACTAAATAAACTGCTTATTTCCACACCTCTTTACAGAATAACTCAATAGTATGCCTTAAAATTATTACATTTTTGGATTATTTTTTAATAATTAAAACCACAAATGTCAAAAGACTACTATATTGTAATCTACATACTCATTGTGATCCTGAAAATACCTGACTTCTAACATGCAGTTGACAAAAATTCTGCCTAGAATCCTCCTTGCTTCTTAAAGTAGATGAAATCCCCATGCCTGAATGCCTGCACCACCCATGAGGAATTCCCTTAGTGTGCTACTAGGTTAAGAAAATCTTGATGCAATCTCCAAAGAGTCCCTTTTCTTGTTGGAAGGTCCCTCTGTGTGTCAGTGGTATTACAGGAGAATACTTATGCCCCATTTGTGATGATTTTTTTCCGTGTGAAGAGACCTTCATTATAATAATCCTCCTAGCATTTATTTTTCCCCTTCATTCTTCTCTCTCCTTGGTCAGTAGATTTTCTTGTTTAATTGGTGAATTTGGAAGCAATAATTTGTCACTTATAGTTTAAGTTGTCCTCTGCCCCTTCACCTTTACAGTAAGCTGCTTACAGGAAGATGCAGTGTGTCTGCTACTCCACACTGGACACTTTATAGAGCAAGCAGTCATGTTGGGGGTCCTGCAGTTGCCCAGGACTTCCTAGGACCGGATGGGTAAATCTATCTATTGCTGGGGTTAAATGTTAGGAAGACTATTTTTGCCATACGCTGAAACAAATTCCTCAAATATTAACTGTATCATTAATAAAGTGATAGCTGGCTCTCCATTTGCCTATTCTTTAGACTTACTGAACCTCACTTTGTTGCAGACTTGGGGAGCAAGAAGGGAAGCCTCAAGAGAACAGATTAGTGGTACTTGGGGCTTACCAAAATTTCACCAACAGGTCCTGATCTTCCTGAGAAAACCCAAAGAAGTTAAAGAAGTGCTCTGGATTTCTGCAGATGATGTTGCTTCACACCTGGAAGAAAACAACATAAATATGTTTTTAAATTATAACATACAAATGAGAAGAGATTTAGGATTACATATTTCCTAAATGCAATATTCCCCAACAAGATTTAGTAATTTGAGATGACAGAATACCCCCAGTACTAATACACACATACACACGTGCATATATATACATATATACATATTTGTGTATATATTTATATTTGCTTTAGTTTACGGATTTACTATGTTTGTGTATATATACATATTTGTTTTAGTTTACTGATTTATAGATTTTCTAGGCTTTTATTTCTTTGTTCATTGCCTTGTAGTACTGAAACATGTCATCCAAATTTCACTGGGGAAGCTTTTTAATCCATGAATGCCTTTTGTACATGTATTTGAGAGACTTTTTTGCTCTTAGATCATTCCTCTGGCCATACCTTATAACAATACAGTAATTACCAGTTTACCTAAACTCTAATAGCCAAACAGACATGAAAACTAGAAAACATATGATGTAATTTACAGATTTCTGTTTGTAAATTCAGTCATTGGATTGAGAATCAGGACAGGATTCAATTCATAACCCTATCATAATTAGACCATTTTGGGCAAGTGTCCAAACCACTCCGAGTCTTAAGTCTTTCCACTACAAAATTAAAGGCTTTGTATAAAATTCCCTCTAAGGTCCCTTCCATCTCCTAATTTTGTGACAATTTTTCCTCTAAGGACATATTTTAATACAGGTAGACTAGTCAGGAAGATTTTGTGCTTGCAGAGAACTCTCTCATGTTTAAATAAAGCCTGAGATTTTATAAATTTATTGTATATACTCAGTTACTGGCTTCTTTCTGTGCTGGGCAATTAGTTACTTTAAGGTAAAGAATACTAAGGTTACTGTAATCAGTTGATTTGAGGTTCACCTATTGATCTGAAAAATCAATTATGTACCTCTTGATGCTTTGTAAAATGCGATTTCTCACCCACAGGATTTGTAATTCTTTGGGGCATCATGATCAGTGGCTCAGCTGTCTATCTTTCAGCTATCTTGATATTTAAATAAAAAAGTTGGAATTGTGAAGAAAGAGGAAACTGCAGACAACTTGCAATATAGCTCACTGTATTTGGCATGTTATCGTGACTTTTTTTTCCTCAGATACCCTCCAAGGAAAAACATATTTTTGGGTGAAATATTCATATCTGATTGGTGTTTCATATATTGCTGTCTTGTAAAAAACAAGAATAATTCCTAAAATTGAGAATTGAGTGATAGCTGAAATAGCTGCTCACAATGATAATTTTAAAGCCAACAGGTCAGAATTTGTTGTTATTGTTGTTAATAGAATGTTGTTGGTGCCGTCCAGTTGGTTCCAACTCATAGTGACCCTATAGGACAGAGTAGAACTGCCCCGTAGGGTTTCTAAGGAGCGGCTGGTGGATTTGACCTTTATGGTTAGCAGCTGAGCTCTTAACCACTACTCCACCAGGGCTCCGTCATTAGAATAATGAAGACTAATATAAGCCTGTACTATATTTGTGACATTGGACTAAACTCTCTACATTATTTTACAAATTAAGACTCATAACTGCCTTAGCAAAAAATTGAATTATGATTTTCATTTTATAAGAAACTGAGACATAGATGTTTGCTTAGGTCAATTACCCAGAAAAAGAAACTAAGTGGCCAAGTTAGCAGGTCTGTTTGACTCCAAAGCCCATATGTCTTCTTACTATGTGTTAAGGATTGAATTGTGTCCCCCTAAAATACGTGTTGTAGTCCTCACCATTAAACTTGTGGATGTAATTCCATCTGTGGCCAGAGTTCTCGTTGTTATGCTAATTAATACATATCAGTGTAGGATATGTTCTAAACATAAACACTTCTAAGTTACAAAAAGAGCAGATTAGACATGGAAGAGAGCACAAATGGGTGAGGGGGACAAGGTGGAGGGATAGATGCCACATGAATATCACCAAGGAATGCTGGGGCTACAGAAGTTGAAAGAGACAAGGATCTTCCTTTAGAGACAACAGAGGAAGTCTCCTCCTAGTACCGATGCCCTGAATTTGAACTTCCAGCCTGCTGAACGGTGAGAAAATATTACTCTTCTTTAAAGCCACCCACTTGTGGAATTTGTTACAGTAGGACTAAGAAACTAAGAGACTATGCTGTATTCCTTGGCACTGTAAAGCTTGTGGGATACATCTAGGCCATAAATATTCAATTGCAAAAAGTTCTATCCCTCCTATGTTATCTCAGTCTCTGAATGTATCAGTAAATATTCCATCTTTTGATATATGAAGGCCTTGTCTTTTTTCTCTCCAGGACTCTGATTTTTGTGTTTCATTTCTATGGTTAGGGGAAAAAAGTCAAGGTTTTCTCATCTAGCCTGAGATTTCTGCCTGGTATTTAGCTTGTCTCAAAGAAATTGGTGGATATCACGATGCTTACTTTGTAGGCATCTCAGTACAGAAAACAGCTAGGTGGGGCTGCCTGCAGTGGCACTGGCATCAAATGTGAAGAAACACTGTGGTGGGTGGTTGTGAAGAGAAAAACTCAGCAGAGAGTTTGTTGATCAGAACAAAGTGAATCATATTATTATACAGATTCATAAAATGTGGGATTTGAATAGGCCTCACTATTCAATTACTTCAAATTCCTCATTGTGCAGGCGAAGGAGATATAAGGTATTCACATACTGGAAACCAGGTTTCTGGATCCATCTACCCGGCTTCTCAATAGTACAGTTAATCCACAATTATATGTTTAGATGCATCTCTTAAAAATGAAATTCACTACTCTAGCTTGCGTGTGTAGGTCTCAGAGTGCAGGTTAAGACCCAGAGAACACAGTAGTTATGGAAGAGACTTTGGAATCAGACCAACTTGAGTTCAAAGGCCAGCAATGCCGCTTCCTACTTGTGTGACTCTAGAAAAGTGATTTATTTTCTCCATGGCTCAATTTCCTAACTTATAAAACAAGGTAATGAGAGCAGCCCCCTCTCTGAACTGTTTTGAGTATTAAACGGAGTAATATTTATAATGTACTTTGGTATCTTTATAAAGTACAGGCCCTGGCAACAGAGTAACCACACAAAAAATTCCAGGTATTAACAACATCATCTTTATAATTTCTTTTATGTGAGTCTACTATAATGGTATGTCCTTTGTAAATCATGTTTCGTTTTTAAATGTTTTAGTTGTTAGCTGGCTTTGAGTAGGCTCCGACTCATGGCAACCCTATATATAACAGAATGAAACATTGCCTGTTTCTGCACCATCTTCACAATCATTGGCATGTTTAAGTCCTGTTGGACAGTATTCTGTTTTGATCCACAGGGTCTTCATCGTGTAATTTTCAGAAGTAGATTGACAGGCCTTTCTTCCTCATCTGTCTTAGTCTGGAAGCTCTGCTGAAACCTGCCCACTATAGGTAACCCTGCTGGTATTTGAAATACTGGAGGCATAGCTTCTAGCCTCATAGCAACACACAAACCATCACAGTATGACAAACTGAGACAGGTGTGGGACCTTTTTGAATAACGAAGTATAAATCCAATGAAAGGAGATTCTGGCTGAAGAAATAAGATAATCTGAGGTAAACACCATGATCATGGAGACTTTAGTTTTCTCATCAGCGAAATGGGAAAGGCACTAAATCTCTATACGTATTTGAAATGAACCGTTCGGTGCTCTAAAAGGATAGATTCAATAATTGATCTTTTTGCTCAGGACTGTCCAAATCAATTGCATTCAAAGGTAGAGTTTCTCATAGCTAGACCTTTTCAGGTTGTACACCACTTATAACTAAACAAATGACTTTAAGTGACAAAAAGAAGAAAAAAAAAAAAGGATAACCTCATTTTTTTTTATCTTAATAAGTTGATGTGAAAGGATGTCCATTTGGATTCTGCTGTTAGAGAGCTTTGTTATGCAATACTCATATAAAAATGGTCCCAAATCAATACAACAAGTTTTAAATTTACATTAACATTTAAATTAATGAGAAGCTTAATGTGAATTATGGAGCTTTAGATGTTTAGGACTAGGTCCCTTCTTGCCAACTTGGAACGGAATCTATTGACTCACTTTCTCAGTCTCATAAACAGCTTCAAGACTTTATGTGTTTTCAGTGCCAGAGAATTTTCAGGCTGGTGTAGGGTGCCATATTGACATCACCAGGGAATGGAGTTGGCCCTCTCCACAAAAGATGTAAAATGCTTCCAGCAACTGCACACACCTTCCCTGAAGCGCAGTTTGCCATAGATTGTTGCCAGGCCTGGGAATGCTTTGTGGTTAGAATTTTCTTCTTTTTTTGCCATTAATTGTATTCTTTTTTTTTTTTTTTCCCTAGAACTATGGAGGGAGAACTATGCTAAAAAAAGCACAGATTCTACTTCAGGGAACTCATAATCTAGCGGAGGATACAGTCACACAGAAAAACAATTATAGAATAATATGACATGATAAAAGAAGGTACACACTAAGTGTTATCACAAGCACCTGAATCAGACTGAAGAAGAATTAAGCTCTCTGAGGAAATGATACTTAAAAGACAAGCAGACATTAGACAGTCAAAGTGCAGAAGGCCTCCCCAGTCAGAGGGTAGGACCTATAAAAAGAATCTGACAGTTTCTCTTCAATGAGGAGGAAGGTCAGAATTATTAGAGCATGAGAGATGGGGCAGAGAATGTGTGTGTGTGTGGACATGCATACATGTGCAGGCACCATGCAAGTATTGGGTATAACCAATGTCATGCTAAGGAGATTGGAGACTATCCTTAAAATGATGCTAAAAATTCACTTTTCTCATTTGTAAAATGAAGATGAATATCTCACCTCATAGGCTTGTTATGAGGATTAATGAGTTAATAACTACGTAGTGCTGAGCCCGGTACTCGGCACATGTTGTTGTTATTGTTAGCTACTATTGTGTTGACTCTGACTCACGGCGGCTTTACGTACAGATGAAGAAGTCTTGGTGGGTTTTAGGTAGGCTTGATTTAAGAAGTACCACTCTGACAACAATGTGGAGAATAGATTAAAAGTAAGCTATTCTTTGTCTGTAACACATCAGCCTTAAAGTCCTCTAAAGCAAATGCCAAAATGTTGTTAGTTGACGTGGATTTGGCTCCAACCCATGCCGACCTTATGTATAACAGGATAAAACGTTGCCTGTTCTGGACCATCTTTGTAATTGCTGGTCTGTTTGAGTCCCTTGTTACAGCTGTTGTGTCAGTCTGTCTCACTGAGGGGTTCCCTCGTTTTCACTGGGCCTGTCTTTTACCAAACGTGACATCCCTATGTATTACAAGAGTTATAAACACCAAAAAACCATTGCCATTGAGTTGATTCCTACTCATAGAAACCCTATAGGACAGGGTAGAAATGCCCCATAGGGTTTCCAAGGCTGTAAATCTTTACAGAAGCAGACTGCTACATCTTTCTCCCATGGAGCAGCTGGTGGCTTCTAACTGCCGACTTTTCAGTTAGCAGCCCAGTGCTTAACCACTGCACCACTAGGGCTCCTCAGATATCAAAATACCCTACTGCCATTGAGTCGACTCCAAGTCATAGCGACCCTGTAGGACACAGGGGAACTGCCCCATAGGGTTTCCGAGGAGAGGGTGGATTTGAACGGCTGACCTTTTGGTTAGCAGCCGTGGCTGTTAACCACTGTGCCACCAGAGCTCCAGATATCAAAACAAGCCCTAGTAAATCCCAATCTGATTTTATATGATGCCAGATACAAAACACAGGTGGTGGAGAAAGTCAGATAAATTCAGCAATTCCAGCACTCATGGCTTCCCCATTCAATGTGGAGTTATATGAGGCAATGAGAGAGAGAAAGGGAGATAGGATCAGCAGTGCTGCTCCCAGGTTGTACCACCCTCATTCATTTTTGCAAAAACTATTGAACACCAACTATGTTCCAGGGATAATATTAAGTCCTGCGATAGAGTAGTGAACCAGACAGGTATGTTCCTGCTCTCAAGAAGTATATGTGCTGGTAAGAGAAGATGAGAAAGAACAATTAAATAAGTAAACAAAAATGTTTACAGATTATGGTAAAAACCATTAAGAGAAGAAAACAGGATGATGTGATAATAACTGGAATGTGTTGTTTACCTGCTGCTGAACAGTTAAGTCAGACTCACTAGATTCAAATCCTAGCTCTGCCACTTTTTCATAATGTTAGTATGACAAAATCATGTCCTTCAGCTTTCTCATCTGTAAAATGAGGATGAACATCTCACTTCATAGGCTTGTTGTGAGCGTTAATGAGTTACTCAATATACAGTGCTTAGCCCAGTACTTGGCACATGTTATCGTTATTACCTACCATCGAGTTGACTCTGACTCTTGGTGACCTGAGGTACAAAAGAATAAAATTTTGCCTGGTCCTATGTCATCCTCACAATTGCCAGCATATGTGAGTCCATCGTTGTGACTATTGTGCCAGTCCATCTCACTGAGAGTCTCCCATGCCCTTCCTGGCCCTCTCCTCCACCAAATATAATGTTCTCCTCTAGCAATTGATCCTTTCTGATGATGTATCCAAAGCAAGGAAGTCAGACAGTATTCCACTTGATACATAGAAATGCTCAAAAATTTTAGCTATTATTGTTGTAAACCCATTGCTTTCAAGTGGATTCCTACTTACAGAGACCCTATAGGACAGGGTAGAACTGCTCCATAGAGTTGCCAAGGAGCACCTAGTAGATTTGAACTGCCAACATTTGGTTAGCAGCTGTAGCTCGTAACAGTTACACCACAATTTTTCCACTCTTGTGGTGGTTATTATTATCACTATTATTTTCCTTTGGGTAACATGGATACGCTAGGCCTCTTTGGTAGGGTGAAATTTGGGTTTAGTCCTGAATAGGAAGCTAGAGGCAACAGCAAGTGCAATAGTGCTGAATTGACCTTAGTGTTTAAATGTCTTCAGTTGCTTTGTCTACTTCAGTGCAAACAGTATGACATTAGGTAAGTTACAGTTGCTTGAGCTTCAGTTCCAGGAACATGGGGGTCACTTGTCTCAATCAAGAACCCACACTCCAGAGGTCATCTGCTAGGACTGTATAAGAAAAGCCTCTCTCCAGAGATAGTGGCCAAGTCATCTTTTTTCATCTCTTGATCAACTCTAGATAATCAGCTAATTATCATAGCTCATATCAGATACTGTTATATATTGGCAAATAAATGTCTTTATCATTGGTGTTGTAAATGGACCTTCACTGGTGAAATAAAAGGAATTCAAGATAAGTGGCTTGACCTACACAGTTTTGGATACTCCTCACATTTGTATTAACACAGCTGAATTATCTAGTGAGATCGAAAATCTATATCCTTAGGTTAGAGATGGAGCTAAGCCTTGGTCCATAAATGATTCTCTGTCCAACCGTGGGTTAGAGAAATATTTCATTGTCTGATCTAACTATGAAGGTAAAAAAAATCTGCCTCTGGATTGTCCTGTCTGAATACCTAAAAGAACAAAAAACTGGGACTTTGTTGTGCTTTTAGAACAAACAGGTTGTAAAAACTGTTTTGTGCTTGCTCACTAATGGAAGCAAGTTTGTCTAATAAACATCTAAGTGTTTGGCAAAATTAGATCAGATTTTTTTTTTTTGCCTTTTATGAGAGAAAAGTTTTTTGAAAATGAGTAATCTTAGAAATGTTTGAGGCGAATTCCCAGGAGCTTTTGAGAATTTTTTTTTTTTTATTGTAGTAGTTTAAGTGAAAGTTTACAATTCAAGTTAGTCTCTCATAAAAAAATTTATACATACATTGTTATGTGACCCTAATTTCTATCCCTATACTGTGTCAGCACACTCCTCCTTTCCACCCCTGATTTCCTGTGTCCATTCAACCAGCTCCTAACCCTCTCTGCCTTCTCATCTCACCTCTGGACAGAAGCTGCCTATATAGTCTCATGTATCTACTTGAGCTAAGAAGCACGCTCTTCAGGAGTATCATTGTATGTCCCACAGTCCAGCCCAATCTTTGTCTGAAGTGTTGGCCTTGGGAATTGTTTTCATTCTGGGTTGACAAAGAGAGTCCGGGAGCCATGCTTTCTGGGGTTCCTCCAGTCTCAGTCAGACCGTTAAGTCTGGTCTTTTTACTAGAATTTGAGTTCTGTACCCTACCCTTCCCCCACTCCATCAGGGACTCTCTGTTGTGTTCCTTGTCAGGGTGGTAGCAGGGCACCATCCAGTTCTTCTGGTCTGAAGCTGATGAAGTCTCTGGTCTATGTGGCCCTTTCTGTCTCTTGGTCTAATACTTTCCTTGTGTCTTTGGTGTTCTTCATTCTTCTTTACTCCAGGTGGTTGGGATCAATTGATGCTTCTTAGATGGCCACTTGCTAGCTTTTGAGACCTCAGATGCCACTCATCATAGATCAGAGATTTTGCTTTACTATAACCTGGTACTGAGGAGTAGAGCTAACCTTCACCAACTTAAGCTTCTTTAGCAATTATTATCTACTAAAAAGTGCCTAAGTTTTGTGTAGGGCCAAATCAGCTTAAGTTAGCTTGCAACACTTAGTATGTCCAAGGAACAAACAGGTAACTTTTGTATCTGGAGAATATAAGAGAAATACACTTGTAGAAAATGAAATTGGAAAGGTAGACAGGAACCAAAAAATGCAGGAACTTGTAGATCTTGATAAAGTGTTTGGATTATATTTCTCAATGTAACAGGAAATTGCTTATGTTAGAATATTATTGATCTACTCCAAATTTTTAAAAGATCACACTAACCAATGTTTATCATGTGGACTGTAAGGGAAATATTGAATGAAGGGAAGAAAGTCAGGGGAGGTATTGCAGAAGTCCAAGCAAGAGTAATGGTAGCTTGGACCATAGTAATAGAAATGGACACTGAGAAATATGGATGGATATGAGATGTATTTTGGAAGAAAATCCAATAAGATTTGCTCATGACTTGGAAGTGAGAAATCTAACAAGGAAATTATTCTAGATTTGGGACAACTGTTTGGAAATCTTCTATGCTGCGTGTGGCTGCTGAAGCAGGTGTGTGTTTGATGGCTGAGGTTTACCCTTACTTTTAAAAGGTGCCTCTAGGGTTGACAGAGGAAGAAATGTTGTAAGTCTTCTGTTGGCTTCCCCATGGAGCTATGAAGAAAGTTACCGATTCCCACTCCAGGACTTTCAACTGGAGACTAGCTATGAATGATTCATGATTTGCTGTTCCCTTGTAGAAAATAAATGACCAGTAAGAGGGCATCTGCTTGGTGCTTCTATTTATCTGCTGTCATTAGGAAGATAATATTCAACAGAAGTTATAAAGGTTCATGATTATCCTTGGCTCTGAGTTTAGTGTCTGAGTATGTTTTCAGCATCATTGATTTAGTCAGTCTGTTAGTCAGTCTTTCACTTAACAAACATTTACTATAAATTAGCCACACACTGGGCCAGGTATTGGTGATAGATGCCTATACATCTCCTAGATATTAAATCTACTAAACACCAACAAAAAAACTCAAGGGCAATTCAGGAAACTGACTCCACTACACACTATATTGACTCTAGGGCTACCACAAAAATAAAGAATTAAACAAAAATATATTGTTTTTGTGTTTAACATATGAAAACTTTACATCCTTTAGAAAATTAGATTTTTTGCTATGCTCCCAATTTCTAATTGTAGATATGTTTAAAATTCTTTGCTTAAGAATGTGATCAATCATTACGTATCATTAACTTCATGATCTTTACACATCAGTGGGCATGTAATACAGGCACTGACTAGGTTTGTAAACACTACTCAAACTGAAATCTTTTCACATACATTTTGAAAGAACTTGGTTTGTGTAGAAGAACTGAAATGAGAATACTTTCACCCATCATGATATTTTACTTTTTCTTGGCCTGTGTAGCACTGCCAAGGGAGAACTCAACATTCAGTGCCACTGTATTCTTATCCAAAGTTAATACTATGTAGCCCCTCTAAACTGTTTTTATTTAACATGAGAATTAGACGCTTGGTGTCCAGAAATCTTCTAAGTTTTTGGTTTTTATCTCAAAATAAATAGAGCATAGCATTACTATAATCTGAAGTAAGAGGTTAAGAATGCAAGACAGAGATAGCAAGAAAGAATATATTTGCATCATTATCTTCAATGATACAGTACAATAAGTCTGCATACTGTAATTTTTTTTTTTTTCCTTTCATATCTGTCTTTGGCTATTGGAGACAGCTAAAGTGGTTCACAAGTTGCACGTACATGTCAAATCAGGTAATCAGATTTTTGGTCATACTTCTCTAAGGCTTGTGATGGTAGTAAGCCATTGAAATAAACTTTGCTGGGTCAGCATTTAACAATTGAGGTACAGGACATTTCCTGAGGATTTATCACCAGGTTGGACAAATTAGTAATCTCAGGGGTATCTGGGAGGTATCACTTCATAGTTTTTTTTTTTTTTCTTTTTTCCAGAGAGTAATAACCTTGATGATTATTTCTGTTATAAATTTAAAACAGGACAGAAGAGATATTAGTTCAAAAACAGAGTATTTTATGGGCTACTTATCTTCTGGAGTACTCAGTCAACTAGCAATATCAATTTAGACAATTCATGAATGGGAAAGGTGTTACTGGGGGATAGCAGCAGGGAGGAAACGCCAAAACTTTCTGCACTAAATATAGATCCTTTTCATTTAGATACATTAATATATTTTAAGATTTTTATGATGTCATACTCATAATTTCATAAGGACAAGCAGTGCCACAAATATACATCTATTTGTCTACAGGGAAAAATGAGAACTCTGTGTGAAGCTGGAAAGTGAGCTCAGGGAAAGGAGACTGTGAATGAGCAACAAAAGAAGTACTGTTGTAAGTGGGTCTGATTCTGTCCTCCACGTGCTTTTATTATGTATTCTGCTAATAGCACAGGGAAGTGAAAATAACAGTTAATTCTGTGAAGAGACGGAAACAGCATTAAGATTTAATTAAACCTTGTTTTACTTGGTCATGCTAGCCAATGTAGTGATGTCACGGAGGAACAGAGCTTGGTACTTTGTTAACTAGTAGCTAAAGACACGTAACTGAAATACCATTGCATATGTTAATGTACGTAAGACGAGGGGAGGAACTGGCACCGTGCCATGAATTGAAATCATGTTACATGAGTCATGGTTGAAGGTTATAAGGATGTGGAGCCTGCAGAAGACTGACAGGCCTCGAGAACACTGAACAGGAATCAGGGGGGTCCTGGGAGGTTCTGTGGAAGCACACTTAAAACTTGTTTCTGTGCCTCAAGGCATAGAGCAAGAACCAAAGAGGTTAACTGACAGAGAATGTGATTTCAGCTTAACATAAACAATTTCTAGTCATCAAAACTATCAAAGATGGAATAGACTGCCTTTGAAGGTAGTGATTTTATTATTATTTGAGGTATTCAGGTATAGGCTGCACAGGCAATAGGTAGTTTCTTTCTAACTGGATACAGTGTGATTCTAAGAATCCAATGAGTTTTGCCAGCTTGGTATTAACTTCATAAAGAAGAGACAGTTGAATTATGAATATATATGAATTGCCGTTGCTTATGTGGTAGAGTTTGAGGTGGGATTCTCAGCCTTGGCCCAAGGCCATAACATATATCCAGATATGATGCATCCATTATGATGTTGTTAGGTGCCACTGAGTTGCTTCAACACATAGTGATGCTATATATGACAGAATGAAATGTTGCCATCCTGTGCCATCCTCTCAATAGTAGGTATTTTTGAGCCCATTGTTGCAGCTACTATGTCAATCCAATCCATATTCATATATCCATATCATGGGATAAGAAGTTCTTCTGATGAAGCTTTCTTTACAGTATGTGGCCTTTGAAATTCAATACACTTTATTATCATTACATTTTCTAATCATCAACACCTGAGTGTAAATTAAGGTATTTGATTTAAAAAAAAAAAAAAAAAAAACTCTTCCTTTTATGAGCCTCAATTTCCATTATCTTCTCATTTTTCACTCTCCAGTCTAAAAATAAAACAAAACAAAGCTGAAGCCCGTTTAGTTCCCTGAAAACACCGATCTATCTGATATGTTTGCTAATGGACCTGAGTGTACTGACAACCCTCCAGTAATTCTTCAAATTTTAGCTCCATTATCATGTCCTTGTATATGTTAGGCAAAACGGATTCCTGTTGGCCCTTTTGTTCCCACTGTACCATGTGCATATATCTCCACCAAGGTAATTATTAAACTATATCATTAGCATTTGTTTACATTTCTCTTACCCTATCAAATTTATTTAAAAGCAGGGGACATGCTTATCACACAAATATTTATTGAATGAATTAATGGGTTAATGGATGACTATATACATAGGGGAAACCCTGGTGGCATAGTGGTTAAGAGTGACAGCTGTTAACCAAAAGGTCTGATTCCACCAGGTGC
This sequence comes from Dugong dugon, assembly GCA_030035585.1. Lineage (NCBI taxonomy): Eukaryota > Metazoa > Chordata > Mammalia > Sirenia > Dugongidae > Dugong > Dugong dugon. The sequence goes on from CM057467.1 coordinate 112,424,446, forward strand.
TCCTTGGAAACCATATGGGGCAGTTCTACTCTGTCCTATAGAGTTGCTGTGAGTCAGAATCAACTCGCTGGCAACAGGTTTTTTTTTTTTTTTTTTTTTAAATATAAATAGGTGACCTGATGACTCATACTAGTGTCTCAAGTAATTCAAATGTGTGAGGGGACTCATAGCAACCCTACAGGACAGAGCAGAACTGCCCCATAGGGTTTCCAAGGAATGGCCGGTGGATTCAAACTGCCGACCTTCTGGTTAGCAGCCAAGCTCTTAACCCCTGTGCCATCAGAGCTCCGTGTGAGGGGTACTTGATATTAAAATGAAAATAGATCTAGAGAGTGAAGGCCACTGAAAATAACACACCTTAATAACAATTTGTTTGTGGCCACCCTCTCTTGCTAGAATAGAATTGTATATAAGGCAATGCTTACTCTTTAGGTTCATTGTTTTTAGTAGGTAAATAGAATTATTCTGATGAATCATCATTATATAACCATTCATAATATTTAATTATATATTAAAAAAAAAATCCTGTTGCCATCAAGTTGATTCTGACTCATGGTGACCTGATGTGTTACAGAGTAGAACTTCTCCATAGGGTGTTCTTGACTGTAATCTTTACAGAAACAGATTGCCAGGCCTTTCTTTCATGGCACTGCTAAGTGGGTTAAACCACCAACCTTAGGTTAGTAGTCAAGCACTTAACCATTTGTGCTACCCAGGGACTTTAATTATATATACATATGTGTATAATTGGGAGCACTGATGGCACAGTTGTTAAAGCTTGGCTGCTAACTGAAAGAGCAGCGGTTCAAACTCACCAGCCGTACTTCATGGGAGAAAGATGTGGCAGTCCACTTCCATAAGATTTCAGCCTTGGAAACCCTATGGGACTGTTCTACTCTGTCCTATAGGGTTGCTATGAGTCAGAAACAACTCGGAGGCAATGGGTTTGGTTTTAGTTTATATGTATAAATACATATAGGACTCCCGGAATGTGAAAATGGCTAAGTGATTGACTATTAGCTGAAAGTTGGTGGTTCAATCCACTTAGCAGTGCTACGAAAGAAAGCCCTGGTGACCTATTTCTGTAAAGATTACAGCTAAGAAAACCCTACAGAGCAGTTCTACTCTGTAACTCATGGGGTTGCCATGAGTCAGAATCGACTTGATGACAACTAACAACAAAAACATATAACTAAATAACAAACAAAGGAAAAAAATTGCTCAGCTGATGTAATTATTGCCGTCCTCGGTGCTCAGGACGGAAACACCTAACCTGGTGTTTGTTCTTGCCATGTTTTGGTATGTGCAGAGAGAATGTCACTGGAAATATTTTTGCATTTCATACTGAGAGGCACCTATCCTGCGGTTTTAAATTTCTTTGAGTATGACTATTACGATTTCTAAATATTAAGTCTGTAGCTATTGGGAATATTTGCCTTATTACTAAGGACATAGTTGAAACATTTTAGTGAAAGCTTTAATAATGATTTCAGAAGATACTGACAAGAAAATCATGCCACTGGGAACTATTATCCATGAGGACAATAGGCGAGAGTTTAGGAAAATAAGTTGAGGACATAATAAAACATTTTAAGAGCAGTTTATATCAAGGCTTCATAATAATACACCACCAAGTGTGAATAGGGGATGAAGGTAATTACATTTTATTTGCTATCTACATGCTATTTCATTGGTAGGGTGTCATGGATTGAGTTGTGTCCCCCCAAAATATCTGTCAGCTTGGCTGGGTCATGATTCCCAATATTGTATAATTGTGTAATCTGATGGATTTCCTTATGTGTTGTAGACTCTACCACCATGATGAGGTTATATGTGATCTCCTTATGTGTTGTAAATTCTATCACTGTTATGAGGTTATACTGATGAGGTTTACAAGACTAGATAGTGTCTTAATCCAATCTCTTTTGAGATATAAAAGAGAGAAGTGAGCAGAGACACATGGTAACCTCATACCACCAAGAAAGCAATGCCGAGAGCAGAGCGTGTCCTTCGGACCTGAGGTTCCTCCACAGAGAAGCTCCCAGACCAAGGAAAGACCAAGGCATCACAAGGACATTTCCTCCAGAGCCAACAGAGCGAGAACGACTTCTCCTGGAGCTGATGCCCTGAATTTGGACTTGTAGCCTACTGGACTATGAGAAAATAAATTTCCCTTGTTCAAAGCCATCCATTTGTGGTATTTCTGTTGAAGCAGCACTAGATGACTAAGACAGAGGGTGTGCTCATAATTGTTTTGTGGTCACTTGCAAGAGTCCAGATATTGTAAGTCCATTTATTAACAAAGCAGTAAGCAGAATGCTGAAGGCACCGTATATACATAAAAAATACACACATACATAAACATATGTATAGATATACACAATTAAGGAACTCAGCCAACAGAGAGAGAGGTACAAAGAAGCATCAGCATAATGGAGGGTGGTTTTTGTTAGGTGCACATTCTGGTCGGCTCTGACTCATAGAGACCCCATGTATAACAGAACAAAACATTGCAGAGAACTGCGCCATCTTTACAATAGCAGGTATGTGTGAGCCCATTGTTGCAGCCACTATGTAAACCCATCTAGTTGAGACTCTTCCTTTTTTTTCGCTGACCCTCTACTTTACCAAGGATGATGTCCTTTTCCAGGGATGGATCCCTCCTTAGAAGTCTTGCCATTTTTGCTTCTAAGGAGCATTCTGGCTGTACTTGTATCTATCTGAAATCTCTTTTTCTTTCTTTCATTTTTTTCGTTTGTTCTTTCTTCCTTCTTTGTTTTCCTTCCCTCTCTCTCTTTTTTTCTTTCTCTCTGTTCCTCTCCCCCTCCTTCCCACTCTCTCTCTTTTATATTTCAATATCCCCTCTGCTACAGATCAGCAGCTGTAACTTAGGAGAATTTGGACCTGAAAGCATTGTCTAACACTTTTTAACTCTGGCTCACTCATCAGCATTATGGTCCCTCTCATAAGCAGGTAGTTACATCATGGCTACTGAAAACGCTTTGTTATTACAGGTGAAAGTACTTTTCCTCTCCCCTCAACTTTAAAAGAATTATATCCCTTCAGGCCCCAAACATTCAAAAGGGTCTCTATTAAATGGTCTATTCTTCTGTGCTTCACATTCCTGGCAAAGTCATTAGAGAAAAACAAGAGCAAACAAGATCAGAGTTATCGGTCCCTGGAAATCACTCAAATCTTTCACCTGGTCATTACTAATACCCTTTGGGATTTATCACTCAGTAAACCAGTATCTAGTAGAGACACAAAATCCCTTGTGTGCATAACTTTCAAAATAACTAAGCAAATATAATTTTTCTGACTCATAAATAACATGATTGGTATTATTTATAAAATATACAAGCAAAAAATCCAGGGTTTTCTAAACTGAAAAATTTTATACGGTGTAGTGGCTAATAATTGCTCTTGTTTTCTGTGTTATATTCTTGCATGTCCAGCCACCATTAGCATGTACACAGTGGTCAGGATATATCCTGTGTCTGTGTTAGAAAGAAGTTTACTTTACAAACATTTTTATTATTTCGAAAAAAAAGTAGGTTTTTGTGGATGGCGTTGAAGGCATATCACAAAAATAGATTTCCCAATTAGGATTTAGGCTAAACATTCCTTCTTCAGTCTGTACACTGTACATGTAATTCCGCTCTTATTGGGATGTAAGACAGAAAGTGAACTTAATTTATTAAAGGGCTTTTCAAGCATCAGTTCCAAAGAAATAGCCAAAACAATAGAAAATAAAGAATTGAGATTTTAATAAAAAATGGCATGGATCATAACAGCATTTACTTGACTGCAGTATGAAAAAATATGTAATGTGACTTGACTAGGGAAGCAGATAATCTTAGAAATGAAATCAGAAAAATTTTGGACATCTCTATTTCACATGTCCAACTAGGGAACAAATCCTTTTCACCCTCCTTGTAAGAGACCAGTCTGCCTTTGCTTTTATATTTGAAGCACGAAAGAGCTCTTTCTTTATGAGGGAGCCCACTCAAAATGGAATCGTCATGTCTAACTTCTGAAATGTATTACTTATATATAGTCACCGTTCAAACTATATCCAGAGTGGCTATGTGTAAAGTAGTTAAGACCATGAGTTCTGGATAAAGACAGACTGAATTAAAATCTCTTCTCTAACTTTTACTGGCTCTGTGACCACAGGGAAGTTTTTCATCATCTGCTGCCTCGTTAGCCTCACCTGTAAAGCATGGACAATAATAGCACCTTCCATGTAGGGGTATTTTGTGGATTGAGGTATCATGTGTCAAGCACATATTAAGCACCACACAAATATGAGGTTTTAAAATTTATTTATTTTAGTTGAGTATCTACTATGTGCCATGCATTGTCCAAGGCAGTGGGATATAAGAGTAATTAAAACAAAGTCCCTGCCCTTATGAATTTATATTGTAGGCCACTGTTGCTTAGCTTAGCAAGCTATTCACCAAACTTCTCTTTCTTCCAGACATACAGCTGAACTACATATTCCAACTTTCCTTACAGTGATGTATGGCCACAGGACTGAGTTCTGACTAAAGAATTATGAAAGGAAATGACATGCTGTTTTCAGGCCTGGCTTATTGATATTTTCCATATGCCATCCCTCTTTTCTTCCCTTGCCTGCTGGTTATATGGAGATGCCCAGGATGAACAAGATGTCCACCTGGGTCCCTCAGTGACTGTGTGGAGCAGAGACCCAGCCCACCATCCCTACCGCCACGGACATTCGGACTTCATACAAATACGAAAATAATCTTCTATTATATTATGCCGCTAAAATGACAAGGTTTATTTCTTATAGCGTTTAGCATTACCTTCATTGATGCCAAGAAAGTAAGTAGACAAATAAATGTTTAACAGTATCAGCTAGTGCTAAGTGCTATGTAGAAAATGAATCAGAGAAAGGGCAGAGTGTAGGAGAGAGGTCAGGGAAGTCATCACTGAGGAAGGGACATCTGAACCTAGACTTCAGTAAAAGGAGGAAGTGAGCTATATATAGCTATGGAAAGAGTGCTCTAGGCAAAGGGCCTTACAATAGCAAAGGCTCTGAGGTGGCAGTGTGCTTGGAGTTTTCAAAAATTCACAAGAAAACCAGTGTGGGTGGGAGTTGAGTAGGAGACAAAGTCAGAGACAATCAGGGGACAGACCAGGAGGACCTCACAGACCATGGTAAGAATTATGGATTTTATTGGAAGATTTTGAATACAGAAATCACACAATCTAATTTACATTTTAAAATAATCACTCTGACTCTTCTGTAGGGGCCAGGTTAGGGGATGAATAAAAGCTGGGATATTATAGTTATGAAGCTCTTACAGCAGCTTTGAGATAACAAAACAGCACCCACCAAATCTTCCCACCAATATCAATCTGTAACTGATATTTTGAGTCAAAATTCTTTTTAAGCAGACCTAGTACAACTCAACTACTGACTATATTTTCCCTACGAACATGTAGCTATTGGGAGCTTTTGCTTATTTACTTACTTTTTTACCATAATAATTCCATCCAGGCCATTCAAAGACATGTTATAAAGATAGCAAATAAGTTAGAAAAAGGGAGTTCTACAGTCAAATATGTTTTGGAATCATTAAACTAAATAAAGTTAATTAGGTCCTATTTCTTCAGGTAGTTCAGAATATTTAAGATGCTTGTATGCATCATGACTGTCCATGAGGTGAGGTATTCAAGTATTTCTCAACCTTAATTAACTGTATAATTCTCTCCCACCTTCTTTCTCTCTCTATCTTTTTTGCTGTTATAGGATTTTTCAAAGAACTAAAGTTCTTATGAACACACACTACTAACTTCCGGGGGCAATAGCTTTACATAAATTTTAACCTGCTATATAATCCAAAAACTGCAAGCTAGAAGACCATTAAGGAAATTCAACCTTGGAATGGACGTGATAACTACCTCTCAGTTTGTATACCCACACTGACCTCAGAGAAACTTCCCTTGCCTGTATACTCATGACAAAATAATTTAGATATTTAGAAAGTATTTTTGTTTGTGTGTTTTTTAAATGGGAATGACCCTAGGGAAATGGTTAATCCATATTGTCTAAACTTTCTCCGAAAGTCTATGTAGAATGAGCACAAATCTCGTCTAGGCAGTTACTCAAAATGAAGTTTGGGGGAGCTTAATATAAGAAGTCTTAGCGCTCTTGTAGCCACTATGTCATGAAGAGAGAAAGAAGCTCCTGATATTAGAGACTTGAAGTATAGCAGAGATGTGACTCATCCAATCCTTTAGGGGCCCCCAGGAAGCCACAGATGACTGCTGTTTGCTAGGTGTGCGTGTTTACCCTTTTCTTATTCCTGTTCCAAGATGAGTAACCAGTTTCAAAGGACCAGAGGGTGTTTTCACACCTTTTCTTCCTCTTTACTAAGGTAGACTTCACAGCCCAAGTGTGACAGGTCGTGTCGTGGCACACTGGAGTCCTGCCAGGAACATATTATCTAACTCTGTAAGAGCTGGAGACTTTGGATTGGTTCAGAATTGATAATAGAGACTGTTTTGCCATCAGCAATCTCTTTGTAACCAGAAAAAAGAAGGTTGCAGTCAGATATGCTGCGTTTTCTTCGGACGGTCTACAGTGGTTGCCTTATCTTTGCACAATGTAATGAAAACGACATGGATTTAGAATGAAAAACACCCCAATTCTGCATTTATTAGTTGGACAAATGCCTGATGTAGATGGAGATTTTTTTTTTCTTTTTAAAAATGGGCAAAAATTTTTTTAAAATAATTCCATCTTCTCTATGGGGTTGTTACGTGAATTAAAGTTACTTAAAATTTGTAATAATTTAGAACATATGTCTGGGAGAGCAGGTGACTTGTAGGCATCGTTCCCCATCTTACGCAATGCCTAGAGTAGTGCCTTGATTAAAGTAGCCACCCAAAATATTTTTCATTGTACTGATTGAACATACTTAGTAGACCAAAGCTCTTTTTAACCAAAGGTCCAATATTACAAGGTTATCAGTGATAGGATAGAGGTTTTGGTAGAAATTTTCTATTTATTACAAAGTACTGCTTTTAGTAAAGCAACTTGTAGGTGAACAGCTAGAGAGTTGCAAACACCTTATTAGTACATTGTAAGCATTCTCCAAAGAGCAATAGGGAAAGGTAACTCCATTTTTTGGACATGCGAAGAAATTAGAGATGATTTTAATACTTAAGTAAAAAGGAAATTGACATGTACTTGGAAATTAACCATACGGGGTTCCAAGACAGTAAACGTCTAAAGATCGCATGGGTGTATGATTTTCATCACTCTTTCTTGCAGTGTTCTAAAATAAATAATTGGAAAATTTATTTGGGAAACCATTTTTATTAAAATTAATTACATTTTCTATTGCCTGTATTTTCCTAAGATGTCTCCACTTCAGCCCCCTTCCAACCCTGCCAAAGTATGTAGTTATTTCTACTTTATATCCCGTTTCCTAACCTACAAAACTAATGGCTAAAAGAAAATAATATATATGGAATTCTGATTTCTCATATGAGAAGTATAGATTAGAAGTGTTGGCTACTATTGTTTGCCTTCTGTAACTATAGGAAATGGAGAATAGTAGCAAAATAAAAACACTGGATCCAGGATATAATCACACATCTACTCTTAAATGATTTGTTTACAACTTCTCTAAATACAGTGTGATTGAGGATCATGTCTGTGGCAGAGGTTGTATATAGAGAGGATTGTAAGACTAATTTTTTCTGACTCCTTATCTCCATTATAACATAACATATAAAAATAAAATAAATATAATAAAATTAGCAATCATCGTCATTTATCATTCACTTACTATGAGCCAGAAACTATGACAAGTGCACTGCAACTCTCTCTCATTTAATTTTCACAATGCCAGCATATAGGGATTTTATCTCTATTTTATAAGAAAAGGAAATTATAGATCGGAGAAGTTTATCAGGACGGGCAGTACCATGATGTTACTGCACAGCGGAGCTGCGGCCAAAACTCACGTCTGTTTACTGCAGTTCCCCTTCACTGTGGACAAGTGAGACCTGTCTTTCATAAACACAGAAGAGCAAAGTAAGAAATGTATTTTAAATTTCAAAAGCCAGAAATGAAGTCCAAAATGTGACTTATCTATGATGGGAGGAGATTTGAAGGTTAAGGTTCTACCAGTGGATGGAAATTCACAAGTCCGTATATTCCTGTTAGATTTCAGTCTGGTGGTAGCTGGAGCAGGACAAAAAATGAAGGAAACCCTGAACTCGCCAAGTCTCTGTTGCCAGCTGTCTCCTGGTGTCACGGCAGCAAAGGCTGCCGAACGGAGCCACAGCTGCTGCAAAGTGATACTTGATATTTCAAAGTTCCTTCTTCATTTGAAAAACATGAATTATAAAAATTTAATTTATATTAAGAGTTTGCCTTATCTTTTTGCAGTTCAAAAAAACAAAACATCCAAAAAACAAAACTGAAGCAAAGACAGTCATCACTGTTGAGACATCATTTTCATCTCTGATCTTGCCTTTGCCAGAGCAAATGGCATGGTTAGGGTTCAGTAGTAAAAATAAACGTAAACTAATGGCCTTTGTGCTTGTAATTTATAGGAATGATATTGAATATTTCACCCTTAATATAGAGTATTTTCTGATATTTTCTTTGTAAATGATAGCTCAGAGGTAAGCTTTAGATTGTGATAGGAATTACATCACTGATTTTTTTTGTTTGTTTTTTGAAGAAAAAGCAAGGCAATTAAATTCTTCTAAAGAAAATGTAGCAAAGCTTGTCTGTATCTGACCCATATGAGTGTGGAATTCAAGAGTATTATTGCGGAAAACTAATCATCTTATTCGCAGCGTATTAATGCATACATTTGAAGCAAATTTAAGAGTCTTAAAAATTCAATTTAAGCATTTAGAAAATAAAGATTAATACCTTATAAATAAGTGAGAAAAATATTTTGCAGAAAAATAGGAGAAGGAGACGGAGAACCATTTGACAGAAAGATAAATGGGCACATGGCTCAAAAACTTACAAAAAAAAATATAAAGTGTCACTCTTTTAAAGAAGTAAATAATAATGAAACAGCTTCATCTGTCAGCTTTCTAATTTTCTTTTTTAATGTGATCCTTAAAGCCTCAGTTAAAAGCATCTTTTAGAGAGGCCACTTATACCTAAAGTGGCTCCTTTTTCTCCAGATACAGTTTAATATTTCATCTGCATACCACGTATCACCAATCATACTATATAATTTCCCTTTTATATCTGTCTGTCTATCTACCTATCTCTTTCTCTATCTACCTTTCTTTCTTTCTAGCTAGCTTTCTTGCTATCTACTTATCTACCTATCTCCCTAAGGATCCCTGGGCCCTGGTAGCACAATGGTTAAGCACTTGGCTGCTAACCTAAAGGTTGGCATTTCCCATACAACCATCAATAGTTTACTTAGCCAGCAGCTGTGCAGCAGAAAGACCTGGCAATCTGCTTCCATAAAAATTACAGCCAAGAAAATCCTACAAGGCAGTTCTACTTTGTCACATGGGGTTGCTATGAGTCAAAATTGACTCAACAGCACCCAACAACAACAACAACATCCATCTGTCTATATATCTATGTATCTACCTAATTTTTAATTGACTATCTTTTTCAACTAGAATGTGGGCTCCATAAGTTCAGCAGTAATGTTTCTCTTAATTTGCAACCATATCCCTTGCCTAGAATAAGGCCTGGCATTTAACAGTTGCTTACAAAATAAAGAAATTGAAGGAATGAATACACACCATAGAGTCATAAAAAATATAGATAAACAAGCTCAGTACTACTGGGAATGTAAATTAGTAGAACCAGTTGATAAATACGCTGACAATATTTTTCAAATATTTACCATTTGATCAGGAAATCAACTTCCAGGAATTTATTCTATAGCCATATTCACACAAGATTGCAACCTTGGATATAGAGACATATATAATGCAGCAATATTTGTAATAGCAAAAGCTAGAATTAACCTGAGTCTATCACTAAGAGGCTAGTTAGCTAAATTGGCATCCTTATGATGAGAATACTATTAACCCTTAAAACCAAGATGGTTATTTATATGGAGTGATTGTTGAAGATCACTGAATCTATGGTTTAGTTTCATTTTTTTTCTTTAAAAGGCAAAGTAAAGCACAAATTGTTTATAATTCTCCTACTTGTAAAAAAAATGTGTATAACGTTTTATACATATGTACACACATATTAATACATACATAAAGTTATAAATATAATTGGACATTTCTGGAAGTAAAAATAAATATTATAGTTACCTTCGGAAAGTGAGATTTTGGATAAGACGTGGAAAAGAGTCACTTTTAGTTTATGTTTTTAGGTACTATTTGAATGTGTTAATATGTCTATGTGTTGTTTTTCTAATGATGATAACAATAAAATAATACCTAAAAATGGTATAGTATAGACCTACTAGTGCTGCAATGAAAGATATTTCAAGATATATTATTTAGTTTAAAAAAGGCAAGTTGTAGAAAACAAGTGTAGTTAAGTAAAAGAAATGAAGTGAAGTAAAATAAATAAAGAATATGCATGCATAGGTCCTAATTGTCTAGGTGTAGGTATATGCTAAAATACAGAAAAAATACTAGAAGAATGTTTATCCAGTGCTAATCATATTCATTCTGAAAAAAAGTTTCCAAGTATGGATGAAGGGGAGAGCTTTTCATGTTTTTTCCTATGTTATATATTGCTTGAATATTTTAAAACTGAGCATGTATTCATGTATCATTTTGTAATAAAAAATAGAAGGTGGAATAAAAACTTTTATTATATATAAAAGCCCAGTACTAGAACATTTTGAATGTGTTCATCTGTTGATTCTTTGGAAATAAAAAGTCCAGCCTTATTAAGGCAAAGTGAACCTGGAAGATAAATATTAAATCAGATATGGGGTCAGAGGTTCAAAGTTCATCATTTTATGGCTCTAGTCCTATATTTGGCTCTTCTGCCAGACGAACTGTACTGTCTGCTCACACCAGATTACGTCCCTAAATATGCCAGGCTGTTTTTACTCACTGGATTTAAGCTTAGCTTGTCTCTCTCTCTACAATGCCCAGGCTACCTTTTATATTAGTTACTCTGGTGTCTCTTCTTCTCTAATAACTCTGCCTCCAATATGTCAAGTAAGAATTATTTGTTCCATTTATTTTGGATTGTTCCAGCCCTGATGTGGAAGTTATCTATATGTGTTTTTTTAGCTTTATGGTCTCTGAGTACTGTGAAGTCAAGGACTTTGTGAGAGACAGCTTGATGTCCCCCGTTCATTGAAATATCTAGTGCGTAAATTTTCAATCCATAAGATTTTCATGCTTTGCCTCACTTACTTTGGGAAAGTCATCAGGAAAAAAAAAAAAAAAACTGCTAGAAAAGGACATTATGTTGTAAAGTAGAGGATCAGTGAAATGAGGGAAACCCTTCGTGAGATGGATTGACACAATGACACAACAATGGACTCAAACATACCAAGGATTATGAAGACGGCACAAGATCAAGCAACGCTATGTTATACACAAGGTTGCCATGAGTCAGAGATGACCTGACAGCAACTAACAAGAAGTACTCGATAATGGTTTGTTGATATTGTTTTTGATTCTTGACTTCAGCAGGAGAGTGAATGAAGACCTCCACAGAAGTGTAGCAACCACGGTCTCTGCTAACAGCTCTGCCTTGATTTCTATATCACTTCCTAGTTTACAACTCTTCCATTGCATTAGCTGCTTTAAGCATCACCTCAAACTATAAAAGTAGATATTATCACAATTCATTTTTTACTGTTTAAGGAATAGTCTTAGCAAGTTTAACTTCCCACAGGTCCCACAGCTGAGCTTGGTTCTCAGGCCATTTGAGTCCCAAACCAGAGCCAATCAATGTAAACTTAAGGAAGAAATCACTTCACTGGGTTGTTCTGGAGCCAATGTACTTCAGGGTGCTTAGACACAGCAATAGTTGTGCAGAGGTAAGTAACGGTCTTGTACTGGCTGTCACTCTTCCTTTTTGTATGCTTCCTTTCATTTGTAGCAAGGAGGGGGGCCTTTCTCACCAACTGCAAGTCCATTCCTGCTCCCAGCAGCTCAGAGAACAGCCAGTACACAACTACGTTGCCTCCTTCACCTAAAGCCACGCATACCATGATGCTCTTTAGAGATGACAACATCATCAACAGATTTAAGATTCACACTAATGTTTTTAGGGGTGAAAACATTAAAGACCAATCACCTTCCAGAGGTAGGGGGCTGGGGAAAATTGATGTACTCAGTGTGATTGCAACTTATTAAAAAATACAGTTATATTTTATTGTCAACATCAATTTACTCTGAGTGTCCATATAGCTCCGAGACTGGAGGAAAACAGGGACATGCTTTCTGTGACTACTGGAGGAGTCACATCAGGCGAAATGCAAGGGTCAACTTCGGGCTACTCTCCATCCCGCTTGGCACCTTCATTGTATCGGAGAAAAAAAGAATTAATTGGTTCATTTAGCTCTTCACTTAATTCGGCCTTTTATTGTGCACTTCAGTTCTCACCCAAATGAACAGAGACAGTGCAGAAAACAGAACACACTTAATGGGGCTCTAAAAAAACGTGCAATTGTTGCTCTTGTCTCTTTAATAGACACAAATCATTTCTTTCTTTCTGTAAAACTCCATTACCCAGCAAAAGATAGAATTTCTTAACAAATTTACATCTTACAAAAATGGAAAACCTGCCTCTCTCTCATCTGCATAGTCTTGGAGACACATTCACAGTGTATCCACACACAGCAAGCCTGCCCACAGGCTACATGACCCACAAAGAATCCTCTTCCTCATGCATGCTGAGGACACAATGTGCTGGAAATGCAACAAAGAATCACACTAAATTAGAAGTAGAAGGGGCCTCAACTCAAATCAAGTTCAGTCTCCCTATTTTAAAGATAAGTGGGGCTTGGAAAAGGGGAGGTGAGTACCCCAGAGTCATGCAGGTAGCTAGTGATCACTTGGAATTTAAATCCAGGCCCCCAAGCTCTTAATTTAGCCTTATCTTTCCTCTGTTAGGGTGTCTGCTTAATATTGATCACTGCTGTAGTCCCCACAAGCTGACCTCCTGGCTTACGTACATCTGTTGTGGTTGTGTGTTGCTGAGTCATAGCAAGCCTAAAGGACAGAGTAGAACTGCCCCCACAGGGTTTCCTAGACTGTAATCTTTATGGTAGAGCCCTGGTGCCATAGTGGTTAAGAGCTCAGGCTGCTAACCAAGAGGTGAGCAGTTTGAATCTACCAACCCCTCCTTGGAAACCCTATGAGGCAGTTCTACTCTGTCCTTTGTGGTCGCTGTGAGTTGGAATCGACTCGACGGCAACAGGCACATTGCCAGGTTTCTCCTTCCATGGGTGGGCTCAAACCACCAACCTTTCAGTTAATAGCCCAGTACTTAACCACTGCGCAAACGGGGCTCCTTAAACCTAAAAATCCAAACCTGTTGCTGTCCCACTGAGTGGCTGATGGGTTCAAACTGCTGACCTTTCAGCTAGCAGCTGAGTGCTTAACTGTTAAGCCACCAGAGCTCCTTCCAGGGCTCCTTACCTATCACCTAATTCTCTCCAAAAAACACATGCGCATCTGTAGAGAATCACTGGGAATCTGTATCTTTCTGTTTTCACATGCAAATACTTCGCTTTTCCTTTAGAAGATATTCCATTCTCCTGTTTTTTAATTGTGTTACTCTTTTGCAACCTGGCCTTGAGAAAGCATCAAGGAAGAAATTTTATTTTTTCTCACCAAAGTCTTTTCCTAATATGAGCTGGTGGCTGATTTGGGTTTCTACTGAATCTCCTGCTCATACCACTTCCCACACAACCATAAATAGTTTAGTTGCCTCATGCTAATGATTTTCATCAGCTTAAAGATCCAGTTTAATTAATCTCCTTCTGTGTAACAAAAAACAAGTCAATCTGATAAAATGTTTAGGAAAAAAAAAATTAAGCTGGTGTTCCTTCCCTAGAAAATGTGTCAGGTAGGTTTAAGGAAAGGTTTTGGCAAGCAGTACTGAAGGAATAATTCATAATTCAAAAATCATCAAGATTTGTCTGCTCCTCTCGAAAGCTCGGCACCACTCAGTGGCCTTCATTAGAATCACAAGCTGGCACATTGTGCAAGCCAAACACTCCATCTTCCGTGCCAGATACAGAGAAAGTCTCTGCTCTGGGGAACAGATCCAGGTGGTAGGAATGCCTGTCATATCTTGGTTGCTTGGGCAATGAGCTGTCATTTCATTTTGAACTTCCCAGTACTATGAGTTCAGCCTCCTCAGTAGAGAGAACATTTTTCCCCCTCAAAGCCATCCTTTATTTGCAATGGGGACTCAGTGTTAATTTCACTGCTTGTCAATTAAGCTCATCTCTTAATTTAGTTGGAATGTGTACACAGAACATCACAGTGATAGTTCTGGTCCTCGTCTCATGACTAGAATAAACTATTCACTCTAAGCACCCTTGCCTCCAATCTCCACATTTCAATTTATACTGTAGGCAGATTAATCTCCTTATGCATAGTTTTGATGAGTACACTTTCCTGATCCAAAATCTCTTGAACTCCCACTGGCTACAGGTTATGATCCAAGTTCTGGAAATAACAGTAAAGAATGCAAACAATCAGAATCAAGCTACCTGACCAGCTTTATGTCTCCTTGAACACGCTGAGCCATCTAAAACTTGTCTAGTCAGAATATAGAGTCAAATTCAAAGAATAACTGACTAGGAGTTTTGGAATAGCCTCTTCCAATATAATACTAGATTCAGAAAAAGGAAGGAAGGAAGAAGGAAATTCATGCACCTCCCCCAAACCTAGTAGTACACATTTTGAGTGCCGATTGAATGAGCTCTTTTTTTTTTTAAGCAACTCTTTCTGAAAATTAAACTGTCTAATCTCTACAGTTAAACACAAAAAATATTAAAAACAATTCAATCCTAAGCATTTTATGCATCCATCAAAAATTTAGGAGAACTAAGCAAATAAAAAATGAAGAAAATATATGAAACAATGGTTTTTCAGACATTGGACCACAGGCAGCATAGGACAGTGGTCTCTGAAAGAAGGCAAATACATAGGATGAGCCTATGTCTATCCTAACTAACTACCTGTGGAAAGTTTCCAGGCCACATTGCAGGGAGAAGGAACCGAAACAGAGTTTGTTTTTCTTCCTAAGCTGAGACAATGTTCAGAGTTTTGGAGGCAAAGAAGGCTAGAATTCAAGAGTCATAGTACCAGAGGAGAGAGTAGCATGCAGAGAGAGCTTCAGAGAGATCTGTTGAGGTTTCCCTTCAAGTCATTAGGCAAGTACAGATCAGCACATGAATGTGAGGAAACTAACAAGGCTGGAAAAAGTATCAGCCTAAAGGAGCAGGTGAATAATACCTGTTGCTCACACAGAGCCAGGAAAAGTTCATGTTCCCACCATGCACAGTAAACAGACTTCCCATTACACGGGACATTTAGTAGATATGTCATTGGATTTTTCCTTGAGAGTGAAGTCAAATTAGTTCTAGATGAAGGACTATCCACTGAAACAAACAAACAAATCAAAACAATAGCACTACCAAAAAAAAACAAACAAACAAACAAACTTAAAAGCAAGCTTCTAAAGAGAGAAATTCTTACTATGTCATTTAACTGAATCCCAAAAGAAAACTCAGAAACTTTGGAAGGAACAACGACAAACAATCCAGCCACCACCAAAATAAAATTTACAATGTCTGACAGCCAAACAAAAATTACCATGTATGCAAAAAAGCAGGAAAATATAACCTATATTGAAAAGAAAAAATTAATCGATAGAAACAGACCCAGAGACAACCTAGATGTTTCAAAATATAGACAAAAATGTTTATCAGTTATTCTAAATATACTGCATACATTCAAGAAGGTAGAGAAAAAACATAGGCATGTTAAGAAGAGACATAGAGGATATGAAAATGACCCAAATCAAACTTCTAAAGACAGAAAATTCATTGTCTAAGGGGAAAAATATACTGTATGGGATTAAAAACAGATTTGACGCTGCAGAAGCAAGTATACCATGAATAGTTAGCTATTGAAATTATCCAGAAGGAAATTCACAGACAAAAAAAATATAGAGTGGAAAAAAAAAGCAAATTCACAGACCATCAATGAGCTATTAGACAACTTAAAGCAGTCTAATTATATATATATGTATAATATGAACCCTAGAGTGGGAATTCCAGAAAACTTAATTGTGCTCGTGAGGAAACTGTACACAGATCAAGAGGTAGTTGTTCGGACAGAACAAGGGGATACAGCAGGGTTTAAAGTAAGGAAAGGTGTGCATCGAGGTTGCATCCTTTCACCATACCTAGTTAATCTGTATGTTGAGCAAATAATCTGAGAAGCTGGACTCTATGAAGAAGAAAGGGGCATCAGGATTGAAGGAAGACTCATTAACAGTCTGAGATATGCAGATGACACAACCTTCCTTGCTGAAAGTGAAGAGGACTTGAAGCATTTACTGGTGAAGATCAAAGACCACAGCCTTCAGTATGAATTACATCTCAACATAAAGAAAACAAAAATCCTCACAACTGGACCAATAAGCAATATCATGATAAAAGGAGAAAAGATTGAAGTTGTCAAGGATTTCATTTTACTTGGATCTACAATCAACAACCGTGGAAGCAGCAGTCAGGAAATCAAAACACACATCGGATTGGGCAAACTGCTGCAAAAGATCTCTTTAAAGTGTTGAAAAGCAAAGATGTCACCTTGAAGACTAAGGTGCACCTGACCCAAACCGTGGTATTTTCAGCTGCATCATATACATACAAAAACTGGACAATGAATAAGGAAGACCCAAGAAGAATTGATGTCTTTGAATTGTGGTGCTGGTGAAGAATATTGAATGTACAATGGACTGCCAAAAGAATAAACGGGTCTATCTTGGAAGAAGAACAACCAGAATGCTCCTTAGAAGCAAGGACGGTGAGACTACATCTTACATACTTTGGACATGTTGTCAGGAGGCATCAGTCCCTGGAGAAGGACATCATGCCTGGTAAAGGAGAGGGTCAGCAAAAAAGAGGAAGACCCTCAACAAGATGGACTGACACAGTGGCTACAACAATGGGCTCAAGCATAACCACGACTGTGAGCATGACACAGGACCAGGCTGTGTTTCGTTCTGTGTTGCATAGGGGTCACTACGAGTTGGAACCGACTTGACAGCACCTAACAACAACAACTTTATATATAAGCCCTAGTGGAACTATGGTTAAGCAGTCACCTGCTAACCAAAAGGTTGCCTGTTCAGACTTACCCAGTGGCTCTGAGGGAGAAAGACCTTGTGATCGATCTGCTTATGTAAAGATTACAGCCTAGAAACCCTATGGAGCAGTTCTACTTTACAACATGGGGTCACTATAAGTCAAAAATTGACTCAATGACACCTAACAACAACTACTATATGTATTACATATTATACACACACACACACACACACACACATATCCGAATGAGGGGAGTTCGGGAAAACAAAATGATTGGAATTTTCCAAATTTAAATGGAACTGTAAACCTACAGATTGAAGTAGTTTCACATGCCTAAATAAATATAAAGAAAATAAGACAGAGACACACAATAATCATATTGCTTAAATAAGATTCAAAACAATCTTAAGAGGAGCCAAAGAAAAAAAAGACATAATACCTACAGAGGAACAGGAAGAGCACTGGAAATAGTAAAAATATGGGAAAATATAAAAGCCTTTTTGTCTTATTAAAAAAAAAACAAAACTGCCAAATCTTTAAAATATAATGGGCTGTTTAAAGCAGG
Source organism: Dugong dugon (assembly GCA_030035585.1). Taxonomy (NCBI): domain Eukaryota; kingdom Metazoa; phylum Chordata; class Mammalia; order Sirenia; family Dugongidae; genus Dugong; species Dugong dugon. The sequence continues at coordinate 112,442,308 of CM057467.1, forward strand.
GTGAGGTGTGTAACAGACATAGAAGTAAAATGTATAATCACAATAACATGAAAGGTAGAACAAGGAGAAATGGAAGTATGCCATGAAAATTTCTTAAATAAGAAGTACTATAATAATATTACTTAAAGTTAGGCCAGGATAAAATAATGATTTAAAACAGATTGGCAAACTACTATCCAACCACCTGTTTTTTATGGCCCATAAGCTATTTAAAAAACAAAACAAAAAAAAACAGGTGTTTGGAAATCAAAAGGAGAAAAATATTTTGTGATGTATGAAAATTATATGAAATTCAAATTTCAGTGTCCATAAGTAAAGTTGCACTGGCTCAAAGCCTCACTCATTCATTTAGATATTGTCTACTGATGCTTTTGTGCTACAAGATCAGAATAGAGTAGTTGTAATATAAACTGAATGGCCTGCAGCACCTGAAATATTTACTATATGGTCCTTTACAGAAAGAATTGGATAACCACTGATATATACTATAATCCATAAAACAACCGCTAAAATGGTTTAGCTAATACATCCATAAAAGAGATAAAAATACTCATTTAGTCCACAAGAAGGAAGAAAAGGAGATAAAAGAGAATAAAGAAGAGATGTTGTGGACAAATACAAAACAAATAACATGATATTAGATTCAAACCCAACTATATGAAAAAACATTATTAAATATAAATTGTCTAGACAATTTAACTAAAAGGCAGAACCGGTCAGGCTGAATAACAGCAAGATACAGCTTTCTGCCATATGCAAAAATCCAATTTCATATGTAAATTCATAAATAGGTTAAAAGTAAAAGGATGAAAAAAGTTACATTATGCTAACACTAATGGAAAAAAAAAAAGCTGGGAAGGCTGCCTTAAGATCAGACAAAGTAGATTTAAAAGTACTCAATACTATCATTACCATTTCATAATGGTAATGGGGCCAATTCTTCAGGAGATCATAGCAATCCTAAATAGTTATGCACTTAATAACAGAAGGAGGCCTGGACATGCAATGGTTAAGGAATCAGCTGCTAACCAAAAGGTCAGCAGTTAGAATCTACTCAGTGGTTCCATGGGAGAACAGACCTAGTGATCTGTTCCCATACAGATTACAGCCTAGGAAACGCATGTGGCTGTTCTACTCTCACACCGGGTCTCTATGAGCTGGAATCTATTTGATTGCGAAGTGGTTAAAAGCCCAGGTGCTAACCAAAATGTTGGCAGTTTGAATCCACCAGCCGCTCCTTAGAAACCCTATGGGACAGTTCTACTCCGTCCTATAGGGTTGCTATGAGTTGGAATCGACTCAATGGCAATGTTTGTTTGTTTGTTTTTTTAAACAACAACAATAATAACAGAAGCTTAAAATGCGTGAAGCATCTGACCATAAGTCCATAAAAGTAGAAATTAGCAACAGAAAAAGCAAGGAAAAAAGATCAAACACATGGAAACTGAACAACACCTTACTCAAAAACTACTGGGTTATAGAAGAAATTAAGGATGGAATAAAGAAATTCATGGACTCAAATGAGAATGAAACACATACTACCTTTGGGACAGCAAAGGCAGTGCTCAGAGGTCAGTTTATAGCAATAAATGCGCACACCCAAAAAGAAGAAAGGGCCATAATCAAAACATTAACACTACAAATGGAACAAGTAGAAAGAGAGCATCAAAATAAGCCCTCAGGAGCCAGAAGAAAGGAAATAATAAGAATTAGAGCAGAATGAAATGAAACAGAGAATAGGAAAACAACTGAAAGAGTTAACAAGACCAAAAGCTGATTCTTTGGAAAGATCAACAAAATTGATAAACCACTGGCCAAACTGACAAAAGAAAAACAGGAGAGGAAGCAGATAACCTGCATAAGAAATGAGATGGGTGATATCACAACAGACCCAACTGAAATTAAAAGAATCATGATTACTATGAAAAATTGTACTCTAACAAATCTGAAAACCTAGAGGAAATGGACACATTTCTAGAAACTCACTACCTACCTAAACTAATACAAAAAGAGGTAGAACAACTAAATAAACCCATAACAAAAGAAGAGAATGAAAAGGTAATTTAAAAACTCCCAACAAAAAAAAAAAGCCTTGGCCCAGATGACTTCACTGGAGAATTCTACCAAACTTTCAGAGAAGAGTTAACACCACAACTACTAAAGGTATTTCAGAGCATAGGAAAGGATGGAATACTCCCAAACTGATTCTATGAAGCCAGCGTATCCCTGATACCAAAACCAGGTAAAGACACTACAAAAAAAAGGAAATTACAGACCAATAACCCTCATGAACACTGATGCAAAAATCCTGAACAAAATTCTAGCCAATAGAATTCAGCAACATATAAAATAAATACTTCACCATGATCAAGTGGGATTTATACTAGGTATGCAGGGATGGTTCAACATTAGAAAAATAATCAATGCAATCCATCACATAAAGAAAACACTAGAACCACATGATCTTATCAATCCATACAGAAAAGGAATTTGATGAAGTCCAACACCCATTCATTATAAAAACTCTCAAGAAAATAGGAATAGAAGGGAAATTCCTCAGTGTAATTAAGGACATTTATATAAAGCCAACAGCCAACATCATCCTAAATGGAGAGACTTTGAAAACATTCCCCTTGAGAATGGAAACCAGACAAGGATACCCTTTATCACCACTCATATTCAACATTGCTCTGGAGGTCCTAGCCAGAGCAGTTAGGCTAGGAAAAGAAATAAAGAGTATCCATATTGGTAGAGAAGAAGCCAAAGTATCACTATTTGCAGATGACATGATCTTATACACAAAAACCCCCAAAGAATCCACAAGAAAACTGCTGGAACTAATAGAAGATTTCAGCAAAGTTTCAGGATACAAGATAAACATACAAAAATCAGTTGGATTCCTTTACACCAACAAAGAGAACCGCAAAGAGGAAATCACCAAATCAATACAATTTACGATAGCTCCCAAGAAGATAAAATACCTAGGAATAAATCTAACCAGAGACGTAAGATCTATACGATGAAAGCTACAAGACACTACTGCAAGAAACCAAAAGAGACCTGCATAAATGGAAAAACGTACCTTGCTCGTGGATAGGTAGACTCAACACTGTGAAAATGTCAACTCTACCCAAAGCGATCAACAGATATAATGCAATCCTGATCCAAATTCCACTGGCACTTTTTAATGAGACAGAGAAAGAAATCACCACCTTCACATGGAAAGCTAAGAGTCCTCAAATAAGTAAAGCATTGCTCAAGAAGAACAAAGTGGGAGGCCTCATGCTACCTGATTTTAGAACCTATTATACCACCACAGTAGTCAAAACAGCGTGGTACTGGTACAACAACAGATACATAGACCAGTGGAACAGAATTGAGAATCCAGTCATAAATTCATCCACCTATGAGCAGCTGATATTTGACAAAGGCCGAAAGACCATTAATTGGGGAAAAGACAGTCTCTTTAACAAATGGTGCTGGCATAACTGGATATCCATCTGCAAAAAATTGAAACAAGACCCATACCTCACACCATGTACATAAAATTAACTCTAAATGGATCAAAGACTTAAGTATAAAATAAAAAATGATAAATATCATGGAAGAAAAAATAGGGACAATGTTAGGAGCCCTAATACATGGCATAAACACAATACAAACCATAAGTAACAATGCACAGCACTAGAAGAGCGTCTAGATGACTGGGGGCTCCTAAAAATCAAATACTTAGGCTCATCAAAAGACTTCACCAAAAGAGAAAGAAGACGACCTGAAAACTGGGAAAAATTTTTTGGCTATGACAAATCTGATCAGCATCTAATCTCTAAAACCTACAAGATACTGCAAAACGTCAACAACAAAAAGACAAATAACCCAATTAAAAAATGGCAAAGGATATGAATCGGCACTTCTCCAAAGAAGATATTCAGGTGGCTAAGACACATGAAGACATGCTCACGATCATTAGCCTTTAGAGAAATGCAGATCAAAACTACAATGAGATATCATCTCACCCCAACAAGGGTGGCATTAATCCAAAAAACACAAAACAATAAATGTTGGAGAGGTTGTGGAGAGACTGGAACACTTACACACTGTTGGTGTGAATGCAAAATGGTACAACCACTTTGGAAATCGATTTGGCACTTCCTTAAAAAGCTAGAAATAGAAGTACCATAGGATCCAGCTATCCCACTCCTTGGAATATATCCTAGAGAAATAAGAGCCGTCACACAAATAGACATATGCACACCCATGTTCATCTCAGCACTGTTCACAATAGCAAAAAGATGGACACAACCTAGGTGCCCATCAACCGACAAATAGATAAACAAATTATGGTATATCCCCACAATGGAATACTATGCAATGATAAAGAGCAATGATGAAGCCGTGAAAGATCTTATAACATGGAGGAATCTGGAGGTTATTGCGCTGAGTGAATTTAGTCAGTTACAGAAGGACAAATACTGTATAAGACTGCTATTATAAGAACTCAAGAAAAGGTTAAAACACAGAAGAAAACATTCTTTGATGGTTACAAGGGTGGAGAGGGAGGGGGAGAGTTATTTACTAACTAGATAGTAGATAAGAATTATCTTAGGTGATGGGGAGGACAGCACACAGTACAAGGGAAGTCCACACAACTGGACTAAACCAAAGCGAAGAGGTTTCCTGAATACAGTCAAACACTTTGAGGGACAGAGTAGCAGGGGTAGCAGTCTGGGGACCATGGTTTTGTGGAACATCTAGGTCAACTGGCATAAGAAAGCTTATTAAGAAAATGTTCTGCATCCTACTTTGGCGAGTGGCATCTGGTGTCTTAAAAGCTTGCAAGCAGCCATCTAACATGCATCAATTGGTCCCAATCACCTGGAGTAAAGGAGAATGAAGAACACCAAAGACACAAGGAAAGTAGTAGCCCAAGAGACAGAAAGGGCCACATAAACCAGAGACTTCATCAGCCTGAGACCAGAAGAACTAGATGGTGCCCGGCTACCACCAATGACCGCCCTGATAGGGAACACAACAGAGAGTCCTGGATGGAGCAGGAAAAAGGTGGGGTGCAGAATGCAAATTCTAGTAAGAAGACCAGACTTAATGGTCTCACTGAGACTGGAGGAATCCCAGAAAGCATGGCCCCTGGATTCTTTATCAGCCCAGAACTAAAACAATTTCCGACGCCAACTCTTCAGAAAGGGATTGGACTGGAGTGTGGGACAAAAAGTGATACTCGTGAGGAGTGTGCCTCTTAGCTCAAGTAGATACAAGAGACTAAACGGGCGGCTCTTGTCCGGAGGTGAGATGGGAAGGCAGAGAGGGTTAGGAACTGGTTGAATGGACATGGGGAATCCGGGGTGGAAAGGAGGAGTGTGCTGTCTAAGTATGGGGAGAGCAATTAGAGTCACGTAACAGTGTATGTATAAATTTTTGTATGGGAAAAAATAAAATAAAATGCATGAAGCAAAAATTGATAGAACTGCAAGTAGATATAGCAAAATCCACTATTATAGTTGGAGATTTCAACACCCTTCTTTCAATAACTGACAGGAAAATACACAGAAAATCAATTAAGCTAAACCAAACGTGACCTAACTGACATTTCTAGAACACTCTACCTAACACTATGTTGACTGAAAAGTGACAGCCCTAAAAAAAAAAGCACACATTGTGTGATTCCATTTATACAATATTATAGAAAATGCAAACTAATCTATAGTTATAGAAAGCACATCAGTTGTTGCCTGGAAGTAGGGACATGGGAAATCATAGCTTTCAAAGGGGCATAAAAAAATCCTTTCGGCGTGATAAACTGCTAATCTTGTGTGTGGTTATGGTTTCATAAGTATATACATGTCAAAACTCATCAGATTGTATACTCTAAATGTGTGTAGTGTACTGTATATAAATTAAACCTAAATAAGGTATGATTTAACAATATATGACAGAAGATTTCTACTCTCATGCAATCATCCTGTATTTTTTCCTGATTTAATTTCTAGGTGGAAGTGTATGTTAAAAAATCTTTACGTTGGGGGAACTGAGTTCTTTTCCCAATTCTACTGCCAGCTGTGTAAACTTGGAGTAGTTGCTTCCTCATTCTGTGCCTGCATTTCTCATGTGTGAAAGAAAGGAGCTGGGTTTTATGAATCATGATGGTTCTTTTTCTCTGAAAAGTACATTGTCTCTTCTTGGCAAAATCCTGCTCCATGAATTGTCAGGAAAGACTGAAAGCAGATGTGGAGGGCTGCAGGGGAGATTTTTTTAAGCAGGAGGATGTATTAATCAAAGTAGGGATGGGAGATGAACTTTTTTTTTTTTTTTTTTTTTCACACAATAGTATGTTAAGAGAAGAAGCAAATGTCACAAGTGGTGACTCAAGTTGATGATTGTCAGATATTCATAACGTAGAACAAAAATGCCAATCTTGACATGGTAAGAACAATTAACTTCATTGTCACAGTGATTTTTCAAATATTTATTCTATTTAAAGTACCCGTGTGGGTTGGATGAGGTATAGACCTCTCTCCATTTTGTGTATCTATATCTGACTTTGCAAGCTGATACACATTATCAGTAATATTTAAATGTATCTGAGTATATGAGAATTCATCTTGCATATGCTCCTCATGTACCTACTACATAGTTCAGTTCATTTCAACAAATATACAGTGACTATTAATTAAGGAATTCAATGCAATGTGTTAGAGTTTCAAGACAACAACCAGCTCTATTACCTTGAGAAAGCTTTATTTATTTTTACAAAATCTGTTTTATCTTCTATAAGATTGTTGCTGTTGGGTGCTGTCAAGTTGACTTCAACTCATAGCAACCCCATGAAACAGTAGAACTGTCCCATATGGTTGTCTAGGCTGTAATCTTTATGGGAGCAGATCGCCAGGACTCTCTCCCTCAGCCACTGGGTGGGTTTGAAATGCCAACCTTTTGGCCACAGGACTCCTTACTATAAGATTAAGAGACTAAATTGGATTATTCTTAAGGTTATCTCCAGTAATAAACTTGTGAATGTGACTGTGTAGTCACCACTGTATGAAGAACTATGGAGAAAATAAAATAATGTCAGACATGCTTCCTATCCTTGAGGAAATTATGGTAAAGTGGGAGAATTAAAATTTTAAAGAAACATCATGGATAAGTAAATAATTATGAATTGCCATAAAGTGGCATGGAATAAAAGTACAGGTTATAAGAGAATAATGGTGGAGAGATAATTTACATTGAGGAGGTCAAAGAAGTTGTATCAGAGGAAGTAACTTTTGAGTGGAGTCTGGAAAGTGAGAAGATTGGCTTGGAACGCTCTTCTCCCTCCTCGTATTCCTAGTTAATGATTTCTCAATTTTCAGATCACAGCACATCAGCTCTTCTGTGGAAGCCTAAATCCAGTTTCCCTCATGAACCTCTGCCTTGACGCATCAGAAAAAGTGAGATAATAACGCCTACCTCAAGGAATCTTGTAAGATTAATTAGATGTTGTAAATAAAGTATCTACACTGTCTTAGCAAAAGAGATGAGGCCCAGAACATGGCTAACAAGATAATAAAGTAATGGTCAACGTATAACAAGCAAAGGGCAGAGGGATTGTTCTTTACAGCATTCATTCAATATGAACATATCTGTTGATAGCCTATTGCTACCAACTCTGGGCCTAGGCCTTCAGTTAGCACAGTGCCTGTCACCAAGGTGAAAACAAGATAGCTCTGAAAGAGAATGGTATAGAGATAAGAGTTACGATCAGCTCTGCGCTCTGCTATGGAATTTCTGGAAACTTCTCTTCAGCTTCCATGAAGCACCTGTGCTGTAAAGGTCCAAGCATCCCCATTTCCATCATTTTGCTTTCTCTTGTGATCCCATTTTATTCTATTGTTATTAAGAAGTTATTGAGATGTTTAAACAGAGAAAGCAAACCCCAGAATATTCTTTCCTAGATTTTAGTTTAAAAGATAACTTAAGCAAGACGTATATATCGTATAGAGAAAGAAAAATAACCCAACAGCAGACTTACTGTATGTTTTATGGGAACTCCATACTGATCAGGTTATTTTAATTTTTGTAGGAAGAAATTGTTTTAGAACAAAATGGCATTTTGAAGGACCTAGGAAGATTTGCATCTGCAAGTGGATGTTATAAAAAGAGATTCCCTTTGGGATCTTCCTATTGCGTAAAGATGGGAGGACTTTATTGGCCTGTTGAGATAAAACCAGGCAAAAGGAACCCACTGAATTCAGCACCTCAGGAGACAGAGCTAAGAGCTAGTCAGTAGGGCTGCAGCCTTCTGTCATTTGGTGGGCTGGGAAGTTGAACACAGCATACAAAATACCAACCCAGGTCAAAGACTTAAACACAGTCTGCAATATCTACAGAATTCACTGAAATTACCACTGCAAGTGGTACAGAAGGTTCTCCTCATCCCCATTAGGACTTCTAAGAAGGTATTATTTTGAGAAAGTTTTACAGCTAAACCAACCCACAGAGGTTTAGATTAGAAAATAGGGAATAAAAAGGTAAAATCAACAATAAAAACAATGCCTTTGCTTATTAATTATCATAAAAAAAAGAAAGAAAACAAAAACCTGGTAACTTATGCTAAGAATATCAAGGTCAAAGAAGGCCTTCAGAAATTAGTATGTCAAACATCAGGGTCATCAAGCCGTAATTCAAAACCCAAGAACAGGGAATTAAAGTAACATACTGAGAGGGCTTGCTGCCAGCCCACACTCTGCAACTAGAGGTAAAACAAAGCTGGCAAATGCTTTAGTGAAATCATTTGAGTATGGGATTTGGAAGGAAGCGATAAAGAGAGCATACTTCTCACCAAGAGTTTATTTTCCAAGAGATAGGAAACCGTACCCAAAATAAAATAAAAATTTGTTTTCAATTTACAGCCGTTATTCTGGATTTTTACGGGCCCACCTTTTAAAATGGATCCTTTGTAAGCTCACTTTAGCAAATCTTTTGCAGAGTTTTAATGTGGAATGAGTCATATTTAATTGCCACCGTACACTGACTTTTTGAAAAATCTTGTCTAAATACAACCCTCATGCATAGAGACACTCATTTATGCATAAGGAGTGCTGCTTGCCAGATCACAGACATCAATGAAAAGAAATTAAAAAACACTGAGATTACAGCCACTTTTCCTGCAAAAACTGCATCATAGGATTATTAATTTTAATACTGATTACTCTCAAATTTAAAAATTCGATGCACCTTGCCAATTTGTTGTTGTTGTTGTTTGTATCCAAAGAAATTCCCCAATATTATTAAATCTGTCTTACTTTCATTCAAGCTCTCCAGCTAGGGTAATATACACTTTCTACATGTCTGCTCTGCAAAGGTAAGAAGATTTTCTTTTTAAAGGATAAGGAAGGTCTAGACATTACATTATGTGTGCTTATGACAACGGTGTTGACAGGAAATATTTCCTTCCGATACAGATGTACGGGTTTTGCGTATCTGGCCCAAGTAACTGTATATTATTTTAAGGATCAATTCCCTTACTACCACCTCACGATTGCCTAAATCCCTAACCAGAGTGTAAATGATTACAGACCCTAGTGGATTCTTTTGTTTTGTCAACTAAGGCCTCTCTGAGTTAAATAAGTACTTGGATACATTAACCCTTTCAGATGAAATCATGGGTTTAATAAACCTATTGACCCAAAAACTATTTGCCAAGCCATGTACTAGAAGATGAATGTATAATGTGAATAAGACAATGTCTCTGCCCTAGGTGGCCTCGGAGGTATTTGTAGAGAAATAATTGTATAAATATAGTTAGTTCTAGGAGAGATGTATACATGTAGAGCTATGAGAATACCGAGGCTCAAATAGCTCAGAACAAAGACACAGGAAGATTGAAGCTCCCAACCGGAAAAAATGGTTCAGAAAAATGTGGCTTTATTATTTTAGCCTAGTAGGCTCACAGAACTTACAGCTGAGTTGAGAGAAATGAAGAGAGATGGAGACAGCAGAGAAAGAGAGAGAAAAAACATCTAGGTATGGGATCAAAAAAACAAAACAAAAGCCAAACTTGTTGCTGTTCAGTTGATTCTGACTCACAGTGACCCTATAGAACAGAGTGGAACTGCCCAATAGCATTTCCAAGGAGCGGCTGGTGGATTCAAACTGCCGACATTTTGGTTAGCAGCCAAACCAGGGTTCCTGCACCACCAGGGTTCCATGGGATCAAGAGACATAGAAATATCACAGTTTGTCTTACAAACATTTCTGGAAATCTCACAAGCATGTTTTGAAAAGAATCATGGTGTGGCTTTTGGTTCATGGAAGCAAATAGATAAGGAGCCTACTAGATTGCTAAGAGAGCTGTTCTGTCAAAGAAACTACTTGTCTCGACACAAATTGTCTGTGATTGAGACATAAAACAGCCCTTAGGTACCAGCCAGCATGATACAGGCTGAAGAACTGCTCAGCCCCCAAGAAGGACACATTCTTCCATGCTCATTTATGATATGGCCTTTGTCTTATTTTCCTAGGGCTGCCATAACAAAATACCACAAAGTGAGTGTTAAAGAACAACAACAGATTTTTCTTTTTTTTCCCCTCACAGTTTTGGAGGCCAGAAGTCTAAATTCAGGATGTCAGCGGGGCTATGCTCTCTCTCTATCTGCTCTAGGGGAAGATTATTCCTTGTCTGTCTTAGCTTCTGGTAATCTTGGGCATTTTTAACTTGTAAATAGATCCTTAGAGCCCTGGTTGCACAGTGGTTAAGACCCCGACTGCTAACGAAAAGGTCAGTAGTTCGAATCCACCAGCTGCTCCTTGGAAACCCTATGACGTGGTTCTACTCTGTCCTATAGGGTCACTATGAGTAGGAATTGACTTGAAGGCAGTGGGTTTAGATAGATTCTCATGTGGTATCTTCCCCATGCTGGTAACTTTTGTTTCTGTGTCTATTCTCCCTTTTTATAAGACACCACTCAGAAAAGATTAGGACTACAACCTACCCTACTCCAATATGACTTAACTGATGATATCTTCAATGACTGAATATGCCTGTTTCCTAAATCCGTCCTCAGATTCCTTGAAAATAATTCCTGGAAAGTTGTGACCACTGGTTGGATTTTGCCTTCATTTGCAGCCAAGGCTTATATTGTCAATGGTCCAATGAACTTCAAACCATGATCTTGGTTTAAGGGGTTCTTGGACACCTGACAGAAAAACATACAAATCTGTTCTGGATTAAGTCAACTTCATCTTAAACTTTAAAGAATACCATATAGAAACGTTCAAATACAATGAGTGGACAAAATATATTAAAGATAACCAATCACACAAAACAATAAAGAATATGTTATCATGGGGGAGAAACAGTAGGAACAATAAAAGGAAGAGACAGAACCATTAAGGTTTAAGTTATTGGAAATAGCAGAAAATTCTTACTATATTTAAAAAAACAAAGGATAAGTTTTAAAAGAAATGACAATCTTACAAATATTTTCAGGACTTACTGAACTATAATAAGTGACTTGGAAAAGATGGAAAGAATAAAATAGAAATGCTGGATGTGGAAAATATAATAGCAAAAATGAAAAATTTCGTGGACAGTTATAACAGCAGAATAGAAGTAACCAAGGAAAAAATAAATAAATTAGATGAAAATATCTAAAATGTGGCAAGGAGAAACAAAAATTTAAAAAAGTCAATATTAAGAGACACAGAGGATGGACTGAGAAGGCTAAAAATGATATTAATATTAATAAGGATATAGAGACAGCTGAAAAATAGTTCCTATGCTCAAAGCGTGTATTGTTTAATGGGGTTGATCAGTCATTCCTTTGTGACTTCAACGCTTCCCACAGAGACAGATATCATACAGTTTAAATTCCTATCACATTCTGAATGCTTAATATGTGTCCGAAAAAAACATTGGAAGTGTTAGTAAAAACAGAACAAAAACAAAGATTCTGGAGAAGTATAAAGTTGAAGAATTTTTGCCACATTCTTCCAGTCATTGTCCCTACTCTAAAATTCCAGACCTCTTAGGAGGTCATTTCATACCCAGCAAGCATAGCAGAAAGAAGAAAAAACAGAAAGGAGAAAATGTGCTAAATCTCTCAGAGCTTCCTCTCCATCCTACACAAAATGCTACCGTGTTATTAATCAGGGCACTATATTTACCTCTCTAAGTACTTCATTTATCATCAGAGAATAACTTTCAACATCCTTTGAATTTTAATGATTGGGGAAAAACAACTACCGTGAAATCACTTCTCCAATCCCCTCATTTTACAAATGAAAAACAAAACAAACAAACAAACAAACAAACAAAAAAAAAAACTGGAAGCACAAGGCTATTCAGCAAAAGGTTTAAAGTCACACTTTATACACTCTTTTTATGTTAATCATTGAAGAACTGCAGGACAGACTCCTAGAAATCCTCTCAGATCCCTGAGGTATTTTCTAGAGGAACCAAGAAATTTTTGGTTATATAATCAGGTAACAGATTTGTTTCTAAGCCATATAGCTGACTGAGTTATTAAATATCAACTTTAAGATTCTGCAGTCATTCATGATGACATGCTTCCTTTTTTTTTTTTTTATTACTGAAAAAAACACCTTTTGGGGAAACAACTCTGGCAAACAGATTCCAACATCCTTTTCTCAACAACTGTAATTACACTGGAGTGCTCTATAAATGAAGCAGATACAGCACACTCCAAATATGTGATGTCTTGGATATTTTCCAGATTTAACTCGGGTGGACTCTGAACTTTCTCTTTAAGGGTCACAGAGGAATGAGGATGAGGTACAAATCAACCACCCCTACAACACTTGATGATGTTTAGATAACATAAACCACAAAGACAGCTTAATAACTTACTGTTTTCCTTATAATAATCACCAGAAATCCTACCATTAAAATGCAGTGGTTGTCTTCAAGGTATAGCATACCACTAGGTTAGAGCCAGATGGGTAAGAAAAGCTATGAGTTGAAATCTGCAGCAGACTCCAGTGATGTTTAAGTAGTTTAGGAAAAAATGATATATTGTGCCCACACTACAATTATGTAAAGTTTCTGGAGTCATTTTGATCTCTCAGTTGAGCCATAGACAGAGCCACACGTGCACATAGACACAGACACAGTTCTTGCCCTCATTGACCTGCTATTAGGAGTAAATAGGCACAGTGCTTAATCTCTGCAGCCAGGAAGCCTGGTTTCTAATCTTGTCCTGCACTTACTAGCTATGAAAACTGGTTATAAGTTAACTTCTAGGTACCTCAGTTGCCTTATCTTCAAAATGGGGACAATAAATGTAATTACCTCAGGGTAGAACTGACACTTCAATTATTCAAGGTTTTTAAATTTAAGGTTTTAAAACAGTCTTGGGGGGTTGTTGAGTATACCTGGTAATGTTATTAACCAATACTGTTATTCAGGAAAGAGAGATATTAGCAAAGTAAGTATTAGTAGTGTAATCAGGATAACTCAATGTGTATTTTATCATTTTGACTTCTTATATCCATTTTCATAAATACTCATTGTCTGTATACTCATGGTTTAAAAACCTTAGGAAGCCAAAACTAAAATAATGCAATATCTCCTCTTGATAACCCCTGTGGTCAATCCTTCCAAGCTGAAATGGAGCTCTAGTCAATAGTCTCAAACACAGTAACTTTTTAGAAGTTTTCCAGGTCAAGAAACAGAGTCCGTCTTTTATAGATCTGATGCCCTGGTCCCTTCATATGAAATCACAGAAAGGAGTCGGGCAAAGCAGAGAAGAAGTCTGTTTGAATTTCTTTGGAGGGTGAGAAAACTCAAGAAACTGGATAGAAAAACGTCAAGAAAAGAAAGAAGGAAAAAAAAATAGGAGTTTAAAGACATCTGGTTGTACCATATTTTTTTATATGATTGTTCGTCATGGATTTAAACCAATAAACTCCCAGAAAGAATGAACAGCTTTACAGCCAGATGCTGTAGCTTGATGTTTGGCATATATGGACTTGATAAAGTTACCAACTTTGAAGTGAGCAGGGGAGTTTGCAAGTGTTCCTTAGCACCCAAAGACAAAAGCAGGGACTGTGTGAGCATTCCAATACGCACGTATATCTGGAGCGGGGGAGTTAAATGTGTCTTCTGCCTACACAGTGGTGTCTTATCTGTATCCTTACACTAACCTGTGGTGCAAACTTGTAGCTAAAGAAGGAGTCATAAAAAAAAAAAATAAAAAAAAAAAGGAGATTCCCTAAGAATAGAATAAATTCATGCTTGGAAAGGTCAAGGCTCCCAATTCATATTTTATGTTGTTTTTTTCATGATTTTTTTACCCTAAAATAAAGGGTCTGTAACCACTGGACATGTTTCAAATTATATTCGTTAACAGATCTATTTCCAAAATAACATTTAAAACCCCCACCATGTATCTAACGTTTCATAAGCAGCATAGCATGAGAGAAGTCAATAAGAATGGCAGCCAATGAGAAGGCACAAGAATGGAAAAGAGAAGAGGCTGCTCAGATCATGGCTTCGGGCTAGAGTTGACGGTCATTGAGGTCAATGATGTCTCCTTGACTTAAAAATTCTTAGCAGAGACTAATGACACAGAACAGTTGTCCATCAGTAGCTCTTAACATTATTCTTGTCAAGTGTCTCTCCATGTCATCAACTACACAGTAAGAAAAAAATGTAGCTCAGTATTTGATAATAGAGATGACAGCAGCATGTGTTATGCAGTGCATATCATTATGAAGAAATCAATTATTGGCATGATCTATGCTGTTGATTAGGAGCCCTGGTGACGTAGTGGTGAAGAGCTTGGCTGCTAACCAAAAGGTCAGCAGTTTGAATCCACCAGGTGCTCCGTCCTACAGGATCACTATGAGTCAAAATTGACTCAACAACAATGGGTTTTATGCTGTGGATTAATTTACACCATCAACAATATTTTCCCCACCTATGTTTGGTTACTTCTTTCTTAATGTTCTTGTGCCTTTCGGTGTGAGCCACATATGTAACATTCTCTTAAATTATACTATCAGATCAAATTATGGTACATTTTGGGGTGAGTGAGGGTTAAGGATGAATACCAAGCTGGTGTATTTTCAAATTCTTAGTTCTTATTTGGTGATTTGAATCTATCTTTCTGTCATTTGCTGCATTGAAAGAGTCTACAGGTTAACATAACAACAACAACAAAACCCATTGCTGTTGAGTTGTTTTTCACTCCGTCTACAGGTTAGAACATTGATTTATTTTTCTCTGAGGAAATGCTCATATGTAACTCATAAATGTTCCTGGGGAAAGAATGGGTGGATTCATTATAAAAAGAATCCAGAACTTTTCTGAGAGTGAATAAAACAAGAGGACATTCCATTCTCTATTATAATGGTTCTCAACCAGGGATGATTTTGCCCCCTCAATGGGACATTTGTAAATGTCTCAAAACATTTTTGGTTGGTACATCCGGGGGAGTGCTACTGACATCGAGAGGGTAGAGGCTATGAATGCTATTAAACCTACGACAGTGCAGAGGAGAGCCCCCCAGTAAAGGGTGAGATGGCACAAAGCGTCAATGGAAATGTAGTTGAGAAACCCTGCTCTAGCACAAAGTCGTGTAACATGGAAGTGCAGGCTAGCCTTTCCACAACATACAGCCAACTCAATAATTAGCATTAGATGAACTTTTAGCTAGTCTGGGCAAAAAAAAAAAAAAAAAAAAAAAAGCACTTTAACATTTATGTAGGAAGGGGGAACACCAAACCATAAAGCTAGACACACCCTTTTTAAAGTATATCAGTTCAGATCATATACCAAGAAATGGATTAATGCAAGACACATGAGAAATTGATCTTTGCAACCTTTTTTTGCTTTGTTTTGTTTCTGTTTGTTTTTAATGGATTGACTTGTTTCAGTTGATTAACTTGAGTGCTTGGTTTCTCTGGTAAGAAGGTCATTGTTGGAAACCTTCAGGAGTAATCACCAAGAATTATCATAAATATAATTTAGGTATCTAAAAAAGAATTCTCATTCCCATAAACAATTAAGTTATGACTTTTTGCCGGGTAGGCATATTAGAACTGTGTGAGATAATTCCAAAAGTGATTGTTAATTTGACTCATTATTTAAAAGATAGATTTGGTGTGTGGGGGGGGTGTAGATGTTAAATATATTTCTGTAAGACAGAACTAGCATTAAAGAGCAAACTTCAAAATATCAAAAGAAAAATATTTCTAAAATTAATTATCAACTCAGCTTGAAAAGCTTTGCAGAGCAGTGAAAGCTTCATCACACGTATTGTTCATAGACTGCATTGTCATTCATCTTCCCAGGTGGCAGTTTTGGCCTCGGCAGCCAAAAGTCCCTTGCAAGTTGGAGTTAATTGTCCTGGTCATATTCCTTCATTGTAAAAGGACTTAGAGATGAATTACAGATACACAAATCGTACTTGTGCTATAATACCTAGTTATAGATCCTCTGTCACACATCTTTAGCTGAACTCAAGGAAGGTCTGATATGGACTTGAGAGTCACTACTATGTGGAATTAGAAATAACATATATGTGTGTACATGTTTCCCATTTCTTTACTGACAGTTATTTGACAGATACCAAAGCCCTTAATTCACTGAAGTATTACAGATTTGGAATTAAGCTTCAAACAGACGCCAAGGGAAGGCAGTGTGATGTAAAGTCATATTAAAGTAAAAATGAATGATGTCAGAACCTTCTCTAAAATCAGATTTAAACAGGACAAGAGCTAAAATTATGAAGAACAGAGACCCCTAAAAGACACATGGAGGTAGATGTGGAAGTTTTAGGAGATTCCAACTCAAAGTTTGAAAAGGGCAACATCCTATTGTGTCTGAATAATATCTACCCAAGCAGTTACGTTGATCATTTAAATAAAACATGCCAACCCAGTCATAATAAAAATGTGAACTTATTTTATTAAAGAACAATAATTAGTACATTTGCTTTTATGAAGGCCCAGACAACTGTTTAAAATCTAACTGTTGCCATCAAGTTGATTCTGACTCATAGTGACCCTATAGGACAGAGTAGAGGTACCTCATAAGATTTCCGAGGCTGTAATCTTTATGGATGCAGATTGCCATATTTTTCTGGTGCTGAGTGACTGGTGGGTTCAAACCACCAACCTTTCAGTTAGCAGCTGAACATTTAACCACTGTGCTACCCGGGGTCCTAAAAACCTAATAGTTTCTTTAAAAACTTAAAACTCAAGTTAAATTTCTATTGTGTGTATCTACCCCAGCAGACTAATTAGAACTGAAATTTGTTTTTGTGATTTTTATAAATATATAAGTACCTAAAGGCACAAAGCAGAAGACAGAGAAATCTGGACTTACTTCTTTTTTTCAAAATAAGTCTGCTTTTCTACTTTCTCCTCTCAGTCACAAAGGACTCCTTGGGAAGACTGGGGAGAAAAATAAAGCCTGGAGTATATTTCTGTAATCTCTTCTGATACTCCATTCTCTCTGTCTGAGAATTAGTTTCATACTTGGTGGTTACTTGTTCATCACTCTAAATACGGAAAATGTAAGTTATGGCAATTTGCTCTGAAAAATAAAGTTCAGTCTAGAGTAATGTGTTTACTTAACATGTTTTTATGTGCCAGCTGATACATATGAGAAGTTCTCAAAATGTCGTTCCTGGACCTGTAGTATCAACACCAACTAGGAACTTGTTAGAAATACAAATTCTTGGGCCGATTCCAGACCTACTGAATCAGAATCTCTGGGGGCAGGGCCCAGCAATCTGTGTTTTAATAAACCTCTGGATGATTTTGAATCATGCTAAGGACTGAGAGCCACAATACTGTATATGGATTAACAAAAGGCTTCTCACACTCATAGAACTTATAGACTATTAAGAAAATAGTTGCAAAAACAGCAGTGAAGGCATGTGTAAGGTACAAGGGCCATATAAGGAGAATCAGTTTTTCTGGGGAAATCAAGAAAGGCTTCACAAAGAAGGTTATGCTTGAATTAAAACTTAAGAGAGTAGGAGTTTTCCAGGAAAACAAGTCAGATGGTCATTCTAAATAGAGAGAACTAGAATCACAAGATTAAAATCTAGACTGTAAAATCAGGCTAGGTTTTGTGGTGGTGGTTCTTTTAAATCTTCTATGGAATCTCTTTGCTTTTGGTCTAGTTTTCAGAGCTCAGTACTTGAGCCCTTATCCAGATTGAAAAATGCACTGGGGTGTCTTTGGAAAACAATGCAGAAAAACCAGACTCTCTAGGGAAGCAGCATAATGTATTGGTTAAAGGTCTGAGACAAGTAAAGGACTGGATACAAATGTTAATCTTGTGTACTTATAACTTTACACTGGAGTACAATGAATTCTTGTGTGTCCATGGGCAAGCTGTTTTATTTCTATAATTAAGTATTTCTATTTGTAAATGGAGATGATAATTCCTATGTCACAAGGCTGTTGGTTCCTGCAAGTATTAAATGAGATAATATATGGCTATTTTAATCTGGAAGGCTCTCTGCTCAGATTGTCATCAGAGTAAATATGTTCAATAACACTATCTGCTATAAACTTCACGGAAACATTCTTGGAATCAATTGGCTCGATGGTGAAAAATACCATTTAAACATAAAATACTATTGCTCTGAACAGATAGCATGCTGAGAATTTAATGCAAATGAAAATAAGTGTTACACACACACACAGACACTTGCTTATACTCCCCCCGCAACACACAATTAATAATGACCTTGAGGAGAAAAAGGATCTCCTCTTGACCTGACACCTATTTTACAAATTGACTGAGACTTGATCTTGTGTGTGTGTGTGTGTGTGTGTGTGTGTGTGTGCGTGTATCCGCTTAGCTCAATATTGCAGCAAACTGGATATTCACATTGTTTCCCTGACAACCACTCAAGCATTCTCCAAGTAGCTCATGGCTATGGATGATTCTGCAATACACATTTAATCCTATGGTTAAAGAATGAACATCCACGGGCCTGGATCAATGGATTAATTTCATTCTGGAGGAGAATCAGTCTCCACTGGTGAAAGTATTAACTATTTGATGATGAGCTGGGATAGTTGAAGCTGATTTCCAGATTAAAAAAAAAAACAAAAAAAAAAAAAACGCCTTGGTAATAAGGGAGGAGAGGGCAGCAGTGCAGCCAGTCTGAGGTAGATAATTTATTTGGCAAATACAACCATAAATTTACCATTAATCAGTTGGATCTGCCTTTAAGTACTCTTACATAACGCTGACCTAGAACAATGGCAACCCAGCTATAACTGAATGCATATTTATATCTAACACAAATATCTGAAGAGTTACAATGTTGCAATCTGCTATCAACTTTCGGTATTATCACTGTCAAATAAATGCCGTCTCTGGTCTTAAAAGCTGACTCAGTAATTTCTTGTCATAACAAGTGTCTTGTGGGAGCAGATAATGAAGGTTAGCAAATATTCTTTGAGGCATAGCCCAATCATCTGGAGCACACAGAAATATGCTGTGCATGTGATAGACTGCTAGCTCTGAGCTTGGGAACTTGAGTCTGTCCTCATTTGCTGATGACAAAGCCATCTCTGTGCCATTGATGGCTTTCTCTTAATGCTTTTGTCACTACAGTGTTGGCCAGGAATAATATTGAATCTAATCGCTCTGCAGAAATTCAGCTTTTAGGCATTTGGACACTGGCTGAAGGTCCCACTGGTTTTCAAAAACATATGATTGGAAATCATTCATAACATTAATGATCAGCCCCTGACTCTTGTACCATGATTTTAGAGAATAACTTAGTCCCAAAATAAGCAACCACAGCATTTGGACAAAATGCTTCTTAGCTACAGTGTGGTTTTAGAATAAAGTTATGTTATATCATAAGGTAATCTCCTAGGGATATCTGTGTTTTTAGTACGGATGGGGATGTGGAGATGATGGCTAAGGAAACAGGAAATCTTAGGATCAAAGTATGGTAAGGGAGAGAGTAGAAAACGAAACTGCATTGAAATCTTCACGCTTGTAAAAATATTACAAATAATAATAGCTACCATTTTTGTTACATGCTAGATGTTGTATCTATTGCTACGTATTCAGTATCTCATTTGATCTTGTCCTATGAGGTAGGTACTATAATTATCCCTATTACATAGGTGAAGATATGAGTTTAGACAGGTTAAGTAGTTTTCCTAAGACCACATATCTAACGCATAGCAGAGCCATGAATCAAACTTGTGGCTGATGAGTCCAACACTCAAATTGTGCTCGCTGTACTATACTATCAGGAAACCGTCTGGTGGGAATACTAGGAGTCACCTAAAATTAGATATCTCATACCCTTGAAAAAATAGACTTCGTATGAGAGAATTTGAAGCCCTGGTGGTGCAGTGGTTTAAGCCTTTGGCTGCTAACCAAAAGGTCGGCAGTTTGAATCCATTAGCTGCTCCTTGGAAATCCTATGGGGCAGTTCTACTCTGTCCTATAGGGTCACTATGAGTCAGAATCGACTCAACGGCAATGGGTTATTTTAAGCTTGAATTTTTCTTTCAGCGCCCACATTTTGATCTCTCTGGAATTAGACCATCTCAAGTGGTATATTCTCAACCTTTATTTTCTTTCTTTTTTTTTGTAACAACGGATTTTTTAAATTAAATTAGAACTCTATCCTTGACAGGTTTATTATATTTTTCTATAAACAGTATGACTGTTTGGATAATTCATTACCTACTAGTTTTCCACTAGGCACTTTTTCATAAATTCTAAAAATTCCCAGGCAAAAGTAAGCCATGAGTGGCAAATTCCCCAGTTAATAGAATCTTTTTTCTCTTTAACTTTTTTTTTTTTTTTTTACCACATTCCTTTGTGTATTGATTTGGTATATTTCCAAAACTTGGCTGCATAATATAAATAAATAAATATATTTAATTACACCATCTGGCCAAAAATCCTCCAGCAGAAACACTTTTAGCACTACACTCAAAGTTATTTCCAGAAGCAGAGGTGGGCTTCCACGGAGACAGGTTTTTAATATATGCTCACGTAGGCATCAGATGTGCATCCCTATCATGTTATGGTGATGTCTAAAAAGTCATCCTTCTGACTCTGGGAAAAACAGTGAAGAGAGCAATGATTCATTATTTTCACTGAGCAAAAAAAAAAGAGAAAAAAAAATCAAGTCATCTCAGGAAGAAGTGCATTAATGATTAAACACTGATTAAATCAGAGAAAACATTTCATCTGTTTAGCAGGGAATTCCCATTGGAGTGTTTGAACCCTGCCTAATCCAAGTCCCCCTGAGTATCCCAAAGGGATTAAGACCCAGAAACATTTAGAACATTGAAAAAGTATAAGAGTGAATTATGTCATATGACAGTAAACTAAAAACAAACAAAAAAATCCATTGCAGTCGAGTCAATTCCAACTCATGGCGACCCTACGGGACATTGTAGAACGCCTCATAGGGTTTCCAAGGAGTGGCTGGTAGATTTGAACTGCGAACCTTTTGGTTAGGAGCCATAGTTCTTAACCACTGCACCACCAGGGCCCCATGACAGTATATAAGGATACCCAAATGGTCCTTAAAATGTTCTCAGCATTTAGATCTAGCATTTGACAATATCTTGAGAAATCTAGCTGTTTTGGCACAAAAAAAATATAATAGAAACTCCCAGAGCTTGAAAATCAGATAGAATTGGGGTCACTTTCCAGCACTGCCACTCATTAGGCATTTGACTTTGGTGACTTCATCGATCTTTGTGGAGCCACTCTTTATCTGTAACGTAGGGGTGAGAACTTCTGCCTTAGAGGAGTATTGTGAAGGTCAAATGAGAGAGCTATAAAATAACTTAGTGAGTTTGTTCAATGCACATTAGATTATCCTCTCTTCCTATCAGGGGGGATCAGTTCCTGGAGAAGGACATCATGCTTGGTAAAGTAGAGGGTCAGCAAAAAACAGGAAGACCTACAACGAGATAGATTGACACAGTGGCTGCAACAATGGGCTCAAGCATAACAACAATTGTGAGGATGACACAGGACCCAGTAGTGTTTCATTCTGTTGTATATAGGGTTGTCATGAGTAGGAACCGACTTGACGACAGCTGACAACAACAATGACAGCAGCTCTTCCTACTGCTACTTCTGGTGGACTACAAGGCACCGGGAAGGAAATTTTGAATCAGCAATCACTTGCTATTGTTATCGTTCTATCATTTACTCTTTTTTTCATCGTTATTCTCTCTTCCAGTTTTCCTTACTCTTATTTTTATGATATCAGTTGTGCCAAATCTCAGTATAACACTTTAGGCTCTTTGGAGTAAAAATACTATATCAACGCAGTAAACAATTAAGTGGTAATAATGGCAAAGTGTCTCCTACCAGATGGGGTCTACTGGCTCCTCTTTAAATTGGAAAGTCCACATATATAAATCTAATGTGAGTTGCTTCCTTGGGTTAATCATTCTAGAAAGCCCTTAAGTTCCATTGGGGTTAATTAAACTCTTCTATATTATAATGGCATATGTATCTGTGTCTGTTGACTTGCTGATTTGATTTAATGTATAATTAATAATGAAGATGCTCTCTAGTCTCCAGCAACATCTGAGGTATCTTGGGCTTTGTGTGTGTGTGTGTGCATGTGTGCTTGTGTGTGTGTGTGTGTGTGCATGTGTGCATGTGACAAAATACAATTCTGCATTTAAGCACAAAATAAAATGGAGAGTTAGGGGGAAAAAAGGCAGATAAAGGTCTTTTTTCATTTTATTCTCTTCCAGCTTTTTTAATTTTAATTTTAATTTTTGTGATATCAGTTTGCCCACCTCTAAGTTGCCATTGAGTAGATTCCAACTCATAGCATCTCCATATGTGTCAGAGTAGAACTGTGTTCCATAGACTTTTCAGTGGTTGATTTTTCAGAAGTAGATTGCCAGACCTTTCTTTCAAGGATATCAGTTTACATATTCTGATTTACCATTCATATGCAATAAAACCATCTAATAATACCAAGAAGACAGGGATTTCTTCCCGGGGCTCAAATGAGTCAACTCCCTGCCACAAATAAAATATCCCCATTTCCTGATAAGGTTATTTATTAAAAGAGGTAAAGAATTTAATTCGGAGACACACAGCTTTCCCGGGACATCTGTCACTTTCCTTTGGCACCTTCATGTCAGGAATTACAAAACAGTATCCTGAGAAAGGATGTGGTCATGCATTCCTTTTTGCTCTACATCCACAGCACAAGTGACTAACACTTCAAGAGAGAGAGAAAAAAACAAAGCATTTTGGGGAAAGCTTTCTTTCATTTCCCTCTTACATTGTTTCAACTTCTAACTCTTTATTTGCTTCTTTAATAGGGGTCAAGTCATGATGATTACTGCTGACACAGAAGCAAATCGGGGGTCATTAATCTCCACGAACGTGACAGTTTCCTCAGGGCTGTGATCGTATTTGGAAGGCAGCTATGCTCACCGCTTATACTACCAATGCCTCTGCTAGGATCCCATTTGTATCAAAAGGGATAGTGCAGGTGTCAAAGAAAGATACAGGGGAGCAAATTAGTAGTGATTTCTACGGGCAGCAATTGTAGTTGTCCAGGCTGAATGAATGGATTCTCTCTTTTTACCTCAGCATCTTTTTAAATGGCTGGCATACTATTTGCATTTGTTGTCTTTTTTGAATGCTGACCTTCTAATCTGCACTTCGACTGGCTTGCTGTTGGCAGCTTTTTTTTAAGACTCGTTTGAGGCCAAGCTAATTTCCACTGAGATTTCCTTTTGCCTCAAACATTCCATCTCATTTTACTTCCTGTGCTTGGTGCTCATTATAGCATGATTGACTCAAGAATGAAATATGGCAGCTCATAAAGGTGTTTTTATCCCCTAATAAACCTCCTCAACCCTTGATCTGGTTTTATATACACAGTAAAATATGCATTGAGAAAAGTAGTCTACAAACTATCTGTCTATACCCGAGTGTTGATGACTTATTTAACCTTCATTGGAAAAGGGAGCCTGTTTTTCCCAATTAGATGCATTTCAGTCTATAAAAAGGGGTAGAAGAGGAGGGCCAGGC
Source organism: Dugong dugon (assembly GCA_030035585.1). NCBI lineage: Eukaryota > Metazoa > Chordata > Mammalia > Sirenia > Dugongidae > Dugong > Dugong dugon. Next base: position 112,466,354 of record CM057467.1, read on the forward strand.
AAGATGTATTATCAGGTTACCTGTCTCTCGATCCATTGGTGATTCCTTGGGGTCTTTCAAAATGTGACACTTCTTTTAAAAAAGAAATATGTCAACTTTAATTGCCCTGGTTTTATTGAACTCATGGCACCCATAAGTACAGTATAAAAGTGTTACAGGTTGATGGGACCAGCTACAAAAGCTATTACCTTGGCAGAGAAGCTGGACATTCAGGTTGTGCTTAGAGGGATGAGAACTTTGAGGACGCTCTTCTTGATAGCCGTTCCCAAACCCTACACGATCTCATTCAGAATCACCAGAGAAGTAAAATATTTCGTGGAAGAAAGAATTCACTGGGAACCTGATGCCCTTGTTGGCAATTTTATGGTAGAATGAGACAATATCACTGTGTGTATAAGGGACCAGCCAAAAAGCATCAAGGTACCAAACTCCAATGCCTGCAGCCTGCATTGCATTAACATACTAATCACAATCTGCTAACTGGGCCAGATGGGAGGTAATCTGAATTGTTCCTAGGGAACTGTGTAAATTGGACAAATAAATTTAGTGTGTGTATTGAATCAGCTCGGGACTGTGACTCGTGCCACCAAATCTCATTTGTGTGCTTTGGGGTTTGGGTCAATTCTATGTGTACTCAGAGATTTCCTGAAGTTCAGAGGCTGGAGGAAATGCAAAGTCCAGATTTCAGCCTCTCCCATTTCTTGAGAGACCAAGAATGGCTCAATATGTTTATTTCACATTTTTATTCATATGTTCACTTTTTTTGCGTTCATTCGAGTCTTGCCCTTCAGCTTCCTAGGGAACGAGGAGGGAGAAGAGCTGCAGTTTTGTTTTTTCGTTTTCTTGAGATACACTTTGAGTACTAACTACCCGTTGCCGTTGAGTCAATTCTGACTCACAGCAACCCTATAGCACAGAATAGAATTGCTCCATTGGGTTTCCAAGGAGCGGCTGGTGGATTCGAACTGCCAATCTTTTGGTTAGCGGCTGAGCTTTTAACCACTGTGCCACCAGGGCTCCGAGTACTAACTACTGGATGTAAATTAAAGGAGAGAGAAAGAATGGACCATTTATTATTTAGTAAATTGAGGGTATAAAGGGTAAAATTTGGGGCTGCAGAAAGATTTTTGAAAAGGGGAATAAATCAGAGATGCCAACAGGCACGTGAAACTGGGGAGAAGTTACTGGAGGCTCCAAAAAGCAGTGAGAGAGAGATTTCAGAGCAGAGAGGAAAAGCACTCTGTGTCGTTGAGAACAGAGCAAGGCATCATTAAAATTCCATACCCAGCCCAACCCTACCTCACTGGAATCATCTTATAGGGTGTGAGTTAGTCATCAAGAACTCATAAGAAAATTAGTATATAATTAGTATATTCTCATGTATTGAATATTTATAAATTTCTCATATATGCTCCCCCCCCCCCCAAAAAAAAAAAGACACATTTAATTCTATACTACTGTTATCCCCATTTTATAGATCTGGAAACTAGGAGGTTAATTTACTTATTCAAACTTTCATCATTTAAGAATAGACATGGGATTTCAATCCAGGTAGAGTAATATCTTCCACCACTCATCTGCTAGATTGTCAAACTCTGGTGGCTTACTTGTGGCTGTGATGATGGGAACTCTTCCACTGGTATTTCAAATAGCAGCAGGGTCACCTATGATGGGCAGGTTTCAGCAGAGTATCTAGACTAAGACTAGGGAGAAGGGCTTGGCAATCTAGTTCCAAAACTTAGAATGAAAACCTTATGGATAATAACTGCACATTGTCTAACTCACTTGCTTTGAATACTTCATCAGGAGGGATCAATCATTGGAGAAGGACATCACGTTTGGTTAAGCAGAGGGCCAGCAAGGGTGAGGGAGAGACCCTTGATGAGTTGGATTGACACAATACCTGCAATGATGGACTCCAACCTGCTGGCAACTGTAAGGATGACACAGGGCCGGGGGATATTTTTTTCTGTTTATATCAGGTCACCATGAGTTGAGTTGACTCAAGGGCAGCTATCTATCTACCATATTTTTACACAAATAACATGAATGTTATACAGCTCTGCACACCACACAAGCCCTGCACATTAGTTTCATAAGCGCGCTATATGAATATTATTTACACGTTGCTGACTTCAATTTCATTTTTTTTTCTTGTCCAACTGATTGAATGTTAGGTTTTTATCTTGGTGCCTGTTGACGTGGAGGTTTGATTCCCAGCAGCAGACTCTCACCGGCCTACCCTCCATTTTCTAAAGCAGCCCCTCTCCCTGTAGGATCTCCTCTTTGCTCTGCAAACCGCTTTCTCTAATGCAGGAAGAAATCACTTTTCCCACCCTGGAAACAGCCCTCGCCAGAGTGGCCGACCCGAGATGAGGAGGTGCGGGAGTCTACGCACCCCCGCCTGAGAGACTACTTGGACGGGTGAGGCTGGAGTGCCATAGCTGACTATGGACTAGAAGGAAGGATCTTCTGATAAAAGTTGTCAGACTGAGCCATACTGCTAGGCTGTGCATTTTACTAATGCCTACCTCCTGGCACCTCAGCAGAACCTTGTTATAGGAGTCTGGGCCAGGTGTACAGGCAGAAGGACAGGTCATAAGCATGCAGGTGATCAGAGAAGATTTTTTAAGACCAGAATAAGAGGAAAGAATAGGATCTTCTTAGCATCAAGAAGTCTAGGCTTATAGAGTGCTAGAGGTGGGAGTCACACCTAATAAAATATTCTAACTCAGGGTCATTATATTTTGCCAGGATCGAAGGATCCCAAATGAGAATTTATAATTGCATTAATGAGCATTTATAATTTATGACTCTATTTATAGGGAGTTATCATAAGGCTAAAATATCTGCTCTGATCTTATAGCTGACATGTTGAAAAATCAAAACACATCAGCCCATGCCATGAATAATCTCTGTTTAAACAGTAAAGCAAATAACCTTTGATTAGTATGGCTGGCATTAATTTAGACATCATGCTTCTGTCAGTGTTTAGCTGTACAAGACAGTTACAGAAGCATCGAACATGTCTCTTTAAATAAAACAAGGAATTCAGCTAAATCTGAGTGTTAAACTGAATTAACTGAAAGAAAAAAAAAAAAAAAAAGACTTCTGATCTGTTGATCCCCAGTTCACAAGTTTTTCAGTATGCCTCTAAGTTGTCATTATCTCTACAAAGCTAGTATCCCTGAGAATAGGGAAACCTGAAAAATCAGGTTCTTCTCCCACATTTGGCCAAAACAGAACAAAACAACAAGAAGAAAGCCTAAAATCTATTTAAACTAACTGATGAAAATCCGTGGATTAATAACGATAGCCCACAGTTATTCTTAGATCAACAATCCACACTCATGGAAGCAGCAGTCAAGAAATCAAATGACACATCTCATTGTGCAAATCTGCTGCAAAAGACATTTTTAAAGTTTTAAAAAGAAAATATGTCATTTTGATGATTAAGGTGCATCTGACCAAACCATGGTCTTTTAATCACCATATATGCATGCAAAAGTTGGATAATGAAAAAGCAAGACAGGAGAAGAATTGATGCTTTCAAACTGTGGTGTTGGTAAAGAATACTGAATGTATCGTCGACTGCCAGAAGAACAAACAAATCCGTTGTAGAAGAAACCCAACCAGAACGTTTCTCAGAAGTGAGGATGGCAAGAATTCAACTTGGTTACTTTGGCTACGTCATTAGGGAAGACCAGTTGCTAGAAAAGGACATCGTGATTAATAATGTAGAGGGCCAACTAAAATGATGGAAACCCTTAGAGAGATGGATTGACACAATAGCCCCAATAATAGACATACTAATGACTTTGAAGACGGCACAGGACTGGACAATGTTTTTTTCTGTAACACATAAGGTCTCCATGAGTCAGAGCCAACTTTATGGTAAGTAACAATATTTATCAAGCACTTGCTGTATGCTAGGCAGGGAGCCCCTGGGTGGTGAAAACTATTAAGCTCTGAGCTACTAACCGTAAGGTTGGTGGTTCAAACGCACCCAGATGTACCTCATAAGAAAGATCTGGTGATCTGCTTCTGAAAGGTCACAGCCATGAAAACCCTATGGAGCACAGTTCTACTCTGACATACATGCGGTCATCATGAGCTGGAATTGACTCAATGACAACTGTTGTTGTTGATTGTGTGCTAGGTGATATGTTAAACCATCTCTATTAATTATGTCATCTAATCCTCATATCTGCCTTAGAAGGTAAATTAAATTTCTTATATATAGGTTAAAAAAAAAAAAATTGAGGGTAGGAAAGGATAAGTAAACTGCTGAAGTTCCCACAGTGAGGTGGTGAAAGAGAAGGGCTTAGGATCTGACCCTGCCTGACTTTGGAGTCCATGAAGGCAGTCAGAGTATAAAACAGACTCCCATGAGCCAAATGTCAGGAAGCTGCCATGGCCTCTGGTACAAACCCATAGCTCTTGTCACACTATATAGTAATCCCCTCCTTGCTTGGCCTGTGTTCCTTGAGGACAAAGATTCTGTATTTTCTCTCAATATCTCAAATGTCAGCATAATTCCTGACTCATACAAACATTGAATAAGGAGTTGTTGAGAATGTATGGACAAATGACAAGATCTTTTGTTTGTGTTTGAAGTTCACCAGGTTGATAATTTTTAACTTTTTTTCAATTTATGAATCCCCTGATTTATTCAGGAAGACATACATAATAATCCCTGCAATAACAGCTCACTTTGATTAAGCACTGCTGTAAACACTTTATACATAGTATCCCATTTAAATCTCAGAACAACTCTCTGATATACCACCATTATTCCCATTTTGAGATAAGGTGAGGGAATGGAAGAAAGATTAAGCAACTTGTCCAGGGCCATGGAGTTAGAAGGTAAATAACCACTGTTTGAACTGAGCCCATTCATTTTATGAGCCTACATGCTCAACCACATCACCATATTTCCTTTATAAACCTAATTTACAGTTGATAGATCTTTCTTGTATTGCAATGCCCCTGTTTTCACTAGGCAAATGTTGGCAAGTACTCTTCCTGAAGTCTCAAAATGTATCACTACTTACGTATATTAGCAGGAAGAGGAATAAAATGATAAATAAATGTCTAAACGTTTTAAAGACACAAAACCATTCAGATAATCTAGAGTGTTCCTGAAGACATGTACATTTTTGTTTGATAATGTTAGTGAAAGATTTTCTATTTAGCAGGTCTCATCATAAATTCCTGCTCATAACTTTTTATTTAAATTGCCAGCTTTTAAAGCTAGAAAGAAAAAAAAAATGCTATATCTGGATTTATTATCCTAAAGAAATATAACCAGAAGAAATAAACCAAAGAATTGAAAATAAGTCCTTGTTGAATAACTGTTATGCACCTTACTCTCCTGGGAGATAAAAAATAATATTATTATTATTTGCTTTTAATACAATTCTAGAACAAAAACCACTTACTGAGTGTTCATAAATTATCCGGTTAAGTGTCCTATGCTGGGACAGAGAGAGGACCAAAGGTCAGGCTTCATCCTATAAAACCTAGTCATCAAGAATGGGGAACAGATATTAATAAGTAACCCACTCTAGCCCATTATGAGTCACATCAAAAGACACATTGCATTGGGCAAATCTGCTGCGAAAGACCTCTTCAAAGTGTTGAAAAGCAAAGATTTCACCTTGAAGACTAAGGTGAGCCTGACCCAAGCCGTGGTGTTTTCAGTCGCCCCATATGCAAGTGAAAGCTGGACAAATCTGTCTTGGAAGAAGTACAACCAGAATGCTCTTTAGAAGCAAGAATGGTGGGACTACGATTCACATACTTTGGACATGTTTTCAGGAGGGATCAGTCCCTGGAGAAGGACATCATTCTTGGTAAAGCAGAGGATCAGTGAAAAAGAGGAAGATCCTCAACAAGATGGACTGACACATTGGCTGCAACGATGGGCTCGAGCATAACGAGGATTGTGGGGATGGCACAGGACCGGGCAATGTTTCATTGTTTTGTGCATAGGGTGGCTATGAGTGGGAATCAACTTGACGGCACCTAACAACAACAACATGAGTCAGAATCGACTCAACAGCAGTGGGTTTTTTTCATTTATAGCTCATTAGGTACTTGATTAAAATAAAGGCATGTATGAAGGTGTTATGGATTGAATTGTTCCTCCTCCCACCCCAAATCTATGTTAAAGTTCTAATCCCTGTAGCTGTGAATGTGAACTTGTTTGGAAATAGGATCTTTGAAGATGTTATCAGTTAACATGAAGTCGTACTGGAGTAGGGTGAGTCCTAATCTAATCTGAGTGATGTTCTTATATAAGAGAAGAGACACAGACAGAGGAAGGATGGCTATATCAAGATGTATCTATAAGCCAAGTGACACCTGGGGATACCAGAAGCTGATAAGAGATAAGAAAGAATCATTCTGTAGAGACGTTGGAAATGGTTCCTTTGGCGGGAACTTGCCAGCATGTTGATTTGAACCTCTAGCCTCCAGAATTGTGAGACAATAAATTTCTGTTATTTAAAGCCACCCAGTTTGTGGTATTTTGCTACGATAGCTTTAGGAGATTAGAAGGACTGTAAGAAAAGAGAATAAAGTCTTCAAAAGGCATATGGCCTTGCTAGAGAGAGAAAACAAACTCAGCAAAAAGAAAACGATGCAAAGATAGAGTGTAATTCAGTGTCAAACTATGTAACACTCAGAGTTCCTAGCAGCCACTTCCACAGGGTTTGCGATCTTCTAGGGATAAACTAATGCTTAAACTTAAACATCATAAGGATGTTTTACCACCTTCTGTACAATATCATATGTCTGATGCTGGTCTTGAACTAAATAATTTTATCACAAATCACTTTAGATAGATTTAGGGAGTTCATTCAATAACATTTTGCTTTAAAATATCCAGGTGAGAAACATAGACATTCTTAAGAGACATGGAAGATTTATGAGGACCATGAAATGAACACTGACACACTAAGCATGCACTCTGCTTTGATTTCACTGCAAATCTTTCAGCTCTAGTTCTCTTTTAAATGAACGATTCAACAGACACAATCTGAGCCAGGAAAATAAAAAGAAAAAAACCTATGCAATTATTCTTTGGAGAAAAAGGGGACAGCAATGGTGTAGGATAGCAGGTTATTTGATTTCAAAATATGTGAAGATTGACTCTGAACCTCCAGCAACAACAAACAAGGCCCAAAGAGTAACATCACAACCCCAGTGAAAAGAGAATTGCTATGTTGATTAATGTGGCAGGACGCAATGGCCCTTTAATGAATTCTACACTGTAGCTGTCACAAATGATTGGAATTACGTGAGATCACGGATATGCCTTCTGTCCTCCAAACCAAAGCTTCCAGAACAAGGGACTTCATTGGATTTGATTAGGGTGTCTCTGGACAAATGACTAAAATGAGTTGTTATTTCTGTATGGGCATATGACAGGAGGATCTGGATTCACACAGTGCTCTGAGGAAAGAAGAAACACTGGATCAGACACCTAATCTGTATTTGTATTTTAAACTGTCCTATAATAGGGAAGGAACCCTTGGTGGCGCAGTGGTTAAGTGTTAGGCTGCTAACCAAAAGTTTGGCAGTTGGAATCCACCAGACTCTCCTTGGAAACCCTATGGGGCAGTTCTACTCTGTGCTACAGGTGGCCAGTCAGAATCGACTCGGTAACAGGTTTTTTTTTTTTTTTCTTTTTCAATAATAGGCATGGCTGCAGAGAGTAGGAAACGGATAAAATTAGGGCAAAATGGAAGAACAGAAAGGATAAACAAGGAACTGAGAAAAAATGGGCAAGATTGTATTTACGAGTGTGTGGGTTTGGGACAAGGAGCCCTGGTTGACACAGTGGTTAAGTGCTTGGCTGCTAACTGAAAGGTAGGGGTTCGAACCAACTAGCCACTCTTCAGGAGAAAGATGTGGCAATCTACTTCCATAAAGATTACAGACTTGGAAACCCTACGGGGCAGTTCTACTCCATCTTATAGGATCGCTGTGAATCGGAATTGACTCCATGGCAATGGGTTAGGTTTTTTTTGGTTTGGGGCTGGGACTGTGTATGGAAGAAATGGAGTGATAGGAACAATGTAGTTCAGGACTCAATTGCTCCAGGCTCCTGGAAGTTTTGATAACATGAAGACTATGGAAGATAAAGATGTTAGAAAAACAAGTTACCCCATGCCAAGTCACATCCCATTCTGCGAGAGGAAGAAGTCAGCCTTGTTTATGCCCAGATAATGAATTTTCCTTGCAGAATAACCTTTTACTCTTAAGGGAACAGGACAAAACAATGACCTTCACCTAAGAATTATCTTCAAGGGGCTAGGACAAATGAGTAACCTGGAGATGGCTAGGAGCTAAAGAGCTGGTGAAAAAAAAGATAAATCCTTGTTTGAGAGTTACTCGTTGATTTTTCTCCATCATAGATGCTGTCCCAAACAGTCTGCCAAAAGCTGACCTCAGTCCATCTCTGATATTTTCAGATAAAAAAAACAACTAGAGCCACCTACTACCATGAACAGTCAGAAGAATGAACACATCTGTCTTGGAAGACGTGCAGAGGGTGCTCCTTAGAAGGGAGGATAGTAAAACTTCATCTCATGTTCTTTGGACACGTTATCAGCAGGGACCAGTCCCTGGAGACTGACATCGTGCTTGATAAAGTAGAGGGTCATTGAAAAAAGAGGAAGTCCCTGAACGAAATGGACTGGTACAGTGGCTGCAGCAATAGACTCCAACACAGCAACAATCGTGAGGATGGTGCATGTTTTGGTTGTCTAGTGCTGCTATAACAGAAATACCACAAGTGGATAGCTTTAACAAAGAGAAATTTATTCTCTCACAGTCTGGGAGCATAGAAGTCCAAATTCAGAGAGCCAGCTCTAAGGGAAGTCTTACTCTTTCTGTTGGTTCCAGAGGAAGGTCCTTGTCATCAATCTTCCTTTGGTCTAGTAGATTCTCCACACAGGAACCTCAGGTCTAAAGGATGCACTCTGCTCCCGGCACTGCTTTCTTGGTAGTATGAGGATCCCCTGTCTCTCTGCTCGCTTCTCTCTTCTATATCTCAAAAAAGACCAGCCCAAGTTGCAGACCAATCTTGTAGACTGAGTCTACATAACTTCCGCTAATCTCATCTTGTCAACTTCATAGAGACAGGATTTACAACACATAGGAAAATCACATCAGATGACAAAATGGTGGGCAACCGCACAACTGGGAATCATGACCTAGCCAAGGTGACAGATATTTTTGGTAGACACAGTTCAATCCATGACAGCACAGGACGCAGCAGTGTTTCCTTCTGTTGTATGTAGGGTTGCTGAGTCGGAATTGACTTGATGGCAACTGTTTTTTTCACCTGTTGTATTGTGCAGTCCTATGGGTTTTGACAAATGCATAATGCTATGTGTCCACCATTACAGTATCATACCAAATAATTCCACTGCCCTAAAAATGTCCTGTGCTCCACTTATTCATTTCGCCCTCCCTTTGAACCTCTGACAACCACAGATATGTTTACTATCTCTATAGTTTTACCTTTTCTAGAATTTCATACAGTTGGGATGATATAAAATGTAGCTTTTCAGACTCACTTCTTTCACTTAGCCACACACATTTAAGATTCCTCCATGTCTTTTCACAGTTTATTTTTTCACTAAATAATACTCCATTGTATGGATATACCAAGGTTTGTTTATCCATTCACCAATTGAAGGACATCTCTGTTGCTTCCCATTTTTGGCAATTATAAATACAGTTGATATAAACATTCATGTGCGGGCTTTTTTTGTGGACATACATTTTCAATTCATTTGGGTAAATACGTAGGAGTGTGATTGCTGATAGTAAGCTTATGTTTAACTTTGTGAGAAACTGCCAGACTTTTCTTTTTTCTCCTCCATTTATTGGAGCTCTATATGATATAGGAGCACTGGGGCTGCAGTGGTTAAGAGCTTAGCTGCTAACCAGAATGTCTGCAGTTCGAATCCACCAGCCATTCCTTGGAAACCTTATGGGGCAGTTCTGCTCTGTTCTGTAGGGTCACTATGAGTCAGAATTGACTCACGGCAGTGGATTTTGGTATGATGATATGATGTAGATGGATACAATTCACAGATGTCTCTAAGTAAAGTAGCTCTATAACCTTCATCAGTGATGTGTTTTAAAGCCTAAAATTTGTACAATCAGGGAATCCTTCTTATATTTAACTCAAATACTTTCTACTCCCTCAAAGCCCCCTTCTGCATACACATTTGGAGATAAACTTTTGGTGTTGCTTGTTTTTAAAACACCCATCTGAACTGTGCCAGTAACCTTGGAGTTCTACCTTGTGAGATCATCTTTCCAGTGTCTGATCCTGTATCAAATTCTTTCATGTATATCACCATTTCTAATTGGATGACATAAAGGAGAAGAATTGAAGTTCAATAATGAAGCCAAGAAAACCTGAATGTATATTCAGTGTAGCATTGTAGGAGAAGCAGTGGATTGAAAATCAAAGATGAAGTTTCAACACATTGCTTAGGTGTGCAACCTTGAGGACGTGGCTTAAATTCTCTGAGTCTATGTTTTGTAAAATTTAGCAGATAACGTATTTGTTTGTGATTTCCAGTTGTTTAATAATTATTGAATATGCTTATTAAAATACAGATTTCTGAGACACATACCTTGATAATTTGTTCACTTGGTCTTAGATGGGGCCCAGGAATATCAAGCAACTCTTTGTTTATATATCATCTGCAAGGTTTTCCTGAAGCACATTAAGATCCATGCATGAGTTGTCCTTCCTATAGCATAAGAATTATTCCTGGATCTACTCCAATTGTTTTCCTCACTTACCTTAGAGACCTTAGTTTTGAAATCTATGAATGTAATTGACCACAGTCACTACTGTAATTTCCTTATCTATTCTCTGTATCATACACTTTACTGCTGAAGAACTGGAATTTCACTTTTATATTCCACTTTTATATATAATATAATATTTTATATTATATAAATAAATTAAGATTTATTTATACCTCTGGTACTACCCTTACCCTGCCTTCAGAAGGGCTTGTGAAGTTACTCAAACTGAAAGAGGTTGGAGTGGATAAGGGATGGTGAAGAAGAGGAATTAGAGGGTTTTCATTAAGATAAAACCACAGATTTAGGCTAAAATATGAGAGAGGGTACAGAATTTTTAATGAAGAAACACACTAGTAAAATTGGACATCTATTTTGCATATTGTAGGTTGGTGGTATGTACTAGGTTCGTATCATTTTCTTTTAAATGGTAAAATGAGGTTAGAAAAACAAAATACCAACACATCAACATGATTTTGTTAACACATCTTTCACTTGTCTTTGGAGGCATTATTTAAAGAATATGCACGCAACATGCATTCTAGAGACCTCAAGATCATGTACAATTTGGCATAGATGTACAAATAAAAGAAATGTAAGCTTTCCTAGAGGGCATTCTATTTGAGTTATAATGCATCTTAATGTTCTGTGTAATGCATGTATTAATAAGATGCAGATGTTTTTCAATATTGATACATTAACCATACATAGAATCAACACCAGTATATTTGAAAAAAATAACTTGAGCCATAATGTACTATAAATTGAAATCATACTTCAAATCCCAAAGACACCTAACCTTGCTAGTGTTTCACTGGGCCTGGATTTTGGGATGAACTCAACCCCAAGTACTCTAAGATTATGATATCCTGCGATTTATAACATGGATTTAAATGATCATGGTGTTAAATCATTACTTATCCAAACTCTGGAAACATCGCAAATAAATATAATTTAAAGAGATGGTTTTTATCTTTTAATCTCAGTGTGACAGAATTTTCATAATGTTTTGTTGCCGTGGTGGAGAAGAAAATGAATTCAGGAAATAGTATAATTAAGCAAAACATATGGGATGATATAATATTGCTGGCAGTCATCCTAGACATCAATTTTGAAGTTAAGTAAAAGCAAAGAAAGTCAGAGAGATCTGTTGTAACAAAAAAAAAAAAAAAAAAAAAAAAAAGTTTTCAAGAACTTGGAGACTAACAAATTTCCAGCTCTGAGTAATGGAACCCTACGTACCAACATCATCCTCTCTCCACGGTTACTAAACAAAAACTAAAATAAAATCTCCTTTGCTCGTTTTGTGTCCACGGGTGACTGTTGAAGAGCTGGAAGGTCAGAAGTAGTAAATGGGAAAAAGCCATGCTTCAGACAGAGAAATTTCATTCCTGAAGACCAAGAGCTAGGCCAAAGGGCAATTGCGTCTGACTGGACCAGCTCTCAAATGACATCTGATAAAGGCAGGCTGAGAGCAGCATAAAGAAGGTGGTCAGGATGGTGAAAGGCATAGCAGCCTGAAATGTCGGACAAACTAGAAAGATTTTATTAAAAAATTAAAACGAAAATATAAGTGGATAAGGTTGCATGAAAATAAGCACTTCTGTACAGTCCTGGTGGGAAAATAGCTTTTCCAGAAGATAATTTTGTAACTTGTATCAAGAGGTAACTTATGACAGTGAAATGTTTTCTTTTGGACATTTTAACAATGTAATAAATCAGGATATGTATAGAAATTTAATTAGAAGGGTGAGTCTCCTAAGATGTTTATAATGTGGGAAGAGTAGAAAGAGCCTGAATTTTCCAATAAGTTTGTATTTCTTGAAGAATAATGGTACTTTTTATGCAATTAGAAACTATGGAGAAATCACAGTGTTGTTGTACAAGTTTATTTTTTACTTGGAAAGATATTTATGATATCTAGCTTCAGATGAAAAGGTGGCTTACCAATATAGAGTTTGGTATACAGAAGAGGATAAGCCAACCTATAAATCTCTATTTTTATTACATCCGTAGTACATATTATAAACTGAAAAAAAAAATTATTTGTTTACTTGCATATTGTCTATCTCAGCATTCGGTATCTAGCTCCATGAATACAGCAACTATGCTTACTGGGTTCTTCCTCACTGTGTTCTGGTGTCTAGAATGGTACATATTAAGAGCTCAATAAAAGTTTGTTTTTGTTGCTGTTATGTAAATGATCAATAGACCTTTGATGAACAAACGAATAAACCTAATAATCCTGTATACCAATGGAAACTTGTGGCTGGACCTCAGGTGATTTCTGTTTTCTTATTTATGAGCTTCTAGCCTCTGTTTCCTACAATGCTATACCCTTTGGAGAAGAAGGCACTGCGGTCAACCCAAGGATTAGCTACAGATGGTTAAACCAGCTTCAATACGCAGAGCAGGATATAGATGAAGGGGATTGAGAAGCACCTCGGTACTTGGTTCTAGACACCACACTATTAAAATCAAAGTTGACTCATGCACATAGAACATTATAAAAATAAGGGGGATTTTTAAAGTGGTCCACTGAGCAGCCGTCCTAACAAATCAGCAACAATATCATCCTCATTATTGTTGTCACTTAGCTGTGAATATTTCACTGAAGCATATAATGTTGATTTCTAAGCTGATTCTCCTTGTACATTAAAGCTGCTTTTGAAAATTTATAGATAACCATGCAATGAATACATTGGTGTGAAGAGCTACTTTCCTCATTAAAATTATATCCTAACAGAGCATTGCAAGTCATGCTCTTTCTCAATTAGAATTGTACAGTAAGACTGACCAGAATGTGTCCAGAGGAAATAACCAGGAATAACCAGAGGGATGAATAGAACAAACCAGCAATTTCCATTAAAATTTACAAAGGTAGTATTACGAGCTAATTACTTCCTCTGTCAATTCATTTTTCACTAGTAATACAAGTTAAATTAAATTTCCACAAACTTTCATGTCACATGAATAACAGCTGGAGGAACTGGGACAATTTCATCTATAACACTATATAACAACAACTAGAAATGTCATGCCATCATTTCCAATACAAACTGATACATAGAAGAGATTTGTCTTAGTTACCTAGTGCTGCTGTTAAAAAAAAAAAAAAAGAAAAATCACAAGTGGGTGACTTTAAAGAATGGGAATTTATTACCTCACGGTTTTGGAGGCTAGAAGTCCAAATTAAGGCATCGCTTCTAGGGGGAAGATTGCTCCTTGTTGGTAGCTCCAGGAAATCCTTAGCATTCCTCAGCTTGTAGAGGGGTATCCACATGGCGTCTGTCTTTCTGCATGTGTTTCTGTGTCTACTCTGATCTTTTTTATAAGACACCGCTTAGGGAAAGATTAGGTCTTAGACATCCCTGCTCCAGTATGACCTTATTAACATAACCAAACAAAATCCCTTTCCAAACAGGGTCATTTTCAAAAGTACAGGGACTAGAACTTCAAGAAAACTTTTTTGGGGACACAATTTAATTCATAACCCTTTCAAGACCCAGTAATTTTCTGCTTTGAATTTTTTGTTGATACCATGTGCTTTCATTAATGGAAGCATGCTGAATAATCATTGAGTGTGTCTGAATTTTTGGTAGGTAGTAAGGATTTTTTTCCTTGCCCCCTCCCCAAAGCCCACCCTTAACGTACTGAGGGAAATGCCTTGCCCCACTAATTCTACCCCCAGAGTATCCCCGTGGCCCCCTGGACATACGGTGTCCCACATAAAAAATTTTTCGAAATTTCTACTTTTCCTACCAAAAATGCACACTCCTGACACAATACTCTGTAGAAACGGTAATTTGTGGCACAGGCCCATTTTTCGGTTTCAAACAGTCATGAAGGCCCCTGCCTTGTGGCAGCATGCACTGTCACTGGAAAAGTGGCTTCCCAAAAAACCTAACAGTCAAAATATAGTTTGTTGTTGTTGTTGGGTGTTGTTGAGTCAATTCTGACTCATGGCAACCCCATTTGACAGAGCACAACAGCCCCATAGGGCCTCTTGGCCGCAATGTTTATGGAAGCAGATTGCCAGGTCTTTCTCTCGAAGAGCTACTCGGTGGGTTCAAACAGGCAACCTTTTGGTTAGCAGCTGAGCACTTAACTGTTGCACCACAGGGCTCTTTAAAAAAGGTAAAATTAAGTCCAATGGTCTTCAAACTTATTCCAAGAATAATCTCTAATAGTTTAAGCCGACTACAGATGGACTATATCAGACTTCCCTGCATCTTCACAGAGAACAGAGTGATTGATACTGCTCTGTGTTCCTCAGTAGGTTGACAGGAAGCTTCTTGATGTATTTATCTGTGCCAGGATTCCCTCAGACCCAACAGAGTACCTGGCACACTGTACACTCACACTAATTATCTGTGGCATGAGCAAAGTTTTCCCCTTCAGTAGGAGGCTGCTGCAGCACAGGTTGTAAGAACATTCAGTGCCAAAACTAGAGAAACTAGGCTCTCCCTTCAAGACCCAAAGTAAGAGTTGCATTTCCTACAGATATTTCACCAAGCTCTCCAGACAGTTGTTTGCATCCATGTCTGTGCTCCCATATTTTTTTAAAAAGTAGCATCCAAATGAGTTGCCATCTAGTTGACGTTGACTCACAGCAACCCCATGGGTGTCAGAGGAGAACTGTGCTCTATAGGATTTTCAATAGCTGGTTTTTGGAAGTAGATCTACAGGTCTTTCTTCCAAGGCACCTCTGGGTGGACTTGAATTCTAACCTTTTGTTAGCAGCCAAACACATTAACAGTTTGCACCACCGAGAGACTTCTTAAAAAATATAGTATATTTAAAGTATATATTGTGGTTGTCGTTAGTTGCCTTCCAGTCATTTCAAACTTATAGCAAACCCACGCATGTAGAGTAGAACTGCTCCATAGGGTTTTCAAGCCTGTGACTTTCCAGAAGCAGATCTCCAGAGCTTTCTTACAAGGCAACTCAGGTTGGGTTGAAAACATTAACTTATAGGCTAGAAGTCGAGCACTTAAAATACTGTACCACACAGGTACTCCAAAGTGTATATATGTATATATATATGTGTGTGTGTGTGTGTGTGTGTGTGTGTGTGTGTGTGTGTGTGTGTGTGTGTGTGTGTGTGTGTGTGTAGCTATACGTATGTAGGCTGTTTTCACATTAATTATTATATTTTACTATAACTTATCTGACCATGCCATTTCACAGGTAAAAATCCTTCAATATTTCCTCATTACTCACTGGATAAAAGCCAATTTCATTAATATCTGGGATTTGCCCTCTGCCTGCCTTGTCAGCTCCATTTTTTGCCATTCATCTGCCTTCCCAACGGCGGTTAACCTCTAGACATTTTGAAGTCTGCATCTCGTTAAACTATTCCATGCTTTCTTGCTGTTATGCTTTTACATGTGTTGCTTTAACTGCAAGGAATAGCCCTTGGTTTCCCAGTACCTCTGGCTAACTCCTACTTATAGTTTAGGGCTTTGTTTGGATATCATTTTCTGCTAAAATCTTCACTGATTTCAAAATCTGGATTAGGAGCCCTGATAACATCCTATATTTCCCCTTTTCTAACAAGAATCACACGAGAGTGGCTAGGGTTTCTTAATTGTCTCTCTCCCGTACCAAACTATAGATTACCTGAGGATAACTACCATGTCTATCTTGCTTAATTTTATATCCTTGCCACTTAACATAGAGGGCCTGCACATCAAAGGGCTTGATAAATATTTGTTAAATGAACGGCTGATGGTTAGCTGTCTGCAAGCCTGCCTTCCTCATGAATCAGTGAGCTCCTAGAAGTCTCAGTCTGTGTTTTCTCTTTAATCCTCATGCTCTAGCATAGCAAGAAATCCACATGATGGGCAGGGTTAGATTGAATTATTTTGAAAATATTGCTTCTCCTGATGGATTTCCTAGAGCTTATCATCCATCTCTCTCTCTCCCTCCTTCTGTCTCCTTTTCTTTCTCTTTTTCTCTTTCAAACACACACACACACACACACACACACACACACACACACGCAGACACACGGTAAGCTGTTGTCTAACCGCAAACGTCTGCATTTTCTTTGAGAATATGGTACAGACAGGGCATTCACCTGAAACGTTATATTGACAAAGCAGTCTGTCGTCTTGCATCTATTCTGAATTCACTAATAGGTATGCAGAATGTGGTCCACGGAACCATGTGGCTTCTTTTGGCTGTCACTTACCCTTTGAGTACCTTTGGTAATTGGCTGTGTTGACAGAAACAGCCAACATTTTGTACTAGAGGTTCCAGAGCGTGCATCATGTGTTGATTGCTTTCTCTGTCAATTCCCTCTGGTTTCCCAGTAATGAAATCGAAATGAAACTATCACAAATTGGTAGCTCATCAAATCTAAAGCAAGACAGACAGCCCATTCTTCTGCCTGGGGAATAATCCAGGTGGGTGTTTTACCCTCTATAACCCAAGACATATATTTTTTTTTGGCAGGAAGGGGAAAAATAATGACATAAAAATGGTGTGAAATATCCTTTAGCATATTCAGATGCCATGTATAAATTCATAATCTGTTGCTTCATAAGGAACAAAAGTCAAAGCTGTGTGTGTGTGTGCTATCTTGTTAGGTCTAGTATCTGCATCAGGTCTCCATATATTGTTGTTGTTAGTTGCCAGCAAGTCAGCTCTGACCTATGGTGACCTTATGTATAACAGAAAGATATATTGCCAAGTCTTGTGTATACTGTGTATCAAATATCATGTTTCTTCTGAAATCAGTAGCTATACATCTGTGGATCTGAAACAAAGACGAGAGCCTGAAGAAAACACGGACAAATGCGCAGAGAGATTGCAGAAGGAAACACAGCCAACTAAACAACAAGTGTTGGAGTTTCGGTGTCTATGGGACTGATCAGTTGTTGAAACTTCAGATAATGCTCTGAGAAAAAGAGAACACTGAACAGAAATAGGATTCAAAGGCTTACCCAGTACTGAAGGAGTCTTACTTTTCAGGACCCCAATGGCAAACTGGATTTCACTCTGCGTTTTACACCTTGACCTTCTTGTCTCCATTTGCCAATGTAAGCACAAGTTGTAACAATGTAATTCTCTTATTTCTTGAACAGTATTTATTCTAGATGTTTCAGTAACAAGCTCATAGTTCAGTAGAGTGTACATAGGTATTTCTTATTTTTAAAATGATTTATTTGAATATCACGACAATGCTGTGATGGTGACCAGACAGATATGTTTTATTCTCGTTTTAGAGATGAAGGAAATGAGACCTAGGAGTACAAAGTTTACTCATGACAAAATGGAATTAGATGCCACATCCCCTAATCCAGCTCAGTGCTTTAGCTATCAATTTTATCAGCAAAGACATATATCATCTAGAAATCTTACATGGATTCACTTGGACTTTCGTTGACATTAGGAACATAAAGCCTCCTTAACTCTATTAAAATAAATAGCAATTGTTTGTTCATTTCATCCCAAATGGGCCAGAGAGCTGATGTACATAAAAGGGAGAAAGACGGAAACTAATCTATTTGAGAACCTAGTATGTCCTGAGTTAAATATCAGTTGCTTTCCATATGGTAACTTATTTAATACTCACAATAGTCCTTAGAATTAGAAAATACTTCCCTTCTTTCATAAATAAACTGCGGCACATCAAAGAGATTAAATAACTTCTCCTGTTAGCTACTAGGTGGCAGATCTGTAATAAAAAAAGCCAGTTGTACCACACCACACTGTCTACTTACAATGGCCTTGGCAGAAAGTGTTTCTGTGAACCTTTTATCTATTACAGATGATTAACCTATTCTTTAGTTAAAAACCAGATAGCCCCAGCCCAGACAGTTTTTTTCTTTTCTTTTCTTTTTTTTTTTTTTTTTATGAATTTGGACTTGGGTGTGAGTTACAATTTGATGACCTTCCTACCCTATGATCTTGGCCAACATACCTACATTTTTCGGTGTTATTTTCTATAAAATAAGTGACTTGAATAAGATAATTTTCTTTGTCTCTTTTATCTCTAAAGCCACATTTTACTATTCTACGTAGCTCCTTAACCTACAGTACACAGTGTAAAGCAGAATGGTTATGGTGGCATAAGGAGACAATAGCTGATGTAATTATGTAGGGATTAAAATGTCACTTTTAGACAAACTAAGTTAGTCAAAGATTTACAGTAAAAATTACTAAACAGGCCCCAAATTACAGCTTGAAAACCAAACCAAAAAAGCCAGACCCATTGCCGTCAAGTCAATCCCAACTCAAAATGCCATTATAGGACAGAGTAGAAGTCCCATAGGCTTTCCAAGGCTGTAAATCTTTATGGAAGCAGATTGCCACATCTTTCTCCCAAGGAGCTGCTGGTGAGTTTGTAGCTGAGCATTTTAACCACTGAGACACCAGGGATCACCTCAGCTTGAAAACGATTGTTTTTAATATGGTTTTCAAGTCGTGATCAACAGTAAATAACACATTTCAAACTTGTCTTTTATCTAGTTTTTTTTTTTTTATAAGTAATTCAGAATAAGAATATTTATGTGCTGAGTGATGCTGGTGCACTAATTTCTATAATCAAATAAACATTAACATACAGACAATGTGGTATATCACAATTGGACAATCATTGCCAAATTGCAGAATCACTGATCAACAGAACAGGAAAACCAAACAGAATAATGACTTTAGCTACTCCAGTTGTTGTCGCCCCCCCCCCCCCCCCCCCCCCCCCCCCGCTGAAAGAATCAGATCTGACAGTCCATGTTTCAGAGAGTTTTTTGGTTTAGATGACTGGAAACAAAATACCAAACGATTAGTATCATAAACCTTAGGAAAAAAAAAAAGAACATTGAAGATGACCAGGCTCAATCTCTACGGATGCTGAAAATGAAGCCTGGGGAGGTAAAGTGATGCTCAAAATTATACAGAATTCGTTTTCAGAAAGAAACTTCACATTCCATGTCTCTGAAATTCAAGTTCAGTGTACTTTTTCTAGTACTCTGTATGCATAGTTTCCTATATCATGTGGCAGATTCCTCTATTCCAGTCCCTTGGATGGTTCCATCCCACACTGACTGGGCATGGCCGTGTGTTTTCATTGCTCACGATACATACAAAGCACAAGTAGACACTTTAAAGGGGTTTGTGCGTTGGAGCATTTCCACTCTTGATGCTTTGTGGACCTGCTGGAACCATGTGAATAAGCCAGGGCTAACTGGCTGGCTGACGGGAGAATTGAGGCTGAGGTTCCCTTGTCACACCAGTTCACAAGAAGTCATCCCCAGAAACCTAGCTGACCTGCAGATTGCCTAAGATGCATGAGTGAGTCCAGCTGAGACCAACAGAACACAGCTTAGCTGGATCCTGCCCAAATTGTTGACCCACAGAATCATGAGCTTAATAAATAGTTGTTTTAAGCCATTAAATTTTATGGTGATCTCTCAAATAGTGCAAAACCTGGTGATATCATCAGTGAGTGGCACCATCCATCCAGTTACCAAGACACCTTGACGGCTCCCTCTCCTTTTCCACCAACCTCCAAGTTAAACTATGCTCCAGGTTCTGCACTTTGACCTCATATATGACTCATTCTGTCTCATAAATGAACTGCTCCAACTTTCATAACAACCCTGCTTCTATCCTAGCCCATGCCACCATTATCCCTTGCTTGAATTTCTGCAACGGCCTTACATTGCTGGGTAGCCATGTCTCCATCCCTGCTATTCTCCAATTCATCTTCCACTCTGTAGCAAAGCATATGTCCTACAATTCATACCCAACAATAGTATTCCCTTGTTTCAAATTTTCAACGGCTTTCCATCATCCTTAAAACACAATTCAGACTCTGTAACACGGTAAGACAGATATTATATCTATTTTCTTTTTAGTAATACAATCTTGCCTTTCAACATTTAAGTTAGGAAGCATTTGGCCATCCAACTAGAGATGATACGTCCCAAGGTTGTCATGTGACTGTGCTCTCAACAACAGAATGTATACAATTTCATGTCGGTTCCTTAAAAAGGAAACTACTGGTTCTCCTCTTCCTCACTTTCCTCTTTCCTACAGGTTGGAAACTAGATGTTGTGGGGGTGAGTTACACAGACAATGTGACCATGTGAGCAATGCCCTAGGGGATGGGAGGGCAATAAGAGAGAAGGGATCTGGGTCTCTGGATGACCTGGTACAGCAGTGCTGCTATACATACTAGACCACTCATCTTTCTCTATATGGTTATATGAAAGAGAAATCAGCTTCTGTCTTATTTGAGATACTGTATTTAGGATCTTGTTTCACAGATTCTCAGCGTGTAGCCAAATGAATATACATATGGATCTCTGAAGTATGGTCCCTGTCAATGCTCTCGTCCCATTTTTTTTCAAATATTCTCTGAAACTATAATAAACTCTTATTCACCTCTCAGAAGAATCCACCAGAATCTTTTACCAAGCCTTTCCTCTTGGTTGTTGCTTTGACAGCTTCTTCCTCTTTCTTTACCTGAATAAATGCTACTCAATCTGAGGGCTAATCTTAGATAATAAAAATTTCTTCCATAAAGCCTTCCCTTTCTCTCCCAAGTCTGGGCTTTTTTTTTTTTTTTTTTTTAATTTTATCCTCCCCTGTGTGGTTATCATATTCTGCTTCATTCTGTCGAAGCACAAATCACGTTATTTTACATATGTTTAATTGTTTGTCTCTGGCTGAATGATAAATTCAGAGAATGCAAAAGTAGTGTCTACGTCACTCACCATTTTATCCCTGAATGATAGTACAGTGCCTGAAATGTACTGAGCATATAAATATAGTAACTGGATAAATTCATGGAAAAAAAGACTGGAAGAAAAATATTTTTAAAATGAAGAGTAGTTATTCCTGGTAAAAATAAGCAAACAAACAAATAAAACAAAATCCGCTGCTGTCAAGTTGATTCTGACTCATAGTGACCCTGTAGGACAGAGTAGAACTGCCCCATAGGGTTTCCCAGGAGTGGCTTGTGGATTCAAACTGCTGATCTTTTGGTTAGCAGCTGAGCTCTTAACCACTGCACCACGAGGGCTCCATTCCTGGTAAGTGGGACATAATTTTTTATATATTTTTTACATTGTTGGCTGCAATATCTTTTAAAGTTTCCAGAGTGACGTTACTTTTATAATCATAAAACACAATACAACAAAATATTTTTTCAAGAAAATTCTGTATTGGAAACAAAAGCTTACTTCTAATCTTGATATACATATCACCAGAAATATAAATATTGCCTGGAGAATATATACTTCTGCCTATTAGTTAGGCCAATTATTATATGCCTCAGCTGGAAACAAGGACATATGAAATACTGTAGTTGACCAATTTTAAAATTTTATCCCCAGACAGGCAAAGAAAATCAATATGAGCTCCTCCTCCCTCTCTCAGGCCAATTTGTGTGTAATAAGAGACACAGTGAGGATGATGGATGTGGGCTACGCATATTCTCTTGGTGCTTGTTTGCAGAGACTTATTTGCCCTGCCTTCCACCTAAGTTTTCATAAAAGCTTTAGGGATTAGGCATGTTTTGCAACTGAAATTTTACTCTCATGAGAGGCTGTGAGAAATCTTATCGTCTGGACTCCAAGGACATTTGCACAGAGTTGGATTTTATGCTTTAAAAAGTAAAACTACCCCATTCCTCTCATCCTCTAGAACAAAGCTGTAAATGTGCAGGTCACGTGGATATGAGAAAATAGCATATCTATTAGAAATATTTGCTCCTCACACAATGGGCCAAACTGTAACTCAGACAAGTTGATTTCTCTGTCAGCAGTAGGAAGATACTCTCTCACTTTCTCCTGTTAGCCCTTGAAATAGTTAGGTTGATTTGATTGATTTAGGGTGTGTGCTTTCAGTTATGGATTCTCATTCTAAACTCATTCTTCAGGAAGGTATTGTTTCAGTGCAGGGGATCAAAGGAAGTCTCCCTGAAAATCATCAGTTTAATGAGGACTGGTCATTCATTCTGATGAGTTTTCCTCATCTTCTCCTGGAATGAGGACAAATGTCATAGATACATTATACATAGAGAAAAGGCTGGGCTCAGATGAGGACAGAAATTAATTTAATCTCCTGCTGTAGCTTCAACTACCTATATCATTCAAACCAACAACAGCAACACAAAATTAATAGCTTGTCATACTTTTGTGTTTAACCTTGAAATATGGTTGGGCCATTTAAACCAATTCAACGCACAAATTCAATCAGTATAAAGAATCCATTAGTGATTGAATACAATTTATTAACCAAAGGAATATAAACAGTGTAATTGCATCACCCATGCTACTGATATAACTCAGCTGAAGAGCATTAACGCAATTGGCATACAGGATGAAAACTTTGGGGGGTAATTATTAAAAGGACAATTCAAAACATTAATTATCAACTTATTTCCAATCACTGGTATCTACTCAGATATGTTATATGTAATTCACTGTTAGTACACTGATAGTTAAAGAGAAATATTATTAAAATCTACCTCCCATATTCTCACTTTCTTATGTTAAAAACCCAACCATATTTTAACACCAAAATGGAAATGTCATCAATTAGATTTGAGATTCCTCCTGAAGTTTTCCAGTTAATTGACTATTTTCAATATAATACATTGACTAACTTCAATACAATAAACTGACTATTTCTAACGTGATGTCTGAGCTTAACATTTCAACTAAAACTGACTTAATATACAACAAAACAAAAACCATGAGTTTTAGGGTTGGAAGGAAGCTAGCAAGCATTTAATTAAAACTCACATCTAGTGTTTCATTTCCCTCTATAAGATCCTTTTCTAGAAATGTTCATTTGTTTGAACACCTACAGTATCAGGAAACTCACTATTTTTAGAAGTAGTCTATTTCCTTCTTGTCCAACTTGATCATTTTATCAAGTTGTAAAGTTCTTTATGTGCAACCTTAGCTGAAACTCCAAGAGAAAAACCAAAGCTCTACAATGAAGCTACAAATATCCAAATTTTCCAATGAGTATACAGATTAAGTGATTTCCCGTGTCCAGAATTAATAAATGTAAAGCAAGACCTAGAACAGGGGCCAGCAAACTATGGCCCATGATACACTTGTTTCTATACTGAGAAGAAGAACTTGCATTTTAGATTACTGAAAACAAAAGAAAAATACTATTTCATGATGTGAAAATTTATGACCTTGAAATTTCAGTCTCAGTAAATTAAGTAGGGCCCTGGTGGCACAGTAGTTAAGAACTTAGGCTGCTAAGCAAAAGGTTGGCAGTTCGAATCCACCAGCTGCTCCTTGGAAACCTTATGGGGCAGTTCTACTCTGTCTTATAGGGTCACTGTAAGTCAAAATTGACTTGACAGCAACACGTTTGGCAACCGGATTTTTTATAAATATTGTTCACTGACATATTGTCTCAGATTTGTGTAGTTTTGCCAGAGACAGAGCCTAAGTCATTTACTATCTAGTTCTTTACAGGGGGGGAAAAAATGCTGTCATCTGGTCTAGAAGAATATTATTCAATGGAAATATAATGTGAGGCATGTATGAATTTTAAATTTTCTAGTAGCCACATTAAAAAATGTAAAAATAAACAAGTAACATTAATTTTAATAATATACCTTATTTAGCTCAAAATATCCCAAAGATTATTTCAACATACAGTCAAAAAAAACTATTAATGCAATGTTTTACCTTTTTTTTCACAATAATCTTCAAAAATTAGTGTGTGTTTTATATTTACAGCTCCTCTTGGTTTGGAGTAGTACATTTCGAGTGTTCAGTAACCATCTGTGGCTAACATCTATGTACTGAACAGCGTAGGTCTAGAAGATATGTCTTCTCACATTCCACACGCTAAAACATAAGTTTGTATTTTATTGAGTTCTTGTTTTCTGCCCTACTCTCCTTCATTCCCCGCTTCCCTGCTGGATGAAGGCATGTGTCAACCCCAGTGATTTGCTGGGGTTAGGTGTCTTGGGTATCAGGGTGTAGGAGCTAGGTACTTCTTGCTGTGGCTGTGGCTGTGGCTCATGGTAGTGATGGAGAAATCTAGGTGAGGTATATAATTGTCTTGGTAGGGTATATAGTTCGCAGGTATGCAAGAATTAGAGAGTGGACCACAAGTTCAAAGAGTTAGATGGTGTTTGGGAGCTACTGTAGTCAAAACTGGGTGGAGATAGGAGGAACAATTTAGATAGCTTAGAAAACAAACAAACAAACAAACAAAAAACAACAACAGTAATAACAAAAACCTGTCTCAGAGAGGTGGATGCTAAACCTCTCGCAAGTTGGCCCTCAGTTCATGGCCAAACTTTCATTTTGTGGCTCCCATGCACATGAGTTTTGTTTTATCCTAATGAAACATCTTAAACTCCTTTAATTCCTCCTTCTGTAGCAGTGTCTCCAGTTTGTTACCTGTTATGGTCACTTTCTCTGAGGGCACACTTATCTACTTCTACCCCATTTAAAGTTCTAAATTCTGACCTGATCCAGTAATCTAGGTATCGTCTTTCCATTGAGGAGGAGGAGGAAATGCCATCTCTAGAGATAATCTTCCTGTTAATGCAGTCTAAATCCAATTAGCTTTCTTGGCAGCTACATCTCACCGTTGATTCTTATTATATTCATGGGAAAAGACTACCTCTCTGTCTTTTTTTTTAAAGTGTTGCAATTAAAGTCACAGAAGCCTGTCTTATATCTAACTAGGGCTTCTTCTTTCCTTTCTTACTTCTGTGCTGTGATTCAGAAGCTATGCTCACATGGAACACTAGTGGTTGACAAAGTGGACCATGTTCTTCAATTATAATAAAACAATGTCAGTCTTCCCAACTTACAGGAGAAAAAGAAAAAAGGAGAGAAATTGATTGATAATGTTGACTAAGTTTGCATTTTACCATCTATCTGTCAGTTTGTTGTATCATGGCGACTTACGTGTTGCTATGATGCTGGAAGCTATGCCATAGTTATTTCAAATAACGGCAAGGTCACCCATGGTAGACATTTTTCAGCAAAGTTTCCAGACTAAGACTAGGAAAAAAGGCTTGGTGATCTACTTCTGAAAATCAGCCAATTAAAACCCTGTGGCTCGCAAAATAATATTGTTTGATATAGTGCTGGAAGGTAAGGCCCCTAGGTTGGAAGGCACTCAAAATATACAGTAACTGAAACGGTGGATTGCAGCATACCAATGACTATGAACATGGTGTAACGTTTCATTCTTTTGTATATGGGGTCACTGTAAGTCGGAGCCAACTCAACAGAAACTCACAAAAAGAAGTTGATATTATTTTACTATATATTTTTATTGTCGCTAAGCATCTTGAACACTAAAAGACAGTAACTCAGAAAAAGCTTACTTAGTTTAAACTTACTTAATTTAAGCACTTTTATTTTTTTGTGGAGTTGTGTTCACAGAATTGTGATTTTATAGTATTTTTAATTTGCACTATTTAATTTTATAGTGATGTTCTAATGTATTTAGACCCTTCCTAGGTTTTAAGACAGAATTAAACAATTCAAAAATGTATGTCATTACAAAAAAAAATTCTATTTGTTTGTTTTAGAGAAATAATTCCATGTGCTCCAGTACCTGAGCATGTTGAAGGGCAACTGTTCTAGAATATATACTTTTTTTTCTCTCTCTCTTTTATTTATTTATTTTCTCAACATTACCCTATTCTCTCCTTCCTTACTGTTTTCATGTCAAGTCCCAGAGTACTGAATGGATAATGTAGAATTTAAATTCTTGAATATAACCATTGTACAGATCAGTTCCCATTTTTCCCCACTGCAAGCCATAAGATTAAGCAAAAGTTTACTGTTGTAGGTTCTATGATAGCATATTTTATGATTACCGTAATTATAGTTATAAAACGAGAGTCTATTACTTCTCAATGAATGTTAGCTATTCTCTTGATCATTTAGTCAGTGATACACTGACTGCCAGGAAATTTGGTGAAATTAAAAACTTACAATAATAATATATAAAAAAAATGGTAGCCAATATCTTGGAGGGCTGACTGTGTGCTATAAGACAGGTCTGTCAGTTTGTCATACTGTGGTGGCTTATGCATTGCTATGATGTTGGAAGCTATGCCATCAGTATTTCAAATGACAGCAGGGTTACTCATGGTGGACATTTTTCAGCAAAGCTTCCAGACTAAGATAGACTAGGAAGAAAGACCTGGCAATCAACTTCTGAATATTAGTCACTGAAAACCCTATGGATCACAACAACAGAATATTGTCTGATGTAGTGGTGCAAAATGGTAATATAGGTTGGAAGGCATGGCTCTTGGGTGGTGCAAAGAGTCTGCTCTCCACTGCTAAAGGTTGGCAGTTCAAACCCACCCAGTGATGCCATGCAAGAAAGACCTGGTGATCTACTTCCACCAAGAAAATGCTACAGATTGCAGTTCTGCTCTGAAGCACGTGGGGTTGCCTCAAAGCCAGCAGGTTTGGTTTGATTTTAAGTTGGTAGACAATTAAGAGCTACAAAAATGACTCAAATATGCCAGTGATTGTGAAGATGGCACGGGGCCAGGCAGCATTTCATTCTGTCATGGGTGGGGTTGCCATAAATCAGAGCTGACTTGACAGCCACTAACAGCAGCTATGTGGTATGCAATATGCTAAGTGTTTTATATGTAATATCTTGTTTAATCCTCACACTAATCCTGTGAGATTAGTCCCAATATTGTTCCCAATTTACAGATGAGGGAATAATTTTATTGAGGTTGAATAACCTTCTCAAGGTTACAAATACACTAATTTCTCAAGCAGCAGAGCATACCATCTTTTGCTCATTCATTGAGAAACCCATGATAAAAAACACTCATTTTGCTGACAGCCTGTTTATTTTTAAAGCACATTTTTGCGAAAATTCTAGTTTTCCTTTTAATCCTCTTACAAAAAAAATTTTGCATCTGCCGTTTATTTCCAAAATAAGTAATAAATTTGTCTTAACAAATATCTATGCAAAACCATAACACAAGTGACTACAATGATACATAATAAGCTTTACTGTAAAGAGTGTTTTTTTCTCTAAGGAATGGGAATCACAAAAGGATGATACAAAGAATTGTGTACTTTATAAATAATAAATACATTGTATTATTAATCACAAAACTATCATCTCCCTTCTTGGACTTGCTTCTCTCCTGGTTTGCCATTTTTTGCATCCTCCCAGGTACTTGGGCACAAAATTTTACTGTAATTTTTCACTGCTACATCTTCTCTTCTCCCCACATGTAATCATTTATCAGCTCTTTTAATTCTTCTGAACAATGAATCCATCCCCTCTTTTTCATTTTAGTCTTCATCACCCTAATACAGGCACTCACTTTGTCTTTCCTGTCACATCTGCCTCTGAACTGGAGTGCTCGATCCGAGCATTTCCCCTCTGATTCACCTCGATATCTATGCCAAATTACTTTTTCTGAAGGACAGTTCTTCATAGTAACTAAGAGCATTTTTCTTGTATTCAGGATGTAGCATTCAAATTCTGACACCATCACTTATTCCCCATGTGACTGTTGGCCAATTCCTTAAAAAATGGCCTCCATTTCCCTTCTCTAACATGGGCATAATAGTCTTGCCTATGTCATTGAGTTATTGTGAAGACTACATAAATTTAAAATATGTACAGCACTTAAAACAGTGCCCAGCACAAAAATGATAGCTGTTATTATTATTCTCAGGGGAAGGGAGCTTCAGCAGTTCTATGCTTCTAAACATGGCATTCAATGCCCTCTTTCTCTGGTTCCAATTCATTTGTGGGAATCTCATTTTCTCATGATTCCAAGTCAATTCAATTCAACATCTATCTAGCCAGAGTCCATCTAAGCAATGGGCAAGATTAAAAGAAAAAGAGAGAGTTGTTTCCTTGAAGAAACTTGAAATCTAGTAAGACTAACAGAATTATCAATAAATCACCATGCTACAGTATGTCAAATGCCAAACTAGTGGTGTAAACACCATGCGCAGGAAGTGATTGATTCTTCATGAAAAGGGAGACCGGGAAGAGGCAGAGACAGCTGCAGCAAACGGCAATCACTGGGCTCAGCCTCCTCGTAAATGACAAGGATTTCACCAGACCAAAACATTAAAGGAAGAGAAGACGGGGCATGCAAAGCACCCACACCACGTCCACTCATCCATACAAGACTGTATTACATACTTTCCTAGAGTCTTCCCCACCGCAAGACTTCTATCCTCTCTGCTTAGAGTTCTCATTTTTCCCTCATCTCAACATGCATAAACCTTTGACATCTCCCAAGGCCCGATTCAAACTTGTCTCTTCAAGGAAGTCCTGATTTCACTAGCTGGAAGCCCCTTTCATTTCTCATTCCCATGGCTTTCTAGCTAAATCTGTCTGTAGTACTTCATCCTGTCGTCGTAATTATTTATCCACAGACTATAAACCAAAAAAACAAACCTGTTGCAATCGAATCGATTCTGACTAACAGTGACCCTGTAGGACAGAGTAGAACTGCTCCATTGGGTTTACAAGAAGTGGCCGGGGGATTCAAACTGCCGACATTTTGGTTAGCCACCGTAGCTCTTAAATCACTGCAGCACTGGGGCTCATATAGACTATAAGCTCCTTGAAATTAGGAGACATGAATTCTTTTTCCTTTTCCTGCTTTTATTAACTTGTACTACTTAAAATTTTATTTATATTCAGAATTGTTAACTTGAGAAAATAATTTCAAAATTACTATGAGTCTTATTTTAAGAAAAAGAAAATAACGTGTAAATAAATAATCTCATGACTTTCTGTTTCATTATTCTCCAGTAAAATACTTTCCCAGGGGTACTTGGAAGATTAAAATCTTTACCTCTCTAATTCTTTATGAATAATTTATTTTGTATGTCTTATAATATTTGGATTTTTATAGTTAATATTCGTAGTTAATAAATGTTCAGAAAATATTTGAGTGATTAAATAAATGTCATTTTAAAGCCAGTCAGGCTCAGGATGGAAGACAGACCTGCTCAAGTCACTGACTGACTGTATGTTCCCTGAGGACAGAAATTACATTAGTCTTATTTATCACTATGTTCTTTTTTTTTTCCTTTAAGAACTCAGGAGGTATCAAGTTACTTTGTTTATTTTTTCCAAAGAGCATAGTGAAAATATGAATAGAAGACTGTCACAACTTTTTAAAAAAATTCTCCATTTCCCCTCCGCCAATCCCTGCTAACTACTAATCTACTTTTGTTTCTATGAAAAATAGAATCTATTTTACACATTTTATATAAGTAGTATTATATAATATTTGACCTTTTGTTTCTGATATGTCACTTAGCATAATGTTTTCAAGTTTCATTCACGTGGTAACATGTACCAAAACTTAATTTCCCTTTGTGGGCAAATAATATTCAGTTGTATGGGTTCCCTCAGTGGTGCAAACAGTTAATCACTTGACTACTAACCAAAAGGTTGGCAGTTCAGACTCATCAAGAGGTGCCTCAGAAGATAGGCCTGGCAATCTGCTTCTGAAAGGTCACAGCCATGAAAACCCTATGGAGCAGTTCTCCTCTGCACACACAGGGTTGCCCTGAGTCAGAGTTGACTCAATGGCAACTAACAATAACAACAAATGCATATACCACGTTTTACTTATCCACTCTCTGTTGATGGACTATCATTACATTCTTGATACGGTATGCCAAAAATACTTTTGAACCAGTATCAAAATATACTAACACCCACTGTCATCGAGTTGATTCCAACTCAGGAACCCTATAGGACAGAGTAGAACTGCCCCCATAGGGTTTCCAAGGCTGTAAATCTCTAAGGAACTAGACTAACACGTCTTTCTCCCGTGGAGTGGCTGGTGGGTTCAAACAGTCAACCTTTCGGTTAGCAGTCTAGTGCTCTGACCACTGCGCAACCAGGCCTCCTTCATAATATGTAAGTGGCAGAAATAATGAACAAAATTCAGTGTTTACAAATCCAAGGTCATTATTTTCTCCTTGAACCATAAATTTTAATATTTGAAATTTAGCAATTACGTACACTTCCCATGGGTCTTTATTAATTTATCACTTTGTGAACATTAGCTCTAAAGATATCCACCCATTTGTCTCTATATAGATGACTAGGCACCACTATTTATATATTGCATGTGTTTATTCTTTTATGACTAACAACTAATAAAATCATACTTGTGTTTAAAAGTATCCTTCTCCATTTAAAGCTCAAGGGAATTCTAGACCTCTATGACTGGATGGTTTCCTTAGAAATCAGATCGTAAAAGAAAGCAAGCACGGGCACTGTGGACAAGAGTATTGTCATTTAAATTAGTAAGTTCTGCAAAGAAGGTCAGAATGTGAGATTACAGATTTTACTGAACATTATATTTGGCTACAAAACCCCGAATCTCAGCAGTTTTGTTTATTTAAATAGTGTTTCAAAATCCACTTTCATTAGCTGGAGTGCTGCAGGACCCAACAGTTCAGTGAGGGAATCCATTTCCAGTAGCTTACAGAGATAATGATAAGCCATCTCAAATTCTGGGTTTATTAGAAATGACTGAAATGCATTATAAGACTGTGACAATTGCAATACCAACCAGTGGGGTAGAATTAAAAATGCATTAAAATTTATACAAAAGAAAGTAAATAGTAGTGAGCCTCTACTGGTTTTGACGTAGTTAACTGAACTGTTGTTTCTCTTTGTGTGGTCAATATAAGACATGTAAAAACAGGAGAAACATTCCTTTTTGGAACTCGAGCAATGGGAAAATCTATTATTAATGAAATGTACAGCTTCTTTCTTTATGCGTGGGAGTCATGTATCCATTAAGCACACACACATTAAAATAAACACACACACACACACACACACACACACAAAGAAGGGATCTTCCCTTAGAATGGATGGCAATCCCATTGATTCTTTTTACTGACTAAATGTTGATGAAGCAGAGCAAATGTAAGCAGAGAGTAAAATATAATGCCAAGAAGAAGGGGAATAAGCAGCTTTGGAAAGTATTTATGGATTATAATTACATATACAAATATTAACTCCCACCATTAACTTTAAATCATTCCCTGAAACTTTGTTCATGAAGTTTTCAGATTCCTAGTCTACCCATCCATGCATTCAATCTATCCATCTATTCATACACTTGAAATATTTACAGAGAACAAGTAATTAAGAAAAGTAAAATCACTGTCCCCATGCTGTCAGCAGCTGAATCTTAGAGGCATATGTTAAGCAAATCATTTCTCAAATATATAAGTACCAATGTTATAAGGACTTCAATGGAAAAGCACAGGTGCTATAGCAGGGCCAGCTTCATGGGCACATGAGGCATGTAGTTGCACTGAAGCCCATGTTCAGAAGGGTTAGGTGTTTGATTCAATGTTCTCCAGTTGCTGTTTTGAAATTGTGAATTTTATCTTTGAACTTGTGTTTTGTAAGTGAAGTCCAATGGGACAATGGAACATGTGCAGAAGAAGAGCAGATATGCTCAATGCCCACCATTCCTGTTGCTCTATTCTTATGTAGCCCAGAATTCCAGTAGACCTACAATATGTGTGAGTTCAGTGAGACTTAAAATATTTTAAGTACAAAATAAGCACGTTAAATCTACAACTGAGTAAGTGGGAGTGCTGACAGCCCCTAGAGGCAAAGCTCTCCATTCTAACCAGAACTTACTTATTTGAAGGCAGAAAGAGGGAAATGACATTAAATGAAATGTGAGTGTTTAAGGTCCCCTATCACATTCTTTCTTACTCATTCATGTTACAACCCTGTATCAGCCAGCCATTTATGCTGAAATTGTAACATTGAACCAAAGGAGAAGTTAAGGTCACTCATAGATCCTTTTCCTTTCAGTCCTTCCTTATTCATCAGTAAGCTGAAGGTCCAGACTGTTGGCAGAATGTACACATTATCAAGAAGTGAAATAAAAACTGTTGAGTTAGCTTTTTGCAATGTTCCCACAGTTCTGGTAAGAACAAAATACATAATGTATGTACAAGCTATGAAATACAAATTGTATAAGTCCTGTTTCTACATATGAATACATATTCTTTTATTTTCAGTTAAAGCTGGCATTATGCAGTAAAAAGACGAACAGTAAAATCCATACCAATAATTTTAAATTTTAATTTTTCTTTACTTAGAACAACATTAAATAGAAAATTTAAAAATAAATCATGACAAGTTGAGAGAGAGGTGGTGGAATAAATTTTAAAAAATTATAATTTTGTACCTATGAAAGTGCTTTTGTTCTGCTTTTGAACAAAGGGCCTGTCATGGATTGAATTGTGTCCCCCCAAAAATGTGTGTAGCAACTTGGCTAGGTCATGATTCCCAGTATTGTATGATTGTGTTACCTCATGTGATGTCCTTATGTGTTGTAAACTCTACCACTATGATGAGATTACATGTGATCTTCTCATGTGTTGGAAATTCTATCACTGTGATGAGGTTATACTGATGAGGTTGACAAGATCAATATCTTAATGCAATCTCTTTTGAGATATAAAAGAGAGAAGCGAGCAGAGACACATGGGAACCTCATACCACCAAGAAAGCAGTGCCGGGAGCAGAGCACGTCCTTTGGACCTGAGGACCCTGTGCAGAGAAGCTCCCAGACCAAAGGAAGACTGATGACATGGACTTTCCTCCAGAGCCAATGCAGAAAGCGTTCCCCTGGAGCTGATGCCCTGAATTTGGACTTGTATCCTACTGGATTGTGAGAGAATGGACTTTCTTTGTTGAAACCATCCAACTGTGGTATTTCTGTTGGAGTAGCACTAGATGACTAAGACAGGGCCCTACATTTTTATTATGCACTGGACCCTGCACATTACGTAGCTGGCCCTGGCTGAAAGAATGCATTACAAAATAAAATAAAACAATTGCCATCAATTCCGACTCATGGCAATCCCACGAGTGTCAGAGTAGAAGTACTCCATCAAGTTTCTGATGGCTGATCTTTCAGCTCACCAGACGTTTCTTCCCAGATGCCTCTGGGTGGACTCGATCCTACAACCTTTCGGTTAGCAGCCAAGCACATTAACTGTTAGCACCACCCAGGGACTCTAAGAGTGTATAAACCCATATCAAGTGCCATCAAGTCAATTCTGATTCATAGCGACCCTATAGGACAGAGTAGAACTGCCCCATAGGGTTTCCGAGGAGTGGCTGGTGGATTATAACTGCTGATCTTTTGGTTAGCAGCTGTGCTCTTAACCACTGAGCCACCAGAGCTCCTTATACACTCCCGGAGTGTATAAGGAAGGTCTAATTTCGCCTGGGAAGTTAGGGAAGGACTTCTTAACAAGTGACAATTAAACTGAGGTAGAAAGACGAGTAGGAGTGAGGTAGATGAGAAAGGTAGTAGGGAGTTTGGGTTGGGGTTGAGAGGGAAGATGTTCTAGGCAGACGGTAGGATACAAAGGCACTAAAAAAAGGAGTTAGGAGTGTTTGTGGAGTAGAAAGGAAGTCAGTGTGGTTGGAACTTAGAGAGGAGAGAAAGAATTGCACAGAAATTTGCACCATGCTGCATCTCTTGTAGGAGGGTGGTGGGGGGGGGGGGAGAAATAGGATTGGAATACTCATAACTGATGATAACAAAAGCCACCCTGTATCAATTTACAATGTGCTTGGCACTTCTGCTAAGTGATTACCGACATTAACATTTTGGTTCTCCCAACAACAAAGCAATGTGGGATTTACTGGCTTTGTTATTCAGAAAAGGAAATATGAAGCTCAGATAGATGAAGAAATTTGCCTAAGGTCAGTATCCAGTGGGTGGCAGAGTCATAGATGGAACAGCCTGTCTGAATAGAAACTGGAATGTAAGCCTAAGAAGGAAGGGACATGGCCTGTCTTGTGTGCTATTGCTATCATATAGACCAATGCCTCACAAAGACCAACGCCTCCAAATAAGCTGTCAATATTTGTTGAATGAATAAATCAATGACTTGGGTGAGTTGTATTTGGCACGTTTACAGTCTTCATGATCTCTAATGGATTATGAAGTATTTGCATGGGATTTTCGTAGATTTTGAGAACCAGCAAATACTCCTTTTCAAATGAACTACAAAAAGCACAAGAGGAAAGCAGCATGGTTTAGTTGAAAGATAATTAGAAAAGAAAACAGGGTATAGATTTTGCCCTTATAAGCTGGATGATCTGGGACCATCCTTCCTTCCCGTTTCTCAGTTTCATGTGACTAGAAAAGTTACGTGTGGGTCACCTTCCAGTTCTTGTGTATCATGTCTTGGTTATTCTGTAAATTGTTTGGCAATGACGGCATTTGGTGCATAAAGCTTTTCTTTTACAACAGGTAGAAAAGACAAAATAAGTTTCGTACAATTCTGCGGCACCAAATTTCTCAAACAAGCTTGCTCATTCATTCATTTATTCATCCACTTATTCATTCATTTAAGAAGTCTTTCTGAAAGGTATACTATGTGTTGGCAAGAAGCCACCTGCTGACATGATGAAATGGGTAACGTTCTTCATTTCTGGGAGTAGACAGACCTTGAAGCAGTAAAATATGAGTTAGGGTTTATCTGCTAGTCAAAGACGGTAAAAGCCCAATCTATTTGCACTGCGAATCATGACTCAGGTATCAAGCAGAGCCAATACTGCTGTAATGTGGAATAATAATGCCAATACCCTTTTAGAATAAATTCTGAAGTGTGACTCATTTGATTACTGTCTTCACTTTGACTTTCCCTTGGCAAAAGAGCAAAGGCAGACAGCTGTAAAGCTTCCTACACAAAACACGGTCTGTGCCTTCCACTAATAAAAACCAGCCCCATTGACACAGAGGTGAGCATGTGATCATGAGGAGCAGGACAGGAATAATGATGGACTCTGGCAAGGGGCTGTACTTCACGTGGGGCACAAGAGGCAGGTCCTGGTTGGAGAGGAGCCAGCTACAGTGCTCCTACATTAATGTTCAGATTTCCCAGCAGAGTAGCAATTGTTCCTTACAGGAACAGAGCATCCCAAAAGGATGTAGAACTAGGTACTGGGTCCAGATGTTCAGTGAACTTCTGATGAGTCTGGTACTTGGAAAGAGTCAGCAAGTGAACGAGGCAATTTTTACATATTAACTGTTTATGAAGATCAGAAAACAACATCAGAAGAATGCAAACAAATAAGGGGACAAATAGTCAACATAAGCCAACACCTGGAACCATCCAGCAAATGTTATGAATAGATTTTTTCTTTAAATTGAAGGATTGGATGAGTTAATTACAGTTAAAAATCAATCACAGTTTTCAAAGGTAAGAAGACTGTTGCAACCATGAGAATGTTCCTCACAGACTTCCAGTTTCAGAGTTTAATTGACCAAGGGCTTCTTCTGCGCTTAAATTGATTGTCAAGTTTGTATAAGGCTGTTTCCCCTTGTGTTGCTTCCAGCAAATGATTAAGCATGGCAAGCCTGTCTCTGAAAGACAAGGGACTCATCTGACAGCTGACATCAGCTTGAGGACTTCCTGACAGCCTGGCTGAACCCTCCTTAGTTTACTCACCTTCCTTAGTGACACAGGATGCTTCTACCCAACCTCCCTTTCGTCTCTCCTTCAATAGGGGTCAGATTGCATCTTGAGTTGATAGTTCCCCAGCCTTTTTCTGGGCTCCATTCCCATTTTATTTCACAGGTATTTATATTTAAAAAATTTCTTGCACTTTTAATCCGGTCATTGAGTCTGCTTCTTCAGGGACCTAGACTAACACAGAGATAGATCTGGTGGAGAAACATGCCAAGTGAACCAGCCCTTAGACTTACTCTGATGAATAAGTTGCTGAGGAGTACTCACTCAGCACTTATTGAATTGAAAGCCACATGACAAGTTGTAATGTGCTGAATACTAACTCTGTGGCCTGCACTATACTAAACACTTCACACACTTTGTCTCAATTGATCCTTTCTAGACTGTCATGTGGTAGTTTTTTTATAGATAAAATGTGTTTTGAAGGGGTCTAGCCCTAGTCTGTGGAGCCCTGGTGGCACAGTGGTTAAGAGCCCAGCTGCTAACCAAAAGGTCAGCAGTTCAAATCTACCAGCACCTCCTTGGAAACCCTATGGGACAATTCTACTCTGTCCTATAGGTTTGCTATGAGCCCGAAACAACTGGATGGCAGTGGGTTTTTGGTTTGGGTTCCATTCTAGTTCAGAAGACACAGCTTGTGAATGTTGGAGTCAGAATTCTAGACCAGGTCATTATATAATTTGTTTAAAATTTAAAGCCCATGATTTTAACTATCCTGTAGTACAGCTTGGAGCCCTGGTGGTGCAGTGGTTAAGCATTAGGCTGCTAACCAAAAGATCGGCAGTTCGAATCCACCAGCTGCTCCTTGGAAACCTTATGAGGCAGTTCTACTCTGTCCTACAGGGTCGCTATGAGTCAGAATCGACTCGACAGCAATGGGTATAGTACTGCTTGATGAAGATCGCCCTTGATACCTTTTATATGGTAAAAAATATGTATATTACTAATAAACCTGAAGAATAAAAAATGTGTGATTCATTACAACTTATACTATCATCGGTATCATTGTTATCATCACCATGCTCAGTCACTAAGGAGACTTGCAGTTAATCAAGCATTTCATATGCATCCTACCACTTAGTTCCATGATCACAAGTCTTGAAAATCAAGCTCGGAGATTTCTTCCCATGTCTAGGATTTTTTTTTTTTTTTTTTGATTAATTTTATTGTGTTTTAGGTGAAAGTTTACAGCACAAACTCGTTTTTCATTCAAAACATTTAAACACAGATTGTTCCGTGACATTCGTTACAATCCCCACAGTGTCAGCGCTCTCCCCCTTTCCCTTTCCACCCTGGGTTCTCAGTGTCAGTTCATCCAGTTTTCCTATCCCTTCTTGCCTTCTCCTCT
This sequence comes from Dugong dugon, assembly GCA_030035585.1. NCBI lineage: Eukaryota > Metazoa > Chordata > Mammalia > Sirenia > Dugongidae > Dugong > Dugong dugon. The sequence continues at coordinate 112,504,061 of CM057467.1, forward strand.
TTGCTTTTGGGCAGGTGTTGCCTGTTTGATCTTGTATACTTGACTGAACTAAGAAGCACTTTCCTCACATGTGTTATTGTTTTATAAGCCTGTCTAAACTGGCTGAAAGGTGGACTTCGGGAGTGGCTTCAGTTCTGAGTTAGCAGCATGTCCAGGAGCCATAGTCCTGGGGGTTCCTCTAATCACTGTCAGACCAGTAAGTTTGGTCTTTTTTCATGAACTGGAATTTTGTCCTGCATTTTTCTCCTGCTCTGTCCAGGGACCCTCTATTGTGATCCCTGTCAGAGTGGTCGATGGTGGTAGCTGGGCACCATCTAGTTCTGGGTTCAGGCTGGTGGAGGCTGTGGTTCATGTGGTCCATTAATCCTTTAGACTAACATTTTCCTTGTGTCTTTGGTTTTCTTTATTCTTTGCTCCAAACATGCTGGGACCAAAAGACATATCGTAGATGGCTGCTTGCAAGCTTTTAAGACCCCAGATGCTACTCGCAAAGTAGGATGTAGAACATTTCCTTTATGAACTATGTTATGCCAATTAACCTAGATGTCCCCTGAGACCATGGTCCCCAGTCTCATCCCCAGCAACTCAGTTCCTCAAGGTGTTTGGATGTGTCTAGGAAGCTTCTATGACTTTACGTTGGTAAAGTTATACTGATTTCCCCTGTATTGTGTATTGTTTTTCCCTTCACTAAAGTTAACACTTGACTATTATCTAGTTAGTGATTTCCCCTCCTCACCCTCCTCTCCCTTGTAACCATCAAAGATTGTTTTTTTCTGCATGTAAACCTTTTCTTCGGTTTTTGTAATAGTGGTCTCTTACAATATTTGTCCTTTTGTGATTGACCTATTTCACTCAGTATAATGCCCTCCGGATTCATCCATGTTGTGAGATGTTTTGCAGATTCATCCTTGTTCTTTATCGTTTCATAGTATTCCATCGTGTGTGTGTACCATAATTTGTTGATCCTTTCAACTGCTGATGGGCACTTAGGTCATTTCCATCTTTTTGCTATTGTGAATAATGCTGCAATGAACATGGGTGTGTAGATGTCCATTTGTGTGATGGCTCTTATGTCTGTAGGATATATTCCTAGTAGTGGGATTGCTGGATCATATGGTATCTCTATTTCTAGCTTTTTAAGGAGGTGCCATATCATTTTCCATACTGGTTGCACCATTTTAAATTCTCACCAGCAGTGCCTAAGACTTCCAATCTCCCTGCAACCTCTCCAACATTTGTTATTTTCTGTTTTTTTAACTAGTGCCAATAATGTCTGGCTGAGATGGTATCTCATTGTAGTTTTGATTTGCATTTCTCTACTGGCTAATGATCGCCAGCATTTCCTCTTGTGTCTGTTAGCCACCTGGATGTTACCAGTTACCAAGGGAGACATGGTAAAATCTCCAACTCTATCTAATTATGACCGTCTCTATTTTCCCTCTTAGCCATTTTCTTGCCTTAAAAGTTAAGCCTTTGGTGAAGTGTCTGTTCATATTCTTTGCCCATTTTTTTTAATTGGGTTATTTGTATTTTTGTTGTTGAGGTGTTATAGAATTCTATAGATTTTAAAGATTAGACCTCATGTCGGATAGGTCATAGCCAATTTTTTTTTTCTCAGTCTGTAGGTTCTCTTTTTATTCTTTTGGTGAAGTCTTTTGACGAGCATAGGTGTTTAATTTTTAGGTGATCCCAGTTATCTAGTTTCTTTTCTGGTGTTTGTGCATTGTTAGTTATGGTTTCTATTGTATTTATGCCATGTATTAGGGCCCCTAGTGTTGACCCTACTTTTTCTTCCATGATCTTTATTGTTTTAAGTTTCATATTTAAGTCTTTGATTCATTTTGAGTTAGTTTTTGTGTGTGATGTGAAGTATGGGTCCTATTTCATTTTTTTACAGATGGACATCCAGTTTTATCAGCACCATTTGTTAAAAAGACTATCTTTTCCCCATTTAATGGACTTCAGTCCTTTGTCAAAGATCAGCTGACCATATTTGGATGGATTTACATCCGAGTTCTTGATTCTGTTCCATTGATCTCTGTGTCGTCATTGTACAAGTACCAGGACGTTTTGACTACCATGGATGTATAGTGAGGTCTGAGATCAGGTAGTGTGAGGGTGTTACTTTGTTTTTTTTGTTTAAATAATGCTTTGTTTATCCAGGGACTATGGGATTCTTTTCACTGCATCATGCCATCTCATTTTCTGTCCTACATTTTTGCCCAAGATGAACAAAAATGTACTTCCTGATTATACCAGTGTTAAACTGTCAGTAGGACACTTGAAGTCATGGTCTAATAGCTAGACTCAGTAGGACAAATCTGGAGTCCTTTCTCTAGAAACAGTTTTCTTTCTAGGACCAGGAGGATTGGGTAATTTGGGTGGTATTATAGGAAACTTTTTGCCTCTGAGTCAACATCACTGGGCTCCAGCCCAAGTCAGTAATGATCAAATGCCAGCCTGTTTGACAGCTGTTTGGTGGCCTTTGTGATAGGGCCTCAAGCCAGTCACTTATGGGTGGCCTTCCATGCTGCATTTGGTGCCTGCTGCCATTTGTAATGACAGGCACAGCAGAAAAGTTGGAAGTTCAAATAGGCATGTAGACCCTTGGAATCCATCATTTGAGACCAGCACTTAAATCCTGATTTAATAACAGCTCCACAACCAGTAGCAATTTTCTTCTAAAAGAAGGGCTTTTTTCTGTCCCATCTGCCCTGCTCATCATCCCACAACTTTCTCTTTTCCAGTAGTGAGATGAAAATTTACCTTTGAATTAAACACAAGGTCAGATAAAATAAGTCACTGTGAGCAGTCATTATATTTTCTGTCACTGGACCAATTAAGATTTCCAGCTGTCAGTTTCTGATGTTGCAGCACCATAAAAAATGACACTGAGATGCATTGATCTGTGTCAAAGCTGCTTCAGAGGGAAAATTGGACCAAAATAATGATAATTGTCATGGGATGTCACGCCATTAAATGAAACATAAAAAGCAAAATGCTGTGGAGAATCTCTGCAAAGTCATCCTCCTTGTCGAGGTGAGACCACGTTACACCCAAGCAAGCCCCACTGTTCCATGGATTGTCCTAGCTTTGCATTGGCTACCCTCCCTAGTGTCTAAAAGGCTAAATTCTGCCCAGGTATTACAATGTCATTTGAATGGCATATTCAAACACAACATACATGAAGGGCTTAGGCCATGAAGTTCCAGTTGAAAGAAAGAACGTCATTTACTGAAAGCGGAGTGGGAAGCAAGTAAAAGAAGTTACAAGTTCACATCATAAAGATCATCACAAGAAAAAGCAGAGTATTTGAAAGACGCAGAGGAGGAAGGGAGCTCCTTGCCCTAGAAAATAATTGAAGAGACAAGAAGCAGAGCTTAACGAGAAAAGGTAATTGTGTGAGAGTCAGTTTAAACTACCACAGGGCAAGAGACTGGGAGGTGACCTTCATCATCTGGTGTTTTTTTTTTTTTTCTTGTGAAGTGGAGTTCATTATTTTACACCTCCTTGTGCCCAGGACAAAAATGTAAAAATTTTGAAATAATTTTAAATTAAACTCAAAGAACCTTTTATTGTATGGTTCTTTGTCAGGTTCAAAGTTGGGTTCCTGTGAGAGGGTACAACACATCTTTCCCTGGGATGTAGTCTTCCTTTCCCAGTGATTTCAACTTAGTTATTCTATAAAATAAGAACTTGGAAAAGAGAATCTTGCTACAGTATCAAGATATATGCAAAGTAAGTCATCCTTTTATTTTACTTTAAAAAGTGGAGTACATTAGACTCATTTTACCAAAAATGAAAGCTCTATCTAGTCTTTGCGTGATTGGCACTTAAAATTATTTTCAGCCATCAACCTGAAGGGGCACTAAGGAAGAGTTCTGAAGGTAATAGATGCTGCCCTTTGGAAAGTGATGACAGATAAACTGGAGCCACTTGTAGCAGCTCACGAGAGCCAGTTGTTAAATTTTAATGAATTTTTTAAGTTGGTTATTGAATGCAGCCATTATTAAAAAAGTAAACTACATAAATTCACAGTTAAATAAATTATATTAAAAATAAAGGTATTAGATATTCAAAACTCATCATTTCCTAATTATTTCATTACCTTTTACTATTATCTATGTCTATTGCCTCTGGATAGAAGAAATTCTAGGTAATAGTTTGCTACTGTACATCTCTTCCCAGCTCTGTCTTCAGTGGTTTCCCCTTGGTGACTTGAAATCTGCCACGGTGTGAGTATGTACACCATTGAAATCACCAAATGCTATAAATCAGGCTTGATTTATTGTTTTGCTCATTTCTAGACTTAGGAAATGATGGAGAAAATGTTAATGCACATTAAAGTTAAAAGTGTATTGTGTATGTGGTTGTTACATTGTGAATAGCATTTAGAATTATGGAAATATTTTTCCCATATTCAAAAGCTGTTATCTGACTTAACGAGAAAGTGGTTCATGTCATTGATGGTCAGGTGAAGTCCCCACATATGTTTTCATTGTTTCACTTTTGTCTTACTCGTTAACATAAACCAACATATTAAGCAACATTCGTGTTGAAACTATATTCATTTGCATTGCAGCAATAGGTTGGCTATTAATACTAGAGTTCAACAAAAATCAATGAAATCATTCTGCGAGAATCAATTGGCTATTTGCAATTAAGGTATTGCATATATTAGTAATAACTGTAAATTATGTACTCATATCATTTACATCTGTAAAATTTATAAATGTATATATGCATTTATAAATTTTACAGATGGAGCCCTGGTGGCGCAGTGGTTAAGAGCTTGGCTGGTAACCAAAAGGTCGGCAGTTTGAATTCCACTCCTTGGAAACGCTGAGGGGCAGTTCTACTCTGTCCTATAGGGTCACTATGAGTCAGAATCAACTCGACAGCAGTGGGTTTGGTTTGGTTTTTGTAATATATATAGAGAGAGCCGTGGTGGTGCAGTGGTTAAGCCCTCAGCTGCTAACTGAAAAGTCAGAGGTTCAAATTCATCAACCTCTGCATGAGAGAAAGATGTGGCGGTCTGCTCCCATAAAGATTACAGCCTTGGAAAACCTACGGGGCAGTTCTACTCTGTCCTACAGGGTTGCTATGAGTCAGAATCGATTTGACGTCAGTGGGTTTGGTTTTTAATTTGGTTTTGGTATATGTACACATAAAATATATTCTTCTGTTTTTGAAAAGCTGTTTTAAAATATTTATCTTCACTCTACTGAATAAAACTGACTAGTAAGGTAACACAAGATTATAGAGTGCCTTTCAAACCAGGCAAGGTAAAATGCATCATTGCCATATAGAGGAGTAGAAATTACATTAATTAATCTTTGCATAGATCCACAATCCCTATGTTGCCTTCACAAAAGCTGGAACATCTGCTCCAAGAAACCTGGAAAACATGTTTCACTGTTTCTTTAAAGATTGGTAATTGAGTGAAGCACGAACTAACAATGATCTTCTGATGAAGGTAGAGCCCTGAATGGAATTTCAAATCAAAGAGGAGTTAAATTTTCATAGGTTCTTCTGTATATTAAACCACTTACATACTTTCAGAATACTATAATTTACTTCTTCTCCAAGAAGAAAAAAAAAAAATAATTAAGCATGATCCACCTTCTAGTTAATGCCTATATTTGTAGGGCCCCATGAAAGTAAGGGATGTTTTGTAGCTCCTTTCTTATACCTTCCTTCTCTACTGTTAATATTTAAAGAAATAATATGAAGTACTATTAAAACAGATTTTAATGCACAAATATGTATGAGCAGGAATTTATTGTATCCTTTGCAATAATGATAAAGTGGAAACATCAAAAAAGGACCAGCTAAATACCATATTGCACATCCACCCAAAGCAACTATCATGTAGCCATTAGAAACAATAAGTTAGATCTAGGTGCAACAAGGTGGAATAATGCCAAGTGAATAAATGCAGCCCAGTCTGTATGGTTTGAATGTTTGAATTTTCTTCAGAAAATTATGTAGATACATATAAAGGTGTTGCATTTGGTTAAGCATAGAAACGTTTTTTTGGAGCATTCACTCCAAACTGTTAACACTGGTTAATGGGGAATGGAGATTGTAGTTGGGGTGGGGCTTTTACATTTTACTTTATTCTTTTTTTAGTGTGAGTTTTTTTTTTTTTTTTTTACACTGAGGAAGTATTAATTGAATAATAACAAATGCCAAAATGTCATCTTAAAACAAACAATCAGATGTTCCAAACAGATTTGGTCTTTGCTTTTTCTTGCAGGTGGAAATAGGGTAGACACTAGAGCAAGGACACTCCAAATGTTTTCAAGGTAAATAGTTGCTGAAGTGTGCAAACCTCTGTCCCCACTGAAGATCCTTAGAAACCTTACATTCAGAGGTGAAATGAGGAAATCTCACCCTTTTGGAAAAAAAACATATTGAGGATAGGGTATTAAACCATATTTTTAAGATCCCAAGTGATCTAGTAAAATCTGATTAGTTTCCTTTCTTTTCATGATGCCATAACATCTGGACTAGAGACTGCTCCATGGAGTTACCGGCAGATAAATTAAGAACCCATAAAAGAATCAGCCTCTACAAGTGTTGTCGAGCCAGGAAGGAGATTTAATCACCTCTGTATGGAGACAATTAAACAACCGGAAAAAGATGGGGTATTTTTGATGACTGGAGGAAATTTAGCTTGTGTCCTCGCTTGTAGCTTTCTAAGGGTTCAAGAATATACATTATATGTTCTTCCGCCTGCCTCTCATGATCTCAGCTCTGTCGATAATTTTGGCTGCTGTTAATAATCTGAGACTCTTTAAACCTGAGGGAATTGCTAGTATGTGTTGTCAGCTCTACAATCCCAGACAAGCTCTGAGTGAGTAATAAGAAACCAGGAGAAATGAGAGTTGAAGGGAAGAGAGCAATGAATGGGTAGACAAATGAGGATAGTGGAAAGGAAAATGCAACAGGCATAAAATAAACTAATACACACACAGTGCCACTAATTATCTGGCGCATGCTGTACAACACTGGACCTCAATCAATGCCTAACTTCTCCTTCAGAACAAATCTGATTCATTATCATGATAGTGTACACACAAATATCAATCATCTTGGGCAGCAGATATAACTCCACCCCATTTACCCCTCCTACTGAAATGATAGGAAGTGCTATTAAATCCTACCTATCCTACCACTTGTTTATTCAGTCATTCTTTTAGCATGCACTGAGTAGTAACAGGATGCCAGGTACTGTGCTTAGTTCTGGTGAAAAGAAGAATAAGTTAGATGCATTCTCTGCCAATTGAGCCACCATGACTTCTGTGACCTCATCTCCTACAACTCTCCCTTCCCTTGCTTTGATCCAGCCACTATCTTTTTCCACAGTGCTATTTGTTCTTGCACCTTCGGAGTTTTGCACTAACAGTTTGTTCCACTGGGGATGCCTTCTCCCTAGACATCAGCATGGCTAATCTCCTTCACCCCCATCAAGTGTTTGCTCAGATGTCATCAGAGCAACGAAGCTTGTGCTATCTAACTCATTTAGTTCTGCAGTTACCAGTGCCTTAGCACTTTTTTTCCTAAGAACATATGTACTTCTGAGATACTAGATACTTTACACATTTATAAAGTTTGTCATTTATTGTCTATCTCCCCATTTTCTAACACAAGATCCCTAAAAGCAGGGGTCTTTGTTGATTTCATTCTTTTGCGTATCCTGAGTACTCAGAATAGAATCAAGCACGTAGTAGTTGTCCAATAAATATTTGCTGAATGAGTGAATGAACAAACATGACACACAAAAGGGATGTTTTTAATTTCCTGTCTCCTGCCTCTTAGTTTCTGAAAGATCATTCTTCTGTTTCTTGCCGTTACTAATTTAAGCCTTACTCCATTGCCAGAACCAGGTTATGCTTCTTCTCTTTTCTTTCTGTGCTTTTTATCTACTGGATTGGTTGCTGTCTTTACATCTCTAAAGTGTTTCCATGACTTACTAAGAATTTACATTTATAATTACTTCCAATGATATTTAAAGAAAAACATGGCACTATGTAACACAAAATGGATACATATAAGAGACAGTTGGGGAAAACGTGGTGAAGTTTAGTATTCATAACAATATAGAGGAAAGACAAAGAGGAGTTTGGGATAGGGGCTTGGGAAAGGTCCAGCAAAACTGGGATGGAGAGAAATAAGAGGCAGGAAAGTGTCATCATTTTTCTTTTTTTTTTTTAAAGTAGAGCTGAATCACAAATTCTCAGATAAAATGGCATACCTTAGTCCTATATAATAAAATCTCTACTCTTCTCTCAAAGACTATCTGATTTAAAAAATAATCTAGAAGGTTATATTATTTGTTAAAATCTGTAATATATGTTATGAACAATCAAGCATCACTGAGATACCTTTCAAGGGCTTCTGACTCAGAAATGCTTTCCTTCCTGAGAATTACTCTCTTCTAAAAAATAAAATTCAATGGACCACAATTATCACAGCCTCCACCAGACTGAGTCCAATACAACTAGATGGTGCCTGGCTACCACCACCGACTGCTCTGACAGGGATCACAATAGAGGGTCTCAGATAGAGCAGGAGAAAAATGTAGAAAAAAATTCAAACTCACAAAAAAAGACCAGACTTACTGCTCTAAAGAGACTGGAGAAACCCTGAGAGTTTGGTCTCTGGACACCTTTTTAACTCAGTACTGAAGTCACTCCTGATGTTAACCCTTTAGCCGAAGACTAGACAGGCTTTTATTATTTTATAAAACAAACAATAACACATGTAGTTCAACCATGTGTATGAGACTAAATGGGCACACCAGCCCAAAAGTAAAGCTGAGAAGGCAGAAAGGGACAGAAAAACTGGCTGAACAGAAATGCGGAAGCCAAGGTCTAGAAGCAGAGAGTGTTGGCACATCACGGGGTTGGCAACCAATGTCACAAAACAATGTGTGTATTAATTGTTTAATGAGAAACTAATTTGCTCTGTAAATTTTCACCTAAAGAACAATTAAAAAAAAGAAAATTAGCAGCAAAATAAATAAATAAATATCAATAACAAAATTCAAACCAGTACAGGTAAGAGTCCTATGAACACCACCTCTGTCTGCTTCCGGGAATAGAGCACGTGAAGTCTCTTGAACATTGGTTACTTCTGAACTACTGCTGTATTATAGCCCAAAGGTTGTTAATTTCCAGGCTTGAACCCCACAATCTTGATTCTATGAGCTGGTAAACAGGTCCTTCCTGATTACAGAAGGGTGGTAGTCATTGCCAAGTTGCCCTCGACTACCGAAAGCATTTTCATAATTCTGCCACAGATTTGTTGTATGGCTTTGGCAAATAACTTCTTTTCAGTGAGGCTCGGTTGCCTCATCTATAAAATGAGTTAATTTGGAATAGCTGATCTCTAAGGCCCCTCTAAACTCAGACATGCTATGCTTTTAGAAAATAACTTAGGAGTGGTGGTAAGAGACCAGGTGAAGGTAAAGTACTTTATAGAAAATAGCTGCCATTTATGTAAATGTTTCCTGGGGAAATGCATTCATATTTCCTACTTGGAGGATTCGAAACATTATTTACTGCTTCCGTAGCTCTAGCAACATGGGCAGTAACCCCCTTCCCCTAATATTTACTGTCTTTTCCAGGCATTCCAGCAGGTTTGAAATATGAAGGGAATGAGGGCTGGCTAGGGGATTTGGGAATTTAAATATTAGAGTTGAAGTAGAGGTTAAGCAGGATAAGGGCTGGTGAGTGGAGAGTGGTAAGGTTCAGAGTAGTAATGGAAGGAGAATTGAGCTGGGCTAATAGGATATTTAAGAAAAAGGCAAGAAAAGCTGAAGATACAGTAAAATGCTGGTATAAGAGTTTTGCCTCTCTTATTTGATCTGATCATTCCATTCATCTCCTTCTTCTTCACGTCTTAGACTAACAGATTCTAGTAGGAAGTAAAGATGTGGCAGACATAAGATGGATGGTTCATTTCTATTGCTTTTGCTATTTTTATTTATTCTTGCTTATTGTAAAGGTAGCACACCCTTGTCCTGATGGACACTGGTAGGAGGGTAAAAAGTATAGAAGTGAAGACCATGTAGAAATCAGTGTCTTCTCCATCTACCCATGATACGTTTGCAGATGGGCAACTGAGATCATTGGAGAAGTTAAGACACTAGAATGAAATCATTTAGCTGAATAAGTGACGGGGCCATTACATTACTCCTGGCTCCTAACCCAGTCATTTATTAACAGTGGTTGTGTGAAGACTGTGTTTTTTAGGTGGGTTTGGTGCAGTTTGCAGAAATCGAGGGTAAACAACAACAACAACAAATAAAAAACTCTGTCTGAGATTGGGAAACCCCATAGGGTTTCTAAGGCTGTAATCTTTATGGGAGCAGACTGCCACATCTTTCTCCTCTAGAGCCACTGGTGAGTTTGAACTGCCAGACGTCTAGTTAGCAGGCGAGTGCTTAACCACTGCACTACAGGGCTCCTGGGAGAAAAGGTATTAAGCTTAAATCAGGGTTTAAAGCTGCTGCTTCTTCTTCAAACCAGGCTAAGGGGTTGAAGTTAGGGGTATACATCTTACGAGAAAGCTACATACCCTTAATTCATTTGGATCTCTACTGAGTAGAAAGGACTGATTGCTCGGGTATTCTTCCTAGAATAAGAGTATTACAGGCTAAACCAGTGCCATTTTAATGATACCAAGCACTCATTGAAGGATGTTTCCTTGTGAAAATGAGGTGGGAAATCCTCACGGTGTCTCTAAGAGTGTGTTCACTGGCTTCCTAGTTGCTGAGATGAAAGACCTCTGAAGTTTAAAACAAAACTTTGCTCTGTTTTTTGGATAATCATTGTCTCCAAGCAGGAGACTTTGAAAGAAAATTTGTTACTTTACAGGGCACATAAATTTCCTTATCTGAGACCTCTGTGAAATGAGTAGTGATAACACGGTTTTGATGAAATGGTTTTTAAAAGACCCCCTTTCCTGCTTTCCTATTCTGATTCCTGGTAAATGCATTACTCGGAACTTCATCTTCCTCCTGTGTATAATGAGTGGTTTGTTTTAGTAGCAGGATCTGAGTAGCCCTGAAAAGTCCCACCCCCATCATCGCTGGTCCAGTTACCATGTCATTCCAGGTTTGGCTGCTCTGTCATCATGAATAGTGAGTGAGAGCCAGCAGTCACCAAGTCCCACTTGACTGTCAATCTTTGTCCTCAGTGCACAGAAAGCAAGTCCAGCAAAATGGATAATAGCATGGGGGAAGGTGGCCTAGGAGGCTCACATTGGAAGTACTAAGGCAGGGAGAAAATGTCTTGCAAGGAAGGTTCTGGAGACAGTAAAATGGTTCAGTGTAAGAAACTAATGATTTATTCAACAGGAATGACACCAAAAGAGGTGTTTGTAGACCAGACTGTCATAAATTACTAGTTCCAGAAAGTTCCTTTGCAGTTTAGGAGATGAAAAGATTGTGAAGTATGATATTGTTGAAAAAGAGAGGGGTGTAGAGGGCAGGTTGTGTTGGATTCCAGTGCAAGGCAGCAACAACGCAGTAGCCCATAACCATTACACATTTCATCTATTTCCTCGGGCACCTGTACACAACCGCCAGCAGACTGACGGGAAGATCGCTAGTAGATAAAAGAAAGAAGGAATGAAGAGTGCTGCAGGAGGCAGCCCCCAACTGCAGGCCTTCGTTCTAAACTAATTACATGCAGAGACATGATAGATTTTGATCACAGTTTTGCAACACTCAGGGAGGCACTAGTAATATATGGTGCTCACAATAATGTTGTGGGGGTGGGCCAGGGAGCCTGAATACGTATTAGAGTTAGAGACCAAGATTCCACAAGGGTCATATGAATGTAAGGAGGATTTAAAAAAAAAAAAAAAATTCCTGGAAAGGAAAACCAACATAAGGAACCATCTCAGCCTTGGTACCTCTGCAGCTCCCGTAGCCAGCCACATACATAGAAATCCTTGAACCCCAGGATAACACGGCGTGAAAACCGTGGAAGGTCCACCAGCTGAGGACATGTTCACTCCTGAAGCTGAGTGGAGTGGGCTTTACCAACCCTCCTATTATCAAGTTTAGTCCTTTATTAAGGAAAATATAGAATTCTGGCAAAAATAAATATAAAACATATTTGAGCTAAAGTTCTCAAAAGCCTGTTTTTTTCTCCATTGGCTAGATAACTATAGCTACATTGACTATCTGTATTATCTATGTAGCACGGTTTAGATTGTTTCATTTTGAATTTATTAAACACATTTCTCTTCAGTAATGACAAATATGCCATGAAAAAGTCTCATTTTTCCTCAACACACCTTCAAAAGTTGTATGCTATTTGATATCTGATATACTGATGTTAAAAAAAAAAAAAAACTTTTTAACTTTGGGGTGTAAATTTATAAAAATGTGTGGCTGTGTTTCATAAAATTGAAGATCCATTTCTTCAAAATTCTGACTTTGCTATTCTTGAAAATGGTATTAAGAAAGTACAGACAATGAGAACTATAACAAAATAGTAACCACTGATACTTACTAGGTTTCAGACATTATGGTTGAAACCTTAAACTGCTTTTACTTATTTAATCTCTGCATCCACCCTAGTTGATTGTTGCTGTTGTTATTAGTTGCCATCAAGTTGATTCTGACTCATGGAGATCCTATGCGTGCAGAGTATAACTGCTTCATAGAATTTTCAAGGCTGTGACCTTGAAATTGCAGATTGCCAGACCTGTCTTTCAAAGTATCCCTGGGTAGGTTTTAACCAACACCCCTTTGGCTAGTAGCTGAGCACTTAATCGTTTGTGCACCATCCTAAGAGGTAGGTATACTTATTTTCATTCACATTTGACAATGAAGCAATCGATGTTTAAATTAATTATTTCACTTGATCAAGAAAATAGAATTAGCATAATATGGAGTCAAGGTTCATATCCAGGCCTGCACTGTCCAAATTTCATGCTCCTGCATAGAACCACACTGCCTCATTTGCCCATCTGTCTTTTTTTAGGAAAGGACAGTGGGAGATAAGAAGGAGAACCAGAACTTAGCAAGATAAAGCTGAAATTTTTTTTTTAATATTGCTAATACAAATTTGAATAGATGAAATCCTATCTTCTAAAAAAAGAGATGCTCCCCCAAAATAGGTATAGAATTGTTTTTATTTATATTTTTTTCATAATCATATAGTTCTTAAGAGGAAGACTATGCCATTGAGAACAAGAACCTTGCATAAGGAATTCATATATAAATTAATGTATAGTTACTTGGATATTGAAAGACAACTATTGTCAACTTGACATTTAGCTGACAGGACAAAGAAAGAAAGGATGGAAGGTTAGATTGATGATTTGATTTAAAACATAATTTCATATAAATGAATGATAGACTTGCTCCAGAATAGGAACTCTTAGTCTAGCATTCATTTAATTAGGGATTCATGGATGAACTTCACGAGTCTGTGAACCCCTTTGAATTGAATGCCAAAAAAAAAAAAAAAAAAAAAAAAGGAAGAGTATGTGAATTTCTAAAGGTGAGGACACAGAGTTCCCATCAGGTTCTCAAAGTTCTCCATAACCCTTAAAAAGATTTAAGAAACTTTTCTAAACAGATATTTCAAAAAAAGTAATTTGGCCCCAAATTTTAAAAAACAATAGCTAAAAGTTTGTAGAAGGAATGGGATGCATCATAGGAGATTTTAGCTAGCATTTATTGCATTTTTGCAAGAACATTAAAATGTGTCCTATGATTAGTGATGTGTATAGATTTTTGAAGGGTTTGCCAGCTTTCTCCTTTTGCTCCTTATCTCCAATGTTAAATATAATACGTGAAATATGACCTAAGCTATTAATCTAAACATTATTCTCGTTAGTTTCAAAGCACAGTTATTGCTCCAAACTATTTTAACAAACGGCATGGTACTTCATCTTGGCTTTGCTTTCACACTCAAGGCCAAACAAAGCTTGCTACCCCTCTTCTTTTCGATGCTGAGCCAAAAAAGCTGGGCTTGGTATCTCCAGTTCCAGCTGTGTTTCATTGTGCTTTACATCAATCAAAGCTTCAGAAAGATTTCTCTCAGTTTTCACATCAGAGGGGTTAGCACAAAATCACCTTGAGGTAGGAGGGCATTGATAAGGAATCTCAGAAGGAACGAAAGCATAGGGCCAGGGAGGCTCTGGGAGAAGGTTGGTGAAGGCTTATCAATGTCCTAGAAAAAAAGTGTTCTGATTGAAAAGCTGTACAATTTGAAGCACAGTGTAAGAGTCATTTACAATAATCTGCAACCTTTCAAGCAATGCTAGATACTATGATGAGCACAGGGGGTAATAAGAAGCCCAAAATTTATATGGTCAGATGGACTCATTCAAACTTTTCTTACACAGGTGCCATTGGGTTCCTGAAGAACTAGGAGGCCTTGTAGTTCTCTGGCAATGGCGAAAGAGAGCCTCTGACTATCATCAACCAATTGGCATAGGGATACCTTTCCACCTTTCTCCAGGGATATTTTTAAAATTGGCATCTCAATTACTTGCATCTTGCCTTCCACTCCACACATTTCTCTCTTTCTCTAATTAAAAGTTGAATGCTTCCTTAAATAAATAACAATCAGGTATTCTCTACCATAAAACATTTTGAGATTTCTTAGTCCTGCCTCGCTAGGCAACCATCCCTAAATATACGTGTAGTAGCAGCCTTCCTTCTATTATTTTCTCCTTTCCTTCCTCTATTACTTCTGTTTTTCAGTTCTCTCCTGTTTCTTAGCTTTAGTGTTAAAAGTCCACTAAATATTAACTACTTGGTTAAAAAAAAAAAAGGTCAGTTATCAAACATTGAATCTCTACGTTGTCCCAGGGACTGTATTAAATACTTAACATGCATCATATCCTCCTTATACCAGCACCACCTTCTGATTTATTATCCCCATTTTACAGAGGGGGACACTGAGTTTTGGGCATGGGGCATCCATTTTCCCATGTGTCACAACTGAAAAGTTATAGATTTGGGTTCGCAACTTAGTACCTTCCAACTCCAGAGACTGAGTCCATCCTCACTATATTGTGATAACATGCAGAACTGAAGAACAGCCCCAACCTAACCCGGCAGGCTGGACCCAGCCAAGTACGGCTGGGATTTCCAAAAGAAAAAGGCATCTTAGCCACTTGATTCTCACCCCAGCCCCAACAAGACAGAGACATGTATGAGCACTGGTCCTACCAGCAACTCACTGTAAAATCGCGCACCTCTTTGAGCTTCCATATCAGCTTACGCTTACAATTTTTTTCTCTACCCACACAACACTGCTAAGTTATCAGGCTTATCCCCTATTAACCAGCCCACCCACGCATGCCCTGCAATTTCGGTCTCCTTGGCATGCCCCTTGATGTTCACCCTGCCCTAGAACTCTCCCTTCATGTTGATGCATCCATCTTTTAAGATACAGATGAATTTCTAACACCCATGAAATCTCCTCTGACTGTCCCAGCCCACGCCAATCCCTCCTCATTCTCTGACCACTCACAATACATACTGCCTGTAATACATCTTTTGGCACTTGGTTTTATAAAAATTCTTCACCGGAGAGTTACCTCTCGAAGAAAGTAGCCATTTTATGTGCTTTAGTGTTTCCCTGTGTTTCTTAGCATAGTGCTAAAATGATACACTGACAAGACCACAACCTTCAGTCTGAAATTTTCGTGTTATTCTGGAAAAGACAAGACTTGCAGAAAAGTGATAGGGACTTTTTCATTAATGTTGCAGGCATTCAGTACGAATCGAGCATTCTCTGCGCAAAGAAGGGTGTGGATATCTCCATGTTTTCTCATGATCTAACATTTTCTCTCTGTCTGAACACCATAATTCTACTTTTATATCGACTGACATATTATCCCCTGGTCGGCTTAGCCATTCACAAGATAAATGTGTTCTCCGTGTTCATTTGTCAGAAATCCTTTGACTGATGGCCCCAAACAATGAACAACCACAAACAAGAGTGTATTCCAAAGATGTACTTCTCTTAGACCAAAAAAGAGGCCCACATTAGTCCTGAATACCGGATAAAGAAGCTTGTTTCTCTTTCAGCTTAAGTGAGTATAAATAGTTTTTCTTTTATGGAACAAATAATAAATGCTCCTTGTAGAAAATTTAGAATAGCACAATGAATAAAATAAAAGTTACAACCCAGAGGTAATTACTATAATCACTTTACGACATATGTTTCTAAACACACACACTTACTAGACACCAAAATAGGATTATACTATACATATTGTACGTGGCATCCTTTTTCACTTACAGTGTAAATAGCATTTGAGTTAGAAAGTTAGCTGTAATTCCATTATTTCTTGTAATGGCAGAATTGTGACTATAATCTGACAATGCATTGTTTCAAAAGTTTCATAATATATATTTTATATATATATATATTTAATATATCCACCAGGTGCTCCTTGGAAACTGTATGGAGCAGTTCTACTCTGTCCCATAGGGTTGCTATGAGTTGGAATCAACTCGAGGTCAACAGGTTTGGTTTTGGTTTTATAAAATATATAGTATTTGTGATGGATAAGATTGTGTGTCAGCTTGGCTGGGCCATGATTCTCCGTGTTTTAATGTAATCACTCCCATGATTGAATATACTATGAGTAGCCAATCAGATGAAAGGGAGTCTCCTTGGGGGTGTGTCCCGCATCTGTATATAAGCAGACGTTCCGGCTTTTTGCTTTCTCTGGATCCTGCAGCTGCTTCCTGTCCTCTCATCTCCCCTTCCTGGGACTTGAGCTGTCAGCTTATCTGCCGAACCTGGGATTCATCGATCTGCACAGCCTGTGAGTTGGAGCCCTGTTCTCCGACCTTCCAATCTTGAGCTTGCTAGCTTCTGCAGCTGTGTGACTTGGGAGAGGCCTCTGCCCTGATCCACGGACTTGGGACTTTCTAGCCTTTACAATCGCGTGAGCTTTTTCCTTGATATAATCTCTCTCTATATATATATTTATACACTTTACTGGTTTTGCTTCTCTAGAGAACTCAGCCTAAGACATTTGGTACTGGGAGTGGTTCTAGAGAAACAAAATTGTAAGGAAGAGTTTTCTAAATTGGTTCTCAAGTCTGGTTAGTCATAAAGACATTGATGACTCTGCTTCCAGCAGTAAAGAGGTCACTGCTAGTCCATGGAGTGAGGTGGCGATAAAATACACAAAATACCACCACTGGTAGATCAGGTATTGGTGAAAGGTGAGGCTCAGGGTGAACACATGCGTGATATCTTTCTACAGCTTTGTCAGAATGAGAAGTATAAGGAAGCTGGTTGGTTTGTCCTACTTTTGCTAGACAAACTGTTGAAGGAAAGAGATGTGCTCAGAGCTTCAGAGTCAAGGCTCAAGTGCCACATACATGACCTCAAGGTTTACACTTGTGCTTTGAAAGAAAGCCTGATTTCTTGTAGTAACAGAGCTGAAATTGCTGAAAACCAGACCCAGAGTCTTATTGTAAGAATGGCTGAATTACAATGCCAGCTTAATTGCAAACCTCGAGAGGTGTCTGAGGTTAAAGTAAGAGCATTGATTGGGAAGAGACGGGATCCTGAGACTTGGGATGGGGGCATATGGGCAGATAATCAGGAAGCTGGGGACACTGAGCCTGTAAGTTCCGTTGAATCACTCCTGCCAGCAGAACCAGTCCCATCTGAAGAGATTACTTCATGTTTGTCTGCTAAACCACCCTGTCCAGAAAAAAACATTAGCCCCTCCGCTCGCATCTGAGGAGATCAGCCCTAGCCCAGCTGCCTCTAAAGGGAACTTGCCTGAGTCATTGCCTGGAGCATCGCCTGAGGAAGGTGCTTTACAAGATAATGCTGAATGTTCTCAAAACAATTCCACACTACCGATTCTGGCTTCTAGACCTATAACTAGGCTGATGTCCTAGAAATCCCCAAAAGGTGAAGTACAAAGTGTGAACCAGGAGGAGGTATGCTACACTCCAAAAGAACTACTTGAGCTTTCTAATATGTACAAACATAAACCTGGGGAATATGTGTGGGAATGGCTATTAAGGGTATGGGATAATTGTGCAAGGAACATAAAGATGGATCCGTCTGAGTTTATTGATATGGGTCCACTGAGCACAGACTGTTCCTTCAATGTTTCAGCTAGAGAAGTTAGGAAAGGATCTAATAGTTTATTTGGTTGGGTTGCTGAAGCATGGATTATGAGGTGGCTGACACTAAATCAAGTTGAAGAACCAGACCTGCCTTGGTATACTGTAGAAGAAGGTATCCAAAGGCTTAGGGAAATTGGAATGCTAGAGTGGATTTATCAAGTTAGACACACAGACCCACACATGGAGTGTTCAGAGGACACACCTTTTACCACAACTGTGAGGAACAAATTTGTGAAGGGAGCTCCAGCATCCTTGAAGACTGCTGTGATTGCTGTTTTATGTAAGCCAGATTTGACAGTGGGAACTGCCCTAACTGAATTAAGACACCTAACTACAATGGGGCTGATTGGACCCCGTGGTAGTAGGGGCCAAGTGGCTGCACTCAATAGACAAAGACAAGGGGAGCATGGTTACAGTAATGGACAGAGAAGTCAAAGCAGTAATCAGAATAGTCTGACTCGTATGGACTTATGGCATTGGCTACTTAGTCATGGTGTCCCTAGGAGTGAAATAGATAGGAAATCTACTAAATATTTACCTGATCTATACAAATGGATGGATTCTAGGTCAGGTGAACAGCAGTCTAACTCCAATTGCCAGAACAGAGAGTCACGGTCCCTCAATCAATTCCCAGATTTGAGCGAGTTTAAAGACCCACAACCCCTTGAATGAAGGGGAGGCTGGATCCCCTTGAGGAAGGACTCCAATACACTGCCAGAAATTTTTACGGTTAATCTTTCTTCCAGCTTTCCCCAAAGGGATCTACAGCCTTTTATGAGAGTGACTGTTCACTGGGGAAAAGGAAATAAGACTTTTCGGGGATTACTGGATACTGGCTCTGAGCTGACGCTAATTCCAGGAGACCCAAAACATCACTGTGGCCCACCAGTCAGAGTGGGGGCATATGGCGGTCAGGTTATTAATGGAGTTTTGGCTCATGTCCCTCTCACAGTAGGTCCAGTGGGTCCCCGAACCCATCATGTAGTGATTTCCCCAGTTCCAGAATGCATAATTGGAATGGATAGACTCAGCAACTCACAGAACCTCCACATCGGATCCCTGACAAATAGAGTAGGGGCTATCATGGTAGGAAAAGCCAAGTGGAAGCCATTAGAACTGCCTCTACCTAGGAAAATAGTAAACCAAAAGCAATACCGCATTCCTGGAGGGATTGCAGAGATTACTGCCACCATCAAGGACTTAAAGGATGCAGGGGTGGTGATTCCCACCACATCCCCATTCAACTCGCCTGTTTGGCCTGTGCAAAAAAATGGATGGATCTTGGAGAATGACAGTAGATTATCGAAAACTTAACCAGGTGGTGACTCCAATTGCAGCTGCTGTTCCAGATGTAATTTCACTGCTTGAGCAAATTAATACATCTCCTGGTACCTGGTATGCAGCTATTGATCTGGCTAATGCCTTTTTCTACATACCTGTTTCAAAGGACCACCAGAAGCAGTTTGCCTTCAGCTGGCAAGGCCAACAATACACCTTCACTCGCTTACCTCAGAGCTACATTAACTCTCCAGCCCAATGTCATAGTTTAGTCAGCAAGGATCTTGATTGCCTTTCCCTTCCACAAGACATCACACTGGTCCATTACATTGATGACATTATGCTGATTGGACCTAGTAGGGAAAAAGTGTCAATGACTCTGGACTTACTTACTGGTAAAACACTTGTGTGCTAGAGGGTGGGAGATTAATCCCACAAAAATTCAGGCATCTTCCACTTCAGTGAAATTTCTAGGGGTCCAGTGGTGTGGGGCATGTTGAGACATTCCTTCTAAAGTGAAGGATAAGTTATTGCATCTTGCTGCTCCCACAACTAAAAAGGAGGCACAATGCCTAGTGGGCCTCTTTGGATTTTGGAGGCAACATACTCCTCATTTGGGTGTGCTACTCTGGCATATTTATCAAGTGACTCAAAAAGCTGCTAGTTTTGAGTGGGGACCAGAACAAGAGAAGGCTCTGCAACAGGTTCAGGCTGCTGTGCAAGCCGCTCTGCCACTTGGACCATATGATCCAGCTGATCCAATGGTGCTTGAAGTGTCAGTGGCAGTTAGAGACGCTGTTTGGAGTCTTTGGCAGGCCCCTATTAGTGAATCACAGTGAAGACCCTTAGGATTTTGGAGCAAAGCTCTGCCATCCTCTGCAGATAACTACTCTCCTTTTGAGAAACAACTTTTGGCTTGTTACTGGGCCTTAGTAGAGACTGAACACTTAACCATGGGACACCAAGTCACCATGAGGCCTGAGATGTCCATCATGAACTTGGTGTTGTCTGACCCACAGTAGCATAAAGTTGGACATGCACAGCAACACTTCATCATTAAATGGAAGTGGTATATTCAAGATCGGGCCCAAGCAGGACCCGAAGGCACAAGTAAGTTGCATGAGGAAGTGTCCCAAATGCCCATGGTCTCCACTCCTTTTACATTACCTTCCATCTCCCAGTCTGTACCTATGGCCTCATGGGGAGTTCCTTATGATCAGTTGACTGAGGAAGAGAAAACTCATGCCTGGTTTACAGATGGTTCTGCGCGATATGCAGGCACCATGCCAAACTGGATTGCAGCAGCACTGCAGCCCCTTTCTGGGACCTCCCTGAAGGACAGTGGTGAAGGGAAATCCTCTCAATGGGCAGAACTTCGAGTAGTGCACCTGGTTGTTCACTTTGCTTGGAAGGAGAAATGGCCAGATGTGTGATTATATACTGATTCATGGGCTGTGGCCAATGGTTTGGCTGGATGGTCAGGGACTTGGAAGGAACATTATTGGAAAATTGGAGACAAGGATTTATGGGGAAGAGGTATGTGGATAGACCTCTCCAAATGGGCTAAAGGCGTGAAGATATTTGTGTTTCATATGAATGCTCACGAAAGTGTGACCTCAGCAGAGGATGATTTTAACAATCAAGTGGATAGGATGACGCATTCTGTGGAAACCACTCATCCTCTTTCCCCAACTACTCCTGCCATTGTTCAATGGGCTCATGAACAAAGTGGCCATGGTGGCAGGGATGGAGGTCATGCACAGGCCCCACAGCATGGACTTCCACTCACCAAAGCTGACATGGCCACAGCCTCTGCTGAGTGCCTAATCTGCCAGCAGCAGAGACCAACACTGAGTCCACGATATGGCACCATCCCTTGAGGTGATCAGCCAGCAACCTGGTGGCAAGTTAATTACATTGGACCACTTCCATCATAGGAAGGGCAGCATTTTGTCTTTACTGGAATAGACACTTACTCTGGATATGGATTTGTCTTCCCTGCATGCAGTGCTTCTGTCAAAACTACCATCCGTGGACTTACAGAATGCCTTATCCACCGTCATGGTATCCCACACAGCATTGCCTCAGATTAAGGGACTCACTTCATAGCAAATGAAGTGCGGCAATGGGCCCATGCTCATGGAATTCACTGGTCATACCATGTTCCCCATCATCCTGAAGCAGCTGGTTTGATAGAACGATGGAATGGCCTTCTAGAGACGCAATTATGGCGCCAGCTAGGTGGCAATATCTTGCAGGGTTGGGGCAATGTTCTCCAGGAGGCTGTATATGCTTTAAATCAGCGTCCAATATATGGTGCTGTTTCTCCCATAGCCAGGATTCATGGGTCCAGGAATCAAGGGGTGGAAATGGGAGTGGCACCACTCACTATTACCCCTAGTGACCCACTTGCAAGATTTTTGCTTCCTGTCCCCTCCAGCTTATGCTCTGCAGGCCTAGAGGTCTTAGTTCCAAAGGGAGGAATGCTCCCACCTGGAGACACATTACTGATTCCATTGAACTGGAAGTTGAGAATGCCACCTGGCCACTTTGGGCTCCTTATGCCTCTGGCTCAACAGGCAAAGAAGGGAGTTACCGTACTGACTGGTGTGATTGATCCTGATTACCAAGAGCAAATCAGATTGATATTACATAATGGAGGTAAAGAAGAGTATGTCTGGAATGCAGGAGATTCCTTGGGGTGTCTCTTAGTACTACCATGCCCTGTGATTAAAGTCAATGGAAAACCACAGCAACCTAATTCTGACATGACTACTAATGACACAGACTCTTCAGGAATGAAGGTTTGGGTCACCCCACCAGGCAAAGAACCACAACCAGCCGAGGTTCTTGCTGAGGGCAAAGGAAATACAGAACGGGTGGTGGAAGAAGGTAGTTCTAAATACCAGTTACGGCCACGTGACCAGTTGCAGAAACGGGGACTGTAATTGTTATGAGCATTTGTACTTTGTATGTGCGCATCAAATATTTTTGTTTCCTTCACTTATAAAATATAAGCTGTAAATGGGGCTAGTGTTTTTTCGATTGTACACGTGTTACTTGTATCATGTTAGGCGCAAGTATGACTTTCTCATTGTCTTTATTCAGAGATTACGTATGGTTTAAGGAGATGTGTATATGTGCCAAGTTGAGAAGGGGTGGACTGTGATGGTTAAGATTGTGTGTCAGCTTGTCTGGGGCATGATTCTCCGTGTTTTAATGTAATCACTCCCATGATTGAATACACTGTGAGTAGCCAATCAGATGAAAGGGAGTCTCCTTGGGGGTGTGGCCCACATCTGTGTATAAGCAGACGTTCCGGCTTTTTGCTCTCTCTGGTTCCTGCGGCTGCTTCCTGTCGTCTCATCTCCCGTTCTTGGGACTGGAGCTGTCAGCTTATCTGCCAAACCTGGGATTCATGGATCAGCACAGCCTGTGAGTCGGAGCCCTGCTCTCCGACCTTCTGATCTTGGGCTTGCCAGCTTCTGCAGCTGTGTGACTTGGGAGAGGCCTCGACCCTGATCCACGGACTTGGGACGTTCTAGCCTCTACAATCGTGTGAGCTGTTTCCCTGATATAATCTCTCTCTCTACATATATTTATACACTTTACTGGTTTTGCTTCTCTAGAGAACCCAGCCTAAGACAGTATTATATGTAAAATATATAATATATATTACATACATATAATATTATATATATAATAATTTTGTATTATAAATAACATGGCAATGAACAACCTCATTTTGATGTTATACTTAAGAAAATGTGCGGAACAGAAGGATTTTAATCCATGAAATGTAAGATCACACCTGGAATGGGGATGGGGAGATTGTTTAGGAAGAAAATAAAATTGCCAAGGAACTATTTCAGAGCCTACAGTAACAATTCAGATAAAAGAGGATGAAGGCTCATAAATCTTAACTTCCTGACTTCCCATAAGATGGGAGTGGACAAGGGAGGGAGAGTTAGTGGAAACTGAAAGATGGAAGAAATCAGATAGTCACTAGTTTTCAGGATGAATTCATAGTGACACACTCCCTGCCCAAGTTTTGCCTTTAGTGGCAGACACCCTACAGGATAGGTCTAGAATTGTGAGAGAAATGTGAGAACACACACACGCATGCACACATTATATGTACAGTTTTATAATATGTAAATCCACGAGAGTGATAAAATTACTAACAGAGTAGGCAAGTATACAAGAGAAGCATCCAAGGACTGAGTTCCAAGGAGTTCCACTGTTTAAAGTTTGGAATGATGAGGAGACATTTAAGGAGAAGCTAGTGAGAGAAGGGAGCCCTGGTGGTGCAGTGGTTAAGAGACTGTCCGCTAGCCAAAAGGTCAGCAGTTCAAATCCACCAGCTATTCCTTGGAAACCCTATGGGGAAGTTCTATTCTGTTTTATAGGGTCACTATGAGTCGGAATCGACTCAAAGGCAATGGGTTTGGTTTTTGCTTTTAGTGGGAGAAGAGGAGTCTCTAGTTGGTGCAAATGGTTAATGTACTAGGCTGCTAACCAAAAGGTTGGAGGTTCAAGTCCATCCAAAGGCACCTCAGAAGAAAGGCCTGGTGATCTATTTCTGAAGAATCAGGCTTTGAAAACCTTATGAAGCATGCTTCTACGCTGACACATATAGGGTAGGAATGAGTCGGGGTCACCATGAATCAGGGATGGCTCAACTGCAACTAGTTTTTAATGAGAGAACAATTGTACTAACAAAGTTGAAATATCTTGAAAGCCAAGAGAATAAAGTATTTCAAAGGGGAAGGAGTGACTGGCTTTACCAAGTCTGCAGGTGGTTCAGGGAATACGAGGAGTGAGGGCTTTTCAAAAACTCTAATGAATGCTCAGTTTACTACTAGTGTTCAGGCGAAACGCAAACAGGGGTCTAAACAGATTTTTTTTTCTTCCCTTATTTATAGCTATTTGGTGATTTAGTGGGAAATTTTGCAAATCTCTCAGCTATGATCTTATTTGTTTAGGCTCTGTCTTACCCAGCACTGCTATGGTCTCCTACCTGTAAAATGTTGCTAATAATACTTGCCACTTAGGATTAGTTGATAGAAGGTTGGCAAAGTACCTAGGAGTCTTGGGATGAAATACTCCAGGCAGACACAATATGTTATTATTATACTCTGCACTACTCTTTCTTATTACAAGTTTGCTTATTTCTTAGCTACTTGGGAGCTTTGACAGGGGCTTCAGGGAGGGTAAGCTCTATTCTTCTCCTATCTGGTAGAGTGTGATAACTGCTAACCTCGCCAACGAGGCAAAAATAGCTGAAGCCAGACCACCTCTTCACCTCCTTTGAGGGTTCCAAATACGGCAAGGTGCATGCTCAAGAATCAGCAAGTGGAGAGGCCTGACACAGTCTTTCCTGAAGACTGAGAAGCAGATACAAAACCTCCAAGGGGATCTTAGAAGCAATGGTAGCCTATGGTGTTCAACACAAGTCTAGGACCCAGTCAGCTGAAGAAAGAACTTCAGACCTGCACTTAATTTTTTTGGTGTACCTGCAGGTTTCAAGCATAAGTTGTCCTTCCAAATTACTGCTGAACATAACAGAGCTATATGGACGTCACCGTGTAACTAAAGAGAAAAATAAGCAAAGCTTCAGAACAATTTTGGCTAAAGTATTGCACTTAATTTCAATGCAGCTATTCAGGAAAAGGCAGGCTTTGGATTCCTAATTTTTATTTTGCTTTTTTAAGGACGTAGAGAGAGGTATGGGAAAGGGAAAGGGAGAATGATATACTCATAGAGACTTACTGTTGGTTTGTTTAGAAATGTAACAATACTAAAAAAGGGAAAAAAATCATTAGTAACCTTATTGATTGATCACTCACCTATTTTTTCAAGGTGCTGAAAAAAAGCAACATACTTCCTCCAAATCTCAAGGGCATTCTCTACCACCTTGCCTGCCAGATAAAACTGAGTGTCGGGAGAACTAAACATCTGGGTGGGAGTCATAGAAAACTATCTGGGATACCACCACCATATGTTGCAACCAAATGGCCAGCCCCATTCATCCAGGCTTTGTTTATGCTTTATATTAATGGGCCCAGTCAGGATAACCAGGCATCCAGCTAGCAGCATATGCTGTTCAGACTGCGGCTGCCTTGATTCCATTTTCAGAAGCAGTGCATGGGTAGACATCCCTGTGCCCAACTGCCTAATCTGTGGCAGCACCAGGCACTTGCTCAAGCTCTTGGATCTGGAGGCATCCACTTTACCTGCTTAACAAAGAGACAGGTAGAAGTCTTGAAGTGATACTGATTTTTTTTTTTTTTTTTTTGAGAGTGTGCAGAAGATGAGGAGGGGCAGCTGGAGGAGTCTGCATATTCTTCCATCTGCACTGATTTATTGGCTACTCTTCAGCTCCAACATCCTCACTGGCTCCTTAGTGCTTCCAGGAGAAAGTCTAAACAGTCTTCGTAAGGGCCACAGTGAAGACTTTGGCATCTACTCTGAGTGAAATGGGATGTGATTAGAGGCTCTGAGAAAAATCAAGATAGGTTCTGACTCACGATTTACAAATATGTCAATGGTTGCTCAGTGGAAATAGATTACATGATGCAGAGACATAAGAAGTGAGGACAGATAAGTTACTGATGATTATAATATGTGTATGTGAAATGAGTATGCAGGTTAACACTGCTGTTGTCTTGGTCCACAGCATTTAGCATAGAGGATGGGGAACATGTGGTTATGTGTTTCTGGGGAGACAGCAACCAAACAGCCATATATATTTTGGCTTCAACTTATTCATTTATTCTTAACTCTCTCTGTTCTCCAGTGTTAGTTATAATTAAATGAGCTTCTTCAATTCCAAGCTCATTTCTACACCTAGAATTTTTTCCTCTTGTTCTTCCCATCTGAGAACCTGTCCATCCTTAATTGTCTAGCTAAATAAAGCCCAACTACCTAAGTACAGTTTTACCTTTCCACTCCAACCTTGAGATACCTGTAGATCTTAAAGACATTCACATCTTATGTATGGCTCCCTCAAATAAACCTTACATATTGAGACCAAAAAAAAATCCAAACCCATTGCCATCAAGCCAATTTTGACTCATAGCAACCTTATAGGACAGTGCAGAACTTCCCTATAGGGTTTCCAAGGCTGTACATCTTCACAGAAGCAGACTGCCACATCTTTCTCCCATGGAGCAGCTGGTGGGTTCAAACTTCTTACCTTCTGGTTAGCAGCCAAGCGCTTAACCACTGAGAAACCAGGGCTCCTCCTTACAGAGTAGCCTCCCCCCCACCCCATACACACACAAAATAAGACGTTACTGTAGCTCAGGCTGTATTGTTAAAATGCACAACAATGAGATTAAAAAAATAATAGTTAAGCATAAACAGAAAGCATTGGGAAGTTTCTGAGAGGGCTTTCCAAATAGCTTGAGATATTCATTCATCCATCCATTCATTCACTTAACTTTTAATGAGAGTCTTTGTATAGACAACAGGGGTTCAAAGGCATATGAGACTTGGGTCCTGTAGAAATAGATCGTCCAGTCTAAAAAAGTAGTAGTGTGACTTGAGGAACAAAGATAAACTTTTTGTCTAGGGAGAAGGCAAAGCCTCCTGGTAAATGCCCCAATCCAGGAGACAAAGAATAGCAAGAGCTAGTCAGACAGGATCTGTCAAACTGCTATCTCTCTTATCTTGCTTTAAGAACTAGTATCAATGGAATATTTGCTATTGTTGTTGTTAGATGCCGCTGAGTCGGAACTGACTCATAGCAACCCTATGTA
Organism: Dugong dugon; assembly: GCA_030035585.1. Taxonomy (NCBI): domain Eukaryota; kingdom Metazoa; phylum Chordata; class Mammalia; order Sirenia; family Dugongidae; genus Dugong; species Dugong dugon. The sequence goes on from CM057467.1 coordinate 112,531,253, forward strand.
TAACAGAACAAAACACTGGCAGGTCCTGCTCTGTCCTCACAATTGTTGTTGCTATGTTTGAGCCCGTTGTTGCAGCCACTGTGTCAATTCATCTCATTGAGGGTCTTCCTCTTTTTCACTAACTCTCTATTTTACCAACCATGATGTCCTTCTCCAGGGACTGGTCCCTCCTGATAGTACATGCAAAATACATAAGACACAGTCTTGCCATCCTTGCTTCTAAGGAGCATTCTGGCTGTACCTCCTCCAAGATTTTCTCATTCTTCTAGGAGTCCATGGTATGTTCAACATTCTTAGCCAACACCATAATTCAAAGGCATCAACTCTTCTTTGATCTTCCTTGTTGTCCAGCTTTCACATGCATTTGAGGTGACTGAAAATACCGTGGCTTGGGTCAGGTGCACCTCAGTCCTCAAACTGACATCTTTGCATTTGAACACTTTAAAGAGGTCTTTTGCAGCAGATATGCCCAATATAATATGTAGTTTGATATCTTGACTGCTGCTTTCATGGGCATCGATTGTGGACCCAAGTAAAATGCAATCCTTGCCCACATCAATATTTTCTCCATTTATCATGATGTTACTTACTAGTCCAGTTGTGAGGATTTTTGTTTTCTTTATGTTGAAGTGTAACCCATACTGAAAACTGTAGTCATTGATCTTCATCAGTAAATGCTTCAAGTCCTCCTTGCTTTCAGCAAGCAAGATTGTGTCATCTGTATATCACAGGTTGTTAATGAGTCTTCCTCCAATCCTGATGTTGTTTTGCTCTTTATATAGTCAAGCTTATCGGAATATTACTTAGCCATAAATAGAAAAGAAGTCCTGATACAAGCTATGACATGGATGAACCTTGAAAACATTATGCTAAGTGAAGTAAGTCAAGCACAAAAGGGCAAATATTGTATAAGCTCACTCATATGAAATATGTAGAATAGGCAAATGAGCCCTGGTGGTGCAGTGGTTAAATGATTGGCTGCTAACCAAAACGTCGGCAGTTTGAATCCACCAGCCACTCCTTGGAAACCCTATGGAGCAGTTCTGCTCTGTCCTATGGAGTCACTGTGAGTTGGAATCAACTTGATGGCAGCAGGTATAGAGACCAGAGTTTAATAATTGTTACCAGGGTTGGAAGGGAGGGGAGAAGGAGGAGTCATTGTTTAGGAAGCACTGAGTTTCTGTTTACTGTGATGGAAAACATGATCAGTGTAATGTTACTAAATTGAACATGTGAAAAAACATTAAATTGGCAAATTTTGTGTTACATATAATCTTACAATACCATATTTTTACACAAACAATGTGTGCCTTCTACATTTGTTTGCCAACTGTGCCCTTTCCCCTGTGAGGTATTTTCGTAAGTGTGCTATGCTAATGTTTTTTACAGCAACATGTGAAAAAAAAGAAAAAAAAGAAAGAAACTGGCATAGTGGTGCTCACGGAAATACTTTGCGGGGAAGGATGCAATTGGCAAACAAACGTAGAAGGTGTGCATTATTTGAGGAAAAATTCAATAATAATAATTAAAAAAGAGCCTAGTACGTGTGCGCAAGAAGGAAAGGTCTTGCCTAGCTAACTCATGGCTCCACAGAGCAATTGCAGATGGAATGTGTCTGAGGCAATGCTTCCAACCAGTTCATTCTGATTACTAGAATTTGCATTTCTAACAAGTTCCCAGGTGACGCTAATGCTGCTGGTTAGGGACCAGTCCAGAAAACCACTAGTAGTAGAGCAGTGGTTCTCAAAATTTATTATATATAAGAATCACCTGGGGATCTTGTCAAACCATAGATTCTGATTCAGTATATCTTAGATGGAAATGCTAACTCTTAGCAGGAGTTCAAGCTAGAAGGAATCAGTTCGAAGCTCTGGTCTGAGATGAGCGTTCAAAGCCTAAGTAGGAAGAGGCTGAGACACTGTTTGGCAGAGGCAGCCCAAACTGGAGCGCCAGCTGAGCTGGGGAGAGTCGCAGCAGGGATTTGGGAGTGCTAGACCCCAGCACAGTGAAGAACAGTGCTGTCAGCCACTACTCCACGGATGATTTCAGCTGCAGCTGGAGTTTCCAGCTGAGGTTGTAAAGCTCTTTCTCCAGAGGAAGTGCTTGCTGATGGAAAGCTTCACTAAGACTCTGTCAGGGATGCAAAGGAAGGGAGCAGAGGCCCAGACCTCACAGGGCAAAGGAAGTTTGGGATCGGCAGTTCCAAAGCTCACAAGAGCAGCTGCTATGGCTGGGAGGCAGTGTTACTCCTTTTTATGTATTTTTCTTTCTTTTTTTTGGTTTGGTTTAGCTTTTCTGGCAGTTAGCTTTGATATTTGGAAACAAGAAATGAATTGTATTCTTTCAATTAATAATGGAATCAAAGACTATGAGTGGGTTCTTTTGTCCAAGGGTCTTTGGAAGAATTTTCCCCACAAACTGAACTGATCTAAGTCGAGGGCTGGGTTCATGTGCGTAACTGTTTTGCCAGCCTGGTTACAATACCACTAACCTGTTGTTGCTGTTGTTAGGTGCCCTTGAGTCGATTTTCAACGCATAGCAACCTCATATGACAGAGTAGAACTGCACCACAGGGTTTCCTGTGCTATAATCTTTACATGAACAGATAGCTAGGTCTCTCTCCAGTGGCTGGGTGGTTTGAACTGCCAATCTTTTGGTTAGCAGCCAGTGCTTAACCATTGCACCACCAGGGTACTGCAGTATATTTTCTCCTGAGCAGCTGTGGTAATCCTTGTGATATGTAAGTCAGACACTATCTCTCCTCTGCTGGGAACCCTCCAGTGGTTTCCCATTTCACTAGACGGTGGATTTCTTACAGTGGCCCTGAATACCCCCCACTCACCAGGCTTCACTGCATGTTGACTTTACCTCTGGCTACTCACTACTTGGGAGAACCTATTTGGTGCAAACTATTAACAAACTCAGCTGCTAACCGATAGGTTGGAGGTTTGAGTCCACCCAGAAGCACCTGGGAAGAAAGACCTGGTATTCTAATTCAGAAAAATCAGCCACTGAAAACCCTGTGGAGCACAGTTCTACTGTATAATGCATGGGCTCACCATGAAACAGAATATACTTGACAGCAACTCATTTCTGGTTTTGCTCACTTCTTAGCTCACTCTGATCCTGCCTGGTGTTTGTCAAATTTACTAGGTATGGTCTCACTTCAAGACCTTTGCCCTTCTTGTTCATTTTGCCTGATAAGCTCTACCCTAAGATGTCCTCAGTCCCTGGGTGGTGCACATGGTTAAGGACGCTGCTACTAACCAAAAGGTTGGCAGTTCAAACTCATCTAGGGGTGCCTTGGAAGAAAGGCCTGGCAATTTACTTAGAAGGGCAATTTTTTAATTTATATGCATTATTCCATTTACCCTCACAACATCTCTGTGAGGTAGCTACTTTTAATAACACTTAAAAATGAAAAAAACAAATTTGGAAAAATTACTAGTATGTTCCAGGTCCTTCAGCTAGTTACATGGTAGAGCTATGACTAGCAGTTCACTAGACTAGAAATCAGCAAACTGGGTCAGCCCATGACTTAATCTGATCCACTGCCTATTTTTATAAAGTTTTATTGAAACATAGGCATGCCCATTTGTTAATGTATAGTTAACAGCGGCTTTAGCACTTGGCAGTAGTTACAATGTAGACCATCTGTCCCCCAAAGGCAAAAATATTTACTAACCGGCCATGGGCAGAAGAAGTTTGCTGATCCCTGCATTAGGCTGTAAGCTCCTTGAGTGTAGAGACTTTGATTTGTTCACTGCTGTATTAACAATACCAAGAAGATTTGCTGGCATAGAGTAGGTGCTGAATCAAATGTTTCTGAATGAGTGAATCAGTGACTCCAGATCTGTCTGACTCTAAATCATAAAATCTTCCATTTCATTCTACTTTTTTTTCCTTATACCTATATTTTTGTCTTATGTTTCTAACTAGTTTTCTGTAAAGATCTGCTTAATGGATGATTCCGTCATAAGGTGGTTCTGACTTATGTCCATAGTGTATTTTTACGCCAATGACACATACCTTCTATGTTTGATTGCTCACTACTCCCTGCCCCAATGAGTTATTTTCATAAGTGTGTTATTTGTTTATTTATTTATTGACAGCAACATGTAAAAACAATTGGCATAGGTGCTAATGAAAACACCTCGTGGGGTGGGAGCAATTGGCAAACAGAGAAGGCAGCGTTATTTGTGTAAAAATATCATACCTCTTTTTTTTTCACTATTTTTGGCTTTTATTATCTGTATCTTTATAAATCCAATCTTTATTTGTCTTTGTGTGCATCAGGGTTGTATCCTTTCACTGTACTTATTCAATCTTATGCTGAGCAAATAATCCAAGAACCTGGACTATATGAAAAAGAACATGGCATCAGGATTGGAGGAAGACTCATTAATAACCTTGCTCGCTGAAAGCTAAGAGAACTTGAAGCACTTACTGATGAAGATCAAAGAATACAGCCTTCAATATGGATTACACCTCAGCATAAAGACAACAAAAATCCTTATAACTGGACCAATAAGCAACATTATGATAAACAGAGAAAAGACTGAAGTTGTCAAGGATTTCATTTTACTGGGATACACAATCAATGCACACAGAAGCTGCAGTGAAGAAATTAAATGACATTGCATTGGGCAAATCTGCTGCAAAAGTGACCTCTTTAAAGTGTTAAAAAGGTAAGATGTCACTTTCAGGACTAAGATATGCCTGACCCAAGCCATGATATTTTCAATTGCCTCATAAGCGGGCGAAAGCTGGACAATGAATAAGGAAGACCAAAGAAAAATCAATGCCTTTAAGTTATGATGTTGGTGAAGAATATTGAATCTACCATGGACTTCCAGAAGAATGAACAAGTTTTTCTTGGAAGGAATACAGCCAGAGTGCTCCTTGGAAGCAAGGAAGGCGAGACTTCATCTTCTGTTCTTTGGACATGTTATCAGGAGGGACTAGTTCCTAGAGAAGGACTTCATGCTTGGTAAGGCAGAGAGTCTGTGAAGAAGAGGAAGACCCTTGACAAGATGGATTAACACAATGGCTAAAACAATGGGCTCAAATATAGCAATGATTGTAAGGATGGCACAGGAACGGGCAATGTTTTGTTCTGTTGTACACAGGGTCGCTATGAGTCAAAACTGACTCAATGTCACCTAACAACAACAACAACAACAAGATCTTTATAAATCTGATCTTTCGTTGTCTTTGTAGGTTTACATGCGAATGATAACATCAGCAAATTAAGTGCCGCAACATTGTATGTAGTACATATTACCAATGATAAATGTACAAAAAAAAAATAGACGGTCGTAAGCGCAGTGGGTCGTCAGCGCAGTTGGTTGTAACTGAAACACGTTGGGGGTTACTTAATTAAAAAAAAAAAAAATCAAACCCATTGCTGTCTAGTTGATTCCAACTCATAGCGACCCTATAGGACAGGGTAAAACCTCCCCATAGAGTTTCCAAGGCTGTCATCTTTATGTAAGCAGACTGCCACACCTTTCTCCCTTGTAGCGACTGGTGGGTTAGAACAGCAGATCTTTTGGTTAGCAGCCAAGTGCTTAACCATTTCGGTATCAGGGCTCCTTTTAATACTGGTAATGGTCAGCAAAAGACCAGATAACATTCCATCTTTTGTGCATGTCTTCTACTCCCCTGTACCACTAAAATTCTATTGTGCTCTTGAAAGGTAACTTGAAAGACATGGAGGAGTTTCTATATTTATTTTCTATTGATGATGTCTTAATCCACCTGCTTCACTTTTGAATTGATAGCAGGATTTTTCTATTCAGGGGTATTATTAATTCATAAAGAGTAATAGGGATATTAATAAATGGTGAGTATTTTATAGCTCTTGCTGTGATCCAAAAATCCAGCTGTGTTCTCTCCACCTTTTTTATAGCTAAAAATAATAAACACGTTACAACGCAGCCAACGGTTCTGCTGATGAGGCACCAGGCTGAAGGGACGCTGTTCCTCTAGTGCACAGCTGCAATCTCTTAGCAAGTAGGAGTTTTTGGCATTGCTTTTTAATTTAATTTTATTTATTACTGCAGCAGAGAGATAAAATAGGTTTACTGAGATTTCCTGTTTAAACAAGGTGATTTTTTTTTTACTTCATATGCAAGTTACTAAGCCCACTATTTCTTAACATTTTTGGAATGACCTATCTGTCTGAAGGTGGCCAATATATAAATAATTGAAATGTGATAAGTGCTATGATAGCGTAAGAATTAAATACTATAGAAGTAGCTAGAAAGAATCCACTGCAATGTTTAAAGTTACTAGGAAAGGTTCAGTAAGAATTTGACCTTTAAGTTCTTTCTTGAGGGATAAAATAAAGTTCTCCAGGGAGACAGTGAAGGATAGTCTGCAAATTTTAGACCTAAAGGAGACTGTGGAGATCAAATAAGCTTTGAGCAACAGATAAGATACTGAATTTATATTTGGAATATTTGGATTCCAATACAGTTCTGCTGATCATTCACTATGTGACCTTGCTAACATTGTTTAATATCTCTGGTCTTAATTCTCAATTTAGAAATAAGGGTGTTACGTGAACATTAATATAGTTGTCAAGTCTATTCCGACCGATGGTGACTCCACATGTGTCAGAGTAAAACTGTGCTCCATAGGGTTTTTAATGGCTGATTTTTCAGAAGTAATAGCCAGGCCTTTCTTCTGAGGCACCTCTGGGTGGACTCAAACCTTCAACCTTTCAGTTAGCAGTCGAGTGGGCTAACCTTTTGTACTACCTAGGAACTTCTCAAATCCCATTTTACAAATACAAAATTTTGAGGTCTAAAAGGGTAAGTAACTTGCCCAAGAAATTGACATGAATGTAGTAGACAAGAATGATTTAGGTCATAAGCTTCAATATAAGATTGCAGTACATTTTCAAAGTTATTCCATTTGAGATTAATTTTTTGTTACATGTTTAATTTCTCCACTGGTATTTTTGTGATTGACAGCCAGAGACTCAGAAGAAGGGCTGGTTAAGTCTGAGGAGCAATCAGGCATCTGGCTATAAGTCCGTACTACGTGTATTTTATAGAAGGGCAAAGAAGAATAATGGCCTACTCTACTAGGAAATTATACCTTTGTGCCCTGGCATCATAGGAATTTTCCCAGTAGTTGAGAAAGATCACACAACTGTGATGATAAACAACATGTCACCCTAAATGTGTCCCTACAATTCCCTGTGGTGGAGCTGCCATTCACTATTTATAACTCAAGTTTCAAATAAATTACTATTCCTGGTAAGAAGTTTTAGACTTTTGAATTAGCAAATTGTTGCACCAACTTTGATTTGTCTTGCAGAATGCCATCAAACATAAGTCTCATATTCTCATCTGTGAGACTCCTAACATCACCTGGGGAAATGTTCCCAAACTGGGCATCAGTACTTTCACAGTCAGATTGCATGATACGCCAAACACTCTTCAAGTTTTTACCTCCTGCAGTGTCCAGTTGGCCATTCTTAGTGAAGTGTCCTGAAGAGACAGACCAGATTTTACACAGCAGATCTTCATCACTCAGTGGCAATTCGCTCAATGTTAGATTGAACCTTTAATGAACACTTACGGCATTTCTAACGCCAAAGTAGTAATAAGTAGCAGAAAAATAAAAGTTGTGTCTAGCATGGTGTTTTGACAGTCATTTGTCCAGTTCCATTCATATTTTGAGAGTAAGTATATTTTAAGCATCATTAACATCCCTCCATCATTAAATGGAACATTGGTACCTTTCTTCTTTTTTTTTTTATTTTTTAAAGATATAAAAAAATCTGAATTTTATATAAGTTAGAAATTTTATATTATAAAAGGGTTAGTCTGTCAATAAAGATTTTTCACCTGTGTTCCTTACTATAGAAAATCACCTAGGGAGGCCTTTGTTATTGTTGTTGTTGGTTGCCTTTGAGTCCATTCCAGCTCATAGCGACCCTATGTGTGCAGAGTAAAACTACTCCACAGGGTTTTCAAGGCTGTGATCTTTCAGAAGCAGAGTGTCAGCTCTGTCTTCCAAGGCACCTCTGGGTAAGTTTGAAAGAATAAAGAGACGAATAATACCAGCTAATTTTTACTGAACGTGTCAGATACTATTTAAGTACTTTGCATTCATTAACTCATCTAGTTTTCCCAACAATACTATGAGGTAGATAGTATTATTAACCTATTTTTGCCATTGGGAAAACTGAGGGTCAGAGGGATTAAATAAATTTAAATAAACAAATTTCTGAAAGTACACAGGTAGTGTGTGCTACAGCCTCTATTTGAACTAATATCAGAGCCTATTCTCCTAAACATTGCCTTAACTGTTTGTATTTTCAGAGTTATAACTATATTAGAATTATAAGAATCAGGATTGCCTTACACACATACTCCTCCATAAGTATTTGCTGATTAATAATTGGGTTGAGTTTAACTGAATCAAAACATTCCTACCCCAGACAAGTTATGTAAATAATGCAGAATAAATAAAACCAAAGGGGGAAGAAAACTCCAAAACAAAAAGAAAGGCTCCTTACCATGCATCAGTTGCCTAGTTTCTTGTTTGTTTGCTTGTTTTAAGATAGATTTATTTATTGAATTAAATTGCCTGAGTTCATAGGGCCATTGCTAGCATTCACTTACCTGTACACGGTATGAGTCTCTCAACAAACCAGAGTTTTATGGTTTGTTTGTATTTTTATCAAGGCATAAACAAAATAATGCCACAAGAAGCTTGAGAAATAAACATTAGACACCATAATACAGTGAAAATGAGACTCAGGAAAATTGTGTTATTGGGAGAGATGGCAGCAAGAACTGGAACTTTGGATAATGTTCCCGCCTGAGCAAACTCTTTTGCCTCCAAGTGAAAGTTTCAACTGGATTTCAGCCCTAGTACGAGCACGGAATATAGACCCATCTCATCGGCTGCCATCTATGACATTGTCTGCCAAAGATCCACACCGGCAAAAAGTGGACACTCCTGCCAACCTACTACCATCACAGTTCCACAAAGCCCAGCTTAACTGATTGGAATACTTCTAGAGAAATCCACAGGGACATTTCACTTTAAATTCAAGAAGATCTTAATCTTATCTTCCTTCTCACCTCTTAAACATTCAGCTCTAATTGTTCCAAATACTAGAAATTTTTGTTTGTTTGTTTTTCCCTACTCACTTAACTAAAGCAAACAAACAAACACCCTGGCCCTTTGGGTTCCTGGGAGAAGACAGGTCCCTTTTAGAGCAGAAATAAAGAAACAGGGAAAGTTTTTCTCTTTCCCTTCCCTTTACACTCATATAGTGTGAAAAAAAAAAATATCTTAAAGATAGGTTTTAATGATTACTTAATCCAAGACCTTTATTTTAAATAGAAGGAAATTGATGCCCACAAAGGTAAGGAAATTTTCCAAGGCTATTTGTTTAATTAATAGCTGAATCAAGTTTTGACAGCTGATTCCTTAGCCAGTTATTTGTGACTTACACTTCTGTCTTTGCTTTCATGACCAAGCATGGAGGGGGTGATACCTTTGACTAGTATAACTTTCATGCTTTTATCATTCTTATTATGACATTCCTAGAGAAAAAGGAACAGAACTATCTTGAAGTTACACATTAGAGCAAAATAAATACAGTAGGTTCTCTTGTATGAGTCGGAATTGACTCAATGGCAACGGGTTCTTAAGAAGAGAAAGCAATGAAGCTGAATGAAAGTTCATTATCTGCGGAAATATATTTTCATCAAAGGGCAAAGCTCTCACAACTCACCCGGAGAGATGTCAGGAGGATGAAATTTAAGTTTAATCTCCACCTTGGCAATTATTTGGGTCTTCAGTGAACTCTGGTTAATTGTCTTTAAAAGCATATTCTTTCTAAATTGGGTGGTATTTTAAAAATGCTGCACTAATGGTATTCATCATCAGGAATAAAATAGCACCCATAGTATATTGTTATTATAAAATAGCACCCACACTATATTGTTATTATAAAAATACCTCATTAGCATATTCATGTAGATACAAGACAGAAAAAAAAAAGAACTAAACCCATTGCTGTGGAGTCTACTCCGACTCATAGGGCAAAGGTCATGGAGAAAACTGACTCCTAAAATCTGCCTTTCCCTCCTCCAACTCTAGACTACATCTATGCTAGCTTACAAAATAAATAATGATCTTCACGTAATGTAGTAGTAACAGGCAAGCTATTGATGTAAACTCACTTCCAGGTTATAGCCTGGAATATGTGTTAAATAATTTGGTTACTAATTATGATCAAATAAATAAAATATATCTGTTTTTTTTCTACAAGAAGAGAAAGTAGTTTATATAACATATATGTATACACTTATGTGTATTGCTGAATGTACATACACATTTTGGAGGCCTGGTGCACGTGGTTAAAGTGCTCAGCTGCTAACTGAAAAGTTGGTGGTTCACACCCACCAGTGGCTCCATGGGAGAAAGATGTGGCAGTCTGCTTCTGTAAATATTTCATCCTTGGAAACCCTATGGGGCAGTTCTACTCTGTCCTATAGGGTCGCTATGAATCAGAAGCCACTTGACAGCAGCAGGTTTGGTTTGAGTTTTTTTAACATACAAATATATAATTGTATAATAGTTACATATAGCTACATAGATATAATTATTTATATTATTATATTATTATTATTTATATAGCCATAAATAATAGCTCTAGACACTGAATATATTGAATATACCATGGATTGCCAAAAGAACTAACAAATCTGTCTTGGAAGAAGTATAGTCAGAATGCTCCTAGGAATGAGGATGACGAGACTTCGTCTCACATACTTTGGCTATGTTCTCAGGATGGACCAGTCCCTGGAGAAGGACATCACGCTTGGTAGAGTGGAGTGTCAGCCAAAAAGAGGAAGACCCTCAACAAGATGGATTGACACAGTGGCTGCAACAATGGACTCAAGCATAACAACGATTGTGAGTATGGCACAGAGCCAGGCAGTGTTTCGTTCTGCTGTACATAGGATCACTACAAGTTGGAATTGACTCTACAGCTCCTAGTAACACGAAGACACTGAGGAAACAAAGACTTAGTGACTTTAAGTGAGTTGCCGGAAATTATTCTCAAAACTGAGATAAGAGAACTGGTTTTCTGATGCATGAGTAAATAAGAGTGCATGGATTTTTCCTTAAGACTATAATCACTCAGCTAAGGACAAGAAATGAGGCCTTTTGGGAAAAAAACATTATATATTTCAAAATATTATAGTTATAGTTCCATAACACAGCCCCAATATATTTAAAGAATTGAAATCATACTAACCATGTTCTCCGACCATAATAGAATTAAATTAGAAATCAAGAACAGAAGGAAATTTGGGAAAGTCACAAATATGTGGAAATTAAACAACATATTCCTAAAGAGCCAATGTGTCAAAGAAGAAATCATAAGGAATCAGAAAATGTCTTGAGATGAACAAACACGTAAACACAACATACCAAAACATTTGGGATGCAGGAAAAGCAGTGTTCAGTAGGAAATTTATAGTTGCAAATGCCTATATTTTCTGCATAGAATCCTTCACTATTACAACATGAGGCTTGAATTTTTCTTCAGTTCTTTCAGCTTGAGAAATGCTGAGCATGTTCTTCCCTTTTGTTTATTTATCTCCAGCTGTTTGCCCATGTCATCATAAGACTACTTTGTCTTCTCAAGCTGCCCTTTGAAATCTTCTGTTCAGTTCTTTTACTTGATCATTTCTTCCTTTTGCTTTAGCTACTCGACATTCAAGAGCATGTTTCAGAGTCTCTTCTGACATCCATTTTAGCTTTTTCTTTCTTTCCTGTCTTTTTAATGACCTCCTGCTTTCTTCATGTATGATGTCCTTGATGTTATTTCACAACTCATCTGGTCTTTGGTCATTAGTTTTCAATGCGTCAAATCTATTCTTGAGATGGTCTCTAAATTCAGGTGGGATATACTCAAGGTTGTACTTTGGTTCTCATGGACTTGTTCTAATTTTCTTCAGTTTCAACGTGAACTTGCATATGAGCAATTGATGGCCTATTCCACAGTTGGCCCTGGTCTCATTCTGACTGATGATACTGAGCTTTTCCACTGTCTCTTTCCACAGATGTAGCTGAGTTGATTCCTGTGTATTCCATCTGGTGAGGTCCATGTGTATAGTTGCCCTTTATGTTGGTGAAAAACGGTATTTGCAATGAAGAAGTCACTGGTCTTGCAAAATTCTATCGTGCGATCTCAGGCATAATTTCTATCACCAAGGCCATATTTTCCAACTACTGATCCTTCTTTGCTTCCACCTTTCGCATTCCAATCACCAGTAATTATCAATGCATCCTGATTGAATGTTCAGTCAATTTCAGGCTGCAGAAGCTGGTAAAAATCTTCAGTTTCTTCGTCTTTGGCCTTAGTGGTTGGTGCGTAAATGTGAATAATAGTTGTGTTAACTGGTCTTCCTTGTAGGTATATGGATATTATCCTATCTCTGACAGCATTGTACTTCAGGATAGATCTTGAAATGTTCTTTTGACGATGAATGCAATGCCATTCCTTTCCAAGTTGTCATTCCTGGCATAGTAGACCATATGATTGTTCTATTCAAAATGATCAATACCAGTCCATCTCAGCTCACTAATGCCTAGGTATCAATGTTTATGTGTTCCATTTCATTTTTGAAGATTTCCAATTTTCCTAGATTCATACTTCATATATTCCACATTCCAATTATTAATAACTGTTTGCAGCTGTTTCTTCTTATTTTCAGATGCGCCACATCAACAAATGAAGGTCCTGAAAGCTTGACTCCACCCACGTCATTAAGGTCGACTCTACTTTGCGGAGGCAGCTCTTCCCCAGTTGTCTGTTGAATGCCTGCCAACCTGGGGGGCTCATCTTCCGGCACTATATCAGACAATGTTCTGCTGCTATATAGGTTTTCACTGGCTAGTTCTTTTCTGAAGTAGACTGCCGGGTCCTTCTTCCTAATCTGTCTTAGTCTGGAAGCTCAGCTGAAACCTGTCCACCATGGGTGACCCTGCTGGTATCTGAATAGCGGTGGCATAGTTTCCAGCATCACAGCATAGTTTCCAGCATCACAGCAAAGCGCAAGCCTCCACAGTACGACAAACTGACAGACATGTGGGAGTGGAGGAAGACTCATTAACAACCTGCATTATGCAGATGATACAACCTTGCTTGCTAAAAGTGAATAGGACTTGGAGCATTTAGTGTTGAAGATCAAAGACCACAGTCTTCAGTATAGATTACACCCCATCAAAAATAAAACCAAAAACCTCACAGCTATACCAGTAAGCAACATCATGATAAACAGAGAAAAGACTGAAGTGGTCAAGGATTTCATTTTACTTGGATCTACAATCAACCCGCATGGAAGTAGCAGTCAAGCAAATCTCCTGCAAAAGACCTCTTTGAAGTGTTGGAAAGCAAAGATGTCACCTTGAAGATTAAGGTGAACCTGACCCAATCCATGGTATTTTCAGTTGCATTATATGCATGTGAAAGCTAGACAATGAATAAGGAAGACTGAAGAAGAATTGCCGTCTTCGAATTGTGGTGTTGGTGAAGAAGACTGAATATACCATGGACTGCCAAAAGAATGAACAAATCTGTCCTGGAAGAAGTACAACCAGAATGCTCCTTAGAAGGAAGGATGGCGCGATTATGTCTTACATACTTTGAAAATGTTATCGGGAGGGATCAGTCCCTGGAGAAGGACATCATTCTTGGTAAAGTACAGGGTCAGTGAAAAAGAGGAAGACCCTAATGAGATGGATTGACACAGTAGCTGCAACAATGGGCAGAAGCATAACAATAATTGTGAGCATGGTGCAGGACCTGGCAGTGTTTGGTTCTATAGTACATAGGGTCTTTATGAACTGGAACTGACTTGACAGCCCCTAACAACAACAAGATTTTTAGCCTCAAATGGTTCCAAGATTGCAGGGATAAAATGGGATGTTATTCACTATCCTTTAAAAAGCATGTCAGAAATAGTACAATGTCATGGATGGTTTGTGCACAGGAAGGTCATCTGTCAAGTGTATCACAACAAAAACAGATAGGGCACAACTGGCTTCAACCAGTTGTCCATGCTTGTGGAAAAGTAAGTTATCTCCCAAATGACACCAGGTGACAAGTTCATCCCCTAAAATCATTTTTACTTACCTAAACCATATGGAAAATATAATGCCCCTGAAGCCCATATCACACAATGAAATCGTACAGTGTGAACAGCATGATTTCTGCTTTGCTACAAAACAAGGTGTTCACTGGTTCCAGATGGAAGCAGGCTGATGCACTGTGGCTGTGTCCATCCTTGCTCCTAACTGTGTCCCTGTTCTCCAAGGATAGCCAACCATCTGTCCAGGATTATTTAACTAGAGTTCTGCCTGGAGGCAGGAAGCTGGACAACATGGCCAGAGTTATGTAATATACCCAAAGTATACTTCCACCCTATTTATGTCAGTGACAAGTTTGCGATTCCCTAAGAGAGGAAGGGAAGGTGAAATGGGGAGATGCTGGATTCCTATTTCTCATGCACTTAAATATTCCATGCTTGTACTGCTCATCTGTCCTTATTCCCTTTTCCCTGAGTCCTAATTTCACTTCATACTCCTATACAGATAAAAAAAGATCCATTCTATCACCTTTCCCCAGGTACATTCTCTTTCTGCAGACACTGTTGCCTCCAAAATACATCAAAACCTTGTATGAGGCTCTCCTTTAAATGTCCCTTTGCAACCTTTTGTATTGGTGACATTGGTACTCTTACCTCCGACCTGTATTTGAAATAAATAGTGCAGAACTATACTCTGGGCATTTTTTTTCTCTCTGTGCTGGCCAACTCATTTTGTCTGAAAATTTTAAACTGCATGGAGATGAATATTAATGGATATATTAGTATGTAAAGGTGGCACTAAGATTGATGCATGGTAAATGCTCCAACTAGAACATGGAATTGCCTATCTTCCTGATAATTCCATGTTATCTATAGCTAACTAGACACTCTTGAGACCTAAATATTTTGCTTTTATTCCTCTGGCATATGATTTCCTTTCATTCAAGAGTCTAGCTGGGGGAAAATGTCTATTCAATTTCAGAAGAAACCTGTGTCAGCTCCTTATATTAACCAATATAGAACTTCTCTCTAAAAGTAGAGGATCATCTAAAAGCAGGTACATCATTAACCAAGGATTTACAGAAATTTGAGAAAAATCATGAGCACTGAAGAGAACACCTCAGATGAACAAACAAAATTCTGAACGAAATTTAATTCAAATGAATATTATCTATAATTCAAATAAATATTAAAAACAATAATACTACTAAAAAGTAAGAGATTATATAAATGAAAATTACGATTATCTATAAATACTTGAGTAACATTCTGAATGTGATTATCTAATTGGGGATCTGAAAGATAAAAATCAAGGAAATCTCCCAGAATATAGAAGTAATAGAAAAACCAAAAGAAAATGTGAGAGAAGTCAATTTAGAAGAAATACAGATCTAGGAGCTCCAAAAGACATCTTAATGGAATTTCACAATAAGAGAACAGAGACAATGAAGGGGAAGAAATAATAGAAGAACATTTCCCCAAATTAAAGAAAATCCTGTCTTCTGATTGAAATGTTCTACCTAGTGTCCAGTAAACACAGATCTGTATCCAGGCTTATGTTGGAGAAAGACTAGTATTGCAAAGACAATTTTACAAGCTTTTAGAGAGTGTGTTGGAGGGTAGGGTGAAGAAAAGTCTTGTACAAAAAAAATTTTTTTTCATTAGCTTAAAAATTCTTGAAAGAGACTCTGGATGCTGAAGTACAGCAGTGTGCTGTCTTCAAAGTTGAAAAAATAATTTAAATCTAAACTTCTAAATCTAGTCAAAATAAAGACATTTTCAAAATTCAATGGCTCAGAATGTCAGGCTCTTACAGATCCATTCTGAAAAAGAAAATTTACTTGAGGATGTGCTACCTGTAATCCATTGCTGTCGAGTCAATTCCGACTCATAGCGACCCTATAGAACTGAGTAGAACTGCCCCATAGGGTTTACAAGGAGCAGCTAGTGGATTTGAACAGCCAACCTTTTGGTTAGCAGCAGAGCTCTTAACCACCATGCAACTAGCAAAGGAAAGGAAAAAAAAAAAAATCAAGTAATCCAAAAAACCATAGCTTAAGAAAATAAATCTCATGTTGATAGAGATAAAGCAGAAAAAAAATAGTAAGATTATTAAAAAAAAAAAAAATTCAGAGAAATAAAAAAAAAAAATACATCCTCAAGAAGGTACAAGCAAATATATCATTAAGAGCAGAAAAGTTTATAACCGTATGTCGAAGACATATGTTTCTCTTAAAAAGAAAAAGGGTGTTGATTAGAAAACCATGAAAAATAACACCTGTATAAGAAGATTGTATTTGAATATAAAGCAATTTAAAATATGGCTTGATTTTGAGAAATAGATGGAATGTAGAAATAAAAATCAAGTTTACCTTGGTGCTTAGAATTTTCTCTTTTGAATAGCACATAGAGACATAGATTTCCTTCCTTTTGAACTCAATGCAATTATTTGAGTCTGCATGGAATAATATTTACTTTAAAATTTTTGGTTACTGTTTTTTATTTCTATGTTATAGTCTAGAAGCAAGTTATAAATAAAGCACAAAAATATAATATTATGCAACAGTATATCACTATTATAAACTTTGACAACATAAAAATAGTGACGTAGTTGAGAGACCAGGAAAATATGAGGAGACATGAGGAAAGATTTTGTGGTTGCACTGACATCATTTTTCCTACCTATGTGGTGGGGAGTCTGCAGACAAGCTCAAAGTGCATGCATCACAGAATAGAGTATGAAATGTACTATTAAATATAATACAGGTAATGACCTAGATATCTAAATATTAATATAACAAAATTTGGGAGACGGCAGGTAGAGGGCATCTTGAGCATGGGTGAGGTAGGAGGTAAAATAAATAAAATACGCTTCTCATCTTTCACTAAAAAAATCATTAACACTGAAAAAGTTAGTAAAGACATAGATATTAAAATACATATCCATTAGAGTGTAAAATGTCAGAAGAACTAAACACTGAACTAGTTTTACTTTGCAAAGAAGATGTAGGACATATATCCTTAATACTTTAATTCCTCAACTAGTGTTAATGACTACCTACCAAGAGTTTGTCAATTTAATCATTTGTGGGTGGTGTGTGTGCAGGTGGGGGTGGGTGTTATATGGATGATTTGGACATAGCTTTCTAATTTTGTGTAATTGTTATTTTAATATTCGTGGACCATGAAGGTAATTCATATTTTCATCCCTTCTCTTCTTTCCACTTTTGCATTATATGAACGTATGTTCCTTTGACTTCCAATGAATAACCTCATCCAAATGTGCTGAAGCCTATCCTCCTCTACTTTCCCCAATTCTGTAAGATTTTGCTCCATTTCTGTCATCATCTTTCAGATTGTCTGTCACTTCCTAAACACTGGTAACTAAAGATTGTAAAATCCCCCCCTTTTAAAATGCATCTTTCTTCCATATTGTTCTCCCTTCCAGTGAGCATATCATCTCCTTCCTTTTCTACCAACAACAGCCTTGTAAATGTAGCCAGTAATCTATACTTAATTATTTGCTCTCTATTCAATCATTCTTAAATGACTGCAATCACCCTTGCTCTTTAGAAAAATCATTAATCCTCTCATTCTAATCTCCTCTGCAGTTTCCACACATTGGAGCAGGTTCTTGAAACTTTGCTTTCCTGGATGTGTTTTTCTGATGTTTCCCCAAATTTTCTGATCTCTCTTTTTAAATCTTGGCCACTAATTCCTTTCAGTACAACAAAAAAGTGTAAGCCACATGTTCAGGATGACAAAGCAAATAGCTTGAAGTTGCTCTCTGAAGTTCTACCTTGAACTCTCACAGTCAACTGAATATTGCATTCTGTTCGATCTGGGATTCCTTCAGTGCAGGAACTGCTATCATTTATCTTTGCACAAGTGCCTGAACACTTAGCACACATGAATGTTCTTTAAAGCATTGCTCATTTCAACATTTTCAGACCAAGCTTCCCTTCCCATGTGCATTTTTTTAGGTACATCAAACTGAAAGCAGTGAGAGTTACCTTCAACCCTTCTGTGCTGTTTAACAAGGGAGTCACCAAATTTTCTTATCTCTGTCTCTTCAGTGAGTTTCCAATCCATAGAATCTTCTATCTTCATTGAAGTGTGGGCACTAGTTATTAACCAAAAGACTGTTCCAAGAACATACTAACTGGTCTTTGTTCCTATTCGGTCCCCTGTCTTAATTAAATCCATCATTTTTATGGCACAGATTTGAAACTGTTCAGTATTTTATTGTAGAAATCAGTAGTTTTCTCGTGATATCCATTCTCATTTTCTTTTACAGCAATGTAATTCACCACGTAGCTGAGTAGAACAAAAATTACCTTGTCTATTCCTTTTGTGCAACTTCCAAGAAATACACTGAAAGGGCAGGAAACTTCCTATACCTTTACTCTTTTCTGAGAGACTCGATGGGAGATATCACTGGATTAGGAATAGCCATCCCTGACAAAAAGTTGTAAACCACGTGTTGAGGATGATGAAGCCAATAGTTTAAAGGATGCTGGGTCCTTGATGACAATGGAATCCCCATTACTAACCATGGATTGCCTGGGTTTGTGGCAGAAGAAAATAAACTACTATCCTATTTAATCCATTGTAATTCTGGTTTGTCGTCACTCATGTAAATATTTCAGCCTGCCTAATTTACCTGCAGAGGTCTCTGGGTGGTGCAGTTTGAGCTCGTCTACCAACCTAAATGTTGGTGGTTCTAACCTACCTGGGGCAATGCAGAAGAAAGACCTGGTGATCTCCATATGTGAAAATTACAGCCAAGAAAATTCTACGGAGCAGCTCTGTTCTCCAACACGTGGGATCACCATGAGTCGGAATCGATTTGACAGCAATGGGTTTCATATTTGTTTGTTTGTTTGTTTAATTTACCTAGTGAATAATATTCAGACTCCTTCAACGACCATCAAGGCTATACACAATCTGTCCAAAACCTGTCGTCCATCATCATAACCTACTACAACCTGACACGTAACATATATTCTTGCCACTGCAAAACAATTGTCATTTCTTCTTCTCTTTTCCATATTCCATAAAGTTCCTCTATTCCCTCTGCCATATCCTCTGTCCACTTCCTCTCCAAGTCCTTGGTTTACCCATTACTCTCAGGTCAGTATTTAGTGGGTGACTTGAGTAAAATTGGCATGGCTTTCCTAACTTTTTTTTTTTTTTTTGTAATCTCGTAGGCAATAGTTTGAACAATCTACCAAAAGATTAAGAGGATCCAGAATCTCAACTCTTTTCAAAGAACCAAAAATATCCCGTGGAACATCAACTCCACTAAACAGTTACTATATTCTAATATATTCACCATTACTTGGCTCCAAAGCATTACAAATGAGAGGCGAATTTACTCCCATCTTTTTCTTTGTATATCCTATTACCTTATCTCTTCCTGATGGTGAATATAGTTTATCAGTAAGGTCTTTGGAAATTTAAAGATAGGAAGATGAAAACAAAAGCCTAGATAAGCAGACACACACAGAGATTTAAAAAGAAAATGCAAGCAGCTTTGCAAACTATAAACTTCTTATACTTTTCATAGTAATTGTCTCTAGATCTGGGAGAACCAGCCAAAGAATGGTTTTCATGACCTTTTCCCCTCCA
This sequence comes from Dugong dugon, assembly GCA_030035585.1. Taxonomy (NCBI): domain Eukaryota; kingdom Metazoa; phylum Chordata; class Mammalia; order Sirenia; family Dugongidae; genus Dugong; species Dugong dugon. The sequence goes on from CM057467.1 coordinate 112,551,022, forward strand.
TGTGCATATCCACGATAACTAACTTCTATTTTATAAGTGTTCACTTGTTCAGTGTTTCAGTACAAACTTCCTGTTACTATTGAGTCCAAATTCAAAATTTGATGAATACAATCCAATTACATCCAATTTGGAATAATAATACAATTTATTTTAAAGATCTATCACTTTCATTGGCACTGATTTGCAGCCGAATTGTACAGCTTCTCATCTGCCAGTGTGGTGATTGTCAGCCCTCAGAAATCTGTCAGTGGGCTTAAGGGTACCCATCTCAATCAGAGGGGAAAAAAGTGACACAAGGAAGCATTATGCCTCATTAAATGATATTACAGACACTGCTGTGCTCTAATCTGTAATTGAAAATAATTTCAAAATCACACAAAGAATGGCCTCCTGTGAATTTTCTAACACCTTCAAATTCAGACCCAGTTTTAAGACATTTAATGATTGCACTATACAGCCCATCCAGCCAAGCCAGAAAAGCTGCATCTCTCCTTTCTTAGAGCTGTTCGAGACAAAGCAGACCATCATGAGAGAAGAAAAATGGTGACTCACAAGGCTCTATTTTCAAGTATGAATTTGGGAAGAATTTTCCTGCCTTAGACTGATGTCCTCCACACAAAGCTTTCCCAGCTAGGGGTCCCTGTTATTGGTGCTACAGACAGAGACCAAGAGAGCAGCTACCCTCATCCATGTTGACTACTCTTTCACGTCTTGAGTTGTTTGTGCCAGGTAAAAGTTGAATCACATCCATGACTCAGCATGAAGTTCGAATTATGCCTGCAAAGGCTGTTGAGGTTTGGAGACAGACAAAAGGCTTTCACTATTTCTGGCTGACAATCAATTCCTTTCAGCAACAATGTACTTTACAGGAGGAAAAAGCTGAGAAAAGGAAGCAGCAAGACAATTGCAGCGGTCATTTCAACAGTTAGAATATCTAGGGTGGTTTACTCTTCCTTAAAATAATTTCAATTCTACTTTCCTCCCAGAAGTGTGGCCTAACTGGGCCCAACCACAGACACCTGCATGGAATTTCATTCAATCTTATATTATCTGAGCAAATACTATATATCACCAGAGTTGTAACTAGGGTATGGCACATATGGCAGGTATTGTACCAGCCCTGGGCGTGCAGTGCCACTGAGCAGTTTATATTAACCTGGCATGGCCTGCAACATACCTATGGAAAATGGCGTTTATGGTAAACACTGAAATTGTGCCCCTGTCCAAACTTCTGGCACTCCTCTTTTAGAAAACTCTACCATAATATCAGCTCAAAAATACAAGCCAAGCTCGTTCATCTTTTACATTAGCGTGCTTGAGGAAGGACACTGGGCCATACTGGGTTAATAGAAACTGCTCAGTGGCGTCACGTGCCCAGGGCGTGAGCAGTATACGAGATACACTACTGTGACACTGTGTTATATGCTACAAATATATTGGTTATCTACTATGGGAGCTAATATCTGCAGGGAAGTGGGGATGAGAGTGAGGCTGGGGCAAAAAGACATCTGTGCTTGAAATTAAAATCAGCTCGTGATTCAGACAGGAAGAGAACTAACAATGATACTGACAAATACTTTATGCCCATAAATAATAAAATGTAAGAGGTGGGAAGAAAGTGGCTTTGGTGACATTTCTTTAGCAGTATCCAGGGAAAGAATACCTCGATCAGCTGAAACAGTTTTTTAGTTGATGTGGAGAGGGTGTCTTACATTATGCCTCATGCATCAACCAAAGCCTAAAGAAAGTACATGTTCTTCAATCTACACTCATACCACATTTTAAATATGTATGCAATAAGCTGTAGTAAGCAGCAATGAGTTCACTAAAATTCTATCACTTTTGAATGATATGATAAAATAAAATCTCCAGACTTTTCCAAGTACAGACAGGTATTAGAAAAGATGCTCCCTGAGGGGAGGGGCTTGGTCTTTTTCACTGCAGTTCCTCAGGACCTAAAATGCTATAGGACATATATTCCATACCAAAACCAAACTCATTGTCATCAAGTCGATTCTGACTCATAGTGACCCTATAGTACAGAGTAGAAGAGCCCTATAGGGTTTCCAGGGAGTGGCTGGTAGATTCAAACTGCTGACCTTTTTGATTAACAGCTGAGTTCTTAACCACTGCGCCACCAGGGCTCCAAAACAACTATCCGAGTAACTAAAATTTACTTTCTACTGGTTTTAATTGGCTCATATGCCTATTTCAGAGTAAGTAACTGGCCAAGGGGATGGAGCATGTCGATCAACTTCTCAGCTGGGGCTGGGGCAAATTCTTCCCAACCACCTGGCTGACAATGAGGAGTAGGTACATACCCAGATGGAATTGAAGAGTATTATTGGTGATAGAAAGGTGTGTGTGTCTGTAGTGGGGAAGAGGGACGTGGCAGATGTTGATATGACATATGTATCCTAGGAAGGCAATGACAAACACACGCTATAGATTTTGAGTTCAAGTTAAATCAGTAGCAAAAAGAGAAAATGGTCTTCTCAAAATGGAGAAGTGATGCAAAGTTTCAAGAAGCTGATCTTTGAGTAGAGTTTTAAAAAAAATGAGTAGAATTTTATACTATCATTAATTCAGGGCTGGGAAAAAGTCAAAGCAAAGGAGAATTCTGTAGAACTTGGCCAATTCTTTCAAGAATAGCCTTGCAAATTTTCTCACCCTGTGTGCTAGTGAGCCCTAGACCTTCAAAATGCTCAATATATAATTGCATTAAAACCACTGTATTCTGTATCTTCTTTTGGAGATTTATAATTTACATAAGCATATTAAAGGTCCTTAGAAATCTTATAGTAAAGAAATGGGTTTAACCTACTGTTTCTAAACTTATTTGACAACAATCTATTTGAAGAATAGCTATAACATCCTACGAAATGAGTGTTCTTGGCACTCCACTGTGCTCTAATATCTGTGTTGTGAAAATCCATCCAATTATGTACACATTAATTTTAAATATCAACAAGAAAACTTATGCTGTGAAAATATTTTGACAAGAAAACAAGAGCAGGCAAGTACTAACTATTAAGTACCTACTATGTTCCGATAGTGTGCAAAGTATGTGACCTGTGCTTTTCCATTTAATTCTTACAATATTTTGTGCATTTATATTATTAACATCATTTTACAGATCATAAAGCCTTAAGATTAACTAACTTGATACAAATCATACAGGAATTATATCAGAGAATGAAGATTTAGATCCAGCTCTTTATGACAATATAGACTTTGTTTTTCCATTAAATAACTAAACTAACTAACCTGTTGCCACCAAGTCGATTCTGACTCATAGCAACTCTGTAGGACAGAGGAGAACTGCTCCATAGGGTTTCCAAGGAGCAGCTGGTGGATTTGAACTGCTGACCTTTTGGTTAGCAGCCATAGCTCTTAACCACTGTGCCACCAAGGCCCCATACAGTGCTGCTTAAATATTGATATAAAGAAAGGATTCTTTACTGTTACCTTCATCCAGAGATTCCAAATTATTTTTATTATGTATCTTTTTTGTACTTCCTCTACTTCTCCCACAAAACAAGTTCTGTTCATTTCACTTTAAAGCACTATGCTTTCAAGTCACAAGCCTGGAGGTGTCATGTTTAATTTACCAAATGAATATATGATCATTTAAATTTTCATAAACTGTGCTTCTGTTTGATGAGGCATGAATGTTTGACTTGATTCATATGAGATTCAATTTTCTTTCAAGGAAAAGATGCAGCCACATTGCCATTACAGAGCAGAAAAAGCTGCCTATCTTTCAGGGAAGGACTGCCAAATTCCTAGGACCTTTTGAACTTTGACCTCTGCCGTGTGACTGGCAGTGGAGTCTGATAATGATTTAGTAAAGCCAGGTTGGGGTACAGGAAATAAAAGTGAGATATGTGTATGTTGTTGTTATTAGCTGTCATCAAGCCAGTCCCTGACTCATGGTGACCTCATGCACAACACAATGAACTGTTGCCCTGTCCTGTACCATCCTCATAATCGGTTGCAGATTAAATCATTGTAGTCCACAGGGTCTTTCTTAACTGATTTTCCAAAGTGGATCACCAGGCCATTCTTCCTATTCTATCTTTATCTGAAAACTCCACTGAAACCTCTTCAGCATCATAGCAACATGCAAGCCTCCACTGACAGATGGGTGGTAGCTGTGCATGAGGTGCACTGGCTGGGAATTGAGCCTGGGTCTCCAGCATGCAAGGTGAGAATACTACCACTGCCCCAGATACTTGTATATGCGGTGCAAAGTCTCAAAGCAAGCTGAAAAGTCCTTTTTTCCTCCTCTGTTTTAAAATCTCCCAATTCTCATTTTGCTTTTTGTTGTTTTCCTTCAGCAATTGAATTATTATTTTTAAAAATCAGTGTTATTGCTCTGAACTTGACTTAACTGTCCTGTTAACACCTAGCAGTTGGGATGGGGTTGGGATTATGTCATATATACCTTTACTTCAATCCATATTAATACAATGTGGCTAACAAGTGGATGCTCATTGCATACTTATGCAAATATACATGCTGGGAAGGGGTACTGGTGGCCTGGGTACTGACTCTGCTTTAACTCCCTAGTTGAGGGTATGGTCTTACTAGCACTGAATTTGCTTCAAGAATCAAGAGAACTGGATGTTTGCAAACATACCCTTAAATGGGTGAGATCATTAGTGTAAATTATGCATAAATGGACAGCAGCATAATAAGAAATGTGCAACTTTCACAACTCTATCAGGACCCGATCTGTGCCAAAAACACCATCTCTTAGAGGAACGTGTGTCATGGAGAACACAGAGGCAACAGAAAGGCCAGGCCAAGATATGTTATATGGTGTCATGGGTTGAATTGTGTCCCCCAAAACAAGTGTGTATCAACTTGGCTAGGTCATGATTCCCAGTATTGTATAATTGTGTACCATTTTGTAATCTGATGTGATTTCCTTATGTGCTGTAAATTCAATCACTATTATCTAATAAGATGGATTAGCAGCAGTTATACTGATGAGGTATGCAAGATTGGATAGTGTCTTAAGCCAATCTCTTCTGAGATATAAAAGAAAAAAGCCAGCAGAGACACATGGGAACCTCATACCACCAAGAAAGCAGTGCTGGGAGAAAGGCGTGTTGTTTGGACCTGTGGTTCCTGCTCTGAGATGCTCCCAGACCAAGGGAAGACTGATGCATCACAAGGACCTTCCTCCAGAGCCGACGGAGAGAGAAAGCCTTCTCCTGGAGCTGATGCCCTGAATTTGGGCTTGTAGCCTACTGGACTGTGAGAGAATATACTTTTCTTTTTTAAAGCCATCCACTTGTGGTATTTCTGTTATAGCAGCTCTAGATGACTAAGACATACGACAAAGTAAATACATCTCCTCCCGCCCAGGAGAGCACACCTAAAAACATTTTTAAAAATTCACGATGGAGTTGTTGGGAAAGTAATGGATTCCCTGGATATCAGACTTGGCAAGGAAGCACAAATTTGGTGCTAAGTAAGCATCTGAGTTGACATTCATACCAGAAGTATCTGCAGATCCTGGTAGCCTAGAGCCTGGATTTAAGGGGCACCGCAAATGGGAGGAAATATGACTCTGCTTCTGCTTTCTGCAGCCAGCTTGTGTCCACTAAATTCTTTACATTTAGCTAAATAAATTAGGGATCCAAAGCCAAGTTGCAGATGTGTGTGTATTTTATATGTTTATGTGCGTGAGAAACAGAGCTCTTTCCTCCATGTTATAGACTGAATTGCATTCTCTAAAAGATAGGTTGAACATATGCTTGAACACAGCCTTGTTTGGAAATAGAATCTTTAACAATGTTACCAGTTAAGTTAACATGAAGTCAGACTGGAGCAGAGTAAGTCCTAATCCAATATGAGTGGTGTCCTTATAAAAAAGAGAAGAAGCACAAAAAGAGACACAGAAGGAAGACAGCCATAAGAATATGGAGGCAGAGACTGGAGTGATACACCTATAAGCCAAGGAATGCCAAAGATTGCAAGGAACCACTAGGAGCTAGGAAGAAGTAAGGAAAGATCTTCCCCTATAGCCTTCAAAGAGTGTGGTAAACACTTTAGTTTCAGACTTCTAGCAGCTGGAACTGTGAGACCATAAATTCCTATTGTTTTAAGTCATGCAGTTTGTGATATGTGGACAGCATAGCCCTGGGAAATTAATACACCCCAGTGCTGCAATTATAAGCTATAGTATATGGGTATATCTGTTGATAAATATGTCTGTATGGATGTACCTGTCTATCTAATCTCTTGAGACACGTTTAGTCACCTAATCTCAACCTGATATATGAAACTAAGTATTAGAAAAAAGGAAGCTGCACAGAACACTGGTGAAATATATTAAAGTGTACTCCAGATCATCAGGGGCATAATTTTTATAAAGGTGTATAGTTTATAAGGCTGTATTCTAATAGCTAAGGCTCAGTCTGAAAGAAGGCAGAATTAAAAAAATTAACCAGGTCCAAGTGTACCCTCATTCCTCCCAATCTGTTAAACGAGAATGGTAAGACATTGTTAGGCATCCAGCTCCACATAACGCTGAAATATGGAAGATGTATGCCCTTCGGGTGCTCTGGGGAAAAATGGAGGGTACAAATGCCATGGCTTATTTAAAATCTTCTCATCTTAGACAAGCATCCTACAAAATATTTTCTAATTTATCTTGTCCTAAGGTCAACCTAATTAATATGCATTGGATGAGTTCAGCAAGCTTATGCCACCATGAAACAAGTAATAATAATAATAATAAAAAAAAAAAAGATTGTTGCTTTTCATCTCTATCCTTTTAAATTCCAGCAGTAATTCAGTTCGGTTCAGGTTCTAAGGCTACAGCTGTCTGATTTATCCAAGACGAAAACTAACAGCCCATTCCGCTCACACATTACTTTCATTTTCTCCAGTGTGTTCCATTAATTTTCTGGGATTCATCTACAAAAGGAGGGGGTTGAACTGGATGCCATTAAGGTCCCTTTAAGCTTTGATTCTAGAATTCCTAGCCAATGTAAATGATACACTTTTAAGTCAAAAGAAAGAATGCCACCCACTTTCTGTTCAAAGATGGCACTATTGGGTTTGGGAAGAGATTCTAAAAAAAATCCAGACTGCGGTACTCAGCTAAGAACAGACAACTTCCCCTTCCACTGCTACTTACTTGCCCTCTGTAGGAAATCTGTTAGGAAGAGATTAATCTGGCTTAGGTATAACCTGTCTGTTCTTGGCAGTATTCTCTCCTTAACATGGATTCGTGAATGTGTCCACTGCCCACACATCCTTGTTTTCTGAATCATAAAATTGTTTTCATTGTTGTGTTCCTTCTCATTATTCCTCCCCTCAGGATAAGTCCCTCCACTTGTTTATACATTTGCTTTCCTTTAAAATGTGTTTTGATTCCTTCCCCTCTTTCCCTTGTATTTGTGGACACTTGCTATTTTGGCTTGCTTATCTTATGCCCCCACGTGGTTCTGAAAGTCCATAAAAGGAATCCATCCTTAGGAAGCCCTTCACAGCCAACTCTACAACACAAGTGCCATGGAAAGAAGAGCAGTTTTGGAACCTATCTGGATACATGAGTTTTAGTTTAAGTTTGCCTCTGATTGTGACTGAGAACAATTTACTTTGTTTCACAGGTTCTCCTGTTCTTATTTAAAATATGGGGATGTCAAGTTCTCTGAGCTCTCAAATTGCTTTGTTCGAAAAGTTTATAATTTTTGACCTACCAGTCTAAGTAAAATTGGAAATCAGGAAAAAAATAATAATCTAAAGTAAACATTAAGCTAAATTAAAGGAATAAATTTCTCTGAGAAGAGACTTTAAAGTCCTTTTAATTGAGTCATCCTATTAAGTCTGGCAAGAAACTTCTTCAGTGCAAAAGGTGTACACAGCAGGGTAGTTTTGTAAGTCTCAACTGACACTATATACCCTCGGTTCTTCTCATGCAATTGAGTTTGCACATCAGAAACTAATTTTCTTAGGGTCGAGTACAGCCTCCAGAGAACAAGAACAGAGAGACTGCAAGTAGGGGAAGTTTATGTCTCATTCTAGGTAATTTAATAATTTCAGTGCTTACCTTGGGGCACAGAGAAATTGGGTGAGAACCTATTAAAAATATTAAAGAAAATGACCATTGGACAAAGGGAGATTTTGCTAAACAAAGGACTAATTTAAATTATTTTTTGTTTCTCCTTTCTCTTCACTGAAAAACAGATGTGTATTGAGGGTAAGTGTAGGGGTACTGGAGGGAACTGGGGTATTTTTGAAATATGATAAAGTTGTGGAAGAATATATGCCATCCTCTTAATCTTGGTTACTTCAGAGAAGTAGAATTGCACTGTCTGGTAGAGAAGAGGAGAAAATTAACTTTTTAAACACTTGTTTTTACTGTTTGATTTATTATAAAGAGTGGTTATTACTCTCAAATCCATATTAGTTTTTCATCAACTTATAGGACTTACCTATTTTAATATATTTAACAGTACTGGGCATGGACCAAGATGCCCAAAGTTCATAATTATAAGCATCAAAGAAAGAGTGAACACAACAGGATAATGTAATTTTAAATGTTATTAAAAAGGTAGGGTTTGCTGTTCTAGAAGAAGAATTCATTGAAAGCACTGCATTGTAATTCTATTAGTTTAGTAATACTATTTGGCATAATTCTTGAGTACAATACACAAATATCATTCATTTAATCCTTCTTTTTTTCCCACTTATTTATTCAACCAATCTTCAAAATGATCTGCTGTGTGTGTTTTCTCTTTTAGGATTGTGATGCACTATGAGCAAGTGAAGAAGACTTGAAGCACTTACTGATGAAGATCAAAGACCACAGCCTTCAGTATGGACTACACCTCCACATAAAGAAAACAAAAATCCTCACAACTGGACCAATAAGCAACGTCATGAGAAATGGAGAAAAGATTTAAGTTGTCAAGGATTTCTTGGATTCACTCGGATCCACAATCAATGCTCATGGAAGCAGCAGTCAAGAAATCAAACGACGTATTGCACTGGGCAAATCTGCTGCAAAAAAAATCTCTTGGAAGTGTTTAAAAAGCAAAGATGTCACCTTGAGGACTAAGGTGCACCTGACCCAAGCCATGGTATTTTCATTCACCTAATATGTGTGTGAAAGCTGGACAATGAATAAGAAGGACCAAAGGGGAATTGATTCCTTCGAATTATGGTGTTGTTGAAGAATACTGAATATACCATGGACCGCCAGAAGAACAGACAAATTTGTCTTGGAAAAAGTACAGCTAGAATTCTTAGAAGCAAGAATGGCAAGAATTCATCTCACTTACTTTGGACATGTTATCAGGAGGAAGCAGTCCCTGAAGAGAGATATCATACTTGGTAAAGTAGAAGGTCAGCAAAAAAGAGGAAGACCCTCAATGAGATGGATTGACACAGTGGCTGCAACAATGGGCTCAAGCATAGCAATTGTGAGGATGGTGCAGGACCAGGCAGTGTTTCATTCTGTTGTACATAGGGTCACTGTGAGTCAGAGCCAACTTGATGGCACCTAACAACACAACAGTGAGCAAGCCAGACCAGGTACCTGTCCTTCTGGAGCTTGTATTCCAGGGAGGAGAAAAACAAAACAAACCAAATCAGTTACCTATCAAGTCATGATGATCTCATGTGTGTCAGAATAATATTGTGTTTATAAAAGGGTCTTAAGCAGCTGTGAACTTTCAGAAGTAGATCACCAGGGCTTTCTTCTAAGGTGCCCTTGGATGGATTCAAACTCCCAACCTTTCAGTTAGTAACCAAGCGCTTAACCATTTGTGCCGCCCAGCGATGTGAGAGGGGTGCCATATATAAGTAAGTGAACCTGACAATTATAAAGTGTGGTGAGTGTTGCGAAGCAGGACAATATGATCAAGTGGAGCTAGGATAAGTCAATTTTGGTTAAACATATATTTTGGGAAGAATCTAATCAAATTTATAAATGATGGAGTGAAAGAATTCGGTTGCCAAGTGAGGCAGCTTTTTTCCAAGGCATTGCCATGGTCATATCACAGGTCCCCACCTATGAATCCCTTGAATGGTATGTTCATACACAGCTGATGTTGAGTTGTCTTTTTTTTCATTAAGAAACTCAATGTGTTTTTTCTTACAGATTTTTATACAGAATAACCAGTGGAAAGATTGAAGTTACCAAATAGTTTAATTTTCTGTGAAAAACACAGGTTTGTTTTATTAAAGATATGGGTTCATACCTGCTTTTTCCTGATTGTGATCTTTGAAACACTTATTTTCTGCATCTGAATAACAGGAATATTTGCAAAGATGACCTCTATTATTCCTTGCTTCTACTGTATGTATGAGTCTGAATATCTACAAGTAGTTATTCTGTTTAATTTGTTTTTCCTTGAAGAGAGTTAATCCTGTATCTGAAAAGCAATTAAACCTAAAGAAAGGGCAAGAATGAAAGCAAACTCAAGTACCATAAGGAAAACTACTCTCAAGACAACAAAGAGACATAATTCTGACAAGAGAGGCTATTTCTTTAAAATTGTTCATGTCTAAGGCTGTCCTATATAGGGGGAAGACTAGCAAAACTTCCATGTCTAATACACATAAGTTGAAATTCCAGAATCATCTGTCATGGATTGAACTGTGTCCCCCAAAAATATCTGTCAACTTGGTTGGGTCATGATTCCAAGTATACAGATTGTGTACCATTTTGTAATCTGATGTGATTTCCTTATGTGTTGTAAATTCAATCACTGATATAATAAGATGGATTAGCGGCAGTTATACTGATGAGGTCTACAAGATTAGATAGTGTCTTAAGCCAATCTCTTTTGAGATATAAAAAAGAGAAGTGAGCATAGACACATGGGAAACTCATACCACCAAGAGAGAACTACCGGGAGCAGAACGCGTCCTTTGGATCTGAGGTTCCTGTGCTGAAATGCTCCTAGAACAAGGGAAGACTGCTGCATCACAAGGACCTCCCTCCAGAACTGACAGAGAGAGAAAGCCTTCTCCTGGAGCCGATGCCCTGAATTTGGACTTGTAGCCTGCTAGACTGTGAGAGAATAAACTTGTCTTTGTTAAAGCCATCCACTTGTGGTATTTCTGTTATAGCAGCACTAGATGACTAAGACATCATCATGACCACTTACCAGCTATGTAACATTTTGTGTGTGTGTGTGTATGTATATGTATATATACATATACACACAGGCATATATATGTATATATATATAAACACCTTCTCACTTATAGACTATACTATTATCTGACATTTCATATTTACAACAATAGCAAAAAATCTACTATCTGACTATTCTGCGCATTAATGACTTACATCTGGTAGTAAAGAGTGCTCAGGTATGAGGTGAGGGTAACACTGGCTGTGATAGTTAAGGTTATGTGTCAGCTTGGCTGGGCCATGATTCTTAGCGGCTTGACAGTTACGTAATGATGTAATTTGGCAGCTATGTAATGATGTAGTCTTCCTTCATTTTGTGATCTGATGTGATCATCAGTCATTTTCTCCTAACACTGGTTTTGCATAACTACCTGGTCTTTGGAACCTAACCATGTCGATAAATGAGGAGAGTGTGTGTGTGCATATATACATATATATATAGAGAGAGAGACCCTGGGTGGCACAAATGATTACACATTCATTGGACTACTAACTCACTGAGAGTTGCCTGGAAACTAAAGCCTGGTGATCTGCTTCCTAAAGGCCTAGAAAACCCTATGGGGCAGTGCTACCCTGTATATATGGGGTCACTATGAGTCAGAATTGACTTGAGAACAACTAACAACAACTATATATACATACATATGTGTGTGTGTGTCTTCACAGCAACATGTAAAAAAAAAATGGCATAGCGACACCTATGAAAATACTTCACAGGGGAGAGCATAGTATTAACAAACGAATGCAAAAGGCAAGCATTATTTGCATAAAAATATAGTATATATAAAACCTGAAAACTAAATTTGTTGCCATTGAGTTGATTTTGACTCATAGCGACCCTACAGGACAGAGTAGAACTGTCCCACAGGGTTTCCAAGGAGTGGCTAGTAGATTCAAACTGCCAACCTTTTGGTTAGCAGCTGTAGCTCTTAACCACTGTGCCACCAGGGCTCCAACTGTATATATATAGCAGTGTGTTAGATCACTTTTGTCTGTGGCCTTCTCGCCATGGTCTTGTAACTTCCACCCAAGTGATTAGATGGGACTGTATGATAGAGTAACTGTGGCCCACCAAGGGGATTGGTGAGTTTCGCCGTCCCACTTGAAATGAGCCACCCCAGAGGCAGGAAAGAGAAGAGCCTACCACTATCAAGGAAGGAGAGACCAACAGGAGAGATCCGCAGAAGACAGCACAGTGGGGATTCCCAGCGCATGGAGCAAGAAAGCTGAGTGCCTTTGGGCAGAGGCAGAGGACCAGTGATAGGTGTGCCTGCGAACACAGCTGAAAAGAGACTGTCCTGATGGAAGAACTGTATCCTGAGTGTACCTGAGCCTGAATTGTAACCTGTTACTTACCTAGTAAACCCCGTAATTGTGAGTGCGGTCTGTGAGTTCCACGTGGCCACTGCAATGAATAATCGAACCCAGCACAGAAGTAGAGAGTGCTGTGTGAGGGATGGTTGGTGTTAGAACTGGTAAAGATGGTGGAGAGAGAAGGCATATCTGACCTCCACCTCATGGGAATCAGCCTTGGGCTGTTGATCTTAATTCTCCTTTCCCCTTGTGAAGTTAGAGGAGGTCAGACACTGTCCCCATGCCATTTTTACATCTATCTATCTATCTATCTATATATATATATATATATATACACATGTAAATATATATATATATATATACACACGTAAATATATATATATGTATGTATTTCTACTTTGAAGCTCAGTTTTCTCATCCATGAAATGAACGTGTTAGGAATAAATTAGGTAGTGTGTTTAATATGGCCAGCACAGAGGAGGCACTCAGTAAATGCTAACTGTGGGTATACTTCACTTAGCAGTGTGTGGAAGAGTGGTTCTTTTTTTTTAAATAGCATCACAGTAAAGACTGTAGAGTGATAGAGGGAGCTCTATTGTACGGTCTCATTTATCACACCAAACAATTCTCGCCTCTGAGTGACACTGAGCAAAATGCGTCTTTGTCTATAATAAAGTGGTCTTTCTATCTGTCATTAACATCTTGTTTTCTGGTCCATGGTCTTGAATATCAGCAAATATTTTGATATTTTTCCAGGGAATAAACAAGCATAACATTATTTTAGTATTTAACATATATACTGGATGTTGAAATGCAATGTTATACTCCCAGAGACTGTTGAGTATTAGGTGGGTGATGTTCTTACTCTAAGTTTAGGAACAGCTACTATAGGAAGAGTCTAATAAATACTGAAAAGAGGTCAGACTGTAAACTCAGAATTTCTCTTAAACATAAGCAATACATTTTTCATAGAGATTCGTTGTTAATGAACCCATATAACATAGATTCACTTAACACTCTGATTTTAAGGAAAATATCCTTGTGATAAACAAAGCAGGAATACTATATTTGAATGTTAATAAAAGGAAAATAATTGTTTTACTCCCCCACCCACCCGCCCACCCCATAATTACATATGGAGCCTGGTGGAGCAGTGGTTTAAGAGATAGGCTACTAACCAAAAGGCTTGTAGTTCAAATCCACCAGTAGCTCCTGGGAACCCCATGGGGTAGTTCTACTCTGTCTTATATAGTCATCATGAGTTGGGATCTACTTGACGGCAATGAGTAGGCAATGGGTATGATTACACATGCATCCTCAGTTGTCAGGAGAAAGGTCTTCCTCAGAAGAATACCAGTGAATACGTGGAATGAACTCATTAGGAAATCACCATTTTAAAGTCTCTGAGGAACTCATTGTTTCAGAAAGGGATGGATGCTAAAATCATTGTAAATGGTTAGTCACATGGTGTGAAATAATCTCCCTATTATTTACTTGCTAATCGTCAAAGACACAAACTTTTTCAAGGAAGTGATCTGACAACCATGACTTAACAAAGTAGTCAGATTTAGAATCAATAATATTGAAACTACTTGACAATATGTGCCTCTCGACATGAAAGAGTACCCAGCATTATGTATAGAGTATTTTTTTGCCAGAAGATAAAAATCAAGTCTTTAAACTCAATTTCCAGTTTACAATGTAAGGAGATGGGGGAGAATTTAAAACACTTCATAAGGAAAAAATATCTGATACAACCAGAATATAAGGCATTTTATAAGACAACAAGCCTAATTTCTTTAAAAAAAAAAAAAAAATCATTGTCAAGAGAAAAGCGAGAAGTTGTTGATTGAAAAAGACCAAAGGATCTAACAAATATAATACATAAACTTAATTTCGATTGCCACTTTAGTTTTAAAAAACACTGTGTAAACATCTCTCAGATAAAGGAGGAAATTTGAGTATGAACAATATACTAATATTAGCTAACTATTATTAATTTTCTTAGATATAATAAAACTGAGATGATGTACGAGAATATTTTTATTTCTAAAGGGCATTTGCTAAGGATTTAGGGGTAAACTATAATGGCATGTGCAAATTATTTTCAACTGGTTGAACAGATTATTGATAGATTAGATAAATGATAGACAGACAGGTAGATAGATAGATAGACAGATTAGATAGGTAGGTAAGCAGATAGACAGGTAGACAGGTAGATAGATAGGTAGGTAGACAGATAGATGAACAGCTAAGTAAAACAAATACAAAAAAAATGTTAATTTTTTCAATATCGCTAGTAGGCATACAGATAATCATTACTACAACTTTTAATACCTTAAAATTCTTTCAATGTCTGTACATTTTCATAATAAAATTTTTATTTTGCTTGCCTCTAATGTAAACAGCTCTAGAAGAGAAATTAAACCTTCTCTGGACTATGCTCAGTTAAAATAGCTATCCGGTTAATTTGGCATTGGTTTGTTGTCTAACCAAGGAGTCCCTGGGTGGCACAAACAGTCAAGCGCTCGACTACTAACTGAAAAGTTGGAGGTTCAAACCCATCCAAAGGCACCTTTAAGACAGGCCTGGTGATCCGCTTCCTAAAGGTCACAGTCTAGAAAACCCTATAGAGCTGTTCTACTCTGCACACATGTGGTCTCTACAGGTTGGAAGTGACTCAACGGCAACGAACAAAAACAACAACAGCTGTCCAAAAATAAACCAAACTTACTGCCGTCCAGTTAATTCCGACTCACAGGGACCCTGTAGGACAGAGTAGAACGCCCCATAATGTTTCCAAGGAGTGACTTATGGATTTGAACTGCTGACCTTTTGGTTAGCAGTCATAGCTCTTAACCACTGCACCAACAGGGCTCGACAAGTTGTCTAGCCAATATCAATTCTCTAAATTGTTTTGGTATCAGAAACTGGAAATTGTGTCCTGCTGATAACCTCTTGCGCAAATAGGGGACGTCAACTAGCAGTAAGCTATTTGCTAGGGCTCCCTAGAAAGTCCTTTAATTCCTTCCTGTTGCCAGCTGGACCATAGACTTGATGACTAAAGTTTCAGCTCATTAGTTAATGAACTGACATGCCAAGGACTGTGGAACAGAAAGATAGATGTCTCATTTCCTTATCTCTGTGGATCTTCTACTGTTAACAAATAACATACTAGCTGCTGTCAAGTTGACTCTGACTCATAGAGACCCCATGTGTGTCAGAGTAAAACTTTCTTCCATAGGGTATTCATTATTGATGATTTTCAGAAGTAAATCTCTGAGACTTTCTTCTGAGTTTCCCCTAGGTGGCTATTTTGGGGTTTCTGTTATTTGCCGTTTAACCTAATCCTAATAAATGTGTCATTTATAAAAAATTTTTCTTTCCAGACTCCGTTTGTGGTTATGTGAAGATAATGTTCATGTACATCTGTGGTAGGCTGAATAATGCCTCCATAAAAGATATTGTAATCCCTGGAACCTATGAATATTACTTTATATGGCCAAAAAAAAAAAAAAAATGCAGATCAAATTAAGTTAACAATGGATGGGCCTTCTATGCAATCGTATGTATTCTTATAAGAGGGAGCAGGGAGAGATTAGACACACAGACAGAATAGGAGAAGGCAATGTGAATATGGAGGAGGTAGAGATTGGAGGGATGCTGCCACAAGCTAAGGAATGCCAGAAGCCACCAGAAGCTGGAAAATGTAGGGAAGTGATTCTTAGATTCCCCAAGGGACAGAGGCCCAGCTGACACTTTTACTTAGATCCAGTAAAACTGATTTCAGACTTCTGACCTCCAGAACTGTGAGAGAACAATTTTCTGGTGTTCTAAACCAGCAGATGCATGCTAATTTGTTACAGTAGCCACAGGAAATGAATACAATATTCATTTCCCCCTGTTTAAAAAAAAAATTACTCAGTTTTATATGTGGCATTAACTTCACGTTTGTAGCATTCCATCTAGATTGAGATGCTTCAAAATTGGGTTAGCTATCAAAAAGGAACTCTAACTGAAGCCAAGTTCTAAAGCAGAATTCAAGAGTTTTACATCTCCTGGTACACTCAACAACAGCAGCAACAACAACTAACATCCCCGGATCGCTTACTCTGTGCAGGAGCTTGCTTTTACAATATCTCAGCTAATCTCAATAACTCAATAAGGGGACTTTGCTAGTTTTTTTATTCAAAGATGGAAAAACAGTGGCTTCATACAGTTTAGGAATTCACGGTCAGGGTAGCATCACAGCCTAACACAAGACCAGAGCTGTCTGACTCTACAGCCCATGCTTTTAACTACCATGCCTCACAATGTCTGGGCATGAAGATCTGACCTTGGAGTTGAGACTCTTTAGGATACCTGGAACATTTCAGTTATTTTCTTTTTCTGTTGGCATAATGTGTCGAATAGACTTCTAATTGTAATTTGGTCCTATTATCTGAAATACTTCTTGATCACAAACTTTTACCAAATACTACAGGATTATCAAATTTCAGCAGGTTGAAGAACTTATTAAACATTAATTGCAATGTCTGCTGATAAATGAAGACAACTCCAGTGCAAGGTTAACAGTAGGGTTAACTAGAATTTGACACTTGAAGAGTTAGGAAGCAAAGAAGTTCCGAAATGCATTGAAATGCATTGTAGGGAATTTTGGAGGCCTTGTTAAGTAGTGAAACAGATTGTGAAATCTGACTTCTCAATCAAGAGAGATGAATTTTAGTCAGGAAGGAAAAACTAAGGTTAGAACTCATGAATAAAGAAAATTGTAATAGGAATATATATCTAAATGACCAAGAGAAAAAAGAAACTCGTTGCCATCAAGTCGATTACAATTCATAGCGACAATATAGGAGACAGGAACTGCCCCACAGGGTTTCCAAGGCTGTAATCTTTACGGAAGCAAACTGCCACATCTTTCTCCCGGGGAGTGGATGGTGGGTTTGTAACACTGACCCTTCACCCACCAGACTCGTGCTTAACTACTGTGCCACCAACTTATCTTAGACCCTGCTCATAATAACTAAGCTATAAAGATTTTGTTCTTGTTTTGTTTTTTTTTTTTCAAATTTTGATTGAGCCCTTGAGTGTAGGAATTTCCTTTTATTATAAGAAAAGCACAGATTCAACTTAATTTATGGGACAATTGCAGATTTGAATAATATTCATTTACTTATCAATGTCTATGATATCTGCAGTTTTTCTTGGTGCTTTGCATTTTTCTAAGCATTCCCACAGATCATATCATCTCAAATGAATACATTGTAAGTTGTGTATATTATTATCAACACCCACATTATGGTTGAGAAAAGGAATTTCAAGACTAAGTAGCTGCCCGTAGTCACATAGCGAATAAATAGTGAACCTGGCTCTTCAACAGAGGTCTTTGTTATTTCAAAAACTACACAGGATATTAGCTGCCAAGGAGCTATACAAAAATCTCAAAGGTGAGAAAATACACTAACTAGAAAAGGACAAACAGAATTTGCATATGTGTAAGCACTAGACAGATGTAATTCCAGTTCTTCTGGCTTAACTCAAGTTATTTGAAATTATAAACTTGGGCTTGGGGGGTTATAGGGAGGAATAGCTAATATCTGCAATGACCTTCATGGCATCTTGCCCTTGTACCTCTGTAATGTCTACAGAAGAATCCATTAAATCTCTCTGGGCACTTGAACCTGAATCATATCATGAGACCACACATCCTCATGAGGAAATACAAGAGTCTTATGTCAGCATCTTATTTATTAAGTAACAGTGAATCAACTTTGGCACCAGGTTTGCTGAGACAATGGTATTGCAGTTCTCCAGGAATGGGTTCTTTCTTATTCTGAAGTGATTTGGTCCTTTGCCTAGCATTTCATTTCTCCCAAAGCTGAGCTTTTTGCCCTTGACCCCCTCACTCCCTGTAACTGAATCTTCTGTTCCTGCTGCTGGATCTCCCCAGTGCTGGCTGCCTGTTAAGCTTCCTAAATGATGGTGTTATGACTTGGAATTCTGTACTTTGCATTCATTCTGGACATTCTGCCTCCTTTCCCTCCTCCTGTGGCTTGAATTTTCTACTGGGACATTCCATCAACCTCCATCTTTATTTCTACCTGCTCACGTGCTTATCTTTGCCTCACCCAAATCCCCATGGCTACCTTAAATCCTAATCTCAGCTGTCTTTAGTTTGAATGCTCTTATGACTACCCTAAGGTCCCCAGCTGGTGCAAATGATTTGCACTCAGCTGCTAACTTAAAGTTTGGCAATTTGAGCCCACCTAGTGGCCACAGAAGAAAAGGCCAGGAGATCTGCTTCCATTAAGATTGTTGTTGCTTTTGAGTCCATTCCAACTCATAGTGACCCTGTCCACAACAGAATGAAACACTGCCCAGTCCTGCACCATCCTCACAATTGTTGTTCTGTTTGAGTCCATTGTTGCAGCCACTGTGTCGATCCATCTCATTGAGGGTCTTCCTTTTTTTTTTTTGTTGACCCTCACTAAGCATTATGAAGGCTTTTCCTTTATTTAAAAAAAAAAAAAAAAAAAAAAGAGTATGATATAATGGAAGAGAGTATCAAAGGTTTGCGGTTCAAATAAATTTGGGTTCAGTTCCTGGCCTTATCAATCACTGTGTAACTGAGTAAACAACCAGGAAGTGGTCCTACTTCCTCGGTTAGGTTTAACCACCAAGTGTACAGTCACAAGTCTCTGTCTATACCTTTTCCTTAATATCTTGTCAAATCCAACTTCATTGACCCCATCCTACTGCACTGCTTTAGTCCAAGAGCTTGTCATTTTACGCCTATATTATATAGAGACTTCTAATATACCTTCCTGCCTCTAGTTTTGCTCCTTTAAAATCTACTCACTTTACTGTTGCATCTTCTCCCATGAATCTATGTCTTTACACATTTCACTTTCTGCCTAGAATTCTCTTCCTCCTTCTCCTAAGAGATAACTCTTAATCATCTCTCAAAACTCAAGCTCAGTGTTCTTGGCAGAATTCAACTTCTTTTGGTTACGGGAGTGAGGCATTCAGCTCCTAGAGTTTGCCCATCATTTTATGCCATGTACCCCTTTCATCAACATGGCAGTTTGCTTCTTCAAGGCCCAAAAGAGAAATAGTTACTGCTTCTTCTCATTTCTTTAGATTCTATTTTAAATGGCTCTTCTAATTAGGCCAGGGTCACCCAGAACACCTTCTGTTTTGAATAGCTCAGAGTCAAATGATTAGGGACCTTAACTACATCTGAAAAAATTCCTTCACTTTTGCCATATAAGATAACCTAGCATAAGAGTGATTCCTATCATATTTACAGGTCCTAACCATACTCAAGAGGAGAGTACACCAAGGGGTGGGAGTCTTGGAGTCCATCCTAGAATTGTTCCTACCATACTATGTTACCCCTCAAGTGTTAATAATTTGAAGGGCTTGAGTCAATGCTACACAAAACAGAGAGTATATTTTGGATTTATACTTAACTTATTAAGCTTAGAGACTATGGAGTCCTGTATATGCACATAGGTTTTCTGGAGGTCTTATTTAAAGACATGTCACTAGAAAATTCAGATAAAAAAATTAAGAGCTTAGGAAGCACCTTATTGCAAACATAATTGAAAGTGTTTATTAAACAAGCAAAATGAGAGTTTTATTTTGTTGATTTGAAAGATTTGTTGGATTGAATTGTATTTCCATTTACACATCCATCTCTCCATTACTTTGGCAGAGGTTTAATATTGTTTGAATCATATTTCTATAACCTTTTATTACTTTATGACTGGTTAATGGTTAAGATTAATTTTAGGTAAATTTTACAGATACACGATTAAGACTATGATGGTTCATTTTGCTTCAGGCTATCATGGTTAATGTGCTTTATTTACTTCTCATTTAATTTTTTAAATGTTTTGGAGAAAATGCTTTATCTCAAAGATGATTTGATTATATATTTTGAATTTTCTCTGAAATCTTGTTTCATCTTTCCTAGTAACTAAGTCACATTCCAAGTTATTGTCTGTCTTCTAGTAAATAACTCATCTGCATCTAGGATATTGACCAGGTTGCTTTCAACCAAGTTATCCATTTCCTCCCAGATTAAGAGAATCTCTCCTCCCAAGAACCCATATAAGAAGTAAAATCACGTCACTGAAACCTACTTTTTAGCTATGTATCTGAGAAAAAGTGCCATGAAATATCTAGAAAGATATCCAAAAGAAAACACCAACCAGCTTTTTTATCACTATAAAAAGCTTCTATTGTTTTGGCCTGTCCAGCGTTGCTTCATTTGTAAGAGTTCCTTGGATATACTTGGGGGAATTACCCTTCTGGTACTTTTAGGCCAAGTGGCCACGTGGTTAAGACGAGACTGATTCCACTCAAGCCTAGATCCAGGGGTGGGCAATGACCCATACCTCACCTATAAGAGTACTGCCTCTCTGATGCAATGACTTATACAGTGATGGAAATGACTCAAGGTAGGCTATAGGAATCATCATAGATACTTTTGCTAGAAATATCGAAAATGCGGGTTTCTCTTTCTGTTGGGTTGCTAACATTTTAGACTATAACTTGTTAACCGCCAAGGGCCACGTTTGCTACCTTTTGTATTTTAAGAAAGCCTTCTTGAGAATGAAAACAACATCGAGAAAAACAGTAGCAAGGTATAGATATATAGTTTTTAAATATAAAAATATACATAGACTTAGTTACGTTTATATAGATATAGTAAATGTATCCATACGTATAGATACCATAAGAAAGGGTTATTATGATATCGTTTTTGAGTCTCTAGATCCAGCTTTGTGTACTCCCTGTGAATACCAAAAACAATACCATTAAGTCGATTCCAACTCATATCAACCCTATAGGGTAGAGTAGAACTTCCCCACAGGGTTTCCAAGGAGTGGCTGATGGATTCGAACTGCCAACCTTTTGGTTAGAGTAGTTGCTCTTAACCACTATGCCATTAGGGCTCCACCCTGTAAACACACCCCTGTAATTTTCAGATATGTGAGCCAATAAATCCTCTTATTTAAAATAGTTTGGATTATACTTCAGCCGTTTGTAACCAAGAATGTCCTAACAAATATAACCAACATGCCATATATTTGTCATTAGAACAAATTTAACAGAGGAAGGAACACAAAGTGAAAATGAGATCATTAAAGCAGTTGAAGAATTTGCTCATGAAGATGATAGGGAACATTTCAGACTGAATGAATAAAGGTCAAAACACAAACACAATATCACCAATGTGTACTCATACTTCTTCAAGTCGTTCAGACAAGTTCTGAAATGCTAGAATATAGAAGAATTCTTAGAAGCTTGACTATGAAAAAATCAAATAAGTAGAAAGAACTATGTCATACAAGTAATGAATTATGAAAACTCTTTACCCCATAATGTGCTACAAGATAATAGCATAAATTCTGAAACTAGCGCTCAGCAATACCAACTAAAGTGATTAAGTTTAGTTAAATGGAATTCTAAATTACCATTTAGAAAGGCTAAATTATTTTGGGTTGTTGCTATCTTCTGTTAGCCTCCCTAAATCTACCTTCATCTTTCTCCATCCTACTCTGAGTCCTGGGAGACTGACCTTGAAGTACTACTTTTATTTGGTTCCCTTGTCCTCTAGCTTCTTTCTGCATTCAGCCAATGGAAGTTACTGGGAGGACATTCAGAGGTGGTAGCAGAATGACATCAAGGGATAAGTTGCCTCCATCACAGTGAGGTCATTGTGGTTTAGCTGTGTTCATCTGATGAAGGTCAAGGCTTATATTAGGTAGCTCTCTCATATAGCTACTGTCTCTGACTTACAGGAACCACTCTCATCATTTCACTTTCCAAGTCTAGGCTCCCCAGTA
Organism: Dugong dugon; assembly: GCA_030035585.1. Taxonomy (NCBI): domain Eukaryota; kingdom Metazoa; phylum Chordata; class Mammalia; order Sirenia; family Dugongidae; genus Dugong; species Dugong dugon. The sequence continues at coordinate 112,573,363 of CM057467.1, forward strand.
TTGCTCCTACTTAAAACTACTTAATTTCCCGTAACCTTGTGTAAATTACTCAGATTGAGTGTTCCATCTGTTTTCTGACAATACCCCAACTAATACCTCAAGTCATTTTTATTTGCTCTTTATAATACCTCCTGTGGTTTTCACATTTTCTACAAAGTAGACCTCATGCTTAGTAAAGGAGAGAGTCAGCAAAAAAGAGGAAGACCCTTAATGAGATGGATTGACACAATGGGCTCAAGCATAACAACGACTATGAAGACAGCGCAGGACTGTGCACTGTTTCATTCTGTTGTACATAAGGTCGCTATGAGTTGGAACCAACTTGACCGCACCTAACAACAACAACACAAAGTAGACACACTATTTTTAAAGTCAGAAACCAATCAATATTTTTTAGCCGTATATTTTTTAGAAAATTCCTGGTGAATATTTCCAGAAACTTGCAATTCAAGGTAAAGAACAGGAACAACGTCTTAAGGAAAGGAACTAATTTGTGCTGGCATTTATATACCTGGCACCAGATTAGGGGCTTTGTATAAACTGTCATTTATGCAAAGGTGGATGTTTATGTTCCTATTTTACGTATGATATAAATGATACTTTGGCCATTCAAGATAAAAAGAATCACGTAGATATAATCAGTTGGCAAATTGTATGCACTGACAAAAAGATGTCTAATTTACAATGTATGAGCTAGGGAGCTCTGTTCTTCTAGGGTAATAAGTACTATTCCTTCAACTTTTGTATCAGTGAAGAGTTGCCAAACAGGTCTCGAACATTTTTGTTTGTTGTTGTTATTTGGATTCCACACGGTCCAGCAAAGCATTGTATGAAGACGTTTAAGTGCAAGGAATTTGGAATCAGGCTCTGTATTTGAATACCAATTCTGTTGTGTGGACATTATTCTAAAGATTTTTAAGCTTAAGTTTTCCTTTTGTAAATTAGAGAAAATAATAGTACCTCCCTCACAGGGAGGATTAAATGAAATATATTCATAAAGTTCTTAGTAGAGTGCCTAGCAAGAGTGAGTTGTTATTAATATAATAAATTGCTGTTGGCTATTATAATTAATAATAGTGTTTTCTAAGCATAAAATTCTAGGTGGTTTGGCCCTATAGACCATTTGAACAAACAGTGTGCACTTTATATTAAGGCTTATGGGAGATTTCCAAGTACACAGGTTAAATGTGATTCTACAAGTATTTATAAACCTAAATAGCACATTCTATTCATTTATTTTTGTGAAGCAGGGATGATAACAATGGATAAACAAAAACCAGAAATAAAACTTTAGGTTACTTTCCCCACAACCAAATATCTGGCCTGAAGCTCCACATCTCTGGAAAATTACATAGAAGTCAGTACTTGAAAAACATCATGGTAAAACACATAACCTTTAAGTAGAATAATATACCAATGTCTTAGGAGTGACACGTAATTCACTAAATCAAATACTGTCAAGCATAGAGAATTTGAAAAAAATTATCCTTGAGTAAAGACATTACTTGTCAAATTCTTTCTCTAAGACAATGCTCAAGGCTTAGAAAGATGTCTTCAAACAAGTGTGGGTGTAAGAGTGTATGACCATGAAAATCCTAACAGATTATTGTCAACAAAAACATATAGAACCCTAGTCAGAAAGCTGTGACATGCCATCTTCTAAATGCTGTTGCTGGGCAGTATTTGACTTAATAAATTGGTTAAAATAAGCTTTCAGGCTCTATGTCGGGATGGAATTTGATATCCGCTCATGGACAGTGCATTACAATGGACAACACAGAACCTGGAACATTGTGGTATTCAAGTTCTCAATAAATAGGTCTTACATGACTACAAAGAAAGATGAGGCAGTCTGCTTCCTTAAAGATTTACAGCCTTGGAAACCCTATGGGGCAGTTCAACTCTGTCCTATAGTGTCACTATGAGTTGGAATTGACTCGACAGCAGTAGGTTTAGTTTGATTTGGACATGACTACAAGCATGTCCAAAAGAAGGAAGGAAAATAGGACCCCACTTTTACCTCCTTGACCTACATGTATTATTTTAAATTTGTTTACGTAGCTCTATAGACATGGGCAACATCACTTTCCAGAGTTGCCTTGGTCTGATCGCAAGCTTTTGTAAATAATCACGTGAACAGATATGGTACCATTTTTAACACTTCATGCTGATTTGGCCAAACTTCTTTCACAATCTTGTTTGTCCTCTCCAGATTCCTAGATTCACACGGAGCATTTTTTTAAAAAAGACTCAGAGAAAAAATATACCAGAAAAAAGCAAACGGATCTCAATTTATGGTTCCCATTGTCCTGCCTCCATATATATCCAAGAGATATAACACACATTCATCAGTGACAGGCAGAATGACTAGAGTAATTTTCTACTGGGGAGGGGAGAAGCATATCCACAGTCTCTGGGACAGTGTGTTCATATCTGTTTTTGTGTGTGATAAATTGGGTTCATGCTAATCCAATCACCATCTGCCCCTAAGTAAAAAAATTCGGATTGACAGTTAATGTCATATGTACCCATCTTCTATCTGTTCTGAATTCACTAGAAGATCCCTAAAGCTCAGACTTCTGTCCAATTACAGAATAACTTATGTGAGTGTTCTGGAAACTGATGGCTACTGCCTCAGAGGCAAAGGTGCTAAACAAACTACGTTTATCTTGGTGTCCTCTCATGGGTCCTAGAGAATATCTTTCTCCTCAGTACTCATTTACTATTTAGATCTTGTTCTCGAGTCATTGATTTAACAGTGGGGGGTTAAAGTGGAGAAGAAGGGAAGGGAGGGGTTTGTTCTAAACTGTCAAATCTAAATGAAATTATTCCACTTAATGAGAGAGTATGTACCAACTGAAATTTTAGCAGATAATCTCCACTGGTGTTTTAATACCTCCAATGCATGTTTGATTTTTAAAAGTGATAGTGAAGGGAAGTCTTTGAAGACTGTAAAATCTAAAAAAAGAAGTTCAAACAGAAAAGCAATAAAAGAAGTGGTACCATTGGTTTTGTGGGTGAGAAGGCCCTGTCCTGTGCTAAATGAAATCACATCTTTATCACAAGCCCCACTTTTGGACTTCGTGGAAGGACAGAAAGGCCATGAAAGAGGGACTCCCAGCTGCATAGAAGCTAACCTGGACCCTATCCAAAACTGTTCTGCGCTCTTAACTTAGCTAACTGGGATAGTCAAAGTGGAAATCAACAGAAGTTACAGTTTGTATTGGTATGTGGTCCCTCCTCCTCTTAAGGTAAGAGTCCCTGGGTAGTACAAATGGTTAACATGTTTGGATGTTAACCAAAAGGTTGGAGGTTCAAGCCCATTCAGATGTTCTTTCTGAAGAAAGACCTGGTGATCTACTTCCAAAAAAAAATCAGCCATTTAAAACCTGATGGAGCACAATTCAACTCTGAAATACATGGGTCGTCATGAGTTGGAATCAACTGGAAGGCAACTGGTTGACTGGTCTTCTTAAGGTGTTTGGGAAATGAAGATGAAGGGGTCAGACTTTAGGTCTAACTCCACAGGCAATCCTTTTTTCAAGCAGTGGAATGAAGATTTCAGCTACTTGTTGAAGCTAGATACAAAACCTTAAAAAAATTCTAAAACATAAAATTTTATTTTATAGACATTATTTCTTCTGGCTTATCATTTTATGGTGTGAGAAAATATACCTATAATAAAAGCATATTACCCTTTTTTATTATTTTTCTAGATTTCATTTAAAATTAACTGACAAAACAAAGTATAAACCTTATCTACCTGATTAATCTTTTTCCCCCCCAACAAGACAAGACTTGTGCAATTATTTGACCAGTTATGAGATTACCAAGTAGGGAGTTCAAATTCAAGGCACTTTGTACCACGAGTCCAAATGATGGAGTTCTGGTCATACATTGTCTTGTAAATGATTCATGGAATTAGACAAAGTGAATTAACCTTTCTGAGCCACGAATTTAGAACTTACATTAAAAGATAATTGTATTGGATGAGTTCTAAAGTAGCTTCCAGATGTAGCAATCAAGTTAAAAATACACGTTTGTCACTAAATAGACAATAGATAAGTGATAACTTTGGGGAAGGGTAAGACAGTACACAATACTGGGAAAGCCACCACAACATGTACGAGGCAAGGTCATGCAAGAAAACCCTGAGGGACTGAATTCCTGGGTGGAGGGCCGTGGGAACCATGGTCTCAGGGAACATTAGCTCAACTGGCATAACATAGTTTATAAAGAAAATGTTCTACATTCTACCTTGGTGAGTAGTGTCTGAGGTTTTAAAAGCCTGTGAGTGGCCATCTAAGATACTCCACTGATCTCACCCCTTTGGGAGCAAGGGAGGATGAAGAAAACAAGATACAAGGGAAAGATTAGGCCAAAGGACTAATGGACCACAACTTCCATGGCCTCCACCAGACTGAGTCCAGGACACCTAGATGGTCCCCAGCTACCACCACTGACTGCTCTGACTGGATCACAACAGAGGGTCCTAGACAGAGCTGGAGGAAAACGTAGAACAAAATTCTAACTCACAAAAAAAGACCAGACTTACTGCTCTGAAAGAGACTGGAGAAACCCCAAGAGTATGGCCCCTGGACACCCTTTTAGCTCAGTAATGAAGTCACTCCTGAGGTTCACCCTTCAGCCAAAGATTAGACAGGCCCATGAAGCAAAACAAGATGAAAGGTGCACACCACCCGAGGGGCAAGGACTAGAAGGCAGGAGGGGATAGGAAAGCTGGTAACAGGGAACCCAGGGTTTAGAAGGGAGACTGTTGACATGTCATGGGGTTGTTAACTAATGTCATAAAACAATATGTATATTAACTGTTTAATGAGAAACGAGTTTGTTCTCTAAACTTTCATCTAAAGTACAATTAAAAACAAAAAAAAACCCATTTGTTCATCACTTCTCCCACACTACTCCTACTTGCCAAGAATGCTACAAAAAAATTAAAAAGAACATGTTAGTTGTGTCTGTCAGTAATAGTTTTCATGACATCCATTTATTGAGTTTTGAATGGTTTCATCCTTTTTTTTAAATTTCAATACTGAAAAGCATTGCAGTGAGAAGGAATGTACCCTTCCGCATTAGCATACCTTGAAAGAATCCTATCTCTTCTTAGGTCTATGGCCTTGGAAGATAAAATTATTCTATTTGGCCATTGGTTTTCACATAAGCAAAATGAGAATATCAGGTACTTAGCAATGTTGTGGCAAGAACTGACTCAGAATACATGCAAAATTCTTATCATGAAACAGGTGTTGCAGCAATGACGGTAATGTTAAGAACAATGATGATGTAACTTAGTGTAATTAAGAACTTTAGGGATATTTACCAAAAAAAAAACAAAAAACACTGTTTATGGCTGTTTATGGAGCCCTGATGACACAGTGGTTAAGAGTTTGGCTGCTAACCAAAAGGTCAGCAGTTCGAATCCATCAGCTGCTACTTGGAAACCCTATGGGGCAGTTCTCCTCTGTCCTATAGGGTTCCTATGAGTCGGAATAGGCTGGATGGCAATGGATAAGGATGTTTATAATATGATATTATTCATAAGAAACATGTATACAAGAAGATTTTGGAAAACATTTACTGAGTAAAGTGAAATTTACTGGAAAAATAGCCTTTAAATTAACTGAGTAATTGTGGACAAAGCCAATTACTATCAGCTATCAAAACTTGATGTGGTTGAAAGTTAGAATTCTTCCTTCTCCCTGCCCTTGTGGTCAGTGAACTTTTAATTCTATATTATTAATTTTGAAATGTTGTTGTTGTTAGGTGCTGTTGAGTCAATCTCAACCCATAGTGACCCCATGTGATAAAGCAGGACTGCCTCCTAGGGTTTTCTAGACAGTAATCTTTATGGGAGTAGACTGCCAGGTCTTTCTTCCATGGAGCTTCTGGGTGGGTTCGAACCAATAACCTTTTGGCTAGCAGCTGAGTGCACAACCATTGTGCCATCAACCAAGAACCCAAACCCTTTGCTGTTGAGTTGATTCCAACTCATAGTGACCCTATAGGACAGAGTTACTAAGTATTCAGAAATTGTCTACTGCCTCAAAAGAGTTAACACACACCAGGCCCAAATGAAAGAGCTACTTAAGTGGGTTTGGCAGGGGAGGCTCTCTGCTTGGGAGTGAAGGGGAGAATGAGATGTCAGCCTTGGCAGAGACTGTGAACATTTGACACCAAAACTGACAGTACTTAGGTGAACAGCATGTCCTGGCTCTGCTGTCCAAAGAAGTAACCTGCCAAATCCTTTGATTCAAAGTGTACAACCTCCATATGGCCACCATGGAAACAAATATGTCCTCATTCTGACAGAGTCAGAAAATGCATCTGGATAGTCAAACGTCCTGTTCATCAAGTGCCATAAGACTTGGAACCAGCATACCACACATCTGATCTCTGAAGTAGGGCTTCCAATTGAAATAGTCACACCATTCACCACAGGAAAGGGTGAGTTCCTCACAGTCTACAGTTTCTTCGATGAGTGGAAAAGGAATCATAAAAATTGCCTTTTAAGTGATGGAATTTCACGTATTTCCAGATTATTGATACCACCAAAACAACCACAAACAATGCTCTAAATATCTATTCACCACCCATCTGTCAGTTTGTCCTACTGTGGTAGGTTGCACGTTGCTATGATGCTAGAAGCTATGGCACCAGCATTTCAACTACTAAAAGGGTAACCCATGGTGGATGGGTTTCATTGGAGCTTCAAACTAAGACAGACTAGAAAGGCCTGGTAATATACTTCCAAAAATTAGCCAATGGAAATACTACAGGTCACAACAGAATATGATCCAATATACCGCTAGAAGATGGAACTCTTCAGGCTGGAAGGCACTCAAAATACACAGTGGCCACAACAATGGACTCGAGCACACCAAGGATTGTGACAATGACACAGGACCAAGTAAGGTTTCACTCTGTTACACATGGCATTTATGTGAGTCGAAGTCAACTTAATGACAACTAACACCAGCCACATGATAATGGTGATGGAGATAATGATGTTGATGTTGATACTGGTGATAATAACTGAGATGATAACTCCGAAGCTGTATAACTCTTGGGAGTTTAGATATAATCAAGCTGTTGAGAGGACACCCAAAGACCTGTTTGAATGGAGGGCAAGGTAACACATGGAAGAGACAATGAGTGAATTGAGGGGACAGGCAACCTTAGAGTTAACAAGGGTGACTTCTGAAATTTGAAGGAGTGTGCCAGATAAAGAAATAACTCACCTTGAGGGGAGAGAAAGTGAAGTAGCCTAGTTAAGTTCAGGCCAACGACAATGGGTAGGAAATAGTGGAAAGGGAGTATTTGGTGTACATTGTTAGTCCCTCGATTTTCCTCTGACCCTGGGCCAGCTTGCCAGTGATTAGCGTAAAAATCTGGAAATTGGGGTGAAAATGCCTGTAATAAAGAGTGATTCAAATGAAAAAAGCAGTGTTCCAGAATGGGTAAGTTTGTAGGTTTTCGAGTCAGAGAAAATGGGGTATCACCCTTGGTTTTGTCACCTATTAGCTGTGGGGCTGTGAATAAGTTACATAACTTTTCTAATTCTCAACTTAATCACCTGTATGGATCACAATATCAACTTCATGAGATGGCTGGGAGGATTAAATAAGACAATGCATCTAAAATACTTAGACCACTTTATATGTATTATCCATTGCTCAAAAAAGACCATTTCTGATTATTTACATACATGCGTGCAAGAAAGTTGATCCAACCAAATGCAGAAATTATCAAACAATATCATTAATATAACACGCAAGTAAAATTTTGCTGAAGATCATTCAAAAGCAGCTGCAGCACTGTATCGACAGGGAACTGCCTGAAATTCAAGCCGGATTCAGAAGAGGATGTGTAACAAGGGATATCATTTCTAATGGCAGATGGATGCTGGCTGAAAGTAGAGAATAAATATAAGAAAGATGTTTACCTGTGTTTTATTGACTATGAAAAGGCATTCGATTGTGTGGATCATAACAAATTATGGATGACATTGTGAAGAATGGGAATTCCAGAACACTTAATTGTGCTCTGAGGAACCTGTACATAGATCAAGATGCAGCTGTCTGAACAGAACAAGGGGATACTGTATGGCTTAAAGTCAGGAAAGGTGTGCGACAGAGTTCTATTCTTTCACCATGCTTATTCAATCTGTATGCTGAACAAATAATCTGAGAAGCTGGACTACATGAAGAAGAATGGGGCATCAAGATTGGAGGAAGACTCATTAACAATCTGCATTATGCAGATGACACAACCTAGCTTGCTGAAAGTGAAGAGGACTTGAAGCACTTACTGATGAGGATCAAAGACTTCAGCCTTCAGCATGGATTATGCCTCAACATAAAGAAAACAAAGATCCTCACAACTGGACCAATAAGCAACATCATAATAAGCAGAGAAAAGATTGAAGTTGTCAAGTATTTCATTTTACTTGGATGCAAAATCAACACCCATGGAAACAGCAGTCAAGAAATCAAATGATACATTGCATTGGGCAAATCTGTTGCAAAAGACCTCTTTAAAGTGTTAAAAAGCAAAGATGTCACCTTGAAGACTAAGGTGTGCCTGACCCAAGCCATGGTGTTTCTGATTCCCTCATATACATGCAAAAGCTGGACAATTAATAAGGAAGACCAAAGAATTTATGCCTTTGAATTGTAGTGTTGTCGAAGAATAGTGAATATACCATGGACTGCCAAAAGAATGAACAAATCTGTCTTGGAAGAAGTACAACCAGGATGCTCCTTAGAAGCAAGGATGGTGAGACTATGTCTCAGATACTTTGGACATGTTATCAGGAGGAATCAGTCTCTGTAAAAGGACATCATGCTAGGTAAAGTAGAGGGTCGGTGAAAAGGAGGAAGACCCTCAATGAGATGGACTGACACAGTGGCTGCAACAATGGGCTGAAGCATAACAAGGAATGTGAAGATGGCTCAGGACCGGGCAGTGTTTCATTCTGTTGTGCATAAGGTCGCTATGAGTCAGAACTGACTCAACAGTACCTAACAACGGCAGCAATTTATGAATCTCTGCAAGTAAGTACTTCTATTTCATGACTAACAGTGTATGTCTTGGCTCTGATGCCTTTTGCTCCTTTCCCTGTCCCTGCACAAAACTGTGACAAGGTCCTTGGCTTTTTTGCTCTCTTAGATAATAGCGGTCCTAGGATATGCTAAGTAACATAACATTTCTAGTCCAAAATATCAATCAGAATTTCACATTTGAATTAACTTTTTTTTTTTTTTCCTGCTACAGACTGGGCCAGTTTTGACCATGAGGACTGCAGTGGGAGAAGGAAGTATGCTTTTTTCCCTTCTCTGTACCTTTTCCTCTGCTTTCTATCTGTTGATTCATTGGGATAAAGTCAAAGCTGTGTGCAGGGATGGCTGGATAGAGGGAAGGGAGGACAGGTAAGAAGATAGGAAACTTTTCATTTGGCTGGTGGTGTCTGGTTCTTATTTAAGGCAGGTGGTTAAAGCTGGTGACCCTGGGTAGGCCTGGCTAATGTTTTCTTTCTGGTGCAGAGGCTTCCATTGTCTCCTTAGGGTTTAACTTCTGGAACGCTATAACTTGGAGTTGCCTTGACCTGAGTAGGTACAAGTCAATTCTGGTAACCTTATGTTTCCTTCCTCTGCCCCAGTCTTACAACCATAGACCTCCAGCCTCTTTCTGCTTATGTATCATTTTTTTCAAATAGTTCTACTGAAAAGGATCCAAGATACCCTCTTGCTGGGTTGTGATCTACCAGAAACACTCTTGCATACCTGCACCCCATAAACTCTAGTAGTGAACACCAGCTTCAATGAGGGTGTACTCTCTTGGTTCCACCATCAAATAGACAGCCTTCCTCTTACTCTCAAGATTTCTTAAGTAGGCATCAAACCCTATCCCAGAGTTGGCTTTAGTGTTCCAGGTGCATGCCAGGCATTCACCCCTAATTGCAGGAGACACATGTCAGTATGGTCTGGGGGTCCTGCTGAAACCTCCTTCACTAGGTCTGAAATGGGAAAGTAGCAAACCCTTGAACACTTCTCAAAGAGCAACTGGGAATCTCAAAGGTCTACAGCAGCTCTCTTGAAAAAAAACATCATTTCCAAACTCTCTTTTTCTTCATGTTCTGACCCCTTTGTATATCCTTTATCTGGTTGAGAAACTCCAAGAAGCTAAAACTGTTTTTCCTTAATTTCTCTGGAAAATTTACACATGGAGATTTGACCTTGGGATTTGACATCTATTTTGTCTTGGAGCCTTCCTGAAAACTTCATTTTTAACAGTGGTTAGATACAGTCAGGGTTCAAACAATAAACTTAGATGAAACTTTTAGAGCCCAAATTCTATATTCAAGTTAGGAACGTTCTATGTTTAGAAAATTAGCCATATACTTTTTTATGTTCTCTATTTTTACATACATTTAGTGACTCTAATTTTAAGAAAAACTGGGCTTATTAGTACCAGTTAATTCAGTTAATTCAACTTAATTCAATCTATAATGATGAGTTGAAATGGAAAGCGTTGAATGCTCTGAATCCCTGATTTCTCCATGTAGGGTCTTTCTCTGCCTTTTCGGTTTCATTGAGAATTCAAGAGCCAGCAGACCATAAGCAGCTGTGTGGCTTTTCTTCTGAGCAAAAATCTTTGACTACTGAATGACAATTTGTCTTTTACTTCCTTCATACGGTTTCAGTAAACTGAATTAGCCTATTTCATTACATGAAAATCCCCTCTGATGAGTGAAATTGCTACTAATGAGTAAAACTGTAAACAATTAGATAAAGCAAGTTTCTGAAAATCTAAACTATTTATCTACTTCAACAGTCAACAGGAACATGGCCAAAGGAAATAGTAAGTGCTCTCTCTACCTGCTGTCCCAAGGTTATTTGTGAAAATCTTAATCCAAAAGCTATTTAACTTGAATAAAAAATTATAATATTTGTCTGGAATGATAACATGAGACTGTTGTTACTGTTAGTTGCCATCAAGTTGATTCCAACTCATGGCGACCCCATGTATGCCACGTAAAACTGCTCCATAGGGTTTTCAACGATATGAGTTTTCAGAAGCAGATTTCCAGGCCTGCCTTCAGTGGCACCTCTGGGTGGGTTCAAGCTAGTAGTCAAGCACTAGTAGTCAATCTACCCAAATGAAAAACCAAACCAAATCCCTTGCCATCTAGTCAATTCTGACTTAGGAGTCAAGCCACTGAGGGAATCCAAATAGCCATGAAAAAATAAAAAAAGAAATTGAGTGGAATTAGCCCTACTAGATATAAAATATCTCATAAAAATATAGTAAATAACAAAGAACAAACTGACATAAGGATAAACCAATGGATGAATGAACATTAAAGACTTGTCACTGAGTCAACTATCACTCATGGTGACCTCATGTAAGTGAGAGTAGAACTGTGCTCTGTAGGGCTTTCAACGGCTTATTTTTTGGAAGTAGATTGCCAGGCCTTTCTTCTGAGGTGCCTCTAGGTGGGCTTGAACCAACAGCCTTTCAATTAGTGGGTGGGCACATTAACCGTACAATTCAGGACTCCAAATGATCATTAGAGAAGTACAAAACACGCACACATTCATGAATTTAGTATACGTAAAGGTGCTGCTTTAAACCAGTGAGGATTTAATAGATAATTTAGAATTGTTTAGTAAATACCAGTACCAGTACCAGCTGCAGTGGAACCAGTTCCAACTCATGGTGATATTAGCTATTATTTTGGGAAAGTGAATGTGTGTGTGTGTGTGTTTGTGTGAGAGCAGATGGATAGATAAATAGATATATAAGTAGACAGATATTAGTAAAATATGAGGAATGGATATACCTAAATATGTATCCTCCATGTTTTACTCAACAATAAATTCCAGTTAAACCAAGATTTAAAGCTAAAAAATGAAAAAAAAAATGAAGTTATTAGAATAGTACATGAATGAAAACAACACATTTTAATAATATTGGACTATGGAATGCCTTCATAGGCGTGATAGAAAAAAACAAAGCCTTAAAAAAATAAATGAGCTATATAAAAATATCAAAATTTCTTAATAGCAAAAATTATATAAATAGCTTAAAAACAATAGCAACTAGGAAATATGTGTAACCCATGATCAGACAAAGTGCCTATTTTTGTGAGAGCTCACAGTTTAGGAAGAAAAGTCTAAAAACCCAATAGAAAACCATAAAATGGCTATGAAAAGGCAGTTTGCTAAAAATGAAATTCAAATAGCTGTAAATATATTAAAAAGATGGTCAACGTCATGCTAATTAAAACAGTGAGATTTTTCTACCATCAGGATGAACAACCACAACAACAGCAAAAAACTAATGAATATAGATTTAGTGTTGGCTAGATATGGGGACAGATACTCTGATATGCTATTGATGGCGTTATACTGAAAAACGATATGGTAATGCCTATCAAAATTATAAATGTGAATCACTGTTGACTCAGCTTTTAGCAGTTTCGGTTGTTTAAAGATCCACGTTAGCAATTTAACCTGGAAATATATTGGTATAAGAATGCTTGGAATGCTTTTTATACCTGGGTGGTATAAAAAGTGAATAAGCTCAGCTGCTAAGCAAAAGGTTGGTGCTTTGAGTCCACCCAGAGGTGCTCTGGAAGAAAGGCCTGGAAATCTAATTCTTAAAAACAAGCCATCAGAAGCCCTGTGGAGCAGAGTTCTACTCCAACAGACATGTGTTGCCATGCGTTGGGGTTTACGACAACCGGTTTTATAATGCATACTTCAACATTGGCAATAGGGATACTGGGGGAAAATATGAATGTTCCTCAATAATGGACCAGATTTAAATTCTTATATACTTCCAACAGAATACTCTGAACTAACATGGGAAACTGTACAATATAAAATGACAAAAACATGTAACAGACTGATAAGTGTAAATGGGTCTAATTGTGTAAAAAAATAAATGCTTAGAAAATACCAAATGATCCACACTAAAATGCAAATGGTGCCTTACTTTGGGGATGGAGGTGAAGTCAAAAAGAGAAGAAATGTTTACTTTTTAATTTGTGCATATGTGTAGTTTAATTACTTTTTGCATTGAAGATTTGTTACTAATACAATAAAATAACAACAACAACAAAAAAGAAACAGAAGTAGACAGAAGGCTTGGCAAAACAACGTCTAGATTTAAATAGAATTTATAATACAGCCACAACAATGGGCTCAAACATATGAAAGGTCATGGAGGTGGCACAGCAGCAGGCAACATTTAGTTCTGTTGTACACAAGGTCGCCATGAGTTGGAGTCAACTTGATGGCAATTAACAACTGTGTGATGTTATATACCTTGACATTGTATATTTCAAAATATATTGAAAATATATTTTCTGTCCAAAAAAGCCTTAGCCTGAGAAGAAATAAACTACCTACTCAACAGTTAACTCATCTACTCACCAGGCCAGGAGGAAATAGTACCTTCTCATCTTTATCCAAAAGGGATTAGTCCTAGTAAATAAATTCTGTCCTTCATATCACTCTCAAAATGGCGGGTCTTACAGAAGAAATTCACCCTAATTTTAAAACTGGGAGATGTGTGTGAAAAATACTTGTAGAACTAATTGTTATGCTTTGTGACAGTTAAACAATTATTGGTTCCACTATTTATCTTCCAGGGCTGCTGAGGATGTTATGTAAAATAATAAACGTGAGAATGTTGTCAAAGGGTACATGCAAGGTAATTATTATTGTTCCACTGTTGGCTTAAGGCACAAAAACATCACCATAAGTAATAACCACGAGTTTTTAAAATTGTAGCTTTTAAATTAAAATAAGGAAATATTGCTTTTGGCCTATCATACTAACAAAGCTTTAAAAAACTGATAAATGCAGTATTGTGTAGGAGTAAAAAATGATTGTCCCTCTGGAAGGCGGCATGGAAATATGTGTTAATATCACTTAAAATAAGCAGACCCACTGAACCAATAATTGCCTTTATAGGAATGTATCTTGAGGAAATAATATGTAAGTACTTCATCCCGGCATAATTATAAGACAGAAACAAATTAGAAATGATACAATAGCCAACAACAGGAGACTGGTTAAATGATTATGATGTTCATGCAGTCATTAAAAATGGTTTTGTCGGAAATCAGAAAATGTACATGAAATATTATTAAATAAAAAAGATTAAATAATGTATGTAGGATTCAATTTTGTTGAGAAATATTTTTCTTATTTAGGCAGGAAAAAATGAGCTAAGAGGAAATTTAATAAATTGTTAGCAGTATATTTAAGTGGTAAGATCATGGGCACATTTTATCTCCTTCAGAATTCTCTTTCTTTTCCAAATATAAATGTATTTTCCAAATGAAGAAAAAGCTAAATGTTATTAATAGTCTTAGTGTTTTCCTGTACAATGTTTTCTTGTGAAATGACCAATAAGGGGAAAATCTGCAATGAGTCCTTCAATCTGAACCCTAAGCAAGTACATCATCACGTGTAGGTGAACAATGTAGTACGTAATACTTTCATAATCCCCTTATGTAGTGAAGTTCCTAGTGTCTAGCCATACTGGATATTGATTTAACGCAATTTTCTACATTCTGTTATTTTCAAGTAAACTTTTATGTGAAAAAGGGAGATATTCCTGATTACACAGGAGCCTGTCATGTTTCAAGTTATTCCACAAATATGAATAAACTACCATTTTATTCCAAACATATACAATTATGTTGCTGTTGATGTTAGGTGCCATTGAGCTGGTTCCAACTCGTATCAACCCTATGTACAACAAAACGAAATGCTGCCTGGTCCTGTGCCATTCTCACAATCGTTGTTATGCTTAAACCCATTGTTGCAGCCACTGTGTCAATCAATCTCATTGAGGGTCTTTATCTTTTTTTGTTGACCCTCTACTTTACCAAGTATGATGTGCTTCTCCAGGGGCTAGTCCCTCCTGATAACGCGTCCAAAGTACATGAGATGAAGTCTCGCCATCCTTGCTTCTAAAGAGCATTCTGGCCATACTTCTTCTATGAAAGACTTGTTCATTCTTCTGGCAGTCCATGGTATATGCAATATTCTTTGCCAACACCATAATTCAAAGGCTTCAATTCTTCTTCAGTCTTCCTTATTCATTGTCCAGCTTTCACATGTATATGAGGTGATTAAAAATACCATGGCTTGGATCAGACACATCTTAGTCCTCAAAGTGATATCTTTGCTTCTGAACACTTTAAAGAGGTCTTTTGCAGCAGATTTGGCCAATGTAATACATTGTTTGGTTTCTTGACTGCTGCTTCCATGAGCGTTGATTGTGGATCTAAGTAAAATGAGATCCTTGACAACTTCAATAGTTTCTCTGTTTATCATGATGTTGCTTATTGGTCCAGTTGTGAAGATTTTTGTTTCCTTTATGTTGAGGTGCAATCCATACTGAAGGTTGTGGTCTTTGAACTTTATCAGTAAGTGCTTCAAGTCCTCTTCTCTTTCACCGAGAGAAGTTGTGTTATCTACATAATGCAGGTTGTTAATGATTTTTTCTCCAATCCTAAAGCCATGTTCTTCTTCATATACAAAGTTATGAAATTTGTGTGCATTAAATATAGTTTTGTTAAACAGATATAGGATATAGGCACACATAAATCATTGCAAGTTGCTATTATCTACCTAAAATATTAACCGAGCTCTTGCACTTGGTGGTGTAGGGGGAGTGTGCAGGGAGTGGAAGTAGATTTTATTGAGCAATTACTATGTATCCTGCCTCAGGTCATGCATTTCACGGATGTCATCTTTTGCTTCACAAGTAGTGCTTTTACTTTTCTGTTGTGCAATGGAATGATTTGAGTCCTTCTTGCCTTTGACGATAAACACCTGTATGACCAAGTCTCACCTCAGATACAGGGAGTAAATATTTGGCGTAGTACCCTGCAGAGCCCTGGTGGCACAGTGGTTAAGAGCTCAGGCTGCTAACCAAATGGTTGGCAGTTCAAACCTACCAGCCACTCCTTGGAAACTCTATGGGGCAGTTCTTCTATGTCCTATAGGGTTGCTATAAGTTGGAATTGACTCAATGGCAACAGGTATAGTACTCTGCAATCTGTATTAAAAAAAAAAAAAAAGAAGAAGAAGAAGAAGAAATTTTCAGGTATCTGAACTGCTAACCAAATATCCTTATGAGAACTGTTGCTATCCCTGCTGATGGTGACCCTGTGTGTGACAGAGTAGAACTGCTCTATAGGGTTTTCTTAGCTGTAATCTTTATGGAAACAAATCTATGGACCTTTCTTCCATGGCATCTCTGGGTGCGTTCAAACTGCCAACCTTTAGTCAAGCACAAACTGGGCCACCCAGGTACCTATACCAAGTACCAGAAACCAAGAAAACGAAAATGAGGCTGGTGGTAAAAAAGTATGCGGGGCAGCATGATAACATGTCAGGGTGCTGAGGTTGATAGGAGACTTGCTTTGCCTTTATTTGAGAGCAATGGAAAGCCACTGAAAGGTTTTAAAAGTAGGAAGTGACAGCCTGAAACCAGCTTTTGAAAAGATCCTTCCAGCTGCAACGTGGAGAGTGGATCAGGAGAAGACATCGGGGATGATCTCTTCCTACCTAGGAGGTTACTACAATCCTCCAGGTTAGAGGTGAGCTTCTTTCTCTATCTCATATATCTTAGGAGTGCTGGGCTTGTGATAGACAGGCCCTCACAGAATTGCTTTCATTTCTGTTCTAATCAGTTTTCTTGTCTCCATTTTCTTTCTCTTACTCAGATAAAAGTGATTCTGAATCCAAAATAACTCATAGGAAAGGGTGATGGAAATCAATCAAATGAAGTAAAAAATATCTTCAAAGGCGGGCAAGACAAGGAGCCAAATCCGACTCACTTTAAACTCACAGTTCTTTCAGAGTCCTCACCCCCGTTACAAATCCTTCTGCAGTCTCCAAGAAGGCAAACAGCGATGCCTGATGTTTTCCTTTGTTTGCTTTAAACGCAAGCTCTAAACATTCTTCTCTATATATTCACTCCACCAAACTGAAGTGTTCCCGGGAGCAAAGAGTAACACAGACCTAGGTTCAGACCCTGGTTGTGCTGGGTGAACTTGCAGAAGTTCATAACTGCTCTGAATTTCAGTATTTTTATCTGATAATAAAAAAAGAGGTTATAGAACATGTCCAATGTTTTGCAATAAATCAATGAGACAGTGCATACAGAGGGCTTAGCCCAGTGCAGTACATCCTTGTGGTTAAGAGGCATGCTTGGGAGTCAACTCAATCTTGGCTCAGTTCCCAGCTCTACCATTTATTAGCACTGTGGCCTTAAGCAAGTTCTTTGCTGTCTCAAAGTATCAATCTTTTCTTATTTATAAAACGAACATAAAATAATACCCACTTTATATGGTTTTTATGAGGATTACTTGACAAAACCACAGAAAGTATTTAATAGAGTAACTGGCACGTAGCCCACATTCAATAGCTGATAACTGCTATTATTATCAAAATTATTAACACTCGACAACGTTAATTCTCTTCTTCTTTCCTCCTTCACCAGGAACTTTCTGCCATGTATTTTCTTGTTCCTGTAATTACCAGCAACTTCCCTTCTTTCTCCCTCTCTCTCTCTCTCTCAAAATTTAGACAAGATTAATTGGGGAAATAACTGAAACAATCCAAACACCTAAAAAAATCCGAAAGAAAGACAATGATGGCAAAACATAGAGAAAGAATAATTTGAGAATTTATCATAGTAATTTAATTTTTAATGTAGGACTAGAGTTTTTTAAACCCCTTACCTCATCTATTCTCAGTGGTCACACCCATCAACTTGGTATGAAAACATCCACACATTTCCTCCCATAAATAGCCTGCTGAAGGCCTATCAACTATAGGATGGAAATGATTTCAATTTTTATCGAGTCCATAGTACCTCTGAAGTTACTGTAGATTCATGTGTTATTATTTTCCCTTCTTAAAAAAAAAAAAAAAACTGCTTTCATTTCCCTGTGGTAGTTTGATTTTGAGTCTAAGCCCTGCAGTGAACAAACACGTCTTACAACATTTATTTAGCATGTAGGAATAAACGGGAGTGCCTGGGTGACACCAACAGTTAACACACTCCTCTGTTAACCAAAAGATTGGAGGTTTGAGGCTACACAGAGGTGCTTCGAAAGAAAGGCCTGGCAATCTACTTCCAAAAACATCAGCTATTGAAATCTTATGGAGCATAATTCTACTCTGACACACAAGGGGTTGCAATCAGTCAGAGTTGACTTTATGGCAACTGTTTTAATTTTTGGTAAGAATAAACCATTTCTTTTTTTTTTTTTTTTTACCTTCTCCATCAAATTGGGAATACAAGAGACATTTATCTATAGCAAGTATATTTTTCTTCATTAATAAAAAAAACACCTGTTTTTGACATAAAGTTGCCACAAGGAAACCCCCAGACAACTTTGGGTTACTGTGAGAACTGGTGAAAATAGTGTAAGAAAATGCTCAAAATATTTTAAATGTACAGTCAAGAAACAATAGCTCTCCTTTCTATATGTGAATAGCAATTGTATCATCTAACCTGACTATGAAACCTTGTTAGCTCAGGTTTTGAGATGGCACAGTATTAGTTCTCATTACAAATTTTTATCTTGTGATCCATTCTGATATAACTGACCTCTTGGATAATATTCCACTCCATGGTTTGTTCTTTCTACTTTTATGAATAAGGTTCTAATTTTTTTTTTTCTGTTCTGTTTATATTTATACTATAAGACTTAATAGGTTAAAACACAAAATAATTTACCTATAGTGTTTTTTTCAGGAATGAAACACACATGTTTCATGCAGGAATATTTTCAGATACAGCGAAGTTTCTAACAATTATTTGGAAATAGCTATTCTTTTATTCCTCTTAAATATTGTCAATCATATTTGGCGTTGACCAATTAGGTGTCACCAAGTAAGGAAGCCAAGAAAAGGCATTTAACACGTGCAATATATAAATGATGTGATTTCATGATTAAGTACAATGCTAAATTTTTGTAGCCCTGTCTGTGCAGTTAAAATTCCTTTTACTTTTGATGGTGCACGTGAAATAAAATCTCATAAACTCAGACCCTATTCATTCAGAATTTGTAATAAAAGAGACTTGAGATTGTCTTCATGATTACATGTGAAGAAATCTTTGGACGACCAAAGAATTTCAGGGAGGGCTATTCTTTTAAAGAATATTTGAGAAACCTAGTTATTTCTTTCACTATAGTACCATCGACTTGTATAGTGATGTTTAATAATACTAGCTGTTGTCACTGTGATGGGAAGTGTTCTGTGTATTTTATTTATGTAATCATCTTTGACTTTATGAGGCATGGATAATTAATTTCAGTTTACAAAGTGAGAAACTGAGGACTCATCCAAGGTCATTCTGCAACAAAGTGATAGAGACAGGAAGAAGTCTTATTCTAGCTAGCTCCCAAGCACACTATTTTCAACTACACCACTCTGCCTTCCGTTTCAGAACATGATTGCTAAACTAATTAAATACAGAATTTCAAGCAGTATGTCTCTGCTTGACATTGTTAGACATTTAAAAATAGTCTATACATTTGATTAGTTTTTATTCCTTCCTTGCCTCTCTTAATAAATTCCAAAGAAGGCGAGGTTACTTTTCTCCTAAGTAGGAGAGACAGAGTTTAAAGCAAACCAGGCACATGGCTGGGGAATATTCCCTTTTTACTTCATTCTGCATAATTGTGCCTGAAATCAACAGGGCCTCATGCAAGAAGAGAAATAGAGGTATTCAGATAAGGGCACAAGCATGTCAGAATTCAACTCAATTTCCCATCTGCATAAAATTACCTGTAAATGAAGTTAAAAATAAATTCACGATGTTAAAAAAAAAAAAAAAAGAATGGTTGGAGCTGACATAGGATGCTTTAGCCACACTTTAATTACCCCTCAGTTCTGTATGAAGCAGATCTTATTTCTAACTCATGGGGGGATTTGTCAAAAGGTGCCCAGCCGATGATTTGCACTATTTCTTGAAAGCCCTCACTGCACAGAGCATTGTTCAGAGCAGGGCATTGTCCCTTAAAACTAGGCCAGAATGAAAGGCTGGCCACTTTCTGCACATCGCTGATCAGCATGGAACCTGGCTGGACAATGGTCATTTCCTGACCCCTGATCATGCCAGTGCCGGCGCTGGCTCTACTTCCTTTGATGAGCAAGATAAAAGATCCAATTTTAATAAATCAATGTATCATGTCTGAAAGCTTTGGGATGATATACCTCCCATACAAAAGCACACATTCTAAGAGTTAAATTCTGAATTTATTTCTTCTGTTGTTAACGTATTCATGAAACAAAACAACAATAAAAAAACAGAAAATATTGTCATTGAGTCGATTCTGACTTATAGTGACCCTGTAGGACAGAGTAGAACTCCCTCACAGAGCTTTCAAGGCTATAAATCTTTACAGAAGCAGACTGTTGCATCTTTCTCCTGCAGTGTGGCTGGTGGGTTCAAACCACTGACCTTAGAGTCAGCAGCGGAGTGCTAAACCACTGCATCATGAAGGCTTCTTAACATACTCATGGACACCCACAATCGTTTGAGAGAAAATGTTGTTGTTGTTAGGTGCTGTTGATTCAGTTCAGACTCACAGCAACCCTGTGCACAACAGAATGAAACCCTGCATGGTCCTGAGCCATCCTCACAATCATTGTTACGCTTGAGCCCATTGTTGCAGCCACTGTGTCAGTCCACCTCGTTGAGAGTCTTCTTTTTCACTGACCCTCTGCTTTACCAAGCATGATGTCCTTCTCCAGGGACTAATCCTTCCTGGTAACATGTCCAAAGTATGTGAGATGAAGTCTCACCATCCTTGCTTCTAAGAACCATTCTGGTTGTACTTCTTCCAAGACAGATCTGTTTGTTCTTTTGGCAGTCCACGGTATAGGTATAATCAATATTCTTTGACAACACCACAAAACACCACAATTCAAAGAAGTTAATTCTTCTTCTGTCTTCCTTATTCATTGTGCGGTTTTCACGGGTATATGAGGCAATTGAAAACATCATGGCTTGGGTCTGCTGCACCTTAGTTTTCAAGGTGATATCTTTGCTTTTCAGCACTTTAAAGAGGTCCTTTGCAGCATATTTGCCCAATGCAATGTATCGGTTGATTTCTTGATTGCCGCTTCCATTGTTGTAAATTGTGGATCCAAGTAAAATGAAATCCTTGACAACTTCAACCTTTTCTCCGTTTATCATGATGTTGCTTATTGGTCCAGTTGTGAGGAGTTTTGTTTTCTTTATGCTGAGGTGTAATTCATACTGCAGGCTGTGGTCTTTGATCTTCATCAGTAAGTGCTTCAAGTCCTCTTCACTTTCAGGAAGCAAAGTTGTGTCATCTGCGTAACACAGGTTGGTGAAAGAATACAACCCTGACACACACTTTTCCTAACTTTAAACCACGTCGTATTCCCTTGTTCTGTTCATACAACTGCCTCTTGATCTATGTACACGTTCCTCATGAGCACAATCATGTATTCTGGAATTCTCATTCTTCATAATGTTATCCACAATTTGTTATGATCCACACAGTGGAATGCCTTTTCATAGTCAATAAAACACAGGTAAACATCTTTCTATTTTTGTATTTTTGAGAGAAAATACGATATGCTAATATATATGTAAAATAATTGAAATGCAGTGTAATGCATTACGTTGTTGTTAGTTGTCTTCGAGTCAATTCTGACCCTGGAGACTCCATGTATGCAGAGTAGAAGTGCTCCATAGAGTTTTCAAGGAATGTCTTCCAAGGTGCCTCTGGTGGATTTGAACTGCCGAACTTTAGGTTAGTATTGAGCACTTAACAATTTGCGCCACCCAAGGACTTCACAGTATACTATAATCTCATTTCATGTCATATATTTCAACATCAAAGAGAATGAGACAACAAGAGACATCAAATCGATGACTTTTCCAGTGGGCTCTTTGACAGTGTCTATTCTGGAAGGTATTGATCTGACAAAAGACTGTCATCAGGAAAGGGAGATGATGTCAAATTGGTAACGTTTGGAGAAACAAAGACTATACAAGAGGACAATGGAAATTTTACGAAGTTATGTTACACATTCGGGAGGGCAGAGGGGGTAAGGTCTTCTCCAAACTTCCCTGCAACTGGATACTTCAAGGATAACTACCACTTCTAGAAGGCTCACTCTAAGTTCGCTGACAGAGGACTATGGAGGTCTACCCATCTTTATACATAAGTTCTACCAATAAGGGAACCCATCTTTATACATAAGTTCTACCAATAAGGGAAGCCTGATAAAGTAGAAATTCCTGGGAATATGAAGTCAGACTGCTCTGAGGTTAAATCTCGTATAAGGCATTTACTAGCACATGACCTCTGGGAACTAAATTCACTGAAACGTAATGTACTTTACCTTTACACACGACATAATGTTTCCTACTTGGAGTGACTATTGCTAGGATGAGGTGTGATGTGTGTAATGCACCTGAGACATGAAGCGATCAGGAAATGGTGGCTCTCCTCTTCAACTCTCCTTCTACCCTTCTTCTAATTAATAATAGTATTATAATTATATTCTAGTATTATGGAGCCCTGGTGGCACAGTGGTTAAAGAACTTGGCCACTAACCAGCAGTTCAAATCCAGCAGCTGCTCCTTGGAAACACTACGGGGTAGTTCTACTCTGTCTCATAGGGTCATTATGAGTCAGAATTGACTCTACGGCAATGGGTTTTTTGGTTTTGGCTTATTATTGGTTGGTTTTCTTGCTAATTAATTGTAAATGGACAAAACACACTCACTCTAGGTATTGGGGTTATTGGTATTCTTGCAATAAATTTGGCCGTAAGCATAGTGTACTGTTTTAAAAAAAAATTCCAGCCAAATCTATTGTTTCTATAAAGACACATATGCGTAAGTGAGAGAGCTCATGAGACAACAAGCACTAATAAAGCCTGGGACCATCTGTGAAGAAGAAGTTATTTTTTTCTCCTATTTTGAGAATAATGAAATTTTAGGTTTCACTCTGAGAGCTGATGAGTCAATGTCCAAAACAATCATGCTCACTTGATAAAAAGCAACCCCAAAAGTAAAAATTGTCAAAATATCTGCATAGCTTGCACTTCTCAGATATAATTTAATTTAGAAAAAAGGGATCCATGAAACATGAAGCATTGGAACAGAATAGTGAATTGATGAGTCGTTTAATAATTCTTAATGGAGAGTAAACGATAAGGAAGATTCATTTTTGAGGCTGCATTTATAATAATCAGCTTTCTTTTGAGTGTTATGATTCTATAGACAATTGCTATTCTGTTTATTCATTCATGCATTCATTTCTTTAATTCAAGTATCGAGTATATTCTATGTGATAAACACTAAGCTAGGTACATGGACAATTAACTACGCATATATGATCACTGCCCTCATACAATAGACAGTGTAGTAGTAAGGAAATAAAATATCAAATAACAAATTAATTAATTAACATAAATAGTACATACAAGGTCATTAATTTCACATTGT
Organism: Dugong dugon; assembly: GCA_030035585.1. NCBI lineage: Eukaryota > Metazoa > Chordata > Mammalia > Sirenia > Dugongidae > Dugong > Dugong dugon. The sequence goes on from CM057467.1 coordinate 112,596,922, forward strand.
GGTACACATTTGAAGGAAATACATAAAGAAAGTAGAGCGTGCATTTGGCAAAGTCATTTAAATTAGAGTAGACAGGAAAGGGAGATGAATTTGTAGTGATTCTGACGGAGGCAGAAGACCAAGCCACACAAGGTGGATGTTACAATTCCAGTCACATGGAACAACTTGAGTAAAGATTAAAAAAGAGAGAGAGAACAGAGTTTGGCAAGTTAGAAAACACTAGAGACCAGACATCTGGCTGGAGTTAATAAGCAAGGCAGGGGATGCTATGGAATAAATTTGGAGAGGTGGACAGCACCCTCAGATCATTTTGACTGTCTTCTGAAAAACGATTGGTGGAACGAGCACTGTGGATACAGGGAGGCCAGTGAGGTGGCTGCTGAAGTTGTCCTAGTGTGAGATGATGGTGATGTGAATTAGGGTAGTGAGGTGGAGACATATTTTGGTGGCAGAACAAAGAAGACTTGGTTATTCTGGAAAAGAGAAATCAAAGATGTTGCCTTTGTTCATACATCAAACAACATGAAGGATAGGATTGCATTTCCCGGTTGAAGACTAGACTAGAAGTGTTAGAATGAACCAAGTGTTCTATTTGCACAACTCCAGTTTGAATGGAACATATTACCACCCAAATAGGCTTCCCTATATAGTACAATCCACCACCCATCTGTCAGGTGGTTGTAGTTTAGTGGCTTGTATGCTACCATGATGCTGGAAGCTATCCCACTGGTATTTCAAATACCAGCAGGGTCACTCATGATAGACAGGTTTCAGCAGAGCTTCCAGATTAAGACAAACTAGAAAGAAAGGCCTAGCGATCTACTTCCAAAAATTACCCAATTAAAACCCCATGGATCACAACAGAATATTGTCTGATACAATGCTGAAAGATGAGCCCGCTAGACTGGAAGGCACTCAAAATACACAGCGGCCGCAACAATGGACTCGAGCAGAGCAACAACTGTGAAAATGGCACAGCACCAGGCAATGTGTTGTTCCGTTACACATGGGGTCACCGTGAATCTGAGCCAATTCAACAACAACTAACAGCAACAATACAGTGCATCGCTTTTGAAGGGACTGGGGCTATAACCAACCGCATTGCTTTGCAATGTTCCTTTTGGATAAATGCTGCACACTCAGGAAATAGTTTGGTATTTTAAAATATTTGGGTTCCTTGAGGACTAGTCTATCTGATTGTCCAGAAAGTTAACAAAGCTCCTGATTTGATTTCTGAAGAACTTTATCAACAGAGTTAACTAGACATAGACAAATATACTTACCTAGAATTGATAGAGGAGCCGTGGTGGCATAGTGGTAGAAATGACAGAAGGGTTGCGAGAAAGCTAGAATTCACCATTAATAACAGACAGACAACATAGGATGCAGCTGCAGAATGTTGGGGAAAAAATTGTTGGACAGAAAATCCAAATATCTAGTACGAAATCTAAGCTCTTTCACGTTTAAGACCTATACTCCCTCAATCTTTGTTTTATTACCTCTAAAACAGACATAAATTCTTATTTCACTGGGTTGTTTTTAAATCATGATGTACAAGTAAATGAGATCATGATGTCATGATGTGCAAGTGCGTAAAAATGCTAAAGAACTAGAGACATGCCTAAGATAAGTCACCGGTGCAACGCTGTAGGTTGTATCAAACTGTGGCGCTCAAGAGATAAAGCCTACTGCTTCGTTAACTTACTGTGTCATTTTGCCAGCTAGAGCTTAATTCACTCATTTGTGGCTTCAAAGGAGATATTGCAAACCACATACATTTTTTTTCATTCTGAACTATGTTTATGCCAAAGTTCTGATAAATTAAATATTGCATGCTATCAGGCACTTTATATTTTACTGAACTCTTGCTAGTTCTGTGATTTATTGAAATGTGTAAGGTTCTGAAAAGAACCATTTGAAATATTTCCACCGACTGCTAAATTCATAGGAATGATTTCCGGGGCATGGCAAAGAAAGTGATGGAATGTGCTCACAGGCGGCATTTCTGTATCAGGTATACTTTCAGCATCTGTGTGTGAATTTGTGGTAATATCATCATAGCGGGGTACGCAGACAGTAATCATTACCATCAGTAACAGAAACAAAACAAACAGCACCTGCTAGCACCCAGGGATCCTGGTATATATACATGGCCTTTGCCATCGAAGAGCTGAACAGTCATTATGCTCAAGAATCCTGAATTTGAATGCAGAAAATCTGCATAATTCCAGAGGTGACAAATATGAAAACACACGCTTCACAGTGAAAACAAATTGCTTATTGTTTATTCAAAAATTAACTAAGACTGTTTTCATTTCAATTAAGCAAAGCCTACAGAAATATCCAGTTAGTCTAATCAAGCAAGACATTGGCAAAGCTGAACATCATCTGGGATCTTCTGCAGTGCCACAGACTGTCTTGGTTTACAGGCGCAAATATTGAATTGCATGCTGGAATTATGTTTTCCAAATGGTGATGCCCTTTTATTCAGGCATGCAGACATCAAATGGTGTCTACAAGTAAACCCTCCTTTCTCATGGACACTATTAAAAAAGATAGAGGGGAAAGGAGTAAGAAAGGAAGGATGGTCCAAGGAACTTTTTTTTTTTTTTTCGGGAAAACGTTCTCTCTAAGACAGAAACAGGTAATAGGCGCTGGTTTTTGCAGAACTTCTTAAGTTCTGTATCAGCTGAGAAAGATTTAAACCGTGGTTTCGAGTCCGATGTCTTCCCTTAATCCACTCACCTATTATTGCCTTTCAATTCCTAAAATTATTTGTATTTCCTAGAGAAAAAATTCTCTAAACATTGATATTTCTCTTACAGTAATCAATAATACTTAAAAGAGTTAGAGTGCAATTGTATGTTTTACTATCTGAATACTCTCTGATGTGATGGCCTGGAATATCTTTGACATTTATGGTTTTAGATAAAATAACACGAATTGATCATACTCCATCCATATCAATTTGCTAAGTTGAAGTCCAAGACATCTCAAATGAGAAGAAACAACATTTAAAGGAAACATCAATTCCACATGTTATCCAGTTGCCACGGAGCTGATTCCAACTCATGAGGACTTCATGTGTGTCAGAGTAGAACCGTGCTCCACAGGGTTTCCAATGGCTGATTTTCAGAAGTAGATCACCAGGCTTTTCTTCTAGGTGCATCTGAGAGGACTAGAACCTCCACACTTTTGGTTAGCAGCCAAGGGCTTTAGCCTTTTACATCACCAAGGGACGCCCTGCTTATTATATGGATGTACAAATTATTGAGAAGTAGTCTACTTGAACTATTTCCTAAACATAGTTCTGCAGGGTCACTCAGGGCTTGGTTCTGGGGCTCTCTTGTTGCTCTCTACTCTCTTCCTAAATGAATCTATTATCAACAATTTAATATCATACAAAAGCCTTCTAAATTTATACTCTGGCTTCATTTTTCCAGACTCAAATATTCAAATAGCTAATGTCATCTTCACATAAATATTCTACAGATCTCTCAAACTTATCAAGTCTCTACATATCTTTTGAGCTTTTCCCAAAATGTACCCTGCCCCTCCTCTGCCCCAATCAATTCTGTCTCAGTAAATTGCGCCACTGTTCACTCAGTTGCTCAAATCAGAGGCCTGGGAATCATCTTTGCTTTCATTTTTCTCCTCACCTCCATCTAATCCTTTGGCAAATCTTGTTAATTATATTCTCCTCCGCAGTATCTCAAGTTCTACTTCTTCTCTCTACTGCCACCAACATCCCTCTAGTCTGAGTCGTCTAATCTCTTCCATTGACTATTGTGACTATCTGTTAACTCTTTTTTCTACTCCAACCCTTGCGTTTTATTATCGCAATTGCCACAGAAGGTAGTCTTTTCTTAAAACATACATTGAATCTCATCATTCCTTGCTTCAATGGCTCCCCATTGCTTTCATAATAAAATCTAAGCATTTATGGTACTATACTGTGCTGTACTGTCTAGCAGAGTAGTCACTAACCACCTGAAACTTTTTAAGTTAAAATTTAATCTAATTGAAAAAAAATCAGTTCTTCAGTTAGCCTCACCACATTTCAAATGCTCAGTATCCTCATGTTGCTAGTGGTCACCATCAGTGCAGAAAGTTCGGTGGTATAACATAGATTACAGGTTCTGCTCATCTTCTCAGACTTATACACTGCCATTCTCACCTTACTCACCACTTTTTAGCTATATCATTCTTTTGATTTTTGCCTATGCCAGGCTCTTTCTCACTTCAGAGATTTTACATGGGTTTTCTTCTATGCACAGAACATTCTTTCTTCTACGGGGTGTGTGGATAGTTCTCCCTCATCATGTAGATTTCGATATAAAATCTGCTTCCCTAAGGTGGCCTTTCTTGACAATCTTACCCAAAGCAGGGCTTCCTTTTTTGGACTCTAACTTAGCCTCATATTTATTACCTACATTTCTCTCAATTACAACTAGAAAAAAAATTATATATTTGCTTTCCTTGTTTCTGTATGTCTACCTTATGAGAATGGAAGCTCCAGGCAACCAAACTTATCTGGCTAACCACTGTAGGCCCAGAGCCAAGCACACAGTTCCTGACACAGAAGGGGTTCCATAAGTATCTGTGGTTGATATAAAAGGAGGGCAAAATTTCAGCCATTCACAGTAGATTCACTTCACCTTACTAAATGTTCACATGATTACACGATTTTTTTCAGTTAAATCATATATTTTATGTCCCATGGATGCTTGCACTCAGGAATGTTAAATATATGTTCATAAAATAAGCATTCTCCAATTTAACCTCTATAAAAATACAGCTTTACCAATATCAGTTTTGCTTATAACTTTTTTTTATGAATCTTTAAAAATCTTTAAATAAGGAGATGATGCCACAGACTCTCTCACTTGTTCTCAATAATTCTTATTATGGTGATAATTATGCCATAGACAGGTTATAAAAAATATTAAGTATAATGCTACTCACCTATACTTGGGTTCAATGAGGGGACGTATACTTCACTCCCCAGATGAAAAGAGTGTTAACATTACACATGGTTCTCCCCTTTCCAGAATTTCACTCTTCCTTTTGGGAAGAGGACTGGTTTATCTGATTGATAAAACAGTGAGAATCTGACATCCATCAGTTGATTGGTTAGAGGCAACAATTAAAAGCCATATACACATATATTTTCATTCTGTCCACGCATTCATAGCCCCTCACTCTGGAGGAATGAAAGTTTCTGATATTCATATTTTCCCTTCTGGTGAGTCTGGACTTAGGGGGAAGAAGTAAGAAGCCTCATTTTCTACTGCATTCAAAACAATAGTCTCCAATCTAACAACAATAAAGCTAATATTTTGATTCCTATCTGATGATTCTGTCTGCTTCTTGCTTGGTTCAGAATCCAGATGGGAAAGGGATGTGATTAATTATCACCCTCAAAATCCCCAACAAATAACACTCAGGTAAGGTTTTTTCCTATACTTACCTAATTAACCAGTCACACTGCTACAGACACTAAGTTTCCTGCATTTGGAAAAAAAATGTGTGTAGATTAGGGATACTTGGCAGATTAATAGGACTTGCTGATGGTTTGGATATGAGGGGAGGAAAGTGGGAAGAGCTGTCACCTCTGTCTTGCTGTTGTTGTTAGGTGCTGTCAAGTCAGTTCCAACTCATAGAGACCCTATGCACAATGGAACGAAACACATCCAAGTCCTGTGCCATCCTCACAATTGTTGCTCTACTTGAGCCCATTGTTGTAGCCACTGTGTCAATCCATCTCCTTGAGGGTCTTCCTCTTTCTTGCTGACCCTCTACTTTACTAAGCACGATGTCCTTCTCCTGGGACTGATCCCTCCTGATAACATGTCCAAAGTATGTGAGACATAGTCTCGCCATCTTTGCTTCTAAGGAGGATTCTGGTCATACTTCTTCTAAAAGTGGATGGATGGTGATGCCATATTCTGTGAATTCAGATACTGAGTACCATAAGAGAACAAAGTTTGCTGGAAGGACGATTATGAATTTGTTTTTGGAAAGACTAATTACGAAGTGTCATTGAACCATCCAAATGGATGATGAGTACCCAAAACCCACTGCTGTCTAGCTGATTCTGACTCAGTGCAACATTATAGGACAGAGTAGAACTGCCCCATAGGGTCTCCAAGGCTGTAGTCTTTCAGGAAGCTGACTGCCACATCTTTCTCCCGAAGAATGGCTGGTGGGTTCGAACTGCTGACCCTTCAGTTAGCAGCCGAGCACTTTAACCACTGCACCACCGGGGCTCAGATGATGAGTAGATAATTAAATATAGAGATACAGAGTTCCAAGAGAATTTTGGACTAGAAATATAAATTTGTGCATTGTCTATCTATGGGTATGAGTAAAACTGAAATTGCATTAAAAACGTAGAGGGCTTAAGACTGAGCCTTGAGGAATTTTGCAGGGTAGTATGGGATGAGCAAATAAGTAAAACAGAAAAGGACTGATTGCACAGGAAGAATAAACTGGGAGAGATGGATCACAGAAGGAAAATTGAAAAAGAAAAAAAATTCAATAAAAAGGTAATGACCAACAGCGTCGATCACTGAGATGAGCAGTGAGAGGAAAATTGAAATTGTCCATCCACTCAGCTGAATACGTATTTGTTGAATGAATGAATGAGTGAAGGAAAGTTTTTCTGTACTGTTAACCGTGTGAAACAAAACCATTGGTTTGGGAATACTGAATTGAACTGGTTGAAAATAAAACAACACAGCACAACGTATCTCTTTCCTTTCATTCTTTCAGAGGGGAGGATGGGTCTGATCGAATCTCTTTATAATTTGGCTTCCTAGTAATTCTATATTGATCATCTTCCAAAACTTCCCTAAAGAAAAAGGTTCAAGCTTGACATTGCAGAACCCGACGATTTAGTTGTCTGCTTGCAATTCTACTCTAGTTGCCTAAAACAAAGCTAGTTAGAACATACTGCAACTTTTCACTTAAACCAAAAACCCTTGAATTGCAAGTTTTGACTTATTGGTTTTTAGGAGAACAATTTAAGAAGCTGGAACTTTGGATGAACATTTTAGACTAGGCATATTAAAAAGCAAATGCCAAGAATTAGAATCATTCTTAAAAACACTTCCTAAGGTGAAAGCATTCAGACTTTACAAGAATTCTAAAATTCTGATCTCAGTAAAATATAATTAGTTTTAAATCCTATTATTCAGGGTGCTTAATCATTCATAATTACTGTCCTGAATTTTTACCTCTGGTAAGAAATCTTAAAATGTAAAAAATAAATAATATTTGGTAGGATGGCAGAATATGTGAGGCCACAGTTTTAGAATCAGAAAGATGTGCTTTTGAATCTTAATGATCTCATTTTACATATTGCATACATCCTAACCCCAAGTTGTCTCATCAGAAAAATGCAGATGAATCTCGTAGGGCTAAGAGGACTTAATGACGATCCTGTATGTATTTAGCACAGGGCCTGGTCTGCAAAAAGCGCTCAGTAAATGTAGCCATTATTATTGTTATCAACTAAGAATAAATGCCAACAATGCCAAATCTCATATCATGGATTTCTCCATTCATTCAAAAACTGTTTATCAAGGACATATAAATCATCAGGAACTGTGGAAGGTGCTGTGAAAGAGGCAGTGATGAATGATATAAGGTTCCATTTCTGAAGATGAATATAATATAAAAAGATAGTTAAGATGCATACACAAAAAGTAACTATTATACACGGTTAAAAAAAAAAAAAGCACACACACAACAAACCTATTGCTGACAATTCAATTCTGATTCACGGAAGCCCCATGTATTACAGAGTAGAACTGCTCCATAGGGTTTTCTTTGTAATCTTTATGGAAGTAGATCACCAGGCCTTTCTTTCCTGGTACTTCTGGGTGGGTTCAAACCTACAACCTTTAGGTTAGAAGGTGAGTGCAAACCGTTTATGCCACCTAAGGACCTTATTATGCAAGGTACCTTGTTGCCATGGAGTCGATTCTGACTCATATAGGACAGAGTAGAACGCTCCATGGAGTTTCCAAGGAGCACCTGGTGGATTCGAACTGCAGACCTTTTGGTTAGCAGCCATAGCACTTAACCACTATGCCACCAAGATTTCCCATTAGGAAGTGGTGAATGCCAAGAGAAAGGTAAAGAAAAAGGGTGAGGGGAATCCAGAGAAGTGAGAGACTCCTGACATCTGAAAGCTTGGGGAAAGTTTCATTGCAAGGGGGAAAAGTAGTCAAGTTATAAGTGCAAGCTGAGGTGTTACACAGGGCTCCATTTGACTACTTGATCTTACCACTTGTCAGTAGTATGACCCTGGGAAAGTTGCTGGAACTCTCAGTAACTCCGTGTCTTCATCCAAAAATGGGTTTTCTAATAGTATCTAGTGGATAAATAAAGTAGCACCTTTAACGATTTTATAACAGTCCCCAGCACATCATCCATAGCCTTGTTATTGATTCTGACTCATAGAAACTCTATAGGAGAGAGTAGAACTTCCCCATAGGGTTTCCAAGGCTGTAATCTTCATGGAAGCAGACTGTCAAATCTTTCTCCCATGGAATGGCTGGTAGGTTCAAACCACTGACCTTTTGGTTAGCAGCCAAGAGCTTAATTACTGAGCCACCGGTTGCCAGTTGTTGTTAGGCGCATTGAGTTTGTACCAACTCATAGTGACTCTACATACAACAAAATGAAATGTCACCCAGTCTTGTGCCATCCTCACAACCATTGCTATGTTTGAGCCCATTGTGGCAGCCACTGTGTCAATCCATCTCATTAAAGGTCTTGCTCTTTTTCATTGACTCTCTCCTTTACCAAGCATGATGTCCTTCTCCAGGGACTGGTTCCTCTTGATAACGTCCAAAATATGTGAGACGAAGTCTTGCCATCCTTGCTTCTAAGGAGCATTCAGGCTGTACTTCTTCCGAGACAGGTTTGTTTTTCCTTCTGGCAGTTCATGGTATATTCAATATTCTTTGCCAACACCATTATCTGAATGCAACCATTCTTCTTCAGTCTTCCTTATTCGATGTCATTTTTTGTATATAGTAATTAATAAATAAATGTCCAGTGGGCATATTTAGTATGCATATCCAGTCCACCTGGATGGATAACTACTTGTTCTTCTTTTTTGTGCTGCATGCCTTTTCTCTTCAGATGGGTCCTTCTTGGCAATGTTAATACAGAATGATCCTGCCTATTCCACTTTCTCCACTCTGGCTGACCAATTAGAGTTGAGATCCTGGAGATTTGGAATTGTGACTGAGGACAGTTGAGTCCAGCTCTAAGTGTGAAAGGACCCGTGTCACATAAACGTGGGAGCTGTGGTCAGCATATGCTGTCAGTTGAACCAAGTTGCAGAGAAAAGGAACATAGAAAAACAGAATGAAACAAATATTAAGGGAGCAGCAGAGATGGGAAAGAGAAAATCTCAACAATTATTTAGATCTCGGTTTCAGATCTTTCTTCAGGTCAACCTCACTCCTTCAATTTTGTAATTTCCTTTTTTTTGTCTAAAGCAATAAGAACTTATGTTGCTTACAACCAGAAAGCCAATGAGATCAACATGGTCTTTGAACTCTGTCTGGGAGGATAGGTAATATTGAGATGAAGCAATGAGAGAGAAGAACATTTTGGCAGCTGAATCGTCTTAATCAAATGAATTCATTATATAATATTTGCTTCAGTTTGGCTTGAGAAAAGACTAGAAGAATGAAAATAGTGAGTATAAAAATATTATAAAGGTGGTTAGATTATGAAGTGTCTAGAATACCATGGGTAAACATTTGATTTGATGGAAAAGGATTTTGTGCTTTTATAACGATGATGATAGTTGATGAAGAAGAAGAACATTTATAGTACAACGATTACAGGCCAAGTATTATCCTTACCTAATGATTTCCAAGTATTAATCATTAACTTAAATCAGATGCAAATCAAAATTCAGCCACATATTAGATAGATGAATTAAGAAAGTAACTCAGCTGAGTCTCAGTTTCCTCACCTGTCAAATGGGAATAATAATGTCCACCACCCCCAAATGGTTGAGATCATGAAGCAGAGTGACTCTGCCTGGCATAATAGTGTATCTAATAAGAATTTTTATTACTGTTTTTATTGCTATTGTTGACGTCATTATTATAATTACCAGCATTATCACTACTTCACTATGCATGTTTTCCTCCAGTTTATTAAGCTTATGGCTTATAATTGTAAGTACTTGAAAATGATACAATAATATTCTTTAAAACATTCCATGTTAGGTTTCTTTGTTTGTATGTTGGTATTTTAAAATTATTTAAGGAAGAACATAGAGGTAAAGAGCATGAACTCCAGAGCCAAATTGCAGAGTTAGAACTCTGGCGCCTCTGCTTCCTAGCTCTGTGGCCTTGTCTAGGCCATTTAGCTCTCCAAGTACTTAACTCCTTGGATATTACGAGGATAAAATGTAATATGCACAGACGTATATAGCCCAGTGCCTGGCACATAGTAAGCTCTTGATAAATGTTAGCTACTATTGGCGTTCTCCTCAGTTTTCAGGTAAATTGTAAGTTTACTATTCAAAATTCAGGAAGTTGGAGAGGATAGCATTGGTAAGTTATGAAGGAAGATGGTGTTTAGCTACAGTTAAATATCACCACAGAAGCCTTAGCAGGAGTAAAAACAAAATGGAGGCAGCCTTCTCACAGGGCAAACATTGCTTTCTCTAATGTGAGTGTGCCTTGTGCTTTCAGAGCCTAAGCATACATTCCATGGAAATTATTATTTCAGTAAAAGAGTGCAGTCTTCTTACAAAGTAATCAAAAGGACAAAAAGAAAAAAGTATCCTAGGAAGTTAGGTATTAGGTTTGTGGTGGCAGTGTGTCTTAATTTGCCTAGATGGGAAGTTACAGTCATCTGCTTTGGAGAACTGATTTCCAAAGAATTGATTTTTTTTTATCGAAATCAAAAAATTAAAAAGAAAGAAAGAACAGGCTTGGAAAATAGGTTCTTCTAGGACAAACAAGGAATTCAAAATGAATCTTAATAAAAGTAGATTAAGTCTGTAATTATTATTTGGAGATACATTAATTAGAAAACATAAATACAAAAAACTGTAGTGCAGTAGGCCGAAGAGACTAACTACAGTGGCTACATTGATCCACTGACCTGAATTGTATTGTTTGTGAAAGGTGTCCTTAATTCATGTCCATTTTACAAAGCTTGTCTCCAACAAGGCTATGCAAAATAAAGATGTTATAGAGACTATTTGCTTTAAAATATCACAACATCAAACAGAAGAAAAGTGTGATTGGACAATGTTGGATTTTTTTTTTTTTTCCTGCTCTTAAGAAGGTCTACTCTCCTGAATGTGGCATTGTACCAAAGATAGCATGAAAGTTCAACAAAGTGATGATAATAATAGCATTCATCTGCATCACCCAGGGACATAATTAACCCAGTGCAAAGTAATATTTAAATAGTGATAATATCAGCATGATGACTTGTCCATAGGATGCCAACATAATTATCTAAAAAGCATATTTTTTTTTTTTAATGAATTATGTGTTGTTGAATGACCTGGTTGAGATTTGTACTGGACTGACTTTGGATAGAAACTAGGCTGAATTAATTTATTGTTATATTTCATATTTGTAGAACATCTGTTCATTTGACCAGACATGAGAGAAGAAGGTTAAACATAAGTCTACAGAGTATAAATAATAGGGTGAAATATGGCTTTGGGAGTTCAACTTCCCAACAGCTGTCTCACAATGTGGAGCACAAGGAAGTCATAGCTTCTAACCTATCATATTATCATTATTTTGCATAACTTTTCATCTGATCAAGTAACTACTCTGACATCAACCCTGTAGTTGCTTCACTTTTCACTTAGAGGAAAAACTAAAACCCTTATAATGTCCCATAAGACCCAGCATGATCAGGTTTCCACTATTATCAGTCTAATCCGATGGTTCTCAGTGAAGTCCCCACTAGCATCAACTGGAAACTCATTAGAATTACATTTCTCTTGCCCTTTTCCCAGACCTCACAAATCAGAAACTTGGAGCATGGGGCCCAATAGTCTGTTTTAACAAACTCTCCAGGTGATTCTGATGCATTTTCAGATATGATAACCTCTGCTCAAATCCATCTATTAGTTTCCCCCTCACTCACTTAGTTGTGGCATGTTGGTTCCTCGTTTCTAATATACCAGACCTTCTCAACTAAGGAAATTTGTACTTGCTAGTCCCTTTTTTTGGAATGCTTTTCCCTCACATCCCTGAAAGACTTTCTCACTCACCTCCTTCAGATGAGCACAATGCCGTTTTCTCAACAATGGCTCATTGACCACCCCATTTAATATTGCTAATCTTTTCCACCCTCCTCTGGTACTTTTTAATCTGCTTCCCCACTTTAATTTTCTCCATAGCAATTATCATCATTTAGCAGACTATATTTTCTCTTTCTCTCTTTTTTTTTTTTTTTCATTGTCAGTCACTCCTTCCAGAATGTTAACTTCATGAGGGTAGGAATTTTGGTCTGTTTTAGTCACTGCTCTATCCCTAGCAATTAGAACAGCTCTCATGTAGTAGGTGCTTAACAAACACCTGTTTAAAATATGAATAAACTCTGTCAAGTTGAAAGCTATAAATATTGTTCATGAGAGAAGGGAGTGTAAATAGAGTTGAAGAAATCTATTTTTTACTAAGCGAAGAAGGGTCAGAACTTTTAATTCTCAAAATGGGCTTCCTGCTTTGTAGAATGGTTGGGCTATTTCTTTTTTGTTTCTGTCTCTCTGATGAAAGTCTAGAGTTAGTGACAGCCATGTACTCTTCTCTGTGCCATGTAAATGCCATGTCATTCAATCATCCCAGCAACCACACATAGTAGGTCTTATTTTTATTCCTTTTTTAAAGAAACTGAGAAAGGCTGGGTAGTGCTGTCCATAAAGCAGTGAAGCCAGGATTTGAACCACAAAACTCTGACTTCAGATACTACACCTTTACCCCTTCACAATGCAATATCCTGAATTACATAGGGGATGTAGGAAATATTTTTTTGACTGTATGAGAGTCAGGTAAAGTTCCAAAACAAAGCTAACTTGGAGAAGTATTTTCACAGATTGTATAAACTCAAGAATTTCACAATAACTTTCTAATTTCTTCTCCAATGAATGCCATCACAACACATCACCCATGTTATATGATGGGAGATTGGTCTGCATCAGTGTCTGGTTCTCAAAAATGAATCATGCGTGTTAATATTTTAAGGGGACCATGGCTGGAATCTCTCAACCTCTAATACAAAATCTCAAAATTCCAAGTCTTATAGCTCAAGCATCTGGGAAGGAAAAGATAAAAGGAAAACTATTACGTAAAAGACACATGACCATTCCAATCACCTCACCTTCCAAAGTTTGGGCAGAGATTAAAAGGTTGACAAAGTGAAAGTTTTCTAACTGCTGAGTAGTCCCTTACTACTCACATGGGAGCCTGGTAGAAATGCATAATCCCAGGCTTCACTCTAGACCTACCAATTCAGAATCTGCATTTCAACAAGAACCTCAGGTGACTTCAGGCATATTACAGTTTAAGAAGCACTACACTAGCCCACTGGTTCTCAAACATTGGAATCATCTGGGGAATTTAAAATATCTGGATTCCATCCCTAGCTATTCCTATTGAATTGATCTAGGGTGCAGCCCGGATTTTTTTTAATGTTCTCCAAATGACCCTAACTTGCAGTCAAGCCTGAGACTTGATGCCCTAGTTGCTCTGGGTGTATCTATAAATAGCAGCACTCATCAGTTTGGTGTAACTCTTTAGTCCCTCCACAACCAGTTAGTTCCCTGCTCAAGAGAAGTGTAAGCTTTTATCAACCACATTGCAATAGGGTTTTCCACCACCCCGCCCACCAAGGGTCATATGAGAAATATGATGCTGCTCATGTGACACAAATTAACCAGAGCTTTCAGCAGTGAGTCATTTATCAGGGCCTACAGATACTTGCACACACTGCTGTCTTCTTGGTGTTGCCTTGCAGACCAGAGCAAATTACCCTCTCACATGCTTCACCATCTTAACATCTAGCTTGCCCAGTGTTGCTTGGACATGAAAACTTATCTGGTCGATAGTCAGTACTCTGTATTGATCTGTAGCCCTATACTTACATCATTATATCTGGTTCCTTTCATCTGCTAGGATCCTAAAGGGCATAGATTGTCTCATTTACCTGCATATCCTCAGCTATCTTGTTCAATAAAAGTTGCTTAAATGAAGACGTTTGAAATTCTGTCCTTTCTTGAGTTCACGCAAATTTCCATTCCCATTCAAACACTATATTCCAAAGATGTGCTTAATTTGAATAGGTAAAAAAGTACAATGAAGGGAGGAGGGTGGTTGCAAATGCCCAATTCATTGAATGTTTAGTAAGTATATGGGGTATATAACTATGTGCAAAGTGAATTATAGCAGATTTTGGATAACATTGCAGAGAATGGGAATTCCAGAACACTTAATTTTGCTCATGAGGAACCTGTACATAGACCAAGAGGCAGTCATTCAAACAGAACAAGGGGAAACCATATGGTTTAAAATCAGGAAAACTGTACATCAGGGTTTTATCCTTTCACCGTATTTATTCTATCTGTTCGCTGAGCAAATAATACAAGAAGCTGAACTATATGAAGAAGAACGTGGCATCAGGATTAGAGGAAGACTCAGTAACAACCTGTGATATGCAGATGACAAAACCTTGCTTGCTGAAAGTGAAGAGGACTTGAAGCACTTACTAGTGAAGATCAAAGACTGCAGTCTTCAGTGTGGATTACACCTCAAAATAAAGAAAACAAAAAATCCTCACAACTGGACCAATAAGCAACATCATGATAAATGGAGAAAAGATTGAAGTTGTCAAGGATTTCATTTTACTTGGATCCATAATCAGTGCCCATGGAAGCCGCAGTCAAGAAATCAAACAACATATTGCATTGGGCAAATCTGCTGCAAAAGACTTCTTTAAAGTGTTAAAAAGCAAAGATGTCACTTTGAGGACTAAGGTGCGCCTGACTCAAGCCATGGTATTTCCAATCATCTCATATGCATGCGACAGCTGGACAATGAATAAGGAAGACTGAAGAAGAATTGATGCATTTGAGTTATGTTGTTGGTGAAGAATACTGGATATACCATGGACTGCCAGAAGAATGAACAAATCTGTCTTGGAAGAAGTTCAGTCAGAATGCTCCTTAGAAGGAGGATGGTAAGATTTCGTCTCATGTACTTTGGACATGTTATTAGGAGAAACCAGTCCCTGGAGAAGGACATCATGCTTGGTAAATTAGAAGGGCAGCAAAAAAGAGGAAGATCCTCAAGGAGGTGGATTGACACGGTGGCTGCAGCAATGAGCCAAACGTAGCAACGATTGTGAGGATGGCGCATGACCGGGCGGTGTTTCCTTCTGTTGTGCATAGGGTTTCTATGAGTCGGAACAAACTCCAGGACACCTAACAACAACAACAAAGCACCATGCTGGTTATCCTATGCAGAATAGCAAGACAGATTACTTACCCTCTCATTGGTTTATAATCTAGTGGAGAACATGGACTCATACTCAAAAGAAAAAACAAAACGAAAACAATCAATCATATAATAGTGCGGTGATGAAGGCTTATGATAAGGGGACAGATAAAGCACTAAAAGAGTGTCATTGAAAAGTAGATTAATTCACGCTAATGGCTACCAATACTTTCCAAATAATATTCCTGAAAGATAAGAGATAGCAAATGCATGACCTCTTCTGAAAAAAAATAAATTCCTATGCAGTGATAGCATTATGGTATAGAAATAACCTAAAAAAAATAATTTTTTTGGGTCTCATCATGTGGGTTTCGGCCCAAATCAGATATTCCAGCTCGGTGTGCTGTGAGGAAGCACTTTCAAGCTCCTGCAGTTGGAAAGTTTTACTTCCTGACTCTCCCTGCTCACTGAGACTCATTGAGACTTTGCAGTAGATAGAATAGAAAATGCTTTTCAACACCAACTCCACTATTCACTGCTTTGAACCCCTCAGTAAATATAAAGGACAAGAATTGAAAGTCTTTCTTTTCCCTCTTAGCTTTTTCTAAGTACTGAACTGAATAGGTGTCAACTTTCTGCTGTAGCCCTGGCAGTTCTTACTTTCAGAAGAACAGTCAGAAGGAAACGCTTTCAGAAAATTGATCCGCTAAGTTTGAAATGCTTAAAAATAAACTGTCAGGTCTGTCTGTTTCCCCCAACACAACCTGTCAACCTCACCTCTGGCTTCTCATTTTCCAAACCCTAACAGCCAGCCATTCTATTTCAAAAGGTTTTCTGAAGCTTCCTCTTTGTCAGGAGTATTGTAGACCCTCACCAAATATTTTATACATTAGAGGAAAACCTGAATGAGGATAAAAGCCAAGCAGTGCTCCCTGCTGCCCTGACATCTCCACTGAGAGTCTTCCTTCTAAATTCAGTTTGACAATTTTTGTCCTCGCTATTAATATATAGGGTTGCTATGAGGAGGAATTAACTTGATGGCAATGGGTTTGGTTTTGTGGTTTTTATTTGTTTATATATACACATATATATATATATATCTCCATACATATACATATATATATACAGTGCATATCTAGTTTTCCTATTTCTTGTTCACCTGTTGTTATTGTTAGTAGCCGTTGAGGTTGAGTTGATTCCAATTCATGGCAACCCCAAATGTGCAGAGTAAAACTGCTCCATAGGATTTTCAAGGCTGTGTGACCTTTCAGAAGCAGATCACCAGGCCTGTCTTCTGTGGCAACTCTAGGAATGTTCAAACTGCCTACTCTTTCTGCTGGTTGTTGAGTGCTTAAACTTTGCACCACTGAGGGACTCCCTTCATTTGGTGCCCTGGATGGTTAAGCACTCTGCTGCTAATCTAAAAGTTGGTGCTTCAAACCTACCCAGTGGCTCTTCAGGAGAAAGAACTGGAAATCTGCTTCTTTAAAGATTACAGCCAAGAAAATCCTATAGACAGGGGTGGATTAACCAGTGAGCACGGTACACACCAGTTTACAGTAAGCAAAGTATGCATGGGCTTAATTGTGTTTACCTACTCATCTGCACTGCATATTTTCACATGTACACTACAGAAGAGCAAGTAAGCACAATTAAGCCCATGCATATCTTGCTTACTGAGTAATCTGTCCCTGCCTATAGAGCAGTTCTACTGTGTCACATGGGGTCGCTATGAGGTGGAATCAACTCAACAGCCCTCAACAACAACAGCATTGGGTTTCCTGGGAGAAATAGGTTCAAACAGTTTCAAACAGTTGCTGGCCGTTGTTTTGTTTTTTTCCCCTGAGAACATATCTTTTCCAAGGAGTTTCTCTTCTGTGATAGAGTCCGTCCCGTTTCCGTCACGTTGCTTCTGACTCACAGTGACATTATAGGACAGAATAGACCTGCCCCATAGGGCTTCCAAGAAGCAGCTGGTGGATTTGAACCATTGACATTTTAGTTAGCAGTCTGAGACCATAGTCCCCTGTAAATTGGATGTATATACTCAAGTAACTCTACTAGGAGCTGTGCATCAAATCTGACATATTGGCAGTGATTATGCCCAAAAGTCCACATTAACCTGCACAGAGTGGAACATTGTGACTTTTCAACATTGTTCCTGATGTAAATGTCCATATTAAAGTAAAACTTGGAAATCAATAACTTTATTGCAGGTTTCAACTAAGAAACATTTTTCTGAAAGGATCCCTCACTTCTCTAGCAGAAACAAAACAAAAAAAATTGAAAGTGTTAATAATTACTTTTTTAGCAGATAATGTGCCCACATAAATAATGCACCTACACATAAAACGAGCATAGCTCACCTAGGAAAATGAAGCGTGAAGGGGTTGTGCAGTTGGCAAAAAAATGTATAACATGCCTCTTATTTGCGTAAAATATGGTAGTAGTTTTATAGAATGTCAGTAATTTGTAAACTAAGGTTAGCTAGTAGGTTGCTCTTTTTTTTTCATATTTGAGTCCTTCTATAAAAGGTGGTGAAAGAGTCTGTCATGTAACTTTCAGATTGGGAAGGATGAACAAATCCAATTTAGGAAATTCAGACCTTGTATATCATTTTTAATTGAACAAAGGTCTTGACTCTGGGCTGGGTTAGAACTATTTCTTCTCATCATGGTCTCAACGTTCTGTTGGAATATAAGGCTGGTTAGCCTGTATGCAGCACATTCCCCTCCCTCCTTGGCTAACTTCTCTAGGTATCTACGCACTTACTGACCGCATCACTAAATTGCCTATTTCTTAAATGACAGATATGACTCAGTAATCTCTGTATTTTCAACACTGACTCACCTTAATGTTTTGCCCATGGTTGTTGGTTGCACTTGAGCTGGCTCCGACTCATGGTGACCCCATGTTCAACAGGAAAAAGCACTGCTCAGCCCGGCACCATCTTCACAATCAGTGACATGTTTGAATCAATTGTTGTGACCACTGTGTATTTTGAATGCCTTCCAGTCTAGGGAGCTCATCTTCCAGCACTATATCGGACACTATTCTATGTGGTTCATAGGATTTTCACTGGCTAATTTTTGGAGGTAGATTGCCAAGGCTTTCTTTTTAGTCTGTCTTAATCTGGAAGCTCTGCTAAATCCTGTCTACCATGGATGACTCTGCTGGTATTTGAAACGCCAGTAGCATAGCTTCCAGCATCATAGAAACACTCTAGCCACCAACAGTATGACAAACTTACAGACCAGTTATAGTTGACCACAGTAGGTACCTAGTAAATGGTGGTTAAATATGTAAAAGCCAAGAATGCTATGGATAGGAAAGTCAACACTCTGCCTTTTTTTGTTGTTGTTGTTTTTATTATTTCCACCTCTGTATAAACTGAGCTATAAGCTTAAATCTTAGTCTTCTACCTAGGTTTTTTCTTTTTTTTATGGTCATTGGTAATTGATATTCTTTTTTTCTCTTAAACCCAAAGAATCATGATATATTGGCTCCCCATTTATTTCTTCTTTTGTTTTCTTCCTATATTTCTTTGTATGATCACTTTAACACAGACCTGTGCGATGCTAGAGCCAGAAGACAGAAATTCTATTTTTTGTTCTTGCATTAAAAAAAAACTGCATGGTTGCATGCAAAACGTTTACTCTCCACGATTCCCTCCCCTGCAGAAATGAAGGAGTGGGACTATTAATCAGGGAGATCACTGTGGCTTCACATGTGATTTTATGATTAGCTTCTAGAATATGCTGTTCTTCTTAAACTTTTTATTTTTTCATCACTATCTAAAAATTCTGTTAGGTGAAGAGCTTAAAGCTCTGGACCTCCTGCCTATTGGATCTGAAGATATTCCCTCTTAGTATGATTTATATTTTTCGGTTGCAACTGTACCTTACATGGCTTTTTAACTGTGAAGATTCTTTTCTTTTTTTAGTTGTCGTAGTTTAAGCGAAAGTTTACAATTCAAGTCAGCCTCTCATACAAAAATTTATACATACATTGTTATGTGACCCTAACTGCTCTCTGTATACTGTGACATCACCCTCCTCCTTTCCACCCGATTTTGTATGTCCATTCAACCAGCTCCTAACCCTCTCTGCTTTCTCATCTCACCTCCAGACAGAAGCTGCCCATTGAGTCTCATGCATCTACTTGAGCTAAAAAGCACACTCTCCATGCATATCAGTTTATGTCCCACAGTCCAGTCCAATCTTTGAAGAGTTGGCCTTGGGAATTGATTTAGTCCTGGGTTGACAGAGATTCCAGGGGTCATGCTTTGTGGGGTTCCTCCATTCTCAGTCAGACCATTAAGTCTAGTCTTTTTACTAGAATTTGAGTTCTGCATCCCACCCTTCCCCTGCTCCATCAGGGACTCTCTGCTGTGTTCCCTGTCAGGGCAGTCATTGGTGGTAGCACTGCACCATTCAGTTCTTCTGGTCTCAGGCTGATGAAGTCTCTGGTCTATGTGGCCCTTTCTGTCTCTTGGGCTAACACTTTCCTTGTGTCTTTGGTGTTCTTCATTCTCCTTTACTCCAGGAGCTGGGGACCAATTGATGCATCTTAGATGGCCGCTTGCTTTTAAGACCCCAGATGCCACTCACCAAAGTAGAATACAGAACATTTTCTTAATAAACTTTGTTATGCCAGTTGACCTAGATATCCCCTGAAAGCATGGTCCACAGACCCTCGCCCCTGCTACTCTGTCCCTTGAAGTGTTTGATTGTATTCAGGAAACTTCTTAGCTTTGGTTTAGTCCAGCTGTGCTGACTTCCCCTGTAGTGTGTGCTGTCCTTCCCTTCACCTAAGATAATTCTTATCTAGTAAGTAGTAGTGACTAACTCTCACCTTCCCTCCCCACCCCCATAACCATCAAAGAATGTTTTATTCTTAAACCTTTTCTTGAGTTCTTATAATAGTGGTCTTATACAATGTTTGTCCTTCAGTGACTGACTAAATTCACTCAGCATAATGCCCTCCAGATTCCTCCATGTTATAAGGTTTTTCACAGATTCATCATTGTTCTTTATCATTGCATAGTATTCCACTGTGTGAATATACCATAATTTGTTTATCCATTCGTCCACTGATGGGCACCAAGGTTGTTTCCATCTTTTTGCTGTTGTGAACAGTGCTGCAATGAACATGGATGGGCATATATCTATTTGTGTGACAGCTCTTATTTCTCTAGGATATATTCCAAGGAGCAGGATTGCTGGCTCATATGGTACTTCTATTTCTAGCTTTTTAAGGAAGCGCCAAATAGATTTCCAAAGTGGTTGTACCATTTTACATTCCCACCAACAGTGTGTAAGTGTTCCAGTCTCTCCACTACCTCTCCAGCATTTAAGTTTTGTGTTTTTTGGATTAATGCTACCCTTGTTGGGGTGAGAGGTATCTCATTGTAGTTTTGATTTGCATTTCTCTAATGGCTAATGATAGTGAGCATTTCTTCATGTGTCTGTTAGCCACCTGAATGTCTTCTTTGGCAAAAGTGCCTGTTCATATGTGAAGATTCTTTAAAAGCCCAGATTGTGGGTTCTCCATTTATTTTTGACAGAGGTAATAACAACTGGGACCACTTTTCATAATAATTTCTTAACTTGGAAGTTTCCCATCACAGGCTCTGTGTTCACAAGAGAAACACTTTCTCTCTCTCCTTTCCTTTCTCTCACCAAAGCACAGGCTGACAGACAAGCTTCTGGCCAGTGGGTGAATTTATTCTCAACTATGGCCACTAACCAAAAAATGTTGGCAGTTTAAATCCACCAGTCGCTCCTTAGAAACCCCTATGGGGCAGTTCTTCTCTGTCCAATATGGTCGCTATGAGTCGAAGTCAACTCGACGGCAGCGGGTTTGGTTTTCTTAATTCCTTTAAATGCCTCCATGCAGGTGTCTCAAATCCGCCTCCTAAATATATGGGCCCTAGGCCTATTCTCCTGAACCACATGTAACTATTCAAACTCTACCCTCCCCTCTCTGCCATAGTGCAATGCAAGTGACAGCTCATGTTTTCCACTCGCATATTTTATTTTCTGGTTTTTGAGCATATATTTACTTATTTATGAGCTAAGGTATACATTTAAACTGATAGCTATATTTTACACAGCATTTTCTCTTTTTAAAATTTATTCCTTCAATTTTTTTAGCATGTGAGTATCCATGTTGGTGGAAATTGGATTTTTCAATAATTTCTTAAGTGACGTGCTACTTTTTTTTTCCCCCTTTAATATAGGATGTCTGGTATACCATGGTCACCACAATGATCTGAAATTATCATCTTAATCTCATCTGTGACCTCCAGAATGAAATCAAAATTTCTAGGCTGGTCGTGCAAGACTTTCAAAAAAATCTTGCCCCATCCTTCCCTGTCAATGTGACCTTCTCTGCAGAGAACTCTATTTTTCCACTTCTAAGCCTTTGTGGATGCTCTAGTGCATAGCTAAAATTACCTGCAAGTGACCCTTCCTCAGTTCAAATTCTGCCCATCTTTCAGGAACCGGTTCAAGCCTTTGTTTCTTTGAGAAGTTTTTTTAATTACTCACAACCACAGATCTTGCCCTATCATTGTGAACTCATTTTCCACTCTAAACAATACAGCCTATAAAAAGGTTTGCAACCTCTAATTTTATGGGGCTAGGCAGGTGAAATGAAAGAGTGATGTGGTCTATGTATATGGAATAAAAGGTAGAAGCATAATTATAAATGGTTATTGACACCTGGATGCAATGTAAGGCAGATATTTGGGGAAAAAGATGAGTGGGGCAGCGGGGCAAACTGTAAGGAACAAACTCTTCTAAAGGAAAAACTTGGTAGTAATTATCACCTCATCATTGCCATTCGGGAAGATTAACCCAGTATTGTGAGGACTTCCAATTTTTGAGACAATCACTAGTCTGCCTTTTAAAATGTAAAATCTAATAATTCTTAATGTCGACAATTAATTTAAAAACTTAAAGCAAAAATATTGTGAGGTCCAACAATTAGAAGGACAAAGTAGCCAGTTTGTAACCTCTGGCTTATACTGTCTTTTATTTGCATGAAATTCTTCTTATGTGCTTGGTATGCCAAACTGTATACTTGTCAAAACCATAAACTGCTTGAAGGCCACTGCCTTATCTTATAATTTTTCTGTTTGTCTACCCACTAGAGATGGCCATGAACAGAGAGCCTCAGAAAGTATTCACCGAATTGAAATAAATTTTCTCTAGTTTCTAATATTCACAAATCCTGAATAAAGAGGGCATGGTAGAGCATCTCCTAAAAAAGGGAGTTTGATGGCAAAGAATGGACAATTGAGTTCTTAACTTCCTCAAGTAGAAAAAATAATATGAAGTTCTTAAACTAGACCATGTTCTTGTTAGGTAGGTCAAAGTGCTAAGTGCCATAAGCAGGGGAAAAAAGTAGAAGAATGAGTTAGACCTTTTAAGTTTTAAGATGGTTTATGGCCTTGGGTTTTATGACCAAGATGTAACTCCCTTTTAAGTAATTCAGAAAGAAGTACTTTTAGCAGTAATCTTTCTGAAGAGCGTACATTTTGTATTAAAATACGTGACTGGATTCACTATAGAAAGTGGGAAGATCAGTCCCTAGAGTCTTTTTCTTTTTTTCTTATCCTTCTGTATTCCATAGTCATCTATCACTGACAGTCAAAGGGAGTTTGCTCAAGGAAAAAAAAAAAAAATGCTCCCAGCATGTTTATATAGGCAGGTGATAAAAAAAGGAAAGATACTGTGTAGACTACTAGCCTCAAGTTTATCACTCTTTAATTATGCAAACTTTGTCATTCCATTTCTTTCTGGAAGAGATAGTTTTCAAATGTCTAGAATTCCACACTAGGCTATATTGTGTGAAACAATGTCTAAACTATCCTAAAGCTATTAATGTTTGATGTTCTGCTAATCAGAGGATACTCACATTTATCCAGAAGAAAAGGGAGTAGGATTTGAGATCTTTGATAACTGAGTAGTCAGTGTTTTCTACATTAACATAATGGAGAGGAGATCCCAGTTACATGAGACTAAGACTATTGGGATAGAAGAGCACATGTTCAGTTTTAAGAAGCAGAATTCCAAGATGGTTGAAATTAGGAAGCATTCCTTCCTACTCTCAGCCATTCTCTTCTCCCTGTGTAACATTCTTGAAAGTTACTGACCACACACAGGTTCTTCACAAATTCACTGCCCTTGCTTCATTGATTGCAAAGTTCCACAGGTATGAAAACAACAGTTCCTCTCAAAAATATAGACACAGCAAAACATGGGTTATTAATTTTCAAAAAACTAGGCTATAATAAAATACCCTTGATATTAAATGGCTTTGGGGAATCAAATTTCTTAATTGCCATATCGTTCTTGTCGTTAGTTGCCATTGGATTGGCTCTGGCTCATGGTGACCCCATGCGCAACAGAATGAAATGCTGTCCAGTCCTGCGCCATCTTCATGACTGGTTGCAGATTGGACCACTGTGATCCACAGGGTTTTTATCGACTGATTTTTTGGCGGTAGATCACCAGGCTTTTCTTCCTAGTCCATGTTGGTCTGGAAGCTTCACTGAAACCTACTCAGCATTATAGCAACACACAAGCATCCACCAACAAACAGGTGGTGGCTGCTAGGGATGTGAACTCTCTTAGTGCCACAGCATCACCAAATAACCACCACAGAAACAGATCTTAGTTACTTACATTTACTTTTTTTTTTTTTCTTTCCTGTTTGAGTATGGATAAAATAGAATTTCAAGGGGTGTGTGTGTGTGTGTGTGTGTTGTAAATTTATTTTTCAGTCTGTTTAGTGCATCACTTGTCTCCCCTTTTTTTTCTTTTTCCCCGTTACTTCCCTTTCTTTCTACAGAGGGTTAGTGCAAGGTAACTCTAAAATATAACACGCATCCATCAGTTCCTTCTCTCTAACCTCATCTGTTGATCCTTCCTTCCCACACCAGCATACCTCCCATGTTTTTTTCATGCCATTGCATGAACATGCTGTGTTCACTCTTTTTCATGCCATTTTCTCAACTTAGAATGTTATTCCCCTTCCTTCTACCTTTTAATTCCCTCCTAGCCTCAAAGATCCATCTCAGATAGCACCTCCTCTCTGAAGACTCCCATGGTTTCCCAGCAAAGGAAGGCAATATCTCTCCTGTATGTTCACAGCAATCAATGCATATGTCTATGTGCCCTCCTCCTTGCAACTAGACCACCAGTTCTTAAGCAAAGAGCTTGGTATATTATATTCAGTCAATAAATGTCTATTTAAAGATGCTGGGAATGAACAAATGAACAAGTAGATTAAAATAAGAGAAAGTGTTCCTCCATAGTTTTCAAACATTTCTTTGTCATTTTATCAAAAAATTGTGTTTTTACTGAATACCCTACTCTATGTTTTCAATAAGGTAATTTTTCTTTTAAAAAAATTGAGAGTATGGGGAGAAAATCGAAGGAAATTAATAGCTAGTGTTGAAAGTATGGGTTAAGAGAACATAGATTTTGCAGGTGAGGCAAGACATGAATCTTTTAGCCTACTCTTTCAGGAATATGCTAGAACAGGATGACCCCCATTGCTGTAGTACAGCAGCCAGAGACACATATTAAGTATAAACAGGGATTCATGGGAAAAACAATAGTCTGCCTTGGACCTTAACCTCCGAAAGCTATCTCTCATTGCCTGATAATAAAGTGAGAATTTTTTTTTTTCCTATAAATTGCAGTTTAGAATCTACATAGAGAACCTTGATCAAAATAATGTCAAAATATTTCTACTCATCCACGTGCTTGCTGGCTGAGGCTGTGCATTGAGAACTTGGGCAGTCATTAAAAAAATAGAACAACTTGTCTAATTGTTACGTTCATTTGTACAGGCACACTGGAAAATGGTTAACTAGCAATAGAAACCATAATTGTTAATAGGTCTGGCATGTTACACATTTAATACCAAAAAAAAAAAAAAAAGTAGTCATCAAGTCCAACTCACAGCAACCCTATAGGACAGAGTAGAACTGCCCTATAGGGTTTCCAAGGAGCCGCTGGTGGATTCTAACTGCCAAACTTTTGGATAGCAGCCAAACGCTTATGCCACCAGGGCTCCATATACGGTCATGGGGTGGAGTAAAACATTTAATAGCGCTCCTGAAATTGTCAACAGGTCAGAAACTTGACGGCAGATGTATGAGGGAGTAATATGGATGCATTTTATGCATGCATGTTTTTTTTTCTTCTTTCTCTTCTTTCCTCCCTGCCTCCCTCCCTCCCTTCCTTCCTCTAAAAGCATTTATTGAGTATCTTGAAGCATTTTTTTTAGGTAATAACAATAAAAAAAGCATACTTGTAGCATACTCTCCATTTTCACAGAGATTACACAGTGATTAAAAAAAAAAAAACTATGGATGAGATGAGGATGAGGGTCATGATGTTGATGGAATTATCAATAATAATAATGATAATGTCACTGATTCTCTACCAGACATTATCCTGGGTGTTTTACATTTATACCACCTTCTATCTGTAATACTTTGGGAAAGCTACTTAAACTTGCTAAGCCACAATTTTCATACCTGTAAAACAGGGTCACAATAGGACCAATTTCACATGGTTGTGGTGACACTGAGCACATTACCTTAGACATAGTAGACACTCCATAAATGTTAGCTACTATAATTATCAATTATAATTGATCTCCCATTTTGCAGATGAGGAAACATTAGTTAGAGAATTTAACTAATGTGTTCATGGTCGCCCAACCTACAGAAATAAATAGTTACAATGTGTACGGGCTGAAATGGAGAAATAAGCCATAGTGATAAGGCTAAGGAAATGGCAGATTTATAGAACCAATTACCAGAGTCGCAGAAATGAAACCAACTTGCATCCTCTTCAAGTAAATTAATTTGACCCTTACAGATATGTCTGGAGAGGATACTATCAGTCTCATTTTAAATATGGAAAAACAGAGATTTAGACAGAGAGTTGATCAACATCACACAGTTAGTAAGTAGCTGAGCTGCAGTTGTCAGACTTACAAGTCCAAGTTCTTTCTGGCACTCCAGGCAGTCTGAGCCAGAAATGGCAACAGCCTGAATTCACACTGCACCTTGGCAGCACTTGAACCTATTACAGATAAATGACATTAAAATAATGTATTTTGCATAGCCTTCCTTGTATATTAGCTTCCAGCCTCAACACAGTATTCCTAAAGTTGTTTTCTTTTTGCTAAATGTTGCTTTATTACAGTAACAGTTTGTGTGGATATAGATTCTTTCTGAAATGTCTTTTCCCCAGAGGCGTATCAGCGAACAATAACAGCTGCTATATTCCACTGAGAGTATCAGATAACTGATTTATTTTGTTACTGGCACCTTTATGAGCTTCATTTGCTTGGAAAGGGCTGGGGAAAGAAAAGAAAAGAAAACAAAACAAAACAAAAAAAAAAAAAAAACATGCCTTGCGTTTCTTTGTAGAATCAGGGCACCAAAAGGCTAAAGGTACCATAAGTGATTTTGAAGCCAGATTCTACGTGGAGAAACATAATTATTTCAATGAGTCCTATTGCTATGTGAATCCAGAATGGTGGTCAAGGCTTACAAGGCTTACAAGCAGTGAACAGACATGGGGATGTGAACCCTTCGGAGCTGGGAAATTCCCTGGTGTCATCTTCCCACCACCTGGTGTCTGATCCCTCAAGTATCTTTCTTCTGCCTTTGAAGCTACCTATATGTATGCTTCCCACATTAAAAGCTCCGTAGTAGCTTAAAAAATATGGATAAAATATATATTGGCCTCAAATTCCTGTAACTTCAGTATTTTTCCCACTCAGAAGTATACCTGAATAATACATTGAATTTCAACATGATGTGGGACACTGAGTGCTCTCCAGTAAGGGCTGTTTAATGGAACCTTTACAGGTAGGTTGGGTGCTCTCATCTACTCAGATGTGGAGAGAAAACATGATGTGGATCAAAATATGAGTTCCCAGAGGGCAGGTATGACAATACTGTCTTATTTATATCTTTCGCAAAGTCCGGTAGGACATACAGAGCACATATTGGAATTCATTCCTCAAAAAGTTACTAAGCATCTATTATGGGCCAATAATTGTTCTAGCAACTGAAGATACAGCAGTTAAAAAAAGAAAGAAAGAAAAATGTTCCTACTTCCATGGGGTTTTATTCCAGTGGAAAGAGTCAGACAATAAACTATGTAAATCAATGAAACAAGTAGTATGTCAATGGTGGTAAGTGCTATCGATTAAATCGAATCAGGAAAGAGGAAGAGGGGACATATGTGTTTCTAGTAATAGGGGTGAATTTTTGAATGAGATGACCAGGTAGGTCTTCACTAATGAGTATAGACCTGCAGGAAGGTCATATAATTGACCTGAGGGGGTCATATAGCTCTTTGAGGAAAAAGAGATCAGTAAATGCAAAGGTCCTGGGAAGGAACATTCCTGATGCTCAAGAAAGAGCAAGGAAGCCATGACTGGCAGAGAATGAGGTATCAATATTGTTATGGATTGAATAAGTCCCCCTAAAATATGTGTTGAATTCCTGGCCCTTGTACCCGTGGATGTGATCCTGTCTAGAAATACAGTTTTTCTTTTGTTTGGTTCATGAGATCATATCAGTCCAGGACGCATCCTAAAGTTAATGACTTCTGAGTGATAAAAGACCAGAATAGACATACACATAGATACACAGGAGGAAGACAGTTGGCAAGGAATGCCAAGGATTGTCAGAAAACACTAGCAACTAGGAGAGGTTCATTCTCATCAACAGACAGGACGTGGTGCTCAAGACTCAAGTAGGAGAGGAGACAGCATGGATAGCGCACTATCCCTGAAACAACATTCTAGAACTGTCTTTCTGTTCTCACATTAACCATAATACAATTTTGACTGGATTTGAGACAATCAGGAGTGTAAACTGCATGAACTACCTATCCCCCTCCCCTCTGCCATGCACAGATAGAGAGAACAGACACTATAACAATTTGGTCTGGTTATGTGTAGACAGGGACACTCATGCTATCTTATCTGGGTGTATAACTACAGTGCTTAAAACAGGAAGATTTGAACAGAGTTTATGGGTGGATTGATGTTCAAGTATACGTGTAAGAAAAAGCTAACTTCACATTCTGGAAGCACAGACTAATTGTAACTGGAATATAGTTTATCAATGATCAATCGATGGTGTTTAGAGAGAAATAAGAGGCCCGTGTCCCCAATTCTTGGAGAACTGGTAAACTCGTAAATTTCTCCGTATGATAATTTCTACTTGGCAACCAGCAGTATTTGAAACCCTGACGACTTCATGGAGATAGAATCAACTGATGAGTTAAGTATCCAGATTAAAGTGAAAATATGTAGGAGAAGGGGGCTTGGAAGATGAAGCATTTAAATGCTGTTGAACATATTGCATCAAAATTTTAGGCTGTAATTTCATTAGATAATACATAGACACTAACGGTATTGTAGCAAATTATATCAGATTATAAACTCTCGTTATTCTTGAAATATGTATTATATGAAAACGTTAACAGACAAAATTAAACAGACATGCTGTCTATTTGATAATAACAATGAAATGGCCATGTTTTAAACCTAATTATCATCTTTTTCTCGCATCTCCCCAAGACACCCAGCATTTTAATTGAATAATAATAATGACATGCCTATAAAACTAATAGGCTACACATATCAAGGGACCCGATGTGGAAATTATACAGCGAGAGGTCAACAAGCTTATTCACTCTAAATTAGTTAATATGCGTTATTAAATAATATTAATTGGATAATTTAATAACAATACCGAGGCAGACTTTTAATACTTAGCCCTTGATCCCATGTCTGCCTCTCTCCTAAAAGCAATCCTCTTCTGTCCTTTGATTTGGAAGCTTACACAGTTTGCACCTCAAACACATCCCTTCTCAGAACTTTTCCTCTCTGCTGCGGATGCAGAGACCAATTCTGATGTAACTAAAGGTTATTTATGTTTCCATACTTTAGAATCAGGCTCATAAGGATCTTTCCTAAGAAAAGGAAACAAAAAGTCTATGTATTGCAAACACATCTCAACAAAAGACCCTTTAATGGCCTGCCAGCCTCCAGACTAATTGACAGCCTTATTTGCATAAGTGGAGAAGCAGGAAGTACAGAAAGGCAGATGCGTGAATATTAATTGATGTTCATAAACCTGAACAATGCCATTTGCATCCCTCAATCCAGCTTCTCAAACAGTAAGTGTTATTTACAGTATATTATGGGTGACCCAGCAGTGACTCCCAGAATGCCGTTTGAGCAGAGGATGACTGGCATTGCCCTTGTTTATCTGCTCAGTAAGGACCACCGTAGGGTTATTCATTCAGCACAGCTTGCAGCGAAGGAGACCTTTAATTTGGTGGTGAAAAAAAAAAGAAAGACTTGCGGGGAGTCACCTAAGAGGGATATAGCAACAGGCCTAACATGCTCTGGTTGTGGATGAAGTTGGGGAAAATCAGCTACGATAAAATTTTGTCTATAAAGAGACACATTCCCCAACTGGAGAGAGTTAATTAATGGAGTCTGTCGATTATGCTTTACTCAAGAAAGCGAGAAGAAATCAAGTCGCTTCTGTCCTGACTTCCCGAATGGACAGTCTGCTGCCATATTGGAGAGAATTACAGAGATCCCAGCACCTCTCAATGCCCAGGCTTTCTCCCCCTCCAATTTATTTTAGCCTTTGAACTCCTATATTCATGCCATTTGCATGTTAAAGCATTAAGGTTCCTGTCAAAATCAAAAGTGTTTTACCTGGTTCTAGGTCTTGCATTAAGAAATCTATGGTTGAATAGACAAAACAGGAATTCAGAAGTCAACAGTTACGCACACAAGATATAACTTTGTCACAAATCAGATTTTGAATTTTAGCAAGACTATCCCCTTCTTGCCATCACTTGTTCATCTGTAAAATGAGGAGGTTGAATTAGATAATTTCAAAGGTTTCTTCCCATTCCAGCACCCCAAGAACCTATGCACTACTGAGTTAATTTTAATCTCTTAAAAGACTAGAAAGAGAAAGAGAAGCCATATTTAATGATCACCTGCTTTATAGCAGTCATTCTATTAAAGGGATTTTAAATAAGTGAACTCATTTAGGTTAGTCCTTACCTGGTATGCTCTGTCCCCAGATATCCACGTGGCTAACTCCCTACTCCACCATCTAGTCTTTTCTCACTTGTCTCTTCTGTTCCCTATAATCCCCATTTCTGATCACCCTCACCCTTAACTATTTTTTCATAAGGCTTTTCCCATTATAACTTGTCATTATAAATATAAATTATCATGATTTACTTCTTTATTATTTGTATTGTTTATGAATTCTCTTCACTGACCAGGAAAGAAGCTCCACAAACTGCA
Organism: Dugong dugon; assembly: GCA_030035585.1. Lineage (NCBI taxonomy): Eukaryota > Metazoa > Chordata > Mammalia > Sirenia > Dugongidae > Dugong > Dugong dugon. Next base: position 112,627,815 of record CM057467.1, read on the forward strand.
GGAGTTCTTGCTCGTGTTGTTAACCGATCAACAGCCAGTACCTAGAAGAGTGTCTGACTCATAGAAGGAGCTCAAAATGCATTTGTTAAGTGGATGAATGAGTCTTTAAGCAATCTCTTTAAGAAAGATAAAACTGACAGAATTAAGGGACTTGCCTAGGGTCACACAGTCAGATAGTAGAAGACCTGGACTTTCAACCCAATTACTTTTGAAACCAAAGCCCAAGCAGTCTCCTCTACATCATACTGACTCTAAATCCCAATGGAAACAGGACCCAAGACAAATAAGTCTTGAAGGACACCTGAGCTGTAGAAAAGATACACCATTAAGGAGCCCAGTCCAATGCAGGGGACACTTCTGGAGCCCTATTCAATGATCAGGCCCATAAGGAAACTAGATGTCCAGCAGACAGTAGTATTAAAGGTGAATCTGAGCATGAGTTCAGTTCACATATCTGTCCACAACTGCTCTGGTCAGAAACAGTAATATTGTTAACACAAAACATTCACTTTGGTAAAAGGTGGTGGCTTCCTTTTTAAAAAGCAAGAATCCTGAGTGATTTGATGTCTAATTATGAACGGTCCCAATTTATGCAGATTTCAATATAACAGCAACAGTCTATATAATAGATAGCTTCTGTCATTCTAAGAAACATTAATCTATATTATCAAGCCCCTAACTAAAGACTAAATGTCTCATGAAAGTCCTGATGTATGGAACAACAAAGCCCTGAGATGTAATAATCACTTTAGACTTGAAAAATAAAAATAAGGAGAGATAAAATATGTCAGATTTTGATGATGAAGAAGTTGAATTTTTTTCTTACATATATTTTTCATATACATATTTTTCTGCATATCAAAAATCTATCAGAAGCATTGAAATTCATACATTGATGGTACTTTAAAAGGTCTTTATATTAAAGTGCTATTTTATATAACCACATATCCAGAGAATTTTGAATATCTCCCTAGATTTTCAAATTATACATTATTGTTTAAATTCACAGACTCTGAAGTCATTGTTTAATCTATTGTCACCATCATAGGAACTATATTATCTGCAAAACTGTTAGTAAGCAGGATTCTTCTGATGTTGGGAATGTTTTTGCAAAATCAGTAGGAATGGATCCCAAATTTTACAAATAACATGTTACCACCTCATCTGATACAAAGGACTATAACATTTAAATATAAAGAAATGATACATTTCAGGAAACTTTAATTAACCCCTAAATATTTGCTTCTTATGGCAGCAGACATTAACTCTTGAGGTGGAATTAGGGAAAATGGTTTAACATCTATTTTTGTATTTTCCAGTTTTCTAAAAGAAGTAGGCATTCCTTTTATGATACACAAAAACAATCGGTTTTCTAACTGATGCCTCAAGTCATACATCAACTTTTATCGTATCATTGTAACAGTGTAAGTGTGTGGCCTAGGGATCCCTATGAAGAACGAAAATATCACTCCTGAGAGAGAAGGGAAAATGATAGAAAGGAAAAGGGATGATGAGGTTCTAATTAAAATAAGGGGAAGAGGGAGAATAGAAAAACTAAAGTACTGAAGGCATCCCAAGGTTATTTGGGGAGTGTGGCTCACAGAACTCCAGAGGATGGGAATTTGAGCACACAGTGACAACACCAAGAAAGTCATAGTTGCAAATAAAACAAAAACTAAAATGTAACCCAATGAACAAGGAAAATAGCAGCAGAATAACATATCCCACTGTTATGGATTGAATTGTGTCCCCCAAAAATGTGTGTCAACTAGGCTAGTCCAAGATTCCCAGAATCATGTGATTGTCCACCATTTTGTCATATGATGTGATTTTCCTATGTGTTGTAAATCCTAACTCTATAATGTTAACGAGGTGGGATTAGAGGCAGTTATATTAATGAGGCAACTCAATCTACAAGATTAGGTTGTTACTTAAGCCAATCTTTTTTGAGACATAAAAGAGAGAAGCTAGCAGAGAGACAGGTGGACCTCATACCACCAAGAAAGCAGCACCAGGAGCAGAGCATCTCCTTTGGACCCAGGGTTCCTGCTCGGAGAAGCTCCTAGACGTGGGGAAGACTAATGACAAGGACTTTCCTCTAGAGCCAACAGAGCCTTCCCCGAGAGCTGGCTTCCTGAATTCAGACTTCTAGCCTACTAGACTGTGAGAGAGAAAAAAAAATTCTCTTTGTTAAAGCCATCCATTTGTGGTATCTCTGTTATTGCAGCACTAGATGACTAACACATTCATCGTGGTCATTTCAAATTAATTAATCACCTACATTCAAGTCTAGGAAGGTGACAATCTCATCCAAGGGGAGAGAATAACTGCCAGCTTGCCAGTGTGTTAATGTTCATCGTATTTGTTACCTTGCACTTTTTAATCCAATTCTACATCACTGATGCTGGAAAGATGTATAAACCAACCCAAACCAAGCCGGTTGCTGTGGAGTCAATTCCAACTCATAGTGACCCTATAGGACAGAGTAGAACTGCCCTATAGAGTTTCCAAGGCTGTAAATCTTTACAGAAGCAGACTGCCACATCTTTCTCCCACATATGAGCTGGTAGTTTCGAACCGCCAATCTTTTGGTTAGCAGCTGAGCAATTAACCGCTGCTCCACTGGGGTAAAATCACCCTCTGAAATTTTCTGTTATTTTCAGGAATTACATATCTCAATTCATACAATTTTAATTCTTATTCTGGACCTGACGACCGGAAACCAGAGGAGCATATATTCCTTCAATGTGTATGAACATACACTTTCTAAACCTTTCTTAGTACTAAGTCATATGCAGATAATTCTGGGGAAGAATCAAAGAATATATAGCAGGTCTCTGTGCAAATTTCAAGAAGCAATGGGGCATTGTCCTCTTCTGCTGAAAATGGAGGGAAGCCACAAGTAACATTGTATTGGGTTCATGAAACTAAATGTAAATCCTCATGGAGAAGTGTTCATCAGGAATCAAATTTTCAATATCTAGACTTGAAATGCATTTATATAAAATGTTTCCTTTTTATATTGTGTAAGAACCAAGAAGATAAAAATCCTCATTTTGACCCAATCTAAAAAAATGAGATGAGTAAATTCTTCTTCCTCTCTGTTTAGCTCTCCCTCCTCATTTCTCAGCTAGAATGTTATCTATCTCCCAAACTTATTGTCTGCACAAGAAATAATTCCAATATGTCTAAAGAAAATAATAATAAAACCGAGAACTAATAGTTGAAGAAGCAACTTCACAGATTTGCTTATTTAAATCATTGCAAGAAATAATGTTCTTTCACATAAGTAGAATGCCCTGCCTTTCTGACACATATATTCTAGATCTAGAGGGATCTGTAATCGAAGCATTTAAGTTTTTGAAAACAGATGGCTCTAGCTTTCCCACTAATTTCTGTTTGTTATGATAAATCTGAAGCCAGAGATATTTACATTAGCAAGCCTAAAACACTACAGAGAGGATATAGAAAGAGAAAAAGTTACCTAGAGGAATAAATCCTGAGACACAATCATTCACTGGACTAAAAAGTCTGGTCTATAGCCGCAGAAAGATTATCAGTTGTTTGTCCCAGATGACATCAGTCACATGTGAAAGTAGGATTTATACATGTTTCAATAGGCTCTGCAGCCCAACTGATCCCCCATTTCTGTGCTGGCTGCCAGTTGTAAATCACCGGCTTCTCCGTGTAGCGGGGCTTTTTGGATGAACTACCAGGCAGGTCTGGCTCTCTCTGGGGCTGTAACACTCTGCCATAAGGACTTGGCATGGTAACCACAGCCAAAGAACATCGAGATAAAGTAATTCACACAAAGGAGTTGATATCCACATCAACAGCTCGAGTCAATGGCTAATTACAATAGGCAAGAGATCAGAAATCCAAAATGCAATAACACCAGCATTTGAATGGCATGTTTCAGCTTAGAGAGCACGTTCTTATAACAAGATGATTAAAAGTAGGAGCTTTAGAGTTAAACAGATCAGGACTAGAAACCCATTCATGCCAAATATTAGCTGTAAATTTAATTTGGGGCATTGTAAGTTACTAATTTCCCTGATACTCAATTTCCTCAGCCTTAAAAATAAAAAAAGCAAACAAGAAAAAAAGAAGGATCGTATGCTACTCTGAGAGTTAACTGACATGATTTATGTAAAGCTGTTAACACATATTAAGATTATAATAAAATCCTGGCTATTTTTAGTACCAATCCCTTAACAAAAATAGTGAATTATTCTTATCATGTCATTGTTACATGAGAATCAATTACAAGAACAAGATTTAAACTGAATCTCAAGCAAAAGAATAATGCAGGTGGAAAGAACACAGACTTTAGAAGCAGATCTGGCTGTGAGTTTTGGCTCCACCACTTATTTGTCATTGATTATGAGCAAGTCACTTGGCCTCTTCATGTCCCTCATGCGCCAGCTGGAAAAAATGGCACCAATCTTACTGGGTTATGGTGGAGATTTTGCCTATTGTATTAAAGCACACAAACACAATATCAGGCATGAAGTTAGGATTATCGTAAAAATTATCTCTGAACTGGAAAAATTATCTTTGGAATTAGGATACAAGGCAATTGCCAACAATAACAATAATTATATCTGTTTACATTATTATTGCAGTTTGTCATTTTAAGGATCATTTGTTTCAAATATTTTTTGAAGCAGAAAAGGCAAGTATTAAGCCCATTCTCATGAAGAAAAGGAGCAGCACTCTTTGTCATTTTTATATTCTCTAAAGTGGTATCTGTGTGTGTGTGTGTGTGTGTGAAATAAAATTCTTATTAATGGATTATTATTTTCTAATGAAGTGGGAAAATCTCCAACAATGACTGATGTTATTAAAGATGAAGACTGCTGAGAAGTGAAAAATGTTTTGAATCCTATGAGCCTTCAATGGTGCTGCTATTGCACACATTTATGACTGAATCACTATTGCTTGATGAGCCATTTTATCCTAAGTGGCACTATTGAGGAGATCAATGAGCCAGGAGACCTGATGAGTTAAATTAATGTTTTTAAAGTTAAAATTTATCCAGATTAATAATAATCAAACCCACAGAATATGCTAAGGTAACACCATCATAATTAATCCTTGCCCACTATAAAAATAATTCACTTTGTGTACTTGAATTTCTCATCAAAAGATCTCTGTCTTTGAACACCAGCTACGGTAATTGCTTTGCACTGTAATTATTGCTCAGGAATACAAGTTTAAATATTCAAACAGAGTGGAATGCTTAATGAAAAGCATACAACTTATTAGGCACTAGAATTAAAATGAATGTACTGAGTGAGTAAAAAGAATCATATTTGAGACAACAACAAATTCTTAAAACATTCAAGCCTTTTAATTTACTGTTTTAGAGACTGGGTAATTGGGCAGATCCCATTTAGCCACTGTCCTATCATTACAGAAGTAAGAGTTTCAATATGCACAGTAATAATTAAAAGCATGTTTGCTCTGTTTATACTTTATCTTGTTTTATAACTATATCAGCATTATCCACATACTTTTTGGAGCCCTGTTGGTGCAGTGGTTAAGCACCGGGCTGCTAACCAAAAGGTCGGCAGTTTGAATCCACCAACTGCTCTTTGGAAGCCTTATGGGGTGGTTCTACTCTGTCCTATAGGACTGCTATGGGTTGTTTAAAATAGCCAAATCCAGCACCTTCAAGGGTTTTTTGTTGGTTTGTTTGTTTCCTTCTGGAAGGAAAGTATTTTTAGATGGAGAAAAAGTAACTCATTATGGAAAATTTCTACTCTCTCTGAGATATTTTTCTTGGTTCTCTCACACGGGTCAATTGTGTCGTCACTACACCAAACGTGTACTGTCTCCCGTTGGTGTTCCAGTCTTGGCCAAACACGTCCATTAATGTAGGCCTTTGCTTCCTTTGCTCTTAGACAGACACAGATTTTTAAAATGGATGGGGGTAGGGGAGAAAAAAAAGAAACATATATATATAATTGATGAAAACGTCTTGTGTTTCTGTCTGAACTCCTTACTTCAGAGTTCATGACTGCCTCAGTGGAAAATCTGTCTCCTGAACATCTTGAAGCTTCCTCAGCGCAGCAGCAAAAAATGATTCAGCTCCCCAGTCAAGAGTCCATTTCAAAATCTTTCTTCTAAATCCTGCAGCCTGTTTTAAGGGCTACGCGCTGAGAATATTTTGGGTAATTAGTTCTGGTTTGGGTGCATGCTATCACTTACCTGTAGAAGACTATCCTATCCTCCAGTCAGTGCTAATCCAAATGACACACATCAAGTCATAGAATACGATTACAATTTATGCATATGTGGCATCAGGCATTGTTACCCTCACACCCACAATTACTAAGTGAAAATTTCCAAAACCAGTCAAATACTCATTTCTTTGCTACAGCAGCATCATGTCAAGAATTAATTCTATTAAGCTATTAACCTAATCAACCAGTAGTGATTGTGTGTGTGAATGTGTACATATGTGTACTTTATATATATTCTAATTTCCCAGTGAAATCTTAATTCTCCTTCTTTCCCATACTTTTCTCGTTTGATTCGTGTGATTATATTCGGGGGAAGAAATGCAGTGGGAAAACTTACTGATAGATTCTATTTGAAAAGAATAAGGGGGAAAATAGGAAAAGGAATTGTTTTGAGAAAAGAGAAAAAGATTTGGAATTAGAAGACAGCTTGGTTATGGTGGATGTGTTTGAGCTCCTGTTGTACCATTTATTAGTTATGTGATTATATATGACACCATTCTTTTTCCACCCGCTGGAGTGCTGGAGATAGTATCTGCACTTCATAGCAGCTTTATTGCTCTCTACTCATTACATAGTAATTCTAATAAAATGAGGCAACTATGGTGATTTTTGAGAGGATAGGAAGAGAAACGAGAGATACTAAAGAAAGTGTTGGTTCTTAGCCATAGAGTTACTCTCTATATGACTTTTCATTTTGTGCTTATAGAATAACTAAGGATCTGAGAAGTAAGATTTTTCACTAATACTTGACTGCATTTCATGGAATTCGATTAGACAGATATTTTCTGGAGCATTTGAGGATTTGTAAGGGTCTCAGGATATATTTTTAGAGAATGTCAAAAGCTAACTGTAAAGTGATAGCAACTTGGTGGTAACCAGAATATTCTTCCCAGAGGCAGTTACAACCAACACTTAGGAAAGTACCATAAATATCAAAATTCCACATTTCACAGCTCATTTGAATAAATATGTAAACCATAGCTGATGGAGAAGGTGAAACACAATCCTGGTATCTTCACTGATATATCCACACATGACCTTCACATTCTTGACCCACAGCTCACCACCTGTGCTCTGATACCAGCAAATTCCACTTTCTGAGTGATATAAGCACATGTGCTGACGAAACTTTCCTTTAGTCACCACATATCCCCACAGCCAATATACTGATCATTAGAGGTTAATTCCACTAGGCCAACAGTCACATCCTTAGGGTCATGACATTCACATAGACATCCTGATAAGCTCTTAGCCGGAACACTTGAGTCACAGTTTGGTCCACACTGATTGTTCCTTTCTGTAAATCTTCCTTAAGCATCTTGACCTGCAAAAGTAGAGGGCTGTGTTCATCACTGGGGTGAGCAATCTTCACAATGTCTCTGAGCGTGATGTGAGAAAACACTTTAGGGCTCACAAACCAGCTCATCATCACTGCCCCCAAAGCCCTTATGATTGTTAAGGTTGTATGTCAACTTGGCTGGGCCATGATTCTCAGTGGTTTGACAGTTACGATGTAGACTGGCAGTTGTACAATGATGTAATCACTTCCATAATGAGATCTGATATAACGTGATCACCTCCATGATGGGATCTGCTGTGAGTAGCCAGTCAGTTGAAAAGGAATGCCCTGAGGGGTATGGCCTGTATCCAATATAGCTGGACTTTCTGGCAAGTTTGCAGGCTTTTGCTCCCTCTGGCTCTTGCAGCTGGCTTCTGTTTGTCTGACCCCCAGTTCTTGGGACTTGAGCTAAAAGCTTAACTGCCAATTTGGGATTTGTCAGCCTCTGCACTCTGCGAGCCAGCGACCTGCCAGCTTACCTGCTGATTTTGGGATTCATCAGCTTCCGCAGTCTGTGAGCCAGAGGCCTGTTGTCTGACCTGCTGATCTTGAGCTCACCAGCCCCTGCAGCAGTTAGGTGAGTCAGGAGAAGCCTCCAGTTTGACCCATGGACTTGGGACTTTCCAGCCTCTACTCTACAACCACATGAGCCATTTCTTTGATATGAACATCTCTCTGTATATATATGTATATATCTATATATATACACATATATACAGATAGATACATATATACATAGCCTCTACTCTACAACCACATGAGCCATTTCTTTGATATGAACATCTCTCTGTATATATATATATATATATATATATATATATATATATATACACATATATATATAGATAGATACATATATACATATATGTATATATATAGACATTTCACTGGTTTTTTTGCTCTAGAGAACCCAGCCTAAGACATCCCTTTTTGTGGATGATGAGTTTGTACACCTTTGTTGTTCTCATCTTGTAATGTTGTTTCCTTCTGCTGTTCCAATCTAGGGGAAGAGATTTCATCTTGCCTCCCTGAGAACCTCCTCCCCACCCACCTGTCCTGGGTCACCCTGGCCCGGCCTCTGCTTCATCTCGATGACTGTGCCTGACAATTTCATTTTAAAAGTTCAGAGATGATTGCTCCAATCTGGTCCAATGTCCATTAGTCAGATGCTGTCTTTTATAAGCAGCAAATAAGTAATGGCTTTTAAGTCACAGATAATCTACATTTATAAACTATCTATCCTTGTAGAGGCCACATAACCCTTTCAGCCTCAATTGTCTTATCTATTAAATAGGGAAGGAGGAATTAAACATCCATACAGTACTTTGGAGAGTTTGTTTAAGAAAAAAAAAATGAGGTTAGGTACATAAAATAACTTGCAAGGAGTAAGAGTTTGTGTAGCCAAAGAGATAGGCAGTGGCTACCACAGGAATTCCCTTCTGTCACTCAGAATTCCCTTCAGAAGGAAACTTGCTGCAAGTAATCAAGGCTTCAATTTCAGTATCCACTGCAGATTTCATGCCAATACCACACTCTTCCAAGGCTGTTCGATTCCAATGACTGTGCTCATAGGATGGGAGGGAGTACTAGATCTGTGTCATTTCTGTCCAATATGGCACTCCTTAATGGGCAGTCTTTATTCTGGGCACCCCGTTTGCCTGGCTGAGATATTCTCAGAGTAGCATTGCAGCACAAGGCTCTTCCTACCCCAGTTTTCTTCCTCCTCTCACTCTTCACAGGTGTCAGAACCATTTTGTACTCTGAAGACTCTCCCTGCCTGCTGCTTCCTCTCCACTCCCTTCCTTTTTATCCAGAGGTGTTTCTTCCCATACTATTTCATCTAATTATAACTTGACATTCATTTCTTAACCAACATACAAACTCACTGCCCTCGAGTCAATTCTGACTCATAGCAACCCTATAGGACAGAGTAGAACTGCCCCGTAGTGTTTCCAAGACTTGTAACCTTTACAGAAGGAGACCGCTTCATCTCTCTACCCTAGAGAAGCTGGTGGGTGTGAACTGCTGACCTTCTGGTTAGCAGCTGAGCACTTTGACTGCGGCACCACTCACACTCCTATTCATTTCTTGGATATCACAAATGGATACTACGTTAAGGATAAAAATATTTCTCAAGTTCCATAAAAACTTGGTTTATATGGCAAGCCCCCGCTTTTTTGTTAAACTTTTTTGACCATGGAAGAAAAAGAAAACACTCTCTATAAAATGAGAATTTACAAAGTGATTTGTTATACAGAATGTCTTTAATATTTGAGATTGGTGTGTCCAGTGAACTTCAAATTTCCTTAAATTCCCATTAGAGAAATATTTATAAAGATTCTTTGTTTATTCTACTAAGATTCATGCACCCATTAAAACCATGTGTTCCTCCTTCAATTATGTATCTTCATAAATTAGCTGTCTTTCTAACCTTCACTAAGGCTTTCCTTTTAATTTGTGTCACAATTTTCCCTCAAAAAGTTTTCACCCACTTCACTGGAAGCACTGGGTAGGTGATATTAAGTAGACCAAAGCCACGCTTGAGGCCTGCATGCTAGATATTCAACTTGGCTCACTCATTTTTAAGTAAATCTGCTGCACATCACCCTTACAGATCAAGGCCATAACTCATTTTAGTTCTTCAACAAAATTGTAAGGGCCTGGGTTGCTCTCAAAAAATCAAAACTTTAAATGTCCATACTTTGAGTACTAAGTTTCTACTATATGTATCAGAATAAGATAGAAATCAAATAAAATCTGTGATCATTAAGTAGATGATGGCACATAATCTTTAAATGTAGATAACGACAGGGAGATATGATCTATAAGACATCATAGACTCATCACTGGAAACTGGTTTGATCCAGGATTACAAAAGAATTCCTAACTTTCAACAGGCCATATACTCAAATATGTTAAGGAAGAGAGTACGTTCTTTTCATAGGAATGGGGCTAGCCAAGGAGAGTTTGAGTTTGTTTTACTTCTTAGTATGTCTTGTTTTCTCTCCTTCATTGCTAATTAACTCAGCCAGCAGTTTCAGTGTGTGTGTGTGTGCGTTTTTTTCTTCCTCTCTCTTCCTATGGAAGGTGCAGTTTAAAGATAGCGTTATTGCTGAGATCATTTTTAAAAATTAGAATGAAGCTTAGTCATAGTTTGCGGAACAGTCTCAGATGCATGGAGTACCTCATGCTAAGGAACCTAATTTCTTTAAATAAAGAAGAAATCAGAATAGAAGCATAAATTACAATGTGCCAGGCAGTGTTGTATCTATAATTAGCCCAGGTATTAAATGTCTCTCTTAAGATAAAAACGTACAGATTCTTAAGTCATTTAAGCTAACCATCTGTTTGCTTAGTATTTATTATAGTTCTCTCAGATTTGTACAATTGTGGCATTAGTTATACCCTTCAGAAAATTTGTATTACTTTTATCTACAATATGAAAGACCACTTAATTAGGAAATATCTACTGATGTTATGTGCAACATATTTACTAAGTATAATAGAACTAAAAAGAGGTTAATTTTGTCCTAAATTCTTAAGCCTACTGTGTCTAAGATAGCAAATATTTTTAAGCACTGGAATGATATAAAAATGGCTAACTAACTTTCTTTGCAGATTTTTTTTTTTTTTTAAGTTGGTGTCTTAGTTATCTGGTGCTGCTGTAACAGAAATACCACAAGTGGATGGCTTTAACAAACAGAAATTTATTTTCTCACAGTTTAGGAGGCTACAAGTCCAAATTCAGGGTGCCAGCTCTCAGGGAAGTCTTTCTCTCTCTGTTAGCTCTGGAGGAAGGTCCTTGCCTCTTCTGAGGTTCTGCTCGTGGGAGATCTTCATCTCTCTTGGCATCTTTGCTTGGCATCTCTCTTCTCCCTTCTTTGCTTCTCTCGTTCATTTGTTTGATCTCTTTTATATCGCAAAAGAGATTGACTGAAAACACACCTTACACTAATCCTGCCTCATTAACATAACAGAGACAACCCATTCCCAAATGGGATTATAACCACAGTCATAGAAGTCAGGATTTACAACACATATTTTTGGAGGACACAATTCCATTCGTACAAGTTGGTAATCATCTTTTTTTTTTTTGGTAATAATTTAAGTGAATTCCTAAATAGAGATAGGAAAAATAATAATACTAATAGAGAGAAACAAAGAAATGTAGAAAACCAAGGCAAAGGTTTATTGTGTGTCTACGATATACCAGGCATTGAGCTACATGTTTTCTCAAATGTTATCTCCTTTAATCCTTCCAGCAGCAGTATGAGGTTATTACAGTGGATCCATTTTATAGCTATGGATGCTTGGATTTAGTAAGGTTAAAAGACTTGGGGAAAAAGCTGATAAATGGCCCAAATGGGATTCCGGTGTTTCAGATATTGAATCACATTCTTTTTCCATAAACTGGGATAAGCTACATGACTCACTAGCCCCATGCCTCTATAATGAAGTTTGACATACAGTTATTGGTCCAGAAAAATAACGGAGCATCATTTAGCAGCAATAAGAACACTGGGTTAATGGTCCTTCTGCAGAGAGTCAGGTAAGATTTAACATATGTCCTCTATTCTAGCCCTACCAGACTACTAGTACTCTAGCATATGATCATCATCTCTTTGTAATGTCATTTGAATGCATGAGTTCCAGAACTTTGGTTCCTCTGTGCCTTTATTTTTGCTAGTGCCCCTTGTCTCATGTTTTTTGTCTTGTGACATCCCCCTTTGCCTTGAAGGTGATAGTCTTCAAATTACTGTTCAAATACTATCTATTCAAGGAAGACATATATAAGCTCATAATCATAAAAATCCATTCCTTCTCTTTGTTTTATCTCTGCAGCAGGCAACTTTTAAGTTGGCTCCCAATAATCTCCATTGCATTAGACTCATGCTCTTGTGTATTCCCCTTCCTTCAGATCTGAGCTACACCTACTGACCTGTATCTAATGAATAGAATATGGCAGAAGTGATGGCACGTCAGTCCTGGGCTTTGATTCCAAAAAGATTATGCCTTCCATCTTGTTAGCCAACTCTCATTCTCTCTCTTGCGGTTCTCACTCTGGGGGTAGCAAGCTTCCATGTCTTAGTGAGTCTCAAAAACTGAGCCAATAACTTAGAATATTTTGATAATCATTGACCCTGAAAATGTTTTACAATTGATTGCCACCTGCTTAATTTGGAATAAGAATATTTGAGTTTAAATTTTGACTCAACTAATAACATGCTGCATAATATTAAGCAAGCCACACGATTGCTCTGTGGTTTCAATTATTCATCCACATACTTGAAACATTTATAATATTAATTTTGTGAAGCTGATGTGAGGCTTAAATTCTGTAACACTTTTGAAAGTGTCAAGGATGGATCTAACATAGAGTAAACGCTCAAAAATGTGTGTTTATACCTACCCATTAAAAACACAGGTACAGATATATTAATCCAAGGATGTCTATATGCTTCTCTTTATTTATGGTTTGTTATAATCTTATATTTCAATGTTCTTTGAATCATCTGCATAGGTTTAATTGAGAATCATATTACAAGGAGAAAAAAAAAAAAATAGACTACAGAAAGAAAAGGGAAAACCAAGTAGAGATTGAGCTCAAACCTGATCCCAGTGGCCCTAGCTTTTTAATCCCTGCTTGAAATATCAGATAACAGTGACTGGCTATTCTCTTAGGAAACTAAGATATTTTCTTTATAACATCTGCTCCAAAAGACCCTTCCTCCCCTTATATTCCAAGATCCCTGAGACTGAAATTGATTCTTTTCTGTGTTATGGGCCATTGTGAATACTGAATATTTTAGAGAAAAAAGAAGCAAAACCTGTTGCCACCAAGTTGATTCCGACTCATAGCTACCCCATAAGACAGAGTAGAACTGCCCCACAGGGTTTTCAAGGAGTGGCTGGTGCATTCAAACTGCCAACCTTTAGGTTAGTAGCCGAGCTCTTAACCACTGCACCACTAGGACTCCATTTCAGAGAAGGGGAACATGAAATCAAGTGTCTGATTAATTGAGTAAAAGAAAGAAACGAGAACATAAAAAAATTAAGAAAGGATAAATCAAGAAAATAATTTAAAAGAATGACAAGAAAGACCTTTGAAGATGTTAAAATACAAATTTCCATAAAATTTTCTTTTTTTCATACCTTTTTCACTGATGCTTAACCACATATCTGGGAATTTATTATGAGCATAAATTCTGTTGTCCTGCAGGTAAATAATGTTTCTGATGATCCCCTCTTTTGTACCTAAAGAGTCTCATGAAGATAGAATTGGATTAGAATAAAACTGCATCGATGGTAGTAACATAGAATATTCAGTTATATTTAATTATGGTTTCTATAAACAGTATACACATGATCTGTTTTGTAAGGGCTGAATTTCCTATAATCGAAATGTGCATTCATTTAATGAATATTCTGTAAATGCCAACTACGAGCAGGGCACTATTCTGATCACTGACGACACTACAGTGAACAAGATAAAATCCTCGCCAACATGGAGTTCACATTCTGGTGGGAGGAGACAGATAATAACTGAGCCAAAAACATCACATGAGATAGAGATGGATGCTTTGCAGAAATGATAGGGAACTGAGATAAATAGGACTTCACAACAGAGATTACTTCAGCTGGGTTGGTTGAAGAAAGTCCCTTTGCAAAGACAACAGTAGAGATGAGACCTAAATAGTGTGGATGCGCCAATGATGCCAAGAGTTTAGAGAAGGTATCCTATACAGAAGAAACTGCATGGGCAACAATCCTAAATAGGGGATAAATGTGTGGTATTTAAGGGCTGAAAAAATGTTCTTGTAATTGAACATAGTGGAGGGTATGAAGTGCAAGCAAGGAGGTCAGAATGAGTGGTAGAGACTAATTCATTTACTTGACCAAAGAGGCCATGCTTTAGTCAGAGTTCTCTTGAGAAATAGAACCAGTAGGGTGTGTGTGTGTGTGTGTGTGTGTGTACGTAGGTTTAATTAAGCATCATCTCGGGGACAGGGGCAACTTGAAAAAAATAGACTAAAGAGAAGGGAAAACCAAGAAGCAATACATATATGTATGTCTGTACACATAAAAACATGCATATATGTACATATATATATATATACAGAGAGATTGATATATAAGAATTGGCTCACATGACTGTCGACAGAGCAAGGCTAAAATCTGTAGGTTAGGTGACAGGCTAGAAATTCAAGCAGTCTTGTGGCCCTACGTTGGTAGGCTAGGTGGTGAGAGAGAGAGAGATCTGGCAAGATGTCTGTCTATAATCTGGAGGTAGAATATTCCCTTGGGAAAACGTCCCTTTTGCTCTTAAGACCTTCAACTGATTGAATGAAGCCCATCAATATTAAGGAGGGTAATCAGCTTTAGTAAAGGCCAACTGATTTAGTTACGTGTAACTATAGAATAAACTAGAGGGCAAGTGGTTTAGTAACTATAGCAACAACTAGACTGGTGTTTGATCAAACAACTGGACACCATAGCCTATCCAAGTAGACACATAAAATTAACCATCATAGACCATGATGAGGTACTTAGATGTTCCCTGAATAGCAATGGGGAACCGTAGTGGAGAGGGGTTTAAAAACGGTGACTATAATGGTCTTACTTAGGCTTTACAAAGATCATCCAAAATGTTCAGAAAAGGGCTATAAGGGGGTAGAATAGAATTAAATTTTCCTGTCAGGAAACTGATATTTGAATGTATTTGAACAGAAGTGAAAACTAAAATGCATGCTGATATTTACTGTCTACAAACATTAAAAATTTTTATTTATTTTTAGTTGTATTTTCTTTATTCATACTGTAACCTCCACTGCTGATTAATAATGTTTATAGAGAATGTTAATGCACCCTCACAGACTAACAGAATTTCCAGAAAGAATAGGACAGTTTAAAAAACAAACAAAAAAAAAAACTCTTAATTTTTATAAATATACCATAGCAGCAGTACATCAACAGGGAACTGCCAGAAATTCAAGTTGGATTCAGAAAAGGAAGTGGAAGAAGGATATCATTGCTGATATCAGATGGATCTTGGCGGAAAGCAGAGAATACCAGAAAGATATTTACCTGTGTCTTATTTACTATACAAAGGCATTCGACCGTGTGGGTCATAACAGATTATGGATAACAATGCGAAGAATGGGAATTCCCTAACACTTAATTGTGCTCATGAGGAACTGGTACGTAGACCAGGAGGAAGTCCTTGGAACAGAACAAGGGGATACTGCGTGGTTTAAAATCAGGAAAGGTGTGTGTCAGGGTTGCATCCTTTCACCATACTTCTTTAGTCTGTATCCTGAGCACATAATCCAAGAAGCTAGACTATAAGAAGAAGAACGGGGCATCAGGATTGGAAGAAGACTCATTAACAACCTGCGACATGCAGATGACAACCTTCCTTGCTGAAAGTGAAGAGGACTGGAAGCATTTACAAATGATCAAAGACCATAGCCTTCAGTATGGATTACACCTCAACATAAAGAAAACAAAAATCCTCACAAGTGAACCGATAAGTAACATCATGATAAACGGAGAAAAGATTGAAGTTGTCAAGGATTTCATTTTATTTGGATCCACAATCAATGCCAATGGAAGCAGCAGTCAAGAAATCAAATGAGATATTCCATTGGGCAAATTTGCTTCAAAAGACCTCTTTAAAGTGTTAAAAAGCAAAGCTGTCACTTTGAGGACTAAGGTGCACCTGACCCAAGCCATATTATTTTCAATCACTTCATATGCATGCGAAAGCTAGACAATGAAAAAGGAAGACCAAAGAAGAACTGATGCCTTTGAATTACGGTGTTGGCAAAGAATATTGAATACACCATGG
The DNA here is from genome assembly GCA_030035585.1 of Dugong dugon. NCBI lineage: Eukaryota > Metazoa > Chordata > Mammalia > Sirenia > Dugongidae > Dugong > Dugong dugon. The sequence goes on from CM057467.1 coordinate 112,644,250, forward strand.
ACTGCCAAAAGAATGAACAAATCTGTCTTGGAAGAAGTACAGCCAGAATGCTCCTTAGAAGGCAGGACAGTGAGACTTCATCTCATGTACATTGGACATGTTATCAGTAGGGACCAGTCCCTGGAGAAAGACATCACACTTGGCAAAGTAGAGGGTCAGCAAAAAAGAAGAAGAACCTGAATTAGATGGATTGACACATTGGCTGCAACAATGGGCTTAAAGATAGCAACTGTTGTGAGGATGAGACAGGGCCCGGCAGTGTTTCATTCTGTTGTACATAGGGTCACTATCAGTTGGAACCGACTGGACAGCACCTAACAACAACATACTTGGACAACCTGAAGCCTATGCAACTCAAATGACTTGGTCAAGGGCACCTTCTAGTACCAGTAAAGAAATGTGACTGGAACACAGGGCTCCTGACTCCCAGCTCAATGATCTCTCTGTAGACTGTCTTCCTTTGTCTATAATTAGAAACAGCTCAAAGTCTCTTTCTAAATAAAACAAAAATCTCATTCCAATCTTTCCATTGTATTGTTTTCCCATCTGTTCTTCCCGACAATTATAGATCTTTACACATTTCCTGTGGCTTAGAGCATTTTCCCAGAGTGAGACCTTCAGGTTCTTTTGGCAACTTTTTCTTATAAAGAATGAGACTTGGGCAAAAACAGAAGGCCAATTCAAGAAGAAAATGGAAGTCTAGCAGGTTTTCTAAATCACTTGTCAAACAGAATCTTTCTCTGGAATGCTGGCACATATATACTTCTTGGTTAGGGGAACAGTCCCTGGATACAGTTGACAACTTTACCAGAAAGTCAGCATCTTTTACCTCTACTCCCTGAAACCCTAATTCCCTCCTAAAGGAATCTCTCCTGACAATCTCCTTGTTCCTCTCCTAAATTCCACTGTTTCATATTTTCCTCTTTCACAAAGGGCTATCATGTTTACATTATGGGAAGTATGCTACCTGTTATCAACTGATAAATCTAAGGCAGGTACGTTTATATTCCTATGGGGAACATAAATATTATTTAAAATATTTTTTTAATAAAATTTGGTAGTGATAATTGAAGGTAGACAGAACAGGTTGGACAATTTTAGGACTTAGTCACTAGGGTGGAATAGACATTAAGGGTCCAGGCCCAAGTTTAGATTTCAGAATTAACCCTGCCATCAAACTGAACCTTATCCAAGGGATAGAGTAACATCAGGCATCAGAGGGATTTAACAGAGAGTTTTGTGGTATGTCTCACCATTGGAAAGGGCTCATCCATGAGTGTGTGTGTTTATAAATCCTGAAAGAAAAGTCAGGAAAGCGAAGGGCAGGCCTAGATATTAACATGGGGATCTATTTATGAGAAGTAGAATAGAGAGAAGGGACCTGGTTTGTTGAATGAGACAAAGGCCCGTCTACTTAAATCAGGATGTCTATCAAAAGTGTTGACACCCAATCCCTTCCGTATAAAGTTAGGTTTGGTCCTAGAATTGGGACCAAAATTGTTGAGACAGGATGATCAAAGATGGCTCACCTTTACTATAAGAGTTTAATCACCTTTCAGAAAACACATGCATTATTATATCCAGCACTGACATTAATATTTTCCATTAAAATAGTATTTTACATTCAACATATGGAATGACTATTGAAGATAAAATGGTTATGAATCTTCTTAGATAGCCATTCTCCTCCCAGTCTACCCACATTCCTTTGGTCTCTTACAATATTATTCAGTGAAATCCAGTTTGTAATTAGAGAATTTTCATTTATTTTAAATTTGAATTTATTTGTTAATTAGCTAAGGTAAGATAAAATAATATTCTCAAAGGTGACCGTTATCGCCTTGGGATTCAGTATTCAGGAGAACAGCATGCTATCACTTTTTAGCTCTCAGATGAAGCAACTCGCTTAAAAGTCTCCAGGTCTCATTTCACTTTCAGATGTTAGAGTGAATGGTAAGATTTCAGGCATTCTTGCAGTAATGTTTTATACAGCTATGAACCTATAAAGGCAGATATCACTAGTGATTTCTAGATCAGAAGGATTGTCTTCAGTGTTCTCTAACACCTTTTAAAAGCTTTAGCTTCATCAATTCCTTCTTTATACTCCCTTGACCATAGCAAAGTAATTAGCATTCTCTAACACTTCCAGGAACATCCATGCCTCCTTGATTTTGCATATGCTATTCCCTCTGCCTGGCAACTGTGTTCTCACTTCATCAACCTTAGATAACACCGGTTCCATCTTTTCAGACACAGACCAAGCTGTGGCACCTCATGAAAACCTTCTCAGACGATTGCATTACCCAGAGTTGAGTTCAATGTCCTAAAGAATACTAAGCCTTCCAGAAGACGTTAAGTTCCATAAGTACCACTTTCATTGCCCATTTACTCTACAAACTGCAGACACCTAGTTCATTCTACACAGGGCATGACACATTAAAGGTTTTCCATAAATGTTTCCTGAATACATTTATTAATGACTTGATGACTGACTAACGCCTTTGACTCGATTCCAACTCATCGTGACCCTGTAGGACAGAGTAGAACTGCCCCACAGGGTTTCCAAAGAGCTGCTGGTGGATTCGAACTGCCGACATTTTGGTTACCAGCTGAACAATTAACCACTGAGCCACCAAGGCTCCGTTAATGACTTAGCAGAGGACATATTGCTAGACAGTAGCTGTGTGACTTGGGCAAGATACTTACATACTCTAAAGCCTCAGTTTTCTATTTGAAAAAAATGGAACCTCACAGTCATTAGGCTGTTGCAAGGATTGACTGTGAAATTATATGTAGATCACTTAAAACTAAATTGACACATTTTAAATGCTCAGTGAAGAGTGGCTGCTGCTATTTGTTAGTTAGTTAGTTTGTTTATTTTTTAATGCCCTATCTGGATTTATGGCATTTGGCAACTGTGTTAAAGTAGCTCAGTAATTTACTGACACAGCAACATGTGCAGTTGAAGACTGAGTATGTATGTAAGAAACAAGGTGTGTGTTATAAAACATGAAATATCCCTTTTGCACTTGAACTATATGAAAAAAAAATATATATCACTCTCCCCAGAGAAATGCAGTCTAACTGATTCCACTACATCAATCTCAAGACAACAACTCCCTCCATCTTTATCTATCCTAAGAAGAGAATTTTTATTTGCTTTCAATAAAGAAGATAATCAGAAAGGAACCAAAGATCTCTCCTACTGCAGTTGTTTGGAACCAGCCAGAATAATGGATCTAAGGTCCAAAAGAGGAAAAAAACGGACCCTGAAAACTTGATATAAAAAGCCAGCAATACAGGTGCCCACGTGCCCTAAGTTTATTTGACTGCTGTGTGGCTCAGTCAGTCACCATTTGTATATACATCTAGAGGTGATAGCAGGAACAAATTTGACTTGAGGGAAGGCAGTGAAAAGGCCCTTCCATAAGAGTTGCACAGCCTGGAACAATTGTTCAAATGCAGACCCAGACACCATATGTGTAACTATTTTAAAATTGTAAATCAAGCTAACTGACTGTGAAATAAAATGTGTTCAAGTCTCCTCCTTTGACAAATGCCCTTTCATACTAATCTAGAAGGCTAGGTTTTAAATTTAGAATTCTCAGATGCTGGATATTGGTGCAGGATCTAGTTTGATGCCATATCTCCTTTTTCTTTCCATCCCTGACTCCTTGCCTACCACCAGGAGACTTGTACACAGGCATGCATTCCCCCCAGTTCACTTATCCGAGCTACTTCTATACCCTCCTCCTCAGTTCCCTGCAAACAGCTGCTCTTTGGCCTCAGTGACCACGGACACACCCACACCAGGGGTGAAGAGGTCTGTGCATGCTCCAGTAGGGATTCTGGGAGATTGGATCAGGGATCTTCATGGTACCTGGTAGCTCAAGTGTCTGTTGCCTAAAAAGGGGGTTATAATCTCTGGGTTGACACATCTGCTTGATAGCAAGATTCCTCGCTCCACGTCTGTGGTCATGGCTGGCCAGAAGATGGCCAGAGCAGGGTCCTCCAAAGCATCAGCCCAAGGTATGGGCTCCTCTTGGTCATGTCTAATGGCTGTAGAATCAGTACTTTCAGAACAGGGTATGAAAGAAAGAAAACAAACAGATTACAGCTGAAGAAAATGTGAGGTTTTCTAGTCCCTAGTTTCATGGGTGAGTGAGAGAGAAAGAGAATGATATAAGTACTAGGTGTCATAGGGTGACCAACCATTCTGGTTTTCCCTGGATTGAGGGGTTCCCTGGATCCTAGGACTTTCAGTGCTAAGTAAGAAAGTCTGGGGCAAACTAGGATGTCTATCACCCTATTTTTACAGTTGCAGAGCTCCAAAAGTATCTTACTAAAAAATCTCAGGCATCGGAAGGGACACATACTCAGATACAGAGTTTTTAAATTCCTAGACTGAGGGTTACTGCTAATTAGCTGGTTGATGGTAAGCCTGTCTAGTCTGGTTCATCTACAAAATGAAGAGTCTGGTGTCCTACCAGATCTAAGATGTTAATATCCCACGAAAGCATTGACAGACCTTCTTTAAAAGACAGATACTTTCTTTTCATCAGGGGCAAATAATAATAAGCATGATAATGACAATATTTTCTAAGGATAAGCAAGTATTTATATTTATAGTCAGTAGATGGAAAAGCTTCTCCACAAAGTGGTGAGTTAGATAATATAGATGGACCGATCATGAAACGTGGCTGTGTCTTTAGCCCAGCCTAATTTAATGGGTGCGTTTTTCTCCTTATAAAGTTACGTCCCAATGGAGTGCAAATAAAACAGCCAACAGTGAAGATGAATCACAGCTTCCCTGCCCATGTTCTCATTTTCTTTTATTTTCTTCCAATTTATCTTTATTTTCCTGCCTCCCAAGCAGTAAAGCAAGTGACCCTGAAATAGGACTCTGGAAATATGTCTGCTATTTTAATCTTGTGAACAAAAAACTAAGTCAAGACAAAGATCTCTGACAGACGGATGAGGAGGATGAAACTCCTGTATGGATTATCAACTGCTCACCTGGACTGACTGAGGCTTCTTAACCAGTAATTTTTGAGGACAACAGACATCAACACCCTGCATTTTATTGTCAAACTGTGGAACCAAGCTGGGTCTAGCACTCAGCATTTGGAATCAGGACTCTCAGTCATTGTCTTGTTCTTGTGGCTGAAATATGTGCTCTTACAGCAGTTCCTTTTCTAATTTTTGGCCTGGACGCCTTGCCTATAACTTGACACTTTCTTCAGTGTTAAGTCTGCATCCCTCAATGGCCACACTATTCTTAGAGAGTGCTTAGGGGTATTACCTAATTGATCCCTAGAAGTGACATCGTGCAATTTGCTCGTATCCTCTGACACTCCCAAAGAGCGAATTTATGACAGCTCAACTTTCAAAAGAAGAATGGACCAGAAGCTTTAGAGTACATCTGTCTACTCATGTCAAATCACCCTCTCCTCAATCCTTAGGCTGACTATTCCTTCCCCTACTTTGGTAGAATTCTTGTTCCCTTCACTGTCTTCTTATTGCGCTTGTCGTACAACCCCATTAGGGAGATAATCACATTGTATCGTGGTTGTTTGTTCCTCTGTTCATCTCCTTTAATAGACAGAGACATGATTCTCTAGAGGTAGAAATCATGTCTTTTCATCTTTATGAATTAAATCAGACTAGCTGTGGCTTTAGCACCTAGTTCAATGTCTGATCTACAGTAGGTGCTCATTAAATAATTGGGAATAAATGAATTACTCTAATCTCAGTCTTTGAGGTTATCATTATGGCAAATTAACTTCATGTTATATATTTTTGGATTTTACCATAGGAGGCCTTTAATACCAGATTGAACTCCATAATACAAACATGAGTGGGTTTAGTCTTATGTGATTAGGTTGAAAATATAGTACCCAACACCAGAGACATATGTACACTTAGTTTTCTATCACAGTGTGGCTAAAACATATACTTGTGACAGTAAGTGATGGGGTATCTAAACCTTTAGAATGAACACAACCTAAAGTTAACACTCCTAACCCAAAGCTAACACAGCCAACTCCTACTTGGCCTGATAGAAAAGAAAGGCTATTGAAAAAACCAAGCACCCCAGCCCCTGTACTACAAACACCTGTGCACTATTTCATGACGTCATCAGTGCAGACCGAGAGAAAGTGATCTATGACAGAATGAACAATATGGTTTATATTACAAACAAGGACACTTATGAAAGTGAAAAGGGGGCACTACTAAGGCATAAACCAGGACTTCCCAGGCCTATAGTTACACTGTATCTACTACAGCCCTTCATTCTATACCCTTTGTTCTCGATGGTGTTGGTAGACGGTAGGGTAGTAGGGAAGGATGAAGGGTAATTTAGCCCCTCAGAAGAAATTGTCAGTATTAGTTGTTACAACTGGGGGGAGGACTGCATCAAGTCAGTAAAGACCAGGGATGCTGCTAAACAGCCTACAGTGCAAAGGACAGTCCCTCAGATAAACTTATCTGGCCCAAAATGTCAATAGTGCCACTGTTGAGAAACCCTGCTCTATATTGTCTCAATATGTTTTAAACTTTCTTAACCTTTTATTTTGTTGCACCCTGGCTGGGGATTTAGCTTTCTGAAAAATGTATCTATTAATCCATCTCTCTTTTCAATATCTGAATTTGCTTCTAAAATCTGGCCTCTGGCAAGCAGGTGAGCTCTAAAATGCATGAAAAAATTTTTACATATATGTGGCAAGGTATTTTTGTTAAGAAATAGTCCTGAGGACTTGGTAATCTTTTAAAATTTCAGTTATACTTAAATATTCTAGATTTCCTTACTTTCATTAAATTCAACTGCAAGTATTTACTGGCCATCTATTTCAAGATGACTTTTATAAAAGACAGTTCTACCAATAATATATTATTTTAGTCATAAAATGACCTACTTCTTTCTTCTCCACCTGGTCGTCATACATACACACAAACACATACACGCACACACCAACTTCCCTCACAGAACTTAAAAAGTAACCATCATTTAAGATCCCATGATTTTTAGTAAATCTAGAGACTTGTGCAACCATCATCACAAACCAGCTTTAGAACATTCCCTTCATCCCAGAAAGTTACCTAGTGCCTGTTTGAAGTGATTTCCTGCTCCCACCCCTCAGTCCTAGTTTAAATTTCTTATGTATTCAGACCAGCCTTGATACAGTAATTTTCCAAAGGAAAAAGTCCCCCAAAATAGGGGGTGGGGGAGAGGCAGTAGACAGCCCCTAATTTTGGCCCAAAGTTTATGTCAATTATAGTAACTCACCTGGGGTTGGTAAAAATAGGGTTTGAGGAGAGGCTGTAGGGATAGCAAAAGTTGGAGTCTAAAACTAAGGGGAAAAAAGCAATGGAACTGCTTTGCTCATGGGTGCTTTTTAGGTGTGTATGTGTCTGTATTTTTTAGGATAAAAAGAAGTGAGAAAAAATGGTGCTGGCCTTGAGGAAATGGAGCCCTAAGATGGAGAGTGCACAAAAGATGCCTTGATACTTGAGAAACTGAGAGAAAAACACTCTGGACTTTATATGTAAAGAATTCTCAAGTCTTTACCATTCTACCTTCTAAATATACCTTGAATCTATCAATTTTCCTCCATTTGCACTTTCTACCTTAATCCTGTAAATAATATCTCTAGTCAGGATTATTGCCACAGGCTCTTAAAAGTAGTTGTCCAACCCCTAGGATTGCTAGAGGCCAATCAGCTAGCTCTTTACACAGAGAATGAGTAATGTCTCTATAACTAAAATTTGATTATGTCACTCCTTAAATCAAGTGATCGTCCACTCTTATACCCCATTGCCCTAAGGATAATGATCTGGTTCCTGTTGATAACCTCTCCCTCATCCCCTGGTACTATCCATTCCTACCCATCCCAGCTATAATGAACTATTTTATTTTCCTGTATCTAAGTTGCACTTGGAGTTCCAGAGTGGTGCAAATGGTTAACACGCTCAGCTGCTAACCAAACAAAGATTGGAGGTTCAACCCAGTAAACCAAAACCAAACCCATTGCCGTTAAGCCAATTCTGACTCATAGCGACCCTATAAGACAGAGTAGGACTGCCCCATAAGGTTTCCAAGGAGCAGCTGGTAGATTCGAACTGCCGACCTTCTGGTTAGCAGCTGAGCTCTTAACCACTGAGCCACCAGGGCTGGATGATCTACTTCCAAAAAATTAGCCAATGAAAATCCTATGGAGCACGGTTCTGTTCTGACACACATAGGGTTGCCATGAGCCAGAATGTACTCGACAGCAATTGATACTGGTAAGTTACACTTTGCTCTTTATTTTATAATTCCTGATAATCAGGATGTTTACCATCTACTGTGTAGTATTTTTTCCCGAAAAAAAAAAGCTGTTAATATGTGGTATACTAATAAAAAAAAATATTATTCTTGTATCCTCCTGGGGCATTGTTTCAGTTACTATCCAATAATATCATGTTGTATTATTAAGATCACTGAATAAATGAGTGGAAGCACTAAGACTAAAATTCAGGTCTTTGTCTAGTGCTCTTTGGACAATACTATTTGATTTTTCATATCATCTCTTCAATTAGTAGTTTCATTGGAAACATCAAGCTTCCATCAAAGGTAATGAGTACCAAGCAGTGACAGCATTTTCTACATTAACAACAAAACAAAGGTCTGCCTCAGGGACTAGCTCTTCTAAGGAGAAAAATATGCTATCATTCTGGCTTTCAAGTTGCCAGCTGACAGGTGATTAGAAATTGCATGTTCGATTTAATATTCTGACCCAAGTTGATTTTTCCCCCTAAAGAGGCAATGAAATAAAAATTATCTAAACGTTTGCAGCGTTTTGCAATCAAGGCCAAATCCTAGAAGAGCAGATAACAAAACTAAGGTAGAAATTTAGCAGTATATCTGGACTTGCAATAATCCCTTCTTTATGGAAAACAAAATCTAAATTTTTCTGGTATTTTTGATAAGCAAGAAAACTCTACATGTTATCTATATTTAATATCATCACTGTAATATTAAGGCTTCTCCGTTTTATGAAGGACAAGGAAGAGGATGGGGGATAAACAAAACCATGTAAAATCCTTGAAACCTCAGTTTTGCCAGCTGTCCTCTGAGTATTAAGTATACACGTTCTTTTCCTGAGTGTATGTCTGAAATTTCTCATTCCCAAAATAAGTCAGCAAGGATCTTTAGCTTTTCTACTTTGTAAATATCCATAACCAAAAATAAATAAATACGTAAACTAATTCGACTCATCAAGTAACTGGGTAGCCTATTTCATCTTTACAATGAAATGCAGATGTAGATTTCCCATTAAAAGGCAAATCCTCAACTTTCAAAACTTGAATAGCTCAGTACTTCAAAAAGAATCACTGCTGATGAAATGTGTGGCATTGACAAGAGTCCAATCCAAAAATCTTAACTTGGATAAACAACTCTTTCATTTGATGAAGAACTGGATACATGGGCGTTCACTTAAAATCCTTGCCTCCCAATATTTTGTTCTGAAGTAGTTAAATAAGTTTTGATAGCTACCTCATACTTGCTAATACCGCTTCTTTTTGTGAAATGAACTATCTCAGACGTATTATGCCACTTATATATGACCTTGTACTCCCAGGTACTGTTTCAGTGAATAACCGTGCAAGCAAGCAATACCGATGTTTTTGCAGACCGTTTACCTCCTTCATGCATCCAGCCTGGTCTTTTTGTTTTCATTTCTTTGGATCTTTCCCCCTTCCTCCTCTCTGCAACCATTATCTTTGGGGCATGACAAATGTGCTTCAATAAGTCTAAAGTCGCTAATTACACTGACAGAAAACTGCGCCATCAAATGTCAATGTGTTCAACTACAGCAGCTCCGGTGAAAACTATAACTCAGCGCAAATTCTTTGGTAATTTATTTTCTGTAAAACTGGAGTTTTTCTTTTGCAAAATTGATGATCAAAACACATTCAGGGCATTGGACCATAGTGTTTCATTATAAGTGTTTCCAACAATATTGGTGATTTTCATTAATGCAATTGTCTTCAGAGACTAGCCATCAGCTGAATTGATACTCTTCCTATTTTAAACCTAGCTTATTTTCTTAGTAGGCTTGGCACTCAAATTATTATTATTTTTTTTTTTTTTTTGCTCGTTGGTTTATCTGTTTTGTTCTGTTTTTCTTTTTCTTTTAATTGATTTTGGCAATAGTAATTTTTGCACGTTTTGTTTTTATTTTACATGAAGTGTATGTTGCCTTGCCACTTCCCAACACAATCTCTTGCAAAAGAGTGCTTAAATATAAAAAAGAAGGATAAAGCTATGTCATAGCTGTTAGGGACCATTCAGTCAGTTCTGACTCATAGTAACCCCATGTACGACAGAACAAAACATTGATTGGTTCTGCGCCAACCTCACAATTGTTATGTTTGAGCCCGTTGTTGCAACCACTGGGCCAGTCCATCTTGTTGATAAAGCTATATGTGTGAACAATTGAAGTTTCCTAAAGTTTTATATACAGTCAGAAATCTCCAGGAAGTAAACCCAATTGTCTGCCAATGGGGGGATTGCTTAGAAACATCAGGATCCATCTATTCAATGGGATATTATATACCAACAAAAATGATGAAGATTAAGGCTATGCAGCTATATGGGAAATATTTATAGGTAACCTGTAATTAAAAAAAAAAAGAGGACTGCATGTCTTGCTCTTTCAATACTCTAAAAATATCCCTGCTAATCCATAGACACTGAAAGGGAATATACACAAATAATAATATTTTTAGATAAACTTTTAAAATTTTGTTCCGCTTTCCAAACTGTGTTTTTATAAAATTAACTTTACAAGTAAAAAGGAAGGATATCATTGTTAGATTTACAAACACATTGCTATAAAATATTGTGTAAATGTGTTTCATGAGACAGATAGTATTCAATAATGATTTTCTCCATACTTAATTTTTTTTTTAATTTTATAAGAAAAAAATACGTTGTCTGCTTCAGCCCCAGATAGGCTTATACAAATCCATAGTAGTTTTTTTGTTTGTTTGAAGAGCTTAACTTTCTTCTCATCATACCTAACTCTCCATCTTGTTCAATTTCATATCCTCTCCTTTACTCAGTTTTTCTCATTTTATCAATTCCCCTTTCAGATTATCTCGTGCCTGATAATGTTATATAGCCACCCTAGGATTCTCTTCTGGTGTCCCTGTGTAATCTAAACAGCTTAAAATGCCTGTTTCCTCTTCCTGGCTCTTCAGTTCTTCCCTCTCTCTTCTAACCTAGACCACGGCCACTTCCTACTGAGGCAACAATATGAGAATATGGCGACCATGTTGACCCAAGAGAAAAGGTACATTCTGACAACTGAACACTACCCCAGGGCCAGCTTCATGGGCCAGCACAGTGCACTCTCTCAGGAGGTTCTCACCTTTCAGGTTAATGCTCTACTGTTGTTATGTTGGAATCGTTAATAGTTTTATCTTTGACAGTGTTTTGTATGAAAGATCTGATGGGACAATGGAACACTAGGACTTGGAGCCTCCACTCAGGGGAGCGCTTTACAAGAGCGCTTTCTATCATTATAACCACCTTCTTTCCCTGTTGTTTTGAATTCCTGGACCTGTTCTCACTTATCCCCTGGCACTCCAGGCCATCTGGCCTTCCCATCCCCACCACTGCTTCCCTCTTCGCAGAGCAGCAATTGGGGTCAAGTCCCAGCCAGGCGAGGCTTATGTTCTATTGTCTCCAGGTGGACACAGGTGCAGGGAGGGTCCAGGTCGGGAATGTGCATACTTCAGTATATTGGGATGGAGCACGGCAGTGGCTATACTCACTCCAGGCTGGTAGCCCCATGCTACATGTAGAAGATGCTCAGTGGGAGTCCTCAGACACGCCTGATCCAGGTACTAAGCATGTTCTGGCACTGAGATTGCAGTCTCTTAGGAAACCACCCAACCTGTGGCTACAGCAGGCAGGCCTTTTGGAAAGGGGATTGACTTCTGCACCGCTGGCTGGGGCACAGAGTGCTGATCTAATGGGGTGGCGGGAGGAGGAACGCTGCAGTCAGTGGGCTGTGTACCCTGAGTTATGGGTGGGGCTGCTGAGTGCCTGTGAAGGTCTGCACTTACCCTGTGAGCATACCCATGTCCCAGAGAGTACAACATTAAATAGCAAATTAAAATTAAACAAAATAAACAAGACAGGTGGAGAGAGTGAGGTTGCAGAAAGAAAAATGTTTTATATGTTAGTATCTTTAATGAAACACTTTTCCATCTCTTTGAGCAAGAAGCTCTGAATTGTCATTTTATACTGAGTCCCACAAATTACACGGCCAGCCTGTTTGTCATTAGCTGCCATGGAGTCACCCAACTCATGGCAACCCCATGCACAACAGAACAAAACGTTGCTCAGTTTCCGGCATAGAAGATGAAAATTTCACCCTTGAACAACCAATGCCCTACTAATGTGCTCATTCTTAAAATAAAAAAAAACCTTTGTCGTCCAGTTGATTTCAACTCATAATCATCTTTCTCATCTCTCTGTCTTGGACACACCATATCCTTGCTGATCTCTACAATCCCACATTTCCCTAGGGGAAAATTCCTACTTACCCTAACTCAGTATCAATCTTTTTTTTTTTCCTATCCCACTGAGGACATTTCTACTCCATGCTTGCCCCTTGCACACCCATGTGGTATTTAATACCTCCCTTCCCTCTGCTTCTTTAGTGCTCTGCACTCACTTCACATGATAATTTACCTCTCATCATAATATATCTGGGGAGTGTACCTATTTCTCTTTGCGGATATGAGGAGTTTCCCTTCTTAAGTTTCTCTAGTAGTAGGTACTCAGTGAGGCCTAATAAACTGACATGCAATTAGGACAATCACAGAGAATGAAATATATAGCTCTTAAGGAAGGAAGAGCCACCAAGGCATGTGATGTGGCAGTCTGCTCACCAAGGGCATGGCAGAAACCTTGAGACTAATGTTCCATGCTAAGCTTAGTGACAGATCAAAAGTTGCTCAAGTCTCTCCAATTTGTCAAGGAGGCAAAAAGATCAGATATGGGAGAAACCTAGATTCAAAGTCAACAATCATATACTAAACACCTGCTTTGTGCCAGACACTCTTCACAGTAACTGGTGCTCTCATACAGCTTCACACGGAGCAGGATCTCACAACCTCTGCATGACGTTACTGAAATTGTGGATCTGATCAGTCTTTGTGGAGGGTTGTTTTGTGCATTGCAGGTTGTTTGGCAAGAATGCCTGACTTCTACTCACCGGATGCCAATAACACCTCCTGACCTTCAGTGTGGCAATCAAAAACGTCCTCCAGGTAATCGCCGAATGTCCCATACTGGGCAAAATTGCCTCCAGTTGAGAACTACTGGTGTGGAGGAGGGCTGCTATTTTGATCATATTCACCTCCCTCCAAATTTCAGTAGAAATCCTTGATCCCACCGTCCAGGGAGAAAAATGAAGCAGGGTAAAAAAAATTAAAAACACCTGCTAGTTTTCCAGAATGGAGAAAGAATCTGTTGTTAGAGAGGAAATGCACTGACCAAAACAAGGAAGAGAGAATCCAGGGGCATGGTTATCAAGTGTTAGCCAGATACATGAAGGAAGAAAGATTGGCCCCCTGAAAAAGAGATTTCTGTGGGCAGAAGGGATGTGAGAGGTGGGGATGGGAACACAGAGGTTCCTGGATTCTATAACAGAAGGAATCCTGTCCCCTGGCCAATGCCCTGGAGAGCAGGCTAGACCCCAGGACGGAATGAGTACAATGAGCCTCAGTAGATATTATCAAGGAGCCCTGGTGGTGCAGTGGTTAAGAGCTTGACCGCTAATCAAAAAGTCAGCAGTTCAAATCCACCAGCCGCTCCTTGGAAACCCTATGGGGCAGGTCTACTCTGTCCTATAGGGTCGCTATGAGTCAGAATTGACTTGATGGAAATTTTTTTTCTATTTTTTGGTTTAGATATTACCATGTACATCTTTACAGACAGATTTTTTAAGAAATTAGTAATGAAGAGAGACAGCAGAGATTTTGGCAGCTAGATTCTGAAGGGGCAGCATGTAGGCTGAGAATATGGGTATTTCAGTGGTTCCCTTTATAGCATAAAATCAGAGGACCAGATATTTTCCTAATCCTACCCTAGAGCACTTTGGCATGGCATAAAACACTACAACAGTGCTTATTCCAGTGTTGGGGGGTGGGTGGAAAAACACACAAGGAAGACTGAGACTAAGTTAGATACCCAGCAGCAAAATGGGATTTTTGGTGAGGAACTAAGGAACAGAATATTTCAAAAAATTGACAAGCACAAAAAAAAAAAAAAAAAGAGTTTGTTGACTGAGATTTGAATTTACTATCTCTTTAATTACTTAAAAGGAACCTTGGCGGCACAGTGGTTAAAGGGCTGAGCTCAAACCAGAAGGTCAGCGGTTGGAACCCAGCAGCCACTCCATGAGAGAAAGATGTGACAGTCTGCTTCCGTAAAGATTCCAGTTGCTGTCAAGTTGATTCCGACTCATAGTGACCCTATAGAGCAGAGTAGAGCTGCCCCATAAGGTTCCCAAGGAGTTACTGGTGGATTGAAACTGCCAACCTCTTGGTTAGCAGCCAAGCTCTTAACCACTACACCACCAGAGCTCCTCTGTGAAGAATACTGCCTTGGAAACCCTATGAGGCAGTTCTCCTCTGTCCTGTAGGATCTCTGTGAGTCTGACTTGATGGCAATGGGTTTTTATTCACTTATGTTCCATCTCCCAAGGTATGTTTGATTACACCCATTTTAAAGAAAAGGAAATTGAGTCTTCCCAAGTTTAAATGATTTACTCAAGGTCACTAACTTTCATCTAGATAGCAAATGGTTATTGTGTTTTTAGAGCCCTGGTGGCACAGTGGTTAAGTGCTTGGCTGCTAACCAAAAGGTTGGTAGTTCAAATCCACCAGTCACTCGTTGGGAACCCTACGGGGCAGTTCTACTTTCTTCTGCCTATGAGTTGGAATAGACTCCACCACAACAGGGTTGCTTTTTGGACTGTGTTTTCACAGTGTGGCAGGTGCTTTGCTGGATGGGAGAACAATGATGAGCCAAAACAGGCAACAGTCCTGCCCTAATGGAGCAATCAAATAATCACATCATTCGCCATACATGACAACTATAAGGAATGCTAAAAGAAGTATCATAATAGCCCCTGCTGAGTGAATTTGATCTAATCAGAGAGGGCAGACATGGTTTTCCTGAGGAAGGGAATAGAGCTTAGATAAAGGATAAAGTGAAGTTAACTAGGGTAGTGGTTCTACATTTGCCTGTATTAGAAGCACCTGGCAATCAAATCTGTCACCATCGAGTCAATTTCCACTCATAGCAAACCTATAAGACAGAGTAGAACTGCCCCATAGGGTTTGCAAGGCTGTAATCTCTATGGAAGCAGACTGTCATATCTTTCTCCCATGGAGTGGCTGGTGGGTTCAAAGTGCCGACTCTTGGTTAGCAGCCGAACACTTAACCACTGCACCACCAGGGCTCCTTAGAAGTACCTGGAGGGCTTGTTAAAACACAGATAACTGAGCCCCGGTCCCAGAGTTTCTTATGGATAGATCTGTGCTGGGACCCGAGAATTTACACTATTAACAAATTCTTAGATGATCAGGTGCTGCTGATGTTGCTGGTCCGGAAATTACACTTTGAGAACCACCGAACGCTCAAAGCAAAGTAAACAGTGTGGCAAAAGGCCTGGGAGAAGAGGAATCAATGACATTCTGTGCTCTTTGCATACCCGCCTAGACAACACTTTCTTTTTATAGATGAAGAGCCTAAGGGTGAGAGGTTCAATGACTTGCCCTTGTCACCCCTAGCAAATGCCGGACTAGGGACCACTGCTCGGGTCTCCTAACTTGCAGCCAGGAAGTCTCTTTTCTCCCAGTGTGTCAGGGCACTCTGCCGTCCCCTAGTCTGGGATTTACAGATTGCTTGCATGGTTGCAATTCAGCAAAAGGCAAACGGCAGCCCTGTTACCTAAAAAAAGTAAGCCAATTCCGCCTGGCGTATCTTGTCTTTGGATGAGAGAATGCTGACTATTTTAAGCAATGCTTCAGGATATTCTTCCTCTTTGAGATGGAGGACTTAATCTTACTAAAAACACATTCCTTCTCTCAAGAGTGCCCTTGAACTAATACAGCAGAAACCCTGACTCCAGTGGGACTTTCTGATATGCCTTTGAAGAGGGTGAATTTACCAATCAATATAAATTACAATTTTTCAACTGGCAACTGGGTCCAGCCAGGCACAGCCTCTGCTGCCTTATTATTCACAGCCTGAACTCTTAGGACTGGAGGAGCAGAGAGAAACCACAGAGAGAGATGCTATGCAAATACATCAAATAGAGGAAGGGATCGTTTTAGAGGGACTCAACATGGAAATATTTATAAGACCAGGAATAAATGAACACTCTTAAGAGCTACCTTGGGTTAAGCAATTTTAAGGACAGCTATCAAACATTATGCTTTAGAACACAGAATAATAACTTCTCTTAGGATTTTTTTTTTTTTTTGTCTCTCTCACACACTGTACAAACACACACACACACACATACACACTCACACTTCTAAATGTAAATAGACACGATATAATTATCAACCATACACATAAGCGGGAGCCCTAGTGGTACGGTGGTTAAGAGTTTGGCTGCTAATCCAAAGGTCAGCAGTTCGAATCCACCAGCTGCTCCTTGGAAACCCTGTGTGGAAGTTCTACTCTGCCCTATAGGGTCGCTATGAGTTGGAATCAACTCAACGGCAATGGGTTTGGTTTTTGGTTATACCTAAGTGCTTGACTACTAGCTGAAAGCGTGATGGTTCGAACCCACCCAAAGATACCTCAGAAGACAGTCCTGGCAATCTGCTTCTGAAAGGTCACAGCCATGGAAACCCTATGAAGCAGTTCTATTCCGCACGTGTAAGGTCGCCTTGAGTTGGAATTGACTCAAGGGCAACTAACAAAATACACATATATGCATATACATGTGTATGGTGTGTGTGTGTGTGTGTGTGTGTATGACAGAGAAATAGAAAAGCACAAACACAGAGATTGCAGTGCTGTAGTGAAAAGGGTACTAGGCCTAGAGTCTAGTTTGTAGAGCTTACATTCAGTTACCGGGCAACTCTGGACAAAACAATAACCTGTTCTAGGCCTCAATTTCCCCATATCCAAAATAATGCATTGGATATGCTATCTAAAGACTTTTCTAGACTGTTTCCTGTATATTTGTTAGGTGCCATCAAGTTGGTTCTGACTCATAGCGACCCCGTGTACAACAAAACAAAACACTGCCCCATCCTGCGCCGTCCTCACAATCATTGCTGTGTTTGAGCCCATTGTTGCAGCCACTGCACAGTCCATCTCGTTGAGGATCTTGCTCTTTTTTGCTGACCTTCTAATTACCAAGCATGATGTCTTTCTCCAGGGACTGGTATAGACACTGTATATAGAGGATGGAAAATTGTTTAGGGATATATTCCATCTTCAATAGTTTCTTCCCCTGCAAAAGGAGATCGAAAATTCTCCCCTTTTCACTTTTTTTTTTAAATTATGCTTCCTTTTAACTAAAATGAAAATATCCTTTACAGTTATTTAAAATTTAAAAATTATTTAAGTTTGACTAGAATAAATCAGTGAAGACAATTTTAGAAGGAAAATCTATTTTGAAATATACGGATCACATTTCTTCCAGTTACATAATATCCCTAACAATGGGGAGCATGCTTACTTGCTGAAGCTTTGGAAGCTCAAATACTGTCTAGGTCACTTTCAACACCATAGCTCTTGGCCTGCTTTGTTTTCAAACAATGCCTACCCATCTCACTTTAATCACCTACCTCCCCAGTCAATTGCTTTATCCTTGCGAATCTCTGTGACAATACATTTTTTCATTTAAATGTTTACTCTTTAAGAGATGGAATAAACGTACATATGTAATATGTATACAAGACAGTACATAATACAATGCTGAGCATATTGCAAAGTCCATTGCCATCGAGTTGATTCCGACTCACAGCAACCCTTCTAGGACAGGCTAGAACTGCCCCATAAGGTTTCCAAGGAGCAGCTGGTGGATTTGAACTGCCAATCTTTTGGTTAGCAGCCAAGCTCTAAACCAGTACACCACCAGGGCTATGGAAAAGATGAAAGGAGTTAATATTTATTGACCCCTTGCTATACGCCCTGGTGGTGCAGTGGTTAAGCAACTGGCTGCCAACAGAAAGGTCGGAGGTTCTAACTCACCAGCTGCTCCACAGAACAAAGATGTGGCACTGTTTCCATAAAGATAACAGCCTTGGAAACCCTATGGGGCATTCTACTCTGTCCTGTAAGGTTGCTATGCGTCGGAACCGTCAATAGGTTTTGCTATATGCTCAGCACTGTATTAGGTGCTATCTTGTATGTATATTATATATGTACATTTGTGCCCATTAACTTATGTAATCCTCACAACTTCCCTATGAGGGAGGTACAATCATTACCTTCATTTTAAATATGAGGAAAACAGAACTCAGAGATAATATGGACCTTGTCTGAGGGCATATTTAACATTTGCAAAGTTTTGATTTGTTTCCGGGTTTCTTTGATTGGGGACCCTGTGCCCATTCTATCCCTCTCCACTGCCTCCCTAATTAATAGTCAAGAGGAAGAGCAGAAAAAAAAAAAAAACGTTTATTGCTAACCTACTGTGCTGGTTGATAACATACAAAGCAGAGTGGTCTGGAAGAATCTAGGGGAAGGAGAACATAGCTACAGGGTAAGTAACTAACTAACTAGTTGCCACGACTCATGAGGATCCGATGTGTGACAGAGTAGAACTGTGCTCCACAGGGTTTTCAGTGGCTGATTTTTCGGAAGTAGATTACTAGGCCTTTCTTCCAAGGTACCTCTGGGTGGACTCAAACCCCCAATATTTCAGTTAGCAGCTGAGAACACTAACCCTTTGCATCACCCAGGGACTCCATGTATAGTGTAACCCATTGCCATGGAATCAATTCCAACTCATAGGGACCCTATAAGACAGAATAGAACCTCCCAATAGGGTTTCCAGGGCTGTAAATCTTTACAGAAGCAGACTTCCACTTATTTCTCCCTTGGAGCAGCTGGTAGGTTCAAACTGCAAAACTTTTAAGTTACCAGCTGAGTGCTTTAACCAGGGTTCCTAGGTATAGGGTACTGCCTAATTAATTCAAATCCTTTATGGCAAAACAAGGAGATATTAACCCAAGGACAGAATGGTTCCAGGGTGTATAAGACCCCAGACATGAGATGCCCTTTATTGTAGGTTGAATTGTGTTCCCCTAGTGATATGCTGAAGTCCAAAACCCCAGTACCTGTGAATGTGTGCATATTTGGAAATAGGGTCTTCACCGAAGTAATCAAGAGTTGATAAGGTCGTGTTAGATTAGGGTGGGCCCTAAATCCAATGACTGGTGTCTTAATAAAAGAAGGAACATTTAGACAGAGATACACACAGAAGGAGGATGGTCCTTTTAGGATGGAGGCAGAAATTGGAGGGATGCAGCTATAAGCCAAGGACTGTCAGCAGCCACCCGAAGCTAGGAAGAGGTAAGGAAGAATTATTCCTTAGAGCCTTCAGGGGAAGCATGACCCTGATGACACTTTGATTTTAGTCTCCAGAACTGTGAGAGAATAAACCACCCAGTTTTAAGCTACCCAGCTTATGGTAATATGTTACAGCAGCCATAGGAAACTAATGCACCCATCCTCACCAAAAACTTCTGCTTTCCCAGTGAAGAACAGAATCTGCACAGAACCATCAGCCTTGGATGGATTATGAATACAAGGAAAATGCATGTCTCAGCACTAAGGATGGATAAACAATGACACTAGGGTTAGGGAAGCAATATCAGAATGACATTAAAACCCCAAAACCCACGGCACAAATCAAGGGGGCGGTTCTAAGAATGTGCAACCTACTATTCCAGCAAAATAAAAATTCAAAATTAGGTTGTTTATTAAAAAGAATAGAAACATGATATTTCTTATTCTTAACAAATAGAAATGTGATATTCCTGAAAAATAGAAATGATATTAAAAAAATAGAAATATAATATTGCTTACTGAATTTGTGAACTGAGACTCATACTGCTACATATATTCATGGAAAAGCCATCAGCTCTGAAATCACATTTAATTCTATGCCATCTGTGCTTAGACAAGTTCTATGATTGGACCCAGGGTAAGAAAAATGGTAACAAGTACTTGTTAAAGTTTTTTCTTTTGATTCATTTTATGTACTTGAATTCAATGAATATCTTCAATTATTTGCATTGTATGAATCAAGAAATTAAGCTTCAGAGAGGCTAACTGACTTGTGCAATATCACACAGTTTGGTGGTGGTGATCTGTATAGATTCTAAATCCCCTATGTGATCTTTCCACTCCAACTACAAAGTACCTGAGAATCATACACTGGGACTTTACCCAGCCATTACTTCACAGTGACTCAATCTCTATTGTCCTGCCATAAAGACAAAAACAGACACAAAAACAAACAAACAACAACAAAAAAAAAAAACCCAGACCAGTTACTATTGAGTTGATTCTGACTCATGGTGACTTCATGTGTCAGGAGAGAACTGTGCTCCATAGGGTTTTCAATGGCTGATTTTTCAGAAGCAGATCACCAGACATTTCTTCAAACCACCAACCTTTTGGTTAGTAGCCAAGTGCATTAACCATTTGTGCCACCCAGGGTCTCCTGCCATAAAGACATCCTTGACTTATTTCACTACTCTCTATTTCTTTTTTTTTTTTTTTTAAGGCTATGGTTATTGAATTTTCACAAAATACTGTCACATGTGTACCTATAATGCTTGAGGAACATCCAGCAGATGGAAATGAATCCAGTGCCACAGATTCCATTATTCAAGCCCTATTCATGGAAAGAACATAGTGGAGCATCCTGATCAAGGATTGCTACTGGAGGGAGAAAAGTGAGTTGGTAAATAGGGCTTCAGGACACTTGAGTGGGTCAAAGGCAACCTCTGCATCTTCCCTTTGCTCTCTGCACTTGTACACATTGATTTAGTGGGCAGACCCATAATAATACAGTAATGAAAAGGGATTGCAGTCAACGAGGGTGTGACAGTGTGAGGAGAATTGACCAATGATTTGCATAGTATTTTCATACCTGAAAGAGTTTACCACCAAGCCTATAAGCAAGCCTGCTGTCCAGCTGACCATTGTGAGGTTTGATCAATTAAAATTTGAAAGCTGTTTTTAATTTGCTTGGACGCATGGTTCAGAGTGCAATCCATTATCATTTGTCACTCATAGGTGTTTTTTCAAAATGTCCCTCTTAAGTAGCAGAGGAACTATTCCTTACAGAAAGCAGGCCACACAAGATATCTGAAAGTCTAGTTATTTTTAGTGATGAAACTAAGAAAAGCATTGCTTTTACTCTCTTCCCATGAGCCAAAAAAGAAAGAAAAAGATTTCCGAAGTATCTATACTTATCCAGCTTTCTTGTACTCAATCACATTAGGCTTTAAATCAAACAAGAAAAATCTTAATGATGATTCTATTCCCACCCACCCAAAAAAAAGGCTACGTTTTTAAGGAAAGTATTTTTATTATCTCAACTGGTGCCTATTGGGTCAAACGAACAACCCATTGCCTTTGAGCTGATTCCAACTTGTGGCATAAACTACATATCGACAAAGCATTTACCTCACTGCCTGGCACATAATAGGCACTCAAAAAATGTTAACTATTGGGAGTTCTGGAAAAATGGCGCTCTAGGCAGAAGCACCATGCCGTCCCTCCATAGCAAAGATCCAAGAAACTAAGCCGAACAGAGAATACAACAATCCTGAAACCCTAAAACATCAAATGAAGAGATAAAGAACTCAGCCAAGCACCAAAAGGAGTGAGAAAACTGACAGAGAATGGAGAGCGAGGAGAGATTCATGCAGAGGTCCCTACCAGCTAACGCAGCACAGATCTGCCATCTTTGACTCCTATCACAGACCAGCAAACGGGGTATGAGAAAGCAGCCTCACGGAGCGTCCAGCAGGAGACAAAACAACTGGTAATTTGTGATATATGCTTTCCCACCCCCCACCCTTCTTCACCCCCACTCGGCCTCCTCTGCTTCCTGCGGCCACAATCTCTAGACCGGGAAACACCGGCTGCTTGGACTCCACACACCCAAATGGGCCGGCTCTCTGAGTGCCATTTGTTGGCTGCTGGTGTTGCTTTTTTCTGCTTCATTTGATTTCTTCCTTACCTCTCACCACCTCCCCCTCCTTTCACTCAAATACCTGGCTCCGTGCACCATCTTTGCTTCTTCCTGAGGGGCTGCAGAGCTCCAGTAATTTGTGATATACGCTTTCCCACTCCCAACCCTTCTTCACCCACACTAGGCCCCCTCTGCTTCCTGCGGACACAGTCTCTTGTCCGAGAAACACCAGCCCGCACTAGCTGGCCCTCTGAGTGCCATTAGTTGTCTGCTAGTGTTGCTTTTTTCTTCTGCTTCTTTTGATTTCTTCCTTACCTCTCACCACCTCCCCCTCCTTTCGCTCAAATACTACGCTCCGTGTGCCATCTTTGCTTCTTCCTGAGGGGCTGTGGAGCTCCGTTCGAGTGTGGAGCTGCTTCTTGGTCTGGGCTGCCACACTGGTGGGATCCCGGGGCTTTTGTTCATTCATTTGTATTGAATTGTTTGTTTTGTTTTTTTTTTCCTTTTCTTGGGTTGGGAGCCCTTTCTGGCCGGGTGGTGCTGCGTGGCAAGGAGACTTCCCCCTCGGCTTGCACAGACATGCAGAGGGATCCTTGAGGACATTTCGTTTTCCGTTGGTTGTTTTTTTTTCTGTTTTTTGTGTGGGGCTTTCTTATTCTTTTTTTTTTAATTTGTTTTATTTTCCCTTTTTGTCTTTTTTCATTGCTCAGTTTCTTGTCTCTCTATATCTTCCTTCTCTTTCTGTTCCCTGAATACTGGGTGTTGTATACCTCTATGCCTTCTAGCCAGGCTGTACTGCAACACCTGAGAGTGACTTTCCCAGACTTCCTAGCTACACCAGTGGGATCCCTGGGAAATTTGCGGTTCTTAAACTTTTCCAATTTTTATTTATTCATTCTTTTCTTTTATTCCTCTTCCCCTTTCTGTTTTTCTCCAATTCATAGTCACTCATCTCCCCACTCCAATGGCAAGGTAGACTAGCATTCCCTTTTGTTTTTTTGTATGTTTTTGGCTCCCGTTCCTCTCTGCTCTCTCCCATATAGATCTTAGCTCCACACATAACAATCTCCCCGCTGCATCCTGCCTACCTGCACTGTGGGCTTGACATCACACCACCAACCAGCACAGGCACAGCCCACTGGAACCTGCCCTGCACTGATTACCGACCTGCTCTGGTGGCTGTAGTAAGTGCCACAAACAACCCATCCCAGTAACTCCTCTTCAGCTAGACCTGCCCTGCCGTACCATATCTGAGTGACTAACCCTGCCAGTTGTAGAAAGAAGTGAAAAGTATTGAGCGCACAGACGAGCAAACAACAAAGAACACACAGTCCACCTGCTCAGACGTAGTCAATTTTTTTTTTAAAAAGGGATGAAACAAACAAATCTACAATCAATAAATGAGAAAAATAACTACTGAATGCCCCGAAGACAGCAGACAATATGAAAACATTTACAAAAACAGGGCAGGATGGTTCAAGTAAGCGTCCAAAATAAAACACCAAATGACTCTCCAGTGGAAGAAAATGCACTAGAACTACCTGATAGGAAATTCAAATCTCTAATACTCAGAATTCTCCAAGAGCTGAGGCAAAAAGCTGACAAACATGAGGAAAAAATAGACAAATTAATGAAAAATACAGAAAAAAATTGGAAGAATTCAGGAAAATAATGCAGCAACAAACTGCCAAAATAAATTCACAACTAGGAATTATACAAAGACAACAATTAGAAATCCAAAAGATAAACAACAAGATTTCAGAAATGGATGATGTCATAGAAGAGCTGAGAAGCAGATTTGAAACTCTGCAAAACAGGATCAGTGGAATAGAAGACAAACACCTGGATCCAACTCTGTTTGAAGGAAACTCAGAAAAAAGAACAAAGAAAAATGAAGAGACCCTGGGAGTTATGTGGGATACAATCAAACGCAAAAATTTTCAAGTGATTGGAATTCCAGAACAGGGGGAGAAAACAGAAAACACAGAAATGATCATTGAAGAATTGCTGACGGAAAACTTCCCCAATATCATGAAAGATGAAAAACTGACCATCCAAGAAGCTCAATGAACCCCATAGAGAAGAGACCACAAAAGAAAATCACCAAGGCATATCATAATCACACTTGCCAAAACCAAAGACAAACAAAGAATCCTGAGAACAGCTCGTAAAAAAACAAGAAGTCACATACACAGGAGAAACAATACAACTAAGCTCAGATTATTCAGCAGACACCATGCAGGCAAGAAGGCAATGGGATGACATATATAAAATCTTGAAAGAAAAAAATTGCCAGCCAAGAATAATATACACTACAAAACTCTCGTGCAAATTGGATGGTGAAATTAGGTCGTTTCCAGACAAACAGAAATTAAGGGAATATGTAAAAATAAAACTAAACTTACAAGAATTATTAAAGGAGTTCTTCGATCTGAGGGCAAACAGCTTCAGCTCACAGGCAGAATCTAGGACACAGGATCATGCCAGCAAGATACCAATTTAGGAAATGAACTCTCGAGGACTATCCAAAACCAAAAGAAATACAACAGGGAATCAGAGCAGTCAATCAGTAAATGACAACAACATCAAAGCAAAAAAAGAGGGAATAAACAGCACAGGTGTAGAAATTTCTAATGGAGAGGAAGGCAAAGCAATACCAAGTAATGGTAGAGTGCTTCAAACTTAGAAAGATTAGGGTAAAATTCATGGTAACCACAAAGAAAGTTAACAAACATACTCATAAAAAAAAAGAGGAAAAACATAAATTCTCAGCAAAAACTAAACCTACAAAAACAAAAGAAATGATAAAAAAGTCCACAAACAAAAGTAACTCAGCACAGGAGAGTAAGAACAAAGAAAACTTTGGCACCACAAAAAAAAGCACTACAAAATGACAGCAACAAACTCACATCTATCAATAATTACACTGAATGTAAATGGACTCAATGCACCCATAAAGAGACAGAGAGTGACAGAATGGATAAGAAAACAGGATCCATCAATATGCTGTCTACAAGAGACACACCTTAGAGACAAAGACATGAATTTATTAAAAGTCAAAGGTTGGAAAAAAATATATCAAGCTAACAACTACCAAAAAAGAGCCGGAGTGGCAATTCTAATCTCAGATGAAATAGATTTTTAAAACGAAATCTACCATAAAAGACAACGAAGGACACTATATAATGATTAAGGGGATGATCCATCATGAAGACAGAAACATAATAAACATCTACACACCCAATGACAGGGCTCCAAAATACATAAAACAAACTCTAACAACACTGAAAGGAGAAATTGACAGTTCCACAATAATAGTAGGAGACTTCAACACACCACTCTCAGTAAAGGAGAGAACAACTAAGAAGAAACTCAGCAAAGATACAAAAGACCTAAACGGCACAATCAGCCAACTGGACCTCATAGACATGTGTAGAACACCGCATCCATCCGCTGCAAAGTACACAATCGTTTTCAATGCCTATGGAACGTTTTCCAGAATAGACCACATCTTAGACCACAGAGCAATCCTCAATAAGATCCAAAATGTTGAGATAGTACAAAGTATCTTCTATGACCACAATGCCATCAAGGTAGAAATTAACAATAGACAGAGCAAGGAAAAAATAATCAACTACATGGAAACTGAATAATACCCTGCTTACGCATCACTGGGTAATAGAAGCAATCAGACATGGAATCAAAAAATTCCTAGAATCCAATGAGAATGAAAACACATCATACCAAAACCTTTGGGACACAGCAAAGGCAGTCCTCAGAGGACAATTTATAGCAATAGATGCACATATCAGAAAAGAAGAAAGGGACAAAATCAAAACATTAACTATAGAACTCAAACAAATAAAAAACAGCCCACAACCACTGGAAGAAAGGAAATAGTAAAGATCAGAGCAGAAATAAATGAAATAGAGAAGAGAAAAACAATAGAAAGAATCAACAAAACCAGAAGTTGGTTCTTTGAAAGAATCAACAAAATCGACAAACCACTGGCCAGACTCACAAAACAAAAACAGGAGAAGACGCAAATAACCCAAATAAGAAATGAAATGGGGGACATTACAACAGACCCAACTGAAATAAAAAGGATTATAACAGAATATTATGAAAAACTATACTCCAAAAAATTTGAAAACCTAGAGGAAATGGATAAATTTGTAGAAACACATGGCCTACGCAAACTACGACAAAGTGATGTTGAAAATCTGAACAGACCCATAACAACAGAAGCGATTGAAAAAGTAATAAAATAACTCCTAACCAAAAAAAGCCCTGGCCCAGATGGCTTCGCTGGAGAATTCTACAAAGCATTTACAGAAGAGATTGTACCAGTATTACTCAAGCTATTTCAGAGTGTAGAATATGAAGCAACACTTCCAAATTCATTCTATGAAGCCAGCATAACGCTGATACCAAAACCAGGCAAAGACATCACAAAAAAAAAAATTACAGACCAATATCTTTCATGAATATAGATGCAAAAATTCTGAACAAAATTCTAGCCAATAGAATGCAGCATCATATCAAAAAAATTATACACCACGACCAAGTAGGATTCATACCAGGTAATCAAGGATGGTTCAACATTGGAAAATCAATCAACGTAATCCACCACATAAATAAAAGGAAAGAAAAGAATCACATGATCATCTCAACTGACGCAGAAAAGGCATTCAACAAAGTACAACACCTATTCCTGTTACAAACTCTTAATGAAATAGATATAGAAAGGAAATTTCTCTACATAATAAAGGGCATCTATGCAAAACCAACGGCCAACATCATTCTTAATGGAGAGAGGCTGAAAACATTTCCCTTGAGAACAGGAACAAGACAAGGATGCCCTTTATCACCACTCCTATTTAACATTGTGCTGGCAGTTCTAGCTAGAGCAATAAGGCAAGAAAAAGAAATAAACGGCATCCAAATTGGTAATGGAGAAGTTAAACTATCCCTGTTTGCAGATGATATGATATTATACATAGAAAACCCTAAAGACTCCATGAGAAATCTACTGGAACTAATAGAAAGATTCAGCAGAGTAGCAGGATACAAGACAAACATTCAAAAATCAGTTGGATTCCTATACACCAATAAGGAGAACAATGAAAAGGAAATCAGGAAAACAATACCATTTTCCATAGCCCCTAAAAAGATAAAATACTTAGGAATAAATCTGACTAGGGATGTAAAAGACCTATACAAAGAAAACTACAAATCACTACTGCATGAAACCCAAAGGAATCTACATAAATGGAAAAACATACCGTGCTCATGGATAGGCAGACTCAACATTGTGAAAATGACAATTCTACCCAAAGCAATTTACAATTACAATGCAATCCTGATCCAAATACCAACAACATTCTTCAAAGAGATGGAAAACTAATCATTAACTTTATATGGAGAGGGAAGAAGCCCTGAGTAAGTAAAGCACTACTGAAGAAGAAGAATAAAGTTGGAGGACTCACAGTACCTGACTTCAGAACCTACTATACAGCTACAGTAGTCAGAACAGCCTGGTACTGGTGCAACGACAGATACATTGACCAATGGAACAGAATTGAGAACCCAGATGTAAATCCATCCACCTACGGTCACCTGATCTTTGACAAGGGCCCAAAGTCTATCAGATGGGGAAAAGACGGTCTTTTTAACAAACGGTGCTGGCAAAACTGGATATCCATCTGCAATAAAATGAAACAGGACCCATACCTCACACCGTATACAAAAACTACTTCAAAATGGATCAAAGACCTGAATATAAAGCCTAAAACTATAAAGTTCATAGAAGAAAAAATAGGACCAATGCTTCAGGCTTTAATACATGGCATTAACAGGATACAAACCATAACCATCAATGCACAAACCCCAATAGATAAGCTAGATAACTGGGACCTTCTAAAAATCAAACATCTCTGCTCTTCAAAAGACTTCACCAAAAGAGTCAAAAGAGAACCTACAGACTGGGAAAAAATTTTTGGACAGTGCAAGTCAGACAAAGGTCTAATCTCTGTAATCTACATGAAAATCCAACACCTCTACAACAAAAAGACAAATAATCCTATTAAAAAAATGGGCAAAGGAAATGAACAGACACTTCACCAATGAAGGCATTCAAATGGCCAACAGACACATGAAGAAATGCTGGTGATCACTAGCCATTAGAGAAATGCAAATTAAAACTACAATGAGATACCATCTCACCCTGGCATTACTGGCACTAATCAAAAATACTGGAAATAACAAATGTTGGAGGGGCTGCGGGGAGATGGGAACTCTTATGCACTGCTGTTGGGAATGCAAAATGATACAACCATTTTGGAAAATTATATGGTGCTTCCTCAGAAAGCTAGAAATAGACATACCATTCGATCCAGCATTTCCACTCCTAGGAATGTATCCTAGAGAAATAAGAGTCGTCACTGGAATAGACATATGTTCATGGCAGCATTGTTCACATTAGCAAAACGATGGAAACAACCTAGATGCCTATCAACAGATGAATGGATAAACAAACTGCGGTACGTACACACAATGGAGTACTACGCAACGAGAAAGAACAACAATGAGTCTGTGAAGCATCTGATAACACGGATGAAACTGGAGGACATTATGCTGAGTGAAATCAGTCAATCACGAAAGGACAAATATCGTATGAGACCTCTATTGTAAAAACCCATGAAAAAGTTCACACACAAAATGTCACAATCTTTGTTGGTTACCAGGGATGGGAGGGATAGGCAATAGATAAGTGGTATCTTTGGTGAAGGGTGAGACAGTACACAATACAGGGGAAACTAGCACAATTTGTACAAGGAAAGGTCATGGAAGCCCCATAGACACATCCAAACTCCCTGAGGGACTGAACTGCTGGGCGGAGGGCTGTGGGGACCATGGTCTCGGGGAACATCTATCTCAGTGGGCATAACATAGCTTATAAAGACAGTGCTCTACATTCTACCTTGGTGAGTATGTCTGGGGTCTTAAAAGCCTGTGAGCGGCCATCTAAGATACTCCACTGGTCTCATCCCTTCGGGAGCAAGGGAGAATGTAGAGAACAGGATACAAGGAAAAGGTTAGTCTGGAGGACTAGTTGTCCACAGCTACCAAGGCCTCCACCGGACTGAGTCCAATACAGCTACATGGTGCCCGGCTACCACCACTGACTGCTCTGACCAGGATCACAACAGAGGTTTCTGGACAGAGCTGGAGAAGGATATAGAACATCATTCTAACTCACAAAAAAAAAAAAAAAAAAAAAAAGACCAGATTTACTGGCCTAAAGGAGACTGGAGAAACCCTGAGAGTATGGCCCCCAGACATCCTTTTTGCTCAGTGGTGAAGTTATTTCCAAGATTCACCTTTCAGCCTGGGAGTGGACAGCCCTGTAAAACCAAATGAGGCTAACGAGCTACAGTAGTCCAGTGACAAGGCCCAGATGGCAGAAGGGGACAAGGAAGCTGGTGATAGGGAACCCAAGGTTGAGTAAGGACATTGTTGATGTGTTGTGAGATTGTTAACCATTGTCATAGGGCAACATTTGTAGTAACTGTTAAATGAGAAACTCTTTTGTTCTGTAAGCCTTCATCTTAAGTGAGAATAACAGCACAATTGGAAGAGCGTAGTCAATGTCACTGAACTGTGCATGTAGAAATTTTTGAAATGGTGGATCTTTGGCTATGTGTATTTTCACTACAAAAAATGGTTGAGAAGTTAGAGGGTTGACATGTTGTGGGGTTGTTAACCAATGTCATAAAACAATATGTGTACTGCTGTTTCATGAGAAACTATTTGTTCTGTAAGCCTTCACCTGAAGTACAATAGAAAAAAAAAAAAAGTTAACTATTAAATATCAGGAGAGAAAGAAAAGCTCACAATAAACTGTCTTATTACTGTAAAGAGCATCCCGGAATATTCTCTGTGAACTTCACAGTGAGTCCAAGCCCTCTATATGTTTAAAAACATATCTGATGGAGTTTATCCTGATTAATCTTGCACCCTAAGATTTTGGTTTTCTTTATTATAGAATTAGGACTTTTATTATATGCATTTTTATTTACTATGCATTACATTTTTTGGTTAGTTTTTGTTTTTTTAATTTAAGGATTCTCTGTATTAGATGCAAATCTTTCCAGGTAACTCCATTTTGCTTTTGTCTGCAGGGAGTCAGTAAGGTGGTAGTTCTGACATGAAGGAAAGATGGCTGCAGAATCATTACTCTTCAGTTCACTTTGCTCAGAACAGGTGGAGTTGGGATGCTGGTGAAGGGTAGAGTGGGAAATCAAAACATGATGTGGTCTCTTATGCCCAGAAAGCTAAGCAGGACCCTGCTGGGAAGAAAGGAGAATAAAGTTGGGGAGGCCAGCTTGGTGCTGGTTCTGTTCCATGTTTAAAATAAAATTCAAACCTCCACACAGTGATAGGGGAGTGGACTTGCTGCCTATATCTCTGACCTTGCCTATAATTTCCCCCTTCTTAATGTTTTATGGTTCTACTGGCATTTTTTTTTTTTTTTTCCTGTTCCTTGACCCTAGGGAGCGAGGACTTTACCTGGAACACTTTCCCTCCCCAACCCCTAGATCTTCACTTGGATGGCTATTAAGGTTTCAACTCAAATGTCCCATCAGAGAGGCCTCCCTGAGGAGAAGTGGGGAGCTCTTTGTTTCCCCACTTCAGTCTTATAACTCCCATATTATTTTGTTTTATTTTCATTTGAATTTTTTTGTTT
This sequence comes from Dugong dugon, assembly GCA_030035585.1. Taxonomy (NCBI): domain Eukaryota; kingdom Metazoa; phylum Chordata; class Mammalia; order Sirenia; family Dugongidae; genus Dugong; species Dugong dugon. The sequence continues at coordinate 112,675,246 of CM057467.1, forward strand.
GTTTTGTTTTATTTTGCCTCTCTGAAATTACCATACACTATTTATTAACTTTGCATCTTTTCATTCCCTACTTCCTCCAATAGAATAAATGCTGCATAAGAACAGACATGGTGTCTGTCTTTTTTTTATAGGGCCATATCCTTGTGTCCTGGAATGAAACCTAGCATATAGTAGGCATTCAATAAATAGTTGTTGGAAGAATGAACAAATGAATGAAGGAATAGCATTATAAGAGGTACCTAAGCTTTCCACAAGATCAAGTTGAGTTTATCAGAATTGAAGAATAGATGTAAATTTGAGGGAAAAATATGAATAGAAGGAAAGTTTTTGCTGAATGTGGCCCATGTCAAACATCATTTCAGCACAAAGGCAAAAGTGTTAGGTGATTAAATAGAGTCCAAGACCAGCAGAGGAGAGACCAGGGGATTTCAATTCCCAGCATGATTTCCTAGAAGGCACAGTCTGGATGGCAAGTGAAAAACAAAGGGGCTAGTATGTTCTCATTTCGTACAAGGATGAACACTGACAATTGCTCAGTATAAACCCCGTTCCTGCATCTGCCAGTTAAAACAGATTCAGCCTGGAAGAAATCTGAAGGTGCCAGTTTACTTGAGATTGTGTCTCAATTTAGGGACTTCTTAGCCACTCAGTGGTCTCTCACATGGAGACTTTTTCTTGGCTAGGCACTATACTAAACAATTTGGAAACATTATCTTGTTTGATCCCCACAGAACTGCTGTGTTTAGGTATTATTTTTGCTCTCTTCGACAAAAGAATTAACTGAGGCTCACAGAGAATATGCCAGTTGCCTAAGATCACACAAGAAATTGTGGTGTACCTTGAGCTCAATACCAGGTCTTGTTAACTGCAAGCTCACACTCAAAATCACTTCTTTCCTAAGCATTTCTCAGTAGGATACTGCTGACATTTTGGCAAGGATATTATCTGATTAGCAGGAATATCTGTCACATAGCATCCCTGGCTCTCTGTCACTAAATGCTTTGACATGCCAGTACCACTGTCATACTCCTACTGCAAACCATTGCATTAGTAAATTTAAAACCACCTATAGAGAGATGTCTCTACCTCTAGTCTTCTAGATAATTCAAACTTCCCAAATTAGATATAACTGCATTCCCCAGGGCCATATTGGACTGAAAATTTCACTGGAATTTTGCTAACATAGATCTACCATGAATAAATAAGACACTGGAACAGAACAAACAATACATTTCCCTTGGTACATTTAGCACATGGCACTTTTGTATTTATTTGATTTGATTATATTCTCAGGAACATATCATCAAAAACATACACACATCTCCATCATGTGGGGAATCATATATACAAATGTCACTGAAATGTCAAAAGTAGAATCAGTCAATGTTTGATATAGAAGTACAACTTGGATTTTTAATACTCTGACCTGGATAGGGAAATAGTCTATTAACTGGACTCTGATGCTCATCTCAGTTCCTCTCCAACCCAGACTCTGTACTGTCACCAGATAAATCTCTCTAAAAAGCCGTTTTCATAATGGTATGTCTTACTCTAAAACATTCAATGGCTTTCCACTGATTAAGTTCTTCGAGCTCTCTCTTTACTGGTTTTTAGGGTCCTCCCCAATCTAGATCTCACCTAAGACTCTAACTTTATCTTCTGCTCCTCATCAAGGATCATTAACTCCCATCAGTGTAGTCTCTTTACTATTGTCTGATGTCTTTTATTTTTCCACTTTCATACATTTGCTTTTTTCATTTCTCTTTCTAAGAATTTCCTTCTGGCTGCTTTCTGCTTGTCCATGAGCTAGCAATCCTTCAACAGCCAATTTTTTCCCTCCTTCCTTGGTTATGTGAACCTAAAACCATTTCTCCTTCCTCTAAAGTCCCCGAACTCATTTTGCCCCTATCAGTAATTCCCCAACCTGGTTGATCAGAATTACTTGTGGATATTTTTGCAAGGACAGATTCCTACCTACGTCTGAAACCCCAGAAGTTCTGATTCAGTAGGTCTGCAGTAGGGCTTATAAATCTTTATTCACAAAAAAATCAAAAGCCGGGTGATTTCTGACCAACCGGGTTCAGGAATCACTCAACTGGTGCATCTAATTAGTTTGTACCAGTTAATAGCTTCATTTGCATTTTATCATCATTATCATCATCACCATAATCATCATTTAGTCATTTCATACATCACTAAAATTTCCTTGATGGGTGGCTCCATGTCTCATCCATCAAGGACCCAGTTTATAAAAGGCATTTCAATATTTTCTGATGAATGTGTTGTAAATTAGTGGTAAGATTCTATTTGATAATTCACATGTTGATATTTCTTTCTTATGCCCAAAGAACACATACATTAGAATATTTCTTATTCTAATAATAAACAAAATACTCCATTTTATTGTACTCTGACCAATTCTAGATTAGAATATAATACTGTACAGGTGGTACACCTCTCTTTTGCCTCAAAAAAGGTAAGAATATCTACTAAGTGAACTAACTGTCAGGAACTTTTAACAGAGCTTTATCCACGTATCCTGCTGGTCTCGCAAAATATTTCAGCGGGTACATATACTGTGGGATCCTTCCTGATAAGCTCATTTGAAATCCAAGTTGGAGACACATATTCTGTAGAGCTTTGATACGGGTGAAAATCCACGTGTGCAAATTGTGTTCATGAGAACAGATCCAAAGTGAAAATGAGTGCTAGTCTCCAAGAGGTGGGATATTTTTAGGCAAATGATAAACACACTGATGTAGCTATAAATGTTTAAAAAATTACACTAAATTATTTTAAGAGGAAAAAAGACGAGAAGAAAGAAAAAAATAAAATGAGAAGAGAGAAAAAATTAGAAGGATAAAGGAATGGCATGTTGAAAGGATGAAGAGAAGGGAAAGAAAGGAAGAAGAAGTCAAGGGTCTTCATGGGCAATGGATGTACAGATCATAAGGGATAAATCTTATAACAATTATAGTTTATTCTAACTGGGGGTCCTCTTTAAATAAAATAATCCAAAATAATAGATAAAGTATTAGCTCTTGAAAAGCATCCTGTGAGTAAGGAGTTTGAAGTTTAATTTTTATTAACGTCATATATCTGCTTCTGATCATGATTCTTGATGTTATTCTGGCTATGGGCCCCAGAAATCTCTGAATCAGCCTGCACTAGCCACCTTTCCATGCTGTGACTTCCAGGGAGGGATATACATACAGAGGACAAAAATAAGGGGAAACCTTAAAAGGACAAAGGCAATCCAAGTATCTCTTTATTATCATAAGATCTTGTACCTGAGACACCAAAGTCACTCTGGCTAAAGGGAATGGAACATAGGCAGAAGGCTAAGAAATAGAAGGGAGAGTAGGGGAGCCTGAGGATAATTATTAGCAATGCTGTTGTTATTGTGTGCCATCAAGTCAATTTTCACTTACAGCAACCCTACAGGACAGAATAGAACTACCCTACACGGTTTCCTAGGCTGAAATCTTTACACGAGCAGACCACCAGGTCTTTTCTCCTACAGAGCCAATGGTGAATCTGTGGCTCCAACGCTTCAGTTAGCAGCTGAGCACTTAACCATTGTGTCACGAGGGCTCCTTCACTAGCAATGCAGGTGCAGTCTTTTGAACACCAAATATACAGTTATGGCAACATCAAGCCACTAGGGCATAATCCTCCCTCCAAAAATTACACCAGCAACAACTCTTGATAATTACCAAAGGAATTATGATTTGGAGATTGATGTGTGAGTTGAAGTGGGCTGCTGAGCACCTGCCAAGGCTGGTAAGAAAAGAACTATTTACTGCCAAGACTCACTTCCTGCGCTTCAGTCACACCTTATGACTGCTTTGGCCCCTGTCCTAATGTTCAAGTGAGTTTAATTCCCAGCAACACTACATGTAAGGTGTGCAGACACAAACTTGGAATGCTAGTATAGAAAATCCAATACCAATCTCCACAGAGTTTATGGAAAAAGCAAAGCTCGTGTAGAGAGCAGATGGCAGCTAAATGTCAGCGCTGACTGATGAGCAGGTATGGATTATGTACAGAGATTCAGGGCAACCCCAATTCTCGAGAATATGGTAAAAAAAAAACAAAACTTAGAATAAGATAGAAATCGCCTCTACATGGCAGAAAGGGCCTTTGCCAAGCTTATTCACTTTCCGGCACAGCAGTGGCCCTCCAGATCTAACTAAGAGCCAATTTATTTGTAACTTAGGCACACATTTCACTTAAGTGATTATTAAATACCCAAGTCAAGCAGCTCACAGTAAACTGGAAGCGGAAGTGGAGAAGGGCTGTTATAAGAAAGCACAAAATTAGAGAAAACAATAAAATCATGTAAACACTACAAAAATCAGATACAATAATTCCAAATCTTTGGGCCTGTTTATATGGGTGCTAAAAATTCTGTGTAACTCTTGGCTAAGAGTTCTTTGAATCATCAGTGTATTCACCCTGGGTCATCACAAAAAACAGTCTACTCGGATGTGTATACTCATGTCGTACAGCTCAGTCACAGATACAAATGCATATAAAAACAAAGTGAGAGAAAAAAATATATATCACATCACACAAAGACACGAACTGCAATTAAAATTGCAACATTAAATAGAAAAATAACCAAAATACTTACAAAAAGGAATCTTTGAAAAGATAAATATTATGTAAAACTTTGCTCTTTAAGGAAGTTTTCAATATGATTATTGTTTTTGTTACTAGGTATCGTTGAGTTGGTTCCAACTCATAGTGACCCTATGGACAACAGAATGAAACACTGCCCGGTCCTATGCCATTCTCACAATCGTTGCTTCAGTATGATAGATTCCCAAAACTGTGACCATTTTCTTCTGTCATCTTCTTCTCTCCTATATATATATATATATATATATATATATATATATATATATGATGGTGCTATGGTTAAGAGCTCGGCTGCTAACCACAAGGTCGGAAGTTCGAATCCACTAGCCACTCCTTGGAACCCTATGGGGCAGTTCTCTGTCCTGTAGGGTTGCTATGAGTCAGAATCAACTCGACGGCATTAAGTTTGTTTGTTTGTTTTTTAATATTCTCCCTCCCTCACTCCTCACTCCCTTTCTTACTTTAAATAGTGTTATCGTATTACTGAGCAGTTATGATATATTGGGTACAATATCACCTTATATACCTTTCTTATCTTATGTCTCACAATAACCCTTTAAAATCGGAATTATTAGGTCTTCATTTTACAGATGAGGATGTTCCTCCAGTGGTTCACAGAGAACTCATCGAAAATAATTGCATAGTGGAAAGAGTAGATGATTTGTGATAAAATCTGGGTCTGCATTTAGTTTGCCACTCCCTGGCTTTGTAACCTTATCTAAATCTCTTGTGAAGCAGGAGTTACAAAATAATAATATCACACATCGTGGTAATAAAAAGAAATATATTCTGTAAAGTGAAATAAATAATACAAAGGTGTTATATTTATTTAACTAATACTCTGCTCCGTTTTGTAAAGAATCTAAGGTGGAAGAATATGGTAGAGAAAGAAGAGAGAACAGAAGGATGTTTGGAAGGGAGGAACAGAGGCAGGGAGGGAGGGAAGGACGAGAAAGAAGGGAGAAACAGGAGGGGGAAGGAAAGAAAAGAAAGACAAGCAGCGTAGAAGGAATTTGGATTAAACCATTGATATCCATGAGTACGCACAGCAACCTCCCTCGTAGAAATTCCTGCCAGGCCCACATTCTCTAAGCAAGGAGGATACTTGCTCAAGGGTGCTGATCGTTTCTCTTCTGTTTCTGGAACTCCCAAGCAATGAACTAAGTGTAGGAAAACTGAAAGCAGCTGGAATGAAGAGGGAAGGGAGAGAGGCAGAGAGAGATGGGAAAAAGCTGCGAATGTATTGAGAGCATTTCTGTGGAAGTTGAGGGAGAACGATTGGGAGACAGGGAGACTTCAGAGCTCCTGTAAGGGCATCGGAAAGGGGATGGGGTACAAACAGATTTCTAAGAAAATAATGTGACTTAAATTACATCAGCTTAATGTGATTTCGGAAACCCTGGTACCATAGTGGTTAGCTACAGCTGCTAACCAAAAGGTCGGCAGTTCAAATTCACCAGGCGCTCCTTGGAAACTGTATGTGGAACTTCTACTCTGTCCTACAGGGTTGCTATCGTAGGAAGTGACTCAATGACAACGACTAATGTGATTTGTGGGAGCCCTGGTGGTGCAGTGGTTAAAACAGTCGTCTTTTAACCTAAAGGTCAGCAGTTCGGATCCACTAGCCGCTCTGTGGGAGAAAGATGTGGCAGTCTGCTTCCATAAAGATTTATAGAGTTGGAAACCCCATGGGGCAGTTCTACTCTGTTCTGTAGGGCTGCTATGAGTCGGAATTGACTCGATAACAACAGGTTTAATGTGATCTACGAAACACTGGTAAAGATAAGAATTTTATTTTTGACTGTAGAATTATGCTTTTATTGAATGCAATACTATGGTAAGAAAGTGAAACGTGAGCTTTTTTTTTTTTTTTTGAATCGGTGGTCTGTGTATACAGAAAATTTGTATGGGACTGTGCATGTGTGCACACACACACATATTTAGCCTTTTTTCCTTCTTGCTGCTCCTTTCTGGACATGTTCTAGTCTATCTTCTTAAAATGTGATATCCGGAATAAACATAACAGTAAATAATATACAATCAGTGAAGAAAACTTCCTAGACACTGTACTTCTATTTTACAGTGCATAATAAATAAATACATGTAATTATTATTTTCATATTTATTATATTGACTATGTATTATTAGTATATATGTATAGGGGTATGTGTCTGTGTGTGTATGTGTGTGAGTATATTTCCATAAAATCTTTCTCAGTAGATGAATTAGTGTGTGTTCGTATTAAGGTTGTGGCCCAGGTCCGAATAATATTTTAATTCCTTCACTTCAGTTTCCGGACATAGTATTGCATCAACCTGAACTCCATTTCCACTTCCTTTACAAAATAAAGCTGGTATATATTGCCTCTGATCACTGGCTTTATAAATATCAGGTCAGAAATTTGCTGCCATTTCTCCATCCCAAGCTATTTGGGACATCATGGTCTTATCCACATCAATATTTACTGGATGACCCTAATCTCCATTTGATTAAACCAAACAAACCCAAGCAGATGTTAGTCTCCCTTTCTCAGCTGAGTGAAGTGTTTTCACAGCATTAAATAAATCTAAGTTAGAAAGGTGAGGGCATTTTAATTTCTATGACTGACAGAACTGGTTAAAATTGGCTTTAATTGGCAGTTTTCAAAAACCACATTAAAAATCACCAGTAACCACCTGCTGTACAGGAAGAACTACATTCTCTCTAAATCTAGAAACTTGAAATCATCTATTCTAATGGGTCTCAGGAGCATTTTGGATATTTTAAGCTCATTTTTTGGTTGCCACAATGATTGTTGGGAACAGAAGTGTCCCATCTGACACTCAAAAAGTGAAAAAAAAAGAAAAAGTTTATAATTATCTAAGGAAGGCTGGAGTCCATTTTACATATAAATTAAAATAGTTTTGCAAATTGTAAATATGCAATGACTTTTCTAAGCATGCAACTACTGTGTAAATCAAAGGAAGACAGTATTTTATTTTATTCAGTATTAGTGGAAGTTATTCATCATTTCAGAAAATTACATCCCAGATGGCCACTGCACTCATGGTGTTGAAGTCACCAATACCAAGGACTGCCATATGTGGTTGTCTCATTAATGGTGACCCTACATATAGGCGGAGGCATCTGACTGCTGTATTATGCTTCCTAGTGTGGAAGAGTCTGGCCACTTACCGGTCAACACACGATTTTTAAAAATTGCTTGCTTTTTATGTCTCCTTTTTCTACAATTAAACTCCTATTGATTTCTAATTTATATAGAGAGAGTAGATAATGTTAATTCATGCGTTTCATTTCTGGATTGCAAAAAGGGATTACAAAATTTTGTTATATAAAGGGGGCTGTCATAAGGAAAGACCAAAGATAGAAAACAACACTATGTTTGCATAAGCAGAAGGTCAGTGAAAACCAGAAAAACCAGCAATGACATGGACTGATACAGTAGCCCCAACAATGGATTCAAACATACCAATTATCATGAGTATGACATAGGACCAGATAACTTTTCCTTCTGTTATGCATAAGGTCAACAGGAGTCAGAGGGAACTAGACGACAACTAACCACAACAAGGTCTGATAGACTTGAGATCTACTGTTCTCATAGGCCCTACGTTCCACATTGCCCTGGGGCTCCTCTCTCTGTCTCCTATCTGCAGATTCAGCCATGCCCTAAGTGCCAGAGTCCATTCGAAGTTACTGCAATGCCGTGCTTGGGAACTTACCATCAATTCAGCAATGCTCCTGGCTCCAGCGTGACTTTTTACCTATGTTGAATTAAATGGCCCTGCGCCATATTTCTGAACCCAGTCCCCTATCTCAAATCCTAATTATTGTAATTGCATTCTTTCTTGATATCCCAAATCCTTTTCCTGGGGTCCTGCTTGGTTTCTGCCATTCCTTATGCTCATCTCTCTACTCATCTCAAGCTCTGCACTATGGAGAATGAATTACTTAATTGATGCAATCTATCTACCTGCAAAAGATCTTTGAATACGTTCTGATTCTGGATTATTTATTATTGGGTAGAGTAGCCTTATGATCACATTTGTCTAGGACAGGATAATATATAGTTTTTATGGATAAATCAGTACCCCCTTTCACTGTCATAGGGATCCAAAGCTGAAAGAAAAATTTCAGGCTCATCCTTCTTATGGAGAAATCTGTTTAGCTAAGTAAAGAACACAACTAACTGAGGAATCAAGAGACCTGTTGTAATAAAGAATCTGACTCCATTTTTGATGTTTGACTGGTAAAAGCTTTTAAGTCACATACCTCATCCTTTTTTTCTTGTCCCACATCTGGACAAGTCATAATAAGAACACCCATGAGCTACATTTTTTTTTTTTTTTGCATTGATGGGAAACTCTAACCACAAAAACTCTGGCCCATGTGTGGAAACCTTCATCACAGCTCCAGTATGTAACCAAAATAAAAGCAAAAGCTAGTGGCTTCTACTTGCTCTCTCGAGCTACTTTTGGGCTTGATTGGGAGCCTGCTCTACTATTCCAAGAAAGGCTTCTTTGTGAGTAACAAATCTCTTTACACCCCCTTAGTATGTGTGTGGCATCATCAGCATCAGCATCTTAACCACTTCCACGGGGTAACTACAATACCTGTCTTCCAGGCTAAGTTCTGCCACTGGATGGCTATGTAAATTTAAGAAGGTCATTTTGAAAATCTCTGTTTCATCTTTAAATGGTAGGTTGGATAAGAGTTAGGGTCATCATACAGGGCCTGATTGTCATCATTCTCCATTCCCAGTTCCATGACCAATAACTCTGTTAAATCACTGCAGTCCTTCCTACTAAGCCTGGATGGAGCCCCCTTTTCATTCACAATCTTGTACTCTAGGAAACTACCCCAACAGCTCTTTCATCACTAAAAGTCCATGAAAAATATGGATTTTCTGGATGTCTATCTACTACTTTCAGTTTAGCATTCTACCAGTGGCTATCATTTTCTTCTAGTTTGATAGATTTTTCCCAAAATCCTGTGGCTGGATCCTTGCCTTGTCCTATTGTTTTCTCCTTAGTAACAATGATCTGGTCTACAGTCAAGTCTCTCTGAGTATGTTTCTTTGCTTCCAAGCCGAGCCATGGGAGAAAAATGGAAACTTATTCTCAGAACAGAGAAATGCAAAGTTCTATAACATATCAATAGCTCTTTCTTTAACCTGGCTTCTTCCAACCCATTTTCTCAGTGTTCTGGATGAAGGACTAGTGGATGCACAGGATATGTCAAGACATGTTTATTCAATTCTTTGGACAGTGCATATTGTTGGTGGTTATTATTCATTGCAGGTGGTTTACATTTTATGCAAAAATGCACTGTTACGAGTGCATTAGCTAACAAATGAAAAAGTCCATTACATATGTAGCATCTTCAGATGTGAAAAATTGAAGTTTATGAGAAAACATACATGAAAAGAAAGGAAAGGTCCAGATGAGAGCTAAGCTGATTCTGTTTAGTAATGTGCTGTCCATGGTTGAGCTGCAGATCTGGCCTTCTATCCTGCAATCTGCTTCTGCATTCAGAGATAAGAAAAGGGGTCTCTCTATGTGGCCTCCTCTGTGCTTTTCATTCCATTTTATGTGCTAGTGAACATATCGGAAATTAACTAGTTAAAAAGAACTACAATAACTAAACAAATTATAAGAGCCTGCTGAAGTGGACAAAAAAGCAGAATGAGGGGTCTTGAATTCTACTCTGCTTTTCTCCTGTTTGACAGCCTTAGGCCAGCCACTAATCTTCTCTGAGCCAAACATTGGTCCCTGACAGAAGGTGGTGGACTAGAAAGTATTTTAAGACCCTTTCAACTCCCTAAATTTATTTGATTCAATTGATGTCATATTGCAATCCTTAAGAATAGTACACAATGAAAATAAACCTGCTCAAAACTGGCCTTCATTGTGGAACATGAAATAGTATGTTAGAACTACAAATATAAAGGTAAAGAAGTGTGAATAAATTTTCATCACTTTACTCTAGACTAAAAGGAATTCAGTCTCAAAGCAGCTCCATTCAGGCAGCTATTTATTATGTATTCAGTTAACAAAATGTATTTAAGAGAAAGTAATACTGTCATTCTCAGTTATACAGTGATTATTTAGGAAATGTCCTTGCAGTCTTTAAAGCTTGCAGAGAAGGACTCTAACACTGCATAACTTTCTCTTTTCATTGGGAGGGAGTGTGCAATAATAGCTAAGATGTTGCACTCTGAAATATGGGAAGATAGAAGCAACAATATTTATCCTCAATTTACCACTGTTTTCAGAGAATCCGGAGTCCAGAAGGGAACGTATACTTCATGTCCTCGACCGTTTGTTTTTTCTAATAAACTGTTGAGGTCTGGAGAGTGCATATATCACTGAATTTAATCAAGTACTGAGGCCAGGAATCTGACATTTTTCTTCTCTTCTTTCAGCTTCCCTTTTGATCTCTGTTGCAAATCAGAACATTTCTTTACTGTTCTCATTCTTTCCTCCATCCAAGTAGGACTGTGGCACATCCAGAGTGAGCTTCCTAAAACCAAAATCTGATCATTTATTCTCCTGTTTAAATCTTTTTAATGATTCATCTCAGGAGCCCTGGTGGTGCAATGGTTACGCATTCATCTGCTAATCAAAAGGTTGGCAGTTCAAACCCACGCAGCGGCTCTGCAGGAGAAATACCTGGCAATATGCTCCTGTAAAGAGTCAGTTCTAACTCACAGAGATCCTATTGGACAGGGTGAACTGCCCCCATGAAGTTTCCAAGGCTGTAATCTTGACCGAAGCAGACTGCTACATCTTTCTTCTGTGGAGTAGCTAGTGAATTTGATTACAGCCTAGAAAACCCTATGGGGCAGTTCTCTGTTACATGGGGTGGCTATGAGTTGGAAATCGACTGATGGCACTGAACAACAACAACAATAACGATTCTTTTTCTCCTTAAGATAATAGATTTACCTTTTAATATGACATAAAGCCTGTTTGTATCTGGCCCTTGCCTACAGCTCTAAGTTTAGGTTTACCATTCACCACTTCCTCTCCACCACAATACCAACTACCTTGAGTGGCTTAAATGTACCAAGAGTCTTTATACTTCATGACTTTGTACTTTCTGCTCTTTCAATGTTCACCCAAAGCCTTTCTTTCCATTGCCAACCTTTCACTAGTCAAAATCTTGTTTTGTTATGAGATCTTGAGAATAAGTCACTTTCTTGTTTAAACTACTTCTACATCGTAGATATTTATTAATGTTCATCTCATGTTGAATCACATTGAATGGTTATAACTGTTTTCATGCCACATACTAATCTACAAGCTACACGAGGCATGAGACCTTCTCTTTTTTTATCTCAAGCTCTTTGCTCAGTGTCTAGCACACAATATATGATGAGTTAAGTTTGTTTAAAGGATTTGACATAAATAATTTTCAGCATTTACTAGACACTAAATATTGCCAGGTACTGTTGTATATTCTAAGAGCTTTTCAAGTATTAACTTATTTAAATTTGTAAAAAATATATGAGCTAGGTACTCTATTTTTATTTTTCAGGTAATAACTCTGAGATATACAGAAGTTAAAGACAGCTGGAATGTGGAGCTGGAATTTGAACCCAGGCAGTGTAGTTCAAAAGCTTGTGCTCTGAGAGAACATGGGACCAGGGATGATCCCAACACCATCCTAACATGTTATAACAAAATAACTAAAACCAAACTCTCAGGATTCCTAAGGATTTCTTATGATTTTAAGCATCTCTCTCTCTCTCTCTTTTTTTTTTAATGCACACATTTTGGATTATACTTGTATCTTTTTCAACTGAAAATTTTATACTATATACACAAAAGTGATAATTGAAAATCTGAACAGACCCATAACAAGAGAAGAGATTGAAAAGGTAATAAAAAAAACTCCCAACCAAAAAAAGCCCTGGCCCAGATGGCTTCACTGGAGAATTCTACAAAACATTTACAGAAGAGCTCGTACCAGTTCTACTCAAGCTATTTCAGAGCATAGAAGAGGAAGCACCACTTCCAAATTCATTCTATGAAGCCAGCATAACGCTGATACCAAAACCAGGCAAAGACATCACAAAAAAAGAAAATTACAGACCAATATCTCTCATGAATATAAATGCAAAAATTCTGAACAAAATTCTAGCCAACAGAATTCAGTATCATATCAAAAAAATAATACACCACGACCAAGTAGGATTCATACCAGGCATGCAAGGATGGTTTAACATTAGAAAATCCATCAACGTAATCCACCACATAAATAAAAGGAAAGAAAAAAATCTCATGATCATCTCAATTGATGCAGAAAAGGCATTTGACAAAGTCCAACACCCATTCCTGATAAAAGCTCTCAATGAAATAGGTATAGAAGGGAAATTTCTCAACATAATAAAGGGCATCTATGCAAAACCAACAGCCAACATCATTCTTAATGGAGAGAGGCTGAAAACATTCCCCTTGAAAACAGGAACAAGACACGGATGCCCTTTATCACCACTCCTATTTAACATTGGGCTGGAAGTTCTAGCTAGAGCAGTAAGGCAAGAGAAAGAAATAAAGGGCATCCAAATTGGTAATGAAGAAGTTAAACTCTCCCTGTTTGCAGATGATATGATACTATACATAGAAAACCCTAAAGACTCCATGAGAAATTTACTGGAACTAATAGAAAGATTCAGCAGAGTAGCAGGATACAAGATAAACATTCAAAAATCAGTTGGATTCCTATACACCAGTAAAGAGAACGATGAAAAGGAGATCAGGAAATCAATACCATTTTCAATAGCCCCTAAAAAGATAAAATACTTAGGAATAAACCTGACCAGGAATATAAAAGACCTATACAAAGAAAACTACAAAACACTGCTGCATGAAATCCAAAGGGATCTACATAAATGGAAAAACATACCATGCTCATGGATAGGCAGACTCAACATTGTGAAAATGGCAATTCTACCTAAAGCAATCTACAAATACAATGCAATCCCTATCCAAATACCAACAACATTCTTCAAAGAGCTGGAAAAACTAATTATTAACTTTATATGGAAAGGGAAGAAACCCCGAATAAGTAAAGCACTACTGAAGAAGAAGAATAAAGTTGGAGGACTCACACTACCTGACTTGAGAACCTACTATACAGCTACAGTACTCAAAACAGCCTGGTACTGGTATAACAACAGTGACATTGACCAATGGAACAGAATTGAGAACTCAGATGTAAATCCATCCACCTACGGTCACCTGATCTTTGACAAGGGCCCAAAGTCTATCAGATGGGGAAAAGACGGTCTTTTTAACAAACTGTGCTGGCAAAACTGGATATCCATTTGTAGAAAAATGAAACAGGACCCATACCTCACACCGTATACAAAAACTACTTCAAAATGGATCAAAGACCTGAATATAAAGCCTCAAACTATAAAATTCATAGAAGAAAAAATAGGACCAACACTTCAGGCCTTAATACATGGCATTAACAGGATACAAACCATAAACATCAACACAAAAAACCCAACAGATAAACTAGATAATTGGGATCTTCTAAAAATCAAACATCTATGCTCTTCAAAAGACTTCACCAAGAGTTAAAAGAGAATCTACAGACTGGGAAAAAATTTTTGGACAGTACAAGTCAGACAAAGGTCTAATCTCCATAATCTACAAGAAAATCCAACACCTCTACAACAAAAAGACAACCAATCCTATCAAAAAATGGGCAAAGGAAATGAACAGACACTTCACCAAGGAAGACATTCAAATGGCCAACAGACACATGAGGAAATGCTCGCGATCACTAGCCATTAGAGAAATGCAAATTAAAACCACAATGAGATACCATCTCACCCTGGCATTACTGGCACGAATCAAAAATACTGGAAATAACAAATGTTGGAGGGGCTGCAGGGAGACGGGAACTCTTATACACTGCTGGTGGGAATGCAAAATGATACAACCATTTTGGAAAATGATATGGCGTTTCCTCAGAAAGCTAGAAATAGACATACCATTCGATCCAGCAATCCCACTCCTAGGAATATATCCCAGAGAAATAAGAGTCATCACTCGAATAGACATATGCACACCTATGTTCATGGCAGCATTATTCACAATAGCAAAACAATGGAAACAACCTCGATGTCCATCAGCAGATGAATGGATACACAAACTATGGTACATACACACAATGGAGTACTATGCAACGAGAAAGAACAACAATGAATCTGTGAACCATCTCATAACATGGATGAAACTGGAGGACATTATGCTGAGTGAAATAAGTCAATCACAAAAGGACAAATATTGTATGAGACCTCTATTGTAAAAACCCATGAAAAAATTCACATGGAAAATGTAACAATCCTTGTTGGTTACCAGGGATTGGGGGGGGGGGGAATACTAAATAGGTAATAGGTAAGTGGTAACTTGGGTGAGAGGTGAGATAGTACATAGTACAGGGGAAACTAACACAACCTGCACAAGGAAAGGTCATGGAGGCCCTATAGACACATCCAAACCCCCCGAGGGACTGAGTTGTTGGACGGAGGGCTCTGGGTACCATGGTCTCGGGGAACATCTAGCTCAATTGGCATGACACTACTTATAAAGATAATGCTCTACATTCTACCTTGGTGAGTAGTGTCTGGGCTCTTAAAAGCCTATGAGCGGCCATCTAAGATACTCCACTGAGCTCATCCCTTCGGGAACAAGGGAGAATGAAGAGAACAGGATTCAACAAAAAGATTAGGCCAAACGACTAATTGTCCACAGCTACCAAGGCCTCCACCGGACTGAGTCCAGTACAGCTGGATGGTGCCCGGCTACCACCAATGACTCCTCTGACCAGGATCACAACAGAGGGTTCTGGGCAGAGCTGGAGAAGGATGTAGAGCATAATTTTAACTCCCCAAAAAAAAAAGAAGACCAGATTTACTGGCCTAAAGAATACTAGAGAAACCTCAAGAGTGTGGCCCCCAGACACCCTTTCAGCTCAGAGGTGAAGTTACCTTCGAGGTTCGATGTTAAGCCTGGGAATGGACAGCCCAGTAAAACTAAATGGGACTAACGATGTACAGGAGTCCGGTGACAAGGGCCAGAAGGCAGAGGGAGAGTAGGAAACTGATGATAAGGAACACAAATTGAATAAGGACACTGTCGATGTATTGTGAGATTGTTGACCACTGCTATAGGGCAACATTTGTAGTAACTATTAAATGGGAGGCTGTTTTGTCCTGTAAGCCTTCATCTTGGGCGAGAATGGCAGCACAATTGGAAGAGCATAGTCAATATCACTTAAATGTGTAAGTAAAATGTTTTGAAATGGTGTTTAAATAAAATAAAATAAAACAACAACAACAACAACAAAAAAAAACAAATGAGACTAAAGAGGTACAATAGTCCTCTGACAAGGTCCAGAAGACGGAAGGGGACAAGGAAGTCCCCTGGTGATAGGGAACACAAGGTGGAGTAAGGATATTCTTGTTGTGCTGTGAGATTGTTAACCATTGTCATAGGGCAGCATGTGTAGTAACTGTTAAATGAGAAACTATTTTGTTCTGTAAGCCTTCATCTTAAGTGAGAATAACAGCACAGTTGGAAGAGCGTAGTCAGTGTCACTGAACTGTGAATGCAGAAATTCTTGAAACGGTGTATCTTTGGCCATCTGTAATTTTCATCAAAGAAAAAAAAAAAAAGGTTGAGAATTTAGAGGCTTAATACGTTGTGGGGTTGTTAACCAATGTCATAGAACAACACGTGTACTACTCTTTCATGAGAAACTATTTGCTCTGTAAGCTTTCACCTGAAGTACAATAAAATATAAAAAAATAAAAATAAAATGAAGAATTCCATGTTGAGTTTTTGTAATTTACTTGTCATAAATTAATTATAAAATAAACATAAAAGAAAAACATCAAAAAAAAATTTTTATACTATAAAATCTACTCTCCAAATTGGCAAAAGCTTTGTTTATGATTTCATGTGAGCAACTAAACAGAATAAACGACCAAAAATGACACTGGAGGTAGTGATAAGGTCCAGGAATGCTTCTGCCTTCTGCTGCATAGTACACTCAATGTCTGGAACAACTAGACTTGTCTCTTTGCCACAAAAGAAGACAGTGTAGATGAGTAGAGGAGTCAAACCACAGTCCAACTTGGTATTTCTAGAAAGTTTCTGAACTTAAAGGAAATGCTTCTTCTATCCATTTTAATGCATATTTCAATTCCTTAAAATGATGATTTTGAGAAAAATCTGAATGAATTAGCCCAAAAGGTTTTTTTAATTGTTCACTAAAGGAAGAAATTTATACAGTGGAGAAGAACATTAGGTTTGAGCTCCAGATCTGCTATTTTCTAATTATGAGACTTTAGGCAAAATACTTAGCTTCTCCATTGTTCTCTTGTTTGTGAAGACGCTTGCAAGCTGCCATCTAAGATACAACTATTGGCCTCTACTCATCTGGAGAAAAAGAGAAAGAGGGAAATCAAAGACTCAGAGAAGAAACTGGTCTCCAGGACAAATATTCTACACGAACCATTGCCTCATCTACCCTGAGACCAGAAGAACTAGATGGTACCCAGGTACCATTCTGAGATGCAATGAATTACTTAATATGGCCCTTCTAGTCATAGTCTTTGTGTCTCACATACAATGACTGAGTGAGACTATGCAAATAAGGTACATAGAACTTGTAATGGTTGGGGTTATTTGTTAACTTGGCTATGATTCCCAGTATTGTATGGTTGTCCTCCATTTTATGATCAGATGTAATCATCCTCCATTTTGTGCTATGTTATGAATACTAGCCTTTATGCCTCTGGTTGTATTAATGAGGCAGGATTAGGGATGTATCTTGAGTTACCACCTTCCTAGAGGGTGTAACTCAAGTCACCACCCTTACCCCAGTCACTACCTTTACTAAAGGATATGACTCAAGTCACCACCTTCTCAAGTAGGGGGAGTTTCCTTGAGGGTGTAGTCTGCATCAAATGTATATGAATGCTCTGAGGAAGTTCTCTCTCTCTCTCTTTTTCTCTCTGGATCCCTCATCAGGTTCCTGGTCATCTGACCTCCAGTGCTTGGAGCATGAGCCAGCTGCCTTCCACCTGATCCGCCAATTTGAGGATTCACTAGCTTTCACAGCTCCTTGAGCCAGCAACCTCTCGTCTGACCTGATTTGCCAGCTTCCACAGCCTGGTGAGCCAGCAGCTTGTCCTTGACCTGCTAGTTTGGGTTCATCAACTGCTATAGCCACATGGGTTGGAAGAAGCCTCCAACCTGACATCTGACCCACGGATTTGAGACTTGCCAGCCTCCACAGCCATGTGAGCCATTTCCTTGAGATACAGTTTGTGAGTTCTGTGAGATGTTGCAGCGAATTACAGAACTCAAAGATGAGAGGGAGAGTACTGAGGGGAGGAGGAGGAGTTGATGTTAGGCATGATGGAGTGGGACAGCTGTTTGGAAAAATTCTAATCAGGGATCAGGCTCACAATAGATGGGCCCTGATAGAATGGAAGAAAAATGTGGAAAATAACCTCAAATTCCTAAAACAAACAGAAGAAACAAACAAACACAAAAAAACTAAACAAAAAATAAAACTGACCTACTGGACTGGTTGAGACTGAAGGACTCCATGAGACTATTGCCCTGAGATACTCTTCAAACCTTGAACGAAAACTAACCCGAGGTCACTTTATAGCTAAATAACAAATTGGCTCACAAAATAATAAATACCACCTATAAGTACGGTGCTTCTTTAAGAAGTCACCGATATAAAACCAAATGGTCAACAATTACTTTAAGAAAAAAAATGAGAATATAATGGTAGCAGAACAACAAGAACAGAAATAATGAGAACATTCACACACTGTGAAAAATGTAACCAATGTCACTGAACAACTTGTGTAGAAAGTTTTGAATAGGAACCTAAACTGATGTGTAAACCTTCAATGAAAATACAATAAAATATTATTTAAAAAATAGTTTAAGCATAGTATCTACATTATGGGATACTTGTAATGTGCTTAGAATATTACGTAGCTAATAAAATCTTAGAAATGACTATTTTTAGTGGTTATTTCAATAATTAGGTAACAATAGTAAGCTCACTTTGGGGAAGAGCTACCTGGAAAACCATACACACACACGCACACAATTATATAAATTTATAATTTATTATGATTTTTTGTTGTTGTTGTCAGGTGCCACTGCATCAATTTTCAACTCCTGGAGGTTTTCGACCCATGTAACAGACAAGAATTGCCGCATAGGATTTTCTAGGCTGTACTCTTTATTGGAGCAGATCTTTCTCCCATGGAGCCATTGGGTAAGACAATTTGTTATAAGTATATGATAAATATATTTATTTATTTATGCCCATCCACATACCCACCATTTATTGTATTCTTTAGTCATTTTTTTTTAAATGATAGAGTGATTGTAAAGTTTGTTGGAGGCTACTTTATTGATATTTATTTACACATCTATTTGTATCTCCAGAGTGTAATTCGTTCTGATTGATCAGAGGTTCTACGTTTGGTTCAGATCTTCCAGAAGCTTGTTAGTTAGTCTCTGTTTCCTCACTTGTTAAATGAATTAGAAAAGATAAGAGGATCATTAAGTTGTATTCAGATAAAAAATGGCTTGATATGCCCATGTTCTCAGTATGAGTGATATTGGGCAAGTCACATAAACTCATTTTGTTTCTGTTTTCTCACTCACAAAATGGGGATCATAATTGTACCTACCTCATAAGGTGTGGTAAGAATTAACTGAGTTAATACATTTGAAATATTTAGCATGGAATCTGGCATATAGGAAGTTTTCAGGAAACAATAGTGATTTATCAGCATACACAGGAAATACTTCTTAAAATATTTAACCAGAAGTTTGTCCCCTTTGAGGAATATAGGAAATATTCAGGCAATGTCTACATCAGGCTGCCATTTAAATACATTTAATCAAGCCAACTTATGGTGGGCAAATACTTAATTTTATTGAATTACTAAATTAACATCTTGCTTTGGAATCATAGAGACTAGTTTTCCTAAACTATGTTCTCAGGAGCATGAATTCTGTTAATGTTAAGATAAATTACAATAAAAAAGGAACAGATAAGATACCAGAGGGTTCCATTGTCAAATAGATACAAGATGCTTTCATACTATATGCTCTACTAGAAAATCAGAAGGATTTTGCAGTGAAAAATAATTGTAAATATTGTTCAACCAATAAATTACATTTATTTGACCTCAAAAACCTCTTTTAAGAGAGCATCTATTAACATTTCATAGAAATGGAGTTACAGGGGGAAACAGTTCAAGAAATTCCAAGGTATGTAAACCATTTTCTCTGTTATAACTTCAAGTGATTGTCTGTCTTGATGCAGTTCCAGCAATAGGAAATCTCTTTGACCTAATTTTCTTTGTATAATTACCCTGCTACGAAAATGAATGTTTTGGTTTTCACTCATTCTTTTGCCAGTTACTCAAGCTCTAGTAGAAGTTTGGGATGCCTAAAGTAACTCCTTTGATCCATAAAGTAATATTATTTTGGAATTGGTCATCTTTATTTGCAGTGGTGCCAAGCACCAAAACATTTGATTTTTGATTAAGAAAATTAATTTCTTCTGCAAATCACAGACTACATGAGTGCTTTCACACACTCAAGAACGCCTCCTGGGGGTGCCAGCCTATTCCAACAATGCCATGGCTTTAGGATAACAAGTTGAGCATGAGTAGCACCCAAGTGTCGTCTCCTGATAATAGGAGATCACTTCCTCTCTGAAAATTCTGCATGAGGAACACATGGAAATGCATTTCCTAGTGAGAGGTTTTGTTTGCCAACAACGCTAGAACTCTACTCCTATTCCAACAGAAAAGAGTCAAAAAATACTTTATTATCATGGCATTCTACATTAAAAGTATCATCAAATTAAAATCAAATGCATTAAGATGATAAAAGACTTTATAGAATTGAAAATCCGCTGTGTTACCAAAATTGTGTTTGTTGGGGGAGGGTGTAAAAATCAGCTTCCAGCAGAGAAGGGCATTGTTTTACTACATTTCAGAATATTAAAAGCCACTTTGATATTCAAATATAACTTCATTCAAAAATAAAGAGAACTTGACAAAGTAGGGTACTTCCCTGCTTCATGTTTGTGTTTTACTCTTGAACGCATCGCTTAGAAACATGTTCTATAATCACGCAGATTCCAATATCCTGTTCTGCAATCACTGTGAGATATCTGCTTTGACCCCAAATTATGCTAGCGATGTGGAGGGAGTTACAGAACTTGGTTAAAAGAGAAGTTGCCTTAATGAAGATGTATGAATTAACTTCCAGTTTACTTGGTCCCATATCACTAATTTCAACTGGATTAAAAGTGATATTAGAGGAAAAGAATGTAATTTTTTGATAGTATGTAGCAGCCTATGGTCAAAACATAACTCCAAGAACTTGTAATGTACTGTATTCCCAGAATCCTACCCCAATAACCATGGTAACTTCAGCATTAGTTCAGGGATACAAAGTCAATCTTGATGTGCCCCAAATGTTTCTTCATTCGACAGTTTCTGAGCTTCCAGCTTGGCTGTCTAAATGATGTGCTAACATAATTCACAGACACCAACTCTGTGGCAAAAAGTGAGGCTGAGCGATTTGTCAGATCAAATGATTCCTGTCTAATGGAGAATAAATTACCTGGTTATTTTATTCAAGGATCACCTAGCTATGCAGAGCTTTGGACCCTTGTTGGACAGAGTAGCAGCCTGGGTCCCTGAGAAATTATAGCATAATAGAAAAAGCAATTGATTGAAGTCACAAAACCTTAATATCTACAAACCACACAGTGAGTAAATGACTACCAGATTTGACCTCAGAGATTTTGACTTCTAGTGTTTTTCTGGTCTAATACTAGTCTTTTGGTCACAGATTACTACCAAACCCAGCAAGATTCTGAGACCATCATACGCTCAAATGAATGGATAATAATATTCATCACACGTTAACAGTTATTCAGCATTCACTTTAGTCCAGAAATTTCCAAAATAAAATCTTACACAATATTCAGAACACTAGTGTTGTATTGGTATCATTTTCTTCTCGTGAAGATAAGGAAAGTAAGCATGTTCAGTAACACATTGATGTTACATGGCTAATAACTGGCAAAGCCAAGATTTTAACTCAGATTTGTCATCTATAGATCCCATGCTGTTAATCACTATGTGTATTTTAATTAGTTAATCACATCTAACTCTAAATAAAATAAAGTGATGTCACAATATCTTCTTTTCAAGAAACTTATAACATTTTGAGCAGTGTATACCATATCATACACTGTTACAAAATTTCTCATTTTTCTTCAAATACCATTCAGAAATGTTTCATCCACTGCTAAAGTGGCTGAGCAAAAGTGAGTTAAAAGCAAAACCAAACACGTTACCCTTGAGTCAATTTTGACTCAGAGCGACCTTATAGGACAGAGTAGAACTGCTCCATCGGGCTTCCCAGGGGCAGCTGGTGGATTCAAACTGCCAACCTTTTGGTTAGCAGCCAAATGCTTAAACCACTGCACCACCAGGGCTTCAAAAGAGACCTAAAAACCACAAAAAAAAAAAAACCATTGCCGTCGAGTCGATTCTGACTCATAACGTAAATTAAATCTTGGTTATCATTACTATTTAAATCAAGAATTCTATCGAGGAATCCTGATCCAAATGGGGAAAACGCGGAACAGAATTTCAAATTCTCATGAATTCCAGACTTTCTGGAGCTGCGGAGGCTGTTGAACCCCTGAATCTATTGCCCTGATAAAATCTTTAAACCTTAAACCAAAACTATCCCCTGAAGTCTTCTTAAAACCAAACAGTAGTTTAGATCAACTAGTAAAAAATGTCTGCCTTGAGCATTATCCTCTTTTAAGAACTATCTATATGGGATCCAACTGACAAGTCAAAAAGATTAGACAGGAACCTTAGAAGGTACTGAGTCTATGTTAATGGAGAAAGAACAACTCAGAAAAGGAAGGTGAGAATAGTTAAACAACTCGAAGAGTATAATCAATGTCACTGAATAGTACATGTGGAAATTGTTGAACCAGTGTATGTTTTGCTGTGTATATCCTCAACAACAGCAAAATAAATAAAATTTTTAAAAATCCAGCCATTTCTATCTTCAAAAAATATCTAGTATAGGACCATTCTCACCACCTTCAGTATTACCAGCCTTATCCAAACTTACCTTCTTTATGGGTTATTTCAATATTCTCCTAAGTAATCATGCTGCTTCTCTCCCTTTTCCCCTTTCCCACTCTTATCTCAATAGATAACCCAAAGTCATCCCATTAAATCACAAGTTGAGTTATGTTTTTGTTCTGCTCAAAATTCACTAATGTTTTTACATTGTTGTTGTTGTTTTTCCACTCAGAAAAAAAGTGATAAATTGCTTTCGGTGGACTACAAGACCACACCTGTCTTCTCCCCACTCCATGTCCACCCTTTGCCAGCTCCATATCTTCTCTGAACTCATCACCCACTACACTGCTCTCTGCTCACTCTGCTTCAAACAACCACCAAACCAAACCCACTGCTGTCAAGTTGATTCCAACTCTTAGTGACCTCATAAGGTTTCCAACACTATAAATCCCTGTGGAAACAGATTGCCACATCTTTCTCCTGAAGAGCTACTGGTGGTTTCGAACCGCCAAACTTCCGGTTAGCAGTCGATTGCTTTAGCCACCATGCCACCAGGGCTCCTTGCTTCAAACACAGTGGTCACCTTATTTTCCTCAAAATTGTCCGCCATATTTTTCCTGATGTCTTAGTTCGTGCTCTTCCTTCTTCCTGTAATGCTTATTCCTCAGGTATCCTCATGGCTTGCTCCCTTGCCTCTCTTTTATCTTTACTCAAATACCATCTTCTCAGTGCCACCTCTCTCAACCATTCTATCTAAAACTGCAACCCCAGACACTTCCTGCTTTTCTTTCCCGCTATATTTTTCTATTTAGCTCTTATTACCATCAGAATACTAAGTATTTCACTGATTTCTCTTATATGTTATATTCTCTGCCTGCTCAAGGTAAGCTCTGTGAGAACTTTAGATAACGGCCGTATCCCCAGTATTTAGATATTTAGACATGTGCTGGATATATCGTAGGCTTCCAGGAAATACATGAATGAATGTCTCCTCTACTGCCCAGTGCTGTCCAGTCCCTTTAGTTGTTCCCCAGTCAATACACCTAACATTATGTGAGAAAGGAGCCCCAAGACCTGTACATCACCTATGTCTAGGTTCTAAAGCCCTTGCTCAACTCCCATTGAGCTCCACGCTTAGTCCTCATAACCATCATCCAAATTCCACACACATCAATTCCTCTAGGTTTCTAGTCTTGCTGTGCCAGAAACCATTCTCTTTAACTGAGAGCAACCTGAGTTCATTCTCTACCTACAATCTTTCAGGTCCATATTCCTTTTGCCCTGACCCAACCCAGATACTCCGCATTTAAGTGCCATATCAGCCTGGGTGATAACTCCTTCAGTTTGCAAAACAAACCAGACTCTTTCTTTTTTCTTCATGTAACAAGAATGCTTATTTTCCCTTTCCCAATTCCATCTCTTCCTGCCTTTTATTTAAGCTTCCTAGGTCTGAATACAGTTTAGGGTTCATATTTCTTAAGCGTCCATCCTCATGCAGCTCAGGGTTTTTTTTAACAGTAGCTCTGCTGTGTTTCTTTCTAGGAAAGGTCTGCAAATTGCTGAACAAATTTAGACATTTCCCTCTAGGGTTACACTTTATCCTAAGGGAGATTCCTACAATAACACAGAATGACAATCAGCAAATATTTCTTTTTATTAGCAAGCTGTGTTTCCCTGAGAGAGAGAATAAGAGTCAGTAATCATTAATTAAATGAGACAGAGGAAATAGCTTGAAATACAGCTTATGATTTTCAAAATTTCAAACAATGGGAGTCTATAGTTGAATGTCTTTAGTATTCGTTTATCAAGCATTGTGAAAATGAGTATCTGACTTTGGAATGAAGTGAGCCTTAAGTATGCCTCATTCTTGTAAAATAAAAATTTTAAAGGACTTTGTATTAGGCAATAAAATTCTGGTTAAGCTGCTCAGGGGAAAAAATACATGATGAGCTGCGTTTGCCTGGAAAGGGAACTGCACTCTGATTTTCAGAGTTCAGGAACTCCTTCCAGATGGCACATGAAAAAGAACCTACACCTTATGTATATATGATTGATTAGAGTCAGCCTGTGATTACTTCCCTGGGGAGAACACAGAGGCAAGAGAATATAATTTCTCCTCTGCTTTTTTTCCTCTCATTTGAGTGCTTAAATACTATGAAACTCAAAATTGAAAAAAAAAAAGCATTTTCCTGAATTCCAACTTGGTTTCAGAATTTCAGCCCCATCATATTACTCCTCCTCTAGAAAGGTTTCAGTTCCATTTCATGTCACAGAAGCAGCACAGGACAGACATGCAGGCACTTTGTAATGCTGCCCTGGCTTGGTCACTAGGAGTTATTTGATTCCCTACTGTATCTCAGTCTCCCTACAATGTAAAAGGTTCTGAACCTATCCAGATTTATTCTGAGTACCCAACCTGCTAATGGACATAAAGGTACTTTAAAAGTATAAAGTACTCAGGCAACTATATGATCTTATAATTGAAACAGTAATTTTCTACCAAGAGTGAGTTTTACCATACCACAAAAAAGGCATTATGTGTTATCAGAAAGTGTTATAGGATATGAAGTCCAAAGAACACAGATCAAGCCCTAACTGGGCATTTTTTAGAGTGTGAGACCCTGGAGGAATCAGTTAATCACATTTGGTTTTATTCACAATTAAATTAGGGATAATGGCACTGCCTACCTCACAATGATATTGTCAGTCAATGTTTGTGAAAGATCTTTGTAAATTGTCAAGTACTGAGTTCATATAACATATTTTCAGCATCACAGTGCAGATCAAACTGACCAACAGTTGGAAACACAGACTGGAGAATTTTGGAAGTTTTTGCAAGGCTGATGTGTTGCTTATGTTCTTTTCCTAGTCATGAATAAATGAATGAATGAATGAAGCTCTAATCAGTAGTTAATCTTTGGAAGAAGACATTTGTGATGTATCTATTAAGTCTGACACATTTGTGAAATTTGAATTATAAGCTAATACATTGGTTAATTTTCCAATGCTTAAATATATTTATGTGAAACAGAAGGGCATTCATTTTCTCAATTGTGGACATGAAATACTGGTTTGATTTTAATTTTTTACTTAAATACATTTTGGCTTATGAGGTAAAAAATATAAGCAAATTAATAAACAAAAATATCTGAGTTCTCACCTTAAACATTTGAGCAGCTCACCATAAATTCCTTAGCAAGTTACAAGTAAACCATCTTTGCTCTTTGTTTTTAACTTTAGAAAATAAAAATAATAAAGCTAATTTTTATGCGATTGTATGAAGATTGGTTCTAACTTGAGTCTACTGATATTAAGAATCAATCCATCATTCAAATATTTTTGGCAGTCGGCCACTAACTCTTATTAAAAATAAATTGCTTTTTGTAGCTATTCCCCTTCTCATAAATATTATTATTTTTTTTAAAAGCCTATTTGGCAAACTGGAGCCCTGGTGGTGCAATGATTAAATGTTCAACTGCAAACCAAAAGGTTGGCAATAGGAATCCACCAGCCTCTCCTGGGAAACCCTATGGGGTAGTTCTACTCTGCCCTATACGGTCACTATGAGTTGGAATCTACTCGACAGCAACGGTTTTGTTTTTTTTTTAAATCAGAAATTAATTTTTTTTTTAGCTATACTTTAGATGAAAGTTTGCAGAACAAATAGTTTCTCATTAAAGAATCGGTGCACATATCGTTTTATGACATTGGTTAAGGACCCCACAACATGTCAACACTCTCTCTTCTCGACCTAGGAGGACTTTTTTTTTTTTTGGTGAAAATACACATAGCCAAAGATACACCATTTCAAAAGTTTCTACATGTACAATTCAGTGACATCGATTACATTCTTCCAGTTGTGCTGCTGTTCTCACTATCCTTTTCCAAATTATTCCATCACCATTATCTTCAAATCACTGTCCACTAGACTTCCCATCAAACCTTTTGAGTTGCTGTTGTCAATTTGATCTCACATAGATAATTCTTTTTTTTGTACGTTAGATGAAGGTTTTCAGAACAAATAGTTTCTCATTAAACAGTTAGTACACCTATTTCCCTATGACAATGGTTAACAACCCCACGACACGTCAACACTACTCCTTCTCAACTTTGGGTTCCATATTACCATCTTTCCTGTCCACTCCTGACTTCTAGTCCCTGTCCCTGGACTGCTGTGTCACATTAGTCCTGTTTTGTTTCATGAGGCTATCCAGTCCCTGGCTGAACAGTGAACCTCAGGAGTGACTTCACCACTGAGCTAAAAGGGAGTCCGCGGGCTATACTCTTGGGGTTTCTCCAGTCTCTGTCAGGCCAGCAAATCTGGTCTTTGTGTGTGTGTGTTAGAATTTTGTTCTACATCCTTCTCCAGCTCTGTCCAGGACCCTCTGCTGTGCTCCTGGTCAGAGCAGTCAGTGGTGGTAGCCAGGCACCATCTAGCTGTACTGGACTCAGTCTGGTGGAGGCCTTGGTAGCTGTGGTCCATTGGTCCTTTGGACTAATTTTTTCCTTGTATCCTGTTCTCTTCATTCTCCCTTGCTTCTGAAGGGGTGAGACCAGTGGAGTATCTTAGATGGCTGCTCACAGGCTTTTAAGATCCCAGACGCTACTCGCCAAGGTAGAATGTAGAACATTGCCTTTATAAACTGTGTTATGCCAATTGAGCTAGATGTTCCCCGAGACCATGGTCCCCACAGCCCTCTGCCCAGCAATTCAGTCCCTCAGGGAGTTTGGATGTGTCTATGGAGGTTCCATGACCTTTCCTTGTATAAGTTGTACTGGCTTCCCCAATACCGTGTACTGTCTTACACTTCACCAAAGTTAACACTTACCTATTATCTATTTAGTGTTTTTCCCTCCCCACTGCTCCCCCTCCTCGTAACCATCAAAGATTATTTCTTTCTGTATGTAAACCTTTTCACGAGTTTTATAGTAGTGGTCTCATACAATATTTGTTCTTCTGTAATAGACTTATTTCACTCAGCATAAGGTCCTCCAGTTTCATCCATGTTACGAGATGCTTCACAGATTTATCATTGTTCTTTATCGTTGCATAATACTTCATTGTGTGTATGAACCATAGTTTGTTTATCCATTCATCTGTTGATGGGCATCTAGGTTGTTTCCATCTTTTTGCTATTGTGAACAATGCTGCAATGAACATGGGTGTTCAAGTGTCTATTCGTGTGACAGCTCTTATTTCTCTAGGCTATATTCCTAGGAGTGGGATGCTGGATCATATGGTATTTCTCTTTCTTGCTTTCTAAGGAAGCACCATATCATTTTCCAAAATGGTTGTATCTTTATGCATTCCCACCAGCAGTGCATAAGAGTTCCGTTCTCCCTGCAGCCTCTCCAACATTTGTTATTTCCAGTGTTTTTGATTCGTGCCTGTAATGTTGAGGTGAGATGGTATCTCATTGTGGTTTTAATTTGTATTTCTCTAATGGCTAGTGATCACCAGCATTTCCTCATGTATCTGTTGGCTGCTTGAATGTCTTCATTGGTGAAGTGTCTGTTCATTTCCTTTGCCCATTTTTTAATTGGATTATTTGTCTTTTTGTAGAAGAGGTGTTGGACTTTCTCATAGATTTTAGAGGTTAGAGCTTTGTCTGACTTGTAATGTCCAAATATTTTTTCCCAGTCTGTAGGTTCTCTTTTTACTCTTTTGGTGAAATCTTTCGATGAGCATACGTGTTTGATTTTTAGAAGATCCCAGTTATCTAGCCTATCTTCCAGAGTTTGTGTGCTGTTGGTTATCAGTTGTATCCTGTTAGTGCTGTGTATTAGGGCCTCTAGTGTTGATCCTGTTTTTTCTTCTATGAACGTTATAGTTTTGGGCTATGTATTTAGGTCTTTGATCCATTTTGAATTAGTTTTTGTATATGGTGTAAGCTATGGGTCTTGTTTCATTTTTTTTGCAGATGGACATCCAGTTTTGCCAGCACCATTTATTAAAAAGACTGTCTGTTCCCCATTTGATGGACTTTGGGCCCTTGTCAAAGATCAGGTGACTATAGGTGGATGGATTTACATCTAGGTTCTCAATTCTGTTCCACTTGTCAATGTATCTGTTGTTGTACTAGTACCAGGCTGTTTTGACTACTATAGCTGTATTGTAGGTTCTGAGGTCAGGTAGTGCCTGTCCCCCTACTTCTTCTTCAATAGTGCTTTACTTATCCGGGGCTTCTTCCCCTTCCATATAAAGTTAATGATAGCAACAGGTTTTTGTTTGTTTGTTTTTTAATTGGGCTAACTTACTTTTTGAGTATTCCAGCCAAATGCTTATAGAGACCCTGATGCCCTTAACTGGGCAAACTGGATTTTTCATATTACGTGACTATTTCCAATCTAGGTATCTCTCACCTTTGGCCTTCCTAATTCTATGCATTCTTTCCCCAAACTAAGACACAATTCCGTGTGTTGAAGTAACATTTCATAAATTAAGAGAATGCTATACACCAAAGACACAGGCTTCAGGAATGCATTTTCCAGTGACAGGAACGGATTCATTCTAAGTCATGTGCACTTGTTCCAGCCTCACCTTTGTCACTATAGCTTTGATTGAGGATGCTGAGAACAAGCCCTTGACAGAGTACAGATTTTTCATCCACACGCAAATGGAATGGTATTGACTTCATTGATCCCTTTCCTGACAGCCCAGATCATTGACTGCTTACAACAATTTAGATGACAGAGGTTAATATTTGTCTTGAATTCTATTTTATCCAAATATCTATATCTATACTTGTCTACATAGATATGGAGTCTATATTATAAATCTACATTAAAAAAAATTGCTATTGAGTCTATTCTGACTCATAGCAGCTCTACGAGTGTCAGAGTAGAACTGTGCTCCATAGGTTTCCAATGGCTGATTTTTCCAAAGTAGTATGTGAGGTCTTTCTTTCCAGCCACCTCTGGGTAGATTCAAACCTCTAACCTTTTGGTTAGCAGCCAAGAGCATTAACAATTTTTACCACCCAGGGACTCCATAAACTCACATAGATAGGGAGCATATTTGAAAATTTAGTTAATCTATTTGATGGGAAAATATCAGGTATCAAACTACGTCTTCTCTCTAAAATTTTTCTCAGTATTGAAATCTCCAATATTTCTCATGTCTTATTCTGAAGCAAGATTTTATTTTTATTTTATTTTTTTGTAACCGCTACTAGTAAACTGTGAATTTTGATGCATTCTTATTATGAAAGTGCCTACATATGCACAAAGCCAACACTATGTTTGAAAAAAATCTCATGAGAGTTTTTTTCAAAAAGGACAAGTACAAGAATCACTGGGGAAAAATACTACACTGAAATCATATATATATATACACACACATATATATATACATATATGTATATATATATATATACATATATGCATATATATATATATATATATATAGTAGAG
Organism: Dugong dugon; assembly: GCA_030035585.1. Taxonomy (NCBI): domain Eukaryota; kingdom Metazoa; phylum Chordata; class Mammalia; order Sirenia; family Dugongidae; genus Dugong; species Dugong dugon. Next base: position 112,705,502 of record CM057467.1, read on the forward strand.
GTCCAGTACATTCCCTCACTTTTCCTACTTGTTTTGTTTGTTTGCTTGTTTTTATTGCAGTCAGATAACCAATACTATCATCCGTCAACACTAGCAGATGTTCATTGAGAGTTTACCATACCTCAAGCATTGAGCTAAACATTTCATACAGTTGTTTCACACGGTGAGAACAATGTGACCACCAGAAGAGCAAACAAATGAGTCTTAGAAGAAATACAATCAGAATGCTCCCTAGAAGCGAGGATGGTGAGACGTTGGCTTGCTTACTTTGGACATGTCTTCAGGAAAGACGAATCACTAGAAAAGGACATCATGGTTGATAAAGCAGAGGGTCACTGAAAATAAAGGAAATCCTCAATGAGATAGAGTGACACCATAGCCACAACAATGGGCTCAAACATGCAGACGATCATGAATATTATGCAAGATCAGCCAATGCTTTGTTCTACTATACGTAAAGTCTCCAGGAGTTGGAGCAAACTCAGCACCAACTAACAACAATGTGAGGTATGTTCTCTAATTGGCACTACTTGGTAGTTTGTCATACTCACTCGCAGAAAGGTTAAATAAATTGTTTGAGGTCAAACAACTCAAAAGTGGTTAAGCTGGGATTCTGACTTCAGAGCTTCTACACAATAGCACGATAACATCTCAACATGATTCAAATGTAAGCAGATCCTCTAAATTATTATTGTCACCAAAGCACAACCAAGTTCAGTACTTTGACTTCTTGCCTTTCAGAATCTAGCTAAAATGACCAAGCATCAGTGACCTTAACAATCCCAACAGCTAGCCACAATTTCAAGCGATTTCCCTTTGTAACAGGCGTAGAGATTTTTATGATATGAAATGTGATTTATACCTTCATAACCCACTCATGAATATGCTCGTTTTTCCATGGGGGTACAGTTTCTGTACATCTTGAAATAGAGAAACTTAAAAGAAATTCCATTTCAATGAGTAATTTTTCAATGTGAAATAATGATGTAGAAAAAAAGAAGTCTCTTAAAAGGAGAGAGTGGAACTCATTGTGCTTCCTCTAGAGAATAATGGGAGAGTTTCCTGACCTTCCAAATCCCTCTTGAATGTCCTATATGCACTTTCACTGCGAGGAGAAAGCAGTGGTAGTTTTCACTCTTTGAAATGAACTGGACTATCTTCTGTTTATCTGATGCCCTTTTCTGGGCTCTTATCACAGTTAAAAGTGAGGATGAAGCTGATTGGGCTTTTTATGTGTGCCAAGCGTTGGCTGATGCCCACAGAAGTTAAATCACACTGGGGAAGTGTCCAGCATGGAGAGCACAGATTCTCTTAAGCTGCCAGGGGACAGGGCGAGGGTGGTACCCCAGTAATTGCCAGAGCTGTTTTGGCTGGAGTCAGTTCCAAATTGATGAAGATGTCACACTGGCAATTTCAAGATGTGGCTGCTCAATATTGTGGCAAACATATGGCTGCAAAATGGGAAAGCCAATAGCTTTACCCTGGGAATTCTGACTCTGTTGCACTCTCTCCCAATACTGAATCAACTTACTTGCATATTGGAAGCTTGAGAAAGTTTTTAGACTCTCTTTCTTTGGACTCCCTCCTTTTCTCTCCCTCCATTTGGATTTTTCCTAACACATATATGCTCTTGGGTTACATAGGTATTATGTTAGGATTATATCAATAAAGTAGTTAGAGAAACGCCCACTTGGAATAGCACTATGTAAGGTTTTGCCTAGGATCTGCACTAATTTAATTAGAATGGAATATATGGAAAGGCATATATGGAAACCTTAGACATATAAACGTCTTCTAATGTTTGCCGGGAGTCTCTTGGTAGTGCAAATGGTTAATGTTCTTGGTTGCTAATTCAAAGGTTGGAGGTACAAGTCCACCCAGAGGCATCCAGATAGAAAGGCCTGGAGATTTATTTTCTAACAATCAGCTATTGAAATGCCTATGGAGCACAGTTCTACTCTGACACACGTGGGGTTACCATGAGTTGGAATTAACTCGGCAACTATCCCTTAACGTTTGCCAATTATGCCATATATATAAAACATAAACCAAAAAAAAAAAAAAAAAAAACCCGTTGCTGTTGAGTCGATTCCAATTCATGGTGACCCTACAGAACAAGTAGAACTGCCTCATAGAGTTTCCACGGAGCACCTGGTGAATTTGAACTGCCGACCTTTTGGTTAGCCGCTGTAGCACTTAACCACTGCTCCACCAGGGTTTCTGTATAAAACATAGTTGCCCCAGAATAATTTCTTTGTGTCACAGGATCCCTGTGATAAACTTACTGGCAATTATATTTCAGCATCTCCTGAAGTGTGGGATGTTGTTATTATAATTTATAACTAGTACTTAACACAAGACAACCAACAAAGCCTCTCATCAAATATTGTCTCATGTTAACTTTATGACAACCATCTGAGACAGGTAATAATTTAAACTGTTTTATCAAAAAGCAAACTGAGGTTCAGACAAGCTGAATGACTTGGCCAAGCTTACATGTTTAGCAAGTGTCAGCACTAGAGCGTGCACCAGAAATTCTGATTTTAATTACTTTGCTGTTTCTACCACCTTACGCCACTCAAAAATGTTGTTTGTTAAATGGAGTTAAATTAATGAGAAATAGAGCTGTGTACTGGAGAATGAATTACAAATTAAGTACTTGATTTGAAAAGGCTGGCCCAGACCCAAAAGTGAAATAGTCCCTGCGATCTTTCACGCTGAAGACATACTCTTAAATTTACAAAAAGAACACTTCAAGAATCATACATGCAGAACAATTTAGAGAACCATATATGATTCAGTGGAAACCCTGGGAGTGTAGTGGTTAAGAGCTACGACCGCTAAGCAAAAGGTCGGCAGTTTGAATTCACCAGGTGCTCCTTGGAAACCCTATGGGACAGTTCTACTCTTTCCTATAGGGTTGCTATGAGTTGGAATCAGCTTGATGAAAACGAGTTTGGGGTTTGTGTTGTTTGTTTGTTTTTTAATAGGATTCGGGGAACTCAATCAAAGCTTCAGAAAAGTTGCTGGAAGTCAAGAAAGAAGTAATGATGCTGTTGTTTCCTGACACTTCCCATGCAGGTGTCCCCTTTCTGTTGGCCCTGCATATCTTTATTCGGGAGGTGATATAATTAAAACAAGCTTACGTAGAATGAGGGTGAAAGAAATGCAGTCACGGGACAAGGAAGTGGGGACAAACTGAGAGGGACAATCTGGATTTTACATGTAGCTTTTCCTACTGAATGGAACTCTTACAAACTCGGAGGAAGCTGTAGCAACACCTAAAAAAAAAAGTGCCATGGAGGGCTTCCCCTAGTTGGACTTGGATATGGAGTTCATCTTACTTATCTTTGAACTCCTGTGTCCACAATAGTGTCTGGCCTTCAGCAAGTGTTGGCTTCCTCCTCCAGTGGATTGTGACTCTGGAGGGTCTGAGCAATGAAGATGCTTTACTAATGAAAACCTTCAGGGAAACCTATTAATTAAATGAGCTCATCAGAGGTAAGAAGCTTCTTGCAGCATGGAGTTAAGAATTGGAATTTGTTTTAATTCAGAATCAGTTTCTTCTTCCTTAATTGAAATTCAATCCCTTTATCTTTGCTAAGGGTACTTTGCTCCTTTTTCCCACTCATTTTATCTCTTCTTTTTTTTTTTTCCTCTTCCTAAGTGCTTTATTTTTCTAATTCTTACAAACATTTAGGAGCCCTGGTGGCACAGTGGTTAAGAGCTAAGGTTGCTAACCAAACCAAGAGATCGGCAGTTTGAATCCACCTGCTGCTCCTTGGAAACCCTATGGGGCAGTTTTACTTTGTCCTATAGGATTGCTTTCACTATGAGTCGATGGCAGTGGGTTTGGTTTTTGTTTTTTTACAAATATTTATTACACAGTAAGTGATAGAATGAATGCATGGATGAACAAATGAATGAATAATCAGAAAGGGTCCATAGAATACTATCAGTAGAAATAATGAAGCTATCTTTGTTCATAGAGTATGAAGGAATGGAGGTACGTACATACACACACACACACACACACACACACACACACACACACACAAACAAACCATATACCACTGGCTTTGTAATAAGAAGTCTTGATTTAAATTAGTGCACTAAATTTTGTCGGTGTGTCATACTGTACTGATGTTGTGATGCTAGAAGCTTTGCCAGTGGTATTTCAGATACCAGCAGGGTTACCCATGGTAGACAGGTTTCCGCAGAACTTCCAGATTAAGACAGACCAGGAAGAAAAGCCTGGCAATCTACTTCCAAAACTTAGCCAGTGAAACCTTATGGAGGACAATAGAACTGTGTCCAACCTGCTTCCTTGGATCAGAAGGGATCAGTCACTGGAGAAAGACATCATACTTGGTGAAGAAGAGGGACAGCGAGGGTGAGAGAGCCTTGGTGAGATAGATTGGCACAATAGCCATGATGATGGGCTCAAACATGCCAGCTGTCGTGAGGATGATGCAGGACCAAAAGATGTTTTATTCTGTTGTACACAGGGTTGCCGTGAGTAACAGCCAATTCAAGGGCAGCTACCTATTTATCACACAAAATACATTTCTGAACTCCACTTAACGCTTATATTAAATGGGAATAAGTACTCCTGTGACGGTTAAGATCATGTGTCAACTTGCTGGGCTGATTCTCAGTGGTTTGGGAGTTGTATGATGTTGTGATCACTTCCATGTTAAGATTTGGTAAAATATGATCACCTCTATGATGGGATCTTCTGTAAGGAGCCAGTCAGTTGAAAGGGAGTTTCCTTTGACGTGTGGCCTGCATCGAATATAAGTGGACATTCTGGCAAGGCTCATGGGCTTTTGCTCGCTCTGGATCCTGCAGCTGGCTCCTGTTCCTCTGACCTCCAATTCGTGGGACTTCGGCTATCAGCTTACCTGTGGTCTTGCCTGCCAATCTTGGGATTTATTGATCTTCACAGTCTGTGAGCAACAGCCCTGCTTTCTGACCTGCTGACCTTGGGTTCACCAGCCCCATGGGCCTACATGAACCAGGAGAAGCCTCTGTCCTGACCCACGGGCTTGGGACATTCCAGCCTCAACAACCAGATGAGCCATTTCCTTGATATAAATATCTCTCTCTATATATTATTATGTTTTACTAGCTTTGCTTCTCTAGAGAACCCTATGGGTCTCATTAAATTTCTCAGTGGCTCTAGGGATTCCCAGGCATTGGAAAGCTAAGTGATGCTTTTTGTGCAAGCCTTATTGAAGGAGCCCACCTTCAAGTAGGCAAAAAGGACATGTATACAGATGCATATAAAGTAGCATATTTAAGATGATACTACAAAACTAAATGCAAAGACAATCTGAGGAGAACATATTCCATAAGGGACAATTAAGAAGAGCTTCATAAATATGATATTTGATCCAGGCTTTGAGGAAGAGGCTGAATTTTGAAAGGAGAGCCAGAGAGAAGGTAATTTAGCATAAGAGCAATATGAGTGAAGGTGTATGTGAGGGGAAAAAAAAGGGAACCTATTTCAGCAGCAAGCTGCCAGCATGCTTTTACCCATTCTGGAAAAAGAATCCATGGAACAGCTGAAGGAGACTAAATTCTAGGAGTTCCAAGACCCAGCCCAAGGAGTGTGGCTTATGCACAAGGGAGGGCCAGGTGGGAGCACCAAATCTTTTTATTTTAGAAATTAGTAAAATTAAAACTAGAGCTATGAAACTTTACCATCTTAGGGTCAATCATGGGTACAAGGATGTAAGTAATCACATCTCAGAAAGTAAAGGAAAACCAACTAAAACCCTAAAGCATAAGAGACGCAGAAAATGGCATACAAGCAGCAATAACTTAGATCCTGGGTTTAGTCAACCAGATCCTTCTCTTTCTGATCCTAACAACTCTGCATAGGTTTAAAATGGACTTTTGGTAAGACCAACTCCATGCCATCTTCTTCATCTCTTCAATCTTCCTTCTATTCTGGGAACCTCTGTAATCACAAATACAAATCAACCTCTCCTGTTTTTTTTTAACCAAATAAACAATTGTTCCTTTTCTATATATTAAATGTCACTCACAGGCATCAACAGTCCACCAATTCTATAATAGCCAGTTTCTAAATCTCAGCCTCAGCACAATTAGATCATCCTGCTAAGAACAGGATGAAAGAGGAGCCTACCAACATTTGTAAAGTGTTTGCAGATAGACTACCTTATTCACAGATATGACATTATGAAAGAGAGTACACCATTAAATTCTTGTATTTCTTCTATCTTCAGCTTAGCATTTTTAAAAACAAGCTCCTCATTTTTTTCCTCCCAAAGTTCTCCTCCCACAATTCCTCGCATCTCAGTAAATAGAAATTTCCAAACTTCCATTTGCTCAGGCCAACAAACTTAAGAGCTGTTCTTAATATCCCTTTCTCACATCCCACCATTAATAATTCCACAAATTCTATCTACACAAAATATATCCAAAATCCAACTACTTCTACCTCTACCACCGTGGTCCAAGACACCATCATCTTTCCCATATATTATTTTAATAGCTTCCTAACTGTTCCCTCTTCTTCCACCCTCATCTCCCTCCAGTCAATATTCATCACAGAAGGCCGCGGGATCTAATTCTCTACCCCACACTTCCCACCTTTAGGATCTCACTTCCTGTCACTTTCCCCTTGCTCACTTCTGTTTAGCTACTCTATCGACCTTGCTGTTCCTCAAACATACTATGGATGCTTCCACTTCAGGGCTCCCCACTTGGTTCCTCTACCTAAAAATCTTTGTTCCCAGATATTTGCATGTCTCCACCTGTCGTCTCTTTCATATCTTTCTCAACTGTACCTTCTCAGTGATGCCCTCCCTGACTACCACTTTAAAATAGCAACATACCACCACTCCGGCACTACTTATCTCTTCTTTATATTTTTATGCAGAACTTTCCACCATATAAATAACATGTATACTTATTATTATTCTGTTTACTTATTTGTTTAATGGCTGTCTCTGCCCACTACTATATAAGATCTGTGAGAGCTAGAATGCGTATTCATGTAGTTCTCTGTTGTGTCCACAAAGGCTAGAACAGTGCTTGACTCATAGTAGGTGCTCAACAAATGTATGTGGAATGAAATAATTAATTGACATGTGAAGGAGCGCTGGTGGCACAGTGGTTAAGAGGTTGGCTGCTAACCAAAAGGCTGGCAGTTCAAATCCACCAGCCGCTCCTTGGAAACCCTATGGGGCAGTTCTACTCCGTCCTATAGGGTTGCTATGAGTTGCAGTTGACTTGATGGCAACAAGTTTTTTAAACAATGAATTAGGAGACAAACTGCCTTGTGTTTCAGTCCTTCCTCTATAATTGATTAGCTATTGATCTCGTGCCGAACACTAACCCTTTCTCAGTCTTATCTACCTTTTCTATAAAATAGAAATAATGTTAAGAGTATTAAATAAGGCAATAAATGTAAAATACCTAGGGCATAGTAGATGTTAATCAGATGTTGATTGCTACTGTTGGTGATAAAATATTATTTATAATAGCCTTTTGGAATAACATTTTCAATCTTCACTAAATGGAGGAAATTTGACTTTCATCGCAAAGAGTAAATGTACATTAAGTAAATAAAATATTTAAAATAATGTACGTTAAAATATCCAGCTCACAGTTTGGCTCTTAGAAGGTCTGCAATGGATGGTTGCTTCAATTGCAGTTAAAGTAATCTACATATATTTTTTTTAGTTCTTCTATGCACTAAAAGTCTTAACTTCAAAGGTTCAACATCACGGGGGATTGGAAGGATTTTATAAATTCTGACACTTAATAAACGGTGTTGCTGAGAGTGCTTTGTCTAGCGCTTCCCTACTCAGTTTTTGAGCTTGCAGTGACTAAGAATAAGGATTCTTCAAGGCATGCTTAATAGCTCCCATGCCCCAAAGTAGGAGGCCCTTGTTAAAGAGATTTCTTTTTCAACTTCAGGAAAGTCCTTAAAGCCTTCCTCGGTTTTTATTTGCTATCAAAAAGCATGAGAACTCCTGGGGAGGCAGGCTTGCAACGTTTCCTACAGTTAACCTACCTGAAAAAAGGGACACTTTGTTACCATTGCTAGGAAAAGACCCGCCATTAGGTTCCAGCAAAATCACTTGAGCTAATTAACCAATAAGAAACTTTGTAGCACGATTTTCTTTTGCAAAAGCGTATAAAGGCAAATCAAGGGGTTTTACCAGAGGGTTACTGGAGCCAGCTTGTTCCGGCCTGTGAGAGATGATTCTGTGTTATTTTTTTCCAACTCTGTGGTCAGTGATATCACAATGGCAGTTGAAATGAGCCACAGTAGGAATATTTACACCACAGAAATAGACAAACACCACAAATCAGAACTATTTGATTTTCTCCAGACAGCTGGTTTTCCAGCACGCCACTGGTGCTACCTCATTGTTTCCAGTGTATAAAATAACCTTTCATTCAACTATTTGTTATGGTGTATAAAATAACCATTCATTCAACTATTTGTTATTGCTATGTCTTCTCTGCACAAGGCACCCTATTTAGGAGTTGCTCTCTGAAATAGACGAATACCATTCAGTTGAATAGAATGCTTGTCTCAAATTGTTTTACTGCCTTGAAATTTCTGGTTTATGGTTTGGTTTCTTGAACACTAAATGTGCACTGTGAAACATTTCGCTTTACTGCAGAGATATTTCATTGTATTTGCAACATGAATATAAAGTTTAAAGATGTACAATGTAAGAAATCAAGCATAAGGAATTCTCATGACATTCAGCACATTTTTCTCTGGGAAAAAAAAGTTTGGAGAAAACCGAGGTGCTGCCAGTAACACCTGGTGAAGCTGATGGGTAGGGGTAGAAATTGACTACTTCAGCCTTTATAGACATAGACTAATTTTTCTTTCAAAGGGTGCTTCAGATACACCTGGAAACTTAGGAAATTATGTTTGATAAGCTGCAATATGGCAAGGAGATGAAATCGCTCTGATTCTGTGCTCTGATTTGCTTACCCATCACCTTTCAGACCTCAACTAGGTCATGTAAAGATACCTCAGAAAAATCAGTGAAATCTCGTATTACACAGTCAGAAGAACTGTAAAATCACATTCAGGACCATGGCAATAAAAAGTATCTGCCACTCTTTTACAAGTATCTTTTTGATGCCTTTGAACCCTTTATCAGCTTTTATATTTTGAGCTTAACTTAGAGAATAAAATGAATATTTTGTTAAGGAATTTTCTATGGTATCTCAGCTTCCCAACTACTTCACAGAAGTCAATTCTCTTTTACTCTTGTCCTCGCTTGTTTTACCCCAGTATGTTAAAAAAATATCCTGGAATACAAGTTTTTCGATTTGTCTTTTGCCATCAACCATTGCCTCCACTATGTTATGCTCTTTAAAAAAAAAGTGCCATAATTTCCTTTAAGGATTGAGGTATCTAAAAGATCTAGAAAACCAGAGATGAACCTCAATCTTTCTATTTCTGTTTTCAAAAAATCAAACAAACCCTAAACTGCCATTTTAGTAGTTATAAAGTAGTTTTAAAGAAGTTGTACTGTGTAGAAACCTCTCTTGTTTAGCAGTGATTGTCATCTTTATCATTTTGTTTCTAAGTTTATAACAATAGAAACTTAAATTTTCTTCCTAATTCCATAATACCAAAATATATTTTTAAAAGACGTTGTAGTTCAGAACATAGTAAAATCATTCTTAAAAAGAAAAAAAAAAAATCTGGGTGAAAAATCTAATAACCTTTGTAAACTTAAATCCCACAGAACAGGATAGTTTTCTGTTAATATACGTTACTTTCTATGTCCAGTACTGTAAAATACCCTCACCACGTTCATTTGTGGCAACTACAAAGTTTGAATGACAGAAAGCTGCCATAAAGTTTCAATTTCTTGGAAGTTTTGAGGGTATGCATTCTTAGTCTAATTTCATGTGGAGGGAATGGTATTAAATTTTCATGAAACAAGGTTTACCAAGCATAAATATCATCTGCCTATTTCAATGTGCTACTCTTAGTCTGATTTTTCACTGAAAATCATTTGTAAATATAAATTTATTCTGGCTATGAAGCAGAATTCACCCTGCTTCAAACCCTGCTGTTTCTATTTAATTTACAGCACTAGGCACTTACAGAAAAGCTTTCACGCAAGGAACTAGCCTTTTTTGTTTAAGCCACCCTCCTCCCCACACCAAAAAAAAAAAAAAATCTGTAAGGTTATGTTTTTTCATTGCTCCTATGAATGTTCATTATTTAGAAAGGCCCCTAAGTGTATCCCTTTCTTATCCAATGCACAAAGTCAATATACTCTAAAAGTCTATAACGTAGGTCAAAAAGATCTCTTTTCATCTGTCTACGATGAGCAGAACTCTCTTGTGTTGGGAACGGGCCCCTTCCCTTGCATTAAACATGACTTGATTCTGTTCCATCAGGGTTCTTGCTTGTTCTCCATCAGGGTTCTTGCTGGTCTCCCTAAGCATCTGGCATCCCCTGGTCTAAAAAGAAAGAGCTGGAGACTTTTTTAGATGCAGTTTTGACTTACTGTCAAGGGATTGTTCAGTTTGTGGATAAAGTCCCTTGCTTAGGTAACTGGAAAGTTACTGATTATGTGATCCCATCTGATAGCCTGCTAGACTTCATAATAATTTGATGAAATTCAGAGCCCCTTCATGTGCTACGTTTAAGGATAGAATTAATGCCTGCCTTAAAGAACAGTTTGTCCCTTATGCCACTATTTTTGTTTATTTGTATTTGTTATTTATTTGTGTGTGAGAGTATGTATGGGGTAGGTAGGATTGGCATTTGATGCAAAGACCACTAGTTAATATATATGATTTAATACAAGGCTATTGTAGGTGACATTTGAGGAAAGAGCATATACGATGAGGCAGAGGAGATACTTAATCTTAAAATACATAAACGTGTATGTATTAACAATGATGCTTGACTCTCCCTGCTTCTACCAGGGCCAGAAAAATAAGCACCACAGTACATACGTAGAAATAGGATTTTGCATAAATAATTCTCTGACTTGGTAAAGAAATATGAAATGTGACAATAGCTATACGTGATACAGGACTCCTTTTCAGTACCATTTTTGAAAAGCATGAGACAGATTACTTCCCAACAGCTGAAAGTGATCTCTTTTCTTCTACTAAACTCCCATAGAATATTATGTATGATGAGTAACGTGCTGTGTTAGGCACTAGCAGCAGACAAAGATGAACGAGACACTGCCATTCTCTAAGGAGGTGGAAGACAACGTGTGTAATATCATCATTTTGGCTTTTCTATTTTAGATCTGTTAACGGTCCTTATGTAACTTACGTCTCATACATATATATATACATATATATATATATATATGCATGCCTGGTGGCGCAGTGGTTAAGAGCTGCAGCTGCTAACCAAAAGGTTGGCAGTTCGAATCCACCAGCCGCTGTTTGGAAACCATATGGGGCGGTTCTACTCTGTCCTGTAGGGCCACTATCAGTTGGAATTCACTTGACAGCAATGGGTCTATATACTTACATACACAAATACGTATATACAGAATTCTCAGTGCCTAGAATTCTGTTTAACACGGAACAAGTAATTTGTTAAATGCATTCATTTAATAATTAATCTTTCCTTCAATAATTATTTTTAAATCCCTACTGTGTGCAGCATCTCTTTCAGATGATGTGGCATGTATTCCTAGCCAAATACAGGGGAATGGACATAGTGAGAATTTTTTTTTTAATGGTTTTATGATTCTACCTTGGTTATTATTTTATAAATTTAGAAATAAAAATAGGCCTATCAAAATACATCCAAGAGACTTCCAGCAAAATGGCGCTCTAGGGAGAAGCACCACGCCATCCCTCCATAGCAAAGATCCAAAAAACTAAGTTGAACAGAGAAAACAGCAATCCTGAAACCCTAAAATATCAAATGAAGAGATAAAGAACTCAGCCAAGCACCAAATGGAGTGAGAAAACTGACAGAGAATGGAGAGCGAGGAGAGATTCATGCAGAGCTCTCCTATCAGCTAATGCAGTGCGGATCCGCCATCTTGGACTCCTATCAGAGACAAGCAAACAGGGGGTACGAGAAAGCAGCTTCATGGAGCTTCTGGCAGGAGACAAAACAACCAGTAACTTACGATATTCGCTTTCCAACCCCGTACCCTTCTTCACCCCCACTTGGCCTCCTCTGCTTCTCATGGCCACAGTCTCTTGTCCAGGAAGCACCTGCTGCTTGGATTCCACCCGCCTGAATTGGCCAGCTCTCTGAGTGCCATTTGTTGGCCACTGGTGTTGCTTTTTTTTCCACTTCTTTTGATTTCTTCCTTACCTCTCACCACCTCCCCCTCCTTTTGCTCAAATACCTGGCACTGTGTGCCATCTTTGCTTTTTCCTGAGGGGCTGCAGAGCTCCGGTAATTTGTGGCATACGCTCTTCCACCCCCCACCCTTCTTCACCCACACTTGACCTCCTCTGCTTCCCATGGACACAATCTCTGTCTGGGAAACACTGGCTCCTTGGATTCCACCAGCCCGCACTAGCTGGCTCTCTGAGTGCCATTTGTTGGATACTGGTGTTGCTTTTTTTTCTGCTTCTTTTTATTCCTTCCTTACCTCTCACCACGTCTCCCGCCTTTCGTTCAAATACCTGGCTCTGTGCGCCATCTTTCCTTTTTCCTGAGGGGCTGCGGAGGTCCGTTCGAGGGTGGAACTGCTTCCCGGTTTGTGCTGTCAAGCTGGTGGGATCCTGGGGCTTTTGTTTGTGTTGAATTGTTTGTTTGTTTGCTTTTCCATTTCTTGAGTCGGGAGCCCGTTCAGGCCAGGCTGTGCTGCGTGGCTTGGAACCTACTCCCTCCGCTTGTGCAACCGCGCAGAGGGATCCCCGAGGGCATTTCTTTCTTCGTGGGTTTGTTTTTTTTCCAGTTTTTTGGGGGGGATTTTCTTTTTTTTTTAAATTTGTTTTGTTTTCTTTTCCATCTTTTCCCCTTTTTTCATTACTCAGTTTCTCATCTCTCTATACCTCCTTCTCTTTCTGTTCCCTGAATACCTGGTGCTGAATACCTCTACGCCTTCTAGCCAGATTGTACTGCAACACCTAAGAAAAACTTACCCAGACCTCATACCCACACCAGTGGGATCCCTGGGAACTTTGCTGTTGTTTTCACTGTCTGATTTTTATTTATTCATTTTTTTCTTTTTCTTTTTTTCTTCTTCTTCCCCTTATTGTTTTTCTCCATTTCATAGACTCTCATCTCTCCACTACAATGGTAAGCTGCCCTAGCATTCTTTTTGGTGTTTTTGGATGTTTTTTGCTCCTGTTCCTCTCTCCTCTCTCCCATATCCATTTTAGCTCCACACATAACAATCTCTCCCTTACATCGTGCCTACCTGCACCATGCGATTAACATTACACCACCAAGCAGCACAGGTATGGCCTACTGGAACCTGCCCTGCACTGATTACCGACCCACCCTGGTGGCTGTAGTAAGTGCCACAAACAACCCATCCCAGTAACTCCTCTTTAGCTATACCTGCCCTGCTGTATCATATCTGAAAGACTGGCATTGCCAATTGGAGAAGGAGGCAAAAAGTATCATGCCCACAGATGAGCAAACAACAAAGAACACACAGCCCACCAGCTCAGACATAGCTAAATTAAAAAAAGGACAAAAAAAAGAAAAAAAAATCTACAATCAATAAACAAGAAGAATAACTACTGAATGCCCCAAAGACAGCAGACAATATCAAAACATTTACAAAAACAGGACAGGATGGCTCCAGTAGGGGTCCAAAATAAAACAGCAGATGACTCTCCAGTGGAAAGAAAGGCACTAGAACTACCTGGTAAGGAATACAAATCTCTAATACTCAGAATTCTCCAAGAGTTGAAGCAGAAAGCACACAAAAATGAGGAAAAAATATACAAATTCATGGAAAATACAGACAAAAAAATTGGAAGAATTCAGGAAAATAATGCAAGAACAAAATGCCAAAATAAATTAACAACTAGAAATTGTACAAAAACAACAATTATAAATCCAAAAGATAAACAACAAGATTTCAGAAATGGACAGTGTCATAGAAGGGCTGAGGAGCAGATTTGAAACGGTGGAAGACAGGATCAGCAAAATTGAAGCCCAACACTTGGCTACAACTCTGTTTGAGAAAACTCAGAAAAAAGAACAAAGAAAAATGAAGAGACCCTGAGAGCTATGTGGGATACAATCAAAGGCGAAAATTTGCGACTGATTGGAGTTCCAGAACAGGGGGAGAAAACAGAAAACACAGAGAGGATCATTGAAGAACTTCTGGCAGAAAACTTCCCCAGTATCATGAAAGATGAAAATCTGGCCATCCAAGAAGCTCAACGAACCCCATATAGGATAAACCCCAAAAGAATATCACCAAGGCATATTATAATCACACTCACCAAAACCAAAGACAAACAAAGAATCCTGAGAGCAGCTCGTTGAAAACAAGAAGTCACATACAGAGGAGAAACAATAAGACTCAGCTCAGATTATTTGGCAGAAACCATGCAGGCAAGAATGCAATGGGGTGACATATATAAAACCTTGACAGAAAAAAACTGCCAGCCAAGAATTATACATTCTGCAAAACTCTCGTTCAAATATGATGGTGAAATTAGGACATTTCCAGATAAACAGAAAATAAGGGAATATGTAAAAACCAAACCAAACTTACAAGAATTATTAAAGGGAGTTCTTCGATCTGAGAACAAACAACTTCAGCTCACAGGCAGAATCTAGGGTACAGGATCATACCAGCCAGATAACAAACTAGGAAATGAACTCTCAAGGACTATCCAAAACCAAAAGTAATACAACAGGGAATCGGAGGAGTTAATCAGTAAATGACCACAACATCAGAACAATAATAGAGGGAATAAACGGTGTAGGTAAAGAACCTTCTAGTGGAGAGGAAGGCAAGGAGATACCAAGTAATACTAGACTGCTTCAAACTTAGAAAGATAAGGATAAATTTCATGGTAACCACAAAGAAATTTAACAAACATACTCATAAAAGTAAAGAGGAAGAACAAAAGAAATGAAAAAAAATCCAGAAAAAAAAGTAACTCAGCACAGAAGAGTAAGAAGAACAAAGAAAACGTCAGCACCACAAAAAAAAAAAAAAAAAAAAAGTGCTACAAAATGACAGCAACAAACTCATATCTATCAATATTTACGCTGAATGTAAATGGACTCAGTGCACCCATAAAGAGACAGAGAGTGACAGAATGGATAAGAAAACAGGATCCATCAATATGCTGTCTACAAGAGACACACCTTAGAGACAAAGATGTGAATTTATTAAAAGTCAAAGGTTGGAAAAACATATACCAAGCTAACAACTACCAAAAAAGAGCAGGAGTGGCAATTCTAATCTCAGATAAAATAGACTTTAAAACAAAGTTGACCATAAAAGACAAAGAAAACACTATATAATGATTAAGGGGACGATCCATCGTGAAGACAGAACCATAATAAACATCGACACACCCAACGGCAGGGCTCCAAAATACATAAAACAAACTCTAACAGCACTGAGGAGAGAAATTGACAGTTCCACAATAATAGTAGGAGACTTCAACACACCACTCTCAGTAAAGGACAGAACAACTAAAAAGAAACTCAGCAAAGATACAGAAGACCTAAAGGACACAATCAGCCAACTGGACCTCATAGACATATATAGAACAATCCATCCAACCACTGCAAACTGCACATTCTTTTCCAATGCACATGGAACGTTCTCCAGAATAGACCACATCTTAGGCCACAGAGCAATCCTCAAATAGATCCGAAACGCTGAGATAATTCAAAGTATCTTCTCTGACCACAATGCCATCAAGGTAGAAATTAACAATAGAAAGAGCAAAGAAAAAAAATCAATTACATGGAAACTGAATAATACCCTGCTTACACATCACTGGGTAACAGAAGAAATCAGAGATGGAATCAAAAAATGCCTAGAGTCAAATGAGAATGAAAACACATCATACAAAAACCTTTTGGACACAGCAAAGGCAGTCCTCAGAGGACAATTTATAGCAATAGATGCACACATCAAAAATGAAGGAAGGGACAAAATCAAAACATTAACTACAGAACTCAAACAAATAGAAAGAGAACAGCAGAAAAAGCCCACAGCCACTGGAAGAAGGGAAATAGTAAAGATCAGAGCAGAAATAAATCAAATAGAGAACAGAAAAACAATAGAAAGAATCAACAAAACCAAAAGTTGTTTCTTTGAAAGAATCAACAAAATCGACAAACCACTGGCTAGACTGACAAAAGAAAAACAGGAGAGGACACAAATAACCCAAATAAGAAATGAAATGGGGGACATTACAACAGACCCAACTGAAAGAAAAAGGATCATAACAGAATATTATGAAAAACTATACTCCAACAAATTTGAAAACCTAGAGGAAATGGATAAATTTCTAGAAACACAATACCTACCCAAACTACAACAAAGTGATGTTGAAAATCTGAACAGACCCATAACAAGAGAAGAGATTGAAAAGATAATAATAAAAAAAAAAACAAAAACTCACAACAGAAAAAAAAGCCCGGGGGATTCTACAAAACATTTACAGAAGAGCTTGTACCAGTTCTACTCAAGCTATTTCAGAGCGTAGAAGATGAAGCAACACTTCCAAATTCATTCTATGAAGCCAGCATAACGCTGATACCAAAACCAGGCAAAGACATCACAAAAAAAGAAAATTACAGACCAATATCTCTCATGAATATAGATGCAAAAATTCTGAACAAAATTCTAGCCAATAGAACTCAGCATCATATCAAAAAAATAATAAACCACGACCAAGTAGGATTCATACCAGGTGTGCAAGGATGGTTCAACATTAGAAAATCAATCAACGTAATCCACCACATAAATAAAAGGAAAGAAAATAATCACATGATCATCTCAACTGACACAGAAAAGGCAGTCGACACAGTCCAACACCCATTCCTGACAAAAACTCTCAATAAAATAGGTACAGAAGGGAAATTTCTCTACATAATAAAGGGCATCTATGCAAAACCAACGGCCAACATCATTCTTAATGGAGAGAGGCTGAAAACATTTCCCTTGAGAACAGGAACAAGACAAGGATGCCCTTTATCACCACTCCTATTTAACATTGTGCTGGAAGTTATAGCTAGAGCAATAAGGCAAGAAAAAGACATAAAGGGCATCCAAATTCATGGATAGGTAGACTCAACATTGTGAAAATGACAATTCTACCAAAAGCAATTTACAAATACAATGCAATCCCGATCCAAATACCAATAACATTCTTCAAAGAGATAGAAAAACTAATCATTAACTTTATATGGAAAGGGAAGAAGCCCCAAATAAGTAAAACACTTCTGAAGAAGAAGAATAAAGTTGGAGGACTCACACTACCTGAACTCAGAACCTACTATACAGCTATAGTAGTCAAAACAGCCTGGTACTGGTACAAC
The DNA here is from genome assembly GCA_030035585.1 of Dugong dugon. NCBI lineage: Eukaryota > Metazoa > Chordata > Mammalia > Sirenia > Dugongidae > Dugong > Dugong dugon. Next base: position 112,722,996 of record CM057467.1, read on the forward strand.
AACAGATCCATTGACCAGTGGAAGAGAATTGAGAACCCAGATGTCAATCCATCCACCTACGGTCACCTGATCTTCGACAAGGGCCCAAAGTCCATCAAATGGGGAAAAGACAGTCTTTTTAACAAATGGTGCTGGCAAAACTGGATATCCATCTGCAAAAAAATGAAACAGGACCCATACCTCATGACGTACACAAAAACTACTTCAAAACGGATCAAAGACCTGAAAATAAAGCCTAAAGCTATAAAGTTCATAGAAGAAAAAATAGGACCAACACTACAGGCCTTAACACATGGCATTAACAGGATACAAACCATAACCATCAATGAACAAACCCCAAAAGATAAGCTACATAACTGGGATCTTCTAAAAATCAAATACCTATGCTTTTCAAAAGACTTCACCAAAAGAGTCAAAAGAGAACCTACAGACTGGGAAAAAAATTTTGGACAATAAATGTCAGACAAAGTTCTAATCTCCGTAATCTACAAGAAAATCCAACACCTCTACAACAAAAAGACAAATAATCCTACTAAAAAACGGGGAAAGGAAATGAACAGACACTTCACCAAAGAAGACATTCAAATGGCCAACAGACACATGAGGAAATGCTCGCGATCACTAGCCATTGGAGAAATGCAAATTAAAACCACAATGAGATACCATCTCACCCCGGTATTACCGGCACGAATCAAAAACACTGGAAATAATAAATGTTGGAGGGGCTGCGGGGAGATCTGAACTTTTATGCACTGCTGGTGGGAATGCAAAATGATACAACCATTTTGGAAAATGATATGTTGCTTCCTCAGAAAGCTAGAAATAGACATACCATTCGATCCAGCAATCCCACACCTAGGAATATACCCTAGAGAAATAAGAGTCGTCACTCGAGTAGACATATGCACACCTCTGTTCATGGCAGCATTGTTCACAATAGCAAAACAATGGAAACAACCTAGATGCCCATCAACAGATAAATGGATAAACAAACTATGGTACATACACACAATGGAGTACTATGCAACGAGAAAGAGCAACAATGAATCTGTGAAGCATCTCATAACATGGATGAAACTGGAGGACGTTATGCTGAGTGAAATAAGTCAATCATAAAAAGACAAATATTGTATGAGACCTCTATTGTAAAAACCCATGAGAAAGTTCACACACAAAATTTAACAATCTTTGTTGGTTCCCAGGGATGGGAGGGGTGGGGGGGGGAAATACTAAACAGGCAATAGATAAGTGGTATCGTGGGTGAAGGCTGAGACAGTACACAATACAGGTTAAACCAGTACAACTTGTACAACGAAAGGTCATGGAAGCTCCATAGACTCATCCAAACTCCCTGAGGGACTGATTGGCTGGGTGGAGGGCTGCAGGGACCACGGTCTCGGGGAACATCTAGCTCAGGTGGCATAACACAGTTTATAAAGACAATGTTCTACATTCTACCTTGGTGAGTAGCGTCTGGGGTCTTAAAAGCCTGTGAGTGGCCATCTAAGATACTCCACTGGTCTCATCCCTTCGGGAGCAAGGGAGAATGAAGAGAACAGGATATAAGGAAAAGATGAGTCCAAAGGACTAATGGACCACATCTACTAGGGCCTCTACCAGACTGAGTCCAGTACAGCCAGGTGGTGCCCGGCTACCACTTCTGACTACTCCGACCAGGATCACAACAGAGGGTTCTGGACAGAGGTGGAGAAGGTTGTAGAACAAAATTCTAACTCACAAAAAAAGACCAGATTTACTGGCCTAAAGGAGACTGGAGAAACCTCAAGAGTATGGCCCCCAGACACCCTTTTAGCTCAGTGTTGAAGTCATTTCCAAGGTTCATCGTTCAGCCGGGGAGTGGACAGCCCCATAAAACCAAATGGGACTAATGAGGCACAGCAGTCCAGGGACAAGGGCCAGAAGGGAGATGGGGACAGGAAAGCTGGTGATAGGGAACCCAAGGTTGAGTAAGGATAGTGTTGATGTGTGGTGAGGTCGTTATCCATTGTCATAAGGCAACATGTGTTCTAACTGTTAAATAAGGAACTATTTTGTTCTGTAAGCCTTCATCTAAAGTGAGAATAGCAGCGCAATTGGAAGGGCATAGTCGATGTCACTGAACTGTGCATGTAGAAATTTTTTGAAATGGTGTATCTTTGGCTATGTATATTTCCACCAAAAAAGAAAAGGTCGAGAAGGGAGAGAGTTGACATGTTGTGGGGTTGTTAACCAATGTCATAAAACAATATGTGTACTACTGTTTCATGAGAAATTATTTGTTCTGTAAACCTTCACCTGAAGTACAATAAAAAAAATAAAAAAAAAATACATCCAAACATGATCCCAAAGGACTTCCACATCTGAGACAATAGAGTTGACATACTTTTTCCCTATTCGTACCACTAAGTACAACTAAACAGTTTGGACAGAATATATAAAACAAATTTATGAAAACCCTGAAAGTTGAAGAGAAGATAATAGACCGGCTAGGGAAATCTGGACCAAGAAATAACATGGTGAGGAGTTCCTGGGTGTTGTTTTTGCCTCATACACCTAAGGTTTGGAGCTGAAGAGTCTGGCAATGCAGAAATACCAACAGGTACAGACAGGAAAGAAAAAAGAAAAAGCCTGTTCAGTTTATCAAGACCAAAACTTTTTAGATAAAAATTACTCTAATCCAGCCAAATAGGACAGAAAATAAATAAATAAATATGTGGCCACTGATATCCAGACCAGCAAAGGCCAAGTGGTGAGCATAGATTTGGGCAGGCTATGAAAAGGCACTTCAAGCCCGACCACAGTGGTGTCAGAGAAGGCCACATAAGGAGCCAGGACTTTCATCCCTGTCAGGCAGTAATGGGGGAACCTCTTCTCCCTTGCAGTGTATTGGAAATGACACAGGGAGCATGGGCTTCCATCCTCGTCAAGTAGTAACAAGGTTCCTTTCCCCCCTCCTTGCCCTCTGATGTCAGAGGAGGCCCAGGGGAGAGTTAGGACTTTCACTACTGTCCAACAGTAATGTGATCATCCTTCCCCAAAGTCATTGCTGCCCGTGTGAGTAACAGTAACAAGTAATAAGGCACTCCTACCCCTTGCAGCCAGGGAAGTATCAGTGGGGACCTACTGGGAAGCTTCAACTGCCACTACCACCCACCAGTAATGATGAACACTGAACTCAGGTGTCAGCGGAGGCCAAGTGGAGAATCTGGACTTCTACCTGTACCTGACATTAATAAGCAATGGTCTACTTCTCTTGCTGAAGCAAAATCAGAGGAAACCTGCTAAAACTGAAGGTTTAATTAGATCCAGAGTTTCATAACATACTATTCAAAACATCCAGGTTTCAATCACAAATCACTCATCATACCACAAATCAGGAAGCACTCAGACAGAATGAGAAAAGACAATTAGTAGAAAACAACAACAAAGGGACAAATGTTAGAATTATCTGACAAAGATTTGAAATTAGCCATCATAAAAATAATTCAATGAGCAAATATGAACATGCCTGAAGCAATAAAAGAGAGAGAGAGAACCTCAGCAAATAAGCAGAGAGAAAAACAAAATATACTAAAGAACCAAATGTAAATTTTAAAAATAATAAAAAAAACAAAGCTGAATAATGGAAGTGTTCGATAGCCAAATGGAGGAGACAAAAAAAAAAAAAAAGATAGAATAATAAGAAATAAAATAGTTTGAATAATAGAGAGGAAATAGGCTTTTAAAAAAAAGAGCAGAGCCTCAGGGACTTAAGGGAGTGTAACAAAAGATCTAAAATTGTGTCACTAGAGCCTCACAAGCAGAAGAGACTGAGGGTGGGGCTGAAAAATCACTTGAAAAAATAATGTATGAAAAGTTCCCAAATTTGATAAAGGACATAGCTACATATTGAAAAAGCTAACCAAGTTTCAAACAAGATAAATGTAAAGAAATACACAAGTATATTCCATAATCAAATTTCTGCAATCTAATCAAAAAAATATATATTGAAAGCAGCAAATAAGAAATGTCAATTGAGTTTTCATCAGAAGGAAATAGCACACCATTTCTGAAGTGCTGAAAGAAAAGTACTGTCAACTCAGAGTTTTATGTACAATGAAAAAAGTTCAGGAATGAAGGAGAAATCAAGACTTTTTCAGATGAAGGAAAACTAAGGGAATTCGTCACCAGCAGAACCACCCTAAAAGAATGAGTAAAGGTAGTACTCTAAACAGAAAGGGAATGACAAAAGAATCTTGAAATACTAGGACAAAAAAAAAAAAAAAAAAAAGACTATGACAAGCAAAAAATATGGACTTTCCTTCTCCTCTTGAGTTTCCCAAATTATGTTTGAAGTTTGAAACAAATACTATACCACAGTTTTCTGTGGATCTAAATGTATATAGAAGAAATATTTAAGACAAATCTATCAGGAACAAAGGAGTATAAAGGAACATGAAGAGGTAAAGTTTCTATATTCTCTCAAACTGTCAAAATGACAACATCAATGCACTATAATAAGTTATGTATGTATGATGTAATACCTAGAATAACCACTACAAAAGCTATGCAAATAGACTGCACTAAAAAACATCATAGGTAAATAAACATAGACTTCTATGAAATCTTCAAGTAAGCCACATGAAGACAGAAAAAAGGAAAACAGAAATGAAAAACAGATAACAAACCAAAGGTTTTTTTTAAAAAAACCTCAGGTTTAAACATTACTATAGCAATAATTACATTAAATGTAAATGATCTAAATGCACCAATAAAAACAGAAGTTAGCACAATAAATGAAAAAACACAATCCGACTATAGCCTGTTTACAAGAAACTGCGTTCAAAGATAAGCATGTTGAATGCAGAAGGATGGAAAAAGATATATCATGTCAACATTATTCAAAAGAAAATAGGAGTGGCTATATTCATATTAGATGAAATAGAGTTCAGATCAACAAAAGTAAACTGTAAGAGAAAGATATTATATAATGAGAAAAGGGTCGATTTTCCAAGAAAATGCAGTAATCTTAAATGTATAGGCACCAAAATACACTTCTGCAAATTATGTAAAAACAAACAACAATAACAGAAAACAAAACAAAATAAAACTCTTTGCTGTCAAGTTGATTCCAACTCACAGCGACCCTATAGGACAGAGAAGAACTGCCGCGTAGCTTTATAAGACTGTAAATCTTTATGGACGCAGACTGCCACATCTATCTTCCACAAAGCAGGAGCAGTTGGCGGGTTTGAACTACCATCCTTTTGGATAACAGTTGAGCACTTAACCACTGTGCTACCAGAGCGCCTTGTAAAATATGCATGTATAAATAAATAAATAAAACTTGATAAAACTGAAAGGAGAAGCAGACCAATCCATAATTATAGTTGGAGACTTCAGCACCTCTTTCTCAACAATAGATAGAACAACTAGACAGAAAATCAGCAAAAATATAGAATAATTTAACCACACCATCAACCACTAGAATCTAATCTAAATGTGTACAACACTCCATCCACAACAGAATACATTCTTTTCAAGTGCCCACAGAAATACACAAGATAGAATAGATCCTGAAGCATAACATAGAATCATATAGAATACATATAGAATCATATAGAATACAGCCTGAGTTCCAGTCCTGCAGGTCCCCTTTTCCAATTTCTTCTAAGTTCTAATAATGTCAGACTCTTCTCTTTTGTCCCATCCCCATCCAGGTGAGTTACTACTATGATACCTGGTATCCCTTTTTGCCTATGCAATTAGCTAATATCTGACTAACAACCCTTGAGATTAAATTCTGTCTAAATAATTGTTGTGGTTTTTGTTTCCTGACTGTATCCTGACTGAGACAGGTATTTAACACCAGGAGTTGACGCTTAATAGAGAGGAGGGGCTAGAAAGTCCATGAGAGGTTGTGTGTACTGCAAAATTATAAAAGTAACAAATATAAGAAGCTAAGAAAAACAAATTGGAGATTCCCTCACCAAAAAAAAAAAAAAAAAAGGCTAGGGAGAAGTGCCTTTGCCAAGAAGATAAGGTCTCGTTTGTTCGTGAGAATGAGACCAACGTGTTAAAAGGTCCTAAAACCGTTTCCCCTTTTCTTTGTTTCCCAGTTCTGTTTCAGCACCAGTCTACATGTTCTACCAGAAAGATCCCCTTTTCATTGCAGTCACTGGAATGAGTATTCCTACCCTATAAAAGAAAGAACCTACCTAAAACAATATCCCTCCTCTCTGTAAAGACAAAATAACGAAGGTTGCAGGCAATGCAAGGAGACAATCACATCTGCTTTAAAAAGAAGAGCTTCAAGCTTTTTCTCTCTTTATTGGCTCACGTTTTCTTGAGTAGCTAGTACTTACCAGTGCCTCCTCATCTCTGGAGAACACTTTATACTCTGTAATACACATCCATATCTACGTTCTCATGTGACTCTCAAAACAAAGCGGTCTCCCTGAAGACAGATAACATAACTTCTAGGCAGCGTTATCTACACAATGTGAAGGAGTTAATAAAATAAAGAGTAGTTGTCTTCTCGGAAGCTCTTGAGTTATGAATTTGGGACAGATAGCTGTTGTACATTCAGTGCAGAGACAGCAAAATACTAACAGGAAAATACATTAGGTTCACATATAGCATTTCTGATGTTGTTGTTAGGTGCCACTGAGTTGGTTCCAAGTCATAGCAACCCTATATACAACAGAATGAAACACCGCCTGGTCCTGTGCCATTCTCAAAATCTTTGCTATACTTGAGCCTACTGTTGCAGCTACTGTGTCAATCCTTCTTGTTCAGGGTCTTCCTATTTTCACTGACCCTCTACTTTACCAAGCATGATGTCCATCTCCAGAGACTAGTCCCTCCTGACAACATGTCCAAATTACATGAGACAAAATCCTGCCATCCTTACTTCTAAAGAGCATCCTGGCTGTACTTCCTCCAAGACAGATATGTTCATTTCTCTGGCAGTCCATGGTATATTAAATATTGTTTGTCAACACCATAATTCAAATGCATCAATTCTTCTTTTGTCTTCCTTATTCACTGTCCAGTGTTCACATGCATATGAGGATATCAAAAATACCATGACTCAGATCAGATGTACTTCAGTCCTCAAGGTGACATCTTTGCTTTTTAACACTGTAAAGAGGTCTTTTGCAGCAGATTTGCCCAATGCAATACGTCATTTGATTTCTTGACTACTGCTTCCATGGGTGCTGACTGTGAATCCAAGTATAATGAAATCCTTGACAACTTCAATTTTTTCTCCATTTATCATGATATAGCATTTCTACTACCCTCTTAAAACAGGATAAATAAATCAAGTAAAGTTTTACCAACTGAAATGGCAAGGACAAGTATCTCCCTTGCTATGGATGGTGCTTGATGTCACTATAATTTGATCTTTTTTTTTTTTTTTTTTAAATCCTCAACACAGTGAAACCCACAGATGAATGAACACATTATTTTCTTTTGACAGAGCCAGCCGGCTCCTACGTAAAGGCTTGAGTGACCTTAACTCTGGTGGTACAACATTTAGTTACAGAGGATGACACTACCCATGCCTGCCAGCTTACAAACTGCCACCGGTTTTAAATCCCAGGGATTTTCATTCCTCCCCACTGGTTCATTCAGACAAGCACAGCTTCCCTAATAGACCAAGAAAAAATATTTTCATCCTGTCACCACATCAAGCTTTCCATTCTCACCAGGTTTTCAAGAGAAGAATAAAAAGCAGCTACCTTGGCCAAACACTTTGTTCCATATTAATGACCTAACAGCTGCCCAGTTTCAAAGGAGGAGGGGAGCATCACCATTTGCATGTTTGTTTCATTTTGAATCCTGGGCAACCCAGTCTGCCACTGTTTCAACTCCCGGGGCAGTGCACCAGTACATCTGTCTGAGGAACAGTTTGACTCCCGCCCCACCGCATAAATCATCGGGAGTAAAAGTTTTATGAGGTAGGTATCTCTTCTCCCTGCTTCCTCCTTTTGCAACTGACTGAAGCCCAAATGAACAAGATAAAATGCCAGACATTTAGCCACATATTGGTGTCCACATGTGTAAGTCTGGGAGGGAAGAGAAGCTGTCAGCTGTACCAAAGGAACATTATAATCATCGGAAATGTAATTAACAACCCCACAGTCAATGACTCTTTAAAGGATTCTAATGGAGTAAATTATACTTCCCACTTACCTGTAGCAAATTGTCTATGGACCAGTTTTTCTGTTTTTGAAACTTTAATCCAGTTAATTTACTGAGACTCCAAAGTTGTTTCAGGATATTTCCATATTGTTAATCTACACCGGGTATCCCTGCTCTTCCTGTAACTCCTATACAAAACAGAAAAAAAGAATATACTTAGGATTATATAATGCTCAATAAATGCTGATTCATTGATTAGCTTTTAGCACCCATAACTCACACTAGAAAATGTTTGACCATTCTTATTATTTTTATGGAGTCCCTGGGTGGTGGGAATGGTTAATGCACTCAGCTGCTAACTGAAAGGTTGGCAGTTGGAGTCCACCCAGAGACACCTGGAGGAAAAGCCTGGTGATCTACTTCAGAAAAATCAGCCATTGAAATCCCTATGGAGTACAGTTCTATTCTGACACACATAAGGTTGCCATGAATTGGAGTGGACTCAACAGCAACTGGTTTTCGTTTAGGTATCATTTGTATAATAGAAAGCGATGAGAAGAAATATTTTCTCTCTGAAAGACTATATTGCATTTTATGATGGTTTTGCATCTACAAATACACCTAATAGAAGTCCAGGTGAATGGTAAAGGCTCAATAAAAGTGTATTGATTAGAGACTCAATAAAATAGATCTGACTAAATTTGTTTTCAGTTACATGCCCTAGAAGGTGGAATGGAATTTAACATTTGAGAAGGTATCTGTCAAGCACTGAGAACTGCTTGCTCTCACATATATTGTCTTATTTAGTCAGTACAACAACCTTTCTAAGCAGTTACTATCCACAGCTCTCTGTCTAGCAGATGTTTTTATTAGCTTAAGTTTTCATAAGATAGAAGAGAGGCTTATACGTGTTTGTACTTCAGCAGTAGAGGAGATCAGATTTTAAAACCTGCTAAGCACTAATCCAAGAAGACCTAGTGTCACAATGGTTAAGCACTCTGCTGCTAATGGAAAGGTTCGTGGTTTGAACCCACCCAACTGCTACGCGGGAGAAAGACCTGGCGATCTGCTTCTGTAAAGATTACAGCCAAGAAAACCCTGTTAGGCCGTTCTACTCTGAAACATGGGGTCTCTATGAACTGGGATGGACTTTAAGGCACCCAACAACAACAAACAACAACAAAACATGAATCCACTCTTCTTACTCTTTTCTTACTTGGGTCTGAGAAAGGACCATAGATTATTGTTCTGTTTTGTTTAAATAATATAAAAACGTTTTATACATTGGATCTGGCATAAGACAAAGGAGTGATCTGGACATTGGACTATGGTGAATTCCAAGGGAAAAAATGGTAATAAATTTCATGTAATGACATATCATGTTATAAGTCAAATTCCTAAGCCATAATTTTTTCTCCCCATTACATCTGTTTTGGCCTGAAATTTCATATGTTTATTTTTGATTCACAGGGCTCTTTTAAATAAGTTCAACAAAATCATTTCATGTGTATCTGTCTTACTTATCTAATGCTGCTGTAACAGAAATACCACAAGTGGATGGCTTTAACAAACAGAATGTTTATTTTCTCACAGTTTAGGAGGCTAGAAGTCCAAATTCAGAGGGCCAGCTGTAGTGGAAGGCTTTCTCCCTCTTTTGGCTCTGGAGGAAGGTCCTTATCTCCTCAGCTTCTGCTTCCTGGTTCCTTGGCGACCTCTCTGTGTCTTGGCATCTATCTTACCCATCTCAACTCTTTTATATCTCAAAACAGATAGATTCAAGATACATCCTACACTAATCCTGACTCATTAACATATCAAAGACAACCCATTCCCAAATGCGATCATAACCACAAGTATAAAGGTTAGGGTTTACAACACTATCTTGGGGCGACATGATTCAATTCTTAACAGGATCTACCAAAACCAAAACCAAACCTGGAATCGACTCACAGTGACCCTATGGGACAGAGTAGAACTGCCCCATAAGGTTTCCAAGGAGAGGTTGGTGGATTCGAACTGCTAATCTTTTGGTTAGCAGCCTTAGTTCTTAACCACTGTGCTGCTAGGGCTCCAACAGTATCTAAGCCATATTTTTGATTTATTTATTTAATATTCTCTTATTAACTGATTTATACTGAGAAACCATCTGCCATGACAGTCTCTCACCCTCTACTATGGTCCATTATGGAAGCAAAAAGCACCCAATTAAAATTCCCTTGTTCCAAGACATACCAGCCACGTAAAACTCTCCACTACTCACAATGAACAATTTTTTTTCTCTTTTGAAACTTCCCCAAAGTTTGCAACCAACCAAGTACAATACTTTGCAACCAACCAAGTACAATCAAATGTACCAATTAAAAAGCCTCCCTAGCTTCCAATAATTCCACCTTAATAGAATGCTTGCCAATTAGGTACTCTCTCTTTATTTCCTCTTTTTACTCCATAACTTACTCTCCCTTCTAACCCTTTGGAACACTTGCTGAAATGAAAGTGATGGCAGATGGGTCCCTTGCCACAAGTTTTTCAGTGAGCAGCCTTTATTAATAATGCCTCAAATTTAGTTTTGTTGATTTTTTATCCTTGTTATTGTAGAAATTTCCCCCAGGAAAAATAACTAACCCTTCAAGGAAATGGCTAAATGTGTTCAGCAATGTAGAGAACCTTTCTAGTAGATAGTAAATAAACAGAGCCCTGGTGGCGCAGTGGTTAAAGTGATCGACTGCTAACCAAAGGGTTGGTGGTTCAAAACCACCAGTGGCTACTAGGGAGAAAGATGTGATAGTCTGCTTCCATAGAGATTTAAAGTCTCGGAAACCCTATGGGGTCACTATGAGTTTGAATTGACTCAATGGCACTGTTTTTTTTTTTTTTTTTTTTTTTTGGGATAGTAACAAAAGGAGAAAAAAATGAAAGAGAAAAAAAAAGGAAATCTTAAAAGTAGACTAAGTGATTTTAGGGCTCCTATTGTCCTTCAATTTATTAAGTATCTATAAGATACTCATATCTTTCACCGCTACAAATTATTTTTATAACAATAACAGCAACAACAAAAACGATTATCGGAGGTCCACTACATGATGTCGTTGTTGTTGTTAGGTGTCCTTGAGACTCATAGCTACCAGAACGTACAACACAACAAAACACTGCCCAGTCCTGAGCTATCCTCATAAGCAATGCTATGTTTGAGACCATCTTTGCAGCCATTGTGTCAATCCATCTCATTAAGGTCTTTCTCTTTTTTGCTGACCCTGTACTTTACAAAGCATGACGTCCTCATCCAGGGACTGGTCTCTCTTGATAACATGTCCAAAGTATGTGAGTCGAAGCCTCGTCATCCTTGTTTCTAAGGAGGATTCTGGCTGTACTTTCTCCAAGACAGATTTGTTTGTTCTCCTATCATTCCATGGTGTATTCAATATGCTTAACCAACATCATAATTCAAAGGCATCAATGCATCTTTGGTCTTTCTTATTCATTGTCCAGCTTTTACAAGCACATGAGATGATTGAAAATACTATGGTTTGGGTCAGGTGCATCTTAGTCCTCAAAGTTATATCCTTGCTTTCAATGCTTTAAAGAGGTCTTTTGCAGCAGATTTGCCCAATGCAATACATTCTCTAATTAATTGACTGCTGCTTTCTGGGCATTGACTGTGGATGCCAGCAAAACGAAATCTTTGACATCTTCAATTTTTCTCTGTTTATCATGATGTTGTGTATTGGTCCAGTTGTGAGGATTTCTGTTTTCTTTATGTTGAGGTATAATCCGTACGGAAGGCTGTAGTCTTGGATCTGCATTAGTAAGTGCTTCAAGTCCTCTTTGCTTTCAACAAGCAAGGTTGTGTCATCTGCATATCACAGGTTTTTAACGAGTCTTCCTTCAAACTGATGCCACATTCTACTTCATATAGTCTAGCTTCTTGGATTATTTGCCGAGCATATGGATTGAACAAGTATGGTGAAAGGACACAATAATGAGGCACACCTTTTCTGATTTTAAACCACACAGTATCCCCTTGTTCTGTTTAAAGAACTGCCTCTTGTTTTATGTACAGTTACCACATGAGCACAATTAAGTGCTCTGGAATTCTCATTCTTCGCAATGTTATCCATAATTTGTTTTGATCCACACAGTCGAATGCCTTTACATACTCAATAAAATACAGGTAAACATCTTTCTGGTATTCTCTGCTTTCAGCCAAGATCTGTCTGACATCAGCAATGATATCTCTTGTTCCATGTCCTCTTCTGAATTCGGCATGAATTTCTAGCAGTTCCCTGTTAATGTACTGTTGCAACTATTTTTGAATTATCTTCAGCAAAATTTTGCTTGTGTATGATATTGTTCGATAATTTCCGTGCTCTGTTGGATCATCTTTCTTTGGAATAGGCACAAATATTGGTCTCTTCCAGTCAGTTGGCCAGGTGGCTGACTTCCAAATGTCTAGACATAGACAAGTGAGATTGTATCTGTTTGTTGAAACATCTCCATTGATACTTCATCAATTCCTGGAACCTTGTTTTTTGCCAATGCCTTCAGTACAGCTTGGGCTTCTTCCTTCAATACCCTCAACTCTTGATCATATGCTACCTCCTGAAATGGTTGAATGTCAACCAATTCATTCTGGTTTAGTGACTCTGTGTATTCCTTCCATCTTCTTTTGATGTGTCATATGTCATTCAATATTTTGCCTATAGAACCTTTCAATGTTGTAACTCAAGACTTCATTTTTTTCTTCAGTTCTTTCAACCTGAGAAATGTTGAGCACTTTCTTCCCGTTTGCTTTTGTAGCTCCAGGTCTTTGCATATTTCATTATAATAATTTACTTTGTCTTCTCCTGTATTTTTAATGATCTTTTGCCTTCTTCATGTATGATGTCTTTGATGTCACCCCACAACTAGTCTGGACTTCAGTCATTAGTAGTGTTCAATGCATCAAGTCTATATGCTAGACACCAGTTAAGTGATTTAAATGCATTATCTAATTTATTCCCGTAGAAAAACTTGGGCTTCAATGGAAAACTATGACATGGTCTATAGTATACCCTTCTGCTTATCTGATGCTGATTCTATTGAAGCTATTTTACAATTATGTAAATTGTAAATTACTGATAGCAATGCAAAATAATTCGTCTCTGTAGACACACAAATTTTCTTGTCCAGTAGAGTTCAATTGACTTCCCTCTCCACTCTGGAAGAAGCTAGTTTTGATGCCATTTGCACATTGATGTCAATAGTCCTGATCTATGAATATGTCCTTTTTTTTTTTATTTTCCTTTGAACTGGTTTTAACACTTGTAGTTCTCTCACTGATTAATGAGCTATATAAAATCTTTAATACCTGTTCACTTTATATTTGCATGACAGTCATGATTTTACCTTTTTTTAAAAAAATATTTACCATTTGTTTTAACATTTCTATGGGGGTAGATATTGCTGAGTGCATTTTACCGATAAGGACCCTGAGGCTCAGCAGGGTCCTATGACATGCCTGAGAGCCATGAACATCCACCAGGCACCTCCTGACTGTTAGGCACTGTGGTAGATGCTGAGGATGCAAAGCTGAACAAGGCAATCTTGATCCTCAAAGTCAAAGACACCAGAGTAAATCTTTACTGAGAGCTGCCTATATGTGAGGTGCTTACATAGATATCTAGGACCTAAAAAGATTTGATAAATCCTCACTATCCTAAACTCACCACTTGCTATATGAAATACTGAACTCAAATAGATTCAAACAGTGTGATATCTGTCATTATCTGAACTAACTCTATGAACTCAGGCTAATTAAATTCAGACACCAAATAGATTTGGATAGGAAGAGATACTTAATTGCTCTCTTTTAATCCTCAAAATCACCTTGTAAGGTAGGCAGCCTTCCCATTTTTACAAATTAAAAAAATGGGGCTGAGAGAAAGTGATGTTAAAAAATAAATCACACCACTTTAGAATAGGAAGAGAGAGCAGATTCACACAGTCCACTGTCCTCATTTTCTTGATGGAAAAACAGAGTCAGGGAGATAGAGGGAATTTTGTATCTTACATGTAGCTATGAGCAGGGCTTGATTCATCATCCATTGCTTCTACCTTATACTACATCTTTCCTATTATCTAGAACCAGTAAGGAAGGGAATGAACCACAATGGTCAGAATCAGTGAGAAGGGAGAGGGGTAAATTCTTAAAACGTACTACCCGTTGCTGTCGAGTTTATTCTGACTCATAGTGACCTTATAGAACAGAGTTGAACTGCTCCATAGGATTCCCAAAGAGTGGTTTGTGGATTTGAATTGCCGACCTTTTGGTTAGCAGCCATAGCTCACTGTAGCTCTTAACCACTGCACCACCAGGGCTCCTAAAACTTACTAGAGTCTACCAAAAGGATCCAAGAGTCTTTTTCCAACCTCATAAATGAGGTTATTAATAGTTCAGCTGATCTGAAGCTTTCTGTCTGAATTCATTTGTTGTTCTTCTTTAATATTATAATTTTATGTGTTGATTGATCTCATACTTAAGCAATACTGTGCACTATTTTCAATACTTCAAAAAGGCAGTGACTATCATCGTTATTTCAATCACTTCATGCAAGAAGCATGCAAGAAGCACTGGTAGTGCAGTGGTTAAGAACTCAGCTACTAACCAAAAGGTTGGCGGTTCAAATCCACCAGCTGCTCCTGGGAAACCCTATAAGGCAGTTCTACTTTGTCGTATACAGTTGCTATGAGTCAGAATCAACTCGATGCAACGGGTTTGGTTTGGTTTTGGTTCATATACATGCAAAAGATGGGCAATGAATAAGGAAGATGGAAGAAGAATTGACGCATTTGAATTATGGTGTTGTTGAAGAATATTGACTATACCATGGACTACCAGAAGAACAAACTAACCTATCTTGGAAGAAATACAGCCAGAATGATCCTTAGAAACAAGGATGGTGAGACTTCATCTCAATTACCTTGGATATGTTATCATGAGGGCCCAGTCCATAGAAAAGGACATCAAGCTTGGTAAAGTAGAGGATCAGCTAAAAAGAAGACCCTCAATGAGATGGATTGACACAGAGGCTGCAACAATGGGCTTAAAAGTAGCAATGATTGTGAGGATGGCACCGTACCAGGCGGTGTTTTTTTCTGTTGTACATAGGGTCAGTGTGAGTCAGAATTGACTCAGTGGCAGCTAACAACATTATCCACAATAATACAAAGTGTTCATAAGACATCAAGTGTCTTTGCTGGTGGCTGGAATTACATCAACTCAGGGAGATATTCATGTTCTGCAATACTGATCTGGAATGTCAGTAAAGGCTACATCTATCTGATTTAATAAAAATACGGGAAACAAATTAAGTATTATTAAATCCAAAGAGTCTCCTTTGTAGGGGGGTGGGTTTCAAATTACAGAGTTCATGTGCTAGAAAGAAACCACTGGATCAATCTATGGTTTTCATAATTTTAGGAATCACGTTCCTGTGTTCTACACTGCCCACGGAGTTTGAAGTTATCTACAGCAACTCACTGTCCTGGACAGGTTTGCACTTCAGCCGTTTTTGCTCAGGTACAAATTCCCACAGTTATCACTAAAAGAACTTGTTTCTTATCATCTCCATTTGTATAGTGTGGCTGAAGATCTGGGCACGTCTCAAAACCTCTGGCAAAGTCAACCACCTTTTAGCCTCTTATATTCCCATGGTCTAGGACACTTTTGGGGCCACATGTTCATGACTGTTAAACCATAAAAATCAAGCAGATCCTATGATGTTTTCTTTTCCTGCCCATCCACCTCTAACCCTATATTCTTCCCCTTTTTGACTTCTCCGTCTTCTGCTCTTTCTTCCCTCTTTTCTCATTTTGTGTTCTCTTTCCCTGGCTTTTCTCTTCTCCTTTCACACAAGTATTCCTATGAAGAAACTACGGCCATAGTACCTAGTGAGCTTTTGTTGTCATTGTTGGTTCCATCCAGTTTGTTCCAACTAATAGCGACACTATGTACAACAGAACAAAACGCTGCCAAGTCCTGCGCCATCGTTACGTTTAGTCTATATCACCTCTCAACAAGACAAACAGAGAGAGAGGACAAACGTTATCAGCATCTATTAAAAGGTGAGAGTGCTTTAATCACAGAATGAGTATTGAGCCACTTTTCAGTTAGAAACAAAACAACACATTCATTGTTTGACAAGCTCTGTTTTTTGGTTCTTTTTTTTGTAGTCCTTTCAACCATTCACAACATGCCTCTTATATTGGGCTGGTTTTCTTTCAGGCCTTCTCACCCTCCAGAGATTTCCCTTTAGGAAATTTATAACCTTCTGTTGCTTCTCAAGGCTTTAAAATTCTAATGGAGTTGTGTACTATGTAAACTTATGCTAATTTCAGTCTTTATGCAGATGTCCAAGTGTATTGCAAGCTTCCACCTAAAAGTGTTATTTCCCTCTAGAGTCAAAGGTGCTGGGATGAGCGGATGATCCCTTTGTTAAAATATAATCCATATATCAGGAGGCCACCAAATTTGTCAAACTTCTGCCAGGAAAACAGGATCCCCTCAAGAGGTTGGTGAATTGAGCAGTGGTGAATTGCAGCTTGTATTTAAAATCAAAAGATGTAAACACACTCTAAAAAAACTTAACTATTTAATTAACACAATCTTCCACATTTGTGCATTTCAAACATTCCTGCTTTTGTTTTCATTTAGGAGGCTCTGTTTAGCTACCTCTGAGCTGGCAGGCAAGCAAGTAAAAAGGTATTTTCATATGTGTTGTTCCATATTATCTTCAAGACAATTTAAAAAGGACTTCATTGGAGTCCATCATTTCTAAATATGAAGAGAGTAATGTTTAGTTACGCTACACGATTTAGCCGAGGCTGTAAGTCTATTGATTCTTTTAACAAGTGTTAAAACTCACACTTTACACTAGTTTTCTGAGTCCCTGGGTGGCACAAACAGTTAACACTTGACTAGTACCCAGAGGCACCTGGGATGACAAGCCTGGAGATCGGCTTCCAGAGGATCATAGCCTTGAAAACCCTATGCAGCACAGTCCTACTGTGACACATATGGGGTCATCATGAGTTGGAATCGACTTCAGGGCAACTAACAAAACAACACGAGTTTTCATGTTCTTTTTTCACTTTAAACTACAGGTCTTTTTACTTAAAAAAATGTTTAGTCTAATGATTACTCCAAACATTACTTTTCTTGTATAAATATGTATTATGTAATACATATTACTCAGAGGAAGATGCTTCAAGGAGAGTGATGTTCTATCTAAAGGAAACGAAGAAACTCCTATTTACTCTTTCAACCAGTTGTGTCTAGGGTATTGACATAACTGGGCTAAGAGTAAAAAGCAGGGATAAGACAAGTTCAATGATAAAGCTAGGTTTCTCAGATGTAAATAGGATCAAACAAAACAGAAGAAAACAAAACCCATTGCTGTCAAGTCGGTTTCGACTCATAGTGACCCTATGGGACAAAGTAGAACTTCCCAAAAGGGTTTCCAATGAGTACCTGGTAGATTCAAACTGCTGACCTTTTGTTAGCAGCCAGACTCTTAAACACCACACCACCAGGGTTTCCAAATGCAAGTTGACAATTCTCTATATCCACTCAATCACTGTGGTCTTTCCATACGCCTGAGTCAAAGAGCTAATATTTCCAGAAAAAAACTACATGATTAAAATAAATGGAGTTACTTTAGTCCAGGACAAATATTCTTGCCTATAATGTGTCCTTCATATAACAGGAAAGTTATGGTTTTTGGTGTCACAGTGGGCAAATATGGCTTCAGACCTCTAATACAGAGTAGTGGCAAAATGGTTAAGAGCTCGGCTGCTAATCGAAAGGTTGGCTGTTCAAATCCACCGGCTGTTCCTTGGAAACACTAGGGGGCAGTTCTATTCTGTCCTATAGGGTCACTATGAGTCAGAATTGACTCGATGGCAATGGGTTTTTTGGTTTGAGTCTCCACTCCTGTCCAACAACTAGGGGTAATATATGAATTAAAGGAGTTGCATTCAAGGTGGCAGCATAATGCTTAAATACCGTAAGGGCTCAAAACGGTTAAAACTCTTCTCGTCTCCTTCCCATTTGGTAGCAGGTCTGTCTTAGCAGTCTATTCTAACAAGTGGTGACGTTTTATGTCTCCAACTGTGCATTTTGCCACACGATGCTGCTGATCCTGCCGAACACGTCACAGGAAGGAGTTAAGGCAAGTGAGGATGCAATGATTCCCGTCTCATTCTTACAGTCCGGACAACATTGACCCCCATGCAGAGCTCAAGGACTGTTATCAATAAAGGCAATCATCGCTTCCGCTATTGTCCAGCTTCTTTTCAAACCTAACAGTTGCTTATTTATCATGATTATTTCGACAAGTATACATTTCCACCATTTGAGTGAGTGCACTTACAATTTATGAACAAAGTCCAGGTAGAGATACGAATGCTAAAACAGAATCCTTGCAAATTATATCCCAACAAATAATAAATTTAATACAGAATCATGAGACCCAGATGGCCAGCCATAGGAAGAGGGAATATATCATTTTCTAGTATTGTTTCACTGAGTATAAATGAATAAAGGATTTTTCTGATTACGTTTGTGTCATCAACATTCCAGATCTCAATGGGACTTTTTACATAAACATACGATCAATAACTGAATTATTATACTTATAATAACAATATTATATGTGGTATCTTCAATCAGAAGCCTGATAAATAATCATGACTCACGTAACTCAACAGCAAATGTGTTAATGTATTGATTTCCAAAAAGGAACTGATGTCTTGCTTGCATTTCATTCCCACAGCCTATTTCCTAGTATATTTTGAAACAAAATCTAAGTTCAAACCTACTCATGATACTGAAGTTAGATGTTCAAATCTCACCTGCCTAGAAAAGCATCAAAATAAGATGTGCAAGGCACATGATTATCTTAAATCTAACAACTGCTTCAGCAAGGTTTCCAAGATAAGGTTGACTTCAAGGAAAGTCTTGGCCCCTTTTTCATGCATTCATTCTTTGGGTGGCAAAATAACATTATAAATGTCTGCATGCATTATAGAAACCTACTGTCTTAGTTCAAAACCAGGTTCTGTCTAACACTGACTTTGTGACCTTGAACTAATTACTTTCTGAGCCTGTTTCTTCATCTGTAAAAGAGGATAATAATGGTATTTTACTGAAAGGTTTATTAAATGAAATATCCCACGGAAAACCAAAAACGTTATTCTTGATATATAATAACTATTCAGTTAATGGTAGCTATTGATTTGCCCTTATCCAACGAGCATTCATTGAATGCATACAAAGTTCTCTTTTGGGTGATGTGCAAACAAAACCACATTCCTTTGTGTCTTGACTACTAACCATCTATGTGTCAACCCTCTTTTCATACACAATCCTAACTCCAAACTCCAAATATAAAGAAGTCAGAGCATTCTCATAGAAAAGTAAAAAGGGATTCTGTATTCCAGAGACACTTATGTAAATCTGGTTCATCAAATATGATGAAACACTCGTATTAGAGCCAAATCTACAGAAAGGCAGTGTGAGTGTTACCCAGGCTCATCCTTACCCTTTGCACTACCCAATGAATCAAGAGTCACATATAAATTAATGAATATTTAAAAGATATAATTCAAGCAAAAAATTGTTGAGTAAACCGTTTTATCATCCTATCCTGACAAATATATCTTCATAATGATCTGCAACATCAGCTTCAAATTTCAAATTTTTTTGGAGTTTTGTACTAGAAGAAGGAGACCCAGGGAGGGGAAGCCCTGGATGCCCAGCCCTCTGCCTGCAGTTCTTCCTAAGGCACCTTTCAGTCCTGTTTTGTATAAGGAATCTCATATGCATTAATGTGGACACTCCAGCCTACATGTCCAGGACCTAGCCACACACCTTCGGGTCTAGAGGTACACAAAGCACTAGCAGTGTCTGTTCTTAGGAGGAAAAACTGAGGCGGCGGGGGGGAACACAACATATGCAGTCCCTGAAAGAGAGTTTAGGGTTCTCTGGCAGAGGATTAAGGACCCTGGTGGTACAGTGGCTAAGTGCTCTGTTGCTAACCAAGAGGTCGGTGGCTGATACCTACCAGCTACTCCACAGGAGAAAGATGTGGCAGTCTGCTTCTGTAAAGATTTACAGCCTTGGAAACCCTATTGGGCAGTTCTACTCTGTTCTATAGAGTCGCTGTGAGTTGGAATCAACTCAGTGGTAATGGGTTTGGTTTGACTTGGTTTAGCAGGGGATTTCAAGTCTTAATTAACATTTGAAGTATGTTCTAGAAGGGAGTTGGAGCTATAGGTGAGTATATTCCCTTAGCTCCATGAATTCCTTGCCTATGGAGAAGTAGTAAAGGTAAGCACGTTTCCACAGACAGGTGTGTGCCTGCACGCGTGGATGTTCTGGGGAACGTGATGAAATGGAGACGTTTACAGGGATAGTCAACGAAGCATTTTTTTTTTTTTTTTTTTAATAATAATGAGAAATGGTGAATAATTGAACAGACTTCATCTGGAAAACGAGTAAACAAATAATCCTTGGTATAGTTATATATTGTGATACTATTTAACAATCAACATAAATGAACTAAATCTTTATGAATGCACTATTAAAACACTGATCACAAAAAGCAATATAAAAAGTACATCTATAGAATGTATGCAAATGAAAAATCACATAAAATACTACTACTTATCTTTACTGGTGCATTTCTAAGGAGTGATATTATAAAAAAATATGCATGATAAGGATACATACAAGCTTCAGAAGAGAGGTGCTCTCTATCCTGGTTATCCTTACCTAGTAAAGAAGGGGATGTGATGGTGAGGCTAGTGAAGATTCAACTGTATCTACAAAATCATATTTTCTTTCAGAAAGAAGATAAAACAAATCTGATAAAATGAAAGCGTTTGGCACATCTGAGTGGTGGGCACACAGGTGTCTACATGTTTTCAACGTCTCAAAAATGATTTCTTAATCAAATTGGGTGAACTAGCTTTAGGAACTATTCTTTGGGGTGAGGGGAGAATTGCTACTAATAGGAACTATATTTAAATGCCCTAATATTGCAGTAGAATAACTGCTGTCTCTCCAAATACATTCAAGATATGCGCATGGTTGTTATTGGTGTGTCAGGATAGAATAACATTAAACTAAACAGAAAACAAAAAAAAGTTAGATGTAGAGAACTTCCCAACTATATAATTAGAAAACTTTAGAGATTTAAAAACAGGTGATAATTTCCTAGAGACTATTGCCCTGAGATACCTTTTAAACTCTGAGCTGAAACCACTCCCGGAGGTCACTTTTAAGCAAAATTACAGATTTGCTCATGAAATAAACAATATCACCCATGAGTACTGTGCACCTTTAAAAAAAATCATCTATGTGAGATATAAAGGTCAATGGTTACCCTAAAGCAAACATGAGAAGGTAAGGGGAACGGGGGAAGGCAGGGAAACTTGATTAATGGAAAGGGAACAACCAGAATGGAAATAATGAGAAGGTTGACACACTGTGAAAAATGTAACCAATGGCACTAAACAGTATGTATAGAATTGTCAAAAGGAAACCCAATTTGTTGTATAAATTTTCATCAAAAAATAAAAAAGTTATTTAAAACAAAAAACATGATAGTTAACTAAATTTCAGAGCTGTACATATCACCCTAGCCAGGGGTCAGTTAAAATAACTAACTTCCTCCTAAGTGCCTTCAAATATTTGTGAAAGGCTAAATTCAAAAACATTTATGTAAGTATAAAAATGCTACAAATTGGGAAATCCCTTTAAGTCAAATTGTCATCCATGGTTTTTGCCAAATAGTTAAATTTCCTTTAGGCCAAAATATTTACCTCATGAATAACTCCAGTCACAAATGCAGACTATTCAAAATATGGTTACACTCAGCAGAAAAATCAGATATTAGAAGAAATTATTATTTTCTAAACCACTGCCATATGTCAGCGCTAGAGGCTCTCTGTAAATTAATTATTTAGCATTTTTACACAAATACTTTACCTATGTATAAGAAGAAAATGAAAAATCATAAGTTGGTGTTTTCACATTCAATAAAAAGCTCATTTAAAAGGCAGAAACATGTTCACTGGAGTGGGCTGAATACTGTTCTCCCATAATTCATGTCCACTCAGAATCTCAGAATGAGAGCTTATATGGAACATAAGATATAACTAGTAAAGGATCAGGTGAGATCACACTGGATTAGAGTAGGCCCGAAATTCAAGGCCTAGTGCCATTATAGGAAGAGGAGAGGACGCAGAGAGACACACAGAGAAGGCCACATAAAGATGTAGCTGTGGTGTCACAAGCCAAGTCTGAGGTGACCAGGAAGTAGTAGTTGCAGGCAAGGAAGGATTCTCTCCTAAAGTCTTTGGAGGAAGTATGGTCTTGCTGACACCTTGATTCCAGATTTCTAGCCCCCAGAATTGTGTGAGAAGAAATTTATCTTGTTTAAGACACTCGGCTTGTGGTACTTTGTTCCTAGGGCCATAGCAGCCCTAGGAAATTAATACACTAATAACAGCATTTGATTCTGAATGCCTTAAAAAAAGAAAAGAAAATGATTTTGTCTTTACTTTCTTTTTCTATTTTGAAAGACCTCCTAGACCAATAAGAAAATGGGAGTTCAAGTCTTAATTCTGCCACCAATTAGCTATACAACTCAATCGGTCAGTTAGCCTCCTTAAATCTAAGTTCCTTATGGTCGACAACATTTGAGGTCACCCCACAATGAGTAACATCTTCGTGTAATTCCCTCCCCTTTAGTGTGTGGTTGACATTGGTTGCTAACCAAAAATGCTAGCAATTCGAATTCATCAGCCACTGCTTGGAAACCACATGGGGCAGTTCTACTCTGTCCTATAGGGTTGCTACGAGTTGGAATCAACTCCTCAGTGATGGGTTTGGTTTGAGTAAGGGCAGAATCTGTGACTTGTTTCTAGCCAGTAGAATTTGGCAAAGGTGATGAAGATCATCACTCTGATCATGTTACTTGATATAAGACTCCTTAGTAGAGTGTATGAGAGATTCTTCTGCTGGGCTTGAAGAAGTCAGCTGCCATGTTGGGAGAAGGTTTGTAAGGGGGTCTGAGAAGCCAGGTGAGAAGGCTTCCTGGTAAGGAACTCTGGTGGCTTCTAAGAGCCAAGAGGGGCCCCTAGCTGACAGCCAGCAAGAAAACAGGGACCATAGTCCTACAACTTCAAGAAGCTAAATTCTGCCAACAGTCTAGAGATCTTGGAAGAGGATGCCAGCTCCAGAAAAGAATGCAATCCAGCCGACACCTTGCTTGCAGCTTTGTTAGACTCTGCAGAGGATCCTGCCAAACTCTGCCTGGCCTCCTGATCCACAGGACTATTATTATCCACAGATAATAAATGCATGTTGTTTTAAGCAGCAAAGTTTGGGTAATTTGTAATGCAGCAATAGATAACTAAAACACTCCCCAGTCTGTGAAAAGGTTGGATTATCAGTGGTTCTCAATTCTGAGTGTTCATCACAACTACCCAAGTACTTTTTTTTAATTTTAATACACAGACCTGGACCCCACTGCAAACCCATGGATCCGAATTTTGAGAGATGAGGCCAAGAAATATTCATTTTTCAAGGATTCCCAGTTGATTCTGATGACACTGATATATGATCCCTATGGTCCTGTCTAGTTATAAATATGTTTATAGATTACATTTGGGCCCAAAGATTGCTGCATTTAGTTCTTCTCATGTCCTTGTAAAGTAAATCACACAGTGGTGTCACTAGGGTTGATGTAGCCCAGTGCGATAACTCACGGTGTCACCCCTCCCCCCACGGACCTCCTGCATACCAGATCATACAGAATCCTTACTAATGTTCTTTGTACTAATGTTACTCATAAATCAGAAGTCCTGTGTATCACTGAATGTAATGGTAATAGTAGTGACATGAACAACTAGTAAAACTAAAATTAAATTTTTAAATTTCAATGTCATAAAAACAAAAACAAAAAACCGTTGCCGTGGAGTCAATTCCCACTCATAGCGACTACAGAGCAGAACTGCCCCATTGGGTTTCCCAGGAGCTGCACAGTATCGTAAATACAGCCTGAATGTATTTATATTTACATAGTTTCACATGGTTAAAGTGGTGGAGCAAGGAGGGGTCAGCTCTGCAGAAGGCTGCGGCTGGCTTCCTGGGAGGGTCACAGCCCGCTGCTGTAGGGGCTGGCGGAGCAGCCTCACTGCCTCTGGCTCCAGGGACGCAGACCCGCGGCCAGGTTGCGCGGGCAACGCCCGCTTTGCTCAGAGACAGCGTGCGGCCCCTCTGAGCTCCACAGACCCACGGCCGGCGCCTGCTCCGCCTCTGTCCTCCTCCTGCAGCTCACACCCACGCTGCAGCCTCACCAGGTCACGCCGGGATGGGGTAGGGACAGAGCCACGGTGTTGGGCGATGGGCCGCCCCCTGGGAACTGAGCGGCACCCCCCGCCCCTAAGCCTGACAGACCGCAAAGAGCAGAAGTGGGTGTGGGCTTGGCAAAGCCGCTCACTGGGGGGCACTAGTGTCACCCCCTCTGATGGTGTCACCCCCTCTAATGGTGTCACCCCCTCTGATGGAGTCACCCGATGCGTCTGTACCCCTACACCCCCCCCTCCCCCCCAGTGACGCCGCTGAAATCACACATGATGTTTGCTGTGGCTTCAGAGACCAGTTTTTAAAACACAGAAACAGTTGTGCTTGATAAATGCATCTATTTTTGGCAATCTTCCAAACTAATATTTCCCCAGTCGGTAGGTGGTCATTTGCTTTCCCTGTTTAAAAAAAAAAAAAAAGAAGAAGAAATACCCACACGTGCACACACAAACATATACACATACACACACATACATATTCTTACAAACAAACACACAAACTAGTGACTAGAATTAAAGTTTGGGGAATCGAGGCATGGCATATCTTAATACCCTCTTTCTTTTCCTTGTCTTTAAAGCTAGAACTTTCTCTCCCATTTCAACTCCTGCTGGACAAAATTCTATTTTCCACTGATGTTTTTGTGTACCAAAACCAGAACAAAGCTCTGTTGCTCACCATCATCAATCTATAATGAGACAGGAAAATATAGGAGAGAAACTAAACCTTGGAGAACTCTCAGCTATAAATTAAAGTTCTATCTTACTTATATTTAAAAAATAATGACCCAATGGAATAGAGACTAGAGAGAATTTTCCTCCCTCCATTCACTTCTAATTTGTATTTGTCCCAAAGCCAAGGTAATGGGTGGAAAGACTGTAAAAACTGTGGGGCTAGAGGAATTGATTTTTGGTTTTTGTCTTTAAGGAAGAGGAATAACAGGAACAGACAGAGCATCACATGGTAACTTTTAAGGGCATGATCCTCAGTATTAATCTTTGGTTTAATGTTCTAACCCCTTTCCCTCTGGTTCAAAGCTCTGTGGTCACTGAGCTCTTAAAGGCAAACATAAATCCTGAATAAGTTGTGTGTTCTGGGTTGCCCTCTTTTGGATTGGGGTCAAGACTCTTTCTTGGCGGATTGCATTTAAATCCATTTAATATATATTGCTGGAAAAAAATGAGTGAATGAATGAATGAACTCCTTCTGCCTTTCTCTTAATCAACCTACCAAAACAAGAACAAAAACAAAAACAGAGCCCACTGCCATCAAGTAGATTCCAACTCATAGTGACCCTATAGAACACAGTAGAACCGTCTCATAGGGTTTCCAAGGCTATAAATCTTCATGGAAGCAGACTGCCACATCTTTCCCCTGCAGAGCAGTAGGTTCAAACTGCCTACCTTTTGGTTAGCAGCCGAGTGCTTTAACAACTGTGCCACCAGAGCTCCTCTTAATCACCATACATGTGCAGAATTCGTAAAATCCATTAATTATGTACTAAGCTTGAAAGAGTTTTTAGGGGTTAAGGAGGCAGCCTGCTAGAAACTCAAAGCTAGACTTCCTTTTATTAAAGCAACAACAAAACAAAAGAAGTGAGACCAAGGGAAGCAAAAGTATTGCAGTCTCATCCTCAAAGTCAAAGAATTCTAGACCTATCTTCCCCTGCTTTTCGATGTCAGACCATTGGGCTCTTCAATAGCTGATGTTTCAAAAGAAAAGCTTGGTGATTATCCCTCTCCGTAAGTCCTACTGATAACTGCTGTTATGTTTCTTCTGCCTTTGGAGCAAAAGTTGACCTATAATCAGCACTCATGTGGTTTCCAATAAACAAAACCTTTTATTGTGTTTCAGTCAGGCCTTGCTGATATTCTTAACACCTTTCTAATGACTTCAGATCAGAGGGTCTCACCTTTCAAGTTCTGATTGGTCCGTTCTGCTTCACACTTTGGCAAGGGGATGTCATCTGTACTTCTGCTTTATAAATGTCTATGTTCAATCCAAATCTCTGCTAGCTGAATTTACCTTTCTACTTAACTACGATTAAAAAAACAAAAAAACAAAACAAACAAAAAACCTAAGGTCTTTCCTTAGGATACTCTCATTTACATTGAACTAATTACAGGAAAAATGGATACGGTATCTCTTCTCTTACTGTATACCCATGACCTTTACATTCCTGGGAGGGATGTGTTTCTAAAGAGAACAACCTTTGCATCTAACTGGTTTGATCACCATTTTATACGTGACTGCACAGATAGTGCCCTTGCTTATAACGTGGACTTTCCAGAAACTTTGATCTTTTTTTTTTTTTCGTTTTATTCATTTCCATCAATGGTGCTTTAAAAAACAAAATAAAACAAAATGATACACATGCATATGTTATAGAACTGTCAGCAGCAAAAATGCAAGATGTGGGGAAAGAAGGGTACATATCAACATCTGGTTGGCCAACTTGGCCACTTTCTTTTCTGGATTTCAGGTTACTCATCAATGAATCGGAATTAGACAAGTGATGAGGAACCATGTTTATGAATACCAATTCAAGGGCAGAATTATGCATGGACTGCATTTGAAAGAAATTGTATATATCTATATCTTTATGTCATATCTTTATACCTCTCTCTCTCTCTCTCTCTCTCTCTCTCTCTCTCTATATATATATATATATATATATATATCTTCATGAAATATAACATCTGCAACTGCAATCAATAATTATCTTATTGTTTCTAAATTTCTTAAGGTTTTCTTAAGAAAAATTTCAGAAAATACTAGTAAGTCTTGAAATAGCATATTAATCTGGAAACACTGTTAAAAAAAATACAGTAGTGTAAAGGGTTTAAGAAAGGGGACGTACATTAATATCAGAGTCCAGCCACACAAAAGGGGTTTAAAAATCCCAATTAAGAGATTCGGAAGCAGGTGGAGAAAAGTTGCTTCTGCCACTTAAGCTCCTGTTATTTGACTTTATTCATTCTCTTCCAGCATCATAGGCCCTCTTTCCATTTCATAACACAACAAACAGGTCTTTTATTTAGGATGTTGCATTTTTCTCTGTCTGGAACTCTCTTACCCAGGACCTCTGACTAGCTCATTCCTTTATTCTTCTCATTATTTCATTATTCAGGGTAAATATCACTATCTCAAAGAGAAATCCTGACCGCCTAATATACTTGTTTCCCATCCATCCCGCTTTATCGCATCACCGTGTTTCATTTTCTCAAAGTAGCTATACTATATAAAATTAATTTTAAGTACATTCACTGTATATTTCTTCTCTAGAGTTTGTCTATTGAATTTATGTTCTCAGCATATAGAATGTACACAATAAATATTGATTGAATAGAGGAATATGTTTTTTGTTTTTCCTATTTCTGAGATTATATTTTGGGCCAAGTTTCAAATAGGCAAGTTGATAGTTGCTCATCACTGGAGTGGGTAGTCTCTAAAAGGATAAGTGAGAATAATAATTACCACTAACATTTATACACCATGGACTGCCAAAAGAACAAACAAATCTGTCTTGGAAGAAGTACAGCCAGAATGCTCCTCAGAAGCAAAGATGATGAGACTTCATCTTACCTACTTTGGGCATGTTATCAAAAGGGATCTGTCCCTGGAGAAGGACACCATACTTGGTAAAACAGAGGGTCAGCTAAAAAGAGGAAGACCCTCGATGAGATGGATTGACATGGTGGTCACAACAATGGGCTCAAACATAAGGATTGTGAGGATGGCACAGGACAGGGCAATGTTTCATTGTGCGCGAAGTCACTATGCGTTGGAACTGACTCAACGGCATCTAACAACAACATTTACACTGCATATTTATTACCTGGGAGTCCCTAGGTTATGTGGAGGATTAACATGCTCAGCTCCTAAGCAAAAGTCTGGAGGTTCTAATCCACCTAGAGGCACCTTGGAAGAAAGGCCTGATGAAATACTTCAGAAAAATCAGCCACTGAAAACCCTATGAGCACAGTTCTACTCTGACACACATGAGGTCGCCATGAGTCAGAATTGACTCAGTGGCAACTAGTACTGGTGTTTACTATCTCATCGATTGTCCCAGTGGAAGTGATATTCCCACAGTGATTTCCCACTGGAATCGCCTCCGCCTTGAGGACAAATTCTTGCTATGTCTTTTTTTGTAGATAATCTTCAGTATCTGACAGGAAAACTATCATCAACAACAAAACTTAGAAATGTGCCAACTGCAAATCTTTTTCAGGTACTTTTAAGTTCTTCAACATGCCTCAGCAATTTCTAATCTTATTCTTAGAGTTCTTTTAGCTCTGGCAATAAGCTAGCATCACACATTGCAAGAGCAAATTAACCTTGCTTCCTGTTAGTGTAATAAAATCTCAGACAAATCATGTTCTCATGAAAACGTAGCCTGTTTGTAATGTAGTGACCAAGATTAGTAACACTTAAGAGGATACACAGGAACTTAGACTTTTTCACCTTCAGGCTCTTTGCTGAGTTGATAGGAAAATCACTTCATCTATGTACCTCCGAAATAATCCTGGCTTAGTGGAGGTGCAGATAGAAAGTCTATCTATGGACTCCATAGAAAATCAGAGTTATTACATCACTTAAGCCTACTCTTAAAAGAAAAGAAAAAAAAAATATATATATATATATACACACAAAGAAACAAGAAATAAAGAGTCTGATTATGCACAGGTGTTAAGTTAGGACAAAGACAGTAGAGCAGCTGAGGAACCAGTTAAGCACTGTTTGCTCACTCTTCCCTTTTCCTCTTCGCACTTCAGATCGCAAAATAACATCACTCTCTGATTCACTACCTTCCTAGTATCAACATCTTCCCCTATTACAGTATTTTTCACAACTTGCATTACTCCCCAGTGTTTGGACTATACATACCTCAAAGACAGGGGCTGTTTGACTCATCCACCATTTTATCTTAAATGCCAAGTTCAGGATATGGCACATGACAGGTGTAAGCCAAAACTTGTTGCCGTCGAGTCGATTCTGACTCACAGTGACCCCACAGGACAGAGTAGAACTGCTCCATAGGGATTCCAAGGAGTGGTTGGTGACATTTTGATTAGCAGCCAAACACTTAACTACTGTGCCACCAGAGCTCTGACAGGTGTCTAAGAGCTCAATAAATACTTGCTGAATGAGCTAATGTTCTAATCTCCCCTTAGATGTGGTCACACAGTTTTTTAATGCTCCACATACCTTGCTGAAAAATCAGATTTTTTTTTTTTAACCTAAAATTTGTTGTAGCAGGATATCCTTAATAAAGAATTCATTCAAAATTCTTGAATCTGAAGACACGTGTAGACAGGAAATTCATACGTTGTTCATGTGAACAGTTCAATGCAATAGGAAACAATACATAAATTTTAAATACAGTAGATGTTATATTTTAGATGTTCCCAAAATATAATTGTCTTCCCATCTCACCCAACAACACAAACCCCAAGATTTTTATAGGTATTTACAAAAAGATAAACACATTTGCTGTAACAAAGTATATTTTCTATAGAACAAAAAGTAACTCATAGAGACCTTTTGTCTTCTGACAACTCTGAAAACCTTGTGTCAGAAATTCTAGGAGATCAAACAGCCAACAAGAAGATAAAGATTGAGCAATCTAAACTTTTGCGCTGCTCTTAAGGGAGTAGCATTAATCTTTTATGGCAGCTTGCAAGACAGTTTGATGTAGTCTCTGTAGTTACTTCAGGCCTCTCTGGGTTCTTCTGAATGGTATTTGTCCAGTCCTGGTCTTTGGTTTCACAGAGCCATAGAAACATATAAGGCTGGTTAGATGGAACTCTGGGGATTACCTAATGTAACCTCTTGCACTATGCGAATTCCTTCTATAGCAGCCCTGAAAACAAATGAGGGAACCTCACCAGGCAGACTTCCTGATTTGAGATAGCTCCAATTATTAGCAAGGTTGTTTGTTTTGCTTTGCTTTGCTTTGTTTCTCTCAAATTTCATCAATACCTGTCTCCCTGTAATTTACTTCTCTTAGAGACCGTTTTTGCCTTCCAAAACAATGCAAGATAAATTTTTCCCTATGCTATATGGACATTTATCATTATTACAAGATGGCTATCATGCTTTTCTCAGTCCTTTCTTTAGGCTACATTCATCCAGTTTGGCACTAATTTCACACAGTTTCCAGACTCTGATTATCTTGACCAATTTTGGCTTTATGCACATTAGACAAGATCTTCGGATATGGTTATTTGCACATGGGATAAACTGTAAGCCAGTGCGCCAGATAATTAACAAATGTGAGGGAATTGTGTTGCCAAAGTAATACCAAGCCTGTGACTATTCATCCTAAAAACATTTTCTGGTTTCATTAAACTGCATCAAAAGGTCTAAGCCCTCTCCACCCCCACCACCAAGAAGGACATATTCTCCAATGCCTACCTCAAATGTGAGCATGGGGGTTAATGGAAAATGAAAAGCTTCCTGGATAACAGAACCAGAGCAAGGAGTCTCCACTATTCCTGTCCAGCAGCATTTGATCATTGTGATTCACTCATGACTACCCCCGTGTTTTATATTCTCTCCTTTTCTGAAAAAGGAGTTTAAATTATCTTTCTTATTCACTTTTTATGAGTTAGCAACCCCTAACTGACATTTTTCTCATCTATAGGTTTTCAGGCAATATAAAATCATATCTGATGTGTAGTAGAGGATTTTTCATCACCTACACAACCTTCAGTATGGATTACACCTCAACATAAAGAAAACAAAAATCCTCACAACTGGATCGATAAGCAACATCATGATAAATTGAGAAAAGATAGAAATTGACAAAGATTTCATTTTACTTGGATCCACAATCAACACCTATGGAAGCAGCAGTCAAGAAATCAAAAGATGCATTGCATTGGGCGAATCTGCTGCAAAAGACCTATTTAAAGTGTTCAAAAGTGAAGATGTCACCTTGAGGACCAAGGTGCACCTGACTCAAGCCATGGTGTTTTCAATCGCCTCATATGCATGTAAAAACCGGACAATTAATAAGGAAGACTGAAGAAGAATTGATGCCTTTGAATTGTGGTGTTGGCGAAGAATATTGAGTATACAATGGACTGCCAAAAGAACAAACAGGCCTGTCTTGGAAGAAGTACAATCGGAATGCTCCTTAGAAGCAAGGATGGCGAGACTTCATCTTATATACTTTGGACATGTTGTCAGGAGACATCAGTCCCTGGAGAAGGACATCATGCTTGGTAAAGTACAGGGTCAGTGAAAAAGAGGAAGAGCATCAACGAGATGGATTGACACAGTGGCTGCAACAATGCGCTCAAGCATAACAACGATTGTGTGGATGGCGCAGGACCGGGCACTTTTTCATTCTGTTGTTCACAGGGTCACTATGAGTCGGAAACAACTCAGTGGCACCTAACAGCAACAACAATAACAGTTCCTTTACTATAAGTGGATACAGTAACTAGATACAATTTTGAAGTTTGGGGAGAAAGGGTGTTCATAAGATATTTGGGAAGCAAAAGTGAAGACTGTGACTTAGTCTGCTCGTTGCTGACCCCAGAATCTAGTCTCTCATATTCCTTAGTACTAAAAAATTCAATCTTTAATAGTGTTTTTGCTGCCCAGCTAAAAGATCACATTTTCCTGTCTTCATGCAGGGAAGTGTGGCCATCTGATTGAGTTCTGGCCAATGGAATTTAAGTGGAAGTATTCTGTGGGATTACAAAGATATCTCCTGAAAGGGAGGGATGATGCGCTTCTTATACTTCCTCCATTCTTCCTTCTGAAACACAGCTTTGACAGTTGGAATTATGCCTATTATCTTGAATCATCAGGATAAGACACTCAACTCAGGAATGGTAGAACAGACAGCTGGATGAAGCCTGGGTCCTTGATGGCTTCATGTAGCTGCCACAGCAACACTAGAGTGTCAATGTCCACCTGTCTTAATGTGACAGGATAAAATCTTGAGGTGTAAGGCACTGTCTTTGAGGAGGAGTATGTTCTTCTAATCCCAGATGGACACATCTCCTTACAAAGTACTTTTCAATTATTCTAAATAACCTTCTGAATGATTATTTCTGAATGATTATTTCCTTTATATCTTTGAGACCACCATTGGTTTTAGAAGTTTAAAAATTTATAAATCTTATTTGATTTTAATAAGCATATTAGAAAAAGAACAATCATTTTATCATTTACATGCAATGTTTCAATATTTTTCTTAAATTATATATGAGCCCTGAGAATGGTTATAGTCCACCTATTTAATGGTGAATGCGTATGGGGCTGTTGTTATTACGTTATTAGGTGCCATACGGGGCTAGAAAATGCAATTTCATTTAATTGAAAAATATGCAATAAAACATCACAAAGGAAAATCCTCCCACTCCACCCACCCCCAAAATTTATATAAGACATTCCAAATTTATAATTGAATTTGGCTTTATATGGGTTTTTAGATCTCTTAACTGTCTGTTTCATTCCATTTATACAGCCTAAAACTAGACAATTGTTAGGTATCTGAGGTATATGTTTTCATAAGGAATCAAAAGGGTTTTATATTGATTAATTCTGTTTCCTGAAACCAGTAGTAGGAGAAATGGTAAGAAACAATAAATGTGTATGATTGC
The DNA here is from genome assembly GCA_030035585.1 of Dugong dugon. Lineage (NCBI taxonomy): Eukaryota > Metazoa > Chordata > Mammalia > Sirenia > Dugongidae > Dugong > Dugong dugon. The sequence continues at coordinate 112,756,152 of CM057467.1, forward strand.
ATTTTTCTTATGAAAAATCTTATGATCAATGTTCAAGAGATAAAGTTTCATATCTCCAAAGCAGTTTTTATATTAATATACCACCCTTTGACGACCACAGGACTAACCTTAAAAGCAGCGCTGAATATGGGAAAGGGAATTAGATGGCACAGCTCTGACCACAAGTTGGCTTATTTCTTATAGTATCTTATTCTGTGCTCTTGGATAACTCATTTCCCATTACCAGACCTCAGTTTACAAAACAACAAGATAAGGAAGTTTAAATATAATTGTCTGCAATTAAAACTAAGGTCTAAAACTACGCTCTGCAATAGAAGTATGATGTGAGCTATATTGGTAATTTTAACAATTTCTAATAGTCACTTTAAAAAAGAGTGTAAAAAGAAATAGACACAATCAATTTTAATGCTATATTTTATTATTTTATTTAACCCAGTATATCAACAATTGTCTCATTTTTTTTTCTGTTTTTCCATTCTGTATTTTTTTTCTTGTTGTAAAAATATAGGTAACACAACACTTTCCAATTCAACATTTTTTACTTTTATATGCAATCAATATAAAAATAATTAATGTGATATTTAAAATTCATTTTTTCATACTTAGTCTTTCTAAATGTGATGTGCATTTTACTCTTACAGCACATCTCAGTTTGAACTAGCCACATTTCAAGTGTTCAATAGCCACATATGGCTACTGGCTACTGTATTGGCTACTCTGTTGGACATCACAGGTTTAATTCAGTCAGGTATTGGACCACGGATCTAGGAAAAATCACCCAAATTTTTGCCTTCAGAGGGGAAGTGGAGAAAGGAAAATGGTGATTGTAATTCTCAAATGATACCTCCTTGGGCTCTCAGAGCACCCAAACAGAGGAGATAATAAAAACATTTAACATCCATTACAGCATAGGCATCGACAAATCAAAATAGATACTGTTCTTCTCAGAACATATATCATTAAAAACAAGCTTCGTAGGAGTACATGATTATAGACTGAATATAAGCCAAGGATGTGTATACTATAAGCCAAGTATGTGTATACTTGTAAAATAAGCAAGAGTCACAACTATTTTTAATTATTCCTTTAATGATTGTCTGCTCCAATATACAATACTCTTTGTGTAAAGAGGCCCTCTATATTTTCATTTGTTATAATCCCATACATTGTATGGTGAAATAGCACCTACAGTATAGTGCTTACTCTAGAATCTCTATACGCAGAAGTCTTTGGGCTGGCAATCTAGCAGTAAGGCAGGCCTAGGAGCTTTATTTGTATAATAGTTTACCTAAGTTTAAGAAAAAACTTAATTGTCCATTTCAAAGAATGGGGAGGGAGGCTAATGAAGATGGAGACTGAGCATAAAAGCATCTGACTATGCCCCTACATTGTCTCATAAAAAAATGTCAGCTGCAGTTCTTACTGGGTGCCCCACAGCAGTAGCATAAGCATTAAGAGCTGCTTTCCCATCATGTGAGAAATTTCACAAAATCACACACCCTTTGACAACCAATTACTGAAAAAAGGAACTAACTCAAGTTCTCACAATTGATCAATCAGTAATATTTATTTGAGATATTTTAGAAAGGATCAAGAACTAGCACGGATTATTGGCTATCCCCTACCTCCCCTCCAAGGTAGAACATAGTATAGAAGAGAGAGGAATAGTAATAGAATTGTGAGAATCTGTTAGGAGATGGAAGATGGCTGGATGCCAATGTTTGAGAAGAGAACTGTGTTCAAGAATAAAATACCGGCTAACATGAAGGAGGGAAATCCAAGAAAGAACTTTCTAGCTATGTTCTTTCTCTACGCCACATTGTCTGTGTCTCTGCCTCATGTTATTGACGGTTAAGAAATCATCAATAATCCCTGATGGAGCAGGAGAAAGATGGGGTGCAGAACTCAAATTCTAGTAAAAAGACCAGACTTAATGTCTGACTGAGACCGGAGGAACCCCAGAAAGCATGGCCTCCGGATTCTTTATCAGCCCAGAACTAAAACAATTTCCGAGGCCAACTCTTCAGACAAAGATTGGACTGGACTGTAGGGTGTAAAATGATACTCGTGAAGAGTTTGCCTCTTAGCTCAAGTAGATACAGGAGACTAAACAGGCAGCTTCTGTCCGGAGGTGAGATGAGAAGGCAGAGAGGGTCCTATACCAAGCTGGTTGAATGGACGTGGGAAATCAGGGGTGGAAAGGAGTATACTGTATAGGGAGAGCAATTAGGGTCACATAACAATGTATGTATAAATTTTTATATAAGAGACTAACTTGAAATGTAAACTTTTACTTAAACTACAACAATAAACAAAAAAATAAAATAAAATCAACAATAACTAGGTGATCAGCAATAGGTAACCAAGTAGGATAGGCATCCCCTCAGCATTTTACCCACGCCCCCCACCTAACTGTGTCATCGAAATAATCAAACAACAGAAAATTCCTATCATTTACAAACAATTTCAAAATACAGAAGGCAGAGAATGTTGCCTAAGATATTTTACAGTGTTATTATAACCTTGATACCTAATGTTTATAAAGATGGCTCTATATTTGGCAAAATGTCTGAGAACGATAACTTGAAAATCCTACAACAAATACTTGAAAATGCTGGGTGAAATACTGCCATTTTAAAATGAATAGCTGGCATCACAAGAAAAAGAAATTGCTCAGGTTAAGATGTTATCGCACAAAGCTGCCCATATAACATTTAGATGAGCATGGAACTGAATGCCCAACCCATACCTTTGCAAGAATATTAGTTTAGACAGGGGTGAGTCAAAACACTTTTCTGTTAACTTTGTGTGTGAATGTAATCGAGAGAAGGGTAAGGAACACAGAAATCTTCTGAATATTTTATAATGTTTGGCCAGGTATACTGATATAAGTTTTTATTTACTTAATCATTTATTCACTTCAAAAACTTCTATTGAATTAGGAATTTCGGAATTAGGCATTAAATGTTGAAAGGCATGGGCCCTCATACTCAAGGCAGAATTAAAAACCAAACAGGCAGATGACAGTAAAGGAGACTGCTGAGTCTTCTGACTGTGGTTGTCACGGGATGGATGGTGTGTGAACCCTGAGCTCTGCATCTCAGTGCAGAGACAGAGGAAGCAGATCGCCCTGGAAAACTTTTGATAACAGATGGCTCTGAATGTTGTACAGTAGGCCAGTCGGCACAGGACAAATACTTAGGAGATATGTTTGTTTGGAGGAAGCCCAATTTACAGTTTTACACACAATGAACCCCAAAGACTTTCAAGTGCTTCCATAAGGAACCAAATAAGCAGAAGCAATTTAAACTTGCAACCCAGGTGGTGGACGACTGTTGTAGCTTTAAGAGCCATGATGTAGTAGAGGTTATAACACCTTCTTCTCAGAGGCGTAAACAAGAAATACAACCAAGAAGGATGGTTTGGTTTCCAGAATTTGTCCCTTGAGGCTATTTCAGTCTGAAATTAGAGTTTGAGGGTATCTTTATTACCAATTTGTGGTTTTTAAAATTCAAAATGTAAAAGTTTCCTGGATTAGATACAACAGAAACCTGTGTTCTAGGTCGAGTTCTGTCAATATTTGGCTATCTGATCTGGGCAGATAAAGTTAACTCTTTGGGTTGTATTTTCCTCATTGGTAAACTGAAGGGATAGGCCTAAACCACTGGTTCTTGACTGGGGGAAATTTGGAAATGTCTGATGACATTTTTGATTGTTATAAGTGGGGGTGCCAGATGCTACTGGCATCTAGTGAGTAGAGACCAGCAATCCTGCTAAACATTCTTTAACGCACAGGATAGACCCCCACAGCAAAGAATTGTTCAGCCCAAAATGTAATGGTACTAAAGTCGAGAAAACTTGGCCTCAATCCAGCCTTTACTAGCTGCAATAAAGAGTGGGTCAGCTATGTTCTCTACGAAGTGCATGCTGAGATGGAGTTAAGAGTAACATCTCTGAAAAAGCAAAGGTGAAAGGAGGATTGGGCAGTGAGAGCCTTCAGATCAGGATGCACAGCTGAAAACATCTCTCCCAATCCAATGGAGAGCTCTGGAACAAAGGCTTTCCATAAGAGGAATCCCACTTTGAGTGGAAATGACTAAATCTTATACCACCTTGTACCACTCCCTTACTCAGTTATTGGCTGGAGGCTGCTCTAAGAAGAAAGTGACCTCAGCTGCCATTGACATTCTTGGTCATTGGCCAGGGTTCATCTCCAGAAGAGTATGGCGTTGACTTAGCTGAGGCAGATGCTAAAGGAATAAATAACTGGAATCTTTTAGCTAATCACATTCCTTGCTGCTGAGAAGTATGTCTTTCTTGTAGAGGCATCTCTGAGTGCCACAAGAAACAAAAGAAAAAAAATTGCTCCTTTCGACCTTTAAAATTGATAACAGCAGCTAAGGATTATAGAAGGCTTACTATTTACTACCACTGTGGTAGAGATTACCGTACCTTCCTCTCAGATATGTAAACAAGAACAAAGAACAATGGTTTTGCTTCTAGAATTTCTGCATCATCTTATTGCAGAAATTCAACAAAGGCACTGATACTATGAATATTCTCATTTTACAGATGGAGGCTTGGAGAGGCTAAGTAAAATTTCCCAAGTCAGCCAGCTGGTAAAAGTTTGGGATTTGAACCGAGGTCTGTCTGATCAGTCTTAGCTCTTTTGGGGAAACCCAAACTAAGACACACGAGTCTCATTAAAGTGTCTCAGTGGCTTCTTATTTTTGGTCTTGATTTATCCATATAAGAAAATTATGGCTAATACAGAGCATTCTTCACAAACAACAGTTATGGGAGAATCAAGCTCAAGAAAGAATTGAACAGTTCTCTGTCCTGTGTTTATAACAGAAAAAGACCTATGATTAGGATTGAGTTTGACATTGTTACTATTGAGATGTTACTTTGGAAACTTTCCCTTTCTGAATTTCTATTATTGTGGAGTTTGGAAAAGTTTGAAAAACCACCGGACTAAATGGTCTAAAAAATAGCTATGAAATCATTTTACGCCCTTATAAGACTTGATATGGTTCTGGACACACGCATTTTTGGGTTGATTGAATGATTCCTCCCTTTTCTGTTGATGTGTTTGCAACTTATGTAACAATTTAATCTGCACACTCATTTGCTTATTCTTTCATGCATTCACTTAGAAAACATTTGCTGTTTGTGCTCTGCATGCAGAGTAGAGATTGCTTGAGACAGAAGGAGGGACACTGGACTTGAAACCAGTAGAAAGCCTCAGTTTGCATCTAGCTTATCCATTTATTTTCTGTGAATACCAACTAAGTCCTTCGACTTCCCTACTTTGTTTTCTCATATGTAACAATAAATAATACTAATGAATAAAAAATACTGATAGCTATCAAGGCTTAAAGCAAACCAGATACATTTTAGGAGCTCTACAAGTATTTGATTAACGGATTTAATTCAATATGGCAGGTACTATTAATATCTCTATTTTAAAGCAAGAAAACTAAAACTGAAAGATTTTAAGAAACACATCTGACATATATAACTAGGAAGTGGCAGTGTTAGGATTCAAACCAAGGAATTTTGACTTCAGAGCTCACTATCTAAGCCTTATTGTACCTTTCGTAAAGAATGCACGGTAATATAATTTATAAATCCCCAAACGTGACATTATGAAGTTAGTATAAATATTTAGAATAACCTACCAAATGTTTAGGGAAAGAGAAGTGGCACAAATTTTTGAGGTGCATATTTTCTAACTTGGGAGAGTAAACATACAGAGTTGTAAAATGGAGTTTGAAAGAAGAGTGGTATGGGCTTTGGAGCTAGTTGAAAGTATGCTGATAATGCAACCATAGAATATTTGAAGCAGGGAGAACCCTAGAAGGGAGTCACAAACTCAGACGTGTCCAGTGACCAAGCAGGAAACTGTAATGAATGAAGCAAGCAGGGGGTAAAACATTAGGGAGTAGTAAAGTGCAGAAAACACACCCGTTTAAAAGCTGTAGCCTCACTCATCTTCAGCCATGCAGGGCTACAAGCCTAGAATGGCAGGAGACTTAGAGATTTATATGAAAACTTTTGATTGTGAAATACCTGCAACTAATTTATTTTACAAACAACACAAAGCATATCAGAAACAAACAAGCAAACAAAACCAAGATATTAGCCAACTAAACCGTGTCTTTGGGTCTCATATGGCCCACTGGCCACCAGTGTGCAATATAAACAGTGCCTAGCCCTGGTGGTGCAATAATAATTAAGCACTGGGCTGCTAACCAAAAAGTCAGTGGTTCAAACCTACCAGGTGGTCCATGGCAGAAAAGACTTGGAGATCTGCTCTTATAAAGATTATAGCCTAGGAAACTCTATGGGGCAGTTCTACGTTGTCATATAGGGCTGCTATAAGTTGGAATCAGCTTGATGGCACACAACAACAGAGAAACACTGGTATGATCCTTGAGAAGCACAGACAATTTGTAGTGGACTACTAACCAAAAGGCTGGCAGTTCAAACCCACCCAGTGGTACCAAGGAAAGAAGTCTTGACACTCTGTTCCATAAAGAAGATTAAAGCCATGGAAACCCTTGGAGTTCAGTTCTACACAGTAACATGAAGGATTGCCGTAACTGGGGAATTGAATCAAAGGCAAGAGGTTTTTTTTAGAGAAACACTAGATTTTTCATAGGGGACCCCCACCCCCACCCCCTTTACCAATGCTGGACTGAGCAGTTTATCCCAGCTTTTCCCTGTCCCAAGTATCCAGTTTCCTCTGCATCTCCAGAGCTGTAACGGGACCAGGAGGTGGGAATCAACATAGGTTCTTTCACATAAACCTCACAGCAACCCAGTGAGTTAGGTATTATTATGCCTTCAGGCATTCATGAAACTAGAGACAAAATGCAGAACAACTGTGCAAGAGGATACAAAAATAACTGTATACTGGTGTGCAGAGGAAATGTGCAGGAAAGAAACCATCAGTGTATAATGATGTTAATCACTTCGCCTCCAAGGTGGTGAGTTTTGAAGAAGGCTTTCAAAGAAAGGTACTATAAATTGATAAATGTAAGGCTTGCCTTAGGTTACAAGTCTGGAAGAATGAAACATTTTGAGAACTCGAATAAATTTAGAATATATATTAACATCAACTGTGTTTATTCTGAGCAAAATACTTTAATCAAAGTGATTTAGAGACACCCTCCCCCAATACTGGGCATTGGTGGTTCAGTGGTAGAATTCTCCCCTTCTGTGTGAAAGATCCGGTTCAATCCCTGGGCAATGCACCTCATGTACAGCAACCACGTGTCTGTCAGTGGAGATTTGTGTGCTGCTATGGTGCTAAACAGGTTTCAGTAGAGAGTCCAGCCTAAAGGGACTAGGAAGAAAGGCCTGGCGATATACTTCTGAAAACCGGTTAATGAAAAACCTATGGATCACAATGGTCAGATCCACAATCTATCATGGGGATGGCACACGACATAGCAACATGTTGTTCTGTTGTCATGAGGTCATTATGGGTTAAGGGCTGACTCCAGGGCTGCTAACAGCAACAATAATCCTTAAATATTACAGTATTTCAAATAAATTCTTCCATTATTCCAGAGGCTGAGGATAACCTTTTTAGAGAACTGGGCATCTTAAAAGGACAAATTTCTGATCTGGAGACGTGGTACATTTGACTGTCTCTTGTTTCACCACGAATTCCACACATGCAGAGGTCTTTCGTGGAGATAAGCCAGGAATCTACTTTTCAAAGGAGACTGGAGTGACCTGCCTTTTTCTTTCAGAAAATAGGTACCTATCATTTCTGTTTGCCCCTCTGTACCTGAGTTACCCTGCATGTTCCCCTCCCCCCTGTACCTGCATCAGGGATGTGCAAAATACAGATTACACAGTATTGGTCCTGAGGAAATGAACCCGAGGGAGATCAGCATACAATGCATCAATTCCTTAGGCATTCAGCAGAAAATGAACATGTATTGACCAATGAGTGGAATAATAGCTTTGTTGACAATGTCAGTGGAGGTGTTCAATCTCCAGGCAGAGTAGGTGGAGAAACAAAGCCAGGGAGAAAAAGAGCATCTCTCTGCTCTCTTCACTTCTCCACCGGTATTTCCAACACATGGATGGGCAATTCCTAGCAGATTGTCATATTATTTTGAAAGTTGGGCCTTTATGGTTCTCTTTCTGTGGGGAGTTCAGGGCACAGTTCAAAGAGCTTAAAATATGAAATGAGTAACAATGCAGGATTGGAAACAGGCCAAGGAAGTTAGCCAGAAACTGCAGATCACTAGAAGATCAGGAGGTAGAAGAAAAAGCCCTTTCTTGCAGAAAACAGTTCTAAACAGGAAGCTTTGAAGACTTTTCTTTTTTCAGGGAATTATGCTAATAATGTTTTAGGAAGTTAAGGGAATTCTCTGCACATAAATCTCTCCAGTCATGTAGTCGGCTTCACCACATCATCTCATCCTTTTCCTTTCTTTGCTAATTGTTGATATTTATATGAATTAACATGAAAAATGGGATTCTACTTGGACTGTATGTATAGGGTAATCCTTAACCCATGATATTATGCATTTTCTTCCACTACAAATGCCTTCATAGTGTGGAAGGAACTATATCTAGGGACCGTATATATAAAAAGTGCACTCATGTAAGTTTTTTGTGGAGAATTAGAATAGAAGAAAAATGCCTTATATGTAGCACAACTATGGGATTAATACACAAAGTGAAATTGAAATTCTCCCGTAATATCAAAGCTAACGAAGCAAATGCAGATTGTCTTCTGAGCTATCTTGTGGCATATCTGTATGGGTTGTATTATAGTTATTGTTGTCTTCTAATACATGCACACACACATACATATACACATACACACATAAAACCTCAGCTGAAAGATAAACTGGTTGTGTGGCATTGGAGGAAAAAAACTGGTCCGCTACTCACCGAAGTGGAGTATAAGCAAACAATGTTACAAAATCTGTATGGGTAAGTAAACATTTCACATTGGAAACAGTGGGTATGAGGAAGCGAGAACGTTCAAAGATGGATGGCTGTGTCTACCGATTAACATCGTATTTGTACAATTTTGGCAATTGCAGATGTTGAGCTGTCAAAGGCAATAATTCTTTGACTAAAAATAAGTGAATGAAAGGGGAAGCTTACTCAGCATTTGTGGAATACCTCTAAAACAAAGTATGCGTGTGGTGTGTGTGGGGTGTATGGGGGGAGAACAGATAATCTACACATTTTCTCCATTTCCGCCCCCGCCCCCACCTTGATTCCACCTTTAAGGATACACAGTCAACAACTTTGTTTGCTGCTAAATAAATATAGGAAGTTACCACAATGACTTAGCAGAGAGGTGAGCCAGATAAACAAGAAAACCCTTTAGGTAGAGAGATTATTGGAGGAGTTATCTTTGAGCTAGATAGCAAGAGATACAGTGGGGGAGCCAGCTATTGAATCGCAATGTGTCCACGGCAGTGAAGGAGGAGTTTATTCATCCTGAAAAAAATTCTCCAAGTTAAGGAAGAGGAGCGAAAATAAAAGACTTGTTGGAATGACACAATGACACAGTCCATTCTCCACCTGCGAGTGAGTGGCTGACATTGCCAAAAGCCCTGTTGTGTCCGGACACACTCTTTTATTACCATTCTGCTGTCAGTGCCCACATAGCAATTCCGAACACTTTATGCGGCATCCTGATTTGCCCTGAGGGGTGTAAGCTGCTGATATCTAGTCATTTCGGGACCGTGAAAACAAAACAATTGCATTTGCTACCTGGGAGATGGAAGGCAACGCATAGCAGCTCTGTTACCTTTTGAAGCTCTTTTCTGGGGTGTACCCAGCTAGCTGGAAGTAATTGAACTGGAATCTCAACGTAAAATGAACCCCCTGCAATCTTTAATACCAATAGGTCTTTATCAAAGGAAAGAAAAGCAAGAATGAGGTAAACAGAACTTCAGGGAAATTTGCTTCTCCCGTTAGGTCTGGAACTGCGGAAGAGAAATTAGCAGTCTTTCATCCGGCGCTGGGGCAGCGTGTGAGAAAACAAGGAGTGAATGTGAACTGAGGCTGCTTTCTTTCCTAGCTCCTTCTTTTTTACCCTCTGTGGAAGTCATCTGGCACATTTTCATCACTTCTTCTAAACTGAGATTTATAAAATAAACGATTTGAGTGCAGCAATCAATTGTAATCCACCGATGGGTGTCATTCAGAGAAACGGAGTTCCTGTTTGCTGGAGGTAATAGCAGCTAAACGCAGTCTCTCTATTTATACACTCAGTGTATCACCCTTGAAGTGCCAGAGGGTTGTGTTGTTGTTATTGTTGTTTTTTAATTGTCTTCCATGGCTGCAGAGAAACATTACAGAAGTCAAGTTCAGGTGCCAACAGGTAACAAGATATCTCAGGCTAAAGGGGACAGCCTGTTTTAAGGAGACAGTGTGGTCCTAGCAGCCAATAAAACATTCACCATGTTGCACCGCAACGGGCATCACAACACAGGGGGATTGCCCCTTAAGAACCACCCTGCATCAATTGGCGTAGGTTGGCTTATTGACGGGAATGAGATGGATTGAGTTCACCCACATAACTCTGCTATTGTACAGTAGTCTTCCTTACTTTCTTCTATCACTCCGTCAGTCTCCTTCTCTTTTCCTTCATTCTTTCATCTTTGCAGCCTTTCACGCCTTCCTTTTTATATTTGTTCTCTCTGCGTGGCACAGATGGTTAAGCGCTTGACTACTAGCTGAAAGGTTGGTGGTTTGAATCCACCCAGAGATGCCTTAGAAGACAGGCGTGGCGATTTGCTTCTTTGAAAACCCTAAGGAACAGTTCTACTCTGTACACATGGAGTTGCCATGAGTCAGAATCAACTTACTGGCAACTAACAACTTCTAACTTTATTCCCCCCACCCTTCTGTGCCTGTCAATCTTCCTTCTAAAATTTCTGTTGTGTGTCTAGAGTCTTAAAAGCTTGCAGTGGCCAGCTAAGGTACAACTATTGGTCCCTACTTATATGGAGCAAAAGAGAACAAAGAAATTCAAAGTCTCATAAAAGAAACTAATCCACAGAACTAACAGCCCACACAAACCACATCCTCTTCTAACCTGACACCAGAAGAACTAGATGGTGCCTGGCTACCACTACTGACCATTCCGACCAAGGACACAATAGAAGGTTCTGGATAGAATGGGAGAAAATGTAGAATAAAACTCAATCCAAATTCCTAAAAAAGGCCAGGCCTATTGGACCAATAGAGACTAGAGGAACCCCCAAGACTATCACCCTAAGATACCCTTTGAACTTGGAACTGAATCTATTTCTGCAGGTCACCTTTCAGCCAAATAATAGATTGGCTTGTAAAATAAACAATATCACCCATGAGTAATGTACTCCCTTAAACAATCAACTATATGAGACCAAAAGTTATCTTTACCCAAAAGCAAATATGAGAAGGCAAAACAGGGAAGGGAAGCTAGATCAATGGAAACAGAACAAACAGAATGGAAATAATGAGAATACTGACATATTGTGAAAACTGTAACTAATATCACGGAACAATGTGTATAAAAATTGTTAAATGGGAACCTAATCTGAAGTGTAAAACTTTCACCGAAAATATAATAAAATATTATTTAAAAAAATTACTTGCTAAAATACTGGATAAGGGAGAACTTGTAGGAACCATGGACCGCCTTCATAACGTTTATGTATAGAAGATCAAATTGTGCCATGAGTCAGCTTAACAACAGCAACACACAGCTATCAAAAGATATGACAGACTAGACTTGCACTGTCTGAATAGAGCTATTAAAAAAAAAAAAAAAAAAAAACTCTTGCCATCGAGTTGGTTACAGCTCATAGCCACCCTACAGGACAAAGTAGAACTGCCCCATAGAGTTTCCAAGGAGCCGCCTGGTGGATTTGAACTGCTGACCTTTTGGTTAGCAGCCATAGCACTTAACCACTGTGCCACAAGGGTTTCCAAATACAGCTGTATTCATTATAAAAAAGGTGAGAATCCCTGACCTTCTGTGATATACAATGAACGGCTGTAGCCCTATGTTCAGGCCTGAGCACCACCCATTTAAAATGGTGTCAACAAACTGAAGCATTTCTAGAAGATGGAAAATGGAATCCTTAGGGATCAGTAAATAACATGAAGCATAGAATCATTGAGGAAAATGTGGCTACTTCGACTGAAAAGGAGATTTGGGGGATACGATCATTGTCTTGGAGTGTCTGAAGTACTGCCATGTGGACAGAGAGGGAAAAAAGCATCAGCTGAGAGCTTAGGATGAGCCAAGAAAGGTGTTGTACTTTAAAGTCATTATCTCATTGACTCCTTCCAACAACCCTTGGGAGGTATAGAGCATTATCCCATTCTTATCTTTGAGATAGGTAAACTGGCAGTAAGAAAAATCACTTACCTAAGGTTTCATAATTCAAATCCACCAGCTGCTCCTTGGAAACCCTATGGGGCAGTTCTACTCGGTCCTATAGGGTCACTATGAGTCAGAATCGACTCGACGGCAATGAGTCTTTTAAAGTTTCATAGTTAGTTAGTGGCAGAGACAGGATTTGAACTCATAACCAAGCCCTTGTTCCTTCCTTACATCACACTACCCTCAGGATGAAAAAGAAAAAAAGCTGTTCACTCATCATGAGCCCAAAGGACTGAGAGAGACAGAAGTTAATAGAGGTAGAACTGGTCTCCACAAAAGGAGAAACTTTCTAGGAACACGTGAGCTGTATAACAGTGGTAGTATACTCCCTTATCCCAGGAGGAATTAGAGTCAAGGAAGCTATCTATCATGGGATCCCCACATATGGTGGAAGTATGGACTTGGGATCTGATGGCCCTTTTCACTTTAACAGGGTTCTCTGGTTGTGTCTCTGGAACCACTTCCATCTATGCAGAGTTAGGATGTTCAAAGTGCTGTTGGAATGGTACGACAAGAGGGGCTGCCTATTTCTGCTTGGAGCTGGTAGAGAGTCAGGTGAGTTTCTACAACAGAAGAGCTATTTGAATTGGGTCTTGAAAGATGGCAGAGCAGTCAAATGTTTCCACTGCTCAAAAGTATGAATTCTTCCAAGGTTGATAGAAGCCTCACACTCTGCTATATCTCTAGAGCCTACCACCGTTACTGCCATTTAGTAAACAGTAGGGAAATGGTTAAGTGCCTTGGAGTCAGACATATCCAGGTCATGCCCAACTCCATCTCTAATTGGTTGTGCAACACTGAAGACATGATGTAGCCTCTGTAGGCCTATTAGTACTCTCATCTGTAGAGTTATAGATGATAAAAATGCCTTCTTCACGGGTGTTGTAAAAATTAAATGATGCAATGAATGTAAAGCTATGAGCACAGAGCATGGAACTTGCCAAGGGTCTGTTGCATGTATTTATCATTATTACTGTGAAAATACTAACAAAAAGTTTCTTGAAGAACTAAACTGAGAAGTGGTTAAAGGATTTCTTTGCAGGGGAAACAGCAAAAACAATAAACAATAAGGAAATTTGAAACTATATTCGAGGAACAGCCAATAGTCAGGACTGGAACATGTTGGGAAGTGATGGAGGGAGAGTGTGTCTTTGAAAATGCTTGGAGGCCACGCTTCATCATCTTCAGCCCTGGTATTGTATCTTTTCTTAGGTCATCCTTGAAAGCTCTTTATTGGACTGGGAATAAAGTCCATGTGTTCACAAGGGCTGTATACCTTTGTGAAATCACAATCCTTCCTTCCCCCAGGAAGGAATTACACCTGAGGAATATGGCTTAACAGAGAGATGACTTTGCTTCCTGGTGACCCAGTCCCCTTATCCTGAAATCAAGTCCTATACATTGAGAATGGCCAGCACTAGGGGTGAGACTCCCACTGCTCCACCCTTCACAACTCAGCTGAATGTCAGCTAAGGCAAAGTGCGGCAAGTCCATGAGCTCTTACTTGACTCTGGCTCTGCTTCTTTATTGAATGAAGAGTCTCATCTCCAGATGGCACCTCAAGATGATACTGCACAAACCCTTCTTCAGACCAGACTCATATTCATTTCACAGATCCATCTGGCTCAGATTTAAGACTAATCTCACTGTAGACCTACGTTCCACAGGAGGAAGAGAGGTCAGATGAATTTCCCTCTCAAAGAACTAATCATCTAAAATTAGGGAGAAATCACAGCACATAGATCGACATAAACATGACCATACCTCATGCAGGTACACTCCATCACTCATGCTAACAGTACTTATAAAAGTGCATTAGCAAGCATACCTATGCAACTTGCATTCCATACAACTTACATTCCACACATGAGCAAACACATGTACAAAATCACAGCACATGAGATATTCATTCCACACACAGACACAGTACGCAAACACACACATTTCTACACACTTAAAATTTTCCGTCTCCTGCAAAATCACAAATATTCAATGTACATTCGCTTTCAAATTCACACACACAAATGCATGCAAGAACAAACATATGCGTAGTATAGACATATTCATAAATGTATACACACAGCTATAACTGACCACCATCGTTTGAAAACAATCCTCAGTCTGCACGATTTTTTCCCCCACACTCAGAGTCAGAAAGGGCCTTTTTCCTTCTCCCTCACCCCCTCTTGCAGATGGGTGCAGATGGGAAAAATTCCTGTGCCCTTCAGGGCTACCATGTGATCTCTGCCTTTTTGGAGCCCCACCTATAAATAAAGATAACATCGAATTCTCTGGTCCCCTGAGGTTGGACATTAGTTAGGAGTATGGGTTGATAATCTCTACATAAACAATTACATCTCCCAGACTGGAAACCAAGTGATCTTGGATCCGGCAGTTGGAGGAGTGTGAAAACGCCTCCCCCTTTACCTCAAACAAAATGAACCCTGTCTTCAAATCCCCTCGTTTTAGGCTGCATTCTCTGGAGAAGCAAAACCAGTTAAGTGCGTGTGTGTATATGTATATATATATGAGAGAGAGAGATTAATCTCAAGGAAATGACTCACACAGTTGTAGAGGCTGGCAAGCCCCAAGTCCATGGGTCAGGTATCAGGCTGGAGGCTTCTCCTGACTCAAAAAGCTGCAGGGACTGATGATCCCAAGATTGGCAGGTAAGATGGCAGGCTGCTGGCTCACAGACTGTGGAGGCTGATGAATCCCAAGATCAGCAGGCAGTATGGCAGAGATCTGGCTCAAGTCCCAAGAACCGGAGGTCAGATGATGACGAACTGGATGCAGGATCCAGAGCAAGCAAGCAAGCTTTGCCAGAACATGCCTATATAAGGTAACTCCTCTGATTGGCTGATCACATCAGATCTCATCATGGAGGAAGACTACATCATTACATAACTGCAATACTGCATTACATAAGTGTCAAACCACTGGGAACCGTGGCCCAGCCAAGGGGACACACAACCTTAACCATCACACTGCTTTAGCAAAAAAGCAAGAGATAAGAAGCAAATGTAAAGCTACCAATCTCTCTTCTCTTTCATAGTAACAATGCCTTTAAAACATTTTTTTCCTTCCACAGAAAGCGCTAATGGAATTGTAAACCTGTCTAAAAGCTCAGGGAAGATGAGAGAAACAGAGCTGCAGCCACAGGAATGCCAGCCTTAAGATATGGGTTTCCTCTTTCTGGAGTTTTAGTTTCCCCATCAATGAAATGAAATAAACTCATATTAGAAGTCTCTGGGCTCCATTCAATGTCTTATGCCCCATGTAAGCCAGTTTCATTTCACAAGAAATGTCAAACTGACAGGATTCAAGTTATGGCTATGCTTCTTACTGGATAACTTTAGTTGAAATAGATAATTTTGCTAAACTTCAGATTTCTCATCTGTAAAATGAGGAACTAACAAGTACCTCACAGGATTGTTGAGGCATTCAATGAAGTAACCATCATGAAAATGCTCTGTTAAACATAATGAATCTAAATGTGTTAGTTGTTGATTTTCATGGTAAAGTTATCAGTCACTTATTTTCCACATTTATAAAAATAGGGCACTGGAAAACAAATCTATGCAAAGTGCAAAAAACATTTTCTATTGTGCACTACACATTGTGTAATAAAATATAATAATGCTCTCTGCATTTGAAGAACTCTAATACAATTAAATAGTATCTGTCTTAGTTACCTCACAGATTATCCATTTTTGATTACTGGGCTGTTCATTCCTTTGTTTAATGAATATATGTGTGTGAGATGAGTTGATGGAACATAGATGAGTAAAACATAATTGGCCAATTGTGTGTTTAGTGCTTCTGTTTGACCTCCTAGATCCTTGTGTAGTGCCTGGGGTCTTAAAAGTTTGCAAGCAGCCCTCCAAGCTGCAACTACTGGTTTCTATCAGCCTGGGGCAAGAGAGGAAGGAGAGCCAGGAATAGGAGGAGGATATGGAATGTGTGACTAATTGCCTCCATGAACAACTGCCTCCTTTGCCATTAGACCAGAACTGAATGGTGCCTGCTACCATTACTGCATATTTTGATCAAAGATTCTGTAGAAGAATCCTGATCAAAAGGGGTAAAAATGCAAAACAGAATTTCAAATCATCATGGACTCCAGACTTTATGGAACCATGGAGGCTGGATGAACCCCTAAAAATATTATCCTGAGGTAATCTTTAAACCTTAAACCAAAAATATCCCCTGAAGCCTTCTTAAAATCAGTCATTTTACCTTAACTAGTAAAGAATGTCGAGCATTTTACTCTTTCAGGATCTATCAATATGGCATCAAGCTGACAACAGCAACTTAAAGATTAGACAGGAACTTTAAAGGGGAAGTAAGTTTATGCTAATAGGGGAGGAACAACTCACAAAAGGAGAATGAGAATGGATGCACAACTCGAAGAATGTAATCAATGTCACTGAACTGCACACGTAGAAACTGTTGAATTGGTACATGTTTTGTTGCATATATTCTCAACAACAACAACAAAAATCAAAAAGGAAGCTACTGGCAGGATCACCAAAGACCTCATGGAAGTGTGACTTTGAGATGCGTATTAAGGGGTAAGGTGAGAGTTACAGAGCAGAGGAGGTTGGGAAGGAGAGTGGTTGTCTTGAGAATCAAATATAATCTGTAGATGAATATGCTTTTCAAACTGCAAAGCACTCTTCAGATATAAAATATTATCATCTTTTAAATAAGGAATGTGCAATTCTCAAATAGTGTTTTATTTTTCCAAAAGAAATAATAATTATATAAAATGTTGAGAATACAAAAAGAAGTAAGGGAGACAACAAAAATTGCAGGCAATGTCAACAGTTCAAAAGGACTTAACAATGCTACATATTTCCTCTGATTCTCTTTAAATATTGTTTGGGAATGCCATTTTAATGACTATATAAATATACTGTCATATGGATGCACAATTTTATTTAACCATTCTACTTTTGACCTCAGTTACTCCCACTTTTTTTGCTATTATAAAAAGCCATTGCAATAAACACCCTGAACATAGATCTTGGTCCATATCTGTAATTTTTAAAGGTTATTTTCATAATAAGGTGCTCAAGAATATAAAAATATATGGACATTTAAGAAAAATTGTTTCACATAGAGCTGTTCATTGTAGAATAATAGAATACCCCTCTCAGCTTTCCCAACTTTTATTACTATTTTAAAAGCTAGACTCTTTTGACAGTTAAAAAAAAAAATGTTATTTCAATAGGATAATTTGCATTTCACATATTGGCACTAAGGCTAAACTTTCTTCATATGCATATTAATTTATTTCTTCTCTATAGTCTCAGTTCTTGCCTTCGGGAGAATAATGCTATTCTGGCAAAAACAGAGAAACCAGGAGAATGTCTCTTTTTTTTAACTTAAATCATGACCAGCCTTTTCTCACCTATTGTCTCTCCTCTCCCCCCCATACCTTATTTTCAAGAAGAGAATGAAATAAATAAATAAACAAATAAAGGAAAAGGAGAAAAATAAGAGAAGGGGAAATTTCCTGGAAAGAAAATAAACAAGCTAAGAGGAAATCAGAAGGAAAAAAATACCACTTTCATGGGTGAGTCCTCTAACCACCCCCCCCCCCCCTTCACTCAACAGACCTATAGACAGGATAAAACTAACCTGTTGCCATGGAGTTGATTCCAATCCATAGCGACTCTGTAGGACAGAGTAGAACTGCCCATAGGGATTACAATGCTCTACTCTTTTCAGAAGTAGACTGCCACATCTTTCTCCTGCAGAGCAGCTGGTGGTTTAAAAGCCAACCTTTCAGTTAAGCAGCCAAGTGCTTACCCACTGTACCACCAGGGCTCCTAGGATGAAATTAATGCCCTGAATTTCCTATGCCATTCTCCATCCCACTCATCCTAACACTATTCATTACAAACATGTCTGAGGGATGCATGTAGTAGAATTGAGTATTTGCGAGATCGCCTTGCATTAGAGAATCGTAGGAATAATCTTCATTTTTTTTTTCCATAGACATTACAAAATGGCCCGGAAATTGATTAGTAATTAAAGGTGAAACTCATTTCCAGTGAAACACACCAGATGGCTAAAAAAAAGATTGACCCAATTCAGCAAAGAAAGTGCTCCTACACTGTACAGAAAAATTACTAAATTTAAATTGAAAGAGAAGCCCAAGTTCATCTTATCCAATCTGCTTCTTATGATGAAGACAAGGAAACGAAGACAGAGAGGCACTATGATTCCTTCCAAGTCACAAAGTAAGTAAATGAGGGAATTTAGAATCCCACCCAGTCTGGTGCATTTTTCCCAACGCCACGCTGGCTCTGATTTTAGATAAATAGAGATGTGGTGGAATCCACGAGAATCCATTTAATGTCTTAGAGATAATACCTCAAAATTAATTTATTGATTCAAAGAAAAACAGCAATTATGTGCCAGGTACTAGTGGTACAGCAAAGGAAACATACACACATACTCACACACAATTCCTATCTATCTAAAGCTTAACGAATGTTGATGGATTTAATATCAATGACTCTGTCTAGTAAGCAAATCAAATATTTTAGGCTGTATTCATAACACACCTACTATTGTTAAAAGGATTTATTATTTAGTTGCCTAAGAATTAAAACAGAGAATGCCAGATTATACATACAGAGAGACATATAAGATTGTGTTTGAAAATCTTTTTAAGAATGATGTAGAGTTTCTTAGCATTATTTTCCTGTTAAAATGGCTTTAAAATTCATGGCATTATCCAAGCTTTTCTATAGGATACCCTCCATGTCATTTTTTGAGTAGCCATTCCTATGTAAAGTTAAGGGGAAGGACACTTCTTGAATGTTTCAACTTCTGGGATATGATGGAATAACTTAGATGATTGACGATAACAGCCTAGCCTTGCAGCCTGTGTCTAATGCCAAACAGATTAATCCTCAAGAAATCCCTGGAGCCATCCACTTTTCTTGTCATGTCATTTTGTTTAAACATGAGACAGTCTTTGGATATTTCATGGTTGGAAAAACTTCAATTATAGAAACACATATTGGTTTTTATTGTTCCTTTCTTTTTATTGTAATATCCACTTACCTTCCTACATTCATATGGTGTGTGAAAAAAGAATGTTAAAAGAGGCAAAATCTTAGCACTGTGTAGCATATACCATAGAAATATTACAATGTCTGTCCTTTAATATTGACAACATGTTTAAATATCAATCCAAAGTTTGCAATGCAATTTCATATTTTTGGTTTTATGTAATTATCACACTAACTCTAAGAGGGAGTTATTAGTCCTACTGTAAAAAACCCAAACCAAACCCATTGCCATCTAGCAGATTTCAACTCATAGTGACCCTACCTTAGGGAAAATAAAAACGCAGCCCAGGGAGATTGTAACTTTCCCAAGATTAAAAAGCTAAGAAATGGCAGAATTTGTGCTTGAATGTCTTGGGACTCCAATTCCAGTGTGTTTTCTGCTAAAACAAGGCTCTCCTTATCAGATCCAAGGTAATAAGTAGTTTTGTCACTTATTTTTATATCTCCTTTTCACAAACCATCATTGCATTATTTCAGAAAAAGCCATAAGATAGAAAACTCAAGGAATACTATTTTTGTTCATTCATCCATTTATACATTTGCATATATCCATGACAAACTCAAGTCACTGACATTGCTATGGGTAACTCATTCCCCTCAAAAGAGCCTAGAGACTACTTCTTTTCATTCTCCCTGGAAATGGCTGCCATATTGTTTTTTATCCTTTACATTATGACTCTTACACTAGGTGATCAAGAAAATATAAATCATGTGGCTTCACCCCTCCGTAAAAGTGTCTAATTAAGAGTAAACTTATCCCTGTGGTAAATGTAAAATGATTTAATTATAATCAAAATGATCTCAATTGAATAGCTTCTGTTTCAAAGAGTCACTCTCCCAGTGCTAAGAAGCTCATTAAATTCAATTTGCAGTAATGTACTGCTGTCATGTTTCCTTTCTAAACCACAGTATTATATTAAAGTTCTTTGATTATTTCCTTTACACCATGTAAAAGACAAAGCTCAAGAGACCGAAAGATGCACTACCTTGTTTTCCCCTCAGTAGATGTTAATGTTGAGCAGCATGAAAAATGTGCACTAAAGCGTTTTTTTTGTGTCTTAGTTTTTTTTTCTTTTCCCCCTAGCGTGTACGATGAAGGCAGCGAAAACAACAGCTAATATTGTTGTTCATGCTGAAAGTCAAATGACTGTCTACTTATCTGATTGCAAATGTGTGGGCATTTCTATACCAGGTAGATGATGCACTTTGGTATGTGTTTTCTCCTTATCATAGATGTATGATTTTTGTGTACATATGAGCATTAAGGTTTTATTGTTCTTATCAAGAAAGTTAACTCACCTGGAGATGTGGAATTAGTGTTTTCAAGACGAACAATCCCTCAATCTAAAATTATCCAGTATTGCAAATTCTATGTAAAAGAGTCACTCCACTGAATCATCTGTTATGTAGATGCATCAAATAGAGATTTTTTAAATTATTTTTTTTTCTTTTTAAATATAAAGCTATTTTTTGTCTGGTTCATCTCTTCACAAAAACGTACTAAATTATTTGAGTTTCTGAGGTAACTAATGCACAGCTGCAAATATGAAATTCCTTAAGAGATGCTAAACAAAATAGCAATATAATAGGTACAGCTAAAGTAACTGGTAAAAATAATAACCCAAATATATTTTTTAAATGAACACTATTTTAACAGTCACATCTAAAATGATAACTCTCATGCGTCTGTCAGTTTGTCTTCCTGTAGGGGCTTCCATGTTGCTCTGATGCTGGAAGCTATGCCACCAGTATTCAAATACCAGCAGGGTCACCCATGGTGGACAGGTATCAGCTGAGCTTCCAGAATAAGACTAGGAAGAAGGACCCAGCAGTCTACTTCTGAAAAGAATTAGCGAGTGAAGTTGTCAAAGATTTCATTTCACTTGGATCCACAATCAACACCCATGGAAGCAGCAGTCAAGAAATCAAAAGACACATTGCATTGGGCAAATCTGCTGCAAAAGATCTCTTTAAAATGTTGAAAAGTAAAGATGTCATGCTGAAGACTAAGGTGCACCTGACCTAAGTCATGGTGTTTTCAATCACCTCCTATGCATGTGAAAGCTGGACAGTGAATAAGGAAGACCAAGGAAGAATTGATCCCTTTGAATTGTGGTGTTGGCGAAGAATACTGAAAATACTATGGACTGCCAAAAGAATGAACAAGTCTGTCTTGGAAGAAGTACAACCAGAATGCTCCTTAGAAGCAAAGATGGAAAGACTATGTCTCACGTACTTCAGACGTGTTTTCAGGAAGGATCAGTGCTGGAAGAAGATCATCATGCTTCATCAAGTGGAGGGTCAATGTAAAAGAGGAAGACCCTCAACGAGATGGATTGACACAGTGGCTACAGCAATGAGCTCAAGTATAACGATTGTGAGGATGGTGCAGGACTGGGCAGTGTTTCGTTCTGTCATACATAGGGTTGCTACGAGTAAGCGCCGACTCGATGGCACCTAACAACAACAACAAAATTATAAAGATATGAAACATCTAGCATTATGAAGTTATACAAAACAGGTTACTACAGTTAAAAAGGTGTCACAGAAAGAGAGGATATTATGCAGTTGGAAATTCTGAAAGTTGTACACCAAGGGTGTGCTTTAACTATTTTGGTTACTCTATTAAACAAGGCTATCAAGACAAAAATAAAATGTAATATAAAATAAAATATGGCTGCAATTTACCCAGCTTTCAATGAAATCAATTAATTCAACTAAAATAAATCAGTGTAGATGCTATTGCAAGAAAAACAAAAGCTGTCTTACCAAACATTTAACATTGTGCTTAACCTTTGGTGATAGTTTGCCTATCGTTTCTCCTGTCTTCCCTCTTTCCTTCCCTCCCTCCCTCCCTTCTTTCCTTGCCTTCCCCTCCCTTCCTTTTGAATTGCAACTGCTTGTTTTTAATTATACCAAAACAAATCAAACCAAGAAGTTATGTAAAACATGTTCTTTGCAGAAAACTGGAACCAATCCATCCTGTCACCCACAGCACAATTGTGCCCATTTTCCCATATCCTCTGTAATGCCATTCAGGCTTAGCCAAGCTGATTAGTGAAAAATAAAATCTTAATGCTAATTTAATTTGCATCTATTTAATTGTCAGTGATATTAAATATATTTTTTGTATTAACATCCCAGGTATAATTGCTTTTCGTGTTTTGTTTTTGTTATTTGCCTATTGGTATCTTACATTAAGTGGGAATATCCCTTTTCCTCACTGATGATTAAGATCTCTTTTAAGAATTTTTACTTTCTATCATAAGGAGCCCCGCTGACACAGTGGCTAAGTGTTTGGCTGATAACTGAAAGCTTGGTGGTTCAAATCCACCAGCCACTCTGCAGGATAAAGATGCGGCAGTCTGCTCCTATAAAGATTAAGGCCAAACCAAACCCATTGCCATCGAGTTGATTCCAACTCATAGCCCCCCAGACTAGGAAAGCCTCTGGGGCAGTTCTACTCTTAAATATGAAGCTGTAGAGAGCTGTAGAGTTTGTGGCTGTCACAACTGGCGGGAGGGTGCTACTGGCCTATGGTGAGTAGAGGCCAGGCATGCTAAACATCCTCAATGCACAGGATATTTCCTCAAAGCAAAGAATTATTGAGTTCAAAATGTAACAATGCCGAGATTGAGCAACCCTGGTCTAACTTTGACGGCAAAGTCCAGATTTACAGAAGTAGTCAAGTAGCTGTTGAAACGTCCCTTTATTTCTTTATTTACATAAAACAGACAAATTCTAAGTAGCCTTCAGTTTTGCTCTTTTAGTTTTGAATGTAATGTATAATCAAACTACTTGGTAAGGTAAGAAGCAATTAAAAAAAAAAAAATCCGTTGCCTTCAAGTTGATTTCAACTCATAGCGACCCTAAGATGAATGAAATTATTTTTAAGTGCTGGTTCATTAACTGTGTATTATACGAATGTACAACATGAGTCAATGGAGGGAGAGAAGGAGAGCACTGAGTAAGTGAAGGGGGATAGCAAATAAAAGGAAGAAGAAGAGAAAAAGGAGGAAGAAAAAGAATTGTTTCTCTTTATTAAAAAGATGGGTGTGTTTTCAGTCTTAAATGCTTTGAGAGTAATTGAGATAATCATAGCATTTAACTAATTAGGAGACAAAACATGTAATTTCAGGCAAACTTCAAGTTTAACACCAAACAAGGCTAAGACAAACCCTACCTTGTTTATGATGACTTAAAAGATGTGTTTCAATCAAGACCGGAGACAAGCTGCATCAAAATTAAGCAGTGATGGGTAAGAGCTAAAAATCAGGGTACAAGGTCCCTAATCATCCTTAAATCAAAAACAAACAAACAAACAAAAAAAAACCTCGCTGCCATTGAGTCAATTCCGACTCATAGCAACTCTATAGGACAGAGTAGAAGTGCCCTGTAGGGCTTCCAAGGAGAGGCTGGTGGATTCAAACTGCCACCTTTGGGTTAGCAGCCAAACTCTCAACTACTGCGCCACCAGGGCTCTGAGTAGTCCTCCTTAGGTGTTGATATCATTGTCTTTTTTCTCCAGTTTTGCTCAATTTTTATTAACATCCTGTGCTTTAGTAATTAATCTTACCAGTTTAATGAAGAATTCAAATCCTTCAGAGAATAATTACACAGGAAATGTGTCTGATATTTAAATTTTCAGTTATTTATAGTTATGGAAAGCTTCAAGAGAATATTTGAAAATTTCAGCAAGAGGCTTGCAAAACTAAAATCCAAAAAGGAATAGAAAACAGTCCAACCTTTTTACTCAAGCCCATAACCTACACTCATTTCTGACTCCTCTATTGCATTTCATTCGTATTCATAAAATGAGAGCTCATCATTTTACTGATGAGAACAGCCAGATAAAATAACTTGCCCAAGCTCTCACAACTATTCAGTAGACCTCAAGTTTGAACCTCAGATTCAGTTAACATCCAAGTCTATGACTTTAATTTTCATTTACTCATCCCCCAATCAGGGACTAACGAACATATCTTTCCTAGTTACTGATCAAATACAGGTATAATAAAAGTATCTTGGAAACTATAAATTGGTTATTAGAATAATAATGTAGCAGAAGGTAGAGAGATTTTTATAGCAGCAGCGGTCATAACATTTATAAGGAACATGCAGAATATTAATAAATGGATTGGAACATGGGATTGCTTTTATGTATTATGGGCATAAAAGGGAATATTTTGCAGGGCTTTTCACTTTTGGATGAGGTGGATTAATACCATATAGACACAACCCAAATAAAGAACCAGGGAATCAGTGAGTGGAAAAGAAAATATAATTTGTGAATGTAGAGTTAAAAACAAACAAACAAGCAAACAAACAAGCAAACAAACTTTGAGTTTTTTTTCACGGATAGCAATTAAGGATGTTCTCTTCAAGTCAAGCCATTAAAGTAGGAAGTAGGTTTACTGTTTTTTAACGTATAAGTTGGAAATATAAACGTATGTCCTAATGAGAAGCCTAAGATACAATAACAAATTAATCACGCTGGGAGAATCTGGCCCTTTGTGTTTCCTTGATCGTGGGAACTTAAACGCTGAATTTTAATGTTGCATTAACATCTGCAATATAAGTTAAAACTGTAAACCTAAAATGCAAACTTCCTTGCAGAGTAATGTGATAGCTGTAAAAAATAGCCACATCTGATAATTCAGGAGGGTTAAAGGGACGGATAAATTGTTGCCACTGAAAATTACAAAGGAATTTTCCAGAAGGTCTGATGAAGTTACTGACTTAATTAAAGTTTCCTACAATATCAATGACAAATGCTATAGATTTGTCTTACTTTATTTAACAGGTATCTTTTGAAAAGGCATGTATCTCAAATCACTGTAAATCATTTCATAGTTCCTCAGTTGCTAACCTATTGGATACTCTGTATTTTCATTTTGGTTTAATCAACAGTTGTTTAAAACATTTTGATTTTCACTTACTGAATTTCCCCTATACTCCATAACTAATACCTTTGTGTAATTCATGTATAAGAGGCTTAAAGGAGTTTAAAAGTCAAAGTAAGTGCTACAGAACATTTTTGAAAGTGGTGAGTTTAAACCCTAGCTTCTGTATCCAAATGTACTTGTAAGGCTAAAAATAAGAAATAATCATAAAGAGAAAGAACTTTTGACTAACCGGCATGTTTATTTCAATACTTCTTAGCCCAAAAGACTGTCTTTCTGCTGTGCCCAGGACTAACTCTAAACACCTTCCATAGCAGCAGAAAAACAGTTTTCATAAAAAGTTCTTCCAAGAAAAATTCACAAAGACAGTATTAACAGAAATGCTTCATTTTATCAATATTATGTCACCTGCTTAATATAAACCAAAACCAAACCCGTTGCCGTTGAGTCAATTCTGACTCACAGCAACCCTACAGGACAGAGTAGAACTGCTCCACAGGGTTTCCAAGCAGCAGCTGGTGGATTTGAACTACTGACCTTTTGGTTAGCAGCCAAACGCTTAACCACTGCACTATCAAGGCTCCCTAACTAATGTACTGGCATTAAAATGAAGACTTTACCAGTAGAGTGTGAATCAGTATAGAAAATAAAACCAAAATAATAAAGATGTAAGAATGAGCATTGCAAGACAAAGACATCCTCTCATGACCCCCTTTAAAGAAAGATTCTAGTTAGCACCATAAACTCACTCTACTAGAATCGCATGTACTGTGAAAGTTTGCTGTATTTGGAATTACTGCGAGTAAAATATAAATCATTCCATGCTGAAGTTATGTTTATGTCAGTGGATGCTTTTGTTTTTTCTTAGAAATTTCTGATTAAAAAAAAAAATAGTTCCTCCTGGTATTGTTGAGGAGCAAATTCTTAACTGAATAACTCTAAACAATATTTGCAGTTCTGCCATTTTTTTGAAATTTGGACTGAACAAGTAAGCACACCCTTTTGAAAATTTGTACCGTCAGAGGCACTCCCAGTACTTCTATCTGGGAATGTCAATAGACTCTTCCTACGTAGTCATTCAACAATGTGTTACTTGGAATGCTCATGAAATGTGGAAACTCTCGTATGGCAGGGTTAGAATTCCACTTCTGCCTCTTTGTAGCATGTAAATTTGAACAAGTTACATGATCACTCTGAATTTGTCTTTTCAATGTTAAAATGACAGTAGTAAGACCTACTTAAATGGGAGGAAGGGTAGTTGTGAGGATTAAAATATATAACACATGTCAAGAACTCTTTATGGAGAAAACTCATTGCTGTTGCGTCAATTCCAACTCGTAGCGACCCTCTAGGACATAGTAGAACTGCCCCACAGGGTTTCCAAGGAGCGTCTGGTAGATTTGAACTGCTGATCTTTTGGTTGGCAGCCGAGTTCTTAACCACTACGCCACCAGGGCTCCCTTTATGGAGAAATCACTCTATAATAAAGACTAATTTTATAATTACAGTCCAAAAAAGACCTTTAGAAATTTAAACCTAGTTTTCTGTTTCTCTTCTTCTCTGATAGAAAGGTGTCTTCAAATACATCTGCATCTTAAAATCCAAAGGCTTTTTGTTTGTAACAATATGCATCTTTACTGTAATTTAAGTTTAAAGCAAAACCAAAGGACTTTAGAAAACTGTCCCCAAGATTGCACCCAGTGATTCTCACCTGCTAGTATCTGTGGCCCTCTTCAGTCTCCTTCTACATTGAATAAGGCTGATCTGTTTAACCAAAAGGATATTACAGAAATGACCTAATGTAACTTTCATGACTAACTCATGAAAGGCATGGAGCCTTTTGCCTTGCTCTCTCTTGGATTAGGAGCCCTGGTGACACAGTGGTTAAGAGCTCGGCTGCTAACCAAAAGGTTGGCAGTTTGAATTCGCCAGCTGCTCTCTGGAAACCCTGTGGGGCGGTTCTACTCTTTCCTAGAGATCGTTGTTAGTTGGAATCGACTTGACAGCAACAGATTTTTTTTATTTTTATTTTTGGTTTTGGTTTTCTCTTGGATTAATTGCTCTGTGGGGAGCAGCTGCCATGTTGTAAGGACACTCATGTATCCTTATGGAGAGATCCCTGTGATGAGGAACTTTGGTGACCAACAGCCAGACTCACCTTGCCACCCATGTGAGTGGGCCATCCTGGAAGCAGATCTTTTCAACTCCAGTCAAGCTTTCAGATGACTACGCCCTGGTGATACCTTAACTGCAATTTCATTGAGACTCCTGAGCCAAAACTTCCCACCTAAGCCACTTCCAAATTCTTGACCCATGAAACTGTGTGAGAAAATAAATCTTTACTAATGTTTTAAGTTTCTAAGTTTTGGAGTGGTTTCGTATGCATTAATAGATAACTAATATAGATTTCCTCTATCTGTTAGTCGTACTGCGGTGGCTTGCATGTTGCTGTGATGCTGGCAGGTATACCACCAGTATTTCAAATACCAGCAGGGTCAACCACGGTGGACAGGTTTCAGCAGAAATTCCAGACTAAGACACACTAGGAAGAAAGGTCTGGTGATCTGCTTCTGAAAATTAGCCAGTGAAAATCTTATGGATCACTACAGAACGTTGTCCACTTACTTGCTTTGGACATGTCATTAGGAGGAATCAGTCGCTAGAGGAGGACATCTTATTTTGTTGATTAGAATGCCAACGATGGTGTGGGAGACTCTCAGTGAAACTGACTGGTACAGCAGCTGAAATGATGCGCTACAGTTTTTTTCTGTTGTACATAAGATTGCTTGGAGTCAAAGTTCAGTTGACAGCAGCTAACGACAACGCTATAGATTTGACCCTGTTTCTAACAACAATAGCTATAGTATTATCTTTAGTTATCTAAAAGCAGCCAAACCTAGCCTAGATTAGATGGATCTCTTAACTGCTCAATCTGGAAACCAGAGAATGCTGCGCTAAATAAATGATTGCTTTTAGTCAATAGTTTGCGGTGGTCTGTGATACAGCAAAGACTGATATATCATCTCTCTCTTTTTTTTTTTTTTTTTTTTGGTCCTGTGTTACTTGCCATGCTGATCCTCAAATTTTTGTGGAAAAGTAACTGAACAAGAATGACCACACATTCTCCGAAAACAACATATTGATAGGGGTAGGGTGATGGTATCAAATAAAGTAAGAAGTTATAGAACCAACAGAGGAGCATAAAAATTGACCCATGGAACAGAATAGAGACCAGAACCAACAAATGTATGTAAAGAAACTTGATTTATGACTGAGGTGGCATTTTTCAGCGGGAAAATTTGGAATTTTCAATAGAGGTTTCTGGGAAAATTGATTATTCATTTGGAAATTATGATACTCTGCCACTATTTTAGACTACAAGGGAAATTAACATCAGATAGATTAAACATGGAAATGAGAAAGACAAAACTTTATAACTTTTAGAAGACATTATAAGAGAATAACTTGATGACCCTAAAGCACAAAATATTGCTTAACATAAAAACAATGTACAAACCATAAAGGATAAAGAGGATCAATTCAACTATATTAAAATTAAGGTAATCTATTTATCAAAAGTATTTTGAAAAAAAAGAGTGAAAAGAAAGAGCCACAAACTGAGACAAGGAACATATGTTACTGTCAAAGACTATTCTCCAAAATATATAGGAAGAGTTCTATAATTGAATATGAAACAAACTCCAAGTAAAAGTAGGTGAAAGTATTGAGTAGGTGCTTCATAGAAGAGGAAAACCAAACAGTAAACTTAAAGGAAGAAAAAGTTTTCACTCATTTGTAATCAGGGAATTACAATTCATAATCTCAATAAGATGCTATTTCCATTCAGCATTTTGAAAAATTATCAAAACGTCAGATGATATCAAACACTGGCAAGTATATAGAGCAGCCACAATGGTTGTCACAACTGTTGAGAACGAAAATGGTACAACTACTTTGGAGAGCCATTTGGTATTATCTAGAAATACTGTATGTGCACCTAGAAATATCTGTGACCCAGGCCATACCTTAGGGTACGTGCGCTTCTACACCTGGCATCATTGACAAGAGTGTTTATAAGCGCAGTTGTACTAGCAAGAACTGAAAATTCTTTATGTCCCTTAAAAATAGAATGGAATAATATACTACAGGCAAAATAAATGAATTGCAGATGATACACATTTATTTCGGGAACATTATATCAAATTATAAAAGCAAGTCCCAGAAGAAATCACATAGTGCAACTCTATTTTTATAAGTTTCAAAAACATGCGATAAAATAAAATAAAATGACACTCTTTAAAATTGAAATATATGTAGAAAAAACTCTGGAAAAGAAAAGAAAGGGAAAGATAAACAGACAATTTTAAATAGTGCTTAACTATGGGGGAAGAATAAGGATGGGCCCAGACAAGGCCCCAAAGGGACTAGGTAGTAGAAATAAGAATGTTTATAGGATCATTATTCTTCATATCTTATACATTTTATAAATATCCTCCTATATTTACCTGATATTTAAAAAATAACAGTTAATTAAAAATATGAAAACCTATGCCATCAGTTTTCATATTGGGATTGATAATCAAGGAAGCAATTTTCCATGCCAGTAGTTCTTGCTGCAGGTCCTATAAAAACACTCCACTTTACATTTGGGCCTCTGGGCAGGGGATCGTAGCAGATGTTTGCTACAAGCTGAAAGGAAGTTGGACAGATGCCAGGAGCAGAGCTTATGACATTGCTCCCACTCCGGCAGAGATATCAAAGTCAGCATATAAAGAAAAGCAGGAATGTGCAGTATCCAAGAAGTCAGGGGTTCTTGAAAGTCTCAACACCACATTTCACAATGGCCTTAAAGCCACATTGAAAAAGCATCCCTCTGCTGCCCACATCTTCTTGATAATTTGCCAAATCCATTAACCTTTTCATTTTAAAGGGAATGGTCCTCCTATACATCCAGAGAGCCAATAAGGAGAGTGTGGCAGGTAGTTGCGGAGAACTGCAATTTATAGCGTTGTATGGAGGCAACCAACAGAATAATAATGAGAACTCAGATGCTCGGCTGTGCCTATTGACAGGAATGCAAGGACCTGCTTGAGCAGCTCACACTTGAGCATTGCTGCCAATCACACTGAAAAATGAACCATTATCTTGCCCTTTTTCAGCGGGGCTGACTGTTCAAGCCACTTTGTTCTGACCCCAGAAGATTCTGGCTCATTCAGAGACTCTATATTTTGATTACAGGTGTCACCACGTTCCCTGTAGCCCTCCACAGGCTTACAAGCTTTATAAATTACTTGGCATTCTTAAGCATGGGATACCCAGTGGGACAGACCCTTGTGTTTGTTTGTCTTTCTGGATGATTTACCAGTCATGAAAATGAGACCATGCATTTTCACCGTGCTTTAGGTTTTATAAGTAGTTCCAAATGTTTATGGTTTTTTCTTCTTTTTCAAAAAAACAGAGACTCAAAGATGTTAACAATTTTTAGGATTCTTACACTTAATAAGAATTTAAACTGGGAGTCTATCCCAAATCTTTGAGCTTCAAGCCTTTTTCCATTATATCCCAATGCCTATGTGTATATGTAGCATGAGACCTGGTGGTACAGTGGTTAAACATTCAGCTGCTTACCGGAAGGATGGCAGTTCAAGTCCACCAGCCACTCCACTGGAGAAAGATGTGGAAATCTGCTTCCATAAAGACTGACAGCCTTGGAAAGCCTATGGGGAAGTTCTACTCTGTCCTACTAGGGTCGCTATGAGTTGGAATCGACTCAATGGCAATGGGTTTGGTTTTTCGGTTTATATGGCTGTACGTGGAAACCCTGGTGGTGTAGTGGTTAAGAGCTACATCTGCAAACCTAAAGGTCAACAGTTCGAATCCACCGGGTGCTCCTTGGCAACCCTGTGGGGCAGTTCTACTCTGTCCTATAGGGTCACTGTAAGTGTGAATTGACTGGACGGCAATGGGTTTGGTTTTTGTTTTTGTATGTCTATATGTAATATAGATACATACATACACATATATGTGAAACATGTGTATGTGCACATATATGTTACCAAGGTCTATACACATACCTACAATTTGTGCACAAATGTGAAACATATATGTGCACGTGCATGTAATATGTGTATGTACGTGCATATGTGTATATTTGTACGTATATATATGTCCTATGATTAGGCTTGAGGAGTAGGGAGAATACACCTTTTTTTTCTTCCGTACTGACTTTCCCACGTTGTAAATAAATTACTCTTCTTGTTTCAGGGGGGTTGAAAGTAGCATTTTTTGAGTATGGATTAGGTGCCAACCACTCGACTGTATACTTTCACATAGGTTTACCTATTTCCTCTCTTTAACCACCTGATCAGATTAATATGACTATTACTGTTACTATTATTATACTACTATTTACTCAGTTTTACAGATAAGAAAAGGGAGGCTCTGACAGGACACACAGCAACTATGCAGCAGAAGAAATTTTAAGCTAAATTCTGTCTAAACCCAGCACCTACTTGCTGAAAATGCCTGGCTTCCAAGTTATGTAATGCACTGAGATATGTTCTATATTTCTGAAAATGCAAGGGTGACTGAAATATCTGGCAATCTATACCGAAATCACTACTCTGTGTACTATAATTGCTATGGAACAGACACTGAGATTAAAAAATCTAGATGCATGTCTGTGTGTGCATGTGTGTGTATGCGTTAAATGTGCGATAGTTCAACAACTCATTTGTTCAGATCAGCCAAAAGAGGATTCGTAGATAGATAGGTACTTTTCCAAATCCCTTTATTCTTCAGATACCATGGGAAACACAGGGGACCCCTGTGTAATAATTTTCTAAATAATTTAAAATAAACTGGTGTATGTGCATGGGATAGGGCAATGGTTCTCAACTGGGGGTGATTTTGTTCCCCAAGGGCGTTTAGTAATTTTTGGAGATCATTTTGGTTGTCACAAGTGAGGGGATACCACTGAATTCTAGAAGTGTGTAGAGGCCAGGGATGCAGCTAAACATCCTACAACTCATAGGACAGTCCCCCACCACAAAGAATTATTCATCCCAAAATGTGAATAGTGCTGAAATCGAGAAATCCTGTGGCCCTGGAAAAACTTATAAGAGAAAAGAGAAGCAAACTGCTAGGATTTGACTGTTAGAAAAATTACAAGAAGCTCAATTACTGATTACTAGCAGAATAGCTGGGACTCCAAGGCACTTGATATACGTGAGCGTATGGCTATTCTTGAGAACAGAGGACATAAAAGTCACCTGACAATTTTGTATTTTCAAGGGATGAAATAATCTAGGCAAACTCCAGGTAAAATAGTACCAAAAGAAAAATGCCACTGCAGAAACTTATGATAGATAGTTTTATTGTTAATTTAGCTTAAGATAAAAAGAAATGTCCAGAAACTTCTGGAAAAAGGCACACTAGAAAAGTCATGCAGTTATTTTTAAATAGAGAGGAATTTTATGAGACTGGCATTAGGTGTTAGTCAACACGGCTGCAGCCATCCCTTACGTTCTTTTCTCCCTAACAGGATAAGAAAACTGGGTGCTGTGCAGTCAATGGAGAGAAAAAGAAATTCTCCACTCCTACCCTCTCATTTATGTTCTTCCCTTTGCTCTTAGCTTTGCATTAATAAAGCACAGAAGGAAGAAGAAACCAGTACTAAAGACATTTAAATGCATCCTCCTTCCCATATAAAACCTATAATTTTCTGAGATTTTCAGAAATGGGTCCTTCCTTTTCCCTTTTGACTACTCATGTTGAAATTCACAGAAACAACAGAAGACATCATGAAGTCTCCAGAATGAATCATTTATTTGGACATAACAGGGAGGCTATTTAAAAAAGGGCAGTAATTCCTTCTTACTGTCAAAATATAAAGGTTTACAATTTCCTGCTGAAATGTGTACAATACTTTGTAAATTGTGAACATGCAATCATCTTTTGAAAAAGAGGACAGAAACACCAATTGGCAACATTTTGTCATAGATATGAATGTGTTACTTCAAACCATAAATATTTTTAATTCTAATCTTCTCAGGGAAGAAAAAGAAGGTCAATTGCTCAGTACATGACAATAGTTAAAGACAAATAAAAAACGTGGTTAAAGTTAGAAAAGTGACCATAATAAAACTAGTCTTTTCTCAAGTAAACTTTTGCTCCCATTGGATCTTGGAGTCATAGCTAACTACTTTAATGCGAGGTCTGTAATTCTCCAAAGAGGTGCAGAATGAGCAAACCAATTCCATGCGTCCTGAATATTACTGAAAAAAGCAAAGCTTCCTTTGGATGGTAAAACTTCTACTACTGAGAATATCCCAGGACTGGCTGCAGTAATTACAGTGAACAAAATTATGTTTGTCTTTGTAAACTGCCATGTTTTTATATTGCTCCCCATCTTTCAGCAGAGAATTATAAAGGAATATTTGGAGTAAGAAATGGTATTTGTACCTTGTCATTTGAGAATCGTTATCACCCTTTAAACCACAATGGCTGGTGTCAGTGGTAGAGCCTTGTGGATACTCCCTGGCTTTTAAAATCTTCCCTTGCAACTGTGAAGAGATAATCCTATTCACACTGGCTAGTGAGAGCATAGATACATTGAAATGGAAATAAAAATTTATTATTTTTTTAAAAATAACTACCCACCTCTCTTCCTTTAAGAAAAACTAAATTAACGATTTTAGTCTGCTCCATTTCTGCAGGTTCTGAGGCAACACTGGGAAGTGGGTGGTTTGTCCTTGGTGATTTCCCACCTGCCCTTTCTACTCCCTGTCCCGCTTATCCCTCAATGTCCATGCTTAGCTGTGGGCCCACTGTGATATGACTCACTTTTCTTTTCCCTCTCTCCCTTTCTCCTCCCTCTCCCACCTGTAATAGAGGTATTCCATCTCCTATTCTCCTGATAGATCCTGAATTTGAATTGCAAAACCCAGGCTCCCGTCCTTACATTGCAGTCTTATAAAGATAACCACCACCACCGTTGGGTCTATTCCAACACAGATTTGTTTCCTTTATTTCACTCCCAGGGTCATAAACCAAGTTGACACTGTCAGAAGGGACTGTGGATCCCCGTGGCTTGCCAAAGCTATCAAGGAGATCAAAGAATGACAAAATTGAAACAGCTCTGTTCTGAGTCTTATTGCATAATCATAATTATCTTCTAAAAATTATCTGAAAAATTAATAGACTTGATTTTTGCCTTCAAGTTGCTTAAGAGACATAAGCTCATGAAAGATAGTTAGCAATACAAGAGAATGTCTGAGAGGCCATGTGAATTATAGACAAGATATAAGCCAGGGGTTCAGACAAAGGAGAGAAGGCCTGGGGCTGGGAAGACAGGCACCACTTCATCTGCATCTTCCAGGTAGTTGAAATTTGCTCATGACCTTTGCTTGGGCAAAGGAAGTGAAAATATTTTGTCAGTTGATAGAGATCTCAGAGCAGTATAGAATTGGAATCTTCCCTTTTTTCCCCCAAAGGAATAGCTCAATCATGAAGGATAAGCTTCAAGATTAATTCATAAAATATAATCTCGGCAATTTATAGTATGATGTATAGGTACTATTCATGAGCAAAAGAAGCCTAATCACATTTCCATGAGTGAGACCTCAAGTGATACAAAGGGGATTCATTTTGGTTTAAATTAAAGAATTTAAATCCGCAGCTCTGGCTGCTTGAATGAGATACTTGGACACAGGAGATGAGACTATTAATTGCAGGAGGAGAGGGATTTGGTTCTCTAGAAAGGGAATTCATTTCTCTCTGTAGTCAAAATCAATGAAAAAGCCACAGAAGGCTGTCTTTCCGAGTGAACTTTAGAGTGAGATGCAGAAATATATGAGAAAATCACTCACTTGCTCGGAGTTCCAGGGTGGCTCGTACTACCTAGACTCTGGCGAACTGACTCCAACAGCTTTATTTCTTCTTAATGCTACTGTGGCCACATATGGAGCATGGTCAGGAAGATACCCACTAATAATAAACCAGGCCCTTGTGGTCGTTAGTCAAATAGGGCCAGATAGGACAAGTAAAGAAGCCTGAAACAAAGATAGCAGCATTTTTCCAACTGAGCTCTCAGGAAGAGTAGTGGAAGAGATGAGGAAACCCTGAGTAGATCAAGTGTGTATTTCTACGTATGTTTATATACATCCATTAAAAAAAAAGAAAACAAAACAAAACAAAAACTCATGGAAGGAAACATTTAAAAATTGCTAAAGCAGCTATTTCCAGGTATTGTATACATGTGTGTATGCATGGGAGCCCTGGTGGCTCAGTGGTGAAGTGTTCACCTGCTAACCAAAAGCTCAGCAATCTGAATCCATCAGCAGCTCCTTGGAAACTCTATGGAGCAGTTCTACTGTGTCCTATAGGGCCGCTATGAGTCGGAATTAACTCGACAGCAATGGATTTATTTGGTTTATGCATGTGTGTGCAGAGAAGGATTTGGGCTTGGAAGCATTATTTTTCATTCCACGCGGTCTGTAGTAGTTGATAACCATGTGCATATATTACTTTTAAAGTTAAAAAAAAAAAAAAGGTTTTAAAAGCATATGTTCAGTTGATTCTGATGTAATCGCTTAGCACATATTTTGGTCTCAGTTGGTGTACTGTGATGCAAATTAGCACATGTTGCATTTCTAATGTTATTATAATAATTTCATATATTCATCAAGCCAAAATAAAAGTATTAAGCACTGTGGAAGGCACAGAAGCTAGACTGCTGGTCTTCCAGTGGAAAGACAGAACTAATACTTATGTGATGTATTTTCATTTTTTACTTTCTTTTCCATTAAATAATAAAATTAAAAACATTCAGTCCAGACCCTTTCTTACCCCTTTCTGGCCCAGTCATCATCACGTCAGCTTCAGATTCCTAATGTTACCAGAGCTCCATATTTTCTGTTTCTGGTTTTGCCACGCACAGCATGACATGCCAGAATGATCATTTCCCAAAGCCTGCACTCAAAAGTCATCCCTTACCCACTGTTTGCCTGGTTTTTGGTCCATGGCTAATTTCAGCTTAGTGACCCTTGAAAACTTACTTTCTCTGGGGGTCCTTCCTGACCATCTCATCCTTCTATGATAGACCTTCATTTGAGATCCTTTATCAGTACATAAAAGAGCACTGGGGGCACAATGGTTAAGCACTTGGCGCTAACAAAAAGTTGGCAGTTTGAACCCACTCAGCTACTCTGTGAAAGAAAGACCTGGAGATCTGCTCCCATAAAGATTACAGCCTAAAAAACCCTAAAGGGCAGTTCTACTCTGTCAAATGGGGTCGCTATTAGCCAAAAATTGGCTAGATGGCACCTAACAATAACATCAATAGATACATGCATGTTCTTAACCATCCTCTGGTGGCTAATCAATTACAGAGAGGCAGAGAGAGACAGTAGAAAGAGCACACTGGCTTCTGAGCCAAACAGATCAGGTTAATTTCCTTGCTCCCTCACTTATTAATTGAGGAACGTTTGGACTGGCTTTTTAATTTCTAATAGCTCTTGTTTCCTTATCTGTATCTGTAAAATGGGGCAATATTACGTATTATGGCCAATTGAAAGGTAGACCCAAATAGGAATTTCAGATTTGCTCCCTGCTATCTTCCCAAAGACGGGATTATATTATTTCTCTGCTCAATATTCTTCGACCACTTCCCACTGTGCTTTGAAAACAAACAGACAAGCAATAAAAACTTTCCAAGGTCTCCAGAGTTCTGCCAGTCTCTTCTAGCTGTTTCTCCCACCTCGTTTCATACCACTCTTCCAATCATTCCATATGCTCTAGTTACTGGGCTTTGGGTTCCTCTGTCATGATGAACCAGTAATATCCTTCCCTTTCCTCTTCCCATGGTAGATTCCACCTCATCCTTGAGGTCTCAGTTTAAACAGCATCAGTTTGACTGGCCTATCTAAGTAGTTCATCCTTGTCATTTTATATAATCACACCACTTTGTTTGCTTGTTTCCTTCTAGGAAATCTAAATTTGTAACTGTGTACTCACCTTTTTGTTTTCCTGTTTGTCTAGCAATTCCAGGTTTCGTTTTGTTTTATTTTTCAGTATTGCATACCTAGCATCTAGCACAATGTCTATGTCACTGACTAAATCAATGAATCATGGAAATATCTTAGAAAACAATAAACACAGAGAATATTTTAGAAGGGGTTTGGATATTGATGTCAAATTTAAACAGTATGTGGATGTGGCAAATCAATGAGATATTATGGAGAGCCTCCTCTATGGATAATTTAAGAGTTTTCTGTAGACTTATTTGTGAAATAAATGAAAACGACAACCACAGAGAAAGGCTGAAAATGACTTTATGTCTTAGAGATTTTTGCCAGCTTTAAGTCCTATGTCTTGATAACAAGGAGTATCTCTTCTACTACTGTCTTTTCTGTTAACTAGCTCCCATAGAACCCTAAACAATATGGTGCATAAAGTGGTATCTCAGCGTATTCTTAAAGCAAGAGTAGATGATGAATATGCCCATAGAGATATGGGTTTAGTTGAATTTTTGAGCAAAAAGAGACTAGAAGGCATTTGAATCAGCTATTGTTGTTTATAGATAAACTAGAGATCTAGAGAAAATACATGACTTGAATAAATTTACCCTCCCCCTCCCAAAAAAAAAAAAAAAAAACTAATGCAAGAACCCAGGTATTCTAACTTCTAGTCCAGTGTTCCTCTTTTCTATCACACTGACCCTATGCAGATATTCTTTTGTTTGGTTTTGGAATTTGTTATACCATTTTGAAGACAAAGTTAATCTGGCCAGGCTGTGAATTATCAGAAGCATTTGTATTGTGTATGGACAGCGGAGCATTGGCTTCACTGTAAGTGTCTATGTGGAGATTTGTCACAGTCTCTGCCTAAAACGAATCCACATTCTTCTGCTTAATATCATATTAATTTTTCACTCTCCTTATCACATTTGCCTTTCTTTACCTCTTTGCCTTCTAAGCATTTCTCTTTCATCTACTTTACATGTGGAAAGGTATTAGTCAAAATTGAAAACAAACAACAACAAAATATTTTCCATAGTAATGTGCTATGGACAAAATGTCTTGGACAGAAAGCTAAAATCAATTTGTGTTACGAGGAACTGCAGTGCTGGGAAAGAAAATGACATCTCGTTAATGGGTCACAGTTAACCAAAGTAAACAGCTTATTCTTTTTTTTTTTTTTTTTTAAATTGAATAATAGGACCTCATTACCTCCTTGAATAGGGCTTTCTACTGACAACTACAAACTCAACAGTAAATATTGTTAGTTGTTTGTGTAGACCTTTTATGAAGAAGTTCTTTCAAAAATCAGGCAGCAATCTTCTGCCCTAGGAATACCTCTTTTTAATGGAAAGCAATGCAATAAAATACAATAAGAAAAATTTAATACCTGCTCTCAATGAAGTCCCTACAATTAGATTTATTCTGCTAAATTAAAAAAAAAGTTCTTACAGTTAAACTCTGAGCAAGGGTCATCTAGCGTTAAAAATACTGAACAATTTATGTAACCATTTTCAAAGAGAAATGTGATTTCCCACACTTCGCTGGCAGAAAAAAAAGAAAAAGAAATTTCAGGTAGCTCAAACTGTAGCTTAGTCAAGGAGGTAAAATCACTGGATAAAAATCTTCCAAAAGACTAAATATTGGCCTCTAAAATGCAAAACTCTGCCAAAAATCTCAATGGCTTAAGCCCTGATTTTCATTCCGAAGATGGTCTCTCTAGTTCATTTTCTATCATTTGCTTTTCCTATTCAGCTTCGTCTCCCACAAGTTAAAGTGACACCAAGTATAAGCTCATCCAGCTGTTAATTGAGTTTGCTCCTTCTACCTGCTGAGACGAGGCTTTGTGGGTGATTTCACACCCATGGAAACCATGCTAGGAGAAAGAGATCACACATCCTGAAGGATCTGCTCTGATTCCTATTCTATCCTAAGTCCTAGCCTACACTATCACCTTCATCACTATCACCATTACGATCACTTTCACACTGATGACCCTTGGGGTTGCAATTACTAGCAAATTACTTAATCTCTCAGAAATTAACAACACAAAACCTTAAAATAGATATAAAGAACACCTAACTCATAGACTTGTTATGAACATATTAAAAGAGGTATGTAAGTACCTCCCACTCTGTGAGCTCTATTATCATTGTTTATGAATTATTTTAACCATTTAATGGACATTTACTGGGATAAGGCATTCTTATCCCATTTAACCATCCCACCGATCACTACAGACTGGGTACTCTTGTTCCCATTTTAAGGTGGGGACTCAGAGGATTATCTAAATTGCTCAGCTAGTAATGTTGGCACCAAGATTTGAATACAGGTCTGTCTGACTCCAAAACCAGGTGTGAGTACAGATTATATCATTTTGGAGTGGGTGCCGTATAACTTTACATCAACAGACCATATATTTAGGACTATAAAATTATATTTTATTAAACTTGTCCAATTTTCTATGTTTAACTTGACTTTGGGCCTGGAGTATAGAACTGACTGAACTCAGTCTGTACCTCCGCAATAAGAAATATTTGGGCTTGGCTGATTGATCGTAAGTTTCCTGAATCATAGGTTAGCTCTTCTCATTTATGAGGCATATAGTTAAAGATAAGACTCCTACATCTCAGGCACAGAGTATAAAGCCCAAATCCTTTATGAAGGACTTTATAAATCTCATTTCTAACACTGGGCCCTGCCCTTGCCCACTACCAGTGATAAATATTTTAAAAATAGATCTGATACCTTGATCTTGGACTTCGAGCCTCCAGAACTGGGAAGTAATACATTTATGTTGTTTTAAACCTCTTGATTTCTGGTAATCTGTTCCAGCAGTGCTAGGAAAATAATACAACAGGTAAAGAATAAGTGCCTCCCTGGTTGTTGAATGAATGCTAGATGACATTTTTCTTAAGGCCATCACCATTAGCATCTCCTAATGCAAATCTTCTGACCCTTATTCAACCACATAAATGGATTTTCCTGATAACCTTGTTGGCTGATAAAACGAGGTCAAAGCCAGGAACTCTGATAGGTTATTTATGTAATCTTAAGAGTAGTAAAACAAGCCAACACATTGATCCTAAAAATTAGGGGAAGGGAGAGAAATTAAGAGAGTATATTGACACATTTGGTTAGCTCAATAGTGGTGCATTGAATTAATACCATCAAAACCTTTACCACTTCAACTGAATGAATATGCAGGCAAGATGTAGCCAACTCCCTCTTTGTCCCCCCAGCCCCCACATCTTTACCCAAGTCTTTAACACAACCAAGACTTGAGGATTTCTAGAGTTCATAATATTACTCTAGAAACCCACTGAATGCCTGGATAGCAGCATTTTATATGGGTCAATTGCACACTAATGCAAGGTCTTAGCATTGATCCATACTGGATCCAAGGCCAATCAATTTCAGTGCTCTTTGGGCACATCCCACTTAGGACGGGAGAGTAGACAATGTGTCCCTAACTTTTCTGAAAATCAGCAGTCACCCTGTTATAGGACTACTCATTAATCCATGACTTTACATTTGCCACAGAGCAAATATTATCTTCTACAGCATAGGAATATATCACCATACTCATCAAGTCAAGATTTTAGGTTAGCCCCCTAACAAGTATTTTTCAAAGGGATTTTGCTAACCAAATAATAAGGTTTTTATTATCTAATCACATTTTAGAATGTTCTAATTTTCACCCTCTTAAAAACTCCAATGTTTACCAAATCAGATGTCTATAAAAAAAAAAAAAAAAAATCTCTGCTTTTCATTACAAACTTTGGCTTTAACAACTTTCATGATAGCCAAACATAGAATTTCAACTGGAATAAAGAAAGCTGTTCTAGTCTAGGGATATTGAATCATTGTAGTTTAAGATTCCATCTGCCCTTGATACTCCTAGCTAGAATCACCA
Organism: Dugong dugon; assembly: GCA_030035585.1. NCBI lineage: Eukaryota > Metazoa > Chordata > Mammalia > Sirenia > Dugongidae > Dugong > Dugong dugon. The sequence continues at coordinate 112,797,506 of CM057467.1, forward strand.
TATTTTATTCCTGACAATACATTTTGGTAAAGCAGAAAAAGGCTAAAGTCATAAAGACTACTTTATCACTTCACTAGGAGAGGATGAGCAGTAGGAGCAGATGAAATTCAAATCAGGTGAGATCCTGTTTCCATGATAATGTATCTCTCTAGCTTTGAAATCACATCAGAATTGCTTCTATACAGAGTGGTTTTCAAAGTTGTCTTTGAGGCATCATTGAGACTTTTTAAATGGATAGCATATAGCAGAGTTAGACTCCTAAAAAAGGAGGTGTTTGTTTCTGAGAATAGGATCAGTTCTTCCCATTTCCAGACAGATGCCAAGCTTGGCAGGTAAGGATGTTAGAATTCTTTTTTTTTTTTTTTCCTTCCTCAAATTCATTATGCTTTCTTAATTAAGGCTTAGTTTCCTAAGTAATTAAGGCAGTTTCCTTTGTCAAAAGCTACCAGTGGCTCTTCATTCTATCACATTTTTCACTTGTTAGATGTCATCGAGTTGGTTCCAACTCATAGTGACCCTATGTGCAACAGAAGGAAACACTGCCCGGTCCTGCACCATCCTCACAATCATTGCTATGTTTGAGCCCACTGTTGCAACCACTGTGTCAATCCATCTCGTTAAGGGTCTTCATCTTTTTCTCTGGCACTTCACTTTACCAAGCATGATGTCCTTCTCCAGCAACTGGTCCTTCCTGATAACACGTCCAAGGTATGTGAGATGAAGTCTCACCATCCTTGCTTCTAAGAAGCATTCTGGCTGGACTTCTTCCAAGATAGATTGGTTCATTCTTCCGGCAGATCATGGAATAATCAATATTCTTCACCAACACCGTAATTCAAAGGCATCAATTCTTCTTCAGTCTTCCTTATTCATTGTCCAGCTTTCACACGCATATGAGGCAATTGAAAATATCTTGGCATGGTTCAGGTGTATCTTAGTCCTCAAAGTGACATCTTTCCTTTTTAACACTTTGAAGAGATCTTTTGCAGTCAATTTGCCCAATGCAACGCGTTGTTTGATTTCTTGACTGTTCCTTCCATAGCCGTTAATTGTGGATCCAAGTAAAATGAAATCCTTGACAACTTCATTATTTTCTCTATTTGTCATGATGTTGCTTATTGGTCCACTCATGAGGACTTTTGTTTCTTTACGTTGAGATATAATCCATACTGGAAGCTGTAGTGTTGTGTCTTCCTCAGTAAGTGCTTCAAGTCCTCTTTGCTTTCAGCAAACAAGGTAGTGTTATCTGCATATCCCAGGTTGTTAATGAGTCTTCCACCAATCCTCCCTCATGCAGTGCTCTTCTTCATATAGTCCAGCTTCTTGGATTATTTGCTCAGCATACAGATTGAATAAGTATGGTGAAAGAATACAACCCTGATATACACCTTTCCTGATTTTAAACCATGCAGTATCCCCCTGCTCTGTTCAAATGACTGCCTCTTGTTCTATGTACAGGTTCCTCATGAGCACAATTAAGTGTTCTGGAATTCCCATTCTTTACAATGTTATCTATAATTTGTTATGATCCACACAGTCAAATGCCTTTGCATAGTCATAAGACAAAGGTAAACATCCTTCTGGTATTCTCTGCTTTCAGCCAGGATCCATCTGACATCAGCAATGATATCCCTGGTTCCATGTCCTCTTCTAAATCCAGCTTGAATTTCTGGCAGTTTCCTGTTTATGTGCTGTTGCAACCACTTTTGAATGTTCTTCAGTAAAATTTTACTTATGTGTGCATGAAGAAATGCTCACAATCATTAGCCATTAGATAAATGCAAATCAAAACTACAATGAGATACCATCTTACCCCAGCAAGGCTAGCATTAATCCAAAAAACACAAAATAATAAATGCTGGAGAGGTTGTGGAGACACGGGAACACTTATACACTGTTGGTGGGAATGTAAAATGGTACAATCACTTTGGAAATTGATTGGTGTTTCCTTTAAAAGCTAGAAATAGAAGTACCATATGATATGACAATCTTGCTACTTGGAATATATCCTAAAGAAATAAGAGCCATCACACAAATAGATATATGCACACTCATGTTATTGTAGTACTGTTCATGATAGCAAAAAGATGGAAACAATCTAGGCTTCCATCAACGGATGACTGGATAAACAAATTATGGTATATTCACACAGTGGAATACTATGCAATGATAAAGAATAACAATGAAGCCCTGAAACATCTTATAACATGGAGGAATCTAGAAGGCATTATGCTGAGTGAATTTAGTCAGTCACAAAATGACAAATATTATAAGACCATTATTATAAGAACTCGAGAAAAGATTTAAACACAGAAGAAAATATTCTTTGATGGTTATGAGGGTGGGAGGCAGGGAGAGGGTTATTCACTAACTAGATAGTAGAGAAGAATTATCTTGTGAAGGGAAGGACAGCACACACTACAGGGGAAGTCAGCACAACTGGACTAAACCATAGCTAAGAAGTTTTCTGAATACAACCAAACACTTCGAGGGACAGAGTGGCAGGGGTAGAGTTCTCGGGACCATGCTTTCAGGGGACACCTAGGTCAATTGGCATAACAAAGTTTATTACGAAAATGCTCTGCATCCTACTTTGGTGAGTGGCGTCTGGGGTCTTAAAAGCTAGTGAGTGGCCATCTAAGATGCATCAATTGGTCCCAACCCAAATGGAGTAAAGGAGAATGAAAAACACCAAAGTCACAAGGAAAGTATTAGCACAAGAGACAGAAAGGGCCACATAAACCAGAGATTGCAACAGCCTGAGACCAGAAGAACTAGATGGTGTCTGGCTATCACCAACGACCGCCCTGACAGGGAACACAACAGAGAGTCCCTGTTGGAACCTGAGAAAGGTGGGGTGCATAACTCAAATTCTAGTTAAAAGACCAGACTTAATGGTCTGAGACTGGAGGAACCCCAGAAAGCACAGCCCCCGGACTCTCTGTCAGCCCAGCTCTAAAACCATTCCCGAGGCCAACTCTTCAGTCAAAGATTAGATTGGACTATGGGACGTAAAATGATACTCGTGAAGCGTGTACTTCTTAGCTCAAGTAGATACATGAGACTAAATGGGCAGCTCCTGTCCAGAGGTGAGATGAGAAGGCAGAGAGGGTCAGGAGCTGGTTGAACGGACACAGGAGATCAAAGGTGGAAAGGAAGAGTGTGCTGTCACAGTACAGGGAGAGCAATTAGGGTCACATAACAATGAATATGCATAAATTTTTGTATGAGAGACTAACTTGAATTGTAAACTGTCACTTAAAGTACAATAAAATTAAAAATAAAATGTTACTCGTGTGTGATATTAATATACTGTTCAACCATTTCTGCATTCTGTTGGGTCACCTTTCTTTGGAATCGGCACAAATATGGACCTCTTCTAGTAGGTTGGCCAGGTAGCTATATGCCAAATTTCTTGGCATAGAAAAGTGAGCATTCCAGTGCTGCATCCCTTTGTTGCAATATTTCAACTGGTATTCCATTAAATCCTGGAGCCTTGTTTTTCACCAGTGCCTCCAGTGCAGCTTGGACTCCTTCCTTCAGTACCACCGGTTCTTGATCATATGCTACCTGCTGAAGTGGTTGAATGTCGACCAAATATTTTTGGCACAGTGACTCTATGTATTCCTTTATCTGCTTTTGATGTTTCCTACTTCTTTCAATAGTTTGCCCATAAAATCCTTCAAAATTGCAACATGAGGCTTGGAATTTTTTCTTCAGTTCGTTTAGCTTGAGAAATGCCGAGCATGTTCTTTCCGTTTGGTTTTCTAACTCCATGTCTTTGCACATTTCATTATAATATTTTGCTTTGTCTTCTCAAGCTGCCCTTTGAAATCTTCTGTTCAGTGCTTTTACTTCATCATTTCTTCCATATCATCAAATGAGATGGAATAGCAGGAAAGCAGCACATCCTAGACACCGGGACAGTTCAAGGTCTCTGGAAAACTAAGAATGCAATCATTTGCCATCACATGAGTCTCATTATCTTTACAGCTGATAGTTATACTTCTTGGAGTGAAGAGAAAGTGAAGTTGTTTACCTATTCATTCAGTATTTTAATATCTTAATACTTGGGATATGTAATTTTCTATTGCCCTCTATGACTGCTGTCTGTCTACTCGTGCTATATTGGTATTCATTTGAGTGATTATCATTTGTTTTTCATTTCAGTCTCTTCATAATGAGGTCATATAAAAATCGCCATCATTATGAATTTTAGAGTCATGAATACAGAGTAGTCTGCTCCCTCCCATTCACCCTCCCACACGTCAGCAGCAGAGCTTACTAGTGGAAATACCATATCTGCGTAAGGAAGGGGGATGCAAAGTGGCTCTTAAACACTTTATGTTCTGTACTCCTCATCCAAATCTACAGCTTGTGAAAGGTGGAAGGGGTCAAGGCTGGAATCGTAATTAAGGTCTATTAGTTTTTTGGGTTTTTTTTTATGGGAACTCATATAAAGATTAAAATATTGTTTGATTACAGTTCTCAGTATAGGAAAAGGTACATTAAGGACGGCTCCTTGGTATTCAGTAACATACCTTTCTTAGTAATATCAGCAACATAAACAACAAAAGTTTATATTGAATGAACGTTTACTATTGGCCAGGCACTGTGTTCAGCGCTTAGTGTATGTAATTTCATATAATTGTTGACACAATCACTCTTTCTCGCCTCCCTCCACCCACCCCCGGCCATGTTAGTTTCTACTGCTGCTGTAACAAATTATCACAAACTTATTGGCTTAAAAAAAAAACACAAAAAACACAGATTTATTATCTTACAGTTCTGAAGGTCAAAAGTCCAAAGTGGGTCTCACTGGGCTAAATTCAAGGTGTTGGTAGGGCTAAGTTCTTTAATGGAGGCTCTAGGGGAGAACCCATTTGCTTACATTTTCCAGCTTATAGGGAAAGCCTACCTTCATCCCTTGGCTCATGGCTCCCTTCCAAGTAATATGACATATTTACAAGTTCTGGGGATTAGGACACAGACATCTTTGGGGTGGTAATTATTCGGCCTACCATACTCTCCAATCTCAGCCAAAGAGAGGTTAAAAAAAAAACAAAAAAAAAACTGATCGCATCTTTGTCTCTTTGTCCCCATGCCTTCTCCCTCATAAATCTTTCAAGAGTCCTTCTTCCTGTTATGAAAACAAAATTCTCTAACATGACCTTTGAGATCCCACAGGATCTAGCTCCTCCCTCTCTCAATTTTCCCTGGAGTCTCCTTCCTTTACTCTTTTTGCACAGGCTACGCTATCCTTGTCCCGGACCTGCTATTTAACATCCACGTTCCTGCTTTTCAAGCTTTAGCATATGCTGTCTTCTATCAGGAATGTTCATCCAACACGGCTTTGCATAATTAACTTCTATTTATTTTTCTGTCTCTGCCAAGCATCACTTCCTTAGAGAAGCCTGCACTAACCTGAAATCCCCTATTAATTAGTTAAGGCACATCTATTTCTTTCGTGATCATCTTGTGTCAGACACTTCTCTGTGCTGGAGATACAGCAGGGAACAAAACAGACAAAGCCCTTGCTTTCATGAAGCTTGAATTCTGATGACTGGAGATAGACAATATAAAATAAACAGATACTCAATCTGTTCAGGTGGAATTAGTACTATAAAGAAAAATAAAGCAGGGTAAGACAAGACAGAAGTCCCTGGGTGGTGCAAACTGTTAATGTGCTCAGCTGCTAACCTAAAGGTTGGAGGTTCCAGTCTATCCAGAGGCATCTCAGAAGAAAGGCCTGAAAATCTACTTCTGAAAAATCAGCAATTGAAAACCCTATGGAGCACAGTTCAACTCTGACATACATGGGGTTGCCTTGAGTCAAAATCAATTTAACAGCAACTGGTACCGGTAAGAAAAAAGAGGGAAGTGTGGGAGTCAATTTAGACAGAGAGTTCAAGGAAGCCTTCTCTGATGAAGTGATGTTTCAGGAGACATGAGAATGAAGAAAGGGGATCGGTCTTGTGGATATGCGGGGCAGAGGCAAAAGTTAAGTGTGAAGACTCAGAGATGGAGCGTGATTGATGCTCTGGCGCCATAGCCGATTTTATTGTAATTGTTGTGGTTGCAATTTTACATTTCAGTATTATTTGAACAATTTCTGCCTCCTCAACTTTAAATTCCATGACACAAGAAACTTATCCTAGTATCCCATAGTGCTTGCCACAGTGTTAATCCTCAATAAATATTGGTTGGTTGAATGAAACAGCCCTATGCAGCAAATGTTATTTTGATCCCTTTCTGATGATTTAAAAAAAAAAAAAAAAAAAAAAAACTTACTGATGAGAAAATAGGATAACTGTCTTCAGTAACTTTGCAAATTCATACAGCTAATTAGTGGCAAAGCCATACTATTCATCTGGGACTCTTTGACACCAAAATTTGTGTTCTTAACCACTCTGTTGTATTCTCTTACTAATTCTCTTGGAGGTGCCTGAAGACAGTTTGCTCTCTTAAAGAGGGAAGTGAGTTAGAATAGGTTGACATATGTTGATTAACAATTATAATATTTCCTAACATAATCAGAGGCATAGAGTCTCAGAGCTTCAGTTTTCAAATTTATAAAATGGTGACAATAACAACCACCTCAAAATTTGCTTATAGAAGTAAGACTGCATGAGATAATAAACATGGAAGCACTGACCAACTGATAGAGTATTACTGTAGCCAATAGTATACTGAAAATGGAATGGATAAGGAGTAAAACTCCGAAGAGGTTTATGATCCTGATAAAAGTTTAATGGCGTTAAACAGAAAGTATTCTGGTGCTCATTTTTCTACATGGCATATTCTTTTTTTTTTGTAGCTCACAACAAAAGTCTATACTTAACAAAGACTGTTATACTTAATGGAGACCTGGTGGCACAGTGGTTAAGAGCTCGGCCACTAACCAAAATGTCCACAGTTTGAATCCACCAGCCACTCCTTTGAAACAGTATGGGGCAGTTCTACGTGTCAGAATCAACTTTATGGCAACGAGTTTATTATATTTAATAAAGAGTAATCAGGAAATTACTGTAGCTGGTGGTGCAGTGGAAACCCTAGTGGCTACCGCTGCTAACCAAAAGGTCGGCAGTTCGAATCCATCAGGCGGTCCTTGGAAACCCATGGGGCAGTTCTACTTTGTCCTATAGGGTCGCTATGAGTGGAAATTGACTCGACGGCAATCGGTTTCTTTCATTTGTATGTTTGTTTTTTGATGGTGCAGGTGTTAAGTGCTCGGCTGCTAACCAAAAGGTCAAAGGTTCAAACCCACCAGCCACTCCGTGGGACAAAAATGTGGTAGTTTGCTTCCATAAAGATTTATAGCCTTGGAAATCCTAAGGGGAAGTTTTACTCTGATGTACAGGGTCACTGTGAGTCGGAATCAATTCCTTGGCAAAGGGTTTGGTTTTTTGGTTTTAATCAAAAAATTATTCTTCCCTGTAAAAGATGGAGAGTCTTTACTCACAACATGGGGGAAGGCAGATAAATACTTGACCCTCTTCCAACAAAAGCGATTGGGTGGATTTCAGAAGAGATAGTGAAAGACAGAGAGAGGGGAATTCAAATAATATTTTGGAAAGAATATTTGCAAAGTATATTGGTATGAGTATACCATAAATAACTTTGACAGATGTTCTGACTTAAAGTAAACCTTAAAAGAAATCTAGGGTTGTTTTGAACATAGTAATAAGGACCCTAATTCAAACAAAGACTGAATTAGCACAAAGCAACTTCTGGATAGAACAAGTGGAAGATGCTTATCTGGACAATGCAGAAGGAAAAGAACCCAACGTACAAAAGACTATTTTCTGAGTATATTTAGTTAAGGGTTTTCCACAATTCTTTAACATGAAGAAAATTTACGTTTACATGAGAAATACAATGGATATCATTTATTGTTTATTGTATATAATTCTGCTTACTTTAACCCCATTTAAATTATATGTTGTTCTCATTTAATTGTGGGAGTTGAATCATTCTCAATTAATCCTATTGTTGTTCCTAGAAGAAAACTTTAATTCAAGACATTATGAGCACTGGTATTATTAATCAAAATAAATGATTATATAAATATATTTTAGTTTTGCAATTTAAAAAGGTGACACATGCAGATGGCACAAAATGCAAAATTACAGCATGGTGTAAAATAAAAAGTTCCCTTCCAATACCCCAAGCTATTCATTTTGCATCCCCAGAGGCAGCTTTTTATAGTTCCTTCTGGGAATATTCCCGAAGAATATTCTAAAAACATTCCTGATATTTCGCTTTTAAAAAATTCCTATTTGCTATTGAAAAATGGATCATATCCATTATATTTTGATTTTCTTATGTATATACATACACATTTTGTCTGTGTGTGTGTATATATATATGGATGTATATAATTTTATATTTGCAGTTTTTCAGTTGATTGTATTCCAATTTCAACAAAAACAATCTTATCATTTGCAAAACATGATAACTTACATGCTCCTTTCAAAATTTCATAACTTATATATCTTTCTCTAATTTTCTTGGCTGATATCTCAAGACTATGTTAAATACCATTCATGATAAAGGACATACTAGCCTAATCCTGACTCTGATATTATAATGGGGATGTTTCCAACGAATTCTAAGCATGACACCATCCTTAATTGATACAATAGCACAGTTTGTGTATAAAAAGGAATACAATCTTGATAGATTATGGATAGCTAGATGGATATCTGGATGAATAGATGATAGATAGATAATTATATAAGCAACTACTAGGATAACATGACTCCAGACTAACTGTCCTCAGGAACAGTGTCTTTGTGTGTGTCTTTGTCCTGGGGCTTGGGAGACGCTAGGTGTGTGGGGGGGAAGGGGAGCGGGATGGCCAGTCATTTGTTGAGGAGGGTCGAGGCTGTAGCCCCAGGCTAGGAGACTGTCCAGGTTTCCCAAACGGTACCTGATGTTGGCGGATGAAGACTAGGAGAGGCCAGGGGACCAGGCCTTAAGTATCACGCTTCCTGTGATTACCAATAATAATATCTCTATCTATCATCTATCTATCTATATACCTATCTATCTAATTTTTTTATTAACATAGTCATTTTCAGGAGTTTTTTTTTTTTTCCTTTGCATTTATATTAATTTCCCTATTGTTTGTTTTTACTTTTGTTTTTGTTTTTGCATATGAGCGTTTTCACTTCCCTTTTTTTTTCATGATTAGGTTAGCTAATGGTTTATCATATTCACTTAATTTTACCTCAAAAGACCAGCTTTTGAATTTATTTTTTACTTTCACAACATTTATATTTCCGTATCCACCGATATCTGTGAAGCCCCACTTATTTACATTTTTCTGTGGTGTATGGGTCCCTTGGTGAGTGCGATTAAAAAATATGACCCTTTCTTCAGGAAACCACACATGCTCAAACAGGCTTCAAAAGCTGCCCTCGAATTTTAGGGAGTATACTTACCAGTCTAGTATTTATTCATAAATCTTTCATTAAGAAGCCCTGTTCTCAAGTATTGTTGAATAGCTAAACCGTTGAGTTTGCAAAGTACAGTTCAGCTCGGCCTTTGTTGTCCATCACACATTTTAGGGTAGGGCCACTGTATTAATATATTTAAGATGCTGCTATTCCTACCACAACTACTGCTAGTATTAGTATAGACTTTCACAGCCCTTACTATGTGCCAGAGAGAGTTACAAGCTCTTTACGTATTTAATTATAGCAAAAGCCTAGGAGATAGGTATTATTACCATAGCCCTCCTACAGATAAGAAAACTAGGTCACAGAGAGGTCTAGAAAGTTACCCAAAAGTCCTAGTGGAGCAACAGTTAAGCGTTTGGCTATTAGCCAAAAAGCTGGCAATTCGAACCCACCCACAGTCTTCGTGGGAGAAAAACCTAGCGATCTGTTTCTGTAAATATTACAGCCTAGGAAACCCTCTGGGGCAGTTCTACTGTTACATGGGGTCACTTTGAGTCAAAAACTGACTCAACATCACCCAACAACAATAACATGACACAACTAGAAATTGTTGGAGTCACGACGCAAACCCTGTGTAGTCTAGCACTAAAGATGACGTGTATGTATTTGCAGAAAAGACAAACTAAGCTTCATTCTTAAGATCCTCAGTTACTGCTGCCCCATCATTTTCACTTTCTTCACTTCATAGCAGTGATTCGCAACAGAGGGCGGTTTTGCCCCCCCAGGGAACATTCGGCAATGTCTGGAGACATTCTAAACTGTCGCAATTGGAAGGGGTGCTGCTGGCATCTAGTGGGTGGAGGACAGAAATGCTTCGAAATATCCTATAATGCACAGAAGCACTCTCCACAACAAAAAAATATTTGGCCTACAATGTAAATACTGGTCAGGTTGGCAAATCTTGCTTTAGAGAAACTGGCCATGCCAATTTCAAAACTCTATATTTAGCTGCAACCAGGCAAAATAAAAACAAGATTCTAGGAAGCATCTTTAAATTGCTTATTGTTGTTGTTGTTATTAGGTGCCATCAAGTCCATTCTGACTCATAGTGACCCTATGTACAACAGAAGGAAACACTGTCCAGTCCTACACCATCTTCACAATCTTTGCTGTGCTTGAGCCCACTGTTGCAGCTACTGTGTCAAGACATCACATTGAAGGTCTCCCTCTTTTTTGCTGACCCTCTTCTTTACCAAGCATGATGCCCTTCTCCAGGAATGGGTCCCTCCTGATAACATGTCCAAAGTACGTGAGAAGTCTCACCATCCTCACTTCCAAGGAGCATTCTGGCTGTACTTCTTCCAACACAGATTTGTTCAGTCTCCTAGTAGTCTATGAGATATTCAATATTCTTTGTCAACACCACAATTAAAAGGCATAAATTATTTGGTCTTCCTTATTCATTGTCCAGCTTTTGCATGCAGATAAGGTGATTGAAAATACCAAGGCTTGGGTCAGGCACACCTTAGTCCTTAAAGTGCCATCTTTCCTTCTTAACACTTTAAAGAGGTCTTTTGCAGCAGATTTGCCCAACGCGATGCGTTGTTTGATTTCTTGACTACTGCTTCCATGGGCGTTGATTGTGGATCCAGGTAAAATGAAATCCTTGACACCTTCAATGTTTTCTCTGTTTATCATGAGGTTGCTTATTGGTCCAGTTGCGAGGAGTTTTGTTTTCCTTGTGTTGAGGTGTAATCCACACCTAAGGGGTGGTCTTTGATCTTCATCAGTAAGTGTTTCAAGTCCTTTTACTTTCAGCAAGCAAGGTAGTGTCATCTGCATATCCCAGATTGTTAATGAGTCTTCTTCCAATTGTCATGCAGTGTTCTTCTTTATATAGTCCAGCTTCTCAGATTATTTGCTCAGCATACAGACCGAGTAAGTATGGTGAAAGAAAACAATCCCGATATACAACTTTCCTGATTTTAAACCAGTCAGTATCCCCTTGTTCTTTTCAAACTACTGCCTCTTGGTCTATGTACAGGTTTTGCCTGAGCCCAATTAAATGTTCTGGAATTTGCAGTCTTTGAAACGTTATCCATAATTTCTTACGATCCACACAGTCAAATGCCTTTGCATAGTGAATAAAACACAGGTAAACATCTTTCTGGTATTCTCTGCTTTCAGCCAAGATTCATCTGAAAACAGTAATGATATCCCTTGTTCCACATCATCTTCTGACTCTGGCTCAAACTTCTGGCAGCTCACTGCCAATGTACTGTTGCAACTGTTTTTGAATAACTTTCAGCAAATTTTACTTGCATATAATATTTATGACATTTTTTGATAATTTCCACATTGTGCTGGATTGCCTTTCTCTTGAATGGGCACAGATATAGATCTCTTCCACTCAGTTGGCCAAGTAGCTGCCTTCCAGATTTCTTGGCATAGAGGAGTGAGTGCTTCCAGCATTGCATCCATTTGTTTAAACATCTCAATTGGTATTGTGTCAATTCCTGAAGGCTTGTTTTTCACTAACACCTTCAGTGCAGCTTAGACTTTTTCCTTCAGTACCTTAGGTTATTGATCATATGCTACCCCCTGAAACGGCTGACCACTGGCCAATTCTTTTTGGTACAGTGACTCTGTGTATTCCTTCCATCTTCTTTTGAGGCTTCTTGTTCATTCAATATTTTGCCCATAGAATCTGTCAACATTGTAACTCAAGGCTTGAATTTCTTCTTCAGTTCTTTCAGCTTGAGAAATGCTGAGCCTGTTCTTCCTTTTTGGTTTTCTAGCTCCAGGCTTTGCACATTTCATTATAATACTTTGCTTTGTCTTCTCTAGCCGCCCTTTGAAATCTTCTGTTCAGCTCTTTTATTTCATCATTTCTTCCTGTCACTTTAGCTACTCAACATTCAAGAGCAAGTTTCAGAGTCTCTTATGACATACATTTTGGTCTTTTCTTTCTTTCTGGTCTTTTTATGACCTTATACTTTCTTCATGTATGATGTCCTAGTCATGCCACAACTGTTCGGTCATTAGTGTTCAATGCATCAAATCTGTTTTTGACATGGCCTCTAAATTCCTGTGGGATATACTCAGGGTCTTATTCTGGCTCTTTTGGACTTTTTCTAATTTTCTTCAGCTTCAACTTGAACTTGCATATGGACAGTGGATGGTCTGTTCCATAGTTGGCCCCTGGTCTTGTTCTGACTGATGCTATTGAGCTTTTCCATTGTCTCTTTCCACAGATATAGTTAATTTGATTCCTGTGTATTCCATCCAGTGAGGTCCACGTGTATAGTCACCATTTATGTTGCTGAAAAAAAAGTATTTGCAATGAATAAGAAGTTAGTCTTGCAAAATTCTATCATGGGATCTCTGGTATTGTTTCTATTACTAAGGTCATATTTTCCAACTACTGTGGCATAGTGGTTAAGTGCTATGGCTGCTAACCAAAAGGTTGGCAATTCAAATCCACTAGCTGCTCCTTGGAAACCCCATAGTTCAGTTCTACTGTATCCTATAGGGTCACTATGAGTTAGAATCAACTCCTCAGCAACGGGTTTGATTTTTTGGTTTTGGATCTTTCTTTGTTTCTAATTTTCTTGCATTCCAAATGCCACTAATTATCAATTCATCTTGATTGCATTTTTGGTCAATTTCAGACTGCAGAAGTTCGTAATAAGCTTCAATTTCTCCATCTTTTTCATTAGTGGTTCGTGTGTAAATTTGAATAACAGTCTTATTAACTGGTCTCCTTTTTAGGTGTATGGATATTTTCCTATCACTGACAGCGCTGTACTTCAGGATAGATCTTGAAATGTTCTTTTTGATGAGAATGTGACACCATTCCTCTTCAATTTATCATTCCTGGCATAGTAGACCATATGCTTCTCTGATTTAAAATGGCCAATATCAGTCCATTTCAGCTTATTAATGCCTAGGATATTGATCTTTACACGTTTCATTTCATTTTTTATGACTTCTAATTTTCCTAGATTCATACATCGTACGTTCCATGTTCTGATTATTAATGGATGTTTGTAGCTGTTTCTTCTCATTTTGAGTCATGCCACATCAGCAAACGAAGGCCCTAAAAGCTTTATTCCATCCAGAACATTAAGGTCAACTCTACTTTGAGGAGGCAGCTCTTCCCCATTCTTATTTTGAGTGTCTTCAACCCTGAGGGACTCATCTTCCTGCTCTATATCAGACAACATTCCACTGCTATTTGTAAGGTTTTCATTGGCCAATTATTTTAGAAGTAAACTGCAAGTCCTTCTTTCTAGTCTATCTTAGTCTGAAAGTGCCACTGAAACTTGTCTACTATGGGCAACCCTGTTGGTATCTGAAATACTAGTGGCATAGCTTCCAGCATCACAGCGTCACCCAAGCCACCACTGTAAGACCAACTAGCAGATGAGTATTTGTTAAAATATTTAGGGCTATAAATTATTTTCAAGGATTTTTAGCACTCCTAAAGTATTCTTTTACATAATCTATTGCTATGCCAATCAAAAACAATTCACCTCTTCAGTAAACCTGGTTTCTAATTGAGTTCACTATGCAGCAATTTGTTAGCTTAATTTCCATTTTGGAGCACAATCCACTTTTGCTTTCCATTTCAGGCTGCAATCTCTTCAACACCTAGATCTAAGTGTCCTGCTCCAGTAAGCCTGCTGTGTGGACTAGTGAAGCAGGGGCTGGCAATTCTCTGTATATGCAAAAGATTCACTGGTATTTGGGTAATTTATCAAAGCTCTTGTCTTTGAAAGGTTACCAAATGACTTACCTCAAAAGTTAAACTCATCAAATGGAACCTCCCTAAAATGCAAATTGTTGACTTCGCTAATAGGAGATGTAATGAAGCATCCTAAGCAATGCATTTATTTATTTATTTAAATTTTTCAACACCATTTAGTAGCTGATTTTAAAAATTAGCGATGAATGCAAGGGTTCAGGCAAGAGGAACGCCTAGGGTTTAGCTTCATACCCATTTCCTTCTGTCAGGCTCTTTTTCATGCTTTTTTAGAGGAGTTCTTCATGGTTGGGTAGCCAAAGTGGACAACCTACTAAAGTGCATCCTTATCATCCATCTTTTTAGACATAATAGTATCCTTTGCGTACGCAATGGAACAAACAAATTTCACACACACAAACATAAGCTTGAAAGCATTGCTCCTAAAACCCTGCCTCTTTCCCATGCGAACCTGACAACACCACTTCTGTCATCTTTTCATTCTACCTGCTCTTTGTTGAGACCGATCCTTTTTTATATTTTTTACAGTAAATATGATTCCTTTCACCCCAGTCATGAGACCAGAAAACAGACAAGAAAACATTCTGGGTCTCAATTCCTCTAAAATTTCTCATCTAGCTAATGAAAATGTAGGAATGCGGCTGGGCAGGATGAGGGGTAGCATTTCTGTCCTATCTCCTACTTGCTATAGTTTTACTCCTGTGCCTGCCTCCGTGGCATTCCCTCAGTCCTCATTGCTGAAAATTCATGTGTTACTGGAAAAATTAATACGTTGCTCAGAGAATCCACTGCTTTTGTTAATATAACTGCTATAGCTCCTGTGCTTTTTGTCCAGAAAATAAATTTCACCTCTTTTTTTTTTTGAGTGGGGGCAGTCACCATTCCTCCATCTGTTCCCCTAAGTTAGATGGATGAATCAAAATGATCTCTCTGAGCTTAATTTTTGCTGCTTATTTCTTAGCAGACTGCTGTCTTCTGCTAGAGGTGTCCCTTTGGTTCCAGTGACCCTTTTTTGGTTTTCACAATGATTGGGCCATTTGAGGGCAGGGTCAATGCATGCTAAACATCCTGCAATCTGCAGAGCAGTCCCACAGAAAAAAGAATTGTCTTTCCCAAGATGGTAATGGCACACCTGTTGGAAATCACTGACAGATAGTAACACTCAATAGGCCAAGGAGCTAGAGACAGAAATATCAGCTTCCTCAGAGCCTCAAAGATAAAGCATTCCTTGACAAAACACCTTTGTTATTCTGTGCCTCTGAAACCTTAAATGTTTTACATCAGAGGCCTCTGAGAATAAGGATCCATTATGTGCTGATGATGACATTTGGAGAATGACATCGAAAGTTGTTTCAACACAGTGCTGCTGTGTGTGGTTTATGTCGGTGAATATTATCTTCTGCAAAGTGCAAGTCTGAGTTGAGAGAGCAAACATCATTCACCACTTCTTCAGCAAACATTTCCTGGGCTTTTTTTTTTTTTTTCCTCCTATTCTATACTACGCTAAGGTGCCCTGGAGTTGGAGATAAATTATGTAGGGCCCTTTCCTCTAAGGAGTTACGTTCTATTGAGTAATTGCCATAAAAAAGTGTGCTTGCTACCAATGGTTGACCTTATCAGTGAATCTGAGTCTTTGGAAGTCCTTTGAATTTATATAGTAACTGTGCGGAGGATATCTTGGGGTCCTGTAGGGAATTTGGGTGGCATTTAGGAGTGGAGGAATAGGGTTTCCAGGGCGTGGGTGTGTGAGGTGAGCTATCAGACATGGGTTTACAGGTTTGAAAAATTAAATGTCCCTATTGACTGGACAATAAATGCAATAATTTCAGACATAGGCAAATTAAGGGCCAAAAGAGCCTAGGAGGAGGGGTTGTTTCTGCTAAGATTGATACATTAACATCCAATGTTTTGCAAATAGTATATTTAACAGGATAGGCTCTGTGAAATAATGCAGAGAAGACTACAGGATCTGGAGAAAAGGAGAGGCAAAGGGTGTGAATACTGTGGATGGGTAAAAAAGTTGGGACTCAGAGAACATATGGCACAATGGAAGGCAGAATCAGACTGGGTCTTTTAAAAAATTTTTGAGGCCTCTGATTATTTTTTCATCTCCTCAATTTGGTTATCTAAATCTGGAGCCCTAAAGTAGTTAGCAAGTTCCTTTCATTTACTTCTGAAACCAGCATTCACCCATGAAATCACCCATACCACCAACCACGTAATAAAATTCAGGATCATGGGAAGAAAGTGGAGGATCAGGAATCACTGCTAATCAGCACCTGTCTTTCTCTTACATAGTCAGTCTCTCTTAATTAGAGCTTAGCCTTTGTTGTTTAAATGTATTCAAGTCTCACCTATTTAAAAATCCATCAAAAAACCCTGTCTTAACTCCACATCCTTCATCTACTGACTTATATCTTAGATCCTTTTCACAGCCAAGCTTCTTAAAAGTTGTATTTAATTTATTTTGTTACCGTATACCCACTTCACAATTTCCTGCGTTTGGATTTATGCCCATCACTCATCCAGAATAATTTTCACCAAAGTTACCAATGAGCTACCAACTAAACCCCGTGGGTATTTTTTAGTCTTAATCTTATTTGGGAGCCCTAGTGGTGCAGTGGTTAAGAGCTACAGCTGCTAACCAAAAGGTGGGCAGGTCGAATCCACCAGCCGCCCCTTGGAAACCCTATGGTGCTGTTCTACTCTGTCTTATAAGGTCACTATGAGTTGACATCTACTCTCATGGCAACGGGTTTTTTTTTTTTTTTTTTTTTAATTTTACTTGACTTCTCAGTAGCACCACAGTGCAACTGACTACTCTTCCTTCTTAAAATATTTACCATATTTTTACTCAAATAACGCACATTTTCTACATTTTTTGTCAACTGCGCACTCCCATTCCTGTGAAGTATTTTCATAAGTACTGCTCTGCCAATTTTTTTCACATGTTGCTGTAAAAAAATTAGCACAGTGCACTTATGAAAATACCTCATGGGGGGAGGGCATGGTTGGCAAACTTAGAAGGTATGCGTTATTTATGTAAAATACGGTGCTTCGCTTATGTTCTGATTTGCTCTGTCTAGTCTTTATTTAATACTCTTTAACAGGCACTTCTTATACTTGACCATCAAATATCAGAATTCCTCAAGGTTCAACCTCAGACAATTTTGTTTTATTTTTTGCTAAATATTCTCTCCGTCGGCCATCTCATTAAAGCATATCTATTAACCACTTACTTGCCAATGACTCTCAATATTGTATTTATATGCTTGACCTCATATATCAGGTTCAAACACATATGGGCGCAGCTAGCTACTTAGATGATATTTTAAAACCTAGATAGTCATTTTGATATCTCAAAGACATGTCAAATTCAATTTGTTCAAAATGACCACATGATCTGACTGACCTACTCTACAGAAAGCCCAGTTCGTACTTGTGTTCACCATGCCAGTGAGTAGAACACCCTCCAAGCACTTTATAAACTACAGTAAGGAATCATCCTCAACATCGGCCTCTTCTTTAGTTAACTGTTCACGCCATCCAATCTATCATCCATTCATGTTTAGACTTTAATTTCTACATACTTACTAAATATATTACCTATCTTCTAAATCAATTGATACGGCCTAAGTGTAAGTAACCTACATCTCTTGTCTGGGCTTCCATAACAACCTACTTAATGATCTCTCCATATTTATTCTCATACCCCACCCTCACAATACACACCAATGAATAGAATTTATTTTCCCCCCACGCACCTTAGTAGAACCTACAATGCCTTGCATGACTTGGTCCCTGCTGACCTCTTTCTTCTCATCTTTCACTGTTTTCCCCCTTGGTCTCTACCTTTAACCCCCACGTTTCAGTACCTCCAACATGCCTTGCATGTGCTTTTTTTGTCTTCCTAAAGAGCTTTCTACCCTCCTCCTTTGCCAATCCATGCCTATGTATCTTTCAGACCTCAGATTAAATACTACTTCCACAGGGAAGCCTTCCATGAGTACATGAGTTGTATATTCCTGTTACATGTTACAACACCATTTACTGTCTCTTCATACATTTTATTCTGGTGATAACTCAGGTGACTGTTTGATTAAATGTTGCAAGTCCAAGAGCCCATAAGCTCCTTGATCTTAAAAGCAACCTTGAGTTTTGCTTAATACAATAACTCCAGGGGCTGGCACAGTTCTTGATACATGATAGGTATTCAATACATATTTGGGTGAAATAACTATGCCCAAGTTGTACTTATAATCAATTAGATCAGTAAAAAAATTAAACTCAGAAAGTCTTGAGTTCCATTTCTTGTTCAAATGATCAACTATTCTGTATATCAACTCTTTGCTGATATCATTAAATCTTTATATTCCCCTTCCTTATTTCTTTACAAATTATCTTTGGCTCTTTTTATGGTACAAAGGTAGAATTGAGTAGTTGAGACAGAGATCATATGACCCACAGGCCTAAAATATTTACTATGTGGTCCTGCACTGAAAAAGTTTGATGACCCCAGCAAAACCCTAAGTTACTTATTCCTGTCACAGTCAATTCTTTGCAGAAACATTTGGTTTGAGGGTTGTGAGCAAAATGTGTACTAGAGTTCAATGTTAAGTATAAGAGTGCATTTCAAAGCTAAGTTATTTTTGGATCATCCATCATTTGGGATTATCCATATCATGCACTTCCCCCTGAAGTAGCACAGATAATCAAGACATGATGGAATATGTCATGACACAAAAACTCATCCAACTCCACAGGCCACTTGGGTAATATTATGTTTACAATCTCATTTAGTTCTAGTTCTAGCTCTGCCACTAACTAACATGAGCTGTAGTAGAGCACATGTTATATAGTGTTTCAAGCACACAGTCTGAATTCAGATCAATCTTGCTTTGAATTTTGGCCTTGTCATTTACTAGCTACGTGACTGTGTTATACCATACCCTGAAGCATATTTCCTCATCTATAAAAGCAGAATGTTAACAGTAATAGCATCATACTTTTAGAGGATTAAATGGAAAAATGCATGGGAACCATTTAGAACATTGCCTACAACATGTCAAAAGCTTGTGATGAGTTGTTCTACTTTGAGCAAGCCATTTAATCAGTCTCCACAGCTGATAAATGAAGGAGTTGGGCTGAACAGAGCCTCAGCTTGCTTGCTGTTGAAACCAGATGCTGAAACTGCTGTTGAAACTGGTTACACCATGGGTGTCTAAAATGAGAATATGGTCCTAGCCCTCTTTCTCACAATAACAAACTGCCAATTGTTATAGACCACATTGAAAATAACATTAAATCAGGAACTCAATAAAACACACTCGTTAGTTTTCACAGGAAAAGCAGAGCTGCATTTTCATACAACATTAGACTTTTGAACACCTCCAGGTATAGCATCTCAACGCATGATAAAGGGCCAGTCTCTGATCAGTTGCCATATTTTAAGACAAAGCATCAGGAGAGCACCATTGGTCAGTTTCCTTTCACATGGATGTTGTTCAGCATTGAAGCGACAATCCTCTGGGAATACAAATTGGAAGGATTTGTAAAGAAACTTTCCTTTCTTGGTTTTGGAGAAGGCTCTTAGAGACTGGGCATATATTGCCATATTATGCATTTGTAGCACTTGACAATTTCATTGAATGTTGCTCAAATACGCCAAAGATTTAAGCAAAGAGGATGGATCACTGTCATTAGAGGACTTCCCCAGAACACAAAGGTACATTTTCCAAGGGATTTCCAAGGGACATTGTTCCTGAAATTTCTTACATTTTCTGCAGTTTTAGGGAGGAGGGCAGGTGAGAACAATAGAATTCTTATAAGGAATTCTTGCTGACATTGACGTATAATTTGGTCAGTGAAGAAATACAACAATCGTGTTGCATAGCTTGAATTGTCCAACCTTGCAGCACACACACAATGATCTAGAGCAGGTAATAAATTTCCATGAGAATCTAACCGTGGCTTAATCACTTATCAGGTGTGAGCCCTTTCTTTCTTTTCATTAGGATTTCAGATAGGATCAATCCCTCAACCACATTCATCTGGCAAACCAGAGACAATTGACTGAAAACAGTTTCCAGTTCCTGCACATGATCAACAAAACTACATTGACTTAAGGCTTCTTATGTGATTGCTATGATTTGTAAAGTTCTGAAAGACCCTGATAGTGTAGACTAAGCATTTATGTAGTAAAATAGAGTTACCATTGGTTCCCTTTTCCTTTTTGTGTTCATTTTTATGACCAAGATATAATTAGCTGAGATGCTGGCTTCGAAACAATACAGATAAGAACATTATACAGCTCCTACTGCTGTTCTTCATCCTAAAATCATCTTTAGAGAATAAGTCTAACAGCATCAATACATGTTTGCAGAACAGAACCTTGCCTCAAGAGTAATATTTCAGGAGAGAACCCTTTTCATAGTTTGGAATAAAAATTAATGAAAGTATGGGGATTATCAAATATGAGTTATTTCTTCTTTCTAATAGGCAAAAATGATTTCAGCAGGGAAAGCAATATTTTTTCTTCCTTATTTTTAAAGGCCTGACTTTAAACAGATTGTATTTTTTTTTTAAATCAGTTTGATTGGGGTACAGTTTAAACACATTAAAATACATCCTTTTATGTGTACAGTTTAGAGTTTTGATAACCATATGCATCCATATAACAGCTATCACAATTGAGATATAGAATGTTCTCTTCACTCCAAAATGTTCTTTCATGAACCTTTGCAAACAATTGTCTCCTCCATTCCTGGCCCCAGAAACATTGATTTTCTGGTTTCTGTCACTATAGATTAGATTTACTTTTTCTAGAATTCCATATTAAAAAAAAAAAAAAACATATGCTATGCATTCTTTTGTGTCTGGCTTCTTTCGCACAGTATAATGATTCTGAGATTCATTCATACTGCTATATGTATCAATAGTTTGTTCCTTTTATTGATGAATAGTGTTCTATTGTAAGAATGTCCCACATTGTGTTTATCCATTTACCTGCTGGTGGATACCTGAATTGTTTCCAGCTTAAGGCTCTTATAAATGAAGCTTCTCTAAAGATTTGTATGCAAGTCATTTGTGTGGACATGTGTTTTCATTTCTCTTGCATAAATATCTAGGTTTGCCATCTCTGGCTTCTACAATGAATAGATCTTTAACTTTGAAAGAAACTGCTGAACTGTTTTCCAAAGTGGTTGTCCCATTTTACATTCCCATGAACATTGCTCTGCTTTCTCTTCAATACTTGATGTTATCAGCATTTTTATTTTTAATTTTAGTCATTCTAGTGAGCATATAGCAGTATCTCAGTGTGATTTTAATGTGCATATTCCCAATGACTAATGATGCCGAGCATTGTTTCATGTGTTTGTTGACCATCTTCTTTAGCGAAGTGTCTGTTCAAATTTTTTGCAATTTTTTTTTCCTTTGGGTTGTTGGCCATAATATTATTGAGTTCTAAATGTTCTTCATATATGCTAGATATAAGTCCTTTCAAGTCTTCTTAAGTACTATTAGGGAAACTTTAGAGCAGCATTTACTCTTAGTTTGGCTAGCCCTACCTAAGGCATGACTCTCTGATACCTTTACAGAATACACTGGGTGGGCAATGAAGATTTTTCTTTCTGGTTGGTCAGAACAGAAATATCTCCTAGTCCTTTGTGTACTCCAGAAATGGTTAGGCCTGTAATTCCCCAGTTGTTCTTTGTCTGGCTTCCTGCAGTTTCAATTTGCTCAGGCTGGCTTAATGTTGTGAAATAGATGCAAGGGGACCCGTTAGGAGATTTCTGTTACTCATTCTCTGCACAGTTCCCTCTTCTCTACTTCTTTACTCCACAAATTCCAGTCATCTCAGCCTACTCAAATATCGTTTCTATCTCCTCAACTCAGAAAGCCTAACGCATTCCCCTCCGTCCAGAAAGTGAATCCAAGTTAAGCATAGACATCACCTTATTTCTTTCTCTCCTCTCATGGATCATAGCCCTGTTTTATGTTTCTCAGGGTCTGAAAACAGTTGTTTTATACTTTTGTCCAATATTCTAGTTGTTTGTTGCAAGAGGTTAAGTCCTTTTCCAATTAATTCATCATGGCCAGAAAAAAGAATTCCCAATATTCTTAAAAAATCAAGTCAGCCACATCGATGGAACAAAGGACATGTGCATCCAATTGCACATTTTATTTGGAAATTTCCCAAAATTATTTTACTTAAGAATGATACAAATAAGAAGATGAAGAGGTGAATGTGTTGGCATATGCATGTGTGTTTTTGTATATTCTGTACCACGTGCTCAGCCTAACAAAGATAAAAAAGTCAAAAATATGAGACTAAGCATATTTGGGGCACAATCAAAAGTTCAGACCTGTGATTTCCTATGATGAGGAAGGAAAGGACAATATATACCTTGCTTCCTCACATAAGTACGGCTCATGAAAACGTTCTTTGTCAGTCCTAGAAACCCAGATGAGACACACCCTACTCTGGTCTGCCTCTCTGTCATACCCATTTCTTTCAAGTTGATTTCAACTAATAGCGACCCTATAGGACAGAATAGAACTGCACCATAGGTTTTCCAAGGAGCAGCTGGTAGATTCGAACCACCCACCTTTTGGTTAGCAGCCAAATGCTTAACCATGGCACCACCAGGGCCCCATTTCTGACATAAAAAACAAATAAACAAACAAAAACAAATGTTGCTGTCGAGTTGATTCCGACTTATAGCAACCCTACAGGACAGAGTTGAACTGCCCTATAGGGTTTCCAAGGAGTGGCTTGTGGATTTGAACTGCCACTGCCGACCTTCTGGTTAGCAGCCAAATGCTTAACCACTGCACCACCAGAGTAAACAAGTATAATGGTGTATGTCAAAAAGAAAAGAGACAGTTGTTTGAATTAGATACATAATGCAGGCCTCTTCTGTCTTTGTCAAAGAGTGGGCAATGAGAGACAGATTTGCTAGGGTGACCTGACCACCTGTTGCCTACCTTTAACCTAAATACAGAATGGGATTTTTGGTCTAGTACAGCTTCCTTGTTTTATTGTTTTTATTTTTTTATGCCTGGCCTCATCCCATTGTTGGATCTTCCAGAATAACCTCTTTCGAGGTCACTCTTGATCCCCTAGTAAACGTTGCATTTGTAAGAGGTTATGATTAGCTTGTTTCCATGGAGACTTTACTCCCTGGTAAGTAGTACTTAATCTCACAATATTTTTGCATATTAATAGGGCAAAAAGGCTTTCTCTCAAAAACAAAGAAAGGTACTCGATTGTGAAATTATGGCACTCTCTCTATATACATATATTTGTTTTTGCTCTTGTTAGTTGTGGTAGAGTTGATTCTGACTCCTGGCAATCCCATGTGTGCAGAGCAGAACTAACCCATAATTTTCAAGGCTGTGACCTTTCAGAAGCAGATCGCCAGACCTGTATTCTGAGGTGCTTTGGGTGGGTATGAACCACCAACCTTTTGGCTAGTAGTTGAGTGCTTAACCATTTGTGCCACCCAGGGACTTTATAATGTATGTATATGTGTGTGTGTGTGTGTGTGTGTGTGTGTGTGTATGTACGTATGCATGCATGTGTGTGTATATACACGTATGTCTATGTGTGCATATGTATGTATACACACACACTCACACACATAGTATTTAATTATGTGTGTATGTATATATTATGTATGCTTAAATGTTGATTTGTGTTGGGTTCTTTCCAAGTGCCTCTACAATGGGTGAGAGCCAATTGATAATGCTTATATTGAAGTCTATCCCATCTGTTCCACCACTCTTAGAATGAACTGAACAAATGCAGTACATGTGAAGCTAAAGTCACAAAAATATATGTGAACTATACAAGAATAATCATTTATGAAATGAAATAGCAGAAGAAAAGATGTATAATTCAAAATATCAAAGTCAAAATAATACTTAGATTATATCTATCTGTCTACCTGTTGTCTATCTATCTGTACATATGTATATGCAAAATACATATGAAGAAACTATAAAATTTTTCTGAGGGAAATAAGAGAAGATGTTAATAAGACAACTTTGTAGTGAGCATTATTGTTACCAGGTCCCTCAGGAATTTAATGAAAACAGATTATCGTTTTTAACTTGATAAAATGATTCAGAGTTACTTTGTAAAGACAGACAATAAACCAAGGACTTGCCCAAATATAGATTGACTTGTATTATAAAACTAAAATAGTATATGTATGTGTGGGTATATATATGTATACACATACATACACACGCACACATATATATACGTATATATAAATGTAATGTAATGTAATAGGTTTGTGAATATATTATTGGCTGCTAACCTAAAGTTTGGCAGTTTGAACTCACCGAGAGGCTCGGCAGAAGAAAAGTCCTGACAATCACTTCTGTGTAAAGATCTTTGTTACTCTCAGGTGCTGCTGAGTCAATTTCAACTCATAGTGGTGCCATGTGACAGAGTAGAACTGCTTCACAGGATTTTCTTGGCTGTAATCTTTATGGAATCTCTGACAAAGCCTCTGGGTGAATTCAAACCGCCAGCCTCTTGGTTAGCAGCCAAGTTCTTAACTGTTCCTCGACCAAGGTCTTTTCTCTGTAAAGATTAAAGGCAAGAAAACCCTTTGGAGAAGTTCTACTGTTTCACACAGAAGGTCGCCATGATTTGGACCCAACTCAAACCCAGCTAACAACAACACGATTAAATCAGTGACATATTAGCTGCCATCCAATAAGAACCAATGCATGGTGACCCCACGCACAATGGAACAAGATGCTGCCTGGTCCTGTGCCGTACCCATGATTTGTTGAAGATGGGACCCTTGTGATCCACTGGGTATTCACTGGCTACTTTTCAAAGCAGATTACTAGTCTTTTCTTCCTAGTCTGCCTTAGTCTGGAGGCTTAACTGAAACCTGTTTGGCATCATAGCAACACGCAAGCCTCCTGACAGACCGGTGGTAGCTGTGTGTGAGGTTCATTGGTTACGAATCAAAACCAAGTCTCCCGCGTGGAAGGTGAGAACGCTACCACTGAACCACTGCTGCCTTTATGCACGTATACTAAATTTATAAACGCTATTCAGCAAATTATAAGAGGTGGAAAGAGTCTGGAAAATTTAAAAACGGACATTGGAAAAGTTAGCTAATGATTTGAGGGAAAAATATAGAGTGACTTGGCACTTGCAAGAAGAATATATAGTTGTATATGTATATAATCTTACAGTGAGAAGATGGTTTCTAATCACGATATTGAAGACCCTTAAATAAACGTTGTTCTTAGACGCCATTGAGTTGGTTCCCACTCATAGCGACCCTATGTACAACAGAAGAAAACATTGCCTGCACCATGCTCACAGTCATTGCTATGTTTGAGCACACTGTTGGAGCCACTGTGTCAATACATCCCGCTCAGGGGTTTCGCTGACCCTCTACTTTACCAAGCATGATGTCCTTCCCCAGGGACTGGTCACTCCTGATAACATGTCCAAGTATGTGAGACGAAGTCTTGCTATCCTTGCTTCTAAGGAGCATTTGGACTGTACTTCCCCCAAGAGAGATTTGTTCACTCTTCTGGCAGTCCACGGAATAGGCAATATTCTTCGCCAATACCATAATTCAAGAGCATCAATTCTTCTTCAGTCTTCCTTATTCATTGTACAGCTTTCACATGCATATGAAAATACCATGTCTTGGGTCAGGCACACCTTAGTCCTCCAAGTGACATCTTTGGTTTTTAACGCTTGAAAGAGGTATTTTTGCAGCAGATTTTCCCCGTGCAATACATCCCTTGATTTCTTGACTGCTGCTTCTGTGGGCATTGATTGTGGATCCAAGTAAAATGAAATCTTTGACAACTTCAGTATTTTCTCCTTTAATCATCATGCTGCTTATTGGTCCAGTTATAAGGATTTTTTTTTTTTTTTTTTTTATATTGAGGCGTAATCCATACTGAAGGCTGTGTGGTCTTTGATCTTCATCATTAAGTGCTTCAAGTCCTCTTTGGTTTCAGCAGCAAGGTAGTGCCATCTGCATATCCAGGTTGTTAATGAGTCTTCCTCTAATCCTGATGTTGTGTTCTTCTTCATATAGTCCAGCTTCTTGGATTATTTAACCAACATATAGGTTGAATATGTATGGTGAAAGGATACAACCCGGACAAACACCTTTCCTGATTTTAAACTATGCAGTATTCCCTTGTTTTGTCCAAATGAGTGCCTTTTGATCTCTGTACAGGTTCCTCAGGAGCAAAATCAAGTGTTCTGGAATTCCCATTCTTCAAAACGTTACCTATAATTTGTTATGATTCACACAGTCAAATGCCTTTGCATAGTCAATAAAACACAGGTAAACATCTTACTGGTATTCTCTGCTCTTAGCCAAGATCCATCTGACATCAGCAATGATATTCCTCATCCCATAGCCTCTTCTGAATTCATATCGAATTTCTGGCAGTTCCCTATTGATGTAATGCTGCAACATTTTACTAGCCTGTAATATTAACGATATTGTTTGATAATTTCTGCATTCTCTCGGATCACTTTTCTTTGAAATAGGCACAGGTATAGATTGCTTCCTGTCAGTTGGCCAGGTAGCTGTCTTCCAGATTTCTTGGCATAGAGGAGTGAGTGCTTCTAGAGTTGCATCTGCTTGTTGAAACATTTCAGTTGGTATTGCCTCAATTCCTGAAGTCTTTTTTTTCACCAATGCCTTCAGTGCAGCTTGAACTTCTTCCTTCAATACCATCGGCTCTTGATCATGTACTGCCTCTTGAAATGGTTGAACATTGACCAGTTCTTTGTGGTACGGTGACTCTGTGTATTCCCTCCATCTTCCTTTGATGTTTCCTGTGTCGTTCAGTATTTTTCTCATAGATATTTTGCTCATATATATATGACTGTATAAGGATTAAATAGAGTTGTGGGACAAAAAGTTAAATTATCCTATGATCCTTAACTATAAAGAGGCATTAAAACCATAAACAGGCAATTTGTTGATACAGCCTCACTCAGCATGAGCAGAATGCATGTTTAAATGTAAAATATTATCTTTAAATTAATATTTGAAAATATAAAAAAGATTACTGACAGGCATTTTTGGTGTAGAAAACTGTACACACAAAAAGAATTGTTGGCGTATAGATGGAAACAATCTACTTGGAAGACAGCCTGGCTATCTTCCACAGACTATATATCAACAATTTTAATGCTTATCCCCTTCTACTTATCAGTTCATTGGATTTTAGATGGAGAAAATAAAGCTGTGAGTGTGGAAATAATTACATAACTGCATATTAATCTTAGCAATGTTTTCAAAGCAAAAATGTATGCCATCTATGCCTACATGCACTACACCACACTACACTACTGAAATACATACACTGCCGTATTCCTGTAAAATCTAATTCCACACAGCCCTTAAAATTATGATGTAGATCAGGGAGTGGCCAACTTTTTTTTATAAATGACCAGATAGTAAATATTTTCCACTCTGGTAACATGCAATTCCTGTTGCAACTACTCAACTCTGCCTCATGAAAGGATCCACAGGTAATATGTAAAAAAATGATGTGGCTGTGTTCCGCTAAAACTTTATTTACAAAAGCAGGGGCAGTCCAGATTGGGCTTGTAGGCCATAATTTGTTGATCACTTTGGAGATCTATACTTATTTTCATGAAAATATTTCCAGGACATGTGAAAGGAAAATGAAATAAAAATAGATTATAAAAGAATATTTGAATATAATCACATTTAAAAAAAACATTACTAATTCATTTAAAAATATATTTATGGCGTGCTTAATATGACTCAAGGAGACCTGGTGGCACAGTGGTTAAGTGCTCGGCTGCTAACCAAAAGGTCAGTGGTTGGAACCCACCAGCTGCTCCGTGGGAGAAACATGTGGCAGTCTGCTTCCATAAAGATTTACAGCCTTGGAAACCCTATGGGGCAGTTCTACTCTGTCCTATAGGGTCAGTATGAGTTGGAATAATTCAACAGCAAATGGTTTTAATATGCCTCAGACAATGTTGTAGTAGTGGGAATAGAATATGATCAAGATGGACAAACAGACTCTGCCCTCACGGGAGTTACAGTCTCAGGTCCTTTTATTTCTATTGGACACTTACATTGCATTACTATGTGGCAGGCACTGATCCATGTATTTAATAAACAATAACTCAGTTAATCCTCATAATAGTCCTAGAACAAAGGTGCTATCTTTGCCCCCGTTTAACAGGTGAGGTAATTGGAGCAGAAAAAGGTCACACTTCTAATGGAATCAGGATTTGAACCCAGGCAGTCTGGCTCCAGGGTATGTGCTGTAACCTCTGTACTATAATCTAGCAAACAAAATTACTCCTTATGGTGGTTAAGTGCTGAGACCAAAAAAAGCAAGGTAAGTAGGGGAGGGGAGAAGAGGAGAGCAGAGGAGAAGTCTGGCTAAGTAGATCAGTCTTGGAAGGCCTCTCCAAGGAAGGTACATTTGAGATGGACCCAAAATGAAGAGAATGATTTAGTTGGGTAAAGTGAGGAGAATGTTCCATCTGAAAGGAAGAGCAAATGAAAGACCTGAAGGCAGGGAGGATTTTTATTTTTCTAGAACAAAAGGAGAGCTGATATTACTGAGACTTAGTAAGTATGTTGCGAGAGGGGTAGGGAATGAGACTGGAGAGACTGGAAATTGAAGGCAGAGAATAAATCATGTTAGTGTCTG
Organism: Dugong dugon; assembly: GCA_030035585.1. NCBI lineage: Eukaryota > Metazoa > Chordata > Mammalia > Sirenia > Dugongidae > Dugong > Dugong dugon. Next base: position 112,826,390 of record CM057467.1, read on the forward strand.
TAGGGCATGGTAAAACCAAAAACCAAACCCACAGCCATTGATTCGATTCCAACTCATAGCAACCGTATAGAACAGAGTAGAGTTGGCCCATAGGGTTGCCAAGGCTGTAAATCTGTATGGAAGCAGACTGCTACATCTTTCTCCTGCAGAGCAGCTGGAGAGTTTGAACTGCATTTAACCACTGCATCACCAGGGCTCCTTTAGGGCATAGTAAGGCATTTTAATTTTATTCTAAGTGCAATGAAAACCTATTGAAGCATTTTAGGCAGAGGGTAATATGGCCTGGTCTGCATTTTTAAAAGATCATTTTGGTTGCTTTGTGAAAAATGGAATGCAATAGCCAAGAGTGGACACAGGGAGACTTGTTAAGTGAGTATTACAATTATACAAGTAAGTAACGAATAAGATTAGGACTAGAGTTGTAGCAAGGAGCCCTGGTGGCACAAGCTGTTTGCTATTGGCTGTTAACTAAAAGGTTGGAGGTTCTAACCCACCCAGCATCTCTGTAGAAGAAAAGGTCTGGCAATCTGCCTCCATAAAGATTACAACCAAGAAAACCCTATGGAGCAGTTCTATTGTGTAATACATGGGGTCTCCATGGGTTCTGGGCCTGCTTGACAACAGCTGAGAACAGAAAGGTAGTAGTGTTGATAAAATCATCGCTTTGACTTCTGTTGTGAAGATTGAGCTTTCTGATGGTTTGCAAGTGGGTGGTGGAGAAAAGGGAAGAGTCAAACATGAGTCTTTAGCCTTCTGCTTCAGCTATTGGGTTTATGGTGGTGTCCTTTACTGAGATAAGAATGAATAGGAGATAATCTCAAAATAAATACAAGAAACTTTGGAGGCATAGATCCCAAATGTTAATTGAGTGCCTACAGAATATTAATATTTATATTTCTAGTTTTTCTTTATTTCATTTGCATTACCTGTGTGTAGTAAATTGATTAAATTATTGTAAGATTAAAGTATATAAAACATAAAAAATAATTTTAATGTAAAACATGTTATTCTTTTTGTTCAACTAAGTCTGATTGCACAGTCTTCACAATATTTTTAAGTTCCTGATGTTTAAAAGGTCTATAGCTAAATACGAAAGACTTCCAAGATTTCTATTCCTCTTGGCAACATTAAAACAAAACTTTCATGGAAAGAGTTATCATATAACACAGAGTTATGGACTTAGAGGTACGAAGTTTCCTTAAAGTTAAGGCTAAGAATAGCCCAAAACATTGCTGGGTAGTATATGATGTGGTTAACATGCCTGACTGCTAACAGAAAGGTTGGAAATTCGAGTCTACGCAGAGGTGCCTCAGAAGAAAGCCTGGTGATCTACTTCCAAAAAGTTAGCTATTGAAAATCATAAGCAGCACAGTTTAACTCTGATACACATAGGGCCACCAAGAATCAACTCTATGGCAACTGAAGTTTACAGCCCAAAACACTGAAACCCTCCCTGATACAGAGTTCAAATATGCTGGTTCCCAGAAGAGAAAGGCAATTTGTAAAAATATCACAGATATTTACTGTAAAAATATCACAGATATTTATATAGAGGCAATGATATAGGTGTGGGCATTATGAAAGTGCTGTATTGTAGAGTGGCTACCTATGGATGGAGGTTGGCTGAGGTGGGTGGTGTATGAAATGGTTATCACATAGGTATCATTCCAAGCATGGAATATATCCTTTTGAATATAAATTTGACATTACTTAGTACATAAGATGTTACTTCAAGGTCACATCAAGAGAAGTTCAGAAGGGAAATAGCATGGTGTAGTAGAAGACCCTGGCAAAGTAGGCAAGTGTGTGGGTTCTAGATGTATATCAGCTACAAACTAACACTGTTATAGTCAATGGGTAACTAAACCATTCCTAAACGTGTTTCTTCTTCTCAAAAATGAACTAGTGAGTCATAATTGTTGTTTTCTACTTCTTTAGGTTTAAGAAAAATGCTATATAAATTGAAGGTGTTATCATTATGATTATCACCCTTATTACTCAGTGATTTCCAAAGGCTAAAGCTCTTAAGGCTAGGGGCTCTCAAAGTTTACTCCAGAGGTGTCAATCAAATGGAATTTGAATGCAATGTGTTAATGGGAAGTAAGTCAAGGTGATAAAGTGATTAAGAGTGGCCAACATGCATTTGGGAAGCAAAATGGTGATGGTTGAACAGTACGATGAACATAACTAACGTCACTGAATTGTACACGTGAAGATTGTTGAAAAGGAAAATATTTTGTTGCATATACGTTTATCACAAAAAAAATGTCAAAAAATAAAAGCTATAATGTTCTGTTTCCAATCCCTCCTCCCAGCTGCCACCTTAGAGCTGTAAAGGTCTTAGGTGCTTATGCTACACTTGACAGATTAAAATATCCGTTATAAATTATAAATGCTTACGTCAGTCTATCATGATAATACCACAGGTGTCAATATGATGTAATGGAAATAGTGTATCTCTAAGAGCTGGGCGTGTGGAAGAGAGGATTACATCACTGCTATTTATTAGTGGAGTGGCTCAGTTGCCTTATATCTTAGTCTTCTAGTGCTGCTGTAACAGAAATACCACAAGTGGATGGTTTTAACGAAGAGAAGTTTATTTCCCTATAGTAAAGAAGGCTAAAACTCCAAATTCAGGGCGTCAGCTCCAGGGGAAGGCTTTTTGTCTCTGTCGGCCTTCTTCTCTTCTGTGTTCCCCCAGACTAGGAGCTTCTCCGCGCAGGGACCCCGGTCCAAAGGACGCGCTCTGCTCTCGGCACTGCTTTCTTGATGGTATGAAGCCCCCCTGTCTCACTGCTCCCTTCTGTCTTTTATATCTCAAAAGATTGCCTCAGGACACAATCCAGTCTTGTAGATCAGGTCCTGCCTTACTAACACAACTGCCACCCATCCTGCCTCATTAACATCACAGAGGCAGGTTTACAACATACAGGAAAATCACACAGTACCAGGAATCATGGCCTAGCCAAATTGATACACACATTTTTGGGGAGACATAATTCAAACCATGGCACCTTATCTTTAAAATAAGGCTTAGATAGTATCCAGTCTCTGGGCTTACTTCCAGTTTTAATATGCTGACTCTGACAATATTCAGAACCATCAAACAAAAGTAACTTGGATATTCTTTGGCAAGAGTTGAGGTAGTTACATAAATATTTTCTGCCACTTGGTAGCTATGTACTAATACAACATGCCTTCTTTTAATTGTTATTATCATCTGAGAAATGTCAGTGTTTTGAATGCAATTTATGGCACTGCAGACTTCTTTATGGACCAACACACACAGGAATGAAAAGAAAATTCAGAAATGTATAATGGTAAATGGATGCCCTCATTTTACACACCACATTCCATTTTTCTCATCTAATTTCTAGGATGACAAGGCAGGAATAGAAAAGGTCTTGAGAAGGGTAAGAGATGTGATTACTGGAGAGCAATTTCCTATCAGAGGATGTAGGTGATTTAATATGAAGAGAAGATACAAAGGGAGATAATAGAGCTACATTAATGATGGATGGCATGCAGAAGAGTAACTGTTTCTGTTCGACCTATTCTAAACACATAAAATGGGTACAAAGGGTCATCACCAAAGCCTGTTCCTAAACATCATTATAACAAATGGCATTTAGAGACTGTTCTTTGAAATTGACCCCTATATAGAGTTCTTATAAAGTGGAATAGAGTAACAGAACACTTGATGAAATCAAAGAGCTGGCAAACTGATTAGAGGCTTATTTTTATTGTTGTTGTTGGTTTTGCTTTGTTTTTAAATATAAGGAAGTCTAATAATGAACATCCCTTGGAAGAAAGACCTGGGAATCTGCTTCTGAAAAATCTATCACTTAAAACCCTATGGGGCACAGCTGTACTGTGATACGCACCAGGTTACCTACCGTAAGGTGGAAATCAACTCAACGGGAACTGGTTTTAATGAACACGCAGATTCCAAGTAAAATTTCATAGTGTGAAGGGGTGTTGAGAGTGGAAAGGCAGAAAGGAAAAACAGGGAGACACTTACAGATGCAGAGTGAGTATATACTAAGAAAAACATACATTTATGAAATACAAAAAAAACATACAAAATAATATCAACCCATTAACCATCAACTCATTATGACGGGTGTACTAAGCATGCCAGGGCTTCATATAAGGACAACCCCCCCGCCCCCACAGCAAGGCATTCTATTTTCTCTAATTTAGTTTTGGATCGCTTCTAGGCCTCTACCTGGAATTTTAGGAAGCTTTCCAAAGAATAGACTGTCACCTTTGAGATAAAGATGTGTTTTCAGATTTGTCGTAATATTTCCTATTCCTAGAAACACAAAGGGTAACAGGCAAAGAATTAGGCTTTTCAGCATAGTAAAACACCTAAAAACTTATAATCTTGTACTCTCTCTTGTCATACACCCACTTATTGATTTCATCCCTTATACCTTTCCTCCCTATCAACTGGACCCTAGTCATCTAACGTGCAGATCTTGTCTAGAGAAATGGGTTCTCCTTATACCAGAATAGCTATAGTTGTTAGTTCACAACTTGCCAGCATCTAAATGCAGATTAAATAAAGTCAAGGCTTAGTAAAGTAGAGATTGTAGTAGAAAGGAAAGCGAAATGACAGGCTTTCTATGTTGTAATTGACAAAGCCATCACTTAAGGTTTACAGTGGAATAGAAAAATGTCATTTACAATTTGAAACAAAGGAACCATTAGCTTCCGCCCCTTTTATTGCATTATTGATTTACAATCCTTTCCTTTCATTTAATTTCCAGCCAAAAGCCTGCATGCCTAACCTTTTTCTTTTTTTCTTCCTTAAAATGAACATTACCAATTTTGCTTCCAAATGGCAGCCTCTCAACCCTCTTTTCTCCCTGCAGGTTCTCAATTCATTTCATTAATAACAACTTTCATTTCCCCTAATTATATTTTTGGCATATTTGCTTTCAGACACCTTTTACCATGCCACAATAACATTTTGTCAGGTCCCTTGGCTTAAGACTGAATCACTGGGAACAATTACTACCGTCCTCTGACACAGCTTTTAATGTATGTCAGTACATTTATTCTGACTTCGGCTTCAAGCTTTGTTACGGCTGTTCTCACTTTTGGATAGACAAAAAGTGAATATGACTTTACCTCTTATTCTTCTCTGACTCACATCTCACCCTACTCAGCTATATTTAACCCATGATAGTTTTACCAGCAGAGGCAAAAGGACTTAAGACTAAAATACACAGTGGAATCTAAGCTTATCAACATCAGTCTCATAACGTCTGCTCTCCACTATGGTGTCCTACAGGAATTAGTAATTGGTGTAAGAGTCAGTTTAAGACGACTGACTTTGGGCAAACAATTAAATTGGTACTGCTAGTTTATTTAGAGCTTTTACTATTTGTGGTCCCTGTGACAAAGACTATTAATAGAATCTTTGCATCTTTTATGAGCCCTGGTGGCACAGTGTCTCAAGTGCTCGGCTGCTAACTAAAAAGTTGGGGGTTTAAACCCACCAGCTGCTCTGGGGAAGAAAGACATGGCAGTCTGCTTCCTTAAAGATCTACAGTCTTGGAAACTCTACGGAGCAATTCTACTCTGTTCTACAGGGTTGCTGTGAGTCGGAAATCGACTCGATGGCAGTGGCTTTGGTTTTTTGGGCTTGCGCATCTTTTTTTAAACCTGGGAGCTATTATTCCTATTCATTAATTATGGTTCAATATAACAGGATTTCAGTATTGTCAGTTATGGTAACTACTTCATACATATACATCCATTTGCCTTGTTTTGACCTGGTAAAAATTCTCTTTCACCAAAAATTGTCTGTAGATATAACCATAACAATTTTATGGCAATGAAGACAATTCTCCTCAAATGACATATCATAAGCTTGAAGTCAAAAACAAGAGTGTTGAATAATCATCTTCTTAGAACTACTGCTATTAAAAATGATCTTTGCTTAAATGGCCCCAATGATTAAATGACTGTACAAAATGCTCTATCACAGCAACAAAGCTGTCTAAGTCTTGGCCATGATCATCTATGCAGAAAATGTCACTTCCCAAGATATTCAACAATCTTGGAAGAGATTACTTGTCCAAATGAACATCACTTTTTTCTTTTTTTCCTTCTTTCTCTCTCTCTCTTTTTAATAGGGTTACCTTTGGAAGTTATGTTTTTTTCTCCAGCTAACCTTGGTTACAATGATTTTGGAATTCTGTATGAAAAGGATATGCAGCATTTGATGTGATACCTTTAATAGCATATTGGGGGAAAATTTTAGTTTGGAGAATCACCCTAATAACCTAAGACTAATGAATAAGGTAGGTAAACGTTCAAGTAGGGTAAATTCATTAGAATTTGTAAAATGTTGCAATTTTAGGATATGATACGTTTTCATGTATCTTATAACTCAGTTCTAAAGTTTAATTTTGAAAGATAAATGCCAGATTTTTTTTTTTTTTTTGAAAATGGGATAATACCACATTCTTGAGAACAGTGTCTTACAAGCAAGGTACCACTTTAAATCATAATATTCGTTGGACAGATACTGCTATTTAAAAAAAAAAATTAATTTGTATACATTGTAGGAGTATTAATTTCATCTTATCTTTTAGTTTGAAGAAATGTTTATTAAGATACTAATCAGTTTAAGATAAATGTAAACATACCTATGCTCATTGAAGCATAATCATGCATTATATTCATTTAATTTTTCATTCTCTTGGGTTACTACCTCATGTGTTCACAACGTCTACTTTCTTGTCTCACTGACAACTTAGAAATAAATGAAGCCTCCCCTTCAAATCTTATCTATACCTTCCGAGCAGCTGGGAGGTGGTCACTAAGCAACTGCCCAGGTTTACCCTAGAGAAGGTTGGAGAGCTGAACCCTGCAATAAAATGGGTCAAGGGACCAAGGAAAACATGTGCCTTTTCTAATAAAAATCTGCCCTGCCTTCCTCTTTGGATTGTTGTGGTGCTCAACGGTGATGATAGATTGAGAAAGAGCTTAGAAAAGCAAAAATATAATAGGCAATAGGAGGCAAGGATAAAATGACTTAGATCACATTTTTTTTCCTGCTATCATTAATCAAGTAATAATAGTAACATTTTTGAACATCATTTTAAGTGTTTTTCATGTAATAACTCACTGATGTCTCACAATTGCCCGTTTCACATTCTTCTGGTTTTTGTTTGGATTGCTCATAGATTATTTTTGTTACAGAAATATATGCGGTTATTTTAAATACAGTGAATGAATTTGAAAAGTTCTTCGTATAATAGTACAAGCTGAAGTCTACTCCATTTGACAGTTATAGTGAATACTCCATAATTAAATTCCCCTTGGACAGAGTCTAAAACAACCCCGAGCTTTAGGCTATGGAAGTAGCAAAACAGTGTATGGTTTTTCAAGAAGTTTACTAACTGTTTTTATGATTCAATAAATTAGAAAGAAGGAAGCAAGGAATGAAGGGAGGGAGTAAGGAAGGAAATTTGACCATGTGGGACTAAAAAAATAAAAAATGAAGATTACCATCAGCTTGCAGAAAACTAACATTTTTATACTACCTGCCAAGTTTCAAAATTATGAGGGTCAGCCCATTAAATGCAATGATAATGTATTTGCAGACTCAGAATTTAGCGAAATCAGCTACAAATTTATAATCATCACACAGCTATATAATCTATGCTGTTATGCTAATTAGCACATTTCTGTCTGGATAAGATAAGAGATGGCACCCAGGAATGAACGCAAGCCTGTAATTCACAGGCTGAATTTTGCTAACGTCAGGCGAGATTTATGCAAAATAGCAAAAACTGGATATGAGCTTCAGTCCCATCACCTTCTTGTAGATACAGCATGCCCTTCAACTTTTAAACATCCAGTCGCATGGTTTGAAAGCTCTTTTAATATGAATCTTACTACCATAAATTGTTTAGCAGTTAATTCAACTTTTACATTAAGTGAAATGACATCATTAAAGAGTATTATTATAGCTTTATTGGTGTCTGTGAATTGGCATCTCTTGGTTATAATTTACTACAGATATAATCCATAACCACCTATTTCCTCTCTTTCATAATATGTAAGTTTAAAATAGTGGAGGGAACTGGTGGGGCAGTGGCAGAATTATCACTTTCCATGAGGGAGAACCGGCTTCAATTCCTAGCTAATGCACCTCAGGCACAGCCATCACCCATCTGTCAGTAGAGGCTTACATGTTGCTATGATGCTGAACAGGTTTCAGTGGAGCTTCCAGACTAAGAAGGACTAGGAAGAAAGGCCTGGTAATTTACTTCTGGAAATCAGCCCACAAAAACTCTATGGATCACAATGGTCCGATCCCTAATGATCCAGTCTATGGATCACGGGGATGGTACAGGCCTGGGCAGTGTTTCGTTCCATTGTGCATGTGGTCTCCATGAGATAGGGGCTGAATCCACAGCAGTTAACAATAACAACAACAATTTAAAAATATATTTTTTGTCACTGTATGTATTAAAAAAATGGGTTCACAAAGTGGACACAGATACCAGCAACCAGTCTTCACTTGAGTTGGAATGAAATTGATTCACTGGAAGACCAAAAACTATACCTAGTACTATATGGTAGGATGGGCTAAGGTGTTGTCTTATCAAAAGATAGGAGCGCAATAAAATTTCAGCTCTTAGGTGGAAAACAACTTTACATTCTATTCAGATATTTGTCATTCTATCCCAAATGGTTTACTAGGTTCTGTCCAAAATTAACTGGTACCTCCAGGACGATGAAATTCCCATCTCAATCCCTATGCAATTCTCTGCATCATGCACTACCATCCCATTGCACACTGCCTTGTATAGAGTTGAGGAACAGTGAATACTGGTAGAAAGAATGTGAATTGAGAAGAGATGACACTCCACTGGAGATCAGTTTATTTTGCATTCAAACAGAAACCAGTGACTCTCTACCGAATTATGTATTGAAGTTGGTATTCTTTCTTCTTTACTACAAGTTTCTCTCAAATGTTTATTGATCTCTAATTATAAATTATATGAAGGATGAAAGATCAAATTAATTCTGGAAGATTGGTATGGTTTCAGCTGTGAGCATTGGTCTCTTTCTCTGTAGCAAATTGAATTATTGGCCCTACTTATTCTTTGGGAATTATTTTATACAATTTACATCCTTGCCATGGACTCATGGTGTGCAGAGTAGACGTTCCCACTTTTGACTTTGAATTTGTTCATGTGATTTGTTTTGGACAAAAGGATGTTAGTGGACATGACCTGAGCAGGTCCTTTAAGTGTACTTGTGGTGTTGGGCTTGCCTGCTTGTGCTTCTGCAATCATCATGACAAGATTCCCCAGAAAGGTTATGTCCTTGGCCCCCATAATGAGACTTAAGGATCAGAGCCACCACAGCCAATGCTTACAGACCCTAAATGTGGATCAGAGATAGCCCAGTCATGTACAGATGTATAAGTGAGGTATTAATGCTAATTGTATGCCACTGAGGGTTTTTGTTTGTTTTTTCAGTAGGTAGGTAGCAAAAGTTAACCCTTAATGTAATAGGACTCTGTCCTGACTAGAACTGATCTCAAGCTATCAAACTGCGTGATAATGGAATGAAGGTTTCTTGACTGGCAGCATTTGTGTGCACAGCAGGGATCAATAAGGGGATATCTGGGGATGTTTTGCTTCCTCTAACCCATAACCTTCTTTAGCCTCTCCTCAGACACCTTAAATAAACATACAAGCCAAGGATGAAGTGTGATTGCTATGGAAACCTAATTATAGGACAAATTCCTAAATCTCCATTAACATCTTCCTCAAATCATCCATAATAAGCAAACATTCAAAGTCACAATTGGTGCACTTCCTATGCAAAAGCAACTCTGAAATAAGGTTACTTCATTCCTTCCTTGAATTGGGATGACCAATGTTCTTCTTAGCAAAATTCTAGACCTGTCACTTGAGGCAGGGGAGCAGACTGGCTGTCTGAGGCTCCTAGACCCATGACAAAATAAGTTGAAGAGTTTTAAAGTATTTCTTTCCCTCCATGTTCAGTCTTTGCCATGCTTCTCTTTTGAAAGCAAACATGACCACTTAGAGACATATCTCTACCCCTTGAGATCTCTTAATTTCTTTAGACAATTTAAAATATTACCCTGGGTAATGAAAGCTTTGGTTGAAGAATGTTCTGTTCACTGTTGAATAGGGACAAGGAGAAGAACAGAGGGGAAAAGGGAGGGGAGAAAGGACCTGACTAGTCTTGCCTTCGGGTGTATAGACATTTAATTAATTGCCCCAACTTCTGTCCTTTATACTTGCTGACACCAAGTTGGAAGCCTCTCTGAAACTATGTGGGAAAGAGCTCTCCCTGTCTCCACCACAACCTTCTCCACCAAATATTCATGATTTCTCTGTTTTGGTTTAGCCATCAGTGTGATCCCATGCATCTTCTTGGACAGCTAATGGCACATGCTCTGATGCTTGTCACTGGTTTAGACTGATTCCCTGTTCTACCGCCCCTCTGTCGTTTCAATGTAAATGGAAAGGAGGTAAAAGCCTATGCTCAATCTGCCACCTGGATTCAGAAGTCAGTTTGACAACTTATAAAATAAACTGTGATTAGATGTTCATGATTTAATAACAGCCTGTAGCAGGGATTGGATCTAGTTGAGCATGTGATTAAGCCAGGTTTTTTTTCCAGGAATGTCAAAGACAGGACGGCTGGAATCAAGGTGGGGCAAATTAAAGCAGCCAGTACAGTACATGGAACTCTTCCCAGGGAAGAGAGCTGGTTTTTTTTAAACATCTTTTAACATGCAAAGCATTGCACTTCTATATATAAATCATTTATTCCTTACAACCCAGTGAAGCAGGTAATACACTTCCCATTTTACCAATGAGGATGTTGATTCGAGATATTAAAAAACTTGCAAAAGATCACGTATCCACACAGTGACAAAACTTAGTCTGAACCTGAGTTCTGTGTTCTCCATTGAGGGACTTCACCCCAGGGTATGCAGACTATTCCAAAATACAGCTTCTTCCTGAGCATGACTCAGAGAAGTGGTGCTCTGCTATTTCCCTGAATACATTCAAAGCAGCTGGAGAAGTATGTTAACTTAAATCAAACAACTGGACACTCTCTTCCTTTTCCCCTTTATAAACTTTCCCTCACCTCTGACTAGGTGGGTCATCTGGATACGCCCTGATGCTCAAAGTTTTGCAATCTTGTCTTTCTCTGAGGACAAATGGGACTCAGAATTTACTATAAGTGCTTAATTTCTCAACATTTCCATGCAATAAAAATGCCATCACGGACACAGTACAAGCAAAGCTACCAGAATACCATAGTTATTAACAGTTAGCTCTAGGGATATTGTTGCTATTGTTTGGAACTGAATTAATGAAGCTAAAAATGTAACTCCTGCCCCACCTTCCCCCTTTTTTTCTATCCCTTAATTTTGCCCATGGCCTGCAAGGCCCATTTCATCTACCATCAGTATTCGTTACTCTAATGGTTTTGAAAAAAGAATTTATGAATTTAAAAGGTCTCTTTCTTCTAATCCTCCTCAAAATACCATGGATATGATACCTATTTATGTATAAAAAAAGGTAATCTAAGCAGAACTAATACTTCCTAAAATGATACAAATTATAAACTCTTAGATTAGTAGGGGCTAGGGGTAAAAGTAGGAAAGGAATCTAGGTTGAAATCTTGGACCATTCTCTTTCATTATTTAACATCTGTAGTTATACATAATTTAGGCTAATGAGGGGACTGAAAAATGGACTTAAATTCTGTTAGTACAAACACTATCTTTATTTCAGATAAGTTATAAGCCAATAATCCATTTAGTCTCTCTTCATGAATAACTAGTCTACGCCATCCAAAATGTATATGGTCCATTACACACAAATATTTTAAGGGCTTTGGGCTTCTTCCTTTCCTAATCTGTATGCTATCCATATTTGGTACAATAAAACACAAGGCCATAATTTAACTTCAATGACTTCTTAAGCATGCTTTCATCTTTTTTTTTTAAATTGGCATGTTCAGTAAGTAACGGGATTTTTTTATACTTTTATATTATATGTATTTTATACACATATATAGTTACACATATATATTATGTATAAATGTACAAACTATAAATATATAAGAATTCTTGTCTTCCATGAGGGAGATCTTGGTTTGATTCCGAGCAAAGGCACCTCATGCACACCTACCAACCATCTATCAGTGGAGGGTTGAGTGTTGCTGTGATGCTGAACAGGTTTCTTTTCTTCTAAAAAATTAGCGAACGACAGCTCTACAGATCACAATGGTCCGATCACATTGTACACGGAGTCGTTATGAATCGAGGGTCAACTCAATTGCAGGCAACAACAACATATAAAATACAATTTATATATTAATTATATAAATAGTTATATATAAATATATGCACTGTATACTTTTATGCTATACTTTAGGTATATTTCTGAAAGGTATCTGTCATTTGTCAAAAAATATTTCAACTCAGCAAAACCTCTTTTTGTATTTTTGTATTGAATCAGTTTTAAATGTAGGCACGTTGTTGTTATTAGGTGCCATTCAGTTGATTTTCCACTCATAGTGACCCCATGTGATAGAGTAGAACTGCCTCATAGGATTTTCTAGGCTGCAATTCTTATGGGAGCATATCACCAGGTCTTTCTCCTGCAGAACAGCTGGGTGGGTTCAAACAATCAACCTTTCGGTTAGCAACCAAGCACTTAACCACTGTGCCACCAGGGCTCCTTTTAAAAGCACACAAATATTTTTGCAGGGGGAAATAAGTCTTTTAACTCAAACATCGAGTCAAACGTCTTCCAAGGTGATGAAGAATATGGGCCAGACATTCCTTAGGTGTTGAAGGCACATAATCCCTGTCCACCATTACAGTGCAAACTGATGAGTGGAATTGTCACATACAAGATGCCATGTTAGCACGGATGTGGGAAGGATTAACTTGAGGGGCACTGATAGGTTAAGACGAGCCAGAAAAGATTTAAATAAGTTATATATATGTATGAAGCTTTAACGGTTTCAAATGTTCAGCAGGAGATTTTTGGATGGAGAAGAGCAAGAACAGGAAGATTTGAAAGCATATGGAGAAGTTCTGAAATTTTAAGTAGTTTTTAGAATCGGAGCAGTGTTAGAAAATAGAAGGGATTAAGACCATATCCATAAGGAGTGGCTAGATTATAATGGCAAAGGAGGGCAATGGAAGAGTTGTCATTGAAAAAGTCTATGCTGCAGAGTAACGAAACTAGATTTTTACCTAGAAAGAATATTGCAGGAGTGAATTGGAGAAGCTTGGAAGCAGGAGCAAATTTATTACATTAACAGTTATTGCTTAATAGTTTCTTATCTGAAGTTACTATGGGAAAATGGAGCCCTGGTAGCACAGTGGTTAAGAGTTCAGCTTTAACCAAAAGTCAGCAGTTCGAATCCACCAGCCGCTCCTTGGAAACCCTATGGGGCTGTTCTACTCTGTCCCATAGAATCGCTATGAGTCAGAATCGACTCTATGGCAACAGGTTTATTGGAAAATCAGAATCGTTACAAAACATGATTTTATTTTCTTATAGTTCTACATAGAGATTAAGACCACATCACTTGTGGCCACACAAATACATGGATGATTTATATAATAATTACCAAATCCCATTTATACATATCTAAGTTCCTTTGTCAGTTTCGATTGTCTGACGTGATCACAAATTCCAGATACAAATGCCTTGGAAACTGGACTCCAACACTTAACTAAAGAGCCATTTCCCTTCTGTAGTGTCTGCACCGGAGTCATAATTCTTACCAAGGCAAGCATGCAGCCCAAGTCCTCACAATGCATCTGCTGCTTTAGCCAAAGGAAACACAAGGGGATCTTCTCTTAGGACCATTTCAAGTAGGAGCAACGGCAAGAAACTCCCATCGGAACAACACACTGTATTGTCCTAAAATCTCTGTCAAACACATCTTTCAGGAAACCCTATGTATTTAAGTCCCTCAGCAACAAAGCTTTTCATTTAACTAGTCCCTGTTGGGAAAATGCATTGATGTTTGGGATCTGTTAATTATAAATAGGCAGGCTACTCATGCCTCCTATAAGGTTTCCAAGACATCCTGTGGCAATTAATCATAATGGATTTAAAAAAAAATTGTTTCTCTCCAATGGTTAATAATAGCTCCAGTGAGTCGAGTAAGACCGTGCCACAGTGCTTCTATTGATAGTCCTTAGAATCACAGGAAGCCAAACACCCAAGTTATTTAATCAGAGATCTTGATTTGCTTGGAAAATCATCACAGTATGAGCAGCATTTTGTCACTAAGGGCCCATTTGATGAAAGGCTAAGAGCTCTTACGTTTGCCTTGTTCCAGATGAGGATTATTTAAGTGGTTCTGCCAACCCACCCCCAGGGTTTCTGGTAGCATGAACATCTTTTTATATGTGGCTACTTTTGAAAGATAAAGCAAATTAACCTGGTCTATGAGAACATGTATGATGATCACAGTAAACGCTAATGATTTTATAACATTCTTCCATAATAACTTCTTTGCCCGTATCTTTCATATTTCAGCAAATGATGTAGTAATTCTGTCAAGTCAGTTAAATTTTCCCACCTGTTTATATGTCTAACGAGTTCATGAAATGTTGCTTTTGATAAATAGGGGGAAAGTGATGAACAAGGGATAAGACTATTGAAAATGAAGAATTCCCTACCCACGGGATCTTCATCCATGCTAGATACAACTTTTATTGTGATTCCATGAAGTTTTTTAATCACTATCGGAAGAACTAAACAGAGAAAATAGTATTAATGCAAAGAGTTGAGGAACAAGAGAAGGGTTAGAGTCTGGTTGAGAGCTTTTATTAGAAAGTGGATAATTTAGGAATTTGTGCTTTGTATACGAAAAACACCCGCATTTCAGGAAGTTCACCTGCTAACACCCTGAGCTACAGAGGTGATGGTGGAAGAGAGGACACAAAGCACGTAGGTGGTGAGAGATGGTCTCCTCATGCTAGATTCCCTTCTATGCCTTCTGGAACAGAGTTTCCGTAAGGGTCTTGGAAATTCATTGGCTAGTCTTTTGTTGATAGTTACATCACAATATTCAAATGAAATCTGAGGATTCAACCTAGGGAGATAAGGCTATGCAGCCGTATTTAGTACAGATGCTGTGGCTTCTTTCTCTTTCATAACTAAATAGCCTTTTAACATATTTGCCATTGAACTAAAGAAAAAAAAAAAGTTATTTATTTTTGTACTCCACCAAGCAGCTGTAATGCTCAAAATTTTCTTAGCATATATACTTACATAATGAAGACTGAAGCATTGGTATATAAATTGCAAATTCTTACTTCTCCAGCATGTGGTCAAATACATCCCAGACCTCATTCCTATTCTAGCATTTGTTAATTTTAATATTGAAAATAAAATATGATGTTACATTATTTTTATTCTTTTAAATAATTATAAAATCAATAGGGATGCTTCCAGAAAGGAGTAAAATAATGAACAAAGTAAGATTTTCCTTTATATTGAAGTTTATTTCTTAACAATAACAATGAGGTTTTTAAGTAGCAGACATGTGGGCTGGTGAGAGGTTAAAAAAAAAAAAAAGATTAACAGTCAACGTAAAATAGATTGCTCGTTTTCATTTTTAAGTACAAGAAAAGAGACTTAAGAATATTTGAATTATTAGAGATCTTACCTCACTCAGCTTTGAAAGAACCAACCAAAAATGCTCAACAATAAGAGATTTCTCAGAAACAGTAAGGAAATAAAGTATTTGTTGGTGTTGTTTAAAAGTGCGAGGGGTTCAAAAAAGCGTTTAAGTAAAACTCCCCAGTAAACTATGTTAGGTTCTTCCAATAAAGCTACCTCAGATCAAAAATAGACTGCCAGGTATGGAAAGTGGTTTATTTACACAAATAGAAGAAAAGCAGCATAGAACTTTCAAATCTTTTAATCTGGTATATAATAAAATAGTCATTATCCTCCTCATCATCAACAAAGTGAATAATATTTATTTAGATGGGCACTGCTTGAAAAGCTTTGCATGTATTAACTCATTTAATGTTCACAACAAACCTATGAGGTCCGTACTACAGTTATCCCACTTTACAAATAAGGACCCTGAGGCAGAGAGAGGTTAAGTAAATTGCCCAAGGTCATACTTACAGTAAGTGACAGCTATAATTTGAACCCAGGGAATCTGGAAATAGAGTCCATGACCTTAATCAGATAAAAGGGTATATACCAAAATGTTACAGTATTAGATATACTTGAATAGTGGGAATATAGGTCATTTTCAATTTGTGTGGGGTGTGTGTGCGTGCTTTTATGTACTTTTCACATTGCCTAGTACAAACTAATTTTATAATTAAGAAAGAAAAGTACCTTAGATATACTCTAAAAATACTCTTACTATCTTCCATTTTTCTCTCTAACCTGCACATATCACATATGGTTGGCCAGGCTTCTTTTCCTAAATGAAGTCTCTCATGTGAAAAAAAAAAATAATAACAAAACAACTTTTCAGAACCAACCTCCCCTTTCCAGATAAGCATCCTGTCTGTAGTAGTGCCCTGTATTAGTATCATTTTTAAATATTTAGGGTTTTTTTTCCTCTCATTAATTATTCAGTATCAGTGAAAATTAAATAAACAGTCTGGGAATATCTTTTTATCAGATCAGTCCTCTGTTGATGGCATACTTATGGTTCAGGAATTGTATTAGTTGAATGCATAAAAGGGAAACCAATATCTTCTAAGGGGCTCTGAATGAGCAAACTAGACAGTCTAGGAAACAGGCCTTCAGTGAATAAACATGAATAAACAAGAATTATGTTCAAGCTACCTAAGAACAAAGGTATTTTGAAGTAAGGAATTGGAGAGATTCTAATGAAAGCCAGCAGGGAAAGTGGCCAGCAGAGACCAGAGGACCAAGGAAAGGTCAGGCATATGTTATCTGCCCAGAGAGACATACTAGCCATTACATCTCTTGTTCTCCATCACAGAGCTCACAACGCTATAGCAGCTTTGCCTATAAGAAATATCATTCCACTGGATAGAATGGAGAGGATAGAACAGAAGCTCTATCATTCTGTTTAAACTAGGAAATTCCAAATAAATAGGCTTCTATACCATGAGAATTTTAAGTACTATTTTCCAAGGGCCCTTGAGAAGTGTTAGGCAGATTTTGACACCTGTTCCTTACCAAAAAGGCTCTTAGAACGTCCTATTGAATTCTACACGTACATTAGGAGAACTCATGTTCAAATTACCTGAGGAAGTCAAAGATGTAGGAATATCAGACATGACCAAAATTGCACAACCATGATAGAGTGTCACTGTTACTATACACCCCAATATTAGTAGGTGAGGCTTGGTTATCTGGCCTGGGTTCAAGTATTGGACAGGTAAAACAAAACAGATGTACTAAGTGCTTCTAAATCATTCTCTCTGGAAAGGGCTCCCCTTTCCTTCCGCTTGCCTCCTGATCCTTAATTAAATTTAAATCTTTTACCACAGAGAATTCCTCTACCCCAACACTTCCCACCTCGTTGCAGACCGTAGTGCTTGATATATGATTTTCATAATGATCTCCTTCAGCTGATAGCACTCTATGACTTCTGTTCTTTCAAAACAATACTGCACTCTAAAAAGATGTAAAGGACAGTGCACCAGATAATGCAAAATACTGGTGGCAAATGCCAGGGAAGAAATCTGCTTGTCCATACCAACGTCTGTTATCGTCAAAAAGCAGGAGAGTGCGGGATGAGTAATTATGCAAAAGGTTCCAGTAGGGTTGTTTTGTGTCAGGTAGAAATGTTGACATGCTATTGTTGTATGCCATCGAGTCAATTCTGATTAACTGCAACCTTACAGTACAGAGTAGAACTGCCCCATAGGATTTCTTAGGCTGTAATCTTTAAGGAAGCAGACTGCCAGATTTTCTCCCACGGAGCAGCTGGTGGGTTCAAACCGCCTAACTTTCAGTTAGCAGCCAAGTGTTTAACCACTGTACCACCAGGGCTTCTTGCTGACATAGGCAGTTATAAAAGAAATCCATCTGTCCTCTTATTAAAAAAAGACATTTATTTTGGGGAAGTACTTATAATATATTCTTAATTTTCAAAAGAAGTAATATATTTGCCAAAATGTCCGAAAGAGAGCTAATAATGTTCTTCTTGGTTATGAAAAAACCATTTCAATATGAAATTACAAAAATAAATTACAAAAATAAATATAAATTACAAAAAAGTATTGTAAATCTTCTAGTTAGATCTATAGTACTTTAAGAAATAACAGTGCAATCTTCATTTAGGAGAGAACGAATTGTTCAAAAAAATGTGTTTTTAGCTCTTATGTTCATTAGAAAAAAAAAAGTCAAACTATCACCTTTGAAACTGACTTTTAAAGTGATCATAGAAAGGGAATACTTTGGTCCTCAGAATGATTGTTTTCTTTAAATATTTATGGAACTAGAGAATACAGGTGCTTTGATATTTTGCCCAGGCATTGGGATCTATTTTATAGAAAATGTGTTGATTCTACATAGTAAATTTTTCTAGTCACTATGCATGCCCTAAGGAGCCCTGGTGGCACAATGGTTAAGTGCTCGGCTGCTAACTGAAGGATAGGTGGTTCAAGCCCACCAACATCTCCATGGGAGAAAAGATCTGGAGATCTGTTCCCATATAGATTATAGCCTAGGAAACCCTATGTGGCAATTCTACTCTCTCCTATAGAGACTCTGTGAGTCAGAATCCACTTGATGGCACACAACAACAGCACCATACATGCCCTGGGTGAGGGTCTGGGGAATGGGGAAGATGGGAGGCAAAACCACTACAGTGGAATATAGTAAACAGAATAATAAAAGTCTCATCTCCAAAGGATCTTAGCGTTGAGGCGAGAGCTCTTATAAGACGTGCAAAACAGCCGCGCCACAAGTTATTTAAGTTACACATGAATGCATATGGTACACTCTGAACTGATAAGTTCACATACGTTCACCTAAGGACATGCTGATAGTTAAAATAATGAAAGAACATAGGGTGAAAAAGCAAAAACAATCCAACAAGGCAAAAGAGATCACTTTAGCCAGGTTCTTAAAGAGATAAATAAGTTGATCAACAGAATCAATGAGGTTAGCTAGTCAAATAGCGAGAATCACTAGTGAAAAGCACAAAGCCTTTAGAAAATTTATAGTAAGTGAACAGTTTACATTTGCTAAAGGTAGAGAGTCTAGAAGGGTATGATGAAAATTAAAGCTAATGAGCTGGCCTGGGAAAAACAGAAGAGAATTAAGGAGGACTCTTGATGGGCCACTATAGATATCAGACACTGTTATCAACGGACTTGGGCAATTGCTCTGGACAAAATATATCAACGGAGGAGGCAGAGAAGAATAAGCTGGACATGGTGGTCCCATGTTTCTTTTAAGAAATGAGAATTTAGGCAATGGGAGCAACCATGAAAGGATAAATACTTAAAGAAGGCTGCTAGTTATCCAGTCTTGGAGTAGAATTAAAAAAAAAAAAAATGATGTAGAAAGTCTGGTGAAAAATGACTCCAAAGCCCTGAACCAAGAAAGGCAGAGGTGTGTCTCACTGGGATGTGGAAATGGAAATGGAGAGTATGGGGTAGACCAAGGTAGAGGGTGAATGAATTTGGTATTGAACGTGGTATGTTTCAGATTTCTATGAGATATCTGAGCAAAGACATTCTATGGCAAATTATGGTCTGAAGAGTTGGTGAGAAATTAGGGTTGGAGATGTAGATGTGGAATTCTTCTCCATCTGTTAAAGCAAAGAGAGACACACTGCAGATCTATGGCAGAGACTCGGAGATTATCCAGTTAGTAGGTTAGGAAAAGAAGAAGAAAAAAGACAAACTTTTTTAAATTTAAGAGAGAACATCCTATTTTATGGGCTAAGGTGAAAACTTTGATGTGGAGTCAAAATATATTTCCAACTTTCAAGGACTCCAATACATATACAGATGAGTAAAAGGGGAAGGAAAGGATGAAAAATTACTTTATACACTCTAAGAAGCTAGGTTTTTTTTTTTTTTTTTTTTTTTTTTTTAGGATATTAACACACTTTCTCTTGATCTTTTAGCTACTATTAACCTTACCTGTAAGTAAAATTTTGAAGCTGGCTTGCCATTTACCTTGACCAAAAAGAAAAATGTGTTTAGATGATGATAAGCTTCTTAGGGACAGAGGCCCAGGATTTGCTGGATATAGACAATTATACAACACCACACTCTATCTAAATGACAAATAACAAATTAGAACATTACTGTTGTTATTTAGCTAAATTCCCTTACATGTGTAGGAGTAAAGCTCAGATATATAAACACTATTATTAATTACAATGTCTTTTTCCCCAAAATCGCAACTTGAGGCTGAACAGTCAGATTCATATTGGGTCTACAATCTGTATCGTCAGCTCTTTGCTCCTACACATGCAGTTTTCAAGCTCCTTACCTGAAAGACTCTTTGTCCTTTAAACAAAGGGTTGGAGCAGAGGTCGGCATGTACAAGATAGTGACTTGCAGTACATATCTCTTGCACATTAACCATAAAACTTTAATGAATCACTTTCTTGCCTGCTTTTGGCCTTGCTGAGAATGCTATGTACGTGAGAATCGAGAAACCTGTGTGGCCATATGCTATGGGTCAGCCTTTGACCAATTTCCTCCATCCACCTGTCACTTAGAAAGTAACATCATATGCACATACATTTTTTAAACACATGCAGTTGTCCTGAATTTTGGCCACAGGGGAATCTTGTTAAGAAACTGTGTTAGACTTGTTCAAGTCAGTTTTCTGATTTATATTACGGAATTTGTATGCTGTGCAGAATTTTAGACACTACATTTCTCCATTTATTTTATCTATATTTAATCCTTAAAAACGAATATAGGTAGAGAACAGTAAAACTATTCTACATGATAGTATAATGATAGATGTATGGCATTATACATTTGTTAAAACCCGCAGACTTGTACAACACAAAGAATGAACCCTAATGAAAACTATGGACTTCAATTAAGAGTAATATATCAGAAGTTCTGGCAAAATGGCGCTCTAGGCAGACCGTCCCTCCACAGCAAAGATCCGAAAAACTAAGCCGAACAGAGAATACAACAATCCTGAAACCCTAAAAAATCAAATGAAGAGATAAAGAACTCAGCCAAGCACCAAATGGAGTGAGAAAACTGACAGAGAATGGACAGCGAGGAGAGATTCGTGCAGAGATCCCCTACCAGCTAACACAGCGTGGATCCACCATCTTGCACTCCTATCGGAGACCAGCAAACGGGGGTACGAGAAAGCAGCCTCACAGAGCGTCCACCGGGAGACAAAACAACCAGTAATTTGCGGTGTGTGCTTTCCCACCCCCAACCCCTCTTCGCTCCTGCTCGGCCTCCTCTGCTTCCCGCAGCCACAGTCTCTTGACCAAGCGCCGGCTGCTTGGATTCCACACACCCAAGTGGGCAACTCTCTGGCTGCCATTTGTTGGCTGCTAGTGTTGCTTTTTTTTTTCTGCTTCTTTTGATTTCTCACTTGCCTCTTGCCATCTTGCCCCACTTTCACTCGTGTGCCTGGCTCCGTGCACCATCTTTGCTTCTTCCTGTGGGGCTCCAGAGTGCCGGTAATTTGTCATATATGCTTTCCCACTCTCTACCCTTCCTCACCCACACTCGGCCTCCTCTGCTTCCCGTGGACACAGTCTCTTGTCCAGAAAAACCAGCCCGCACTAGCTGGCTCTCTGAGTGCCATTTGTTGGCTGCTGATGTTACTTTTTTTTTTTCGGCTTCTTTTGATTTCTTGCTTGCCTCTCGCCGCCACCCCCTACTTTGGCTCAAGTGCCTGGCTACATGCGCCATCATTGCTTCTTCCTGAGGGGTTGCGGAGCCCCAATCGAGTGTGGAGCTGCTTCCCAGTCTGGGCTACCATGCTGGTGGGATCCCGGAACTTTTGTTCGTTTGTTTGTTTTGAATTGTTTGTTTGTTTTCTTTTCCTTTTCTTGAGTTGGGAGCCCTTTCTAGCCAGGTCGAGCTGCGTGGCAAAGAACTCCCCTTCAGCTTCCACAGACGTGCAGAGGGATCCCTGAGAACACTTCTTTTTTTGTTGGTTTTTTTTTTTTCCTGATTTTTTGGGGGGTCTTTCTTGTTCTCTCTCTCTCTCTCTTTTTTTTTTATTTGTTTTGTTTTCTATTCCCTTTTTGTCTTTCTTCATTTCTCAGTTTCTCATCTGTCTATATCTTCCTTCTCTTTCTGATCCCTGAATACCAGGCATTGTATACCTCTACGCCTTCTAGCCAGGCTGTACTGCAACACCTGGGAGCAACTTCCCCAGACCTCATAGCTGCACCGGTGGGATCCCTGGGAACTTTGCGGTTCTTTAACCTTTCTGACTTTTATTTATTTATTCTTTACTTTTCTTCCTCTTCCCCTTTCTGTTTTTCTCCATTTCATAGTCTCTCATCTCTCCATTCCAATGGCAAGCTCCCATAGCATTATTTTGTTTGTTTGTATGTTTTTCACTCCTGTTCCTCTCTCCTCTCTCCCATATGCATCTTAGCTCCACACATAACAATCTCCCCAGTGCATTCTGCCTACCTGCACCGTGCGCTTGACATCACACCACCAAGCAGCATAGGCACAGCCTGCTGGAACCTGCCCTGCACTGATTACTGACCCGCTCTGGTGGCTGTAGTAAGAGCCACAAACAACCCGTCCCAGTAACTCCTCTTCAGCTAGACCTGCCCTGCTGTACCATATGAGTGACTGACCCTGCCAGTTGGAGAAGGAGGCGAAAGTATTGAGCACACAGACAAGTAAACAACAAAGAACATACAATCCGTCTGCTCAGACATAGTCAAATTTTTCTTTTTTAAAAAGGCATGAAACAAACAAATCTACAATCAATAAATGAGAAAAATAACTACTGAATGCCCAGAAGACAGCAGACAATATCAAAACATTTACAAAAATAGGACAGGATGGTTTCAGTAGGTGCCCAAAATAAAACACCAGATGATTTTCCAGAAGAAGAAAAGGCACTAGAACTACCTGATAGGGAATTCAAATCTCTAATACTTGGAATTCACCAAGAACTGAGGCAAAAAGCTGACAAACATGAGGAAAAAATAGACAAATTCATGGAAAATACAGACAAAAAAATTGGAAGAATTCAGGAAGATGATGCAGGAACAAAATGCCAAAATAAATTCACAACTAGAAATTATACAAAAACAACAATTAGAAATTCAAAAGATAAACAACAAGATTTCAGAAATGGATGATGTCATAGAAGGGCTGAGAAGCAGATTTGAAACGGTGGAAGACAGGATCAGTGGAATTGAAGACAAACACTTGGATACAACTCTGTTTGAGGAAAACTCAGAAAAAAGAACAAAGAAAAATGAAGAGACCCTGAGAGTTACGTGGGACACAATTAAAAGCAAAAATTTATGAGTGATTGGCATCCCAGAACATGGGGAGAAAACAGAAAACACAGAGAGGATCATTGAGGAACTGCTGACAGAAAACTTCCCCAATATCATGAAAGATGAAAAGCTGGCCAACCAAAAAACTCAACAAACCCCATATAGAAAGGACCCCAAAACAAAATCACCAAGGCATATCATATTCACACTCGCCAAAACCAAAGACAAACAAAGAATCCTGAGAGCAGCTCGTGATTCTCCTCACAGAGAGGAAACAATAAGACTAAGCTCAGATTATTTGGCAGAAACCATGCAGGCGAGAAGGAAATGGGATGACATATATAAAATCTTGAAAGAAAAATTTGTCAGCCAAGAATAATATATCCTGCAAAAACCTCGTTCAAATTTGATGGTGAAATTAGGTCATTTCCAGATAAACAGAAATAAAGGGAATATGTAAAAGTCAAACCAAATTTACAAGAATTATTAAACGGAGTTCTTCGATCTGAGGACAAACAGCTTCATCTCACAGGTAGAACCTAGGACGCAGAATCGTATGAGCCAGATACCAATCTAGGAAATGAACTCTTGAGGACTATACAAAACCAAAAAAAATACAAAGGGGAATCAGAGCAGTTAATCAATAAATGACAACAACAGCAAAACAATAAAAGAGGGAATAAATGGCATAGGTATACAACCTTCTAATGGAGAGGAAGGCAAGGCGATACCAAGTAATGGTAGACTGCTTTAAACTTAGAAAGATAAGGGTAAAATTCATGGTAACCACAAAGAAAGTTAACAAACCAACTCATAAAAATAAAGACGAAAAACATAAAGTCTTGGCAAAAACAAAACCGACAAAAACAAAAGAAATGAAAAAAAAATCCACAAACAAAAGTAACACAGCACAAGAGTGTAAGAAGAACAAAGAAAACGTCAGCACCACAAAAAAAAAAAAAAAAAAAAAACCACAAAATGACAGCAGCAAACTCACATCTATCAATAATTACACTGAATGTAAAAGGACTCAATGCACCCAAAAAGAGACAAAGAGTGACAGAACGGATAAGAAAACAGGATCCATCAATATGCTGTCTACAGGAGACACACCTTAGAAACAAAGATGTGAATTTATTAAAAGTCAAAGGTTGGAAAAAAATATATCAAGCTAACAACTACCAAAAAAGAGCAGGAGTGGCAAGTCTAATCTCAGATACAATAGATTTTAAAACGAAATCTACCATAAAAGACAAAGAAGGACACTATATAATCATTAAGGAGATGATCCATCATGAAGACATAACCATAATAAACATCTACACACCCAATGACAGGGCTCCAAAATACATAAAAAATACTCTAACAACACTGAAAAGAGAAATTGACAGTTCCACAATAATAGCAGGAGACTTCAACACACCACTCTCAGTAAAGGACAGAACAACTAAGAAGAAACTCAGCAGAGATACAGAAGACCTAAAGGGCACAATCAGCCAACTTGACCTCATAGACATATATAGAACACTCCATGCAACTGCTGCAAAGTACACATTCTTTTCCAATGCGCATGGAACGTTCTCCAGAATAGACCACATCTTAGGCCACAGAGCATTCCTCAACAAGATCCAAAACCTTGAGATAATTCAAAGTATCTTCTCTGACCACAATGCCATCAAGGTAGAAATTAACAATAGAAAGAGCAAGGAAAAAAAATCAACTACATGGAAACTGAATAATACCCTCTTACACATCACTGGGCAATAGAAGAAATCAGAGATGGAATCAAAAGCTTCCTAGAATCCAGTGAGAATGAAAACACATCATACCAAAACCTTGGGACACAGCAAAGGCAGTCCTCAGAGGACAACTCATAGCAATAGATGCACATATCAAAAAAGAAGAAAGGGACAATATCAAAACATTAACTACAGTACTCAAACAAATCGAAAGAGAACAGCAAAAAAAGCCCACAACCACCAGAAGAAAGGAAATAGTAAAGATTAGAGCAGACATAAATGAAACAGAGAAGAGAAAAACAATAGAAAGAATCAACAAAACCAAAAGTTGGTTCTTTGAAAAAATCAACAAAATCGACAAACTACTGGCCAGACTGACAAAAGAAATACAGGAGAGGACAGAAATAACCCAAATAAGAAAAGAAATGGGGGACATTACCACAGACCCAACTGAAATAAAAAGGATTATAACAGAATATTATGAAAAACCATACCAACAAATTTGAAAACCTAGAGGAAATGGATAAATTTCTAGAAACACACACCCTACCAAAACTACAACAAAGTGATGTTGAACATCTGAACAGACCCATAACAAGAGAAGAGATTGAAAAGGTAATAAAAAAAACTCCCAACAAAAAAAGCCCTGGCCCAGATGGCTTCACTGGAGAATTCTACAAAACATTTACAGAAGAGCTTGTACCAGTACTACTCAAGCTGTTTCAGAGCATAGAAGAGGAAGCAACACTTCCAAATTCATTCTATGAAGCCAGCATAATGCTGATACGAAAACCAGGCAAAGACATCACAAAAAAAAAAAGAAACTTACAGACTAATATCTCTCATGAATATAGATGCAAAAATTCTGAACAAATTCTAGCCAATAGAATTCAGCATCATATCAAAAAAATAATACACCACGACTAAGTAGGATTCATACCAGGTTAGAAAATCAATCAACATAATCCACCACATAAATAAAAGGAAAGAAAAGAATCACATGATTATCTCAACTGATGCAGAAAAGGCATTTGACAAAATCCAACACCCATTCCTGATAAAACCTCTCAATAAAATAGGTATAGAAGGGAAATTTCTCAACATAATAAAGGGCGTCTATGCAAAACCAATGGCCAACATCATTCTTAATGGAGAGAGGCTAAAAAGATTCCCCTTGAAAACAGGAACAAGACAAGGATGTCTTTTATCACCATTCCTATTTAACATTGTGCTGGAAGTTCTAGCCAGAGCAATAAGGCAAGAAAAAGAAATAAAGTGCATCCAAATTGGTAATGAAGAAGTTAAATGGTCCCTGTTTGCAGATGATATGATACTATCCATAGAAAATCCTAAAGACTCCATGAGAAATCTACTGGAACTAATAGAAAGATTCAGCAGAGTAGCAAGATACAAGATAAGCATTCAGCAATCAGTTGGATTCCTATACACCAGTAAGGAGAACGATGAAAAGGAAATCAGGAAAACAATACCATTTTCAATAGCCCCTAAAAAGATAAAATACTTAGGAGTAATTCTGACCAGGGATGTAAAAGACCTATACAAAGAAAACTACAAAACACTGCTGCATGAAACCCAAAGGGATCTACATAAATGGAAAAACATACCATGCTCATGGATAGGCAGACTTAACATTGTGAAAATGTCAATTCTACCCAAAACAATTTACAAATACAATGCAATCCCGATCCAAATACCAACAACATTCTTCAAAGAGATGGAAAAAGTAACCATTAACTTTATATGGAAAGGGAAGCAGCCCCAAATACGTAAAGCACTACTGAAGAAGAAGAATAAAGTTGGAGGACTCACACTACCTGACCTCAGAACCTACTATACAGCTACAGTAGTCAAAACAGCCTGGTACTGGTACAACGACAGATCCATTGACCAATGGAACAGAATTGAGAACCCAGATGTAAATCCATCCACCTACAGTCACCTGATCTTTGACAAGGGCCCAAAGTCCATCAAATGGGGAAAAGACAGTCTTGTGAACAAATGGTGCTGGTGAAACTGGATATCCATCTGCAATAAAATGAAACAGGACCCATAGCTCATGCCGTATACAAAAATGACTTCAGAATGGATCAAAGACCTGAATATAAAGCCTAAAACTATAAAGTTCATAGAAGAAAAAACAGGACCAATACTTCAGGCCTTAATACATGGCATTAACAGGATACAAACCATAACCATCAACGCACAAACCCCAATAGATAAGCTAGATAACTGGGATCTTCTAAAAATCAAACACCTATGCTCTTCAAAAGACTTCACCAAAAGAGTCAAAAGAGAACCTACAGACTGGCAAAAAAATTTTGGACAGTACAAGTCAGACAAAAGTCTAATCTCCATAATCTACATGAAAATCCAACACCTCTACAACAAAAAGACAAATAATCCTATTAAAAAATGGGCAAAGGAAATGAACAGACACTTCACCAGTGAAGACATCCAAATGGCCAACAGACACATGAGGAAATGCTCCCAATCACTAGCCATGAGAGAAATGCAAATTAAAACCACAATGAGATACCATCTCACCCCAGCATTACTGGCACGAATCAAAAACACTGTAAATAACAAATGTCGGACGGGCTGCGGGGAGATGGGAACTCTTATGCACTGCTGTTGGGAATGCAAAATGATACAGCCATTTTGGAAAATTATATGGTGCTTCCTCAGAAAGCTAGAAATAGACATACCGTTCAATCCAGCAATTCCACTCCTAGGAATGTAGCCTAGAGAAATAAGAGTCGTCGCTTGAATAGATATATGTTCATGGCAGCATTATTCACAATAGCAAAATGATGGAAACAACCTAGATGCCCATCCACAGATGAATGGATAAACAAACTATGGTACATACACACAATGGAGTACTATGCAACGAGAAAGAACAACAATGAATCTGTGAACCATCTCATAACATGGATGAAACTGGAGGACATTATGCTGAGTGAAATAAGTCAATCACAAAAGGACAAATATTGTATGAGACCTGTATTGGAAAAACCCATGAAAAAGTTCACACAAAAAATGTAACAATCTTTGTTGGTTCCCAGGGATGGGAGGTGTGGCGGGTGGGGGGGATTACTAAATAGGCAATAGATAAGTGGTATCTTGGGTGAAGGGTGAGACAGTACACAACACAGGGGAAACTAGCACATCCTGTATGAGGAAAGGTCATGGAAGCCCCATAGACACATCCAAACTCCCTGAGGACTGAACTGCTGGACAGAGGGCTGTGGGGACCACGGTCTTGGGGAACATCTAGCTCAATTGGCATGACACAGCTTATAAAGACAATGCTCTACATTCTACCTTGGTGAGTAGTGTCTGGGGTCTTAAAAGCCTGTGAGCGGCCATCTAAGATACTCCACGGGTCTCATCCCTTCGGGAGCAAGGTAGAATGAGGAGAACAGGATACAAGGAAAAGATTAGTCCGAAGGACTAATTGTCCACAACTACCAAGGCCTCCACCGGACTGAGTCCAGTATAGCTAGATGGTGCCCGGCTACCACCACTGACTGCTCTGACCAGGATCACAACAGGGGGTTCTGGACAGAGCTGGAGAAAGATGTAGAGCGTAATTCTAACTCCCCAAAAAAAGACCAGATTTACTGGCCTAAAGGAGACTGGAGAAACCCCGAGAGTATGGCCCCCAGACACCCTTTTAGCTCAGTGGTGAAGTTACTTCCGAGGTTCACTGTTCAGCCTGGGAGTGGATAGCCCTGTAAAACCAAATGAGACGAACGAGGTACAGGCGTCCATTGACAAGGGCCAGAAGGCAGAAGGGGACAAGGAAGCTGGTGATAGGGAACCCAAGTTTGAGTAAGGATATTGTCGATGTGTTGTGAGATTGTTAACCATTGTCATAGTGCAACATTTGTAGTAACTGTTAAACTCTTTTGTTCTGTAAGCCTTCATCTTAAGTGAGAATAACAGCACAATTCGAAGAGCGTAGTCAATGTCACTGACCCGTGTATGTAGAAATTTTTGAAATGGTGTATCTTTGGCTATGTGTATTTTCACCAAAAAAAAAGGTTGAGAAGTTAGAGGGTTAATATGTTGTGGGGTGGTTAACCATGTCATAAAACAACATGTGTACTACTGTTTCATGAGAAACTATTTGCTCTGTAAGCCTTCACCTGAAGTACAATAAAATACAAAAAAACAGAAAAAAAAAAGAGTAATATATCAATATTGGTTCATCAGTTGTAACAAATGTTATACACTAATGCAAAATGTTAATAATAGGAGAGACTGTGCAAAGGGAGGATAGAATATGTAATATTTCTGTTCAATTTTTCTGTAAACCTGAAATTGCTCTAAAAATGTAGTACATTAAAAAATAAGTCTGTTAAATATGGGTAACACATGCATATAATGAAACTATTTACTGCATAGCAGAAGTACAATAGAAAGTGAAGCTTTCTCTGTCTTCACTCCCTAGAAGTAACCAGTATTAACAATTTCTTTCGGGTCCTTACAAAAATTTATATTCTTATAAAAAAATTCAGTATAGTATCATTTATAGTAAAATGAAATCACATTGTTCACATTACTCTGGCTTTGGTTATAGTTAATGAATAAATCCTAGAAATCTTTGCATAACAACACATACGGATTCAACTCACTGTTTTTAAAGACTATATAATATTTCACTTTATAGATTTGTTGTTGTTACTGTTGTTAGGTACCACTGAGTTGGTTCCGACTCATAGCGACCCTTTGTATAACAGAACGAACACTGCCTGGTCCTGCACCATCCTCACAATCGTTATGTTTGAGCCCATGATTGCAGTCACTGTGTCAATCCCTCTCATTGAGGATTTTCCTCTTTTTGCTGACCCTCTGCTTTACCAAGCATGATGTCCTTTCCAGGGACTGGTCTCTCCTGGTAACATGCCCAAGGTACATGAGATGAAGTCTTGCCATTCTGGCTTCTAAGGAGCATTCTGGCTGTACTTCTTCTAGGACTGCTATTCATGAGGTTTTCACTAGCCAGTTTTTTTTAAAAGTAGATCACCAGGTCCTTCTTCCTAGTCTGTATAGAAGTTCCACTGAAACCTGTCCACCATGGGTGACCCTGCTGATATTTGAAGTGCCGGTGGCATAGCTTCCAGCATCAGAGTAACACACACAAACCACCACAGTCTGACAAACTGACAGACGAGCGGTGGTTTATAGATCTCCTAACATTTATTTCATCAGATTCCTACTAATGGGAATTTATGCTCTTTTCTGACACTTTTTTCTATAATGTTCACATTTGCATATCTTTGCCTTGTTTTGTGATTATATATGGAGGTCAAACAGGAAGTCCTATGTTTTAAATATAAGAGGTAGCATGGTAGAGTTAAAAAATTATGGGCTTTGGAGGCAGGCTGATCTATATTATCCTAGTATAGCTACTTATTTTCTGTGTGTCTCTAGGAAAAATATATAACCTCTCTGAGCATCAAAGTTCACTCTGTAAAATGGAAACAAGTCCTGTACTACTAAGATTTGAGGTAACACTTGTTAAACCATGGTGTGAGTAAATATTCCAAAACCTGACTGAAAAGCTATTGGCAAAGTCCATATCAACAACTAACAGTAGACCCAACAGAATATGTCTGCTTTGTTGCCCTCCTTCTGGTGACTTTTGACTGGGGAAGTTCTGAG
The DNA here is from genome assembly GCA_030035585.1 of Dugong dugon. Classification (NCBI taxonomy): domain Eukaryota; kingdom Metazoa; phylum Chordata; class Mammalia; order Sirenia; family Dugongidae; genus Dugong; species Dugong dugon. The sequence continues at coordinate 112,857,304 of CM057467.1, forward strand.
GACAACACTCAGATACAATAGGATTTGTGGTATAAGTGAGAGATTCAGTCATGGCCACGGATGATAGGTGCTTCATCACACACATACTTTGTGAATCAGAGTGGTGACTGGCTCATTTCCATGAGGGATTCACTCCAATGGCATTTATCCTTGCCCAAATCCATTCCCTTGAAATGCCACCTCACAGTCAGACTTTCACATTGTTCTGAGAGAGATTATCATCATTTTCTTGCATATATTGCTGACAACGGTCTTGTGAACTAGACAAGGCCAGGAATATTAATTCTCCTTTTTGAGGTGTGAGGAAATTAAAATTTAGAGGTATTAATCAATTTGCCAGTATCTTCTGACGTGAGGTTTGCTTCTCCTTCCACTATATCATACTGAATGCCATCATATTAATATAAGAAAGGAATGATCTGGCCAGTTCATCTTCCTCTACTTCTGTGGATATGTCTTAGCTCTTTCAGGAAAAAGATATCTTTTTTCAAATATTTTCAGGGATGCCCTACTGAATGTCATACAAACTTCTCTACACAGCTATCAAACCTCTCCATTATTTATTCCAACCGGGCGTGTCACGCCACGATCTTGTTTTCTATATATGCAATACTTTACTGCCATACCTTTTCTACTGCCTTGTCTTCAACTAGAGACCTTTTCTTTCATTATCTACTCACATAAATTATTGTCTCCTTTCTAAGTAGTTCAGTCAAAGTCATGACTGAGAAGTCCTTCCTTTTTTCTACAGTAACAATGAATTACTCCTCTGGCATAATTAAAAAACAAATGTAACCCCATGTGTATCAGAGTAGAACAATCCTTCATAGGGTTTTCAGTGGCTGATTTTTTGAAAGTAGACTGCCAGGCCTTTCTGGTGAGGCACATCAAATTTCCATACTTGCAGTTAGTAGCCGAGCACATTAACCATTGCATCACCTAGGGACTCCAATGAATTACTTCTCTTGCATGATGAAAAACAAATGTGTATATAAAAGAAAAAACTCCTCTTGCCAAATGAAAAACAAATGTGTATATACCTCCAGTCAACTCACGTATTCTTCTCCCTTGTATTAGAGTTTTCTATTTACATTTTGCCTCCCCGGCTCATTGTAACCTATGTGCAAGACTCATAACTGTGACCCATATTAATTGAACACTCACCTAAGCATAGTTCCAGTTCTTGCCATCTGGTGTACCCTTGTTCACTAAATCTGATCCAGTATTCAAAGCCTGGCTCAACACCTTTGCCATGAAACTTCTTCTGAATTCCTTTAGATAGACTTACAGTATTCTTTTGTATACCATATAATAAAGAATTAACCTTACCAGAGAGGCCTGTTCTTTGCCCTCAGCTACTGGGAGGTGATCTCTAGGCCCCTGGAAAGTCCTGCCGGATAGGAATGTGTATGTTTGCCTGGGGGCTTCAGCCACTGAACAGCCTAACAATGTGATTTATGATGATGGCTTTGGGCCACGCCTTATCTGTTCTGACCTCTGGAGGCGCTGAAGTCTAGAGGCATTAGTCTGATATCCAAGAGGGGCTGGAGGCTAAAGGTCAGTCATGTGGACAGTATGTGATCAGACACCAATAAAAACTCTGGATACCAAAGTTTGGGTTTGCATCCCTGGTTGGCAAGACTCCGCATATTGTTACGCATTGTGACTTGGAGGACATAATGCCATCCCTGGGGAGAGAACCACCAGACTCCTCCCAAAATCTATCCAATGTGTCTCTTCCTTTGGCTGATTTTAATTTGTATCTTTTCCCTGCAATAAAACTGTGATCATAAGCATAGCATTTTTCTGAGTTCTGTGAGCCATTCTAATGAATTATCAAACCCAAGCATGGTCATGGAAATCCCCAAATTTATAGTCAGCTGGCTGAAGTAAGGGTGGCTCTGGGAACCCCTGAAGTTGAGCTGTTGTCTACACCTAGGTCAGTCTTGGGGGGACTGTCCCCTCTGTGCAGCTGCGAACTCTTTGAAAACTGCAAGACCACTTCTCAGCAATGACCGCTTTCTTATATTACAGTCGTTCAAGTCTATTGATTCTTCCACAGGACTCAAACCTCCATGTGAGCATGGACTGCATCTATTTTGTTTACCACCACATCCTCAGAGTCTACTTCATAGTAGGTGCTCAACAAACATTTGCTGTATATATAGTATGCTACTGTCTAATCTTCCTGCTAATGCCATCTATGTTTATGTCTAATAAAGTTTTTAATCTCTCTATGAATTTTAGACAGGATTCAATAAGCATTATTTTGAACCATATGAAATTACTGTTTTTTAGGTTATGAACAGTTGAGTATCAGCTATTTCATTTGGCTCAGCTTAACAGTTTTGGAGTGAATGGAAAGCTGGAAAAATAAGTGAATGAAAACTCCCCATAGTTACAAATCATGGCATGCCTGCATTAATCACGTACATAAATATTATCTCATTTGATAGAAAGTCATTGGAAGGTCAAGAAGAGAGAATTTGCATTAAATATGTCACTCCCCCACATGGAGGAAAATGTACTTCAAATACATAATTTACCTCAGGGAGTCCTAGTACGGACTATACACCCATTAGGCCTTTTTGCTATCACATTCACTTTCCTATGCGCTCATTGAAATAAAAAAAATTCCTGTACCTGAGAAAAACAACAAGCTTGCATCTTCTTTTACCCTTCCCTGGTGAGAATTCCAGCTACGAGAAGTCAACTTGCTACATTCCATTGTTCAGACCTGTGCTGGCGCAGCCAGGAAAATCACAACCATTCGGAAGTCGTGCCAACTGCATGCACCAGGGAATTGCCTTTGCTATGGGACATGTTGCTCAAAGGGTGCTCACTACCCACTATTCCCAACTGGCAGTAGTCTAGCATGTCTCAGATACCACTAATGGGCTAGGTGTCCCGGGCAGTACAATCAGCCCTTTTTGGAATTTGTGTTCCCTTTTGTCATAGAAGTATTATGTACACATTTAGAGCAGGAGTCATGAGTTAGAGTCAGGAATATCAAATCCTATTTTGTGATCATTACTAAATCGTGCAATGTCTGTGACCCTCAATGTCCTTGTTTATAAAATTGTTTAATACTAATTCTATTTTATAGGATTATTGTGACTATTTATTTATTTAAGCACTTTAGCCAGTTGCCATGGAGTCAGTTCTGACTCATGGCAATCCCATCTGTGTCAGAGTAGGACTGTGTTCCACAGGGTTTTCAATGACTGATTTCTCAGAAGTAGATAGCTGGACCTTTCTTCCAAGGCAGCTCTGGGTGTACTTGAACAGCCAACCTGTTGGCTAGCAGCCAAGTGTGTTAACAGTTTGCACCACCAGGGAATCGACTCATAGTAACCCTATATGACAGATTAGAACTGCCCCATTTGGTCCAAGGAGTGGCTAGTAGATTCAAACTGACAACCTTTTGGTTAGCAACCGTAGCTCTTAATCACTGCGCCACCAGGGAGTCAATTTAAAAGAGTCTCCCTCGTACAGTGAGTGTTTAATAAATGGTAGTTAACAAAAATATTTTCTGGTTTACTTCTACATAGTTTAATACTTTCCTGGACTGAGGACATAAAGTCACATATACTAGATGTAAAAAATGACTGCTGGAACCAGAGCATTTAATAATAATAATAATAAACATAAATTGAGTACACTCCTCAGTAGGTAGTAATAATGAAAAAGAAGAAAAGGAGGAGAATGAAGAGAAAGGTAACATTTCTTTAGCCCTTAGTGTGTACAAGGAACTTTCCAAATCTTTATACTTACTGAGGATTATATAATAAAATTGAAAAAAACATTTTATTATAAAAATAAACAGAAAACAAGATAGAAAAAATGAGACATTTAAAAATTAGTTCTAACAACAGAGTCCCAGATGGAGCAGCAGAAATATGGGGTACAGAACTCAAATTCTAGTAAGAAGACCAGACTTAATGGTCTGACTGAGACTGGAGATATACCGGAAAGCATGGCCCCTGGATTCTCTATCAGCCCAGAACTAAAACAATTTCTGAGGCCAACTCTTCAGAAAGGGATTGGACTGGACCGTGGGACATAAAGTGATACTCGTGAGGAGTGTGCCTCTTAGCTCAAGTAGATACAAGAGGCCAAAGGGGCCAGCTTCTGTCCAGAGGTGAGATGGGAAGGCAGAGAGGGTTAGGAGCTGGCTGAATGGACATGGGGAATCAGGGGCAGAAAGGAGGAGTGTGCTGTTGCAGAATGGGGTGAGCAATTAGAGTCATGTAACAGTGTGTGTATAAATTTTTGTATGGGAGACTAACTTGAAATGTTGTCCAACAATAAAAAAATAAAAATAAAAATTAGTTCTAAAAGATTAATATCTAAATTGGATAGGAGTTGCAGAAAGCATGAACAATAAATATGGAAGGAAGAAAATGATCATAGAAATAATTCAATGCAATTTCTCAGAACCAAAGAAAATTAGTTTCAGATTTAAAGGACACCACAGTGTCCATCACAATGAATCAAGAAAGGGTCACACCAAGAAGCATCTTTATGAATATCAAAATGCTGGGAAAAAAAGAGTAAATGTTACAAACTTTGAAAAGAAAAAAACAAAACAAAAAAACAAGGAATTCATAATTATAATGGCATTGGTATTCTCAATAATATACTAAAATCTAGGGAGGAAATGGATCAATGTCTTCAAAAATCTGAAGAAAAGATAGATTCTAACCTAAAATTCTATAATTAGCCAAGCTACCCCTTAAGTAGCTAATACATTTGTGATATTTACCATGTGCCAGGCACTGTTGAAAACACACCACATGTATTAAAAGATTTACTGTTTAGCCAATCCTAAGAAGTAGCTATTGTTTTTATCCCCATTTTATAGATGAGGAAATGGAGGCACAGAGTGATTAAGTAATGTGTCTTAAAGTTGTAACTGATATATGGAAGGACTAAGGTTTAAGACCCCTCAAATTCTGGTCCAGACAGACAGCCTGCATCTTGACCAAAAATATACAATTAGCAAAACAAAGAAACATTGCCTTGACCAGGTGTGGTATAATTACGCTAAACATAAAATGCGTTCACAACTAAATGCAAACGAATTATTTATTTTGAAATAATTACAGACTATCTATATGGCCTTGAATTTTTTAAATACTACCTTAAGACAGGTAATTAACCAAAACTTTATTTTTAATTATTATATGAATTTCCTTCTACTTCTCACTCCCTGTGGTCCTTTACCTAATTTTACTAAAAATACCAACATTCTCATAAACTCCAATTTCTTTTAAATTTGATGCTTGTGTTTATACACTGAGCTTATCCTCACCCTGAAGTAAAACACAAGCATATTCAGTAGAAGAAGAAATGTCTCAGCAGAATAAGAATATTTCTAAAGCTTTGGTTTAAAACTATGCTTCCAAGAAATTTGGCTTTTCCAGTGACCCAAATATTCTTTAAGCGCCTCACTTCCCTGGGATGTGCACCATCTAACTGAAATGGTTTCATAACCATCCTTGTTCTTCACGTGTTTAATCACACAACTCAAAGTAACGCATCAGTCACTTGGCTAATAAGCTGTCTCTGAAGCCCATGGAAACAGAGGGAGATGCTCCCTTTGTTCTCCTACTGTGTGTTATGTTCCCCAATTGTGTATTATTATTATTATTATTAGCCAGTTGAACTAGTCTAATTTGCAGTTGGATAAATCATAATTCAGTTGATTCTCAAGTCTCCTCAAGTTATTACTTTACTTCATCCAAAGATTTCACGGCAGAGAACACTGGGGATATTCCAGATGACTCAAAATTCTTTTTTTTTTTTTTCATTCTCTTTAAAGGCTATAAAAGTGCAAAAACTCTTATGCAGTGGAACATTTCCATAAATAATTAGCACTACATTGCATTGGTCAAAATAAATTAAATACTTAAACTAATCTAATAAAAATGCAGAATTAACTCATAGATAGTGCTTGTTTTTCTACCACTGGAATATACTGGCTCCTAAATGGATTTCTAGGTTTGGCCACCCAGCAACCAATTTCCCTTCTTATAGTGATGATACCCTAACTGGGTGAGGAGTAGAGAACCCATGCTTAGTTCAGGCCATGCTTCAGGGAAAGCTTTCTTCATTTCAAGTCCTGGATAGTCAGCATAATCCCATAGTTGTTCCCCTAAAAACTCATTCAATGCAATGAGTATCACCTAACTTGGTCCACTGAGAACAAGAACTTTTGTTCAGTGCTTGGGAGAGGAGAATGAATAGGAAGCATACAGATTTAAGATCCTCTGCCAGCCACATTGGGACAACTAGGGGAAAACCCAGCAGAGAATAAAGTCAACACCACCACTCAGAAATGGGAGAAGAAAACCAGGCCTGGTCATATCCCTTGAGCTTCTGGATCATCATCACTTATAGCCAAATCTCCCTCCTTTAGTTTCTGTTATGAGAATCAATGGATATTTTTCATTGTTTAAACCAGGTTGAGTTGCTTTATTGTTTCTTGTAAATAAAAACATCTTAAACAATATTGTACTTGTAGGAAATTCTGAGACTAAATAAATAGTCCAATGATAAACATGTCTGCACAAGAAGTCAGGAGTCCCTGAGTTTAATAAATAGTAGTTTCATGAGCATGAAGATAAGTAAGACATTATATTCATGTTCATCCTACAGAGACATTCTCTTCCTAAGCTTCTGTAAACAATCTCAAGATTGCTAGGAAATATTGTTACGTCCTCATATTAACTTCCCCAGAACTATGGATAGAGTTGTTATGATTCCAAATCTCACAGAAGCGACATTTAGTTTCAATTTTACTGACACTACAGGTAAGTTGGTTCAGAGATGTCATGTGTACAGGGTTCATAAGATTGTCAGATTTGGAGTTCCAGCAAAATGGCACCCTAGGCAGAAGCACCACGCCATCCCTCCACAGCAAAGATCCGAAAAACTAAGCCGAACAGAGAACACAACAATCCTGAAACCCTAAAACATCAAATGAAGACATAAAGAACTCAGCCAAGCACCAAACGGAGTGAGAAAACTGACAGAGAACGGAGAGTGAGGAGAGATTCACGCAGAGGTCCCCTACCAGCTAACGCAGTGCAGATCCGCCATCTTGGACTCCTATCGGAGACCAGCAAACAGGGGGTACGAGAAAGCACCCTCACGGAGCATCCAGCAGGAGACAAAACAACCAGTAATTTGCGATATATGCTTCCCCACCCCCACCCTCCACCCTTCTTCACCCTGACTAGGCCTCCTCTGCTTCCCGCGGCCAAATCTCTTGACACGGAAACACCTGCTACTTGGATTCCACACACCCAAATGGGACGGCTCTCTAAGTGCCATTTGTTGGCTGCTGGTGTTGCTTTTTTCCACTTCTTTTGATTTCTTTCTTGCCTCTCACCACCTCCCCCTCCTTTCACTCAGGTGCCTGGATCCATGCACCATCTTTGCTTCTTCCTGAGGGGCTGTGGAGCTCCATTCGAGTGTGGAGCTGCTTCCCACTCTGGACTACTGTGCTGGTGGGATCCCGGGGCTTTTGTTCGTTCATTTGTTTTGAATTGTTTCTTTGTTTTCTTTTCCTTTTCTTGAGTTGGGAGTCCTTTCTGGCCAGGTGGAGCTGCATGGCAAGGAGACTTCTCCCTTGGCTTGCACAGACGTGCAGAGAGATCTCTGAAGGCATTTATTGTTGGGTTTTTTTTTTTTTCTTCTGTTTTTTGGGGGCCTTTTCTGTGTTTTTTTTTTTTTTTTAGTTTTGTTTTGTTTTCCCTTTTTGTCTTTCTTCATTGCTCAGTTTCTCGTCTCTCTATCTCTTCCTTCTCTTGCTGTTCCCTGAATACCTGGCGTTGTATACCTCTACGCCTTCTAGCCAGGCTGTACTGCAACACCTGAGAGCGACTTCCCCAGACCTCATAGCTGCACCGGTGGGATCCCTGGGAACTTTGTGGTTCTTTAACCTTTCTGATTTTTATTTATTTATTATTTTCTTTCTCTTCCCCTTTCTGTTCTTCTCCATTTCATAGTCTCTCATCTCTCCACTCCAACAGCAAGCTCCCCTAACATTCTTTTTTGTTTGTTTGTAAGTTTTTAGCTCCTGTTCCTCTCCTCTCTCCCATATCCATCTTAGCTCCACAAGTACAATCTCCTCACTGCATCCTGCCTACCTGCACTGTGCGCTTGACATCATACCACCAAGCAGCACAGGCATGGCCTACTGGAACCTGCCCTGCACTGATTACCAACCCGCTCTGGTGGCTGTAGTAAGTGACACAAACAACCCGTCCCAGTAAATGCTCTTCAGCTAGAACTGCCCTGCCGTACTATATCTGAGTGACTGTTCCTGCCAATTGGAGAAGGAGGCAAAAAGTATTGTGCTTACAGACGAGCAAACAACAAAGCATACACAGTCCGCCTGCTCAGACATATTCAAATTTTTCAAAAAAAGGGGACAAAACAAACAAATCTACAATCAATAAATGAGAAAAATAACTACTGAATGCCCAGAAGACAGCAGATAATATCAAAACATTTACAAAAACAGGACAGGATGGTTCCAGTAGGCATCCAAAATAAAACACCAGATGACTCTCCAGTGGAAGAAAATGCACTAGAACTACCTTATACGGAATTCAGATCTCTAATACTAAGAATTCTCCAAGAGCTGAGGCAAAAAGCTGACAAACATGAGGAAAAAATAGACAAACTCATGGAAAATACAGACAAAAATCTGGAAGAATTCAGGAAAATAATGCAGGAACAAAATGCCAAAATAACTTCACAACTAGAAATTATACAAATACAACAATTAGAAATCCAAAAGGTAAACAACAAGGTTTCAGAAATGGATGGTGTCATAGAAGGGCTGAGAACTAGAATTGAAACAGTAGAAGACAGGATCAGTGGAATTGAAGACAAACACTTGGATACAACTCTGTTTCCGCAAACTCAGAAAAAAGAAAAAGAAAATTGAAGAGACCCTGAGAGTAACATGGGATACAATCAAAAGCAAAATTGGCAAGTTATTGGAATTCCAGAACAGGGGGAGAAAACAGAAAACACAGAGAGGATCACTGAGGAACTGCTCACAGAAAACTTACCCAGTATCATGAAAGATGAGAAGCTGGCCATCCAAGAAGCTCAACGAACACTATATATGAGAGACCCCAAAAGAAAATCACCAAGGCATACCATAATCACACTCGCCAACACCAAAGACAAAGAATCCTGAGAGCAGCTCATGAAAAACAAGAAGTCACATACAGAGGAGAAACAATAAGACTAAGCTCAGACTATTTGGCAGAAACCATGCAGGCAAGAAGGCAATGGGATGGCATATATAAAATCTTGAAAGATAAAAAATGCCAGCCAAGAATAATATATCCTGCAAAACTCTCATTCAAATTTGATGGTGAAATTAGGTCATTTCAAGATAAACAGAAGTTAAGGAAACATTTAAAAGTCAAACCAAACTTACAAGAATTATTAAAGGGAGTTCTTCGATCTTAGGACAAATGGCTTCAGCTCACAGGCAGACGCTAGGACGCAGGAACATGCCAGCCAGATACCAATTTAGGAAATGAACTCACCAGGACTCTCCAAAACCAAAAGAAATACGACAGAAATCAGAGCAGTTAATCAGTAAATGACAACAACATCAAAACAATAAAAGAGGGAATAAAACGGCCTAGGTATAGACCCTTGTAATGGGGAGGAAGCCAAGGCGATGCCAAGTAATGGCAGACTGCTTCAAATTTAGAAAGATAATGGTAAAATTCATGGTAACAACAAAGAAAATTAACAAGCATACTCATAAGAAAAAAAGAAGAAAAACATATAGTCTCAGCAAAAACAAAACCTACAAAAAGAAAAGGAAAAAAAAAATCCACAGACAAAAGTAACTCAGCACACGAGAAAAGAAGAACAAAGAAAACTTTGGCACCACAAAAAAAAGCATGACAAAATGACAGCAACAAACCCACATCTATCAATAATTACAATGAATGTAAATGGACTCAATGCACCCATAAAGAGACGGAGAGTGACAGAATGGATAAGAAAACAGGATCCATCAATATGCTGTCTACAAGAGACACACCTTACAAACAAAGATGTGAATTTATTAAAGTCAAAGTTTGGAAAAAAATATATCATGCTAACAACTACCAAAAAAGAGCTGGAGTGGCAATTCTAATGTCAGATAAAACAGACTTTAAAACAAAACCTACCATAAAAGACAAAGAAGGACATTATATAATGATTAAGGGGAAGATCCATCATGAAGACATAACCATAATAAACATCTACGCACCCAATGATAGGGCTCCAAAATACATAAAACAAACTCTAACAACACTGAAAAGAGAAATTGACAGTTCCACAATAATAGTAGGGGACTTAAACACACCACTCTCAGTAAAGGACAGAACAACTAAGAAGAAACTCAGCAAAGATACAGAAGACCTAAAGGGCACAATCAGCCAACTTGACCTCATAGACATATATAGAAGACTCCATCCAACTGCTGCAAAGTACACATTCCTTTCCAATGAACATGGAATATTCTCCAGAATAGACCACATCTTAGGCCACAGAAAAATTCTCAACAAGATCCAAAACGTTGAGATAATTCAAAATATCTTCTGTGACCACAATGCCATCAAGGTAGAAATTAATAATAGAAAGAACAAGGAAAAAAAAAATCAATTACATGGAAACTGAATAACACCCTGCTTACACATCACTCTGAAAGAGAAGAAATCAGAGACGGAATCAAAAATTCCTTGAATCAAATGAGAATGAAAACACATCATACCAAAACCTTTGGGACACAGCAAAGGCAGTCCTCAGAGGACACCTGATAGCAATAGATGCACATAACAAAAAAGAAGAAAGGGACAAAATCAAAACATTAACTACAGAACTCAAACAAATAGAAAGAGAACAGCAAAAACAGTCCACAACCACCGGAAGAAAGCAAATAGTAAATTTCAGAGTAGAAATAAATGAAATAGAGAATAGAAAAACAGTACAAAGACTCAACAAAACCAAAAGTCGGTTCTTTGAAAGAATCAACAAAATCGACAAACCACTGGCCAGACTGACAAAAGAAAAACAGGAGAGGACACAAATAACCCAAATAAGTAATGAAATGGGAGACATTACAGCAGACCCAACTGAAATAAAAAGGATTATAACAGAATATTATGAAAAACTGTACTCCAACAAATTTGAAAACCTAGAGGAAATGGATAAATTTCTAGAAGCACACGGCCTACCCAAACTACAACAAAGTGATGTTGAAAATATGAACAGACCCATAACAAGAGAAGAGATTGAAAAGGTAATAAAAGAAATCCCAACCAACAAAAGCCGTAGCCCAGATGGCTTCACTGGAGAATTCTACAAAACATTTACAGAAGAGCTTGTACCAGTACTACTCAAGCTATTTCAGAGCATAGAAAAGGAAGCAACACTTTCAAATTCATTCTATGAAGCCAGCATAATGCTGATACCAAAACCAGGCAAAGACATCACAAAAAAAGAAAATTACAGACCAATATCTCTCATGAATCTAGATGCAAAAATTCTCAACAAAATTCTAGGCAATAGAATTCAGCATCATATCAAAAAAATAATACACCACGACCAAGTAGGATTCATACCAGGTATGCAAGGATGGTTCAACATTGGAAAATCAATCAACATAATCCACCAGATAAATAAAAGGAAAGAAATGAATCACATGTTCATCACAATCGATGCAGAAAAGGCATTTGACAAAGTCCAACACCCATTCCTGAGAAAAACTCACAATAAAATAGGTATAGACGGGAAATTTCTCAACATAATAAAGGGTATCTATGCAAAACCAATGCCCAACATCATTCTTAATGGAGAGAGGCTGAAAACATTTCCCTGGAGAACAGGAACAAGACAAGGATGCCCTTTATCACCACTCCTATTTAACATTGTGCTGGAAGTTCTAGCTAGAGCAATAAGGCAAGAAAAAGAAATAAAGGGCATCCAAATTGGTAATGAAGAAGTTAAACCATCCCTGTTTGCAGATGATATGATACTATACATAGAAAACCCTAAAGATTGCATGAGAAATCTACTGGAACTAATAGAAAGATTCAGCAGAGTAGCAGGATACAAGATAAACATACAAAAATCAGTTGGATTCCCATACGCCAATAAGGAGAACGATGAAAAGGAAATCAGGAAAACAATACTATTTTCAATAGCCCCTAAAAGATAAAATACTTAGGAATAAATCTGACCAGGGATGTAAAAGACCTATACAAAGAAAACTACAAAACACTACTGCATGAAACCCAAAGGGGTCTACATAAATGGAAAAACATACGATGCTCATGGATAGGCAGACTCAACGTTGTGAAAATGACAATTCTACCCAAAGCAATTTACAAATGCAATGCAACCCCGATCCAAATACCAATAACATTCTTCAAAGAGATGGAAAAAGTAATCATTAACTTTATACGGAAAGGGAAGAAGCCCCGAATAAGTAAAGCACTACTGAAGAAGAAGAATAAATTTGGAAGACTCACACTACCTGACTTCAGAACCTACTATACAGCTACAGTAGTCAAAAAGCCTGGTACTGGTACAACGACAGATCCATTGACCAATGGAACAGAATTGAGAACCCAGATGTAAATCCATCCACCTATGGTCACCTGATCTTCGACATGGGCCCAAAGTCCATCAGATGGGTAAAAGACAGTCTTTTGAACAAATGGTGCTGGCAAAACTGGATATACATCTGCAAAAAAATGAAACAGGACCCATACCTCACACCGTATACAAAAACTACTTCAAAATGGATCAAAGACCTGAATATAAAGCTTAAAACTATCAAGTTCACAGACAAAAAAATAGGACCAACACTTCAGGCCTTAATACACGGCATTAACAGGATACATACCATAACCATCAAGGCACCAACCCCAATAGATAAGCTAGATAACTGGGATCTTCTAAAAATCAAACACCTATGCTCTTCAAAAGACTTCACCAAAAGAGTCAAAAGAGAACCTACAGACTGGGAAAAATTTTTTGGACAGTACAAGTCAGACAAAGGTCTAATCTCCATAATCTATAAGAAAATCCAACACCTCTATAACAAAAAGACAAATAATTCTATTAAAAAATGGGCAAAGGAAATGAACAGACACTTCGCCAAAGAAGACATCCAAATGGCCAACAGACACATGAGGAAATGCTCACGATCACTAGCCATTAGAGAAATGCAAATTAAAACCACAATGAGATACCATCTCACCCTGGCATTACTGGCACGAATCAAAAATACTGGAAATAACAAATGTTGGAGGGGCTGCGGGGAGATGGGAACTCTTATGCACTGCTGGTGGGAATGGAAAATGATACAACCATTTTGGAAAATGATATGGCGCTTCCTCTTAAAGCTAGAAATAGACATACCATTTGATCCAGCAATTCCACTCCTAGGAATATATCCTAGAGGACTAAGAGTAACCACTCGCATAGACATTTGCACACCTATGTTCATGGCAGGATTGTTCACAATAGCAAAACGGTGGAAACAACCTAGATGCCCATCAACAGATGAGTGGATAAACAAACTGTGGTACATACACACAATGGAGTACTATGCAATGAGAAAGAACAACAGTGAATCTGTGAAGCATCTCATAACATGGATGAAACTGAAGGACATTATGGTGAGTGAAATAAGTCAATCACAAAAGGACAAATATTGTATGAGACCTCTACTGGAAAAACCGGTGAAAAAGTTCACACACAAAATTTAACAATCTTTGTTGGTTCCCAGGGATGGGAGGGGTGGTGGTGGGGGAAATACTAAATAAGCAATAGATAAGTGGTATCTTGGGTGAAGGGTGAGACAGTACACAATACAGGGGAAACTAGCACAACTTGTACAAGGAAAGGTTATGGAAGCCCCATAGACACATCCAAACTCCCTGAGGGACTGAAGTGCTGGGTGGAGGGCTGTGGGGACCATGATCTCGGGGAACATCTAGCTCAATTGGCATGACACATCTTATAAAGACAATGCTCTGCATTCTACCTTGGTGAGTAGTGTCTGGGGTCTTAAAAGCCTGTGAGCGGCCATCTAAGATACTCCACGGGTCTCATCCCTTCGGTAGCAAGGTAGAATGAAGAGAACAGGGTACATGGAAAAGGTTAGTCCGAAGGACTAATTGTCCACAACTACCAAGTCCTCCACCTGACTGAGTCCAGTACAGCTAGATGGTACCCATCTACCACCACTGACTGCTCTGACCAGGATCACAACAGAGGGTTCTGGATAGAGCTGGAGAAGGATGGAGAACATAATTCTAACTCACAAAAAAAGACTAGATTTACTGGCCTAAAGGAGACTGGAGAAACCCTGAGGATAAGGCCCCCAGACACCCTTTTAGCTCAGTGGTGAAGTTACCTCCGAGGTTCACTGTTCAACCTGGGAGTGGATAGCCCCGTAAAACCAAATGAGACTAACGAGGTACAGGAGTCCAGTGACAAGGGCCAGAAGGCAGAAGGGGACAAGGAAGCTGGTGATAGGGAACCCAAGGTTGAGTAAGGATATTGTTGATGTGTTGTGAGATTGTTAAGCATTTTCATACGGCAACATGTGTACTAACTGTTAAATGAGAAACTCTTTTGTTCTGTAAGCCTTCATCTTAAGTGAGAATAACAGCACAATTGGAAGAGCGTAGTCAATGTCACTGATCTGTGCATGTAGAAGTTTTTGAAATGGTGTATCTTTGGCTATGTTTATTTTCACCAAAAAAAAATGTCGAGAAGTTAGAGGGTTGACATGTTGTGGGGTTGTTAACCAACGTCATAAAACAATATGCGTACTACTGTTTCATGAGAAACTATTTGTTCTGTAAGCCTTCACCTGAAGCACAATAAAAATAAAAAAAAAAGATAGATTCATTTTTTATTTAGAGACCAAAAAACAAACAACAACAAAAAAAAAACCTGTTGCTGCCGAGTAGATGCTGACTCATGGCTACCCCATGTGTTACTCATTAGAATCAGGTTCCATAGGGTTTTGTTGGCTGCAATCTTAAAGAAGCAGAGAGCCGGGCCTGTCTTCCACAGTACCACTAGATGAGTTCAAACTGCCAATCTCTAGGTTTGCACCTGATCACAAACCATTTGAGCCACCCAGGGATCTAGAATTTCATGATATTCATCAGAAAAGAGCATGGTCCTAGGAGTCAGCAGATTTCCTGTTGTTCTGTTCCTTGATACCTGACAAGAGCATGATACTTGAACTGCTGGGAAATTCAGTGTCCTATAAAGTAACTTAATTACCCCAAGTGGTCTCTCATGTCCTCCCAGCTTTTGTATTCTATAGTTACACTGAGGATAATTTCTAGATGCATAAAATGAGCTCTTCTTCATCCTGTCTAATAAAAGAGAAAAATACATTCTACCACTATTCTGGTAATCTAGTGCTGTGCAACAAACCACTCCAAAAGTTAGTGGCCTAAGAAACATCTATTTTCCTCATGAAGCTGCAATTTAAGAAGGGCTTGTTTTGCTACACTTGGCATCAGCTGGGTGGCTCGAGGGCTGGGGTGGAATCGTTTGAAGCATCATTCACTCATGTGCCTGAAACCTGGGCTAGGAAAACTGAAATAGCTGGAGACTAGAACAGCTGGGGTTCCTTGTGTATCTCTCTCCCTCTCAATCTCTCTCTCTCTCTCTACCTCTACCTCCACCTCCATCTGTATCTATCATCTCTATTTCTGGTCTCCCCAGCATGGTAGCTTCAGGGAAGCTAGACTTCTTGCATGTCACCTGAGAGTTCCTATGGCACATGTTCCAAGAGAGAGGCAAGTAGAACCTTTGCTGCCTTTTATTATGAGTTACCTCAAAAGTCACACGACGTCACATCCACTGCATTATATCCATCGAGGAAGTCGCAAAGATCCACTCAATTTTTAGCATAACGCGAAGAGAAATTTGCCTCTTGATGGGGCAGTTACAAAGCTCTAGAAAAGCAGGTGGGACTACAAATAATACTGGTGTGGCCATTTTTGGAAAATCTGCCATAATCACAAATATGAGTGTGTGTGTGTGTATGTAGATACACACACACATATATATGCATGTATATACATATTCATTTATTCCTGTACATGCATTTCACCTGTTTTATTTTGTCTTAGAATATTTCACTCCATTTTAGTCCCAGAAATGTATATGTCTTTTTCTTCTGTCTAATATTAGAATCAATCATTATTACTAAAAAACATACCATTATGTAAGTAGGGAGAGAAGCAAATCCCAGATTTGTGTTAGGAGACACAGTGAAGGCAGCCTTGAATGGAACATTGCCTTGAGCAATCTACCGATACTTGTTGTCTGGTTAATTCCAACTCATGGTGACCCCATGTGTGTCAGAGTAGAACTGTGCTCCACAGGGTTTTCAACAGCTGATTTTTCAGAAGTGGATCACCAGGCCTTCCATTATAGAACATTAAGAAAAGAGAGTTTGTGTTTTTGTTTAAATTGGATAGGATTAAAAAAACTGTTCTGTTTTATTTTTTAATGACTCAAATGTCTTTGGTTTTATTTTCTCCCCACCCTTTTAAGAAAACTGGATGTGATTGTTTTGAAACTATCCAACTAACTTCCTGGGTACCTCCACCAACTTTATTTATCTCTTACTCCCAACCCTATCCAGCTTTCTCCAACAGACTGACAGGTTGTCAGTAACGATAGGTGTCAATTTCCCAGTCCGTCAGAGATATATTTTGACAGGTCCTGAAGACAACAGGACACTTCATTTTCACAGGGTCTCCTGCTGGTGCTACTTGTTCCACGGCAGGCTACAAGGGATGGCTCTCACCTCTTGGTTTTCATCATCACCCTAAACCTTGTGAACATGAGTCTATCTGTGAAGACAGAGGGACGCAAACCAACTACGAGCAAACCATTTGTTTCTTTATTCTATCTTCTTGGATCCCTCTCTGTCAGTATTGATGGGGTTTTCTCTGGGAGGTAACTCCAACATTGACCTTACTGGATAAATTGTATATTCCCAAGCTCCCTCCAACAGGGAAGAAGCCTTAAAGATTGTGCTGTCCCTTGCTGTGACACAATTAAAATCTCCTGTTCAGAAGCAAACATAGCTGTCTTCTGGAAGTAGGAAATACTGTCAAATAACTAAGCACTGCTGGTCTCTGCTCTGGTTTTCAGATGTGATGTAGTGAATTAAATTCAACATTCAGATCTCAACTTTGAAGGACTAGCACATCACAAGAAACATGAAATGTTATTCTAATCTTACAGGATTTTAAGAGAAAGCTGTAGTTTAAATATTATCATGTTTCTGGGAACATGCCTTGAAGCATTTTTTTTTTTTGGATGTAAATATACACAGTCCATTTGAACAATTTCTACATGTATAACTCAGTGATACTGACTACCTTGATTACATGGATGCCATTCTTCAAGTTGTACAAATATTTTTGCCATCCTTCTCCAAATTGTTCCATCACCATCGACTTAAATTCATTGTCTCTTAAGCTTCTCATCTAACCTTTCAAGTTGCTGTTATCAATTTGACCTCACATAGATAATTCTTTAAAAAGCACAATGCTCAAGGTAGACATACATTACTTATTAAATTATTTTTTTGGTTCAAAGAAGACTTCAGGAGATAGTTTTGATTTACGTTTTAAAGTTTAGAGATTATCTCAGGGCAATAGTTTTTGGTGTTCATCCAGCTTCAGTGGCTCCAGAAAGTCTGGATTCCACTGAGAATTTTAAACTCTGTCCACATTCTTCCCCCTTTTGATCAAGATTCTGCTATAGAATCTTTTATCAAAATGATCAGTAATAGTAGCCAGGCACCATCCATTTCTTCTGGTCTCATGGCAAAGGAGATAGTTGTTCATAAGGGTAACCTTGAAGTATGGTTTTTGATTACTTAGAAGAAAACAGGTATCCTACAGAGTTCAATCTTTTGTGGATCAGATCATTATGATCCATAGGGTTTCCAACAGCTGATTTTTGGAAGTAGATTGGCAAGACTTCCTAGTCCCTCTTAGTCTGGAAGCTCTGCTGAAACCTTCTCAGCATTATAGCAACCCACAAGCCTCTACTGACAGATGAGTGGTGGCCATGCATGAGGTGCATTGGCCTGAAATTAAACCTGTGTCTCCCCCATGGAAGGCGAGAATTCTACCACCGAACCACCACTCCCCTTATAATAATATTATTACATTATAACATTGTATGTAAATGTATATATGCCATTACTATGTCCAGACTATTAAACATTTCATTTTTTATGTTGGTTTTGATAAAAGTGATAATAAAAATTATGACTTAATGGTGACTCTATTCCCATTTCCAGAACTATACTGTTCATTCTTTAAGCTTTTCTACATGTAACATTTCCTTATCCATTACCCGTGTCACCAGAGTCATTGTTCTCAACTCTGTAGTCCCACTGCATCTGAAATAACTTGACTGTAGCACGTACAACACATTCTACAATTTTCATTTAATTGTCTGTGTTTTGATTTCCTCTCTCTCCTGAGCTACTATGAAAGAAGCAACTGTCTCTGTCTCTTCTACTTTTCCCATGCACAGCTGAGCACAGCTGGCAAAAATCATGTAACCATCCTGACTCATCTCACTTAAAATGCACGACCAAGAGTTTTAACGGGTACACTGTGTTGCCTAGCAATCCAGTTTTTACCAGACCACTCAGTTTTTTAAATGACTGTTTCATACCTTCCCTTTTCTCATCAAATTTTCAAATACTCCTTCCCCAGCCTCTCAGCTGACAACTTGCTCTTTTACTAAAAAAAAAAAAAAAAAAAAAAGCCCAAAAAGAACTACCCTATGCTCCCACCACTTACCCACCTGTATATTCATGTATGCTATTTCCCCCTTTGACTTTGAATGATCTGTCTGTGTGTCTAATGCCAAAACTTTCCATCCCCTCTCACCTCTTCAAGGACATTCCTCCCCCTCTCCTGTTCATCACTTCTCTCTCTGCTGGATAAGTCCCCTCCGTGTAACAAACACATCGCATCATTAAATTCTATCATTCCCAAATCCATCTCTGGACCCCATTGCCCTGCAGCTCCCACTCCAGTTCCCTCCTTCCCTTTACAGCAAATATCCTCAAAAGAGTGTTCTGTACTCTCTAGGGCCAGATAACCCTTTCCTCTTCTCTCTTGTATTCATTTCAATTGGTTTTCTTCTTCAGTATTCCATTGAATTGTTTTTATCAAAATCATGAATGATCTCCACACAGGCTAACCTACCAGAAGCATACGACACAGTTCCTCATTCTCTCTTGCTTGAAATACTTTCTACACTTGACCTGGGAAGATACCACTTGATTGTCTTTGGACTTGCAGATTCCTCTGCCTGGATGTTTTTCACACAGATATCTGTATTGCTCAGTATTATTTCCCTTTATGTTTTTTGTTTAAGTCTTGTTCAAATGTCATTTTCTTACTATGGCTTTATCATCCATCTTTGTAAAAATTTCTACATGCTCCCACCTCCAAGCACTACCTATGTCTCTCCCCTGCTGTATTTTCTCTCCATAGCACTCTTTGCCACCGGAAAACTATATATCTTTCTCATTTTATGTATTTACTATCTGCCTCCTCCCACTGGAAAAATAACTTCATGTGGGAAGGAATGTTTTCTGTTTGTTAGTTTATTACACTATTGAAACTTCAGCACCTAGGAGAGTAGTTGTTATATAGTAGATCCTCATTAAACACTATATTTTGAATAAATGAATGAATTTGTCTCCCGAGCACCAGATGCTGACATCATGGCTTTCTAAGTGTAGACTCTCAGTAAATGGTGGCTGTTATTGAACTTATTCGGATGTCTTCATGCTACTTTCCCCTGGAATAGGAAGACTTCACTTTCCCTCCCATTATGATTTTTTTTCCAACCTATATAATCTTTAGAACTGTGAGAGACAAAATGGAGAAACAATGTGTTGGTTTGAAGGCATAAGACAGCTTGTGTTAGAGTTCATCACAACTCTTCATTTATTCCATGCCTTTTCCAGTCATTTATTTTTCTCCCTCCAAAGCAAATCTCTTTGAAAGATGTGTCCCTATTCTTTACCTCCATTCCCTCACTTCCTCTTTGTTCTGTATCAGACTCCACATTGGTTTGTTTCAACTAGTCCACTAACATCACTACTGTCCAGGTCACTAGTGACTTTTATGCTGCCAAATCCAATGTCCACTTACCTTCCCTCATCTTACTTTACCTTTCAATTGATATAGGTGAATATTCCCTCCTTATAGAAATGTTTTCTTCTGTGGCTTCTATGTTACTATGGGTTTCCTATCTTTTTCACCAGTAATATTTTAATCTCCTTTGTTAACCCTTCCTCTGTTTGATCTGTAGATATAAGAACACTCCAGAGTTTTTCCTGGACCCTTATCAGTTCTCTATCTATATCTCCTCTCAAATTTACTAATCCTGTTCCATGCTTTTAAATAATATATATATATATATATACTAATAACTCTCAGATTTATATCTCCAGCCCCGATCTCTCTCTTGAAGAAACTCATTTATTAACAAGCCTACTCAGTGTCTCCATGGATAAATAATAAAAAATTGAAAATGAGTATATTCCAAACAGAACTCTTGGTTCCTCACCTCCCTCTTTTGCAACGTGCTGCTTCCCTTGCCTTCTACAACTCAGTAAATAGCACCAACGTTTGTCTGGGGGCTTAAACCATAAACTTCTAAGTAATTCTTCATTTTTCTATTTCCCTCAACCCCACATCCAATCAATCAACATATCTTTTTGGTTCGGTCACCAAACTCTCTTCAATACCCTTGTAACCACCCTAGACTAAGTCACTATCATGATTTGTTTGAACTGCTACCGTGGCCTCCTAAGATATCTCCCTGTATCCAAAAACACTCCCTTATAATCCAGAGTAGTTTTCCTTAAAATTTATATTAGATCGTAAAATTGTCTTGCTTAAAAACCTCTAAGGTCTTCCAGTTTCACTTATAATAAAATACAAACCCTTCTCATGTTCCATCAGGCCCTCCTTAATCAGACCTTTGCATTCCTCTCTTTGTTTCTGTGTTCCAGCCATCCTGGTTTTTGTTCAGATCTTTGAGCATGTGACCTAATTCTTTCCTCTGGGTATACATATTTGTTCTTCTTTTATCTGGAAAGCGCGTTCCCAACATTCTTACACGCCTGGCTTTTTCTTCACACAGATCTCAGTACAAATGCAATTTTCTAAAAGAGGCCTTCTCCAACTCTGCTAACAAAGCGTCTTCTCCCTTCATATTCCTCTATCTCTAGTCACTATGACACGACCTTACTTCATTTCATTTATAGCACCTGAGATTATCTGAAACAGTGATGTTTATTATATCACAAACTTATTATACTCTATAACTGCTAAACTTCCTCCCTTTAAGAATGTAAATTCCTTGAGGACAGAAGCTTCAGCTGTCCTGCTCACTACTGCTTCCTCAGAGCCCAGTAGAGTGCATGCCATATGACAGCCAATCGATAAATATATTTTGAATTAACACATGCAGGGCTATCTATTTTCAGCAGGCTGTTTATCAGCCTCAGATTTCAGTGTACCTGTACATAAGATAGGGAGGATAATTCCTACTTTGTTAGGTTGCCAAGAGTATCAAATATATAGAAGCCATTGTAAATGTTATATCCCCCTCAGAACACAGCAATCATTATTAATTGAATTAGTTTAATTTCAATCTTCATGTAACTTTTCATTATTTTACTTACCTTCTGTCTTCTAATTGCTATTGCATTGTAAGTACTGCCCAGTTTAACATGTAATCATTTGTATTTTTTGTTAGCTTATGTTATAACCTCCCAAAGATTGTTAAATCCAATAAATGTCAAATGTAGTGGAAAGGCGGTGCTTACTTCTATTATTAATCCTAATTTGCAGCAATATAATGTAGTGGAAAGCGCATGGGCTTTTAAGTCACGTAAAACTAGGTCCCCGTCCTGGTTTAGCAACCGTTACTAGTTATGTGAGAAGCTTCTAACTTAATCTGTCCAACTCACAGCTTCCTTAAGTGTAGAAGGGAGGCAGTTATATACCTCTTGTAAGTATACACACTAGATGGTAAATAATAAATAGTAGCTGTACTATTAATGATGATGGAAATAATAATGATAAAAATAGATGAATTAGCCTTCAGCAAAGAAACTTAATCTTCAATATACTATTGCATTTAGTTCTTTATGAGTTATGAGGTTCCTAGTACTTTCAAAAAGCTAATCCCAGAGTATCCAAGAGATAGTTTGTAGGTGCTCCTCCCAAAGAAAAATGGGGAAAGAAAATAAATACTTTTGCTGTATGATCTAAGCCACAAAAAAAGATGTAGATGAGAAGCTATGATCTAGGAAGAATAAGACTCCAATGACAAAGATCCCAGCACACAATTTAATTTTCACTCATCATAAAAGCAGCTTCTGTGGATAACGGGAAACTATAATTGCCAACATTAGAATAATCAAAGATTAAGGCACCAAAGGGCAAGAGAAGCTTTCAATTACATATTTGTTTGCAACACATCTGTGGAGCCTGTTCCCTGTAAAATGTTTGAGTTGAAAAAGAGAAGCAAATGAAGTAGGAAAGGAAACAGAAAGGGTAGGAGAAGTCCCCAGATTCTGCAGGGAGAAAAAGTGAGTGAATGTGAGAAAGAGGGAAAAAATATATATGTGTATGTATCTTGCATTAAGGAGCACTGGTGGTGCAAAAGCTAAGCACTCGGCTGCCCTGAAAGGCAACCCTGTGCAGCTCTGTGGGAGAAAGACCTGGCGATCTGTTTCCATAAAGATTATAGCCTAGAAAACCCTATGGAGCATTTCTACTCTGTTACATGGGGTTGCTATGAGTCGAAATCAACTCGAAGGCACCTAACAACCACATTATATATTACATTGTTATATGGCACATATCTTGGCATGTGTAAGTTAAAATTCCATAAATATTCCCAAAGCATTCGCTCAAGATTTTGGAGTTCACCATTTCATATAGGGTTGAGTTTGCTCAGCTTTGGATAGTTAGAAAAGCATCGGAGTATTATCTAACTGACCAAATCAACCCCAGAGAATTTTGGAATCAAAAACACAAACCCTTATTCCTGGTACATTACTACATAGGAAATGCTGGTGGTGTAGTGGTTAAGGGCTATAGCTGCTAACCAAAAGGTTGGCAGTTTGAATCCACCAGGTGCTCCTTGGAAACTCTATGGGGCAGTTCTACTCTGTCCTATGGGTTGCTAAGAGTTGGAATCAACTTGATGGCAATGGGTTTTTTTTTTTTTTTTTTTTTTGGTTTTACTGCATAACTTTTCTCAAACCCTATTTCCCAAACCCCATGTGATATATACTCAGTTCTGATTCTCTTAGGGGTAAATAATTCATGTCCTTGCAGTTCTCAGATGCTATTCTGGAAGAGCCTTGATTGCTCTCCATAAGAGTCCACCTTATTCTGTTTCCCATACTGCTTTCATTTCCTTTGTGGATTCCATTTTGCCTCCTCTTCCCAGAAGTGATAATTTATGACCCATATCCTTCCCAAGGAGCGCCAGTCTCATTAAAATTGACTCCTGTTGTTACCATTCTGTCAACTTCAATGGGAATGCCATCAACTCAGTACACTGGTTGACCTGCACCTTCCGCTTTAACTCTAGTCCAACTGGTTGTCAGATAAACATCAAGAAAAGGAGCTTCTTACAAAAGCAACATTTTTATCAGTGCTATTTGATTATGTGTGTCCTAATAGAGAAATGACCTAAATTTTTTCTTCCCAGCAATGAACCTAATAATTAAATATCTTCCTTAATAGAAAATAAGCCGCTCTCCACACAAGTAGTTAAAAACTGTTCAATGCAATTTCACAAAGTGAGTAACTGTGAAAGTGAAAATGTAAGTAGGCCCCTTGTTGACCTTCCACTACAAAGAAAAGAGGAGTTGCCTGCCTGGACTAAATGAAAGACCTGGTTCCATCTGGCAAAGTAGTAAGTAAAGCTCAAAGAGATCAAAGTTGAGGCCCCCTGTCACTTAAAAGTTTTACACATATTGACTATCATCTGCTTCCTTTTGGGATGCAGATGGAAGATCCTTGTCTCTAGGCCACTAGAGGCAACCAGGATGAACTGGAATGTAAAGGCAAGAAGATTAAAATCACTCGACAGCTGTGTGCCAACAGATTGCATGCATTTTACTCACAGTTCTCCATTGAAATCAGAGAGCAACAAACACAGTAGAAGATACCCAGGGACAAGTGTGAAAACCAAAACCAGCTATACCATCCTGTCATAGATTCACAACAGACGTCAGGAAGCTCTTTCTAATCTACTCTGCCCAAAGAAAGTTTCTGTCTTTTTTTTTTTTTTTTTTGAGAAGAGTGTTGTGTTGCATGAAGGGCAAGTGTTCAAAATGGTGGCCATTGGATCTACATCCTGAGTCAGTTAATATACATATATTATGAAAACAGTTACTGAGTTTTTCAACCATACTCATATAGAGTACAATCACCATCGTTTGTATCATATTCATGGATAGACTAGGACTATATGGCTATGTCTGTTGACGAAAAATTTCTTTTGTTAGGTGAGTTCTAGAAGGCCATTCGACTGCAAATATCTCAGAGATTTCTAGGCTTAGAAAACATCTTTGAGATGGTTGTAAAGTTAAGAAATCCATCAGAATTAGTTCCTGTATGGCATTTAACATTGTTTTCATCATCAATCTTGGTGCCAAATTTGAAATATCTCAGGTTGAACGGGAAGGTCTTTTAATGGCTCTCCACAAGTTGGTGGAATGCTTGCAGCCCCTTCGTGATAGACATCTATAATGAAAAGGCAGGCAATCCTGGCCACAAGGCAGAAGCTGGTACACTGGGATATCTTTTTCCTTCTAAGCCTTGCCTACAAAACTTAGCTTAATTGGAGCCTAGCCTAAGGACAGCTGTCTCTGCTCAAAGATAAATTTTGATGGTATAACAAATGAGGATGAAGAGCTGAAACAGCCAACCTGATCAAGCCTTAGCTTTGTTCAGAAAACATGTCTGCCAATGTGTCTGTACTAGGCAGAAAACTGACAAAATATTTATCTTACTGAAGAAAAATCCAGGTGGCAGCTATCTGAAATATCCCTCTCCCCATTTCCTCATTTTCACAGTAATGAAAAAAAAAAAGAAAAAAATTCTGAGACCGTGATTCCCCAATCAATGATTAGGTCCTTATATAAAGAAAGCTAAGGGTGTTTTTTTTTAGATTCTCCTGAATCACAAGTTCATCTAGATCTCAATGACCCTGATAAACATGAATGACCTATTACTCATTAGAGTTATTCTGGCAGGACTGCATCTACCTGTCTTAGTAGAACAACACTTTGACGTAAAGGCTGTATCATTTAGTGAGAAGATCTTTAGCACCGTTTTGAAGAGATCTAGTTTCTCTGGTCCCTGATATCTTCCTTGCACCACATGAATTCTACTCCTTCTCCTAAACTATTTTACTCAGAGAAAAGTAAACATTGTCCACTAATTTGTCCAAGTCAAAAACCTCAGGATCCTTTTTGACTCTTGCTTCTCTCTTACATTGCAAATTCAGTTTAACTCATCAACTTTTACTCATGTTAACTACAAAAATTAGTTAACAAGATGCAATGACACAGAGAGTGCAACAATGGGCTCAAATATAGCGAGGGTTGTGAGGATGGTGCAGTACCAGGCAATGCTTCATTCTGTTGTACATAGGGTCGCTAAGAGTCAGAACTGACTCGATGACACCTAACAACAACTATTAAAATCATTCTTTCTATTCCTATCACCATGATCTTAGGTCAGGCCTTCGGCATTTCTAAACTTTATTATTACAATATTTTAAATGTCTTTATAATTGTCTCCCAGTTTTTACTTCTCTGCCCCTCTGAAAGCACACTACACATTGCTGTCTGCAAATCTTTGAACACACGTGTGATCTCGCCAGAAACTCAGCCAAGTTAATCATGCTACATGGGTCTCAGGATTTGTTTTTTATTTGCTTGTTTATTTTTCCTTAAAAGTATAAAAAGTATCTACTTTATTGAATAATCACACGAGTTAAATAAGATTTTCCATGTAAAGTGCCTCGATCGATGCCTAACATACATCGTTGTTGTTGTTAGCTGTTGTCTAGTTGATTCCAACTCATGGTGACCCTATGCATGCAAAGTAAAACGGCTCCATAGGGTTTTTAAGGCTATGACCTTTCAGAAGCAGATTGCCACAACTTACTCCTGAGGTGCCTCTGTATGGGTTTGAACCGTCAGCTTTTCGGTTAATAGTCCCGCTCTTAACCATTTGTGCCACCCAGCAACTCCATTTAACATGTAGAAGTGCAAAACAAATGTTATTTCTCTCATGCTTTTCACCTATCTTCACCTGCTTGAAGGTACTACTTTGCTTAGAAAGCCTAGGTTAAGATGCCTCTCCTTGGCTATATTGATGATATCTGGGAACACTCTCTCATGGCACTCAACTCAATTGTTTTAGTGTTCTATTCCCCACAAGAATTGCCAGCTCCTGGATTCTAAGGGCTTTCTCTTTCTCCTTTGTATATCTAGTATTTGGTTCAATGTGCCAGGAGGTTCTCAATACTTTATATATGTACATATTATTACCTACAACACTGAATTGCTGAATAGATCAAATGAATTCATTTATATGAAAGCCTTTTTTTTTTTTTTTAACAGTCAGGTTCTTAATAGTTAAGTACCATTATTATCACCACTATTACTAAAAATATTTAAGTCAATTCCTTTCTCCTATTTTATATTCAACTCTATGAGAATGAAAAAATAAAATGCTTTATCTCCTAAAAAATATGCAAGGACATTATTCAAAGTAACTTTTTTTTAAGGTCTGTGTTCTATACCATCTTCCTTTTTTCCTATATTGAGATTTCATGTTTGCAATGACCATTCAAAAACCTATAGTAATCATCAGTCGTCAAAGATACATCTAAATTGATTACAACAAAGTATACACTAAATTAAGAATGTAGATTAATAATTTTTTAAAAAGTTGACTTGTCTTTCCTTGATCAACCCCTGGTTAACTAAAAAAATACAACTTCACCCATTTCCATAGTATATTAGTTCACTGAAATCTTACTGTACAGGAATAACCATCTTCCCTTTGTTACTATGGAAAAAAATCACAAAATGGTAAAGGCTTACATAACACACGTGGATAGTTACATAAGAGTTGGAGATTTCATACTCTGCTGTCAATAACCTACAGAACAAGTTGAAAATCAGAAAGCATATAGAAGAATTGAATAATACTATCAACGAAACCAATCTAACACTCCCCCAGTGACTGCAGATTATTCATTCTTTTCATATGTCAGAGGACTGTCCTCCAGGATAGACCATTTGCTAGTCATAAAACAAATCTCAATAAATTTAAAGGAATTGAAATAATACAAAGTACTTTATAACTATAACAGAATAAAAATAGAAATCAACAATAGATAGAAATCAAGGTAATTTCTCAACATTTGGAAACTAAACAGAACAAAATTCAAAATAACCCATGGAACAAAGAAAAACAAAATCACAAATGAAATTAGAAAATATTTTGAATTGGATGAAAAAACAAAAAATAGCAAAATGTATGGAACTATCTAGAGGGAAATTCATAGCCTTTAACAACTAAACTAGGGGAAAAAGAAGAAGGAGAAGGAGAAAAAAGAGGAGGAGGAGGAAGAGGGGAAAGAGGAGAAGCAAGAGGAAGAGGAGGGGTAGGAGGAGGGGGAAAAGGGGAAGGAGGGGGAGGGGAAGGAAGGGCAGGAGGGGGAGAAGAAAGGTCGTTAATCTAAACTTCTACTTTAAGAAACCAGAAAGTGAAAGCAAACTAAGCCCAAAGTAAGTAAAAAAATAAGATAATAATGATCAGAGCAGAATTATATGAAATCGAACAGAGAAAAATCAGTGAAACCCAAAAGATGGTTTTTGGAAAAGATCAAAATATTTGACAAACCTTTAGCTTGACTAATTAAAAAAAAAAAAAAAAGGGAGGACTCATTTTTAGAATATCAAGAAGAAAAGCAGAGACGTTGCTACCCACCTTACTGAATTTTAAATTATTAAAGAGCTTATGATGAACAGATTTATGCCAACGAATTAGATGTCTTATATGAAATGGATATGTTCCATGTATTTGTTTTCTTTTCCTTTTGTAGAAACTGATCAACTGGCCCTAAAATTTATATGAAAATGAAAAGAAACTAGACCAGTCAAAGCATTTTTTAAATAGAAGAAGCAAGTTAGAGGACTTACACTACCAGATCTTAAAACTTAATGTAAAGGCACAGTAATCAAGGCAGGGTGTTATTGGTGCCAGGATAGGCATATAAATAAATGAAACAGAACCTAGAGTTCAGAAGTCAACCTTTATATTTTTGGCCAATTGATTTTTAACAAAGATGGCAATGCAATAAAATAGGCAAATATTAGTCTTTTTAATAAATAGCATTGGGACAATTATATATACACATGGCAAAATACTACCTTAGACTCTTACTTTACTATATATTAAAATGAACATGAAATGGATCACAGACTTAACGTAAGAGCTTGTTGTTGTTGTTAGGTGCCATCGAGTTGACTCTGATTCATAGCAACCTTATGTATAACAGAATGAAATGCTGCCCAGCCCAGTGCCATCCTCACAATCATCACTAAGTTTGAGCCCATTGTCACAATGACTGTGTCAATCCACATATAAGAGCTAAAACTACACATAAAATTCTAGACGAAAACTTAGAAGATAATCTTTATTAACTTGGATTGAGCAAGTGTTTTAGGTCAGGGCTTGGAACTGGTTTGAACCAGTTCAGTCCTGGCCAACAAAGAAAAACTGGAACAGATCCAAATGTTTACAGTTTGGGTGAACTGGAATGATAATCATAACAGGAAAAATTACATGTTGATGCCCTAGAATAGGAGTTTCACAAGAAGTGTAGCGAGCCCTTTCAGGAGCCTGATGTGTGAGATTAGGTTATTGGCAGGACTGTGGAGAGTGACACACATTCAAAGCGGTGCAGTTGGCAGCTGTCTTTGAAAGCGGCACCACTGTTTCTGACTCTGCTCAAAATCTGACGGGCAAGAGATTTGGTTTCTATGCAACACGTATGCTGCCATTGTTTTCTAAGAGGGAGATTAGGTTTCTCACAGGGCTTCAATCTGTAATTTTTCCCATCCCAGTTATCATTCTCGTTCACGGACATTTTTAAAAATTTGGGTCTGTTCTGGTTTTACTTCCTCGGCCATTGCTGAACCTGGAAGAGTCGGCTCAAAGCCCTGTCTTAGATACAACCCCGAAAGTCCAATCCGTGAGAGGGAAAAAAATGATTAACTGTATTTTGGCAAAATTTAAAAAAAAAATGTGCTTTGTGCTTCAAAAGACACCAATAAGAAAAGGAAAATTGGAACAAAACAGTGGAAGAATATATATTCAAATCACATATTTGATAAATAATATTCATAAAGACATTCACAACCCAGTACAATGACAAACAACCCAATGTAAAAATCAGTAAAGGATTTGAACAGACATTTCATTAAAGAAGATAAAATACAGCTAGTAGGCATTTGAAAAGATACTCAACATCTTCAATCATTAGGTAAATGCAAATTTAAACCACAGTGAGAGATTGTGGCGAACTTTCTAACAAAAAAAAAAGATAATAAATACCACGTGTTACCAAGGATGTGGAGAAACTGTAATGCTCACACATTACTGGTAGGAATGTAAGATGAAAAAGTTACTTTAGAAAACAGTTTCTGATAATGGCAAAGGTAAACTTATCACATGATCTAACAATCCCACTAGTAAGAGTCTTTCCAAGAGAAATGAAAACCTATGTCCATACATGTTCACAATGTTCATAGCAGCATTATTCAAAATAGTCAACACTGGAAACCATCCAAAACTCATCTCCTGATGAATTGCTAAACAGAATGAGGTATAACCATCAAATGAAATAGATTCTGCAATAAAAAGGAATGAACTACTAATACATGCTACAACACGGATGGACCTCAAAAATATCCTCAGTGAAAGAAGACAGATGCAAAATATTACATTACTTATTCCATTCTTGTGAAACGTCCAGAAAGCAAATTTATAGATACATAAAATAGATCAGTTGTTACTTGGGTCTGGGGGTGGTAGTGGGGAATAATTTCAAAGTGGAATGAGGAAAATCTGGGGGATGATTGAAATCTTACAAAATTGGACTGTGGCGATGGTTGCACACTCAGTAAATTTACTAAAAATCATAAAACTTTACATTTCCAATTTGTAAATTTGATAGTATTCCATCTCGTTAAAGCTGTTTAAAAATATGTATTTTTTAATTTTACATAAAATAGAAAGGCTCCTTGACTCCTTTGTGAATAGAGTTGGCCTCATATG
Organism: Dugong dugon; assembly: GCA_030035585.1. Taxonomy (NCBI): domain Eukaryota; kingdom Metazoa; phylum Chordata; class Mammalia; order Sirenia; family Dugongidae; genus Dugong; species Dugong dugon. Next base: position 112,887,825 of record CM057467.1, read on the forward strand.
TAAAATAGCAGATAAAACAGCTTAGAAAAATCCATCATCGCAAATCTCTGGATTCACTTTTCCACAACTAAAAACCTTCTCCAAGTTTAAATATGCAACCCCAACCAAGTTCTGTTTTTCGACACATACTATTATCACTCATCTAAATTCAGGAAATGCTGACAGTATCCATCATCCTCATGGTCTTCTTAATCAAGGAGTCCAATACATAATTCTAAGAAGGGCTGTAAATCAAAATGCTACACTGGTAGTATAACAACATGTCTGGATGGGTGGAAATCCAGACTTAAACCTACTATCAGTCAGAACTCTAACTTTATTCACTATTTCTTGTTAGTGCTGTCTACTCAGCTTCCTATAGCATCATTCTTTTAGCCACATGGAGAACTAGGAAAGATAAGTATACCCTTTCACAATATGTGTTCTAGCATAAAATGCCGACCACCCTGATAGGGAACACAACAGAGAGTCCCTGACAGAGCAGGAGAAAAGTGCAGAGCAGAACTCAAATTCATGTCAAAAGGCCAGACTTAATGGTCTGACTGAGACTGAGGAACTCCCGAAGCCTTGACCCCCACATGCTCTGTTAACCCAGAACTAAAGCCATTCCTGAAGCCCACTCTTCACGACAAAGATTGGACTGGACTGTAAAACATAAAATAATACTCGTGAAGAGTGTGCTTTGTTGTTCAAGCAGATACACGAGACCGAATAGGCGGCTCCTGTCCAGAGGCAGAATGAGAAGGTGTAACAATATGTGTATAAATGTTTGTATGAGAAATTAACTTCAGCTATAAACTTTCACCTAAAATGTAATTAAAAAAAAAAAATTGACTCAAACAGAAATAAATAAACAAAAATAAAATGCCGCCATCAGTTCCACTACACTGCTTTGCTACAGTCACTGCTCTTTTATGGTGAGTTGGTCTTTCCTTTTAAGTGGCAGTTACAAAGACAATAATGGCATTTCATGCTGAAGGAAAAGCAAAGTGATATTTATTGTGTACTTGTTAAGGACCAGACATTATGTAGATGCTTCCACATACATTAAATCCCAACCCGTTGCCATCCAGTTGACTTTGACCCTGTAGGACAGAGTAGAACTGCTTCATAGAGTTTCCAAGTCTGCAAATATTTACAGAAGCAGACTGTCACATCTTTCTCCTGAGGAGCAGCTGGTGGGTTGGAATCTCTGACCTTTTGGTTAGCAGCTGAGTGCTTTAACCACTGTGACACCAGGCTTCCTTTCACATGCATGAGCTCCTTTAATTTTTTTTTATAATATTTTACTGTGTTTTTGGTGAAAGTTTACACAGCAAATTAGTTTCTCATTTGACAATTTCTACATTTTCTACAGTGACATTAGATTTTTCACAAATATGTTAACATTCTCTTTAAATATATTTTGGTTGTTCCATTTCCAGTACTCAAGTTTCCCCATCCTTTATCATCCATCTTTGCTTTAGAGTAATTGTTGACCTTGGGTCTCACATAGATTTTTGTTTTTTTAAATTTATTTTGTTGTTGAGAATAGACACAGCACAACGTACACTAATTCAACTGTTTCTACATGTACAGTTCGGTGACATTGATTACATTCTTCAAGTTGTGCAACCATTCTCACCCTCCTTTTCTGAGTTGTTCCTTCCACATTAACATAAACTTACTACCCTCTAAGGTTCCTAATATTTCGAGTTGCTGTAGTCACTTTCATGCTATACAGTTTTTAAAAGAGCATAATTCTCAAGGTAGACATTTTTTTTTTACCAGTTAAGCTAAACCATTGTTTGGTTTTAAGAAGAAGTCAGGGGATATTTTTTATTTAAATTTTAAAGGTTCTCTCAGGGCAATTGTTCCAGGGGGTCATCCATTCCCCATGACTCCAGGAAGTCTGGAGTCCATGAGACTTTGAAATTCTGTTCTACATTTTCCTCTTCTGATCAGGATTCTTCTATAGATTCTTTGATTAAAGTGTTCAGCAATGGTAGCTGGGCACTATTCAGTTCTGATCTCATGGCAAAAAAAGGCAGTTGTTCATGGAAGAAATTAGCCACACGTTCCATCTCCTCCTCCTGTTCCTAACACTCCTTTCTCTATTGCTCCAGGCATATAGAGACAAATTGTCATGCCTTGGATTGCTGCTTGCAAGCTTATAAATGCTCCAGGCACTACGCAAGGGACTAGGAGGTAGAACAGAGGCACTAAACGTGTTATTAAGCCAATTAACTGTGATGTCCCATGAAACCATGAACCTAAACCTCCAAATCAAGGAACCTAATTCCAGGAAGTTTTTGGTTGTACACATCCAGTCTCAGCAGCCTTTTTTTTTTTTTTTTTTTTTTTGTAAATATATCTATCACATAACTTTTGCCAATTTATACAGCTGTACAATTTATAAAATACAGTATTTGGCTGTGCAGCCCTACCTTAATCAGTGTGATTTTTTTCCATGACTGTTATCTCCCTTTCCCCCCATCTCTCCCGCCCCTAATAACCACTAATAAACTTTGGTCTCTGTACATTTGCCTTTTCTTGTTTTTTTATATGTGAGGTCATACAGTATTTGTCCTTTTGTGTTCGACTTATTTCACTGAGCATAATATCTTCAAGCTCCATTCATATTGTAGCATTTATCAAGACTTAGTTTCTTCTACTGCCTGAATAGTATTCCATTGTATGTATGTACTGCATTTTGTTTATCCATTCATCTGTTGCTGAGCATTTAGGTTGTTTCCACCTCTGGCTATTGTGAATACTGCTGCAATGAACCCTAGTGTACAAGTCTCTGTTTGAGTCTCTGCGTTCAAGTCTTTTGGGTACATACCTAGGAGTGGAATTGCTGGGTCATATGGTAGTTCTATTTTTAGTTTTTTGAGTAACCGCCACACTGTTTCCCACAATGGCTATACCATTTTACATTCTCACCAGCAATGGATAAGGATTCCAATTTCCCACATCATTGCCAACATTAGTTATTTTCTGGTTTTTTTCTTTTTTTTTTTAATTTTAGCTACCCTAGTGGGAGTGAAATGATACTGCATTGTGGTTTTGATTTGCATCTCTCTTATGACTAATAATTTTGAGCATCTTTTCATGAGTTTGGTGGCCATTTGAATGACTCCTTTAGTGAAATGTCTACTCAAGTCCTTTGCCCATTGTATGCTTGGGTTTTTTGTCTTTCTGTTGTTAAGTTGCTGAAGTTTTATCAATATTTTGGTTATTAGATTCTTATCAGATACATGGTTTCCAAGGATACTCTTCCAGTTGGCAGCTTGTCCTTTCACTTTTTTGGTAAAGTCTTTTGATGAACAGAAGTTTTTAATTTTTACGAGGTCCCATTAATTTATTTTTTCTTCTGTTGTTTGTGCTTTTTTTTTATTATATTAGATAATCCATTGTTAAAAAGCTAGGCCCGACAGTATTGCCCCTGCATTTTCTTCTAAGAATTTTATGGTTTTAGTTTGCACATTTAGGTCCTTAATCCATTTAAAATTTGTTTTTGTGTATAGTGTAAGGCATGGATTCTGTTTCATTTTCTGCATGGGGAAATCTGGTTTTCCCAACACCATTTATTGAAGAGATTCTTCTTTCCCCATCAAATAGACTTAGCACCCTTGTCAAAAGTCAGTTGACTGTACCTCTCTTAATCTTAATAACAACTCTGTTCTAGATATTAAAACTTGTTTGATATATAGGAAAACTGAGACACAGAAGTTCACTAAATTATTCAAGTTCATTTGGTTAGTTCATTGAAGTGCTTATAAGGAAACAACAGCCTTTAGATTATAACTTCTATCTTAAGCACGGACAGATTACCCAATAAGCAAGGTATGCACAGGCTTAATTGTGCTTACGTACTAATCTGTACTGCACAATTTCACCTGGTTTTCATATGGTGAGACCCATGCGAAATTGTGCACTACCGATTAGTACGTAAACACAGTTAAGCCTGTGTGTACCTTGCGTACTGTAAACCAGTGCATACCTGCTTACTGGTTCATGTGCCCCTGATCTTAAGTCTATAAAAATAATGGTTCTCACACTCTGTCAAGCTGCCAACATATGGATGATCTAGATTATTCCCATTATATCATCTCTTTCAAAGGAGGCTGCCCATACTCAGTTTCTTTAGAATTTCGCACTGAGAATGTGATTGGCCAAACTGGAGTACTGCCTCCTTCCCTTCTCTTCCTCCTCAAATTACAATCTGACATCTCAAGTTGACATCTAAACTCACTCCTTCCTCTCTGAAACAGAAGAACTTGGCATTCACAGCAAGAACTCAATTACATATTGGCTATAACAATAAGGTAAAAGTCACTTTAAATAATTAAGTGCTATCCAGTGTAACGTGTAATCATCCTAAAGTGCACAAAAGCTGAAGCGTTTGTCAAAATACATAGATGGCTTTGACCTGTCCTTCATTTTTCCCACCTCCATTTCCTTTGGTGAGTAGTAGAGTAATACAGGGGAGTGTTTCTTTCCCTTGCCTGACAAAAGGCAGGTCATGTCCCTATCAAAGAATGCCTGAGTCCACTTAGCATTTGACATGTGTTGATTGGATGCCATGGAGCCAGGAAAGGCTAAAGGATTCCTGGAATGAAAGAAATCAAATTGCAGTTTTTTTTTTTTTTTTGCAGAAAAAAGAATAAAAAGTTAAAAACAGCAGCTTTTTCCCCCTTTTTTGTTGTTTATGTATTTTACATTTTGAGGGCCTCAGTGAGTACAGAAAGTTAAACAAAGAAAATTTCTGGGCTGGGAAAGATCCCTTGTTGGGTGACACACCCTTATGCAGTCCACAAGGCACAAAACAAGGAGTAGATTTATAAAGAGAGAAAGTTATTTTCCCTCACAGGTAGAACTAACTGCATGTTAAAGAGCAAATCATTCCTTTCTATTTAGCCAGATTGCTGTCTTTCAATTGCTTACTAAATCATGAAAATTGAACTTTCTTCCTGCAGATATAATTCTTCCTTGCAGTCAATATGTAGTCAATGCATGTTAATACAGTCAAGCTATTCCTTCCTCCTCCCTCTCTACCCAAAGTCCCATTAATAACGGCAATAGCAGCCACATTTGACATTTCTACAGCCTGAAGGATTCCAAAAAGGTTTCACCAATTACTGTGAATTGAGTTCTGATGAGCTGCATCTACTTTTGCGGCAGGAGGAGAGTAAGCAGTTACATACACAAAGCTGCAAGAAGAGAGATTCTGCCCAAGGGTATGTGCCAGATGGCCCCTCTTAAAAAAATTTCAAAATATTACTCATACCCATGCAGAAAAAATCAGATCTTTTACTTTTAAAGCATCTAAAATATATCTTCCACATTGGAACTCAAATGATATTCAGACAGCCAAACAAAATGAGACATTGGGAAGGATGTACTAACTACATCAACTTGTTTCCACTGTGTTCCGTGTTTGAGATGATTATTAACCACCTGACTCACCTTCATACCAATTGGAAGAAAGGAGACACAACAGGCGATGTAACTTGTCTTGATATTTCATATGTTCCCACGTATTCCCAGATATGATAAGGGGCTGGCTAGGATTCAGGAAAACATTTTAACTGGGCACACCTATGTTCATGGCAGCACTGTTCACAAGAGCAAAACGATGGAAACATCCTAGATGGCCATCAACAGATGAATGGATAAACAAACTATGGTACATACACACAATGGAGTACTACTATGCAACGAGAAAGAACAACGATGAATCTGTGAAGCATCTCATAACATGGATGAAATTGGAGGACATTATGCTGAGTGAAATAAGTCAATCACAAAAGTATAAATATTGCATGAGACCTCTATTGTAAAAACCCATGAAAAAGTTCACACACAAAATGTAACAATCTTTGTTGGTTCCCAGGGATGGGAGGGGTGGGGGGGGGGGATACTAAATAAGCAATAGATAAGTGGTATCTTGGGTGAAGGGTGAGACAGTACACAATACAGGGGAAACTAGCACAACTTGTACAAGGAAAGGTCATGGAAGCGCCATAGACACATCCAAACTCCCTGAAGGACTGAATTGCTGGGTGGAGGGCTGTGGGGACAATGGTCTCGGGGAACATCTAGCTCAACTGGCATGACACAGTTTATAAAGACAATGTTCTACGTTCTACCTTGGTGAGTAGCATCTGGGGTCTTAAAAGCCTGTGAGCGGCCATCTAAGACACTCCACTGGCCTCATCCCTTCGGGAGCAAGGGAGAATGAAGAGAACAGGACACAAGGAAAAGATTAGTCCGAAGGACTAATGGACCACAGCTACCAATGCCTCCACCAGACTGAGTCCAGTACAACTAGATGGTGCCCGGCTACCACCACTGACTGCTCTGACCAGGATCACAACAGAGGTTTCTGGACAGAGCTGGAGAAGGATGTAGAACAAAATTCTAACTCACAAAAAAAAGACCAGATTTACTGGCCTAAAGGAGACTGGAGAAACCCCGAGAGTATGGCCCCCAGACACCCTTTTAGCTCAGTGGTGAAGTCATCTCTGAGGTTCACTCTTCAACCAGGGAGTGGACAGCCCCATAAAACTAAATGGGACTAATGAGGTACAGCAGTTCAGGGACAAGGGCCAGAGGCAGAAGGGGACAAGGAAGCTGGTGATAGGGAACCCAAAGTTGAGTAAGGATAGTGTTGATGTGTTGTGAGGTTGTTAACCATTGTCATAGGGCAACATGTGTACTGTTAAATGAGAAACTATTTTGTTCTGTAAGCCCTCATCTAAAGTGAGAATAGCAGCACAACTGGAAGAGCGTAGCCGATGTCACTGAACTGTGCATGTAGAAATTTTTGAAATGGTGTATGTTTGTCTATGTATATTTTCACCAAAAAAAAAAAGGTCGAGAAGGGAGAAGGTTGACATGTTGTGGGGTTGTTAACCAATGTCATAAAACAATATGTGTACTACTGTTTCATGAGAAGCTATTTGTTCTGTAAGCCTTCACCTGGAGTACAATAAAAAATATAAAAAATATGTAACCAAAAAAAAAAAAAAATTTAACTGGGACGATTTCAATTCAATAACTAAAATATTCCCATATGTACAGAGAACAAGCTTTGAAAAGATTTAAATATCTACTTTTTAGGCCTCTTTTACTAAAAACAAAGCAACCAAAAAAACTAACAGCAGAAACAAAAATTTTTGTGAGAATTGAGAGATACTCTCTTTAGAAGATAAAAATAAAAATTAAAAAAAACTGTCATAAATTTTATGTAATGACTTTGGGTAATCTGATAATTTAAAGCTTTTTACTAATCACATAAGCATATCTCTTTGATAAAATATTAATTGTAAGTATAAATACACAACAAAGATAATATCTTTTGATTCTCCACGTCCTAAGAACATGGGCTTACCCATGCCTCATGCCAACCCAGTTCTCCCATAATTCAAGAATTTATAGGTTGTGGCAATTTGAATATCCAGTTGAATATATCTAGAAGACTGGTTGCTTAGCCTAGTTGCTTGATTCCATTCTGGGCTAACGAATGCATTTTATTTTATTTTTTTCATCATAGATTAAAAAACAGTGAACATGACTGATTTATTTTGCCCAAGGAAGGCAAACGCTTTCCCGGCCAAAGGAGTATCATGTTCTGAGTTCCCAGAAAAATACTACCTAGTACACACTAGTACACACATCTGTGAAAATCATAATGATATAATTGTTAAATAGAAAATGGAATGAAAAGACAAAAAGTTCTTCTTGAGCCCAAAGCCACAAATGAAAGCAATCATATTTGTGATCATCTCTGTAGATAATGTATACCTTGATTCTTTGAAGTTAACTAAAACCTAGTCATACACTAAAACCTGCATAATATCATTATAAATATGAACTTACATGTACATTGAGGTTTAGGGCTCCCCACAGAAAGTAATAGAAAATTTCCACAATATAGGATGCTCATAAATAATCTGGGAAGGTCTTTAAACTGGAAAAATAAACTACCTATTTTTTTCTTTTCTTTTTTTCTCTTGTGGTACAATGCAAAGTGTGTGTTTTTAGGGGGGGTACATGTAGTTAAATACCAAATTATTAATTTTTCCAGTTCCACAAGGGATATTGTACAGGTTTTTTGAATATTGTATGTATCAGGTGAGTGAAAGGCTAAGTAAGGTAAGATATATCTCCTCACTGACGAACAGGGATGACCTATTCTAGGGAAGATGTATTAATGTTTGTAGAACGTAAAAAGTAACTGCACTCCATTTTTAGACTATCCAGAAATTTAGAAGTCTATCAAGATAGCAGATTCATATAATCTTAGTAACTGATAAAATTTCTAAAATCAATGCCTAAGATGAAAGTAGCATATAGCCAAAATGATGCCTGAACATGGTTTTGTGTGTACTGCTTTTATTGTATGTTTACCCATGCACACAGTTTAAGAAAATAAATGTAATATATATATATATATATAACAGGCAGTCCCCAACTTATGATGGGATTCCATTCCCATGACTCCGTCCTAAATCAGTTCTGATGTAACTCAAATACCTCTTTTTTTTTTTAGGTTTTCATTAACATTGTCTTTTATTATCACTATCTTTATAAATTTGATTTTTGTTTGTCATAAACTTACAGATATATTTTAACATTGCATATAGTACATATTACTAAAGATAAGATGTACCAAAAGAAAAAAAAAAAAGAAAAGATGGTCATAAGTGCTGTTCGTTGTATTTCAAATATGTCAGAAGTCGGGGACTACCTGCACACAAATATATACATATATAAAACAAAAATCAAACCCATTGCCATGGAGTTGACTCTGACTCATAGCGACCCTATAGGACAGAATAGAACTACCCCATAGAGTTTCCAAGGAGCGCCTGGTGGATTTGAACTGCCGACCTTTTAGTTGGCAGCAGTAGCACTTAACCACTATGCTACAAGGGTTTCCATACATATATATATACATAGAGAGAGAGAGAGAGTTAGACATACATAGACATAGACATGTATATAATGCATAACATCTTGATTTTAGATTATTTTAATTATACCATTTAAATTCTTTTCCTCCGGCCTAGTGAAAATAACCAAATTTACATTAGGAGAGTGCATCTATTATTAAAAAGGACTACCTAAATATGTTCCTGAGTTTCTGTAAAGAATACGTTGTAGTTTGCTATTGTCAGGAATATCCCAATGTCTCCAGGTTAATGGAAATATGCATTGATATGGCGGGTGAATAAATTCTTTACATATATTTAAACAACGTAAAGCTTCAATTGTGCTTTAATCTTCAGTTTATATTTTCCACCTCTATAGTAAGTATTTGAAAACTCATCTCTGATACTAAAATGGAAATATTCAGATTTTTAGCATTAAATTGTTTGGATATGGAAAGATGTTATGTAAATGCATACTGCCATATTTTAAACTCAAAACACTCATAGGAAAAAAAAGCTCTAAAAAAAAGCTTAATTCTTCTTCTGGCTCTTCCATTACTTGCTTGTCTAGCCTAGAGCAAGCTCTCTATCACTTCTAGGGTTTCATTTCTTCATCTGTAAAATAAATGACTTGGGTTAGACAACTAGTCTTCAATCTATGATTCCGGCAGTCTTAGGATGACAGAGCCCCCATTCTCCCTTTTTCCCATGACGCCTTCCACCAAAATTATCTAGGTTATAATTCTACACATTTATAAAAGAATACATTAGAATTTTTTTTTTTTTCAGTTTTAGCAAGCAAGTCATTTTGTACATAACACATTAACTGAATATTCTTAGTCTTATACTGGTTCCGACTATAATAACATAGAAATAAAAATCTTGGTTGAAATTCAACTCTTCCTGCTGTTCATTCTCCTACCTGAAGTTTCTGTCCTGTTTATATCATAATTGGTTTCTACAGAAATGGTTATGTCATCATAAGCAAAATATATGAATTCTGCTTTGATGCAAATGTCTTTTCAATGAGAAATGAAATGAAAAGAGTTATAATAAACAGAACATATTTAGGCATTACTGTATATGATATTGGGAGTGGAAAATGAAATGAAAAGATGGCTTTGAAAACTCCTTTTGATAATCAAGTCATATCAATATTTAAGCAGCATGGACATATAACCATAAAGTACGCCAGGACTTCGTATGTTTTCTCATTCTTACCTCCAAGCTGCAAAGGTTTGCACCCCATGGAACTGTGGAGCAGAAGCATTCTGGGATACTTTTGCAGAGGAACCTATTACAGAGTTCCTTAGGAATATTAGCAGTGCCTTTGGCAGTGAAATAACTCAAAGACTTTTGCTAAATATTTGTTCCTGAATATAGCTAAAAGCTGCTCAAATTATTTTACTGGATAATATTTAACTTGTACTATTTTGGAATATTTGAAAAATTATGTAATAAAGTGAAAGAATACTCATTTTGTCAAAAGTGCTAAAACTAAGATCATTTGAACAGTATTTTCCAGAGTTAGGTCTGTGCTACAGAAAGAGAAGAAAAAGTCTCAATTCTGGCCACTGGTTTTATTAATGCTTCAAATCATTAATCATTGTTCATATAATCAGTAAAACATGTTGATGCTGAACCAACATCTATCAATTCCTGGGCTAGGTGCCAGAGCTATAAAAACAAAAAGGGGAAACACCTATGCTCAGGAAATCACTCTTTAGCGGAAGGAGACACACAGATACACTGATGATACAGATCCAGTGAGGTGCTTTTAGAGGCATACACAAATTGCTATGAGAGCACTTTAAACATCATTGCCTCTGGAAATACATGAAGTCAAGTCTAGTTCAAAGACGACTTGACGTAAGAGTTCACATTTAAGCAGGGTCTTTCGGGATGAAAAGGTGTTTGTCAGAAAGACCCACAGAAGAAAGCATTTCACAGTTAATGGCCGTGAGGGATTTGAAAAAAAAAAGCATAACCTGTTCAGAATTATAGTGTGTCTGGAACACTACCGTTTAGGAGGGAAAGTAGAAAAGATGCTTTTGCGATGCCTGAAAGTAACTTTTTTATGGAAGGCTAAATATAGAAGTTTACTCAATAACTACAGTTGACTGCGGATGAATCCCCCCTAACAAAATACAGAATAGTGTATTCAAAAGGTTAAGGGCAGTTAAGTATGGCTTGTCCTGACTTCATTCTTCACTGATGCATGTAATACCAGCTGATATTTCATTATGTCCCCACACTTGCTTTGGACCCTAAACAAAACTGCAGTATCAGCAATCAACTCCTGTCTTCCCATGGTGTCCAAAGTCCAGCCAACAGCAGCTTCCCCACTCCCATCCCTGTTCAAGGTTTTCTCTGAAAAGATATTGCTCACACTGTACGAGGTTTAAGTGGCCAGGGTCCATTTTGAGTAGTAGACCCCCAGTTCTGCACATTATAAACTGAGTTTATCAGTTAACAAGCACTTCACTGAAAATAAAGGAAACCCTACTCAAGCTAGTGTAAAGTAAAAGGGAGATGTGTTTGCTCACATAAGAAGGAGATCAGCCTTGGGTAGGGTTCAGTGTTGTTTGGTGTAGGGGTTTTCCCATCACGTTCACATCTGCTAATTGAGGCTGATTCTCCTTGGGTTGTAGGCTGCTCACCCATTACTATTTGAGCTACCATAAGTCCCCGGGTTACGAACATCCTACTTAGAACAACCTCACCTTATCCTTTAACGTTATATAAATTTGCCCTCACTTTGAAACAATTGAACCAAACCCTACTCACAACAAATTCTTCATTACAATCGCCTTCACCTGCTGCACGTACAGCTTTTAAATCATTGAAAACGCTTCAAGCCTTTTCTTGCACTAAACCAAGGCTGAAGAAGAACCGTATGTACCTGTTCCAACTTACCTACAAATTTGACTTAAAGGTAAACTCAGGAATGGGTCTTGTTTATATCTCAGGGGCTGCATGTATATATTATTTCTTAATTACATGACTGATTTCACATGGGTTGCAGGAACAAGCTATTTTCTTTCCCTAAGACTCCTGGTCCTGAACAAATCTATGGCAAAGAAGGTGAAATCATCAAGGCTGATGTTAATTTTCTAGCTGTGATAGAATGGCTTTTGAGAAATTAGTTAAAATATCCGGTCTGAACCACCCAAAGAAACATGTTGGGATCATCAACGTCACAGATAAAATATGCATGTCATTCTATTAGCGAAGTGCTAACAACTGAATTTCTTTGCTTACTGCTCTCCAGATGTCTCACATCACATCCTAGGCAACAGGGAGGGATGGCAGAGGAGAACAAGAGAGGTATGGCTCAGCAAGTTTGCAGCTAAAATCTTTTATCTCCCAGAGATTTTTCTTTAGGTTCTTGGTAATAATTTTTAAACATAAATGAGTATTTGGAATTGCTAATTTTGGTTTTTGGTAAAGACATAAAAAGTAAATTTGACTCTCACAGTCCCTGATGGTAAAGAGAAAGGATTCAAATATTGTATTGTGACCTACAGGCAGGAATTAGATGAGGTTTTGAAACAGACTCACTCAAAAGTCCCTAAACAGATATATCTGGTGTCACTAGTCTACAATTACGTAAGTCCAAGCAATTATTTGTAATTAAAATTAAAATATAATTTAAAAATTATAATTTAAATGCCAACAGGTTAGTTATCTGGAATTGGTACAGAAAACCTGCTTTGGCTTTACAATTAAACAATTTTAAAAACACGTTTTAATCTGTCAGACTCTGTTCTAAGCATTTGAGATATATTGACTGCTAACCAACTCTGCAGTTCGAATCCACCAGCTTCTCCTTGGAAACTCTATGGGGCGGCTCTACTCTGTTCTATAGGGTCGCTATGAGTCGGAATTGACTAGATAGCAAAGGATTTTTTTTTTTGGTTATAACAAACCAAAAGAACACAGTTCATTAATAAGTTAAATGTAAGATCACCATATAACATACCATTTCAACTCCTAAATATATACCCAGAAGAATTGAAAGCAAGAGTTCAGACAAAAACTTGTAAATAAATGTTTACAACATCAGTATTCAAATTAGCCGAAAGGTAGAAACCCAAAACTCCATTCAGCTAATGAATGGATAAGCTTCTCCAGGTGGTGCAAATGGTTAAGTGCGAGACTAACTGACAGATTGGCAGTTTAAACTCACCAAGAGGTGCCTTGAAGGAATGGCCTGGTGATCTGCTTCCAAAAGGTCATAGCTTTGAAAACCCTATGGAACACAGTTCTATTCTGCAGCTCATGGGGTAGCTATGGGTCAGTTAAGCAAGAAGGCCACTGCTCAAAATCAAAAAGCAAGCTGGTGAAAAGTAAGGTTGGCATCTGGTTCTCTGTTTCCCTATCAATTAGTTCCCACTGCTGGCCCAACACACTGAAAAAAAAATATGATTTTATGATATTTTTGATTGGGTGCATTTATTATTTAAAACATATTTATAAAATGTAATAAAAATATTGAAACAAAAACTTAGATTTAATTTAAACACAACTACCAAAGAACCTAGAATGAGGCAGTAGGCGAGGAAGTAGAACCATTTTTCATACTAAAAAAAATTAATAATGACTATAATTATTAACCTTAAAATCATCTGAGTGCATTCATTATAGGCATTTTTGAAGACAGTGTGTTTTGGTTTTAGATGTTCTAATTCGACATGAAGGTGGAAAGATTTCACAAGAGCATGGCATGTTTCGTATCCTCATAAAATGTTAAAATATACTATTAATCTTTAGAATTCTATTGGCCTTTATACTTCAGTTAAAGCTGTGTGAAACTCACTTCATAGGGTGTATAACAGTTAAAATAATAGATAATAATTAAAAAGGCATAGTGGATCTTGACTTGATACTCATCTAAAATTTCCCATAAAGGAAACATCCCCATCTATGTCTCAGAATTTTTCTCTGACTTAGCTTGTCTTCTCAGATAAAGTCTCTGTTGGAAATGTTATCAAAATGGGAATTATTTACAAATAAAGGGAAGAGAGAAAGGTTTTAAGCCAGCATTATCCAATGAAAATATAATGTGAGCCACATAGCCACATTTAATAAAGTAAAAATAGGTAAAATTAATTCTATTAAGGACATATATTAGTTAGCCAAATACATGCAAAAGAGTATCATTTCAACAAAAAATCATAACAAAAAGTGTTAATGAGATATTTTACATTATTTTTTTCATATTAATACTTTGCTCTCTGGAGTGTAATTTACCGTATGACACATCCCAATTTGGACAGCCACATATGGTTAGTGGCTGCCATATTGATTTGCACAATTCTAAACTATATAAAAGAATTAACCAGTGAAAAGCTTACGAATAGCAGCAGCACACTGTCTGACATAGTGCCAGAAGTTGAGCCCCCAGTTTGGAAGGCACTCAAAAGACAACTGCGGAAGAGCTGACTCCTCAAAGTAGAGTCAACCTTAATGACATGGATGGAGTCAAGCTTTTGGGACATTCATTTGCTGATGTGGCATGACTCAAAATGAGACGAAAAAGCTACAAACATCTATTAATAATCGGAATGTGGAATGTATGAAGTATGAATCTAGGAAAACTGGAAATTGTCAAAAATGAAATGGAACGCATAAACATCGATATCCTAGGCATTAATGAGCTGAAATGGACTGGTATTGGCCATTTTCGATCAGACAACCATACGGTCTACTATGCCAGGAATGGCAACTTGAAGAGGAATGGCGTTGCATTCGTCGTCAAAAAGAACATTTCAATATCTATCCTGAAGTACAACGCTGTCAGTGATAGGAAAATATCCATACGCCTACAAGGAAGACCAGTTAATACGGCTGTTATTCCAATTTACACACCAACCACTAAGGCCAAAGGTGAAGAAAGTAAAGACTTTTACCAACTTCTTCAGTCTGAAATTGATCCAACATGCAATCAGGATGCATTGATAATTACTAGCTATTGGAATGCAAAAGTTGGAAACTAAGAAGAAGGATCGGTAGTTGGAAAATATGGCCTTGGTGACAGAAGTGATGCCGGAGATTACATGATAGAATTTTGCAAGACCAATAATTTCTTCATTGCAAATACCTTTTTTCACCAACATAAATGGTGCCTATATATATACATGGACCTCGCAGGATGGAATACACAGAAATTAAATTGACTACATCTGTGGAAAGAGATGAAGGAAGAGCTCAATACCATCAGTCAGAAAAAGGCCAGGGGCTGACTGTGGAACAGACCACCAATTGCTCATATGCAAGTTCAAGTAGAGACTGAAGAAAATTAGAACAAGTCCACAAGAGCCAAAGTACGATCTTGAGTATATCCCACCCGAATTTAGAGACTATCTCAAGAATAGATTTGAAGTACTGAACACTAAGGACCGAAGACCAGACAAGTGGTGGAATGACATCAAGGACATCATACATGAAGAAAGCAAGAGGTCATTGAAAACACAGGAAAGAAAGAAAAGACCAAAATGTATGTCAGAAGAGACTCTGCAACTTGCTCTTGAATTTTAAGTAGCTAAAGCAAAAGAAAGAAATAATGAAGTAAAATAACTGAACAGAAGATTTGAAAGGGCAGCTCAAGAAGACAAAGTAAAGTATTATAACGACATGTACAAAGAGCTGGAGATAGAAAACCAAAAGGGAAGAACATGCTTGGCATTCCTACAGCTGAAAGAACTAAAGAAAACATTCAAGCCTTGAGTTGCAATAGTGAAGGGTGCTATGGGGAAAATATTAAATGATGCAGGAAGCATCAAAAGAAGATGAAGGAATACACAGAGTCATTATACCAAAAAGAACTGAAGTTCAATCATTTCAAGAGGTAGCATATGATCAGGAATTGATGGCACTGAAGGAAGAAGTCTAAGCTGCACTGAAGGCATTGGTGTAAAACAAGGCTCCAGGAACTGCCAGAATATCAGTTGAGATGTTTCAACAAATGGATGCAACGTTGGAAGTGCTCACACGTCTATGCAAGAAATTTGGAAGACAGCTACCTGGCCAACTGACTGGAAGAGGTCCATATTTATGCCTATTCCCAACAAAGGTTATCCAATCTAATCTGGAAATTATTGAACAATATTATTAACATCACAAGCAAGTAAAATTTTGCTGAAGATCATTCAAAAGCAGCTGCAGCAGCATGTCAACAGGGAACTGCCAGAAATTCAGCCTGGATTCAGAAGAGGACATAGAACCAGGGATATCATTGCTGATGTCAGATGGATCCTGACTGAAAGCAGAGAATACCAGAAAGATGTTTACCTGTGTTTTATTGACTATGCAAAGGAATTTGGTTGTGTGGATTATAACAAATTATGGATAATATTGTGAAGAATAGGAATTCCAGAGCACATAATTGTGCTCATGAGGAACCTGTACATAGATCAAGAGGTAGTTGTTCGGACAGAACAAGGGGATACTGCATGGTTTAAAATCAGGAAAGATGTGCATCAGGGTTGCATCTTTCACTATACCTATTCAATCTGTATGCTGAGCAAATAATCCGAGAAGCTGGACTATATAAAGAAGAAAGGCACATAAGGATTGGAGGAAGACTCATTAACAACCTGTGATATGCAGATGACACAACCTTGCTTGCTGAAAGTGAAGAGGACTTGTAGCACTTTCTGGTGAAGATCAAAGACCACAGCCTTCAGTATGGATTACACTTCAGCATAAAGAAAAAAGAAAAAAAATCCTCACAACTGGACCAATAAGCAACATCATGATAAATGGAGAAAAGACTGAAGTTGTCAAGGATTTCATTTTACTTGAATCCACAGTCAACACCCATGAAAGCATCAGTCAAGAAATCAAAAGACGCATTGCACTGGGCAAAGCTACTGCAAAAGACGTCTTTAAGGTGTTGAAAAGCAAACATGTCACCTTGAAGATTAAGGTGCGCCTGACTCAAGCCATGGTATTTTCAATTGCATTATATGCATGCGAAAGCTGGACAAAGAACAAGGAAGATGGAAGAATTGATGCCTTTGAATTGTGGTGTTGGTGAAGAATATTGAATATACCATTGACTGCCAAAAGAACGAACTGGTCTGTCTTTGAAGAAGTACAACCAGAACGCTCCTTAGAAGGAAGGATGGTGAGATGGTGAGACCACGTCTTACATACTTTGGACATGTTGTCAGGAGGGATCAGTCCCTGGAGAAGGACATCATGCTTGGTAAAGTACAGGGTCAGTGAAAAAGAGGAAGACCCTCAACTAGATGGATTAACACTGTGGCTGCAACAATGGGCTCAAGCATAACAACGATTGTGAGGATGATGCAGGGCTGGGCAGTGTTTCATTCTGTGGTTCATAGGGTCGCTACGAGTCGGAACTGACTTGATGGGATCTAACAACAACAAACTATGTATACTCTTCCTAGTTCCTGACATGGGCTGATAGACTATAGAATGAATGACTTTATGCAAAGTATTTAATATCTGTCAGGAAGGCTTTGAGATCTTCATCTATTTCATAGGAAGCTGATCTAGGTGAACTCTAAAATTACTCTCTATTCTATTGTGCTTTATTAAAAATCTGTTTGTTATACATGTACACACCAAGCCTGTGTGTCTACCTGTCTGTGTGTGTGCTCTGTATTTAATGAGCAGGCTACAACTGCAGTAATTGGCACCCTGGTCCATCACATAATTTGTGAGATGAAACATAATCTATAACCAAATTTTAAAATAATGTATTTTAAAATAATCAATGGCATAATTTAAAACGATCTAAAGCTAAACTTATTAAAAATAATGTAAAAACTAATATATTGCATATTCTCTTGAAATTCTATATACTTCCTGGTATGGGAGAGAAGGAAAGGGAGTTATAGTGAGCACACTAGAAATTAGACACATTGTAGGAGACATCCATAGGCAGCCATGGGCAAATGTCCCACGTGCAAACGCCACCCATCATACATACCGTACATTAAAAAGATGAAATTAAGTGATTACATAAATGCTTCTTTGTTATTGAAATATTTTGATAATGGATGCAGGCTAATTACAACATGAAACTGTCATTCCTGCCCTGACCTTCAGATGCCCTGAAAATCATGTCAATGAACAAGGCTTCTGGAAATAAGAATCACATGAATATGAGGAATTAATAAATTACAGCATCATAAATTTGACTTTCCATGTGTCTAGAGCACCATCTTGGATATTATGGATTCTCAGTCTGGATGGAGAAAGTGGCTCAGCAAATCTCACGCAAAGAAATCTCAAATCAGCTGATTACCACAGCATGGGATCTGGAATTTGAACATGTATATTCCCTTTTTACCTGTATTCTCAAACTTTGATTACTTGATTGGAATGTAACACAGGGTGTCTCAAAGTAGCAGACCTAAAGTTTCCAGTAAAAATATTCACAGATAGAAAACACCGATGCTTAAAGGAAGCATGGAATGCATCGAGCTCAACCACCATCTCAGTATCCCTGTCTCTTATGTAACAGTTCTTCTCAAACCATCAATGCAGAGTTTATTTTTTGCCATTATTGTAGGATGACACTTATGTAAAACTAAATTATTAGAAAAAATGGTGTGATAAAAAACAAAAAGCATGCAAAATGAAGATCACATATTTTAATATTAGATTCAAAAGATGTAAAATTGCTCTGTCAAATTGCTGTAACATTTCTAAATACCTGCACTCAATTTCTGTACTTAAATGTTGTTATTGATTGATATTAAGTTCACAGGCCAGCACTGGTCTGTGCAGCATACGTCTTTGATTAACGCAGCTCTAGAATCTCTCTCTAAATACATGCTGTTTTCTCCCCCTTTGTTTCTTTCTTTGTATCTTTCCCTCTTTTCTTCCCTCCCACCCTCTCTCCTTCCTGTCCTCCTTCACTTCCTCCTTCCCTTCCTCCCTTCCTTCCTTTCATGTCAAACATGACACCTACAGAGAAAGGGAACTTACTAGGACAAAGAAAACTTCATCTTGGAAATCTACTTGTTAGAGAAACAAGCCAAATTCTCAGCATATCATCACTATACTTTATCATTGACCAGGAGTTCCAGACAATGCAAAATAAAATATGAAACATAAATGAACATTATAAGTATTATTATTTTTCCAGGCAAAATGGCGCTCTAGGCAGAAGCACCATGCCGTCCCTCCACAGCAAAGACCTCAAAAACTAAGCCAAACAGAGAATACAACAATCCTGAAACCCTAAAACATCAAATGAAGAGATAAAGAATTCCGCCAAGCACCAAATGGAGTGAGAAAACTGACAGAGAACGGAGAGCAAGTAGAGATTCATGCAGAGGTCCCCTACCAGCTAATGCAGCATGGATCTGCCATCTTGGACTCCAATCAGAGACCAGCAAACAGGAGTTATGAGAAAGCAGCCTCACGGAGCATCCAGCGGGAGACAAAACAACTGGTAATCTGTGATATATGCTTTCCCACCCCCCACCCTTCTTCACCCCCACTCGGCCTCCTCTGCTTCCTGCGGCCACAATCTCTTGACCGGAAAACACCGGGTGCTTGGATTCCACACACCTGAACGGGCCGGCTCTCTGAGTGCTATTTGTTGGCTGCTGATGTTGCTTTTTTCCCCTTCTTTTGATTTCTTCCTTACATCTCACCACCTCTCCCTCCTTTCTCTCAAATACCTGGCTCCATGTGCCATCTTTGCTGCTTCCTGAGGGGCTGCAGAGCTTTGATAATTTGTGATATATGCTTTCCCACCACCTACCCTTCTTCACCCACACTCGGCCCCCTCTGCTTCCCGCAGACACAGTCTCTTATTCAAGAAACACCAGCCCTCACTAGCTGGCTCTCTGAGTGCCATTTGTTGGCTACTAGTATTGCTTTTTTTTCTGTTTCTTTTGATTTCTTCCTTACCTCTCACCACCTCCCACTCCTTCTGCTCAAATACCTGGCTCCGTGTGCCGTCTTTGCTTCTTCCTGAGGGGCTGTGGAGCTCCGTTCGAGTGTGGAGCTGCTTCCTTGTCTGGGGTGCTGTGCTAGTGGGATGGTGGGGCTTTTGTTCATTTGTTTGTTTTGAATTGTTTGTTTTCTTTTCCTTTTCTTGAGATGGGAGCCCTTTCTGGCCAGGCGGTGATGCGTGGCAAGGAGACATCCCCCCAGATTGCACAGATGTGCAGAGGGATCCCTGAGGCCATTTCTTTTTTCATTGTTTTTTTTTCCTGTTTTTTTTGGGACCTTTCTTCTTCTTCTTCTTCTTTTATTTTTAATTGGTTTTGTTTTCTTTTTCCTCTTTTTCCCTTTTTGTCTTTCTTCATTGCTCAGTTTCTCATCTCTCTATATCCTCCTTCTTTTTCTATTCCTGGAATACCTGGCCTTGTATACCTCTACATCTTCTAGCCAGGCTGTACTGCAACACCTGAGAGTGACTTCCCCAGACCTCATAGCTGCACCAGTGGAATCCCTGGGAACTTTGTGGTTCTTTAACCTGTCCAATTTTTATTTATTCATTCATTTCTTTTCTTCCTCTTCCCCTTCCTGTTTTTCTCCATTTCATGGTCTCTCATCTCTCCACTCCAATGGCAAGCTCCCCTAGCATTCTTTTTTGTTCGTTGGTATGTTTTTTGCTCCTGTTCCTCTCTCCTCTCTCCAATATCCATCTTAGCTCCACATATAACAATTTCACTGCTGCGTCCTGCCTAGCTGCACCGTGTGCTTGACATTGCCCCATCAAGCAGCACAGGCACAGCCTACTGGAACCTGCCCTGCCCTGATTACCAATCCGCTCTGGTGGTGGTAGTAGTGTCACAAACAACCCGTCCCAGTAACTCCTCTTCAGCTAGACCTGCCCTGCCGTACCATATCGGAGTGACTGACCCTGCCAATTGGAGAAGGAGGCGAAAAGTACTGTGGCCACAGACAAGCAAACAACAAAGAACACACAGTCTGCCTGCTCAGAAATAGTCAATTTTTTTTTTTTTTAAAAGGGACAAAACAAACAAATCTACAATCAATATGAGAAAAATAACTACTGAATGCCCAGAAGTCAATGACAATATCAAAACATTTACAAAAACAGGACAGGATCATTCCAGTAGGCATCAAAAATAAAACACCAGATGATTCTCCAGTGGAAGAAAATGCACTACAACTACCTGATAGGGAATTCAAATCTCTCATACTCAGAATTCTTCACGAGCTGAGGCAAAAAGATGACAAACATGTGGAAAAAATAGACAAATTCAGGGAAAATACGGAAAAAAATTGGGAGAATTGAGGAAAATAATGCAGGAACAAAATGCCAAAATAAATTCACAACTACAAATTATACAAAGACAACAATTAGAAATCCAAAAGATAAACAACAAGATTTCAGAAATGGATGGTGTCATAGTAGGGCTCAGAAGCAGATTGGAAATGGTGGAAAACAGGATCAGTGGAATTGAAGACAAACACTTGGATACAGCTTTGTTTCAGGAAAACTCAGAAAAAAAGAACAAAGAAAAATGAAGAGACACTGAGAATTATGTGGAATACAATCAAAAGCAAAAATTAGCAAGTGATTGGAATTCCAGAACAGGGGGAGAAAACAGGAAAGACAGAAAGGATCACTGAAGAACTGCTGACAGAAAACTTCCCAATATCATGAAAGACGAAAAGCTGGCCATCCAAGAAGCTCAACGAACCCCATATAGGAGAGACCAGAAAAGAAAATCACTAAGGCATATCATAATCACACTCGCCAAAACCAAAGGTAAACAAAGAATCCTGAGAACAGCTCGTGATAAACAAGAAGTCACACACAGAGGAGAAACAATAAGACTAAGCTCAGATTATTGGGCAGAAAACATGCAGGCAAGAAGGCAATGGGATGACATATATAAAATCTTGAAAGAAAAAAAAAATGCCAGCCAAGAATAATATATCCTGCAAAACTCTCATTCAAATTTGATGGTGAAATTAGGTCATTTCCAGATAAACAGAAATTAAGGGAATATGTAAAAATCAAACCAAAATTACAAGAATTATTAAAGGAACTTCTTCAATCTGAGGACAAACAGCTTCAGCTCACAACCAGAATCTAGGATGCAGGATCGTGCCAGCCAGATACCAATTTAGGAAATGAACTCTCGACGGCTATCCAAAACCAAAAGAAATACAAAAGGGAATCAGAGCAGTTAATCAGTAAATGACAACAACATCAAAACAATAAAAGAGGGAATAAATGGCAAAGGTATAGAACCTTCTAATGGGGAAGGAGACAAGATGATACCAAGTAATGGTAGACTGCTTCAAACTTAGAAAGATAAGGGTAAACTTCATGGTAACCAAAAAGAAAGTTAACAAACATACTCATAAAAAAAAAAAAGGAAAAACATAAAGTCTCAGCAAAAGCAAAACCTACAAAAACAAAAGAAATGAAAAAAAAAAAAAAACACAAAGGAAAGTAACTCAGCACAGGAGAGTAAGAAGAACAAAGAAAACTTCAGCACCACAAAAGAAGTACTACAAAATGACAGCAACAAACTCCCATCTATCAATAATTACACTGAATGTAAATGGATTCAAGGCACCCATAAAGAGACGGAGAGTGACAGAACGGATAAGAAAACAGGATCCATCAATATGCTGTCTACAAGAGACACACCTTAGAAACAAAGATGTGAATTTATTAAAAGTCAAAGGTTGGAAAAAAATATATCAAGCTAACAAATACCAAAAAAGAGCAGGAGTGGCAATTCTAATCTCAGATAAAACAGACTTAAAAACAAAATCTATCATAAAAGACAAAGAAGGACATTATATAATGATTAAGGGGACAATCCATCATGAAGACATAACCATAATAAACATCTACGCTCCCAATGACAGGGCTCCAAAATACATAAAACAAACTCTAACAGCACTGAAAAGAGAAATTGACAGTTCCCCAATAATAGTAGGAGACTTCAACACACCACTCTCAGTAAAGGACAGAACAAATAAGAAGAAACTCAGCAAAGATACAGAAGACCTAAAGGGCACAATCAGCCAACTTGATCTCATAGGCATATATAGAACACTCCATGCAACCGCTGCAAAGTACACATTCTTTTCCAATGTACATGGAACGTTCTCCAGAATAGACCACATCTTAGGCCACAGAGAAATCCTCAACAAGATCCAAAACGTTGAGATAATTTCAAAGTATCTTCTCTGACCACAATGCCATCAAGGTAGAAATTAATAATAGAAAGAGCAAGGAAAAGAAAGTCAGCTACATGGAAACTGAATAATACCCTGCTTACACATCAGTGGGTAATAGAAGAAATCAGAGATGGAATCAAAAAATTCCTAGAATCAAATGAAAATGAAAACACATCATACCAAAACCTTTGGGACACAGCAAAGGCAGTCCTCAGAGGACAACTGATAGCAATAGGTGCACATATCAAAAAAGAAGAAAGGGACAAAATCAAAACATTAACTACAGAACTCAAACAAATCAAAAGAGAACAGTAAAAACAGCCCACAACCGCGGGAAGAAAGGAAATAGTAAAGATCAGAGCAAAAATAAATCAAATAGAGAAGAGAAAAACAATAGAAAGAATCAACAAAACCAAAAGTTGGTTCTTTGAAAGAATCAACAAAATCGACAAACCACTGGCCTGAATGACAAAAGAAAAACAGAAGAGGACACAAATAACCCAAATAAGAAAAGAAGTGGGGGACATTACAACAGACCCAACTGAAATAAAAAGGATTATAAGAGAATATTATGAAAAACTATACTCCAACAAATTTGAAAACCTGGAAGAAATGGATAAATTTCTAGAAACACACGGCCTACCCAAACTACAACAAAGTGATGCTGAAAATCTGAACAGACCCATAAAAAGAGAAGAGACTGAAAAGGTAATAAAAAAAAAAAAAACTCCCAACAAAAAAAAAGCCCTGGCCCAGACGGCTTCACTGGAGAATTCTACAAAACATTTACAGAAGAGCTTGTACCAGAACTACTCAAGCTATTTCAGAGCATAGAAGAGGAAGCAACACTTCCAAATTCATTCTATGAAGCCAGCATATTGCTGATAACAAACCAGGCAAATCCATCAGAAAAAAAGAAACTTACACACCAATATCTCTCATGAATATAGATGCAAAAATTCTGAACAAAATTCTAGCCAATAGAATTCAGCATCATATCAAAAAAATAATACACCACGACCAAGTAGGATTCATACCAGGTATGCAAGGATGGTTCAACATTAGAAAATCAATCAACGTAATCCACCACATAAATAAAAGGAAAGAAAAGAATCACATGATCATCTCAGTTGAAAAAGAAAAGGCATTTGACAAAGTCCAACAACCATTCCTGATAAAAACTCTCAATCAAATAGGTATAGAAGGGAAATTTCTCAACATAATAAAGGGCATCTCTGCAAAACCAATGGCCCACATCATTCTTAATGGAGAGAGGCTGAAAACATTCCCCTCGAAAACAGGAAGAAGACAAGGATGCCCTTTATCACCACTCCTATTTAACATTGTGCTGGAAGTTCTAGCTAGAGCAATAAGGCAAGAAAAAGAAATAAAGGGCATCCAAATTGGGAACAAGGATGTTAAACTGTCCCTGTTTGCAGATGATATGATACTGTACATAGAAAACCCTAAAGACTCCACGAGAAATCTACTGGAACTGATAGAAAGATTCAGCAGAGTAGCAGGATACAAGATAAACATCCAAAAATCAGTTGGATTCCCATACACCAATAAGGAGAACAATGAGAAGGAAATCAGGAGAACAATACCATTTTCACTAGCCCCTAAAAAGATAAAATACTTAGGAATAAATCTGACCAGGGATGTAAAAGACCTATACAAAGAAAACTACAAAACACTACGGCATGAAACCCAAAGGGATCTACATAAATGGAAAAACATACCATGCTCATGGATAGGTAGAATCAACATTGTGAAAATGACAATCCTACACAAAGGAATTTACAAATACAGTGCAATCCCGAGCCAAATACCAACAACATTCTTCAAAGAGATGGAAAAACTAATCATAAACTTTATATAGAAAGGGAAGAAGCCCGGAATAAGTAAAGCACTACTGAAGAAGAAGAATAAAGTTGGAGGACTCACACTACCTGACTTCAGAACCTACTATACAGCTACAGTAGTCAAAACAGCCTGGTACTGGTACAATGACAGATACATTGACCAATGGAACAGAATTGAGAACCCAGATGTACATCCATCCACCTATGGTTACCTGATCTTCAACAAGGGCCCAAAGTCCATCAAATGGGGAAAAGACAGTCTTGTGAACAAATAGGGCTGGCAAAACTGGATATCCATCTGCAAAAAAATGAAACAGGACCCATACCTCATGCCGTATACAAAAACGACTTCAAAATGGATCAAAGACCTGAATATAAAGCCTAGAACTATAAAGTTCATAGAAGAAAAAATAGGACCAATACTTCAGGCTTTAATACATGGCATTAACAGGATACAAACCATAACCATCAATGCACAAACCCCAGTAGATAAGTTAGATAACTGGGATCTTCTAAAAATCAAACACCTATGCTCTTTAAAAGACTTCACCAAAAGAGTCAAAAGAGAACCTACAGACTGGGAAATAATTTTTGGACAGTACAAGTCAGACAAAGTCTAATTCCATAATCTACAAGAAAATCCAACACCTCTACAACAAAAAGACAAATAATCCTATTAAAAAATGGGCAAAGGAAATGAACAGACACTTCACCAAAGAAGACATCCAAATGGCGAACAGACACATGAAGAAATGCTCACGATCACTAGCCATTAGAGAAATGCAAATTAACACCACAATGAGATACCTTCTCACCCTGGCATTACTGGTACGAATCAAAAACACTGGAAATAACAAATGTTGGATGGGCTGCGGGGAGATCGGAACTGTTACGCACTGCTGGTGGGAATGCAAAATGATACAACCATTTTGGAAAATGATATGGTGCTTCCCCAGAAAGCTAGAAATAGACATACCATTTGATCCATCAATTCCACTCCTAGGAATATATCCTAGAGAAATGAGTCATCACTTGAATAGACATATGCACACCTATGTTCAGGGCAGCATTGTTCACAATAGCAAAATGATGGAAACTACCTAGATGCCCATCAACAGATGAATGGATAAACAAACTATGGTACATACACACAATGGAGTTCTATGCAACCAGAAAGAACAACAATGAATCTGTGAACCATCTCATAACATGCATGAAACTGGAGGACATTATGCTGAGTGAAATAAGTCAATCACAAAAGGACAAATATTGTATGAGACCTCTATTGTAAAATCCCATGAAAAAGTTCACACACAAAACGTAACAATCTTTGTTGGTTCCCAGAGACGGGAAGGGTTGGGCGGGGGGGAATACTAAATAGGCAATAGATAAGTGGTATCTTGGGTGAAGGGTGAGACAGTACACAATACAGGGGAAACTAGCACAACTTGTACAAGGAAAGGTCATGGAAGCCCCATAGACACATCCAAACTCCCTGAGGGACTGAATTGCTGGGCGCAGGGTTGTGGGGACCATGGTCTCCGGGAACATCTAGCTCAATTGGCATGACACATCTTATAAGGCAACGCTCTAAATTCTACCTTGGTGAGTAGTTTCTGGCATCTTAAAAGCCTGTGAACAGTCATCTAAGATACTCCAGTGGTCTCATCCCTTCGGGAGCAAGGGAGAATGAAGAGAACAGGATACAAGAAAAAGATTAGTCCGAAGCACTAATTGTCCACAACTACCAAGGCCTCCACCAGACTGAGTCCAGTACAGCTAGATGGTGCCCGGCTACCACCACTGACTGCTCTTACCAGGATCACAACAGATGGTTCTAGACAGAGCTGGAGAAGGATGTAGAACATAATTCTAACTCACAAAAAAAAAAAAAAAAAAAAAAAGACCAGATTTACTGGCCTAAAGGTGACTGGAGAAACCCCAAGAGTATGGCCCCCAGACACCCTTTTAGCTCAGTGGTGAAGTTACCTCTGAGGTTCCCAGTTCAGCCTGGGAGTGGACAGCCCCGTAAAACCAAATGAGACTAACGAGGTACCGTAGTCCAGTGACAAGGGCCAGAAGGCAGAAGGGGACAAGGAAGCTGGTGATAGGGAACCCAAGGTTGAGTAAGGACATTGTTGATGTGTTGTGAGATTGTTAACCATTGTCATAGGGCAACATGTGTAGTAACTGTTAAATGAGAAACTCTTTTGTTCTGTAAGCCTTCATCTTAAGTGAGAATAACAGCACAATTGGAAGAGCGTAGTCAATGTCACTGAACTATGCGTGTAGAGATTTTCGAAATGGTGTATCTTTGGCTATGTGTATTTTCACCAGAAAAAAAGGCTGAGAAGTTAGAGGGTTGACATGTTGTGGGGTTGTTAACCAATGTCATAAAATAATATGTGTACTACTGTTACATGAGAAACTATTTGTTCTGTAAGCCTTCACCTGAAGTACAATAAAAAAAGAAAAGAAAAGAAAATTATAAGTAGTATGAGGGAAGAAAAAAATATTTGTATTTGAAGATTATATAGTTGTATATTTAGAAAACACAAAGGAATAAACTACAAAATTCAGAATCAAGAGAAAAATTAGTATGTTGACTAGATTAAGTAAGTCACTGAAAAGTCAATTGCTTTCCCTTTTATCAGAAAATAAGAAGTAAAAATATAATGGCAATTAAATTTGCCAATGTGTATTCTTATTATATTTTACCTTGTTAGAGTCAATCCATTGTTCACTTTGATGAAGATATTTTTGGATCTCAAATTTGTCATGTCACATATTTCATATTCACAAGCAACTTCATTTGCAGAATTGGTAAGCATGGCTGTATAACACAATCCTCATCATAGTATATTCAAAAAGAATAACAGAGCAATCTGCCCACAGCCACCTGCTAGTGTATGTATTTGCTATGCAGAGTTCTGGCTTCAGGGAGGTACATTTGCTCTCTTAACCTGATCAATTCTCTCTCAACTCCAGGTCCTCTGTTATATAAAGGTATATGAGTCCAGTCCATCACTGCTTCATCACTGAGAACAATAAATCAATCTCATGCCTTATGAAGGACAAAGCTTTGTACGTGAAAGCTGTTCATCCATTTTTATAGCAGGGATTCTGTTTGTCTTTAGGCCTGAATCATTCTGTGGGAGTAGGTTAGGTTTACATAGAAAGGTGCTAAGTATATCATATGCTCTGGAATTATTTTATATGTCAAAATAAAGTATGTATGGAAAGTTCTAGAACTGATTCTATGCACTCTTTGGGGAACATCAAAGACTCTTTCAAGGTACTATTTCATGATCTCCTCTATAGGTAACTCTCTCCTAATAAGATAGAAATTTGTTTCAGATTTCCAGGAAACTTTACTTGAAAACATGATCTTGTGGCGAGATAGAGTTGTGTTTTATAGTTGTTAAAAAAAAAGTGCATTGACTTTCGATTCAGACCAAAATTTGACTGTCAAGTTCAATGTTTACTAACTACATGTCCTGGGCACATTATTTAATCTGAGTTTTACTTCCCTCTGTTCTAAAATAAGTAGAATAAAGCTGTCTCATAGAATTGTTGTAAGTATTAAATGAGATAAACTGTAGAAGGTGTTCAGCACGTTGAGAGCTCCATCAACGGTCATTAGTATCATTATTATTACCTCATCACCAACATCTTTTTATCATCATGCCATCTCCACCTCTAGTTCCACCCAGACCCTCGTCACCACAGGGAAACCATGGTTTTCTGTTCCAGCATCCCACTAGCTGTGTAACCTGAAATAAATACCTTGTTTTTCCCAATTTCCACTTCCTAAAATGTTAAAGGAAGGAACTGAAGTAGAGTTGTGTTCATATTTTTTACTAAACTTGAGATTATCCATTTAACAGTAACAGTACATTTAGTGTAGTTAGCTGAGCTAATTCCCTGTGTGCTTATGAATTCACAATCCTCTCTTTTGGTGCCTGCTCACCAATCTAGGGGGTTGTGAACTGAAATTTAAAATCCTCTTTACCAGTTAATTTCAGACTCATTGCAGGTCCAAAATGGTGACCTCATAGTTATACAAAAAGCAATATTTGCTATATTAAACAAAAAAACTTCTTCATTATGTTCAGAAAATTCCTTGATATTTATCTAGAGTTACTGTTACTGTATTTTTCTTTATTGTACTTTAGGTGAAGGTTTACAGAACAAATAGTTTCTCATTAAACAATCTGTACACATATTGTTTTATGACATTGGTTAACAACCCCACAACATGTCAACACACTCCCTTTTCTTTCTTTTTTTTTTTTTTTTTTGGTGAAAATATACATAGCTGCCAAAGATACACCAACTCAAACATTTCTACATACACAATTCAGTGACATCGATTACGTTCTTCCAGTTGTGCTGCTATTCTCACTTTAGATGAACGTTTACAGAACAAAACAGTTTCTCATTAAAAAGTTAGTACACATGTTGCCCTATGACAATAGTTAACAACCCCACTATATGTCAACACTGTCCCTACTCAACCTTGGGTTCCCTATCACCAGCTTTCCTGTCCCCTTCTGCCTTCTAGTCCTTGTCTCTGGACTGTGGTGCCTCATTAGTCCCATTTTGTTTTACGAGGCTGTCCAATCCCCGGCTGAACGGTGAACCTCAGAAGTGACTTCACCACTGAGCTAAAAGGGTGTCTGGGGGCCATACTTTCAGGGTTTCTCCAGTCTCTTTCAGGCCAGTAAATCTGGTCTTTTGTGTGTGTGTTAGAATTTTATCCTACATCCTTCTCCAGCTCTGTCCAGAACCCTGTGTTGTGATTCCGGTCAGAGCAGTCAGTGGTGGTAGCTGGGCACCATCTAGCTGTACTGGATTCAGTCCGGTGGAGGCCTTGGTAGCTGTGGTCCATTAGCCGTTTGGACTAATCTTTTCCTTGTATCCTGTGCTCTTCATTCTCCCTTGCTCCCGAAGGGGCGAGACCAGTGGAGTATCTTAGATGGCTGCTCACAGGCTCTTAAGACCCCAGATGCTACTCACCAGGGTACTATATTTTGACCAACGAAAACAAGGGACATCCTCAATGAGATGGATTGACACAATAGCCTTCACAATGGACTGAAACATACCAACGATCATGAAGATAGAGTAGGACCAGGCATTGTTTCTTTCTGTTACACATAAGGTTGCCAAGAGTCAGAGATAAATTAACAGCAACAACTAACAACAATAGCAGCATCATCAGTACCAACACTGACTGTATTTTTTATTTCATTTACATCAGGCGGCCTCCCCTCATAGATATAATAACAATTCCATTTATTAATTTGGGAAGAAGACAAAGGTAAGAAATGTTTTTATTTGTTTGATACTCACATATTCTGACTTATTGTGAAAAGGCTCAAAACTACTGAATCTCTAACATTCAAGAGGGAAAAACGATCAGTGATTGATAAACACATACACACATTCACATGTAAACAGCTATTCATTTATACTTGAAAAGAATATTTTTGACCCTTGTAAGTGAAAAGCAAGACTACTAAAATGACATATTTAATTGAATACATCTAGCACTGCCGAAACAATTTATAATCATTGGCGGCTTTAGGGTTTTCTTTGAAAAGAATACTACAGTAGTAGATATCCTTGCATGTATTTTCTATAAAGTTTTTTCAGAGGCCTCCAGATGAACTGAAAACTCTACCTTCTTTTTTATATTCACATATTTCTACATGAGTGGTTCTAGAATTCTAAAACAGAATTGAGAGAGAGGAACTTTTGTACATGTTTTGTTTTCCTGTCTGCAAAGAAGTTTTTCAGATGGTTTTGGCTAGCTGAAGCAACTGTTCTGGTGGCTCAGTGGTTAAGAGGCTGGCTGCTAACGAAAAGGTTGGCAGTTCGAATCCACCAGCCACTCTTTGGAAACCCTATGGGCAGTTCTACTCTGTCCTGTAGGGTTACTATAAGTTGGAATCAACTCGACGGCAATGGGTTTAGGTTTTTTTTTTTTTTTTTTGATTGAAAATTTACTTGGCATTTAATTCTTTCTCAATATTTTCAATCCTGATCAAAAATTTTATCTGATCCCTCCATCCAGATAATTACCACTTGGACTCTGCTTATGCAAACATTTCCAGTGTTCCCATTTTTTCCCCTTTATGTAAGTTAGTTTGGCAATAGATATGAATTATTTGTTTCCAGATCTTCTGTGTACATAAAATGCATTCTATCTAGTCATTAAATTTGTTTTTGTTTTTAATAAAATGGACACATAATTGGAGGTATATGAGTTAAATTAACTGGGGGTTGCCTACTTATTTATTTATTTTTTTTAATTTCTCATTTCAGAGTTTTGACTTTGGGAATATAGTAAGAATATAATGTCAGTGAAAACTCCAAGATATTATTCATGGTCATAAGTGTCTAATATAAGTATTACAGAGAAGTGCCTCTTTATTAGTCCAATCAATTATTTAATATTCTTTTATTCATGGTCAGAAGAGATTCTGTCTTTCTTTAAGACTTTTAAGGGAGGGAACAAGAAGTAGAAAAATCCTCTGTTAATAAATATTGCCAGGAAATTGCCACAAAATAGACATAATCTGGAAAGCATGCAAGTAACACCCACACCTCTGTATCTAACAATATAATGCATTGTTAAAAAAAAATTGTAG
Source organism: Dugong dugon (assembly GCA_030035585.1). Lineage (NCBI taxonomy): Eukaryota > Metazoa > Chordata > Mammalia > Sirenia > Dugongidae > Dugong > Dugong dugon. The sequence goes on from CM057467.1 coordinate 112,919,436, forward strand.
GACAAAGGTTTTAAGGTTACTGTTCTGAAAATAAGTAAAAAAAAAAAAAAAAAAAAAAAGGCAAAAGTAAAAGGATAAAAGTATTTTTAAGTGGCCAGATATTTGTTGTTAAAACATTCTCATCTTGCGTGCCTAGTTGACTTAATTATTCCCCTCAAAATATATTCCTGGCAGTGGACATACAGGTGGTAGAGACTTTTCAGTCTTAACTTCGCTATATTTGCGTGTAATATAAGTTGTTCAGCATCCCTCTGTTTTGCCCATCCAGCATACAAGTTCTATATTACTTCTATTTTTGCCATGTTTTCCACCGGAGTTTCCCTATTGCATGTTCAATCTCTCCTAGTTATAATATGTTGTTTGCTATCATCATTCATCACCTATTTCAAAGCCGTCTCAGCCTAGAGTTAAGATATGGCAGCATCATTTAAGATGAAGTGAATTGGCCAAGGGGCAGAAAGCAATTGAATTTCCCAAGAATGGAAGTCATTATTCTTGACTTTCTTATGGCTATTCATTGTCTGGAGTTAGAAATGATCCTTGTTAATTTATCTCCAAAACTTTCAAAAGCTAAAGCAGTGAGTTATTCATATGGTTACTGCCTCAACAAAGAAAAGAGAAGCATTTATATACCGTTGAAAAGTTTGAAATTCTGTTGATGATATCTACTCTCTAATTATCTTATAAAATAATTTCAGCCCAAAATCACAACTTTTGGAACATTCTGAAAAGTCATTACTATATCTGACATACTTAATGGAAAAAATAGAGAAATATCCTAAAAAAACATTTTATGATTCCTTTTTTCTTCCCCAAACTGATAATTCTCTGCTCAGAAATGGCAATTTCATCCTTTTGAAGAGTTCAGGGGGAAAAAAAAAAAAATTGGAGTTTTTCTCTGTTTATTTTACATTCCACACCAACTCCATCAGCAAATTTCATCATCTCTAGATTCAAAACACATTTAGAGACTTACTGAAACATATGAATTCAATATTTACTCTGAAATATACAAAATGAATAAATATTTGTGTTACAGATAGCTAAAAGTGATATATAATAGTTAAAATACTATTATACTAATACTAATAGTTAAAATACTGGGACCCACAAAATCTCTTTTGAAATTTGTTTTTTGTAATAAGCATAAAATAAGAATGAAAACAAACTGAATACGGGGAAAAGGAAAACTATGAAAATAGCTTAAACAGAAACAAGACTGAATTTTCCAAGAGCGCCAAAAACCTAACATATGCACACCTGTATCATCTCTATCGATTTAAAGAATTTAAAGTGAATAACACTCCATAATAAAACTCTAGGGATAAGATTACAGCGACAATAATCAACACAATGATATTAAGACAGAAAATTCTCCTGTAAAAGCAAAACACATATAAGCATACATCGAAAAATAGCTGCACAGTAATATGTTTTCCATTTATTACTCAGCACATCTCCCAGACTACCAGCCTTCATTCCACTGGGGTTATTTCTATTTCTTCATTTTACTACTAGACATTTGACTGTATAATATACTCCAACACTCTCTCCTTTAACTACAAAACTGAATTAACAGAGGTCTTGTAAATCTGCATTGAAAGGAATAGAATATAAAAAGCAGATTTTAGAGCTGTGCCTAATGACTTTTTGCAATAAATGAAATAGTTAGAAAGCCAAATAACATAAAAAAAAACATTGAGTTTGCAAACAACATTGAGTTGAAAATAGTAAACATCATTAGAGGTAACGCTAATCCATTTACCACCTGGTGATGTATCACTGCTTCTGATTCCTTGAACTGGTAAATACATTTTGATTGGTTGCTATTTCACTTTCTAGTCAAATCAAATTTCTACTATTTTGAGCTATCAGCTTTGAATTCGTAAAAAGGTTTACAGAGTTTTAGAAAAGAATTTAAAGTTCCAAGGTTTTGTAAGAAAAGAGCAATGGAGGAAAAGGAAAAAAAAATCAGAAATTACGTATTTCTGTGATTTCTTAATATTGGTGACATTGTTTTGCATTATACTCTGGTAACCAAATGTACATTATTCTCTTTATCTACAATTTATCTATCAAATTCTCTTTGTAAATATTAACATTAATAGACAGACGGAGGACTACAAACAACATCTCTACAGAAATAGGCAATTTTTTTTTTTTCATTTACACTGATTATGTATGGCAGTCATTTGAATTTAGAAAACATAATAAGAAATAATCATGATGAACATGGTTTTTAAATAAACACCCATTTCATCTATATTACCCTATATGTTTAGATTATTAGCTATTTTACTAAATCCTTAGAAGTTATTTAACTGAGTTTTGGACAAAATAGGGCTAGTATCAGAAAAGGAAACATGGTAATTTCCCTTTTCTGCACATAAGAATCAGTGTATCTCATAAGCATAAACTCAGAATTTCTGGTTCAATTTATATCTTTTCCTAGCCCCAATCCTAGTTCATGTGTAATTTAAGACTTTTCTCATCTTTCTGTTCTGTCTGTCCCTTTGTCATACTGTGGCAGATTGCACGTTGCTGTGATGCCAGAAGCTATGCTACCAGTATTTCAAATACCAGCAGGGTCACCCATGGTGGATAGGTTTCAGAGGAGCTTCCAGACTCAGGCTAGATAGAAGGACCTGGCAATCTACTTCTAAAAAAATTGGTCAGTAAAAACCTTATGAATAGCAGCAGAACATTGTCTGATGTAGTGCTGGAAGATGAGCCCCCCAGGTAGGAAGGCACTCAAAGGACGACTGGGGAGGAGCTACCTCCTCAAATTATAGTTGACCTTAATGATGTGGATGGGGTCCTGCTTTCAGGTCCTTCATCTGCTGATGTGGCATCACTCAAAATGAGAACAGCTACAAACATCCATTAATAATAGGAATATGGAATTTAAGAAGTATGAATCTAGGAAAATTGGAAATTGTCAAAAATTAAATGGAACATATAAAAATCAATATCCTAGGCAATAGTGAGCTGAAATGGACTGGTATTAGCTATTTTGAATCAGACAATTATGTAGTCTACTATGCCAGGAATGACAAATTGAAGAGGAATAATGTTGCATTCTTCATCAAAAACAACGTTTCAGGATCTATCCTGAAGTACAATGCTGTCAGTGATAAGATAATATCCATACACCTACAAAGACGACAAGTTAATACAGCTATTATTCAAATTTATGAACTAACCACTAATGCCGAAGATGAGGAAATTGAACATTTTTACCAACTTCTGCAGTCTGAAATTGATCGAACATGCAATCAAGATGCCTTGCTAATTACTGGTGATTGGAATGTGGAAGTTGGAGAAAAAGAAGAATCTGTAGTTGGATAATATGACCTTGGTGAAAGAAGTGACAGTGGGGATTGCATGATAGAATTTTGCAAGACCAACGACTTATTTATTGCAAATACCTTTTTTCAATAACATGACGACTATACATGTGGACCTTGCTGAATAGAACACACAGGAATCAAATTGACAACATCTGCGCAGAGACAATGGAGAAGCTCAGTATCGTCAGTCAGAACAAGGCCAGGGGCCGACTGTGGAACAGACCATCAGTGCTTATATGCAACTTCAAGGCGAAGCTGAACAAAATTAAAACAAGTCCACAAGAGCCAAAGTACTATCCCGAATACAGTACCACCGAAGACTGAATGGTAGAACCAAACCAAAAAACCAAACCAGTTGCCGTCCAGTCGTGTTCTTAAAGGTAGGTTCCCAGACCAAAAGGACTGCAATCGCCTGGGAACTTGTTAGAAATACACATTCTCGGGCCCCACTCAGACCTAAGGAACAATAAGCCTAGCAATCTGTTTAACAAGTCCTCCAAGTGATTCCGATCCACCCTGAAGTTTGAGCACCGTTTGCCAAGAAGACAAACTGACCCTTGGATAGGGTCATAGGCATACTAAATGACTATTTCCTATATTTATCCCCAGTAAGGAGATCAACTGAAGTGCTCTGCTACTAACCGAAAGATTGGTGGTTCAAACCTAACCAGCAGCTCTGAGGAAGAAAGGCCTGCGATCTCCTTCCATAAAGATTACAGCCAAGAAAACTCTAAAGGTCAGTTCTACTTTGTCGCATGGATGGCTAAGAGTCATCCCAACAACAGCAACGACAGTCTGCTTCATTTTTCCGATCATTTTTCTTAGAAGCCAGAGCTTTATTTTAGCCTTTGATTCCAACAACTACTAAGAAACCAATCCAATATTCTAGATAATTAACTGGAAATCCCTCCCATCCCAGGGATCCTAAGAGCCTCTTCTTTGGAATCATTCTTCTATTTTCTATGCTATTAGCCTCCAAACTGGCTAATATTCTCTATTAACATGTCATTTTCTCTTAACCTTAAGCATCATTATTATCAATAATTGTCAAAATACCCAAGCTAATTAACACAGGCCTAGAGTTTAGATTTTCTAGGTGGAATTTCATTTTTTATTATTAATTAAAAGGCAGAGGGCTTTTTATACTCCCTCCCCTCAATTATCTTAAACCTTTGGTGACCCAATTATTTTCTGCTTTAATTTTTTTGTTGATATCATGTGTTTTCATTAATGTAAGCATGCTGAATCATTGAGTGTGCTTGAATTTTTGGTAAGTAGTATGAATTTTTTTTTTCTTGCCCCCTCCCACAAGCCTACACTGAATATTTAGTGGTATATATGAAGTACCACTAATTATACCCCGAAAGTCCCCACTGAGTCTACTGGTATCTACATGTAACAAATAAAAATTTTCCAAATTTCTACTTTTCTTACCAAAAATCCAGACACCTCATACAATACCCTATAAAAACAGCAATTTGTAGCACATGCCCATTTCTTCAGTTTCAAATAATCATAAAGGCCCCTGCCTTGCGGCACCATGCACTGTCAGTGATACAGCAGCTTCCCAATAAACACCAGAGGCTGAAATATTCATGGTTGCTAGATGTACTGCCGGGCACAAAAGGGTTAAGAAGTAAATCTGTGGAATATGTTATCTTAACATTGGTAAGACTGTACAGTCCTCCCTCAGTATCCTAGAGGGACTGGTTCCAGGATCTCCCGTGGATACCAAACTCCTAGGATGCTCAAGTTCCTTATACAAATGTTGTCGTATTTGCATATAACCTACACTCATCCTCCCATATACTTTAAGTTATCTCTAAATTACGTGTAATACCTACCCGTACCCATTGCCTTCAAGTCGATTCCAACTCACAGCAACCCTACAGGACAGAGTAGAACTGCCCCACAGAGTTTCCAAGGACTGCCTGGTGGATCCCATCTGCTGACCTTTTCATTAGCAGCCATAGCTCTTAACCACTATGCCAGCAGGGTTTCCTATAATATCTAATATTGTAGTTCTTTAAAAAAAAAAAAAAAATTTCTTCAAAGATTTACTGTCATTCAGGTACATTCAGAAATCTCCAAATGTCAAAAACAAGAAAACACAAACACAGAAATCCACTGGATTGTCTACTCACCTGTTTTAAACTCTGAACATCTAGGGGATCATTCAGGAATTACTCAGCGGTCATTACTCAAAATTTAGTTTAGCAGAATTCATTCATTAAATCCATTTTGTCCTCTTAGCAAAGATCAGAGGGCTGAACAGGGTTAGTCATAATATGGAGGAAAGTAAAGGTAACTTTAGAACACAGGGCAGAACTGAGTCAATTGCAACAGTAGAGAATGTAAAGGCATCACATCAACCAGAGTTACAGGATGTGAGATATATGGTTGTTGCTATTATTAGGTGCTGTTGAGTCGGTTCCAACTCATAGCGACCCTATGTACAACAGAACGAAACACTGTCCGGTCCTGCACCATGCTCACAGTCATTGCTATGCTTGAGCCCATCGGTGCAGCCACTGTGTCAATCTATTTTGTTGAGGGTCTTCCTCTCTTTTGCTGACCCTCCACTTTACCAGAGATATGTGGTAGCTAGGTAGAAATATGACTAGGAGTAGGAGGATTTGGAAGACGTATTTTGTTGATTGGACTATTCTGCCCAAGGCTGGTTATTCCAGGTCATGTCTACACTACCAAATCACCAATTCGACATTAAGTGGAGGAGAAAAGATAAAAAATATCACAATTCAAACAAAAGTAGTCAAGGTAATTCTGCACAATGAAAAGGTTTACCTTCCTGTTTATTGCTAATGGGTCTTTGTCCATCACTCTATTTTCCTCCTTTCTCACAATCTCCACCTCCCACCTTCCTCTTCTCTGCTTCTCAAACTACCGCCTGCAGGAACTAAACTAATTTTAAAGAAAAGAAAGATGTGTTTCAGGTCCCCAGACAGTGACAGCCTGTATCGCCTTCTCTCTTGTCCATCAAGCTTTGGTTGAAAGAGTAGCTAACTAATTTTTTTCTTTTTTTCTGGAGCCAAGAAGGCATAACATTTTGAATTCACTCCACCAAGGCTAGACCACAGTTTCCTCATGAGAAGGGGCTACAGGAATAGATTCCAACATGAGTGGGAGTTTTCCATGACTCCAAGTTCTTAAAGCACTTTGCCAACCCTGTGGGGTGGGAAAGCTGTACACTGGTTGAAAAGAGAAGAACCAGATTTATAGACCAGAACTCTATCTTCTTGCTGTTAAGTGGAGTAGACTATTGATCTTCTGCCTGATGATCAAGCCCCTTTGGAGAAGCGAGTTTGGCTCAGGTCTTCAGTGAATCTTGTATTTGTTGCTGTATGCTAGGCGGTCGATTCCAACTCATAGCACCTTATGTGACCGAGCAGAAATGCCTCATAGGGTTTCTTAGGCTTTAATTTTTATGGGAGATCCCCAGATCTTTTTATTCTGCAGAGTAGCTACTGGGTTCAAACTGTGGACCTTTTGGTTAGCAGTCAAGTGCTTAACCATTGCACCACCAGGGATCCTTCAGTGAGTCTTAACCTGTGTTATTCACAATAATGAAGAAATGTATGTTTATGAAACTTACTATTCTTCATTTCCTATTCCCATCAGCTGTGGACTTCTTTTTTAGCTAGAACTAATTGTAATACTTCTTCTTTCAACAATTTTTTTTCCAGTGTAACTTTATTATTACATTTGGCAAAACTGCAAAATCTTACACATTTTACGTACACTTGTATGACCATAGATCTAATTAATAAAAATTCCCATCACCTAGAGATTCAGTTTATGTATTTTTGTGTTTCAAGGTTGACCGGTCATTCATATGATGTTACCACTCTTGATAATAAGAACTTATCTTTCACATTTGACACAACAGCAGAATTTGGCTGAATGGAAAAGAGACACATTCCTAAGACAAATATTTAGACAATAATTTTTCCATGTTGATAGACTAACTAAAGTTAATGTTGTAATTGCAATTTCGGAGTTAATTTCTTTTTAATAGCTGATAGTTCAATTTCTCTGTTCAAAATCATTTTCAGAATGAAACTCATAATCTGGGATGTCTGGAAATAGACACCATTTTCTGTGTCCTCCAACTGTATTATGAAAGGAAGTATTTTTTTTTTCTTCCTTGTGCTTAGATTTCAAAAAAGAGATTAGTGCAAAATGAATTATAAAGTACTCTAAACTGTTTCAACAATCACAACTCCATTCTGGCAAATTTAGTAAATGTATTTTATCTCTCCACCGAGATGTTTTTAGCATAATGAAAAACCCAGTGAAATGTTTCCCTGTTAGGTCTATTATTCTTCTCTTATGACTTCCCTACCTTGTAAAATAGGAAGCAAAAGGGCAGAGGAAAGATCCAATTGTTGTTTTTCGTTATAACATCATGTTAATCGACTCACCACCCATACGCAGTGGGTCACAGAGGTTTGGTACACTTAGTATGCATGGCCTTGCTTGGGGCCTTTCTGGGATGTGTGTTTAGGATTATTTTCCTGGCGTTAAATTAACCAATGAGAAGGAAATAAAGTTTAAAAAAAGTCTCTATGGGGCATGAATTAACTCACCGCTTGTTTTTTCATGTTCTGACATGGTATGTCACCATAGTAAATGGTGTCAGCCTGCATGTTTTTCAAAAGGTATTTTACAGTTAGCTTCCTATTTATGAGACAGAGGCTGTGAGTTGAGTGTGGTCACAATGCCTATGCCTTCTTGCTCTTGGCCGGCAAAATTTTTGGAATAAATCTTTTTTCTTTTTTTTTTTTAACTTAACTTATAGGTTTAGAACTTAAGTTGATAACAAAGACTGTAGCTATATGTCTCCCATTTCACAAATATAAACACTCAGGTTCAGGATATTCTGTTATTTGTCATTTTGATTTTATGATATTATTTTGTTATTAAAAAAAACAAACAAAAAAGACAAACCAAACCCATTGCCGTTGAGTGGATTCTGACTCATAGTGACCCTATAGGACAGAGGAGACTGGCCCCATAGAGTTTCCAAGGAGCAGCTGGTGGATTCAAACTGCCAACCATTTGATTACCAGCAGAGCTCTTATTATTGTTATATTATTTTTATATTATTATTTATTTACTTGTTTTTTTTTTTTCTTAGGCAAACAAAGGTGTAGGCACGAATATAGTTTTAAATCCCCAAGTTTTATCTTTATTTATTCACTCTTTCCTTCTCTTGTAAATACTGCAGTCACATAAATATAGTTTTGACATCTCCACTTTAAACTGAAAACTTGATTTGAAAGAATCTGGGAGTCATCCATTCCTGTATGTTAACACCTTGGTTTAAATGGAATTTCATAAAGTCTGTAGGGTGTGAATTCTTAAAATTATGTGAAAATGCAAGCAGTCTAGAAATCAATCTGTTTCTGAAGGGGTTTGGATGCATAGCTACATGAAAGAAAAGTATTTTGTAGAAATTGTTCTTGTTTTCTAGATATGTATTTATAGTCCATATCAAAGTCTTACATACGGTTTATACTGAAAATTGAATATGTTGCAATATGCATTCATGAACAAGAATGAGGGTTGGCCACATTTCCTTTGTCCAGAAGAAATATATTATATCCTGTGCTTCTAGAATTGACATAGATTGCTTACTACATTTATACATTAATATTTAATTTTCTTTATGGAGGATTTTCCACTTATAGCCTTGGTTAAACTTGTCTACTAACAGAATTAAAATGCATAAGATGGAATATTCCTGGCATTGACATTTCAGAAGAAGTTGTTTTTTTTTTTTGCTTTCACTTGTGGGAGTAAACAAAATAAAACACAAACAATCTTTCCTAATTAGTTCAGATGTTTCAGATGAAATTGTTTCATCCTGCAGTGTTCAGGATAAACACGTTTCCCTTGACTCAGCACAAGAACTGAGTAACGAGTGCAGCAGCTGTTCATTAACCAAAGCTGAAGGACACATTCTAGAGCTTTGCTTTGTTTCTTCTTTTCTTTCTTTTTCCCCAGAGAGATCATATATTTACAGAATGGGAGTCTCCCAGGATGAAGATTAAAGGTATACTTCGTATGATGACAGAAGAGGATATAAAGAATAAAGGACAAAGAAAAAATGATGATGACATTGGAGAGGGCACTACTCACAATAGCCAAAAGGTAGAAACAACACAAATGATCATCAGCTGATGAGTGGATAAACAAATTGTGATATATACAGATCATGGAATATTATTCAACCATAAAAAGAAATTAAGGCCTAATATATCTTACAACATGGGTGAACCTCAAAAGTGTTAAGCTAAACAGAAGTCAGTCGTAAGCGATCACATAGTGTATGTCTCCACGTATGTGAAATGCCCAGTAAGCAAATCTGTAGAGACAGAAAATAGATTAGTGGTTACCTAGGGCAGAGTAAAGGAGATAGTGTATGACTGCTAATGGGTGCAATGTTTATTTTTGAAGTGAAAAATGCCCTAAAATTATATTGTGTTGATGGCTGCATAACTCTGTGAATGCAGTAAATGCTAATTGATTGTTCACTTTAAAACAGTTACTTTTCTGTTATGTGAATTTCACTTTAATTTTTTAAAAATGCTAAGTATCTTATAATTGTAACTCTATAAGAACATTTTTATGTAGCAGATAAATAAAAGTGTTCCTTTAATGGGACAGAGAAATTCTTAGGGGAAACTAAGGTCTTAAGTATTATAACATTTCATGGCCCAGTCTAATTTTATGAAGAACACTCTCTGAACATCGATGAGATGGGTGAAGACAGAAAAAGGAAAAACTGAATTACTTTCCATAATGCAGTGTGATAAATTTTGAGATTCTTAGCTATGCAGGATAAGGGTAGAGGATGTGGGGAGTCCTGAAAAAGAGTGGAGTCAGCACCAAGATGAGAAAGCTTGAGCCTGAGGAGAACCATCAGTCAGGAAGGAAACCTTCTGGCAAGAAAGTCCTAGGGCTTTTGAGAACAGGGATGTATGAAGTTTATTTTTCATCTCTTTATTATGCAAAACTCCAATGTTCAGTAAAATTCTACTACAGAACTCTGCGTTGTGAATGAGGTTTAGGAAAACCTGGGGAATATAACCAGGAAGGAGAAGAGACGAAGCCTGAAGTGTAAGATCCAGGAGTGTGGTCAGAAGCTCAATGTGAATGTGGAAATGCAACAAGAGAGGCCATGAGACTATACTTCCCCAAGAGGCACAGGAATTTTGGAGAGGGTTGTGCACATCCAGCAAGATGTGGGATGGTGGCATGAGGCAGTGCTTTATACTTACATGAGCCTGTGGTTCCAAGTAATGTCTATATTACATGGGAATGTCATCAAATAATAACAGAAGATGGTTTTTAAATTGTTTATGAATATTCTCTGTTACATGGTTAAGTTATTCTTGCTATAATCTATGTGTATCCTATATACATATATATCAATATATATAATACATATGTAATCTATATGTATAGTCTATATATTTGTAGCTATGAATATATGATTATGATAGACAAGGCAACATTTTGTTCTGTTATACATAAGGTCACTATAAGTCAGAGCCAACTCCACAGCAACTAACAACAACAATCCTTACTACAAGAAAAATAAGACACATAGGTTTATAACTGTTTTGTTTTGTTTTTATTTTTTAAAGGAAAACCACTTGGTAAAAGAAGGTTTGGTTTAAAAAGAAAATCAGATCTCCCTAATACATGAAGTTTGAATGGACCATGACCCTATATTTGTAAGAGGCAAAGAGCAGTTTGTTGAGGATATTTTTCAGGAAAATGAAAATCTGTTATTACATTAACAACTTTTAAAACAAATTCAAATATCTCTCATTATTTGATTATTAACTTTTGTACCATTGTATCAAATCTCAAATATCTGAGTGGTAAAATAGAAACATAAAACATGGTGATGCCCATCTCCTCCAGGGAGGTCACCTTGAGCATCATTTCTCAGCTATGTTTTTCTCTGAGAGAGTTCGCCAGACCAGAAATAGATGGGGAGTAAGGACAGCATAGCAGGAGGAAAAAGTACCTGCATGCTGATGCCCAGATTAGGCCACCTAGAACCACAGCTTTATGTCCCTTGCATTCCAAGTGCTGCTTCAGGACCAGCATGGAGAAAAAAAGCCACACAAAGCCCTCTGGTGCTTCTATTCTGAGCCAACATTCTTATTCAAAAATGCTCTCCATTGCTGAAGGGCAGTTATTAAGTAGCTGTTCACCTTCACACAAGGAGAATATTTTTAATTCCGCTGAGGAACAAGTGATTTCTTCTGAGATAAGATCACTCGTGCTTTGGGGTTCTTCAACAGGGACCACATTATTCTGGATCATCATTTGCTACTTTCGATAGAGTCTGAGATGCTGGAACTGAAGGTTATCATCACAGTGCAGGGAAAAAGATGAGATTATCATATAGCTTAGAGCACAAAAAGGCAAGCAGAGCTAATCAGCCACTTCAAATTCATTTCCACTGTTCTCACTGGAGTAACCTTTTAGCTTAAGGCTCATTGGCCCAACAACAAAGCACAGCTAACTCACTTCCACCCATGGTCTGCTTACCAAGAATATTACATGATGTTTCCACTCTGATAAACTGTCCTACTGTGATGAAATTGTCCAAGAAAATGAATAGGCTAATTCACTTAGTTGAATAGAAATTTAAATAATAGGACACTCTCTCTTCTTCTTCTCCCGCTTCTTCAAGGCAGTCAATCAGACCAGGTAAATCATATGTTTCCTAAACACTTATCCCTGTGCGAAATCTCTTTCCTGGGAACCTGTCTCACAGTCACATAGTTGGCTCAGGTACAACCATTTTTGTACAGCAGAACGCTGTCACCTGGCTAGACCTGTCTCCAGGATGTTCCCCAAACTGTGTCATCATTGTCCTTTCCTCAGATCCCTACTTCTCAGTTGATCAGTCCAGGAATAAGCATCTGACCCCAGAATCCTTCCCAGAAATTAAAGTAGAATCAGGAAAGAGTATATTTTTATCCAAGGCTGAAATACGGCTTTTGGAAGCCATATTTCCCTCCACATGAATTAGAGATGATGAGGGAATTAGTCTGGTGAATAAGCTAGAACAAAGCAAATACAGAGATATAAACAAAGATTAGAGATGGAAATGAGTCCTGTTGCTATTCATTAAGTCTCTGGTAGAAATTAGTCTTTCATTTTTCAAAAGACATTTCGGTCTCTTTATGAGATATATATATATATATATATATTTCTTCTTTGCTTAACTTAGTTGAGCATGTTCATGTCACCAGTAACTAAAAAAGACTCTTTACTAATATGACCTCATGCTCCAGCAACCATTGTATGCCCCCTCTTTCCTATCAAAAAATATAATCTATACTAGGCTTGGAAACCCTGGTGGCTTAGTGGTTAAGAGTTTGGCTACTAACTGAAAGGTCAGCAGTTTGAATCACCAGGCACTCCCTGGAAACTCTATGGGGCAGTTCTACTCTGTCCTGTAGGGTTACTATGGGTTGGAATTGACTCAGTGGCAATGGGTTTTGGTTTTTTTGGTATACTAGGCTTAGAAAACAGAGAAATGCAGAATTTTGTAATTTAAGCAAAGATAATTATACCAGTAAGAAAGAAGATGAAAAGAAAATTTAGTGGCAGATACTAATTTATGCCATGATATGTACTCTGCCCACCACTCATCTGTCAGTTTGCTGTACTGTGGTAGTTTGCCTGTTGTTATAATGCTGGAAGCTATGCCAACAGTACTTTAAATACCAACAGGGTCGCTCACGGTAGACAAGTTTTAGTGAAGCTTCCAGACTTACACAGACTAGGAAGAAAGGCCTGGTGATCTACTTCTGAAAATTAGCCAGTGAAAACCTTACTGATCACAACAGAACACTGTCCAACTCACTTGCTTTGGGCACATCATCAGGAGGGATCAGTTGCTGGAACTGGTAAAGTAAATAACCAGAGCAGAGAAGCGAGACCCTTGGTGAGATGGAGGCAGTGATGGACTCCAACATGCTGCAGGTCATGAGGACCTGGTAACATTTTGCTCTGTTGCGCCATGAGTGCAATAAGTCAGAGCCAACGGCAGCTATCTATCTAATCTTGACAGATGGTGAACTGAAACAGATTTATTTGATTTAGAAAACTTATTAATAAGGATATGTGGTATTTCTTATTGTCACATATGGTGGAGAAAATGTGTATCCCAAACACCACTTTCTTATTTGAACTTCTCTCCTGGTCATTTTTCACCCTGGTGGTCAGATGAGGCCACATTTGCATTCACACCTCCCCATTCAACATTTCTGAGAACCACTGCCCATATGTAGAGATACCTGGTGATCTACTTCTGAAAAATTAGCCAATGAAAACCTTGTGGATCATAGAATATTGTCCAAGATTTCAACTCGCTTACTTTAGTTGTAGCATCAGGAGAGACCAATCACTGGAGAAGGGTATCATATCTGGTAAAGTACAGGGTCAACGAATGTGAAGGAAGCCCTCAGGGAGATGGATTGACACAATGATTGCAAACATGGACTCAAATATACCAAGCATCATGAAGATGGTGCAGGACCAGGCATTATTTCGTTTGGTTATACAGGCAGTTGCAATGAGTTAGAGCTGACTGGACAGCACCTAATAACAACATCACATCCTAGTGCTGTCTCAGTTTACATAGATGAAGATGCAGAGACTGAAAAAATGCAAGTTTTTTATACAGGTTTCTTAAACTCCCTTTTTTTCAGGTGATGCACAGGCATACAAAATTGCCACCAAATACACGCAGTCCATGGGTTGCAAACGTCCAACTTACATACAACCGGAGTTAGGAACCAACACCCCTAAAGCTTATCAGGAAATAACTGACTTGGTGATTGGCCAGGTTCCGATGACTCGCCACATTTCTCCGCTTCTCCCGCTTCTTCTGCATGCACTGGTGCCACAGCAGTTTCTTTCTTGGGTGGCCACTGGTTGCAGGGAGAGGGGGGCTGTGACATCATGCGCCCCGCTGAGCCCGCAGCAGTGAACCGAGAACCCACATGCACTCGCCTCCCTCGGAGCTCGGAAAGGGCCGGTCCCACTGTCCAAGTGTCCCAAGCACCACTGCTCCGCTCAGCATGGTGGGCCTGCAGGTGGCGGTGGCCAGCTGCCAGGATGCGGGAGCAGCGCTGTACATGTTCTCCAATACAATCTGTCAGTGCACCTCCGCGGTGCCCCCCTACCCAGCTGCGCCCCACTCCATCCTGTGCATCCATGCTGTGCAGCCCCGGATCATCATCACAGCACCTCTCTGGGCTTCTGTTTCCTCTATCTTACACATGTGGGATTTCATTACTGCAGCGGTTCTAGGCCTTTTGGTGGTTCGGGGGTGAGGGCAGTCTTAGATTTCCTACCTCTGTATGTCCATATGGTTTCTGGGGGTCCATGGAGAACTTCATACTTGGGTTTCCCTAAGCTTCCTCTTCTCAAAACTTGGGCCCTGGGCTCGCTCTCAGCACTCTCTAAGTGGCATTTTCTCCCATGCACCACCAGGCAGGAGCCTCACAGTTGGCTCATGGGGCTAACAGGTCTAATGAGAAGGTGATTGGGGTAATGATCCATCTGGCCCCAGCACTATCCTACGCAAGCCCCCAACCCTCCCTGCCTCTGCTGAGGAGGATTCAAAACCCAGCAGAAATGTGACCCCTTGATACAACGTAGATTTTTCAGTTCAGAGTCTACAATAAAGTATCTAATTGGTCTCAAAGATTTTATAGAATAGAATCTTCTGAGTATTTTGGGTAACGTTTGCCCTGCAGGTATCTCTTCAACTGTGGAGAAGGTACATAGAATGGTCCATAACAACAAGGGGATGCTATTTTTCATAGTGCATTAAAACATTATTATTATGACTGTATTATTATGTTAAAGATGCTTTAGTGTATCTGGAAGTGTTTCTTTAATTTTTTTTTATGCAGAGAAAAGTACACTATATACTATATACTAAGACAGACATTTGACTAACGCTCAATACAAACCGTACTTAATGGTTTTGTTTCACGTACAAGTTCAACTTAGAGACAGATTTAGGAACGGAACTTATTCATAATCTGGAGACTGCCTGTGTCTAGCCTAGGAGAATATTCTTATGTTTTCGGAGAAAACAAGACATGCTTTTCATTCTAATGAAGACATGTGATATACATTCAGACCAGGGGTTGGCAAACTACGGACCATGGGCCAAATCTGGCCTGCTCCTGTTTTTGCAAGTTTTATTGGAACACAGATGCTCATTTATTTATTCATTGTCCATGGCTGCTTTTTGCATTGCAATGGCAGAGTGAGTAGTTGCTATGGGGACCATATGACCTTTAAAGTCTAAAATATTTACTATCTGGACCTTTACAGAAAAAGTTTCCTGATCCTTGATTCAGACCAACCCATGCAGCTAAGGCAAGACTGCAAACCCTGTGGCTCACCTTCTCTTATTTTGTGCACAAGGCAGACATCCATAACGAATCATGAAACTCTTTCAAACGAGACACAGATAAGACTATATATAGCTTCTTAGTTAGTATTCTAGGAAGCCACTAATAATTAATCAGCCCAGGCAAATGAGATATAATATCTTTGTTCTCCCTAGTCTACGGTACTCCATGGGTTGTATTTCCAGATTTTTGGCTTTTCAATAAGTTTTCCATACTCTCTACAGTCAGTCCATAGACACTTTCAAGTAGAAAAGATACATTACACAGTATTACACAAAAGGACAGATGATATGTGGCTGTTTAAACCCACCATCTGGTTCAAGCAACTTTCCAATCTAAACAAAAATGATCCAGTAGTAATAAAACCATTGCTAATATGCTAACAGGTGGGGTACCTGGGTGGAAATTGTGCACCTCAGTTATTGTCATAGATAGAACTGTGTCCCCCAGAAATATCTGTCGACTTGGCTAGGCCATGATCCTCAGTATCGTGTGATTGTCCACCATTTTGTCATCTGATGTGATTTTCCTATGTGTTATAAATCCTACCTCTATGATGTTAAAGAGGCAAGATTAGAAGCAGTTACGTTAATGAGGCAGGACTCAATCGTCAAGATTAGGTTGTATCTTAAGTCAGTCTCTTTTTAGGTATAAAAGAGAGAAGCTAGCAGAGAGATAGGGGGACCTCATTGCCACCAAGCAAGAAACAAGAGGGGAGGACATTCTTTGGACTCAAGGGTCCCTGAACTGAGAAGCTCTTAGACCAGGGGAAGATTGATGACAAGGACCTTCCCCCAGAGCTGACAGAGAGACAAAGTCTTCCCCTGGAGCTGGCACCCTGAATGTGGACTTCTAGCCTCCTAGACTGTGAGAGAATAAATTTCTCTTTGTTAAAGTCATCCATTTGTGGTATTTCTGTTATAGCAGCACTAGATAACTAAGATAGTTATAATCAAAGAAAGAAATCTTGAACAAGGATATCAGAAAAACAAAATAAACAATTTCAGCTTTGGGCAAAAGTAAATATTTCTTTTTTAATAAGAATGCAAAGTACAAATAAAAGGTTAAACTGCATTATAGTAGAAAGAGAAATTAAGAGAGAAATTCAAAGAGTTAATTTAAAATATGCAATTGGAGACATAACCACTCCTCTGGAGAAGCAAAGACTATCTAGAAAGATTATGATTATGCAATGTTAAATATGTAGTTTTTTTTTTAAATCTAGTGGATGAAATATGGAGATTTTATTCTACTAAATTATCTGTGTGAGACTGTAGCAGTAAGCAACAAATGAAAGTATGTAAGGCAAAGAATATAAATGAATCCTTGCCAATTGGACAGATGCATATGGTCTGATCTGTATATAGAACAGACAGATCAATAACAGAGCAGCTCAAAGTTTTTGGTGGAGAGCCCAGGATACTTCTACTTAAAAAGAACAAAAACAAAATTATATTAAAAAAAGTAGTCTTTATTTTTTTCCTATAAATACCATACAGTTGATTTTCTTTTCCTCTAATAGAGGGAAAGGAAGACAGAAAAGAGAATACTTTTTAACAACCCAAAAAGGTCAGCAGAGTATAAAATGTCAAATCTACAACGTTGGATAAACGTGGATAAAGCATTAAATGTTAATGATGTCCTGGGCTACAAAGTTTCACAAAATCACGTACGTTTTCAATTATGCCATAATTAAGATGGCAAGATTCCACTTGTCATCACAAAATGGATTGACTAGACATATAGTTGGAATCATCATTAACATTTTCAATAAAGACCAAGAAAAATAACCACTCACTGTCGCTGTGAACTAGTGTAGTTATGTGAAAAGGCATGTCAACAATATGGAGTACTGCCATAATCAAGAGCTTTGGAGTCAAGCTAATCTGATTTTGGCCACCTTAGCTCTGTGAACTTCTGCCTCTCTGTTTTTAAAATGATATGATGTTTAACTTGTAGGCTTGTCTTGAGAGTTAGAATAATTATTGTATTTGTACAACATCTAGCTTAATAATGATCTTGCGTGGAGCTCTACAATCCAACCACCGCTTCCCTATAAAGCTTTATATTTTATCAACGTGTCCCTCACTCCTGTAGCCTCACAGACATTTTTTTGTTCCTTTAGTAACTCATATGTCTTCTTAACTCTGATATTTTGCCATCCTTTTTGTTCAGACTGCCTCCTCTTCTTCAACGCCCCCTCCCTCCACCTTAGCCAAATTCTACTCTTCATCTTTCAGTCTCGATTGCATGTATTCCCTTTAACTGCAATACGTTATATTCTTCTGCTATATGATGCCAGTGTGCCCTATCATTTCCCTTTCAACAGTTAAATTGCACTTTAATCATTTATTTTGACTTTTTCAATTAGACTTCAAGGTAGCCGAGGCTGGGGACTACACTTGCCTTGCTCACCAACATAACCTCGATTTTGGCATGTTTTAAGTGCTGAATAAATTATAGACATTTTAATCACTGTATTTAATATATTCCTGCAATGCAGTAAAACAGATGGATGTGATCTTTGAAACTGGAAAGATTGGAGTTTCAGCCCTTGAACAGCCATGAATTTTGTCCAAGTTAATCAAGCCCTAGGCCAGCTGACATTGAGTCAACTGCAATTCATGGTGACCTTGTAAGTGTAAGAGTAGAACTGTGATCCATAGAGTTTTCAATTGCCAAATATTTGAAAGTAGATCACCATGCCTTTCTTTTGAGGAACATCTAGGTGGACTCAAACTTCCAATCAGTTGAGTGTAGTAACTGCACCACTCAGGGACTCCAAGTCAAGCTCTACCAGCTCATATTTCCTTAACTATAAAATTGCAGTAATATTGCTTTGGGGTATTACTATGGGGGTCAAATGAGAAAACATAAATATTGTGGTCTTTAACAATTATTATTACCAGTATTATTGTCCTATGAGTTCTAAAGGACATGTTCAATTTTCCGACTGGTAGCATAGACTGTATAAAATCTCAGAATAAGTTGGAGAAAAGAAGCAAGTTCTATTGCTAAGGCAATGCATTTGGAATATAGTTCATTTTATCCCACCAAAGTTGTTTCCTAGATTATGTTAACAAAGGGGATTTTCTGGGACTGAAATTTTATTCAGAGCCTTCTGTCAGAATGCATATGATGCTAAAGCAGAAATGACAACAGCTGGATTTAAATTAGAGACTAATCTATAGTGACGGGCATGTCCAATTTGCAAGTCAGACTTGAAAGCCAGTCGTTCAGAGGTCTGCATCCGTGACAAGAGCGCCTGATGCACACTTCATCTTGCCTTGCCCCATCTGGCATGCTCATTAGGTAATGTCACTTAGGCAATGCACCAGGGAAATGATTAGGGAACCCCACATGACCTCAGCATGTTGCAGGATCTAGTGGGAGAAGGTCTTGCTAGCTCATGAAATGTGCATCCATTTACCTGTTTATCAAAATCCAGAGAAAGAGATCTAGGGACAGCTCCAGAATTTTGTATAGGAAGTGTGCGAGAATGGCCATCTGGATTTAAGGAAGTCTATGAGACTCACCTTGACAGCATTTACATTGCAAGCACAGTGATTTTACTTAAATTGTGTTTTCATTTAGGGTGGTTGGAGTATGCTTATGAAAACCATGGGAGATGGGGGGTAAGGCTCCAATAAAACACCCCTGGAATTCCTGCATGGTACAAATGACTAATATGCTCAGCTGGAGCATGTGAGGTTAGAGGTTCGAGTCCACCCAGAGGCACCTCAGAAGAAAGGCCTGGTGATCTAGTTCTGAAAAATCAGCCATTGAAAACCCTATGGATCAAAGTTCTACTCTGACACACATGGGGTTGCCATGAGTTGGAATAGACCCAGTTAAAATTAGTAAGCTACCTATTAGCACAGTAACTCTGGAAAAAGAAGAGGAAGCCTGGTTTTAATTGGCATAGTCATTGGGTCTCAGGCTTCTACCGCTGAAGACCTCATACTTAAAACTTCACCAATACCTAGGTGGCAGGAGAGGCAAGTCAGAGAATCAAAAAATCACCTGTAGAGAAAACAGCTGGAGAGCCCACTGTGTCCTTGTTTCTATGGTAGAACTACTCCTACGCCACATTTTTAGATGAGTCAGCATGAAAACACAGATGGGGATTTTTATTATAAACATTAGAAGATACCCCTCCAAAGCCTTGGATCCAAAAAAAACACTCTGGAAAAGGAGGCAGAGTTTCTTCCCATATTTTCCTATCTCCCTGCCCAACCTCTGAGGACCACCCACAACCACCAAGTTTCAAGGAAAACAGTACTGCTTATTTTCCATGCCAAGTCATCACTTTAAATATTTAGTGCATGATTGTCTTTTGGGATATTTTCAGTACTTCATACTATATTATCAAAGCTGCAACAAAACATGGTAGAAATAGTTACTTTTATATCTTTTTAAACACAAAAATAAAAACTATATTCCTCATAGTACTATTAATAATGATATTTAAGAGACTGTGTTTTTCTGGGACATGCTTGCCCCTCCTTTTTCTACTGAATTATGTAAGTTGCATAGAAGAAAAAATTTTCTGATGTTCTCTAAGACAGTATTTTGGGTTTGGAGACATAACATTTCTTTTGTCCCTTATATTACGTTAACTTACTTT
This sequence comes from Dugong dugon, assembly GCA_030035585.1. Lineage (NCBI taxonomy): Eukaryota > Metazoa > Chordata > Mammalia > Sirenia > Dugongidae > Dugong > Dugong dugon. The sequence continues at coordinate 112,939,901 of CM057467.1, forward strand.
GAGCCACTAATATCATTTAGGCAACTCTTGGGGGCTTAAGAATACTTTCAAACACATTATCTCACTTGGCTATGAAGACAGTCCTAGGGAAGGTAGATTATCCCCATTTTAAAATTAATGAAACTGAGATGAAAAGAAGTTAAAAAAAAAAAAAAAGAACTTCATCTGATTGTACAATAAGTACATGACTGGATTACCTGAAGCCAAGCCAAGCCAATGTTTTCCAGGAAACAAAAAGGTAGGACAGATGTTAATTATAGATTCACAAATTGTACGTTGTAATTTCTACCAGCTTTAAACAACAAAAATAACATCCACCGGAGAAGGAGCCAAGATGGTGGCTTAGTCAGATGCGGCACACTATCCGTCTACAGCAAAGACCTGAGAAACCAAGTGAAGCAAATGCAGATAATAATCCTGGAAACATGGACATCAAAAAGGAAGTATAAACAATTGAATCAAACACCAACTGGAAGAAAAATTGAATTAATGCAGTGAAAGAAGAGTGACAAAGAACAAGGGGGCTCTGCCAGCCATCCTAGCTCAACATGGCCATGTTGAGACAGAACCAGTAGCAATCTTGGGTAAGGACAAATTCATGGCATTCCCATACGAGATGGAGAAACTGAATGAACAAACCCAGAGAAAAGCAAGGTAAGCACATCATGATCCAGATCTAAGGAAGGAAAACACAAAAAGAAAAGTAAGAATTACAGGGATCCTGCCATACACAAAGCAGGGAGGCAGGCAGGATCCAGAGTCAGGTATATGCATGAACATCGGTCCCTGACCTCCAGGGTGGGTGGCATGCATGAGGCAGTGGATCAGTGGAGTATCAGTGGGAGGTCACTCACACAACCAGATTGTGGGTGGCTCACTCTCTTTGCACTTGGTTGGGAACAGGTCCTGACTGCTGTCTGCAGCAGAGAGTAAGTGCCTGGGAACCCATGCCTGTTAGACAAAGGGGCCTACTCCCTCTTCCCCTACCCTCCTGATTGGAAATGGTGAAGCGTCCCATACCCCGGCCACCCTGCCTGACTAGGGACCATAATATGAGCCCCCAGTCCTCCTTCACTCAGCTGTGTCTTCTATGCACCCCTACTTACCGAATAGTGGCAATAAGTGTGCTCCTGTGCGCTTACCTGCTCGCCATTCATCCCCTACCTAGATGGTGAATGGTGATGACTGTACAGCTCTGCACGCCCCTGGACTGGCAAGTGGTGGTGACCACACAACTATGAATGTGCCAGCATGCCACAACCCAGCCCAACCCGGGGAGAGGTGGCGACCACACACCCCCATGCTCACCCATCCATCAAACACTCACCCCGGCGCTGTGAGCAGCAGTGATCACACAAGCACTTGCCTGTCACCCATCCGTCTTCCTGACCTGGCTACTGGGGACAACCACGTTCCTCACTTGACTGTCACACTCACCATACCTGTCACCCCACCTACTCAGTAAGTACCACTGCACACTCCTGTACCAGTGGATTGATGACAGACAGTGGTTGACCCTGCCCAGCATGCCCTCAGCTGCCTCAAAAGATCAGCAACTAGAGACCTATGCTCTTACTCCCAGCTGTGTCCCTACCCATCCAAAAACAGGTGCCAGACTAGTGACTAGAGTAGCAAGCCTGGAAATATCAAAATAAAACAAACAAACAACTACAATAACAAAAAAGGAAAAAGTAAACAAACATATAATCAATTAATAAATATAACACCTTAATGTCTCAGAGACAACAAACCATGTCAAGTCACATAAAGAAGAAAAGATGGCTCAAGAAAGTGACCAAAATAAAGGACCAGAAAACCTTCCTGAGGAAGAAATGGTAGTGGAACTACTGATAAGAGATTCAAAAGACTTATATATAGAACCCTCCAAGAGATGAAGAAAGAGATCAAGGAAAACACAGACAAACCCAAGGAAAACATGGACAAAACTCTAGAAGAATTCAGGAAAACAATTCAAGAACAAAATGACAAATAGACAATTAGAAATTATACCAAAACAGCAACTTGAAATCTAGAAGATTAATACACAAATTTCAGAAATAGATAATTCAATGGAAGGATATAGAAGTAGAATTGAATCGATGGAAGACAGAATCAGTAAAATAGAGGACAAATCCCTTGCTACTAACTTGTTTGAGGAACATTCAGAAAAAAGAATTAAGAAAAATGAAGAGAGCCTAAGAGTTATATAGAACACTATCGAGGGAAAAATTTACGAATGATAAGAATTCCAGACCAGAAGGATAAAAAAAAGAACTGAGAAAATTTTTGAAGATTTGCTGGCAGAAAACTTCCCTAATATCATGAAAGACAAGAAGATATCCATTCAAGAAGCTCAATAAACTCCATTCAGAATAGACTTCAAACGAAAGTCACCAAGACATCAAACTCAAACTTGCCAAAATCTGAGACAAAGAAAGAATCCTGAGAGCAGCTTGAGAAAAATGAACTGTCACCTAAAAATGGGAACAAATAAGACTAAGCTCTAATTTTTCAGCAGAAACCATGCTGACAATAAAGCAATAGATGACATATATAAAATGAAGAAATAAAAAATTCTCCAACTAAAAATTATATATTAAGCAAAACTGTCTCTCAAATATGATGGCAAAACTAAGATATTTCCAGATAAACAGAAATTAAGGGAATTTGTAAAAACCAGACCAATCTTACAAGAAATATTAAAGGGAATCCTTCGGAAAGAGAACCAACAACATCAGACAACAACTTGGGATTAAGACACATGACGTCACCCAGATACCCACCAAGAAAAAGAATTCTCAAAAATAAAGAAACAAGATTGAAAACAGGGAACCAGAGATGCATATTTGTAAACAATGACAACTTCAAATTAAAAAGGGAGAATAAATGGCGTAGCTACATAACTTCCATATGAAGAGGAAGTCAAAGCAATATCAAGATATGACAAATTGTTTTAAATTTAGGAAGATGTCTTAGTCTGGGTTCTCTAGAGAAGCAAAACCAGTAAAGCCCATTAATATATATATATATATATAGAGAGAGATTTCTATCAAGTAAACAGCTCACACGATTGTAGAGGCTGGAATGTCCCAAGTCTGCGGACCAGGAGAGAGGCCTCTTCTGATTCACTCAGCCACAGAGGCTGGCAAACTCAAGATCAGCAGGTCAGAGATCAGGACTCCTGCTCACAAGCTATGAAGGTCAACGAATCCCAAGATCAGCAGGCAAAACCACAAGCCTTCTCCTGATTCACATAGCTGCAGGAGCTGGTGAACCCAAGATCGGCAGGTCGGAGAGCAGGACTGTTGCTCACAGTCTGTGAAGGTTGACAAATCTCAAGATCGGCAGGTAAGCTGCTAGTTCAAGTCCCAAGAACAGGAGGTCAGATGACAAAAGGCAGCTGCAGGATCCAGAACATTGGCAAGGCAAAACAGGAAGGAAGTAGGCGGTGGAGGGAAGAGAGATGAAGGCTGAGGGGATGGTGAGCTGCCACAGGCCTCACCCCTGCTGGTACCACTCAGTAGATGCCATCAAAGGGGTTATCACATATCAAATTTCAACAGGGAAGTGATCATAACATTATACAACTGCCAAAACACTGAGAATCATGGACCAGTCAAGTAGACACACAATCTTAACCATCACAGTCCACCTTTTGTCAACTTGGCACCTGTATGCATCTCCCCAAACCATACATAATCTCTGAATAGAGATAATTACAAAGTCATACTTGTGCTTAACATGATAAAACTAACACACATACAAACTGAAAATATACTAGTCCCATTTACATCTTATATTTTTATAAGTGAAGAGAACATAGATGTTTGATGCACACGTACAAAGCAGAAATACTCATAACGTTTACAGTCCTCTTTACAGCAACCGGTCATGCTGTAACTGGTATTTGGAACTACCTTCTTCAACCACCCATTCCATATTCCCTTTGCCCTCAGCAAGCACCCCAACTGGTCATGGTTCTCTGCCTGGTGGGGTAACCCAAAACTTCATTCCTGAAGGGTCTGAGCCATTAGTAGTCATGTCGGAATTGGATTGCTGTAGTGTTCCATTGACTTCAATCACAGAGCATGGTAGTACTAAGAGACACCCTGTCATGGATTGAATTGTGTCCCCCAAAAAATGTGTGTGGCAACTTGGCTAGGTCATGATTCCTAGTATTGTATGATTGTGTTATCTGATGTGATTTCCTTATGTGTTGTAAACTCTACCACTATGATGAGATTATATGTGATCTCCTCATGTGTTGTAAATTCTATCACTGTGATGAGGTTATACTGATGAGGTTGACAATATCAGTGTCTTAATGCAATCTCTTTTGAGATATAAAAGAGAGAAGAGAGCAGAGACACATAGGAACCTCGTACCACCAAGAAAGCAGTGCTGGGAGCAGAGCTCGTCCTTTGGACCTGAGGTTCCCACGCAGAGAAGCTCCCAGACCAAGGGAAGACTGATGACACGGACTTCCTCCAGAGCTGATGGTGAAAGCATTCCCCTGGAGCTGAAGCCCTGAATTTAGACTTGTAGCCCACTGGGCTGTGAGAGAATAAACTTACCTTTGCTAAATCCATCCACTTGTGGTATTCCTGTTAGAGCAGCACCAGATGACTGAGACACACCCTAAGGGATCTCCTACATTCCAGACATACTCTTCTTTACCTCCGTTATGTAATATCAATCCAATTTCCTCTTGGTAATCAGGATCAATCAGACCAGCCAGTATGGTAACTCCCTTCTTTGCCTGTTGATACAGAGGCATAAGGAGCCCAAAGTGGCCAGGTGACATTCTTAGCTTCCAGTTCAATGGAATCAGTGATGTGTCTCCAGGTGAGAACATTCCTCCCTTTGGAAATAAGACCAGTAGACCTGCAGAGCATAAGGTCACAGGAACAGGAAGCAAAAATCTTGTAAGTGGATCACTAGGGGTAATAGTGAATGGTGCCACTCCCAGTTCTGTCCCTTGATTCCTGGACCCATGAATCCTGGCTATGGGATAAACAGCTCCATATATTGGACACTAGTTTAGAGCATATACAGCCTCTTGGAGAACACTGCCCCAACCCTGCAAGGTATTGTCACCTAGCTGGCACCATTATTATGTCTTTAAGAACCCATTCCACCATTCTATGAAGTCAGCTGCTTCAGAATGATGGGGAACATGGTAAGGCCAGTAAATTCTATGAGCATGGGCCCACTGTCACACTTCATTTGCCGTGAAGTGAGTCCCTTGATCTGAGGCAATGCTGTGTGGATACCATGATGGTGGATAAGGCATTCTGTAAGTCCACAGATGCTAGTTTTGGTAGAAGCATGGTGTGCAGGGAAGGAAAATCCATATCCAGAGTAAGTGCTTATTCCATTAAAGACAAAATGTTACCCCTTCCATTATGGAAGTGATCCAATGTAATCAACTTGCCACCAGGTTGCTGGCTGATCACCTTAAGGGATGGTGCCATATCGGAGACTCAGTGTTGGTCTCTACTGCTGACAGACTGGTCACTCAACAGTGGCTGTAGCCAAGTCAGCCTTGGTGAGTGGAAGTCCATGTTGCTAGGCCCATGCATAACCTCCATCCCTGTCACCATGACCACTTTGTTCATGAGCCCATTGAGAAATGACGGGAGTAGCTGGGGAAAGAGGATGACTGGTTTCCACAGAACGCATCATCCTATCCACTTGATTGTTAAAATCACCCTCTGCTGAGTTCACCCTTTGGTGAGCATTCACATGAGATACAAATACCTTCACTTCTTTGGCCCACTCAGAGAGGTCTATCTACATACCTGTTCCCCATAAATCCTTGTCTCCAGTTTTCCAATCATGTTCCTTCCAACTCCTTGACCATCCAGCCAAACCACTGGCCACAGCCCATGGATCAGTATACAGTTGCACATCTGGCCATTTCTCCTTCCAAGCAAAGTGAACAACCAGGTGCACTGCTCAAAGTTCTGCCCCTTGGGAGGATTTCCCTTCACCACTGTCTTTCAGGGAGGTCCCAAGAAAGGGGCTGGAATGCCACCACTGACCACTTTCAAGGAGTGCCTGCATATCATGCAGAACCATCTGTAAACCAGGCACGAGTTTTCTCTTCTTCAGTCAACTGATTATAAGGAGCTCCCCATGAGGCCATAGGTGCAGACTGGGATATGGAAGGTAATGTGACAGGACTGGAGACCAAGGACTTTTGGGCCACTTCCTCATTCAACTTATTTGTGCCTTCAGGTCCTACTCAGGCACAATCATGTATACAACACTTCCATTTAATGATGGAGTTCTACTGTGCACGTCCAATTTTATGAATCCGTGGGTCAGACAACATTCATTTCATGATAGGCAGCTCAGGCCACATGGTAACTTGGTGTCCGATGGTTAAGCACTCAGTATCTACTAAGGCCCAGTAATGAGCCAAAAGCTGTTTCTCAAAAGGAGATTAGTTATCTGCAGAGGATGGCAGGGCTTTGCTCCAAAATTCTAAGGGTCTGCACTGTGATTCATAAACAGGGGCCTGCTAAGGACTCCAAACAGCAACTTTATCTGCCATGGACACTTCAAGCACCATTGAATCAGCTGGATCATATGGCCCAAGTGGCAGAGTGGCTTGCACGGCAGCCTGAACCTGTTGCAGAGCCTTCTCTTATTCTGGACCTCACTCTAAATTAGAAACTTTTCAAGTCACTTGATAAATAGGCTGGAATAGCACACCTAAATGAGGAATATGTTGCCTCCAAAATCCAAAGAAGCCCACTAAGTGTTGTGCCTCCTTTTTAGTTGTGGGAGCAGCCAGATGCAATAACTTATCTTTCATGTTAGAAGGAATATCTTGACACGCCCCCAACCACCAGACCCCTATTGGGACATTCCGGCCTCTACAATCACGTGAGCTGTTTTCTTGATACAAATCTCTCTATATATATATTTATACGCTTTACCGGTTTTGCTTCTCTAGAGAAACCAGCCTAAGACATTTGGTACCAAGAGTGGGGTCCTCCTACCACCAAGAAAGCAGTGCCTGGAGCATAGCATGTCCTTTGGACCCAGAGTTCCTGCAAAGAGAAGCTCCTAGTCTGGGGGAACATTGATGAGAAGGCTGACAGAGAGAGAAAGACTTCCCCTGAAGCTGATGCCCTGAATTTGGACTTTTAGGCTACTTTACTGTGAGAAAATAAACTTCTCTTTGTTAAAACTCTACACCTGTGGTATTTCTGTTATAGCAGCACTAGGTAACTAAGACAGAAGATAAAGGTAAATTTCAGGATAACCACAAAGAAAATTAATAAACCTACTCACCAAAATAAAAAAGAGGAAAACCATAAAGACTTAGTAAACACAAAATCAACAATAATGAAGGAAATTAAAAGAAAATCCATAAAAAAAGAACTCAGTACAGAAAAGCAAGCAGAACAAAAAACCATCAACACTACAAAAAAACAAAACAAAACAAAAAATGGCAGCATTAAATTCATGGCTATCGATAATCACACTGAATGTAAATGAGTTAAATGCACCACTCAATAGACAGAGAGTAACAGAATGGATTCAAAAAACACGGCTCATCAATATGTTGCCTGCAAGACATACACTTCAGATACAAAGATTAAAATAAGCTAAAATTTAAAAGATGGAAAAAATATATAAAGTAAATAGTAATCAAAATAGAGCAGGACTGGCAACAGTAAAATCTAATAAAATAGACTTTAAGGCAAAATACAGCATAAGAGAAAAGGAAAGATACTATATAATGATTAAAGGGTCATTCCACCAAGAGGACATAACTGTAATAAATATTCATGCACCCAACAATAGAGCTCCCAAGCACATAAAACAAACTCTAACAATATTGAAAAGAGAAACAGACATTTCCCAATAATAGTAGGAGACTTTAACACGCCACTTTTCAAAGAAGAACAGAACTAGAAAGAAACTCAACAAAGGTACTGAAGATCTAAACATAAAAATCAAGCAGCTTGACCTCATAGACATATACAGAACACTACACCCAACAGCAGCACAGTACACATTCTTCTCTAAAACACATGGATTATTCTCCAGAATAGACCATATTTTAGGCCACAAAGCGAGCCTCAATAAATTCAAAAATATCGAAATAATACAGTGTCTTCTCAGATCACAACACTATAAAATTAGAAATCAATAACAGGAAGAAGAAGAAAAAAAATCAAATGCATGGAAATTGAATAACACCCTGCTTAAAAACCACTGGGTAATAGAAGAAATTAGAAATGAAATTAAAAAATTTTAGAATCAAACTTGAATGAAAACACAATACACCAAATCTTTGGGACATAGCAAAAGCATTGCTCAGGGGTCAGTTTCTAGCAATAAACACACACATCAAAAAAGAAGAAAGGGCAAAAATCAATACCTTAACCCTAAAACTTGAACAAATAGAAAAAGAGAAATAAAAGCAACCCATAGCCACCAGAAGAAAGGAAATAATAAAGATTAGAGCATAAATAAATGAATCAGAAAACAGAAAAAATAATCTAAAGAATCAACAAGACCAGAAGTTGATTCTTTGAAAAAAATCAATAAAATCAACAAATCACTGGCCAATTGACAAAAGGAAAGAAGGAGAAGGGGGAAATAACCCAAATAATAAATGAGACGGGTGATATTACAACAGAACAAATTGAAACAAAAAGGATCGTAACAGAATATTATGAAAAATTATACTCCAACAAATTTGAAAACCTAAAAGGAATGGAAAAATTTCCAGAAACACACTATCTTCCCAAATTAACACAAAATGTGGTAGAAAATGTGAACAGACCCATAATAAAAACAGAGATTGAAAAGGTAATTTAAAAAAAAAAAAAGAAAAAAACCCAGCAAAATGAAGCCCTAGGCCAGAAAGCTTCATTGGAGAATTCTACCAAACATCAAGAGAGTGGGTGACACCAATACTACTCAGATTATACCAGAACACAGAAAAGGAAAGAATACTCGTGAATTCATTCTATGAAGCCAGCATAACCCTGATACCAAAACCAGGCAAAGACACCACAGAGAAGGAAAATTATAGACCAGTATATCTCATGAATATGGTTGCAAAAATTCTGAACAAAATTCTAACCAATAGAATTCAACAACATATCAAAAATAATGCATTATGACCAAGTGAGATTCATACCAGGTATGCAAGGATGGTTCAACACTGGCAAATCAATTGATGTGAACCACCACACAAATAAAACAAAGAACAAGAATCACGTGATCATCTCAATTAATGAAGAAAAGCATTTCATAAAGTCCAATACCCACTCTTGATAAAAACTCTCGACAAAATAGGGATAAAAGGGAAATTCCTCAACATAATTAAAGACATATATACAAAAACAACAGCCAACATTATTCTCAGTGGCAAGAGATTGAAAGCATGCTTTGAGAACAGTAAGTAGACAAGGATGCCTTTCATCACCACTCTTATTCAATATTGTACTGGAAGTTCTAGCTAGAGCAATAAGGCAAGAAAGGGAAATGAAGTGCATACAAATTGGTAAGGAAGAAGTAAAACTATCCCTATTCGCATATGGTATGATCATATACATAGAAAATTCCAGAGACTCCACAAAAAAGCTACTGGAACTAATAGAAGAATTCAGCAAAGTGGCAGGGTAAAATACCAACATATAAAAATCAGCTGGGTTCCTCTATATGAACAAAGAGAACTCTGAGAATGAAATCAGGAAAACAATACCATTTACAATAGTCCTCCAAAAAGATAAAATATTTAGGAATCCAGCTAAATAGAGACATAAAAGACTCATACAAAGAAAACTATAAAACACTATGGCAAGAAACTAAAGGAGATCTACCTAAATGGAAAAACATACCATGTTCATAAATAAGAAGATTTAACATTATGAAAAAGCCAATACCATCCAAAGCAATCTACAAATATAATGCAATCCAGATCCAAATTCTAACAACATTCTTTAACAAGATGGAAAAACTAATCACCCACTTTATATGGGAAGGAAAGAGACCTCAGATAAGCAAAGCATTATTGAAGAAGAAGAACAAAGTAGAAGGTCTCACACTCCTCAGTCTCAGAACCTACTATACAGTCATAGTAGTCAAAACAGCCAAGAACTGGTACAACAAACCGTAGATCAATGGAAAATAATTGAGAATTCAGAAGTATGTCTATCTCCCTATGTACACCTGATCTTCAACAAATGGTCAAAGTTCATTAAATGATGAAGAGAAAGTCTCTTTAACAAATGCTGTTGGCAAAACTGGATATTCATTTTGCAGAAAAATGAACCAATATCCATACCCCACATCATACAAAAAAAACTAATCCAAATGGATCAAAGACCTAAATGTAAAATCTAAAACAATAAAGATCATGGAAGAAAAAATAGGGACAACATTAAGCGCCCTAATATACGAAATAAATAGAATATCAAACATAACTAAAAATACACAAACAGCAAAAGATAAACTAGATAACTGAATCTCCTAAAAATGAAACACTTATGTTCATCAAAAACTTCACCAAAAGAGTAAAAAGAGAACCTACAAACTGGGAAAAAAATTTTGGCTAGGACATATCCAACAAGGGTCTAATCTCTAAAATTATAGAAAACTTCAACACCTCAACAACATAAAGACATACAACCCAATTAAAAAAAATGGGCAAAGGACATGAATGGACACTTCACCAAATAAGACATTCAGGCAGCTAAAAATTACTTGAAGAGATGTTCGCGATAATTAACCATTAGAGAGATGATAATCAAAACTATAATGAGATAACATCTCACCCCTGCAAAAATAGCACTGATCAAAAAACAGAAAACAACAAATTCTGATGAGGTTGTGGGGAGGTTGGAACTCTTAAACACGGCTGGTGAGAATGTAGAATGGTACAACCACTATGGAAAATGGTATGGCACTTCCTTAAAAAGCCAGAAATATAAATACCATATGATCCAGCAATCCCACTCCTAGGTATATATTCTATAGAAATAAGAACCATGACAAGAATAGACATATGCAAACCATGTTCACTGCAGCATTATTCACAGTAGTGAAAAGATGGAAACAACTTAGATAAACAAACTGTGGTACATACACACAATAGAATACTATGCAACAATAAAGAATAATGAAGAATCTGCAAAACTTCTCATAACATGGATGAATCTGGAGGTCATTATGGCGAGTGAAGTAAGTCAATCACAAAAGCATAAATATAGTATGACTCCACTATTATAAATAGCCAAGAAAAAGTTTACACACAGAAAGAATTTTTTTTTTTAAATGTTTACCAGGGACGGGAGGGGGAAGGAGGGAAAATCATCAACTAGAGAGTAGACACGTGTTAATTTTGGTAAAGGGAAAGGCAGTACACAATATGGGGGAAGTCAGCACAACATGACAAAGGCAAGGGAAGACACTGAGAGATACGAAAGTATAAAAGGAAACGACAGTAAATGCTATAACATATACAATCCTGCAACAACAGTAATAACACAATAATTTATGAGTGGATAGGCTTGGGAGGGTGTATGAGAGTACACCCAAGTGCATATATATGTTTGGCTGTGGATATTTCTACATATATATTTGGATGTGCTGCATGTATATTTATATGTATATATATATATATATATATATATATATATATATATATATATAAAATAGAGCACACAGGGTCAAGTCATGGAAACATCCACAGACATAACCAAACACCTCTTGAGACTGAGTTACTGGACTTGAAGGCTAAGGACCACAGTCTCAGGGGACATCTAGGTCATCTGGCATAACATAGTTCATAAAGACAATGTTCTACATCCTACTTTGGTAAGTAGCATCTGGGGTCTTAAAAGCCTGTGAGCAGCCATCTAAAATACAGCTATTGGTCTCTTTCCATCTGGAGCAAAGGAAAGTGAAGGAAACCAAAGACTCGAGGAAACAATTAGTCCAAAGGACTAATGGATCACAGGAACCACGTCCTCCATTAGCCTGAGATCAGAAGAACTAGATGGTGACCAGCTATCACTACCAACCACTTTGACCAGGATCACAATAGAAGGTCTCAATTAGAGTGGGAAAAAAAATGTAGAACAAAATTCAAATTCATAAAAAAGAGCAGATCTATTGGTCCGAGAAAGACTGGAGGAACCCCGAAGAGTATGGCCCTTAGATACTCTGTTAACTCATAACTGAAACCATTCCTGGAGATCACCTTTCAGCCAAATTAAAAACAGGCCGATAAAATAAATAATAACACCCATAAGGAAAGTGCTCCTTAAAACAATTAGTTATATGAGACCCAAAGGGTAACATCTGCCCAAAAGCAAAGATGAGAAGGCAAGAAAAGGCAAGAAAACTGGATGAATGGAAATGGGGAACTCAGGGTGGTACTGGGGAGAGTGCTGACACATTGTGGAGACTGCAACCAATGTCACGGAACAATTTATGCATAACCTATTGAATGAAAAACTAATTCTTTTCTGTAAACCTTCACCTAAAACACATCAAAAAAAAAAAAAAAAAAAGACATCCACTACTATCATTATAGAAGATCCATCATGTACACGTTGGTACAATGAAAAACAAGACAAAGTCCTCATCTCAAAGAGCTCACACTCTCAAATGTGCATATGGCTAAATAAAAGGAAAACTCAAAGCACGTAGAGAAGGATAAAGTTATTTAATAACATTAATAACAGTCCCTTATATCTGCAGAGTGTTTTATAGTTTTCAAAATTAATTTAAACCTAATCTCTAATATGGTTGTCATAAAAACTTGACATTCAATAGCTATAATTAGAGATAGCCACTGTGTATGATGCATGAAGGCAGTGTGTGGTATACGGGTTGGTGGCATCTGGATATTATAGTGTGAAGTATGGTTATGTGTCTGGTATATATATAATTGGCTGGAAGCTACAAAAAGCATGGCTGCCTATGCTAATAACCAGTCTTTGTATCACTAAGTGACATGACAGGATAGATAGTGATAGATATATAAGAGTACTATTTCTGTACTATTTAAATTTACTCCAGAAGGACCAATGCCAGATATGGGATATGCCAATTGGCCATTACTGATGAAATATCAGGAAATGAAAGTATAAAGAAAATGTACAATACAAAACATAGTTCTTTCTAAGGGGATTAAAACTTCTCTTGCCAGCTGATAAAGAAGTATTTATTACACACTGATAAAGAAGTATTTATTGCACTGGGCTTTTCTCTCTCATGTCTCCACATTTAAAAAACAAATCTCATCACTCAGAATGAAGATAGATAGGGTTTCTTCTGCTCATAGCTGGACCACAGTTTCATTTAAACAAACATTGTATATAGTTTTAGATAATTTTTCCAATCACATTCTCCATCCCACCATTCATTACCTTAGGCAAAGGAAGAGGACTCTCTGCCCAGTTGGCTTTCGATCAGCCCTATAAGCGTCCCTGTCCAAATGGACCATAAAAACAAGAACTCACCTGCCCTACTCCAGGAAGAATGACCCTTAGGGATTATTTCCTTATCTTCCGTGTCATATCATGCCCCTCATATTTTGGAAAATGATGTTCCTTCACAGAATTTTTTCTTTCCCCTTCAGAAGATGACGGACCCCACATGCTGCAGTGGTGGAGAAAGTGTTATAATTTGTCGTAAGAGCCTCATGTATGATTTCCACGGTGCTCTGACATGGCTGCATCTTAGACTTATTTGATGAGCCTCAAAAAAATATAAGTGCTCGGATTTCAGCTCTAGAGATCATGGTTCACTGGTGTCAATGGGGCCAGGGTATACACTCTGCCCATCTCCACCCCTGGAATAGTCAAGTAATATAAAAAACATTTAAATTTCATTAGGAACCACCATATGCAAATTTACTTATTGGGTTCACTCTTTTACAAAATGTAATATATTACTGGGGTGTAAAAAGATGGTTCAGTTTATTCTCTGAATTAATTTGTTTATTAAATAAAAACAAAGAAATGTCACTTCCATCATATTTCTACAAAAGACAGCCTGTTTAGAAGTCCTTTCACATTCAGTTTAATGATGAATATGACAAATACGATAAAAATGGAGACGTTAGTACAGTACAAAGTGGCAGAATTTATACCAAAACCAAACCTGTTGCCATTGAGTCAATTCCAACTCATAGCGACCCTATAGGACAGAGTAGAACTGTCCCATAGGGTTTCCAAGGAGCAGCTGATGGATTCCAACTGCCAACATTTTGGCTAGCAACTGATCCCTTAACCACTGCACCACCAGGGTTCCAGAATTTATACAGTTTGGGGTTTTTCTGTTCACATAAATACAGTAGAATGATAAAGAATATCTATTCCATAATTTCTCAGAATCAGAAAAAATATTTTTACTCAAAAGAAAAATTTTCAAGATCACATTTAATAAAAAAATGTTGCCCATCTTCCAGTCTAATTCTAAAGAGGATAAAGCCAATAATATATTTCTTACTAAAGCTTGTAAATGAAGTCACTTTGTATCCAAAATTCATATTTCTGATCTGTTGGGAGCACTGAGTCAATAATCAAATATCCACAAACAATGAAGTAAAATGCATGTTGTAGTCATCTTTTCAGTAAAAGTGAGCATTGATTATAAAAATCCCTCATTTGATGAGTTAAATCAGGGAGCTAGATGAATTGACATTTCCTCTAAAACACAAGCGCAGTATGTCCCTGTCTTATAAACAATCTGTTGCTATTCTTTGGTAGTGAGTTTTAAATCACACCTTTCTTCCCAAACCGACCTTCTCTGCCAATCTCGTGAAAATGTCTTTCTCTCTTGGGAGGTGTGTCACGGTTTCTATCTCATCATAGATACTTATTGTAAATCAACATCAGAGTTGGTAGAATCTGGAAAACAGCTTACCACAGTCTGAATTCCTTCCTTACAGAAGTCCGCCTTTTGGTCCTTGTTACTAAGCAAAGCCAATATTATGAATTTCCTGGCTGACACTCTCTCAGGGAGCCAGTTCACCTTTTTGTCTTGTATTAAAAAAAAAAAAAAAAAGTAACAGCTTATGTACTCGTCAGAGTTTCATATAATTCTCAAAGTCACAAAGATCATCTAACTTCCTTTTTACATTAATGTAAACAGCTTTGATTCTTGCCAAGGTTAATTTTTCCGGTTTTACTAAGATTTGAAATAAATCTCTTACGAACTTTTCCATCTCTTCTAACATGTCAGCTGACATTGTGTCAGAAAGCCATATAACTTGAGTACTTATATTTTAAAATAATCTCAAATATTTGATCCCTTAACCCATGCTCAATATTTTATCTGCTTTACTCAAGCCCTTGTCTTCTGGAGAAACTATCCTCTTAGGTTTTCAGCAATGTCGTATGGTATTTATGCTTTTTGTTTTGAGGCAGGGATGATGTTAATTACATAAAGTCCTTAAGAAGAAAAGAGGTCACTTGGTTATCTTGAGCTACAGTTGTCCCTTGAATCCACTCTCCAACTGTAGAAGGAAGGAAATAGCAAAGGGAGGTGTTCCTAATCTATAGCCTCAACATTTCAATACAGTGAATAATGACTCTGCCCAAGGCTTTTAAAAGCCATTTCTGTAACTGCTGCTTTAGAAAACTACGCTATCCACAACAACCAAAAAGTAGAAACTACTCACATATCCATCAACTGGCAAAAAATGTAACAAAATGTGGTGCACCCACCAAATGGAATATTGTTGTTGTTGCAGTCAAGTTGGTTCCGACTCATAGCGAACCTATAGGACAGAGTAGAACCACCCAACAGGGTTTCCAACGAGTAGCTGGTGGATTTTAACTGCTGACCTTTTAGTTAGCAGACAAGCTCTTAACCACTATGCAACCAGGGCTCCAAATGGAATATTCTTCAGCCATAAAAGGGAATGAAGTATTGATGTGTGCCACCACATGGATAAACCTTGAAAACATTATGCTAAATGCCAGAAACCAGATTAAAAAGCTCACATATGTTATGATTCCATTTATATGACATATCCAGAACAGAAAAATTCATAGAGGTAGAAAGCAGAGCGGTGGCTACTAGGGTTGCAGGGAGAGGAAAATGGAGAGGGACTATTTAATGGGTAGAAGGTTTCCTTGTGGAGTGATGAAAATGTCTTTAAATTAGATACAGATGGTGGTTGCACACTGTTGTGAATATACTAAATGCCACTGAATTGCACACTTCAAAATGTCTAATTGTTAATTTTATGTTATCTCAATTTTACATCAATAAAACAAAACAAAGCGTATCATTGATATTACCAAAATTGTCATACTAGCGGCTCTCAATACTATTTTTGGATGCTGCTTGAACAACCATATTCTCTGCTCTTGTACTCTGAGAAGCTCCCCATCATGGTCACTGGAAAATCAGCTTCCAACTAAAAAGGTGTTTTGACAAATGCAGAGAAGTCAAGATTTTTTGAACATTAGACGTTTACAGTCATAAAGAAAAAACTATCAGAAGTTTCTGTAAAACTTTCTTGTTTGGTGGGACCTCAAACTCCCAGTGCAATTACTTAGACAACAGGCTGGCATGTTCAAAAATGGAAAGCATCTGAGCACCTGTTGATAACACAGCACCCGTCACCTCACAGAAAGGTGGTGGCTGCATTGTTCTAATAGGCAACAGAGAAACGTTTGAAAGAACAGTTGTTCATTCCACATATATTAACTGAGTATTAGGGTGTAAAGGTCATAAAAGGTCTGCGGGACAGTGGAAATTTCTGACCCTGTCCTGAAAGAGCTCACAAACAAGTAAGGACAAAATACATATACACAAATGAATACTAGAATTTATAAAGGAAACTCATAAATAAAGGCAGCTTGATGAGAAAGTGGTAACACGTACATACACACACACACACACTCACAAACCAGATGAATTTACTCTGTATGTGGTAGAAGCTTAGAGAGGGTTTGCAGTGGATTTTAAGGAAAAACCAGGAGTACAATATTAGACAAATAATGCAAGGAAATTTAGGGTAGAAGACACATTATATAAAAAGACTTGGAAGTATAGAAAACCTTGACATATATGGCAGACTGTATTTTCCAAAGATGGCCACAACAACATATCCTATCCCACATGCTCTTACAATGTGGCATTGGCATGTCTCTTATTAAGAGTTGGGGTCTATGTCACCTCTCCTTGAATCTGGGCAAGCCTGATGATGGAGGAAATGATGCTATGGGACTCCTAAGGTTAGGTCATAAAGGGTCAATGGCTTCCACGTGAATCTCTTGAGATGCTAACTTTCAGAGTCCGCTACCATGCTGTGAGGAAGCCAAGCAACTGCATGGAGCATCCAACTGCCAGGCTGGTGAGTGAGGAATCTTTGAGATGACTCCAGCTCCAGCCACCATCTAGATGCAACAGCATGTGAAACACTGTGCAAGTATCACCCAGCAGAGCCCAGTCAAACCCTAGAACCATGCAAAAGAATAATAAAACAATTGCTGCTGTTTTACATCACTAAACTCTGGGGGCATTTATTGTATAGTAAAAGCTAACCAGAACAGATATTCAGACCCTAATGGAAGTTTGGCTATGCTTTGGCACAGTATTTTTTATGCCATGGTCTCCTTTGGAGATCTGATGACACCTATGAACCCTTTCTCAGAATATTTTTAAATAAAAAATAAAATGCATAGTATTACCCACCCAAACCCACTGCCATTGAGTCAATTCTTACTCATGGTGACCCTATAGGACAGAGAGGAACTGCCCCATAGGGTTTCCAAGGCTGTAAATCTTTACAGTAGCAGACTGCCACATCTTTCTCCCATGAAGTGGCTAGTGAGTTCAAACCACCGACCTTTTGGCTAGCAGCCAAACACTTTAACCTCTGTGCCACCAGGGCTCCTTTATAGTACTACAGAGGAAATAAATTATTTTGCTATACTATTATCAAAATATTAAAAACACATATTTGTGAAATAAACATATGTTTATTAATGCAAAAAGTAGTAATATCTAACAGAAGTTCTAGTAATTATAATAATTTCAAAGCAGTGATGAGTATAAATGTTCTTTTGCGGTATCTAACACTTCAATATGATTTAAAAAACTGATCTTTTATTTATTTATTTATTTATTGTTGTACTTCAGGTGAAGGCTCACAGAACAAATAGTTTCTCATGAAACAGAAGTACACATGTTGTTTCATGACATTGGTTAACAACCCCACAACATATCAACCCTCTAACTTCTCAACCTTTATTTTTTTTATTTTTTGGTGAAAATACACATAGCCAAAGATACACCATTTCAAAAATTTCTACATACACTGTTCAGTGACATTGACTACGCTCTTCCAATTGTGCTGTTATTCTCACATAAGATGAAGGCTTACAGAACAAAATAGTTTCTCATTTAACAGTTACTACAAATGTTGCCCTATGACAATGGTTAACAATCTCACAACACAAAAAACTGATCTTTTTTGATGAAAAAGTCACAGGTACTGCTAATGCTACTGTGGTTTTCTGTCTTCATTCATAATTGGTGGAAATGCTAAATTTCATTCATACACTAGCGCAAATAAAAAATATTTTTTCCTATCCAAAATCAAGTCTCCCCTGAATTCTACCATATGCTATAAGGAGCATAGTAAGAAGTAAGGCACTAGGAGGTCCTTGCAAAAGGGCCAGAGATAAGCAAAATTCTTGCGCTGTGAAAACTTGAATTCACAATTTTTGTTCTAGTTAAATGACCTTAAAAAAAAAAATCATACCATCCTTTTGAGACTCAGTCCTCCTATCTGTAACATGTAAATAATAACACAATCTCTTTTTACAAAGAATCTTGCTCAGTAAATACTGACGATTTGGTGGAATTGCTTTACAGTATTTACAGGGTTCTTATAAACATGAAGAGGGAGAAGGACAGTTGTCTCTCTGATTATATAATCTTGCAAACTTCAGTCTAACAGAATATGTTCCTTGTTGATTATCACGCACCCTACATAACTAAAATCTAGGACTCACATCTCACTTATTTCTGTGGCTATTAGCAAATGATACACACTTTATAAGTTTTTTGAGGGCAAGATACACTGGGTTTTGGTGTTTTGGGTCAGAGCAATCAAAACAGACCAGAGTTGTTATGTGTTCTTCCTCTGAAGAAAGGTAGGAGTGGGTTGGGGGAGGGCTTGTTACTTCGTGTTCCTATGATTTATGTTATTGAAGCCATTTTCCGCATGCATAGTTTATGCTTACTTTGTCTGACCTTCTGTGTAATTACTTTCACATTTGAGGTTTATTTACTTTGCATCTTTAATGATAGTTATAGTGTTTTTACTGGGCAAGAATATTTGGAATAATACGATCTCAAAATAAATCTATATTCTAGATGTAATATTTTAAACTCCTTTGTGGGTTTTGCTAAGGTCCCTTGTAAAACATTTCTCTCCATCTGAAGGAGGACTTCTCAAAACAAAATGTTACCCTCCAAATGTCTATATTTTAATAGATCTGCCACTTAATACTAAAACTGAAATATTACTGTAGATGAAAAAGGCTGCACTTTCTTATTAAACAAAGGCATCGCTGTTCAATTAATCCCTCCGCCTCTGGTCTTACCTCCTCCATATATGCTCTTTGCCAGGAGTCAGCAAACTTTTTCTGTAAAGGCTAGATTGTAATTATCTTTGGTTTTTCTGGTCGTAAGGTCTTTATCACAACTATTCAACCCTTCCATTGAGGTGTGCAAGCAGCATAGATGATTAAGTAAAAACTGGGAATGGCTGTGTTCCAACAAAGTCTTGTTTACAAAAAAAGATCATAAGCTGGATTTGACCATCAGGACTTAGGTTACTGTTCTATAGAATTCCAGTAGAGATAGTATCAAAACAAAGGTTTACTCCTGTTTTTTTCCACCCAAATCCCTTTAATAGCTCCTAAGGAAAGTGTCTGAGATACGATTCTAAATTTTCCAAAGAGAAATGAAACTTCCCAGTCATGAGCCAACGTCTGCCCTCCTCCAGTCAGCCATGACCAGGGAAGGACAGGGTTTTATAGCAGGAACATGATGTTGGTGACTTTCTCTTGTAGACGATTGGACAGGGCCAAATCCAGAGAAAGGCAGCTATGAACTGTAGTGATATACTAATCATATGTCCAGCAATTTTTTTATAATTTGTTTGAAGCAAAATTAACATAAACACTTTGATATAGAAGAATTCTAAATTCATGGGTGCAGTTGCTATCCAGTCCTTAAAATGCCCTGAAAGGATCACTGCTTTCACAATTACCCTGTTTCAGAAGGCTAAAAATGCGGAATTCACAGGGCTTTGGCTGGGAGGAAGTAGATACGTCTCTTACATCCTCATTACTGAAAAACTGATGGAGTCTGAATATAAACTAAATCCCCTAGGTGGCTCAAGCAGTTTGTGCTCAACCATACCACAACAGCAACCTCAACTAACTAAAAGGTTGGCAGTTCGAATCCACCAAGTAGCACTGTAGAAGAAAGATCTCACGATCTGCTTCTATAAAGATTACAGCCAAGAAAACCCTATGGAATAGGTCTACTCTGTAACACATGTGGTTGCCATGAGTTGGAATCAAGTACATGGCAACAGATGTGGTTTTTGGTTTGGATATAAACTGTGTTGCCCAAGAACGTAGGCAGAGAATGGAAGAAATTGGCAGTGGCACATTGCTCCTTTTACAAACCTGAAGACTATCTCAGAAGGCATGGTAATTAATAAATCTACAACAGATATTGTACTTTCATTTATTTATTCAAATTATATCAATTATTTAGTCATTAAATAAATGGATTAAACATTGATTTCACCTCATTAGGAATCCAAATTTCTGTCAGAGATTTCAGTGGTGAGATTCATGTTCTAAGTCTCTCTTACCCCCAGAATAATTCTGTTGAGATAACTTTTGCTAAAAGAATAGGAACATCTAATTCTTAACTAGTGAAATATATAGATGAATAGGAAATGTTTGTCATTTCAATTCAGTGGAAGTGGGATCATAGTCCAAAGCCTTGTTTCAAACGCTTAACACGCACACACACACTCACACGTTTCACAACTGCCATTGTGATACACTCATTAGCATGTTCAAAATTCCATTCCAGGCCAGAAAATGGGCTACTCAAACTGGCAAAGCAGAGGAAACAGGGAGGTGCCTCACCAAAAGATAACGAGCAGAGATGTAGTCATTCCTGGATCCACCCTGTTTATTAAATAATAGTCTTAAAATTCACCTATGTCCCATCTGTTATGGGGACAACTTGGTGATGGTAGCAATTAATCCTGTTGCTAAGACTCAACTTTGCCACCCACACTGGGCTCAGTTGTAAATTGGAGGAATAATTACAATAAGTATTTGATATCATAAATAACTAAGTGTCCAGATTCCATGAAGGAGTCAACATTCTGATTTTAGAGAAATGTCTAAATAAAGCTATGCAAGGTGATAACTTGGAAAGTCCAATTTTCCTCATGATATTAACATTCATTTTTTTCTTTATTGGCTACATTCTAGGGAAATAATTCTAGATAAAATGACTGTGTGTGTGAACTGAAAAACAAATATTTGGGAATATAAAGACAATTACCAAGAACCCTTATATCCTTATGCATTCATTCTGTGAAGAGCATGTCTTTGTTTAAAAGATATGTGCTAAGTGACAGGTGATGGCATTTGTTACTTCTGATTCTGGCAGATCCAAAATATGAATGTTAAAATACATGGAGAAAATGGAATGGATTAAACATGAAACCCAGGTTAATTTTACAAGTGTTATAAGTTATTATATACTGATTTCCAAACGCTTTGAAAAGAACCTCCACAGTCCACCTAGATTCTGCAGAGAGCACAATCTTTAAATACATATCAGCTTCTAGATCTTTTGTACATTTAGGTTCATGGAAGGCAGATCTGGGCTAAATATACATGTTTAAATGTTAACTTGCTTTTACAGTAATTAATATTTTGTAAATATGGTTTATTCTTTAATGTATTATTTGCATTTATAAATATATAACAAGACACATTTCTTAAGTTAGCTTATTCTCACCTGCTTATTAAAAAAAAAAATCCTGAATTATCAACAGTACTCAGCATCTTTTTTACTCAAATTTGTGTTAATACAAATGTCTCTTTAAATACAAAAACTTCTTAAAGTTAGAAAGAAACCTTGAATATTAGAATGCCACAAACTGTATACTACGTGAAGAAATGAACAAAAGCCAAGAATCTACATAAATAGCCTTCTTTTTCTATCTCTATCTCTCTTTTGATTCTCCCCTCCAAATTACATATGCATAAACAAACTAGATAGGTATATATGTAGATATAGCCCCACTGGAGGAAACTAGAGTACTAGATCTTTACTCTGAAATTTGGCAATAAAAGGGAAAGAATTAAGGAACCATCCAGCTTAACTTTATACGAACTGAGTTTCATGGTAAAGAGTGCTAGTTGAAGAGGTTAAGTCTTCCTTTGCAAAAGATTTCCAGCCAATAAAAACAGAAGAATAGAATTAGAAAAAAATCATTTTTCAAATCTCAGTGAGACAATTAATTCAGATAATAGTCATCAATGGATTCTAGAAACGTTTAGAAAAATGGAAAGATTAGGCTCTCCCTGCTGAACCCACTAATCAAACTTAGCATCAAAGTAGGATAACCAGATTCTCCTTCTGATACGTTGAAATATGAACTTTATAGGATCATCTATAAAATATTTTTGCTAAGATGTTGAACCTGAGTATAATCAAGTCTTTAGAGCTAACTTCCAGATTAGAAGAAATACTGACTATTTGAATGAGGTACACAGCAGAGCTCTTGTTGCCCCACTTTAAACGTGAAAGAAGAAAGAAAAATAACTTGGTTTTGTTAAAAACATTGACATGCTGGAGTTGGTTGTTACCCACGGCATAACCCAGCCTAGCTTGACTAATACATTGCTGAGGTTATAGAGTTGCTACTTAGTGGAGCAAGAATTACGAGATGGTCTATTTCATCCCCAAGCTATGCTTTAATACAACATGTTTTCTAGATACAAAGCGCTATCAGAGTAGGTGCAAAGTTTGGATTAATAATGGCACTTCTGCCAATTCTCCAGAAGTATTAATGATGCTGTGCCCATTTTCATACCTTTACTTGTATTTCATTTCCTTGAAGGTATTTATTAAATTACCACCTAGAGAACTGATTATCATTATTATTAAAATTTCCCCCATGTGTCTGTCAGTTTGTCGTACCATGGGGGCTTTCATGTTGCTGTGATGCTGGAAGCTATGCCGCCAGTATTCAAATACCAGCAGAGTCACTCATGGCAAATAGGTTTCAGTTAAGCTTCCAGACTAAGACAGACTAGGAAGAAGGACCCGGAAGTCTACTTCTGAAAAGATTTAGCCAGTGAAAACCTTATTAATAGCAGTGGAACATTGTTTGGTATAGTGCCAAAAGATGAGCCCCTCAGGTTGGAAGGCACTCACAAGACGACTGGGGAAGAGCTGCCTCCTCAAAGTAGAGTCGACCTTAATGATGTAGATGGAGTCAAGCTTTCGGGACCTTCATTTGCTGATGTGGCACGACTCAAAATGAGAAGAAATAACTGCAAACATCCATTAATAATCAGAACGTGGAATGTATGAAGTATGAATCTAGGAAAATTGGAAGTCATCGAAAATGAAATGAAATACATAAACATTGATATCCTTGGCATTAGTGAGCTGAAATGAACTGGTATTGGCCATTTTGAATCGGACAATCATATGGTCGACTATGCCAGGAACGACAACTTGAAGAGGAACGGCATTGCATTCATCATAAAAAAGAACATTTCCAGATCTATCCTGAAGTACAACACTGTTAATGATAGGATAATATCCATACGCCTACAAGGAAGACCAGTTAATACGACTATTATTCAAATTTTGCACACCAACTACTAAGGTCAAAGATGAAGAAATTGAAGATTTTTACCAGCTTCTGCAG
This sequence comes from Dugong dugon, assembly GCA_030035585.1. Lineage (NCBI taxonomy): Eukaryota > Metazoa > Chordata > Mammalia > Sirenia > Dugongidae > Dugong > Dugong dugon. The sequence goes on from CM057467.1 coordinate 112,963,899, forward strand.
TCTGAAATTGGTAGAACATGCAACCAGGATGCATTGATAATTATAGGAGATTGGAATGCAAAAGTTGGAAACAAAGAAGAAGGATCAGTACTTGGAAAATACGAACTTGGTGATAGAAAATATGCCGGAGCTCGCATGACAGAATTTCACAAGACCAATGACTGCTTCGTTGCAAATACCTTTTTTCGCCAACATAAACGGTGACTATACATGTGGACCTCACCAGATAGAATACACAGGAATCAAATTGACCACATCTGTAGGAAAAGACAATGGAAAAGCTCGATATCATCAGTCAGAACAAGGCCAGGGGCCAACTGCAGAACAGACCATCAATTGTTCATATGCAAGTTCATGATGAAACTGAAAAAGATTAGAACAAGTCCACGAGGGTCAAAGTACTACCTTGAGCATAACCCACCTGAATTTAGAGATCATCTCAGGAATAGATTTGACACATTGAACAATAATGACCAAAGACCACACGAGTTCTGGAATGATATTAAGGACACTACATGAAGAAAGTAAGAGGTTATTAAAAATACAAGAAAGAAAGAAAAGACTAAAGTGGATGTCAGAAGAGACTCTGAAACTTGCTCTTGAACCTCAAGTAGCTAAAGCAAAAGGAAGAAATGATGAAGTAGAAGAATTGAACAGAAGATTTCAAAGGGCAGCTTCGGAAGACAAAGTACAGTATTATAATAACACACACAATGACCTGGAGACTGAAAACCAAAAGGGAAGAACACACCCTGCATTTCTCAAGCTGAAAGAACCGAAGAAAGAATTCAAGCCTCAAGTTGCAATACTGAAGAATTCTGTGGGGAAAACATTAAATGACTCAGGAAACAGCAAAAGAAGATGGAAGGAATACACAGAGTCACTATACCAAAAAAATTGGCCGATGTTCAACCATTTCAGGAGGTACCATATGAGCAGGAAGCAAAGATACTGAAGGAAGAGGTCCAAGCTGCACTGAAGGCATTGGCAAAAAACAAGGCTCCAGGAGTTGACAGAATACCATTTGAGATGTTTCATCAAATGGATGCAGTGCTGGAAGTGTTCACTCATCTATGCCAAGAATTAGGAAGACAACTACCTGGCCAACCAACTAGAAGAGATTTATATTTATGCCTATTCCCAAGAAAGGTGATCCCACTGAATGCAGAAATTCTTTTTTTTTTTCTTTTTAACTTTTATTTAGTTTGTTGTTGTCGTTGAGAATATACACACCAAAACATACACCGATTCAACAGTTTCTACATATACCATTTAGTGACATTAATTACATTCTTTGAGTTGTGCAACCCGAATGCAGAAATTCTTAAATAATATCATTAATATCACACACAAGTAAAATTTTGCTGAAGATCATTCAAAAGTGGCTGCAGCAGTCTATCAACAGGGAACTGTCAGAAATTCAAGCCAGATTCCCAACAGGATGTAGAACCAGGGATATCATCGCTGATGTCAGATGGATCCTGGCTGAAAGGAGAGAACCAGAAAGATGTTTACCTGTGTTTTATTGACTGTGCAGAGGCATTCGACTGTGTGGATCAGAACAAACTATGGACAATGTTGCGAAGAATGGGAATTCCAGAAAACTTAATTGTGCTCGTGAGGAATCTGTACGTAGATCAAGAGGCAGCTGTTTGAACAGAACAAGGGGATACTGCATGGTTTAAAGTCAGGAAAGATGTGCATCATGGTTGCATACTTTCACCGTACCTATTCAATCTGTATGCTGAGCAAATAATCCAAGAAGCTGGACTATATGAAGAAGAAAGGGGCATCAGGACTGGAAGAAGACTCATTAACAACCTGCGTTATGCAGATGACACAACCTTGCTTGCTGAAAGTGAAGAAGACTTGAAGCACTTACTAATGAAGATCAAAGACCACAGCCTTCAGTATGGATTGCACCTCAACATAAAGAAAACAAAAATCCTCACAGCTGGACCAATAAGCAACATCATGATAAACAGAGAAAAGATTGAAGTTGTCAAGGATTTCATTTTACTTGGATCCACAATCAATACCCATGGAAGCAGCAGTCAAGAAATCAAAAGACACATTGAGTTAGGCAATCTGCTGCAAAAGACCTCTCTAAAGTGCTGAAAAGCAAAGAAGTCACCTTGAAGACTAAGGTCTGCCTGACCCAAGCCATGGTGTTTTCAATCACCTCCTATGCATGTGAAAGCTGGGCGATGAATAAATAAGACCGAAGAAGAATTGATGCCTTTGTATTGTGGTGTTGCAGAAGAATATTGAATATACCACGGACTGCCAAAAGAACAAACAAATCTGTCTTGGAAGAAGTACAACCAGAATGCTCCTTAGAAGCAAGGATAGCGAGACTACATGTGACATACTTTGGACGTATTGTCAGGAGGGATCAGTACCCAGAGAAGGACATCATGCTTGATAAAGCAGAGGGTCAGTGAAAAAGAGGAAGACCCTTGACGAGATGGATTGACACAGTGGCTGCAACAACGGGGCTTAAGCATAGCAAACAATGATTGTAAAGATGGCGCAGGACTGGATAGTGTTTTGTTCTGTTGTACATACGGCCTCTGAGTTGGAACCAACTCGATGGCACCTAACTACAACATTATTAAAATTAGTTGTTATACTTATTTCCCCATGTCTCTTCTTCAGTATAAATATTTCAAGATTAAATTTATAATAATCCAGTGCTATCTTTAAAGAGGAGATAGAAATCCTTAGAATTATTTCTTGGTATTAGTAATCACAACTCACCTTACTGAGTCTCCATTTGACTTTCAAACCAAAATAAATGTCACTTCATTTCTAAGTTCTGTGAGTTGACTAACTTAAAGGGCTGACATCTGTAAGTGCTTTGGAAAACTCCATGGTTCCAGAACATTACAAGTCATGTATTGGTGTACTCTGAAAATGAATGTGATCATAAAGTTTTGTTTCGGACACACAAGCACACAGGTGTATGTATATGTGTGTGTGTATATGAATTTTATTAATGATAATCTAAAATAAAACATTTTATTTTGGATAGTATGGTGCTTCTTGATTTTTTTTGCTTTTTAAAAATGTGTTTACTTGCTGGCTAGTAACAAAGTATATTTTTAAAGTATTTAAATTTTATATCTTTTTTTTTTAATTGTACTTCAGTGAAGGCTTACAGAACAAATAGTTTCTCATGAAACAGTAGTACACATGTTGTTTTATTACATTGGTTAACAACCCCACAACATGTCAACCCTCCAACTTCTCAACCTTTTTCTTTTTTGGTGAAAATACACATAGCCAAAGATACACCATTTCAAAAACTTCTACATGCACAGTTCAGTGACATTGACTATGCTCTTCCAATTGTGCTGTTATTCTCACTTAAGATGAAGGCTTACAGAACAAAAGAGTTTCTCATTTAACAGTTACTACACATGTTGCCCTATGACAATGGTTAACAATCTCACAACACATCAACAATATCCTTACTCAACCTTGGGTTCCCTATCACCAGCTTCCTTGTCCCCCTCTGCCTTCTGGCCCTTGTCACTGGACTCCTGTACCTCGTTAGTCCCATTTGGTTTTATGGGGCCGTCCACTCCCAGGCTGAATGGTGAACCTCAGAGATAACTTCACCACTGAGCTAAAAGGGTGTCTGGGGGCCATACTCTCGGGGTTTCTCCAGTCTCTTTCAGGCCAGTAAATCTGGTCTTTTTTTTTTTTTTTTTTTTGTGAGTTAGAATTATGTTCTACATCCTTCCCCAGCTCTGTCCAGATCTCTGTTGTGATCCTGGTCAGAGCAGTGAGTGTAAATTTTATATCTTAACGACAGTATTCAACCTATTGCTTGTGTGTGCCCACAGATTACCTGTGAAAATATATTTTCCCCATGTAGCATTTAACATAGGATTAAGACAAAATGTTGAACCACTTTTAACCAACCTGGAAGCAGTTTTTTGCTGAAAAACTATTCTCACTTATTTAGAAATGTTGCTCCCTCAAGGAAACTAAATAGCACATCCAAGATATCAACTTCCTCATAAAAAGAATTTGAAGATGCTCTTTTATTTCATGGTGATAAAAACCATATGCTAATTTCTTCATTAAAATATGGAAATTTCTCCTGACTAACCACGTCTTAAACTTTTAGGGCATGATATGGTGAATATTCAAAATGCAATATCCTCTCCAGATACTTGGATGCTCTCATGTGCACTTTAATGACTTTAGAGGTAAATGTTCATGAAGTGGCAATGTTCCTGAAGTGCAAGGGGAACTTTCACACCAAAACGTTTATCTGCCTTTATTTTTTTCTACTTAAGATTTTGGACTAAATTAACACATTCAACATCTTAATTTAAGGAAATGAGCCATTATTAATAAAACTACCAAAGATTCTCTTACATGAAGAGCACTGCTTTCCTGGAGGGAAATTTGGTAATACCTATCAAAAGCAATAAAATTTAGTGTACCATGTAACACAGCTATTCCACTCATAGGAACTTATGCTAATGAAATAATTTAGAATTTGCACAAAGATTTCATTATAAGCATGTTCACAGTAGCATTGAATCTAAATGCTCAAGCAAAGGGTAAGATATGTTCCGGAACATCCATTCATATACTATGTAGCGGTTAAAAACAAAGCTAGATCTTTGAAAGCAAATTTCTTGTCAAGGGAAGATGTTCACGATATATTGTTTAATGGGAATAAAAGGCTGTGAAACAGTATTAGGGTATACTTCTACTTTTATGAAGATCAATTCTATTTATGTGTGTGTGTGTGTCAGTGTGCACACATATATCTGCAAGTATATGTACAAAAATATTAACAGTTGTTTCCTTTTGGGGTGAGCTTATATGACTCTATTTTATTCCTTTTGCTTATCTGTATTTTTAATACCATCAACATGTATTCCTTATGTAAATAAAATTAGAAAGAAAAAATATGCAGAACACTTTAAGATTCCAGAAAAATAAATTCAAAACTAACTACATTGTTTCAAATCATATATTTCTTAAAAAAAACTGCTGCATAATTCACACTGATTATTTATAGTTGAACCTAATATGTATTTAAGAATCTTCCCATGGTCTGTTTTTGGATGTCCTGCATTCAGGCATTTGTATACTAATACTCCAGTAGGAACGCTGGGTTAAACCATTCTAGGTTTGTGACCTGATATCACCACTTTCTATTTTCTTAGCCTTAGAAAAGTTACCAAAGCTCTCTGAATGTCAGCAACTTGTTTGCAAAATGAGCATTATAATACCTACTTCATAGAGTTATTGTGTAGATGAGAAAATATATACAATGTTTACACAGTATTTGGCTTATAATCAGTGTATAAATTTTAAAAAAAAGTATAACAGAACACGGTACACGTGGTATGTCTCATATGTCCTCAATTTATGTCTAGCAGAAAGTATAAAACGTTCCTAGGTGGCTGAAATGGTTTGTGCTTAACTACTAACCTAAAGGTTGGTAGTTCAAACCCACCCAGCAGCACTGCAGAAGAAAGACTTGGCGATCTGCTCCATAAAGATTACAGCCAAGAAAACCCTGTGGAGCAGTTCTGCTCTGTAATACATGAGGTCACCGTGAGTCAGAACTGACTCGATGGCAACGGGTTTGGTTTTTGGATGTTGTTGTTGCTGTTGTATGCTGTGGATCTGATATTGACTCAAAGTTACACTATAGGACAGAGTAGAACTACCCCATATGATTTCCTAGGCAGTTATCTTTACTGGAGCAGATCTCCAGGCCTTTTCTACCAAAGGGCAGCTGTTGGGTTTGAACCACGGACTTTTTGGTTAGCTGCTGAGAACTTAACTGTTGCACCACCAGGGTTCCTATATTTTTTGGTTAGGAAATTGAAATATTTAGACTCTTGCTCTAAAGGTCAGATATCAAAAAATCCTTAGACTGTCGAATAATCTCAAACTCAAAGCACTCCTAAGGATTCTCAAAGCCTTCCTAGATTCAGAATTCAGGAAAGCCCTATATATGGAGAACTGAGATTTGTGCCATAATGACACGATAAAAGGAAAGCACCTATGTTGCTATCTACATTCTTTGAGCAATTAATTTTTGCTGGTAACCTGGGTCAAAATTTTAAAATGGTATTTTCACTGATGAGGAGATCATCCACCTAATGTTGTGGGATAGCTTGTAGTAAAGGAAGAAACACAGAATGAGGGGGGTGCCCAACATCCATGGAACTCTTTAGTAGTACCTATTGTATGCTAGATCCTTTCCTTATTACAGTATACTTAATCTTTAACATTACCCTGAAAGTTTGGTATTTTAGCCTCAAATTTCCCAATTATGACACCAAAATTCTCTAATTTCAGAAACATGTCCAAGGTCTAAAAGCTAAAAGGAGAAGAAGGTCCAAGGTTTGAACCAAAGACTATTCAAATCTACAGCCAGCTTTTTTCTCAATAATTCAAGATTCCACAGAAACAAAGAACGAAGTGGGAGCAAGGTTCAGGGAATATTTGTATAGAATTCTTGAAGTGTTATTTTTATTATATAAAGATATCTTTCTCAGAACTTAACTAGTTTAGTTATTCTCAGAAGCACAAGTAAGGGTAAATAATACCCCTGATTTTGAACAATCTCTCCATTTGGTTCCATAGAAATTTTATTAAACTATCACAAAGGAAGAATTTTATGGTGTTCAAAGACTATATTTGATTTCAGATTTAAAGGTGTTGGGGTTAATTTTTGAAAGGATGACAAAAAAAAAAAAAACCTGTATTTTAGTTACGTATTGTAACACACACACACTCCAAAAGTATATGTATTTTCTCCTATTTGCTTGTATAACTAAGTTTGAAAATCAGAGCCGTCTTACGTCTTGATAACAACATTAAAACAATGCACAGTGAATTTTCAGGGAAATATAAATGTGAGTTTGAGTTAATTCCAAGATCAAAAATCCACACATTTTTCTGACCCATTAATATACGTGAAATCATTTACCAGTTATAGTTGGTTCAACTCATTAATTGAATTCATAGATGCTTGCCAAATCAATCTTTTCCTTACCTTTTTTCATGCTAAAACTGTTAGATATTTCTAGTCAAAACCCCAATAATTCTATCTCAAATTCAGCATGTAGTCTTTTAGTGCCAAAGATTCAAAATATTTCAATGAATATTTTCAAAATTCTTTGGTAATTGATGATTAATTTGATCAAAATATAACCTGTACCCATTGCTGTTCAATGGATTCCAACTCATAGTGACCCTATAGGACAGAGTAGAACTGCCCCGTGGGGTTTCCAAGGCTGTAAATCTTTACAGAAGCAGACTGCCACATCTTTCTCCTGCGGAGTGGCTGGTGGGTTCAAACTGCCAGCCTGTTTGCTTAATAGCTCTGCAGTTAACCACTGCACCACCAAGGCTCCTCATCAAAATATAAATATTCCCCTAAATGAGTACCTCCATTATTACAGATTTATCAGTGAAAAACTGACTAAGGAAACACTTTCATTCTCCCAGTTTCTGAGGGGTGCTCTCGTGTAGATCCTCTTAGGAGCCTCATTAACACTGTGAACAGTCTGCACCCTGGATAGATCAAGTGCAGCATGATCATTTTACAGATATATTGACAACCACATATTCTTTACTTCTCCTACATTCAGGAAAGAGGAAATAGATGCACAAAATATTAGGAAGCAGTGTGATTATAAGATTTTATTAGAAACTTTCTAACGCCTGGCTCTGATCCAGTCTCTTCCTGCATTCCAGCATCTTCATTATCTTCCATGTGCAAACCCCTTAAACTCCTTGCCCTAATGATGTTGAAGCTCTCTGTCCAACAACAACAACAACAACAACAACATGGGGACAACTTTTACAATACCTGCCATTGACTGTTTCCTGAAAATCTATTTCTTCTCTCCACCTATCCACAGTCTATTCATAATCCCAGGCTCAGGATTCCTTTAAATTTTTCCATCTATTTCTATGGAGATAGCATCTGGTCCTTCTTTGACCTTTGTACCTCCTGTATGTCTTATATTCTGCCTTGCATAATAGTTATATTCTTACTTCAGCCCTCTCTGATAAAGTAAGTTCCATGAGTATAGCTATCTTTTCCATCTCATTGATCATTGACTCTCTAGCTCAAATCACAGTCTCTTTTGCAAAGAAGAATCTTAAGTATTTGTTGATTGACTAAACAACTGATTTCTAATATTCTCGGAGCAAGGTTTGCATCTCCGTCACCTTTGTACTCCCTGTAGCCCATAACAGAGTTTTGACACAAGTAATTGTTCAAGAAAAGACACTGAATTGAAAATTTGAGAGTAAGAATTACTAAAGACTGTTTTTAAATTATATAATAAAATTTTACTCAATAGGAATAATCAACTTATAACTGAATATGTTAGCCATCACATCTGACCAGATTTGAGTTCTGAAAATTTAAATAATTTTAAATGGCTTGTTATAATAATTTGTTATTATAATATTTGCATATATTTTAATGTAATAGATCAAAAGTATCATCTTCTCTACATTTTATTTAATTTACTTAAGATTTAAAATGTAAACAGAAAAAAAAATCACGTTTAGTTGATAATCACAGAGACCTCATGATAAAAACGGATACAAACATCCGGTCTCTTCTGCAGATAAAGAAATGCCCTCCCATATGATCCTGGAACAAACCACCTATAGCAGTCCCCAGGATTTCTGAATTACAGGTAAACCATTTTTTGCAATTGCCAAAGTTGGTAGTTGAGTCTCTTATTTTTAAAGATATTTAAAAATAAAGGTACGTAAAGCATACAGCTTTGCTTTATTTTTTTCTGAACACAAACCATTAAAAAATACTCTTATCTATTTTATTCATTTTTTTCTACTCTATGAAAGTGAAGTTCGTCTAGCCACTGGCTACTCTCCCTCTAGGCTTTGATATTATAATTACACATAACTAACTGTATAGTGTACAAAATGATATTTTTGTATAGTCAAGCACCGCATAATGTCCGTTTGGGCAATGTACGACCACATGCATATACGTCTGTGGTCCCGTAAGGTTATAATAGAGTACAGAAAACTCAATCAGAGAATGGCACTTAGCGGACGTAACAGGACGTAGTAAATGCAACAGCTTCACACACACAACACTTGTATCTCATGTCTCCTGTATACAAAGCAATTGTGCTGCCAGGCATATAATGATACAGTACATATATGACCTATAACATGTATTTCTTGATAATCATAATAAATGCCTGTTACTGGCTTATATGTGTACTGTACTGTACCTTCTATAATTATTTTAATGAGAATTTTCCCTACTTACAAATAAAAAGTTTACTGTATAATAACGTATGCTTTGACTTGCAGGCAGCAGCATCCAATCTCGTGTATCGTGCATCTCTCAAGTGTCATAGCGTTATCTTTCTGTTTAATTTTCTTTCATAAATATCACTGTGAAGTGCATCAAGTTTCCCACATGCAGCAAAATCAGTGCTAGTGATGCAGCAGCAAGAGGCAAAGGAAAAGTGTTGACGTGGAAATGAAACAAAAGGAATCCCATATAGCTTTGCTAAGTATGTAACATGGTATCGTGGACGTTAAGCAATGCATGACTGTATTGATATCTGCTAATAATTAGTTACAACAGTCCTAAGGACTTGAAATGATCCTGGCATTTGAACCCCACTCTCTAATACTGGCGAGTACTTCTTCAATTTGAGTATAATTTCCTTTGGTTTGTCTGAACCAGCAAAGTGCTCTCTTAACTCATCTGATCTGATTGACTAAAATAAGAAAAGGCATAAAATCGCCAGAGAAGGTGAGCCCTGATAAGATTTCAGACCTCATTCTAACCACCAAGGGGGCTTAAATAAGGCTTAGATAAACAGTCCATCCTTTGGATTCTTTCATCCAACTTCAAGCTTGGAAACTTTTGAGATTCCATGACCTCTGTTCACTTCACAGGACTGGGTCCATCCCTAATCATAATCTAGGATTTTGCTTAAGAAGTTTGATCAGCTGCAAAGTTAGCTGTAGCTCAGCATAGCCCATATCCTTAGCTCTTTAGGAAGACAGAATAAAAGATTCTTTGCCCTGCACACTTTAACAATTAATTGAACCAAATATAAATAGTCATTCCAAGCAGAAAGATGACACTCATGCATTACCTTGAAATATGGCATTTCAAGATTTCTTTAAGCTCTTTATGAGAGGGAAAAATCACATCTTATCACTGATAAATCTTAGTTCTAATTAGCATAAGTGCACTTTAAAGCCACTAGGTTATACATTAATTTTTTTAAGGTCTTTCACAAATTTTAGATAACATGAGAATATAAAAAGTAATAGAAAACTGAGGGATATACAAACATTTAGAAATATCCATATTTAAAAAATTGTACTTTAAAATACACTGGAATTGCAGAGAGTGGCTGTCTGAGGACTCTAAATTATGGCATATTTTCATCTTTGTATATACACATATAGCAAAGGAAGAAAAATTTTATATGAATAAACCAAAAGATCAGCAGTTCAAATCTACCATTCGCTCCTTAGAAACCCCATGGAGCAGTTCTACTCTGTCCTATAGGGTCACTATGAGTTGGAACCGACTCGATGGCGCCTAACAACAACTATATACATACATGTATGTATATATGTAGTGTAAGGAATCCTAGTTGTGCAATGGTTAAGTGCTGGGCTGCTAACTAACTGTAAGGTCAGCAGTTCAAACCCACCAGGAGAAAGATGTGACAGTCTGCTTTTGTAAACATTACAGCCTTAACATAACCAAGGCAAGAGAGGACACTGAGAGGAACACAGGAATAAAGGACAACTAGGGTCACTACCATCCGGAATCCACTCAATGGCAATGGGTTTGTTTTTTTTTGGATGGTCAGAATCAACAGCAACAGGTTTATGGTAACTACTATAGCACAGACATTCCTGCAACAATAGAATCAGCAAACAATAGTCTACGAATGGATGGATAGACATGTGAAGAGGAGAGGGAGTGGGTAAGGGAGACACCGGCAGATACAGGTTCGGTGGTGGAAATTTCTAAATACATGACTGCAGATGCTCCTCATATATTAATATAGGCAATGGAGCACACGAGTGACACAGTCAAGGAAACCTCTTAGATGTAACTAAACACCTCACAGGATGAAGTTCCCTGGCTTGAAGGCAAAGGACCATAGACTCAGGAGGACTTCCACATCGATTGGCACAACATAGTTCTTAAAGACAATATTCTATAACCTACCCCTGTAACATCTGGGGTCTTAAAAGCTTGTAAATGGACATCTGATATATATCTATTGGTCTCTTCCAGTCCACAGCAAAGGAGAGTGAAAAAATCCAGATACTCAAAGGAGCAGTTAGCTCAAAGGACTAATGGACCATATGAACCAACTTCTCCACCTCCCCTCTGAGACAAGAAGAACTAGATGGTGCCTGGCTACCACTGCAGACCACTTTGAGCTGGATTACAACAAAGGGTCCTGTACAGAGCGGGAGAAAAATGTAGAACAAAAGATCAAATTTAAAAATAAAAAAAGATCAGACTTACTGATCAGACAGAGACTGAAGGAACCCCCAAGACTATGGCCCACAGACAGCCTTCTGACTCAGAATTGAAGCCACTCCTGAAGTTCACTTTTCAGCCAAAGATTAGGCAGGCCTATAAACAATGAGGAGTGCTTCTTAGATCAATCAAGTATATGAGATAAAATGGGCAACACTTGCCCAAAAACAAAGATAGGAAAGGACGGGAAAACTGGACAAACGGAACTGGGGAAACTGGGGTAAAAAGTGAAAGGGAGGAGAGTGCTAACACAATGTGATATTGCAACCAATGTCATGAAACAATTTGTATATACATTTTTGAATGAGAAACTAATTCACTCTGTAAACTTTCACCTAAAGCACAATTAAAAAGAAAAAATTATAGCCTTGGAAACCCTGTGGGGCAGTTCTATTCTGTCCTATGGGGTGGCTATGAGTTGAAATTGACTGGATGGCAACAGGTTTGGTCTTGTTTTTAAAGATATAGTACACACACACACACACACACACACACACACACACACACACACACACATACAAGTATATAAATACTGTGGTGAATTATCCAATAGGCAAGGTAAGCACGATGCTTACCTTGCTTTTTTCACCACATCAGAGACTGCTTCTAGGTATGGCTGGCTTCTGTCTCTCTCCCAACCCCAGAGCACCTTCCTACAGACTGAAAGCCTCTTTTCAAAATTACAATCCCTGACAGGGGCAGATGACCCGGTAAATAGGTAAGCATATGCTTACTTGTGCTTACTTACTGATCTGTAATGAACAATTTCACAAAACCCATGTGAAACTGTTCACTATAGATCAGTAAGTAAGCACGAGTAATTCCATGCTTACCTTGATTACTGGATTACCTGCCCCTGTACATATAATATAGTAAATCAAGAAAAACAATGTATATAGTGAAAGAAGAAAGTACATTTAAAAAAAAAAATCAAAGGTATTACTAACAGCAAATTTAAGGGGGCTTTATGCACATGTTTGCTCAGTCACCTATATTTTATAAGGCATCGTGAAGGATTCATGTAAGACATGCTGCTTAAGTTTGTTGAACTCACAGAAGTGGGACCCAAAACCAAAAAAACCAAGCCCATTGCCATAGAGTCAATTCTGACTCATAATGACCCTATAGGACAGAGCAGAACTGCCCTATAGGGTTTCCAAGGCTGTAAATCTTTACGGAAGCTGACTGTCATATCTTTCTTCTGTGGAGCAAGCTGGTGGGTTCGAACTGCTGACTTTTTGATTAGCAGCAGAGCGCTTAACTGCTTCACCACCAGGGCTTCTTAGAGGTGGGACAGACACATCTAATTCCAAAGATATATCCTTAACGGGTTCATAATGTTTTCGCTGGCTAATTCTTTTAAGAAGTAGACTGCTGGGTCCTTCTCCCTAGTTTGACTTAATCTGGTAGCTCAGCTGAAACCTGTCCACCATGGGTGACCCCAATGGTATCTGAATACCAGTGGCATAGCTTCTAGCATCACAGCAACACCCAAGTCCCCATAGTACGACAAACTGACAGACACGTGTTGTAATGACATATGCAAAGAGCTGGAGATAGAAAACCAGAAAGGAAGAACACACTTGACATTTCTTAAGCTGAAAGAACTGAAGAAAAAATTCAAGCCTTGAGTTTCAATACTGAAGGATTCTATGGGGAAAACATTAAACGACGCAGGAAGTAACAGAAGAAGATGGAAGGAATACACAGAGTCATTATACCAAAAAGAATTGGTCGATGTTCAACCATTTCAAAAGGTAGCATATGATCAGGAGGCGCTGGTACTGAAGGAAGAAGTCCATGCTGCGCTGAAAGCATTGGCGAAAAACAAGGCTCCAGGAATTGATGGAATACCAATTGAGATGTTTTGACAAATGGATGCAGCCCTGGAAGTGCTAACTCGTCTATCCCAAGAAATTTGGAAGACAGCTACCTGGCCAACTGACTGGAAGAGATCCATATTTATGCCTATTCCCAAGAAAGGTGATCCAACCGAATGTGGAAGTTATTGAACAATATCTTTAATATCACACGCAAGTAAAATTTTTCTGAAGATCATTCAAAATTGGCTGCAGCACTACATTGACAGGGAATGGCCAGAAATTCAGGTGGGATTCAGAAAAGAACAGGGAACCAGGGATATCATTGCTGATGTCAGATGGATCCTGGCTGAAAGGAGAGAATACCAGAAACATGTTTACTTGTGTTTTATTGACTATGTAAAGACATTTGACTGTGTGTATCATAACAAATTATGGATAGCATTGCAAAGAATGGGAATTCCAGGAAACTTAATTGTGCTCATGAGGAATCTATACATAGGTCAAGAGGCAGTTGTTTGGACAGAACAAGGGGATATTGTGTGGTTTAAAGTCAGGAAAGGTGTGTGTCAGGGTTGCATTCTTTCACCATACCTATTCAATCTGTATGCTGAGCAAATAATCCAAGAAGCTGGACTATCTGAGGAAGAACAGGGCATTAGGATCGGAGGAAGACTCCTTAACAAACTGCATTATGCAGATGACACAACCTTGCTTGCTGAAAGTGAAGGGGACTTGAAGCACCTACTGATGAAGATCAAAGACCACAGTCTTTGGTAGGGATTACACCTCAACATAAAGAAAACAAAAATCCTGACAACTGGACCAATAAGCAATATCATGATAAACGGAGAAAAGATTGAAGTTGTCAAGGATTTCACTTTACTTGGATCCACAATCAATAGCCATGGAAGCAGCAGTCAAGAAATAAAAAGACGAATTGCATTGGGCAAATCTGCTGCAAAAGACCCCTTTAAAGTGTTGAAAAGCAAAGAAATCTATCACCTTGAAGACTAAGGTGTACCTGACCCAAGCCATGGTATTTTCAATTGCATCATATGCATGCGAAAGCTGGACGATGAATAAGGAAGACCAAAGAAGAATTGATGCCTTTGAATTGTGGTTTTGCAGAAGAATACTGAATATACCATGGACTGCTAAAATGAAGAACAAATCTGTCTTGGAAGATGTACAACCAGAATACTCCTTATAAGGAAGGATGGCCAGACTACATCTTACATACTTTGGACACGTTGTCAGGAGGGATCAGTCCCTGGAGAAGACATTATGCTTGGTAAAGTAGAGGGTTAGCGAAAATGGGGAAGACCCTCACCAAGATGGATTGACACAGTGGCTGCAGCAATGGGCTCAAGCATAACAACGATCGTGAGCATGGTCCAGGAATGGGCAGTGTTTCGTTCTGTGGTACATAGGGTCACTATGAGTTGGAAACAACTCGATGGCACCTAAAAACAACAACACAACATCCTTAAGGAGTCAATGAAGAAAAAAACAAAAAAAGCACATAAAGTACTGGGAGAGTTCTGAGGTAAGAGAGCCTATGATTATAAACCCAGAAGAAAGAAAACTTTAATAGAGAACATTTCTAACACTCCAGAATATGAGCATTTATGAAAATAATTACTTCGGGAAGACAACCTAGTGTTCAGATCACTAAATGTATTTGAAACTTTGTTTAATCAATGTTTCCTCTCTACAACGTATTCTCCAAAGAATATTTGAAATGTATTTATATGTGGAGGCAAAATACTCAGAATTCTGTGAAGAACATAGACAATAAATTGTAGATGTACAGTCACACTCTGAATCCACCGTCACCCTCCTCTTTTAGTCCTTGCTTCTCTCTCCTTAGTGATTTAGTTTGGGACAACTGCTTTTTTTTAGGGCTTTAAAACACTTGTGGACCCAAACTAGATGTATTATATCCCAAAAATCCAAATCAATTGCTGTCCAGTGGATTCCTACTCACAGCGACCTTATAGATCAAAATAGAACTGCCTCATAGGGTTTCCAAGGAGCAGATGGTGGATTTTGAACTGTCAGCCTTTGGGTTAGCAGCCGTAGTACTTAACCACTATGCCACCAGGGTAAGGTAGTCTTATTCTAGTTCTAGCTTATACAATTATTGATGTTATTGAATGGCTGGACTTATCCAATAAGTGTCACAATAATATGCCTTAGGAACTGTATAATTTATGATGCTTTTTGCTTCAAGTAACAGAAAACCCAACTCCAAATGAAAGCTATTATCAAGTTAGGATAATTCCAGAGCTGGTTATTTCAACAACTCAACAATGTCATCAAGAAGCAAGGTTCTTTTATCTTTCTGTTACGCCATTCTTAAACTTTCAGATAGCTCCTTCCATGAATGTAAGATGGCAGTATTCCCTCCAGGATTCACATCTTAAATGTCAATATAAAAAAGTTTAAAAAAAAATTGTTTTGCCCCCTCCTTGAGTCTCTTTATAAGAGCTTTTTTTTTTTTAATATAGATCTCTTTGCCATACCAGCAGAGTGCATTGTCAAGCTTTCAAGCATTTGCCAATGAGAAAGGTGAGAGATATCTCAGTATATTTTCAGTTTGCATTTATCTTACTGTGAATAAAGTTGACTATGTTTTATGTGTTTAAGAATCTTTTGTATTATTTTTATGTGTATAAAATATCTGTTATGTATTTTGCCCATTTGAATGGGTTTTTGGTTTTTATTATTATTTAAAATAGTGAGTTAACGATACTAGCTCTTTGTTTTATAACTTCAACTGGTTTTCCTTATTTTTCATTTGCATTATGACTTTGATTTGGCAATTTTTGTCATACAAAATTTGTTTTTATTATGAAGACAAATATTAACTTTTTTTTTAATTTGTATTTTGAGTCAGAGTTAGAAAATCTTTCCTATACCCAAATTGTAAAGATATTCAAATAATGTTTGTTTCAGTAAGTATGTAATGAATTTTTTAAATTTATATCTCTGATGCATTTTTTAAATTTTTATGTATGATGAAAGGTATGAATTCAAATTTATATTCCTTCTAAGTGGTTTAAGATGTTATTATCATTATATACAAAATTCAAACGTACTGAGTCTATTTTTGATTTTTTCCTATTGTGTTCCACTGATCTTTCTGTTTATATACCCGATCTTTGATCTTCTGTTTCAGGTTTTCTGAGCTATGTGTATATTTATTTTTCTACAAGAGCTGTGGAACCTATTTTCCTGGCACCAACAAAATATTTGGGATTTTTATTGGATTTTTTAATTTATACATTAATTTTGGCACTACCATCCTTATGATGTTGAGAAATTCTATTTGAAAATAATGGATGTCCATCCACTTGTTCAAATCTACTTTTGTTTGGGTGGTTTGCTATGCAGTAATAGTTAATTGGCACAAAAGACTATTGATTTTTGTAAGTTAATTTTATACCTTGCTATCCTGAATTATAATATTGTTTGAATTACTTCTGTCTGTGATTCTCTACGAATTTCAAGATATACTATAATATCATCTGTAAATAGTTTTATTTATTCTTCTTGTTCAATACTATGGCTCTATCTATGCTATTTTATTTAATTCTAATCTTTAACACCTCCTGCATAATGCTAAATAGTGATGGAAATAGTAGGTGTATCTGTTTTGTTCCTGAGTTTAGTGACGATGCTTCTAGAATTTTCCATTAAGGAAGTGGCTGGGTTTAGGAATGAGGTATTCATATTTTACTGAGTTAAGAGCGTATCCATCATTATTATATCATTAAATGTCTTTGTGGAGAATAGTGTTAAATTTTGTTGAAGTTTTTCCAGTATTTATGGAATAGTCGTGTGTTTTCTTTTTCTTAGATCTATTAATATAGTGAATGATATTAAAAGATGTGCTAATATCGAACACTTTGCATAGCTGAAATAAAATCTCATTGGATCATTTTGCATAATCATGTTAATATGGTAGTGAATTCTGTTGGTACTCTTATTTAGGATTTTTACATCAATATTTATAAGTGAGGTTAATTTGCTGTTTTCTTTTTCTATCTTTATCAGGCTTTAGTACCAATGTTACAGTTACATCATAAAAAATATGAAATTTTCTGTCATTTTTTCATACTGTGTAACAATTGAGGTAGCCTTGGGATGATGTGGTATTTGAAGGTTTTGTTGATTTCTTTCATGCAACCATCTGGGACTGTTGCTTTGTGTGGGATAGTTCTTTAATAACTTTCTCTATTTCTTGTACGAAAAACAGTTTCTTTGAGAAAAACATTTTCTTAAAAACATTGAAATATGGTGCAAATATCACAAACTGCCTAAGTATTTCCCTCTTATATATATGTTTCACGACACCTATATATGCAGAAGCCAACATAGTATAAATATACCTCTGACAAGGAAGCATGCACGTGTCTAATCAGACGGCTGCAAGTGTTTAACTGTGAATATGAACTATGCAAGAAAGTGCACTTAAACTGTAAGCGAATTCACAGAATGAAGTATAACTCCCATGGCTCACGATAAAATATCAGGGCCATGTAGCCTGTATGCTGGCAAAAACAAACTGGCACTCTACTTTCTCAATCTCTTTGGGAAGCGTGAACATTCAAATGTGCTATTTCCAAACATCCAAGAAGGCCATACAAAAATATTTTGAGATTCTGAAACTAAAATTGCACAAGTCCTTGATACAGTATTTTTCAAAAGGTTGCTTTATAGTTGCAGTGCACCTCTACCCGTTTTTTCAACCTGAAAATTACTACCTGGTGGGTACCCTGAGTAAATTCTCTAATGTGAGAAGGCAAGAGAGGAAATGAGAGCCTTAACCATTGTCAGAACAAAGGGAGTGCTGTTCAGAGAGAAGAATAGAAAGGAAACACTACAATACTGACTTCCCAAAAGGATCTGTAGATTGAGCCCGATACAATACTGAAATATCCTGTCAATTGAATGGATTCAATCACTGATTTTTTCTTTTCTGGAGGGGAGGAGGAGGGATTAACTCCACTGATTGCATTATAGTGTTAATTCAAAAGTATATAAAATATATAACATAATCTGATATAATACTCTCATTGAACTAAAAGGGAACGATTTTATTGCCTTTTTATAGGCTGTTATGAAGAAAAAGTCAATCTTCGTGTGTATATTTGAATATATATTTAAAAATCTATATGCATATATATAACTTATGATCATGTAACATTTATTCTACTTATACTCTATATGTATATATGCATATATATGTGCATATATACTCATGTATGTATGCATACTGTGGAAACTCTGGTGGTGCAGTGGTTAAGCACTACAGCTGCTAACCAAAAGGTTGACAGTTCAAATCTGCCAGGTACTCCTTGGAAACCCTATGGGCAGTTCTACTCTGTCCTATAGGGTTGCTGTGAGTCAGAATCACACAGAGGAAGGAAGGATAAATAGTGGAAAACATTGATGCTTTTTTTCAAGGAGCTTACAATCTGTCAAGGATGACAGATATATTAATATGACTATAGGAGGCAGAATAAAATATGGGTTAAAAAGAGGCACAAGCATTGCATCATGGCATCCCCAGTGGAGACAGTCATTAATCTGGATATACAGAGGAGGTGGAGGAACAAACATAACAAAAACATTGCCACTAAAAAAGTCCCTTTTTAGTTGAACCTGGAATAATAGGTTTCCATGATGTAGAAGTTTAGGCTGGTAAGGTTGTGATGTTGATGATGTTGGTGTTAGTGGTGTGTGTATGTGTGTGTTGGGGGGTGGGGTTGTAGTTTCCAGGCTGATAAACACAGAGGTATGTAAATGCTTCAGTTACTTTTACCCTACCAACTTAGTTATCCTTCCAGATCTAAATGAAGTCATCTATCACACATTTCAAGGTTTGGGGCTAAAATGACAGCCAGTGATAGAGACTGAGATATTCTAGAACTTTCTTCTCTTTATTTCAGCCAAAATAAGGAGCGCCTGTGGTGCTGAGTTACTTTTCCCTCTAGCTGGACATGTAGGAGCATATCATTCATCTTCACGTGACATTTCTGCTACCCAGACTTCAGTGAGGAAAACTTATTAAAAGGGTGTTGTTAGCTTTTTTTTTCCTTTGAGAAACTCTCCAAAAGAACTGAACAAAATGGTACAATCATTATTCCAGCATGTCAAAATCATTCAGAAATCAAAACAGGCTATTGGAGTTCACAGGTTCTTTAATATGCACAGCTACTATCTTCCTTTTAGCTTAATGAGGGGTTGCGTATCTGTACAATTAAAGATAATTACAGAGTGTAAAAACTGCATTGTGATTATAGAAACAGCTAATGAAGCTTGATGACAAGACAAAAACTTCATCAACTGAATACCTTGGAACTTTGTAGCCTTTAAAATACAGTTTCTCCTCTCTGCAGTATTTTTCCTTTTTATCCTGCATCCCCAACTTCCGATTCCCTGCAGAAATACACCATTCAGCGTCTTTACTGATTAGAAATTCAGTCATTGGTTGGTTTTCCTTACTTTTTTTTTTTTTTTTAACCTCCCTAAGTATTAATGTTGCTTCTCTCAGCCTTTTAGAATTGAATATATTTTAAAATCAGAATTTATCACTTTATTTTGTTCTTATTGTTTCTTTGGAAGCCCTGTCAAACATATCTTGCTAAATCTTATCATGTTAAACAGTTCCAATATTTTTCACTTCAAATTGATTGAGTGAATAGAGAAAGCAGGGGTTAGATGTTATCAAGTATGCTGCACAGTTACTGTTTTTACATGATCAAGCTCTCAACTTATAGTTAAGATCATCAGAAAAAGCAAGGTTTTTTTTTTTTTTTTTTTTTTTTTTGGCATACTGAATAAGCACTATAGCTTGATAAACATGATATTGGATGTTTTTCTCCTGAGCCTTTGCATAAAGGGTTTGTAGAATTTACTTAATTAAGTTAAAAAAAAAAAAAAAAAAAAAGGAAAAACAATGAAAAGGAAGGTGTAGGATATTGTAAAGCAGCCAGTTTAGTTTCTCTATAAAACTGAAAAATGAAATGGGCAATTTCTATTATAAATTTGAGTGAGCTTCTCAAAAGAAAAAGTGCGTGCAGATGCAATGCCATAAGCCAAGAAGAACATGTTTTCTTTCTTGAATGAAAAATGACTATTCAATAAACAACTGTTTGGCAAAGAGGCAGATCCTTAAACTGTTTCAGTCACGTGTCATCACTCACTCAGAAGACTTGATCAGTGTTGCTTGTTGGATAAGCATCCAGGATGTGTCTGTCAAACTACATACATTAGAGCCAACAAAGCAACTGGACTGAAAACTGGTGAATGAGTAACAAATAAAAATCTCCAAAGAGAGTCCATCTGGAAAAAAAAGAAATTAATTGGTTAATAAATAAAATTCTGGGAAATCTTCTAAAAAAATTGACAATCCCCAAATGAAGAGGGTCATTGGGGTTTCCTATCCAAGTTGTTCCACAACGTGACTGTCAGTTTGTTTTACTGGGGTGGCTTGCATGTTTGTGAGATACTGGAAGTTTTGCCACTAGTATTCCAAATACCAGCAGGATCATCCTTAGTGGACAGGATTCAGCTGGGCTTCCAGACTAAGACAGACAAAGAAGGACCTGGAAGTCAACATCTGAAAATAATGGCCAGTGGAAACCTTGAATAGCAGCAGAACATTGTCTGATATAGTGCCAGAAGATGAGCTCCTCAGGTTGGAAGGCACTCAAAATACGACTGCAGAAGAACTGCCTCCTCAAAGTAGAGTTGACCTTAATGATATGGATGGAGTCAAGCTTTTGGGACCTTCATTTGCTGATGTGCCACGACTCAAAATGAGAAGAAACAGCTGCAAACATCCATTAATAATTGGAACATGAAATGTACAAAGTTTGAATCTAGGAAAATTGGAAATCGTCAAAAATGAAATGGAACACATAAACATCAATATCCTAGGCATTAGTGAGCTGAAATGGACTGGTATTGCCCATTTTAAATCAGACAATCATATGGTCTACTAAGCTGGGAATGACAAATCAAAGATGAAGAGATGGTCTCTAAATTCAGGTGGGATATACCCAATATCGTACTTTGGCTCCTACGGATTTGTTCTAATTTTCTTCAACTTCAACTTATATATGAGCAATTGATGGTCTGTCCCATAGTCGGCCCCTGGCCTTGTTGTGACTGATGATATTGAGTTTTCTATTGTCGCTTTCCACAGATGTAGTTGATTTGAGAACATCAATTGCTTATATGCAAGTTCAAGTAGAAGCTGAAGAAAAGAACAAGTCCACAAGAGCCTGAGTGTATCCCACCTGAATTTAGAGACCATCCCAAGAACAGATTTGATGCATTGAACACTAATGACCAAAGACCAAAGGAGTTGTTGAATGACATCAAGGGCATGATACATGAAGAAAGAAAAAAGTTATTAAAAAGACAGGAAATAAAGAATAGACCAAGATGAATGTCAGAAGAGACTCTGAAACTTGCTCTTGAAGGTGGAGTAGCTAAAGTGAAAGGAAGAAATGATGAACAGAAGATTTTGAAGGGCAGCTAGAGAAGACAAAGTAAAGTTTTATAATGAAATGTGCAAAGCCATGGAGACAAAAAACCAAAAGGGAAGAACACACTTGGCATTTCTCAAGCTGAAAGAACTGAAGAAAAAATTCAAGCCTCCAGTTGCAATATTGAAGGATTCTATGGGGAAAATATTAAACGCTGCAAGAAGTATCAAAAGAAGATGGATGGAATAAACAGTCACTGTACCAAAAAGAACTGGTTGATGTTCAACCATTTCAGTAAGTAGCATATGATCAAGAACCAATGGTGCTGAAGGAAGAGGTCCAAGCTGCACTGAAGGCATTGGCGAAAAACACGGCTCCAGGAATTGACGGAATGCCAACTGAGATGTTTCAACAAACAGGTGCAGCGCTGGAGGTGCTCAAGTGTCTTTGCCAAGAAATTTGGAAGACAGCTACCTGGCCAACAAATTGAAAGAGATCCATATTTATGCCTATTCCAAAAAAAGGTGATCCATCCATATGTGGATATTATTGAACAGTATCATTAATATCATACACAAGTAAATTTTTGCTGAAGATCATTCAAAAGCAGTTGCTGCAGTACATCAACAAGGAACTGCCAGAAATTCAAGCCAGATTCAGAAGAGGACATGGAGCAAGGGATATCATTGCAGGTATGAGATGGATCATGGCTGAAAGCAGAGAATAACACAAAGATGTTTACCTGTGTTTTATTGACTATACAAAGGCATTCGTCTGCATGAATCATAAGAAATTATGGATAACATTGCAAAGAATGGGAATTCCAGAAAACTTAATGGTGCTCATGAGGAACCTGTACTTAGGCCAAGAGGCATTTGTTCAAATAGAAAAAGGGGATACTGCATGGTTTAAAGTCAGGAGAGATGCGTGTTAGGGTTGTATCCTTTCACCATACTTATTCAATCTGTATGCTGAGCAAATAATTCAAGAAGCTGGACTATATGAAGAATAAGGCAACAGGATTTGAGGAAGACTCATTAACAACCTGCGATATGCAGATGACACAACCTTGCTTGCTGAAAGTGAAGAGGCTTGAAGCACTTACTGATGAAGATCAAAGACCACAGCCTTCAGTATGGATTACACCTCAACATAAAGAAAACAAAAATCTTCACAACTGGACCAATAAGCAACATCATGATAAACAGAGAAAAGACTGAAGCTGTCAAGGATTTCATTTTACTTGGATCCACAATCATCATTGCCCATGGAAGCTGCAGTCAAGAAATCAAAAGATGCATTGCATTGGGCAAATCTGCTGCAAAAGATTTCTTTAAAGTGTTAAAAAGCAAAGATGTCACTTTAGGGACTTAGGTGCCCCTAACCCAAGGCATGATGTCTGCAATCGCGTCAAATGCATGTGAAAGCTAGACAATGAATAAGGAAGACTGAAGAAGAATTGATGTCTTTGAATTATGGTGTTGGAGGAGAATATTGAATATGTGGAGAAGGATATTGAATATACCATGGACTGCCAGAAGAATGAACAAATCTGTCATGGAAGAAGTACAGCCAGAATGCTCCTTAGAAGAAAGAATAGTGTGACTTCGTCTGACATACATTGGACATGTTATCAGAAGGGACCAGTCCTCAGACAAGTACATCATGCTTGGTAAAGTAGGAGGTCAGCAAAAAAGAGGAAGACCATCAACAAGATGGATTGACACAGTGTCTGCAACAACGGGCTCAAGCATAGCAACAATTCTAAGGATGGCTCAGGACCAGGCAGTGTTTCATTCTGTGTATATAGGGTCACTATGAGTCAAAACTAACTCAAAGGCACCAAACAACAACAACAGTATCCAAGTTGTTGGTCAGTGTTAACACTTCAAACTGCTAAAATGGGAAGTTTGTGAAAGTGCATATAAATGAGGCACTGAATTTGGGTTTAATTTATTCATTTTCTAAGTAATATGCAAATTTGTGTAAACCTAGATTTTAAAATAAGATTTACAGGCTGTAAACTCTGCAGTCTGCCAATTTACATATTAATGTGGTAATTCAATTCAACAAACATTTACTGAACTCATAGCAGAGCACCATGCGGGGTGTTATGGGAGCATTACTCATGCCATTCAGGGATCACACAAGCTAGGAGGTCAGATAGGTAGAATAAAGTGTAATTTTGCTTCTGCTATTATAATTATATTACCAGGTAATGCAAAATGAAACAGCATATGGAACAACTAATACTTTGTAGATGTCCTTTTCTTTATATAAAACCCATAAAAAAAAAAAAATGTTGCCGTCGAGTCTATTCCAACTCATAGTGATCGTATCGGACAGAGTCCATCTGCTCCATGGGGTTTCCAAGGAGCAGCTGGTGGATTTGAACTGCCAACCTTTTGGTTCACAGCTGAGCTCTTAACCACCGTGCCCACCATGGCTCCTTTCTTTATGTAATAGATCTTTATCATAGACGTTCCTGTAACATTCTCATTGAAGCTTTGGGGCTAGGCATCAGAAACAATCATCTTACTTTCTTGTTGGCTTACCTGAGTACATTTTATCTGCTTTGGTTCTGTTATACAATATCTACTTTTGTATCCATCCTTCTGCATGTAAAATTCTACCTGTTTTATATTTTAAGATATGGCTTTAAAAATCAAGTTGACTAATTATAGCTTTCTTCGACAGCATTTATTTTAGCATAGACTTAGACAATATTTAAAGTTGACATACAATTCACTTTTAATAAAATGATCATTTAGAGTACATCTAAAGGGATGAAAAATAGTGATAAGGAGAGGACTATTAAACAAACATTTCAGACATTGCATAACACTTTTTTTTCTGTTAGTGAAGTGTATAGGCTAGCCCTGCATATCCTATTTCAATAGGTTACTGTCTTTTCTTGACCAATTATATTATGCAAGTGCAGTAGAGTAAGAGAGCACCTGGGAACTCACACTTGTCTACCTGCCTTTCTCAGACAACCTTTTACGTATGGTAGTTTATTGAATTCTCAGAATAATTTTTTAAGGTTGATATAATCATTACACCATGTTTGTTTTTTAATGAGACAAAGTGAAACCCAGAAAAGTTAATTATTTACTCAAGTTTACAAAGGTATTTAAGGTCAATGCTTAAATGACAAGTCAAGTTTTTAGAGTCCTAGAATCCATCATTTTTCTACTCTACCTGGCTGCCTTTATAAAGATCATGTAATGTAAAATTTGAATGAAATTGAGAATCTCTTAAGTAAACACAGGATTTTTTTTTTTTTTTTTTTTTTTAATTTCCTTCCTTCTTCCTTCCCTTCTTTCTATAATTCTACTTCAATTTCAGGAATCAGGTTATCTTTAAGTCACACATTAAATAAAAATAAGACTATTATTACTATTTTACTTTGTTTTCTATGCAATCGGATAGAAATATCCATACAATTCTACTGAGGATAAGATTATCACACAGAGATTTAGGACACATGTATGGTGAACCAATAAGGATTTATTGTTTTCCTTCTGTGTGGCCTGGACTGCCCCGAATTCTATAGGAGATTAAAAAAAAAAAAATAGTGTGGTTCAATTCAGCAAATATACACTGAGCATCTACCTTATTCAATGCACTACCCAAGAGAAAGGGGAGATATTTAGAAAACAAGAAGAATTCCAAAAGAAAAGTATATAGATGCAGAAAGCCCAGAGCTATTCTTTAACAAATATATAATCTGGCTATGGAAACATAAGTTATACATATATATATATATTTGCAATCAAGAAAATATCATGGGTATTTCCAAAGGCATAAATTATGGTGTGGGCAAATCTGAGAACGGTAGTATCCCATGACTAGTACTGTGTATTCTAGCTCTCATTCTAGAACATAGCAAATTGTAATTAACTGCATAGACATCTATTTTTTTTTAACCATTTCATGTGTCTTAGCTCCTTTTTGCCTCTACCCATCCACCCTGTTCATGTTTGGCATCATTAATATATATTTCCATGAACTCTAAACTGTGGCCAAGTTCAAAATACTCTGTCACATGTGCTAGACTAAACAAACAAAAACAATGAGAATTGGTGACGATAATGGTTCTGAGGGGAAAAAAGTGAAAAACAACTTCACATACTTCTTAATCAGATTCAATGGAAGGTAGAATTTTTCTTTGGAAGTTTTAAATTTGGGGAGTGGCCGCTCTGGTACTACAATTTTTTTCCCACTTATCTCCATAATATGATTGGGAAAAAAAGGCAAACATAGGCGTTAGTGTCTGAGGTAGAGTACTCCTGAGAGATTTCCCGAGTAGTTCTCTATACAGAGCTTAAGATACAATTCCACGTAGTCCCCCTTGGCTTGTGAATGTTTGTCTTAAAAATGTAGCTGGAACTCCTGTCTGTGCCTGTACCTAGTAGATCATTGACAATGCGTTATTTTTCTCTTAAGAAAAATGGCATAAGAGGCCTCTAATGTGTACTTTCCACTTATAAACGAACCTTGAGGGCACTTAAATTACAAATTCTGTGCCATTTGGTAAGATTATAACAATGGGCTTTTTAGAGTAATAAAATGATTAAGTCTTTAGAACCAATCAGACCCAAGTTCCAACCCAGCCCTGTCCTTTATTATCTGTATGATTTTGGCCAAGTTACTCAATGTCTTTGAGGCTCACTATTCTTACCTTGGAAAAATGGCTAACAAAACCTACCCAACATGTGCTTTGTAATAATCAAGCAAGATAAATCAAGACCAATACATTTGACAATTCAAGGGCACATCATTTATAAAATATATAATATAAATGGTGCTGTTTGCCATTGGGAAACACAGCAGGCTTGAATAACAAGGCCCTTACAACGGAGCTTCAAACAAAGTAGATGCTCAATATTTGCATTATTATTCATTACCATTACCAACAAAAACCTTGTGGGCTTAACCCCCTTTGAAAACCAAAACTCTGTCTATTGAGAATAACAAGGTTTTAATGCCTACTTTGAATTCCATATGGCTAGGACAACGCCAGGCTTATGGAAAACACTAAGCATCAATATGTTGAATACATGAAGATCACGTTAATTTTGTATGATTGGAAGAAGTTCACGGGCCCTTTGAAAAGCTTTATCCTTCAGTAAGAATTCCCAGTGAGCTTACGCGAGTAAGCAGAAGTAACATCTGGGACCCAGCTCCTTAATTCCTTAAAGCAAAATTAGCTTTTGCAATTTTTTTATTATGAGGATTTATGGGCTAATGGTATATGCAAACTGTTTCCAAACTTAAAGCAATGCCATTGTGTATGTGTGTGTGCTTGTGTGTGTGTGCATTCTGCATTTGAAGAGAGAGTTGAATGCTAGCCAAATATAAATGTATGATGTTGACATTAAGGCATAAACAGATTTAGAGATTTGTCAACAAACGTCAAAAGAAGAAATAAAGTCAAATTTGCAAAGTTCATTTGGCCTATTTTCTATTTTTGCAGAAATTTACACCAAGGATAGCTTAACAGAACTCTCTATATCATCATTGGTGATTCCTTTATTAGCCAGGGATCTCTGGAGTGCATTATGTTACTTTTATATAGATGTCTCTGAGAACGGCACTTTTCCCTAAGGTCCCTTTCTCCAAGAATTTTCACTCTAGACTTACATCTGCTGTTTCCATTAGGTTTTTGAATATGAAGCAGAGATTGGCTTTAAATTTGTCAGTGATTCTATCAACAAATCTTTGTACATGATGAGGAAACTGATTTCCAGAGAAATGAAATCACTTTCCCAAATGTGGCACAGGTGGCAGAGTTAGCTGGGACTACTGCATGGATATCTCTTCCTCATCCAGAGCTTCCCCTGACATAGCTCCACTTTTAGTAGTGAGTTAAAACCAATTCTGAGTGTAGGCTTTCCCTTTCAGGAGAAAAAACGGCTGATCTTCAGCAGATATACTTCTCCTGGATACCTAAATCACTGTTACTAGACCACTGTACTTACAGTGCATTGACAATATCAAAGTGACATCAAAGACAACCAGGAAATTGATTTTTTTCACTATGTCTGTATGTCCACCACAAAATATATTCAAAGTGAAAAATAAAGTCAGCTCCATGTGCTTTATGGTATATTTCTAAATGGTAATTTTATAGCTTTTCACTAAAATTTAGCATTCTTGAAATTCTCAGTTAATTCAGGAGCCTGCAGAGTATGGAAAGCCTGGTAGCATGTGTTCACCCTGTAGAAGTCATACTAGTTGATTTCAGTCAAAGAAATTCAGTCGGAAGGGAAATAAAACATAAAGGTTATGGCTTTATCAGTTTCTAGAGTTCTAAAGATTCCGGTTCCAATCCAATCTTCACCACTCTCTAGCTTTTAAACTTGTGCATGCAAATCTTTGTTTAAGCCTCAGTTTCTTCTGTGAAATAAAGGTAACAAAGCTTCTTAGCTCATAGGGTTATTGAAAGGGTTACTAATTTATGGGGTTATATAAAGGAGTTGGCTCCCCCTTATAATTCAGGTCTCAGTTTAAATATCTGCCCCTCTGAAATTTCTCTCTTGATTACCATATTTAAAATTGATCTCCCTGCCAGTGTTTTTATCCCATCACTCCGCTTATCTTCTTTGTAGCATAATCTATGATTACCAGTTTTGTACATTTTCTCATTAGCTTAGTGTCTGTCACCCCACAAATCCATGAGCTCTATGAGGTCTGGGTCTGTCTGTATTCCCAAAACCAAGTACAATGCCTGGGAAATGTTTCTCATAGAATAAATACTTATTTAACAAACACATAGTGTAGATAATAATATTTGTCATAATATAGTCATACTATATGGAGCCCTGGTGATGAGTGGTTAAGAGCTAGGGCTGCTAACCAGAAAGGTCGGCAGTTCAAATCCACAAGCCACTCCTTGGAAACCCTACGGGGCAGTTCGACTCTGCCCTATAGGGTCGCTATGATTTGGAATCCATTCGACAGCAATGAGTTTGAGGGTTTTTTTTTTTTATATGTACTGTAAAACAATAGTTGTTGTTATTATTAATAACAATATATAGGAATCTATAGGTATCCATATTTAATGTAAACGTTATCCTTTTAAATTATCATTTGTTTATTTAAAATAACTTATAACTTATTGTTTACATCATTTTAATACATTAAAAGCTAGAAAAATTTTCATACTAATAATTAGAAAGTTTGATTAGCAAAGTAGGATCATGCCACTAAGAAATATATATAAACCATCTTTTCAGTGCATGAAAATTATCCATAATATCACTAATAAGGGGGTCATCTGTCACTGCATGATGACCTCTAGTGAGAACGAGGTTACGATCTCATGATGTAGTCTCATCCATTTTGGACAGATTACTAGAAAATATTTCCTTGAGTTTAACAGAAAACTGTATCTTAGAGACAAGTATTCATTGGAACACTTCAAATCCCAAGAACACACAGAATATTTCTAATTACCATTCCTTTATTAGACCCTTATCAAAATGAAGGCATCCTTTCAAATACTCCATGATTTTCTCCTTTGCTTATTAATTAGCTCCTCTTAGGTCAAGTTTAATCATGCATCTATCTTGGTATTCAGATTTGTAGGACACATTCTGTAGATATGTCTACATATTCACAATCAGAATACAATGAAGATATTAAATGAAAACATCTTATTTTTATAACTATCTATGGGTCTAGGAACAACTTTCACATTCCTAAACTAATGGGATAGAAT
The DNA here is from genome assembly GCA_030035585.1 of Dugong dugon. NCBI lineage: Eukaryota > Metazoa > Chordata > Mammalia > Sirenia > Dugongidae > Dugong > Dugong dugon. The sequence continues at coordinate 112,993,524 of CM057467.1, forward strand.
CATGGTTTCATGCTCCTGTACAGGTTAGTTTATGGGGCTTCTTCTAGGAATAGTTTTGAGTTAAACTTGACAAATCTTTTGTACTTTTGTAGCTAGGATGACGTGTAATTATTTCCCCATGCTGATAGGGTAAACTACATTTAGGTTTTCCAACTCCATGAGGGGCTAATCTAATGTTTATTTCTAACAGGAAACTCTGATGATTCTATTTTCTCATTTATCTCAGAGAAGCCCACACATGGCTAGCATACTACTGCAGTAGGCAGAAATGTAGTCCTTCAATGATGTCCACATCCTAATTCCTAGAACCTATGAATATGTTATCAAACATGGCAAAAGGGACTTTGCAAATATTATTAAGGTTAAGGACCTGGATTATTAAGGTGGTTATACATAAAAGTAGAAGAGGATGGCAGAAGAGTGGGTCAGAGAGATGAGACCAAGAAGAAAGAGGGGGAGAAACTTGAAGTATGAGAGAAACTTGACCCGCTATTGCTAGCTTGAAGATAGAGGAACTAGGCCACTGGCCCTAGATTCTTGGTGGCCCTCACATGAAAGCCAGCAAGTAAACAAGAATCTGAGTCCTACAACTGTGAAGAAGAGAATTTTGCCAGCAACCAGAAATGGCAAGTAAATGGACCCTCCCCCAGAGCCTCTAAAAAGGAAAGTGGCCTTGCTGACACCTTGATTTTAACCCACTGAGGCCATAATTTTCCATGGTCCTGTTTTCTTCCCTCAGCAATCACAGAAAGATAAAATTGGTCCAGACTGGGAATCTGGAAAAATGGCGCTCTAGGCAGAAGCAGTACACCGTCCCTCCACAGCAAAGATCTGAAAAACTAAGCCGAACAGAGAATACAACAATCCTGAAACCCTAAAACATCAAATGAAGAGATAAAAAACTCAGCCAAGCACCAAACGGAGTGAGAAAACTGACAGAGAACAGAAAGCGAGGAGAGATTTATGCAGAGGTCCCCTACCAGCTAACGCAGCGCAGATCCGCCACCTTGGACTCCTATCGGAGACCAGCAAACAGGGGGTACGAGAAAGCAGCCTCACGGAGCGTCCAGAGGGAGACAAAACAACTGGTAATTTGTGATATATGCTTTCCCACTGCCCACCCTTCTTCACCCCGATGTGGCCTCCTCTGCTTTCCACGACCACAATCTCTTGACCAGGAAACACCAGCTGCTTGGATTCCACACACCCGAATGGGCGGCTCTCTGGGTGCCATTTGTTGGCTGCTGGTGTTGCTTTTGTTTGCTTCTTTCAATTTCTTCCTTGCCTCTTGCCACCTCCCACTCCTTTTGCTCGAGTACCTGGCTCCGTGCACCATTTTGCTTCTTCTTGAGGGGCTGCAGAGCCCTGGAAATTTGTGATATATGCTTTGCCACTCCCTACCCTTCTTCATCCACACTCGGTCCCCTCTACTTCCTGCGGACACAGTCTCTTGTCCAGAAACACCAGCCTGCACTAGCTGGGTCTCTGAGTGCCATTTGTTGGCTGCTAGTGTTGCTTTTTTTTTTTTTTCCCTGCTTGTTTTGATTTCTTCCTTGCCTCTCGCTACCACCGCCTCCTTTCTCTCGACTACCTGGCTCCGTGCACCATCTTTGCTTCTTCCTGAGGGGCTGCAGAGCTCTGTTCAAGTGTGGAGCTGCTTCCCGGTCTGGGCTGCCATGCTGGCGGGATCCCAGGGCTTTTGTTCATTTGTTTGTTTTGAATTGTTTTTTTGTTTTATTTTCCTTTTCCTGAGTTGGGAGCCCTTTCTGGCCAGGCAGAGCTGGGTAGCAAGGAGACTCCCCCTTGGCTTGCACAGACCTGCAGAGGGATCCATGAGGGCATTTCCTTTTTTGTTGCTTTATTTTTTTCTGTTTTTTGGAGGCCTTTCTTGTTCTCCTTTTTTTTTAATTTGTTTTTTCTTTTCCCTCTTTTTCCCTTTTTATCTTTCTTCACTGACCAGTTTCTCGTCTCTCTATCTCTTCCTTCTCTTTCTGTTCCCTGAATACCTGGTGTCATATACCTCTATGCCTTCTAGCCAGGCTGTACTGCAACATCTGAGAACAACTTCCCCAGACCTCATAGCTGCACCGGTGGGATCCCTGGGAACTTTGTGTTTCTTTAACCTTTCCGATTTTTATATATTCATTATTTTCTTTTCTTCCTCTTCCCCTTTCTGTTTTTCTCCATTTCATAGTCTCTCATCTCTCCACTCCAATGGCAAGCTCCCCTAGCATTCTTTTTTGTTTGTATGTTTTTGGCTCCCATTCCTCTCTCCTCTCTCCCATATCCATCTTAGCTCCACATGTAACAGTTCCCCTGCTGCATCCTGCCTACCTGCACCGTGTGCTTGACATAACATCACCAAGCAGCACAGGCATGGCCTACTGGAACCTGCCCTGCACTGATTAACGACCTGCTCTGGTGGCTGTAGTAAGTTTCATAAACAACCCATCCCAGTAACTCCTCTTCAACTAGACCTGCCCTGCCGTACCATATCTGAGTGACTGACCCTGCCAATTAGAGAAGGAGGTCAAAAGTATTGTGCCCACAGATGAGAAAACAACAAAGAACACACAGTCCACCTGCTCAGACATAGTCAAATTTAAAAAAAAAAAAAAAAAAGGTGATGAAACAAACAAATCTACAGTCAATAAACTAGAAAAATAACTACTGAATGCCCCAAAGACAGCAGACAATATCAAAACATTTACAAAAACAGGACAGGAAGGTTCCAGTAGGCATCCAAAATAAAACACAAGAAGACTCTCCTGTGGAAGGAAATGCACTACAACTACCTGATAGGGAATTCAAATCTCTAATACTCAGAATTCTCCAAGAACTGATTCTCCAACAACATGAGGGAAAAAATAGACAAATTCATGGAAAACACAGACAAAATACTGGAATAATTCAGGAAAATACTGCAGGAACAAAATGCCAAAATAAATTCACAACTAGAAATTACACAAAGACAACAGTTAGAAATCCAAAAGATAAACAACAAGATTTCACAAATGGATGGTGTCATAGAAGGGCTAAGAAGCAGATTTGAAAACATGGAAGACAGGATAAGTGGAATTGAAGATAAGCACGTGGATACAACTCTGTTTGAGGAAAACTCAGAAAAAAGAACGAAGAAAAATGAAGAGACCCTGAGAGTTATGTGGGACACAATCAAAAGCAGAAATTTTTGAGTGATTGGAATTCCAGAAGAGGGGGAGAAAACAGTAAACACAGAGAGGATCACTGAAGAACTGCTGACAGAAAACTTCCCCAATATCATGAAAGATGAAAAGCTGGCCATCCAAAAAGCACAACGAACCCCATATAGAAGAAACTCCAAAAGAAAATCACCAAGGCATATCATAATCACATTTGCCAAAACCAAAGACAAACAAAGAATCCAGAGAGCTTCTCGTGAAAAACAAGAAGTCACATACAGAGAAGAAACAATAAGACTAAGCTCAGATTATTCAGCAGAAACCATGCAGGCAAGAAGGCAATGGGATGACATATATAAAATCTTGAAAGAAAAAAAAAATTGCCAGCCAAGAATAATATATCCTGCAAAACTTGTGTTCAAATATGACGGTGAAATTAGGTCATTTCCAGATAAACAGAAATTAAGGGAATATGTAAAAGTCAAACCAAACTTACAAGAATTATTAAAGCAAGTTCTTCAATCTGAGGACAAACAGCTTCAGCTCATAGGCAGAAGCTAGGACGCAGGATGGTGCCAGCCAGATACCAATTTAGGAAATGAACTCTGGAGGACTATCCAAAACGAAAAGAAATACAACAGGGAATCAGAGCAGTTAATCAGTAAATGACAACAACATCAAAACAATAAAAGAGGGAATAAGCAGCATAGGTATAGAACCTTCTAATGGAGAGGAAGGAAAGGTTATACCAAGTAATGGTAGACTGCTTCAAACTTAGCAAGATAAGGGTAAAATTCATGGTAACCACAAAGAAAGTTAACAGACATACTCATAAAAAAAAAAAGGAAAAACAAAAAGTCTCAGCAAAAACAAAACCTACAAAAACAAAAGAAATGAGAAAAAAAAAAAAAAACCCACAAAGAAAAGTAACTCAGCCCAAGAGTATAAGAAGAAAAAAGAAAACTTCAGCAAAGCAAACAAAAGCACTACAAAATGACGGCAACAAACTCACATCTATCAATAATTACACTGAATGTAAATGGACTCAATGCACCCATGAAGAGGGAGAAGTGATAGAATGGATAAGAAAACAGGATCCATAATATGCTGTCTAGAAGAAATTTATTAAAAGTCAAAGGTTGGAGAAAAATATATCAAGCTAACAACTACCAAAAAGGAGCAGGAGTGGCAATTCTAATCTCAGATAAAATAGACTTTAAAACAAAATCTACCATAAAAGACAAAGAAGGACACTACATAATGATTAAGGGGATGATCCATCATGAAGACATGACTATAATAAACATCTATGCACACAATGACAGGGCTTCAAAATACTTAAAAAAAACTCTAACAGCACTGAAAAGAGAAATTGACAGTTCCACAATAATAGTAGGAGACTTCAACACACCACTCTCAGTAAAGGACAGAACAACTAAGAACGTCAGCAAAGATACAGAAGACCTAAAGGGCACAATCGGCCAACTTGACCGCATAGACATATATAGAACACTCCATCCAAACGCTGCAAAGTACACATTCTTTTCCAATGCACATGGAACATTCTCCAGAATAGACCACATCTTAGGCCACAGAGAAATCCTCAACAAGATACAAAACGTTGAGATAATTCAAAGCATCTTCTCTGACCACAATGCCATCAAGGTAGAAATTAACAATAGAAAGAGCAAGGAAAAAAAATCAACTACATGGAAACTGAATAATCCCCTGTTTACACATCAGTGGGTAATAGAAGCAATCAGAGATGGAATCAAAAAATTCCTAGAATCCAATGAGAATGAAAACACATCATACCAAAACCTTTGGGACACAGCAAAGGCAGTCCTCAGAGGACAATTGATAGCAATAGATGAACATATCAAAAGAGAAGAAAGGGACAAAATCAAAACATCAACTACACAGCTCAAACGAATAGAAAGAGAACAGCAAAAAAAAAAAAAAAAAAGCCCACAACCACCGGAAGAAAGGAAATAGTAAAGATCAGAGCAGAAATAAACGAAATGGAGAAGAGAAAAACAATAGAAAGAATCAACAAAATCAAAAGTTGTTTCTTTGAAAGAATCAACCAGATAGACAAACCACTGGAAAGACTGACAAAAGAAAAACAGGAGAGGACACAAATAACCCAAATAAGAAATGAAATGGGGGACATTACAACAGACCCAACTGAAATAAAAAGGATTATAACAGAATATTATGAAAAACTATACACCAACAAATTTGAAAACCTAGAGGAAATGGATAAATTTCTAGAAACACATGCCCTACCCAAACTACAACAAAGTGATGTTGAAAATCTGAACAGACCCATAACAACAGAAGTGATTGAAAAGGTAATAAAAAAAACTCCCAGTGAAAAAAAAACCTGGCCCAGATGGCTTCACTGGAGAATTCTACAAAACATTTACAGAAGAGCTTGTACCAGTACTACTCAAGCTATTTCAGAGCATAGAAGAGGAAGCAACACTTCCAAATTCATTCTATGAAACCAGCATAACGCTGACACCAAAACCAGGCAAAGACGTCACAAAAATTGGAAATTACAGACCAATATCTCTCATGAATATCAATGCAAAAATTCTGAACAGAATTCTAGCCAACAGATTTAAGCATCATATCAAAAAATTAATACACCACAACCAAGTAGGATTCATACTAGGTATGCAAGGATGGTTCGACTTTAGAAAATCAATCAATGTAATCCACCACATAAATAAAAGGAAAGAAAAGAATCACATGATCATTTCAACTGATGCAGAAAAGGCATTTGACAAAGTCCAACACCCGTTCCTGATAAAAACTCTTAATAAAATAGGTATCGAAGGGAAATTTCTCAACATAATAAAGGGCATCTATGCAAAACCAATGGCCAACATCATTCTTAATGGAGAGAGGCTGAAAACATTCCCCTTGAGAACAGGAACAAGACAAGGATGCCCTTTATCACCACTCCTATTTAACCTTGTGCTGGAAGTTCTAGCTAGAGCAATAAGGCAACAAAAAGAAATAAAGGGCATCCAAATTGGTACTGAAGAAGTTAAACTGTCCCTGTTTGCAGATGATATGATACTATACACAGAAAACCCTAAAGACTCCATGAGAAATCTACTGGAACTAATGGAAAGATTCAGCAGAGTAGCAGGATACAAGATAAACATTCATAAATCAGTTGGATTCCTAGACACCAATAAGGACAACGATGAAAAGGAAATCAGACCAGGGATGTAAAAGGCCTATACAAAGAAAACTACAAAACACTACTGCAAGAAACTCAAAGGGATCTATATAAATGGAAAAACATACCATGCTTATGGATAGGCAGACTCAACATTGTGAAAATGACAATTCTACCCAAAGCGACTTCCAAGTACAACGCAATCCCGATCCAAATACCAACAACATTCTTCAAAGAGATGGAAAAACTAATCATGAACTTTATATGGAAAGGGAAGAAGCCCCGATAAGTAAAGCACTACTGAAGAAGAAGAATAAAGTTGGAGGACTCACACTACCTGACTTGAGAACCTACTATACAGCTACAGTAGTCAAAACAGCCTGGTACTGGTACAACGACAGACACATTGACCAATGGAACAGAATTGAGAAGCCAGATGTAAATCCATCCACCTATGGTCACCTGATCTTCGACAAGGGCCCAAAGTCCATTAAATGGGGAAAAGACAGCCTTTTTAACAAATGGTGCTGGCAAAACTGGATATCCATCTGCAAAAAAAATGAAATAGGACCCATACCTCACACCGTATACAAAAACTACTTCAAAATGGAACAAATACCTGAATATAAAGCCTAGAACTATAAAGTTCATAGAAGAAAAAATAGGACCAACACTTCAGGCCTTACTACACGGCATTAACAGGATACAAACCATAACCATCAATGCACAATCCCCAGTAGATAAGCTAGATAACTGGGATCTTCTAAAAATCAAACACCTATGCTCTTCAAAAGACTTCACCAAAAGAGTCAAAAGAGAACCTACAGACTGGGAAAAAATTTTTGGACAGTACAAGTCAGACAAAGGTCTAATCTCCGTAATCTACAAGAAAATCCAAGACCTCTACAACAAAAAGACAAATAATCCTATTAAAAAATGGGCAAAGGAAATGAACAGACACTTCACCAAAGAAGACATTCAAATGGCCAACAGACACATGAGGAAATGCTCGTGATCACTAGCCATTAGAGAAATGTAAATTAAAACCACAGTGAGATACCATCTCACCCCGGCATTACTGGCACAAATCAAAAACACTGGAAATAACAAATGTTGGAGGGGCTGCGGGGAGATTGGAACTCTTATGTACTGCTAGTGGGAATGCAAACTGATACAACCATTTTGGAAAATGATATGGCGCTTCCTCAGAAAGCTAGAAATAGACATACCATTTGATCCAGCAATCCCAGTCCTAAGAATATATCCTAGAGAAATAAGAGTCATCACTGGAATAGACATATGCACACCTATGTTCATGGCAGCACTGTTCACAATAGTAAAATGATGGAATCAACCTAAATGCCCATCAACAGATGAATGGATAAACAAACTATGGTACATACACACAATGGAGTACTATGCAACGAGAAAGAACAATGAATCGGTGAACCATCTCATAACATGGATGAAACTGGAGGACATTATGCTGAGTGAAATCAGTCAATCACAAAAGGACGAATATTGTATGAGACCTCTACTGCAAAAACCCATGAAAAAGTTCACACACAAAATGTAACAATCTTTGTTGGTTCCCAGGAATGGGAGGGGTGGGGGGGAAATACTAAATAGGCAATAGATAAATGGTATCTTGGGTGAAGGGTGAGACAGTACACAATACAGGGGAAACTAGCAGAACTTGTACAAGGAAAGGTCATGGGAGCCCCGTAGACACATCTATACTCCCTAAGGGACTGAATTGCTGTTCGGAGTGCTGTGGGGACCATGGTCTCGGGGAACATCTAGCTCAATTGGCATGACATAGCTTATAAAGACAATGCTCTACATTCTACCTTGGTGAGTAGTGTCTGGGGTCTTAAAAGCCTGTGAGCAGCCATCTAAGATAATCCACTTGTCTCATCCCTTCAGAAGCAAAGGAGAATGAAGAGAACAGGATACAAGGAAAAAATTAGTCCAAAGGACTAATTGTCCACAGCTATCAACGCCTCCACTGGACTGAGTCCAGTACAGCTAGATGGTGCCCAGCTACCACCACTGACTGCTCTGACCAGGATCACATCAGAGGATTCTGGACAGAGCTGGAGAAGGATGTAGAACATAATACTAACTCACAAAAAAAAGACCAGATTTACTGGCCTAAAGGATTCTGGAAAAACCCCGACAGTATGGCCCCCAGACACCCTTTTAGCTCAGTGGTGAATTTACCTCTGAGGTTCACTGTTCAGCCTGGGAGTGGACAGCCCCATAAAACCAAATGAGGCTAACGAGGTACAGGGGTCCAGTGACAAGGGCCAGAAGGCAGAAGGCGACAAGGAAGCTCGTGATAGGGAACCCAAGGTTGAGTAAGGATATTGTTGATGTGTTGTGAGATTGTTAACCATTGTCATAGGGCAACATTTTTAGTAACTGTTAAATGAGAAACTATTTTATTCTGTAAGCCTTCATCTGAAGTGAGAATAACAGCACAATTGGAAGAGCATAGTCAATGTCACTGAACTGTGCATGTAGAAATTTTTGAAATGGTGTATCTTTGGCTTTGTGTATTTTCACCGAAAAATAAGGTTTCTTAGAAGGTTGATATGTTGTGGGGTTGTTAACCAATGTCATAAAAGAACATGTGTAGTACTGTTCCATGAGAAACTATTTGTCCGTAAGTCTTCACCTGAAGTACAATAAAAAAAAATAAAAAAAAATAAAAAAAGTAGGCAACTTAATAAAATAAGATCTGTTTCTTCTCTGCAAAAAAAAAATTGGTCCAGACTGGAGTCCTGAGTAAGAATACACAGAACAGACCTGATCCATAACAAATGTATAGTATAAGTGAGAAATAATCCTTTGTTATTTTAAGACAAATGTTGTTGCTGTTGTTAGGTGCTGGTGAGTTGGAGCCGACCGGTGAAATGTGAGCAGACATGTCACACATCACTTCTGGTAGGAGCTTTAACAAGTTAGGTCACAATTTGGCACTGTCTGTCTGCACCTTTCCTTGGCAACCATTGATGTTCCAGGGAATATCTGCTCCTTCGGTCTGGGTCCTGGAAACAGCACAATGGGAGCAGAGCACTCTGCTCATGTGAAATTGTTACATAAGCAAGAGACAAGCCTTTGTTGTTTTAAGCCACTGAGACGTTGGGGTTGTTTGTTCTACAGTATAATCTAACATATCCTGACAGAATGTATACAAGAGGAAAGCAGCATATGAAGAGATGTTATATAGGGAAATGATGAGGTATTTAGAGCATAGAGTCTTGGGTTTGGATAAACTCATGTTGCATCCTGAGACTATGACTTTCTACCTAGATGACCATAACAAATGTTACTCAATCTGTCTGATGGTTGGCTTTATCATCTATAAAATGGGGATAATTGTACATTGTACTCAAAAACAAGCGTTTATCGAACTTCTACTATATGTCAGTCATCATTCAAGGTATTGGGAATATAAAGATGAATAAAATGGCTCCTAAATAAAAATCACAAGTCTACTAAAAAAAAAGGAAAAGAAAAAAAGATTAACATTAGTAAATTTCTTATTCTGTTGTCTAAAACATTATAGATGGTCAGTAAATGTTATTTCTGACCTCGTCTGGACTCTTACTTAAATGTAGAAAAACCACAAACTTTACTGTTAATAGTGCAGAAACCACCTGCTAACAGGTGGTTAAAAAAAGAGCAAGTCAAAGTCGAAGTTGTTTTTCCTTTAATCAACATAAATGCCAAGAACCAGTCAGATTGGGGTTTCACTAAATTCCATGTTAGCTTTGGCATTAAGTACAAATGCCAAATTCATCACAAGTGTTCAGAGGAAAAGACTATTTCCCAGCAGGCAATGACACTCACTGGGGAGAATGCCTTCTTTCCTTTTTCCTTATGCTCTCCATACTGTACATTATCTTCTCTCCTCTGACTTTATCTTCAGTAATCGTGACTCAACAAGAACATAAATGAACGATTAACAAAAGGAGAAATAAAAGTAGACAAGAAATGTATTAAAATGTTAATGCTCATTAATAATGAAGAAAGAAACCGACGTAATAGTACTTTCATCTGTGAGATGGATAAAATTTTTCCAGAGTGCAATCTGGCAAGAATATAAAACACTCAAATTATATGTGCCTGTTACTTCAATGCTTTTATTTTTGGGGTTTTATCCTAAGATAGTAAAGGGCATAGACAAAGACTTGTAAACGTGTCCCTCTAGACATTGTTTTTAACAATATAAATTTGGAAGCAATCTACTTTTCAGCATTTGAATATTTGTTAAATAAATCAGGATAGAAGTCCACAAAGAAATATCATGCAAAGCTTAAAAATGTCAATAACATATCTATTAAAAAAAAAAAAGAAACACATTTACAGTAACTTGTTGAATGAAAAATTGATATATACACAGAGAGAAAATATCTCAACAAAGAGGCATCGGTATGTTAATGATGGTTATATTTGGGAGGGGAGGATTGTGGTGTTTAGATTCTTAGTGGTCTTATATGTAGTCTCTGATATTTCTACAATGAATGTGATGTACTATTGTGTGAAATAAATCAACAAAATAAGCAAATTTATGTCAAAGCATAATTTGGCTTATGCCCATAATATGACAGTCATTGGCCATTAAGAATATCATCAACCATCTAGCCCTTACTAGAGGTAAGAAAATGTGTAGTTATGGATTTTTGATCAAATTTGTGTCACCAATAAAATCTACATATAATTTTTTTAAGCTGTTGAAAAAATATCTGAGTACACAGAGAAAAGCTAGGTGCTTCCGTGAGTAGCAAGCATACAAATTATATATGTCAGTTCTGTACACGGTGAATTAGAAATGAAAGGATTCCAGCCCTTTTCTCTTTGGAATTACTTGTTAGAAGGATGATTTTTTCTAACATGTTATTAAAGCCTCTCGAGGCAGTCAAAAATGGATTAACAGCAGGGCATATTGATTAAAATGTAATTTCCATTATCATAACTAAATGGTGTTTTTGTCTGCAAGTGGGGCATACTTAGAGGCATCTTTTTGACATATCAGAGTTCACTTTGGTGTTCTACACAGAACTTGGTTTCTGTTGAATTACTGGGAGGAGAGGTATGTGTATCAGACCACTATGTATTAATTTATAAAAAAGATGTTGTCTTAGAGGGGAAAAACACTTATCATTTCTTTTAAAATACTTTTTGCTAAGAAATCGATGTAAACTTGTTTTTTCTTTGTAAGTAGACCTATAACATACATGGCTTCGCATATCATTTAGAAATTTAAAATAAAACATAATAAAAGTACATTTTTTAAAACCCTGTAACTTAAGTGGTAATTTTTTTTTTTTGTTTCACTGTGTAAATTTTACATTTTTGTAGCAATATACATGGTTAAAAATAGAAAAGCCTTCCAGATGGCATGTAAGTGAGGGGAATAACCTTTTTTCAGAACCTAGAGACAGACAGACATACGCACACACATATAGATATTGTCTTAGTTATCTAGTGCTGCTATAACAGAAATACCACAAGTGGATGGCTTTAACAAAGAAAAATTTATTCTCTCACAGTCCAGTAGGCTACAAGTTCAAATTCAGGGTATTGGCTCCAGGAGAAGGCTTTCTCTGTAGGCTCTGGAGGAAGGTCCTTATCATCAATCTTCCCCTGGACTAGGAGTTTCTCTGTACAGGAACCCCGAATCCAAAGGACTTGCTTTGCTCCCAGCGCTGCTTTCTTGGTGGTATGAGGTCCCCCTATCTCTCTGCTCACTTCTCTCTTTTATATCTCAAAAAAGATTCGCTTAAGACTCTATCTAATCTAGTGGTTCTCATCAATTAACTGCTGCTAATAAATTTCATTAACAACACAGTGATAGGATTTACAACACATAGGGAAAATCACGTCAGATGACAAAATGGTGGACAATCATACAATACTGGGAATCATGACTTAAACAAGTTGATACATATTTGGGGGGGATACAATTCAATCCATGACAGATACATACCTCATATACACATACACATGTTGTTGTTGCTGTTAGTTACCACTGAGCCAGTTCTGACTCATGGCAACTCCATGACTGCAGAGTAGAACTGCTCCAATACACACACACACACACACACACACACACACACACACACACACACACACACACACACGTATATTAAAAAAAAAAGAAAATTGCCTTTGGGTCGATCTCGTCTCATAGTTACCCTATAGGACAGGGTAGTACTACCTCATAGGGTTTCCAAGGAGTGGCTAGTGGATTCGAACTGCCAACCTTTTGGTTAGCAGCCATAGCTCTTAACCACTACACCATCAGGGTTTCCTATATGTATGCGTGTGTGTGTGTATGTATGTATAAATGTACATATATATATATATATATAAAATATATATGTGTATATATGTGTGTGTGTGTGTGTGTGTGTGTATATATATATATATATATATATATAAACCAAGACCATTGCCCTTGAGTCGATTCCAACTCATAGAGACCTATAGGTCAGAATAGAACTGCCTCACAGTGTTTCCAAGGAGTGGCTGGTGGATTCAAACTGCCAGCTTTTTGGTTAGCAGCCATAGCTCTTAACCACTGTGCCACCAGGTCATATATATACATACATATATATATATATATATATATATATATATATATATATATATATATATAAACACACACACACACACATATATATATACTACACAATGGATTATACTATACACACACACACACACACACACACACACACACACATATCTCCAATATCTGGTAATTTCATTTCAGAAATTTAAATAATCAGGTATCATTGACTGGAAGATTCCCTGTTAGTTTATGTATTATACAGAAGGAAAGCATGCTTAAAACTATTTATTTTGTACTATTATAAAATGTGCCTCAGATTTATGGATGAGAAATTTTAGGGTGAAATGTACATCTTAGAATTGATGAAATTCCAAATATAAAAATAGTTGCATACCAAAGAGGAGCCCTGGTGGTGCACTGGTTAAGAGCTTGGCTGCTAACCAAAAGGTTGGCAGTTTGAATCCACCAGCCACTCCTTGGAAACCCTATGGGGGCAGTTTTACTCTGTCCTGTAGGTTCGCTATGAGTCAGAATTGACTTGACAGCAACAGGCTTGGTGTTCAGACACTAATTTATGAAACTGAATAAGAAAACGTGTTTCCCATTTGAATTCTTCTCAGATTGAAGAAATCTAATTCTGAATTATGTTCATTTCAGGCACTGTTTAAAAATGCAAAAAAAGGAAATAATTACAAAACAAACAAACCAGCAAAACTCTGACTTGCTGAATGCCAATAATGCAAATACAGCCAGCCTTCTTTTTTGTAAATATGGGCACCTAAACCAGATTGACCCCATCCTTCCCTAAAGTTTTACTGAGATCTAAAAGAGTCCAATAGCCGACTTCATTAGTCAACTAATTTCCAACACATTCTAAAAGGAAAAATTAAATGAGTAAAAATTTGGTTTGAATATCCTAGTAGATTTAGTCCAACTCCAGTGCTGTCCAGCCATTGAAAGAAGGGGAAAAGATACAGGAAATGGTATCATCATCTAATTATTCAATTCTAAAATTCGCTTTAGGGGCCAATTTAAATGTACAGAAAAAAGTAAATGTTGCTAATGCAGTGTTTTCTCATATTTTACCAAGAACTTTTTCTGTATTGACAAGTAGCTCATGCTTATTATCCTAAATACATACATTTAATTTGATGCTCATCACTACTAGTCATCATTTTGCAAAGGTATAGTCAATATAACCCTAACTAAGGAGTCTGAACAAGGGATGATTGCACCAATCAAGCGCCTGATAGAAAACGGTTGGCACATTCAAATTAAGATAATTTGAGGAGTGTTTATTTACAAAGCAACTATTTACAAAGATACATAGTCAGGACGTAGAGGAATCACAAGGGAGAATGCAGGGCCATGGACTAGTAAGAGAAAAGGAGTTGTTACCACCTCTAGGCCAGCAGGGAGGAGGGGAAGAAGCTGTTTCATGTGTAGAAGGTAGATTTGAAAGAAACAGATCTTCGGCAGAGGGAGCCTAGGATATAAATACCTTAATCTCATTTGATAAGATCTGTTGCCGAGGCTCCCCACTGGCCAAAGCTACTGGTAGCCAGAGGGAAATGGAGCTCATTGCTCTAGTCCTTACAGGTCAGCCTCCAGGACAGAGGGCAGCGTGAAGGCTAAACAAAGGACATCCAGCAGTGCAACCCAGCGGAGCTTAAAGAATGAATGAAATAGAATCCAGAGTCTTTCTGGGTTAGTGTCTCCGATACATCCTATACAGAGTTGCAGGAATTTATAAAATGTATATACCCAATAATTACAGAGGACAAAAAGACCATAGAGTCATCCAAGTTACTGAATTAGAAACTGAGAGGCCCCTCAAATTAAGTAATTATCAATAAACATATATGTGAAACTCAGGCTCTCCCTACATTTTAAAACATTATTCCTTTGCTAGCTATGTAAATATTGCAAAGGCCCCTATAATAAACAACGACCATAGGAGCAAGCATCTTATAAGCAATAGAATTCAAATTTTGTCTGCACATGTACCACATTCAAGACTTTTTATAGATGGGAAACAAATAAAATCATCATACTTTTCTTAAATAAATTATTTCTGTGCATATGAAGTCACAACTAATTGGAAAACAGAAAAAAGTTAATTAAACAATAAATTATTTGACCCATAAGGCATCAAACAATCAGGTTGGATTCGCTCGATCCCGTTCCACTGATAGTAAGTTCTCCCAAAGGCCTGAGCAAGGTGCGTGGTAGGGAAACTTCAATCCTTGGGTGTTCGTGCAGGCAGTCTTTAGGAAGTTACAGGAACAGTGCTCCAAAGGTATTTAAGAATATCCAACTGGGACAAAGATACTCAACTCAGGCTGCCGACCCACAGGATTTGAGGAAAAGAGAATCAAACTGGGCAAAAAATGAGAACCTATTTTTGAATGGCAAAAATGATGAGAGAGCATTGGTGAGAGTAGAATAACTGTAAAGTGTTTATTTGGGTTCCTCAAACAGTTTATTATTATTCCTTCTCTGTTGTTGGATGCACTTAAAGGATCTGAAAAGGATTTTATTTATGGGAATTAATTTAATCAGTGGTCACTCTTTTAGCACGTGTTTACAATCAGATGTTATGTGTGTGTGCGCGTGTCTGTTCAAGTGTATGTGTGTGTGTATTTCGCACAGTTTTCAGATGTAACTGAGATTTAATATCTAGTCTTTTTTTTCTGAGAATGTTTAGTTTGCAGGGGGTTATACGCTATTTGGTTTATTTATGTGATATTTATTTGTCTAAAGTCATATGCATTAACATAATCCATTTATTTTAGAGCCCCAATAGATACACACTGTAGGTACTTAATGCGTTAAAGTTTGACCATAATGCATTACAATAGCCGAGCTAAAAGGTATTTGTGTGTATACATACATATGTGTATGTATACATAACATATATATATATATATATATATATATGCATATAACATTTCTAATTACTTAAATACAGGTACGATAAATATGGAGCATATATATATCAATACCATGATTCATTCAGTCTAGTAATTTTAAAAATTCCCCCGTCAATGATTTTGAAATTATTTACAAAACCTGTCCCCTTATATTTCCACATTTTAATTACAGGGGCAAATGTTTGATCAAAGATAATACTAATGTGGCCAAGTAAATAAATGTTAGAGGATCCTTCAGTGCATAATGATGTTAAATCAATTCATTGCTAATTATTGAATTGTAAAATCATTGCCAAGAGCTATGAGGACTAAAGAAATGAACAAGTTAATTGTCCTGAGTTCAAGGGGCTTAGACTCTGATAGGGTGATGAGGCATATGCACAGTTAATAGTAATTAGGGTAGATTTCAATATAGGCTATAAGAAAGGTATTTAAATGGTTTCTCTGGACTGAGTCACAGAGGAGAGAGCTTTTACGATGGTTATATTAGTGACAGTGATTTCAGCAAGGCTTGAAGCAAAATTTTAACACACAGGTAGACAGTAGGAAGTGAGAAGGTAGCTAAAATTAATTTATTTAATTATCGAACCCCTACCATCTTTAGATACTGTTCTAGGTAGTGGAAATACATGCCACAACAAAATAAAAAAAGCCCCTTCTTTTATGGAACATGCTATGTATAAGCAGAGAATGCTGGCAGTTATTTAGAGATGCTGGAATGGATAAAAGGAAGCTAAGTTGGGGGAAAAGAGAGAATACTGAGATGAAATACAGTTGTTTTTATTTCATTTTGTTGGTTGAATTTTCCCAGGACAAGGAAAACATAAGCATGTTTATTTTTTGCCTGAGGAAGGAACTAGGAAAAATGGAGACATGCAAATTCATACAAGGGCAGTTAATTTAATCAAGTTGATAAAGAAATGTAAAATGATAGGATTAAAATATAATATAAGGGGTTATTTTTAGAAACTGGAAATAGAATATAGTTAAAGAGATATCTAAAGTACAAAGAATTACATTCAGTGATTCTCATATCAGATAGCTCAGCTTTTCTTTATAAAGCAGAAGACTGGTTCATAGTCTGAAACTGAAAAAGTTCTGGGGAAGGTTTGTGGACTAAGAAGAAGAGAGATTGTGAACAACCATGAAAGATCAAAAACATTTTAAGGTGGCTTTGGTCACGGTGGACCAGGTTGAGACAGACAGCATGGTGAAGATGAATGTCTACTATATGACAGCACTGTGCTAAGTGCTGGGGATAAAATGGTCAGCAATCACAGGCATGGACCTTGTGAGCATGGAGCATACAATCTAGTGAAGGAAACAGAGTAATCAATTACACAAGTAAATGTTAACCTGGCAAGGTGTGTATTGGAGGGGATAGAATTGATAGAAAACTAGCAGGATAGTAAGAACACAGTGGAATTGGTTGACTTCAGATTCAGGGATGCAAATGAAACCAAGTGTGACATCTTATAGACCAGGCTGATAAAGAAAGATAAAAGGAGGGTAAATAAGGGTTTCACCAGAAGTTAGTAAGTGGAGTAAGTAGAAATATACACACTTGTGCTCAGAAACTAGGCTGTCAAATGTTTTTCTAGAAGCAGAGCAGTTATGAGAGACTAAGCAGTTCCAGGCAAAAATGCACCTGTGAGCTTGGAGGAGAGATGAGGTCCTGTCATAGGTGCACACACAAACCCCACTCATCAGCAACAGCTTGGCCCTTGCCAACTATCCAGCAATTAACCATATTACATCACAAGCATAATCTATTCAAAGGCACTTTAAGTCACATATGAGGCATTTTTTCCTTCTACTAATGTTGAACTCACATATTTTCAGTGTGTCAGATGATGTTCCAGCTTATATGGCTCCACTCTCACTGAATGATCTTGCAGCCTTACAATATAGAGAATCATTTCTAGGAAAGAGATAAAATTAAAACATAGCATTACATTTAAGGACGTTAGAAAATAGCACAGGCAAAATTATTTGAAATTAAAACCTTCCTGATGGAGTAACATACAGGGAGCAATTTATATTTCTATACAATTATCCAAGTATACATTCGTTTTACAATAAGTCGTGCCTGAGGCTTTTCCCAGAATATAAAAGACAAAAAAAAAAAAAAAAAGGTAGTAATTATAATATTTGGTTCTTTAAAACTATCTCAATTTATTAAAGTTTTCTTTCTAGTGGACTTTTGAGCTAGGTTTCTCACAATGGAGAAAGGGTTTGTCTACTACCGTTTACTCCCATCTCCTTTTGCACACTCTATTTAAGTCAAATGAGTTGATTTCATTCCTAAACATGTTTGCCTTTTCGTGTCTCTGCGTTTTTGTTAATACTGTTTCATTGGTCTGAGATGCCATTCTGCTTTTGTCCATTACCCTTTCTCACCATGAAAATATACTCATCCTTTAACACCCAGATCAAATATCATCTTTCAAAAAAATCTTTCCTGAAGCCCCCTATCAAACTCAATCTACACCTCATCTGTATTCCCACAGATTTTTGTTTATGTCACCTACTATGAGGCTTATAACCAGTATTTTTTAAAATTCTATCTTTCTGCTATTGAGGGAAGGGAAAAAGCTTTACTTGTGGGTGCGTGTGTGTGTTTTCCTTTTAATCACCATCTACTACTCGGTACACATAATAGACACTCAGATGTAATGAATAATTGCTGCTTACTCTATCTTGGAACAAATCAGACAGCACTTCTATAGTCAGGGTTTTGGAATATACCAATTTAATGTTGTTGTTGTTGTTGTTGTTTTTTCCAGTTAAAATACATTCTTATCTTGGCTTCCAGAGCCTCTTCTCCTTGTTTTTTGTACTTTAATTGGCCTTACTTTCTCCATCTCGTCTGCAGTTTCCTCATTTCCCCATCTTGTAATAATACAATGTCCCAAGACTAACACTTTGACTATCTCCTGTTTTTCTATTACACTGACTTTCTCCATGATTTAACCCAGGCTTATGGCTTCAAATACCATCTATATTCTTGGGACTCCCAAATTTATATTTTAGCACAGACCTCTGCCTTGAAGATCAGATCTATAACCAATTATCTACTTGATAGAACCATTTAAAGTGCTATTAAGCAATTCAAAATTAGCATATCCAAAACTGAGCTCCCCTCCCACCAGTTTGCCCCCTCCCCCTACAAATTTCCCCTTCTCTGGTAAGGTCAACTTCGTCCTACCATTTTCTTAAGCTATAGAAACTTGGAATCATCCTTGACTCTCCTTTGCCCAATACCATATTTCAAGTGTATCAATATATCCTATTGGCTCTAATTTAAAGTATACCCAAAATATGGCCAGCTTTTTATCCTATCTACATTTCTAAAATCCTGGTCAAAGCTACAATAACTTTTCTTAAATTTTATCGTAAAGGAGTCCTGATTGGCTCTATATGTGCCTTTTGTCTGGTCTCAAAAGAACAGCAAAAGTGCTTCTATTAAAAAGTAAATTAGATTATATCTCTTCTCTGCTCGAAACCTTCCAGTAGCTTCCAATGTCACTCTAATAAAACCCCAAATGGTCCATAAAATTGTATATGATCTGTCCCCATGTCAGTTCTCAGACGTCTCCTCCTTGTTCACTCTGCTAACACTACAGTGGCCCTCTGGTTGTTGCTCAAAAATCCTAATCATGCTCAATTTTCAGGGCTTTGCTACTGCTGTTTTCTGTCCCTGAAATGCTCCCCCAACCCAGATTCAGGTGAACCATTTGCATCCATACCCCTGCACTGAGTCCTTACTAAAGTTCATTCATTTTTTTCAGTGAAGGCTTCCCTGTTCACCCTATTAGAAACTAAGGCACCCCACACCTGGCCCTGTTTAACATGTTTTCAAATAATTATTACCATCTAGAATATAATGCCTAGACTTATAGCCCTTTTCATTATTATCCTCTCCATTAAGCATGTAAGCTCCATGATGGTGATGACTTCCAATGGCTTTGCCCAGTGCTATACTCCTAATGCATTTAACATAGTAAAAAAAAAAAACAAACAAAAAAAAAACCAAACCTATTGCTGTCGAGTGGATTCCGACTCATAGGAACCCTATCGGACAGAGTAGAACTACCCCATAGGGTTTCCAAGGAGAGGCTGGTGAGTCCGAACTACCGACCTTTTGGTTAGTAGCCATAACACTTTGTAGCTCTTAACACTGCACCATTAAGGCTGCTTTAATATGACAGAGGATTAAATACATTCTCTTGAAGGAAGAAATGAAGTGATTTAAAGCAGATTGCTTAATAATAAATCAATGTTAGTGGACCCAAAATTCAGTCTGTCAACAGCTTCGTCAAATGTCAGATGCAGTATAAAATTTGGCCCCTTTGTTTTTATTATAAGGAGCCCTGGTGGTGCAGTGGTTAAAAGCTTGGCTGGTAACCAAAAGGTCAGTGATTTGAACCTATCAGCCCCTCCACAGGAAAAAGATGTGGCAGTCTGCTTTCACGAAGATTATAGCCTTGGAAACCCTATGGGGCAGTTCTACTCTGTCCTCTTGGGTCGCTATGAGTCGAAATTGACTTGACAGTGGTGGGTTTAGTCATACTATCATCTGTGTATCTCTTCACAAAATGAAGCCCTGTCTACTTAATATAGAAAAAGGCTAATTTAATGGAGAAGGAAAGGATATTCGATGGTTGTTTTCTGATAACTAGAGAGTCACTTAATAAACCAGTTTATTCTTTTAACACAAGGATGCCTAGGTTCCAGTTCCTATCCCACCATGCTTTGTTTATGTCACTTCTTTCTTTCTGAGTCTCAGACCCTCAGTTATAATATTGGACTAATAAGATATTCTCAGCTCCCAGAGGAGCTGAGTAAATAAAATGAGACAATCAGCAAAACGTGATTTGAAATTATAAAACACTAAATAAGACATGACAACCTGAATATACGGCATAGGTGAACTTTACCTCAATCTTGATACATATTGTTTATTACTCACATTATACAGATAGAGAGCTTAGCTTCAGTTAGATTTAGACATCTGATTAAACTCACAAAGATAATTTATGGTGAACCTTGCAGGCAATTTGGGTCCTTTGAATTCTAAACTAGGCCATTTTCCCTGATAATAAGTATTTTTAATCTCTAGAAATAGACAGTTTATGCCTGCCTGATTTACAGAGCTGGGCAAATACAAGTCATATTATAATAAAAATAAAATTAGTAATGGCACTAATAATATCTAACACTTTTGACCACCTCCTATATATCAGGCACTGCTCTAAATGCTTACCTGTGTTATTTCACTTAATTCTTAAATAACCCTGTGTGGTTGCAACCATAGTTATTTCTATTTAAAGATGGAAAAACTGAAGCACAAAGAGATTAATTTGTACAAGGACACATAGCTAGTTAGTGGTTATCTTAGTTATCTCGTGCCGCTATAACAGAAATACCACAAGTGGATGTCTTTAACAAAGAGAAATTTATTCTCTAACAGTCTAGGAGGCTAGAAGTCTGAATTCAGGGTGCCAGCTCCAGGAGAAAGCTTTCTCTGTTGGCTCTGGGGGAAGGTCCTTGTTATCAATCTTCCCCTGGTCTAGGAGCTTCTCAGTGCAGGGAACCTGGGTCCAAAGGATGCTATGCTCCAGGTGCTTCTTTCTGGATGGTATGAGGTCCCCCTGTCTCTCTGCTTGCTTCTCTCTTTTGTATCTCAAAAAAGATTGACTCAAGATACAACCTAATCTTGTAGATTGAGTCCTACCTCATTAACATAAATGTCTCTAATCCTGCTTCATTAACATCATCCAAAACAAAAAACCAAACCCGTTGGCTATTCACACTCACCAGCCAAACTGAGGGAGAAAGATGTGGCAATCTACTTCCCTAAAGATTAAATTAAAAAAAACCAAACCTGTCACCGTCAAGTTGATTCCAACTAATAGTGACCCTGTAGGACAGAGTAGAACTGCCCCATTGGGTTTCCAAGGAATGGCTGGTAGATTCAAACGGATGACCTTTTGTTTAGCAGCCAAGCTCTTAACCACTGCGCCACCTGGGAGATAGGATTTATGACACATAGGAAAATCATATCAGATGACAAAATAGTGGACACAATACTGGGGATCATGGCCTAGCCAAGCTGACCCGTATTTTTGGGAGACACAATTCAATCCATAACAGTGGTGAAACTGTGATGCCAGCTTAAGCAGCTTTGTAACACAAAAACTAATTTTAATTCTGAATTAGTACTATATCATCTGTATTAATACAGTAGGAGCCCTGGTGGTGCAATAGTTAAGTGTTCAGCTGCTAACCGAAAGGCTGGTGGTTCGAACCTACCAGCTGCTCCATGGGATAAAAGACCTGATGATCTGCTCCCTTAAAAATTTCAACCTGGGAAACCCTATGAGGCAGTGCTACTCTATCCTACAGGGAGGTCGCTATGAGTTGGAATCAATTCGACAGCACATAACAGCAACTTATATACAGAAAAGTTTCAAAAAGCAGTCACTTTTACACCTAACCGTGGAAGTCTGGGGAATATCTGAGAGCCTAGTAATGAGTTAGAAAACAGAGTAAATGATGCTACAGTAACATTCCTTAGAACTTGGATACTTTATGGTAGTTACTTGAGAAGCACTTTGCCTGCTCAACAATTCACTCTTCTTTGTAACTGGTTCTATGAACTGATGTCTTGTAATGTTGGAGACTAATAGCAGTAATTCACTCTGTGATTACCAAGAGCCAATAAAATAATTATGACAAATATCAGTCTAACTGGAAGTGCCACTGCCTGAGTCACTTCAAAAGAATCATTTAAGAATGTTCTATCAGTAGCAATCTGGAGTTGGCAAAAGAGGGTGAAGATGAATGAACAGGTCTATCTCTTCTTCCAGTTCTGATGGTTCCTTTCCTCCTGATAAACAGCTACTCCAGCAGGAAAAAAACTTAATTTCCTTCTGACCTTTCTCCATTTGGATGCGAGCACCTCAATGATTCTGAACTGTCACAGAGAAAAGATCCAAGAGAATGGTGAGGAACTCCTATAGATAATTCACTGTACTTGACATCAAACCAAGGAACAGTTGTAGAATATGCCTGTCCCTCGCAAGGAGATAGATGGTACATCATTAGGATTATAATCATAATCAATGCAGCAGCTAGCTATATGCCCAATGTTGTGGTAAGCATATCTTGTGATTTATTTTGATTCTGGGGTGTATAGATTTGGTGGGAAATGTCACGGGTTATAATGAGACAGTTGTGTCCTCTCAGGCAGATAAATTTGAAGTCCCTAAAAATATAATCAAGGTGAGGCAGACATGAGCAAATTAAGGCACAAAGGAGTTAAGTGATTGGTCCCAAACCACAAAACTACTATCATAGCTGAAGGCCTTGTCACTGCCACTCTACCATTCTTCTTACCAGGATGTGCTTCGTCTCAAAGTTCCCTTGGTTTCTATGCCTTTATCCTTAAATGGAGAGTATTATTTGATTGGATGAATTTCATGCAAGTTCTTCTCCAACTAGAAAATTTTACAGTGTAATGATTCTATCTTGCAAATGCATGATTTTTGATACAATCTGGAAAGCATTAAATCTTGCAACTCTATGGAAGGTGAATGAGTGGGTAGCCACACAGATTTGGGACAAATGAAAAAAATTTTATCTGAATATTTAAATGATAGTTATACTATTGTATAGTGTTGTAGAGACATGTTCATGACATAATACAGAGCGAAAAAAGGAAATGTCAAAATAGTATGTATACTATGATTATGCATCTGCTACATATGCATCCAAGGTCTTGTTTAATTCACCACTGCATCCCCATCACCCAAAACAGTGCCTCCTGTGTCGATGACAGTCCAATCAAACAGTTCAGTTTACATCAATAAGGGTCACATTATCATGTTACAAAAATGTGACAGATGTGGTTCTACCGCTCAAAGACTAGTTTAGGTGGCTAATTATAGTCACTTATAAAACTATGGTTGAGCACTTGGCTGCTAACTGAAAGGTTGGCAGTTTGAAACCAAGCCAGCGGCTCCACAGGAGAAAGACCTGGTGATCTGTTTCTGTAAAGATTACAGCCTAGAAAAACCTATTGGCAGTTCTACTCTGTCACGTAGGGAATCCAAGAGTCAAGATTGACTCAACAGCACACAACAACAAAAACTGTATATCAGGCATATAATGCATTCTGTACAGTTAATTTTATGTTATCACAGCTCCATCCCTTTTCATTAACTTTGCTCTACCTCAATTTCCTCATCTTAAAGCTGTGATAACAAGAGGACTTAATTCTTGAGGTCGTTGAGAGAATTAAATTCTCAGTACAATTGCTGATGGAAGTGCCTAGGCATATAGTGTATACCATTCAAACTTATGATATTATATTATTATTTGAAAAGCATATCAGTACATTGAGATAGATTTTATTATCTCCAGTTTATAGAGGAGGAAGTAGATACAGGTTCCCCCACTATCCAAAAATAAAGCACTCCTGTGAAACTTTTCGTAAATCGAAATGGCGTACAGCGAAGTAGCAATTACCATTAAGTTATATGGGAAAAAATTTTGAGCGTTCCTAGACCCAAAAAATACCTTAGGACACATCTTGCTAACGGATACAGCAAATAAATCTAGAGAAAGCACAGATGCTTACAAACGCCGTACAAAGAAAGCTATGGCGGCTTGATGCTGAGCTGCTGAGCGTCGCTCCCGAGGCAGGAACTTGGTGATGCCCTTCTCATTGCTTGGGGTGCATGCTGCCCCTTTAACCACTCGCTGCAAAACAAATACTGAATGCGATTTCTGCTTTTTGCCTTTTTTGTAAAAGTGAAAATCCTCTTTGGATTTCTTTTGGTTCACGGAAATAGATCCTAATGTAGGTCTTTCATAAAAGCAAGGTGGCATAAAGCAAACTTTCAAAAGCAGGGGATACCTGTACATGTTGACTAAATTACTGTATCAGAGGCCCACAGTTCATACATTGCTGAGCCCCTGAGCAGGGCTTCAAACCAGTTCTGCCTGGTTCAGTCATGGCCGAGGAAGCAACATTGGAACACACCTGAATTTTTTTAAAATTTGAGTGAACTGGAGTGGTAATCAGAATGGGAAAAATTACAGGCTGAAGCCCTGCTAGAAACGTAACCACTGTCTTAGAAAACAAGGGCAGCATATGTTTTGCATAGCTTCCAGAGCTGTTGCCAGTCAGATTTTGTACAGAGCTGGAAACAGCTGTGCCCTGTTCAAAGATGACAACAGACACCACCACCTTGAATGTGTGCAGCCCTCAGCAGTACTGGCAACAATCCGGTCTTACACATAAGGATCCTGAAAGGGCTTACTATGCCTCTTCTAAATCTCCCGTTCCAGGACATCAACACATATTTTTTTCCTGTTCTGGTTACTGTTCCAGATCACCCAAATTTTTAAAATTTGGGTCTCTTCTAGTTTCGCTTCACGGGCCATGATTGAACTGGTTTGTGCAGGTTTGAAGCTCTGCGACTGAGTTTAGAAATGTCTCTCCAATCTGCCCCTTCTTTCCCTCCTCTTGCCAATGCTCTTAGATCAGGCCCTCATCTTTAGGCTAAGTCAGTACCTTGCTTCCAGATCTCCTGCTTTCTAGTCATATCTACTATCCTCTACAACTTCTATGCTGTCTACTTCCAATATGTTGTTGAAATGCATATTGAATTATATTATCCCCTCTGCCTCAAAACCTCAGTGGCTCTCTGCAAGGATAAACTGCAAGATCTTCGAAGAGCATTCTATGCTTTTCAGATTTAATAGACTTGTCTAATGGTCAAATTTTAGTAAAACATTTAGATACCTGAGCTAAGATTAGATAGTCAAAATATCAGGCACACCTGGATTCAAATCTTAGCTGATCCAGTTGATAGTTCTGCAATCTCCTCTGTTACCTCATTTCTGTGATCCATAGCATTGTACTTGGAAGATGAGGACAATAGTATTTAACACTTAATTTTTGTGCACATAATGGACACTCAGTAAACGATGTCTATTATCATTATCCTCTACATTAGGCTGAAAGCATTGGCCTTTACAATTCCAATAAATAGACAACAATCTAACAACATAAGGCAGAAGGGGTTGGTAGAGAGTTGGTAAAAATTCTTTAATGGGGTATTGACTCTGATGGCACAAGAACAAGCACAGAACACATTCAGAACATGACACATAAAAATATTCTAACATAGATCCCAACTATGAAAAATGGAGTAGGGTGAAGAACAAAATCGGCAGGAGTTAAGTGATGACACAGAATTCCAGGATCAGGTTGCTAAAACAGTGTAATTTCGTTTTAAGAGAAAATTCAACTGAAAATAAGGTTGTTTTTTTTTTTTTTCAACAATAAACATAAACCCAACTAAATAAGGCAAAATAATAATTCTCTTTTCTAACTTCCTTTATGGTTCAAAGTAGGTTTGTAATGGATTTACTAGTAATGAATAGGAATGGTCTACACCCTACTGCTCACTTGAAATATTAAGAAGAATTGCTATCCGATTTTATAGCTCTCCAAGAATATGCTTTCCTATAAATGAATGTTCTCATACAGATTTTACACATGCTTATGTTAAATATAGGTTAACTGACAGAATATTTTAAAACGCTCAGTGATTAATCAAGGCTGTTTCATTTAGTGATGAGAGATATTCAGTGAGATTTCAACATTTCAAGTTTGGTTAAATTAAGATTGTAAGCATGGAAACTCACTTGAACTCAAGGAACTCTTTTGGGCATGTAGAAGTCACATGGTAATACTTTGAAGCACAAACCCAGCATTAGTGACCCTGAGCTTGATTTTCAGGTATCTTTACATTGATTGGCATTATTACCTGAAAATAAAATCTACAATTTCTCTCTCTCTCTCTTTTTTTAACCTAAATAAACTCATGTTAGATAACATCACACTTTTAGTGCTTGGTTATCCAAATAAATGCCCCTTAAATACCTACTAAGTGCCATGAGGGGACCCCTAGTGGTGAAGTGGTTAAGAGCCTGGTTGCTAATCAAAAGGTCAGCAGTTTGAATCCACCAGCCACTCCTTCGAATCTCCATGGGGCAGTTTTACTCTGTCCTACAGGGTCCCTATGAGTCAGAATCAACTCAACGGCAACGGGAAATGCCATGAGTCAACTTCAACTCATGGTGACCCCATATACAACAGAAGGAAATGCCACTTGGTCCCGTGCCATCCTCATGATTGCTGGCATGCCTGAGTCCATTGTTGCCTTCCAACCTAGGGGGGCTCATCTTCCAGTATTAAATAGGACAATATTCTGTTTTGATCCAGTTTTCATTGATTAATTTAGGAAGATGATAGCCAGGTCTTTCTTCTTAGTCTGTCTTAGTCTGGAAGCTCCAATGAAACCTGCCCACCATAGCAACCACGCTACTATTTGAAATATCAGTGACACAGCTTTCCATTATCATAGCTACATGCAAGCCACCAGGGTACCGCAAACGGACAGAGGGGTAGTAGAGTATAAACCCGTTCCCAATAAGTCAATTCCGACTCATAGTGACCCTACAGGTTAGAATAGTGCTCCATGTGGTTTCCAAGGATGTAAATCTTTACAGAAGCAGACTGCCTCATCCTTCTCCTGCGGAGCAGCTGGTGGGTTCCAACCAGCGATCTTCCGGTTATCAGTGGAGCACTTAACCACTGTGACACCAGGACTCCCTAGTAAACAACATATTCAGATGGAGAATTCAAGAAGACAGATAAGAGAGAGTTGCTAGTAGGAAAGATAAAGGAATATCAGAGAGACATGCTGCCTAGTCTTGGCCCTACCACTTACCAGCTGTATGACCTTAGGTAACTCATTTAATTTCCCAGAGCCTTTATTACCAACTTCCTATACTACACAAGCACTTCTTATTGCATAGAGTGACTTGAGGATCAAATATGTAAAAGGAATAGTAACATGCTTAGGAGCCCAGGCTTTGAAAGCACACATAGCCTTCATTCACATCCTGGCCTAAATGTAAAATGATAATAAAATTGCCTCTACTGTATAGAGCTGTTATCTATGAGGTGACATGTGTGAAATCTTAGCTCACTCCTTGCAGGTAGGAAGTGTTCAATAACTAAGGCCTAGGTGCCGTGCTAGGTACCTTGCCTACTTGTCATGTTCTGTCCTCAAAGCATCTCAGCAGGCAGGTTATTTTCTCCCCCTAAATGTACAAGAGAAAATTAATGCTTGAAGAGTTTAAGTAACTAGCTCACGGTCACCCAAATGACTGTACTGGGTTACATTTCTCAGGTGCCTGACTTCCAAGCCCATATTCTTAACCATCCTTCTCCATTACCTTCCATTCAGACACTAAAGAAAACAATCTAACTGCCAAGGAAAATGCAATTCTAAAAGCTCACTTACTGGCTACTGTCGGGTTTCCTTGTATTACTAGAATGCTTTGAGGCTGTATTATGGACCATTTAAACAAAACTTCCTGGCCTGCCTCAAGAGAGGCTTTATCCAGTTCTTTTAAATGGGACGTTACTACCATCACATTGGTTTTGATATGAGCTGTGTCCCTCCATTTGAAATCTTCTTCAATGAGGACATGAGAGGGAGTGTGAAAGCAAAGAAGGCAGAAGTCTTCAGTGTTATCTTCCTAAATTAGAGAGGTCTTTGGAATGTTCACAGACAGTAGTCTTTAAATTCTAATGAAGAATATATTTAACTTTTAAGGTAGGGCTTTGTTGCCACAGATGATCAAAACCCACAGATAACTGACCTACTAGGTCAGGTCTGCAGGGATTAAGCTCATGGCCTTGACCCACGTAGCCCTACCTTTTCTCCGTCTCAACTTCCAGAGAGAAAACAGGCCCGATTTTAATCCAGGCTCTGGCATATTGCTTGTTAGGCAAAATACATAACCTCAACAAGCTTCAGTTTCCTTACCTGAAATAGGATTATTTTACGGCTGCCTTAGGTACTGAAGGTAAACACTTATCATTATGTCTAGCACATTTTAGCTACTCTATAATTGTTAGTTCCCCTCGGATGGGTGGCAAAGAACGATTCTCAAAATCAACAGTATATCAGAAGTTAATTTTATCAGTAAACAAAAGGAATATTGTATTACTATATGGGGAAAAGGGTAAGTTTTAATCATTAATATTTGCATTAAAAAACAAAAACAAAACAAAAAACCTGGAAACATTCATAGAGGCCTAAGAAATAGATTGGATCTAATAGCTTAAGGAAAAGAGATTTTATCCTCATCATTCAATTATGAGATTTTTATTTTCAAAAATAATTTTGCGGACCTCTCCTGTTAGGGGCGTCACCTTCAATACAGAAAAGTATAAATCTGCAAGCCTTCCAAACCACAGACACCTGCTTTTTTTTTTCTGTTGCATTGGAAAGGAGGCAAAAAAATTGCCTCTGGCATTAAGAAACTTATGGGCTAAAATAACTTTGTTTGTTGTCTTTATTAAGAAGAGACAATTTGGCTAGGACCTCTGTCTCTCTGGTCGCCCAATGGTTAAGAGCTTGGCTGCTAACCAAAGTCAGCAGTTTGACTTCACCAGCCACTCCTTGGAAACCCTATAGAGCAGTTCTGCTCTCTCCTATAGGGTCGCTGTCTTAGTTATCTAGTACTGCTATCATAGAATTACCACAAGTGGATGGCTTTAACAAAGCCACAATAAAGTAGGCTAAAAGTCCAAATTCAGGGCATCACCTCCAGGGGAAGGCTTTCTCTCTGTGTTAGGTCTAGAGGAAGGTCCTTCTCATCAAACTTCCCCTGGACTAGGAGGCTCTCTGTGCAGGAACCCCAAGTCCAAAGAACACACTCTGCTCCCGGCACTGCTTTCTTGGCGGTAGGAGTTCCTCCTGTCTCTTTGCTCGCTTCTCTCCTTTACATCCCAAAAGAAACCGGCTCAAGACACAATCCAATCCGGTAGATAGAGTTCTGCCTCATCAACACAACTGCCACACATCCCTTCTCATTAATATCACAGAGGCAGGATTTACAACACACAGGAAAATCACATCAGATGACAAAATAGTGGACAATCACACAATACCAGGAATCATAGCCCAGCCAAACTGATACACACATTTTGGGGGAGACACAATTCAATCCATGACAGTCGCTGTGAGTTGGAATCGACTCAACTGCAACAGGGTTTTTTTTTCTGTCCCCCAAAAGCACTTTGCTGAGGGAGTGACATGACTTCTTAATGTGGCTGCCATTCGCCTACACCCCTGAGAAGCTCTGCAGTACAGAGGGAGATCACAAAGCAATTGGCTCTCAGTCTTGAGGATGATGCTGCAAACACCTGATGGATTTGATCCAATTGCTTGGTCATTTCTTTTTTCTCTGAAATAATACCCCAGGGAAGACCATTTTGGATAGTCTTGGAGCATCTCCCTATTACTGACAATCTTGGCCCATTCATTAACATTTAACAACACTTGACATTTTGGCTAATGTTTTGTCGATAAAAAGAGAAGACATAAAAAAAGACTTCTGCATCTCTCATATCCATCATAGCTTGTCTATTCTCACTGCACTACACAAGCTGAATCTCCAGCTAATGCTCATATTGTCCATTGTGATAGACACGCTCTCCTAAATGATGGTCATCTTTGCAATCTCTCTCCTCTCCTGGCCACATTCTACCAAACTGGCCCATGAAGTGCCCGTATATATATTTTTTTTTTCTAAATTTAATAGCAATTTATTCTAGTTAACTTATCACAGGAATTAAAAAAAGATAAGCTTTAAATGGAAACCCTGGTGGCACAGTGGTTAAGAGCTATAGCTACTAAACAAAAGGTCAGCAGTTCAATTCTATCTGGTGCTCCTTGGAAACCCTGTGGGCAGTTCTACACGGTCCTATAGGGTTGCTATGAATTGGAATTGACTTGATGGCAACAGGTTTGATGTTGATTTTTAAGCTTTACATGTCTCTGGGTGGTGCAAACAGTTAACATGTTTGGTGATCTACTTCCAAAAAATCAGCCATTGAAAGTCCTACGGAGCACAGTTCCACTCTGACACACACATGGGTCTCCATGAGTTGGCATCAGCTCGCCAGCAACTGCTCGTGGCAGTAACCTTTAAATAGACTGTATAGAACCAGAAAATAATAAGCAAGTGGGCATGATCCTACTCCTTAATACATAATATGTATCAAAATCCCAATTTCGAAACTCAGGAAACAGGGACGAGGCACAAGCATGAAGACAAACATAAATTCCTTCAGAGTCCTTTCAAGAAAAATCTTTCCTGTCCAAGTGGAATCAGCAGTGGCATGCAGCAACTCAGCATCTTCAAGGAAGGAAGGAGCAGTGAGTATTTAGGCAACCTGCCCTCCATGGAAAAAGAAATTTGTTGTTTTTGTATATTCCTTACAGGCAGTTGTACTTAATCAACTGATTCACCAAACAGGCATAAATTACACCATTAGAACTGCCAAGAAAGCCTCAGGGAAGAATTTAGACAACCTTGGGTGGTGTCCAAAGATTCAGCAATCCACACACAAGTGCTAAATTTCAAAGCTTGAGGATTTTTTATCAGAGCAAGCTCCTTATCAATTAATGTTACTGAATAACTTTTGGAAATACAGGTAAATAATGCAATATTTAGAACATGAAAAAAATTTCAACTTATCACTTTTAATCATACATGACTGTATTTTATGTTAACATTTTTGGTACCCAATTATTGATCCGTTTCTGAAACACATTTGATTCTCAATTGTTGTAAAATGATGCAAAATTCACAAAATAATCCTTACGATAAAAACTGAGAAATGACAGCTGCTTGGAAAATTGGATTAAAATTCTAGATTTGTTGTTCCGAGATGAAGTGAAGTTAGTTAGAAATTATTTGACCCTTTTGAAACTTGTTTTTAAACCTTGTTAGTTGGGAACAGAGCAAACTCTAGTTGAGGACTAATTTTGTCCCACTACTGAGGCAAGGAGCCCTGGTGGCTCAGTGGTTAAGAGCTACGGCTGCTAACCATAAGGCTGGTAGTTTGAATCCATCAATCATTCCTTGGAAACCTTATGGGGCAGTTCTACTCTCCTACAGGTCACTATGAGTCAGAATTGACTTGACGGCAATGGGTTTGGTTCTTTTGGTTTACTGAGGCAAGTCCCTTCTGTGTACTCTATCAGTTGTCTATGAATTTTGTGGTATTCTACTCTGACTGGTAGGAACAGGAAATATTTCCGTCTCTGGGTGAGGACTAGTTATTATTCCCTCAATTTTTTTAGTTTTTTACTTATCTATCTATCATCTATCTACCTACCTACCTATCATCCGTTTATCTATCTATCATCTATCTATTTCTTACCCCCAGTCGCTGTAGTTTCTTCACACACGTGCACGGATCAGTAGCTGAAGACACGGAGGGAGCTTCTGCAGGTCTCCATTGTGCTCTTACTCTAGCTCTCTCCTCTCTGATATCCTGCCTTCTAACCTCTTACCTCTGCAGCCTCCTGCCACTTCCAGCTCCATCTTTTCAACTCAGGTGGATGGCCAAGCTTTGCATCACTTCCCATTCTCACACCAGTGCCTGGAAACTCTATATAAGTAGTAAGCTGGGGCAATTATAGGGCTAATGTTTGTTTCTTGTCTCTCAGTGATCCTTGTCCTGTGTTGCTTACTATCCAATATCTTGAATATGATTGTTTCATATATTTTGTCCATTTTTTTTTTCAGCTGTTTCCAACAAAAGGCTAAATTGGGTCCCTCTTACCTCATTTTGGTCAAAAACAGAAGTCCTCTTCCCAGCCCCTTCCCTGCGAAGTACCTTGACTGGTATATTTCTTACAACTCATATCTTCTTAAATGAGTCCTAAATAAAGTTTGGGTTTTTTCTCTTACGTTTTCTTTCTCCCCAATATAAGTCAATTGTTCTATTCATTCTGAGATGTTCACTGTTCTTCAACACATTCTATATTTAAATACACGTCAAGATCTGTACTTTTCCACAAAATTCTGTTTTGCTTGAGATCATATTCATTGAAGAAACAGTACTATGAACTCTTAAAAATCCAGAACTCCTAGGTTCTAGCATGAAATGTAATACTAGTTATCTGTATGACCAGAGGAAAGATTTTATCTCTCTGGGATTATTTTTTTCATTGCTGAAATGGAAAATGTTAAACTAGATCAGAAATTTCCCAGTAATAAAAGTAAATGAAATAACAGTTTCTCCAGCTGTGGAAGGTCCTCTAGGCCCCAATTCCAATGGGCAACTACAAAATCATAGGGCTTTTCCAACAAGTATTAAACCAGAAGCAAGGTAATCTCCACTACATGCCTAGCTCTAAACATCTATGACATTCCATTCATTATGAGTTCATATCTCCCTTCCTTTATTACTCTTCTACATCTCACATTTATTGAGCATCTACCATGTTGAGGAGACTTGCCACATAAAGAAGGTAGGCAGTTAAAAACAGAAAAAACTCTGCAAGTTAATTTTTTTTTCTTTTCCTCTCAAATGTCATGTCTATTATTTCCTTGATATTTACAGTGGGTGCAGTTTTCCTCTAATCTGAAATATATCTGCCCATGTCTTATGGAATTTATCACATTTTAATCTTTGTATTATAATAATTGTTTCACTTATTCTATTTCATCTGTTAGGTTATAAGATTGTCAAGTTCAGAAATGTCTCATTGGCCATTGTATCCACATGAAATCTTACAATAATAGGCGTTCTATAAATTATTTACTTCCAATTGTTATAGCAATAATGGTTTTGGGGAGTCCCTGGGTGGCAGAAACAATTAACTCACTCAACTGTTAACTGAAAGATTACAGGTTTAAGTACCCTCAGACGCACCTCAGAAGGAAGGCCTGGCAATCTACTTCTGAAAAATCAGCCATTGAAAACCCTACAGAATTCAGTTCTACTCTGAAACACATGGAGTGGCCGTGAGTCAGAATCCACTCAATAGCAACTGGGTGGGATCGGTTTTGGGGGGGGGGGGGGATAAACAATACAAAAATGCATAAATAACAAAGAACACTTTTCCTCCTCCCTTACTGCCACTACACCCAAGTAAATCTATTCCCAGAAATAACTACGTTAACATTTTGGTATATATCCTTCCAGTTTTTCTATAAACGTACATACACATGAAAATGGTTTACTTTGTGATTGTTCAAACAAAAACCAGATCCTGATATACATGTTATTTTGCAACTTTCTTTCTTACTTAATATATTCTTGAGCATATTTGTCAGTATATATAGATCTACCACATTCTTTTTAAAGACCAAGTAATATTTTGGACGAATAAATACATGAATCAGTACCGGATGAGCCCAGATAATCTCTTGGTAACCAATATCATTCCAGTAAGGTGAAATATTAGTTGCAACATGGAGAAAGTAACAGAAACAATGCAGCACTGTTCTTCATAGAAATAAGGCCATTGTAATATATAATCAAATCTGGAAGGCATAGACAGGGAGGTAAACTGCACTGATTTTCTAGAAACTTCGATGGTGAATTGTTTTATGTTATTTCTGCTAAGCTCTCAAATAAAAAGCTGCAAAAAGAAAGAAGGCTTGTTTTCCAAAACTCTTCCCAGATAAAGAAATGGATACTACCTGGAGACATACTGGCTGGGTATCCATACTGAAACATCCTGTGACATGAATTGTATGCTCCTATGTTTATTAGTTCAATCTGGCAGGGAAGGGGAAAGTAAGGGACAGAAAAAAAAAAAAAAAAGCTACTACATTTTTTGCTTTTCTTCATGCAAAAAGGCAGGGCAGATTTTAAAAAAAGCACGACAGACTTGGGGGAAAGTAGGCCACCAGCATGTGTTTACAAAGATTTTATTACCTACATAAATTGTACCTATATCAATTTTGTTGCCTAGAATTATAGAAAAATTAATATCTTGGCAGTTAAGTATGTTTATATCTTAATTCTCTGAATAATTTGGATAATATCCTTTAGTATAGACAACAAATCCTACCATAAGGAAATCCTCTATTAAGAAATACACACACACGTACATCATTTAAAAGTGATAACTCTAAAGGAAGGTGCTAAATTCTTATTTTCAAAGGATTAATTAAAAGAGGATTAGATGCAACAATACTATAATATTAGATGAGTAGAAGTACTAACGCTAACACTACTGAGAGTTACTGGTTTTTGTAACGCCCAGCACAGTGTCTAGGAGTTTAGTCTCTGTAGGAAGTCACCTAGTTTTGAATTCTGGCTCTGTCAACCCTGGTTCTAGAACCCTGGGAAAGATACTTAATTTTTCATTGCCTCAGTTTTGTAATCTGTAAAATGGGTATAACAGTAACTACTTTAAGATTTACCATAAGGGTTCAAAGAGTCAATGCATGTAAAGTGTGAGATTAATTTTTATCACAAAGTAAGACCTCAGAACATTTAGCTATTATTAATTTAATTCATACGTGGGAAGCATATACTATACACGATATCTTACGTGCTATTACCCTCATGCCTTCAATACTATTATAAGGTAGGCATTGTTTTTATGATTTTTAAGAATGGTGAAATTAACATTCAGGATGACAAAGTAGTTTATACAGACAGCACAACTAGAAAGTCACAGAAGAGGAACTGGACTTTGTGTTTCCAAGGCCCTATAGACCACAGGACATTCTCCACGGAGAAAATATTTTCAAGATTTATTGTGGGAACTCAGGAGGCATGGAGACTGGCTTTGGAGTCTCATTTTGAAACTTTGTTTTCCTTCTACTTTTTTATTTCATTCTGAATATTTACTATAAAGTAGACCCTGGATACAAATTGGCAGGTTAACAAAGACACGTAAACCTCTCATTCAGATTCTAATGCTTTCGCTGTTTGGGCCAACATGCTTTTTTTTTGCGCTCTCCTAACTTCTTAATCTTATTGTCTGCTCTTTTTCTAGAATTAAGATATCACTATTTTTTGGTGGGAGGCATTCCTCCAGCAATGCAAATATAAATGATTTATTGAAAGTCACTCCATATAAAACCCATTGGACACATACATGAAGCCCAGTAGACACATACATAGGTCTCTGGGCAACGCGAATGGTTTGTGTGCAGCTACGAACTTAAAAAGTTGCTGGTTTGAACCCAACCAGCATCGTTGCAGAAGAAAGGTCTGGCAATCTACTTCCTTAAAAATTACAGCCAGGAAAACCTCATGAAGCAGTCCTACTCTGTAACACACGGGATTGCCATGAGTCAGAAATGACTCGGCAAAGAGTTTTTAGTTAGATACGTATATGAACAGAATGAAGCAGAGCAGATTGGCAGAGATCTAAGAGGTTTCAAGAGGGACACTCTTTTCTCATGACCCAAAGTGCCACTGAATGCTGTTGCAGTTCTTTATCTAGAACTAGGTCACAATTAGACCCCATAAATGTCTTGCAGTTTTAAGTCATTGGTTTATATAAAGCATCATTGTATAGGCCCTCCTGACCCTGACACACATCTCTCTCTGCATAATATGTATACACACACACACACACACACACACACACACACGGACATACAAACACTTTCCATCTTGTCCATGTCTTTACCTCTATGATTATAAAATCAGCTACTTAACGGTAGGATGAACACAGTACCCTGCATACCATAGTACTGATAAGCACACAAAAGTACTAATAAGGAGCATCCTTATGAAATAAAATTGCTCTAAGATATTTCTTCTTTAAAGCATAATGATTTTTGTTTTACATTTGAGACAGTATCCTACTTTCATAACACGGTTCATTAAAAAAGCTCTCCAGGGAGGGATTCTATTTAGAAAATATAAACTCTTCTGGGAATAAAGTAAGGGAGGTGGGGAAAAACAAATTATTTAGTCTGCATATCCTGGAGGCCACACTTTCTGTAATTATAGTTTTACTGTTTATTGTCAAGGTTTTCACTTTCCCTGGTGTTTACAGGAAGAGCAGGTATTACCGCTATCCTTGTCCCTAACCCCCTCTCATCAGGAAAGTCCTCCCTGTCCTTTCTGATAGCAACTCCAGCCTCTCCGAATTTCTGAATATAGTTCATTATCATCCATCTTGTCACCTTAATAAAAATGCAAAGCTGTGTGTGATTTTATAGGCAGATTTCCCCTGTTAGATTCTGAAAGGCATCACAAGTCTTACACATCTATCATAGGCTTTCAACACCCAGCACAGTGCTAGGGAAATGCTTAATTGATGTTTGGAAGATAAAAATGGACCAATGGCTAAACCTCCTGACCAGCTTGGAAATGTGGCATAAAGTACAGGAACTGAGGGCAGCAAGGAATCTTCCAAATGGTCCAGGGGTAATCAACCAATTTCGAGCATTCTTGGCACTTTCAAGAGCATTTTTTTCCTGTTCTAGATTTGCAGTGAAGGCTGAACACAGTATGACATAAAAATGTAACAATTTTGGACCACGTTTCTTATATTTGCTATATTATTTTATCATGTCACATTGGAAAGCTGCCCACTAGTGTACTTCATATAATTCTCAACTGCAATAAGATCAAGAGTCTCAACAATTCATCCTAAAGAAAACTCAGAAATATACACAAATATATCTAGACATTAATTATAAGGAGGCCTGATAAAACAGGTGAGAAACAAGCAAACTTTCCTGTTCCTTGTCCATAAAACATCAGGGCAATAAGGCAGAAAAGCTCCCAGGGCCATTCAGTCCAAAGGGCTTTCCTTTATTTTTGCTTTTGTTTCTGCAATTGTTTAAGAACTTTTCTACTACCTAAAGCATCCCGTTGGTACCAACTACAATATGTAAATTTAGGTCAACGTGGCATCTTTAAAATATAAGAAACATCTGAGGAGTTGTTTTATGAATCTTGGAATAAGACATCTTCCAGACAAGATACAATCAAGGAACTCTCCTCATAATCATTTTGTTGCATAATTTTGGGAAATTAGTGTAAATGGAAGACTTACAAAATTATAATTATTTTAATTTCCATAATATCATTTTGAAACTCTCTAAGAACCAGATTGGAGGCAGATACATGACTCCAGCTGCATAAGGGTCTGCATGTGGGACCATTCTGACCCCTAGGAATCCAGAGGACACTGTATTAATTTAGTAGCGCTAGGACTTCGGATGCTTGGTAATGTAAGGATGTTGATACTGTACCATCAATTATAATTCTTTCAAAGGCCAATTTCCGATTAAATTTAGGCCATTTAAAGTATAGTAACCCCTGCCTCAATGTAATAAAATTACCCAAATAATTCAATCATGTACAATATAGAATTATGTTACTGTGTAGTTAACGCAATAACAGAATGATCCCCGAGAGTCAGCAGGTTAGCAGTGCTAGGTTTCTCTTACTGGATCCAAATATTGGCTGTGACTTGACACCACCATTTTGCAATTTCTTCCCCAGATTAAATATCAGTGGAGATGAGTTTGGGACCTGACTGGCTGGGGCTTCTTGGGCAGCAGCAGAGGTTCCAGAAATTCTGGTTTGTTTATGTCCATTTCTTCAGTTCTTTCCCTGGAGATAGATAGACAGTGGCTGCAACAATGGGCTCCAGCATAACATTGATCTTGAGAATGGCTCAGGACGGGGCGGAGTTTCATTCTGTTGAACATAGGGTTGCTATGAGTTGGAGCTGACTCAACAGCACTTAACAACAACAACACCCCTAGAGATTGGGATGGGGGAACCCTGGGAATGCAGGGATCCACGTTTTGCTTTCTAATCTACCCACTTTGCAAAACAGGGTTGCCTGCCTTTCACATGCCTCCTCAGCCTTGATGGTAAGACTTTTAGCTCCCTCTGCTTTTGAGAACAAGGTCTGTGTGGAGAAGGTGAGTCAAATACCAGTGACATATCAGAATTTGTGTTACTATGAGATTTTAATTTATGTTATGACCATATTAAAAATAATATGAAGACATGTTTTTGCAGACTAGTCAATGATACAGAAACTGACTCATGAGAAATTAAATGTTAAGAAGCAGGGTACAAACTCATGCATATAGTATGGCATATATGAGTATATGTGGAGAAATGTAAAGAGATACCAGAACAAAACACATCAAAAACTGAACACTGGTTTCTCTTGGAGGAAATATGAGGTGATTTTCATTTTCTTCTCTAAAGTTTTTCTTCTCCAAAATATTCTACAGTGATGTTGCATTGTCTAAAATTATCTTTTAGAAGGTGCAAAACGGAAAAATAAATATCTCTTCTCTTAAATATAATCTATTCAACCACAATTATAATCTGAAACTAGTGCAGAGATTCAGCAATCTGGCTTGATCACCTGAGATGCCATTTTGAGATATATGGAGTCTGCTTAAGCCTATGGGAATATTCTTTCTGTTTCCAAAAAGTTACTTCAATCACGTTGAAAGCAGACAATTCTAATTCAACGAAGATTCCCCTTGCTTTGCCAAAACAAGACATGTATTCATAGGCAGAAGAAAGAGTTCAGAAACCCAGGAAGCTCTTCATTTTATTGTGACTCTCCTTACAAAACCTTGATTAATACCTCTGCTTCACTAGAGGAAAACCCATATGTTCCAGACACCCAGGAAACAAATTGCTTTGTTCATTGAATCGAGTTCCATATGAACACTCAGCAGCTCTCATTCACATGCCCCAGTGCTGTCTTTCTCCAAATTAGAATTTGACGTTATATTGACACAACCTTGGAGCCAGCTGGTATTTTTGACTTTCATTATATTCCTATGTACTTTACTCACAAAGGATCCAATTGTAGACAAGAAAGTGAAGCTGAGGACTCTTGAACCGAAAGCCATGAACATCTCCTATTCGAGGGTAGCACAAATGACTGAGATGTCTGGAACAAATAACTTTGTGCTGATCCACTGTGAAAATTCAGCAAACTCAATAGCCCCCTAAATTCCTCATTTCATTCCTGGAGAGTAAAACAGGTTCTTGTACTTCTTTGCTGACTAACATTCTGTCCAGTCTTTTAAGAAAGAATTCTTACGAATTATCAGGAAACGCTCTGCCTGAGTTTCAATGCTTTTGATAGAGAGTGTTGCAATTTAGCGGGAGACACTGTCTGCAGTAAAGTATATTAACTTGTGGTAGTCTCTGTTCAATACTCAGAACAATTGGGCACTGTTTAATCCAAGACCTGCTATGTATTTACCAAGGGAATTTAGACGAAATGACCAAGAAATGTATCTAAATTTCTCACCTGTATAAGCCAGATAATATTACCTTTTTATTCCCACCTCATAGAGTTTTGGTGAAGAAATAAGAAGAAATTGGAATAACTTGAAAAGCTGAGAAACATAGTACTATATTACACTTCTATATTGGTCTCTCTCTGTATATAGAAAATTAGCAAAATTCCTTTCCCGATTTCCCTCTGCATAGTACTTGTATACTCTTCTAACAAGCATTTTTGGCTGGTATTTTCCTCCTTTCTTTCATCAGCATAAATTCTCCCTTCCCTCACCTTATTCCAACCCTCACTCTCACAGGAGTATGTGTTTTGATCTTTTCTTTTGTTCTGTGATTGTGGTAGGAAAAAAAAGTTTAATTGGAAGAGAGGTCTGGATACCTGCAAGATACCTTGAACTAGTTTTCTGTCTCCAGTGAAGAAAGAGAGCTCAGAGGCAAAATGTAATGAAAGCCACAATATAGATACGTTTCACTGATTCTACTTCTCTAGGGATCCCAGCCTAAGACAGGTGGCTCCAGGCTTTCCTTGATTTGTGGCTGCATAATCCGAATCTCGGCATTCGTATTCACATGGCATTCTCCTCTGTGTCTGTGGCTTCTCTTCTGTCTCTTAAAAGACAATTGTCATTGGGTTTAGTGCCCATCCTGATAATCTAGGACGATCCTATCTTGAAGTCAGTAATTTAATGACATCTGCAAACACCCTTTTTCCAAATAAGCTTATATCCACAGCTTCCAGAGTTTAAGACATAAACATACCTTTCTGAGTATCACCATTCAACCCACTACTACAACATCTTCACTGATAAAAAAATAAATTGAATACTAACTGTGTGCATGGCATCAGGAGGTATAAAGAGAAATATGTCACAATATTTCTTCTCTAGAAGTATTTAATCTAATTCTTTAATCCTTGCAATCTCAAATTCCAAGTACTGTATACAGAAAAGTTTACAGAATGCAGAGCTCATTTGCATAGCATTATAACAAGGAGAGGAGGAGAGTACCAGGCTTTGTTAAAAAAACAAAAACAAAAACAAAAACAGGGTTCGCATCTGCATAATCTGTCACGGCTGGCTGGGAAAATACTTGTAAGTGGTACCACAGAATTAGGTCCAGTTGTCCCTGGGAAAGGTTTATTGTTTCCACTCTCTCATTGCTCTACCTGCTATTAGAACCAGCTTGCACAGGCAGTCAGAGGGGCCCAGGAACTATGCAGTGATTCTCAGCTCTGCTATACATTAGAATCACCTGGGCAAGTTTAAAAATGTATGGATTCTGATTCAGTTTGTCTTGGGTGGGGCTTGGGCATAAATACTGTTAAAACCCTCCCCAGATGATTACAATGCATAACCAGATTTGAAACCCACGGGACTAGGTGAACCTGTTGTAGTTGATGATATCCTTATTAAAGATACAAGACTCAGCACAGTAGTTTATAAAACCATGTCTCATGAAACCAGATGATTCAGAGGTATAACTAGGGTGATCAACTGGCCCTGATTTGCCCAGATTTTCTCACTCCTAGGCACACTGGAACAGTTGGCCATACTAGAAATAACAAAAGACAGACCCCCGGAAATATTTTTTATTATGATATTCAGTAAGGAAATGCATTGCAAATCCATGACCGTAATCAATTGTATTAAATGCCAAAGTTGTAATAGAGTGGAAATCACCAATGCATTAATTTTTGTGTAAGTTTAACATGCATTCAAGTGTGTCTGTCAACTTTATGTTAAGCTGATGCCAGCAATTCGGCACCGATATTTAAACATTTTGTAAAGATATCTATCATTTGAAAGATTATTGCTCTGCAGTTGTCTTTATTTTTAAATTCATTTGGAGCAAGTCTGCTCACATAAAATTATATGGGTGAGCAAAGTATTCTAGCAAAAATGTGCCATGTTCAACCAAATGTTGAAAAGGTTTAAGCACATCTGCTCAGTGATTGCTCCTTTAATGGCATCGCTCAGTTATGCAAGAACAAGTAAACATACAACAATCTAAGGTGGAACTACGTTGTAGACATTTTAGCTGCTTTTTTCAAAATTATTTTTAATTATTGTATCAATTTTTTTATTTTTGGTGTCAATTACACAACCAAACACACACCCATTCACAATTTCTACACGTATAGTTCAATGGCGTTGGTTACACACCTCACATTGTGTTACCATTCTCACTATCTCTATTCATACTTTTTTCATCATCATTAATTTTGATTCTACGCCCCTTAAAGATCTTAGTATTGCTTTAGATTAACTATTGTCGATTTGAACTCATATAGATAAGTCGTTGTAAGAGCTCAGTGCTCAAGGCAACATTCTTTATTAATTGAGCTAAATTATTATTTAGTTTAACAATGGCTTCATGGGATAGTTTTGGTTCAAGGCTTAAAGATTATTTCCAGGCAATAGATTTGGGGGTTCCTCCAGTCTCAATGTATCCACTAAGATTTTTGTACTTTTAATAGTATTAAAAGTAATTGTGAAATGTTAGATGATGATGATCCTACTTTGAATTATTAACAATGGCTGGTGCATAGTTGAACAAAAAAAAAAAAATTAAAGAAAGAAGGAAGGAAGGAAGAAAAAGAGACAAGAAAGGAGGAAACAAAAAAAGAAAAGGAGAGAGAGAGAGATTGCCCACTATTCTTATTGCAAGCTTCCAGATTATAGTACTTAACTAAAAAGTGTCTTAAAATTGCACTAAAAGTCTTTAAAAATTGTCCATTACAAAACTTCTAATCCTTGTGAATCCAGGTTTCTTTTTGAAATATATATCCAGGACAAAATAGAAATAATTATATGTCAAAGCTGATTTCAAATATTACAAATATTCAATTTGTACCTGGGTTCTTTCGATCAACATTGTATTTATGAGATTTATCTATATTGTTGCAGTAGTTGTTGCTATACAATGATACAGCCCCTAAAAACCAGGTTTTTGAAAAAAACATTTAACATAGCAAAGTGGTAAAGAATACATTAGATGACCAAACAAAAAATAAGAAGCAGGGTACAAAACAGCATACACACAATGATTCTACACTGTGTGTGTGTGTGTGTGTGTGTGTGTGTGTGTGTGTGGCAGCATACACACAATGATTTACACTGTGTGTGACAGCATACACACGATTAAATTTGAGTTTAGTAAGTATATTTATTTTAAAACTATTACTTTTACCTATTTTTATTTTGTAGTTTCTTTTAAGTTATTTTTAAAGTGTTCCCCAGCTAAAGTGACATTTAACTAGACAAACTCAAAAACTGAGTTTCTGAGATTACTGGTTAATCCTTCCAGAGCAATTCTGTCATAAGGCCAAGGAATTATTTCAT
Organism: Dugong dugon; assembly: GCA_030035585.1. NCBI lineage: Eukaryota > Metazoa > Chordata > Mammalia > Sirenia > Dugongidae > Dugong > Dugong dugon. Next base: position 113,036,904 of record CM057467.1, read on the forward strand.
CGATTAAGAACATAAATTGGCCTCTGTTATGGATTGAATTGTGTTCCCCCAAAAAAAGATACGTCAAAGTCCTAATCACAGCACCTGTAAATATGAATCTGTTTGGAAATAGGGGTTTTCTTTTGTCATGTTAACAAAGTCATATGGAAGTAGGTTGGGTCCTGAAAATAATCATTTCTAAGTAGTATCATATAAACAGAGCAGAATAGACACAGACACACACAGAGGGGGAAGAGATCATGTTAGGAATCATCTACAAGCCAAGGAATGCTAAGGAACGTCTTGGGCTACAGACAAGGAAGGACCCTCCCCTACAGCTGATACCCAGATATGGACTGCTAGCTCCTAAGACTGTAAGAAAATAAATTTCTTTCTTTCAAGCCACTCACTTGCAGTATTTTTTGTTATGGCAGCAAAAGAAAACTAAGATAACCTCTACATACCTGACAGGATTAATCTTCCCTTAGTTGTTCCTGGAAATTAATAAGTTCCATATTTCTCTGCAGTAGAGGCCTGATTGGTCATGTTCTATCTACCACAGGGAAAGCTAAAGATGCTGGTAACCTAAGTTAGAGAAATTGTAAATTTTTATTGGGCTCAAGGTGGATCTTAGCTCCCTGCAAATTTTCTGAGAGGCAGCGTGTTTTTCATGTTTGATTCTAAAACTCAGAGGTTTACCCAAAGGAACAACAGCTTTTTCAAGAAGAAGAGACAGGGAGTTTGCTACTAGCTGTTAGAAGGTGATGCTGTGATTAAAAACAGCTTCAGGGATTCAAGGTAAAAACAGATAATGACCCTCTCCATTGGAGCAATTCCTCAAAGAGTTAAAATCATATCAACATTCTTTGTTCATTGCTTGCTATTTTCCTGTTTAAACTAACTGAAACTGTCCGTTCAGACACATTTGAGATCTCCTGGCTTGGTTGCACTGTAACTCTTGCACATAGTTGTTGGTTGATAAAATGTCTTGAATAAACCTGCCTTTTTATAAGACTGCCCTCTACACTCAGGTGGAAAAGAGGAAAGGTTAAGATGAACAGGAAATTGGGAAAAGGTTCAGCTGGTGTAAGTTATTACAAGTCTTCTGATAATAAAGCAGGTATTAAATTCATGAGACACTGAAAATTGAATTGCTGAGACAAGAGCTATTGTGACTAGAATAGCAAATGTCAGATCATGAATCTATTCACATGGCAAGGATCAAAAGATGACTAGCCTGAGGTGACAAAGTAGTTCTACTTTGCCTGAAGACTCCATTTTGTTACGAAAAGGCAATTCTTTCTTCCATGTTGTCTTTGCTCTGTATTCCAAACTCTTCCAGTCTCCAGTTTTTGAGATAAAAGACGGCAAACATTAGTATCAGTTCCATAATTTCTCCAACCTGTGTCTTTGAAGACTTCTGAAAAATGCAAAACCAGTCTTATATCAATGAACATTAATATTCTCAAAGAATCCAGTGGAATCTGACTCATAGAGACTCTAGGCACAACAGAACAAAACAGTGTCCAGTCCTGCGTCATCCTCACAATCCTTGTTATGCTTGAGCCTATTGTTGCAGCCACTGTGTCAATCCATCTCCTTGAGAGTCTTCCTGTCTTTCACTGATCCTCTGCTTTACCAAGCATGATGTCCTTCTCCAGGGACTGAGCTCTCCTGATAGCATGTTCAAAGTAAGTGAGACATAGTCTCGCCATCCTTGTTTCTAAGGAACAGCCTGGTTGTACTTCTTCCAAGACAGAGTTGTTCACTCTTTTGGCAGTTCATGGAGTATTAAATATTCTTCACCAACACCATAATTCAAAGGCATCAATTCTTCTTCGGTCTTCTTATTCATCATCCAGCTTTCACATGCTTATGGGCCTACTGAAAATACCACGGCTTGGGTCAGGTGTGGCTTAGTCTTCAAGGTGACATCCTTCCTTTTCAACACTTTAAACAGGTCTTTTGCAGCAGATTTTTCCAATGCAATTCGTCTTTTGATTTCTTGACTGTCGCTTCCATGGGTGTTGATTGTGGATCCAAGTAAAATGAAATCCTTGACAACTTCAATCTTTTCTCCATTAATCATGATGTTGCTTATTGGTCCAGTTGTGAGGACCTTTGTTTTCTTTATGTTGAGCTTAAGGCTGTGGTCTTTGATCTTCATCTGTAATTGCTTCAAGTCTTCTTCACTTTCAGCAGGCAAGGTTGTGCCATCTGCATAACGCAGGTTGTTAATGAGTCTTCCTCCAGTCCTGATGCCCTGTCCCAGCTACTCAGATTATTTGCTCAGCATACAGATTGAATATGTACGGTGAAATGATACAACCCTGACACACACCTTTCTTAACTTTAAACCACACAGTATCCCCTTGTTCTGTTCAAACCACTGCCTCTTGATCTATGTGCAGGTTCCTCATGAGCACAATTAAGTGTTCTGGAATTCTCATTCTTTGCACTGTTATCAAGAATTTGTTATGATCCACAGAGTTGAAAGCCTTTGCATAGTCAATAAAACACAGGTAAACATATTTCTGGTATCTTCTGCTTTCAGCCAGGATCCATCTGACATCAGCAAATTACATCCTTCATTCCACATCTTCTTCTGAAGGCTGCTTGAATTTCTGGCAGTTCTCTGTAGATGTACTGCTGCAGCCACTTTTGAATGAGCTTCAGCAAAATTTTACTTGCGTGTGATATTAATGATATTGTTTGATAGTTTCTGCATTTGTTTGGATAACCTTTTTTGAAATAGGCATAAATATAGATCTCTTCCAGTCAGTTGGCCAGGTAGCTCTCTTCAAAATTTCTTGGCATAGAAAAGTGAGCACTTCCAAGGTTGCATCTGTTTGTTGAAACATTTCAATTGGTATTCCATCAATTCCTGGAGCCTTGTTTTTTGCCATTTCCTTCAGTGCAGCTTGGACTTCTTCGTTCAGTACCATTGGTTCTTCATCATATACTACCTCCTGAAATGGTTGAACATCGACTAATTCTTTTTGGTATAGTGACTCTGTGTATTCCTTCCATCTTCTTTTGATGCTTTCTGCATTGTTTAATATTTTCCCAGTAGAATCCTTCAGTACTGGAACTCAAGGCTTGAATTTTTTCTTCAGTTCTTTCAGCTTGAGAAATGTCAATTGTTTACTTCCCTTTTGGTTTTCTATCTCCAGGTCTTTGCACATATCATTATAATACTTCACTTCGTCTTCTCAAGCCACCCTTTGAATTCTTCTTTTTAGCTCTTTTACTTCATCATTTCCTCTTTCCTTTAGTTTCTCAGTGTTCAAGAGGAAGCTTCAGATTGTCTTCTGATATCTGTTTTGGTCTTTTCTTTCTTTCCTGTCTTTTTAATGATCTCTTACTTTCTTCATGCATGATGTCCTTGATGTCATTCTACAACTCGTCTGGTCTTTGGTCATTAGTGTTCAATGCATCAAAACTATTCTTGAGATGGTCTCTAAATTCAGGTGGGACATACTCAAGGTCATACTTTGGCTCTTGTGGACTTGTTCTAATTTTCTTCAGTTTCAGCTTGAACTTGCATACGAGCAACTGATGGTCTGTTCGGCAGTTGGCCCTTGTTCTTGTTCTGACTGATGATATTGAGCGTTTCCATCAGCTCTTTCCACAGATGTAGTCAGTTTCATTCCTGTGTATTCCATCTGGACAGGTCAACAAGTATACTCACTGTTTATGTTGCTGAAAAAAGGTATTTGCAATGAAGAAGTCATTGGTCTGGCAAAATTCTATCATGTGATCTCTGGCATCATTTCTATCACCGAGGTCATATTTTCCAAATACCTATCCTTCTTCTTAGTTTCCAACTTTCACATTCCAATCACCAGTAATTATCAGTCCATCCTGATTGCATGTTCGATCAATTTCAGACTGCAGAAGTTGGTAAAAATATTTAATTTCTTCATCTTTGGCCTTAGTGTTTAGTGCGTAAATTTGTATAACAATTGTATTAACCAGTCTTCCTTGTAGGTATGTGGATATATCCTATCACTGACATTGTTGTACTTCAGGATAGATCTTTAAATGTTCTTTTGATGATAAATGCAATGCCATTCCTCTTCAAGTTGTCATTCCCGGCATAGTAGACTATATGATTATCCAATTCAAAATGGCCAATACCAGTCCATTTCAGCTCACTAATGCCTAGGATATCAATGTTTATACATTCCATTTCATTTTTGACAGTTTCCAATTTTCTTAGATTCATACTTGGTACATTCCATATCCAATTACTAATGGATGTTTGCAGCTGTTTCTTCTCATTCTGAGTCATGCCACCTTAGCAAACGAATGCCCAGAAAGCTTGACTCCGTTAACACGATTAAGTTCGACTCTAATTTGAGGAGGCAGCTCTTCCCTAGCTGTCCTTTGAGTGCCTTCCAACCTGAGGGGCTCATCTTCCAGCACTATATCAGGCAATGTTCCACTGCTAATTCATAATGTTTTCACTGGATAATTCTTTTCAGAAGTAGACCGCTGGGTCCTTCTTCCTAGTCTGTCTCAGTCTGGAAGCTCAGCTGAAACTTGTCTCCCATGCGTGAACCTGCTGGTGTTTGAATACTGGTGGCATAGCTTCCAGCATCATATAACATCCAAGCTCCCACAGTATGACAAACTGACAGTCACTTGGGGGAATATTCTCAAATAGCTCTAGTGTATTTGGAGAGTAAAAAGACGGTAAATGTCAACAGTAATTTTCAAGGTTTCACTGGGGTGAATGCCTCTATACGGGATGTATGGAAAGATAATGGACTTTCAACATGAAAGCTAATATCATATTGAATTCAGGAGATGTGATAAAAAAATCCCAAACCAAAAACCAAACCCACTGCCACTGAAATGATTTCCACTCCTAGTGACCCCGTAGGACAAAGAGGAACTGCCCCCATAGGGTTTCTAAGGCTATAAATCTTTACAGAAGCAAACTGCCACATTTTTCTCTCATGGAGCAACTTTTGGTGGATTCAAACTGCTAATCTTTTGGTCAGAAGCTGAGCTTTAACCACCGTGCCACCAGGGCTCCTTGCAATAAAGAATAAGTGGGAAAAAAATCTCATTCCTTGGGAGTTTCTACCTAGAACACCAAACACCAAAATCTGTAAGAACTTCCTCTAAATCCATTGTCTTTTTTTGGTTTTTTTTTCTTTTTTTTTTATATTCTAAAAACATTTTTTAAGAAATATATTTTAGGAACATTCATGCCAGATGCCGTGTGTTTAGGGCAACGGTTGTCGTACTATAGCCTGCAAGCCAAATCTTGCCAGCTGCCTTTTATGTAAATAAAGTTTTATTGGAATACAGCCATACCTATTTATGAATTGTCTATGGTTAAATTGAGTAGTTGTGATAGAGATTGTCTGGGCCACAAAGCCTAGAACGTTATTTGGCCTGTGGTAGCAGAGATACCCACATCTTAATCCTCAGAATCTGTGAATGTATTACCTTTGGTAACATGTGGTAAAAGGTACTTCATGGATGATATTAAGTTAAGGATAATAAGGAAGGAGTGCCTGGGTGGCAGAAATGTTTAAGCACTGGGCTACCAACGAGAGGGTTCGTAGCTAAATCTCATCAAGAGGTGGCTTGGAAGAAAGGCCTGACAATCTGCTTCTGACAGGTCACAGCCAAGAAAACCCTATGGAAGACAGTTCCACTCTGAATCATATGGGGTTGCCATGAGTCAGAATCGACTTGGTGGCAACTTTTTTGTTTGTTTGTTTTTTTATAAGAGGAGGCAGTAAGGTCAGAGTTAGAGAGAGACTATTTAAGAACAGAAGCTGAAGTCAGAGAGGAGAGAAGATGGTATACTATTGGCTTTGAAAACGGAGGAAGGAATGATGAGCCAAAGAATGCAGGCGGCCTCTAGAAGCTAGAAAAGACGAGGAAACAAATTCTCCACCAGAGCTTCCAGAAGAAAAGCAGGCCTGTCAACACCTTGATTTTTAGCCCAGTGAAACTGATTTTGAACTTCTGATCTCCAGAACTATAAGAAAATAATTTGGTGTTGCTTTCTGTAACTAACTTTAAGGTTACACCATCAATAAAAAACTAACACATGGTCCTTTCCTGAAAAAGCTTGCCAATTCACACTTTAAGATTTAGTGTATCCAGAATAATTGTCTGTTGTAATAAATAAAAAATACCTGGCAAGGCAGGGAACCTAAACGCAGAGAACAGTGATATGATTGATTTTCAGTGACCTTTTAGACAAATGACTTACCCAAGGTAAATTATTGATAAAGCACTTAAGACACCCCAGCCAGGCTAGATAAGTGAGGGAACCTCAAATGTTTGACCTATCTATGTTCTTACCTGTTCAAAAAGGGGACAACTCACTTGGCTGAATTTTAAAAAGTGGCCATAAACTTTGGAGTCCTGTGGCGTAGTGGTTAAGAGATCATCTGCTAACAAAAAGGTTGGCAGTTCAAACTCACCAGTCTCTCCTTGGAAACCATAGTGGGCAGTTCTGTTCTGTCCTATGCAGTTGCTATGAGTGGGAACCACAAACTTTAGTGAAGGTTAATTTCTTCTCAAATTAATTAGCACAGGAATTTCTGAGATGGAAGCTAGGAATAGACTCACAGTTCTACAAAGCTATTACTGTAGATAAACAGGACAGTAATATATATATATGTATATATATATATATCTATATATATATACATATATATAGAAAGAATGACTTATTTAGAAAACGCCATAGCAAAGTAAACTTCTTAAGACAATTCTGAATTTAAATCATATGGACTTATTCCAGAATACGGAGGTCGATATGTTTTTAATCCTGTGATGAGAAGTGCCTGGACACTTTCTTTTTATAAATGCAAAAGAATATTATCTCAGTTGTCTGGAATAATCAGGAGTAAAGTCTTTAGACTTAATGGAAAGTTAATTTTTTCAAGTACATAATCATTGGTTTTATTGTAACTCATTTCAACTGATATAAAAAATTTCAAAATTTAACAATATATCCATGCTAACTAGGTATAATGACTCACCTTAATTTTTTTTTTAAATAATTCAATGCCTTCACAATAAAAAAGTTAGATCTTTGAGTTTTACTCTATTCAGCAAGTGATATGAAGTCCAAGACTAAGTATGTACTATCCCTTGTTTATACATATGAACTTAATTTCTCAAATAACTCCCATCAGTGACATCGAACTCAACAGAGAATAAATTGTTTCAGACACCAGTGAGTATAGTATTAAGTCACAGACAAATTAAGCTACTTGCTCAATGTCAGACTGCAAGTGGAAGACATGGGCTTTGAACCTAGTGATAAATCTTTCCCTGACTACCTCCCAATGTTGTTCCAAAAATCATAGAAGATGATATAAGTGAAAGGGCTTTGCAAACTGTAAACAATTTGTATCTGGGTATATTATCAATTTTGATAGTTAATGTTATGTGACAGTTTGGCTAGACTATTATTCTCAGTGCTTGGACAGACACTGAACTGATTGCTTTTCCATAATGTAATATAATGTAATCTCTTCCATGATGTGATTTGATGTGATCAGCCAATCAGTGGAAAGGGGAGTTTCTTTGGGGGTATAGCCTGCCTCCAGTATATAAATGGATGTTCTGGAAACACTCATTCTCTCTCAACCCTTCGCTCTTCTCATCACCTGACCTCTGGTTCCTAGAACATAAGTCCACAGGAGTCTCTGGGCTGCTGTCTAACCTGCAGATTCTGGATCTGCAAGCCCCTGCAATCCTGTGAGCCAGCAGAGGTCTCCAGCCTGACGCCTGACCTAAGGATTTGGGACTTGTCAGTGTCCACAATTGTGTGATATAAATGAAACGAATCTCTCTCTTGCTCTCTCTCTGTATATAAATATATGTGTGTGTGCATATATATATTATGTAGATACATATATACACATTGCTAGTTTATGAATTTAGGATGCAATAGAAATATTCCTGAGTAGAAATGATCTAGAGTAGATGTGATTCCATTAGCATGTATAGGCTCACCCTTAACCAAATGCAAAAGAAGAGCATCATTTCATTTAAGAACTCTTTCTATACTTTGACTTTTTGTTGCATATATATACACATACATACACATATATACCTATTTCCATATAGTATATATTTAATTGAGAATTAGAAAGCCCTTTATGGTATAACTGGCATTGAGGAAAGAGGGTGGCCCTGAACAGCATTCTTTTTGAGAAGTAGTTTATTTGTGAAGGGTATAATCCTATGCGTCACAAAATAGCTTAATTCCATCTTTGAAACTTAGTATCTGTGTGACCTTAGATAAATTACTTTCACTTTCTAAGCCTCAGTTTCTATCAGTTTGGTAGAGATAGAGTCTTCCTCCACAAATTATTACGAATATTAAATGATAAAAAAGAAAATTGCCATCAAGTCAATTCTGACTCATAGCGACCCTATAGGACAGAGTAGAACTGCCTTATAGTGTTTCCAAGGAGCGCCTGGTGGATACAAACTGCCGACCTTTTGATTAACAGTGAAATGCTTAACCACTGCACCACCAAGGCTCCAGTATTAGGTAAATGAGATAATCAGTGGTCAGTATTTAGGTACTTACTGGTACACAATAAACACCCAATTAAAAGGTCTGGTGATCGGCTTCCAAAAAACCAGCCATTGAAAACCCTATGAAGCATAGTTCTACTCTCACACAGTTGAGGTCGCCATGAGTTGGAATCAACTTGATGGTAACTGGTGGTGGTGGAGATTTGTTATATCGGGAAAGAAGAACAAACAGATGTATTGTATGAGGCTTCTTTAAACAAGGCAATAGAACAGATGGTGCCCTGATGAATGTCCCTCATTCTGATACTGGTTTCTTCTTAAGCAGTCATGGAAGAAATTTAAGCAAAGATATTGCCCATAAAAGCCCTTGGTGTGGTGATTTACTTACCAAATTCTTACAGTTCAAGCGTCCTCAGTACAATGACTGTGTCTTAAAAGCAAGTATGTGCTTAAGAAAGTCCTTTTCTTAAAGACTTTCTCCTCCAGGAAGTGTGCAAGGCTAATTAAAATGAAAATCGCAACAGAACATAGGAATACAAAACTCAAATAACTAAACATCACCTCTTCCCCAGAGACATATGTATACTTTGTCTCTTTTATTTTCTGTTCACTATGTACTTGGTACATTGACTGTTCAACAGAACATACATTGTCTCCTTCAGTTTGGCAAAGTTGTGTTAACCTGTGTTAGCCAAAGAACACACTGAGGGCCACACCCATGCTCTTTGATTCTACCATTAACAAAGCCTGATTAGACCTCTAAGTCTAATGATTCAAGGACAGGTAGCAGTAGTTTCTCAGAACTGGAAGATACTAGTCATCCTTTCTTCTGCATCAGGTACCGTAACCTTAGCCATTTTGCAATTCAAGGAAGCTAGTAGGCTGAGGAATATGAACTTAGGCTTCTTAGAATCCCTGATTTGCTGCCTTTTAAACTATGTTATCTTGTTGCTTGGTGCCCTCGAGTCAATTCTGACTCATAGCAACCCTATTTACAACAGAACAAAACACTGCCCAATCCTGTGCCATCCTCACAATCATTGCTATGTTTAAGCTCGCTGTTGCAGCCACTGTGTCAATGTATCTCGTTGAGGGTCTTCCTATTTTTTGCTGACCCTCTACTCTACCAAACATTATGTCCTTCTCCAGGGACTGGTCCCTCCTGATAACATGTCCAAAGTATGTGAGACAAAGTCTCACCATTCTTGCTTCTAAGGAGCATTCTGGTTGTATTTTTTCCATGAAAGATTTGTTTGTTTCTCTGACAGTCCATGGTATATTCAATATTCTTCACCAACACCATAATTCAAATGATCAACTCTTCTTCAGCCTTACTTATTCATTATCTAGCTCTTGAATGCATCTTAAATAGGTGATTTTAGATAGGTAAATTTACTTTTTGACTCTCACTTCAGAAATCATGCACCAAACATAGCATATGGAACGATACATTTTGTTGTTGGTGTTGGTGTTGTTGTTATTAACCAGTTGCCATCAAGTTCCTTCTGACTCATGTTGATCTAATGTGTGTCAGAGTAAAACAATGCTCCATAGGGTTTTCAACGTTCATTTTTTGGAAGTACATCACCAGGCCTTTCTTCTGAGGTGCTCTGGGTGGATTCAAAACCACAACTTTTTTGGTTAGCAGTCAAGCTCACTAACTGTTTGCACCACCCACAGGCTTCATTACTATTATTACTATTATTTTATTCTCAGCCATCCTGTGACTCACTGAAGTAAAGGAATGGCACTTTTAGAACAGAAATTTATAGTAAGCAAAACAGAAATTAATTCAATGAGGGAGGAGCCAACATGGCACTATAGCCAGAAGCACCATGCCCTCCCTCCACCTCCAAGACCCGAAAAACTAAGTAAAACAGAGACAAACATCAATCCTGGAACCCTAAGTGTCAAATGAAAAGATAAAGAACTCATCCCAGCACCAAATGGAATAAGAAACTGACAGAGAACAGAGGGCGAGGAAAGATACGGAGTGGAGGTCTCTTATCAGCTAATGCAACACGGATTCATCATCTCCAATACCTGTCTGAGATCAATGCGCAGAGAGTACAGGAAAGCAGCTTCATGGAGCTCCCAGCAGGAGACAGATGACCCAGTAACTAGCGATACACGCTTTCCTGACCCCCACCCTTCTTCTCCCTGCTCAGTCTCTGAACCTTCCCAGTAGACCATGGTCACTTGGCCAGGAGGCACTGGCTCAGCGCCACTTGGATTCACCCTGCCCACACTGGCTGGATTCTTCAGTGTCATTTCTTTCTTCCTGGTGTTGCTTTTTTCAGCTTCTTTTGGTTTCTTCCCTCTCTCTTACCTCCTCGCCTTCCTTTCTCTTGAACACCTGGCTCTGTGTGTCATCTTTGCTTCTTTGTGACAGGCTGTGAAGCATCACTCAGCTGGGGAAGTGATTCCTTGTCCATGCTGCCACACTGGTGTGATCACTGGGGCATTTTTTTTTTTTTTTATTTTTGCTTTTCTTCATTTATGTTTATCCTCTCTCTGTACTTACCTTCTTATCTTGTATCCTAAATACCTACCACTGTGTGCCATCTCTGCCCCTTCTACCCAGGCTGTACATCATGGCTTGGGAGCCACTCCTCCATCTGAGTAGATGCAGTGGTGGGATCTCTGGGGGCATTTTTATTTTTTAATATTTTTTCCATTTTGTTTTTCTTCATTTCTCAGTTTCTCATCCATCTCTACTCTCCTTTTCTGGTCCCCTGAATGCCTGGTGCTGTGTGCTATCTCCAACCTTTCTAGACAGGCTGTGCTTCAAGGCCTGGGAGCCACTTTCCATGTTGCTGGTTGGATCTGTGGGCATTTCTTTATTCATTTTTTAAATTCATTTATTTCTTTTTTCTTTTTCTTCTCTCCTTTTTGTTTTTCTTCATTTTTGGTTGCTCGTCTCTTCACTCCAACGGCAGGCTCCCTCAAAACTTTTTTTTGTCTCCTGTTTCTCTCTTCTCCTTCTCTTCTTTCCCATACCCAGTTTAGCTCCACACATCACAACCTCCCCCCACCCTCCTGCGTATCTGCACCATGCACTAAACATCACACCCTCAAACAACACAGGCATGGCCTACTGGAACCTGCACTACACAGACCCCTGGCCCACTCTGTCAGCCCCAGTATGTGCCACAAATGACCCATCTCAGCCACTCCCTTTCAGCTTGACCTTCCCTGCTGCACCACAGCTGAGTGATTGTCCCTGTTCGTTGGACAAGGAGGTGAAAACTGTCATAATCACAAAGAAGCAAAAAACAAAGAACGCACAGCCTACCCTCAAATACAACAAAAAGAAGGATGAAATACACAAGTCTACAATTAATAAATGATGAAAATAACTACTGAATGTCTCAAAGACAGCAGACAATATCAAAACAAATTAAAAAAAAAAAAAAAACAGGATAGAAACCCCATAGCCATCGGAAGAAAGGAAATAATAAAGATCAGAGCAGAAATAAATGAAATGGAGAACAGAAAAACGATAGAAAGAATTGACAAAACCAAAAGTTGGTTCTTTGAAAGAATCAACAAAATCGACAAACCAATGGCCAGACTGACAAAAGAAAAACAGGAGAGGACGTAAATAACCCAAATAAGAAATGAAACGTGTGACATTACAACACACCCAACTGAAATAAAAAGGATCAAACAGAATATTATGAAAAACTATACTCCAACAAATTTGAAAAACTAGAGGAAATAGATAAATTTCTAGAAACACACTACCTATCCAAACTACAACAAAGTGATGTTGAAAATCTGAACAGACCCATAACAAGAGAAGACGTTGAAAAGGTAATAATAATAATAATAAAACAAACAAACAAAAAAAATCCCTGGCCCAGATGGCTTCACTGGAGAATTCTACAAAAAATTCACAGAGGAGCTTGTACCAGTACTACTCAAGCTATTTCTGAGCATAGAAGAGGAAGCAACACTTCCAAATTCATTCTATGAAGCCAGCATAACGCTGATACAAAAACCAGGCAAAGCTGCCACAAAAAAGAAAATTACAGACCAATATCTCTCATGAACATAGATGCAAAACTTCTTAACAAAATTCTAGCCAATAGAATTCAGCATCATATCAAAAAAATAAAACACCACGACCAAGTAGGATTCATACCAGGTATGCAAGGATGGTTCAACATTAGAAAATCAATCAATGTAATCCACCAAATAAAGGATAAAAAAGAATCACATGATCATCTCAGTTGAAAAGAAAAGGGCATTAGACAAAGTCCAACACACATCCATGATAAAAACTCTCAATAAAATAGGTATAGAAGGGAAACTTCTCCACATAATAAAGGGCATCTCTGCAAAACAAACAGCCAACACCATTCTTATTGGAGAGAGGCTGAAAACAATCCCCTTGAGAACAGGAACAAGACAAGGAGGCCCTTTATTACCACTCCTATTTAACATTGTGCTGGAAGCTCTAGCTAGAGCAATAAGGCAAGAAAAAAAAAATAAAGGGCATACAAATTGGTAATGAAGAAGTTAAACTGTCCCTGTTTATGGATGACATGATACTATACATAGAAAACCTTAAAGACTCCACGAGAAATCTATTGGAACTAATAGAAAGATTCAGCAGAGCAGCAGGATACAAGATAAACATACAAAAATCAGTTGTATTCCTGTACACCAATAAAGAGAACGATGAAAAGGAAATCAGGAAAACAATACTGTTTATAATAGCCCTTAAAAAAATAAAATACTTAGGAATAAATCTAACCAGGGATGTAAAAGACCTATAAAAAGAAAACTACAAAACGCTACTGCATGAGACCCAAAGGGATCTACATAAATGGAAAAACAATGTTCATGGATAGATAGACACAACATTGTGAAAATGACAATTCTACCCAAAGCAATTTACAAATACAACGCAATCCCAGTCAAAACACCAACAACATTCTTCAAAGAGATGGAAAAACTAATCATTAACTTTATACAGAAAGGGAAGAAGTCCTGAATAAATAAACACTACTGAAGAAGAAGAATAAAGTTGGAGGACTCACACTACCTTACCTCAGAACCTACTATACAGCTACGGTAGTCAGAACAACCTGGTACTGATACAACGATGATACATTGACCAATGGAACTGAATTGAGAACCCAGATGTAAATCCATCCACCTATGGTCACCTGATGTTTGACAAGGGCCCAAAGCCCACCAAATGGGGAAAAGACAGTCTTTTTAAAAATCGGTGCTGGCAAAACTGGATATCCATCTCCAAAAAAAAGAAACAGGACCCATACCTCATGCTATATACAAAAACTAATTTAACATGGATCAAAGACCAAAATATAAAGCCAAAAACTATAAAGTTCCTAGAATAAAAAATAGGACCAATGCTCAGGCCCTAATACAAGAGGATACAAACCATAACCATCAACCCACAAATGCCAGAAGATAAGCTAGATAACTGGGATCTACTAAAAATCAAACACCTATGCTGTTCAAAAGACTTCACCAAAAGAGTAAAAATAGAACTTACAGACTGGGAAAAAATTTTGGACAGTACATGTCAGACAAAGGTCTAATCTCCATAATCTACAAGAAAATCCAACACCTCTACAACAAAAAGACAAATAATCCTATTAAAAAATGGGCAAAGGAAATGAACAGACACTTCGCCAAAGAAGACATTCAAGCGGCCAACAGACACATGAGGAAATGCTCATGATCACTACCCATTAGAGAAATGCAAATTAAAACCACAATGAGATACCATCTCACTCCGGCATTACTGGCATGAATCAAAAACACTGGAAACAAAAATGTTAAAGGGGCTGCAGGGAGATCGGAACTCTTATGCACTGCTGGTGGGAATGCAAAATGATACAACCATTTTGGAAAATGATATGGCGCTTCCTTAGAGAGCTAGAAACAGAAATACCATATGATCCAGCAATCTCACTCCTAGCAATATATCCTAGAGAAATAAGAGTCGTCACTCGAATAGACATATGCACACCTATGTTCATGGCAGCATTGTTCACAATAGCAAAATGATAGAAACAACCTAGATGCCCATCAACAGATGAATGGATAAACAAACTACGGTACATACACACAATGGAGTATTATGCAACGAGAAAGAACAACAACGAATCTGTGAAGCATCTCGTAACATGGATGAAACTGGAGGACATCATGCTGAGTGAAATAAGTCACTCACAAGAGGACAAATATTGTATGAGACCTCTATTATAAAAACCCATGAAAAAGTTTACACACAAAAATTAACAATCTTTGTTGGTTACCAGGGATGGGAGGGGTGGGCGGGAAGTATTAAATACTAAATAGGCAACAGATAAGTGGTATCTTTGGTGAAGGGTAAGACAGTACACAATACTGGGGAAACCAGCACAACTTATACAAGGAAAGGTCATGGAAGCTCCATAGACACATCCAAACTCCCTGAGGGACTGAATTGCTGGGCGGAGTGCTGTGGGGACCATGGTCTTGGGGAAAATCTAGCTCAATTCACATGACACAGCTTATAAAGACAATGTTTTACATTCTACCTTGGTGAGTAGCATTTGGGGTTTTAAAAGCCTGTGAGCGGCCATCTAAGATACTCCACTGGTCTCATCACTTTGGGAGCAAGGGAGAATGAAGAGAACAAGATACAAGGAAAATATTATTCCGAAGGACTAATGGACCACAGCTACCAAGGCCTCCACCAGACTGAGTCCAGTACAGCTAGATGGTGCCTGGCTACCAACACTGACTGCTCTGATCGGGATCACAAAAGAGGGTTCTGGACAGAGCTGGAGAAGGATGCAGAAGAAAATTCTAACACACACACAAAAAAGACCAGATTTACTGGCCTAAAGGAGACTGGAGAAACCCCGAGAGTATGGCCCCCAGACACTCTTTTAGCTCAGTGGTGAAGTCACTTCCAAGGTTCACCATTCAGCCAGAGAGTGAACAGCCCCATAAAACAAAAATGAGACTGTCATGGATTGAATTGTGTTCCCCAAAAAATGTGTGTAGCAACTTGGCTAGGTCATGATTCCTAGTATTGTATGATTGTGTTATCTGATGTGATGTCCTTATGTGTTGTAAACTCTACCACTATGATGAGAGTATATGTGATCTCATGTGTTGTAAATTCTATCACTGTGATGAGGTTATACTGATGAGGTTGACAAGATCAGTGTCTTAATGCAATCTCTTTTGAGATATAAAAGACAGAAGTGAGCAGAGACACATGGGAACTTCATACCACCAAGAAAGCAGTGCTGGGAGCAGAGAACGTCCTTTGGACCTGAGGTTCCTGTGAAGAGAAGCTCCCAGACCAAAGGAAGACTGACGACATGGACTTTCCTACAGAGCCAATGGAGAAAGCATTCCCCTAGAGCTGATGCCATGAATTTGGTCTTGTAGCCTACTGGACTGTGAGAGAATAAATTTCTCTTTGTAAAGCCACCCACTTGTGGTATTTCTGTTGGAGCAGCACTAGATGACTGATAGAGGGACTAATGAGGCACAGCAGTCCAGGGACAAGGGCTAGAAGGCAGAAGGGGATAGGAAAGCTGGTGGTAGGAAACCCAAGGTTGAGTAAGGACAGTGTTGATGTGTTGTGAGGTTGTTAACCATTGTCATAGGGCAACATGTGTACTAACTGTTTAATGAGAAACTATTTTGTTCTGTAAACCTTCATCTAAAGTGAGAAGAGCAGCACAATTGGAAGAGCATAGTCGATGTCACTGAACTGTGCATGTAGAAATTTTTGAAATGATGTATCTTAGGCTATGTATATTTTCACCAAAAAAAAAAAAAAGTCAAGAAGGGAGAGTGTTGACATGTCGTGGGGTTGTTAACCAATGTCATAAAACAATATGTGTACTACTGTTTAATGAGAAACTATTTGTTCTGTAAACCATCACCTGAAATACAAAAAAATAAATAAATAAATTAGCCAAAAAAAAAAAAAAAAAAGTAGG
Organism: Dugong dugon; assembly: GCA_030035585.1. NCBI lineage: Eukaryota > Metazoa > Chordata > Mammalia > Sirenia > Dugongidae > Dugong > Dugong dugon. The sequence goes on from CM057467.1 coordinate 113,053,403, forward strand.
TGTCTAAACTAAAACACCAGTTGATTTTCCAGTAGAAGAAAAGGCACTAGAACCATCTGATAGGGAATTCAATCACTAATATTCAGAAATATCCAAGCATTGAAGCAAAAAATAGACAATAATGAGGAAAAAATAGACAAATTTATGGAAAAGATAGACAAAATCATGGAAAATACATACAAAACAATTGAAGAATTCAGGAAAATAATACAGGGGAAAAAATGCCAAAATAAATACACTACTAGAAATCATACAAAAACAACAATTACAGATACAAAAGATAAAGAACAAGATTTCAGAAATTGACAGTGTCATAGAAGGTCTGAGGCGCAGGTGTGAAACAATGGAAGACAGGATCAGTGAAATTGAAGTCAAAAACTTGGATACCGCTTTGAGGAAAAATCAGAAGAAAGAACAAAGAAAAATGAAGAAACCCTGAGAATGATTTGGGATACAATCAAAACAAAAATTTTTGAGTGATTGCTGTTCCAGAACAGAGGAAGGAAACTAGAAACACAGTGAACGTCATGGAAGAATTGCTGACAGAAAACATTGCTAATATCATGAAAGATGAAAAACTGACCAACCAAGAAGCTCAACGAACCCCATATAGGATACACCCCAAAAGACAATCACCAAGGCATATCACAATCAAACTCACTAAAACCAAAGACAAACAAAGAATCCCGAGAGCAGCTCAAGAAAAATGAAAGGTTATATACAGCAGGGAAACAATAAGACTATGCTCTGATTACTCAGCAGCTACCCTGCAGGCAAGAAGGCAGTGGGATGACATATATAAAACCTTGAAAGAAAAAAATTGCCAACCTAGTATAACATATCCTGTAAAACTTTGGTTCAAATATGATGATGAAATTAGGACATTTCCAGAAAAACAGAAATTAAAGGAATATGTAAAAACCAGACCAAACTTACGAGAATTATTAAAGGGAGTCCTTCAGTTTGAGAAAAAACAACATCAAGCGACAGCCTGCATCCAGGACGCAAGATCACATCAGCCAGACACCAACCTAAGAAATGCACCCTCAAGGATTATTCAAAACTAAAAGATTTACAACAGGGAAACAGAGGTTAATCTGTAAAGGACAATAACATCAGAACAATAAAAGAGAGAATAAACAGTTTAGATATAGAACCTTCTAATGGACAGGAAGGCAAGGTGATATCAAGTAATAAAAGAATGGTTCAAATCTAGGAAGATAAGGGTAAATTCCAAGGTAACAACAAAGAAAGTTAACAAACCTACTCATCAAAATAAAGAAGAAAAACATAAAGACTCAGTAAAAACAAAACCTACAAAAACAAAAGAAATGGAAAAAAATCCGCAAACAAAAGGAATTCAGCACAGGAAAGCAAGAGGAACAAAGAAAATGTCAGCACCACAAAAAAAAAAAAAAAAAAATGCACTACAAAATGACAACAATAAACTCACACTTATCAATAATTACACTGAATGTATATGGTGTCTAAATGCACCCATAAAGAGACAGAGAGTGACAGAATGGATAAAAATACAGGATCTATCAATATACAGTCTATAAGTGACAAACCTGAGAAACAAAGATGTAAATGTATTAAAAAATCAAAGGATGGAAAAAAGTATATCAAGCAAACAGCTACTGAAAAAGAACAGAAGTGGCCATACTAATCTCAGATAAAATGGACTTTAAATCAAAATCCACCATAAAGGAGAAAGAAGGGTACTATATAATGATTAAAGGGACGATCCATCATGAAGATGTAACCATAATAAATATTTCTGCACCCAGTGACAGGTTTTCAAAAATACATAAAACAAACTCTAACAACACTTAAAAGAGAAATGGACAGTTCCACAAAAATAGTAGGAGACTTCAATACACCACTCTTTGTAAAGGACAGAACATCTAGAAAGTAACTCAGCAAAGATACAGAAGATCTAAAGGCAATGATCAGCCAACTTGAACTCACAGAAGTATATGGAACACTACACCCAACAGCTGCAAAGTACACATTATTTTTGAACACACACAGAACGTTCTCCAGAATATAAAACATATTAGGCCACAAAGCAACCCTCAATAAAATCCAAACCATTGAGATAATACAAAGTATCTTCTCTGATGATCACGATACCATCAAAGTAGAAATTAACAACAGGAAGAACAAGGAAAAAAAATCAATTACGTGGAAACTGAATAACACTCTACTTAAAAATCTCTGAGTAATAGATGAAATCAAAGATGGAATAAAAGAATTCCTACAATCAAATGAGAATGAAAACACATCATACCAAAACCTTTGGGACACAGCAAAGACAGTGCGCAGAGGTCAATTTATGGCGATAGACGCACGTGTCAAAAAAAGAAGACAGGGATAAAATCAAAACATTAGCTACACAACTCAAACAAATAGAAAGAGAACAGCAAAAGAAGCCCACAGCCACCAGAAGAAAGGAAATAATAAAGATCAGAGCAGAAATAAATGAAACAGAGAATAAAAAAAACAATAGACAGAATCAACAAAACCAAAAGCTGGTTCTTTGAAAGGATCAACAAAATCCACAAACCACTGGCCAAACAGACAAAAGAAAAACAGGAGAGGACATAAATAACCCAAATAAGAAACGAAATGTGGGAAATTACAACAGACCCAACTGAAATAAAAAGGATCATAACAGAGTATTATGAAAAACTATACTGTAACAAATTTGAAAACCTAGAGGAAATGGATAAATTTCTAGAAACACACTACCTACCCAAACTAACACAAAGTGATGTTGAAAATATGACCAGACCTATAACAAGAGAAGAGATTGAAAAGGTAATTAAAAAAAAACAAACAAACAAACAAAACTGCCATCAATAAAAAGCCCTGGCACAGACAGCTTCACTGGAGAATCCTACCAAACATTTAGAGAAGAGCTTACATCACTATTTCAGAACAAAGAAAAGGAAGCGATACTTCTAAATTTATTCTATGAAGCCAGCTTAACCCTGACACCAAAACCAGGCAAAGACATCACAAAAAAAGAAAATTACAGACCAATATCTCTCATGAATATAGATGCAAAAATTGTCAACAAAATTCTAGCCAATAGAACTAAGAAACATATCAAAAAATAATACACGACAACCAAGTGGGATTCATACCACACATGCAAAGATGGTTCAACATTAAAAAACCAATCAACATAATCCACCACATAAATATTAGAAAAGAATCACATGATCATCTCAATAGATGCAGAAAAGTCATTCAACAAAGTCCAACACCCATTGCTGATAAAAACTGTCAATAAAATTGGTATAGAAGGGAAATTCCTCGATATAATAAAGGTCATCTCTGCAAAACCAAGTCAACATCATTCTTAGTGGAGAGAGGTTGAAAGCATTCCCCTTGAGAAGAGGAACAAGACAAGGATACGCTTTATCACCACTCCTATTTAACACTGTGCTGGAAGTCTTAGCTAGAGCAATAAGGCGATACAGAGAAATAAAGGGCATCCAAGCTGGTAATGAAGAAGTAATACTGTTCCTATTTGCGGATGATATGATACTATACATAGAAAAGTCATAAGATTCCATGAGAAAACTACTGCAACTAACAGAAAGATTCAGCAGAGTAGCAGGATACAAGATAAACATACAAAAATCAGTTTGATTCCTATACACCAATAAAGAGAACAACGAAAAGGAAATCAGGAAACAATATCATTTATAATAGCCCTTAAAAAAATAAAATACTTAGGAATAAATCTAACCAGGGATGTAAAAGACCTATACAAAGAAAACTACAAAACACTACTGCAAGAAACCAAAAAAAAATCTACATAAATGGAAAAACACACTATGCTCATGGATAGGTAGACGAACATTGTGAAAATGACAATTTTACCCAAAACAGTCTACCAATACAATGCAATTCTGATCCAAATACCCACAATATTTTTTAAAGAGATGGAAAAACTAATCATTAACTTTATATGGAAAGGGAAGAGGCCCCGGATAAGTAAAGCACTATTGAAGAAGAATAAAGTAGGACTCCCACTACCTTACCTCAGAACCTACTATACAGCTACAATAGTCAAAACAGCCTGGTACTGGTACAGTGACAGATATATTGACCGATGGAAAATTGAGAACCGAGATGTAAATCCATCCACCTATGGTCACCTGATCATCAACAAGGGCCCAAAGTCCATCAAATGGGGGAAAAGATAGAGTTTTTAACAAATGGTGCTGGCAAAACTAGATGTCCATCTGCAAAAAAATGAAACAGTACCCATACCTCACACCATACACAAAACTAATTCAAAATGGATGAAAGACTTAAATAGAAAACCAAAAACTATAAAGATCACAGAAGATAAAATAGGATCAGTGCTAGAGTCTGTAATATGCAACATTAACAGGATATGAACCATAACTAACAACCTACAAACTCCAGAAGAGAAGTTAGATAACTGGGATCTTCTAAAAATTACACACTTATGCTGATCAAAAGACTTCACAAAAGAGTAAAAAGAGAACCTATAGACTGGGAAAAGAAATTTGGCTGTTACAAATCCAACAAAGTTCTAATCTCTAAAACGTACAGGAAAATCCAACACCTCTACAACAAAAAGACAAATAATTCAATTAAAAAATGGGCAAAGGAAATGAACAGACACTTCACCAAAGAAGATATTCAAGCTGCTAATGAACACATGAGGAAATGCTCACAATCACTAGCCATTAGAGAAATGGAAATCAAAACCATAAGGAGATACCATCTCACCCAGGCATTACTGACACAAATCAAAAAAACAGAAAATAACAAATGTTGGAGAAGCTGTGGGGGGGATTGGAATTCTTATGTGCTCCTGGTGGAAATGCAAAATGGTACAACCATTTTGAAAAATGGTATGGTGCTTCCTTAGAAAGCTAGAAATAGAAATACCATAGGATCCAGCAATCCCACTACCAGGAATATTATCTTAGAGAAATTAGGGCAGTCACCTGAATAGATATATGTACACCCATGTTCATTGCAGGATTGTTCACTATAGCAAAAAGATGGAAACAACCTAGGTGCCCATCAACAGATGAATGGATAAATAAACTATGGTATCTACACACAGTGGAGTACTATGCAATAATAAAGAACAATGATGAATCTGTGAAATATCTCACAACATGGATGACTATGGAGGGCATTCTGCTGAGTGAAATAAGTCAATCACAAAATAACAAATATTGTATGAGACCACTTTTGTAAAAACTCATGAAAAGGTTTACACACAAAAGAAACAATCTTTAATGGTAACGAGGGAGGGAAGGGGTGGGGATGGAAAAACACTAAATAGACAATAGATAAGTGGCAACTTTGGTGAAGGGTAAGATAGTACACAATACTGGGGAAGCCAGCACAACTTGTCCAAGGCAAGGTCATGGAAGCTCCATAGACACATCCAAACTCCCTGAGGGACTGAATTACTGGGCTGAGGGCTGTGGGGACCGTGGTCTCAGGGAATGTCTAGCTCAACTGGTATAACATAGTTTATAAAGAAAATGTTCTACATTCTACTTTGGTGAGTAGCATCTGGGGTCTTAGAAGCTTGTCAGTGGCCATCTAAGATACTCCACTGGTCTCACCCCTCCAGGAACAAGGGAGGATGAAGAAAACTAAAGACACAAGGGAAAGCACAGCCTCCATCAGTCTGAGTCCAGCACAACTAGATGGTGCCCGGCTATACCACTCACTGCTCTGACAGGCATCACAATAGAGGGTTCTGGACAGAGCTGGAGAAAAACGCAGAACAAAATTCTAACTCAGAAAAAAAGACCAGACTTACTGGCCAGACAGAGACTGGAGAAACCCCAAGAGTATGGCCCCCAGATACCCTTTTAGCTCAGTAATTAAGTCACTCCTGAGGTTCACCTTTTAGCCAAAGATTAGACAGCCCCATAAAACAAATGAGACTAAAGGGGCACGGCAGCCCAGGGGCAAGGACTAGAAGGCAAGAGAGGACAGGAAAGCTGGTAATAGGGAACCGAAGGTCGAGAAGGGAGACCGTTGACGTGTCATGGGGTTGTCAAACAGTGTCATAAAACAATATGTGTACTATTTAATGAGTAGCTACTTTGTTCTGTAAACCTTCATCTACAGTAAAATTAAAAAAAAAAAAAGAAATTAATTCAGTGGTTTGTACATGAACTTAAGAAACCCCTCTACTGTGTCCAGTGCTACAGGATCCATGATCTTGTCTATTCCTGACACTGAGTTTTCTTTCTGTACAGGTTTCTCCCTTTAAGGCATGCTGCAATAATATTCTCATTGTCCTGGTCACTGCTGGGCACTTTAGCTGCCCATCTCTTTTGCTTCATCTATGACCTGTGGCTCTCAGGCCAGTATCCATTCCCACATTTAACCTCAGATTTCAGTCTTTGTCTTTTATTTGTGCACCTTTTTCATGTATGCCTGTCACAAGCTCTATTTTGCCTAATGCCTTTCACTGTCCTTCCAGCAAGGCCTCTGCATTCCCCTGAAAGACTCAGTTTCCTTTGGCATTGCCAGAGCACCAAGAGTACTCCAGTGGATTTCTGTTTAGGTTTTGCTACCACCACTGCTATCACACCTGTGTCTGTTGCAGCTACTGTTTGCCAACATTTTTTGTTTTTTTAAATTTGCACCCAGTCTGTATTTGACACTGTCCTGAGTCTATATATTTATATATTTATGTAACTCTCAAGTACTTTTATTACATTCATTTAATAGTCAGTTGGTTAAATAACTTATGAATCTAGTATATTTTGAAAACCAAAGTCATGTGACATTAAACAATAAAAGTTGGCTGAAAAATAAATGAGTGAATAAAGGTAAATGTAAAAGCTGATTTCTTTGTTTAGTCAATAATTTTGAAAGTCCTACCTTGAGCAGGTCATCTCTACCTTTAGGAGATAAATGGGGAACTGTTTTTATAAACATTATATAAATGTCACATATATAGATACATGGATATACAGAGACATAGAGTCTCTGCTACCTGTTACAGACCACAGTTCTCTAAATCCAAGCTGTCTTAGCCATTGCAAAGTCAAAGAGAAAAGCCTAAATATAAACTATTAATGTTGAGTCTCTTAACATGTTATGAAAATAGTAGGACTTCATATCAGTCTTGTGAACATGGCCAGATACAAGGGGGAGAATTCAGTGGCTTATTTTAACATGACTCAGAACTGAGGGCCAACATCTTTGAAAAGTGCTCATGCATAGAAAAGTCACCGATAGTTCAAGAGGTGGAATGTCAGGGTATTTGTTGTTGCTATGTTAATATAATGCAAAGGTTATATGAAGCAGACAGAGGATTTTATTTCTACCCTCTGGCTGATGTCAAAACTGCATGAGAGAAAGTAATAGGATTTTCCCCATTGCCTTCCAACATGTACATTCACATTCTTTACAAAATCCAGACAGAGACCCCAGATACCTCTTGGTGTTCTGCATAAAGGTGTAAATAAGGGGCTCATTTCTTTTCCCCTCCCTTGGCTATGGAACTTTACAGCACTCTCCTATTGTGTGGGTGGACATCTGCTGACCCTCTGACTGGGCTTTGCCATGTGACTTGCTTTGATCAATAGAGTGAGGTCAAAGTGATAGTTTGGCAGTTCTGTGCTTAGGCCCTAAGCTTTTCCTGTTGCTGTCTGATGCCACTACCATTACCATGAGAAAATGCTTGGGATAACACACTGGAGAGTGAGAGATTTGAGGAGCAGAGACTCATAATGTCCCAGTCTCCCCAGCTGAAGTCTGACAATATCAGCTGATAATTAGCCAATCCACAAACATGTGAATGAGACTTGCCAAGATCAGCAGAGCCTCCCAGTTGATCCCAAATCAATGGATGCTAGTAATTACATGCCTCCACTAAGGTTTTGTGGTTGTCTGATTTACAGGAAAAGACATTAAATCCACGTTAGATGTGAAGCTAATTGAAGAGGAGAAGAGAAGACAGATTACTACTTAGTCAAGTGCAATAAAAAAGTGAAAAAACAGAACATGAATGAACTGACAGAGGAAGCAAAACAGTGCCTTGTCTGAAGATGTGGACAGTTATCCTTGAAGAAGAAATAATTTACTTAAAGTCAGCTAGAACTGGCTGTGGGGCCTGATCAAGGCTCTACAAGATCACCAAAAACAGGAAAGATGGAGGAAGGGCAAAAAGCAACTGGAGTTGGCCGAAGGAAGGATTTGGGAAATGTAATATGGCAAGAGAAGACTAAGTTACAGAAACCTTGGTGTATTTATTATTATTTTTTAAATGAATATAAATTCTTATACTGAAAAAAAAAAAAAAAAACAGAGCAGAATATGACGGACAGTGCTGGAGGTGTTAATAGTCTAACAGAACTGAGATGAAAACCAAGAATTAGAATTGTTTTAAATTTGGAAGAGATGTGGGAAATGACTCAATATAGCAGTTGATTTTCAAAACCTTTTAGCTCCACCCCCTTTTTTCAAGCAAATGTCTAGGTGGAATCCTTTTATATAAAATGTAAAAGAAGCCTTATCCAAGTTGAGGATAGAGTAAGGAGAATGGAACCTGATGCCCTAGTCTCCTTGGTGGCCTCTGAGTCATTGTTGTGGAACTTCTAGGGTTCCACAGGGCCATGTTTGAAAACCAGCCACAGTAGAAAGGTTGGGATTTGAATACCTGATGAAGGGCTTTATTACACAACTGTGCTGCTCTGCATGATCTAAAAATCATTTGTATACTTGTGAAAATTATGATGTCCAATTTTTTCTCTTCCACACAATATACAACGCATTGCAGGCTAATTTAGAAGTCTTCTGTTTGGAGAAACTTAATTTCAGGCATCATTCAGCCACTTAATCATTAATGTTTCACACAAATTCTAGTCTTTCAGGAGGACCTTTGTTAATGAATAATTACTCTATTTATTTTTTTGAATTTTTGTCTCTGCCAGATGAAGATTTGCTAGGCCTCCTGGCTCAGAGTTCAGTGCATTTTGATTTCCACAGTTAGATTATGTTTCACTGGCTGATGAAGCTTAACATTCATTGTGCAACTGAGGATGTCATAGGATAGCTCCCGCAGATCACCATAAAAACAGCGACATACACTGTAGCATCTGATTACAGTGAATATTGGATTAATAAATAAGGTTAAGATGCAAATACGATACAATTCCTAGGTTAGAACAACTTCAAACTAGGGTCTTTATCCTCTTAACCATAAAGTTCCAGCTCTATAATGTGGTAAGCATGATATAACCCTTCATTACAGAAACTCTAACTCATGTCCCATGACTTCTCACTCTACAGCTTTGAACTTCATGTTCAAAGATTTTATAGTATGTCAAAATGTTATGCTGCCTGACCTTGGTATACCTTTGCAAATACTGCTCCCTGTGCCTGGGACGCTCTTTCTAACCCAGTTGTTCACAGGGTAAATTTCTCATCTTCAGAACATGGCCTCAGCATTACTTTCCATGATGAAGTTAAGTAGCCCCACCTCGTTATTACTTGTTTGCCATATATACTCTTCTGCCATTGCAGAATATTATAACTGTTTATGTGATCTGCCTCTACTTACTAATAATAATTGCAAATTCTGTTGCAGTTCTGTGTGGCGGTACTTCTCACATATATGAACTCATTTAATCAGCACAATAACTTTATGGAATAGGATGTATTATTATCATTATCCCTATTTTACAGACAAGGAAATGAAGACACCAAAAGGTTAGTTGTAGCCAGGATTTGAATCCAGGCAGACGGATTCCAGAGGCTGTATATGCTACATCGACTCTCAAACTTGAAAGACCCTCAGAAGCTTAGAGAATGTCTTGATGCTTCAATATTTGCTGAAGTGAACCAAAGTTAATATGTCACAGATTATTTCCACTACTGTGATCTCCACTGGACCTTTGAATAGGTGTCTCATCTGGAATACTTCAGTTTCCAAAGGAATACTCATATTCTGGGGACTGTAAACCCCTCCGTGAACTTGAATGGCAACAGCAAAAACAAGCACTGTACATTCACTCAGACAGAATCATCTCAGTTCTCAGAAGATCACAGTTGTCCAGCCAACTATATTCTCCTCGGCTCAGATCATATTTCTTCATGGGCCTATTATCACATGACAGCCTATGTGCATTGACTTAAACAGAGTGATACTATCTCCTCGCACATGATTCTCTCACAAGGCTGCAGCAAAAGCAGATTGGGGAAAGGAGTTTTCTTTGATTCTGGGATGTAAACTGACTCGATTTATCAACAGTATGCATGCTACTTCCCTGAGTTCACTGTGGCTATGGGAGGAAATGTATCTGGCTAGATTTCCCAGTCTAATCACTCAGAGCTGTTTTCTATTCACAGACAGGGGTTCCAAGGAATGCAAAGCTCTGGCTGGAGGGCAATTTTGGTGAACCGACAGGTCAGTAAGGCACTTGTGTTGTGCACACCAGTCAGTCACAAAATGTCTATAACCAGTGTAGTGCTGGTGGTTATCAAAAGCAGCATGCAACAAAAATAATCTAAGTGGAAAAAGACTTCAAAATGCAGAGAAAGGTACTAAGATTAGTACCAAATATGGTTGTTAAAAATCTAATTGGTAGGGAGTTCAACATCTAATAAAGTGTAATTTTTGGCAGGATGGCAGGATTTAGCACAGTTTTCAGTTCTTCAGTTATGGAATTAAAGGACATGATACAGTAGCAAGTAGAAAAGAAAGATTCCAGAAAGAAAGACTGGATAGCTATTAGGGAAAGCATATTTGGTTGATATATATCCTAGAGTTTGTTAATCAGGATGGCATTTGGTTTCTGACACTTAAGTTAGTGGTTATCATGGATTGACTTGTGTCCTCCAAAAATATGTGTATCAGTTTGGCTAGGCCATGATTTCCAGTACTGTGTGATTTCCACCATTTTGTCATCTGATGTGATTTTCCTGTGTTGTAAATCCTATCACTATGCTGTTAATGAGATGGATTAGTGGCAGTTTATTTTATGAGATTTACAAGATTAGATTATGTCTTAAGCCAATCTCTTTTGAGATATAAAAGAAAGAAGTGAGCAGAGAGACAGGAGGACCTCATACCACTAAGTAAGCAGTGCTGGGAGCAGCGAACGTCCTTTGGACCTGAGATTCCTGCACGGAGAAGCTCCTAGACCAAGGGAAGATTGATGACAAGGACCTTCCTCCAGAACCAAGAGAGAAAGACTTCCCCTGGAGCTGACACCCTGAGAGCTGATGCCCTGAATTTGGACTTGCAACCTACTAGACTGTGAGAGAATAAATTTCTCTTTGTTAAAACTAGGCACTTGTGGTATTTCCATTATAGCAGCACCAGATAACTAAGACAGTGGTGTTTACATAACCATCTAATTTTGATGACAAATACCTGAATTTTTGCTTTTCCCAGTATATGTATGGAGTTACCAGTAAAAGATTGCTCTTATCTTCCTATCATGTGATTTCTACATATGTAGCATGTTAGTCATTTTTCTAGAGGACACAGTGCATTTCAGACGGTAAAAGTTCTTCGCTTATCCTTTAGCTAAGGTCCAATGAAGAAGTGCCTGTACCCTTTTATCACAGATTCAGACTCCTAAATGCCATTGCTGTTTTGTAGCTTCATTTGGGTGTTTCTCAGACCCCATAAAACATACCAAATCCAAAATGTAACTCAACCATTGCTCCCTCTCAAACAATAAATCTTTTTTTTTTTTTAAATTCTAGTGCTTAATATTTCAGTAAATACTAACACCAACACCTATCTGCTGTCCGAGTCAGAAGCCTGGGTAGCTACAGAGCCTTTAAGAAGGACTATGAAAGGTATAATGCAGAAGAGAGCTTGTGAAAGGCATACAGGAGAAAGATGAAAAAATAAAAGACAAACACTGAAATCCGAGGTAAAATATGGGAATAGGCCCTGGCCTAATTCCTTCCTATCCCCATACCCACAATACATCTATCACTAAACTCTAAACCTCTGATAGAGTTCTCAAATCTCTCCATTTCTCTCTCTTCACCCCTGTAGTCCAATCCACCATCATTTCTTCTATTTATTACTGTATTGGTCTTCCAAGTGATCTTCCAAGTCCTCTCTTATCTCTTTGCAATCCACAGGTTCACATTTGTAATCAGAGACTTTTTTTTTCAGTGCAAATCTTATTATTTCATGTTCCAATCTATAACACTTCATGTTTTTCCACTGTCCCCAAAATAAAGCTTTACATTCTTAACAAGGCTTTGATAAGGCCAACCAAAACCTGGCCTTGACTCTTCCTTCATTTTACCTCTTGGCTCTAAAATGGGGTGGGGGGGGTATTTTACATCCCAGGGAACATATGACAGTGTATGAAGATATTTCTGATTGTCACAAATGGTGGGAGTGTTTTACTGGTTTATAGTAGGTAGAAGCCAGTGATGTTGCCAACCATGCTATAATACATAAGACCCTTCCCCAAAACAAAGAATTCTCTGACCCAAAATGTCAATAGTGCTGAAGCTGATAAACTCTGCTTTAAACTTATCTCATGGCTCCTTTCTCCTCCACTCCCAATTCCAACCATTCTCTAGTTCTTTCACTTGCATGAATTCATAATACTTAAAACACACCTGAGGAGCCCCAGGGGTGCAATGATTAACCACTTGACTGCTAACCTAAAGGTCAGTGGTTCACACCCATCAGTGGCTCTGTGGGAGAAAAATCCTGCAAATCTGCTCACGTAAAGATTACTCAACCAAAACCAAACCCATTGCTGTCAGGTCGTTTCTAACTCACGATGACCTTACAGGACAGAGTAGAACTGCCCCATAGGGTTTCCAAGGAGCGGCTGGTGGATTTGAAATGCCAGTCATTTGGGTAGCAGCCATAGCTCTTAATCACTGCACCACCAGGGCTCCTGGTAAAGATTATAGCCTAGAAAACCCTATGGGGCAGTTCTACTCTGTCCTATAGGGTCGCTATGAGTCAGAATCGACTCAATAGCATACAACAACAATAAAATACACTTCTAATGCTTGGATAGTATTTCTTCTTCCTAGAATAATCTGCAGATTTCCACTCCTCCCCTCAACCCTTGACCTGACCGACTTCCCCTCATCCTTCAGTTCTCAGCTCATTTACTTGCTCAGGGAAGCTTTTCCTGACTCTTCATACTAGATTCGTTTCCCTTACTGTATGTATTCCCTCATGATTACGTATTTGTTGACAGCCTTCCCTAATATGCTATAAATTCCTTGAAGATAGGACTATATCTATCCCATTCACTTGAACTCCAAGTCCTGGAGGGTATTACATATATTGTAATATCCTGACTTAATAATCTCTCAATAGACATTGTGAAAGTAGTCAATGAATGAATGACTAAATTTGTACATGAAAAATGAACAAATGACTTAGAATAAGTTTTGTCAAGACCACAAAATTTTGGCAAATCAAATCTTGGCCCTAGTTATTCTTGTCTTATTTTTGAGGCAGTCTACCTGTAACTCCCATTACAATTGCTCCTTTTCCAGTGTAGGGCACCAGCTAGCTAATGATATCCATGAACATTTCAGAAGTCTGGTTTCAAGCATCCTCAATGTGAATGGTAGCTTAAGAAGTCTGAATCAATCTTTGATACTGTTGAATAACAGTAGAAGGGTCCAATAAAACCATAACCAAGTATGATGTGAAATCAAAGAGAGATTAAATCTCTCTCTTGGAACCACAATAAATCATTTGACTTTTTTTTGTGTTTCATCTAGAAAAAACACATTTCTAAGTTAAATCTACATATAATTGGACTTTGAAATACCCAATTCCTACCATTTTCTCTTTAAATCAGCAGGGTTGGATTGTCTCTGCTTTCACTGATACGAATATTCTAGTCATATTTTATATTTAACTATTTCTTCTCTTTGGGGAAGTATTACATGTTTCCATTTCAGTAAATGAAGAATCTCTTAGGTATAGGGAAATCCTGCTGTTCCCAAAAGACCCTAGCTTCCACAGAATTAGTCACATTCTAGATCCAGAGCAGTGGCATTTGAATATCTTGGTCACAATAGAAAGTTCCTTCTGGTTGAAATGGAAATGGAAGTTTCCTATAGCTTTCACAGATATAACTTCAGCTCACTATGCCATTCATTCAAACTGCAGACAATAATACTACCATGCATTGTTGGATGTTTTGCATTATTATTGGAACAATTTGCAATGCTCCTAACCTTGGCTATAAAGAGTTTGAAATGGGAATGACAGCAATTTATTTCAACAAGGGGACATTTAATGAAGCCACATTGGAAATACTATGACTTGGCCAAATGTGAAGGACAGTTTTTCTCCCGTCAAAGGGGGTATTTATTATACTTCCTCTTGCTGCAAAGAGAAAGGAGGCAATGTCTAAAGTATACAGAAGGTGTCTACAATGGATTCAGCTTACAGTGTTTCAGAATCAGTCATATTAATTGAGCACCCTGGGGCAGGAAAGAGATTGAGAGCCATTAGCATAGATTCTGCTACGCATTTTACAGCCATTTCTAAGGTGTAAAACGAACTCAGAACCCAAATATTCTATTTTAGATAAGAACTTAAGTAAAGACCAAAAAAGAAAAAAAAAAAAAAAAAAAAAAAAGTGGATTAAGGCAGACCAGGAACTGAGACTTGTATTTATCAGAATGGTTATGGGTGATAGTTAATTTCCCAGGTGAAGAAGATCAGAGTCAGAGCTGAATCTTTTGATTTTCTGTATATTGTGCTAACTTATGATAGATAACTAACTATAACAAGGAGTATATAGTCATAGTTATAGTTGTTGTTAGGTGCCATCGAGTTGGTTCTGACTCATAGCTGCCCCATGTACAACAGAATGAAACACTGCCTGGTCCTGTGCCATCCTCATAATCGTTGTTATGCTTGAGCCCATTGTTGCATCCACTGTGTCAATCCATCTCGCTGAGGGTCTTCCTGTTTTTTGCTGACCCTCTACTTTACCAAGCATGATGTCCTTTTCCAGGGACTGATCCCTCCTGATTACATGTCCAAGGTATGTGAGACGTAGTCTCACTATCCTTGCTTCTAAGGAGCATTCTGGCTGTACTTCTTCCAAGACAGATTTGTTAGTTCTTATGGCAGCCCATGGTATATTCAATATTCTTCACCAACACTACAATTCAAAGGCGTCAATTCTTCTTCAGCCTTCCTTATTCATCATTCAGCTTTCCATTGTTACAGAATGAGAGTTTATTCCTACTTTATAGCTTCTTGGAAATATTTAAAAAGTGCTGGGTTAAAGAAACTCTTCAAGTTTATGTAAAAATGCCTAGACCAGGCAAACCTTATTACCATGTGGGTTCGTGTTCAGAGTGGGCACAGCCCAAGTAATAAACAGAATCACTTATTTCTGTCAGACACTAAGCATCAAATTTAATTAAATTATTTAATTCTCATAATAATCCTATGAGAAAGGTGCTATTACTACCTTCACTTTACAGTTGTGGAAACAAACGCCTGAAGAGATTAACTAACATGCCTAAGGTCACACAGCCAGCTAGCAGCAGAGCCAGGACTCCAACCATCTGAAATATTTGTGGTTTAATAATACTCATTTGTGATCAGCATTTATGTTCCTTCCTTGCTTCCTGGAGAAGTTTTATTTTTGTCCCTCCCTACTCTACAGCTCCGTCATCACCATAAGTAGGTACTCAACTTTCCAGCCCAGGCTGGGACAAGGACAAGGTCCAGATGGAAGTTTTGTCTAGAGCAGGGTAGAGTCCACAGATACACATGCACAGATACATGTATACACAGGTTCAAAATATCACCGTTTGGAGAGCTTCCCTTGAAATACAGGAAATGGGCTGTCCCCTCAAACTCCAATGACAACACAGATAAACCCAATATACCTATCCAAGTGAAAGGGGATACATAAGTCAAGTAATATAAAAACAAAAATTGTTTTTTTTTAAAGTAGCCTTAGTATTCCATTAGCCAAGGTGATAACATCAACATAGATTGGTATCAAGAATTTTCCCCCTAGCAATCTTTACCTCAAGATAGGACTTTTAGCTTAGCAAAATATTTATACAACAAAGTATTAAAGATTAATATCTATAGTATTTTCAAAGAAAAAGGAAATTCCCCTGACAGGTCTTATTTTCCCTCAAGGTCTTAGAAGAGGGAGAAAATGATATACCCTGAAATCCTCTGTTCAATCAAACTTAAACTCCCCATGATTAACTTCACAAATATTTCTGTATAAATCATTCAGTGTTTTTCTTGAGGCATCTAAAAACATCATTGTGACTGTCACCCTTAGAACCAACATCTAAGAAATGGCAGATAGAGATTATGGAGACATGCAAATACATTTTGATGAATAGGGTAACCTGAAACAGGGCCTTAAAAATGTAAAATACTTCATTCAGTCGTATATCAACTACATAATTTTCAGAGCCTAATCTTACATGTATTCTCTCTTTAAAAACACGTTGATGTTGAAAGGGGAATAAGGATGCTGAGTAGAAACTGGTGATTCTCATCTAAAACTGAACCACTTGACACTGAAGGACTTTTTTTTTTCCTCTTGTATAACATGAAGAAGGGTATTTTCCTCTATTTGTTTACTTATTCAGCATTTAGTGAGTATAATGATTAAGAAGTAGAATATTGCTTTACACACTTTAATGTGCATGCAAATGACCCTGTAATGTTGTAAAAATGCAGATTGTGATTCACTGGGTCTGGGGTAGGCCTCAAGGTTCTGCATTTCTAGAAAATGCCAATGCTGCTGGCCTGCGGACCAAGGTTTGAGCAGCAAAAGTCTACATCAGAATTTGTCCAACAGAAATATCTGTTGACAATGGTCTATATCAGCTCTGGCCAATATGATAGCCACTAAGCCACGCACGACTTTTGAGCACATGAAGTATAACTAGTGTGACTGAGGAACTGGATTTTTAATTTTATTTAGTCTTATTATTTAAATTGAATCTTTTTTTTTTAAATAAGGTCACTATGAGTTGGAATCAACTCAGTGTCAATGGGTTTCATTTGGTTTTTACGTGGTTAGTGACTACGTATTTCATAGTGCATTTTTATGTAGATGAATAACCTCACCATCTAATGGAGAAGAAAAACAGTTACAATATGTTATATCCTATAAAAGAAATATTAACAAAATGCCATGGAAATGAGAGAAGAAGAAATGAGAGGATATGACATATGAGCAAGCTCTAATTAAATACACTGGTCTTCAATTCTCCTATGAGCTCAAATGAAGTGATCATATAGCCCTGTATATATGGTCAGAGCAATAAAAGCAGGGTAGATGGAAGAGGAGGATTTCATGTTGAATTTTACCCTCTTTTAAGGTGAGGATTGCCCCCAGAGACCCCTCCAAACAGAGCAAAAAATTTGTGTCTGAGTTGCTGTATTGCTCCAAATTTATACCTTTACTTAGAAAAAATGGATGAAGAAATCATCTTCATCAATTGGGCTATGACAAAATTCCATGGGAGAACAGATAAAATCATCAGTTCATGGGGAAAACTGGTCAATACTCTCTGCTCCTTCACTTCAAAGAAGAAATAAGTTGGTGTGATAGTTATAAGCAATTCCTGACCTGAAGAACCACATTAAATAGTCATGACAACTGATCATGTGCAGTTGGGAAATAACTATCTGATCTTGCTGACACTCATTAATGGAACTCCAGCTGTGCCTGCTTTTAAAGGAAAGAGATCAAGGCAGGGAGAGGGAAGAAATGGAAGGGATATGTGTGGCTTGTTAATAGTTCTCAGGATTCAGTGTCATCACCATCGCCCTGTGTATAAATACACACGTTCTTCCTCCTGTACACATTTCAGAAAGAATGAGCTAGTCATTATAACCTACACAGTTTTGAGTCTATTGCTTTTCTTCCCTTAAGTTATTGCTGACTATAAAAAGATAAATTTATCTCTCTTTTTGTTACTGGTGCTTTTGTTTTATTTTTGCAGTTAATGGGGAAAGAAGAACCTCATTGTAACTATGGCAATAAAAATGCTTTTTCTTTTCTCTTTTTTGGCTTCCTTTTCCTGTAGTTTGGCAGATATTCAGCTTTAGGGTGTGGAAAATCGCTAAGGTCTTAACAAATTTATCACTAAAAAATAAAACCCCAAACAATTTTCTTCTTAAATTTTAATAGCTATGAAATATCCACCAAAAAACTAAAATAAACCCATTGTCTTCAAGTCGATTCCAACTCTTAGCAACCCTATAGGACAGGGTAAAACTGTCCCATACGGTTTCCAAGGAGCAGCTGGTTGATTTGAACTGCCAACCCTTTTGGTTAGCAGCCAGAGCTCTTAACCACTGTCCCACCAGGGCTCCAAAATAGCCACAAGAAGAAGAATATCATAGCCATATATATGAACTGCTGAATGTTTATATAATATACCCTAGTTGTCGTCAAGTCCGACTCATGGGTGATCCCATGTGTGTCAGAGAAGAACTGTCCTCCCAAAGGTTTTCAATGGCTGATTTTTTTTGGAAACTTTTCTTCAGAGGCCCTTGGAGGCCTTTCTTCTGAGGTGTCTCTGGATGGACTTGAATCATCAACCATTTGGTTAGCAGAGATTTGCACCACCCAGGGATAGGTGTCAATACTAAATATCTTAAATTTTGGTTAACAGCCAAGGGGTGAAAAGACGTGATGCGTACCACCTACTCTCAAATAATGCAAAAAGAAGTTGACTATGTATACAATTTTTGTTGTAATTATTAATATATACGTATATGTATGCTTATGTATGTATGTATGTATTTTATATATATATGCACACACACAGATTATAAAACAAATAAATCTAGTCAATGGGTATATGAATGGTCTCCAAATTTTTCTTGTGATTTTTCTATCCATTTGAAACTTTTTCAAAATAAAAATAAAAACAATGTGGCATACAAAAAAAAGGTTTGATTCAATGTACTCTGGGCATGGTGAGAAGAGCTTTCCTGTGCTTGGTGGGGTGATAAAAAGATGTTGGTAAGGAAATGTTCAACCCATGATTTTAAGCAGTTACAAGTTCAAATCAAATAGAGAAAAGATCAGGGTTGCAGGCAGGGTTGAAAAAACTATAGGAATTATTCTGTTGTTGTTAGGTACCATCTGGTTGGTTCTGACTCATAGCGACCCCATGTACAACAGAATGAAACACTGCCCAGTCCTGCGCCATCTCCACAGTCCCAGATATGCTTGAGCCCATTGTTGCAGCTACTGCGTCAATCCATCCCATTGAGGGTTTTCTTCTTTTTCACTGATCCTCTATTTTACCAAGCATGATGTCCTTCTCCAGGGACTGGTCCCTCCTGATAACATGTCCAAACTATGTGAGACATAGTCTCACCATCCTTGCTTCTAAGGAGCATTCTAGCTTTACTTCTTCAAAGACAGATTTGTTCTTTATTTTGGCAGTCTATGGTATATTCAATATTCTTCGACAACACCATAATTCAAAGGTGTCAGTTCCTCGGTCTTCCTTATTCACTGTCCAGCTTTCACATGCATATCAGGTGGTTGAAAACACGATAGCTTGGGTCAGGTGCACCTTAGTCTTCAAGATGACATCTTTGCTTTTTATACTTTAAAGAGGTCTTTTGCAGCAGATTTCCCCAATGTAATATGCCATTTGATTTCTTGACTGCTGTTTCCATGCATGTTGATTGCAGACTCAAGTAAAATAAAATCCTTGACAACTGAAATATTTTCTCCATTTATCATGATGTTGCTTATTGGTCCAGTTGTGAGGATTTTTGTTTTATGTTGAGGTATAATCCACACTGAAGGCTGTAGTCTTTGATCTTCATCAGTGAGTGCTTCAAGTCCTCTTCACTTTCAGCAAGCAAGGTAGTGTCATCTGCATAACGCAGGTTGTTAATGAGTCTTGCTCCAGTCCTGATGCCCTGTTCTTCTTCATAGTTCAGCTTCTCCGATTATTTGCTCAGCATACAGATTGAATAGGAATGGTGAAAGATACGACCCTGAAGCACACCTTTCCTGACTTTAAACCACACAGTATCCCCTTGTTCTGCTTAAACGACTACCTCTTAATCTATGTACAAGTTCCTCATGAGAACAATTAAAGTGTTCTGGAATTCCCAATCTTCACAATGTTATCCATAATTTGTTATGATACACACAATTGAATGCCTTTGCATAATCAATAAAACACCGGTAAACATCTTTCTGGTACTCTCTGCTTTCAGCCAGGATCCATCTGACATCACCAATGATATCCCAGGTTCCATGTCCTCTCCTGAATCTGGCTTGAATTTCTGACAGTTCCCTGTGGATGTACTGCTGCAGCTGTTTTTGAATGATCTTCAGCAAAATTTTACTTGCATGTGATAATGATGATATTGTTTGATAATTTCCACATTCAATTGGATCACCTTTCTTAGGAATTATTTTTTTATAATTTTCTACAATTTCTATAGCTTTTTTAGGAAACTATAGAAAATTATAAGATTCCTACAGTTTTTTCAACCCTGCCTGCAGTCCTGATCCTATCTCTATTTGATTTTAACTTGTAATGCCTCAAAATCATGCGTTGAGCATTTCCTTATAGGAGTACTATTTTATAATTTGGAGCTCTGGTGACACAGTGGTTAAGTATTTGTCTGTTAACCAAAAGGTCGGCAGTTCGAATCCACAAGCCACTCCTTGGAAACCCTATGGGACAGTTCTACTCTGTCCTATAATGTTGCTATGAGTGAGAATCGACCCATCAGTGATGGGTTGTGTTTTTCTTCTTTTTTTGGTATTCTATAATTTATGAATATAAAAAATTGGTTCTTCATTTTTAATGCTCTATGAAAATAAAACAAGAATACTGGTTAAAGTAAACTTTTAGGTATCATCTTTCCTGTTAGCCTTGAGGACAGAGGTGTTTTATAATTTAAAAAAAAAAAGTCTGTGCATTTTATAAAGAAATATTTAATATTTCTTTTGGACCATCTTTTTTTATTGTACTTTTGGTGAAGGTTTACAGTTTAAGCTAATTTCTCATACAAAAATTTATACACATGTTGTTATGTGACACTAGTTGCCATCCCTATAATGTGACAACACACTCCCCCTTTCCATTTCAGGTTTCCCATGTCCATCCAAGCAGCTCCTGTCCCTTTTAGCCTTCTCATCCTGCCTCCAGACAGGAGCCACCCATTTAGTCTCATATATGTGCCTAAACTAAGAAGCACACTCTCCATGGGTAGTGTTTTATGTTTTACAGTACAGTCTAATCTTTGTCTGAAGAGTTGGTTTTGGAAATGGTTTTAGTTCTGAGAGAGTCCAGGGGCCATGACTTGGAGGGTTCCTCTAGTCTCAGTCAGACCATTAAGTCTGGTCTTTTTCCTAGAATTGGAGTTCTGCACCCCACTTTTCTCCTGCTCCGTCAGGGACTCTCCACTGTGTTCCCTGTCAGGGTGGTCACTGGTGGTAGCCAGGCACTATCTAGTTCTTCTGATCTCAGGCTGATGGAGTTTCTGGTTTATGTGTCCCTTTTGTCTTCTGGGCTAATATTTTCCTTGTGTCCTTGGTGCTCTTCATTCTCTTTTGGACCATCTTAATCAAAGATTACAAAAATAATCGGAAGGAGAAAGTCGTCAATTCTCCAAAATACTCATAATGCAAAGACAAGACCAATGATTTTCTTCAGCTTCTTTTTATAGTGGATAATTAATAAGAATAGAAGCTACATTGATTGAGGACTGGCTTTGCCCTGGACACTCTGCTAAGCACTTTGTGCACAATCCTTTAGTCATCATAATAACCCTCTGAAATAGGGTTGCTGTTGTTAGCTGCCTTCGAGTCGGCTGTACTCATTGTGACCTCATGCACAATAGAGCAAAACACTGCCCACTACTAAGGCATCCCCATGATAGGTGTGGATCAGACCCTTGTGATTCACAAAGTTTTCATTGGCTGATTTTCAGAAGTAGATGGTCAGACCTTTCCCCTCACTTCATCTTAGCCTCACGGCTCACTGAAACCTGTTCAGTATTACAGTCACATGCAAAGCCTCTACTGACTGACAACTGGCTGCTCTTGAGGTGCATTGGCCGGGAATTGAGCCTCAGTCTCCTGCATGGAAGCAGGAATTCTACCACTGAATCACCACTGCCCTCTGGCAGACAGTACACTATTATATGAGTAGGAATTAACTCGACGGCAATGGATTTGGTTTGGTTTTACATGTGAGAAAAGAGCCCTGGTGGTGCAGTGGTTAAGTGCTTATCTGCTAACCAAAAGCAGTTTGAACCCACCAGCTGCTCTGAGGGAGAAAGATATGGCAGTGTTCTGTAAAGATTTCAGCCTTGTAAACTCTTTGGGGTGAGCCCTGTTGGTGCAGTTGTTAAGAGTTACGGCTGCTAACCAAAAGGTTAGCAGTTTGAATCTGCCAGCCACTCCCTGGACACCCAATTGGGGCAGTTCCATTCTGTCCTGTAGGGTCACTATGAGTCAGAATTGACTCGACTGCAGTGGGCTTGGTATTTTGTTTTTTATAGGGTCACTACGAGTCGGAATTTGAATTGATGGCAGTGAGTTTGTTTTTATTTTGTTTGTTTGATTGTTTTGGTATATGTGAGAAAACAGAGATTTGGAGAAGTACCTTTTCCCCAGCTTGCCCAATCTAGGATGTGGCAGAGTGGGGAATTCCACACCAGCAGCCTGTTGGCAAAGACTCTGCAGTTGATTTCCTCGGTCTAGAGAGGGGAGAGATCTGAAGAATGCCTACAAGTTTCTATACTTTTAATAAGAACTGAATCATTTAATTATAAAACATCAATGAAGTAGTATTAGTCCTATTTTATAGATGAGAGAACAAAACTCAGAGAGTTTAATAACTTGCCAAAAATAACAATAGTCTAAATTTCAATTTGCTCTCTCGTCTGTCTGGTTTCAAAGCTCATCATAATTTTTGCTCTGCCTATTTTCCAATCGCTTTTCAGAAATCCTTGCTTTTTAACTGGCTTCCTTTATTCTTGCTTCTAATTTTCCCCAGGCATTTCCAAATTGAATCTGTTATCTGAGCATGGGACTTTGGCAATGCTTAATTGGCCATCTATTGGTGAGAGAGGGGCTCAGTAGGTGCAAGTGGGTAATGGGTATTTATATTTTTTTTTCTTGGTTTCTCGTTTTGTTTTTTTTTTTTTAAAAAAAGAACTGTGGGCTATTTTACAGGACCTTATTCAGAAGCAAAAAATATATATAATTCTGTCTGTCACTTACCACCCCTGAAATGCAGTGATAGCTCAAAAACTGACTCTACGAATGGTACCATGCTGGTCTCTTTTCTTTTAATGATGCCTGGATTGAATTTTCTCAGTGAGCAAATTAAAAGAGGATCTGCTAAGTGCCAATGCTTCTGACTCTTTGTGGGATTAAAAAAAACAGCTGAACTCTTTCTGCCTCTGTGAAGATCAATGCTTAGGAGATTTTGCAATGGTAACTGACCTCACAGGGCTTTTGATGAGTTGCAGGGCAGGATTGAGTCCAGCTGGTTCCTCCACAGACTCTTGCTCACCGGAATAAAGCTGGGGTTTTTTTCTTTCTTTCTTTCTTCTTTTTTTTGGTTAGTGAAGTTAGCAGCAGTGACTCAAAGGCTCCCCAGCTACAGTTATGCTGAGTAATATGGTAATATTTCCCCATCATCATTTTCGATTGCAGCCCTGGTCCTTCCTTCTCACTCCCACGATCCCAGCTCCACAATGAACTAGGTACTTTGGCTCTGAGTTATAAAGGTTAGCTGCAAGGGGAATATGCCCTTTGCCTTTAGTGATGATATAGGCTGGTTCTTCAAGTTTCTCAGGCTGTTCAAGTTCATAAGAAGCCAAGAATAGAACTCCTGTTCTCAACCCTCTGAAATTCCTCACTTCACTCTGAACATGATTCCCTATTTAGTGTGGAGGGGGGGTGATACAAACCAATCAGCAGCCTCAAAAACCCAGCTTACCTGCCCTTCAAGGCTGAGATTCAGCTGTGGGACAAGAGAACAGCTATACTGAGTCCACTGGGTGTCATTCTACCTGGTTGCATCTCCACCTCATGGGGGGTGGGGCGGTTAACACCTACTCAGAATTCAGGTCCCTGCTCTAGCTCTGGACCAGCACCTGTTTTCTTGATAATCAGTACCCTTGCTTTTCTGGCTGTTAAATATTTGAATATATCACCCTTTTCTCTTCCATACCTGCCATGTATTTAAGTAATCACTGACAATTCATTTAACGCCACCTTTACCTTTCGACATTAAGAGTCTCAAAGGATATATAATGAGTTCATTTATCTTTGAATTCCCATGCCTAGGACAGTTGTATGAAAACATGAAATATATATACATTGCTCATTAGGCATGTGAAAGTTTGCAGGGGTAGTCCCATTTCTGACAAAGGATACAGAGACATTAATTGAATGTCTACTCTGTGCTGGCTCCTTTTCTGAGCACTTCACAAATGTCAGTCCTCCTACTTGCTCCATGAAGTGAGTGCAGATGTAATCCCCATTTTTTCAGATGAAGATACCGAAGTGTAGAATGGTTAAGGGAACCACCTATGATGATAATATTGCTAGTAAGAAGCTAAGCACATATTCAAACCCAGACTTTCCAGTTTCACAGCCTGCATTAGCCTCTGTGCTGCACTACAAGCAGAAACAAAGCAGAAGTATGACAATGAACTCCACAGGAGGCGTTATTGTAAGAGGGATTTGCACATAGTGTTCTGATTGGAAGGGGTGGGCTTGACCTTGTGCTTGTATATAAAACTGCTGGTAACTTAATAGGAATCAAGGCAGTGGCAAAAACTAAATTAGTAGTCATTGCATCTTTCAACACACACACTTGTAGTAAAAACAATATCATTTCTTTTTTTCTGGTGTCAAGTTTGCTCAATCTCAAATGAAAAGCTTGAATTAGAAGAACTTGTGTGTCCCTATCAGTCCTTATATTCAAACCTAGTCATATATTGTACAAAATTGATCTACAACATTGATTTTCTTTAAAGAACCCATTACAGTCATGTGCTTAACGAAAAAAAATAACTTAAGAAATATCAAACCCTTCCTAATGAAAACACTGGTGTATTGAAACTTTGCAGGTTTTCTGTTCATTATCCCCCCCCCCCCCCTCTCTTTTTGACTGAGGGAGTTAGAGTTAAAACTTTCGGATCTGCATTTTCTTTTCCCTTCCTCTTCAGAGACCATCACAGCATCATTCAATTCATATATTTTTTCTCTTGTTGACATTTAACATTTCTATTGCAAATATCAAACAGAAAAACACAGTGTTACACAAGTCATTGGAGACTTGTAGGTGGATAATGACTTTACATTTTGGTCCATTTAACTGTGAATCCCAAGTCAAGAATCTGGCACCAGGAACTTAGAGAGCAGCAGTGAGACAATGTAAACGCATAAGATAAACATAACAATTTGAGAACATAGGGCAAGAAGTCTGCATACAAGCTGGAGAATACAGCTCAGAGTGATCCCAATAGCAGGAAATACTGGCCCTCGGCATTCATAAAAGCTATTAATGTCTCCCTGTTGTAGATAACAGGATCTGGATAGAGCATACTACTACTGTTTTTGGCTCCCTTTTCCTCTGAACCATTGGAAAGTAATGTTTTTAAAAAGTTCAGCCTGTAGTGAAGTGTTACTCAATTTTCCTGGAAAACTATTAATTTCCCACCCATACGCTTTGGCACGATTAGTAGATTTCAGAATCCTGGAAATATTACTAAAGTCCAGGTGAGACACTTCTTTCATGAAACATATGAGTGCAACATAGAGCATTACTCCAATCCAAAGAAAGCACTCTCCCCTCAGTGTTTCTATTAACAGTGAGGTAAAATGTGACATTGGTGGCCAATTGGCAACCTAGGCATTCCCTTGGCAGAGAGCTGGTAACGCTCTATCCAGAGGCAAAAACACTGGCTACACTGTAACAATGGGGTTGTTGAAGAAGTGAGGCTTCCCTCTGATAGAGTTATGTTAATTTTCAATTAACATAGGGTGGGGAGATCCTTTCAGAATATCTGGCTTGTAGGTCCACCATTTAGAGTTGAGTGTTGCTCCTACCCATAGTTGAAAATTTTGGCAATGTGTATTATATAATTTCCCCTACTGCCAAAGGCTGCTCCAAATTGATTTTTCCCCTGTCTGTAGCTTTCTAAATCCTCATCCCATAGGAAGCAATAATTACATTTCATAGCAACTGAATCTTCCACCAATAATTACAAAGTAATCCTTGGGACCAAAATATTAAATTCTTCATCCCAGCTTGGGAGTTCTACCATCTTTCTTTCACTCTATTTTTTATTGTTGTCTATTACACTTCCTTCACAACTTCACTAGCCCTTTTTCCCCAATGACCTCTAGGTCTGAAGTATCTTCCTCTTCTCCCCAACCCCAATTTTCCAAATATAACCAATGAAACTGGAAACCTAGCTCAAGCAGAAAATCTATCTTATTTTCCAAAACATTCACCAAAAGTGATCAGAGGTGTAGCTCAGAGAGGACTGACACAGAACACATCTGTTATCTGGGAATCTTTGTTTATGCCATTCTAACATCTCTCAGAAACTTCCTAGAAGTAAAACTTACAGTATACCTGTGGAAACTGATTATTATTATTTTTTTTCTCTTGAAGAATTATTGAAGTTGTGCAAGCTGGTAGGCTAGGAATCAGAGTAACCAAGTATGATTGTGCAGTTTGTGCCCAGCATGAAGTTTCCAGAAATATAACCCATTATGCACTATCAAGTTTTGGGTCTTTGTGTCTACAGAGCTGTGTCAGCCCGGAAGGTACACCTGCTTTCTATTCATATAAAAGGGACTAACAAGGATAAATCAGAACTCTTGATGCCTCTCGAAATTCTTTTCTCATCTGTTCTTTCCCATTTCAGAAAATGATACTATTATCTAATCCAGCAAAGAAGCTAGGAGACACCTTTGATTCTTTCCTGTCCATTTCCCATCGTATCCAATCCATCAAAAACATCTGTTAATTCTAATGTCAAAATGTATTTACAAATTTTTCATTTCTCTCCATATCTATCATTATAATTTTAGACACTATGATATCTTGATCCTTGTCTTTTTTTATTACTTACATAAAAATATAATCCACAAAGCAGGTAAAATAGTTATGCTACTTTCCAGCTTAAAAAAAGCTCAGAAGGCTTACTATTTCACTGGGAATAAATGCTGAACCACTACCTGGTCTACAATCCCTCCATCAACTGGACCCTGCCTATATCTCCAATTTCATCTTATAGTAACCTCTCTTCTCCCTTGCTGTAATTTGTACAGCATACTGGATTTTCTCTCCAAAGAGACTGTTTTAATCAAAGTGAGGTCCACTCTTATATGAGTTTTAGTTATCTTTGCAATAGGATATGAAGAACTCTGAAGAAAACATACTTTCCAAATTAATTCATTACCTGGTTTCCACATTCTTAAGATGGCATAAATAGAATAATTTTCTATGTGTTTATGATTCTGAAGTATTCTTTAAAAAAATACAACGTTCACTGTTACAATAAATAAAAAATTATTTGAAGGAAAAAAATTGTTTTCTTATGCCCACCAGTGCAGAGGCATCATGGGGGCTAGAAAGAGACATAATAAAATTACGTGGCTGAATAGCAGCCTTCACCTACTGTACACGCTTGCTTATATTAAACCAGTTGCTGTTGAATTGTCTCTGATTCATGGAACCTCTATGTGTGTCAGAACAGAACTATGCTTCATAGGGTTTTCAGTGGCTGATTTTTCAGAAGTAGATCGCCAGGCCTTTCTTTCAAAGCACCTCTGGGTGGACTCAAACCTCCAACCTTTGGGTTAGCAGCCAATAGATTTAACTATTTGCACCGCCCAGGGACTCCTTTGCTTATAAATGGTCCCTAATTGTATCTACCTTTGTCCCAGGCATGGTCCCTAACAATGATTCTCAGTTGTGCTTCTAGCTATCTTAAGGAGGTATTCACAAAACTTTTTCGAAACTAATGAGGAAAGATTGTTGGAGATTTGGAAATAGTCACTGATACCTCTCAATTGTGGGTGAATATCAAGGAGGTAAATTCAACAGGAATGTGATGGTGTTCAAGAAGGAAAGGAAATAGTGAAGATGAACACACAACAAATATTTGGTTGTGCTATCCCCTGAGATAGGAAACATAGGAGAAACATTGTTCAGCAGTGGGATGCAAAGTTTAGTATTAAACATGCTCAGTTGCAGAGGCTTTTCCTATATACAAGTGAAGCTATCCAACACACAGTTTGCAGTAGAACTCAACTCAGCCAAGATAAATACGTGTGGGAGATAAAGATTTGTGGATTACCAGAATATTAAGGATAGTTGAAAACTTGAAGTTGATAAAATCAACAAATAAGATTATACATGGTGACAAGAAAAAAAAAAAAGGGGAGAGAGAGAGATAAAAAATGAGGACAAAAATGGAACTAACACCTGGAGTCATCATCACTTATGGAGCAAACAAAAAACAAACCCATTGCCATCAAGTTGATTCCAACTCATAGTGACCCTATAGGACAGAGTAGAACTGCCCCATAGGGTTCCCAAGGAGTGGCTGATGGATTGAAACTGCTGATCTTTTGGTTAGCAGCCTGAGCTCTTAACCACTGCGCCACCAGGGCTCCATAACAGAACAAGTGAAGGGAAAAGAAAGTACAAGAGACAGTAAAGAGGCACAGCAGCACAAGAATGAGGAAAGAGGTATTTCAGAAGCCAAAGAAAGAGGTTTCCTGAGGTAAAGAGTAGTCAAGGATATCTTTTGCTGAAAAGAGGTTAAAGGACAGAAGGACTAAAAAGCTCCTTGGAGTCCATAAGTGATCTTTGTCAGAGCTATTTCCGAGAAGCAGTAGGGACAGAAGCCAGATATCAATAGTTTGAGGTGTAACTGGAGAGTGTATAATTATTTCAAAAAACTTAGTCATGAATGAAAGGGTCATAGTCTGGGTTATATCTGTTGTTGCTGTTATTGTTAGGTGCCAGCAAGTCGGTTCCGACTCATAGTGACCCTATGTACAACAGAACCAACCACCACCTGGTCCTGCACCATTCTCGCAATCATTGCTATGTTTGAGCTACTGTGTAAATCCATCTCATTGAGGGTCTTCCCCTTTTTCGGTGACCCTCTACTAAGTATAATGTCCTTTTCTAGGGACTGGTCTCTCCTGATAACATATCCAAAGTACATCAGACAAAGTCTCACCATCCTCACTTCTAGGAAGTATTCTGGATGTACTTCTTCCAAAACAGATTCATCCATTCTTTTGGCAATCCATGGTATAGTCAATATTCTTCACCAAAACCATAGTTCAAAGTTATCAATTCTTCTTCTTCCTTATTCATTGTCCAGCTTTTACATGCATATGCGTATGCAGATGATACAACCTTGCTTGCTGAAAACAAAGAGGACTTGAAGCACTCACTGATGACGATCAAAGACTACAGCCTTCAGTATGGATTACACCTCAGCGTAAAGATAAGAAAAATCCTCACAACTGGACCAATAAGCAACATTATGATAAACAGAGAAACGACTGAAGTTGTCAAGGATCGCCTTTTACTTGGATCCAGAATCAACACCCATGGACACAGGAGTCAAGAAATCAAAGGATGTATTGCATTGGGCAAATCTGCTACCAAAGAACTCTAAAGTGTTAAAAAGCAAAGAAGTCACTTTGAGGACTAAGGTGATCCTTACCCAAACTGTGTTATTTTCAGTTGCCTCATATGCATGCGAAAGCATGTGAAAGCTGGGTTATATCTAGAGGTGAACAAAAGGGTCAATGGGAATTTTTTTCTTTTTGTAGGCTAAAAGAGAGAGCAAGAGCAAGATCTAGTATATAATTTAACCTTGCCCAAAGAGAGGTCTGGCCTTTGTCCCTGGCTTCTGGAAGGTAATCTCTTTGCCTTTGGAATGCCATGCCTGATAGGAATGTTTCTGCTTGCCTGGGGCCCATGGGCCAGCCAGATAATAAGAATGTAATTTTTAACTGGGGCTTTGAGCTGCACTAACAATGTAATTTAGGATAGGGGCTTTGGGTCACTTGATGTCAGTTCAACTTTCTGAGGTGCTGGAGAATGAGATCAGCCACACAGGCTCGGGGGACTTCCCTAGCTGGCGATACTCTGTGTCATACACTGTTGTTGAGGGGAGTTAACGCTATCCATGATTCCACTCCACTGGGAGAAAACAACTGGAAGCTCTGTATTTGGTATCCTCCAAGACTCTGCCCCATGCATCTCTTCAGTTGGTGGATTTTAATCTGTATCCTTTCCCTCTAAACAAACAAACAACAACAACAAAAACCCTTTGCTGTCATGTTGATTCTGACTAATAGTGACCATACAGGACAGAGTAAAACTGCCCTATAGGGTTTGCTAGGAGGAGCTAGTAGGTTCGAACTGCCAACCCTTGGGTTAGCAGCCAAGCTCTGAACCACTGTACCTTCTAATATACCATAATCATGAGTATAATAGCTTCCAGTGAGTTCTGTGAGTACTTCTAATGAATTATTGACCCTGAAGGTGGTGTTGGGGACCCCACACCACCACCGAACTTGCAACTGGTGTCAGGAGTGAGAGTGATTTTATGAATTTCTGCTCCTAAACTTTGTACCAAGCGCAAGAGTCTTAAAACACAGAAAGGAATGACATACAGATCTAAGGTAGAGGAAACTATTTTAGATGAAATAGGGAGGACTGCTCCACTGTGACCAAAGCTTTTAAAGATATTCTGGGACTTATTAATCTGAGACACAGAGTAATATACAAGCTTATAGTTCTCACCTCCAAGGAACTTTCACTAATGTTTCCTACACTCCCACTACCCCAAACCCAGACTAGGGTTGTTGCTCTTTGGAGCTGTCAAATGCCCTGAGTAAAGACTGTGGTTTTGTTTTTGTTGTTTTCCTATTAAACTGTGATGAGGGTTTTGAGAACATTATTCCTGGTGTCACACCTGGGCATACTGTATGTTTGTTCGAATAATTGATAAATTGATGATAAAATCCACTATAGAAAAGAGAAATCAGAAACTAGATTCATAAAAGAAAGAGACTTCTGAATTTATTGCTTTTATAAGAAACTCATTGTGAATTGAATATTTAATGATAGAAAGAACTAGGAACAAATATATATAAAAATATATTTTGCAGTTAAAATTAATATAAAAAACGTATTGTACTTACAGGTCTCTAGGCTTTAGGTTTATTATTGTTATTTTTTTTATAACCATACAGTATAAGGTTTTTCCTGCTTGGAGACAGGAAAATGGATTGTGTAACCTTTCCAAGTCCTTCCAAGGCCTAGGACTCGATCTTCTGACATGCTCTAATTCAGTCTGCCCCATGAATATACCCACTCACAAACTAGACATGTATTAAAGTTCTATCAGCTTTCTGTATCTTCTTCTTGGATATTAAGTTTGCTCCATTGACTAGTTCCCCGGGTCAAAATTCATTGCCTGCTGCAGTGGAGGATTTCAGTAACAAAGGACAGCAGGAACCCTGTTACAGCAGCCCCGCACAATATACTGAGGACAGATTTTTATACTCCTTTTGGATTTTTGGGGTTTTGCAATTTTTCTCCAGCAAGCCACCCAAAATGACTTGATGAGGTACTTTATATCCCTCCTTCCCTGTATCACCCGTGTATATATTAAATTCTTAAATGAGAGTGCCAACATGACATGAAAAATAAATGTGGTGACTCCAATTCCCCTCCCAGCTGGCAGAAGCTGCATCAATAAACCACTCAAGACACTCAGAAATATGTGGAGTTTTCCAAGGGAGACTGCAGATCGATGAACACACAGAACATGTCCTTGTCACCCCTGCTGCGGTTCCTTCTCTTCTCAGCCTGATGACACATCAATAAAGTTGTCTGAGTTCCCGGCTACCGTTACAGACTGTAAATGTCTTCTGGTATTAGTCTTGCTGACCAGGAGTCCCTCCACACCTCCCCTGCCACCTTGTCTAGTGTCTGCCTCCATAGAGGCTCCTAGTTCCTACAGGTCACACTTAAATTGAGACCGAAATTTCAACTGGGAAACATTTTAAAAAATTATATCATTAGTAATGAGTAATCTGTAATTTGTAGCATTTCCCAAATAATGTATTCCTAGAGAACCGACTCAGTCAACGACACCTACCAACAACAACAGAGTGCTGGCAGATTAAAAATAAAGATTTATAGAATAAATTCTGTAGCTTTGTGTTACTTCAAAGGAGCCCTGATGGCGCAGTACTGAAGTGCTATGATGCTAACCAAAAGGTCAGCAGTTCAAACCCACCAGCTGCTCCCCAGGAGAAAGATGTGGCAGTCAGCTTCCCTAAAGATTTACAGCCTTGGAGACCCTACGGGGCAGTTCTACTCTGTCCTAACAGGTCATTATAAGCTGGAATTGTCTCAAGGGCAGGGGGTTTGGTGGGTTGGATTTAGTTCAATTTTTAAAGTGCAGAATTACAATTTAAAAACTAAGTTCTGTAAACTAAGCACCTGATGGATCAGTTCTGATTTACTATATTTTCTTATCTAAATACATCCCACCCTCACAGTTGATGTAACAAGAACATTGCTGTTGTTGTTAGGTGTCCTCGAGTCAGTTCCTACTCATAGAGACCCTATGTACAACAGAACAAAACACTGCCCGGTCCTGCGCCATCCTCACAATCATTGCTATGATTGAGCCCATTATTGCAGCCACTGTGTCAATTCATCTCACTGAGGGTCTTTCTCTTTTTCGCTGACCCTCTCCTTTCTCAACCGTGATGTCTTTCTCCAGTGACTGGTCCCTCTTGATAACACGTCCAAAGTAGGTGAGAGAAAGTATCACCATCCTCACTTCTAAGGAGCATTCTGGCTGTACTTCTTCCAAGAGAGATTTGTTTGTTCTTATAGCAGTCCATGGTATATTTAATATTCTTTGCCAACACCATAATTCAAAGGCATCAATTCTTCTTTGGTCTTCCTTATTCATTGTCCAGCTATTCCATATTTATGAGGCAATTGAAAATACCATGGCTTGGGTTAGGCACTCCTTAGTGCCCAAAGTAACATCTTTGCTTTTTAAGACTTTAAAGAAGTCTTTTGCAATAGATTCGCACAATGAAATACGTCCTTTGATTTCTTGACTGCTGATTCCATGGGCATTGATTGTGGATCCAAGTAAAATTAAATCCTTGATAATTTCAATCTTTTCTCTGTCTGTCATGATGTTGCATATTGCTCCAGTTGTGAGGACTCCATTTTCTTTATGTTGAGATGTAATCCATACTGAAGGCTTTGGTCTTTGATCTTCATCAGTAAGTGTTTCAAGTCCTCTGCTTTCAGCCAGCAAGGTTGTGTCATCTGCGTAACAAAGGATGTCAATGACTCTTCCTCCAATTCTGATGCTGCATTCTTCTTCATATAGTCCAGCTTCTCAGATTATTTGCTTAGCATACAGCTTGAATATGTATGGTGAAAGGATACAACACCTTTCCTGATTTTAAATGATGCAGTATCCCCTCGTTCTGTTCGAACAACTGCCTCTTGTTCTATGTACAGGTTCCATATGTTTTGGAATTGCCATTCTTCCCAAAGTTATCCACAATTTGCTATGATCTGCACAGTCAAATGCCTTTGCACAGTCAACAGAACACAAGTAAACATCTTTTTGGTATTATCTGCTTTCAGCCAAGATCCATCTGATATCAGCAACGATATCCTTTGTTCCACATCCTCTTCTGAATCTGGCTTGAATTTCTGGCAGTTACCTGTCAATGTACTGCTGCAACCATTTTTGAATGATCTTCTGCAAAACTTTACTTACGTGTGATATTAATGATATTGTTTAATAATTTCTGCATTCTGTTTGATCACCTTTCTTTAGAATGGGCACAAATATGGATATTTTCCAGTTAGTTGGCCAGGTAGCTGTCTTTCAAATTTCTTGGCATAGAGTCTTCCAAATTTCTTGGCATAGGTGAGTGAGTGCTTCCAGTGTTGCATCTGCTTATTGAAACCTCTCAGTTGGTATTCTGTTAATTCCTGGAGCCTTGTTTTTCTCCAATGTCTTCAGTGCTGCTTGGACTTCTTCCTTCAATACCATCGGTTCTTGATCTTATGCTACCCCCTGAAATGGTTGAATGTTAACCAATATTTTTGGTACAGTGGCTCTATGTATTCCTTCCATTTTCCTTTGATGCTTCCTGTGTCGTTCAAAATTTTGTCCACAGAATCCTTCAATATTGCAACTCGAAGTTTGAATTTTTTTCTTCAGTTCTTTCAGCTTGAGAAATGCTGAGTGTGTTCCTCCCTTCTGGTTTTCTAATTCCAGGTCTTCGCACATTTCATTATAATACTTTACTTTGTCTTCTCAAGCCACTCTTTAAAATCTTCTGTTTAGTTCTTTTACTTTTCATTTCTTCCATTCACTTTAGCTACTGTACATTTAAGAGCAAGTTTCAGAGTCTCTTTTGACATTTATTTTGGTCTATTCTTTCTTTCTTGTCCCTTTAATGACCTTTTTGTTAACAGCATAATGAATGGTAACTCAAATTCACTGCACTTCGTACTCCACATTCAAATCAGAGTAAATCATTTTTATTTTTTTTAATCAAACATTTACTAGAAACCTGTCATTACTAGGGTGGTGCCGTTGTTAAAGTGCTTGACTGCTAACTGAAAGGCTGGGTGTTCAAAACCACCTGCGACTCATGGAAAGAGATGTGGCAGTCTCCATCCATAAAGATTTACAGCCTTGGAAACCCTATGGGGTCGCTATGAGACATAATTGACTGGATGGCACTGGGATGTTAGTGAGAAAATACACATGGGAACAAGCTAGAAAAATACAACACTGCAATTATCATTAATTCAGGTAAGCCCAAAGTGTTTTGGAAGAACACACATAAGGGACACCCAATTTTCCTAGCAGAACACTGAAGGCTTTGAGGAGAGGTAACACTGGAACTGGTTTTTGCAAGATGAACAAGGATTTTCTAAAAGAGAAAGCACAAGATTCACAAAGAGGACTCTAGATGCAGGTGCATCAGTCATAAAGGTGATTTGTTCCCTTCATGGAAATGCAGTCAGCATGGAGTGGTTAGAGGGTAAGTGCTGAGAAAGTATCAAGTGATGAGATAGGTATGATAAGGCGGTGAAGCATCTTACATGCTAAAGAAATCACCCTTTTTTCTTACCTATGCCTAGCTAATCATCAGAGTCACCTGGGAAACTATTCTCAAAGTAAAGAGTCCTTCAGCACCTTTCTAGAAGTTTTAATTAATAGATTGGAGGTAGGATACAGGAACCTGTATTTTTAAGAATCTCCACAAGTGATTGTGATTTTCAGCAGATTTGGCCACCAACATACGTAAAAAATGAAGAGATCTGGAAGGACTTTGGAGGCAGGGGAATCATCTGATCTAATCTAAGTTTAACAGTAGTCAATCCTGTAGGTAGATATTTGAGCAAAACATGTAGTAAAGGTCATGATAAGTGCTCATAAGTTTGTTTCGCTGGGTATTCGCAGTTTTGGTAGTATGTATACGTGCAGGTTTATTAATTGGTGTTGTATACTTTAAAATCTGGAAATTCATATAATAAACTGCGTTCTCTACTTCCCTTGCAAAATACAGTGATATGGGACCCATTTATTAACATGGCAACAATTGACTAGAGCCCCCTATAGACTGGACATATACCCTTCTGGCTGCACAAACACCGCTACTGCCTGTTTTCTCTTATTGTAACTTGACTCACTCATTTACCTCTCTGCCTGGCCACAGCAGCCATTTGAGTCTGTGTCAATGGGTAGAGCATATTGTATTCGTAATGGAAGCTACTATATCTTATCTCCACCACTTATCAGTTTGTCTTACTGTTGTGGTTTGTGAGCTGCTATGATGCTGGAAGTTTTGCCACCAGTATTTCAAATACTAATAGATCACCTATGATGTACAGGTTTCAGTGGAGCTTCCAGGCTAAAACGTATTAAGAAAAAAGGCCTAGTAATCTACTTCTGAAAACTAGCCAAATGAAAACCCTGTGGATCACAACAGAATATTGTCTGATACAGTGCTAGAAAGTGAGCTCCCTAGGTCAGAAGACACGAAACATATGCAATGTCCACAGCATTGACTTGAACGTATCATGATCATGAAGATGGTACAACTTTTTGCTGTATTGTACATGGGGTTGCCATGAGTTGTAGCGGACTCGACAACTAACAACAACAACATACCTTGTCCGTTAGATAATAAGTCCACGTTTGGCAAAGAAGATAAGTCAAAATCCCACTTGGTTGTTTTTGGATTTTCATTCACAAATTTTCAAAATGTAAGATACTGGAGAGATAGGAAGGAGTTAACATTTATTGACCACTTACTCTATACCAATCACTATACTATGAGATTTAAATATATGCTCTCACTTAATCAGCTTAATAAACCTAAGGGTACTAGAAGATAAACTCTATAAGGGCCCAAACCAAAACCAAACCTATTGCCATCAAGTAGATTTCGACTCTTAGAAACCCTA
The DNA here is from genome assembly GCA_030035585.1 of Dugong dugon. Taxonomy (NCBI): domain Eukaryota; kingdom Metazoa; phylum Chordata; class Mammalia; order Sirenia; family Dugongidae; genus Dugong; species Dugong dugon. The sequence continues at coordinate 113,089,997 of CM057467.1, forward strand.
CAGGATGGAGAAGAACTGCTCCATAGGGTTTCCAAGGAGCAGCTGGTAGATTCAAACTGCAGACCTTTTGGTTAGCAGCCTGAGCTCTTAACCACTGTGCCACCAGGGCTCCTCTATGAGGGTAGGGGTGTTTTATTACTTAACTTGCAGCAACTGGAATAATGTCTGGTATAAAGGAAGTTCCCGGTAAATGTTTTTGACTGATTAGATAAAAGTTAAATTACAGTTAATGAAATTGGCATTCAGAGACTCAAAGGAGGTCATACTGGTAGTATATTTTGGAGCTACAATTGAGCCCAATTTGTTGGTCTCCTGAAATCAGTTTTTCACTACCCAAATATTGGCTTCTTTATTTTAGAGAAGTGAATCCTCTGCCATCCTGACATATAGCAGGAAGAAAGTCCATTGCCATATGTTTAATCAATTTCTAACCATTATTGCATTACCATGTTTTCCTTTTTTACTCTACTTAGACAAACATCTTAATTGCTCAAGACGTGTATTAGGCTGGGTCCTCTAGAGAAGCAAAACCAGTAAAGTGTGTGTGTGTGTGTGTGTGTGTGTGTGTGTATGTGTGTGTGTATACACACATACAGATATATATATATATATATATATATATATATATATATATATATATATATATATATATATATATATATATATATATATGTTGTCATTGTTAGGTGTTGTCGAGTTGGTTCTAACTCATAGTGACACTGTACAACAGAATGAAACACTGCCCAGTCCTGTGCCATCCTCACAATTGTTGTTATGTTTGAGCCCGTTGCAGAACAGAACAAAACACTACCCTGTCCTGTACCATCCTCACAACTGTTGTTATGTTTGAGCCCATTGTTGCAGCCACTGTGTCAATCCATCTCTTTGAGGGTCTTCTTCTTTTTCACTGACCCTCTACAAATACATACATAGAGATTTATATCAAGGAAATGGCTGGAAAGTACCAAGTCCTGAGTCCCTGGGTCAGACTGGAGGATTCTCCTGACTCATGTAGCCACAGTGGCTGGTGAACCCAAGATCAGCCGGTCAGACAGCAGGGCTCTGGCTCACAGGCTGTGTAGACGAATGAATTCCATGATTGCAGGTGTCGTGGATTGAACTGTGTCCCCCCAAAATATGTGTCATCTTGGTTAGGCCATGATTCTCAGTATTGTGTGGCTGTCCTCCATTTTATGATTGCAATTTTATGTTAAAGAGGATTAGGGTGGGATTGTAACATCCTTACTAAGGTAACATCCTTGATCCAATGTAAAAGGAGCTTCCCTGGAGTGTGGCCTATACCACATTTTATCTTACAAGAGATGAAAGGAAAGGGAAGCAAGCAGAAGTGGGGACCTCATACCACCAAGAAACAAGCACTGGGAACAGAGCATGTCGTTTGGACCCAGGGTTCCTGCACGTAGAACCTCCTAGTCCAGGGGAAGACTGACAAGAAGCATTTTCCTCCAGAGCTGACAAAGAGAGAAAGCCTTCCCTTGGTGATGACATCCTGAATTCGGACTTCTAGCCTACTAGACTGTGATAAATTTCTCTTTGTTAAAGCCATCCACTTGTGATATTTCTGTTATAGCAGCACTAAATGACTAAGACAGCAGGCAAGACCACAGGTAAGTTGCTAGCTCAAGTTCCAAGAACCAGAGGTCAGATGAACAGGAGCCGACTGCAGGATGCAGAGCAAGCAAAAGCCCCCGAGCCTTGCCAGAAAGTCCACATATATTGGATGCAGGCCACACCCTCAAGGAAACTCTCTTTCAACTGACTATCTACTTACAGTAGATCCCATCATGGAGGTGATCACATTATATCAAATCTCATCATGGAGGTGACTATATCATTATACAACTGCCAAACTACATCATAACTGCCAAATCACCAAGAATCAAGGCCCAGCCAAGTTGACATATAACCCCAACAATCACAACATGCAAATAAATGTGTTGGTGACAAGTGAAGTTCATAGAGGAATATAATAGAGTTTCAGAATATCAGGAGCCTTGTAAGAACGATTTGAAAGCCACACGATATGGCATCCACTTCCTGGCCTGCCTTAAATCTGGTCTAATGCTTTGTCTGACAAGCCAGAAGGATTCTACATAACTTAAAAAATGCACCCACAATGCAAATATCTGTTGAATTTTAATGCAACCCTTACTTGACCCAAGGTATTAATCAAATAAAATTAGATTTCTGGAAAAACCTTGTTTATTGATGAGATGATTTAACATAGCTTAGCCTGGCTACTTTCCATCTCTAACATGTATTTAGACAGTGCTCTTTTTAAATCTTATTCTGACCTTTCCTGGCTTCACATCTTTCTGCTGATCAATAAGCTCAGCTCTCTTGTGATGGTCTATGACAGTTTTTTGAACATCCAGGATTCCTAAGGAGACTACAGATACTTGCAATCCTGAGATAAAACTGTCTTCTATTTAACATGCACCTACATTAAACGGGGGGAGTCAGGCAACTGCCTAGATTTACTTGGAGAGTTTTTCTCTCTGCTTAGAATTTCCATAATCAGGTAACAATTGTGCAAATTCTTTAAAGGCAATAGAGATTTATCTTAATTTTTTTTTAAATCCCTTTCCTCCCTTAATTTTTTTTAATTCCTACTTTAGAATTAAATATTAAAAACAAGTAAAAGTTATTATCTAATAAACCACTTCAAATTAAGTTAGAGAACCTTCTTAATAGATAAGAGTCCCATGAGGTAAGGATAAATACGTGTATAAGTAATACATAGACCTAAATATAGATGTGACTGATTTGGTTAGCTCAGTTTTGCTTGTTGGTCTTAATTTTAATAAACACAAGGTCATTGTGTTACCATACGGTTGCCATAGGTCTTCCCAATTGCTGTTCTTAGATTGCCCATTATCTGTCTTGCCACTGGATCTGCCTGACTTTGGTCAGTCTTGCTCTAGCAGCTTCTGTTAAAATTGGAACAAATCTCAAGGAAAGCCAAGTTCCTCACACCAATGTGTAAGTCCAGGCAGTCATCAGGCATGTGTCACAAGACTTATGTCTCCCTCTCTGCTGCCAGCTTTATCAAGAGTTCCTCATTGCACAGTACATAGTGATAAAGAGCCGCAAATCACCAAATTAAGTCTAGAATTACAAATGATGGCATTTCATGTTATTCATACTGAGCAATTTAATCTAGCAGTTTTGAAAAATAACATGCCTTAATATTTCAATGGAAAAGAAGACACAGTGATTTATGTCTAAAGTAAACCTTATGACCATATGCCATTCTAGCAAAGTAGTAAAAATTCATTATTCGTTGTTTATGAAGATTATATAATAGGGTAGGAAAATGATCAGGAGATGATATTAAGGGGAAAAAATAGGATAAAAACAATATGCCTATTATGATTACAACTTTTTAAAAAATGCACAGGAAAATACATAGAAGGACATACTTCAAAGTATTAATATAAGGTATTCTATTAAGGATGTAGATTTAAGGGTGATTTATTGCTATTCTTATTTTTCATACTTTCATTATGTAGATATGTTACTTCTTTAAAGAAAAAAATAGAAATCTAAAGCAAAAAAATAGCATGCAAAAGATGATTATTTTGTCAACGCAGTAGTCTAGTTTTATGACATGAGAAGTGTGACCTGAGTAAATAAAAGTACCAAAACATCGACTGGCCAATATAAAGCAAAAAATAACATGAATAAGATGATTATTTTGTCAATGCAGTTGTTGAATTTTTTAACATGAGAAGTGTGACCTGAGTAAATAAAAGTACCCAAACATCATGACATCAGTTTAAAGGTTGGTTATAGTTTTTTTCTTACTTTCTTAAATTCTAATAATCTTAAAAAACAAATTTCAAAAATGGAATAATTGTGACTTAATTTAATAAAAGAAAATAAAAGTAATTCTCTGTGAGGTAAATCAAGTTCTTGGTTGAAGGAAGAAAGACAAAATACAGGATAAACAGGTAGGCAGATATGACTATATTTCAAATAACTTACTAACCGCTGACAAGATATCATTCATATAAAGAAAGCAAAAGTAAAGGACATCCCACATCTACGTTTGACTTTGACTCATTTGGAAATGCTACATCCACAGACACCTTGGGGAATAAAGCATGGAGGCTACAAGAAGGTTGTTTGAGATCCATGTGAGATTATGTCAGCCAACAAAGCTGAGGGATTGACAAGATAAAAAGGCAAGTCTTTTTCATATCCAATTTTTCTGATGTGCTTCACTAAAAACATAAAGACAGACAAAACATGAAGGGAAATTGTTTATACATTTTCAGGGTTCCCAGTTTCAAAAGAGGGAAGTGACATTAGGTCATCTGCTATGTCTTTGTAAATATTTTATATTATTCATTCTACTAAATTTGCAGTGCCCTTGCCAGTCTACTTATTTTTTTGTTTTATTGAAGATCAGGCAGGCTTCCCTCACTCTGAGGGACATCCTACTCCTGGGTATCATGCAAGTGAGGTTGTTGAGTGAAAAGAGACAAAAGCATGGATCTGAGCCAAGTCCTTAAAAGAGGAACAACTCAAGAGACCACAATTCCAAGTCTAGTGAATAGAGACAGCAGAGTGCTTATGGGCAAGAAATAGGGTCAAAAGTCAAGGAGAAAGGGAATGTGAAATCAACAAGTGGACAGCAAGCAGGAAATGGCCTTGGAAAGACTATGGTTATAAACAGCCAATGGAACACCCATCAGCTCTACTGACAAATGGCCCGAGGAAGGTTGCTGCATCAGACTAGCTAAAGGATACACAGGGCATGGACTCCTCTCATTCAGCAATGTCCTCTTTTCAGTGTCCTCAACACTTAATCTTCATCTCAGGGAATTCCAATCCATAGCCAAAAACTGTTACTAGGACCAATTTTAATGGTCCTGATGGCTGCTCCTATATCTCTTCATGTCCTGATCCCCTCCATTTTTCCTGAAACTTTGCTGTAATGAGACCATCTTTTTTTGTTTGTTGGTTTGGAGACAGTACTTGGGACATTATCAGCAATCCCCCTGCCCACTCTATTCACTTACACCAGCATGCCAGAGAAACATGGGAAAGGGTTTAGACTCCAGTTAAAGCCCACTGAGTCTCCAAATAGGCTAACCTAATGAAAAAGCTACCAGCAGCCAACATACTATATTGATCTCCTCAAACATCAGAATTACATTTTTATCTATCTCTTTTCTTAGATGGCACATTCTTTCAGAGAAGGAACTATGTTTCATTTATTCTTATATCACAATGACTTATATAGCACAGAAGTTGTCATACTGTAGGTAAACAATGAGTGACTGAATAAATGCAAAACCTCAATGTCCATTCACGTAAAAATTCTTGAAACTTTACGCGGAGAATCAGATACATGAATTTTGAGGCCCTAGGGTTTTGGAGTACCAATGGCTCTTACCTTATTCACACTGCATGCTGTTTCAACCATGTAATCCTAACTATCATATATTGTAAATGATGATTAGAGAACACAGGATAAATGCTAGGGAAATCAATAAGGTCTCAACAAAAGTTCTGTAGAATTCAGGGTTGTAGAGTCTTTCAAATAATAATAAACCATCTAAAACGACTGCCAGGAATTTGGCTGGCACATATCTTTCTCCTCTGTGATGTTTGGATTTAGAGTTTAATGTGAGCATCATATAGATTCATTATCTGGTGTTAGGTAAGAGTGAAAACACGTCTAATAAAGTTTCTGCTCCCTCAAGGTGAAAGTAGGGACTGAACTGTAAATTCTCTGTTTCTTTCTTTCCTTTCCAACAGCTGTATGTAACAAACTAGTCACACAATTTAATGTCTTAGCCAGAAATCAAGACATGATAATTCATATTAAGGATTTTAAAAATGTGTTTTACCAAGACACTTTAAGGGTTCTGCAAAACATGGTGTAGTGGTCATATTTTGTTTTTAGGGATGATGAGGCTATAACTGAATTTATCACCCATTCATTATCCTAATTATGATTTCTTTTTTTTTTTTTTTTTTTTTTGCTCATTGAGATAGCCACATTCTTCTGATGAATTGACTTTTAAAATCACTAAATGCTGTAACGTTTAATTTATGACAAAGCAATAAATCACCACTATAAAGCCATTAATAAGAGAATCTGATCTCTCTGAGTTCTGCTGACTCTCAGTTCAGTGCTCTTTCCACGACACAAGTAGGCTACTTCATGAGGAGTTATGAACACTTCTTTGCTCTATTCCTCTCTGTTGAATAGTTTAACACTAGGTGACTCCCCAGTTAGCTAGCCTATTCGTCAGCATGGTTAACCATCAAGCAGGTATCACGTGAAAAAGGCCCAAAGGACAGAGATTCTAGCGATCATCTAAGCTCTAATTTTCCTTCTAGTGTTGTAAATTTAGCCAGATTTGTGTACACTGCTGTTCTCGATCGGAATAATGACAACCAGAGATAATGTCACATGTAAGAAGGAGAAGGAGAAAGACAGAGGAGATGAAAGAGAAGAACCGTTAGATAAAGAAGCTTTAAGAATTAAGTGACACTCCTGCAACTCTTAGTATTCTGCAGTGCTGTGTAGTCAGTATGTTACAGAATCTACCAAGCATGTATAAATTCATATATTCAGAGTATTTAAATCGCAAAAGAGAGTTATAGTTATTCCAAGAGTCTTTCCTAAACACATTATGGAAGGTAAGGCAGGGACGGTGATTTTCATTTTACAAAGAGCAAACTAACACATATGATTAAATGCTTTTCCCAAGGGCACCCAGCAAATCTGCAGCGGAATGAGAATTGTAATATAGAAACTCCTACTAGTTTCATAACTTCATCTCCACTGTTGCCATTATGAATATACGACTATGATCACTTAAGTCATAAACTTGTATTAAAAAAAAAAAAAGCATGTTTCAAAATCTCTACTGCAAAAAAAATGCCAAAGTCTACAGACAAATAAAAATCTGGAAAATATTCATACATAAACAACCGACAAAGGATAAAATTTCAGAAAAAAAGAGAACAAAAATTGCTCAATGGAAAAAGGCAAAGGATAACAGGCAGTTCAGTTCACAGGAAAAAGAGATTCAGGTATCATAAAACTGTATGGATAGATGCTCAACCTCAGTAATTAGTCTGCAAAATGCAAATTATACAACAAAAATACTTAAAAAAAAAAATACCTATCAGGTTGACAAAGACTATGAAGTTCGGCAAGGGTGTGAGGAAACAGACATTCTTAGAGATCATTGGTGGGAGTCCTTGGCAATATCTACCGAAATTTTTTAGGCACATAAGCTTAAATGCCACAATCCAACTTCTAGGAATTCCTCCCACAGATAAACAGCCACATGCATGCAAAGCTGTATGCACAAAGATGACCAATATCTGGAAGCTGGGTAAAGTCCATAGGTAGAATACAATGGAAAACCATTATGCCATTGAATAGATGACATATAACTCAAGTATTGTTATTGAAAGCACTCCAAAACAGACACTTAGAAAAAAAAAAAGCAAAACATTGTTTAACCATGTCTTCATTTGTGTAAAAATAATTTATCCACTCCCATTTATATGCTGATGATTCTGAAATTTAACTATCCAGTCCTGATCTCTACTGCAAACTCCAAATTGTATCCAACTTGATGTGGCTGTCACAGAACCTTGGTTTCCCCCCAGAGGCTACTCACACAACTTCCTCAACCTAGTAATTAGCTTCAAAATCCATCTAGTTACTTAAATCAGCATCTCAGGTGCTTTATCCTTCTTTTACAGCCCATTTCCAATCAATCAGCAAGAGCTATTGACTAAACCTCCAAAATATATCCAAAAATCTGCCAAGTTGCCCTTTTTCCAACCAATCTTAACCATCAATTTCTTTTCCCTAGACTTCTGCCTCATGTATGATCCTCTTCCACTTTTGCTTTCCCTACAATCCATACTACACAGAGTGTATAGAGTGATGATTTTATACATAAATGTCACCCATTGCTTAAAATGTTCTAATGTTCCATCACATTTAGAATAAATTCCTAACTCTTTTACAAACCTGCAGAGCCTTACTTACATCTTTTTGGTCCCTGCCTGTCTTTAAGCTCAACTCCTACCACTCTTTCTTGCAAAGAAATTTACCACAAGATACACAACAATCTGGTAACAGAAGCTGATTCTAGGGAGAGCTAATTTGATTTGTTTAATTTTCAGAATTTACAGAGCTCAGACTGTTTACATTGTGGTTCTTGCATTCCCTCTATATCACATTGTATCCTACAGATCCCCCTCCTCCTACGGATCCCCCTCCTCATTTTGGCTGCTGTTCTCAAATTGGTCCACCTTGTTTCCAGGGAGCGCCCTTTGCTAATTTCAGGTGGTTTTTCTATTCTCAGTGATATTAGTACTGATGCAGTTATTACCTGTTTTTTACTCCCACCTGAGCAGTCAGTGGTTTGCCTTCATCCACCTGTATTTGGAATTTGCAGGATATCTTGTCACCCAGGTAAGTTGTAAATTTTCTTCTTGAGTGTTGGGTTTTTTTTTTCCTAGTTCCTTCTTCTTCTTTTTCCTTTTCCTTTTTTTTTTTTTTAATTGGAGAAATTTAGAGGGCTTTATAAATCTTTAACTGCTGTCCCCATCACCCCCCAAATCCTCTTCCCATTAAACAATTTATTCTGTTGTTCGTCTTTTTTATATTTTACCTTATGTATTTATTGATTCTTCAATTAAATTCTTTTTCAAACAGATGAACTCAGAAGAAGGTACAATTTAAAACTTTATACGCACTATAGTTCCAAGTTTAAAAAACACGGAGATAAGAGAAATGATACACCAAAATAGCAAAAAAAAAAAAAAAAAAATATATATATATATATATATATATATATATATATATATATATGTATGTATATACACACACATATATGTACTTATTTTCTATTTACCTGATTCAGAGAAATATTTGGAAAGATAAACAGCTTCTTTGTTTTAATTATATTTATCTCGTTAGTTGTGTTGAGTCGATTCCAACACATGGCGAACCCATGTGTACAGAGTAGAGCTGCTCTATAAGGTTTTCAAGGCTTTGTGACCTTTTGGAAGCAGATCACCAGGTCTGAACTCCAAGGCACCTCTGGGTGGGTTTGAACCGCCAACTTATTGGTTAGTAGTGCAGTGTTTAACCATTTGTGCCACCCAGGTACTCCTGATTTTATATATACAGGTATACCCATTACCTGTTGCCATCAAGCCGATTCAACAAAGTAGAACTGCCCCACAGGGTTTCCTAGGAGTGGCTGGTGGATTTGAACTGCCAACCTTTTGGCTAGCAGCTGAGCTCTTAACCACTGTGCCCCAGGGCTCCATATACAGGTATATGTAATAATAATAATTATTATATATACATATATGTATATGTGTATGTGTGTGTGTGTGTGTGTGTGTGTGTGTGTGTGTATAAATTTATCTTGAATTCAGGATTTTTTCCTCACTTTGTATTTCATTAGCTGGCAAAATTAGGGAAGCTGAAGAAAGAGTTCTCAAAATAGATAGGACTTGAGGTGATAACTGAATGGGAAAGACTGTTTGACAGCTAAAAGGTAGTAATCAGTTAGAGGCACTGCTGTTTTTCCGAAGAAAACAAAATTAGGAATAAGAGGTTGTGAACCTCACTCTGCTGCTAACAGCTGTGTGGCCACAGGTGACTCACACAGTCCACAGAGGCCACAGCTGTCAGGTACAAAATGAGAGGTATGGACAATCAGATTATCTGGGTCCCTGCAGCAGACTCAGTGAGGCCTTGGGCATGTTTAGCTTGGCTATCACAAAACAATGTGAATAACTTCCAATTAAATAACGTCATATTTAGGCTTCCTGTTTTTCTTAAAAAATAAGAAGATACGAGATTAGAGCAATAGGCTTGAGCTCAGTGATCCTTTCAGAGAGGTCACATGCTCCCCAGTTCATCCGTGTACCCCCTCAATGCTCCTTCATCAAGCATGCTGTTGCCTTTCTATCTCATGTAGTTATTTAAGTACTTTGTCCTTTAGACTAGAAGAACTTTATGGCTTTTCTCGCTTTCATAATCTGTGATTTCTCACAATTAAATTAGAAAAATATAACATCATTAAAAATATATACCAACTCAACTTTAGTGAAAAAGCACCAGGCATTCAAATACTGAATTAATAATGCTTTTTATACAGCCAAAACATTTGGATAATTTTGTGTAAATAGAGCAAGAAAGTGGTGTTGATTTGACAGGAAAGGATGTAACCAGAAGTAATAATACTTTGCCTAAGAAGTTCTCCAAAAGAGGCTCCATAATGGGTTTTAAGATACTGTGTTATCCATATTCTTGTAAGACTGGTTTATGTTAGAGAAAGCACGTGAAAGTATATTATCGAGAGATCAGAAAGTAGACAAGGGGTAGAAAATTTGTTAAGAGTTTACTGCACCAAGAACAACGACCCCTTCCTTTCCATTCCTCCTAGTACATGGCTATGGCTGGGGATGTCACCTGTGTGGAGAACTAGTGAACATATTGCAAATATAGTAACAAGTTGACTCTTGAGAATGAAAGATAAAGTTACCAAATGAATCTTGGATGTTCCTAGATCATCAGATGAAAGAATCAAAAAAACATGGGAGTTGGAAGGCAGAATTGATATCATGGAAATAACATGAAACAGACAGAAGCCCAGTGTTTCAGTCCCCTCTTTGATGTTACTCTTCTAGGGAAGTGATATGACCCTTCTAGGGCATGGAAACTTCATCCATATAAACTAGAATTAGAAATACTCATCATTTCTATTTCGTAGATACCCAACTAAAGAAAGGATTTGAAACTGATTTTGTCAACTATATAACATGGTGCATGACATATTGGTTTTTACTGTTGTTATCTTCTTCATCCTCAATGTCATCGTTATGAACACCATCATCACTGTCTTCGCTACTATTCTGTGGGAACTTATCTGATGGGAGTTAACTCATCCAACTGCCTTTATTCCCTGGAGTGTTAATTTTGTAAATTTATCTGAAATTCCCAGATTAACTTTCTTCAGAACTGAATAAAAACTGACCAAATATATAATACATCTTTTGATAATGATCAGTTACAGGTAAATGATAATTGTCCTAGTGTTCTGGAGTTTGTTGAGTTTTTCGGTACAATATAAATTATTTAACTAATTCTGCAACTGTGATCTCATTTTATTTTGGGGATTTGCATTAGCAATTAAACACGTGATTAAGAGCTCAGCTGCTAACCAAAAAAGTCAGCAGTTTGAATCCACCAGCCACTCCTTGGAAAACCTATGGGGCAGTTGTACTCTGTCCTATATGGTCGCTATGAGTCAGAATCAACTTGACAGCAACAGGTTTTTGGTTTTCTGACCTCTATCATTCCTAACTTCCCCAGAAGAAGGTTGGTCTTTCATTTTCTTTTTTTCCCCACTCCCTATCTTACTTCTATTCAATAGGACAGTTAGTCTGTGAATATATATTTGTAAAAATGGCTTAGGGACAGTGTCTGACCTCCTCCAACCCCACAATGGGGAAGGAGAACCAAGATTAACACAGGGTTGCTATGAGTGGGAATTGACTGGATGGCAATTTATTTATTTATTTATTTATTTATTTTATGAAAGAGATCTAGTAGTTGCTGCTAACCAGCCCTTCAAGACAGAGGAATCTGGCTATTATAGAAGTATTTCATAGCATGGTTTCATTTCCAGCGTGCCAGAGAAACCGGGCATGTGCTGCAAATCGACTACAATGCCCCCTGTGACTTAGTGGACCAAGCACTAGTCATAGAGTCACAAGGCCTGGGTTTCAATCTACACTCCACCATTTCCAAGCTGTGTTACCTAGGCTGGTCATTACCTCTGAGAGCCTCAGCTTTTACACTTGAAAAGTAATGCATAATTCACAGGGTTGTTTTGAGGGTTATATAAAACAATGCAGATGGAAATGCTCTGTAAGCGTATAGTTGCCTAGTCCCTTTGATAGGGCAGGAACTCACATAGGACTGCTCAAGAGAGCTCAACTGAGATAGCTGGCAAACCATCCAATGAATAGCAATAGGACAATTGAGCTATCTCTTGACTCAATCTCTGGATTTTTTTTTTTTTTTAATATTTTATTGTGCTTCAGGTGAAGGCTTAAAGAACAGTTTCTCATGTAACAGTAGTACACATGCTGTTTTATGACTTTGGTTAACAACCCCACAACATTTTAACCCTCTAAATTCTCAGCTTTATTTTTATTTTTTTTTTTTTGGTGAAAATATACATAGCCCAAGATACACCATTTCAAAACTTTTTACGTACACATTTAAGTGACATTGAATATGCTCTTCTAATTGTGCTGTTATTCTCACTTAAGATGAAGGCTTACAGGACAAAATAGCCTCCCATTTAACAGTTACTACAAATGTTGCCCTGTAACAATGGTTAACAATCTCACAACACATAAACAGTATCCTTACTCAACCTTGTGTTCCCTATCATCAGCTTCCTACTCCCCTTCTGCCTTTTGGCCCTTGTCACTGGACTCCTGTACCTCGTTAGTCTCATTTGGTTTTACAGGGCTGTCCACTCCCAGGCTGAACAGTGAACCTCGAAGGTAACTTCACCACTGAGCTAAAAGGGTGTCTGGGGGCCATACTCTTGAGGTTTCTCCAGTCTCCTTTAAGCCAGTAAATCTGGTCTTTTATTTTGTGAGTTACAATTATGCTCTACATCCTTTTCCAGCTCTGTCCACAAGCCTCTGTTTTGATCCTGGTCAGAGCAGTCAGTGGTGGTAGCCGGGCACCATCTAGCTGTACTGGACTCGGTCTGGTGGAGGCCTTGGTAGCTGTGGACAATTAGTCCTTTGGACTAATCTTTTCGTTGTATCCTGTTCTCTTCATTCTCCCTTGCTCCCGAAGGGATGAGACCAGTGGAGTATCTTAGATGGCTGCTCACAGGCTTTTAAGACCCCAGACACTACTCACCAAGGTAGAATGTAGAGCATTATCTTTATAAGTAATGTCATGCCAATTGAGCTAGATGTTCCCTGAGACCATGGTCCCCAGAGCCCTCCATCCAGCAACTCAGTCCCTCGGGGAGTTTGGATGTGTCCATGGGGCCTCCATGAACTTTCCTTGTGCAGGTTGTGTTAGTTTCCCTTGTATTGTGTACTGTCTCAGCTTTCACCCAAGATACCACTTATCTATAGCCTATTTAGTATTTCCTCCCCCTCCACTCCCATCCCTGGTAACCAACAAGGATTGTTACATTTTGCATGTGAACTTTTTCATGGGTTTTTACAATAGAGGTCTCGTACAATATTTGTCCTTTTGTGATCAATTTATTTCACTCAGCATAATGTCCTCCAGTTTCATCCATGTTATGAGATGCTTCACAGATTCATTGTTGTTCTTTCTCGTTGCATAGTACTCCATTGTGTGTATGTACCATAGTTTGTTTATCCCTTCATCTGTTGATGGGCACCTACATTGTTTCCATCGTTTTGCTATTGTGAACAATGCTGCCATGAACATAGGTGTGCATATGTCTATTAGAGTGATGACTCTTATTTCTCTAGGATATATTCCTAGGAGTGGGATTGCTGGATTGAATGGTATGTCTATTTCTAGCTTTCTGAGGAAACGCCATATCATTTTCCAAAATGGTTGTATCATTTTGCATTCCCACCAGCAGTGTATAGGAGTTCCCATCTCCCCGCAGCCCCTCCAACGTTTGTTATTTCCAGTGTTTTTGATTCGTTCCAGTAATGCCGGGGTGAGATGGTATCTCATTGTGGTTTTAATTTGCATTTCTCTAATGGCTGTGAACACGAGCATTTCCTCATGTGTCTGTTGGCCATTTGAATGTCTTCCTTGGTGAAGTGTCTATTCATTTCCTTTGCCCATTTTTTGATAGGATTGTTTGTCTTTTCATTGTAGAGGTGTTGCATTTTCTTGTAGGTTATAGAGATTAGACCTTTGTCTGACTTGTACTGTCCAAAAATTTTTTCCCAGTCTGTAGGTTCTCTTTTGACTCTTTTGGTGAAGTCTTTTGAAGAGCATAGGTGTTTGATTTTTAGAAGATCCCAGTTATCTAGTTTATCTATTGGGTTTTGTGTGGTGATGGTTATGGTTTGTATCCTGTTAATGCCGTGTATTAAGGCCTGAAGCATTGTTCTTATTTTTTCTTCTATGACCTTTATAGTTTTAGGCTTTATATTCAGGTCTTTGATCCATTTTGAAGTAGTTTTTGTATACGGTGTGAGGTATGGGTCCTGTTTCATTTTTCTGCAAATGGATATCCAGTTTTGCCAGCACCATTTGTTAAAAAGACTGTCTTTTCCCCATTTGATAGACTTTGGGCCCTTGTCGAAAATCAGGTTACCATAGGTGGATGGATTTACATCTGGGTTCTCAATTCTGTTCCATTGGTCAATGTCTCTGTTGTTGTACCAGTACCAGGCTGTTTTGACTACTGTAGCTGTATAGTAGGTTCTCAAGTCAGGTACTGTGAGTCCTCCAACTTTATTCTTCTTCTTCAGTAGTGCTTTACTTATTCGGGGCTGCTTCCCTTTCCATATAAAGTTAATAATTAGTTTTTCCATCTCTTTGAAGAATGTAGCTGGTATTTGGATCGGGATTGCATTGTATTTGTAAATTGCTTTGGGTAGAATTGCCATTTTCACAATGTTGAGTTTGCCTATCCATGAGCATGGTATGTTTTTGCATTTATGTAGATCCCTTTGGGTTTCATACAGCAGTGTTTATTAGTTTTCTTTGTATAGGTCTTTTACTTTCCACATCAGATTTATTCCTAAGTATTTTATCTTTTTAGTGGCTATTGAAAATGGTATTGTTTTCCTGATTTCCTTTTCGTCGTTCTCTTTACTGGTGTATAGGAATCCAACTGATTTTTGAATGTTTATCTTGTATCCTGCCACTCTGCTGAATCTTTCTATTAGTTCCAGTAGATTTCTCGTGGAGTCTTTAGGGTTTTCTATGTATAGTATCATATCATCTGAAAATAGGGAGAGTTTAAATTCTTCATTACCAATTTGGATGCCCTTTATTTCTTTCTCTTGCCTTATTGCTCTAGCTAGAACTTCCAGCACAATGTTAAATAGGAGTGGTGATAAAGGGCATCCTTGTCTTGTTCCCGTTTTCAAGGGGAATGTTTTCAGCCTCTCTCCATTAAGAATGATGTTGGCCGTTGGTTTTGCATAGATGCTCTTTATTATGTTGAGAAATTTCCCTTCTATACCAATTTTATTGAGAGCTTTTATCAGGAATGGGTGTCGGACTTTGTCAAATGCCTTTTCTGTGTCAATTGAGATGATCATGTGATTTTTTTCTTTCCTTTTATTTATGTGGTGAATTACGTTGATGGATTTTCTAATGTTAAACCAACCTTGCATACCTGGTATGAATCCTACTGGGTCGTGGTGTATTATTTTTTGATATGCTACTGAATTCTATTGGCTAGAATTTTGTTCAGAATTTTTGCATCTATGTTCATGAGAGATATTGGTCTGTAATTTTCTTTTTTTGTGATGTCTTTGCCTGGTTTTGGTATCAGTGTTATGCTGGCTTCATAGAATGAATTTGGAAGTGTTGCTTCCTCTTCTGTGCTCTGAAATAGCTTGAGTAGAACTGGTACAAGCTCTTCTGTAAATGTTTTGTAGAATTCTCCAGTGAAGCCATCTGGGCCAGGGCTTTTTTTGGTTGGGAGTTTTTTTTTTTATTACCTTTTCAATCTCTTCTCCTGTTATGGGTCTGTTCAGATTTTCAATATCACTTTGTTGTAGTCTGGGTAGGCCGTGTGTTTCTAGAAATTTATCCATTTCCTCTAGGTTTTCAAATTTGTAGGAATGTAGTTTTCATGATATTCTGTTATTATCCTTTTTATTTCAGTTGGGTCTGTTGTAATGTCCCCCATTTCATTTCTTATTTGGGTTATTTGTGTCCTCTCCTGTTTTACTTTTGTCAGTGTGGCCAGTGGTTTGTCAATTTTGTTGATTCTTTCAAAGAACCAACTTTTGGTTTGGTTGATTCTTTCTGTTATTTTTCTGTTCTCTATTTCATTTATTTCTGCTCTGATCTTTACTATTTCGTTTCTTCCGGTGGTTGTAGGCTTTTTTTGCTGTTCTGTTTCTATTCTTTTGAGTTCTGTATTTAATGTTTTGATTTTGTCCCTTTCTTCTTTTCTGATATGTGCATAAATTGTCCTCTGAGAACTGCCTTTGCTGTGTCCCAAAGGTTTTGGTATGATGTGTTTTCATTTTCATTGGATTCTAGGAATTTTTTGATTCCATCTCTGATTTCTTCTATTACCCATTGATTTTTAAGCAGGGTATTATTCAGTTTCCATGTAGTTGATTTTTTCTCCTTGCTCTTTCTAGTGTTAATTTCTACCTTGATGGCATTGTGGTCAGAGAAGATACTGTGAATTATCTCAGCGTTTTGGATCTTGTTGAGGATTGCTCTGTGGCCTAATATGTGGTCTATTCTGGAGAACGTTCCATGTGCATTGGAAAAGAATGTGTACCTTGGAGCGGTTGGATGGATTGTTCTATATATGTCTATGAGGTCCAGTTGGCTGATTGTGCCCTTTAGGTCTTCTGTATCTTTGCTGAGTTTCTTCTTAGTTGTTCTGTCCTTTACTGAGAGTGGTGTGTTGAAGTCTCCTACTATTATTGTGGAACTGTCAATTTCTCTTTTCAGTGCTGTTAGAGTTTGTTGTATGTATCTTGGAGCCCTGTCATTGGGTGCGTAGATGTTTATTATGGTTATGTCTTCATGATGGATTGTCCCGTTAATCATTATATAGTGTCCTTCTTTGTCTTTTATGGTAGATTTTGTTTTAAAGTCTATTTTATCTGAGATTAGAATTGCCACTCCTGCTCTTTTTTGGTAGTTGTTAGCTTGATATATTTTTTTCCATCCTTTGATTTTTAATAAATTCACATCTTTGTTTCTAAGGTGTGTCTCTTGTAGACAGCATATTGATGGATCCTGTTTTCTTATCCATTCTGCCACTCTCCTTCTCTTTATGGGTTTTATTGAGTCCATTTACATTCAGTGTAATTATTGATAGATGGAAGTTTGTTGCTGTCATTTTGTAGGGATTTTTTTTGTGGTGCTAAAGTTTTCTTTGTTCTTCTTACTCTCTTGTGCTGAGTTACTTTTGTTTGTGGATTTTGTGTTCATTTCTTTTGTTTCTGTAGGTTTTGTTTTTGCTGAGACTTTATGTTTTTCGTCTTTATTTTTATGAGTTGGTTTGTTAACTTTCTTTGTGGTTACCATGAATTTTACCCTTATCTTTATAAGTTTGAAGCAATCTACCCTTACTTGGTATTGCCTTGCCTTCCTCTCCGTTAGAAGGTTCTATACCTATTCCGTTTATTCCCTCTTTTATTGTTTTGATGTTGTTTGCATCCTTTGATTGATTGCTCTGATTCCCTGTTGTATTTCTGTTGGTTTTGGTTAGTCCTCGAGAGTTCTTTTCCTAGAATGGTATCTGGTTCGTATGATCCTGCGTCCTAGGTCCTGCCTGAGGGCTGAAGCTGTTTGTCCTCAGATCGAAGAACTCCCTTTAATAATTCTTGTAAGTTTGGTTTGACTTTTGCATAATTCCCTTAGTTTCTATTTATCTGGAAATGACCTAATTTCACCATCAAATTTGAAGGAAAGTTTTGCAGGATATATTATTCTTGGCTGACAATTTTTTTCTTTCAAGATTTTATATATGTCATCCCATTGTCTTCTTGCCTGCATGGTTTCTGCCGAATAATCTGAGCTTAGTCTTATTGTTTCTCCTCTGTATGTGACTTCTTGTTTTTCACGAGCTGCTCTCAGGATTCTTTGTTTGTCTTTAGTTTTGGCGAGTGTGAATATGATGTGTCTTGGTGATTTTCTTTTGGGGTCTCTTCTATATGGGGTTCGTTGAGCTTCTTGGATGGCCAGCTTTTCATCTTTCATGATATTGGGAAAGTTTTCTGTCAGCACATCCTCAATGATCCTGTGTTTTCTGTTTTTTCCCCTGGTTCTGGGATGCCAATCACTCGTAAGTTTTTGCTTTTAATTGTGTCCCACATAACTCTCAGGGTCTCTTCATTTTTCTTTGTTCTTTTTTCTGAGTTTTCCTCAAACAGAGTTGTATCCAAGTGCTTGTCTTCAGTTCCACTGATCCTGTCTTCCACGGTTTCAAATCTACTTCTCAGCCCTTCTATGACATCATCCATTTCTGAAATCTTGTTATCTATCTTTTGGATTTCTAATTGTTGTTTTTGTATGATTTCGAGTTGTGAATTTATTTTGGCATTTTGTTCCTGCATCATCTACCTGAATTCTTCCAATTTTTTTTCTGTATTTTCTATAAATTTGTCTATTTTTTCCTCATGTTTGTCAGCTTTTTGCGTCAGTTTTTGGAAAATTCCGAGTATTAGTGATTTGAGTTCCCTATCAGGTACTTCTAGTGCATTTTCTTCCACAGGAGAGTTATCTGGTCTTTTAATTTGGACACCTATTAGAGCCATCTTCTCTTGTTTTTATAAATGTTTTGATATTGTTTGCTGTTTTGGGGGCATTCAGTAGATATTTCTCTCGTTTATTGATTGTAGATTTTTTTGTTTTGTCCTTGTGGTACAGCTGGGCAGGTCTAGCTGAAGAGGAGCCACTGGGACGGGTTGTTTGTGGCTCTCACCGCAGCCACCAGGATGGTCAGTAGTCAGTGCTGGGCAGGTTCCAATAGTGCGTGCCTGCACAGCTTGGTGGTGTGATGTCAAGTGCACGGTGCAGGTAGGCAGGATGTAGCAGGGAGATGGTTATGTGTGAAGCTAAGCTGGATATGGGAGAGGGGAGCGGGAGCGAAAAAACATACAAACGTAAAAGAATGCTTGGGGAGCTTGCCGTTGGAATGGACAGATGAGAGACGGCTGTTTTGTCTCCCACTGGATGCTCCACGAGGCTGCTCTCCTGTTCTCCCATTTGCTGGTCTCCGATAGGAGTCCAAGATGGTGGATCCACGCTGCGTTGTCTGGTAGGGGACCTCTGCATGAGTCTCTCCTCGCTCTCCGTTCTCTTTCAGTATTCTCACTCCGTTTGGTGTTTGGCTGAGTTCTTTATCTCTTCATTTGATGTTCTAGGGTTTCAGGATTGTTGATTCTCTGTTTGGCTTAGTTTTTCAGATCTTTGCTGTGGAGGGACGGCATGGTGATTCTGCCTAGAGTGCCATCTTGTCGGACTCTGAATCTCTGGATTTTTTAACATCTAGTTACTCAATGTACCAACTCCGCTCCTTCCAGTCTCTTTGTTAATTTAGCTTTGAAACTATAGTTGTTTCCAAGACCCAGAATTTTTTTCTTGTCCCTGACTTGAATTCTCCCATGGACTGCATATTTTATGGCTTAACTCCCGTGAATGTCGATTAATGCTTTGCTATCCTTCAAGTTATTAATAATGATAAATATACATCCTTTTGAAAGCTATACTCTATGAGATTAACACTATGCTAAGTTACCTTTATTTTTAAAAATAATGACTGCTCTAACTTGACGTTTTTTTCTATTTAATCAAATGTCTCATCTAGAATGAGTATTATAACAGTCCATAAATTCTATGAAAATTTAAAACAGACTATTTTCTTTACTACTATACTATAATAAATAAAGAGATCTCTGGTATCCATGTTTTTTTCCTGTACATACATACCTATGATAAAGTTTAGTTTATAAATTAGGCATACTAAGAGAGCAACAATAATAACTAATAATAAAATAGAACAATTATAACAACATACTTTAAGATTTCTTCTCACCCTAGATATTAGCAACCTCAGCATACGATTTTGCTTTTTTTCTTTCTTACTGAGAACTTTCACCTTTTCACTAAAGGAAGCCCTTTATGGCTTATTTTTGACATATCCGAATTGCCAGCATCACTGCTTTGGGGCTATTAATAAGCAAAATAAGGGTTACTTGAGCACAAGCACTGTGATACCACGCCAGTCAAGTTGATAATCAATAAGGCTACTAAGTGAATAAGGGCAGGCAGCGGATACAGGGTGGATACACTGAACAAAGGGATGATTCACATCCTGGGTGGGACAGAGCGGACAGAATGCGAAACCACAAATAAGGGGGGACTACTGTGTGTGTGTGTGTGTGTGTGTGTGTGTGTGTGTGTATGTGTGTGTGGAATCCACCAGCGCTCCTTGGAACCCTATAGGGAAGTTCTACTCTGTCCTACAGGGTTGCTATGAGTCAGAATCTGCTCAGATTTTATATATATATCAGTCCCCGGGATGAAAACACAATGTGCAGGGGGGAAAAAAGAAGTACATGGAAAATAATTTACAGGAGGAAAAAAGAGAGACATTTAAAAAATAAAATACCACACATCATTTGTCTTAGTATAGAAAAAGAGAAATTATTAACTCATAACGTTCGTATCAGGAAAGTGCACATAAAGAATTGTTGTGTGCCATCTAGTCGATTCAGACTCATGGCAACACTTTCTGACAGGGTAAAACTTTCCCATAGGATTTCCCAGGATATAATCTTTACTGTTGTACTTTCCCCAGGTCTTTTCTCCCACACAGCCAACCTTTGAGTTAGCAGCCAAGCACTTAACGATTACGCTACGAAGGCTCTTTACCAAAAGAACAAGGAGAGATAATACCGGGTCTTTAATTATTTCTGTATCACAAATCATTTTAGACAAGAGTGAAGATGATCTTTTCTGGAAAACTGTGTAGAGGGCTCAAAAGTGGCTGTATTGAGAAAAAAGACTCTGATATGAGAATGGAAAAAATTGCATTTCTAAATTAACGTATTTTAAATATTATGTACCTAATAGGGAAGAAAAGAAAAAGTAGGAGCAGAACCTGACTCAATTACTTTCCCAACTACAAATGAAATAGGCCTGTGTACAAATGTCTCTCATTTGTGCCCTTGCTACAAATAGGTATTTAGTGCTTTTACACTGTCCTTTTCATAACAACATGCTTATTGTTGGTGTCGTTAGATGCTATCAAGTCAATTCCAACTCATAGCGACCCTATGCACTACAGAACGAAACATTGCCTGGTCTTGTGCCATCCTCACAACCGTTGTTATAATTGAGCCCACTGTTGCAGCCACTGTGTCAATCCATTTCGATGACGGTCTTCCTCTTTTTTGCTGATGCTCTACTTTACCAAGCATGATGTCATTCTCCACAGACTGGTTTCTCCTAATAACATGTCCAAAGTCCTTAAGACAAAGTCTTGCCATCCTTGTTTCTAAGCAGCATTCCAGATGTACTTCTCCCAGGACAGATTTGTTCCTCCTAGCAGTCCTTGGTATAGTCAACATTTTTCACCAACATCGTAATTCAAAAGCATCAATTCTTTTTCGGTCTTCTTTATTCATTGTCCAGCTTTCCCATGCATATGAGACAACTACAAATATCATGGCTTGGGTCAGGCTCACCTTAGTCCTCAAAGTGACATCTTTGCTTTTAATACTTTAAAGAGGTCTTTTGAAGCAGATTTATCCAATGAAATACATTGTTTGATTTCTTGACTGCTGCTTCCATGGGCGTTGATTGTGGATCCAAGTAAAATGAAATTCTTGACAACTTCAACATTTTCTCCACTTATCATGATGTTGCTTATTGGTCCAGTTGTGGGGAATTTTCTTTTCTTTTTTTTTTTTTTTTAATGTTGTGGTGTAATCCATATTGAAGGCTGTGGTCTTTGATCTTCATCAGTAAGTGCTTCAAGCTCTCTTTGCTTTCAGCAAGCAAGGGTGTGTCATGTGCATAATGCAGGTTGTTATTGCATCTTCCACCAATCCTGATGCCACATTTCTTTTTTGTATTGTCCACCCTCTCGGTTTTTAGCTCAGCATACAGACTGAATAAGTATGGTGAAAGGATACAACCTAGACACACACCTTTCCTGATTTTAGACCACTCAATATTCCTTTATTCTGTTCCCAGGACTGCCTCTTGCTCTATGTACAAATTCGACATGATCAAAATTAAGTGTTCTGGAATTCCCAGTTTTCCCAGTGTTACCTATAATTTGTTATAATCCACATAGTTGAATGCCTTTGCGTAGTCAATAAAACACAGGTAAACATCTTTCTGGTATTCTCTGTTTTCAGTCAATACCCATCTGACATCAGCAATGATATCCCTCGTTCCATGTCCACTTCTAAATCTGGTTTGAATTTCCGGCATTTCCCTGTGGATGTACTGCTGCAACCGTTTTTGAATTACCTTCTGCAAAATTGTATTTGTGTGTAATATTAATGATATTGTTCTATAATTTCCATATTCTGTTGAATCACCTTTCTTTGGAATGGCCACAAATATGGATCTCTTTCATTCGGTTGGCCAAATAGCTATCTTCCAAATTTCTTGGCATACGTGAATGAGCGCTTCCAGCATTGCTTACGTTTGCTGAAACATTTCAGTTGGTATTCTGTCAATTCTGGGACCCTTGGTTTTTGCTGAAGCCTTCACTGCAGCATAGACTTCTTCCTTTCATACCATCCGTTCTTGATCATATGTCATCTTCTGAAATGTTTGAACGTCAACTAATTCTTTTTGGTACAGTGACTCTGTGTATTCCTTCTATCTTCTTTTGATGCTTCCTGTCTCGTTCAATATCTTGACTGTAGAATCCTTCAGTATTGCAACTTGAGGCTCGACTTGTTTCTTCAATTCTTTCACCCTGAGAAATGTTGAGTGTGTTCTTTCCTTTTTTTCTAACTCCTGGTATTCGCACATTTCATTGTAATACTTTACTTTGTCTACTTCAGATGCTCTTTGAAATCTTCTTTTGGCTCTTTTACTTCATCACCTCTTCCTTTCACTTCAGCTACTCTACAAGATGCTTAAGTGGAATTATCAGAACCTTATACCAGTGGTGAATCCTGGAGGATATGAGCCCAGTTAGTCCTGGAGGATGTTGAGGACATGTTTGGTCTTTTTGCTCTGATAATGATGAATGAACACACAGAGAGATTCTCAGCCTGAAGAATCAGGGGGTTAAGGCCCCTGATATTCTTTACAGGTCACTCAGCTCTTTCAAGAGTGTGAGAATACAAGAATTACACATGTTGTCTTCTGAACTGCCTTTCTCCTAGAGGAGGCCCTCTTAAGCCTAAAATTCTGTAGCAATAACACCTTTCAATGTCATTTAATTAAACACACCAGTAAAATATGAGCATGTCTGAAGGAATAAGAAGAATTTTCAGCAATGCCAGACTCATAGAACTTAGAGAATCCATTGGTGTAGTTGGATGATGAGAATGTATGAATAAAGTTGTTTGTCTATTTTTGGCTCCAGGGATAGAATCAGTTGATATCTGAGCCAGAATTCAAAATCAAGAGAGCTTTTCGCTCCACCTTACTGAGAACACTTGCTTCTTTGGGCTAATAAGAGTAAAACAAAGTTCTTTCACATATTTCCGTTCTATTATTCATGAATAACTCTATATTTGGAGGATCAGACAATGTCCAAAGTAAAGAAACTGAACAAATACTTTGGACAGGACACTATCTTGGCTTTGCCCCTTTTTCCCACATACTGATACTTTGGATTTCTGTTATTTTCACCTGATAGAGCCAGGACAAGAGTTTTCATCCAATTTAAGGTTATGAAGACTTATTTTCATTTCCACCTAAGGCAAAGTCTTTGACTGTTTTCATGGAACAGCTAGGAAACCACGCTGTTTTGCAAGTTCATACTTGGTTAACTCACATACTGCCAACAAACAAAAAAGGATAGTATTGTTACTAATAATCATTCGTTCATTTGTTCTTTAATTGAACAATTAGAGCTTACAACAATAACAACAACGAAGCTGATGTGAGGTTAAAGCAATAGGTAAAAAAAAACTCCTCTCTTCGTGGTTCTTATACTCTGTTGTGGGGAAATTGAGAAAGGACAATATGCTGCAATATGTGCTATAATTAAGTGTTATAGAGGAAAGCAAAGGACAGTAAGGCTTACTGAAGTGAAAATTAAGTGGCAAACATTATTAAGTACTCCACATAAAATAATTCCAATATCCAAATCCAAATTTCTTAAGTAGATTTGTATGTATATATAAACCCATTGCCACCAAGTAGATGCTGACTCATAGTGACCCTATAGGACAGAGGAGAACTGCCCTATAGGGTTTCATATGCTGTAATCTTTATGGAAGCAGACTGACACATATTTCTCCCACACAGTGGCTGGTGGGTTTGAATCGCCTTTTGGTTATCAGCTGAGTGCTTTTAACCACCGTGCCACTAGGGCTCCTTCATACCAACCAAATCCCTTGCTGTCAAGTTGCTTCCAACTCATAGTGACCATACAGGACAGAGTAGAACTGCCCCATGGGGTTTCCGAGGACTGGTTGATGAATTCGAACTGCCAACCTTATGGTTAGCAGCTGTAGCTCTTAACCACTGTGCCTCTAGCGGTCCTTCGTATATATATGTGTGTGTATATACATATATATATGTGTGTGTATAGGTATGTATATTACCTGTGATGTATTACAAAAGAGAATATCTGATCTAAGAGAGTTACATTAACTTGCACAAGATCTCTTAGCTATTAATTGGCAGAAGTAAACTCTGGGATTTTATTATGTTAAGGTCCGAGTTAATGTGATTTTTATGTATTCTTTCGTATGTTTTCTCTTAATAATAGAAATAACCTCAAAAATTATATTCCATCCCAACGGTCCAATGTTGTCTCCACTATGATTTATCATAGTTTAGTCCATTGCATGAGTAAAACAATTTGAAAATGTGGTAATTGATTATTCCTTCAATTAAAAACACTACAATTAGTAAAAAAAAAAAAAAAAAGTGATTTATTATGTAACGAAATAAGGTAGAAAATACTTCTGATGTCCTAGATAAAATATATCAGTAATAAGGAAAAATTTACATTTATTTCTAGAGTACCTTGTTTTTGTAAATATGTCTCTCTTATTGCTGATTAGATGCTTCTAGATCAGCACCAAAGTCTTTTTTGGAGAACTGAAATTGCAAAGCACAGCTGCAGGAGTGCAGATTTCTCCACCAACTCCTTGGCAACCACTGCCCCCCTCCCCCCATGCCTACTCCCTGCAGGCTCCTGTTTCTCAGCGACACACCCCAACTGATTGACCTTTAACTCACAAAGGACAGATAGACCCCTCATTTCATCTCTCTCTTTTCCTTCTTAGGCATCTTCATTTCCTTTCTCCTTAATTATCCTGAACAGTAGTGATCTTGGGAAAACTGTGCAATTCCTGTCCTCTCTGCTATCGACACCATGGCCCCCCAACCTTCACACAGGCACTCCTCCCGCAGATGCCGCAGGTTCTAAGCCTCTGTCTTCACCTCTCTGGAGACCAGTAGCTATTTTCAGCAAGCTGCCACAATAGGAAGAAGTTGACAAATTAATACCTGATCCCGAAGGCCAGCTTTGCACGGCAGTGGGGTAGAGTGCCAAGAACAGGTCACCACCATAACCTAAGGAACAACCTTCTCTCAAATAGACTTCCAGAGCAGGGTCCAACCTTGTCATCTGCTCTCTCTTGTGCCTACTGCAATTCATCCTCATGGTTTGTTTGATATTGAGGCATAACTTCAATACATTATAATTTACTATTTTTAGGTGTACACATCTATACACACCAAACATACCAAAATGAAGACACAGAATATTTCTGTTTCCTCCCAAAATTGTCTAGTGCCTCTTTATAGTTGATCCCTTACCCTCACGCTTAACCCCTGTCGACTAATAATCTGATTTCTGTACCTATAGTTTTAACTTTTCTGGAATGTCATAGAAATGGAATCGTATGGTATAAGTCAGATCACTATTTAAGATACTCTAATGGCTTCCTACTGAATGAAACAGTAACTCTTCACTAGAGCTTAGAGTGTGCTTATCTGCCTAACCCTACCTCAGAATATTCTTCCTTGACTTGATGACTTCCCATCAACTCTGACTTTCTTCCTTTTTGAAATGCATTATATCTTTTCCAACTCAAATCCTTCCCTTGAGTTGATTCCTCTTCCTGGAACACATTTTTACCTTTCTTTGTCTGGATAAATCCTTCTCCTCTGTCAGGGCTCAGAGGGAATGTCATTTTCTCTAGGAAGAATTTGTTGATTCCATAAAGTAAATTAAGCTGGTTTGCATTGCTCTCTGACCTTTTCCTTCCTGGCATTCATCTCAATTGATAATTAAATATTTGTCTGTAGGTTTATTTATCTACTGTTTGTCTCCTACAATTAATTGTCAGCTGTGAGGACTGGAGCCATTTTATACTGTTCCCTATTGTGTGTGTGTGTGTGTATCAGATTAAGAAAATTTACATCAAAATTTCCAACTTTTATTCCTGGAAATAAAATGAGGAGAGACTGATTCTTGAGGTTCTTTTACTTCAATTACCATTCTCACTCCCATTCTGGTTCTACAGTACTTTTTTTTTTTTTTCTATATTGTGTAATATAAACAAAACAAGCAAACAAAGCCTCACCATAAATCCCCTTAACACTGTTGAAGCAGAGTAGAATTTTTCAAAAGCATTACCAAACCTTAAAGGAATATAAAAATGTAATATTCTTTGAAAAACAGTTGATATGAGTTTGATACCATAAAATTTCAAGCTATCTATTCTATGACATTCCAGATATTCTAACTCCGTCTCAAGATTCACCACCCACGGACTCCTTGTTACGCATGATGATAATATTGTGGTTCAGTTAAGGAAACAAATATTTCCACATTGTCCCCATCAAGGTTGCTCCCTTAAAGTCCTTGCTTTCTGCCTAATTTGTTTCTAGTGAGTGACCTCACATCACCATACCCACTGCTGTTCAGTCAATTCTAAGTCATAGCGACCCTATAAAACAGAGTAGAACTGTACCACAGGGTTTCCAAGAAGTGGCTGGTGGATTTGAACTGCCGACCTTTTGGTTAGCAGCCAAGCGCTTAACCACTGTACTAGTATTCTTTCAGATCAGATCCCCTCGCCACACCCTTCTATATGCATGAAGGTGCTATGTCTCTCTGAGTCGAATTCTACAAAAAAATCATAACTACATCATGCACATAGAATATTTTAAACACAAGTTTCATACACCCACTCTCAAGGGCTTCCTTGCATCAGTACTTTCAACTGAACATTTTAAAAGAAAGTTGACTATTTCTGTTTTCTATCTCCATGACACTGGTACAGTGCTGGGTACACAGTATATGCTTAGCCAGTCCATGTTGACTTGAATCAATATTCACCGTGTACCATCCTAGCTCTCCACAGGCATGCTTCCTGAGGACTTGTGCTATCTTTTGTTTTTCAAGCATAGAATTTTATAGAATATACATAACTCAAGTGGAAACAACTCACCTTTCTGAATATATAAAATATATAATGGTATATATAATCGGGATACATCAAAACAGACTATGGAGATGAACGTTGATGATAGGTGCTGGGAGTTTTAGTTTTTTATCCTTTCATCCTCACAGCAAAGTGAACCTCTAATCTGAGGAGAATTACAAGTGTTCTGAGAGTATCTGAGTCACAGGTAAGCAAGGACAATTGTCATTTACACAGAATTTGAACTAGCTAGACTAAGTGTTCCAAGGACTACAAGCGTTCTGATGGCTACAAGAGGTCCATTATGTCTATGGACTCTATTTCAAAGCTCTTCTAAGGAGACAAAGGGGACATCATTATGTGAATTAGATCTACATGGGGCCATTAGTTCATGTGCTAGTAAAAAAAAAAAAAGCTAAATCTAATTCCATCAGAGAACAGAATGTGTTTTTGTACGTATGGGTAACTTGTCAGTGGTCACACTGGTCTGGGTTTGGTCTAAAACAATGGACATTTCAAAAGTTGGGAAGAGATCACATCACTTTAACAAAAGAACTGGAAAGATTTCCTGTTGCTATTGTCAGGTGCTGTCGAGTGGGTTCTGACTCATAGTGACCCTATGTACAACAGAACGAAACACTGCCTGGTCCTGCACCATCCTCATGATTGTTATTATACTTGAGCCCATTGTTGCAGCCACTGTGTCAATCCATCTCGATGAAGGTTTTCCTCTTTTTTGCTGACCCTCTACTTTACTGGTCTGGGTTTGGTCTAAAATAATGGATATTGCAAAGGTTGGGAAGACATCAGATCACTTTAATAAAACTACCAGAGGCATTTTCTATAGTGACTTTAAAAAGAGGAATGCAGCTGTTTCACCAACCTCAGCTTGATGATCTGGGAAAACACATTTTATTAGCTCTAAAAGCCTCCACGTGAGGACGATATTCTTTTGCCAGAGTGGAAAAATGACAATCTGCAGAAGGCACGGATAACCATAGATCCTCTTTTGGTAAGAGGTTGGTGCCTGTGTACTTTCTATCAGAAAATCACTGTGACTCATGTGTAGGTAGATGATGAAATTAAATGATAAAATTAGAAAAATACAAAGTCATATATCCTAGTTATATATTCTACCTATCTAAATCTAAAATAATTTTGATTTATTGAAAGCGAAAATAAGTAGAAGACTCAATCTCAAGTTCTTGTTCTGCTTTTTGATGGCTGTACAAATGTAAATTTAAGAAATTCACAGGTAAAAGACAAAATATATCAATTTTATCAATAAATTGAAGTGGGGTCGAACTCTGTTATCATAAGACAAAGAATATGATATTGGTCAAAACTAATATCCAACTAATTTGTTTGCATGACACCTACCCCAAAGTAATATATTAAGATTAACAGTAAGAAGGTAAATAAGGATGTGCAGGAAACACAAGAAAAAAGAAAACTGGACATATGCAAAGCAGCATCTATGGCAGAAGAACTAAGTGGGATAAAGAGTGTTATTCCTAAATTATAAACGTTGGAAAACTAAAGTTATAATAATGAAATGATACATGCTGGACAAAAAAATTCTAGAGAATATTTTATCAACTTGACAAAATAAAATGCAGAGCAAGTTCAGAATTTTTTAATAATTTGTTTTAATTTTCTACATGGAAGGAGTTTAGGAACAGTGATGAGATTGGGGAAGTATTTTAAAGCTGTGTTTGCATAGCAAACTGAATTTATTCATATTGCACATTGCAAATCAATAAAAAAATAGTGAAATTTTCTGAAGGTGCTTTAAGTCACACAACATAAGATGGAGAGACTATTGCTTGTCCATTTTTAGAAATAATGTATTAATTTGAGGAGTTGCATACTAGGGAGAGGATATTGGTGAGCAAAACAGCAGAAAGGAAAAGTGGAATTTAAAAAACAAACAAACAAAAAAAAGCAAGAACAGCTTTTTAGCTGCCCCAAAACAAGATCTGCTCATCAGGCCAAACTGACTGGCCACTCATTGTTCCCTGTTACACTGTCAAGCACTTAGCTTCAATTGATATAATCAAAATTAGACAAACTCTTTTTTTTTTTTTTTTTTTTGTAGTCAGATCTTTAAAACATCAGTATTTTGTTTTCGGCCACCTTCCTCATCTACCTTTTGTAAAGTGTATAATTCTTCCTGAAATCCAAACTTTGCCCAATTTCTTTATTACCTAAGTTGGGATACTGGCATATTGGTTTTATTAAAAAGTTCTGTGTACAAATATACCAAGATATTAATCAGAGGGCAGGAACAGATATGTAAATTAGATAGACAAAATTTTTTTCACCTCCTGGTAAAGAGGTATGGAAAAAGCTCAGATAAGGAAAAACCACCTGGATAATTGTTCCACAAGTGAGAGACACATCTTCCCTTTTTAACAACAATATACATTTGCCATGAAATCTTGGTCTTCACGCTATAGACATTAATCTGAAGTTAATCTGGTGTTCTTTGTTAAAAAAAATAACTAATTAACTAACTAAATATCAAACCTTGCTGAAATGCTCTAATACTTCAGAAGAAAGGTTACCAGCATCAACATGTGTATATGTAGGTATGTATGTATGTACGTAGGGCTAAATTTAGGATTATATGTACAAAGCTAACATATATAACACTTAGCATGTTCCAAACGTTAATGCACTTAATCCTTACAATGGTCTTATGAGAGACTCTCCTTTATCCCCTTGGCATCAGTGAGAAACCTGAGGAACAGAGAAGTCACATAGAAAGTAGATCATGATCCTGGGATTCCAACCTCAGCAGTCTCATGGCAGAGTCTAAGTGTTAAGCCACTACACTAACTAACCTGTCCTTTATGCTCAGATCCGTTTGGTAGATCTATCTTCCATTTAAGGAGTCCTCATAGTGCAATAGCTGCTAACTGAAGGTCTACGGTTGGTACCCACCAGCCACTCTGTAGGAGAAGAGACCTGGCGATCTGCTTTCATAAAGACTTACAGTCTAGGAAACCCTAAGGGGCATTTTTACTCTGTCCTATAGAGTCACTAAAAGTCAAAATTGACTCGATGGCACACAACAACATCTTCATTTGTTTATACTCAGTTTGGGCGGAGGAGCACTTACCTATTTAGTCTAGAAAGTAAGACGTACACGTACTTCTGATTTGTGACAAAAATATTTTTAAAAAATTGAAATTCTATTTACAAATAGAATTGACTGATTTAAAAAAATCAAATACAGTATGGGCATTTTAACATGTAATTAAGTAGGAAAAAGTACCCAAGAGTATACAAAGTCAAAAACTGACACTTAAATAATACAAGGACCGGAGAGGAGGGGCAAGATGGCGCTCTAGGCAGAAACACCACGCCGTCCCTCCACAGCAAAGATCCGAAAAACTAAGCCTAACAGAGAATCAACAATCCTGAAACCCTAGAACACCAAATGAAGAGATAAAGAACTCAGCCAAACACCAAACGGAGTGAGAATACTAAAAGAGAACGGAGAGCGAGGAGAGACTCAGGCAGAGATTCCTTACCAGCTAACGCAGCGCGGATCCACCATCTTGGATTCCTATCGGAGACCAGCAAACGGGAGAGCAGCCTTGCAGAGCATCTGGTCGGAGACAGAACGACCGGCGATGTATGCCTCTGTACCTTCTGGCCAGGCTGAGCTGTGAAAATTGAGACCGACTCCCCCAGACCTCATAGCTGCATCGGTGCGATCCCTGGGAACTTTGCAGTTTTTTAACTTTTCTGATTTTCATTTGGTCATTCTTTCCTTTTCTTTCTCTTCCCCCTTCTGGTTTCCTCCATCCCATAGTCTCTCATCTGTACATTCCAACGACAAACTCCTCTAGCATTCTTTTATGTTTGTACGCTTTTTGCTCCTCCTCCTCTCTCCTCTCTCCCATATCCAGCTTAGCTTCACACATAACCATCTTCCCGCTGCACCCTACCTACCTGCACCGTGCACTAGACATCACATCACCAAGCGGTGCAGGCACGCCCTATTGGAACCTGCCCAGCACTGACTACCGACCGTCCTGGTGGCTGCGGTGAGTGCCACAAGCAACCCATCCCAGTGGCTCCTCCTCAACTAGATCTGCCCAGCTGTACCACAAGAACGAAAAAAAAAAAAAAAAATCTACAATCAATAAACGAGAGAAATATCTACTGAATGCCCCGAAAACAGCAAACAATATCAAAACATTTACAAAAACAAGACAAGATGGCTCCAATAGGCGTCCAAATTAAAACACCAGATAACTCTCCTGTGGAAGAAAATGAACTAGAAGTACCTGATACGGAACTCAAATCACTAATACTCGGAATTTTCCAAGAACTGAGGCAAAAAGCTGACAAACATGAGGAAAAAATAGACAAATTTATGGAAAATACAGACAAAAAATTGGAAGAATTCAGGAAGATGATGCAAGAACAAAATGCCAAAATAAATTCACAACTCGAAATTATACAAAAACAACAATTAGAAATCCAAAAGATAAACAACAAGATTTCAGAAATGGACGGTGTCATAGAAGGGCTGAGAAGTAGATTTGAAACCATGGAAGACAGGATCAGTGGAACTGAAGACAAACACTTGGATACAACTCTGTTTCAGGAAAACTCAGAAAAAAGAACAAAGAAAAATGAAGAGACCCTGAGAGTTATGTGGGACACAATTAAAAGCAAAAACTTACGAGTGATTGGCATACCAGAACAGGGGGAGAAAACAGAAAACACAGAGAGGATCATTGAGGAACTGCTGACAGAAAACTTTCCCAATATCATGAAAGATGAAAAGCTGGTCATCCAAGAAGCTCAACGAACCCCATATAGAAGAGACCCCAAAAGAAAATCACCAAGACATATCATATTCACACTCGCTAAAACTAAAGACAAACAAAGAATCCTGAGAGCAGCTCGGGAAAAACAAGAAATCACATACAGAGGAGAAACAATAAGACTAAGCTCAGATTATTCAGCAGAAACCATGCAGGCAAGAAGGCAATGGGATGACATATATAAAATCTTGAAAGAAAAAAATTGTCAGCCAAGAATAATATATCCTGCAAAACTCTCATTCAGATTTGATGGTGAAATTAGGTCATTTCCAGATAAACAGAAACTAAAGGAATATGCAAAAGTCAAACCAAACTTACAAGAATTATTAAAGGGAGTTCTTCGATCTGAGGACAAACAGCTTAAGCCCTCAGGCAGGACCTAGGACCTAGGATGCAGGTTAACATGAACCAGATACCATTCTAGGAACTGAACTACAGACGACTTTCCAAAAACAAAAGATATACAACAGGGAATCAGAGAAATCAATCAAAGGATGACAACAACATCAAAACAATGAAAGAGGGAACAAACGGCATAGGTATAGAACCTTCTAAAGGAGAAGAAGGCAAGGCGATACCAAGTAACGGTAGACTGCTTCAAAATTATAAAGATAAGGGTAAAATTCATGGTAACCACAAAAAAAGTTAACAAACCAACTCATAAAAATAAAGACGAAAAACATAAAGTCTCAACAAAAACAAAACCTACAAAAACAAAAGAAATGAACACAAAATCCACAAACAAAAGGAACTCAGCACAAGAGAGTAAGAACAAAGAAAACTTCAGCATCACAAAAAAAAGCACTACAAAATGACAGCAACAAACTCACATCTATCAATAATTACACTGAACGTAAATGGACTCAATGCACCCATAAAGCGACGGAGAGTGGCAGAATGGATAAGAAAACAGGATCCATCTATTTGCTGTCTACAAGAGACACATCTTAGAAACAAAGATGTGAATTTATTAAAAATCAAAGGTTGGAAAAAAATATATCAGGCTAACAACTATCAAAAAAGAGCAGGAGTGGCAATTCTAATCTCAGATAAAATAGACTTTAAAACAAAATCTACCATAAAAGACAAAGAAGGACACTATATAATGATTAAGGGGATGATCCATCATGAAGACATAACCATAATAAATATCTATGCACCCAATGACAGGGCTCCAAAATACATAAAAAAAACTCTAACAGCACTGAAAAGAGAAATTGACAGTTCCACAATAATAGTAGGAGACTTCAACACACCACTCTCAGTAAAGGACAGAACAACTAAAAAGAAACTTAGCAAAGATACAGAAGACCTAAAGGACACAATCAGTCAACTGGACCTCATAGACATATATAGAACACTCCATCCAACCGCTGCAAAGTACACATTCTTTTCCAATGCACATGGAACGTTCTCCAGAATAGACCACATCTTAGGCCACAGAGCAATCCTCAACAAGATCCAAAATGCTGAGATAATTCACAGTATCTTCTCTGACCACAATGCCATCAAGGTAGAAATTAACACTAGAAAGAGCAAGGAAAAAAAATCAAACACATGGAAACTGAATAATAATCTGCTTACACATCAATGGGTAATAGAAGAAATCAGAGATGGAATTAAAAAATTCCTAGAATCAAATGAAAATGAAAACACATCATACCAAAACCTTTGGGACACAGCAAAGACATTCCTCAGAGGACAATTTATAGCAATAGATGCACATATCAAAAAAGAAGAAAGGGACAAAATCAAAACATTAACTACAGAACTCAAACAAATAGAAAGAGAACAACAAAAAAAGCCTACAACCACCGGAAGAAAGGAAATAGTAAAGATCAGAGCAGAAATCAATGAAATAGAGAACAGAAAAACAATAGAAAGAATCAACAAAACCAAAAGTTGGTTCTTTGAAAGAATCAACAAAATCGACAAACCACTGGCCAGACTGACAAAAGAAAAACAGCAGAGGGCACAAATAACCCAAATAAGAAATGAAATGGGGGACATTACAACAGACCCAACTGAAATAAAAAGGATTATAACAGAATATTATGAAAAACTATATTCCAACAAATTTGAAAACCTAGAGGAAATGGATAAATTTCTAGAAACATACGGCCTACCCAAACTACAACAAAGTGATATTGAAAATCTGAACAGACCCATAACAAGAGAAGAGATTGAAAAGGTAATAAAAAAACTCCCAACCAAAAAAAGCCCTGGCCCAGATGGCTTCACTGGAGAAGTCTACAAAACATTTACAGAAGAGCTCGTACCAGTTCTACTCAAGTTATTTCAGAGCATAGAAGAGGAAGCAACACTTCCAAATTCATTCTATGAAGCCAGCATAACGCTGATACCAAAACCAGGCAAAGACATCACAAAAAAAGAAAATTACAGACCAATATCTCTCATGAATATAGATGCAAAAATTCTGAACAAAATTTTAGCCAATAGAATTCAGTATCATATCAAAAAAATAATACACCATGACCAAGTAGGATTCATACCAGGTATGCAAGGATGGTTTAACATTAGAAAATCCATCAACGTAATCCACCACATAAATAAAAGGAAAGAAAAAAATCACATGATTATCTCAATTGATGCAGAAAAGGCATTTGACAAAGTCCAACACCCATTCCTGATAAAAGCTCTCAATAAAATAGGTATAGAAGGGAAATTTCTCAACATCATAAAGGGCATCTATGCAAAACCAACAGCCAACATCATTCTTAATGGAGAAAGGCTGAAAACATTCCCCTTGAAAACAGGAACAAGACAAGGATGCCCTTTATCACCACTCCTATTTAACATTGTGCTGGAAGTTCTCGCTAGAGCAGTAAGGCAAGAGAAAGAAATAAAGGGCATCCAAATTGGTAATGAAGAAGTTAAACTCTCCCTGTTTGCAGATGATATGATACTATACATAGAAAACCCTAAAGACTCCACGAGAAATTTACTGGAACTAATAGAAAGATTCAGCAGAGTAGCAGGATACAAGATAAACATTCAAAAATCAGTTGGATTCCTATACACCAGTAAAGAGAACGATGAAAAGGAGATCAGGAAATCAATACCATTTTCAATAGCCCCTAAAAAGATAAAATACTTGGGAATAAATCTGACCAGGAATATAAAAGACCTATACAAAGAAAACTACAAAACACTGCTGCATGAAACCCAAAGGGATCTACATAAATGGAAAAACATACCATGCTCATGGATAGGCAGACTCAACATTGTGAAAATGGCAATTCTACCTAAAGCAATTTACAAATACAATGCAATTCCGATACAAATACCAACAACATTCTTCAAAGAGATGGAAAAACTAATTATTAACTTTATATGGAAAGGGAAGAAACCCCGAATAAGTAAAGCACTACTGAAGAAGAAGAATAAAGTTGGAGGACTCACACTACCTGACTTGAGAACCTACTATACAGCTACAGTACTCAAAACAGCCTGGTACTGGTACAACAACAGAGACATTGACCAATGGAACAGAATTGAGAACTCAGATGTAAATCCATCCACCTATGGTCACCTGATTTTTGACAAGGGCCCAAAATACATCAAATGGGGAAAAGACAGTCTTTTTAACAAATGGTGCTGGCAAAACTGGATATCCATTTGTAGAAAAATGAAACAGGACCCATACCTCACACCATATACAAAAACTACTTCAAAATGGATCAAAGACCTGAATATAAAGCCTCAAACTATAAAATTCATAGAAGAAAAAATAGGACCAACACTTCAGACCTTAATACATGGCATTAACAGGATACAAACCATAAACATCAACACAAAAAACCCAACAGATAAACTAGATAATTGGGATCTTCTAAAAATCAAACATCTATGCTCTTCAAAAGATTTCACCAAAAGAGTTAAAAGAGAACCTACAGACTGGGAAAAAATTTTTGGACAGTACAAGTCAGACAAAGGTCTAATCTCCATAATCTACAAGAAAATCCAACACCTCTACAACAAAAAGACAACCAATCCTATCAAAAAATGGGCAAAGGAAATGAACAGACACTTCACCAAGGAAGACATTCAAATGGCCAACAGACACATGAGGAAATGCTCGCGATCACTAGCCATTAGAGAAATGCAAATTAAAACCACAATGAGATACCATCTCACCCCGGCATTACTGGCACGAATCAAAAACACTGGAAATAACAAATGTTGGAGGGGCTGCGGGGAGACGGGAACTCTTATACACTGCTGGTGGGAATGCAAAATGATACAGCCATTTTGGAAAATGATATGGCGTTTCCTCAGAAAGCTAGAAATAGACGTACCATTCGATCCAGCAATCCCACTCCTAGGAATATATCCTAGAGAAATAAGAGTCATCACTCGAATAGACATATGCACACCTATGTTCATGGCAGCATTATTCACAATAGCAAAACGATGGAAACAACCTCGATGTCCATCAACAGACGAATGGATACACAAACTATGGTACATACACACAATGGAGTACTATGCAACGAGAAAGAACAATGAATCGGTGAACCATCTCATAACATGGATGAAACTGGAGGACATCATGTTGAGTGAAATAAGTCAATCACAAAAGGACAAATATTGTATGAGACCTCTATTGTAAAAACCCATGAAAAAATTCACATGCAAAATGTAACAATCCTTGTTGGTTACCAGGGATGGGGGGGGGGGAATACTAAATAGGTAATAGGTAAGTGGTAACTTGGGTGAGAGATGAGATAGTACATAGTACAGGGGAAACTAACACAACCTGCACAAGGAAAGGTCATGGAGGCCCTATAGACACATCCAAACCCCCCGAGGGACGGAGTTGTTGGACGGAGGGCTCTGGGGACCATGATCTCGGGGAACATCTAGCTCAATTGGCATGACACTACTTATAAAGATAATGCTCTACATTCTACCTTGGTGAGTAGTGTCTGGGGTCTTAAAAGCCTATGAGCGGCCATCTAAGATACTCCACTGATCTCATCCCTTCGGGAACAAGGGAGAACGAAGAGAACAGGATACAAGGAAAAGATTAGTCCGAAGGACTAATGGTCCACAGCTACCAAGGCCTCCACGGGACTGAGCCCAGTACAGCTGGATGGTGCCCGGCTACCACCAATGACTCCTCTGACCAGGATCACAACAGAGGGTTCTGGGCAGAGCTGGAGTAGGATGTAGAGTATAATTTTAACTCCCAAAAAAAAAAAAGAAGACCAGATATACTGGCCTAAAGAATACTAGAGAAACCTCGAGAGTGTGGCCCCCAGACACCCTTTCAGCTCAGAGGGGAAGTTACCTTCAAGGTTCGATGTTAAGCCTGGGAATGGACACCCCAGTAAAACTAAATGGGACTAACGATGTACAGGAGTCCGGTGACAAGGGCCAGAAGGCAGAGGGAGAGTAGGAAGCTGATGATAAGGAACACAAATTGAATAAGGACACTGTCGATGTATTGTGAGATTGTTGACCACTGCTATAGGGCAACATTTGTAGTAACTATTAAATGGGAGGCTGTTTTGTCCTGTAAGCCTTCATCTTGGGCGAGAATGGCAGCACAATTGGAAGAGCATAGTCAATGTCACTTAAATGTGTAAGTAAAAAGTTTTGAAATGGTGTTTAAATAAAATAAAAATAAATAAATAAATAAATAAATAAATAAATAAACAAATGAGACTAAAGAGGTACAATAGTCCACTGACAAGGTCCAGAAGACAGAAGGGGACAAGGAAGCCCCCTGGTGGTAGGGAACACAAGGTGGAGTAAGGATATTCTTGATGTGCTGTGAGATTGTTAACCATTGTCATAGGGCAACATGTGTAGTAACTGTTAAACGAGAAACTATTTTGTTCTGTAAGCCTTCATCTTAAGTGAGAATAACAGCACAGTTGGAAGAGCGTAGTCAATGTCACTGAACTGTGAATGTAGAAATTTTTGAAACGGTGTATCTTTGGCCATCTGTAATTTTCATCAAAAAAAAAGGTTGAGAATTTAGAGGCTTAATACGTTGTGGGGTTGTTAACCAATGTCAAAAAACAACATGTGTACTACTATTTCATGAGAAACTATTTGCTCTGTAAGCTTTCACCTGAAGTACAATAAAATATATATTAAAAAAAAAAAAAAAAAGAAAAGGAAAAACAAAAAAAAAATACAAGGACCTTGGTTAAATAATCTTCCTTAATAAAATTCCAAATTTAGAAAATCGGTTACTTAGTCCTTTTCTTCATTGAAGTCTCATGCTTGCAGGCCATTGACTATTACATGTCAATAATGGCATAAACCAAAGGAACCTGCTGCCATCAAGTCGCTGCTGCTCATAGTGACCCTACAAGGACAGAGTAGAACTGACTCAGGGTTTCCAAGCCTGTAATCTTTATGGGAGCAGACTACCACATCTTTCT
Organism: Dugong dugon; assembly: GCA_030035585.1. Lineage (NCBI taxonomy): Eukaryota > Metazoa > Chordata > Mammalia > Sirenia > Dugongidae > Dugong > Dugong dugon. The sequence continues at coordinate 113,128,617 of CM057467.1, forward strand.
CTCACAGAGTGGCTGGTGGGTTGGTGGGTTCGAACTGCTGACCTTTCAGTTAGCAGTGCTTAGCTTAACCACTGCACCACCAGGGCTTCTTAATAATGGCATAGCTAATATATTTTTATTTATATTTATTGGGTAGTTTATAGAAATTATAAAGATACTCAGTTTCAAGATCTGAGCGCAAATGTGGAAGCCTTGCATGTTAAACATAAGAGAAATTTCTATACTCTCAGGGAGGAAAGGAAATTTAATAAAATATAGTCAGTGCAGGAAGAGAAGAAATAATGCATTTTGAACGCTAGCCCTTTTATTTACATCACCTATTTAATTTTGACAACAAATCTAGGAGACAGTTATTATTACACCCACTTTACAAATAAGGAAACTAAGTAAACTCCCAAAAGTCTATTCAAAATTATGTCGTTGTTGTTAGGTGCCGTCAAGTCAATTCCAACTCACAGCGACCCCATAGGATAGCGTAGAACTGCCCAACAGGGTTTCTTCCAAGGAGTGCCACCAGGGCTCCATTCAAAATTACAGAAATACCAAACTGAGTAGCAAATCACCCAGTCTAGTTATAGGGATGCTGGAACTTCCCTCTTTTTAGCGTACTGCCTCTTCAGATTAGCAAAGAACCATATTGTTAGCAAACATCCTAGATTTTAGAATTCATTACCCATTGATTACTCATTAATCTCAAAAGGTTTTCCTTTCAGACTTTTTCTACAAATGAAAACATATTATTTGTGATGTTAAAGTAAAAACCAATAGAAATATGCTTACTTTAAAAACCGATGTTATATACAAACCCAGTTCAAAAGCTGACTTTTAAATTAGTAGAAGGAAACAGAAATGAATGAAATCCCGATTTAAAAAAAAAAAAAAAAAGATTGCCCTTTTGCTTTGATAATTTAGAACTTTTATCTTGCTTGTTGTCAGCCCACTGCTTGCTACATAGAAGACAGTGTGTATTTTCTAACCAAATGAATAAATCATGTCAAGTAACTCTTGCTCACGGAGTCTAGCACTGATCCGACAAATTCACGTCTCAACTGAAGTAGTAAATGTCTACTCAAATCTGGCATATCCTTGATTATATGGATATTCCATTGGCCTCCCAGCTTTTCATTTTAAAGCTATCAACTTCCCTGTTTTCTTTTTTTTTTTCATTTTTTTTTTCTTTTTTTATATATATTTTATTGTACTTCAGGTGAAAGCTTACAGAGCAAATAGTTTCTCATGAAATAGTAGTACACATGTTGTTTTTTTTGACATTGGTTAACGACCCCACAACGTATTAAGCCTCTAAATTCTCAACCTTTTTTTTTGATGAAAATTACAGATGGCCAAAGATACACCGTTTCAAAATTTTCTACATTCACAGTTCCCTGTTTTCTTGATAAACTAAAGACACATGAAAGAGTAAGAGAGAAACACCACCTACTCAAAGAAGCCAGTCACAGCATTGTCAGATTATATGTCAGGGAGCTCAACGGAAATCAAGCTTCCATTAATATTACTGGAAGGCACTTAACCTTGGGAAAACTTAGTGTTGAGTGATACCAAAGGGATTAGCAAATGTTCCATTTTCCAATTCTCTCTTCAATTACTTTGATGAGCAATTAAAATGCTAATTAAAAAACAATCCAAAACTTAGCACTCAGAAGATCCTGAAATAATGTGATCACATATCCTAACACACAAGACAAGTAATAAGGTCACCAAACAAATAATGGTTAGAAATAAGAATTTGAATCATCACAATACTTCTTCTTTTCCTTTTTTATATGTAGTCATAATGTTTTGTAAGTGGTCACAATGATCACACATACTATCGATCTCTAAATAAGTAAATATAAATTAACTTACTTGTTATAACTTGATCTTAAAAAAAAACTATTTTACTAAAAATAGACAATCATTTGAGAGTCTACACAATTTTCTTGAGGATTACGACAATATTTCAATTGTCAAGTTTAGTATAATCAGTTACAATATTGATGACTCAGTTTGCATATTATGGAGAGCCACGGGGTTTTTGCATTTGCTCTTTGAACTTTGGACTTTTCATTATTCCTTCACAACTCTTCTTAAGAGTGAGCTGAATCAGTTTTGACTTTGTTATTGATTGTTTTGTTCTGTTTTGCTTGATGCTACCATCTCATTCAAGTACCACTAGAGTGGTGGTCTTTATTTATACTGCATAAAAATTAAATCTATTAATTAAAAACCTGAGAAAATGCATTAAGTTACTAATAAGAATTCTCACCTACATGGTAGGCTCCATGACAGAAGGAAATTTGTCCTGATCGTTGCTATATTTTCAGGGCCTAGAATAATTCCTGGGGGGAGCAGTGATTCAGTGGTAGAATTCTCGTCTCCGATACTGGAAACCTGGGTTGAGTTCCCAGCCAACGCACCTCAAACATAGCCATCCCTTGTCTGTCAGTGGTGGTTTGTGTGTTGTTATGATGCTGAACAGGTTTCAGCTGAGCTTCCAGACTTAGAAGGACTGGGAGGAAATGCCTGGTGATCTACTTCCGAAAACTCAGTCACTGAAAACTCTATGGAGCAAAATTATCAGATCCCATTGTACATGGGGTTGCCATGAGTTGGGGCCACTCTCAAGCAGGTAACAAGAACAACAGAACAGTATCTACCACAAAGGAAGCATTATATGTTGACGAAACTAATTCACACAAGGAAAACTATTTTTAACCAAATATAATGTAATTATGTAACCAAATGTAATCTTTCTTTGCAATACCATTCTTTACCTGGGATAATCATCTATTTTCAAATGAACTTTTTTTTTTTAAATCACTGAAATATAAGTACTTTGATATTTTCTAACCAACATGATCACTAACATCACTATATTCTGATAACCAAATGTCAACCTCATTATCTTAAAGAGCAATTCTACAAACATTGGTGAGGAGATGGGACCAAGCTCTTGATAATGTTTCTTTTAAAAATAGGCTTTTGAAAAAAAAAATTATCTCTCTCTTTTTTCTCATTTGATCTTCAAAGCAATGGTCTCTCAAATTCAGTCCATTTGCTCTATTTCTATTCTAACCATTTTCCTCCACCATCATTGTAATTTTCTTTTCACTTGTCTCACCTTACTTAAATTTATCTTCCACAATGTTGTCAACTCTTTCTAGAACAAACTATTTTTAATACTTAAAATGTACACACACACACGCACACACTTGGATGGTTATTTAACAAGTTGAATCTAAACTTCACCATGCCTAGTAAAAAGTAAACTCTTTTTCTAGGACCTCATCTCCTCCAGCTTCTTTAGACATCCTAATTGCTAATCAGCCAAATCATCTGACTCCTCTGATTCTTTGTTCAAGTGGTCCCTTTGGCTGGGAAGGATGGTTTCCTTTCCCATGTGTACCTACCTTTGACTTGATGTTTTGAACTGAAACAAGTCATCATTTTCACGGAAATTGATTTATTTACTGGGAATAAGAAAATCCGTCTGCTGCTGTGAATAGAGAAGATTTGGAGTAGACACAAATTTGAGAGGAATTTATAATTTATCAAGTTCTGAGACTCAGCATCACGCATATGGACATATATACATTCATAGATATGTGAGTATGTGCAAGCTTATGAAGTACACTGCTAAAGAATATTTTACCAATAAATGGTCTCCTTTGTCCTAATGTGGTTTTAACTGAACGATGATTTGTGAAATTGATACTAAAGCCTATTTTTGGTAGCAAAAATGTTGTCCAAACTAGTCAATTACATTGTAATTGAATAGACAAAGCACCAGGTTTTGTGTGTGGTAGCATTTTTGTAAACAATACCGCAGGGATTCCAAACCCAAATACCTGCAGGCAGTACACACTTAGTGTCTTAGTTATCTAGTGCTGCTATAAAAGAAATATCCCAAGTGAGTGGCTTTAACAAACAGAAATTTATGTTCTCACCATTCAGGGTGCTCGTTCTAGGGGAAGGATTTCTCTTTCTGTCAGCTCTGGAGGAAGGTCCTTATCTCTTTTGAGCCTCTGCTCCTGGGCAATCTTCATGTGCTTTGGGATCTCTCTTCTCCCATCTCTACTCCCTTGCTTGCTTGTTTAAATTCCTTTACATCTCAGAAGAGATTGACTAAAATGCACCCTACACTAATCCTGCCTCATTAACATAATAAGCACAACCCATTCACAAATAGGATTATAAACATAGGTAGAGGTAGAGGTTAAACATAGACATAGACATAGGTAGAGGTTAGGATTTACCACATGTATTTTAGGAGGACATAATTCAATCCAAAACACTCAGCATATGCAATCTTTAAGGTAGCCAACGGCAGGCTGCTTGTACACTTATGTAAGCATAACACCTGCCAAGTTTTATGTGATTTAAACACTGTGCAGCCCTATCAAACAGTTAAGGAAAACATAATCGAAAGAGTACATAGCCCACCAGTTACTGGTCTGAAATCTCTGGCTTTAGCATTTTCACTTAGGTTTCTAGCATTTTAAGTTTTAACTTTCTGTGTTTCCTATTCAGAGAAAATATAGAGGACACTTTTGAATACAACTCTATTTACAAACCCTAATGATCAAATGACTTCATAGTAACAGACAGTACCCTTGGCTCATTTAACTTGGTAATTAGATTAGCTTTGGTAGGACTACCCCACAGCTTCTATCAGTGACTCATTACAACAAATACTTATTAAGTATCTACTGTATCTAGAATTGGGCCCGTACCTGGGGGATGAAAAGATGCATCAAAGCTCATCTCTGAAATTATGGTGCTTATGAAACAGTATGGGAGACCATCGTAAACAGATTATCTCAATATAGAATATTCTAGGACATTGTAAGTATTAAATATATGCTTGTGGAAAAATATGTGTATGATAAGCAAATTAATAGATGATATAAGTGTGAATAAGGTGCTCTGGGAACACAGAGAAGGACACACTTTCTATAAGTTTTCAATTCATTATTTTTCCATTCTGAACTTCACTAGGCATGCAGTTACTCCTCAAGAGATCTGAGTTAAAATATTGAACTTAAGGGAGAAAATATGAGAGTCATCCAGTGCAAGCACCCTCAAAAGGAATCTTCAATGCTTCTGAAATGTTACATTTGATCATGTTCAGTCTGTATCATAACCCTCAATGACACCCGTAGGGACTGCCCTTCTTTCACATTATCAAAAGCCTAGACAGAATTGTAGGAGAGAGATTTCCATATGCTGGAAAGCTGTGTAACTCTTCCAACCGAAAGTCATAGAACATGCTAAAGTGACAGTTGTAATCCCTGTCTTGCCGTCAAACACCACAAAGGTAAGAAAGAATACACGGATTGAGTAGATAAACCATTAGCCCCTTGGGAAAACCTTTCAAATAATGACAGCCTTTCTCCCATCTGTGATTTCAAAATAAATTTTTCCCCTAAATTCTGTAGAAGAGTACTTGTAACAAGACTGAAATCAGAATGTAAAAGGAAGAAAAAGTGTGTGTGTGCATCTGTGTGAATGTTTGGGTGTACACCTCTGGGCATTATGACACTCATGATTATCATCACATAAGGCCAACTGTCTTAGTCATCTAGTGCTGCTGTAACAGAAATACTACAAGTGGATGGCTTTAACAAACAGAAGTTTATTCTCTCACAGTCTAGTAGGCTAGAAGTCCAAATTTAGGGTGTCAGCTCCAGTCTTCCCCTGGTCTAAGAGCTTCTCTGCACAGGAACCCCAGGTCCAAAGAACACGCTCTGCTCCCTGTGCTGCTTTCTTGGTGGTATAAGGTCCCCTTGTGTCTCTGCTCCCATTTCTCTTTTATATCTCAAAAGAGTTTGGCTCAAAACACAATCTAATCTTGTTGATTGAGTCCTGCCTCATTAACATAACTGCCACCTATCCTACCTCATTAACATTGTAAAGGTAGAATTTACAACACAAAGGAAAATCACATTAGATGACAAAATGGTGGACAATCACACAATACTGGGAATCATGGCCTAGTCAATTTGATACACATATTTTTGGGGGACACAATTCAATCTACGACACCAACCATTAAATGTAAACCCACTAAAAATACTTTTGACTTCTTCAAACTTTGTTGGCTTTGAAAACTTGCATGCTTTTCTCTGATTTTTCCATATCTCACTTAAATTAAGCCAACTAAAGAGAATTTAAAAATCATTTGTACAAATTACCAAAGGAGACCTCAGAATAACACTGAACTTTGTCCAAGATACTGCTCACACCAGGTAGCTTTTAAGTAATAGCATGTTATCATGTTACTTTTTCATGTTACTTTTCATAAGACTCCTTAGAGATGAAGGTCTCGCTACATGAAGTTGATACTATTACAGGTGATTGTTATGTGGTTTGTGCGATGTAGCTGAAGAGGTCAATGGTCAAGTAATGGTCTGCATTTACTACAGCAGCTTCTGCTACTACTGTTATTAACAACAACCATCACAACTATTAAGCCTGCCCTCTAGATTAACATCTAGGTTGTGATCATGTCATTTCACTTATGTATTGGCAGAGCCAGTATAGTGCTTTGTCTATTGTGGGCAACTAATATACCTTGACAGGTACTGGTGGCGTAGTGGTTAAGAGCTAAGGTTGCTAACCAAATGGTTGGCAGTTTGAATCCACCAGCTGCTCCTTGGAAACCCTATGGTGCAGTTCTACTCTGCCTTATAGGGTTGCTATGGATCGGAATTGACTATATGGAAACTTTTTTTTTTTTTTTTTAATATATCTTTAAGAAGCCCTGTCAATGCAATGGTTAAGTACTTGTCTGCTAAGAGAAAAGGTTGGAGGTTCGACCCACCCTGCAGCTCCATGGGAGAAAGACCTGGAGATCGGCTCCCATAAAGATTACAGCCTAGAAAACCCTATGGAGTTGTTCTACTCTGTCACATGGGGTCGCTATTAGTTGAAAATCAAGTTGATGACACCTAACAACTACAACAAAAATATATCTTTACTAAATAAAAAAAAGAAAATATCTAACACAGGAGATTAGAAAGGACTATTTATATAAATTACCTTATTTAATCTGTAAAACCAACTCTCTAGGGATTATTATTTAAACATGAGTAAAATGTGGCACAGAGTTTAAATAACTTGGCTAGTTTTATATGGCTTGCAAATCTTAGATCTAATATTATAACTCCAGCACCGCTACCACCAGCTGCTGTCAAGATGATTTGAAATCATGGCACCCCCATGTGTGCCAGAGCAGAACTGTGCTCCATAAGGTTTTCAATGACTGATTTTTCAGAGGTAGATTGCCAGGCCTTTCTTGCAGGTCCTCTGAATCTAGTACTCCGACCATGACAGCAGCTTGCCACAAAATACATCATTCTAGGACCATCTTCATAATCTACATGGGCACAGTAACGGGACATGCTGGGTGTTCAGTCAGTCCAGGAGGAAGAAGACAAAAATCTAAGACCTGGCAAGGCTGGGATTTATGGATCAACTAGCTGTATAGATGCACTTCAGTTTGGAAGACCAACAATCCAAGAAGTCATCTTCCAAAAAAAGGTAGTATAATCAAGGCTGTTACCTATTTCTAAGGAGACCACTCAGGTTCTGGAAACATGCTAGAAACCATCTTTAGGCAATGGTGATACTGGTAGGTCATACCATCATCACTTTGGTTAGAAAAGAACATCAGGGTTAAAGACAAAACTCAGGGTTATAGAAAATCTCCTTGTAGGCAAAATGATTCAAGGATTAGGTAGGTTGTCAGACATGACACCTAATTGAGCTAGGCTTTAAGAAAGTCTCTAGTTTTAGGCAGGAACTGGAGGAGGGGTAGTAAACAGAAGAAAAAAATAGCTTAAGAATATGACACACAAAATAGGAGTTTTGGGGACAGCCAGTGTGATGGACTTTTAAGAAAGTACCTAAGAGTGTTATTACAAGCCTTCTGCAGCATATTAATTCCAGACCCTCTGCTTGAATAGCATGGGATCAAATATGTCCGGCTTGGTTTTTATCAAATGGAGACTATGTGGAGCTGAATGTTTAGGATGAAAAAATATATGTCATAATTCTGGGAAGCAACTAAATTGGTTCAATTTTTCTTTATCATGAAATTAATACAGCTATATGATCTCTAAAACAGATTTGAAAATGTGTCCCACACTGAAAGTTCCTGGTAAACACTAAAAGAGAAGTGTTTAATTGAACTTTCGAGTGTGGCTGATTTTCTCAGGTCAATTGGGTTAATAATATTTCCATTATGATAAAAGTTAAAAAAAGAAAAAGTTGCCATCTAGTCGATTCTGACTCATGGTGGCTTGTGTGTTCAAGGTAGAACTGTGCTCCATGGGATTTTCCATAGCTGTGATCTTTTGAAGTTAGATTGCCAGGTCTTTGTTCCAAGGCATCTCTGGGAGGATTTTAACCACCAACCTTCTTGTTAGTAGCCGAGTGCTTAACCATTTGTGCTACTCAAAGATGCCTATGATAAAAATCAAGTGCCATAAAATTTGCAGTGTTGACTGCTATAAGTAGAATTCTTGAAATAGTTTATCATTTTTCTCCAAATACTTCATCAATAAATTTCACAGATCCAATGTCACTTAATAATACAAATATTAAATTTTTGAAAATATCTATTCCATAAAGAAAAACCCAGTTCTTTTTCTTCAGTAGATATTATACTGAAAACAAAACCCATTGCCACTGAGTTGATTCCGACTCATAGAGACCCTATAGGACAGAGTAGAACTGACCCCACAGGGTTCCCAAGGCTGTAATCTTAATGGAAGCAGACTGCCATATCTTTCTCCCATGGAGCCACTGGTGGATTCGAACCATCGACCTTTCAGTTAGCAGCTGAGCGCTTAACCACTCTGCCACCAGAACTCCTTGTAGATATTATAGGCATCACTAATCATTTTTAAAAAAATGAAAAAAAGAAAAAGAAGTAACAATACATTATAGTTATTACACATCTGGGTTATAATTTAAATTAGTTATGGTTAATGCATTTGCTTCATTCATTCTAATTAAGTATTTATGAAGATAACTCTATTTTAATGATTGAAGTACACCATTAACTTATTCACTCATTTAGCTATAATCAACACATGGGTAAGTATCACGTTCCATAAACATTTTGTAAAATCCATCTCCTGTCTTTTGGACTAGAAAAATATAGATGTGTAATTCCCTAATGCTATGAAAAGTTACCAGCAAACTTTTCAAAACAGAAAGATATATTTTGACATACTTAATGTTTAGTTCCTTTCCCCAATTAAAGCCACATTCCTACAGTTATGCAGCCAACTTAGGGACAGCAAGATCTACATGGGTTGCAATACTTGCTTAATTCGATTTCTCATCGGGAAGATTGGGGAAAAAAGAACCCTGGGGTCGTTTGTGGGATTAGTTATAGTGTAACTGGTCTGGAAAACTAGAACATGAGGAAAGAAGCCATGAGCGTGAAGACCAAATGGTGAGCTATAATAACCTGAGTCTCAGGTAAGTCTAAGCACTGAGATGAGAAAGTATGGATGCAAAGTAGGAAACAGGAGCAGTGAAGCAAGTGTTTTGACTGAAGTCAGCTACACATCTGCAGATGGGTAATGGGCAGGATTGACCTGAGATACATTTCAACAGGCAACAGGCTAATTGTGCTTTCACTAGCTCAAAAATGATTCTAGGACCACTGTAGGGTCACCATTTCATCTCCGTTTGCTTGGGACCTATCTGATTTAGGATTGAAAGTCTCACGTCCTGGGGTCTGTGCAGTTCAACGGACAGTCACCCTACTTATATATTTGAATCAGTCTGAAGGCTCTTCCCTAAGTCACAAAAGGGCAATGCCCAGAGCTTCTCTGAGATCCAGTGAAGCCATAAGCAGTTTTAGTTTTGGAGGCCTCCTTCTACTTCTTCCACATCTTATCAAATATGCACCCATATCTCATGTTAACGATAAAGTACAAATGTAACACTTGAATGAGTCTCTGGGTGGTGCAAATGGTTAAGCACTTTACTATTAGCTGAAAAGTCGGTGGTTCGAACCACTCAGAGGCACCTGGGAAGACAAGGCTAGTAATCTACTTCTGAAAAGTTACAGCCTTGAAAATCCTATGGAGCAGTTCTACTCTGCACACATGGAAACGGAATCGACTCAACAGAAACTAACAGCAACATAACACTTGAGGCAAAAATAAATAAAAGAATTTTACTACAATTTCTCTTGAAATTATTTGGTTTAACATAATACACAATTCAGAGTTGGCTATAATTTCATGGCAGTCGTCATGAAATTGTGAATCCTCAAGAATTCTTGAAAGCAAGAAAATCTAACCTCCTGATTATTTTCAAATTTATAGTTTCTAAGAATAAAAATTTAACAATTAATAACATAGTTATGATAAAATTAATAAAATGAATAGTTATAAGTTTACAAATTTTATTAATTTAGTAATTTTATCGATTCATAATAAAATTGATATTGACTCAATAGACGTCTAATTAAATATTTGTTTGTATTTTATTTCAGACTTGGTAAAACTTTTTTTAAGTCTTGAAAATTTGTATTGACACATCAAAGTAATCTCAGATACACCCACATAAACACGGCTGTCTATAGTTACTCTGTCCCTTCTCTTTCAGCCAAACACAAATAGCACAACTCCCACACTGGGTGATATGGTAATGCTTTAGTGTGTCACATCAAGGTTTTGTTCTTGATTTCCACACTGATAAAATATTCTTATGGTAACTGCATTGCTTTACAACAAATGTATCTAAGACTCTTGCTTCATGGTTTATGTAATTAATTTCAAGTACTACCATGTTTTCCATCACGTGTCTGTCAGTATGTCGTACTGTGGGGATTTTCCTGTTGCTGTGATGCTGGAAGCTATGCCACCAGTATTCAAATACCAGAAGGGTCACCCATGATGGACGGGTTTCAGCTAAGCTTCTAGACTAAGATAGACTAGGAAGGACGACCTGGTGATCTACTTCTGAAAAAAAATTAGCCAGTAAAAACCTTAAGAATTGCAGTGGGAACACTGTCTGTTATAGTGCTAGAAGATGAGTCCCTCAGACAGGAAGGCACTCAAAAGACGACTGGGGAAGAGTTTCCTCCTCAAATTAAAGTAAACCTTAATGATGTGGATGAAGTGAAAATTTTGGGACCTTCATTTGCTGATGTGGCACGACTCAAAATAAGAAGAAACAGCTACAAACATCCATTAAAGCTCAGAAAGTGGAACGTACGAAGTACAAATCTAGGAAAATTGGAAATCATCAAAAATGGATTGGGACGCATGAACATCAATATCCTAGGCGTTAGTGAGCTCAAATGGACTTGTATTTGCCATTTGGAATCAGACAATCACATGACCTACTATGCTGGGAATGACAACGTGGAGGGGAATGGCATTGTATTCGTCATCAGAAAGAACATTTCAAGATCTATCCTGAAGTACAATGCCGTCAGTGGTACGATATATCCATACGCCTACAAGGAAGACCAACTAATATGACTATTATTCAAATTTACGAACCTACCACTGAGGCTAACTGTGAAGAAACTGAAGATATTTACCAACTCCTGCAGTCTGAAATTGATCAAACATGCAATCAGGATGCATTAATAATTACTGGTGATGGGAATGCAAAAGTTAGAAAAGAAGATGGATCGGTAGCTGGAAAACATGGCCTTGGTGATAGAAATGATGCTGGGGATCACATGATACAATTTTTCAAAACCAATGACTTCTTCATTGCAAAAACCTTTTTTCAACAGCATAAATGGTGACTATACACATGGACCTTGCCGAGTGGAATACACAGAAATCAAATCGACTACATCTGTGGAAAGAGACAGTATTAACAGAACAAGGCTGACTGCAGAACACACCATCAATTGCTCATCTGCAAGTTGAAGTTGAAGCTGAAGAGAATTAGAACAGGTCCACTAGAGCTGAAGTACAACCTTGAGTATATCCCACCTGAATTTAGAGACCATCTCGAGAATCGATTTGACACACTGTACACTAATGACCAAAGAACAGACGACTGGTGAGATGACATCAAGGACATCACAGATGAGGAAAGCAAGAGGTCATTATAAAGACAGGAAAGAAAGAAAAAAAAGACCAAAATGGATGTCATAAGGGACTCTGAAACTTGCTCTTGCACATCGAGTAGCTAAAGCGAACAGAAGAAATGGTGAAGTAAAGGAGCTGAACAGAAGATTTCAAAGGGCAGCTCCAGAGGACAAAGTAAAGTATTATAATGGCATGTGCAAAGACCTGGAGATAGAAAACCAAAAGGGAAGAACACACTCGGTATTTGCCAAGCTGAAAGAACTGAAGAAAAAATTCAAGCCTCAAGTAGCAATAGTGAAGGATTCTATGGGGAAAACACTGAATGAATGGAAAACACCGAAAGAGTCACTGTACCAAAGAGAATTGATCGACATTCAATCATTTCAGGAGGTAGCATATGATCAGGAACCAACGGAATGAAGGAAGAACTCCAAGCTGCACTGAAGACACTAGCAAAAAACAAGGCTCCAGTAATTGACGGAACACCAGATGAGATGGAAGTGCTGACTGGTCCATGCCAAGAAACTTGGAAGACAGCTAACAGGCCAATCGACTGTTAGAGATCTGTATTTATGCCTATTCCAAATAAAGGTGATCCAACCCAATGTGGTTATTATCAAAGAATATCATTAATATCACACACAAGTAAAATTTTGCTGAAGATCATTCAAAAACAGTTGAAGCAGTACATCAACAGGGAACTGCCAGATTGAGAAGAGGACGTGAAATGAGGGATATCATTGACGATGTCAGATGGATCCTGGCTGAAAGCTGAAAATACCAGAGAGATGTTTACCTGTGTTTTATTGACTATGCAAAGGCATTCGACTGTGTAGGTCATAACAAATTATGGATAACATTGTGAAGAATGGAATTCCAGAACACTTAATTGTGCTCATGAGGAACCTGTACATAGATCAAGAGGTGGTTGTTCCAACAGAACAAGGGAATACTGCTTGGCTTAAAATCAGGAAAGGTGTGTCTGAGGGTTGTATCCTTTCACCACACTTATTCAATCTGTATGCTTAGCAAATAATCCGAAAAGCTAAACTAAATGAAGAATGCAGCATCAGGATTGGAGGAAGACTCATTAACAACCTATGATATGCAGATGACACAACCTTGCTTGCTGAAAGTGAAGAGGACTTGAAGCACTTACTGGTGAGGATCAAAGACTGCAGTCTTCAGTATGGATTACACTTCAACATAAAGAAAACAAAAATCCTCACAACTGGACCAATAAGCAACATGATAAACGGAGAAAAGATTAAAATTGTCAATGATTTCATTTTTACTTGGATCCATAATCAACATCCATGGAACAGCAGCCCGGAAATCAGAGGACTCATTGCATTGGGTAAATATGCTGCAAAAGATTCTTTAAAGTGTTAAAAAGCAAGGATGTCACCTTGAATACTAAGGTATGCCTGACCCAAGCCATGGTGTTTTCAGTCACCTCCTATGCATGTAAAAGCTGGACTATGAATAAGGAAAACTAAAGAAGAAATGATGCCTTTGAATTACAGTGTTGGCGAAGAGTATTGTATATACCATGGACTGCCAAAAGAATGAACAAATCTGTCTTGGAAGATTTACATCCAGAATGCTCCTTAGAAGCAAGGATGGCAAGACTGTGTCTCACATACTTAGTACATCTTATCAGGAGGGATCATTTCTTGGAGAAGGACATCATTCTTGGTGAAGTGGAGGCCCAGCGAAGAAGAGGAAGACCCTTGATGAAATGGATTGACAGTGGCTGCAACAATGGGCTCAAGCATGGCAATGACTGTGAGGATGGCGCAGGACCAGGCAGTGTTTTGTTCTGTTATACATAGGGTCACTATGAGTCGGAACTGACTTGATGGCACCTACTAACTAGAACAAAAACAACCACAACAACTGTCTTTTATTTTTCCATCATAGTCTGACAATCACAAACTTTATTTTCTCTGAGTTGTAGATATTTTTTAATGTTGGATTTTAAAGGGATGTTTAATGTTGTGGGGCAGTTGCAGAGATACCCCACATATACATAGACTCTGCCCTGACCAATTATCAAAATAACTGAAATGTTAAAACTAGGGATAAACACACACACAGACACATATACCATAAGCCAAGTCTATTATCTTACCACTGAGGAAACTGACTCTGAAGAGTTAAGTAGTTTCACATAACTAGTTAAGTGGAAGGGAATTGGAATTCAAATTTTAAAAAAATAAAATGATGAGTATCTGTACATGCTTTCAGAAAAATAATGGCAACATCCTTGAGGCTGTCTATGTGGAGGAAGGACAAAAGAGTTACCAGTTAATAGAAGTGACAGAAAACTAGAATAGGGAATCTTCAAATAGTTTAGAGCCCCTTAGACCTAGGGATGTTGAAATATAACTGGGCAAACTCCTTACAGTTCATGTTGAAAAGCCTGGGCTCAGATAAAGCTTCCTTTTAAAGGTTTGACTTTTGTTTTCTTTTAAAGAACTATAGTAGCAAAAGAGAGTCAGAGGTGAGGGATTCCTGAGTGCTGGAATACAAAAAAAACATGAATAGTTATGATAGGTAGTGAACACTTTGAAAACTATTTCAGAAGCATACACTACTAGCATATTCTCCATTCTTAAACTCAGCCAGGGTTGTTTATTTAACGTGGATAATATTATATATTTCCTATCTTCAAGCTTCTAGACAACATTGGAAAAGTGTTTTTATAATGTCATAGCAGAGAGATTAGCTTGGGAAAGCTGAATAGGGGCCCCTCAGGAACAGAATTCCCCACAATTATCTATATCTAACTTATACTTTTATCTCAGTTCTAGACGCCTTGGAACAGTTATTTTATCATGAGAAATTCACAAGGTCTATGTAATTGGTAATGTGTAATATTTTGTGTGTCTCAATAACCTAAAGGATAATAAATAGGCTGGAAATCTGCCCTTATTTTGGTATGAGAAAATAGTTTAATTGTATATATTTTCTTGTTTCTTTGTCTATTTAAATCCTCCATGTTCTCAGGAGACGTGACAGAGTGAAAAAAAGAAAAGTAGACTCTGATATCAAACCTAGGCTCAAATCTCAGGGCCAACATTCACAGTTCTTAAAAGATTATGTTTTAGAGTCATGACTACAAATACACAATAAACACATGTCAAGATTATGTTTAACGCCTTAAATAATGAGGGAACCAGTAAGATGTTACAACTGTTTCAAAGGAAAACTCAAAGTACTGTATGTATACATATGTATATAGCTGGTGGCGCAGTGGTTTAGAGCTTGGCTGCTAACCAAAAGGTGGGCAGTTCAAATCCACCAGCCGCTCCTTGGAAACCCTCTGGGGAAGTTCAGCTCTGTCCTATAGCATTGCTATGAGTCAGAATCAACTAAATAGCAACAGGTTTTTGTCTATATACACAAACAAAAACGGTGAAATGATTTTAAAGTAGACGCACAAGTGACTTTTTCCACTGAGTGAGGGAGGGGCAAAATCAATGGTCCCTTCAGAGGACAGATTTCAATCGCATGTCTGTGGACACGAATCGATTGTGTTCATATTAGTTATCTGCAATTTGCAGACTTATAAAATAGCTCGAAGACAATGACAGACCTAAACCCCATTGAAGCAGATATTCTGGGAAGGTACACAATAGAAAAGGCTAGTGTGTCTTCCTTTTTTTTTTTAACTGAAGAGAACTGGTAATCTTTTTGATCCATTTCAAAGGCTTTCACAATTTTTATTGATGCAGGCTGTGTCATCAAGGTCAAGTAACTTAATAACTTTGTTCCTTAGGCACCCCCCAATGCTGTACAGAGAAAAAAAAAGTTTACTCATAGAGTTATTGAGAACTAAATAAGAAAAGATGTCTAAATCAACTCCTAACTCATAGTTGCCATTTCATAACTTTCATTCTTCCAAGCTACATCTCTTTAACAGTTTTTTTTTTTCTTCTTCTCCTGATTATGCCTCAATGAAAAGTATTTCTTCAAACTTCCCTTCTATGTTGTCAGCCAACTAGCATACTTGCTGGGCTGAGCTTTTTCGCTTTCTTTCCTCTCTCTCTCTCATTCAGACATATACGTTTACCATGAGCTAAGCCATTTGCTTGCCCTATCTCATTTAGTTGCATTTAATCCTCACAATAATCCAGTGAAGTACTACTGTTGCCCTCATGTGACATCAAGTCCATTCCAACTCATAGAGATCGTATAGTAACCCTTTGGGACACAGTAGAACTGCCCCATAGGGCTTCCTAGGCTGTAATCTTTATGGGAGTAGATCACCAGGTCTTTTCTCTGTCAGAGTTGCTGGTGGGTTCGAACAGCCAGTCTTTCCATTAGCAGCTGGGCTCTTAACCACCACATCACCAGGGCTCCTACAAAGTTCTATTATTAGCCCTCTGTTCTAACCTATGAAACTGAGGCTTAGAAAGGCTTAAATGTCCAAGGCTACACGTTCAGTAGATGAGTGGGCTGACTTCAAGCTTAAGCGCTCCTAAATTCAGAATACTTGATTTTATCTCTCATTTAATCTATGAGATTAGTATTTTAGCCATATAAGGCATTCAGTAAATATTCCATGAGGTCAGTCTGGGAGTATGCCTTGACGTTTGCCCAGGTTTTTGCTCACACTTATTTTCTTCCTTTGCTTAGTGGTCTTAATTTTTATTTTTCACCACCCATCTGTCAGTTTGTTGGACTGTGGTGGCTTACATTATGCTAAGTTGCTGGAAGCTATGCCACCAATATTTCAAATACCAGCAGGTTTACCCATGGTAAGTAGGTTTCGGAGAAGCTTCCAGACTAAGAAAGACTCTGAAGAAAGGCTTGCTGATCTACCCAAAAATCAGCCAATGGATAACAACAGAATAGTGTCCGATATAATGCTGGAAGATGAGCTCCTGAGGTTGGAAGGCATTCAAAATATATGGTGGCTGCAACAATGGACTTGAGCATACCAGTGATGGTGACGATGGCACTGGACTGAGCAGCATTTGGTTCTGTTGTACATGGGGTTGCCATGAACCAGAGCCAACCGAAGGGCAACTAACAACAACATTTTTTTTCCTTTTAGACAATGCACCCAAGGCTGAATTATTCTTCAGCTTTATACTTTTGTCCACAACTTAGGAGCAGCCAGTCCTGAAAAACATGTGTGGCTACCACACGTGAAGTATACAGAAAGGAATTAATTATAACATGGTGCTCGTATCCTCCACAAAATCTAAAAAGGTTGGCATTTGGGAAGCCTATCCTCCCTGCTCCCCACTCTTTAATCCCAGCTAGTCACCTTCTATATTAACTCTGCAAATGACAAAATAGCTATCAGGCACTCAAGCTTACTCAGCTGTGAGCCTCTGGTCATAGTGGCCCCTGACTTAAAGCAAATACAGGCTCTGACAACAATTTGTAATTACTGGTCTAATGCCTACAAATTAGAAGTAGCAGCAAAACAAGAGGAACACACACACACACACACACACATTTCTAGACCAAAACCAGCTTTAATATTGTTGATGGGAAACAGATCCCAAAGGTTTTCAGTGATCTTCTCTTTATTTTTATATAAATCCCTATAAGCCAGTTAATCCTCTTAATTTCCCCAACCTCATTTACATTTTCAGTGCTAATTTCCCATCAGGTTTTAAATTCCCTGGGTGAAGTATTTCGTTAGCCTTCTTCCCACTGCATTCGCCTCCCCCAACTCCTCTTATTTCAGCTGGAAGTTTTCCTGCTGCCTACTCTTGAGTCTGACACTGTAGTGTACTCTATAAGGTGAGAGCTGGTTTGTTGAAATGAAAGGGAATCAAAAAGAAGAGAGAATGTAATTAGAGTATTTAAGGCAACCTTTTGCAACATTAACATTTAGAGATAGTCTCTAGGGGTTTTATGCAAATCAGAGCATATAAACTCTGGAAAGCAAGGGAAGAAATTCACGTTTACTCATAAACTGGAAACATGGATGAAAGACACACACACCTGTACGTACATGCATTTAACATGAAGAAATTCCATTCGCAAACACTTACTTAAATTAAAAGCTGCAGGAAAGGCATTGCAGAGTTGAATTTTAAAGTATTCTGTCACTTAAAGTGTAAACACATTTGAACTTTTGTGTTTGAGGAAGAATCCACGTATGTACTACTATTATCATGAAGACTCTGGCTGCTGTAGGACCATTATACTATGGGCAGTTGAAGGAAGCATTGTGCATGGAAGGCAATTCTCTTTGTTTTGCTATCAAGTCCTTGTCCATGGAGCTTCTCATATCTGCAGTAGTATGTATCTCTCTCAAATTGCACCACCAAATCAGTAACAGTGTGAAGCAGACTTTAGAACAGCAAAGAAAGAAAAATTGTGAACTTCACAGGAGGTATAATCCCACTACATGCCAGGTCCAGTTGGTTAATATGACAGAAATTTAAACAAACCTTCAGAGAACCTAGGACATGTTTTGTTTTTTTGTCTTGTTTTAAAATTTCTTATTACTAATTCTTTTCTCCAGATAAACGTCTACATGCCCTTTTTTGTGCATTATATATCAAGATTCCTGTATTCAGTTAGTCCCTGGGGGGCACAAAAGGTCAATGTGCTTGGCTGCTAACCAAAAGGTTGGAGTCTACCCACAGGAGCCTCCAAAGAAAGACCTGACAATCTACTTCTGAAAAATCAGCCACTGAAAACCTTACAGAACACATTTCTACTCTGACAGACATGGAGTCTCCATGAGTTGGAGTCAACTCAATGGCAACTAGTTTTATTAAGTTCAGGGATATCAAAGATTCTTGTATTCATCTTTGTACTTCTTTTTTTTTTTTTTTTACAGAGTTTGGCCCAGGCTCTTGAATATAATAAAGCTTAATGAGTATTTGTTGTATGAATGAAATACTCTGACATATATAAAATATAATGTTTGGAAGAGAGCCAACTGTTGGCCTATCAGAGACGTGCTATCAGGACAGTTTGTTTGGCCAGCTCGATGTTTTTAAAATAATTGGATTCAGTTGTCAGTACTTACACATTAAGAAATTTTACATTTAAGCAAATAATATTCTAGACTTCTCTTGACACATCAAAAAATCTGATGGTACCAGGCCTACTGTTGCACGTGCCAGCAGCTGGCTGGAATGGAGATTATACACTCTTCTGCTTGTCACAGGGCCCACCATTCCCTATTATTTCATATCAGGCCTCCTTTACTCAGTTGACCTCTTAGACTCTGTTTTCTGCTTGTGTAAGAAAGGGATTGTAGTGGTTTGGAGATATGTAGTTGGAGATTCATGAATCACTGCATATCCACAGCTGGAATTTAAATGGTGGCTATCAAGTCAATTCCAACTCATGGCAACCCCATGTGTGTCAGAATAGAATTGCACTCCATAGAGTTTTCAGTGGCTGATTTTTTTGGATTAGATCTCCAGGACTTTCTTCTGAGGCACCTCTGGGTGGACTTGAACATCCCACCTTTCTTTTTTTTTTAAACTCTTTTTTTTTTTAATTGTTCTGCTTTAAGTGAAAGTTTACAATTCAAGTTAGTCTCTCATACAAAAATTTATACACACATTGTTTTGTGACCTTAGTTGCTCTCCCTATACCATGACAGCGCATTTTTCCTTTCCATCCCAGACTTCCTGTGTCCATTCAACCAGCTCCTGACCCTCTTGGCCCTCTTCTCCTGCCTCGAGCAGGATCTGCCCATTTAGCCTCATGTATCTCCTTGAGCTAAGAAGCACACTCTTCACGACTATCATTTTATTTCCCATAGTCCAGTCCAATCTTTGTCTGAAGAGTTGGCCTCAGGAATGGTTTTAGTCCCGGGCTAATAGAGAGTCCCGACGTCATGTCTTCTGGGGTCCCTCTAGTCTCAATCAAACCATTAAATCTGGTCTTTTTACTAGAATTTGAGTTCTGCACCCCATTTTTCTCCTGCTCTGTCAGGGACTCTCTGTTGTGTTCACTGTCAGGGCGTGAACATCCAACCTTTCTGTTAGCAACCAAGTGTGTTAACTGTGGGCACTACCCAGGGGCTTAGGAGACCCTTAATTCCTTGGATATTTTATATAAAACAGTCCATGCATTCATATGTGGCTTTCTCTAGGGGATGGTTCCTTCAAATTTGTATAACAGTATATATCGCAAAAACTTAAGAACCTTGGGAAGAGCCAAGGAGTTAATAAATAAGTACTGAATATTACTATGTGCAGAATCCTGAGGCATTCTTAGACCCTTTAAATTCCATTTTTTTAAATTATGTATGTAGGAGCAAACCACACAAACACAAGCATACACACACGCACAGACACCCTGACATCAGCAGAGACTTCACATATAACAATAAGATAACCAAAGATCCAAGGAAGGGAGAACTGATTTAATTCAGCATTTTGCTGAAAATTGAATGGTACTCTCCCAATAACCAATTCTAAATGGAAAAACCTGCTTTACTACAGCAGTTCTTTTGGACTCTGATACCTGAGGAGGCTACCGACTCCATACGTTAGCCAAGAAAACACAGCTTAAGGAAAGGGAAAGTCTCCAGGCTTGTGACAAAAGACTTCTCGTCCTGAAACTAAAAGTACAAACACAGCTTGTCACTTTCTTTCTAAACACCTCTGAGTTAGACAAAGTGACATTTTAGAAAATCAAAGGGTTTAATATTGACTCAACTCAATCCAAAGAATTCCGTCTGATTAAATAAACATGAACATTCTTTGGTATTTAATGACCCTTGAAGCTAGGCTAAATCTCCTAAGAAATGAGAGGAACTTGTTTGTTTAAAAACTTTTTGTTTGTTTTGATTTTTCAAAAGTAAGCTAAACATGCCCTCAGGATAACCCTATCTATGTTCTTTGCAGATGCAGTCATACAACCTGGGCTCAAAAGGGACATTAAAACTACAGTAAGCTCCGATTCCACTAAAAGGATTGCTTTTGAAAAAATTTGTTTTAGAATTTAAGAAGTGACCTACAGCAGGATTATGTTTTCCTAGAATATTATATTAAATACATTTTTTTGAGAAATGAGAACCACTCTGTTTGAAATACCTTCATAAATGTAGAAGCAACTCTCAGTCCAGTTTTTTACATACAGAGCAGTAATTTTTTCCAAAACTTCAAAATATTAATGGGAAGTTTTTGGCAACAATGGCTTTAGTTATTGATGCCAAGTCAGGGAAGAAATAAAGAATAGGCAGAGGGAAAGCAAAC
Source organism: Dugong dugon (assembly GCA_030035585.1). Classification (NCBI taxonomy): domain Eukaryota; kingdom Metazoa; phylum Chordata; class Mammalia; order Sirenia; family Dugongidae; genus Dugong; species Dugong dugon. Next base: position 113,149,894 of record CM057467.1, read on the forward strand.
CATATGAATTAGGAATGGCAGAAACGATGTGAAAGCTGTGTTCCAGACATACAAAAACATGCTAGACTAGATTTGTTGACCACAAATGTAGACATTTGGAGAGCACAGTGATTGCTGTGCAGTACTGTGTCATTCTCAAAGCTTTAAAATTGTGCTTGTTTTATTTAGGTATCTATAATAATGAACTACACTTGTCTAGCACTCTAGGCTTTACAAAAACATCATCACATGCATTACATCATGTGATCATTACAAGTGGAGAGTTGTCATGGTCAGTAAGTGGTTGAATTATGCTCCAAGATCAGATACACACGCTTGTATATACACACACACAAACCTACACACTAGGATATACTCACATATGTACAAACACACACTCAAGCACAGTCACACATATATTCAAACACACTCTCACACACACTTACACACACACTCGACATTGTACACACTTACAAACATACACTCACACCCTCACACTCACTTCTATACTCATACTCACACTTGCACACATATTACCACACACTCACACATACAATATACTCACACATATGTAAACATTTGAAATTGCATGGGTTTGATTTGTTTGTCTTCTACAGCTGCGTTAGGTTAAAAATGAATTTCCCAAAACAAAATATATTGACAAGAATTTACGCACCTAAATTCTCTAACACCGCATCCTAAATTAAAAGAAAGGAGAAGAAAAAGAGCTTCAACTTCTTACAATGAAAGGTTTAAAATTCCAAGAGTTTATTATTGTCTTTCTTTGCCTCAAATGCCTCTCCTCTTTGATATGGGACAGGTTACTTGCTCCAAGATAATAAATCTTTGTTAGATGATAAACTTGATGGGTTTCTGAAATGCCAAGGTTCTTAACTCAAGTTACAGGGTGCTTGTAATCTGATTCAAGAACTTCATTGGGAATAGGAAGCTGGTGTGGCAGCTCACAGAGGGAGAACTTTGCTTAAGGTCTATTTGCCAGTTGATACCATGAACAATTGTCAAACTTTGACCTCTGATTCCCTTATAGTCATCTAACTTTATGTTCCTTCACAAAACAAAATTCTCTCCGATTTTACAATTTAAGTTACTTAACTTAAAAGTCAGAACAAAAATGAACCACATGGAGAGACCATAAGGAGTGTAGGTGGAAAGATTAAAATTGAAGCGTAATTCACTGTCTAATGCACATTTCCTTGCCACAACTCTGCTCTCTCCACCTCCCTGAAGCTCCTTTCTTCATCACCTTCTCTCTAATATTTGTGTGTGGTTCACCCACATCATTTTTCTCTTAGATCTTCAGGGAGCTATGCTGGGTAATGAAATCTCCAGTTTGCTAATGGGCAATAGAATAATAGAGTTGCATGCCGAACCATATTTCATTTCTTAATTTGTGTCAGTCACAGGGATATCATTTTTTTTTCTTTTCTGGTTAAACGTTTCTACCCTAGGTGAAAGAATAGATGAAAAACCTCAGACTATCACAGACACACAAACAACCAGTAGTAAATGAGCAGCTGTCTTTCAGTTCTTACCACATGGAAAGACATTTATCTTGTGCTAATTGGCATGGATGATAATTGTGAGCCATGAGATAATTACTACATAAAAGAAGCCCCTGTTTGAACCTTTGCATTCCAATGAACTATTGCCACCTGCGTTTTTTTTGGGTTTTTGTTTTTGTTTTTTTGTTTTTTGATTCTTTGCTCTATGCAAAGGACCCCTGGTATGGCAGTGGTTAAAGCGATCAACTGCTAACCAAAAGGTCAGCGGTTCAAAACCACCAGTATCTCTGAGGGAGAAAGATGTGGCAGTCTGCTTCCATAGAGATTTACAGCCTTAGAAACCCTATGTGGTCGCTATGACTCAGAATCAACTCAATGGCAGTGGGTGACTCTATGTAAGCCTCACACAAGCCCCAAAAGATGACACTGGACATTTTTACACGATGAGAAGGAATAAAATGAGGGAATTTAGTCTGAAATATTTGATTGGATGAGACTGAACTGTTCCTTCTTATGTTCCAGCAGTGCCTAGAATGGACGTGAGGGAAGCTGATTCCCTGAGGTCAACTTGGAATCCCAAATAGCAAGAGACACTCAGAGACTTTTGGCTCTTACATTTTATGGTCTCACACTCAGTCATATGACTAGAAACACTATGTTGTTGAAATACTAAGCAGCTCTTCCCTGTTCCCCCAGAATTTGAATATGGCTAGGGAATTTTGATGAGTCCTTGGGTGGCACAAATGGTTAAGCACTTGATTACTATCCAAAAAGTTGAGATTCGAACCCACCCAGAGACACCTTGAAAGAAAGTCCTGGTCGTGCACTTCCAAAGGTCAAAGTCATTGAAAACCCTAAGGAGTGCAGTTCTATTCTGACACATGGGGTCACCATGAGTCAGACTTGACTCGACAACTGGTTTTTGGGAATTTTGTTAATTGAAAACATCAAACATCACTCCTATTCTTCAAATTTTCTATATTAGGAAGTTTGTATCAAAGTTCATTATTACCACTTACTTTTCGAAGTCAGTAGTGGTATCTAATATTTCAGTTCTTACTCAGGGTCAGGCTAAGTGATTTGCACATATTATCTCAGTTAAACCTCCAGAAAACCTAGTCGTTTTTATGTTCATTTCACAGATGAGGATACTGAGGCTCAGAGAAATTCAGCAACTTATCTGAAGTCATATAGTTAATGAAACAATGAGCTACTCTACCCAGAGCTGTCTGACACTAAAGAATCATCTTTAACTTTTTTTTAATCAATGAGATATAAAAGAGGCAAAATCGTATGGAAATGAAATAATCGTATACAATAAATATATTAAAATGTTAGTCAGCGTTATTCAGTGATGATACAGTTTCTATTGCTTTAGCACATTTCTCAGCTGAATGTCACTGCCACCGAGAAGGACAGATAAAGTATTATAATCCCTGTTCGATGGATGAAAATCCGGAAGACGGAGAGGTCAAGTGGCTTACCAAAAGACATATAACACACACTCACATATATATACTCATTCCTCTCTCCACCGTTACACACACACAATGCAATATGGTGAAAAAGATATCTATGTTTCATTGTATTACCTGCAAACTGTCATTTTACCTGTGGGTGAGATCTTACCAACTAAAATATGAGTGTCTCAAATCCCCAGGAAAATGTTAGGTAGACAATGACTAGTAATTTTATTGGTTGTATTTTGAATAAGTGCAAGTGGGAGTATATACATTCCATTAATGAGAAATAACGGAGAAAATTTGAACCATATCACACAGGGCTTGAAGAAGCAATATGAGTACATAAAAGAAATGCAGTCTTTGAAGTGAATGTAGGGTAAAGTTTTTGCCAAAGACTCCATCAAAGTCATGTCTGGCATGGCCAGGACAGAGGGAAAACTCTGAAAATCAGCACTTTCTGAACAGTCTCTCCTCAAATGTCCATTATTGCATTTGAATGGTTTTTTGGCTCCATGATAGTGAGAGATGATCAGTAGTAGTTTTTGTAGTGATATCCCCTTGACCACACCTGGACTAGGTCCTAGTGAAAATGACATGTTGTTGTTGTTTTTGTGAGGTGCCATTAAATTGTTCTGACTCATACTGACCTTACATACAACAGAGCTTAACACTGCCTGGTCCTGCACTATCCTCACAATTGTTTCTATGTTTGAACCCATCGCTGCTGCCACTGTGTCAATCCATCTGTTGAGGGTCTTCCTCTTTTTTGCTTGAAAAAGGATTGAAGAACAAGTCCTTCTCAGGGATTAGTTCTTCCCCAACAACATATCCAGAGTATGCAAGACAAAGTCTCAACGTCCTCGCTTCTAAGGAGCATTCTTGTACTTCTTCCAAGACAAATTTGTTTGTTCTTCTAGCAGTCCATGGTATATTCGATATTCTTTGCCAATGCCGTAATTTAAACGAGAAATTCTTCTTCAGTCTTCCTTTTTCATTGTCCAGATTTCTCATGCATATGAGACAACTGAAAATATCCTGGCTTGGCTCAGGTGCACCTTAGTCCTCACTTTAACGCTTTAAAAAGACCTTTGCAGCAGATTTCCCCAATGCAATATGTCATTTGATTTCTTGACTACTGCTTCCATGGGCGTTGATTGCAGACTCAAGTAAAATGAAATCCTTAACAGCTTCCCTATTTTCTCTGTATATCATGATGTTGCTTATTGGTCTAGTTGTGAGGATTTTTGTTTTCTTTATGTTGAGGTGTAATCCATACTGAAGGCCATAGTCTTTGATCTTCATCAGTAAGTTCTTGAGGTCCTCTTCAGTTTCAGCAAGCAAGATTGTGTCATCTGCATATCGCAGGCTGTTAATGAGTCTTCCTCTAATCCTGATGCTGTGTTCTTCTTCATATAGTTCAGGTTCTTGTATTATTTGTTCAGCATACTGACTGAATAAGCATGGTGAAAAGATACAACACCGACGCACAACTTTTCCAGTTTTAAACCACGAAGTATATACTTCTTCTGTTTGAATTACTGCCTCTTGGTCTATGTACAGATTTCACATGAACACAATTAAGTTTTCTAGAATTCCCATTCTTACAGTGTTATCCATAATATGTTAAAATCCACACAGTCAAATGCCTTTGTACAGTCAATAAAACATAGGTAAACATTTTTCTGCTATTCTGTCTTTCAGCCAAGATCCATCTGACATCAGCAATGATATCCCTCATTCCACATCCTCTTCTGATTCTGGCTTGAATTTCTGGCAGTTCCCTGTTGATGTATAGCTGCAGCCATTTTTGAAATATCTTCAGAAAAGTTTTGCTTGTATGTGATATTAGTGATACTGTTCAATAATTTCTATACTCCATTGGATCACCTTTCTTTGGAATGGACACAAAGATGGATCTCTTCCATTCGGTTGGCCAGGTAGCTGTCTTCCAGTTTTCTTGGCGTAGATAAGTGACTGCCTCCAGCATTGCATTCATTTGTTGAAACATCTCAGTTGGTATTCTGTCAATTCCTGAAGCCTTGTTTTTCACTAATGCCTTCAGAGCACCTGAAGGACTTCTTCCCTCAGTACCATCAGTTCTTGATCATATGCTACCTCCTAAAATAGTTGAATGTCAACCAACCCTTTTTGGTATAGTGACTGTTTATTTCTTCCATCATCTTTTGATGTTTCCTGTGTCATTCAATTTGTTGCCCATAGAATCCTTCAACACTGCAACTCAGAGCTTGAATTTTTTCTTCAGTTCTTTTAGCTTGAGAAATACCAAGTGTGTTCTTCCTTTCTGGTTTCGTAACTCCAACTCTTTGCACATTTCATTATAATACTTGACTTTGTCTTCTCAAGCCACCCTTTGAAATCTCTGTTCAACTCTTTCACTTCATCATTTCTTCCTTTCCCTTTAGCTACTCTATGGTCAAAAGCAAATTTCTGAGTCTCTTCTGACATCCATTTTGGTCTTTTCTTTTATTCCTTCTTTTTAAAGACCTTTTGCTTTCTTCATGTATAATGTCTTTGATGTTATCTCACAACTCTTCTGGTTTTCAGTCATTAGTGTTCAGTGCATCAACTTGATTCTTGAAATGATCTTCCAGCATCACAGCAACACACAAGCCACCACAATACGACAAACTTACAGACAAATAGGTGGTGAGAGAATAACACAGTACACAAAATTCGTTAAATGCCATCAGAGGATATACAAATATAAATGAGACAATACTCACATACAAAACTAGTTCGTATAAAGTATTAAATTGTGTGCTGTAGAATAGAGGAGTTTCAGAGAAAGGTAAAGTCAATATTTACCAATTTCACAACGAATTATGAGGAACACAATTATATAATACGTAGGTACAAGAAAACTGCCTTCCCATACTAAGACATTTACATTGCTTGCAAATTTCACATTATTTGGTACAGTTGAGTGTAGTTGTATCAAACCAAGTCTCCTCTACAATATACTCACTGTAGTTCAACCTGAAGCCCTGATGATGCAGTGGTTAAGAGCTTGGCTGCTAACCAAAAGGTCAGCAGTTCGAATCCACCAGCTGCTTCATGGAATCCCAATGGGGTGGCTCTACTCTGTCGTATAGGGTCACTATGAGTCAGATTCAACTCCATGGCAATGGGTTTGGTTTTTTGTTTTTTGTTTTTTGGTAGTTCAACCAGAAAAACTATGCGAGCATATAGTAAATGTGATAAGTGAGGCAGAATGTCTGAGACCTATTATTCTTACTTCTCTTCCAAATATGTACCCTTGAGGCCTTTTTGTAGTTCATTAACATTTAATTTTCTGGAGCCCCCATCAGATACTTCCTGTCTTCCATTTCAATGAGCATTTCTTGAAAATCATTACTCATCACTGATATTTTTTCTCCCTTGGTTGCTGTTTACCAGCCAGAATTATACAATGATGTTATTTAATCTCCTAAATTTTAATGTGAAGACAAAGGCTATTTTCTCTTAATTACTAAAATACAGATTTTAAAGTTGGAAGAGACTTAACAAGTTTTCTACTCAATTTCCATTATTTTTTCATTGAGGAAACTGAGGCACCGTGTGGTTAAATATCATGCCACGTGCCACAGTTAGTGGCTGGCATTAGAAGAGAACCACTCTCTTTCCTTTTACTTTCCATTTACATCTCTCCAAGCTGTTTCACTCTCGTAGGCATATTTATAACCTCCTGGCATTTGAAAGTAAGTTAGTAGAAGATAATTACTTCTCAGCATTTGGTACAGAATGGATAGAGTCATCCAGAACATGAAGACAGAAGGATGGGTTGATGCTGGTGCCTTTAATCTTCCATGCCCAAATGTTCCTCTTTTTCTGAGAGTGCCTTCTAAGTAAAGACTTTAAGTAAAGATATATACTCTCTTGGTGCTGAACAGATGAGAGAAGGGCAAGGATGAGTTCATATATCTTTGGTGAGAACAACCAAACATCCCAATGATATTAGAGATCCAAGGGTTTCCCCATCCAGACTAGATTAGCAGTCTCTCTATGTAACACAGAGAAGGAACAGCTGTTGTAAGGTGCTGATGTCCATCTAGAAAGCATTTTCCTAGCTCAGACATGAGCCTTTGATTAGGGTGATTCAAAGAGCACCCTGTGGGTGATTTTCAGTTCAGGGAATAAGCTAACCTTTCAGATTGTAAATTTCAAGTACACACATTATTCACAGAACCCTCCTCAATTTGTGGTCATTGCCCCTACTGGAAGGAAATACACGCACAACAATTACAGAACTGCATATGCCTTTTATTTTCCATCCTGACTTCACAGATCTAAAGACCAAAGAGCTAATCAGCAGAAAGTAAAATAGCAGAGAAACTAGCCCTACTTGATTAGCATGGAGATTTCAACTGGCTATATTTTCGATTAACATCTCCATTTCATAAAGCTTTAATGGCAAATGTGTTCTTAAAAATGCTAATAAAGTAAGAATTCTGTATTATCCTTATAACAATACGAGTGTAACACTAGCTAATGTGGTTCGAGTGTGAGGTGTTTGGTTAGGTACTTTGCATCATGGTTCATCTCTTTTCCTCTTCACAGCCACTCTACAAGGAACTTGACATTGCCTTTGTTTCACAGATGAGTACACAGACTTGGAGAGATTAAGCAATCTTAATCACATAGCTAATAAGTGGAGGAACCATTTGTTATGCCTTTCTGAAAACAAGTCTTTGGCCCTGGAGGGAGTATGAAAATGGAACACTTGCTCAGAGACATGGTATGTGCTATGTGACTAACTCTACTGGTATCAAACAATGTCTGACTCTTAGGGATAGAAAGATGAGATTAAAGTAATAACTCCTGTTAAAAATATGATAGCGTTTGGGGATTGAACAGTCATGGTTTGGAGTACTCTGGAGTAGCTCTGTAGATCTCTGGCTTATAGTTATGTCTGATTTGTTTTTTTTTTTTTTTTTTTAAATATTTTATTGTACTTCAGGTTAAGGCTTACAGAACAGACAGTTTCTCATGTAACAGTAGTACACATGCTGTTTTATGACTTTGGTTAACAACCCCACAACATTTTAACCCTCTGAATTCTCAGCTTTTTGTGTGTGTGTGTGTGTGTGTGAAAATACACAGAGCCAAAGATACACCATTTCAAAACTTTTTACGTACACATTTAAGTGACATTGACTATGCTCTTCCAATTGTCCTGCCATTCTCACCCAAGATGAAGGCTTACAGGACAAAATAGCCTCCGATTTAACAGTTACTACAAATGTTGCCCTATGACAACGGTTAACAATCTCACAACACATCAACAGTATCCTTACTCAACTTGTGTTCCTTATCATCAGCTTCCTACACCCCCTCTGCTTTCTGGCCCTTGTCACTGGACTCCTGTACCTCGTTAGTCTCATTTAGTTTTACTGGGCTGTCCACTCCCAGGCTGAACAGTGAACCTTGAAGGTAACTTCACCTCTGAGCTAAAAGGGTGTCTGGGGGCCATACTCTTGAGGTTTCTCCAGCTCCTTTAGGACAGTAAATCTGTTCTTTTTTTTTGTGAGTTAGAATTATGCTCTACATCCTTCTCCAGCTCTGTCCAGAACCCTCTGTTGTGATTCTGGTCAAAGCAGTCAGCGGTGGTAGCCGGGCACCATCTAGCTATACTGGACTCAGTCCGGTGGAGGTCTTGGTAGCTGTGGACAATTAGTCCTTTGGACTAATCTTTTCCTTGTATCCTGTTCTCTTCATTCTCCCTTGCTCCCGAAGGGATGAGACCAGTGTAGTATCTTAGATGGCCGCTCACAGGCTTTTAAGACCCAAGACACTACTCACCAAGGTAGAATGTACAGCATTGTCTTTATAAGTAGTGTCATGCCAATTGAGCTAGATGTTCCCCGAAACCATGGTCCCCAGAGCCTTCCGTCCAACAACTCAGTCCCTCGGGGAGTTTGGATGTGTCCATGGGGCCTCCATGACCTTTCCTTGTGCAGGTTGTGTTAGTTTCCCTTGTACTGTGTACTGTCTCACCTCTCACGCAAGATACAACTTATCTATTGCCTATTTAGTATATCCCCCCCCTCCCCTCCAATCCCTGGTAACCAACAAGGATTGTTACATTTTGCATCTGAATTTTTTCATGGGTTTTTACAATAGAGGTCTCGTACAATATTTGTCCTTTTGTGATTGACTTATTTCACTCAGCATAATGTCCTCCAGTTTCATCCATGTTATGAGATGCTTCACAGATTCATTGTTGTTCTTTCTTGTTGCATAGTACTCCATTGTGTGTATGTACCATAGTTTGTTTATCCATTCGTCTGTTGATGGGCATCTACGTTGTTTCCATCGTTTTGCTATTGTGAACAATGCTGCCATGAACATAGGTGTGCATATGTCTATTCGAGTGACGACTCTTATTTCTCTAGAATATATTCCTAGGAGTGGGATTACTCGATCGAATGGTATGTCTAGTTCTAGCTTTCTGAGGAAACGCCATATCACTTTCCAAAATGGTTGTATCATTTTGCATTCCCACCAGCAGTGTATAAGAGTTCCCATCTCCCCGCAGCCCCTCCAACATTTGTTATTTCCAGTATTTTTGATTCGTGCCAGTAATGCCGGGGTGAGATGGTATCTCATTGTGGTTTTAATTTGCATTTCTATAATGGCTAGTGAACGTGAGCATTTCCTCATGTGTCTGTTGGCCATTTGAATGTCTTCTTTGGTGAAGTGTCTGTTCATTTCCTTTGCCCATTTTTTGATAGGATCGTTTGTCTTTTTGTTGTAGAGGTGTTGGATTTTCTTGTAGTTTATGGAGATTAGACCTTTGTCTGACTTGTACTGTCCAAAAATTTCTTGCCAGTGTGTAGGTTCTCTTTTGGTGAAGTCTTTTGAAGAGCATGGGTGTTTGAGTTTTAGAAGATCCCAGTTATCTAGTTTATCTGTTGGGTTTTGTGTGTTGATGGTTATGGTTTGTATCCTGTTAATGCCATGTATTAAGGCCTGAAATGTTGGTCCTATTTTTTCTTCTATGAACTTTATAGTTCTAGGCTTTATATTCAGGTCTTTGATCCATTTTGAAGTAGTTTTTGTATACGGTGTGAGGTATGGGTCCTGTTTCATTTTCTGCAAATGGATATCCAGTTTTGCCAGCACCATTTGTTAAAAAGACGGTCTTTTCCCCATTTGATGGACTTTGGGCCCTTGTCGAAAATCAGGTTACAGTAGGTGGATGGATTTACATCTGGGTTCTCAATTCTGTTCCATTGGTCAATGTCTCTGTTGTTGTACCAGTACCAGGCTGTTTTGACTACTGTAGCTGTATAGTAGGTTCTCAAGTCAGGTACTGTGAGTCCTCCAACTTTATTCTTCTCCTTCAGTAGTGCTTTACTTATTCGGGGTTTCTTCCCTTTCCATATAAAGTTAATAATTAGTTTTTCCATCTCTTTGAAGAATGTTGTTGATATTTGGATCGGGATTGCAGTGTATTTGTAAATTGCTTTAGGTAGAATTGCCATTTTCACAATGTTGAGTCTGCCTATCCATGAGCATGGCATGTTTTTCCATTTATGTAGATCCCTTTGGGTTTCATGCAGCAGTGTTTTGTAGTTTTCTTTGTATAGGTCTTTTACATTCCTGGTCAGATTTATTCCTAAGTAGTTTATCTTTTTAGGGGCTATTGAAAATGGTATTGATTTCCTGATCTCCTTTTCATCGTTCTCTTTACTGGTGTATAGGAATCCAACTGATTTTTGAATGTTTATCTTGTATCCTGCTACTCTGCTGAATCTTTCTATTAGTTCCAGTAGATTTCTCGTGGAGTCTTTAGGGTTTTCTATGTATAGTATCATATCATCTACAAACAGGGAGAGTTTAACTTCTTCATTACCAATTTGGATGCCCTTGATTTCTTTCTCTTGCCTTATTGCTCTAGCTAGAACTTCCAGCACAATGTTAAATAGGAGTGGTGATAAAGGGCATCATTTTCTTGTTCCTGTTTTCAAGGGGAATGTTTTCAGCCTCTCTCCAAGAAGAATGATGTTGGCTGTTGGTTTTGCATAGATGCCCTTTATTATGTTGAGAAATTTCCCTTCTATACCAATTTTATTGAGAGCTTTTATCAGGAATGAGTGTTGGACTTTGTCAAATGCCTTTTCTGCGTCAATTGAGATGATCATGTGATTTTTTTTTTTCCTTTTATTTATGTGGTGAATTACATTGATGGATTTTCTAATGAAAAACCATCCTTGCATACCTGGTATGAATCATACTTGGTCATGGTGTATTATTTTTTTGATATGCTACTGAATTCTATTGGCTAGAATTTTGTTCAGAATTTTTGCATCTAGATTCATGAGAGATATTGGTCTGTAATTTTCTTTTTTTGTGATGTCTTTGCCTGGTTTTGGTATCAGCGTTATGCTGGCTTCATTGAATGAATTTGGAAGTGTTGCTTCCTCTTCTATGCTCTGAAATAGCTGGAGTAGAACTGGTACAAGCTCTTCTGTAAATGTTTTGTAGAATTCTCCAGTGAAGCCATCTGGGCCAGGGCTTTTTTTTGGTGGGGAGTTTTTTTATTACCTTTTCAATCTCTTCTCCTGTTATGGGTCTGTTCAGATTTTCAATATCACTTTGTTGTAGTTTGGGTAGGCTGTGTGTTTCTAGAAATTTATCCATTTCCTCTAGGTTTTCAAATTTGTTGGAATATAATTTTTCATAATATTCTGTTATAATCCTTTTTATTTTGGTTGGGTCTGTTGTAATGTCCCCCATTTCATTTCTTATTTGGGTTATTTGTGCCCTCTGCTGTTTTTCTTTTGTCAGTCTGGCCAGTGGTTTGTCGATTTTGTTGATTCTTTCAAAGAACCAACTTTTGGTTTTGTTGATTCGTTCTATTGTTTTTCTGTTCTCTATTTCATTTATTTCTGCTCTGATCTTTACGGTCTCCTTTCTTCCAGTGGTTGTAGGCTTTTTTTTGCTGTTCTCTTTCTATTTGTTTGAGTTCTGTAGTTAATGTTTTGATTTTGTCCCTTTCTTCTTTTTTGATATGTGCATCTATTGCTATCAATTGTCCTCTGAGAACTGCCTTTGCTGTGTCCCAAAGGTTTTGGTATGATGTGTTTTGATTTTCATTTGATTCTAGGAATTTTTTAATTTCATCTCTGATTTCTTCTGTTACCCATTGATGTGTAAGCAGAGTATTATTCAGTTTCCACGTAGTTGATTTTTTTTTCCTTGCTCTTTCTAGTGTTAATTTCTACCTTGATGGCATTGTGGTCAGAGAAGATACTGTGAATTATCTCAGCGTTTTGGATCTTGTTGAGGATTGCTCTGTGGCCTAAGATGTGGTCTATTCTGGAGAACGTTGCATGTGCATTGGAAAAGAATGTGTACCTTGGAGCGGTTGGATGGATTGTTCTATATATGTCTATGAGGTCCAGTTGGCTGATTGTGCCCTTTAGGTCTTCTGTATCTTTGCTGAGTTTCTTCTTAGTTGTTCTGTCCTTTACTGAGAGTGGTGTGTTGAAGTCTCCTACTATTATTGTGGAACTGTCAATTTCTCTTTTCAGTGCTGTTAGAGTTTGTTTTATGTATTTTGGAGCCCTGTCATTGTGTGCGGAGATGTTTATTATGGTTATGTCTTCATGATGGATCATCCCCTTAATCATTATATAGTGTCCTTCTTTGTCTTTTATGGTAGATTTTGTTTTAAAGTCTATTTTATCTGAGATTAGAATTGCCACTCCTGCTCTTTTTTGGTAGTTGTTAGCCTGATATATTTTTTTCCAACCTTTGATTTTTAATAAATTCACATCTTTGTTTCTAAGGTGTGTCTCTCGTAGACAGCATATTGATGGAACCTGTTTTCTTATCCATTCTGCCACTCTCCGTCTCTTTATGGGTGCATTGAGTCCATTTACATTCAGTGTAATTATTGATAGATGGAAGTTTGTTGCTGTCATTTTGTAGTGCTTCTTTTTTGTCGTGCTGAAGTTTTCTTTGTTCTTACTCTCTTGTGCTGAGTTACTTTTGTTTGTGGATTTTGTGTTCATTTCCTTTGTTTTTGCTGAGACTTTATGTTTTTCGTCTTTATTTTTGTGAGTTGGTTTGTTAACTTTCTTTGTGGTTACCATGAATTTTACCCTTATCTTTATAAGTTTGAAGCAGTCTACCCTTACTTGGTATCGCCTTGCCTTCCTCTCCGTTAGAAGGTTCTATACCTATGTTGTTTGTTCCCTCTTTCATTGTTTTGATGTTGTTGTCATCCTTTGATTGATTGCTCTGATTCCCTGTTGTATTTCTTTTGGTTTTGGATAGTCCTCGATAGTCCATTTCCTAGAATGGTATCTGGTTCGTATGAACCTGCATCCTAGGTCCTAGGTCCTGCCTGAGGGCTGAAGCTGTTTGTCCTCAGATCGAAGAACTCCCTTTAATAATTCTTGTAAGTTTGGTTTGACTTTTGCATATTCCCTCAGTTTCTGTTAATCTGGAAATGACCTAATTTCACCATCAAATTTGAACGAGAGTTTTGCAGGATATATTATACTTGGCTGACAATTTTTTTCTTTTAAGATTTTATATATGTCATCCCACTGCCTTCTTGCCTGCATGGTTTCTGCCGAATAATCTGAGGTTAGTCTTATTGTTTCTCCTCTGTATGTGACTTCCTGTTTTTCACGAGCTGTTCTCAGGATTCTTTGTCTTTAGTTTTGGCGAGTGTGAATATGATATGTCTTGGTGATTTTCTTTTGGGGTCTCTTCTATATGGGGTTCGTTGAGCTTCTTGGATGGCCAGCTTTTCATCTTTCATGATATTGGGAAAGTTTCCTGTCAGCAGTTCCTCAATGATCCTGTGTTTTCTGTTTTTTCCCCCGGTTCTGGGATGCCAATCACTCGTAAGTTTTTGCTTTTAATTGTGTCCCACATAACTCTCAGGGTCTCTTCATTTTTCTTTGTTCTTTTTTCTGAGTTTTCCTCAAACAGAGTTGTATCCAAGTATTTGTCTTCAGTTCCACTGATCCTGTCTTCCACAGTTTCAAATCTACTTCTCAGCCCTTCTATGACACTGTCCATTTATGAAATCTTGTTGTTTATCTTTTGGATTTCTAATTGTTGTTTTTGTATAATTTCGAGTTGTGAATTTATTTTGGCATTTTGTTCCTGCATCATCTTCCTGAATTCTTCCAATTTTTTGTCTGTATTTTCCATAAATTTGTCTATTTTTTCCTCATGTTTGTCAGCTTTTTGCCTCAGTTCTTGGAAAATTCCGAGTATTAGTGATTTGAGTTCCCTATCAGGTACTTCTAGTGCATTTTCTTCCACAGAGGAGTTATCTGGTGTTTTAATTTGGATGCCTATTGGAGCCATCTTGTCTTGTTTTTGTAAATGTTTTGATATTGTTTGCTGTTTTCGGGGCATTCAGTAGATATTTCTCTTGTTTATTGATTGTAGATTTTTTTTGTTTCGTACTTGTGGTATATCTGGGCAGGTCTAGCCGAAGAGAAGCCACTGGGACGGGTTGTTTGTGGCACTCACCGCAGCCACCAAGATGGTCGGTAGTCAGTGCTGGGCAGGTTCCAATAGGGCGTGCCTGCACAGCTTGGTGGTGTGATGTCAAGTGCATGGTGCAGGTAGGCAGGATGCAGCGGGGAGATGGTTATGTGTGAAGCTAAGCTGGACATGGGAGAGGGGAGAGGAGCAGGAGTGAAAAGCATACAAACATAAAAGAATGCTAGGAGAGCTTGTGGTTGGAATGGACAGATGAGAGACGGTCGTTCCGTCTCCCACTGGATGCTCCGCGAGGCTGCTCTCCCGTTCTCCCGTTTGCTGGTCTCCGATAGGCGTCCCAGATGGTAGATCCGCGCTGCGTTAGCTGGTAGGGGATCTCTGCATGAGTCTCTCCTCGCTCTCTGTTCTCTTTCAGTATTCTCACTCCGTTTGGTGTTTGGCTGAGTTCTTTATCTCTTCATTTGATGTTCTAGGGTTTCAGGATTGTTGATTCTCTGTTTGGCTTAGTTTTTTGGATCTTTGCTGTGGAGGGACGGTGTGGTGCTTCTGCCTAGAGCGCCATCTTGCCGCCGCTTCTCTGATTTGTTTTACTAAGAATTTAAATTGTGCCCATCCTGAGGCTGACCAATGTCTAGCAATAAAACAGTTACTTGAGAGGGAGACTAGCCAAACATCCGCATCTGTTCTTCTCTAAATTTCATTACTCACTGCTGGTCATCGCTGTGAGTATTAACTCTCATTAAATGACATCTTTGTTTCAGGACGAAAAGTGGCTCAGCAAATAAAGCCTTTATTCCACCCTTATTACTAAAGTATAGAGAAAATACAGGTGTAAATCTTCATGACTTTGGATTAGGCAAAAGCTTCTTAGATATGACACCAAAAACAAAAACAACCAATGAAGAAAGAGAGAAACTGGATATCATCAAAAATTAAAAAAAAAATATATTGTGTGTCAAAGGACAGAATCAAAAAAGTGAAGAGACAACACACAAAATGGGAGAAAATATGTGTAAATCATATATCTGATAAGGGTCTAGCATCCAGAATATATAAAGAAAACTTACAACTCAGTAATATTAAGACAAATAATACAATTGAAAAATAATCAAAGGATCTGGATATACATTCTCCAAAAAAGAAAGATCAATGTTCAATAATCACAAAAGGATTCTCGCCACCATTAATCATTAAAAAAAAAACAGAAACAAAAAAAACACTGCTGTCGAGTCAATTCCAACTCATAGCAGCCTCATAGTATTTCCAAGGCTGTAAATCTCTTCAGAGGCAGATTGCCACATCTTTCTCCTGAGGAGCCACTGGTGGTTTCCAACTGATAACCTTTAGGTTAGCAGTCCATCCCCAGCAGGGCTCCTTGGGGAAATGCAAATCAAATCCACAATGACATACTAATTTATGCCACTAGAATGGCTATTAAAAATAAAAATAAAAAGACAGTAACAAGTGTTAGCAAAGATGTAGAGAAACTGGACACTTCATATATTGATGGTGGGAATATAAAATAACTCAGCCACTGTAGAAAAGAGTTTGGCAATTTCTCAAAAAGTTAACCATAGAGTTACCACATGACCGAGCAATTCTACTCTGTAATAAAGAGTCTGACTCAAATTTTTGATGTTTGCTGACGACTTTTAAAACTCACCCCTCTTTCTTCACATCGTGCCCACATTTGGGCAAGTTGAAAAAGAAAATCTGAGTATTCTCTCTTTTGACGAGGATGGAAGGTTCAATCCACACAAGCCACTTCCTGCATTTGGGAACTTTCTCTTCAGCCCCAACCTCTAAGCACAACAAACACTTCAAGCTAGTGTCCTTTCCTTGCACTCACAAGCCATTTTTGGACCAGCTTGGAAGACCTGCCCTTCCTCAGAAAGCCTCATTATGTGGGTACTAAGACTTTTTGTAACCTCTTGGTATATGTATGGTGTCATCACTGTTGACATTCACACCAAACATTGGGTGGGGCTCATTCTATTTCACCAGTGTATTCACAACACACTCCTAGGTATACACTTAAGAAAATTGAAAGCATGTATTTATACAAAATCTTGTATACAAATGTTCATAACAGCATTATTCACAATGGCCCAAAATTGGAAACAACCCAACCCAAATGCCCATCAACTGATGAATGAATAATCAAAATATAGTACATCTATATAATGGAATATTAATCAGTAAAAAGAAAGGAAGTACTGAAACATGCTACAACAAGGATGAACCTTGAAAACATTATGCTGAGTGACAGAAGCTAGACACAAAAGGCCACATATTATATGGTTCCTTGTTTTTTTTTATTTTGTTGTTGTTGAGAACATACACAGCAAAACTTACACTAATTCAAAAGTTTCTACACATATCATTTAGTGATATTGATCACATTCTTTAAGTTGTGTAACCATTCTCACCCTCCTTTTCTGAGTTGTTCCTTCTTCATTAATATAAATTCACTGCCCCTTAAGATTCCTATCTAATCCTTCCAGTCGCTGTTGTCAATTTGATTCCATATAGATAGTTCTTAAAATAGCATAATGTTCCTTCCATGCAGAAATTTTTTCACTAGTTAAGCTAAACTATTGTTTGGGTTTAAGAAGACTTCAGGGGATATTTTTGGTTTAAGGTTTAAAGATAATCTCAGGACAATAGTTTCAGGGGTTGATCCAGCTTTCATGGCTCCAGGAAAACTGGAGTCCACAAGAATTTGAAATTTTGTTCTGCATTTTCCCCTTTTGGTCAGGATTCTTCTATGGAATCTTTGATCAAAATGTTCCGTAATTATAGCCGGGCACCATCAAGTTCTTCTACTCTCATGGCAAAGGAAGCAGTTGTTCATGGAGGCAATTAGCCACACATTCCATATCCTCCTTCTGTTCTTGACTTTCCTTCTTCCTCTGTTGTCCCAGGCAAACAGATACCAAATTTTTCTGCCTTGAACAGCCACTTTTGTATAAATTTTCCAGAACAGGCAAATCCATAGAGACAGAAAGTATATTAGTAGTTGCCAGGGGTTGATGGGAGTGGGGATGCAGAATGATTGCTAATGGGTTTGGGTTACTTTTTAGAGTGATGAAATGCTCTAGAATTAGATAGTGGTGATACTTGTACAATCTTATGAATGTACTTAAAATCATCAACTTATATACTTTAAAATGGTTAATTTTATAGTATGTGGACTATATCTTAATGAAAAAAAATAATAAAACCAGGTAAAAAATAACAAAATATTACCCAGGCTTATCTCTCTCAAGCAGAGCTTTGGTGACCCCCTTGCCCTGTTCACAAAATGCTTATGACTTCTACTAACCACAAAATTAAAATCCAATCCATTTTAATGTTTGTAAGGACTATGTATAATTTAAATAAAATCCTTATTTGTTTGTGTTTTTCACTATTTTGTTTGAAGTAGCCTATGTTCCAGAAAAACCAAAACCAAACTTTACACCCTGCAGATTTTTTTCTCAATGTGTTACCCTAATTGGGAAATTTTATATGTTATGTGTGTGCGTGTGTGTGTCTGTATGTATATACATATATGAAGCCCTGGTGGAGCAGCTGCTAACCAAAAGGTTGAAAAGGTTGGTGTTTTGAACCTACCCAGTGGCTCCACATGAGAAAGATGTGGCAAGGCTGCTTCCATATAGATTTAGTCTTACCTATGGGGACGTTCTGCTCTGTCTTCAGGGTTGCTATGGGTTTGAAATGGCTCAATGGCAATGGGTTTATATATATATATATTCTATGGGGGACATTTCTGGATAACATATATATCTCCCCTTCCATCTCTGCTTTTTCAATTCTTTGTCCTCTGAGGTCAAATTATAAAGCTAACCCCCATCTGTTATCTAGAGTTTTCTCTGTCCTTTCTGATCTCCTGAAGCATTTTATCAGTAGACATCTCATATAGTACATCCCCTCTCAATTTTGTACTTCAAGCTATATTTGTCCGTGCCATAACTTTTCTACTTCATGCTAAAATCTTTGGCAGCAGGATACTTTTTTTTTTTTTTACATTTACTTTTAAACGTAAATACTAAAAACAAATGAAAAGGCAAATAAATGAGGGAGTGAGTAAATTGTCATTTCAATAAACTAGCAAAGTATATTGGGAATGTGTAAAAGAAAAAGACACTTGGAAATGAGATTTGCAGTTTAATTTTAATTCCTCTTTAATTTATTATTACTATTATTTATTTTGGAATACTAAATACTTTTGACCATTTGGAAAGTGTTTTGTATGATGGTTAATAACTAAGTTAGAAACATTTTGCATTTCCATACATCTCAGAAAATTCTAGAACATCATTTTGTGATAGGGACATATTTATAGTAAGAATTAAAAATCTTGAACTTTTATTCACTCAGACTTTACATGTTAGAGTGCCTTCTGTGTGCCAGATACTGTACTAAGTACTATGGATATTATAGTGAACATGATGAGATTGAACCCTGCTGGGAAAAGAATGTCCCAGGCAGAAGAAACAAGTCCAAAGCCTTGAATGCATGAAAGGGCTTGACATGTTGGATTATCAGTTATAAAAAAACAACAGAGTGACTAAAGCACTGTGAGCACGGGACAGATACATTTGAGATGAGTTTTAAGAGTTATGCAGGTGTTAGATCATATAGGGCTCCACAGTCCATTGCAAAAAGTATAAATTTTATGCTAGTATAAATGGGAATCCATTGAAGGGATTGCAGCAGTAACACATTCAAGGTAAATGCAGGTTTTGAAAAGTCAGCTCAACTCACTAAACTACTATGGTGAAAATGGATTGGCTAGCAGCATATGTGGGACCAAAGAGATAACATTTTGCATTTACCAAATGTAGAACGTTATTTCACCAATTCAGGTGAGAAATGATGGTGACTCGGGTCAAGCCGAAGTGAAGCCAAAGAGACATGTACAGATTGAGATGACCTCTGCATTTAGAACTGATGCAATTTTCATTAGGTTGAACGTGTGGGATGATGGTGAAGGAAATGGAGGATATAACGATTGTACATTCAGCACCCTTTGCTTGGACACCTGAGTAAATGGCTCTGTTATTTAGTAAGACGGAAAGAAGCTCCCTGTTGGGCATTGGCAGAATGCTTCTGTGGCACTCAGGAGTGTTTCACGCACTAAGGCTGAGGATCCCAGTTATCTGGTTGGTATCTTTCAAGGACAGAATGACTAAAAATACATTATGGAAGCTTTCAGAAGGCAAGTTCTTTGTCTTGCTTGTCTGATCAGTACCTAATACAGTGTCTGGTACATGGTTGACAACCAATAAACACTAATTTAATGGATAATACAGAGTCTCCTAATGGCTCATAAGGGGATGATTAACTCATCTCTTGAGCTACCAGGGAAAATGTCATCGATTTGGGGGTAAATGATCCTTTATAGATTCATTTCTACAATCTCTTCTGATCATAACTACAAATGCACTGATCTTAGCAGATACTCTGGAAGGCAGCATTGTGCAGTGGGGAGAATATAGTGTTTGGAATTAGAACTAATTTTGAATCACACTTCCATCATTTAATAGATAGCTCTGTGTCCATGAAAGAATTAATTAACCCATCTTAGCTTTGGTGTCCTCATCTGTAAATTGGACAACCTTGAACTGTTCTAGTGAGATCCAAATACATGCAAATATATTAAAACTACCAAATTCAGTTATGCTTAATAAATGATGCTTCTTGAAAATGAATTCAAGAGTACCTACCTACCGAGAGGCCTTTGCAGATTCTTTTACTGACCCCTACAATGTCCTTCCAAATTATATTCTTCAGATTGTCTGAATTTCATTTTCCTTAATTTCCTGTCATTGGCTTTAAGATGCTCTGACTCTCCCTATGTTTTTCTCACAGGAGAGCTTCTCTAGTTACATTTCTCTTGTCTCTTTGGCCTCTTTATTAAATCCCACCTTTTCCTTTTTCTTTAATCTAAATCAGTAGCCTCTCTACCACTGAATCGTTCTTGTTTCTTCACCTGAGGTTAAAAGTACAGCATACACCAGCACCTAGTAGAACATATTAAGAACAAAGAGGGATGTATTAACTTTTAAAAGATTATTATATTTAAAAAATTATTATATTTAGTTGTACCTTAATAAGTTTTGTTTTAAAAATGTCAGATTTCATAGAGACATTTTTTGTGGGGCATGTGTTTCTTGGCTTTATCAGTTCAGAGCCATAATCCAGGCAAGAGTCATTGATTTTCATTTCATTGACAGGTGTGGTGGAGAGACTCTAAGATGGCTGTCAATCATCCCTGCCTCCTGGTACTCATGCCCCTGTGTTACCCTCTCCCCTTAAGTGTGGATGGGACCTGTGATCTGCCTCTAATCAATATATTACAGCAAAGGGGATGAGATGTCACTACTTTGGTTATATCACATAGGTTATAACACCTTTTTTGCTAGGACATCCTCTCCTTGTTGGCTTTTATGAAGCAAGTAGCCGTGTTGGAGAGGCCCATGTGGCAAGGAACTGAGGGCAGCCGACAGCAAACAGTCATCAAGAAACTAAGTCTTTTGTCTTAAAGGCTGCACGGAACTACATTCTGTCAATAAACACGTGAGCTTGGAAGAGGATCCTTCATCAGCCAAGCCTTGAGATGAGACCTCAAAACTGGCTGACATCTTGATTGCATCCTTGTGACACTCAAAAGCAGACTTGGCTAAGCTGTGAGTCTTCACACTGAAACAGTGGGATAATAAATGGTTGTTGTTTAAGCCACTAAGTTTGTGGTACTATTGTTACATAGCAATAGATACCTAATACAAACAGAAATTGAGGAAACTATACCTAATTGGAGAGCCCTGAAGACATTCTAGACTGAAAAGTACTAGGTTACTCAACTCAGTTGAAAGTTCATGTTGAGATGAGTTGAAAAGGAGCTTAACCTTTTCAGGTTTTTACTGTTTAAAATGTTAAAATCTTCAGAGCCTTAGTCATTTGAACTCGAAACACTATTTAGTGTGTTTTAACTGCAAAGGTTTTGCCCAGTAATTTCCACTTGTCTACAGTGATAGCAAATGTTTTAGTAATCCAGCATGAGGGAACTATAGAACTTAGTTGTCATGTTATTTATTTGCACTGTTCACTGAGCCACGTATTAGCATGACTGGAACTATTCATTAGTTAGGATCAGAATAGTTATCAGACAAAAATGTGTGATGAGAAGTATGAGTTATTAATCTAGCTCTGAATCATGGCCCTGAATCAAATCTTCTTCTAAATCAAATCTCATTTTCTCATCTTTGTTTGCTTTTGAACCTCTGTGCACACAACCAATCATTCACCCCCACTTACCTATCTTTTCATACTGACTTTTGATGAGAACAGAAGGGAAAGCTAATTATTTCTCATATTTCAGAGGTGAATAAAACTGCAGTCCTCAGGAGTAAATTATTTTTCAGTTCAAATCAATTAACATTTATTGGGCAACTTATAATGGCATGTGAGAGAAGGTAAGGAACTGAACAGACATCATAAAACTTGCTCCTTATAGCACAAAAGTATACCTTCTAGAGAAGGTATCCCCCAAGGAACATGAGTTTTACTAGTTCATTAGCAAATACGTCAGAGGTACATCTGACTGATGGACATCCAGTGGTGTCCCTGGAGGATGCTAAAATGTCAGTCTTTCCCCAAGCTCCACACTGGCTGGAAATCCCAAGCTTGCTGACTAAAACATAAAACAGAAGAAACCATGCCTTTTGTAGTTCGAAAGTCTGAGTAACCTGTGGATTTAACTTGTAACCAATCATTTACCACCAAATCATCAATTAAAGTGACTTGATTGGCTGCCTCCTCTCCCTTACTTCCTTATAGGAAGTTTTGGCTCTCTATTGTTTAGTTTATTATTTTAATCAAGGCCATTCTCTATTTTATCAAACGGAGTTGGATTAAATGGCTTTCAGATCTGAAGAGCATGATTCATGGTGACTTTTTTTCTCTGTCAAAATGTCAAAAGAATAGCAACATAATTCATATTTTTAAGAAGGCTAAAATGCCATAGAAAAGTCCATTTGAAGAGCCACTTTTAGTGAATTTGGAATTATTTTTAATTTTAATTTGGAAAGCAACTCATCTTTCCTGTTTATTGATTCATTTGGAAGGAGAAGCCTGCTTTTTGAAATCAACAAAATGATCAGTTAAATTCAACTCAATTCAACCAAACATATGGTCATCCATGACACACCAGGCACTGTGCTAGGCACTAGGGATCCAGCAACGACTAGACACGGATGGTTCTTGTCCTACGAAGTATACAGTCCAGGGAGAATGTACATGTTAAAAAATATAATCACAAGTGTGACTGGTGTTGTTAAAACAACTTTGAGATATCCTGGGAGCATGTTGGAAAAGTATATCATGTATGAAGGGAAATACCCAGAAAGGAATTGAGGATTTTGCTTCACTTACTGAAAATTCCATTAAATTCAAGTGGCAACCCAAAGAGAAGGCACCCTGTATTCACCACTACACTTTCCATTTGCCATCAGCGTATGGTTAGTGCAGTGTTTTAATCTCAGACTTTTATTTGGAAACCGAACTAGCCTCCTACACCTTTAGTACATCTTCACCCTCGTTAACTGTTGTCACTTTCCACCCCAGCCATCCCATTGCAGGTACAGGGCTATCAGACTATACTGTGAGTCATGCTGAGTGAAGGGAATGTTGTTGATGGGAAAATTGCAGATATGCCATGGATACAAGGTTTAGATTTGCCTATTTCAAAACAGGGGTTTTAATTAGGGATGTCTATCCTCAGATCTGATGACGCAGTGGTTAAGAGCTCAGCTGCTAACCAAAAGGTCAGCAGGTTGAATCCATCAGTCGCTCCTTGGAAACCCTATGGGACAGTTCTACTCCATCCTATAGGGTCGCTATCAGTTGGAATCCACATGATGGCAATGCGTTTGGTGTTCTTTTTTGGGGGTGGGGGGCGGTTATCCTTGGTTCTGATGACCTAACTTAATTATTATCCACTCTGACCTCTCTCAGCTGCTAACCAAAAGGTCAGCATTTCAAATCCACCAGCCGCTCCTTGGAAACCCTATGGGGCAGTTCTACACCATCTTATAGGGTCGCTATGAGTCAGAATCAACACGACAGCAACGAGTTTTTGGTGTTCTGACCTCTACCATTCCTAAATTCCCCAAAACCAGATTGTGTTTTTAATCTTCCCCCCTCTCTATTTTATTTCTGTTTAATAGAACAGTTAGTCTGTGAACATATATTCCAGAAGGATTTCTTCTCTAATCTCAGCCTTGGGTCCAGGCAATTCATACATCACATTTTTTTCTTAATAAAGTTAAAAATTACATTAAATTTACTTAACATTCTAAATCTTGTTTTATTTTACCATCTTTTATTGACTCATAAAATACACACAGAAAAGTACACATATAATAAACATATGGATTGGCAAATTATCACAAATCAAACTAGGAAGGAAACAGCTTTGGAAGCCACAACAGAATGCCTGTGTGTTTGTTTTTTAATGCTATTAACAGCTACTGGAGGACTTTGAGCAGGGGAATTACATGATCAGAATTCCATTTAAAAAGATCATTCTGGTTCCCATGTACGGAGTAATCTGGAAGGGTTCAATCCTATGGTAGTAAGTGGTGGAAGAGCTGTTGCTGCCTTGGACTAGGGTCATGACTGTGGCGATATGGTGGGTTTTGGATGTAGAATTGGCAGGTCTCTTAATGGACTGGAGATGGGTAGTGAGGAAAGGGAAACACAAGATGACACTCAAGATCACATAGCTGAAAGGAATGAAACCCATGATTTATGCCCAATTGGTTCTGGTTTTAAACCCCATGCTTCTTGACACCAATTCCCAACTGATTAACAACCTAAAATGGTTTGACTTATTTACCAATTCATCCAGATATAAACCCAACATGTTGTAACACAATTATAGTCATGTATACTGACAATGCTGTAGTCTAGCCTTGAATAATATCTAAGGTCTTGATATATGAAATTAATCTATTTTACTTGTTCATATGCCATTCTTCTGGCTTAGTTCAAAATCCCTCTTTCTTTCTTATCAAGCTTTCTCTGGATACCTATATGCCATATATGTATGTTCCGATACAACGTGCGGCTTTGAAATGGAAAGTAGCCCATTTTTGTTGGGTAAATAGGAAATTGTGACAGTAAAAGGAAAAAGCAGTGTTGGTTCGTACGTGATCATTTTTCCTGGCATGTTCAGATTACAGAGGACACTAGTGCACTGAATACAGCAAGCCATGGAGTAATAATGTAGAGGCTATCTGCTCATTCCTGTTTCCTTTTGGCTTAGTTTTACCATATGCTCTGCCTTGGAACTACTCTTCGCACAATTCTGTCTGCTCTGTGTGTATTCTTCCTTTGTCTCTCTAAATTCAGAGACTCAACTCTTCGTTACACTACATTCTAACTGTAATAAGGAGAACTTTCTTAGACATCAACAGAAGGAACAACCTGATCATAATAATAGGCACCAAGCTGGTTCCTGTGAAAACCAAACCAAACCCATTGCTGGAGAGTTGATTGCCACTTACAGCAACCCTACAGGATAGGGTAGAATTACCCCACAGGGTTTCCAAGGAGTGCCTGGTGGATTTGGACTGTCAACCTTTTGATTAGCAGCCAAGCTCTTAACCACTACGCCACCAAGGTTTCCATGAGGCAGAGGTCAAATATACCCCCATTCTCCAATTTTCCCACCATTTCTGACACCAGCCATTCTCCCCACAGCACTCTTTTTCTATTGAGTTTGATCATTTATTGGAACAGTCACAAAGAATTCCAACAACATAATTGCAATAACAGCTTTAATAACAGATAAGGATATACACGAAAGACATAAACAGAAACAAAGATACGCGAATGGCAAGGTTCACGAGGGCTCCCAACACAAGGGCTCCCAACAGGGATCTCAATGTCTAAAAGGAGAACTGCTTACATCTCAAAGAGGATCTGCTTACCCTTCCTGAAAACCAACGTTCATTCTCATCCATCGAGACACTTTCAAACAGGAAACTCGATAATGTTACTTCGTGGGCTTGGCTATTGGTCGATCCTCTCAGCTCTTGGCTGGGGTTTTGTCTTTAAACTCTGTTGCCACTATCTGGGTCTGCTGGTAGTCTCCACCTTTTCTGGTACTGTGGGAGCATCACCATCACAGGTTTACTCCGTCTGCTAGGATCATAGTGTAAAGGACGCATTTCTCTCCTGGCTCTCCTCAGTCAAGAAGTACCATCTGAGCCTCTGCTGTTCCAGGGTTTTTATCAGTCACCAGGTGAGACCGCCTCCACCCACCCCCCAGGCCCCAGAATCTGGGTAAAGGTCAACTACTGGGTGGAGCTCCCCAACCAATCTGAGTAAAGGTTAGTTACCAGGTGGGGGCCCCTAGCCAATCCCAGTAAAGGTCAGATTGGGTGGGGCTTTGGCAATAACAGTAAAAGGCCAAATTGTTTCTTTCTTTTTTTTTTTTTTTTAGTAAAGTGATTCCATACTGCACTAACAAACCACTCTCACCTGCCTCCATCCCCAACATAAACTCTATTTCCTTTAGCATTTATTGAACAGAAATCAAACATACTTTCACTGTTCTCATAAGTTTTATTAGAGCTGTTACTGTTTTCGTTAAGTGCTTTGATAACAAAATAATATACCTTTTGAGTGACCTGCCCAACTCCATTTTTTTGTGCACAAATTCTACTATTTTTAATGCACAATCTTGCAAAAAATTAAAGTTTTCCAGGAATCTATATATTATATTATAATAGAAATGCCTTTCATTAGTAGTCATAAGGCTAATTCATATTAGAGCTTCAATAGAGAGTGAATTTAAACCTATTGCCATCGAGTCCATTCCGACTCATTCATTTTTGTTACTATCATTTTGCTAAGATATTTCATGTCCAAGAATCATGGCTCAATATATATGTGCAGAATGAATGACTATATCCTTATGAGGGACTCTTAGTTCTATACCAAATATGTTTTAGAGATTCACAAATAGATTGTTAGCTTCTATATCTTTAAGTAAAAAATGGATTATATCATATTTGTAATTCTCACCATTTCTTTCCATTTGTCCTTCATCATCTCTGCAGGGCCTAGCACAGTACTGTACACACAGAAAAGGGCTTAGGGTACTTTTTAAACGGAATTAAACATCCCTGTTTCTAACATGCATACTCATGATAAAGAAGACCCATGGCATTTTGCATTGTTTTGATAATTAAATTTTTTGCAGGATACATGAACATTATCCCCCTGGAATAAATTAATTTTTAAAATATTACTAAATTATTTCAGATCAGCTATCATACTCATTGATAACAAATTGTCAAGAATTTCTTTGCCCTCAGTTGATGCCTTTAAAATATATTATTTAGATTTTTTTTTTTAAAAAAGGAAATGGGGACACTAGGAGGGAAATGGAGAGAGTGCTGGCACATTGTAGGGAAGGAAACCAATGTCACGGAACACTTTATGTACAAACTATTGAATAGGAAACTAATTTGCTCTGTAAACTTTCACCTAATGCACAATTAAAAAAGAAAAAGCATTCAGAGTACTAATAAGTAAAAATGCCTTTTTCTAAAAGCCAACACCTTTACTAACCTCAGAGGTTAATAAAGGCCAGATTTAACACTTTAAATGTGACTCTTCTTAAAATTCCTGAAAAAATACAGAGACTGTTCCATTTAATGGTGTTCCTTATTCTATAATAAATCATTTTCCTTGCCATTCCGTGCATGTGAGGATTATGTGCACTTGATATTTCATATTAAAATATTAAAATAAAGCCTTCTGATTATTGCTCATTAGCATTTACTCAATTTTCCCAAAAGCAGAGCAAATCTTGTTTCACTTTCAACTCTTTCCTTAAATAAACAAGACATTTCATTTCCAACACTTACTGCCCTAACCACAGTCCATCAGAGGTTGCAGATATTATAGTCAGAGCTTTGAGCTCAAAAGGCTTGACAAAATAATCAGTACTTAGAGCAAATTGCCAGAAAGAACAGGGGAGATAGGCCATTTTAAGTCCTTTCTGACTTACTGAAATACCAGTTTGGAATTACAGCTGGAGTTCACACAAAGTCCTTGAAAACTCTGCAATTTAACAACCAACTCTCTGCTTGTCCATCAGCAACGACCTTCATTGTGGAGTGGCGTGATTTAAAGCTCACTACCTAGCAGGTTAAGCTTATTTCAGGCATGGTAGTGTACAAATTAAATTAAAAAAATAAAATAAAAGACTTATAATAGAGGCCAATTCCTGAAATGGGCTTCAATGGTCCTGGAAATTCACGTCTAGCATTGGAGAAGAGAATTGTGTTCAATACTCCAACATCTAACTGTCCCCCACACCACCCCAATCAATTGCCAATGAAGCCATAGGAAAGGTAGTTTGTAAGAGGTGTTGATGATTAAGAGTCACTTCACCCCAGGCTCTCCTCCCCTCATTTCCTCCTTCAGAGAATCAATCCCACCAGTGAAGGTGAAGATGACAATTGACCATGGCTCTCTACAAGTTTTCAACATATTTTCAACAACTTCACTTCCCAGTAAGTAAGACAGTATTGTTGTAATAAGTTTACCAGACTGACAATAAATAATACATGCAAGCTGATACAGAATAATAACAGTTTTTATTAAAACCCTACAATGAGAAACTCATTCTCTTTTTTGGCTTTACTTGCATCTAACACACACATTACTGCAAGATAAGCATCATCATTACCTACCCACTCAAGGACTTCATTCCTACAATTACCTTTTATTTACAACATAAAAATTTCACTCTCTCCTGAACCATCTGCCTTAGCATATCAATATGCTATAATGTCTTCCTTCAAGCAAATTAACAAACACACAAAACATTTAAAAAATCAAAACCTCTCAAGATCCCACACTCACTTATAGCTATCTTCCATCCCATTTATTTTCTTGTTCATATCAAGACTTCTTCAAAGAGTTGTGTATATGCATTGTTACCCTTGGTCCCTTCACATTCTCCTTACACGCATTCCAGTCAGGTCTTCAGTGCTGTCATTCTACCAATCCTGCTCTTGTCAAGATCATTAGCTTACCTACTCAGTGCTCAAGTCTTGCTCTTCATCTTACTGAAAGTTTTACTAGTCTGCTTTTCGCAGAATTAGTTACTCTTACCATCCTGAAGCACTTTCTTTACTTGGCTTCAGGAATACCAGTTTCTCCTGGTTCTTCTCTTACACATTTGCTACTCAATATCTAAATACTGAAGAACTCTACTGTTTAATTTGAGGATCTTCTCTTTGTATCTTTACACGCATCTCCATAGAAAATCCCATCTAGTCTTTTGGCTTTAAACAGCATCTACTTTTATGATACCCTCACTTAATCTCTAGCCTGGACCTCTCCTCTAAACTCCCAAATTCATATATCCAATTTCCTATTCAACAGCTCCTTTGGGATATATAATACACATGGCAAACCCAATATGTTTTAAATAAAATTTTTGATTCACTCATTGTCCCAACCTGCCTTCCCACAGCTGTCCCTGTTTCAGATATAAGCAACTCCATGCTTCTAGTAGATGAAGCTCAAAACCTGGAAAAGCTCTTCCCCCAGCCTCCCCTACGTATCATATACAGTCCATCAGAAAATATTTTGGCATGTATTTTTAACATATATCCAACTACTTCTCACCACCTCTACTACCAATTACCACAGTTGCACAAACCACCATTATCTCTTGCCTGCATGACTGCAATGGCCTTCTATTTGGTTTCCTTCCACTTTTTTTTTTTCCCGGTGTAGTTAATTCTCCACTTTTTATCCAGAACATTACTTTAAAAATATAAGTTAAGGTTCATTTTTTTTTCCTCTATTCAAAACCCTCTAATGAACTTTAATCTTGCTAGTAATAAGACCCAACACATCTTTACCATGATCTGAATGGACCTTATGTTTGGATGCTGGTTATCTCAATTCATTTTCTCCTGCTACGTTTTGTTTATGTAGACATAGTCTTGTAACTAACACTGAACATAGCCTCTGGGGAGGTTCAGATTTCTTTTTATACTAAAAGTGAGAGAAGTTGTTTCAGAGAGGCTATAAATTTCCATCATGTATTTCCCGGAGAATGGCAATATGTTCCAGAAAGACAAAAGGGAAGGTGGTCCGGCATGGATACAAAAGTCCAGCAACTAAGATGCAGTGCAAGAACTTTTAGGAGTATGCATTTTTAATATTAAATTTTAAACGGTGTTGTCATACTATTCACCCTTAATAGAGTAAAAAATCTTCAGGAATATCTACTACACACACAAACATCTTTTGTGAGTAGTTTATGTAGAACACAAGGGCAAAAGTATATGTTGCAATAGCTGGTCTGTAAGGTTCAGAAACGAGACACTATGTCCCAAGACTGGATTACCCAATAAGCAAGGAATGCATGGGCCCAGTTGTGCCTTCCCACCAATCTGCAGTGCATAATTTTACCTGTCCCCCCACCACAGCAAAGATGTGGTGAAATCCATATGAAATTGCTCACCACAGATTAGCAAGTAAATACAATTAAGCCCATTTGGAGCCCTGGTGGCACAGTGGTTAAGAGCTACATCTGCTAACCAAAAGATCAGCAGTCTGAATCCACCACCTGCTCCTTGGAAACCCTATGGGGCAGTTGCACTCTGTGCTATAAGGTCTCTATGAGTCAGAATCGACTCGACGGCAATGGGTTTGGTTTTTTTGTTTTTTTGTTTTTTTTTTTGGTGCCTTACTCAATGCAAGCTGGTGCATACCATGCTTACTGTTTAAACCACCTCTGCTATTTCCCCATCAGTGAGATTATTCCTAAACTGAACATAGAAAGTGGAAGATCTCAGACCTAGGCAACTAGAAAAAACACAATCTCTGCCTCCACCCAAAACCCTAGAGATACTGAAAAGTTCACTCTATTTCCACTGTCCACAAATGAGATTAGACGTGTCAATTTCCTTTCAAGGTATTGACCTGGTGATTGTCACTATCACTATCTTTACCATCACCATCACTGGAACCTTAATGGAAATTATTCCGACTTCTGGTATCCAGATTTGTAACTATAACTTTTTGTTTGGTTTTTTTTTTAAGTCCACATCAAAAAGAGATTTTAGGAGTTAATTTTAAATGTGAGTCCACATGTGCAAGCACTACTCCACAGCATTTACAATGAATTTTCTGAGAGACCTAGTCCAGATATCATTTCTCCTTCTTTCTAGATGAAGAAACTGTGGAAGTGATAGTAATTAAGGGCAAGACTACACAGCTTTTAAGTGATACGCGTGTACCTCAAGCCAAATGTCAGAGTTCTTTCTACTACAACACCTTGATCTCAAAATTTTCTAGAAATCATTTCAATCTCCAATTAAGGCCACTACTTCTAAAACAGGAACTGCTTGATTCTCTACTCTTGTGTGACCTTTGGGATTGGACAAATTACTTTGCATTTAAAGGTACTTTTACCTTTTTAGACATTTGTGTGCATATGTTTGTTTGTTTTACCATTTGCATGACCAAATTCCATTCAAATTTATATTTTAGTTGCCTATCTGGTTAGAAATTTGATACCTTCCAAAGCCCTGCATTACTTCATGCTAACTATACATTATTTACAATGTCTTGGAAGCAATAACAAGTAAATAACCATTTAGTCATCTTGGGTACAATTGCATTGTCTGATGATTTCTGAAGAAAGCAATTGTCTTTCAAAATGAAAATAATAGTCAAATAGTCAGACCCCAAGTTTCTATGAAGAGGCATAGGAAATACACATTATTACATCTGCACTGTGGTATCTATTAGTTAAGTTTTCTTAATGGGAAGTTGTAATTAAGCATTAAATGAATCATTAATTCAAAGGTGTCACAAAAAGAAAGTATGTGACCTTTAAACAGAAATGCACATGGGGAATCCCATATGAAACAGGCAACTGTATTTAATGGAAGAAATGGACTTCTCTATGGAAACATAAAAGATAGTGGAGTTATTATTTTGCAAAGACCAGAAGGCACTGAATGAAAAAGCCATACGAAGATGCAGTTGAGAATCCCCCCTTCATGCCAGTACATTATCACTTCATGTCTGCACATCCAAGCATCAAGAATATTTGCTGCCTTCAAAGAGCATGCGTATTTAAGAAGCCTTTTCTGACAACGAAGCTTCTGCTTTTTTTCTTTCTTTCTTTCAGTGAGTCCACAGAATAAAGAAGAATGATTATTTTGGTTTCAGTTCACTATACTATCCACCCATAAGAAGGAGACCTCTGCTTAAAACAGAGAGCTGAAGGTTGCTGTTGTTGAATATGGTGCTCTAGGCAGAAATACCATGTCATCCCTCCACAGCAAAGACCCAAAGAACTAAGTAAAACAGAGACAAATGTCAATCCTGGAACCCTAAGCATCAAATGAAAAGATAAAGAACTCAGCAAAGCACTGAATGGAATAAGAAACTGATAGAGAACAGAGAGCAATGAGAAATACATGCAGAGTCCCCTATCAGCTAACACAGAACGGATTGACCATCTTGGACTCCAGTAGGAGATCGACGGAAAGGGAGTGTAGGAAAGCAGCTTCATGGAGCTCCCAGCAGGAGACAGAGCGTGCGGTAACTAGCGATACACACTTTCCCACCCCCTATCCTTTTCCCCCACTATCCTTCTCCCCTCGCTCTACCTCCATTTATTCCTAGATGGCTGTGGTAGCTTGGTAGGCCAGAAAGTGCAGCTTGAATTCACCCCACCCACACTGGAGTTCGGCGGACAGGGAGTATGGGAAAGCAGTTTCATGGAGTTCCCAGCAGGAGACAGAACAACTGCTCCCTTAGCACTCTTTTTTTGTTTGTTTGTTTGTTTTTGGCTTCTGTTTCTCTCTCGTCTTTCCCATATCCATCTTAGCTCCACACATCACAATCTCCCCCATACTTTCTGCCTACCTACACCATGCACTGAATATCACACCACTGAGCAGCACAGGCATGGCCTACCAGAACCTCCCCTGCACTGATTCCTGGCCTGCCCTGTCAGCCCTAGTACATGCCACAAACAACCCATCCCAGCCTCTCCCGTGGCTTGACCTGCCCTGCTGCACCATAGCTGAGCAACTGGCCCTGCCCATTGGACAAGGAGGTGAAAAGTATTGTGCCCACAGACAAGCAAACAACAAAGAACGCACAGCCTGCCTGCTCAGACATAACCAAAGAAAACAAAAATGCAGGACAAAACAAACAAAACTACAATCAATAAAGGAAGAAAATAACTACTGAATGTCCTGAAGACAGCAGACAATGTCAAAACACATAAAAAACAGGACAGGATGGTTCCAGTAGGCATCCAAAATAAAACACCAGATGACCTTCCAGTAGTACAAAAGATACTAGAACTACCTGATAGGGAATTCAAATCTTTAATATTCAAAGCTATCCAAGAGTTGAAGCAAAAAGGAGACAAAAATGAGGGAAAAATAAACAAATTCATGGAAAACACAGACAAAAAAATTGAAAATACAGACAAAAAAAATGGAAGAATTAAGGAAAATATGGGAACAAAATGCCAAAATAAATTCACAACTATAAATCATACAAAACCAACAATTAGAAATCCAAAAGATAAACAACAATATTTCAGAAATGGACAGTGTTATAGAAGGGCTTAGGAGCGGGTTTGAAACAACTTAAGACAGAATCAGTAAAACTGAAGACAAATACCTGTATATAACCCTGTTTGAGGAAAAATCAGAAAAAAGAACAAAGAAAAATGAAGAAATGCTGAGAATTATGTGGGATACAATCAAAAACAAAAATTTGAGAGTGATCAGAGTTTCAGAAGAGGGAGTGAAAATGGAAAACACAGAGAGGATCATTGAAGAATTGCTGACAGAAAACTTCCCTAATATCATGAAAGTTGAAAAGCTGACCATCCAAGAAGCTCAACAAACCCCGTATAGGATACACCCCAAAAGAACATCACCTAGGCATATCATAATCACACTCGTTAAAACCAAAAACAAAGAATCCTGAGAGCAGCTCAAGAAAAAAATGAAAAGTTACAAACAGAGGAGAAACAAAAAGATTAAACTCTGATTATTCAGCAGAAACCATGCAGGCAAGAAGGCAATGGGATGACATACATAAAACCTTGAAAGAAAAAAAAAAAGCCAAACAAGAATAATATATCCTGCAAAACACTTGTTCAAATATGATGATAAAATTAGGACATTTCCAGATAAACAGAAATTAAAGGACCATATGAAAACCAAACCAAACTTACAAGGATTATTAAAGGGAGTGCTTCGGTCTGAAAACAAACATCACACCACAGCCTGAATCTAGAAGGCAAGATTGTACTAGCCAGATACCAACCTAGGAGCTTAACTCTCAAGGACTATCCAAACCAAAAGAATTACAACAGGGAACCAGGAGGTTAATCTGTAAATGACCACAACAACAGAACAATAAAAGAGGAATAAATGGTGTAGGTATAGAATTTTATACTGGAGAGGAAGGCAAGGTGATACCAAGTAATAATACACTGGTTCAAACCTTGGAAATAAGGGTAAATTCCAAGGTACCATCAAAAAAAGTTAACAAACCTACTCATCAAAATAAAGAAGAAAAACGTAAACTCAGTAAAAAAAAAAAAAAAAAAAAAAAAAAAAAAAAACCTACAAAAACAAAAGAAATGAAAAAAAAAAAAAAATCCACGAACAAAAGGAATTCAGCACAGAAGAGTAAGAGGAACAAAGAAAACGTCAGCACCACAAAAGAAAGCACTATAAAATGACAGCAATAAACTCACACTTATCAATAATAACACTGAATGTAAATGGCCTAAATGCACCAAAAAAGAGACAGAGAGTGACAGAATAGATAAACAAACAGGATCCACCATTATGCTGTCTACAAAAGACACACCTTAGAAACAAAGACGTAAACTGATTAAAAATCAAAGGACGGAAGAAAATATATCAAGCAAACAGCTACCAAAAAAGACCAGGTGTGGCAATACTAATCCTGATAAATAGACTTTAAAATAAAATCTACCATAAAGACAAAGAAGGGTACTACATCATGATAAAAAGGGACAATCCAGCATGAACATATAACCATAATAAACATCTACCCACCCAATGACAGGGCTCAAAAATACATAAAATAAACTCTAACAGCACTGAAAAGAGAACTTGACAGTTCCACAATAATAGTAAGAGACTTCAACAAACCACTCTCAGTAAAGGACAGAACATCTAGAAAGAAATTCAACAAAGATACAGAAGAGAGAAAGGGCACAATCAGCCAATTTGACCTCATAAACATATATAGAACACTTCACCCAACAGCTGCAAAGTATACATTCTTTTCCAATGCACATTGCATGTTATCCAGAACAGACCACATCTTAGGCCACATAGTAACCCTCAACAAAATCCAAAACACTGAGATAATACAAAGTATCTTCTCTGACCACAACACCATCAAGGTAGAAATTAACAACAAGAAGAGAAGGGAAAAAAAATCCTTTACATGAAAACTGAATAACACCCTGCTTAAAAACCACTGGGTAATAGAAGAAATCAGAGATGGAATCAAAAAATTCCTAGAATCAAATCAGAATGAATACACAGCATACCAAAGCCTTTGGGACACAACAAAGGCAATCTGCAGAGGACAATTATAGCAATAGATGCACACATCAAAAAAGAAGGGACAAAATCAAAACATCAGTTACACAACTCGAACAAACAGAAAGAGAACAGCAAAAAAGCCCACAGCACTAGAAGAAGGGAAATAATAACGATCAGAGGAGAAATAAATGAAATAGAGAATAGAAGAACAATAGAAAGAATCAACAAAACCAAACGTTGGTTCTCTGAGTCAACAAAATTGACAAACCACTGACCAGACTGACCAAAGAAAAACAGGAGAGGACACAAAGAACTCAAATAAGAAATGACATGGGGGACATGACAACAGAACCAACTGAAATAAAAAGGATCATAAAAGAGTATTACGAAAAACTGTAACAAATTTGAAAATCTAGAGGAAATGGATAAATTTCTAGAAACACGCTACCAACCCAAACTAATGCAAAATGATGTTGAAAATCTGAACAGACTCATAACAAGAGAAGAGATTGAAAAGGTAATTAAAAAAAAAAAAAAACTTCCTACTAAAAAAACACTGGCCCAGATGGCTTCACTGTAGAATTCTACCAAACAGTCAGAGAAGAGCTTATACCAGTACTACTGAAACTATTTCAGAACACAGAAAAGAAAGCGACACTTCTGAATTCATTCTATGAAGCCAGCATAACCCTGATACCAAAACCAGGCAAAAACGTCACAAAAAAGAAAATTACAGACCAATATTTCTCATGAATATAGATGCAAAAATTCTCAACAAAATTCTAGCCAATAGTATTTAGCATCATATCAAAAAAACAATACAGCACAACCAAGTAGGATTCATACCAGGTATGAAAGGGATGGTTCAACATTAGAAAACCAATCAGCATAATCTACCACACAAATAAAAGGAAATAAAAGCAACACATGATCATCTCAATTGACAAAGAAAAGGCACTCAACAAACTCCAACACCCATTCCTGATAAAAACTCTCAATAAAATAGGTATAGAAGGGAAATTTCTCAACATATTAAAAAGCAGCTATGCAAATCCAATGGCCAACATCATTCTTAATGGAGAGAGGCTGAAAGCATTCCCTTGAGTACAGAAACAAAACAAGGATACCCTTTGTCACTACTCCTATTTAACATTGTGATGAAAGTCCTAGCAAGAGCAATAAGGCAAGAAAAAGAAATAAAGGGCATCCAAATTGGTAATGAAGAAGTTAAAGTGTCCCTATTTGAGGACAATATGATACTACACATAGAAAACCCAAAGACTCCATGAGAGAACTACTGGAACTAATAGAAAGATTCAGTAGAGTAGCAGGATACAAGGTAAACATACAAAAACCAGTTGGATTCTCTGTACGCCAATAAAGAGAATGATGAAATGGAAATCAGGATAACAATACCATTTATAATAGCCCCTAAAAAAATAAAATACTTAGGAACAAATCTAACCAGGGATGTAAAAGACTTATACAAAGAAAACTACAAAACACTACTGCAAGAAACCCAAAGAGAGCTACATAAATGGAAAAACATACCATGCTCATGGATAGGTAGACTCAACATTGTGAAAATGACAATTCTACCCAAAGCGATTTACAAATACAATGCAATCCTGATCAAAATACCAACAAAATTTTTAAAGAGATGGAAAAACTAATCACTAACTTTATACGGAGATGGAAGAGGCCCCTAGATAAGTAAAGCACTATTGCAGAAGAAGAATAAAGTAGGAGGACATGCACTACCTGACCTCAGAACCTACTATACAGCTATGGTAGTCAAAACAGCCCGGTACTGGTATAACGATAGCTACATTGACCAATGGAACAGAATTGAGAACCCAGATATAAGTCCATCCACCCTACAGTCACTTGATCTCCAACAAGGGCCCAAAGTCTGTCAAATGGGGAACAGACAGTCCTTTTAACAAATGGTGCTAGCAAAACTGGATGTCCATCTGCAAAAAAATGAAATAAGACCCATACCTCACATCATATACAAAAAGTAATTCAAAATGTATCAAAGACCTAAATATAAAGCCAAAAACTATAAAGTTCATAGAAGATAAAATAGAATCAATGCTAGAGGCCCTGATACATGGCATTAACAGGCTACAAACCATAACCAACAACGCACAGCCTCCAGAGGGAAAGCTAGATTACTAGGATCTTCTAAAAATTAAACACTTATGCTCATCATAACCTTCACCAAAAGAGTAAAAAGAGAACCTACAGAGTGGGAAAAAAAAATTTGGCTATTACAAATCAGGCAAAGGTCTAATCTCTAAAATCTTGAAGAAAATCCAACACCTCTACAACAAAAAGACAAAAAATCCAATTAAAAAATGGGTAAAGGAAATGAACAGCCACTTCACCAAAGAAGACATTCAAGTGGCCAACAGACACATGAGGAAATGCTTGCTATCACTAGCCATTAGCGAAATGCAAATCAAAACCACCGTGAGATACCATTTCACCCTGGCATTACTGGCACGAATAAAAAAAAACAGGAAATAATAATGTTGGAGAGGTTGCAAGGAGATTGGGACGCTTATGCACTGCTGGTGGGAATGCAAAATGATACGACCATTTTGGAAAATGATATGGTACTTTCATAGAAGGCTAGAAATAGAAATATCATATGATCCAGCAGCCCCACTCCTAGGAATATATCCCAGAGAAATAAGAGTCATCACATGAATAGACATATGCACACCCTTGTTCATTGCAGCATTGTTCACAATAGCAAAAAGATGGAAACAACCTAGATTCCTATCAACAGATGAATAGATAAACAAACTATGGTACATACATACAGTAGAGTACATGATAAAGAACAATGAGGAATCTGTGAAGCATCTCATAACATGGCTGAATCTGGAGGGCATTATGCTAAGTGAAATAAGTCAAGCACAAAAGGACAGATATTGTATGAGACCACTACTATAAAAACTCATGAAAAGGTTTACACACAAAAAGAAACAATCCTTGATGGTTATGAGGAACAGGATAGAAAAACACTAAATAGCCAATAGATAAGTGGTAACTTTGGTGAAGTGTAAGACAGTACACAGTACTGGGGAAGCCAGTACAACTTGTACAAGGCAAGGTCATGGAAGCTCCATAGACACATCCAAACTCCCTGAGGGACCGAATTACTGGGCTGAGGGCTGTGGGGACCGTGGTCTCAGGGAACGTCTAGCTCAACTGGTATAACATAGTTTATAAAGAAAATGTTCTACATTCTACTTTGGTGAGTAATGTCTGGGGTCTTTAAAGCTTGCGAGCAGCCATCTAAGATACTCCACTGGTCTCACCCCTCCAGGAACAAGGGCGAATGAAGGAAACTAAAGACACAAGGGAAAGATTAGTCCAACAGACTAATGGACCACAACTACTATGGCCTCCACCAGACTGAGTCCAGTACAACTAGATGGTGCCTGGCTATCACCACTGACTGCTCTGACAGAGATCACAATAGAGGGTCCCAGACAGAGGTGGAGAAAAATGTAGAACACAATTCTAACTCACAAAACAAGACCAGATTTATTGGCCTGATGGATACTGGAGAAATCGGGAGAGTATGGCCCCCAGACACCCTTTTAGCTGAGCAATGAAGTCACTCCCGAGGTTCACCCTTCAGCCAAAAATTAGACAGGCCCATAAAACAAAAGGAGACTAATGGGGCACAACATCCCAGGATCAAGGACTAGAAGGTGAGAGCGGACAGGAAAGCTGGTAATAGGGAACCCAAGGTCTAGAAGGGAGAGTGTTGACATGTTGTGGGTTTGTTAACCAATGTCATAAAACAATATGTGTACTAACTGTTTAATGAAAGCTAGTTTGTTCTGTAAACCTTCATCTACAGTACAATTTAAAAAAAAAAAAAAAAAAAAACAGCTGAAGGAATTTAAACCATTGTCATTTACAATGTTTTTCCTACAAATAAAGTTATATGAGTATACCTATTCAGAAGAAAATAAACCAATCAAGCAAATATAAGAGCTTTCACAGATACACACACATACACACATACACTCAGAGAGAGAGAGAGATGTATAAGACATAGGCTTATAATTTTACATCCTTTACTCTGAAGCCAAGGCAGACAAGAGTAGTCTTAGAATGTGTCATTATAATTCAGCCAAGCTACTAGCTACTACTCAGTGTTAATTATGCATAAAAACCAAAGGGTGTTATTTATGGCTGCTCTGGGATAGATGTATTTATACCATACAGTTGGGCTCTCTCTATGGGTGGCTGCCTCATCAATGCTCATTGAATTTAAAAGGCACTCTCCAGATTTATTTCAGGTGGGAGCCTCTGAACCCAGTGGCCACCTTGATTGAACTGGTCTCAATGGTTGCTTGTCTCATCCCCTGAGAAGCTGCTAGCTTTGAGCTTGATTGGGCTCTGATTGATGTGTGCACCTTAAATCAGCTCCCAGGAAGTCCATGAAGAATGAAATGCCACAAAACTGCATGAGCTCAGATAAATACATAAAGTGAAATCAGCTCTGCTGGGAGACTCATCTTATGGGCATGTTGCATGCAGATATTGGCCGATGGGTCAAACCAATCTTTGCTTGGTTTCTAAATATGCAGTTGGAAAAGGATTAATACATGGCTGAAATCAGAGACTGGTTCAGGGGTTAGCAGCGTTTGGTGTAGCTGACCCTGAATAATACTAGAGGCAGCTGTGCCTGCCAATCTACTGCTCCCTGCTATAGCTGCAACTCATATGCTCTTCTTTTCTAGAGATATTAAAATCTTGATCAGGGTTCCTGCATATTGAGCAGTAACTTGGTGCCAGGCATTGAGCTAAGAGTTTTACATAAAATATTTAATTTCCCAATGACTTGGGGGAAAAAAATAGAGGTTGTCATTGTTGTTTTGTGATGAGGAAAATAAGATTAAGTAATTTGCCCAAGGTCATACAGATAGCAAGTGGCACAGCCAGCGTTTTAATACGGGTTAGTCGGCCCCAAAGTTTGTGTTCTTAACTACTGCTCTATACTTCTTTCCTGTTTTCTCATTTGTGCTACTGTTTCTCTCTTCCTTTGGTTTTCATATTCTGATATGGTTTCCTCTTGATTTTTCCCTTTCAACCTATCACTGATTTTTTCTACCCCCTTCCTCCATTAAGTCTTCTCCTTGACCCAGAGGTCTCAACAAATTGCTAGGTTGGGTGTTTATTATAGTGATAATATGTTTGAACAAAACATAAAATCTCTTTTCACCAATGAATGCTTTGGCTGCAAAATTACATGTTTTCCCTTTAGGATGTGAAATGTCTGTACCTCTTGTCTCAGAACATTACAAAGGAACAAAGCACCAGATAGGAGCTATGGCTGCCCACTGATGTTAGGGTACTTTTCTTCATTAGGTTGCACAAGATATAAAAAAAAGATACTCCTGAGCAAATTTTGAATAGAATGCCTGTTTAGCAATGCATACAAAAAATCTTAGTTTGCAATTCCAAAATCTGACAAAGAATTCTAGCTAACTGCAGCATGCTATTTATATGATTCTACTACTCACCTTTTTGTTAGACTTACAATTGCAAGCAGAATAGGAAGAAAAATATTGTATAGAATGTTGTCAGATGTGGTTTTCCCATCCACTGTCTACTGCAAGTAACAGGGGTAAGATTTGTTGAAGGAATTGTGATCAACTGACACCTTCTTTATCAAAAACTAAGCTTGTAAGTTGAATGTGATTAAGAAAGCAGCACAGAACACAGAAATTGCACTGAATTTCTCAACCTGTGTGCATTTCATCATCCTGCTCAGAACTGAAATTACATGCACTCTGTAACAGGGGCATCCTGATGCATCCTTGGGGAGTCAGTGTGAATGATTTAGCTAAGGAGGAAGACTCACCCTTTCTAATTATATTTCAGATTTCTTCAGGACCACTATAATGTCAAAATGAGATTTTTTTGGGGGGGGGGGCAATATATCATCTCTTTTACATGAAGTGATTATACTGTCAAGTGACCAACGCATTTAAAAAATAACAATATATTTATGTTCAGGACATCATTTATTCTGTGTAGAGTTAATATTTAATGATATTTGAATCACAAAACGTTTGCAGTAACTCTGTTGCTTCTATGAGCCTCAACCTAAAGAGAACCATTTACTGAGTAGGAATCTCATCAGACTTCTTTAAAGAGTAATAGACGGCATGACCTCTGTGTCCATGAGTAAAAGATTGTTAAAATAATCAAATCTCTAGACAAAATCTCATTTAAAACATATTATTTCATACTTTTTTTTTTTTTCTTAAAGTTTGCTCAAAGTAAGTTTCATAGATACAGGGATGGAGTGAGGTGACTCCATCTTCCAGGAAACACAGGAGTCATAACAGCCGATGCTTTCTCTTTAACTTTGAATAGATTCACAGCACAACCCCTGTAAATGTGGTACCCGAACACGAGATACTGTCAGAGGAAGCTCTAAGAAGTGAATTTCTTTCTAAAATATGCATTAGAACACAAAATTAGAGACAAATTCATCATAATGCTCTTAACCATACATGAATGTAAAACTGTAATATTTGTAATTTCTAATAGCCTTTGTGAACAGATTATTTTAAGGAACTTGTCAGCTTCGGGGAGGTGTTTCATAGAAACTAGCTAAGGAGCAATGCTAAATCGATATTTCTCAATGGAGTTTTGTGGGTGATTCCTTTCTACAATCGTGAGAACTGTACTATACTAGACACAAATTTACACACACTCTTTTGCTTTAATATATATATAAATCAAGAACACCAAATAGCTGCCCATCTCTAAGGCTAAATCCTAAAAACAACAAAAAAATTACCAATACTGAGGGAAGCAGGAGGAGTTGAAATGGATTGCTTTGGAGGAAATCCAAGTGAAATTTCAAGACCCAGGAATACTACCAGAGATTCTAGTTGCGTTTTAACACAGAGCCTTGCATTCAACCTGTTAATTACAGAATGTAAATGTGACTGTCTTGGTAAGAAAAAGGAAATCTACAAAGAGAAGAGTTGCGTAGCATTTAAAAGTCTGACATTCAGAGTCTGACTGGTTTAGATCCAAATTCCAGCTCCACCTCTTACTAGCTGTGTGTTTTTGAGAAAGTTACTGATCCTCTCTAAGCCATTTACAAAATGTGGATGATAATATTACTCATTGCACGGTGTCGTTAGGAGGATCAAATAAAGTACGGCCTTGTACTATGCTCACCATTGTCCCTAATGCAGAGGAAGCTGGCCATCACGCGGCAGTGCCATTTCTATTATACTCCAGGAACTGGAAATGGCTGAAGCTCTCAATGTCTGAAATGTTTCTAGGAGAGCAAGGATCATCTGTTTAAGGGACTCAATGGTGATAGCAAAACACAGGTTGAAGAGATTGTAACTCTAGGTCTTGCTCCTTACAGTTAGTAAGAGACTAGTAACAGCCAGGAAGCGATCCACCAAACAAACACTTGAGAAGTTTTTAGAAAATGACAATCTGAGTACAGAGCTGAGATTCCTGCTTCATACTGTTCAAGATACTTTGGAGGAAGAGGGGTACTTTACTTCAAAAGAGATTTTAAGACAGACATACTTATTACACACCAAACAAAACTTAAGTTCCCCACTCGTTTTTTTCTCCACTTTTCAAATAAGAACTTTCTTTGCTTTTCAGAATAAAAGACCTGTTTTCTTCCAAATCAACAATTGTTAAATCTACGTATCTCAAACCCTGAATTCCCCATTAAAAGTGTAAGACAGTATTTCAATATGTCAAAATGAACCATATACTAACACTAAGATCTCATGCCTGATTTTCAGTATTTCAAAGAATACTAGATCCATAATAAGGCTGTATCCTTTAAATAAAATATCAAGGTTATTTGCTTTGGTTGAAATTATGTCACTAAAGTATGCTAATAAATAGTCACTGTGTTCATTAAAATTATGTTTGGCACTTATGTATTATTTGATAATAAAACAGTAAAATTAAGCTTATTACCAAATACGTATGCAATAAAAACTTTTAAGCCATGAGATTTATAGGTGAGAAAATATTGTAAAGCATAAGATTTCCAAACTTTCATTTCTTTTTATTTTAAGGCATGTTATAAGCAGTATACTGACTCAAATTTGAAGTTAAATTACAAAAAAAAAAGTCCGCCTCATTTTAAACAATTAATTACTTATATGGAATAATCAGTTTGAATAATAATGAGAAAAATATGTATTCTATCAGAGACACATTTTAAAGTTGTCTTTGTGCTTTCTTACAGGTTCACTGGCTTTATCTGTGGTTCAGAGACTATCTGTTTTTAGGGTAAGCACAATGATTTTCAAAGAAGCTAAAAACTGCTATTCTGGCTCCCATAGCTCCACAAAACAGTAACTTTATAAGGTATTATTAAAAGTTTTCTTTTTTTTAAGGATTACTTTTAAATTTTGACCACTGGTGATGTATAGAAAAAGGCCAAACAAGATTAATAAGTCTCCAGGGAAATAAAGATCAATCTTTCCATCAATATTGTGGAACTCACTAACATTGTTTCCTTACAAAAATGTAACATGCAGTTTTGAAGGCAAGGATATTGGTGACAAAAGTCTTTATACTATTCTACTTCTTTAGCATTACTCTACCATTCCTACCTCCAGAGGATGTATCACTGAACTGTACTCCATGAATATGGAGTAAGTGGCACCAACATCTAACTAGTTTTTTTCTTAAACCATAAACCTAGGTATCACCCTTTTCCAATTTCCCCTGTCATTTCCAGTATTGAATTCATCATCATGGGCTCCTGAACCTCCCTTCCCAATACCAGTCATATGTTTCCATTTCCTTACATTCCCACTGCCACAACCATCACTGAAGCCCAAACCATTCCAGTTTTATCTGTGTGACATACAACTAACTGCTCTCCAAACATCTGGGCTTACTCACGCTCCCAAACAATTTCCTACCCAGTAATTGGAATTATTTTGTAAAAATGCAAATGCACACAAATATGCAAAACCTTCAGTGACACCCCTCTCTAAGCCCGATGGTTTTAATCCACCTGCCAACTTGTTTACACATTTTCCTAATAGTTTGTACTTCTACCATCCTCATTGTGATTGCAATTAAGTTAGTATATGCTTAATGATTATTTTAACAAATGCCTTCCCAGTGTTCTAATTATTACAAGTATAAACACTAGAATCAGACCACCTCATTTCAAATGCTTTCTGTACCATTTATAAATTTCATAAACTTGGACTCTGCTTAACTTCTCCATATCTCAGTTTCTTCATCTACAGAACAGGGATATAAACTCAAAACCAAAACCATTGCCATGGAGTTGATTCCAACTCATAGTGACCCTATAGGACAAAGTAGAACTGCCTTATAGGGTTTCCAAAGAGTAGCTGGTGGATTCAAACTGCCAAACTTTTGGTTGCTAATGCATAAGTGATTGTTAACATTAAATATTGTAGTTTTGGGAAAAAGCTTAGATGCTTGGCACATACTAATTTGTCGGTAAATATTAGCTATCAGTTACCAGATGATAAGTTTCTCGAAGGC
The DNA here is from genome assembly GCA_030035585.1 of Dugong dugon. Classification (NCBI taxonomy): domain Eukaryota; kingdom Metazoa; phylum Chordata; class Mammalia; order Sirenia; family Dugongidae; genus Dugong; species Dugong dugon. The sequence goes on from CM057467.1 coordinate 113,194,597, forward strand.
AGTTTATTTCTTGCACACCTCAATCAGCAAATAAGTGAAACAACTTATTTATTAGACAGTTCTACTAAGTTATCAGAAGGTTCAGTTACAAAGAACAGAATCCATACTAGCTAGTTTATAAGCATGAAGGATTTATTACAGGATGTTGAATGGCTTACAGAATCATTGTAAACGTGGAAGAAATAGACCAGTTTCCACTTGACAAAATTGTTCTAAAAGTCAGAACACAGAAACTGGATCAAGTATGTGAATCCTTAATAATCAACATGCCACTTACAAAATGTGGAAGTTACTGCTATAGCTGCTATCTTCTGAACAACACAATTGCTGCCATTGGAAGCTGTTAATATCAGGAAGATTACACACTCAGGAGACAGCCACATTCAGGGAAGCTGTCATGGCTTACTCAGTAAGATGCAGCTCCAGATGTAGGCTCTAGAACCCTGTTATACATAATGCAGTCTGCATCCACAAAACAAATATTCCACATCCACAAAGCTAGTCAGTGGACAGTGGGACCCTAGTCTCACTCCTGCCTTCCAAATCTAACTGACAGAATCTAAACCACATCCAGAAATAAGATGAAGAGAACTATTTTAAATCATATATCCCTGGCAAGAATTTAGGATTTTCTTTTTAGAGGAGGGAGTGAGTTTGTTAGAATAGTGAAGGATTAAAACGGTGAGGCCACATGATGGCAAAAGAGATGGAATATGTCAGTCAATTCTTGTTGTCCTCCAATTATAATCCTTCCTTTCTGTAGTAATGAAAACCTCTAAAATGTAGCTGGATACATGACTGCCCAGACCAAAAGAAAACAAAACAAAACAATGTATCCCAGGCTCTTTTGCAGCTATGTATGTCCATGTGACTAAAATCACAATAGGTTGTGAGAAAAATGAAACATGAAACTTCCAGACAATGTTCTTAATTTGAAGGGATTTATACTTCTTACCTGCTTGCAGAAATGTATGTGAGGTGGCAAGTCAACTTTAACTAGTGTAGAGGGCAATACCCTAAGAAAGGTAGAGCAACAAGATACAAAGAACCTAGGTTCCTGACATCCTGGACCCACCTTGCCTAGTCTGAACAATTATTTGAGATAAAAGTAGATTCAGATTTTTTGTTAAGCCACTGTCATTTGGGATCTCTATTGTAACAACTCAACCTATAGCTTCACTAATGTAGTTGACAGCATATAAGCAGTGTTGCTGGTGAGCAGCGTGGCTTCAAGAAAACCCAGGGAGTTGCGGCAAAATGGCACATTAGGCAGCAGCAACACGCCGTCCCTCCACAGCAAAGATCCGAAAAACTAAGCCGAACAGAGAATACAACAATCCTGAAACCCTAAAACATCAAAGGAAGAGATACTCAGCCAAGCACCAAATGGAGTGAGAAAACTGACAGAGAACGGAGAGTGAGGAAAGATTCATGCAGAGGTCCCTTACCAGCTAACGCAGCGCAGATCTGCCATCTTGGACTCCTATCGGAGACCAGCAAACAGGGGGTACGAAAAAGCAGCCTCACGGAGCTTCCAGCAGGAGACAAAACAACTGGTAATTGGCGATATACACTTTCCCACCCCCCACCCTTCTTCACCCCGACTCGGCCTCCTCTGCTTCCCACGGCCACAGTCTCTTGACACAGAAACAGCGGCTGCTTGGATTCCACACACCCGAATGGGTGGCCCTCTGAGTACCATTTGTTGGCTTCTGGTGTCACTTTTTTTTTTGCTTCTTTTGATTTCTTCCTTGCCTCTTGCCACCTCCCCCTCCTTTCGCTTGAGTACCTCACTCCGTGCACCATCTTTGCTTCTTCCTGAGGGGCTGCAGAGCTCCGGTAATTTGTGATATATGCTTTCCCACTCTCTACCCTTCTTCATCCACACTCGGCCCACTCTGCTTCCCGTGGACACAGTCTCTTGTCCAGAAACACCAGCCCGCACTAGCTGGCTCTTTGAGTGCCATTTGTTGGCTGCTAGTGTTGCTTTTTTTTTTTTTTTCCTGCTTCTTTTGATTTCTTACTTGCCTCTCACCACATTGCCCTCCCTTCGCTCAAGTACCTGGCTCTGTGCACCATCTTTGCTTCTTCCTGAGGGGCTGCAGAGCTCCGTTCGAGTGTGGAGCTGCTTCCTGGTTTGGGCTGCCATGCTGATGGGATCCCGGGGCTTTTGTTCGTTTGTTTGTTTTGAATTGTTTGTTTGTTCTCTTTTCCTTTTCTTGAGTTGGGAGCCCTTTCTGGCCAGGGTCAGCTGCGTGGCAGGGAGACTCCCCTTCATGTTCCACAGACACGCAAAGGGATCCCTGAGGACATTCTTTTTACGTTGGTTTTATTTATTTATTTATTTCTGTTTGTTTGGGGGCCTTCCTTGTTTTATTATTATTTTTTTAAATTTGTTTTATTTTCTTTTTCCTCTTTTTCCCTTTTTGTCTTTCTTCATTGCTCAGTTTCTCGTCTCTCTATATCTTCCTTCTTTTTCTGTTCCCTGAATACCTGGCGTTGTATATCTCTACGCCTTCTAGTCGGGCTGTACTGTAACACCAGAGAGCAACTTCTCCAGACCTCATAGCTGCACCAGTGGGATCCCTGGGAACTTTGCGGTTCTTTAACCTTTCTGATTCTTATTTATTCATTCTTTTCTTTTCTCTCCTCCCCTTTCTGTTTTTCTCCGTTTCATAGTCTCTCATCTCTCCACTCCAACGACAAGCTCCCCTAGCATTCTTTTTTGTTTGTTTGTATGTTTTTCGCTCCTGTTCCTCTCTCCTCTCTCCCATATCCATCTTAGCCTCACACACAACAATCTCCCCACTGCTCACTGCCCACCTACACCGTACGCTTGACATTACACCACCAAGCAGCACAGGCACGGCCTAGTGGAACCTGCCCTGCACTGATTACCGACCCGCTCTGCTGGCTGTAGTAAGTGCCACAAACAACCCATCCCAGTAACTCCTCTTCAGCTAGACCTGCCCTGCCTAACCATATCTGAGTGACTGACCCTGCCAGTTGAAGAAAGAGGGGAAAAGTACTGTACCCACAGACAAGCAAACAACAAAGAACACACAGTCTGCCTGTTCAGACATAGTCAAATTTTTTTTTTTAAAAAAAAGGGGACAAAACAAACAAATCTACAATCAATAAATGAGAAAAATAACTACTGAATGCCCCGAAGACAGCAGACATTAACAAAACATTTACAAAAACAGGACAGGATGGTTCCAGTAGGCATCCAAAATAAAACACCAGACGACTCTCCTCTGGAAGAAAATGCACTAGAACTACCTGATAGGGAATTAAAATCTCTTATACTCAGAATTCTCCAAGAACTGAGGCAAAAAGCTGACAAACATGAGGGAAAAATAGACAAATTCATGGAAAATACGGACAAAAAATTGGAAGAATTCAGGAAAATAATGCAAGAACAAAATGTCAAAATAAATTCACAACTAGAAATTATACAAAGACAATAACTAGAAATCCAAAAGATAAACAACAAGATTTCAGAAATACACGATGTCACAGAAGGGCTGAGGAGCAGATTTAATACAGTGAAAGACAGGATCAGCGGAATTGAAGGCAAACACTTGGATACAACTCTGTTTGAGGAAAACTCAGAAAAAAGAACAAAGGAAAATGAAGAGACCCTGAGAGTTATGTGGGACACAATCAAAAGCAAAAATCTGTGAGTGATTGGAATTCCAGAACAGGGGGAGAAAACAGAAAACACAGAGAGGATCACTGAGGAACTGCTGACAGAAAACTTCCCCAATATCATGAAAGATGAAAAGCTGGCCATCCAAGAAGCTCAACGAACCCCATATAGAAGAGACCCCAAAAGAAAGTCACCGAGGCATCTCATATTCACACTCGCCAAAACCAAATACAAACAAAGACTCCTGAGAGCAGCTCGTGAAAAACAAGAAGTCACATACAGAGGAGAAACAATAAGACTAAGCTCAGATTATGTGGCAGAAACCATGCAGGCAAGAAGGCAATGGGATGACATATATAAAATCTTGAAAGAAAAAAATTGTCAGCCAAGAACAATATATCCTGCAAAACTCTCGTTCAAATTTGATGGTGAAATTAGGTCATTTCAAGATAAACAGAAATCAAGGGAATATGTAAAGTCAAACCAAAAGTACAAGAATTATTAAAGCGAGTTCTTCTATCTGAGGACAAACAACTTCAGCTCACAGGCAAAACCTTGGATGCAGGATAGTACCAGCCAGATACCAATCTAGGAAATGAACTCTCGAGGACTATCCAAAACCAAAAGAAATACAACAGGGAATCAGAGCAGTTAATCAGTAAATGACAACAACATCAAAACAATAAAAGAGGGAATAAACGGCATAGGTATAGAACCTTCTAATGGAGAGGAAGGCAAGGCAATACCAAGTAATGGTAGACTGCTTCAAACTTAGAAAGATAAGGGTAAAATTTATGGTAAACACAAAGAACGTTAACAAACATGCTCATTAAAAAAAAAGAGGAAAAAAATAAGTCTCAGCAAAAACAAAACCTACAAAAACAAAAGAAATGAAAAAACAAATCCACAAATAAAAGTAACCCAGCACAAGAGAGTAAGAAGAACAAAGAAAACGTCAGCACCACAAAAAAAATCCCTACAAAATGACAACAACAAACCCACATCTATCAATAATTACACTGAATGTAAATGGACTCAATGCACCCATAAAGAGAGGGAGAGTGACAGAATGGATAAGAAAACAGTATCCATCAATATGCTGTCTAAAAGTGACACACCTTAGAAACAAAGGTGTGAATTTCTTAAAAGTCAAAGGTTGGAAAAAAATATGTCAAGCTAACAACTACCAAAAAACAGCAGGAGTGGCAAGTCTAATCTCAGATAAAATAGATTTTAAAATGAAATCTACCATAAAAGACAAAGCAGGACATTATACAATGATTAAGGGGACAATCCATCATAAAGACATAACCATAATAAACATCTACACACCCGATGACAGGGCTCCAAAATACATACACTCTAACGACACTGAAAAGAGAAATTGACAGTTCCACAATAATAGTAGGAGACTTCAACACACCACTCTCAGTAAACGACAGAACAACTAAGAAGAAACTCAGCAGAGATACAGAAGACCTAAAGGGCACAATCAGCCAACTTGACCTCATAGACATATATAGAACACTCCATCCAACCACTGCAAAGTACACATTCTTTTCCAATGCACATGGAACATTCTCCAGAATAGACCACATCTTAGGCCACAGAGCAATCCTCAACAAGATCCAAAACGTTGAGATAATTCAAAGTATCTTCTCTGACCACAATGCCATCAAGGTAGAAATCAACAATAGAAAGAGCAAACAAAAAAAAAAAAAAAATCAACTACATGGAAACTGAATAATACCCTGCTTCCACATCACTGGGTAATAGAAGAAATCAGACATGGAATCAAAAAATTCCTAGAATCAAATGAGAATGAAAACGCATCATACCAAAACCTTCGGGACACAGCAAAGGCAGTCCTCAGAGGACAATTTGTAGTAATAGACGCACATATCAAAAAGAAGGGACAAAATCAAAACATTAACAACAGAACTCAAACACATAGAAAGAGAACAGCAAAAAAAAGCCCACAACAACTGGAAGAAAGGAAATAGTAAAGATCAGAGCAGAAATAAATGAAATAGAGAAGAGAAAAACAATAGAAAGACTCAACAAAACCAAAAGTCGGTTCTTTGAAAGAATCAACAAAATTGACAAACCACTGGCCAGACTGACAAAAGAAAAACAGGAGAGGACACAAATAATCCAAATAAGAAATGAAATGGGGGACATTACAACAGACCCAACTGAAATAAAAAGGATTTTAACAGAATATTATGAAAAACTATACTTCAACAAATTTGAAAACCTAGAGGAAATGGATAAATTTCTAGAAACACACGGCCTACCCAAACTACAACAAAGTGATGTTGAAAATCTGAACAGACCCATAACAAGAGAAGAGATTGAAAAGGTAATAAAAAAAACACCCAACCAAAAAAAAGCCCTGGCCCAGATGGCTTCACTGGAGAATTCTACAAAACATTTACAGAAAAGCTTGTACCACTACTACTCAAGCTATTTCAGAGCACAGAAGAGGAAGCGACACTTCCAAATTCATTCAATGAAGCCAGGATAACGCTGATACCAAAACCAGGAAAAGATGTCACAAAAAAAGAAAATTACAAACCAATATTTCTCATGAACATAGATGCAAAAATTCTCAACAAAATTCTAGCCAATAGAATTCAGCATCATATCAAAAAAAATAATACACCACGACCAAGTAGGATTCATACCAGGTATGCAAGGATGGTTCACCATTAGAAAATCAATCAATGTAACCCGCCACATAAATAAAAGGAAAGAAAAGAATCACATGATCATCTCAATTGACACAGAAAAGGCATTTGACAAAGTTCAACACCCATTCCTGATAAAAGCTCTCAATAAAATTGGTATAGAAGGGAAATTTCTCAACATAATAAAGGGCATCTATGCAAAACCAACAGCCAACATCATTCTTAAAGGAGAGAGGTTGAAAACATTCCCCTTGAAAACAGGAACCATACAAGGATGCCTTTTATCATCACCCCTATTTAACATTGTGCTGGAAGTTATAGCTAGAGCAATAAGGCAAGAAAAAGAAATAAAGTGCATCCAAACTGGTAACGAAGAAGTTAAACTGTCACTGTTTGCAGATGATATGATACTATACACAGAAAATCCTAAAGACTCCATGAGAAATCTATTGGAACTAAAAGAAAGATTTAACAGAGTAGCAGGATACAAGATAAACATTCAAAAATCAGCTGGATTCCTATACAACAGTAAAGAGAACGATGAAAAGGAGATCAGGAAATCAATACCATTTTCAATAGCCCCTAAAAAGATAAACTACTTAGGAATAAATCTGACCAGGAATGTAAAAGACCTATACAAAGAAAACTACAAAACACTGCTGCATGAAACCCAAAGGGATCTACATAAATGGAAAAACATGCCATGCTCATGGATAGGCAGACTCAACATTGTGAAAATGGCAATTCTACCTAAAGCAATCTACAAATACAATGCAATCCCGATCCAAATACCAACAACATTCTTCAAAGAGATGGAAAAACTAATTATTAACTTTATATGGAAAGGGAAGAAACCCGAATAAGTAAAGCACTACTGAAGGAGAAGAATAAAGTTGGAGGACTCACACTACCTGACTTGAGAACCTACTATACAGCTACAGTAGTCAAAACAGCCTGGTACTGGTACAACAACAGAGACATTGACCAATGGAACAGAATTGAGAACCCAGATGTAAATCCATCCACCTACTGTAACCTGATTTTCGACAAGGGCCCAAAGTCCGTCAAATGGGGAAAAGACCGTCTTTTTAACAAATGGTGCTGGCAAAACTGGATATCCATTTGCAGAAAATGAAACAGGACCCATACGTCACACCGTATACAAAAACTACTTCAAAATGGATCAAAGACCTGAATATAAAGCCTAAAAGTATAAAGTTCATAGAATAAAAAATAGGACCAACACTTCAAGCCTTAATACATGGCATTAACAGGATACAAACCCTAACCATCCATGGACAAAACCCAATAGGTAAGCGAGATAACTGGGATCTTCTACAAATCAAACACACATGCTCTTCAAAAGACTTCATCAAAAGAGTAAAAAGAGAACCTACAGACTGGGAAAAAAATTTTGGACAGTACAAGTCAGACAAAGGTCTAATCTCCATAATCTACAAGAAAATCCAACACCTCTACAACAAAAAGACAAATAATCCTATCAAGAAATGGGCAAAGGAAATGAACAGACACTTCACCAAAGAAGACATTCAAATGGCCAACAGACACATGAGGAAATGCTCACGATCACTAGCCATTAGAGAAATGCAAATTAAAACCACAATGAGATACCATCTCACCCCGGCATTACTGGCACGAATCAAAAACACTGGAAATAACAAATGTCGGAGGGACTGCGGGGAGATGGGAACTCTTATGCACTGCTGGTGGGAATGCAAAATGATACAACCATTTTGGAAAATGATATGGCGCTTCCTCAGAAAGCTAGAAGTAGACACACCATTCGATCCAGCAATCCCACTCCTAGGAATATATCCTAGAGAAATAAGAGTCATCACTCGAATAAACATATGCACGCCTATGTTCATGGCAGCATTGTTCACAATAGCAAAATGATGGAAACAACCTAGATGCCCATCAGCAGATGAATGGAGAAACAAACTATGGTACATACACACAATGGAGTACCATGCAACGAGAAAGAACAACGATGAATCTGTGAAGCATCTCATAACATGGATGAAACTGGAGGACATTCTGCTGAGTGAAATAAGTCAATCACAACAGGACAAATATTGTATGAGACCTCTAATGTAAAAACCCTTGAAAAAGTTCACACACAAAATGTAACAATCTTTGTTGGTTACCAGGGATGGGAGGGGTGCGGGGGGGATATTAAACAGACAATAGATTTAAGTGGTATCTTGGGTGAAGGGTGAGACACTACACAATACAGGAGAAAGTAGCACAACTTGTACAAGGAAAGGTCATGGAAGCCCCATAGACACATCCAAACTCCCTTAGGGACTGAACTGCTGGGCAGAGGGCTGTGGGGACCATGGTCTTGGGGAACATCTAGCTCAATTGGCATGACACAGCTTATAAAAACAGTGCTCTACATTCTACCTTGGTGAGTAGTGTGTGGGGTCTTAAAAGCCTGTGAGCGGCCATCTAAGATACTCCACTGGTCTCATCCCTTTGGGAGCAAGGGAGAATGAAGAGAACAGGATACAAGGAAAAGATTAGTCCGAAGGACTAATTGTCCACAGCTACCAAGTCCTCCACCAGACTGAGTCCAGTACAGCTAGATGGTGCCCGGCTACCATCACTGACTGCTCTGACCGGGATCACAGCAGAGGGTTCTGGACAGAGATGGAGAAGGATGTAGAGCATAATTCTAACCCACAAAAAAAGACCAGATTTACTGGCCTAAAGGAGACTGGATCAGTCTCAAGAGTGTGGCCCCCAGACACCCTCTTAGCTCAGTGGTGAAGTTATCTCCGAGGTTCACTGTTCAGCCTGGGAGTGGACAGCCCCATAAAACCAAATGAGGCTAACGAGGTACAGGAGTCTAGTGACAAGGGCCAGAAGGCAGAAGGGGAGAAGGAGGCTGGTGATAGGGAACCCAAGGTTGAGTAAGGATATTGTTGATGTGTTGCGAGATTGTTAACCATTGTCATAGGGCAACATTTGTAGTAACGGTTAAATGAGAAACTATTTTGTTCTATATGCCTTTATCTTAAGTGAATAACAGCACTTGGAAGAGCGTAGTCAATGTCACTGAACTGTGCATGTAGAAATTTTTGAAATGGTGTATCTTTGGCTATGTGTATTTTCACCAAAAAAAAAAAAAAAAAAAAAAAAGGTTGAGAAGTTAGAGGGTTGATATGTTGTGGGGTTGTTATCAATGTCATAAAACAACATGTGTACTTCTGTTTCATGAGAAACTATTTGCTCTGTAAGCCTTCACCTGAAGTACAATAACAAAAAATATATATATTAAATTAATTAATTTAAAAAAATAAAAAGAGAACCCATGACATTTCAAAAACATTCATCTGATCTTTCTATACCATAATCCTGACTCTTTTTTAATATACTAACTTGCTGACAAATTCGTCTCTAAACTAACTTTGAATTTCTGAGTTTTTTTTGAAAGCTTCTTAGAGCTTCATTGTAAGCTAACCTATTTGGGGACTATGTTTTTTCTTAGAAAGGAGGCTCTACCAGTTGTAAATTCCTGATATGGACCTTTTACACTATTGGACTGTATTTCCCTTATATCTTGCTTGGAAATAGCATAGCACCTGAAGCAATTAATTATTGGTCTTTCTATTTCCCTTAGTCATCAATATTAGGGGATAATTTTATTGTCCACTACTGTTGTTTCCTTGTGTTAGTAAGGAGTTCAACAGGTATAACTGAAAGACATGAAGGAGCAAGTCATATAGAATCTAATGGGATGGGTAAATTTGTCTAATTCCAATAGCAAATCCACTGAGACTCCAAAAACCATGCCCTCAAATAATGCCTTTATAAATAATAAAGATAGTAATCTGACTTCTACATTGTCTTAGGCTAAGTTCTTTAGGGAAGCAAAATCAGTGAAACGTAATTATGTGTATATAGAGAAAGAGAGAGATTTACGTCAAGGAAAGGGCTCATATGGTTGTAGAGACTGGCAAGTCCCAATTCTAAGGGCCAAGCATCAGACTGGAGATTTCTCCTGGCACATGTAGGTGCAGGGGCTGACAAACCCAAGATTGGCAGGTCAGATGGCAGGCTGCTGGCTCACAGGCTGCAGAGGCTGATGAATCCTAAGATTGGCAGGTAAGCTGCTAGCTCAAGTCTCAAGAACTGGAGGTCAGATGATGACAACCTGGATGCAGGATCCAGAGCAATCAAAAGCCAGTGAGCTTTGTCAGAAAGTCCACATATATTGGATGCAGGCCACACCCTCAAGGAAACACCCTTTCAACTGATTGACTGCTTGTTGCAGATCTCACCATGGAAGTGATTACATTAGATCAGGTCTCATCACGGAGGTGATTACATCATTATATAACTGCCAAACTACTGAGAATCATGGCACAGCAAAGTTAACATACAGCCTTAAGTATCACATACATACTGCTTTTGCCTTATTTCTTAATTGGTTCAGAAACAAGCAGGGAAGAGAAGTCCTAATTATTTGGTCATCCAGAGATCTTAAATACCTTCTTTATTCTAGTCTTCACCATTTATCCTCTCCACTTCCTAATTTATTATTTATTTATTTTATTACACACTCCACTGCATCCCCTCTCTGACTCTCCTTTTTATGCCCTAGGTTTGCCTTTGAAAGCCAAATATACCACCTAGAGCTGGTGTTGGCAGGCAGGTTTAGAAAGCTTGTTGATCCCTGAAACAGGGTGTATCAGAGCTCCTCAAGGGAGTCATTATTAGTACACATAAGGCTCAGAATGTAGTCATAATCACAGCTATAATTTATTGCAGCTAAAGGATACAAAGCAAAATCACCAAAGGTAAAGATACGTGGTACAAAAGTCCAGGGGACACCAGAAACAAGCTCCCAAGAGTCCTCTCACTGAAGAGTCATACAGCATGAGCTTAATATCTCCAGAAATGGGTTGTGTAAAATGTTATCTACCAGGGAACTTCATTAGAGCCTCAGAGCCCAGAGTTTCTATTTGAGGTTGACCACATAGGCTTCTTCTGATTGGCATATATCAAAATTCCAGACTCTGGGAAAAAGAGCAGGCGTTCAGCATAAACTACATTGCATGTATAAACAGTTTAGGTACCCCAAGCAACTCTTATCCATTCCAAAAATGATGAGAAGACTTCCAAATTCAAGCTTCAAATGCCATCCAAGGGACAACTTTGCAAGCAGGCTCTTCCAAGGATAGCAATCAGTCTCAAGTCTACTATGTTAACTCTGTTCTGCAAACAGGGTTTCTTTGGTCCAGAAAGACACTTTAAAATCTCATAATCATAATCATTCAATGAGCACTTAAAATCCCAGCACATTGCTAGGCATACTAGGAAAACAAAAAAATTGAAAGACATTGTTTCATAATCTAAAAGGAAAAAGTTGATTGCGCAAAAAGCAGAAGAATATAGAAACAATTTATATAACTAAATTTACCTTCATTACTCCTACAATTTAATTATAATTACATTGATTTCATGTACTATTTAAAATTCTCAAGAATTTAACTGCCACAAACACATGTATCTTACTACGTTCCCGGTCACTCATAATGCGTTGTATTAGTATCCTAGGGCTGCTATGACAAAGAACCACATATTGGGTGATTTAAAATACCAGAAATTTGTCTCACAGTTCTGGAGGCTAGAAATCTGAGTTTAAGGTGTCAAGAGGGACATGCTGTCTCTGATGGCTCTAGGGAAAGTTTTCCTTTTCGTAACTTCTGGGGGTTCTTGGAAGTCCTTGGGATTCCTTGGCTTGAAGATGATCACTCCAATCTCTGCCTCTGTCTTTGCATGACTGTCTCCTCTCTGTGTCCATCTTCACCTGTCTCTGTGTCTCTTCTCTTTTTATAAGGACAGCAGTCATATTGGGTTAGAAACCACCCTACTCAATTATGACCTCATGTTAACTTAACTGATAACATCTTCAAAAACCCTACTTCTAAAACAAAGTCGCATTCACAGGTCTCAAGGATTAGGGCTTTGATGTATCTTTTGGAGGGAACAAAATTAAATTCATAAAATGCACTGTCGTTAAATTTTACTTTATACAGCTTCCGTGATGAATTACTGCTGTGATAAAATGAGTTTAAAGTTGTATTTCATTCTCAGAAAGCAAGCTAGTTGTGTGATTTTGGGTAATAATAACTACTTACTCAACTATGACTATGTCTGCTTTAGAAACATTATTTCTTTTCATCCATACAGGAATCATGTGACATATGTATCATATTACCCTTTTGTAAACAAAGAAATTGAGACCCAGAGAAGCAATTTTACCAAGCTATATCTGGCAAGTAAATATTAAAGCAGCGAGTTGACCCAGAATTGAGACCAAAGCAAATAATTGAATAATTCTGACCTTGGTTTCTTCATTGAAAAATGGAGAAATAATACCTATGTCTCTGAGTTTTTTTTGTAATCATTTAAGAAAATTGTATGTAAAATGCCTAATGCTGTGCCTTGACATATATTATACCATGAGTAAAAAATGCAAATTGTCATTATTATTAACCTTATTGGTATTAACTTTAACCTATTCCATAATCACTGATTATGCCTATAATCTAAACCAATTCCCTCATAAACAGTCCCCAGATAGCTTCTTTGGGAGACTGGAGACAGTTTCCCCCCAGAAATAACTCCAAGATGTTAAGGCGGTAGGTCATCTTCCAATCTAAAATCTGGCTTAAGAATCACCCTCCACTACTAAGTTAATAAGTTGATATAGAAAGAAAAAAGAAAAAAAAATTAAAATAATGTCCTGAAGAGGGTCGGAAAGGAAAATGAGATAGAAGAACAGATGGAATTGTGACTCAAGTAAAATTCTGAAACAAAGTATTCATTAAACGGAGATCATGTCCAATATTAATGAACATTTGTCTGAGACTTGACTAGCAGGAATAAGAGTCTAGATGTAAAAACCAACAAACAAAAAACTTTTTATCTCTCTTCGATTTTAAATAACCGAAAACACAGGAAACTATTTAAAGAATTCATGTTTTTCTCAAGCTCTGTGTTATAATATGGCATACCCACAAAAATAATCCCATACATTTTTTAAAAGTAGTTATACAACCACCTCTTGCACAACATTCACATACTAAGCATAAAACCCTTTATTGTGGAAAACATCCTAGGAACCCGCAGTCAAGGAAGGATTACCCTTCCAACACAGTAAATACAGGTTTTATAGTTTCTTATCCACTATCTATACTCAGGAATTTGAATATGTGGGCTTGTTTATGTCCTAATAAATGGCACTTGATAATTATGGAGTTAAGAATAAGCAAGTCTTCCCAGTGGTCACTTGACCAGTAGCCTAAAGTAAACAATCAAGAAAAATAAAAGAAGCACGATAGTTCCTAAATGTCTCAATTATTGTAATGGCAGCAATGATACTTTCACAAAATCCATCATTACTCCAGTTAATGACTGGTGAACAAGAGTACAGATGACTTTTGCCTTGGTCCAGAAAACTGAAGACATTAACCAAGGAACTGACCATTAATCCCTGGTAACGTAAAGGCCAGTTTTCAGAGGATCATTGCTCAAGCAATCTTCTATTAAAACAAAAATGCAGTTCAGATTGCTCTATCTACAATGATTAAAAAATATTGGTGCAGTTTTTATAAAGAAGCCTGTCTTAGAATTAGTTGACTCAGTGTTTCTTCATATAGCATCTAATATTCCCCAATTGTATACCTGACATGTAACTTGCAATTTTGGGGTCATAGATTTTTAGCTATTTTTTGTAGACTACCAATGCCTTATTGATCCACTACCTAAATTCCCTGTAAATTTTGTTAAAACAACAACAAATATTCTGTGAAATTTTCAGAAATATTGAAAAGAAACATATACATTTCCATTTTTGAGAAACAGGAATAATAATAATCCTGAAATAAACAATATATATTTCAAAGTGACCCCTGGAAGTAGAATTTTACTAGCCTAATATAAACATACTTTCAATTAATAAAATGATTTGAAGCAAAATTCAGTAAGAAGAATGGAAAATTCATATTCCAAAGCAAACGTTTTCAGGGATAGGCTAAATAGCTAACAATAGGAGCTTGGCTAAATATATTTTGCTACCTTTGTTTAAAGGAATAGTATTAAGACATTAAAGAAGATACTCCAAGTAGAGGCTAATTGTCTTGGAAAGATGTTTATAATATAATATATATGTAATGTTTGTAAGTGAAAAACTAGTGTCAGAAGAGTATGTAGAATATGAGTTACATAGAGAGAGATATATAGGGAGAAACAGAGAGAGTATTCACCTCATATGCATGTGAAAGCTGGACAATAAAAAAGGAAGACAGAACAATCGATGCATTCAAATTGTGGTGTTGGCAAAGAATACTGGCTATACTGTGACCTGCCAGAAAAACAAATAAATCAATCTTGGGAGAAATACAACCAGAATGCTCCTTAAAAATAAAGATGGGGACTTCAGCTCACTTACTTTGGACACATCATCAGGAAAGACTGCTAGAAAAAGGACATTATGATTAGTAAAGTGTACAGTTGGTAAAGGCGAAAGAGGCCTTCAGTGAGATGCATTGACACAGTGACTGAAATAATGCACTCGAATATAGCAACAAACAGGATAGTGCAGGACTGGCCAATGTGGCGAATATTTCCTTCTGTTATACATAAAGTCGCTATAAGACAGAGTAAACTCAATGGTAACTAATAACAACAATATAGAGAGTATGCATAAGAAGAGGAGGATGGATAGATGGAAAGAGAGAGGAGAGAAGACAGGAAGAGGTTGAGAGACAAAAACAGAGAGACAGACACACAGAGAGAAAAGGCATGCCATGTGGCAGAATTATACACCAAGATATTCACATCTCACAGTGTTGATTTCTGCGATAAGGGAGGAAATTATGTGTTCTATTTTGTTCTTTTTCTTTTTGATCAACTCTGTTTTCTAATAAACATACACTGTTTTTTTATTTTTATTTTTTCAAATTAGATAAACACACAAGCATACTTTTAACATCAAAAAGATCTATACACTTGGTACTTGTCAAACAATAATTAAGAAACGTTATGTCTCCAAGGGCACACAACAAACTTACCCAACTGAACTCTAGCACTGACCATGGCAGCTATTCTGCTTTGGACCCCTGCCACTTAGTAGTAAACACATTACCTACTATCATTCCAGCACAAGAAAGAACAGAACACGCGTGCCCAACTGTTGCTGAAGATTCTTTTGTGTTGGTGAAAACTGAGATGGCACATTGGTCAGCCTTCTAGATTAGGGTAACAAATAGTTTTAGTATATAGGAAATAGGTACAAGATTAGATCTACTGATTTGTTTTAATTTTTTATAACCACTAAAGGAAAGAGGATGCATTTTAAGAATACCCCACTGGCATTAATAAAAATACAAACTTTCATTATGGAACAACAATTAAATATAAAGCAATGTGGCTCACAAAGGTAAATGACTTTTCTAAGGACACTTGGCCAGTAAGGTGAAGATAGAATTTGAATCCAGGGACTTCTAACTCCAAAGCCTTTACCCTTCCCATTCTTTTGGAATAAAAAGGAGGAGAATGCCTTTAGGGACATTCCCACAAGCTGGTTCTCCTTTAAGGAAAATATGCAAGAGATGCCAATAAATGAAAAAGAGTAATTTGACTATTATTAGTATCAAAGGCTTAAATGTCCTACAATAAAAGTATAAGAAACAAATTAAGATTTATTTACACAAAATAGTGTATCATGTAGTCAATAAATACGATTTTAATAGTTTATAATAACAAGTAAATATTTGTTCCTTTTTATTAACATTTATTGAACACTAATGTTAGGCATATATACTAATCATGTCACATATATTATCTCTTCTGAGCCCCATAAATGTCCTAAGAAGTAGATCCTATTATTAGCCTTATTTTACAAATGAGTTTAGTAATGTACATGAGTTTTCACAGTTGGAAAATGTTGTTGTTCTTAAGTGGGTCGAATATGTTCCGACTCATAGCAACCCTACGTACACTAGAATGAAACACTGTCCAGTCCTGTGCCATCATTAAAATCATTGCTATGTTTGAGCCCACTGTTGCAGCCACTGTGTCAATCCAACCCCTTGAGGATCTTCCTCTTTTCTGTTGACCCTCTACTTTACCAAGCATGATGTCCTTCTCCAGGAACTAGTCCCGCCTGATAAGATGTCCAAAGCAGGTGAGACCAAGTCTTGCCATTCTTGCTTCTAAGGAGCATTCTGACTATACTTATTCTGAGACAGATTTGTTCATTCTTCTGGCGGTCCATGGTATATTCAATATTCTTCTCCAACACCATAATTCAAAGGCATCAATTCTTCTTTGGTCTTCCTTATTCATTGTCCAGCTTTCACACGCATATGAAGTGATTGAAAACACCATGGCTTGGGTCAGGCACACCTTAGTCCTTAAAGTGACATCTTTGCTTTTTAACACTTTAAAGAGGACTTTTTGCAGCAGATTTGCCTAATGCAATATGTCGTTTGATTTCTTGACTGCTGTTTCCATAAGCATTGGTTATGGCTCCAAGTAAAATGATATTCTTGACAACTTCACTATTTTTTCCATTCATCATGATGTTGCTTGTTGGTCCAGTTGTGAAGATTATTGTTTTCTTTACGTTGAGATGTAATCCATACTGAAGGCTGTAGTCTTTGATCTTCCTCATTAAGTGCTTCAAGTCCTCCTCACTGTCATCAAGCAAGGTTGTGTCATCTGTCTATCACAAGTTGTTAATGAGTCTTCCTCCAATCCTGATGCTCCATTCTTCCTCATATAGTCCAGCTTCTCATATTATTTGCTCAGCATACAGATTGAATAGGTATAGTGAAAGGATGCAACCCTGACTCACACCTTTCCTGGTTTTAAACCACACAGTATCCCCTTGGTCTTTTGGAATGACTGTTTCTTGATCTACGTAGGTTCCACATAAGCACAGTTAAGTGTTCTGGAATTCCCATTCTTTGCAAAGTTATCCATAACTTGTTATGATCCACACAGTCGAATGCCTTTGCATAGTCAATAAAACACAAATAAACATCTTTCTGGTATTCTTTACTTTAGCCAAGATCTATCTGACATCAGCAATGATATCTCTAGCTCTGCATCCTCTTCTGAATCCGGCTTGAATTTTTGCCAGTTCCCTGTCGATGTACTGCTGTAGCTGCTTTGGAATGATCTTCAGCAAAATTTTATTTGCATGTGATATTAATGATACTGTTGATAATTCCCATATTGCTTTTGAATCACCTTTGTTTGGAATGGGCTTATATATGGCTCTCTTCTAGTCAGTTGGCCAGGTAGCTGTCTTCCAAATTTCTTGGCATAAACAAGTGATCCTAGAAGTATGAGGTATTACAGAGGATGAGCTGAGTTCTAGAGAAAGCAACATTCCATGAGTAAGTAAGCTTTCCACCTCCAGTCTTTATTGCGTATTGTTTATTCCCTAGGAACTCCATGCCCAGTGCCTAATGAGTGCTCTGACCTGGGGATACTCAGTCATTAGATAGACAGAGAGAAATAGACAGATGCTATCGAGTAGTCTCTTAATCAGTGATGACCTTATGTACAATAGAACGAAACATTACCTGGTCGGTCCTGCATTATCCTTAAGATCACTAGCATGTTCACGTCCATTGCTATGGCTCTTATGTCTATCCACCACTGAGGACCTCCCTTTCCCTTACTGGCCCTCTTCTTCACCAAACATTATGTTCTCCTCCAGCCGTTGATCCCTCCTTATGATGTTTCTAAGGCAATCCAGTCAGACAATGTTTTCTTGAGATCCATAAGGTTTTCAGTGGTTAATTTTCAGAAGTAGATCACCAGGCCTTTCTTCCTATTCTATCTTACTCTGTAAGCTCTGCTGAAACCTGTCTACCATGGATGATCCTGCTGGTATTTGGAATACCAGTGGCATAGCTTCCAGCATCATAGCAACATGCAAGGCACCACAGTACAACAAACTGACAGATAGGTGGTGGCAATAACCACTACTCAGTGACAAAGCTGGAAGTGGCAGTATTGATCAGAGTAAAGAATAACAATATTTTTAGAGTGAAGCATTCATATCTCATCTGGGTTAATTGCATCAAGAGGCTATGGTATGGCCTCTGTGCCTCTAGAGAGAGTAATACCAGGCATTTGCTTAAGCCATAGTACTCTGAGATTCATTAGGGGGTTATACAAATGGATGATGGAAGAGAACAATGCAGCTGCCTCTAATCTATCCATTCTGCCAATGTAGAATTACTCCCTCAGGTTCATAAGCAGGTGTACTGTCTGGTGGTGTTTTTATGCATAATTCAGAGACGTCAATATCCTGCCATTTAATCTAACTACAAAATTATTGAACATGCTGAACGGCCAGACCTGTAATTAGTAAAGCAGTGAATCAGAGCACACCATCAGAACGATGCTTAGTGAGATGTCCTGTGGCACATGCTTGCAAATAATACATTTTTTTTTTTTTTTACTAGCAGGAAAGTAATTTCACCAATATTCTTTTGATTCTAGAATAAAGTTAAATAACAGCGTAATTGGAGTTACTTGTACAAATTTAGATATATTAAATATAATAATGTATGGAAAGTACCTCGTCAGTTCCTAAAACGTAGTATGTGTCTGAATAAACAGTTACTATTAGCTATATTAAGCTACTGTACACACAGTACCACAGGGGTAATCTATTGCTAATAGTGATATTTATTTATTTATCTAAGCATGCTTGCAGTTTGTAATCATCTCTGCCAATCTACTTTATCTCAATCAAACTCCCAAACTCTCTGTTCTGCAATCATTTCTCCATTCATTTCTCACAGGAAACAAAGAATGATTTAGAGATTCATCCAAAACTCACACAGGTGGCCTACACTTACTTTTCCTCATCAGCAACAGGCCTGAATAAAACTTCAGAACGTCATACTTCATAACTCTATTTGGAGGTGAGTCCAATTTTGCAGCAGCAACTTGCGAGTCAATCAAAATACCATCGCATTTATGGTGGGAGCCCATCAAATATTTGATCATTAATTGCCTTGGATTTTTAGAATCTTTGACTAGTTTTTTTTTTTTTTTTTCCCCCTCTTCCACCCTAAATACTTGGAGGTGGGATGCCTGTACAACTTGCTCTTCTTTGCTGCTTTTAGACAATTTCTCTTTATACTCTTTTGAAAGCACTGGGTCCGTTAAATTGTGTGCCATATGACTACATTATCCACAAATGCCTCTTGATTGCAACCCCTTCATTTTTCCTCTAGGAAACCTTTTAACAGGGGCTTTCTTCTTCCGTTCTGACACTATTATGACCATTTTACTCCACAACATCCAGGAGAGCTTTTGAAAACAGACCTCTGATAATGTCACTTGTATGCTCCAAAACTTGGCTGGTTTTCCACTACCTTCAGAAAAAATAACCAAACAAGGTGTCAGACCTTACTCTCTTCCTTTAATTTTGAAAGAGCTTCCCCTTATTCACACCTCACCAGCCACATTCCCCCCAAAATCTAATGTCTGCCTCAGGATCTTTGTACTTGTTGTTAGCTCTGGCTGGACTGTCTTTGCTTAGTTCTTTGCATTCTTGGCTTCTCTCTTCATTCTGGTTCCTGCTTAAATATCATCGACTCAGAGAACCTTTCTCCCATGATCCTGTGTAAATAGCTACTTATTTCCTATCTTTCCTTAACCTCCTATCCTATTTTATATGTCTTCACAGTATTTGCTGTACTTACTACCTAGTTTATTTTACCACCGGTTGCCATCAAGTCCACTCCGATTCACGGTGACCCCGTGTGTGTCAGAGTAGAACTGTGCTCCACAGGATTTTCAAAGGCTGATTTTTCAGAATTAGATTGACAAGATTTGAGCTGCGTCTGGGTAGACTAGACCATACAACCTTTCGTTTAGCAGCCGAGCACATTAATCGTTTGCACCACCCAGGGACTCTACCTAGTTTATATTATGTATATTTTTTCCTTTTGCTCATTTTCTTTTTCCCACTTTAAAATGTAAGCTCTGTACAAGATCAAGGCCTTTCTCCCTCTGTTGTTCAAATGTATGTCCCTATTACCTGGAAAGGTGACTAGCACATAGATGCTCATTAAATATTTATTTATTGAAAATACATGATTTTCTTAAAATAGGTGAAAGACAATCAAAAAAATTGTTATAAGTAGCTCATATTTTCTTCTGTTTAACTCATTCAGATGTTAAGAGCAGAGTTTCACAGCTTTGAAATACATCCTTGAATTTTCTATGACATCCTCCTCTATGACTGCGTTGGTTAAGATTATGTGTCAAATTGGCTGGGCCATGATTCTCAGTGTTTTGGTAGTTATCTAATGTTGTGATCACTTCCCTGTTGAAATTTGATATATGATCACCCCCATGATGGAATCTGCTGAGTGGTACCAGTGGGGGCGGGGCCTGTGGTGGCTCACTTCCCCCTCATATTCTTCACCCCTCTGCCCTCCACCACTTACTTACTTCCTGCTCGCTTTGCCAAGGTTTTTGGCTTGTTCTGGATCCTGCAGCTGCCTCTTGTCATCTGACCTCCAGTTCTTGGGACTTGAGCTAGCAGCTTACCTGCTGACCTTGGGATTCGTCGATCTTCACTGCCTGTGAGCAAGAGTCCTGCTCGCCGACCTGCTGATCTTGAATTCGCCAGCCCCTGCAGCTACGTGAATCAGGAGAAGCCTTGTGGTCTTGCCTGCTGATCTTGGGATTCGTCGACTTTCACAGCCTGTAAACGGGAGCCCTGCTCTTCAACCTGCTGATTTTGGGTTTGCCAGCCCCTGTGGCTGAGTGAATCGGGAGAGGCCTCTATCCTGATCCATGGACTTGGGAGATTCTAGCCTCTACAGTTATGTGGGCTGTTCCCTTGATATAAATCCTTCTCTCTCTCTCTCTCTATATATATATATATACATACATATATACGATTTACTGGTTTTGCTTCTCTAAAGAACTTAGCGTAAGACAATGACCAATAAGAAATTATAGATTTCCTTTACATCTCATATTTGAACAGGAAAATGGAGGCTACTTAATGCTAACTTCTTGTGTTTTCATAAAGGATAAAAAATTTCATAGAGGGGAAAGAACACATCCCTTTCCATGGGAGGAAGAGTGACTTATCTGATTGAAGAGACTGGGAGAAGGACTATGATACCCATGGCCCAATGCACTTAGGTTCACTCATTTGGATATGACTTCTCCTGAGAGCTTCTTTTAAGATGTTCTCTCATACAGAGGCAGAGCCTGTTCACAGGCCTGATCCACAGATGGAAGGTGGAGGTGGAAGTTTAAGAAGGAAGATGTAGTCCTATCTGCAACAAAGTGATAAGTGTCTAACTCAGGAGTGCATGGCTGTGTGCTAGGAAGTCAGATTTTGGCTGCAGGTCAAGACCTATTCTAAAAATCAGTTTTATTAATGATAAAACTGATATTTTCATCTCCGTCCGCCTGACTCCTATGTCAATTGATTCAGACCTCAGAGTAAGGAGAGGGCAATGGTTAATTTTCGCTTGTAAAACCCAACCACACATGCACTAGCTCCCTCTATACTATGTAGTCCTCTTTCTGTGCACACTCAGCATTTTCTGAGACCCTATTAATTACAAGAACTGCCATTAGATACTAGCAATGAAAAGATGAATTGGAATAGCACTGACCTCAGGGAATTAATATTCTAGTGGTCACTCAAATCAAATCTAACTCTAATTGACCATATGATATAACCAGGGCATACTAGCTTGAATAAAAATGCAAGGCACTGAGTTTTTGCCCCCCCCCCCAAAGATTAGATGATTAATATTCTCTCCCATTTTGTGCTCCTTCACCTTATTACCTCAGGTCACTTAAGTCAAGGATGATAACGTGATTCAAACACCAGTAAACTTTGATATCATCCTTTTCTTTAACATTAAAAAAAAAAAAAAGTGCACATGCAACAAATACGTATGAAATAATCCAGGAGTGGATAGGAAGATCACTTCTGAGCCATCAATTCCATCAGAGAAACCAGGAGACAAGTCATCAGTCAGACTTTAATCAGCAGCAATGGATGAGACGAAAAATGAGGAGCATTCTGGGGGTAATCATCAAGACTGTATGCTTTCTCCCAAGATCATTTGTTTCATCAGTGACAATGGAGTCAGAGCTCCATTGTGTTTATAATGAATTTTTTTTTTAAGGAGAAAAAAGAGAGAGAGAGACACGGATGAAGGAAAAGAAGACAGAAGAAAGGAGAAAGAAAAATAACAGAGGCAGGGAGGGAGCACCTGTCCAGTTTGCTTGGCTGGAGTACATAATGTGGATATACTGGGAGGAGAGGTAGGTTGGGGAGGGCCGACAAAGGCTGCAGTATCCTGACCAGATAAGGCTTTGCAAGCCCTAGTAAAGGATTTTTGCTTTGTGCAAAGAACAAAGGGGAGCTATCAAAAGAGTTTATCTACAGGAGTGATAAACTCCAATTAGTGTACGTAAAAGATCATCTTGACTATAGCAAAGAACACGTTAGATGGGAACAAAGCTATAGTTTCCTGCATAGTTTTATTCTATCTTATACTCTCTGTGGTCCTCAAAATTGATGAATAAGCAAAGATAACTGGTTTAGGCCCAAGGCAAGTCCCAAGTTTCCACCCACTGAGTTTTATATATATATATATATATACACACACACACACATACATACATACTCATTGCCATTGAGTCAATTTCAACTTATAGTGACCTTAGAGGACAGAGTAGAACTGGCCCATAGAGTTTCCAAGAAGCAGCTGGTGGATTCAAACTACCGACCTTTTGGTTAGCAGCCGAGCTCTTAACCACTGAGACACCAGGGCTTCAAATGTATTAAAGGAATCGAGTATCTGGATAACCAATTGATTGCTCCCATTTCCCTCATCTGTACCTAAGGCTTCCATTAGAGCACAAAATACTCTTTAACCAACACCGGCAAAGCATCTGAGAGTCAAGTATCTGTCAGGCTGTCTCATCCTCTCATTAGTAGAAAACGGTCGGTTTAGGACATTAAAAATAAAAGCAGTGGTGATTGCATCAATTCTGTGTTTGTGTGCCAAAATTTTACTAGACATTGCACCATCTGATGTTCCTAATAGGTATGTGGGAAAAGTATTTTTGACAGATGAGAAAACCAAAATTGTTACCATGATATTATTATGCACCCATTGACTAAGAGTAGATATTTAAACACCATTATGCATGAACAGTGTCCTACTATGCGAGGCTTGTGGGAGCCCCAAGATGTAGGTGCCATTCCAACCTGGGAAATTGAAGTAACGCCTGTAATATCCTCTCCCCCAAATACCAATAGCCTATGGAGTAGCCATCTTGTCACCCACAATATCACCTAGTGAAATATCTGGAACCAATCTCTCAGAATCATTTGTCCATTCTAATCTAAGAGATTATTATTGGGACTGAAGGGTTGCTATTCATTTAGGAGACATCTTTCAACAGATGGCAACAAAGTATCTTATTTTAATAATTTTCCAAAAAGTCAGGTCTTGAATTTTCCTAAATCACATCGTTACCACACGGGCTAAGACTACCCTTGCCTCCATCCGTTTACCTCAGTGACCACGTGAAGTCTGAGCTCACCTGGTTTTGTATCTGTACAGTGCTTTGCACATCTCTAAGCTAACCTGGCTGCTAACAGAAAAGTTGGAGGTTCGAGTCCACCCAGAGGCACCTCGGAAGAAAGGCATAGTGATCTACTTTTAAAAAATCAACCAATGAAATATCTATGGAGCATAGTTCTACTCTGACACACACAGGGTAGCTATGAGTTGGAACTGACTCAAAGATAGCTGGTTTGATCTTACCTAGCCCCTCAGTGTTTCCTGGCATCTATGCCCCTATATTCTCAACCTCTTTAAATAGTCCCTCCTTGTGATAAGTCACTAAAGCTGTTTTGGTTTTCCCAACTTCCCTGAAAGCAGAGCAGGCTCTAGAGGTGAAGAGAAAGTGCCGTGGAGCAAGCCTTGGTTCAGTGTGAGAAAGTGCACTCACACAGCACTGCTTTTCTGCTTCTCTTCCTTCCCCTGAACCCCAAGTCTCCACTCTGGGAGGACAAACACGTGAAAATGGTAACAAAGTGATGCCATGTTATAAATTCGTCCTCAGGTGCTCTAGAAAATCGTGGTGGCCATGTTGCATTTAAAATCCCTAAATGTTTCTAAATTAATTCATTGGTCAGATATCCCATATCTCTTCAGGATCCTTCCACTTTAAAGCTATATTCGTCTGGAATTCTCTTATGCTTTTTTTATGGATAGAAGAGTCATTTACCTACAAAAAATAGAAAATATAGCTCTGTTAGCTTGCTGTCTTGACAATCATTCACTTGTACCAAAGATACTGAAATTTATTCCTAAAACTCCAGGACTGAACATTCCATTCTTAAACATTTAGAACAAATTGAGTTCCTTTGATTCTTTAATAAAACTGATTATGAATCCTTGTTTTTACCCTAGTGACCTAGGAAAGTAAATTTAACAAAAAGGCCTTGGATTGATATAAATCCCTTAGGGCAAAACCAATAAATCAAATTAAACACTCCAAATTTCTCTTCATTGAAAAGACATTTTTGGTATTAGCCTCTACGTTCTCCCTTATAGGAAGAAAAAATTTTAATTATTATCAGTAAGGTGAATTCTAAAGAAGTTTGAGACTGAAATGTTTATTCCGCTTATTGCATTTTACCCTTCATGGATAATGCAGATTGATTCATTGCTGTAGCTTATGTTTTTCATCAATTACATTTTCCAGTACTCCTGCCTTGTGGCTGGATGTCTATAGAAGGATAACTGTTTTTGAAAGAAGAAAACTCAAATAGCTCTCACTAAGGTTTGATTTTTAAATTTATTTTCAAGTTACTAATTACTGATGTCATCCACAACCTCTTATGGAAATAGAGTCTCTCTAACTAACCTCAAGACTTTATGGCTAAAACATCACTTTCTACCCTCACTGAAAAATCATAATGCAAACCATGAACCTAGAGCTGTCTATCTGAGATTTCTGAGAAATGCTTTCTTTGGTTGCTGTAATAGTAAATGATCTCTGAAACAAGCTACTGTATTTGGGTTGTTCACCTCATTTCTCTCTTCCTCTCACATTTTTAGACAGCACACAGCACTTCTGACCAAAGGACAGACAGAGGAAGTGTGCTCACTGGATTTAAACACCCTGTGCTCGTTTCCACAATCCCAAATATGGCACAGAAGATAATTGTTCTGCCACATAAGCTAGGGCACAGAAGCAAAGTATGCTAACGTTCCTAACTGCCCATGCTTGATGCACAAGGCTGAAGGAATAAGAAAACTCAAAGTATGCTGAAATGGAGGTGCTGATAACTTGCCAAGTATAGCTGATACTCTGGAGAATTATATTCAGTGCCTGAACGTCAGTGTATAAGAAAACCATCCATGTGGATGATAAGTTATACAAAAAGAGAAGGTATAGTATTCTATAGTAACGATACTTATGAAAGTTGAAAAATAAAGTATTGTTTGTGATACGTATATCCTACAACCTTACCTGGATTATAAGTGTCTTGAGCACATAGCGTGTTCCTTATATTTATTTTTATCCTTTTGCTTATTACACTGTGTACTGCATAGAAATTGATCAGTAATATGTTTTTCCCCAATATTGGTAGCAATATCTTACGTGAACAAAGAATCTTAGAGACAAGAGACAGCCTAGAAAACGTACTGCAAATCCCATCTTTACAGATGCATAATGGAGCCTCAGAGTAGGCCATCACTTTACAAAGTTCTCATACTAGCATATCACAGAACAGGGACTGGCGTCAGGTTTTCCAGCTCACAATCCAGTGTTCTTTCTAATGTAGCCTATCAAATCCCATCAGCGTGTATAAAATAATTACATTGGGCAGCGTCTTAGTCATCTAGTGTTGCTATAACAGAAATACTACAAGTGGATAGCTTCAACAAAGGGAAATTTACTCTCTTACAGTCTAGTAGGTTACAAGTCCAAATTCAGGGTGTCAGGGCCAGGGGAAGGCTTTCTCTGTTGGCTCTGGAGGAAGGTCCTTGTCATCAGTCTTCCCTTGTTCTGGGAGCATCTCAGCACAGGAACCTCAGGTCCTAAGGACGCGCTCTGCTCCCAGCACTGCTTTCTTGGTGGTATAAAGTCCCCCCTCTCTGCTTGTTTCCCTTTCCTTTTACCTCTTGTAAGATAAAAGGCGGTGCAGTCCACACCCCAGGGAAACTCCCTTTACATTGGATCAGGGATGTGACCTTAGTAAGGGTGTTACAATCCTACCCTAATCCTCTTTAACATAAAATTATGATCTCAAAATGGAGGACAACTACACAATACAGGGAATCATGGCCCAGCCAAATTAATACACACATTTTTAGGGAGACATAATTCATTCCATGACAGGCAATCATGTTGTCATCTTGCATAATGTGAATATTATGTCTTCAACAGCTTTTGATGCTTTCCAACTGTAGGAATGAGTAAGACAAACTTCCCTCCCTAAGTAAATTTGCAGTCTAGTAGGGATGATAAAGATATAAAAATGGTTTTCCATTGGCTAAGGGATAAAACAATGTTTCTTAAAATAACACAAAAGAACAGCCAAAACAGTTTTGAAAAAAGAAGAAGGAAGTCAGAGGACTTGCACTTTCTGGTTTCAAAAGTTACTATAAAGCTACAATCATCAAGGCAGTGTGGAACTGACATAAGAATAAACATATGGATCAATGGCAAAGAATT
Organism: Dugong dugon; assembly: GCA_030035585.1. Taxonomy (NCBI): domain Eukaryota; kingdom Metazoa; phylum Chordata; class Mammalia; order Sirenia; family Dugongidae; genus Dugong; species Dugong dugon. The sequence continues at coordinate 113,221,753 of CM057467.1, forward strand.
TAGAGTTCAGAAGTAAGCCCTAAATTTCAATATAGGTGCCCAACAATTACATGGGAAAAGAATAGTTATTGCCAAAAATCGTGCCGGTATAATTGAATATCACCATTCAAAAAATCAATTTAGACCATTATTTAAAACTATAATACAAACATGAAGTCAAAATGGATCACAGACCAAAGTAAGAGTTAAAATTCTTCAAGGAAATTATTATTACCACCCATTACTTCGCTGATTCTGACTTATGGTAGCCCTATGTATAACAGAGCAGAACTATACTCTGTAGGATTTTCAATTTTTTTTTTTTCAAAAGTAGATTGCTAGGTCTTTCTTCTTCCATCCTTTCTGTTAGCAGGCAAGCTCATTAACCATTTGCACCACCAAGGAATTCTGAAGAAATAGTAGGAGTAAATTTTTGTTTCTTTGGGTTAGGAAAATATTTCATAGTACAATACCAAAAGCATAAGCAGTGTTAAAAAAATATGAATTAGACTTCATTAATATTATTATTCTTTGTACTTCAAATGATATCATTAAGAATGTACAAAGACAAGCCACAGACAGGGAGAAAATATTTGCCAATCATATATTCAATAAGGGACTTATCCAGGATGTTTAAAGAACTCTTACAACTGAATAAGTCAAATAATCCAATTAAAAAATGAGCAACATATTTGAATAAACATTTCACCAAAGAAGATATATGAATTGTCAATAAGCTATCATCGAAACATTAAGCTATTAGTCAATGCAAATTAAAACCACAATGTGATGTGATGCCACTTTAAATCTAATAAAGTGAATATAATCAAAGAGATAACAAGTGTTGTTAAGAATGTGAAAAAATTGAAATCCTCATGTTGCAGGTGGAAATGTGAAATGTTACACTTTGGAAAGAAGTTGGCAGCTTCGTAAAATGTTAAATGAAGAGTTACCTTATAACCCAGCAATTCTACTCCTGAATATTTACTCAAGACAAATGAAAACAAATGTTCGTGCAAATGTTTGTAGCAACCCTAATTCACTATAGCCAAAAAGTGGAAATAATCCAAAATGTCCATTAACTGATGGATAAACAAAATGCTACGTATCCCTACAATGGATATTCATGCTAGAATATGGATGGACCTCAAATACATTATATTGAAGAAGCTAGACACACAAGATCATATATTGTATGATTTTATTTATGTGAAATTTATAGAAAAGGTAAATTGATAAATACAGAGACTAAATTAGTGGTTGCCTAAGGATTAGTGGAAATGAGACGTGACCAAAAATGGGTATAAGGTTCCTTCTCGGAGTGATGAAAGGATTAAGAAATTAGATTGTGGTGATGGTTACATTACTTTAAATTTATTAAAAATTATTGAGCTGTACACTTATAATAATCGGATTTTATAATACAAAATATATTTAATAAAGTTGTTAAAAATAGAATTAAAGACCCTCCATTATCTGCTTCCCATTGTCCCAATTTATTTTCCAATTTTATTATTATTATTTATATTGCTTTCTAGTTCTTCACATACTATGGTCTTTTGCCACCTCATTCTTGATTTTTGGCCTGCTTGGAAAACACTTTCCATAATTCTCCCCTTGAATAAGTTCTATTCATTCTTCCAGGCTCAGTTCAAGTATCTTCTCATTCAGAAAAATTTTTCTAATCTAAAGTCACATCTCTCCTATCGGCTCCCATCATATTTTATAATACTGCTACCCATATACTCAACTTATTGTCTTTATTTGATCTGTTTAACTTTCTGCCTGCTTGTTAGACTATAAGCTCTCCAAAAGAAAAAGAATGTGTCTCATTTATCCCCATATCTCTCCATGGTTCCAAGAACATACAGTAGGCTTTTTCAATAAATATTTATTAAACTAAGATCTATGCAATAAAGTGTGTTAAGTGTAAGAAAGTGTGGGCACAGTCAACAGTTTTGCTTGGGATGATCAGGAAAGGCTTAAATGATGAACAGGAGTTATCCAAGTAGTTGGAAATTTAAGAACACAGAATGAAGTTCCCATTACAAAAAAGTTGTCTGCAGAAGCAGTTTTTCCAACTTCAAACAATAAGAAAGAGGGTTTGGTCAAAAAAAGGGAGACAAAATATAATGCATAATTCAGAATAAATCTGTTAAGCTAAAATAAGAAAGAAGAGCATTTTTAAACATGAAATAACAATAATGCAAGGGAAAAGTGTTTCTCTTCCCTTTTATGAAGCACCAAATAAAAGAATCACTGCAGGATTTCTTATCCTTTTTTTGTACCTACTCAGAGGTAGTATGTCATTTAACTTCTTTTGATCCATTCAATCAACAAACCATCTAGCTCAAGGTTTTCACCTTGGCTGCAAGGACCTCAGGACTGGATAGGCAAAAATTCTTACCTAATGTGACTCAATAAGTGAGTAACAGAGCCTTGGTCCTGGGCTTTGTCTCCTTACTTTTGTTATTTTCTTATCTGATACTCTTTCCATGCTTAGTCTTGTCAGTATGTATTTGTGTGTGTGTGCGTGTGTGTGCATGTGCACATGTGTGTATGTGCAGAAAAGTGGAGGTTAAAAAGTAGGTTATAACAGGGGCAACAAATTTCACCAAAGAAAGTTGTGATGCTTAATAATGCTAATAGCTAAAATTTATTTTTGAGGGTTTACTTGTCATCAGGCTCTTTGCTAAGCACCTTGTGGGCATTCTCTTTTTGATCATCACAATCTCCTATAAATTTATCTATGAAAAAAACAAAACAAAACTGAGGTTCATGAGAGTTAAGACCATTTCTGAATGTCACTAACTAGTATAAGATAGTATCCTGGGCTGTATGATTTCAGAAGTCCATGATGTTACATGTCATGTATTATTCTACTGCAATCTATTCATCTCAATCTACAGCTTAGGATCTACTGCTTAAGTTTTCAGTAGTCATTTGGTTTATAAAAATCCTTTTTTCATGGTCTTTCTCATATCCCTGAAGTAGAAGTAAAAGATATATCAGAGAATAATATTAGCAAACACCTTTCATTGAATCTACTTAATTGGTAGCATATGATATAAACTCTTGAATATGGGACTTTTTATTATAAAAAAGGTTAAAACAATCAGTGTTTTAGGTACAGAAGTTGATAAAACATTTAGCTATCACAGTATATCTTGAAATGTACATTTCTATACCAAGCAAAATATTTGTGTCATTCATGGTTCTTTAAGGACTATTTATGTTGTTCTTTTAAAACAGAAGTAAGAAAGAAAAAGAATCAGAATATATCAAACTCATTAACTTGAAGGCCACTTAAATAGAAGATCTGATTATAACACCTAGGAAACTTAAGTTTACCTTTATGAGATGAGGGGAAAAAAAAAGTACTCTCTAAACCAGTTAAGAGTGCAAACATAATTTCGGGGCAAATGCTTAACATAACACATGAGAATAAAATGTTTCCTGATAGGCATTAATGAACTAGTTACAAGTGATTCTTATCAGGTAGAACAGATGCTGCATCCTGTCTAGGCCCTCCAACATCGACCTCCCATCCTCCAAGCCTTTAAACCATGTAATATCAGAACGTACAGCCATCTACACTCTCATTTTTTCACTTAGTCTTGTACTACTTGTATTATTTGCCTGGTCTTTTCTTCATGTATATCCAGATTCTACAGATTCTTTCATGTAGATCCTCACAATAATTTGAGGTGGGGAGAGCTTTTCTCACTCCTTGTAATCTATAAACTAGGCTTCCCTACTTGATTACTAACTACTTGTTTGATCTGAATTCTGTCTTTAGTGCTATTATCTCATGTAAAAGTAGACAAATACTTCACTGTGTTCATCTTTCCCTTAAGAGTCTGAATTTTGGTGGCATTTCAGTCAGAACCATTCTTTAAGAAGGATTCAGACCACAGGTCTATTAGGATAGCTACTTACCGAATATCTTATTACCATTAATTTGTATATTATATGCAGTTGAAGGTAATCAGGCACCTTCATAAAACCATTAGCATCTGGCTAATTCAGAAAGCATCACCTTTTGCCTGAACTACTGACACCTGACGGAATATAACTACCTTTTAAAACATTATTTCCACTAGAATATACATTTTAATTGTGAAGTAAACCTTTCTTGTATTGTTATGACCTAGATCATTATCATGCCTGACTTTCCATAAAAACTAAGAGCCTACCAAGAATAAGAGGAAATTCATTTCCTGGGTGTCTGTCATACTTAATGCATGAGCAGTTGCTAGGCATAACTGACATATCCACATTCATCCTGGAAACTCATGTATAAGAAAACACTGGTGAGTATCACAGATAGGAACTGGGCCTCATGGCCCCTTCTTGGCAACATTATTATTATTATTGACATTAAACTTTCCCTTTTATTTGGGTAATGTAATGTCCAATTTTCTGGGAGTAGAAACTATTCAATGTTTTTAACTTATCTAATTGTTATATTTCTTAGTGCCTTCTCCCCCTGTCTGCCACTCCCCCAGCTACCCTAACTCCAAAAGGGATAGTGCTTAGAGTCATGTAGTTACCTTATCCATTTCTACATTGTGATTGGAGAACATTGATTAAGTTTGAAAATGGTGGATTGGTATTTGGAGTGAAAAATATTTACTAATGGAATTCAACTAGTAAAGGATACTTCTCAAATCTGAACTGTTTATTCCTTTTTAAAGCAACCTCATATAATCACAAATCCAACAATTTGTTTAATTATTAATTGAGAGAAATTGTCATGATAGAGGTAGATTATATATACTGTTGTAGACAGATAATGGAGGCTTTATTCAGAAGCAGAGATAAAGCTAGAATTCTGAGTCAAGCAATCACAAACGAGGAAACTAAGGCAAAGATAAAGTAAATAAACCAAACCAAAAACCAAATCCTTTGCCATTCAGTTGATTCTGACTCGTAGCAACCCTATAGGACAGGGTACAACTGCCCCTTAGGGTTTCCAAGGAGTGGCTGGTGGATTCAAACTGCAAGGTATCCAGTATCACTGAGCTAATAAGTAGTGGAACTGAAATTTGATTCATAAGCTATACTCTTAGATGCTAAACTAAATTTTAGCTTTTGTTATTGTAACAGATATACCTGAGGACATTAAATTAGTCCATACGTGGTGTCTACAGTCTCCCATGTTCATAATGCTATTTGAAAAACTTCTGATTATTTTTTGCAAGTTTTATCAGTCCATTATTTAAAAATATCTTTTCATAGTGGTGAAAATCACTAATTCATCTTTCCTTAACTCTTCAGTCACTTGATATTAATTCAAATGCTAGGTAGGTTCAAAATTGAATACAAGGTCAGAGTAGTTCTTTAAAAAAAGAGGAGATTGTATATTCTTCTTCTTGCATAGCATTTATTGAGTAATCACTGTGTTCTACCCCTGTGGTTCTAAAACATTAGCTATCAGCAGAATAACTTGGAGGGCTTGTTAAGCACAGATTAATGAGACTCAACCCCAGGGTTTCTGATTCAGTAGGAATGGAGTGAGAGCCAACAATGAGCATTTCTAACAAGTTCACAGAGATGCAGATGCTGTTGGACTAGGGATCGCATTGAGAATCACTGTGCCAGACATTGTACTAATGGAGTCAACTCATTTAATCCTCACCATAAAGATAATGAGGAAGGTCTTATTATTATTCAAGATCTATAAATGAAGAAATTGAGGCACTGAGAATTTAAATGCCTTGCCCAAAATGGTACAACTAGTAAGAGGTGACATCAGGATTTGAACAGGGGAGCTGTTTCCAGAGCCCTTCAATACACTTCACAACTTTTCAATCCTGCTTCCTTGCAGGTGTAGGTAATCAAATCAATAATCACCTATGTCGCCTGTGAGAGCCCAGTGAAAAAAAGATGATTGCAGGCGGCACTGTGTCTAGCACAGGAGGTATTCACTAAATGTTGCTTTCTATCAGTCCATCTTTGACCCTGTAACTACCACTGTGCCCTCCCACTTACTGTTAGTTGCCATTGAGTAGGCTCCAACTCCGACTTTGATTCACAGAGTTCTGCTGTATAACAGAATGAAATGTTGCCCAGTCCTGCACCATCTTCATGATCATTGGTATGTTTGAGTTCACTGTTGCAGCCAATTATTCTCACTGAGGATTTCTCTTGTTTTCATTGGTCTTCTATTTTACCAGACGTTATGTCTTTTTCTAGTGATTGGGTGGGTAAATACCAGTCATTAAATCTCCTTCAGGTCCTACTTAATCCAATCAAAAATCTAATTGTTTTTTTCCACATTTGGGAAAAAAGAGGAAACAAGGTGATACAGATGCACGTGTGTGTCTTCATAAATAAAATGAGGGCGAAGGGATGAAAGTCCCTGTCTCTATGTCTTCTGAACACTTTGAAACATGAAATTATAGAAAGTTTGCTCTACTGCTCTAGGAACTAAGAGATTTGTAGTGGCTATGGAGTTCTGGGGGCTTATACGTAACCTTAATTTAAAAACACAAGTGAAAAAGCAGCCGTTCATTCCTTGGTTGGATTTGCATATCTGATGTTGGCAGAAATATAGACCATCAGTACCCTTTTGGAGCAGATTGGTACGATCAGCTTTACGGAAAAAGTTCTGCCCATCCTGGATTCTAGTGTTATCCCATTAGGCATCAGGCACAAGATTTCTCACAGAAAGCTCAAGGGGAGAAGGTTTAGTAACAAGCAAGTTGGGGAACGATGAGTGAGTGAGGACATTAAAAGTATTAGAAACACTTTTCTTGTTATCTATTTCTATGTCCAATGACCCTTGCAAATGTAAGCAGAAGTTCATCAGACAAGGTTAATTTGCTGCATTAACTATCTGGGAAGTAAATGAATCCAGGATGCCAACAGCCAGAAGCTGTCATGGTCCTGCCAACTTGTTGGCAAGCTAATGTATCAAGCTGTCACCTCTACATTAGATGAGGTAAGTTCCTCACATCCTGACAATGATCATTCAGTGACAAAAACAAGTTGAGCCTTTATGGCCCGTTTCTAATCACAGCATCAGGTGGAGAGCAGGCACTTTGGCAGAAATTGGCATCTCCTTGACAGCCCCAGACAGGAAGACTGAGAACGGAATGAACTAAGAGAATGTGTTTGTCCCTTACCTTAGATGCTGTCTCTCAGGTGGGCAGGGCAGCCTGGGGTTGTTTGCAGGAAAAAAACGGATCTTTAATCTCTTCCCCAATCTGCTGCTGTCGTCTGTAACTAAATAAGAGGTGTTGCAGTAATGCCTTTGAATCCAGGCAACAGATATAGGTAGTATGTCCTTTCATTGTCTCTATGATATTTTGTAAACAAATACACTTTTGTTTTTCTCTGGAATGACAAGGGGCCCAGTATCATTTTATATTTTCAGTAATGTTTTTCCGCCTTCTTGACCTTCACGTCATTACATGGATAGATCCGCAAAGCATGAGTCCCTGGGTGGTGCAAATGGTTAAAGTGCTTGGCTGCTAACTGAAAGGTTGGAGGTTCAAGTACACCTAGAGGTACTTCAAAAGAAAGGTCTGGTGCTCTACTTCTTAAAAATCAGCCACTGAAAATGCTATGGAGCATGGTTCTTCTCTGACACACATGGGATTGCCATGAGTTGGAACGGACTCAATGGCAACTTGTAATCATATTCAAGAATTAATGCACAGGAACAGATTTTTCTAAAATCCAGATAAAAAGGGAGCCAGAGCAGATTCAATTTATCTGAGGTTGTGATGTATCCTTACTGACACTGATTTACGTAAGGGTGGTCCGAAAGAAAGGAGCCCTGGTGGTGCAGTGGTTAAGTGCTCGGGTGCTAACTTAAAGGTCAGTGGTTCAAACCCACCAGCCACCCCATGAAAGAAAGATGTGTCAGTCTGCTTCCGAGAAGATTTACAGCTTTGGAAACCCTACGGGGCAGTTCTACTCTGTCCTATGGTGTTGCTGAGTCAGTATTGACTTGACGGCAATGGGTTTGGTTTTTTGTTTTGGGTCAGAAGGATACAGGAGTGATCATGTGTATGCATGCGTTTGACTGTTTGTGTGGATGTATTTGACTGTGTGTGTGGGAGTTAGTGTATGCTGGGTCATAGTATACAAACACATAAAATTAAAAAATAAACAAGTGAATTTTCCAAAGGTTTTATTTGCCTATATATTTAGTTCTATTATCATATATATTTTTTTTAATTTGCAAACAATTTCTAATCATGCTAAAGATGTCAGAATTAATGAATATTTGTGCTTGGTGAGACATAGGGAAGAAGGAGACCCAGAGGTGACATCATTTTACAAAAGTCATTTTTTTATTTTGAAGGTTATGAATGGACTAATTTAAATTGGTCCCCAGTTCATGAGCTAAGAGCATAATCAAAAATGTTAATTGCATCAGGGCACTAGGCCCACTGTGAAGCCCCCTAATAAAAATGAATACGATGATTTGACTTCTTTGTTTTTCTCCTGCTGCTGCTGTTGGAAAAGATGACAGCCTAATCACGTCTGCCCAGCACCGGGCTGTGAGTTTGCATCGCTCGGCAAGTGTTCTGTCATTACTGCCCGGTTTGAGGGGATAACGGTTTGTCTAAACTGTACCACAGGCAGAGACCATTTATGAAAGTCACTCAGCAGTTCACCAAGCAGATTTTCTGTATGTTTAAAAATTCACTGGTGGTTTAAATGTGAAATGATTAATTGCAAGAGGGTGAGGAAGAGAAAAAAAAAATCTTAAACTCTGTATACCAGGTAACTAGTTGGGATGCCTTGGCTGTGGTCTTCCTTCTATGAAGCAAGGTCTGTTTGATGCCTTCATACATAAGCTGAGCCTCTCCACTGGCATTTAGGCCCACTGGAATCAGCAATGGAGCTCTGATGGCACAGAAGGTAAGTGCTCAGCTGCTAACCAAAATGTTGTCAGTTCAAATCCACCAGCCGCTCCTTGGAAACCCTATGGGGCAGTTCTACTCTGTCCTTTAGGGTTGCTAAGAGTTGAAATTGACTCGAAGGCAACGGGTCGGTATCAGCAACATGGTTTCCTGAGACTACCTTCTACCCCGGTGAATTCTAACCATTTTCCCATGATTTAGACAACAGTGTGTGTCCTAGGCCCCAAAACAGATATGCCTTAGTCCTCCTTTCTGAGTCCTCATCTAAATTATCTGCCTGGTAATTGGGTCTTCCAGGGCAGTGGCCAGCCCTTGTCCTTGTCAGTCACCTTTCCAGTGATGTGAGCTGTGTTCCTGAATCTCAATCTGGTGACTGGAGCCTTGTCCCTTTTCTTTTCAAAGATGCTATGGATGCTCTGTGTCTACCTACCAACAAGGTTTTTGTTTCCAAGACAGAAGTTTGGTCTCTTCCCCTTTATGATTACCTTGTCTCAGAGGTGGATCTACCTCCTCTTGGATCCTTCTAGTCATTCCCCTTCCCCTATAAGGATCCAAGACTTGGTCAGTAGTATTCAAAGATGTGGTCATATTATTTTACCTGCATTACTTCCTAGTGTTAACTATTTATTGAGCATCTACTATGTACCCAGTAACTGTATCAGATGTAAATGTATGTGTATACATGTATTTATATAATGTATATGTATATATACACACACACATATACATATGTGTGTGTGTGTGTGTGAGGAAAGACAAACACAGTGTTTAAGAGTATGAATTTGAAGTTGAATAAACGTGATTCAAGTTCCATCTTCACAATATGCATCCTGTGTGACTGTGGGTAATTTATCTAGCCTCTCTAAGCATTGGATTTTTTCAGCTATAGAATTAGGATAATAAAATACCTAGCTCACCAGGATACAGGGGAATAAAGTTATATATATATATATATATATATGCAAATCATGTGACTAAGTCCAATTACATAGTAATTACATAATATGTGGCTGACGTCTATAGCTACATTCATTTATATAACAGTAAATTCAATTATATTTGGATAAATGAACTGTGATTGTTGGTCAATTCTAGAGCAGAGAAAAAGCATCTAAAGTTAGGATGGCTGCAGAAAAGTTTGTGGAAAGAGCAAAATATAATAGCGATAATAATAATAATGACAATAAGAGCTAATATCTATCGAGCCCTTCCTGAGAATCAGTAGCAATACTGTATATTGTATTCATTTTAGAGAACGAACATGAGAGGAAGAGGGTAGGGAGGTGAGACAATGTAGAAGATGAGAACATCGTTACTGAAGCTGAAGAAAATGACTCGCAAACCCCACTATTAATTTGATGTCATCATAATGACATTCTTACTTCTCACTTATGAATTCCACTACCAGGAATTTATCCTGAAATTTTTATTGGAATTACTGGTGTTATTCAGTAGAAACAAATGAACAAAAGCTATAAGCGCAATGAAGCTCACTGCAATGTTAATCACAATAAAGAAATCAATACTGCAAAATATCCATGAGTTTCTACTCTTCCCTGTAGCCACGCCCTTTGCAATGTAGACTTTGCAGTTCCTCATATCAACAGATGAAATGTACTTCATCACCACTTGCATCTGGTCTGGTTAGCTTTGCTCTGGCCAACAGAATGCCATGGAAATGTCCTTGTGTTGGTTTCAAGTCTCGCTCTAAGCCCTCCTCTTGGAATCCTGATAGCCACCATATGAGCAAGTCAGATGAGTCTGCTAGAGAATGAAAAACCTGTGATCCAGGCACTTCTGTTGCTCTAGCTGAAAACAAGCCAACCCCTCCAAAACAAAGCCATCCAGCTGACCTGCTGTTGACTGCTGACACATGAGGGAGGCCAGCTCAAATTGCTGACCCACAGAATTGAGAGCTAAATGATTTTTTTTAAGCCACTTAATCTTGGAGTGTTTTATTGTAGAGCAAATGCTGATGCAACTGTTCAACAATACAACAAAATACTAAGCAGACTTTAAAAGAGCAAAGATAATGGCTAAGTGAAATCATGGTTATTTTATGATATCATGTTGAGTGACGATAGAAGAATGCAAATATTAGTCCGCACACTGTGATTGTGATTATACAACTTAGTGCATGCATGTGAAAAGTGGGATGTAAAAAAAGGCACTGCTTTGCGTGGGCTGTAAGATTAAGTCTCAGTTGTCATTATTTTTTTAAGTTTCCTTTCATGTAATTATATTGTAGATTCTAATTAAAATATTAAGTTGAAGTCTCAAGTTATAAGATATCTTTCTATGGCATTGTTAAATTGGTGAAAAGCACAGACCAAGTCTCTCCTGGCCGCATATCTCATTATTATTGAAAGAATGAACAAAATGGCCCAACAGAAATGTTTCAAAAGTGGGAAGAATTCTCTTTATTAACTAGGAATGAAAGTAAAATTCATATTAACTTATTTTCATTTTCAATGTGCTGGAATTTAAAAGTGGGGATTTAAATACTCCATGGGCCATAAAACTCATTTTAAGAGTGAAAGATATTGATAACAGCTTAACTCTCATATGTTAAAGGTCAGCATTTAACAGTTAAAGGTGACTGACCTGAGATAAGAAAGAAACAGTGTAGGCAATAATTCTAAAAATTACTACCACTAGAATGGCTCATCCCTTTACTAAATTTCGATGTGTGCATCATAAAAGCAATGCCCCAGGAAAATGAAACTGACTTATTTGCAAAAACCAAAGAACTGCATAGAAATTCCAAAGGCCTGTCCTTGGAAATTCACCCTTGACCAATATATCTCCTTAATCCAGTGGGCTGCTGAATCACAATGCTGTTTTTCTAGCTGAGTCTGCACATTTGCAGCATCAAGAAGGATGCAGAGCTTGGCTTCCCTCTTGCATTATGAGAGCAATTTATTTTGACAGCTTCCTCAGACCCCAAAAGTTGTCAGACATCCAACCTGTTTCAGAAGGAACTCTGAGGATGCAAAATCCCTGCAGCCTGAGGTTGAACGTTGGGAGCTGGGAGCCTGAGTCAAAGACAGAAATGCAGAATGTGTCTTAAACGCCTTCCTTACAAAAGCCAAAAGCCCAGATTTGAATATGTTCTTTATGTAGATTTGATCATTGTCCATTCCCTTCTCTACCAGCCACATTTAATATGTCCTCAGAGCCCCTAAATTCTGTAATGATGATAAATTGATTCATTCTCCAACCAATAAACAGAGTTTTTCCTTTGCCTATCTGATGGCTCTTCCACCTGTCACTGAGTAGCTTCTCTCTCCTCCTCTCTCCCCATGCCAAATTCTTCTCTTTTCTTACCTGTCCAGAACCTCTCCCACTTTGTATGTAGCAGGCTGCTGTTCTCTTAGTGCAGTAAATTTCATTGTGCTGCCATTGACCTAGTTTGAGGGTTGTTAAAAAATAAACAGCCCTGTGGAACTCATCACTCATTGTAAGGATATTGTCAAGGACATTGTTCATTACATCATATAGCGTCCTATTTATGAAGGCTTCCAAGAGAAATTCCTGTCTCATCTTCATACAAAGAGCAGCTGTGCTCCTCCTGAGTATTTGCTGTGTTTTTTTTTTTTTTTCTTGCTTGTTTATATTTTAGGGCTATTATGAATTGTGCAACCAACACAATAGCTGGTTAACTCAAGGCAAGTATATAGGTTACTGTGCTCTAACAATGTATTATTGTCCATGGTTCCATGTTCTTCTTTGCCTTCAGTCCTTGTTTTTCACTAGCCTTTCTTTCTTTCTTTTTTTTAATGCTCACTAATAATATTCATGGATCTCTTTAAGTTAACATGTACCAAGCACTCACTCACTATATGTTAGGCATTGTTTTAAGTACATCATGTGAATAAACCTATTTTAATCCTCCTTTCCAACATATGAAATAGCTATTGTGATTATCCCAATTTTGCAGATACAAAAAATGAGATGCAAAGAGGTTAGATAACTTCTCTCAGGTCATACAGCTTTAAGTTAAATAAATCCTTTCTGGAAGAAGACACAAAGGAGAGTTTGCGGCAGTTGAGCAAGACATGGGGATGATTTATCTAAGGTGAAGGTAATCCTATTAGGTAAGTAAATTTGCCTCAACCACTTAGTTGACAGAACAGTTTTGCTGTTCTGGCTTATAACCTGTTGGAAGATTACCCAAATTTAATCACCTTCTCGGAGCCCCGGTGGCACAGTGGTTAAGAACTTGGCTGTTAACCATAAGGCTGGCAGTTCGAATCCACCAATTGCTCCTTGGAAATCCTATGGGGCAGTTCTACTCTGTCCTGTAGGGTCACTATGAGTCAGAATCAACTCCACGGCAACGGTTTGGTTTAATGGCCTTCTTAAAACCTTAAAAGACTAGGCCAACAGAGTTTATAACATCAGGGGTAAGGGTCTTTGCATATAAAAAAAGGGTAAAACCCTAAAACCTCATGCTCACTACCCAGCTGTCTCCATGGCTTTCAGGATCCTGGTTCCTGTGTTTCTCATGACAGCTTTCACGTTTGTTCTCTCTTGAAAACTTGGCCTGGCCTAACTCAGATTAAACGTGATTATGCGTAGAAGATCCCAACTATTGAAATAAATAATGCTTTTTGTGTAAGTAGGCTAAGGCCATCAGTTTAATTTTGAAATTCTGAATTTTAAGTTTTACTATTTAAAAAAATCTGCCAAGGCAGGATTTATATAGAAAGGTTTACCTTCAAAAAAGCAGTAGCAGAATCTTTCTTGAGAGTTTTAAAGGAGAAAACTAAATTTTGATCTGGCTGGTATCTTTAAGTCTTTTGGAAAAACATGAAATGTTTTTATTTATTTATGTTTCTATGCAAACCATGGAAACAAAGGCTGGCTAGCTTAAGCAGGAATGGAATTTATTGGAAGGATATGAAGGAATAGACAGAATCAACAGGAGACTGAAAGAACCTGGCTCAGAAAATTAGCAGAAACCAAGGGAAGATCAGTAACTGGAATGACACATAGTCAGTACTTCCAGTGCTGTCATTGGGCCCTGGGAACTGGTGCTGGCATGGCTGCCTCTCCATCTACCCATCCCTGGATGTTGCTGCCAGTGCTAGAATCAATGATTGAGTTTCCTCTCTGATTTAAAGTCCCAGACTAGAGCATTAGATTGGTTGAGCTACCTTGTGATAGACAAATTCCATCAAATATATGGCTTCTTAAGTTTTCATATAGAATGCAGAGCCCTCCCATATACCAAGACTCATACAGTTATAAATTCTTCACACATGGAGATTCAAAGGCTGGGCTGCCAAAAATGAACTGCCAGAAAATGACCAATGAAAAATTTTCACTAAAAATCAACAAACAAATAAATTTCAGTTTCATTTACATCCATCCATCCATTTATCCATTCAACATCTATTGAGTTCCAGGCATCGTGTATTGGGTGTTGTTCTGGCTATTATTTGTTTGCCTTTTCAGGTCCACTTTCCACAATTCTCCACCCTACTCTGTGCCCTAGATGGCAGATCATTATGGATGGCTTCATCTAGGCTCCATTGCTCCCTAGCTTCTGGTATAGTTTGGCCAGTAGAGGCACTGGCAGAAAAATTGGAGGTTGGGAGGAGAGAGAGCCAGGTGTTTATTCCTCATGTTCTTCACTCCTGGGCCACTTTTGACATTGGCTGTATTGCTTTACTGAAATCCACAGCACCTATCAGGCTACTTTCTCTCTCCTATAGCTACAGCTGTCATCGGGTTATGGTACCTACTCACCGTCTTTGCATTTCTAGGCCTAAAGATACTAAAGACCTCCCACTGTTGCTAGGCTCAAGATGTTTTACCATCCCCTGTTGATTTGCCTTAGCCCAGAAGAATTCTTTGTAAAGAACCTCTTTATTATACTCTCTTCAATTACCTTTTCTTAGGGTGCCATCTGTTTCCAGCAAGAATTATGACTTTATGGAATACTTTGGTGTTAAGAAAACCAGTTCTTGACCTTATTGCAATTACTAAGTTGCAAACCTGTTGGCTTTTGTGTATTGTGGAACTCTCTCTCACTGATAAGGGGCAGGCTTGACAAGCAATATGTACTCTACATCAATGTTCTAATTGTGCATTCTGAAAATGGCTACATTAGTACACAGTTCCTCTGATAAATTCCCAACACATGCACCACATCTATTGTTCCATCTGTGTACTCTTTCCAAAATACTTACTTTAAATTCTTCTTTGTTTCATCCCCTTCCCATTACCCAGGACCCTTTACTATACTATTAAATGTTAGATAATTCAACCTAGAATACAATCACACAGAGAGATGAGTGAAAGGCAACACAATAGTGAAACACAATAGAAAAATCAGATGAGTGTAACAATAATATTCATTAGCTGATCATTTTATCTGGCCCCGTCAGAATCAGATCACCAGACAGGGCTGGAGCACACTCCCATGGGAGGTTAGCCACATGCTAGAGGGGAGGATAAAAGGGATGACACTGGGAAAAGCAGATGTAGCAGACTCGTAAGGAAAATAGTCTCAACTCCTATAAGAGGACAGAGATTAAGTCCAGTGAGGTCAGTATTTTCTGGTTCTAAGAAGAATTTATGCCTTTGAATTGTGGTGTTGGTGAAGAATATTGAATATACCATGGAATGCCGAAAGAACGAACAGATTTGTCTTGGAAGAAGTACAACCAGAACGCTCCTTAGAAGGATGATGAGACTATGTCTCATATACTTTGGACATATCATCAGGAGGGACCAGTCCCTGGAGAAGGATATCATTCTTGGTAGAGGGTCAGCAAAAAAGAGGAAGACCCTCAATAAGATGAACTGACACAGTGGCTGTAACAATGGGCTCAAGCATAGCAACAATTGTGAGGATGGCACAAGACCAGGCAGTGTTTCGTCCTGCTGTACATAGGGTCACTATGAGTCTGAATTCAGGGTGCCAGCTCCGGGGGAAGTCTTTCTCTCTCTGTTGGCTTGGGTGGAAGGTCCTTGTCATCAGTCTTCGCCCTGGTCTAGGAGCTTCTTAGCACAGGGACCACAGGTCCAAAAGACATGTGATCAGGTGGCTCTTCTTTCTTGGTAGTAATGAGGTCTTTATCTCTCTGCTTGCTTCTCTGTCCTTTTATCTCTTGTAAGATAAAAGGTGATGCAGGTCACACAGCAGGCAAATTCCCCTTACATTGGACCAGGACTGTAACCTGAGTAAGGGTGTTGCATCCCACCCTAATTACCTTTAACATAACCTAATCTTGCATCATTAACCACAGGCAGAGATTAGGATTTACAACACATAGGAAAATTATATCAGATCACAAAATGGAGGACCATCACACAATACTGGGAATCATGGACTAGCCAAGTGGACACACATTTTGGGGGGACACAATTCAATCCAAAGCAGTGGTAAAGGGGAGACATGAAAACACAAAAAATTTGGTACCCAAAGGATGTGGGCTGAAAGGAAAAAGCTAGGTGAGATAACAAGAAAATGCTGGAAAACTCCCTGAGAGTATGGTCCCTGGACACCCTTTTAGCTCAGTAATGAAGTCACTCCTGAGGCTCACCCTTCAGCAAAAGATTAGGCAAGACCATAAAACAAAACGAGATTAAATGGGCACACCAGCCCAGGGGCAAGGACTAGAAGTCAGGAGGGGACAGGAAAGCTAGTAACACAGGGAACACAAGGTCGAGAAGGGGAGAGCGTTGACATGTCACAAAACAATGTGTGTATTAGTTATTTAATGAGAAAATAATTTGCTCTGTGAACACTCATCTAAAATACAATATAAAAATTAAGAAAAAAACACTGGAAAACTCTGTAGCCATACCCAGGATGTCAGCCTGTGGGCAGATAACAGCTCAACACTTTAATATATAATAGGGTGAAAAATATTGATATGCAACATAGAAAAATTCTCGTCTCCATTGAGAAACAGGTCTACCTTGAGGTTCTAGGCACCCGTTTTTATCCTACACTCCCCCCGACAAGGAAGCTAAATTAATTCAGCTGCATTCTGCAATCTGTCTCATGTTTGAGAATCAGCATGCTGTTGTTGTCGTTAGGTGCCATTCAGTCAGTTCCAACTCATAGTGACCTTATGTACAACACAACACTGCCTGGTCCTGCGCCATCCTCACAATCGTTGTTATGCTTGAGCTCATTGCTGCAGCCACTATGTCAATCCATCTCATTGAGGGTCTTCCTCTTTTTCGCTGACCCTCTACTTTAGCAATCATGATGTCCTTCTCCAGGGACTGGTCCCTCCTGATAACATGTCCAAAGTAAGTGAGATGTAGTTTCGCCATCCTTGCTTTTAAGGAGCATTCTGGTTGTACTTCTTCCAAGACAGATTTGCTCATTCTTTTGGCAGTCCCTGGTATCTTCAATATTCTTTGCCAATGCTACAATTTAAAGGTGTCAATTCTTCTCCTGTCTTCCTTATTCATTGTCTAGCTTTCACATGCATATGAGGTGATTGAAAACACCATGGCTTGGGTCAGGCTCACCTTAGTCTTCAAGACGACAACTTTACTTTTCAACACTTGAAAGAAATCTTTTGCAGTAGATTTGCCCAATGCAATGCGTCTTTGATTCTTTTTTTTCTGGTTCTTTTAGAGGTTGCGTTTGTTACTTTTTTTTTTTTTTAGTTGTGCTTTAAGTGAAAGTTTACAGCTCAAGCTACTTTCTCATACAAAAATTTATATACACATTGTTAATGTGACCCTAGTTGGTATACCTATAATGTGACAGTACACTCCTCTTTTCCACCCCATATTTCCTGTGTCCATTCAACCAGCTCCTATCACTTTCTGCCTTCTCATCTCGCCTCCCAACAGGAGCTGCCCATTTAGTCCCATGTATCTACTTGAACTAAGACGTACACTCTTCATGAGTATCATTTTATGTCTTATAGTTCAGTCTAATCTTTGTCTGAAGAGTTGGCTTTGGGCATCTTTGAATTTCTTGACTGCCTCTTCCATGGATGTTGATTGTGGATACAAGTAAAATGATATCCTTGACAACTTCAAGAATAAGCATAGGCTCCAAAATAGCTCCTGGGTTGTACAAATAGTTAAGCGTCTGACTACTAGCTGAAAGTTTGGTAGTTCAAACCCACTCAAAGGTGCCTTGGAAGACAGGCTTGGCCATCTGTTTTGGAAAGGTTACAGCTTTGAAAACCCTATAGAGCATTTCTACTCTTCACGTATTGGGTCTCTATGAGTCGCAATTGACTCCACAGCAATTAACAACAACAACAATAACAAGAAGTATTTTACAAGCTAGAAGTAATCTGAATTATTTCTTTAGAAAATTATTCAGAATTTTCACATATCCAGATGTTTTCTTGTATCAATTCACCATTAGTTCCCTGGGTTGGTATAGGGACTATATGCAAAAAAAGGATTAGGTGGTCAAATAAGAAAAAAATTGGCCCAACATATTTAATAGGTCTCTTTATCTCCAGAAGTATAAGCCATCAATCTACGAACAAGTATTGCCATTCTGTATGATAAACTATGGTAGATGGAGGCTTCCAATTGAATTTGATGGATGGACTACTTATATTTTAATGGGCCATCTCATAAAATCAGAATTTCATGGGTTTCAGAAAAAGATGCTTTGAAAATACTAAACATTTTATAACAACCTTGAATATAAGAGACTTAAGTACATTAAATTGGCAGAAGACCTAAAGGTCCTCCAATATAAACTACATCAAAATTGAAAATTCTCATCCAATACAAGTATTCATAAAGAAGGTTGTCCAGTCTTTCATGAAGAGTCTCCAAGACAGTAAAATCTCTACCTAATGAGGCAACCTGTCTTGCTGTCAGAAAACTCTAGATTTTATAAATTTTTTCTTATAGTCATCTATAATCTGGGAAGCCCTGCTGGCACAGTGGTTAAGAGCTATGGCTGGTAACCAAAAGGTTTGCAGTTTGAAGCCACGATGCACTCCTTGGAAACTGTATGGAGCAGCTCTGTTCTGTCCTGCAGGTTCGCTATGAGTTGGAATCAACTCGACGACAACGGGTTTATAATTCGGAGTTTTATAAGTTCCACCTTTGGTTCTAGGTCTGCCCTCAGAGAAAGACAGAATAAATTTATTCATCTTTTCAGCTTTCCCCAATTCATTAAAATTTTTTCCATGTGATAAGAGTTTCCAGGCCTCCTCACAAACCTCATTATCTTGGAACCACTGCAGCTTTTGTCTGACGATTTAAAATATCATGCTTGGAATTATTCCAGGTGTCACTGGTTCAATGCAGAGGAGAGTAGGACTACAAGTTCCCATGTTATGTGAATGGTTTTCTTCCTAATAATGCTAGAGACTGTATTAGATCTTTTGCAGTTACATGCCACTGTGGATTCATATTAAGCTTGAGATCAACTCAGTGCCCTAGAACGTTTTCATGCGAACAGTTGCCACAGCGTGGCTTCTCTCTCCTATACTTAGGCAATTGATTTTTGAAACCTAAATGCCTATCATTGGGTTCTTCACAATTGTATACAGAAACAACCTGCTGATTTCCTTTGGTGAATTAATACAATTTTAACTTTAGAAGTGTTCAAGAAAATAATGATGCTGATGAACATAGTATCAACAACGGTAGGCTACAATTGTATGGCCTCTTAGAGTTAAGAGTGATTTAACGTATGTTATTAAACTTTATTCCCATAATCTAAGTAGAGAGGGTAGATATTAGCATCAATTTAGAGATGAAGTAACTGAGGTATTAGGGGTGTTGGAAAATTGACGTCTAGTTAGTAGAACACTATGACTGTAACTCTGTCTCCTGCCCCCTAATCCAAGTCTGTCTTATCCCAAGCACTTTTCAGTGGAACAAGTAAACCAGCTCCTATGAGCCCAAGAATTCTCTTATGCATGTTCCATTCAGTAGTGCTGGTGGGCCATGAAATGTTCTTCCTCCAATCTGTAGCATTTACTTACATGATCTTAGCCAAAGTGAGTCCATGCCCAAAAGTAGCAATTGCTAAACAACAAGCTCTTCTGTTCTTGCTTCTTTTGAAATGTTAAAAAGTATCAATACACATAGACATTTAGTCATTAACATGAATGCTAGTTATTCTATTTTAGCAGTGATTATTCATGAATAAAAATGCCACTTCTGTGTTTAAAAAAATCCGAGAAAAAATGTTCCTTCTATTCATTATCCCTTTCACTCAACCTGACAGTTTTCAAGAATCTGGGAAGTGGTAGTTGAAAAATGTCTATACAGTCACATCAAGTCCATTCGTCAGGAGATAGGGCAGACTTTTTCCCAATAGTCTTTTGAAGGAGAGGCAGAAAGAAATACATGAGGTCTTTAAGATAATAACACAAAGGACAGGGAGTCAGAATCCCAGGGAGTAGGTGAGGGGTAGGGTGGATGACACATGAGGCTCAGGAGAGAATAACTTTCTTTGACACCAGTTTTCAGTCTGAAGGATGGGAGGTTATTGGTTATTGTGTATGTTTTATAGAGAGAAAGGTGGACCCCTCAGGGTATTTGTACAGATTTCACAAAGACGTAGAGGAAAAAAACCATTGTTAAACAGTCCCAAACATAGCCCACAAAAGTAGATCTTGGAGGGTAACCAAGACCATCTATGTCCTGACTCTGGCCATTAGGATCTAACGTGACAACAGGAGAGGGAGATACTTTTTTCTGATGATAATTACTATAAAACGATTAATAAAAAGCCTATGTCAAGTTAGGAATAAAAACATTTAAGATTTAACCACACAAAGCAGTCCTCAAAGAAAATTCCTGTTGTCCAAAGACCTTCTTTACTTAATAAAACCAAGAGATAATCAGTAAACTCATTAATAATGGAATTTTCCAACTGTAGATTTTGGAATACAAATATGTCTATTTTTGTCTAAAATAATACTAAACATTATTATCATCATCATTTTAATCAGATTTCATAATAAACAAAGCAACTAAAATTATATGCTTCTTATAAGCTAAGCAAGGGCTTTCTAAACATATTCATTCCATTATTATAAAAAATATATGATAAAAGTATAGTAGATTGAAAAATCATGATATTTTAAAGCTCCTCATATCAAGAGGTGGATTCCATTTACCCCAACGTGAATGTGAGACAGCCACATGAGTTGCTTTGACTAAATGTGGCAGACATGACATTATATGATTAAACCAAATAAAAACCAAACCCGTTGCAGTCAAGTCAATTCTGACTCATACTGACCCTACAAGACAGAGTAGAACTGCCCTATACAGTTTCCAAGGAGTGCCTGGTGGATTCGAACTGCTGCCCTTTGGCTAGCAGCCATAGCTACACCACCAGGGTTAAAGCTTAATTCATAAAAGGCCTTGTAACTTCTCTTGTCAGCCTCTTGAATTGTTACCCTGAAACTGCCATTAAGGAAGCCCTACTAGCCTACTTAAGGATGAGCGGTCATGTGGAAGAGACCCAGAATCCTCAGAAGTATGAATGAGTACACTTTGGACTTTCTAGCTGAATGTAGACCATGAGTGAGCCCAGGAAAATCAGTAGAACAACTAACTGCTTAGCCAAACCACACAATTCTAAGAAGAAAAAATCATTGTCTTAAATCACTGTTATGGATTGGATTGTGTCCCCCCAAAATATGTGTTGAGATCCTAAACCCTAAACCTATGGATGTAATCTCTTTTGGGAATAGGGTTTTCTTTGTTATGTTAATGCAGTCAGGTCACTATAGTATATGTCCCACACCTAATCACTTCTGAGTTATAAGGAGCAGCACAGACACAGGGACAAGCAAGCACAAACAGGGGGAAGATAGATGCCACATGAAGATCACCAAGGAACCAAAGAGCACCAGGGCTAAAAAAGTTGAGACAAAGATCTTCCACCAGAGCCAACAGAGAGAGCCTTCCCCAGTAGCCAGTGGTAGATATTACTATTATTCACCAATATATATATATATATTTGTTCTCTACTTTTAGACTGTCAAAAAGAACATATCTTCACATTCCTATTATATGTAGCCTTAAACTACTTCTGTTCTATGAAATTTAACAGAAGTATCTTTGTTATTTCTGAGTTAAAGCATTCAACGGCCAGTGCTGGACTCTACAGTGTTTTCCTTCCACACCATGGTAACTGTTGTATATGTTGAGAAAGCACTGTCATTAAATAAAATAGCTCCCATCAAACTGTATTGCAGATTGAGGACAACATGGAGGAGGGTCCTCTAACCACACAGAGGGACTTGCAGTGTGAACGAGAACTAAACCTTTCTTTTAAGCTACTGTGATTTAGGATGTTTGTTACCAAACATTACCTAACATATACTGTCATGAGTCCAATTTATGGACTACATAATTTGTTGCCTGGGCATCCAATAATTCTTCCTAGTTGCCCTTTCACCCATTTTCTGCCATGGCCATTCTTCTCTTGTCACACAGACTCCCAACACATGTGGTCTCTATCTGGCTCTCCCAGGCATGCCCTACATGGCCTCCTGTGATACGAACCCATTACTGTCTTATAACCCAATGTCTCAATGGCTGTAGTTACTCCTTGCCCTTTCGGCCATGCCGCATATGGGTGCCCATGATTAAAATTTCTCCCTTTTCCTGTGCTAATGCAATAGAAACTTTTAAACTGGCCAATAAGACTTCAACATACACTAACTTCGAGACCCCACCATGCTTGCCAAACATAAGTCCTCTCCTAAAATTGCAATTTGTTGTTGCCTTGTCCCCAGGTGTAACCTCCTGTGTGGTGTTACACCAAGGTGTGCTGCAGTTTCCTCTCTTGAACTCTTGAGTACTAAATCCTATTTATTTTCTAGCCTTCCTATGTGAGTCTCACTTCCTTGGGTTGCACCTGATAGACCATCCAAGATACCCACGGACATCCTTGAGGTCAAACTTAAGACACAGACTGACTCCTACAAACTACAATTGCTTAGCAAGCCAAGGGTGCTCTATTGATTACCTAAAATCTGTTACTCTTAGTCCTCGATTCTTCTATCAAAAAAGGTGTTCTGTGCAGTTTGCACTATTTACATCACTAATTATTTTCACTGGTCAAACAACTTTTAGTGCTTCACTACTACTCCTCCTCTCCGTGTTTCCTTCTATATTTACTATCTGTCATGAATTAAACTGTGTTCCCCCAAAATATGTGTTGCCAATCTTAACCTCTATGCCTGTGGTTATAATCCCATTTGGGAATGGTCTTTGTTATGTTAATGAGGCAGGATTAGCGTAGGATGTGTCTTGAGTCAAGCTCTTACAAAATATAAAAGGAGCAGATTAAGCAAGCAGAAATGGGGGGACATGGATGACAAGCCACATGGAGATCTCCAAGGAACCAGGAAACAGAGGCTGAAGAGACAGGAATCTTCCCCTAGAGCCAAAAGAGAGAGAAAGCTTTCCCTAGAGTCAGTTATTTCTTAATGGATTTAAAAAAAAAAAAAAAAAACTCATTGCCCTCGAGTTGATGCCGACTCAGAGGGACCGTATAGGACAGAGTAGAACTGCCCCATAGGGTTTCCAAGGAGTGGCTAGTAGATTTGAACAACAGACCTTTTGGTTAGCAACTGAACACTTAACCACTGTGCCACCAGGGGTCCTTTAATGGATAGGAGTCTCTAAACTGTGAGAAAGTAAATTTCTGTTTGTTAAAGCCATCCGCTTGTGGTATTTCTGTGACAGCAGCACTGGATAACTAAGACACTGTCATTTTTATCCATGTAGTACCCCAAGGGAAACCCTGGTGGAGTACTGGTTAAGAGCTATGGCTGCTAACCAAAAGGTCAGCAGTTCAAATCCTTGGAAATGCTGTGGGGCAGTTCTACTCTGTCCTATAGGGTCGCTATGAGTTGGAATCAACTTGATGGCAATGGGTTTGATTTATTATTTTTTTAGTATCCCAAGCTTAAAACCTTGATATAATCTCATTGCCACTGTATTTAAGTAACTGTCAAGTCCTGTGTTCTACCTTAAAAATATCAATCCTTGTCCTTATTCTCACTATCAATAATTCAGGCTTTAGTTACACCTTACTTGTCCTATTTTAATAGAGTCCTAGTATTCTCCCCACCTCTAGTCTCTCACACTTACGATTCCTCTTGAGCAAAGTTCCCAGACTGCTCTTCCCACAGAAAGATGCTCCAGGTAATGTCACTACTCTATCCAAAGTCCTCCAATACTTTCCAAATATTTCTAAAATATAGTCCAAATTTCTGAGCCCTGAATTCGAAGTTTTTCTTGATCCAGATATTTTCTTTTCTAAAACTAAGCTGTGAAATGTTTTTACCTTCCATCACTGATTGACCAACTAATTAAAAAGTAGGTCAGTAAAAACGATACACAACTTCTAAAGATTTTGACCCAAGATAATATGCAGAAATATATATTCGTTTGCTAATCTTTTGATGTAGAGTCTACGCTTTTCTTTTTTTTTAAGTATGGGTTCACCAACTTCATGAATCACATCATTTTTTCAAGTTTTAGTCTTCTTAATATGGAGCACATTCTTAGACATACTTGTGAATCTATATGAGTGTATAATCCTTTTATATCTGAAAGATTTTATATTTAACTCCCCTCCCCACTAATCCTGATGTAATTTTTAAGGGACTCGTCTATGTTGTGTCTTTCCAATGGATTTAGTGTCCACTGAAAAAAAACATCTATACACTTTTTGCACTTATATTTCCTTGGATTATATATTATTAAATGAAAAATTTATAATAACAAGAACCATTGGCATGAATAAGTTTAGGAACAAACAAACAACTGTCTGGTAAGCATACAGTTGATTTGTACAAACAGAAATGCATAGTGTGATACAGAGTGAGCTAGCAGCCCACGAGTTTAGTAAGCCATAACCAAACCTGTTCCCACTGAGTCAATTCCGACTCACAGCAATCCTATAGGACAGAGTAGAACTGTTCCATAGGGTTGCCAAGGAGTGACTGGTGGATCAAACTGACAACCTTTTAGTTAGCAGCCACGCTCTTAACCACTAAGCCACCAGAGCTCCTAGTAAGCCACAAACATCAGTACTTATACTAACAGACATCAGAGAGGGCATTGGTTATTCAACAACTTCAAGTTAGTTAAAATAGCTCAGCTGTACTTGCTATTATCCACTAAAAAATAATAATTCCTACTTTTGATTCCCATTGTCCTCTCTTTACCCACCCGACTGGTTTTTAAGCATATCAACCTTAAATTTCATTTCAAATTCCATTTTTGCCATGTTCAGTTCTTCATTATCTTAGCTAAAATATTTTGCCTCTTTAAACTATAGTAACATATTTATATGTGCGTCTTTGTATGATAATCACTTCTCCTTTGAATTATATTTATTACTTTGCCTATTTCAGTGTAAGAGCTTGGAACGAAGGTACTATTACTGATTCACTTTGGTGCTCTCCACAGAGTTTAGTACCAAGAAGGAAACAAGAGTGGTTCCTTATAATATATCCGGCTAGTTATTTGTGGATACTGAGACTTGGAGAAAGAAGGGGCAATGATAGGTCTTACACAGAATAGTACCGACATATGGGTGTATTTTCTGAACACAGCTGATCATTCATTTGCTATCTTAATCTGCAGTTAAATATATTTGAAAATGGATATTTTTTAAGTTTTTTTCAATTTGTTTTAAGTTTTTATTAAAATTAACTTGCTAAAACAGTACAATATGTACATAAATTATAAGTCCTAATGAAGGAATATTATGCAGTCACTTAAAAAGTGTTTTATATAGCAGAAAATAAAAATTGTTACAATGACAAGTGAAAAAAGCAAGATAGCAAATTAAAACTGTAGTTTAAATACAACTAGTAAACCTTAATAGAAAAATAGTGGAAATTGAACGACAAAAATGTGCCGGGATTGTAGGTGGTATGTCTCCCTCTTTGTTTATTTTATTTAAATATCTTACTAAGACTATGTTTTAATTTTATGATCACAATGAAGCAAAATGTATCTTACTGTTTTTAAAGAACATTGCTCATTTCCAGAAATTGAATTAATTCTCTTTTATGAAGCAGTTACTCTAGTAACAGCTATTAGCAGATACCAAAAAGGACAATGAGAGCAGAGATAAACAGCACAAACCGCAGCACCGTTGTTACATCTTGGAATACAAACGAGGACGCTGGTGATTTATTTCCAAAGTAAAAAGTACTTGACTTTCAGCTTCTAATCCAAAGATTAGATCAACAAGAGTGCAGCTAAAAGATCACAATTTTTAATGTCCTACCTCTTTTTCCCTTTAGGTAGGTGAGGACCTAAAATACTTCTTAGATAGCTACTGTTTAACCTCACGGAGTCTCTGTGAGATAAGAAAAGGAACTAAACACACATAAGAGCAAAGACCATCGCTTTTCATCACATAGATGTGACCCGGGACAAAGAATGTGGAAGTTTCCAGAGATTAAGGCCATCTCAATGACACTGGGCTCATGTATTATTCCTCTGGGCTCCTTCATCCCATGTAATGCTCCTCTTCCAAAATCACTGGCAACCATAGCAGAGGGAAGAAGTGGTTTCAAAAGAGGGTAAAAAACAGGCAGGGGGGAAGTACAAGTAGGGAAAGGCCAACATCAATAACAGTTTTAATGTTGTTAAATATTCTTTGATTTGGTTGAGAAATATTCAGTTTTCCTTGATGACTCCATCTTAGTAATCATCCGAGGAAACTCCTCCTTGGACTATCAATAATATTCCACAATAATTTTCCCTAGAAGGTAGGTAAAAAAGAAAGAAAGAAAAATCTTCCACCCAAACAGTAACAACAACCAAGATGATCCCGGTCCATTCCTTTTAGTAATACATCTATCATTATTTCTGAGAGCTAGTGAGATGAGGATAAAGTTACCTTATTATTAAAAATAAATAAATAAATGACTCAGTGAGAGAAATCATAGAAAACTTATCTGCTACCACAAACACTTGATTCCAAACCCTCTCCATGGCTCATTGATATGGACAAGTAACTGCAAGGGTTGGTAGCCTCAATTTTTTCATTTCTCTGTAACAGGAAAAACAAGTAACCTTTTGTTCCTCCTGCCTGTTACAAATCTCTTGAATTTTGCAAACCGTTGCCTGTGCCCCATCGCTATGTGGCCTGCAAGATTATGGTGGGCCTCTGTTACCCAAAAATAGGAGTGACAGGACAGTAAGAAACAGAGGTGCTAAAGGAGAACAAAATTTGGATGGGGAGGAATGGAGGCAATTAATTTGAATAACTATTAATATTCTCCCTGGACTTGGAGTCCTTTTCTACTCTGGTTTCTGGTTTTGGATTCTCCTCTCATCCCCTATTGGCCCATTTCTTGTTGAATTCACACCGTCTTTCTGGTTCCTGATTCTCCCTGCTCCCAAAACTAAATATTAACACAACTCAGTCCTTGGATCCAAAAGTTTGCATTCACCCATTGCCGACCAGGAATTGCTACTGCTATCTCAACATGAAACTCCTCTGTTATAAACCAGTGCCCTAAATTTGAATGTATCATTGGCTAGATTAATTTTAAGTCATAATCTAAACATAAATATCTGGTTTTAATCAACAGTTTTAAAAGTGCTATTGAGAGGGACCAGACACAATCAAGTCTATGGACCACCATAAATTAAATTCCTTCTTTAAAAATATATATACTTATGATGAATAAGAAGGAATGATAGTGTCTTTAAATAAGACCAATATCAAACTATATATATTTTGGGGGAAATTATAACATTTTATACAGGCAGTCCCAGGGTTATGAGACCCATTCCTGTGTCTTTAAGAATTTATAGGTAAGTAGGAACGGGTGCATACGGTTCTTATTCAGCCTTACTTTCGTGTAAAAAAAGGCTCCAAGCCTTTTCAATGATTTAAAGCTGCACATGGAGCAAGTGAAGGTGATTGTGATGAAGATTTTGTTGGGAGTGGATGTTGGTTAAATTGTTTCAAAGTGAGGGCAAATTTACATAACATTAAAGGGCAAGTACTAGTTGTCAGTAAGTCAGTAAGTCTGACATTCATAACCCCTGGACTGTCTGTATTATATAATGATCATTTTGAATAACAAGGATGACAGAAAAGTTGTTTTCTCCCTGATTATTCGCATGCTTATGTAGCATTTTCCCCTACTCTTCACAGGAAATTCTGAAGACAGGATGAGTTTACTAGCATAGCTGAAAAGTGGCACCCTCATCATTAATGACATAAAAGGGAGGACGCTAGTGGGTAGGTATTTGGAGGGTTAAATTAATTATAACGAAAATATATAATCAGAGATGTTCAAATGAAAATTGATTCATGAAAACATATGGAGGAAACAAAATAAATTAAAAACATTTGGCATTAACCAACTATTTTGTCATTTTCATCAGTGTTCAAAGCATTCCCCCCAAAGTGTGAAATAGTATATTCTGGGGAAACTTTTTATGCATCAAGGAGAAAAAAAAAAGTTCTGTCCATCAATCTGGAGCAAAAATTATGGCAGAAATTAGTAATTGTAACTAGAAGTAGAGGGAGCCATCTCTGGGTTTTGGAACCTGGTAAAACATGAGAGAGAAAGGTTAGCTCAGGGTACCAGTTGTTCTTTTCTCCTAGTTCACCTGGGCATGTCACTTGAGAGACAGTTGCATGAAGTGATATAGTTAATCAAACAATGCTATAATACTGGATTATATGAAGAAGAATTGATGCCTTTGAATTATGGTGTCAGTGAAAAATACTGAAAATACCATGGACTACCAGAAGAAGGAACATATCCGTCTTGGAAAAAGTACAATCAAAATGCTCCTTAGAAGCGAGGATGGTAAGACTTTGTCTCACATACTTTGGACATGTTATCAGGAGGGACCAGCCCCTGGAGAAGAACCTACTGCTTGGTAAAATAGACGGTCAGCAAAAAAAAGTAAGACCCTCAAGGAGATGGACTGACACTGGCTGCAACAATGAGCTCAAACAGCAATGATTGTGAGAATGGCACAGGACCAGGCAGTGTTTTGTTCTGTTCTACATAGGGGCGCTGTGAGTTGGAACTGACTCGACAACGGTACCCAACAACAATATATGAAGAATGTGGCATCAGGATTGGAGGAAGACTCATTGACAAGATGCAATATGCAGATGACACAACCTTGCTTGCTGGAAAAGATGAGGACTTGAAGTACTTACTGACAAAGATTGAAGACTACAGCCTTCAGTATGATTACAAATCAACATAAAGAAAACAATAACCCTCACAACTGGAGTAATAAGCAATGTCACGATAAATGAAGAAAATATTGATGTTGTCAAGGATTTCATCTTACTTGGATCCACAATCAACATCCATGGAAGCAGTAGTCAAGAAATCAGAGGACATATTGCATTGGGCAAATCTGCTAAAGACCTCTTTAAAGTGTTGAAAAGCAAAAACGTCACTTTGAGGGCTAAGGTGCACCTGGCCCAAGCCATGGTATTTTCAGTCACCTCATATGCGTATGAAAGCTGGGCAATGAATAAGGAAGATCAAAGAAGAACTGATGCCTTTGAATTATGGTGTTGGTGAAGAATATTGAATATACTATGGACTTCCAGAAGAATGAACAAATCTGTCTTGGAAGAAGTACAGCCAGAGCTCTCCATAGAAGTGAGAATGGCGAGACTTTGTCTCATACTTTGGACATGTTGTCAGGAGGGACCAGTCCTTGGAGAAAGACATCATGCTTGGTGAAGTACAGGACCAGTGAAAAAGAGGATGACCCTCAAGGAGATGGACTGGCACAGCGGCTGCAACAATGTACTCAAATATAACAGTGATTGTGAGGATGGCGCAGGACCGGATAGGGTTTTGTTCTGTTGTACATGGGGTCACTATGAGTTGGAACTGCATCAATGGCAACAACAATAGGGCTTGTTCCATTTCATTTATTCATCCATTCATTTACTTATTCACTTGTATATTTTGTGGATTTAACTCTACAATTGATTCCTAATGCTAGAGAGATATTGCCAAGAACCCAAGGAACCACTACAAGTTTGTATTTGGTGCTATCACAATCATACTTTGGACAAGTAGCTGATGCTGATATATCTAGCCCCCTATGGCAGTTTCTATAAGAGGTACTCCTTCAGATAGAGTGTGAAGTGTTGATGGGATCCAAGGGTTGCAATTGGTTCTGACACTGATGGTTGTGGCACCCTACTAGAAGAAACAAGGTTGGTGAGTGGTCAGCAGTACACTCACTGCTGGGGAGAATCAGTGTGGTCTACAGACCTCTAGGCAGGCAGCAACAGGTAACTGATGAGGAGGACTGATTCAGTGACTCCATGAGTACTTCTTGGAAAAGGAAACTTGAAGAGGACAATGGACTTACGTCATAAAGGGTTGGGAAGCTGTGGTTCATCAGATATAGGTAATGAAAGAGAGGTTAAACAGAGCATTAAAATGGTATCTAAGATTCATGATATCCCTATAAACAAAATACATATATCCAGACCCTGAAAGTCATTTTTAAAAGACCTCTGTGAAGCCTAAACTGTAACTATCTAATTGTACCAAATGTCAGCTCTCATGATTACATCCATCTTCCTCCCTAAGTAGATATTCTGTATAACCCCCTGGGGACATATGCATTTCAATAAGTTCCAAGGAGCTCCAAACACAAGCATTCTTTATCTATAAAAGAATTACTACATGAAAAGACTGTTATCAATATAAAAATACTATTCCCCAAGGGAGATCTCAAGCTTTTCTTTGTAATTAAACTTCCTTTGAAAACAAAACAAAGGACATTTTTACAGAGAGCATCTAAATCTTCAGAACACTTTTCTTCCCCTCTAAAAGCCATGCTAGGTTTAACTGAGCTTTCTACTTGTGTCTATTATGTTTCAGAAGCTACTTGGGACTGGGCAGCTGTATACACTACATTTATCTTCCTGAAAAAGGGGACACGGTTGAAAGCATATATAAAGTGCTTTTTTCTTCTGTGGTTGAACACTTAAAGTATTATTTCTAAGGTAAGCAGAAAATAATTACATACACACAAACTTACACATGGAATCAGTTAAGAATAACATAACAATTTACAATGGCCATGGACTTAGAACTAAATTGCAGCAAAGGACTTACATATAATGTAAGTTTTAGTAGTCAAGCTATGCTTTTCTTTAGATGATGTGCTTGCTCAGATCTTCAGTCAAAATGAGCTATCTGTTCCCTCCAACATAATACCCTACAACCTTCGGACTAGGGTAGGAGAGGTCTATACAATATAATTATCTGTGAGCAGAATGGGAAGATGCAGATCCACATATGGTAATAATATTGAAGAGATTGCCGGGGGCAGGGGGAAGACTGGGCAAGTGAGAAATACAAGTTTCAGAGATAAGTAAAATAGACCTAGAAAACTAATTCTTGATCAATAGGTTATCCAAGCACTAAAAGCCCATTAACTTCTAGAATCCAGGAATTTGGCCAGCAGATTCCTCAAATTAATTCAAGAAATGTTCTGGGTCAGCATGAACCCTTAGGTTAATACTTTTTAAATATTTTTTTTTTTTCTTTTAAAGCAGTTGGATCCCTTTCTTTAAATAAAATTTTAGTCAGAAGCTCTATATGTCAAACAATTAAAACAGAGGAGCTCTACTTTAAGCAGGGCAGGGTACTACTAGCAGTCTTCCCTCTTAGCTGCATTGGAGACTTTGTGTGGTGACTGTTGGGGATGAGCATTGTGGCATTATAGATGGAATTGTGTCCCCCAAAAAGATATTTTGAAGTCCTAACCTCTATACATGATGTTCATATGAATGCGATGTTGTTTGGGGAAATAGGCTTTTTCTTTGAAGATATTATCAGTAAACTAATGTTGGAATGTGATTGGTCCTAGTCCTAATCCCTGAGTGGTGTCTTATAAAAGGGGAGAACAGACATGTAGAGGTGACACACAGAGGGAAGACCCTATGTGAGGATCCATCTGCAAACCAAGGAAGGCCAACAAATGCCCAGGGCTACCAGAAGCTGAAAGAGACAAGGAATGATCTTGTCCTGGAGCCAGCAGAGTGAGAGAGCACAGCCTTGTCAATACCCAGAGTTCAGAATTTTAGCATCCAGGACTATGAGACAATAAGTTTCTGTTCTTTAAAGTCATCCACTTTGTCGTGTTTCATTGTGGTAACCCTAGGAAGCTAAGATAGGGGCTAAAGGAAGTACAGATTAAATTACCTTATTCTAGGCAAATACTTTTTGACCTGTGTCATTTCAAGTTCCAGGTTTATAAAATGGCCCTTTGGACACCTTCTTGATCTCCTCCATATTTTCCATGATGCTACATCAGAGTGAACACAGCCCCAATTTCAGATACAAAGACCTGGATTTGAATATTTACATTATGGTGTTAGGCACATTGTTTAACCTTTATGACTTTAGCTTCATTATCTGTAAAATGGTAGAAATTTATTCCTCTCACTTAGTGAGAAGAAATTAAAACCATGGATATAACAGATGACGGTACTGAATATTCCCAAGACCTATGATTCTGGAAGACAGTGATACTTAAGAAATCCCCCACGACCCTTTTGTGTTTTGAGAAAAGGCTTATTGCAAAGAACCACCCTTCCCCATACGACTTAGATAAGACTCATGGATGTCCCTCTTGTTTAACTGTGACAAAGCTAGACACCAATCAAAACCAGTTGCCATTGAGTAGATTCCTACTCATGGCAAACTATTGCAATAGGGAGAACACCTTGACCATGGGACTTGCAACTATCTCAAAGTTATCCAGAAAAGGGTTTTTCTTTTACACCCTATAGGACAAAGTAGAACTGCTGCATAGGGCTTCCAAAGTTGTAAATCTTTACAGAAGCAGACTGCCAGTCTTTCTCCCTCAGAACTTCTGGTGGGTTTGAACCACTGACCTTTCGGTTAGCAGCTAAGCACTGCCGCTGAGCAATCATGGAGAAGTAAACAAAGGTCGAAAGAACCAGGTGACGAAGTGAAATGAATAAGATGAATGGGTGGAGGTAGTATGATAGGAGCAAACCGAAAAAAACCACTGCTGTCGAGTTGATTCTGACTCATGGCCACCTCAAAGAGTTTCCAAGGCTATAAATGTTTATACCTTTCTCCTGCAGAGCTGCTGGTGGTTTTGAACCACCAATTTTTTGGTTAGCAGTTGATCATTTTAACCACTGTGCCACCAGGGCTCTTTTGATAGGACCCGAAAAAACTTGTTGCCATCAAGTCTATTCCGAA
This sequence comes from Dugong dugon, assembly GCA_030035585.1. Classification (NCBI taxonomy): domain Eukaryota; kingdom Metazoa; phylum Chordata; class Mammalia; order Sirenia; family Dugongidae; genus Dugong; species Dugong dugon. The sequence continues at coordinate 113,254,829 of CM057467.1, forward strand.
TCATAGCAACCCTATAGTACAGAGTAGAACTACCCCATAGGATTTCTAAGGAGCAGATCACATAATCTTTTACTTTGAGGCCAGTCTATTCTCAAGACGGTTCTGAAGGGGTTATATGCTGACTTAGGAGTCCCTTGGTGGTGCATAGGTTAAAGTGTTAGGCTGCTAACTGAAAGGTAGAGGTTTAAGTCCAACTAGAGTTCCTGGAAAGAAAGGCCTGGTGATATACCACTGAAATATCAGTCACTGAAAACCCTATGGAGGAGAATTCTACTCTGACACACGTGGGTTCTCCATGAGTCAGTGTCAACTATTTCAATAGCTCTCCTCCCCTAATCCAATAGCCCCTTTCCTTCCTCTTGCAATAATCCTTTCAAATGAAATATCTCCTTACCTAAGTCCATATTTGTTGTTTTGTCTGTTTTGGGGTTTGTTTTGTTTTTGACATAGGTTATGCTGTTGTTAGGTGCCTGCGAGTCGGTTCCAACTTATAACTATCCTATGTACAACAGAACAAAACACTGCCTGGTCCTGCATCATCTTCACAATTGTTGCTGTGTTTGAGCCCATTGTTGCAGCCACTGTGTCAATCCATCTCATTGAAGGTCTTCCTCTTCTTTGCTGACCTTCTACCTTACCAAGCATGATGTCCTTCTCCAGGGACTGGTCCTTCCCGATAACATGTCCAAAGTACATAAGATGAAGTCTTACCATCCTCACTTCCAAGGAGCACTTTGGCTGTACTTCTTCCAAGGCAGATTTGATCATTCTTCTAGCAGTTCACGGAATATTCAATATTCTTTGCCAACACCTTAATTGAAAGACATCAGTTCTTCTTCGGTCTTCGTTATTCATTGCCCAGCTTTCTCATGCATATGAGACAATTAAAAATTACCATGGCTTGGGTCAGGCTTACCTTAGTCCTCAAAGTGATGTTTTTGCTTTTCAACACTTTAAAGAGGCCTTTCGCAGCAGATTTGCCCTATGCAATATGTCATTTGATTTCGTGATTGCTGCTTCCAGGGGCATTGATTATACACCCAAGTAAAATGCAATCCTTGACAACTTCAATATTTTCTCCATTTACCATGAGTCAAAGTAATGTTGACCTTAATGATGTGGATGGAGTCAAGCTTTTGGGACCTTCATTTGCTGATGTGGCATGACTCAAAATGAGAAGAAACAGCTGCAAACACCCATTAATACTCAGAATGTGGAACGTATGAAATATGAATTTAGGAAAATTGGAAATCATCAAAAATAAAATAGAACACATAAAGATCACTATCCCAGGCATTAGTGAGCTGAAATGGAGTGATATTGGCCATTTTGAATCAGAAAATCATATGGTCTACTATGCTGGGAATGACAAATTGAAGAGGAAGGATATTGCATTCATTGTCAAAAAGACATTTCAAAATCTATCCTGAAGTACAATACTGTCAGTGGTAGGATAACATCTAAATATGTACAAAGAAGACTACTTAATATGACTATTAGTCAAATATACAGCTTATATTGCTACTTAATTAATTAGGCAGGAAAATGGCTAGTTGGTACTGTATTCCATTAGCTGTCTGTGGAAGGATAGAAAAATCCAGGGAAAACCATATTTTTACCTTTTAGAGGATAGAGGCCAGAAGAAGGAATTTTAGGAATGATATCTATGATATCAGGATTTCTAACGGTAGGCCTTACTTGGCAATAACAACAATAACAGTAACAACAGTTAAATGGAATATCAAAGTAAAAAGTGCTCTGCAACATGTAAAGTATCATATAAATGTCAACTGAAACTACACTGTTCAGACATTATTCTCCTAAACAAGGTTATTTACACTATACTTCCTTTATCCACATGCCTTGCCCCGCACCACAACCACACAAAATCTCCAATATAACCAAGAGGGAAGGTTGCTAGCTGTAGTCCATCCCGCTTGAAGTAGAGCCCCTCTGCTTTAACTGTTTGACATAAAGACCTTCTGACTAAAATTTTATTTAAAGGAAATGATTCAACTGCTTTAAAAAAAGAGTTTGAAAAGCATTAACCTAATTGTTTATATGGATCAACTAAATGACCCAATTTTAGTTAAATTCTACGGATTAGACATGCTATTGGAAAGTGATTTAAGTTACCAGCAATGATTTGGGTCTAATATTGAGTTAAATATTAGTTTTTAAGGTTTAGTCTATGTATTAATATTAACATAAATCATCTCTTAAAATGATGCTGTTCAAGGCAACAGTCACAAAAGACAGAAATATTTAACAACAAGTTCTAGATACCAAATCATTCTTTGCTGCATCTATAGAACTCATGAGTAAAAAGAACAAAGAAAATGTCAGCACCACAAAGAAAGCACTACAAAATAAGTTAATCTTTTATTACATTCAGGAAAGTCCCAAACTAGCTCATCCCTGTTTTTTGCCATCATATATCTTATAGGTATTAACTAGCTAAGGCTGTCACCTACTGCTAGTTAATAGGTTTTCAGTTCCTTCTTTGGCATAGTAGATTCTTCTGTCTACTCATCCAGGTATGATGCAACAGACATAACCTGCTTTCAGGGAGCTTACAGTCTAGATAACGGTAGCACCTAAACTTAATTAAGCAGCAGACTCACCTGGTGATTGTTGTGTGTCAGTGAGTCAATTCGGACTTATAGGAACCTTATTGGAAAGAATAAAACTGCCCTGACCCATAGGGTTTCCTAGGCTGTAGTATTTAACGTTGCATATCATCATTTCTTCCCTCCTACAGAGCTGCTGGTAGGTTCCAACTGCCAAACTAGATTAACAGAGAAGTGCTCAACCATTGTACCAGCAGGCTCCTTAGAATCACCTGGAGGGCCTGTTAAAAGCTATGTTGTTCGGCTCTCCACTGGGTTTTCTGATTCAGTAGGTCTGGGATGGGGCCCAATGATTTGCATCTTTAACAAGTTCCTCTGAGATGCTGATGCTGCTGGTCTGAAGGCCACTGTACAGGAAGCATTGGTCTAGCACATGTAGGGATGTGGTGTTCTTGTGAACCAGCCTCAACTGTGTTTTGTTAGAATGGACCTGATAACTTCCCACTCTTTGGAATAAGATTCTAACATGGCTTTGAGCTTTGGAGGGCACTCAGGGAGACTATTTGCAGAAAGGTTGAGTGGGCATTCCTTTTAAACTCTAGACTACATCATATTAAAGAAAAAAGAATCACAGATGAAAATCAGACACAGAGCTCTGTGTTTTGATACAAAAGAGAGACATTAAAATTCAGCTTGGAGAATTGGAGTTATTTTGTGTTAAAATCATGTGCTTGTCAAAGTGCTAAGCTACTATGGTAATGACTCTTATACAAATATAGTTGAACAAAAACAACAAGTATATTCCCATTTATAGTGCAGAAAAGCAGTGTTTGGGTCGTTCTTTTTAGAAGCCAAGAAATGTTTTCTGATTATTAGTAGAATAATAAAACAGATTCTTTTCAGAAGGATCATTTATATCTTTGTGTTACAGAAAATTGAAGACATATTCCTTTCTTATTCCTATTTTATCCTTTTTATTTTGGTGGCAGAGGAGAGGAGACAAAGGAAAGAGCCTGAGATTAGGGAGAAACAATGTACTTTGATCGAAAATGCTCCCATCCTAACTCTCAAACCAATGGCAGAATGTGATAGGTTTCAGTGACTCTAATCCTGAACTTTGACAGAAGTAGTTAAATTGAAGACAAACTCAAAAAAATAATAGAATGCATGTCATCTTTAAGCAATATGAAGACATCCTTTTTAAATGACACCTTTTCCTGAAGGTATAAGTCAGAATTTCAATTAGAAGATCAGGAATGCCATCTTCTTGTTAGCACTGATAGAAGTTTCTGTGTGAACTTAAATTCTTTTGGGAATAAAATATGGTCTGATAAATAAGTAAATAAATAAAAAAACATTGCTAGTATCTATTCAAATGTAAAGCTCTTTAAATAATCCAAACAAAACTGACATAGGTTGTAAACAGCAGAACCTCTAGGGATGTCTCCATGGAACATAGTTCCATCATGAAGCTGGGAGATACGTTCTCTAAAATATTTCCTCCAAAAGGTAATCCCCAAGTAAAGAGTTTGAACAGTGGTTATCAATTCCAGCTGGAATTACCTGGGAAACTTTCAAGCTACAGCAGTGTTAGGATCCCATCCCACACCAATGAAGTCTCATTCTCTGAGTATGGGGCATCATCAGAATTACCTCAAAGCTTTCCAGTCACTTCCAGTGTGCAGCTGAAGTTGAAAAATACTGATGAAGAGGCAAGACTTTTCTTTTACCTGACATGAAATGTATCATTCTCAGTCTTTTCTGTCATATCCTGGTTAAAAATCAGGTCCCATCGATCATTTTTAGCACTGGAAAAGGAATTATTAACTTGTTTGAAACCTGTTTTGAGTTCAATAAGCACATGTCTGGAGTCTGCAAAAATTAGAAAACTAAAAGGATACCACTTGCTCAGTGTCACTTGCAATAATCACTATTTCCAAACCAGAGGACAGCCAGGGACATTTCAGCTCTATCACCTCACCCATTATCCCACTGAAGCACAAGGGAAGATGGAAATAGTGTTGAACAAATGTGAATGAAACCGTAAACCAGAGCAGCTCAAGATGGAGTATAATGTGCAAACTACTCTGCTGTAGCTTTCAGCTGGGAGTAAAGTGGCTGTAAGCAAGGGTGCACAGTGATTGCTTTCCAAGGTAGCCTCAAAGCAGCAAATGGCCATTGAAATGTGATTTGACAGAGGACAGAACACTCCAGACACCAGTTCAGAGTCCAAGGAAATAATGCACAATGGGAAACGGGGTTGACTTTTATTTTTTTTCCCCCCTGAATGAAACTTTCTTAAACTAGTGTCTTAGGCTGGGTTCTCTAGAGAAGCAAAACCAGTAAAGCATAAAAATATATATAGAGAGAGATTTATATCAAGGAAATAGCTCACGCAATTGTAGAGGCTAAAATGTCCCAAGTCCACAGATCAGGGTAGAGGCCTCTCCCATTTCACGTAGAGGCAGAAGCTGGTGACCCCAAGGTCGGCAAGTCGGGAGATGGGTTCCCACTCACAGGCTGTGAAGGTCAGTGAATTCCAAGATCAGCAGACAAGACCACAAGGTTTCTCCTGATTCACGTAGCTGCAGGGGCTGGCAAACCCAAGGTCGGCGGGTCGGGGAACCGGACTCCTGCTTGCAGGCTGAGAAGTTCACCGAATTCTGAGATCAACAGGTAAACTGCTGGCTCAAGTCCCACAAACCGGAGGTGAGACAACAAGAGGCAGCTGCTAAGTCTGAAACAAGCTAAAAACCTTGGCAAGGCGAGCAGGCAGAAAGTAACCGGAGGAAGGCACAGAGATGAAACTGAGGGGGCGGTGAGCTGCCACAGGCCCTGCCTCCGTCAGTATCACTCAGCAGATTCCATCATGGGGGTGATCACAGAATTATACAACTGCTAAAACACTGAGAATAATGGTCCAGCCAAGTTGACATACAATCTTAACCATCACCACTAGTAAAAAAATTTATTCCAGCATGTTTGCCTTAATGTAAAAAAGATATGCATAGAATCAATTATGTTCTCCTACTCCCCATGGAGAACCAATGTTTTGAATTTGATCCATCTTTCTCAAGCCTTTTCAATGCACACATGAATTAATATATTAGGCAATACATACACACACACACATTAGTTTTATATATATATGGGGTCATTATATGTGTATATATATAAAATGCATAGCATGCTTTTTCATTCAACCTGGATATGGCCATCTTTTTTATGTCTATACACATAAAAAAGTTAAATTTTATTTAATCATATGAATAGATTGTTCTTTAGTTATACAATTCCCCATTGCTGGATGCTAAAGGAGTTTCTAATTCTTTGCACGTAAACCATGTGCACTTAAATCATGTGGACTTGCTATATTTTCCTGAGATAAATTCCTGACTACAAAATTGCTGTGATAAAAGGAATGCACATATTAAAATCTGCTAGTATGGAGCCTGTATGTTACAGCGTACTGAAGGCTAAGGCAGTTGCATAAGTTCAAATTCGGCCTTTGCTGCCTATTAAGCGAACAAGTTATTCAACAGGTTGGAGTCTCAGTTTCCCCTTTTGTATAATAGGGATAATAAAATTATCTACATAATGATTGTTGTGAGGCTGGAAGGAAAAAAAAAAAAACATATATAACGTACAGAGCCAAGTACACAGACTTAACAAGAGCTCTATACAAATTATTGTTATTTTAAGTATTATTGCCAGATGGTTCTTTGGAAGGATTGGGCAAATACACACACTTTTGTCAATGTCTGGCAATGCTTTTCAACCTTTGACCCATCTGAAGGGTGAAAACTAATACCACAACGTTGTTTTAATTTGAATTTCTTTATTAGTGAAGCTGATCATCTTTTCTATCAGGTATTTGTAACTACTCATAATTTGTAATTGAGTTTTCCTCCCTTCTTATCTCTATCATGAAGTCATTATACTCAAAGAAAGGTTGCCAAACTACCATCTATGGGCCAAATCCTGCCCCACAACTGTTTTTATAAATAAAGTTTTATTGGAACATAGACACATCCATTCATTTACGTATTGCCTGTGACTATTTTCCCTACAATAGCAAAGAGGAGAAGTTCCCACAGAGACTGTATGACCCATGGAGTCTAAAATGTTTACTTTCTGACCCTTTACGGGACAAGTTTGCTAACCCTTACTCTACAGTGATTCTTCCTGTATATCACTGACTCCCCTTGTGGACTATGCATTTGACTATAAATAAAGGGACAGTACTGTGATCACAATATGCCCTTTACTTAACAAAGTTCCAGGCACAGAATCAGCATTTACTGAACATGTCATGATAATATTTTGTACTACTGTCATAAAATTCAGGAAATATAGGAGACATAAACATCTGAGAGCTCAAACCTAGTACAACCATATATTCATAAAACTTCTTCCCTTCTATTTTTGTCTGACAAAATTCTGCTCAACCTTCAAGGCCAACATCAAATAACATATTATTTGAGAGAATTCTCTAAATCTGCACCGCTCTCAAATCAACCAATCAACACAAACACACAGACTGCTTCCTCCTCTATAATATCACAAGACTTTGAACTCCCAGTCTTATAGAATTATGATTATGGCCTTAAGAGTCTGTGCCCCTAACAGAGAGTGGTCTTTTTTAGAGCAGGGACTTGAGTTTGCATTTTTTTTATATACCCCAGCATCCAGCAAATAATGGCCTTGCATTTAAATATTCATTAAACCAATGAAAGAAGAATGTACACATTGTTAGTTTTAGCCCAGGTCATTTAATTTTCCTCTACATTAATTTCACCACCAAACATAGTATTTCCCTAACAACTATCAAGGTTAAGAGCTCCATCAGTCCACCCTGGAATGTCAGGTGTTTAAATGACCAGACTGCTTGTGAATGACCTGGATTCATTCCACCCTCACTGCAGACCACATTTTGTTCTAAATTTTAGTGGACATTCTCCAGACTGGACCAAGAATTCCTTTCAACCAGATGTCTACTTCCATACAGAAACTGCCACATAGTCCTTACAGTAGACAAGCAATGAACTCAGTGACTCTGCCAGTCTCTGATTCTGTAAATTATTTGGGGGAGCAAAGAAAGGAAATGGAAACCTAGTCACCATATTTCCTCAGCTCATTCACTTAACAAACATTTAATCAATACTTGATTTGGAACAAGCAATGTGTGAAGTCCTGGGAATGCCACTCCCCTCCCCCTCAAAAATATGTCCTTCTAAAGTAGAAAGCCAGGCTTTTAAATAAACTTTTATTATTCTTCCAAAAGATGCATGTGAAAGCAAGCTCCCCTGTGGGGCTGGGGTGGACAAAGCCACGCATGACATTACATACACAAACCCACATAGCAAGTTGGACTCTCAGGTTGAAAATCTTTTCACCTGTGGAATAAAACTCCTCTAAAACAACTCCATGTGACTCTAAAAATTCTATGAGTCTATGATTGAAAACAGATACATCAAACTGAAGATTACAGGTTCCCATGCAAATCTTTGAAAACTTTTGCCTGTTTTATAGATCATAGACGATTTCACTTTTTAAAAATCACTTGAAAATTTCCCTACTGGCAATAAACTTATATTTGTAGACATTAGCAAGTTATCTTCTTTCTGGTGTTTCTCAACTTCTGGTTATAAGTCCTGGCCCCTGATTAGTGTTCAATAAATGATGATGTTGTTGTTAGGTGCTGTTGAGTCAGTTCCAGCTCATAGCGACCCTGTGTACAATAGAACAAAACACTGCCCGGTCTTGTGCCATCCTCACAATTGTTGTTATGCTTGGAGCCCATTGTTGCAGCCACTGTGTCAATTCATCTCACTGAGGGTCTTCCTCTTTTTCACTGACCCTGTACTTTACCAAGCATGATGTCCTTCTCCAGGAACTGGTCACTCCTGATAACATGTCCAAAGTATGTGACATAAAGTCTCTCCATCCTCCCTTCTAAGTAGCATTCTGGCTGTACTTCTTCTAAGACAGATTTGCTCATTTTTTTGGCAGTCCATGTTGTATTTAATATTCTTCACCAACACCATAATTCAAAGTCATCTATTCTTCTTCCATCTTCCTTATTCATTGTCCAGATTCCCATGCATGTGAGGTGACTGAAAACACCATGGTTTGGGTCAGGAACACCTTAGCCTTCAAGGTGACATCCCTGCTTTTCAACACTTTAAAGAAGTCTTTTGCAGCAGATTTGCCCAATGCAATGCATCTTTTGATATCTTAACTTTTCCTTCCATGGCTGTTGATTGTGGATCAGCAATAAAAAGGAACAAACTGTGTTAAATAAAAGACATTTGACTCAAAAAGCTGAATAATGTAACTTATTCTATTTATATGACATTCTAGAAAAGACATGACTACAGGGACAGAAGACACCAGATCAGTGGTGATGAGGGGCTAAGGATAAGGGGAGGAAATTAACTATAAAGAGGCATAGGAATATTTTTGGAGCAATGGAAATAATTTATGTCTTGATTGAGGTGGAAGTCATACAATGGTATACATTTGTGAAAACCCAAAGCATTATACAACCAAAAAGGGTGGATTTTACTGTAGGTAAGTTGTATTTATTAACTCTAACTTGAATAAAAGGGGGGGTCATTAACCAAATACTCCAAGTGATTTTTGAGGTGAGTGAGGTATGGGTTAGTCCTCAATAGCTAGTAATGTCTGTGACACTTTGTTCTGAAAAGCTGTATGCAAAGTAGGATTCAGAAATGATCTTGACGGTCTTTAACCTCCTTGTGAGCTCTCCACCATCAGCAGATTACCTAAGAAATAATAAGGAGACTAAGTTCCTGACAAGCTCTCTGGATTACAGCCTGTGTGGTTACCTGTAGAGCACACAGTTGAAGAGCTCACACTCAGCTGATCAGGCTGAGCTTGGCATCCTTGTCCCATCACTTACTAGTAGGTGACCTTGGCTGAGACTCATCATCTAGAAAACAGGAATAATAGCATTTACCCCATGGGGCTGTTATAGGATTAAATGAGGCATTCTGTGTAAAATAGCTCAGTGCCTGATACATAATGATAATTATGCTAGTTGTTTTTATGATTATCCCAGCAGTTACAGTATCACAGCATGATCCAGATCTGCATCCCTTCCTGACATGGCTGGAACAGGTTCTGGGCCTATATATATATATATATATATATATATATATATATATATACTGCCAATGATTTGGAGTGGAGGAGAAAACTTTCACCATTGAATGAGACCAAACTGCTTCTGATGAAATGCTTTCTTTTCTCACTGGTGAGCAGAACATAGTTTTTCAGAGAAAAAAAAAAAAAAAAAGAATGAAGGATCATCACCCTTTTCTTTACTTGTTCAAGGAAATGCTTTTAGTGCCTTCAGTCAGTAAAGATTAGAAAGTTAGAAAATTGCGGGGTAGGGAAGGAGAGTAAATGGGTGGCAAACCAGAAGTGATGTTGTTTCAATGCAGCCCTGAGAAAGGCAAAGCTGCTTTCAGATCAAGGAATTTGTAGGGTGAAGGAGCCAAGCTACTTTGCTGCAGAAGTGGGAGGTGGGTTAAGGGGTAAATAGAGGAGAACGGAAGGGGGAGTTTTGTTGGATTTGGCTTTACTCTAGTATGAAGTTTTCGTGTTGAGACCTAAGTTCTATAACTTTGGGTACTGGTGGGTGAGGGGTGTGTGTACCAGAGTGGGGGAAAAATTGAAAAGGAAAGTCTATAGAAGTTAGGAAACAAAGCGGTCACGTACAGATTCTTAATTTAGCTATGATGAAATCAATTAAACTTTTTTTTTTTATTAAAATCATCCAGTATGTTGTGTCTCTGTGTGTCTTTAACAGAGGAGATGCTAATTTGCCGTCTCCCCTTCATAAACAATTAGATTTAAATCATCCTAGAAAAATGCATCTGTCTATACCAAGCCCCCCCAAAAATAAAACCTGTTGCTGTTGAGTCAATTCCGACTCAGAGCGACCCTAAAGGACAAAGTAGAACTGCCCCGTAAGATTTCCAAGGAGCAGCTGGTGGATTCAAACTGCTGACCTTCTGTTTAGCAGCCAAGCTCTTAACCACGGTGCCATTTGTCTATACAGGTCTTAAAAGTCAGGAGTTGTAAATTTCATAATGGAAAGTTTCTTTAGCGTGGCTTTTGTTTAGATGTGATCATGCCTTTGCTTATGGCTTTCCCTTTGACAAAAGTGCATTTCTCCCAGCTCTCACCACCAAAATTAGACTTGTACTTCAAATCGCCAAACAATGTTATTTTCCTATGACATGCCCAGGAAAAATTAATCGCTATTTTCTGTTTCATCCATTCCACTTAGCTCAAAAAGAAATCTGGAAGTATATTTCAAATATTTGTCCGCAAGTCTTTCTCCCCACATAAACTTTAGCTCCAGGCATAAGCTTACATCTCAAAAAAAGTCTGTTTATCAGAAAATGAGTCTAGTCTACCCCATGTTTTGAATACGAGGACAACTGTTTTTCAAAAAATAGAGATTTTCTTTTCTCCAGGTGTAATCTAAATCTCCCCTATTATTTCTTGAGTGTGCCTAAGATTTGTTTTCCTCCATTATAAGCATTATTTTAAAGTACAAACATTTATTACTCTTTCTTTTATTAGCAAACCAAATATTGTTGAAAGAGAGTGAAGGAATATGCAGACAATGAAAAAACAAATGTCCCCAAATCTAACAACTGAGGGATATGCTGGGTTCATATTTTGGTGGAGATCTTTCCAAAACTGCTACCCCCAACGTGCACACAGATACACACACAAAGTAAATACAATTTGATCCTTCTTTTTCTGCCATCAAGAAGCACCGTATACACATTTTATAGTAAAATATGTCTTTGCAATTGGGGTCTCTGAGATATGTCTGCTGATTTAACAAGATTTTGCTATCCATTAACTCCACAGGAGATTCTCCTGTTAAGTAAGAGCTGAACTAGCTTCTCCTCAGCTTAATATGTCACTAAAACATTTGCCAGCTAAATCTGACTGTAAAACCTTATTGCTGCTGATTATTTAAAAAGTGGAAAGAGCACAGCAGATGTTTCAGTTTATAGGTTGGCTATGCGGCACTGAAGCCCTCAGCTATATGCCATCTTGCCTAATAATCAGAGTCAAAGTGAATGGGGTAGGGGAGGGCATCTACATGAGGTAGGAAGAGGGCAGCTTAGTGAGCATGTAGGGCCAGATCTGAGCTCATGCACTGCTAGCGAGTCCTCATGGAATCCCCACAACAAACTCATGAAGGGCCACTGATCAGCATTCTTCCTTTAACACAGGTGAATCTGCCTGAAGTCAATCAATTTGTAAAAGTCTCATAGACATGAAGTAATGGAAGTGCAAATTCAAACCCAGGTCCCTTTGTCACTACATTCTGTAGTCTATAAACTACTGCTACACTCCGTTGCCACAAAAATGTTAGAGTTCTAATGCAAAGATCATCAACACTATTAAAACAACAAAATCAATACTTATATCAATAAATACAAACCTAAACAAAAAAGTAATGGCTTAAATATTAAAGACTGTGCAAAATGCCTTACCTGCACTATCTCATTTATTCCTCACTAGATTTCTCAGAAGTAGCTAAGATAGCACGGGAGACAGCTTCCATTTTCCCAGACAGATTCACTCTCCACCCTTCTTCATTCGTACCTGTGAATCTATACGGTCTGTGAGCTGCCTTGCCCTGTGAGTGTCAATTGGATTCTGCCCATGGGGAAAAGTGGTAGGGCATCAGAAGAAGGGAGGAAAGAAATTTCAGGTTATTCACCACACTCCTGACTCCCATCCTGCAGGAATCATGGCTGGCTGATTGAGTCTCTGGGCAGAAAGTCTACTTAGGCAGTGCTTTCAACACTGCTTTCTCTGACTTCAGGCTCAGGTAAACATTAGAGTTCCTCTCCATGCAGGTCTAAAGGTAGTCAAAGAGCCCTGAGGTTGCTAACTTCCAGGGAACTGCACCAGCCCTTGCAGATTCCCTGCACTCTGCCCACGCCTATGTGAATAGTGGTGCTGTTCATTTACAGATTAGGAAAGGTGCTCAAAACGGTAAGATGACTTCTCCAAAGTCACAGAGGTAGGAAGTGTCAGAGGTCAGATGTAAACCCTGGGTTATACTAACCCAGAGCCAACACCAATCTGCTGTCTTGTGCTCACTTTCCTCTCAGCCTATAAAATCTTAATTTCAACCTCTGTTTTCTCTGAAGTCCTTGATAGCCAGAGAGCCCACAGAGCAGGGAAAGAAAATTCAAGTCCCGGATCAGTGGGAGGCATTAGTAATATCTTCAGCCACTGCAGGAGAAAACAGAATTTTATAAACCTAGGCCTAGTTAGCATAGAAAAAAGCTATAAAATTCATCTATAAAATGTACATATGGTAATTCACCTTTAAAATGCACCCATTTGTGCCACTTAAATATCTTCAAATATGAGAGCGGATATTTCAAGAAATTTCCACAATTTAACATTCCAAAACCAACCTAATGAACGCCCAGAGAGCAATCATGGTTCATAAGTTGATAATACCATACAGAATTAGAAAGAAGTGCCCAAAGTCACAGCGTAACTCTACAGAATGGGCAGTCTTTGGAATGTCACTTCGTCTGCAGAGCATCACCTTCCTTTCCGGTAAAAGGAGGGAATGTTGGTATCAGTGAATTCACACTGTTAGCCAACCAGTAAAATGAGGTAACGTGCAAGGTTTGTTTTATAGTCTTATATTCAAGATGGATTCCTTCCTATGAAGAATAAGGTTTTACTTGTTTCTGTCTTGTCTGCCTCTCCAGCTTAATCTCTCACTGCCAGTTCCATCATAGTCCCTTCTTCCTCACAAGTAGTGCATCAAGCTACTTGTAGCACCTCAAACCCACAATTCTGTTTAGCAACGTAGCACCTTTCTCATGTTGCTCCAACTGCCTGGTATGCCCTTCCCCTGCCACGCTATATTTGAGTCCCACGTCATTTTGAAGATCTGATGGTTTTCAACTATTATCTTTGTGAGGACACTATTAAATTACACCAATCTTGGTGCTACTTAGCGCTTTGCACATTTCCATTTACTAGATACTGAGTGCATACATCACTCAACTGAGCTGGGTACTCTTTAAATGCAAAAATTGTGTGTTTCTCTTTTTTGCATACCTAGAACATAGTACACAGCTCACAGTGTTGACTCAATAAATGTGTACTGAATACATTCATGAATGAATGAATGGTTGAAAAACTTAGAGCAGAGAGCAGAGAGATTCCAATCATAATCCAAGGAGAATTATGAGTAACCTCAAAGATTAAGTGTTCAATCCATATGTTGTCGTTGTCATTACCCGTCTTTGATTCGATTCCAACTGATGGTGACCCCCTTTGTGCAGAGTAGAACTGCTCCACAGGGATTTCAAGGCTGTGATGTTTCAGAAGAATGTGATTTACAATAAATATAGAATAAATTCCTAGGAAGCAAAGATTATAGAATTGCCTTGGGCTAGGAAAAGTGTCATGTGTAACAGGCTCGCCATTGTTATCAAATTAATTTACTAAAAATAGTACCCTGTGTCATAGTGTTTTTTTCTCTCACCAACATGCCTACACAACATTAGGCACATTAAACCTGCCTATGAAGCTGGACCTTACCTTGCCTTCAAAACTGATTGATATTTATACAGTACTTATATAATCAGGCACTGTTCTAGTTCTGAGGATGACTAGAAAAGAAAGCTCCCCATCCTGTCTTCCTTTACCTTATACACTTATTTATGTCCCCCTCTGTACTGCCTCTGTCCATTGTACTTACTTTCGTTATGGTCTTCATCACTTGTATTATAATAATTTGTAGGTCTGCCATTCCTTGAGAGGAAGGCCCATTTCTTATCCATTAATGTTTCCTCAGGACATCACACAGTGTCTGGTTGAGAGTGCATGCTCGGAAAATATTTGGTGAATTAAATTAAATTGAATTTTAAAAGTTCAATAAAGCCTTTTCTAAAGAATGAAGGTTTTGTATGTGGCTCCATAAAAGGCAAAGTAAAAATGCATGCTTTCTTCTTTCTAGAAGATGGCAGAATTAATTACACTGTGGTAAGCATCACAGCTATAAGCATTACAGAACTCATTTATATTATTGGCAAGAAAGAAGTGGTCTGTTATCATCCTAAGATGTGTTGAGTCATACAAGTTGCAAGGCATAATTTTCAATTGTTCATTGGGACTAGTTTCCCTGTGGAAAGGACATTCCAAAGGTCCAGAAATTAAGCAGGGAGTTTATTCTGGAAATTTTCAATTAGAAGAGAACTAGGTCAAGAAGCATGATTATTTAACGGCCAGGCCACCAATTACTTCTGCTTGGTGACAGAGTGGGTGAGACACGTGTTTTATAGTTTGGGGAGAGGATAATGAAGTGAGGTAAGAAAAAGTGGCAATAATCACCGTATTTGCCTATGTTAGAAACTGTATTAGGAAGGCCAGTTGGCCAAAGAAAATAAGTCAGCTTCTCATCTCTCTGGACTTTGATTCTGGGGCACTGCAAGCCCTACAGCTTTAGTTACTACACCACTGCCAGCTACAGCTTAGGGGAGTTCTTTGCTTGATTCCTACCAGCATCCTTGTGGGATATATCCTATAATATACTTCATGGACAGCCACAGTCTCAGAATTTCTATCCACACAGGCCTGTAGCTGCAGCCTTGCTGGGAATAGTACTAGATGACTCAACTTAAAGTTCTTTTAGCAAGAACATAATTTATACAGATTGTATGCTTACTTAGACAGCATTTGTCTTGAAACTGCATTGCACACCAAGCATGCTGTTTTTTAACTTAGTTCACTTGGGGGAGCTTTGAAGGATGCTAAAGACGATTTATGGAGTTACCTGATTCAGCCATGGGAGATATTCAACTCCTTCCCCAACTCCATACCACTCTTGAAAGCAGTTCCTCGCTCTCCGTTCTGAAATGGTGGAGTCTGAACAGTTCAGAGTTTCTGTAGTAGTGTAACACGGGACTTTTCCACTTCTCTTCTAGCTGAAGCAAATCACTGCACAACTGCTCCCTCCCCTTCCCCTACTCCTGCTATTCTTAAGTTAGGCTTTTCTTCTGGATATTTTTGCTTTTGCAAAAGCTCATAAAAACCTTCCAGGACAGAATATCCAATATAGCTTCTCTCTCTCTCTCACTTATTCTCTCTCTCTCTCTTACATCCTACATTGAGAAAACACATTGAAGCTTTTTATGGCTTTTCAAAATAAAACCTGATCCTGCCCACCCAATACATGCTTCTTCGTTGCACACATCCATTTCAGGATAACGCACCACAGACCTAGAATTAAATAAATAAAGCCCTTTTCCACGTAATGACTCAAAGACTGAGAAAAGCAAAGTTCTGAGTCAGAGGAAGGATTTTAACATTTTGTGGACAGATTTTTCTGTTTTGTTATTCAGTCTTGTGTAGGATTTAATGATCTGAATCAAGTCTTTGTAAAACCCACGGACCCATCTATGCAAAGTAAAAATAAACAGACTTGTTAGAACAGATCACAGCAATAGGAGTGTGAGCACATGCATGTCTGTCCCAGCATCACCACGATCACATCACAGAAGACCTCATGACATTTCTGAGAGGACACAATTGCCCAAGGTGACCCCAGGAATCTGATTACAAATGGCCAGCACTATTCCTTTAATTACACGGCATCACCAGTTTTCTTGCCAGTGTGCTTGGATATGGAATAAATATTTCACTTATTAAAAGTAAACAAATGGTTCAGTCTCTTTAATTCCCCATAACATGATGGTAGAGTTGGCACCTTTGTCAACATTTTCATCTTCCTTTTCTTCAAATAGCTAAAAAAATTCATACCTGGCATCAGTGTGTTGTTCGTTATTCTAAATGTTGATTTAGTCCTTTGATAAATCATGAGCCAGGCACTGTTTTAGTGACTGCGGTATATCAATGAACAAAACAGAGTAAGTGTTTTGCCTCTTTGGAGCTTATACTACAATAAACATAATGAATAAATTAATTATCTAGTGTATAAGGTGATAACACAGCCCTGGTGGTGCAGTGTTTAAGCTCTCGGCTACTAACCTAAAGGTCAGTAGTTCAAATCTAAAAGCCCCTCTGTGGGAAAAAGATGTGGTAGTCTGCTTCCATAAAGATTTTCAGGCTTGGAGGCTCTATAGACCAGTTCTACTCTGTCCTGTAGGCTCGCTATGAGTTGGAATCTACTCCATGGCAAGGGGTTTTATTAGGTGGTAATAAGGGTTATGGAAAAAAAGAAAAAAATAAGTATGCAAGGTAAGGAGGTCAGTAAGTCAAGGTCATAGGTTGTAGTGTTAAATAGGGTAATATGGGTAGGCCTTATTGAGAAAGTAGAGTCCCCGGGTGGTGCAAATGGTCAATGAACTCAGCTGCTAACATAAAGATTGGAAGTTCAAGTCCACCCAGAGACACCTCAGCAGAAAGGCCTGGCGATCTACTTACAAAAAATCAGCCATTGAAAACATAGTTCCGTTCTCATCACATATGGTTGCCATGAGTCGGAGTTGACTAAATGGCAACAGGTCATTGAGAAGGTTAAGATTTTACCCAAAGCTTGGAAGAGAAGAGGGAATTAGCCAGGCATCTAGGGGGTGAGCCTTCCAGGTAGAGTGAAGAGCTAAAGAAAACGCCCTAAAGATGAAGTATGCCTAGCAGGTCCCAGGATCAGCTAAGAGGCCAGTTGATTGGACTGGAGGAGGGCAAAGGGGATAGAATAAGAAGATGACAGAAAAGTAGCAGACGCCAGATCACCAAGTGCTACATGGGCCATCTGAGTCCTATGTAAAAGTCTGCAGTAGAGAACAGCCATATCAAATCCATTCAACATAATTACTGGTACTTTAGCATTTGAGTATCTGTTAGTATGTTTACTGTCTATCTAAATGCATGAAACATGCATTTCTTTTTTTCCTAAGCAGGATGTTTGCTTTCATTAAAGCTACTGTTGGCAGAAGTACCAGAAAATATGTTTGGGCTCCTGTCATCTTGCAGCAGAAGTCCACATATCCTACAAAGCTTTCTGTTTATGACATCTGTAATCTTGGGGCAGGCAAAATCATCACCTCCATAGAAGTGAAAACAAACACGCTGCTTCATTCATTTCCTAACTGGGCTTTGATAGTATTGTTTAAACATGTGTTCTCTTCTGTAAGAAGCAAATGAGAATTGAAACATTCAATTAAAAGAGAACTGCCTCAAGAAGCTAGACTGAGCCTAGACAACTATGTCCAATCTAAAATCTTTTTAAATGACAGAAAAGTTTTTTTTGCTTTCTTTTTTTTCCTTAACAGTTGTTGGGTGTGGTTGAGTCAATTCCGATTCATAGTTTGACCCCGATTCATAGTTTGACCCCATCTGACAGAGTAGAACTGCCCCATAGGGTTTTGTCGGCTGTAATCTTTACTCTAATGATAATATCTAAGGTTGTTTGAGTGGTTGTTATGTTTCAGTCACTGTTTCCATGAGTTAACACATTTATTCCCACAAAAAGTATGTGAGAAAATACTATTATTTTTACCCATTTTACAGATGAGAAAGCTGAGCTACTGAAGAAATGAATGACTCGATTAAGTTGACAGTAAGAGGCAGATGCAGGATTCTAATCGTGGCAACCTGGCCCCACAGCACATATCCTTAGCCATTATGCTGTGCCACATCTTTTAGAAAACAGGAATATTTGTCAGGAATTCTGAGGTATTCCAGGAAGGTTATTATTAAATAATATTCACTGAGAGGTAGAACCACAGATCAACTCAAGACAAGTGAGGGAGGTGGGAAGCCTCCATACTTCCAACTGTTAGAGTTATGGTCACAGGCAGGGGGAGTCCCAAGGAATTGACTGGTTACTTCTCAGGTCAATGCTGACAACTCAGCTAAATCACTCAGCTCCCACCACTTTTCCAGCTTATGCCAAGAAGGGAATTGGCACTCCTGCCCCAGGGTAAAGCAGTGAGGGAAGAAGCAGAAGAAGGAGAAATTAATAGAGTCCCATACTCAGAAGAAGAGCGATCACTCATTCCTTCTTCCTACTTTGAGTCCTTCTCTACTCTCATAGACAAGTCAGTTCCTCAGAATTGACACTCAGTTAGGAGCGCAAGAATTATCCAACCTGAAGCTCAGCAGACAATGTAGAACATCAAACATTTGAAAAAACAAAAACAAAAAACACCATGAATGCTAGCAAACACAACAGAGAGGAAAAAAGAAATGGATATGCAAGACCACAGAGTTAATAGAGCAAATGGAAGATTTTAAAAGAGGTAAAATTATATTCTGAGAGACCTGAGAGGCTGATCATACCTCTAAAATAAGAGCAGGCTTTTATGGAAATAAAACAAAAGGAAACATTGGAAATTAGAAGCATGATTGCTGCAATTAAAAATTTAATAGCTGGGCTGCATGGCAGAATGCACAAGGCTGATGAGCAAATTAAGAAATTGAAGAAGGAAATAAAACCATCCTTCCTGAATGCTAAAGGTCAGAGAAAAAAAAACTTAGAAAAATGGAGGATTGACATAGAAGATGCAGCATCTAAGACAAGTTTTGGAATTAGCAAAAAAAAAAAAAAAAAAAGGGCTGGAGAAAATAATAATAAGAGAATGAAGAACAACAGCAACAACAGTTAAGTATAGTAAAAGCTAATTATTTACTAAGCAACTACTCTGCTCTGAGTACCTATATTCTAAATGCTTTGTATGTATGACTGCATTTGCTACTCAACTCTCATGTGACATTGATTGAAATACTATACCCGTTTTACAGATGAGAAAACTGATTGAAGTAGTTGAACCTACCCCCCCAAGTACCCAAGAATATGAGGAAAGATAAGCATCTTTGTTTTGAAAGGCCAAACAAGTTTCTAGAAAGATGAATGAAAAAGTGCCAAATGTGGCCACGTCTACTCAAAGCATAGAGCAAATGTGACAAATAATGCTGACTTATTAAATGCATTTGATATAATGGAATATCATAAAAATACCAAAAATTCATTGCCATCTAATCAATTCCGACTCATAGCGACCCAACACGACAGAGTAGAACTGCCCCATAGGGTTTCAAAGGAGGGGCTGGTGGATTTGAACTGCTGACCTTTTGGCTAGCAGCTGAGCTCTTAACCACTGCACCACCAGGGCTCTAGGAATATCATAGAGCCATAAAAAAGAATGATGTTGCTCTAATGGGGGAACAAAATTCTATTTATAGTATGAATGAAAACAGCAAATTCTAGAAAATATAGACATAGTATGATATTATTTATATTTAAAAAAGTCTACACACATAAATGAAAATTAAAAGGACTAGAAAAGAATCATAAAAAGAGGAGTAAAATGGAGAAGGTGAAGGGGGCGGTGAAGAATTAATGTTACTCTATGTGCTTATGCCTTGAGACCTTTCCAATAACACATTCCTCAAAATAGAAATTGGAAATATAGAAAATATTGAAGTAAAGATTTCTGTATGCATTTTCCCAATATAGACTTTTACCAATTTAGTCTTTTTTTTTTTTTAATTTGAACTGGAAAAGTGTGTTCTGAATATGAATTATTAATCCGTTGAACAATGACCACAAGTACAAACAGGGATTCACTAATTTACCTCCAATTAACCTGAAAGGGCTTGGAAAGATATGAATGGTATGTGAGACTTTACTCACCTATACTACAGAGGATAGTGCAGGTGGCTGGCTTGATGGTTAAGCATAAATAAAAAGTAATATCACACGGTATTTGTTCTCTTAGAGTTCATAGACAGAGAATACAGACAAACAACTATCATGCAATTTGCTAAGCACTATAATAGCATATGTACAAATTACTACAGGAACACAGAAAAGGAAATTTCTACTCATAGAGAGAGACGTTATTAAGAGCCTGAACCAAAGAAAGAAGCATTGTATTTAGAAAGAAAATTTCAGTTTCCTTTTAGAGGTAGAATCAAATGACATGGTAATCAACTGAATGGAGTAAGGAGGAGGAGGAGACAGTAGAGGTGATGTAACCCAGGTGCCATCCTGAAAGACACCCTAGTAGTTACTTCCACTAATGAAGGCAAAGCAAATACAAAGCATGCTCATTGTGGCATGCAAGGAGTGAGGAGACTTGGTGATTTTTGTTTTAAGCATATTGCCCCATGTACTAAACCATCTAAGTAGAGTAGCAGCCCTGTAGAACAATGAAATATCATATGTGTTATAATTTTTATATTAAAGAGTCAAGAAAAACAAATGCCTACGACAACTATAGTCATGAAATTGTTTATTTCATGCAGACTGATAAGTTTTGTCATACTGTGGTGGCTTACGTGTTGCTGCGATGCTGGAAGCTATGCTATTGGTATTTCAAATACCAGAAGGGTCACCTATGGTGGGCAGGTATCAGCAGAGCTTCCAGACTAACACAGACTGGGAAGAAGGACCTGCTGATCTACTTCTGAAAAAACTGACCAATGAAAACCTTATGAATAGCAGTGGAACATTGTCTGATATAGTGCCAGAAGATGAGCCCTTCAGGTTGGAAGGCACTCAAAATATGATGGGGGAAGAGCTGCCTCCTCAAAGTCAGTTGACCTTAATGACATGGATGGAGTCAAGCTATCAGGACCTTCATTTGGTGATGTGGCGTGACTCAAAGTGAGAAGAAACAGCTCCAAACATCCAGTAGTAATTGGAATGTGGAATGTACGAAGTATGAATCCAGGAAAATTGGAAGTTGTCAAAAACAAGATGGAATGCTTGAAGATCAATGTCCTAGGCATTAGTGAGCCTAACAACAACAACAGTGAGTTTTGTGGGGCACCAGTTCCATGAGATTCCTTACATAGACATTGCATGGTCAATAAATAAAGGAAATACTACGTCCCATGTATCTTGCTTATATATGTACAATGAACATTAATATAGTAAAGACCATAAAAAACCCTGTAGCAAAGAAATTTGCCTAATTTAATCACAGGGACGCCCTCCTTGCTTACTTTTGTTTGTTTCCCTGGGTTACCATTACATCCTGTAGAACAGGTTATTCAAGAACTTTGAAAAATATCATAATATTCACCTTCACGTATATGCTACATGAGATTCTCTTAAGTACATAATTTTAAATTCAGAGATCTAAGGAGACACCCTACCCTTGGAGATACATTATTATTAAGTATCTCTTCAGTCTTTAGAAGATTTCTCCAGGCATCTCAATGAAATCCGCAGGTGTAAGAAACCTTGTTATTACAAAATAGACCATGAAAAATTCTAACTGTAAATGTTAACTCCATTGCATGGCTGTGTTAAGAACTGACTGTAACAGTTGCAGTAAGAGTTTAAAATGCTATGTGCATGTAAGATAAAATAACCAGAGGCATTGCATTGTTGTAGAGTGGTTTGATCACTTAAATGAGAGTAATAAAATCAACTAACTTACCCATCCCAACAGGGTTGCCTGAGTGTCAAAGAACTAATGAGCAACATCACTTCTCAGTGGTCTCACCAGTGGGGTGTAATTCAGAAAATAAAATACAACTATGATTTATGGTGAAGAGGATGTTTCTTCCCCATTGCTGATATTCTGTTTTATGAGATAGAAGGTCAGTTAGGGTCATATTCACTGCTTCTATCTGCCTTCTTTATCCACTTTTTTTCAGGTGAAGGTAGGAGGCTTATCTGATTGTTAAAGTGGGGTGGGGAAAATATTTAGATTTTCCCTTTGCAACCAAGCCGTGTACAGGGAGAAGCTGTTGCCTTCTGCTCCTCCATATAGTAAATTAACCCCATTCAACCCTGCCTTTGACTGGGTGTTACGTTTGTCCAACACGGGGTTCAGCTGGCAGGTCCATTTAGCTCTTAGACTAAACTATGTCCCATAATCTGTCTTGGTCAACAATAAAGGTAATACTTTACTTTTAGTCTTTGCTCTTATTTTTTACTTATTTCTCAGTTAGTTCAGAACCTAGACAGAGAATAAGGATATTTTTACTGAACGCCCTCAGTGACCCCAGTAATTTTCAGTAATAATTTAGAGATGTTGTTCTATGAAGGACCTCACAGAATTTTCTCTTAGAAAACTTCAAGGGCAGGCTAGATGTGGGAAGTGATATTTCTTTTGCAGCAAGTAATGCCTTCAGCATGTTATATCCTCTACCTTATTTCATCCTCATAACCTACAGATATGATAAATATTAATATTGCAACTTCAAGGGAACTTGATCCCCAGAGAATCTGAATAACACGTACCATGTCACAGAGCTTCTTAATTCCTACATCCACTGTCCAGGCTCTTTCCCATTCATTACCCAGAATTCCTATGGAAACTAAACTATGTGCCATTTTTCCCTGAGAAGTTTAATCTTGTGTTAACCCAGTCCCAATTCAGCTCAAATTTGTAGGAGATTGGAATTCTAATAGTTCAGAATAATTTAGCTCATGACTAAGTGCCATAACTTTTACCATTATGTGATGGACTTAGCAAAACCAATGTAATTTTTTTTGGATGAAAATATTTAACTGGAACACCTCAATAGCAATATCATTCCCAACCTTTGCTAGACTTTTCAAATAGCCAGGTAAACAAAGGTGTAGGCATGTTTGGATTGAAAGAAAACAATTTCCCAGCTCTACAATCCAACACAGAAGGTTTAGTCTTCCTTCCACTAATTCTTTTGAGCAAGCTGTAGCTGCTGATAGTGTCTTCCCTTTTGAACAATGACTGTGATGATGCACCTGAACCTTTCATTCACTTGGAGAGAAGACACAGTCTGACTCTGGCATCAGCAGATCTCACATTTCATTATCAAATAACGTAGTAGGGAATGGAAAACCATTTACTCTATCACCTAATACACACCCCTTTTCCCTGGAGTGTGTTCATTCAAAATCTTTGTCCAGTCTGCCTTCAACAAATCAAACTGTGGGGAACCACTTCATCAACTAATTGACTCCACAAGTGGAAACATTTTTCTGACACCCACATCTAATTAACAGGAATAATAAAGCTCAATTGATGGTACCGATACGTTGGCCAAAAGGCAGGATAATGTCACTAAATTAAGCTAAACAGAAGCTTCCCAGTACCTGCCCATCTTTCATCTCAATGACCGCCAATAAAAAAATCATGAGCCACGCACTCCCCAGTTGTGATGCTCTCCTGCAATGAATTTGCATAATGACTAGCAAAACTGAAATAAACACTAATTATGTACTGAATGGGATGTGGAGAGGTGATTCAAGTAATTTGACTGAATAATCAACAGGAGATTTTATCTCAGCTATCACTGTACATACCAGAAATTTACTACTTGTTAAAAATGCAAACCAAGTCATCCAATGGTTAGGACCTTGACCCCTTAGGACATAGACACCAGGCATGCAAGTTTCTGCAACCAATATTTGGAGGATACCATGTTTATATTTTAACTTTGGCTAGCATTCATTGACCACTTATATGTCAGGTGCTGCTCTAAAGTCTTCAGATATTTTAACTAATTTAATCTTTATAATCCTATGTTCTTAAAAGATGAGGCAGCTGAAGTTTAGAGAGTTTAAGTAACTTGGCTAATAGTTTACAGCTTATGAGTGGTGAAGCCCAGAATTGACCCAAGATGTCTGGTTCCAAAATCTATGCTTCTTACCATTGAGTTAAATTATCTTTCTCCATTTTTAAGTGCTTGTAGCTGAATTTATGCAATGGGCCCTCTCAGTTTGTTACAAGAAGAAAGTTAGTTTGCAATCTCCAGTCTTGTCAATTTCCAATCTCAAATTAATAACTAATTTTAGAAACCAGCATAAACTAAATAAATGATGGAAGCAGAAAGTAGGATAGGTAGGCCCTTGTAATTATCTGCCGTTTGACTGTTCCAGAAAAATATGAATCCAAATCACAAGGGCCTTGGAAAATTGAGGGAATGTTCAATTATAAACAAACTACACGGAGACTATTGGGTTTCAGAATTGAAATGACTACAATTCATTTTCGATTAGCTACTGTTCATAGTTCATAGAGAAATCATCACTGGAAACGCCATCTAATAGTTGTCTAAATCAGAGAAATCTCAATTTAGGCCAAAATAGACAATGGCTATCATTAAAACTAAACCATTTCTTCCATCACTGTGAGTTCCAGATCATTGTTGAAGCAAACTCGAGACAGAAGCAACTAGTCTATATAACAATGCTGTTTGCCAGGTTTTCTACATATATAGTCAAAAGCATTGTTAAACAGTATTATTATCCCTAATTTAAAAACAGAAAACGAACTCCGCGTTAACTTACTCACTAAGTTACACAGAAAGCAATCAATAAAGCTATGATTCAAAACTAGGTTGTCTTCAAAGTACCTAAACCTTCCTAAAAGGTTTTAAAGCCCTGTTTATAAATATTCTCATACCAATCTCCAAATTAAGAGAGTATAACATTTTGCAATACACTCTTATGCCGTTTCTCACTTAACTCGTTTACATCTCTCCAGCAGTGAGGCCAGGCAATTAGAAGAAAAGTATTAAATTAAAATACAGTCTTGAAATGTGCTACTGAGAACGCCTCCTCTTCAAAGAGTTATATCCCATGACTATAGCAGTTTTGTTTAGTTTGTTTGCATGCAATCGCACACCAATTGAAAGCAGCTCACTGGTACCCTATAATACCAGGGTTCTACAACACAACCATGCTTCTAGATGTTATCACATCTATCCTACATGACAAATCTATAACACACATTGTTGTCAAAGATATCATTAGACAGGAACACATGAATATAAGTGTATGCTCTGTCCGTCTGTCTGCATTGCACATGCAGACACGCTGCGCCTGAAACATCCAGGTAGCCATAAGACTAATAGGAATTTGGCATGTACACCCACCGGCTTCTACCAATTCATGGTTGTTATGTTCATCTGTGGTTGAGATGAACACACAAGATGCTTAGTGTTTACACTAACACAGTATATAAGTGAAATACTATTTCACTTACACAGTGCAAAAGCCATTATTATTTATAGAAAGCAAACAGTAAACAATAACAACAGATTCTCAAAAGGAGAACCTCTTACCCTTCCCAAATTACCCACGTCTGTTCTTACGCTCTGGTTCTGATCAGATGTTGTGTTCATGTCACCATTGCCTCCCGCTACTACCATGCTGCCTGAGGCTTCAGCTCTGCCACTGGGCCTCAACGGCCTTTGCCTTGCTGGTGAAAAGACCCCCGCACAGGATCCCCAAGCCTCTGCCTCTAGGCCCTTCTAAGCCTCCGCCTCCGGCTCCCATCCTGCTACCCAGGCCTGCCGGGTTCTCTTACGGTGATGCTACCCAGGCCCCTGCCACCCAGCTTGGTAGACATGAACCCCTGCACAGGGAACACTCAGGTCTCACTTTCCCTGCACAAGCAATAGTTATACCTCTTTTAGGTCTGCTGGCAAGTCTTCCGCCCAGAGGCATCTGGCTCTGCTCTGCTGTAGGAAGACCCCTGCACAGAATCCTCTGAGGCAACCCCTGCACAGGGCACACTCAGGCCTCTGCCCTGTACAAGCGTTACAACTCTTTTAACTCTGCTGGCAAGCCTCCTGCCCAAAGGCACTCAGCTCTCGCTCTTTGGGCCAAGAAGCCCATCGTGGCTGTCCCTTGTTGTCTTGCACCATCTTCAGTGTTACAGCTCTCTCTTCTGGGTCTAGAAGGTTCTCAGCTCAAGGATCCTAGGTCCAAAGAAAGTACTCCACTCAAGACTCTTCTTAATGGTAGTGAAGTCCCCCAAAACCTCTATGGAATTGGCCCTTAAATAAGCCTACTCCTTGTCAATTGCAAGGCATGGCCTTCCCAGCAGGACCACAAACAGACCAATCCCTCTGATAGACCATAAGTCACTCAGTTTGCTTACTCTCAGCCAATCATTTTGTGGGAGTGAGAAGACCATTGCTAGAAAGCTCATACAAAAGTGATTCATTGCACTGCAGTAAGTAAATATGAAGGGATTATATAAAAGAACCTGAAGCAGACTTTCCAATTATCATGCTTAGCTGCATAATATAATTTTCCATGATTTGGTTTGGTCCATCATATGATACTGCCCAGGGGGGAGGATCTTTGACATGATCTTATAAAAAAACAAAACAAAACATCCAGCACTACGCTAGCACTGAAGTTATAGCAATAAATAAGACAAGATCATTACCTTTAAGGAGATCCCAGATAGAAATCTAAAAATATTAAGCTTTATTCTTTTTGTTATTTAATAAAAGCAAGTAAATACTACATGCTTTAATGTCCTTTCAATTCCATCTTAAAATGAACACAGTAAAACCATTGTTGCTGTTGTTGGGTGCGTTGAGTCAGTTCCGACTCATAGCGACCCTACGTACAATAGAATGAAACACTGCCCGGTCCTGTGCCATCCTCACAACCATTGCTATGTTTGAGCAACACTGTTGCAACCAAAGTGTCAATCCTTCTTGTTGAGGGTCTTCCTCTTTTTTGCTGACTCTCATGGTTAGGTATATCATGGGAAATATATTACCAGTTAAGACATGAGAACATCTGTTCAGCCTTTTCATAAACAGTCAAACAGAAGACATTTTCCTCTTAGTTAAGTTTGAGGTAATTCTGTCCCGTGAAAAATAGATATATTTATCTAAAAGTGGATTCATGTCTGAAAAAAATGTGATGAAGAATACACTTTGCCTGAGTGATCTCAACCATCCTCAAAGCTTCAAACACCAAGTACACTGCTGACTCCTCAATTGACATCAGATCAAAGCTTTTTTTAACCTAATTTCCAACCTCATTTATGTATTAGATATTGTTATTTGCGTGACCTGCAAGCATATCAAAAGCCACATTGTAAAACATTTCAAATAAAATTGCAAGAAAATACTTATTCTTATGCAAGCTAGTGGGTTTACTGAACTAGAATTTGCCAGTGACCAGTGTGGATGCTTCTAGCCTTGATTATCACAGGCTGACTGAAAGAACATTCTTCTTATATGATTCCTGTTCACAATTTATATCATGATAAAGACCAATGAATGACCATTAACTGCTAAGAAAGGCAGTTCATAGCATCTCATCCCATTATGTTCAATTTTAACTAACACCCTCTAGAGATACAATGAGGTGCCCTCTTACTGCCTAAGACTGATTCAGCCCTGCCACACAGAAGGCAAAAAGGCAGATGACAAGCCCGTTAACAACAAAGACAAGATCTGAGCAAGTGTAATCATTCTGAGATGACTCAAATTAGCCTGGTGTTAGCAACTAGGGGTGGGTTGGTGGGGGGGGTGCTTTCTTGAAACCTAATTTGGAAAAATGCTCAAAGGGTCAAGATACAAAAAAAGTAATTTTGCATTCATGTTCTTAATCAGAAAAGTCTGAATGCCATCAAATCAGTTTCAACAATCTGAAATAAAATTTCTGCCACATCTTAAATTGTACAAGTCTAGCAAACCCATAAAATATTGCCCTGTAATTTGCTTCTGTGACCTTTATATACCACACAGCCATATGCTTCTGAGGAGTGCTGATTCCCCTAGACTGGCCACAATTACAAAGCCATTCTGAGAAGGCTCATGCCCATCTCTCTCCTCCAAAGGTCACTTCTCCAGAGAGGCCCTCCCTGACAAGGCTCAGTGTCCAGCACTCTCATCCCAGTCCGCTATGCCAACAACGTCACATTCATCCTATTGTATGCTTGCACAGTCCCTGCAGTTTTACTTTATTCTTTATTAGCTCTTTGTACTGTTTGGGTTTATTTTATTAAAACCTGCCTCTTCCAACCAGACTATGAGCTTCAAGCCTATCGGGACAAATTCTACTTTTCATTTCTTCACCATTATACTCCTCGCAAGAAGCCTTGGTGGAGCAACTGCTAAGTGCTCAGCTGCTAACCGAATGGTCAGTGGTGCAAACCCACCCATTGGCTCTATGGGAGAAAAGATATGAAGACCTGCTCCCATAAACATTACAGCCTAGACACGTGTATATACGTATTTGAGCATGCTGCACATATATTCACATATATAATAAAGCACACAGGTGGCACAGTTATGGAGACTTCCTAGACGTATCCAAATGCCTCACAGGATTGGCTTACCGTGTTAGAGGGCTTAGGACCATAATCTTGTGAGGTAACTCAGTCAATTGGCATAATATAGTTCATAAAGATAATGTTCTACATCCTAGTTTGGTGAGTAGCGTCTGGGGTCTTAAAAGCTTACGAGTGGCCATCTAAGATGTAACCATTGATCTCTACTCATCTGGAGCAAAAGAGAATGAAGGAAACCAAAGACTCAAAGAAGAAAGTAGCCCACAGGATCCACAGGACTAATAGCCCACAGGAACTACAGCCTCTTCTAGCCTGAACCCAGAAGAACTAGATGGTTCCCAGCTACCACTACCGACCATTATGACTAGAGATACAATAGAAGGTCCCGGATAGAAGAGGAGAAAAAAATACAAATTCCTTAGAAAGACCAGACTTTCTGGACTGTTAGAGACTAGAGGAACCCCTGACACTATTGCTCTAAGATAACCTTTGAACTTGGAACTGAAGCCACTTCTGGAGGTCACCTTTCAGCCAAATAATACATTAGCTTATAAAGTAAACAATATCACCCATGAATAATGTGCTCCCTTAAACAATCAACTATATGAGACCAAATACCAAGCGGTCAACATTTACCCAAAAGCAAAGATGGGAATGCAAGGGGTCGGGTGGCGGGTGGGCAGGGGAGCTAGATCAATGGAAACAGAATAAATGGGGTGGAAATAAAACGAGAATGCTGGCACATTTAACTAATGTCACATAAAAATTTGTCTAAACAATTGTTAAATTGGAACCTTTCTGTGTAAACTTTCACCTAAAACACAATAAAATATTTATTAAAAAAAAAAAAAAAGATGACAGCCAAGAAAACCGTACGGGGCAGTTCTCTGTCACATAGGGTCGCTATGAATCCGAATCAACTCAACAGCACACAAAAATGACAACATATTCCTCACACCTAACACAATTAATAAAACATAGTATCAAGAAATATCTACTAAA
Organism: Dugong dugon; assembly: GCA_030035585.1. Classification (NCBI taxonomy): domain Eukaryota; kingdom Metazoa; phylum Chordata; class Mammalia; order Sirenia; family Dugongidae; genus Dugong; species Dugong dugon. The sequence continues at coordinate 113,284,449 of CM057467.1, forward strand.
TATTTGATCCAATACATGCATAGTTTACAGTGTTGTGTCATCGTCCGTAAGATCTAAGAATTCTTATGATCAAAAGCAGATATTGGTATTGTTTGTTCCAATTTCTCCATGGTACAGATAAAGAGACTGATGTTGAAAGGCTGAGATGGGTCAACAAACTCTAATTCCCCTACTTAGTGGCAGAAGCTGGATATTTGGGCTCTGGTTCCAATAGGTTGCCTAAGAGATCATTCTACCATCTGATACACGTGAAATACTTGTGGTTCCTAAAACTTCTCCAAAGTAGAATAGTCTCCTAGGCTATTTTGAACTGATTTTAAATGATCCAGTAAGGCCAACTGGAAAAAAAAAATCCCTTCTATGAGAAATGTTGAAAATACAAATGAATGCAGAAACGTAAAGGGGCTTCTCCTTTACTACGTGATGGTTGTACAGGGCTGACTCACCACTCTTTGTGGACTAGCTAACATGACTAATTTAAAATGTTAGAGCTCTGGGTTTTCAAAAACTACCAATCCCCCAATTCCTCCTTTGGAGGGAGGGGATCAATTTTAGTTTAAATTACAGCTAACCTGAAATTTTGATGAAATCAATTTCCGGCCTCATCACTTATCAGTCCTCCCCATTCACCCTCCCCATCAGCCTATCAAATGTCTCTTTGCAGTCTCGGAAATGGGCCATATGCTCTCATATTTCAGACCCTTTGCACATGCTGCTTCATTTGCCTTCAAATGTTTGTGTCCTTTTTTTCTCCCCAGGTAGCTCAGACTCATCTTTCAAACCACAAGTTGAAAATCACCTTAGAACAAAGCACCTCCTGATTTCCCAAGAGAAAATTAGTCTCTCTCTACTGTGACCATAACCTACACTCCTTTCCTCTTCCCATATTCCATTGTAACCTGTTGATTCTCTAACTCCAGTGCATTGCTTAGTGTTAAACATATATGTGTATATATATATATATATATATATATATATATATATATATATATATATATATACATATTAATAGACTTTATTTTTTAGAGCAGTTTTAGGTTTACAGAAAAATTGGCTGGAAAATATAGTTTCCACAAACTGTTTTCCCTTTGCACACTATTTATCCAATTCTTAACATCTTGTATGTGTGTGTTACATTTGTTAGATGATGAACAAATATTTGTGCCTTATCTAATGTCCATAGTTCACACTGGGGTTCACTATATATAAATGCATAATGTCATGTGTCCACCATTACAGTATCACACAAAATAGTTGCAGTGCCCTAAAAATTCCCCGTGCTCCACTTATTCATCCCTTCCCCCCGTCAATACTTACAATTTTATTTCAAAATCACACCAGAGCACTTTTTCAGTTATATGAAATGAACCAAACCAATATAAACAAATATCGCAAGATAAAGTCTATTCTCAGAAATTGTCTAAATTTTAAAAATAGTAATATTTTGAAAAAAAGAGTTCTCAGAACTAATAAACTTTGGCATGCCCAAAAGCATATAACTTGTATGTCATGGTAACGGGCCATTAATTGATAAACTATAGAATACCTGAGCATCACATCTGTATGATTTATTCCTCAACCGATGACAAACTAAATCAAATTGCGTTTTTTTGCTGTGCTGATGGTAGGCACAGATAAAAGCGTTCTGAATGAAGAGGCACGTAAACTTATCATAACAGCAACATCATAATTGAGCTCATTTTGCGGACTGAGCTTATCAAGTTATTTATGTATGAGCTATGCAATATGGATAAGCTTATCACTTATAGTCTCTTCAAAATAATTAAATGGGAAGAATAGTTTATCTCCAGTTAAAATTCTAGACTTTGTTTCCTGACTACTGATTCAAATGACAGAAAAAAATAAAGATGCAAATACATTCCCTTGAAGGATCCACAAAGTTTAAAAATAGTAGATCATTAAGTTTTCTATCCCTGCAGAAGGAATACATAATTTCCCTTGTAACTGGTCCAGCCTTTGGCATAAGGAGAATAATAAATCAAAATGTGGGGACTATTCTGAACTCCCCACTTCAGGGTTGGTGGTCCTAAATCAAATCTACTTTGCTTCCTTTTTGATCTGCTTTGTTTTCCAGGATTATTTGGTGTTGCAGTTTAGTTTTCTGTCATCATAAATTTTCTTACCGATTAAGCAAGGTCATCCTGCGATAAGCACAACTACATTTTGGTGTAGAACACATACGCTCAGTGTGATCTCATCTACAAAGATGGCTGAAATATTCATGTATATCATAATGCTTCCCAGCTCTCTACCTCTGACTCAGACCTCTCGAGTCTCAAATGTGTACAATAATTGTCCACATATACATTGATTTGTATTTCAGCAGGCACCACCTCAAGCCCCGAAACAACCCAATTCCAACTCACGATGACCTCATACGTTTCAGAGTAGAAATGCACTCCATAGGGTTTTCAATGGATGCAAACTTGCAGAAGTAGATTGCCAGGACTTTCTTCTGCGGTGCTGCTGGGTGGATTCAAACCACCAACCTGTGGGTTAGTAGCTGAGAGCAAACTGTGCCACTTAGGGACCTTTATCTCAAGCCCAACATATCTAAAACTGAACTAATTATCACACATAGTACCAAAGACTGCTTTCTCGTCATTGTTCTATATTCCACTGAATTCATGCAATTATACAGGTCAGCAACCTAGGAGTCTCACTAATGCCTTTCTTTCTTCACACCCTCATATCCTATCAGTCACCAAGTTCTGTCAGTTCGACTGCCCGAATACATTTTAATCTGCCCATTTTTCTCTATTCCCACTATAAATACCCTGGGTTCTGGTAGCAGCCACCATTCCACTTTCCGCTATTTGCGAAATACATGTGTTTCTTGCAACTTTCTCTCACTTAGATTACGATGACAGCCTCGACACTGGTCTCTTGACCTCTAGTCTTGCTTATTCCGATCCATTTTTCTCACTAGAGCCAAAGTAATTTTTTCAAAAACCCATTTCACTATATCACACACCTGTTAATGGTTCTTCCATGATTCCAGAAATTCTAGGTTATTGTGCAGGGGCAAACAATTCCCAAATGTCAGTGGCTTGACCAAAAAAAAAAAAAAAAAGATTATTTTGCTCTCAAACTGGATGTCTGTTGTGGGACAGCAGAAGGCTCTGTTTATCTTTAGCACTCAAGGATCCAGCTGATGGAACTTCAGCTTTCACTTCAGCAGGAGGAAGGATTGTGGTGAGTCACACACTGGCTTGTAACTAAGGCTTCTGCCTGGATGTGCAATATGCCACATCTACTCACACTGCATTGACCAAAGCAATTCAATGGCCATCTCTAACTTGAAAGGGTTGGAAAAGTACAATCTTTCACATGCTGAAGAAAGGAGAAGCAGAAGATTTGTGAATGGCAGCTTTGTATTGCCCTTGCAATAAGATCCAAACACTCAGCATGATTCTAAATGCTCAGATCTCCCACTGCAGCTTATTCTCTTGCCACTTCCTTTTCTTATCTGAAGCTCCTACGTACTGATCTTCTCTCAGTCCCTTGAATACATAACAATCACTATCCATCATGCTTCTCCATGTGCTTAGAACCCCTTTTTACCTCTTGGCCCACTCCAGTTTCAGGATGAGAAGCATTTCCTCCAGCACTCCTTTTTTACATTCTCTTCCATAATTAGATACTCATTCTATGTGCTTCCAGAACATTCTGGAATTTTCCTTTTACATTTTACTGCTTGTTTAACTGTACATCTTCTCCAGTTAGAATTTAAAGCCTCAATAGCAAACGGAATTTTACTGCATTTTCATAGGCTTCCCAACAACCTGACTCAAGGTATGCATTTATTAAAGATTTCCGGAATAAATATTTAACAGTTTCCCCCAGTCAATTTGTAGAAAAAAATCTGTGTAGTTTTAGAAGCAGACTTGTGGAAAGAGCTAATGATACTCTTGAGGTCAAGATAGTAGGAGTATCTGAAAACAGATACAGATTTTTCTAGGTCTTCGCAAGAAAATAAGAAGAATCATCTAAAGATATATGTTTAAATTAAAATTTCAATTAAATTAAAAATAAGGTTGAGCAAGTTTTTTCCTCATGTCTTATGATAAGCCCCTGTCAATTGTTTTGTATGAAATGTGGATTATCATATTGTTTGGTTCATTAAACATGCATCCATTCATTCAACAAATTTATCGAGTCACTACCAAGTATCAGGCATGGTTCTAGATACTGAAAATACAGCAGCAAATGGATACAGGCCCAAATCATCACTCTTATTCTTTTGAGAGGAAACTGACAATAAATCAATAGGTAATCAACGCATATACTATATCTGATCATGACAAATGCTACGAATTTCAAATAAATGAGGAAAGGATGTAGGAGATACCAGATCCGGGGAGGTAGGGGTACAGCTTTAAGTAGAGTGCTCAAAGGGAGGCCTCACAGAAATTAATCTACTGCCCCATTGGCAACTAATCCAGAAGCTGAAGGAGGAGTAAGAACAAGCCACCATATCTGGGGGAAAAGATTTTGGGCACAGGGAACAGCGGAGATAAGGTTGTTAAGGAGGAGGTTTGCCTGGCATATTTGATATATAGCAAGGATGACAGAGTGACTGGATTAGAGACAGTGAAGGGGATTAGTGTAAAAGGAGTTTGTGCTAATTGAAGGGGGCTGACCTGGTAAGGAGTGCAAATGGTAGCAATGGGGAAATGTTTTCCCTGAGTAACCACCCAAGACAAAGTCAATATGTGCTCCTTTTAAAAGGGATGGAGACACTGAATTCCTTGTTTATGGGTCCTCAGCAATCTAGACTGGTAATTGGCTCAACAACTCCAGAGACCATATTAATAATACCACTTCACTTACCTGCTGATCATACCTTTGTATGATCACATCCCGCACTATAGGTCAACATCCTGGAACTCAATGTTGTATTTTCTTAGCTATCTGCATATGTGTCCCCGATCCCCACACCCATCGTTACCGCTGGGTGGATATTTTGATACTTAAGTCAGCAATGTTCAGAATCAGGGACCTTAATTTGGATGAGTCAATTCACTAATGATATGAAATGTTGATTCCCTTGCAATCAGAAGTGGGTTACATCCCAAGCTCTCAAACTCAAACTAGAAATTCCAATTTAGCACAATGATAATGACTTCCATTTATATAGTCACATTTCTCCAGAAGTGTTCTAAAGTGCCTTAACAATTATATATAGGCAATCACATCGCCCACCACTAAAACATAGTCATGTCTAGGGGGAAAATGCAGTAACTGTTTAATAACAAACAATAACATAACAAGAAGTGAAGAAAAACACTTTAACAAATGACACAGACAGGACATGAGCGACAGGAAGGAGGTGGATTTGAATAAGCCAGACGTAACTCAAACTGGAAATGAGTCAAGACACCCTGGTTAAAGCCTGGCTTTCTGATACTTAGTGCACAAGAGGAGCCAGTATTAATTTTCCAGCGTTACTCAAGCAACATCATTACCACTGAAGCATAAAGGTAAAAACCAGCCATCATAATTCTGCCTATTGAACTAGAACATTTCCTACATGTAATCCAACATACTTTTATGGCTGTCCCCAACCTTCCCTTAAACTGATTCAAGTATTATTTGACAATGTATCTGACAATGCAGAACAGCCAAAAATGAAGCCAATTTTTCTTAAATTTGACCCATAGGGTGGCTGCTTTGGATTGACCGAGGACCTTTATAACATCCAAATCCATGAGACTGATGTCAGACTCTAAATTAGATTATTCAGAGGTTGTTGTTCTTAGGTGCTGTCAAGTCAGTTCTGACTCACAGTGACCCCCTACACAAGAGAAGGGAACACTGCCCTGTCCTGTGCCATGCTCACAATCCTTGCTGTTTGAGCTCATTGTTGCAGCCACTGTGTTAATCTTTTGGAGGGTCTTCCTCTCTTTGGCTGACCCTCTACTTTAGCAATCATGATGTCCTTCTCCAGGGACTGGTCCCTCCGGATAACATGTCCAAAGTAAGTGAGATGAAGTCTCCGCTTCCTCACTTCTAAGGAGTATTCAAAGATGAGTTCCAAGAATTTACTTTTTAACAAGCTTTCTGGGTGATTCACATATATAGGTATAGGCTGGTTTGGGTACCGCTTGTCCAACTGGGGTAACGAGACTAAGAAATGATTTCATGTCCATGTGACATGTACAATGAAGAAAGGCAGAGATCATAAAAATATAGATATTTAAGAAAAAGAAACAATCTACAAGACTCTTTCTCCTTAGATAGCTCTGTTTAGGGCCTTGAAATCCAGCCCTCTGTGAGCTGCAAAACCATTCAGGGTATAAACTTAGTGTTCATATATAAGAGATTTGAAAGTTTGTGTAATCTAACACAATTTACAAAAGTGGAAACTGAGGCCTGAGAGGTAACATGACTTGACTAAGGCTATAGTGGGAGCTTTGAAAACTTTACAAGGCCTTTCAACCGAAGCAACATAGTTCTAGCCTGGGGGCCCAATCTGGAAATGCCTATTGGACTGTAGGTGCTTTCAGTATTTTTCTATTTCCTTCTCATTAACTATCTAGTTCACCCCTAACAACAGTTTTACACATACTTTTTACTTTCCTAACGCTTTGATTTGTTTCTCTTCTGCCTCTTTCCTCACATTCATGTAAAACTGATACACTAGGTTCCTGCCTGACATCATTTTCAGCAATAACTGCAAACCATTTTTCAGTTCCCACCAAAGAGAAAGTCACAGTTGAATACTAGACATGCAACGGCACTCTGAAACGGAAAGAATATGTCTTCTACAGTCTACAGAACTGAGCTCTAGTCTCAGTTTTGACCTTGATTAGCCTTATGCTATATACAGCATTTATTCATTCAAACAATTATTTATTGCGCATCAGCTACATGCTGGGCATTGCTAGATGCTGGTGGCAACACAGCCATATTTTCTTCCCTTCCTAACATCACAATCAATGAAAAAGACAGACATTAAACAATCAATTAAATTACTAACCATGGCAAGAGCTATGTAGGAAAAGTAAGAGCTGCTGTGAGAATACAGGACCGGCATACCTAACTTAGGAGTGCCAGGAAGAATTTTCTCTTGGAAGTAATAGTTAAGTGGAAACCTATGTGTTAAATAAGAAATAGCCAGGCAAAGGGAGAACATGAAGGAATGTTCTTGACAGAATTAAATTTTGTCACTGCTTTAATGGTCTCGGTGGTGGCATTGTTAGTTCCGATTTAGGGTGAGCATATGCGTGCAGAGTAGAACTGCTCCATAGGGTTTTCAAGGCTGTGACCTTTCAGAAGCAGATGCCTCCACCTGTCCTCTGAGGTGGCTTTTGGTGGGTTTCAATCACCAACCTTTTGGTTAATCGTTGAGCACTTAACCATTTGCACTACCCACTGACTCCTCGATAGAGCTAAAAGCACCTGCAAACTTCCTGAGATAAGAAAGAAGCTGAAAGGGCAGTGTGACTGGAGCTTAGTGAGTAAGCAAGAGAAGGGCAGGAAATAAACCCAGAGAAAAAGAAAAGTGCCAAATCATGACATCCATGTGTATTACTGATTACAACGGAGATAATACAGCCTGCCACCAGTTGTTATTTGCTTCAGAGGGAGGCAATTTTTGAGAGAAGCCCAAATAACAATTTTAACAGCTATGCAAATGAAAAGCATTGTTAAAAATGTTAATGGATGTCATGTGTAAACTTCCTGTCTCCTCTCCTTCTCTAGAGAAAAATCTTCAATCCCAGAGATCTCCAACAGAAAAGGACTAAATCTCATTTAAAACAAATTACGCTATGTAGGATGAGGTATCATCTGCTCTCACTTCCCCTTTTCAAAGGAGTCAAGAGTAAAATGTGAATTTTTATTCTGAGGGAGCAGTTTGATTTACCGTCATTTACTAAGTCTTTGAAAATAACTACCATATGCACACATGAAGTTGCCATGAGTTGGAGTTGACTCTACAGTAATGGTTGCTTTGTTTTTGTTTTTACTGATGGTGCAATACTGATAACCCGACTAAAGCCACTCAAGGATTGAGCTGGTGTTTTGTAGTATCATATCAGTATCTCCTTTTGTCCCATGTACTACAGGAGTGTTGCCCTGATCCATTACTACTGTTCATCATGATTGTAAGACAGCTTTTGCTATCAGGAAGTGACTGCTGCAAAAAGTCAAAAAGGCAGAGTATAAACTGATGCCATAGTCTACTTCCAGTTTGATAACAAAGGGGCCATGAGAAAAAAATAACAGTTAGACCTCAGTTCAAATCCTCATTAACTGGTAATGATCCATGAGATAGGTTCCTTTCCAGACTGCATTGCACATTTTTTGCCTTTGGAAGAAAAAGCTTTTAAGAATTTTGGAGCCATTAAAAATGTGTAAAATATTAATAACTACTAAATGAATTGTTTCCTAATTCAGTGAGTCAAACAGCTTCCCCTTTGTATTCAATCTGTGTCCCTCTTTGGTTTGTCCATGTGTCTTCTATGGTCCACTGGTGTAATTCTTTAGATTTTTATTCTTATCCCTATAGTTCCAAATTACCACCCCCTAATGTACAAGGCTTTACCAAAATGGGTATTACAAGTACAGGATTTTTTCAGGGATTCTTTTCGTAAGAACTGAATTTGGAGAATAGGGAATCTGATTCATATTGAAACAGTTCTGTGAAACAAATAGATTTTCCAGAAAAGAAAGCCAAAAACACAAACCACTACATTCTTCATGTTTCTGTTTCCCTGAACAACAACTGGTTTATAAATAGACCTCAGAGAATAAATTCTCCTACACTAAAGAACCAATTTATGCCACACAGGATCCCTGAGCTCGGCTAGGCTCCTTTAGGAAAGTATTCTTGATATTAACCTAATAAGTTAGAGAGAGGAAGAGATATTTAGCTTATCAATTAAATGCTGAGGATCTATTTCCAGCCTTAACTGATACCCTTAGAGCATTACAGTAAATCAGTAGTAGAACAAAAGAGAGTCAACTCTTAATATGCACAGCAGCTCTGCTTGAGCCCTGACTCACAAATGAGATACCATGATCAAGTTCCCTTCCCTAATCCTCCAAGATCATTTTCCACTAATGAGGTAAATGTATAACACTAACCAATCACTATTACTTTGCCACTTTGCTAATGTTCAAAAAGAAGTGTGGTTCTATTTGATGTTTATCTAGCCTGTAGACTAGCTCATTTAGTACATGTTAATGAATTTCTTTTAAAACCAAAAAAAAAAAAGTTAGATTTTCTTTCCCATTGAGCAATTACCTGAAAAGCCATTCTAGCAGCTATTAGAACTTGTCGAAGGGGTTTACAGTGATGATTTCAGTATAAGCACAACCCATTCTTGCATCCCAAATCAAAGTCCTAACTGTAAACACTTAAACCTCTGATGCATTCTTCATTTAAGTATTTTAGGATATTATAACCACTTGATGGGTCAGGTGGGAAATTTTTGTTTAAAACAATGATATTCATGAATCAGGAAGAAGCAAATAGCCTGTGATAGAGAATAAGGGGCCAACCAATGCCATTACTATCCATCAGCTGACTCACAACCATCACACTCACTGTAAAAGAACTACTCAAGAAATTTCTGGTTGTGTTCACTCATCCAATATTACATCATAGTAAAAAGACCTGAAGCCAAGCATATTTTAGAGGGCAAATTTTACTAGATGCATAGGAAGTAGAACACCTCCTTAATTCAGGTCGTATAAAAACGACGTTTGTCTATTATATGCAGTATGAACTCAAGTAAGTAATAGCCCTGTTCTCAAGTTAGAAAACCTAGTCTCAAAGTCTGACTCTGCCACTTCCTGGATACATGATCTTGGACAAGTAAGTTGATCTTTCTCAACCACAGTTTCCTCATCCATACATTATTCTTTTTTCATTGTGCTTTATGCAAAAGTTTATAGTTTGTTAGTTTCTCATACAAAAATTTATACACACATTTTATGTGACCCTAGTTGCTCTTCCTATAATGTGACAGCACACTCCTCCTTTCCACCTCAGATTTCCCATGTCCGTTCAACCAGCTCCTGTCCCTTTTTGCCTTCTCATCTCACCTCTGGAGCGGAGCTGCCCATTTAGTCTCATATATCTACTTGAGCGAAGAAGCAGTCTCTTCAGGAGTATCATTTTATGTCTGATAGTCCAATCTAATCTTTGAAGAGTTGACTTGGGGAATGGTTTCAGTTCTAGACTAACAGAGAGTCCAGGGGCCAGTTCTTCTGGGGTCCCTCCAGTCTCAGTCAAACCATTAAGTCTGGTCTTTTTACTAGAATTTGAGTTCTGCACCCCAGTTTTCTCCTGCTCCGTCAGGGACTCTCTGTTGTGTTCCCTATCAGGGCGGTCATTGGTGGTAGCCGGGCACCATCTAGCTCTTCTGGTCTCAGGCTGCTGGAGTCTCTGGTTTATGTGGCACTTTCTGTATCTTAGGTAGGTAGTGTGTTTCTAGAAATTTGTCCATTTCCTCTAGGTTTTCAAATTTATTGAAGTGCAATTTTTCATAGTATTCTGTTACGATTCTTTTAATTTCAATTGAGTCTGTTGGGATATCACCTATCTCATTTCTTATATGGGTTATCTGCTTCCTGTCCTGTTTTTCTTTTGTCACTTTGGCCAGTGGTTTATCAATTTTGTTGATCTTTTCAAAGAACCAGCTTTGGTCTTGTTAACTCTTTCAATTGTTTTTCTATTTTCTATTCCATTTAATTCTGCTCTAATTTTTGTTATTTGCTTTCTTCTGGTGCCCGAGGTCTTCTTTTGCTGCTCTCTATCTATTTGTTTGAGTTGTAGGGTTAATGTTTAGATTTTGGCCTTTTCTTCTTTTTGGATGTGTGCATTTATTGCTATAAATTGACCTCTGAGCACTGCTTTTGCTGTGTCCCAAAGGTTCTGGTAAGATGTTTTCATTCTCATTTGATTCTGTGAATTTCTTTATTCTGTCCTTAATTTCTTCTATAACCCAGTAGTTTTTGAGCAAGGTGTTGTTCAATTTCCATGTGTTTGATTTTTTTTTCCTTGCTTTTTTTGTTATTGATCTCTACTTTTATGGCTTTATGGAAGGTGTGTCTCTTGTAGGCAGCATATAGACATCATCCGTACATTATTGATGATAATAATAACCTATTCATGGGTTGAAAAAATACCATGAAAGTTAAAGTGTCCTGTAAGGATTTACAGAAGTCCAAACTCATTTTATATTTTTAATTGAAATTGTAGAGTAAGTTAGCTGAGTCATTAATCACTCCTCCAGAAATCCTTTTTCTGTACAACGTAGATATAATTTTTCTATTATCCATTAACTTTAAAATATGCTTAGTAATTCTGATGCTCATGTTTTAAGTATCTTGTTTAGCATTATATACATGCATTACAAATTTAATATTACCTATTTTAAAATTAGATTTGCTTAAAACAGAATGAGCTTAAAACAATTTGGAAAAAAAAAATGGTAGAGAATATCAAAGGCTCTTCTGAAAAAGAACTATGGTGGGGTTGGTGAGAATCTATTTCTGAGAGGAAGAAAATATAAATTAATAATCACTAAAACAATTATAGTAGAAGTACAATGGATCACATTGGAAGCCAATTTTTTTTTTTTAAAGTCAGGTTGTATCTAAAGGACTCTATACAAGATAAAGTAATATCGTCAAAGAAAAAGAAAGAAAGGATGATTTAGTGTTTTGCATTGTCTACACTCAATTTAGTAAAATAAAACGGAAAATCTACAGCAGCATATATAACCGCATCTTATATCAGGTAGGCCAGAAAATATAATTTCATATTGTAACATAGATCAGCTGCAAGTGACTTTCTGGGAAGGCTGTACTGAGCTGAGAAAACATTGGGGCTTTATAGGAAAGACCAGCATAAAGATGCAGAGACGTTCATCATTAAGAGTGAATACTTGACTTACATAACTGATATTCACCACCCCTATGATTCTGATAATTTTCCAAAATAAACAAATATAATGCATAAGAGAATATTCATAGAAAGTATGGCTTTTAATATATTTTAAAACCATAGAAAAAACACAAATGAGAAGATGACAGACTTGAATACATACCTTAAGAATTCTAAGTACAAAACTAAAATCAAAAAGAAAAATTGGAACAGAATAGAAAGCATGCTAATCAAATTACAAAGGATTAACACCTATATGAAAACAATTCATTCGTATATAAGAAAATAATCAAGATCCCGATAGGTATATTAGCTAAGAATATGGAAAAGATAATTCATACAAGGAGAGAGAGGTTTACACAAATAGTAAATAAACACATGTGAAAGTGTCCAGCCTTAGCAATAATCAAAGAAAGATAAACTCCAATGTTGTTAAAAAATAGAATATAAAGTTGTATGAGAACTTGATATAAAAATGTACAGAGAACTTGAGAGTGATGGGATCTTAGAAAAATAAACCTGATAGCTGGGTGGTGGGTTAGGTTCTATTTTTATGTTTTTTTTACTTTAAAATTCCTTCAACATTGCTATATTATAATTTCACTATGCTAAAGAAGAATATAAATAACTTTCAACATATTTCTCCTGAAGAATGGATTTTGGGGAGTGGGGGAGGAAGAGTCAAAGCTCCTTTGAAATATATTACCCGATCATCTTCACATAATCTGTATGTGGTGAAAATCAAGAAGTACCTGATAAATAGAAAAAAGGACACAATTTTAACCGAAGTCGAAATTATTTCTTGAGTGGTAGTGATGAGGTCTTTCGATTCGCTGTGATAGTGAGTGTATGTTCATAACATGTGCCTTGTTTTCTAAATATTTTCTATGGTCTTAGTTTAATTATTACAGCTTTGTAACAGCAATCTCTTCCTCAATCTGTTTTTCATATACAAAAGAAAGTATTTTTTCTTTAAACCAAAAAGCATATAAACTGTGTTACATCTATACAATGGAATATTCTCCAGCGATACAAAGGAATAAGCTACCAAGCTACTTTTAAAGGATATAGAGGAAACATAAATGCTAAGTGAAAGAAGCCAGTCTGAAAAAGCTACATACTGTATAATTCCAGCTATATGATATTCTAGAAAAGGCAAAACTATAGAGACAGTAAACAGATCAGTAGCTGCCAGAGGTTCAGGAAGAATGTGTTATGACTAGGCAAAACACAGAGCATTTTTAGGGCAGTGAAACTTTTTGGTATGCTATTGTCATGGTGAACATATGACGTCATGAATTTATTAAAAGCCATAGAAATTGCACAACATGAAGAGTCAGCCCTAACATAAACTATAGATTTCAGATAATAATAATGTATCAATATTAGTTCATCAATTGTAACAAATGGACCACACTAATGCAAGATGTTAATAATAGGACAAACAGCATGCAAAAGGGTGAAGAGTATGTGGGAATTCTCTATCCATTCTGCACAAACCTAAAATTGCCCTAAAAATAACATCTATTTAGAGACTGAAAAACATATAAAAATAAAAAAGCATACTTCTGTATCTGACAAATCAGGAAGATGATTATAGAATGAGCCCTGCTTTTTCAGCTACATAGACCTGGGCCCAACTCCCTCCCCCCACCTCCAGCTCAAAGATATACACTCTGGTGACCTTGGGCAAGTTAACTAAGCTCCCTGATTGTAAGTTTTCTCATCTGTGAAATAGTGGTGACAACAGCACCTACCTCTAGGCATTGTTATGAATGAGATAATACCTGGAGAGATTTAGATATATAATAAGTGTCAATAAATGTTGATTCCTTTCTCTTTTCTGTACAAAAGCTATGAATAAAGCAAGAGTCAGCTCAAGATGACTGTCCGGAAGGCTTTGCAACATCCCTCCAGCCTTCACAAACTTACTGCTGAAGTCTATCATTCCTTTTAAACTTGCCGTGTTCACACATGTGCATGGGCTGGTTGATGCTAACCCCCAACCTCCGACCCCGCACCCACAATCCCCCCCAACAGACGCCTTGATTCTTCTCCAAGAAACATGCTGTTTAACAGAAACATCATTGCCTGATTTGAAAAAGCAAGAATACTCTTGCAGTTAAGAACATTCCTATTTTTTTAATAGCTCTTCTTATAGCTGCTTTAGGTAGGCAACAAACAAACAAAAATACCCTTCAATACTACATGTTGAGAACATTCTGCAAAAAAGCCAGCACAGCCTAGCAAGGTAGTAAGAAGAGAAGCTAAGGAGTTAGTCTACCTGAAAACCAATTTTACCTCCTCCTATTCCTGGCTACGTGACCCAGCGTAAGATATTTATTAGCTCTACATGCAATTTTCCTCACTCTTTAATTGGGACGAGTAATAGCAACCACTCGTAGGATTACTGTGAAGATCAAACAAGCTAACAGAACAATGTCTCACTTATGACAGATGCTTGGTCAATGATAGTTATTATGATATTTTCTAGATGAAATGGGAGTTGGAAGGAGAAAGCGGAAAAGGAATACAAGCAAAATGACAGTTGAATGCAAAGCTTAAGACTGATGACAGAAGTAAGCTCTGAAATTTACTAGCTATTTGATTTTGAGCAGATTATCTAGACTTTCTAAGCCCAGCTCTTTTCCATGTGAAACTGTACATACTTGTTAGGATCCTATGAGAAGTTGAAAGTAAATCACTTTAGGACACAGGATAGAACAACAAAAATCTCCAACTGATATTAGCTATTTTTAAAATGAATACATTAGTTTTATTAAATAAACATTATTATAAACATTATTGTCTGCTATCAAGCTAAACTGAGCCACAAAAATCAATAGAAAGAATCTTTATCATCCACCTACGGTCAAAAGATTGATTCATCAGTTTTTCACTCACCTCCTCCACAAAGATTTATAGAGCATCTATCATGTACAAAGCACTATCAGATAATGAGGATTGTTGTTGTTGTTAGTTGCCCTTGAGTTGGCGCTGACACATGGCGACCTTTTGTATAACAGAAGAAACATTAGCCTGGTACTGCGCCATCTTCATGATCGTTGGTATGTAGGTGATGGGGATACCATGGTGAATAACCCAGACACAGCTCCTGTCTTCACAAAGCTTATATCCTACTGACAGATTAAAACAATGGACAAAAATGAAAATAATTATAGAACTTGGTGAGTGCTGTGAAAGGTACTGTGATAGGTTAGTTCAGGGATGTGTCTCTGAAGAGGTGCCAGGTAAGATGAGGCATGAAGGAAAAACAGTAAACAGTTCCGAGGATCACCGTGGGAGAGGGTGCTTGGCTAAGAATTAACCAGCACGAACAAATGCTCTGAGGTAGGAAATCCCTTGTAGTTTCTGGGAATCAAGAGAAGGTCACTGTGACTGAAAAGTAAGAAGAAAAGGGTAAGTGACAGGAGCTGAATTTGGAGACCTAGGTAGGGAACCAGATCACACTGCATCTGCTGGCTATGATGAGACTGGAACTGGATTAAGTACAATGGGAAGCTATCAGGTTTAAATGAGAGAATTATGTGATCTCATTTACGTTTAAAAAAAAATGTGACTGATGCATTAAGAATGGATTAAAGGAGGGAAGGTCCCTGGGTGGTATGCTCCGGTAACATGCTTGACTGCTAACCAACGGGTTGTAGTTCAAGTCCACCCAGGGTGCTTCCCAAGAAAGGCCTGGTGATCTACTTCTGAAAAAAATCAGCCACCGAAAACCCTGTGAAGCATAGTTCTACTCTGACACACATGGGGTCACCAAGAGTTGGACAGACTCAACAGCAACTGGAAAAAAAAGGAGAAAGAGTAAAGGAAAGGAAGTCCATTAGGAAGCTATTGTAATTCCGATAATGGCTTGTACAAAGGTGGTAGCAGAAGGGAAAAAAAAGAAGTCGATAGATAGAAGGTCTATTTTGAAATTGGAATCATTAATACGAGAAGGAAATGAAAGAAAGTGGCAGTAGTGAAAGCAAAGGTGAAATGGGTAACTAAGAAATCAACACTTAGGATAAGGCTCTTTTTCAGACCTTCAGTCTATTTCAATTCTACCTAGTCAGCTCACAGTTTACTTCTCTAGAGAAGCAGTCTTCATGCTGACATGTCCCTTCTCAGACTGTTCTGCTACTTCATGCTGGCCTCACTAGGTCTCTTCATGACACATTTACATAGCATTGCAGTTAACGGTTCTTTCTGCCCATTGCTTTACAATTAGCTGGCAAATAACAGAAAACCAAAAAACCAACCCCCCTGCCATTTAATCAACTCTGACTCATAGCGACCCTATAGGACAGAGTAGAACTGCCCCATAGGGTTTCCAAGGCTGTAAATCTTTACGGAAGTAGACTGGCACATCTTTCTCCCTGCAAATAATAGAAACTCAGGAAAATGTCTAACAATCATCCGTGAACCCATGTTATTTATACTTGGAAAAGCTGACAATTTTAGCTATCTGTGCGATATAAGATGCGTCAGATAGATTGAAAAGAGCACTCCCTTTATTTATTTTCTCTAGGAATGGAGAGGGACATGGATTTATCCTCTTGCCCTGCCCACTTGTCTTCCTACCTGAGCCAGGTATCAGGTGGAGGGCAAGAGGGACGAAGAGCCAGAAAGGTGAAGTTCAGATGCATTTGTGAACTGTAAACAGCTTCATCTGTTAATGGCCTTTAAAGCCTTGTAATTAAGGCAAACTGGCAAAGTAAACAGACAATTAGCCTGTCTTTTTGGGGTGTAAACAAGGGGAGAATTCAAACATTTGCTGGAAGAACTCAATGGATAGAGAATGCTTCTTGGGCAGAGTTTTATTCATCCTGTTCACTGTTATACTAGTGCAGTGCCAGGTGCTCAACAAATTCCACGCTGCAGGAATGAATGAAGCAAGAAATGAATGAGTGTTCTCTTCCACTGAATTTATCAAGGCCAGAAGACTGTGCGGATAGATTTCCCAGTCTGTACTGAGGCAGATGCGTGGGCTAAACAACTTTAAAATGATGTATGCTCGGCTGAGTACATTTGTATTCGTCTACACTTGCATACACAAAAATATATCAGCAAACCAGAGGCTTGATGTTTAAAATCTGAAATGACTTGGTGCTAGTTTGGCCATGGTTTATTTTCAAACATGCTGCATCTGCAGAATGTTGGGTAATGATGATGAAAATCCTTTCAGAATAATTACAGTCCAATCATTTAGCACCCAGCCCTTTCCAAGCTCACTGTCACTTGCTTAGCTCCTTAGAAATCAAGGCCCATTGCCACAGGGAGGAAAGTACTGCTGCAGTAACTTACTGTTGTATATTCCAATAATGAGAATTCGAATGACAAAGTGTGATAGCGTCAGCTGGCCTTGGCTCATCTATATTAATAATTGATGGCTGTAATCTGTCTTAACCCCTTCCTGGCCTCTTTTTCCCCCTGCTATTTTCTCCTTACGGGCAAAGTGTTTTTACTCTGCCCTTGGTAGAAATTTATCTTCATAATGCCTTATTCATTTTCAAGAATATTGGTTTGCACTTCTTGGTGTGGCCCATTACTTTTATTTTAAATTAGGGCAGATGTAGCTAAGCCATAGATTTCTAGACCCACAGTTGGTCTGGAGTTTCCTGTAAGTTACAATAGTTACTATGAGGATAATCTACACTGAGGGCTGAGGGGCTCTTGTGGCCTCCCTCTCTTTGTTTAGGCCAGGAAAAACTTTTCCTGCCTTTGCACTGGTCTTAAACTTGACCAATTACAGCAGAAATCTTTTCATCTGATTAAATGTGATCCTTTCCATCCCATGCCAATTTAGCTAAATCCACCTGTCTTTCAGCTTGTTGGTCATCCATAAATGGGAGAGAAACGTAAAACAGGACACCAGTTCCTATCACAACAGCCAAGCTTTGTAGTGACAATGTGACCTGGTGAACAAGTCAGCCTTAGGAAGTCCCATTGCACATTGATTTGATCATGCTAACCAGAGTCGTCCCAGAGATGTTCTCACGGGGTGGGTTATAAACTGTGCTCTGCAGTTTAAACCTCAAGGGACTTTTGCATTGGATCTGGGGAGCTTTGAATGGGTACTAGATAAAATGAGCCCTGGATATTACCCACCCATCTCCTTCACCAAGTGGAGTAACTCTATTTTGTCCATTTTATTTATTGATGCATAAGATGTATTTGAAAAAGGATTCTACAGCTAAAGAAAAAATACCAATCGTAGGACACAGACCCTGATTTTAGAATCAGTTACATAGTTATGGCACCTCCTTGCTGCCTGACTTAGGAAACTACATGTAACTTATGTTGTCAAAGTCACAAAGGCATTAACCCCAAATGACACACCCAAATATGAGAAGAAAGGTAAAAATTACTTCTCATGTATATACAATTCAGATCCTTTTCAGTTGCCATTCCTTTGGATCCCAGATAGTCACATGAGGCTTCATTCATTTCATTCTGTTTTCTGCTTCAGCATCAACTTGTCAGAGAGTTCCTGCATGGACACCCATCTGAAACAGCTTATACCTCGTGACTCTCCAGCCTTCTACCCATATTTATTTACCTGTATATCACCTGACTTGATACACACTAATTTTTGCTATTGGTTCATTGTTATCTTCTCACTTGTGAAAGTAATCTCCAGGATGGCAGGGACTTGTCTTTTTCATTGCTTTATCTCCAGGACTAGAACAGTGCCTACTACGTAGGAGACACTCAATATTTATTTGTTGACTGAATGAATGAGACCCTTTTATTCCAAAATGTTTTAAAAAGTGATTACTTCTAAGTAAATAAGACAAGAGAAAAAAAATTTTAAATATCTTGAAGGTTAGGAGTCCTGAATTCTAGTCCTGGTATTACTATTAATTCATTGAATGACATTTGGACAATTAGTTCATCTCTCTGGACCTCAGATTGGTCATACTTATATCAAGTAAGTTCAAGTGCTAAGAATATATGATTGTATAAATATTGAGGTGGACAGACTCTAAAATGATCCCCATATTCCCCACCTCCTGGTATTCATGTCCTTGTGTTCAATCCCCTTGAGTGTGGGTGGAACCTGTGACTTGCTTCTAACCCATACAACAGAGCAAAGGTGACAGATGTACATAATTATGTTACATGAGGTTGTAATAGCCATCTTGCTGGGAGACTCTCCTTCTTACTGGTATTGAGGAAAAAAGTGGTCATGTGGAGAAGGCCTACATGACAAGGAAGTGAGAACAAATTCCAGCCTATAGACAGCAAAAAACTGAGCTTTCAGTATGACAGCCCTCAAGGAACTGAATACTAACAACACCCATGTGAGCTTGGAACTGGATCCTTCCCCACTTGAGCTTTAAATGAGACCACATCCCCAGGTGACATCTTGATTGCAAACTTGTGAGACCTTGTAATGGTTAAGATTGTGTGTCAACTTGGCTGGGCCATGATTCTCAGTGTTTTGACAGTTGTATAATGCTGTGATCACTTCCCTGTTGAAATTTGATACGTGATCACCCTCATGATGGAATCAGCTGGGTGGTACTGGCAGGGGCCAGGCCTGTGGCAGCTCACCACCCTCTCAGCCTTCATCTCCCCACCCTCTTCTGCTTCCTTCCTTCCTGCTCAACTTGCCGGGGCTTTTGCTTGTTCTGAATTCTGCAGCTGGCTCCCCTTCATCTGGCCTGTGGTTCTTGGGACTTGGGCTAGCAGCTTGCAGATAGTCTTGCCTGCTGATCCTCGATCTTCACAACCTGTGACAGCACTGCTCTCTAGCCTGCTGCTCTTGGGTTCACCAGCCCCTGTGGCTACGTGAATCAGGAGAATTCTTTCCTGCCTCTAAAAGCCATGTGAGCCATTTCCTTGATATAAATCTCTCATTATATATACATATATAGTGTGTGCATATATATATATATATATATATATATACACACACACACACTTTACTGGTTTTGCTTCTCTAGAGAGCCTAGCCTAAGACAGACCCTGAAGTATAGAACCCAGCTAAGTGTGTCAAAATTCTAACCCACAGAGACTGTGATGCAATAAATGTGTGTTGGTTTAAGCTGCTATGCTTGTAGTAATATTGTTATGCAGCAATAGATAACTCATATGAATATGGAATGTTGCCTTGGATGTCATGGAAGGTTTATCAAATTTATTGAGCCTAGTACCTATGGAAACCAAGGGGCTAACCATGCCTCCATGGTTAGGGTTTCTAATTTTACTGAGCTCACTAATGGAAGAAACATCATTAAAACCGAAATAAAACAAACTCCAGTGGTTCACTGCGTATTTTCCCCATAGCACTATTGTGAAGTTAGCAAAGATATGTTTCATATATAGTTTCCCTTTTGTTCTTCTGTTTTGTTGTTGTTGTTTTGTTTGTTTCTCATAGGCTCCTCAATCCTGTCCAAATTTTACTTCCCGAGGTATCTATCCTCTTTCTTTAGGTTGACAAAATAAATCACATTGTGTGCCCATGCCCTTTGCAAACTGCTCACCAGTGGAAATGCTATTTAAATTAGCCTTGTCAGAACCTGGCCTGATCCTTTCACAAATGCTGGCTTCATAAAATATAAACCAATAAGAAATCACAATATAGTCATTTAAAATAGGTAACCACTCCTCGGGAGAAAAGATCTGGCAATCTGCTCTGGTAAAGATTACAGCCTAGGAAACCCTATGGGGCAGTTCTACTCTGTCCTATAGGGTTGCTATGAGTCAGAATTGACTCAATTGCACACAACAACAATTAGTTTCCAAAGATAAAGTCATTCTAAAAATCAGAATTATTAACCCTGCACAAAATGCCGATTCTTTCTACAGCTGTTAAACAGGGAGTGTATCAGAAACCAACAGGACATCGAGAAAAGGTCCAGCCAAAAGACATGCAATTGTCTTTCTGCCTTTGATCCCAGTAAGGTTCTTGGGATGAAGACTCCCCCTTCTCTCACAAAATTAAGCACATAAAACTTACCGATAGCAAGGTGACAGAGATATCCATAGTCTTAGTCTTAGAGATGCATGCCTGTTTTACATTCCCATGAAAACACATGTAGAATAATTGAATAATATCAGAAAGAGAAGCTTACCTTGCATGGAATGGAAAGGGGTCTTTAGATGAAAAATGAAGTAAGCAAGTATATAAAAGTGTGAAAGGAGTAAGCTCTTGTTTTTTTGTTGTTTCTTTTTTTTTTAATTGTACTTTAGATGAAGGTTTACAGAACAAACTAGCTTCTCACTAAACAATTAGTACACATATTGTTTTGTGACATTGGTTGCCAACCCCATGACCTGTCAACACTCTCCTCTTCTCAACCTTGAGTTCCCCATTACCAGCTTTCCTGTCCCCTCCTGCCTTCTCGTCCTTGCCCTTGGGCTGGTGTGCCCATTTAGTCTCGTTTTGTTTATGGGCCTGTCTAATCTTTGGCTGAAGCGTGAACCTCAGGAATGACTTCATTACTGAGCTAAAAGTGTGTCTGGGGGCCATACTTTCCGGGTTGTTGTTGCTTTTATAAATAAATCTCTAGAAGCTTCTTTCCTTGTGTTTTCTTTGTAAGTCAGAGTATACACAGAATTGGAGTAGATGATAGATACATCAGAAGTAAAACTAAGCTGGTCTTCTGCATTAAACGTAACCAACTGAGGAGTTATTCAATTTAAGGAAGAAGAGAGGGAAATAGAGTCCCATCTACATTCAGGTCAAGGATACTTTCTAGGTAAAAGAGTCATTGACAAGATAGTTCTTTGACCCTCCTTTCAACTTTTGACCTAATCCACTCTCAATGTTTCTCTGAGTCTGTTGTTTTCTATGCTTATTTGAGACCCTGAGGATGGGCAATTCTAAAAGCTGTGAGTTTCTAATCTTGGTGCTGTCAGCACTTTCTAACTTAATTTAAGCCTATTAACATTTCTCTGGCCCCTGACCTCTCAATCTATTATTTTTACCATGATAACTATTCCATAAAGTGAATAAGAGCTCCTTTCCATGAATGCTATCACTATGAGTTGAAATTGACTTGGCAGCAATAGGTTTTTGGTTTTTCCATTAGGGAATATTTGTATATATATTTATTTGTATCTATGTATATTTATTTTTCTGTCACAGATTTGCTCAATTTTATTATTTGAGTTTTCCCAGATTTGTTCATTTAAGCTAGCTCTTTTCTTGAGCTTTTAAAGAAAAATGGGTTGCATTTGTTCAATTAATATTGCTGTTAACTCCATGATCATGACATTTGTAAAAGCAAATTTTATTATTTCCAAAACCCACTACTCTGAGGTACAGGATCTCCTCAACCTGAAGTCCACATGAACTTTTCAGACAAGGCATCCTTGAAGTAAAGCGTGCATGTCCCTGGATGACCTGGGACAATTTGTCTGATAGGAGAAACACCTGGTGCTAGCAGCTAACTTTTGAGTAGAGGACAGGACCAGCAATTTAAAACAAAAGCAGTTAGAAGTCAACAAGACTAAGTCCTCTATTCTCTAGTTGACGGCAAGAAAAGTTAAATGTCTCATCTAAAGACACTCATCAAGATAGTAATGTGATGACTAGAATCTATATCATAAACTTTCACAGTGACAATTTGTAATTTCCCAAGCTGAATTGTCCAAACTCAATTCTTAAACAATACTTGGGGAGATTGTAAGCATAAGACCACATTGATAGTAGGTGGGAAATCAGTACATTAATCACCAAATAACTACCTAGTTCTTATCAACTCTGAATTTTGAGAGTTCTTAGAATGAATGAATGCACAGATGAATATATGAATAGGCAGATGGATAAAAGAATGGGTGGGTGGGCAGGTTGACAAATCTGCTCATTTTATTCTCTAACATTTCTGAGGTTTTCTTTGAGATTACAACTCAGCCTCACCAGGGTCTGACAATTCATTTAACACCAGGATCTAGTTAGTCATTATACGATAACTACTTTTAATAACACCTGTCCCTAATTTTTTTGCAGGTAGAAAACTAATTGTCTGAGAAAAGATCTTCGTTCTCTCGTGACATGTACAAGGGATTAAAAGAAAGGTAGATATTCAAGTCTTAAAACTGACTTTCATTCTCTCACCTTGAAACTCCATCTGCAGTTCCCCTGGCCCAAACCTTAAATGTAAGATATCTTGCTACTGATCAGAATCAAGGAAGTTCTATGCATGGAAGTACCATTTGGTGGGACAGCAAACAATTTATAATTACATTTTATTCAGGTGGTATAACTGTAATAAAGTGAGGGCTTTTTTTGTTTGGCGTAGATTCATCCGCAGATCTCTATACACTCCAGTATTCTTTATGGATACAACATAAGACAACACTGTTTTAGAAAATAAGTCCTTTAGCTGATAAAGTCCAGATTCAGATCTTTCCATTTCTAAGGGATGCCTGAGGTAGTAGATTCTGATGCGTATCCTGACATTTGGGAAGATAAGCTTATCGCTTTATTGGGCTCTGTAACCTGGCTGGTACTACCCTAAGAAATAACTGCTGGAAGATAACAAGAAAGGTAAATCTGTTTGCTTGGCCTACGCATCATTGTATTTTGTTTCCTAGAGGATTTACAGTTGTGAAATTATTTCCCAGAAATACTCGAAAACACTGAACACCACCTGTTTTAAGGGGAATCTGTAGGATTCCCCATGAACTCCTTACCAGCAAAATATAAAGACAGAGATTGTTTTTCCTTTAGATATGGATGGAATTTTCTTTATTTCTATAGACATTTCGTTCTAAACCATTTGCCCAAGTAGGTGGTGAATTCTTCTGTTAGTGTAGAGGCTCATTGTTCTCTTGGCCTTTTCCTAGTTACTTATCTCAAGATTTCATCTTATCAAACCAATTATAAAAGGGGGTCAATTAGCCATCCTAGGTTGTAAATATTACATCAGCACAATGGGAATAATAATAACACTTGCATACTGGTGGTGACATCTTTCAAGTAAACAGCTTATCACAATGTCTGGCATTTGGTAAGTGCTGATATTAATAGCAATAAAATTCACCACCACTATCATCACCTCTGTTGTTCTCATCACTGTCAGCATCTTGAGCTCCAAACTATTCCATCATTTTTTTTCCCCTAACTTAAAAGGATAGGAGTGGAAATGTCTATGAAAAAAAAATTGGATTAAATTTAAAATATTCATTAATTTAAAACATGCCATCATTTACTTATGGGCATCTATGACCAAAATAAAATAATAAAAAAAGCAAATAATTTTGTCAACAAGTATATCCATAGATTTGATTTATTAGTTATTCTTTCATTGTATGTGCTTTAGCTGCTATCTGATTCCTAGTCATGAAATACATGACTCTACTATACATCACTATACATGTACTATACATCACTCTTAGAGCCTATTTTTATGTCCTCAATTTAAAATTACTATTATGTGGAAACTTATATTACTGCAAGTAATATGGCTGTTAGCGTAGTGAAAGATGTAATTCCAATTTACTAACTGAAAATACTTATATATTTTAGAATGTAAAAAATATGAAAATATTTAAATATCTATTATCAATATTGATGTTTTCAAGATTCAGAAAAAGCCAGTAAACAGAGCTTTGAATGTAAAATAAAGCATTTCCATGAAGGAAGAGGTTATGCAACTATTAGAGAACCTAACTACAATTTAGAAACCAAACAAAGAAGGTACATTCATGCAGGTCCTCTGTGCAAGATGAGCCTTTCTGAAAACTATTTTAAACAAAAGATATGGGAGGAGACATAGGAAACAAAAAACATGTCCAACTTTGGTCTATTCGAAAGATAGTCAATGTTCACAGTGGACTTTTCAAAGTACACTAGCTACTGATATATTGGTGAAGAATGTGATTCCATTAATGCAATACAAGTGATAGAAAAATCTTCAGAAGACAGACATTTAGTTCAAAACTTACAGAAGTATAAAGGGTGGAAACAGGTCTCCTGGCATCTCTATTGTTATAGGCTGAATTGTGTCCCCCCAAAAGATATACTGAAGTCCTAACCTCTGTACCTGTGAGTGTCACCTTGTTTGGGGAAATAGGGTCTTTCTTTGAAGATATTATTGGTTAAGTCATACTGAGTAGTGGAGTCTTAGTCCTAATCCCTTGTGAGTACTGTCTTATAAAAGGGGAGAACAGGCAAGGACACAGGGAGACACACACAGGGAGAAGGTACTGTATATAAAGATATGTCTACAAGCAGCAAAGGAACACCAAGCATTGCTGACAAAAGTTAGGAGAGAGATATAGAGCCGTTCCTCTCTCAGAACCCTCAGAAAGAATTGAAATTGATGATACCCTTATTTGGACTTCTAGCCTCTAAAACTACTTCTTGAAACAATCTACTTTGTGATTTTTTGTTACAGCAGCTCAAGGAAACTAAAACATCTATAACTACTCAACAGCCCAATACTGAGTAAAATCTAAAACTCAGATATCCTAACTGCTATTCTCATTATTTCATCCATGGACCTAAATTTCTCTAAAAACATAAGGCACCAGTTCCTTTTGCTTATTGAAGAATTAAGTCTTGATAAGTTCACTCATCAAACAAATGTTTACTGAGTATGGATTTTATGCCCTTGCATAGCACTGAATATATAGTGATATAAAAGACAACTGTATCAGCTTTCTATAGCCTGTGAAAGTACAATAATCCTCAAGAAAATGTGGTTTAAACAGTAGATATTTAGTAATTTCAATAACAATATATCAAGAGATAAGTTATTCCAGAATTTGTTCAATGGATAAGTCATGCCTCAGAAAAATCTAGGCTTTTTCCATATTCCCACTATCCTCAGCTTTTGGCGTCTTCTTTCTTTCATAACCAGAAAATGGCTGCAGTAGATCAAAGCATCTCATCCTTACACTACACTGTTCAAAAGTAGGAAAGGAGTAGCAGGCCTCCCGTGTTTCTCTTTTGTCAGGGAGGAGAATCTTTTTCATATATTCTCTTAAGTCTTGTTGGCCAGAACTTCAATATGTGCTGAAGTTTTGCCTAAGTTTATCAGCAAAAGGAGTCAGGGAGCTGACCAAAGAGCTGACAATTTCAACCACCAGAGGACGAGGCAGGCTCTGCCATTCAGGATGAAGGAGGCTGGGAAAGGCTGTAGGGTGAGCCACTAAAAAAGTTGGCAATAATATGATTCCTGTTCTGGAGAGGCTTTCAGATTAGCTGAATGGAACATTTCCTGAGCATTTCCATGTGCAAGACATTATCTCAGGAGGTAAAGATCATTAGGATTTTGTAGACTACAGGGAGGAGTTTGAATTTCATTCCAGGTATAGTGGGGATTCTCTGGACAGTTTTATTGAACAACCACTTTGGCTGAAATCTATGCTAGAAATTTTCACTTAGAGCATATTATGCAGTATTTTCTAATCTCCCAGTGGACTCATCTTTTCCCAGCTCTCTCCCTTGCTTATGAAAACTTCAGCGACACTGGCCTTCTTGCAATACCTAGAACATATCAAGTCGGTTCTAAGTGCAGAAACTTTGTACTTGCTGGAAGGCCTTTCTCCAGATAATCTTATGGCTAGCTCCTTCTCAGAATTCAAATCTCAGCTACAAAGTTACCTCCTCAGAGGTCTTTCCCTGAGGACTCAGCCAAAGTATTTGCACTCCTCACCCTTCTGGTCGTTTCCATTTTAAAGATGAGGAAAACAAGCCTCAGAGACTGCTCAGGATCATACAACTAAAGAGCCTAAACCTCCTCACTTGTCTTCATGGCTCTATTTACTTCTGTGAAAGCTTATACAGAAATCTATGTTGTCTCTAGTGGGTCTCTGATCCCTTAATCCTGCTTTACTGTTTTACAGACTTCTTACTTCTGAAAAAAGTTAATTTATTTGTTCGATTCTTTGACACTGCCTCACTAGTTAGAACACAAGCTTTGCAAAGGTAGGGACGTTGTCAGTCTTGTTTGATGTGGTATCTTTGCTTCCTAGAACAATACCAACACGTAGTTGGGACTCTATTTTTGAAGGAAAGGCTGGATGAATGAATCAACCTGACACGTGTTAAAAATCAGGAAATGTCCTGGGGGTGAAAAGACAGTCCATTATAGTAAAATTAAGCTTTCTACAGGTGTTTAAATCCAAGCAACTTATGCCTAGATTATTGCACCTGGCTACTCTAGGGTTTTATATGATTCTGCATTTTTCTTATTGCTATCTTTGGCACACTTTCTCTTTTTATTTTACTTTTTCCAGGTAGTGTTAACCTACCTTGTCCTGAGGGAAAAAAAGCTTTTTTTTTTTTTTTTTTTTTTTTTTTTTGTTTACAGTCACTACCAAACATCTGTGCATGTCCAGAGACAGGGCTTGCAGGATCTATAACAGGCTAGATGGCCTTGTGACACATTTCAGGAACAGAGAGAATGCACAATCCTCCTGGGTCTCAAACCACCCTCTTTCCTCCACCCTGGCCTAGTTTAATTGTGCAGAATTGCTATTATCTGTAGTTAAAATATTGCCCCCCATCTTCTTCTAAAACACAAATATTTCTGCAAGTGGTGAATTGTTGAGTGAATAACACCCTAATTTGAGCCATTTTATTAATAAAATGTAATCCTGAATTAACCAGTGGTACCAAGAGAGAGAACAATGCCCAGGACCTCAGCTGGGAAACTACTGTGCTGATGGGGTGGAGGTGTGAGATGTGATGAAGGCACGGTAGGACTTATTTAGAGATGGCCAACAGGTGTATCCTGGCTAGTTTTTATAGTAAGCACATGGTTATTTCCATTTGTAGGTTAATTTCAGGTATGCTAGGGTGGGGACCTAAAAAAAAGGATGGGGGATGCAAGACTAAAAGAGACTTCTCTCTCCCCATACAACGTGACCCTATTAAGTCAAACCTCCCCTATTTCAAAATCTACCTCCTGGTAGGCCTGCAAGGTGGGGTGAAAAGTTTAAACGGTTGTAAATATCTGCAAGACAAAGGGAAAAGCTCCGAAGATTTGACATGTGCAGAGTAAGAATTTATTTAAAGAAACTGAACAGTAGCTGAAATTAACCGAGAAGGTGCCTCTTCTGGTTTGAAACCTTTACAAGTTAGTAAGGGCACTGGTTTCCCAAAACCAATCCCAATGTGACACCTACTGGTGACTCTGGGCTTAACCCTTCAGGTGCTGATACAAACAGCCAATCTACAAGGTTTTCAAAACCCTTGTTCTCTGGGAGCTGTAATTTCACTTCTATGGGAGGGAAACTCATTTCCATCAGGGAAAATCAATTATTAGAAAAGAGTCATTAGAGGAAAATGTTAAACCATAGCTTTTGAAGATGGTACCCAAGCCATTTTCTCTTTCTTTCCCATCTGTTCCTGAGTATCTGTGAAGACTTTTCCTCAATCCCACCAACCATCTACTTACAAATTCAAAGATCCAGTGACCTTTCTTCTATATTCTAAATAATAATCTTGCCATGTTAAATGCTAATTTGAAAAATATCTCATAAGGAGATTAAACACTGGTTTTCTTTTAAGGATTTTAGCACTGGCAATTTTTCTTGAAAAAAGTTAGTCTAAAGTGTTATAGAAAAATAAGCCATGTTGGTTTCATTTGGTTTTTGTGCATTTGCTTTTTTGGTTCTAAATTGGATTTCCTCAAGTACCAGAATGTTTTTGTTTCATTTACACACACACACACACACACACACCCTTCAGCAAATGCAGTATAGTTTATAGGTTAAAGTGGAAAGTAAAATCTAGCTTTGTTACCTGGCCCTCCCAGGAGTCTCCTCTGCCCATTCTTAGTGCCTCATTATCTTGGGCCCTACCTAGAGCTTTTTATATCCTCTTTGGTACACCAGCTCTTCCCTGAATGGACACTATCCAATATTTTGTTTCTTCTCTGTCTCCCAACCAATATGACCAACTAGGCAGCACTAACAAGCCTATGGGAAGGTCCCAAATGCTAAATTTGGAGACAAGATGGCTAGTCCGGACTAGCCTTCTTCTGACACTAACTCAGCTTTTTAGGTTTGATGCTTACAGTGCTTGTGGAGAGAATTGCACGGAATGGTTTTAATTTCCCACAATTTCTGTGTTGTCTATCCATACAGAATTAGTAGTAGCTCATTAATTAATTAAGGAGTTAACTCTGTTGTCCCCTCTCAAGTAAAATCATGGCCTGACACTAAGGATTTCTGTGTTATCTATACCACTCTTTCCTTTTATTTGTTGTTGTTGTTAGTTATCATTGAGTTGACCTCCAACTCATGTCAATCCCATGCAGCATGAAACAAAATGCTGGCCAGTCAAGTGCCATCCCCGTGATCGGTTGCCGATCTGACCATTGTAAGTCACAAGGTTTTTCATTGACTGAGTCTCAGAAGTAGATCACCAGGCCTTTCTTCCTAGTCTTAATCTGGAAGCTCAACTGAAACCTGTTCAGCATCATAGCAACATGCTAGCGCCACTGACAGATGGACAGGACAGCTGCGCATAAGGTGCATTGGCCGAGAAAAGAACCCACTTCTCCTGCATGGAAGATGAGAATTCTAGCACTAAACAACTGTCCCTTTCTTTTTATTAAAAAACAAAATAAAAAACAACAAAAAGAATAGTTACTATAGTTGATTCTGACTCATGGCATTTATTGTCTTCTATGTATCAAGGTTAGCACTATAGTCACTTTGCATACGTTATCTTACTAAGCCTCTGATGAATCATAAAGTAAAGCTCTTTTGCTCCCATTTTAGATAGAAGGAAACTGAATTTTAGTGACCTGCTTAATGTCCTTCAGCTTGTAAATGGCAGAACTGAGATGGAAACACTTTTGGCTCTAAAGCCAATATTCTTTGCGCAGCCTCCTCTTTAAATACTTACGTGTTTGAAGTGGAAACTCTGCAGTAAAAAGATAATCACCCCCCAAAAATTAATAATAAACTGAGTCTCTGATAGGTTCATAACAACTACACATATGCATGCATAGCTGATAACATAGAAAAGGCATATAGTGTTATAATTTGAGCCTAAGTCTTTGGAAACTTTTGCTTTGAAAACTGATTACTTTTATTGGCTTCCTAGACTGTGTTCATCATAGAAGGCCTTATTTCATCAGGGAATCCTTAAACTCAGCCCACTTCTACTGCCTTATTTATCATTCCTCCTGCTTTCTTGAGGATGGGATCTATAGATGGATGAACACTTGGACAGACGAAATGGGTGGCTCACTCTATATATCTTTCAGTCTGAAGATAACATACACTTAAGACCACATGACAAAAATCTAGAATATTTTGAATATAAACACTTCAGTTTTGCAAATCTCATCTAGGAAAAAGCAGTTGCATTAGTAACAAGGATTCAAACACTGGACAGTTTTAGATGTTGCATTATAATTACAAGCTTAACATTTTGCTTGGAAGGAAACAGGAAGCTTTTTTTTTTCCCTGAAGCCGTTAGTTTCAGATGATTAATTTTTTTTTTAAGTAATATCATACACTTTGCTTTTGATATTTGCAAGACTCACTGAATTGCTAAAGACTCAGAGACTGTAAATCTACCACTGGTGACAGAGTAGACTGCAGTAAGGCAATGGAAGCCAGATTATCTGGTTACAATCCAAGCTCTGACCACTTCCTGTTTCACCTTGGACTACACACTTGACCACTGTGCTTCAGTGTCTTCGTTTCTTAAATGTGAAGATTAGATGAATTAATATGTGGAAAGCTCTTAGAATGGGGCCTGGAACAAGGAAACCAATCAATTAAGGTCGCATATCAGTATTGCTGAGAATATCTCTGAACACACAACATTCACTGCCCAAAATACCTGCTCTCCAGGGTAGCCTGACAGAGGGCGTCTTATGGAAAAGTCACTAACAGGTGACTTCTTATGAGAAGTAGGAGGCATTTTGCCTTTTTTTTTTTTTTCCTTTCTCTCTCTTGCTGTCTGTGTGAAACAGCGCATGCAATTGTTAGATCAGAATGAGTCCTCATATTGTTTTCTCCAGATGACGTATGGCAAAACTAAAATAGGTCCTCTTAAGATAATGTTTTTGAGTGTCCAGCTGCTGGAGACAGGAAAAGCAATTTCAGAGAGACAAGAGCCTTCAAGAACAGATTTGGAGGGAAAGTGTCATCCTTACCTTCTAGTAATAAAGTGCCAGGATACAGATTGAAAATAATTATGATTACTCACATAGGTGGTTTACTGCTAAATGAGGAAATAATGGAAGGTCTAAGGCAGAGACGGCACTTCCCAATCCTGATATGGACAACTAGCCTGCTGAAACCAGTGGTGACCTGACTCGGCCCTATGTCCTCCTTTGAACAACAAATATCTCGAGTATGACATGATTGTGGAAGAGGCAGCTTGGTGCCAAAATCCTGCAATGGACTACTTCCAGCGAGCCTAGCACTTAGCTAACAAACTCAGATATCACCATATAGTCAATGCCACTTAGAAACTTTGCTTTTCTCATATGTGACAGAGACAGGTCTCAGATTTATGGCTGTAAAAGACCTATTCCATTTCTCATCCCTGAAAGTCCACCTCCCAGAGTCCAGACTCTGTGCTGGATGGGGTTCTCTGATGGTCAGTAAAAATTTCCATTCAGTGCTTAATCTTTGTCTTTATTTATTTTCTTTAACAGTGCTAATATATATTGATCACCTTTTACGTGCTCAGTTACTTGCCTTCTTTCCTTCCTTCCTTCTGTGCTTCCTTTCTTCCTTCCCTCTTTCTCTTCCTCCCTCCCTCCTTCCAATGATATTCATTGAGCACTTACTATGTGCCAGGCACTACAGAATAGGGTGATAATGACTCAGACAAGGTCTTGCCCTTTCAGTGTCAATGAAGTGATGCAATGTACAAGTAAACAGATAAATACACAAGATAGAGTGTGACAATACGTGCTGAAGAGGTGAGCTGTGGTCCAGATCATCTTAGACAGGAGTCCACTTTAGCTTGGCCTTTCTGAGATGACTTGGAGGGATGGCATAAAGGTTGAGACAGAGCATAAGTAGAAACAGAGGCCAGGCAAACAATTTTTAGTCAGTATAAAAAGCACGTGCAAAGGTTCTGAGGTAGGAAAGATCTTGGTTTTCTCCAGGAAAATAAGGAAAACAAGTGTGACTGGAACATAGTGAATAAGGAGGTGGGCAGTGATTAGAGATAACAATGGAGACTTGGGCACGGATAGATCATGCAGAGACATATAAAACACACTTACAAGATGGGAATTTATTCTAAAAACTAGAACACCAATGCTAGAACACCAATGAGCATATTAAACAGGGCAGTAGTGTGATTTAATTTATATTTTAAAAGGATTACTCTAGCTGTTGTATAGAGAATAAATTGTAAATGGACAAGACTGGAAGCTGGAAGACTAATTGGGAGGCTGCTGATAGCCTCAAGGCAAGAAATGATAGTGGTTTAAACTCAGACAGTGGCAAAGGAAATTCATTTCATTTAACCAATACCCTAAACATGCAGAGTACACGTTATACTGTCCCCGTTTGATAGATTAGTCGGAGTCCCTGCGTGGTGCAAATGGTTAATGTGTTCAGCTGTTAACCGTAAGGTTGGAGGTTTGAGTCTACCCAGGGACACTTGGAAAGCCTAGAAATCCACCTGTGAAAAATTAGCCACTGAAAACCTTACGGAGCATAGTTCTACTCTAACACACATGGGGTCTCCATGAGTTGGAGTCGACTGGTGGTTTGGTTTATAGACAAGTCAACAAAGGCTACCAGTGGTCACTGCCTAAAATTACTCAGCTTCTAAGTGATAAGGTCAGGACTTAAACCCAGACCAGTGAGGCCCAGAGGTGAGTATTCTTTCCAGTAGACTCCCAGACTGGTGCCTCTTTATCAGATTTGGCAAAGGAATCTTCTAATAAGCTTCCGGAATTCCTGACTCTTAGCGATGCTTGCTACGGATCAGGCCATATTTTAAGCGCTTCCCAGGCATTAGCAAACTTCATTTTCACAACTTCATGGAGCAGATGCTACTATTGCAGATGAGTAATCTGAGATTTAGAGAACTTAAGCTGGTAAATGTCAAAGGCAGAATTTCAAACCAGGCAGGTTAGCTCCAGAGCCACATGCTTAACACAAAGCTATTTAAGAATAAACCTCCTTAGCTGGCCAGTCTTTCTACACTGAATAGGTTTACTGTTTACTTTAAACATACCCAGGAAAATAGCCACCAATAACCCCCTTCAAACCTCCAATTAAAATAAGAATTTACACAAAACAGAGAAAAGACTTTTAGGGCAATTTTCTTAAAATGCTAAAGAAGAGACAGGCAGGGCTTCTTACACACTTCAGAAAAGAATAAGGGAACATCTCAAAGAGAAAGCGAACAAAAGATTTATCTTTTCACCATTTTTAAGTCTCAGAATCAACATTTCCGCCAGGTGGGCTCTTTCTAATATAAATGTAACAGGAGACGGACTGAAATGCCAAACTGAACCGCTCAGTGTTAGAAAAAGCCTTTTCTCACAGATGACCTCAACTGAACACACACTCATTCAATAGCTTCTGAAAATCTTCAACTAGTTGTGTTTACAGAGTCCTGAGATTAATCACGAAAATTCTAATATTCTAAGAGAACAAGGATGGCCTGGAAATGTCGGCCTCCATTCTCCGCTTAGCAGCATCCTCTCAAGGCTCAGATATTGCCTTGAATAGCCATAACTTTGCTCACAGGCTCTCCAGGTGTTTTTGCTGTGACCTTAAACCTCTTATTTTAGAATTACTCCACTGCTTCCATATGCCCTTTGATGGCCCCAACCCCACCACTTAGATGTGTAAAATCCAGCTAATTGAGACTTTGCAAGGCTATATTGCTGAATCCCTTGTTCCAAAGTTTGAGAATTTCAGTGAATCCAAGAGAAGTTAAACGGAAATAGATACCTTAAAGTTTTTTCTTCTGATTTCTTTAACTGCTACTACTCCTACTATTAACCAGTCAATGAATTTCCATAGAGACCATTTCTACTAATGGCAAAAACATTAGAGTGGAACTACACTCTATAGGCTGTTATCTTTAGGAAGCAGATTTCCAGGCCTTTCTTCCCAGATGCCTCTGAGTGGGTTCAATCCGACAACTTTTCAGATAGTAGCTGAGTGATTAACTGTTTCTGTCACCCAGCTAGATCCCTTGCTCCAAAGAATGAGGATCTTAATGTATCAGAGAGAGAGAGGATAAATGGAAATTGGCACATTAAGTTTTTCCTTTTGATTTCTTTAGCTACTACTACTAATAATACTGATGGACTATAGAGACTTCACATAAATAATCACATTTAATCCTCAGAACAAAGGTTGTTGTTGTTAGGTGCCATGAAGTCGGTTTTGACTCATGGTGACCCTATGTACAACAGAACGAAACACTGCCTGGTCTGTACCATCCTCACAATCCTTGCTATGTTTGAGCCCATTGTTGCCGCCACTGCGTCAATCCATTTCATCTAGGGTCTTCTTCTTTTTCATGTAATCCATACTGAAGGCTGTAGTCTTTGATCTTCATTAGTAAGTGCTGCAAGTCCTCTGCACTTTCAGTAAGCAAGGCTGGATCATCTGTACATCACAAGTTGTTAATGAGTCTTCTTCCAATCCTGATGCCACATTCTTCTTCATATAGTCCAGCGTCTCAGATTATTTGTTCAACGTACAGATTGAATAAGTATGGTGGGATAAAATCCTGAAAAAGACTTTTCTTGATTTTAAACCACACAGTGTTCCCTGTTTTCTTTGAATGACTGCCTCTTGGACAAGGTACTTAACTGCTGCAAATGTTTTTGAATTATCTTCAGCAAAATTTTACTTGCGTGTGATATTAATGCTATTGTTTAATAATTGCCGCATTCCGTTGGATCACCTTCCTTTGGAATGAGCACAAATATGAATCTCTTCCATTAGCTTGGCCAGGTAGCTGTCTTCAAAATTTCTTGGCATAGACGAATGAGCACCTCCAGTGCTGCATCCATTTGTTGAAGCATCTCAGTTGGTATTCTGTCAATTCCTGGAGCCTTGTTTTTTTGCCAATGTTTTCAGTGCAGATTGGACATCTTCCTTTAATCCCGTCAGTTCTTGATCATATGACTGAACACTGACCAATTCTTTTTGGTACATTGATTCTGTGTATTCTTTCCATCTTCTTTTGATGCTTACTGTGTGGTTCAATATTTTGTCCATAGAATCCTTTAATATCACAACTCAAGGCTTGAATTTTTTCTTAGTTCTTTCTGCTTGAGTAATGCCGATTCATCATGGATTGTTCTCCCTTTTGGTTTTGCAACTCTAGGCCTTTGCATATTTCATTGTAATATTTACTTTGTCTTTGCAAGCTGCCATTTAAAATCTTCCATTCCCTTAGTTACTCTAAGCTCAAGAGCAAGTTTCAAAGTCTCTTCTGATATCCATCTTGGTCTTTTCTTTCTCTTTAATGGCCTTTTGCTTTCTTCACATATGAAGTGTCAATCCATCTCATTGAGGGTCTTCCTCTTTTTCACTGACCCTCTATCATAGTATATAAGTATATATAAGTTTACCATAGTATGTAATATATTCTTTCTAATATATCATATACAATAAGATACAGATTAAAATGAATTATAATGTGCAGTATATAATCCCCGTAAGCATATTGCAATTAATATATATTTTTAACTTCCCCAGCACAATGCTATCATCAATTTCCCCTTCCTTTCCCTAACAAGATTCCCAACATTCTATCTGTCATGGATTGGGCCAGTAGGCCCTGATGAACTTAAGTCTGTGATTTTTCAGTCCCAGATGTAAATTCATACTCACATAGGGACTTTTTAAAAAGTCCAGATGCCCTGCCCTTGGCTGGGAGATTCTGATTTAGTTAGTCTGGGGTAGGGTCTGTGCATCAGTATTTTTTAATGCTCCCTGCCCCTCTCCCATACGATTATAAAGATCCAAGTGGAATACAACTTCTCTAAACCAATTAGTATAAGCCCAATTTTTATCACATTGATTGTTGTGAATAGGAAGGCAAGCTGCTGGTAGTTATTTCTCTGCCCTGAGAGAAGCCAGGCTCAGAACAAAGCCAAGAAAGAAGCTTCAAAGACTGAGAGAAACAAAGTCTCACACTGTATAGTTTGTACACTGTTCAAAGATAAAGAGGAGCAGTAGTTAGAAAAGACTGAGAATGGTATTCTAATAATCATTGCTCACAAAATTCTTATGAAATTCTCCATTGCAGAGTTAGGACCAGACAGTAATCTTGCCTCTCTTTCATCTCCTTGTGGATGCTATACCCAAACCCATTTGCCATCAAGTGGATTCTGACTCATAGTGACCCTATAGGACAGAGTAGAACTGCCCCATAGGGTTTCCAATGAGCACCTGGTGGATTCAAACCACCAACCTTTTGGTTAGCAGCCATAGCTCTTAACCACTATGCCACCAGGGTTTCCTTGCTAATATAAGCTCTGACCAAAGTATAGGGGGATGGCAGAAGGTGGGGGTTATAACCAGACCTGGCATCAGGAACAATATTAAAAATTTGAAGAAAGCATAGTTTCCCTTTCCACAATATTTTTTCTAATCAAGATGACTTTCAGGGTTGAGTTTTCCTGGTGCCCTGATCTAAGAGTGAGCTTTAATATTTAAAGAACACATGTGGATAAAATAAAAAGGTAGAGGTGACTACAGTGTTAAGAAATTAATCAAAAGAAGCAAGACAGTGATGATTTACTTTCATAACAAGAAATAAAGCTGAATATCTTCCCAACATTAAGACTGTGCATAGAATATATGATCTGAAGAAAAACATAGGCTTTAATGTCTTATTGTGCTGAATTCAATATCCTGGTTCAGCTGAGGTGTATGAA
This sequence comes from Dugong dugon, assembly GCA_030035585.1. Taxonomy (NCBI): domain Eukaryota; kingdom Metazoa; phylum Chordata; class Mammalia; order Sirenia; family Dugongidae; genus Dugong; species Dugong dugon. The sequence goes on from CM057467.1 coordinate 113,321,187, forward strand.
CAGGGACCTTAGTTTTCCTGTCAAACCGAGATAATAAAAGGCTGTTGTTGTTAGGTGCCATCAAGTCAGTTCCGACTCATAGCAACCCTGTGTACAACAGAAGGAAACACTGCCCAGTCCTGTCCCATCCTCACAATCGTTGCTATGTTTGAGCCCACTGTTGCAGCCACTATGTCAATCCATCTTGTTGAGGGTCTTCCTTTTTCTCGTTGACCCTCTATCTTACCAAGCATGATGTCCTTCTCCAGGAGCTGGACCCTCCTGATAACATGCCCTAAGTATGCAGACAAAGTCTCGCCATTCTAGCTTTCAAAGAGCACTCTGGCTGTACTTCCTCCAAAACAGACTTGTTCATTCTTCTGGCAGTCCGTGGTAGATTCAGTATTCTTCACCAACACCATAATTCAAAGGCATCAATTCTTCTTCAGTCTTACTTATTCTTTGTCAAGCTTTTTGCATGCAAATGAGGTGATTGAAAATATCATGGCTTGGGTCAGGTGCACTTTAGTCCTCAAAGTGACATAGTTGCTTTTCAACACTTTAAAGAGGTCTTTTGCAGCAGATTTGTTTGATGCAATCTGCTTCTGTGGGTGTTAACTGTGGATCCAAGTAAAATGAAATCCTTGACAACATCACTATTTTCCCGTTTATCACAGTGTTGCTTATTGATCCAGTTGTGAGCCCTGATGGTGTAGTTGTTATACACTTAGCTGCTAACCAAAGGTTGGCAGTTCAAACACACCAGTAGCTCTGCAGGGGAAAAAGACCTGGTGATCTGCTTGTGTAAAGAAATAAAGTCTACTACTTCTTAGGATTTCTATACAATGTGTTAACATACGTGAAACTTCTGGAATAGCGTCTAAATAGGGGCTTAATAAATGTTATTTGATTTTCTTACTTCCTTTCCCAATCCTTGCTCCTGTAATTTGATTCCTAAAAAGTTAAATCACTCTGAGTCTCAGATTCCATATATTATAAACTATGTAGTATAAATAATCTCAATAGCATTATGAGGGAGTACATATTAACTGCTCCGTAAAATGACTTGATAGCATATCAAATCCTTTGATAATATTTGTTTATTTTAGGAAAAAGTATTATACAGGGGAATGGGCCTTAATCACCATTGGGGACCTTTTCTCGTATAAACATCTCCTTTTTATAAATAGCTGTGAGGCTGAAGAGATGAAAACTGACAGAAAAAGCGTTAGCACACTCGTTTAAATTTCTTCAAGCATCCATCACTAAACAATAGGTCACATAAATGTATGTCTAAATCTAGTCCCTGAATCTTCTCTACTGCATAGGGAAAGTGTCACACACTGCAAAAGGTTTAGTGCTACAAATTTGGAGTGATGACAGTATTTCTTTGAGTGGCAAAGTTGCTAGCTCTCAAAGTTATACAAGATTAAATCAGAATAGACTTCGCGTGTTAGAGAGTTAATAGATTTATGCATGTTATTGCAATAAAGTGCAGGATAAATATACACTTCTATACACACACTCAGCACCCTTCACGTTTCTCTTTTCTTTGCATTACTCAAGTGCTATCCCAACAGCCTTAATGAAACCAGACGGAGTCTGAGTTACATTCTTTTAAAACTGAAATGATCACACATCAGCTTGCATTAAGTCCCTTCCCTGTAGATCGAACTGATGCAATACAGAACCCTGAAAGTACATGCTGACCTCCATTTGTTATTCTCATTTGATCACTCGGCTGTCAATTTGACTTTGTCTCATTATAATATCCTTAAATATACCAAATCGTGCATTAAGATACAGACACATGTTGCTTTTAAAGTAAATTTCTCCCACTTTCCGTCCCTGGCTGGCTGAGTTAGTGGTCCACACATCTGAGAGTTACCTGACTGCCACCTTTGGCTGAGTAAAGCCTTAAAACTCTGTTTTCAATGAGAACAAATAGGCATCCACGCTTTCCTCCAACTCAGGAGTGTATGAAGGACATCTTCAGTCACCGTTGGTGGGCTACTCTTACAATGAGTTAAAGCAACGGCAGTGACCAAGGTGAGAAGGCGACCTCTAGGATTACCAAGCTGTCAGTCACTAGTTTCTTCCTGGAGTACACGTCCAATCCTGCAAAACTGACCACTAGAAACAAGTGTATATCGATAACCATAAACACTGTGCCTGGCTCTCAAACAATATATATATTTTAAATCTTATTATAGTGGATAGTTGGCAACCACCTATACGTGCAATGGAAAAATGGTTAAGTAAGCTGTTGCTCACTTAGTTGAAAGTATATTCTGAGGTCATGAAAAATAGTAATACTTATAAAGAACCGTTTAACATAAAAACTTTAGGTTGCTACATTGTTTAGCTGTGGTTTTTCCCACATTTTTACCTTTCTCAACTTCTATTTTTTCATTAAAGAACATACATTACTATTTAAATAACAGATTTATTGAGATGAGGAGCCCCTGGGTGGCAGGAATGATTAGTCATTTGACTACGAACTGAAAGGCTGGTGGTTTGAAACCACCTAGAGGCGCCTTTTGGAATCTCTGCCTAAAAATTAACAGACTTCTAAATGCTATGGAGCGCAGTTCTACTCTGCAACACACGTGTTTAGCATGCATCAGAATCAACTCGACCCATTTGGTTTGGTTTGTGGTTTTTTTTTTTTGTTTGTTTGTTTGTTTAATTAAGATATAATTTATGCACCAAAAATTCACTCTTTTAAAGTGTACTATACAGTGGCTTTAGTACATTCACAGAGTTGTCTAACCATCCCCAGTATCTAATTTCTGAATATTTTCATTACCGCAAAAAGAAACCTCATACCAATTAGCAGTTACTTCCCATCCCGACCCCCACCCCTCCCCCGGCCCTGGAAACCATGAATCTACTTTTTTTCTCTGTGGATTTGCCCATTCTAGATATTTCATATAAATTGACATGTGGTCTTCTGTACCCAGTTTTCTTTCACTCAGCATAATATTTGCAAGGTCCATTATATAGCATGTATCATTTTTTCATTCATTTTTATTTCCAAATATTCTATTGTATGGACATACCACATTTTATTTATCCATTGATCAGTTGATGGGCATTTGGGTTATTTCTACTTTTTGGCTATTATCAATAATATAACTATGAATATTTAAATGCAAGTTTTTGTGTGAACATATATTTGTACTTTTCTTGGGTACATACCTGGGGTGGAATTGTTAGGTTATATACCAACTCTATGTTTAACATTTTGAGGAACTGCCAAACTGTTTTCCACAGTCCCTACGTCGTTTTACAATCCCATCATGTATATAATTACAAATCAAACTAACAAACAAAAAATGCATGCGCATGCACACACACTCATATACATATTTACAACCTTGCTTAACAAAATTACTTAGGCCACCTAATTTTGGTAAACTGTAACTATGGAAGGAGTCCTGCTGGCGCAGTGGTTAAGAGCTCAGCTATTATCCAAAAGGACGGCAGTTCAGTCCACAAGCCGCTCCTTGGAAACCCTATGGGGCAGTTCTACTCTGTCAATAGGGTTGCTATGAGTCAGAGCCAACTCGTCAGCAACAGTTTTTGGTTTTTTGGTAACTATGAAGGCTATGAATTTTTTGCCTTGTTAAAGAGCAAATAGCTGAGGTTTAGCTTTGCCCTTTTATTTGCAGTAAGATTTATTCTTTGCAACTTTTCATTTTAGAAAGAGATTAATTCCACCTATTGCCACTGAAAATTTTAACAAAATTGGTTACCAGAGAGAGAACTGAAACATTACAGGGAATGTAGGACACAGAGGAAATAGAACAGTAAAGGTAGATAAGTGTAACAGCCACCAAGAAATCAACATTACACATTTTTATGTCAAGAAGGAAAAACAACATTGAGATAAACAACTCTGAGATCAGTAAATGGCCCAAATTAGGAGTGTAAAAATAGACTTTGGGATAAAAATGGTATTTTCTCTTTAAACACTTTCTTAGAATAAAAAGAAGTAGCAAGAAACTGAAAACCAGATTTAACTAAATGCCATCGCTTCTAACAGCCCAGTGTGTGAAAATCCAGCTGTTCTTTTTTGCTTCGTGCATTAGCAGCAATAATGGTAAAGACGATGCTTTCCTTATTTGCTGACAGTTGTGTTGATGATGCAGGAGGCAAAATAGCATTTCTCATCTGGGCAATGTTAATTATGGAGCACTGACAGGAGTTCAAAAATAAATCCAGATCCTCCAAGTCCATGCCCCACATCAATACAATATGAAAAACTCCTAATACATTTTCCATGATGCCTTTTCTTTCTCCACAAGTAAATGATTTAAGACAGATTGAAAAACTAGTAAGAATAATAGGTTATATCAGAAAACGATTTAAAAGCTTATCTATGTATATTTTTTCTTTATATTACTATTTGATTCTTTAAAGCTGAAATAATATGTAACCTTATATGCCTTTTTTAAATGATATGACTGAGGCACTGAGGGGTTAAGTGATACAGATAAAAGTAGAAGAATAAGGATTTTATTCCAGCTTCGTATCTGTTCATCCGATATTAGGATACTCCTATCTTCCAGACCAAATTTCTGAATATAGTCCAGCAATTTTAAAGTTACCTATATGGATAACGAATTAAAATTTTTGAAATATAGGCCATATGATAAATTGAATGGAACTATACCACACAGTTCTTTAGGCAGTGTACATTTTCTGTAGGAAATTCATTAATTATACTACCCTAAAATAGTTAGGACACTTGCATTTTACAGCCAAAGTTTAACCACTTCCTGGCACCTATCATAAAATAAATAAGGAAGATTCAATAAGTATTTATTAAACCGTAGTAGAATAGTCAAGTCATCATTTTAAGGTATTCCTATTTTCATTTTTTAAAAAAGAAGAAACTAAGAGTAATGAAGGTTAACCAAGGTCAAACAACCAATAAAAGGAACGTTCATAATTTGAACTTAGGTCTCTCAGCACACAAAGCCTGACTCTTTCTCATGCCAGCCTGAGAAAATGTATTTAAGTCTTAAAAGTGTATTGATTTTTTGAAGCGACAATTTCACATTTAGGTCTCTATTCTAAGACGATATTCTAAGAAACTCAAGGATGTGTCCTATGATTTAATTATAAGAATCTTTATATCAATATTTTTATAGTGGCCCAACACTGGAACTAGCTTAATGACCAAAAATGAGGACTTGATTAAATAAATCATTTTATATCTACATGATGGAATAGTATGCAACCACTAAAAATATTATAATAGAAACTTATTTACGGGTAAAACAAGCCTGCAGCAGCACATCCTCCTTCTGGTGAACTCCACTTACACTACAAAGTTCAGTTAAACAAGACTTCTTTGGTGATGCATGTGCTCATTATATTTCTCCTTCCAAATCAAATCCGGCCTAGCCTCTTCGCTGCTCCCATAGGTCTACATATGTTGTATTATACTTAGTTATTTGGTTACCTGTCTTCCTCTTATAGACAATGACTCCCTTAACATCAGACAGCAAACTTAAGTCCTTCATCATGCCACCCACTTTAGACACAGTAGTACATAATCAAAAGGAGGTATATAATAAATGTCTGCTAAAAGAATGAATGCATGAATAAACGAAACATTCTTTAACCTATTTCTTGCTAAGGTTCACATAAAAAATGATAATATTGCTATGGCTTTCTAGGGCAAACTGTTATGTTCACTTGCAGAGAGAGGAAACAGAACCTGAGGTTCTAGCTACCCTAGACCTCACCTTACTGCCCTGAAGACAGAAAGAGGTTATGGTTTTGTACACTGATAATCCATTTGCTACACAGTATGGTTCTGTGATACACTGTTTGGAAGGGTCTGGCAATAAACTGAGCTGATCCAGAGCTTTTACTGTGTGATTCATAAATTCTATATGATACATTAATCGGCTTCATCAGATTCATTTCTCTCTTCAAATTACCTGCACAAATTTTGTAGAAGTCTATTTTGTGTGCCTGACTATTTTGTATGGATCTAATCCTTTAGCTTTTGGCTCAAAAAGCCATAGGCTCCAAAAAGTTTAAAAATACTATGATAGATTCTACATTGTTTTTCACCACATTATTATGACAAAAACCATCTTATTATGTATATACAAATTTCATTTATTAAGTCCAGAGTATTGTTTTTGCTTTCACTTAATGACTCCAGTGAACTGATGTCTTAACAAAGCCCATTAAACGTAGTTAGTGAGTACTTTTCTTCATTATTCTTTACTGTAAAGGTTATATAGTACAATCACAAATAAACAAAAAAAAATCTTCCAACAAGATTACAAAAATTCCTCTGGGAATGAGGAGAGAGAGTTGCCGCTTTGAGTTCAGTGGGAATGAAGATCCCTTTCACCCTTGGTGTCTGCATGGTGACTATTCTCAAATTATCTAAAGAAAGTCAGAGACTGGATCACTGGGAAGAAAGCCAAATGGATAAGGGCCAGGAAAAAAGAGAAAGAAGAGCAGTAGAGCAAATTTACAGAGGTCAAAGTGAGAAGAAAGAGTGCCCTCAGTTAAATACAAGGGAAATCATAACACCTTTCTGAAATCCAGTTGGGTGTTTATGTGTGTTCCTATGGAAACGTGTTACATTTATAACTGCTACACATATCCCAGGGCCTGAAGGGGTTCCTATTTATTTGCCAAGGTACTCTGACCCTAGTGGAACCATCACATGCTGTGGTTTAATCCTCTGGCTATACCATTAAACTAGACATTCTGACAAGAGCAAATACCGGGCATTTTCCTCATTCTCCTCCCTCAAAACGCTGCTGAATTGGGCTTGCATGCACATGTTGGGCCAGATAAGTTTTCTGAGTTGGATTCACTGAATATTCATCATCTACTGCCAATGCCACGTGTAGGCTAGTCCTAATTATAAAAACGCCGCAAAATGAAGCCAGGTCATTCTCAGGATTTGAGGTCATGTCAAGGAAGACCAGAGAGGTTCCAGGAAGCTCAGTTTCAATAAGACAGAACAGACATCATGGAAGAGTGTGTGTGTGTGCGTGTGTGTGCGTGCATGCGTGCATGTGTGTGTGTATGTGTGTGTGTGTGTATGTGTGTGTGTGTGTGTGTTTCAGCTTGATCTGACCTGAACTTTTCTTAAGCAACAACTTGTTGTTGGTTGCCGTTGAGTCAATTCCTACTCATGGCCACCCCATGTGATAACTACTGGGTCTTAAAGACCCTCTCTAGGATCACTGACTGCTGAAGCCCAAATCAGAGTTTATGTCATCCCAGACCTGCACAAATTGCCAGAGTAATGTAATGTTTTATGTATTAGAAGATGAAAATAATAGTAACGATAAAGCTTCTTGAGTCCTTACTTTGCACCAGGCAGTATTCTAAGTCTTTACATGTGTTAACTCACTGATTCTTCATAACAAACTTATGAGGTCAGCTCTGTTATTATTACCTTTCTGTTAATAAGGAAAACAAGGCACAGAAAGATGATGTTAACTTGCCCAAGGACATACAGCTAGTAAGGGCTCATGTTCTTAATATGAGCTCTCCTGTGCCTATGTGGAGCCGTGATGCCGGTAGGAATTTCTCTGGTGCTCTCTGTGTGATACTTTGTTTCTCTCTCTCTCTATTTGCAGGTGGTGGTGAGGGGCATGCATACGAAATAGTGGATACTCTTTGGAAAAAAGTTCATATTTCAAAACATTAATAAACACACATACACACACATGAACACATACACACTTCCTAACAAATGAGAATACTTGTAATCACAAGATTTAAAGCAATTTCATTTTGAAAATATTTTATCTTCCTATTTATAACAAAATGATTTGGTTGTGATAAAATATGGAAAGATGACCATTTTGCCATCTCATTATATTTATAAAGCAAGAGTACTTGGTGTGAAAAGTCTTCCCTATTGCCCTATATGATTTAATAAATAAACATAACTAAAAGCAAGTATCTTGATTTCCAAAGAATACTCAAATGGCTTAATAATTAATTTTCATAACAAAAGAGTTATTTCTTACTTATTCATTCAAACAATAAATATTCATTGAGCAACTAGATTTGTTTCAGCCAGTATGTAACATGTAGGAATACATAGTAATCAATAAAACAGATCATGTATCTGACTCCATGAACCTTATATTTGGCGGTAAAGATGTTATCACAGTTAAATTACTGATGATTTCTCTTAGCTCAGTACATTTTACATCTAGAAAGTTTATAAATTTATAAAATTCAACTGAGAATTATTGGAAAGAATGAAATTATACACTGCAATATGTACAAATAGAATGCAAGATAACAAAAACTCTATAACCATATAATCCAACTGGCACAAAGACAAGTTCTTAATATTATTGATTCTAGTTAAGTGTTCCCTGGAGACACCCACACACAGGACAGTAGTCATAAACTCTGGATTTGGATTTATTGTCTCTGCCCAGAATACACTCCTTAAGGTCTTTTTCCTTCCCTCATATCTCTAACAGTGATTAAGTCTATAGATCTCATGTTATTGTTGTTGTTTTGTGTTGTCTAGCTGATTCTGATTCATAGTGACCCTACAGGACACAGTAGAACTGCCCCATAGGGTTTCATAGGCTGAAATCTTCACAGGAGCAGACTGACAGGTCATTTCTCCCGTGGAGGGTCTGGTGGGTTTGAATCACCCACCTTTAGATTAGCCACCAAGGGCTTAATCATTTTGCCACCAGGGATCCTTCATTGATCTCATGGTCAAATATATCTTCTTTAGATGGTTCATAGCCAGACTAAACCTCACATTCTAATGGAGCATAGAGTATCAGAAAGGTGAGTTATAAGGGCTATAAATAGGTGGATGATACATAAGTATTTCAAACTAGGAACAGGAGACAAAAATATACAGCAGGAAAAGTATGATTGTAGACAATGACTTGCTGGAATGCAAATATGGATATCTACATCAAATTGTATAAGACTGTGGACTCCAGTATCTGACTGTAGTATTTGAATCAAGGTACCATCACTAATGACTAGATGATAAACCAAAAAAAAAACCCAACAACACCAAACCTGTTGCCATCAGGTTGAATCCAACTCATAGCAACACTATAGGACAGAGTAGAACTGCCCTATAGGGTTTCCAAAGAGCGGCTGGTGGATTTGAACTGCTAACCTTTTTTGGTTACTTGCCATAGCTTTTAACCACTTTGCCACCAGGCCTCCTACTAGATGATAGGCAAGGGTTAATTTGCCTGAGATGGATTAACAGAGGGCTATCCTCCCAGAAAGGAAGTTCCCCTCCCAAAGAGTGGGACCATTTGGAAACTGAAGCCCAGAAGACATAGAAACTGGCTGTAACCGAGTCCTTAAGGCAGACATCCTATTAGAATTTAGAAGAGACAGAACAGGGCTGAAAACCAAGAATTCCCAACATCACACCACTGTGAACACAAGTCTTGGACCTCCTGGACCTCTTATCATGCCAAAGGATGGGCTGGAGATCTTTTGGTATGTACGCTGAGGTTGAAGATGAGGGCCGGACATCACAATTCTGGTACATCATAGAGCTGTAAGCACAAAGCTTAGGATCTCATCCTCTAACCATGCCAGGAGAGAGATGTGTGCTTTCCCATCATGCAACTTGTAAGCCTTACAACTCAAGACCAGAGCCCCACTCAAGTCTCATATCTGGTCCCGTTGGTCCCCTGAACAATTGACATTAAGCATACTGCTCACCTGCCAGTGCTTTGTCTCTGTAAGTTTCCTCTCAATAAACACTGGTTCCAGCCCAGCGTGTGTGCTTTCGGGTCATTCACTCTTGACTACTCGACATTAGATGATCTTGGACAAGTTATTAATTTTCTCTGAGCCTCAGTATCCTCTTCATCAAATAGGGATAATGGCAGTAAACACTTCATTTGGTTTCTGTGAGGATTAAATGAGATAATCTATGTCAAGTGTTTATCACAGCATCCGGCACATAGTGAACATTCAAAGATGTTAGCCGTTATTATAATTTAGGATTTAATGTCAGGGGGATATTTTTAGTATATATAAAGGAGATTTTATTACACCTCAAAGGGGACTAAGGGGACTAACAAATAAACTCCAGGGCTTCCATTATGACATATAAAGAGCCCTTGTTCCATAGTCTGTGGCCCCATTGTTGATGTGGTCGGCTTTGTATGTCAACTGAATGAGTCTGGGTTTCAGATCAGAGAAGAGAGATACATCTTATGCAAGAGATGGATTTTTGCTAGGAAATAGAGTCTTAATTAGTGGCTAAGCATCTGTTTGTACCTTCAAAAAAAGGGACAAAAGGGAGAGGTGATGTGAAGGAAAGATAGCCCTAGCAACTACACTTTTTTTCTATAAAATTATTCATTCATTCTTTTTTTTTTTTCCATTTAGCAGCTACGTATTGCAAGACACAGTGCTAAGCACCATGATGAAACATGAAGACAAATAGGCCCACACTGAGAGGTAAGGATTGGTTTGTCCAAGACAGATTCCCTGCATGCTGGCCTCCCAAATAAAAGGAGCTATCCTGAAGATCTCATGGAAACCAGCTACCGAGAAGGTTTTCAATTCTGGTAAAGTGCTAAGGTGGCAAATTAGGCCAACGTTTAAGTATGTCAAAGAGCTGCAACTCTAAAACTTAGATCCCAGCCCACTGTTCTTGCCTGAGAAGGGGCTTGTACTCTCTCATCTATGGGTGTCAAGTTAGCAAAACAAGATTTGGGCAAGATAATGCCAACCCATCAGTGATGTATTCCAACTCTTGATCATCAGCCAAGGGAGGGTCTTGTGCTTTGCTAATTACTTTGTTAAAAGCCTCCTGGAGTCTGACACTTGACTTTGCTAGATCCCTGTGTGCAGCTCCAAAGTACAATGGGCAGCTGAAGACCATGGACCTGCTACTGTCCTATTACTGTGAGCTCCACTCTAATGTTCTTTTATTAGTCCTGGTATATGAGCTGTCTTTTGTTTTTCCCTGCTTTGCTCAACTCACGTGTTACTCATAAAAAGTTCATAATATGGAAGAAGAGATGAGACCCTTAATAAGTTTATCCAATACAATGAGAAAATGAGATGCCATGGAAAAAGTATGTCTAGAGGGAATCAATCATTAACTCTACCAACCAACCTTCAGCTATCTCAGAGGTGTTGGATAGAAACCAATCCCTGAACCATTCATCATTTCCCTTCCCCACAAGAACACCAGTGACTTTGTTGTGTAAGATTAATGCACCTATATATATATATCCCTTTGTTCTTCTAAGGCGAGAAGAAGAATCCATTCCTCCATATAACTTATTGGCTATGTAATTATAACTCTCACTACATGAAGCCTCAGCAGAAAGTTTTAGGGGATTGATAGGAAGTCTGCTTTGGCCTGTGTACAAGTTGTCTTTGCCAATAGAGCTTTACTGAGAATAAAGTTGGTATTTTAATGTCTGAAGAAGTCAAAACGCCCTTGTCCATTCCTCAGTAGTTTCACGTTTTAGAAGAGACATTTGTTTCAATGTCTCCTTTGAATTCCAATTGATCTGGGGAACATGATGTCCTCCTTTTTATTGTCAGTGTCTTCATTTGTACATGGCCACAATATCTATTTCATTGGATTGCGTGAGGATTAATTGAGATAATGTGTCTGCCACATAGTACGTACTCAAGACTCTGCCTGAGTGGTGTATGTCATGGAAAGTCTAGGCAAAGAATCTTGAGAGATTAAGAGGGAGGGAGGTGGGTAGGTCTTCAAATTAGGGACTTTTAAATCTTTTCTTTTTTTTTCCACTTTCAGTTACTTTAAATATAGAAAATATAAAAATTCCACGGATGACTCAAGAAAGGGAAACTGTATTATGACCTGTGCTCATGACACTGCAGCCATTTTGACACCACTATTCAGAACTAAAATCTTGACTACTGCAGAGCAATATCACAGGAGGACATTTAATAAATTAGCGTGGAAGTCAAACCTCAGTCCATGCCATTCGCCTCAGGAGAACATTGCTCTCCATGTATCATTTAAAATGTAATTCCCTTTGAATGGGTACAGAGCAGTTCTATTACTAGACATGACTGCTTTTACTACTAGCAGTGATTTAATGATTTTCTGTCATCACCGTAATAGAAACATGACATTCAACTGTGACTACAGCTTGCATGAGTCTATTTTTGGAAAGCTGATTTTGTAGAGGACATGGAAATGTGGAGTCTGGGTTCCTGTTTATTTCCCAAAAGGCTTGGCCAGTAACTCTCACACATCGTTCCTCTCTGTGAGCTTCTCATGACTTTCTGAAATGAGTGTGGTCTCAGACAACAGTTGTTCACATACAAAAACCATTTTATACAAAGGGAGAGTTTGGCCTAAATCTAATTTTTTCCATCAGAAGAAAAATCTTTCATGGACTATTTCAATGCCTGGGTCTTCACTCTCAATAGGGAAAGAGGCAAAAAAAATAACTAAAAGAAAAATAACAAAAATGAAAGAACCTCTCCTAGTAGAAGGCATTGCCTCTTACCTATCAAAAACAAATTTGACCCATTTGCTATGGAAACTTTCACCTAAAACACAATAAAATATATTTAAAAAAAAATTGAAGCTAAGAGATTAAAAACTCCCCCAATGACCCACTCTCACATGTAGACACCATCTACATAGTACCCACCTTCAACTTCCTTCTTCTAACCTCAGAACAAGATATTTTGTCTTGCCTAAGGCCAATCTGTGTTCTTCACTTCAACCCCTCCTGTTACTTCCAGGATCGTTATCCACCAGTGTTCTACCTTTATTCCTCTATTCTCTACTTCTCCCAATCTGTTAACATGACAGAATCTTTCCCGTTACACACATAAACACGTACACACACACATAAGACCTCTGTCTACCTCTAGCCGCTGACCTATTTTCCTCCACAACCAAACTACTTAAAATAGTCCACGTTTGCTGTCTCTATTTTTAAAACTCTTATTTTCAGTCTTTGCTTCTATGAATAAGCACGCATTTTTTTCTTGCTTTCTTATTTCAAACAATACACTGCCAGCATTTTATCCTCTTTGCCTTTTGAACCTTTGCCCGTAGTCTTCTGCTCTCACAGATCTACTCAAACTACTCAAGTAAAATTCATCAGTGGCTTCCTAAAAGTTAGATCCAATGGCCAATGTCAGTAATTTGAATACTTTGCTAGCATGCAAGATAACTGATACTTGCTTCCCATTTTTTTAGAACCCTTTTGCTCCATGCCACTGATGCCTGATTTATTTTCTCCAGTCATCATATATCGTACAATTTTAAAAGTGCTGTCCCATACATTTCACACAACTAAACAACCCTGGAAGGTAGGAAATATTATACACGTTAGAAAATATATTAGGTGACTCCTAAAAAAATTAAATAACTTCACCTAAGTCATGTAGTAGGTAAGAGATACAGGATAAGAATCCAGTTTTGTCTGACATCAGTACACATTTTTCAAAATTTTAATATAATTATGTATTTCAAACAGAAAAACAGAGAATAGTTATGACCCACAAAATGCACTACCTTCAGATTTAACAAATGTTAACATTTCGCTTAATTGGCCTCAGTGTTTTGTTTTGTTTTGTTTCCTTCTAGAACTAATACATTATAATAGAAAGAACTGAAGCCCACTTTGTACACCTCTCCAATTCTACCTCCTTCTCTTCCCAGAGGAAACCATTACCCTATAGCTGGTCTCTATTCTTCACATTCAAGTTTTTATCCTACTGTTTGATTTATAGATTCTTTTTTATTCCTACCTCCCTTTCCTTTTCCTGGTCTGGATAGTATATATTCTTTTACTTTTCTGTTGGTGTTTCCTCATAAATTTAAAACACATATACTTAGGAGTTTACAGATAATCAATATGTCCAATATTCTCTCAAACAAAATAGGACTTTAGAGGGTGCGCATGCTAAACTTCTCTCTCCCATCTACCGTATTAATTTGTCTTGTCTTTGCCTTGTAAATACTTTATCACACCTTCAAGAAATGAGTAATAGCTGTCATCTATCTAACCTTCTAGCCATCTATCCATCTACCTACCTACCTCTCTATCATCTATGTATCATTTGTATGTGTATCACTTTTTATAGCCCAAGCTTGCTTACATTTATCTACGTGTTTATCAGTGTATTTGCTCACCATCCCATCCTTTTGTGGCATGGTTCAATTTCCTCCTACTGATTTTCATTCTCTAATAATTTTTACAGTGAAAGTTTATGAGTTGCTAATTCTCACAATCGTTTTTACTGAGCATTGCTTCATTTAGACTCACACCTGAATTATAGTATGGTTTAGTATAGAATTCTAAGTTGACAGTTATATTCTGTCCACCCTTTAAAGTTATCATTCCATTGGCCTTCTGGCTCCATCGTGGACATGAGAAAATCTGCTGTGATCTAATTTTCATTCCTTTGACTGTAACAGATCTTTCATCTTTGATTGCTTTCAAAATCGTTCTGTTTGTGTGAGTTTGAAGCTTCACTGTGATATATCTAGGTTTAGATTTGTTTTTACTCATCCTGTCAAGGATGTAGTATACCCAATCACTCTGAAGACTGATACTTATTTTTTCAGTCCAGGCAAATTCTGTATTATCATGTCTTTTACTTGTCTCTTGTAAAATTTTTCTTATGTGTTTACTAGAGTCTCTCTTATATTCTCCTCATTTCTTTACACCTGTATGGACATGATTAATTTCTTCAGATCTATATTTCAATTTACTAATGCTTACTTACATTTATCTACATTGAATCAATGTATTTGCTCACAATGTAAAATTTAAGCACATTTATGTTAAGGGCTCATCTGGACAGTTCTATTATCTCTCGTTCCAGGGAAGTGAATTCTCTCATTGGTTGCCTTTTCTAATCTCACTTATGGTGAATTTCCGTAGCTGACTTGAATGTTTCACTCTTAAGTCATCTTTGCATGGGGGTGTAAATATTTCAAGAGCACCATTCTGTATCAATTCTCATAGAATGTTATCTCATATTCACTTCTTCTCTGTTGCGACTGGCTTCACTGAGAATACATTAGGCGTATGTTGATTTCTCAACTTGACATCTTCACACCACATGGGTAATACAAACGTGGACTTTACAAGTTTGCTTAGACCCGTCCCATATTACCAATGTCTCAAAAATGGTTTGTTTCCACGCATGGATAGCAGTTGGAATTCTCCTAGTTGTACTTTCAAGGACAGAGCAGAATAACTTCCTGTCTCAAGGTTGTTTGCATGTAGTACAGATCCAGTCTCCTTGGACATGGATCGTGAGGTCCAGGCTCCCCAGTGAGGGTATTAAAATGTCAAACCCAGCATTTAAGGTCTTTTCTCCACTTCTGACCACTCTGTGAGATTTTTGGGCTCTGGTTACTGATCTTACCATGAATTACTTTTTCATTTCTGAAATATAAGAATTTCCATTTATTGGTTTTTACCTTGGCTAAATATTTCTAAAATACTTCTGTCATAATTTCAGTGTATTGCAGGAAATGGAATTCTGCATCAGCTTAATTGCAAATACTGACCAGATGTCCCTTATGCTATTTCTACTTCATCATGCTGCCTTTCGGTCCCCAGAATATGACTGCACATTCTGACATGTAAAAGCTAATTTCTCTTTCTCTAATTGACAATTAAATATTGGCATATTCAGAGGATCTGTCTTTTTTTCTGATGTTCTCTTTGAAAAATCTAACAATTCAAGTAATTTATTTTTGAAAATTCCTATTTTATATATCAGATGTAAATCCTGAGTTACAAAACTATATGTTCAATATTTGCTTAAACTTAGCATGTATAGAAGAGAACTTATATGTTTCCAAATATTACCTCGGAATTCCATATCTTAGAAAGTGGTACCAATATATTCCCAGATAACCAAAGCAGAACACTGGAAACTACTGACAAATGTCTTATTTTCTTCCACTACCACTTTCAGTGGAGAGCCAAATTCTACCCATTCAGCCTCTTTAGCATTATCATTAATTATATAGCAGCTATGCTCAAACTCCACTTCTAGTCAGATCAATTATTGCCTCAGAATTTTTAACTTGTACTGTTTAAATATTAGCTAAGTTGATATCCATACCTCTAATCATTTTTTTTTTCTTTTCTAGTCTTCTTTTGGCTACCAGTGGAATTTTCTTTTTTTCTTTTCTTTTTTATAACTAATCCATCCTCCTTGATACCATAGATCAAGCTTTTCAGTGAATTCCCATTGCCTGTAGGATAAAATCCTAGCTGGCAAAACTGAATCTTGATAATTGAGCCATCGACTAGACTTAATTCTTCACAGGGCCCCATGCCACCACTTTGAATTCCAGCTTAAATAAGCAAAAAGTGTTATGTCTCCATGACCTTGCTCAAGCTATTGCCTCTCCCTCAGATGACTTACCCTTTGCACTCACCATCACTTTATCAAATCTCTCAGTCTTTTGCAGGGAAAGTGGGTTACATCTTCCTTTGTATCCTCTGTGGAAATACTTATCCCTGGTATCTATAATAATCTTAATTCACTGATATACTTATTCACCTGCCCCCCAGTCTGAGATTATGAGATCCTTTTAGACAGAGTTTCTCAACCTCATCACTATTGATGTATTGGACCAGATAATTCCTTGATGTGGGAGGCTGTCCTGTGTATTGTAGGATGTTCATCAGCATCCTTGACATGTAGCCACTAGATGTTAGTAGCATCCCTCAAGATACAACAACAAAAAATGTATGCAGTCATTGTCAAATATTCCCTCAGTGGCACAATCATCACTGGCTCAGAGCAACTGCTTTAAGATAGGAATCATATTTTAGAAGCCTCGTGTTCAAGGTTAAAACCTGCATTCCAGAAATATTAGTTGAGTGAATCAGTACATAATGAATGAAAATCTTTGAGGTAACAGCACAGAATGTGTGTGCGCACGCACGCACACGTGTGTGTGTATGGATATACACTATATATACACTACATGTGGAAACCCTGGTGGCATAGTGGTTAAGAAGTTACAGCTGCTAACCGAAAGGTCGGCAGTTTGAATCCACCAGGTGCCCCTTGGAAACTCTATGGAGCAGTTCTACCCTGTCCGATAGGGTCGCTATGAGTCATAATTGACTCGATCGCAACAGGTTTGGTTTTTTTGGTATACACTACATATATAGATAAAACCTTATTCCCTGATACATTATTATTTTAAATATCTGAAACACGTGAAATATTTGACTTGTGACTTATGCTTTTGGGTAACTCAGAGAGCTAAAGTTCAAATAATATTAGAAGGACATGAGATTGACTATATGTATGCGTGTCATGGTAAAAAGACCAAATGCCAACTAAGATACACAGTAAAGAAAGAACAGTTAGTGATTTTGTGAATCGGCTGCCTGTTCAAATTTATTTTGCCAAGGCTAATGTTTAGTCAAGTCAATACTTCTGCCAATTATAAGAGCCTTCATCGAATGAGCTTGTGTTTGAATTTGGCAACTCTGCATTTCACCTAAAGGAAGTATAATCTCCTGGGCGATTGTCAAAACAGGTAGCTATGTAGACAATGAGACTTGGAAATAAAAGCTAAATAAAAGAAAAAATCATTACATTTCTTAATTTCTCTTTCTTTAGACATTTAAAAAATATTCAGAGAATACTTAGAATGTGCTAAATATTTAAAGCAAATAAAAATATCTTCCAAAGATCGTTTCACTCCTATGAGAAGAGATAATTCATGCATGCAAATAACCTAAAGAAGCAGAGTTGAAATATTAAGGAAGTTCAAGTGAAATATCCATCCCTTTCATTTGAAGTAATCAAGGAAGGAATCATAGGAAAAACAGCATGAAATTTTGGTCTTAAATAACAGGATGTTAATATCAGCTTTGTTTATAATATTTAAAGGAAAAAAAAAAAACCTGTAAAGGTCTTAACATTCAACATTAGCTGAATAGTTACCTCCACTTGAAAATTTTAGTTCTGAAAACTCTGCAATAATATGCAAAACTACTTATGTGTGCTAAGATTAGGATACAGAATTTACATTCACTTTGAGTAGACTCATGTGTAAAATGCATTCTACAACAAAACCTGGAAGAAGATACACAACAATAGTAATGGTTGTTTCTGGATTGCAGGACTAATAGGAGCAATATGACTTCTTTAGATATCTCAATATTGAAAATTTACCTTTAATAGCTGTATATTATTTTATGCATTCAAAATTTATAAGCTAAATAAAGGTTTTGTTCATTGATACTACTCAGATTTGAGATTATAATAAGGTATTTTTTTCTCCCCTATATATTTATGCTATTCTAACAGAAGCATCAGAAACCACAGGAAATTATTTTTTTTACAATTTTATTTCTATATTGTGCTATAATCACCAAATGGCTCTAGTCTTCAAATTAAACAGACTAAAAATTCATGTCTATGCACTCTTTCAGCAGGATCACAGCCTCCTCAGAAAGCTTCTTTCTCCAGAAGACATACTCACTGAGACAGCCAGGAACGCAGTTGCAAAGCAAGCACTCAGGGTACTCTATCCTTGCCCACAGATGCCTCTAATGTTCTAGGCCATGAATGTATCCAACTTCCCAGCATGCCTTTTTGTCTCGTATGTGTCAAACAAAACAAACTGCCTCAATTCTGAAACATATCAACTCCATTTCAAAACCTGTCCATTGCTAAAGAACTCTCTATTCCTCAGTATGTAACGGGATTTCAGGTGAAATCAAAGAGGAAAAGCAGCTAGAAACACAAAACACCATGCTTGATTTGGTGTACCACTGCCAGAATCTCCTTACGAAAGGTGGAGTGGCCTAAGAGATTGACTCTTAGAGTCATAATTAGATTGGATGGGGTGTTTTGTCCAACACAGCCATGAAGGGAAGGCTCAAGAATATGAGCACAAGTTGATAATTATTTCCCCAAAACTCCACGAGGGACTATGATAAGTTGCATTTTGTAGATGAGAAAATTTAAGTTTTTAGAAGGGAATATAAGGTTACACAACTTGTAAGGCAGACTTCAAACTCTAGCCATCTAATAGCAGAAGATTGTGGTCTTAATCCCTGTCATATATCCTCTCCCAAATAAGGCTTATAGGATTGCAAACTGTCAGGCCACGTTTATCTGCCAGAAGGTCTATGCTGCTCTAAATGTCAAAAAGATCAGAATCCAGGAAGAAATAATAGAGAGGGGCTCTATAAGCATGAAAATAAAGTAAGAGGACTCTAAGGAAAGTTCTAGGAACAGATTTGGAGTGAGTGCTCCCCTACTCATTTTTCTCTATCCCCATGGCAGTGAGTGGGATGGGCGGGTGTATTTCATTTAAAAGCCCATAAAATGGGTACAAATTTGGACATGCATTAAAAAAATGGCAAACTGAATTATATTGGAGATGGGGATAATGCAGAATACAATAGAATGCAAGCATTATAAATTCTATTAGCTTAATTTTAGTTCATCTCCTGTCTTTGCTCATTTCTTGACTCACTTTATTTCTATTTTATGTGATTGTTGTAATCTTTATTATATTCAGGGCGTTTCTAAAATAACCCAGTTCTGTGAATGAGGTAGTATTTTGTTGTTGTTATTTTGGTTTGTTTTTTGCTGTTGTTGTTTTTGGTTTGTTTTTAATCCTTTGTTTTAGGTACATGACATAAATGGTTGTAAATGGTGATTTTGTAAGCAAGTTAAGAAATCATGAATTTGCCACGTTGAAATTATCAGTCTCCCTCTTCCTTCGAATTAACTTCTTAAAAAAGCACTTACTCATCTATGTACCAATCAATGTATCTGGAAAATTTTTTACAAATTCTTACAGAAGACTAAAAAGATATCAAATACACGAAGCTTAAAGCCTTCCTCTCCCATGAACCCTTTGGTATCACCAGAGTGCACAATGAACTGTATGTGTTTGGATGATTGACATTGTCTTTGTCTTAGATTGCAGTTATATGTATGCATGTTTTGCCTCCCCAGTGAAGATCCTTAACTACACAGGTGGCATTTTTTCCTCCTTCAATCCATCCTCCTTTAGAGCTGAATGCATATTTAGATACTATCTCTAAATACAGGAATGAATACATCTGTGCTTGGAGAAGGACTGGTGAATAGCCAATGTCTGGCAAACAATAAGCATTTAATGTTTAATTTAATTAATTTAATTAATTAATTTAATTGTTATTTAACAATAAGAATGTATTTGAAGAGAAATAAAATTAGTTACAGAAATAAAAAAAAATCTTAATAAAAGGCAGCAAAATAAGCTTTATGGTCTCAACATAATCTGGAGTTAGAACTAAAGCACCATATTACAGAACTGTATTTATTTTTCTCGTGATTTAGACCTTACCAGAATTTTTCCCCCAAAGGCTTTTGATTAAAAAAAAAAAAAGTGTTGATTTTTTGTTCTGCAACCTTTCTAAACACACACCATACCTAACATACCCCTGCCTTGAAACCTATGTAATTGCTGTTCTCTCTGCATGAACCATGTGGCCCTGATCATCACATGGATTGCCCTTGCATTTGCTCAGGTCTCTGTTCAAAGGTCACCACTTTCGAAACGTGTTTTCTGACCACTCTATTTAAAATAGCACTCACATCAATCTCCATGAATTTACCTTGCTTCTTATCGATAAAAAACTAAAACTCTCTCTTTTTTTGTGATCAGTTCTTTTCCTAGAATTTATGCTCCATGAGGACAGGGACCTTGTCAGTTTTATGCACTCTGTCTCCGGCTCTTAGAGAAGTGCTTGCTACATAGTTTAGTTGACTGGCGAGTGCAGGAATGAATGACTACGATGACAACTTCATCATATCTTATTCAACTCTCCGGCATAGATTTTGATGAGTTGTAATGGACAACTCTCACCGTGAGGACTTTGCATCTACTGTTCCATTTTCTTGGAAGGAGCCCTGGTGGCACAGTGATTAAGAGCTCATATGCTTACCAAAAGGTTGAAAGTTTGAATCCACCAGCCGCTCCTTGGAAACCCTATGGGGCAGTTCTACTCTATCCTGTAGGGTTGCGATGAGTCAGAATCAACTCGACAGCAATGGGTTTGGGTTCTGTTTTTTTTTTCGTTTGTCTTGGAAAGCTCTTCTCAGATATCTGCATGGCTCACATCTTCACTTCATTGTGGTTTCCCATCAACTGTCTTTAACAATGAGGAAGCTCAGCCATTTACTCCACACCCCACCCTAGCCCTTCCTTCCTCTTTCTTCTGTGCTTTTTCTCCTTAGCATTGTAACTCTCTGAAATATTACATGTCTACCAATTTGTTGAAGGAGCCCTGGTAGTGCAACGGTTAAGCCCTCGGCTGCTAATTGAAAGGCTGATGGTTTGAACTCACCTAGTGTCTCTGCAGGAGAAAGACCCGGCAATCTGCTTCTGTAAAGATTACAGCCAAGAAAACCCTGTGGGGCAGTTCTCCTCTGTTACGTAGGGTGGCTATGAGTCGGAATCAACTCATGGCACCCAACAACAACAACTTATCTGTTTTAATCTATCTCCCACACAAAATAGAATGTAAGCTTCATGAGGACAGGGACTTTGTTTATTGCTGTGACACCAGCTCCTAGAATAGTGCCTAAAATCTAAGAGCTGTTCTATAATAATTTGTTGAATTAATGCAGGAATGAAATAAACACAGTCACGTACCTGCAACTGAGTCCAAAACTGTGACAAAGTCAAACATAATCACTGTCTTCAGAGAGTTTCCAATATGGTGTGGAGGTTGGGTATTGATCAATAATTACAAACACAACAGGTTTATAAGCATTGATCCAAATATGCTAATAGCAGGATGGTACCTCCAGTCCAGGTTATGTTCTCCCGGATATCCAAGGCTTTACCTTTTTATGTGAAAGTGGAGAGACAGGTAGTGAGAAATATGATAGAAAAGCTGGAAGAAACATTGAGAAGTTTTTACTTGGCTCAGCCATGGTGGGAAGAAACAATAAAAACATAAATTCCCTCCCCCAGTCTGAATGTAAGGGGACATAGACCAACTCATTCATATGTAGGATGGAATATAAAGTAGTGAACAGAAGAGCTTCTCAGTAAAGAAACATAAGAATTAGAAATCCATATCTGTCATGTATAAGCTAGGTGACCCAGTGAGGTACTTAAATGCTCTTAGATCTCAATTTATTCACTGCTAAAATGAAGATAAAGATAGAACCCACTTAGTTATGCCTCTGAAATGACAAAATGAGAGCATTCAGGTAACTCATTTAGCATAGTTCATAAAGCACACGTGAGCTATTAGCGTTATTATTTAGTTATTATTTTTTTAGATGCCACCTGCTTCAAAAACAGGTTTGAGGAAAATAAAAAGAAAAGGACAAATATAAAACTGGTAAAATCAGGATGAAAAAATAAGAGTTAAGGAAAAAAGGATGATGAGGCAGATATGCCAGCCAACCGTCCTATAGCCATTCTCTGCTTGTACCTTCCCAGTGGAATCCAGATTTCATTGGGCTGACAATGTGTCCAGCTACATTTCCCAGGCTCTCCTGCCGATAGATGCAGCCATGTAATTAAGTTCTAGCCAATATATGGAAATAGAATGTTCTGGGTGGACTTCTGGGGAAGTACTTTAAAAAATGGGGCCTGCCTCAAACTGCATATGCCTTTTACCTCCTGCTCTTCGACTACCTTCTTCCTGGAACACAGGCAGTCCGGTTAGAGCTTTATCATCCATCTAGTTACTATGAGGTGACCTCAAGTATGGTAGCATCAAACTAAGAATGCATCAAACTAAGCACCACCAATCTGTCAGTTGTTCATACTGTGGTGGCTTGTATGTTGCTACGATGCTAGAAGCTATGCCACCGGTATTTCAAATACCAGCTGGATTCCCCCATGGTGGACAGATTTCAGCAGAGCTTCCAGACTAAGACAGACTAGGAAGAAAGGCCTGGTTATATACTTCCAAAAATTAGCCAGTGAAAACCCTGTGGATCACAACATAATATTGTTCAATATAGCTGGAAGATGAGCCTCTTAGGTTGGAAGGCAGTACCCAATGGCCCCTACAATGGAATCATATATGCCAATGATCATGATGATGGTGCAGGACCAGGCAAAATTCCTTCCATTATGTTATACCTAGGGTCAGCATAAGTTGGAGCCGACTCGGTGACAACTAACAACAACTAAGAAAGTGAAATCAGAAAACTAGAAAGAGCCTGGGTCTCTGATGGTGTCATGAACATGATGATGTCATACAAGTCTGAACTGCCACCTCTTAACTCCTCTTAGGAGAGGATTTGACCATTTCTTGTTTAACTAATTCTTAAATTTCATAGCCAAACATAATTTTAACTGATAGAGGCAAGTGAGATAATCACACCCTCCAAAAATAATAAATAAATAAATAAGAAGAATCTAAGACAATCTGTTGTGCTTGAATATTCCTAAACTGTGAATTTACCAGTAAAACCAAAAAAACCAAACCTGCTGCCATCGAGTCAATTCCAACTCATAGCAACCCTATAGGACAGAATAGAACTGTCCTATAGAGTTTCCAAGGAGCGCCTGGTGGATTCAAACTGCTGACCTCTTGGTCAGCAACCACAGCTCTTAAGCGCTGCGCCACCAGGGCTCTGAACTTACTAATAGTCATGTGAAAACGGAAACTTTAAAAGTTACAAAGCTCTCATGAACTAATAAAAGAAAGAAGTCCAAATTTACAGACAGATAAATATCTTCTAATAATTAGAATCTAAAATAATATTTCCTCGGTTTTTATAATATCGTGATCTGTGTATATGTTAGATTTTTCAAGACGCAAGTTGATCGTCACGTGTTTATTTCTTTTAGTAAATTTTGGTTGAAAGAAAAATGTTAAGTTTCACTGTAGGGCTGTGAAAATATTTCTATAGAAATGGCTAAAACATGTTGTTTTCTAAATGTATGACCTGAGGTGAAAGTAGAAATTAAAGAATATAGAAGAAATGAAAGTTTGCCTAAATCTTGAACTTCCTCCAAAATGAATCAGTGAGACCTAACTGCTAACTGAAGCTAAATATCAACAAATTTGCCCTAAAGTACAGGCACAATTTTGGTAAATGAAAGGCAACCCACGTGATTTCTATTTTGGGGATGAAGTGGCAACTGTGGCCCTTCAGTTATAAAAATTAAAATGCTTGCTTACAAAGAGAGCTACATCATGTACGCACCAAGGTGAATGCAAAGAGTTTCTACAGGTAGGACCAATACAATTTTTAACCAGTCGTTTGGTATTTGTTCAAATGTTTTAATAAAGGTTTAAATGGATGCCATAGAGATCAGCACCATAAGGCATGGAAAAAAATGACTTTGTTCTGGATGATTTCAAGAGTAGAAACTACCTTTTGCTCGCCTTGACCACCAAAATAATTTTTATTCGGCTTTTGTATACCAATTTAATTACATACTATTGTTAGCTCAGAGTAGTATTTGGGAATTAATGCCTTGGTATGGAATACTAAAATTAAGAAGCAAGAGAATGTCAACTGTGCATTCAAATGATGCAATGCTAGTTAAGAAAGGGAGATTTTTGCAAGAGAAAGGAGTTCTCTTTTAAATATGGAAAGCAAGGGAATTCAGAATAGAAAAGCTGACAGAGACAGGGCCGCCTTAATTTACATGTCAGCTATAATATCTGCCTTACAAGACTATTTACTTGGTAACTGGATGACATTCCTTAAACTAGTTACCGTAGCAACTGCCACATGACACATCCAGCTCCAAGACACAGAACATCTTCCCGCAAGAAACGAAAGCACCATCAAAGTCTCAAAGGAACATTACCATTTTGAGTAACGCTGATGGTGAGAAGGAAAGGTGTTAGCTCCGATTCACTGTGATTTTTTTTTTTAAAGTAATTTCTATATTCTGGAAGGGTGTCAACAGAGCTTCCAATATTTTTTTCTCCCCCTTTTATCACTTCACTGTCCTTTTTTTATTTTAAACTCCTAAATATTGCTTTCAGTTAAAGCTGCTAGAAAGCATCCCACAAATCAAACACAAGCTACCTTACCAATTTTGTTTTCAAATACATCTCTTCCAGTGCTCTAGATGCTGGTTGAATGTTTTTTAAAAGGTAGGTCATGGGCCACCACTATCAAAATATTCTGATGCTTGGTTAAAAATGTAAATTATTGGCCCAAATGAGTCTGAATACCTGGGATGAGACCTGGACTTTTTCCTTTTTAACAAGCTCATCTGGTAATTAAAATGATTGGTTGAGTATGAGATTTTTATTTTCTTAACTTTTTTTTTTTGCTAATATGTTTTCTCACCTTGAATATTCCGCCCTACCTCTAATTATACAAATATCACCAGTCACTCATAGACCCGCTCAAATGTCACTCCTTCCTTAAAAAAATCCTCATTTCCCACCATCAAACTATGACCTCCACTACTTTTCTACTTCACTATGTTTTCTAATTCCTATTTTATTTTTAAAAGCGTACCAGATACATAAATATACATATGAGGGGCCTCTTCATTTTGTTCCCATTGAAATGCATGCCGATGTTTATCACAATATTTAGTGTACTACAATATTTAGCTTATGGTATCTTTTCCTCATTAGGTTCTGAGCTCCTTTGAGGGTGGACATGCCTATTTACATCTGTGCCCAATGTCTGGAACATATAGGTGTCAACAAATGGTTGTTTAATGAATTGACCCATATTTAATAATAATTAGAACCATGTATCCGCATACTTAGCTAAGACTGTTGAGCAATAATGCATCCCATATACGTAAGAGCTATGAGGTAGTTACTATTAATAACTTTACTGCATAGCCTTGAAGAGATCAAGCCACCTGCCTCAAGTACACAACTATTAAGTTGGGGATCAGGTTTTCAAAAAGAGCTAATTGATGTAAGAACACAAGCTTAAGCCACTAGCCATTGTGCCCTCTTTGCATAAGAAGTCATGAATTAATACTCTTTATTTTAACTTCCCTCTTTTGATCACGGGTTGGAATATAGACATAAAACAGATTTGTCATGCCTCAAAGATTCAGCCTTAATAAATAAAGCAACATCCAGCAATTCTCTTTCTCTCCATACGTCTTTTACAAACATCATACAAAGATCCAGTAGTGTATAGTAAATAAATAAACAACAACCAAAAAAAGCACTAGACTGTATGATCTTGGACAAATCACTTCTCTTTCCAAGTAGTTTCCATACCTAAAAAATAAAGAACTTGGATTCCATGATCTCAAAGATTGCTTGTAAGAACAGAATCTTCCCCATATTATATATATATAAACATATATATATATACATTGTTGTTAGGTGTCATTGAGTGGTTCTGACTCATAGCAACCCTATAGGACAGAGTAGAACTGCCTCATAGGGTTTCCAAGGAGTGGCTGGTGGATTTGAACTACTGACCTTTTGGTTAGCAGCTGAGTTCTTAACCACTATGCCACCAGGACTACATATATATATGCGTATTTGGTCTAGTGAGGCCACGTCTCTGGGACCTGGTGGACCTTCCTAGTAGAGGATTACTTGCCAATCAAAATCCTCCAAATGTTTCCTTATTTAGCTCAGAGCAACTGGCAAAATACTGTTAATGTGTACAAAGGATTTACTCTATCCTCCAGCTTTTTAACATATATGGATATATAGACACCATAATTTACTTGTTATACTATTTTTTTCTTCTTTCTTTCTCCTTCGAGACTCTATGGGCCAAGAGCAAGGATTTTTGTGTGTTTTGTACTTTGATGTATTGGCAGCACCTAGAGCAGTAACTACGGAGACCTGGCGGTGCAGTGGTTAAGAGCTTGGCTGCTAAACAAAAGGGTCAGCAGTTCAAATCCACCAGCTGCTCCTTGGAAACCTTATGGGGCTGTTCTACTCTGTGCTACAGGGTCTCTATGAGTCAGAATCGACTCAACAGCAGTGGGTTTTTTGTGTGTTTTATTTTGTTTTATTCACTGTTTATTGCTAGGGTTAGGTCTCTTCGAGGCACAGTTCTAGTTGTTGGGCTTCTCTTAATGTATTCTGAAACCCCAGAAACTCCCACAATTCTACCCATTATGGCCATTAGAAATGTGTTATGTCTATTATGAAAATGAGTACTCCTTTACGATAATAAACAGCAAGTCCCCTATTAAAAAAAAAAAAAAATCAAGTGTCAAAGCTTAGACTTTCACTCCAGTTTCAAAATTGTGTCCTTGAAATAGCCTAGTGTTGGCACAAACAAAAAAGAAAAATGGAAAACTTTAGCTTTTTTGTATATCATGAGATTTGCAGGCTATTAGGCTAAATTAGCTCCAGTTGCCTGAAGGATGTCTTAGGTAACCGCATCTGTCCTCAAGCATTACTGAGTCTAATTCTTGATGCCATGCTTTGGGGGAAATATAAAGAAATCAGAGAAGTGCAGAGAGCCCCTATCACAGTGATAAAATGCATGAGTAGACCTGACTGTGAGAAACATCAATCGAATTAGAAATATACAGCCTGAAAAACCATAGATTACCGAGGGAAGGTTTCTCCTCTGTAAATATTAAAGGAGAGCAGCAAAGAGAAAGAGGCTATTACTCTAATTATTATGTAATTATTATGTAATGGAACACTGTTTTTAAAAGCACTTTAGTTTTATGCACATGAGAACCTCTGCACTAAGCAAGGTTGTCTTTTCACTTCTGGGGAAAAGCAGCATTAGATGCCAAAATGAATTTCCCCAAGCCCCTGTTTTCCGAAAGTAGATTCCTGACTGCATCTAGTAGGGGTCTTGAAAGACCTTGCCTGGCTGTGATTTTCTTTCTGAAAAACTGCAGTGTATAACATTCTGTTTTCATTGGGGAGAGCATAAGCATGGTATGATTATTGTAGGGGAGCACTGTAATTAAACTGGGAAGAGAAACACACACACAAAAAACATTCAAATCTTTTAAATACCACAGTGAAAAATGGAGTTTAATTCTTTTTAGATTAGAAACACAGTCCCAAAAATGTATACCCTAAATTCAAGTGTAGTTTTCCTATTATCATTGGCAGGGAAGCTAAAGGAGTCATCATGCTGCAGTGGAGAGGACATGGATTAGAAATCACGAGGCCTGATACTCAATTCTTCCAAGAATGTTCCCCAAAATGACCAAATAGTTATTTAGAGCAGGAACATTTTCGAACCAGGATTGTTCATAAATGTGACATGTAAGATGCTGAGTGCGGGAAATTTAGATGAAAAGAGACTGAGTCCAGGAGTGCTGTCAGGTCCAAAGCAGGTTAAGTCTGAGAGAGAAGGAAGGCAAGAGAAACATAATACGTAGCAACCACCGAGTCAAAGCAGAGTTACAGAATTAAACGCCAAGAAATGATGACAGGATCAGAGTATACGAGGAACAGGAAATAAAAGTCGAGTAGCTCTGGGTAGCTCAAATTTCACCAACACCTGCTTGGTCAACCTGATGGTGGTGGCGGTAGTGGTGGTGGTGATAATGGTTAATTTCACTTTCCAGGAAAGCCTTGTAAGAATCATTTTGCTTTTGACAAAGCTAAGGTGGGTTCAGTCACACCATTATTCTTCTTTCCTTTCCTTCTTCTGTCCAGTCAGTGGGGAGGTTCCATTCAATGGGGAACATGACTCCTGTTCTCTCTATTGTTCTTAGTATGGTTACAGTTAGTGAAAGGGGAAGCCTCTAAATTGGCAGTGAGGATCCTCCAAATATCCCACATCAACACCTCAACAGACTTTTGTTTAGGCTCTGTTCCTCAATGGCACCATTTGGATAATAACAAAAGAATTGTTCAATGTGTCTCAGGGTCATACTTTTCTTTGGCTAAATTTCCCGTGATTGTCTAGTCCTAAGCCTAATCATTTCCCCCTTTCAGAATCATTCTAAGGAGAAGCCATTCTGATTAAACTCTCTAAAATGTAGTATTTTTGCCTTTTTTAAGTCATTCCACTATGACACTTTTAGGATGATGCAGCACTAGAACGAAAATCAGGATATCACTTTGATTTTCCAGTTTTCTTTTTTTTTTTTTTTCTTAGCCATACCTATGACCTTAGATATTGAATTATTGTCTCCAGGGTACAACCACTTTTTTTAAGGCCAACTCTAAATTTCTCATACACTTCCTAACATATTCTAGTTTTCTCTATATTCATTGTTCTCTTTCCTTTGTAATTTTTTATGAGAGAATCACACTCACTTATTCTGTAGGCATGCACTGGGTCATGTGAGTCATCTACAGAGCAAAGTTGGAGATTTATGAAAGACATACAGCATCTACAAAATGCAGAAAATCTTGGAAGATTAGATGCCTCATCTGTTCTGAACTCAAATATCCTGTACCCAATCAGTCAAGTACAGAGTGAAGAACAAAGTAATAATAACAGCAGTTACCAACTCTTAAGCATCATGTAAATAATAACATAATTTACTGATCATGCACTAAGCTATATATGTATAAATAGTATATATGGAGTCCCTGTGTGATGCAAATGGTTAATGTGTGCTCAACTAACTGTAAGGTTGGATGTTTGAGTCTACGCAGAAGTATCTCGAAAGAAAGGCCTGGTGATCTACTTCTGAAAAATCAGCCACTGATAGACCCTGGGGAACACAGTTCTACTCTGACACATGGGGTATCCATGAGTCAGAATTGACTGGACATTTATATACATATACATATGGGTGTATATATATATATATATGTTGCTGTAAAAAAATTAGCCTAGTACACTTATGAAAATACCTTGCAGAGGGAAGGAGTGGTTGGTAAACAAATGTAGAAGGTGCACATTATTTGATTAAAAATACACTATATATACACACACAAATACATATATATTAGAGTGCTATGCTATTTTTTTTTTTTTTTATAAAAATTGGCATACTGGCACTTTTGGAAGGGAGGGTGCAGTTGGCAAACAAACTTAGAGGTGTACGTTATTTGGGTAAAAATATGGTAGATAAATTTTATTCCTGATCTTAAAATCACCTTAGGAGGTAGCCATTTACTATTATTCCCATTTTATGTATGAAATATTGGGACAAACCTACGTTATATAGCCTGTCAATTCCAACCATGGGAATAGGCTATAGATTGTATAGTATACGCTATTCTATAGATCTTAATAGCTATTTGTAATATATGAATGCACTGAATTTATTTAATCCAATTTTTTATTACAAGCACAGCTCTCTTGGTTTTTCTATATACAATACTGGATGAGTTCAATGATAACGCTTGTGAAAGACCAGAACAGAGCTGTCCATATTTTCAGAGAATAAAAACATATTCTGTCAAATGTATGACCCTGTGCTAGCCTCAAAAGTGGTTACTTTCACCCATCAAAGTTCCTGTCAGGTCCCTCTGAAGTTCCAGTTAGCTGTATTTCCTAAATATCTCTGACCCTTTTATGTAAAATTATTCTTTAGCTCACGATTCAGTGATTCTTTAATATCCTGATACACAGGCACTTACAAAACCACGTACTATAAGAGGAGGAAACAAAAGCATCCTTCTTTACAATTATTTAGTCATTTTACTCCTAACGGTTTCCACATCCATTATCTTGTTTAAGCTAAAAGATAAAGCATCAGAATAGAAACAGATACTTTCAGTAAAGATTTTCACTTTTTTTTTTTTCAATCTCAACTTAAAGGATAAAATCATAAGTATAACTGCCGTCTGTGGCAGACACTCTAGCTGCCTCTCAAAAAGCATTCTCTCCTTCCTTAATATTAAGAAGCCTGATTTTTCAGAAAAACCCTTTGCTGCCCAAGAAAATGATACTATTTCCCAATCCTCCTCACAGGTAGGTGTCACCATATGATGAAGCAAGGAGATGTATGGGATTTCTGTGAAATTTCCTTAAAAGTCAAAGAGAGTTTGTCTTTTTTAACTCTTTCTCCATCCTGCTGCCTGGAAGATAGATGTGATGGCTGAGTTCTAGCAACAATTTTGGGTCAAAAGGATAAGAAACACAGCCTAGAGATGATGGAGCAATAAGCTAGAAAGAAACAAGAGTTTCTGAAAGAATTTTTAGAGCTACTTTACCAACAATGGACTGTGGGCCTTTGGACTCAAAACTTTGGTGATTTACATAAACAATGCTTCAGCTACACAATAGCATTGTGAAGTTGGCATTGATATCTTTATTTTACAAAGGAAGATATAAAGTCCCAGGAATTTTAGGTGATTGGCCTAAAGTCACAACAGAACCCATAATTCAGAATCAGGTTTTCTAGCTAAGCTCCAGATCACTTTCTATTAAACAACAGCTCATACAAATTTGCCTGTTCCAAGGAAAAAGTGACCCTACTTATTTTGGCACACTCCATTTACAGCTAAGTCACAAAAAGAGACAACGGATAATTCCACTCACAAGGCTAAAGATATCAGGGAAAACGGGCCATTTCAGGAGTTTAGTGGCCTTCATTTCAGGTTAACACGCTAGTTTCAAGAAACTCTTCTTTCTATTTCATGAAAAGGAAATAAATTAAAAAAAAAAAAAAAAGGAGGAAGAAGAAAAAAAGGCACCTTTAAAACACCAACATACTGATGTCCTTAACACCTGGATATAAACAAATAGACAAAGATGCAGTATGTTTCACATCAGGAGTAATAGAAATAGAATCCCAATTTATTGGTTGTAGGGACATCTTTCTAAAAGTTTAGCTAGTGACAGCAATTTCTGATGACGTCAGAGAACATGAAACGAAGAGTAGACCGAAGCTGCCTAAGACGCTGATGTGGCTGCTGACTGGAATAACAGCGAAGAGGCTGAATGCAGTTATGAAGCCAAAGGGCAACGGTAAAGAATGAAGATAGCAATTTTATCAAGGACAAGAAAACAGCAGAGGAGAAGGTATTGTACTCCTTGAATTACAGGCCTTTCTTCCTTGTGTGAATTTGGCATTTTTAGCTGAAATCCTTAGAGACTTGCCTCAGGTTTCTTCATTTTGCTTCCTTTGTTGTGAGAGCTATATTTTTTTTTTGTTTTTTACCATATTGGCCTGCAGAATTTTGACTGATGATAAAAGTCAATAAATCTGTGAATACAGAACTTCACTACAAGAGTGAGTCTGGGTCCTTGAGCCGCCATTTGATAGGAACAGGGGTCTACTGGATACCAATCCCTTAGATAAACGTTGGTGACTGCCTGTCTTTCTCACCAACGATTATACTAACCCGCTCTAACTTGTTGCCATCCAGTCAATTCCGACTCATCGTGACCCTACAGGACAGAGTAGAACTGCCCCTAAAGTTTCCAAGGAGCTGCTGGTAGATTCGAACTGCTGACCTTTTGCTTAGCAGCCAAGCTCTTAAACACTGGGCCACAAGGCCTCCAAAATGATACCATTTAGCATTTATTAAGCACCTGTTATACATCAGGATGAGGCACTGGTGGTTCACTGGTAGAATTCTCACCTTCCATACAGGAGACCTAGGCCCAATTCATGGCCAATGCACCTCATGCTCACCTACCACCCATCTGTCAGTAGAGGCTTGTGTGTTGCTATATTGCTGAATAACTTTTTGTAGAGCTTTCCACACCAAGACAGACTAGGAAGAAAGGCCTGCGATCTACTTTGGAAAACCAGCCAATGAAAATTCTACAGATCACAATGGTTCCATCCCCAACCAATCACGGGTATGGTGCAGGACTGGCCAACATTTCATTCTGTTGTGCACGGGATCGTTGTGAGTCAAGTCAACTCCACAGTAGCCAACAACAGCAAGATATACCAGGAAGTGAGTATACATTGTCTCTCTTAGTTCTTATAGAACTCAGTAGAATCATGGTGCAGTTAAAAATATGGACTCCAAAGTCACATTGCCTAGGTTAGAACCTGATCTCTGTCTCCTACTGATTTGGACCTTGGGCAAATTATGTAGCTTTCCTCTGCCTCAGTTTCTTTATCTACAAAATAGGGTAAAAATAATATCCACTTATCTGTGCTAAGAAAATTAAATTAACATATACAACACATTTAGAATAGTGCCTGGCTATAATCGTATATGTATTTGCTATTGTTGTTGTTATCATTATTCCCATTTTACAGATAAGAAAAGTGAGGCTCAGAGTTTGCTCAGTTACCTAGTGCCATCACATTGATTCTGACTCATGGTGACCCCATGTGTATCAGAGTAGAACTATTTTCGATGGCTGAATTTTTGGAAGTAGATTGCCAGGACTTTCTTCTGAGGTACATCTGGGTAGACTCAAACCTCCAACTTTTCAGTTAGCAGCTTAGGGCATTAACCATTTGTACCATCCAGAGACTCCTCCTAGTGGTGAAGCTGGTATAAATTCTGGGTCTGCTACCTCTAATATGTCATCACATATAAATCTCCATTTCATATCTTATTCTAGTGTTCCTCTTCTAGTTGAGTGATGGTGAATTATCAGAAGCATCTTTTGTCAACTTTCATTCCCCAAAAGCTTCATCCCTGAGAATGCCACTCGTTGCAAGCTTGGACATCTGTCCACCCTGCAGGGTTAAGTTAAGCTGACCCTCCTTGGCTCCCCATTACAGCCTTGACTACAGCTGAAGTGCAGGGCACAATTGGCTTCCAGCAGGCTAACTGCATTATTAAGGGGCTATACAATGTGAATCTGAGTTATTAGTGGCTTCATGACAACCACAAAATGAATACAATTAGTTTTCCATCTTTGGAAAGAAAGCTCTTAGTCTGAAAGGACTGGAGGCCCTTCCTTTGCCTCGGCTTCAGTATTCTATGCCTTCTTAGAAAAATCCCTCAGCTGTCCACAAGCCTCTCAGTCGAAGGCAAAACAGTGTTTTCAAAAGACACCACCAAGGCAGTTTCAAAATTAGAGTCATTTGAGGTGAATTTTCATAAACTTCTTTCCTTTATTCCTGCCTTTCAATGTCTACTTAAGAACAAGCAAAGTCAACTCCAATGCTCTTTATAGTTCAAGCCCAATAAAAAGACATTAAAATTCCAATAAGCAATAATGTCCTTTTACTGGATTTTAGTACTAAAAAAGTAAGTGGTTCTAAGACCGCTGTGGCTGTTAGTACTTAAATGGCCGAATTATCTTAATTGTCTCAGAAGTGGTACTAAAGTTTGAAAAAGAGTGAATGCATATATGAGAAAGAGGGAAAAGTGCCACTGTTGTGCCTGCTTTTTTAGAAAAGAATATTTGTTTGCATTTCAGTCAACAGCAAACCACTTGCTAGTAATTCAAAACTTAAAGAGATGCAGGTGGCAAAATTATATGGCGTGTGCTACCCTTGGCTGAGTTGTAGTAAATTTAACTGAGTTGTGCAGAAAGGGGCTGTGTGGAATTACGAGTCCATTTGATTTCCAATTTAATCAACTTGAAGTTCCAAGCTGGTCTGTTTTCAGGCTGAGGGACACTGGAGTACAATGCATGAGACATATTTTTCTGTTTGGCAGAAAGCTCTTTGGACTCTTGTTGCCCAATTCAGTGTCAAAAGATGTCTGAGAGTCCAGCAGAGGGGGAAGCTAGGATACCCTTCGTTCACACTAGGATATACTGCACCCAGAAGAACCACCTGCCTAAAGGCAAAGGGAAAGCAGGTTGTGGCAGAAATACCAGTGCCTAGAAGAGAGTGGATTCTCAGTAAGTGTTTCCTAAACTAAATTAGGCAGATCTTCTATAATAAATCACTCTTATTTTCATCAGAAAGGAGCCCTGGTATCATAGTGGTTAAGCGCTTAGTTGCTAACCGGAGGTTGGTGGTTTAAACCCACCAGTCTCTCCGTGGTATAAAGATGTGGCAGTCTGCTTCTATCACGATTGCAGCCTTGGAAATCCAATGGGGCAGTTCTACTCTGTACATAGGGTCACTATGAGTTGGATTGACTCAATGGCACACAATAATAACAACATTTTCATACGGAGATCTTAATGAACAAAACCTCTCTTGCCCTACGTTCTTCAGCAATATCTACAGCATTTATGTTTTCTTACTGGAAAGAATGCAAACTCATTCACATCCCATTTCTAATTGTTAGCAAATATTGTTGGTTTTACATTCAAACTATATTCTGAATCTGCCACCTGTCACTACTGCCTCTGCTATCTGATCCAAGCTATTCTTTTCCTTCTTAGATTATTGCAAGAGACTTCTAACTGTTCTCCTTACATTACCTCCTAACCTTTCACCGAAGTTTTATTCAAAATATAGATGTCTGAGTAATCTTTCTAAAATCTAAATCATCAAATCAAACCTGTATTTAAAACCCTCCTTCCTACCTTATTTAGAGGGAAATCTAGATATATTATCACAGTTTACAGCATTCCACTACCTGTTTAACTGCCTCTGGTTCTACTAGCTTCCTAGCTCACATATTAGATCTACTCTCAGCTCTTTACTATTTTTTAACAGGCCTAGTGTGTTCTCAGAGCCCTGGTGACGTAGCGGTTAAGAGCTCAGCTGCTAACCAAAAGGCTGGCGGTTTGAATCTACCAGCTGCTCCTTAGAAACTCCATGGGGCAGTTCTACTCTGTCCTATAGGGTCACTATGTGTCAGAATTGACTTGACGACAATGGGTTTAGTGTGTTCTCACCTCAGGACCTTCGAACATGCTGCTCTCACTTTCTAGAATGCTCTGTCCTCAGAACTCTCCTTCACATGCTTCCATTAGGTCTCTATTCAAATGTCCCTTTACCAGGAAAACTTTCATTGATCCATATAAAATAGTATCCCTGACTCCATCACTACTATTCCCTTTATGCAGCTTTATTTTTCTCCATGATTTGTATCACTACCTGACATATTTTGCATTTATTTGTCATTGGTGTTCTTCCTCCACTAAACTTGAAGATAATAGTGACTTTCTTTTGTTCTTACCTGTGGGGTTCACAATTAACCAAAGAATGATCTCTGAAAGATGATCTCTAAATCCTTGGAATTCCTCAAGTAATTGGATCTTTGTTATGCTACTGAGGTGACTTTGGGTGGGGGGTGCCATATCAGAAAGACCTACCACCCACGTGAAAGAGGACTGGAGGTTGAGCACAATCCTGTAGGCAATGACTCAATCAATCATGCCTACCTAATGAAACCCCAGCCAAAACACTGGATATTGAGAGCTTCCTGGTTGGTGAAAAACACAGAAGCTTCATGTTGGAGACCCTCTGAGACTTTATCCTATGGGTCTCTTCTTTATGCTGGCCTAATTTATATATTTTATAATAAAATTGTGATCATGAGTATAGAACTTTCCTGTGTTCTGTAAGCCATTTTAGCAAATTATTTAATCCGAGGGAGTACTGGGAGCCAGAAGGTCAGAAGTGAAGGAGGCTGGGAATCCCTGAGTTTACAGTTGGAATCCAGAGAAGATAGAGGGAACCCCCTAAGTTGTAGACAGTTGGGCAAAAGTTTGAGAGTCCTAGGAGCCCCCAAACTTGTTACTGGGTTCTGAAGTCTTGGGAAGACCTGGTAGTCTAGAGGATTGTGCTCTTTAACTTGTAAGATCTGACTTAGTTCTGGTGGTTAGAGTCAGAAGAATCAGAACTGCGTTGCAGGTGGTGTGAGTGAGGGTATTTAGAGTTGGTGTGTTGGAAAAGACAAACACCAAACACCACACACACACACACACACACACACACACACACACACACACACACACACATACTTTATAACATCTGTATCTCAAGTGCATAGTACAATGCCTGGCATATAGAAGATTTTGAATAAGTTTCACGAATAGTTACCTCTCAACAGTGCGTACAATCAGCAAAATGGAATTGCCTCTTACCTGATCTAGAAGAATACTCAAAAAGGCATTAAGAATGACAAAGTTTTGGGAGTCTACTGACTTTCAAAATATGAACAATTTGTGAGGCAATCTCAGGAGAGAGAACAGGGTCACATAAATCTACCTTGTGACACTTTGTAAAGGTCATACACATTCGAAATAAAAATTTCCCTTGACATAATAGAAAGTGAGTCCTAGTATAATAATTTGGAAATATTGATTTAGGGAAATCTGATGGCTCAGGCTTTCTGAGATATAGGGGCAGAGATGCCAAGAATCGCAGGCTTGTGATGACTTGGCATCTCTTTAGCTTACCGTGTGAATCCATGACGTACGTACCCAGTACGTCTAGCTGAGTGTTTTGGTCCCAATAATGTCTCCCCATAACTATTAACATAAGCCACCTCAAAGTAATAACTCTGCTAAATTAAACTTGATGTGATTCAAAATGCAAGCCGATCTGTTTTCAATTCCACAATCACTCATCACTCTTGTTTTATTAATTCTAGAGACAGAAGAAGCTTAAGTGCATTAACTTTGTTAAACAGTGTGATTTTATGACTCAAACATCAGTCTTCACAGTTCAGCACATTCTTTAAATATTCTACAGAATGTCCTATATCACCACTACAGACATTTATAGAGAGTTTTCTTTGATGATTTTCTCTCAGAATATAGACGAAAAAAATTATCAATTTTTATTTACCTTGAATAAACCTATCAGTCCTTATCAGGACTTTAACCTCAACCAAACTTAGCAAACCAAATAATAATTTTAAAAAATCCCTAAAATTATTTAGAATGCATTTCACAGAAGTAGTTTGGTTATGCTTTGATTATCAGATGTGATGCATAATCACCTTCACATTCAACATGTCTTACGGGTGTATTTCATCTCAACCATTATGGAAGAGACTTCATTTCCTGAGATACAACAATTAAGAGACAAGCAAAATATGCCACTACACAAACTCTCTTCTGAACCTCATCACCAACACCTAATTCCTTTTTGCATAGCTCACTGTGTGCACCTACCACCTGAGACCCTGATTATCCTGTTTTACTTTCTCCCACAAGTTACCATTCTTCTCTGTCTTCCTATTTGTGATATCCTCATAAATTTCTGTATAACATGTACCCATTAACATCGAAATATCTGTCCTATTTCCCCTTGCTTATCACTTATTTCTCCTTTTGTATTATTCCAAGCCATTTAGTACTCACAGCCTAATACGAGTATTTTTGGAAACAAAATCTTCAATAGTATATAGCCGAATGTGCATGATCACATTTTGTAGGGAGCAATTAAGGATTGTGAAACAGCCTGGACTAATTTGGAGCCAACCTACCAGAATTGAGTGACAAAAATGAGTATTAATTTTCATGCCCTGCCTCCTTACTACAGCTGAGTTTAATTTGCATGGCCTTACTATTACCAAAATAACACCAAAATGAATACACCCTTGTGACCTTACCATATAAAGATAAAGGCTGAGCATTTGAACAAACATTGTAATTGTGTCCTGCTATGCTGTTTAGCTAACATTTGTCTCAAGTAGAAAAAATAAGATAATATAAGCATTATATTTATAGAATATCATGTGATAATTATGTCCACTATATAGCAACATAGAAATAGGCTTACAATAAATCAAAAAAGGATATGTGGAAGGCTTTAGGATATGCATGCCATGTGCTTATATGCAGAAAGACTGTACAGGAATAGGAAGAAACGAAAATAATATTTGTTTCAGGGTTGTGGGTTTAAGGATGATAATTTTCTATGGTCTTTATTTTTTGTAATATTATATTATTTCTACAATTCAATTTAACAAACAACAAAAACTGCCTTATTTAATAAGTTCTGAACTCACCAAAATTTTCTTTTGAGCAAAACAGTCAAGACCATCACCCATATGGTTATTTCTTAAAAGAACTTTGTAAGGCTGGTAAGGGTAAATTGTACCTACTGGGGACCAGTTTTCAAGGCACCAAAGGAGTGAATCTAAGGATTTCTATACCCCTTACCCATCACTCTTGACTTCCCTATTCCCCAGGAAATAAAATATCAGAATTCTGGGTGCATCTGAGGCACATTACAATCATTAAAATGAAGAAAAGAGACCAGATACATCTCTTGGCTCATTCCTTCTTACTTCCTTCAATTTTCCTTCCAAGTGAACTTGCAATTGCTATCAAGCAAACTTATTCTAAGTAGCTCCTCTCACCCTAAATTGACTGTAAGTATTTAAACCTGTATTTCTGAACCCACTTTATATGAGTTCAAGCTTATTTAATTTTCAAGGCTGTTAAGGAGTAATCACACTTTTGCTCAGGAGTTTCTAGGCCAATCTGTAACTCATCTTACATGAACCACAGTGATGATAGGGTGAAAGTCTTAACCTGGGAGTAAAGAGAGTTATTTTGTTGTTGTTGTTTATTTTCTTTTCCTAAGCTCCACTCTAAATAGGTATGAAACATTGAACCAATCTTGTCAAGATCAAACATTACACGTACATATCCGCAAAATGGAAGGGTTAAGCTCCAAATCACTAAGATCTCTTTGAACTCTAACATCTAATGATTCCAAGATTTCACTACTTCACAAGATTACTGTCAGGCTAAAGTTAGTTTATATTTGCTCAAGTATCTGCAAAAATATAAAACTCTGCACCCATAAGAATGATGGTTTCAGAACAAGGATCTACCATCCCAGAAAACAGTGATTATCGAACCATCAGCCATTTAATTTTCCTAGTTTCCTTCTCTGTGGAATTTCTAGAAATGATCATATTGTCAATCCTTAACTCTAATATTAAAAGCTGAGTTTGTAAGTGTTAATTTAGTCTCTTCATATAAGGACCATCTATTTTCCATGGTATTAAAATATATACATAACAAACCTATCTGATTTTCACCAGTGTCCATTTACTGCAAAATATATAATGATAAAAGTCACTATTGTTGTATGCATTTTGACAGCACCTTCGCGCTTTGGAAAAGAAATGAAAATTGATGGGAGACACGTTACTTAGTCAGGTGGTAGATAATACTTGTTCATCCACAGGATCAATAACCCCTTTGCAATATATGCACAGGACCCCATTTTCTAAAGTTGGGAATCACTGTTCTATATACATCAGTCGGCCCTCAGATTGACTTGTATTTAACTTCCTGGGGGAAAAATGGATTCAAATTCCTGAAATACTATGTAATTTAGATCACACTTAAAATCTGGACACATATAAATGCAATAGTCAACCTGAATAAAATGTATTATTCGTCTAAAAAAAATATACTTCCTTGTGATACATCAAGTGCCAGAATCACACAAATGACATAAATCATGTTGCATAAGTTGTATTCTTAGCTGATTATCTAAGCTGATTAGATATCTAAAGCTGATATCAAAATTATCTCTTCAGAAATTTGAGAAATTAACCATTCAGTATATGCTGAGATCAATCAATGCCCTTTGAAGCAGCAGTCGCGAAATCAAACGACACATTTCATTGGGCAAATCTGCTGCAAAAGGCCTCTTCAAAGTGCTAAAAAGCAAAGATGTCACTTTGAGGAATAAGGTGCGCCTGACCCATGCCATAGCATTTTCAATCACCTCATATGCATGTGAAACCTGGACAATGAATAAGGAAGACCAAAGAAGAATTGACGCCTTTGAATTATGGTGTTGGAGAAAAATACTGAATATACTGTGGACTGCCAGAAGAACGAACAAACTGTCTTGGAAGAAGTACAGCCAGAATGCGCCTTAGAAGCAAGGATGGTGAGACTTCATCTCACATACTTTGGACATGTTCTCAGGAGAGACTAGTCCCTGGAGAAGGACATCACTCTTGGTAAAGTTAGCAAAAGAGAGGAAGACCCTTAATGAGATGGATTCACACAGTGACTGCAATTATGAGCTCAAACATAGAAATGATTGTGAGGATGGCACAGGACTGGGCACTGTTTTGTTCTGTTGAACATAGGGTCCCTATGAGTTGGAATCAACTCAATGGCACCTAACAACAACTATAAATTGAAATAAAGGAAGGGGCTGATAATTAAGAGTGTATGGGGTGAATAGCTAACACAATCTATAATTCATTATTCTCTACCCACATTTTACTCTGAGATCATCTACAGAACATGAAAACCTGAGAACAGTGGGACTCATGAGAAACAACACATAAGAATTCTGAGTTTGGGGCAGTTTGTAACCGCCATTATGGAGATTGTCTATAAAAACATTGAACATGTCACATGCTCCATTGCATGGAATTTCCCTGAAAATGCACTGTTTGGGAATGGCAAGGCCTCCTTCCCTAGAACTGCTTTTCACCACTCTGGCTGTGCTTTAATGGACTGTTGGCTATTATAAAGCCTTTGTCAACCATAATTGCCAAATAAAATACCAAGCAACTGATTCCATCACAGCCCTCATTCTCCAGATGGAAAATCAAGGTTGTATGACATTTGAATCTGGAAATGTTTCAGAATGTTGAAACAGTTGGAGTAAAGCTACTTTGTGTGTAGTATGCACAGAAAATGGCTTATTTCCTGAGTTTGATGCCAGGGTGAAATTAACCCATTAGAAACTAAACAGGTAATGCAAATTAAAATATTGTACCATTCCCAGAAATCTCGACAAAG
This sequence comes from Dugong dugon, assembly GCA_030035585.1. Lineage (NCBI taxonomy): Eukaryota > Metazoa > Chordata > Mammalia > Sirenia > Dugongidae > Dugong > Dugong dugon. The sequence goes on from CM057467.1 coordinate 113,362,566, forward strand.
CTTGGCATCTCCTTCCCAACAGTGTTCCAATGAACAGGCTATTTGGATACTTGCCACATGGATGGAACAGATGGATCTGCTCCCTTTGTTTATAGAATTGTATTCCTCAAGTTCTTTGCCTTTGACCTTCAAAAGCCCTGTGCCCTTATCAGATAAAATGATCTGAACTAGGTGTTGCTTAAAAGTAATTTTAAAATACTGTCAACTAATAAAGAGGTACTTAAAAGTGACCAGAGATCAAAGACCTGGCTGTAGTGGAGATTTGAAAGAGAATGACCACAGGGGAAAACCTGCAGACCTTAGTCCATTTATCCCAGGCAATAAATCATGTCCTGGACAAATTGAGGCATATTGAGAGCTGGTTGCTTAATGGATAATCCATTGACCTTTTAATCCCTTTGGATCCTTTTATGTATTCATCTTTATGCACCAGGCAGTCTGTCACTTCTCAGGCAGAATCGTTCTATTCAGAGATGAGGTTGTGAGAGAGAACATTTGGGGCACTGCATCAATTTTTCCCCCCTTTGGTATTTCTCCTCCCCTTCTGACACCCTGGAAAAACACTGAGGGTAGGGAGGAAGGCAGTGCTTCACAACATGTCATGTGAAGACCATCCATTCTGCCTCCATAACTCTTCAGATGCAACAGATTCACCAGTTCTGTCAAGTCCCCATGTGATGCGAAGTAGATTATCTGGGTCAGGTAGGAATGCCTTGATTCTCTAGACCGAGCCATTCCAAGCAATCAGTCCACATTAGCCACCTGACTTTAGACAGCCAGTCCAATCCCACTCTCCGCAAGAAGCAGAGTAGCTTAATAACATTAAAGACACCAAATTTCAGGTAAAGTTTAGGAAAAGCAAGAGAAGAAATTTAAAAGTCTATAAATCTGAACATGGTAACATGTATCTTAAAAAACAAAAACCAAAAAATTCAAGTGGTTGTTTAATAAAAAGCAGCTTGATTTTTAAAAGGCTGGCTCTGTAAATTTGTTTCTTTTCCCAAAGCAGTCTCACCTTCTGCAGGAACACAATATCACAGCCAACACTCCTGCGTGGTTCAGACACCCTGGCTGATAACATAACCAAGTACTGTGTACAGAGGAATCAATCAATCAATCAACCCAGGAAACTAAGCAAGTGTCACTCACAGTAGGCACAGACCCTAGGGGAAGTAACACACTGTATTGTTTTCACTTTCCCTGACTCTATCCAAATCAGTAAGCCAATCAGCAACTCTATTCTATGACCAGTGTGGGTAGATTAAATGATACTTGCATTGTTTATACAAACATTCTAACCATCAAGCAGCATCAGGACCCACCAAGTTGCACAAAGCCCCATCTGTGCAGTTTCACTGTGACAAAATTCAAAAAAAGAAAATGAATAAACCTAGAGATTAGTAAAAATCAAACAATAGACTTAACAAAAGCAATCAATACCTATCCATGCGATTTAACCCAGGCAAAGAAATGAAGCTTGTCCAGTTCTGAGCAATAAAGGAGTGTTTCACTAAAATTAGAATAACCACCTCCCATACTGGTATGTGTTGTTTTATGTTGAAAGAAACTGATAAAAATTTGTTTGGATCTCCCTGAAAAATCCATCACAATTTAAGGTCATAAAATCTTATAGAACACAAAACCTCTTTATGTAATAGATCGAGAAACTGAAGTTCAAGAGTGACTTTTAATAGTCATGCAGCTAGTCAGTGGAAGATTACATATAAACTCTCAGAGGACCTCAGACCAAATTGCTCTTTATTATACCAAAAAGTCAGAATGACCATGGCCTATCGGTACCCTAAGCTGTTCATTAAGAAGCTGAATAAAGTGATAGAGAACAAGATCCATCTAAAAGAGATGCCTGTCATTAAAAACCAAACAACCATGAACACCTACGATGTGTTCAGGACTAGTTCGTGGGTTGGTGTTGTGGTGGATAAAACAATCTTGTTGCACATCAAGTTTACAATTGAGTGTTAATAACCAAAAAACCCAGAAACATCAGAGAAAAAACTAGTGTATATTAAGGTCCAATTACTTAGTAGGGGAAATAATTAGGAAAAAATTATAAATATAAAGAATTTGAAAAAAAATAAATATACTATTAAGAAATTGGAGAGATGATCAGAAACAAAAGAAGGTATAAAATGTAAAGTCACCACTTGGGTGAGACTCAATCAGTCCCCACATGAAACAGATGGAAACGTCAGGTTGGTTAATTTGTGGAGAGCTTAATGAGGAGACCATCCTTTACAAAGGTGTGGCCAGAGTGTAGGAAAACCACAAGGGATTGTTCAGTACCCAGGCTAGTAGCAGAATACTAGCTATCTTCACAAGGTCTGAAGGGGTTGGCAGAACACAGATATAGAAAATTCTGAGATTCTGTAACCATTGGCTTGTCCCTAACTCGCTTTCCTTCTTTCCTCCCATTTCCTGCCAGTGGGGCTCCATGAAGGCAGAACCTAACAGGACACCAGAGGGCAAGAGAACCTTTTGATGGAGCTCATAGAGCTCAAACTCTAGGGTACACAGTAGGGTAGAGAAAGGGCAGAGAATGGATTAGGAAGTATAAGCAAATGACATCAACCACGTGGAATAAACACTATTTCCAAATGTGTCCTTATGATACTTTATCCATGGCTTTGTTTATGCCACAATATTTACTCTCAACAACTCTCTACACCCATTTCAGCTTCCACTTTTTACATGAAACCATACTGACTTCTCCATTTGAAATTAGCTATTCAACATGAATAGACATATGCACACCTATGTTCATTGTAGCATTATTCACAATAGCAAAAAGGTGGAAACAAACTAAATGTCCATCAGTGGATGAATGGATAAACAAATTGTTGTACGATGGAATCCTACATAAAGAATAATGATGAGTTCTTGAAACATATTATAACATGGATTAATCTGAAGGACATTAGGCTGAGTGAAATAAGTCAATCACAAAAGGACAAATACTGCCTGGTCTCACTGTTACGAAAAGACAAGAATAGGTATACCCACAGATAGCAGCATTCTTTGATGATTACTAAGGATGGGAGGGGGAGGAAGGGTGAATCACATTCTAGATAGTAGACACTTGTTATTTTGGTAATGAGAAAGGCAATACCCAATATAGGTGAAGTCTACACAACTTGACCAAGATAAATGATAACAATACAAGGTACACAAGAATAAGGGGTGTTTTTGGTAAATGCTGTAACATATACAGTTTTGCAACAACAGGAATGGCAATGAAAAATATGTGGGTGTTTACACAGGTAGGTTTCTTAGTCATCTAGGGCTGCTATAACAGAAATACCACAAGAGGATAGCTTTAACAAACAGAAGTTTATTCTCTCACAGTTTAATAGGCTAGAAGTCCAAGTTCGGGGCGTCAGCTCCAGGGGAGGGCTTTCTCTGTCAGCTCTGGAGGAAGGTCCTTGTCATCAATCTTCCCTTGTACTAGGAGATTCTCTCCGTGCAGGAACCCCAGGTCCAAAAGACGTGCTCTGCTCCTGTGCTGCTTTTTTGGTAGTATGTGCCACCTCCCCCCACCCCCACCCCATCCCACCCCTCGCTTCCCTTTCCTTTTATCTCTTGTAAGAGAAAAGGTGGTGCAGGCCACACTCCAGGGAAATTCTCCTTACATTGGATCAGGGATGTGACCTTAGTTAGGTTGTTACTATCCCACCTTAATCCTGTTTACCATAAAATTACAATCACAAAATGGAGGACAACCACACAATACCTAGAATCATGGCCTAACCAAGTTGACACATATTTTGGGGGGATACAATTCAATCCATGACAGTAAGTATGTATGCATAGATGTATATAGAAAGGCACATGTGAGTATATAGGTGTATATGTGTAGATGTATCTGTTATACTATTATTGGTAGTTTCCTTTGTGTCACCTCCGACTCATGGCAACCTTATGTATGTTGCTGTTGTACTCAGGTGCCATCGAGTCGGTTCTGACTCATAGTGACTCTGTACAACAGAATGAAACACTGCCAGGCCCTGTGCCATCCTCATGATCATTGTTATGCTTAAGCCCATTGTTGGAGCCACTGTGTCAACCCATCTCGTTGAGGATATATCTGTAGGCATATGCAGATACATGTCTGTGTGCGCTGCATATATATTCATGCATATAATAAAGCACATAGAGGGCACAATTCTGGATACTTCCTAGACAGAACTAAACATCTTGTGGATTTGGTTGACTGGGTTTGAAGGCTTAGGACTATAGTCTTGGGGGACAACAAGGTCAGTTGGTATAACATGGTTCATAAAGATAATATTCTACATCCTAATATGGTGATTAGTGTATCAGGTCTGTCTTATTCTGGAAGCTCTGCTAAAACCTGTTCAGCATCATAGTAACACACAAGCTCCCGCTGACAGATGGGTGATGGCTGCTCATGAGCATCACTGAGAATCAAACACAAGTCTCCCCAACAGAAAGCAAGAATTCTATCACTGAATGACCATTGCCCCCTATATGTCCCTCTAAGTAGTTTGTTATAGACAGAAGGAGCTCAGCAAATGTTGGTTGAATTGAACGAAGTAAAAATGTAATTGAGAGAAATATCTACTAGCTTCACTGACATGAAACAGTCTAGTTATAAGTAATGAGCAGCAACATAAGACTTTGCCTGGCAACAGAATGAGACATGTTACATATTCAACAAGAAATTAGAATGTCCTGATGCTGGGCAAGTGCTTTTTTTGACTCAGAGAGCTGAGTTGTGCTGGGGCTGGTTGTAAGAAAATTACCACCACTGCATCTAGTGTAAATGATCTAGAAATCTACTTATCACCATTTTTGTGAATAAAGCAAGATAGACCCAGAAATTGCAAGTTGTCCATTTATCAGCACAGAAGTGACAGTAAAGCAATTAGTTTGTCAAGAAGCCACCACAAGAGTGAGATATATCCTTTTTAATACATATAAACTGGGCATAAGATTGATCAACGATAGTGACTGATTATGTTGAAAGTAGTGAGAGTTTATCTAAAAGGAATCTTAAAACCTGTGGAGTTCTAACTTCAAGTTCAAGATAACTCAGAGACTCTTTGTTGGTCACAAATTCATTTTCTCTTTCCTGTATAAAGAACATTTTCAAACCTCCTTCTGAATATTACTTTTCTCTATTAAAAAAATACAAGCTTATGTAACTTGTATGATTTCCTGGGGAAGCTATTTGTGTTGTTTACTATCTAGCAATTACATTATTCACAGAGTGCTTGTATTCCCTATAGACTTTTGAAACCTGTACATGGCCAGATTAATTTATTCTTGTCTTTAGATATTCTGTGCTAAATGATTGTACCTGGAAACTTGATCTTAAGGAATATCTGAATTGACATTTTTTTTTTTCCCCTTCTTCCAGAAGCTCTGCATATAGTCAGGTATATAGAAAAAGAAAGCATTGCTTAACCACATATGCCCAACTGCAATTTAGACACTTTAAGATACATCATTCTACTGTGTGTCACGTAATCAAACCTGATCTATGAGATATAGCTTACTGTGAGGTTAGCAAAACATTCCTAGGCACCTAGTCAGGCAACCTGGGTCCAGACTGGTCTCTAAAACTCACTGATTGGGTAGCCTTGATCTATTCACTTATCTACCTCTGAACATCACCTTTATTCTTGCAAAGGTAATACTAATAATAATACCTTCCTTGTCTCATAGGGTTATTGAGAAAAATCAAATGAGATAAAGAATATATATGCTTTGTAAATTACTAACTGTTATTCAATAATAAAGAGCCCTGGTTGCACAGTGGTTAAGAGCTATGGCTGCTAACCAAAAGGTCAGCAGTTCAAATCCACCAGCCACTCCCTGGAAACTCTATGGGGCAGTTCTACTCTATCCTGTAGGGTCACTGTGAGTTACAGTCAACTCGATGGCAACTTTTTTTTACTATTATTATTCAATAATAAGCCTACAAGCCTTTATGAGTCTCATTTGCTACATTCTATTAATATGTATTTTTTAATCTAGTAAATTCTATGATGCAGTGAGAAAACTGGACTCTGATATCTAATAACTTAGGCTTAACTCCACAGTTTATGACTACATAGTTACGTAGTTTTCTTAATATTTTAACCCCTCTTGGGATCAATTTACTCATTTATAAAGTGAGGAAAATAAGATAATTTTCATAGGGATATAATGAGGACTTTATGTGACAATGTGTAAAAAGTACCTGGTATAGTGTCTATGTGTCTTTCATGTAGTAGTTCCATTTACTGTTAACTACATCCTCTATCTTTCCTAGGTTGCATCCCCTCCCCCCAATAAATGTAGAGTGCAAAGATTCCCTGCCTGTTTATTGATACTACAACTAAGAAACTAAGACAAACTCATCAAATTTCACAAGAGAATCACAAAGCAACTTAATGATCTGGAAAATGGGATGCGTGAAAGAAGTTTAAAGGAAATGGATCATTTGACACCAAGGAGAGAACTAAGGGGAAAATTGAAAATGGCCTTTTCAGAAATAAAGGTAAGAAGATGGAATGATGATCATCTCCTTCCACTCATGAAGTCGAAAGACAAGCAGTGAGATAGAGGGATGACAATTGTACGGTTTTTCAGTTGAGGATGCTGATGGGGAATAAACATTACTCCTCTGCTTTTCATCAAACACACTGTAAGAACAGTAAAGAATAGATTTTTTTAAAAAGATGAGAATTCATAATGAAAAAGGAAATGAGAGATAACAAAAAGAAAATTTAGAAACCTAGAAAACAGATGGAAAAGTGTTAAATGACAGAGCAGATTGAAAAAGATGAAATCCACACTGGCAGGAGAGAAAGCTGATAAACAACCTGATTTATACTACAGAACTCCCTATGGCCCTGGTACCTCAAACTTTTAATCAGCGACTAAAACCTGGAAAACTGGTTGAAAGCCTGTGTAAGAAACTGATAGATACTTTTCTACTTCTCACAGCCTGGCAACTGCACAGGCAGAAAACTGGGCATTTATTTTTTTTTGCCAGCGTAGACAGAGGGTCTTTGTGTTGGGATATATCAGACACAACTGAAGGTGGAGTACCACCTTCAAAATAGACTTGTTATTTGAAAGATGACACACTGAATATTGAGATAAAGCACTTTTCTTCTCCTACGTGACTCCCATTTAAGACAATCATATCATTTAGAGCCCATACTGGAGTACTTCTGAGAATGAAAAGGGGTGCTATTAGTAATTATTTATTCTGGAACATGGTGTAAACTAGACATCACCAAGCAAACTGGGTTTATGGTCAGCCTATTCCTAGAACCATGGTAGCCTCTCAGAGAGGAGATTGGAAGACTCTTCTCTGTGAATCTCTGAAGAGCTCAAGAGCAAACACCTGAAGAGGTGGACATCCAGCATTCCCAAAGGCAACAGCATGGTCAGCCAGCGCCACAGTGAAGATCATAGTCAATGAGCCCCATGCACACACATAGAGCTTCCAGTGGACTTTTAAACACTCACTCCCAAACACATGGAGGCAGAAAATGTTGCTAGAACTTTGAAAAAAGTGTCTAATATTTGAAAGAAACAACCAAAACAAAAAAAGAGGGGGAAAAAAAAAGCAGTGGGGTAAAAACCTGAGAGGTAAAAGTCTATACAGGGAGAAGAAAACTTAAAAAATAAACTATAATTAATACGTAACTTATATATAAATAAAATATATATAAATAATGTATCCATGGAGTTAGAAGAGGATTTTATTTTTACTCAAAAGGAACATTTTAGGAATAAGAAAAAAAAAGAACTCCTTTAAGTTAAAAATATGTTAGAAATTAAAGGAGAGTGTTTAAGAGATAAAATTCAGAAACTTTTTCCACAAATGTAAGAAAATACAGAGATTGAAACTAGGAGAAAAAGGATTACAAGATTAAAAACAAAATATAAAATAAACAGTCCTGGACACCACATTATTGAACAACAAAATTCACAAAAGTAGAGGAAAAAAACAAAAGTCATCGAAGAAATAATTTAAAAAAGAAAAAAAATCAAAGAATTGTGGATATTAGCTTCCATTTTGGAAAGCTCCATTAAGTGTCTAACACTGGATGAATACAAACCTACAACAGGTCACAAAATGGCAAAATTTAAGAAAAGTAGGAAGAGAAAATCTTACAAGCTTCCAGAGAGGGGGAAAACTATTATTACTTTTAATATAAAGGATCATAAATCAGAACAGCATAGTTTTTCTTAATATTGAAAGCTGGAAGATGCTAGAGACTTCAAATTTCTGAAGAAAAAGGATTTTTAACCTAAAATTCTATATCAAACAAACTATTAGAATAATAAAAAGACAATTTCAGACACACAAGTTCACCCTCAAATGAAATCCCATGATCCTTTCTCAGAAAGTTCTTGAAAGCAATAGATTCTAGGGGTTGGGAAATGGTGGGTGGGTGGTGGTGGGAACAGCCGTTATCATAACAAGACTTGTGTATCTTTGACCTTCTAACCTAGGGGTTGGCAAACTATGGTGCACAGGTCAAATCTGACTAGTGGTATGTTTGTGTAAAAAAAGTTTTTTTGGAACACATCCACATTCATTCATGTCTTGCTTATGAGTTGCTTTTAAGTTACTGCTGCAGAGTTGCATAGTTGTAACAGATAACCTACGGCCCACAAAACTTAAAATATTTAACATCTGGTACTTTACAGAAAAAAGGTTTGCCAACCACTGCCCTTAACTATGAATATTCCCATTGTTGTTGTATGCCGTCAAGTCGATTCCAACACACAGTGGCACTATAGGACAGAGTAGAACTGCTCTGTAGGGTTTCCAAGGCTGTAATCTTTTGAAAGCACACTGCCACATCTTTCTCCCGTGTGAATATACATACGTGATTAAAAAATAAATTTTCAAAGACAGTTGTGTTGAATACATTCTAAAATATAAATGAATGAATGCTTCTATGAACTGGAATGGTGAGTTGGACAAAATTGAGGGGGAGTGTTCTCTTTCCTGGAGTTCCTCAGTGACCCAACACTTTCCTCCTCTAAATTATTATGGGCTCTCCTATCTGAAACCTGGAAGATGAAACAGTTGGTATATACAAGGCACTGGCTAGACAGTGCTTCAAATTAACCAAATCTTTCTTTCTTTTTTTTTTTTTTTTTTGAGCCTTATATATTTAACAATTTTTCCTCAGTTATCTATTTAGTTCAAATATGCAATACAGGTTTTCTTGAAATATTTATAAGTAACAGCATCTGTGTACTCCACCTCTCCCACCCCCTGCCCACCACAAGATCTATTCAAACCAACCAAAAGCCAAACTGGTTGCCGTCCCTATAGACAGGGTAGAACTGTCCCACGGGTTTCCAAGGAGCGGCTGGTAGATGTGAACTGCCAACCTTCTGGTTAGCATCCAAGTTCTTAACCACTTCACCACCACAGCTCCCAAGATCTATTAACAAGAATGAAATAGGACATAAAAGCTTTTCTGAAAATGTGGCTCTCGGAGGAGTTCAATGACAGAGCCCAGCACTCACGTCTGAGACTGAGAATTTAAGTGCTTTCCTTGGGGAAAAAGCTGCACGGTATTTTATCAGCATCTTTCTTGTTCAGTTGCTTTCACATCACATTATCTTAACATATTGCACCATCTCTTAGCGTTATGTTTTGTAATATGCTTCCTAATCAACTCCCTAGTTAAAAAAACAAATAAACCAAAAAACTCCTTTTTGGTCATACAGGAAATAACACCTTGAGAGGTCAGTAGAATTTCATTCCTTGCCTCTACCTCAGTTTTCAACTTCAGTTGTGTTTGAAGTGAAATTTGCTAATCAAAACTGTTGGGTATGAAAATATGTATTTTTCAGAGCCAGTGAAACCTAGACTCTTGGGAGTACCGAAGCCCGTCCATGTCAACATTCATTATTGGTTCTTTGACTCAAAAATAACTTGAAAAAGAATCAACATCTGAACCTTCATCACTAGAAAATTGCATGCGATAGCTCAATAATTGTAACCAAGTGAGTATTCTCCAATAAGAACAGTCTAAAAATGCAAATCTCCCTTTTCTGAAATATAAGTCTGGTATTGGCTACAGCATACAATTTGTACTTAGTATCATGGATTCTCTAAAATCCCAGTGTGAAGATGTGGTAAAGGGTTGTTTTGGAAAAAGTCCTGTCCAAAAAAAAATACTCTTGGTTTGGGCCTTTTTATTATCCCAGTATCTTTGATATTATTATTCCTTACTAGCTCCTGGGGAGTTCCTGCATGGTATAAACAATGGTTAATACACTTGGCTGCTAACTGAAAGGTTGGAGGTTAGAGTCCACTCAGAGGCACCTAGGAAGAAAGGCCTGGCAGTCTAATTTCAAAAAATCAGACAAATGAAACCTATGAGCACAGTTCTACTCTGACACACATGAGGGTTGCCATGAGTCCAAGTCAAACTTGATGGCAACTGTTTTTCTTTCTCAGCTATCTCCTTGTCTTAGTTAGCTGGTGATGCTATAACAGAAATATCACATGTGGGTGGCTTTAACAAACAGAAAGTTATTTTCTCACAGTTTAGGAGGCTAGATGTTCAAATTTAGCATGCCAGCTCTAGGAGAAGCCTTTCTCTTTGTCGGCTCTAGGGGAAGGTCCTTGTCTCTTCAGCTTCTGTTCCTTGGCTCCTTGGTGATCGTCATGTGGCACGGTGTCTATCTTCCACCGCGTTGCTCCCTTGGCTTGCTTGTTTAATCTCCTTTATATCTCAAAAGAGATTGATTTAAGATATACCCTATACTGATATTGTCTCATTAACATAACAAAGAAAACCCATTGCCAAATGGGATTATAACCACTATAGAAGTTAGGATTTACAACACATATTTTTTTTTTGGGGGGGGGGACCCAATTTAATCCATAACACTCCTGAAGAGAACTGAAGCTCCAATGCAAGTCAGAGGAGAAACCTAGGCTGGGAGATCAATGTGAGATTGGCCATTCAGGTAGCAGGCAACTATTTACTTACAGGACACTTGAAATAACGTATTGACTAAGACCAAGCATGGTATCTAACACACAGTATAGGGCCTCAATAAATACTGAATGCATGAATAATTGAATGACCGTACCAATCAATGTATACAAGAATAATTTAATATCTAGATGAAGAATTATAACAAACTAGGGAGGTCAAACTTAAGGTTAGGAGAAAAACAGCATGCGTGAAATGAGATGAGGGACTAGAAGAATATGATTCAAGAATCTTCATGTATTATTCTTTGTCTATCACCCAGAATCTACTTACTTGATAATTCTATTTTATGAATAAAGTTAACAATACAAATATAGTAAATAGTTATTTTTAAATAGTCTTCTGATATACAGTCATGTGTCACGTAACATCCTTTAGGGTTATGTCTGACCTCATACGTCTGTAGTCCCATAAGTTCAGAGATCACAATCAGAGAACAGGATGTAGTGGAGATAACTGGATGTAGGCAATGCAACAGCTTCCTGCACGCAACATGTGTATCCCATATCTCTTGTGTACAAAGACGTTGCACTGCTAGGCACTTGTTTGTTATTACGGACCACTGCATATACCTCTAATTTTTAATATAATAGGATTTACAGGGGTTAGCTCATAACTACGGGTTGCAAGTAAGTCAGACATTCATAACCTGGGGACTGCCTATATATAATAAGGTGTCTGCACAATGTAAAACTCACTTAACATCCTATTTCACAGAAGGTTTTGTGGACGTTAAGCAATGCATGACTGTATATCAATTACCTTCTAAAGATGAGTTGCAATTTAATAAGTAGGAGACTAGGATGGTGTCAAATGGCTCGAGTTCTTGTATATGGATGTTAATAACAAGGAACACCTATCAGATAGAACAAGCGTAAAGTCACAAGCATGTACATGAACATACACACCCACAGCCCCATGCTCAAGCTCTGATTGTAACAGTAAGTAAATGAACAACTCTGTAATAATATCACCACAGTTGAAAGAACAATACATTTATTGAGTGTAAGATGAGAAAAAAAATCAAGCAAAAAATATTTACTCTAAGTCAAATTTGGATTAGACATCCTGGCAGGGTTGGGGTGGAAGTGAGGGTTATACATTATCTAAGACCTGACTTTTAGCCCTTAAGGAAATTGCAATCTAATCAAAAACAGAAGACATACATAATTTTAGAATTAGTGACAAATTAAAATTAAGAAACACTTACTTGCTGCTATACTGTTGTTGTTGTTAGGTGCCATCAAGTCAGTTCCAACTCATAGCAACCCTATGTACAAAAGAATGAAACACTGCCTGGTCCTGAGCCATCCTCACAATTGTTGTTATGCCTGAGCCTATTGTTGCAGCCACTGTGTCAATCCATCTCACTGAAGGTCTTCTTCTTTGCTGACCTTCTACTTTATAAGCATGATGTCCTTCTCCAGGCACTGGTCACTCCTGATAACTTGTCCAAAGTATGTGAGACATAGTCTCGCCATCCTTGCCTCTAAGGAGCATTCTGGTTGTACTTCTCCTGAGACAGATTTCTTCATTCTTTTGGCAGTTCATGGTATATTCAATATTCTTTGCCAACACCACAATTCAAAGGCGTCAATTCTTTGGTCTTCCTTATTCATCGTCCAGCTTTCACATGCATATGAGGAGACTGAAAACACCATGGCTTGAGTCAGGCACACCTTAGTCTTCAAGGTGACGCCTCAGCTTTTCAACACTTTAAAGAGGTCATTTGCAGTGGATTTGCTCAATGCAATGTGTCTTTTGATTTCTTGACTGCTGCTTTCATGGGTGTTGATTGTGGACCCAAGTAAAATGAAATCCTTGACAACCTCAATCTTTTCTCTGTTTATCATGATGTTATTTATTGGTCCAGTTGTGAGGATTTTTGTTTTCTTGGCATAGATAAGTGAGCACTTCCAGTGCTGCATGCATTTGTTGAAACATCTCAGTTGGTATTCCGTCAATTCCTGGAGCCTTGTTTTTTGCCAAAGCCTTCGGTGCAGCTTGCACTTCTTCCTTCAGTACCATTGGTTCCTGATCATATGCTACCTTCTGAAAGCTGTGGTCTTTGATCTTCATCAGTAAGCGCTTCAAGTCCTCTTCACTTTCAGCAAGCAAGGTTGTATCATCTGCATATTGCAGGCTATCAATGAGTCTTCCTATAATCTTGATGTCCTGTTCATCTACACATAGTCCAGCTTCTCAGATTATTTGTTCAGCATACAGACTGAATAAGCCTGGTGAAAGGACACAACCCTGACACTCTCCTTTCCTGACATTAAACCACACAGTATCCGCTTATTCTCTTTGAACGACTGACTCTTGATCTATGCACAGGTTCCTCATGAATACAGTTAAGAATTCCTATTCTTCACAATATTATCCATAATGTGTTATGATCCACACAGTCAAATGCCTTTGCATAGCCAATAAAACACTGGTAAACATCTTTATGGTATTCTCTGCTTTCAGCCAGGATCCATCTGACATCAGCAATGATATCCCTGTTTCCATGTCCTCTTCTGAATCTAGCTTGAACTTCTGGCAGTTCCCTGTCGATATACTGCTACTGCCGTTTTGAACGATCTTCAGCAAAATTTTACTTACGTGTGATATTAATGATATTGCTCAATAATTTCTGCATTCAGTTGGATTGTCATTCTTGGGAATAGGCATAAATACGGATCTCTTCCAGTCGGTTGGCCGGGTAGCTGTCTTTCAAATTTCTTGGCATAGACGAGTGAGCACTTCCAGTGCTGCATCCGTGTGTTGAAACATCTCAGTTGGTATTCCGTCAATTCCTGAAGGCTTGTTTTTTGCCAAAGCCTTCAGTGCAGCTTGCACTTCTTCCTTCAGTACTGTTGGTTCCTGATCATATGCTACCTCGTGAAATGGTTGAGCGTCGACCAATTATTTTGGTATAGCTACTCTGTGTATTCCTTCCATCTTCTTTTAATGCTTCCTGGGTCATTTAATATTTTCCCTGTAGAATCCTTCAATATTGCAGCTCGAGGCTTGAATTTTTTCTTCAATTCTTTCAGCTTGAGAAATGCCAAGCATGTTCTTTCCTTTTGATTTTCTACCTCCAGGTCTTTGCTCATGTCATTAAACTTCACTTTGTCTTCTACTGCCATCCTTTGAAATCTTCTGTTCAGCTCTTTTACTTCATCATTGCTACTACATATCAGTCATAAAATAACAAATGTTAATTATGAAAGAGAACACAGTGGTGGTATACTCTGACGTCTCATTTCGCATATGTGGAAAGTTCTAGGTTACAGAGATGTGTCCAAACACAGACTAGAATCCAAGATTCCTGTCTGTATAGTTTGTTTTCTTCATGCTACCATATAAAATAAAGGATGAACATTGGAGAGTAAAGACATGACTCTCTTATTGATTTTTGATTCCTCTGCATTTCATACAGGGACTAACAAAGCTCCATAATTTTAATGAATGAATGGATAGAACAATCAAAATATGACCAAACACCTCATGAAAAAATGAATGCAACGTAATTTTAATGACTGATATTTGAAACTTAGGAGTACAAGGTACATCTTTTAATATCTTATTCAGTCCCCATAATAACATTCTGAGTTCAGAAATATTATCCTGCCCAATTTACATATAAGAAGCAGTGTTCAAAAATTTAAAGACATGCTCAAAATCATACAAGCACTAAACCACAAGGCTGACACTTTAAGCCAACTCTGCAGCAGAGAACACAGGACTGATCAAAGCAGGCGCTGATTGATAGGGATAAGGAAGCAAGATTAGATGCAGAGATATAAGACAAGAGACATGGAATCAAGCAGAGGAGAACAGGTAGGCCTTGTGTAAATTTATAAACAGCATATAAAGCCAGAATCTTACCGACCTTGTCAGGTCAATTTGAACAAAATTAACTAGCTTTATCGAGAAAAGAAGAAGAGAAAAGAGGAGAGGAAGAGGATGAGAAGGGCAAGGAGGACAAACAAGGAGAAAAATCTAGTTTTCAGAAAATAAATGGCAACTTTATATTTTTCTCATGAGCTTGATGGAATGTGTAGGGCATTCAATGTTGAAATAATGCCCTAGATTCTAGGCTAGGAATTTCCTGGCTCAACGAAGAGTGGTAACGCTCTTACTCATAACTTCCAAACTGAATTACACTTAACAGCTAGGGACTTTTGGGAAAATTTCCCCACTGACTTTTAGCAGCTAGCATAACCTGCTATCTGAAGATACCAGTTCACTATCATTGCTAAAAGGAGTGATGTTGCAGACATCGGTCCTTTTATTTATTTATTTTTTTTACTATCAAAATCTTCAGTAGTTCCTTGTTCTTTAACATGACTCCCACAGTTTGGTCTATGACGTACAGTCCAAAAAACCAAAACACCCATTGCCATCAAGTCGATTCTGACTCCTAGCAATGTACAATTCCCAATAAAATCGATTACTTGACTATTGTTTTACTTAGTTACACCAGACAGTGGCTGGTAGGAAGAGTTAAAATTATGATAAACCTTATTATTCATGAAGCGTAAAGAATATGACTAATACTATTCCATTGGGACAGGATTTGTTCAGTTCCTCTATAACCTCTACCATATTATCAAGAATTTACTGTCCTCAACAATGAAGAATGAAATTATATGAATAGATTAATATATGGGTAAATTATCAAATGCAATAGACTTATTTTAATTAATCAAGGATAAAGAACCTCTGACACTGGACTTGGATGCGAGGTACTCTATAACTTAGCTGAGATACAGTGTTTTATATGTTCCCATTACAAACCTTATGAACATCTGTAATGGTTGAGAACAAGAAAAGGGCTTTTCCATCTGATTCCAATTCAGTTTGATAGAGTTTTATGACTTTGTGGCTGAACATAAACCCAACAAATTTTATAATCCTGACTTTCCTCATTCTTATGAGAAATTTGTTCAAAGGGAAAAAAAGAATACAAAATTTTGAAACTCCTACTTTTTATAATTATTCACAAGGAATAAAACTGACAGAGCAATTTGCAGTGAAAGGAAAAGAGACAAAATTAAATAGAAGTGAAAGTGATTAGTTGTCCTTTTAATACTCTACTGGTTCTCTAATGACTCATTGCTAGAGACAGAAATGCATAAGAAAAAGCTTTATCTTGATCTTAAAATCTTCTTAATGTGATTTGAATCTCTTGCTTTAAGCCCCACAGAGCAAAATGCAAATGATTGACTTCTCTGGGTGCCAAAATCAGTCTCCCTATCAGTGGCCTGTAGGAACACATCTCCCTTCTCTTATTTTCAGTGTGTTTAATAATAATCTAATTTAAGCAAGTACGTGACCAAATGGAAAATCATTGATTGATAGGAAATATATACATGTTGTTGTGTTAGTTCAAGGACAATTTCACCTCTAGGGGAAGAAAGTAGATTATCATTTTTTGCACAACAGGGTACATACTGTACAAAGCAATATCTAAATAGTACAGTAAACAATTCATAAAGGCTAGTCCTCAGCATAGACTGGGCTAGACTAAAATTTCATTTGCTCTTGGCATTCATTCTGCATTTCCTTCAGCACTCAAAATGGTAGTATTTAACTGTGAGCAGATAGTACTTTTACACTAAGCAGTATAAGAGAGAAAGGAAGCGAGTACCTTGCCTTAGAATGGCTGTAATTTATCAGTACATACTCACAGCCTCTTTCAAATGACATTAACGTTCGTCTTGCATGTTAATCCAGAAAGGTAAGTGCTACTACAAACCACTATGCCCACAAATTTGTTGAGTTTTTTTTTTCCCCCTTTCTGCTGCCAAGTAGAAGGGGCAGTTTGGTGTAGTATAAAGAATATTGTTGTTGTTGTTAGTTGCTGTCCAGTTGGGCCCTTGACTCCTGGTGACACCATGCACAATGGAACAGCCCCGTCCCATTCTCATGATCAGCTGCAGATTTGGTTATGGTAATCCATAGGGTTTTCATTGGCTTATTTTCGGAAGCAGATATCCAGGCCTTTCTTCCTAGTTTGTTTTAGTCTGGAAGCTCCACTGAAACCTATTCAGCATCATAATAACATTTGAGATAAAAAAACAACAAATGTAACATTTGACAGAAACATGGGGGGTGGCTATGCATGAGATACATTGGCCAGGAGTAGAACCCAGGGCTCCGGCTTGGAAGACAAGAATGTTAAAATCAGATGAACATGACTACAAAACCTACTCTGTGACCTGAGAAAAGTGACGATCTCTTAAGTCTCAGCTTGATGATCTAAATAAAATGGAGCCATGATGATATCTTCATTCCAGGGCTGTTGCAAATACAATCAATAGAGGTAAAGTCGCCAGCACAATGCTTGGTAATCAATACATGATAACAACTATATGACTATTTGTAAGACCTATTACTTTCAACACCTCTTAACTTTGGAGGTTGTCAAATTTTTTTTTTTTAAATTATGTTAAATTCTGTCTTTTGTTTGGCATGACACAGGTGCAGGTTTGCAATATATCTGTTTTAAAAAAAAAGATGACTTAGAATTCCAGATCTACCCTTGCTCACTGTGTGATCTTAGAGAAGTTGCATAACTGCCTAACTTTCTGTTTCTTAATTTATAAAACAGGGATAATGATAGTGTCCATATCATTGGATCTTATAAGGATTGCATGAGATAATTTTAATACTTAAATGCCTAGAATACTGCAAGTACTTAGAGAGTTTAGCTATTTTAATTAGCATTATAAATAATAATCAAATTTTCCCTGCCCCAAGCTGTGTTCTTAAAGGATTCTGCCCATCCTGCTTGTAGCCATCACATCTTTCTAAGGCTGCTTCAGAGCTGGCCTGTCATTGTGGCTGTGCAGACGTGCACTTTTTAAAACATGCTATACACTAATTCTGAATGACCGGCTGCACTATATGATGTCAAATTTCTTAGGCCTGTGTTGTGCTTTCGTATAAGGTGAGGTTGATGCAATTGTTTTAAAGATGCCCAGTCTTGCTAGGGGCTTCCTATGCTGTGGGGTCTTAGTAGTAGCCCTCCCGTGCTGTGTACTGGTCTTGGTCCTTGGTGAATTGGTCCTAATTTAACTTTCCTGGTATGGCTGGGGCAGAAACACTTTTTCAGGGGTGTGTGGTCTCTTGCCCTCATGCTCTTGTGTATTCTCCTCCCCTGAGTGTGGATGTGATCTGTGACTTCTAGTTAATGGAATACAGCAAAGGTGATATGAGGTTACTTCCGAGACTATGTTGTATATAAGATTGTAATATCCACCTTGCTAGCAGACTTTTTCTATTGACTCTCTCCTTTGTTAGTTTTGATTAAATAATCTGTCCAATGGAGAGTCCTACATGGCAAGGAATTGAGGGTGACCTCTGACCAATATCTGTTAAAGAACTGAGGCCCTTCCTCCAATAGCCCACAAAAAACTGAATCCCGCCAATCGTCATGTGAGTTTAGATGATCCTTCCCCAACTGAGCTTCAGATGAGACCTCAGCTCTTGCTGACACCTTGCTGTAGTCTTGGAAAGACCCTAAGTAGAAGACCCAGCTAAGATGTGCCCAGATTTCTAACTTACCAAACTTATAAGATAATAAATTTGTTTTGTATTAAGCTATTAAGTTTATAGTAATATCATTACCAAGTAATAGATAACTAACATATTGCCAGAGAATACACTTTGGGCAATGCTACTGGGTCACTATGAGTTGGAATCGACTGGACAGAAACAGGTTTGGTTTTTGACTCACCTATTTTTTTATTTTTAATTTTCCACATTACTTTGCATAGTACTTAACACACAGTAAATATTATTTTTCTTTTCTCTTTTCTAAACATTGTTCTGACTCCCACAGTCCTTTTGGCCATATAGCTGCTGGTAAAAAATACTTCTATGTGTACAAATATCATCTGCAATACAAAAAAACCCATTACTATCCAGTTGATTCTCACTCATACGACCCTACAGGACAGAGTAGAACTGCCTCATAGGGTTTCCAAGGAACAGCTGGTGGATTCGAACTGCCAACCTTTTGGTTAACAGCCGCTCTTAACCACTATGCCACCAGAGCTCCAACAGACACCCAGAAAACATGCCTTGTTACTAAAAATTAATTCAGAATTTAAGTTACTGATGCCATTGATGACATGAAAATAGAATTTCAGAATTCCTAACTCCTCCATTCCTGATACCGATAAAAGTAAGATCTATCTGTACTTTGAAATAAATTGTAGTGCTCATCTGACCACTCTATTTTGATATAATCATGGCTATCTAAAGAAAAAACATAAAGGAAAAAAGACTGCAAAACACTCACAATGTCATGCACAAAATGTATAATCTTATTTAAAAAAATCATTATCTTCTCTTTACTAACGATGGTCTTGGCAGGGTTAAACACAACGAAGGTGTGAGTCATAAATTTGCTCTCTTTTAATCCAAAGGGAACATATTTTGGGGCCAAATTAATGGTGTATGCTAGTGGTACTGTGTAGCTGGTAGGGGTTGAAGCCTGATGATATCTTGGAGGCAAAAGATAAACCAATATCTAAGTGACTCATCCAGAAGTACTTTCAAATTAACTGAGTCCAGAGACCACACTGCAGGTTTTTTTAATGGGCAAATTACAATGTGTAAGAATTGAAGTACTATGTGAGAAAGAAGTGGGCAGTGTCAGGGAAGCAGATCTGGCTCTTGTTATTTTTTTAATTTTTTTCCCCTCATAAGGAATGTGTTCATTACTCCAGGTGCTTTGGCTCTTTTCACCCTTCAACTGAATTGCCTTGCCTGCAGCCTGAACACACTCAGACTAAGAGTTCAAACCACTGAGACGAGAAGGGGATGACCTTGTATGGGATTTAAGAAAAAGACAGAGAGGGAGAAGGGACCACTTTATTAAAACTTGAACTAGATGGAGAGCAAAGTGCCAATCTCATTAGTGTTTAATGACCAGGCTCAAGGCTGAACGTCAGTTATGGACCGCCAGGGGGAAGGCAGTCTGGCTCAAAGAGAGCAAGCAAGCATGATGAGGGAAGATGACATGGTCGATTGTCTTGGTTTGTCACTCTTGTGCCAATTGTAAGAGCTATTAACTCAGAGGCGGGGCCAAGAAGGTGGAGTAGTGAGACGCTTCCAGTGGTTCCTCTTACAACAAAGACCCAAGAAAACAAGTGAATCGATTATATGCGACAATCTAGGAGCCCTGAACATCACAGGGCAAAGTTGAGGCATTGGACTAAGTGGCAGGGGGAGGGAGAGACGGTTCAGAAACGGTGAGGAGTTGCCAGAGTTGACCTGGTGGGAGCAGGTGTCTTGCGGGCCGAATTGGCTGCTGTGCACTGTGAGGCAGGCAGTGGTGTTCAGGATGCATATTCCATGTTAGGAGAGACCGAGCAGTGGAGAGTCTGCTCAGGCCTCCAGAGACGGTGAAAAGAAGCGGCACTCAGTTGGCAAAAGATAAGTACATGTGCTTAACCTACCGTGCAGATCAAAAACACCACGTTTGGGAAGAATCTCTCTCCCATTTATCTTCTCCCTCCCTGCTCTGCACAGGTCCCTGGCCAGCTTCAGTAACTGCTGCATTTTGTGGGCTGGAAGTAGGACCCACCACATGCCCTGAGCCATTCTCCCAGCCTTGGAGAAGGAACAAATTAACAAATAGGAAAAGATAATCTGCCAGCTCCCCTAAGCTGGGAACTCAGGGCAGGCACAGCCCCTTTGCCTAGGGACAGGCATTAGCTAATGGGTCCACAGACTTTGAATGACTTTCACCCCTGCATAGACATGTGTGGGCCCATTTCAACAGCATAGGCCCTCATTAGCACAGTACAACAGGGTATATACCTGAAGCCTAACTTCACTGTATCAGCTATATGGTGGAGTCGCAGTTCATGACATTTGTTACTGTTCTGCCCATTAAACAGGGTCCTCACCTACCCACATCAGGGGCCTGAGGAATGATGGCTCCATCCATGCCAGCTAGCCACCTGTGACAGGGGACCAAGAATAAGTGGTGCCTCCCAGTCCTTACAGCCAACAACACTGGGTGCCCATAGTCCAGCTGCAAAACCCACCTAGCTACACACTCTAGGGAACAGGGAAACATTTTCCTCTCAGACACTCAGGGGCAGCTGTCAGCCCCCTGCATTGCTCAGCGCATGATCTCCTACTACAGCCAGATACCTGTGCCTACTCAAATCACCCCTGCCTGTCTAGGACTATTGGTGAGAGCCTGCATCTCACACTCAGTGACCGACTGTCTGGACACCTAAGCCAAATCCATACAAGAAAAGTAAATGGACTCCTGGGCTCACAAACCTAGTAACAGTTCTAACAACCAGATGACAGGATGTTAGAACTTCAAAGGCACCAATAATCAAACTAGCTCACATGAGCAGCCTATTTGGGCATATCAAAACAAAACAAGGAACTAGGACACAGTAAGCAAACATAAATAAATATAATAACTTATTGATGGCTCAAAGACAACAGTCAATATCAAATTAAATAAAAGAGGCAGACTATGATGGCTTCAGCAAGCTCCCAAAACAAAGAATCAAGAAATTTTCTGGAAGAAGAGAACTTCTTGGAATTACTGGAGCTAGAATACAAAAGATTAATATACAAAACTCTTCAAGAGATCAGGAAGGAGATCATTCAAAACACAGAACATGCTAAGGAACACACAGACAAAGCAATAGAGGAACTTAAGAAGATTAGAGAAGAGTACAATGATAAATTTAACAGGCTGCAAGAATCCATACAGAGATAGCAATCATAAATCCAGAAGATTAACAATAAAATTTCAGAATTAGACAACTCAATAGAAAGTCATAGGAGCAGAATTGAGGCAATAGAAGTCAGAATTAGTGAGATTGAAGATAAAGCACTTGACACCAACTTACTTGAGGAAAAATGAGATAAAAGAATTTAAAAAAATGAAGAAAGTGTAAGAATTATATGGGACTCTGTCAAGAGGAATAATCTACAAGTGATTGAAGTACCAGAAGAGGGGAGGACAGCAGAAAATACAGAGAGAATTGTTGAAGATTTGTTGACAGAAAACTTCCCTGATATCATGAAAGATGAGAAGATATCTATCCAAGATGCTCATCAGACCCCACACAGGGTAGATCCCAAAAGAAAGTCACCAAGATATATTATTATTAAACTTACCAAAACCAAAGATAAAGAGAGAATTTTAAGAGTGGCTAGGGATAAATGAAAAGTCGTCTACAAAGGAAAGTCAATAAGACTAAGGTCAGACCTAAATATAAAATCTAAAATGATAAAGATCATGGAAGAAAAAACAGGGACAATGCTAGGAGCCCTAATACATGGCATAAACAGAATACAATCCATAAGTAACAATGCACAAACAGCAGAAGAGAAACTAGATAACTGGGAGCTCCTAAAAATCAAACACTTATGCTCATCAAAGACTTCCGCAAAAGACAACCTACAGACTGGGAAACAATTTTTGGCTACGACAAATCCAATCAGCATCTAATCTCTAAAATCTACAAGATACTGCAAAACCTCAAAAACAAAAAGACAAATAACCCAGTTAAAAAATGGGAAAAGGATATGAACAGGCACTTCGCCAAAGAAGACATTCAGGCAGCAAAGACATAGGAAGAAATGCTCATGATCATTAGCTATTAGAGAAATGCAAATCAAAACTACAATGAGATATTATCTCACCCTAACAAGGCTAACATTAATCCAAAAAACACAAAATAATAAATGTTGGAGAGGTTGTGGAGAGACTGGAACACTTATACACTGCTGGTGGGAATGTAAAATGGTACAACCACTTTGGAAATCGATTTGGCACTTCCTTAAAAAACTGGAAATGGAAGTACCATACAATCCGGCAATTCCACTCCTTGGAGTACATATTAGAGAAATAAGAGCCATCACATGAATAGATATATGTACACCCATGTTCACTGCAGCACTGTTCATGATAGCAAAAAAGATGGAAACAGCCTAGGTCTCCATCAATGGACAAATGGATAAACAAATTATGGTATATGCACAGAATGGAATAATACGCAATGATAAAGAACAATGATGAATTCATGAAACAAAACATGGAGGAATCTGGAGGGCATTATGCTGAGTGAATTTAGTCAGTCACAAAAGGACAAATATTGTATAAGACCACTATTATAAGAACTCAGGAAAAGGTTCAAATGCAGAAGAAAACATTTTTTGTCGGTTACGAGGGTGGGGAGGGATGGTGAGGGTTATTCACTAATTAGATAGTACACAAGAATTATCTTAGGTGAAGGGAAGGACAGCACTCACTGCAGGGGAAGTCAGCACAACCAGACTAAACCAAAGCTAAGAAGTTTCCTGAATACAACCAAACACTTTGAGGGACAGAGTAGCAGGGGTGGGGATATGGGGACCATGGTTTCAGGGGACTTCTAGGTCATCTGGCATAATGTAGTTTATTAAGACAATGTTCTGCATCTCATTTTGGTGAGTGGCATCTGGGGTCTGAAAAGCTAGTGAGTGGCCATCTGAGATAAATCAATTGGTCCTAGCCCACCTGGAGCTAAGGATAAGAATACCAAAGACACAAGGAAAATATTACCCCAAGAGACAGAAAGGGCCACATAGACCAGAGACTGCATCAGCCTGAGACCAGAAGAACTAGATGGTGCCAGTCTGCAACCAATGATAGCCCTGACAGGGAACGCGACAGAGTCCCTGAAGGCGCAGGAGAAAAGTAGGGTGTGTAACTCAAATTCCTGTTAAAAGACCAGACGTAATGGTCTGACCGAGACTGAAGGGAACCTGGAAGACATGGCCCCCGGACTCTGTTAGCCCAGAACTAAAACCATTCCCAAAGCCAACTCTTCAGACAAAGATTAGACTGTACTATGGGACAAAAAATGATACTTGTGAAGAGAGTACTTCTTGGCTGAAGTAGATACATGAGACTAAATGGGCAACTCCTGTCCGGAGGCAAGATGAGAAGGCAAAAAGGGACAGGAGATGGTTGAATGGACTCTGGAAATCCAGGGTGGAAAGGAGGAGTGTGCGCTCACATTATAGGGAGAGCAGCTAGGGTCACATAGCAATGTGTGTATAAATTTTTGTATGAGAAACTAACTTGAACTGTAAACTTTCACTTAAAGCACAACTTAAAAAAAAGAAAAAAAAAAAAGCTAGTAACTCAAGTTGATTTTCCAGAGGAAATCATGGAGAGATGAAAATGGTAACTTGTTCTCAACTCCTCTGCTGTCCTCTCCATAGTAACAATGTCCTAAATACTCACAGCTCCTGAATGTCTTCAACATCACTCTCTACAGCCAATTATTGCTCTGAACACCAGTGTTTAAAAAAAAAAAAAAAAAAAAAAGCTCTACGTCCATCAAGAGGGACTCTGAATCATTTTGGCAGATTCCTGATAACCCATAGGGATAGAAAAGCCTCCACTGCAAAAGAACTGAGTTCAAACCCTAGCTTTACCACTTACCCATCAGATGACTGAATATATAAACCAGTTTTTATGTAATAATAAATATTTGGTGGGTGATTGGGTG
This sequence comes from Dugong dugon, assembly GCA_030035585.1. Taxonomy (NCBI): domain Eukaryota; kingdom Metazoa; phylum Chordata; class Mammalia; order Sirenia; family Dugongidae; genus Dugong; species Dugong dugon. The sequence continues at coordinate 113,387,119 of CM057467.1, forward strand.
AATCTCTCTGAGCCTCAGCTGTGTTATCTATAAAATGGAATTATTATTATTGGCTTCTGGGAATATGATACAGCATAAGAGTATAGCACATATTAGAATTTCAATACATGGTAACTTTCAGTTACAATCTGGGTGATATCAAGGGCAAATAATTGTTTTATCCCTCAAAGTTCTTTCACTGTATTTAAGTTCAAAACATTAACATGTACATATCTCATTGGTAATTACCTCCTGGTCTGCAGCAGTTTTGTACATAACTAGGATAAATTCTTTGTCTAAAAACAAAAAAACAAAAACGGACCTGCTGTTTCAGGATTCTCATTATCAAGCACTGCTAATAATGTTACAATATAAAAAAATGATAAAGTGGTTATTAGGAATAACTCTTTCATATAGGTGAGAGAACAGGCTTCAGCTTTTAGTGAGGCTTCACAGAGCCTGAGTGGGTTTCCTTTGGGCATGGGCCCACTTAAGGACACAGTGACAAGAAAAAAAAGGAAAACCTGTTACCGTGGAGTCGATTCTGACTCAGCAACCCTGTAAGACAGAGTAGAACTGCTCCATAGGGTTTCCAAGGAGTGCCTGGTGGATTCAAACTGCCAACCTTTTGGTTAGCAGCTATAGCTCTTGACCACTGCACCAGCAGGGTTTCTGCACAGTGACAGATGGGTGATAAAATGTCCTAACTCTTCAGTACAATTCCTATAAGGTGTTTCTAAAAGGAACAGTGTTTTACAGTGGCCTCGTGGGAATGCTATGGTCACGTATGGACTGGGGTGGGGGAAGAACTGAATGCAGAAGCATGGAATCAATGTTTCAGCGAGTTAGCTCAAAATAACTGGGGTGGGTGTTTGCTTTTCACATGGGTAAATTTAATTAGTGTTGTGGGTAGCTAAGAACTGATGCAGACCTCTGGCTGCTGTACAAAATTACCCAGGGCTGCATTTAACATTTCTCGAAACCCGCAGCCGATCTCCATCCAACATGCAGTGAAACCAGGTCTCAGGTGCCTCTATCAGGAGAATCTTGAATCAGTACAGGAAAGAAAATTAAATTTAAGGTAAACTGAATATGTTTCCTCAACTTCAGTTAGAGACTTCAATTAGAAAACTGTCATCTTCTGGTACATAGGATTACAATACCCTCAAAAAGCCTTTTCAAACCATGTTAGATGCTGTGGTTTGCTGATGAAACACACACATACACACGTCACAACACTCATAAAAAGAAAAATATTAAATGCTCAAACAATGTTTTAAAAGAATTAAAATGACACTGGTCCCTTGAAAAAATAGATACTTCCCCATTCCCTGTCTTTCTAGAAAGAAGTATACTTACTTGCAGTTTTCTATTTCTTACCCTACCTGATTTTTAATATTTATGTCACTTAACCAGAAATGTTATTTGCATGACATTTCTTTCCTAAATCATTATTTAAAAACCAGAGGCATGACTTAGATAATTCAATCCCCAAGCATATCAGTGACCAGCAGCATCAGGGAATGAAGGGTTAAAACCTGACTAGCCCCAAATCTGAGCCTGACACTTGGTTCATGCATGCATACATCCAATAAGGAGTTATCGAAACCTTCTGTGAGCCAGTGACTGCTCCAGGTGTTAACAGTAATCTGGAAAACAATATAAACAAAGTACCTGCCCTCCTAGCACTCCCATTTCAATGAACGGGACAGGTAATAAACACATACACAAACGCAGAGAAAACACAATTACAGGCAGCACATAGTGCTATCGAGAAAAAGGAAAGCGGTTAGGGAGACAGAGAGTGATGGCAAGGTGACAAAGGATGTTTGAGCAGAGAAACGGAACATAAGGGAGAAAGGCCTGTGGATAGTTGGAGGAAGGGAAGTATAGATAAAAATAGGCAAGATAAATTCCTGATGTGGTAGCATGCTTGGCATGTCAGGAAGCACGAAGGAGGCTAGGGTAGTTGGAGGAGTGAATAAGTGGAAGAGAAGTGAGAAGCGGGATTGGAGAGGTAGACAGGTTTAAAACATGGTCTGGGAGGGCAGAGAAAGAACCATGGATTTCATTCCATGACTGAAGAAAATCCAATAGATGGTTTTGAATACTGACAAACACTTCTAAAGTTCAAACAGAACAAGGGGATACTGCATGGTTTAAAGTCAAGAAAGGTGTGCGTCAGGGTTGTATCCTTTCACCATACTTATTCAGTCTGTATGCCGAGCAAATAATTTGAGAAGCTGGACTATATGCAGAAGAACGGGGCATCAGGATTAGAGGAAGTCTCATTAACAACCTGCAATATGCAGATGACACAACCTTGCTTGCTGAAAGTGAAGAGAACTTGAAGCGTTTACTGATGAAGATAAAATACTACAACCTTCAGTATGAATTACATCTCAACATAAATAAAAAATAAATCTCACAACTGGACCAATAAGCAACATCATGATAAACAGAGAAAATATTGAAGTTATCAAGAATTTCATTTTACTTGGATCCGCAATCAACACCCGTGGAAGCAGCAGTCAAGAAATCAAAAGACGCATTGCACTGGGCAAATCTGCTGCAAATGACCCCTTTAAAGTGTTAAAAGCCAAGATGTCACCTTGAAGACTAAGGTGTGCCTGACCCAAGCCATGGTGTTTTCAATTGCCTCATATGCATGCGAAAGCAGGACAATGCATAAGGAAGACTGAAGAAGAATTGATGCCTTTGAATTATGGTGTTGGCGAAGAATATTGAATATACCATGGACTGCCAGAAGAATGAACAAATCTGTCTCAGAAGAAGTACAACCAGGATGCTCCTTATAAAGAAGTATGGCAGGACTTCATCTCACATACTTTGGACGTTATCAGGAGGGACCAGTCCCTGGAGAAGGCCATCATGTTTGGTAAGGTAGATGGTCAGTGAAGAAGAGAAAGACCTTCGATGAGATGGATTGACACAGTAGCTGCAAAAATGGGCTCAAGCATAATAATGATTGTGATGATGGCACAGGACCAGGCAGTGTTTTGTTCCGTTGTACACAGGGTCACTATGAGTCGGAAGCACCTCGCTGGCGCCGAACAACAACATAGCGGCTGTGTGGAAATAAAAATAATGGGACAAATCTGAAAGTTCAGAAAGAAAGTCAATTGCTAAGTTTCAGCAATGGTAGCCTGAACAAGGGTAGAAGCAGCAACAGCGGTGGACAAATAGTCAGATTGGGTAGGGTTTGCTAATGGGTCGGATATGGAGAATGAAAGAAACGGGGAAAAAAAGGATAGAGTTCAGGTTTTTGTTCTGAAAAACTAAGTGAAGGGCAGTAACTTTGACCTAAATGGAGATACTTGCCAATCTAAATTAATTTTTTTTTTTTAAAAGGAGAGATAATCAACGAATATTTTCTTCCTGTTCACCATTATTATTCTTTCATATATAGAGTTCAAAAAGGAGGGCATAATTTATTTTATATTTTTTAGTTTAAATTAAATTTCCTGCCTTGCTCAGAATGGTTTTAAGGCAGTTTGCTGGGAGTACAAAATATGTCAAGATAGCATGAATTAGAAATGCAGCAAAAATGGACTTTGGCCCTAGGGTTCCAATGATAGGAATTTATCCCAAGGGGAGAAATAATGTATTGTGTGAGGATAATACAAGGATGCTCACTGTTACATTGTTTGTTACGGTGAAAGACAGTCAAATTAGCTATCGTAAATTCTTAAAATCACTACTATGAAATTAGACACACTGATGCTATAGAAGGTTGATGTAGAAAGATGCTCACCATATCCAGTGTGGAGGGAAAAGTTTACCAAATATTTGGTAAAGCATTAGTCTCTCTAAATACAAATGTGAATAGAAAAAATATCTATAGGCCTTTACATAATTATTAAATAATTACCTGTGGCATGGGAATTTATAGGGCTACTTTAATAAAAACTTATACATGAATTTATATGAAAAACAATCAGCCTTATGATAGAATGTTATTTTTAAAGTGGAGAGGTGAAAGGATAAAGAAATAATAAGTGTGTGCAAAGGGAAGCCATGAATAAGTCTAAAAATATATGTTCTAAGATCATGTTTTATACATTTGTTATAAGGTGTTACTCAAATTTGGCTCTAAAAAATGTTAGCAGCGAAGACAAAGATACAGACCTCATTAACTACAAAATTTACCAAGTACCATGTAATATATATAAAAATAAAAATTATTAGTATGAGAAGTGTATGCATTGCCATACCTAGGCCCTTTCTGACCTAGTGTACCGTTACCTCTACAGCATCCCCAGGAGCAACTTTCCCCAACTAACCTCCTACATAATACCCAAGCTGGCATTTTACTTCCTTGCGCATGTCAATCTCATTTTCATTTCAAGATACGGGCATAGGCCCTTGTCTCAAATGCTCTTCCTCATACTATTCAACTGTTACATTCTTACTTTTCTTCATGTCAGTTGACATTTCACTTTAACACAGAAGAATTACCTGATTTCTCAATTTAAAAAACAACCCAAACTCATTGACATCGAGTTGTTACCAACTCATAGTGATCCTATAGGACAGAGTAGAATTGCCCCATATGGTTTCCAAGGTTGCAGCTGGTGGATTCGAACTGTCGACCTTTCGGTTAGCGGCCAAGCTTTTAACCACTGTTCCACCAGGGTTCCTTCTCAATAACAAGCGATCAAATAATAAATGAATTCCTTCTTGGCCCTTATCAAAAATTTTAGTTTGTAATTAAATACTTATTTGTGTGATAATTACATTGCTATTTAAAATTTCTCTCTTTTCTATTAGACGGTATGGTAGACAGTAATCCCCAACTCCATCCCTAGAGATTATTGTTATATCTGTGTATATGCTACTTTACATGGCAAAAGAAACTTTGCAGATGTAATTAAATTAAGGATCTTGAGATGGGGAGATTATCCTGAATTATCTCGGTGGAACCAATGTAATCACATGGATCCTTATAAGGAAAAAGGGGAGGCATGGAAGTGAGAGTCAGAGAAGGAGATTTGATGGCAATGGAAGCAGAAGTCAGCTTGATGCAACACCAGGCACCAAGGAAAGTCAGCCATATCTAGAAGGTGAAAAGTGCAAGAAAATGGTTTCTACCTTAGAGTCTCCAGAAAGAACACAGCCCTGAGGTAACTTGACTTTAGCCAGTGAAAGTCATTTCAGACTTCTGACTTCCACAAGAACCCATTGCTGTCAAGTTGATTCCAACTCATAGGGAATCTATAGGACAGAGCAGAACTGCCACATAGAATTTCCAAGGAGCGGCTGGTGGACTCAAACTGCTGACCTTTGGGTTAGCAGCCAAGGTCTTAACCACCACACCACCAGGGCTCCAACCTCCAGAATAGTAAAATAATAAATTTGTGTTGTTTTATGCCACTAAGATTGTGGTAGTTTGTTGCAGATGCAATAGGAGACAAACACATGTGGTAAGTGTCTTGAGAATAGCAACCTTGCCTGTTTGGCTCACCACTGTATCCACAACATCTACCAAAGGGCCCTGTACACAGTAGCAATTTCTAAATCCTTTTTGAATGAATGAATGTTTAAACGAATTAATCAGCATTTGCTCCCAAAACAATTTTCCCAGTACAAGAAAACTGAGACACACGCTAAAGTGGCAGATAGTAAGGCATTCAAAAACAATCTCTAGCCTTCCTTAACCCACTCGTGAATTTTCCATACATTACTGATCTTATATATAACCTGAATATCACCTGTAGTTATACTCAATTTTTAAAGTCACCCCAGAATTCACACACAACTTTTAGAACAAACATCTAGGTGTATTATTTATTTTTAAAGAGCTTCTAGAACTTCTAGAAAAGCACAATACTAGAAAATATATTTCCACACCAGCTACCCAAAGTAAGGATGTGAGGTTAATTACCCCCTTAGTTTGCCATTCCCATTCTGTGTCAGTAATCTTTGTTTTTGTTTGACCCAGTTACCAGGTCAATTGATCAACCACACAATTGTAAAGCAAGGTCCATGATACAAGCCCCGAGGCTTATCACAGAGCTAGACTTCAGGGAAAGGTTAAATTAAAAAAAAAAGCAAGTGACAATCCAGTATGTGCGAAGTCGTTTGTGATATTTCCGATACTGCCTGCAATTATATGAACCTTCTTCGGAGAACTGCAAATCTGACTACTATGTTCTCCCTTTGTTGGTTTTGTTCAGGTTTAATGAGCATCCGGAACTTTTTGCCAGCCATCTTAAATGCATCCCGTATTGCAGTGTTTCCCAAACTTGAGCATGCATCAGAATCACCTGGAGGACTTGTGAAAACACCATTTGCTGGGCCCCAACACCTGAATTTCTGACTCAGTAGATTTCAGGTGGGAAATTGCATTTCTATCAGGTTCCCAGGTGACGCTTGTGCTGGCCCAGGGGAGTCACTGTAAGTAGAGGCTGTTGGTGCCCCACCCAGATTCCCTTTACCAGCTGTTGTGGTAGCAGTGATAACAATTCATTGCAGCTACTTTTTCTGGAAGGATTCCTGTGGCCAAAGGAAGCCTTCTTCTCTGGGAGGCTATGGTATACACACATCCCCAGCCACAACACACACAGCAAAGGCTACTGAGATGGGTGAGAGAGGACAGCTGCTTTGCCTCCACATCTGTGGTGCAATTCAAGCACTAGGGCTTCTCTTAACCTGTTGCTGTTGAGTCAATTTCAACTCATAGTGACGCCGTAGGATAGAGTAGAACTGCTCCATAGGGTTTCCAAGGAGCAGCTGGTGGATTCAAACTGCCAACCTTTTGGTTAGCAGCAGAACTCTTCACTACTGCACCACCAGGGGTCATCCTAATTCTACTCTCTGATTGAGCCCACTTTCTAGTTCAGCTTCTTTTCTCATGCCCCATTCAGATTCCCTCACTCCCCTCTCCTGAGAGCAAGTCCTCAAAAAATCACTTGAACAAGAATTCTCATCGCGGACTCTGTTTCCAGGGAACCAAACCTATGGCTCTTTTCACTTTTGATCATAGGCAGCTTGACTCAATGCACTGACTACTAGCTGGATCCTTGCACATCAGGACTGGAAAAACTATCTTTAATTACTAACATATAATGAGTACAATATTCCTGGTAGAACATTAACTAAACCAGTTGTCATCCAGTCAGTTCCAACTTGTAGCAATCCCATGTGTTTCAGCGTATAACTGTGCTCCATAGGGTTTCCAATGGCTGATTTTCAAGAAGTAGACTGCCAAGCCTTTCTTCCAAGGCATGTCTGGGTGGACACAAACCTTCAGTCTTTCTGTTAGCAGCTGAGCGCATTATCAGTTTGCACCACCCAGGCACTCCAAATCTTTCTAAGATCCCTTCAAATCTGAGCTCTAGCAATACTTCCTCAGACAAGATTTTTTCTGACCCCCCTGTTTAAGGCTGGTTCCTATGTTTTACAGAATCATAATTCTCGATCCCTCAACAGCATAGTATTCTCCATGGTTTTCTGTGAATATTTGGTAGTACATTTTTTTTTAATTTAATATCTGTTTCCCACTAGACTGTAAGCTCCAGAAAAGCAAGAAATGGCTTAACCTCAGTGCACAGTATAATGCTTAATATAAAATATGTTCACAATACTTACTTGTTGAATGAACACATGCCTAGTGCAGTGACTATTTTTGAAAAGGTAGATTTCCAAATTTTCATCACGAAAATCAGACTTTATCATCTATCATGTGTGACAAATATGTACAACATGGACAAATCAGAAGCAAAGAAGTGTATTCTCAGCCCCCAGATGACATAGCATAAGAGTTTATTAGGAATAGTCAAGTAATCAAAAGTGAATGGGGGAAATAGGAAGCTTTGGAATTGGGTATGCACTCACCCAGAGGACTGATTTTTAATTCTGTGCTCATGATTCGTACTTACGGCTTCTAAGTAAAAGTCTAAAATTGATAATACTAAACTGACTTTATACCCTAGGCATGTTCAACCCGCTTTGTGCCTTGTGCCAGATGAATTTGCATTGCATTCAACATTGTGTTTATGATATAGGCACAAGGATATCATTGTGGGCAAACTTCCCTTGTTTTATGCTATGAAATGCAGATTTTAAATGGTTCCACGTTTGCCCCATAATCAAAGACTAAGATAAAAGAATGCATATTATTGTTCTCTCTATACCCCTCCAGTATAGAAGTGTCAAATCGCCACATTACCGCAATAAATCTTGACACTTGTCTCCTATAAAATCTATTTTGAACTTGATCATGAGAAAGATGGAAAGGCAGGGAAATCTAATGAATAATTGTTGAAAGCTAACTAAGCGAAGAAAATGCAAACCGAAGACATTAAAAATCAATTTATAAACAAATAGCATTTTGTCAGACTTAAGAATTATTCATTGGGGGTCAGAAGTGCATCCCCATCACCAAGACAACATAGAAAATGAGGCTTACAGAAAGTAATTAACAAGTAGCCTGGTATTTTCTCTTTTGTCCTCTATTTTAAAATAACCTAAATTAAATATACAGTCACACACACACACATGCACATGCGCAAAACACATTTATTTCTGGGAATAAATCAAGTCACCCCCAGTGGCGCTAAAATTTGAAGTGCCACACTGGAGAGCATTAAGGAATTTACTGAAATGGATGCAGACTGCCTCCTTCTCTGAGTCATCAGGTTTTAAACAGAAATGAGATAGTAAATTTCTGCCCGCATCACACTGTGTGTCTTCTCTGATTCACTACTCTCATTCATCTTGCTGCACTCTAATTTGTAAAGATGCAGACAACGTATAAATATTCATGGCATCTCTGGAAATAGACTGCACAGTGCTCAGTCTTCCGTTAGAAATGGGCAGAACATCAAATAGGGCTGGAGATGAGTCTCCAAAATGATACACTTGGCTTGTAACTGGAAGCAAAAAAAGAATGGCATGATTATGTCAGAGGAGAATTTCACAGCTGGATCTGGGGGCAGGCCTCCTGACAGTAGATCAGACTAGTGATTCTCAAACCTGCTAGACATCAAATCACCTGGGGAGCATTTAAAGAGCACCAACACTGAGGTATCATGCCCAAAGATTCTGATTTAATCCATCGAGGATAGAAGCTGGGCTTTGGTATTTTTAGAAGTTCTCCAGGTGATTCTAACAGGCAGCCTGAGTCAAGAACCGATGGTTCAGGCAATGGGAGGGCACAATAAGCCACTCAAATGAACTTTAGTTTGTGGGCATCATGCTCAGGGTTGAAATACAAAATAAATATAGCATAATTGTTTAATATATAAAAAAACAGTTACCATCGAGTTCCAACTCATGATGACCCCGTGTGTGTCAGAGTAGAATTGTGTTCCATATGGTTTGCAATGGCTGATTTCTCAGAAATAGATCAACAGGCTGTTCTTCTGAAGCACCTCTGGGTAGACTTGAACCTCCAAATTTTGAGTTAGCAGCCAAGCATGTTAAGCATTTGCAACACCCATGGACTCCATATTATATATATAATATGTGTCTATACACACACATGTTTATATGTACCTATGCACATTTATATATATTTCATAAAATACGTCTATGTATAGGGAGCCCTGGTGGTGTAGTGGTTAACCATTCGGCTGCTAACCAAAAGGTCGGCAGTTGGAATCAATCAGCCGCTCCTTGGAAACTATGTTGTTATTAAAACCTGTTGCCATCGAGTCAATTCTGACTCAGAGTGACCCTATAGGACAGAGTAGAACTGCCCCATAGGTTTGTTATTAGGTGCTGCAAAGCCCATTTTGACTCATAGTGACCCCATGTACAACAGAATGAAACACTGCTCGGTCCTGCGCCATCCTCAGAATCATTGCTATTTTTAAGCCCGTTGTTACAACCACTGTGTCAGTCCATCTCGTTGAGGGGCCTTCTCTGTTTCTCTGAACATCTACTTTGTCAAGCATGATGTCCTTCTCCAGGGACTGGTCCCTCCTGAGAACATATCCAAATTACGTGAGATGAAGTCTTGCCATCCTGGCTTCTAAGGAGCATTCTGGCTGTACTTCTTCCAAGAGAGATTTGTTAGTTCTTCTGGTAGTCCATAGTATAGTCAATATTCTTCACCAACACCATAATTCAAAGGCATCGATTCGTCTTTGGTCTTCCTTATTAATTGTCCAGCTTTCCCATGCATATGAAGCGATTGAATTTACCATGGCTTGGGTCAGGTGCACTTTAGTCCTCAAGATGACATCTTTACTTTTTAACACTTTAAAGAAATCTTTTGCAGCGGATGTGCCCAATGCAATACATTGTTTGATTTCTTGACTGCTGCTTCCGTGGGTGTTGATTCTAAGTAAAATAAAATCCTTGACAACATCAATATTTTCTCCATTTATCGTGATGTTCCTTATTGGTCCAGTTGTCAGGATTTTTTTTTTCTTTATGTTTAAGGTGTAATCCATTCTGAAGGCTGTAGTCCTTGATCTTCATCAGTAAGTGCTTCAAGTCATCTGCAGCAAGCAAGGTTGTGTCATCTGCATAGCACAGGTTGTTAACGAGTCTTCCTCCAATATTCTTCTTCGTATGATCCAGCTTATTGGTTTATTTGCTCAGCATACAGATTGGATAAGGATACATCCCTGACACACTCCTTTCCTGATTTTAAGCTGTGCAGTATCCCCTTGTGTTTGAATGACTGCCTCTTGGTCTATATACAGGTTTTGCATGAGCACTATTAAGTGTTCTGGGATTCTCATTCTTTGCAATGTTGTCCATAATTGTTATGATCTACACAGTCGAATGTATAGTCACTAAAACACAGTAAACATTTTCCAGTGTTCTCCGCTTTCAGCAAGATCCACATGACATCAGCAATGATATTCCTTGTTCCATGTCCTCCTCTGAATCCAGCTTGAATTTCCAGCAGTTTCCTGTCGATGTATTGTGACAACCATTTTTGAACTATCTTTAGGATAATTTTACTTGCATATGATCTCAATAATATTGTTTGATAATTTCCACATTCTGTTGGATCATCTTTCTCTTCGGAATGAGCATGAATATGAATCTCTTCCAGTAGGTTTGCCAGGCAGCTAGCTGTCTTCCAAATTTTTGTCATAGACATGTGAATATTGTGTCTGTTTGTTGAAACATCTCAGTTGGTATTCTGTCAATTCCTGGAACTTTGTTTTTTGCCAATGCCTTCAGTGCAGCTTGGACGTTTTCCTTCTGTTCCATCAGTTCTTGATCATATACTGTCTCCTGAAATGACTGAACATCGACCAATTCTTTTTGGTACAGTTATTCTGTGTATTCTTACCATCTTCTTTTGATGCTTCCCGTGTCGTTCAATATTTTGCCCATAAAATGCTTCAGTATTGCAACTCAAGACTTGAATTTTTTCTTCACTTCATTCAGCTTGAGAAATGCTGAGCATATTCTTCTTTTTTGGTTTTCTAACTTAGGTCTTTGTATATGTCATTATAATACTTTTTCTTATCGAGTTACCCTTTGAAATCTTCTGTTCAGCTTTTTTACTTCATCATTTTTTTGTTTCAGTTTAGCTATTCTACATTCAAGAGCAAGTTTCAGAGTCTTTTCTGACAACCATTTTGGTCTTTTTTTTTTTTTTTTTTTGTCTTTTTAATGACTTTTTGCTTTCCTCACGTATAATGTCCTTGATGTCAATCAACAACTTGCCTGGCCTTCGACCATTAATGTTCAACGTATCAAATCTATTTTTCTGATATTCTCTTAAATCAGGTGGGATATATTCAAGGTCATACTTCGGCTTTTATGGACTTGTTTTAGTTTTCTTTAGCTTCAACATGAACTTGCGTAGGAGCAATTGATGGTCTGTTCTGCAACTGGCCCCTGGCCTTGTTGGCATAGATCTGTGAAAACCTTATGGATATTTGCTATAAATGTTATAAAAGGAATATTTCCAGGGTACAGTGGAGCATAAAAATGGGATTAGGGCAGGAACTTCAAAAGTCCTCTTTGAGGCCCTCAAGGATGGCTGCATGTTTAGCAGATAGATAGAGAGGATTATATTGGCTGTACAAAAGCAAATTTCAAGCCAAGTGTACATCATGTTCAAAGCGCTGTATGAACCTAAAAGAGACTAGAGTACTGTAACACATGAGTAGATTGACATGGATGGAACATGTGTATGCTGCCTATCTCCTTCCCTTGGAAATATTATAAAATGTACAATTTAACCACTGGGCTGAGCTTTTCAGTATGTTGTGAAAAATGGGCAGTTAATTGGAAGTATAGGTGATATTAATTTTCTATCTAGAAAAGCACGGTTATAAAGAGTGAAGCTAGTCACATATATATATCAGCTTATTAAATTCACCACCAAGGAACCAGAGGAGGTGAATGGAAAGCCCTATTGGGCTTAACATTTTCCTTTCAAATATTAGGATCACAGTTATGATTTAAAGTCTCTTATCACTTCATTGGAGCCCTGCTTGTGCAGTGGTTAAGAGCTCGGCTGCTAACCAAAAGGTTGGCAGTTCGAATCCACCAGCCGCTCCTATGGGGAAGTTCTACTCTTGTCCTATAGGGTCACTATGAGTCAGAACTGACTCACCAAAAACGGATTTTTTTTTTTTTTTTAACTCTATTTTAGTCAGAGCCGACTTGACGGCAAAGGTTTTGTTTTTTTCTGTTTATCACTTCATTATAACCTCTAATCAAAAAAAAAAAAAAAAAAAAGAAAAACCCATTGCTATCAAGTCGATTCTGACTTTATAGATGATCCTATAGGACAGAGTAGAACTGCCCCCACAGGGTTTCCAAGTCCGTAAATCTTTAGCCCACCACATCTTGCAGAGAGGATGATGAGTTTGAACCGTCTGCGCCGACCTGTTCCAATGAGAGAAGAGCAAGCTTCTGAATCCCTACAAACCTGACAGATACTGTATGCATTTGAAGCCAAAATTCTTTACAGACATACGGAATTTTTAAGATGTTTGTCCAGTGATGTGGATCACTTTGCCTATGTTTTCGTCCCTGGCATGTCCTTAACATTTAGTAGCAGTGACCGGGGGTTTACGGGGCCCTACTCAGGGCAAGATACTAAGCAAACAAACGTGGCTTCTGGGAGGAGGTGGAGTGACAGATCCGGGCCTCTTAATCCCAGGCCTCAATAGGAGCCAAAGAAGCAGACACAATTCTGCCGTTTAGAAAAGTGCCAACCACTGTTCAGCAGGCAGCACTCTGTTTGTCTTCTCACTTTCACTTGGTTTTAAAACCAATATCCAGCAAAGCTGAGACCTTTCCTTCAAACTGATTTCTAAGAAAAATCAGATCACATGAACAGGAGGAAAAAATGTTCTACATAGAAAAATTAGAATATACTCTATTAAATTTACTGGGGATTTTTGTTTGTTTTTCTTTCTCTACTCTAAAACTTTATGGTCTGAAGAACTTCCAGAAAAATGGTGCTCTAGGAAGAAGCACCATGTCATCCATCCACAGCAAAGATCCGAAAAACTAAGCCAAACAGAGAAAACAAAAATTTGGAAACCCTAAAACATCAAATGAAGAGATAAAGAACTCAGCCAAGCACCAAATGGAGTGAGAAAACTGACAGAGAATGGAGAGCGAGGAGAGATTCATGCAGAGGTCTCCTACCAGCTAACACAGTGCGGATCTTCCACCTTGGACTCCTATCAGAGACCAGCAAACACGGGGTATGAGAAAGCAGCTTCACGGAGCTTCCAGCGGGAGACAAAACAACCAGTAATTTGCGATATATGCTTTCCCACCCCCCACCTTTCTTCACCTCCACTCGGCCTCCTCTGCTTCCCGCGGTCACAATCTCTTGTCCGGAAAATACCGGCTACTTGGATTCCACACACCTGAATGGGCTGGCTCTCTGAATGCCATTTGTTGGCTGCTGGTGTTGCTTTTTTTTCTGCTTCTTTTGATTTCTTCCTTACCTCTCACCACCTCCCCATCCTTTCGTTCAAATACCTGGCTCCGTGCGCCATATTTGCTTCTTCCTGTGGGGCTGTGGGGCTCCGTTTGAGTGTGGACCTGCTTCCCGGTCTAGGCTGCCGTGCTAGTGGGTCCCAGGGCTTTTGTTTGCTTGTTTGTTTTGAATTGTTTGCTTCTTTTCCTTTTCATGGGTTGGGAGCACTTACTGGCCGGGCGGTGCTGCGTGGTGGAGAGACTGCCCACTCAGCTTGCACCCCGTGCAGTGGGATCCATGAGGACATTTCTTTTATCGTTGGTTTTCTTTTTTTGCTGTTTTTTGGGGGGCTTTTCTTTCTTTTTTTTAATTTGTTTTGTTTTCTTTTCCATCTTGTTCCCTTTTTTCTTTCTGCATTACTCAATTTCTCGTTTCTTTATATCTTCCTTCTCTTTCCGTTCCATGAATACCGGGCGTGGTATACCTCTAAGCCTTCTAGCCAGGCTGTACTGTAACACCTGAGAGTGACTTCACCAGACCTCATAGTAGCACCGGTGGCATCCCGGGGAACTTTGTAGTTCTTTAACCTTTCCGATTTTTATTTATTCATTATTTTCTTCCTCTTCCCCTTTCTGTTTTTCTCCATTTCACAGTCTCTCATCTCTCCACTCCAATGACAAGCTCCCCTAGCATTCTTTTTTGTTTGTTTGTAAGTTTTTGGCTCTTGTTCCTGTCTCCTCTCAACCATATCCATCTTAGATCAACACATAACAATCTCCCAACTACATCCTGCCTACCTGCACCGTGCGCTTAACATCACACCACCAAACGGCACAGGCATGGCCTACTGGAACCTGTCCTGCACTGATTACCAAAGCGCCCAGGTGGCTGTAGTAAGTGCTACAAAAAACCTGTCCCAGTAACTCCTCTTCAGTTAGACCTGCCCTGCCATACCATATCTGAGTGACTGACCCTGTCAATTGGAGAAGGAGGCAAAAAGTATTGTGCCCACAGACGAGCAAACAACAAAGAACACACAGTCTGCCTGAGCAAACAACAAAGAACACACAGTCCGCCTGCTCAGATATAGTCTAATTAAAAAAAAAAAGGGATGAAACAAACAAATCTATAATCAACAAAAGACAAAAATAACTACTGAATGCCCTGAAGACAGCAGACAATATCAAAACATTTACAAAAATGGGACAGGATGGTACCAATAGGTGTCCAAAATAAAAGACCAGATGACTTTCCAGTGGAAGAAAATGTGCTAGAACTAGTTGATGGGGAATTCAAATCTCTAATACTCAGAATTCTCCAAGAGCTGAGGCAAAAAGCTGACAAACATGAGGAAAAAATAGACAAATTTGTGGAAAATACAGACAAAAAATTGGAAGAATTCGGGAAAATAATGCAGGAACAAAATGCAAAAATAAATTCACAACTACAAATTATACAAAGACAACAATTAGAAATCCAAAAGATAAACAACAAGATTTCAGAAATGGATGGTGTCATAGAAGGGTTGAGACGTAGATTTGAAACAGTGGAACAGCATCAGTGGAATCGAAGACAAACACTTGGATACAACTCTGTTTAAGGAAAACTCAGAAAAAAGAACAAAGAAAAATGAGAGACCCTGAGAGTTATGTGGGATACAATCAAAAGCAAAAATTTTCGAGTGATTGGAATTCCAGAACAGGCAGAGAAAACAGAAAACAGAGAGTATCATTGAAGAATTGCTGACAGAAAACTTCCCCAATATCATGAAAGATGAATAGCTGCCCATCCAAGAAGCTCAACAAACCCCATATAGGAGAGACCACAAAAGAAAATCACCAAGGCATATCATAATCACACTCACCAAAACCAAAGACAAACAAAGAATCCTGAAAGCAGCTTGTGAAAAACAAGAAGTCACATACAGAGGAGAAACAATAAGACTAAGCTCAGATTATTCGGAAGAAACCATGCAGGCAAGAAGGCAATGGGATGACATATACAAAATCTTAAAAGAAAAAAAATTTCCAGCCAAGAATAATATATCCTGCAAAACTCTCATTCAAATTTGATGGTGAAATTAGATTATTTCCAGATAAACAGAAATTAAGGGAATATGTAAAAGTCAAACCAAACTTACAAGAATTCTTAAAGGGAGTTCTTTGATCTGAGGACAAACAGCTTCAGCTCACAGGCAGAAGCTAGGACACAGGATCGTACCAGCCAGGTACCAATCTAGGAAATGAACTCTCGAGGACTATCCAAAACCAAAAGAAATACAACAGGGAATCAGAGCAGTTAATCAGTAAATGACAACAACATCAAAACAAAAGAGGGAATAAACGGCATAGGTATAGAACCTTCTAATGGAGAGGAAGGCAAGGCGATACTAAGTAATGGTAGACTGCTTCAAACTGAGAAAGATAAGGGTAAAATTCATGGTAACCACAAAGAAAGTTAACAAACATACTCATTAAAAAAAGAGGAAAAACATAAAGTTTCAGCAAAAACAAAACCTTCAGAATCAAAAGAAATGGAAAAAAATCCACAAACAAAAGTAACTCAGCATAAGAGAGTAAGAATAACAAAGAAAACGTCAGCACCACAAAAAAAAGTACTAAAAAATTACAGCAACACAAACTCACATCTATCAATAATTACACTGAATATAAATAGACTCAATACACCCGTAAAGAGACAGAGAGTGACAGAATGGATAAGAAAACAGGATCCATCAATATGCTGTCTACAAGAGACACATCTTAGAAACAAAGATATGAATTTATTAAAAGTCAAAGGTTGGAAAAAAATATATCAAGCTAACAACTACCCAAGAAGAGCAGGAGTGGCAATTCTAATCTCAGATAAAATAGACTTTAAAATGAAATCTACCATAAAAGACAAAGAAGGACACTATATACTGATTAAGGGGACAATCCATCGTGAAGACATAACCAAAATAAACATCTACGCACCCAATGACAGGGCTCCAAAATACATAAAACAAACTCTAACAACACTGGAAAGAGAAATTAACAGTTCCACAATAACAGCAGGAGACTTCAACATACCACTCTCAGTAAAGGACAGAACAACTAAGAAGAAACTCAGCAAAGATACAGAAGACCTAAAGGGCACAATCAGCCAACCTGACCTCAGAGACATATGTAGAACGCTTCATCCAAACGCTGTAAAGTACACATTATTTTCCAATGCACATGGAATGTTCTCCAGAATAGACCACATCAGAGGGCACAGAGCAATCCTCAAAAAGATCCAAAATGTTGAGATAATTCAAAGTATCTTCTCTGACCACAATGCCATCAAGGTAGAAATTAACTACAGAAAAGGCAAGGAAAAAATATCAATTCCATGGAAACTGAATAATACCCTACTTACACATCAGTGGGTAATAGAAGAAATCAGAGATGGAATCAAAAATTTCCCAAAATCAAATGAGAATGAAAACACATCATACCAAAACCTTTCGGACACAGCAAAGGCAGTCCTCAGAGGACAATTTACAGCAATAGATGCACATATCCAAAAGAAGAAAGGGACAAAATCAAAATATTAACTACAGAATTCGAAGAAATAGAAAGAGAACAGCAAAAAAAAAAAATAAATAAAACACCGAAAGAAAGGAAATAGTAAAGATCAGAGCAGAAATAAATGAAAAAGAGAACAGAAAAACAATAGAAAGAATGAACAAAACCAAAAGTTGGCTCTTTGAATCAACAAAATCAACAAACCACTGGCCAGACTGACAAAAGAAAAACAGTAGAGGACACAAATAACCCAAATAAGAAATGAAATGGGGGACATTACAACAGACCCAACTGAAATAAAAAGGATTATAACAGAATATTATGAATATTATGAAAAACTATACTTCAAAAAATTTGAAGACCTAGAGGAAATGGATAAATTTCTAGAAACACACGGCCTACCCAAACTACAACAAAGTGATGCTGAAAATCTGAACAGAAACATAACAAGAGAAGAGATTGAAAAGTTAATCAAAAAACTCCCAACCAAAAAAAGCCCCGGCCCAGATGGCTTCACTGGAGAATTCTACAAAAAATTTACATAAAAGCTTGTACCAGTACTCCTCAAGATATTTCAGAGCATAGAAGAGGAAACAACACTTCCAAATTCATTCTATGAAGCCAGCATAGCGCTGATGGCAAAAACATGCAAAGATGTCACAAATAAAGAAAATCACAGACCAATATCTCTCATGAATATAGATGCAAAAATTCTGAACAAATTCTAGCCAACAGAATTCAGCATCATATCAAAAAAATAATACACCACAACCAAGCAGGATTCATACCAGGTATGCAAGGATGGTTCAACATTAGAAAATCAATCAGCATAATACACCACATAAATAAAAGGAAAGAAAAGAATCACATGATCATCTCAATTGATGCAGAAAAGGAATTTGATAAAGTCCAACACCCATTCCTGATAAAAACTCTCAATCAAATAGGTATAGAAGGGAAATTTCTCAACATAATAAATAGCGTCTATGCAAAACCAATGGCCAACATCATTCTTAATGGAGAGAGGTTGAAAACATTCACCTTGAAAACAGGAACAACACAAGGATGCCCTTCATTACCACTCCTATTTAACATTGTGCTGGAAGTTCTAGCTAGATCAATAAGGCAAGAAAAAGAAATAAAGGGCATCCAAAGTGGTAATGAAGAAGTTAAACTGTCCCTGTTTTCAGATGATATGATACTATACATAGAAAACCCTAAAGACTCCACAATAAATCTACTGGAACTAATAGAAAGATTCAGCAGAGTAGCAGGGTACAAGATAAACATTCAAAAATCAGTTGGATTCTTATACACCAATAAGGAGTACGAGGAAAAGGAAATCAGGAAAACAATACCATTTATAATAGCCACTAAAAAGAGAAAATACTTAGGAATAAATCTGACCAGGGATGTAAAAGACCTATACAAAGAAAACTACAAAACACTACTGCATGAAACCCAAAGGGATCTACATAAATGGAAAAACATACCATGCTCATGGATAGGCAGACTCAACATTGTGAAAATGACAATTCTACCCAAAGCAATTTACAAATACAATGCAATCCCAATCCAAATACCAACATTCTTCAAAGAGATGAAAAAACTAATCATTAACTTTATATGGAAAGGGAAGAAGCCCAAATAAGTAAAGCACTACTGACGAAGAAGAATAAAGTTGGAGGACTCACACTATCTGACTTCAGAAGCTACTATACAGCTACAGTAGTCAAAATAGCCTGGTACTGGTACAACAACAGATCCATTGACCAATGGAACAGAATTGAGAACAGAGATGTAAATCCATCCACCCACGGTCACCTGGTCTTCGACAAGGGCTCAAAGTCCATCAAATGGGGAAAAGACGGTCTTTTTAACAAATGGTGCTGGCAAAACTGGATATCCGTCTGCAAAAAAATTAAACAGGACCCATACCTCACACCATATACAAAAACTACTTCAAAATGGATCCAAGACCTGAATATAAAGTCTAAAACTATAAAGTTCATAGAAGAAAAAATAAGACCAACACTACAGGCCTTAATACATGGCATTAACAGGATACAAACCCTAACCATCCATGGACAAAACCCAATAGATAAGCTAGATAACTGGGATCTTCTAAAAATCAAACACCTATGTTCTTCAAAAGACTTCACCAAAAGAGTAAAAAGAGAACCTACATACTGGGAAAAAAAATTTGGACAGTACCAGTCAGACAAAGGTCTAATCTCCAAAACCTGCAAGAAAATCCAATACTTCTTCAACAAAAAGACAAATAATCCTATTAAAAAATGGGCAAAGGAAATGAACAGACACTTCACCAAAGAAGACATTCAAATGGTCAAGAGACACATGAGGAAATGCTCGCAATCACTAGCCATTAGAGAAATGCAAATTAAAACCACAATGAGATACCATCTCACCCCGGCATTACAGGCACAAATCAAAAACACTGGAAATAACAAATGTTGGAGGGGCTGCGGGGAGATGGGAACTCTTATGTACTGCTGGTGAGAATGCAAAATGATATAACCATTTTGGAAAATGATATGGCGCTTCCTCAGAAAGCTAGAAATAGAAACACCATACGATCCAGCAATCCCACTCCTAGGAATATATCCTAGAGAAATAAGAGTCATCACTCGAATAGACATATGCACAACTAAGTTCATGGCAGCATTGTTCACAATAGCAAAAAGATGGAAACAACCTAGAAGCCCATCAAGAGATGAATGGATAAACAAACTAGGGTACATACACACAATGGAGTACTATGCAATGAGAAATAACAACAATGAATCTGTGAAGCATCTCATAACATGGATGAAACTGGAGGACATTATGCTGAGTGAAATAAGTCAATCACAAAAGGACAAATATTGTATGAGACCTCTATTGTAAAAACCCATAAAAAAGTTCACACAGCAAATGTAACAATCTTTATTGGTTCCCAGGATGGGAGGGGTGGGGGGGGAATACTAAATAGGCAATAGATAAGTGGCATCATGGGTGAAGGGTGAGAAAGTACACAATACATGGGAAACTAGCACAACTTGTACAAGGAAAGGTCATGGAAGCTCCATAGACACATCCAAACTCCCTGAGGGACTGAACTTCTGGGCGGAGGGCTGTGGGGAACATGGTCTTGGGGAACACCTAGCTCAATTGGCATGACACAGCTTATTAAGACAATGCTGTACATTCTACCTTGGTGAGTAGAGTCTGTTGTCTTAAAAGCCTGCAAGCAGCCATCTAAGATACTCCACTGGTCTCATCCCTTCGGGAGCAAGGGAGAATGAAGAGAACAGGATACAAGGAAAAGATTAGTCCAAAGGACTAATGGACCACAGCTACCAAGGCCTCCACCAGACTGAGTTCAGTACAGCTAGATGGTGCCCGGCTACCACCACTGACTGTTCTGACCAGGATCACAACAGAGGGTTCTGGACAGAGCTGGAGAAGGATGGAGAACATAATTCTAACTCACAAAAAAAAGACCAGATTTACTGGCCTAAAGAAGACTGGGCAAACCCTGAGAGTATGGCCCACAGACACCCTTTTAGCTGAATGGGGAAGTTATCTCCAAGGTTCACCGTTCAGCCTGGGAGTGGACAGCCCCATAAAACCAAATGGGACTAATGAGGTACAGTAGTCCAGTGACAAGGGCCAGATAGCAGAAGCGGACAAGGAAGCTGGTGATACGGAACCCAAGAATGAGTAAGGATAATGTTGATATGTTGTGAGATTGTTAACTATTGTCATAGGGCAACATGTGTAGTAACTGTTAAATAAGAAAGTATTTTGTTCTGTAAGCCTTAATCTTAAGTGAGAACAGCAGCACAATTGGAAGAGCGTGGTCAATGTCACTGAACTGTGCATGTAGAAATTTTTGAAATAGTGTATTTTCACCAAAAAAAATGAATGTTGAGAAGTTAGAGGGTTGACATGTTGTGGGGTTGTTAACCAATGTCATAAAACAATATGTGTACTACTGTTTCATGAGAAACTATTTGTTCTGTAAGCCTTCACCTGAAGTACAATAAAATAAAAAAAAGAAGTTTACACACACACACAAAAACTTTATGGTCCTCAGATACAATACTGATACAGCATTCAGAGAGGACAGGTAGACATTTGAGAAAACTTCTCAAATGAATATTTTCAAATATAATGAAGAAAAAAAAACTCTGGACTGTTTAATCTTTAAATACTATCACCTTATATTTCTAAACAGTTATCATTGTTTTATTTCCCATGGTTCCAAATGTATTAGCTTAATACTCAACAAAAAGTATGGTCCTTTTAGACTAATAGTAGGAATATAGTTGGTAAATCTCTGATATCAAGTTGTTCTGCAGTAAAATTCAAGAGTAATAAAGCTGTTCATGCCCTCTGAGCAGATCAAGTCTGAGAATATAACTGTGAAAATAATATAAAAAAGTGAAAGCTCTATGTACAATATAATCATCATGGCATCATCTATCTTGGTTAATGTTTGTCTGAAGCAACCATTTTATGTTTGAAATCATCTAAACAGTCAATCACTGGGAAACACTACTAGATGGTGATTAATGCATCTATTAGTCTAATTCAGGCATTCACAAACTATGAAGGAAGCCTCTTTTTGCCTGGTGCTCAAAAATGAGTATTTTTTTTTTTTTTCTTTCTTTCTTTTTTGATAAATAAGATAGGAAAAGTAGAACAGGGCATACATAGAATTAGACACCAAGCTACTTGGTTATACACTGTAACATCCTTACAAACACCAGATTTATTTGGTTGGTTTCATCAGGAGTAAGTAAAGGGGCTAGATCACTATTGCAAGGAATAGTAATATTCCTAATCTGCATCCTGATAGTATTAGGCATAATAAAATTTATGTTCTATCGTCTTACACAGTTAAAAGGAAAAGAAGACCTCAGGCTAAAATGTTGATATACATTTAGTGTGCACATTTTGGCAATGCAATTGATGGGAATGTCACTCTTACTTAAGATCTTGGTGAAGAACCAGATGGTATCTGGTGGAAAACCAGCACCGTGAGTTTAAGGAGCCTGCCATGGCTGCCATCTAGGAGCTCGATCATCGATGTGTTATCTCCAATCTCTGATCAAAAGGAGGGAATGATTTAGGAGGTAATATTGGAGCCATTATTCCCTGTCCTGGTGACCCAGCTGGAGCTGGACTCTCAAGGACCCACAGGAATTCACAAGGACACATCAACTAGGCCCTAAGGTATAAAGACAGTAGCTAAGACAATCTTGGAAAACATCTTTTAGGGAATCTTTCACATAAACAAATCATAAAACACAGCACAAAAACTCTACATACTTTATACTTATCTTTTTCTATTAACATTTAATGAATAGTAAGATTTGTTGGACCAATGAGGACTCTTTTGACTGTAACTGAAATCTGTACCAAAAATTATTAATAAAGACAATTCAAAATGCAGAATCACAGTGATTTGGCAGTTTTTAGCCAATCTGAAGATGTGAAGCTTTCAATGACTGTACCCATTTGTGATGTTAATATATACTGATAACTCTGTAAAGTTCTTTGGACTCAAGCAGACATGGCTCTGGCAGCATGCTTGTTCATTTCCTTCTTTTGCCTCTTTGAGTGTATGCTGAATAAAAAATTTCTTTTTGCTTTATTATAACTTTGTCGTTTTTTACCCTAAAACACAATCTAGTCTCAGTCCTTGGGGAGGAGAAGAAAGTTGTGTGCTGAGTGTATCTTCTGGTACACTCCTGGCCACTGAAAGAAGATAAATCTCTGGAGAGTCTTTCCAGGGAGTAAGACCCCCCCACCCCCATAGTGCTCAAGAGGGGCAATGTTATGGATTGAATTGTATCCCCCCGAAATGAGTATCAACTTGTCTAGGCCATGATTCCCAGTATTGTGTGGTTGTCTACCATTTTATGACCTGATGTGATTTTCCTATGTGTTATAAATCCTAACCTATATGATGTTAATGAGGTGGGACTCAGTCTAGAGGATTAGGCTGCATCTTTAGTCAATCTTTTTTTTTGAGATATAAAAGAGAGAATAGAGCAGAAAGGAGAAGGACCTCCTCACACCATCAAGAAAGTAGCGCCGGGAGTGGAATGCGTCCTTTAGACCTGAGATCCCTTCACTGAGAAGCTCCTAGAGCAGGGAAAGCTTGATGACAAGGACTATCCCCTGGAATTGACAGAGAAAGAAAGCCTTCCCCTGGAGATGGCACCCTGAATTTGGACTTCTAGCCTCTTAGACTGCGAAAGAATAAATTCCTGTTTGTTAAAGTAAAAAAAAAAAAAAAAAGACACTTTTTACATATTTAAATCGATAAAAAAATCAAATACTATCTTATAACACAAAAAATTTTGATCAAATTTAAATTTCATTGTCAATAAATAAAGTTTTATTGGAACAGAACAATGCTCATTCATTTACCTTTGTCCATTTGTTTATATCTTGTCTACGGCCTCTGTGCTACAATGGCATAGTGGAGTAGTTGCAACAGAAACTATAAGGTCCATGAAGCCTTAAATACTTATTTCTCATTTTTGATATGAAAAAATTTACCATGTTGTATAATATATATAGTTACAAAATAAAATAAAAAGAGTATCTTCTGAGGCTGCTTATGTACAACCAAACACCTCATGGGATTTGGTTGCTTGATTCGAAGGTATAGGAGTCGCGGTTTCACAGGACATCCCAGTTAATTGGCCTAATATGGTGTATAGTACTTCTGTTTCTACCTCCTAGTTTGTTGTGTGGTGCCTGGCATCTTAAAAGCTTCCAAACGGCCACCCAAGGCACAGCAATTGGTTTCTTTTCACCTGGAGCAACAGAGGAAGAAGGAAAGTCAGGAACAGGAGGAGGATATGGAATGTGTGGATAATTGCCTCCATGAACAACTACTCCCTTTGCCATGAGAATAGAAGAACTGGATGGTGCCCAGGTACAATTACAGAACATTTTAATCAAAGATTTTACAGAAGTATCCTGACCAAAAGGGAAAATATGTGGAACAGAATTTCAAATTCTCATGGAACCCAGACTTTCTGAAGCCGTTGAGGCCAGATTGAACCCTTGAAAATATTGTCCTGAGATAATCTTTAAACCTTAAAGCAAAAGTGTCCCCTAAAGTTTTCTTTAAACCAAACAGTATTTCAGCTTAATTAGTGGAAGATGTCTGCCATGAGCATTGTGCTTTTTTAAAGAACTGTCTATATGTGACCAAATTGACAATAGCAACTCGAAAGGTAAACAGGAAGCTTAGAGGACAGTGAATTTACGATGGGAGAGGAACAATTCAGAAAAGGAGGGTAGGAATGGTTGCACAACTTGAAGAATGTAATCAATGTTACTGACTTGTACGTATAGAAATCACAGAATTGATGTTTGTTCTGCAATGTATATTTTCAACAACAAAAATAAATAATAATTTTTTTTTTTTTTTTTTTTTTTACGTGTGCCTACCCCTGGCCTAATGCCATGGTTAGAGAGTATAGATTCTGGAACTAGATTGCCTGGTTTTGAGATTCAGCCCTACCATTTATTATCCATGTGACACTAGAAAAGATCTTTATCTCCTCTGTGCCTCAGTTTCCTGATTTTTAAATGAAGATAGTACCTATCTCTATGGTTGTTGTAATAATTGCATCATAATACATAGAGTGCTTAGAGCAGTGCGTTGCACAGAGTAAGCACACTGAAAGTTAGCTATAGTTATTACATTTTTACCATCATGAAAACTGCTGAAATGTTAGGTGGGAAATCAGATAAAATTGTACATATAGTATGATTACAACAGTTAGTAATAAAACCTTCACATAAAAACTGGCAGAAAATATGCCAAAATATTAACCAGGATTATTTTAACTAGAGGGATTTTTATTTTCTTTTGTTTTTTCCAAGTTTATTGTATGTACCCGAATTACCTATATAATGGTAAAACGATCATAAACAAGATAGAGATTGCTATAACCATGGAAACAGTTCTGTGGAAGTGTGTTTTACATGAACAAGTACGAAAATGCATGTAATGAATATTCTCTGTTCCATAGGCTTTCTTTCTTCTGCTCCTTCATATGCTCTCACCAGATCTTCCATGTTTTTTTTTTCCCCTACCAAAGGGTGAGAGTGATACTTATGCACTTCACCTTTCCTCTGTGCTATTGGTCAGTTGGAAGTCTGAGGCGATGCATTTACCCGAGCTCATCCCATTATACACATTGCTAATTATCACTGACTTCCTCTGACACCACACTTGATTAACCACATTGAAAAACTCATTCCCCAGCCTCTCTGCTCCAGGCACGTGTCACAACAGCCCTCCCTGTAGACAGTTGCACTTCTATTCCGTGTTAAATCCCCCCTTGTTCTTCCAACTGATCTATTAATAAAACAGAGAGCCTTTGAGTCACCTCAGGGAGTATGACTATATTCCCGAGGTAAGTAGTTTGATGTGTAAAAGTTGAACAGCAACAGTTAGTCACAATTTATTTAAAACCATTGTTTCCCCCACACTATCTCGTTTAAAAAGGCAATTCACATATCTCATTCTTTGCTTTCTACTACACCTGAAAATACCACTAAAACACCACGTTGTGAGTGTCTGAGTAAGTAAATTCTGTTAGAGTGAGTCCATGACCAAGGCAGGGCATTTGAGCTCTGATAAATATCTAGCTGCATCTAAGTGGGACCAAGTTTTATTACACATAAGGCCACTATGAGTCGGAGCCCACTGCATGGCACCTAACAACAATGTGTGGGGAAGGGTAATACTCTTTTCCCAAACGACAGATTACACTTTTAAGGCTTATATTGAATGAACGCAAGATGCCCTGTGAAATACAATTGGATTTTTGGTGCAACTAAACATTCAGCACAATATCTGACATGTAGAGATCACGTAATGAGCCCTTGAATGAATCAGTCTGTCCCTCCGTCCATTTACCCATTCGTGTATATATTCATGTATAAAACTTGATAAAGCAAAAACTTAAATTTGCATCCTATTGGAAATAGATCAGTAGTGTCACCTTTCAACAAGAACAACCAAATTTTAAGTATCTACCACCAAGTTGGGTCATAAGCGAGGTACTGGAGATAAACAAGTTAACAACATTCTATCTTAGCCCTCAAGGGGCTACCAGTCCTACAGGGGACACAGACACAATGTGTAAGGGCAACAGTAATAACATGGCAAGGTCCAGAGAATGAAGTGATGCTTTCTATCACAAGGATGTTAGAGAGCAAAGTCCTACTTGAGAGACCTGGTAACCAGGTAGGAGATGCTAGGTCTTCTTCAGATTTTCCCATGTGACTTTGCTGATAAGTTTTCATACATATTCATGTTTTTCTGATACTAGACAAGGAGCAAATCTGTGCAGTTGATCCTCTGCAGCCTATGTAGTCACTGCATGCTCAATGTCTTCTGAAGGGCAAGAGAAACACTGCTAAGAGAGAGGGGGATTTTCCTCACTTGACTGCATTCACACATTACATCTCTTCACCCAAACTTCAAACTTCTTCCTTTCTTTTTGTTTGACGTAAGGAGCTTCTTCTAAAGAAATTATACTCTTTAAGCATAAGATAGAGAAGTGTTCCTTAACATACTATGTTTTTTTTTTTTTAATTGAATGACTAAGTCTGAATAGATTCAAATCACCAGGAGGTAACAAAGGATGTTTTTAAATGGACATATAAACGTATTTACTTTTACACTCAAAGATAAGGTACTTGGGCACTTGAATGAGCAGATACAGAAACCCAAGTCGAAGGGATCCATAGGGTTACTTAGATGAGGCTTCTCAGGGAATCACAGGGCTATACTTTTCATCTTCAAGTGAGAGCTTGAATAGAACTGATGCAAATAAAGGATGATAACATATACTTCTAAGAAAATATGTCTACCATTTTCAGCCATTGTACATTGGTTTTGGAATTGTTATTTACATAGTGAGGTATTCTTCTCCAGTATTTAACAGGCTAATAGTTATGTTTTAAAATGACCTGGTATGAAATATCATGGTTTTAAAGATTAGGAAAGGGTTCTGTTCCTTAACAAATAAAGATTAGAGATCATCATACCATGTCCAAGCTCTAGAAGTTAGTACAAGGTAAAATGAAGCTCCAAAGCTCTGGTGGTTTATTCACTAGACAGCAAGAGCCTTAGTAGAAGAGACTAGTAATGGTGCTATTTGATATTTTGATGAATTTTCTTTTCTTTTATGAACAGCAGCAACAACAAAATTAGAAATATATTAATAGCAGGAAATAAAACTGTCTAACAATTTTCACTAATACAAGGCATCATCAGTTCTGGTAAATGTAATTCAAGCCTATGGATCTTGTTAAATCTTAAATAAGCTAATCATGATCTGGTTATTTATTGCACAGACAGAAAAAGTCAAGACAAACAAATAGGTAAAAACGGAAGTTAAAAATTTGGTGTATTGAGAATAAAACAATAAGATAACTGTGAAGATACAAGCTTTATTCTTATATGTAGAACTGGATATCAGAAGTGAAACTATTTCAGTATTTTATCATGTTTCATAGGAGTAAGTCAAAAGATGCAACGGTAGCTCCTTTACCACAGTAGTGAGCATCTAGTAACAGTGTACCTATGGTGTTGTATATGTTTTCCAAACACATTCTATGAATTTGTTCAGAATGGAAAAAGGTGTCCCGGTGGAGAAGACGACCATGAACCACGTACCAAAAACCCCGATGAATAAGCATGAAAGAGTTCCTTACCAAGAAAAAAAGAGATAAGTTGAATTAGGTAACATGAGCTTCAGAGGAGTTTTATTTTTACTTCAGTGATAGGGTAATGATTCCAAAATGGAAATGGAGAAAGTATATCTACTTCTATCCTTCTATACAAACTTGTGGTGCTGGCACAGAGTGAGAATAAGCAATTTTAGGAGCCACCAAGGAATTAGTAATACATTGTCAAGTTCACAAGAGCTGGCAGTGAAGAGACATGGAGAATAGATTAAAGGTGCCCTAGTGGCACAGTGGTTAAGCTCTCAGCTGCTAACGCAAAGATCAGCAGTTTGAACACACCAGCCACTCCTTGAGAGAAAAGACCTGGTGATCTGCTCCCGGAAAGATTACAGACTAGGAAATCCTGTAGGGTAGTTCTACTCTGTCATATAGGGTCGCTGTGAGTCAGAACTGACTCAACAGCACACAGCAACAACAACAAACTAGATGATCCTAAGGTCCTCCTTTCTAAAAATATACAAAATGTATCCACACGTGCTATCGTGTACAGCATTAGCAATCATTGTGCTTGCTCCTGAATGTATACTATTCACACATAAGCAACCTCCTGAGCATGTGTTCCAAGCTCATTCACATTTCTAGGCTGGAGAGCTTGAAAACATCTAGGTCACGTTCCAACATCAGAAATGAAGTTAGTATGACTGTCTGTATTAGCCTGTGGTGTAAGCTTAATGAGACATTTTTTATTCTTCTCCTCATTCTACCCCATTAGGTTCTATCTCGAGTAAACAGTATTACTAGAGACATATTCAACCTTCAGTGACCATAAACCTAGGTTTATGGAGGGAACTTAAATATTGCAAAGGTCTTGAGTACAGCCCAATGAAAAACGAAGTATCGTTGCTAGCCTCGGCTATAGGTAAGGAGATCCTGTCACTGAAGCTAGTTTGCCCTGATCCCTAGGCAGAATGCGGGCCAGCACTACCAAGCAACCAGATATTTCTTCTATCTTAACTGACCAGCGATGTGGATAATTCCTGAACACCAACTTTGCAAAATCTCAAACTAACAGAAAAGAAAGTCAGCCATAAAGCTATCCTTCATCACTTCAGTAAGAATTTAAGTAAGCTAAAAACTTAAAGGTTGTACTGGCTAATAATAAATAGACCTTCATTGACCTCAATAAACATGTCTTTGTGCAGGAGTTAAAAAAAAAAAAATTCACTGATACCAATGGCAAGGTAAGAGTACATTAAAAACATGAGTTAAAGTCTTTCAAATTTTTTCAGTATTCTAGGTATGCAATACAAGTCAAGAGATTGAGTTCACCACTTAAGAAGACAAGAGAATTACAATGTGAAGTATAACTGATTTGAGACAATGCAATCGGATGGATTGGTGTTTTTTATGAGTCACACAGAGAAAAGAAAGATTAAAAGTCAACAATCACAGCATATATACATACAACCTTAGATATCCTACTTTTGTCCTTGTGTCCCCTAGCAACTTTACTTCCTAAGATAGACCAGGAAATCTGTGCTTCTCTCCACTTAAAATTGCATTACATAGGATTTCTCTGTATAACACAAAATATTTAAACTACAAAATTCAGTGTCGTAATATTTTTTCCAAAGAGAATAACGTTATTTGGAGCTGCTTCTGATAATAAGGGAGGAAACAACCATAGAGAAAATGGATTTTATAGAAAGTGCATTTTCTAATCAATACACACATTGAAAATTTATTTTAATATAGAATATTTATAAGCAGAGGCCTATAAAAAGTTTTTCCCAACCTTTCCCCAAACTGTAAAGAGCATTTCTAGATAGTAGTAAGGGGAGACTTTGAAGAGACCTGAGATTTGAGGAGAGTTACTCTGCAAATCTTTCTTGCAATGTGAGGATTTATGTAATATCAATCAGGAAAAAAAAGAGAGGAAAATTATAGTTTATAAAACCTGTGTTTTACACTTTAAATTCTGAATACTGTAGCGATTTCTTCATAGGAAATGATTCATTTTGTATTTCACCTCTACGGCAGGGGCATGGAAGGTTTCGGAGCAAACTGAGGCACATACTAGAATTACAATATGGCATTGGATGATACAAATGGACTTTCCAATTTTAAACCCCTTCCAGAACCAGGATGTGGCAGATTCTAGTGTGGTCTAAAATATTTGATGCTACTTCCTGGGAGAGAATTAAACTTTCCTGTCAGCTTGACCTTGTAGCTTGCAGTTCCTCATGGCAGGAATATTATCTATTTCTACCTCATCGATATGAGACATGGCTATTTGACACACTCTGGCTATGGAATGTGAAGAAGTGATGTGTGTGTCTTCTGAGCAGAAGTTTTTGAGAGTCAGTCTATGGTTCCACCATGCCTCTTTTCCCTCTGCAGAAGACCCAGCATAGCCTAGATAAGGAATGCTTCTTCAGCGATGGTCCCAGAGAAAATATGGAGTAGAAAGAGCCACAGACAATTCAAAACAAGGTAGCGTGAGCTAAAAAAAAAATTTAAGCCACTGAGATTTTGAGGTGGTCTGTTACTGCACCATAATCCAGTCGATCCTGACTGATACACAGAATAATGAAAGAGAAGATGGTAGAAATGCATAAAAATGCCACTTTTGCCACTCTTACACGAGAGACTTGCCAAATTATTTTGAAGAAGAATTTGTAGTTAACAACAGACTTTAATTAGAGTTATGCCAGTCAACCATTTGTAGCTATCTAACCTTAAGTTAGTGGTTCAGTAAAATATTGCAGTTCATTCAATACATTTTGTACCATCTCAACTGATCCTTTGGACCATAACGAAGTCCAAAAAGAACTTCTTCACAAGCAGATATTCTTCTAAATTACTTATTAGCAGAATACATTTAAAAAATTTTTTTTTCAGCAGTTACTTTCAGTAATATATATTGAACACACTAATAAATTTCAAATACTTTGAGTCAGCTATTTAAATTTTATGAAACAATCTTAGTGTAATGAGTAGATAAATGCATAAAACTTTATGAGCAAGCATTACTTACAACATTGAAAAAATAGCAGAAATAATTCAACAACAGAAGATCAGCTAAAAAGATTCTGATATATGATCAAAATAAGTAGCCAGCATCTATCATTTTAAAGAGGAAAATTTGATGCCAGGGGAAATATTTAAAATATATAAAGAGAAGAAAATCATATTATAAAACAATATATATAGTGTATTGCAAATTTTATTCAAGAATATAAATGAATAAAAGTCTGGTTATGTAAAAACTGGTGCTTTTCTTTTATTCTTTAAATTTATATTTTCTGAATTATCTAGTATCCCTTTGTATGGTTATAATAAGATAATAATACTTTATAGTACATTATTGAATAAAAATCATGAATGGTATGATACTATTCTTATCAAATCATATTTAGATACATATATAATAAATATTTAGAAAAGTTACTGATTAACTTTTAGAATGTTGACAGGGTACAAATGGGGAAGCAATGTTCCCTTTTCGCCCCCAACAGTTTAATATCACACACGTTTCACAATGAACGTGCATTGACTTGTAATTTAGAAAAACCTTATTAATACTATCATTGAACACATACACATATACATTGACACATGCACAGACACATTTGAGCCTTGTAAAGGAGAAACAGTTAGACTTCACGATCTGACTGTTATATCCTGATGCCCTGACTGAATAGAACAGAACAGGAGTTATATCTGGTTTTAAAAATCTTGAAGGTGGAGTGAAAGATTGAAAACCAGGCCAACTTCTATAGGTGGTTTAAAGTTATTCTTAGCTCTGAGATTATTCTCAAGTATCTATCCATTCATTTCCAAAAAGAGAATCCACTCCCTTACACCCACCTTTCTTAGGCTTTGGTCCAATGGTTAAACCTCAGAAACAAAAATCTCTTGAGAAAAAACAAAACAACATAAAGGACTCTGTCTCAGTAATCCAGGTCACAAAGCGTGAGAGAAAAGGACTTCACATGGAGGACAAGGTGAGACTTGGGGTTCTAACTTGCCCACTCTGCTGTGCTTCAGGTTTTGCCATTACTGACCCTGTTTCGCTCTTCTCAGGACAAGGTGTACCCTTCCTCTCCAGCCTTAGGAAACAAAGACTGTTTGAAGTACATATGAGCAACTAAATAATCAATGATTTAGCCTAAAGCAAGATGTATTTCCATGTAATCATCTTAGCATAGTGTATTTTATTTGAAAGAATGTACCATGCAGAAAAATTTTCAGAGGAAAGAATTATTACACATATTGTCTCCTTTACTTATTGTTAAAATGTGCATAATGTTTCATTCTTTGTCTGGTTTTGTATTCCAGGGAACTAGCTCTCTTCAGAATGCAATATGACCCACCCGGATATTTATGCTTCTACCAGTTTCATAATGTATCCCAATAAAACTATTATAGCAGGGAAAGGAAATTAACAAGGATAAGGGTAATTGAATCATAATGCACACAGTCTATGAAGTTAAAAATGTTTTTCATCATAAATGTAGCAGTCTACTTAAAGGAATATAATTCTTAAAAGTTCCGAGTAAGCTAAGATGTGAGCATAGCAATCTCCCTCATGACACGGAATTTCTCCATATCGGTAGTTACAAAAGCAAATGCATTAAAAATATATTATCTACTGCTGACGGTACACTCATACATGGCTACTGACTTTGTAAATTGGCATAAGACCAGAGCTATTCAAGGCCATGAATATGTCCACCTCCTTTGACCCAGCGATTTATCCTGAAGAACTAATTCAAAAGGAAAAAAAAAAAGCATGCATGGTAAAATTATCTAAAATAGAAGAAAATTGGAACAAAAATATCCAAAAAATAAGGGCATTTTAAAAAAATGTTGTGACAACTGCATTTTATGTATATCTGTGGCCAATAAAACTATAATTATAAATATTAATAACACTGGGAAAATCTGTGTAATCTATCCCTATATTTTAGTGTTTAACACAACTTATCAACTGACTCATTGCATCTTACAACATTTGATGAAAAAAGGTAGAATATAAAATAAAATACCAGTTGAGATTCAGTGATGTAGAACACCTATCCATGTGGACAAATATGGGAAAGAAGCTTAACTGAAATTCACGGTTGTATTTGTTGGTTAGTTGATTTTAGTTGATAGACTTTTCTCTCATAAGCCTTCTTAGTGTTTACTTTTTTTATTTTTGCAATTGTAAAAAGAAAGATATAAAGGAATATACAGAGGTAGCTTCAAACTTTATGTGTTCAGGACAACAAACATATTAAAGAAATAAAGATTTGAGAACTCGGTACAAAACCTTGACCCTGGGAATTTTATTCACCATGACTTTCATTAAGCCAAAACTTTCTGTAGGGTTATGCAGTATCACAGATCATATCCAATACTACCAGTTTCGGTCTGTCTTTTTCATGAATCCATTTACCTAGCTTTTAACCTATTTTCTCTACTAAAGTCGAGTGATTTGGGAAGAGGTTGTGATTGACCGTGTTGAGTGATTTCACTTAGGCATATAAGGTCTAGTTTGAATGCTATTTTCTCTAAGCCTTGCTGAAGTGGGTTGCCAGAGAGAGGTCATCCATGAAAAGAAACACCTTTTCCACATGTAGCTATTTCTTCTAGAACTTAACCTAATGTTTGCTAGATATTTCCCAAAGCAAAATGAGGAAATAATTCAACACCTCATGTCCCAATACTATGTGAATCACTCTGTTCCACAGCCCAGTAGGATAATTGAGTCTAAGGAGAGGTGAGAATTCTGTGATGATCAATGTTCTCTACTTCCTTATGTAAAATGAGAAAGATTTAAAAAATGTTTGTGAAGGACAGAAACTCAATGGTCAGCTTTTGAGCCACCAAGATTGCATTGCAGCAGAAGCAGCTGCAGAGTAGCTTAGATCTCTGCTTTCAGAAGAGGTCCTGGTGGCTGTTCTGAGTCCTGTTTCTCATACACACGTTTTCCTTGGTGACAAATTATACTGTGCTTTTTTGGGGGTCCCCAAATGAGAACTAGGATCAAATCCAAAACAACTTTTTTTAGTTTAGGACCTCAGCCAAGAAACTAAAGAAAATAAATTCCTTGGCATGTTCTTTTTTTAAAAAAATTTTTTTATTTCTTAAACTCTTACAAAAATACAACCACCCTCTCAAACTAAAGCCTACCTACAGGAGATCTGCTTAAAACATCAAGGTAGTAAGGCTTATGATATATCTGTTTTTCTTTTTTTTCCTCTCAGTGATATCAGACAACAAGTAGTATATGTTAAAAGTGTTAATGATGCTTTTATTTAAAATTCCTGTTCACACGCAAGGATCAAAGAAAATCGGTATATTAAGAAGGAGGGGAGAACAACAGGGACTCAGCTTGCTGTTGAATAAAAACAGATTTTTTTTTTTTTTTGTACCAAGCAAAAATAAATATTTGCAGAGAAATATATAATGATTATTTCACTCTTGCTGAAGCATTTGTGCAGTATCTTAACCAAATTAATACTGGGTGATAATCCCCCAAATGGAAGGATAAACAGAAAATATTCTCTGCATGTTTAACATATATTTCGTGATATTAATAGCAGTAAAAAGTTCTGTGATTCTCTGACATCTAAAAAGTGGTAAAACTTCACAAATGAACCATTTTTAAAAACTTGTTAAGGATTTTTTTTTTTAATAATTCAGGACTCATAGGCATATATAGACCAGTAAATATATTTCTTCTCAGAATATGGTATTCAAATATATTAGATGACTGACAGGAATCCTGAAGCCTTTACAGTCTGCCATTATCTTTTAGAATAACTTTTAATTGTCTATGCCTATAATTACTCAGAGATATTAGTCTTTGACAAAGCCATACCTTGTATCAGTTAGGAATGCCTTCGGCTGCAAATAAATGAAAATGTAACTAACAGGGATACTAACAAATATGAAATGCATTTGTCTCCTACAGCAACAAGTATGTCAAAAGTATTCCAGGACTGGTACAGTGACTTGGTAATGTCATCATAAACCCAGGCTCTACCCATCTTTCCACTCCTCTATTTTTACCTTGGGATTCTCTATCTTTGACATTTCCTCACTTCCAGGCTTCAAGTACAAATAAAGACAGGAGGAAGAGATAAATGAAAGGAAGAGGGCTTTACTCTTAGCAAGGCTTTGCGTTTTTATTCCAGAAGGACACACTCTCCAGGTACTCCTTTGTAGATCTCTTTGGTCAGAAATGTGCCACACGGTCATGTCTAGATGCATAGTAGATAAGGAAATGATTTGGTTTTGTTTGTTTTTTTAAACTGGCTCATTGCAATTTGTAACCTGAACAAAATCGGCACTGTATTGGTAAGGAAAAAGAAGAAATGGATATTGTATGGGCAATAGGCAGTGTCTGTTATACTCTATGTCAACCCAAGTGAATCAGTCTCTTTTTTAAAACTATTTAAAAAAAACTTTTTGCCAGTCGAGTGGATTCCTACTCATAGAGACCCAATAGGACAGACTGGAACTGCCCCATGGGGTTTCCAAGGATTGGCTGGTGGATTCGAGCTACTGACATTTTGCTTAGCAGCTCTTTACCACTGCTCACCAATAACAAGGCCAACATAAAACAACAAAATAAAAAGAACATCTCTCAGAAATTGCGAAAGTAATGGAATGAGTCAAGGACCAGCAGTAAGATTAAGAGAAAGGTAAAAATAATGTCATGAAATTTATTATAATTCTAAGTAAGCACAGAGTTATGTTCAGTAAGGTTACATTGAATCAAGCCCAGTACAACTTTTATTCACCCATTTTGTAAAAACTAAACTTGAAATCCATTGTATTACTCTTAATTTCCTCACCAATGTGAACTGCCTCAAAGTGTCACAGCATCTTAGAGATTTTCTAGTAATTGTTATATCCAATTATCATCCTGTAGCCTACATTCAAAAGATCACCAATTCATTTCATCTGTTATGTATACGTCAACAGGGAAATAGGATCACCAAGATTAGGAAAGAATATTTTGCATTTAAAGCCCCTCAAAAAAAAAAAATTTATCCTACTTTAAGTGAAAGTTTACAATTCAAGTCAGTCTCTCATATAAAAATGTATACATGCACTGTTATGTGACCCCAGTTGCTTTCCCTATACTGTGACAGCACACTTCTCCTTTCCACTCCTGATTTCCCACACCCATTCAACCAGTTAACTCCCTCAGTCATTTCATCTCGCCTCCGGACAGAAGTTGCCCATTTAGTCTCATGTAACCTGAAGCATACTCTTCATGAGTATCATTTTATGTCCCACAGTCCAGTCCAATCTTTGTCTGAAGAGTTGGCCTTGGGAATTGTTTAAGTTCTGGGCTGATAGAGAGTCCAGGGGCCATGCTTTACAGGGCGCCTCTAGTCTCAGTCAGACCATTAAGTCTGGTCTTCTTACTAGAATTTGAGTTCTGCACCCCGTCCTTCTACTGCTCCATCAGGGACCCTCTGTTGTGTTCCCTGTCAGGGCGGTCATTGGTGGTAGCTGGGCACCATCTAGTTCTTCTGGCCTCAGGCTGATGAAGTCTCTTGTTTATGTGGCCCCTTCTGTCTCTTGGACTAATACTTTCCTTGTATCTTTGGTGTTCTTCATTTTCCTTTACTCCAGGTGGTTGGAACCAATTGGTGCATCTTAGATGGTTGCTTGCTAGCTTTTAAGATCCCAGACTCCAC
This sequence comes from Dugong dugon, assembly GCA_030035585.1. Classification (NCBI taxonomy): domain Eukaryota; kingdom Metazoa; phylum Chordata; class Mammalia; order Sirenia; family Dugongidae; genus Dugong; species Dugong dugon. Next base: position 113,423,970 of record CM057467.1, read on the forward strand.
TTGCCAAAGTAGGATGCAGAACACTTTCATAATAACCTTTGTTATACCAATTGACCTAGATGTTCCCCACAAGCATGGCCCTTGAAGTATTTGATTGTATTCAGGAAACTGCTTAGCTTTGGTTTAGTCCAGTTGTGCTGACTTCCCCGGTAGTGTGTGCTGTCCTTCCCTTCACCTAAGATAATTCTTGTCTACTATCTAGTTAGTGAATAACCCTCACCCTCCCTCCCCACCCACATAACCATCAAAGAATGTTTTCTTCTGTGTTTAAACCTTTTCTTGAGTTCTTATAATAGTGGTCTTATACAATATTTGTCTTTCTGTGACTGACTAAATTCACTCAGCATAATGCCCTCCAGATTCCTCCATGTTATGTTTCACGGCTTCATCGTTGTTCTTTATCATTGTGTAGTATTCCATGGTGTGACTATATGGTAATTTGTTTATTCATTCGTCTGTTGTTGGGCACTTAGGTTGTTTTCATCTTTTTGCTGTCGTGAACAGTGCTGCAACCAACATGAGTGTGCATATATCTATTCGTGTGACAGCTCTTATTTCTCTAGGATATATTCCAAGAAGCGGGATTGCTGGATCATATGGTACTTCTATTTCTAGCTTTTTAAGGAAGCTCCAAATCAATTTCCAAAGTGGTTGTACCATTTCACATGCCCACCAACAGTGTATAAGTGTTTCAGTCTCTCCACAACCTCTCTACCATTTATTATTTTGTGTTTTTTGGATTGTTGGGTTGAGATGGTATCTCGTTGTAGCTTTGATTTGCATTTCTCTAATGGCTAATGATTGTGAGCATTTCTTCATGTGTCTGTTAGCAGCCTGAAAGTCTTCTTTGGCGAAGTGCCTGTTCATATCCTTTGCCCATTTTTTGATTGGGTTATTTGTCTTTTTGTTGTTGAGGTTTTGCAGTATCTTATAGAGATTAGATGCTGATCGGATTTGTCATAGCCAAAAATTTTTTCCCAGTCTGTAGGTTGTCTTTTTACTCTTTCTGTGAAGTCTTTTGATGAGCATAAGCACTTGATTTTTAGGAGCTCCCATCTATCTAGTCTCTCTTCTGGTGTTTGTGCATTGTTACTTGTGGTTCATATTGTGTTTATGCTATGTATTAGGGCTCCTAGCATTGTCCCTATTTTTTCTTCCATGATCTTTATCGTTTTTGATTTTATATTTAGGTCTTTGATCCATTTTGAGTTAGTTTTTCTGCATGGTGTGAGGTATTGGTCTTGTTTCAGTTTTTTGCAGATGGATATCCAGTTATGCCAGCATCATTTGTTAAAGAGACTGTCTTTTCCCCAATTAATGGACTTTGGGCCTTTGGCAAATATCAGTGGCTCATAGGTGGATGAAGTTATGTCTGGATTCTCAATTTTGTTCCATTGGTCTACGTATCTGTTGTGTACCAGTACCAGGTAAAGTTAATTCTTGATCCACCATGAATTTAGAAATAGAAAAGCATGCTAAATTGTGCAAAGGTATGTTAAATGGGAAACAAACATTTACTTCAAAAAATAAACATGGAATTTTTCAAATAACCTACAGCTATTTGTGAAGGCACTAAAGTTTTCAAGAAAGAATAAATATAGTTTTTTTTCAGAGACAACAAGAATTTGTTTATGAGAGACTTGACAATTCTTCATATATTTGAAATTCAGCTTATACAAGAGGAATACATTTATTTCATTGGACCAAAATAAGCAGGACTCATGGTTCATAAATATGGGAATGCATTTTCTGGTTCAATTAGGTAAGGCAAAGCATTTTGATTGGATTTATTTGAAAATGGAGTAAGTTTCCCAAGGACATAATGAGTGTGCAGTCACTGAAACAGCTTTTATAAAAAGGTGGGATCCAAAATAATTTTGTCTGAAAAATGAGGCATGAACAGAACTGACAACATAGGTGAAAAAAACCACATTTGGAATGGGAGGTACATGATGGATTTGAATTCAACATAGAATTTGAAGTCACTGAAGAAACCATTTTCTAACATCTAACAATTTTAATTCCAGGTTGAAGTTTGTAAGAGTACTTTTATTTACTGGAGGACTTCGTTAAAAACCTGCAATATGAAACTTAATGATTTAATTTGCCCAAGCCTTAACACATTGGGATTTTCTTTCAAATATTTACTGGTTTCACTTCACGCTTGTATTAGTTTATTTGACTTCCTTCCATGGCCCAGTTGGCTTTTCTACTAAGGTTCTTAGAAAACTGAGGTTGTTTTCATTTATGAATTCCAGGTCCCTCCCAAATCAACAAATCAAAACTTTTTCTTACTGTTTCCTGAATCATAGATTCTATCACTGGTCACTGAACCATGGCAATGAAATCCCCTGTTCAGTGACATTAGAACTGTACATCAATCTTGGTGAACAATTCTTGTGTTCTATTTCTCTTTTCCTCTCTTTTCTGAGTCCACAGATATTCAATGGGTGGAAGGGGTTCTCTTTCTCTACCCCTTGCCCCCACATCACTTTCTCCCTCAGCATTATCAGTCACCTAAAGATGGTCAGGATTTCTCAACCATCTCAATTAGAAAAAATGATTAAGCTATCATGCATCTGATTAGCAAATTTTGGGTACACCCTTGCCCTAGAAAGCCCCAATGTTTCAGTTTGTTTCCTTTTTCCTTTCAACCTGCATATGGAATGATATCACTTGCATACCTCATGCAAAATTCAATTTCACAGTTTACAAACTATTAATATTTTTAGGTGGTGGTGGCAAGGAGGGGTGAGGAAAGGAAGAGGAAGTTGAGTTTTGTTAAGGATCATCATTGAAGAGCCATAATTTGAATAAAAAATAGATTTGATTTTTTTTAAAATGTCTGTTTAAATATTAACACAAAACTAAAATACAATAGAAACTCCCTTAAGTGGCTTCAACGTAATGGAACTACTGGATTAGCTGATGTTCTCATGCTCTGTAAACACACTACCCATGCTCATAGAGCAATGCGTGCTTGCTGCTGCTCTCCAGTAGGCTCATGAAGCTCTGCTTGCATGAGTTGAGATGCATGCTCACCAGTGTTAGATGTATTGGTTCCTAACCCTATAACTATCAGTTGTACTTGTTATTATAATTATGGCATTTAATTAAACATTAAATAAACTAATGAAATGAGTATGAAAGAAAGAGATTTCTCACTTCTGTGAAAGCCAACATGAATGTTTTGTTAAGGCTTGATGTTAGTGAGTCACTAAAAGCATTGCTGTCAAATTGATGTGGGTGGGAAACCTTAAAAATCTGAGAGAAAAATTAAAAAAAAAAACCTAAAAGACTTTTGCACTCAAATAGCTTTGCAAGTCCCCCCACCCCTACCCCATGCTACTTCTACTTTAAATAAACTAAAAAGGGGATTAAATATTATATTATAGGAATGCTAAATGCAAGCATGATGACTCAGAACTCAAAGTGGTGGGATCAAGCTCCATGAAAAGGCATGGGCCTATAACCACCGATTAGTGAAGGATTGTCATTTATGTTAGATGTTAACCAAGTTTCTTATAATTCCTTCCTCTTACCAACTTCTTCATTTTAACTGACAAAAATTGTTCACCATTTGATCACTAGACAGTTTTTAATAAACTGTAAATATCTCTGCATAGCCTAGTTCGCCTCTGCTTTTGGTCATTTCAAACTTTGACAATATTCGCAAGACAAGAAGAATAAATCCCCCTACACTCTTCACCTAGATTCACCAGTTGTGGACATCTTGTCACTTTGACTTCCTCGGTCTCTCTTTCACTCTGTTGTGTTATTTTTTATTTACTTGCTTTTATTTGCTTTTGGTGAACCATTTGAGCATAAGTTGCAGACATGGTGATCTTTACTTCTATCAAATGCATAAAATTTAGCATTAATCCATACTATTATCTAACAGAGTTAAAAATCATATTTTGGAAAACACCGTTAAATTCAGCCAAAACTTATTTATATGGAGTGTGACTGTAGGGTGATTTCAAAATCAGAAATTAGGAAAAGAAAGTCTTCCGTCTTGTAGTTAAACTTCGAAATAAATACGTAATACATTGTATCACTTAACACATCCTACTTTTCTACTACTTTTGGAAGGCATATATGATTTATCGCCTGTTACGGATTGAATTGTATCCCCCAAAAATGTGTTATCAACTTGGCTAGGTCATGATTCCCAGTATTGTGTGACTGTCCACCATTTTGTCATCTGATGTGATTTTCCTATGTGTTGTAAATCCTACCTCTATGATGTCAGTGAGGCAGGATTAGAGGAAGTTATGTTAATGAGGTGAAAAAGAGGAAAACCCTCAGCGAGATGGATTGACACAGTGGCTGCAATAATGGGCTCAAGCATAACAACGATTGTGAGGATGGCATAGGATGGGCAGTGCTTTGTTTTGTAGTACATAGGGTCGCTATGAGTCAGAACAGATTCGATGGCACCTAACAACAATAACAACATGTTAATGAGGCAGGACTCAATCTACAAGATTAGGTTGTATCTTGAGTCAATCTCTTTTGAGATATAAAAGAGAGAAGCAAGCAGTAAGACAGGGGGACCTCATGCTATCAAGAATGAAGATCTAGGAGGGGGAGCCTGTCCTTTGGACCCAAGGTCCCTGCTCTGAGAAACTCCTAGATCAGGGGAAGATTGAAGACAAGGACCTTTCCCCAAAACTGACAGAGAAAGCCTTCCCTTAGAGCTGGCACCCTGAATTTGGACTTAAAGCCTCCTAAATTGTGAGAGAATAAACTTCTGTTTGTTAAAGCCATCCACTTGTGGTATTTCTGTTATAGCAGCACTGGATAACTAAGACATTGCCACTACTAGTTTCTAAACTAATTGAGGGCAGAAACGTGGTGGTATCTTGTTTCACCTTCATTAGCTAGTACTCTTATATGTAGGTTTAATACTGGAAAACAAAGGTATATATAGACAGCTGGACTGAGGGACTAACACAAGAAAATATATTTGAATAAAATTGAGGCTTCACTGAGTTTTCTTCGGTTTTATTCTCTATTTATCTTAGGAAAATTCTTGTAGGAGGCTCTTTGGAAATAAGAAGAGCAACAGACTGTGAATTAATCAATCATTCACTCAAGAAAGGAGATACTACAATTGATATACTATTCTAGATAGAGAATATCCAGCAGTGAATGGGTCAGACACAGTCATGGATCATACAGTCTAAAGGTAGACAATTTGAAAATTAGGAGGTATCTTTGCTTGTGCTGAGTAATATGAAAGAGGAAGTACAGGATGCTAAGGAGGTTTATGGGAAAAATCCTTTAACCCTGGGGTGTCAGAGGTAAGGAATGATGACGGGATCTGAACAAAATTACTCAAGAAAGGTAATGCCTGGAACCAGGCTCAGAAACTCTCACCTTCTGCTCTACTATGATGTCCTCATATATCAGATTTATTAGGGAATGTTTAAATAATTGATTATCAAGTACCTAATAGATTTCTTGTACAAATGAAGAAGAGAGAAAGAGAGGGAGAATATCATATTGCTAAAGAGATATCCTCCCATGTTCCATCTACTTCAAGTAACTAAACCACAACTCAAGCCATAGCATCCAGATAACTGTACTTGTCCTTGGCTCTGTTAACAAGAGCATCTGGAGCCCTGGTGGTGCAGTGGTTAAGAGCTCGGCTGCTAACCAAAAGGTCGGCAGTTCAAATCCACCACCTGCTCCTTGGAAACACTATGGGCAGTTCTACTCTGTCCTACAGGGTCACTATGAGTCAGAATTAACTCATCGGCAATGCAAATGTTTTGTTTGTTTGTTTGTTTTAACAACAAACCCCTACAAATATAATTCTCCCACAATATGACATTTAAACATATCCAAGGAAAGCCAATCAAGTAACTGACTAATATGTGCTGAAGGAAAAAAGCCAAAAGGGAGGTGTGGAGAGAAACTGAATTTTTCAAAATGAAAAACACCATTGATGGTTAGAGATTATATATTTTGTGAGCCCAGTAAACTCTTCTTCAAATTCAATCTTTTAGCAGGACTTCTTGTTTAATAAGCTTAGCACGTCAGGAGCTTTATAAAAAATGCTTTCTTGTTTCCCATAGTGGAAGAAGTCAAGCCCCAGGCACCCTCCCCCTGCCATCTCCTGTGAATGGAGCAAGTCATTAAAGAGGAATTTGAATTGAGGAGCTTTTCACAGATTTTCGTCAAGACTTCTAAATAGACAGCCAGTGAATGGGCCCTTCCTTACAAACACAGCCTTGTTGCATGTGGGCTGAGCAAACAGACACCATTGTGGGGACAGGTGGAAAAGAAATATGAATAGACAGTGCACTTTGCTGCTGTGGAGAATTTCATTACCAACTGACTTTGTGCATGGCCTCTAGGTCTGGGAGAGTAGGCACCTTTCTAAAACACTAGACCTTTCCCATGTGCATTTTAAAGCCTCACAATAATAGGTTGCACAATTTGAAATTCTTCAGTATGGCAATGTGGTGGTTTTTTTTTTTCTCCTCCTCTTCCCTTTATTTTATATACAATTCCACTAAAGCAGTTCAGCCACTACATTTTTCTCATGGAGATCAAAGAGGTGAAATGAAGATAGGAAGATTTCCTTATTGAGAGAGAACTGCTGGGAAGATTTCAGTAAAGCCAAGTGCCACAGTGATAATGGGCATACATATGGAGATAGTCTTGTGTCTCCACTGCCCATATACAGGCCTAATCCTTCCTATAAGAATTTTATGATCCTTAATACTAGAAGGGTCACCAACATGAGTAATCAGCTATCACTCCCAGGAAGTAAGAAAGTAGGCAAAAAAGTACTTTACACAGAATTGATATTAAATCCACCACCACCACCACCAGTTGTCTTTGAGTCGAGACCAACTCATGGCAACTCCATGCGTGTCAGAGCAGAACTGTGCTCCATAGGGTTTTCAATGGCTGATTTTGCAGAAGTAGATTGCCAGGTCTTTCTTCCAAGGGGCATCTGGGTGGATTCAAACCTCCAACCTTTCAGTTACCAGCTGAGCACATTAACCATTTGCATCACCAAGGGACTCCTTAAATAAACAGTAGTAAGACTAGGCCCAGGAGAGAAAAGTAAAGCTGCCATCTTGCCCATCTTTCACCAAAGCCATCTTCTGGACTGCACACAAATAACCTTCAAATGATAGAATTCCCTTCCACTAGCCAAAACTCTGGAGGAATGCTTTTTTCTCTCTGCCATAAACAGATAATTTGAGGGCTTACAAATACTTGGGGAGAATACGGGCACTAATAAAACAACGAGGGCCAGTACTTCCTTCTGTGCCTCCCTTTCCTAAGCATCACAAAGAAAACAGTGTAATATAGCATGATGTAGCAGGAGTTTGGGCTGAGCCAACATTGTGTCCACTGCTAAAGTAATTATGCCACGTGGACCTCTCAGAGCCTATTCCCCATAAAGATTGAAGAGTGTCCTTGGAAAACAAAACAAAATCGAACAAATAAACAAAAAACACATTCTAATGGAGTAGAACGAGTCACGGTAAGGTTAGGCTAATAACATTAGGCTAATTGACACAGTGGCTCCAACAGTGGCTCAAATATAGCAACGATTGTGAGGATGGCGCAAGACCTGGCTGTGTTTCGTTCTATTGTACATAGGGTCTCTACGAGTCGGAACCCACTTGATGGCACCTAACAACAACAACAACAACAACATTAAAGCCATAACATAAGTGTTTAAAGAGGAAGAGATAGAATATACGGTGACGCATATATGAAGAAGAATTGACACCTTTGAATTATGGTGTTGATGAAGAATATTGAATGTACCATGGGCTGCCAGAAGAATGAACAAATTTATCTTGGAAGAAATACAGCCAGAATGCTCCTTAGAAGTGAGGATGGTGAGACTTGATTTCACGTACTTTGGACATGTTATCAGCAGGGATCTGTCTCTGGAGAAGGACATCATTCTTGGTAAAGTAGAGGGTCAGCGAAAAAGAGGAAGACCCCCAATGAGATGGATTGACACAGTGGCTGCAACAATGGGGTCAAGCATAACAACCATCATGAAGATGGTGCAGGACTGGGCAATGTTTCGTACTGTTGTACATAGGGTCGCTATGAGTCGGAAATGACTTGACAGCACGTAACAACAACAACATGATATGTATATCATACATATATACATGTATGATACATATATACATACATATACATATATATACACATACATATATATATACACACATACAAGATCTATCTATATTTATATATCTATATACAGAGAAAGAAATAGAGAGAAAGAGAAAGAGAGAATATATGATAGTCACTTGGATTTATCTCCCAGCCCAGCTCCCCTGTGTAATCAGGCTTGAGTTCTCTGAAGAGCAAAGGGTTGTTAAAACAACAACAAACTTTAAAAAGCTGTGTCATTGAAAACATGTGGCAAACTCAAACAATGAAGGGATGCTTCAGAAATATTAGAGATACAATACCCCTAACTTTATAGCACAAACCTGAGCTCCCCATCCTCAGCTGCTACAGGACTCAGCTGCAAAGTGGGTGAGAGTGGTACCTGATGGACACGGTAGCCCCCATAGAAGCAGTTGGGGTAGAAGTGCAGCAGCAGATGAAGGCAGCATGTGGTAACGATGCTAACATGCCATGACAGTGGCACCAGTGCCCAGCGGACATAGATTAGAAGTGGGAGTGGTGTCACCTGAAGCCACTGGAGCCATGCAGACCAGTGAACTGAAATGGGGCTTTGTGTCCATGAAGGAGCACGACTCATTGACTAAGGCAGCAGTAATGGCATCCACAAAGAAGACTGGAAGGGGAGAAGGAGAGAATAGATGCCCCGTGATCACTGACCTTTATGGATTGAATTGTGCCCCTAAAGCTGTTGTTGAATCCTAACACCTGGTAACTGTGAACAGGACCTTGTTGGGAAATAGGGTCTTTGAAGATGTTATCAGCTAAGTTAAAGTAAGATCATACCAGAGTAGGGTGGGTCCTAACACAATATGAGCGGTATCTTATAAAAATGGAGAAGAGGCACAAAAGAGACAGAGAAGACAACCATGTGATGACAGAGTGAAGCTGCAGTTACAAGCCAAGGAATGCCGGGGCTACCAGAAGCCAGGAGATTTAAGAAAGGATCTCCTTTTCTTGTATCATAGCCCTATTAACACCCTGAATTTGGACTCCTAGCCCCCAAAACTGTGAGACAATAAATTTCCATTAAAGTGTGGGTACTTCGTAACAGCAACCCAAGGAAATGACTATGCCGACTTACTTTCTTTATGAGCACACAGGAGATTCTCCCTGGGTACTCTGAGAAATACCTAACTGGGACATCTTTGGATGAGAACCAGGGAAACATGGGTTGCACATGGAGTATTTCCACTTTACATCTCTCAACCATGAGATTCATTAAAACTCATGGGCACCCTGTACCCTCTCTCCCACACTCCTCCTGTCAAATCTGAATTGAGGTGCAGTATAAGATGACAGGGTTTCTGTGGTAACTCCACTAAAAAATACAGAAATTATAAATAAAGACTAAGATGTTAACTCCCCATCGTAATTTCCTACAGCAGTTGTTTAAAAAAAATAAAAAAAACTTTCCTGTAAATTTTAAAGCCCCAAATCCACTCTGTCCTGACTCAATTTTAGCAGATGTATGCACCTAGGAAAATACAATGAAGAAAGTTCAGCTATTGTTACTTTTTGGCCATCACACCACACCATTCTTGCCATGTCAACTTGCGCCTCCTATCTTCAGCTGAGCTGTTGGTGAGTCACATTTCTACCAGTCTATAAAGTCATCCTTTCCATTACTTTCTCTCTACGCTCTCCCATCCCTACCTCTGAATGCATTCCCCTTCTCTTTTCCTCAAAATGGGAAGACTTGAGGGTTTTAGATGACCACAGTCTTAATTCAAGACATTAGTATTAGCAGAAAATCTACAGCAAGTTTGAGCCACATTAGTAGAGCCATGGTATCTAGAATAAGGGAGAAGGTCACCTGGCTCTACTTCTCATCTGAAATATTCTTTTGGGATCACACCACACACAGCAAAACAGCAAGTGCCTTCAGGAAAAGAATTATGACTGCTGTGTTTCCCAAGTGTCTGGCTTAGTGGATACACATGATACATACTAAATATATGTTCCAGACTCTCTCAACTTTTTCTAGTTTTGCACAGTAGTTTTGTGAATGAGGCTAAGAGGCTGGATTTGGGAGCTAGATTGTCTAGGTTCAAATCCTGCCTCCACCATTTATTTGTTGTGGGATGTGGATCAAGTTTCTCGTGTTCTGGGCAAGCTCTTTGGCGCAGTGTCCTCAGCCATAAAACAAGTGAATTCCAGTCATATCTCCTGAGTTAATGTGAGGCTGCAACAAGTTAATTCATTTAAGTGCTTAGAAGAGTGCTTTGTTCTTACCAAGAGATCAATAAATGTTTGTGGTTATTATTAAGGAGTCCCTGGATAGTACAGTTAATGCACGTGGCTGCTAACTCAAAGGCTGGAGATTCAAGTCCACCCAGAGGCACTTTGGAAAAAAGCCCTGGAGATCTACTTCTGAAAATTTAGACCATTGAAAACCCAAATGAACACAGTTCTACTCTGATATACATGGGTTGGCATGAGTCAGAATTGACTCTACAGCAACTGGTGGTAGTGATGGATTATTACTAAGGGATATTTGGTGTTCGTGAGGGCATTGGTGGTTCAGTAGTGGGATTCTTGCCTTCCACGCAGGAAACTCAGGTTCGATTCTAGTCAATGTACTTCATATGTAGCCACCACCTGACTGTCAGTGGACGCTTACATGTTGCTATGATGCTAACCAGGCTTCAACATAGCTTCCGGACTAAGGTAAACCAGGAAGAAAGGCCTGCCTAGCGATCTACTTCTGGAAAGCATCCAGTGAAAACCTTATGTAGCACAACGATCTGATCCAAAACCAATCATGGGATGTCGCAGGACAGTGCAGTGTTTACTTTCACTGCGCATGAGGTCGCTGCGAGTCAGGGGAAACTTAACAGCAGCTAACAAAAACATTCTGGTGTCAGCTTAAAACTAGAACTTCACAGCATATTCATAGCAATCAGTATAGGATTAACAAAAGAAGAAAAGAAAGAAGTGGAAAGCTAGGATCAAAAAAAGAAAACGTTGTGTTCATGTTTTTAAATATATAGATGTGGACCTAAAATAGTTTCCATTTTAAAATAGAAACAAAATTTGAAATATAACTCTGTATATCATCTAAGCAATTTTGTGCCTGCCTTATAAAACCTTTAGTACATGGATTCTAACATATTTTTGACTTTGTAGATAGACTGTAGACAAATTTAAACGACAATTTAAGGCTGCAACAAGCAGTCTCTGGGAATACTGTTTCAAACAGTAGCCTAGTCACTGGGCATTTGATTGAACCCACTCTCACTTCATGCCAGGTTCCAAAGAGTAGGGGTAGCTTGAGCAAGTGAAGGAGCTCAGTCCTGAGATTCTTTGAGAAACTAATGCTTAAAATAACTCAGAAACTAGTAACTTTATACGGTTTCACTGTGTAGCTTCTTAAAACATCAGGAAGCAAAGCTGTGCCATGTTTTGGAACTACATTTTTGTTTTATATTCAGTTTGGACCATGATTCTGGAGGTTCATGGGTATGTGATCAATTAGGGAATCAGTTCTCACTGCTAATGGTGCCTAGAGCTGCATGCTCATTTTGCATTTTACACATTTTATTTTTGATGTGTGCCACACCTTTGCAGAAACCAAATGATAGCAGATCAAAAAGAAAAAAATACATATATATGGTCAAAATAGTTTTTAATCTTTGGGTAGTTAATTTAAGTGGTTTAGCTGGATCACGTAAACTTTTCATAAAGATATATCTACCTTCTACTATAATCCACTACATTTTTCAACTAGGACATAAAATATATGTTCCATATTCTTTCCAAGCAGTATTAATAACTCGTGTGCTATCAGCCGTTCTGTAGTGACTCAAGCTGGGAATATATTTTGGCATTTAAGAGTTAATTTGCTTGTCTAAACTCAGAGAAATTCTTTGTAGAGGCAGTGAGTCTAATTCTTTCTCATTATTTTACCAACTAGAATAAATCATTTACTAAATGATCTTAAACTGTAATAGCACACATACAGTATATAAGATTACGAGAGTTAAACAGGCTATCAGCACTCTAGTTCTCTATCATGTGTCACAGATCATGCATTTTACTCATCCCCTACATGTCCGTCTTTTGTGACAGTCAACGGAAGCATGAGTTTCTATTTCTTAATTATAACATAAGTCTGTGGGTATTATCCCACATCATCATTATCGTCACAAGAGGATATTGGAATTAGAAGGCAGGTAGCTATTCAGGCAGGAACAACTTGAAGACTGACACACTTTATAATTTCATTGAAGCTTTAACACTTCTTGATGAACGGGCCCCCACTCCTCTCTATCAACAAGAAGCAGATCCTACTGTTTCTTCTTTTTTTAACCAATTGGATGGCAAAAAACAAAACCCAGGAAATACCCAAAGCCTGGCTATGTTTCTTTCTTGGGTTGTCTATTTTCCTCATACCGTCTGCCAACCTTGCTAACCAAAAGGTTGGCAGTTCAAATTCACCAGCCGCTCCTTGGAAACCCTATGGGGCAGTTTCACTCCATCCTAAAGGGTTGCTGTGAGTCAGAATCGACTCGACGGCAACAGGTTTCCTTTTTTGGGGGGAGGGTGGGGGCTGGTTTCTCTGCTGACCTAAGTTTCTAGATTCTGTAATCCCATTAGTGGTCCAACATGTCTCTACGCCCCTCAAAACTTTTGCATTCACCCTGATTGAGAGTCAGCTTTCACTTACTGAGACTTCCAAAAATATCTTCCCATGTAATACTCTAAAAATGAAGAGTTAAGCAATTTGTATGGGCTCTCCCAATTCAACAGCTTTCTGTCAGTATAGTGGGCAGTGCTATACAGTATACATCAATGAACAGTAATATTTAAGAATTTAAATCCCAGATATACTACTTACTCACTCTGTGATCTTGAACAATGTGCTCATGTGTTCTGTGTCCTCACGTATCTCAGTAAGGACTTTCTGAGTTAATTACATATGAATTGACAAGACCAACACATGGCCTATAGTGAGCTTACTGCAATAAATAAGCAGCCCTGGTGGTCCAGTGGTTAAGGGCTTGGCTGCTAACTGAAAGGTCGGTGGTTCGAACCCACCAGATGCTCCAAAGAAGAAAGATGTGGCAATCTGCTTCCATAAAGGTTACAGCCTTGGAAATCCTATGGGGCAGTTCTGCTTTGTCCTATAGGGTCACTATGAGTCGGAATGGACTTGAAGGCATATCATTATAACCAGATGGATTTTCTGTATCGTACTACAGTTCAGGTCCCTCAGGATCACAAGGAAATGATACAAATATCTTCCAACAGAAACATGAAATAGAATTAGAAATTGCTTCAGAACCTTAACAATCATGGTAGTCCCAGTTCTTCCAAATGCGGGACGGATAACAAGCTCTCAAGTAGTGAGTGAAAGGGAATACCTGGTTTCCTTAGGGATACCAGTATTGAGCCCCACACTTATATGTCTCAAAGAAAGAGAATGGATTCTTTGTTTTATGGGCAGTATATATGTGATATAACCACTAATCTGAGTCCATGTCAAATGCCTTAGAGTTGTCTGGCCTTCCTTATGCCAAGCCCATTTGGGAGTCATTTTGCAGTGGCCCTAAACCAATAAATTATGATAAAGGCAGCAATTAACTGTACCTATCTTTCTGAGTTTATAGAGCTTTAGCAACTAAAGTTACGGAATACTTTGGGGATTTGGGATGAGCATGTTTCAGGGATAATGCTGAATTTATCTTAGCAACTCTAATTTCAGATTTCTAAAACTCTGTCTAGAATACCTAAAGTTTAATTTCATTGTATATAGATTCAGTTAAGTTTAATCTATGAGGCAATAGTAAAAGAATGATTACAATAATTCAAGATATTACATTTGATAAATAAAATTTACTATATTCTAGGCACAGTGCCAGTTGTAAAATACACATACATATATATCTGTACACAAATACACATATAGATATATAAAATTTAACATCATACCTCAAGATAGAGATTATAATGTCAATGTACCGACACAGGGATGTTAAGTGTATAATAATGATTCTCTTTGGTATGGTTATAAAGAGACTCGAGACTGCAATTAAGCTTGAGAGACTCTCAAGCTATTTGTATAAAAACTCTGATAAACAAAAGAGAAGAATCTAGCTGTAATACAAACCTAGGGGACTCATAAGGCATTTTAACTTGCCTGGAAAATTCATCTCAAAGGTATTTTTAAAATACTTGGCATACATGTCCTATGTGTCACCTATTTCAGTAGTTTTCCAACATTTGGGTGATCTTAGGCAAGTCATTTAACCAATTAGAGTCTAAATTTTGTCACCTACAAAATAAAACCAATCATAGTTGCTCCACGTATTTTATCAGTTTTGTGAAAGGTAAAATAAGAAGAATTTCTAATAGGAAAAGAATTACCTTGGGAGCCAGGTAGTACTGGCTCCACTAGTTCAGGGGTGAATGACTGTGTACTGAGATTACCCATGATCTTGCTCTCTCTGAGCCTGTTTTTTTGTTTGTTTCGTTTCACTTTGCTTTTTTCAATAGAGAGAGCAATACCTACCTTTGGTTGCCAGTCTCCAAGATGGCTGCCAATGATCTTTCTTGATATTCATGCACTTGTGTAGGAACGTCCCACATTTAATAGGCTAATCAGTGAGACCAACAAGATATTACAAAAGTCACTGTGGGTGATTTCAGAGGTTAGGCCATGGAATACATGGCAGCTTCCCTTTGGCTCTCAAATTGCTTACTTTGAGGGAAGCCAGTGTTTATGCTATGAGGACACTCAAGTAGCCCTATGGGAGGGCTCGGGTAGACAGGAACGGGGGAGCATTCTACCAGCCATCAATACCAGCCACAAACATCAACTTACCAGCCATGTTAGTGAGCCACATTAGAAGTGTAACCTCTAACCCCAGTTAAGCCAGCATTGTGAGTAAGCCAACAAGGAAGTGGGTCCTCTAATCCCAGCCAAGTCTTCTGATAAATGCTGACTTGGTCAACATCTTGACTGTAATGTCATGAGAAACCATGATTTAGAACTGCCCATTTAAGCTATTCTGAATTCCTGACTCATAGAAACTATGAGAGATAATGTTTATTGTTGTTTTAAACCACTAAGTTTGGCGTTAATTTCTTAAGCAGAATGAGATAACTGACATTTAACTCACAGATAACTCAAAATGTTGTGTGTGTGCATGTGAGAACTAATGATAATTCCTATACACACATCAAGCACAGTGCATGATACAGAGTTTTTTTAAAAAAAAAAAAACAAACCAAACTCGTTACCATAGAGTCAATTCTGACTCATAGCGACCCTATAGGACAGAGTAAAACTGTCCCATAGAGTTTCCAAGGAGTATCTGGTGGATTGGAACTGCTGATCTTTTGGTTAGCAGATGTAGCTCTTAACCACTATGACACCAGGGTTTCCTGATACACATAAAAGCTGCATAAATAGGTATTAAGGAGCTAAACCTTCATTATAAACTCTATCACTAAGACACAGCATTCCTTTAACTGTATTTAACACAAACTATAATTCGTTCAATGCCTACCCAGTACCTGGGACTTCATTATGGGCCCCCCCAGGATCTTCAGAGGCAGTGAACGTCAGGTCCAGATGCAGTGGGAAGTCTCTGGAAACAGTAACTGGCTTAGGAGTGAATATGTGACTAAGACAGTCAAGTTTTTTTTCCTGGAATACTGGGAATGGCATGTTCTTTTTCTATAACTGGACATTAATGCAGAAATACATATCATAGACTGTGGCGAACAGAAAATGAGAGCAGCCAGCCATTGGGTGATGCAGGCTGAGTGGGAGAAAAATACAAGTAGAAAGAAACTCTGGGTTTTTGCTGACAAAGTCAACTAGATATGAAGCCCACTCTACCTCTAGTCTTTCCAACTATGTGAGCCAAGATATTCCATTTATTCTCCAACACAGTCCTTAGTCAAATAGTACATTAAATAGCAGTATATTAGAATAATTCATGCAATTTCTCTTTTTATAACCTCTATTTTGATATATTACCTACAAGAATGAAAAGGTGTTTATTTTAAGCATGGCAAATCTCATTTCTTGGAATTTCAGTCTCACTGGACTGTGAATTATGGGTCTCACACAGTGGCTCCATTTAGAATTGTCATGTTTAGCGCTGTTGTTTCCCACTTCCTAGTCTTCTTACCATAATCATATTTTGCTAAGACTCCATCACTGTATCTCCACCATTTATTGTTATAAGAAAAGCTATTGCAATTAAGAAGAGAAAGCACAGTTACTTTAATACCTGAAAGGCAGCAGCCACGGTATATCAGAATTCACCACTATTTCCCATTTTTTCCCTCATTTAGTCACTTGAAATCAGATTCTAGAATTTGTCCTTGTCAGTATGAAGTGAAACCACAAGGCTGGATCCA
Organism: Dugong dugon; assembly: GCA_030035585.1. Classification (NCBI taxonomy): domain Eukaryota; kingdom Metazoa; phylum Chordata; class Mammalia; order Sirenia; family Dugongidae; genus Dugong; species Dugong dugon. The sequence goes on from CM057467.1 coordinate 113,440,530, forward strand.
AGAGAGCTGTCAAGGAACTGTGCTGGGTTTTCAGAGTCAGAAATCATTGACTCCTGTTGTGTGACCTTGTGGCAAGCAGGTTCTTACAGACACTCCGAACTCATTAACTTCAGAACTGGGATCCTGCAAAGGAGTGAACAGTTCTCTTTTCTCTGCACAGACATCTTGATCTTAGAAGTTAGTTCACCACCCTCCTGATAGACAGCTTAGCCCAGGGGAAAGAATATAGGCCTCTGTATCAAACTCCAGCTCCACTGCAAATTAGTGAACCTGGGTTCATTTCCAGCTTCCTTGCTACATAGCTATTCGGCCTGGGGTTAGTTTCTTAAGCTTTCTAAGCCACTGTTTTCTCATCCATAAAAGAGGGGAGAATAATATCTATTTCTAATGGTTTGTGGGAATTAAAATGATATTACTCACGTTAACTGTTTAATTTCATATTTTGCATGTAGTAAATGGGAGTTACTTTTACTTCTTTTGTATTGTTATATTTCCTTAAGGATAACTTTTTTGTTCAAAAGTATTATATTGGTTATTTATCTGGATTCCAAATATAAAATTAATTTCTTGGAAAAAATGCAGTCAATCTAGAAATAGTTAAAGAAGAAATTTAAAATGCACACACCTTCCACCCCGTCAATCTTTCCTGCCCACATTCCACACCCAAAATAACTTTGGGAGCATTTCTGTGCATATCCTTCCAGACTGTTTTTTTTTAATCACTCTTATAATAATGCATTCAGTTGGGTTTGTGTCACTATTATCTTCATTCAGCAAATATTACTACGGAACCGTCAGTCGTCAGGCACAGAGGACGGGGTGGGAAATAAGATCGAGCAACACAGCACGTAGTGGGACATTTTACTGTCATAGGTAAAACACAAAGAACAGGAAGTCACTTTGCCAATTTTTAAGTGGCTAGAACTCTCATAAATTGTGAAATGATACTATCTTGCTGGAAGACAACTTGGATATTCACCTATTGAAAGCCATAAACAAACTGTTAGCATTTTGATACGGCAAGTTCACTTCTAGAAATTTATCCTAAAAAAATTAATTAAACATACATGCTAAAAGATTTGGCTATAGGATATATGGCACAGAATTCTCCAAAGAATCGGAAAAAAAAAAAAAAATGAAGAAAAAGTTGTGTGTCTAATAATGTGGGGTTGTTTCAATAAAGACAAAGACATGTATTCAGCAGAATACAATGCATTTACTAAAGTAATGCTTTAAACGTAATATTTAGAACTTGAAGAAAGGTCCATTATATATTATTGGAACATTCAATTTGTGAAATAGTATGTATGTAGAGTATAATCCCATTTTGAATATTTTCCAGTGAAAGATGTTCACTGTTAAAATGTATTTGCAATAAAGATTATACATCAATATGCTAACGGTATATATTTCTAAGTAATAGATCTATTTTCTTCTCTTGGTTTATCTATAGTTTCTATTTATTTCTAGAAAGAAAAGGTATTGTTTTTATGTAAAATCCATATGTCCTCTCAGACTCACCTGCTAGTGGAAATGATTCCCTTTGACAGAAATACAAAACATTTAATTATTTTGGACTTACTTAGCAGTTTCTCAGTATTCTCTCAAGATACCGCTCCCCAGTTGTTCCCTTTTCTCAGAAGAGATTGGGGTCGGGGTTTTAAAAAATAATCAAAGTTGATGTTTGTAGCACTGTTTTCCTTCCCTCTGCCATCTGTTGCTCTATCATGCCTTTATTCTATTAACCACTTTTCCTCTGAGTCCCCCATGTTGCTAATCATGCTCCTGGTGACCTCCTCTTGAACAATAAACTTCTGATATCTTTATCTCTTTGGCTTTTCCTAATGAGCTTTTTCAGAGGGTGTTATGGATTGAGTTGTGCTCTCCCTCCAAAAAAAAAATATATGTTCAAGGTCTAACCCCGTGCCTGTAAATGTGATTGTATTTGAGAATCACATCTTTGAAGATATTATCAGTTAGGTTAACATTAGGGCGTTCTGAAGTAGGGTAGGTCCCAATCGTATATGACTGCTGAATTTCTAAAAGATGGGGGCAGAGGAAGGTTGCCATGTGATGCTGTAGCTGCAAGCCAAGGAACCCCTGGAGGTACCAGAAGCTAGGAAAGAGGCCTGGAACAGATTCTCTCTCAGAGCCCTCAGAAGGAATCAACACAGCTGATGACCTGATTTGGACTTCTAGCCTCCAGAACTGTGAGAAATTCAATTTCTGTTCTTATAAGCCACCCAATTTGTGGTATTTTTACAGCCACCTTAGGAAACTACTACAGAGGGGTTCTCCACTATGTATGATTGTGTGGTTATGTGTTTGTGTGTTTATATTTTATTTCACTGATCTCTCCTTTGCAGAGAATAGAAATTCCAAAAAGGAGCTAGTGGGAATGCAGTTAGCTTAGGGATCATCATATGCAACTTCACATGGCAGCTCATAGATATTGGATACCCAGAGTCTACCACCAATTCTACCCACTCTACCCAAATTCACTCATAGTATTTTTCTCTCAGGGTCACCACTATTTTGCCAGTCAGGTATCTTTTGTGGTCTGAACATATCTTCACCCAATTTTGTACCAAGTTCATATATTCTCCTACAGATTTCTGGAGCCACAGCAAGTCAGATGTGCCTGGGCATGTTTCAGATCTGGATCATTCTGTGGCAGTCTTAAAGTTGATTGGATGTAGCACATACGTGACTTCATCATGTGGCCTAATGCCACATGATGTTAAATAACTGGATCTCTGAACCAGGCAAATTATTGTTTCTGAATAAGCAAAAAAAATCTATTTTTTTTTTCAACTAGTAGTGTCCCCAGAACATCTCTGTGTCAAAAACATACAAAATGCTATAACAGAAACCACACTGAATTAAGAAATTAAAATTCTAGACTTAAACCTTTCACGGAATAATAACCTTTTGCAAATCAATTCATATCCTTGAGCCTTAATTTCTATACCTGTTAAATGAGGCATTTGTGTAGTTGGACTTTAAAAGGTCTTGAAGGGTGAAAGAGACTGTTCCTTCCAGAATAAGGCAACCAAGATTTACTGGCACAGTCCGTATCTACACGCAAGCTGAATGGATTTAAACATACCTACACACCATCCCAGGAGCCTTGGTGTGTGATGGTTAAGCACTTGACTGCTAATGAAAAGGTTAGTGGGTCAAACCCACCCAATTTCTCTTTGAGAGAGAGACCTGGTGATCTGATCCCATAAAAATTACAGCCTAGAAAACCCTATGGGGCAGTTCTACTTTGTCACATACGGTCATTATGAGTCAAAAATCGACTTGAAGGCAACTAACAGCAATAATACAAATTACCCACAGCACTGAGAGCTAAATTTTTATTTGGGACTTTGTTTTTCAAAGGTTTATAGTTGAAAACTATGGAATTTGGTCTGTAGTACCCAATCTGTCTTTTTTATTTATCACTTTTACTCCATGCATCAAAAGAGAGTACCAACAAAGTCTAATTTATATAGTCATTTTTGGCTAAAATTCTAAAGAAGAAAAATTTTGTACATGTTTACAGCTTTAAAGAAGTGGGGTGCTTTTGAATCAGAGGCATTTCATATGAAAACTTCCTCAAAATTTAGACTCATAACTGATCATAATTATGATCTGGGAAATAGTAACTCAATTTGAAAGACATCGAAGAAAGAAAGGCTTCAATGAGGGAACAAATCTTGTGAACACTGGTTCAGCAGTTCATAGTCAAACGGTCAAGGTCTTTTCAGATGGTGAATCACTCTTGATTCTGTGAAAACTGCTTTCAGTAGAATGGTGATTTCCATTTCTGTCTAATTAGACATCTATATTGCATTACTCTGGCCCTTTTCATCAGCTTCACACATGCGTTTGCCAAAATAAATTGTCTAGCTAACTTTTGTTGCATGAAAAATGGCTTTTTCTTCCACATCAGCTGAACTTCCACATCTCTCTTTAGTAACTGTATTACTGTTTTAAAGGTACAAAACAAAAAGTTAGCAGCTTAAAACACCAGTTCAGTTATTACCTTACAGTTCTGCAGATCAGAAGTCTAGCATGGGTAAACGTGGTTTTCTGCTCAGGGTCTCACACTCAAGGTTGGCTGGCTGGACTCGCATATGAGGCTCCGGGGAAGAATGCACTTCAAACTCACTCAGCTGTTTGGCAGAATTAAGTTGTTTGCAGTTGCAAGACCTAAGTCCTCAGTTCCTGGTTGGTGAGAGCCACTCTCATTTCCCAGAGGCTCCCTGCAGTCCCTTGTCATGGGCCTTTTCACAGGCCTCCTCACAACATCACAGTCTACAGCAGGATCCTTCACATCAAATCTACCTTGCACTGTAAATCTCTCTGCCTTCTTCTTCTGCTAGCAGCCAGAAAAGGCTCTTTGCTTTCAAAGGGTTTATATAATTAGATTAGGAGTCCCTGAGTGGCACAAACAGTTAAGCACTAGGCTACTAGAGGGTTGGTGGTTCAAATCCATCCAGAGGCAGCTAGGAAGAAAGGCCTGATGATCTACTTCCAAAAGCTCACAGTCATGAAAACCCCATGGAGCACAGTTGTGCTCTGAAACTCATCAGGTCACCTTGAGTCTGAATTGACTTGAAGGCAACCGGTAGACTACTAGATATATGATTAGGCTTATCCTGATAATCTCCCTATCTTAAAGTCAACTAATTAGCAACCTTACTTATATTTGCAAGAATCCCTTTTGCTATATAATGTAGTAAAAACAATTATGGAAATAACACCATGGGGCAGAGATCATCATGTTTACAGTTTCAGGGATCAGGGTGGTATCAGAATTCTGCCTACCATAAACCCATTGCCATTGAGACAATTCTGACTCTTAGAGACCCTATAGGACAGAGTAGAACTGCCCCCTAGGTTTTCTAAGGCTGGAATCTTTACAGAAGCAGAATGCAATATCTTTCTCCCAGGGAGCAGAACAGCTGGTGGGTTCCAGCCACCAACCTTTTGGTTAACAGCTGAGCCCTTAACCACTGTACCACTAGGGCTCCTTCTGCCAGCCATAGTAACAAAAAAACCTGGAAAATTCTACTTGATTAAAAATAACCTTTCCAGTTTTACACAATTCAAAGTCATATGTTAATTTTTGGAGAGCAATTGCCCAATAGGGTAAATCCAAGGGAGACTTTATTTTCTAGGGATGCTACATGACACATTTATTCAAGGATCCAATGCAGTTTCTGGGGTTCAAAGGAACTGTTAAATTCATTTAAATATATCTTAACCAAGTTACAACATACAAATTCCCTTGAACCATTATAATAATAACAGCTAACAACTCTTAATGATTTTTCTTGCGTCAGGCACTGTTCTCAGCGTTTCACAAGATTTCGTTCATGTTATCCCCACACAACGAGACTGAAATAGATAACCCTATTATCATCATTATTTTATATATGAGGACAGTTAGGCATACAGAGGGTAAATAATTTGCCCAAGATCATCCATCTAGTAAGTGGTGGGGCCTGATGTTGCGCTCAAGCATTCCAGAGCCCATATCCCAAACCTTTACATTGAAGAGTTTCTGTGGGTCATAGGCCTGTACCATTTCCCTTATTTCTACATCCAAATAAACCAGAAAACCAAACCCATTGCCGTCAAGTTGATTCCGACTCATAGCAACCCTATAGGACAGAGTAGAACTGCCCGATGGGGTTTCCAAGGAGCAGCTGGGGGATTCGAACCACCAACCTTTTGGTTAGCAGCTGAACTCTTAACCACTGTGCCACCAGGGCTCCACATTCAAGTAGAAGCTAAAGATATCACAGGGTAAACTATTATGATTTTTTGCACCTGTAATTGCTAGAAAAATATTTTTCCCTTACTTTAATTTGTCTAGATCTACTCTCTGCAACAATACAAAATACAGCTTAATGCTCTACCTTTTTTTCTTACTTTGATGGTTCTTCAAGTTTTAAATCATCTACCAAGATTCTCTTCAGCCTTTTCCCCAGGCTAAACATTTCTACCTACTTCAAACATTTCCCTGTAGCACAGGCTTCAATATCTTTGGTAAATTGAATGCTGTACAGTTAACTCATAAAATATAATACACATCTGTCTTCAGATGTGTTCCGTTCAGTGCAACTCAAACTACTAATTCTTAAAATGATTATGAAGAACACATGAATGTCAGTCAGCACAGATCAAGTTAGGCTGCAGCATAGTCCCCTCCTCACAATCTCAGTCACAATTAAATGCATTTCTTGCTCCTGTTCTATGTCCATGTGAACTGGAAGGGGGCTCTGACTATTGTAGTCACTCAGAGGGAAGGTTCTGGAGGCTCCATCTAGACACCAGGTTCCACAGTCAATGGAGCAGGGAGAAGGGAGTGCAGCAGAGTCTTGCACTGACAATTAAAACTTCTTCCTTGGAAATGACACACACACATACACACACTGCATATATGCAGTCACAGTTTTTGCTCAGTCGTTTCGGCAAAAGAAAGTCACATGGCTTTGCCTAACTGCATAGAAGGTTTGGAAAGTCACAATCGTACCATGTGCCTGAAAGGAAGACGACGAGGAGTAGAATAACGATTATAAAGAAAACATGAGCATCAGTCAGGATAGGTCAGGTTATGCCGCAATACAAACTCTCCCTAAAGACTCCCAGAGTATGTAGAATGCTCTTCTGTTTTAAAAACAACTAAATCATCTCCTTGTATTTCCTTTGATCCGTTGCCTCCTATGATCTGGACTGCACCCTTCTAACCACACAGACAAAGACTTTGCTGATGGCAGTCAAGTCACCATATTCCTTAGTCACCCAGTTGAGAAATCATCAAACCATAATGCCTTTCAGACTGGTGTTCTCCAATCTTTACCTAAAGGGTATTACGGGAAACATTTGAAAACGAGACCCAATAAATCTCTACAAGGTTTCTTATCTAAAGGAGACAGTGAAGTTATGAAAAAAGGGAAATGAGACGAGAATTTTTCATATGCTGCCACACTACACATGCCACTGTGTATTGTGATTAACAGTGAATGAAGAGAAAAGTAAATTTTCTTTTTTTTTTCCCCTAGGAATATCAGTTCATCTCTTCCAAATCTGAAATATATTACATAATCCACTTAAGGGAAAAAAAGATTTGCTGAGTGTTACCCATCCATTCCATATGTATCGGCCAGCAACACATCTAACCAAAATTGTAAGGAATCAATGAGCTTTCCTAGAGCACGGCTACATTCCCATGACTGAGGCATACCTGATTCGGGGACGACTACTGTGCATAGAACTTGGTGACTTACTCAAAAGTAAGGGTTTGGAAAGATGCTTGGCTCTCTCAGTAAGGGAGGAACATAAAAATCTGGGAGATTCATTGCTATTCTCAAGGCAATTTTTAAAGCATATACTCTATTTTCTAAGTTATATTTTGCATAAAGGGGCTAATTCATTTTAATTCAATCTCTGAACCAGCCACAATGAGAAAAGAAAATAAAACACAGACTTCATTTCCATAGACATCAAAAGCACTTTATGGATACCCATGGACACTAAAATAGAGTTCCTTAAATTGTGGTCTGTGGACCACCTTTACTAGAATTACCTTTAAAATGCAGACCCCAGGGCTCTACATTTAAATTACAAGGTTTCCAGAGAAGACTGTCCTCATGCTAATGTTAGAAATACAACTTTAGGAGAAAGGTGAATTGAAACCACAGAACAACTATTTTTAGAGACATGGGCATCAGAAGAAGAAGAATACGTCAGACAGTATCTGTAAAGATTAAACGGCATGCTGTCGGTAAAGTACTTACAACAGCACTAGACAGACTCAATAAATGTTAGTGCCTTCTAAAATGTTCTCCAGACAATAAGGACTGGTGTTCTTTTGCAAGACCCAGAGTTGTCATAAAGGCAGGTGTTGATGGGGTGAAGAGGCTCAGTGAGCAGACATTTTATCAAAGTAGTCAGGGATGTGGGAAAATAAAATGAAGTTTGAAGAATTCATTCAGAAGGGAGTAAGCATTTTATGTCTCTCAATCCACTTTTTCCCGAAACTTCCCTTCATCTTGCTGTGCACTTGTTTTTTAAAGAACGATATTTCAGCAATATTTTGGAAGCTTACATCTGCATCAAAAATTTCATACAGAAGTTTTATTTTTTTTTTAATTTAAAAACACATACATAGTACATACTTTGAGAAAGACTTTACCAAGATCACTTTCAGGTGCTCTGGAGGATTTCTGTTGACAGTGATGTCTTAGGTTCAGGTGGAGTGAGTTATAAAAAAATATATAACTAAAGCCAGCACTGTATGCTTGGTTATATGCTTTGAAAAACAGCAGGCACATAATGTGCAAACATTCCTCAAAAGAAATCACTTCTGTCTGAAAATGATGTTTTAGCTTCCCCTTTAAGAAAATGGGTTAAGTTTAGGGGGAAAAATAGAGGAAGGGAAAACATAGTACATCACACCAAACATACATTTACTTCTGCAAGTGAATTCTCTACAGAACAACATTCTACCTCTGTTTACTGAAAACTCACTTGTGTTAGAATCCAGTTTTTGCCACGATTATGCCTAGCTTCCCTGGAAGTAGTGAACCAATTTTAATTTCTGTGTCTAAAATAAACAGGTTCAATTCTTCATTTCATTTGCTGTATTTTTTTAACATTTGCTATGTTCTAGAAACTGTGTAGTCCTTAACGTACTCTCCTACAAAATAGAAGAAATAACAATCTATCCCAAATCTATGCCTCATGTATGGGTAAGATTATTCTCTTAATAGTGTGTGTGTGTGTGTAAAGACAGAACTCATTACCTCCACATCCCTTTGCATGCATGAGGAACAATGTTTCTAGGTCTCCACTGCAAAAAGAGTTAGTCTGTGTTAGGAATGCTGACTCAGGGGTACATGCACTAAATAAAATTACATGAACAATTTTGAGTATATGCCTTCTCTCAGAAACAGGTCCATGATTTTACTTAGAATTTTAAAAGGCTTTGTGACTCATAGAAGTTAAAAATGGGTAATGTGGTTAAGATGTCACAGTGTTTTCCAATTTGGGGGGGTGCATGATATACAGTAAAAAACAGATTTTACACTGTGACTCAACACATAGGTGCACGTGCACACACACACACGAAACAAGTTTTACAAAACAATACTTCTCACTCTTTACTTGCAGTGAACTATGATAAATTTTCTATTCTAAATGTTAAGAAAAAAGAGGTAGCTCCATCCAGTAGTTTTGCATCTCAATATCTATAATTCCAGATACTCCATCACAATTAAGAGAAGCCTAGTAGGCAATAAGGGGCCCTGGTGGTGCAGTGGTTAAGCATTCAACTACTAACGAAAAGATCAGCAATTTGAATCCACCAGGTGCTCCTTGGAAACTCTATGGGGCAGTTCTACTCTGTCCTATAAGGTCGCTATGAGTCAGAATTGACTTGATGGCAACGGGTAGTAGACAATAAAAAGGAGCCCTGGTGACACAGTGGTTACAATGCTTAGCTGCTAACCAAAAGGCTGGCAGTTCGAACCCACCAGCTGCTCCATGGTAGAAACATGGCATTCTGCTTCCGTAAAGATTACAGCCTTGGAAAACCCTATGGGGCAATTCTACTCTGTTCTATAGGGTCGCTATGAGTCGGAATCAACTCAAAGGCAATGTATTTGATTTGGTTTTAGCAGGCAACATGGAAATCTCCCATACATCATGGCATTCCTGACACCACAGCATTCTTGCAGATTATGCTGTCAATCATAATATGCAACAAGGGCAAGAAACCCGTTTCCTACAATGGCCTTGTCAATGAGCAGATCCTGGTAATTATGAGTTTCAGAAGCCAAGTGGAGGCTGAGATACAGGAGACTGAGGATTTAATTAGTTCAAATGTATTAGGCCTAATTAAATCCCATTCTCTTTCTTTATACATTAACATATTCTGGGGAGAAGGCGACCTGCCTTCTTCATGGTCTGGATATCATAATTATTATTTTAATTAAGAAAAGTTAGGGCTAATCTCCCTTAATGTTTCAATTACAATGTAGTTGGTGTGTCATTGTTCATCAGAGTGTATCTTAGGCCTTGGAGAAGCAGCCCACCACTTTCTGATGGGGCTGCCACAGTCCTGAGAACAAATAGTTACAACACTGCTTTCTACCTTTCTTTGCTCTATTAATGTCATCAAGCATGACTGTATGATTCTTTTTTTTTTTTTTTCACCTCTTACCATTTGTTGTAATTCTTATCAATGAATCAAATCTGGCAACATCCAAATGTGCAAATATACCTTCCGGATATAGGAAAAGTGAATTGGTAACAGTAATTCTGTTTCTACCATTCTAAATTACTTACTATATGTCAGGGCCTGGGCTAAGAGCTTTATGTTTGTAAAACATCATTTAGTAGGACTGAGTATTCAAAAGGTCTTATTTTTCACATTTCACTCCTTATGGGTCCCACGTCCTGACCTTTGACAGGTGGTTCTCTCAGTGTGCCTCCAGGGATGCCAGGGGGTATCCCCTGTGTGCACAGAAGCAAATCAATCCCTGCTGGTACCATCACTGCTCTGCACAACACTAGACCTCTCCCATGCCCCCAGTGGGCGCTGCATTTCCCTTCCATTTCCACTCCTCCAGGTATTACAGCCTCTGTAGGCACGGAGGCGGCCTCCGTCCTTGCATGGACAGCGGGAGTACTACAGTCCCTGCTGGAGGAAGAGTTTCCCAGCTTCTAATTACTTTATTTGGGATGTAGTCCAAAGCAGTGATCTTTGGGCATTGGACCTCAGTGTTAAGAAAAAAAAAAAAAAAAAAAAAAAGATTAGTTCTTTGGAGCTTTAATAGAACCCCTTTCTCTCTCTAGGGTATAGATACACTTGTATTATATATAGACCTATTATATATAGATCTATATTTATCTATCGATCAGTTGATTGATCAATCTATCAATCTATCTTGTCTATGAGCAGTGGTGGTTCAGCAGTAGAATTCTTGCCTTATATGAGAGAGACATGGTTTCAGTACCAGGCCAATATACCTCATTAGCAGCACTGTTCATCTGTCAGTGGTAGATTTCACGTTGCTGTGATAATGAACAGGTTTCAGTGGAGCTTCCAGACTAAGACAGACTAGAAAGAAAGGCCCAGTAATCTACTTTTGAAGTTTAGCCAGTGAAAAGTCTATGGATCATGATGGTCCAATCCACAACTGATCATGGAGCTGGAACACGATATGACAAAGTTTTGCTCCATTGTGTATGGGGTTGTTGCGAGTCTGGGGCCAACTCCATGGGAGCCAAACACACACACAGACAAACAGACAGAGATGCTCAAGGCACAGCCACCACAATGTACCCAGGCAAGCAATTCCCTCTACAGAAGACACCTTTTACTAACTCCTGCTCACCTCTCCATCTCTTTTGTCAGGTGGCTTGAGTTTTTTCTCCCATGGGCATACCCTTGGCTCTCCTGCATGTTGCCAGCTGTCACACTGTCCCATCAGACTTTCAGATTGTGGAGGGATTCCTAACTACCAACAGGCCCTCCAGTTTGAGGCTTTTCACAAGGGACTCCTCATGTCTTGACATGAACAGGCCTCTGTTATTTCAGTCCCCTGCCCACGTTGTTAGATGTTTCTGAGTACCTCGCACACCCAATTCACATGGCTCTCATTTCATAGATATTTTCTCGTGTAATCTTCTGAACAATCTTGTGATTTGAGTATTTCATCCTCTTTTTAGTGTTGGGAAAGTTGAGTACCATAGATTTCAAGTGGTTTATACAAGTAAAAAATCATATGTAAGTGTGTAGTACTATTGGTGTAAATGGTGAAAGCACTCAGGTGCTAATCAAAAGGTTCCAGTCCACCCAGAGGCACCTCAGAAGAAACATCTGGTGATCTACTTCTGAAAATTCAGCCATGGAAACCCTACGGAGCACAGTTCTATTCTGACACACATGGGCCTCTATCAACGGGAATGGATTCAATGACAACTAATAACTGAAAGTGTTGAGAGGTGAACTAAAGTCTGATTTCAGGGCCCAACTGTGCTTTGAATAATATGCCCCATTTCATAAAGCTGAAGAATAGCATGGGTCTCATGAATGAAACAAACAAGCACTCTTTTCTTTACTGTGTAGATGTCACTGGCCTATTTAACTTCTGAGCACTTCCGAGTGCTCAGGGAAATACTCTATTGAAGAAAGCACACAGATAGGAGAGAAAAAAACATGCTAACCCACTAAACTATATTTCCTATTCTCCCTTACTGGCTCTGCATCTCTGCCCTTTCCTATAAAAGATATATTTCCTTCCATTCTATTCATATTCTGAGGAATATCAAATCTACATCCTCAGCTAAAATCTCCCTTCTAAACTCCAGAACAAAATTTCCAGCCATCTAATTGGCATAACCAGCTGCAGAGCGAGACACATCTCAATTTCAGCATGTCTAGAACTGAGCTCCTTATCTCATCTCATGCTTCGTTGTTGACTTCCGTGGTTTTGTTTTTTTTATCAGATTCCCAAACCAACACATTGTAAAGGAAAAGAAACTGTCTTAAACATATACACTCCTAAGTGCATCATGCATTACTACAGTTTGAGTGTTTTACTGTTTCGTACTACCGTATGTTGTTGTTTTGTTAGGTACCTTCGAGTCAGTTCTGACTCATAGAGACCCTATGTACAACAGAACGAAACACTGCCTGGTCATGTACCAACCTCACAGTCATTGCTATGTTTGAGCCCATTGTTGCAGCCACTGTGACAGTCAGTCTCACTAAGGGTCTTCCTCTTCTTCTGTGACCTACATTACCAAGCATGATGTCCTGCTCCAGGGACTGGTCCCTCCTAATAACATGTCCAAAGTACGTGAGATGAAGTCTCGCCATCCTTGCATCTAATGAGCATTCTGGCTGTACTTCTTCCAAGACAGATTTCTTCCTTCTTCCAGCGGTCCATGGTATATTTAATATTCTTCACCAACACCATAATTCAAAGGCATCAACTCTTCTTTGGTCTTCTTTATTCATTGTCCAGCTTTTGCATGCATATGAGGCGATTTAAAATATCATGGCTTGGGTCGGGCTCACCTTAGTCTTCAAGTTGACACCTTTGATTTTTAACACTTTAAGGAACTCTTTTGCAGCAGATTTGCCCAATGCAACACGTTGTTTGATTTCTTGGCTGCTGCTTCCTTGGTGGTTGATAGTGAACACAAGAAAAATGAAATCCTTGACACAAGGTGATCAGGAAATCAAACAACGTGTTGCATTGGGCAAATCTGCTGCAAAAGACCGACAGCATTTCATTCTGTTGTATGTAGGGTCACTATGAGTTGGACCCAACTCAATGGCACCTAAAAAAGACAACATACCCACTGAATAATGTGGTGAAAGAAAACAACCCTGACACATACCTTTCCTGATTTCATACCGCGCAGTATTCCCTTGTTGTATTTAAATAACTGCTTCTTGGTCTACGCACAAGGTCTCCATGAGCACAATTAGGGCTCTGGAATTTCCATTCTTCGAAAGGTTATCCTTAATTTGTTTTGATCCGCACAGTTGAATGCCTTTGCATAGTCAATAAAACACTGGCAAACATCTTTCTGGTATTCTCTGCTTATAGCCAAGATCCATCTCAGATCAGCAATGATATCCCTCGTTCCACGTCCTCTTCTAAATCCGGCTTGAATTTCTTGTAGTTCTCGGTCGATATACTGCTGCAAGAATTTTTTAATTATCTTCAGCAAAATTTTACTTGCGTATAATATTAATATGTCACCTCCTGAAATGGTTAAATGTTGACCAGTTATTTTTGGAACAGTGACTCTGTATTCCTTCCATCTTCTTTTGATTCTTCCTGCATCATTCAATATTTTGCTCACAGAACCCTTCAGTATTGCAACTGGAGGCTTGAATTTTCTCCTCAGTTCTTTCAGACTGAAAAACGCTGAGCATGTTCTTCCCTTTTGGTTTTTTAACTCCAAATCTTTGCATATTTCATTCCAATACTTTGCTTTGTCTTCTCGAGCCGCCCTTTGAAATCTCTGTTCACCTCTTTTACTTCATTATTTCTTTCATTCACTTTAGCTACTCTACGTTCAAGAGCAAGTTTCAGAGTCTCTTCTGACATCTATTTTAGTCTTTTCTTTCTTTCCTGTCTTTTTAATGACCTTTTTCTTTCTCATGTATAATGTCTTCAATGCTGTCCCCCAACTCATCTGGGCTTTGGTCATTAGTGTTCAATGCGTCAAATCTATTGTTGAGATGGTCTCTAAATTTAGGTGGGATAAACTCAAGGTTGTACTTTGGCTCTTGTGGACTTGTTCTAATTTTCTTCAACTTCAACTTGATCTTGCAGACGATCAATTGATGATCTATTCCATAGTTGGCCCCTGGCCTTGTTATAACTAATGATATCGAGCCTCTCCATTGTCTATTTTCACACATGTAGTTCATATGATTTCTGTGTATTTTATCTGGTGAGGTCCACATGTACATTTACCATTTACATTGTTGAAAAAAGGTATTTCCAATGAATAGGTCATTGGTCTTGCAAAATTCTATCATTCGATCTGTGGTGTTTCTATCACCAAGGCCATACTTTCCAACTACTGTTCCCTCATCTTTGTTTCCAAGTTTTGCATTCCAATCACCGATAATAATCAAGGCATCTTGATTGTATGTTTGATCAATTTCAGACTGTAGAAGTTGGTGAAAATCTTCAATTTCCTAGATTCATACTTCATACATTCCACATTGTAGTTACTAATGGATGCTTGCAATTGTTTCTTCTCATTTTGAATCATGCCTCACCAGCAAAGGGAGAGACCCAAAGCTTGACTTATTTTGAGGAGGCAGCTCTTTCCCGGTTATATTTTGAGTGCCTTCCAACCTGAGGTGACTATAAAGCATAGTGCATCCAGGGCTCAGCCTCTCTACTGCTAGATCAACCATTCAACTCCCACCAAAGGAACTGGTGGTGCAGAATTTGGTCCACTGGTACAATCATGCACATGCACACGTAAATCTACAGGACAGTTACTCTTAGATTGCTTGTCCTCTAAAGATAAATTAGGACATCAGTGAGGCCCATACAGATGTCAGAAAGAGGATTCTTAAACTTTGTCTTATTTTCTGGATATTTTCTAGATAATAGAACTATGAGAACCTCCTCCCTTTTGTTCAAATATAATTGTAGAAATGAAATGTAGACAATGAATTTTATCATTTCTTATAAAGTAACTAGATTTCTGTGTGTGTGTATGTGTGTGTGTTTAAGTAGTGGGGTAATGGATGCGATGGAGGGGTCAAGACAACATGATAATCAAGAGAAGGAAAGGGAAATGAACTTCAGTTTCAGCCCCAAGAATTACAGTGTTTTTTTCCACAGGGACAATTTATGAAATTATACTCAAGATTAACAAAGCAAGAGTTCCTCTTTTAAAAGCTTCTGAATTAGGGAGGAAAAATAAAGGTAAATTTGGATGTACTAGTAAAACAATCTCGACATCTTATTCTGCTTCTCAAAGGGAAATCGTATTTGAAAGGACAAACTATTACTAAGGCTTCCAATTTAAGCTCTATCATTTCACACAGGAAAAGGCCAAGGTAAGTAAATGAGAATGTTTATTTTTATTAAACATTTTTTTTTTTTTTATTTAAACACATTGTAATTAAAGGCTACAGAAATAACTTCTATTGCTTCTTAAAGTGTTGGTCAAAATACATTTTAGTGTAGAATACTTAGCAAGACTTCTACATCCTTTTCTCCCTTAGTCATATAGCATATTCAGGCTTATACTTCTTTAATTTAGAGATGAATTGGGACTTCAGTAAAATCATTAAAAGGCAGATAATAAAGCTCTAAGAATGACATCAGCTTTCTGCTTTATATATTTGCATATCCTAAAATTATTATTGAGATGGACTTCTCTATTTGCTTAAGTTACAGTATAGGAGACTTATTTTTTAAATATATGCTGGAATACAGACCAGCAGTAATGGCTATTCTAACTAAAATTCACATGTGTGGAAATGAAAGGTCCCCTTCTTCTTAAGTGTCTGTATGCTAGTTGACTGTTTTTAACAGCTTTACCTTGTCTATTAGGGGCATTAAAGCAAGTGAGCTAAAACGTATTTTATTCCATGACGCTTTTGCAGATAAATTAAAATGCCACTTCTCATAGCAACAGAAATAAAAGGCAGCTATTTATACGTTGTTCTCTGCTGCCTAATTTGTTTTTACATATCAACATTAATCTGCTTTTCTTTGGTTAGCATTGCGCAGTTGGCTGCAAATGCTAATTAGAAATGTTGCTCTCATTTGTCAATCTATGACAATAAGCGAGCTAAAAATATTTCTTGGAAAAGTACATTAGTATTATTTCTACACCTCCACCTCTATAATTCAATTATAATTCTCTCACAGGGGTGTTTTCCAGAGTGCTTCACATTTGATTTCCTCATCCTCTTTTCATTCAGAAACCCTCCTTGTCAGGCATTATTAGCAAATTTTTAAAGGAAAAAAGACACAGAGCCCAGAGGTGAAACTAGGAAGTTACTATATTGGAGGTTAGGACAGCATAAGAATTAGAAAGAAGCCTCTAGGAATTTTAACCACTTCTCCATCGTCTTGGAGCTTTGCTCACTGCGTTAGCATAGCACCAGCAGCTCTGTGTTACAGTTACTTATTTATATATTCTTGTATTCAGCAAGTATTTATTGAGTACGTATTGTGTGTTTGAGGAGACCTGGTGGTGCAATAGTTAAGCATTCAGTTGCTAACTGAAAGTTTCGTGGTTCGAACCTACCCAGTGGCTTCATGGGAGAAATACCTGGTGATCCGCTCCTGTAAAGATTTCAGCCTAGGAAACCCTATAGGGCAGTTCTACTCTGTCACGTGGGGTGGCTAGGTGGTGAAATTTACTAGGAAACATCTAACAACAACAAAAACATTGTGTGTTCTGAGTCTCTGGGTGGTGCAAACTGTTAATATGCTCAACTGTCAATAACCTTAGCATTTTTTTTTTTCTTTTAGCAAATGAATGACTACATAAGGAAGTGAAGCATTGCCACCTACACTGTTCCCCCACTGAACTTAGTTTTTCCTCTCTCTAAACCTCATTTTGGGTTTGTATTTCATTTAATTTTGCATAAGTATTTTTCAGCCACTGAATTGTGAGCCCCCGAGGAGAAGGAACATCCCGTTCATATTCATATCCCACTCAGCATCTAGCTCATAGTTAACACTCTAATCAACTGTAGGAATGAATGGTCAGGCAGATCAAGCAGAAATTTGCACCCATTTATTTATGGACTGAGTTTCATTTATTCTTTATACTTGACTGGCTCTATTTTCCTACCCAGAATTCCATTGGCTTTGCCTTGAATTTTTTGTGCCCCACACAAACATAACTATAAGAATTAGTCCAGATGTAGCCCTTTATGAAACATGCCCAAGGCATAAAACTCGTAATCAATAGAAGGATGGAAAATTAATCACTTTAAAAAAGATTTACACTATCCCTGAGGTCAGCTGTAGCTAAATAACAGACTGGCTCACAAAATAATGAATATTACCTGTAAATACTGTGCTTCTATAAAAAATAACTCTTATGAGACCAAATGGCCAACAATTACTTTAAAACAAAAGTGAGAATGTAAAGGGGCAGGGAAACTAGATCAATGGATATGGAACAACCAGAATGGAAATAATGAGAATGTTCATGCATTGTGAAGAATGTAACCAATGTCATGGAACAGTACAGAAATTGTTGAATGGGAACCTAAACTGCTGGTAAACCTTCACCGAAAACACAATAAAATATTATTAAAAAAAAAAAAAAAAAAAAGATTTATTCTAAAAGATGATTCACTGCGAATTGTAGATTTTTTTCTTTTAAACAATGTGCCCTTCTAATACAATCAAACTATGAATCAATTTGCTAAAAATAAAAGGGTTATTATTTTCTTACACAGGTTTCAGGTGTACATAAATTTTAAATAAGTGTGCCTATGAAATCATTTCCCCAAAACTCTGTCCCATCAGTGACATTCAATGGAGAAAAAATAGGGGCCAGAAGTGACCACTAAAATGCCAAACCTGGTAGAAAGAAGCAGGTTCTTTTTGTCAATGAATCAAGTAGCAAGTGTGACAGTTTGGCACTTTATGGAAATTTCTGCATTGGTTCTCTATCCTTTTGTTTTGCTCTTCCAATTGTGAAGATATCCGAAGTCTGAACATGGAGGCCATTAAAAGTAGAAAAACAGAAATGTGAAGATCTTCTTTATCTAAGGGAGGCAGGAATACACACTAGGCAACTAGCAGCATGCCACCTTTCCTTGTGGCTTTCCTTTGGCTGTTCCAAATCTTTAGAGTTAATTGATGCTTAAGAAGGTCTTGGACCCAACTGAAATAGAAAAAGGGAAAAGTTTCTAGCATGTATTGAGCATAACCATCATGCTGACCCAATGCTAGGCCTTTCACAGATATCATTTATTTTAATACTTAAAATAATCCAGTACAATAGACACATCACATAGAACGAAACAGAGGTATAGAAAAGAGAAAAAGGAAACCAAGGTACAAAAAGGAGAGAGAAAATGAGTATCGTTAGAATTCAAGGAAGAAGGTAGAATATCAGAAGCAAGTTTCATACAAAATTAAAATGAAGTCTTAATGGTAAAGAAAACTTAATTAAGTGCCAACTAAGGGTGCAACATTGTGCCAAGCACTAGGAATACAACGTTGTCGCTGGTGTTGTTAGGTTCCATGGAGTCAACTCCAACTCATAGCGACCCTATGTACAACAGAACAAACACTACCCAGTCCTGGCCATCCTCATGACCTTTGTATGCTTGAGCCCATTGTTGCAGTCAAGGTGTCAATCCATCTTGTTGAGGGTCTTCCTCTTTTTTGCTGACTCTCCACTTTACCAAGCATGATGTCCTTCTCCAGGAACTGGTCCCTCCTGATAACATATCCAAAGTATACGAAACGAAGTCTTCCCATCCTCGCATCTAAGGAGCACTCTGGCTATACTTCTTCCAAGACAGATGTTTGTTCTTTTGGCAGTCCATGGTACATTCAACATTCTTTACCAACACAACTTAAAGGGTCAATTCTTCTTTAGTCTTCCTTACTCACTGTCTAGATTTTTCATGCATATGAGGTGACTGAAATCACCATAGCTTGGATCAGGCACACATTAGTCCTTAAAGTGACATCTTTGTTTTTTAACACTTTAAAAAGTTATTTTGCAGGAATACAAAACAGGAAAAGCAAAAAAGCAAAGTTTGTGCAGTAAGATGGATCTGGATTTGAAATCCAACCCTAATAAAAACTAGCTAATGACCTCAGACACATTGCTTAACATCGATCGCTTAGACTCAGAATAAAATTAATGTAGTAATGCCTCCTCAAGGCTTGTTACTAGAATAAAATAATATACATTTAAAACAATTAGGGCTGTGTGGCACACTGAAATGTTGAATAAACTATGGCCAGTATTAAAATTAATGGATGTTTGCAGCTGTTTCTTTTCATTTTGAGTCGTGCCACGTCGGCAGAAAAGGTCTCAAAAGCCTGATTCCATCCACATCAGTAAGTTCAACTCTACTTTGAGAAGACAGCTCTTCTCCAGTAGTCTTTGGAGTACCTTCCAACCTGAGGGGCTCATCTTCTGGTACTATGTCAGACAATGTTCCACTGCTATTCATAAGGTTTTCACTAGCTAATTCTTTTCAGAAGTAGACCACCTTGTCCTTCTTCCCAGTCTGTCTTAGTCTGGAAGCTCAGCTGAAACCTGTCTGCCACAGGTTACCCTGCTGGTGTTTGAATACCAGTGGCATAGCTTCCAGCATCACAGCAACACGCAAAACCCCACAGAAAGACAAACTGACAAGAGTGTGTCAGAGTTATATCCTTTCACCATACCTATTCAATCTCTATGCTGAGGAAATAACCTGAGAACCTGGACTATATGAAGAAGAACCGGGCATCAGGATTAGAGGAAGGCTCATTAACAACCTGCATTTTGCAGATGACACAACCTTGTTTACTCAAACTGAAGAGGACTTGAAGCACTTACTGATGAAGATCAAAGACTACAGCTTTCAACATGGATTATACCACAACATAAAGAAAACAAAAATCCTCACAACTAGACCAATAAGCAACATCATGATAAATGGAGAGAAGATGGAAGTTGTCAAGGATTTCATTTTACTTGGATCCGCAATCAACATCCCTAGAAGCAGCAGTCAAGAAATCAAAAGACGCATTGCACTGGGCAAATCTGCTGCAAAAGACCTCTTTAAGGTGTTGAAAAGCAAAGATGTCATCTTGAAGGCTAAGATGTGCCTGACCCAAGCCCTGGTGTTTTCAATAGCTTGAAATGCATGTGAAAGCTGTATGATGAGTAAGGAAGACTGAAGAAGAATTGATGCCTTCAAATTGTGGTGTTGGCAAAGAACATTGAATATACCATGGACTGCCAAAAGAATGAACAGATCTGTCCTGGAAGAAGTACAACCAGAATGATCCTTGGAAGCAAGGATGGCGAGACTATGTCTCACATACTTTGGACATGTTATCAGGAGAGATCAGTCCTTAGAGAAGGACATTATGCTTGGTAAAGTAGAGGGCCAGCTTAAAAGACGAAGACTCTCAACACAGTGGCTGCAACAATGAGCTCAAGCATAACAATGATTGTGAGATTGGCTCAGGACCAGGCAGTGTTTCGTTCTGTTGTACATAGGGTCACTATGAGTTGGAAGAAACTCAATGACACCTAACAACAAAAACAAATATCAAAATTGTGGTAGGTTAGTATGTTTGAGATGAGACTTAATGTTTTAAAATGGCAAAGTTATCTATCTTCTTTATGTAAATATTTGATTCAAAAAGGCATGAAAAGAAGAAAAGAAATCACTTCACTGTTCTCCACTTCATTGATCTTGACCAACCCTAGAGAGAGAAAATATTAAAGGCAGAACAGGGATTCTAACTTGGGCTTTTACCAAGATTCTACATAAAGAAATAGCCACATCCATGAAAAAATCATGAGATTAGAAGAATTCACAAGAAAGCACAGATCATCATTTACTAAATCCCTTCCCTTTGGGATAGTTACTGTATATATCAACTACTTCCCTAAAGACATCACTCTCATACAACTCTTAATAAGCATTGCATAAGACTGTATCAGCAAAGAGGCCAAATGAAATGCAAAGAGGTTTTTGCAATTTCTTGCATCAATGCTCAAGAAATCTTTTAGAGGCTAGGAACTAAACAATAAAGAACAGTTGCCCCCTGTGTTTCAAGAATTCTTTTTCTTAGTCCCTTTGCCTACTTCAGTGTCAAAGGGGCTGAGAGTCAGATCCTAAGATGCTGTCACAACTCAAATGTCTGTTAAAACACTGTCTCCCCATCCTTCCACAGCAGAAAAAAAAAAACTCTTGCAAGTTATCTTCTAAACAGCACATGCCCCTAACAGTTAAAGTTACACAAGTGCACTTTGCACCTGGAGAGATGGCCATGTAAGAGATTTTACTAGCATATGCTCAGCTCTCTTCCCTACAGAAACCTTGAACACAAAATGAATGACTCACAGTTTTACAGACAGCATGAGAGTATGTCTGATAATGCAGGGCATTTCCTACTTATTGAGCAATATTCCAACAAGGTTAACTGATGGTCTTCAACCTCAGTGAAGACTGAATAAATGGGTTTTAACTGAGAGAAAGGATGAAACTTGGAACAAAAAGAGACCTTGATGTAGGACTAAATATGTGAGAATGGCCACAGAACTGAAATATTTCCTAAATGTTTGTTGAATCAAAAGGAGATGTTTAGGAGAGGGAAGGTAGATCAAATGTACATTTACAAGCAAGTTTTATGGGCTACATTACCCTATTAATTTTTATAATAATCCTAGTAAGTAGGATTTTACTCATCCTTTTTACAAAAATGAAAAATAGAGAGAAAAAGGGTTAACTGGCTTACCCAACCCTATTGCTATTGTTAGGTGACTTCGAGTTGATTTCGACTTACAGCGACCCCGTATGACACAGCAGAATTGCCCCATAAGATTTTCTAGGCTGTAATATTTACAGGAGAAGATCATGAGGTATTTCTCCCAAACGGTTACTGGGTGGGTTTGAACTGTCAACTTTTGGTTAGCAGCCAAATGTTTAAGCATTGTGCCACCAGGGCTCCTTCGCCCAACCTTACACATATAAAATATTAAATGTAAAATAAAAACCAAAACCAAACCTACTGCTGTCAAGTCAATTCTGACTCATAGGAAACCCTGAAGGACAGAGTAGAACTGCCCCACAGGGTTTCCAGGCTGTAAATCTTTAGGAAAGCAGACTGCCACATCCTTCTGCAAAGCAAATGGTGGGTTTGAACTGTTGACCTTTTGGTTAGCTGCTGAGCACTTTAACCACTGTGCAACCAAGGTTTCTAAATGCAAAATAAGGATTCTGATCTTTTTTTTTTTAAATTGTACTTCAGGTGAAGGTTTATGGAACAAAGAGTTTCTCATTAAACAGTCAGTACACATATTATTCTATGACATTGGTTAACAACCCCACGACATGTTAAACACTCTCCCTTCTTGAACTTTTTTTTTTTTGGTGAAAATATACATAGTTAAAGAGACACCACTTCAAAAAGTTCTACATGCACAGTTTAGTGACATCAATTACGGTCTTCCAGTTGTGCTGCTATTCTCACTTTAGATGAATGTTTACAGAACAAATAGTTTCTCATTTAAAAGTTAGTACACGAGTTCTGGCAAAATAGCGCTCTAGGCAGAACCACCACACTGTCCCTCCACCACAAAGATCCGAAAAACTAAGCCAAACGGAGAATACAACAATCCTGAAACCCTAAAACATAAAATGAAGAGATAAAGAACTCAGCCAAGCACCAAATGGAGTGAGAAAACTAACAGAGAATGGAGAGCGAGGAGAGATTCATGCAGAGGTCCCCTACCAGCTAACGAAGCACGAATCCGCCATCTTGGACTCCTATCGGAGACCAGCAGACAGGGAGTATGAGAAAGCAGCCTCATGGAAAGTCCAGCAGGAGACAAAACAACGACCAGGCTGTAATGCAACACCTGAGAGTGACTTCCCCAGACCTCATAGTTGCACTGGTGGGATCCCGGGGAACTTTGCAGTTCTTTAATCTTTCTGATTTTTATTTATTCATTCTTTTCTTTTCTTTTACTCTTCTTCCCCTTTCTGGTTTTCTCCATTTCATAGTCTCTCAACTCTCCACTCCAACAGTAAGCTCCCCTAGCATTCTTTTTTGTTTGTTTCTATATTTTTAGCTCCTGTTCCTCTCTCCCATATCCATCTTAGCTCAACACCTAACAATCTCCCTGTTGCATCCTGCCTACCTGCACCGTGCACTTGACATCACACCATCAAGCAGCACAAGCACGGCCTACTGGAACCTGCCCTGCACTGACTACCGACCCGCCCTGGTGGTTGTAGTAAGTACCACAAACAACTTGTCCCAGTAACTCCTCTTCAGCTAGACCTGCCCTATCGTACCATACCTGAGCGACTGACCCTGCCAATTGGAGAAGGAGGGGAAAAGGACTGTGCCCACAAGCGAGCAAACAACAAAGAACACACAGCCCACCTGCTCAGACATAGCCAAATATTTTTTAAAAAAGGGACAAAACAAAAGATCTACAATCAATAAACGAGAAAAATAACTACTAAAGGCCCTGAAGACAGAAGACAATATAAAAACATTTACAAAAACAGGACAGGATGGTTCCAGTAGCTGTCCAAAATAAAACACCAGATGACTCTCCAGTGGAAGAAAATGCACTCGAGCTACCTGATAGGGAACTCAAATCTCTAATACTCAGAATTCTCCAAGAGCTGAGGCAAAAAGCTGACAAATATGAGGAAAAAATAGACAAATTTGTGGAAAATACAAGAAACTGGAAGAATTCAAGAAAATAATGCAGGAAAAAAATGCCAAAATAAATTCACAACTACAAATTATACAAAGACAACAATTAGAAATCCAAGGTTAAACAACAATATTTTAGAAATGGACGGTGTCATAGAAGCGCTGAGAAGGAGATTTGAAATGGTGGAAGACAGATCAGTGGAACTGAAGACAAACACTTGGATACAACTCTGTTTGAGGAAAACTCAGAAAAAAAAAAACAAAGAAAAATGAAGAGACCCTGAGAGTTATGGGGGATACAATCAAAAGCAAAAATTTTCAAATGATTGGAATTCCAGGACAGGGGGAAAAAACAGAAAACACAGAGAGGATCATTGAAGAACTGCTGACAGAAAACTTCCCCAATAACATGAAAGATGAAAAGCTGGCCATCCAAGAAGCTCTACGAACCCCATGTAGGAGAGACCCCAAAAGAAAATCACCAAGGCATATCATAATCACACTCGACAAAACCAAAGACAAACAAAGAATCCTGAGAGCAGCTCATGAAAAACAAGAAGTCACATACAGAGGAGAAACAATAAGACTAAGCTCAGATTATTTGGCAGAAACCATGCAGGCAAGAAGGCAATGGGATGACATATATAAAATCTTGAAAGAAAAAAATTGCCAGCCAAGAAAAATACATCCTGCAAAACTCTTGTTCAAATTTGATGGTGAAATTAGGTCATTTCCAGATAAACAGAAATTAAGGGAATATGTAAAAGTCAAACCAAACTTACAAGAATTATTAAAGGGACTTCGTCGATCTGAGGACAAACAGCTTCAGCTCACAGGCAAAATCTAGGATGCAGGATTGTACCAGCCAGATACAAATCTAGGAAATGAACTCTCAAGGACTATCCAAAACCAAAAGAAATACAACAGGGAATCAGAGCAGTTAATCGGTAAATGACAATAACATCAGAACAATAAAAGAGGGAATAAATGGCATAGGCATAGAACCTTCTAAATGGAGAGGAAGGAAAGGCGATCCCAAGTAATGGTAGACTGCTTCAAACTTAGAAAGATAAGGGTAAAATTCATGGTAACCACAAAGAAAGTTAACAAACATATACATAAAAAAAAAAGAGGAAAAACAAAAGGTCTCAGCAAAAACAAAACCTATAAAAACAAAAGAAATGAAAAAAAAATCCACAAACAAAAGTAACTCAGCACAAGAGAATAAGAAGAACAAAGAAAAGTTCAGCACCACAAAAAAAAAGCACTACAAAATGACAGCAACAAACTCACATCTATCAATAATTACAGTGAATGTAAATGTATTCAATGCACCCATAAAGAGATGGACAGTGAAGGAATGGATAAGAAACAGGATCCATCAATATGCTGTCTACAAGAGACACACCTTAGAAACAAAGATGTGAATTTATTAAAAGACAAAGTTTGGAAAAAAATATATCAAGCTAACAACTACCAAAAAAGAGCAGGAGTGGCAATTCTAATCTCAGATAAAATAGACTTTAAAACAAAATCTACCATAAAAAACAAAGAAGGACACTATATACTGATTAAGGGGATGATCCATCATGAAGACATAACCATAATAAACTTCTACACACCCAATAACAGGGCTCCAAAATACATAAAACAAACTTTAACAACACTGAAAAGAGAAACTGACAGTTCCACAATAATAGGAGACTTCAACACACCACTCTCAGTAAAGGACAGAATAACTAAGAAGAAACTCAGCAAAGATACAGAACACCTAAAGGCACAATCAGCCAACTTGACCTCATAGACATATATAGAACACTCCATCCAACCGCTGCAAAGTACACATTCTTTTCCTATGCACATGGAATGTTCTCCAGAATAGACCACATCTTAGGCCACAGAGAAATCCTCAACAAGATCCAAAGCACTGTGATAATTCAAACTATCTTCTCTGAAGACAATGCCATCAAGGTAGAAATTAACAACAGAAAGAGCAAGGAAAAAAAAAATCAGTTTAATGGAAACTGAATAATACCCTGCTTACACAACACTGGGTAATAGAAGAAATCAGAGATGGAATAAAAACATGCCTAGAATCAAATGAGAATGAAAACACATCATACCAAAACCTTTGGGACACAGCAAAGGCAGTCCTCAGAGGACACCTGATAGCAATAGATGCACATATCCAAAAAGAAGAAAGGGACAAAATCAAAACATTAACTACAGAACTCAAGCAAATAGAAAGAGAACAGCAAAACAGCCCACAACCACCGGAAGAAAGGAAATAGTAAAGATCAGAGCAGAAATAAATAAAATAGAGAACAGCAAAACAATAGAAAGAATCAACAAAACCAAAAGTTGGTTCTTTGAAAGAATCAACAAAATCAACAAACCACTGGCCAGACTGACAAAAGAAAAACAGGAAAGGGCACAAATAACCCAAATAAGAAATGAAATGGGGGACATTACAACAGACACAACTGAAATAAAAAGGATTATAACAGAATACCATGAAAAACTATACTCCAACAAATTTGAAAACCTAGAGGAAATAGATAAATTTCTAGAAACACACATGGCCTACCCAAACTACAGCAAAGTGATGTTGAAAATCTGAACAGACCCATAACAAGAGAAGAGATTGAAAAGGTACTAAAACAACTCCCAACCAAAAAAAGCCCTGGCCCAGATGGCTTCACTGGAGAATTCTACAAAACATTTACATAAGAGTTTATACCAGTACTCCTCAAGCTATTTCAGAGTATAGAAGAGGAAGCAACACTTCCAAATTGATTCTATGAAGCCAGCATAATGCTGATACCAAAACAAGGCAAAGACTTCACAAAAAAAGAAATTTACAAACCAATATCTTTCATGAATATAGATGCAAAAATTCTGAACAAAATTCTAGCCAACAGAATTCAGCATCATATCAAAAAAATAATACACCATGACCAAGTAGGGTTCATACCAGGTATGCAAGGATGGCTCAACATTAGAAAATCAATCAATGTAATCCACCACATAAATAAAAGGAAAGAAAAGAATCACATGATCATCTCAATCGATGCAGAATAGGCATTTGGCAAAGTCCAACACCCATTCCTGATAAAAACTCTCAATAAAATAGGTATTGAGGGGAAATTTCTCAACATAATGAAGGGTATCTATGCAAAACCAGTGGCCAACATCATTCTTAATGGAGAGAGACTGAAAACATTCCCCTTGAAAACAGGAACAAGACAAGGATGCCATTTATCACCACCCCTATTTAACACTGTGCTGGAAGTTCTAGCTAGAGCAATAAGGCAAGAGAAAGAAATAAAGGGCATCCAAATTGGTAATGAAGAAGTTAAACTCTCCCTGTTTGCAGACGATATGATACTATACACAGAAAACCCTGAAGACTCCATGAGAAATCTACTGGAACTAATAGAAAGATTCAGCAGAGTAGCAGGATACAAGATAAACATTCAAAAATCAGTTGGATTCCTATACACCAGTAAGGACAACAATGAAAAGGAAATCAGGAAAACAATGCCATATATAATAGCCCCTAAAAAGATAAAATACTTAGGAATAAATCTGACCAGGGATGTAAAAGACCTATACAAAGAAAACTACAAAACACTACTGCATGAAACCCAAAGGGATCTACTTAAATGGAAAAATATACCATGCTCATGGATAGGCAGACTCAACATTGTGAAAATGACAATTCTATCCAAAGCAATTTACAAATACAATGCAATCCCGATCCAAATACCAACAACATTCTTCAAAGAGATGGAAAAACTAATCATTAACTCTATATGGAATGGGAAGAAGCCCTGAATTAGTAAAGCCCTATTGAAGAAGAAGAATAAAGTAGGAGGACACACACTACCTGACCTCAGAATCTACTATACAGCTACAGTAGTCAGAACAGCCTGGTACTAGTACAAGGACAGATACATTGACCAGTGGAACAGAATCGAGAAGCCAGGTGTAAATCCGTCCACCTACGGTGACCTGATCTTCGACAAGGGCTCATAGTCCATCAAATGGGGAAAAGACAGTCTTTTTAACAAATGGTGCTGGAAAAACTGGATATCCATCTGCAAAAAAATGAAACAGGACCCATACCTCACACCGTATACAAAAACTACTTCAAAATGGATCAAAGACCTGAATATAAACCCTAAAACTATAAAGTTCATAGAAGAAAAAATAGGACCAACACTTCAGACCTTAATACACGGCATTAACAGGATACAAACCATAACCATCAACTCACAAACCCCAAGAGATAAGCTAGATAACTGGGATCTTCTAAAAATCAAACACCTATGCTCTTCAAAAGACTTCACCAAAAGAGTCAAAAGAGAACCTACAGATTGGGAAAAAATTTTTGGACAATTCAAGTCAGACAAAGGTCTAATCTCCATAACCTACAAGAAAATCCAACACCTCTACAACAAAAAGACAAATAATCCTACTAAAAAATTGGCAAAGGAAATGAACAGACACTTCACCAATGAAGACATTCAAATGGCCAACAGACACATGAGGAAGTGCTCGTGATAACTAGCCATTAGAGAAATGCAAATTAAAACCACAATGAGATACCATCTCACCCCGACATTACCGGCACGAATCAAAAACACTGGAAATAACAAATGTTGGAGGGACTGTGGGGAGATCAGAACTCTTATGCGTTGCTGGTGGGAATTCAAAATGATACAGCCATTTTGGAAAATGATATGGCACTTCCTCAGAAAGCTAAAAATAGACATACCATTCGATACAGCAATCTCACTCCTAGGATTATATCCTAGAGAAATAAGTGTCGTCAATCGAATAGACATATGCACACCTATGTTCATGGCAGCATTGTTCACAATAGCAAAACGATGCAAACAACCTAGATGCCCATCAAGAGATGAATGGATAAACAAACTAGGGTACATACACACAATGGAGTACTATGCAATGAGAAAGAACAACAATGAATCTGTGAACCATTTCATAACATGGATGAAACTGGAGGACATTATGCTGAGTGAAATCAGTCAATCACAAAAGGACAAATATTGTATGAGACCTCTATTGTAAAAACCCATGAAGAAGTTCACACAGGAAATGTAACAACCTTTGTTGGTTACCAGGGATGGGAGGGGTGGGGGGGAAATACTAAATAGGCAATAGATAAGTGGTATCTTGGGTGAAGGGTGAGACAGTACACAATACAGGGGAAACTAGCACAACTTGTACAAGGAAAGGTCATGGAAGCCCCATAGACACATCCAAACTCCCTGAGGGACTGAATTGCTGGGCAGAGGGCTATGGGGACCATGATCTCGGGGAACATCTAGCCCAATTGGCATGATACACCTTATAAAGACAATGCTCTACATTCTACCTTGGTGAGTAGTGTCTGGGGTCTTAAAAGCCTGTGAGCAGCCATTTAGGATACTCTACCAGTCTCATCCCTTCGGGAGCAAGGGAGAATGAAGAGAACAGGATACAAGGAAAAGATTAGTCCAAAGGACTAATGGTCCACAGCTACCAAGGCATCCACCAGACTGAGTCCAGTACAGCTAGATGGTGCCCGGCTACCACCACTGACTGCTCTGACCAGGATCACAACAGAGGGTTCTGGACAGAGCTGGAGAAAGATGTAGAACATAATTCTAACTCACAAAAAAAAAGACCAGATTTACTGGTCTAAAGGAGACTGGAGAAACCCTGAGGGTATGGCCCCCAGACACCCTTTTAGCTTAGTGGTGAAGTTATCTCCGTGGTTCACCGTTCAGCCTGGGAGTGGATAGCCCCGTGAAACCAAATGAGACTAACGAGGTACAGGAGCCCAGTGACAAGGGCCAGAAGGGGACAAGGAAGCTGGTGATAGGGAACCCAAGATTGAGTAAGGATATTGCTGATGTGCTGTGAGATTGTTAACCACTGTCATAGGGCAACATTTGTAGTAACTGTTAAATGAGAAACTATTTTGTTCTTAAGCCTTCATCTTAAGTGAGAATAACAGCACAACTGGAAGAGCATAGTCAATGTCACTGAACTATGCATGTAGAAATTTTTGAAATGATGTATCTTTGGCTATGTGTATTTTCACCAAAAAAAAAAAAAAAAAATGTTGAGAAGTTAGAGGGCTGACATGTTGTGGGGTTGTTAACCAGTGTCATAAAACAATATGTGTATTATTGTTTCATGAGAAACTATTTGTTCTATAAGCCTTCACCTGAGGTACAATTAAAAAAAAAGTTCGTACACATGTTGCCCTATGACAATGGTTAACAACCCCACTACACGTCAACACTGTCCTTACTGAAACTTGGGTTCCCTATCACCAGCTTTCTTGTCCCCTTCTGCCTTCTAGTCCTTGTCCCTGGAATCCTGTGCCTCATTAGTCCCATTTTGTTTTATGGGGCTGTGCAATCGCTGGCTGAACAGTGAACCTCAGAAGTGACTTCACCACTGAGCTTAAGCAGTGTCTGGGGGCCATTCTCTCGGGGTTTCTCCAGTCTCTTTCAGGCCAGTAAATCTGGTCTTTTGTGTGTGTGTGTTAGAATTTTGTTCTACATCCTTCTCCAGCTCTGTCCAGAACCTTGTGTTGTGATCCTGGCCACAGCAGTCAGTGGTGGTAGCCGGTTACCATCTAGCTGTACTGAACTCAGTCTGGTGGAGGCCTTGGTAGCTGTGGTCCATTAGTCCTTAGGACTAATCTTTTCCTTGTATCCTGTTCTCTTCATTCTCCCAATGGAGTATCTTAGATGGCTGCTCACAGGCTTTTAAGACCCCAGACACTACTCACCAAGGTAAAATGTAGAACATTGTCTTTATATACTGTGTTATGCCAATTGAGCTAGATGTTCCCCAAGACCATGGTCCCCACAGCCCTCCACCCAGCAATTCAGTCGCTCAGGGAGTCTGGATGTATCTAGGGAGCTTCCATGACATTTCCTTGTACAAGTTGTGCTGGTTTCCCCAGTATTGTGTACTGTCTCACCCTTCACCCAAGATACCACTTATCTATTGCTATTTAGTATTTCCCCCCCACCCCTCCCATCCCTCATAACCAACAAATTGTTACTTTTTGTTTGTAAACTTTTTCGTGGGTTGTTACAATAGAGCTCTCATACAATATTTGCCCTTTTGTTATTGACTTATGTCACTCAGCATAATGTCCTCTAGTTTCATCCATATTATGAGATGCTTCACAGATACATCATTGTTCTTTCTCGTTGCATAGTACTCCATTGTGTGTATGTACCATAGTTTGTTTATCCATTCATCTGTTGATGGGCATCTAGGTTGTTTCCATCTTTTTGCTGTTGTGAACAATGCTGCCATGAACATGGGTGTGCATATGTCTATTAGAGTGACGACTCTTAGTTCTCTAGGATATATTCCTACGAGTGGGACTGATGGATTGTATGATATTTATATTTCTAGCTTTCTAAGGATGTGCCATATCATTTTCCAAAATGGTTGTATCATTTTGCATTTCCACCAGCAGTGCATAAGAGTTCCAATCTCCCTGCCTCCCCTCCAACGTTTGTTATTTCCAGTGTTTTTGATTCGTGCAGGATCTGATTTTTTAAGTGCTTACTTTTACAAGGATTCTATATAAAGAATCATCCCTAATCTAGATAAAATCATGCGATACAAGAATTATCAAACCACGTCCTTCATATTTCAACTGTTTTTGTGTGTGTGCATGCGTGTGTGAGATTTTTACACAAATGGACACATTATTCGTGAGAGATTGTAATCTCCAGGACCTTAGTCACTAGTAAGAAAAAACTGGAAGTCAGATTTGGGTCTAGTTTCAACTCTGCACTAAACCTGATTAAGGGAACTTAAGTTTAGGCCACTTGGTTGAACTCATATATCTGTAAAAGCGAACATTAACTTGGATAAGGAAGCAGAAAGCTATAACATTTATGTCTGCAAACAAATTCAGAGAAAGAGCCAAATCTTTCCTCTGGTAGTTATTAGTAACAAAGCCCAAGAAAAGTTACTTCATTTGTCTCATCTATAAAACATACAGTAAAAATATAGTTCATAGCATTGTTCTGGGGATTAAATAAGAATATACAGAAGATTTATAAGATGTACTCCATAAATGCTAGCTAATGTTATTAGGGAAACCCTGGTGATGCAATGGTTAAGAGCTATGGCTGCTAACCAAAAAGTCAGCTGTTCAAATCCACCAGGCTGTCCTTGGAAATGCTATGGGACAGTTCTACCCTGTCTAGATGAATTCTACAGTTCTTTCAATTCTACGTTTTCTGAGTATAAACTTGGAGCACTTATTCATTACAGTCAAGTATTCCAGAAAAAATAAAAGGCAAGCCAGTAACTCTGAAGCTGTAGTCTACCCACCATTAATCACTGTGTTTTCAGTCTGGATGTCTTTAAAGGAATTCTAGGAGGAAGAAGCAATAACGCCAAAGCAGAGAGAGAAAAAGTTTGTGAATGAGATAAAAGAAGTAGTTTTACCTGTATGGGTGATATTTTGCAACAAGGACTGTAGCCAAGCTAGGTGTGAAAGAACGTAGTAATATGTTAGGTGAAGCTGTTAGTAAAGAATTAGCACAAATTCCAGAGTAAAAACTGACAGCTCTCCTTGGTGAACTTAGAATGACCTAACTCTTTGGAAGGATTGAAAATATGCTGTAAATGCTTTTAAATTGGAAAAATAACTCAAAGAGGAGAGATCGTTTATCAAGATGATACCACGGATCATCTCTGATCATCTGAATCTCATTTAAATTAAGAAGGATGAGAGGACATCTCTTTATGTCCATTCTCTGGTCAGGTTCTGCCAGTTGTACATTCTCATATCACTTGGGGTTTCCCTTCAGAGAACTTCCTCCAACTGGAGTTATTTAATGATTACTTTTTTTTTTTTTTTGTCAGAATAATATGAACTCCATGACAGCAAGGGCCATGCCTCCTTTTATCTCCCTTATCCTGAGTTAATCAAGTGCTTTATTTATTAACTACTTTCCTTAAAAGTATTCCATGTTAAAAATAGTATCAATTCCTGCTATTTGTCTTATGAAGAGGTACCACATGCAGCAATGACAAAATCTCCTAATATATATCTATCCCAAGAGCCTTTTTTATTTTAGCTTAGATGTATTAAATTATGTATGATTTGAAGTCCACATGATTGCTTTCCATTTACTTCTCATTTTTCCTAAATTTAAAAATCACATGATTTCTTGTGTCAGTATTTTGTTTTACCTCTATGCCAGTTCAACATTGCTTATTTTTAGTCTAATACTTCTTCTTCTAAGCCTACCTTTGAGCTAGGATTTATGTATTTCATAATGATTAAGACATGGGCTTAGTAAAAATATCTTTTACTTGAGGTTTAATTTACATATAGTAAAATGTAGAGATCTTAAGTACACAGATCAAGGAGATATGTTAATTGCATACTCCCCTGTATCCACCTCCCAAATAAAAATAAAGAACATTTCCAACACACCAGAAAGTTCCCTCTTGTCCCTTTGAAATCAAATCTCCCTAAATTCAGAGGAACCACTGTTTAATTTCTGTCACCATAGATTAGTTTTACCTCATGGTGGATTTCATGTAAATAAAATCATAAAATATGTACTCTTTTGAGAATGACTTCTTTCATTCAGCATAATAATTTTGAGATTCATTCATGTTGTAAGGCGTATCAATATTCATTTTAATTGCTGATTAATATTTCATTGTTCGGAGGTACTGCAATGTGTTTATCAATTCTCTGTTGATGGGTTGTTTACAGTTCGGAGCCATTATAAATAAACCTACTAAGACCATTCTTGACAAGTCTTTGTGTGAACATATGTTTTCATTTCTTTTGAGAAATAAAGTGGAATTGCTGAGTAATGGTAGATAAGGGAGCCCTCACAGTGGTTAAGAGCTCAGGCCACTAACCAAAAGGTTGGCAGTTTGAATCCACCAGCCCCTCCTAGGAAACCCTATGGGGCAGTTCTATTCTGTCCTATAGGGTCACTATGAGTCAGAATTGACTTGACAGCAACTGGGATGGTACATAAGAAATCCTCAAGCATTTTGTTCTCAGAACTTCTTTATTCTTTGACAATTTATTGAAGACCCCGAGGGCTTTTGTTTATGTGGGTTATATCTCCCAATATTTACTGGAGGAATTTAAATATTTACCAATTAATTTAAAATAATAAAAAAACTTACTACATATTAACAGATAACATTTTTCTCAGCAAAATTTATTGTTCTAATGCATTCCAAATTCTTATTCTCCCTAAGCAGCATCCATTAATACATGCTGAAATGATAAAAAAAAATGCAAAGAAAATGAAATTAATTTTCGTTATATGTCAAATATCTTTAGAGCAGTGAAGAACACATTTTCTTCCTATAGACAAGTTAATCAGGAAGCAAAGGAAGAATCTTCAGAACAAATACGATTAGTCTTATGTTTTAAAATGTTTTGCTAGTCCAGCTCAAAAATAAAATAAACATTTCCAGAGGGAATATTTACGATGAAGCTTTTATACTGTTTTATTTACATTCTAAATGTTAATAAAATGATATATTTGTTTTTTATACATCGTGCTAGATTTTGGTGTTTTTATGGTATGCTGAGTAAATAATCCAAGAAGCTGGACTATATGAAGAAGAATGGGACGTCAGGATTATAGGAAAACTCATTAACAACCCGCTTTATCCAGATGACACAATCTTGCTTGCTGAAAGTGAAAAGGACTTGCACTTACTGACGAAGATCAAAGACACAGCCTTCAGTATGGATTACACCTCAACATAAAGAAAACAAAAATCCTGACAACTGGACCAATAAGCAACATGATGATAAATGGAGAACAGATTGAAGTTGCCAAGGATTTCATTTTACTTTGATCCACAATCAACACCCATGGAAGCAGCAGTCAAGAAATCAAAAGACATATTGCATTGGGCAAATCTGCTGCAAAAGACCTCTTTAAATTGTTGAAAAGCAGAGACGTCACCTTGAAGAATAAGGTGTGCCTGACCCAAGCCATGTATTTTCAATCTCCTCATATGCACTGGAAAGCTGTACGATGAATAAGAAAGACTGAAGAAGAATTGCTGCCTTTGAATTAGGGTGTTGGTGAAGAAGAATGCTCCTTAGAAGTCAGGATGGCGAAACTACGTCTCACATACTTTGGACATGTTATCAGGAGGGACCAGTCCCTGGAAAAGTACATCAGGCTTGGTAAAGTAGAGGGTCAGTGAAAAAGAGGAAGACCTTCTGTGTGATGGATTGACACAGCAACTGCAATAATGGGCTCAAGCATGACAATGATTGTGAGACTGGCACAAGACTGGGCAGTGTTCCATTCTGTTGCACATAGGGTCACTATGAGTCAGAACTGACTTGACAGCCCTTGTCAACAACAACATACGCACCTTTTACTGTATTAAAAAATTAATTAAAAATTAATTTATGTTGTTCTATGGTCTATGATAGGCCAGTGGCTGGATTTCAGAGATTACTGTCAGTTGCCATCAAGTCGGCTCCAACTCATAGCGAACCCATATGTGCAGAGTAGAATGTACTCCATAGGGTTTTCAAGGCTGTGACCTATTGGAAGCAGATCACCAGGCCTGCTTTACAAGGTGGCACTGAGTAGGTTTGAACCACCAACCTTTCAGCTAGTAGTTGAACACTTAACTTTTTGCCCCACTCAGAGACATTCAGAGATTAATGAAAGAGAAATCTTACCATTGCAGAGATTACAGTTGGATGGGTTCCAGTCTAAACTACCACCATTAGTAGGCTGGGTTACTATAATTGTCTCCTGCCTGTTCTCCTGGTCTCCTCTTTTGCTCCTCCATAGCCCATTTTCCACACAGAATGATTCTTTCAGAATCAAACCAGATACACCTACTTCCCTCCAACCAATGGCCTTGCTATTGCAGTTTTTTTTTTTTTTTTTTTTTTTAAATTCCAAATTATCTGTTTTGGCCTAGAAAGCCCAACATGATCTGGCCACTGCGGATTTCTCTGACCACATTCGGAGTCTCTGTGTTAGAAACTATAGAAGCAACATTGCAAAGAAAAGTTTTCACTCTAGGCAAGATAAAAAAGAGCTGCCTGATGGATTCCAGAATAGCGAGGTGTTTCTGAAAGGTATTTGTGAAATGAAAAATCTAAATAAACATTTAACGGAAAACATTTAATGCAGAAATGAGGAGTGAGCTTAAAGTCACTCTGATGGCTGCCACAGTCCATACGTATTTTCTTAGAGAAATGTAGAGGTGACAACT
The DNA here is from genome assembly GCA_030035585.1 of Dugong dugon. Lineage (NCBI taxonomy): Eukaryota > Metazoa > Chordata > Mammalia > Sirenia > Dugongidae > Dugong > Dugong dugon. The sequence goes on from CM057467.1 coordinate 113,476,769, forward strand.
TGTGTGTTCTGATGAACACAAGGGATAGGAAGAGGATTCTGGGTGTTGCTATGCATATTCATTACAACTTTTAATTTATTACTATGTTTACCATCAAAACTGCAGAGCAAATTATATTTTATATCAGTCCCCAAGGGAGTTTTCATCTTCCTGGCTTGGTCATGCACCAAAACAAAGCACATTAAAGAGAGGTCTTGCAGCGTCAGTCATTAACATTTAACATGATGGAGAAGTTGGCGCTCCTTAAAACACAGACTGCTCACCCTTCCAATGAAAAATTAAACCTGTTCTATTCATCCCAGGCTTGCAGTCAGAAGCCCTGCACAGAAAGGTTTCCCCCGAAGAAACAGTGATTACACAAACTTGGAAAGAATTTTCTCACTGTGGATTCCTGCCAAGATGAGTCCTCCTACCTTTCACCCTTCCAACAGAAAAATAACAAAAGAGACTTCTACCTGGTTCCATTTTCTGTTTCTATTCAGTGAAATTGAATTGAGGTAAAATGTGAAATGGTGATTTCCTAAAATGTTCTAAAATGAATCTCCTTAGACAATGATTATGCTAATAATATCCAAAGTATGTTTTCCAGAGTATTAACTGCATGAGATATATTTTGTGCAAATATCCAAAATGCAGACGATTCTGTCCTTGTCTTCAGGATTATATAATTGATACACTAGAGGAAGACTAACAATCGTCTGATAGTATACATTTCCAGCCAAGGTATCTGTCATCCCATTGATCATTGTTTGTCTATGTGTGTACCTTCATCATTCCATATGAGTCTCTAGAGAATCTTCCTTAGTGGCTGAACCAAGACTAGAACCCATTTCTCTTTTGAACCCCAAGCCTTTAAGTTGTTCCCTACTATTTTCTCCTTAAGCTGTTGAGCAACTTCTTGGAAATAGAAAGTCCATCAGGGATTGGACTTGCTCTTACTGCTTCTAGGTGCATGCTTTTATAGTCTCCTATCACGACCCAATTTTAAAATTATTCCATTCCATAAACAAAGTGAAAAATCAATTCAACGTGGTCAGGGATCTCAGGTACTGAAATAGAAAGTGTTTCTCACTTCCTGGCATTCAGAGATAGGTGGGGTGCTCTGCGTTAAAAAGTCAGAGCTGTACTGTCCGCCAGAGATTTAATATACTCCTGCCCTTCCCACCATCTCCATCTCAGAAAAGCACAGAACTCTGAAGACTAAGGCGACATGGACTGAGTAAGAAGAAAAGAGTGCTCCTCTCAGAACAAGAGTAAATTTTTCGCTTTCTGAGTCCTTGAAACTCTCTAAGCTTGACCTTCTTTTCCCTGTTGACTCCCATTTATTTTACTCTCCTCAGATTAGACAGGAATGCAAGGAGAACACAAGAAATTTAAAGGCTAGGACCTTTTAGCTCTGATATCCCTTCATTATGCGGCAAAGGAAAGGTGCCCACTTCAGAGAAATTCCTGGGAGAAATATGGTGGAAGCTGCAGTAAGTCAGAATTAGTATTTGTTCTGCATTGACTGAAACCAGCCAAGAAACATGAATAATGCAAAGAAAAGGGGTGGGAGATTCAGAGATGAAGATCGGGTCATTCATCTTCACCTTATAATTATTTCTGTCCTTCTGACTAATAAATTGGAAAAAAGAAGAAGGAGGTAGAAAATAAATGCACCCTGTCCTTCACAGAGCCATTATGAGCAGAAACATCGGTCTACATTATATCCCAGAAAATGTACTCAGTGAAATGAATCCTAAAAATGTGAGTTTACAGGTAATTGTGTTGTTTGGCAAGATACAAATGTCAGAATTCGACATCTGTGTAATTTAAAGATCTTTACCCTATGAGTGATTATAATCTATGTTAACAGTGAATCAAGACACTGTTCATATTGTTATTTCTCGTAAAGCTCTGAATTTATCAAAAGGACTTTCCCTGCGATATTTAGATATTACAGGGATCATTTATACTAATCGCATATCGTCCGTCCTTTTAAAGTAGGGTGATTGTTGGCTTTCTTTTTCTCAGGTGGGTAGTGGTGACTGAAGACTGAAATGTCACATATGGTCTCTCCGAAAGCTTTCCGTTAAATTGAATCATGTGAAATAGCCTTTTTTTTTTTTTTTTTTTTAGGTTAAATAAATATCATTAAATTTCGTCAATTTCATATGGTTCAAACTACAGGTAAGATAAGCTTTAAAAAAAGCAAGTTAGAATACTAAAATTACGTTGCCCAACCCCTTGAACTAACAAACTTGAAAAGCGTGACTGCAATTTAGAACTTGAAAATTTATCCTAATTAACATGTTAAATCAAATTGGAGGGCCGACATATTCAAGTATTTAAGCAGCTAGACATAATACTATCAAAACCAAGCTGACTTCCCCATTGCAAAAGATACAAATAAACTTTCATAGATGGCTTTATAGCATTCACCCTATTACTTTGCAAAATCGAGCTTTGTATCTGCAAGTGTATCCAGAAAATTAATAGCTTCCAACACTATGTGGTATATTCAATTGCTGCTAAATTCGATTGCACAACATTCCTAGCAATTTAAGCAGGGCCATTCCATTCCCCTAACACATCAAAAACACATAAAAGCAAGTTGAGCATTATGAATGATCACCGTGTATGACCCCAAACTACTTACCCTCTTCTTTTTAAATTCTTGATTCCTTAACTTCTGGTAGCTCATACTATGCCTTTGTGAGGATTACCAAAAGGAGTCTCTCTGGGGGTAGGTGAATGACAAACAGACATGCCTTCCTCCAGTGTCCAGGTCTACTGCAGCCCGGGGCTAGGACTGCTGGTTTGGGAGACCAAATTACCATCCCAGCAAAGTACCACTGTATAGGGCACAAACTACAGAACTTTTCCTCTGTTATGTGGTTCTGACTTGTTATTGTTAGTTGCTGTTGAGTCGACTCTGACTCATGGCAGCCCCATGTATAACAGAACAAAACGCTACCCAGTCCAGCACTATCGTCACGATCATTGGAATGTTTGAGTTTATTGTTGTGATTATTGTGTAATGCCTTCCAACATAGGGGGCTCATATTCCAGTACTATATCAAACATTATCCCATTGTAATCCATAGACTTTTCATTGGCTAATTTAAGGAAGTAGATTGCTAGGCTTCTCTTCACAGTCTTAGTCTGGAAGCTCTGCAGAGACCTGTCCATCATGGGTGACTCGGCTGGTATTTGAAATATCTGTGGCATAGCTTCCAGCATCATAGTAACACGCAAGCCACCACAGTAAGACAAACTGACAGACAGTGTAGTTACAGCAGAGGATTACCTGTATTCAGCTGTTCATAACTAATAAATTTTTATTTAAATTGATTTTTTCCTACCATAACTCCCTACCTCCATTTATGTCCTGAACTAGTGCCCACTTGATGAACAACATGGGTGTTTTAAAAGAGGCTTTAGGCCAATCAAAACAGGAGAACCATAAAACAGCATCACTAGTTATCATCTGCCCCAAGAGTAAAGAAGTTATAAGTTATGTAAAAAGCAAAATTGAAGAAAAACATTAATTAATCAACACTGGTGAACCATAGATTTTTTAAATAAATCATAAATATAGAATGCAAATGATTGAAACTTGAGAAATACTGCATTATCTTACTTTAAAATTTATAATAACTCATGAAGCAGGCCATTACTATATCTATTTCAGAGATAACATAAGCAAATCTCAGAGAAGGGAAATAAAGTGCCTGAGTATTACTGGTTACTGGCACAGCCAAATTTTGAACTCAGGCTTTCTGACTCCAAAGCCTGAGTGCTTTACCACTTCACATGATCTCTCATCTCTTTGAAAATCTTCTCACCTATGCCTCTTCTAAAATCTAAAAAATAATACTGTACTTTATCTCGGCATCTCCTCTCTATCCTCTGTGACCATCTCAGAGCTGATTAGCACGGTCCACTCTGAGATGCCCACTTTCAGATTTCCTTTAACAAGACTGGACTTTAATCACTTCCCTCACATTTATGATTTACCCATCTGTAGCCCAGGAATTTGCAAGGGGCTTGAGATAAAATGATAATAAAATATCATCGATCTCTACTTTCATGGACATTACTAGCCTTGGAAGGAATCAGATTCAAATATTTCTTTTGAAAAATCATACAAATATTTATCTAATGACAAACTGAAATATTTGCTACAAAGGAGAGATACATCATTTTAAGAGAGCACAGGTGAGGGTGGGTGAGGAGTCATAAAAGAATTCCACAAAGAAGTGGTGCTTACGTTGAGCCTGAACAAGAGCAAAAGTTAAATTAATTGGAAGAATGGGGAAGAGTATTCCACCAGAGGGAACAGCATATGCAAAAAACCTGTGATTGGAGGTAGCAAAGGGGATTTGAGGAAGAGACAGAAGGTCTACGTTGCTGAAGTAGAGTATGATTTCAAGGGTGGTTCATGAGGAGACCAGAGAGGAAGTACAGGTGAGACATGTGGAGGCTTACAGAATAGGCTAAGATTTTTTGTAAACATCCAATGTAACTATTTTCCACTTATTGTCTATCTCATATGCATAAATCTTATTTATTCCCTATTGATCAGCTCCTTCACAAGGTAAATTTATATAATTATTTACTAGTATCCTCCACGGAGACGTCAGAATCCTAGGAACAGGTAGCATTAAGAAATTGGTATCATAAATTAATCACAACTCTACTACGTAACGTAAATAGTTTATGTCTAAATCAAAAGTCTGTGCTAAAATTATGGACAGTTTTACTACTGGGCATTTTTCCAGGAAATACAGCTACGGCTTTAAAACAGGAAGCCAGTGTTGACAGTTACCACATCCACCAGGTGTGAGAGGATATTCATGTCGTGAATACGGTGATGTCACCACAGCAGAGTGTTTCTCTGGGTCACTGGATCACGTTTGGAAAAGACGCATCTTGGTTTCACCTTGTCCACTCTTTCCATTTTCATTAATTTATAATAGAAGAATATGTCAAATCCAGACCATAACCTATTCCATCAACTTCAGCTTCTGTAGGAGTTATAGAAAATACACAGCAACATTGTGTATCTGCTTTCTCTCACATGCATAAGCTTGTATAGTGAGCCTTGATTCTAAGTACATTACCAGAAGTAATAGCAAGTATGGAGATTCAAACTCTTTGCCCATGCACACTGACATCTTCACTTTGAGCATCTTGTATCATGTCTTCTCCTAAATATTATATAAATCTTCAAATAGTTTTGGCCACTAATTATTCGTAACAGCAAAGCTAATCCTGCAATGACTCAATTAATGTTTATATGTAAACTATAAAAAAATCCCTACTGGTGATTCCATAGTCAAAAATTGTGCATGCATAACCATATATGGCTAATATCATTTAAATTCTATCTCTGAATTCTCCTTTGAATTCTTGAGTGTGTCACTAAAGTTATGACTAAACATGTTTTTTGTATCATTCGGAAAAATGCTGCAGTGATAGTGATTCTTGAAAGTAGTTCTAAAAGTATAATTTTATTTTAATGCCAACTGATTATTATATAATTTCTATGTTCTAATCTATATCTAAACTGCAAATCCTGGATGGGAGATATTATAATTGTAATCAGAAAAAAAATCTTATGGAAAATAGCTTTCATTGAAAACCCATCCAGACAAAAGCACAATATTCAATAGTGTTCATGGCATATTAAGATACATATGCATATATACATACACGCAGTTTTCTTTATATTTTTCACATTAACAGTTTTCACAGAAAGCTAGGAAATCTAGCTTAGCCTAAAATAAAAGTTAACTTTTGTTTAAAATGATAAATATAAGGACAAAATGATCCCTTGCTCATATCAGAATGCCAGCCCCAATGGAGGCAATCCATTTCTTGCAAGTTCAACATCTCACAATTCCTTCATTACTGGGCTTTCACCCATTTTAAATTTGCTTGCTCAAAAATTACATGTCCTTTCTAAGGAACAGCTCAAGCTTTGTGCTTCATATATAGTTAAAGACACATTTCTATGGCATGTGGTGATTAAAAAAAAAAAAAAAAAAGAAAGAAATAAAAGCAATTGACTGAATACCAAGCATATAAATAGCTTCAGAACAAACTGATTTTGATGAAGAACTGGAGTGCCTAAAAGTCACTGAAAATGTCTTTCTCTGTCCTTGATGGTACCTTATCTAAGTCCCTGCTCACCTCTGGTCAAGGATGATGAATGCTGCATAATCATTGAAGGTGGTGGTGAGGCTCCTATTTAATCTTGTTTATAGATGGGGAGGAGTCCTGGTGGCACAGTGGTTAAGACCTATGGCTGCTAACCAAAAGTTCAGCAATTCAAATCCACCAGCTGCTCTTTGGAAACCCTGTGGGGGAGTTCTACTCTGTCCTATAGGGTCGCTATGAGTCAGAAATGACTTGATAGCAACGGGTTTGGTTTCTGGTTTATATATGGAGAAGGAGATGCTCTCCTTGTACTTCTCTGAGTTCCATCCATCATCTGTGCTTGTAGCCCACTTTATAATGAAGGCATACAGAAAGGATACCCTTTGATTCTCTAGCTGTCCCCATGCCCTTTCTCCTTAATCCTGGTCACATTAGAGCTTTTTCTCCCTCTCACTGCCTCAGAGGAACCCGGTTGAAATGAATCTTCCTTTGTACCTGAGTCTTGAGGCATCCACAATAGGTATAGGCAGCTTTCTCAGTCCATCTGATCCTAATCCTGAATCCTGGGGCATCTTCAAGTAACAGTGACGACATTTTCTTACAGACAGGAAAGGAATGATGAGGGCTCTACAGGTGATCAGGTGTCCATTCCTCTAACTTTAGACTATTACCAAATTCTTAAAAGAAAAATATCCCTTCTAACGCTTTCAGATACATGTTTAGCCCCATTTTAACAGGTCTGAAAGAACCTGGCACCAAATAGCATCTGAATCTCTACCTAGTTAGTCCTCAACTCCACCTTAAGTGTTTTTGTTCTGACTACCCCGGTTGAATCAACGTGCCTTTGGAGGACTCAAGACCATAGGCCCCTGGCTATTGTCTAGTAGTATAAATTAATCTAAACAGGCACTTAATATCATAGGGATTTTTAAGAAAGTTTTGCTTCTCTCCAAAAACATTCTCAGCTCATTTGATACATGTAGAATAAAGAGGAATTTAAATTAAGACTTGTTTTTTTTGGTGTTTCTCAAGGAGTAACTTTTTAAAGGTATGGTTTCATTTTGTCAAAAAAACAAATCCAGATTTTGACAGGAAAAGGCTTTGTCAGAAAGAACAGGAGTAAAGGGACTATTGTAATAACAGGAAAGAGACTACTATAATAGGGAGAACGCTGATCATAAAATCTGCAAGTGTCTCAAGGAGCTAGGAAAGGTGTTTTCTTTTATAGAGACTGAGGGTAAACAAAGCTAGAAAAAAAACTACGTGTGGGGAAGTGGAAGAAGAAGGGACATCATCAGATAGTAAATCAGAATATTTTACACTGAGGTCAGCCTATTCTTCAGGAGGGACTCTGAAAGAGATGTAGTATGTAGGCTCAGGCTGAGGGAGGGCCAAAATTCAGGGACTGGGGGAAGGACAGAAGCTTAACCACACTTTGGTTCACAGGCTCTTTGTTTCTAACTGATCAATGAGGCCAAGAAATTCGGTTACTCATTTATGAGGCAGGAACAGAAATTTGGGGAGTCTGTGTCTAGCCTTGTCACAGGTAAACAAGGGATGTCTGTGAGTCTTATCTAAGGCATAGGGGAAGGGTGGTCATTTGCAGTGAGCTGTTTTGCTGAACACAAATGGTGTGGGGATTTCTTTAACCATTGCTGTTTTCCAGTATCACAGGGTTCAGGTAAAATTCAACACTATCAGTTTATTACTTCCCTTCCCCCCTTCCCCAACAACATAAGAATTTTACTTTGGCTGTATACACATTATATGATTTCCAGAGGGATTGGCTGACTTCTCACTGACAGAGGTTTTAGTTAGCCAGTTGTGATTACTTCAACATTAGCTGTAGTAATGAAAGAAAATAAATTAATACAACAGTTATTTAGAATGGATCTCATTCAAAACTCCACAAGAAGGAGTTATGAGGCACTGGTGATACAGTAGTAGAATTCTCACTCACCATGTGGGAACCTGGGTTCTATTCCCAGACAATGCATTCCACGTGTAGCCACCATCCGTCAGTGAAGTCTTCCTTGTTTCTAAGATGCTGAACAGGTTCAGCGGAGCTTCTAGACTAAGACAGAAAGACCTGGACAGAAAGACTAGGAAGAAAGACCTGGTAGTCTACTTTCAAAAACTAACCAGTGAAAACCCTATGAATCACAACGGTCCGATCACAGGGATGGCACAGGACCAGGCAGCATCTCCTTCAGTTGTGCATAGGGTCACCATGAGTTGGGGGCCGACTCTATGACAGCTAACAACAACATCATAAAGCACATGCAGTCACAACCACCTTGAAAATAAGGGTCCTGTTCCAGTAGATAGATGCCTTTTCAGAAAGTTATTAGACATTGCAAGGGATAGAGTTTACAGTTTCATAACCCTGACCCTCTAAAATTACATCAAGTTAGGTGAGAAGTTCATTTACTCCACAAATAAGCCAAGGTATAGAGAGCCACCCTCCGGTTCTTTGCCCGGCACATAACAGGCACTCAACAAATTCAGCTGTTATTACTAGAATTAAATTTAGTTTAAGTCTCTAAAGGTAAAACCAAAAAGGAAAAACAAAGCTGAATTAGAACCACATTTCACAAAAGAGGAGCAAAAACCATTTGTATAAAAGACAGAAGAATACAGTTGAGACTATATGACTGATTGCCAAATGCAATAAGAATATTCAGGTGAAATAAAACCTTTATAATATAAGCCAGTTACCAGAGGGAGAAGAGCTCGGAACAAAACTGATCACTTGTTTTCTCTTCAAATTGTTCAAAACAATAAATTAGGTTCTATTTTTAAGAATCCTTGAGAATAATGTGTCAAAGTCAAATTAAAGCATGTTCCCTCCCCTTAGTTTCTCCCAGTTACATATGAGGGCAAATCACCTGGTTAAATAAAATCCCAAAATGAAAATTCACCACAAATGTATATTCACACCCTTTGATGTGGCTGGTATCAAAGGAGGATCTATAACTAACATGGTTCTCTCATGTTATGAAGTCATGAAGCCTGTGTGTGTGTTTGTATGTGTGTATGTGCGTGTGTGTGTGAGTATTTGAGCTATATAGTGTATGGTTTTTCTGTTCTTAAGAACAGGCAAATATGAAATAGCATTTTATAAGCCTTTAAAATAATTCTGTTCAGAACAACAGGAACTGAGTCCTGAGTTTTCACCAGATGCCCTGGTTCCGTGTATTCAGTTTCTGCGGTATATCTGGGAAAAACCTGCTGCCACACAATCGCAGTACCTTAGACACTAGGAAGCCATTGTTCTCCCAGGAGCTAGTTTTAAATAGAACTGTGCATGGTTTAATAGCCGGTGTAACTGCTTAATGAGACACCTGGTAAAGGATGATGGCACTCATTGATAAAGCCTTTGTTCAGCGATCAGGCAAAGCTAAATTTGAATCTGAGCTGTGCCACTTACAAATCCTGTGCCATAGAGAAAATATTTGATTGCTCCAACTGATCTTTATTTTTTCATTTTGAAATGGGAACAAAAATAGGACCCGCCTCATAGAGTTTGGGGTAGGATTAAATGAGATAATGTATGTATGCATAGGATACTGATGTTGTTGTCACGTGCCATCAATGATAACTGTTATTAAAAAAAAAAAGAACTTAATAAAGCTTTTTTTCCTTCTTGTTTAACATTTATGCTTTGAAAACAGCTTCTAGAGTTGGTTTGACTATTTGTCTGCCTGGTACATTACATGAATACATATACGTATATACGTATGTATATATAGATCTGTCTTGGAAGAAGTACAACCAGAATGCTCCTTAGAAGGAAGGATGGCGAGACTGCGTCTTACATACTTTGGACGTGTGGTCAGGAGGGATCGGTCCCTGCAAAAGGATGTCATGCTTGCTAAAGTACAGGGTCAGCGAAAAAGAGGAAGACCTTCAACGAGATAGACTGACACAGTGGCTGCAACAATGTGCTCAAGCATAACAAAATTCGTTCTGTGGTACGTAAGGTCACTATGAATCGGAACCAACTTGACAGCACCTAACAACAACAACAATATATATATATATATGCACATATATATATTTATATGTGATATATATTTAAGTACATATTATATAGACTTATGCATACATTATATTTATATATAAATCCCATTGCTGTCAAGTCAATTCCAACTCGTATCAACCCTATAGGACAGAGTAGAACTGCCCTATAGGGTTTCCAAAGTTGTAATCTTAACAGAAGTAGACTGCCATTTTTTTCTCCCATGGAGCAGCTGGTGAGTTCGAACTGCTGACCTTTCAGATGGCAGCCTAGTGCTTAACCACTGTGCCAACATCCTAATGTGTAAATATCCAAAATTAGGGCCACCACACCAAATGAATTATTCTTGCTAGTCCACTCTACCCAGGTGATGGTTAGTTACTAACTAATTTTAATTCTAGACAAAGAAAACCAAATATGAAAAGATAATCTCCTTTGAACACGGAAGAAAATAATGTCTTCAAAAGCAAACATAACATCTCCTTGCTAGTTGTTTTCTACTAATGTGTGTGTGGTGTAATTGATTACTTTTGTGCGGCCTTTCTAACCATGATCTTGTAACTCTCACCCAGGTGATAGAGCAGGACTGTGTGTTAGGGTAATTGTGGCTCACCAAGGGGACTGGTCAGTTTTGCCTTAAAAGAGACCCAACTCTGGAGCAGAGACGAGGATCCTACCACCACCAAGGAAGAACAGCCAGGAGTGGAAAGCACATCCTTTGGCCCCATGATCCCAGCAATGAGAAGCTCCTGGAAGCAGGAGACTAAGAGAGAGAAAGAGCAGATTGTAATCCTGAAGACTGTGAGAAATGGTGGCAGGAGAGACCTGGCAGCAGGAGACAGCACGGTGGGCTTCTGGACCCAAGGAGAAAGAAAGCTAAGTGCCTTCAGGCAGAGACTGAGGGCCAGGGAGGGACATGCTGTCGAGCATAGTTGGGAAGAGGCTGTCCTGATGAAAGAACTGTATTCTGAGTGTTCCTGAGCCTGAATTATAACAGTTACTTCCCTAATAAATCCCATAAAACTTCGAGTATGGTCTGTGAGTTCGGTGTGGCCGTTGCAATGAATTATCCAACCCAGCAGAGAAATAAAGAGTGCTGTGCGAGGGATGGCTGGTGTCAGAATTGTAAAGACGGCGGACAGAATGCATGTCTAATCTCCACCTCATGGGAGTCAGCCTTGGGCTGTTGATCTTGATTGTCCTTTTCCCTTGTGAATTTAGAGTAGGTCAGACACCACCCCCAAGCCGTTTTTACAGTGGGTAATTTGAAATCTCTGTTAATATAATATAAAATAAAATATAATATAAAATTCTGACAGAGAATTTTAAAATTTTAAATTAAATTTAACTTCTGTATATATATATATATATATATATATATATATTTTTTTTTTTTTTTGCTTAAAAGCCATGTTAAGGTGTGCTATTTAATTAGCTCTTCAAAATAACCACTTAAAATAAATTGAATATGGATCATGCTTACCTGGGTGATGAGGCTAATAGAGATGGAAAAACTTGCTTGAGTTCTTTTTTTAAAATAATTTGCAAGAGCCAGAGTCAAAATATAAATCCAGCATCTCTAATGACATCCTGTGTTCCTCCCACCTGACCACACCGTTTCTTGACGAATCCAATGACAAAGGATGTCATGGGTGCGGGGCAGCGGAGGGGGTGGGGGGGAGAAGGTTATTGATGCTCAAGCTTTTGCTAACTAGAAAACAAGTCCCTATATAGCTCAACACAAAGTCAACAGACTGAGGTATAGTATTAGAATCATGAGGTTACGTGTCTCCATTCCTATATAATACTCCTTGTCTTCATAGCATGATGTGCTATTAGGGTGTCCAAGCCTGCATGCAAATTCATATTTCCTAGGATATGTTTAAAATATGTCAATGTCAAGGCCTTCATCTACGAGTTACCCATTACTATCACATTGATTCCAACTCGTGGTGACTCTATGTGTGTTAGAGTAAAACTGAGCTCCATAGGATTTTCAATGGCTGATTTTTCAGCAGTAGATTGCCAGGATTTTCTTCCAAGGTACCTCTGGGTACACTCAAACCACCAACCTTTCAGTTAGAAGCACAGCCTGTTGACTGCACCACCCAGTAACTCCAACGCCTTCATGTAAGACCTACTAAATTAGAATCTTTGATGAGATAAGATGATTATTTAAAATAAGCTGTATTTCTAAAGATGCTTCCCAGATGATTCTGATACAGGCAGCCAAGCAACATTTGGGAACCCCAGCTATACTTAGTGGAAAGACTATGTATGTATGGCTTTGAACTAGACACACATAAATTCAAATTATAGCTCTCTATCATAATTTACTTAACAATGTTGCACTTCATCTAAAATGAAAGATAATAATAGCCACTGAGAAGAACGATTTTGTGTGTATGTTTATGTATGCATGTGTATATAGATAACAATATATGTATATGTGTATATAGATACGTACATATATTATACACACAGTTGGTAACACAACTGTTAAGCACTCATCTGCTGACAGGTTGGTAGTTCAAACCCACCAGCAGCTACACAGGAGAAAAGAATTGGCAATCTGTTTCCATAAAGATTACAGCCTGGGAAACCCTATGGGGCAGTTCTACTCTGTCCTATAGGGTCATTATGAGTCAGAATCGACTTGAGGGCACACAACAGCAACAACAATGTATATGTATATATATGTATATTAGAATATGTAAATGCCTATCACATAGTGGATTCCTTTCCCCTCGTTTTGGCTTCTTGTAGGCACTTGGATGAGGACTGTCTAAAATCTGGTTTAGACATCTACTCACAGCAGCCTGGTTTATATTCAGTCCCTGAACCTTGGCAATGTTGGCCTCAAAGAGCATCCAAAGGTCTCCCTGCCATATGGATTCCCAGTTACCCAGGCTATCAGGTTCACATTTACCTTAATGAGTCATGATTCTTCTTTCAAAAGGTCATAAGCCTAGGAAGAAAATTACCCAATGAAATCTCAGTAGAATCTTCAGATTCTTACCCAAACCACGATTTTGGTCCAATAGTAATTCTTTTGTCTTCATTTGTAGTCAAAATGTACCAAGTCATTTTGCATAGTGCTTTGGAAATTGCTTTCTATGTGATGAGCCAAAACTTCATATTGAGTTAGTATTTCATCTATTTCTGGTAGAAATTCTCAGGGTACTCAGATCCCAGGCCTTAAATCATAGCAGATATCTAAGCACCGATCATAGCAAGTTTCTTCTCTTTTGTTTCAGACAGTCAAAAGCAGAATCAGCTTGACAATCCTACACTCCCATAAATTGCCAACCAAACAGAATGAGATTTGCCCATTATTCTTTGTGCCACTCTCGCCTGAACAATCAAAGTCTAATCTGTTTGCCTTTCAGCTCTTTCTAAAACCCTCCTTTCTCCTAGCTCTCCTTCATACCATCCTTTTCACTCTCATAAGAGTTGAATAGAACACCTGTTTGGAGAAAATCCCATTATCTCAGGCGTCATGAATCTCCCCCTGACAAATCCTCATCCAGGGACAAGAGATCAATAAGCAGAATAACTGAGTCCTTATCAACCAAACTGAATTAGGTCATGATGTTTGGTGTTTTCTCTAAACTTGGTGAACTTCAGATTCTAAATAACACCTTGGGAATGATATTTTTAGCTGAGGCACTAAACCCATTATACTGAGATGAATCACTATCCAATGTTGGCCTGCCAACCACCATGTATAGCTGTGCCAGTAAAACATATGGAAACATCCTCTCTTCCTAAGAGCAGAGATAGTTGATCCAAAATTCATTGCAGGGGCCAAGAAAGGGGAAAGAAAGGAAACTCTTAGAGCATATTTTACATTTTGCTGCTGGGTCATAAAGTTCCACAGCACTTTTAGGCTTTGGAAGCAATCCTCTGTCTATCATCTGTTGCTGCAGGCATTTTTCCTGCCTTCTAAATATCTATTGTAAGAAACCATATGTAGGTAAACCTGTTACGCTTGAGCTTTCACTTCTAGAAGGAGAGAATGATGAGTACTCCTTAAAAAGATGCCTTCTTTTGCTCTACTCCCGCATACATTTTTCTCCGAAGTCACTTAAATATAAAACACCCCTTCTTACAGCACGTTAGGTGATTTTTTTAAAGAAATATCAGTTGAGCACAAAGCAGATTCTAACCAAAAGTCTAGGTGCTGAAAAATAAATAAATGAGTCTCTTTACTCATACAATTTTCATCAGGCAAATACACAGAAAGGTAAATTTAGTAGAATGTAGTAGTTTTAGAGTTTTACACAGGGTGTTACAGAAATTCAACAGGAAAACATTTAGTCCAACTTGGTGGTGGAAGTGAGTGGATATGGAAAGATGTTAGAAACTTCTGAGATCAGAGTTGATTTAGCAAGACACAAAGACAGGATGGGGACAGGGAATGGGAACATAAGCTGGAGATAACAGGACTGGTGCAGGATTCGTGCTGGATCTATAATCACATTAGTCTTTGATACAGTTTGAACACTGTTTTCCAGGGAAGAGAGTAGTAGAAGATGAGGTTGAAGAGGCAGGCACAGCCCAAGTCATGGAGGGGTAGAATGCTGGGATAACGAACTTAGATTTTATCCTGGAGATGATGAGGAGCCAGAGAAGAGTTCAAAAAAAGGAGCCAGACACAATCCATTTGCATTTTGCATGGTCCACTCTGCAGGTAATATGGAGAATGGATTTGAGAGGAGAGAAAGACTTGCTGCAGGGAGACTAATAAGAAGGCTATTATAATATTTTAAGTGAGAGCTGATTAGGACTTCAACTCTCAATAGAGAGACAAATATATAGAAAACATGCTTTGAATTACTCAATGAGGAGTTTGATTGCTTTTTGTTTTTGTTTTTTTTTTGCCAAAGTAAGTCATTCCTGAATATAAGTCACCAAGAAGGAAAAGTAATTCTATAGATATATTGCATACGTTAGTATAGAGCACATTTTCTCCAACTCACATTTTAAAACCTCATCTTGTATTTTTAAGTAAGAACTGCTTGGAGAACTCCAAACTATTGCGATTATAACAAATAAAAATAAACATTATTTGGGCAATATTTCTGCTGCTGTCCCTTTCCTTAGCTAGCTTACAGTAGATGAGATAGAGACTGCTCAGTTTTACTACTCATTTACTAAAACGTTTGTGCTTGTGCTTGGCCCTGCTGGAACCTTCATTCCTGGGAAAGATGAATTTTTCCCTGCAGGCTAAAAAAATAAATAAAATTAAAAATACAAATAAAATATATTTCCACTGAAATAGATATTGTTTCTCAAAGGATTCTCAGCCTCCTTGCTATATTAAATTTATCTTACCTGCCACCATTATCTTATTTCAAGCCCTGAAATCTGGGCAGGGGTCATGTTATATTAATAGTCACTCTTCGGAGCGGTTGCTGATAAAATGCCTAAGACTATTCATTACATTTGATTCAGCAGCCATGCTACTTTGGAGACTCCCTCTTAGACCCACAGTAAAATAGATTTAGACACAAGATAAAACTCTCCAAATCCTCAAGGGTTGTGATTCTGATTTCACTTGTAGTAGGAAACCAGCTTTCAATGTCTAAATACCCAGAGAAACTCTGGTTTTGAGTCTCTTGAAAACTTGATGATAACAATGCAGTTTTGAACTTCGCAAGTAAAATCCATTTAGTTGGATATGGAGAAACCCACCATTCATCTCAGTTGTGGGACAATCACGCCGAGATAACTTGGGAGAAGACAACCCAACCAAAATAGGGAGTATACGCTTTATTCCCTGCTGTATAAACCACCTGGATTATCAAATGGAGATAATTTCTAGCATGATGGATTGCTGAAACTGAGTCTTCAAAGGAACTTTTCTAAACTAAAGAAGTATAAATAGCTAGTAATATTTATGTGGAAGAATAAATCAAGAACATATTAAAACTTTGCCAAGCGCCTGTACGCTCACGCCCTACCAAAGACCTTGCGGTCAGACAGTCTTATAACACATATACATATTCAATTCCTACCACAATCCTTTTCAAGAAAACAGAGAAAGAATTTGACAAAGGTCTGCAGGCCTGAGAGGCACAAGTTTTCAACCCGTATTTGGTTTATATAAAGAAAGAGGTAGTCAAGTAACAGTGAATGAAAAGAAGGATAATATTTATTGAGATCTTGCTGTGAATGTTGTCTGCCCACTACATCCGAGATAAGGGTTATTTGAGTATGATTATGCCCTTCAATATAATAGAAAATGGAAGGTTACAGAGGTTTCATCACATACCCCATGTCATATATTATTAGCACATGCGTTTTGAATCAGTCTTCTAATTCACCAGGCCATTTCAGAAGCAGTAACATTTGGTGTGCGCTGTTTGACAGGGAATAAGGAATTCAAGAGGCGCAGTGGTTAAAGTTGTAGACGGTTAACCAAAAGTTCCGTGGTTCGAAACCATCAGTGGCTCCTTGGGAGAAAGATGTGGCAGTCCATTTTCATAGAGGTTTACAGCCTCAGAAACCTTATGAGGTCACTAAGAGTTGGAATCAACTTGACAGCAGTGGATTTTTTTTTTTTTTTTTTTCTGATTTGACAGGGATAATTTTGACAACTGGGTCTTTTAACATTCCCCAAATTACAAACTATTAAACTTTCAAGTTAAAAAACGATGACTATGAAGTCAGATGAACAGATACTCTTACCCTATGGCTGAGCATCCCCCCATCTCAGATATCCATTGTACTGCTGATGTGGGGTAAGTCTGAGTAGAGAAGGGTTTGACAGTAGGATGTTGTTGTTATGTGCCATCAAGTCGATTAGGACTCATAGCTATCTTAGAGGAGAGAGTAGAAATGCCCCATAGGGTTTCCAAGGATGTAATCTTTATGGATGAAGATTGCTGCGGAGTGACTGGTGGGTTTGAATACCCCATCTTTTGGTTATCAGCCAAGCACTTAACCACTGCACCACCAGGGCTTCTTTGAGAGTAGGATACCCATTGCCATCAATCGATTCCAACTCACAGTGACCTTATAGGATAGAGTAGAACTGCTCCATATGTTTTCTGTAATCTTTATAGAAGCCGATTGAGAGCAGGATAAACTAAAACCAAACCTGCTGACGTGGAGTCGATTCTAACTCATAGTAATCCTACAGGACAGAGAAGAACTATCCCATAGACTACCACATCTTTCTCCCCCAGAATGGCTGGTGGGTTCAAACCATTGACCTTTTGATTAGCAGCCTAGTGCTTTAACCACTGTACCACCAGGGTCCACCAAGAGTAGGATAGGAGGTCAAAAAGACCAGGATGAGATACATGTGTGGTTTGTCTTAAAGAGGACACTTGAAAAAGTTTCATGTAATCATATATTTACAACTCTAATTTATCCCAAAGAGGATCATAAGTCACTTTAAGTAAACTTCTCATTCACTAAAAAGTTAACTCTACATTAATGCTCTATATCTCAAATAAACTTAATCACTAAGCAGAATTAGCTATTTAGTAATAACATTTCATTCTGTATCTTATTCAAAAATCTACACAAGTGACACATTTTCCATATTGAAGAGCTGTTATTATGCTACCACTTCATTCATTCAACAAACGTATTTAAAAGCTTCCTAAATTCTTTTCCCTGGCCCATCAATATATTGGAGGGGATATACTGGATATTGGGAGTGATTGAAGGATATTTGGGTCATAATATGTGCTTAGATCCAGTTTGCACAAGGAATTCCCAAACAAATATTTCACATTTTTTCCAGAACTTTTATTAACAAATATATTATCATTTGGTAAATTAAAATTTTTTGGACCAAGATTAAAAAAAAAAAAAAAAGCATGACATTCATACATTCATTACAATCATACATTCATACATACGCACACACACAGACACATATACACTTATATACACATGCATATACACATATATAGGGAGCCTTGGTGGTACAATGGGTAGGCACTCAGCTGCTAACCAAAAGGTCAGCAGTTCGAACCAACAGCTGCTCTGTGGGAGAAAAGACCTGGTGATCTGCTCTCATAAAGATTAAAACCAAAAAAACAAACACGTTGCCATCGAGACGATTCCAATTCATAGTGACTAAAACCTAGGAAACACAATGGGGCAGTTCTGCTCTGTCATATAGGGTCTCAATGAGTTGGAACTGACTCAACAGCATACAACAATAATACGCATATATGTATATATTTCTTAGAATATATTTACATATATTTGTGTATGTATATATGTATACATGATGTCCCTAGATGACTCAAACAGTTAAGTGCTCTCAACTAAACAAATGGTTGGCAGTTCAAACCCACCCAGAGGTGCATCGGAAGACAGGCCTGGCCATCTGCTTCCAAAAGGTCATAGTCTTGAAAACCTTATACAGCAGTTTCTACTCTGCACACATAGGGTCACTACGAGTAAGAATTGACTCGATGGTAACTAACAACAATAATACATATTCATCTAATTGCTAGACTTTCTCTTTTTAAAATAGTAAACAATAAATGAACCATTAAGAAATCATTCATTTGAAAAATTGAAGTCCCTCAAAACTGGGATTAGGATTAAGTATATAGAGAGGATCAGGGTTGTCTGTTGTTCACATTATTTATAATAAAACAAAGATTTTACATTTTGATAAGCTTGCTTCTATAGAAAACCCATTGCTGTCAAGTAGATTTTGACTCATAGCAACCCCATGGGACAGAGTAGAACTGCCCTATAGGGTTTCCAAGGTTGTAATCTTTATGGAAGCAGACTGCCACATTTTTCTCCTGTGGAGTGGCTGGTGGGTTCGAACAGCTGACCTTTCAGTTAGCAGCCAAGTGCTTAACCACTGTACCGCCAGCACTCCTTTGCTTCTATATAGTTGTATTGAAAAATGGGTCAAAGACCTAAATGTGAGAACTAAAATCATAAAACTCTTAGAAGAAAACACAGGGGTAATGCTTCAGGACTCAGTTTTAAAAAATGAATTCTTAGATATGACACCGAAAGCATGAGGAACAACAGATGAAAATGGCTAAACTGGACTTCATCAAAATGAAAACTTTTGTTCATCAAAGGACTTTATCAACAAAATGAAGCGACAACCTACAGATTGAGAGAAATATAAAAAGAACTCCTACAGCTTAACAACAAAAAGACAAACAACCCATTAAATGCAGACACAGAACTTGAATAGACATTTCATCAAAAAGGAAATGCAAATGGCCAATAAACGGATGACAAGATGTTCCACATCATTAGTCATTAAGGAAATGCAAATCAAAACCACAATGAGATATCACTTCACCCCTGTTAAAGTGGCTAAGATCAAAAGAAAAATGAAAACAACAGGTGTTGGTGGGGATGTGGAGAAATTTAAATCCTCATTCATTGTTAGTGAGACTGTAAAATTGTACCGTCACTATAGAAAATAGTTTTGGGGCTCCTCAAAAAGTTAAACATAAAATTACCCATGATCAAGTAATTCCACTCCTAGATATATATCCAAATGAAATGAAAGCAGTAATGCAAACAGATACTTGTACGCTAATATTCATTGCGGTACTTTTCACAGTAGCCAAAAAGTAGAAACAACCTAACTGTCCATCAATGGAGAAATGGATAAATAAAATGTGGCAGATATGTACAATGGAATATTGCTCACCCATGAAGAGAAATGAAGTTCTAATACCTGCTACAACATGAATGAACCTGGAAAACATTAAACTGAGTGAAATACATCAGACACAAAAGGACAAATATTATATGATTCCACTTACATGAAATGTCTAGTAATAGGCAAGTGTATAGAGACCATAGTTTATTATTGTTTACAAGGGCGGGAGGTAACCAGATAGTCATTGCTTAGGGGGCACTGAGCTTCTGTTAAGAGTGATAGAAAAATGTGGAAATGAATAGTGGTGATGGATACACAACATGATGGATATAATTAGTGCCAAAGAATTGTTCGTGTAAAAATATTTAAATGGCAAATGTTTTGTATGTGTGTGTGTGTGTGTGTGTGTGTATTCTGACACTATTTCTTTTTAATTGTGGTTTATGTATATATGCATATATATGTATATATGTATACACATTTATATATATATATATATATAAACCACAATTAAAAAGAAATAGTATCAGAATATTTCCTGTCAGGAGGAAATCTCAGACTTGAATCCAGGAATACAAATGCCCTTGATCTTTTCACTGTGTGAAGATGCCAAGTGTAAAAATATAAAAAAATTGACTGTTTGAACTTTTACAAAATTCAGTCCACAAACTTTTAGGATCAGCGAAAATTTGCAAGCCATATCAGCTAGTTATAAACATTATGGATTGGGAGTTGAGTTCAAACAAATAGAACCTTCAATAAAAATATATGCATGTTTCTACTTCATGTGCTCTTACTATTGGTCAAAATTCAGTGAAACATCGTTTTCAATGTGTTTCATAAGAACGAATGCAATATATACCTCCTATTTGTTTAAGAGAGAGAGCCCTGGTGCTGCAGTGGTTGAAGCGCTCAGCTGCTAACCAAAACGTCGGTGGTTTGAACCCACCAGCCACTCTGGGAGAGAAAGATATGGCAATCCGCTTCTGTAAAAATTTACAGTCTTGGAAACCCTATGGGGCTGTTCTACTCTGTCCCATAGGGTCACTATCAGTCAGAATCGCCCGACAGCAGTGGGTTTGGTTGAGGTTTTTATTTAAGAATCATTCAAAAATGAACATGCATTATATCAGTCTGAAACAGTATTCAATATTCTAACATTAACTTATTTTTTCCTATATTCTAATCTTATAACCCCAGAGTTTGCTATCCCAAGCAGTAAAGGCAGAAGGTGAATAGCTTTGTTCCATTCCCTTATATGTTCTTAAGGTCTCCACCAACCTTCTAGACTTTGGAATTGACCTGCTTGAGCTATCTGTAGGGCCCTCCTGAACTTAATGAGATTTCTTGGAGTTTAAACATTTTAAGGTTTAGGTTTATATTTTTAGTTACATATTCTCTTCCACTGTATAATCCTTTATCTGAGCAATCTGTAGTATCGCTAGATACACCAGAATAGGCATACTATGATGTATTATTAGCCTACAAGTGGATCCAATGATTTAGTGCCTCTTATTTATATAAATTAATAAGTATTCCTTTAATAAAGTTACGGAAAATCTTGCCCCACACAGTTGACTTGAATCTAACCAGGTCATAGATCTAATTTATAGGATATGGAACACTAAGGCGATAGAGTAACAAGTTAAATAATACCAAGAGGAAGTAATCATGTAAACCTAGAAGATGGAAGACAACTAATATGATCTATTTAAAAGATCAATATCATAAATGAAAGAAAAAAACCAGGAAATAGAATGAAGACTATTCTAAATTAACAAAGACTTAAGGGATATCATTAAATGCAATATGTAGACATGTATTCTACCCAAGCTCAAAGAAACTAACAGTAAAATATATTTGGAGGATAACTAGAAGAATTTGAATATAAGCAGGATATTTAGATAGCACTGAGAAATTATTGTTAGTTTTTGTTATTAGGGATAAGATTATTATGGTTATATAGGAAGTGTCTTTAGTTTTGAATGATTCATATGGAAATATGTAGGGGTAAAATAGTTCGAGATATATATTTTACTTTACTTTAAAATACTCCAGGAAAAAAATCAGTGAAGCAAATATGCTGAAAAACTGTTAAATTTTGGTGATGGGATTAAGTATTTATATTTACTATTATTCTATATGGTTGAGCATTTTCATAATAAAAGAGAAGAACACAAGGAAAATCCTAATGCTAGTTACTAACAAGAAATTGAATTAATTAACTTCCAGTGAGGAAAAAAATAAGCTCTAATTTACAATGATGTTACGGTAGGGAGTGAAGGAGATATACATTTGATAGTGGTGTCACCTCTAGACTTACCTACTGTGAATAGATCTGGAATGGAGATGCTTGTGAATGCAGAAGTAAGAGCTAAGGCAAAAGACAAGGCATAAATAGCATCAGAGTAATTTCCTATTCTGGATGCTTTTGGTCAATGCTCAGTGTGGGTTTTCATTCATTTACCCAACAAATATTTGAGTGTAATACTTTATACACATCTCTCATAAAGATTAATAAGACACAGTCACAGCCTGCAGTAAATCAGGAGGACATAAAGCCAGTCAATCTGATACCTCACAACACTACAGAAGTATTACAGCCAATAAGCATTAATATTGCTTATTGTATATAATAAGTATTATAGCCAATAACCAATAGGCAACATCATGATAAACACAAAAAATATTGAAGCTGTCAACGATTTCATTTCAATGCCCATGGAAGTAATAGTCAAGAAATCAAACAACATATTGCATTAAGCAAATCTGCTGCAAAAGACCTCTTTAAAGTGTTGAAAAGATGTCACTTTGAGGACTAAGGTGTGCCTGATCCAAGCCATGATATTTCCAATCACCTAATATGCATGTGAAAGCTTGACAATCATTAAGGAAGATCAAAGAAGAATTGATGCCTTTGAATTATGGTGTTGGCGAGAATATTGACTATAGCATGGACTGCCAGAACAAACAAGTCTGTCTTGGAAGAAGTGCAGCCACAGTGCTCCTTGGAAGTGAGGATGGTAAGACTTCCTCTAATGTACTTTAACATGTATGGTAGATTAATTACTTTTGTGTGTGGCCTTTCTAGCCATGGTCTTGTAACTCCCACCCAGGTGGTTGTGTGACAGGGTGTGGCCTACCAAAGGGATTGGTCAGTTTTGCTTTAAAAGAGAGAGAATTCCAGAGCAGAGAGGAGGATCCTACCACAACCAAAGAAGAACAACCAGGAGCAGAGGGCATGTCCTTTGGACCTGGGATCCCTGTGCTGAGAAGCTCCTGGAAGCAGGAAACTGAGAAAGAGAACAAGCTGTAACCATTCCTGGAAGCAGGAAACTGAGAGAGAGAGCAACCTGTAACCATGAAGATGGTAAGAAGTGGAGGCAGGAGAGACCTCACAGCATAGACATGGCAGCAGGAGAAGGCATGGTGGGCTTCACAGCCCATGAAGAGAGAAAGCTGAGTGCCTCTGGGAAGAGGCCTAGAGCAGGGTGAGGCACACCTGCGAGCATGGTTGGGAAGAGGCTATCCTGATAGAAGAAGTGTATCCTGAGTGTTCCTGAGCCTGAAGTGTAACCTTTTACTTCCCTTAATAAAACTAATAATCATGAGTATGGACTGTGAGTCCTGTGTGACCACTGCAATGAATTATCAAACCCAGTAGAGAGTGACGTGTGAGGGACCATTTGTGTCAGAGTTTGTAAAGATGGTGGAGAGAGGAGGAGTATCTGACCTGTGCCTCATAGGAATCAGCCTTGGGCTGCTGATCTTGGTTCTCCTCCCCTTTGTGAAGTTAGAAGAGATCAGACACCACCCTTATGCTTTTTTTTACAACGTGTTATCAGGAGGGACCAGTCCCTGGAGAAGGACATCATGATGGGTAAGGTAGAGGGTCAGCGACAAAGAGGAAGACCCTTGACGTGATGGATTGACACGGTGGCTGCAACAATGGGCTCAAATATAGCAACAATTGTGAGGATGGTGCTGGACCGGGCAGTGTTTCATTCTGTTGTACAGAGGGACACTGTGAGTTGGAACCAACTCCATAGCACCTAACAACAACAATTGTAGCCAAAGTAGGAGATAAATAGCTATGAAGGCAGAGAAAAAGGAATTACTAGTTCCACCTGGGTGTCTGTGGTGTCTTGAAGAATAAGTATGAGTTCATCATTTAAGAAGGAATACCACCTCATTGGAAGAGGAAATAATACATAAAAAGTTCTGAGATGAGAGAGGAATTTTCAAAAATACTAATAAGAAATTCAGTATGAGGGTTAGATAAACTTTTAGAAATGATGCTAGACAGGAAAGTTTTGATTAGACTCTGAAGGCTTTTGTATATCAAATTTAGGAATCCATATACAATTTGATATTTTATTTTAACAGAATATTAAAAATTATCTTAGATGACATGAAAATCTATAACAACAAGAAGAGTAGCGTTAATTTCATTTGTTTAAAATGTTGTCCTCCAGGAAAATTCTGGAAGAAATTTACTCTGCCAAAAAAAGAAAATTTAAAACTCTAAAAATAGACTGAATTCCTAGGAGAATTATAATATAAGCAACCATTGCAGTATTCTTGCATTTCTTTCTCTTTGCTTGGCCACAGGGGAGTGGATTTCCTAAGAATATGTCACATTGCCATCCTTGCTTCTATACACAAATTGGAGCTTATTGGTAGAATAAAGAAACAACAACTCTGAAGTGTGTTGCAGCCCTACAGATTGTCCACAGGTCTACAAATAGGGCTAAAAGTTAACCCAAGTAGGTGACACACAAGTCTCAGATCTACAGAAGCAGAGCCACTCAAACTACTGACCACAGCAAAAATGATTTGCCCCAGTCAGTAATTCTATCATCTCCAATGACAATAATCATCATATAATTTTTATAATGTTTAAAAACTGAGAATACTTAAAATGGCCTATAATAATGATAAAATAAATTACTACGCAACCAAAGAGAGACTATTACCTACATTCTAATGCATGTCTTTAAAGCATTATTTGTGATGTAATAAATGTTTAACTTGTAATAAATAGTAATTAAAAACCAATCTTGTCATATATGTGTACACATGTACACATATACACTCAAATACATACATATATTCAGCTATAAACATATCAATAAAATATTGACTTGCTCTAAAAGTAGTAGGATTATGGATAATTTAAACTTTTTCTTATTCATGTTCTATAATTTATAATTTTTCTAGAATGATTAGATAAATATACACATATACAAAATCACTAGTCATAAAGGGATAAAAAAGAAAGGGAAGACCTGAAGCAATTAACTTCCAGTGAGAAAAAAAAAAAAAAAACTTATGGGAGAAAGTTCCTATTAGTAATAGTAAAATAGATTAAATCTACTATTCATATTTTCTGAACTCTGGGGTAATATCCTGAAAGCATATTTGTTTGTGGGCTAAAAGTACAAGAAATGCTTGAGTGGTATCTGCAGTTATCCAGAAAATCAAGTTTGTGCTTATCTCACTGAACTATGTGACATAATGGTTTCAGGAAATGTACATTCACCCTATTTGCCTGGAGCAACAGAGTAAGGAGAGTCAGGAATAAGAGGAGGAAATGGAATGTGTGGCTAATTGCCACCATGTACAACTGTCTCCTTTGCCATAAGACTAGAAGAACTGAAAAGTGCCTGGCTACCATTACTGAACATTTGTTCAAAGATTCTATAGCAGAATTCTGATCAAAAGGGGGAAAATGCAGAACAGAATTTAAAATTTTTATGTACTCCAGACTTTCTGGAGCCATGAAGGCTGGATGAACCCCTGAAATTATTGCCCCAAGATAATCTTTAAACCTTAAATGAAAAAATATCACATGCAATCTTCTTAAAAACAAATGATAGTTTAGCTTAACTAGTAAAAAAAAAAAAAAAAAAAAAGTCTGCCTTCAGCATTATGTTCAAATTGACAATAGCAACTTGAAAGATTAGATAGGAATTTTAGGGGGCAGTGAGTTTATGTTAACGAGGTAACAACAACTCAGAAAAGGAGGGTGAGAATTGTTGCACCACTCCAAGAATGTAATCAATGTCAGTGAACTGTACATTTAGAAGCTTGAATTGGTGTGTGTTTTCCTGTACATATTCTCAACAACAACAAAATAAATAAAATTTTAAAAAAAGAAATGTATCCTCAAAACGGTGTTTCTCTTCAATTAATCTACCCTAAGCTTCTGTCTCTTCTTCATTTAGTTCTTCCAGGAAATTTTTATTATTATCACATGACAGGCACTAGGCTAAGGTCCATAGGTAAATTGACAACAAGAGCTACAAAGCCCCCCACAAAAGGAGCTTCCAGTTCCCTCTACCACTAACAAGAGGTTATATTTCTCAAATAACTGCTCAGAAGAATATGCAGTTGAATTGTCTAACAGCCTGAGCTGCAGTGAAAACACAAGGGTTTTGCATTTAGATTATCAGCACCATGGACAGCACCAGGACAGTGCCCCCACCCCCCACCCCCCACCCCCACCCCCCCCAATCAAAGTTCTCAAGTGGGATGGGAAGAGGAGGCAAATAACAAAGAGTTCAGCTGAATGTTGCTGTGCATTTTTAATTCCGTGTCTTTTACGTGGCACGGAATAGAATTATTCAAGAGGATAGACAGAGCTGAGTCTCAGGAATAAATGTTGTTAAGCACAGTTTCTCAATTTAGAGTGGGAAAGTTAGGTAATACCTTCAAATTCACAATACAGAAACTGGCAGTTTTTAGGGCCACCTGGCAAACCCTAAAAATCTTACACTTTGGGCCTCTTAGGATTGGTGTGGCCTGCTGGAAACCAACCACCTAGTACA
The DNA here is from genome assembly GCA_030035585.1 of Dugong dugon. Taxonomy (NCBI): domain Eukaryota; kingdom Metazoa; phylum Chordata; class Mammalia; order Sirenia; family Dugongidae; genus Dugong; species Dugong dugon. Next base: position 113,503,377 of record CM057467.1, read on the forward strand.
GTCAAGGACTGCTATCTTTGATGCCACTCAGCTGCTTTACTGTAATGGCAGCTTTCCAGGTGTTTCTCATTTGACAGCATCCTGCCCATAGTCAAGGCACAACGGTATGTGCCGAGAGGCAATTGCCATCTTGAACCATGGAGTAATCCCCTCCTATTTAATCTAAGCTAAGTTAACATTGAGGCTCCCTGTTTAACTGCACATTAGTGCTTCGGAAAGGAGGGAGGGTGGGCACCAAGGAAGGAAAAACAATTGCTTGAGTCTCTCTTGGATCTTCAGAAAGGCACCTAATTTACCAGGAAGGCAATTTAGATTGAAATGAGAGTGGAGAAACAATAAAAGGGCAGTAAGTAAAGAGGTGGGGTAAAGGGCAGAAGTCCAGGAAGACTTTAATCTAAGAGAGGCAGATGCAACATTCTACTAAGAAGTAAAGAACATTGGAATGAAAAAAGAAAAAGAAAAAGAAAATGAAGGCAACCACAGTCACAAAGTGCCATGGGAAATGAGAAGTTTACAATGCGAATTGTTTTCTTTCCATTTCCCTTTCCTTTCTTTTGCCTCTAAACATTGAATGAAAGGCCAATGTTACTAAAAATAGCCCTATTCCACAAAGTATTGCATTAATTTTGTGATTTCTGAGGGCCTTTCTTTAGAAAACTTGTTCTAAAAGCACCATTTATTTTTCCATGTGGAGAGTAGAATTTACAGAGTTCTGCATTTCTTAAGGCCACAACACTTGTACAGCCAACCCTGGTATGAGCACAAGATTTCAGGTAGCTAAGGATTTATCCCTTTAAGAGCCCAGATCAAAAAGAACAGAAGTTTTGGATACAAATATTTCAAAACGTATTAAATACTTGCTTGCTTTCCAAACTAGATTATACTAAATGCAGTTTAATTGTTTTAAAGTGATTGCTCTGGAGACAAACGACATCATTGAGTTGCAAATATAACTAGCTCTACAGTTATTCCTGAGAATCCAAGGCACTAATTTTCAATTGGAAAAAAAAAAAAATCTAAACTGAAGTTGAAAAATCAGTGATGTATGTCTAAAATTAAATATATCTCTAACCCAAACCCTTAGGAATAGGTACAGCATAATAAAGAATTAGTAAGAAGGGTTTTTCTTTTTTTTTAAATTTTCTTATTGCTTTTACTTTCTCTTCTTTCATTATCTTATCAATGTATTCTTTTCTGTCTATGTCCTCTTGTATCTTTCCAATCTTGCATACACACGCATGCACACACTCTCATTCACACATACACTTACACGTTACTTTTTAAAGTGGTGGGGCTCTGCAAATAGGAAGCTTCTACCAGGACACTGAAAACAAGAAAGAATTATTATTATCTGATCAGGGCTCACCTCCTTTGGATAAGTAACTCCCAAGTAATTTTTCACTTGCATTGTGGTTAAATATAGCCTGCATATGGTTCAAAACATCTGTGATTTTACATTCACACATAAATTATTTTGTACAGTGGCGCTATTGCAGAAAGCACCCTCCGATCACCATGGTTACCAATCCTTCCTGTAGAGCTCTCTATTCACATTTACTGTTAGTACAATCACAGGGTGAGTGGTGGGAAAAAAATCCAGAGATACAATTTCATAAGCCAATGTGATAATGTTTGGTGGAGCAGGAAATCAACAGGAACTTAGCAGTGAAGATGAGTGATTATCTTTGCTTTCCTCAGAAAGGCTTTTACTTTGGGGATATGAAATTTATATAAATTGTATAGAATTAAGCTAAGTTGAATAAAATAGTCATATCATTACAGAGTGCCCAAAGGTCTTTACTGTTGTTGTTAGGTGCCTTCGAGTTGATTCCAACTCATGTTGTCATCAGGTGCTGTTGAGTCCATTCCAATTCAGAGCGACCCCATGTAAAATAGAATGAAACACTGCTCGGTCCTGAACCATCCTCACAATCATCTTCATGCTTGAGCCCACTGTTGCAGCCACTGTGTCAATCTATCTCATTGATGGTCTTCCTCTTTTTTGCTGCCCTCTACTTTACAAAGCATGATGTCCTTCTCCTGGGATGATCCCTCTTGATAACATGTCCAAAATATGTGAGATGTAGTCTGCCATCCTTGCTTCTAAGGAGGATTCTGGCTGTACTTCTTCCAAGACAGATGTGTTCCTTCTTTTGGCAGTCCATGGTATATTCAATATTCTTTGCCAACACCACAATTCAAAGGAGTCAATTCTTCTTCGGTCTTCCTTATTCATTGTCCACCTTTCTCATGCATATGAGGCAACTGAAAACACCATGGCTTGTGTCAGGTGTACCTTAGTCTTCAAGGTGACATCTTTGCTTTTTAACACTTTAAAGAGGTCTTTTGCAGCAGATTTGCCCAATGCAATGTGTCATTTGATTTCCTGACTGCTGCTTCCATGGGTGTTGATTGTGGACCCAAGTAAAATGAAATCCTTGACAAATGACTCATAGCCGATTCCAATTCACAGATTGCTTGCCTATCTCTAAAAACGGATGAGGTATGTGGTTACTTTCCTTTGGAATTTCTTCCTGATATTTCTACCTCAGTGACCAACTTAATAGAGGTGATATAAAAATAAACTTTTTGGATAAGGAATCCAGAGGACAGAACAGATGCTCTGCAGGATTATGAATAATGTGTTGAAATAATTAAACAAGATCTGTGTCCTCCTAATTATTCTCAGTATGAAACTTAGGTCTCTCCTTAGTCTTGCTGTCTAAAACCAGCTGAGTTTCCTTCCTTCCAACAGTGAAGAACAAAGTAAAACCAGTCACTCCACAGTGCTCCATGCTTCATTATTTAGACACTCACACAAACATATACACACACACAAGGAAACAACTGCTCTCGAGTGACACCATCCTAGAGGGTAAAATAAGACCATGTGCATTGAGACATTTTGATAAGGTAAACTGAGGGACAAGGTGCAAAAGTATTCCAGGGCAGAGGAAGCATAGCTTTAGCATAGGCAATTTAAAAAATTATAAATATAGCCTCATTTAAAATTGAATGTTGTGAAAAAAGGAGACATTTTTAATTAGGTCCCCTTGAATAGAACAGACAAGTATTTTGCTTTGTAGTTGACAACAGTATATTACATTTTAATAATTAAGAGAGGGGGGACTTCCAGCAACATGGCGCTCTAGGCAGAAGCACCACACCATCTCTCCACAGCAAAGATCTGAAAACCTAAGCCAAACAGAGTAAACAGCAATCCTGAAACCCTAATCATCAAATGAAGAGATAAAGAACTCAGCCAAGCACCAAATGGAATAAGAAACTGACAGAAAACAGAGAGCAAAGAGACCTACATGCAGAGGTTCCCTATCAGCCAACGCAGCTCGGATCCACCATCTTGGACTCCTATCAGAGACCAATGAAAAGGGGGTATGAGAAAGAAGCTTCACAGAGCTTCCTGCAGGAGACAGAACAACCGGTAAACAGCGATGTTCGCTTTCTCACCCCCATCCTTCTTCACCCCTACTCAGCCTCCTCTGCTTTCCACCACCATAGTCTCTTGGCTGGGAAGCACCGGCTGCTTGGATTCCACCTGCCAGCACTGGCTGACTCCCTAAGTGCCGTTTGTTGGCTGCTGGTGTTGCCATTTTCTGCTGCTTTTGATTTATTCCTTACCTCTCACCACCTCCCCCTTCTTCCGCTCAAATACCTGGCTCCATGTGCCATCTTTCCTTCTTCCTGAGGGGCTGTGGAGCTCCGCTGGAGTGTGGATCTGCTAACTGATCTGTGCTGCCATGCTGGTGGGATCCCGGGGCTTTTTGTTTGTTTGTCTGTTTTGAATTATTTGGTTTCTTTTTCTTTTCTTGAGTTGGGAGCCCATTCTGGCCGGGCAGTGCTGCTTGGCTTGGGACTTACCCCCTCAGCTCGTACAGACAAGCAGAGGGACCCCTGAGGGCATTTCTTTTTTGTGGGTTTTTTTTTTCTGTTTTTTTTTTTTTTTTGGGGGGGGTTCTTGTTATTTTTTGTTTGTTTTCTTTTCCCTCTTTTTCCCTTTTTGTCTTTCTTCATTACTAAGTTTCTCATTTCTCTATACCTTCCTTCTCTTCCTGTCCTCTGAATACCTGGTGCTGTGTGACATTTCTATGCCTTCTAGCCAAACTGTACTTCAACACCTGGGAACAACTTCCCCAGACTTCATAGCTGTACCAGGGGGGGTCTCTGGGAGCTTTGCTTTTCTTTTTTCTTTCTCTTTTTGAGGAAGTCCAAGTTTAATATATATTTTTTTTAATTCTTGTAGTTAAATGAAGTTTACGTTTCAAGTTAGTCTCCCACACAAAATTTTATACGTACATTCTTATGTGACCCTAATTGCTCACCACATTCTGCGACAGCACAATCCTCCTTTCCGCCGCTGATTCCGCATGTCCATTCAACCAGCTCCTAACCCTCTCTGCCTTCCCATCTCGCCTCTGGACAGAAGCTGCCCCTTTGGTCTCTTATATCTACTTAACTAAGAGGCATACTCTTCATGAGTATCACTTTGTGTCCCACAGTCCAGTCCAATCCCTGTCTGAAGAGTTGGCCTCAGAAACTGTTTTAGTTCTAGGCTGCTAGAGAGTCCAGGGGCCATGACTTCCGGGGTACCTCCAGTCTCAGTCAGACCATTAAGTCTGGTCTTCTTACTAGAATTTGAGTTCTGCACCCCACCTTTCTCCTGATCCATCTGGGACTCGCTGTTGTGTTCCTTGTCAGGGCTGTCATTGGTGGTAGCCAGGCACCATCTAGTTCTTCTGGTGTCAGGCTGATGAAGTCTCTGGTTTATGTGGCCCTTTCTGTCTCTTGGGCTAATACTTCCCTTGTGTCTTTGGTGATCTTTGTTCTCCTTTACACCAGGTAGTTGGGACCAATTGATGCATCTTAGGGGGCCACTTGCAAGCTTTCAAGACCCCAGATGCCACTCACCAAAGTAGGACACAGAACATTTCATTTTCTCAATAAGCTTTGTTATACCAATTGACCTAGATGTCCCACAAAACCATGGTCCCTAGACTCCTACCCCTGCTACTCTGTCTCTCAAAGTATTTGATTGTATTCAGGAAACTTCTTAGCTTTGGTTTAGTCCAGTGCTGACTTCTTCTGTAGTGTGTGTTGTCCTTCCCATCACTTAAGATTATTCTTATCTACTATCTAGTTACTGAATAACCCTCACCCTCCCTCCCCACCCCCGTAACCATCAAACAATGTTTTCTTCTGTGTTTAAACCTTTTCTTGACTTCTTAGAATAGTGGTCTTATACAGTATTTGTCCTTCTGGGACTGACTAAATTCACTCAGCATAATAAGTTCCAGCTTCCACCATGTTATACGATGTTTCACAACTTCATCATTGTTCTTTATCATTGCATAATATTGCATTGTGTGAATATAACATAATTTGTTTATCCATTTGTCCATTGATGGGTACCTAGGTTGTTTCCATCGTTTTCCTATTGTAAACAGTGCTGCAATGAACATGGTTGTGCATATATCTATTCGTGTGATGGCTCTTATTTCTCTAGGATATATTCCAAGGAGCAGGATACTTGGATTGTACAGTACTTCTATTTCTAGCTTTTTAAGGAAGAACCAAATCGATTTCCAAAGCGGTTATACAATTTTGCATTCCCACCAACAGTGTATAAGTGTTCCAGTCTCTCCACAACCTCTCCAGCATTTATTATTTTGTGTTTTTTCTATTAATGCTAGTCTTGTTGGGGTGAGATGATATCTCATTGTAGTTTTGATCTGCAGTTTTCTAATGGCTAATGATCATGAGCATTTCTTCATGTGTCTGTTAGCTGCCTGAATATCTTCTTTCATGAAGTGCCTGTTCATATCCGTAGTCCATTTTTTAATTGGGTTATTTGTCTTTTTGTTGTTGAGGTTTTGCAGTATCTTGTAGATTTTAGAGATTAGATGCTGATCAGATTTGTCGTGGCCAAAATTTTTTTCCCAGTCTGTAGGGCGTCTTCTTATTCTTTTGGAGAAGTCTTTTGATGAACATAAGTGTTTGATTTTTAGGAGCTCCCATTTATCTAGTCTCTCTTCTGGTGCTTGTGCAATGTTACTTATGGTTTGGATTGTGTTTATACCACGTATTAGGGCTCCTAGCGTTGTCCCTATTTTTTCTTCCATGATCTTTATCGTTTTCGATTTTATATTTAAGTCGTTGATTGATTTTGAGTTAGTTTTTGTACATGGTGTGAGATATGGGTCTTGCTTCAGTTTTTTGCAAATTGATATCCAGTTATGCCAGCACCATTCATTAAAGAGACTGTCTTTTCCCCAATTAATGGACTTTAGGCCTTTGTCAAATATTAGCTGCTCATAGGTGGATGAGCTTATATCTAGATTCTCAACTCTGTTCCACTGTTCTATGTATCTGTTGTTGTACCAGTACCAGGCTGTTTTGACTACTGTGGTGGTATAATAGGTCCTAAAATCAGGTAGCTTGAGGCTTCCCACTTTGTTCTTCTTCTTGAGTAATGCTTTATTTATTCGGGGCCTCTTCCCTTTCCATATGAAGTTGGTGATTTGTTTCTCTATCTCATTAAAAAATGTAGGTGGAACTTCGAGGTTCTCCTTGTTGGTGTAAAGGAATCCAACTGATTTTTGTATGTTTCTCTTATATCCAGAAACTTTGCTGAAAACTTCTATTAGTTCCAGTAGTTTTCTTGTGGATTCTTTGGGGTTTTCTGTGCATAAGATTACATCATCTGCAAATAGAGATACTTTGACTTCTTCCCTACCAATTTGGATACCCTTTATTTCTTTTTCTAGCCTAATTGCTCTGGCTAGGACCTCCAGCACAATGTTGAATAAGAGTGATGATAGAGGGCATCCTTGTCTGCTTCCTGTTCTCAAGGGGAATGCTTTCAAAGTGTCTCCATTTAGACTGATGTTGTCTGTTGGCTTTGTATAAATGCCCTTAATTATATTGAGGAACTTCCCTTCTATTCCTATTTAACTGAGAGTTTTTATCATGAATGGGTGTTGGACTTTGTCGAATGCCTTTTCTGCATCGATCGATAAGATCATGTGGTTCTTTTATTTATGTGATGGATTATATTGATTGTTTTTCTAATGTTGAACCATTCCTGTGTACCTGGTATAAATCCCACTTGATCAGGGTGAATTATGTTTTTGATATGTTGCTGAATTCTACTTGCTAAAATTTTGTTGAGGATTTTTGCGTTAATGTTCAGGAGGGATATTGGTCTGTAATTTTCTTTTTTTGTGGCATCTATACCTGGTTCTGGTATTAGGGTTATGCTGGCTTCATAGAATAAGTTTGGGAGTATTCCATCATTTTTTATGCTCTGAAATGCCTTTAGTAGAAGTGGTGTTATATCTCTTCTCTGAAAGTTTGGTAGCATTCTCCAGTGAAGCCATCCGTGCCAGGGCTTTTTTTTTGGTGGCAGTTTTTTAATAACCTTTTCAATCTCTTCTTTTGTTATGGTTTTATTTAGTTGTTCTACCTCTGTTTGTGTTAATTTTGGTAAGTAGTGAGTTTCTAGAAATTTGTCCACCTCGTCTAGGTTCTCAAATTAGTTAGAGTACAATTTTTCATAGTAATCTGTTATGATTCTTTTAATTTCAGTTGGGTCTGTTGTGATACCACCCATCTCATTTCTTATACGGGTTATCTGCTTCCTCTCCTGTTTTTCTTTGGTCAGTTTGGCCAATGGTTTATCAATTTTGTTGATCTTTTCAAAGAACCAGCTTTTTGACTTGTTAACTCTTTTAGTTGTTTTTGTATTCTCTACTCCATTTAATTCTGCTCTAATTCTTATTATTTCCTTCCTTCTGGTGCCTGCGGGCTTCTTTTGCCGCTCTCTACCTGTACCAGTTGTAGGGTTAATGTTTTCATTATGGTCCTTTCTTCTTTTTGGTTGTGTGCATTTATTGCCATAAACTGACCTCTGAGTACTGCTTTTGGTGTGTCCCAAAGGTTCTGGTAGGATGTGTTTTCATTCTCATTTGAGTCTATGAATTTCTTTATTCTATCCTTAAGTTCTTCTATAACCCAGTAGTTTTTGAGCAAGGTGCTGTTCAGTTTCCATGTGTTTGATTTTTTTTCCTTGCTTTTTGTGTTGTTGATTTCCACTTTTATGGCTTTATGGTCAGAAAAGATGCTTTGTAATATTTCGATGTTTTGGATTTTGTTAAGGCTTGCTTTACGGTCTAATATGTGGTCTATTCTGGAGAATGTTCCATGTGCGTTGGAAAAGAAAGTATACTTGGCTGCTGTTGGGTTCAGTGTTCGGTATATGTCTATGAGATCAAGTTGGATGATTGTAGCATTTAGCTCTTCCATGTCTTTACTGAGCTTCTTTCTGGATGTTCTCTCCTTCACCGAAAGTGGCATGTTGAAGTCTCCTACTACTATTGTGGAGCTGTCTATCTCTCTTTTCAGTGCTATTAGAGTTTGTTTTATGTATTTTGGAGCCCTGTTGTTGGGTATGTAAATATTTATTACAGTTATGTCCTCCTGGTGTATTGAGCCTTTAATCATTATATAGTGCCCTTCCTTATCCTTTGTGGTGGATTTTACTTTAAGGTCTATTTTGTCAGAGATTAATATTGCCACTCCTGCTCTTTTTTGAGTGTTGTTTGCTTGATATATTTATTCCGTCCTTTGAGTTTTAGCCTGTTTGTGTCTTTAAGTCTAAGGTGCGTCTCTTGTAGGCAGCATATAGACGGATCATGCTTTTTTATCCAATCTGCCACTCTCTGTCTCTTTATTGGTGCATTAAGTCTGTTCACATTCAACGTAATTATTGACAGGTATGAGTTTAGTGCTGTCATCCTGATGTCTCTTTCTGTGTGTTGTTCACAGTTTCTTTGTTCCCTTTAATTTTCTGTGCTGAGTCGTTTTTATGTATTTTTTTTTCATCTTTTTCATTGTTGTAGATTTTGTGTTTGCTGGGTCGTTATATTTTTCTAGTTTTTTATTTTGATTTGTAGGATTGTTAGATTCCTTTGTGGCTACCTTAATATTTACCCCTATTTTTCTTGGTTTATACCAGTCTTTTATTTCTTTATATGGCCTTGACTTCCCCTCCATATGAAACACCAATGTCTGCATTTTTTAAGTCCCTCTTTTTTGTTTTAATGTTGTTCTTTTTTACATATTGATATCTCTGGTTCACTATTTTCAATGTTTTAGCTTTGATGTAGTTTCGACTTCCCTATCTGGGTCAATATCTGGTTGCTCTGTCCTGTGTTCTAATCTTGCGTTGTTATCTGATGTTATTGATTATCTAACCGTAGAATTCACTTTAGTTTTTCTTGCAATTTTGGCTTGTTTTTTTTGCAAATTCCCTAAGCTTCTGTTTATTTGGAAATGCCCTAATTTTGCCATCATATCTGAGAGACAGTATTGCTGTATATATAATTCTTGGCTGGTATTTGTTTTCCTTCAAGGCTTTATATATGTCATCCCATTGCCTTCTTGCCTGCATGGTTTCTACTGAGTAGTCCGAGCTTATTCTAATTGACTCTCTTTATAGATGACTTTTCTTTTATCCCTAGCCGCTCTTAAGTTCTCTCTATCTTTGGTTTTGGTATTTTGATTATGTCTTGGTGATTTTCGATGAGCATCTTGGATAGATACCATCTTATCTTTCATGATATCAGGGAAGTTTTCTGTCAACAAATCTTCAACAATTTTCTCTGTATTTTCTGTTATCCCCTCCATTCTGGTACTCCAATCACTTGTAGGTTATTTTTCTTGATAGAGTCCCACATAACTCTTAGAGTTTATTTCTTTTTTAATTCTTTTATCTAATTTTCCCTCAAATAAGTTGGCGTCAAGTGTTTTAACTTCAATGTCACTAATTCTAACTCCTACTGCCTCGATTCTGTTCCTATGACTTTCTATTGAGTTGTCTAATTCTGAAATTTTATTGTTAATCTTCTGGACTTCTGATTGCTGTCTCTCTATGGATTCTTGCAGCCTATTAACTTTGTCATGATGTTCTTTGATAACTTTTTTAAGTTCTGCTACCTCTTTGTCTGTATGTTCTTTGGTAGTTTCTGCATTTTAGAAATTTCCTAATTTGTAGAAGAGTTCTGTATATTAATTTTTTGTATTCTGCTGCTGGTAATTCCAAGAAATTCTCTTCCTCCAGAGAATTTACTGATTCTTTATTTCAGGAGCTTGCTGAAGCCGTCATGGACTATCTCTTTATGTGATTGGATGTTGACTGTTGTCTCCGAGCCATCAATAAGTTATTATGATTTTATATTTCTTTAGTGAGTCCTAGCTTCTAGTTTTGTTTTGATATGCCCCAATAGGCTGCTTGTGTGTGCTAGTTTGATTATTGGCACCTTTGAAGCTCTAACATCCTGTCACCAGGTAGTTAGTTTAGTAACTAAGTATGTGCACACAGGAGTCCACTAAATTTTCCTATATGAGTTCAGCTCAGGTGTCCAGGCAGTCGGTCACCAAGTATATGGTGCAGGCTCTCATCTACAGTCTTAGAGAGGCATGGGTGATTGGTGTAGGCACTGGTATCTGACTGCAGTAGGGGGTCATGCGCTGAGCCAGGCAGTGGGCTGACAGCTACCCCTGAAAGTCTGAAAGGAAATTATGTCCCTAATCCCTAGGGTAAGTAGGTAGGTGTGTTTTGTAGCTGGACTATGAGCACCCTACTCTGTTGGGTATAAAGACTCGAGGGCACCCCTTATTCTTGGACTCCTGTAGCAGGTGACTGGGTGGCGTAGGTGAAGCCACCAGTGCTCAAGCTGCTGGTGCGGATCAGTAAATGTGCCTGCTTAAAGGGCAGGGTTGTGTCGAGGGTCACAAATCTGCCACTTCACAGCTGAAACAGTTGAAGTTAGACTTCAGATGTTTACCCTGTTGTACTGTGGTAGTGAGGGCTAATGCTGTTGAGATGTATCCCCACAAGTCTATACAAGGGTGTAAGGCACTCAAAGTCTGCGGACCCCTTATGCCTGTGCCTAGCAAAAGAACTGTGTCGACCCTGAGTTCCTGGCTTAGGGGAGCCAGCAGCTTATTTGTTCCCTTGCCAAGGCCAGGAGAATGGGTCAGGACGCCTTTTGGGATCTACTTCCGGCCCAGTGGACTCAGACTTCCGAAGGCTGGACCAGTGCAGAGCGGGGAGGGAGGAGGTAAAAAGGAGAAAGGTTTTTCCCAAATGGGCTTTTTTTTTTTTAAATCCCTGCAAAAGGCCGGAAGCATGCACTTATCTTTAGCCACTTAGGGGCTACTTTTCACTGATTCGGACTGTCCAAGCAGAATCTCTACTGCTGGATCTCTCTCGATGTGGAAACTGCCTCCCGAGCGCACCTAAGCAGCTATTTGCCTGCTTCACTGCATACCTCGGAGCGAGTTGGGCCTGAAGAGCTGGAGCCGACTCCGGTCTGGCACTTCTCCCTTCTTCAGAACCGTCTCCGTCTCCTCCACCACTCAGTCAGATCGCTCAACTTTACCTTTTGCAGGTCTTAGATATTCATATACAATCAAATCACTTGTTTTTCCAGCTCTTTGTTGTAAGAGGGATATAGGAAGCCATCTGACTACTCTGCCACCTTGGCCCCGCCTGCTTTTCTTTTTTCTTTCTAATTTTTATTTATTCATTCTTTTCTTTTCTTCTTCTTCCCCTTTTTGTTTTTCTCCATTTCACAGTCTCTCATCTCTTCACTCCAATGGCAAGCTCCCCTAGCACTCTTTTCCGTTTGTATGTTTTTGGCACATGTTCCTCTCTTTACTCTCCCATACCCATCTTAGCTCCACACATCACAATCTCCCCCCTCCATCCTTCCTACCTGAAACTTGTTCTGAACATCACACCACCTAGCAGCCCAGCATGGCCTACTGGAACTTGCCCTGCACTGATTACCGGCCTGCCCTGGTGGCCATAATAAGTGCCACAAACAACCCATCCTAGCAACTCCTCTTCAGCTAGACCTGTCCTTCTGTATCATATCTGAGCAACCGGCTCTGCCAATTGGAGAAGGAGGTGAAAAGTACCATGCCCGGAGATAAGCAAACAACAAAGAACACACAGTCTGCCTGCTCAGACATAGCCAAAAAAAAAAAAAAGAAAGGATGAAACAAACAAATCTAAAATCAATAAACGAGAAAAATAACTACAGAAATCCCCAAAGACAGCAGACAATATCAAAATATTGACACAAACACGACAGGATGGTTCCAGTAGGCGTCCAAACTAAAACACCAGATGAATTTCCAGTGGAAGAAAAGGCACTAGAACTTACCTGATAGGGAATTCAAATCTCTAATACTCAGAATTCTCCAAGAGTTGAAGCAAAAAGCAGACAAAAATGAGGAAAAAATAGACAAATTCATGGAAAATACAGACAAAAAATTGGAAGAATTCCGGACAATCATGCAGGAACAAAATACCAAAATAAATTCACAACTAGAAATTATGCAAAAACAACAATTAGAAATCCAAAACATAAACAACAAGATTTCAGAAATGGACAAAAACATCAGAGAAGGGCTGAGGAGCAGATTTGAAATGGTGGAAGACAGGATCAGCAGAATTAAAGACAAACACTTGGATACAACTCTGTCTGAGGAAAATTCAGAAACAAGAATGAAGAAACCCTGAGAATTATGTGGCAGACAATCAAAAGCAAAAATCTTCGAGTGACTGGAGTTTCAGAACAGGGGGAGAAAACAGAAAACACAGAGAGGATCATTGAAGAACTACTCACAGAAAACTTCCACAATATCATAAAAGGTGAAAAACTGCCCATCCAAGAAGCTCAACGAACCCCATGTAGAAGAGACCCCAGAAAATCACCAAGGCATATCATAATCACACTCGCCAAAACCAAAGACAAACAAAGACTCATGAGAGCAGCTTGTGAAAAACAAGAAGTCACATACAGAGGAGCAACAATAAGATGAAGCTCAGATTATTTGGAAGAAACCATGCAGGCAAGAAGGCAATGGGATAACATATATAAAACCTTGAAAGAAAAAATTGCCAGCCAAGAATAATATATCCTGCAAAACTCTCGTTCAAATATGGTGGTGAAATTAGGACATTTCCAGATAAACAGAAATTAAAGGAATATGTGAAAACCAAACCAAACTTACAAGAATTATTAAAGGGAGTTCTTCGACCTGAATACAAACAACTTCAGCTCACAAGCTGAATCTAGGATGCAGGATCATACCAGCCAGATACCAATCTAGGAAAGGAACTCTCAAGGACTATCCAAAACCAAAGAAATACAGCAGAGAAGCAGAGCAGTTAATCTGTAAATGACAACAACATCAGAACAATAAAAGAGGAAATAAACGGTGTAGGTATAGAACCTTCTAATGGAGAGGAAGGCAAGGTGATACCAAGTAATAATGGACTGCTTCAAACTTTGAAAGATAAGGGTAAATTTCATGGTAAACGCAGAGAAAGTTAACAAATATACTAATAAAAATAAAGAGGAAAAATATAAAGTCTCAGTAAAAACAAAAGCAAAAGAAATGAAACAAAAATCCACAAACAAGGAATTCAGCAGAGGAGAGTAAGAGGAACAAAGAAAACTTCATCACCACAAAAAAAAAAAAAAGCACTACAAAATGACAGCTATAAACCCACATCTATCAATAATTATACTGAATGTAAATGGACTCAAGAGACGGAGAGCGACAGAATGGATAAAAAAACAGGATCCATCAATATGCTGTCTACAACAGACACACCTTAGAAACAAAGACGTAAATTTATTAAAAATCAAAGGTTGGAAAAAAATGTATCAGGCTAACAACTACCAAAAAAGAGCAAGAGTGGCAATACTAATCTCAGATAAAATAGACTTTAAAACAAAATCCACCATAAAAGACAAAGATGGACACTATATAATGATTAAGGGGATGAACCATCATGAAGACATAACCATAATAAACTTCTACACACCCAACGACAGGGCTCCAAAATACATAAAACAAACTCTAACAACACTGAAAAGAGAAAATGACAGTTCCACAATAATAGTCTTCAACACACTACTCTCAGTAAAGGACAGAACTAAAAAGAAACTCAGCAAAGATACAGAAGACCTAAAGGGCACAATCAGCCAACTTGACCTCATAGACATATATAGAACACTCCACCCAACGGCTGCAAAGTACTCATTCTTTTCCAATGCACGTGGAACATTCTCCAGAATAGACCACATCTTAGGCCACAGAGCAATCCTCAACAAGATCCAAAACCTTGAGATAATTCAAAGTATCTTCGCTGACCACAATGCCATCAAGGTAGAAATTAACAACAGAAAGAGCAAGGAAAACACATCAATTACATGGAAACTGAATAACATGCTGCTTACAAAACCACTGGGTAATAGAAGAAATCAGAGATGGAATTAAAAAATTCCTAGAATCAAACGAGAATGAAAACACATCATACCAAAGGTTCTTAGATCAGTTTTCAACAATTACTAAACTAGATGATTTCCCATTTTCATTTAAAATGTTTACGCTATAATGGTAAGGCATGTCCATATTTGTAAAATCCAGGTTGAAAGTTTTGCATTCCAATATGTGATGTTTTCTCTTAGGTTGGAAGCCTATATAATTTTCTTTAGAAAAGAAACATTCGTAACGTCATATTTAACATCAAAGAAACTTATAATACCTTCAGTGTTTTTTTAACTAAAAATTACATATCGAGTAAAAAAAATTACTGTTCCTTCATTCAACTTTTTGCCGATTTTTGTAATTAATCAAATGTTCATGGGAAAAATAAAGAGGAAATGGGGCAATACAGGCAGCATTCAATGACAGAACACCCTGCTGTCTTCAAGGTTGTACTTAAAGTTCAGAGAAGAGTTGAGGTCATCAGTGTTTTTTCATGATTTACTTATATTGAAAATTTTTTTTTATTTTGAAATCATTTTATACTTACAGAGGAATTACAAAGATAGTACAGAGAGTTTTCACATGCCCCTCCCCCAGCATTCCCTAATGTTAAAAACTTACATAAAGAAACAAAAAAAAACTAAACCTGTTGCCATCAAAGTCCAGTTGATTCTGACTCATAGCAACCTTACAGGACAGAGTAGAACTGTCCCATAGGGTTTCCAAAGAGCGGCCGGTAGATTCAAACTGCCAACCTTCTGGTTAGCAGCCAAATGTTCAACCTGGGACACCAGGGCTCCAAAAACTTACATAACCATGGTGAAATTGGCAAAACTAAGATATTAACATTGGTACAACTCTGTTAACTAAACCAGAAAACTGTATTTGTGTTTCTGCTAGTGTCCTTTTTCTGTTCATAATTTCTTTTTATTATTCAAAAATTATAAAATACCTAAAACCATTTGCAGATACACTTTTATAACTGGATAATCTGTTCATTCTTTAATCATTGTTACTTTACTGAGTGCCTACGATGTGCTGGAAGTATTTCCACAGTCTTAAATTTCTACCATTTCTTTAGCAGAACTTTTATTTTGATTTATTGTACACTTCCTTTCCCACAGAGAATCATGCTGTTCCCAGACTTAATAATCACTCCTGTTCCTTAGCCAAGGTGTGAACACCTATCATACAAAACACTAGAATGGATTTTCATTGGTCCTGAAAATTAAAGGTTCCACAGAAGCCACAGAAACCAATCTAGTATATCAAAATGTTATGGTTCTTTATTCCTTTGTGGAGCAGAAGATGGCCAGTACCGTGGGGCTTCATGATCTAATATTTGCTTTAAAACTAACAATACCATGTTATAGCATCCAGTTCTATAGAGAATTGTTTCATTTCCTGAAAATTCTCAGTTGGTTTATGTGTCCACATTGTACTACATTATAGTAACATTTAGCTAATCATGGTTTTCTTTTTTGCCAAGTATATAAAGCTTTTATGACTATATGCAAAACAGGCTACTGGAGCTAAATGTCTTTATTGACTGATAGTTTTTTTTCCTGTGGATAATGAAATAGCATCTGTAGGCAATGGGAAGATAACATATGTTTTTAAAGCAGGTGAATAACATAATCATAATGTATTAGGGGGAAACCCTGGTGGCGTAGTGGTTAAGAGCTATGGCCGCTAACCTAAAAGTCGGTAGTTCAAATCCACCAGTTGCCCCTTGGAAACCGTATGGGACAGTTCTACTCTGTCTTACAGGGTCGCCATGAGTCAGAATCGACTTGATGGCAATGGGTAATATATTAGGGAGTTACTTCTGAGTACAGGAAGAGAAAGGAAAGACTAAAACAGGGAAAGGTTAGAGGTAGAAGGTTCAATGAGGAGACTGTTGATGAGAAATGAGGAGGACCTGAACTAAATCAGTGACAGCAAGGTTAGAGAGTAATGACTGAATAAAGATTTTTATGAAAGATTATCAACATAATTTGGTATCTATTCAAATGGGAGAAGGGGAGTGACAGAGCAGTCAAGGGAGAAGATAAAAAGATAAAACTTCAATTTTGGTAGACTAGCTGGTTGGTTACATTATTTAAAGAGATTTAAAAAACAGGATATTTTGGGGAAGACATAGAGAAATAATTTCAGCATAGCACTTACTGAATTACGTGGACTTGTCATCATCAGCATTGAAGTTTCCAAGAAACAATTGAGTATGGTTGGATATTACCCTAGACAAAGTATAACAGGTATTTCTCTAGTTAAAAACCTTAATCAGTTTCTTAGACAAATTCCAAGCACGGTTGATAGTGTCAACAGCTGAAGAGCTAAAACTTCTTTGCTGGCCAAGATACCAGTAAGTATATTTCAGTGCAGGTATTGACCGTTTTCTGGGATGAAGCATCCCATGTTGATCCTCACTAGATTACTTTTCCAATCACAGTGCAAGATTTGACGTATTTGTTCCATTCTCACAATCCCTTTCCCCTTGACATCTCTTTTAAAACCTTCTTGTTCTATAACTCAACTGAAAAATACATCAGATTTGCTTTGAAATGAATCAAAAGATATCCAGTTAAGGGAGTACAAAGTGAATTAAAATAGATTTTTTTTATAGAATTATGTAACATGTACTCTATATAATGCTTTAAGACTTTTCCTGGTATTTGAAAAGATACATGCTTCCGCATCCATTCAACAAATATGTGTTGAGTCTTTTCCTTTATTCCAGCATATAGGTGGGATATTGTAGGTGTTTGTCAAACATTAGGGTGGACATTTCCAAGAACTTGTTGAGTATAATGGGATATAGTGCCTAAAAAGTAGGCAGTAGGAGGATAGAAATGAGTAACAGATAAATAAATGGGAAGTTAATTAACGGTTTTGATTGTTTTCGGTGAGGGTGATGGCAGCAGTAGAGAAAAAAGATAATGAATCCCAGTCTAGACACATTGAACATGTGAGGTACTGGTCTGACACCAAGGACAATATACCCACTGTCATTGTTGTTGTTGTGTACCACCGACTCGATTTTGACTCATAGTGACACTATATGACAGTGTAGAATTGCTCCATAAGGTTTCCTAGGCTGTAATCTTTATGGAAGCAGTTTGCTAAGTCTTTTCTCCTGCACAGCTGCTGAGTGGGTTCAAACCACCAACAGTTTGGTTAGGTTATCAGCTGAGTGCTTAACCATTGCACCAGCAGGGCTCCTTATATACACAACCCTTAACCATTGTGGTTGAGTCGATTCCAACTCATAACTACCCTATAGGACAGAGCAGAACTACCCCATAGGGAAATTATGGAAGGAAACTGCCACTTATTTCTCCTGAGGAGTGGCTGGTGGGTTGGAACAGCCTACCTTTTAGTTAGCAGCTGAGTGCTTAAACACTGCACCACCAGGGCTCCTTTTATATCCACTAGGGTCGGGTAATTGGATTTACATGTGAACAAATACATACTGGAATGTTCCTACTTAAAGATCATTTAAATAACCTGTCTTCAAGGTGCCCACAGTGTACCGGGAGAGACATATATGCCAACAGTCATTATGGCAGAGTGTGAAACGTGCTGTGTTCAGAGTATGGCACACAGTGAACCAGGAAAATAGAAGGGGGACATGTGAAAAGGGAGGACTTCGAGAAATTGCAAGTCATTTGGTTGATCAGTGGTGAAAGGCAAGTTAGAAAACAAGTGCAACCAATCATGAAGAATTCCTGATCACAGAAACTCTATCACACCAAAACCCCAGGAAGAAGCTCCTTGCCAGAAATCCCTTGATGAAGAAAGTGGCCATAACTGGTCCTTTGAATATCAGTAACCATATCATAGTTAGCACATCTGGCTGAGCATCAAAAACTATACATTTAATGATTAATTCAACAAGTAATTATGATATATAGTCAGGTTTGGGAATTATAGATCTATATATATTTCTCCTCTTGTGACAGCTAATTTGGACCATAGTGACTTCTACATAGCCCATCTATAGTCTAGCCAGGAACCAAGAAAGTGGTATGGTATTAAAAAAAAAAAAAAAAAAAAAAAAAAAAAAAAAAAAAAAACCTAAAACACACTAACAATTAGTTAAGACAATTGGATTGTCTCACTAGAGTATGACTATGAGATGCAATAACATCATTAATTTATGTATCATTTCTTAAATTTATAATTAATTTATTTTAATATGTACAAAAGCAGAAAAGCAACACAGATAGAAAGCCAGCAAATGCAGGCTAAGATGAGAAGGCCAGAAAATAAACCATCATATACTATAGCTTAAAAACAAAAAACAGAGGAGAATTTGAATCACCATAATGGTCCAGAGGCAGTAAATTTTGCTGCTAAGAATGGTGGGATCCCAAGAACCGCCATCAATCTTGAGCCATCTTCTGGCTTTCCAATGACGTTCTCATCTTCATGGTGCCCTGCTTTAGGACTAAGCCTGGAGTGAGGCAAGGCCCAGACATGCCTCTGTGATTCCTGTCTCATTTATTTCCATATGAGTTATCAAAATAAGCAATCAGAAATATATAAGATCAGTAGTATCCATAACTCAAGACAATAAAAGTTATGTTAAATGGCAAATTAGATGTACTGGGCAGATAGTGCTCACACATTTGTAATCATATCATTTAACTGACATAAATGCTCTGATTGTTTCATAAAGATAGGGAGTGCTTTTTCCTCTGGAAATATGAATAGTCCTATGCATGCATGTATGTCTGGTTAAATGCTACCGAAAACTCTCTGATTAGAGCAGAGACTTTATTTGGCAAATCACAGCCTTCAAATATCTGATGGCATATTTACTTTGTGATAACAGACATAGCCTGATACAATGGTTGCTATGGCAGTCACTGCTGGTTGTCCCCCAATACACCTACCTTTCTAACTGACACAAGTCTCCTTGGAATAAAGTCTACATTTTTTAGCCTCTCTTGCACTAAGTATTTTTCATATGACTAATTTTGGGGTAATTTGGAATATAAGAGGAAGTGTTATGCAATTTTCAGATGTTTCTGGGGCATATCTTTCTTTGCCTTTTTTTCCCACCAGCTGGATAGAATAAAACATTGATGGCTGGAGCTCAAATAACTGTCTTGGGCCATGAGTTGGAAGCCATGTTGATAATGGTAGAGCAACAGACAGAAGAAGGCTGAGTTCCTAGGGTTTAGGAAACTAGTCCTCTAGCCCTAAAGTTCTTACCTTCTCCCAGCATCTGTCCCTCAGAAGTTGAAAAATAGGAAAAGTTGATCTCTCATACTCCATAAATGTTACTTTCAGCATACATCCTACTATCCTCTTTGAAGAGAGCACATATTAAGGGAAGAGCACTCAGAATCATCTGCTTTTAGTCACCCTTTAAATATCATCCAATCCTTACTCAAAACCACATCAAGGAAGTAGCACAAACCAAACGGCCAGGTGATCCACATCAAGTAATCCCCACTGCAAAATTTTTCCAATGCTAAAGACCACCTTAACCTTGCAATAGCAGACAATTGTGTGCTTCTGTGCCTGATAGGCTAACCTGGAAAACAGCAGTTCTGAAATGCTAGTGTATAACATCACTATATACAATGCAGATCACCAGCCCAAACCTAGAGATTTGTGCTTAGTAGGACTGGAAATCTGCATTTAACCTAGTACTCAGATGATTCTCAAGCAGTGGCATTTTGGTCACTCTTTAAGAAAGACAACTGCAGGAATTAAAATATTACCTGAGAGAAGCATCTATTAGTTAATTAATGTATGAGCAAAGACTGCTTTAATCCATACCCACGTACACTCACTTAGTGAAATATAAAATATCTACATAGCACTTTGCAGCTTACAAAATAGATTCATATGTATGTGGTCCCTACAAATCCTGTGATGTAGGTATTCTTATGACTCCAAATAATGAATAAGAAAACCTAAGCTAACAAGGCCTAAAGGAGAAGTGTCTAGATTTGAATCCAAGTCCTGTGATTCTGGTTCGAAGATTCCATCATTTCCATAATGGCTATCTCATTGGGAAAGAAGTACAAGAGCACCAAACAAATACGATGCAAAGCAACTAATTCCAATGAAGTGTAGGGCAGGAGCAACACTGTGGGTGGAAAAGGTAGACAAGCAATAGTAGGAGAGTGCCTAGGTGTGGGAAGTGAGGGTCAAGAGAAATCTGTGAAGGAAGGATAAGAATGCACCAAAGATAAAGTGCTATGACTTTGCAAGTCTGGCTGCAACCAGCCTAATCTAGAATAAGAGCTAGTAGCAAATGATCACAAAGGAAAATCTTAAAAAGAGGTGCTCTCACCATGTCTCTAATTGCCTATGATGAAGTAACATCTGGACCCGACTGCCAACCTGTGATCCAACGTGCAGAGGCAAACACATAGCCAGGGCTCCACTAATTGGAAGGTCTGTTTCCCCACCCTTCCACAATTAGCACTGAAAGATGTTATAAACGTCTTTAATTGTGCTAACCCTAGACACGGATATTTTATTCATTTGGGCCACACTCAAAAATTAGCATACTGAAGAAACCACAATATGTTGTATTATGTTAATAACAGGAACCACTCCAAGGAAAGAATTGTGCTACGGAGACACAATGTCTTAGTTATCTAGTACTGCTTTAATACAAATATCACAAATGGACGGCTTTAACAAACAGAAATTTATTCTCTCTCAGTCTAGGAGGCTAAAACTCCAAATTCAGGGTGCCAGTTCCAGAGGAAGGCTTTCTGTCAGCTCTAGGGGAAGGTCCTTGCAATCAATCTTCCCCTGGTCTAGGAGCTTCTCAGAGCAGGGACTCTGGGTCCAGGGATGTGCTCCACTCCCAGCTCTTCTTTCTTGGTGGTAATGAGGTCACTCCCTCTCTGCTTGCTTCTCTCTTCTTTCATCTCTTGTAAGATACAAGGTGATATAGGCTACACCCTGGGGAAACTCCCCTTACATCTGATCAGGGCTGTGACCTGAGTAAGGGTGTGGCATCTCACCCTAATCCTCATTAACATGACCTAATCCTGCCTCATTAATATAATGGACAGCTCACTCCCAAATGGGACCATAACCACAGGCATAGAGGCTAGGATTTACAACACATCACAAAATGGAGGACAACCACACAATACTGGGAATCATGGCCTAGCCAAGCTGACACATATTTTGAGGGTCACAATTCAATCCATGACATACAGTAACATACTATTTACCAGATAATGAGGAAATCCTCTTATTTTTGTCTTGTTTGAAGCATGTTCATCTAGAAATTGCATTTAAGAAAATCAACATATGAATAAAACTGCGCAGAGTACTGTTGCTGTTAATTGCTTTCTTCTGTTGGCAGAAGATTGGTGGAATATAGGACAAAGGTCCTGGTGGTTCAGGACAACCTGATCTGCTTCTACCTCCTGCATATGCAAAGTCAGAGGTCTCTTTAAAAAAGAAAAAATCATAGGGCACTAAGAGGAAATCATTAGGAGAGGCCACTGGACTTTGGCTTTCAAATGGCTGGTTCAGAATTCTGGGGATGTTTCCAGTGTGTCAGTGTGAGAAGAGAGGCATTGTCCTTAATTCTTCACATCTTGGGGCCTACATGCCCCTGCATGATCTGTATTGTTATGGATTAACTTTTGTCCCCCCATATATGTGTTGGAATCCTCACTCGTATACCTGTGGATTTAATCCTGTTTGGAAATGGGGTGTTCTTTGTTAGGTTAATTAGACTATCCAGGAAGAGGGTGAGTTCTAAATCTAGTCACTTCTGAGTTATAAAAAGAGCAGAATACAAACCCACACACACTCACGCACACACGCAGGGAAGACAGATGCTATGTGAGGATCACCAAGGAAGTAAGGAACACCCAGAGCTACCAACAAGGAAGGAAGTCACACAGTCAAGATCTTGATTTGGACCTTCAGCCTCCAGGACTGTGAGAAAATAAACGTATGTTCTCTAAAGCCACCCACTTGTGGTATTTCTGTCCTAGCAGCACTGAGAAACTAAGACAGGTGCCCACATGCCTTTTTTTCTCCCCGCCCCGGGTCTCTTTGCCTAAGACACATTGGTCTTCTTTAAGTTTCTAGAACCATACCTAAGCACTTCCTATTCCAGGACTTTTGTATTTGCTAATTCTCTGCCTGCAACACATTTCTCCCTTCTTCTCCTGGCTAACTCCTACTCATTCCTCCGGTATCAGATGAATTGTCATGCACTTGGAAAAGCCTTACCTGATCATCTCCACCTTAAATTAAGTTAAATTCCCTAAGATCCCATTACTGGCGTGCTTTTCCTTTATAGCATTTATTACCATAAAAATATATACTAATCTGAGTAAATATTTGTTTAATGAATGTCTCCTACATTAGACCATAAGTTCCATGCAGGCAAGAACCAACTTTGTCATGGTCATCACTATATTCCTAGCAAGGTACCTCTCGTATAATTCCTTCATAAACTACTATCGATTGAATGAGTCAATGAATGAACATAACATTTTTAAAGGAAAAGTAGCGGCATGTTTCAGAATAGCAGTGTGAAAGACTGAGGTTTGCTTGGGGGGGCGGGGGGGAAGTCCTTGGGCCCATAACAATAACATCCATTTGGTGAAGGATTTAAAGATATAAGAAGCCATAATTTGTCCTACAATCTTGTCCACGAGACAAGGAAAATGACACAAATAAATGATTCTCAAACTTTAGAGTTTATGAGTATAACCTATAAAATAAACATAACATGACTTTGTGTCCCAGCTCTCCCGCAGTGTTTCAGATTTAGAAAATTGAACACAGAGCCTGGGAATCAACAATTAACAAGCACCTCAAGAATTTATGATATAATGATTAATTTGACAAATATTTATTGAGTACTGTTACGCATTGAATTATGTCCCCCCAAAATGTGTGTCAATTTGGCTAGGCCATGATTCACAGTATTGTGTGATCGTCCCCCATTTTGTCATCTGATGTGATTTTCCTATGTGTTGTAAATCTTACCTCTACGATGTTAATGAGGCAGGATTAGAGGCACTTATGTTAATGAGTTAGGACTCAATCTACAAGATTGGGTTGTGTCTTGAGTCAATGTCTTTTGAGATATAGAGAGACATGAGCAGAGAAATAGGAGAGCCTCATACCCCTAAGAAAGTAGCGCCAGAAGCAGAGCGTGTCCTTTTGACCCTGGGTCTCTGTGCTGAGAAGCTCACAGACCAGGGGAAGATGATGACAAGGATCTTCCTGAAGAGCTAACAGAGAGAGAAAATCTTCCCCTGGAACTGGTGCTCTGAATTTGGACTTCCAGCCTTCTAGACTGTGAGACAATAAACTTCTGTTTGTTAAAGCCATCCACTGGTGGTATTTCTATTATAGGAGCACTAGATAACTAAGACAAGTACTTAATATGTGCCAGACACTTCATGATAAAGGCATGTGTGGTACTCTTGTTTGAGACCCACTGCAATAAACAATTAACTGGTGATTTTCTATATCATTTCCAACTTTATAATTCTGATTTATTTATGCATTCAGTAAATATTTACTGATGACCCATAAAATCCAAGACACCAGTCTAGTCTTACAAGTGATAGACTTTCCTTTTCCCTCAACTTCCTGCAATAGCTCAGAAAAGAAGAAAGTGAACACATACTCACCTATTAATAGAATATCTACCAAACATCAAGTACTAATAAACATTTTCACATGTTCTCAAACAGGTGCACACATGACTGATACTGAATTCTTTAACAATTTTGCTTTTGTTGGTTGATGTTGAATGGATTTTGACTCACAGAGACCTCATGTATGCAGAGTAGAACTGCTCTATAATGTTTTCAAGGCTGGGAACTTTCAGAAGCACATTGTCAGGTATGCCTTCCAAGGTACCTCTGGGTAGGTTTGAACTTTCAGCTAGTAGTAAAACACCTAACAATTAATATAGTATTATTTTAGTGTTTGGTGGCAAAGTGGTTAAGAGTTATGGCTGCTAACGAAAATGTCAGCAGTTCAAATCCTCGAGGCGCTCCTTGGAAACCCTATGGGGCAGTTCCACTCTGTCCCATAGCATCACTATGAGTCAGAATCAACTCGACGGCAACATTTTTTTTCTCATTCTTAAGCATTGTGTTTAGTGTTTTACATTTCTTATTGCATTTGTCACAGGAATCCTGTGAAATAAGCATTGTTATTATTTATAAATAACTTGCTCAAGGTCACCCTGCTAGTAAATAGGGAAAAAGAAATGTATATAAATAGCTGCAATATGAGGCAGTAAATGTTAAGTACCCAGTGGCACTACAGAAAAGCAGAAGGAGAGAACCATTTGATTGGGAAAAATATTAAAAGCAAGCATGGGGCACTGAACACATTTGTTCTGGAATTCATGATGAGATCGTTTCATCTGTGACCCTGTTTGTATTAGTGGAAGGACTTGCAAAGGGACTTTACCCACATGACCCTGTGTTTCTCGTGTATAACATAAGCCATGTAGTGAGTTTGCTTGGGCATTCCTCTTTTTTCATCTCAAATGCCAATCTATCTCACCTGTCATTGTTATAAGATTTCAACTTGAGTTTATTCTCACAGTCACCGGATAGAGCCAGCCTTCCACTGGGCTGTATATAGTCCATGCATTAACAGCTTTCCCCTGCACAGCACTACCACTGGAGGAGCAGCAAAACAGTTAAGTGTAAGCCTAGTTTGATACTTACTGCATTTAGGATTTTATCCAGGAAGCCCTCTGGCCGACTTCCTTATGGCAATATGACTACATTAGTGTTTTGAGTTCCTAAGTGCCCCAACAGAACTTACTCAGTTATGATTTTAAATAATGGAGACACAGTGACTGCAAGGTCAACTTAATTAGTCCTCAGTGGACACCTAGGCAACCTAACTTAGATAGTTAAGAATTTATAAAGGGAAAATACAAAATCTCCAAATGTTTTTTTCAGATATGATTTTCCACTAGTCACACGTGTTGTGCGTCAAAATCAGCACTGCTCTTACCATTTGTATGAACCAGGTGTGAGAAGAGACTAAAAACATTTCCAAAGTACATCTCCATGGATGTTGGGATTGCGTGATGGATTCATGATGCCATGGAGACCCTCTTACTTTGAAGGTATAGATAAAAGTGTGCTCTGGAAATTGCTATGGATGAGCTTTACAAAAGTATCTTCAGAGAAGGTCCCCAAAGCTGGGTGACTTTGAAGAAAAATCCGCTTATGATGTCTCAGTGAAGAAAGAGAGATGTGTGTGGGAGGAGGAGGAGTGACTAGGCATCAGAATCTGCCTCTTTTTTCAATTCTCAGCTAGTTCCACGAAAAGACCCCCACTGTTTCCAGGGTGATCAAAATTTTGCCACCTATAATAATGCTAAATGTAAACACATAACAGCACCCAAGAAGTGTTTCAGTACAGTTTCCATATACCTTATGGGTTGTTACACTTTGCAGTTAGAGGCAATGAACTTGAAGGGAAATATTGAGGACTTGCCAAAATCTGTGCAAATGAGTCTGCCACATTTATACTTTACGCTATACGCTAACACGGAGTATCCTACCACATTTGTATTCAGGAAATGCTGTATCACACATTTATAACAGCAACAGGGCATGTTTTCAATAGTATTAGTGGCTCTAACAAATGCAAGTAAATTCTGTAACACTCTTTTCCTTGAATGTATTTACTCCTCTACAACTAGTCTACATGCTTATTAATTAGGGTGGGTTCAACCCAGCGATAATTTTAAAAAAAGCAATTCTTTCCAGTCTGTGAATCAGCCCAAATGCCTTCACTTTCCTGTTCTCTTCTTCAAATATATGCAGAAACATTAAGGGTGGTGTTACAAGCATGGACCCTGTGGACTAAGTAACCTGGGTTGAAAGCCTCAGTCTTTTACTTTTTATCAATGACTCTCTGGGAGTTCAATTCACTCTCAAAGTCTTTGTTTCCTTACCTATAAAAGGAAAAAATATTAGCTGCTGTGGGATAGATTGGGGGGCACTCTTTCCACTTACTTTATATTTGCAAAATAGAAATTTGCAGTCCTCTTCCAGGAGAAAAATCTGTGGAAGGGACCCTTCCAGCTTGTTTGTGAATTGTGTATCCCCCCCCCCCCCACCGCCAAAAAAGCTATTTTAAAGTCCCAATTCCCATACCTGTAAATATGACGCTGTTTGGAAATAGGGGAGCCCTGATGGTGCAGTGGTTAACAACTTGGCTGCTAACCAAAAGGTTGGCAGTTCAAATCCACCAGCTGCTCCTTGGAAACCCTATGTAGCAGTTCTACTCTGTCCTATAGGGTCGCTATGAGTTGGAATCAGTTTGACGGCAACGGGTTTGGTTTATTTTTGGTTTTGATTTTGGAAATAGGGGTTTTGTTTTTTATGTTAGAGGTCATACTGAAGTCAGGTGGGTCCTAAACCTAATCCCTCATGGGTGATGTCTTATAAAAAGAGCAGAATAGACACAGACATACACAGGGGAAGAGAAGTGAGGAACCACCTGCAAGTCAAGGAATGCCAAGAAACGCCTGGGGCTCCTGACAAGGAGGGACCCTCCCCTAGAACTGATACCCTAATTTGGATTTCTAGCTTCCTGAACTGTGAGACAATAAATTTCTGTTTTTTAAAGCCACTCATTTGTGGTATTTTTGTTACCATGGCATTAGGTAAGTAAGACATAGCTTCTCTCCACACCTTCATTCACTCCATTCTTGGAAAGGAGAGGGACTTATCTAATTGGTGAGTCTGGGAGAAGAAACTGAGTATGCCCAGTCAACTCCATCCATTATAGATTTATCTGCTGGCACAGAAGGTAATCTGCTCTCTGATCATCTCATTGGGAAAGGCCCAAAGCTGGTGAGCTGTGCCAAGCAGTGGGTGGACAAGTCTTCCAGTTCACAGGGGATGCATAAGGAAACCAGCCTGCTTACTGAGACAAGCTACTTTCTCCAATCAGCGCCATCAGAAAAGAAAGTGGAGGAAGAAAGGAAGTTTTTATTTTATTTATGTACTTATTTTTGATCCCCGTAAAAGACAACACCAACTTCGAAGATGGGTTTTGAGAACTGAATGAGATAATAAAGAAAAGTGCTTAGCAGAGTGTAGGGTCGATGGTCAGCAGTCACTGACTTCTGGCTATTATTATGATTATTATTTTTCTTACTGATAATCACTGCCCCTTAAATTGTTACTCCTGCTGCTTTTCCCATTGCTGCTGCTACCATTGCTTTGTTGTTCTTACTAGTGGTTTGGCAACAGCCAACGAGAATGCTAACTTCTCATTTGCATAAACGGGTTTCACAGCAGTAAGGAAACCTTCAAGGTTCCTGGCTGGTGCAAATGATTTGTGCTCGGCTACTGGTGGTTCAAATCTTCCCAGCAGCACCATGGAAGAAAGGCCTGGCAATCAGCTTCCGTAAATATTACAGTCAAGGAAACCATATAGAGCAGTCTACTCTGTACCACAAGG
This sequence comes from Dugong dugon, assembly GCA_030035585.1. Lineage (NCBI taxonomy): Eukaryota > Metazoa > Chordata > Mammalia > Sirenia > Dugongidae > Dugong > Dugong dugon. The sequence continues at coordinate 113,531,214 of CM057467.1, forward strand.
GGTCATCATGAGTTGGAATCAACTTGATGGCAATGGGTAAGGAAATACTCAATAAGAAAATTTGGTTGTCTGGTAGAGAGAAGAGAGAGATAGGAAATGAAAATGACATTATGGCATATGGCACCCAGCCAAGGAAGCCTTTCAGACAATCTTGACCTCTTTAGAGGTCTTCCCTCCATTTTGGCTGAGAAGAGAGAGCAGAAGGCCTCCAACAAGGACTGAAGGCAACGTGGTGCCCTGTAGCTCTGCTTGCAGCTCTCCGCACTCCAGGAGGCAGAATCCTGGCTAGAACAGCATTCCCCCAATGCAGCAAGGAAGAACACTGATGAAACTGGTAACTTCTCAGAGTAAAAGCCAGATGGATGAACGTCTCCAAGGCAGAGAGAAGGGGCAGAGAAGAAATGTGTACTTGTTTTTGGGCACAAGTGAACACCAGTTGTGGACTCCAAGAAAAGCTTCTTAGGTTGAAGAAGGTGCTTTGTCAGATATTGAGATATGTCTCAGCAGATTTGAGCAATAAGCCATCAAGATGTGGGTATAAATGCTGGGTGGTCATATTCATTCCTAATGGATATGCGGCCTGGAGACATTGGGTTACAAAAATATTAATACGCCAGCCAGGCAATTAAATAGCAGCTGTGGCCACAGAGATGATGATCGGACTATAACTATAATTTAGTCTCTTTTAGTGCACCATAATTGAATAATAATACATAAGAAACCATTAGTGCCTTAAATTATAGAGAGACACACTGACACCAATTCATTTTCCAGCAGAAAATTTATTTCCCTAAAAGAACTATGGTCATTATTAATGTCCATTTTACAGAGAGTAAAATACTAGGATCAAGGAATTGCAGCTAGTTTCACAATTTCATGTAAACAGTTGAAGCAAAAATATTAATAAAGCAAGGCCATCTGGCCGTACAATCAGCGTCCTGATCCAGTGAAACCCAAATGTTTCTGTACTGTTCCAACCTGCCCCTCTCAAAAGAGGTCCATCGTCTGTCTTGGACTTCTGTGTACTCTCATCATGGATACATCGATCTTCTAACCAAAAAGGACTGCACATTTTTTTGAGTTTCAAGGAATAGATAAATAACAGTTACGTTTTGTCTTTATTTCTTCCATTTCAGAAACAGTCTAGTATAGATCTTAGTTCATAATTAAGATTAAGATCACAAAAAAAGTCTGAGAAATGCAGGGGAGAAAAGATGAGAGAAGAGTGAAGGGCTGGAAACATGGAGAAGGAGGTTGTACTGCCCCTGTCAGAAATAGCTATGGCCTAGTTTGTGTGTTAAATTGTTAATGAAAAAATATTAAGATAGGCATTAGGATAAATTCCTGAGAATAGCTTGTCTAATTTTTGATGCCGAATTAAAACACAAATTTCAAACTGTCTAATTTTGAACGTAGGTGATCTCTAAAACCTTGACCTGTGTTCCAGGTTTTCTTTTGTTTTCTTAAGTTTATTGTCTTCCCATTCTGATCTTTGCAACATAACCCGGCAAATGTTCCTCAAATTATTTTAATAGTTTGCTTTAATTAGAATAATAGCTAATAACAATAGGTAACATGTATTGAATGCTCAGTGTTACGCTAGCAAACGTTTTAAGCACTTCATATGTATTACTGCGTGTAATTCTCTAACTCTATGAACATATAAGTAACAGCAATTAAAGGGGGAAAAACAAATCTCAAGGCACAGGGAGAATAAATAAAATAGTCAGAATCACAGAAACAAGTAATGTGTCCAGATACAAACCCAGGCCGCCTCATTTCTGATGCCAGAATCAACTACTATACTAAGCTACTTTGGAACATAAATAAATGCGAACAAAAGCTAATTGAACAGTGATATTTATAAGCTCTAATTTCTTAAGTATTTCTTTTCTAAAATCTCAAATTGTGTTTTCTGGGGCTGTTATAAGACTAAGGCTAGCTTTTGCTAATATTGAATAAACTTTTCTCCTGGTTGGAGACAGAGAAGTGGAGATAAGTTTGTAGTAGGGTAAAGGTACAAATAAGTACAGAAGTTTGAAAATTATTATATATTTTCCATATTTTACCTAAAAACTCATTCTCATACAATCATTCTCTTCCTCTCCCTCTCCCTCTCCAGTCTACATTTTCACTTATTTATGTGGCATAAAAAATATTCCCTCTCCTCACCCTTGTCAAGTTCCCCAATCATCCTCATTTCTCCATGCCTCTTCACTACCCTGACACTCACCATCACCATACTGTGTCCAACTTGGGTGTATTTTTGCTTATTTGTGGTTAGAAAATTCTTCGAAATATGGAATTGTCTCATGCAATGAAGGACCTTTGGAATTTCTGGTTGTAGGGCCAACTGACAATCACAAATTCCCCCACACATTTAAGATCCAATGATCCAAGTCCCCAAAGCAACCTAGTGGTGTTTTGTACATATATATTTTTTGCATTTTTATTTGTTCACATTGCTCTGTCTTGCCATGTTTCAATGTAGCCATATCTTCAAGAAGTGCCTCAAGCAGATGTCCTCTAACACATTCTTTACAGTCTACGTGTTTTCTCTGGACTGTTCCTGAGCTCCCGCTTCAGACGTGCTCCTACATCTATCTTCCTTGTAATCTATTTACTTGGTAGACTCTTTTTAAGGATGAAGAGCCTATAATGAATTTAAACATTTTATTTTGGTCCGAGTGGATAGTCTATTCACTTACAGTAATGAAAACGTTAACGACTTCTCATTTTGGGGGTGGGGAGTCACCACACGCCACACCTGTCCTAGACACTTTATATAACTCCCTAGCTTGCTCTTTACATTTACTCTCCGTGGTTCCTATTATTATGCCCATTTCGAAGGCAAGAATACGGAGGCTTAAAAATATTAAACATCTTGCCAATAATAATAACATTAATGAAGATGATAATTATTACTACAACAACTAATAATGGTGCCCTGGTTGCATAATTAGCACAGTGGTTAAGCGCTATGGTCAGCAGTTTGAATCTATCAGCTGCTCCCTGGAAACCCTACGGGTCGCTATGAGTTAGAATCGACTCGACAGCAGTGGTTTAATAATAATAATAAAAACAACAAAAAGAACAACACACAGGCCTAATTCCACTGTGGTAGATGTTAAGTTGTCAGGCTTTAAATGACTGGCTTTCAAACGGTGATGTTTTGGGTAGATCTATAGGAAAATTGTGTAGGAGGGCCTTCTTGAGTGATCTCCAAAAGAATCAGCTAGCACTTACACAATAAACAATCCAGAACATTCTAGAAAGAACTGTCCAAAGCGTCTCACAAAAGAAATTTGCCACATTCACACTGCCATTGCTAGTTGCATTTCCTTATTAAGTGGGTCCTCACTGTCTTTATTTGTAAAATAGGACAGCTGGTCAGCAGAACGCTAATATTACTCCCAGAGATGGATCCAATGGCATTTACTTAAGAAACTTCTACTTGCAGATATTGCCTCAACTTTGTCCCCTATTCTCATAAGGTGCCCCTGAACATATCTGGATAACACAAGAGGAAAAAAATACTACTCATCTTAGAGTATGTCCATCTTTGTGCAACTGGCTGGTGGATGTCAGGTCCCTGGGGTGGCTCAAATGTTTTGCACTAGATTACTAACCTAAAGCTTGGCAGTTTAAACTCACCAGAGGAACTGCAGAAGAAAGGGCTGGTGATCTACTTCTAAAAAGATTTCCATATTTTTACGCACATAATGCACCGCCTTCTGTGTTTGTTTGCTGGCCACGTCCTCCCCCTGTGCGGCACCTACAAGTGCTTCTATGCCAATCCTCTTCTACAAACTGCTGTAAAAAAAAATGTGCGTAGCACACTTACGAAAATACCTTGTAGGGCGAGGGCATTTCCAGCAAACAAATGCAAAAGACCCACATTATTTGCATAAAAATATGGTACGGCCAAGAAAACCTATGGATAATTTCTGCTATGTAACACATGGGGTCACCATGAGTTGGACCCAACTCAACAGCAACGAGTTTGGTTTTCTTTGGTTAGGCTGGTGGAAGGACTGGTTTTCAGCGCTAAGAGAGGAGAGAAGAACACGTTCTATGTGGGAGGGTGCACTGCAATGAGTGCATGAAATTACAGTACAAAGGATCAAAGAGGAAAAACTGCCTTTAGAGTGACAGGCTCTCCTTCAAGGAGAAGAAAAACCAAATAATTTATGCCTGCAGAGGTACTGTAAGGCTCATATTTTAGCCTGCAGAATTCCTCAGTATGCTATAATGGAGCCTTTTGCAGGGAGGACCTATTAATCCTTTGCATACTTTGTCATTAATATTGTTTATTGGGCCACAAGAAGAGGACATAAACCTTTAATGTCACTTTTTCACATGAAGGATTTTTTCCTTAAAAATCCAATGGTATCTGCCAATTTGATATGGCACTTGAAGGAGATTAGAGAAGCAGATGGCTGATTCTTAATGACTATTTTTTTGCATCAACCAAAGATTTGTTATTTGATGCAAACTGAGTAGAGTAACAATGTTTCTTTTTAATGGAGTTGGTCTGTGCTATCAAAAGGAAAAGTTTATACTAACAAATAGGAAAGACTCGTTTAAGAACGATTGGGATGGATAGCAGAGTACTAATCAATTACTAAAATTCTGAAGGAAAGGGAAATAACTCACTATACAATCTTAATGACAATTTTGAGGAAAGTGTCATGGTAAAATTACAAAATGCCTGCAAGTTAAGAATTATACAAAAGACCTATGACAAGATGTACAAAAGTCTGTGGATACAATGAGGAAGGAGTAATAATGCTTAACTGGGAAGAGATCTGGTTTTGAAACATTGCTTAGCCACCTACTAGCTACCTTCTCTGGATGCAGTTCATTGATTCACTTTTTCAGTCATTTTTGTCCTTGATATTTTAACAGCCATTTCCTAAAGGTATATCATTTGGGCTAAGCATGGTTAGGAATATTTAGAGCCACAGCAGGTCTTTTAATTTTATAACCCGTTTAATCTACCTAGTTGTTCTCTAAAGGAATGTTATTTCTTTCTCTCATTAATTTCATGCTGATTACACATGGGGCCACCAAGAATCAGTATAGACTGGACAACTAACAACAACATATCTTTTTTTATTAGAACTGATTCATTTACTCATTCATCCAACCGATATTATTGAATACCTCCTATGTAACGGGCACTACGTTAAAGAGATATAAATGGAAATATCATGGCCATTGTCCTGAAAAGCTCTAGTGGGATAGACAGAGAAATAAAAACAATATGATATGATGAAGTTGTAAGCATCAAGGTCTAATGGATAAATTAGGGATGGGACCTAACCAAAGAAGAAGACGGTTTGTCCCATTATTCATTCATGGAATCATACATTTCATTGACTGGCTATATTTAACCAGTGATGGAAGCTTTGTGTACTACATAATGCCACGCTTAAGTAAAATACATCAAATGACAATCTGTCCCTCACCAATAAACAGGCAGCCTTTGGGGAGAGAAGATAAAAATTGAGTCAATAATGTGTTAAATATTTCTGCTTGTATGGTTGATCAGAATCCATCTGAGCCAGACCAGCTGTAGGCCAATTCATGTTAAATCTAGTGATAACAATATTCCTTTCAGTAGACATTTATTGAATGTCTACTCAGTGCCAGCATTGTGTTAAGGGTTATAAGGGATTGAGAAATGCGTAGAGTATGGTACTTGTCCTCAGTGAACTTCCAATACAAGTAAATACATTTTTAAAAACTCTGTTTGTGGCTCAAGGAGAGAGTTGTCAATATGTTTTAATCAGGGTTTTGAACGAAGTTATTCCGGTTTGAACCCCTGCTGAGAATTTGCATTTCCACTCTAGATATACTGAATCAGAATCTATGGTTTAACAAGATCTCCATGTAATTCTTACATATAATAAATTTTGAGAACCACTGCTGTACTAGTGGTTCTCAGAATTGGTCCCTAACCAGCAACATTAGCATGCCTACAAACTTGTTAGGAATGTAAATTCTCAGCAGAGGCTCAAACCTGAACAGATGTGTGTGAAGCCCTAGTTTTAATAAATCAGAGCAGGAAAAACTGTAACGCTTTCTGTAGTGGTCCAGTTTTCAGTGAGATATAACGGTAGTTTTTAGGTATGAAAAATGGAAAATAGTGATTGCAGACAGAGGAAATATCAAGAACAATGGCTCAGAAGGGCAATACAGTATCTGACTTGTGTTGTCAGTTACCATGAGCCTAATACTAAACTCTGTATTTCAAGCATAATGTTTTATTTAATTCTTACAATAACACCACTGCATAAGCATTATTACAGTGCTTTAAAGATGAAGAATTTGGGGCTTAATAAGTTTAAAATAGATAATTCAGCTTTAGTCATAAAGTTGTCATCGGTAAGCCATGGTTCTAGTTCAGACCACTGTGACACCAAAGCCTTTTCATCCTAGCACCCAACAGCAAAGAACAGTGTTTGTATAAGGAATACTGATAGCCAGTGCTCTGAAGGGAAGTACTGAACAACGTGGTTAGGAGCTCTATTTAAGTGAAATAAATGAGGGTTTTGAAGGTTTGATTAAAATGCTCAACTGACCTAAATATTGTAAAAAATTTATTCTGAAGAAGTTAGTCATGTAGAAAATCATTTAAGTGGATCAAAAATTTATTTCAGCCTATATTTCACAAGCTAAACTTAGAAGATACGGTAAATAAACCACTACTTCTCAGCTTACGCTTCTCAACTGCCTAAGCATGTAGCAACAGCCTGACCAAGGACAGTAGAGGAAGAGACAGAAAACTCAGCTACCGTGTTGAAAGATATGTATGGAGTCCCTGGGTGGTGCAAACAGTTAACACACTAGGCTGCTAACCAAATGGTTAGAGGTTCGAGTCCACCCAGAGGCTTCTCAGAAGAAAGGCTTAGTGATCTACTCCTAAAAAAGCAGTCACTGAAAACCCCACGGAGCACAGTTCTACTCTGGCACACATGAAGTTGCCATGAGTTAGAATCGACTCGACAGCAACTAGCTTTATCTAATTTATGTATATACATTTATTTTTTAGTTGAAATTCCATGTTAGATAATCACACTAAACTCACAGGCTTACAGCACAGGGTAAAAAAACTCCTTTTACGAAATTCAGGTGTCCTGTTATTGCTCCACCATAGGTCCCAACAAAAGGAAATAAATGTAAAATAACTATGTAAGCCGTCATGCCAGGCAGTGATAAACAACTGATTAAGAACAAATTGGCCAGCCTGGGATGTCGACCAAAACTTGGCTCTTTCCTGAGGGTGCTGTTGCCAGGCCATATTATTGTATTTCTACAACATGGAAATTAACACTGAGCACTAGGGCTGATTTTGTTTTTTTCTCCTGCCCCCTCTCCTTTGAGAAGGTGTTACGGTCACTCACTGTTAAGTGCATTCTAACCCTCTTCATCTTCTGTTCAGTTCACTTCAAACTGAGATTTCCAGGAGAGAAATTAGAAGCGTTCACGTTCTGTGCCTATCGTAGAACTTGTTATTTAAAAAGAGCAAGGAACACACACACACACACACACTATACACATACACATACTGGCAATAACCCTGCAGCAGGAATAAGAGATCCCTGACATAGACTGAAAATGAGAAATGAAACAGAGTTGAGAGGTAAATTGCCAGAGGTGTCAGAAGACATGTTTTTGTGACACCAACAGTAGCACGCTCATTTATTTCAATACCTGACAACTGGGGAGTTAAAAAGAATCCACCCCTGTCATTCACTTAAGCTGCTGATTGACTGATGCCAACCTCTCTTTCTTTCCCTGGAATGCCATCATCTTCGATCCCTTTCTGACAAGACCCCAAAATTTCCCTAAGCAAAGAGCTCATGACAAAGGCTAGGGCTTCTTATTCATTGTACCAAATAGAATGGAAATCTATAAAGGACCTGCTTGCTTTCTCACAAGATATCACTCAAACCAAGTACATTTTCTGATGTGACTGGTTATCATATTGGTGGAGATGGCTCAAGTCTGTCCAGTGCCTGTCCAGGCAGCATGGGGACATCTCTGAAAGCATGAAGAAAGTGTATCATGAACTCACAAAAGCATTGTACTCCAATTGCTATATATATTCCTTCTTCCCATGATGCACTGGAAACTAAATCAGGATCCATATCACCACAATGACAAGGATGGGGTTTTAACAGCAGTAATGATAGCTATTTTCCTGTTCCAGACAACATCTGAAAAACTAAAGCAAAAAATATATATGCTTTGCACGTTTCAGTTAGCCATAGATTCTCAGAATTTGTCAGACCACAAACTAGAAGCAAAAGACATATGAGCAATGTGAAATATAAGTAAGTGACCGTGATATAAGAAAGTAAATATAAAACTGGGAGTTTCACTATTGTTTGAAATGTTAAGAGGATGTTCTTATTGCTATTGGGGAATACCTATTCAGATAATATAGAAAACACATCATATTTCTTCACTCAGATTGTGCTTAGAATAAGGAACCATTTCAGTATGTGATATTTAAATCTCCAGTGTTTCAATATCTCCAGTAACAATATGGGCCCAGGAATACCTGCTTTACTATCACACAAAATACTGAGGGGATAAATGGAAAATATATATATAATTGGAGCTTTTAAATAATATTGACCTGTTTTCAAACAAAATAAACTCATAATTGAATAAACATACAATAAATGTTTTCACATTCCAAATCCAGGACTGTTTCATTTAAAAATTTCTACCATTAATATCAGTATGTCTTGATTTAAAAAAAAAAAAAAAAAAAAAACCTGTTGCCATCGAGTCGATTCAGCCTCATAGCAACCCTATAGGACAGGGTAGAACTGCCCCGTAGGGTTTCCAAGGAGCAGCTGGTAGATTCAAACAGCTGACCTTTTGGTTAGCAGCTGAGCTCTTAACCACTATGCCACCAGGGCTCCTAAGTCCTGATAGAAACCCCAACCTCAAAATATATGTTTTGTATATATGGTGTGTTAAAAAATTGATAAAAATGTACAAAGAACTAAAATAAAATTTTCATTTAATTTTCTCATTTAAACATCGTCCAGAAAGTTTCCTTTCTGTGTCACAGCAGGAAAAACTAAAGAATATGAAATAAAGGCTAAAAAAAATAACAGATTATTACAATGGATTTAAACTTTCCATCTTACTAAATCAATTTCTCCAGGTTCTCCTAGAATGCATAGGCTGTTGGAAGTGTAAATGTAAACAAAACCCATCTGCAAAACAATTTCCCTCTGAATAATTAAAATACTAAAAAAGGAGAAGAAACTCAAAGATGTAAAAGAGAAGTTTACTTTCCTATGATGGAAGATAGTGTCCTACAAGAATGCTTTACATCAGCATCAGCTACATGCCCCCAATTTGATCTCTTTTAAATCACAGGCAAAGACAGGAACAAGGGAAAGGAAGAATCATGTCATTTAGGACCAAATAAAATTATTTTTAAGTAACATGCGAGGAAGAGTGATATTTTATATCACCAACTTTATGTACTTAATATTTATTTGGCTCTACCATGTTTCTTGGAAGAATTACAGCCAGAATGCTCCTTAGAAGCAAGGTTGGCGAGACTTCATCTCACGTAATTTGGACATGTTATCAGGAGAGATCAGTCCTTGGAGGAGGACATCATGCTTGTTAAAATACAGGGTCAGCAAATAAGAGGAAGACCCTCAAGGAGATGGAGAGACACAGTGGCTGCAACAATAGGCTCAAACATAGCAACAATTGTGAGGATGGTGCAGAACCCAGCAGTGTTTCATTCTGTTGTACATGGGGTCGCTATGAGTCAGAACCGACTCAACGGCACATAACACCACCACCCTGTTTCAACCTCTGCGAGGGTCTGAGAATATGAATAAGAATCTTCATCCTGCCTTGGTAGAGCTCTCAGTCTAATGGAGGAGAAGGAAAAATCAGTAGATAACTAAGGATACAACAAGGAGCCCCGGTGGCACAGTGGTTAAACACTTTGCTGCTAACCTAAAGGTTGGCATTTCAAACCCACCAACCCTTCTGCAGGAGAAAAGACCTGGCAATCTTCTCCCTTAAAGATTACCAAAAAACCAAAAACTCGTTGCCATTGAGTCGATTCTGACTCATAGCAATACAGTTCTGTTCTATGCTGTAGTGTCACTATGAGTCGAAATGGACTCAAGGACACACTATGACAACAACAAGTAGACAACAGATCTAAGTGGTTTTAGTTTTTTTTATTGTACTTCAGGTAAAGGCTTACAGAACAAATAGTTTATCATGAAACAGTAGTACACATATTGTTTTGTGACATTGGTTAACAGCCTCACAACATGTCAACCCTCTAACTTCTCAACCTTTTTTTTTTTTTTTTGGTGAAAATACACATAGCCAAAGATACACCATTTCAAAAATGTCTACATGTACAGTTCAGTGACACTGACTATGCTCTTCCAATTGTGCTGCTATTCTCACTTAAGATGAAGGCCTACAGAACAAAATAGTTTCTCATTTAACGGTTACTACACATGTTGCCCTATGACAATGGTTAACAATCTCACAACACATCAACAATATCCTTACTCAACCTTGGGTTCCCTATCACCAGCTTCCTTGTCCCCTTCTGCCTTCTGGCCCTTGTCACTGGACTACTGTACCTCATTAGTCCTATTTGATTTTACAGGGCTGTCCACTACCAGGCTGAACAGTGAACCTCAGAGATAACTTCACCACTGAGCTAAAAGGTTGTCTGGGGGCCATACTCTCAGGGTTTCTCCAGTCTCCTTTAGGCCAGTAAATCTGGTCTTTTTTTTTGTGTGTGTGAGTTAGAATTTTGTTCTACATCCTTCTCCAGCTCTGTCCAGAACCCTCTGTTGTGATCCTGGTCAGAGAAGTCAGTGGTGGTAGCCGGGCACCATCTAGCTGTACTGGACTCAGTCCAGTGGAGGCTTTGGTAGCTGTGGACCATTAGTCCTTCAGACTAATCTTTTCCTTGTATCCTGTTCTCTTCATTCTTCCTTGTTCCCGAAGGGATGAGTGAGACCAGTGGAGTATCCTAGATGGCCGCTCACAGGCTTTTAAGACCCCAGACACTACTCACCAAGGTAGAATGTAGAGCACTGTCTTTATAAGCTGTGTCATGCCAATTGAGCTAGATGTTCCCCGAGACCATGGTCCCCACAACCCTCTGCCCAGCAATTCAGTCCCTCAGGGTAAGTGTTTTTTTTTTTAAGAAATACGTACAGATATCCTGCATCTCATTGACAGGACAGCTGTCCCCCAGCTCAGGAATCCTAAACTCCAATTTCTCGGCTTTTACACTAATTTGATGTAGTGAAGTTGGAAATGGTCCAGAGAGGAGCAACAGAAATGATGAAGGCGACAGAAAGACAGACTTATGAGGTAAGATTAAAGAAGCTAAGGAGATATTTCTTGCCTAAGTAGGGACAATCTAATGGTCTGTAAATATTTTGACAGTGTAAATATCAAAGTGATAGCCTAGGGGAGTTAGAAGGAATTAGAAAAGGTAAAATTTGGGCTATATATCAGGAAAATAAAATAAACGACGGGGTGAACTATAACATGAAGTAATTGCCTCTTTGGAAAAGGGCAGAATTCCATCTCCTGAGTTATCTGATCCAGGTCTTTTTCTCTCCTGGCTGACTTTAGATAATAGACACAAGGTTTATTTTTAATTCAGTTCTTCAAACATTGCTTGAGTGTCTTCTATATACCAGGAACTCAGACAAGTGTTAAAGAGGAACAAGATATGGACCCTTGTACCTAGGGAATTTACAAACTGAAAGAATTTTGTAGCTTTCTCATTGTTCTGCACATTGTCCACCTCTTGGTGATGCTTCCCTCAGGCTCAAGGAGTCCAGCCAACTCAGATTACTTACTGTTTCTGGGACCTTCTACTGGTGGTGCAGTGGTTAAGAGCTAGGCTGCTAACCAAAAGATCAATAGTTCGAATCCACCAGCCACTCCCTGGGAACCCTATGGGGAAGTTCTACTCTGTCCTATTGGGCTGCTATGAGTCAGAATCAACTTGACTGCCACAGATTTACTCAAGCATACTGCTGTTGTTAGGTGCCATCAAGTTGCCCATTCCTGTACCATCCTCACAACAGTAGGTGTGTTTGAGCCCATTGTTGCAGCCAGTTTGCCACTCTACACGCATACCTTTGTCCAAAGTACAAAATTATTCCTCTTTCATCTTTACCCCACCTCTGCCACGCACACACAAACACACACACACTTGCAAACTTAATTAAAGGGAAGGACTCAGGCATTTAGTACAGTAGTACCTAGTTTTTAAGGTAATACAACAGTCTCCATTTTTATCATCAAAACTGAAGTTGACAAATAGGACAAAAAAAGCATTCTCAATAATCTATACTGACTTTTGAGTGATTGGTAACTTCAAATGTTAATTTTTAGTAGCAGGTAAAAAAAAAAGGTAGGAAAGAACAACTGCTTATATAAGGGAAAAGAACATACAGTTGCAGGGTGGTAAAGGTATTTTTAGATAACTCCTTTCCTAACACCTATTAATTCAATCAATCAGCAAATATTAGATGGGGTGGAGTGGGAGGGGACTGGAAGAGCAAGTCCTACATGGATCTAACTCTGTGAACTTGAAAAGTCTTTGAGCACCTATGGCTCAAGAAATATACTGTTTTCTTTAATCCTCACAAGTGGAAGAGCTGTGTTCCTTTGTCTCTATCTGTCTAACAAGGAAACTGAAGCTCAGAGAATACCAGCAACTTGTTTTAAATGTCACTCAGCCTGTACGCGGTAGAGTTAAGATTCAAATCCAAGCCGGTCTAATTTTCAACTATAAAATATATATTTTCTTAACTACAAAATATTTCAAAGATAAAGAAAACAGGAAATAATATAACGAGCTCACATGCCCTCCCACAACCCATGCCATCTGTAGCTATCCATGCAGTGAAGTCGTAGCTAACATCAAGGATATTCCTAGTGTTTCCTGGAACTGTCCTTATTTGAAATATTCTTTTCCCTTGGCAGAGCACATGCCTCAAATTTAGGTTTGGTAAATACAACATCACCTCCCTTTGGTCCAGTGGAAATAGGTGACACTACACTGAAATCCGTAAGCAGGCTTAGAGTTCAATCACAGAAAGCAACACACATGCCTTCTCAAATCAAGATGAACACTGGAACTGTGGAAGGCTTCTTAGTGGTGGCTGGACTTGCACTAGAGGTGCCCATGAGGGTGGTGCAGAGATTGGGGAAGAGAAACTAATATCTCTCCTGCACCTATAGAAGCCAGCTACCATGTTAGACCCTTTCTTGTCATTTAACCCTCTGACCTGTACAGCCGGCATTATTATTCCTAATTTAAAGATGATAAAGCAGAAGGTCAGAGAGGTTACAGAATTTTCTCAGGGTCACACAAATAACAAAAGGCAAAGCTAGAATTTGAACCCAGTTCTATTTGATTTTAAATCCACAGTGTTTCTATTATAACATCTGGTTATTTGGTTAGAATAATGGGTAGGATTGTGCTTAGCAAATGCTTAAGCTTACAAGAGCAGGCAGGAAGATTACATTGGATTAAAAAGTCATTAATTGTCTAATCTCCATAATCTACAAGAAAATACAACACCTTTACAACAAAAAGACAAATAATCCTATTAAAAAATGGGCAAAGGAAATGAACAGACACTTCACCAAAGAAGACATTCAAATGGCCAACAGACACATGAGGAAATGCTCGCGATCACTAGCCATTAGAGAAATGGCAAATTAAAAGCACAATGAGATACCATCTCACCCCGGCATTACTGGCACGAATCAAAAACACTGGAAATAACAAATGTTGGAGGGGCTGCGGGGAGATCGGAACTCTTATGCACTGCTGGTGGGAATGCAAAATGAAACAACCATTTTGGAAAATGATATGGTCCTTCCTCAGAAAGCTAGAAATAGACATACCATTCCATCCAGCAATCCCACTCCTAGGAATATATCCTAGAGAAATAAGAGTCATCACTCGAATAGGCATATGCACACCTATGTTCATGGCAGCATTGATCACAATAGCAAAACGATGGAAACAACATAGATGCCCATCAACAGATGAATGGATAAACAAACTATGGTACAATACACACAATGGAGTACTATGCAACAAGAAATAACAACAATCAATCTATGAAGAATCTCATAACATGGATGAAACTGGAGGACATTATGCTGAGTGAAATAAGTCAATCACAAAAGGACAAATATTGTATGAGACGTCTATTGTAAAAACCCATGAAAAAGTTCACACAGAAAATGTAGCAATCTTTGTTGGTTCCCAGGGACGGGGGGGGGGGGGGGTTGGAAATACTAAATAGGCAATAGATAAGTGGTATTTTGGGTGAAGGGTGAGACAGTACACAATACAGGGAAAACTAGCACAACTTGTACAAGAAAGGTCATGGAAGCCCCATAGACACATCCAAACTCCCTGAGGGACTGAATTGATGGGCAGAGGGTTGTGGGGACCATGGCCTCAGGGAACATCTAGCTCAATTGGCATGACACAGTGTATAAAGACAATGCTCTGCATTCTACTTTGGTGAGTAGTGTCTGGGGTCTTAAAAGCCTGTGAGCAGCCATCTAAGACACTCCACTGGTCTCAATCATCCCTTCGGGAACAAGGGAGAATGAAGAGAACAGGATACAAGGAAAAGATTAGTCTGAAGGACTAATTGTCCACAGCTACCAAGGCCTCCACTGGACTGAGTCCAGTACAGCTAGATGGTGCCCGGCTACCACCACTGACTGCTCTGACTAGGATCACAACAGAGGATTCTGGACAGAGCTGGAGAAGTATATAGAGCATAATTCTAATTCACAAAAAGAAGACCAGATTTACTGGCCTAAAGGAGACTGGAGAAACCCTGAGAGTATGGCCCCCAGATACCCTATTAGCTCAGTGGTGAAGTTATCTTCGAATGAGACTAACAAGGTACAAGAGTCCAGTGACAAGGGCCAGAAGGCAGAAGGGGTCAAGGAAGCTGGTGATAGGGAACCCAAGGTTGAGTAAGGATATTGTTGATGTGTTGTGAGATTGTTAACCATTGTCATAGGGCAACATGTGTAGTAACTGTTAAATGGGAAACTATTTTATTCTGTAAGCCTTCATCTTAGGTGAGAATAGCAGCACAATTGGAAGAGCATAGTCAATGTCACTGAACTGTGCATGTAGACATTTTTGAAATGGTGTATCTTTGGCTATGTGTATTTTCACCAAAAACAAAAAAAAGGTTGAGAAGTTAGAGGGTTGACATGTTGTGGAGTTGTTAACCAATGTCATAAAACAATATGTGTACTGCTGTTTCATGAGAAACTATTGTTCTGTAAGCCTTCATTCACCTGAAGTAGAATAAAAAAAAAAAAGTCATTAATTGTATATTTACTTTAAAGTGGTACCTCTGTCTCCTTCATGTTAGACTTCACCAAGACATTCGCCTTACTCTACACAACCCTCTCACTCCCTGTTTGGGATATTGACAAACCAAAAAACTAAACCTGCTGTCATCCAGTGGATTCTTACCCCCAGTGACCCTACATGATAGAGTAGATCTGCCCCATAGGGTTCCCAAGGAGCCCCTGGTGGATTCAAACTGTTGACCTTTTGGTTAGCAGCTGAGCTCTTAACCACTGAGACACCAGGGCTTCAAATGTATTAAAGGAATCGAGTATCTGGATAACCAATTGATTGCTCCCACTTCCCTCACCTGTACCTAAGGCTTCCATTAGAGCACAAAACACTCTTTAACCAACACCAGCAAAGCATTTGAGAGTCAAGTGCCTGTCAGGCTGCCTAATCCTCTCATTAGTAGAAAACGGTCGATTTAGGACATTAAAAATAAAAGCAGTGGTGATTGCATCAATTCTGTGTTTGTGTGCCAAAATTTTACTAGACATTGCACCATCTGATGCTCCTAATAGGTATGTGGGAAAAGTATTTTTGACAGATGAGAAAACCAAGTCTCATAAAAAATTAAGGAATCAGGTTTCCTGCACAGATTGGAAGTGAAGGAACCATGATTCAAGCACAGGGCTGTCTGCCTCCCTGGCCTTTCGCTGTTTACCACTGTGAGGCTTTCTGCAGTAGCCCCGCCTCCTTGTGATCATAGTGACCCTACCAGACAGAGTAGAGCTGCCCCATAGGGTTTCTAAGGAGTGACTGGTGGATTCAAACTGTCGACCTTTTGGTTAGTAGCCAAACTCTTGACCACTATACCACCAGGGCTCCCTTGTGACCACAGCTAAGTCCAATCTAACTAAAGGTAATGCAGCAGCCTCTCCTGAAACCTGCAGAACACCTGGGCGAGCACCAGGGTCAGGCTTCAGGGCCACACAGTAAGCCAGAATAGCCTGCTCTGCTGGGCTGTACTCCAGTGCTCTCTTTGGGCCAACAGACCTTGCTCCAACCTTTGCTCTAGCTCACTTCCTGGGGGACATTCAGGGGCAACCTCTCTGCACTGTGCGAATTCACACTGCTTTTCCAATTAACACAACTGCTGGGTCATTACATTTTTTCTTAAAAGTTGGCAAAACGTCTCTGGTACAAATTAAAGTGTGGTTTACACTTGTCAGATAGCTGAAAAAAATAAACCCAACGAAGTACCGAACTTCAACTCCTGGAAAAAAATATTTTTTTCTTCTCTCTGTAACTGAAGGGATGGAATCAGTGCTAAATAACATGTGCTTACTTTGCAAAAATCAAAATCCCAAGGTCTGTACACGCATTATTTCACTTAAGCCTCATTTAATTGTCTCCTTCAATCCTTAAAACAACACTATGAGGCATTCAATATCAGGATCCCCATTTTACAACTGAAGATGTTTAAGACTTAGAGAAAACCAAAAAAAAAAAAAAAAACCTGTTGCCATGTGACCTTTGGAGAAGTTAAATTAATTTCCCAAGGTTACAAAGCTAAGTGGTGGCAGGTCTGTTTAATTTCAGACTCTAATTTTTAACCACTGGGCTCTAATATGAGGGAGAACTCGTTTTTGTTGTCGTTAGGTGCCATGGAGTCAATTTTGACTCATTGTGACCCCACGTGACAGAGCAGAACTGCCCTCACAGGATTTTCTAGGCTGTAATCTTCACTGGAACAAATCTCTGGGTCTTTCTCCTGTGTAAGCTGTTCGGTGAGTTTGAGCCTTAATCTTTTGGTTAGCAGCCAAGCTCTTAACCCTTGCGCCCAGGACGCTCAATCTGAGGGACTCAATATCAAGGGGGTGGTGGAAGCACTCCAGAACAGTAGCAGTAAAGATAGAAAGCAACTTATGATTGCCCCATTTTGCTTATGGCCTGTATAACTAATACCTTTCTCATTGTGTTTATAATATACACGTCTATGAAAGGTGATTTAAGGGTAAGATATGACTGTGCCCCATTTACAACTCGGAAATTGAGAAAAAAAATTCAACTGCCTATTCTTTATATGGTGACTGCCTTACCAGGCCATGCTGCTAGTTTTGTGAGTTACTTTAGCAATTAATCTTTGTGTTTTCATTTCTCTGTAGCCCTAATGGAAACCCTGGTGGTGTAGTGGTTAAGAGCTATGGCTGCTAACCAAAAGGTCAGCAGTTTGAAACCACCAGGCACTCCTTGGAAACTCTATGGGGCAGTTCTACTCTGTCCTATAGGGTTGCTATGAGTCAGAACTGACTCGATGGCAATGTTTTTTGTTTTTTTTTTTGTTTTTTTTTTTTTTAAATAGCCTTAATAAGAGGTCTGTGAATTCACACTGTCTGAGAAAATAGTCGAAACCATCTACTAAGAAGATGCACTCAACGGTTTGTACTGCTGCCTAGCAAGGTGTTTTAAAGTTGGGAAACTTACATTCTTTCCCAAGGACCCTATTTTGGCCACAGGCCCCACCCCTCTCACTCTATTACACAGCCCTGATGCACTCATTCTGAGTCAGCCTGGCCCCTGTAGACAATGGACTTGGGGATGCTTGATCTAGTTGAGGGTAAGCCTCTTACTGATCTGTTGTTGTTAGGTGCCCCAAGTCGATTTTGACTCATATCAACCCCATGAGATAGAACAGAATTGCCCCATGGGGTTTTCTAGGCTGTAATCTTTATGGGAACAGATTGGCAGGGCTTTCTCCTGCGAGCCTCTGCATGGGTTCAAACTGCCAGACTTCCAGTTAACAGCTGAGTGTTTAACTGTTGTGCCACCAGGGCTCCTTTCTTACTGATCTAGTGGCCATGAAAGGAGTGTATTGGTGTACTACGCTCCTTGTCCAGGTTACAGCGTGGCTATCTGTGTGGCCTTGAGCAAGTCAGCACATTTCTTTTAGCACTCAGTTTTTCTTATTAGTAAAACGAGCAGAATTATATACAGTTGAGCCTCATTATTGGCAGATTTTCTATTTGCAAACTTGCCTACTTTCTAAACTTTATCTCTAATCCCAAAATCAATACCTGCAGCACTTTTGCACCCATTCAAGGACATGCACAGGTAAAGAGCAGAGAAAAATTTAAGTCACCTGATGCATGAGACTGTTTCAGTTAGTTCAGTGTTGACAGAGACTTTATAAAACATAACTGCGGTGAATGATGAGCATCAACTATGTCAGTCCCTTTCAGTTATAAACATGACTTTTCGCTGTGGAAAAGTTCTTTGTAGAGTAATGCCAGTTAATCAGTGCTAAATGATTGATAGACTTGGAAAATCATCACTTTGCAATCCCTGAAGAAATAAGAGAGTGTCTGGATGATGCAAACAGTTAAGCACTTGGCTGTTAATCAAAAGGCTAGAGGTTGGCATCCACTCAGAGGTGCCTTGGAAGAAAGTCCTGATGATCCACTGCTAAAAAATCAGCCATTAAAAACCCCATGGATCACAGTTCTACTCTGACACATATGGGGTTTCCATGAGTTGGAATAAACTAAATGGCAACTTATAAAGTAATAAGGGATCTAGACAATGATTACCTAAAATCCATCAGGTGAATGGCTGATGGAAATTTTTAGCAGATGGACCTGAATGAGGATCACCTGAACCCACTGATCAATCTCAACATCCCTAAAGGAGAGCTAACCAGACATTATGTGCCTCTTGATACAATGCAATAGGAAGTTCACAGTACCAATAATGGAATATGTGTGCCAAGGGAGCAGGGAACTTTAACTCAATGGTTTCCCCAGTGAAAGACATTGTTTATAAACACTTGTTTACACATTGCAAATACTTTATGTGGCCCCATTTGGAGATCAATTTGAAATAATGAAAATACTTTTTGAAGTTAAAATGGGAAAAAATCGAACTTAAAAATTAAATCCATGTGAAAACAGGATTCCATTTTTAAAATCTGATTTGAATAAAACTTTTCAATGAAATACTGTGCATAAATTGAAGAACACCAGCTTAATCTGATTTATCTGCCACCATGAAATGTATGGTGGTTAACTGAGAAAAGAAACAAAAAGATACAGTAAAAGCAATCCAGTATTCCATCTTTTCATTATACTATCAAATATCCTTTGTGATTTTCTCACAAATCAACAAAAGGCATATGAGCTACTTGTTGTTAGGTGCCTTCAAGTCTGCTCCCACTCATAGCAACCCTATGTACAACAGAAAGAAACCCTACCTGGTCCCGTGCCATCCTCACAATCATTGCTGTGTTGAGTCCATTGTTGAAGCCACTGTGTCAATCATCTTGTTGAGGGTCTTCCTCTTTTTCACTGACCCTCTACTTTACCAAGCATGATGACCTTCTCCAGAGACTGGTCCCTCCAGATAACATATCCAAAGTACATCTGACAAATTCTCCCCCATCCTCTCTTCTAAGGAACATTCTGGCTGTACTTCTTCCAAGACAAATTTGTTTGTTCTTCTGGTAGTCCATGGTATATTCAATATTCTTCCAATACAATAATTCAAAGGCATTAATTCTTCTTCAATCTTCCTTATTCATTGTCCAGCTTTTTCATGCATATGAGGTGATTGAAAACACCACAGCTTCGGTCAGGCACACCTTAGTCCTCAAAGTGACATCTTTGCTTTTTAACACTTTAAAGAGAGCTTTTACAGCAGATTTGCCCCATGTAATACATTGTTTGATTTCTTGACTGCTGCTTCCATAGGCGTTGATTGTGGATCCAAGTAAAATGAAATCCTTTATCGTGATGTTGTTTATTGGTCCAGTTGTGAGGATTTTTGTTTTCTTTATGCTGAGGTGTAATCCATACTAAAGGCTGTGGTCTTTGATCTTCATCAGTAAGTGCTTCAAGTCCTCTTCACTTTCAGCAAGCAAGGTTGTCTCATCTGCATAACGCAGGTTGTTAATGAGTCTTCCTCCAATCCTGATGCCCCGTTCTTCTTCACATAGTCCAGTTTCTCAGATTATTTGCTCAGCAAACAAATTGTAAGAATGGTGAAAGGATACAACCTGACGCACACCTTTCCTGATTTTAAACCATGCAGTATCCCCTTGTTCTGTTATGAGCTGCTTCTCTGTATCATAAAACGACCTAAGTGTACCTGGCCTTCTTGAGCCAGGCCAGAGACAGCAAAACAATACTCTGTTTTGTTTTATAAATCCAGTCTATGTACTAGAGGCCCTAGGTTTCTGTGATTTCAGAAAATTCTTCAGATACTCAGAGCGAAAGGAATTGGAGGTTGGACGATGGTTCAGGCACAACTAATTCTCAAAAAGGCAACTAATTCTCAAAGAGACATGAGATTCTGTACAGATCTGTACAACCTGCCTCTAACAGCCCCCTTCCTCCTTTCCCTCCAGCCTCTCCCAGGACTCCTCCTCTGATAATTTCACCCCTCAGATTTTGTTGTTGTTCTTTTCAATCTTAACTTTTTTTTCCATTTTCTTTTTGGTTCCATTGCTGTTCAGTTTTACCCAATGAGTGAAAGAGGTACATGATGTTGGAAATGGGAGTTGTTTGATTTACTACAGGCCCTCAGATCACAAAGTACTGTTTTATGATATAAGGGTCTGGAAAAATCTTGACATTCTCAGAGGGATTTTTCTCTTCCCCAAAGACCTGCTCCAGAATTCGTTTACAGTTAAGACTCCATTTTATTTCCACTCATTGAACTTCCTCCATGTTTTCTCATCTGCCAAAGTAGGACTAACAACAGTACCAACTTTATGGGAGTTATTCTAAGGATTAAATTAGTTAACGCATGGAAATTACTTGGAATGGTGCCTCTAACATAGTACCCTTGTTCAATGTTCACAATTTTTTATTGTTGGGGTTTTAATTACTATCATTGCAAAATATATTCTCAAAAAATAATATAATCATAAATAACTCTGTGATATTAACTGCAGAAAAATCTAGGTCTAGAAAGTTTTGAGCAATTTAATCAACAAACCAGATAACCTGTTCACCCATGTTTCAGCCTCTCAGCCTCTCTCAGATCACTCGACGGTCTAACTAGCAATGTGAACCTTTGGATTTCTGTAACTAATATCAGTCCATAAACTAAGATTCATTGATGGCATAAAATTAAAGCATGGTATTGCCACTGAAATTAAAACAAAAACAGATGACACTTGAGTTCAAATTGGGACGCTGCCACTTAATAGATGTGTGGCCTGAACAATTTTGCTTGACATCTCTAAACGTGTTTCCTAGACCAAGATTTGTAACGAACTTAAGAAATGCAAAGATCACAGCAAAGTTACCATGGAAAATGCCTGCAGAACTAAGGTAACAATCAGATGAGATACACAACTTGAGCCTGCCACATCATAAGTGCTAATTTTGGAAGAAGCTTGGTTTAGTGCTATGCAATCAGACACGTTTAGGTTCCAATTCTGGCTCTGTCACTTCCTCCCTATGTGATTTAGGCAAATGCCCATCTTGTCTGACTTGCTACATTCTCACCTGTAAAAACAGCCTGTGTGTTGGTAAAAACTGGAAGAAATGTATGACTAATGCCTAGCAGTGCTTAGAATGTAGAAAGCTGTCAATGTATGACAGCTATTAATAAATGTGTGTTACATCCTATGTTTCTGAAGGTGAACTATCTATTGCATTTGGACAAAAGGATAGGGATGCCTCCTTCTCCCACCCACAGACTGTTTCCTTGAATATGAAGTCATGTCTTTACCATATTACAAGTATGGGAAAGAAATCTCTGTTATTAGAAAAGCAAGTCTGGCGTCACGAGAGAATAAATACGTCCTCAGGATTTTGTCTTCACAAACAGCACCAAACAATTCCCTACTGGAGCCTCCACCTGCTTTCTGCTGGGAGGTGGAGGCTGCAGGGGCAGGATGAAATGTAAGGGTGGGTCATTTTCTTTCTTGTCCCTGTCACAAGGGAGTACAGTGCTCTCTTGGAGTCCCCAGTGAGCCCTGGTCTTTAGACAGGTTCACAGCAGAACATTTTACTGGCACAGTGAGGCCTCTAAGGAGGCCGGGCTTCAATACTTACAAAGGTAGAATCTAGGACACAGGCAGAGAGTAAATGCCCAATTCAACCTCAACTCTAGAAAGACACTAGGAAAACCAAAGTAGCCAAAAGAGAAGAATGTTCTCTAAGTCATTAGTCTCCCAACTTTTCCTTATGTTTGAATAATGATATTTTATATAAAAAAGAAAAAGACAAAAAAAAATAAGATTAAAAAAAGTGGAAACAGGCTTCCTTAGCAATTTGATTATTAGGTCACTTCAAGAGAGGCAATTTAAGAAACCATCAAATGCTGTTGGGGGAAAAAAATGGCAAGCAACACTAATATAGCACCTTTCTTCTTCAAAGCACTTTACTAACATGAAGTAATTAGACCAATTAAAACTTGAAAAAGTAGCCTATTGAGACACAATCTTCTCTCCACATAGAGCACATCTGCTGGAAATGATTCCAGTCTTGTTTTCAACACAAAAGATGCTCACAGAAAAACAAGATAATCATAAATAAAAAAGTGGAACTTAATTTCAGAAGGATCTGGGTCTAGAAGCATTTAAGGCATTTAAATCAAAAGGAAATTTCCCACACTCTGATTCTCCTTTGAGACCCCTACCACAGACCCTGTGTAGGTAAAGACGCCCTGCTAGTGCCAAGCAATTAGGTGTGGATGATATCAGCAGATAACAAAGATGCATAGTCCAGGAAATGAATGGGCAGAATGTTTTAGGTGTGCCTCTTGACAGTAAGCTAATTCCCAAAGAATCCCAGAATGACCTGGAGAGGGGCCTCGTGTGGTGAATTTGAGTGTTCTGAATTAGTAGTAAGGATATTTAGGTCCCCATTCAAGTTTAAAGGATCCCTGGTGGCACAGTGGTTAAGTGCTAGGCTGCTAACCAAAAGCTCACAGTTTGAACCCACCAGCTGCTCCACATGAGCCTGCTTCTGTAAAGATTTATAGCTTTGGAAACTCTATGGGGCAGTTCTACTCTGTCCTATAGGGTCACTATGAGTCAGAATAAACTTTACAGCAACTGGTTATTCAAGTTCAGTCACTAAATGATCATGTAACTTGGGCAAATCATTTAATCTACTTATGGCTTCAGTCTTAACTTTCAAATGAGCTGTTTGAATTAGATCAATTGTTTTCAAAGTATGTTCCGAGGGTACTAGGGATCCCCTATGGGGGTATTTAAAGGCTCTAAGAGTCTCCCCTCTGGTTCAAGAAGAACAGTTCCATTTTCACTGATTTAGATAATGCATTTTAATGAAATGTTGTACTTTTAAAGAGTTCCATGGTTAACAGAGTTAAAAAAAAAAAAAAATCCTAGAATGGATAATTTTTTAGTTCCCTTGCAACTCTGGCATTCGTATGATTTTATGAATATTTCCAAAACTCATAACATACTGGATATGTTTCCATGAAAACTCATAATATTAGCTTAACCTGCTAAGATCAGAGAGGGAATGAAGGATAAAGAAACTGTTTCTGAGTTCTTTTTGTGCACTGTAAATCAAGGGTTTGTTGTTATCAGGTCTGTTGAGTCCATTCCAAATCATAGCAACCCCACGTGACAGGGTAGAACTGCCCCATAGGGTTTTCTTGGCTGTAATGTTTATGAAAGCAGATGGCCAGGTCTTTCTCCTGCAGAGCCGCTAGGTGGGTTCTAACCGCAAATCTTTTGGTAAGCAGTCAAGCGCTTGACCATTGCACAGTTAAGGCTCCTTAAATCAAGGGTAAGAAGCATTATCTCTTTTTGAATTATCTGAAATGAAATTCAGTAGATTTTAGCAAAGATCACCCCAATACCCCCAGCCCCCACCCCCATCCACTCTCTGCTCTCTGTTCTAGCTTCTCTACCAGTCCCTAAGTAGATGATTCTGATCAGCTGGGCCTTGATATATAGATTTGAGGATGGAGGCAAGAAGCTCCATTATATATCCTCCAGTTTTGCTATCTTCCAGAGAAACTTATATAAAGCTGTCTAATTTCTCTAATTCATAAGTATGACCTGGTTGTGCAGTGCTAAAGAGATCAGCTGCTAACCAAAAGGTCGGCAGTTCAAATCTGCCAGCCACTCTTTGGAAACCCTATGGGGCAGTTTTACTCTGCTCTATAGGGTCGCTATGAGTTGAAATCAACTGGACAGCAATTTTATATATATATATATACTCTGTAAGAAGCCCTGGCGGCACAATGGTTAAGAGCTCGGATGCTAACCAAAAGGTTGGCAGTTCAGATTCATCAGCCTCTCCTTCGAAACCCTATGAGGAAGTTCCACTCTGTCCTATAGGGTCACTATGAGTCAGAATCAACTGAACAGCAATGAGTTTGGTATATTCTGTAAGTCATTGCCCTGGAGGAAAAGAGGAATAAATGGAAAGAATTGGGCAAATAATTCTACCTCCCCTATTAATACTGATCCCTTTTTTTCCTCAGAAAGTCAGGCCTTCTTTTAAGAACCCTCCCTGATAGTGAACTCCAGCAAACTAGTGTATTGAGTAGAATATCTCATTTGTCCCAAAAAAACTGTATGATTAATCTTAATTGCATAATGAAGAAACTGAGGTTGAAAGGTAAAGTGCAAAAAGTTAGAAAGCTTGGGTGGTGTCTTAGTTATCTAGTGCTGCTATAACACAAATACCAAAAGTGGACGACTTTAACAAACAGAAATTTATTCTCTTACAGTTAAAAAAATCATTGCCATCAAGTAAATTCTGACTCTCACAATTTAGGAGGCTAGAAACTCTAGAGGAAATTTATTCTCTCACAGTTCAGGGTGCCAGCTCTAAGGGAAGGCTTTCTCTCTGTGTCAGCTCTGGGGAAAGTCTTTGTCTCCTTTCAACATCTGTGGGCCCAGCATTCCTTGGAGATCTACATGTGTCTTGGCATCAATCTTCCCCTGGGTCTAGGAGGTTCTCAGCACAGTGACCCCAGGTCCAAAGGACATGATCCACTCCTGGCTCTTCTTTCTCTCTCCTTTCATTTCTTGTAAGATAAAAGGTAACGCAGGCCACACCCCAGGGAAACTCCTCTTAGGTCGGATCAGGGCTGTGATCTGAGTAAGGGTGTTGCATCCTGCCCTAATCCCCTTACAACTGATTGGCTGATCACATCATGAGGCTGAATACATCATTGCATAACTGCCAGATTACATCATTATGTAACTGTCAAACCACTGAGAATTATGGCCCAGCCAAGCTGACACATATTTTTTTGGGAGACAAAATTCAATCCATGACAGGTGGCACAGCCAAAATGGAACATCAAGCTTTTTTACTTGAACCTCTGAACTTTTTCCACCTCTAAATTGCTTCCCTACTTATGCAGCATAAACCGAGAACTTCTGGTCCAAACTAAACAAAGTAAGTTTTGCTTCCTGTACTTGATGTCACCTAGCCTTTACTGTAATATTTCTTTAGCTCCTCATATTTGGGAATCTATAAGAACTGAACTGGGGACTAACAGAGGGAGCAAGAGTTTGATATCAGGGCATCTGTATCTGAAATTAAATGTTCCAAGTTGACTTCACTAAAGTCATGCTAACAATCATGGCATGTCTAAAGGATTTTCTTACTTTGATAAGTATAGATATTAACTCCTACCCAACTAATTTATAGATCTATTGTGAGATTTTAACCTACTATTTGCATAAACACATTGGAATCACTTCAAAATGCTCTACAAAACTCTGGTATCATTTAAGATGTTTTAGTCCCTGCTATTTTCCACCTCTTACAACACTGCGGCTGAATAATGAGCCAAACTAAAGAGCTTCCCAGAAGCACAGATTTCCCCAATGGAAATAAATGATTCTTATTTCCAGATGGAAAACACTTTGGCATTTCCTTAGAGAACATGAATAGTGAATTAAAATAGTAATAGATGCTCCTTACTGAGTAAAAGTCTAGCAACTCATTTATAGGCCTATCCATACTCTAATTAAAACAGCATAATTATCTGAGAAATTGTGAGGAAATACTGTCAATACTACTGACTGACTGTGCAATGTTAACAATTACAGGGAAAACTCAGTGACAACACTTTATGCCCATATACAGGATCTAAAAGGAAACAGTGAGTTATAGCTGCAGGATATTAGGGAAGATTTTAGTAATGGCCAGAAAAAAGTGACCTAAGGATTAATCATAAGGCCCTGAGAGTCAACCAAGGGCATGAATTTAAACTACCATATTTTTACACAAATAACACACGTGTTATATGGTTTTTGCCAACTGTGCAACCCCCTCGCACAGTATTTTCCTATGTGTGCTATGCACATTATACATGTGGGCACGTTATTTACTTGGGCACGTTATTTGCGCAAAATATCATAGGTGACCTAGTTAAAAGCCAACTGTTGATTCTTTTTTAAGCCTAGACTTTTGGCTTATAATACAGAGAGGTGCTTAAATGCTGAGTGTGACGATGAATCCCATGCCTCTGAATACATCTACTGACTCCCGAAAAAGCAAAATTCTTACTAGCAGGGACTACACAAAAGTTTAGAGTATCAGTAAGCTTATTCTCTCAATAGCGACTTACAAGCATGCAAATGTGCAAGTCAGTAAATGAGCACAGGCCCTGGAGACCAGGATTTGGAATGAATAAACCTGGCCCTAAAAGGCTTCTGGCTATTGACAAATGGAACCAATGGCTTGGGTTTTACCAACTTCCAGCTCCATCATTCTCCAATTGCCTAACTTTACCATCAAATAACATGAGGCCAACTATAATAGTCAAGCCAGTAATTGATTTATTTATTTTTCTTAAAAAAAAAAGCCTTAAAATTCCCATTTCCAATACAGTGTAAACAGTAATATACCCCAAACCCTACCTTTATGTTTCCATTGGTTTGGCTACTCTAATATTTTCTTAATCAATAAAATCTATATGCATTTGCTGAACCACAGATCTTATTTGAACTCTATTAGAACATTATGTGGCTAGTCCAAACGTTCTTCTCTATTTAATCTCAGCTTCATTTCTATCCCAACTTAAACTGAAAATCCAGCCCTTCCATTTTAAGAAACACACCTTTATCAAGAGTTACCACATTTACATAGGCAAAACTGGAATCTGATCCAGACACTCCTAAAACATTCATATTAACCTCTTTAGAAATATTTCAGGTCTACCATTGAGCAACACAATCTGAAAATACACACATACACACACTCATATTTTGTAGCTTTTTAAAAAAAATTAACAGTAATTCCAAGAATACCAATCAAATCAACCATAAGAGTTCTATAATGTCATTAGCACAGTGTTTTCTATTTTATTTAAGCCTACCAACTTCTGGGAGGAATTCAACTTTACATCTAAGTAGTTTTAAGTAGTATTTGACCTAAAGTCCTTAACTTGGTTTCCAAGAATAGGCTTCAATGGCTCTTAAACCCCTTGAAATTAAATGCAAAAATACGTGTGTGTACGTGTGTATAAAAAGGAGTCCTGGTGGTGCAGTGGTTAAGAGCTCAGCTACTAACCAAAAGATCAGCAGTCTGAATCCACCAGCCATTCCTTGGCTCCTTGGAAACCCTATGGGGCAGTTCTACTCTGTCCTATGGGGTCACTATGAGTCAAAATTGACTCGACGGCAATGGGTTTGGTTTTTTTTTTTGTTTTGGTTCTGGTGTTTAAAAGGAAAAAAATAAAGTTTTCATGACATCACTATGGCCTTAAAAGTTTGCAAACTACTACTGATAAACCATTATGATTTACCCAAGATCATTCAGTTTTTATATTCTCTCAAATAAGATGCATTATTATTCTACCTCCACATACTTCTGTTTGTAAAGGAAAAAATATATATTTAAATGGAAGAAAATACCCTCCTCCAAATACCAACTGGTCGGTAATATTATTTTAGAAGCCTGACATTCATGTTCCCCACCTCTGTATTAGGTAGAACCCAGAACCTAAGATCACAAAACTGTTCCCTAAGCCTTGACTTGTTAGCAAGTGGAGGAAGAGGCTGGGTCCATGAGTCTGACATTTTTCACACAGTGAGACAGAGGAACCAGATATGTATCCCCTCAAGGATGGGCCATGAATTTCCAGTTAAGTCCTTCACTCTGATATTTCTTTAATCCAGCTTGGATCTCTCCAAGAATAAATACTATGCTCTTAGAGACAATGAGAGGGTGAGTAATTTCCAAGGATCAAATCTTATCCTTAAATAAGGAGCCTTCTCCTTATATTTTTTGTTATGGAATTGGCCATTGGTAAGAGATAATTAAATCTTCACTTAAAACAGAGGATGGGGAATAAATTCACTAAAGAAGCAAGTATTACCTGGAGGAAGGTGGCAGGGAAATGGAATTAGACTGCAAGTATGAGCGCATTTCCCCTGGCATTAACAAAGTCTCTCATGACCTTCTTCAGGTCAAGGTGAAGAACAGTAAAATTGATTGAAAGCAGCATTAAGTGGATTGGTAGCTATCTGAATACATCGCCCAGAGTAAATGGATTAATTACTTTGGTATTAATCTTTAAGGAGGGTCCTACGATTGGGTCTGGGTTCTATACTTGACCCTCTAATATTAAACAAAAGGCGTACTCTGTAAATTTGCCCATGACACAAAGGTCAGAAGGTATATGATAAGGTGAACGACAGAGTAAATATTCAAAGAGATTCCAACAGCTGAAAGAGTGGACCAAAAATCAACAACATGAATTATCACAAATGTAGGGTAACATAGGGAGAAAAACATGAGATCTAAAATGAAACAAACATGAATTTAAATTCTTGCTTTACTTTTACATATCTATATGAGTCCAGCTAAATAGATTTCTGGGGCTCAGTTTTCTCATATTTTAAATGGGAACAATAAAGTCTATCTTTGGGGGTAACTGGAAGAATTAAATTATATAGCATAGATTAAGAGCATTATGTCTTGGAAGAGGTACAACCAGAATGCTCCTTAGAAGCAAGGATGGGGAGACTACGTCTTACATACTTTGGATATGTTGTCAGGAGGGATCAGTCCCTGGAGAAGGACATTGTGCTTGGTAAAGTAGAGGGTCAGCAAAAAAAAGGAAGACCCTCAACGAGATGGATTGACACAGTGGCTGCAACAATGGGCTCAAACATAACAACAATTGTGAGCGTGGTGCAGGACCAGGCAGTGTTTCATTCGGGCAGTGTTTCATAGGGTCGCTTTGAGTTGGAGCCAACCTGATGGCACCTAACAACAACAAGAGCATAATGCAGTGTCTGGAATTAATAAATGGAATAATTTAGTTGTAAAGTAGTATATTGGTTTTTAAGCATTACCTTCACAAATGAAAATAGAGAACACCTGGCATTGATTCACTCATTTATTTACCAAATATTTATGTATTAAACATATAATATGTGTTTAAGCACCTAAAATGTACAGTGGTATGCTTGACTCAGGGTGTTGTAAAGACTAACCAGTGCCAGCCTTAAGGCAGAGTTAAAGAGTTGCAATGAAAAAAAGAGCAAATACAGATGGAACAAGACTTCACTGTATACGATTACTAAGCACAAACTTCCTGACCTTAAACTCTGCTCTTCCACCTGACTGTATTTGCATCAGACAAGTAGTGCCTCACAATGTCCCCTTCTGAGGGACATTAACCCACAGAGCCCCTAATGAATGTGCAGGCCTAAATTACCCCACCCCGTGACACAGCCAAGAGCATAGATGCCAAGTCCACTGCTTGCCATGATCAGGGCTAAATACCCTTCCTCAGGAAAGTGAGCTAGACCTGGAGATTCTCTCTCTCAAGAATATGGACTACGAAACATGGAAAGATTGGTGTGATTAGCCATGGGAACTGGAAATGGAAGGATGCATGAGGTAAGGTTGAGACTTTTAGGGACCATGTATATACTGAAATTATGAGATACCAGACACAAAAGCTAAACAGAGATACACAGGGAAAATCAGAAGTGTCATGGGGGTGAGAGGGAGCCAGAGATTGTAAATAATGTCAAGAGCATCAAGTTCCTGATGATAGTAAAGAAGTTACCTTTTATTGAGCACTTACTGTTTTCAAAGAATATACTATGTTTGAAGAAGTACAGCCAGAATGCTCCTTAGAAGCAAGGATGGAGAGACTTCATCTCACATACTTTGGACATGTTATCAGGAAAGATCAGTTGCTGGAGAAAAAAATCATACTCGGTAAGGTAGAGGGTCAGCAAAAAGAGGAAGACCCTCACCAAGATGGACTGACACAGTGTCTGCAACAATGGGATCAAGCATAACGATCAGGAGGATGGGGCAGGACTGAGCAGTGTTTCATTCTGCTGTACATAGGGTCGCTATGAGTTGGAACCAATTTGATGGCACCTAACAACAACAATGTTCAAAGGATTGTTCTAACACTTTACATATACTAACCCATATAATCCCCTATGCATCTGTCAGTTTGTTGTACTCTGGGGGCTTGCTTGTTGCTGTGATGCTGGAAGCAATGCCACCGATATTCAAATACCAGCAGGGTCACCCATGGTGGACAGGTTTCAGCTGAGCTTCCAGACTAAGACAGACTAGGAAGAAGCACCTGGCAGTCTACTTCTGAAAAGAGTTAGCCCGTGAAAATCTTATGAATGGCCAGATTGCTCCTTAGAAGCAAGGATGGTAAGACTATGTCTCACATACTTTGGACATGTCAGGAGGGATCAGTCTCTGGAAAAGGACATTGTGCTTGGTAAAGTAGAGAGTCAGCAAAAAAGAGGAAGACCCTTAATGAGGTGGATTGGCACAGTGGCTGCAACAATGGGTTCAAGCATAACAATGATTGTGAGGATACTGCAGGACCAGGCAGTGTTTCTTTCTATTGTACACAGGGTCACTATGAGTTGGAGCCGACTCCATGGCACCTAAAAACAACAGCCTACGTAATCATCACAAAACGCTCTATCACCTAATTACTGTTATCATTTAACACTTAAAAATTCAGACACAAAGAACTCATGTAACTTGACCAAGTTTCAAGGCTATTACTCACTGGAGACAAAATTTAAGCCGAGGTCTCCTGGTTTCAGAGCCACCGATATTCCTCACCTCCATACTCTACCTCCATGGTTGCCCCACTCCTTTTGTGCCCTTATAAGAAACCCCTCTCTCTTGAGTTTGTACAAATGAGTCTTTCCTTCACTCAACAAGAAATATCCAAACTAAAGCAGCATCTTTGTACCTGACAGCTTCAAATAAAGGATGTGGAAGGTCAGCGATATGGCAGGCCTTCTTTGCTGCAGGAGGACTGCTTTTTCCTCTCCGGAAATACCCTGCTTTGTGTACAAAGCAGGACTGAATTTCTGAAGATCAGCCTTTGATAGTTTTTGAGGTGGCGTTTTGGGATAATAGAACCTTGAAATAATAATGAAGGAACTTTTCGTAAAACCTTCCAAGTGCTCCACAGGAATCCTCTTATGAATGTCTACACCATTTTTCCAAAGAGACTGAGGGGCAACACAGCCCTCCCCTCATCATCATGCCTCAAATAGAGGAAAAAAACAGGACCCAAAGACCTCCGAGGGTATAATAGATTTTGTTGCACTTGGTCCTCACTGTATTGTAAGTTGTGTGATTCTATGACTGCTTTCCCCTTGACTGTAAAGCTTTTAAAGAGGAAGGATTATGTCATTTTTTTCTTCGAACAACCACTGCCCAGCAAAGAGGCTGCACATGGAAAATGACTCAGAAATGGCTTTTAATAAATGAATGAATGAACCAAATAAAGAACACTGCATACATGGCTAATAGTATTTGCCTTCCCCAAATGAAAACATAAGCACTTTTTTATTTGGTTGGTGCTCTTCTCTTATTAAAAGTTCACACATATTATATATGATGTTGTTTTTACAATTATTTAGTAAGATAGCACTCAAATCCAGGCTCTAGAGCTAGATTTCTTGGGTTTTAATCTTGGCCCCACTGATTACAAGCAAGTTACTTAATTTTTCTCTTGCTCAGTTTCCTACATTAAGAAAGTCTAAAATAGAGTTGATAATTATGCCTACCTATAGGGTCAATGTGAGGATTAACCAAGAGAGTAGCATGCCCAAAATAATGCCTGACACATAATAGGTCTCAATAAACACTAGCCTTTATGTTATGAATCTTTGAGGAGGAAATGGGGGCATAGCCCTGCTCACAGTCATACTATAAAGTCCATCAATGAACGAGTTGTATCCAGAGGTAATATAATGTAATAACTACGGGTGAGGTTCTGGAATCAGTCTTTTTGGGTTCAAATCCCAGTATAACTTCGGGCAAGTTTCTGTACTTCTTAGTGCCTCAATTTTCCTCAGCTGCAAAATGGAGATAGTAATAGTACCTGCTCTGTAGGACTGAAATTATTAAATGAGTTAATATATGTAAAGCTCTTAGAAGAGTGAATGGTTGCTACAATACAAAGGTTTGTTATTCCTCACCATCACCGTGATCACCACCACCATCATCATCATCATTTAATGCAATGAAATCCAGACATAAATTCCCACTCCCAGGCTTTATGTCTTCTATATTTGGAGACACTTCTGTAGCCCATACGACTTGTCCCTCTGAGATACACCACTACACTCCTATCTGCCATGACAACTGTTGGCAGCTTTGCTACTAATCCAGAGTTCAGATTCATTGGGAGTGTGTCAGGGAAACCCTAATTCAACGGGAAGGCATAAGAACATGGCTACTTGCTTGGAGGCATTTTGCCCAAATCTTCTGATAACATCTTCTCTTTAAACCTGCCCAGAGTAATTATGGCTCTTAACAATTGTTATAGCTCAGTAGCAAATGCTGGGTGACTCCTGCAAACAGTTTCATCAAACTGACATTCTAACAAATGTCCCTTGCTAAATGTCAAGTGAGACTTCTGGAGAGGAAAGAAAAATGCCTCTTTTCTTCTTCCACATCCCAAGCTTATGCAGATCAAAAAGACACTGCACAATTGCCCCTAGTTTCAGCAATTCAAGCATCTGCAATAATCCACCAAGACTCTTTAATCAGCCAAGGCTCCATTCTTAACGCTAGGGAGAATTAATTATGAATGTGGAATCGGCATCATTGTCAATCCGGGAAGCTGATCTCGACTTGCAGCAACTCTGTCCTCCTGCAGTTTTAATTAAGCAACAAGAAGTTTAAGGGTATAAGACAGAAGCAGAGTGAGATTGCTCTCTGGTCCACTATGCAGGAGAACCTTGTCCCTCTTTGTATCTCTAGTTGCAGATTATTCATATAATAAATATTCCAACATATGACCTCATAAGAATACCTATCCCTTTGATGACCCAATTATTTTCTGCTTTGAATTTTTATTGATACCACATGTTTTCATTAATAGAAGTATGCTGAATCACTGAATGTGTCTGAATTTTTGGTAGGTAGTATGGATTTTTTTTTTTTGCCCCCTCCCACAAGCCTACATTAAGTGTTTAGTGGTACGTATGAAATACCACTAACTATACCCTAGAGTCTATACCAGGGTCTACTAGTACATATGTGTAACAAACAAAAATTTTCAGAATTTCTATTTTTCCTACCAAAAATTTGGATACCTAATACAATACCCTGTAAAGACAGTAATTTGCGGCACATGCCTGTTTCTTTGGTTTCAAATAGCCATAAAGGCCCCTGTCTTGTGGCATCATGCACTGTCAATGGTACAGCAGCTTCCCAATAAACCCCCGAGGCTGAAAAAGTTCTTGGACGCTATATACACCAGCAGGCATGAAAGGGTTAAGGAAGATAATGAAATCAACAGTGATTAAATATAATGGGTCAATGAAAAGAAGAAAACTGCCTTTATGAGAAGGTAGAGTATTCGCTTCCCTAGATGGGGTGAGTGGAGAAACGACAAAAAGGTTGAAGGAAGATGGTCACTCTTTGTCATATTGCCATTGCCCTGCTTCTTCAACACTACCAGAGCTCTGATTTTGTTCAAGTATCTTATGGCTGTAGGCTTCTGAAGAGACTTAGCTTTTCTCAGTCCTAAAGGTAAACTATGAATCACCTAAGCCAACTATGACATAATTCCGTTCTTCTCATCTACAGCTAGTTTAAGAATGGCCTATGACCTAGTTGTTTTGTGAGATTAGTAGAGAGATCTACCAGGGACCGGTCTGACAAAAGTGTCCTCATTTTTTCAAAATAGATGCATGTGAGGAAATAATTGTGCACAGCCATGATGCTTCGATTACTGCAGCCATCTCGTGGCTGTGAGACCACAAACATTAGGTCAAAAGTCAAAATGCTGAAAATAGCAGGGTAAAACGATGGAAAAATGCAAATCTCTGATGATGCCATGGAAACTCGGAATTACCACACCTTAGAACCACCCCAACATTACGGGATATGATTTTTAAAGCAATTTTAGTCAGTTTTTTGTTAACTGCAGCTAAAACATCTTAACCAATATTTTATTCAGTGTAAAAAAAATCCATAACATAATTATAATTTACACTTACAATGACTTTCTCAGGTACGTTGTGTTCCCTTTATGTTCCCTTTTTTACCAGCGAGAAAACTGAGGCTCAAAGAAAAGAAGTGATTAGTCAGCAGTGACCCATCTAATTAGTGCCGTATCTGGAATTAATAACCATAGCTGATGATTAAAAAGCCTGTGTTCACTCCATACGCTGTGCTACCAGTTTCATCACTATAAATACAATTAATTTAATTCAGCTTAACTGTTTTTAGATGCCAGATATTATACCATCTTCTGAGGGGAGGAGCAAGCATTATAAAACTAAAGTTATCCCCGGTATAGGAGGAGAGAAAAGATGGCAGATGAGAGTTAGAATCCAGTGTGATGACGCCTAGTAACAGAAGCAGAATATGGCCCATTAGTAATAACGACGAACACTGGAGTTTCTGGCAACTATGGCTGAGATGGATTTTAAAGAGTGAACATGAAGATTTGGGGGAAATTAGGTAGGATCAGAAGGAGGAAAGGAAATCTTAGTAGAAGGGATGGATTATTTAGAGACTTACATGTGCTTAGCTATCACAGATGTGTGAAACATGGAAGGGTTACAGCTCTTTGGGGACTAAGCTAGAGAAGGGGTAAGAGTCCGGATCACAGTACCCCTTGCACATTATGCTAAAAAAAACTTGAAATTTATTCTATGGAGCACTGATTTTTAAAGTTGTCTTTATCTTTAACTTCTTTCCTTTAAACAAACTCGTATCTAAAAGTATTAAAGCTATAAAAGCAGAGTTGTCTGGTTGAACACTTACTGTATATTTTAAGAGCCATTCCTTGTGAGTGACATGTGTTCCCTAGTGGTTTTAACGATAGAGGTGGCATAAAAAGTAATAAAGTCTCAGAAAGATTATTCTAGGCCAAGGCAAAGGATAGACAGAAGAAGAAGAAATTAGAGCCAGGAAGTTCAGTTAAGAAAAAGGGAAGTGGATACTGGGAAGAAAGATGGCTTTCAAGGCTCTCACAATATTCCATGCAGGAGATACCAGTGCCCAGACTAAGGCAGTGGCAGTGAATCACCATCTGCTTTGCTACTCAATATCCATTCCCCATCCCTTAGAATTGTCATTGTTAGGTGCCATCGAGTCGGTTCCGACTCATAGTGACCCTATGTACAACAGAACGAAACACTGCCTGGTCCTGCACCATCGTCAAAATCATTGCTATGTTTGAGCCCATAGTTGAAGCCACCGTGTCAATCCATCTTGTCGAAGGCCTTCCTCTTTTTCGCTGACCCTCCAGTTTACCAAGCATGATGTTCTGCTCCAGGGACTTTATCAGGGTCCCTCCTGATTAACATGTCCAAAATGTGTGAGACGAAGTCTCGCCATCCTTGCTTCTAAGGAGCATTCTGGCTGTACTTCTTCCAAGACAGATTGTTATCCCTTATGGTAACAGTATATATTTAAAAAAAAATCTTGTTTGGAGGTAGAGTAACCACCATCTTCATTTATAGCCACATATGATAGATGCCAATGACACCTCCGGGTAGGGGCTAATTAGCTTAAATCAATCAGCAAATTTTATCTCCCTAGCCACAGTGATGGGTTTGGGAACAGATATGTGATGAAAATTGGATTATATAAAAAGCCGTTTGTTGTTGCAAGGTTTTTTCTTGGGTGGGGGGAAGGGGTAGGCAAGAAAGCTTTCCTTGTTTATTCAGATAACTAAGAGAAATGATCGCCGTTTCTTACAGGATGTGAATATGGAACCAAGTAGCCCTAGATGCTGAAGCAGGTCATCTATCTAATGCGGGATACAGACTCAAAAGGAAAGAGAATCATGGAAGGGATAAGGCATAGACATAAACAAACTGGAGTTTTGACAAGATCATTAAGCCACCGTATCATACCTCAGTCAAAACCTTCATTAAATCCAGATTTTTTGAGTCACTAAATTACAACTATTATTTAAGGCTCTTTTGCTTGAGTTTTCTGTTCCTTGCAACTGAAAGCACTTCAATAATTCATGGAAGTGAATTGTACACATAAAAACTTTTGAAATGGTGTAACTTTGGCTATGTATATTTCACCAAAAAAAAAAAAAAAAAAAAAAGGTCCTCCAAGGTCAAGAAGGGAGTGTTGACGTGTCGTGGGGTTGTTAACCAATGTCATAAAGCAATATATGTACTGACTATTTAATGAGAAACTATTTGTTCTGTAAACCTTCACCTAAAATACAATTAAATTTTTTTTTTTTAAATAATTCATGGAAGTAAGTGACAGACAGACAGATAGAAATAGAGACAAAGATTTAAAGTAAGTTGAAAATCAGTAGTACTGAGGTGATAGGATTTGGGGTTCAGGAAAAGGGCTAAAGTTCAAAATGATTCACAGCCTGCAGCTTGTCTGAGACAATAATCATCTACAGAAGCAAAGGCAAGTAGCAGGAGTTGAGAAAGGATATCGAATTGGGTTTTGGATGTGTTTGTTTTTGGTGTTTATAGGATAGCCAAGGAGTCAGGGTGGCTCAATTGTTAAACACCTGGATACTAACTAAAAGGTTGGTTTTTCAAGCCCATCCAGCAACTCCGTGGGAGAAAGATCTGGCAATCTGCTTCCATAAAGATTACAGCCAAGAAAACCCCATGGGGCAGTTCTACTCCATCACACGGGGTCACCATGAGTCAGAACCAACTTGAGGGCACCTAGCAAACAAACAAACATAGGACAGCCAGATGGTTATACAACAGGCATTCTTTGTAATCTATCTACAACCCTGAAAAACTGTCACAATCCATCTTAAAGAATCCTTTGGAATTGATGACACCTTACAGTCATGCTTCTCCAACTGGGGTATAGATATTCATGGAGCATATCTGGAGATTTATAAAGACAGTAGCTAAGTATAATGGATATTCCAAAACCAGTAATCGACAGTAGGAATAAGAAGAAGATTATGCAATCCAACCACTAAACAATTTAAACCATTAATTTTATACTGCAAAAAAGAAAAAAAAAAAGAATATAATGTAGATAAAAATCAAAATTTGCATGATTTGTTTGATACAGAAAGCTAGGTTTCATTCGCCACTGGCTGGTTCAGGTTATGCTTCATGCCTATCAAGGGTTAACAATTCAATCCTCTCTGCTCTAAGGGGTACTTCAAACATTTTAAAAAATAAATTTCTCAGGGGTCATTATGACCACTTTTATTAAGGGGCTCAGAGTATGAGATCAGTCTTCAAATATGACATATAAAAACTCAAAACCAAACCTATTGCTATACAGTCAATTCTGACTCATAGCAATCCTGTAGGACAGAGTAGAACTGCTCCATAGGGTTTCCAAGAAGCAGCTGGTGGATTTGAACTGCCAATCTTTTGATTAGTAGCCAAGATCTTAACCACTGCACCAATATGACATATAGCTGTATGTAAATTTTAGAAAGACTGAGTTAGTTACTTGAAGCTGAGGAAGCAGGGGCTCTCAAATAGGTGCATACATTATAACAAAGGGCCAAGACTATAGTTTGTCACATTCTCCATTGCTACCTGGGCCTGGGCCTGGTCCACATTTGATTGTCTGGGAGGGGACTATTTCAGACAAGTAAGGGGATGAGTCACTGATCTGGGCTTTGTTCACTTTCCAATGGGCTTCTGGCAGAGTAAGGGGGTGTCTTAGTCATCTAGTGCTGCTGTAACAGAAATACCACAAGTAGATGGCTTTAACAAAGAGAAACTTACTTCTTCACAGTAAAGTAGGCTAAAAGTCCAAATTCAGGGCGTCAGCTCCGACAGAAGTCTTTCTTCCTCTGTGGGCCTTCTCATCAATGTTCCCCCAGACTAGGAACTTCTCTGCGCAGGGACCCCGGGGTCCAAAGGA
The DNA here is from genome assembly GCA_030035585.1 of Dugong dugon. Taxonomy (NCBI): domain Eukaryota; kingdom Metazoa; phylum Chordata; class Mammalia; order Sirenia; family Dugongidae; genus Dugong; species Dugong dugon. The sequence continues at coordinate 113,569,926 of CM057467.1, forward strand.
CACGCTCTGCTCCTGGCACTGCTTTCTTGGTAGTACAAGGTCCCCCTGTCTCTCTGCTCACTTCTCTGTTTTATATCTCAAGAAATTGCCTCAGGACACAATCCAATCTTGTAGACTGAGTCCTGCCTCACTAACACAACTGCCGCCCATCCTCCCTCATTAACATCATAGAGGCAGGATTTACAACATACAGGAAAATCACACAATACCAGGAATGATGGCCCAGCCAAATTGATATACACGTTTTTGGGGGGGACATAATTTAATCCATGATGGGGTGATTTGATACTTACACTATTAAAAACCTTTTGGGTGCAAATGAGTCCCAGTTGGCAAGGCCTCCATCCATTTGGTAACAAAAGTCTTATTAGGAAGGCCTGTAAGGCATTTTACACATCAAACAGCTCTTACTGAAGGATGTTTTGATGAAATAATTACAAATGAATCAGAAGAAGTAAATACCCTTGAAATAATAACAATACTTAGCATTTTTATTTTCAAAGTGTTTAACAAATTACGAATTAATTTATGTTCTAGCATTATGATGAAAGGATTTTTGCTTCAGTCTCATAAATGGGGAAGATGAGCTATCAGGAGGGGTGACATGATCAAGTCAAGAAAGTCAGTCCAAAAAGCCAATGTCGCTGGGTTTCAAGCAGCTGTTCTCATGAGCGAAGTCAAGAGGAAGGAGGTAAGTAAGGGAAAGCCCAATTTTCTTCCACCTCCAGCTTTTCAGTTCTTCAGCAAATGCAATCACATTTTAAAAAATATTTCTGAATCAAAAAATGCTATTCTAAAGTTGAACATTATTTTAAACCATATCTTGATTTGTGGCTCCACAATTTGGGAATTGGGCCACCTTTTCGGAAATATGTACCTCAGGTAGCAAGGGCTAGAGCCCTGGTCATTCAACAGTTAAGTACTTGACTGCTAACCAGAAGGCTGGTGGTTCATACCCACCCAGTAGTTCATGGGAGAAAAGACCTGGAGATTTGCTCCTGTAAAGATTACAGCTTAGAAAACTCTATGGGGCAGACCTACTCTGTCACATGGGGTTGTTATGAGTTTAAAATCAACTAGATGACACCTAACAACAACAAGCTCCAGATGGGGCCGCTGGGACAGTTATAGGGATTATGCAATGAAGACACCACTTTGCAGTCTGAACACACTAGTACCTTGTTCCCAGATTTCTGTCTCTTAACTATGGTGACTTCCTTTTGTGATTCTAGTTCCTTGGCTCCTGCCATAAACTATAGTATTTGATGCCTCATGTCCTCTGGTGACGTCTCAGGCTGCTTCCATGAGTCAGCATCCTAAACTCTAATGGAGAACTGCAGCTATTACCTGCTTGCTGTTTTCTGGAATTGACTCAGCACACACCTGGAATTCGTAATGCCAGCTCAGTATTGTGCTGGAACATCACCATGCAAATGATGCCCAAAGCAGCCTGACATTTTAGGTCTGCAACAGCAAACTGACAGCAATATATAGCTTGTGTTCATGTTTCTGTTGGCCATTTCTGCCTATGCTGTGTCTGCAAAGCCATTGTGACTAAAAGAGTTACGTTCCTCTCAAAACAAGCAAGCTTGCTGCCTGTTTTCCTAAAACCTGCTTGCTTCATGCTTTTATATTAACTATACAAGGGCACAGTGGTAGTTCAGTGGTAGAATTACCAGGGTTCAATTACTGGGCAATGAAACCCATGTGCAGCCATCAACCATCTGTCAGTGGAGGCTTGAGTGTCGCTATGATATTGAGCAGGTTTCAGCAGAGAGCTTCCAGACTAAGATGGACTAGGAAGAAAGGCCTGGAGATCTACTTCCAAAGAATCAGACAGTGAAAACCATATGGATCATAACAGTCCAATCCCATTGTATATTGTATCACCATGAGTTTGGGGCCGACCGGAGGGCAGCTAACGACAACATGTTTCAGTTACGTATTGCTATCTATCAAACCATGCTAAAACTTAGTGACTAAGAATAACAAAAATATCTCAAAATTTTCTGGGTCAGGAATTCTGGCATGGCTCATTTGGGCAGTTTTTTGTTCAATATGATATCGATTGGAGTCACTCTAACATTATAGTCAGTGGGAATTCAGCTGGGCTGGACATCCATGATGGCCTGTCATTCTCCTGGGTTTCTCTCCATGAGGTGTCCGACCAATCAACCATCTAGACCAAGCTTATTTATTAGCATGGTGGTTAGTGTCCCAAGGAGACATTAATCTGGGCTCAAAAGTCTCAGAACATCACTTCTACCACATTCAATTGGTCAAAGGAAATCATAGGGTCAGCTTGAATTCAAGAAGAAAGGAAATACATTTTATCTCATAATTTGATGAGGTGGGAAAGTATTGATAGTGGCCATCTTTGGAGATTATCTACTGTACTATATGATCTCCTGTAAGCATTTTAAATTGGGACTCCTGTTCTGAGTTTAAACCCCTGCTGGTGCAATGGTTAAGAGCTTGGCTGCTAACCAAAAGGTTGGCAGTTCAAATCTACCAGCTGCTCCTTGGAAACCCTATAGGGCAGTTCTACTCTGTCCTGTAGGGTCACTATGAGTCAGAATTGACTTGACAGCAACAGGCTTGGTGTTCTGTTTTGGTTCTAAATTTTGGTGGCAAGAGATTTCTTAGAGTTCCTGAAGTTCATCAATTTGTTCATTCAATAAATATTTTTATTTTTTGTTGGTTGGTTTGTTTTTTTAAGTGTTTACTGTCTGCTTGGCACTCTTTTAGATCATGGAACACAGCAATGAACAGAGGATATGAGATTCTTTCTTCTATAGAAATTAGAGTCTACCATCAATATTTGTTGTTGTTAGTTGCTATCAAGTTGGGTTCCACGCATGGAGACCTTATACATAACTGAACAAAACATTACCCAGTCCTGGGTCATCATTGTGATCATTGGTATGTTTGAATCCATTGTTGTGGTCATTGATAAATACATCTCATTGAGGGTGTCCGTCATTTTCACTGATCCTCTATTTTAGTAAACATGTTATCTATCATAAATAGACAATAATCAAGTCAATAAATAAACAACAACAACAAAAATCTGACAGTGATATGTGCTTTGCAATCGAGTATGACTAGTTTGCTAGTGTTGATTGGAACATAGGGTTAGCATTCCCTGAAGAGAAGACGTTGAAGCTGAGAGCTGAGTTCCAGGAAGGGCAACAGTTAGGGTGAAGGCCCAAGGCAATGACAAGCTTGATGTGTTATAGGAACAGCAGGAACCCAGTGCTGGTTGAGCACATGAGCAAAGAAGAAAACTGGTAAGAGACGAGATGAGACAGAAGGGGTAGCCAAGGGCCTGATGGTGGGGGCTTTGAAGGCAGTTGTCAAGAGTTAGTTTTAATTCCAAGTTCCAGGGAAGTCACTGGAGAATTTTAAATACATTTCTAATTTGTGTTTCAGAGGTAGACTTCCAATCCTGGCTTGTAGTCTGGATGTGAGAGATGAGAGAAAGAGGAATTAAAATTAACTCCTGGATTCTTGACTTGAACAACTAAGTAGATGATGGTATTATTTACTGCATTGGAGTAGACTAGGGAAAGAACAGGTACATGGGACAAAAACAAGAGTCTAGAAATCCCTGTAGATTTCTCTTGCTTTGTGGAAACAGGCAAAGTACATGAATGTGAAACACAAGATCTGTTAACTTAGCACCAAAGCTTGGGACATCACTTTGTTCTTGAGGGAAATGCCCAGCAATAACATGGCCACAACAGTGAATAACCAAGACCAACAATGAAAGACACACTGTGCAAAATGGCAAAGTACTGGCAGTGGTGGATTAAGAAGACTCTAGCTCTCTAGCTGCCTGGTGTTTGGAACTCGACTGAGCTGTAAAGTGAATAAACATGGTGAGATGCAAAGAGAGGGGAGGCCTCAAAGTGAAGTTAATGGCATTCTGCCTAAGTTGGGCAGATAATGGTTTTTGTGTAGTAAGTATTTAGAAGAGGTCAATCACAACAATTTAAGCAATTATACCAATAATACACAATAAAACCTTTGGATTGTAAGCAAGGAATCAATTGTTGTGTAGGGCATAGAGGGCAACTTTTAGAACTAAATTGTCTGGGTTCAAGTTCAATTTCTGCACTTACCGAAAAGTTTCTGAACATTCATGCCTCAGTTTCTGGTTATAGTAATAGGGTTGGTTTTGAAGATTACATGATTTAATTATGCAAAGCTCATACAATAATGGCTAGCATATAGTAGACACTCAATAAATGTTAGCTATTATTTTAAAAATATATTTCCTTGTAATTCACTACCTGGCATGATTGATAACTATTACAGTCATTTTTATACCCTCCAGGATTGAAAATACCATGCATTTCCTCTGTTCCCTTCTTTATACTAGGAAAGAAACTAGGTGAAATAATGACTTTTCTAGAAATGTTGGTCACTCTCAAAGAGCTAAAGAATGAACTCAGACTGCTGTGTGCCAGTTCTAGACAACTATTGTACTTGCCCTCAGGAATTGGCTATATTTCAGGAATTCAAAGGAGACTGTGGTGACATACTGTGCTACTGACCAAATGCAGAGGGAATCACCAATATAAAAGACTCTGTGGATAAACAGGAGATGCTTTATCTCCCCTTCCACCCATGTGGACTTGGTAATCATTTGATCTGAGTGGGAGCAGGGCTCTGTTTTTATGTTCTTTAGAAGAAAAAAGCTTGCTCGTAAATACCTAGAAAGAATATGACTATAATGGGAATATGTTATCCTCACTAAAAAAGACATTGTTTTCAAACACTTTGAATGCATCTGTATTTGTATATAAATTATTATTTACTCATTGAGAGCAGGTCATTAAGGACATTTACTTACTAGTTCTTCTCACCTTATTTTTTTTTCCCACCACTACACAAATGGTGCACGGAATTCTCAAAAAGTGAATCTACCTATAGGTAGACTCATGCACAATATTTCTTTCAATAAGTTTAATAAATTGTTTGAAGCACATCTCTCAACTGATCAGAGCATGTATTGTCAGTCAAATTTAAATTAATCAATAAACTTAAATATTATAGTTCTACGGCATCTCTTTCTCTACGTATATATGTGTATATACATACCATTTAAATATCCTTACAGTAGAATAGGAGCCCTGGTGACACCGTGGTTAAGAGCTCACCTGCTAACCAAAAGGTGGTAGTTCAAATCCACCATCCGCTCCTTAGAAACCCTATAGGTCAGCTCTACTCTGTCCTATAGCGTCGCGATGACTGGGTATTGAGGAAAGCGTTATGAGAAGCGCTACTTAAACACTAGGATTAACAAAAAAATCACCAAGACAGAATCTTGCACACACTTACAGTCTCCAATATAATGCACAATGGAGAAAAAGATCAATAGCCTCATAATTTTACATACTCCTGAGCTGAAGTAAGGAGCAGTGCAGTGGTTAAGCACTCGGCTGCTAACTGAAAGGTTGGCAATTCGAACCTACCAGCCGTTGCATGGGAGAAAGATGTGGCAGTCAGCTGCCATAATGACTACAGCCTTAGAAACCCTATGGAGCAGTTGTACACTGTCCTATATAGTTGCTATGATTCAGAATAGACTCAATGGTGGTGGGTTTGGTTTTTTCATTTGTTACTTTGTTTGTTTTGAGCTAAAGTTAATTTTAAAAGAAATAAATAGCATAAAAGAAGGAAAGGAGAGATGAATGGAGGGGATGACTGGTCTAAGCATGACTTGTCCACCAACAAAGACATAATGGGATGGGCACCTGTAGTCATACATCTCAAAACAATTTCACCCTGAGTCACCAACTGATTCACTGTGAAAACTAAACTAGTAAACAAAATGTTCCTATATAACCATAGAACTGTGAGGCTCTAAGATCTGTTGCTTCGTCTCTCTATCCACCTACAAGAAACAAGATTTCTGAGAGGTTTGTGTTTGTGTACATGTACACAACACACACTTGCATATCCATGTGAAAAAACAAGACTTATCTACTCACAGCTTATCCTGAGGATCCATGATCCCACCTCTGTGCATATTAGCTTACATAAGCACATACAGATAACCAAATAATTAATTGGTTAGTGGAACTACCTTATGTTTGTTTGGGAGAACTCCATTTTAATGATAGTAAGTATTTGGAGTTGGGAAATACCTCTTTAAGGCCCACCTTTGTTTCTGTGGGAGGCATGTGCTCCAGTTTAACACAACATGTAATCACAGAGACATCTAGTGGTCAGGTCCAGAAGCATGTAATCTTAAAGAACAAAACAAAAAATTGACACATTTCCTCCCCCGAAGAAGCTATTTTCGCTGTGTGCCATGAGGGGTGGCAACCAGTGAGAGAAGTTAGGCTGAAACAGTCAATTATGTAGAAATGGTAATAACTTGCCATTTTGGCAGTTTAGAAATCTTTGAGATGAAAATGAAAAATAAGTAATAACAGAAACACAACAAAAATAACTATGAGTGTGATTTCAGGATCCTTGCTTTACTCAAAAGAGGATAAACTGCCTCACTAATTTTATCTTGTCAAAAGTACCATAATAAGTAGTGAAAACTTTAGCATATGATTTTATTTCTATATTAAAATAGCAGTTGGACTTCTGGGCAACATGGCGCCACAGGCAGAAGCACCACGCCGTCCCTCCACAGCAAAGGTCTGAAAAACTAAGCCAAACAGAGAAAACAGCAATCCTGAAACCCTACGCATCAAATGAAGAGATAAAGAACTCAGCCAAGAACTGAATGGAATAAAAAACTGACAGAGAACAGAGAGTGAGGAGAGATACACGCAGAGGTCCCTTATCAGCTAACGCAGCACAGATCCGCCATCTTGGACTCCTTTCAAAGACCAGTGAACAGAGGGTACGAGAAAGCAGCTTCACGGAGCTTCCAGCATGAGACAGAACAACCGGTAACCAGCGATAAATGCTTTCCCCACCCCTCTACCCTTCTTCACCCCCACTCAGCCTCCTCTGCTTCCTGTGGCCACAGTATCTTGGCCAGGAAGCATCGGCTTCACCCTGGTGTTGCTTGGATTCCACCCGCCTGCACTTGCTGGGTTACTAAGTGCCATCCGTTGGCTGTTGATGTTGCTTTTTTCCACTCTTTCGATTTCTTCCTTACCTCTCACCACCTGCCCCTTCTTTCTCTCAAATACCTGGCTCTGTGCACCATCTTTGCTTCTCCCTGAAAGGCTGTGAAATGCTGCTCGAATGTGAGACCACTTCCCAGCCCATGCTGTCACTCTGGTGAGATTCTGGGGCTTTTTTTTTTGTTTGTTAGTTTTGAATTGTTTGTTTGTTTTCTTTTTCTTTTCTCGAGTTGGGAGCCTGTTTTAGCCAGGCAGTACTGTGCGGCTTGAGACCTACCCCCTCAGTTTGCACAGAAGTGCTGAAGGATCCCTGAGAGCATTTTTTTGTGTTTTTTTTTTGTTTGTTTGTTTGTTTTTGGGGGGGTTATTGTTCTTTTTCTTATCTATTTGTTTTGTTTTCTTTTCCCTCTTTTTCCCTTTTTGTCTTTCTTCATAACTCAGTTTCTTGTCTCTCTATACTTTCCTTCTCTTCCTGTCCCCTGAATACCTGGTGCTAAGTGACACCTCTATGCCTTCCCCAGACCTCATAGCCACACCAGTGGGATCTCTGAGACCTTTGCTTAACTTTTTTCTTTCTAATTTTTATTTATTCATTTTTTCTTTTCTTTTCTTTCTTCTTCCCCTTTTTGTTTTTCCCCATTTCATAGTCTCTCATCTCTCCACTCCAACGGCAAGCTCCCCTAGAACTCTTTTTTTATTTGTTTGTTTGTATGTTTTGGGCTGCTATTCCTCTCTCTTCTTTCTCCTCTCTCTCATATCCATCTTAGCTCCACACATCACAATCTCCCCCCTCCATTCTTCCTACCTGCACCATGCGCTGAACATCACATCACCAAGCAGCCCAGGCACGGCCTACCGGAACCTGCCCTGCACTGATTACCAGCCCACCCTGGTGGCCATAATAAGTGCCACAAACAACACATCCCAGCAACTCCTCTTCAGCTAGACCTGCCCTGCTCTACCATATCTGAGAGACTGACCCTCCCAGTTGGAGAAGGAGGTGAAAAGTATCATGCCCACAGCCGAGCAAACAACAAAGAACACACAGCCCGCCTGCTCAGACATAGCCAAATAAAACAAAACAAAACAAAAAAAAAGGATGAAACAAACAAATCTACAATCAATAAATGAGAAAAACAACTACTGAATGCCCCAAAGACAGCAGACAATATCAAAACATTTACAAAAACAGGACAGGATGGTTCCAGTAGGCATCCAAAATAAAACACCAGATGACTTTCCAGTAGAAAAAAAGGCACTAGAACTACCTGATAGGGAATTCAAATCTCTAATATTCAGAGCTATCCAAGAGTTGAGGCAAAACACAGTCAAAAATGAGGAAAAAATAGACAAATTCATGGAAAAAGCAGACAAATTCATGGAAAATACAGACAAAAAAATGGAAGAATTCAGGAAAATAATGCAGGAACAAAATGCCAAAATAAATTCACAACTAGAAATCATACAAAAACAACAATTAGAAATCCAAAAGATAAACAACAAGATTTCAGAAAGGGACAGTGTCATAGAAGGGCTGAGGAGCAGATTTACAATGGTGGAAGACAGATCGGCAAAATTGAAGACAAACACTTGGCTACAACTCTGTTTGAGGAAAAACCAGCAAAAAGAATGAAGAGACCATGAGAATTATGTGGTACACAATCCAAAGCAAAAATTTTCGAGTGATCAGAGTTCCAGAACAGGGGAGAAAACAGAAAACACAGAGAGGATCATTGAAGAATTGCTGACAGAAAACTTCCCCAATATCATGAAACATGAGAAGCTGGCCATCCAAGAAGCTCAATGAACCCCATATAGGATGGACCCCAAAAGAAAATCACCAAGGCATATCATAATCACACTCGCCAAAACCAAAGACAAACAGAGAATCCTGAGAGCAGCTCGTGAAAACAAGAAGTCACATACAGAGGAGAAACAATAAGACTAAGCTTAGATTATTCGGCATAAACTGTGGCAAGAAAGCAATGGGATGACATATATAAAACCTTAAAAGAAAAAAGTTGCCAGCCAAGAATAATATATCCTGCAAAACTCTTGTTCAAAGATGACGGTGAAATTAGGACATTTCCAGATAAACAGAAATTAAGGGAATATGTAAAAACCAAACCAAAATTATAAGAATTATTAAAGGGAATCCTTCAATCTGAGAATAAACAACTTCAGCTCACAGGCTGAATCTAGGACACAGGATCGTACCAGCCAGATACCATTCTAGGCAATGAACTCTCAAGGACTATCTAAAACCAAAAGAAATACAACAGGGAATCAGAGCAGTTAATCTGTAAATGACAACAACATCAGAAAAATAAAAGAGGGATTAAACGATGTAGGTATAAAACCTTCTAATGGAGAGGAAGGCAAGGCGATACCAAGTAATAATAGACTCCTTCAAACTTAGAAAGATAAGGGTAAATTTCACAATAACCACAAAGAAAGTTAACAAACCTATTCATAAAAATAAAGAGGAAAAACATAAAGTCTCAGTAAAAACAAAACCTACGAAAACAAAAAAAATCCACAAACAAAAGGAAGTCAGTACATGAGAGTAAGAAGAACAAAGAAAACATCAGCATGACAAAAAAATTAAAAAAAAACACTACAGAATGACAGCAATAAACTCATTCCCATCAATAATTACACTGAATGTAAATGGCCTAAATGCACCCATAAAGAGACAGAGATTGACAGAATAGATTAAAAAAACAGGATCTGTCAATATGCTGTCTACAAGAGACACACCTTAGAAGCAAAGACATAAATTTATTAAAAATCAAAGGTCAAAATAAAAGTTTCCCTGGGAAGGATGACACAAGATCTATATCAGTCATTAGCAGTTCCGTGTGAATTAGTTGGGTAAAAGTCTTGGGAGTAAGAGTAGGTGCAGTAGACAAGTCTGGAAGAAAAGAATTAAAGCAATGCTTTCCCTGTTAGAAGAAGGGTTGTTCTTGTCATCAGGCTACAATAACATCAGAAATAACCTGATTTTAACCACTAAAAGAATGTTGTAGTGTCAAAGTTTTGAAACTCCAAGAGACTTAGAGGCTATTCTATAATTCTAAAAGTGGGGGAAGTGGTGGGAAAAAAAATTAAAACTGAAAAATGAGGTGGGGAAAACTGTAAACACACACACATACACAAGCAGCCTCATTTGTTTCATCCCTATCTAAATGCATTTTAATGAGATCATAAATAGGAGGCATATTATAATAAAGCCCACTGTCTTCATAAATATCCCCCAAAGCACTATCCCGTAAGTGGAAAGCTGCCCTCCTATACCTGAAATCTCGAGATTGATTGTAAATTATAAACAACCATGGGATATCAAATACATATCTCAATTACTTTATAAGAGATTGCATGGAGAGGAAGATGGGGTGATATGGGTGCAAGGTGGGATTCAACAGGAGGCTACCTTGCACCCTCTCCTCTCTATGCTCCAAAGAAACATCCCAATGTCCCAAACTAATAATCCAACATATCAAAAGAGGGAAACAATGTAAACTCTCAGAAAATACTAGAAGAGGTAACATCAAAGTTCATGAAATTATTTACTTATGAAACCTATGGCTAGCATAGCACTCCTCTTTCCCCTGTCAATTTTAGTCATACTCTGCAACTTGATTTCTGTGCAATTTTCATGATACATTTAAACCAAAACCTGTGATCCTCAAAGAAGGAAACTAACACAAATCCCAAATCTAGCTTCTGCAATTCTTATTTTCTTTTCTGAAAGTTGCCTCTAAAGCCAGTTGCCACCAAGTTGATTCTGACTCATGGTGATTCCATGTGTGTTAGAGTAAAACTGTGCCCCATAGGGTTTTTAATGGCTGATTTTTTGGAAGTAGATCACCAGGTCTTTTTCCTGAGGAGCCTCTGGGTGAACTCAAACCTCCAACCCTTCGATTAGCAGCCATTGTCCATCCAGGGACTCTGAAAGTTTTCCCTACTTACCTATAATTCCTTATTTCTAATAATTTTCTCAGCCTAAAAAGAATACCAGATTCAAGTGTTAATTCACATACTGAAATTCTCGACAATTTGCATATAGAGGAATCCTTAACAGAATTTTCCTTCATATGTGGTTCCAGATCCACCAACGTCAGAATCATCTAGGGTCTTGTTACTTGAATAATGATCCACAGACCTGCAACACTGGTATCCATCACTTGGAAGCTTCCTAGAAATTTACAGTCATGGGACCCTCCCCAAATCCTCAGGTTATCTGTATGAATGTTAAAACTGGAAAAGCACTGACCTATGAGACTTTATAAGCCTCCAAATTCTTTGGTTTCCTCCACAAAACCTGCAGAATCAGCATCTTTCAATAGGGAGGCCAGGAAGTCTGTTTGTGTAACAGCTTTCCAGGTGCTGTTGTTTTGTTTTTCAACAAATTAACTTTAAGAACTACCGTTCTTAAAACAAATTAATTTTAAGACTAACATGGGTCTCTGCCTTGATTTTCATATACTGGAGAGTTTAGTAAACTTTTCTCAATATTCCCTCACTGCTTCCTATTTGAAATCCTTGGATGAGGCAAATGGTTAACACATTCGGTGGCCAAACGAAAAGTTGGAAGTTTGACACAACCCACACACACCTTACTAGAAAGGCTTGGTGATCTACTACTGAAAAATCAGCCATTGAAATCACTATGGGGCACAGTTCTACTGTAATACACATGAGGTCACCATGAGTTGGAATCGACTCAACAGCAACTAGCGGTGGTGGTAGCCTCCTATTTGCCTATCTGGATCAGCCTCAGACATTGAGTCTAATGATCCATGGACAAACCCTGTGGTCAAGTCACTCTTCCTCCCTAAGCCTGACTAATATATTTGCAAAATAGTCTTTTCCACAGGGTTATTTTAGCCCCAATGACAAAAAGCAGAGGGAGTGACTCAATGCACATCAAGTGTTAGAAATAGAAGAATTCATTTCTCCTCTGATGTGCCTAAGGATATCCCTACCATCTGTGTCCTAGTAGCTTCCACTCTTTGGAGCCTGGGAAGGAGAGCACTCTTCTCTTAGACAGTCAGCTTGGGGAAGAGAGACTTCCTGCTTGGGAAGTACACAGGAATGTTCTGTGAAGAGGAGGATGTGGGGCAGCTTCAAGTCTGCAGGTCTGCTCAGCTGCAGCTCAGCGAGCAGCTGGTAATACAGCATTCCTATCATGCTGGCTCAGCTAAGAATACTCTTTCTATTCTGGCCTGCTTTTTGTTTTGTTTTGTTTTGTTTTCAGGCTGAGGTGTTAGGGAAAGAAGCAGCATCTGAATGCAGTTCGCAGTCATCCTGCATTTCATAAACCAGTGAATCCTCTCAGGTGCCCTCTGCAATGGAGAGGTTGGTCCCATCTGCCTGGGAAAGAGTAAGTGGAAATAAAAAGTCCAGAAAAAAAAGTAGAAATAATGAATAACGCCTTTATGCAATGGCTTATTTGTCTTTCAATAGAGTGGCTATTGAACTAAGACTGCTATGAAGATGAAGATGGAGTCCTGGCAGCTTCAGGGTTACAGGTTTCAGTGGGCCTTTACCCATTGGTCTGCATTAACCAAAGAATTTATGAAGAAAGACATTGGCTACATAATGTTGGGTACAAAATCAGGTAGGGAAATGGGATTCTAGAAGAGGAAAAGAACAAGTCTAGTAATGGGAAAAGAAAATAAAACAGGGGGCATGTTTTTGTTATGAGAACAAAGGAAAAACAAAGCAAAACACTAACCCAATGTCGTCGAGTTGATTCCAACTCATGGAGACCCTATAAGACAGAGCAGAACTGCCCCATAGGGCTTCCAAGGTGCAGCTGGTGGATTTAAACTGCCGACCTTTGGGTTAGCAGCCAAGCTCTTAAGCTTTGTGCCAAGTCTTCCTTAATATCTATGCCTTTCCTCTTAGCTCTGGCAGTAAACATGCACCTCAGGACTAGAAAGGAATATTTAACATGTAATCTTCAGTTCATCAGATCTCTTTTTTCACATGTGCCAAGCAGATGCTGCACAAAGAAAACACTGTACTGTATATCTCCCAAGAAACATCTCATGAGGGGTTACTGAGAAAATCTCTTCTCCCTAGAGCTTACGCTTCTGACACCTTCGTCCTGAATAAATAGGACCATAGAGACAAATCAGGAGCCGTGTCACCACAGGAGAGATGTTCTGAGGCAAGCTGGATGGCCAGCATGAGACAGTAAGTGGTTTTCAATATCTAGAGAACCATGCTCTCTTCTTGCAAAAAGGGCCCAGCAGAGATGGTATAGGAGAATTCCAAATACCAATCAATTAAGTGAAGGGCTACGTTTGTAAAAGGGAATAACAGAAGAACAAAGGGAAAAAAATGAAGAGAGGAAGAAAAAAAAGGAGGGAGATGAAGCAGAAGGCACTGGCGCTGGCCTCATAGCCTATTTGGAGGCAGGATGTACGATGCAGTGAAAAGATGCTAGAAGTGGAAGTCAGGTGACCTGTGTCGGAATTTTGAGTTCTTGACCTAATGTTTCAGAATCGACTCAATGGCACATACCAACAACCAACTCTTTGAAATAAACTTAAACCTAATATTTAGTCTAGATCCAAACATCTCAGTATTCCTATCTGTAAAATGGGAAAAATTATAACATCTTTATCACAGAGTTACTGGGGAGATTAAATATGAACATACATGAATAAAAAATATAAACAATATTATTATTTTATTACTGGGTCCAAAGAGTATAATTTTTCTTCCTGCAAATAAAGGCCTGAGTAGGAAGAAGGGAGTGAGTATGAATGTGAGTAGGAATGACTGTGTGTGCAGAACTTCATACCCTATGTGCTTTGGGAAAATTCATGGGTTGGTTTGTTGTTTGTTTGCTTTACACGGCAATTATTTATAATGAAGACAACACTACTTATGCCCAGTTCAGTGCCTGCACATAGTAAGTTCTAAATATGTATTTGTTGAATAAATAAATAATAATGACTCAAAACAGCATTAAAAAACAAAAGTAGATGAATGTCAATTAACAAAGTAAGCTGCCATTTAACAAAGCCTAGAGTTTTTACAAGGAGCCCTGGTGGCTCAATGGTTAAGTACTCGGCTGTTAACCGAAAGGTCGGCAGTTCAAACCCACCAGCTGCTCAGTGGAAGAAAAGACCTGGCAGTCTGCTCCAGTAAAGATTACAGTCTAGGAAACCCAGTGGAACAGTTCTACTCTGTCCTATAGGGTCACTATGACTTGGAATCGACTCGATGGCACATAACAACAGTGAAGTTTTTACATAAGCAGTTCTGCAGTCAAAGAGATCTGTAATCTCTCTGCTGGGTTACCTTTTTCAAGAAAATATATAAAAAAAAAAAAACAGCTTGGGAAACTCATGAATTTATTCTCACCCCAATACAAATCTTAGGCAATGCATAATGCTTGTGTAATAGGTAAGCCTCTTCCAGTCAACTATTGCTGTGTAATAAACCATCTCAGTATGCAGAGACTTAAAACAATGCTCATCTAACCATTCTCTGGCTTGGATGACCATTGCTCTGCTGGCTTAACCTGGACTCACTCATGCTGCTGCATTCAGCTACGGGACAGGCTGGACTGGAAGGCCCAAGATGACCCTGCTGACAGGCGTGGCAGCTGGTGCTGGCTGTCAGAGGCCCGATATGTGTGGAATGGAGGAGTGGTGGGTCAAGTTTTCTTCTACATGGCACTCCAGTAGGCTAGATGGGCTTCCTTACATGGTGGTCTTGGGGCTTTAACCTTATATGTTAGGCAGTGTTACTTTTGCCACATTCTATCAAAGCAAGTCACAAAGCCAGCCCAGATCCAAAGGGTGAGAAAATAGACTCTACTTCTTCATGGAAGTCACATTGCAAAAGGATGTAAATACCAGAATGTGTAGGATCTGTGGCCATATTTTGCAAGTTACCACAAAGGACTGAGGACAAGTGTGGCCCTCTTTCTGACCAGGAAGTGTGCAGTCACATTTTTGCTCAACTGTACCCAGAAAAGGGCTGTCTTTTAAATTTAACACAGAAGTTCTTCGGTACAGGGTGAAATATAAGGAAATCCTAAAACTGCAAAACACTAAAACTAAGGCAAAAAATGACATCACACTGAGCATCTCCTTAGAGCCTACTAACAAAAAGAAGTTTAGAAACAGAGAAAAGGAGGTAGACAGAGCAGGTAATCATTTTTATTAAAGATGGTATCTGGGTTTTGGAAGCCATAATTTCAGCGTAAGTCATTCTGTAAATGTGACCACATCTGGTAGACTATAAGCTCCTTTGAAACAGGATCTGCATTGTCTCAAATCCTGTCCGTTTTACAATTGTTAGATGTATTATTTTTGGCAAGTTACTTAAACTCTCAAAGCCTCAGTTTCTTCATCTGTAAAATAGGCATAATGATATTATCACCTGCACATGTTTAATAAGAATAAACAAGATCTGTGCTCATTCCTCTTCCTAGCATAGAGTATTCAAAAAAAAAATGGTGGAAATAAATGAAATATGTAACTAAGCAATTGCCTGTTTTTTTATTTCAATTTTATTCAGCCCTATTTTGAAACTTTTAAACCCCCCCCCCCATGAGAAATAAATAATTAAATATGGATTCAATTATTTGAATTATATTGAACTATATTAACTATATGAAGAAGAATGCAGTACCAGGATTGGAAGAAGACTCATTAACAACACACATTATGCAGTTGACACAAACTTGCTTGCTGAAAGCGAAGAGGACTTGAAGCACTTACTGAAGATCAAAGACTATAGCCTTCAGTATGGATTACACTTCAACATAAAGAAAATAAAAATCCTCACAACAAGCAACATCATGATAAGCAGAGAAACTATTGAAGTTGTCAAGGATTTTATTTTACTTGTTAATTTACTTGCCACATAGAAGAAATCGGCCCAGCCCTCCATTCCACAATCAATGCCCATGGAAGCAACAGTCAAGAAATCAAACAACCTATTGCACTGAACAGATCTGCTGCAAAATACCTCTTTAAAGTGTTAAAAAGCAAAGATACTACCTTGAGGATTAAGATGTGCCTGACCAAGCCATGCTATTTTCAATCACCTCATATGCATGAGAAAGCTGGACGGTAAATAAGGAAGACTGAAGAAGAACTGATGCCTTTGAATTACGCTATTGGAGAAGAATTGAATAATAGCATGGACTGCTGGAAGAACGAACAAATCTGTCTTGGAAGAAGTACAACCAGAATGCTCCTTAGAAGCGAGGATGGTGAAACTTCTTCGCATGTACTTTGGACATGTTATCAGGAGGGACATCATGCTTGGTAACGTAGAGGGTCAGCAAAAAAGAGAAAGACTCTCAACAAGATAGGTTAACACAGTGGCTGCAACAATGGGCTCAAACACAGCAATGATTGTGAGGATGGTGCAGGATGGGGCAGTGTTTCCTTCTGTTGTACAAGGGGTCTCTATGAGTCAGAACCGACTCGATGGCACCTAACAACAACAACAACATTTGAAATGTGTATGGTTTTTTTGAGTGAAAAGAGGGTGAGCATTTAAGATCCTATTGAAGTTGGTAGATAATACTTTTTTTTTTTTTTTTTTTTTGTGCCAAAGATCTGTTTATTGGGAGAATTTGGGAAGCAGGGCCCTGTCCCCTGAGAACTTGGAAAGAATAACTTCTCAGAATAACCCAATAGACAAAAATACTATAACAGACGAGCCTCCATGGTGATAATGCCTATTGATGTGATCAGGATGGCAGGACAACCCTCACAGCACATAACAAAACTTAACTAAATGTAGCATCACAGCCAAATACACAATCGTGTCTCAACTGTAATGAAATTTTCATTCAGTTGAAACATACAACAGTTTGCTTGGAACCAAAAAAAATTTAAAAAATATACATATATATGACTCTCTTTCATGACAGGAAAAAGAGTAAAAACTGGACATCCCATATATAGACATATACACATAGATCCACATTGTACAAATATTTGTATATTTCACAATAATGTTAACAACTCCACTGACTGCAGAGGGGTATGTATGTGTTTGAATGTTGTTAATATCTTTTTAGGCTTGCTTGAAGCTTTGTCTCCCCTTTATAACAGCTCTGCTTGTTAATAGTCTTTTTCTCTACGTTGCCCCTTCACTAATTGGCCAAATGTGATAATCTGTAATGGGTCTCCAACTCATCGGTGTAATTTAGTCAAGTTCTACTGTATTTCACCAGACACACAAGCTGGGCTACTGCACACATCTGTCTTTGTAGCTCTATTTCCTAATTATCCACACTATTTGTGCTTTAAAATTGAGAAATGATTGCCCCTTAATCAGCTATTTGTTATACTGGGCTACATAAATATATGTGGTATCATCCATAAATAATTTTAGGATAGAACATAGCAACAATTAACATGGCATAGAGCTTTAAAGTTTACAAAGCTTTTTCTTGCATACCCAAACACAAAATCCCATGTATCCTTTTGTGAAGGAAGGTATCATGTTGGTTTTTTTTTTTTTTTTTTTTTTTAAATAACTTAGAAGGCAGAATACCATAATATTTCCAAACATATTTTAGCCAGACCTCTGTTATGGCTTATCTCTCTCTGTGATCTTGGCAATTTAGTTAACCTCTCTGAGCTTAAATTTTCTCATCTATAAAATTTGTATAATATCTATTTCATAGTATTTTGGGGAAGGATGGAATTTTTGATAATGAATATAAAGTTCTAGATGCATAGTAAGTGCTGAATAAACATTAGTTGACCCCATGTGGCAGAGAAGAACATCTAATGTGAGAGAAATGAGGTAGCTGCCAGGAGTTTTCAGGTTGGGAAGATCATTGTGCAAAGGCACTGTCTGCTCCTCACTCCAAGCAAGAAGACTGGGGCGGTGAGCCACCAGTGTTGCAAGGCTGGAAATAACAGGAGTAATGCCATTAACGGGTGGTACAAACGATTAAGCACTCGACTACTAGTCAAAAGGTTGGCGGTTCAAATCCATACAGAGGCATTTCGGAAGGCAGGGCTAATGATCTGCTTCCAAAAGTTCACAGCCTTTAAAATCCTATGAAGTGCAGTTCTACTCTGCACACGTGGGGTCACTATGATTCAGAACTGATGTGATGGCAACTAAAAGCAACAACTAGCAACAGGTTGCTCACAACTGTGTGAGTGTGCAGAACAAAGACTAGAGCAGAAGGAGGCAATTTTGAAAGATTCAGAGATGTCACCAAAAAGGAAGTGGGCCTGAGGCAGATGCTGGGAAACTTGTAGCTGGAGTATGAACCTAGACATATAAAAAGCCAGAGAGAAGGAAAGCAGGGATCAGGAAGTCCTGGCAGACCAGCAGGGGAGCGGATGGGCTGAGCAAATGTCATGTATAAGAGCTGTTGCTTGACACTGACTTTACTGTATTATCTGCAGCGTCTACTTTGTAGGAGGGCCGGGGAAAAGAAGACAGGAGTAGGGAATGGCTCCATTATATTCTGAACCCTCAAATCATTAACCATCATGGGAGGTAGTAGGGTTGAGTAAAATCATCAATGAGGAGGGCAGGCTTTTCCAAAACTGTGCCCAGGCCCAGACAGGAAAAGAAAATTAGTTCTTTTCTGTGTCTGAATCTCTCATCGAGGGAGATGGCCAAGTGTTATTAACACAGAATCTTGACAGGTAAATCCTGGACAGAGAGACTGACAGTAATGGCCAAAGGTTCAATCAGAGTGGCTACCTCTTAATGGGCAAACACATCCGCTTCTTCTTCGAGCAGATGATATAGTCAGGATTCGTGTTGATAATCTTCAAATAGTCTCCTTTGTTTCTCCTAGTTCCCTAGCTCCAGACCCTAAACCAAGAAAAAAATGGCATCCTGGGAAACCACTTGGCTAATTTCTACATGTTTTGTTGTATAACTGTCATTCTTCCAGCTTAAGAGAAACTGTCATCTGCTTACAGCAGAAAACAGGTCTCCATCTCTCTAAGATCTCAAAACTAAAGAATTGGGACCAAGCTTGGAAGGTCAGAGAACAGCCTTTCCATGTCATCCCACTCTGAGCTGGCAGTTCTTAGATATTTTTCTGTCTAGAACATACAATTAGAGATGCATGGACCATCTATCTGTCCAACAACCTCTCCCCTTCCAAAGAATATTACACACACATGCTCAGATCTTGGAGAGAAAGTGAAGACAGTAGATAGATAAGTCTTTGTAACTTTTTCCCAAGCTCTCTTTTTGGCAATCATTGGTCAGGAGAAGAGGACAGGAGTCTGGAAAACTGTTTAAGGCAAAAATGTTATAGCAAGCCAGAAAATAATTTTCACCGAAAGAAGCATAGAAAAATTTAAAAGATAGAGAAAAATACAGAAAACTGTGTATGGTTTTAAATGTTTGGCAAGCTACAGCCCCAAACAGGAGGAATCGAGGCGCACGGGCAATAGAGCCAGATATATATAGCTTGTGCTTCGGTATGATTCCTTGCCTTGGGCAAATCTTAACTAGTCTGAAGTTTTGTTTTCTCATCTGTATCCTGGGAATAATGATACTATTTGCAACTTTCAAGTCCATAGCACATTAACTGTAATATCATAGTGCTCAATTCGTGATAGTTATTGTGTTTTCTTATTTTTTCAAGGTTCTCTACAAGGCTCCAATCATATCTTCATTCCTACCCACCAACTACTTTCTGATACATACGCTGAAGCCCGTTACACTTATTATTCACAGTCCTAGAATCCTCCCACTTCCTCTTCAAAATGTTATCTCCGCTTCACACTGTGTATTGAGGACCATACCTTAAACTTCCCCAACCACCAACCCTTCATCAGTAACTCCCTTCTCTAAATTGTACGTATTGACTCCATCATGTTATGCATCTTAATTCTATGCTACCTTGTTAATTTCTCCTTTGCCAACGCAACATCAACAATAATACGTTAGCATCTTTGAGGGAAAAAAAATCATGTTTACATCTTCCTGTGATGCCACAGAGAATTCCGTAGGTGTTCAATAAACATATGTAGAACTGACATCATTGGAATGCCCATAGAAGCAAAAGAAAATACTATTATTCACTAGAACAGTCATGGAGATCTCTTATTTAGTTATGTAAAAGCAGTCCTGATGTATATCCATGGCATAGTTCTGAGATTCAGGAGCAGGAATTGGGATTATAAAAAAGAAAAGAAACACACTGCCAGTTAGATGAGCTTCAGGAGAAGAACATGTACCAGATGGGGAGAAATGAATTCCACTTAGCAAAAGTTTTAGAAAAATGCAGCAGTGCTTATAGTGACGGAAAAGGTGAAAATCAAATGAAGTGTCAAAGATCTGTCTAGCAGAATCTACCACCATGATAGGCGGTTAGACACAATAGGTCCTGGATTAAGAAGAAGAAGGACAAAGTAGGTAGCAGCGATGGTAGTAACACAGGAAGAGCTCAGCCATTCCTAAGCAGGCTAGACCCTAGTTCATGAGCGTGCAGGCAGTGAGGGCACACTCAGAAATTTTATAAACCACTTTTGTATCTGTTCTTCTTTTGTGGACTGGAATCAGTTAAGTTCATTATAAAATGTTTAATGTTTAATAGTTGACCGGGTTCCTTGGTTAAAAAAAAAAAAAAAGAAAGACCCTGGGCAAAATTCACGTATAAACATAGCCTTTCTATTGAAATAAGGACAGCGGAGTTTTTTCTTTGTATATGTCTATACTCAGAATGTTTATTAGAGTGATAATAATTTATTATTTTATTATTATTTAATTTATTGTTTATTAGAGTGATAATACACAGTGGAAAATTTAGCAAATCCATCTACTGTTTGCAGTACTAACCATTTGCTTGTTTTCACATTTTCAGGAAAGAGTCTGTTTTATTAACGTGATTGCACAAAATGCTGGCACTTCACATTTATTTTTTTCACTCTTTATCTAAACGTTTGTATCAATTTGTGTGGGAAAACTTTTCTTTACTGAAGCAGCTCATCCATATTGAGTATCTGCTAAGTTCCAGGCATATTTGTTAACAGGTTTTAATTCCAATAATACTTTCCGAAAGAAGTATGTTCTGTGTTTACTTGACCTTTGATTTTGTGACCTGTGACCTAAATATAAATACAAAAACCAAAAGGACCTACAAAAGGAATTAAATGCCCTGGTAGCATAGTGGTTAAGAGTGCAGCTGCTGACCAAAAGGTCGGCAGTTCAAATCCACCAACCACCCCTTGGAAACCCTATGGGGTAGTTCTACTCTGTCCTATAGGGTTACTACGAGTTGGAGTCAACTTGAGGGCAACTTTTTTTTTAATCTTTTAATAGCTAATCATCAAATACTTAAAATACCAATTTATTCATATGAAGAAAATCTAGAACACCATAAACTGATAAAATTATAATTGAAATTATCTACATGGTATGCAAAATCTAGAGAATATTTGCAACAATGAAAGAAAAGATAGAGTTGAAATCGTCCTTTTTACTTTGACAGTATAAAGTCAAAGGCAGATTGTTACCTTGTCTTCTCATTATTAAGCAGGCTTTCAAAATGTGACTGTTTCTCTGGTTTGTAGCTCAGCAATGAGCTGCTCTCCCAAGCTCACAGCACTTTGGGATAGGACTTTAGAAAGAATTTCTCAGCTCATAAAATGCTGACTGGATTCTTCCTTTCTCTAATTTTTGTGAATACTCTGCACCAAATAGCTCTTTCTCCATCAATAAGTTCCTCACTGACATCAGTATTGCTGAAGGATAATTTTCCCCCCTTCATATTTTTATGGCTAGACGCGAACATTCTCTTGTCTGTCCATTCATGTGACATGACAATTTGTATAATACTCTAGCACAGTGGAAAACAAGAGAATTCATATGCAAACTGAGACTGATAAGTTATAATAATAATAAATACTGCTGCTGCTGTTGTTGGGTGCTGTCAAGTTGATTTTAGACTCATAGTAACCCCATGGGACAGAGTAGAAATACCTCATTAGGTTTTCTAGGCTGCAATCTCGACAAGAGCAGATGCCAGGTCTTTTTACCATGGAGCTACTGGGTGGGTTTGAAGCACCAGCATTTTGGTTAGCAGCTGAGCATTTAACTCTACTACTATTAGTAAAATAATTTTAAGTAAATAAACATAATTGTTATTATAATGAGATACCTTTTACTGAGCACTAACTGAAGTCCAGTTTCTGTTCTGGGTGCTTTATAAATGTTATTTTTCTTAATCTTTACAACAGTCTTGCAAGGGAAAATAGAGGTTCAAAAGTAACCTGCCCAACATTATGAAACTAATGAGTAGAGAAACATATCGAGAGTTACTGAGAAAATGGTGTGGTCACAGCATCAGACCTCCTCATCTAACTTAACAAGCAGGGAGGGAATCACCATCAGCATCAGCCCAAGGCTGATTCCTATGAAGCAAGGTCAGACATACCTTCTCTCTCCAACCTTTTTACCAACTTGGACACCAGCCATCCCTCCCACAGCACTCTCTACTTCTCTGCTGGGTTTGATAATTCATTGCAATGGCCACACAGAACTCACAGGAAATACTCCCGATTATGGGGTTTGTTAGAGAAGTAACTGGCTACAATGCAGGATCAGGCATGACTCAGGATACAGTTCTTCAGTCAGGACAGCTTCTCGTTCGTGCCCTTGTGGGCCAGCCTAGACTTTGCCCTGCTCCAGCAAGTGTTACAAAGCTCTTTAGCTCCACATATAAGTGTCCAGAGGCATCCCACTCCACCAGCAAGCCCCCTGCCCGAAGGGGCTCATTTTTTTTGCTCCATGGGCCAGGAAGCCCACCGCGCCATCTGCCGTCAGTCTCCTGGTTCCACTACCACCATGTCTGTGCCACTGCTTCTTGCCTTCTCTCGCTGTCTCTGGTGTTACAGCTCTCTCTCTCTCTGTCTCCTGGGTCTAGGAGGTTCTCAGCACAGGGATCCTGGGGTCCAAAGGGCATGCTCCACTCCTAGCTTTTCTGTCTTGGTGATAGTAAAGTCCCCCCTTTCCGCCTCTGGGATGGCTCATTTTAAGCCTAGCGGGATGGTAAAACTAACCAATCCCCTCTTTAGGGTTTCATACACTGTATTTGTATGGATCCACACTTACAAGGGTGTCATGCACCTTATTTGCATAGTCCCACCTAATCTTTTGGTGGGAGTTACAAGACCGTGACTATAAAGGCCATATAAAAGCAATCATCACATCGCAGATACCATCCATGAAATGCATTCTACAAATACTACCAAATGATAATACTTAATGCTACAGAGGAGATCTTCATTTCTCTCCTTTGTTCTCAGCCCTGTAATTGCAGTACTTTTATGCCATTGCCAACATCACACATAACATCACATAGCCCAATCAGAGTTAGGTAATTGTCAAAGTTATATAGAGATCTTTCTCAAGCTACGGGGTCTACCAAAGACCACAAACATGTGATACTGATGATGTACTATATCAGAGACTCACTGGTTCAGGGAGGTGACACTTTAGAAATCAGTTAGACACACTGTGACCACATCTTTCAACTGACAGAGTGCTCCTGTAATGGAAACAAGATTATCTGATTTGTATTTAGAGAAGGCTTGCTCTCGGTTGTCTATATTCAGGGATATATGTGAAGCAGCATTGGGTTTTCAACCTAAAAATACAACAAAACAAAAAAAATACTGATGCAGAAGAACACACATGAGCCTTGATATGTGTAAGAATTTTGGGCAATAAATAAACCACTTTGTGCCTTATATATAACGTGGGAGTCATGATACTACCTTACTGAATTTTTTGAGAAGTATAAATAAATAATCTAAATTACTTAGCACAATGCTTGGCACATAGAATACATTTGTCAACTATCTGAGACAATTTTATTACAGTACCATCACGTGTGCTAGTAATATAATCTGGAGTGTATAATATCGGGCATTTCCTCAGTTCAGTACAATGCTCCAACCACAAATCCTGATGCTTACGGCTGTGGTTTAGGCCAGTGAACTCGTGTTTGTTATTTTGACCAACTGAGATCACTCTTCTCTTCCTTACTCTCCTAGCTTTGGTGTTTTAAGGCTCCCATTCCTTAAAGTCCAAGGAACATGGATCTTGCCTTCCTTCTCAGCAAGGCATAAAATAGCCTTCACCCATTCATTGAAAGGATAGCAAGAACCCACAGTGTGAAGGACAAAACTCTGCTCCTTCTGTGCACGGGGAAAGGCTGACTTTGCAGAACAGAAATACCTGGGTCAAGTGGTACCAGCCGTGCAGAGTTAGCAAAGCAGAATTGGACTCATCACTGACAGCTCAGCTCAGCTACATTAATAGGAACAAGGCTTTTTACATATTTTGCAATATGTTCTTGAACTAAATAAAGGTCAGACTCAATGACACAGTCCCACATAGGTCAGATTGTGGTACAGGAACCTTAATTCTGTTTAACTATGAAGTCTGAATTCCAGGGGGCAGCCTTGAAGACTGCAGCATGCCTTGTCCAAATGCACATATTGCAGCAAAGAGACATAAGCAGCGTTCTGTGTATTCCCCACAGCAATGATCACGGTGCTTGTACCTGGTAGTTGTTTAATAAATATGCAACCTCTCATTGACTGTGAGCAAAACGAGATGTTAGATAAACAGCAGTGTTAACGCTGCTTGCTGACATCTGAACTGTAATTCTGCAACCACATATGGATGGCTGCACAGGATTCTTGCTACTTATGTTCAGTATCATTTCAGAAGTTGTGAGCATAAGTGAGGTGACATCTGGCAAGGGCACTTAGACTGCTCCGAGAAAGGGTCTGATGAAACCATGGTACATGAAATAAGCTAATTTACATTTCAGAAATACAGTTTTCTCTCTCCAATTTTACTTTGTTCTCAGTTACACTTGGGGCTTTTGTCCATCTCCATAAAGCTATAAATAGACTGAATTAGGGTAGTCTTCCTAACTCATAAACCAGGTAAAGAGGAGTGAGCAAATATATGTGAACTACCTATAGAGGTCCAATTTTATTTCAAGGGTTTTAACAGGTGCCTTATATATAAATAATTCATTCACCTATTACAGAAGCCCTTCAAAAGAGTCATTGTCTTTATTGTAATTACAGATTACATAATTGAAGTTCCAAAAAGTCAGGTGTCTAATCTCAAGTCTGTTCAACTCCAAAGCCAGTGCTCATCACTCCACATTCTACTGCCCTGATGATCTCCAACCCACCTCTTTGCTGTTGTTAGGTGCCATAGACTCATAGCAACCCTATGTACAACAGAACGAAGCACTGTGCAGTCCTGCACCATCCTCACAATCGTTGTGAAGCTTGAGCCACTGTGTCAATCCATCTCATTGAGGGTTTTCCTCTTTTTCGCTGAGCCTCTAGTTTACCAAGCACGATGACCTTCTCCAGGGACTGATCCCTCCCAGTAATACATCCAAAGTATATGAGACGTCTCTTAATCCAGGTCTGTTCCCCAAACGCATAGTTTTTCTAACTCAATATGACAGTCGTCATGACCTGCGCTATACTTACAAATAAATATCCTATTTACACAATTTCCAAAGTTTACTCAATTTTGTAGTCAACTAACTAGTAGACTGGAGTGGACTGGAGTTTTTTGGAAACTGCACACTCTGTAATGGCTGGTGCATTCCCACAGGAAAGGCTAGAATGGTCAGGTTTTCTTGTCCTCCCCTCAAGGTCATGGATTCAGGTCATCACACACTTTCTATTTTTCATGCATATAAAATTATGCCTCCTATAGATCCGCCAATTATTTGCACATGCATACGTATACGTATGGACAGGGGCACACACAGACCCACAACTAAATAAAAATATACCACAGAAGTCACTGAGGAAAGGTATAGTCAAGGCACTTGGAAAAACATCAAAACTATAACAACACAAATGTTGATCACCCATCATAAAGAAAAGACCAACTCTGCTTAATTTAATTTAGAATCATATAGAGGAACCACTGTATAGAGTCTTGAACCATATATGAAGTCATCATTAACATAACACCGTGTATTTATACAACAATGTGTAATTACAGATCATTTTCTTACATAATATCACATCACAATCCTCACAACAACACTATCAGTTAAGAATGCTTATTTCCAAAGTACATGGGAGGAAATCTGGGTTCAGAGACTTTGAGTGACTTGCCAGCTACTAAGCAGCACGTCACTGCTTGACTGGCATCTTCTGGTTCTAGAGCTTTGCCTTCTCCTGATTCTAACCTCAGCCCCCCCACCCCCCATCTTAGCAATGGCTGCTGAATGGTCTCTAATGGCAATGATAACTGAGAGTTGATTTAGTCAGTTGAAAAGCCCCTGCCCTATTCTCACATCAATTATTCTGCCTTTTCTTTTGTAATTTTTGGCAGACCCTGAGAAGTTGCTTTTGAGTGACAGAGAACGAAAGCAAGAATACACAAACCTTTCTGTTGTCGGAGAACACAACTCCTTCATTCCAAGAGTCTGCATTTTCTGCTATAGGGTTATGCTCTATCCTATTCACGTGAGCACCAATCCACGCATCATCTAATGAAGCTAACAGCTCCAGGCTGTTGTAAAGACTTAGCAATCAAAACTTGAAGTTCAGTCCACCTGGTGCTCACTCACCTCCAGGGGCCAGAGCTCCAAGAGCTCCTTTCTGCTCCTCAACTTACTAGGTGATCTTCCTGGTTTCCTTTAAAGATTCTCAGTATTTGACTCCTCAGCTGTCAGCTCTGTCCGTTACAGAGGGAAAGATCCATTCATGTGTTAAGTGCCCTGGGTCTTAAAAGCAGAAACACGCTGGAGAATGTTGGGCCTGGTTGGCTGACTTGAGCAAAGACCCAGAGAAAGGCCAGCCAGCTGACTGGAACTAAATAGAAAAGGAATTGGAATTTCCTTTATTCTCCCAATAAACTCAAAGCAACCGTTTGCCAATTCATTCTTTTAAAAATATAACCCTGCATGTATTTCTTCTGGGGGAACTTCTGCCTTTTCTTTGGGAACTCTAACACATTCCTTCTACAGAAGTGGAAGCCCTCCTCCCTTCTCTTTTCTGAATTCACTAAGCAAGGCAATCAACCGTGTTAAACCATGAAATACTCTCTACCTCAATACAAAGCTCAAAAAAACAAAGGAAAGCTGTGGACCTGGAGCTAGTTTTGACTGAAAGCTGTTTCCCATTACTCTAACCTGGACTGATAATAAACATACAAAGTTAACAGTTGTCCCAATGCCTTCAGGATCCCTTGAGATACGGGATAGAGGTTTTGCACATTGTATGTGCTAGAATCAGGAAATCCTGAGTTGGCTTATACCCCACTTCTATTATTAGCCGAAAATAAGTGCTACTGAAAGTGTTGTTATCTCTAAAAGATTCATCGTTACAACTTTTAAATCTCAAATACCAAGATGCTATCCTTATTTTTTGTTTTATTTGTTTGGAGATGATGCTGAGAATAATCTATGCAATTAACTTTTACCAACACTACAAGTCTACATGTACCCACAGTGGGTGATAATGTGAATGAGGGGAGGAACAATCAAAATTAAACACCCTCAACAGAAACAGGTGCTAATTTGCCAACTTCCAGCACAGCATTTTCAAAAGGACTTCTCTTTATTCATAACAGTCCTAACACAAAACAGAGGACCTAAAATACTGTCCTCTGTACCTGATACTGGTTAACAAGGTCTGCAGGTTAATGAAGAGCTGGCTAACCTAAGGAACAGTGAATGTCCAGGTAGAGTCCTGGAGTCTCTAATCCCTTGACATCCTCTATTGGCACTTGGAGCATCAGTGAGTGCCTCCCCTCTCCCTAGTACAGTAAACTTTGTGTTTGTTATTTATATACTGTGATCCCCTGCAGGTCTCATGAATCTCAGACTGCTTTCTCCACAAAGAAAACAAAATCATATTTGGGGTTTCACCTACATCCAAGCCAATCTTAAATAAAACACCCTTCTTGATAAGTTAAACGTAACTGGAATCTATGGGTGACAGATGAAAATATTCTGATGAGAGAATTGACAAGAAAAGACACATCATAAATTATACTGGCAGGAGGGAAGTTTCCCATTGCATCTTTAGAGAGAAAGAGAGGGAGAAAATAGAGAGAAGCTTTTAACAGCTGCCCTCAGTTAACTGTTCCTCTCATGACATTATGTTAAAAACATCAGCTAGATGGAAGGGATACGTGGTCATTCCAGAGCATAACCTCATCTTTGTTATTTTTCTTTTTAGTTCAAGATTTCTGGGAACACCCTTTTTTTAGAAAAAAGAAAGAAATAGTATTAATGTTTTAAGTATAATGTCTAACATCTCTCAACTTGGATACTTTCATAAATCTCTGACCCAGTCAATCATCTGTGGAAAAAATCTTAGATTACCAATTGCACCTTCTGTATATACACAGATATCAATATTTGGAGAAAAACACCTGTGTATGCTGTCTTCTGCCTAGTTAACATACATACCTATCATCTATTCTATGAATATGTTCACAGTAACCACAGTTCGAGCTGGCTAACATTCCATGAAATATCAGCATTCCTTTTAGGATAAACCGTCCGGATGCATGACTGAGGACGGCTAAGGGTCTATTGCTTTCACCTGGGGGTCTCAACATTTTAGAAATAGATTGACAAGTGATTCTCACATCTTGGGAAAAGCTAAGTGAAGCCAATGCAGAGATAAAAATACTCAGAGATACAAGAACGCAGATGCTATCACAATGAAATGGTATTTTGCTTTAATTAAATAACTTCAGGGTAGAAACAGGTGAAATATTCTCTGCATTTCCCTTTGAAGGAAAGGGGAAGGAAAGAGGAAAAAAAAGACAGCAATGCTAAGTATTAGGACATTCTAAAGAGACTTAGGCAAGTTGTTTGACTAAAGTCACCTGAATTCCTGATGTGTCTGCTTTTACAGCCAAGAATAGACAATTAAGAACAATTTGCAACCACACTGCCTTCTCTAGTGACCACACAGGGTGAGGGGCTGATCCAAAATGAGAGAAACACAAGTCTTAATCAGGGAACACTGCATTCTGAAAGGTTAATGAGATGCAATAGCAAGAGAATCCGTGCAAAAAAGAGAGGTTCAAAATACTAACCAATTTCCACTTTATTCTCATTTGCTCTAATTAAGACTAGCTGAAGCAGCTTTTCTGTGCTCCACACATTTGTTACTCTTCAGGAAAGATTTAACTTCAAAAAAAAAAAAAAAAAAAAAAAGCGCTACGAGAAAAAAAGTCTACGATTAAGTTACCATAAAAATCCAATTACACCCCCATCCCCCCACCCCCAGTCTCTGAGCAGACACTCTTGCCTCTAACTCGGAGCCTCTACCAGTAGTTTTTCTGATTTCTTGTAGCTCAAATTAAGAGAATATTCCAAGGAGAGAGAAGGCTGGAATTAATATTTTTCCTGATTTCATATATGCAGAATTTGCTGTGAAAACGTTAAATAAGAGAGGTATAAAAATAGGAGGAAGGCTAGGGGGATGGTTATACAATTGGAAACAATTGTCTTGGCATGAAAATAGCCCCAAAATGCCACACACTGAGTTCTCTTGAGCATAACAGTCTCTAGAAATGCGCCTATAATAAACTGCGTATGGACCTCCAAAAACAAACAAGAAAGCACCAACATTGCAAGAAAACAAGAACAGAGATCGAAGTAGTCCCGTGCCTTACCTTCTTCATGGATCCTCAAACTTCACCAAGGAAAATTTAAAATCCTCTCTCTTGTCTTGCACTACTCTGTTTTCTTTTCTTCTTTTTTTTTTAAGTCACAAAGGAGAAAAATCAGTTTTCGAAGATTCCATTTATCTGATCTTCCAACACCAGCAAAATCGTGTCCAAGAGACTCCGCCAAAAAGTAAGCCAAAAAGTCATCAAAGGCAAAAGGAAGAAGGGGGGAGTCGGGGAGGAAAGGGGTGATGGAAACTGGGGGGCTATGGAGCGTGATCCCAAGTACCCGGGAAATACTTGCACGCTGTTGAAATCTCCTGTAGGATATATCTGCCTTGACTGTCACGCAAACACACACACACGGAGACACTCACACACACACTTTCACGCAAAAACAGGCACCCACACTCACACTCACACACACACACACACTCACACAAACCAGTGTAATGAAAACTGTCGGTAGTAACCTCCAATAGCGGCTGTGTGCTGCAGATGGTGCAGCTCACTGTTACCTTCCCAGATGGGTGGAGGATCAATAAGGACATCCAAAATCAGGGGGTCCCCCAGGACTAGGTCGATTCCGGATCCCTCTCCCCCAGGCAGATTCATCAAGCCAGGGGCAGGTCAATCAGCGGAGGTATCTGCCTGCAGGCTTCCCCGGATTATGGCAAGGTTATTAATCTTGATGTGCCGCATCCCCCACCACCAACATTCAGCAGCCTGCATTGAGATGATTGCCAGAGCTGTGTCTGTCCCTGTTCTACTGCATTTTGCTCAGCCCTCTGATGCTGCAAGTGAGACACGGTGGAGGCAAGAATACTAATAAGGAAGTTAGCTACTGTTTCTTCAAGGCAGTCGGCATGCAGTACAGTAAATGTGTACTTCCCAGTGCTCTGTGTGTGTGCCTGCGTGTCTGCGGGGAGGGCAGGGAATCCATCTCCGGCCAGAAGGCAAGACGGTTTGTATCCTGCCTGGGAAGACTATCATCGCAATCATCACTGTCCTGCAACGACGTTGCTTGTGACAGTATTTTGCTTGGGATCAAGAAGGGGGGCGGGGAAGGGCGCGGGTAATTGTTCAGAAGCCTAGAGCTGGTATTTGAAAGAGGAGGAAAAAAAAAAAAGTCCAGAAAATGTCCACAGAGACAAATTAGCTTTGTAAACCGGCTCCGAGGAGACCAAGGCAAAATTTTAACATGGTGTTGCCCTGACTGTTAAATGGAAATACAAAGCAATTTCAAAAACCAGATCCAGCCTATAAATCTTGGAGCTGGCAACAAGTATCTGAATTTGACTGATGGAACTGTGGATAAATGGATTCCTGGTAATATAAAAAGTTTGCTTATGCATTCTTCTTCATAGCCATTCCCCTAGTTCGTGAGAGATCTAGGCACAGCCCATTCATTGTTTGATATGGATTTAGACCATACTGATGCTCAGTTTTACTTTAATGAACAGTTTGTATCACACAAGTATCAGATTGTAGAAAAATATCTGAATTACACAGTGTCATTAAGGGACTTGGTTGACAATTGCATTATCATACATAACACAGTGATACGGAATAAGTTTGTAATCTTCAAGGGAAAACTGTATTACATCTTGTTTAGTACCAAGCAATGAAATTAAATATATGCATATTATATGCTAAGTGAATAATTCCTCAGCTCTGGAGTGCTAAATTTTTCTCTTCTATAATAGGGTCTTCTCTTACAATACCTGTTCTTAAGAATGCTCACTGAGTTCCTTAAACTGAATGGGATAGGTATTATTCCCTAAGTATTGCACAGTTGGAGAAAGCACTGAGGAATTACGGAGCATTGTAATACTAGCCATTGCCAGCAGATGTCACAAAAGAAGATTAAGGTAAAATAATTCTACCCAAAACTGCAAAATCTCAATCTGGTTTAGTAAACACAGATTTTAATAAAATTGGTGACATTAATCTGAAATACTAAAATTTAAAAAACTGCAAATAAGAATTTGGAGAAAAATTTGTCTTTTTTTTTTCCCCCAAATGTCCCTCTCAGACACTAATTCAGATAACTCTGGTAGATAATCTGTTCTTAATATTGGAAAGAAAATAATGACACCCTAATATTAGTCAGATTTACTTCTAAGATTATTTCTAAGATTGACAATTTTTATCCTATAATGTACATAATGTATTATCCACTTGTTTCAAAGTATAACAACTACTAGATTAAACTATAAAACAAATAGGAGGAAGTAAATTGTATGATTAAAACCAGTATGTAAAATTTTTGTGTGAACTTTCCATTCTAAAACAAGATTTCTGTTTCATCTTGAGCACATCTATAAAAAAGCTATTTAAAAACTTATTCTTGGTTGGAATTTTGATTGATTCTTATCAATTCCACTTATATTAATAAGTGAAGGTTTCAAAAATCTAATATATCATCTTAGCCTTTATTTATCTAATTGTAACTAATCTACCAACTCCCAGCCCTAACTGGCCCAAATTCCAATAAAATATAGTGTTATAAGCTTGGGATTTGGAGTATGGACAGACCTGGATTTAAATATCAGTTCTGTCTTATATCAGATGACTTACCATATTAGTTAACTGGCCTTGTTTTTTTTTTTTTTTTTTTCTTTCTTTAACTGGCAAGCAGGGCATTAATACCTACCCTGTAGGATTTTTATGAGGACTGGAATGAGTTAATATTTATAATATGCTTAACGCATTTCCAGACACATAATAAGTGATCTACCCTCTGTGAGATAGATTGACACAGTGGCTGCAACAATGGGCTCAAGCATAACAACAATTATGGACATGTCCACAGGACCAGGTGGTGTTACGTTCTGTTGTACACAGTAGTGTCACTATAAGTTGTAACCAACGCAACAGCACTTAACAACAACAAAAACAAGAATGGAGCTACATATGTCTTATAAATAGAGCAGATGTTGCTTCTTACTGTGTTAGCTCTGTCTTTGTGGGCCAGCAGTTAAAACAGGTGGAATCACTAATCAATGCTTTCGGTGGTGAGAGATTTGTCTTTAAATTAGAAACAATTGTTTTGAACTTGTTTTTGTGAGCCTATGGTTGAATATGATTTTACCATTTTTTAATTTATTGCATAAATGCATATATAGATTATATAAATCCATTATCTGTATCTATCTCTGTCTCTACCTCTACCTCCATCTCAATCTGCTGCAAAAGAATTCTTTAAAGTGTTAAAAGGCAAAGATGTCACTTTGAGGACTAAGGTGAACCTGACCCAAGCCATAGTATTTTCGATTGCTTAATATGCATGCGAAGGCTGGACAATGAATAAGGAAGACCAAAGGAGAATTGATGCCTTTGAATTATGGTGTTGGTGAAGAATACTGCATATACCATGGACTGCCAGAAGAATGAACAAATCTGTTTTGGAAGAAGCGCGGGCAGAATGATCCTTAGAAGGGAGGATGGTGAGACTTCGTGAGTACACCTCTTGTACTTTGGACATGTTATCAGGAGGGACACTCCCTGGAGAAGAACATCATGCTTTGTAGAGAGTCAGCAAAAAAGAGGAAGACCTTCCAGGAGATGGATTGACACAGTGGCTGCAACAATGGGCTCAAACATAACAATGATTGTGATGGTGGCGTAGGACCTGGCAATGTTTCATTCTGTTGTACTTAGGGTCACTATGAGTCGGAACTAACTCTGCGGCACCGAATAAAAACATCATCCTCCACTTCCGAAATTGCACTTCACTTTTATGAAAGACCTACATTAGTACCTGTTTTCGATAACCAAAATAAATCTGAAGAGGATTTTCACTTTTACATAAAAAGGCAAAAAGTGGAAATAGCCTTCAGCATTTGTTTTGCAGTGAACCATTAAAGAGGCAGCGTGCACCCCGAGCAGCGAGAGTAGTGTCTCCAAGCTTTATATAGGCTGTGTATTTATCATATCATTCCTGCTTTTACTATCTGTTAGTGTTATTGTAGCTTTTATGTGTTATTTGTTATGATTTGGTAGTTTTGAGTGTGGGAACACTCAAAAATTTTTTCCATACAAATTAATGGTAATTCCTTCTTCACTTTATGCCATGTCAGCTTACAAAAGGTTTCATAGGAACACTCTACTTTCAGATAGCAGCAGAAACCTGTGTATATATATATATGTGTGTGTGTATGTATGTGTGTATACATACATATATACATGTTCATCTTGGAGCACAGAATGTGCATACATATATATATGTATATACGCACATAGATGAATGTATATATATATATATATATAGAAATAATGGATCCCTGGTGGCTCAGTGGTTAAGAGCTTGGCTGCTAACCAAAAGGTCAGCAGTTGGAATCTACCAGCCACTCCTTGGAAACCTATGGGGAAATTCTACTCTGTCCTATAGGGTTGCTATGTTGTGGAATCGACCGGACAGCAAGGAGTTTTTTGGTTTTAAATATGTATATGTGTATATATATATGTATATTCATTTATGTGCTCCAAAACTCACTAAGAGAAAGAAATCCCTTTCTTAATTGTCTGAGATCCCTTTGACTCCAACAGGATATTTTTGAAGAAAACCTGATGACAGCTCACTTCTTCCCTACTTAAGACTTGCTTGTAGGCCAACAGGTAATCAACCACTGCAATTTAAGCGCTTAACAAGGCAACAAAAGACCCCTGGAAATAGGGATAGTTCCTAAATCATCCTGATCTCATTTAGCTCCATGACAGACTACAGCAGATTATCATTACAATTCGGGCCATCATTTTAAAATGGATGCCTGGTGTATTAGTTTTGCAGTAACAAAGTACCACAAACTGGGTCACTTAAAACAACAGCAATATATTCTCTCACAGTTATGGAGGTGTCAGAAAAGCTGCTTCCTCTTGGAAGTTCAGAGGGAGAATCTGTTCCATTCCTCTCTCCTAGTTCTGGTGGTTGCTGGCAATCTTTGGCATTCTATGGCTTGCAACTTCATTTCTCCAATTTCTGCTACTGTTGTCACATGGCGTCCCCCTCCCCTTTTTCTTAACCTTTCTTTGTTCAAATCTCCCTCTTCTGATAAGGATACCAGTCATATTTGATTTAGGGCCCACTGTTATCCAGTATGACCTCAACTTGATTACGTCTTCAAAGACCCTATTCCCAAATAAGGTCGCATTCACAAGTTCTGGGTGGACTTGAATTTTTGGAAGGACACCTCAGTACATTTTTATATTAAATTTCTTGGCTAGTGATCATCAAGCAATTGTTAAAAAACCAACTGCTGTCAAGTTGATTCCTACTCATGGCTACCCCACGTGCATCAGAGTACAACTGTGCTTCATAGGGTTTCCAATGGCTGGGTTTTCAGAAGCACATTGCCTTTCTTCTGAGGCACCTCTGGATGGGCTTCAACATCCAACCTTTTGGTTAGCTGCCAAGTGTATTAATATTTGCATCACCTAGGGACTCCAAACAATTATTGTCTACCCAATAAAATACTTTGCAATGGAAAAGGAATACAAAAAATATGGCCATGGGACGTTGGTTACATACACATTCTTTATGGTTTTTTCAAAGAAACGTTAGATAACAAGTAGTTTCAGATAAAATTGGGTGAGACAAAATTAACCAGCTCATCAGGGTACCCACTGTTCTTCATCTAGCCTCCTAGAAATCTAGGATAGGTTGACCAATGTTGAAAAAAAGTTTATCTGAAATCTGATTTTGTATAAGATTACACGTCTCTTCTCTCATGATGAGAAAGTGTAGTGTCAACTATACTCTCTCAGTTCAAACCCAAAATTAGTATTTTGTTGTTAAGTGCCTTCGAGTTGGTTCCGACTCTTAGATACCCTGTGTACAACAGAATAAAACACTTCCTGATCCTGCACTGTTCTCACAACTATCGCTGTGTTTGGACCCATTATTGCAGCCACAGTGTCAATCCATCTTGGTGAGGGTTTTCCTCTTTTTAGCTCACCCTCTACTTTACCAAGCATGATGTCCTTTTTCAGGGACTAGTCTCTCCTGATAATATGTCCAAAGTATGTAAGACGAAGTCTCGCCATCCTAGCTTCTAAGGAGCATTCTAGCTGTACTTCCAAGACATTTTTTCATTCTTCTGGAAGTCCATGGTATACTCAGTATTCTTCACCAACACTGTAATTCAAATGCATCGTTTTTAATTCGGTCTTGTTCATTGTCCAGCTTTTGCATGCATATAAGGCAACTGAAAATACCATGTCTTGGCTCAGGTACACCTTAGTCCTCAAAATGACATCTTTGATTTTTAACACCTTAAAGAGGTCTTTTGCAGCAGATTTGCCCAATGCAATACATTGCTTCATTTCTTGACTGCTGCTTCCATGGGTATGGATTGTGGATTGAAGCAAAAGTAGTATGCTACTGAGTAAAAAAAACACAGAGATATGTGAATTTCAGGGGAGAAGTTACTTGTGAGCCTTTCCTGTTCCTGTATACTGCAAGAATACAGTAGTAACTTCTCAAAAGAAGTTACTAATACCTCTACTTTTTAAAAAAGTTGCCAGGTGATCTGGGACTTCTGAGACACAAGTTTGAATTAAGGGGGAAGAAATGGAGCTAAATCCACATTTTTAGAAAATTCTAAATTCTAAGAGTTGGTTTTATAATGACCCATCAGCTAGTGTGAGTAACAGATAAACATATGATTTTAATATGGATATGTGTTATTTCTTTGGAGTTAATATTGAATGTGGAAGAATCCCACCATGATCGATATGAGCAAGTTCCTCTTAGAATTCTTACATGAAAATGTCAGTATTAATGTTTCTTTTAAGCAGTTTACTTAGTTTATTACTATCTGTTTGCACTATATATCGTATATTAAGATATAAGAACAGAAACTTAGTTTAGTACTTGTTCCCTCCTGGGTTTATTGTAAAATTGGTTTGCCTGCAATCCAAGCATTTTGAATTTGTTCATTAGCCTAAAAGATTACATTCTATCATTCCATCTCCTGAAATGTCTGTTAATTACATCTTGAAATTAGCATGAATCTTTTATTTAATGTGTTTTAACCCATTATTAATGTCCCTCAGTGGCTCAAACTGTTAAACATTTGACCACTAGCAGAAAGATTGATGGTTCGAACTTATCCAGAGATGCCTCGTAAGAAAGGCCTGGTGGTCTGCTTCTGAAATGTCAAGGTCCTGAAAACCCTATGCAGCAGTTCTACTCTGCACTCAGGAGGTTACCATGAGTCTGAATTGATTTGACAGTAACTAACAATAACACCCACAACCCATTATTGAGGGTTGGACATCATTAGGTTTCTCAGATAATTTAGCTTTCTTGTTTGCACCCAGAAATTTTAAGCTTAAATATCTCTAGCATAAATGTTGAGCTGTTTTGATATATTGCTCCATGAAGTCAGCTTAGACTTTTATAATTAGTTTCTTCTCATTAATGTAAAGAGTACTTATTTAACCCATACCAATTAACATTTGTTGGATATTATTTTATAATAAGGAAGACTGAAGAAGAATTGACGCCTTCGAATTATGGTGTTGGTGAAGAATATACCATGGACTGCCAAAAGAATGAAAAAATAAGTCTTAGAAGAAATACAACCAGAATGCTCCTTAGAAGCAAGGATGCTGACAGCATGTCTCACATACTTTGGACATGTTATCAGGAGGGATCAGTCCCTGGAAACGACATCATGGTTGGTAAAGTAGAGGGTCAGTGAAAAAGAAGACCCTTAACAAGATGGACTGACACTGGCTGCAACAATGGGCTCGAGAATAAAAGCAATTGTGAGGATAGCACAGGACTGGGCAGTGTTTCATTCTGTTTGCATAGGGTCGCTATGAGTCCTAACCAACTGGACTGTACCTAACAACATTTTATATTCATAACATTTATCTGCTAAAGGACTCTTATTGTATATTCTATTTGTTCCCTAGGCAGAACCTAACACAATTCTCTTAGGTACTAGTTTTTTTTTTTTTGAACTGAAGAAAATATGCTGGACATAACTCAGCTCAGAGATTCAATACAGCAAGTAATTGATCATGGCTCCTAATTTCAACTTCAGCTTCTAAATAATCTAAAGATCATGGCTCCTAATTTCAACTTCAGCTTCTAAATAATCTAAAAATAGCCGGTGTATAGACTGCCTGCTAACTACAGTGCAGTTAAACTACAGATTCATTAAGTATTGATTAATTCATAATCATTCCTTATTATCCTTTTACTATCTGTATGGTCTGTAGTAATGTTCCCTCTTATTCCTGATACTGAAAGTGTATGTCTTCTCTACCACCACCCCCGTCCCCCGCCCTTTATCAGTTTGGTTAGAGGTCTATCAATTTTATTGTACTTCTCAGAGACAGCTTTTAATTCATTGACTTTTCTCTTTATTTTTCTTTCTTTCTTTTCTTTTATTGATTTCTGCTCTGATCAGTCCTCAGATGAAGACTAAATAGGGACCCTCTGCAAATCTCTAGAACTTTCTCAGTTTGCAGCTTATACCTTTCTGGTACTCTGTCCTATAAACTCTAGATGGCTTGGCCTCCTCAGAATCCTCCTCTATCTCTTCAACTTAGGGAGTCTTCTGGGCTCCACCTGGGTTCTCACTCTCTACTGTGTGGGCTAGAAACTCCATTCAAGAGGTGAGCTGAGGTAACCATATGGTTCACCTCAGTTGTTACTTTACCTTCAAGGATCAGTGCCCTATGCTGACTGTTATCCAATGAAACTATTGTTCCAAATAATTTGTCCAGTTTGTTTTAGTTGCTTAAAAGACAAATCTTCTCCCTTTTAGTCAAGCTTGGCAGGCAACAGGGGCCTCCAATTACCCTTCCAAACAAACAAGAAAATACATGACCACTTATTCTATACCTGTCACTATTCTTTTAGCTAGGGACACGACGATGAAGCCAGACAGACTGCAATCTTGTAGTCACAGAGCCTGCATTCTAATGAGGGCTTGTAGGCAATAAACTAGTAAACACACATATATAGACATAACTTAGATGGTGTCAACATCTCTGATAAAAATAACAGATATTTTATGATAGACACAACACAGGATACAGGGCTATTTTAACAGGGTGACCCAGAAATCTACTCTGAAGGCATAACATGAAATAATGTCTAAATGATGAAGAACCAGCCATGCAAATTTCTGTGTGAAGTGCATTCCAAGCAGAAGAAAGTACAAGTACAAAGGCCCTAAGTCTGGAACAAGGCAGGTCCTATCAATAAGGGACCTTTATTAGTGAGTTTGTCTTTAGACACTTCTGTCACTGTTATGTGATGTGGAGGCTCAAATCTGAACGATCACATGGTTCCTTGTTGATGATTATGGATACATGTTCAAAGCATCCACTTCCCCCATAAAGACTGCTTTCAATAACTTTGCCAAGTTAACATGATGCTAGTTAGAGAGAAGAGTTTTAAAATCCTTCACTGCTGTAATCAGGATAAATTAGATTATGGTGTGGTAATAAATAAATTCAAAATTTCAGTGGCTTTAAACAACCAAAGTTATTTCTTGTTCACACTGAATGTCCTTTCCAGATTGGTAGAAGGGTAATCTGTCAATCATAGTACCTCAGGGCTTCAGACTGACAAAAACTTCATCTTGATAGGTGCTTTCGTAAATACCTCAGAAGGGGCAATAAAATACAGGCAGTCCCTGAATTATAAACGAGATCCATTCCTAACTGTATCTTTAGTCTTTATGTTGAATTTGTAGATAAGTCAGAACAGGGGCATATGGTTCTTGTTTAGCCTTACTTTAGTGCAAGAAAGGAGCCCTGGTGGAGCAGTGGTTAAGAGCTTGACTGCTAACCAAAAGGTCAGCAGTTCGAATCCACCAGCCGCTCCTTGGAAACCCTATGGGGCAGTTCTGCCCTGTCCTATAGGGTTGCTATGAGTCAGAATCTCTTCTGCAGAAACGAGTTTGGTTTGGTTTTTTGATTAGTGCAAGAAAAAGCCTGAAGCCTTTTCACTACTTTAAAAGCTTCAGGTTGCAGGCAGTGAAGGTGATTGTGATGAAGAATTTGTTTTGAGTAGGTTTCCATCATCTCAAAATGAGGGCAAATTTACATAACATTAAAGGCTACCTATGAGTTGTCCATACGGATGTTCATAACCCAGGGACTGCCTGTATATCATATTCTTACTACTAGCTCTTGGGCTCCTTCCTTTATATTTTTCTCTAAGAAGGAAAAAATAAATAAATAAATATATGCATTAAAATCCAGAATACTAGCTGTCATGGATTGAATTATGTCCCCCAAATAATATGTGTATCAGTTTGACTGGGCCACGATTCTCAGTACTGTGTGGTTGTCCTCCATTTTGTGACTGTCATTTTATGTTAAAGAGGATTAGGGTGGGATTGTAACACCCTTACTAAGGTCCCATCCCTGATCCAATGTAAAGGGAGTTTTCCTGGGGTGTGGCCTGCACCACCTTTTGTCTTACAAGAGATAAAAGGAAAGGGAAGAAAGCAGAGAGTTGGGGACCTCATACCATCAAAAAAGCAGTGCCGGGAGCAGAGCGCGTCCTTTGGACCTGAGGTTCCTGCACTAAGATGCTCCCAGACCAAGGGAAGACTGATGCACCACAAGGACCTTCCTCCAGAGCCGACACAGAGAGAAAGCCTCCCCCTGGAGCTGATGGCTTCCATTTGGACTTTAGCCCATTAGACTGTGAGAGAATAATCTCTCTTTGTTAAAAGCGATTCACTTGTGGTATTTCTGTTACAGTAGCACTAGATGATTAAGATACTAGCTATGATGCTAGGGGTTGGAACTTTTATATATGTAGAGAATAGTTCATTTTTCCGATCTGCGGACTTATTTTCCTCCTTAGATTTTTTGTGAGATGATGGTTATTTCCCACCTGGGAGAGCTCTCCCCCACCTACCCTTCTCACACCACTCCAGGCCTAGGGCAGCTGTCTTAAGTCAGCTCTTACAAGGTGTTAATGAGTAATGCATGTTTTTGTCTTGGCACTCATTTCCACTGGGTTTCTTTTTGTGCCTCTCCTCACCATGAGGGACCAAATAAATCATTAGACTAGATTGCATTTAGGCCATTGGCCAAAGCAGCAGAAGTAGATATTGAGCCTCATGCATGGTGTTACTCTATCAACTCTTCAAAGTCTTGGCATAAAAAAAGTAAATTAATTATAGAAAAAGTGTCCAATTATCTTAAAGATTATCCTAAATTATACTTCTAACTCAGCGATGTAGCAAAGGTTGAAGTTAAGGCAGATGGATGGAGATAGCGGCAGTGACACGTTTTTGGTCTTCGGTATCCTAAATAGTTCAGTATATTTCCACAAAAACAGTGCTTACAATTTAATTACATTCATGGCTCTTTCCTTAATAATCCAAAAAGCGTTGTCACGTTGGAAGAGGAACATGCAGATGCAAATGCTTGACTCTTGGATTTAGGAAGAACTATTAGGAAATATTTGTCCTTCACTGAAGAAGATTGAATTATGTCTGTGCACGCACATACTTAAATGCCTGCACCCACCTGCATAAACATAGATTTATTCTCCTTGTAACCACGCCACATACAGGGAGTAGTCCCTGACACTTGGGTCATGCTTATTTTGTTACCCTCTTTCAAAAAGCAGTTTCAGAAGAACAGGTATGTTACATTATTTTGTCTACTCTCTTTCAGTTTCTAAACTAGAGCTTATGAAAAGATTCTGTTGATAGCTTGAATGACTCAAGAGCTGTACTTAGTCACCACAAAAGAAGAGCACTTTGGTCTTGATGGGAAGAAAAATCCACTGTATGGCTTCCCTGTTCATCCTGCGGAGTGGCCGTGGAGAAGAATGTGGAACACCTTTTATTTACCTTTCTTTTGTCCAGAGAATTTGCTTGTCCTCAAATTATTCGGAACCCATTGCCATCGAGTAGATTCCGACTCATAGCGACCCTACAGGAAAGAGTAGAACTACCCCACAGTGTTTCCAAGGAGCAGGCTGGTGGATTTGAACTGCCGACCTTTTGGTTAGCAGCCAAGATTTTTAACCACTGCATCACCAGGTCTCCTTAGATAAGAATTGCTACGTTCAATAGTATAAAATATTTTATCAGCTTAATGAAGTTGGGCTTCTATGCGTGTGTGTGCACTCAAGGGTTCGTTTGTGTTATAGTATAGCGTAAAGCAGAAATCCTGATTCCAAATTTCAAATGATTGCAGATTTTATCGGGAAAGTTATACTAGTATATCACATCATTTTGACTGGGTCTACTTTACTTATATTTAAATCATATAAACTGGAATTAATTCCCATTTCTTTTTAGTTCAAAGGGAGAGGTAATGTGATCATTAAGATTGTGTACCAACTTGGCTAGGCCATGAATCTCAGTGTTTGGCACTTACATAGTTTGGCAGTCATATAATGATGTGATCACCTTCATGATCAGATCAGATATAATGTGATCACTACCATGACGGGATCTCCTGTGAGTAGCCAGTCAGTTGAAAGAGAGTTTCGTTGGGGGATGTGGACTACGTACAATATAGGTGGACTTTCTGGCAAGGCTCACAGGCTTTTGCTTGCTCTATATCCTGCAGCTGGCTCCTGCTCATCAGACCTCCAGTTCTTGGGACTTGAGTTAGCAGCTTGTCTGCCAATCTTGAGATTCATCAGCCTCTGAGGTCTGGATCTTGGGTTCTCTAGCCCCTGCAGCTAAGTGAGTCGGGAAAAGCCTCCAGCCTGAGCCACAGACTTGGGATTTTTCAGTCACTTCCTTGATAAAAATTTCTCTCTCTCTCTCTCTTTCTCTATCTCTCTAGATGCTTCACTGGTTTTGCTTCTCTAGAGAATACAGCCTAGGACAGGCAGTTTCATAAAATATTATTTGGTCTATTGAATTTTGTTGTTGTTGTGTGCTGTCGAGTCAATTCTGACTCATGGTGAACCTACTGGACAGGGTAGAACTGTCCCATAGAGTTTCCAAGGTTATTATCTTTATGTAAGCAGACTGTTACATCTTTCTTCCATGGAGCATCTGATAGGTTAGAACTGCCAACCTTTTGGCTAGCAGCTGAGCACTTAACCACTATGCCACCAGGGCTCCTTGTATTGAATTTAAACATTATTTTATTGGATATCACCTATGTCTCTGGTGCTATTCAAAGTGCTGAAGAGAGGTAAGCAGGATAAAATTTCTGCCTTTAAGGAGCCTCAAAACAAGGAGAAGACAGTTATGTCAAGTAATTATTAATAGGAATACTGTTCCAGTTTTTATTGGTAACCTGGCCAGTCTATTTACATTCTCCATTCTCAGGGGTAATTAATGCATGCCTCTAAATGACGAAAAATTTTCTGGGGAGTGCATTGACATTTGGGAAGAATGAGCTGAGTGAGGATTCATTTTTTCCTTTGTGTCTAGTGGAGGCAGGAACAATATATATTTCCAGGTGTGGAAAGGAGGAAATATTTACTTGTCTGTCTCTTTCTTCCTCTCCATCCTTTTATATATGTTTATTTTTCTTTCTCTCTTTCCCTATTTATAACTTGCTCTCTCTACTTTCTTTCATTCATCCACAAAATATGTATTGAACACTATGCCATGGAGGAGACCTTAGGTGGCACAGACAATTAAATGCTCAACTACTAACCAAAAGGTTGGTGGTTCCAACCCACCTAGAGGCACCTCAGAAGAAAGGTCTAGCAATCTGCTTCCAAAAGGCTGCAGTCATGGAAACTCCGTGGAGCACAGTCCTACTCTGCAACACACGGGGAGGACATGAGCTGGCATTGACTTGACAGCAACTGGTTATTCTATAGAGGAACCATGATGGGATGGATGGGTAGAAGAAGTCTTTAAGTCTGTGGTAAACTCTTATTAAAACACTGTGTAGTCAGTATAACATGTTGGCCAAGAGCATGGACTCCAGAGTGAGACTTCCAGAGTTTGATTTCCATCTCTACTACTTAGCAGCTATGCGAATTTGGGTGAGTTACTTATCCTCTCTGTGCCTCAGTTTTCTAGCAAATGAGGAATACCTGCATAAAAGAGCTGTGGGAAACCCTGGTGGCGTAGTGGTTAAGAGTTAGGCTGGTAATCAAAAGGTCAGCAGTTTGAATCCACCAGGCACTCCTTGGAAAACCTTATGGGGCAGTTCTACTCTGTCCTGTTGGGTCACTATGATTTGGAATCAACTCGATGGAAACGGGTTTAAAAAAGCTGTGACAATATTGAACTTCACCTGAGTCCTGTGCTGCTGGAATTCAGGGAAGCTTAAGGAATCCCCCACCATCACTCTTTTGTGTTCTGAGAAATGACTAACCACAAAGAGCTCTTCTGCCCCCTGGATTCTTCGATAAGACCCACCTCAATCCTTACTCATCACTCCCATAAGGATCCAGGATGACCATTTGGTCATCTCTGTAAAGAGAGCTCGTCTCTGTTGGATGAAAAAGGACAGAGTATCTGGTTTGTTTAGTCTCTTTTGTCTCTCTCCTTGTCTATTTTGAAGTCAAATAAATTAAGAATTTGTACCCACTGAGAACAGGTCTTTGATACATTCCCATAAATTTTTATTTCTAGGTTTATGCTAAGGAGCCCTGGTGGCCCAGTGGTTAAAGCGCTTGGCTGCTAACCAAAGAGGTCGGCTGTTTGATCCCACCAGCTGTTCCTTGGGAGAAAAATGTGGCAG
The DNA here is from genome assembly GCA_030035585.1 of Dugong dugon. Taxonomy (NCBI): domain Eukaryota; kingdom Metazoa; phylum Chordata; class Mammalia; order Sirenia; family Dugongidae; genus Dugong; species Dugong dugon. The sequence goes on from CM057467.1 coordinate 113,614,352, forward strand.
TCTGCTTCTGTAAGGATTACAGCTTTGGAAACCCTACAGTGCAGTTCTGCCCTGTCTATAGGGTCGCTATGAGTCAGAATCTACTCGACCACAGTGGGTTTTTTGGTTTTGGTCCTCCTTCAAGGGTCCCTGGATGGTGGAAATGGTTAACCACTCAGCTACTAACCAAAAAGTCAGCAGTTTGAACCACCAGCTGTTCCTTGGGAGAAAGATGTGGCAGTCTACTTCCATAAAGATTTACAGCCTTGGAAACCCAATGGGGAAGTTCTACTCTGTCTTGTAGGGTCACTATGAGTCAGAATTGATTGAACAGCAGTGGATTTGGTCTTAGTTTGATGATTATGCTTGACCCATGACTGAAATCTTAGAATTAAAGATATAAGCTCTCTATTGGTGTCTGTTTATATGTTTATATGACTGCAGTGCTGAAAAGCTGTTCCCTCTCATCATTTGAGTATGTGCTATTTTCCTGCCTCTAGATGGTATTAAATTATAAAATCTCTTAAAGGAGCTCTATGTGATTGATTGGTAGGAGCCCTGGTGGCAAAGTGGTTAAGAGCTCAGGCGGCTAACCAAAAGGTCAGCAGTTAGAATTGACCAGCTGTTCTTGGAAACCCTGTGGGGCAGTTCTACTCTGTTCTGTAGGGTCGCTATGAGTCAGAATCAACTGGATAGCACACAACAACATGTGATTGGTTTAGAGGTAAATAAGCATTTTTCTAAATTGGACATTCCTAATGTTCTCAGAAATTAAGGAAATTGAATCTCAAATACTTTAAAACGTGAAAAAAAATAACACGTATTTTTAAAGAAACTAACTCAGAAACATTTTAGGAATTCAAGTTCACATAATTTAACCAAATCTTTGGCAAACAAGACTAGTTTAATAATTTTGGTTTAAGGGAAAAAAAACTATGTTTTTCATAGTTATTAGCCTTAATAATAATACAACTGTACATTTTTATTCTACTTGGGTATGTTTTTTCTAAACTTATAGTTTTTCCTGACTGAATACACTAGCATAACTTCTACTTAATATTTAAGATTATGCGGTATGTAAACTGGTGTTTAACTAAATTCTGTCATTATTCTGACAAACTTCATTTCAACATGTTTTTAAGTATCAGTCTGAAGATCTTTTCCAAGATCATGAGGTAACTTAAAAACCATGGATGGATACTAAATGGAGTTAATTAATTATGGCCTTTAGGTATCTAGATCATTTCTAAGATAGAATTCTGAAACATTAGTTACTAAGCATTAATTTTAAGTTTACATATTTTTTGCCTACTATTTTGATGTGTACACAAAATTATATATATATATATATATATATATATATATATACATGTACATATATTTGGGTCTGCTATTGAGCATGTTCATTTTTGCCACTTCGAGAAATTGTATTATAAGGGATATGTTTCTGTTAAGGAAAAAAGAGAGTGGTTTTGACTTAAAAGTAACACAACCGGTTGTTCCAGAATGAGGAAGGAAGTATAGGATAAAACTTCAGTTCCATTTGTAGTGGTCAAGGCTGGCCAAGGTTTTAATGGATTTATTTATAACATTTTCAAAAACAGTATGTGTTTACATTTTTCTTAGAGTATTGGTCTGCTCTAGGATGCTGTAAACAGTTTTTCCTTACCTTCTGGATAATCTCCTTCAAAGGTAAAGATTCTGTGTCTTACCAAAATAAGTTCCTATGCTTTATGTTGACTTTATCAGGCTCTTGATTATTTAAGAAAACCAAGACTTCTCACTTTTAAAAGAGCTAAGGTTCTTTGCAATCATGTTACCTCCTATGTTTACTTTTAAAATCGTTTATTTTCCCTTTAACTAGGCAGATGAGTATTGTTTCTCTGTAACCCATGACCCTACCTTAACTGAATCTCCTGACATTTGGTATTTCATCTTCCCAAAATCGAATCCTAAATTGTATCTTTCACACTTAAAGCTGCTTTTGAGACAAATAAAACGGAGGGTGATATGACAGTAATGGGAAGAATGTCCTTTAATTAGGGAACTCTGGGAGCTATTCAATTTTGCCACTTGCCTAGCTACACTCTATACAGATCAGCTTACTTGCAACAATGGGTGAAAAAAATTATTGCCTAGTTCACCACAACAATGTCAATTCCCTATTCTAAATTATCAGAGCCCGCCCCCCCTTAGCTATCTATTGATTTTTTCATAAAAAGGATGCTTTGTTGTATCTGAAAGATTTCTCTCAGTGTGTATGAACCCCCTCATTTTTTCTGTTATAAACTTTAAATTACTCACCCAGAGATGTGTGGGATGCTGGAGTGTTTTCCTCAATATATTCTGCATGGCCCACTCTCCATCTTTCCTCAGTTCTTGTTTATCCTTTATCTTGTCAGATCTTCTCCAACAACTCTGAGAAAAACCTCAGTCCCTCCCCCTGTATGACACACACACACACACATTGTCTGCCCTCTTACCATACTTTTTCATTCATTCATTTATTCTGGAACTCTCCTCACTGGCACATAAGTTCTTTAAGGGGAAAGATTTTTGTCTGTTTGTTTTCCTGCTCTATGCCCAGCCTCTACAAGAGAGAGTGACAAATTGTAAGCATTCAATAAATACTGGTTGAATAAATGAGTGGATTTATTAACTGCCCCTTGGAGGACACTATACTGGAGGACTCTATAAAAGTACACTAAGCACAGCTCTTGCCTTTAGTGAAGAAGTGAAATTTAAATATACAAATAAATAGAATAGAGTTCTATTACATTAGAGTTCTATTATAGTTTAGAGTTCTACTATAGTTGAGAGTTTAGAAACTAAGATCTGGAAAGATAAGATAATGTCCCACAGAGATACAATATCTGTGCAAGGATGCAGGGTCCTCAGGAGGTGAAAGTATAGGATGCAAATGGTAGGGGATAATATTGCAAAAGAAGGGAATAGCGTAAACACGGTGCAAAAGAAAGCCTGGCTATTCTTCCATTTGCTCTTTGAATATGTGCTAAATACCTCTCACTGTGCTAGGCTTGTTTTTGTTAGGTGCTCATAGCGACCCATTGTGACAGAGTACAACTGCTTCATAGAGTTTTCTAGGCTGTAATCTTTATAGAAAGGATCACTGACAGTGCAGTGGTTAAGTGCTCGGTTGCTAACCAAAAAATCAGAGGTTTGAACCCATAATCCACTCTGTGGGAGAAAGATGTGGAAGTCTGCTTCCATAAAGATTATAACTTTGAAATCCTATGGGGCAGTTCTACTCTATCCTATAAGTTTGCTATCAGTCAGAATCACTCCATGACAACAGGAATCTTTATGGGAGCAGGTCATCGGGTCTTTCCTTCCGTGGAGCAGCAGGTGGGATTGAACCACTGACCTTGTGGTTAGCAGCCAAGCTGTTAACCACTGTGCCACCAAGGCTCCTTCAGGGATGAAATTTACCCTTGAGGATTTCGTAGAATAGTGGGAAACCAGCAATAAGATAAGTGTTTAGTGTGACAAGTGCTATAATAGATTGTAACAAAGTGTAAATTTTACTACCTTAACACCTGACAGCAGAATTCCCTCCAGGTAAGAACTTCACTTTGGGAAGGTAACTTGATAAACTGCTCTGGGTAGAAGGTAAGATGCTGACACCGTGGGTATTAGCAGGAACCTAGGTAACGAAAGTTGATGGTAAGCTGGCTTTGTAAGAGACAGGAAAAGCAATCAGTTGTGTTCTTGAGAGAGGCATGGGAGGAGAGAAGAGATGATGGGCTTTGAAAAAGTACAGAAGCGCTAGGAACTAGGCTGCCAGTGGTAGGTGGCTGCGGTTTTGCCTCGGATATGGGCCAGGGAAAAATTTAAGTATGTGGATGATTAATGTCCAATTTGAAGTTGTGAACATTTCTTCCTTCCCATAAATCTTCAGTAAGGTGTACTTGACTTAGAGATGCTTCACGTGAGTGGCTTTTGCAGTAAAACAAAGAAGAGGGTCAAGCTAGGAAAGGGCTCAGCCTTAAATCTCTGAACAGAAACAGCTCTATTGGAAGCAGGCACCTCATGAACATAAGAAGGCGCCCTTGAGAAATGGCAAGGTTTGGGGTTTTCAAGGGACTTGAAATTAAGACAGAAGATAGGCTCTTGAATAAATTTCAAGGGACATAAAACAAAAACAAAGCAAAAAAAGTTACTGTCTAGTTAATTTCAACTTACACCTTTCAAAAGCAGATCTCCAGGCCTTTCTTTCAAGGCACCTCCTGGTGAGTTTGAATTGCTGGTTAGCAGTCCAGTGCTTAACCATTTGCCCCACCCACTTTTTCAAAAGAGAGTCACCAACTGATTTCCAGGTTACAAGAAGTTCTCAGTTACAATGGGAGCAACTGTGGAAGGCCAAGCAAGGTTGGCTTTAGGTCTATGATATAGTAAGAGACAGAACACAAAAAATGTAACTGTGGCACAGCAAGAATGTCCTAATGAGATGAGTTTATCAAGGGGAGAGGGGAATGCATTTTAAGACATAATAATGTATATAACAATTAGCAAACAAAAAGCAGCAATAAGGGTGGATACCCTTTAGACACACAGGAAGAATAAAGGAACTAACATTTATTGAATTAGGAACACAAGCCCATCAAGATATCAGGCACCATCTTTTTGTTTTATTTGTGCACTTATTTTTATTTACATACAGTATAATTCACTATTTTTATTTATAATTCTAAATTTTGACATATGTATGTATTAGGGAAACCACCATCACAATCAAGATGTGCAACTGCTTTATCACACCCCAAATTCTCCTTTGTCCTTTTGTAGCCACCCTTCCTACCACCACCACCACCCTAGAAACCACTGATTTCTGTTCCTATTTCTTATAATTTTGACTTTTCTAGGATGTCATAATAATGGAATTATACAGTATGTAGTCTTTTGAATCAGACAGCCTTTACTGATTTAATGCATTTGAGATTCATCCATATTATTGTGTATATCCGTAGTTATTCCTTTTACTGCTGAGTAATAAATACTCTATTGTATGGATGTAGCATGGTTTGTTTATCCTTTAACTAATAGAAGGACATTTGGGTAGTTTCCACTTTGGGGAAATTATGAATACAGCCACTATAAACATTTGAGTTGATTTTTCTTTTTGTAAACTTAAGTTTTTCTTTTGATAAATATGTAGGAGAGAGAGAGATGGGTCAATGTTAAGTATATTTTTAATGATATAAAATACTGTCAGGTGTTTTCCAAAATGGCTGTACCATTTTGTATTTCCACCAACAACATATTGGAATTTGAGTTTCTCTTCGTCCTTACTAAAACTTGGTAATGTCAATTTAAAAATCCTTTTTTAATTATTATTACTTAAAAAAAAAGCTATCCCTTCTAATATGTACTTAGTAATAACTCACTGTGGTTATAATCTTACTAGAAATCAAGTTGAGTATCTTTGCATATGATTACTTGCCATCTGAATATCTTCTTTAGTGAAGCATCTGTATAAATCCTTTGTCCATTTTTTAACTTGGATTTTTTTTTTTCTTATTACTGGGTTTAGTGAATTCTGTATAAGTGTTTCAGATACAAATTCTTTTTCAGATAAGTGATTTGAAAACATTTTCTCCCAATCTGTGGCATGTATAATATTTTTATTTTCTTGATGGTGTCATTCACACAGCAGAAGTTTTCATTCTAATGCAGTTGAATTGCCTTTTTTTTCTAATTTTATGGGCCATGCCTTTGATGAAATATTTAAGAGCACACAAAGGTTTCCTCCTGTTTCCCTGTAGGAGTCTTACAGTTTAGGTTTTGCAGTTCAATCTGTTATACATTTTGAGTTAATTTTTGTATAAAGTCTGAGGCATGGGTTGAGGTTATTTTTTTGCATATAGATGTCCAATATTTTTAGCTCCATTTGTTGGAAAGGTTATCCTTGTTTTGAATCTTCTTAGAAACTTTGTCAAAAATCAACTGGCCATATATATACTAGTATATTTCTAGACTCTGTCCTAGTCTATTGTTCTATGTAGCTATCCTTACATGAAAACCACACTAATGATTACTGTAGCTTTATAATAACCTTTGAAATCAGGTAATGGAAGTCCTACAATGTTGCAGTTAATTTTTAGAATTGTTATAGCTATTCTTACTCCTTTCACTTTCCATATACATTTTAGAATCCTCTTGACTTTTCCAGAAAATTTTGCTGGCATTTTATCTGTGATTGCATTGAATCTATATGTCAATTTGGGGAGAATTGACATCTTAACAATACTGAGTCATTATATACCTTTCCATTTATTTCAGCCTCCTTTGATTTCTTTCATCAGTGCTTTGTAATTTTCAGCATACAGGCCTTGCACATATTTTGTCAGATTTACACCTATTTCATGGGTTTTGGTGCTATGATAAATGATATTCTTTTTTATAATTTAAATTTCCAGTTATTCATTGCTAGTATATAGAAATAGAATTGATTATTGTGTATTGATTTTATATTCCACAACCTCACTAAACATACTTAGGAACTCTAAAAACTTATGAGCATATTACTTAGGATTTTTGTATATTCCTTGGGATTTTTTAATAGACTATTATGTCGTCAGTGAATAGAAGCAATGCCATTCCTTCCTTTCCAATCTGCATGCCTTTTCTTTTTCTTGCCTTCTTGTAATGGCTAGGACTTACAGGATGATGAATAGAAATAATGAGATGGGACACCTTGCTTTGTCTCTAAGCTTAGAGGAATGCACTCGGTCTTTCCCATGTACATTTTTTTCTAGATATCCTTTGTCTTGTTAAGGATGTTCGCTAGTATTCCTAGTTCTCTGAGAGGTTTTTCTTTTTTTTTTTTTTTTTTTAATCACAAAGGGATATTAAATTTTGGCAAATACTTTATCAATCGAGCTTGAGATTATATGGTTTTCTTCTTTGTCTGTTGATACGGTGAATTAACTTGATTAATTTTCAAATGTGGAAGCAGTCTTTCATTCCAGGATAGACCCCAATTGGTCATGATGCGTTATCCTTTTTATATATTGCTGTATTTGTTTTTCTAATATTTTGTTGAGGATGTTTACATTTGGGTTTATGAGAGATGTTATTGACCTGTAGTTTTCTTTGACTGTAATGCTTTTTTTTAAAATTTTGTTTTGATATCAGAGTAATGCCTGGTTCAGGAGGGGTTCCCTTCTTCTCTGTATTCTGGAAGATGCTTAATCTCTCATGCAATTTTTGATTTTCAGTTGTTTTTTTTCCCCTCATTCAATATAGTTTCTGATTCCCTTGTGACTTCCTCTTTGACCAGCTGGTATTGACAAGAATGTCTATTTCACCCTTGTTGGATAAAGTTTTTTATAAATGTTAATTAGGTCAAGTTGCTTGATAGCTTTGTTTACATTTTTTATATCCTTGCTTATTTTTTACTTGTTCTATCAGTTATGGAAAGAGGAATGATTCAATCTCTATGAATAATTGTGCATCTGTCTATTTTGCCTTTAATTGTTATCAGTTTTACACTTCATATATTTTGAAGATTTATTGTTAGGTGCTTACACATTGAAGATTGCCATGGATTCTTGGTGAATTTTCCTTTTTGTCATTAGGCAATGTCCCCTTTTTATACGTGCTGATTATTTTTGTTCTGAAGTCTATTTTGTCTAATAATGTCATAGTCTCTCCAGTTTCTGTTTTTATAAAAGTTTGCATATTATATGTTCTTTTATTCTTTGACTTTTAAACTATATATGTCTTTGTACTTAAAATGGGTTTCGTTTAGACAACATATAGTTGGGTCTTCTTTTTTTTTTTTTTTCATTTGTTTGTTTTGTTTTAATCCAATATGGCAATAGCTGTCTCCAGCTTGTTTAGATATCTATATTTCATGTAACTTGATATGACTGGATTTCAATCTACTATTTTTTATTTGTTTTATATTTGTCTCTTCTCAGGTTTTATCCCTCTGTTTCTCCTTTGGGTTATTTTAATAACCCAAAAACATTTTATTTTCATTAATCTATTGTCTTTTTAGCTACATTTCTTCGTGTTACTTCATTTAGTGGTAGCTTCAGAGATTGCAATATATACATTATTCTTTCACAATCTGTGTAGAGTTAATGCATTATCACTTCAAGTAAAATGAAACATTTAGGTACCTTTATTCTGCATGCTTTATATTATTGTTGTCATATGTACTACCTCTACCTCCACAGACAACCTCACCAGACATTGTTATAATTTTTGCTTTCAATAGTCACATACGTTTTATAGAATTAAGATGAGAAAAATTGTCTATTAATCATTTTCTTTTACTTTCTTCATTTTCAAATTTCTCTTCAGTATCATTTTTCTTCAGTCTGAAGAACTTCCTTTATCATTAATTTAAAGAAGGTATGCTGGCAACAAAGGCTTGGTTTCCTTCATCTGTGAATGTTTCTATTCCATCTAGTTTCCAGAAGGATATTTTCACTCTGTATTGAAGTCTTTAGCACTTTTTATTTGTTGTTCCACTGTCTTCTGGCCTCCATAGTTCATGATGAGAAATTCAACGTAATGTGAGTCTTCGTTTCCCTATCGTTTTCTAGCCTGGTTTGCATCTGTCTTGTACATGCAGTTCAGGGTTGAGTCCAGGGCCTGTGTTGGTTAATACACAACACTAAAGGATGCCTTTCTCTCTTCTCCGATATTCCCTCATATTCTTCAGGTTTGGGGGGCTCCTTTTCCTGTGCCTCTGGCATAAAAGAAGTGGGTCTTTCAAAATTTTAGCTGCTCTTACCACTACTGCCACAGCTCCAATAGTAGAACATCAAGAAAAAAAGAAAAAGAAAAAAAGGGGGGAGGCTCATTCCGTGTCAGAGTGTTTTTCTAATTTTTTACACCCTCCCCTACACTTCTGCTTTGATTCACATTTCAGAGTTTTCAGTTTTCATCTTTTTTTTTTTTATTTTTTTTTTATTTTGTCCAGAGTTTTGGGTTGTAATTAGCAAGAGAGATTGGCTTACACGTCTTGGTCTGCACATTTTATTTTTTCTTTCAGTTTACATATTTGTTTTTATTTTTATTCAGGGAATAGCAAAATCCATTTTGTCAGGAACATCGGGTGCTCATGAAGGGGTGCTATGGATGATAATGTACAAAGGTAAGTTGGCACTAGACTGAACAGAGACTTCATGCCAACCTAAGAACTCTGGATTTCTATTTAGTGGGTTATACAAGTCTACAAAGAGGTATTTTCATTCAAATGCCTCAGTGCCATTGGCAGCCCTCAAAAACAGTCTTGCTGCATTTCATTTTTTTAAACCATTCTGAAATAGAAGTGAAATGATTTCAAGTTTTATTCCATATTCTGGTCCTGGCACCAATCTTATTTCCCCAGAAGGCGTTTCTATTACTGAAAGTGGCATTCAGGCATTGACGACCACACATTCCCTTATTATACATTGCATACCATCGGAGAAAAGACCAATACAATCACTGGTCCTACTTAGAGTGAGCCAGCAGCAACTGGGGCAGCACCCACTTTATGCTACGTGCATATGCCTTATAAGCAAAGTGTCTACAGAATAATTGATGAGGCATTATGTATGAATATCTATGTATACCAAGCAATGCATTAAACATTGGCATAAAGAAGGCAAAGACCCTGCACTTCCTATTTTGTTTGATTAACTCTATAGAATAATCCATGTTCCTAATTTAGTCATCTCCGGTAAATAATTGTAATATTAGACATTTCAGTAGTTCCTATTTTGGGTGCCTGTATAGAGTTGCCAGAAACAGACCATGAGACAAAGATTTGCATGAAGAAAGTTTACTGGGGAGTATTTCTGAACCATTCGCATGAGGGATGATGGAAACAGGACTGATTAGAGGGAGAAGTTGCACTGGAATGTGATTGAAACAAAACCCTTTGCCAAGCCATCACGGAATACCAGAGCTGAAATGGCCTTTTAGAAAAGCCCCAAATTGAGAAAAGGGGTAGGTGTTTGTAGTCCCTCATCAACCATTCATGGGAAGAGGATCGTCCCCAGTGACTGAGCATAACCTGAGGCAAGGAAACTTTCTTAGGCAGAATTCTCCAAAGTGGAATTCAGCTGTGAGGTTTGGCAGCCAACATTTCAGATAGCTGGGGAAATGGGTACCCCTGTTTTCAAGGAGGATCTGAATGGTATACCACAGCATTTGTCACGGTGCCTTAAGTCAACTTGAATTTTCCACATCTGTAAAACGGAGATTATAACCCAACTCAACCTCATAGGGGGTAGAATTTTTTTTGTGGGGGTGGGGAAAGGGGGAAATTACCCTCCCTCCATATAAACCACTCTCTGAGGCTGGGCCTATATATATATAATCTTAGTACATTGCCTTATATAAAAATAAATTCACAATAACTGTTAATTATTGCCCTTATTTTTCATACAGTAAACTTGTGTGCAGGTATTAGTAATTGAGAATTTCATTTCAATATCTTTCAGGAAACTGAGGTTCAGGGTAGTTAAATGTCTTGCCTAATAATACCCAGACTAGAAGATTCTCCCTAATACTAAAACCCACGGTCTTTCCATTACTTCTTTTGCTTCAATTCAACATATCAAATTCTAAGAGAGATTCCAACACAAACTGAGTTCATCAGACCTTCATAGGTTTTGTTTTCTTTGGTTTTTGTTTATTTTTTTAATTTTTATTTATTTGTTTGATTCCTCTAGATGTTGGCTTTTTAACCTCTTTCAAGATCTCGGGTTTGTATTTTCCCCATTGTCTAAGAGGAAAAAGAAAACTGTATTTTCTGACAAGTACTTTTAAATTAAAAAAGAGAGTTTAAAATAGAAAATGTAATTTTAACACACACAGATACCCACATGCTGAGAAGACAATTCTACCATATTTTTCAAACATTAAATAAATAAATAGAGAGACGATAAAGAAAATAAAATTAGGCCATGATGGAATGAACAGAGCCAGGTCCTTGGCGAAACTAACATAGACAACTCGGCCAGTGTGTGGCAGAGCACGAAGAGTCCATTTTGCTGATGATCATGTATCATGGAGACCTCTAAACATGCTATTTTAAATCAGACTGAGTAATACCACAATTTTTCTTTCACAAGTGAATCAATACCATCTAACACATACCATTAAGTTGAAATTTTGGAGGTGTTTTCATTTCTGTTAGATAGAAGCTGGCGTGTTTATTTTTTGTTTCATCATTTCTGGGAAAGATGATGATTTCACCTGTTTGTGTGTGTGTATATCTAGCAGAAGCTAAAATAGGAAAATTCAAACCTGCAAGCATCCTCCTTTCATGTCACAGCAGACCCTGGGATCCTGTTTCTTCTCTTGCCTGACTCATTTCCAACAAGCCTCTGTTGCAACAATTGTCACAGCAACAATGGTATCTGTATAGCAAAGAGATTTCCCAATTCACCTATTTCAAGAAAGTCTGATTTCTAGATGACCGAAAAAGAATACAGTCTCTTGCCTGGCTGCAATAGAATCATGGAGAAGTAATTTACCAGCAAGCATAATCTAGAAAAGACTATTACACTTCAGCATGTTGTCACTGGTGCTAAACAACCTGTGTACCTTGGTTCATCCACCCCATTCACCTATGGAACCATGCGTGTGTGGACAGCTATTGTTTCTGCCTGCCCAAAACAGATCCCTTTACTTCTGGAAATAACAGTCTGGTATTCCTTTGGTGAACCAATCCTCACTCATCTCAGTTCTTCAGTTAACCCTGACTTTAACTGCAGTTCCAATGGGAGACATGATCGGGCCTTGCCAACAAGTATATTATTTCACTTCACAGGCCTAAGTCATCTGACAACATTCAACCCCCGCATTTTGATAGAAAAACTGGGAGAGTGTGGCCCTCGTTTCGCTGGGATAGCTAGTGGATAAGATATTAATTAAATGAATGCTGATGGCCATCTTATTACCTTGGCAGAGCAAGGAAAGAGCCTATCTGAGACTGGAATCAAGAGAGAAAGGAAAACAGTGACAAAGACAGACCAAGTCCTATGGCTATATGATATCCTTGTATTCAACCACACCCAAAGAAAATTCTATCACCACGCTTTTGAGTTATGAGAGCTAATAAATTCCATCTTTTGGTTTAACTCAATGTCATGTGCTTGCTTCCCTCCCCCATCCCCTGCCCAACTTGAAATGTAAACAGTCCTGCTGAATCCAGGTTATATTTGATATATATTCATTACTCATTTATTTGGAGTTTGGATGGAGCTCAGCTTCCATAGCACTTCAGACTTTTCCCTGTTGCCTTACTAACTCCCCTACGGGATAGAAAGAGGGGCTTAATCTGATTGGTGATTTTGGAAGGAGAAATTGGGCTTTGTGGTCTCTCCTTTTGCCTGATAGCTAGCCTGTCCTCACAGAGCTTATGTCCTCTATCTGTACCATACAGGAAGCTTAGCAGGAAATATTCTTCCCCTACTTGGTGAGTCTGTAGTTTTTCAGTGCTGTCTTTGACTGGGTGTACAATGCTATCTTTTCTGGGATTTAGTGAGGCATGCTTGAATACTCTAATATAATTGTTAGTAGTATGAAGGTGGCGTTTTGCTCTCTATGTATCTTACCTTGTAGCTATCCTTTAATTGAATCAAAACCCAGGCAGATAAGAGGGGTGTTATCTATTGCTTCCCCTCCCCACACATCCGAACCAGATGTTACACATAAAGGTACTAGGTGGACATAGTCCTTGCACTATAGTGAATACCAAAGAGATTACTGCATCTGGAATATAGGATACAAGTGAGAGAGTGGAATAGTTGAGGCTAGACATCAGGACATGGACGGGATTATAAAGAACCATCTATGAGATATCAGGAAGTATGAAACTTTATTGTATATGCAATGTGGAACTATTCATGAATTTTAAATAGAGACATACTTTTTTTTTTTTTTTTCTGAAAAATACTCTGGCCTGAGGATGAAGGAGGGAGAACAGAGAAAACAGTATACTAAGCTGCTGCTCTAACCTAGAAAATAACTGCCATGAGGGACAGCTCACATCAGTATAGCACCTAGCCCATCTCACTGGCCTCAATATGTGTGTGGGTGTGTATGTGTGTGTACACTGTTCCACGAACGAATGAATGCTCCAGATAAATGAGAATTAGAGAGAGAAATAGTACAGTAACAGGAAACATGGCATTAAATCTGGATTTGAAACTTCTAATGTTAAGAGTTGAGTATTTCACCCTTGATAATAGTCACAGTTATAGGTATGGGTTAGATTTCATAAGGATAAATTATTCAGCTACTATACTGAGGCCGTGTGATATGCTGAATGCCATTCTGGATGCTGATTCTTGTTTTAGTTTCTGTGCCATGGACGTCCTATGTTTAAAGAGCAAACAGAGAAAGCAGGGGCATAACTGCAAATAGTTAAGCGCTCATGAAAGGTTGGTGGTTTGAACCCAACCAGAGTGTCTCAGAAGACAGGCCTGGCCATCTGCTTCTGAAACATCACAACCATGAAAACCTTATGGAGCACAGTTCTACTCTGATACAAATGGGGTCACCATGAGTTGGAATCAACTTGACAGCAGCTAACAACAACAACAATAATGAAAATTAAACAAGAATCACCAGAGAACCAAGAGAAATTGTGGGAAAATTTGCCTTGAAAGTCCACAGAGGGAAAAGAAGGAGAGGTGGTCAAGAGAGTGACAAATACTACAGGGATATTGATAACTTAATATTACATACAGCATATTGAATGGTATTTGGCATATCACATGGCCTCAATATACTAGCTGAATAAATTATCCTTATGAAATCTAATCCATACCTATCGCTTTGACTATGATTTGTAAACTAGCAAATGTGAAACACAAAACTCTTAACATTAGAAGTTTCAAATCCAGATTTAATGCCATGTTTCCTGTTACTGTACTATTTCTCTCATTTTTTATTTATCTTCTTTACTTGTAAATACAAAATTATCCTTTGAATTAGTCAAGGAGTCTATAGAGTTCTATCTAAATAGAATGTAAGGATTCTATAAAAAGGTCCAGGAAACCTTGATGAATGATCAATGAAAGTTTGTTAGGAGAATATATATACATATATTTTTTTTAATGAGAAAGTTGAGTGAACTTTTTTTTTTTTTTAACCTTGCCCTTCCTCTCTTTTTTTTTATTGTTGTAGTTTAAGTGAAAATTTATAATTCAAGTTAGTCTCTCATACAAAAATTTATACATACATTGTTATGTGACCCTCATTGCTCTCCCTATACTATGACAGCACACTCCTCCTTTCCACCTTTGATGTCCTGTGTCCATTCAGCCAGCTCCTAACCCTCCCTGCCCTCTCATCTCACCTCCTGACAGAAGCTTCCCATTTAGTCTCATGTATTTACCTCAGCTAAGAAGCGCGTTCTTCGTGAGTATCATTTCATGTCCTCAGAGTCCAGTCCAATCCCTATCTGAAGAGTTGGTTTCGGGAATTGTTTTAGTTCTGAGTTGACAGAGAGTCTGGGGGGCCATGCTTTCTGGGATTCCTCCAATCTCAGTCAGACCATTAAGTCTGGTCTTTTTACTAGAATTTGAGTTCTGCATCCCACCCTTCCCCTGCTCCATCAGGGACTCTCTGTTATGTTCCCTGTCAGGCAGTCATTGGTAGTAGCCGGGCACCATCCAGCTCTTCTGGTCTCAGGCTGATGCAGTCTCTGTGTGGCCCTTTCTGTCTCTTGGGCTGATACTTTCCTTGTGTCTTTGGTGTTCTTCAAGGAGAAAATAATTTTAAAACAGGGTGTATTTCTTTTGAGTCTTAAAGTTTCAGTGTGACCTCACCTGGCAAAAAGAGGGAAAAAACATTCCAAGCTTGGGCATAGCTGCAGCTAGTAAAAAAAAGCTTATCCATTGTTATGGATTTAACTGTGTCCCTCAAAAAAATATATTGAAGTCTTAACCCTGGTACCTGTGAATGTGTCTTTGTTTGGAAATTGGATCTTTGAAGACGGTATTAGTTAACATGAGGTCATACTGGAGTAGGGTGGGTCCTAATCCAATGAGTGGTGTCTTCTTAAAGAAGAGAAGACAGAAGAAACACAGAGATAGAGAAACTCAAAGGGAAGTTGTCATGTGACAACGGAGGCAGAAATGGGAGTGATGCAACAGCAAGTCAAGGAAAGCCAAGAATTGTGGGCACCACCTGAAGCTAGAAGCAAGGCAGGGAACAGAGTCTCTCTCAGAGCCTCCAGAAGGAACCAACACTTCCACCACCTTGATTTTGGATGTCCGGTCTCCAGAACTGTTATACAATAAATTTCTAAGGTTTTAAGCCACTCAGCTTGTGGTACTTTATTACCACAGCCTGAGGAAACTAATACAGCCACTTATGAGTTGTATACAAGTAGGATACGTTTACAGACCAAGGCCGGGGCAGACATAGCTCCATATCTGTCTCCTACCTAGTAAGTAGCCAAGAAATGGTAATCTCTGTGCCTCATTTTCTTCATCTTTACAGTGGAATACTAATAGCCCCTACCTCACAGGTGGTTGTGAAGGTTTAGCTGATGTACCTAGAGCACTCAGAATACAGCTGAGTCACAGTAAGTAAACTGTAAGTGTTAGCTGTTATTATTATCATTATGATAATGCCTAGATGCTTCCTTGGGCATTCACAAACCTGAGTATTTTCCATTTCCTGAGTAATAAATCATATTGTTTATATTTTAGTTTTCCATTTTGTGTGTAACAAAAGCTAGAAGTCATATATTTTATAAAAACTGAGGTGCTGTGACATATCACTCACGTCATTATATCATTGTTTTCAAGAATATAATTATATCTGAGAATGTCATTAATGATGGTGTGTGTGTGTGTTCTCAGTATTTAGGACAATTTCAAGTCCTAATGAAAAAAGGCAGAATTGTGTAACAAGCCAGAATGTATATAATTAATAAAAGGTCTTTTATACTGTACCCTAAGCATTATAGATTCTAATTATAAAACCTGTAATTTTCTCATTTTACGTTTCATTAATTCAGGGAAAGACTGATTCTGGGAGTAGAATGCATAATGGATTCTGACATGCACCTAATTGACATGTGTTGTTATTTGGAGGAATAAAAAGAAATAATCCAAGTTATGCTGAATGTTTTGTGTTGGCAGTGTAGTCTAGCTGGCAAATCCCATTTCTGAAATCAAATACCTATGGGACTTTGAGAAAGCTACGTGGCTTATCTGGACTTCATAGGAACTTGGACACATTTTTGGACCATCAGCTCATCATATCTCCTTCAGGATTCCCGAGGAGAGTGAGCCTGGATATGGTCTCACACACACCTAGTTGTTTAGCATATGCAACAAAAGCAATCATTTATAAATAATGCCAACTCTAAAAACAGGTGCATTCTCTCTGAAGACCAGTGACAAAACCACACCAGGTGGGATCTGATCCAGTTAAAATATATACAGTAGCTTGGTCAGTGCTTAACACTGAGAGATTTCAATAATATCAAAAGCCTATGACACTTTCTATGTCTTTTGAAAGCTGATCTCTCCTTAATTTTACCTCTACTAAAAGCACAGTGTATGAATAATGAATCATCACGATTATTCTTTAATCTTGAGCTGAGCAGCCTGCCTTTGGCAGTCTACATGGACACATGGATGCAACACCATGTAAATATCTACAATACTTGGCAAACCTGGTAAAACCATGGAAACATAGTGCCTGGAGCTTAAAAGGATCTCCCTAAATGCTTATTATAAGAGTGAATAAGACTAATTGTGGCATGATATACAGACTAGAAAGAGTGCAGGATTTGAAGTTATTCCAACCTCAAATCAAATACAAAACTTGAAAAAAAAATCGTTGCCGTTGAGTCAATTCCGATTCATAGTGACCCTATAGGACAGTGTAGAACTGCCCCATAAGGTTTCCAAGGAGTGGCGGGTGAATTTGAACTGCTGACCTTTTGGTTGGCAGCCAAGCTTTTAACCACTACACTACGAGGGCTCCATAAATCAAATACAAGTTCTAACTAATTCTAATTGTTTTGAGAAAATTCCTCCTACTCTGTGAGCCTGTTTTCTCAACCATAAAATGGGGATAATAATGTCCACTTTCAAATTTGTGAGGATAAAAAATAACATGTTTATGTAGATGTAGATATGGTATATATATTTAATAAATACCCTGTATTAGCAAGAAGGAGCCATGGTGGTGCAGTGATTAAGAGCTCAGCTGCTAACCAAAAGGTTGGCAGTTTGAATCCACCAGCCACTCCTTGGAAACTCTATGGGGAAGTTCTACTCTGTCCTATAGGGTCACTATGAGTCAGAATTGACTCGATGGCAACGGGTTTGGTTTTTTTTTTTCATTTTTTATTTTTTTATTATACTTCAGGTGAAGGTTTACAAAACAAATAGTTTCTCATTAAACAGTAGTATACGTATTGTTTTATGACATTGCTTAACAACCCCACGACATGTCAACCCTCTCCCTGCTCGACTTTTTTTTTTTTTTGGTAAAAATATACATAGCCAAAGATATACCATTTCAAAAATTTCTACACTCACAGTTCGGTGATATCGACTATGCTCTTCCAATTGTGCTGCTATCCTCACTTTAGATGAAGGTTTATAGAACAAAATAGTTTCTCATTAAATAGTACACATGTTGCCCTATGACAATGGTTAACAACTTCACTACACATCAACACTGTCCTTACTCAACCTTGGGTTCCCTATCACCAGCTTTCCTGTCCCCTTCTGCCTTCTAGCCCTTGTCTCTGGACTGCTGTGCCTCATTAGTCTTGTTTTGTTTTATGGGGCTGTCGAATCCCCGGCTAAATGGTGAACCTCAGAAGTGACTTCACCACTGAGCTGAAACGGTGTCTGGGGGCCATACTCTCGGGGTTTCTCTAGTCTCCTTTAGGCCAGTAAATCTGGTCTTTTTTATGTATTAGATTTTTTTTTTTCTACATTCTTCTCCAGCTCTGTCCAGAGCCCTCTGTTGTGATCCTGGTTGGAGCAGTCAGTGGTAGTAGCCGGGCACCATCTAGCTGTACTGGACTCAGTCTGGTGGAGACCTTGGTAGATGTGGTCCATTAGTCTTTTGGACTAATCTTTTCCTTGTATCCTGTTCTCTTCATTCTCCCTTTCTCCCAAAGTGGTGAGACCAGTGGAGTATCTTAGATGGCTGCTCACAGGCTTTTAAGACCCCAGATGCTACTCACCAAGGTAGAATGTAGAACATTGTCCTTATAAACTGTGTTATGCCAATTAAGCTAGATGTTCCTGGAGACCACGGTCCCCACAGCCCTCCACCCAGGAATTCAGTCCCTCAGGGAGTTTGGATGTGTCTATGGAGCTTCCATGACCTTTCCTTGTACAAGTTGTGCTGGTTTCCCCAGTATTGTGTACTGTCTCACCCTTCACCCAAGATACCACTTATCTATTGCCTATTTAGTATTTACCCCCACCCCTCCCATCCCTCGTAACCAACAAAGATTGTTACTTTTTGTGTGTAAACTTTTTCATGGGTTTTTACAATAGATAGAGG
Organism: Dugong dugon; assembly: GCA_030035585.1. NCBI lineage: Eukaryota > Metazoa > Chordata > Mammalia > Sirenia > Dugongidae > Dugong > Dugong dugon. Next base: position 113,632,859 of record CM057467.1, read on the forward strand.
TCTCATACAATATTTGTCCGTTTGTGACTGACTTACTTCACTCAGCATAATGTCCTCCAGTTTCATCCATGTTATGAGATGCTTCACAGATTCATCATTGTTCTTTCTCGTTGTATAGTACTCCATTGTGTGTATGTACCATAGTTTGTTTATCCATTCATCTGTAGATGGGCATCTAGGTTTTTTCCATCTTTTGGCTATTGTGAACAATGCTGCCATGAACATAGGTGTGCATATGTCTATTCGAGTGACGACTCTTATTTCTCTAGGATATATTCCTAGGAGTGGGATTGCTGGATCGTATGGTGTTTCTATTTCTAGCTTTCTGAGGAAGCGCCATATCATTTTCCAAAATGGTTATATCATTTTGCATTCTCACCAGCAGTACATAAGAGTTCCCATCTCCCCACAGCCCCTCCAACATTTGTTATTTCCAGTGTTTTTGATTCGTGCCAGTAATGCCAGGGTGAGATGGTATCTCATTGCGGTTTTAATTTGCATTTCTCTGATGGCTGGTGATCGTGAGCATTTCCTCATGTGTCTGTTGGCCACTTGAATGTCTTCTTTGGTGAAGTGTCTGTTCATTTCCTTTGCCCACTTTTTACAGGATTATTTGTCTTTTTGTTGTAATGGGTTTGGTTTTGGGTTTTAATCTTTACAGCAATAATCACCTGTTCTTTCTCCCCTGGAGCCTCTGGGTGGGTTCAAACTGCCAGCCTTCCAGTTAGCAGCTGAGCTCTTAACTGTTGCACCATCATGCTCCTTCTTGCTAATAAAAAATCCATTGCATTGAGTATATTTGACTCATAGTGACCCTACAGGACAGAGAAGAACTACCCCATAGGGTTTCCAAGGAGTGGCTGATGGATTCAAACTATCAACCTTTTGGTTAGCAGCTGAGCTCTTAACCACTGTAGCCAAGTCTCCCTTAATATCTATGCCTTTCCCCCTTCGCTTTGTCAGTAAACATGCCTCACTCTCTTCTACGTGAACCATCTTGTACAAGCCTCTTCTTCCTAGCTTGGCCCAGTTTTCTAATATGAAAAATAAAGGCATTTGAGTTTTGAACTTTCTACTATTCCTTTCAATTCCAAATTATACATTGTGTCACACTAGCTGTAGGATGAGTTTGGGAATACTGAACTCTTATTATTTTTTAATAAAATTAATATATATGTTGTGGAGAATTTAGAAAGTACGGGTGTATAAACATAATGTAAAAACTGAACCAAATCCTATGTGACAACTTCTACTGTCATTGGAGTATTAGTATTTTGGAATTATTTTTTCTAGGTTTTTTTTTTCCCCCCTGCAGGCATGTATACTCTGCTTTGCAAAAACCGGGCTCATATCATGTATAAAGTTTTTGTATGCATTTGTCTTTATATTAGGAGTGTGTAGGGAATGTTTGTCATATCTATTGCCACCCAGTATCTTTTAAACACCTTAACTATAGTTGAAGAAATCCCTGTATCATGAGTTGCTCATGAGTTGTTTACCCCAAGGTAGAAGCAGATTCAATCTGACAGCCTCCTTAGGAGCTAGGGAATGGCCTAGGAGGGTCATTATAATAATATGCACCAGCTGCTTCGGACTACAATTTTGAAGAAAGTGATCTAAGGTAAGAGACACCATGTGGAATCCATTCCTGCTAAGGATGACAGAACATGGCCAAAAGGCACGGAGCTTTCAGGAGCAGCAGCCTAATGGTAGGGCTCACTCTCAGAATCCAAAGGAGAACTCTCTGGTCCTGTGTATAGAGGTGGGAGGATTGTACCTGCACCAATGACACAGCATGGCTGGGTACTTTTCTTGACTGTATGACCTCAGGACATAATTATATGACCCTCCTAGAGATTTTGCAAGCTATTGCTAACCTTCAACAAATTCTCTTTGTGTTTCCAATAGCTAGAGGTTTCTGGGTTTTGTAGTAAAAAAATCTGAATGATACAAGTATATTCCCTTGTCAATAAATTTTAATTAAAATGCCATTTTGGGGACAATGGAACATGCTAACATATACATACAGAAGTATATATATATATAACTGTTCTTTCATTTTTTTGATTTTCTTAATACACTTAATAATCTCCCTGGAATGTGTTTTAGTAAGTGATCTTAGTTAAAGCTTTAATATTTTCTCCCAAATATTTAAGCAATTATCTCATCACATTCAACTGAAAATGCTTCTTCCTCATGGATTTATATCGTATTTGCCAGACCTTAGCATCTGTATTTCAACCCTAATTCTTAATACATTTAGTCTCTCTGTAGATTTTGGAGTCATCATTTTTAAGTAGTGTAGTCTGTTAATATGTTTTAATACTTGGTAAGGAAAATACGTCTGTCCAAACTACACGGGCTATTTGCGCATGCCTCTTCTTACAAATAGTAATATATTTTTAATGGTGTCATGGATTGAATTGTGTCCCCCCAAAATATCTGCCAACTTGGTTAGCTCATGATTCCCAGTACTGTATAATTGTCTACCATTTTATCATCCTATGTGATTGCCCTATGTGTTGTAGATGCTATCACTGTGATGTAATAAGATGGATTAGTGGCAGTTGTATTGATGATATCTGCAAGATTAGATAGTGTCTTAAGACAATCTCTTTTGAGATATAAAAGAGAGAAGCTAGCAGAGAGACATAGGGAACCTCATACCACCAAGAAAGCAGCACCGGGAGCAGAGCACATCCTTTGGACCTGAGGTTCCTGTGCTGAGATGCTCCCAGCCCAAGGGAAGACTGATGCATCATAAGGACCTTTCTCAAGAGCTGACAGAGAAAGAAAGTCTTCCCCTGGAGCTGATGCCCTGAATTTGGACTTGTACCCTACTGGACTGTGAGAGAATAAATTTCTCTTTGTTAAAGCCATCTACTTCTGGTATTTCTGTTATAGCAGCACTAGATGACTAAGACAAATGGTTCAGCAAACTTTCTTGCTGTAAAAGCAGTCAGTCCTTTTTGGATTAGATAATTTAAAAATAATACAAATTCTAGATATTATTAACTCAGGATTGATTGGAAGAAGGTGGTCTGGATCAAGACTCTTTAACTTTGGGGACACTTGGATTACACAGTCTAAATTGTAAATGGGGAAAACTGTAGCTGATATCACAAATGCTTTGCTGACTTCACCTGGAGTTACTTGTTCCTCTTTTCTCTCTATGCCAATTGGGCTTCCCCTACAACCTTCCTTTTATTGTATTTGGCTAATCCTTTCTTTCAATATGTACACTGAGCAAATAATCCGAGAAGCTAGACTATGTGAAGAAGCACATGGCATCAGGATCTGAGGAAGATTCATTAACAACCTGCAGTATGCAGATGACACAACCTTGCTTGCTGAAAGCTAAAAGGACTTGAAGCACTTACTGATGAAGATCAGTATGGATTGCACCTCAACAAAAGGAAAACAAAAATCCTCACAACTGGACCAATAAGCAATATCACGATAAACTGAAAAAAGACTGAAGTCGTCAAGGATTTCATTTTACTTGCATACACAATCAACACTCATGGAAGCAGCCGTGAATAAATCAAAGGATGTATTGCACTGGGCAATCTGCTGTGAAAGGCCTCCTTAAAGTGTTAAAAAGCAAACATGTCAGCTTGAGGACTAAGGTGTGCCTGACCCAAGCTATGGTATTTTCAATCACTTCATATGCATGAGACAGCTGGACAATGAATAAAGAAGAGAAAAGAAGAATTACTGCCTTTGAATTATAATGTTGGTGAAGAATATTGAATATACCATGGAATTCCAGAAGAACAAACCAATCTGTCTTGGGAGAAGTACAGCCAGAATGCTCCTTAGAAGCGAGGATGATGAGACTTTGTCTCACTTACTTTGGATATGTTATCAGGAGGGACCCTGGAGAAGAGCATCATGCTTGGTGAAGTAGACGGTCAGCAAAAAAAGAAAGGAAGACCCTCAAGGGGATGCACTGACACAGTGGCTGCAACAATGGGTTCAAGCATAACAAAGACTGTGAGGATGGAGCACAGGGCAGTGTTTTGTTCTGTTGTACATAGGGTCGCTATGAGTTGGAACTGACTTGAAAGCATCTAACAACAACAATCCTTTCCACTGCTGGAAGCAGTGTGAGGTGTGAATGTGAGGCCTCTTTTAGAAATAGATCTTTGAACAAGTTGATCTCTGTTGCCTGTGATCCTCCCCATCACAGCAAGCTGTTTCTCGGTTACCTTGTATTTACCAATACACCTTCTGTTTTGGTGTTGCATTCTAATAGGAAGTCTTTTGCCATGCCATGACATCTCTGGCTGGGTGTGAAATTGTGCAGATCACTTCAAATATTACTGTTCAAAGGCATAGTGAACTGATGCTCAGTCCACACTGGATCTGAAAATCAAAGCGGAATACCCTGAGTCATTTTGTAGTGCCCTAACTCCAATAATTATGCTTTTATTTATTTTTTAGAGGTTGAAAAAAATGAGCTAAAATTTGATAAAATCTTTAGCAGATAGAATCAGTATTTTAGCCTTATACTTTTTCTATAATCAAAGGTGATCATGTATAGATTCATTTTCAACATCTGATTAATTATCTCAGGTACTATAATGACCTCCTATTTTATTCTCTTGTAAATCATTTTGACACATTTAAATTATTTATGTTTAGTAATTATCATATTTAGAACTGGCAGTGGTAGAATGGGACTGAATAAAATGGTTAACAGAATGAAATCTGTATTTCAAATGCAAATTGTTGGGAAAAAAAATTCTAGTAATTCATATCTTCATACAAATTATTATAGGTATATTTTTCTCATCCAAAATTGGAGAAATGGCAAAATGTGGGTGTCCATTATAAATAGTACACTGTGTATAATAATACACTATCTAGTGTATGCCTACACTTGAATTTCTTGTAGAGACCAGAAGAGGGCAGAAGATGCTGTACATAGGACCATATTTGCATAAAAAAAAGTACCTTTAAGTGGGAAACCAAAATCCTATTTCAAAAGAAAATGAAGATGCCTTTAATATAACCAGTTGAGAGAGGGCACAGCTCAGTCAGAATCGTGCACGTTGCAGGATGGGACCATTGTGTTTTACACCAAGCTCAGCCAACCCTCCTGGCTTCTTTTTTTCTGAACCTAACAATTTAGTGAAAACAGTAACAACCAATATTTATTCAGTCATTATGTCTGCTGCTTTGTATTAATTATCTCGTTTAAACCTACGTAAGCGAGGTTTTATTATTGCTCTCATTTTACATATGAAGAAACTGAAGCTTAGAGAGGTTAAGTCACTGCAGCAGGGTTAAAAAAAAAAAAAAAAAAAAAAAACAGTTGCTATGAAGTTGATTTCTACTTTTATCGACCCCCATGTGTGTCAGAGTAGAACTGTGCCCCATAGAGTTTTCAGTGGCTGATCTTTCAGAAATAGATTACCAGGTCTTCCTTCCAATGTGCCTCTGGATGAACTCAAACCTCCAACCTTTCAGTTAGCGGCTGAATGTGTAAGTAACTGTACCATACAGGGTGGTTGTTGTCAAGTCAGTTCCAACTCATAGCGACCCTATGTACAACAGAAGGAAACACTGCCTGGTCCTGAGCCATCCTCACAATGGTTGTTATACTTGAGCCTATTGTTGCAGCCACTGTCCAGTCCATCTCGTGGAGGGTCTTCCTCTTTTTCTTTGACCCTCCACTTTACCACACAGGGTTACAGAATTATAAATCAAGGCGTTTGATTTTTAAATCCAAGGAGTCAGATTCCAAAGCCCACATCTTTATCTATTACAAATACTTTCTGCAGCATAATAATAACCATATCATCATTCCAGCACCACTAAGTAACATGCCATACATTTTAGAGCTTCAGTCTTAAATCTACAATTGAATTGATCCTTTTCATCTAAATCTGAGGTGGTTCTGTGTTTAAAAAAAAAAAAAAAAGGCAACCCAAACCACAACTTAAAGTCCACACTGGACCCAGAGTCAGCTGTGGGTAACTGAGAAGTCTGCAAAGTTTTGCTGGAGAGTTCCTTCCCTTTCCATCTCATCTGCAGTGCAGCACTTCCACCTGGAACTTCTATTCTTAGCAGGCGCCCACTGTGACCCCCTGCTCCCTCCCCATTTCCTTGTAAGAGAAGGACTCTCAGTTAACTGCCAGCTTGCCTGGACCTGATATATTAATTCTCAGCTTTGGGTGTCATTCATCTGCATATTTGCATTTGAACAAAGACCAATCCCTTCATAGTGAAGGGCAAACTAATTTATCTGATGAAAGAATTTGTTACCACTGGGGAGTAGGGGGTGGGACAGAAAATAGAGGAGTTCCTTGGTAGAGATGGGTAGTCCCCTGACCATGGTAAGGCTAGTACCGATTAAACAACCTATGCAGAGATCTAGATCACAGCTTTGCTCTGACAACCTTAGAAGAAGAGACTAAGATCTTTGCTAGAAGCTCTGGGTGTGAGATCTAGGGAAGGGATCATCTATTCAATATCAAACCCAACCCAAAACCCATTGCCACAGAGTCGATTCCAACTCATAGTGACCCTACAGGACAGAGTGGAACTGCCCCATAGGTTTTCCAAGGAGCACCTGGTGGAACTGCTGACCTTTTGGTTAGCAGCCTGAGCTCTTAACCACTGTGCCACCAGAGCTCCCAATTCAATATCAGGTGCCTGTAAAAGGATAAATTTCTGAAGAAACTGCTGACCTGTTATAACTGATTGTAAACCAAAAGTCATGAAACTTTGCCAAATTGGACTTTGTTATTGTGCTCTCTATCTGCAATACACCTACTTGTATTCAGTCAATATCCTGAAATTCCCAGCATCATAGTTCACTGAGTGTATGCTCTGTGATAGGCATTATGCAGTGACCTAAAGGGCAATGTATACAGCAATGAGGCTACTCTTAAGTCAAGACCAGCAATGAGAGAGAGAAGTACAGAGATACATAGAGAGAGAGAGGAAAGAGAAGCCCTGTGTGCAGTTTTAATGACACTATGTATACTGAAATCCAAAGGCCTTTTAAATGGGCTATTGAATTCCTTTCATTTCTAATTAGGCGTTTTAATGATTTCACTATAACTATTCAATGGGACTGCGTATTATTATTGTTTATCTTAATAAGGAGAGAGAGAGGAAAAAGAAAGGCTGGAGGGAGAGAGAGAGATGAAAGAAAGAATGAGGGGGAGAGAGGGGATGAAGGAAAGGAAGAAGAGAAAGAAAGGGTGAAGGAAGAGGAGGAGGAAGAAGAAAAATGAGATCAAGTACTTCGAAACCACGAACTACGACAACCTAGACAGAAATGCGTGCTCCCTCGCACGAGCTTCCTCATCTCTGAAATGGGAATTGCAGTGTACCTACCCTACAGAGTTGCCGAAGGAGCTATATGAGAAAAGGTATGCTGAAAACCTTAGAGCAACGCCTGCTGCACAGTAAGCACTTGATTAATGATGGTGATTATTAATATTATTAGCTTCAGCTTCTATATCACTTAATAATAGTCAAAACTCTATGGAAATCTATTTCCCCTTGCACCACAAAAGAAAAGCTGAATAATTTTGCTGAACTGTAAATGTACCAAATTAAATGCCCAGGCATATGAATTAGCATAAGAAATCTCTCTCTACAAAATCGGTACTCAGTATCTCTCAGCATGCAATCTTTACCATTAAAGGAATAGGCTACCTAAAATAAGCACATTAGTCAGCTACCAGAGACAAGCAATGTTGATATCTACAGTGAGCTACAAATTATCCAACAACCACAACACATGTTTTTCAGAGGAAAATATCAGAGTAAAGAAAATCAGACTTTCATCATGTACGGGCTTCTCTTTCCTCTCTCTCTCTATGTATCTCTGTACTTCTCTCTCTCATTGCTGGTCTTGACTTAAGAGTAGCCTCATTGCTGTATACATTGCCCTTTAGGTCACTGCGTAATGCCTATCACGCAGAGCATACGCTCAATGAACCATGATGTTGGGAATTTCAGGATATTGACTGAATATGAGTAGGTGTATCGCAGATAGAGAGCACAATAACAAAGTCCAATTTGGCAAAGTTTCATGACTTTTAGTCTACAATCACTTATAACAGGTCAGCAGTTTCTTCAGAACCAGGTCCAAAATGTATCCTTTTACAGGCACCTGATATTGAATTGGGAGCTCTGGTGGCACAGTGGTTAAGAGATCAGGCTGCTAACCAAAAAGTCGGGACTTCAAATCTACCAGGTACTCCTTGGAAACTACAATCAGCTTTCAATGATGACTGAGGAAGAGGCCAAACTCAGACAGTTCTGGGAGGTAGAGATGAGGGAAGTGTTTTCTTCTTCCCACCTGCAATGGTATGTAAACCGACACATTAAACTTTATTTTAATAAATTAATACATACAATAAATTTTAAGATCAGCCTTTTTTTTTTTTTTTTTTTTAAATCTCACATGCATCTTAATTAGAATCTAAAACAAGAGCAAAACATTTTTTAGGACCAAACACTTGATAGTACTAGGAAGACCAGAGCAGAATTGATGCACTTGAACTACGGTGTTGGTGAAGAATAGCAAATAGACCATGGACTGCCAGAAGAACGAACAAATCGGTCTTGGAAGAAGTACAGCCGGAGTTCTCATTAGAAATGAGGATGGTAAGATTTTGCCTCACTTACTTTGGACATGTTATCAGGAGGGACCAGTCCCTGGAGGACATCATGCGAGGTAAAGTACAGGATCAGAGAAAAAGAAGACCTTCAACGACATGGGTTGACACAGTGGCTGCAACAATGGGCTCAAACATAGTAACGATTGTGTAATGGCACCTAACAACAACAACAGTCTTGGTCCCACTAACCATCCTTCTCCTTAACCAGGACAAGGAATTTATTGGGAAATTTAATAATTTGAAATTTCAAGCTGGAGAAAAACACTTATGATCATATTTTCCAATAAAGATGGGAAAACTTGCAATTAAATGACCTACCCAAGATTACACTTCTACCTAGTAGCAGAATTGGAATTACAACTTAAATCTACAGTCAGTCATTAACCAAAACAAAAAACAAAAAACAAAGCAATGCCATTGAGTTGATTTCCGACTCATAGCGGACCTATAGGACAGAGTAGCACTGCCCCATTGAGTTTCCAAGGACCACCTGGTGGATTCAAACTGCTGACCTTTTGGTTAGCAGCCATAGCTCTTAACCACTACGCCACCAGGGTTTCCACAGTCAATCATTAGGTTCTATTAATTGTCGCTTCATTTTATCACTCTTCAGCTCTATTCACAGTACCTATTGCCTAGTTTATGTCTTAATTCCCTCTTGCCTTCAATATGGCAGCATATTCCCATCTTAACTCCTTGCAATCCATGACCCCTTCTCCAGTTTCAATCCATGAATCCAAGAACTTTTCCTCAATCACATATCTAACCTGGAGATTCCTGCTGGTGGAAACACTTGAATGACTCCCCAAAGTACTCAGTATATAAAAACTGAAAACCAAACCCATTGCCATCTAGTTGATTCTGACTCAAAGCGATGCTATAGAACAGAATAGAATTGCCCCATAGCTTCCAATGAGCAGGTGGTGGATTCTAACTGCCAACCTTTTGGTTAGCAGTCAACCTCTTAACCACTGTGCCGCCAGGGCTCCAGCAATTTCACACAGCAATGCCTATTCTTACTATATGTGATGAAACCGAATCTTTTCCTTTTGATTTCATAAATATAGATTGTGACTCCATAAATGAATATCACTCTCCACTAGTGAATCATGGCCCACAGTTTGGAAAATGCAGCTTTAGAGATGGGGCCTCTGGGGAAACTGGAGGTGAAGATAGTGATCCCCAGTCCCCGTTTTAACCAGCACAGCTCTTTGTTTGTTTTTTTTTTGTTGTTGTTGTTTTTTTTCTATTTTCTATTTTGTCCTACCTTAGATTTTATATAAAGAAAATGTTTCTTGGATTTTTTTTTTTTTTTCTGGAACTCCCGTTAGCAAGACCCAGCTGCCTCTTATAGGCTGGGTCTTGAAGGAGATAAGAAAAATGAGTAAAATACTATCTCTGCTCTCAAGTTGCTTATCATATAATTGATGAGCTGTGACTAATCCATGTGAGGCAAATAGCAGATAATTAAGTGCTAGGGAGATATGGTGGAATACTAGAAATATCACAGGTCTCGGAACTGGTAGCAGGCAGTTCATTGAAAATAGTTACTGAACTTTCACCCTATGCCAAGCTTTGTTCTAGGCCTTGGAGCCAGAATGCTGAATAAGGCATGATTTCTACCCTCAAGGTGCTAACCGTCTAGGGGAAAAAGAAAGAATCAAAGAGGCTATTACAGTCAGATGTAATAAATGCTATAAAAGAAATACAGAGGAGCACAAGGAGAATCCTTAAGCCAGTCAAAAAGTGAGGAGGAAGGGATGTCTGAGCTTGAAAGTATAAACTTAAGCTAAGTACCTAGGCAAAAAGAGCAACCAGTCAAACCAACAAAAAACAGTTGCTATCAAGTCAATTCTGACGCACGGTGACCCCTGTGTGTCAGAGTAGAACTGTATCCCACAAAGTTCTCAGTGGCTGATTTAAGTAGGCCACCAGGCCTTCCTTCTGAGGCACCTCTAGTGAATTTAACCTCCAGTCTTTTGGTGAGCAGTTTAGCATGTTAACTGTTTACATCACCTGGGATCTCAAAGTAACAAGTGAAAGGCTAAAGAGCAAGAGGTCTGGCTCCTGGGGGAATCGTATGTAGTTTAGTAAGTCTGGAGGGTTGGGCGAATGGGAGAGTGCTGATGGAGAAGAAGTTAGTGGGATTCAGAGTGGGTAGGGTCTTGAATGTCATGCTAAGTAATGTTGACTATATACTGAATGGAGCCCTGGTGGCACAGTGGTTAACAGCTCAGCTGCTGAGCCAAAGGTCAACAATTGAAATCTACCAGCTGCTGCTTGGAAACCCCATGGGGCAGTTCTACTCTGTCCCATAGGGTCGCTATGAGTCAAAATCGACTCGATGGCAATGGTATATGAACCTGCTTTTCTATTATTATTATACCTGAAAATATACTTTTTAATGTGTGTCCCAGTCAAAAGAGAAAAAAATGAAAGCCACTACTCTAAATTACTTGTTAAGATGCCAGAAGAACTATCTGGTGTAGTGCAGCTGTTCCAAACTTCAGCACACATCAGGAACACCTGAGGAGTTTGGTGACCATATACCCTTCTGCTGTAGATTCTGATGCCTTAGATTTAGGGTGGGTTCAGGCAATTCTATTTTTAGCAAGCTTCCTAGGTCATTCTGAAGCACGTGCAAGTTTGAAAACCATTAAGATAGTGGAAAAGATACATATAGGGCTAGAGTCCTAGAGCCGGAAAGAAATTAATGCTTGAAAATCCACCCTCTGTTTGGACATCCCTGATTCAGGATAACCCAAGGTATTCTAAAGTACTCTTTCTGGTTCTGTGTAGCTTCCACTCCTCACCTCGATTCTTGTGATCCAAAACCAAGCAGTTCCCATCAAGCTAACTCTGACTCATGGCAACCTCACGTGTGTCAGAGTACAACTGTGCTGCATAGGGTATTCAATGGCTGCTATTTCACTTGTAGATTTCCAGGTCTTTCTGCTGAGGCACCTCTGGTTGGACTTGAAAGGCCAACCTTTTGGTTTTTAGGCAAGCACGTCTGCACCACCCAGGGAGGGTACACCTTCCAGATGATAACTCTTTATTTATTGCACACCTAACCTCAGTTTTCTCACATCTCAAGGTGGTTGAAAGAAGTTAACAGGAGATCATGGTCAAATGTATATTAAAACAAAACAAAAAATATTGTAAAATGTGAACTATGATGTCATAGTTTATTATTATAGCAGGAGTTCAATAAATACTGTTTTCAGTAGTTGAGATTGGCTAAACATGCTTCCTTCTTATATTCCACGTTAATCACTGCCCTCCTCTTCCAAATTAACTACTAGAGTAAGCTCCGTAAGGCAGGGACCTGTTTTGCTCATAATAAAACGGTGGCACTTTGCACTATGCCTGTCATTAAGTAAGTATTACAGATTGAATGAAATCCATAAGACAGAACAAAAATTTCTCTAAACCAGGTATATGTAGATGAAAGGTGTCTCTGAATACCCTTTCCTTCATCTCTCTCAGCCCAATGCTCAATCCCTTATGCGCGAACACCCATCACTCACCTCAGTTGGCGCACACGTCTTGGAGGAGGAAATTGTAAGACAGATGGAGCCCTAACCTAGTTTAGTGGTCCCTGACTTCCCAGCAATCGTTAACGGCACTTACAGTAGAAATGACATAAAATCACTCTCATTCACAGTGATCTGAGCAGCTCCAGATAATGGGACAAACAAAGGCACTTAGGTGCACACAGTTTTCCCAATCACTGGTAAAACTTAGATGGGCCAGCATGAATTTATTGCTTGCCAAAAAATAAATTTTAAAAAGTTTGTTTATAATCATGCTCCTTAAGGAGTGAATTGACAGAAATTTCAATTCTATGCCTTCATATGCAGATAATCTTCTGAACCAATTAAAATGTTGCAGAAATAGTTCTGTTGAAAACATTTCAGATATATTTTAATCCATTTTGTTGATCTGGCGAGTAGATACACGAGATAAAATGTCATAGCTTTAGTTTTACTCCTTTACATAAAGTGAGTCTATTTGATCGTATTTACATAAAGTGAGCCTACCGGCCTGGATAGTTGTCATTTTTGACTGGGCTAGTCTAATACAAAGTATTTCTTTTCTATGGAGTGTGATAATTTAAACCTCACTCCTGGAACAAAATAGACATGCAAAAATACAGAAACAACAATAACAAAATTACTTAAGGTCCTAATGACTAAGTGGGTTAACTACCTCCAGACAACTACATTTAAAAGTTGTGAACATATTTCATGTCATTTCAACAGCAGAAGATAAAGCATTTCCATTTTCCTCCAGCTGTTGTTTTAGCCCCATTTTGCACACCCTGCCTTCTATTGGTTGACTCAGCCATGTCTAGCTGACAATGGTCTTTAAAAGCTTTGTTCAACACACAGCTTTACTCTCTTTATAAAGAGAGTGGGAAAAAGAAAGCAAAGATTATTTGATCATCTGCTATTGCACAAAGTGGGGGATGCTTTACCTCTTAGCAATGTCACAATATAAGCATTGCTATATAAACCATTTAACAAATAAATAAATCTCAGCTAAAAGAATTCAAGCAACCTTTTCCAGATTCTCTGACTATTCAGTGGCATATTTGAAATTTAAACCATTATGCCAATAAATAAAACCAGTGTTGTATGTGTGTGTGTACACTTGCAGTCTGCATAACATCTTGAAGCATAAGTCAAAGTGAATGTGCTGCTAGCTAAAGGCTGATGTTTGTTCTCTGCCAAATTCCCACTGAAGTATCTAAATTAGCTATACATGATTTGTGGGCCCAGTTCAAAATAAAAATATGGGGCCCCTTGTTAAAAAATTCTTAAGAATTCCGAAGTGGTGATGGCAGGACATTAAACTAAGTACAGGGCCAAATATGACTGTATAGGTCACAGCCTCACAAAACCATCCCTGATTATATAACGGAATGGTGCGAGACAGTGAGGTTATAGAATAGTGTAGGGATTCAACTTGATGTATTAATCAACTTCTGCTGTGCCAGAAAACAACTTCAAAATCTCAGAGGCTTACAAAGACTCCATAGAAAAAGCTGCTGGAACTAATAGTAGGATTCAACAAGGTAGCAAGATACAAGATCAACATATTAAAATCAGTGGGATTCCTCTGCCTCTACACCAGCAAAGAGAACTTTGAAAGGAAAGCAGGAAAACAATACCATTTACAATAGTCTCCCCCTCCCCCCAAAAAACAAAACAAAAAAATTAGGACTAAATCTAACTAGGGACATAAAATTCTTATACAAAGAAAACTACTAAACACTACTGCAAAAAACCAAAAGAGAACTATATACATGGAAGAACATTGCTCATTGTCTTACGCTGGGTTCTCTAGAGAAGCAAAACCAGTGAAGCATCTATCTATCTATCTATATATATATATATATAGAGAGAGAGAGAGAGAGAGGGAGAGATTTATATCAAGGAAAATGTTCATGGGGATGTAGAGGCTGGAAAGTCCCAAGTCTGTGGGTCAGGCTGGAGGCTTCTCCTGACTCACGTAGCTGCAGGTCAGAAAACAGGTCTCTGGCTCACAGGCTTAGGCTTCGGAGGCTGAAAAATCCTAAGAGCAGCAGATAAGCTTCTAACTCAGGTACCAAGAACCGGAGGTCAGATGAACAGGAGCCAGCTGCAGGATACAGAGTGAGCAAAAGCCCACAAGCCTTGCCAGAATGTCTACCTATATTGGATGTAGGCCACACCCTCAAGGAAACTTCCTTTCAACTGATTGGCCACTCACAGCAGATCCCATCAGGGAGGTGATCACATTATATCAGATCTCATCATGGAGGTGATTCATCATTATACAACTGCCAAACTACATCATAACTGCCTAACCACTGAGAATCATGGCCCAGCCAAGCTGGCATACAACCTTAATGATCACACTCATGGATAAGAAGACTTAACACTGTGAAAATTTCAATACTATTCAAAGTGATCTATAGATAAAATGCAATCCTGATCTAAATTCCAACAGCATTCTTTATGAAATGGAAAAATTAATTATAAACTTTATATGGAAAGGAAAGAGACCACAGATAAGGCAAGTATTACTGAAGAAGAAGAACAAAGTAAGAGGCCTCACACTTTCCTGATCTCAGAATCTATTACATAGCCATGGTAGTCAAAACAGCCTGGTACTGGTACAATGACAGACACCTAGACCAATGGAATAGATTTGAGAACCCAGAAATAAATCCATCCACCTATGGACAGCTGATCTTTGACAAAGGGCCTAAATGGGGAAGAAACAGTCCCTTTAACAAATGGTGCTGACAAAACTGGATATCCATCCGTAGAAAAATGAAACAGGACCTATACCTTACACCATACACAAAAATTAACTCAAAATTGATCAAAGACCTAAATACAAAATCTACAGCTACAAAGATCATGAAAGAAAAGACAGGGACAATACCAGAGGCCCTAATGTATGGCATAAATAGTATACCAACCATAACTAAAAATGTACAAGCAGCAGAAGATAAAGTAAATGAATGGGACCTCCTAAAAATTAAACATTTATTCTCATCAAAAGACTTCTCCAAAGCAGTAAAAAGAGGACCTATAGACTAGGAAAAAAAACTTTTGACTATGACATATCTGACAAGGGGTTAATCTCTAAAATTTATAGAAAAGTTCAACACCTCCACAAAAAAAAGACAAACAATTCAATTGAAAAATGGGCAAAGGACATGAGCAGACACTTCTCCAGAGAAGACATTCAGACAGTTAACAAACACATGAAGAAATGCTTGCAATCACTCGCCATTAGAGAGATGTATATTAAAACTACAATAAGATACCATCTCACCCCAATGAAAAAAAAATATGGAAAATAACAAATGTTGGAGAGGTTACAAGGAGATTGGAGCTCTTATGCACTGCTGGTAGGAATGAACAACGGTACAACCACTGTGGAAAACGAAATGACGCTTCCTCAAAAAGCTAGAAATAGAAATGCCATATGATACCATCAATCCACTCCTAGGAATATAACCTAGAGAAATAAGAGCCAGGACATCAATAGACGTATGCACACCCATGTTCACTGCAGCATTATTCACAATAGCAAAAAGATGGAAAGTACAGCGTTTGTTAAATAACAGGAAGTCTGCTCTCAGGTTCATAACTAGAGAGAACTTTAGAGTAACTTGGCATAGAAGAATTACATGATTTGGGAACTGAGTGGGTAAACTGGGGCATTATAATATTGCATATCTTTAAAATGGAGATAAATTATACTTAGTTAAGATAATTAATAGCTTCCACTTTACCAACAGAATAAAATAACGGTAGGCCATGAAACATAAAGCACTTAGTATCTCATTCAATTATTGATTCCACTGTAAAGTACTATAAATGTATGTAGACCAATGCATACTGACTACAGAGAAGCAAAGAAGTATAGGGGAAGCCAATGGGTGTTGATGCTGGATGTGAGAAGAATTATGGATGTTATAATTATTATGTAAATACAAGATATTATTCCTAATGGTGGGAATAGAGCAGGAAAAAATTACTGACAATGGAACAAGATACACCAGGATTTAAATCAAGGTTCAAGAATTTTCTACCCATGTGAATTGTGGAAACATATTTAAAACATATTAAGTCTCATCTACAGACACTGTTAAGAATTTGGGAGGAAGAGGGACAAGAAGTAACATTATTTTCTTTCCCATCCTAAGGTTAGAAACCATTGAAAGATAGACTATAGAAAGAAGTTGGAAGGTAAAGATGAAAATTTAGCCTTGTTACTGATAAAGATAACTGGAAGAGCCAGTTTAAATAAGAAATAGTAATTGACTTGTTTATATTTCACCCCTGAATGAGACAGATTTATCTACCAGGTCATGGTTGAACAACTTTAACAAGTAAACAGTTGCCATTGAGTCCATTTTATCTCATGGTGACCCCGTATGTGTCAGAATATAAATGTGCTCCATAGGGTTTTCAATGGCTGATTTTTTTAGAGATAGATTGCCAGGACTTTCTTCTAGGGCACCTCCCAGTGGACTTGGATTCCCAACCTTGTGTTTAGCAGCCAAATGCATTAATCATTTGTACCACCCAGGGACTCCTTTAGATACCAGGTTAATCCACAGAGGAGTGGTTGTACTGAGGAGGCCTGTTGTTAATAGCTGCCATTGAGTTGACCTCTGACTCGTGGCGACCCCGTGACCCATAGGATTTTCATTGGCTGACTTTTCAGAAGTAGATCATCAGGACTTTCTTCCTAGTCTTTCTTAGTCTGGAAGGTCTGCTGAAATATGTTCAGCATCATAGCAACAGGCAAACCATCACTGAGTGATGAGTGGTGGCTGCAGCTGAGGTGCACTGGCCAGGAATCAAACCTGAGTCTCCCCCATGGAAGGCAGAATTCTACCACTGAACACCACTGCTCCTCTGTACGCTGTCCTGTTACCACTGGTGGACAGTCCTTCCCACTGCCCAAAAAGCTCAGAATATTTCAGAACAGCAATGCCCTGCTGTACCCTGGGCTAGAAATTAACACTCAATTCCAGTTCCCATTTCAAAATATGCACAGCCAGGGTGTCCAATATATCTCACCACAGGTTAGGCCATGACTTTAAGTGACAATATAAGTAAACTCCCATAATATAATGCCAGCAAAATAAAATCTACCCAAATTGAATATAACTTCCCTCTCTTATCAAATTTCCAGGGGAGATTTAAAAAACTGTATAGTAAGCTCCAAGTAAATTAAATCCCACATGTATTATGGTCCTTCCCAATTTGTTTCTTGCCCAGTCTCAGCTAGGATGCTCACTCACAGTCTTTCCAGGGTTGCAACCTGGGCTTTTTTCACTGCAGTAGGTACAAGCACCTTAGAACCTCTCAAATTGAGTGAATCTGACTCCAAGTCTCTTGTTTACCATGCAGTTCTTTAACTTTTTATTTTGAAGGGAGTGAATATCTACTAAAATCTTGCAAAAAAAAAAAAAAAAAAAAATCCTGTACGTAGGATGGCCAGACAAAAAAAAGACATTCAGTTAAATTTGAATTTCATATAATGAATAATTGTTTTGCTATATATATTAATATGTCTCAAATATTGCAAATAAAATACCAAACACCCAGTTAAATTTCAATTTCAGATAAACAACAAAAGCTTTTTAGAGTAAGTATGTTTCATGCACTATTTGGGACATATTTACACTAAAAATTAGTATTTATGTGAATTTCAAATTGAACTGGTTGTCCGTATTTTTACTTGCTGAATCTGGTGACTCTACCTATACACCCTTTAACCAGATTCCTCAAATTTTAACATTTTACCACACTTGTTTTATAATGTTCTCTCTCTCTCTCTCAGGAAAAAAATAAAAAGAATGTAAGTTGAAAGCACAATGGGCCTTTACATCTATGAAAAGAACATCCTCTTACATAACCTCAGTATAATTTTCACAATCAGGAAATTAATACTGAGACAGTCGTATTATCTAATTTATGGGCCTTCTTCAGACTTTACCAGTTGTCCCAATAATATCCTTTTTCTGATCCTGGATCTAATCCAGGATCATGAATTTTGTTTAGTTGCCATGTGTCTTTAGTCTCCTCCAGCCTGGAAAAGCGTCTCAGTTTTTTCTTTGTCTCCTATGATTTTGGCAGTTTTGAAGATCACGGGCCAGTCATTTTGTAGACTCTGTCAGTTTGGGTTTGTCTGATGCTTCCTCCTTATTGGATTCAGATGATACATTTTGGCAGAAACCCTGCAAAAGTAATGCCGTGTCTTCCTCAGCACATCATATCAGGGTGCCTCACATTTTAAAGAGTGAACAGTGATAATAGGAAGCACGAATTGATCACAGACCAGTCTATATCTACCATATTTAGAAACATAAGCAAATACTCATCTCATTAAAATTTTCCAAGCAAAATTATACGTGCAAGACCCAGATATTTACATAATCAAAATCACCCTTACTGTTGTCAGTGACCAAGCAGAGATTCAGTTCTATCTGATACAAGTTGCATAGATGAAGATAATCATGGTTCCTGCCTCTCCGGGGTACCTGTCAGTCTGTGGCATTTACTCACAACTTGAGAACTTAAACGCAATTTGCAAAAATCTGTGCTCCAGAAATCAGTCCTGGCTCTGTGTGTACCCTCTCAGGGAAAATCACAAAATAGCACTCTACTTATACACACAGTCTCCTTACACATCTAAAAACTTGCAGTAATGGCTGTTCCTAGTTGCCTGATGTTCTCTGAGGTGCCTTTCTTTCCAATCCAGGGAATTCAAATACTTTGCTGTTGTTGTGTGTCATTGATTCTATTCTGACTTGTAGCGAACCCATAAGGTTTTCCTGGCTATAATCTTTATGTACGGAGATCACCAGATCTTTCTCCTGCAGCGCCACCGGGTGGGTTCAAATCTCCAATCTTTTGGTTGGCAACTGAGTGCTTAACACACTCTAGTACTGAGCAGAGGCTGGTCTCTGTCTACTGGCACAATCCCTACTAGTCAACAGGAATTTTTAGTCTGGTGCTGAACAGGCTGTTACCACTGTCTCCTGCTACGGCATGGCCTGAGCTTGTAAAGCCTCTCTTCCAGGAAGGTTTCCACACCATTCACACAATAGATTTTACTGAAGGATCACCCTCAACAGATTCTGTTGATGCTTCTGAAATGTATTCCTCTAGAAGCATTATAAGGATGAACACCTTTACCATTTTCTTTTTTCCTAGTGACTTACCTTTCTCCAACTTTTCAATTTTCTGGCCTTGAATAACTTCATGGCTGCTGAAATATTTTTGACATTTTTGTCTATGTTTCTAGTGTTCTCCTTCCGTCTAGTAACCCTTCATAACTTGGAGGAAGATTCAGTTTAGAGTCTCACAATTGATCCTGCCCCTTTTCTTCTCTCTCACAGGTACGGCTAGTAGTGACTGCTGGGTCTGGGGGCTTTTATTTCATTTTGCTTTTGCATTGCTTTCTGGCCTCTAGTTTTAAAATATTTTAATTTTTAGTAACTTATTTCTCTATATTTTGTCCCCTTGAGTCCTCCATTTTGAGAGATGAGATACTGATAACTTTGGATCGGCCAAAATCTGTTTAAACAAATATTGTCCAGTCCTAACTCTCTCAGCCGGAAAAACTTGGACAGGAGATATTCTCCCAGCACAACAACAAATAAGCCATGCCTCAACATGATCCCTTCTTGTCCATCCTGGGTCCCCTTAAATATGTTTCATCCTTCTGCATTTCCTTGGAGCTCTAATTCCATAAATTTCTCAAACGTATTCCTGCAGAACATGTGCAATGGCTTTATATTTTCTTGTGATAGCTATGCTACATTGGTGCTCACCTCACAGAGCTTGACGACATCTGTACTGATCGGTCTGGCTTGCCAGTCACACATCTGTCCACATCCTTCTATCCTTCCTTCCTCCCTTCCTTCCTTTTTTTCTCTTTTCTTCATTCCTTGCTTTCTTGTTTTTTTTTAACTATCCTTTTTTTTTTAATTTCTTAAACATTTATTGCTAAAGGGCATGTGAATGAATTCTAATTTTCTAGCCCTGTATTGCTGACCAACCCATTGTGACTATGAAAGTTGTCTTTTAATTTTTTTTATTTTGTTGTTTTTGTTGAGAATATACATTGCAAAACATACACTAATTCAACCGAATCTACATGTACAGTTCAGTGACATTGATTACATTTTTCGAGTTGTGCAACCATTCTCACCCTCCTTTTCGGACTTAGTCTTACCCCATTAACATAAACTCACTGCTCCCCAAGTTTCCTATCTACGCTTTAGAGTCTTTATGATCAATTTGATACCGTATAGCTAGCTCTTGAAAGAGCACAATGCTCAAGGCAGACACACTTTACTAGTTAACTGCTTCCATGAACAACTGCCTCTTTTGCCGTGAGACCAGAAGAACTGGATGGTGCCTGGCTCCCGTTACTGAACATTTTGATCAAAGATTCTATAGATGGATTCTGATCAAAAGGGGGAAATACAGAACAGAATTTTAAATTCTAATGGACTCTAGACTATCTAGAGCCATGGAGACGGATGAACCCCTCAAACTATTTTCCTGAGATAATCTTTAAACCTTAAACCAAAAATATCCCTGAAGTCTTATTTTTTAACTGTTCTTTAAGGAATGGTTCCAAGTGGTCTTGTGTGTCCCTTCATCTTTAATTTGAGAAGATATCTCTGAATAGTTTCCCATATCTAGGGTTCTTGGGAAAGTCTCCACTGAGACTTCACTGAGACATTGTGTCTCCTCTGATGTTAGATTTATTTTGCTTCTAGCTATCGTTTCTAATCTGATGAAAATCAAAATATCTGCCCTTTTCTAGCCCCACTATTAAAATCAGTTTAACCTGGGTACATCTCATTTTCTTTCAAATGGATATAGCCTGGCTTCCATTATAAAATTTCCAGGTATATTGTTCTAGTCTAGATGTCAATCTTTTTCCTAACAAAATATATCTCTTCCTTCAGTTTAATCATGCTATGTGTCTTTATTTTTATTTAACCCTCTTATTGTTATGATTTTGTTATTTAGATAGAAATTTGGTTTATTTTTCCTCTAGGAAATCCAGTTCCTCCTTAATTTCCTGAGCAAAACTGATCTTCAAGAGAGTATCCAACTACAGGCTTTTCTGATCTTCTTTATTGACTTATTAGCCACTGGGTTTGGAATGGAAATATATGACATTAATTTTCTAAATTAAAACCAAGAAGATCAATATTCTGTTTATACTAAGGGCCACCATTCCTTTTCAGAAAATTTACCACTCTCTTGTAAGTAAAACCACAGTCTAAAACTCTGATATCTTAAGTCATATTAAAATATTGTGTAATTAACCTACCTGGAGCAAATTTGAGACCACCTGGTAAGGGCTTAAACCTTGAGCCATGACAAGCTGCAAATCAAAGTGCTTAGTCCCTCTCCAGTTCTTGACGTTGGCTTTAAATGCATTTCAAAATAAAGTAAAAAGGAACAACTCTTGGGACATTGGATCTAGTTTTGCCTACTATGCCTAGCAGAACCCATTCTGGTACTCTGTGGATGCCAGCTGCCTATGTAGTGTCAAGCTCCAGCCTATGGACTCAGCTGAATAACCAAAGAAAAGTGGCAAAATACTGTGTAGCCCACCCATACCAAGAGGCCTACACACTAAAATTCTGTTTGAAATATTTTTTACTACTAGTAAAAATCATCCTCTCCTCTTTATTCCATCCCCAACCTTCTTTGGCTCAGGTCACATTTGCTCCTGCCCAGGTTGATCAGTGTTAGCTGTAGCAGCCCATTCTCCAAGGTCTTGCGGCTTCGTACCTTAGTGCCCAAGAAGCAAGGTATCCTATTAAAAATAACTGTGCATCTGTAAAATCCAGACATGATTAGCAGTTGGAACCTGATAAAATGTGTTATCTTGTGTCACTCATGCCTACTGAGGCCTAAGAATAAAACCACCAATCTAGGCAAGAACAGCAGCCTTGAAATCTACATGCCATTTTGCTCCTCAAATGCCAGTTATTCAAGGCCGCAGACTAAGGCCCAAGGTGTTGGTGGGTTTAGAAAACCAGTAAATAATACTCTCTTCTTTCCCTTCTCAGAATTGAGAGTTAGGACACAGTAGTTAGAATGATGGAGCTAAAAATGCCAGTTTTATTATCGATAAAGCTGAAGGGAGCTGTGCTTAGATATGTGATCACAATGGGCTTCCTAATACTTTACCCCTAAATCACTGAGCCTAACTCAGGCAGCCACTAGCGCCCGAAGACAACTTCAGGTCTCCCCAAGACAGCAAATCAAATTTACTAAGTTTGGTCCCTAGACCAAACAAATAAATATCATCCAATCTCAACCGTCTATGTTAGAAAAACTCTGTAGGCAAGCAGATCCAAAGGGAAAAACCAAAGGAAGTTAAACCAAACTTGCTCAGTTCTCACTCTGAAATTCACCAATCTATTAGATAAGTTACCTCTCCTCTTTTGGGGAGCAACTGGAGAGGACGAGAGAGTAAAGAAAGGCTAGAAATATTCTAACAATTTTCTTTCCTGGTATTGGGATAGAAAATCTCTTCCATCTAAGGCAATGTGGTTCTCAAGAAGTAAGTTTTTGCCTCTAACAGACACCTCTTAGTATTGTGACAGTAAAATGAGGAAATATGTTAGCCAGGAACATTTGTTCCTCACATCTTGTGTTTCCATGGGAAGGGATTTCCATTAGAGTAACACCATTGGTTTTCTTTCTCCATCCTCACTCTTCTCCGCCTGAGGGTACTGACTTGTCTGATTGCTGAGAGTGTAAGAATCAAATGGCTTACAGGATTCAGCTCCTTCTTCTCTGTATCTTTTCTCTTTGGATATTCTGCATTCTCATCTTCTTTATTCTGTAGGAGGGGCTTGCTGTTTGGGGAAATAAGTTCCATTCAGGTGGGGTATATTTCAGGCACAATTGGCTTCATCTAAGTCACAGTATCCAACAGCTTCATCACCCACAGAGATGGTATTTTCATCTCTATCTGCCAGTCCTCTGTGTCTATCTCTCAATTGCGTCTGAACTGAGGTGGGGAAAAGAAAGGTGGTGTTTATCCAGTCCCTTCAAACCTGTTATGGATGGAACTGTGTCCCCAAAAAATATATGTTGTAAATTATAGTCTCTGTGTCTGTGGTTGTAATCCCATTTGGGAATGGGTTGTCTTTGTTATGTTAACGAGACAGGATTAGTGTAGGGTGTGTCTTGAGTTAATTGCTTTTGATATATAAAAAAAGATTAAACAAGCAATCAAGAGAAGCAGAGATGGGGGAAGATTGATGCCAAGCCACATGGAGATCTCCAAGGAACCAGGAAACAAGCTGAAGAGACAAGGACCTTCCTCCAGAGCTAACACAGAAAGAAAGTCTTCCTCTAGAGACAGCACCTTGAAATTGAACTAGCCTCCTAAAGTGTGAGAAAATAAATTTGTTTTTTAAAGCCACCCACTTGTGGTATTTCTGTTATAGCAGCACTAGGTAACTAAGACAAAACCCCAACAGTAATGTAGAAAAGATATGTGACTGTGTTTGGCATGGGAAAGACAATTAATAAATCTAAACTCTCTTCCATTTTAAGCTGAAACATCTATCCTACAGATTCAAAGGTCATTTTTTTTCTAGGCTTCTCCTTGCATATGGTTTAAAGACAATTCAACTGGATGAGACTCTAGCTCTTTTTCAGTTCTATTATATTCCGTTTCGTCAGGCTAAAATAACACACCAGTTATCTCCGGCATATTCCTGAAGCTTTCTTTTCCACAGCCCTCTGTCCATCTACGTAATCTGGGCCAATTGGTGGTCAGCTTTTTATCAGCACTCACCATTCTAAACAGGCCTTGATAGCAGAGAGGGTGAGGAATAATCAGCCAATATGATGTGGTTAATTTCTGTGGGCCCGGAGACAGCTAATGGGACCACAGAAGCACCAAGGGGAGTGGGCTTTTTGTTATAAAATAGGTCAAAGTTATTTTCCATTATGAGCCTGTATTGTGTAAGTCGGTGCTATTGTGCTCCTGTATTCTGCTCTGCTCTGAAAGCTCTTTCATTCCTGCTGTGATGAAACAGAAATGTCTGTTTTTCCTGAAAACAGGCTGGTCTCTCAGCCTGGAGATATAAAACAATGTATATCCCGATTTCAGTTGTCCCAATTTTCAGTCCCATCCCTTCCTGGACATACCTTAGGGCCATTCTTAATAACAGTCTTCACATACAAGAGGAGTTATTGTTTGGCAATTCTACTTCTGAAAAGGGCTAAACAAGAGGAAATAGCTCTAAATTGTACCTTATCCATGCAGGTTAGACTTTAGTAAGGACTCTCAAATTAAACAAAAAACAAAAAATTATTGTTGAACATAGATAAAGGTTGTGACAGTATAATATTATCCAGGTTGTCCTTTGGAGTAAATTGACAGAAAATTACTGTGTAGAAAGCTTTAGGCTTGACTAAGACAACTATCATGGCTTGTGGCCACCATTCTCAATTCCCTAATCATGGCAGACATCACTAGTTGATCTTGAAAATCTGACTGAGCTTGGGCATGGCCACAGAATTGCTCTCAGGGTTATGCTTCAGTTGGATATTAGCAACAGATCAGAGTTAGCAGGTGAGAGTAAACCACACTGCGATTACTATTCTAGGCCTCCAAAAGGCCTTGGAAGGCTCCGGTACAGATATTGGAACTCAGCGTTTTATTATCAAATATGCTTTCCTTTGAAATAATAAAGTATATTTGTGGAACTTCATTATCCTTTTAGTGTAATCATCCCAAGAAAACAGGACTATAGATAATAAACTTTCTGAAGATGGTGAACCCATGGATCTCCAGGTTAATCCGGCCACATATTATACTCCAGAAACAAAGAAAGAAAAGGAGCATGGACATTAAAAGAAAAAAAGTAGGAATCCTTAGCAGATGGGGGGAGGGGAGTCACTATATAAGGCATTAAAATATTCTCACCTGCTGCCCTATTAAATATTTAGCAGAAAAAAAGCACAGCCCTCTTAGAAAGTTTAGGAGAAAAATGCAAAGCAACACACAAAATGAAAGATAACTTCAGTCAGAAATATACCAATAGTTGATTCTCATATCTAGGAATGAGCATGAACTTAAGAAAGCAGAGAAAATGCAAAATCCACCAACATAATTTTCGAAGACCAATTTGGACAGAGACTGCTGTATAGGGGATAGCGGGATGGTTATATTTCGTGACTTTCCATTTTTATTCTCTTCCAAAGTAACCATAAACTACACAAGATTAATGGCATAATATAGCCAAGCAATATTCAAAAGATTGTCCACTTCTCCCCTCTGACAAGTTCTTATGACTATAAGGAATACAGAGGTCCTAGCTGAAGTAGTTAGAAAACATACATTTAAAGATTTTCGTACAAGGAATATATGGGGCAAGAAGGCACAGGGCAAAAGGGTGGCCAGCTTTCACGTTGTTTAATTGTCCTGTAGCTTCAAACCTGAAACATCTCTGATAAAATGGTGAAACAAGAAAAACATTTGTTGTGCATTTATGGTGTAGGTTAGTGAAACAGATGCAGAGACTGTGCACAGTTGCATTATAAACCCCAGTATTACATTCTTGAGGAGCCCTGGTGGCACAGTGGTTAAAGTTCTTGGCTGCTAACCACAAGGTTAGTGATTCAAACCCATCAGCCACTCCACCGGAGAAAGATGTGGCCATCTGCTTCTGTAAAGACTACAGCTTTGGAAACCCTGTAGGGCAGTTCCACTCTGTCCTGTGGGGCCCCTATGGGTTGGAATTGACTTGATGGCAATAGGTTTGGTTTTGGTTTATTACATTCTTCTTTATTTTGCCCTATGTTATAGTTTTCATTACCTAAATATACATTCATACACATTCACATATATGTAGTTCTTCATACTTTTCTAACCACACCATCATATGTTGCAAGTAACATGGGCTTGGAACAAAAATGTCATGGCCTAGACCCCCCGTTTTGTCATTTATTATGTGACTTTGTGCAAGCTAACTATTTTACTTTGAAATATTTTATGATAATTCTATTCAACAATCTTATGAAAATCCCTAGAGAATTATCATTTAGAAAATCACTTCTACTGCCATATTGTACAAAACAAATTTAAAAAAAAAAAAAATCAGATAGATTGACTTAATTTCATTTTTAGCTTATTTTCTTTAAAAAGAAACACAGGCATGATCAAATCAGAGAGTCACTGCCCGTAACTCAGAATTCCACCAGGCGGTGGCCACTGGGAGGTAAGTCCATCTCTTTCAAAAAGCATCCTGATGTCCTTTAAACTGAACTTTGGTAGGGCAATATGAGTTTTAATTGCCAGTGCCTATTTCTGACATATGCAGTGTAGCACAGTGAACGAGAGCAGAGACTTGGGAGCCAGGCTGCCTGAGTTCAAATCTCCGCTCTACCTGCTCCTAGATGTGTAATTTTGGACAAGTTGCATAACTGCTCTGTGCCACGGTTTTCTCATCTATAAAACAGAAGTGATTATGAATTACTTCCTTATGGGTTTTTTTCTGAGGATTAAATGATTTAAGAAATAAAAGTGTCTGATACATAATTAACACCATATAAATATTAGCTAGTATAGCATGTCTGTGCAGCTTGTGCACCTGATACACATAAAATTTTGAGTAAATACACTTCTTTCTTACAATAGACTTTCTCATTAGATAAAGATATATAAAGGACTAAGTTCCGTGGCATTTATTTCGTTTGTGCAGGAATGTCCATACTCAGAAGCAGTTGTAACACATTTTTCTCTCCAAAGAAGAGGCCAAATTTCTGTGTGTTGAAGGGGGGAAAAATAAAGACAGAGAGAGAGAGAGAAAAAAATGATTCTGGCAAATGAACCTAAATTGGAAGTCCTTTTTCCTTATTTAATCATATCATCCATAGGTACCACCGGTGACCTTGGTTTCCCATCACTGATCACTCTATCTTAGCCTCTTCTCTTTCTGCCTCTCCATTCAATTATGGATAGCACATTTTGTATCAGCCCAACATATAAAAGGAATTTCATTCTGATTAGACATTGAGCATGAAGATGGTCAGGACTACATGCAAACAATGGGAGGACTGAGTCAGAGGGAAATCTCAGCAGCAAGGAAAATGGTCCCAGGGAGGCTATCCATTCTGGAACAATGACAGAGACATTTATAAAACTGTCTGAAGACTATAAATCGAATTGAGAACCCAAAGAAAATACTGTATGTTGGATATATAAATATATACAATCGTGTATACACAACAATGATTCATGACATTGAGGGGCTCAGAAAGCTAAGTTTCGGGTATAAATAATTCTGAGTTCTCAGACATGCTTTTTCCAGGAGACTAGGAGAAAGGTCTGAGCTCGCTGTTCATTGGTCCCATAAGCATAAGAGAAATTACTCAAATCTGAGAATTCCAGGTGTTAGCTTATATAAAATGACCCCTTTTGACTAAGCAGTATCATGCTGTCCCTCCTCAAGGTCCCTGGTAAACCCGAACTACAAATCTTCCCAATAGCCTGTAAGAGGCAGATTGTGGCCTTATACCATTTTATGGGTAAGGACTCTACAAAATGTAGGCTTATGAATACACCCAGGGCTAGAGGAAAATTTGTTGCGTTAGGGTTTAGGCATCTGTGCTACAGTAGAGAGAAAGGTAGACTTGGAGTCTGTTTAGGTTGTGAACTTGGGTCAAATCTTACTTCACTCTTAGCCTCAGTTTCTTCAACTGAAAAATGATTATGTGTTGGAATTCTCTCTCTTAGACGACGCTTCCCTATTGAGAACAGAGTAGCCATACCGTAATGACTGGCTGAACATGTCTAAATTTGCAGCTAGTTTGACTCATGGTAATTTCATTCCTTTCTATTCACTATGTTACATCACTGCACCAGCGTCACCTGCCATTCTGGTTCCCATCCATCCCTTCCCCCACTCTATCACGCCGGGGCTATCAGAAAGATCTCTGTATAAGATGTCTATTAGCTAATTACTTCCCGCCCACAAAACTTCACGGCTCATGGAACCAAAACATTCATTGAGCAAGTGCTCTGTGTTTTCTACTGTGTGGCATGGAAAGGTTATAGCAGCATAATAAACATAAATTGAAAGATTGGATTATTGCATTCATTAACTCATTCATTCAAACAGCATTTATTTATTTAATGTCTACTATTTCGAGGGCACACAACAACAACAACAACAACAAATGTGTCAGGCACAGTAGTTAAGAGTTCAGGCTGCTAACCAAAAGGGCAGCAGTTCAAATGCACTAGCCGTTTCTTGGAAACCCTATGGGGCAGCTCTACTCTGTCCTAAAGGGTCGCTATGAGTCGTAATCCACTCGATGGCAATGGGTTTGTTTTTTTTTGTTTTTTTTTTTTGTTTTTGGATGTGGCAGACACTTCTCTAAGCACTAATGATACAAAAGTGAACAGAAAATACAAAGTCCCTGCCATCATGGAGGTATGCTCTGGTGGAGCAGATAGATGACATATAAGAAAGATAAAGAAGTAAAAATTATAGTATGTTAGGTAGTAAAAGGACTAAGAAGGACCAAAAAATAAAATAGAAAAGAGGACGTCATGGGGGATACTGTTAAAAATTTAGACACGTTAGTCGAAAAAGGCCTCGAAACAAAGATGGCACTTGAGTAAAGACCTAAACAAAATGAGTACCATGCATTCTAAGTGCAAAAATAGCCTTGTGAAGCCAGTGTTATTTCCCCATTTTACAGAAGAGGAAGCTGAATCTAGCTAAGTCTAGGGTTGCCAGATTTATCAAAAAATAATACAGGACTCTCAATAAAATTTGAATTTCAGACAACTATCTCCCATGCAACATTTAGAATACTTATACTTAAAAAAAAAAATACTTTTTTATCTGAAATTCAAAAATAACTGGGTATCATATATTTTGTCCAGCAACCCCAGTTAAGCCGCTGTTCCAAGTTAAACAGCTGGTGACTTGTAGGGCTGAAGTGTTAACTAAGTGTAGTGTCTAAAACCCATGCTCACAAGGCCCCAGTACTTGTGGATCGTACAATTAACCGAGGAAGCACAGGACACTAATGAAAAGATAAGTTCTCATATGTGGAAGTTCTCATCGCAGACCCTGGGAGGTAGTTACAGGGTGACAGCACATTGCAGAGAAGATAGGTGCTATAGAATGCTATCTCCGAGAATTCGGGCTGTGTAGACACAAGCAGTATTTAGAAATAATTTTACTGGGAGAACAAATTTAGGAAGAAAGATGATTTAGTTTTAAAGAACATGCAATCCGAATAATATTAAATTGTGGTAGATCAGTTTCCATGGGAATATTAAAAGAAAACCAAACCCATTGCCGTTGAGTAGATTCCAACTCATAGTGACCCTATAGGACAGAGTGGAACTGCCCCACAGGGTTTACAAGGAGCGCCTGGTGGATTTGAACTGCCGACCTTTTGGTTAGCAGCCATAGCTCTTAACCACTACACCACCAGGGTTTCCATGGGAATATGTGCATCCCTATTTTTGATGGGCAGCCTTGGTGGCATAGGGGTTAAGAGCTTGGCTGCTAACCAAAAGGCCAGCAGTTTGGATCCACCAGCCGCTCCTTGGAAACCTACGGAGCAATTCTACTCTGTTCTACAGGGTTGCTGTGAATCGGAATCAACTCGATGGCAATGGGTTTGTTTTTGATGGATGAAGCCTTCATGGCACAGTGGTTAAGCACTTGGCTACTAACTGAAAAGTCGGCAGTTCAAACCCAAAAGACGCTCAGAGGGAGAAAAGATCTGGCAATCTGCTCTTGTAAAGATTTTTGTGTAGGAAACCCTATGGGGCGGTTCTACTCTGTCCTATAGGGTTGTTATAAGTCAGAAATAACTCAGAGGCACACAACAACAATAACAATATTTTTGATGGACTTGAGAGAAAATATCCATTTTCTGAATATGTAAGAAAGAAAATATTCAAGACAGTCTACCCTCCTCAGTTGGGTGGATAGTTTATGGGTAAGCAGCAATCTAATCTGTGGGTGTGAACAAAGGAGACAGTTCTGTCTTGGTTTTCTACTTCAGGGGACAGAATGGGGTTTTCATTCTGCAAGTTTCTGGGACTCTAAATTATGTAAAGTAACCAAAGAGATTCTCAGTAATACTACTACTACTACTATTACAGTATATAGCACTTACTATGTGCCAGGCATTATTATGCATTAATTCATTTAATCTTCACA
This sequence comes from Dugong dugon, assembly GCA_030035585.1. Classification (NCBI taxonomy): domain Eukaryota; kingdom Metazoa; phylum Chordata; class Mammalia; order Sirenia; family Dugongidae; genus Dugong; species Dugong dugon. The sequence continues at coordinate 113,663,279 of CM057467.1, forward strand.
GTAACTCTATGAGGTAGGTTCCATTATAGTTTACAATTTTAAAATGAGGAAATAAAGGTATGAAGTAGGTAAGTAACTTGCAATTTTAAATTCAGGATCTGATTTTAGAGCTGGGAAAATGTTTTGTCACTTCAGTAAAGATCTATTATCGATCACAGAGCATTATTTTAGAAATGCTAATTCTTTTTTGTTTTCATTGTTTCTTGACATATATTAAGTTACGTAGAATCTAAATAGAGAATTTGTATTTTATGCTTATTTTGTGCTTCATTTGAGCAGTTGACATTTATTGTGCTATTGTATTCCTGGATTTCATATATCTTGTCATTAGGTTTTTTTGTTTTTTTTTTAAATACCAAATTAACGTATTTTTTTTTTTCAATTCTGATGCCTGTCTAGGCTCAGCTAGGTAGTTCTTATTTAGTGTCTTTCATGTGGTTGCAGTCAACGGCAATGGAGACATTCATCTGAAAGATTCTTTACTCATGTAAGGCATATGGGCTGGGATGGTAAGAGCCCCTGGATTCTGATAGGGTATCTCTATCTATGTGGCCTCTCCCTGTGGCTAGCCTGGGCTTCCTTACAACATGGTAGTTTTAGAAAAATCAGTTGCTTAAAGTGTGTCTGACCTCTACCACAGGTAGCATTTCAAGAGCACAATTGATTCTTTACAACAAGAATAGATAAGAATAGTTTAAAAAAAAAAACTTGTCCTAGGTCAGTGATAGAGTAGGGATTTGAACTCAAGTTTATCTGAGTCAAAAGCCCATTGTCTTTTCACTCTTCTATGTTGAAGCTTCAAGCCAGGGGCAAAAGATTTTATGCTATGAATCAGGAGTCCATCTTCCAAAATTTTTCTTCCCAAAGACATTGTATATGTATATGTATATACACATACACACGTGCAACCTTTTAACAAGTCTTTGATTACTGTATTAAAAGCTATAACGTATAGCATCAGTTCGTCAACCAAATTCATGAAAATAAGTAACTAATTAAGGAGCAGAAGGATTCTGCCTACAAATCAACCTCAATCACAAAGCATTCCTGTGGGACACTTTTTCTGTCATTCCGTAATAGTGAATATCTCTAGATGACAATTCAGACCAGAGTTCACACTTGTCAACATTTTCAGAAAATCAATCAGGAAGGTATCAGCCAACAAAGAAAATAAGTTTTAGATTTTCTCTTTATAATCTGAGTTAACCTCCTAAAGGTAGAGATTCCAGGGTGGAGGGAAGATTCCCTTGATCCTGTCCTATTTACTTACAACAGCAAATTCACAATTTACAATAGTTTATACAACAGGAATTTAGGCAGTGGCAGAGAAGAAAGGGTCATGGTTAAATTCTGGCCCCGATACTAATTTTGGTTAAGACTTGGTTTAAGTATTTGTAAGATATGGAGAGAAACAGAAAATCTTTGCATTTAAAGGATATCTTACTTAGTAATGGAATAAAACATAACTAAATAAAAAAAAAAAAATCTTGCAGAATATGTTCTTACGGCCTTGGGCTCTGGAGTCCTGGGCTACTGAGATTACAGAAGGTAGAGACCAAATGCAGAGAGGTGTTGATGAGAAGTGCTCCAATGTGCTTAGACATCGGGAGCACAGAGAGAGGCAGTTTGAGTAGACACTGAAAAGGCACAATGGGCCCAGATTGCAGAGGCTTTGAATAACCTGATAGGGAGCATGGGTTTCACCCTGTGGGCAAAATATAACCGCTGAAGGCTCTGAGTAGGGAAACTTCCTACTGTTTAAAAAAATACTTGACTTAAAATAATAACTGAACCTCCTATACTAAGAATGGATTGAGCAGGCAAGTTATCAAAACCCTTTCAGTGTTAGTTTTCCTTTCTATAAGATAAGGGGAAGCACTCTAGCCTTCTCCTAAGGCTATATACATAGTGTTCTTCTCCAGGGACTGGTCCCTCCTGATAACATGTTCAAAGTATGTGAGATGAAATCTTGCCAAACTCGCTTCTAAGGAGCATTCTGGCTGTTCTTCTTTCAAGACAGATTTGTTCGTTCTTCTCAACCCACGGTATAGTCAACATTCTTTGCGAACACCATAACTCAGAGGTATCAATTCTTCTTCAGTAGTCTTCCTTATTCATTGCTCAGCTCTCGCATGCATATGAGGTGACTGAGAAACACCGTGGCTTGGGTCAAGTGCACCTTAGTCCTTAAAGTGTCATCTTTGCTTTTTAACTTCTTTTTTTTTTTTTTGAATTATGGCTGGTCCTGACAGCCCTTTTTTTTTTTTTTAATTTTTTAAAATTGTACTTTAAGTGAGGGTTTACAGAACAAATAGTTTCTCATTACACAGTCAGTACGCATACTATTCTATGACATTGATTAACAACCCCACGACATGTCAACACTCTCCCTTCTCAAACTTGGAGGACCTTTTTACTTTTTTGGTGAAAATATACATAGCCAAAGATACACCATTTCAAAAATTTCTACATGTACAATTCAGTGACATCAGTTACGTTCTTCCAGTTGTGCTGCTATTCTCACTGTCCTTTTCCAAAGTATTCCAGCACCATTATCTTCAACTCATTGCCCTCTAGGCTTCCCATCAAACCTTTTGAGTTGCGGTTGTCAATTTGATCTCACATAGATAATTCTTTTTTTTTTTTTTTTTGTATTTTAGATGAAGGTTTACAGAACAGAATAGTTTCTCATTAAACAGTTAGTACACATATTGCCCTATGACAATGGTTAACAACCCCATGACATGTCAACACTGTCCTTACTCAATCTTCGGTTCCCTATCACCAACTTTCCTGTTGCTTTTTAACTTTTAAAGAGGTCTTTTGCAGCTGATTTGCTCAATTCAATGTGTCCTCTAACTTCTTGCCCACTGCTTCCATGGGTGTTGATTGTGAATCCAAGTAAAATGAAATCCTTGACAATGTTAATCTTTTCTCCGTTTATCATGATGTTGCTTATTGGTCCAGTTGTGAGGATTTTTGTTTTCCTTTTGTTGAGGTGTAATCCATACTGAAGGCTGTGGTCTTTGATCTTCATCAGTAAGTTCTTCAAGTCCTCTTCACTTTCAGCAGGCAAGGTTGTGTCATTTGCATAACACAGGTTGTTAATGAGTCTTCTTCCAATCCTGATGCTCAGTTGTTCTTCATATACTCCAGTTTCTGGAATTATTTGCTCAGCATACAGATTGAATAAGTATGGTGAAAGGATACAACCATGACACACACCTTTCCTGACTTTAAACCATGGAGTATCCCCTTATTTTGTTTGAATGACTGCCTCTTTATCTACGTACAGGTGCCGCGTGAACACTATTAAGTGTTCTGGAATTCTCGTTCTTCAAAATGTTATCCATAATTTGTCATGATCCACACAGTTGAATGCCTTTGCAGAGTCAATAAAACACAGGTAGACATCTTTCTGGCATTCTCTGCTTTCAGCCAAAATCCATCTGACATCGGCAGTGTACATATTTATAAAGAACCATGACCTATTTTAAAGTGCCCAGTGTTCTCTGTTGCACTTAGAAAAATAAACTTTCATATAATTAAATGCTCAAATGTCTTCTTTCCTAAGGAATCACAAAAATAGAGGCAATCGTCCTCCATGATTAACACATGTTTAACAAGATAGGTTACTCCATGCCTTTTCTTACTGCATTGTAAAGTAGAATGGAAAACTAATTGGAAGATATTGACAGGCTCTTTCCACCTTTCTCAATCAAGAAAGAGAAAGCAACATTCAAAATAGACTTAAACAATAGTAAGGAACATCCCTTTTTTTTTTTTTTTTTTAGCAAGGGCATTTTAAAATTCATCTTCCATTTGTAAGACTCTAACTGAAGTACTAAATTAAAAAGGAGCTTTAATGTCCCAGGTGCCTCATTTCTGGGAATACCTCCTTTTCTTGCGAATTGTACTAGTACTCCCTTGGTATTGAATAGGCTTGATTCATGTTATAACTATCAGGAATGACAAGTTGAGCATTCCAGAAAATAAAAGGAATAGAAGAAGAACTCCCAGGTAGGCAGACTCAGATTTGGGGTTGCTGTACAGCATAGCTATGAAATCAAATGGGTCTGGGGTCTGGGTGAGTTGGGAATTTGACATGCAAACACAGGCAAACATACGTAAACCATCTTCCACAAAACTTCTTGAGGTATCAAGTAGATACTCAAGAAATGTGGATTTCATTTAAGAGAACTAAGTTTTTGCACTAGATATGTTTGAGTTACTGTTCAGATCCATTCCCCATCATTCTCAAAGCCAGAGGCTGAGCTCTTTGGACTGCATCTGACCATCCTTTATGGTTTAACTCTTGTTTCTGGGCTTGGTCAATGAGAGTCACTGTCAAGATATTAGTGAGAGGTTTGAGGGTGAATTTGAGTTATTTATTCCCCCGGCTTCTTCCAAGCTAAGTCACTACAATTTGACTTCTTCCATCTATCATAAGCTCAAGACTACTTCTTCTAAGAAGATGGAGTAGATGTAATTTTCCATCTTATTCCCACTAAGTACAGCTAAAAACCTATGACACTATATGTAAAGCAGACATAAAAATACTCTGAAAGATGGAAAAAAGAAGGCAGACCAGCTAGAGCACTTGGGATTCAAGAAACAACACTGGTGAATTCCCTCAATATTCTTTGTGCCTTATATATTCCATACTTGGAAATGAATAAGTCAACAATCTGGAAACACCTATAGGTACAGACAGAAAAAAGCCCCTACAAAAGGCCGTTTTCTTTAGGGAAAGGACTGGGAAAAGACAGCTAGTAGGGTGGAGAAATTTTAGACAATAACCACTTTGCTCCAAACACTGCAGAAAAACTACGGCCACACCACCATCCACACCAGTGAAGGCCAAGTGGAGAGCCTAGACTTTTACCCTCATTAGGCTATGATGAGACACTCCAACACCCCTGCCAGAGTGGCGTCAGAGAAAGCAGAGTAGGGAGCCAGGTGATAATGAAACCCCCCAACCCCACAGTGTGAGCAGAGACCGTATGGGAAGCCTAGACTTTGAATCCCACTCAGCAGCAAGGTGGTCTTTCCCCCAATACCCTCTATGGTGATATAACAGGAGGCCTATTGGAGACTCAGGACTTTCGTCACTGACTGGTAATCATGGCATCAGTGTAAGCCTTGTGGTGAACACTCCCATCCCTACGTATCAAGATAGTATTGTAGATGTCAATGGGGAGCCAGAACACTTACTTCAGGAGAAATTTTAGACAATAGCCACTTTACTCCAAATACCACATCAGGAGTCATGAGGAGCCGCTCCTCCCTTTGGGTTTCAATGAAAGCTGAACGGAGAACTTAGACTTCTATCCCACCTGGAAGGAAAGAAGTCACACCCTCCTCCTTTCCTTGTGTAATCAGGGTAAGAAGAAGCCACCTAAAAGAAAGGTTTTAATAAGATCCAGAGTCTCAAAGTGTAATACGCAGTGTGTCCAGGTTTCAATTGAAAGTCATGCATCATACCAAGATCCCTCAAATTTTAAACTTGAATGAAAAACCACAATCAACAGACATGAACATAGAGATGACAGAGATATTAGAATTATCTGACACAGATTTTAAAGCAGCCATCATAAAAATGCTTCAATGAGCCTTATGAACACACTTGAAACAAATGAAAAATAATAGAAAATCTCAGCAAAGATAGAGAAAGTCTTAGCAAACAAACAGAAGGGATAAAGAAGAGCCAAATAGAAATAAAAAATATACAGTAAATGAAATGACAATCTAAATAAGTAGAATTAACTCCAGAAGGGGACAGAGAAAAGAATCACAAAAGTGAAGATAGAACAATAGAAATTACTGACCTGATCAACAGAGAGAAAATAGACTGAAAAAAATAAATAAATATGGCTTCAGGAACATTTGGCAAAAGACAAGTATCTTTAGCTTCTCTTGTCATTCAGTAGGTAAAGCAGCACTGATGAAGCACAAAGGTACGGAGCTAAATGACCAGGTACACTAGAGCTACTCTACCTGCCATGTAACACTGAGCAAGTTATTGAAAATTCCTGGCTATTATCAGTTTCTTCACCTAAAAATAGTGGTGAGGGGCAGGGGAGAATAAATGATTACATGATTCAAAAGGTCCCTTCCCATTCTAATATAACATGGTTTCATGAAAGGACAGACTACTTAATAATTATTTTTTTTCTGTGTTTCTCTGTAGCCAATCTTCTGTCACCAAAATAGCTTTGACAAACATAAAGACATGAACATGAATCCCTCTCAAATTCTCATTTTATGTGAAAATTGTTTTCATACATTAATATGACCAAAACCTAGGATTTGAGTGGGTTTCTTTATTCATTTTATTTTATTTTTTCATTTACTTTAGATTTTATCTGAAATTCTAGAAAGTTTAAATAGCTAAGTATAATCAAAAGAGAAACTTAAATGCAATGAATACTTATCAAAATCCTGAAGGAAGAATAATATTCTAAACCCAGAAGTAACACAGTAAATCATAAAAGAAAAGTTTGACTGCATGAACATTTAGCACTTTTTATGGAAAATCCAAGACAAGAGAGAAACTACACATTAGGGCAAATCTGATACAAAAATGCTCAATATATTTATGACATACAGAGCTCATATGAGTACATAAGAAGAACATTTAAATAGTGATAGCTAAATGCAAGAGAACACAATCAGGTCATTTATAAACAGGGAAATAAACTTAGTAATAAAAATATGGGAAAAAAAAAAAAACAGTGACCCTCACTTGTAATCAAAATTCGGTAAACAAAAACAATGTAGTAGCCACAGTTTTCACTCTTAAATTGAATTAGAGATAATATACAGTACCCAATTCTGACGAGAGTGTAGTAAAATTTATACATTCATTGTTATCGTAAGCTGGAACTACATTTGTGAAAGCAATTTGGATATGTGTATAAAGAGTCAAAAGTATTCATTTCCTTTAATCTAATAATCCCACATATGAAATTCTTATCTAAGGAAATAATCCCAAATATGGAAAACATATCTGCAAGGCGATAATTACTGAAGTGTTTATATGAAAAAGTCCAACAAGTGGATTCTGGCATATTCACTTAATAGTGCGTTATACATACACTGTCGCTCAAGATGTCTAAGTAGGTAGAGATTGTCCTTCTCTATTCCAAGATGCTTTGATTATCTGAATAGCCGATGTCTCCCTTATTTCTACATTTCAACTAATATACATGTATAAGTCTGTTTTTTAAAATTAATCTTAGAAATCTTACACCAAAATTGCCGAAAATTAAAGAAAAATAATCCCATATCATGCTATGGCCACAGCCCAGTTATTATTATCTTTTTGGCATATTTCCTTCCAGGCTTTTTTTTTTCAAATGTATATTTTATTTCCACAGTTGATTGTACTTTCACTCCCCATACAGTTTTATGTAACTTATTTTACTCAACACTACTGTCTCCATGTTGCCTTATAATTGTTACATTCATTCTATTTTATTTACAAAAATGTCTCCTTTTACCATACCCTTTATCCTCTTCTCCACCAATCTCTCTGAATTAGAATTTTTTAAGAAAATCAGAGAACCCAGAATTGATGCTTTTTCTATTGTTTGGAACCTGAGCAGGTAACATTTATAATCTTCAAATTTGGAGCATTTTCTATTTCGAAGGTCTTGCCCAGCCTGGAACCCTTTTTTTATAACTTCTGTCCATTCCATGCTACTCTAATATACAATGTTCTTTGGTTACTGGGGTTGCTTAATGCTCTGTGTAATGTGACAACCTATTTAAAAGAAACAAAACTCAAGCCTTGCACAGGAGTATTTTGTTCTTGCAGCAGAAACATTACTAGGATATGAATCAGAGCTTGAAAATGGAGAAGCAATTGTTGTTGCGAATCAGACACAAATATCACACCAAGACAATTTTCCCCCTCTGTGGCAAAGTACTTGCCCATTAAATTCAGACATACTATGGACACAGTCTGATCAGAAGCTCCTCATACCCCCAGATGCCTCACAGGTGCTGACTTGTCTCAACAAGGAACACAGTTACCATCTACTATTTTCTGAGGCAGGATGGAGATGCAAAATGAAAGCACCTTCTATTTACAAAGTGTGCAATAATTGTCACCATTTATTGAGCACTTATTAATGTGCCAGGCACTGTGATAGGTGCTTGCCTAATTGTATTTTTTTTCCTTCTGGAAAAAACGAAGATGTTTATATTGTCATGCCAATTTTCTTAATAAAATTAAATAACTTACTCAAGAACACACTAGTAAATGGCAGGAGAGAGACACAAAACCAGGAATTTGGACTCCAAAGACTATATACAACTCTGTCCAGATGTAGGTGGTTTAGAAGAGAGCTAAGCTTATCCATCCCATTCATTCATTCTATGGATATTTATTGAACACTCATTATTGAGTATCATTTCAGGAACTTGTGATATTTCACTGAAAGAAGATAAGAAAAAAGAGAGAAAGAGAAAGATTATCTGCCATTGTGGTCCCTACATTTCAGAGGAAGGAGATAAAGAATAAATGATCGATAGCCACATAATTTTAAAAATAAAACGTAGTATATTCGAGAGTGTTAAGTGCTATGGAGAAAGAATAGGGCAAGGAGCATGGGGTGTATATGTGTGTGTAGGAGTGTGCCTGGATACAATTTTAAATGGAGTGATTAGGGTAGGACTCATTGTGAAGGCAAAATTTAAGTAAATATTTAAAGAAGGCCTAAAAATTGAAGGGAATCTACAGATGTCTGTGTGAGCAAGAAGGGTATGTGTCTGTGTTGTATAGTTGTGTATGGATTCATTGAGAATAAGGAACCAAGAAATATATTCCCAAAAGACAATTCTATTCCCAAGGCGATGAGAGATTGTGTGAAGGGTGAGATTTTCTTCTAAGAAACTAAAAGTTAACAGCATTAGCTTTTGTCATGGATTGAATTGTGTTCCCCAATAATGTGTGTCAACTCGACTGGGCCATGATTCCCAGTATTGTGTGATTGTCCACCATTTTGTCATCTGATGTGATTTTCCTATGTGTTGTAAATCCTACCTCTATGATGTTAATGAGGTGGGATTAGCGGCTGTTATGTTAATGAAGCAGGACTCAATCTACAAGATTAAGTTTGTTTTAAATCAATCCCTTTTGAGATATAAAAGAGAGAAGCAAGCAGAGCGACATGGGGACCTCACACCACCAAGAAAGCAGCTCCGGGAGCAGAGCGCATCATTTAGACCCGGGGTCCCTGCACCTGAGAAGCTCCTAGACCAGGGGAAGATTGATGATAAGAACCTTTCCCCAGAGCTGACAGATACAGAAAGCCTTCCCCTGGAGCTGGCACCCTGAATTTCAACTTCTAGCATCCTAGACTGTGAGAGAATAGATTTCTCTTTGTTAAAGCCATCCACTTACGGTATTTCTGGTATAGCAGCACTAGATAACTAAGACAGCCTTCCAGCCAAAAATAGCTGATAATAATGAGTCTTCTCCGAACCCCTACTCCTGGAATGGATGGGATGTGGATAGCAATAGCTTATGTTGCAGTGAAACCCTTTCTTAATCTTCTTTCTCAGTCAGAAAGGGTGTGGAGAATGACGTTCAAGCATGGTTTGTATTTCATTCCTCTACTCTAGAACTCTGCCACTTACCAAAGCATTGGTCAACTCTGCTTGGATATCAAAATATCAGTATTTCTAATTCCATAATCGAATCCACTGAAGATAGATATAACAACAATTTTCTCACTTTATATGTCCCTGGTTAATACATAGAGTACATTTAACCCATTGTCAAGATTCTTGACAAAAACTCCACTCTTTCCTTTCATCTTCCAACTGAACTTCATCTACACTTTCTTTCATAATCTATCTGGACCTCCAGTCTCTCTCTATGCCTCAGCTGTCATTAGAAAACCCTTTTCACCTATTCTGTAACTTTAATTTGCCATACAGGAGTCTCAGTAAATAGACTTGAATTGTGGGAAGTCTCTTATCTTGAATCTGCTATGGACAAGGCAACACTAGTGCTTCCAGAATTTCAGCCCCTTTAAAACACTATGTAACCAATAATTGTACATACAATTTACAGAATCAGTGCAGCAATGAAAGTACTCTGCTTAAACCTCTAAGATATGGATACAAAACCCACTTCATCAGGTTAAAAACAGAGATACAGTGGGATGTAAGAAGCACTGAGCAAACTATAACATGCCGTCTTCTCTCTTTGAACCAGAAGCTGGGGTATATAGGGAACCAACCCACTTACCTCCTACACATTCTAGCCAGCTGCCACTACCGCGACTATTCTTGTCCCCTCTGCATTGCACCTCCTGCTACTTCCTGTGCCACTCGCCAAGTAGGCAGGGGACCTGGAGATTAGCCCAGGCCTGATTTCAAAGAACATTGCTGGGCATGAAAGTGCATATGTGGGCATGTGTCTGGGTATGTCTGAAGGTCATGGAACAGAAGAAGAGTCCATATTTAGGATGAAAGAAGGCCCAGAACCTAAGGTTCAGTTGAAAGTACAGATAATGTCAAATACCAATTGGATTCAAAGACAAGGCCTGGCTCTACAGGGTGATGTTGCTAGCTGCTGCCGAGTCAGCCCCGACGCATTGCTAAACCATGCGCAATGGAATGAAACACTGCCCAGACCTACATCATCCCCATGATTGGCTGAGGATTGGATGGTTGTGATCCATAGAATTTTCACTGGCTGATTTTAAGAAGTAGATTGCCAGACCTTTTTTTCTATTCCATCTTAGTCTGGAAGCTCTGGTGAAACTTTTTCAGTATTATAGCAACACACAAGCTTCCACCGACAGACAGTGGTGGCTGCACATGAGATGCTATTACTGGGAATCAAACCAGGTTCTCCCGCATATAAGGTGAGAATTCAACAACGGACCCATTCAACAACTGTCCTCCTCTTGGTGCTATAGGCAAAGATCATGATAAATGGGTTCCACATGCAGACCATGGAACAATTCACAGAAGCAACTGGATACAGGATTACAACTGTGCTCAAACTACAGTGGGAAGGTTTGTTAAATTTATTCAGTCTGGAGTGGGAAAGCCACACCATTGTGAGTTTACTTATACAAGGGTTGCTGATTTAACCAGATGTGCCCCAGACTCTTTGTATATCATAAAGGATACTTGTCACAAGTATAGAAACACCAGATCCTTTTGATGATTGGTGAGAAATAACAAGACTGCCTTCCTAGCCTTAGGAGGGAAACAGAATGATCTTTTCCCATCATTCAGAATAATGTGAAAACTGACTTAAAAGGTTTTTCTTTAAAACATTACCACTGGTGTGATATAAATACATATGGTGTTTCATGGCACAGTCACAATGAGGAATGGTGTTGTAGAGAATGCTCGTTTCCTGAAATGGATTCTGCATAGAGCTGTCACTCATGTGGTAAAAGAGAATTGCTGGAAGCTCCTTGGCAGGCCTTGCAGTGGGGCTGTTTGTGAGATGGGACTCATTGTGCCATCTGTTCTCCTGGGGCTGAGTAAAATGCAAGTGACAGAAGCAGAAGCAGCTAATGGGGGTGATTTAATGGATTTCCTTCCTCTAACCCAGATGTGTATCAAGGTCAAAGTTCTGCTGGGGTACTCACATCCTCAGTCCCAGGTAGGCTTAGGGCAGCCAGGGGTCAGGGGCAGCCTCATTTGCTTTTTTCAGTGTGCTCGACAAATATCATGTTTCAATATGCAATGAATTGATTAAAAAATATGTAAATCATAGTGGTAATCACTAAGAAGAAATCTGATGGCAAAAACCACTCAGAAAGGATGAATCTCAGCATCTCATATGACGTAGCATGATGTTGTGAAATGATACAGGATCTAGAGCCATTTAAACCCGAGTTTACAGCTATATTCTACCACATGAGGGATGTTTGACTGGTTATCTAACCCTTACGAGTTTCTGTTTTCTTATCTGTAAAATGGATGTAGTAACCTCCTTTCCTGGAGGCTTATGATACGGACTAAAAGCTAATTGCTTGTCTCAGTACCTGGTGCATAGTTAAGAGCTTAATAAATGCTATTTCCATTCACTGCCCACTAGCTTACTATGACTGTGGCTGTACAGAAACACTATTTCCTCACTTATGAGCTATAGGACTCACCAAATGGCAGTGGCAGGGGGAGACGATGGGAAGGGAAGTCTGAACTCTAGGTTCTCATATTAGGAAAAATAGTTTTTTAAAAAAAATTTTTATTATTATCTTGGAGAAAATTTACGTAGCAAATTAGGTTCTCATTTAACAATTTCTATGCATACACTTACTCCTCATCGACTATATTGTTATCGTACATTTACAACAATAGTAAAAAAACTATTGTCCAACTATTTTGTGCATTAACCACATACATCTGGCAATAACAAACGCCGAAGTGCAAGGCGAGAGTAACGCTAGCTGTGAGGGTTATGTCGGGTTGTGTGTCAACTTGGCTAAGTCATGATTCTCAGTGGTTTGGCAATTATGTGTAGTGATGTAGTCATCATCCTTTTCGTGATCTAATGTGGTCACCCTCCATTTTTGCACAATGCTAATTTTGTCATAACAACCTGATCTTTGGAACCTAACCATGTTGATAAGTGAGGAGCAGGTGTATTATTCAGTGACATCAGTTACACTTTTCACAATGTGTCAGCATTTTTATTATTTCCACTCTGGTTGTTCTGTTTCCATTAATGTCGCTTCCTTTTCACCCCTTACCTTCTCATCTTTGGTCTAGGGTAGATTTTGACCATTAAGTTTCATTTAGATGATTGTTTAGAGAAGCATAGTACTCCTGGGTGATATTATTTATTTTATGAACCACTCTGTCTTTTGGTTGATAGGTGACCACTAGGAGTGGTTTGAGTTCCAAGTTTAAAGGGTATCCCAGGGTGATAGTCTTGGGGGTTCCTCTAGTCTCTACCCATCAGTAAGGCTGGACTTTTTTAGGAATTTGAGTTTTGTTCTACTTTTTTCTCTCATTCTATCTACCATATATTGTGTCCCTGGTCAGAACAGTTGGTAGTGGTAGCCAGGCACCATGTAGTTATTCTGGTCTCTAGGTTGGGGAGACCATGGTTTGTGTAGACTATTAGTCCTGTAGACTAGTTTCTTCTATGAGTCCTTGGTTTCCTTCTTACTCTTTTGCTCCAGATGCACAGAGACCAATAGTTCTATCTTAGATGGCTGCTTGTAAGTTTTTAAGACCCCAGATGCTACTCACCAAACTAGGGTGTAGAATATTATCTTCATTAGCTATGTTATGCCACTTGACATAGTTGTCCCTGAGACTATGGTCTTCAGTCTTCAAACCCTGTAACCCAATCCCACAAGGTGTTTGGTCATGTCTAGGAAGTATCCATAACTATGCCCCATGTGCTTTATTTTATATATAAATATATATATGCAGCACCACAAACATGTATACACATCTGCCTACAGAAACACCTATACATGTGCACCTGTATATTCATACATACTTACCTATACATATATATATATATATTAAAAAAAAAAAATACCAAAGCCAAAACCCCTTGCCATCAAGTCAATTCCAACTCATAGCAACCCTACAGGACAGAGTAGAACTGCCCCATAGGGTTTCCAAGAAGCAGCTGGTGGATTTGAACTGCCGGCCTTTTGTGTAGCAGCCGAACACTTAAGCACTGTACTACCAGGGCTCCAAAAAATATATATAAGCATACATATCTACATATGTAACCACACACATATTTTTTGGTTGTTGTTACAGTTGTTGAACAATTGTATATGTTGTGACTTTTACCGAAACCATCCCTTATTCTTGTGTACTTCTTAGTGTCACCTTTTACTTTGGTCAAGTTGTACTGATTTCACCTTTACTCGGTATTGCCTTACCCATCACCAAAAGTAACAAATGTCTACCATCTAGAAAGTGATTCTCCCTCCCTCTCCCTCCTATCCCTGGTAACCACCAAAGAATGTTGCTTTCTATATGTATACCTATTCTTGTCTTTTTGTAATGAGATCATACAGTGTCTGTACTTTTGTGATTGACTTATTTTACTAACAATGATGTCCTCCAGATTCACTCACCTTATAGTATATTTTGAAAACTCATCATTATTCTTCATGGCTTCATAGTATTCCATTGTGTGTATGTACCACAGTTTGTTTATCCATTCATCTGTTGATGGGCAGTAAGGTTGTTTCCATCTTTTTGCTGTTGTGAATAATGTTGCAATGAACATAGGTTGTATATATCTGTTTGTGTCAGTAGTTTTAGTTCTCCAGGGCATATACCTAGGAGTGGGATTGCTGGTTCATAGGGTATTTCTATTTCTAGATATTGAGAAACCATCATGCTGTTTTTCATAGTGGTTAAACCAGCAGTGGAGCAGAGTTCCAATCTCCCTGCAACTTCATCAGCATTTGTTGTTTTCTGGTTTTTTTTTTTTTTGATCAGTGTCATTTCTGCAGGAGTAAGATGGTATCTCATTGCAGTTTTGATTTGAATCTCTTTGCTGACTAATGATCATGAGAATCTTTTCACGTGTTTGTTGGTCCCTGGAATGTCTTCTCTGGTGAAGTGTTTGTTCATGCCATTTGCCCATTTTTTAATTGGGTTGTTTGTCTTTTTGTTGTTGAGTTTGTGAAATTTTCTATATATTTTAGAGATTAAAACCCTTATTCGATATATCATTCCCAAAGATTTTTTTTTCCCAATCTGTAGGTTCTTTTTATTTTTTTAATCTTTTGTTAAAGTTTTTTGATGAGCATATGTATTTAATTTTTAGGATGTCAAAGTTGTCTAACTTATCTACTGATGTTTGTGCATTTGTTGCTGTGTTTGGTAATCTATTATTGAAAATAATTTGGTCCCATAGTTTTGTCCCTGTATTATCTTCCAGGAACTTTATAGTTTTGGCTTTAACATTAGGTCTTTGATCCATTTTGAGTTAGTTTTGGTGTATGGTGATAGGCATGGATCCTGTTTCATTTTTCTGCAAATAAATATTCTTTTTTACCAGCACCATTTGTTAAAGAGATTGCTTTTTCCCCATTGAATGGACTTTGACCCCTTGTTGAAAATCAGCTGCTCGTAGAAGGATGGATTTATTTCTGGGTTTTCAGTTCTGTTTCATTGGTATGTGTGTCTATCATTGAACCAGTACCAGGCTGCTTTGATTACTGTGGCTGTATAGTATGTTTTGAGATCGGGGAGTGTGAGGCTTCCTATTTTGCTCTTCTTCTTCAATATTGTTTTGGCTATTTGGGGTCTCTTTCCTTTTCATGCAAAAGTGGTGATATGTTTTTCCATTTCTGTAAAGAATGCTGTTGGAACTTGGATTGGGATTGCATTATATCTACAGATCATTTTGGGTAGTATTGACATTTTCACAATGTTAAGTCTTCCAATCTGTGAGTATGGACTGTTTTTCCATTTATAAAGGTCACTTTTAGTTTCTTGCAGTAGTGTTTTATAGTTGTCATTGTATAGCTGTTTTACATCCTTAGTTAGGTTTATTCCTAGGTATTTTATCCTTTTGGGGACTATGGAAAATAGAAAAATAGTTTTGACAGAGCCTCTGTCTTTGCTTAGAATGTCAACTATTGCTTCCTCCTATTGAAATATTACTCAGCTTATAGATCTCAATTAAATTGGTCCCACCTCTGTGAAATATTTTCCAAGTCCATTCTAGCTCCCAGTAAATTGTACTTTCCCTTGCAGGCCGTCTTGTTTGCTTATGTAAATTTTATTCCTGATTGCACGTTGCTGTGTATTAGGGTTACATTCCTGTCTTCTTTAGGGGATTCCAGGGCCCTTAACTGGCTTTTTCTTATTAATATCTGTATGGTTGGTTGCTCCTCCTCTACCTAATGCTATGCCTGATAACAATAATCTGTACTTATTAAAACCTACTGTACTCCAGGCAGAGTTCTAATTGCTTTACTTAAAAGATATTATTCAATCTCACAACTCAAGGAGATGGATAACATCACTGATCATCCCATTTTTACAGGTGAGGAAATTGAGGCTCTGGGAGGTTAAGTAAATTGACCAAGGCCACAGCTAAACAGGTGTAGAGTCAGGATTCAAACTTAGGCAGTCTGCTTCCAGAAGCCACTCTCTTAACCACTATGCTGGTAATACAGCATGTTGATTTAGAACCCAACCATCTCTCCCCCATTGTCGGACTGCAGCTGAGACCGCACAGGTAGAGTGACAGCTCAGGAACATGAGTGCACAGCAGAGGGATGTGTCTTTCAGAACGTCATGCATCAGCAGAGGTATTTAAATTAAACTGTCATGTTTCCTTCCACACACAGCAACAGGATTCGAGTCATCCTTTAGGAGGAGCAGCATGGGGCTGCGGGTAAACTGCCTCATGCAGCATTAATGTGGATGGCAGCTTCCAACCAAAATCTACATTTCACCACAAATCACGGTGGGCACTCTCTGTGCTGGGAGACAAATGATGTCAAACATCTGCTGGAAAACATGCCTATAGATTGTAACAAGCCAGAGCTTACAAACAAGCACAGACACAGATACCCCAATTATCTTGGCGCAAGCCTTATGGGTCTCAAATGGATTCTTTCAGGTAGCAAGGAGGTTCTTCTGTAAGACATCATCTAGGCCAGGTGAGCCGGATGCACAGAGAGGAAGAGCCAAAAAGGGAGGGCAAGGAATTAACATGTGTTGAGGTCCAGGGACCATGCACTGTGCCAAGTGCTTCACATGGGTTATACTCACTCTATACATTTACGCCACTTAGGACACACACACACATATATATATACACACATACATACGTGCATATATACATGTCCCTGGGTGGTATAAATGGTTAACATGCTTGGCTGTTCACTAAAAGGATGGAGGTTTGAGTCCACCCAGAGGTGCCTTGGGAGAAAGACCTGGTGATCTCTCCTTCTGAAAAATCAACCACTGAAAACCCTATAGGGACAGTTCTGATCTGACACACATGCAGTCACCATGAGTTGGGGTCAACTAGACTGCAACTGGTTTTGATTTTATACACAAACACACTCACACACACACATATATATAAGCTCTTGTGGCACAGTGGTTAAACAGAAACACTCAGCTGCTAACTGAAAGGTCGGCAGTTCAAAACCCCCAGCAAAGATGAGGCAGTCTGCTTCCATAAAGATTCACAGCCTTGGAAACCCTACAGGGCAGTTCTACTCTGTCCTATAGGGTAGCTATGCGTTAGAAATGACTTGACAGCAGTGGGTTTGGTTTGGTTATATATATATATATATACACTCAATACATACATGTGTGTTTATATATAATCAATTTTACCTCTGAGAAAAATGAAGCCCAGGAGAAGTTAAGAAACTTACCAAAGGTAAAGCTGGGCAGAATCAGAAAAGGATTCAGGCTTAAGTTCTTTTTGACTCTAAAACTTGTATTTTTCCTATCTCACCCCCATATCAAGTAATAGCCTTCAAAAGAGCTTATTAAAGCTCGTGCACTCATTGTGCAAAAATGTATTCTGTTTGTAATATGTGTCAAGCACGGTTCTAGGAATTGGAAATCCAATAGAATATAAAATAAACCAAGTTCTTATCCTCTTGGGGAAGATAGAAAATAAATCAACGTGTAACTGGTCAGGTGGTAATAACTACCATGATGAAACATAAAGCCACATCTGGGTCATAGAGAGTGATAGATCATACTATTTTTAGTAAGGTAGTCAGTGAAGGCCCCTGGCAGAGTGGCATTGAGCAGAGGCTAGAAGGGTGCACAGGAGTTTGTGAACCAAGCTGATAGAGCAAGAAGAACATTTCAGGCAACAGCAGCAGCAAATACAAAAGGGAGCATTGGAAAGGAAGTATATTTCAAATGTTTGCATTTGTTCTGTTCTAGGGTGAACAAAAGGGCTATTGAAACTGGAACCAAGTGAGAAAGGGACAAGTGGTAAGCGTGAGGACAAAGAGGTATCTGGGGCCAAATAACACAGAGCCTCATAAGCCCTACATTAGACATTGCTTTGAGTGAGATAGGTGGTAACTGGTTTTGAGCAGAGAAGTGACTTAGTATGACTTATATTTACTGCTACTGTATAAACTTTGGGTCATTGAGAGCAGAAGCAGACAAATAAATTAGGAGACACCTGCAATAATCTAGGTAAGACATTATGGTCAAATGGACCAGTATACAGCAGTGATGGTGGTTAAACCTGGGATGTATTCGAAGAGCAAGTATGTAGAATTTATGGACAGATTGTATGTGGGGTGTAAGAGAAACAGAGCAGTCAAGTTGACTTCAAAATTTTTGCTTGGGCATTTAGAAAAGTGGAGACTTCATTAATGAGATGGGAAAAACTGAAGGAGGAGCAGTTTGGCAGGGGGATCAGTTTGGGATGCCTATTAGACTTCTAAACCAAGTTGAACATAATAGTCTAAAGCTCGGGCTGTAGATACCATATTTGTGCATGTGTGTGTGTGACTGTCTCCGTAAATGCAGACAAATTCTTTCTATAACCTTCTGTTACTTCTCAGCCCCTCTAGTCTCAGGGCTCATGACTTTAATCTCCTAATTATGTTAGGTTCCTTTGGGGAGCTATAGAAGAAATGTGGCCATTGGCTTGTAAGAAAATTTCTCCATCAAAAATAAAATTAAGTGAAGTCTCCCTTATTCCATACAAAAGATGTAGAAATACCAACTTACCAGTTTAGCTGGAGTGATTAAAATGATTGTAAGGTATAGGAGATATAGGAAGATCTATGAGGAAAGAAGGGTGTAGTGTTTACCAGAAAAAAAGAAGTAATGCCGTAGAAGATGGGCAACAGCTCACACTGAATTCTCCCTGAAATTATCCTGAAAGATGTCCAGTTTGACATGCTCTGCAGTCTTACGATGATATTATGCTTCTGGAAAGAAACCAGAACATTCCATCAGTGAATTTAAGTAGCAGAAAAAGAGAACGATAACCAAAATTGATACTTGCTCAAAGGAAAGAAAAGTGGCCTTTCCAGGCTCTGAATAAATCACAGAGATACAAGAAAATCTGGGGTTTAGGTCTCAGACATCAGAATTATGGACAAGCAAGGGCTTTTGAGGGCATGACAGGAAAACAAAAGACAGAGAGAGAATGATCATCTGTATTGTTGGTAGCAAAAAATAAAGAAGTGAAGCGAAAAAAGGAAGATGAAGAGTTGCTAGTAATTGTTGTGTAGGCTGGAGAAGAGAGGACACAACAACGTATATCAGAAATGGGCATTCATGTGGAAGAAATACGAAACTGCTGTGTAGCTTAAGAGGGCAAAAGTCACAATTTGATTAAGCTCAGCCTTAATAAATCTGGGCTCTTCCCCTTACTAACTGTGTCAACTAGAGCAAGTCAGTGTATCTCAGTGTCTTATATATGTCTTCTGTAAAATGGGAATCATTATAGAACTTAACTTATAGTATTATGGGAGTTACAAAAGATAACTCTGATAAACTGAATAAATGTGCCAAGGCTCAGGAAATTAGCCCTGGTTTGAAGCTGGCTGCTAGTACCAGAGACAGTAGAATGCTAATTTATACTTGTTTCAGACTCATACTGATACCGAGGGTAGTCAGTATAGCATGTGAAACATGCAGCACAGCAGAAGTGTATTCATTCAACTGATTTGTCCATTCAGAACATGATCCAAGTTAGCAGTTAGGAAGTGGAAGCCCGTGAAATGGTAGATATGGGAAACTAGATTCAGATCCCTGGAGGAAGATTAAAGATAGAAGGTCAGAAAGGTGTCAGCATCTCACCCAGGTAAATGAGGGTTCAAGTTTGGCTCTAGTCTCAAGTAGAGAAACCAAAGCAGAAATCCAGGCAATGGCTTGACCCAACACAGAGTAGTCAGGGTTGACTTACTTGACACATTGCTTTCTGTCTTAGGCTGGGTTCTCTAGAGAAGCAAAACCAGTCAAGCATATAAGTACATATATAATTTATATCAAGGAAATGTCTTATGCGGTTATAGAGGTTGAAACTTCCCAAGTCTGTGGGTCAGGATAGAGGCCTCTCCTGATTCACATAAGCACAGGGGCTGGCAAACCCAAGATCAGCAGATCAGAGAGCAGAGTTCTTGCTCACAGGCCACAAAGAATGATGAATCCCAAGATCGACAGGCAAGACCTCAGGTGAGCTGCTAGCTCAAGACCCAGGAATGGGAGGTCAGCTGAACAGGAGCCAGTTACAGGATCCAGCACAAGCAAAAGGCCTGGAAGCCTTGCCAGAATGCCCATTTATATTCGATGCAGGTCACACACCCAAGGAAATTCCCTTTCAACTGATTGGCTACTCACAGCAAATCCCATCGTGTGGGTGATCACATAACAAATCTCAACAGTGAAGTGATCACAACTTTATACAGCTGCCAAACCACTGAGAATCATGGCCTAGCCAAGTTGGCACACAATCTTAACCATCACACCTTCCATGGATTTTCAAATAACTTCCAGACCTCTCTTTTATGTGGCACTAGGGCTCCTGGTTACACCCATCCCTCATTACACAGAACTCTGGATTTCGGCAGCAGTAGACACACAGTGAAGGCTACTGGTGATTGTGGCTGAACTGGAAGGGAGTCCCAGGGTGCACATCTGTCTCATCATTGGAGAATTTTTTTTTTTTTTTCTGTAACAGTAAGAATGAACAGAGCAAGCTGTCACGGAGGTATTAAGCACTCTGTTCCTAGAAATCTTAAACAGAAGCTTAAAATGCCACTTACTGAGGAGTCCATTATGAACATTCATGCATCTGGAAGGGGTTCTAGTAGACTTCTAACTTTAGGTACCTCCCAACTCCAGAACAATTAATTATGCTCTTGCGGAACCTGTAGATAGACCAGGAGGCAGTTATTCAAACAGAACAAAGGATACTACGTGGTTTAAAATCAGGAAAGGTGTATGTCAGGGATGTATCCTTTCACCACACTTATTCAATCTGTATGCTGAGCAAATAAGCAGAGAAGCTGCACTATATTAAGAAGAACACAGCATTAGGATAGGAGGAAGACTCATTAACAACTTGTGATATGCAGACGCCACAACCTTGCTTTCTGAAAGTGAAGGGGACTTGAAGCACTTACTGATGGAGATCAAAGACTATAGCCTTCTGTATAGAATACATCCCAACATAAAGAAAATAAAAATTCTCAAAAATGGACCGATAAGCAACATCATGATAAAGGGAGAAATGATTGAACTTGGCACAAATTTCATCTTACTTGGATCCACAATCAATTCTCATGGAAACAGCAGTCAAGAAATCAAACAAGGCATTGCATTGGGCAAACATCTGCTGCAAAAGACCTCTTTAAAGCATTAAAAGGCAAACATGTCACTTTGAGGACTAAGGTGCACCTGACCCAAACCATGGTACTTTCATTCACCTCATAGGCATGTGAAAGCTGGACAATGAATAAGAAAGACTGAAGAAGAAATGATGCATTTGAATTTTGGTGTTGGTGAAGAATATCAACTGTACCATAGACTACCAGAAGAATGAACAAATCTGCCTTGGAAGAAGTACATCCAGAATGCTCCTTAGAAGCAAGAATGGCAAGACTTCATCTCATGTACTTTGGACATGCTCTCAGGAGGAACCAGTCCCTAGAGAAGGACATCATGCTTGGTGAAGTAGAGAGTCAGTGGAAAAGAGGAAGACCCTCAATGAGATGGATTGACACAGTGGCTGCAACACAATTGGCTCAAACATAGCAACAATTATGGGGACGGTGCAGGACAGGGCAGTGTTTCATTCTGTTGTACACAGGATCACTATGAATCAGGACCTACTTGAAGGCATCTAACTACAACAGAAATCCTGCATAGTGGCCTGAACCGTGGCCCTCAAAGATAGCAGGTTGTAATCCCTGGAATCTGTGAAAGTTACCTTACATGGTAAAGTTTTGGAAGATATAATCAAAGATCATGAGATAATATTATCCTGGATTATCCTAGTGGGCCCTAAATGCTGTCACGTGTATCCTTATAATAAAAAAGCAGAAGAGACTGTACACATATACACAGAGTAGAAGGCAATGTGAAGATGTAGCAGGGAAACGGAGCCACAAGACAGGGAATGCCTACAGCCACCAGAAGCTGGAAGAGGCAAGGAGCAGATTCTCTCCTAGAGCCTCCATAGGCCTACACCTTGAGTTTGGACTTCTGGCCTCCAAAACTGTGAAAGAATAGATTTCTGTTGTTTTCAGCCACTCAGTTCACACAGCCACAGTAAACTGATACATCTTGATTCTAGAATTTCAAGAGACAACATAGGCATGGATTATTGAAATAAAGATAGAATAACAGCAATCAAATACCATTTACTCTTTTCTGTTTTCCGTACTTCTTTACGGAGCCCTGGTGGTACAGTTGTTAAGAGCTACTACTGCTAACCAAAAGGTCAGCCACTTGAATCCACCAGCTGCTCCTTGGAGACCCTACGGGGTGGTTCTACTCTATCCTATAGGATCACTTTGTAAATATTATCTTCATTTGAAATGCCCTCTAGTCCAGTTGCCAGTAGATGCTTAAAAAGGAAATAAATTTAACAGAATAAAATGCCCAGGCAGTTGGTAATTATGTAATCAGGGAAATTGCAGAAGGCATTTAAAATCATGATGCTTTCTCAATTTCCTCTCGAATACATAGTGCCTATGGAGAACTTGGAAACCCTGGTGGCATAATGGTTAAGAGCTACAGCTCCTAACCAAAAATTCCACAGTTCAAATCCACCAGGTGCTCCATAGAAACCCTATGGGGCAGTTCTACTCTGTTCTATAGGATCGCTATGAGTCAGAATCATCTCAACAGCAATGAGTCTAGTTTTTTTTTTTTTTTTTTTTTTTAATGGAGAACTTGTTCTCCCTAGGCAACTTAATCAGATTCCTTCAAAGTCTTTAAGTAACTCAATCAAAGCTTTAAAAATGTATAGAAGTATAACTTAACTCATAAAGAAACTGGAAAGATAGGGAAGATATAGGTACTACAAATTCATGTATTCATTTATTCATTCTTACAACAAATATTATTGAGCCTCTGCTCTGTAAAAGACAGTTTTTGGTATGGAGAATATAGCAATAGCAATGAACAAGTCATATGAAGTCCCTGCCTTCATGAAGTATATATTTCCCTATGGAGGAAAGACAAAATAATATGAAATTTAACAGTAAATCAACCCATCTCATATAGTAGTAGTACTTTTAGAAAATAAAACAGACTATGTGATAAAGAATGTCCAGGGTAGGTGGTGAGTGTAGTGGGGAGGTGTGAGAGATATTTGAGTTGAGACTTGAATAATCAGAAAAATCTAGAGGCAGGGCCAAGATGGCAGAGCAGTCAGACACTTCCGGTGGTCCCTCTTACAAAAAAGACCCAAAAAAAACAAGTGATTCGATTATATATGACAATCTGGGAGCCCTGAACATCAAAGGCAAAGTTGAGGAATCGGACTGAGTGGCAGGGGGAGGGAGAGATGGTTTGCAAGCAGCGAGGAGTTGCCAGACCTGACCCAGCAAAAGCCTGAGCCCTTCAGGCCAGATCAGATTGTGGTGCACCATGAAGCAGGCAAGCAGCAGTGCTCTGGGGGTGTTTTCCACATCGGGAGAGACCCAGCGGCAGACAGTCTACTTGGCCATCCAGAACCAGTGAGAAGCTGCCCTCTATCAGCGAAAGATAAGTACTTGCGTCCGGCCTACCACGCGAATCAGAAACACCCCCCTTAGGGAAAAACCTCTCTCCCATTTACCTCCTGGTTCCCTGCTCTGCACTGGGTCCAGGATGGCTTCAGCAATTGCTGAGTCCCCTGGGCTGGAAGTAGGACCTATCACCCACCCTGAGCCATTCTCCTGGGATTGAACAGTGAACAAATTAACAAACAGGGTGGAAAATAATCTGTCGGTTCCCCTAAGCCAGGAATTCAGAGTAGGCACAGCTCCTTTGCCTAGGCACAGGCATAAGGGATCCATGGACTTTGAGTGCCTTTCCCCCTACATAGACTTGTGTGGGCCCAGTTCAACAGTGTAGGCCCTCATTACCACACTATGACAGGGTATATACCTGAAGTCCAACTTCAACTGTTTCAGCTGTGAAGGAGCAAGTTCCTGATATTTGACACTGCTCTGCCCATTAAGCAAGGTCTTCACCTACCCACGTCAGGGGCCTGAGGACTGGTGGCTTCACCCACGTCACCTAGACACCTGTGACAGGGGCCCAAGAATAAGAGGTGCCCCCTAGTCCTTAGAGCCAACAGCACTGGGTGCTCATAGTCAGACTACCAAACCCACCCACCTATGCACTCTAGGGAACAGGCACACACTTTCCTCTTGGATATTCAGGGGCAGCCTTCGGCCCCCTGTCTTGCTCAGTGTGTGTCCCCCTGCTGCAGCTGGATGCCTGTGCTTACACCAATCACCCATGCCTGTCTAGGACTGTAGGTGAGAGCCTGCACCACACACTTGGTGGCTGACGACCTGGACACCTGAGCTGAATCCATACAGGAGGAGTGGGCAGACTCCTGGGATCACATACTTAGCGGCAGGTCTGGCCACCTGTTGGCAGGACATTGGATTTTTAGGGGCACAGGTAATCAGGCTAGCTCATCTGAGCAGCCTATTGGGAAATATCAAAACAAAGCAAAACGAGAAGCTAGGACTCAGTAAACAAACATAAAATAAATAAATATAATAACTTATTGATGGCTCGAAGACAACAGTCAATATCAAAACACATAAAGAGGCAGACTATGATGGTTTCACCAAGCTCCCAAAATACGAATCTATAAATTTTCTGGAGGAAGAGAATTTCTTGGAATTACCAGAGGCAGAATACAAAAGATAACTATACAGAACTCTTCAAGAGATCAGGAAGAAAATTAGTTAAAAATACAGAACATGCAATAGAGGAACATAAAAAGATTAGAGAAGAGCAAAATGACAAATTTAACAGACTGCAAGAATCCATAGACAGACAGCAATCAGAAATCCAAAAGATTAACAATAAAATTTCAGAATTAGACAACTCAATAGAAAGTCATAGGAGCAGCAATGAGACAACGGAAGTCAGAATTAGTAAGATTGTAGTTAAAACACTTGACACCAACTTATTTGAGGAATAATCAGATAAAAAGATTATAAAAAATGAAGAAACCCTAAGAACTATGTGGGATTCTACCAAGAGGAATAACCTACGAGTGATTAGAGTACTAGAACAGGGGTGGATAAGAGAAAATACAGAGAGAATTTTTGAAGATTTGTTGGAAGAAAACTTCCCTGATATCATGAAAGATGAGATAAGGTATCTATTCAAGACGCTCATCAAACCCTATGTAAGGTAGATCCCAAGAGAAAGTCACCATGACATATTATAATCAAACTGGCCAAAACCAAAGATAAAGAGAGAATTTTAAGAGTAGCTAGGGATAAACAAAAACTCAGCTACAAAGGAGAGTCAATAAGAATAACCTTGGACTACTCAGCAGAAGCAATGCAGGCAAGAAGGTAATGGTATGACATATATAAAGCTTTGAAGGAAAAAAACATTGCAGGCCAAAAATTATATATCCAGCAAAACTCTTTCTCAAATATGATGACCAAATCAGGGCATTTCCAGATAAAGAGAAGTTTAGGGAATCTGCAAAAACCAAACCAAAATTACAAGAAATACTAAAGGGAGGCCTCCGGTTAGAAAATCAATAACATCAGATAACAACCCAAGACTAGAATACAGGACAGAGCAATCAGATATCAACCCAGATAGGGAAGTCACAAAAATAAATCAGAAAAAAATTGCCAACTTCATATGGAAAAGGAAGAGGCCCTGGATAAGTAAAGCATTACTGAAGAAGAAGAACAAAGTAGGAGTCCTCACACTACCTGATTTTAGAACCTATTATACTACCATGGTAGTCAAAACAACCTGGTACCAGTACAACAACAGATACATAGACCAGTGGAACAGAATTGAGAATCCAGACATAAATTCATCCACCTATGAGCAGGTAATATTTGACAAAGACCCAAAGTCCATTAATTGGGGAAAAGACAGTTTCTTTAACAAATGGTGAGGGCATAACTGGATATCCATCTTCAAAAAACTGAAACAAGACCCATACCTCACACCACGCACAAAAACTAACTCAAAATGGATCAAAGACCTAAAGACAAAATCGAAAATGATAAAGATCATAGAAGAAACAATAGGGAGAATGCTAAGAGCCCTAATACATGGCATAAACAGAATATGAACCATAACTAACAATGCACAAGCACCAAAAGAGAGACTAGATAACTAGGAGCTTCTAAAAATCAAACACTTATGTTCATCAAAAGACTTCACCAAAAGAGTTAAAAGACAACCCACAGACTGGGAAAAAAATTTTGGCTACGACAAATCCGATCAGCGTCTTATCTCTAAAATCTATAAGATACTACAAAACCTCAACAACAAAAAGACAAATAACCCAATTAAAAAATGGGCAAAGGATATGAATAGGTACTTCACCAAAGAAGACATTCAGGCTGCTAACAGACACATGAAGAAATGCTCCCAATTATTAGCCATTAGAGAAATGCAAATCAAAAGTAAAATGAGATACCATCTCACCCCAACAAGGCTAGCATTAATCCAAAAATCACAAAATAATAAATGCTGGACAGGTTGTGAAGAGACTGGAACACTTATACACTGTTGGTGGGAATGTAAAATGGTACAACCACTTCGGAAATTGATTTGGTGCTCCCTTAAAAAGTCAGAAATAGAAGTACCATACGATCCAGTAATCCTGCTCCTTGGAATATATCCTACAGAAGTAAGAGCCATCGAATGAATAGATATGTGCACACTCATGTTCATTGCAGCACTGTTCACAATAGCAAAGAGATTGAAACAACCTAGGTGCCCTTCAACTGAAAAATGGATAAACAAATTATGGTATATTCACACAATGGAATACTACGCAATGACAAAGAATGATGAATCCATGAAACATCTTATAACATGGAGGAATCTGCAGGGCACTATGCTGAATGAATTTAGTCAGTTACAGAAGGACAAATATCTTATAAGACCACTATTATAGGAACTCAAGAAAAGGTTTAAACACAGAAGAAAACATTCTTCGATGGTTATATGGGTGGGGAGGGAGGGCAAGGGTTATTCACTAACTAGATAGTAGGCAAGAATTATCTTAGGTGAAGGGAAGGACAGCACACACTACCGGGGAAGTCAGCACAACTGGACTAAACCAAAGCTAAGAAGTTTCCTGAATACAATCAAACACTTTGAGGGACAGGGTAGCAGGGGTGGGGTTCTAGGGACCATGCTTTCAGGGGACATCTAGGTCAGTTGGCATAACAAAGCTTAGTAACAAAATGTTCTGCATCCTACTTTGGTGTGTGGCGTCTGGGGTCTTAAAAGCTAGCAAGCAGCCATCTAAGATGCATCTATTGGTCCCAACCACCTGGAGTAAAGGAGAATGAAGAACACCAAAGACACAAGGAAAGTATTAGCCCAAGAGACAGAAAGGGCCACATAAACCAGAGACTTCATCATACTGAGACCAGAAAAACTAGATGGCGCCCGGCTACCACCAATGACTGCCCTGACAGGAAACACAACAGAGAGTCCCTGATGGAGCAGGAGAAAGGTGGGGTGCAGAACTCAAATTCTAGCAAGAAGACCAGACTTAACGGTCTGACTGAGACTGAAGGAACCCCAGAAAGCATGGCTCCCAAACTCTCTTTCAACCCAGAACTAAAACAATTCCCAAGGCCGGCTCTTCAGACAAAGATTGGGCTGGACTGTGGGACATAAAATGATACTCGTGATGAGTGTGCTTCTTAGCTCAAGTAGGTTCATGAGACTAAATGGGCAGCTTCTGTCCTGAGGTGAGATGAGAAGGCAAAAAGGGTTAGGAGCTGGTTGAATGGACACAGGAAATGAAGGGTGGAAAGGAGGAGTGTGCTGTCACAGTATAGGGAGAGCAATTAGAGTCACATACAAATGTTGGTCAAATAAATTTTTGTATGAGAGACTAACTTGAAATATAAACTTTCACTTAAACTACAACCATAAAAAATAAAAACAGAATAATCTACATCTGTGTTGATCAAAAGAGAAAATTCCAAGCATGTGAGCAGCAGGTACAGATCCCAAAAACAGCAGGAGCCTTTGAATGGTTTTTACCAAGAAAAGACAAGGTCAAACATGCATTGGTAAACATGCCTATAAATAAGGGAAAGCGCTGATGGGAGAAAGCAAGGAACAGCAACCAGAAGGCCAGGTGAGGTGTCACGGTGGTCTGGACCCTAGAGGTGGTATGAGATCAGATCTTCATTCCTCAATTCACCCAGCATCTATTTTCTGGGCCCATCTCTGGGAGGGTACACAAAACTTTTAGATAGGACTTTCATTAAGTCCACTATTAGTTTGTGCAGAAAGAAGACTCTGGGCAAATGATTTAATGTGTTAATGAAAATTAACTGCTGCTAGCAAGTGCCACCTAACTGACTGTCCTGGAATTTTAAATGTTGCGTTTTAGATTCTGCTAGGCTACATGTGTGATCTGCTACCTATTGTGCATGGATTTTTCAAGTATACTTGAATCTCCTATTAAAATTCTTTTCCTTTTTTTTCTTGAAAACAAAGATAACATTTGAATATGTGATGCATTTGATCATATTTGACGCTGAGCTGGAACAAGTATTCACTAAGTTTTTTAAACTCCATGAAAAGCTATTAATTATATAATTTTGGGGGATTTTTATAACTCGTATTAACAGCTAAGTGGTCAGATAAGCAGTCAGAAAAAGGTAGGTATATTGAAAATGGAAAATAACCCAAATTGGAATCTGAAGGTCAGGACTTTGTTTTACTGTTAATGAGTTGCATGAACTTGAAAATGTCATTTAACCTCTCTGATTCTCCATTCCCTCATCTCTAAAAGGAAAATAATGGACTAACATCCCCGTACTTCTTTTTAATTATAAAATTTCATAAAAATATGACTAGTTTTCCACAACCTCAGAGCCTATCCTTTTCCTTAACCACATTCTATACCTCACCTATTCATGCTATTTTTCTGTTTTCATTACAAGGGCCTATTACTTTTTGAATGGCTTCTTTGAAATGAATAAATAAAGTCAACTCAAATCACAAGGTTAGCATCTTTAAAATTTTCTTCCCTACAGTAAATTGAATGTATGGTCTTTATGCACCAGAAGCATTTCCCTCTTATTGAGAAATCCTTTTATGTTTGTGGTCTATCAAGCATTTTAAAAACCATTCATTCAAAGTAGGACTGTTCTGCTTGTCTCATATTTCTGAGAATATACAGTTATTCGAGAAGGCTTTGATTTCATTTCCAGAGATCTCCAGATCTATTCAGCACAACTCAATAAAGTGTCTTCCTTGGAGAATACAGTAAAGATATAAAGACCAATGTCTTTCCTGAAGATTCATTTCTCTTGGATTATTTCCCTTTGGGGAATATTGGCATAGGTCTCATGGGAAAATACTTCAACCTTTAATTTTGCTGATTCTCCCCCATGAATTAAAAATAGTCAATTAACTGGTGTTCATTCTTAAAGAAAAATTGTGGTGGAGTTCTGAACTCAGAATCAAAACACATCATCTTATACCATTACCTACCTCATTTGTGATTTTGGATAAATCTTTATGTTTTGAAGTCTCAATTTCTTTATCTTCAAAATGGAGAGAATAAAACAATAAGAATAACACTGAGCATTTATTGAGTTCTCACCATATTGCAGGCACTGTGCCAAGCACTTTATGGGCACCATTTTATTTAGTCTTCATAACACCACTACATAAATTACCCTCTCTTCAAAGGTGATGAATCTAAAGTTTAGAAAAGAAAGTAAGTTCAAGCTCACATAACCCGTAAGGTGTGAAGAATGGACACTTTACAAGGCCATCAGACTCTAAAGGCTCTGTTTTAACACCTCTGTATTATAAACAATTACTAATTCCTATCCTTATAGAAGCAACACATCAATGCCCAAGAAATTGCTTTAAAAATTAGTATACCTATCCAGACATGAAGGATGGAGATGATGAAGGTACAGGTGATAAAAGTGATGCAATTGAGGATGTCAACCACAGAATTAACACCAGGGAAAAAACGGTAAGTTTGTGAAATTTGTCACTGTCTTCAATTTACAGCATATTTGCTGCCCTCGTGGGGGAACCTGTATGCTATCCTCTCCTTGGTGCCCACCTCCCATTCCCCCAATTAAAAATGTTCCTGTTCTACAATCTGTGCTCTATGCTTCCTTCTGCTTGCTATGGAAGAGAATTAGCTAATAAGAAATCATTATCACGTCTGGATGGGGCTTAATACAAATTTTTTTTTTTAACCTCTCGATAGTTGTATGTTTCATTTTTTTGTCTTTATTGTACTTTAGATGAAGGTTTACAGAACAAAGTTTCTCGTTAAACTGTTAGTACACATATTGTTTTATGACCATGGTTAACAACCCCACGACATGTCAGTGCTGTCTCTTCTCAACCTTGGGTTCCCTATTACCAGCTTTCCTGTCCCCTCCTGCCTTGTAGTCCTTGTCCCTGGACTGTTGTGCCCCATTAGTCTCATTCTGTTTTATGGAGCAGTCTAATCTTTGACTGAACGGTGAACCTCGGGAGTGACTTCATTACTGAGCTAAAAAGGTGTCCAGGTGCCATACTCTTGGGGTTTCTCCAGTTTCTGTCTGCCTGACAAATTTTTGATGTGTATATCCAAATATGTTTCTTGACTCTTAATTAACTTAAGCAAAAAGAAGACTGTATTGAAAGGATATAGTGGGGGAGGGGGCAGTTCCTGTATAGAAGGGACATTATGGAATAAATTTACTGGGATGTGCTAGTGTTATAAATTGTGACCCACAAAAATATGTGCTATAAATCCTAACCTCCATGCCTATGGTTATTATAATGCCATTTGAGAATGGGTTGGCTTTGTTATGTTAATGAGGCAGGATTAGAATAGGGTGTATCTTGAGTTAATCTCTTCTGAGATATAAAAGAGACTAGGACAAGCAAGCAAACAGAGGTAGGGGAAGCCAAGGCACATGAAGATCACCCAGGAGGAGAAGCTCAAAGAGACAAGGACCTTCCTGCAAAGCTGTCAGAGACAGAAAGCCTTTCCCTAGAGCTGGCACTCTGAATTTGAACTTTTAGCCTCCTAAACTGTGAGAAAATAAATTTCTGTTTGTTAAAGCCATCCACTTGTGGTATTTCTGTTATAGCAGCACTAGATAACTAAGACAGCCAGGAAGTCTCAGCAACAGGAACACCCCTTCTACCTCTTCCAGGCATCAACACCAAAATGAACAATCTCCAACCACTAAATCTATTCTTGCCTCACTCAGGTCAAGTTTCAGAGTTTGGGAAGAGAAGGTCCAGTTGTTAGAACAAAGGTTATGGCCCAGCCTCTCGAAAGTAGTAGTTGGTGGAAGAACTCATGTGGTAGAAAGAGCTTCCAGGGTATCTGCTGACTTCTGTAATGGTAACACAGGGCTTCTTGATTTACCATAAAGTCTTAAAACTGAAGAGAGGGGCAAGATGGCGCTGTAGGCAGAAACACCACGCCGTCCCTCCACAGCAAAGATCCGAAAAACTAAGCCTAACAGAGAATCAACAATCCTGAAACCCTAGAACACCAAATGAAGAGATAAAGAACTCAGCCAAACACCAAACGGAGTGAGAATACTAAAAGAGAACGGAGAGCGAGGAGAGACTCAGGCAGAGATTCCTTACCAGCTAACGCAGCGCGGATCCACCATCTTGGATTCCTATCGGAGACCAGCAAACGGGAGAGCAGCCTTGCAGAGCATCTGGTCGGAGACAGAACGACCGGTAAACTGCGGTGCGCGCTCTCCCACCACCCACCCCTCTCCGCCTCAGCTGGGGATCCCCTGCTTTCCGTGGCCAGGGTCCCTGGGCGGGGGGGCGCCGGTGCTTGGGTTCCGCGCGCCCGGGCTGGGGGCTTTCTGGGAGCCGTTTGCTGGCACCTAGCGGACCTTTTTCTGCCGCCTCCCCCTCCTTTTGCCTGGGTGCCTGGTTCCGAGGGCCGTCTCTGCTCTCTCCTGCAGGGCTGTAGGGCTGCGTTCGGGCGTGTGGCTGTTTCCAGGTCTGGGCTCCCGCGCGGGTGGGATCCTGGGGCCTTTGTTCGTTGGCCCCTCTGCTTCCCGTGGCCACGGTCACTTAACCCCGAGACTATCGGCTTCTTGGAATTCGCGCCCCTGAGTGGGGGCTCTCTGGGTCCCATTTGTAGGCACTGACTGCTGGTGTTGCCCTTTTTTTTTTTCCTCAATTTTATTTTTCTTCCTTTTTTGATTAGTTTTGTCATATTTTACCTCTTTTTCTCTTTTGTCTTTCTTCATTGCTTAATTTCTTGTCCCTCTATCTCTTCCTTCTCTTTCTGATCCCTGAATACCAGGCGATGTATGCCTCTGTACCTTCTGGCCAGGCTGAGCTGTGAAAATTGAGACCGACTCCCCCAGACCTCATAGCTGCATCGGTGGGATCCCTGGGAACTTTGCAGTTCTTTAACTTTTCTGATTTTCATTTGGTCATTATTTCCTTTTCTTTCTCTTCCCCCTTCTGGTTTCCTCCATCCCATAGTCTCTCATCTGTACATTCCAACGACAAACTCCCCTAGCATTCTTTTATGTTTGTACGCTTTTTGCTCCTCCTCCTCTCTCCTCTCTCCCATATCCAGCTTAGCTTCACACATAACCATCTTCCCGCTGCACCCTACCTACCTGCACCGTGCACTAGACATCACATCACCAAGCGGTGCAGGCACGCCCTATTGGAACCGGCCCAGCACTGACTACCGACCGTCCTGGTGGCTGCGGTGAGTGCCACAAGCAACCCATCCCAGTGGCTCCTCCTCAACTAGATCTGCCCAGCTGTACCACAAGAACGAAAAAAAAAAAAAAAAATCTACAATCAATAAACGAGAGAAATATCTACTGAATGCCCCGAAAACAGCAAACGATATCAAAACATTTACAAAAACAAGACAAGATGGCTCCAATACGCGTCCAAATTAAAACACCAGATAACTCTCCTGTGGAAGAAAATGCACTAGAAGTACCTGATACGGAACTCAAATCACTAATACTCGGAATTTTCCAAGAACTGAGGCAAAAAGCTGACAAACATGAGGAAAAAATAGACAAATTTATGGAAAATACAGACAAAAAATTGGAAGAATTCAGGAAGATGATGCAAGAACAAAATGCCAAAATAAATTCACAACTCGAAATTATACAAAAACAACAATTAGAAATCCAAAAGATAAACAACAAGATTTCAGAAATGGACGGTGTCATAGAAGGGCTGAGAAGTAGATTTGAAACCATGGAAGACAGGATCAGTGGAACTGAAGACAAACACTTGGATACAACTCTGTTTCAGGAAAACTCAGAAAAAAGAACAAAGAAAAATGAAGAGACCCTGAGAGTTATGTGGGACACAATTAAAAGCAAAAACTTACGAGTGATTGGCATACCAGAACAGGGGAAGAAAACAGAAAACACAGAGAGGATCATTGAGGAACTGCTGACAGAAAACTTTCCCAATATCATGAAAGATGAAAAGCTGGTCATCCAAGAAGCTCAACGAACCCCATATAGAATAGACCCCAAAAGAAAATCACCAAGACATATCATATTCACACTCGCTAAAACTAAAGACAAACAAAGAATCCTGAGAGCAGCTCGGGAAAAACAAGAAGTCACATACAGAGGAGAAACAATAAGACTAAGCTCAGATTATTCAGCAGAAACCATGCAGGCAAGAAGGCAATGGGATGACATATATAAAATCTTGAAAGAAAAAAATTGTCAGCCAAGAATAATATATCCTGCAAAACTCTCATTCAGATTTGATGGTGAAATTAGGTCATTTCCAGATAAACAGAAACTAAAGGAATATGCAAAAGTCAAACCAAACTTACAAGAATTATTAAAGGGAGTTCTTCGATCTGAGGACAAACAGCTTAAGCCCTCAGGCAGGACCTAGGACCTAGGATGCAGGTTCACATGAACCAGATACCATTCTAGGAACTGAACTACAGACGACTTTCCAAAAACAAAAGATATACAACAGGGAATCAGAGAAATCAATCAAAGGATGACAACAACATCAAAACAATGAAAGAGGGAACAAACGGCATAGGTATAGAACCTTCTAAAGGAGAAGAAGGCAAGGCGATACCAAGTAACGGTAGACTGCTTCAAAATTATAAAGATAAGGGTAAAATTCATGGTAACCACAAAAAAAGTTAACAAACCAACTCATAAAAATAAAGACGAAAAACATAAAGTCTCAACAAAAACAAAACCTACAAAAACAAAAGAAATGAACACAAAATCCACAAACAAAAGGAACTCAGCACAAGAGAGTAAGAAGAACAAAGAAAACTTCAGCATCACAAAAAAAAGCACTACAAAATGACAGCAACAAACTCACATCTATCAATAATTACACTGAACGTAAATGGACTCAATGCACCCATAAAGAGACGGAGAGTGGCAGAATGGATAAGAAAACAGGATCCATCTATTTGCTGTCTACAAGAGACACATCTTAGAAACAAAGATGTCAATTTATTAAAAATCAAAGGTTGGAAAAAAATATATCAAGCTAACAACTATAAAAAAAGAGCAGGAGTGGCAATTCTAATCTCAGATAAAATAGACTTTAAAACAAAATCTACCATAAAAGACAAAGAAGGACACTATATAATGATTAAGGGGATGATCCATCATGAAGACATAACCATAATAAATATCTATGCACCCAATGACAGGGCTCCAAAATACATAAAAAAAACTCTAACAGCACTGAAAAGAGAAATTGACAGTTCCACAATAATAGTAGGAGACTTCAACACACCACTCTCAGTAAAGGACAGAACAACTAAAAAGAAACTTAGCAAAGATACAGAAGACCTAAAGGACACAATCAGCCAACTGGACCTCATAGACATATATAGAACACTCCATCCAACCGCTGCAAAGTACACATTCTTTTCCAATGCACATGGAACGTTCTCCAGAATAGACCACATCTTAGGCCACAGAGCAATCCTCAACAAGATCCAAAATGCTGAGATAATTCACAGTATCTTCTCTGACCACAATGCCATCAAAGTAGAAATTAACACTAGAAAGAGCAAGGAAAAAAAATCAAACACATGGAAACTGAATAATAATCTGCTTACACATCAATGGGTAATAGAAGAAATCAGAGATGGAATTAAAAAATTCCTAGAATCAAATGAAAATGAAAACACATCATACCAAAACCTTTGGGACACAGCAAAGGCAGTCCTCAGAGGACAATTTATAGCAATAGATGCACATATCAAAAAAGAAGAAAGGGACAAAATCAAAACATTAACTACAGAACTCAAACAAATAGAAAGAGAACAACAAAAAAAGCCTACAACCACTGGAAGAAAGGAAATAGTAAAGATCAGAGCAGAAATCAATGAAATAGAGAACAGAAAAACAATAGAAAGAATCAACAAAACCAAAAGTTGGTTCTTTGAAAGAATCAACAAAATCGACAAACCACTGGCCAGACTGACAAAAGAAAAACAGCAGAGGGCACAAATAACCCAAATAAGAAATGAAATGGGGGACATTACAACAGACCCAACTGAAATAAAAAGGATTATAACAGAATATTATGAAAAACTATATTCCAACAAATTTGAAAACCTAGAGGAAATGGATAAATTTCTAGAAACATACGGCCTACCCAAACTACAACAAAGTGATATTGAAAATCTGAACAGACCCATAACAAGAGAAGAGATTGAAAAGGTAATAAAAAAACTCCCAACCAAAAAAAGCCCTGGCCCAGATGGCTTCACTGGAGAATTCTACAAAACATTTACAGAAGAGCTCGTACCAGTTCTACTCAAGTTATTTCAGAGCATAGAAGAGGAAGCAACACTTCCAAATTCATTCTATGAAGCCAGCATAACGCTGATACCAAAACCAGGCAAAGACATCACAAAAAAAGAAAATTATAGACCAATATCTCTCATGAATATAGATGCAAAAATTCTGAACAAAATTCTAGCCAATAGAATTCAGTATCATATCAAAAAAATAATACACCACGACCAAGTAGGATTCATACCAGGTATGCAAGGATGGTTTAACATTAGAAAATCCATCAACGTAATCCACCACATAAATAAAAGGAAAGAAAAAAATCACATGATTATCTCAATTGATGCAGAAAAGGCATTTGACAAAGTCCAACACCCATTCCTGATAAAAGCTCTCAATAAAATAGGTATAGAAGGGAAATTTCTCAACATCATAAAGGGCATCTATGCAAAACCAACAGCCAACATCATTCTTAATGGAGAAAGGCTGAAAACATTCCCCCTGAAAACAGGAACAAGACAAGGATGCCCTTTATCACCACTCCTATTTAACATTGTGCTGGAAGTTCTCGCTAGAGCAGTAAGGCAAGAGAAAGAAATAAAGGGCATCCAAATTGGTAATGAAGAAGTTAAACTCTCCCTGTTTGCAGATGATATGATACTATACATAGAAAACCCTAAAGACTCCACGAGAAATTTACTGGAACTAATAGAAAGATTCAGCAGAGTAGCAGGATACAAGATAAACATTCAAAAATCAGTTGGATTCCTATACACCAGTAAAGAGAACGATGAAAAGGAGATCAGGAAATCAATACCATTTTCAATAGCCCCTAAAAAGATAAAATACTTAGGAATAAATCTGACCAGGAATATAAAAGACCTATACAAAGAAAACTACAAAACACTGCTGCATGAAACCCAAAGGGATCTACATAAATGGAAAAACATACCATGCTCATGGATAGGCAGACTCAACATTGTGAAAATGGCAATTCTACCTAAAGCAATTTACAAATACAATGCAATTCCGATACAAATACCAACAACATTCTTCAAAGAGATGGAAAAACTAATTATTAACTTTATATGGAAAGGGAAGAAACCCCGAATAAGTAAAGCACTACTGAAGAAGAAGAATAAAGTTGGAGGACTCACACTACCTGACTTGAGAACCTACTATACAGCTACAGTACTCAAAACAGCCTGGTACTGGTACAACAACAGAGACATTGACCAATGGAACAGAATTGAGAACTCAGATGTAAATCCATCCACCTACGGTCACCTGATTTTTGACAAGGGCCCAAAATACATCAAATGGGGAAAAGACAGTCTTTTTAACAAATGGTGCTGGCAAAACTGGATATCCATTTGTAGAAAAATGAAACAGGACCCATACCTCACACCATATACAAAAACTACTTCAAAATGGATCAAAGACCTGAATATAAAGCCTCAAACTATAAAATTCATAGAAGAAAAAATAGGACCAACACTTCAGACCTTAATACATGGCATTAACAGGATACAAACCATAAACATCAACACAAAAAACCCAACAGATAAACTAGATAATTGGGATCTTCTAAAAATCAAACATCTATGCTCTTCAAAAGATTTCACCAAAAGAGTTAAAAGAGAACCTACAGACTGGGAAAAAATTTTTGGACAGTACAAGTCAGACAAAGGTCTAATCTCCATAATCTACAAGAAAATCCAACACCTCTACAACAAAAAGACAACCAATCCTATCAAAAAATGGGCAAAGGAAATGAACAGACACTTCACCAAGGAAGACATTCAAATGGCCAACAGACACATGAGGAAATGCTCGCGATCACTAGCCATTAGAGAAATGCAAATTAAAACCACAATGAGATACCATCTCACCCCGGCATTACTGGCACGAATCAAAAACACTGGAAATAACAAATGTTGGAGGGGCTGCGGGGAGACGGGAACTCTTATACACTGCTGGTGGGAATGCAAAATGATACAGCCATTTTGGAAAATGATATGGCGTTTCCTCAGAAAGCTAGAAATAGACGTACCATTCGATCCAGCAATCCCACTCCTAGGAGTATATCCTAGAGAAATAAGAGTCATCACTCGAATAGACATATGCACACCTATGTTCATGGCAGCATTATTCACAATAGCAAAACGATGGAAACAACCTCGATGTCCATCAACAGACGAATGGATACACAAACTATGGTACATACACACAATGGAGTACTATGCAATGAGAAAGAACAAAGAATCGGTGAACCATCTCATAACATGGAGGAAACTGGAGGACATCATGCTGAGTGAAATAAGTCAATCACAAAAGGACAAATATTGTATGAGACCTCTATTGTAAAAACCCATGAAAAAATTCACATGCAAAATGTAACAATCCTTGTTGGTTACCAGGGATGGGAGGGGGGGGGAATACTAAATAGGTAATAGGTAAGTGGTAACTTGGGTGAGAGATGAGATAGTACATAGTACAGGGGAAACTAACACAACCTGCACAAGGAAAGGTCATGGAGGCCCTATAGACACATCCAAACCCCCCGAGGGACTGAGTTGTTGGACGGAGGGCTCTGGGGACCATGATCTCGGGGAACATCTAGCTCAATTGGCATGACACTACTTATAAAGATAATGCTCTACATTCTACCTTGGTGAGTAGTGTCTGGGGTCTTAAAAGCCTATGAGCGGCCATCTAAGATACTCCACTGATCTCATCCCTTTGGGAACAAGGGAGAACGAAGAGAACAGGATACAAGGAAAAGATTAGTCCGAAGGACTAATGGTCCACAGCTACCAAGGCCTCCAAGGGACTGAGCCCAGTACAGCTGGATGGTGCCCGGCTACCACCAATGACTCCTCTGACCAGGATCACAACAGAGGGTTCTGGGCAGAGCTGGAGTAGGATGTAGAGTATAATTTTAACTCCCAAAAAAAAAAAAAAAAAAAAAAGAAGACCAGATATACTGGCCTAAAGAATACTAGAGAAACCTCGAGAGTGTGGCCCCCAGACACCCTTTCAGCTCAGAGGGGAAGTTACCTTCAAGGTTCGATGTTAAGCCTGGGAATGGACACCCCAGTAAAACTAAATGGGACTAACGATGTACAGGAGTCCGGTGACAAGGGCCAGAAGGCAGAGGGAGAGTAGGAAACTGATGATAAGGAACACAAATTGAATAAGGACACTGTCGATGTATTGTGAGATTGTTGACCACTGCTATAGGGCAACATTTGTAGTAACTATTAAATGGGAGGCTGTTTTGTCCTGTAAGCCTTCATCTTGGGCGAGAATGGCAGCACAATTGGAAGAGCATAGTCAATATCACTTAAATGTGTAAGTAAAAAGTTTTGAAATGGTGTTTAAATAAAATAAAAATAAATAAATAAATAAATAAATAAATAAACAAATGAGACTAAAGAGGTATAATAGTCCACTGACAAGGTCCAGAAGACAGAAGGGGACAAGGAAGCCCCCTGGTGATAGGGAATACAAGGTGGAGTAAGGATATTCTTGATGTGCTGTGAGATTGTTAACCATTGTCATAGGGCAACATGTGTAGTAATTGTTAAATGAAAAACTATTTTTTCTGTAAGCCTTCATCTTAAGTGAGAATAACAGCACAGTTGGAAGAGCGTAGTCAATGTCACTGAACTGTGAATGTAGAAATTTTTGAAACGGTGTATCTTTGGCCATCTGTAATTTTCATCAAAAAAAAAGGTTGAGAATTTAGAGGCTTAATACGTTGTGGGGTTGTTAACCAATGTCAAAAAACAACATGTGTACTACTATTTCATGAGAAACTATTTGCTTTGTAAGCTTTCACCTGAAGTACAATAAAATATATATTTAAAAAAAAAAAAAAAAAAGTCTTAAAACTACAGGGAAGATACAATTTCTCTAAAGAATATTTGGCTGTCTTTTGCAAAGAAAATTGAATGTTGTGCAACCTAAAATCACCAATGTCCCTTAAATGTACTATGATACTAGTCACTTGGTTTCATTTTAAAATAACAGTGATAGAAACAATGATTTTCCAAAGAGACATAAGATTCTAATGGTGAGATAACAGAAACTAAGGGAGTCACTGACTTATTGGCCAATAGCTTCTTTGCAGGGAGTTTAGACTTTGGTCTGTAAATCCCTAGGTATTTCATGGATGTGCTCGAGGTACTGGTGAGCCCACAACAATTGTAGAGCATAAATGCCTGGCCTTTGAGCCTAATACAAAGATTAGATGAGACTTTTGGAATGCCTTGTAGTGTGAGGGATATAAATAATTGTGATCAAGAGAGCAAAGTGTGCTGTGTGGTACTGTTGTTCCCAATTCTCCAGTACTGTCTGTATCGACATGTTTGTTATATGAGTCTGTAGTTCTCTTCACTAAAGATGGTGTAGGAGTTCATGTTGGTCTTGACCATGTGACTTGATTTGATCAATAAATGATGGATAAAAGTTACAGTGTTCCAGCTCTGAACTAAGACTTAAGGAACAATGCATGTTTCCACTCACTCCCTCCTTTCATTTCTTCCATTGCTATGAGAAGAAAATGTCCTAGGTAGCCCATTGATAGAAATATGTGCAACAGACCTGAACCCAAATTTCAGTAACTGGAAATTTCGAAACAGCTATTGAGAATGTCAATTAGGTTCAACCACATTTGAGTATAGGTACCCATTAGAACTCACCATAGGCATACTTACTATTTGGATTTCTAGGTCTAGACTACATCTATATTTATCTATCAATACACACATACATATATATAATAGTAATGAAAATGAATGAATAATAGGTGCCTACAAGACCATGGATGAATCTCACAAGCATAAGTTGAGTAAAAGAAGACAGACATGACACAATTAAAATGTTCAAAATGGGGGAAAATAATCTATAATAATAGAAATCAGAGTAGTGGTTACCCTTGGGGGAAGTGTCTGTAAGAAGAAATAAAGAAGTGTTGTGTTGTTGCTAATGCACTATTTCTTGATCTGGGTCCTGATTTCTGGGTGTGTTCACTCTGAAAATTTAACGAGGTACAGACTTATATGCCTTTTCTGTATGTGTGCTATTCATAAACAAAATGTGCAGTAAAAGTGCCGTGAAAGGATTAACAGGTAGGACATCTTATCTGCTACCTCCCCTTTTGTTGCTACGAGATATAATATTATCTTTATAATTTTAAAACAAATGAATTGGAAAGACCATTTTATTTATTCTTTGGAAAGCAAAGAAATTGATTCAGGTATCACATAGATTGCATTTGCATTAAGCCTTATAAATAAACAGGTTTTCATCTGGTATGGAGGTGGTGAAAAAGCGAGGTGAAAGAGAACCTTTCAGAGAGGCAGCGTTAGTGAAGACAGATTCCAAAAGATGTATATATATATATGTATATAAAACTTAAAGTGATTGATATGGCTAAAACTTACATTACACACAGTCTGGAATATAGTAGGGACTTATAAAATTTTCATAAATGGATTAATGAATAATAGGTAGGAGATAAATATGAAAAACCAAGTTTGAGTCAGTTTGAGGAGTTTCTACTTTATTAACTAGACAACAGAGTTTCCCTGCAGTTTTTAAACCTGATCACAGCTTTGCTTTAGAAAGCTACCTCTGCCTGTCTGGAGGAATTACCACAAAGAAAGACTCCAGACTCAACCATACCAGTTAGAAAGATTACTGTAAGTTGTTAAGGCCAGAAATGTTCAGGATCTAATCTTGGTCTACTGAAGGTAGGTTTTTTTTTTTTTTTTTTTTTTTTTGTGGTGTTGCTGTTGTTAATTCTTTTGGTTATTGTTGCCATTGAGTCAGCCTCTGACTATGGCAACCCCATGTACAGCTGAATGAAATGCTACCTGGTCCAGAGCTATCCCTATGATCATTGCAGATTAGACTGTTGTGATCCATAGGGTTTTCATTGGCTGATTTTTGGAAATAGATCACCAGGTTTTTATTTCCAATTCATCTTAGTTTGTAAGCTCCTCTGAAACATTTTCTGTATCATAAACCAAAACAAACAAACAAACAAACAAACCCATACCCATTGCAATCTAGTCAATTTTGACTCATAACAACTCTACGAGTTCTTTCATAGCATCATGCAAGCCTCCACTAACAGACAGGTGGTGGCTGCACCTGAGGTGCATTGGCTGGGAATTGAACCTGCATCTCCCACATGGAAGTCAAGAATTCCACCACTGAACAATCAATGCCTCAATTATTTTGGTAACATAGCTAAAACCGTGTTATGCATACATCTGGCCAACTTCAACTTTTCATAGGACCAACTTTTACTAATTATTCTTTAGAAAATAAAACAATTAAAAGTTTCCTTTTAATATATGCTAAGTCACTATGGTATGAGTCACCAAACAGACTCAGAGGCAAAATTGCCTTCCCTCTTAACACTGCCTTTCCTATTCTCTCCAGTTTCTTCTACTACCATCTGAGTAGAGTTCACTGTGCCACAGAACGCACACCCTTCCACTGGAAATGTGAGTCAAAAAAGCCTGTAGATTTGGTCTGCAGCAATAAAATCCCAATTCTATTCCATTTACACAGTGTCCCTTTGAAACACATTTTTTTTTTTCCAAGAAGAAAAACAGACTACATCTTATCCCCCCAAAAAAATGAAGTTTAAAGTTGTTCCAGCAGTTTACTTATCCTTTCCATAGCACATGAAAATGTATGGACAGGTGAATATTGTCTCTTTACTTCCCTTATGGTTGGTGCAAGGTAGATTGGCAGATTGTATTGAAGTGTAGGAATTTGTCAACGGATTTCTTGCTAGTCAGTTGGAATAGATACATATTTCATTTAAAAAAAATTACGGAAGTATGGAGTTGAAGGCTTAAAGGGTTTAGGACTATCTAATCCAACACTCTTATTTTAAAGCTGAAGAAAGTCAAGAACAGAATTTTATATTTGTCTCAGATTACTCTGCCAGTGGCTAGCATCCTAGGTAAGTGAACACAGGTCTCTGGAATTCTTTTAGTGTCAGAATCACTTTTTGAATATAATTTAACTAGGCACTGAATGTTCTCAGATTCTAGTATTACAAACACCTAAGTCTTGTCTTCTGTTTTTCTTTTTTGGCCTAGCAGCCTATGGATAAGTGATTGTTTCATCAATGTGTAACTACGTTAATTTTGTTGGCATGCTCTTATTTTCAGATTTGGAATGACAACACTTGTAAAAAAATTAAAATAAAATATTGGTGTTTATGAATACCTATACATACACACAAACAAATATCAAATTCAGTTATGTCAAGCAGGTGAAGTATATATTTAGTCAATTTAATATTTAGTTAATTAGGAACTCTCTTATTAATTCCAGCACCTGGTGGAATAAATATAATTGCTTGGGATCTGCCAAGAGGTTTACAGGCCACTGAAAGTGTAAGAAGTATTAGAGATCATATATGTTTCCTAAAATTGAAATACTTTTCCAGAGTCCAGAATCAGATCAAAGCAATTGTTAGGATGATGGCAGATACCAAAAATTTTCAAGGAACTGAATTGAGCAAATCTAACAAATATGTATTGAATGCCCAAAGAGACTGCGAGACCAAGGAGTAATGTCCTTTAAGAAAGTTCTACAGGGTCTGCATGGAGTATCATGTGCTTACGTCCTGCCTTTGCTGTGGATGCTGTGGATGCAAGGGGGTACCATGCTAGAAGAAGCTAGAGGAGAAAATGAAAGACATAAAGGAGTGCTTCTCAATCACCAGTTTATCCACATAGATGTAGGAGCTTTACTGACTGTGAAAGAAAGAAAGACAGAAACAAACTAACTAACAAGAAGATTCTAAGGAGTCGGAGGAGATAGCAAATCGTTGTTAAGTACGTGGGTAGTGTGATGGTGGTGAAAGAGGAGAAAGACATCTCATTAAATTTATAAATTAGGAATAAGAACTTAGGTAACTATTTAAGAGTGCATGTTTCCAGGGCTTGTTCAAAATTAGATATCTAAACAATAAAGTATGAGAACAACT
The DNA here is from genome assembly GCA_030035585.1 of Dugong dugon. Classification (NCBI taxonomy): domain Eukaryota; kingdom Metazoa; phylum Chordata; class Mammalia; order Sirenia; family Dugongidae; genus Dugong; species Dugong dugon. The sequence goes on from CM057467.1 coordinate 113,707,253, forward strand.
ATCTTAGAGGGTTGTTGTTATTGTTATAACATTGCCATGGAGTCAATTCCCACTCATGGCAACCCATGTGTGTAGAGTAGAACTTCTCCATAGGGTTTTCAAGGCTGTGGTCTTTTGGAAGCAGATTGCCAGGCCTGTCTTCCAAGGCACCTCTGGATGGGTTCAAAATGCCAACCTTTTGGCTAGTAGTCAAGTGTTTAACCATTTGCACTACCCAGGGACATCTTAGAGAGTAGTTAATGTCAAAGATAGTCTCATGTGTTTCACCCTAGGGTTTTTTTCTTGGCCTTTTTCTGTTTAAAATGTTATATAGAATGAATTAGAAACTACACAAACCGACTAATAAACAGTGCTTTGAATGACACTAACCTTTGATGAAGAAGACTGAATCAAGATTTAAAATTAATAAAACAAACCATCCAAGTTATGAAATGCAGCATGAATACATGTAAACATTCTAGATGTGCACTTTAAAAAAAGAATTGAAAATTGCAGAGTGGGAAAGAGTTTAGTTGATGTAATTAATGTGATAAAAACTTAGTGACTGAGATATTTATTGTTGGTACCAGGACTCCCTTTGGTAGCCATGGCTATGCAGTCAACAGGTACTGTTATAACGACAATGATCATCAGTATGTGGAAATTGGGTAAGTTTCTTAGCCTCATAATATTAATGTGCTATTAATATTAATGGTTGATGTTCAACCATTTCAGGAGGTAGCATATGATCAGGAACTGACGGTACTGAAAGAAGAAGTCTAAGTTGCCCTGAAGACACTGGCAGAAAAACAAGGCTCCAGGAACTGGTGGAACACCAATTGAGATGTTTCAACAAATGAATGCAGCACTGGATGTGCTCCCTTGTCTATGCCAAGAAACTTGGAAGACAGCTACCTGGCCAACCGACTAAAGAGATCCATATTTATACCTATTCCCAAGAAAGGAGATCCAATCGCATGCAGAAATTACTGAAAAATATTATTAATATCATACACAAGTAAAATTTTGCTGAAGGTCATTCAAAAGCAGCTGCAGCAATTCACAGACCAGGAACTGCCAGAAATTCAAGCCAGATTCAGAGGAAGATATTGAACAAGGGATATCACTGCTAATGTCACATGGATACTGGCTGAAAGCAGAGAATACCAGAAATATGTCTACCTATGTTTTATTGACTATACAAAGGCATTTGACTGTGTGGATCATAACAAATTATGGATAACATTGTAAAGAATGGGAATTCCGGGACACTTAATTGTGCTCATGAGGAAACTGTACATGGATCAAGAGGCAGTCATTCAAACACAACAAAGGGATCTTAGGTGGTTTAAACTCAGGAAAGTTATGTGTCAGGGTTGTATCGTTTTACCATACCTATTCAATCTCTATGCTGAGCAAATAATCTGAGAAGCTGGACTATATGAAGAAGAATGTGACTTCAAGATCTGGGGAAGACTCATTAACAACCTGTGATATGCAGATGACACAACTTTGCTTGCTGAAAGTGAAGAGGACCTGAAGCACTTACTGATGAGGATTAAAAACCACAGCCTTCAGTATGGATTATATTTCAATATAAAGAAAATAAAAATCCTCACAAGTGGACCAATAAGCAACATAATAATAAATGGAGAAAAGATTGAAATTGTCAAGGATTTCATTTTACTTGGTTCCACAATCAACACCCATGGAAGCAGCAGTCAAGAAATTAAACGACGAATTGCACTGGGCAAATCTGCTACAAAAGACCTCTTTAAAGTGTTCAAAAGCAAAGATGTCACTTTGAAGACTAAGGTTCGCCTGACCCAAGCCATAGTGTTTTCAATCGCCTCATATGCATGCAAAAGCTGGACAATGAATAAGGAAGACTGAAGAAGAATCGATGCCTTTGAATTGGTGTTGGCGAAGAATATTGAATATACAATGGACTGCCAAAAGAATGAAAAAAGTCTGTTTCGGAAGAAGTACTACCAGAATGCCACTTAGAAGCAAGGATGGCAAGAATATGTCTCCGTACTTTGGACATGTTATCGGGAGGAATTGGTGCCAGGAGAAGGACATCATGCTTGGTAAAGTAGAGGGTCAGTGAAAAAGAGGAAGACCCTCAAGGACATGGATTGACACAGTGGTTGCAACAATGAGCTCAAGCATAAGAACGATTGTGAGGATGGTGCAGGACTGGGCAGTGTTTCATTCTGTTGTACACAGGATGTCTGTGAGTTGGAATCGACTAGATGGCACCTAAGAACAACATGGTACCTCAGCAGTATTGAATCACAAAGTAAAACATTTTTTGTCCAGGAGTAATTGAGCCACAGAAATCCTTTCAACACAGCAGCATATTATCATCATCTCTGAATTTCAGGCCACCTAAATCACTAAGAATATTTATATGAGTGTGTGTACATGTTTTGGTGGGATGGGGGGGGAATCTATAGATTATAAAGAAAAATTAAAATTTACTACTAATTCTGAGATTTACCCTCAGAATTTTGTTCTTATTCTCATTTATAAGCTACATTATTTTTTAAATTTCACTATCTGCTTATATGCCTTATGAGATTTGGCCTTTACTACTGAATCGGAATCGACTCAAGGGCAATGGGTTTAATGTTTTTGTAACTGCCATTATGGCCTGGAGTCTCCCTCATATCCTGCATCAATATAAAAAAGAAACAGCAAAATTATGTACATAGCAACTCAGGAGAAAAGATGATGTCATACTAAGACAAAAAATGCTCCCAGGTCGTATTCTCTCATTAGGTTAGAAATGAAAGAGGGGTGGAACAGCACCTAAAGAGAGATGGTCTGGCACTGTAACATTCCCGAAATCTGAGTAAAACGTAAGAAATTTTAACCAGAGCTAATTTGGCTACATGCTTCTCTTCTGAGGAAAGTCTAAAAATAAGTCATTCAATTCTAATAGGTTTGTCCATTTTAGAAACTTCTCCAGAACATATTATAAGTCGATCCTGTGGTAATGGTTATAAAATTACAAAAACTGGAATTTAACTGTTTGATGAAGTTGAACCAGAGGAACTCTATGCCATGGGACACCAGGCATAGGGGAGAGAAGGACAGAGATCCATACAGAATAGAATAGAATGTCCACAAATACACCCACACTTATACGGTCAACTAATTTTCAACAAAGATGCAAAAGCAATTCAGTGGAGGAAGGACAGTCTTTTCAACAAATTGTGCTGGAAGAATTTGGCATACATGCACACCAAAAAATAAACCGCAGCCCAAACCTCACACCATTTACAAAAATTAACTCAAAATATCATGGAACTAAAGGTAAAACCTAAAACAATAACTCTATAGCCTAAAATGAAAACTAAAATCTAAAACTTCAACTTAAAGCACAGGAAAAAATCTTTGTGATTTGAGATTAAGCAACGATATCTTAGATATGACACCAAACACACAATTCATTAAAAAACCAAAAAAGATAAGTTAGACTTCATCAAAATTCCAAGTAATAAGCTACAACAGCTTTCCTGAGTGAGGCTGCCTATGCCTGATAAAGGCCCTCCTGGCCTGAGTTTTTGCTGAGTCTGTGCAGATGGGTTGCTCATTAGACTCCCATTCAGCTCTGCCAGGGCCCACGCACACCCTCACATTCGCTGAGGCCACCAACAGCACTTTTTCCAAGGCCTGATCAATTTTATGAAAGGCCCAACCTTTAAGTTCTAATCTCTATAAAAACAGCTAATCACCTTTGCACAAAGCCACCATATGCTGCTCTCATCATAAAGTTCAAAAAGCCTTAAGAACGCAAGCCTTAAAACCTCTCTTTCATGCCCCCAAATGAAAAGCTGACCTTTATATACCTCTACGATTAATATGCTTGGCTTCTAACTGAAAGGTTGGTGGTTTGAGTCTATCCAAAGACACCTCAGAAAAAAGGCCTGGCCATCTACTTCTGAAAAACTAGCCATTGACAACCCTATGGGGCACTGTTCTACTCTGACACACATGGAATTACTATGAATTGGAGCTGACTGAATGGCAACAGATATACTAACTGCCAAAGTCGCAACTCCCTGTCCACCCAGTGAAGTGCATGGAAGGTGTCCAGACAGAAGTAAGGTGACTTCAGCTGAAGGTGTCTGGAGACAATGAGAAATTTTGAATGAACAGCCAAAAGAGTTTAATGATAGATTGGAAATGATACAAAGAATGGATTTGAGAATTTTTCCAAGTTTTGAACCTGAGCAATTGGATGAATAGAATTACGATTTTAGTTGGGAAGACTAGGGGAAGAGCAGGTTTGAAGAGTGGGTCTATTAGTAGAGAGTTCAAAAGAGAAATTGAGGCTGAAGATGTACGTTTAGGAGTCATTAGCATTGGCAGTGAGATGGTATTGGTCTGTAAAATATGACAATAGAAAAATTCGTATAGGGTAGGGTGTAAATATACATACAGACAAGATCTATGTACTAAGCCTTAGGGTAGAATGGTTCTTAAACTTTGATGCGCATAAAAATCAAGGGAGACCTTGTCAAAATGGAGATTTTGATTCAATAGGTCTGGGACAGTGCTTAAAATTCTACATTTCTATCAAGTTCCCTGATGATGCTACAGTTGCTAGTCCATGGACCCTACTTTTAGTTCAAGTCTCTAGGACATTCCCATATTAAGAGGTAGGGTAGAGGAGAAGGAATCAACAAAGGGAACTAAGAAAGATTAGACAAAAATATTAATTGGTAATATAATAAGTCATATTAGCAGATTATACTACTGAAGCACTCTAATGTGCCTGGAATAAATTCTGTTTTGTTATAGTGCATATAATTCTTTTGGTAGGTTGTTGATTTTGTATGCTAACTTTTTAAGAACAACTTTAGCATCTAAATGCTCAAAAGAGAATAGTCTGTAATTTTAGTTTAACTTTCCATCCTTATCAGTTTTAGTATTAAATTTAAATTGCATTTGTAAAACATTGAGATTTGTATCTCTATGTTCTAAGGGAGTTTAAGCTACATTAAAGTTCTTTCTTTAAAACTTTCCTCGAATCCAGCTAACTCCATCAGTTTCAGTGACTTTTCAATGGTAGAAGCATTTTTAGATCAATTTTGTTAATTTATACTGTTTCTAACCCTTAAACTGCACCGTAAACCTATTGCCATCAAGTTGATTCCTGCTCATAACACAGATTCCTAGATGTTTTCAAACACATTACCATAGAGTTTCACGTAATACTCTCTTACATTTCTATTAATATTTCCTGTGTGTGTAACCAGTTATCTTTATTATTCTTAAGTGTATATAATTTTACTCTTAATAATGGTTAGTACTGACCTTTGCCAAAAAAAAAAAAAAAAAAGAAGTTTCCACAATTAGAGGAAAATAAATTCTATTTATTTTAACTTTCAGTTGTATTAATTCCCCATTTATATCTTTTGGTTCATATTGTTGACTTCTTTTCATTTATCAAGATTAGTAACAAGTTTTTTTTTTTTTTTTTTTTTTTTTTACTCTTCCATATTCAGTAAAGTGATACAGTTTCCTCTGAGTACAATTTCTTCTGGGATCTGTAAGTTATACTTTGAAGTGTCTGTGTTTTTCTATATTTTTTTTCCAGATAGTTTGTAATTTCTCTTTCTAAATATGCTTTAATTCAAAGGATTTATAGGAACATTTGTTAATGACAAATAGTTGAGTTGTTTTATTAACACTATTTATTCAAGCTAATTATTTCTATCTCTGTTGGATTATAGGTTAAATGCTTGGCTGCTACCCGAAAGGCTGGCAGTTCAAAACCATCCAGCAGCACCATGGGAGAAAGGCCTGGTTATCTGCCCCTGTAAAGATTATAGCCAAGAAAACCCTGATGGGAAGTTCTACCCTGTCACATGAGGTCTCTATGGGTGAGAACTCACTGGATGGCACAAAATCATTGGATTATGATCACAGAATGTGGCTTATAAACTCTCCACTACTTCAATGTTCTAAGCTTTTCTCTGTAGTCCATCTTGTATATGGACCCTGGTGGTGCAATGGTTAAGTGCTCAGCTGCTAACCTAAAGGTTGGCAGTTCAAACCTCCCTAGTGTCTCCATGGGAGAAAGACCTGGCTATCTGCTTCCATAAAGATTACAGCCAAGAAAACTCTATAGGACAGTTCTATTCCGTCATATGGGGGTCACGCTGAGTTGGAATGTACTTGATGGCATGCAACAACAAAAACAACTATAATGTATACAAGTTTTGTCTACATATGAGACCAAAAAAAAGGTAAGTATCTGAGGAATGTTGTGCTTTGAAATCCAACAGTAGGTTTGCACTGGGGCCATGATTCCTAATGATGACTGAGAATGGCAGGGATACAAAGGCCTGTTCTTAGAGACACAGGACTCCTCTGTTGGCTGCCTTGGGCTCAAGGACTCTCAAATAGCCTTCCTGAACCTTCCTTAGACTGCCTTGGCAATCTACAATGTTTCTGCCCAACTTTTCCTTCCCTCTTTCCTTCACTAGGGGTCACACTTACATGGAGATCTGATTGCTCTCCCAGTCTTCCCTGGCCACTCCTCACTTTCTTTCCCAGGAGTTTCCCTTAATAAAATCCTGCACGTTCAATCTCATCTTGACATCTGCTTCTTATAAGACCCTGACTACCATACTCCAACAGTGCAATAACATGAGAACTTTTTAATTTTTCAATCCTCTGTCTTCCCCTCCCAGCAGCTCCTGAGTTTTGCTGAGATAGTATAGTAATTTTAGTTGTACACCATTATAGACTAAAAGGGTATTACACATTTGCAGACAGTATGCCATTATCCCTTTAAATTTAACTACTTAGTGTTCAATACTATTTTTCCTCACTTCCACCTTTCATAGAAGTCTCTGTTCTGCTTTGTTTGGTGTTTGGTTAAGAGTCTGTATTTGTCAGGATTCATGAATATAAACAATGAGATATATACTCCAGAAAACACAAAAATAAGGCTATTAGATAGATCACAAATCTCAAACAAACTCTCTAGTCCTTAATGAGGAGATAAGTGTGTGCACTGCTGCTGTGGCTGCTCAGACGGCTCCCAGGCAGAGACAGGGCCCCTGGATTTATAAGGCTAACATGGGAATTTCATAACATGATTCCCAGAGAGCTTCCTCACCCTTGAAAAACAGACTAGAAAAACATCACACAATTGCCAAGAGACATTTCCAAAAAGACTTTTATCTGCTTAGGCCTCCGGGTGGGTAAAATAAAAATTATGCAACAGAGTAAAACACCAAACCTGGGACATTTACCTATAAGGATTTTGTTCCAAATTATCCCTTTAGTGAAGGTATACCAAAATGAAAAGTTAATGTAAAACACCCTTTCCATATCGAGAAATCCCACTGGGGCATGAAGAACCAAACACAAAAACAGTCTAAAATGAGAACATAGTACTTTCATACTGAGAAGAAAAACAAACAAAAGCAAATAAATAAATAAAAATTATATATTAGCTTTACCAATGTTATATTAAAAATTAAAATCTCCAGAGCTTACAACAACCAACATGCATTTAATTTCATTCATTCACTCATTCATTTTTATTTGCAAGTCTGATGTTAGCTGTGGTGGCTCTCCTCCAGGCGTAAGAGTTAGGTCTTTCCCATATGTCTCCCATACTGGGACTCAGGCTGAAGGATAAATGGCTACTTGGGACATGCTCTTCTCGAGGTGGAAAATAGAAGAAAGTCAAGCATATTTAAAGTTTCTGTTCAAACGTGGCCCCATCACATCTAAACAACCTTCAATGACTAAAGCAAGTCACATAGTCAAACCCAATGTGGATGAGACAGGAAGTCTACTCTTCTTCTGGGCGGAGGGTAAGGGAGAGTGAATATTTGCTGAAGAATAACACATTCAAGCATACCCAATGATGTTCACAACCAAACTTAAATACCAAATAAGGTGGCGCTCCACATGTCTGGAGAGACAAGTTAATTAAACTAGAGGGGCCAGGTTTCTCATGTTGTTACCGCAAATCATGGATTTGAACCACCTGCCACAAAAGCCAATACTGAGAAGGGCTGAGGTGGGCAGCAAGAGGGTTTTATTGTATATCTATATACAGGAGACAGAGGGGAATGAGCTCCTCCAAAAGACCTGTCTCCCCGACTGGAGACTAGCTGGAAGTTTTTATACAGACAGGATTATAGTTTCTCTTCCCATGGTCATGTTTCTCATGTCTCAGATGATCTAACCTCTTACTGGCAACCCTTGAAGTTTATCTGGCACCTTTAGTCACGATTGTCATGTCACAGGTGAGTTAATCCTAGTCCTTGAGGGTTATCAGTTTGTTTTGCCACCCTTCAAGGAGAAACTTTAGTCAATCTTACTGAAATAGGAGGGGGGAGAAAGAAGAAGGAAAAAAAGAGAAAATACCATGAGGAAAAGTAGGGGCTAGTAATGGTGGGAAGCAACGGTGGTAACAGAGCCTATGCAGCCTGTTCCAATGTCACTGTTACTAATAATATGGCTTGACCTTCAACTGTATCTGTCAGACTCTAAGTTGGACACTTGGCTTCCTGCTTACCAAGTTTCTCAGTGAGAACTCCAGTGTGTCTAGCCTTCATGTTGGGAGGTGGGGAACATGCTTCTTGTTCTGGGATTTCCCTCAAACTATATGGATCTCTCCCTTTTCACTTCTAGTTTTGATGGAGTAGGATGAGAGAAAGCATATGGAAGTCTGCCCTCCTGAACTTAGTTGTGGACTAGAAAACACCTAATTTCAAACTCAGAACTCAATTTCCAACTCAATGACCCTTTTGTTTTGTCATCATCACATCTCCTCCTGAAACAATGAACACAATTAGTAATACAATAGGTGGACTAACAATGAGAAAACCAAGAGCTAGGAATTCTAAGAAACAAAAATTCATTGGCTTAATTAATAGCTCACACGTAGTATGTATGTCTATTCAAAGTGTGGGTCTCTTTCTAATAGAGGAGTGTCAAACTTTCTTTTAACTGCAGAACTTTAACTGCAAATGGCATCTTCCTCAGAAACTCAGTAAAAAAAAAAAAAAAAAATGATAAAAACAGAACAGGTCTGGTTAAATGAGGAGAGGGGCTAAGTATAGCTGACCTCAACTCCAACTCACCACACAGTCACTGAAATATATCATTGTATGGGAAACTCTTAATTTATTTAAAAAATCTTATTCTATTAGATATTTCATTCGTTAATACTTTTTCACTATTACAGACAACATTGTGCTAAGCACCCTTGTAGGTAAGCCTCTGTGTGCATTACTGTTAATTTCTTTAGCAATATTTTCTAAAACTGAAAAGGTTTTAAATACTGAATTATGTTAACACATAGTTAACACATATGCTAAATTGATCCCCCAAAAAAGAAAATATGACCCAATTTAATATCTTTCTAGCTTCATAAAATTAACTTTTAGATTTAGCTGGCTTTCATCACAAAACATTTTCTAAGATAGAGTTGGTTTATTCTAAATGAGTTTTAAGTGGAAGAAACTACTGACTAAAAGCAGGCCTGAAATATCCTATACAAATTCAGAACCCACTCACTCTTAAATGAAAGAATTAAGACATTGAAGAGACAGAGATTAGGCAGGGAAAGAACCTTTAAGCACAGGGTCCATTTTTCTAGCTGAGGCATGCTCTTAGTTTCCTGGGGACCTTAAAAATTACCACAAACTGGGTGACTTAAAACCACAGAAATGTATTTTCTCACAGTTCTGGAGACTAGAATTCTGAAATCAAGGTGTTGACAGGGGCACACTCCCTCAGAAAGCTCCAGGGGATTCTCTGGATAACCTAGGATACTTCCTCCTTGCCTCTTCCTAAGTCCTGGTCACTACCACCAACCTATTGCTGTCAAGTCGATTCTGACTCATGGCAACCCTACAGGACAGAGTAGAATTGCCCTACAGGGTTTCCAAGGAGTGGCTGGTGGGATTGAACTGTCGACCTTTTGGTTAGCAGCCAAGCTCTTAACCACTGTGCCACCAGGGCTCCAACTTCTGGTGGTTGCCTGAAATTCTTGGCATTTCTTGGCTGCGTCACTCCAGTCTCTGCCTCTGTCATCAGACAGCTTTCTTCCTTCTGTGTCAGATATCTGTGTCTTCAAGCCTCTCTTTCCTGATAAGGACACTAGTCACTGGATTTAGTGTGACCATATCTGGGTGGCTAAAATGGCTAAGCGCTTGACTACTAGCTGAAAGATTGGTGGTTCGAACTCACCCAGAGACACCTCATAAGACAGGCCTGGCAATCTCCTTCTGAATGGTCACAGCCTTGAAAACCCTATGGAGTGATTCTACTCTGCACACATGGGGTTGCCATGAGTCAGAACTGACTCAGTGGCAACTAACAAATAATAACAACATCTTAACTTAATCTCATCAGCAAAGAACCTATTTCCAAATAATGTCACATTCACAGGTATTGAGGGATAGGACATCGACATATCTTTAGGGGGACACAATTTAGCCTACAAGACACAGTAACAGCACTGTTGGACGAAAGTAGGTGCATAGGATTGGGGATATTCTGAAGAAAGGTCCAAGGGAATCCCTAAGATCAACTTTTGTCTTCTTCAGTTTCACATAAGATTAAACCTCTTTGTGACAAGGAATCCTTTACAAATGACATCCTAGATTGGAACCTTTTTCTGTGAAATGGAGCCACCTGCCACTATCATGCTCTGCATCATAAAGATAAACACACAATTAACAAAAATCCACATTGTCACAGAAACTAATTGCATCCAGGGACGTGACAGGATTCTGCAGCATGCTCCTTTGCAATCACTAGACTATATCAGTTGTGTTAAGTGGCTTTGCACAGAGGGAAGAGTGACATGTGCTCATTAGGATAAGTGGCACATTTAATTACAGACCCAGAAGCACAGGTTTCAGTACATTGTGTAAAGAAGCAAATCATATTTCCTGTACCTTTCAACACAAATATAGATCTTAAATCAGAGACAAGATAATACTTTTAGAGTAAAACCATCCAAAATTTTCTCTTTCACTTAATTTACACCACTCCCTCCTGCGCAGAGGTTATTACTGGATACAACTGAGAAAGATAAGTCAGAGAATTCCAGTTTTTTTCATTCATTCAACAAATGTTTTTTGAGCAACAGCTATTTTACAGGTCCCCATCCCGGGGGCTTGGGGTGCATCAGTGTGTGTGTGGAGGGGGAAGCATATCACAGTCCCTACCTTAGTGATGTTTATAGTCTACTTAAATCTTCAATGATTATTCTTTTCTAGTTCTGCTCTTAATTTCGGATGCCCCTATTTGTGGTTAATGGAATTTTTTGCTGCGCTCAAAATGCATAAAGATCAAAATGTTTTTATGCTGGAGAAGCTTAATACCTTATCTGTCTGCCTATCTATTCATTTTTGAGACTGTCAAAAGTTGTATGCATTATATATTGGATAAAATGGCAAAGAAATATAACCGGAGTATTTGTCTTGTTCCTTGTGTCTTCCATCAAGATTCAATGGAATGTTCTTTTTTAGTGTAGCTTTAAAAACATCTCTTCTAACTATTTCAGGGACTCTATGTTTAAGGCATTAATAGCAGTGGAGAATATTCTTAGACTTTGAAGTTGATCTCTAAGTTGATCTCTATAGATTCTTTGACTTTTCCAGTCAGAAAGGAAAACTTGGACCTGTCAATGTTCATTCGTCAAAATGCAGGATTTGATTTAAAATTCGATTGTATTTTATTCTATTTTACTGTTATTTGTGAGTCTCATTTTTTTCTAGCTCAGATTGTTAACTCCTTGAAGGCAAGAAAATATGTCTTCTATTATTCTTGAATTCCCCATAACATGAACAACCTCAGATATACAGTAGATGTCCAATAAAAATTTTTGGAAAGTCTTACTGACCAACATATCAAACTCATTTGGGTGGCACAAATCGTTAAGCACTCAACTACTGATCAAGAGGTTGGTGGTTCAAACTCACCCAGAGGTGCCTCAGAAGACAAGGAGGACTCTGTAACTTGTTTGTTTTTTAATGCTTATGCATATTTTATCCTATGCATTTATTTAATTTGTTGCCATATTCATCAGGAAAGAATGAACTCAAAGCTATAAATTAAAAATGCCTGCCAAATATCTACTTTTCTACCCTGCTAAACACACAGCATCCATGGCTTTTTTATCATGCTCATAAAGTAGCACAAAAGTTTAGGATTTCTTGAAGGGAACTTCAAGTAGCTTATTCTCAGCCCCACCCTAGTTTGTTAAATGCTTAGTTCTCCTTGCTACAAACATTTACTTGAATTGCCCTGGCGGCGTGTAGTAACTTCACAAGTTGCTCTAATTGTTAGAAAGGTCTCTTCCTTTAAATCAAGCCAAAATCTGCCTCTATTAGCTATCCCTAAGTAATCTTAGTTAGGGACGGCAAATACTTTCACCCCATGTGCCCAGGAGACTCTGAAGTGGCTCTTACGACCCCTGCCTCCTGTTATTCACTTCCTTGTATAATCCCCTTCCTTTGAGCATAGGTGGGGTTTGTGATTTGCTTCTAACCAATAGAATATAACAAATGTGATAGCATATGCATGGTTATACATATGTGATCACATTATATAAGATCGCAACGTCCATCCTGTGCGGAGAGTCTCTTTCCTATCATGTTGGCAAGACCCATGTGGCAAGGAATTTAGGCTGACCTGAGGCTCAGTCATGGAGTTCTGCTGGTGCAGTAGTTAAGAGCTTGGCTGTTAACCAAAAGGTCAGTAGTTCAAATCCACCAGTGGCTCCTTGGAAACCCTATGAGGCAGTTCTACTCCATCCTATCGGGTTGCTATGAGTTGGAATCAACTCGACAGCAACAGGTTTGATTTGAGGCTCAGTCAGCAAGAAACTGATGACATAAGCCCAAAAATCCATAAGAAATTTAAGGCTGCCAACAACCACATGAGCTTCAAAGCAAATCCTTCCCCAGCAGAGCTTCAGATGAGACCCAAGCCCCAGGTGACACCTTGTTGCAACTTGTGAGATCCTGAAGTAGAAGACCCAGTTATGGTGCATCCAGGCTCCTGACCCACAGAAACTGAGTTAATAAACGTGTGTTGTTTTAAGGCAATATGTTTCTGCACCAATAACACACCTCTTATGCCAACTCTTGAGCATTTAGTCAGGCTTCCCAGAATGCTTAGGTTAAGAAAGATTCTATATCCATATCTGGACTCATCAAGGATGAGTGCCATAAGGAATGAGTGATATTTGCAGCAAACCTGGTTATAAAGAGAAGTAGTACACCTGTTATCCTACTATAATTTAGACTCTGTGAGATCAGAAAGAATAAATGAAATGTTCCCACATGTCAACTCTTGCACTCATGATCAATGCTGTAGGAAAAGGGTTGAAAACATTAATTCCTAATGTGGCTAGCCAAAAAAGGGACATGGGTAAAACAGGACACGTGTAAGTGCTTATGCAAATATTGTGTGAAGGATGTTGACTGTAGCAAATTCTCCCAGTCTAAAGGGCTCAGCTGTTCCTAGGCTACAGAAAATTTTGGCTATGTGAAGATACAGGCCCAGTGTTACCAGACTTAACAATTTCTTCAATAGAAGCTGAATATCTCAAATTTTATGTGACACTTCTCACTTTTTAAACATTTGCTGATTTTTTAGTGCACAACTGTTATATTGATCCTTTCACCAGGTTATCTATACTATTGTAGAGCCACAAGTTGCTACTGATGTGCCTCTCTCTACAGAGTTCACAGCTTGATTCATTATGTAATACTGAAGTTACCAATGCCAATTCACTCCTACTCATATGAAAGGCAATTGTGATATAATCATCCATCAATTTAATTTTTCTAAAGCTTATATAATTAGGTGGTAGAATGAATATCTAAGGATGTAATACATGGAATGCATAATACTGAGTTAATGACATTGAAGGCAAAGTTGCCCTCAATTAGTTCTGTGCACATATTAGAAAGTCAGTGGGAGTTGTTTGTGAATGTCTGCACTTGGTCCTGGGAGTTGTTGATCTTTGTGATATGTGTATGGTAGTTCATAATCCACATAAAATTATTAATTTTCTTCAGAGATCATCAGATAATCTGGTTTAATGGGCTGATTATTGTCTGGATAAATCTGAGTAACTAATTGCACCTCCCTCTAATCTGTAAATATACTGATGGAATTAATATTGTTAATATTGATGGAATCAGGTATGAAATCTGAGGATCAATAAGGAAAGAGGGCACATTCTTGCCCCCAGAAAGTTTATGATTACAATGGAAACCATGAGTATAAAACAAACATCTATGAATGTACTACTGTTTTATCAAATGGGCTGCAAAATGGAGTTTAAACAGATAATTTCATTCTCTCTTTCACTGTGCCTTCAAATGTATTCTGTGGAAAAGTTACTTTTGTTTTCTAGGATGAAATACTGAAGTGGTTCCAAAGCTTTTCTGCTACTAAGTTAATAAATGGTCCTTTTACTTTGGCAGATACACTGAAAAATGTCTAAATTTCTTTTTTTTTTAATTGTACTACTTTAGATGGTTTACAGAACAAATAGTTTCTCATTAAACAGTTAGTACACATATTGTTTTATGACAATGGTTAACAACCCCATGACATGTTAACAAGAAAATGTTTAAATTTCTAATGCTGGTAGATGTAGTTTTGACTCACCTAATTCACCAAGTTCTCAATGGATGTCCTAGCACATCACTGTGGAATGTGAGAGACTTGGCACCTATTATATTATTGACCTTTGGTACTATCTACTAAAACTATGGGAAAAGTTGTGTTTAGTAACCTATTACTAATGCAAAAAACACAAATATGAAAACATAAAGTTCTGAAATGAAAATTACTTTAAGCCAGAGAGTCTGTCTGAATTCAGCTAGACTAATAATGAAATTATGCTTTATTGAGCTCTTACACTGTCCACTACATCATTAATTTTCACAACAATCCTATAAGAATTTAAAACAGAATTTATAATTCTTGAGTAAGATTACCTGTGTTCAAATCCCTGTCAATCACAATTTACTGTCTGGTCTTGGGAAGGTATTGAGTCTCCCTGATACTCATCTGTACAGTTTCCTCAACTGTAAAATGGTGATAACAATAATAACTAACACTGGGTAAGTGATCAATCTTTGTCAGGCACCATTCTATATATTTCACATGGATTATTTCATTTAAAACTCACAGTAACCTTATTAGGTAGATACTACCATCATCACACCAACTTTACTAATGAGGAAAACAAAGATTAAGGTAGATAAGTAAGTAGTTGTCAATATTTCAGATAATGAAGCTTCTGCAGTTTACATCTAGAACCCAAGATCTTAAATATTATAACATATTTCTCACCAATTATGATTGTGATCAAATTTTCTTATGCCTTTAAACATTAACCACTGAGGTATGGAGCACATATATAAATTAACAGAAACATAATAAGTTCTCAATTAATAGTTATATTTATGAGTAGTAGTAGTAATATTCAACTACAGCAAAATATAGAAAAACTAAAGAGTTGTTATAAAGGAAAGATGACAACTGATTTATTTCTCATGTTGCCTTATCCGAATTGTTTCCATGCCAATGTACTCTTTTCTTGTTATCAAAAAACCTTGATTTTGAGCACTGCATCTTTAGGGCTCCCTATGAATTGGCTATAAATTGTAAAAGGAAAAAGATTGTCTTCCTGCTCCATCATCTGTCCCCCCTGGAATTGGAGAATAGCCCTTGGGTTCAGCAAAGCCAATGCTATGTGGTCTTTTCTAACAGCCTTGCTATTTACACTTGGTTTCTTTTGCTTTTAATGAGAGGAAACTCCTTTCCAATTGCCACAGCAATTCTCCACGGGTCCTGCCTGCAGAGCAATGACAGCTAGACTTCACTCCAGTTAGAAATGAGGAACTCGTTGCCAGTGAAATTTCAGAGGGCTTGCAAGGTTATAGTGACACTGAATTAAAACTAGTCCTTGGCTTCCCCACTAGATAATACTATGTGGTCTTTTGGGGAAAGCAGAGATTATGAGTAAGCAGACACTCTTTTTTTCATGGTTTATTATTCATGGCACCTGTACTGATACATACTCTTAGACCATAGCAAAACCCTGGGACCATTCTTGATAAGTTATAACATCCTGGTTTTCAAAATCAAGAAATGATATTAATATATAAACTACATAGTTTGATAGGAAAAAATATGTAGAAGAAACATGTGCATATTATTGTGGGATATATCCAGTAGGTAAATCAGAGCTTTTTTATGCATATACTAAATATAAAATAAGAATAGAACTTTAACTTGGTGGAGTGATATAAGATATTGAAGCAATATAAAAAAAAGAGCAACTGTAACTGTAAAAAAGAGGCATGGGGACATTACCAACATGAATTCAAAACATAAGACAATTTTATGGTTGTAGAAGTTTTAATTGTGGTAATTTGGATACTGACTGCTTTACAAACTGGAGTACAGGAATAAAGTTCTTAAATATGGCAATTTTAACAAATTACCACAAACTGGTTAGTTTAGAACCACACACATTTATTCTCTGAAATGTATGGAAGCCAGAAGTCTGAAATCAAGGTGTCATCAGGGTTTGTTCTTTCTGGAGGCTCTGAAAAATAATTTGTTCTATGCCTTTTCCCTAGCTTCTGGTATTGTCATTTTGTTAGGTGCCATCGAGTCAGTTCTGACTCATAGCAACCTTTTGTGTACCAGAAAGAAACATTGCCCGGTCCTGCGTCATTCTCACAATCATTGCTATGTTTGAGCCTATTGTTGCAGCCACTGTGTCAGTCCGTCTCATTGAGGGTCTTCCTCTTTTTCACTGACCATCTGCTTTACCAAGCATGATGTTCTTCTCCAGGGATTGGTCCCTCTTGTTAATATGTCCAAATTAAGCAAGATGAAGTCTCACCATCCTCTATTCTAAAGAGCATTCTGGCTGTACTTCTTTCAAGACAGATTTGTTCATTCTTCTGGCAATTCATGGTATATTCAATATTCTTCACCAATACCATAATTCAAATACATAAATGCTTCTTACGTTTTCCTTTTTCATTGTCCAGCTTTCGCATGCATGTGAAATGACTGAAAAGACCGTGGCTTGGGTCAGGCACATCTTAGTCCTCTAAGTGACATCTTTGCTTTTTAACATTTCAAAGAGGTCTTTTGCAGCAGATTTGACCAGTGCAGTGCATCATTTGCTTTCTTGACTGCTGACGCCATGGGCGTTGATTACTGATCCAAGTAAGATGAAATCCTTGACAACTTCAATATTTTCTCCATTTATCATGAAGTTTCTTACTGGCCCAGTTGTGAGTGTGAGGAATTTTGTTTCTTATGTTGAGGTGTAATCCATACTGAAGGCTGTGGCCTTTGATCTTCATCAGTAAGTACTTCAAGTCCTCTTTACTTTCAGCAGGCAAGGTTGTGTCATCTGCGCATCACAGGGTGTTAATGAGTCTTCCTCCAATTCTGATGCCAAGTTCTTCTTCATACAGGCCAGCTTCTCAGATTATTTGCTCAGCATACAGATGGAATAAGTATGGTGAAAGGACACAACCCTGATGCACTCATTTCCTGACTTTAAACCATGCAGTAGTGCCTTGTTCTGTTCAAAAGACTGCCTCTTGGTCTGTGTACAGGTTCCTCATGAGTACACTTAAGTGTTCTGGAATTCCCATTCTTCACAATGTTATCCATAATTTTTCATGATCCACACAGTTGAATGCCTCTGCGTAATCAATAAAACGCAGGCAAACAACTTTCTGGTGTTCGCTGCTTTCCGCCAAGATCCATGTGACATCAGCAATGATATCCCTTGTTCCACATTCACTTCTGAATCCAGCTTGAACTTCTGGTAGTTCCCTGTCAATGTATTGCTGTAGCTGCTTTGGAATGATCTTCAGCAAAATTTTACTTGCATGTGATGTTGTTTGATAATTTCTTTATTCCGTTGGGTCACCTTTCTTTGGAATGGGCATGAATATGGATCTCTTCCAGTCAGTTGGCCACATAGCCGTCTTCCAAATTTCTTGGCAAATATGAGTGAGCACTTCCAATATCGTATCCGTTCGCTGAAGCATCTCAGTTGGTATTCTGTCAGTTCCTGGAGACTTGTTTTTCACCAATGTCTTCAGTGCAGCTTGGACTTCTTCCTTCAGTACCACTGGTTGTTGATCATACGCTACCTCCTGAAATGACTAATGTTAACCGATTATTTTTGGTACTGTGACTCTGTGTATTCCTTCCATCTTCTTTTGATGCTTCCTGGGTTGTTCAGTATTTTGCCCATAGAATCCTTCAATATTGCAATTCGAGGCTTGAATTTGTTCTTTAGTTCTTCCAGATTGAGAAATGCTGAGCATGTTCTTCCCTTTTGGTTTTCTAACTCCAGGCCTTTGCACATTTCATTACAAAAACTTTGTCTTCTTAAGCTGCCCTTTGAAATCTTCTATTCACCTCTTTTACTTCATCATTTCTTCCTTTTGTTTTAGCTACATTTATGTTCAAGAGCAAGTTTCACAGTCTCTTCTAACATCCATTTTGATATTTTCTTTATTTCCTGCCTTAATGATCTTTTGCTACATGGACCTCGTTAGATGGAATACACAGGAATCACATTCACTACGTCTATGGAAAGAGAAGATGGAGAATTTCAGTATCATCTGTTGGCTTCTTGGCATTTGTCAATTCTTAGGGTTCCTTAACTTGTAGACACATCACTTTAATCTATATCTCTGTCTTCACATGACCTAACCCTGTGTCTTCTCTTTTATGGTCTCATAAGGACACTTGTTATTAGATCTAGGGCCTACTTTAAATCTAGAATAATCTCATCTTGGTATCTTTAACTTAATTACAGTGGCAAAACCCTATTTCCAAATATGGTCACATTCACAGTTACTAGAGGTTAGGACTTAAACTTGTTGCCGTCCAGTCGATTTGGACTCATAGTGACCCTGTAGGTCAGAGAACTGCCCCATAGAGTTTCCAAGGAGCACATGGTAGATTCGAACTGCCAACCTGTTGGTTAGCACTTAGATATATTAGGACTTAGATAATGTCTTTTTGGGGCCAATATGCAACCTACTATAAAACTAAGGGAAGAGTTAAAGGGGGTTAGGAAGACCATATGCACAGAAAGTCAACTGGTTAATGCCTCTAGATTAGGATAGGGTAGGGATGGAGCCAAAGAGAAAACTTAGCATGAGTCCATTGATAAATAGTATTTGACGGAACTGCAGTTCATCTAACTCCTTCCAAGAAAGATTATCTTTATCCTACTCTCCAAAGGAGTAAAGGCTCAGTTGCTTTCCATAAAATGAGTAATTTTGTATTTTGTTCAAAACCAACAGAAACAGAAAACATACCTTTGTTTCAGTGATATATATATTTTTTTCTTTCAGATTAGGACTAAGCACCACCAACACATGGCCTCCTCAAAATATCACTCTATTCAGAAACCACTTTAATGGAAACAACCCAAGAAATGTAGTTAATGTTTTTTATTATATTTTCCTTTATAACTGACAAATTCTTGTGGGATTCTACACCAGGAGTACGCAAACTCATTTGTTAAGAAAGATCAATAAAAACATTTTCATAAAAATGAAGAGGGTCATTTAACTTTTGTTTCCCTATTTCTGATAGAAATGTAGATTCAAGAACTATTTTTACTTACTCTTAATTGAACCATAAGAAAAGCAATAGCCAAGTTCCATGAAAAATTGCAATTGTTCCTAAACATTAGTATGATGGCGTCAGCAGAGAACGATAGGACCATACAAACTAGGCAATAGCCCTGTGCCTATTCAAAGAAGAATACGTGTGACTCAATTTCTATTGATTATTGCCCTAAAGGAATGAAGAGTCTGGGTAGAGAGATCTTCTAAGTATTTTTCCAAAAGTAGCCAGATTGAAATTATTTGTGATCATTGTCAAATCTAATATATTGACAATTAAGAATGCTTCATATTTTAACAATCACTGAGTATATTAACATGTAGACTAAACAAAATGTGTGTGGGCTAGGTCCAATTTACAATTTCTGCATACTCACGAGTGAGTACACAGGGGCATATGTTTCTGGAAAGACATCTCAACTCAATTATAAACCCAGACACACGACAGGAGACAATGACATCCCTGTCTTTAAGGAAACCAGCAGCATCTGTGTCCTTCTGAGTTCTGCATAACAAGGACCTTTCTTGCTGAAGAAATATTTTTATTATCAGATTTTGCATGTTGACTTGTTTATAAATGCCTATCGTTAGATGTTTGCTTAATACTTTCCTTTTACATCTGCAGTTTGATATTAAAATGAGTTATATAGATCAGCCTGAGTGTTGTTAAAGCCACTTTGAGGAGTTTTTCTTACACTTCACATATTTGGTTGATAAAACATTGCCATTGTCAAAGCCTCTGGGACTGAGTACAAGACCAAAGTCGTAAGCAAGCCTTCCCTTCAGATGCAGCCAAGTTCCACCTCTATCCAAGGTCTCACTAATGACCTATTTTTTCTTTGAAGAGTAGTTGGCCTGAGTTTTGGTAGTACAAATTGTCTCCAAGGTCTTAGAATAAAATTTCCTAGATTCCTTGACAACATGCTTGGTCTTGTTTTAATTTCCTTGATGAAATGAAGAAGAAGAAGAAAACTTGCAAACCATAAATTACAGTATTCTGGAATCACCATATAGGGTCACTATGAGTCAGAATCGACTCAGTAGGGGTGGGTTTGGTTTGTTTTTGAGAGTAACCATGAATTGGAATCTATTTGAAGGAATTTTTTTTTTTTTTTTTTTTTTTTACTTCTTATAGTTGTGCCAGGTGTTAAAAAGACAAAGCATTCAACTGCACAATCCAATAACATTCAGCTTTGTGCTACAGTTGACATCTGTGTTGTTAATGCTCAAGCCTTGAACACTGGAGAGAGGTCTGAGAATTTTCCTAGTGGATAATGTATACCTTAGGGGTCTGTATTTACACCCTTCCTCACTCCTACCACAGACATCAACATTCTGACCATACTAATACTGTGAATTCCTATACCTGTAAATCCTAAAATTTCCAACCATAAACCAAGGAACAATGGCAAGCTCCATTATGATCCTAGCCTAGGTGGGATCCTAGGTGCTCATATCAGTTCAAACTTTCCAGAAGTTTCCAGATAACCATTTGCACCACCCAGGGACTCATATTCAAGTAGATGGCATGAAAATATTTTAAAGAGGAAACAAATATAATAGGACTCCATTACAATATTTGTTTATGGGGCGTGAAGATTATATTTCGGAAGGAAGGTTGGGATTGGTATACTGTTAGAAGATATTATGGTAAAGATGTGTGGAACTTCCAGATTCTTGCCCTGAGATGTCTTGCTCTTCTGCCTCCCAAGGTTCTCAAGGAACACAAAATTCAGGAAATTAGAGCAAATGAATGTCACTTCACATGTTGTCTTTGAACCCCATAAATCAGTCCAAGGCTTGAGTATGCCAGACTGGACAAAATAAACCAGGCTAGAGGCTAAATCCAAATTAGAATCTAGACACACACCACGTGCCAGCTCCAGCAGAGGAAGGAGCAGAAGCCGAAATCCACTGCTATGCTCTCTTTGCAGCCCAGTGATTCTTACCCTTTCATCATGTCTTAGTCATCCAGTGCTGCTACAACAGAAATACCACAAGTGGATGGCTTTAACACAGATAAATTTATTTCCTCACAGTTAAAGTAGGCTAAAAGTCCAAATTCAGGGCGTCATCTCCAGGGGAAGGCTTTTTCTCTCTGTAGGCCTTCTCTTCGATGTTCCCCCAGACTAGGAGCTTCTCTGCTCAGGGACCCTAGTCCAAAGGACACGCTCTGCTCCCGACACTGCTTTCTTCATCGTATGAGGTCCCCCATTCTCTGCTTGCTTTCCTTTCATCTTTTGAAAGATAAAAGGTGGAACAGGCCATACCCCAGGGAAACTCCCTTTACATTGGATCAGGGATGTGACCTGGGTAAAGGTGGTGCTACAATCCTACCCTAATCCTCTTTAACAAAAAATTACACTCACAAAATGGAGGTCAACCACACAATTCTGGGCATCATGGCCCAGCCAAATCGATACACAAATTTTTGGGGGGACATAATTCAAACCATGACATATCAACACTGCCCAGTCAATGTCCTAGAATCTCTCAAATCAAAATAGTGTTTCTTTCTCTTGGAGAGAAGTGAAGGCAGTAGCACACAAGACAGGAAAATCTTGAAAGTACACCCTTCCTTTCGATATGAACACCACTTCACAGACCCTTTAAACTATAAGACAAATGTACTACATACAGACACATAATATACATAATATACATACACATATGTATGTAAATATATAAATGTAAATATGTGTATGCATATATATGTATATATATAGAGAGAGATTCCTGGTGGCACAATGGTTAAGTGCTTGGCTATAAACTGAAAGGTCAGCATTCAAATCCACCAACTGCTCTGTGGCAGACAGATGTGGCGGTTTGCATCCGTAAAGATTAAACCAAAACTTACTGCTGTGGAGTCAGTTCCGACTCATAGCAACCCTACGCACAACAGAACGAAACATTGCCTGGTCCTGCACCATGCTCATGATTACAGTTATGCTTGAGCCCATTGTAGCCACTGTGTCAATCCATCTTGTTGAGGGTCTTCCTGCATAGTACTTATTTTACTTTCTGAGACAGTCCCAATGTCATAAAATTGAAATTTAAAATAAGAATGCATCATACTTTATATAATTTAATGTAATTTTATATTTATAGCCTGTGCTTTTTAAAAGACTCAAACACATAAATCTGCAAATTACATGTCTCTTATTAGAACACATATACAGATTTAAAAAAAGGTGTTTCCCCAGGTATCTGAACAAATCATGTCAGCACTGTGCCATCAGCGTGGGAACTGAAGTATGCTCAGATGAAGCAACAGCACAGATAAAGGGGAGATTAACTCTATGGGAGACACAGAGGAGCCAAGCAGAGCCAATCCCAGAAGTCTTCCCTGAGACGGCTTTATCTATGTTGAAAGATAAATAAGAGTTCAAAAGACATGGATGGGGTGGGGTAGAAAAGCTTTCCTGGCAGAAGAAACAGAATGCTCAAAGTCTTAAAGAGGTAAGAAGCATGGTTTGCTCAGGTGACAGCAAACAGACATCCTTATGATTTTACGTCTTGATAAACATGGGGAGAGAGGAGAGGAATTTCTCCAGTTCTACAAAAGAATCAACCCAAGATTGTACATAGTACCTTCACAAAAGCCTCCTTATTGTTTTATCTCTGCTCTGTGTTTTGATTTGCTTCTCCAAATACCCAGAAATGATTAGAAAACAATTTTTTGAAGTGAGAGTCTAATATTTCTGTCTGGCTTAATAACCTGCATTATCTATGAAAATATGCTTTACAAGAAACTCGTGATAACTAGTCATATCAGGAGGGTGTCCCATGGGTGGCTGATACCTGCTGCTTGCCATACTGAAAAGGAAACTCATTGGGAAGTTAATTACTGGAGGGCAAGGAGTGGCCAAGGGGTCTGAGGCATGAAAGAGACAGAACCATGGAGAAGTTCTTTGGGACAGTGGGAATCTCACATCATTCATGCAGTTTGTTCTACTAGAATTTGCCCAGCACAGCGTGGCAGTACAAACATTGAACAGTGGGGAAACTAAACAAGCAAATCGATTAAGATGGCTGTGATCATTGCAATTCAGAACAAGTGGGAAGTCATTCCAGAACATTTTACGATGTCTACTTTCTCCATGTACAAAACTAAAACAAACGCCTTGCTTAGTCTCAGTATTAAACTTAACCCCAAAACCAAAACCAAACCTGTTGCCATTGAATCAATTCCAACTTACAGCAACCCTATAGACAGTGTAGAATTACCCCACAGGGTTTCCAAGGAGCAGCTGGTAGATTCAAACTGCAGACCTTTTGGTTAGCAGCCATAGCTCTTAACCATTGAATCACCAGGGCTTCTTATATTAAACTTAAGTCCAAAGAATTTTGACATTGGATTTAGCAGACTATATAGTAGTAACCAAGGAGTCCTGGTGGCACAATGGGTAAGTACTCAACTGCTAACCAAAAGGTTGCTGGTTGGAACTCACCAGTGACTCCGCGGGAGAAAAGATGTAAAGCTGTGGCAGTCTACTTCCATAAAGATTACAGACTAGGAAACCTTATGGAGCAGTTCTACTCTGTCTTATAGGGTCGCTATGATTCAGAATCGACTCGAGGCATACAACAACACAGTAGTAGCCAGATTATTCCAGAACTCTCTGATACTGATCTGTTATTGTAGAACAACTGCATTTCTATTTTAATGTTTCCAAAATAAAAATGTAAATTGGACTGTATACGGTAAAGATTCTAATTCTCATCTATAGTCTCTCCCCACATGCTTTTGTTTCTTCTGTATCCTTCCAGATATATTTTATGCATATATGAGTGACTAAAACTACACAATCTTTTTTTTCCCTCTTTTTATACTAATAGTAGTATAGTAAACACACTGTTATGAAACTCTAATATTGTTTTCACTCAACAATAGATGCTGGAAGTAACAGTACATAAAGAGCTTTGTCATTTTTAATTGCTGTACAGTTTTCCATTCTATTAATGTGCTAAAATTTACGTAATCAGTTCTTATTGATTGCCACTTAGGACATTTACAGATATTTGCCTTTATAAATAATGAACAACTTTGTTTATATGTAGTATTGACACTGTGCAAGTGCATCTGTAGGATAAATTTAAGAAGTCTAATTGTAGGGCCCGAAGGTATATACAATTATAAATTTAATAAATATTGTCAGATTACCTCCATATTTTTTTTATAAACTTTCCCACTCATGTGAATGAGCATCTTCTTCCCCACAAACTGATCTGATGGGTAAAAAATGGTAAGGTTTCAATTCATCTTCTGAATGTGTTTTCTCAAACAGAAGGTAAAGGACAGCTCTCCCACACTCCCAATAAAAACAAAAACATACGACTTCAATGACAAAAAGCTTCCTGTATGTTGGGAAAAAGAGAATCTAAAATTAATACATAAATGAAATAAACCCTAAATACAGCAAAAACTGTTAAGTGTTATTGTTGTGTAATAAGTCTGTTAATGACTAAAAGTTACTCAAGACTGAGAGTGGCAAAAAGTACATTAACGTAGCTAGAAATCTCTTTGGTTTTCTCCCCCTCACATTTTTAATTGATTTTATCTGTTTATCTGAACTGTTCAAATATCCACGTACGACAGCAACAAATGGAATGCATACCCCGTATGTCTTCTTGCATCTGGCAATGGTAAAACTAAATGCCCTTACTAGCTTTAAGGCCCCATTTATTAAGATCCAAGTAACAAGTAGGCAGGAGAAAAGTCACAGTGAAACAATTAAGAGCAATTATTACATTATTGAGTTTTGAGAGGCATTTTAGTTTCAGGTAATTGATTTCAAACCAGCTGTGAATCAAATAGTTGTGCTAGTGACTTGTTAATCATTTCTAGCACTTCCAACAAGTTAGTTCCGGCAGTCTAGAACATCACTTTAAGAACTTCCAAAAATAAGAAGTAAATAAACTCTGAGAGGTTTTTTTCCCCTTTTCTGGTGGAGAATGATGTTGCCTGGGGCTCAGATTTCTGAATGCTAATGTGCGTATTAATCATCTACGGATTTTATTAAAATGGAGATTCAGATTCTAACTTTTCAACCAACTTCCAGGTTGATGCTGATGCTGCTGATTTGTGGGGTACACTTATAATAGCAAAGGGGTAGAGAAGAAAAATATGACCAGGTTGATAATAATTTAATTCTTATGTCGGCTTCCTGTAGTGTCATAGAATCTTGCTGCATATATATCTCCAGCCAGTTCAACTATAATCTGTGCCATTTTCATAAAAAAGAATAGAAAAATAGAACAACTATGACATCTCTCTTTATTATTAGAAAAATATCAGACAACAATATTCTCTAGCATCTTCCTATAAAAAAATATAATACTTGATAGAATTTCACCCTAATTGTTATTTATCTGCCTAAATCTTCTGCCAGTAAAATGGAAAAATATATATTTAATATCTATATAAAAATCTATATCAGAGACTGGCACAGGAACACCTAGACCTAACAGATTCCCCAAAGTGGCCAGAGAATATCTGGAACCTTATATAATCCAAAAAGTTTAAAAATTAGTTTTAAAGAAACGAGTCACCAATTGGAATATCTAGTTGGTAATCTTCGTAATAGAAGTCTGGCCAACCGTGTTCACTCTTCTGGACCAGAGTGCATAAATTAACACAGGAGGGAGGAGAAGCAGCTTAAAATGTAATGTATTAAAGCTCTCTGAATCAATTAAATGTGTCCTGGTTCACACCTGGGAATATTACCTAAATGGCTGTGAAACAGACCAAAGCATTTGATCACTTTCAGAGAAGCACTGTAAGAACTTAGTATATTACAGAGCACTCATCCCTCTCCCTTTGATGAGAGCTGAACAATGAGCATGTGCCTGTCCTGGCTTTGATGAATGAAGTTCCAGAAAAATGAGGATAGAGGTCTTAAAAGCCTGTGAGCAGCCATCTAAGATACTGCCCTCATCTCACTCCTTCAGGAGCAAGGGAGAATGAAGAGAACAGGATACAAGGAAAAGATTAGTCCAAAGGACAAATGGACCACAACTACCACGGCCTCCACCAGACTGAGTCCGGCTACAACCACTGACCACTCTGACAAGGATCACAATAGAAGTCCTGGACACAGCTGGAGAAAAATGTAGAACAAAATTCTAACTCACAAAAAAAGACCAGACTTACTGGCCTGACAGAGACTGGAGAAACCCCAAGAGTATTGTCCCCAGACACCCTTTTAGCTCAATAATGAAGTCACTCCCGAGGTTCACTGTTCAGCCAAAGATCAGACAGCCCCATAAACAAAACCAGACTAATGTGGCAGAACAGTCCAGGGACAAGGACTAGAAGGCAGGAGGGGACAGGAAAGCTGGTAGAAGGGAGCCCAAGGTCAAGAAAGGAGAGTGTTGACGTGTGGTGGGTTGTTAACCAATGTCATAAAACAATATGTGTACCGTTTAATGAGAAACTGTTTGTTCTGTAAACCTTCATCTAAAGTATAATTTAAAAAAAAAAAAATCAGACCCATATTAAAAAGAAAAATGAGGCTAATTGAATGTAACCCAGAATGATGTAAGGGTATTTTCTCCCAAATCTGCTACAGGTCCACATACATTATCCAGAACTTAGGTAGTAAAAGGTGAGATAGAGCAGAGATTGCCTACAACCTCCCAAAACTAAGCAAAACTAAAATTTAAAAAAATAAAAATCCTCGGGTATATTATTCCCATCTCACTTAGAAAAGTTTATGCCGGAAACAACAGAGAATTGTCATAGTGAGTCTGTCTCACTTTGTTATTTTCCTTTGTTCTTTAATTCCATCAAAGCTTACTGTCTTTATCCTACACAATTATGTGCCACGTAATGTCCATTCGGGCACTGTCTGACCACATACACATCTGTTGTCCCATAAGGTTATAATAGAGTTAAGAAATCCTTATTGGAGAACTGGACATGCGAATGCAGCAGCTTCCCACACGCAACATGTGTATCTCATGTCTCTTGTATACAAAGCAATTGTGGTGCCAGCTATAATGGTACAAAACCAAAGACCAGCTGCTGTCGAGTTCATTTCGGCTCATACCAATCCTATAGGACAGGGTAGAAACACCCCATAGGGTTTGTAAGAAGCGGCTGGTTGATTTGAACCACTGACCTTTTGGTTAGCAGCCCCGTAGCCACTCCACCAGGGCTCCACCAGCATTCAGAAATCTGAGCCCCAGGTAACATCATTCTCCACCAGAAAAAGGGGAAAACCACCGCTCCACCAGGGCTCCTATAATGGTACAGTACATATATAACCTATAATACATATTACTGGATAGTCATACTAAATCTCTATGTTACTGGCTTATGTATGTACTGTACTGTACTTTCTATGTAAAAAGTTTACCGTATCACAGTGTATGTTTTGACTTGTAGGCAGCAACATCCAATCTCGTGTATCCCGCATCTCTTGAGTGTTGTAGCATTATCTCTCTGTTTAATTTTCTTTTGAAAATATTACCACGAAGTGCGTCATGGCTCCCAAATGCAGAAAAACCAGTGCTAATGATAGCAGCAGCAAGAGGCAAAGGAGAATCATTGATTTAGAAGTGAAACAAAAGGTTATTAAACAACACGAAGGTAGAAAGTCAGTGAACGCTATTGCTCAAGATGTAGGCATGTCTCATTTGACATTCACGACGATTCTCAAAAACAAAGAAAAAAATTCTCCAAGCTGTTAAAAGACAGCCTTCACTGAAAGCTACAAGGCTAATGAAAATGTGAGAGGGATCTATCAGATATGGAAAAATTGCTAATGACATGGATTGAGGACCAAACACAAAAACGAATCCCTCATAGCACATTGAACATCACCACTAAGGCACAGAGCTTATCGGAGATGCTTAAAGAAGAAGCAGGACCAAACTAGGATATAATGTTCACACAACATCCAAATGACATAACATCCTATTTCACAGCCCTGGTGGCGCAATGGTCAAGAGCTACAGCTGCTAACCAAAAGGTCGGCAGTTCGAATCCAGCAGCTGCTCTTTGGAAACTGTATGGGGCAGTTCTACTCTGTCCTATTGGGTCACTATGAGTCAGAATCAACTAGGTGGCAGTGGATTTTTCGGTTTATCATGGACATTAAGTGATGCATGACTGTAACTGGCTCCAACTCTAGCATAGTGTCTGACACACAATAGGCACTCTAAAACTGTTTCTAAATTTAAGAATTTTATGATTTGTCTATGATTTGTTTTACCACTGCTATCAAGGGCCAGTTTGGGGATAGGCATACTAATCCCCTCACATAATATCATATTTATATAGCAGGATGCTATTTGAACTCCTTTCCAAAGGCCCACAGATTATTCCCTATAGTAAGGAACAAGCATATGACCATTTGTGCACCAAAATATAAGCTTCTTGATTGTAGCTGTTACTGTGTCTTTTAAATGCCCTGGGATACTGACAGCCTCTCTTTACTGCACACTGTGGCTCAAGCCCATCTGTTCTTGTTAGCTGAGCTACATACAGGATGCGAATCCATCGGAGAAATCCTTGAAACCATTCTTTCCTTACACAGAATAGACACTGTTTTTCCTCCTTGCTCTCCCCACTTTTTGTCTGACATCACTTTAACAAAATGCATAGAAGGAAAACTAAAAGTGCTTTAAAGTATGCAGGTAGCATAGGCTATAGCAAAAAAGACTGTTCAGGCCCTGGAAACAGAGAATTTGTTTCTCAGATGAGAGTTTCCACTTCTGAAAACTATGAGGGCAGGAATAACAAACCAAGAATTGAAGAGAAGCCTGTTCTTTTCTGATGTTTGACCCTAATCAATGTATCAAGATTCAGAAGCACTAGAAAGAAAGGGAGATGGATCATTCATAACATCACTAAAAAATTCAGCCAACTCTACCTGTGAGAGAAAAAACGTCATCTGAACCTAAAGCTCTTCAATGAAACTTGGCAAAACTACAATGACCCAGTACAGCATATGCTAAAAGCAAGAGTCTAAGATGGTTTCACACTAGAAACTGAAGATAGTGCTTCTGCAAAATGTAGGAGTCATTCTTGGCTGTCAAACTCTTTTTCCTCTACAAAACTCATATTAACCCTTGAAGCAGAGCCTTCACTTTGGTCACTGTCTCGCCAACCTATCCCCAGCTAGTTAAATGATGCCACTAGCCTTTCCTGTGAAAACTTAGCGTCACTGTGGGGAAATGATGGGTTATCCTAGTCCCTGAAATCAGTAGAGAAGTTTAATCAATTCCTAAATAATAAATCAACTTTGTGTGACTTTTCTAATCTTAAAGTAACACATTGCAGTGCAAGGCCATTACACTACATTTATCTTTAATGAATAATAAATGGTACGTTGGTATTGACTGAACAAGCAATTAAATATTCCATCAGTAGCAGAACACAGAAATATTTTTAATTATTAATAAACCACAAGCTTTGCGCGTCAGGTACAATCATCTTTGCTGGGGACAACTTTTTTTATCATTATCATAGACAAGAGCAATCAAATGTCATTTCAAACTACTTTTCATCATTCTCCAGCACAGGACCAATAACGTTTAGCCTCGTTTCTTGCCAGTTGTAAAAAGCAGTGTGTTTGGCAAAGAAACAATTACATAAAAGACATGGTTAGTAGCTTTCATGTAAAAATCCAAGGAAAAGGATTGATTGGAAAAAAAAAAGTATCATCTGGTTTCCCTATATGGATTTCAAAGAGTACGAAGAATAAGGTACTTGTGAAATATTACAAGGAGGCAAATACATAAAATAGCCAAGACTATAGAATGGACTTGTAATATGCATGGAAGGGTTTATCTATGTTAAAAACAAGAGAGAGAGAGACATTAGAACTATAGGGAATATGGTGGCAAACTTCTGAAAGAATGTAAGAGGAGAGAAATACGAAGATAAATCTTTGGAGAACTATGATAAAAGTTACCCAACCAAATAGAATGTAAGGGCAATCAGTTCCTAAGGTAAATGCCACAGAGTTCAGATACAATAGTGATGTGTGCATCTATGGATGGATTAGACACAAATTTATTAAATTCCATTGGACTTTGAATACTTTAGAGATATGACTTTATGCTAAGAATTTTTTGATCTATAAGAAGAAAGCAGACATGGACCCTGCCCTCAAGGTTTTATCATATTTTGGAAAGAAATGTATATAAATAATCTAAATTATAAAATACATTGCTAAGTGAAATCAGCATGTTATATTTGTATTTGTGTCTTTGGCATCCAAAAAAATGCATGACACACAATAAGAAAAATATAAGTTCATTTATTCAAGAAGAATTTACTGAGCACCTATTACATGTTTCAGCAAACTACTGGACATGCAAAGATGAATAGAACATTGTCCTTGATACACTCACAGTCTAATGCGGGAGTGAGATAGTAAATATTTGTTGAGTGTAATTGCAAAAAATATATGGTCAATGCCCATCAGGAAATCTCAATACATAAAATTCTTAAATGGAAAATATCACAAGAGTCATGGTAGATAGTAGGCAAATGATATGGTGACCCTATAACCACACAACATCCATCAATCATCATGTGATTTGGCCTCAAATAATAGAAAACCTAACTAAGAATGGCTTTAAAAACAGGGTTTTTTCTTCTCCACTAACAAGAATTTCGAAGTTGACAGTTGCTGGTGAAGGTTCATTTGTTCAAAAGGTTGGAGCCTCCAAGGGCATATCTGCAGCAATCTTGGTCTTCCCTCATTATTGAAAGATGACTGCAGCAGCTCCAATAATCTCAGCTTCACACTGTATTCATAATAGGAAGCAGGAGATGATGAAATACATAGGCACATAGATTCAATTTCTCCCTCTTCCCACCTTCTATCATTAACAAAACTCTTTCCAGGGGTATCTGCCCCCATCATACTAGTACTAGGTCTCATTGGCCGTATTGGCCACATACCAACTTTTAGACGAGAACTCTAGCCACTTCATCTGAGAAAAACATGAAGATTCAGTTTTAAAGAAGATGACAAGGGGAGATGCCTTTGGAATGTGACACAACTAGTGTCTGATACAGATCCTCAGGAAAAGAAAAAGGAGACACGTATAGAAATAAATGAAACTGTACAAATCTGGTAAGAGTAGACGTAAAAATGTAGGTATAAACAACAGAAGAGTCACACTCTTCAATAGATAAGTGGTCCATATCTGAAGGCATCCACAACGTGCCAGATCCAGTTAAGGGCATCTCTACCTACAGTCATACAAAAAGGGAAAAGAACAGAAGAGGAAATCTCTAGCAGGAAAGGTAGTATACTTTAATTCAACCAGTATTTATTGAGCACCTATTACTTGTAAAAGTTTTTGGTCGATCATTCAGAAATATGTCCTCATCTAGTATTCTGACTCTTCGCCTGATCTTGACTTACTAAAACTGACTCACTCAATATATGTAGGAAATGATGTATCTGAACTTTAAGATTTTATATTATTTAATGGTGGCTAACAGCCTATAAAAGGTGGCACAGTGGTTAAGTGAAGTGTTCAGCTGCTAACCAAAGGATTGGTGATTCAAACCCACCAGCCACTCCGTGGGAGAAAGACGTGGCAGTCTGCTTCTGTAAAGATTTACAGCATTGGAAACTCTATGGGAACTGTTTTACTCTGTTCTATAGGGTCACTAGGACTCGGAATTGACTTGATGGCAACAGGTTTAAGAGCCTATAATACAAAGGATGATTTATTGGAAGAAAGTAGATTTTTACATTGTCCCTGGCATAACTAGAACTCCGCAACTGGATGCACAGCATACTGTTGCAAATGGGTGGTGAGTATGCTGATGTGTTGTTCGCCATATCCTTTGGGGTAGCAAGCAGGGCCAAGGGTGGGTTACTGCCAGAAGCCTCTTCTGTTTCTTCAGTGTGCCTTACACATACTATAAGTTACAGTGCTCTGCAATGTGAAAAACACTGAATAGCCCTGCCATAAGTAACAGCCTGATGCTGGTCTCTAGAAAATTTCTGAATGGATTATGAATTCCATAGTTTGTATGTAACTGGAAAAGAGAGGAAAGGCCCTTAAGAATCAGCATGTGATCACTATACACATACTCCCAAACAACATTGTTTTCCTTATTTTTCTTTTTTAACATAAATTAGGGGAATACCAAATACCTCAGATAAATTATCTAACAATGTAATAGAAGTCGAGATGGAACAATGCTCTCTAAATCCTAACATACCACATTTAGATAAAGTAACCAAGCTTAAATAGTGTTGGTTAATAAATGAAGGTCAGGAAGTTGCATTCATTCATTCTTTCAGTCAACAAACATTGTTGAGCACAGAAAATATACGGGTCACTGTCCTAGACTCTGAGAATACAACTCTTACTGCCTCTCATTGTGTTCAGGCCACTTCTGTGAAATAGAAAGATTACACATAGTCTCTTTCATGAAGTATTTTGCAATGTCAACAGCCTCCCAGGAAAGACTCTTCTAAATTGGGATGAGGGAAAGGAGATTTGCCCATATCTCTGGCTCCCTCTGAGAGCTGGTTTAGCAAATAAATAATGAACCAAATGGGAATGAGAAGACACAGAGGTGGATACAGAGAACAGAATTGAGGCAGAGATGGAGAAAGAAGCTTTTCCATTTTGCCAAAACTCAAAATGAATCCATCAATTAACCTTCTTTTAATAAGATAGCTAAAATACACTGTCACTTCTTGTAAGGGAAAGAGACTACCTAACTCATAAGGCTACTACCTGTCAGTTTGTCATTCTGTGGTGGTTTGCATGTTGCTGTGATGCTGGAACCTATGCCACTAGTATTTAAAATACCAGCAGGGTCACCTATGGTTGACAGGTTTTAGTGGAGCATCCAGACTAAGATGGACTAGGAGGGAAGGCTTGGTGATCTACTCTGGAAAACTAGCCAAGGAAGACCCTATGGATCATAGAATATTGTCTGAAACTTTGACTCACTTACTTTGAGCACAACATCAGGAGGAACCAATCACTGGAGAAGGGCATTATGTTTGTTAAAGTGGAGGGCCAGCGAAGGTGAGGGAAACACTCCTGGAGATGAACTGACACAATGCTACAACAATGGATTCAAAAACACCAATGATCATGAAGACAGGGCAAGACCTAGCAACATTTTGTTGTTATATATGGGGTCACCATGAGTCAGAGCTGACTCTATGGCAACTAACAACAATTCCAAGGATCAGAACAGAGCCCCGAGGCTGAGAGAAGAATGATCCTGTGTACAAAAAATCATGCAGTTCAGTTTGAGCAGTAGGCAGGGATGCAGTATTTCTGGCAGGTTACTGGTTACACAAGGCATGCACATTCTCTCACATACTCATTCACAGCAATGCCTTGTAAGGTTAAATTTATTTAGCCAAGCATACAATATCTTTGGCAGCCAAGAGACTAGGGTAGAAGGAGAAGAGCAAATATCTCAGAAAAGTTTCCCTTGTTTTCCCAAAGCTCCAAATGGAGACAGGCAGCTGCCAGTGACACTACCCAGGAAAGATAAGATCTTGCCACTCCTGGATTATTCAATACTTAGTGTGGTCCTGTGCATTTATACCTAAAGATGGCATCCTCTTCTAGAAAATTAGTAGTGAGTAAGAGCAGTGATTGTGGTAGACCTTATTAGTTGTGTGAACATGCTGAAATTTCTTAATCTAGGTGTCCATCCATTTCTTCCTCCATAAAATCAGGAAAAAGGAAAATTCTGTTATCTACCTAATAAAAACATTGTAAATGTAAATGAGTACATGCAAATACTTAACAATACTACCTAGCTTATGATAAGTATGACATAAATATTTAAATTATAATTACACTCAAAAGCTTGCAAGCAGACATCCAAGGTACAATTGGTCTCTACTTGCCTCGAGCAACAGAGGAAGAAGGAGAGTCAGGAATAGGAGGAGGAAATTGAATGAATGACAAACTGCCTCCATGAACAGCTACTTCCTTTGCCTTGAGACTAGAACTGGATGATGCCCAGCTACCATTACTGAACATTTTGATCAAAGATTCTATAGAAGAGTTCTGATCAAAAGGGAGAAAAGAGGGAATAGAATTTCATATGCTCATGTAATCGAGACTTTCTGAAGCCATTGAGGCTAGAGGAACCCCCAAAATTATTGCCTTAAGATAATTTTTAAATCTTAAACCAGAAATATTCCCTGAAGTCTTCTTTAAAGCAAATAATGGTTAGCTTAATTAGTAAAGAATGTCTGCCTTGAGAATTGTGCTCTTTTAAATAACTATGTGTAAGGGATCAAATTGACAACAGCAACTCAAAAGTTTGGATAGGAAGCTTAGGGTGCAGTGACTTTAGGCTAACAGTGGAGGAATAATTTGGAAACAGACGGTGAGAATGCTTGCACAAGCTGAAGAACGTAACCAATGTCATTGAACTATACATGTAGAAATTATTGAAGTGATGAATGTTTTGCTGTGTATGGTGTCAAAAACAATAAAGTTTAAAAAAATTATTAAAAACAAACAAATCTTCTATAAACAAACACAAAATTATTTTTAAAAATTGGAGGCTGGAAAGAACAGCTGCTGCAGAGGTAAAGGGTATGGTTGGGATCCTGGGATGATGCTGACAGGAACAAAACCAAAGGAAGAAACAAGCCTTTTCTGTCCTTCTCTCGCAGTCCAATTTCCTCCCCCCTTGGTAGAAACTTAGAGTAACTCAACTGGCAAAGAAAAAGCCACAGCATCACAGAGATTTGTAGTTAAAAACAATAACTTCATAACTGACCCAACCTTATATGTCTCGTACTCTTTTTCAGATGGAGTCCCTGCATGGGGCTAATGGTTAAGTACCGGACTACTAACTGAGAGGTTGGTGGTTCAAACCCACCCAGAGGCACCTCAGAAGTAAGGCCTGGCAAACTGCATCTGAAAGGACACAGGCTTCAAAACACTACAGAGTGCAGTTCTATTCTGCACAGTTGGGGTTGCCATGAGTTATTCTGATACTTTTATATACTGTGCCTTATTGTCACTCACAAGTATCCTGCAAAATAGATATTATCCCTAGTATATGGATGAGGTAGGAACCCCAGTGGTGCAATGGTTAAAGTGCTCATCTGCTAACTGTAAGGTGAGTGGTTCAAACCCACCAGCTGCTCCAAGGGAGAAAGATGTGGCAGTCTGCTTCCATAAAGATTACAGTCTTGGAAACCCTAAGGGGCAGTTATACTCTGTCCTATAGGGTTGCTATGAGTGGGGATCGACTTGGTAGCAGTGGGTTTGGTTTGGTTTTATATTGATCAGGAATATGTGACTCAAAGCAGTGTTACTAAAACTTAATGGGCACATAAACCTCCTGTGGGTCTTTTAATATGCAGATTTTGATTAAGTACATCTGAGCAGGACCTAATAATTTTCATTTCTAATGTACTCCGTGATACATGGAGACTGCTGGCTCAGGAACTACACTTTGGATGTAATATATGTAAAGAGGAGCCTCCAAAAATCACTCTCAGGTCTTCTGATAGCAAATCACCATTCCGTTCACTTATTTATTCATACCACAAATTTTCATTAAAATAATAATCCCGTACTATTACTTTCTTGGACCCTATTTGAGTATCACCGGGCATACAAATATGAGCAGAATATGGCCCCTACATTTTAGGAGTTTATGATACACTATATATGCAGCTCTTAGGCTTGTCTTTCATAGATAAAATAAGCTTTAATTTGAAGTTCACTGTCAGGTAAGCATGAGATTTATGAAGGCCACCATCTCTTCTCCTAAAATTTCCCTCTGGTTTTGATTCTCAGATTTGACCTATGCTTAGAGAGCAGAAAGTCATGTCATTAAAACGCAGTTATGGTCTCAAAAGTGCCACTCTCCTATTCGTTCCAAAGTGCAGTTTACTGCTACAATTGCTGACTTTACCTATAAAAAACACATTGTACTCCTGCTAGCATTGCAAATTCTAAAGAGCAATGGACTGGTTTCAGTGAATTCCATTCTACATTAGAATTGTCAGCAGAGTTCTGATGGCTGAATCTCTGCAACTTGACTGAAGACACCTCCTCGGCCAGCTTCGCTGTGAAGTAGGGAGCCATGTGGCTTAGGAAGCCTAATTTTTAGAATGCAAACTCAGCTCGTTGAAGGTGGATGGATGCTTCTGATTAGATATAAACAGAGGAATGTCAACAATTTTATTGGGATTTTTAAGTCAGGGAATGCATTTAAAAGCACATTTTAAAAAGGCATCAGTCATAATCTTTAACACGATTTAGTGTAAATAATTTAATATGTTCTTTTTATGCACCATTAATTTAACTGTTGCCAGTATAAGAAGATTATATAATTGGTTCATATTCCTTTTCATGGTTCAACAATGACACAAAAGACTATCAAAGGGTTATGTACTTTCTATAGCTTTACATGATAAACCAAGGGGACAAAATGTTGCTTTTGGAATAGTAGGTTTTAATAATGTGCAATCTTTCTCAGGGATTAATCAATTTGAAGGATATCAAGACAATATGAAAACACTTTACTGACCTCTATTTTAACTTTCAGATTTATATTTTCTAATAAAAGTAACCATCAAAGTTATTTCTTCTAGTTTCTTGGTACTTGTCCATTACAACACAGTCTATTATTTCAGGGAACGGGTTATGCTACATTTTCCCAATTTCAACCTGCCTTTCACATCCCTTCCAGAATGTTATTAACATTGGTTTTGCCTCTGTTTAGAATGCCATTCTCTGCCAGAAATGCTTTCCTTATTTTTTTTAAATTAACCATTTCATTTTAACACAATTTTGATTCATATGCGGTTATATGAAATAATATAGAGAAATCGCATGTACTTTTTTTACCAAGTTCTCTCAATGATAACATCTTACAAAATGATTGTACAATATCACAACTAAGGTGATAATGACACAGTCAAGACACTGAAATTTCCATCACTGTAGGACCCCCCGTGTTATTCTTTTATAGCCCTGCCCCCATTTTCCTCTCTTAGCAAAAAAAAAAAAGGAAACACAAAGAAACAAAAAAACCCCATTGTCATCAAATCGGGAGGAATGGTGCCCCCATGAACTTTTGTAGAATTTCTTCTTTATTTTTTCTATAGTACTTTTGAGTATCTCTTTGTATAGCTTTATAGTGGTTTCTCTTGGTATTACATATACATGTATGTAATCACAGCATACTGGTGTTGACATTTTACCATTCAAGTGAACTGTAGGTCCCTTTACATCACTTTACCTCCCCCGTTTATAATACAATTGTTTTAAATATATCTTCTATATACATTGAGAACCACAATAGAAACTGTCATAATGTTTTCCTCAATCATCATACGTAATGAGAAAACTCAAAGAGGAAAAGGAACGTGCATTGTGTTTACCTATATTTTCACTTTCTGTTGTTCCTTCTTCTCTCCTTTATCACCTCCTTTCTGTTCAAAAAACTTTCTTCAGTCATACTTTAACGAAGTCTTGCTGCCAATAAATTTTCTTAATTTTCCTTCATCTGAGAATGCTTGATTCCCCTTCATTCCTGAAGCATATTTTTACTGTACATAGAACTCTGGGTTGACACTCCTTTTCTTTGAGCACTTGAAACACGTGATGCCACTTCCTCCTGAACTCCATTGTACATGATGAGATATTTACTGTGATTCACATTTTTTTCCAGTGAGTAAGTTATTGCTTGTCTGTTGCTGTTTTAAATTTTGTCTTAGTTTTAGTGTCAAGAAGTTTGTCTATAATGTGTCTTGGTGTGTATTTCTCTGGATTTATCCAGTTTAAAATTCTCCCAGCTTCTTGACTATTTAGGTTTATGTCTTTTGCCATGTTTGGGAGGTATCCAGCCATTATTTCTGCAAGTACTTTTTCAGTTCTGTCCTGTTTCTTCTCTCTTTCTGGGACTCCAATAACACGAATGTTACATCTTTTGTTATAGTCTTATAGGCCCCTAATATTTTGTGCCTTTGTTGTTGTTGTTCTGTTTATTTTCTCAGTTTTTTGAGTAGACAATTTCTATTGTTCTTTCTTTAAGTTCACTCATTCTTTCTTCTGTCTCTTCCATTCTGCTCTTGTGCCTATCCATTGAGTTATTTATTTTGATAATTGTGATTTTCAGTCCAAAATTTCCATTTGTTTCCTGTTTATGTCTTCTATTTCTTTGCTAAGACTTCCTAATTTTCCATTTGTTTCAAACGTGTTTGTAATTGCTGGTCGAAGCATTTTTGTTATAACTGCTTTACAATATTTTTCAGATAATTCTAACATCTCTGTAATCTCAGTGCTGGCATCTATTTTTATTTTTTTCATCAAAACTGATATTTTCCTGGTTCTTGGTAGTTAGTGATTTTCAACTTAAACCTGAACAATTTGGGTATTATGTTAGAAGACTCTGGAACTTATTTATTCCATCCATTTAAGCTGGCTTCCTCTTGTATTGCTCTGGCACAGTTAGAGGGTCATAGTTAGATAGGGATGGAAGTCAAGGTTCCACATTTGACCTCTGTTGATACCCAGAGATTGGCTCCTCCTTATTGATGGGTAGGACTCAGAGTTCTGGCTCTCCACTAGACTTCTGCTTAGTGGAAAGGAATTCAGAGGGGTACAAGTACCTCATTATTGCTACCCACATAGCATCCACTGACATCATGGAGGTGGCCTTGTTATGGCTGGGTAGTGGTAAAAGTACCTACTTTCCACGGCCTCCTGTGACACTATCCTGCAGGGGCCATGGGGAGGAACCTCTCAGTTCCCTAACCAGCCTTCTCTGACACCACCCTGGCAGGGTGGTTGGGGCACCTTCCTACAGGCTGGTAAATGTGGAACTCTAGGATTTTCACTCAATCTTTCCTGATGTAGGTGGATGGGATTCCAGCTTTTTTATGTGGTGTTTAACTGGAATAGAGCCCTTATTATCTAAACATTTTTGGTCTTCCTAGCTGCTTTTTGGGGAGATATTTTGTTTTGTCAGTACCCATAGGCATAACTATATTGCCATCTTCTTCAGCTCCAAGTCTGGGATGCATCAGGCAAAAAAAGAAAATCTGCAGGCCTCATTATGGTGTCATTTCTCAGGCCCAAGATTTCTAGCATGTTCTGCTTTCTTCTCTCCACCTTTCAGAATATTCTTATGCTTGTTTTATATATAATGTCCAGGGTTTTAAGCTGTACTTAAAGAAAGGAATATGGAAAAAGACATTTACTCAGTCTTTCTTAAAGCAAAAGTCTCTGTTTTTCTTATATTTGAAGACCTAAATATAAAGCTACTCCTTTGGGAGTCTTTCCAACCTCTGTGCTTCCCTCAATGGTGGTGCTCCTTTCTCTGCAGGCTCCCAGGCACTTTTATTGCAATTTGTTTTGCCTTCACGGTTGTCCCCCCAAACTAAGCATACCAGTTTATGACACTCTTGATGGTAAACATTTTACCTTATTCTTTTCTATGTTTTCTACTGTGACTAACACAATAGTTTGCACAAAGCAGTCAATGTTTATTAAATTAATAAAGGGGTGAATGGATGGTATCGTTTCTCAAGATTATTTTGAGACTCAGGCCTGACCTCTTCTAGAGTGCTTTCTATGAAATATCTGAATGGAGATTGTGCCCTGCAGTATACTCTGATACTAACTCTTATCACCCTCTAACACTGGATCACATAGCCACCATTGTATTTGCCTCCCCACCCCTAGACAATGAGGACATATATTTGCTTTTTTCTCTTGAGTTTCTGGTGGAGACCCTTGGTCATAGATTATAAAGTGTATGATTTTTGGCTCACATCTCACAGGTTATTTCCAGCATTTAACACTGTCCTCAAGTATATAGTAGATGGGCAGTACATATCTGTTGAATAAATGAATGAACAAAAAATATGGACAAAGAGATCATTAGAATTCAACATATTCTGAATGATTGCATGTATCTGCTGCATATTTTACATGAAAAATCTATCCAATTTGTTTTCCCAGAAATGCCAAATTTGTCTTTGTGGATATTAACATTTATGACTTACACATTTTTCTAATTTTTACTAACATCACTTTTGACACATAAACTACTTTTCCGTGAGCCATTTCAAAAACTGAATGGTGAACTTCTTTTTGAGTTACCTACGTAAGGCCTTTTGCAAATGTCTTGAAGAACTTTATTGTGTATCTGTAATAGTTTATGTGGGAGCAAGGAATGGAAAGGGATATGGAGGTTTTCATGGGATAAGTGTCAGTAAACTGCACCTGAAGTGCTCCATTGGAAGCCAATCTGGATATATGACTTTACTTACTAGTCCCATAAAGGGCCAAACCTATTGTTATTCCCTTAGTAACTCAGTAACACTTTGCAAATGATTTCAGTATTTTATCTCTAAATTTGAAACTCATGTCTAAAGCTCCAAAAACTACATCACTAAAAGACTTCTAGAAGAGTTATTTTAAGGGTTGTAAGATTTCCACAGAGCACTCATCTTGCATAGTTAATTTAACCTCTTCTTTGCCTGCCAGTTTGTTAAGTGTGACTGAATGAGGCAGAGGAAAAGCGCTGCAAGGCAGGAATATTTCATTCTTTACACACAGCTCCAAGGAGATACAGTGAATGACAAAACGCTGCAAAGGAGAGGAAAAAGATTCCTCTGAAATCACAAATGTCACAAAAATAGAGACAGATTCTGTCCCCTAACGTAATCCATTGACAGTGATTCCATTATATGAAATTGAGGTTAGACCTTGGTGTTTGACATCTGCTCTGGAGGTTATATTTTAGGAGTTCTATCTTAAACTCATAGGATGGATGAAATATAGATGTTTTGATATTGCCATAATCTTTATAAAGTAGATATCCTAAGGGGTTCCATGAAGTTGGGGCATATGAATCATATGTGATAAAATAAAGATGACATTCCCCAAAGAATGATTTATATAGATATAATATCTACACCAAATACAAAAGTTTGTAGGGAAAAGGAGAAAGAGGAATTAGTCTGAAATTAGTATTTTGTGAGGGCTGATTTGAAAACAAATTAATGAAGAATAGCTTTTAACAATCAGAAAATGTGGGCACAGCTTGTATTCTATAATCAGGAAAAATGCAAGCAAACAGTAACAGCCTAATTTCAGCAAAAATGTCACATTGCTTATCTTTTTTTTTTTTTCCCCTTCCAGTGGATCACAACTGCATCTATTTGAAAAGGATTGGCTAGCGACTAACAAACACTAAAGAAATAAGTATTTTTTAAATGATTCACATTATAGTATGGCCTTATCTGTTAATAGCTGCCCATTCAAAGAGTGCTATGCCTTTCTGCAAATAGTACACTGAGTAGTCAAGGATGATTTAAAAATATCCACCGCGTGTTTACCATATAATACACTGAATAGCCAAGGATAATTTACAATGTATTCACCATGTGTTTACTATTTTAAAATATAGCTTAGATTTAGTCAAAAACAATCAAGTATAAGCATTACTGTCTACTCTCAAGCCTCTGCTAATGATTTTGGCACTAATCAGGCTAAAGCCCCTTGAAGTCAAGAGCCTTTTCTTACTCATTAATGGAATTCTCCACAACTGACTCAGCAGCAGGCAAAAAGTTGATGCTTAATGAAAGTGATCTATTTAGTTGAACCAAAATGACATATAGAGCTCTCTGAACTTGCCATGGGTCCACATGGTCATATGCGGAATTAAAAAAAAAAAAAAAAGTGTGCTACAGTGGGATATCTTTTCACTGAATTCATAATGCCTTGTTTCTACTTCTTCCTTGTTTCTGAAGAAAATTTTCTACCTCATTTGGTAAATCGTTGTTGTTGTTGTCGTTGTTAGGTGCCTCTGAGTTGGTTCCAACTCATAGCTACGCTATGTACAACAGAACGAAATGCTGCTTGGTCCTGTGCCATCCTTACAATCACTGTTATGCTTGAGGCCCTTGTTGCAGCCACTGTGTCAATCCATCTCCTTGAGAGTCTTCCTCTTTTTTGCGGACCCTCTACTGAACATGAGGTCCTTCTCCAGGGACTGGTCCTTCCTGATAACATGTCCAAAGTATGTGAGACAAAGTCTTGCCATTCTTGCATCTAATGAGCGTTCTTGCTGTACTTCTTCCAACACAGACTTTTCATTCTTTTGGCTTTTCCTGGTATATTCAATATATACCAAAGCAGTGGTCAACAAACCTGTTATCCTCCCAAACCAAGAACTTTTCAAGGACTTCATATTAGACTTGGAAAACTAGGTATTTTTGTAATAAAGTTTGATATATTTGAAAACCAGTACTGTAATTCAGCCTATATGTATAAAATGAGTAGCTCACCACATAGCTGATCCATTCAGGCATTGCTTTACTTAATCATCATGTTAAACACACTATAGTAGTTAAAAAAAAATGGGTAGAATTTTTTCCATCAGTCATAAAACATATGGACACTACCTTTTTCCTCCATTTACTTCTTAAGTCTAAATAATCAGGCTTTTTAGCCTATCTGAGAAGTCTTATTTTCTGGTCTTTTATTACCTTGATGGCCATCCTCTTCAAGCTATTTTCCTCTTGATCTCTAGAAGATTAGACTATCATGACAAGCACATAGTCTCTAATGTTAAAAAAAAAAAAAAAAAAAAAAAACTATTAATAAAGTTAAATCACTCTGACCTATCTGGCCCTGAAAGAAGGTATCACAGAAAGGCCAACACTCACTTGTATCCCTCCAGACATTATTCTGGATGTAGTGCTTGAAATGACAAGATTACCTCTTATTGCCTGGGCATAGTTTATCTACTTACCAAAAGGAGGAAAATAAGGACTCCAGATTAAGCCTTGTAATAATCAAATCAGTGATCCAAAAGCATAAAGTTTATATAATACCTCTCACTCCTACCATAGCAATGGAATCCATTCCGCAAAAGAAAACTGGGAACTGAATAATCTAACATTGTCTGTGTGATGAGAATCTTTAGTTACTGAACTTTCTAATATTTATCTTCTTTGAGAAACTAAGCATGCAAATCTAATATCATTACTGCTTTTCAAAATAGTTATTTAAAACAAAACAAAAAAACATGGTGACAGAATTGAGAAAAAGTTGAGCCTCTCTTTGATACAGAAGAACCAGTTCATCTTGGCCATCTGGGTTTACTAACCACTGCTGGCAGGCCCTTATTTGGAGGCACAGGTGGTCAAATGTAGAGCTCCATCATCTCTGAAGTTAGACTCATGTCTAAGTTATGCAAGGTACCTATTTCAGGGAGAGACTCAACTGGAGGAGCACGGAGTTCCTTCAAGTGAGGCTCCTGGAAGAATCCACGAAAATATAACCACCAAAGTACAACCACTCCATCAAAGTAAATCCACTTAGACTTTGCTGAAGTTCTTAAGAAATACAGGAAATTCAGCTGAGATTTCTGTCTAGAGTGTGCACACTGTCTCCTCAACTCTTTCTTTCTAAATTTGAGACCAGGTTAGACAATAGCTAAATGTTGCTTGCTGTTAAGGACTTAAGTCCTAGGACTGGTGCCTGGCTTATTCTTCTAAAATACAGAAAGCACCTGTGTATGTGGATTTATATGAGAGAAGCACTAGATTCCCCCATCAGCCCTGGCTCTCTGGTTTGGTGTTACGAGTCCTCTGTCTTGATGTGGTCGGCAAACAGTTAACTCATTAC
Organism: Dugong dugon; assembly: GCA_030035585.1. Lineage (NCBI taxonomy): Eukaryota > Metazoa > Chordata > Mammalia > Sirenia > Dugongidae > Dugong > Dugong dugon. Next base: position 113,751,574 of record CM057467.1, read on the forward strand.
TTTGAACTCTTTCTTTAAAAAGGACAGGGCAAATTGGGGGATAAGCTCTGACATGTGTAACCATAAATTATTTGCAAAATCTAAAAGATTATGCCTGTTTTAGTGTCCAAGTACAGTCTGATCATTTGAGATGATGGCAGAGCAACTAAGCATTGGTAATAAACATTTTAATTCTCCCACATTAAAAGCAATGACTTTTGATTTCTGTATTCTCTTATTAAGGTAAAATTTTAAAATTATAGAAAAGTCAAGGGAATTTTGAAAAAAAAATTCTCACTCAAAAATTGTATCATGTAAGTAATAATACTGACATTTAGGGTGCCTCCTTCTAGTCTAGTTCTCTATTTATGTACACTGTTCATGTACTGAGCTCAAGTTTATATATATATATATATAATTTTGCCTGCTTTTTTTCATTTAACATTTTTAGCATTTCCTATGATATTAAAAACTCTTTATAAACATTTTAAATGTTTCATTTTTTTGAATTCAAAACTGTATTAGGGTTCTGATACTTTGAATAAATACTTTTTCACATGGTTTATATTATTTACTAAAATATCAGTGTTTTACATTATAAACCATACCATCATAATACAAATATATCAAACAATATAAAATATATGACATATTTATTAGGTGTGCTTCTTATTGACATGGGAGTGCAACAGCTGCAACTCAGGGATTTACAAAGAGGATTTTCACTTTTTCATCAGTAGTCCTAAACTCATTTGAAACGTTGTTAAAAGGTAGCAGACAAAATAATTTATTTTTACTCTGATGAGTTCCGAGTAGAAAAGCTGAAAAGTCAAGAACTCCCTGAAAAGTAATAGAGCCATTCACAATTAGCATTTTATTTGTGAAATGACTTCCATTCCAGTGTAGTACTTTATTTGCACATTTTATCAGGGCATTATTAGGCATTTTGCAATCAACTTGACTCTACCTGGCTCATTTCTCCTAACAGAATGGCACATCAATAATGGAGCAACCATCACTTCTCAACGTTTTCTACTTAGTGCTTGGGTACTAATAGAACCCAGTTTCTCCTGGAGTTCTGTCTTGTTTTTCATAGGTGGGACCTACTGTTTCATCTTTATCATACAAGGAATCTGAAATTGAAACAGAGACCACCAGAAATGAAAAAAAAAAAAAAAAAAAACAATTACTGAGAACCCATTACCTTTACTGAACCTGGCATTCATACTTATGCTGTTTCATTTGGTCTTTTGTCTGTTAGGGGCAGAGAGGGCACATCTTTTTCTACTCTGCAGTGAGGCACTTTCGAGGCCGCAATGTTCATCTAAAGTAACAGTGTGCAAGCTGAGTGACTAAATTCAAATGAAGCAAAATAAACAGGACGAAGGGAAAATATGAAGCCAAGCTGCCAGAGACTTTGGCTAGAAATTTCCTGAGGAGGATTGTGATAGTTGATTTATGTGTCAACTTGGCTGGGCTACAGTGCCCAGTTGCTTGGTCAAACATTAGTCTAGATGTTGCTGGAATGATATTTTGTGGGTGTGAGTAACCTTTACAATCAGTTGACTTTAACAAAAGATAAGCCTAGGTAATGTGAATGGGCCTCATTCAATCAGTTGAAGGCCTTCCGAGCAAAAGAACTGAGGTTTCCCAGAGAAGAAAAAATTCTGCCTCAAGACTGTAACATAGAAATTCTGCCAGGGTTTCCAGCCTGCTTGGCTGCTCTATAAATTTTAGATTCAATATTGCAATATCAACTCTTCCCTGAGCTTCCAGTCCGCCAGTCTAACCTACAGATTTCAGACTTGCCATCCCCTACAATAATGTTAGCCAATTCCTTAAATTAAATCTCGCTCTCTCTCTCTCTGTGTGTCTGTGTGTGTGTGTGTGGAGCCTTGGTGATGTAGTGGTTAAGAGCTCGGCTGCTAACTGAAAAGTTGGCAGTTTGAAACCACCAGCAGCTCCTTGGAAACCCTATAGGGCAGTTCTACCTTCACTATAGGGTCGCTGAGTTGGAATCGACTCGATAGCAACAAGTTTGATTTTTGGCTTTGGTATGTGTATATATACATGTATGTGTGTGTGTGTATATATAAAATCTCCGATTAGTTCTGTTTCTTTGGAGAATCCTGTCGAATACAAGTATCTAAGTAGGTCAAAGGAAAGTAAGCCTGAAGAATTTCTGGAGTCTCAGAGTAAGTTAATCAAAGCAGATTTGTTTACAGGGCCTAGGGGTTTGGGCATGAAACACAAGCATCTATTAAACAGTTAACAAGAACAGACTCCAAATAATCTACAGGTTATCCCTATATTCACTCCTGGACTAAACCTTGACTGAGAAAAGTCATCAAAAGACAATGTAGGCCTTTAGAAAGAAAGAGATATATTAGTGTCAGATAAAAGGGCAAAGAAAGAGGAAAGAGACGAGATGAGTAAATGTGGCAGAATTCGGAGCACATCAGTATGACATAGAATCTGGGTCATCTTACAGAAATTTGATGTAGTTAACATGCACATCAGGGAGAAACAATTTAATTGGATTACTCTTAACAAAATCTTTTACAATTCTACTGGTGCATCACAAAATTAGTAACATTATGACTATTTAGCACACAAACTACTATCTACAGGAGACAGAGCAATAAGGAATGAAAGCATTTCACCCAGTAACAATGAACCAGTAAAGCGATCTTGCAAACAGTAGTGGTTTTCCCCCTCACAAATCCATTTGTTCTCCCTCTGTTAGAAATAATATTGTAAATAGAATTAAAGGGGGAGGGGACTGAAGACTCAACACCCCCACAACTGCTTCATCACTTTATTCCATGGTAAAGTATACAATGCATTTTTTTTTTTATATTTTATTGTACTTCAGGTGAAGGCTTACAGAACAAATAGTTTCTCATGAAAGAGTAGTACACATGTTGTTTTATGACATTGGTTAACAACCCCACAACATATTAACCCTCTAATTTCTCAACCTTTTTTTTTTTTTTGGTGAAAATACACATAGCCAAAGATACACCATTTCAAAAATTTCTACATACACAGTTCAGTGACGTTGACTACGCTCTTCCAACTGTGCTGTTATTCTCACTTAAGATGAAGGCTTACAGACAAAATAGTTTCTCATTTAACAGTTACTACAAATGTTGCCCTATGACAATGGTTAACAATCTCACAACACATCAACAATATCCTTACTCAACCTTGGGTTCCCTATCACCAGCTTCCTTGTCCCCTTCTGCCTTCTGGCCCTTGTCACTGGACTCCTGTACCTCGTTAGTCTCATTTGGTTTTACGGGGCTGTCCACTCCCAGGCTGAACAGTGAACCTCAGAGGTAACTTAACCACTGAGCTAAAAGGGTGTCTGGGGGCCATACTCTCGAGGTTTCTCCAGTCTCCTTTAGGCCAGTAAATCTGGTCTTTTTTTTGTGAGTTAGAATTTTGTTCTACATCCTTCTCCAGCTGTGTACAGAACCATCTGTTTTGATCCTGGTCAGAGCAGTCAGTGGTAGTAGCCAGGCACCATCTAGCTATACTGGACTCAGTCTGGTGGAGGCCTTGGTAGCTGTGGACCATTAATCCTTCAGACTAATCTTTTCCCCTTATCCTGTTCTCTTCATTCTCCCTTGTTCCGGAAGGGATGAGTGAGACCAGTGGAGTATCCTAGATGGCCGCTCACAGGCTTTTAAGACCCCAGACACTACTCTCCAAGGTAGAATGTAGAGCATTGTCTTTATGAGCTGTGTCATGCCAATTGAGCTAGATGTTCCCTGAGACCATGGTCCCCACAACCCTCTGCTCAGCAATTCAGTCCCTCAGGGTGTTTGGATGTGTCTATGGGGCTTCCATTACCTCTCCTTGTACAGGTTGTGCTAGTTTCCCCTGTATTGTGTACTGTCTCACCCTTCACCAAAGATACCACTTATCTATTGCCTATTTAGTATTTCCCACACACTCCTCCCAACCCTGGTAACCAACAAAGATTGTTACATTTTGTGTGTGAACTTTTTCATGGGTTTTTACAATAGACGTCTCATACAATATTTGTCCTTTTGTGATTGACTTACTTCACTCAGCATAATGTCCTCCAGTTTCATCCATGTTATGAGATGCTTCACAGATTCATTGTTGTTCTTTCTCGTTGCATAGTACTCTGTTGTGTGTATGTACCATAGTTTGTTTATTCATTCTTCTGTTGATGGGCATCTAGGTTGTTTCCATCGTTTTGCTATTGTGAACAATGCTGCCATGAACATAAGTGTGCATATGTCTATTCGAGTGATGAATCTTATTTCTCTAGGATATATTCCTAGGAGTGGGATTGATGGATCGAATGGTATGTCTATTTCTAGCTTTCCGAGGAAGCGCCATATCATTTTCCAAAATGGTTGTAGCATTTTGCATTCCCACCAGCAGTGCATAAGAGTTCCCATCTCCCCGCAGCCCGTCCAACATTTGTCATTTCCAGTGTTTTTGATTTGTGCCAGTAATGCCGGGGTGAGACGGTATCTCATTGTGGTTTTAATTTGCATTTCTCTAATGACTAGTGATCGTGAGCATTTCCTCATGTGTCTATTGGCCATTTGAATATCTTCTCTGGTGAAGTGTCTGTTCATTTCCTTTGCCCATTTTTTAGTAGGATTATTTGTCTTTTTGTTGTAGAGGTGTTGGATTTTCATGTAGATTATGGAGATTAGATCTTTGTCTGACTTGTACTGTCCAAAAATGTTTTCCCAGTCTGTAGGTTCTCTTTTCACTCTTTTGGTGAAGTCCTTTGAAGAGCATAGGTGTTTGATTTTAGAAGATCCCAGTTATCTAGCTTATCTATTGGGGTTTGTGCATTGATGGTTACGGTTTGTATCCTGTTAATGACATGTATTAAGGCCTGAAGTGTTGGTCCTATTTTTTCTTCTACGAACTTTATAGTTTTAGGCTTAATATTCAGGTCTTTGATCCATTTGGAAGTAGGTTTTGTATACAGTATGAGATATGGGTCCTGTTTCCTTTTTTTTCAAATGGATATCCAGTTTTGCCAGCACCATTTGTTAAAAAGACTGTCTTTTCCCCATCTGATGGACTTTGGGCCCTTGTCGAATATCAGCTGACCGTAGCTGGATGGATTTACATCTGGGTTCTCAATTCTGTTCCATTGGTCAATGTCTCTGTCGTTGTACCAGTACCAGGCTTTTTGACTACTGTAGCTGTATAGTAGGTTCTGAAGTCAGGTAGTATGAGTCCTCCAACTTTATTCTTCTTCTTCAGTAGTGCTTTACTTATTCGGGGCTTCTTCCCTTTCCATATAAAGTTAATGATTAGTTTTTCCATCTAATTGAAGAATGTTGTTGGTATTTGGATAGGGATTGCGTTGTATTTGTAAATTGCTTTGGGTAGAATTGTCATTTTCACAGTGTTGAGTCTGCCTATCCATGAGCATGGTATGTTTTTCCATTTATGTAGATCCCTTTGGGTTTCATGCAGTAGTGTTTTGTAGTTTTCTTTGTACAGGTCTTTTACTTCCCTGGTCAGATTTATTCCTAAGTATTTTATCTTTTGAGGGGCTATTGAAAATGGTATTGTTTTCCTGATTTCCTTTTCATCGTTCTCCTTACTGGTGTATAGGGATCCAACTGATTTTTGAATGTTTATTTTGTATCCTGCTACTCTGCTGAATCTTTCTATTAGTTTCAGTAGATTTCTCATGGAGTCTTTAGGGTTTTCTATGTATAGTATCATATCATCTGCAAACAGGGACAGTTTAACTTCTTCATTACCAATTTGGATGCCCTTATTTCTTTCTCTTGCCTTATTGCTCTAGCTAGAACTTCCCGCAAAATGATAAATAGGAGTGGTGATAAAGGGCATCCTTGTCTTGTTCCTGTTTTCAAGGCGGAATGTTTTCAGCCTCTCTCCATTAAGAATGATGTTGGCCATTGGTTTTACATAGATGCCCTATATTATGTTGAGAAATTTCCCTTCTATACCCATTTGACTGAGAGTTTTTATCAGGAATGGGTGTTGGACTTTGTCAAATGCCTTTTCTGCGTCAGTTGAGATGATCATGTGATTCTTTTCTTTCCTTTTATTTATGTGGTGGATTACATGGATTGATTTTCTAATGTTGAACCATCCTTGCATACCTGGTATGAATCCTACTTGGTTGTGGTGTATTATTTTTTTTATATGATGCTGAATTCTATTGGCTAGAATTTTGTTCAAAATTTTTGCATCTATATTAATGAGAGATATTCGTCTGTAATTTCCTTTTTTTTGTGACGTCTTTGCCTGGTTTTGGTATCAGCATTATGCTGGCTTCTTAGAATGAATTTGGAAGTGTTGCTTCCTCTTCTATGCTCTGAAATTGCTTGAGTAGTACTGGAAGAAGCTTTTCTGTAAATGTTTTGTAGAATTCTCCAGTGAAGCCATCTGGGCCAGGGCTTTTTTTGGTTGGGAGTTTTTTTTATTACCTTTACAATTTCTTCTCTTGTTATGGGTCTGTTCCGATTTTCAACATCAATTTGTTATAGTTTGGGTAAGCTGTGTGTTTCTAGAAATTTACCAATTTCCTCTAGGTTTTCAAATTTGCTGGAGTAATGTTTTTCATAATATTGTGTTATAATCCTTTTTATTTCAGTTGGGTGTGTTGTAATGTCCCCCATTTCATTTCTTATTTGGGTTATTTGTGTCCTCTCCTGTTTTTCTTTTGTCAGTCCGGCCAGTGGTTTGCCGATTTTGTTGATTCTTTCAAACAACCAACTTTTGGTTTTGTTAATTCTTTCTATTGTTTTTCTGTTCTCATTTATTTCCGCTCTGATCTTTACTATTTCCTTTCTTCCGGTGGTTGTGGTTTTTTTTTGCCGTTCTCTTCCTATTAGTTTGAGTTCTGTAGTTAATGTTTTGATTTTGTCCCTTTCTTCGTTTTTGATATGTGCATGTATTGCTATAAATTGTCCTCTGAGGACTGCCTTTGCTCTGTCCCAAAGGTTTTGGTATGATGTGTTTTCATCTCATTGGATTCTAGGAATTTTTTTATTCCATCTCTGATTTCTTCTATTGCCCAGTGATGTGTAAGCAGGGTATTATTCAGTTTCCATGTAGTTGATTTTTTTTCCTTGCTCTTTCTATTGTTAATTTCTACCTTGATGGCATTGTGGTCAGAGAAGATACTTCGAATTATCTCAAGTTTTGGATCTTGTTGAGGATTTCTCTGTGGCCTAAGATGTGTCCTATTCTGGAGAATGTTCCATATGCATTGGAAAAGAATGTGTACTTTGCAGTGGTTGAATGGAGTGTTCTATATATGTCTATGAGATCAAGTTGGCTGATTGTGCCCTTTAGGTCTTCTGTATCTTTGCTGAGTTTCTTCTTAGTTGTTCTGTCCTTTACAGAGAGTGGTGTGTTGAAGTCTCCTACTATTATTGTGGAACTGTCTATTTCTCTTTTCAGTGTTGTTAGAGTTTTTTTATGTGTTTTGGAGCCCTGTCATTGGGTGCGTAGACGTTTATTATGGTTATGTCTTCATGATGGATCATCCCCTTAATCATTATATAGTGTCCTTCTTTGTCTTTTATGGTAGATTTTGTTTTAAAGTCTATTTTATCTGAGATTTGAATTGCCACTCCTGCTCTTTTTTGGTATTTGTTAGTTTGATAGATTTTTTTTCCAACCTTTGACTTTTAAGAAATTCACATCTTTGCTTCTAAGGTTTGTCTCTTGTAGATGGCATATTGATGGATCCTGTTTTCTTAATCATTCTGTCCCACTCTGTCTGTTTATGGGTGCATTGAGTCCATTTACATTCAGAGTAATTATTGATAGATGTGAGTTTGTTGCTGTCATTTTGTAGTGATGTTTTTTGTGGTGCTGAAGTTTTCTTCGATCTTCTTACACTCTTGTGCTGAGTTACTTTTGTTTGTGGATTTTTTTTTCATTTATTTAGTTTTTGTATGTTTTGTTTTTGCCGAGACTTTATGTTTTTCGTCTTTATTTTTATGAGTTGTTTTGTTAACTTTCTTTGTGTTTACCATGAATTTTACCCTTATCTTTCTAAGTTTGAAGCAGTCTACCATTACTTGGTATCACCTAGCCTACCTCTTCATTAGAAGGTTCTATACCTATGCCATCTTTCATTGTTTTGATGTTGTTGTCATCCATCGATTAACTGCTCTGATTCCTTGTTGTATTTCTTTTGGTTTTGGATAGTCCTCTAGAGTTCATTTCCTAGATTGGTATCTCGCTCATATGATCTTGTGTCCTAGGTTCTGCCTGTGAGCTGAAGCTGTTTGTCCTCAGATCGAAAAACTCCCTGTAATAATTTTTGTAAGTTTGGTTTGACTTTTACATATTCCCTTAATTTCTGTTTATCTGGAAATGACCTAATTTCACCATCAAATTTGAACGAGAGTTTTGCAGGATATATTATTCTTGGCTGACAATTTTTTTCTTTCAAGATTTTATGTATGTCATCCCATTGCCTTCTTGCCTGCATGGTTTCTGCCGAATAATCTGAGCTTAGTCTTATTGTTTCTCCTGTGTATGTGATTTCTTGTTTTTCACGAGCTGCTCTCAGAATTCTTTGTTTGTCTTTGGTTTTGTCAAGTGTGAATATGATATGCCTTTGTGATTTTCTTTTAGGGTCTCTTCTATATGGGGTTCATTGAGACCCTTGGATGGCTAGCTTTTCATCTTTCATGATATTGGGGAACGTTCTGTCCGCAGTTCCTCAATGATCCTCTCTGTGTTTTCTGTTTTCTCCCCCTGTTCTGGAATGCCAATCACTCCTAAATTTTTGCTTTTGATTGTGTCCCACATAACTCTCAGGGTCTCTTCATTTTTCTTTGTTCTTTTTTCTGAGTTTTCCTGAAAAAGAGTTGTATCCAAGTGTTTGTCTTCAGTTCCACTGATCCTGTCTTCCGTGGTTTCATATCTGCTTCTCAGCCCTTCTATGACATCATCCATTTCTGAAATCTTGTTGTTTATCTTTTGGATTTCTAATTGTTGTTTTTGTATAATTTCTAGTTGTGAATTTATTTTGGCATTTTGTTCCTGCATCATCTTCCTGAATTCTTCCAATTTTTTGTCTGTATTTTCCATGTATTTGTCTATTTTTTCCCCATGTTTGTCAGCTTTTTGCCTCAGTTCTTGGAAAATTCCGAGTATTAGAGATTTGAATTCCCTGTGAGGTAGTTCCAGTGCATTTTCTTCCAGAGGAGTGCCATCTGGTTTTTTTAATTTGGACACCTACTGGAACCATCCTGTCCTGTTTTTGTAAATGTTTTGATATTGTCTGCTATTTTCAGGGCATTCGGTAGTTGTTTTTCTCGTTTATTGATTGTAGATCTGTTTGTTTCATCCCTTTTTAAAAAAAAAATTTTTTTTTACTATGTCTGAGCAGACGGACTGTGTGTTCTTTGTTGTTTGCTCGTCTGTGTGCTCAATACTTTTTGCCTCCTTCTCCAACTGGCAGGGTCAGTCACTCAGATATGGTATAGCAGGGCAGGCCTAGCTGAAGTGGCGTTACTGGGACAGGTTGTTTGTGGCACTTACTACAGCCACCAGGGCGGGTCGGTAATCAGTGCAGGGCAGGTTCCAGTAGACCATGCCTGTACTGCTTGGTGGTGTGCTGTCAAGCGGACGGTGCAGGTAGGCAGGATGCAGCAGGGAGATTGTTATGTGTGGAGCTAAGATGGATATGGGAGAGAGTAGAGAGGAACAGGAGCCAAAAAACATAGAAACAAACAAAAAAGAATGCTAGGGGAGCTTGCCGTTGGAATGGAGACATGAGAGATTATGAAATGGAGAAAAACAGAAAGAGGAAGAGGAAGAAAAGAAAAGAATGAATAAATAAAAATCAGAAAGGTTAAAGAACCGCGAAGTTCCCAGGCATCCCACCGATGTAGCTATGAGGTCTGGGGAAGTCGCTCTCAGGTGTTGCAGTACAGCCTGGCTAGAAGGCGTAGAGCTATATGACACAAGGTATTCATGGATCAGAAAGAGAAGTAAGATATAGAGAGACGAGAAACTGAGCAATGAAGAAAGACAAAAAGGGAAAAAGAGGGAAAAGAAAACAAAACAAATTAAAAAAAAAAAAAAAAGAACAAGAAAGGCCCCAGAAAAAAACAGAAGAAAAGAAAGAAAGAAAAAAAAAAAAAAAACAACGAAAAAAGAAATGCGCTCACGGATCCCTCTGCACGTCTGTGGAAGCTGAAGGGGAGTTCCTTGCCATGCAACTCTGCCTGGCCAGAAAGGGCTCCCAACTCAAGAAAAGGAAAAGAAAACAGACAAATAATTCAAAACGAAGAAATGAACAAAAGCCCCAGGATCCCAGCAGCGCTGTAGCCCAGACCGGGAAGTAGCTCCACATTCGAATGGAGCTCCGCAGCCCCTCAGGAAGAAGCAAAGATGGCTCATGGAGCCAGGCACTCGAGCGAAAGGAGGGGGAGGTGGCGAGAGGCAAGGAAGAAATCCAAAGAAGCAGAAAAAAAAAAAAAAAAAAGAAAGAAAGCAACACCAGCAGCCAACAAATGGCACTCAGAGAGCCAGCTAGTGCGGGCTGGTGTTTCTGGACAAGAGACTGTGTCCGTGGGAAGCAGAGGAGGCCGAGTGTTGGTGAAGAAGGATAGAAATTGGGAAAGCGTATATCACAAATTGCCGGCGCTCTGCAGCCCCTCAGAAAGAAGCAAAGCTGGCTCACGGAGCCAGGCACTCGAGTGAAAGGAGGGGGAGGTGGCGAGAGACAAGTGAGAAATCAAAAGAAGCAGGAAAAACTAGCAGCCAACAAATGGCACCCAGAGAGCCGCCCACTCGGGCATGTGGAATCCAAGCAGCTGGTGCTTCCTGGTCAAGAGACCCTGGCCGCGGGAAGCAGAGGAGGCTGAGCTGGGGCGAAGAGGGGTGGGGGATGGGAAAGTGCATGCCGCAAATTACTGGTTGTTTTGTCTCCTGCTGGACGCTCCGTGAGGCTGCTTTCTCGTACCCCCCGTTTGCTGGTCTCCTATAGGAGTCCAAGATGGTGGATCCGCGCTGCATTAGCTGGTAAGGGACCTCTGCATGAATCTCTCCTTGCTCTCCGTTCTCTGTTAGTTTTCTCACTCCATTTGGTGCTTGGCTGAGTTCTTTATCTCTTCCTTTGATGTTTTAGGGTTTCAGGATTGGTGTATTCTCTGTTCGGCATAGTTTTTCGGATCTTTGCTGTGGAGGGACGGCGTGGTGCTTCTGCCTAGAGCGCCATTTTGCCGGAACTCTACAATGCATTTTTAAAGGCTTTCAATATTGTTCATCATTGTGTGCCGAGAGGCAGAAAAGCTCAGAGTTCTTTATAGTCAGCTTCAACATTGTGGTGTAGGGGGATGCTCCTTGAAATTAATGGAGACATTGATCAAAGCCTTGTTCTGCCCCTTTTTATCTGTTGGAAGTTGGTCTGTTGTTTAACCACCCTGCATCTCAATTTTAAAATCAGGATCACTGAGAAAGCATGATAAAGTTTTTATCAAGTACAATATTCCTAAAGAAAAGTGCACATATTGAATTGTACCAGTATACCAGTTGCTGTCAAGTTGACTCCGATTTCTGGTACCTCATCTGTGTCAGAGTAGAACTGTACTCCATAGGGTTTTCAATGGCTGATTTTTTGCAAGTAGACTACTAGGGCTTTCTTCCAAGGCACCTCTGGGTGGACTCAAACCTCCAACCTCTGGGTTAGCAACAAGCTTGTTAACAATTTGCACCACCCAGGGATTCCATTCAATTTTACAATTCAACAAATATTTACAAATTGAAAACATCTGTGTAACAAACCGCCAGCTCAAGAAAGAGACCATAAACAGCACTTCAGAAGGCCCGCTTGCAATCACTTCCCCACTCGAAGGGAAATTATTTTACTTACTCCTCATAGAATAAACTAGTTTTTCCTGTAATTTAACTTCATATACACAGAATTGCATAGTGTGTGCTATTTTGTGTTTGACTTCTTTTGCTTAAATTGTCAAATGTGTCCAGATTGTTGTAACTTATTTTTAATAAGAAAACTTTGTGAATGTGCCCAGGACACTGCTTGATATAGGAAAACACGCACACATACACACAAACACACACACACACACACAAAACCACCTAAATTTAATGTTTATCGCTGTTGTTATGGGTATGAGTTGTAATAAGTAATAGTAATGGCAAACAAAAAATCACAAATTCAGACTCTTAGTAAGCAGACACTTTAGTCAAAAGGAAACCTTGGCGGCATAGTGGTTAAGTGCTACAGCTACTAACCGAAAGGTCAGCAGTTCGAATCCACCAGCTGCTCCTTGGAAACTCTATGGGGTAGTTCTATCCTGTCCTATAGGCTTCTTATGAGTCAGAATCGACTTGACAGCAATGGGTTTGGGTTTTTTTTTTGTTTTTTTGTTTTTTTTAGTCAAAAGGATTATCACAAGGGGGGGAGGGACTACTCCAACTGGAAGAACACTGACCAAAAGTCTCAAGAATCAGGCAGAAAGGTTTTGTTTGTTTTCTTATATAGAGATGAGAATAAACAAAGCTAGAAAGAACCAGGTGTGGGAAAGTGGGATAAAAGGATGGCGTGATCAGACACTACATCAAAGACTGTTTTATGCTGAGGCCAGCCGATTTTAAGGCAGAGGCCCTTAATCTGTCTGAGGGCGGGCCAGAGTTGAGCGGGCCTGGAAGAGAGAATCTTAACCAAAGATTGGTTAACAAGCATTGTGTTCTGACTGATCACAAGCAGTTTAGTTCATCTCTTATGAGACACAGAAAGGGAATTTGGAGGGTCTGTGTCTGGAGCCCTGGTGGCGCAGTGGTTAAGTGGTTGGCTGCTAACCAAAACGCTGACAGTTTAAATCCACCAGCCACTCCTTGGAAACTCTATGGGGCCATTCTACTCTGTCCTATAGAATTGCTATGAGTCAGAATAAACTCAACTGCAGTGGGTTTTTGGCAGTGGGTGTCTGGCCTTGTCATAGATAAACAAGGGGACATCTATGAGTCTTATTTATGTCTTATGTGAAAAGTACTGTTCTTTGCATGAAGTGATTTCCAGAACACAAAGAATGGGGACATTTCTTAACCTTTGCTGTTTTCCAGGATCACAGGGCTCAGGTAAAATTCAACATCCTTAATAACAATTTTTAAAAACAGTAACAATAGCTCAAGAGTACCCAGCTATTGAGAACAGCCCTGTCAACATGCTATAATTTCTAATCAGTATGGTCTAAATGTACAAGTCACCCTTGAAGAATAGATTTTGAGCATGATTACTGTGCCTCCTCAAGGTAAATGCAAGTGGAGCCGCTTTCATATCCATGCATGGGCTCAATCTACACTGCTGGAACCCTGACATTTAAAGATATAGTACACATTTATCACAATTGTCACTTGCCATTAATTTACATTCCCTTTATGAATCTGTTCGAAAAATAATTAGGATTTTATGCTGCAGTAAACATGCTTGTTTATCCATTAGTGCAAAGCAAAAGATTAATTGCATAACAATGGGAATCAGGACTATAACACTCGGAGCCACAATGATGACAGTGACAGCTGGGCTGCCCACAGTACTTTGCTCTGATAAGCTTCAAAACCAAGTGTAGATGGGAAAATAATTAAATCATTGACAAGGCGGCACCAGCCTTATTTTCCCTCTTTGTGTATTCAGCTTACAATTACCAAACAAAAAGATTCTCACTGCAAATTAGAAAAGGGCCTTTTCCCCCCTGTTTCCAAATGCCCTACTTTAGTGTTAGTAATTAGCTGGATTGTTGCAGACCTCACTTTTATTTAACCTCCTGCATTTGGTTTGCAAGCTAAAGAAGAAAGATCTCGGCAAGCTACAGAACAAGCAGGGTTGACCTGATCCAGCCTTTTCAAATAATGGCTCCTGAGAACTCAATGGACAGGATCAGCTTCATGGATATAATACCAATGCAGCCACACAGCGTCCTGTGTTTGTTTTAATCATCTGCTGTTGCCATTTTAAAATTCTTGATTTTTTTTTTTAACAAGGGGTCATGCGTTTTCATTTTGCACTAACGGAGAAAACTAAACTAATCAATAGGCCATTGATTCCGACTCATAGCAACCATATATGACTGAGTAGAACTTCTCCACAGAGTTTCCAAGAAGCAGCTGGTGTATTCAAACTACCGACCTTTGGTTAGCGGCTGAGCTGGTAACCACTGATCCACTAGAGATCCATTTTGCATTAGACCCCATAAATTTACAACCGGTCCTACTAATAGATTTAAGAAATAGTATAATGTCTCTCTCTCTCTACACACACACACACACACACACACACACACACACACACACACACACACACACACACACTCAGATCTATATCAGTGAACACACACCATCATCATTATCATCATCACCATCTTTGCTGAATTTCCCCCAAAGCAAACAAAAACAAACAAGCTTTCATTTTTTCCTACATTTCCCTGGTCAATTAAAAAAGAAAATGGTGTCATCAAGTGGAGACCAACCAATCTGTTTTTTGTAGAACTGTCTGAGAAGGAAGAGCTGTGCTATGCTTGTATTCTGATTGTCTCCTGACTGTGGATACTTCTTTATGGTCCCAAATAAAGTTACCATTGTTTTAGCAACAATGGGAGTTAACAATGTTTTTAGACATGGGTGAGAATTTACATAACTCAAGAAAACATCTGTGCAATCACTTGTGTCATGATCAAGTTTCCAAAACCCCTCTCCCGCCACTATCTCCTCCAAAAAAGATATGGTTAAGGCAGAGCTCAACACAAAACTTCTTTCTTGGATATCTAATTAAGGTGACAATAAAAGGCAGAGAACTTCTGCCAACTCTGACAGTCTCACAATAAGAAGCAACAGATGGCCATGACTGTAACCAAAATGTTTGGCTAATCCAGTCTGATGAATCATGTATCATGGTAGTTTCTCTTATTTCAATGACTTCTTTGGAGTCCCCTAAAATCTTGGCCCATTAAGGAACTGGCTGGTGACATAATGTATCTGCTACTCAGCTAAGTAGTGACCAGAGTTGTTTCTCCTACATGATTTTCTCATTTTCTTTTTTTCAAAGGCCCTTGTATTTGTTAAATACTATTAATCTTTTTCTTTTATGAGTTGGAGAAAAAGAGAGGGGCTTAGTTATTGATAGGGGCAAAGTACCTCAAAAATAGGCCAAGTACCCCAATGGAACAAGACAGCCTGCTTAAGGAGATGTGAAATGCAAATTAGCTGCTGGAGATGTGGGTCTGTTTTGGCCCTGGCATCAGCTGCTGAATAATTAGGGCCCAAAGGCCTTCATAAAGGTTATAAGACTTGTTACTGTGGCTAACCAAATCTGCTTGAGTAATTTTCATTTCACTATTGCAATTACGGGGTTTTAACTCACTAGGTAGCTGATTTTGTGGCATGTACATATTCGATGTGTCAGGGAAAACGAGCTTCCAGAGCTCCCCTCTGGACCGCTTTAGAGCGATAATCATAAATCCTCACTAAAGGGAAGCTGGTTCTTAGGAGAAGCAGTTTTGGGGTGGCAGTAGCGGGAGCGGTGGGAGGAAGTGAGTAAACATTCCACAAGCAATGAATCTGAAAAACTGGATTGTATTCCAATATCATAGAATATAAGAAAGCAATGTAATATGTTATAATGTAATAACAAAGTAATAAGATATAGTGTAATACAGTATACTGCAATGTAAGGTAATACATTATATTTTGATCATATAATACGCATTTCATATTCATTATTATTATTGATAAGCATTTATTCTAGATTTTCTGAGATAATTTTGATACTATTTAGATCCACTTTCCAGTAAGACTTACTTTTCAATGTGTCCTCTCTCTGAATTGTGAAACCATAATCACTGTATCTTTTACCTTTTCTTATATAACCTCATGTATTGACTCTTGAGTCTTACTTAACTCACCATCACAACTGTGTCCTCTTATCCCAATGCACCATCTGGTATTATGAAGGGATAGAGCAGTCAGTGGTCTGAGAAGAACAGGGCTTGACTTCTGGTGGTAATGATTCAGTTCTATGAATTGGTTAATATGATTAATCGGTCTGAACTACAGTTTTCTAATCTTTGAAATGGGAAATCTGTACCTTTTGAGGTTTCTAACGGTTATGAAAAATTTCTTATGGTTACCATAAACCAAGGTTACCAAAAATTTTTGGTAAAGTGCTTTTTTAAAGTTTAATAGCATTGCCTATCTACCTACCTATGTATTCACCTCTTTTCATACATTTTCTATCCATCTATATCCATTTACTTCATCTTCTCCTTACAGAGAAGATACATACATTAACAGAGCTTAAAGATTTCAATTTACACCTTTCTATAGAGTGTAAAACATATTTTACCAATACATATTTGATATCATTTCAAAGTACTTTTGACATTTAGTTAATAACAGGAAAAAATAATTATAGCAAATGGCTTTAACATAGCCAAAGAAGGTATTTTATCCACAGCTAAATGCATAATGAGCATAGGAATTGCTACTATGTTGGCACGTCGTCAAAAGGCAGTTGGTGATGAAAGTGTATTTGCATTTCCACAAATTTTACATTTTATACCAAAGAGCCTACTTAAACAAATTCTTCTTATAATTCAGACAAAAGAGATCACTTTGAACAAACAATTACCTTTGAATATAGACCTTTAAATAAAAGTGTAGAATTGCTATATGCATTGATTTTTCACTAACAACCCAAATATAGTCTTAATAAATTAAAATAAAGTGCACAAGTGCCTCTCACGCAGTGCTTTTTCAGTTGATGAAACTTAGAACACTTTACGTTGATTAATTGAGTATCTCCTTGTTGGTAGGAGACCTGGCTCAGGCTGATGCCAAGATGGGTTCTGAGGAATTATTGCCAGTATACCAGTAGTCACCTGAAGGCATGGGGGATTCCGGGAGTCAAAAGATAGAGTTAATGACAGTGCCAATTTATAATTATGAATTTATCATTGTTCTCCAATGTGACCTGTCATAAAAAGATAATGTTAATAATCTTTGATGCAGACAATATTTCTAGAATCTTATATAAAGTGTGAATTAAAAATTCTAAAATACTTTAATCCTGAAACAACGTACATGCTGTGCAAATGCAGATTCTAGATAATTCCTCTAGTTCCCTTCCTCTCCAGTAGACCCAGTGACCTAAATACTGCCATAAGTTCTTCCCATACAGAATTTCAGAAGCCAACCATTAGGATAAGCCAAAATAAAGACCATATGATAAAGACAAGTTTCCCATGCCATAGAGAGCACACATGAATAAGACATCTGAAAGAACCAGAGATGGGGAGATGACAAGGTAGTGGTCCTCGTGAATTACATTAAGCAGTGTCTGGCACAGACAGCTTACCTTTAGAGGTAGGCGTGTCTGTGATTAAGGCAGACTTGCTTAAAGACTCACATTCAGGTCAAAGACAAGCAAAAGACCTCAGACTAAATATGACTCTCCAGCTAGCTAACTTGTAGTTGATCAAACATAGAACTGGGTTCATGACTCCACTCTTGTTGCGGTCCCAAAAGAGTGGGGAGGAATAGAGATAAGTTTCAAATGCTAGTGATAGCCACATATGGACTCTACCACTTATTAGTTGATTGACTTGAGCAAGTTATTTAATTTCTTGAACCTCAGATAAAATCAGCTCCAAAATGGAGATAATAACGGGACCTATTTTGCATGGCTATTGTGAAGATGCCTTGGTGATGCAGTGGTTAAAGCGCCTGGCTGCTAATCAAAAGGCTGGCTGTTAGATCCCACCCGTTGCTCAGTGGGATAAAGATGTGACAGTATGCTCCTGGAAAGATCACAGCCTTGGTAATCCTATGGGGCAGTTCTATTTGTCCTGTAGGGTCAGTATGAGTCTGAATCAACTCAACAGCAGGGGGTCTGGGTTTTACTGTAAGGATGGAGAAAATGTACATAATATTCTTTGCACAGTATTTAGGATAAAATAATATTCTGTAATGTTAATTATATTGTGGCTGTTATGCTTATCACTATAAGAAGAAAGTCTTAAATACAGAACACAAGCACACAGGCTCTAATGCTCTGAAATTTGGGGCAGAACATGTTTAGCATAATATTCAAGTTTCCCATAAATATTTTGATCTGAAATAATGCAGAGCAAGAATGTAGGACCTACTTTTGGACACAGATACCTCTGGTGACTAATACGGTAAGGTCCCTGTGCAGTTTTATGCACCTTCTATTCATCTTCTAACCAGTTAAAAGAAATGGACATGTATATGGATGAATTTGGTTCCCACTTCTTTAGGAAGCCTTCCCTGATAACTCTATTCAACTCTGATTGCTCATTTTGTTGACTGCCCATGGTGCTGATTGCACAGAATATTTTAGCACATTGAATTTATCTCTTCATCACGGTTCCTCCTCTGGTCTCACGTGCATATTGCCTCATTAACACATCTGTTAAATTCCTAGAGGTCAGGGATTATTGCTTTATATTTCCTCTAGGTCTTCCTTACTACATAATTAGCATATTCTGGCAACATTCTAAGACATATTGAATTTGAATTCCTTTACACTTCCCTTACGATGCTTAGTTTTGGTTCTGTTCCCAGGTGAATTTCAACTATGTCCTTTCAAAATACCATTTCCATGTTAGTATACAGTGCTCTCAAAATGTCCTCATCAATGCTGGTTCACAGTTACTGCTTATTCTGTGGCTGTCCCTAAATCCCAGAGTCATCAAATGTTTTTCTTTCTTTTTTCATTGCTAAATATTGGGACTTTTTTAATATTCATAAATTATTCAGTTTATGGTCTGTTTTGATGTCTGTGTTTTTAGTTTCTCACAATGCAGTCATGCAATAAAAATTCCTTCTTTTATTATTTGGGGGAAACTTATGATTATTATTCAGGGAGTATCATGCTCATTTTTTCATGAATTTTTACATTTTAAAATTAATTAAAGCTTTTAATCCTTATTTCTTGCCACAGAAGCCTCAAACCAGACTTGATTCGTTACTAACCATGTGATTATTTGGAAAAACAGAAGTTTGGTCCACAGAAGCGTATGTCTAGGTGGTACTGATTTTTTTAACATAACTTTAAAAAAAAAAACGTTCAAATCAATCCATTTTTGTTGAGGTTAATTCAGAAAATACAGAGAAGTAATTAAAGACAAAGAAAATCCCAGAAAATATCCTATCCAGAAATAACCATTATTAACTATTTTTATCTTTTTATTTTGAACTAACTCAGACTTACAGAAAAGTAGCAAATATTGTTCAGAGACTGCTCATCTCTCCCCGGTCAGACTCCCCTAATGATAGCATTTTCATAATCACAGTACAATGATCAGAACCAGGGAACTACTGTGGATAGAACACTATTAACTTTTTGTCTGCTATCCTTTCTCTTAGTTACCTTTGTTCTTGCAAACTGCACAAATTGCCCTAGGCCACAAAAGACTGGAGATAAAAACTGTCAAGCTAACAGTGACAAAGCAGTATTTCTCTGCACACAAATCCATCTAAAGAGAGAACTCCTAGGCATTTCACATTTTTCTCATTCACTCATTCAACAACTATTTACTTCCAACCACCTAAGTTCCTGGCATTATTTGAGACCCAGGAGATACTGCTGTAAACCAAAGAAGTCCCTCCCTTGCTGGAGCTTGCATTCTAGTGAGGAAGACAGACAAGAAGACAAATATGTTTATTATATTACAGTGTTAGGAGGTGATAAGTGTAATGAAAATAATTGAGCAGGTTAATGGGAAAGAAAATGACAAGGAGAGAGTGTGGTTACAGAAGACCTTTGTGATCAGGAAACATTTGAGCAGAGATGTGGGGAGGGAGTTTCCCAGGCAGAAGGTGCAAATCGCTGATAGAGGACACACTTGACATGCTGGAGAAGAAGCAAGAAGGCTCTTGTGGCTAGACTGGAATAAGGGGAAGCAAGGTAAGAAATAAGGTCTAAGATGTGGCTGTGTATCTGACCAGGTACAATATACCTGTCCCAGTAAATTCCTCCCCACTCTTTGAGGGAATTCCATCACCTCTTAAACCCAGTCCTCTGTGCTACAGCAGAAATTCCACCTATTCCTCCCCTGTTCTGACTGCTATAATGATAACCCCTGTTACGCTTCATGGCCCATGGTCCTGGTTTTGTGTGTCTGTTCCAGAAGGAGTCTGCACTAGCTGAGCTGGCTTTCTACTCAGACTTTTACTCTAAACAGTACCCTCCTGAGTTTCTCTTACTTGCCAAGTATCACCTTTCTGAAGTAGGGAAAAGACCTTCAATCTCCAGGATAATAGATTATTCCTAAATTCACACCCACACACACACACATATATATTCATACATTCATAGGTATGTATGCATATATATATTGTTGTTGGTAGGTGCCATCGAGTCAGTTCCAACTCATAGTGACCCTATGTACAAGAGAATGAAATACTATCCGCCCTATTCTGTGCCATCCTCACAATCACTGCTATACTTGAGCCCATTGTTACAGCTACTGAGTCAATCCATCTCATGGAAGGTCTTCCCCTTTTTCGCTGACCTTCTATTTTACCAAACATGATGTCCTTCCCCAGGCACTAGTCCCTCCTGATAACATGTCCTAAGTATGTGAGACAAAGTTTTGTCATCCTGACTTCCAAGGAGCACTCTGGCTGTATTTCTTCCAAGATAGACTTGTTCATTCTTCTGCCAGTCCATAGTATATTCATGAGTCTTTGTCAACACCATCATTAAAAGGCATCTATTCTTGTTCGGTCTTCCTTATCCACTCTCCAGCTTTCGCATGCATATGAGGTGATTGAAAACACTATGACTTGGGTCAGGAGTGCCTTAGTCCTCAAAGTGACATCTTTGAGTTTTAACACTTTAAAGAGGTCTTTTGCAACAGATTTGCCCCATGCAATGAGTCGTTTGATTTTTTGACTGCTGTTTCCATAGACGTTGATTGTAGATCCAAGTAAAATGAAATCCTTGACAACTTCAATATTTTCTCCTTTTATCATGACATTGCTTACTGGTCCAGTTGTGAGGATTTTTGTTCTTTTTATGTTGAAGTCTAATCCACAATGAAGGCTATAGTCTTTGATCTTTGTCAGTAAGTGCTTCAAGTCCACTTCTCTTTCAGCGAGATAGGTTGTGTCATCTGCATATGGCAGGTTGTTAATGAGTCTTCCCCCAATACTGATGCCAAGTTCTTCATATAGTCCTGCTTCTCAGATTATTTTCTCAGCATGCAGATTGAATAAGTTATGGTGAAAGGATACAACCCTGACATTTACCTTTTTTGATTTTAAACCACACAGTATCCCCTTGTTCTGTTCAAACTACTGTGTCTTCCTCTATGTACAGGTTCTGCATGAGCACGATTAAGTGTTTTGGAATTCCCATTCTTTGCAATGTTATCCATGATTTGTTATCATCCACATAGTTGAATGCCTTTGCATAGTCAATAAAGCACAGGTAAACATCTTTCTGGTTTTCTCTGCCTTCAGCCAAGATCCATCTAACATCAGCAATGATATTCCTCTTTCCACATCCTCTTCTGAATATGGCTTAAATTTTTAGCAGTTCCATGTTGAAGTACTGCTTCAACTGCTTTTGAATGATCTTCAGCAAAACTTTACTTGCCTGTGATATTAATGATATTATTCGATAACTGCCACATTCTACTGGATCACCTTTCTTTGGAATGGACACAAATAATGGATCTCTTCCAGTCAGTTGGCCAGGTAGCTGTCTTCCAAATTTCTTGGCATAGATAAGTGAGCACTTCCAGCACTGCAACCGTTTGTTGAAACATCTTAATTGGTATTCCGTCAATTCCTGGAACCTTGTTTTTCACCAATGCCTTCAGTACAGCTTAGATATTTTCCTTCAATACCATCAATTCTTGATCATATGCTACCTCCTGAAATGAGTGAATGCTGACAAATTCTTTTTGGTACAGTGGCTCTGTGTATTTCTTCCATCTCTTTTGATGCTTCCTGTGTCATTCAATATTTTGTCCTTAGAATCCTTCAAAATTGCTACTCAAGGCCTGAAATTTTTCTTCAATTTTTTTATCTTGAGAAATGCTGAGCATGTTCTTCCCTTTGGGTTTACTAACTCCAGGTCTTTGCACTTTTCATTAAAGTACTTTACTTTGTCTTCTCGCGTCGCCCTTTGAAATCTTCTGTTAAGCTCTTTTACCTCATAATTTCTTCCATTTGCTTTAGCTACTCTACATTCAGGAGTAAGTTTCAGAGTCTCTTCTGACATCTATTTTGGTCTTTTCTATATGTACATGTATATATATATATACATGTACATATATGTGGTGTGTGTGTATATATGTATGTATATATATATATATGTATGTATATATATATATATATATATATATATATATATATATATATATACACATTCACAAGGTTTTCACTGGCTAATTTTTTCAGAAGTAGATTGCCAGATCCTTCTTCTTAGTCTGTCTCAGTCTGGGAGCTCAGCTGAAACCTGTCCACCATGGGTGACCCTGCTGGTATTCGAATACCGGTGGCTTAGCTTCCAGTATCACAGCAACACAGAAGTCCCCACAGTATGATAAACTGATAGATGCACAGAGGACCTTGAGTATATCCCACCTGAATTTAGAGACCATCTCAATAATAGATTTGACACATTGAACATTAATGACCAAAGACCAGACAAGTTGTGGAATGACATCAAGGACATCATACATGAAGAAAGCAAGAGGTCATTAAAAAGACAGGAAAGAAAGAAAAGACCAAAATGGATATCAGAAGAAACTCTGAAAGTTTCATATAGTCATCTAGCCCCGTCAATTTTACCTTTTAAATATCTACCAGCATTCTGAAACTTAGGAACTACTTCTGTGCATCACTGCCACTTCCATCCTAGTCTGAGCTACCTTCATCTCATACCTAATCTTCTACAATGGTATCCAACCTGAACTCTTTGATTCTCTCTGGTTCCCCCCAAATCCATTTTCAAAGTTTAATCTGATCAATTCATTTCCCTTCTTAAAATCCTTCCAAGTTATTCTATTAGTGTTAAGATAAAGGCAAAAATTCTTTAATGTGGCCCACAAGTCTTCTTTGTCTGACCCAGCATATCTGCTGCACCATGCACTGTTCCCTCTTAAGCTGTGTTTAAACAACCACAAAATAAACAAACAAAAGAACTATATTTTATCTTCTTCTTGTCTGCTATTCTTCCTCCTGTTCCAGTACACTTGTACTTATAGTTTCTTCTGTTGGCAATGCTGCCCCCCACCCCCTTCATCTAGTTAACTTATCTACATCCTGGAGAGTTTGTTTTTTTAGGAAAGCCTTCCTCATCTGTACATCATTATGTATGTCTCCTTTACAGAATTATAATTTTGGATTTGTGTAAAAAATATGATTAATATCTACGTAGTCTGTTAGTCTCTGAGATCCACTGAGAGTAAAGAAATCATGGCTAGCTTTGTTCACCATTCTATTGTCAGTCTCTAAAACAATGCCTGGCACATCATGGATGTCCAAAATATTTTTTGATCAGTTTAATAAATGAATAAATGTGCTTCTCAAACTCTCTATGGTGAAAGTCTAATCTCTTTTTCTAAATCTTTTGCAAATACTCTTATAAAAGGAAAATTATCACGGAAGTATTATATAGCTATAAACATCTCTAAATGCTCTCGTTTCGTATGCTTATATCATCATGGACTGGTAGTCAAGAGTTGGCCAATTGGTACCAATCCATAGACAAACCTGGAGTTGCAATGATATAGACATCTTCTCTAGTGATTCTGTCATTCTTACATTTGGAACAAAATAGGTCTCTTTGCAGGATAAGGGACTTATATAAATGAGTTAAGAAATACACATTTAATATACTCATTGTCATTTCATTTACTCAGTTGCTGAAGACACGTCAATCTGAATACTGGATAGTTAAACCAAAGGTAATTGCTCATCCTCTTCCCACTTCTTCCATGTTTTGTTAGTTTGTAAGGGGAAGCACCTTCACCATAAAGCAATCCTGGAATAGTTATCTGCCACTCTGACCACCTTAGCCTGTTAATATCTGTCTGGCTTAGCAAGTCTCAGCTACCATGAGCTAAAGTGATTATGCAGGTAGGCACTTCCCATCTGAAAGTGGTGGTGATGAACGACCCATCTTCTAGCTTGTTAGAGGTACTGATTGCTGACATAAGAGTAGCTGCTATAGTCCTATTTCTGCCAGGAGGAGATGGAATATCTTACTGGACACATAGACCAACCTCTTTAGACGGGGAAGCTTTTATCGACCAATATTCCAACTTACTAATAATGACTATAAAACAAAGTATTTCGTATCTTAGGACTGTATGTCCTAGGAATAGCCATAGATATACATTTTAACATTGTTTTGCTTTTATCAGGGTTTCTCTGAAACCAGAGTTTACCAGTTGAGTAGGTGTTCTCTCTTTTGTCACCTGGAGTCCTCCAAAATTCTTGACCGAGATTTTCTTTCTTAGAAGCCTACTTATTTGGAAATATATCAGAATTATCTGTCTAGCATAAAATTAGTTTTGTAGCAAGTGGCGCATTATCTAAGACATTTATGGTGATAGCTATTAGCTAAACCTCCTGACTCAAAGAAGATAAAGGGAGAAATTCTCTGTGCACCAAATTTGTAAATCTTGAATAAACCAAAATATCTGCCCAGAAGGTATTTCATTTGGATATCACATCAACCATTAACTTCACCAATAAATATTCATTGCATTCTTGAGCTTATAAAATCTACCAGGTGAGAGATGACATATTAGCCAGGGTCATGAAAGGAAAAGGATAACTTATTCCACCATCCCAAAGAGGGCCCCATATGTTAGAGGACCCTGCTGTGGCCCTCTTACAGCCACACCCCTCCCCATGGGACAAGAGCAGGAAGCCACACCCACCTCAAGCTGTAGAGCAAGGGGGTGGGATTTGTAACTGAAGATTGGAGAGATTGTCCAAATGATAAAGTTGCCCTAGAGAAGCTATGGCCTTTAATAAAAACAATGCATCCAGTGACAAACCACAGTCTGCAGTGGTGCTGTTGTTGTTGTTAGGTGCTGTCAAGTTGATTTTCAACTCATAGACATCGAATGTGACATAGGAGAACTGGCCCATAGGATTTTCAAGGTTGTAATCTTTATGGGAGCAGATCATCAAGTCTTTTTCCTGCAGAGCCACCGGATGGATTTGAACCCCTAATCTTTTGGTTAGCAGTCGAGTGCTTCACTATTGCACCACCATCGCTCCTTCTGGCATGGAGAGAGGTGGGTAAATGAATGCACCAAACCTCTTCCTTCTTCTACTTTCTGATCTCCTAGTGGTGCCTTCTATTGACTAAACCCAATCAGAAGTCAACTAGTAAGAGAGTGTACTTGATACTCCAAAGAATGAGCCTCCCAGCTTGTAGTGCAAGATAGAGAAGGGTAGAGAGAAAAGAAAAAACAAATAAATGGAGAATATCCATCACAAGCTTCAGGACCAAATTCTGTCCCTTAATGGCTATGTGGCTTTGAGTATGTCATCATTTCTTAATCTGTAAAATGGACCTCTTAATAATACCTCCATTATGGGGTTGTAAGTATTAAATAAAATGACATATGCAAAGTACTTAGCACAGTATCAAGCAACTGACAGATGCTTAACAAATGTTAACTTATACCAGGTGCTTGTATCACCTTCTACAAGGCGATGTCAATGTTTTCGGTACTTCCAATCATAGGCCCTATCATTTATTAATTCATCAAACAAATACTGTCTAGTCCATTAACATGTCTACTATGAAATATCTACTATGTCTCCTATGAATGTCTACTGTGTATCAGCCACTGTGCTATGCTAAAAGTTACAGAAATGAACTAAACAGACAAATATCTTTCCTCTCTTAGGGGGAATAAGAAAATTTCCATTCTAATATAGTTTATAAACAGGCTGGGGATTAAAAACAAATAAATAGTTTCTATATGGGGCTCTGGAATGCCCTGGAATCAAATGTTTTAGATTTGAATCTCAGATAACCACATACTAGATTGTATTTTTATTGATGATCCGATTAGTATTGCTGTGTAACAAATTACACCAAAATTTAGCAGCTTAAAACAACCACTTTATTACACTCACAGATTCTGTAGGGCAGGAATTTAGAAAGAACATGATGATGACTTATCTCTATTCCATATATCCTGAGTTTCATCTAAGAAGACTTGAAATCTGGGGGTGACTTGAGGGCTGGGGGCTGGAATCATCAGGAAGCATCTAATGGTAGATACTGACTGAGATTTCAGTTGTGGCCGTTGGCCAAAAGATTACCTATGATATGTCCATGTAATCTGGGCTTCCTCATAGCATGTCAGTTTCAATCTGGCTGCTCAAAGTTCCAAAACGGAGTGAGTCACAGAACAGATGTTGCAGAGTAACACCTTTTCTGTAGTCATAAATCCACCCAAATTCAGGGGAGGAAACACAGATCCCGTCTCTCAACAAGAGAAGCACTAAAGTCACATTATAAAAGAGCATGTAAGATGGTAAAGAGTGTTGCAGCTATCTTTAGAAAATACAATCTGTCATATTTAACCTTTCTGTAACTCTGTTTTCTCAACTATAAAACAGGGATAATATTAGGACCTAGTCAACAAGATTATTATATTAAAAAAGATGGCACACATCACACATATGTCTTAAACTGTATCTGACATATAGCATATGCTCAATAAATATTAGGTAATATTTTTTTAAAAACAGACACCATTGGGACAAGATAGGTAAGATCCCTGGATTTGAGGTGGGGCATTAGTCAGGTAAGATATCGAAACTTAGACCTAAAGGTTAGGTGAAAGTTATCCGGGTGAAGCACGGAGCAAGAAAAAGGAAAAATGTTTATTTTTAAAGCGAAGATTGAGATGCTATAATGAAGAGTCCCAACAATTCAATAACTTAAAAAATAAAGAAGTTTATTTAACTCTGGTGGACAGTCTAAATGTGAATGCCTAGGTCAGAAGAATAGCTCTACTTCCCACTGTCAAGTTGGACTTGAATTCCTTTCCAGTCTTTGCTTCTTTGCTTCTTTAGGCAAGGTAGTTGTCTGCAAGGTTAAAACAAGACACACAATAGCTGGATTATGGACAGTGGGAAAGTGAAGTGACTGTGAAAGAGGCATACCCAATGCCTTTAGAACCATGCCTGGAAGCAACAGACAGTGCTTCTGCTCACATTCCACTGTTAAGAACTATGTCATGTGACTTCATCTAACTGCAAAGACAGTGGCAAATAGAATCTAGCTGTGTAGCCAGGTAACCAATAAAAAGAATGGGATGGTTAATGTTGGACAACTACCATTCTCTTACTCCCAGACTAAGGGCAAATGGTCCAGAGACAAGAGAGAGCCTGGTGAATTCAAAGGACTATAAGCAGATTAGCAAATGAAATAGTGGGTAGAGTGGGAAGAGGGGGAACATGAATCAAAGCTGAAGAGGGAGGAAGGATTTAGATTATGAAGATTGCTGTTGACCAAGTTAAAGAGTTTGTATTCTGCAAGCAATGAGAAATCAGTGGAAGGTTTTAACAAAGGAGAAACATCATAAGAAATGTGATTTTAAAGAACAATGGAAAAAGAATAGGAAGAATGGATTGGGAAGTGGTTAATATTTGCAGTCATGGAAATGAATTATTAGGCTCTTATAATAGCTGTAACTCCAATTCTTCTGTATTTCTTAACATGACAAAAACAGTGCATGAAAAAAGTATTGCTTCATTTGTTCTTCGCACATATTTTCTGTGCCTTTTATGTATACAGTAAGAAACATTAATTGACTAACACTCATATATCAGAAATCATGGCCGTATTTTAAAATCCATACTCATTTGCTTTGTGTTGTTTAAAATATGCCTGTACTCTAATTTTAACATCTGGCAAAACTAGAGCTAATAGTGTTGCTGTGATGCTGGAACCTATGCCACCGGTATTCAAATACTGGCAGCGTCACCCATGGCGGACAGGTTTCAGCTGAGCTTTCAGACTAAGACAGACTAGGAAGAAGGACCCAGTAGTCTACTTCTGAAAAGAATTAGCCAGTAAAAACCTTATGAACAGCAGCGGAACATTGTCTGATATAATGCCAGAAGATGAGCCTGTCAGGTTGGAAGGCACTCAAAATGCAACTGGGGAAGAACTGCCTCCTCAGAGCAGAGTTGAATTTAATGATGTGGATGGAGTCAAGCTTTCAGGACCTTCGTTTGCTGATGTGGCATGACTCAAAATGAGAAGAAATAACTGCAAACATCCATTAATAATTGGAAAGTGGAATGTACGAAGTATGAATCTAAAATTGGAAATTGTCAAAAAATGAAATGGAACGCATAAATATTGATATCCTAGGCATTTGTGAGCTGAAATGGACTAGTATGGGCCATTTTGAATCAGACAATCATATGGTCTACTATGCCGGGAATGACAACTTAAGAGGAATTGTGTTGCATTCATTGACAAAAATAACATGTCAAGATCTATCCTGAAGTACAATGCTGTCAGTGATAGGATAATATCCATAAGCCTACAAGGAAGACCAGTTAGTAAGACTATTATTCAAATTTACACACCAAACATAACGTTAAAGATGAAGAAATTGAAGATTTTTACCAACTTCTGCAGTCTGAAATTGACTGAACATGTAGCCAGGATGCATTGATAATCACTGGTGATTGGAATGCAAATGTTGGAAACAAAGAAGAAGGATCAGTAGTTGGAAAATATGGCCTTGGTGATAGAAACGATGCTGGAGATCACATGATAGAATTTTGCAAGACCAACCAATGACTTCTTAATTGCAAATATGTTTTTTTCAACAACATAAATGGCACCTATACATGTGGACCTCACCTGATGGAATACACAGGAGTCAAATTGACTACATTAGCGGAAAGAGACAATGGAAAAGCCAAACATCAATCAGTCAGAACAAGGCCAGGGCTGACTGTGGAACAGACCATCAATTGCTCATATGGAAGTTCAAGTTGAAACTGAAGAAAATTAGAACAAGTCCATGGGAGCTAAAGTACGACATCGAGTATGTCCCACTCCAATTTAGAGACCATCTCAAAAATAGATTTGACACATTGAACACTAATGACCGCAGACCAGACAAGCTGTGGAATGACATCACCGACATCATACATGAAGAAAGCAAGATGTAATTAAAAAGACAGGAAAGAAAGAAAAGACCAAAATGAAGGTCAGAAGAGCCTCTGAAACTTGCTCTTGAATGTTGAGTATAGCTAAAGCAAATGGAAGAAATGATGGCATAAAAGAGCTGAACAGAATATTTCAAAGGGCGACTCGAGAAGACAAAGTTAAGTATTATAATGACAAGTGCAAAGACCTGGAGATAGGAAAACAAAAGGGAAGAACACACGCAGCATTTTTCAAGCTGAACGAACTAAAGAAAAAATTCAAGCCTTGAGTTGCAATAGTGAAGGATTCTGTGGGGGAAAATATTAAATAATGCAGGAAGCATCAAAACAAGATGGAAGGAATACACAGAGTCACTATACCAAAAAGAATTGGTGGTTGTTCAACCATTTCAGGAGGCAGCATGTGATCAGGAACTGATGGTACTGAAGGAAGAAGTCCAAGTTGCACTGAAGGCATTGGTGAAAAACAAGCATCCAGGAACTGAGGGAATACGAATTGAGATGTTTCAACAAATGGATGCAGCGCTAGAAGTGCTCACTTGTCTATGCCAAGAAATTTGGAAGACAGCTACCTGGCCATCCGACTGGAAGAGATCCATATTTATGCCTATTCCCAAGAAAGGTCATCCAACCAAATGCAGAAATTAGCAAACAATATCATTAATATCACATACAATTAAAATTTTGCTGAAAATCATTCAAAAGTGGCTGCAGCAGTACGTCAATGGGGAACTGCCAGAAGTTCAAGCCAGATACAGAAGAGGACATGGAAAGAGGAATATCATTGCTGAAGTCAGCTGGATCCTGGTTGAAAGCAGAGAATATCAGAAAGATGTTTACTTGTGTTTTATTGACTATGCAAAGGCATTGAACTCTGTGGATCATAACAAATTGTTGATAACATTGTGAAGAATGAGAATTCCAGAACACTTAACTGTGCTCATGAGGAACCTGTGCATAGATCAAGAGGTAGTCATTCGAAAAGAACAAGAGGATACTGAGTGGTTTAACGTCAGGAAGGTGTGTGTCAGGGTTGTATCCTTTCACCATGCCTGTTCAATCTGTAGAGCCCTGATGGCATGGTGGTTAAGAGTTCAGCTGCTAACCAAAAGGCCAGCAGTTCGAATCCACCAGCTGCTCCTTGGAAACCCTTTGGGGCAGTTCTGCTCTGTCCTATAGGGTCGCTATGAGTTGGAATCGACTGGACGGCAACAGGTTATTCAGTCTTTGTGCTGAGCAAATAATACAAAAGCTGGACTATATGAAGAAGAACGCAGCATCAGGATTGGAGGAAGACTTATTAACAACCTGCATTATGCAGATGACACAACCTTGCTTGCTGAAAGTGAAGAGGACTTGAAGCATTTAATGATGAAGATCGAGGACCACAGTCTTCAGCATGGATTACACCTCAACATACAGAAAACAAAAATCCTCACAACTGGACCAATAAGCAACATCATGATAAATGGAGAAAAGACTGACGTTGTCAAGGATTTTATTTTATTTGGATCCACAATCAACACCCATGAAAGCAGCAGTCAAGAAATCAAAAAGTGCATTGCACTGGGCAAACCTCTTTCAAGTGTTGAAAAGCGAAGATGTTATCTTGAAGACTAAGCTGCACCTAACCCAAGCCATGGTATTTTCAATCGCCTCATATGCATGAGAAAGCTAGACAATGAAAAAGGAAGACTGAAGAAGATTTGACACCTTTAAATTGTGCTGTTGGGGAAGAATATTGACTATACCATGGACTGCCAAAAGAACGAACTCATCTGTCTTGGAACAAGTACAACCGGAATGCTCCTTAGAAGCAAGGATGGTGAGACTTCGTCCCAACATACTTTGGACATGTTTTTAGGAGGTACCAGTCCCTGGAGAAGGACATCATGCTTGGCAAAGTAGAGGGTCAGCGAAAAAGAAGAAAACCCTCAATGAGATGGATTGACAGAGTGGTTGTAACAATGGGCTCAAGCATAACAAAGATTGTGAGGATGGCTCAGGATGGAGCAGTGTTTCGTTCTGTTGTGCATAGGGTTGCTGTGAGTTGGAATCGATTCAAGGGTACCTAACAACAACAACATAGCTAATATTATATGTATGTTTTACAACCATTTGCTATGAGGTAGCTGTCCAGAAAGATATCTTCAGCGAATCCCATCCCACTTGTCTATAGTTACTGTATATAAATAAGTCAACAGACTTCAGTCAGCCTGGAATTTTCCACAGAATTTATTCATTACTTTCCACTAACTCTTCTGATCATCTGCCAACATTAACTCCATTATTAAGTTGACAAAACACACTGTGGCAACTATAAGAATGAAATAATTATCAGGTAGTTGGAAAGAAGAATCCAGGTTTGTTTTTAGTGGTTCAGGTGATGAATACTTGGAGTGTTAACCTAACTTAGGTTGGGAGGTTCAGAAAGATATATATATAATCTGAGAACTGAAGATCTGCGTAAAGCAGCAGGCGCAAGTTTTGGGTGTTTAAGCCCACCTCTGACACTTAATAGTCGAATTAATCTGGAAAAGACATCTGCCTACGATGAATCTGTTTTCTTTTCTTTAAATTGATGATAGTAATACCTATTTTACATGAAATAGGAATGTTTTGATTACTAAGTCAATTTATCCACTATCTGTCATCTGTCGGTTTGTCATACTGTGGTGGTTTGTGTGTTATGATGCTGGAAGCTATGCCACCACTATTTCAAAAACCAGCACGTTCCCCCATGGTGGACAGGTTCTAGCAAAGTGTCCAGACTAACACACATTAGAAGGAAAGACCTGGAAATCTACTTCCAAAATTAGCCAGTGAAAACCTTATTTATCACAAAAGAATGTTGTTCAATATAGTACTAAAAGATGGGCCTCTAGGTTGGGAGGTACTACATGTTAGCCACAACAAACATACCAGCTATCGTGAAGATGGCTCAGGACTGGGCAACATTTTCTTCCATTATACATAGGTCATCATGAATCAAAACCTACTTGAGATCACCTAACAACAGCAGGTCTACAATTTATATATACATAAAAATGAGTAACAGAGTATTAAGTGCCAATATGTACTTCCTAGTAGAAGTTTGCCTCCCTCAAAGCAACTTCTCCCCTCTTTTCTGACTTTCTGTTGGAAGTCAAGCTCCTGTAACCGTAGAGGAACTCTACATAGTCCATTAAAATACATCTGTAGCCAAAAGGCTGAGAACTCTGTCTTTGCATTGAGAGCAACGTGTCAATGTGGGAAGAGAACACTTCATAGAAATGCAAAGTCTAATGGACTTTTAATTTATGAAATGGTGATAATCTAAAAGAAGGTGATGAGACAGAAAATTGAAAACCAATAATTCTGCAGCTTAGGAAATACAGTACGATATGAAATCAACAATACACTGAAGCCTATTTATATAAGTGCCTTAGAATAATAAACCTGCTAAATGAGTAAGTGTAAGATGTGCCCTTTTATTTCTCCCTCAGAATGGATTCATTTTTAAATAAGTGTAGAATGGTATCCAAAATCTGTCCTAGATAATATATCAAAAAATCTAGAGGATAACAGAAATGCTCTAAATGGAGACAGCAGGAAAGTACAAAGAATTTGGGGTTTAGCAGTAAAGTTTGATGAATATAAATGCTAGCTTGTATATTTAAAAATGCATTCTTCACTGTTTAGTAAGGTTGTTGTACTTGACCATTAATAAGTATAAGCGATACTTTATGAGAATAGTCTGCAGCATATTTAATATCTGACCCACGTTTTCTGGGCCAATGTAGTAGCATGGGTGACACAATTTTTCCTTAGGTATCTTTTATTGCTGTTGTGTTAGGTGCTGTCAAGTCAGTCCTGACTCATAGCAACCCTATGTATAACAGAACGAAACAATGCCCGGTCCTGCGCCATCCTCACAATTATTATTACCATTAAACGCATTGTTGCAGTCACTGTGTCAATCTGTCTCATTGAGGATCTTCTTATTTTTGCTGACCAAGCATGATGTCTTTCTCCAGGGACTGGTCTCTCCTAAAAACATGTCCAAAGTATATGAGATGAAGTCTCGCCATCCTTTTTCCTAATGAGCATTCTGGCTGTACTTCTTCCAAGACAGATTTGTTTGTTCTTCTGGCAGTCCATGGTATATTCAGTATTCTTTGCCAACACCATAATCCAAAGGCATCGATTCTTCTTCAGTCTTGCTTTTTCATTGTCCAGTTTTCACATGCATATGAGGTGATTGAAAACACCATGGCTTGGGTCAAGTGCACCTTAGTCCTTAAAGTGACATCTTTCCTTTTTAACACTTTAAAGAGGTCTTTTGCAGCTTTGTCTACTACAACACTTAAATTTAATAAACATGTATTGTGTGAATGTTGCGTGCAAAGCATAAGGCTAAATAGATACTGAGGGGATACATAAGCAAACAGAACGCCATGCCTTCTTCATCATACAGGGGAGCTGGACAACAGAAATACATTGAGAAATGGTCTTGTAGAGTTGACTTTGATTCTATTTTACAACGAAGCACAATTGAAATTGGAGTTAATCTTTTCCAAAAATACAAAATTGGTTTTAAAATAAGAACTCTGGGGGAAAATGTGCTATGATCAGATAAAGGAAGAAGATATTAATTTTATAGTAAATGGTAGTGAAAGAGTGTCCCTTAGTAGAGGCAGCATTTAAGCTCTCCTTGAAAGATGGAAAGAAATTCAAGAGACAGACGTTTAACCCCTGGCAGAAAGGAAACATTGCAAGTAAAGGCATGAAGGAAGAATATTTTCAGGGGAAACCAAGGACATCTCTGTCATTATACTGTAGAGTATGTGTGCTGGCTTGAGGGTTGGGAAACAATTTTTAAGGAAAAATACTTGAAAAGAACTTTCTTCAAAAAAGAAAATACACAGCTTTATTGAAATATAATTTACATACCATACAACATGTCCATTTAAAGTGTACAATTCAATGATTTTTCATATATTCACAAAGCTGTATAACCATCATCACATTTAATTTTATAATATTTCATCACCCCAAAAAGAAATGGCTTTTCCATTAGCAGTCACTCCACATTTCTCCCCAGCCCAGAAAAGGGAGTTTGACCTACTCTGTAAAGGGCCTTAGCTATTGACTTTCTAGGTTATCAGTGCAAAAATTTCAAAGATTTTTAGCAATAGTGTGACATGGTCGCTTTTGTGTTTAAAGATTATTCTGGTAGTGGTATGTAGTAAGTAAAGGATGCACTTGAATCACCAGGACTCATTTCTACTCTGTTTTCATAGTCTCTAAATCTATCCTAATTCCATATACCCGTGGAAACATCTTTTACATTACTCTTTGGATTACATCCCATAGACATTCCCCATTTGACCACACTTCAAGCAAACCAGTAAATATTTACTAAGCACCACACACTTACAGCTGGGCTACTTTCTTTTCCTTTGGTTTAACTTGGTTCCCTTAGGGCCTGGCTTAAGAACCCACTAATGATTATCTGGTACACCTCTCAGTGCTACCTGTGATATTAATGTGGTGGGGATTACTATCCCTGTTTTGAAAGAGAAAACTCAGGTTCAGAAATGATAATGGTTTGCATAAGACACAATTAGCAAATGTCAGAAACATGACTGAGTGTTCTTCCGTCGTTAAGATCGAGCCTTTCCCACCATATCACAGCTGCCTCCTTAGCTGTTGACCATGATCTGCTCAGATATGTGTAGTCAGTAGACATAATATCTCTGCCCTTTGCCCCGAAGTGTGTTAGATCTATATGATTCAGGAGGAGTTGCAATATATGATGGTAACATTCACCACAAAGGAGTCCTGGTGGCACAATTGTTAAGCACTAGGCTGCTAACTAAAAGGTAGGTGGTTCCAACCCACCAGCGACTCCATGAGAGAAAAGATGTGGCTATCCGCTCCCATAAAGATTTCTTGTTGTTGTTGTTATTAGGTGCAGTGGAGTCGGTTCCAATTCCTAGCGACCCTATGTACAACAGAACAAAACACTGCCCTGTCCTGCACCATCCCCACAATCATCACTATGTTTGGGCCCACTGTTGCAGTCACTGTGTCAATCCATCTCGTTGAGGGTCCTCCTCTTTTTCGCTGACCCTCTACTTTACCAGGCATGATGTCTTTCACTATGATATCATCCTCCATGTCCAAAGTAGGAAACCCAATAGGAGCAGTTCTGCTCTGTCATACAGAGACACTATGAGACAGAATCGACTCAACGGCACGCAACATATTCACCACATTAACCTTCTGTAGATTTGTTTTAAAATGTTTTAGAAAGCCAAGTATAGAATTAGCAAAGGGATTCTGTTAAAAAAAAAAAAAAAACTTCAAAGGTATAGAATTTTCTTAGAATGTACATCACAAGTAAAGCATGTGAGCAACAGAAGTCAATTAGAACGATTATGGGTGATGGTTGATTTATACCTCTTAAATATTTAGATACATATTTAGATCAATTGTGCAACTGAGAAATGCTGAATTGGCAAATGTCATGTTATATATTTGTCTACAACAACAACAAAAATCTATAATAATACTAACTAGTGCATAGACCATCCCCAAACTATCAAACTGACTGTTCTCACTAATAAAACCAAAAACCAAACCTCTTGCCATCGAGTCAATTCCCACTCATAGCAACCTTATATTATTCTCAATTATAGCTTACTTATATTATATTATTCATATAACTATCAACTAATAAACTTTCGCAGGTTGTAAAGGCCATCTCCATGTACCATCTGAGAGCAAATCTCATAGCAGCTATGTGAGGTAAAAAGCTGAGGCCAGCAGAGGTACAAACAGAGGTACAAAGACTTCTCTGTGTTATTGGAGTCACAGATCTTATGACCCCAGATAATAATGGCACTGAAAGGGCTATACCACACAGTGTACATTTTCTTGCCCCCCCCCCCCCCCCCGGTCTTCTGATTGAAGGCCTCTTCCTTGAACAAGATTTAGAAAAAGTTCTATTCCCAATGCAAGTCCTTGGCATTGGGCCCTGACCTGGCATAAGCTTGAAATCCCAGAGAAGTATTTAATTTCTTTCTAATGAGCCATACAGGTATAATTTAAAGGATATGAAGACAAACTATCCTTCCCTACTCAAGCCCTCCACCTTTATACCAACCTCCCAGCTGTACCAAGTATTTTCTTGGTCTAAGATTCCAGCATCACTAGTGCAGAATTCTTTTCTCTAGACTAATTCCTTCTCTGACCTGATGGCTTTCATCAGAAGCCTAGAAATCCTGAGGGCTAATCCTTCTTCCTCTTGAGCATTCATAAGATAGGTAATTGTTAGGTGAAGGATTCCTTCTCTCCAGGAAATGTGGTGACCTCTGGATTTTTTGCGTGTTCTTTCACTCCTTGACAATTCCATATTTCAGTGCCACCCTGCTAGCTACGAAGCTTTGATAGTAATATCCAAAAAACCCATTGTCAACTTAATTCTGACTTATAGCTACCCTAGACAAAGAGTAGAACTGCTTCATAGGGTTTCCAAGGCTATAATCTTCACAGAAGCAGACTGCCGCATCTTTCTCCCACGGAGCAGCTGCTAACCTTTTGGTTACCAGCCGAGCACTTAGCCACTGTGCACCAGGGCTCCTTTGACAGTAATAGACCCTGATATTTCACTAAATAACTTCCAAAGTCTTGCCAAGTATGTACTGGCAAACATGAAAGCGAATCTAAAGACAAAGGCTCCAAAAACAGGGGCAGAACCTCTTTAGAGCAAGACAATACCCTCCAAAAAGAATATCATAGTGATTTGGACAATAGCATCCATGCTGAATAATGCACCTTCTACTTTATACCATGAGAAGGACATGGCAGGAATAGGTTTCTCTAGGCACACCTCTAACAGCAAAAATACAAATGAAGAGTCATTTGCAATATATCTAAACATTTAAGAGAGAAAAATCAAGCTAACTGATTAAAACAACTGTTCTATCCCTTTCCCTAAACTTTGTAATGCCCTGGAAGGTCATGCTTGAATTTAGAATTCTCAGACCCCTCCAAGTTCTTTGGAGCCCCGGTGGCACAGTGGTTAAGAGCTTGGCTGCTAACCAAAAGGTCAGCAGTTTGAATCCACCAGTCACTTCCTGGAAACTCTATAGGGCAGTTCTACACTGTCATATAGGGTCGCTGAGTTGTGATTAACTCAATGGCAATGGACTTGGTTTGTTTTATTTTGGTGAATGTCCTCTGCCAGATCTCAGCTGAATGGGAAGGCCTGGCCTAGGCCCCCAAATCCTCTTTTTTTATACCTTGTTCCATGCCAGGGGCCGCACATGAATTTGGGGAGCACTTCAACCCATAGCCCCGAACCTTATCCACATACTCCTTTCCAAACAACCTTCCTGGACTCTTAGAGGTCAGCCCACACCAATCAAGTCTGTTCTACAGGACAGATCCAGCCATGTCAGAGCTAATGAAGGCAGGAATTCTTGTGTTTTGGTAGCTACACTATGATCTGTCAAAGGATGGGCACATATCTGGGGCCCCAGAAGATCTTTGCCCAGTGCGAAAGAATGAGGCTAGAGGAGGGTCAGTGCAGACCCTTTAGAAAATAAAATGGAAGACTGAGGTTTCTCTTGCTATGGTCTAAGAGAGGTACTAGGATTTCCCCCAATTCCAAACAAGCAAAAATCCATGAAAGTTTGTCTTGTAACTGACTTCAGATTCTGGTAGGATGAAGTGGTAAAGACACTGACCCAGCACCTTCCAAGTGCCAGACACTGTACCAAGCCTCAGGGATGCAGAGATTTAATAGGTTAGCAAAGGGACATGAAATTCCAATCAAATGTAATACAGTGATCAAAGGTATAAAATAGTGAGTGTGAGAGAGCTAACCTCTAATTTTTCAATAACTGAAGAAATAGCATTACTAACAACAGATGAGTAGTGGTAGTCCAGTGGTAGAATTCCAGCCTTCCATGTGGGAGAGCCAGGCTGGATTCCCAGCAAATGCACCTGTGATGCTGAACAAGTTTCAATGAGGCTTCCAGACTAAGATGAACTAGGAAGAAAGCCTAGTTCACCTCCGAAAATCAGTCAAAGAAAACTCTATGGATAAACAACAGTCTGATCCATTTTGCATGGGGTCCCCATGAGTCAGGGGCTGATTCAATGGCAGCTTACAACAGTAACAGATGAGTAACATTGATTCAGAGAAGTTAGGCGACTTGCCAAAAGCCACACCACTACGAGCTGGAAGAGAAATGATTCTGACCTAGGTCTGCCTGGCTCCAAAAATCTCATGGTCTTTCTACTTCTCTGAGAGTATATTTTAAGGTGTGTAACTTCTATTATAGATACTTGCTTTCATCTTCCTTTTCTTCTCTACTTTCCTGCCAAAAATACCTTAAAGGGCCTCTTTTTAATAGATATCCTTCTTCATATGCACACCTTACCCCCTTTCCACTGGTTGCTTTTAGAAACAGCTAGGACCGTGTATTCTGGTTGTGTTCATTTCCCCTTGAGCCACAACCCGTCAGGCCCTGTTGCCCCACTTCCTATTCCCTTATCCCCACATCTTTACCAAATCCCCAGACTTTGAGAATCCTGATCTGTGAAGCTCAGCAGGGAACACCGCTTATGTGGGCATTTGCTACAAAGGGAGAAACTTTCAGTTGAATAGCCAACTTTGTTTCCCCTGCAGGCCTCACTTGGCTCATTACTCATTGGGGGAAAAATAAAAAGTTCTTCCTTGCAACTTTCCACTAGGTGATTATGAAAAGAATTAAGTGCTGTGAATTTCTTAATCAATTTCATGCTGAGAGGATCAGCAAGTTATAACAGAAGGAGAATTTTAAGGAAATTAATATCCTATCTAGTTTGAACCTTTCTCTATATCCACCAGGCAGGCTTGGATACTCAACATGGTCAGCAAAAATAAACAATAAATCAGTGAATAAATAAAAACATTAGTCATTAGTTAGAAAGCACCTTTTCAAACACTATTTACTATTTACCAGAGGCCTTGGAGTGGTAGCAGCATCTACAACCATTCTGGAGTATTATGTTTTCACCAGGATTAAGTAAAATTGCTCATTTATAATGCCGTACTATGTTCCAGGTATTTTATAATTTCTAATCACTGTATTTTTGGTACGAGTTAGTCATCTCCTCATATGACAGGTGAGAATAAAAAGCACAGAGAGATGGAGCAATTTCCCCAGGGCTGCAAAAGATGATCTGTGTCTGAATTCATCTTGCCACTCGGCCATCTTGCTACTCAAAAGATAAGCCAAAGATAAAAATGTCCAGCAATGCACACCAAAAC
Source organism: Dugong dugon (assembly GCA_030035585.1). NCBI lineage: Eukaryota > Metazoa > Chordata > Mammalia > Sirenia > Dugongidae > Dugong > Dugong dugon. The sequence goes on from CM057467.1 coordinate 113,791,097, forward strand.
CCTTTGCAATCGAGTCAATTCCAACTCATAATGACAGGACAGAGTAGAACTGCCCCACAGGGTTTCCAAGGCTGCAATCTTTACAGAAGCAGATTGCCAGATCTTTCCTCCCAAGAAGCGGCTGGTGGGTTTGAACCACTGACCTTTTGCTTAGCAGCCGAGCACTTAACCAGTGCACCACTGGGGCTCCTCAGCAATGCATAATCCTCCTTAAATTTCTACTTCTGGACTCTCGCTACTGTCCTGTCGATATTGACTCACAGTGACCTTACAGGACAGAGTAGAACTGCCCCATAGAGTTTCCAAGGACATAATCTTTATGGAAGCAAATCACTACATCTTTCTCCTGCAGAGTGGCTGGTGGGTTCAAGCTGCTGACATTTTGGTTAGCAGCCTAGTACTTCAGGGCTCCTTACCCCTGGAAGAGTCTCAGCTTATTCTTCTTCTATGGAACTGACGTCTCAGTAGTTCCTGAAGCAATAGCCTAATATGGTAGAAAGGGTGGAATTCTTGGGATGAGGTGGACTTGGTTAAAGTCTTGGTTCTCTTTCATTACTTGTAAGACCTAACACAAGTCACTTAACCTAAATTTCTGGTTACTTTTCTGAGAAATATATATTACAGATAATGCATTCCAGTGCACAATTTAAGTATACAAGAAAAGTAACTTCAGTTTTCTTCAATTCAGCTAAGTATCTATTTTAGCTTCATTCTTCAAGAGAGGTATATATTTATATTCTTCACCAACTGGGTGCCTTCTCTTACAGAATTTGAGAAGGCTTACAAAGTTATCATTGATGATTAGCAAAGGTAGGTTGTTCTAAATAGCATCTACCAGCCTCTACCTGTGCCAGCATTGCTTTCCATTGCTTTTAGTCTTTGGCTCATGAAAGTCACCCTAGAGTAGTCTGCAGGTCTGGTGATTTTCTCAGCTGTATTAATACCACAAATGTTGTTGTTAGTTGCTATAGAGCCAGCCCCTGACTCGTGAAGACCTCATGCACAACAGAACAAAACACTACCCGGTCCTGTGCCTTCCCCATGATTGGTTGTGGATCAGACTGTTGTGATCCATAGGGTTTTCATTGGCTGGTTTTCAAGAGTGGTTTGCCAGGCCTTTCTTCCTATCTAGTCTGTCTTAGTTGGGAAGCATCATATCAACACGCAGGCTTCCAGTGACAGATGAGTAATAGCTGTACATGAGGTGCACTGGCCAGGAATTGAACCCAGTTCTCCTGGATGGAGACAAGTATTCTACCACTGAACCACCAATGCCTCATATCCCATGATTACACATGTGGAAATCCTTCTTCTGACTCCATAACATGCTGAAGCAAGAGATCCTCTGTGAGGCTAACGCCTCATCTGCCCAGACAGAGTGTGTCATTTCTCCTATAGGGTCCTGTCACAACACTGTCCTCTAACCAGACAATAGGCCAGCAGTGGGCATACCTAGCATACTTGAGTACTAGAGGGCTCATTTTAAGAAACCCTCCTCCTCTATGCATCAAAATTATTTTTAGTAATAATTAAGAAAAAACATGAATTGTAATAATGGTCAGAAAAGAAATATAGACAGTGAAATCTCTCTTTTATTAAACTTTTGTACATAGAATCAAGAGTCCTTGGGTGGTACAAACAAGGTTAATGCACTCACCTGCTAACCAAAAGTTGGAGGTTCAAGTCCACCCAGAAGTGCCTTGGAAGAAAGGCTTGGTGATCCACTTGTGAAAAATCAGTCATTGAAAACCCTACGGAGCACAGTTCTACTATGACACACATGGGTAGGAATCAACTTGACAGCAGCTGGAGTTTTTTATATATAATTTTGCCAGTAAAAAATAAATAATAAATAAATACAACAATACAAAAAAGGAAAAAGGCAATGGAATTATACTTTTTAATTACGTTGATGTATTTGGGAGGATTTATATAGTGTTCTACTGCTGTGATAACTATTACAATTTAATGGCAATTACAATAAAGAGAATAATAAAACCAAATTTAAAACAATATTATTTAAATTTAGTAAAATATTTTATATATGAACTGTATAACACGTCTTTGCTTACCAAATAAAAATATTACATCTTACAGTTTCATCTCTATTTTATTCTTTTAAATTTTAAACAGATATAAAAATCTCACCAGTCACATATTAAGGCTGAAGTGGAGTAATTCAAGTCCTGTGAATATCCTGTTGGAGTCACCAACTGCGCAGAAGGGAGCTGGAACCAGGAATGGATTTACATGTAGTTGATTATGTGGGTTGGAGGCTGCGTTTGTAATTCCCACAAACCTGGTGGCTTAAAATAACAGAAATGTATTGCCTCACAATTCTAGAGGCTAGAAGTCTAAATTCAGAGTGTTAGCAGGGCCATGCTATCTCCGGAACAGGCTTTAGGAAGGATCATGCCTTGTCTCCTCCAGCTTCCGGTAGCCCCAGGCATTCCTTGGCCTGTGACAAAGTAACATTCATTTTTGCCTCCATCTTCACATGGCCTTCCCCTCTTGTCTATACGTCTCTCCTCAATGTGTCTAAGGACACTTGTCATCGGATTTAGGGCACACAGTGGTTAAGTGCTCAGTTGCTAACCAAGGGTCGGCAGTTCGAATCCACCAGCTGCTCCTTGGAAAACCTATGGGGCAGTTCTATTCTGCCCTATAGGGTCTTTGTGAGTCAGATGGCAATGGGTTTCTTTGTTTTTTTTTTTTTAAAAAAAGGATAATCCAGGATGATTTTATCTCAAGACCTTTAACTTCATTACATCTGCAAAGACACTTTTTCCAAATAAGGTCACATCCACTGGTTCCAAGGATTAGGATGCAGTCATGTATTTTTGTGGGCCATCACTCAATCCACTACAGAGGTCAGCTGAATAACTGGGTGTTCTCCGAATAACTTCTATGTATAATACAATATTCAGTCAAGCATAAGTTTAAAAGGGTGCTAATATGAAGCTTACGTACATATTATGAAGACTCAAAAGTAACCACAGAAAATATTTAAAACAGACTAAGAAAATATTTTTCTTTTGGAGAAGCACTTTACCACTGACGTTGCTTACATGGTGATAATAAAAAGCATACTTTTAGATATTTTTACTGCTGTTTTAAAATTCGCATCAGATAATGTACTTCTACATTGCCTGGGCCCAGGGTGGACTCCTCTTCCCCACCCCCACTCCGCCTACTTTCCCCACTGCTGCCTTTGCTACCTCACTGCAGGGTGCAAGCCTTTCCAATCCTATAAATGTATCTGATATTTTGCCACCTCCTGGGACTTAGCTCTGTTGTGGACACAGGGCCACTTCTTCCGAACTCATCATTTTTTTCCTCTTACTTTCATTGCCTCTACCATGCTAAGGGAGCCTTTCTTCTAAGGAAGTGCGAAAGACGGAGAGTAATGACTGCGTGTGGCAATGGAGACTTAACCTCACCCTCACGCTGCTTTCTCCCCAGTTAGATTCCCTGAGGGGTTTCAGCTTTTTAAGTCCTGTAGTCATAAAGAGATTCTCTCCTGCTTCCTGTTACACATCCCTTCCCTAAGGCATACCACATTTTGGGAACATTGCTATAGAAAATGCAGAGCTTTATCTAGGAGTCTTTTGGGTTCATTCTAATGTTTCCCTGCTACCAGAAGCAGAGCCATCACCTTGAGGTTTACTCATTTCCCAAATGCCTCACTGCACCAGGGCTTTAAAATAGTTGTCTCTAGGCCTTAAGCTTCAGAATCTACTTAATTCAGTCAGCCTGAGCAAGGAATAGATGAAGGCTTGGTTGTTGTTGTTAGACGCCATTGAGCTGCCCCGACTCATGGTGATCACACGCACAACAGACAGAAACACTGGTTGCAGGTCGGACCCTTGGGATCCACAGGGTATTCATCGGCTGATTTTCTAAAGTAGATCACCAGGCCTTTCCTCCTAGTCTGTTATAGGCTGAAAGCTCTGCTAAACCTGTTCAGCATCGTAGCAACACGCAAACCTCCACTGACGGACGAGTGGTGACTGTGTGTGAGGTGCATGGTCAGGTACTGAAGTCTAGGTAGTGGGTTCAATTCCTATAGCCATTGTTACCATCACGTAAGGAGTAGGGGTGGGTTTGTTGGACAGATATTCAATGTTGCTGCCTCCTCAGCCAAATGTCTTACAAATGCCTGCCCTCTCACATGACATAACTCCACTGAAAAGAGAAGCTATACAGCACAGCACAGTTCCTCAAGATGGTGAGTCCATAACACTTTTTTTTTCCTAGATACTAAACATAATGTTAATTCGTGCTTGTTTCTTTTTCTCATGATTTTTTTATTGTTGTAAAAACGTAGGTAACACATTTTCCAGTCCAACATTTTCATGTATACAATTCAGTGAGATCAATTAAATCAATCATATTGTGCTACCATCACCAATATCCTTTGGCAAAATTTTCTAACCCCATAAACAAAAACTCAATGCTTCCTAAACAACAATTCCTCCCATCTCTCCTCCCTCCCACCCCTGGTAACCACTATTAAATTCTGATCTCCATATATTTGGCTATTCCAGGTATTCTGCACCCAAAGCAGAGCAAATGGCATGATTTAACCCTTCTTTTGCAGAACAAAAGTCATTAAATTGCTTTGTTTCCCAAGTATAAACCCCACCTTGTCGCCCATCAGCATCTTAGTTGCTTTTCATATTGTGACTATTATACGAGGATGGTGTGTGTCCTACGTTATTCCAATATTAAAAACGTAAAGGAGGTCTTTTTAAAAAAGGCAAGAATTTTTTCTTTTTTAAATGCTGGTAGACTTCACAAAAAAATCTGTGAATTCTTGAAAAGTGAACTATTAAACTTCCTAA